>OW618047.2:1678241-6678241 GCA_939531255.2 Thera britannica | reverse complement strand
GTTTCAAAATAAATTAATAATGAATTTCTGATGCTAGCTAGGAATAACATACTCTGCTTAATTCTAGGGCCAGAAATTTGTGGGTGACCTGCAAACTGATGGAAAAATAAAATCTCATGAGACTGAAACTATTTTCTGCTCACCCTCTGCTTGGGCTATACACTGCAAGAGGATTATTAACCCTGACAAAAGGTCTGGCTGTGGGTGGGCATCAGTGAAGTACAGAGGGAAGAAGTTAGATACCATCAAGGCAACATACCTTCGTAAGAAACAGCTGCAAAGAGAGAACATGCATTCTGATGGTAACTGATTCCATACTAAGAAAATATAGGGCATATTGTAGGTTTCTAACATGATTGACTTTGCAATTCAGTCAGCTCAGGCAGAACTACTACTTCAAGAACAAGATTATATGAGCATAGATGCTTTTTGTGTCTTCAGTGTCAGGGTATTATATTGTTCTCTAAGTACAAAAAGTGTTTACAAAAAGTATATAAGTATTATTATCAACTATCTTGATCTTGATCTATGGAAACCAACCTTTGCTTAGTTTGGGGCTAGATAATGTTTTGTAGGTTGTCCCAAAAATAAATTTAAAAACCACATCTAATTTTATTCTAATTTTATTTCTTAGTCCACTACTGCATAAAAGTGTTAAATTTCATAACTCTCAAAATGTTAATCTTAGCATTTAAATTAACTCATATATGTTTATTGTTATGCTGTGACTTTGACACTATTTTGAAAGTATGCAAATTGTATGCATTTCAATGAAGCAGGCTGTACAACTAGTCGGAATTCATATATAAATGAGAGCTTCAAAAAATTTAAGACAAAATAGCAGCAATAGTGCAAATGAAGCTGAACAAATAGTAGAAGAGATAATTCTCCTTTTAAAGATTGCATGAGGTTGATGATGAAAGACACTACTAATCATAACGGTTGTTTTTTCAGAGGAAACTGAGATGATGGAAGTAGAAAACCCACCTGAACCACCACCTCAAAGGGTTGTCATGAAACATAATACTGTGCCTAATAGAATGATGCAGCAGTAAGTATATTATAGTTTTCATGAAAGCAAAAAAAATGTTTCTTCTGACAGCCCTTACAGCTCAGTTGGTAGTAGCTTTGCCTTCTGCACTGGAGGGCGTGGGTTCGATCCCCACCGAGACTAAATATTTGTGTGTTGAACACAGATGTTTCTTCCTTTTCTGGGTGTTGTATTGTATTTTAAGTTAATATTTACAAAAATATATGTAAAACAAGTATTATATCAGAGAACGGGTTCCCAGAGTACAAGCTCTGCTTGATTTGGGGCTAACTTAGAAAGAGCAATCTGAGTACCAAATTATGATTGTATGTACTTTAACATAACTTCATTTACACAAAGAAACTAACCATTTAAACATGTTTTTACACAATGTACAAAATAAATGTACAAATCGCAGAGCTATCTGCAGACCGTAACAAATGATCTAGAGATAGCTCAACTAATCCAAATAACTGTAATTTAATACATTTGTATATTGTATATTATTTTAATATAGTCTTCTGAAGAATGTCTCATAAGATTCAATCTGTTTGCAGTGATGCCAATATGTTAATAGAGGCAGTTTCCTTTTCATCTGCTGGAAAAATTCAGCCATTCTTGGTATCAGTCAGCTCTAACGCAAGTCTCGCTCTGGATATCCACTGCCATTTGAAGAAGGAAGAGGTTTATGGTTACTTAGCTGGGACTTGGGACTTGAACACCCATAGTAAGTTTTTTTTCTGCTCTAATTCTTTGTCAGTATCATATTATTTGGCTCTCTAAGGAGTTATTTTTCTTGAAAATATTCATCTTTTTTGTGACGCCACATTATGGAATGAAAGGTAATGATTGATATGTAATCTAAGAATACTTTTCTTACAGATCTGTTGATTACCCACACATTCCCTTGCCTCATTAGCAAGAATGACAAAAAACCAAGAGTAGTAGTTGAACTGGAAATTCAAATGGAAATCGAGAAGCTGGGATTGGTACTCCTAGGGTGGTACCATTCTCATCCGACCAACCCAGCTATGCCAAGTCTCAGGGACTGTGATAACCAGCTTGAGTATCAGATCAAAATGCGTGGACCTACGGAAGTGTCGTATGTTCCTTGCGTAGGAGTTATATGCTGTAAGTATAATATGTATAGTTGATAGGTTGATACTAACATAGCTGACGCAAACATGACTGTGTCACCGCGTCTATGTATAAGTGACGTAAAGACTACTGATATGCCTACTGAACCAAAACGACAATGTAAACAACTGCTTTTGGTAAAAATAGTTATGGACATCAGCATTGCCAGCCTGAAGTAGTCTACTGCTGGACCTTCTCCGTAATATTTTCACGAAAAACAATTTTGATTCGACCTTAATTCTAGCCACCGAATCTCCGCGATTTTGAAAAGACGTCTAATGTTATTATCTAACACACTCTAATATTATTGCTTTCTTGACGTGCATGTTTTTATTTCAGCACCCTATAACCCAGAGAGTCCAGTATTAGAGTCTTCGCTCACATTCTTCTGGGTGATGCCCCCACCAGAGCAGAGGCCCACGGAATACCCTCGCCCTCTTCTCCTGCAATACAACTTGGTCCACGACACCCACCTCTCGCAACACGCCATGGAGCAAATAAGGAAAACGATCAAGTACTACTTTGCATATCCTGATGAGACATTCATCAACTTCAAAGATACATTCAAACCTGATATTGCTTATTTAGATAAGCTAAAGTGCACGTTGACGGCGAAATTCCCTCGTGAGCAGAGTGATGGTTTGCTATGGCATTTTATACGTGAAGAGTTAGGGTGTTCTTCCGAGAATGACGATAAAATGGACTTGGATGCGTTGCTTGCGGTCCCGCAACCGATTCCTGTGTCGAAACCGACACCGCCCACATCTGTGTCTAATTTCCCTTCAGTCAGCACCCTGCAACAAATGGTCAGTCGCCCGGCCGGAGTTCCGCCCATCAGTGCAACCTCTAGCATTGGATCAGGTTCTCCTCATAAGTTTGAGACTCCACAACTAAATATTCCAGTTTTGTCAACCTCATCTAAGTCCTCATCGAAATCTACAACTCCTACTTTACCGCCGTCATATCCAACTGGACTAGATATGCTGACGAGCATGGCTCTAGGGCTTGGCACCGCGAACATGTCTATGCCACTGGGCGCGAGTAGCTTGGAGAGTCTTGCTGCGGCCAACAGCATGCTAAACAGTCTAGCTCCTGGATTGCCTCCTGGTTTGACAGCTAGCTTGACTGGTGGGAAGCTACCCGATCCACCATCGTACGCTGCGTCTCTGCAGAACCTTACAAATAGCTTGGGAAGTTTCGATAAAACACCAAGTAGTACTTCGACTAGCACGTCGTCCACTCCGATTCCCGCCAACATTGCCTCGAATCTCATGATGAGTTCCGCAGACATTGCCAATGCACTGTTTTCCGCTACCAAATATTGTAACGCTGGCATTCTCGGTATTCCGGATCCCATGTCGAAATCGACTTTGGCAGCTAATAATATGTTCTTGTCTCCATCACTGATGAAAATGCAGGAATCTCTTATGAAACCACTTTCTTCTAGCAGCCCGATCTCGTCAAAAGCTGGTTTAGATCAGAGTGCATTGATGAAATCTCCCCATGAATTGCTCAAGACTAGCAAAGATTACGGTAAAGATTACAGCAAGGATTACACTAAAGAATACACAAAAGACTTGAAAAAAGAATACAGTAAAGAACAGGCTAAAGACTACGCCAAAGAATACAGTAAAGACTATGGAAAAGATTTTGGTAGAGAACAAAGTAAAGATTATAGCAAAGACTACGGGAAGGATTACAGCAAGGACTACAGTAAAGATTACGGAAAAGATTTTAGCAAGGAGTACGGCAAAGATTACAGCAAAGATTATGGCAAAGACATAAGTAAAGAGTATGCGAAAGATGCCAGTAAAGATTATGGTAAAGACTATAGCAAAGATTATGGAAAGGATTACATGAAAGATGCCCATAAGGATTACAATAAAGAATACGGAACAGATTATAACAAAGACTATGCTAAGGATTTCAGCAAAGACTACGCGAAAGATAGCAAGGACCAGGGCAAGGAATACAGCAAAGATTTAAGCAAAGATTACAGTAGAGAATATGGCAAAGATATTAGCAAAGAATACAATAAAGAGTATGGCAAAGATTACAGTAAAGAGTATGGTAAAGATTACAGTAAGGAGTATGGTAAAGATTATAGTAAAGACTATGGTAAAGATTATAGCAAAGAATATGGTAAAGATTACAGCAAAGAATATGGCAAAGATTATGTTAATAGAGATTACAATAAGGAGTTCAAAGATTATGCTAAAGAGTTCAAAGATTACTTGCCTCCAGACTTTGGAAGTGTTGCAAAAGGAAAACCTGAACCATCAGTAGAGCCTATGAAACTGTCTGATCCTGGTCTTTCTTTGAAGACTGATTTATCTAAACCCGAGCCAATGGATACTCAAGCAACTGATTTTAGCATGCCTTCACGGGTAGGCGGAGAATCTTTTTTGAATCAAATGTTAGAGCTGACAAAGAAGACTACTATGCCTGATTATATGGGTGAATATAACCCCCCAGCAAAGATAGCTAAGATTGAGGAACTTGTGGCTCCTATGCCTTTATCTAGTCATCCATACCTTGGCGCAGCAAGTATTGTGGAACCTATCGCCCAAGTAGGAATGGGAGCAATAGGAACGTTCAATCAACCAGAAGAGCCTTTGGACTGTGGAAAAGAGCAGGATTACTCACCGCCACAGAAACCAAGTGAAAGTGATAAATGAGATTCGGCCTTCGATTTCTGGAATATGGATTACTTTAACTTGTAAGTTATTGTAATCCGAATTCTAGGAATTCGCTGCTGGATCCCAATAGAACTGAATTTCAGCTTATTGAGCAGCTTAATAAACTTTTACAATAGTGTATTTTCAGTATTTATTCAACTTTATGTGACAGCTAATTGGACTGAATACCTACTACGTGTAGTTGAACATAATAGTGGATATTAGTGACAGGCGTTCCTTCCTGTTTTTATTGATGTTAGAAGTATTATTAAACAGTGCATTATTTAAAATGTATTTCTCAATTTGTGTGGGCATCAATGTTTGATATAAGTTCAGACTCTGTCAAGAACAAAGTCCCTGGATCACTATTTAGTATTTGATGTTAGATTTAATTAGCATTGCTATAACTTTTTAAATATTTATGTCTTCTATGTAAATAAATAAGCAACTATAATCATACATTATGCTCCTATCATATGATTAAGCTTACATGTTTTACATCGACGTTTTTAGGTAGTTTTTAATGTCCAATTCTTTTAGGTATATCGACCTAAACTAGTATTATGTTTATGATCTCTAAAATTAGAACGACTTATTGTATTTTATGAATTTTAGCAATATGCAATTTGCATGATGCATGCCTCTATTTTCGTTCTCGAAACGTTCCATGGGCATAGTTGGTATCAGTACCTAACCTACCTTTATAGACTCTAGAATTTCTATGACGTATCTGCTCTCATCTATTATAATACAATTTTATTCTAATGTATTAGATAGGCTCAGTATAAATGGTACTGTAGGTATGTTATAATTGTGTTGTATGCATGTAAATTATTATCCTTACATAATATCTGTTAATGTGACCCGACGTATTTCATAGTATTTTTGGGATTCGAAATTTCTACTTTGATTTAGATTGAGAGTACATGGTATAAAAAAATGTACAAGTATAGTCAAAAGGATCCACAATTCGATTCCTTGATACATCATGAAAAGGTTATACGACATATTTAAGCTCTGTGTGTTGCGACGCCGGCTGTCCCTATTATTTAGTATGGGGCAGACAGACGGAGAAAACCCGAGCGTAGTGATCACCACCATACAAAATGTACGGGGCCGATGGTTTTCAGACGCGCCGTAACACACGGGTCATCAAACACATCGATGAGTATTATGTATGCATGTGTCCGATGTTCTACTATCGCATTTAATTTTACTGCCAGATATTATTTTATAGATAACACTTAATAATTTATTTATATTATCTACAATAAAAACAATTTAGTACAAAAGTGTGATATTATAATCCTTTTCTAGATATATATTACCTTTATTAATACTTTGCTTTTGTTTGTCAGATTAGGTAAAAAGAATGTCATTTTGATTCGATGTGTAACTCGGAAGGATTTTCAAGATTATTAAAACGTGATATTAATTTAGGTAGATCTGGGAATAAAAGGCGATAAGAACTAGAATCAAATCAGAGTGCCGCGATTGATCTATAACTACCGATAATACTTATAGCTTATCGAATAATCAAAGCTTGATAATAATTCTAATAACTGATACGCTTTGAACAATCAATTATTGGTTGTTATTTAGTACTCTGGTCCCAGCTGAAAGGTGCGTGACGCGAAATTTGTAACAAAAGAAAATATCCTTTAGTTTATCGTGATTTTTGGTGGTCATTTGAGGATAATGTGTTAGTGCTTATGGTTTGGATTGTTATAAGAAAAGGTATGTAAAAAGGGTTTTATAAAAAAAGCATCGGCGAAGACGTTGATTTTACCGAGACTTGTCAGAAATAAGTATGCGCGATAAATCCAGAATATTCTTTTCTGTAAAATTGTTTATGATCTATTTTGAGTTATAAAATTTAATAAATTGTGAACGGCTGCATATACAGGGTGTAATCGTTAAGTGTGCACAGGCGATTATTCCGTAACTATTGCAGATATCAAAAAACTTTAAACTGATATCGAAAGTACTTTACCTAATGAGTAAAATGACATTAATAACTTTTTAAAAATAAAACGAGAAATATCCAAAAAAATTACATTAATCACTCCCATACATTTAATATGAGATGGTAGAAAGGTTTTAGTTTCCTTATTTTAAGTGGAATAGTACCTACTCATTTTACCCTTGTCATTTTATAATTATGTACGATATGAAGGTATTAATGAATTTCAAGTAGATACACGTTCAGATTAATAATACTAATACTATGGGGATTTGTCAAAGACCACGTGTACGCTGAGAGAGTACACAGCCTAGAAGAGTTACAGAATCGTGTACGTCGTGCAATTGCTTTAATTACTCCGCAAATGTTAAGGAAAGTTCATTTAGAAACTGTAAATAGAGCTCGTCATTGTATTGCACAAGGAGGACGTCACTTCGAACAAATGCTTTGAACACAAAATTTTGTACTTACTAAGAAATAAAATGTATGGGAGTGATTAATGTAATTTTTTTGGATATTTCTCGTTTTATTTTTAAAAAGTTATTAATGTCATTTTACTTATTAGGTAAAGTACTTTCGATATCAGTTTAAAGTTTTTTGATATCTGCAATAGTTACGGAATAATCGCCTGTGCACACTTAACGATTACACCCTGTATATTCAGAACTATTCTATTGTAGGTAATACGATTGAAAAATATAAGTTCAAACTTGAAAACCCCACTTCATGGCCAAACTGCAGAATAGATTTTGATGAAATTTCTATAGGATCAATCTGGAAGGATATTTTTTCAGATAAATAAATAACTTTTCAAATCGGCTCTTAAATGACAAAGTTATGCGATAAAATAAAAAAAAAACTTCAAATCCTAAAAATCTAAATATTTATTGAAGTTGGTTAAAAAAGTCGCCGGCGCCGCCCCGCTCGAAAACGTACTTCGTACGTAATTCGGGCCAGTAAGATACTACTATTGTGTTGAATGTTTTCAGAATAATACATGGCAGCCACGACGCCAGGTTTCAAGGGACTAAAAGAGGAAAGTGACGAATCGGATTCTGAGTACACCCCGCTTTACGATGACGATGAAATTGAGTTAGTAGCAGTTATTTTTGTAGAAAAAAAAATATTTTGTATTGTTTTGTACTTCTGTACATCAATGCATAGGGGAACCTACTTTCAGCATCATGCATCTGATGATTATATTTTGCAGAATGGGGTCTTAAAAGTTAGAAAATTTCTGTGTTTAGAAGAAACAAATTTCATTATCTTGCATTCTTGATAGTTTGAGGGAAGTACCTAGTAGATACACTGCCTGATTAAGCTGATAAAATAATGTAAAGGCATCAGAATACCAATCATATGCATTGATATAATAAACTGATTTGCAATTACGATTAATATTATTACCTATTAAGGATTACAATTTTTTTTACTAAATTTGCATAACGATATGGAATAATCTAGTTAAAGCATGGTATAAATGGTGACCCCAGTCTTAAATTTCGGGCCCAGTCATTGGGTTCGTGTATAGACGCGATTCCATATTCAATAAGCCAGTATTTGAGATTGTCGTTCGTCCTGTGGTGACAGTAAAAAAACACTATAATCGTAAAAACCCGTACCCAGTGACTGCATAGTGCATAAAGTTAAAGACAAAGACAGTCACTGGACAGACTGGGGTAATGCGTTAGGGGAAAACACGAGCACAGTTGCAACTTGCAATGCAACGCTCATTTGGACCGCCACGTTACTATGCACCACAATTTAAACTCCTCTTTTGATGTTTTACAGTCAAAGAACAGCTCAGGAGACAAAAGGATGGAATCTCTTCCGAGAAATACCCGTCAAGAAGGAGAGCGGGTCAATGGTGTCTTATGATTGGGTGGTGACAAGTGTGAAGCTCCTGAAAGTACTGGCGTACATAGTGGTATTCACCGTGGTACTAGGTTCGGCTGTATTATCGAAAGGAACATTGCTTTTTATATCGTCGCAGCTCAAGAAAGGAAGGCAGAATGTTCATTGCAATAGGCTTTTGCGTAAGTATCCTTAGACTCATTTACTTAATTTCGTTTGATGGCTTACTTATATACTTACACGGTCATCATGAGTTAAATCGGATTTGGGCTTATTTTAAACTGGCAGCTGCTACTTGCGATTTAGTCCGCGTAGTTACCATCACGCGCGTGGTCGATGAACGAATTATTATGTTTTTTTGTAATTTTATGCGGGACTTGCACAACTTCATAAAATCCTGTACACAGTGCACAGGTACTTCATAAAGTACCTGTGCAAAATAATTAGAAAACAATATAGATCATTAGTATCATGAATAGCCAATACTGGTATAAGATGTGACGTCACTACAGATAATTTATTTTGGGCGATATTGTTAAAAACTAGCTATTGCAAAGCTTACTGTATAAAAACATCGAATTAAAAAAAATATTCCACAGGCAATGTTTCCAATTTCAGGCGATATTGTTAAAAACTAGCTATTGCAAAGCTTACTGTATAAAAACATCGAATTAAAAAAATATTCCACAGGCATTGTTTCCAATTTCAAAATGTATTATCATATTGTGTAAAATTGATATTGGATTTGACTTTGGAGTGCAAAAAGCCAACAACACGCGGTGTTCCCAGGCGGTCACCCATCCAAGTACTGACCGCGCCCGACGTTGCTTAACTTCGGTGATCGGACGAGAACCGGTGTTTTCAACGTAGTATGGCCGTTGGCGAATGCATTACCGAAATACTGGTATTTAAAGGTAGCTGAAGTCGTGTTAAAGTAGTGACGTCACACACAAACGTATTTAATTTGGGCGTTTCAGCCTTAGTTTCAGCTGATCGCTATCCTATATGTGCGCAAGGCCTTAGAATTATGTATATATATATCTCTAACATATTAACAGACGTTGCACACAATATCACCAAATGCTTTTTTATTCAATTACCAGTTACCTACTAAAGGTGGCTATCAGCTATGCCAAAATTGAACCTACTTTTACGGAAAAATTAAACTGATACCTCTTTTGAATTGACTAGATCTCGACCAACAATTCCTCAATGTACACTCGCTTGAAGAAAGAATCGCGTGGCTGTGGGCTGCGTTTGTTGTGTTCTCATTCCCTGAATTCGGAATCTTTCTTAGATCTGCCCGAATATGCTTCTTCAAAACTGTACAGAAGCCAACCAGACTTCTGTTTCTTATGGTAAGTTTAATCTCATCATCATCATCAACCTATATCAGTCCACTGCTCGACGTAGGTCTCTCCCAAGACATGACCAGCCCACTTTAACTTCAGCTTACTTATCCTTTGAGCTATGTCGATTACCTTGGAAAATTTTGAAAATTGAAAATTGTCTAGCTTGTAATATTTATTAACATTGAGTTCTTAGAAAGAAAGAAAGAGTAAAATTAGTAATCATTCTGTGGTAAAAAAAAGGAGTCTATAAATTTTTAATCCTGAAGTCAGATGGTAAAATACCTTTGTAGAATATACCTCACCTCGATCGGTCCGCCGTGAAAACGTAACAAACAGAAGTGGCAAATGGCAAATTCATCATCCGCACTTGGTGTGCGGACTGGTTTCCGAAGAAGACCGCTGGCCTTTTTTTTGTTTGAACTTTTTGAGGTTCTACGACACGCCGGTTTCCTTACGATATTTTCCTTCACCGTTTGAGAGTACTGGCTTAGTGCACATACATTTTTTGACAGAAAAACTCATTGGTACACGACTAGATTTGAACCCACGACCTTAGGATCGGAAGGCGGGGCCACTACCACTAGACCACCAGTGCTCTCTTCAACAACCAGAGGTTATAAACTACGCATTTATCGTGTGGTGACATGAGTATCTGGTCTGTATATATTTCTTTGTTTCAGGCTTTCGTGATCGACACACTATACGCCATCGGAATGGCACTTCTCGTCCTCTCAATCCTGCCCGAGCTCGATGTAATCAAAGGTGCCATGCTCATGAACGCTATGTGCATTATCCCTGGTATCCTGAACGTATTTGGCCGAGACCCTAGTGACAATAGATACTCTATGAAGATAGTATTAGATGTCTTATCAGTGTCAATGCAACTTACTGCTTTTGTTGTATGGCCCCTTCTAAATGGGGGTACGGCGCTGTGGATGATACCATTGGCGTGTACCTTCATATCGCTCAACTGGTGGGAGAACTTTATTGATGGAGTTGACAGAAATTCTTCATGTAAGTTTTTTTACGAGCTAAAAGCTCTTGAATTTTGTAACTGACGGTACCTACCTTCTCTTTTAATTTCTATTTTTGATGTCTGTACCCGAAGTCGGAGTTTTGCTACCACATTTCGTTACCAAATGTTGTTTTCTTTTCTCCATACAATAGAGAGACGACAACAACATTTGGTAACGAAATGTTGTAAATGCACTGGGACTTCGGGTACTGATTGGTTACGAAAAAATAATAATATTTTAAACTAAGTTACTGAATACATAATCTACAGTCGGCACTTTTGACTTTAAATGATTGGTAGATACAGTCGTCGTTGGAACTCGTTTGTTTTTAATTTTATTGATACCTATTTTTTTTTACAGTGCCTATGATTTATTTACAAAGCCTAAAGGAAAATCTGAAGAGAACCCGATACTACACACAGAGATTACTTTCCATTTGGAAAATTCTAGTTTTCATGGCCTCTATCCTGATATCTTTACATCTACAAGAAGACGATCCATTTTCCTTCTTCACTAAAGCTTCTGATGCTTTTGGACCGAGGGAATACATTGTTCAAGAAGTAAGTTTAAAATATACCTGTCTCTCTCCATTCTCAAAAGCAAGTTCGCTAGAAGTATCTAAAGGTCACGTGATCTGTGCTTTGCCCACTTCAGTTTACTGACGTCATAGATATCGTGCTAATTACTTTTACTTTATGATAAAGTCCTACACAGACACTTGAAGCTTATTGACCGAGCGAGCGAAGCGTCTCAGTTTCGATATTGCCCAAAAATATTTTTATCTGTCTGTCTATTCGCGGGTTATAATAATATGACTACATAGAACTCTAATGTCGCCGGAGATTTTTTATTGTAGGGGCACTTCCTCCAAAAAGCGACAAAGGAGGCTACTAAATATCTCTACCATGAGATTTGATTTCGATGGTTCTTTATTTATTTACATTCGTATTATATCCAAAAAGGTTACGATGTTTCGGAGATGAGTGCGAACGAACATACCTAATCACTCAACTTTTCCCTTTATAATATATTAGTAGGATTCTTAATACAGACGTTACAATTCGTAGACAACAAGTATTCCTACTTCTACAGCATTTGAGACAAAAGACGAATCTAATTTGAAGCATAGCGTGTGCCCGACCTCCACTAGTTTCCGATCCAGAACAAGAACAAGTCTGACAGACCATCAATTTCAGGTTCAAGTGATGATCGGCGACCTTTCTCATGGTTTCATCGAATACGCTGTAACTGGTGAAACGTTGAGCATACCAGTGAACTGGGCATCTCCACTTTGGGTAGCTCTGATCCAAATACTAGCCGCTTACCTATGCTTTGGAGCATCGAAATTCGCTTGCAAGATCCTTATACAAAACTTCAGTTTTACCTTTGCGCATACATTGGTAATGCCAATGACAGTGAATTTACTGATTATCTTTTGTGGAATGAAGAATGCAAATCCGTGCGCATTTCATGGAACGATACCGGACTACTTGTTCTTTTATCAGCCTGAAGGTGAGGTTATACAACGTGTATCAAAATATGTGTACTATCCCGAAGGGGGGTGAATTTCCACCCCCCGGGGAACAACTTTTGTTCAACGACTTTTCGAACTTCGATTGGATCTCTGAAAAAAACTGCAAAGAAGTTTCAACATGAACAGCTGACTTTATACAAAGTGACAACCCTAAACTCAGCTACAGAGGTAGTAGGTAGTAGAAGTAGACCTACAGAGGTAGTAGGTCAAGGGGTCAAGGGGTAACAAGGATAGGGTTGTCAATTTATTTAGGCATTATGAAATTAAATATTTTTGTATGGGAAACTGAAAATAGGAATTTTTAATTTTCTCCCCCCCACAACTGATCACCATTGTGGTCTGAAACCCCCCACCTTCGCATAGTACACATATTTAGATACACCTTGTAGATACATGAGTGACGTCACGTACTTGATTGTGGTCGAACTGTGTCCACAGCTTTATTATTGATTTTGAGGGAATTATCGTTAACAACGTCCCATACTTGTGTTCATCTTGTTGACTATTGTTTGATTCGCGTGTGTGAGTGTTGGTGTGGTAGTGGAAGCTGTGTGAAGCCTTTAAACTGGTAATTAATTGCTGAATCTGCCTATTTTATTTTAACTAAGAGGGTAGTCCGACCAGTGGTTAAGAAAATAATTAACACCAACACTCGTAACTTTAAGACCAGTAGCGCCATCTATCAACGAGTGGCACTTCCAGCGATACCATTTTGGACCCGGCTGCAACAGTGGTGCCATCTATTGAAAATAGCCTGACATAGGTAGCTCAGCACAGTCACACCATCTATCTGCACCAGTTGGTACTACGCTGTGGAATCAAATAATGGCCAAGTGCGTCGCTTGCGGGAAATTCATCTCGGCAATAGGTGTCGCTAGCTGTAGCGTCTGCCCTGCCGTTTACCACAAGGGATGCGTATCTCTCCCGGAATCATCTCCCGTCAGCGGAGGCTGGGTGTGTCCCCAATGCAAAACCAGGACGCGCAAGGGGGATAACACCCCAGTGCGGTCCGTTACGCAGGATGCCGTTGGACCCGGGCCTTCTCCGCGGCTTACCACCACCGCCGCCGCCGCCGCCGCCGCCTCCACCTCCGCTTCTGCTGCCGCCGCCGACGCAACCAACACCGCTGCTACCGCCTCCCTCGCGTTGCCTCGCGCCGCCCCCGCTTCCCGGCCCGTATCCCCCGCTTTCGACTTACAGGACTGTCGACGGGAGATGGCCGACTGGATGCTGGAGATGCGCGAGTTTCGGCGCGAGATGTCAGAGTTTCGTGCCTCCGTTGCGGGCCTCACCTCGCGCATGGACTACATCGAGTCACGGCTCGAGGTGGTGGAGAGGGGACGCCAGGAGCCTTCCCCCGAGGTGATCGACCTCCGGTGCAAGGTGGCGCTGCTCCAGCAGGAGCTCAACGACCGGGACCAGGAGGCCCTTCTAGCTGATCTGGAGATCGGCCACCTACCGGAGCAGAGGGGTGAGAACGTGGTGCACGCAGTCTCCGTGCTGGCCACGAAGCTCGGTGTGCCGCTCGACGAACGGGACATCGTGTTCGCCGAGCGCATCGGAGTCGCCCAGGGGGCCTCAGCGGCGGGGGAGGCACCGCGCGTGCGTCGCGTCGTGGTACGCCTGGCGCGCCGCCATCTGCGTGATGAGATCCTCCAGTCGGCGCGCGTGCGCCGCACACTGACGGCCGCTGATGCTGGCGGTGACGCCGCGCTAGTTAGCCAGACTCGCATCTACGTCAACGAGCGGCTGACGCGAACCAACCGCCAGCTCTTCCATCGTGCCCGCGAGGAATGCCGGAGGCAACAATGGCGATACTCGTGGACCCGGCGAGGTCGAGTTTATGTGCGGCAGAGCGATGGCAAACAGGCATATCCGATTAAATCGGATGCAGATATGGAGCGTGTTTTTGGGCCCATCACTGTTTGATTTTGTTTTTGTTGAGTTCTGTAATTTAAATGTTCATGTTAGTTTAAAACCTTTCAATGTTACATCACTGTTACGTTTCCACTGTAGTATGTGTGTTCTCTCTCTTCTTTGTTACTATAATATATATTTTCCTAAGTGTGTGCTAGCTGGTCTCGACTGTGCAATGGTTATTTATAATAGTTTATCTATATATTATATCTATATCTACTTATATCTCAGGAAACCAGTTACTTCCATATATTGCTATTGCTACTATATTATAATATCGTCCCTTGTCTTGGTCGTATCTAATAATAATTGTATATATTTTACACTTCTTACACTAACTCAATTAATATTTACCTACCTCATTGTTGCTACTCAATTCTTTTTATGCAAACTTTACTCTCATACATTATTTTTATTAAATGTAACAGATCACTATTTACATAATTATTTTTACATGTCATTTAGAATCTTGTGCCTTACCTGTGGTGAATTTATTGTTTTACACTTTCTCTGAACCATCTCAAAGTTGGTCTTTTTAATCCGGGCTCACTGAACACTGGGCAGGATGAGTTCACAGTTGCATTAATGGAGCTGAACCCGGACATTTTAGCGGTCAATGAAACTTGGTTAAGAGACGGTCAGGGCGATAAGGCACCAGTCATTCCTGGCTATCGCTTTGTTCATCTGCCAAGACATAGTAGCATTAAGGATGGACGTGGTGGAGGAGTCGGTTTTTACATACGGAAGGGAATATATGCGCGCGTCTGTCCTCATCCTGTCGTGCCTTCGGTGGAGCAAATGTGGTTGCGTCTAAGCGTGGTCGGTAGGGCCGTTATTGTTGGCACAGCCTATCGGGCTCCCTGGCAGGACGCGGTCGCGTATTTTGATGCTCTCACTGATACAATTGCCTCTTTTCCGAAGTGTGACAATCTCATCTTAGTTGGAGATTTTAATATAAACTTACTTGACCCTCATAATAACAAGCGTCCATTACTTGAGCAATTTTTACACTGCCTGGATCTAAAACAGATAATCTCCGAGCCTACTCACATCTATGATGATCACACTCAAACCCTCATAGATATAGTGTGTACAAATACGCCTGTTAGAAGAATCAACATGAAGCACACTCCTGACTTAGGTCGCCATGCAATGCTAGTTGTTGAGTTTAACATTAAAAAAGAAAAACCATCCCCGCGTTTAGTTACCTACAGACCCCTTAAAAACATTATTTTTGATTTATTTGATAAAGATCTTAACTCAATCGTTTGGTATAACTGTCTAACATCAATTGCTGTTAATGACCAGGTACTAGCCTTAACATCTATGATTACCACCTTATTTGACCTACATGCGCCCCTTAAAACCAGTAGGTTTAAAGGCCCCCCTCACCCATGGATAACTGACACTGTGAAGACTATGATGAGGATCCGTGACAGTTATCACGCGAGGTACAAGTCTCAAAAGTCTAATGCCTTAAAAGATTGTTATAAAAAAATGAAACACATTGTGGTGGAGGCAATTGAGAGTGAGAAAACCGCCTTTTTTACTCAAGATATAAACAATAATATTAATAACCCTAAGAAGCTTTGGAAAAACTTAAAAAATAATATATTAACTGATAAAAAAAATGCAGGGGATTTACCCCCCCAATTTGATGATCCTGACTTGGTAAACTCTCACTTTCTTAATGTCCCTGGTAGCGGCCTTGTTTCAATATCTCAACTTTCGTATTTTGAGTATCATCGGTACAGATCTGACCAAGACAGCTTTTCTCTGCAACCTGTAAGTGAGTTCACAATTTTAAAACTCTTACAGAATTTTAAGTCTAATGCTCAAGGAATGGATGGCTTATCCTTGGATATGGTACTCATGACTCTACCTCAATCGTTGCCTGTTATTACAGCTATAGTCAATAATTCTATAACGAGTGGCATTTTCCCTGAGTCCTGGAAAATGGCCGTTGTGAGGCCCATTCCTAAAAACAGCCAGCCCTCTACCTTGAGTGACCTCAGACCTATCAGTCTACTTCCATGCATCTCCAAGTTATTGGAAAAAGTAGTTTGCCTTCAGTTGACTAAATATCTTGAAGACAATCACATTCTCCCACAGCTTCAATCCGGTTTCCGCAGAGGACATAGCACCGCAACCGCTCTACTAGATGTGGTGGATAATCTGTTGGCGGCTCAGGACAGGGGTATGTGTAGTATCTTAGTGCTCCTTGACTTTTCGCGTGCCTTCGACTCTATCAGCGTTCCTCTTCTTCTTTCTAAACTGGCTTTCTATGGATTTGATATGCATTCTATAAACTGGTTCTCTAGTTACCTGGATCAGAGAAAGCAGTGTGTAGAACTCAAGCAGCCCAATGGACGCATCCTGAGGTCCTCTTTGCAACCGGTTCCACGGGGAGTGCCTCAAGGATCTATTCTTGGACCAATCCTTTTTATTCTCTACAGTGCTGATATTATCCAGTCTATTTCACACTGTAAATTTCACCTCTATGCAGATGATGTGCAGTTGTACCATTCTTTCTTGCCACACGACGTTTCTGACTCTGTAAATAAGATAAATTATGATTTAGATCAAGTTCTGCGCTGGTCAGAGTCCAATTCTCTTGTGCTCAACCCTAAGAAGTCTAAGTACATACTAGTGGGTACAAAAGCTAGGCTTGAAAGGTTTACAGGTGCTCATTTCAACATTCAAGTGGGAGGTGTGGATGTTGAAAGTGTCTCTAAAGTGAGGAGTCTTGGGTTAATACTGGATAAGCACCTTCGGTTCGAAGACCACATTGCAGAATGTGTGCGCAACTGTTTTTATAGGTTAAGATCTCTTTACAAAATCCGTCCATACCTGAGCGAAGGAATCCGTATCACACTATGTGAATCCCTGGTTCTCTCTAAGTTGAATTATTGCGATGTGGTCTATGGGTCTTGCTTGTTGGCTAGGACTGAAAAATTGGTGCAACGGGTACAAAACGCCTGCGCACGTTTTTGCTTCCACATTCCCCCTCGTACACACGTGACCCCTTTCCTGAATTCATCTAACCTTCTGAAAATGAAAGCGCGAAGGAAACTTCACCTGGCTACCTTACTGTTTGGAATAGTCAATCATAAAATTCCTTGCTATCTATTTCAGAAGTTGCAGAGGGTACAAGAGTTCTCTCGCTATGCTAAAAGGGACTGTACTCACGTTTTTGTTACGTTGAGGCATAAGTTGGTCGCTTTTCGTGGTTCGTTCAGGTTTGCAGCGTCTCGGTGCTGGAATGACTTGCCTCCTCCAGTCCGTACCCTAAAAGCATTGAGTACGTTCCGAATTAGATACAAAAAACTACTTCTATTCTCTCAAATTAGCCTCTAATTACAACGACTCACTTACTTACTGCGCACGATCAACATTTCAGGGGAGTCTCACCACTTATTTATATGATACAACACTTCATTTTCTTCTCCAACATACTTTCACTTCACTGTCTCATAAACAAAACGGGCTGGCCTTCAGCTATCAACATATTATTTCACCTCATTTTCCAAAGTAGCCTTAATTTTAACTTTTTATTTCAATTTTTCTGATTTTTCTCCTTGTTTGCTTTGTGTTTGTTTTGGTTTACTGTTTGTTATAATTGCTATTGTTCTATCACAGCACAGCTAAGTAATCGACACAGAGTTTCATAATTCTTTATTTTTTACGCTGGATATGTGGTTATTTGCGTGAAATGCACAGACCTGGTATAATTTTTGTAATGGCATAATTATTGTGTTTAATAATTTTATATTATATAATTATGTATAAGTACGTAAATTATTTGTATGTTTCATAAATCTATCATAATATTCCCTCCATAAATAAATTCCACTAAGTATGTAAATATTCAGTTTTGGTTGTATTTTATTTATATTTATTATTTATGTGTGATGTCACCCTTTTTGGCCCTGCCTGAAAACCAGCGTTGCTTGACATGGTAGCTACTACCATAACAAGCAGCAAAAAGCTGAGTCAGGGCCTATTTGACATAATCTTTCTTTTATCCATTCAGCACAGGACGGGACTGGTTGTGCCCAGTTCTGTTGTATGATTACTTAATTACCTTCATAGGTAGCCTGCCTGCCTGCCTTCAGTTGTCCGTTCTGTGTGTTTTATTTCGTATACCTACTTATGTCAAATAAATATATTTTCTTTCTTTCTTTCTTTCATACATCTAATCTATGATTCACGATGATTATGAATTTAAATCAAATTGTCGGCGTGCATTGGTATGCAAAATAGATAATTAACCAACTTAATAAACTCAGCTGCAATATCAAATACGGCAATGTGATTTTCGCACGTACCTCAGACTTAGAAATAAGTACTTACCAGGGTACTATCCAAGTCATGAGTGCACTCACTATGGTGCCACTGAAAACCAGTGATGCAGGGTCTTTGCCCCTTTAGCGAATGCTGAATGGTGCCTGTTTATTATATTCATTTGTTATTTTGTGACGCAAGTAAATACTTTCTACTCTATTCGTAAACGATTTGGATTTATTTTTCAGTGTACCTCTTAAGGCAGTTCATTGGTGCCGATGTAGCGTGGGTGTGGCTACTATGGTTGATCTCTCAATCCTGGATAAGCTTCCACACTTGGAAGCCACGATGCGAGAGACTCGCAGCCACAGATAAACTGTTCGCTAAGCCGTGGTACAGCGGAGTGCTTGTTGACCAGTCATTACTGTTCACTAGGACTAAAGATGAAGAGGTGGATATTGCTGTTGAGGTATGTATTATGAAATTTACATAAACATAATGTTTATTTATAAAAAAATAAATCCCCCATGGCTGGCCAGCTATTCGTTGCCTTTAGGCACGGAATAGTTCGAGCGTATAAAGCTGGGGGATTTTATTTGTATTCATCAGAGTTGTGACGTCATCTATACCAATAATATTTTTTTTCTATTTTGCCAAACCATTTTTTTTTATTAACTCGATCTTTATTCATTATAATATTGCGATGACCTTTTTTCCCCCGACGCGACGTTTCGACGTGCCGTCGATAAGTACTCGTATAATCCATATTATTAGGACCTATTTTCTAAGTGTCTGACATTATGTAACTGCACCTACAGGATGTGCTGAAAGGACTTCACGATAACGATGGTGCTTCCATCGCCAGCTCTGAACATGTTAACAAAGACATCAAGCCATCTGATAATATCACCAGGTACGTTTTGCAAGCTGAAGTGGCAGTGGGTCAGTCATGTTTGCCGAAGCACCGATAATCGCTGGGATAAACGAGTTCTGGAGTGGAGACCGCGTTTAGGCAAACTTTTACTAGAAATTTTGGTTTGCTAGCATCGATGTGGTACCATCTGTGGTACCATACTTGAGAAATATCAAAGAAAAATAACCGATTGCTGCCCTGCTTAAAAGTTCATAAAAAAATACTATTGGATACATTTTGTTGCAGGATCTACATCTGCGCAACGATGTGGCACGAGAACAAGGAAGAAATGATTGAATTCTTGAAGTCTATTATGCGTTTAGACGAGGATCAGAGCGCTCGACGCGTCGCACAGAAGTACTTGGGTTTTGTCGACCCCGACTATTACGAATTAGAAGGTATTATAACATCTTAAAATGATTATTAGTCTGGCTTATGGTGGTCACGAAACCAATAACTGAACCCTATTTAGTTGTACAGAATCGAACGATGGTCATACTATCAAATTCTAATCTGTAATCGGATCATTGGTCGCGTGGAACTGACATCTACACTCACCTAGCTTTAAGACGTTTCAATGTGATCCTTGCGGTTCTACTGAATACACTTCTACACTTTTGATTTCATTTTGATTGAGCATGGCTCTGGAATCTCTTCTAGAATTCCTTTGGATTTGCTTATTCTGCTTGTGTAGCTATTCTGTAAAGACCTTTCTGAATAAAACGGTTTTAAATTGTTATTGAGTTTGTAGAAATCTTTCAACTCTATAGAGCCTCACTGATTGATGAGCGTGTTAGATTAACTCGAACAATAAATACGCGTATAGAAATACACACCTAAAAATTGTATTCTCTCATCTGCTTTGCGGCCATTTTCATTTTTGGAAACTCACTCTTTATGTTATTAATGGAGATAAAACAGTTCCATAAAATTTTCAAAAATACTGGTGTTTATTTCCAGTCAACATTTTCATGGACGACGCATTCGAGATTGCCGGCCATAATTCAGATGACATGCAAGTCAATCGCTTCGTCCAATGTCTCGTGGACACCATTGACGAGGCTGCCTCAGAAGTTCATCTGACAAACGTCAGGCTCAGACCGCCCAAGAAATACCCAACGCCGTACGGAGGAAGACTAGTTTGGACACTGCCTGGGAAGAATAAGCTGATTTGCCATTTGAAGGATAAAATGAAAATTAGGCACAGGAAGAGATGGTCTCAGGTGAATATGACGCAGAGGTGATGCATTATTATTATGCTATGCCAAATAATTACGTTCAAGTTGGCCACTTCTTCTTCTTGAACCAGTGTGGTGAAATGATTTCAAAGAAGGTCTTCAAATATATTCAAACTCTTAAAATTCTATGGCATGCCGGTTTCCTTATCTTTTCACCACACTGGAACTTCACTGCTATTATTTTAGACTATTTTTGATTTGTAAAAGGATCATATAAAAAAACAGTAGGAACCGAGACGTAGTTTGTTGCCTGTTCTTCTACGCTTGGTCGCGTGGAACTGGCACCTAGACTCACCTAGCTATAAGACGTTTCAAAGTGATTCTTGCATCGTAATGAATAAAAAATTATTGAGTTTGAGTTTGAGTTTTTCCGCTACCGTTTGAGAATACAGACATAGCGCACATTATGTACATTTCTAGACAAAAAAAAACTGTGGTATATGACCAGGTTTGAACCAACGACCTTAGGATCGGAAGGCGGGACCACTACCGCTGCAGATCACCTGCTCAAGTTGACCACTACAAAGGTCTTTCGAACCCCTTCACTTGATAGAACGACGATTTAGTAGAATTGTATAGAGAAGACTGAAAATCGCTATTACCTACTCAAAATCAAGGGAGGCCTTTCCTATCCAGTAGTGGTATTCAGGTTGATAAAATTTTGAAAACTTCGTCCAAGTCAAACTAAGCGTTGAAGCTAGTAGCGATTCTGACGACTGAAACAAAAACTATGCGAGTGAATTATTGTGTATGTTTACTCAGGTGATGTACATGTACTATTTCCTCGGCCACCGTCTAATGGACTTGCCTATCACAGTAGACCGGAAGGAAGTTATCGCCGAGAACACATACTTACTCGCTTTGGACGGAGATATTGATTTCAAACCGGATGCTGTTACTTTACTCGTCGATTTAATGAAGAAAGATTCGAATCTGGGTGCTGCTTGTGGCCGTATTCATCCTATGGGTTCAGGTTAGTTCTTTTAGAATAAGCCTGATGTGAATAGTACATAAACCTAACACCAAATGTACAACGTCTCAAATGATGGGCATAGTGCAATACTACTAATTGCGACATTGTTGTTACTTCTGTAGAACTTTGTCCCTGAATGTATGTACAGTTCACTATAAAAAAATAGTTAAAAAACTACAACTTGACTACTGAATAAAAAAATCGTCTAATAAGCCGTGGTCTTTGACGAATTTGGCCGTGGTCCTGTATTTTTAAGTTCACTCGCTATGCACATCAAAAAAATATTCACATCCGGTGTGACGTCATTACTTTGACATATCAGCTGCCCCATTAAGGGCCTACATGAGGTGAAACCGAAAATGTAAAGTAGCATTTTTTTTCGTTGTATGGACGAATCCATTTATTTTTTTTGTAAAATATTACAATTAAATGGTGTAAAAAAATTATGATTAGGCTAGAAATTCTCCTCAACTCACAGGGTTCGATAAAATTGAACGCAAAGTTTGCCAAAAACTCTCAATTTTTTTTGGATTTGAAATGGTTTTTTTCCGTTGCTGTTAGAGCCATTGCAATGAAAGTTTTGTTCCCGTTTACCTTAATAAATACGTAAAAACCTGATGTTATTGCATTTTTCTTAGTTGCCGTAGTTTTTATAAAAAAATAAAATTTTCAAAAATATAAATAGATAGGTTTCTGTACTTACTTCTCAGTACAGCCCGAGCGGCCAAGAAGGTTGGACCTATGTCAAATTTCGTGACATGACATTTCATCTCTGACTACGTAAAATATACCCTAGATTAAATCATAGCTACTACTGGTACTATAAATTTGCCACAGTGTAACATAAAACAAACTGTCACAGTATAACGAAATGACATAAAACCATCTTCATCGTACATTATGATCGATAACCTGTATTCACATCATCATCAGCCTGTAGAAGTATATATTTTATGTAGCATATAACTTATCAAGTACATTCTAGGGCACGTTCCTATCGTGCGTGACCAGCGAAGCGCAATGCTTTTGTTAAATACCTCCATTTTTGTAGTTGCATAAGTAGCTATCTTCCTATCTACCCAGTGCTTTCCGTCATCATCATCAGTAAGTAGAAGTCCACTGCTAGATACCTCCTTTATACATCCTTTTTACCTCCTTTATACATTTCCATGAAAAAACAATTTGCCGATTTCCCACGATCTTTAGAATGTCATCGGTCCATTAGGTGGAGGGGCGCTCTGGTTGCTTAGCACCGGTTATATTGTCGTAGCGACCCGCTTTTTGATTCTAAAGGCGTGTGTTCAAACCCCGTCATGCACAAATTAGTTTATCTGCCAAAAAACCTATGTGCACTATGTCAGTACACTCTAACGGTGAAGGAAAACAATAAATGAAACCAACGTGAAGTAGCAAAACTTTTGAGGCACATTCATAATCCACCACACCAGCTTTAATTTTCTATTGACATGACAAGAAGAAGACTCAAAAACTAGTAGCCGATTTTAGGCCTTTATAAAAATAGTGTCGATTTTGCAAAGAGTTTGGGAGCCCATTACAATGAAAAGGAAGTATATATATATATATATATTATGGACAATCTACACTACACTATCTAGCCCTAAACTAAGCAGAGTTAGTATTATGGGAACCAGATAGCTGATGTAATACTTAAATACATTTTGTTTGTAAATACATAGGTACTTGGAAAACAATATAACATCCAGATGGAGAACAAATATCTATGATCACCACACAAATATTTGTTCTCGGTGGGGATCGAACCCACGACCTATGGCGCAGAAGGCAGAGCTACTAATAAATGAGCTGAGAGCCCAGTCATAACAATAATATCATGGGTTTTGAGTATTTTTGATTGCCGTCTTTTAAATCTGGAGGTGCCTGTAATGTCCCGAATTCTGGAACTTTCTGTCAAAGGCTTCATGCACGGTGCGCTCAAATACCCAAATACCAAAATACATGTGCCTATTTCTATACACGCAGCAAGGAGTTTCCCAAGATTTTGCGTTTGACAGAACTTTGAAGAGTCAGTTGGGGTTGTCGAAACTCTTTGGTATACCTAATATTTTTAAATGCCGATAAAATACAATAATATAAGTCGAATAGACAGTGTTATTTCACAATGCTTCACTGATCTCCACCGCAATGAGCACCGAAGGCCTAAATGAGTGCAAAGCTTAAAGCCACCCATAAATAATTTCCATTTCAATTCATTTATGAATTGAAATGAAAATTATCTATGCATGTAATGTATTGTATTATGTATATCAGTTATCTAGCACCCATAACACAAGCTTTGCTTAGCTTGGGGCTAGATAATGTTGTGTGAATTGTCCAGCATTATTATTATTATTATTATTATTTATTTCCATAGGCATGAATTCTATGCACTAAGTTATACTTACTAGATTTACATACAGATCTGGAAGTATAACCTTTTAGATAAAAGAAAAATTTACTAAATTGGATCATAAAATTAAATGACGAAGGTATGCAGTAACAAACAATAAAACAAAACGGCTTAGCCGATTTTGATGAAATATTACTTTTCAGAAAAAAAAAGATTAAAAGGGAGAAGACGAAAGAGAAGAAAAAAGATAAGAATATTATTGTACAAAAAAAATTGCCCCCCTTGCCCCCCAGGACCCCCCCTTTTGTGAGTGCTACCGGATGCCGTCGAGATAGGGGGTTTTCGATTAGGGTTTCGTATAGAGGGTTTCTTCCTGAATTGAAAAAACAAAAAAAACACCCCCCTCTTGCCCCTTTTTTCACCCCCCCCTTTCGTATCTTCCAAGCGGAGTGACTTGCAAGACTTTTTTTTTGGGTCATGTAGGGAAGGTGAGATTATTTTGAAAGCAAAATAAATTTTGCCCCCCTCCCCCCTCTAGACCCCTTTATTATTTTTGACCCTTTTTTTCGAGTGGAGCATTGCGGCGAGCGAATGGGGAACAGTGCGGCGAGCAAAGCGAGCCGTGCTGTGACCCCCCCCCCCCCCCCTAAGCCCCCCAGAACCCCCTCCTCCTGAACCCGAGGGGAGCGTCGCGGCGAGCGAAGCGAGCCGTGCTGTGACCCCCCCCTCAAGCCCCCAGAACCACCTCCTCCTGAACCCGGGGGGAACGTTGCGGCGAGCGAAGCGAGCCGCCACGCGACCACGCCCACCCTACTGAAATTTAGAACCCCCTCCTACTGAAATTTAGGGTGTCTTAGGGGTGTGAAAAAATGTTCACTAGACTGAGTTCAAAATTCAAAATGGCGGCTGTGCCACTTCCGGTTTTGCAAAAATCGTCCGATTAAGGTCGTTCAAACGGTTCATTCGACTGAGGACTATGATTGGAGATTGAATTTTAGGTTTTTTAAGGTGTTTGATTGGATCTTCACTTGGTTTAGGGTTCCGCCCCTGTGGGAACGCATTGAGGACGCGAGCTGCTTGCAGCTCGCGATGCACGCGACCCGGTAGTCAACGTTTGGGTTCCTTCCAGCGGTTTCGACCCGTTAAGGGTTTTGGCTTGACGTACAATTTAGGGTTCCGTATAAGGTTTTGATTGGGGTTTTACTACATTGAGCAATTTGATTAAGTGTTCGACTTTTAGGGTTCCTTAGGACTTTGATTGGAGTTTCAACTACACTTAGGAGCTTGATAATGTTAACATTTTTAGGGTTCCTTAGGACTTTGATTGGGGTTTTACTACATTGAGGAACTTGATAAAATAAACAACTTTTAGGGTTCCTTAGGCCTTTAATTGGAATTTTACTTCACTTAGGACCTTGATTATGTAAACAATTTTAGGGTTCTTTAGGACTTTGATTGGGGTTTTACTACACTGAGAAACTTGATTCACTGATCGACTTTTAGGGTTACTTAGGACTTTCTTTACTACTTTTTGGGGTTTTACAAGTGCAAGTGTAATGTAAAACTGGGAGTAGCACACCGACACGCGAGCTGCTTGCAGCTCGCGCACACGAAAAAACTAGTTAAGGGGCTGACGTATGGAAAATTTTCATACAAACGGAATACCAAAATGATTTCTAATTTAGACAGATTTACACTATATTATTGTAATAATTGTATTTGCATAGTATTTATCTAGGTTCCTCAACAGTTTTTATTTCAAATTACTTACCTAAAATGAAATAAACACCAATCGCATTTTGCACATTTTTATGCTAAACTTATCAAGTTTTCTACCTATTGGTTTCGTACTAAAAACAACAATATCTTACGTGTTTTTTGTTAAGGAACCTAGTTTATATTGTCTAGTTACAGAATAACAATACTATGTAAAGAATACAAAAAGTTTTCAGTCATCATTTTTGGTATTACGGAACACGATCAAATTCATGGCATTTTCGAACGGCTACTATTGCTATCGCGCACGCACGGTGCGGGTGGCGGGGTGCAGGGGGAGGAAACGCTTGAAGCACACGGGACACTTCGGTTGTGTGTGTGAATCGCTCGGACTTCGGACTAGTTAAATACCTACACTGGCATAAAACATAATGCTTAGATATTTGATAATTGTTAGTTTAGGAAGGGTACTAAGTGAAGATGGGAAATACTAAGTACCTAGGTAGGTTGTAGGTTGGGTAAACGAAATCAAGGTGCAGCACTAGGTCAAAAAGTCTGCCGAAATTTCGAAAAAAGCCAACATTTCGACTAAAACAAATTATGAACCATTAATTTCTATACAGGGTGGAATTTTGTAATGCCACCTGGAGGGAAAGTACTCTTAATACTGCAGATAGAAAATTTTACTCAAAGGAAACATTCCTTTATTTTTGGATAGAAAGCAATTTCTAAAATTAAAAATAAAATAATTTTTAAATTAATTTTTTTTTTTGAAAGGAATAAATTTATTCTTTTAAAGAAATGCATTCGTTAAAAGAATAAATTTGTGTATCCAAGAGAATGGAGCCCATTTCAAGCAACTAATTTCAAGTAACTAGTTAGTTATCCATTTTTTGTAAATAATTAAATTAATTTAAGATTTCCTGGTTTTTCTTTCATTTAATTTATCATGTTTGTTAGAGAGATTTCATCCTTATAATTGACTAACGATCGATGCAATAAAAGTACAAGGTATAATTTTTCTGATTTTAGCCGGTTCAATTCCCGGGTGTGAGAGAATTTTCGAAAAACTTTGAATGCAGTTTGCTTTCTATTCAAAAATAAAGGAATGTTTCCTGTGAGTAAAATTTTCTATCTGGAGTATTAAGAGTACTTTCCCTCCAGGTGGCATTACAAAATTCCACCCTGTATATGAAGTATTGATAAAAGGTCTAAGAAAAATTACAACAAATTATTTTTTTTCTTTATTTATTTGTAGTTCAAACAAAGCAGCCAAGTGCGAGTCGGACTCGCCCATGAAGGGTTCCGTAGCATCAATTAACATAATATAAAGGTTTTTGTAGTTCGTCGAAAGGTAAATTGCGGTTTACGATTTATGACGTATAAAAAAAAACTACTGACTTGATCTCGTTCAAACTAAATATCGTTGGAAGTTTACATAGTAATGTACAACATATATTTTTTTTGGATTTATCATTCTCTTATTTTAGAAGTTAGAGGGGGGGGGACCAACTTTTTTCTACTTTGGAAGTGTCTCTCGCGCAAACTATTCAGTTTAGAAAAAAACGATATTAGAAACCTCAACATCATTTTTGAAGACCTATCCATAGATACCCCACACGTATGGGTTTGATGAAAAAAAAAAATTTGAGTTTCAGTTTCAAGTATGGGGACCCCCAAAATTTATAGATTTTTTTCTATTTTTGTGTAAAAACCTTAATGCGGTTCACAGAATACATCTACTCACCAAGTTTCATCAGTCTAGCTTTTATGGTTTCGAAGAAAAATGGCTGTGACACGGCCGGACAGACAGACAGACAGACAGACAGACAGATAGACAGACAGACAGACTTGACGAATCTATAAGGGTTCCGTTTTTGCCATTTGGCTACGGAACCCTAAAAACTGCTACCACTCAACGTCCGGTGGAAATATTGATAAAAGGACTGAGAAATACTTGAACAAAATAGTTTTTTTTTTATATAACTGGAGCTCAATAAACAGAGTACCGCTCAACGTCTGGTGGAAATATTGATAAAAAGACTTGGAAAAATTTCAGCAAAATATTTTTTTTCTTTATTTATCTGGATCTCAAAAAACCGACTACCGCTCAACGTCAGGTGGAAAGATTGATGAAAGGACTAAGAAAAATTGGCACAAAATATTTTTAGTCTTTATTTATCTGGGGCTTAAAAAAACTGCTACCACTCAACGTCAGGTGGAAATATTGATAAAAAGACTTGGAAAAATTTCAGCAAAATATTTTTTTTCTTTATTTATCTGAATCTCAAACAACCGACTACCGCTCAACGTCAGGTTATAATATTGAAAAAAAGGACTAAGAAAAATGGCTACAAAATATTTTTATTCTTTATTTATCTGGGGCTTAAAAAAACTGATACCACTCAACGTCAGGTAGAAATATTGATAAAAAGACTTGTAAAAATTTGAACAACATATTTCTGTTTTATTTTTCTGGAGCTCAAGAAATAAACTACAGCTCAACGTCAGGTGGAAATATTGATAAAACGACTAAGAAATTAAAAAAAAAACTTTATTTATTTTGAGCTCAAAAAACTGCTACCACTCAACGTCCGGTGGAAATATTGATAAAAAGACTGAGAAATACTTTAACAAAATAGTTTTTCTTTATATAACTGGAGCTCAATAAACAGAGTACTGCTCAACGTCTGGTGGAAATATTGATAAAAAGACTTGGAAAAATTTCTGTAACGTTCACTAGAAGTTGCTTCATGCAATCAAAATTGAGTTCTATATAGTAATTGTGATAAGACATAAATATTTTTTTTTTCAGTTTGTTTATAATCATTATATAAGTATCCACCTATAGTAGGTTAGCTTGGTACACTTTTTTCGCGAGTTTTGTGCGAAAGCCGAGGTCCATGTAATTGTAGGTCGATGTTCGCAATCGTTGGTTTTGCGAATGTAAATAAGCAGAATAAAAGCAACCTAATTGCTCAACGAATAAAGTATATTTTTAAATGCAGTCACATTATTAGACTTTCTGTACTTTGGTAAGTGAGCCGCTTTGCGTGTTTTTTATTGCTGTGTGTGTGTGATCGATGAGGTCTGGCGAACCACACCCCACCTGATGTTGAGCGGACCTCCACCCATGATCTTCAACTGTAACGTCATGACTGGTTTTGAACCCACGCCCCCCAACCGCTAGGCCGATGAGGTCTGGCGAACCACACCCCACCTGACGTAGAGCGGATACCCACCCATCATCTATTACTGTAACGTTATCACTGATTTTGAACCCGCACCCTCCAACCACTAGGCCAATGAGGTCAAGCAAACCACACCACACCTGATGTTGAGCGGACTCCCACCCATCATCCTCTACTGGAACGTCATCAACCACAACTCCATCGCTCCGCGCCGGGGTCAATGGCTCTCTCAACTCAACTCGGAGTCAATGGTTCTCTTTACTCTTCTTCAATTTGGTCCAGAACCCGCACAAACCCTACCTGATGAATAAACTCACTCGTATCATGTTAGAGAATTTCCTGGTGTCTTTTCTAAGTGCGTAAATAGCTACTCTGAAGGTTCTTTATCGGTTCAGGAATGTTGTTTTTTTTTTTCACTTTATTCTTGCATTCAGAGCATGACCAATCCTTGCTTATTGAATACTAGAAAAGCGAAACAAGCAAGCAATAAGCTTAGAGGGTTAGTCAGGTAATGCAGCCACAAAAAATAAAAACATAAAATTGTAGGGTGCAAAAAGTCAACTCTCTTTGACCAGATTTGAACTCCCGCCCACCTCGTCCTCTCAGTGTGAATCCGCACGCCCTAGCCACTAGCCTATCTGACGCTTAGTAACGTTGACGAAATTAGGCAATGCATAAAAATCGTTAGCAGTGGCTGACGCACACGCACAAGCGCGGCACTATGGTTGGATTCACGTATAGAAGTAGCGCGTCACACGAGCGCCTGTGTGTGTATACTACTATTATATATTCCGTGGCGCCCGCATCAAATGAATAGAGATAGCTATATTCGGAGCAGTTTTTGCTCACGCCTCGAATTGAAGTTGCGAGCTGTGTACGTCGGCCCGTTAATATTTAGGCATCCGATTTAGGCGTCGCCTAGGTTTAGTGAAAACGGGTGTTAGTAACGTTGACGAAATTAGGCAATGCATAAAAATCGTTATCAGTGGCTGACGCACACGCACAAGCGCAGCACTATGGTTGGATTCACGTATAGAAGTAGCGCGTCACACGAGCGCCTGTGTGTGTATACTACTATTATATATTCCGTGGCGCCCGCATCAAATGAATAGAGATAGCTATATTCGGAGCAATTTTTGCCCGCGCCTCGAATTGAAGTTGCGAGCTGCGTCCGTCACCCTCTTAATATCTAAACTTAAACATAACGGTATTCTAAATCGCTCCATTGACTTATTACAATCGTACTTGACTGATAAAGTTGATGTGGGCGGTGAGAGATCTTTTGGGTCAGTTATTGACATAGGGGTGCCACAAGGTTCGATATTAGGTCCTTTCTTGTTTCTAGTGTACGTAAATGACCTTCCTTTTTTGGTTAAAAAACTATGTGAAACAGTACTATTTGCTGACGATACCTCATTAATTTTTAAAGTCGATAGATAGAAGGCTAATTACGATGACGTTAACGCATCTCTGTCGTAAATACTTAACTGGTTTAATAATCTTTTACTTAATGTTAAGAAAACTCATAAGTTTTATGAAAAAATATTTTTTGAGTGTCAGTTCTAAGTATAAAAATCATAATGCGGTTTACAGAATACATCTATTTACCAAGTTTCATCAGTACATATAGCTTTTACAGTTTTGTAAGTACCATACTTCAAGCAAATAAATTATTTCTTTTCATTTCATTTCATTTTTTTGAAAAAAAGTGACTGTGACATACGGATGGACAGACAGACAGACATGACGAATTTATAAGGGTTCCGTTTTTTACCTTTAAAAAATACAAGTGTTCATTCACCGACTACCGACATTTATGAACTTGCAACTCACTCTGGTTTTGCATAATATGAGGAAAATCTCTCTTGGTGGAAGGTTTCTTTTATTAAATCTGGGGCTATTTGCTTGTTATACTATATAAATTAGACTACTACTACTACACTACTATATAAGTTAGATTTAAAATGTAGCGTTCGTGGTAGTTTAAAAAATACCGCACAGCTTGCCATTGTTATCACCAATCCTGGATGAAAAATATGCAATGGAAACTCTGCGACGGGAATCAGCTAACATAACAATTGGGTTATATTTATTTACTGAATATCTGTCTGTGTTTTTGTCTAACGAAGCGTATTCTAGTCAACACATTGTAATGTCGTGACAAATGTCAGACCCAAGCACAGAATAAGTAATAGTTGGTATCAAATACATGAATTCACAGCTCAGGTCAGGCAACGCCATCTTTATTTTAAATTTTTCCAACTTTCCGGTCGTGTTTTGTTTTTAGACCAGCGTATAGCGGAGGCTTAAGTGTCAGTATTTCGGATTTGCTTTCGCCAACGGCCATACTACGTTGAAAACACCGGTTCTCGTCCGATCACCGAAGTTAAGCAACGTCGGGCGCGGTCAGTACTTGGATGGGTGACCTGGCCTGGGAACACCGCGTGTGTTGGCTTTTTGCACTCCAAAGTCAAATCCAATACCAGTTATGCTACAATTAACTTTATTTATTACACATGATAATAAACTTTGAAATAAAAGACAGTTCACAATTTTGGCCTTAGGAAACCTAATTCGATGTTTCTGCAATAATTAGATCATAACAATATGCCTTAAAATAAATAATCTCGTCTGTGGTAACGTCGCAATTTTAACACATCGGCTTATTAGGTACTGATCTTAGGCCAGTATAGGCCTTGACATAAAAATAATAATTATATTATGCATTCGTGATGCTAATTATTTATATTGTGTTTCAAAATTGTAATTTCCCATACTTCGAGTTTTTATGAAGTTGTACAAGATGTCCCGTATAAAATGATAAAAAAAACAAATTATTTCATACGCCATAATTAACGTGTTTCAACGCGTTTCATACGCGTAAGTGACATAATTATGACCACGGCTTAGTAGACGATATTCTTGTTTCATGCTTTTTAGAACATAATTTTTCAGTAGCCTTGTTGTAGATTTAAAACATTTTTTTCTAGAAGTTCCGTAAAACCGCTGCACACTGAAAGACTCTCTATGATTATGGTTACTCTAATAATATCATCTATCTAAGTCTTGCTTAGATTGAGCCGAAATGCTGCTGATGTGTGAAATGCCTACCAATGTATCTTTCTTTGTAGGTTTCATGGCCTGGTATCAGATGTTTGAGTACGCGATCGGTCATTGGCTGCAAAAGGCGACGGAGCACATGATCGGATGCGTACTCTGTAGTCCTGGGTGCTTCTCTCTCTTCAGAGGAAAGGCGCTTATGGACGACAACGTTATGAGGAAGTACACACTCACTTCGAGCGAAGCTAGGCATTATGTGCAGTATGATCAAGGTAAACGTAGCTCATACAAAAAAGCTAGAGAATCATGTCACAGGATGCTAGTCGTCTAAACTACTGCAAAATGAGGTAAATGAGGTGTCATAAAAACCGACGGCCGGCGCAGCCCATCCTCGTACATACCTAAGGGAGAACCTTCTCCCTCCCGTGGATTCAAATCACACTCGCTTTTAGCTTTTGGGAGATTATAAAATCTTTGATGTTTAGAAGTACCTACTTATCTATAGTTTGGTTATTTTTTTTTGGTTTGTTTTTATACAACTAGCTGATAAAACAAGCTTATAGTCCACCTGATGTTAAGCGGTAACCATCGACTATAACAAAGCATATTCTCGTAGGTCACAAAGATTATCAATATTATCTACAGTAAACAGTCGCTACCCTATTTCACTTATTTTCTTGCAAATAATAATACCTAGAAAATCCATCAATTACAGTTTATCCGCTTCAATTTTTAGGGTTCCGTAGCCAAATGGCAAAAACGGAACCCTTATAGATTCGTCATGTCTGTCTGTCTGTCTGTCCGGCCGTGTCACAGCCATTTTTCTCCGAAACCATAAGAGCTAGACTGATGAAACTTGGTGAGTATATGTATTCTGTGAACCGCATTAAGGTTTTTATACAAAAATAGAAAAAAAACTATAAATTTTGGGGGTCCCCGTACTTGAAACTGAAACTAAAAAATTTTTTTTCATCGAACCCATACGTGTGTATCTATGGATAGGTCTTCAAAAATGATGTTGAGGTTTCTAACATCATTTTTTTCTAAACTGAATAGATTGCACGAGAGACACTTCCAAAGTGGAAAAAAGTTGGTCCTCCCCCCTCTAACTTCTAAAATAAGAGAATGATAAAACTAAAAAAAATATATGTTGTACATTACTATGCAAACTTCCAACGATATTTGGTTTGAACGAGATCTAGTCAGTAGTTTTTTTTTTATACGTCATAAACTAAACTAAAAAATTTTTTTTTCATCGAACCCATACGTGTGGGGTATCTATGGATAGGTCTTCAAAAATGATGTTGAGGTTTCTAACATCATTTTTTTCTAAACTGAATAGATTGCACGAGAGACACTTCCAAAGTAGAAAAAAGTTGGTCCCCCCCCTCTAACTTCTAAAATAAGAGAATGATAAAACTAAAAAAAATATATGTTGTACATTACTATGCAAACTTCCAACGATATTTGGTTTGAACGAGATCTAGTCAGTAGTTTTTTTTTATACGTCATAAATCGTAAACCGCAATTTACCTTTCGACGAACTACAAAAACCTTTATATTATGTTATTTGATGCTACGGAACCCTTCATGGGCGAGTCCGACTCGCACTTGGCTGCTTTTTTTAAACTTCGCTTGTCTAAATTATCTTTTGTAAAAACTTTGTCCTGACAATAAATATCCAATTTGGTACAGTCGTTCGGAAGTTATGGGCGAACATTCGCTACGCACATAAAAAAATAATCACATCCGGTGTGACGTCATTACTTTGACATATCAGCTGCCCCATTTAGTATCAGTATTTCGGATTTGCTTTCGCCAACGGCCATACTACGTTGAAAACACCGGTTCTCGTCCGATCACCGAAGTTAAGCAACGTCGGGCGCGGTCAGTACTTGGATGGGTGACCGCCTGGGAACACCGCGTGTTGTTGGCTTTTTGCAACTTCACTTTGTCCTGACAATAAATACACAATTTGGTACGTTTTGGTTAGTTAAGGGCGTACACTTCTGGCGATTTATTTTTATTTATTTATTGGAAAACCAAAAGCGTATCATCATTACTTCATAATATTTTTATGCTCTAGATCTAGAAACTAGTGAGCCAATTATAGTTTTTAACGGATACGATCAATTTACTTAGATTTGTGTTTCAGGTGAGGACCGTTGGCTATGCACGTTGCTCCTACAACGAGGCTACCGAGTGGAATACTCCGCTGCTTCCGACGCCTACACTCACTGTCCTGAATTATTCGATGAGTTTTTCAACCAACGGCGTCGATGGGTGCCCTCCACCATGGCGAACATATTCGATCTGCTGGCCGATTCAAAACATACTGTCAAAATGAACGATAACATATCTACTATTTATATTTTCTATCAGGTATTTTAGAATTTAGTTTTATGGATTCGAGTTCATCCTACTTTCTAAACGAATCTACTAATATTTTAAATGTGCAAATATTTGTCACGATGCCGGATTTGAACCGGCACTTTTCGCTTATAACTCGAGAACAGCTCAACCGATTTGGCTGAAAATTGGCGGGGAGGTAGTTTAGAACCAGGAAATGGGCTTTTTATCCCGCAAAAGTAACTGGAACGGGGCGAGCGAAGCCGCAGGCGGCCGCTAGTAATAAATAGTTTAAAAGCAAGATATAATATTATAAGAAAAAAACTGGATTACTTACTAAATAGTTGTTTTCTAATGTTATGTGAAAAATTATATTTGTAAATCTGACTTTTGTAAGTGCATTGTATTCCTGTCTATGGAAATAAATAAATTTTAATTTAAATTTCAGAGTTTGCTAATGGTTGGCACAATATTGGGTCCCGGTACTATATTTTTGATGATGATTGGAGCTATGAACGCTATCACCGGCATCAGTAATCTAAATGCACTCTTCATCAATTTGGTCCCTATTGTAATCTTCATAACAGTATGCATGACGTGCAAATCCAAAATTCAGGTAAATATAATAACGTAGGGATTGTTAGCTGGTTTTGGGAATAGGACATCACTACTGAGACCAGGCAACGAGACACATCACTAGTCGGGGGATAGAAAGATGGCGTCGTAATGCGAAGATGATTCTTTTAAAGATGCACAGGGCTCTAACTGTATTTAATGGGTTGTTTTCGCCTTATTAGAATGCATCAGTATCTCTCTTAGTAATAAGTACAGCGTCTTCTATACATTAAACTATTTTTGTATATGTGTATAAATAAAATAAATATATATTCTTGACAATCCTCTCAACAATCTAGCCCCAAACTAAGCAGAGCTTGTAATATGGGAACCAGATAGCTGATATAATACCTGAATACATTTTCTTTATGTAAATACATACTTAGAATACAATATAACACCCAGACAGAGAACAAACATTTATGTTCACCACACAAATATTTGTTCTTAGGTACGGTAAAGTCTATTTATCTGATTTCAATTAAAAAATTCGACGGTTCTCAATTCGGTTGTATATTTTTTTAAATGTTGTTATCGCATAACTTCCAGAACACTTCCAGATTGGTCCCATAGAAATTATACATCAAATCCGATTTAGCAGTTTGGTCATGAAGTCGGTTTCTCAAATTTTTTAAACTTATAATATACAGGGATATTCATTATTAGCTACACAAACTGACAGGGCCTAATTTTTGGGTCGTGAATATTTGTTTGGCCGAATCAATTTAATTCCTATATTTATTATTAGTTTCAATTTTTTTCTCTCTAAACTATGGACTGTGTATTTTGTACATGTTTATAGTCTGAAATAAAAAAAAAACATTAATTTTTTTTTTTCAGTTGTGGCTAGCCATGGCCATAACGTGCTTATACGCCATGGTAATGATGATGGTGGTAGTTGGCGTCGCTCTTCAGATCGTAGAAGACGGCTGGGTGGCGCCTTCTAGTATATTCTTCGTGATAACATTCGGAAGTTTCTTCATAACCGCTGCCTTACATCCTCAAGAGTTCTCCTGTTTACTCTACTTGTTTATATACTACATAACTATTCCGAGCATGTACATGTTGTTGATTATATACTCGTTATGTAATTTGAATAACGTTACATGGGGGACTAGAGAAACTGTTGCTAAGAAGACCATGAAGGTAAATATTCACATGAAGGTAACAAGGAGGAATAATCAACGAAATAAATAAGTCTTAGGTACAGCTCAGTCATCATGCCATGACGACCGAACGATTTAGATGACACTGTCTTTATTTGTGCACCACGCGAGCGAAACGTGGGCAGAAGCTAGCTGTAGGTAAAATGAAGAAGATAATTATATAAGTATCAAATTGTTTTGAAAAAGCTTAGACAATCTTTCTGCCTCTAAATGTATAAAGGAGGCCTATGCCCAGCAGAGGACCTTTACAGGCTGATGAAGACAAGACTGCGTTTCAAAGTGTTACTTATGGCACATAGAATAAAGCAACAAAGCAAAGCAATAAAGCAAAAATAAGTAAACTGCTAAAGTACCCATGTAAAGGACCTATATATTTTTGTATTTTTTTAATATTTTAAGTTATATATTGTCCCACTGCTGGGCAAAGGTCTCCCCAAAAACCTTCGATTCATCTCGGTCCTTAGCGGTCTTCCTACCAATCTTTCCTCTGGCCGTCAAGGTCATCCTGCCAACGTCTTCTCGGCCGGCCCCGTCCTCAGCCACTCAAGAAGTGACACACGTATTCGCCCACTTTATGTCATTGTCACTTTTCTATTGTTGATCCTTTTAGAATACTACTCTTATTATGTGGCATAGGCTGTCTGTCTAAAATCCTGTCCCATGCACTATATCATCCCGTAGGTAGAGGCATGACTAAACACCATTTGCCTCTGACGCTATATAAATCATCTACAATAGATGCAAAGCTCTGTTTTCATTCCACATAAAATAAATAACTTTGATTTGATAATACTAATCATCTTGATTTTTAAGGAGCTTGAAATGGATAAAAAAGACGCAGAAGAAGCCAAGAAAAAAATGGACGCCCACAGCGTAATGAAATGGCTCGGCATGAACAAGGGAGATGAGAAGAGCGGCTCATTGGAGTGCGGAGTCTCAGGGCTGTTCCGTTGTATGTGTTGCACCAACCCTGACGACTACAAGGAAGACTTGCATTTACTGAAGATCGCTACCACTATGGAGAAGATAGAGAAGAAATTGGACTCATTGTAAGCTTTTTCAAAACATATTTAAATTTATATTTATTGAATTAATTAGAACGGATACAATATTCTAATTACACTAATTAACAAATTAATTAAAGACAAGGTATAGTGGCGGAATGAAAATGTTCGTCGATTTTTAACTTGATTTGTTCAACGTATAACGATCACATACGACGTTTTGAAACTGGATAGACAGAATACACCGATAAGTTAACTTCACAAATTATGTCAAAATGTGTTCATGATCAAGGCACTGGTGCAAGCGAAACCCGACTCTAAGGTGATGAACATATTCATACCGCGACTGTACTTAAAACTTAATTAATTAAAATAAAACAAAATTACAAACACAAATTAAATAATTAAGTAAAAATAATGAATAAACATTAAATAATATACCTAAGTGTAAAAAACTCAGAAATCGACTTCATGGCCAAACTAATTCAACCGATTTTGATGAATTTTCTATGGGACCAGTCTGGAAGATAATTTCATTTATGTGGTCCGAAATAAACGATTTTTATTATTAATTTAAATAGGAAAGGAATTTTTCAAATCGGTTCATAAATGACATATTTTTATTTGAAGTTGGTTAAAAAGGCTTATTAGGCACAGTAAACATCCTCCCAAATATCTTGTCTTGACTATCATATTTGTGGAATTGATTTTTTTATCTTCTCTTTCTTAGATTTAAGAGCCTTAGCTCTTGACGGCGTTTTGATGTAGTTTTCTCCAGTTAAGTCCTTCGAATGCGAACTCCTTGACTTTTATACACGATATGACGATGTGTACGACATGACAGTGACCTTTTCTTTTATCTGGCTCACGTAACTTATTCTTAACTTACTAGGTACTTACAATACTTATATTCTTTTTGTTATAGCATTATTAAATTATACAAATGTTTGTTAGGGGTGCTACGGAGGAACCAGAGCCCGCTACCAGAAGACTCACGTCACTGGGCATGCGGCGAGATACTACTCTGATGACCAACTACGAAGACAGCGAGATATCTACGGAAATACCTAAAGTAAGAAAATATTTGTTCTTACTTGTCCTCCTAAACATTTTGTTTGCATTTATTATATTTTATTTTAGCCTGAGTCGTCCCACTGCAGGGAAAAGACTCCTTTTTTCCCTTTTTTCCCTTTTTCCACAGTATCTTGATAGTTGGCTACCAGGGGCAGTCGTTCATTTGTATGGCAATCGAGATCGTCCCGCCATATTCCTCTACCATCCATCTTACTCCGGGGTCTTCCTCTACGTCGCCGACTTTGTGTGACCCAATCAGTTAATATTTTGGCCCAAAGAACGTCTGGCTGGCTTTTGTTTACGTATGGTATTTGTTGTCGCAGGAAGAAAGAGATGACCTGGTAAATCCCTACTGGATCGAAGACCCAAATCTACAGAAGGGCGAAGTTGACTTCCTCACCACGGCCGAGATCGAGTTTTGGAAGGATTTGATCGACTCGTATTTACGGCCTATTGACGAAGATAAAGCTGAACTGGTAAGGTTGGATTTCTTCAACACGTATAATAGTACATTGTTCACCGAGAGGAGAAAGTGACCGATGACCGTTGAGGGTGTCGTTTGAAGCCCGAGCCGTAGGCGAGGGCTTTAAAACACCCGAGATCGGGAATCGCAGTTTCTCTCGAGTGATACATAGTGCTTTATACTACACCTACAAGGAAAATAAATTCAACGAAAACTGAATCCTCAAACAAACACACAAATTGGAAATGGCGTCTGCAATTTTCCCATGTTCTTTTTTCAAATTGTTTATCCTGCCGCCGCAGGGTCGCACTGCCAGCCCGACACCATCCAACACACAGCTAGTGGCCAGTGTCATTTTGCGAACTTTGAGATAAAAACTCACTGTAAAAACTTTTTGGCTTTTGACATTTAGGTTACCAGCGCATAGTCTTACCCAAAATTAAGAAAGAAAAACCACGTATGAAATGGATTTTCATACATTTTTATCTCCCGCTCAGATGCGTTTTCTCCCCGCATATTTGTTCGATATGCAATGACGTACTTTCTACCGTAAATTTGATAAAGTATCAAGGTACTTTCCAAGCAGGTGTAGTATAAAAGCTTTTCAACGTTTTGTATAGTCCGAGCGACTAAACGAAACTCATTGTTTATCAAGGAATGAGACCCGATAATCACACCATGTCGCCTATAATAAGATTTCAAACAAAATTCTGTAAAATGATTCTTCTCAAAAATGTTCGGAAAGAGCAATATTGTTGTTAGTTGTTTGTCGTAATTGTATTTTACAAAATTAGTTAAGTAGTAGGTACTACTTAGTTTTAATTTCTTCGCATTATTTGAGAAAAATAAATTCCCTATAGTATGTAAATATTCAGTTTGGTTAAATTCTTATTTATATTTATGAATTATGTGTGATGTCACCCTTTTTGGCCCTGCCTGAAAACTAGCGTTGCTTGACATGGTAGCTACTACCATATCAAGCAGCAAAAAGCTGAGTCGGGGCCTATTTGACATAATAATCTCTTTAACTATTCAGCACAGGACGGGACTGGTTGGGACCCAGATTTCTTGTTATTGTGATCGTAATAGTGTGTTCTGTGCCCAGTTTTGTATATATTATTACCTTCTTAGGTAGCCTGCCTGCTTTCAGTTGTCCGTTCTGTGTGTTTTGTTTGTTTTATTTGTCTTACTTATGTCAAATAAATGTATTTTCTTTCTTTTCTAGAAAAGTACTATGCAAGCCTTGGCCACAACTAAGCATTGATGGACTTACCTCTGCCTCTTTTGCTGGCCGCTGTAATAATGTATCATAGCAGGTCCTTGTTACAACTGATGACGCGTCTTGTCATTATATTTATAACTATATTAGTAACCAATCGCCACCGTGATAGCCACTGCCACTTTTTACCGACCTTTTGTATGGCTTTTATGAAGTGTATTCAGTACTTACTGACCCTTTTTACGCTGTAAATTATTCATATACATGCGGTAATCAAATAATTGTTGCTCTAGGAACGCATCACACGTGATTTGAAGAACCTCCGAAACACAATGGTATTCGCTTTCATAATGCTAAACGCACTATTCGTGGTGGTAATATTCCTGCTGCAATTGAACCAAGACCAGCTCCATCTGAAGTGGCCGCTCGGGCAGAAAGTCAGCTTGGAATATGACGACGATTATAACATGGTGAGCTTTTTCATTTTGTATTCAATTCCATTTTTTCCAAGTTGCAGTGGTAGGTCATTATAGCTCATAGAACCGACAATCCCTGAGAAAGAAATAAGGGTTCTTGAAACTCACTACCTGGATGGCTGATTTTCCACAACTGTTCGTTTTTTGCGGTCCTTTTAGCCGCGCACGAGTAAGTGGTGGACTGAACTGCCTTCTGCGGCTTTCCCTCGGATGGGGTCCTTCAAACGGCGGGTCTATCACTTCTTGAAAGGCCGGCAGCGCATCAGCACCACCACTGGTGTTGCAGGTGTCTATGGGCAACGGAGACTACTTTCCATTAGGTGGCTCGTCTGCCAGCTATGGCATAAAAAATTGTAATAATAAAGAGTCCTATGTCCAACAGTAGACATCTGAGGCAGACTAATTCAATCCAGTTCAAAAAAGAAAAAAAAAACAGAAAAGTGAGCATAGAAAATAACAGCGTAAATGTGTAAACATCTAACTAAACTATATGCAGAGTTCTGGTGTCTGTGTGTTTTCTGCGCTGCATGTTGTGGTTCGATTCAAATGACTTCTTAGTAAGTCTACAAATATTTTGTGTTACTCTTGACACACTGCTGGGTAGTACATAGGTCTGCTCACACAAACATACACTTTAGTCCATGTTTTTTTTCAGATCACCATAAACCAAGATTACCTGATGCTGGAGCCGATCGGGTCTCTGTTCCTGATATTCTTCGGCTCCGTGATGTTGATTCAGTTTACCGCTATGCTGTTCCATCGGACTGGCACGCTGACTCACTTACTGTCCACTTGCAATCTCAACTGGTACTTCACTAAGCGAGTGAGTATACTTGCATGTGTATTTGGATACTTAAGGGGGCGCTTACACAAAATAGAGTTTGTAAGTATCTGAAGTAGTAAATTACCAAAAGATAAGATTTGGATAAAACTTTTTCTGTAGAAAGAACATATTTTTGGGCTGTTTTTAAAACAAAATTATTTTTAGTTAACCTACCTTATTTTCTTTCATAGAGGTTCGCGGCGTTTGTTTGTAAGTGCCACCACGGAGTGTGTTTTGTTTACATTTCTTCATTCAAAATCATTGGTTATTTAGTCATAATTATGTCGGAGATGGAATGATAACATAAATCAAAAAATCTGACAATAAAACGAACGGAACCAAGCCGTAGTTTTTCTAGGCTTGGTGGAACTAGCACCTAGATTCATCTAGCTTTAGGACGTTTCAAAGCGATCCTTGTACTACCATAGAATAAATATATATTGGCTTGGGCTTTGACTAACAATGGATATAAGATGCAAAACCAGACCAATTTCATCAGACCTATCGATGTATTTTTCTGTTGATTCACTGACAATATTTCATATTTTCATAATGTCATTAATCATTATTCATATTCTCTTTAGCCGGACGAGATGTCTGAAGACGCCCTCATTGAGAAGCATGCTATAGAAATAGCCAAAGACCTGCAAAGACTCAACACGGATGATCTAGAACGGCAAGGCATTGACCAGACTGATGTGACGAAGAGGAAGACATTGCATAATCTGGAGAAGGCGCGGGATACCAAACATACTGCTGTCAATTTGGATGCTAACTTCAAACGCCGGCTGACGATATTGCAGAATAATGATGCTGGTATGAAATACACCAAAGTTTATTCATTACAATGTTTATATAATAACTAACGGCCGCCCGCGGCTTCGTTTGCCCCGTTTCTGTTACACCCCATTCCCGTTACGTTTTTGGAGATAAAAAGTATCCTATGTCTGTCTCCTGGTTATAGGCTCAGCCGTTCATCTAAATATATAAAACTCTTTCGTTACTGACTGACTGACTGACTGACTGACAATCAACGCACAGCCTAAACCGTTAGTCCTAGAAGCATGAAACTTGGAGGGTATGTTCCTCTTATAACGTAGAGGTGTACTAAGAAAGGAAATTGGAAAATTATTTCCCGAAGAGGAGAAAAAGGGGAAAAATGGTTTAAAGAAAAATCAACGCACAGCCTAAACCATTAGTCCTAGAAGCATGAAACTTGGAAGATGTGTTGCTCTTATAGAGCAAAGGTGCATTAAGAAAGAAAATCGGAAAATTATTTTCCTAACAGAAGAAAAAAAAGGAAAAAAGTTTCATGAAAATTCACAAAAAATTGCTTTACAAAATACGCAAAAAAACAGTAAAAAAAAATCTGCTACCGCAGCATCTGTCACCAAATTTGAATACACACAAAAGTTAACATTAACCCCACCGTAACCACTAAGACAAAATCGCGGAAAACACCTATCGTACCGAAACTAAACACCGCACCGCTTCAAAAAACGGCTAAAGTACATGCTCAAAACTATGGTAACCAGCTGATCATGTCAAATTAAAAAAATCTGATTCGATTATACACCAACACGCAGACGAAACCCTAAATTAGCCACTAATATAACATAAAATCACTAGAAATTGCTTTACAAAATACGCAAAAAAAAACCATTAAAAAATCTTCTGCTACCGCAGCATCTGTCACCAGGTTTGAATACACACAAAGGTTTACAAAAAAACCAATGATAACCACTTAGACCAAATTGCGGGAATCATCTATCATACTTAAACTAAACACCGCTGAAAAAAATCGGCTACAACAGCACCTGCCTTCAAATTCAAATACACTCTAAAGTACATGCTCAAAACTATGGTAACCAGCAGTTGGTCATGTCAAATTAAAAATCTGATTCGATTATACACCAACATGCCTACGAAACCCCAAATTAGCCACTAATCTAAATATATAAAACTCTTTCGTTACTGACTGACTGACTGACTGACTCACTGACTGACTGACAATCAACGCACAGCCTAAACCGTTAGTCCTAGAAGCATGAAACTTGGAGGGTATGTTCCTCTTATAGCGTAGAGGTGTACTAAGAAAGGAAATTGGAAAATTCTTTCCCGAAGAGGAGAAAAAGGGGAAAAAAGGTTTAAAGAAAAATCAACACACAGCCTAAACCATTAGTCCTAGAAGCATGAAACTTGGAAGATGTGTTCCTCTTATAGAGCAAAAGTGCACTAAAAAAGAAAATAGGAAAATTATTTCCCTAAAAGAAGAAAAACAGGAAAAATAGTTTAAAGAAAAATCACAAAAAATTGCTTTACAAAATACGCAAAAAAACAGTAAAATAAAATCTGCTACCACAGCTTCTGTCACCAAATTTGAATACACACAAAAGTTTACATAAACCCCACCGTAACCACTAAGACAAAATCGCGGAAAACACCTATCGTACCGAAACTAAACACCGCACCGCTTCAAAAAAATGGCTAAAGAACATGCTCAAAACTATGGTAACCAGCTGGTGATGTCAAATTAAAAAAATCTGATTCGATTATACACCAACACGCATACGAAACCCTAAATTAGCCATTAATACAACATAAAATCACAAAAAATTGCATTACAAAATACGCAAAAAAAACATTAAAAAATTTTCAGCTACCGCAGCATCTGTCACCAGGTTTGAATACACACAAAGGTTTACAATAAAACCAAAGATAACCACTTAGACAAAATTGCGGGAATTATCTATCATACTTAAACTAAACACCTCTGAAAGAAATCGGCTACAACAGCACTCGCCTTCAAATTCAAAGACACTCTAAAGTACAAGCTCAAATCTATGGTAACTAGCAGTTGGCCATGTCAAATAAAAAAATCTTATACGATTATACACCAACACGCATACGAAACCGCAAATTAGCCACTAATATAACATAAAAACTCAAAAAATAGCTTTACAAAATACGCAAAAAAAACATAAAAAAAATTTCAGCTACCGCAGCATTTGTCACCAGGTTTTAATACACACAAATGTTTACAAAAAAACCTATGATAACCACCAAGACAAATCGCGGGAATCATCTATCATACTTTAACTAAACACCGCTGAAGAAAAACGACTACAACAGCACTCGCCTTCAAATTCAAATACACTCTAAAGTACAAGCTCAAAACGATGGTAACTTGCATTTGATCATGACAAACTAAAAAAAAAAGATTCGATTATACACCAACGAAAACAATAGCCCAAATTACCCACTAAAATAAAATCACGAAAAAGAGCTTTACAAAATACGCAAAAAAACATTTAAAAAAAAATCTGCTACCGCAGCATCTGTCACCAGGTTTGAATACACACAAAGGTTTACAAAAAACCCCATGATAAACACTAAGACAAAATCGCGGGAAGCACCTATAATACCAAAACTAAACACAGCTGAAAAAAATCGGCTACAACAGCATTTACCATCTTTCGAACACACTTTGTATAGTTTTGAATGCAAACTCAAAACTAAGGTAATCAGCACTTGGTCATGTAAAACCAACGCATACATAACCCAACTTAGCCACTAAGACAAATTCACGAAAAATAACTCACAAAAAATACGAAAAAAACAGTGAAAACATATCAATAGTTGTCCGCTTTCCACCATAAAATAGTTTCTTTTAAACGAACTCAAACTATGACTTTATACTAACCACGCGGACGAAGTCGCGGGTGACAGCTAGAGAGTTATAAATGTGTAACTAACACAACTTTCTTTTATAAATATAACTAGCGGCCGCGGCTTCGCTCGGCCAGTTCCCTTATCGGGTTGCTTTATCGGGATAAAAAGTATCCCATGTCCTTCTGGTTTTATGCTACCTCCCCCACCAATTTCCAGCCAAATTGGTTCAGCCGTTCATGAGTTATAAATAGTGCAACACACAATACTTTTTTTTATAAATCTTTCTGTATATTTCTAAGTACGTGTGTATGTCACTTGAACTCCTAAGCGGCTGGACCGATTTGAATGATTTTTTTTGTATGCGTTTGGGTGGTACCCTGGTGGGTTTAGATTCACAAATAATTGTATTATTTGTCTTTCATTTCATACTTTGTTTAATATCCTAATCGCTTGAAATATCATGCAGCAAAATGTACAACTAAGTACGATGGTTCTTAGTTCAAGTTCGGTCTCAAGAATGAGATGTAAAAAAGGAGGTCAATCAAAAACTTATATGAAGAATGTTATGAGAGTGAATGAAGCGAAAGAGGTGTGTCAGGATCGTAGCAAGTGGAAATCCGTGATCTCTGCCTACCCCCATGGGAATAAGGCGTGATTTTATGTATGTACGTCTGTCGGGTCCGCTAGTATAAGATAAATATTTGAATTACTTCTTGAAGCCGAAATGATACCACGCCTACCGTCTCTGGGCGGCAGTAACGCCGCGCGACGTATGACGATGCGTGCTCTGAAGTCACGGCGCGAGTCGGTCATCGCTGAGAAGAGGAAATCGCAGATGCAACTCGGACGGGACTCTGCTAGTGGACTCTACTACGATCTGCCTAACCAATCGGTAAGAGTTTAATATTGTTTCCTTTTCTTATTACTAAAAATAAATCACAATATGTTTTATAATCAATGGGCGCTGGCATTGCTACTAAGTTTTTCACTTTTGCAGTGTCAACGTTTTAGAAAGAAAAGAAAGAAAATACATTTATTTGACATAATAGGTACATAGGTGTAGACGTTCACAACATAATATAACAATAAAGAACTATGCCAAATAGGCCCCGACTCAGCTTTTTGCTGCTTGACAAGGTATCATCTACCATGCCAAGCAGCGCTGGTTTTCAGGCGGAGCCCTTTGCGAAGAGGTGACGTCACATGAAAAATAAAAATAAAATAAAAAGGGAAGACTGTCAAAGGATAATATATTCATTTATTAAACCATGTTTTGTTGTTCTAAATAAAGATATTTTATATTTGAATTTCTTAGCGCTAACATTTTGTAAATAGGTGTATGCTCAAATTATCATAGGTCTGGCTGGTTTAATCAAGTTTTTTTTTCTACACACCGCCGTCGCCGCCCTTCGAGTTTCGATCACCCTTATAGTTAGCCTTTATAGTTTTTGTTATTTGGTGATTTATGTAATAGATAGACTTTTAGATTTCGCGTTGCCTGTTAAAGAAATAATAAAAGTATGCCTTGTATTTCTATAAAAACTCAAAAATTTACATCATCGTTCCTTAGAAACACAGTTCTTATTCTGAGTTAATTTATCATCGATACCGCTCAGTATACATACCAAGCGGGCTGGATGAAAACACCTGTATATTTTTATAATTAATACAAATTATGATACAAATTATGATTTTTATGTTGCTTTGTCAACAGATAAACGAAATGACCGGGCGTGCGTCGAACGCGGGCGCGTTTATGAATAAGGGCTACGAGCCGGCCTTCGACAGCGACGAAGAAGAGACGCGGCCTAGGCGCAGCACTGTCAGATGGGGGCCTGTCCATTAGTACTACTTTTATTTACTCTTCTAGATCAACATTAAATTAAAATTTGATGTCATGGATCCATACTTACAGCTAAAACATTACTTAACTTATTTTAACAACACAATTTTGCAACGAAATAATCATGTTTTATTTATTTATTCGTAAAAGTTATTAACATTGGAGTGTGATTTGAACCAATCACCATCCATTCGATACGGTATCACAAACGTTTTGAACCAAAAGGCATCCGAACCCACGAACTTTCCTTACCTTCTTACGGAAATACGCTAACTAACAGTGACATCGGATCTTATAGTCTTTTACTTCTAAATGATTTTTCATTATTATACGATTTTTTATGACAGTTTCAATGTGTATTTTATTCTCTATCATCATCTTCCTGCCCTTATCCCACGCTAAGTTTGGTCAGCACAACAGGTTTTCTTCCTCTACTCATCTCACTCACTCTTTTATTATTTTTATTTTATTATTTACGAATACTGTGCTAGGTGTAACAATAAAACTCATAATGTGTTTATTAGACAAATTCAAATAATTTATTGCACATTACATTGATAATAGACTGGCCTCTCAGCTCAGTTGGTAGTAGCTCTGCCATCGGCGCCGTAGGTCGTAGGCTCGATCTCCACCGAGCACATTGCAAATATTTGTGTGCTGAATATAGATATTTGTTCTCTGTCTGGGTACTAGTATAGTATTATCTTATCTGTGGTCTGGGTGTTATAATTATTGTACTCTAAGTATGTTTTTACAGAAAAAAAATGATGAAAGTATTATATCAGCTATGTGGTTCCCATAGTACATGCTCTGCTTAGTTTGGGGCCAGATAGTGTTGTGTGGATTGTCCACATTATTTATTTATTTAATAGACTCAACCATAAAATCCACTTTAACTGATAGCGAAACCATAATCCGAGATCCTCCGGGAAATCTAAACTTAAAGCTGTAGATAAGCTAAAGGAAAAGTTCAGTGAGTGGTGAGGGGTCGAGAGTCGACGGTCGAGACAAGACAGCCGCCAGTAAGCGCGCGGCGACCCGACCGACCGCCGGCGCAACATGCGCCAACGAAACTACCCGCGAGTGATATCCACACTAAACATTACTGTGAAGTGACATAAACCAGGATTTTAAACCCTACGCAACACAACAGTAAGCATATTTTTATATAGGTAACTGTAGTAATCTATCCTTCCGAGGTTAAGGCGCGATCAGCTGCGAAAGTAAAGACTAATAGAACTTGCATAATACGCGTGTGTAACTTTTAATTGTGCGGATTAGTCAACTCACGAAAGGCTGAGATAAAGTCCGTGACAACAATTACATTTTTATAACCCGGAAGGCCGATAATGCAACTTTACATGTGTAATTTGAATAGGTCAAAAGTTGCCAAAACTACCTAGAAGTCTTTATTTCTTATAAGAATCAGTTTTGTAACTTATCTTGTGAATGCTGTAATCATTTAACGCTACACAGTTTGGAGTTATGTACGAGTTTTACGAAATGTTTCAACAGTTTCTCTTTCGAAAGTTTCGTAATAATATTTATGTAAAATAAGCCAGCTAAAGCACGCTAAAATACAGCTGTAACTAAGCAGGTTTGATACTAATATCTTTCTGATACCTTGTAATTGTTATTGCCTTACAAGTTCGCAGACAAAAGTGAATGTAGGCGGTTTATGGGAGATAATAAGTACCAAATATATACACTATAAGCTGATTGACTTGCTCACAGTCCACGGCCAAGCCAAATTATTAATCATGAGTCTAAGGCCCGTATGCATAAACAATGCTTGAATCGCGTCGAGCTTCAAGCATAGATTTTTGACACTTTTTAATGGAGAACTGTTCAATAATCTATGATTGAAGCTAAACTCAGGCTCAGGCATTGTATCTGCATACGGACCTAATCTAAAATTCTGGCTCTCTTGAAATTTTACCCAAAAAGTGTTTGCTGGTATTTTGTAATCTGTAATAAAACTAAAGTAACTCTAGATTTAGAATAATAAAGCTGCCAAATTGATTCATCTTAAGCTTTCACGTTTCTTATGTTAGTATGGATTGTCGTTCGTCTACTAAACATAGTCGCGGGCATCATACTAGTCTTGCGAACAAAGACAGCGTCATATCCTCACATACGACCTTATAAACCGGAAGTACATTCAAGCTATGAAACCCATTTCATAAATTGAGTAACTTTAAAACTTGTTACGATCGCGAGAAGTCGATGGATGGAAAGAGCTCAGGACCGTTTTTCTTGGAAATGTGTAGGGGAAGCCTACTTCCAGCAGTGGAATTCTTCAGGCTGATGATATTATGATGACTGGTTCAGTTGGTAGTAGCTCTGCCTTCGCCGTTAGTTGGGAACCTAGAGCAAATATTTTTGTGGTGAATACGGATGTTTGCTCTCTGTCTGGGTGTTATATTGTATTCTAAGTATATATTAACAAAAAAGTATGCATATCAGCAATATGGTTCCCATAGTACAAGCTCTGCTTAATTTGGGGCTAGATAGTGTTGTCTGGATTGTCTACAATATTTGTTTATTTATGTGAAATTGCGAAGAACCTAAAACTGTGTATACCTAATAATAGACAAGTTATAGTCAACTTCGAATGGTTTTTATCACATTGAGATAACGGTCTTGATTCAGAAAGTTAATTATTTAATCAATTATTATTAGGCGAAAGATATAAGTTTTAGAGACTTTGTGCAGTTTGTGAGCTCTAGGTAAGATCTGAAATCTTCTGTTTGTTTTCTAGATGAAATTGAAAAGATATAGGATTGGCAATAGCTGTTTCAATCATCAAAGATTAAATCCTAACTACAATACGCGCTAGAATACTAAAGTGCCTATTTCACCATCTCTGAGTAACTCTATACTTCAGATAAAAATATTTCCGTCTCTACTTTACACTCGTCGAAAACAGAGACGGATACAACATTACTCAGAGATAGAAACAGGGATCATGCTGCATGCAATTTTACCAAAACATGGAGAAATAATGAACCTTACAAGTAATGGGAAATGTCCTATGCTAAGGAAATTATACAATACACTGGTGTAATATAATAAAATAAAAAATAATTATTGTAGACATCCAACACTATCTAGCCCGAAACTAAGCCGAGCTTGTACTATGGAATCAAGATAGCTGATATAATACTTATAGGTATAGAATTTTTTATTGTAAATACATACTTAGATTACAATATAACACCCAGACAGAGAACAAACATCTGCGTTCAACACACAAATATTTGTTCTCGGTGGGGTTCGAACCCACGACCTACGGCGCAGAAAGCAGAGCAACTGAACTGAGAGGCCAGTCATAATGTGTCAAAGAGATATTGGACTTGCTTTTGTCTACCTTTTGTAGTTTACACGGAAACGTGCAGTTAGGGGAACATGTGGAATCTCGAATTCAGTTAGTAACAAAAGAATGCATCGCCCCTGAAGGCCTCGAACGCATCCGGTTCTAAGGAGGGTCGTTCTCACTATTGAAAGGAACATTTTTTTATTTCCGCAACACGCTGTTAATTGTGTGTAATCAGTAATTATCTAATTAATAATATCTTCAAGTTACGCAGTCGTCCGTCTTGCAGCAATAGTGTAACAAATATTAAGTATGCAAAGAATTTACTTACAAATTGCTAGGTAAAGACAGCGGACCGACGCGAGTTTGTCGCAACATGCGCTTTGTTACAAATTGCCTAATATTTTTTGAAGTGAAGCTGTAGCAGTTTTAACACTCCATCTCTTTACTGCTATATGTATACCGACATGAGGCGGGAATAATGTAATGAACGTTTATTTTAACTGAAAAGTCAAAAATAGGAAGAGCCCGTTATGGCGACATTAGCAGCGGTTTAATATCTACCATTCGCTAAAATAAAAACGAGCTCTATGAAAACAATTCTCTAATATCAAGGCGAGAAAACAAGCGCGTGCTGCGATGCGTAGATACTTATTACCCTACTATGTATTTATTGCTACGATCATTGTACGGTATCAGACCTTGACTGTGCTTTGGTCGGAAGAAAGTGGACTGTGATTAGCATGCGTTCCAGTACGTTTACCGCGTTTAAACACTTCCCCCTCCAAAGAGGGGCGAACTGTGAATACCTTGAGTGTAATCACTTAGATCTCCTAAATCCTTGAGTTTTTATAGGTACTTGAATATTATATTTCAACGGAAATGCGTTGTAACCGCGCTTGTTTAATGTAGGTTTACTTATAGGCTAATTGCCAGTATTCTTGATTTAAATAAATGAAACAGTTTTTAGGTTTGGTTAATTACATGCGCTATAAAACCGCATAGTAGTCGTTTGAAAGATTGGGTATCAAAATATTTAGTATTTATTGCAATCGTAAAATCTTAAAAACAGGTTATCAGACCATAAAAAACCTAGACCTATAGATGTCAGCACCGAAACAGAGTGACGTAAATCTAAAAACATATTTTCGGCACTACTTATGGGGCCTATTTGAATGAAATTGGAATCAATATGAAGGATTATTAAATTATTAGATTATTATTATTAACCACGGATTATCGTGTTCTAGGGCCGCCGGTCGGATATCTCGTCACGCCAGCCTTAACGACGTCATTCGACGGGCCTTTACAACCGTCAACGTACCAGCCATTCTCGAACCGAATGGTCTGTTGCGTGACGATGGTAAGCGGCCTGACGGTATGACGCTTGTTCCTTGGGAGTTGGGGAGGCCACTTGTGTGGTATGCTACGTGTGTCGACACACTTGCGCCTTCTCATCTGCCAAGGACATCCGTTGTGGCAGGCGCGGCGGCAGATCTGGCCGAGGATCTCAAGAGGCGCAAATATGCAGGTCTCGACAGAGCCTACTTATTTGCTCCTCTTGGGGTTGAGACTCTGGGTCCGTGGGGAACCGAGGCCTCGCGGGTCTTCAAAATTTTGTCTAGGCGACTGATCGAGGCGACGCGTGACCCAAGAGCTGGTGGGTATCTGGCGCAGCGTATAAGCATTGCTATTCAGCGTGGCAATGCCGCCAGCGTCTTGGGGACGCTTCCGTCTGGCACTGATTTGGATCAGTTGAGCTATCTCTAGATCGTTTGTAACGATCTGCAGATAGCTCAACTGTTTCTTGTGTATTTTGTACATTTTGTAAATATTTGTTTAATTGTAAGGTATTGGATTATATGAAGGCGAATATTGGTGCAAAATAAGCCAATATTGTTGGCTCTCAGTCCCTGCACAACTGCGATTGACCGATCAATATAGGACCATATCATCAGTGTGCAATACTATTACAGATAGTTTTTTTAACCATTTTAACATATACATTATTTTGTAAAAATTAGCATTTAAAAACCCCCCTAAGAATTTTTCTAATGCTATCGCGTGCGTGGCACTCGATCTATAAAACCTCGTTGTGCCTACCTAAACCTTAGAGTTATCTATCTATCTAGTGGATATAATAACTAAATAACTTATAATAAAATAACTGAGTTAAACCGAGAGCAGTCAAGGACCGTATATACGTTATGTTCACGTAAAAGACTTCAACGCGCTCCATATGTTCTGGTTTTTGTAGGCTGCGTTGCACTTCCCAACTTAGCTACCACATATAAAGCTACAAAATTGGACACTACAAATTGAAACACATAGATTTATTTACATAAACGTTTTTCATTACAAAATGGATATAAAATAAAACAGAATGTAGAACGATTAGAAAACTTGCTGCGGTAATAAAAAACAAATAAGAGATTGTATTAAATACCAATGCTATATCTTTAACATTAAATCGTAGCTACTGGTTTGGTAACAATATGCAATGTTTTGATTTTATTATATTTTTTTCTAAGAAACGTGTTTTCAATTCATAACATGAACGACTATTTAAAGTTGAATCGACCTTAAGCTGAAGCCCACTATATAATATTGTCAAATAATAAGCATTAGGTATTATAAGTATGCATAAGAGTACAAATTATATCCACAAGATAGTGCACGCGCGCTCGAGGTCGTCAGCAGGCGATCCGCCCAGAGCTGCATTAGTGCAGCCAAAGACCGAGACTGCAATATATTGTACGAATAACACTATTTAGCCCCAAACTGAGCAGAGCTTGTAAGATGGGAACCAGATAGCTGATATAATACTTATTATACTTTTTTTTTGTAAATACATAAGTACTTAGAAAACAATATGACACCCAGACGACTTTTTTAAAATTTAAAGCCCAAACAATTATGTTCACCACAAAATGGTGGTGGGGATCGAACCCACGATCTACGGCGCAGAAGGCAGAGATACCAACCGAGCTGAGAGGCTAGTCAAAAGGAATAACAGTTCGTGATCATTGGTTCTTTGAGCTTGTGTTGTGTAACGTATGTAATAAAGTAATTGGATATTGCCACAACTGTGTCTGTGAGGCCAATGGCTGTATCGAGCTCATAATCTTCTACATCTTATGATTGGCGGCAACGGCCTCTGTTATCCGTTTCACCTTTTGTATTGGGCCATCACCTTTGTTCAGTTTAAATTATTTAATTTTTAGAGCATTTCATGGTTAATTCAAAACTAGATCAAGTTTAATTTCACGCTGCTGGTGGGAATTATTTTTGAAAGCATAATCCAAGAGCTTCCAAAATTTGACATACCTACTATAGGTACATAATATATTATTATGAAGACATTTACATCGATGTTATTAAAACCGGTTAGCGTTTATTTGCGTAAATAACAATGTAGAAACAAAATAACATGACTGTCTGTGCTGTGGTGGCCGCTATTTAAGGATAAATTCAGCATGGAAAAGGCAATTGGTTTCAATTTAAAAAACCTCATGAAAAAATCAATCCCGCGTTTGAACCAATATCTTGCCAGCACTACTGTCCACGCTCGGGCGAGTTTCTGGTACCTACGTTATTTATGTTACATTTGTATATTACGTCTTGATTTATTGACTCACTTTAAAGGAGTTATCGCATAATTGAAATCTCATTTAAAAAGTTTGCAGGGAAACCGCGGAATTAAAAGTTTGAGAAAAATTTTTTTGACTGCCTTCATAGCTCAGTTGGTAGTAGCTCTGCATTCTGCGCTGGAGGGCGTGGGTTCGATCCCCACGGAGAACAAATATTTTTGTGGTTGTACGTAGGTGTTTGTTCTCTGTCTGGTTGTTATATTGTATTCTATGTATGTATTAATAAAAAAAATACAAGTATTATATCAGCTATCTGGTTCCCATAGTACAAGCTCTGCTTAGCTTGGGGCTAGATAGTGTTGTGTGGATTGTCCGTATTATTATATGGAAGCAAATATATCACGACTACCTTTATTTTCTTTTAATATAATTATGCCTAACGATCGCGTTAATTTAAAAAATGACAAATAGTGTTCTCTAATAGAACACAACTAGATAAGTAGATAAAGTATGCAACAAGGTGAGTGTATATTTTATAATCAAAATGTAGCAACGTATTTCTGGCACATAACAATTGAAGAGGCTGGTTTTCACAACATAAACACATTAGGTAGGACAGTGCAGGTGACCACTGATGTACGAGGACTTCATCATTTATAGTGATAAAAACAAATAGTTTGGTACAGTTGCTTGCACTCTATCAAAAAGTTGCTGGGCTCTAGGCAGATAATACATATGTTATAAGACCTTGCATTTTATCTTATATAGGTTGTAGGTACACTCAAAATAAATATCGAATAAAAACAATACTTTTACGGTAAAAAAGTACTACTGCAAATGCATTTCTAGCATTTTTCCTATTTAAAGAAACTTTTGCGTTTATCAATAGAGCAGTTAAAAGTATCAGCTCATATAATATCATAGAAGTATCGCTGCGGATACTAAGTAAAACTATCAATGCATTGCGCAGGCGGGAGGTAGGGGGTGAGGAGGGGGGAAGGGGGAAGTCAGCTGGCGGCCGTCAGCAGTGAAAGTAAGCCTGCGAGGCCCGAGGCCCTCCGGTCCGGCTCTACTTGATCGTGATTGAACTAGTAGGTACTGATATTTATAGTCAATGATGAAACCCGGAATGATTGGACTGTCATTTTTTTATCGGAGTTCAATGGTACCAAATCGATTTGTAGTGCAAAGCCTGTTCAATTATGTTAGCAGTAGGTACCTATCTATATGGAATGAACAACCAATTTTGTACCCACATTCTAGACTCAAACTTATTTGAACTATAATTTGGCTGTAACTTGTAGCGAATGCTTATTGATGATCGGCAAAACCCCATTATAGAGTTTCTGAAAATCTTATGTTCAGATCTATTTATCTCTGAAGAAGCACTGGTGTTTTCTCTCATCCCGGGCAGAAGCCCGCGAATCCGCTTGTTTATTATTGATAGAAGCGAAGAACCCAGAATATTAATTCATGTTTCATTCGAAGCAGTCATACCTTACCGCGTGATCTGTCTCAAAATACTTTTAGTATAGAAAAGGAGGTTATTTGACCAACATAGGTTGTGCATCATCAGGTTGTTGCATCATGATAGTGCATATCATCAATCATGTATCGGACACGGGTTCAAACCGTCGTCGTTCGCAAGATTTGAACAGGACGGTCAATAAAGATCATTCGTCTTTGTTGGCGGTGCTAGTATAGTTTATTTAATACAAACAAAACCTCGCCACCTACGCTCAGTAAATTGTAGCAAAGCCCACAAATAGCCAGGGTGAGGTTCTTTGTCCAGTTGAGGCCAGCTCGAAAGTCGCTGACCTTGTGCCGCCTCGCCGCCTGTGCTCGATGGACAGCACAATGCAATAAATTGAACTCTACACTGTTCAGTCGCCTTGGTAATGGAAATGGTGCACTGATCTTAAGGATCGCCTAGGTACAATTAGAAGGTAGAGAGAAAAGTCCAGACAGAATCAGAGTCACCAACACAAAACCCCGATTTCCCAGAAACCTCATTAAACGCCAGCTCATTGGAATAAAAAGTGTTTCATTGACCACAACCCAAAACCTAGACATAATATGAAAAATATATATTTATGTCAATAAGCTAGAATAGGCACTTCTAGCCTCTAATCACCGAATTAAAGTATAGGTTAAAAATAATTAGTATCTCTTGCTCTGAAGTTGGGCGGGTCTACCCATTGAATACAGCTAAAAAACTTAGTGTTAGTCATATCGGTCGAACCTATACCTTGTCCACATTTGGGAAAACCTAGAAGTGTACAAAAAATATCAGTCCACGATCAAAATAAAATATAAGAGGAAGTAGGCCGATACTCTAATTAAAAACGACAAACTCAGTTGACGATAAAAACCCCAAGGTGAACGTGTCGTACTATGAAACAGATGCATGAACTTTTACTTCACAGACTGGTCCATCACAAGTTGTTGCCCTACTATTGTTTCAATATGAACTGAAGATCAATTTGCTTGGTAGGTATAACTTATCCACCGGCATAAACTCTAGCATTGGATTAGTTACAGGTAAAAATAATAAGCCCAAAACCTACCAAACCAACCAACATCAGATTTCCAAAGCTCTCTTTTTCTAAGGGTAATATTGTAAGCAGAGTCACAATAAATAAAACCTAGTGGTTAATGAGATACTTATTTAAAATCCGGAGGTCATCTGTCATCGATATAAAATGTATAAAGGTAGTCTTGCCTCTCTAAAATATGTATGTATAAATAACATAAAATGTTTGCATCTTGAAAAACAATAGGTACAACATCGAAAATGTCATGTGGTTATGTAACCTACGTGTGATGTGTTTGTTACTTTGTTCAATCAATTTTGCTCCAAGGATTTGTTGGCTATAATTGCCAATAACTTTAAATCAGACGGCAATATACCTTAGTGTTCTGTTACCTACCTACTACAGCGTAGTCCTAAGCCGTTTGGCAACTTTGCTAAAAACAAAGCGTGTTCGGTTAAATTATTATAAATAAATAAGTGCTTGATTATTCCATTGCCAATCTATTGCGAGACATAATATTTTGGTGCCAATGACGTTAGCAGCTGACACATTTCCTTCAAATACCTACTACTTTTTTCAGTAACTTAGGATAGTCAAAAATAAAAAATTAATTATCACTTTCAAATTGTTTATTTGACGTAGAAGTATGCATCGGTTTTGGATATACCAACCAAGAGCAATGTCCTCCTTTGGTTTTCCACAAGCTGTTCGTAGTTTTACAATAAAAAAGCCAGAGAAAACTAAACTCATTAAAAAGCATGACACAAGAACAAGCTTAAAATCATGTAAAATGCAGTATTATCGAATAAAGACAGAAGTCCGCTAAGTCAATATTTTCCTTTACCGATTCGCAATATTTGAGTAACGAAAGGGACCATTACAATGGCCGGGGATGAATGACCGGCAAGGCTGAGGTTCTGTGCAAGTTGTCTTGGGTCATGATTCACGCAACCGATAGCATATAGGCGTACATACCTTCATCCAGGAATGTCGATACCTACACACTCGACAAATCTTCATTAATAGCGATATGGCTGTATTTCAACCATCACACAAGTTAAATCAAACAGATTTTACTTATTTTCCGAAAATTTGATAAGAAATCAAATGTTCAGAAAGTCAGCATTCTGGACACCAAAAAATATGTTAGCTGAACCCTTATTGCGTATTTCTGTTGTCGTAGGCTACGATAAAAAAAATACGCCGTTTTTCATAAGTAATTTTATCATTTTTCAGCAACTTAATCAAAGATGGCGACGTCCGGGGGGAAGCGGCGAGACGAAGCCAGCCCGGAAAACTCCGACGACGAACTCACACCTCTGGCTAATGAGATCTATGGGGGAAGGTAAGCATACATTGAATACTATAGAAGTATAGAACCTAATACTTCTACAATCATGTCTAACTTGTTTGGCACACAAAAGAGCATCAACTTGTTTCAAGTTCTTGAAGGACAAGGTTGCTGGTGAAATTACAATCAGTGTTTCGCTTCGCTTAGTACCTACGTAATGATTCCAAGATTTCAATTGTACTGCAAAGTAAGTACCTAGGCTAAACTCGTTTCAACACAAACAATCATTTTTTCTAGAAAGGGAAAACCATGTAACTTAAAACATATGATTATAAGCTTGGTATCAAGCTATACCTCAACTGAAATAGCAATTAACTGAATAGCATTTTAGTAAAACACATCAGATGCATCAGATCATGGATACAGCATCCTTTCACGTTGAATAAATTATATAGAGTAAAATAAAAACATGATTGTTTTGTTTGTTGTATGTGCTGTATACTAGCCGTACCACAGATTTATTTATTTGCTCGAAGTAACTGCCGACGACATGCCCAGATAAAAAGACGTTACACACCCAAAAAAGGTGTGATTCAGGAGATGGAATGCACAGTTAGGTTCAAGTGTTCTCTTCGCAACCTTGGTGCATGACATCACCGGTTCACCAGGCAAGCCCAATATTCAGATTATCGCGTCATCACGCACCGGTAGTATATATTACAATCGTTAGGTATGGCGATTAATTTATAGACAAACAAAAGCATTAACAATCAAAAAACAACACTTGACCGTGTCTATCAATACGTAGGTAAATAGACTTTTTACCTATGTTTTTGTTCATTAGAATTTAGAACGGTACCTGTTATAATAAGGTTTTTTAGACAAAGGTAGCTAATTATTTAGTAAAAGGCGGTAGACCAGGGTAAAAAGGACTATTAACGAAATTTTAAAAAATATAAAGCACATAGCAGAGCTATCTTTACTATAACAGTTTTACTATAATGTATAAGTATCCTAGTGTCCGAAATTGTATACAGACATACTAGAGTTCTATCCTGGCACTTCTATGAGGTGTATGCCTAAATGCTAGTCTATTGCTTCATGTCGAGTACTGTAAATTTAACTGAATCACCATTTATTTATTCAAAAACTAGCAAAACAATAGTGTTTTAAGTTTCTTATTTGACCGATTTCACATGTCCAAAGGTGCAGTTTAAACTGTCGATGTTTTTCTACAGCATGCACAGTAGTGTTTCAATTAAACCACCGAGCAAACTGTTTAGACGCGTCAGTTTGTGAACTTGTCTCATAAGCCAGTCTATTATACAAACTTAATGACAAATGTCATGATTTCACAACAATGCAATTTGAGTAGAATGCAGTAAATGATATCATTAGTTCAGCAGGTTACAAGTGCATTAACTAGTGTACAGTCAAAGCATAACAATGCGGTATGAGTATGACCAGAAGATTATTTTCCCATCGAGTGACTACTTTGCTCTCAGCTCTTGGGCAATGCAATGAGATGGCAGATGTCTACGTTTGTGATTCAACTCTCACTCACGATTTTCCCCAAAACTATGTCGCGTCATCGTTTTTGCGAGGCAGCTTAATTTAAAGGTCAGATGATGTCTTTATTGGTTGACTATTTCTATCCAATCAGAGAGAACGTTTGTCAATATTTATTAGTCATCGGTAGGTTATTTTAAGGCATATTTAAATATATGCTTGTTTATTTTGTTTGCTAGTATTTGATTTACCTACATAGTTTCGTATCTTAAAAATATTTGGCAGTAAATTAAATTCTCACTCCAAAAAACTATAGTAGCGCGAGCGCGTTGATGTCTTTCGTATCGGCGTGGTAATCGGTTAAGACTTAAGCCTCCGCTATACGCTGGTCTAAAAACAAAACACGACCGGAAAGTTGGAAAAATTTAAAATAAAGATGGCGTTGCCTGACCTGAGCTGTGAATTCATGTATTTGATACCAACTATTACTTATTCTGTGCTTGGGTCTGACATTTGTCACGACATTACAATGTGTTGACTAGAATACGCTTCGTTAGACAAAAACACAGACAGATATTCAGTAAATAAACCCAATTGTTATGTTAGCTGATTCCCGTCGCAGAGTTTCCATTGCATATTTTTTATCCAGGATTGGTGATAACAATGGCAAGCTGTGCGGTATTTTTTAAACTACCACGAACGCTACATTTTAAATCTAACTTATATAGTAGAGTAGTAGTCTAATTTATATAGTATGACAAGCAAATAGCCCCAGATTTAATAAAAGAAACCTTCCACCAAGAGAGATTTTCCTCATATTATGCAAAACCAGAGTGAGTTGCAAGTTCATAAATGTCGGTAGTCGGTGAATGAACACTTGTATTTTTTAAAGGTAAAAAACGGAACCCTTATAAATTCGTCATGTCTGTCTGTCTGTCCATCCGTATGTCACAGTCACTTTTTTTCAAAAAAATGAAATGAAATGAAAAGAAATAATTTATTTGCTTGAAGTATGGTACTTACAAAACTGTAAAAGCTATATGTACTGATGAAACTTGGTAAATAGATGTATTCTGTAAACCGCATTATGATTTTTATACTTAGAACTGACACTCAAAAAATATTTTTTCATAAAACTTATGAGTTTTCTTAACATTAAGTAAAAGATTATTAAACCAGTTAAGTATTTACGACAGAGATGCGTTAACGTCATCGTAATTAGCCTTCTATCTATCGACTTTAAAAATTAATGAGGTATCGTCAGCAAATAGTACTGTTTCACATAGTTTTTTAACCAAAAAAGGAAGGTCATTTACGTACACTAGAAACAAGAAAGGACCTAATATCGAACCTTGTGGCACCCCTATGTCAATAACTGACCCAAAAGATCTCTCACCGCCCACATCAACTTTAAGGATTCTATCAGTCAAGTACGATTGTAATAAGTCAATGGAGCGATTTAGAATACCGTAATGTTTAAGTTTAGATATTAAGAGGGTGACGGACGCAGCTCGCAACTTCAATTCGAGGCGCGGGCAAAAATTGCTCCGAATATAGCTATCTCTATTCATTTGATGCGGGCGCCACGGAATATATAATAGTAGTATACACACACAAGCGCTCGTGTGACGCGCTACTTCTATACGTGAATCCAACCATAGTGCCGCGCTTGTGCGTGTGCGTCAGCCACTGATAACGATTTTTATGCATTGCCTAATTTCGTCAACGTTACTAACACCCGTTTTCACTAAACCTAGGCGACGCCTAAATCGGATGCCTAAATATTAACGGGCCGACGTACACAGCTCGCAACTTCAATTCGAGGCGTGAGCAAAAACTGCTCCGAATATAGCTATCTCTATTCATTTGATGCGGGCGCCACGGAATATATAATAGTAGTATACACACACAGGCGCTCGTGTGACGCGCTACTTCTATACGTGAATCCAACCATAGTGCCGCGCTTGTGCGTGTGCGTCAGCCACTGCTAACGATTTTTATGCATTGCCTAATTTCGTCAACGTTACTAAGCGTCAGATAGGCTAGTGGCTAGGGCGTGGGGATTCACACTGAGAGGACGAGGTGGGCGGGAGTTCAAATCTGGTCAAAGAGAGTTGACTTTTTGCACCCTACAATTTTATGTTTTTATTTTTTGTGGCTGCATTACCTGACTAACCCTCTAAGCTTATTGCTTGCTTGTTTCGCTTTTCTAGTATTCAATAAGCAAGGATTGGTCATGCTCTGAATGCAAGAATAAAGTGAAAAAAAAAACAACATTCCTGAACCGATAAAGAACCTTCAGAGTAGCTATTTACGCACTTAGAAAAGACACCAGGAAATTCTCTAACATGATACGAGTGAGTTTATTCATCAGGTAGGGTTTGTGCGGGTTCTGGACCAAATTGAAGAAGAGTAAAGAGAACCATTGACTCCGAGTTGAGTTGAGAGAGCCATTGACCCCGGCGCGGAGCGATGGAGTTGTGGTTGATGACGTTCCAGTAGAGGATGATGGGTGGGAGTCCGCTCAACATCAGGTGTGGTGTGGTTTGCTTGACCTCATTGGCCTAGTGGTTGGAGGGTGCGGGTTCAAAATCAGTGATAACGTTACAGTAATAGATGATGGGTGGGGTCCGCTCTACGTCAGGTGGGGTGTGGTTCGCCAGACCTCATCGGCCTAGCGGTTGGGGGGCGTGGGTTCAAAACCAGTCATGACGTTACAGTTGAAGATCATGGGTGGAGGTCCGCTCAACATCAGGTGGGGTGTGGTTCGCCAGACCTCATCGATCACACACACACAGCAATAAAAAACACGCAAAGCGGCTCACTTACCAAAGTACAGAAAGTCTAATAATGTGACTGCATTTAAAAATATACTTTATTCGTTGAGCAATTAGGTTGCTTTTATTCTGCTTATTTACATTCGCAAAACCAACGATTGCGAACATCGACCTACAATTACATGGACCTCGGCTTTCGCACAAAACTCACGAAAAAAGTGTACCAAGCTAACCTACTATAGGTGGATACTTATATAATGATTATAAACAAACTGAAAAAAAAAATATTTATGTCTTATCACAATTACTATATAGAACTCAATTTTGATTGCATGAAGCAACTTCTAGTGAACGTTACAGAAATTTTTCCAAGTCTTTTTATCAATATTTCCACCAGACGTTGAGCAGTACTCTGTTTATTGAGCTCCAGTTATATAAAGAAAAACTATTTTGTTAAAGTATTTCTCAGTCTTTTTATCAATATTTCCACCGGACGTTGAGTGGTAGCAGTTTTTTGAGCTCCAAATAAATAAAGTTTTTTTTTTAATATCTTAGTCGTTTTATCAATATTTCCACCTGACGTTGAGCTGTAGTTTATTTCTTGAGCTCCAGAAAAATAAAACAGAAATATGTTGTTCAAATTTTTACAAGTCTTTTTATCAATATTTCTACCTGACGTTGAGTGGTATCAGTTTTTTTAAGCCCCAGATAAATAAAGAATAAAAATATTTTGTAGCCATTTTTCTTAGTCCTTTTTTCAATATTATAACCTGACGTTGAGCGGTAGTCGGTTGTTTGAGATTCAGATAAATAAAGAAAAAAAATATTTTGCTGAAATTTTTCCAAGTCTTTTTATCAATATTTCCACCTGACGTTGAGTGGTAGCAGTTTTTTTAAGCCCCAGATAAATAAAGACTAAAAATATTTTGTGGCAATTTTTCTTAGTCCTTTCATCAATCTTTCCACCTGACGTTGAGCGGTAGTCGGTTTTTTGAGATCCAGATAAATAAAGAAAAAAAATATTTTGCTGAAATTTTTCCAAGTCTTTTTATCAATATTTCCACCAGACGTTGAGCGGTACTCTGTTTATTGAGCTCCAGTTATATAAAAAAAAAACTATTTTGTTCAAGTATTTCTCAGTCCTTTTATAAATATTTCCACCGGACGTTGAGTGGTAGCAGTTTTTTGAACTACAAATAAATAAAGAAAAAAAATAATTTGTTGTAATTTTTCTTAGACCTTTTATCAATACTTCATATACAGGGTGGAATTTTGTAATGCCACCTGGAGGGAAAGTACTCTTAATACTCCAGATAGAAAATTTTACTCACAGGAAACATTCCTTTATTTTTGAATAGAAAGCAAACTGCATTCAAAGTTTTTCGAAAATTCTCTCACACCCGGGAATTGAACCGGCTAAAATCAGAAAAATTATACCTTGTACTTTTATTGCATCGATCGTTAGTCAATTATAAGGATGAAATCTCTCTAACAAACATGATAAATTAAATGAAAGAAAAACCAGGAAATCTTAAATTAATTTAATTATTTACAAAAAATGGATAACTAACTAGTTACTTGAAATTAGTTGCTTGAAATGGGCTCCATTCTCTTGGATACACAAATTTATTCTTTTAACGAATTCATTTCTTTAAAAGAATAAATTTATTCCTTTCAAAAAAAAAATTAATTTAAAAAATTATTTTATTTTTAATTTTAGAAATTGCTTTCTATCCAAAAATAAAGGAATGTTTCCTTTGAGTAAAATTTTCTATCTGCAGTATTAAGAGTACTTTCCCTCCAGGTGGCATTACAAAATTCCACCCTGTATAGAAATTAATGGTTCATAATTTGTTTTAGTCGAAATGTTGGCTTTTTTCGAAATTTCGGCAGACTTTTTGACCTAGTGCTGCACCTTGATTTCGTTTACCCAACCTACAACCTACCTAGGTACTTAGTATTTCCCATCTTCACTTAGTACCCTTCCTAAACTAACAATTATCAAATATCTAAGCATTATGTTTTATGCCAGTGTAGGTATTTAACTAGTCCGAAGTCCGAGCGATTCACACACACAACCGAAGTGTCCCGTGTGCTTCAAGCGTTTCCTCCCCCTGCACCCCGCCACCCGCACCGTGCGTGCGCGATAGCAATAGTAGCCGTTCGAAAATGCCATGAATTTGATCGTGTTCCGTAATACCAAAAATGATGACTGAAAACTTTTTGTATTCTTTACATAGTATTGTTATTCTGTAACTAGTCAATATAAACTAGGTTCCTTAACAAAAAACACGTAAGATATTGTTGTTTTTAGTACGAAACCAATAGGTAGAAAACTTGTTAAGTTTAGCATAAAAATGTGCAAAATGCGATTGGTGTTTATTTCATTTTAGGTAAGTAATTTGAAATAAAAACTGTTGAGGAACCTAGATAAATACTATGCAAATACAATTATTACAATAATATAGTGTAAATCTGTCTAAATTAAAAATCATTTTGGTATTCCGTTTGTATGAAAATTTTCCATACGTCAGCCCCTTAACTAGTTTTTTCGTGTGCGCGAGCTGCAAGCAGCTCGCGTGTCGGTGTGCTACTCCCAGTTTTACATTACACTTGCACTTGTAAAACCCAAAAAAGTAGTAAAGAAAGTCCTAAGTAACCCTAAAAGTCGATCAGTGAATCAAGTTCCTCAGTGTAGTAAAACCCCAATCAAAGTCCTAAAGAACCCTAAAATTGTTTACATAATCAAGGTCCTAAGTGAAGTAAAATTCCAATTAAAGGCCTAAGGAACCCTAAAAGTTGTTTATTTTATCAAGTTCCTCAATGTAGTAAAACCCCAATCAAAGTCCTAAGGAACCCTAAAAATGTTAACATTATCAAGCTCCTAAGTGTAGTTGAAACTCCAATCAAAGTCCTAAGGAACCCTAAAAGTCGAACACTTAATCAAATTGCTCAATGTAGTAAAACCCCAATCAAAACCTTATACGGAACCCTAAATTGTACGTCAAGCCAAAACCCTTAACGGGTCGAAACCGCTGGAAGGAACCCAAACGTTGACTACCGGGTCGCGTGCATCGCGAGCTGCAAGCAGCTCGCGTCCTCAATGCGTTCCCACAGGGGCGGAACCCTAAACCAAGTGAAGATCCAATCAAACACCTTAAAAAACCTAAAATTCAATCTCCAATCATAGTCCTCAGTCGAATGAACCGTTTGAACGACCTTAATCGGACGATTTTTGCAAAACCGGAAGTGGCACAGCCGCCATTTTGAATTTTGAACTCAGTCTAGTGAACATTTTTTCACACCCCTAAGACACCCTAAATTTCAGTAGGAGGGGGTTCTAAATTTCAGTAGGGTGGGCGTGGTCGCGTGGCGGCTCGCTTCGCTCGCCGCAACGTTCCCCCCGGGTTCAGGAGGAGGGGGTTCTGGGGGCTTGAGGGGGGGGTCACAGCACGGCTCGCTTCGCTCGCCGAGACCCTCCCCCCGGGTTCAGGAGGAGGGGGTTCTGGGGGGCTTAGGGGGGGGGGGGGGGTCACAGCAGGCTCGCTTTGCTCGCCGCACTGTTCCCCATGGTTGCATGGCGGCTCGCTTCGCTCGCCGCAATGCTCCACTCGAAAAAAAGGGTCAAAAATAATAAAGGGGTCTAGAGGGGGGAGGGGGGCAAAATTTATTTTGCTTTCAAAATAATCTCACCTTCCCTACATGACCCAAAAAAAAAAGTCTTGCAAGTCACTCCGCTTGGAAGATACGAAAGGGGGGGGGTGAAAAAAGGGGCAAGAGGGGGGTGTTTTTTTGTTTTTTCAATTCAGGAAGAAACCCTCTATACGAAACCCCAATCGAAAACCCCCTATCTCGACGGCATCCGGTAGCACTCACAAAAGGGGGGGTCCTGGGGGGCAAGGGGGGCAATTTTTTTGTACAATAACATTCTTATCTTTTTTCTTCTCTTTCGTCTTCTCCCTTTTAATCTTTTTTTTTCTGAAAAGTAATATTTCATCAAAATCGGCTTAGCCGTTTTGTTTTATTGTTTGTTACTGCATACCTTCGTCATTTAATTTTATGATCCAATTTATTAATTTTTTCTTTTATCTAAAAGGTTATACTTCCAGATCTGTATGTAAATCTAGTAAGTATAACTTAGTGCATAGAATTCATGCCTATGGAAATAAATAATAATAAAAGGTCTCGATTGTACCAGTAGTTTTATCAAGCACGGGTGTAATTCCGAAACAACTGTTTCAATCTCTTGCAGCATTGGACCTCCCAAAGCATACATTTGGTCTAATGCAGAAGGCAGCTATATTAAACACGTGTCGAATAGTCCGTAAGTTTTTACAAACTGATGTAGACAGACAAGATGTGATCACTCAATCACGTCATGTAGATACTGAGATGCACTTGGCTTAGGCCCGTGCATTTCAGTTTTTCCCCGGTTCATACCAATGAACCGAGCACGTCAAGTGAAAACACCAAAATAATAATAATAATGCTGGACAATTCACACAACATGATCTAGCCCCAAGCTAAGCAAAGCTTGTGTTATGGGTGCTAGATAACTGATATACATAATACAATACATTACATGCATAGATAATTTTCATTTCAATTCATAAATGAATTGAAATGGAAATTATTTATGGGTGGCTTTAAGCTTTGCACTCATTTAGGCCTTCGGTGCTCATTGCGGTGGAGATCAGTGAAGCATTGTGAAATAACACTGTCTATTCGACTTATATTATTGTATTTTATCGGCATTTAAAAATATTAGGTATACCAAAGAGTTTCGACAACCCCAACTGACTCTTCAAAGTTCTGTCAAACGCAAAATCTTGGGAAACTCCTTGCTGCGTGTATAGAAATAGGCACATGTATTTTGGTATTTGGGTATTTGAGCGCACCGTGCATGAAGCCTTTGACAGAAAGTTCCAGAATTCGGGACATTACAGACACCTCCAGATTTAAAAGACGGCAATCAAAAATACTCTAAACCCATGATATTATTGTTATGACTGGGCTCTCAGCTCATTTATTAGTAGCTCTGCCTTCTGCGCCATAGGTCGTGGGTCCGATCCCCACCGAGAACAAATATTTGTGTGGTGATCATAGATATTTGTTCTCCATCTGGATGTTATATTGTTTTCCAAGTACCTATGTATTTACAAACAAAATGTATTTAAGTATTACATCAGCTATCTGGTTCCCATAATACTAACTCTGCTTAGTTTAGGGCTAGATAGTGTAGTGTAGATTGTCCATAATATATATATATATACTTCCTTTTCATTGTAATGGGCTCCCAAACTCTTTGCAAAATCGACACTATTTTTATAAAGGCCTAAAATCGGCTACATAGTTTTTGAGTCTTCTTCTTGTCATGTCAATAGAAAATTAAAGCTGGTGTGGTGGATTATGAATGTGCCTCAAAAGTTTTGCTACTTCACGTTGGTTTCATTTATTGTTTTCCTTCACCGTTAGAGTGTACTGACATAGTGCACATAGGTTTTTTGGCAGATAAACTAATTTGTGCATGACGGGGTTTGAACACACGCCTTTAGAATCAAAAAGCGGGTCGCTACGACAATATAACCGGTGCTAAGCAACCAGAGCGCCCCTCCACCTAATGGACCGATGACATTCTAAAGATCGTGGGAAATCGGCAAATTGTTTTTTCATGGAAATGTATAAAGGAGGTCTATATCTAGCAGTGGACTTCTACTTACTGATGATGATGACGGAAAGCACTGGGTAGATAGGAAGATAGCTACTTATGCAACTACAAAAATGGAGGTATTTAACAAAAGCATTGCGCTTCGCTGGTCACGCACGATAGGAACGTGCCCTAGAATGTACTAGATAAGTTATATGCTACATAAAATATATACTTCTACAGGCTGATGATGATGTGAATACAGGTTATCGATCATAATGTATGATGAAGATGGTATTATGTCATTTCGTTATACTGTGACAATTTGTTTTATGTTACACTGTGGCAAATTTATAGTACCAGTAGTAGCTATGATTTAATCTAGGGTATATTTTACGTAGTCAGAGATGAAATGTCATGTCGCGAAATTTGACATAGACCTCACCTCGTCGGCCGCGCGGGCTGTACTGAGAGAAGTAGCTAGGAAATCCTACCTATATATATTTTTGAAAATTTTATTTTTTTATAAAAACTACGGCAACTAAGAAAAGTGCAATACCATCAGGTTTTTACGTATTTATTTAGGTATACGGGAACAAAACTTTCATTGCAATGGCTCTAACAGCAACGGAAAAAAACCATTTCAAATCTAAAAAAAAATGAGAGTTTTTGGCAAACTTTGCGTTCAATTTTATCGAACCCAGTGAGTTTAAGAGAATTTCTAGCCGGAACATAATTTTTTTACACCATTTAATTGTTATATTTTACAAAAAAATTAAATGGATTCGTCCATACAACGAAAAAAAATGCTACTTTACATTTTCGGTTTCACCTGATGTAGGCCCTTAAGTAAACAAAGTTAGTTAGTTTTACACTTATTACTTTATTATCAATTAAAATTCGTATTAACTAGTTATTGCAAACCAATTAACTAATCTCTTATTGTCAACAGATGTATTTTTTTGCAAAAAAAACTTATTTTGTGCTGCAAGCGAAGCCGTCTCAAGTCTGGCAAAATTTGCTTTCCTCTGTCCGTGCAACTGATCTTGATTAAACTTTGTTTGTTTGTTGTATACATTGTCTGCTTCTACAATTTTATAGTTTTTTTGCGACTGGTTGTAGATTTGGCGTGTCGTCCAAATAAAACTTAGCTAAATAACTCGCTGTATATGATTGTTTTATTCATATTTTATTACCAGAGGTCGGCCTGTTCGATCGGTCACCGCGGTCCGGAACCCGTTCAAATGCCAAGGCTGCCTACTCTGACGACACAACTTTCGATCGACTGCGCCACATTTTTGCGCCCCACTTTGCTTGATACGGCTCCAATTCAAGTAATCTGTGCATTGACTTGACTACTTCTTTGTGCATTTACTCTACTAGGAATGATTTGACAAGCCTATACTAAACCGTGCTCTAGATAGTTCAGTTTCAAAATGAACCACATATTTCGCAAACAGCGAGGTAATTAAAACAGATCATTATTGTTATGTTATTTATCAATACTTCAATCTAATTCATAATCACCCTGAAGAAGTCCACGGCTGGACATAGGTAAGGGGTTTATTAAAATCAACTTACATTTTGTGTTTTTGTTACTATTTCATCAAAATCTTGATGTCAATTTTTATTAGATGCATTGAATAATTTTTAAAATAACAACCTTGGTATTTATTTACAAATACTAAGGTTATGCTCAAGTATATAACCTGCCTAACACATTATGATAGTTTGGTATCGTTCATGGCCTTATTGAGAAAAATGCTCCTCCATTTTTTGTTTCGCTCGCACTTAATTTTATCATTTTATTAATAACGCAATATTTACGTTCAGTAGGATACAGCTCAAGTTACCTAAAAACAAAGAAAAATGACGCTTAATGCAAGGACATAAGAGTTAGCAGTGTATAGTCTGATGCGTATCCTTGTGTTTTACGTAATCTTGTTTATATACGGGCGTTACTGCCCGTTCATTTAATCAGCATTCCTTGTTTACGGAACCTATATTAATTACCCACTTCGATATGCTTCTGTTGAGGTTTGAAAAACAGTAAAATGCTATCGTAGAACCGTGTTTAGTATACTTTCGTATCAGCGGGACATCATGCCACTGTGCGGTCGGGGTCGGCCGTGATCAGAATACTCTATAACCTAGCCGAACACCACAGGCTAGCCGAATAATGTTAATTTACCGGTTTTGCTGACCACCTCACGTTTCTTTCAAAACAACACACACATGTCGTTTTTAAAGAAACCTAGACAAAAGTAGGTAAATAAACTTCAGTGTGTTTTTCATAGTTTGAAAATGGAGTGGGTGGGCATCGGAACAGTTAGGTATAATGGAAACATATATTCGGACCGGGCCATACATACCTGTTTATACATAAATAGTATGTTTTATAACTGAACAGAAGTTGATAATCAGTTTATTCAAATTTACAAGGATCAAATTTAATAGGTGATGTCAAATTGGAATTGTTTCAAGTTTAGGTCTTCCCACTTCTGATCTTCTTGTAATTTAAAAAACCAATCAGGTTCCAATAATGACGCGGCGTAGGATTCATCTTCATAGCATCCATTATATCATAATTAAATTCAAACGAACTAATCAAGTAACTTAGAAAAAACTGTTGATGACGAGAATCGCCAAAAGCGTCATTTTATTTTATCACTGCTAAAATGAGCTTATGGAAATGCTAGAAATATACAAGTGATGTAATTGTCTCAACTCTTCGAGTCAAGTTTGACGACGGATTTGGTTTGAGGTAGTATACTCCCAACTTGTGGTGTCGTTGACCTCTACACGGGTGGACATTGGGCTCGGGACTGGAGATAGCGTTTCGCATAACAAGCAAAGGTGTTACGTAAGACGTTACACGTAAGACCCTCAAGGATGAACAAATTAATCGTCAAGTTCAACAGTTACCTTTGTTTGACAACGTGGTCTGAGGTTTACCTACTGGACAACCTAAATTCAAGTTTGCGTTACTTTAAGTTTGTTGTTGTAGGATCAACAAAGACGCTGAGCATAGTTTGAGCAAATCAAGCCCCCCCGGCTTGATTTGCTCAAACTATGCTCAGCGTTCCCGACCTAAAGTCAGGCAGCTATCGTGCCAGAGCCGTAAAAATATCGTATAAGGAGTAAATTTAATCAAAACAATCGTCCCCATTAGGATAGTGACTATAATACATTAAAAGATCATGTAACGTAGGTAATAATAATATGTTGCAATCTTTTTAAAACTTATTTTTAAATTAAGAAAACAAAACAAATTTCTGCTCAATTTGCATATATTACCTGCTAATCGACTGAGATCATTTGAGGACTCTGTATGTATACATGCGAAGTAATATAATCTTAGTAGTGTGCCATAGTACACTACTATCGTACGTAGCCCGGGAATTATCGTTCGGTTGGGAACACAGTAGGTACTTCCCAAGTCATACAATAAATAGACGAGTTAAGTAAATACCAAAATTGGGTATGTTGCCAGAACAAAATTATAGGGCTCCAACAGTTACAACATTGTATCGTTATTACTAGTTATGGTTTGAAGTCAGGCGAGGGCTTTCGCAAGTTTTCGTGAGTTCGAGCGACATTGACGAATCTATTGTTAGTAACATGAGCTTTGTTAAGCTGCGCGCACCAGGCTCCGCTATACTGGTGTTGCCAGTCTGGATCGTGTGTCGTGGAAGGTCATCATACCTTTTCAGTTTAGGTATAGTTGTCTACAACTAACACGCAGTTATGTACCTTACTTTCATTGCAACAAAGTCAAAAATAGCACGCAAAATAAATCCAGCTTTGAATCCATACTTGATGAGGTGCGACGGTTACCTAGACGGTTCTGATTTGAATTCCGACCTCGCTTTTGCAAATGTTAGCTGATTGCAACCGCATCGTAGAAAACTGCGAGGTTGCGAACGCTATTAGAATGTAATTTTCATTAATTGATATCTATCACGAACACAATCTTTGTGTATGTTCCTAAGGTACCTACATAACCTACTTACAACAGAGACAGAGATTTTTAGTCAAAGACATTAGAGTAGACATAGGCACGGGACTAGACATTAGGCTCTACTACCTTTTACCTCCTAAATATATCAATTAATTGATTTCGTTCTCTTTTCGTTGACTACAAATCAATAACAAACTGGATTTGTGGCACCATGGTTCTCACACTGACAAAAACGTAAATTAGAAAACCGAGGTAAGAAGTTACTTTCATTTGCAGCGTAGTATTGTGCTTAGTACACGATCACACCGCCAATTAACAGCGATGATTTCTTGCGTTCACTCCTGCAGAACAGATTGCCTATCACTGCACAGTGGGGCGCTTTGCTAGCGCTTCTGGACATAGGGAATAATAGCGAGCGATGCATCAAATTAACTGAAAAAAAATGAACCCATTACTCCACAGAAATGACAAACAGAATGACAGTTCACTACTTCAAAGTTTGGCGATTACCTAGCTAATCGAAGGAATCATTGAAACTCATGGTCGTTTGTCGTGCCTGATGAGCCGAATCTATAGGTAACAAGAGTATGAATGAAGGATAAGCTTACTGATAAACGACATATTATTTATTATGTAGGCTAATGTTTTTAATGCTGGTAAATCTGTCATCATTTCTATTTTCTGTCTGTCCTGGGTGTGATATAAATAAATAAATAAATATTGTGGACAATTCACACAGCACTACCCAGCCCCAAACTAAGCAGAGCTTGTAATATGGGAACCAGATAGCTGACATAATAGGTACTTGAATACATTTTTTTTTTGTAAATACATACTTAGAATACAATATAACACCCAGACAGAGAACAAACATCTGCGTTCACCACACAAATATTTGTTCTCAGTGGGGATCGAACCCACGACCTACGGCGCAGAAGGCAGAGCTACTACCAACTGAGCTAGAGGCCAGTCAAAAAATAAATATAAAAATAGGCCTACTGTAGGGCCTATTTTGATATTTATATCACATCCAGTCATGCGAATATAGAAAATTAGTATTCACATTTAGTCCAGAGTGATACAATGAACGAACCACTGGGCAGTGGATGGACGCGTGCCGGGCCGCACCAGTCTTTAATACGATCGCACCGTTTGCTGTCCTCATAACTGTCTCTTTGTGAATCATTAACTCAATCAATAACACCAGCTCTAGGCTTTTCTTTTTTTTTAAGTGCTAAGGGCAGTTTGATTCTTATTTTTTGTTCGATTTCCCAGTGTGATAGTTGATATAATGGTGTAGTGCAAGTGATCAAAAATGAGTGAGCACGACCGCAAAAGTCAAAAAGAAGCGTACGATAAAGAAGAGATAGAGTCACTCTACGCACCCAATAACAACAATTCGATTTACAGCAATGGAACTTTGCACTACTGTAGCATTTACAGGTACTCATAACTCTTTGGAATCAAACATTCTATTCTGTGTACCAAAAAACTAGGAATATAGGTACCTAAGAACGTATTTATTTTACCAGAGAATCACCATGACCGTTAGGACCGACCTGACATTCCTTGCATTCAATACTGTTGTTTTGGTAACTGAATGGTCTAATGTAGTATCTAATCTACTAGTTATTATTTGTTATTAAAAAAAACGGTTGTTTTGTTTGTGCCACTTAGTCATTTTACACATAGATTGGTACATTGCGAGTAAATATCGTAAATTCTTATATCTTGATCTACCCACGAATTTGCATGTTCGATCTGATATACTTTACATCACGCATGATTGGGAAATCATTACGTTACAAGGGATGCTCCACCTATACCTACCTACATTACCGGTACCTATCTAAAGATAGGCATGCGTAATAGCGGCGTTATGCATAATTAAATGTCAGCAACTTTCTAATAACATACGAAAGCAACTATGCACGTTGGTTTCTTGAAGAGGTCGTTACTCAGTCAGTTTAGGATTTGTTTTCCGTAGAACCGTAGGTTTTGGGAGCTTAACATCAGCAACATCAGCACGTTTGAATACCAATTCGGACTCAAACTAGACCAAATGCTCGTAAGACTGACAAAGGATTCAAAAAAGTTAGCAACATATTTTTGTAATTGTACTAAAGATAAAGATGTGATATTGCAGAGCAATAGATAGAAGGTAGGTATTTATTGCGAAACGAAATTTATAAGCTTCAATAAATTCTCGAAGCAAAAACTATGGGCACCACCGGCAACGGGCACGCGAACAAGACGCAATGTCTAATTGGGTTACCACCGTACTCCGTACCGACTTACGTAAACTAGACTGACACAATACGCTACCCAGCATGTTGAAACAGCCACTGTTTTCTATCCGTAATGTGGAATTATCACGCCAAGGTCACATGTTCGGTCAAAAGATCGGAAGGAAGTCCCAGTGCAGCGTCACGTTGAGAACGCGTATTGTAGACTTGTTAAGATTTCTCTCACTGGTGGCGTGTGAAAGTTGTTTTCCTCGCGATACGTTGACGATTGTGCGGTTTCTTCAAGTATGCTGTATTTTAAAGATAATTGTAAAACTGATACGACCATCCGGATCTTAAACCTAGTTGCGCGGAAATAGGCCACCTATGTTTTCTTGTTTTTCAATGGTAGCATAAAATGTGGCGTAGAAGTTTTTAATGTTCTTAATGTGTTTTTAGTTGTTATGGCTACCCACAGTTGGTCACATGGTTAATTATGCTCGTTTCCCGATAATTTACATACCTTTTAGCAATCGTGCCCAGTTTATTAGAAACGACGATACTATCCCCTACCTGCGATGGTATTAGTACAAGCTCTGCTTAATTTGGGTCCGGAATATATATTTATTTATATTTATGGTAGCTGAGAGACCATTGACCATTGATGTTATATATAATATGATGTGTAATTTTACGTTTTCTTACCAAACTGCCTTTTTGCTTTCAGCACAAGAACAGTTCAAGAGACAAAAGGATGGGACGTGTTCAGAGAGTTCCCGCCGAAGCAGGACAGTGGGTCTATGGAGAGTCAGAAATGCCTAGACTTCACAGTGCGGCTCCTAAAAGTCGCTGCGTACGTTATAGTGTTCATCGTAGTCCTCGGATCTGGAGTCATAGCGAAAGGAACAACCTTATTCATGACTTCACAGCTGAAGAAAGACAGACGGATAGCTTATTGTAATAGGAATTTAGGTGAGTTCTTTTTACTTTAACATAGACAGATCCAATAATTCGAGAAATTCGATTTAAAATTTTATTACACTGGAAACGTAATGATGATGTCTTGTTTGTTACTGGATTTAATGTGGAAAACTTTTCTATTCCAGGTAGAGATAAACAATTCGCAGTGACATTACCGGACGAAGAGCGAGTGGCTTGGATGTGGGCTATCGTGGCCGCATTCGCCATACCCGAGATAGGAGCGTTCATTCGTTCGGTCAGGATCTGCTTCTTCAAATCGTCGAAGAGACCATCCAGTGCGCAGTTTATTGTGGTAAGAACAAAACTGAACTTCTCGATAGATGTAACTCACACTCTTCAAAATTCAATAGAGGCATTCGAGCAAACAGTTACGGAATAATGTAGACATTACATTGTACAACAGTTCACTCTTTCCGCCAAGGTCACTTATATCACCATCACTATTCCCGCTTTCAGCAATTTGAAGTTTTTCTTCGGTTACAGGTGTTTATCGCCGAAACGCTGCACACAGTCGGAATGGGTCTGCTCTTCTTCAAGATACTACCAGAACTAGATGCAGTCAAAGGAGCTATGATAACTAACTGTCTCTGCATCATCCCTGCAATCCTGGGACTGCTGTCTCGAAACTCACGAGACTCAAAGAGATTCGTGAAAGTTATTGTAGACATGTGTGCGATCGGAGCTCAAGTGACGAGTTTTATAGTCTGGCCTCTTTCGGAGAACAAGCCAGCGTTGTGGCTGATACCGATTTCTTCGCTGTGCATTTCATTAGGATGGTGGGAGAACTATGTAACGCGGCGGAGTCCTATAGGTGAGTCTTATTTCCCTTACAGATGAAGCTACCTAAATCTATAATATATTATTATAATAATAGAATAGAATGTCGTGTTAGTTACACTATTTATAACTCAAAAACGGCGGAACCGATTTAACTGAAACTTGGTTGGGAGGTAGGTATTTTAGAACCAGGAAAAAGACATAGGATACCTTTCATCCCGAAAAGGTGACGTGAACGGGGACGAAGCGAGCGAAGCCGCGGGCTGTCGCTAGTTATTTATGAATGAACGTAGATAAAAAGCATAAAAGTAGAGTAAATCAAACGAAAGATAGAGAGCAAGTAATTGGGCGAAACAATATTTTGCCCTGTCTTGCGATTTTTATTGGTGGAAACTCAGGTAACTCGAGCGATAGTATCTATACCTACCAATAGAATTTATTTATTATGCGATTTCTAATGTGGTATTTTTGAAAAATGAAGTGAATGCCAAAGCAAAAAAGAAATTTCGCTGGTAGATTAAGAATTTATTTCAATGTTTCCAGGTGTAATCAAAAGTCTGGGAAGACTGAAAGATGAGTTGAACCAATCTCGCTACTACATCTACCGCTTCATGTCTCTGTGGAAGATAATGGTGTTCCTCATGTGTGCATTGTTCAGCATATGGATGGATGGAGATGAACCCGCTATGTTCTTCCAACTCTTCAATACTGGCTTCGGACCGCACAATATTGTTGTTGAAGAGGTATGTTTTATATTAGTAGTCTATACGACTGGCCTCTCAGCTCAGTTGGTAGTAGCTCTGCCGTCTGTGCGCTAGGTCTTGGGTTCGATCCCCACCGAGATAAAATATTTGTGTGGTGAATACAGATATTTGTTATGTAACTATACTAAAATGGTACAGTGGTACTACAGTTGACAATCATTACATTTCAGATCCAAGTGACACTGGGAGGAACCATCATACCCGATCTAGCAAACGCGACCCTAACCGGAGACTCAGTAGAAGTGGCCGCAGTTTACAAATCCGCATTTTACGTACTACTGATCCAAGTATTCGCCGCGTACATTTGCTACATCTTCGGCAAATTCGCCTGCAAGATTCTTATCCAAGGGTTCAGTTATGCCTTCCCGATCAATCTGGTGATTCCCCTGGTGGTGAACTTCTTGATTGCTGCGTGCGGTATTAGAAATGGCGATACTTGTTTCTTCCATGGCACTGTACCAGATTACCTCGCGTTTGAGAGCCCGCCTGGTAAGTACCTTTATTATCGTTGTTAAAAAAGTTTGACGAAGTTTTTTTGTTTTAAAGCGTTTAACCTACTTCCAAAGAATAGGGGACGTTGTCAAATCAGCGCGTATTTTTTTAAGGCACTATTTTTGTGTGCTGTGATTGGATCATAATATCCGACAAAAAAAACTTTGCTACGACTATGGCTTTATGGAAGTTTTTTTTTATCTTGGCAAACATCTCTTGTTCACATTGAGTCATTATAACAACCAATCATCTTAAAACATTGTAGATAAAAAAGTTGTAGATAAAGCTAAAAACATTAAAAAAACCAATTTATTTATTTACAGTTTTCACGTTGAGCGATTTCATCACACGGCAAATGGCTTGGGTATGGCTACTATGGCTTCTGTCTCAGACTTGGATCACGATACACATTTGGACGCCAAAAGCCGAACGTTTAGCCTCCACTGAGAAATTGTTTGTGATACCCATGTACAATGGACTGCTGATTGACCAGAGTATGGCACTCAATCGGAAGAGGGATGACCAGAAAGATGTTAAGACTGAAGTAAGCATATTTTCTTACACATTATGTTACCGTTGTAAGCAATGCCGAGCCTACCAATCTTATTTTAAATTTTATCGTCTCTGTATTTGAATAGTCTAATGTTGTTTAGATTTTCCGTGGCATTACAGCGCGACCCTGACAGAAGACCAGCGTTAGTTGCTAGGTTATTAGCTTCACGCTGAAGCAGGGACCGTTTTGCAGCTCTTGGCTCTCATCTCTCTAGTGTGCATGTAAATAGTGTACCTACCTTAAATTACTGAACGTCTGCAAATAAATGTTTCTTTCTTTCAATCCTAAAACCGAGCGTCCGGTCGGCATCACATTGGTTTGAAAGGCGTCTGGTGTTACAATAAGAAGCGCTATCTCATTCGTTGAGTCCTAATTTTTCAAAAATGGATAATTGTTTTTCAGGACCTAGCAGAAATCGAAAAAGAAAAGGGTGACGAATACTACGAGACAATATCCGTGCACACAGACAACACCGGCGCATCTCCCAAGACTGTCAAGTCCTCAGATCAGATCACGAGGATCTACGCATGCGCGACGATGTGGCACGAGACCAAAGACGAGATGATGGAGTTCTTGAAGAGTATCCTCCGGTTGGATGAGGACCAGTGCGCACGGAGGGTCGCACAGAAGTACTTGCGAGTTGTTGATCCTGACTACTACGAATTCGAAAGTAAGTTTGCAAAATTTTCATAACCAAAGTACTTGCGAGTGGTTTATCCTGACTACTATGTCAGGATAAACCACTCGCAAGTACTTTGGTTACTATGAATTCGAAAGTAAGTTTGCAATAAGTATTTCGTAACCAATTTATGAATGTCCGAATAATTGTTGAGCATGACGTGTCCATGTGTCAAATTAATGTTATGAAACTAAGGAAATATCCAAAGAGTTGACGCTTTTTTTTTACCTACAGCTGTCCCTTTCAATTTATGTCCATCCTTTTCTATCTCGTAAGCAATTTTCTAAAAATTCTCAATTTAGATAAGAATAGAATGCTTCTAAACAAAAAAAAAAAAAAAAAGTTGTATACCTTCTATAGCCAGGTTAAATATAAGTATTACTACAGCTTAAACTAACATGTAGGTAATGATGACTGACTGTGTTCTTTCCAGCTCATATTTACCTGGACGACGCTTTCGAGATCTCCGATCACAGTGACGACGATTCCCAAGTGAATCGCTTCGTGAAACTGCTCGTGGACACGATAGACGAGGCTGCGTCCGAAGTTCATCAGACGAACATCCGCATTCGGCCGCCGAAGAAGATCCCCGCGCCGTACGGAGGCCGGCTGACCTGGGTGCTGCCGGGGAAGACCAAGATGATCTGCCATTTGAAGGACAAGTCTAAGATCCGGCACAGGAAGCGGTGGTCTCAGGTACGATCTCATTGTTAGATGAATAAACACACTGTCAATGAGTTACACGACACAAATTTCTATCGGTTTAGGAACATCGGAATTAAGGATGTCATGATGTTTTGTCACTATTTGAGAGCACAGAAAAGAACCCGGGGGTACTATCTTGTAATGGGAAAACCCATTTGATGTTTGAACCGCAAAGAAAAACTCACCGAAACTTCCGGGGCTTTAGTGAGAGTCTGTCTGGGGCCTTGTAGTTGCCGTCTGTCTGGGACCTCGTAGTTGCCCTCTGTCTGAGGCTTCGTAGTTGCCCTCTGTCTGGCCCTCGAAAACGGTTGAAATCCAACTCCCAAACGGTACAATGTTGGGTAGAAATCCAGCTGTTTCCTGACGATATTCATGAACTCAGTCGGAGGGTTAATTTTTTTTGTCAAATTAAACCTTTTGTCTACAGGTGATGTACATGTACTACCTTCTCGGTCACCGGCTCATGGAGCTGCCGATATCCGTAGACCGCAAAGAAGTGATGGCTGAGAACACGTATCTACTAACACTGGACGGAGACATCGATTTCCAGCCGCACGCAGTAAGACTGCTTATTGACTTGATGAAGAAGAACAAGAACCTTGGAGCCGCTTGTGGCCGTATCCACCCGGTTGGATCGGGTAAGTTTGATGACCTTACCATAAATTTACCTATTTCAACGAACTACGGACAAAGGTTTTCCCTAAATACTTCGAAAGCTCTTACCATTACGAGGTCCCTTATTGACATTTGGGTCACAGTTTGAACAATATAAATGCCCACAATAATGGTACGTTTTTATTTATACAACTAAGAAAGCAAACAAGCATACGTCCCACCTGATGAACAGCGTTGACTGTAGCGTACGGACGCTTGCAACGTCAGAGGCATGAGAAGCGTTGCCGACACTTTAAACAGTTAGCTAAAGCCACATTAGTCTTGAAGTTTCACAATAGAGATTCTCGCAAAAAAAACATGGATTCAGATATTTTGATGCTTGAAAATTTTAGGAGAAAGATACATTGACCTTCAGTTCTTATGAAAAGCACGTCAATTGAATTTCAGACATTGAGATTCAGTCGTATTGATTAGCTAGACATTTTGAGTTGTTTCCATTCCATTTAAGATCTTATGTATTTTTTGGGCACATGCTGACTCTTTAGATTTCAGTTAGAATTTAATATATAGTCATAATTATTTAGCTGAAAGTGCTAGTGTTTAGATTTTCAGACATAAGCGTAAGGTTTTTCAAAGGAACTAATCGTTTTCAGGAATGATGGTGTGGTATCAGATGTTTGAGTACGCGATCGGTCATTGGCTGCAAAAGGCGACGGAGCACATGATTGGATGCGTACTCTGTAGTCCTGGGTGCTTCTCTCTCTTCAGAGGAAAGGCGCTCATGGACGACAACGTTATGAGGAAATACACACTCACATCCAGCGACGCTAGACATTATGTGCAGTACGATCAAGGTAAATAACATTTATATTAGTGAAAGCTCAAGCAAAAGCACAGCTGTTTTCAATATGATTTAATTAGGTTACACGTCTTTCAAATTCGGGACCACGAGTTTCCGTATGTACTAAAGTACTCTGTGGCCACGAGCACTGATTGACTGAACTTTTTTTTTTTAATTTTGTCTGTCAAATGACAATGAGCGTAAGAAAAAGTATTTAGTCATAAATAGAATAATCATGAATAAAAACTCAACTTATTACTGTTTCATAAACAAATAACATTTTATTTTTGAAAATGGAACTTAATCCATATGGATATAATCTCTTTGGAAGAATGCATGCAATGCGTATTGCGTAGCGACTAGCGACAGCAAAAGAAAAAATAAACGTTGGCGCCAAATCTTTAGAATTAGAATTTATCTCTAATTGCTAAATGATTTTTTTTTTCATATTGTATTCGCCTATTTTATTTTCTCGAATGAGTAGTGGAAAGTAGAGTGCACACGGCGCTAATCCATTAAAACGCGGTTTCTACTTACTCCTTCGTATAAATTTGCCGATGTGCAATATTTGTTGCCTACAACTTTACTATTGTTTCCAGGGGAAGATCGTTGGTTATGCACCCTCCTGCTCCAGCGAGGGTACCGAGTGGAGTACTCAGCTGCCTCAGACGCGTATACACATTGCCCGGAAGGGTTCAACGAGTTCTACAACCAACGTCGTCGCTGGGTGCCGTCCACGCTGGCCAACATTATGGACTTGCTCGTCGATTATAAGCATACAATCAAAATCAACGATAATATCTCCTCGCCTTATATTGCTTACCAGGTAAGACGAGCTCAAAGGTCTAAAAGAGAGTGCATTGTCGTTCGTCTTTATATTCTATAAGGTTAAAAAACTTGAAAAACCGACTTCATGGTCAAACTATTAAACCGATTTAGATGAAATTTCAATGGAGCCAATTTGGAAGTATAACCTTTTAAATAAAAAAAGAGTTTATCAAAATGGCCCATAAATGACGAAGTTATGCTAGGTATAACAAACATAAAAAAACAACCGAATTGAGAACGCCCTCCTTCAGAGAATCACAATACTATCCATTTGTTAAATTGTTGACAAATTGAGACAAATAGTCAAAACTTGTTCTATAATAGGTCTTTTAATTTCGTTTCATTTTTTGTTTCTTGTGTTGTTGGATTTAATAGTTTTAATGTTCGGTTCGACAGTAGGCTTCATTTTTGTGTTACCTCATAGCTCCGCCATTAAAATATGAACCGATTTGATATAAACTATTTCTAACTGAAAAGGTGGTCCCATAGAAATTTCATAAAATCTGTTCGCAGTTTGGTTATGAAGTCGGTTTTTCGACTTGTCCTTGGAGAAAGTAATGATGAAATGTGACGTGGTGGCACATTTTTTTCTTACAATAGTAAGAAAAAAATGTGGGTAAAAATGCTTGTTGTTTTCAGATGATGTTGATGGGCGGTACGATCCTGGGCCCCGGCACTATATTCCTTATGTTGGTGGGTGCCTTCGTGGCAGCCTTCCGAATCGATAACTGGACCTCCTTTGAATACAACTTGTACCCGATTTTAGGTTTCATGTTCGTCTGTTTTACGATGAAGTCTAAATTTCAGGTAAAAATCATTTTCTGTTATTTAGATTACGTTCTTTCACTTGTTTATCTAGCACTAGTCACTAGCGGCCGCCCGAGGCTTCGCTCGCCCCGTTCCCGTTACTTAAATTTTCTTATTTTTTTTCTTTAAACACAACAAAAAAATAATTAGCGAATTCGTTCCAGCCTGTCCAGCGGCATGCGGCATGAACAAAGAAAATAGGGATTAATTTTTATATAATAATATAAAGATAATTTATAAAGTTTATATAAAGTAAAGTAATTTTTTGATAAAGTTAAGGTATATACATTTTGTATGCATTCGTTTACGTAGTTATTAAAAAATAAAAATAAAATAAAATAAATTATTTATTATGAGAGAAATTAGTTATTATTTATTATGAGAGTAATTAGCATTTTTATTTATGAGTCTAAGAGCCCGCGCACACAGAGGGCGGTCAGGAGTTCTGAGTTCTGAGTTCCGCGTTCGCCGTTCATTACAATGTACCGAGTCTATAACTACAACGCACACAGCGGGCAGACTGACCGCGGCGGTCAAAGCGGAACGTCGCGTTCTAAGAGTTCTTTTCCCGCCGAGACAAGGAACGCCTGAACGCCGCGATGTCTGAGGAACCTAATCAAGAAAATAGGGTGTTTTACGTCCTTTCACCACAATCAACTCCAACAATTCAAACAGCTAGTACACCGCAGCCACAGTTGACTGGAAACCTAGTATTACGAACACATTTTCTCCAGTTAGTATTTTGTTTATAGCAGGTTTTATGATGTTATACAATTCATTAAAACTATTAATCGACATTCGAAAATAAACATAGAATCTTTGTTCATCTTTAAGTAAATCCTGAAAAATATTACTAAATTCGCCTTGTTCTTATCGCGTTGTGTTAATTGGGTGCACCCAATACTTCCTTTTCTTTTTAGAAGCTGCTAAGCTCCACAATAACAATAGTTCTTCATCGGATGATGAACTTTCTAGTGACATGTTTTGCACGTCCAAAGACCCAAATGAAACAAGAACGCGAGAATTTGAACGCCGCTTGTGTGCGTTGGAACTCTTGAGCGGTCAACGGTCACTAGAACGCAGAACTCTGACCGCTCTCTGTGTGTTCACGCTCTTAAGTAGAGATAGGGATATTTTTTAACTAGCGTTACTCAGAGATGGTTATAAAACTCTTGCCCTCTCTTGACTTTACCTTTATTGTTTCAGTTGATGGTAGCCCAAATATTGTCGACTGCATACGCTATGATAATGATGGCTGTGATTGTCGGTACCGCTCTCCAGTTAGGAGAGGACGGCATAGGATCTCCATCGGCCATTTTCTTGATATCCTTATCAAGCTCATTCTTCATAGCCGCTTGCTTGCATCCTCAAGAGTTTTGGTGTATCGTGCCTGGCATTATATACCTGTTGTCTATACCCTCTATGTACCTGCTCTTGATTTTGTACTCGATTATAAATCTGAACGACGTTACATGGGGTACTCGAGAAGTTCAAGTGAAAAAAACTAAAAAGGTTTGTATCTATCTTTTAGTAGAGCTCTTTGTGAAGGGCTCGTCCGGGGAAGTACTACCACCTTGCCTATTTCTGCCGAGAAGCAGCATTGCTGTGTTTCGGTTTGAAGAGTGTGAGTAACGGTGAAATAACTGGCACGTGAGGCTGAACATCTGTATGCCTCAGTTGATGGACGCAGGGTAATGCATCGTAGGGCACGTTCCTGATGTGCCTGACCTACGAGGCAATGCTTTGTTATAGGTGATGATTACCACTTATCAGGTGCTCCATGAGCTTGTTTCATCAGCTAGTTAATAAACATTAAAAAAAATAACATTATGTTTATAAAGTCCTTGAAAAACAATACAGCTTCAAATTATAGAGAAGTTACAAAATGTTTTGCTAAATTGTGTATTTTTACAGGAAATAGAAGAAGAAAAGAAAGAAGCAGAAACCGCAAAGAAGTCTGTCAAGCAGAAATCCCTCCTCGGTTTCCTCCAAGGAGTGAATAGCAACGAGGAAGAAGGTTCTATAGAGTTTTCGTTCGCGGGACTATTCAAATGTTTGTTGTGCACACACCCTAAGGGCAGCGAGGAGAAAGTACAGCTAATGCATATTGCATCGACTTTGGAGAAATTGGAGAAGAAACTGGACGCTGTAGAAAGGTGAGCCATATAAAATCATGACACTTTGCATAGCTAGATTTGAAGAACACATTCGTTACAAATAGTTTAATAGTACATTGTTACCCGAGTGTTGAAAGTCAAGTTTTTTGAGTCCCGAGACGGGTTTGGCGCCAGAGCGTAGCGAGGGCGCCAATGGAGCTTGAGGGACTTAAAAGACTTTCACCCGAGGTAAACACTGTGCTTTTCATTACGAATACAAGGAAAGTAAAAATAAAAACATGAAAAAAAAATTTGTGAAAATGAAGATTGAATTGCCGCCATCCCGGTTTTTTTTTTCTTTTTCTCTGGCGGGCCTTCGGCTTCGGTTCGACAGCATTATTCAGCCATTATTTTCATTCTCGTAATATAAAACATGGTAAATTGATGTTCAAATCTATGTTATTTTAAATAAATAGTTGAAGCTATATATTAATCAAGTAATTTAGAAGATATATTATTTATTTAATACTATCTTTATGTTATTTAAATTTAAATTTTACATTGCGCTCTAATTAGACTTTTTAAACTTCTTACCGTTGTAATAATTGTCTAAGGTTGTAATGGGTTTCCAACCTACTTGCTGAATAAAAAGTTGGAATTTGGTTCAACGACCTCCTTGCAGTTAGAAAGACTTTAGAAAGTTGGAACATGGTTGAATAAAATAGAACTTGTTTTTTTTTATAATTTGACAGCTGTCAGTAGAAAGCGACTCTCCCTAGGGCTGAAAGTTTTACTTTCAATTAGGCCCCTCAGGCAACTTCAGACCTACTTTCAGAGTATGAGTAATGAAAAATATATTTTTAAGCTCCATTTTTATAAGACGATCCTGACGTGCGTGACCTACGAGGCAATGCTTTGTTATAGGCGATGGTTACCACTTAGCATCAGGTAGGGCCAAATGCTTGTTCTATCAGCTAGTTGTATGAAAAAAAGAAAGAATACGACCTTGTCATCATATAATTTTTAAAGCGATTGAAGGAAGGACACTACCTTAATTATTTGTTCTAACACTGTTTGCATAATATGAATAAACTGTTATTTTAAACTGTACCAATAAGTAACGTAAACATATTTTTATAATTTCTAAATTTAAGAGCCGAGCGGGTTTGAACCCGCGTACCCGGTACATTTTAAATTTACACACTATAAAATCAATTAAACAAATTTAAATACATTGTATGTAATTAGATCGGTGGACCCACATGGACTGAACAGAGGTAGGAAGCTCTCAGTGGGGCATCGCGGGAGCACCAGCGGAGACCACCAGTTGGACGCATTGGCGGAGGGGCCTGAGGATGAAGATGACTCCAACTCTGACACCGATACCATGTCTACTTCTCCTAGGGTAAGGAACAGTACACTCACTAAACTGATTTGAAAGAACAAGAAGGCTAAAGAACTCTTCTGACACGGGTAAAACTTTCGCTGTTTGATTCCCACAGGATAAAAACTCGTGTGAAAAAAATGTGGTTTCAAAAAGTTTTTTTTTGTTTTTTTGCCTGGGTGCTTATAATATTTTTTTAATTATTTGCACGAAAATTGTATTTAAGTCTTTTACAAAAACAATGCAGACATCAGGTTCCCACCTTCGCTTAGTTTGCAGCTTGATGGAGCTGTGTGTAATATACTCCGAAAGAATCATTTTTTGCCTTTATTTTTTTTGTGGTACAATAGTAATTGTTTTTTTGAAATAAACAGGAAAGAAGGGATGATCTCATAAACCCTTACTGGATAGAGGACCCTGATTTGAAGAAAGGTGAAGTTGACTTTTTGAGCCCAGCTGAGATAACATTCTGGAAAGATCTGTTGGAGAAATATCTGTTTCCTATCGATGAGAACAAGGAAGAGAGGGTAAGCAAGAATTATAAGGACCTACTTAGGCATATTACGTGAAAACTAGACTTGGTTCTCATCACATGGGCCGATTCAATTAAGAAATAACATAAATATTCGAACTTAGGTATATGTTTTAAACAAAACTTTAGTTTACCATCATCACATATGTTTTTTGAATGGAAACTTTGGCATTCTGTTATAAATATCTAGTAACTCTTTTATTTTATTGTTTGACTCTTTTATGTTATAAACAAAATAAACATTTGGAAACGAAAGTATATAAAGGCTGTGTGAAATGTCTTCTAATATTGATGATGTAATCCTAATGTGTATTTATTTCAGGATATCTTAATACTTATTTTACATGTATTTGATAAAAAAACTTCCCCAAATTTTAGGCACGTATTTCCAGGGATCTGAAAGAACTGAGAGATTCGTCAGTCTTCTCATTCTTTATGATCAATGCACTGTTTGTACTGATTGTGTTCTTGATGCAACTGAACAAGGACGCCCTCCACTTTAAATGGCCCTTCGGAATCAAAACTAACATAACGTACGATGAGGTTACGCAAGAGGTAACGTTGGCAACCACTATTCAGCGCTCGGCCTTCAAAGATGACTCGGGGCAGGCCTGGGCCCTTAAACTCACCCTCAGCCGTCAGCTCTCTCCTTCCATTCCCAGTCACCCTTGAAAGCTGATGCAATTATTACATCTGTTACTTTGTTAAATTTTACAGGCTCGAATCAAAAGGGATCTGTTAGAACTTCGAAATAAGTCAGTTTTCGCATTCGTTATGTTCAATGCTTTATTCATATTGATAGTATTTTTATTGCAACTCAACAAAAATCAACTCCACGTGGATTGGCCTTTGGGCATAAAGACAAACATTACGTTCATCGAGGAGACAGGCGAGGTACAGCCAAATGATACCACCTAATGTGTGTTCACTTGACACGTCTAACGACCTTCCTCTAACCGGTCTGTCGGTATGGCACACCACGCATGGAGACCTGACACACGGACAACTAAACATCTTTGGCGTTGGTTCACTATCTAATCAACACCTGATCCTTTAGACTTCCCTACCTTTAGTTGGATCGAAGATTATCTGTACAATAAAACTCCTTTAGATACAGTACAGCGCTTTAGCGAGTCGATATAAAAAATATATAACTATGAAAATACAAAACCCTAGGTACCCCCAGCAACCAGCACTTTTCCAATCCAATACACCGAGAATCTATTCTGTTATTAAGGTGGCGGAGTTTCTTCTATTAAACACGGTTACAGGGGAATTGGTTTCCTTTGTGTACATTACACACGCCCCGAAATGTGGTGATTTGATTAACATTGAATGATACCTACTTAGAGCACTGGTGGGTTAAATGTGCAGTTACAATACATGACTGCGTTATTTGTGAACACATTTTACTTTTGTTTACAAGTAAACATAAAAATACTCAAATTTTGTACACCTGGAAACGTATCATTCATTTGTGAACTTAACTTTCAATTAATTGGCTAAAATGAATGACAATATTCGTATGCAAAGTCTTGCTAAAATGTAACTTTACCATCCGCTCAGCTGGACGGTTTTGTATATCTGTTGCAATCAAAAGTTTGATACTAACAAGGAACAGCGATTACATATCTTGTTGCCATCATTTTTGGACCATCTCTGTTACCATACTGGTTTTACAAAGCGAAGTTCCTATTAGCTATCTCATGTTTATTACGTCAACATTCAGTCTTTGCAGTACTTGTTCATGATAAGGTTTGTTTCAATTCGTTTTTTAATACAATCGAAGTTCAAATAATGTCAAACTGACAGATTCGACTATATTTTGATTGCAACAAAAGATACACAATCACTCCACAAATCATCCAAAAGCAAGAAGCTACAGAATATTGACATTGATGGATCAAAATTGCACCTACTGTTACTTACTCTTCAAACCTAATATTTTAACGTTTTTAGAACTTTATTAATCGTCGAATCGATTGAATGCTTAATTTGTGCTTTCAGGTTTTAATCTCCAAAGAATACCTACAGTTGGAACCTATTGGTCTAGTATTTGTGTTCTTCTTTGCCTTGATTTTGGTGATACAGTTTACGGCTATGTTGTTCCATCGATTTGGAACTCTAGCGCACATCTTATCGTCCACAGAACTGAACTGGTTCTGCAACAAGAAGGTGAGAAAACAGAATATAACAACAACATTGTCTATGGATATTCCACATTTGTTGGTTTTTTACTAAAACTGTAAACAATTTCTTAGGAAAACTAGGTATGGCAAGAATCTTTATTTTGTTTTGTTTATTAATAATAATAAAATACAACTGTTTGATAATTATTTATTAACAAAAATTAAGGTAGGAACAAAATCTGAAAATCTATTCGAAATGGAATATCCCTAGAGACAATGTTGATGTGTGTATCCATGACCGGCATAAAGTTGACCTCTTTAGTTCCTTTCTTAGATGTTTTAGTACATTTTTTCTTCAGTAAATAACATAACCATCTTTGTTTAGGCGGACGATCTATCCCAAGATGAGATATTGGATAAAAACGCAATAGCGATAGTCAAAAACTTGCAAAAACTGAATGGTTTGGATGACGATTACGAAAATGATTCTGGCTCCGGACCGCACAATGTGGGCAGAAGAAAAACCATTCACAACTTAGAGAAAGCCAGACAGAAGAAGAGGAACATAGGCACACTTGATGTAGCGTTCAAGAAACGCTTCTTCAACATGAACGCTAATGATGGACCAGGTTTGTAATTCTTTAGGACATGATACTAATTAGAGTTTTCTTAATTGTTTTAACCGACTTCAAATAAAAAAGGAAGAGGTTTTTGAATCGATTGAGTACTTATATTGTTTTTTTAGTGTTTGTTATCGCATTACTTCGTCATTTTTTTTTTCATTAGAATTTTTTTTTATCTGTATGGTCCCATAGAAAATTCATCAAAATCAGTTCAGCAGTTTCACCAGGAAGTCGGTTACTTAAGGTTACGCCTGGTAGATTTTTTATTGTTAATTTAAAATCCTTTCAACACACTGGTTTGAGAGAACTAGTGCCACGATAAGAAGCAGACTTTAATATCATGTCTGATCACAAATACAAAAGAAATATGTACTTAACGGATTTTTTTTTATAGTTAAGTGAACCTATTAGGTACCATCAAAGTCATAGCATAAAAGTCAAAAGATGGTACAAGCTTGATCTAAAACAGCTGTAATTTGTATTTCAGGAACGCCCGTCCTGAACAGGAAGATGACCCTACGACGGGAGACACTGAAGGCTTTAGAAACGAGGCGTAACTCTGTTATGGCTGAACGACGGAAATCACAAATGCAGACGCTCGGCGCCAACAACGAATACGGTGTTACAGGAATTGTAAGTTCTAACATTCCAAAAAATGTAAGTCTCTAACATCAAACCAAATACCATTGCTTCCATGTTGGTTTAAAGGTATTTTTAATTTTGCTTTTATATGAGTCTGAGGGCATAATAATCACCCGCGGTTTCTTGTCATTGTTTACATAAAGTAATTTCCAACTTATACAATACCTACTTTTTAAAACATAATCCAGAAGAGAGATGCTTACAAAGTATTGCCGTAGGTCATGCACAAACTCAACTCTTCTCTAATCAGTATCAAGAATCGCTTTGAAACGTCTTAAAGCTAAGTGAGTCTAGGTGCCAGTTCCACGCGACCAAGCCTAGAAGAGGCAACAAACTATGGCTTGGTTCCTACCGTTTTTTTTGTATGATGGTTTGGCAAAACAAAAATAGCAGTGAAGTTCCACTGTAAGGTACGTGTCCTACGAACTGCAGTAGGTACAAGCAACAAGTGCGAGCTTTATTTTTTCGACACGTTTGGCGCGAGCATACCTCACTATACCCACGGCGCGCATCTAGGCTATGGCGATGACGATCAGCTGGAACGCTGTCAAATATCCCTGTCATATTTGACAGCGTTTCAGCTGATCGCCATTGCCTAGATATGCGCAGGGCTTTAACATTTAAGGAAAATGAATACTAACTAATCAATAAAACTTGTTTCAGCTCAACAACAACCACGCAGTTCCCAGACATAGAACTTCAACCGCCAATATATCAGTAAAAGACGTATTTCCCGAGCCGAACGGAGGACAGATCAACAGAGCGTACGAAGCGGCCTTAGGTGATGAAGATGACAGCAACTCCATGAGACTCCAAACGCGACAGAACACAGTTTCCTTCCAAAACAGATTTTGAAATCTATGAAACGAATCCTATGAGTTGCCAAAATTGAATTTAGTAGCAGTCTAATATAGATAGTGTTAGGTTATGAAATAAACAACTTAAGATAGTTGGAACTTCTCTTAATGAAATGATGACTTTAGTTGTGTTTGAAGGTTTTAATGACAAAAGAGCAATGCTTTGTTATTGGCGATGGTTCCCACTTATCATCAGCACAAGTGGGCCATATGCTTGTTCCATCAGATAGTAAAAAAAAGGAAGATTCCTCTTTCTCCAAGAAGGAAGAAGAGGAATAAGATTCAGTCATTTTTCACCAGTACCCGAAGTCGAAGTTTTGCTACCACATTTCGTTACCAAATGTTGTTTACGTTTCGCCTATTTGTCTCTCTCTATTGTATGGAGAAAATATGAGACGGCAAAAATACGTTACGTAGTTAGAGTTGTTGTCTCATCTTTTCTCCATACAATAGACAGAGACAAATTGGCAAAACGAAAACAACATTTGGTAACGAAATGTTGTAAATACACTGGGACTTCGGGCTCAGGTATGAGATAAAAATGGTAGCTAAAAATCAACTAAAGCCAGACACCACTAGACTTAGATTTCTTTACGTTAAGTTTTTCTACTGAGATTAAAACTTACATTGCTTGTGATACTTTTTTAAGGAATTTGATAAAAAATGTACATTGTAAAGAGTACTATTTTGGAAGTTTTTGTAAACAGCTTTATTGTTAGTTAGACTTATAAGTAATTTACACTGCCACTTATGTTTACCAATATGTACCTACATTTTTATATTTCATGACTTGTAATATTTTTTCAAGTTGATAATTATTTATCAATGAATACATTTTTATATCGACTGTATATAATTTAGAACTGTGTCTTATTTACCTTCCAACTTGTGAGTCGAAATATGAAAAGACTCATTAATAGGGTTTTGAACTGTTTCCTTCAGTAGGTACTCTGTCCACATTGATTTGTAGTTGGTTCAAACAATCCAATAACTAGAATACCTCAAAATTAAATATTACACCAAAAAATATGGTAGATATGGCATGGCATCTAGTACACATAATCAGTGCATTACTCATTATTAATGCTCATTGTAATCAGTATAAATGGAACAAAACAATTAAATAAAGAAATAAAATAAAACTTACATAACTTAATTTTCTAAGAAGGTCACAAATTCTGTGAGCTTGAAGAGTTGGTCTTCACTGGAAGTGTGCAGAGGAGCGGGCACCACCGGGGGGGTGGGGTCTACTGACAAGTTGTCTTCAGATAGTACCCACTTTCGTTCTCTGAATACTTGTAGGCAAGCCTCTTTACTCAGCCCAGTCATTGTTTTTACCGAGTCTATGGAAATGTTGCTGTAGGAACTGCCAATCAAATTTAATGTTCGTTCCCTGATTTTATCTGGAAATGAGAAAAGATACCATGTGAATTTTTATACTTGCAATTTTTTTTCCATTCTGTTTTAGAACTTCTTCCCGTTTTGTTTGTTTGTGTGTCAATTGCACCTCAAAGATGCACTTTGGCTTTTTGTGTGACGCTTGTCACATGTTGTTTGTACTTTTTTAGGTTCAACGACACACCGGTTTGTTTTCTCACAATGTTTTCCTTCACCGTTTGAGTACTGGCATAGTGCACATAAACTTTTCGACAAAAAAACTCATTGGTACACAACTCCATTTGAACACACAACCTTAGCAAGGTGCGGTTGCTGCTACTAGCCCACCAGTGCTCTAACTAATTATATACTTTATGTCTTACAGTATCTATTGCCTTATAGTGGTAATGTACAGTAAATCCCATATGCAAAAACATACCTTCTAGAGCTCTAATGATGGGTGCAACAGGTTCAACCCATTTATAAGCTGCCAAAGCCTGGTATGTTCCAGCAAGATCTTTCTTCCATAACTTCCGACCAACAGCCCAAACCGCACTAATATCAGGATTGCCGGTGATAATGCTTTGAGGTATCCTTTTCCATAAGAACTTTGCATTACATCTGGAATAGCAAATATATTGGTAGTTTAGAAATAGCAAATATAATTGATTGATTAGGTAGCTCTTTTACATATATATTTTATGTAAAAGTAGTGTCCTGATGTGTTTGTTCTCTGTCGGGTTATAGTCTAGATTTTCATGAATACCTAGAGAGCCTGATTTCTGGGTTAGATGTCAGCACCTTTAAGTTAACCGTGCAAAGCTGGGACGGGTAAGCTTAAGTAAGAAAACGATAAGTAACCTTAACACATAAGTTTATCAATTTATAGAAGTTGCCCAACCAGGTAGTAAGTACTTACAGATCGTTTTGATATAAATATATTGCTAGTAGTTGAGCATACGTTGTCGGCGATGCGACACCAGTCGGAGCCTGCAATTTATACAATAATATTGCATTAGATCTTAAAATCGAATACCTAGAAGCTCTATTGATCGGCATGAAAAGCTCACCTCTAGTTCTTGTTTTTCGAGGTCTGCACACATTTTATCAAAGTTTGTAAGCATCTTGATAAGTGTGAAATGTTTAATAACTTTATTTATTGGGCTTTAAAAAGTAATTAAGATTTTATTTCAAACACTTGACCGCCGACCGCACGACGCAAACAAATCTAAACTAAAAAACATGATCGTGCATGATTGACAGACACATGTCAGCGTGTCGGTCTGACATTGACATTAACTATTTTATTGAAATTACTACTCGACACTGGCAAAATTGATCCAAAGTGGACAGATGCCATTCATTAAGAAGCTTTTCTAGCTAATGCTGCGCCTATAGCTGCGAACGGGTAATGGCCTCTAGCTAAAACTAAAGAGGGCACAGAGAAAACTCAAATTGAGAGAGAGCTGGGCGTCAATTCCAGCAACACGGTTCGATTGAGTGATCGTCGAGTGATCGCTGAATCCGCGTTCCATTTTCAAATTTTTCAAACAAAAATTGACTACTCACATCGATTTTCGCGATTGGCTTGAGTGATTTGTGTCTTTAGAATCGACACCCAGAAATGACAGCCTTATTGGACAGCGTCTCAGCTGATCGCCATCGCCACCGCTATCGCCTAGATGTGCGCATTTAATTCTCCTTACCTACTGTTTTCCATACACTGGTTTGGGCTTCTTCAGGTTTTTTTACCAGTTGTTTCACAGACTTCAGCCGGATTTTCAGCACATACCTACTACTATGCTACCTACTTGGATGATATTTTAACTTTTAAGTTTCTAGTAAGTATACATATACCTACCTACATACCTAAAGATGCTAACGCATGAAACCATGCTCACACATCATGAAAGATGGAATATCGTGGACGTGGAATATCGTGATATCAACGGCTAATTTTAAAACATATAAATAACAGCTTGTTTTTGTAGCAGGTACACTTTTCTTCGCATTATGAATGACTAGGTACCTATTTAGCTAACTAGACTAGCTGGAGGTGATGGACCGACATGCTGAGTCACCTTACAATTCTGTCACTTGCTTGCTATCATGCAAATTGAGTCTTGTTACGGCGCATTCAATTTGCATCCTATAAAATCTAGAATATACCTACCTACCTACCTTTACACCAGAACTAATGTCGAAAATTATATGCTAGAAGCAATACCGTCTTTACCATAAGGGCACACGGGGCCCGTGCCCAGGGCCCCCACTCTCAGGGGGCCCCGAAGGACCGACAATTTCTCTAACACATCTATTCTGAAAACATTTTTATCGGGCACATTACATTTTTTTCATTTGTATTGTGAAAAAGCTAATTATACTAACATTTTTTAATGTTATTATAATTAGCTTTTATTACTTTTCAAAAGGGCCCAAAATTCTTGTGTGCCCAAGGGCCCCAGCCTAGTCTAAGACGGCCTTGGCTAGAAGCTTGGACTGAAGACTGGATCTACTTATTCGGACTTTTGCGATCAGCTGGGACTGAGTGGTGACGCTCGCATTTTCTTTTCTCACTTGAGCAACAAGCTCGTTTCGCGTTTTTGTATGGAAAAATGTGATCCCGTCACCAGGCACAGTGAGCGCTAAAGTCTGAATAGACGACCCAAAATTCAGAGAAGCATTCTGCGCCGCTTAGCCACGTAACGTGGTGAAGACAACTTGTTTGTCAAGCACCCTACCTCTCCTATCAACCTGTAACTTTAGAATACCCTAGCAGTTATTTGCGTGTTACCTACGATTAAGGACCGTTTCGTCACTTTCACTTATTGTTGGATTGTCCAATGGAACTTGTCACGGTCTGTTAGTAACCAATGGCTTGCCACAGCCCCGCCTCGAAGCTGAGGCGTGAGCGCAACACAGCTTTTTGTCAACTAGGTGCCTATTTATCTACTGTAAAACTGATAAGTACCTACCTAGTAACGGTTTTGTTTGGCGTCTTCGAGGTGATGGGCGTAAATTCAAAAATTCAAAGGACCTGCAGTAAGAAAAATATCGTGAAACAGAAAGCTTAGTCAGCTCTGTACTAGTTTTTCCTGTGGATAAGGCTAACTTGTTTAAGAGTAGGTACCTATGTCAGGACCTGTACTGGGCAAACAGGGCAAGCTTAATAAACTCCGTAAAAATTCTGTACCATGCACATAGGTAGACACAGCAATTTGCTTGGTAAGTATGTAGAGTTATCATTAAATTAGCTTGGCATTTGCTTCATACATTACCTTAACCACAGGCTAAGCTTGAAGAGGGCATCCTGGCCACGTTTACTCGCTAGATATCCAATAAATTAATAGCTTAATAGGTGCATGTTCATGTTTTATCTAACGATTTACTTTAGCAAATTATGGGGCAGGCCGCATTTACGTGAAAAGTTGGTAGCTTAGCTTTAGCTTGCCAGGTTTTAAGGTAATACCTAATTTAAGCTTTACATCATTTTTTTAAGTACCTAAGGTATTTTGTTTATTGGACAATAAGGAGATGGACGCAAGACAGTGCATTATAGGGCCCGTTCCTGACGTGCGTGTCCTACTGACAAGGAGGAATAACCCTTTGACTGCATTAAACTGGATGAGTACGTAAGACAACTAACTTTTTTTAAGTAGATACTATGTATACAAGTAGGTATATTGCCATAAATAAGTTACGCATCTCACGCATACATTACGGTGCAGACACCAGTCATAAAATCGGATCCTGAAATCTATACATTATCTGTGTAAATGTGTTCTGCCGAGCAGCCGCAGCCGGTTCAGACTAGGCACATACACAGGGCCCGAGTGACCCGTGCTGGCCCCAGTGACCCCGTGCTGCGGGCATGGGGTCACCGGGCCCATCGTCCACGGCGACGACCGACAGCACTGTGCAGAATTGTTAATTGCATTCAAGCTCTCGCTGGTGGGTACGGAGGCTAGGCGTCACGCTTATGACCATTTTGTAGAAATTGTATTTACAACTTCTACAAAACACTTACAACTTTTCATTTAGAAGCTTCTTAGCTTAGCTGGTCTAATTGTTTAAAAAAAATAAGTTTTTTAAATAAACACATTGTAATTGTGTAGGTACCTAGAGAAATGGTAGAATTATTTATTCCTTTGCTCAAAAACAGCAAGTTAAATAACTATAGCTACAGCAACAGTTACTTTTGTAGAATGGAATACCTACGTACATATAGTTTCATTGAATTGAAACCTAACACAAACGCATGATAAGGTGCTTGTATAGGTCAGTTCAGTAGGTCCAGTGTTCGCATAACGACTCCAGTTTCCACAAAACTATGCCGTAGTGACGCAATTTGTCCAAAAAATGAAACGAGGTCAAAAGAAAAGCAACTAAAATAACAAAGGTATAACGCATCCAGAGGTAATGGGCATTAATTAATACAATTAGCTCTCGGCAAATTGCACGTAAAGACTGAAATAATGAGCGTAAATTGAGGCGACTTTACACTTCTGATTTATTGTCCTGCACTTGCACGAATTCGGCGAAAGAGAAAACAGACCAGTTCAGACGGATATTACGAGCAGTACATAAAATTGATAATGAATATTTATAAAAACTTAATCACAGCACAGCGTGTTTTTCATAAGGGTCAGGAGGAGAAACCATTAATCAGAACATTTCCACTTAATCATGTAAATGCGCTGATTTCTCTGCAGGTAGGCTCGTGTATCATTACCTTTATTTCACTTTGATTCCTGGACTTGTGTCATTATTGAATCACTTCGCGCCGGGTTAAACGCACACATTATAATACAGTACAGGTGGAACCAATCATTGCTTGCTTACATCATTTCAATTTAGTTGCATTAGCAATTCAGCTGAATAAGATCATGGCTTTCTGTTTCACAAACAATGTAGCCTGTTATTAGTTTTCTCCGTTTCTGAAAAAGTGCCTATGCAAGTGACAGAGCGCGTTGAAGTCTTTTGTATGAAGAAAAATTGGCATTATCAATAACGAAGCCAACTTTTTGTCGCAAATCCCAAAACTTTTCATATTTATGAGGTAGTATTAATACTTTTCATATGTATACGTATAGTAAGTATGTATCTGAGCAAAAAATCTATATTTACGTATTTATAACGAGGGTTTTAAATTACGAATGCGAAATACGACATTTGTTAGAATGATTTGAATCATCATCATCTTCCTTCCCTTATCCCTTATTTGAATAACACTTTGAATATTATAATAGATCTGGAATCACATTATTATGTATACTTATTACTTTTGGGTACCATCTAAGTGAAGGCACAGAATTAGAATACAATCAGGATTACAATAACCGAAACTTTCAAGCTCTGAGATATACCTACAATACAATCCCGTAAAGTTCTATTAATTCAATTGTTACCATTGTCGATCTGCAGAATCATGTAACTTTTGTTGCAATGGTTTCAATTAAAATCTTATTGAAACTGACAGTTTTCGAACTAATACGCAAATTGATTTTGATTGAAACCATTGCAACAAAAGTTTTATGATCGGCTTGCTGGTTGAGCTGCCCTGTATTTTATTCAACAGACTATTAGCGATCACGTTATTTGGTAGGTAGGTATTTATTAAGCGCCACTAGTATTTAGCTTTAATATCCATTAATAATTCATAGTTGATTGCTATTTATAGGGTGCTTATTTTTTTACTGTCTGTAAGTGTTGTTGCACGTTGCTAGAGCTTATAAGTATTATCCGTGTAAAGTCGCATTAATTATAAGGCAAGGTGCATATTATCTTGACGCTTTAGTTATTTAATGTTGCTTGGTATAGCTTGGAGAAGGAAGAGATAATCGCGTCGCGTGCAAACAGTGTCGAATTTTCAATTAGTTACCTACTCGAAGCCGGTGTAAAACTCGCTGGCACCGAAGACACTTGGATCGTGATTATAGTTATCTACATGTTTATGCAAAATTCAAATGTGATAGTCAGATAGAGAGGTACGTTTACTTGTATATTTTGTAAAAGCTTGTTGTTTCAAGGCCTGCGACATCTCGTTTATACCGAAAGTCGTTTAGTTTACAATGTAAAATACCTGTTTGCTAGGTGTTTGAATTTCGTAACATCGATTTTTGGATTTTAATATTTATGGCCATAAAATAATTTAATGCGTTTGAATCGAGTATGTATAGGAAGGTACTTGGCGTAATAGATTCTTATGTTTACTGCCGAGGTTTGACTTTAGCAGTTATATTATTCAGATATTTTGTTTAAACGTATGCGACTGCAATTTATCATTATCATCAGCCTAAGAACCTTAGATTTCTAAGAACATTCATTTTTCTTTCTTTACTCTATCCATCCAATGCTCTCGTCATTGATTTTCATAGATATTATTGATTTTCCCAACTTTTTTTCATACAACTAACTGATAATCAGGAACATCAGGTGGACAAGTATATGACCCACCTGATGTTAAGTGGTTACTAGCGCCTATAACAAAGCATTGTCTAGTAGATCGTGCACGTCAGGAACTTGCCCTACGATGCACTGCCCTGCGTCCATCAACTTCAGGCATAAAGATGTCCAACCACACCTGCACGTTTCACCGGCGGCACCTACACCCTAATACCAAAACACAGCAATGCTGCTTCACGGCAGAAAACGGCATGGTGGTAGTTCTCTTCCGGACGAGCCCTTCATAAAGAGCTATTTTACTTCTAGAGGTGATCAATATCAGTTTGTTTTAACTGACTTCTTGATAAAATATGATCAATATTGTCAGTGATTATTTAGTACCAGACAGAAGCGCGTGTTTGCGACAGCTAACAAAGTGTCGCAATGGTGGTCCATGGTCAGTGCAAGAGGTGTTATCATAGCACATAAATAACGACTTGTATGATGATCGAATGGTCGTGCATATAGGTCCATCGTTTCTCTACGAGACGTCGGTTAAGTCACGATGTTTCTCTTGATCTCTATTTCTTGGACTATTATCGAACGCAATGGAATGTCACAAGCGAAAATTCTTATGTGAACGCATCGAGACCCAGCATTTTGAGCTTCCTTGCTTATGATTTTTCATAAATTTAGTCACATGATATTTTACTACATGCTTATACTTTAGGGTCTAAAAATTACTAATCCGTCCGAATATTTTAAAAGGACTTTTAGATTCAGTCAGACCCTGCTTCTTGATCGATTTAAACTTAAACTATTTTTTTATTCCTTATTAAGCTGATTATTAAACATTATCAAGTGGGCGAGCTTAACCCTAAATACAGTTTTTTTACTAGCAAACCTTGGAGGATAGAGAGAGAGCTGATCATACTGGTGGGTAGGTGTAAAAACACAAAGGCATTGGGAAAAGTAAAAAATATTTTGTTTTAATAAGAGTTGAGATTTTATTCCTGGACACATTAAAACGGTTATTATTTGAATACTTTTATTTTTCTCGATGTATTTCATTTTTCAGTTTCTTTATGCACCCTTTAAAAAAGCATTTTGAAGGCCACATTTCTATGGGGTCTGCTGTTATTCTTCAGGAGTTGCCTTTTTACATTTTACACCCTGTATAAAAGCATTTGGAGGCCACATTTAACGAACAAAACATTAGTATTAAAACATCTTTGATTTGAGAGTGTTCATTTAAGAAGACAGCCGGTGAGCGATCGCCGGAGCTTCCAGGCCGTGCGCCCGCGCCGCCATTGTCACAGAACAATGCCCCATCGAGTTATCTGTAATCACCACAAAACGGATTCTAATTGGACCCGCGAAACTTATCCGCCTCATTGTTTTTTGTTGTTTTGTCACAGGTAATTTACCGTTGCTACAGTTGACTGGGCAGTTATGCGCGAAAGAAGGTGCTTGCTTACACGATAATTTGCAGCAATAAGGGGGAAAAAATGTGAATAACTGTACCAATCTGCATATCCTTTTTGGGGTTCCAAAGTCCAATACTTAGGGGTCCCCTAAATTTGCTATATCCGTCTGTTTATTGCTCCTTGAGCGGATTTATTCGTATTGACGATTGTCTACGAATAAAACGGCTCTGAGCAAGGATAGACGTGTATCAATAGCTACAATCAAATTTTGCAAGGTTATACAAATTGGTGACGCTCCTATTATAAAATAAACATACATGTTAAGCAGAGCTGATGTTGATTTTGATTTTTACCCATCGTGTGTAGTACCTATTGCTGGATAGGTCTAGTTTGGTAGTTATAAAGCTCGGTAGGTTTATAATATAAACTTTCAGTAAAATGAAACTCGTGTCCGTCTTGGCTTTGGCTCCACGACGACGAAAGAGTGGTAGAACCCTGCTTAAAATGAGACCCAATTGCTTAAAATAACAGTTGTAATATTTTATTATGTGACTGACAGCAGTTGATAACTCTCATGCAATGATTTTTACCTCATTATCGTTAATTTATGAGCGTACAGGTCAATTATTTAGCGATAAGTTCCCGGCACAAGAATGCAAAGAGTATTTGAGATTGTAATCTGCTGCGCCTATAATTTCCGAATTGACTTTAATGATAATCGTAATTCTTGAGTTAAAGCCTCGCTGAAGGAATTTTGCAACGCAATTATTTTACAGTTCTCTGAATTTACTGTGGCACACTGTGCTCCTAATTGACCACGATGTGATACAGTAAATTCTTAATTTTGACTCTCTGAAACCTTTAACTCTCTCTTTCTCTCTTTCTTTGAAAATTAAATTCTGTTTTTCAATACTGTTTTATACTTAGTTGTTTAGAACAAGCTTTTAGCTGCGCTCATGTGTTAGGTATCTAAATACAAACTCTGTTGCTGCATAATTTTATTCAAATCAAGGTCATGCATTCAATTCAATTCAGTTCGTATAGCTTCCAGTAGTTTTGTTGCACAGTTTACGACTGCGTCTTTGAAGTTGAATATCAAATATTCGGAATTCGTGCCTTTGATGACTGAAAAGTCGTTCTTTTATATAGTCTTGTGCACATCTAGTGTTTGACCGCGACCACATCACCGAAGAACGCTTTCAAATATGACAGCGATATTTGTCAGCGCAGAACGTTTATATGTGCCCAAGGCCTTAAAACACAAACTCTCATTTTGATAATGTGCGGTAGAAACGACCGGTAACTATTCCTTTAACCTACCGTAAAGCCCGTTAATTACTAAGGTAGGTTTTGTAGCTGCACTGTCATGTAAACAGTTTTATGGTGGTTTTAACTACCAATGTTCCAATGTTGACCAATTATCTTCAAACTCCCATACACTTTTAGTCGTGTTAGATGTACCTAAACCTATTACAAAACCTAGAAAGTCATCTGATAAAATATCGTAAATTATATATATATTTTAGGTCTTGCAAAACTGAAATCTTGTATACTTAATTGTTTAATTTTCCTTATTTTTTTTTTAATATTACGAAACCTTTTTTACACAAAGATTCTTACAATTAATACAAGTATTTACAAAATTCCTATATTACCCAGCAGCGGTAGCATATATTATATATCGACGAAAGATAGATACATTTGCAAAATGTACGAACTACACAAGATATTATATGGAGCAGTCAGGTCTTTTCCATACATATCTTGAGCACTCTTTATTAGCATGACCATGCATGCGAGTTCTTTGAATAGACCGCTGCTGGTTCGGTAATAGTAATCAGACGCGCTTCCTTGTCGCTCTGAAAGGCATAATATGCGAGGGCATTATGTTGCATCGGTAGTCCATTCATGGTATGATAGATGGACGTTGTTGCTGTGATAGAAACCAATAGATGAAAGCCAATATAATTATACGGAATAACTACCAACCATAGTTCTGCGGTGGTGATCAGTAAAACTTGACAAAGTTACACTGATTGCCACCGCAGAACGCTGTGCTTGGCTAGATTTGTGCACAAAGCCTTGTGCACAAATCTAGCCAAGCACAGCGTTCTGCGGTTCTGCGGTTTTTATTCTGTAAGGCTTTACACCGCAGAACGCTGTGCTTGGCTAGATTTGTGCACAAAGCCTTGTGCACAAATCTAGCCAAGCACAGCGTTCTGCGGTGTAAAGCCTTACAGAATAAAAAAAAGAAAAATAAAAAACTTTATTGTCACTTAAATTAAACAGTTTGACAATAGGAGCATATTAATTATGTGCAACATGTATACTTACAAGATGATAAAGTGTGTTTTTAAGTTGCATCGAACTTGGCTATAGAGTTACTTAGCTTTTCAGATTTATTGAGACGTCTTCATAAGGGTATATAGCGAAAGCAATACTATGGCATTATTCGGTAACGCATGAAAGAATTTGCTAAAAAGCTACGACCTAACAAGCTAATAAGCGTATTTTCATTCTCAACCTCTATTGCTAGTAAAATTTTAAGGTAATTGATCTATGTTCTCTTTTCACATTCAGGTTTTTAAGATGTGACTATCAGTTTCATAGCTCCTTAAGAAGTTTGACAACCGCCGAGTCTTGCCGGACAAAACAATATTTTCTTGGCAAAGAAAAGATTGTTGCCGCAAACTTGGCGTGAAATGGCCAGTTAGTGAGTAATATCATGTTATTTGGAGGCGACGAGGGCGAGGGCGGTCGTGACGGAGCCTCGGCGCGCGCATGCTTCGGTCACGAATCCGCCGACCCTACACCGCCATGTGCCACTATGGAAACCTAGCCCAAACAAAACAAACTCCTTTGTTTACCCCGCTTTGTTTGAAATTAATCGGCGGAAAACCACTGAATAGCTGCAGGAAGGTACAAGCTTATTTGATTTGGCAGTATGTTGTTGTGCCGCGCTGTAAGTTAAATCACCTCGAAGACTCCGACGTCCCTAAGCGTTCTGCGGTGACGATCAGTGAAACACTGTCAAATATGACAGCAATATTTGGCAGCGTTTTACTGATCGTCACCACAGAACGCTTAGATGTGCGCAAAGGTTTAGTGATTTCAGAGAGTTTAGAGTTTACTGAAAAATAATAAAATACCGAAAAATTATAAGCTAAGTGATTCATTTCATACCTTGGTATCTCAAAATTACAGCCGATTATTTCAATGGTTGGAATTGAAATCACACCCTAACATCATACTTATCTAATGTTCTAGAATGTAGCAGCTTGTTTCTGTTTTTTTGCTTAGTGTTTTCAAACTTTTTAGAAACATGATCATTAAGTCCGTAGGTACATTATAAAGTCGTCGTATGAGCGATAATGAAGTCTAGGATGTCTCAATCATCGTGTAATCGCAAACATAAATTAAGCCGAACATGAATCCATTAAACGAAACTCTGGCCCCACCGGTTGTTACAAAGTGCGCGTAATGGTCATTTCATAGCGAAACTTCAAGGCATACTAATTTTATTGACATGACCACCCTTTTTACATGAACTCGGTTTTGATATCAAGGCACTGAAGTCACCTACTACGGCGCGTACCTACTCATCGTTGGCGACGCGGTCCAAGTACCTATCGGTCCGAATTGACGGAAGCCTCGACTAGCGTTCATGTGTTATTAATATTATTATTACAGGTAAAGCATATCTTTTTGACACATATTCTTTACTTAAATGATCACTTTGTTCCGTCCATAATTTAATAAAGTTATTTTAATTTAGCCTTGAAACCTCCAAAATGAAGCCGTTTGCTGCCGTTTCATAGTAAAATATTTGGTCGTCTACGGCGATCACTGTAATCACAAAGTTAATGTGAAAAGGCCTGCTTTGCAAATGGATCTTCAAATATACGCAAACAGGTAAGTAATAATGTTTTAATTATTTCAAATCTTGTATAACTGGATTCCTTATTAGGAAGACGTAAACGATTTCTTCATCTATTTTCAGGTGAAAAGAGGTTTCTTTGTTGGTTTCTCAAAAGTAGTCTCTAAATGGCGTATAGCTTTTAAGAGCCTACCTATTATTTAGTATACCTATTGTTTCTTCCTATTATTTAATTTTACGTTCCCAGTGATATGCAAAAGCCTTCATTGTATTAAATTTTCTGAGTACAACAATACTGCATTTTCTTTCTAGAAAGCTCTTTGAAACCTTTTATGGATTATTTTATGATCAGGGGCATAAATAGTAATAGAAAAGCCGCTGTCGGCTCTACACTGTTCTGTCGATCTTTATGACCAGTAGGCGGGTATAACTCCTTGTGGTAATACATTAATGGTAAAGCGCATCATTACCTACCGTTAATATAAAGCAGGGCCATACTTAAAGCCTGGACAAGCTGACTTTATGCTTTTCTATCATTCAAATGACAGCTATGTTTTCCAACCTCATTCCCACAATCATGTGCGAGCACTGTATAAACAGTGGGCGCATGATTGCATGTTTTTTTTAGGTGCTCTATTTTGATGACTGCACTGAAAAAGTATAGTTGTTGAATTTACTAAACTCGCATGGTTTGAGCTTACAAGCAATAAATTAACCAAATTCTTCGTTGTTTTTACAAAATACAATTATTAATTTTACAAAACCAGTAAAGGTTGACACTTGCCATTTTGTGCTTAGTAGAATTTACGAAATCAATGTATTGGTTACACTAAAGTGTGATTTGTAGGCGAGTGCCATAAGGTGGCACTTCCAACGTTACTAAAGTCATTTATATATTCAACAATCCTCAATGTTGGTTTTACTAAACCTGATACTACAACTACGGTTTAGTATATTCAATAGTAATACCTTGCAGAATATACACATGAACGTCGTTGTAATCAACAACGAGCTTTCGTACAAACAACGTTCTAGTTTTGTAAGATAGTTCCCGTAAGAACCGTCTGAGGGCGCATGCATCGCTACTAAAGTCATTTGCATATTCAACAATCCTCAATGTTGGTTATACTAAACTTAATACTACAACTACGGTTTAGTATATTCAACAGCAATACTTTGTTAAATTTACACATGAACGTCGATGTAATCAACAACCAGCTTTCGTAGAAACAACGTTCTTGTTTTGTAAGATAGTTCTCGTGAGAACCGACTGATGTCGCATGCATCGCTACTAAAGTTATTTGTAAAATGATCAATCATGGTTGTTCTTTTTACTAAACACTATTCAACACCCATTATACTATAGTAATTAATTGTACAATTAGCCGTATATGTATTTATATTACAAAAGAGCCGTCGTAAAAAGACCGATGTTTTAAGAATTGTAACTATTTTTATTTTGGCAAGCATTATCGACTAAGATTCTCTCATAAAAAATCGTATCAGCTTGTTACCTTTTGTTTTGTATTTAAAACATCTCCAGATAGTGCCTAACCGGAAGTTGTGAAACAGGCCTTAAACCTAGTGTCCCTTCAATTATAGGTAACCACAACGTGCACGTCATTAGATTGAGACCCGTGAAAGTATACAACTAGTCAGAACAATAAGTCAAGGGCAAGGTAAAAAATAGTTTTTTCTGACACGACTACGTTCTGTAAACTTTCATTACACCGGCCCATCGTCGTCATCGTCACAGCCTTTAAACGTCCACTGTTGGAAAGCAATTGAGGCCCTCCAATGGCTTTGCCATAATCACTACTCTAGGCAGACGGATTAGTGATCGCAGTATTGGTGTTGAGTACTCAGGTGGATGCTATCTACTGTACTGCTGTATACCTACTGTAAACGCGTACCAGAAACAATTTTTGTTCTCGCAGGCATTGATTTAAGTGCTTGTAATATACCTATATGTCTATGCTCGCTGGCTTATCCAACCCACCACAATTTTACAAACAAAACAACAGCTAACTGCCAGCTGAAGGTAGTTCCTCAAGATTGCCATGAAGTTTGCCATATTTCATTGCCATTGAAGTTTTGTATTCACTGATGTTCAGTGTCTCCATATACACGGTAATTACCGTAGATGCACCGTAATCTGACTTAATCTACGGTCAACGGTAAACGTCCATTACCGTGTCGTAATTCTACCGTAATAGGGTGATGAATAACTATTCGCATTTTTGATATTTTTTTGATTACGTGTGAAAAACCTGTGTTGATTTCATGCCCATTAAAGAAATGATCAGCAAAATGAATGCTTCTAATTACGAAAAAGAAATTGTCGTCTTAGATTCGGATTAGGGAACTAGTTTTTTCTAAGTAAGTAGGTTTAAATTCATTACAAAAAATTAGAAATTCCCTTTAAATTTGTTTTTTATCTACTTATTTACTAATTTTACCATTTATTTAAACATTACACGGTAATTACGGTAAATTTTTAATTGACACACCGTAAAACACCGTATTTTCAGCCTGGCAACACGGTAATGCTTTATTTTTATATGGAGACACTGCTGATGTTTGAAAATTTATACAAATTAATCGATAACTGTAGGCAGATCGCCTCGCTATGAGTATGAGGCTCACAGATGTCAAATGTGACCCACTATAATGGCTCTACTTTATGGCCTCATACTTTAACACCCTGTTAGCGGGTATTAAAAATATTACCTAAATCGATGCAAGTAACTGTCTCTATTAGCAAGTTAGAAACCTACTAGTTAGTAACCTACCCTGTTTAATTATATTCAGCGTCCAATTATAAAACGAAGAGTACCTAGCAAAAAAACTTACTTTATCATAGTTTTAATAGGTACCTACCTAGGTAATATATTTTATCGCCATTCGCATGTGAAAGTCAGGTTCATCCCGCCAAAAAACAACCTTATTTGTTCTTACTAAAGTGATATTGTACAATCGACCCTCGTGTTTAGTTTATTTAATATTTTTGTTTAGTAACTGATAAGTGATGATTGGATAGATCTATTTGTCTGTCGTTTTAGCGTCTTGACGGAAACTAGCATAGCGTAGTGTTGCAAGGTAAAGCATTTTTTTGCCGTATTAGGGCACTAGCACAACTTTGTCTACGTGGATTCCATAAAAAGGCAAAAAGCATCCACCCTGCTGCGAGTTCATCTCTGAGCGTTCGGAGTGAACGTAATATGCCGTGTGCACGTGATTGGCGTGAGCGCAGCGACCGACAGGATAACAGCGCTACTCTGCGTCGCTGCGACCCGCAGTGTACTACTTAGCCTCACACTAGGAGCACGCCCGTTCGCGCCCGGGACACGCGTCATTATAATGTAAATGCCTAGCTCCTAACTATGACTAATTATATTGTGACTGTCTTGTGAACATAATATTAATAAACTCTCTATAAAGTGACTCTGGTGTTTCCCCGACGCTAGGTGGCTAGGCTACAACATAAAACAATTTAGTGAAGTAGAAAATATGTGAAAAAGACATACCTATATTCCTGCGAGAGGCAAACTTGTAGACCGATACCACAACCAACGACGCTTGTTGAGAAAATCTGGCCTCATTGAGAAAAAAATCCTGCTGAGAAGAGCCCCTTGCTCATGAACATTGTTGAAGGTATGAACCATGTTTTTATCATTAGTCATTAACGCTCAGTACCTACCCACTTCAGTTTGATTTTATTTCAGAACACCAGTCTATATTAACGACAGAAGAAGAAGTATCCATGAAATTGTTTCTCATATTCAATAGAGAACTTTGGACAGGAATAACGAAAAAGTGGAAATTGAGACAAAGATTACGAAGCCAGGATTTGTCTGCAAAAGACAAATATCCAGCACATAATTAACGAATGGCTCAAAGCAAGCTTATGCTACAAGTTGGTAAGTATTTATTGATAAAAGTTAGCCTATGTGTAATTCCAAAGATCCAGCTATCTACATACCAAATTTAATTGGAATTGGTTTAGTAACATTATTTATTTATTTAAAATTATAAATAAAATAATATATTATATAGATGTAGATATATTATATATGTATATAATTTATTATACATAGAAAAAACCCAGAACTCTCGGGATAAATATTTGCAGGTCGTTCAAACATTTGTCGATTATGTCCAAGTCATTGTACCTACTTTATGATCCGTGTGGTCATCATTATTACGTATTTAATTTAAATTATTTTTTTGTTACAGAACCAGAGTGAAATATTAACAAAAACCAGACTTCGTCAAAAGGAGCACCTGGCCAAAGGACTTACGTGCCAACCGTTGATATGGCCATCGATCAAAGACATTATGGACTTTTGCATACCTTTCGAAACTGTCTTAGTAGTAAATAATTTATATTAGGTAGTAAATAACATAACATAAGTACAAATTCCTTTAAAATAAAATGTTGCAATTTTCACAGTCATTGTTATTATTGAATCCTTATCCACCCAAATCAAAGATTTTTTTCTATGAATTGCAACATTTGTTCATGTGGTTAATTAACAATATAATATCAAAATGACTGCATGCATGTTCAATGTTTTTGATTTGTGATTACTTAAGGTTGTTTTACACCATTTGCTTTCGTGTATTTTAGTCTACTTTGGTATGTTTCTCTTATTCATGTTGCTTTTACCCTGTAACATTGTACTGTTTCTGAAAATGTTTTGTGACATTTGCTTATTTGGTTGTTTGCATTTAGGTATAAATACCTAATATTGAACACTACCAATTTTGAAGATAATCACCGACACACATAATTTTATTTCATCTAAGAGGTTAACAGGTAACTAAAACACGTAGGTATGTAACATCCACACTTCGTGGAATACCTACTATACGAAAACTAATAAGTAAATGTTACATAAGCAGTTTTGTAAGCGGTACTAAATTATAGGGTAAAATATTACAACTTATTCTGTAGAATATACCAAAGTTATACTTGTAAAATATATGAAAGCAAATCGTCAAAATTACAAAACTGATTTTGATAAAATATACAAAATAAGACTTTTAAATTATACGAAATCTTATGAGTAAATGCTACAAAACTAGTTTAGTATGATGTACAAAATTACGAGTGTAGAATATACGAAACTGATTTTAAGAATTTCTAAACATGTTTCGTTAGTTTTGCGAAACGATCTAGTAAATGCTACAACATTAGAATAGTATTACGTACAAAATAAATAGCGTAGAATATACTTAACTGATTCAGTAACAAAAACTAAACTTGTTTCATAAATATTATGAAACAAAATGTAGTAAATGCTACAAAATAACTATTTTATTATGTACAAAATTAATGAGTAGTATACACAAAATTTATTTAGTAAGAAATACTAAACATGATTCGCAAATATTACAAAACCAGTGTTGTATTTTCTATTTAAATTTACCATGACTTTTGACGAATTTTACGATTTCTTGTGTTAATATTACTCAACCAGTTTTGTAAATATTCAACAATTTTTGTTTAGTAAAATCAACAAAGATGTGTGTAGGACCTATATTAACCCTTGATTTTCGTATAAAATACTAGGAATTTTGTAAATTCAACAACTATTTTTTTTCAGTGTGAGCATGAGCAAGAACAGTATTCTAAAATTAGAATCCTAAGCGTTTGCAAGGGAATCAAAAGAACACGAGGTGAAAAATCTTTGCACTCGAAAGGAACACGTAACTTTTAATCCCTCTTTAGCGAATAATTACTAAATGCAAAAAAGAAAATGGCACGCGTAAAGAAAATTAAAAAAGTAACACAAAACACAAAGTCATAAAAAAAGTTATGAGAAGGTTCTGAGTTCCGACTTTTTAACAAATTAAATAAGGTTTTATGATAAAATCGGCACCATGCAGGTAGAAGTAAATAGGTTTAATGATGTTTTGAATTCACAAATACACCAAGAAGGTTCCGAGTGCGAGTTTTTAACAAATTAAAAAAGGTTGTATGATTAATTTGGCACCATGGAGGTAGAAGTAAATAGGTTGTGTATTGTTATTGTTGTATAACTTAGTGAACACTATATTCCAAATTCAAATTTACTTTATCCTCTAGCGGATAAAAACGGCTTTTCCAGTCAGATATTAAACAGCAAAAACACACTTTCAGAGCTGGTGGGATGAAAATGTTTTTTTAACTCGCTGGTGTAATAGGCATATGTTGCTGAGGTTGAGGCTGAGGCTGAGGATGCTGAGGCAGCAGCATTACCTCGTAGGTCTAATAATTTTGTTTATATCTATATTATAGTTACAATTGAAATGTGCATGAGTGAACGGTGGCGTGGTTGATGCATGCATCACTTAATAGGGGCAGTCTCAGCGCACGCTTTCATCGCTCTTACCAATAAATTATCACGAAGATCATGTTCCAATGTTGTTTCTGTCTGCGCCCGCTACGGAGCATGGGAACGTGCACGAAGCCTTTATCCTTTGCTAAGTAGGTACTACTTCTCTTACCTACCTAAGTAATGCGGTGGTTTTCGTAATTAACCCTGTTGGTACAGCCACTGGCAAAAGTTGATGGATGTTCAATATTTTAAAGTGCAATGTTATGTAAACAGCGAACATATTTTGATAAAAGTTTGAACTTTTTGAGATATTTGTAAAACTACGCTGTATTTTTTTGCAAAACTTAGAGAAATTATGAATTGAATTGCTGAAATTAGTTAATTGTTTTTGTCGCTGTCAGTATTTATCACTATTCGGTAAGTAAGTAGGTACAGCTTGTGTGTCAAAAATAAAAAAAACCCATTCGTGTTTGAAAATGTTTTGATAAGCAACTCATCTAAGAACTTGCCAAGTTACATCTAGATTAATATATTCTAAAAATGTGACCTTGGTTGGACTAGACAGTAAATTTCCATTCGTGAAAAATAATTATGTTAGTCTAAAAAATGTTAGCTATTTCCAGACATGAATTAGGTATAATCACTGTACCTACCTACACCAAAAAATATTAGCGACTCGAGGTCAACTTCTTTCCTGCATTTATATTGATTATAGCTTTATTATGCAGCTAGAAGCATCGCGTCATAATTTAAATTTCGTGCAATTTCAGATACGAAATTGCATGTCATTTCTAGGGCGTGGTGGACAGACGCAATTATAATTCGGAGATTTATATTGAACACATGTAATAAAGTTTACGCAGTTTTTTGTCGTCGAAAATCGGTGCAAGTTACGCAACGGCCGTGAAACCGTGAATTAATTCGAGTCGCGGTCGGTCCTTCAGTACTCGGCAGTGTCGGCAGGCTAGTAATCTGTTATTCGGGAATCTTGAAAAGCTTTTAAAAGCGACGTGCGATATTTCGTAGCTTTGTAATGGATTTTTGCAACTGACCGGGCGCAACAGTTACGCAAGGATGGCCGGTGAACTGGTCCGACCGGCTCCGGATCTGGGCCAGAGCCATCTCTCCGCTAAGATATTACCGCTAATAGATATTGAACATCCAGCCGCTAGCCGACGGGTGAGCAGTCCAGTTTCGCCCGAGGAAAGTGTTGCTTACAATTTGTAATTTAGCTCCTCCGAGGTGATGAGAACCGCGCCTTATGTAATGGTATACTTTCCTTCCTTATTTTGCTGTTCTATTTCTAAATCGGCGTGCATTTGCGCTTAGTACCTGTACCTATCTGCTTTTACTTTCTGTTTTGTCCTGAGTACCGACAGTGTTATACCTAAATATACACAAAAAAATGTTCCAGATAGATCGGTTTACTTTACAAATCATCATTATTGAACCCTCCCACTGTAGAACGATAATAATCACAGGGCAGGACGAGAACGGGGCTAGCGTTGCACAATATTGATTTCACCGAGCGCTGACATTTCATTAAATGTATTGAAATCGTGAAATGGGGCTGTATCCTATTGATTGGAGGCAATGGTAGTGGCCGCGTGCATCGGTCAATATTGAATTGCATCGTGTTTTGAAATTGATGGTTATTAAGGGCCTATTTCATCGGCAAGCGATGGTTACCTGACTGGTCGTGTAACTGTGGTGTCTGTTGTTGAACAAAACAGACAGATTACTAAAAGCTAAATAGTTTTGTCAGGTCTAAGGCTTGTCAATACTGGGTGAGCAGTAGATATATATTTTTTTATACAACTAGCTGATAGAACAACACAGGTGTTGATGTTAAGTAGCAATTATCGCCTATAGCAAAGTATTGCCTCGTAGTTCACGCACGTCAGGAATGCACTGCCATGCGACCATCAACTTTAGGCAATCAGATGTTTAGCCGTTCAGCCTCACGTGCCAGTAATTTCACAGGCGCCTACACCCTTCAAACCGAAACACAGCAATGCTGCTTCATGGCAGAAATAGGTATGGTGGTTGTTCTTTCCCAGACGAGCTCTTCACCAAAATAATCAAAGCGTCAAAGTGAGCGTTTGTTCAACTTTAATGAAATACAAAGTAGACGAATCTTCTAGGCCTCAGGCTCACCATGCAATCAAGCAAAGCATAAACTTAAAGCTTAGGAGCATCGATTTGATTAAATATTGTAATAAGTGCGTTCTATTGTAATATTGTAGGTAACATGCACGTGCACGCTGAGAATTACGTCGCGAATGATCAACGTATACCCTACTCGTTAACATGTTGCAAAGAGTAAAAGCTATCATAAAATGCAAATTGAATTCCCTAATAGACCGTTAAAACTCCTAACTACAAGAATACCTAGACAAGTTCTCGTAAGTATCTAACTACACATCGCAACGATTAACAGAGCTTAAATAAGCGTGAGAGCGAACTACACTTGCTGTTAAAAGCATATTTCAAGAACCTGGGACCGTCATTATGATGGCCGTAAGTTTTTTATACAACTGTCATCACTTAACAGCAGGTGAGATTGTATTCAAACGCAAACCTATAATTGTAAAAAAAATACGGGTTGCACTCCGGGAGTGCCGGCAGAAGTGAAAACTTGATTATTAACGTTGAGCATGTTTGATATTTTGGAATGGTTAGGGGGGGCTTGTTTGTTATTTGGCACGCTGTAACATACACGAACATTCGCGCAAGCGCCCTGCGCTGCCTAAACGAAACAGTAGGCCCAGGCATACATTTTCGCCGCGCCGTAGAGAGGGGATAGCTGTCTACTCTCCATCCGTCTTACGCTTTTTCGATCAGGTCACGTGTCCTGACGCGCTGACGCGAGTTTAAGATTTTATACCCATTACAGAAAAAGTGCTCAACGCCGCTAAAGAAGTTTTCACTTCAAAAAAACTAGCTAAAAGAACAAGCATATTATATGGCCCACCTGTTTTTAAGATGTAACCATCGCATAAAACAAAACATTGCTTAGTAGGTCACGCACCTCAGGAACGTACCCTACGATGCACTGCCCTGCGTTCATCAACTTGAGGCATACAGAATCAGATGTTCAGCCTCACGTGCCAGTTATTTTAGTGACAGATGTCGTTTACTATTTCTGGCATTACGATGAGTTAGTACGCCAAGTTAGTGATGGATGTCATTTTCTTATTTTTGTTATTACGAACCTTAGCTCTGCTTCTTCTTTTCGTGTTCACCAATTTTTTTGATTTGGTGTTTTAAGAGCACCTAAATGTGGCTCTTTTTGAATACTTACTTGTAACATGTTGCACGTTTTACTTTTTAGGCTCTACGACATGCTGGTTTCCTCACTAAGTTTTACTACACAGTTAACGTTAAAACACTGCACCGTAAAATTTTGCGACCATGTTAGTACGGGAGCCGAAGACAGTTGGATTGCCTATCGGCTTGATACAAAGATGGGTTCGGTAAGTGATGCTGATTTCGAATCAATCAGTAAATATGATAAAAAGTGGTTAAGTTTTTCCTTCACAATATCACTTAAGTATTTTATGACTTAGGTAGTAAACACTTACAGAAACTTTACGAGTTCTGGTAAAAAATAGGGGGTATTAACGTCGGTTTTTTGGTATAGATCGAATATCAGAGATATCCAAAGTCAGCTATATAAAGGTAATTTCACATTGATAGTCAATTCAGTGTGATAATACTAATCGAAATAGCTCCGTGCACGAAACACGACCTCGTGTACCGACCGGCCCGGGACCCTCCGAAGCAGATTTACGACTCGCACAAACCAATGCTCGCCTTCAATTATTACCCATTTAATTACGAACAGTACTAAGCAGATAAATCGAAGGCAATTATTTCTAACTGCTGCGACGCAGCGGGTTGCTTAAATACCTACCCGATATTTCGCGCTCACGGCTTCTAAAGGCGGTAATAGACGGACTTCACTACCACATTCAGAAGTATGATTTAAGTAGAGTAAAGTCTTGCGCATAATATCTTCAAGCGTTCTGCGGTGGTGATCAGTAAAACGCTGTCAAATATCGCTGCCATATTTGATACCATTTCACTGATCACCACCGCATAACGCTTAGAAGTGCGCAAAGCTTCAGTCAACTCTGATTCTAGTTACCGTCAATTAAAGGTTTCGAAGAGTCTATTTTGGTTCGACTCATCAAGGATCTTTTAGTGAGCGTCATTGATAAAGCTGTCCCCAACCAAGAAAGCTTTACACCTCTATAGCGCTCTGGGTTTTAACTGACGTGCAGCTGCGGTCAATACCTGAGTCAAACTGCATTGGTGCAGTCCGTCTAAATGTCTGAGAAGTCCGCCGGCGAGGTAAGGTAATAATTGAATTTCCCAGAGAACAATTGCTTCGATTACAAGCCATCCCGACGCGAACCGACGCCTAATGAATCTCTTCGATGCTGATGCTGCTTAGTTATTTACAGTGATACAACCCGTGTTTACTGAATACATGAGCTTGATTGCACACGCTACCTTCGAGTAGTGACTTCATCAAGTACACCTTAATGTTTTTTTAGTGGAGTATTGTAGGTATTAGTAATAAAGCCATCAGCGAAAGTATTCTGCTTCTAGTTGATGTGCAATATCATAAACGACACCACTGTTATCATCTGCAATAGATGTATAAGGCCGATGATGATGAGTGATTGTGATAAAAGTGATGATCCAAAAGAATCAATCCTTATCGTCAGTTCAGTAGGCCTACCACATGCTCTGTCTGGATCTGTCTCTGGCTCTGGTTTTGAGTCTGTATGAGTGCTCACCTGTGACACTGATGATACTGTGTGTGTGACGTTTTGACGTAGGATTTATTTAGTCAACACTCACACAGACTCAAAACCAGAGCCAGATAAAACTTGTGGTAGACATACAGCAAAGTTCCTGAATGCATGAGCTATTTAATTCGTTACAAATATTATGTTGAACCTCGAATCCGCAGTAAATTCAAGTGAATTCAATTCAAATCGAATTCTGTAGACCCATTTGGCGTGGCGCCTCATACACTGTAAACTGATTATAGAGTCTAGAAGTGAAATTAACTAAAATAACGTGTGTAACACTAATACAATCATATGAAACTTGGCCAACATTCTACGTCGCACTCTAACGTAGGGACATCTTGGGAACACCTTGCATTCCTGGTTCAGATTTGGTGCTCAATTCACGCCTTATTCGCTATTCCCATTAAAGTTCGCGCGTGGAATACAAAAGAGCCATATAAGTGACTGTAAACAACCAACAATATGGTAAACGTGATCCTAACTATGAAATGTATTTGTAGAAATGTGTTAAACGGTTTACCTTATAAATAAATTTCAATTGTCTGTTGCCATTAAATATCTCGGCGGAGTAATAAATCAAAGTTTTATCGGAGCTCGTCGTCGTAACGGTCACATCGACGCTTGGGGAATATACTTTAGCGATACCGATAGGGGTGCTCCGGCGCAGCATCTGAACAGCTGCATAATGAAGTGTGCTGCACTTACAACGGCAATTTATTATATAAGTGTCGCGAACTCCGTATTACCATAGCGAATAGACAAATATGTAAAGACGTGAGATGCATCAAGAGATTTCGGTGCCATTTTACTACAGATAATAATTACGATGTGCGAATATTGCGGTTCCTTAGATTATGCTTTGACAAATCACGACTTTGCAATTCCAATGCTGCAGATTTAATGTATGGGCGGCAGTTTGCATTCTAACCGCGACCCGAAGGGCCACCTCTTTCCTAATGCACGAGTACTTGAGCTTTTTAACCTTTCATCATTGAGGGTTTGAGCATCGAGAGACAATAAACATAATGCTCATACTTAATGCTGTTATTGTTCCCGATTAAGCAGCAGTTACGGTAAACGACTGTGGGTTATTTGCCCATTTCATGCTCCATGTGAAGATTGTTGAACCTTACAATAGCCTTAGAACTTTGTGAAGGCCCGGCCACATCAAGACGATAGCAGCAGAGATCTGGGTACGACGCTGACAATATGTTATCGTGGGCCTAAAGGCCTGTTCACACCTAGGTCGCTGGCGATGGCGATCAAAAAACGCTGTCAAATATCGCTGTCAAATTGGTCAGCGTTTCACTGATCACCATCGCCAGTGACCTAGGTGTGCGCAGGCCTTTACACAGAGCTTATGGTAGGCCGGCTGAAAGATAATACCTACACCTAAATTATAGTTTGAAAGACTTGGTTATGCAACCATAAGATATATCAGAATTTTCTCAAAACTCCTAAATGGAGCAAACGTTGCAGCATGAACGCTATAAGTAATGTTCGCGAATAGCCCTATTCATCAGGCAGTTTGATAATTATAAGATCTTTAAGCCCCGATTCAACCTGGCGAGTACAATTTACAAAACGATCGTGCACCATACCCGGCTATTTGCTAATGCTCTGAATTAACGATCTCAATGAGGCGGAAGGGTTGAGAGCTCAGACACAGAGTAGTGTTCTCCTTAATGAGCAAGCTATAGGATTTACAATGTACTGCCAGTCAAAATATTTCAGTACTATCCAGTGAAAAACTAATTCTCATGCCACTTGAACGAATAAGCGTTGCATGCTTGCATGTAGATATTATATGTACATCCCAGCATCCAAGTGTCGAACCACTTATCTGATCTACTTGGAATTTGATTTTATAGGGACCGCATATAGTACCTTACTCGTAATAGAAAGATTTTCTGGCACGAATATAGGTACATATATCAAATTAAATAAATAATACTCTGGGTCCGTGGGGAATCGAGGTCTGACTGATCGAAGCGACGCCTGCCTGACCCAAGGGCTGGTGGCGTGGGTATCTGGTGCAGCGCATTAGTATTGCTTTTCAGCGTGGCAATGCCGCCAATGTCTTGGGAACGATTCTGTCTGGCACTAATTTGGATCAGTTTGGCTCTCTAGATCGTTTGTAACGGTTTGAAGATAGCTCAACTATTTCTTATGTATTTTGTTCATGTTGTAAATATTTGTTAGTGTCTCTCTGTAAATAAATATAAATTAATAATAATTAATAAAATTTAAGGAATTGTGAAAGCAAAACATGTCAAATGAGTTTAAGCTAAGTTTAGTTTAGTTTAGGCTCAGTTTAGCTGAGTTTAGGCATATTTGATGACATCAAGGCTCCAATACAAAGGAATAAAAAACAGTAAAAATTTAAATTCATCATCGAGTGATTATTTTTCGATTGCGCTTTGTCGGTTGCCCATTGTCACTCTGAGATTGAGAGGTTCGGTGTTAGGTACGTGTGGTTTTGTAACCGACTGAACTAGCTGTATGGGGCAAGGCCCGAGGCGAGTGTTTCTGTTATAGTGTGGTTCTGGGAACAGTGTGGTTACGTAACTGAAGGTGGAAGGTGGTTGAGGGTAGGAAAGGGGCGGGGCGCCGCGGGCGGGCGGTGAAAGGGCTGGGCGGAGCGGCGTGTGCGGTGCCGCCCACCACATTTCACCACCGCCGCCGTCGAAGCCGCCACGTGCCCTACTTCTCCCATACCCGACAGGTTCGCTCTTGGTGTTCTATTGTGCCACGAACAATACTATTGTGAAATGCTTAGATAACATCCCCACGGCTGTAATTTAGGCGGCGGCTAATTTAATTCTTCGATTGTAAAATCACCACCAATAACAAATTGTACAATTTGGATTGACGTAACATTTTATCATTTCGTGCATTGGCGTTTTGTTTTATCTGTCTTATTTTCCTCCATCGTTTAATTTAACTGAGAAGTCGTTTATAAGAAGTTGCAAGAGAAATCCCCCGTGTAGTTCTTTGCGTACAATCTCCACCTACATTTTCTTGGACTTGGTAAGCAGTACATTAGGAGTTTTATCAAAGCTCGTAAAGTTACATACGCATGCAAGTAAAGGCTTACGTAGTTAGTCTGATAGCCGGGTGCTAAACGCGCCGTTGCTCGCGGACGTAATTGTGCTGAAAAGGCTCAATTTGAGCCACGTTTGGTTCTAAATAAGACGTCTCTGCACGGAGTGGTAAAGAGGCCGTATTAACTCTTATTCAAGCCTAGGGTTCGCATTATCGGTCTCGCCCGAGGCACTCGCTCGTGCACGATCTACTTCGAGACGACTCCGCTGAATCTGAGCTAGTTTCACCAAATCCTGTTTAATAAATAAAATAAATAAATATTTTACACAATCCACACGCCACTATCCAGCCCCAAACTAAGCAGAGCTTGTACTATATGGCTGATATAATACCTGTAAACATTTTTTTTTAATGAAAAATTTGAAATGAAAACACCCAGGTAGAGAACAAACATTTAATTTTGTGTTCACCACACAAATATTTGCTCTCGGTGGAGATCGAACCCACGGCTTACGGCGCTGAAGGCAGAGCTACTACCAACTAAGCTGAGAGGCCAGTCAAATATAACTATAACGCATAACAATAAACTATACAAAATTAATCAACAATCTAGTACGACAAGCAATCAAAATTATTAATAGGCGAGCGAGGAACAAACTGTTTCGATAATAGATAAATATCGTGGCAGGCATTGATTAAATTAAGTCATTAGGTACGAAGCTAATTATATCTAAGGCACGCTATTAGATTAAAGGCACGGTGACTAATTCATAGCGTCATTTCAATTACACAAGTTCTCATTTAAATTCAAAGGTATGGGTTGTGCGGGGCGTACCTTGGCACGAAGTATACGCTATTCATCGCGTCATCTCATCCTGGCGGGCCGTCAGACACTGACACAAGTCGAAGCATGCTAAGTGCACGCAATGCTAATTCATAGCTAGACCACATACATTGCTCCAGGCTCTGGGTCACGATAACAGCAGGGTGATGTCAAAAGTTCAGTTGTTTTCCAGTTTCTTGACTAATCTAGCACAAGTGTTTTATGACCCAACTTACTACCAAAATATCACTGAGCAGCATGTAAGCAGCTTATTGTTGAACGATAGACGAAAGTTTACTTTAACACGACTACATAGGTCACTGAAATCGAAAGCTCTATATTATTCGTTAAACGGATTAATACGATCGCATGAAGAAGTTTCAGCATAGGGTTTTGCATACAACACTGATTGCCATCGCAGGCGATCTACATGTGCGCAAGACTATAAACAACACTGTCTTACCCCAAACTAAGCAATACATGTACTAAGCATAGGTATTTATAATATCTCTAGGTATCTATGTATTCGCAAACCGCTTTTAATGGTTATAACTCAGTAAAACACGGCAGCATTTAGGCATGTTTTTTTATACTACTAATGCTCTGGCTCTGGTGGAAAAACCAGAACCAGAGACAGAACCAGACAGAGCTCATGGTAGGCCTATTGATGTAAAGTGGCAACCATCGGCTATAACAAAGCAGCTAGGTTGGTACGTTGTTTTGTTTAGTATCTTTACAACGATATCACTGCTCCCGAAAGGTTGATGAACCCAAACCCCATTGTTTAATACTGCGTAAACAAATCGTCTGCCGTGAATCAGGTTCTTTGGAAAATACTATTGATACTTATTCAAATAATATTTTCATATTAAAACTCACAGGTAGGTTTGTTTTTTATACAATTCGATGATACAACAAGCATATGGCACACCTGATGTTAAGTGGTAACCATCACCTAAAATAAACACTGCCTCACAGGGCACGCACCTTAGGACCTTAGGTGCTTCTACGTAACGTACGTTTCGTAACCAGCTACGAAAGATTTTTTCTTAATTCGTAACCGAGATATCAACCATAATAAAAAAAATGTAGCTTTCTTAGATCTTTTTACGTAGCCGACCTATGAACTAATAAAAATTGCCGCATTGCCCTGCGTCTAAGAACTTGAGGTAATTTCACAGGCTCCCACACCGTGCGTTTCAGATGGCTTGTTATAACTAGTAGTACCTACAGTCACCATTAAAAGCTGATGGTACCTATTTAAGTATTTCGAAACTGTTTAACTATAGTTTTTCATGGTTACATTATACATAGATTTTAATCATCAGAAAAAAATATAATTATTAAAACTTTGCCTGATCAGTAGGCCTACCACAAGCTCTGTCTGGCTCTGTCTCTAGCTCTGGTTTTGAGTCTGTGTGAATGTTCACCAGTGTATTATACTGTGTGTGTGACGTTTCGACGTAGGATTTATTTAGTCCACACTCACTTAGACTCAAAATCAGAGCCAGAGACAGAGCCAGATAGAGCTTGTGGTAGGCCTACAGCATTTAATTTTAATGTTTACTGTTCCTACAAATATTACCACACAAGTTATTGTAAGGCAATAATTATAATTAGGAGTTTTAACGACTGGTGTTTTAGATGCTCTTAAGAGGTTGAAACGAATTGACCCCATGATGATTATGGACACTGATTTTATGCGTTTGAAGGTAAGTTATGTACTAAGGGCCTAGTCAGTTTTGGCTTACTTATACCAACAGCAACATACGTGTATCGTGTCAGTGTTATTTTCATTTTGGTATGAAAACACGACAAACTACCCTTTCGTTTAATTTACGACATTCCATTAAAATGCGTGTTACACCAAAATCATCACACCACGTCTAATTGGCTAAAAAAAACTCTGACTAGGCCTTCTGAAGTCATTTTAAAGCAATGTGCAGACAAGCCAATGTTGCGTGTTCGTTCTTATTAATAGGTATTTGTGGTTAAGTGTATATATTAAAATGATGGATTGGACACTTTTCATTTAAAAATATTCATAATTTGATTGATGCCATCACATTGTGTCTTTTTCGTCGGTTAGTTCTTAGATTTGTTAATAGGTAGGTAGTTATTTTAAAAAAATAATCGAGAAATAGAGCTTAGATTAATGAATGTGGTAAGTAGATATAGAAAACCAGATAAAATCCTATTATTCGCTTCGCTCGTAATTCCTGAGAAGCATACAACGGGCGACAGTCACCCTCGAACAAAGTCATTTATCTCTGTGACTTCTAAACGGGTATAATGTTTTTATGTATATAAGCTAGCTCTACACTCTTGTTAAAGTACACGAATATTCACACCTCGATTCTAGCGAACGCACGTTTCAGACAAAATCATCGATTTGGATCTCGATTTGCCTTTTGCATTGGACCAGCCTAGAAAGCTTGGGTTCTTACCGTGTTGTGTTTGGTTTGAGTTTGAAGCTGGCTTTAGAAGCGACGCACCAGCTAGCACGAATTGACAATAAGAGCAAAGTTCAGCGCGGTTCAGGACTCGGCAGGAATGCGGAGCGCGGGGTGAGCCAGCACCTCCGCCTAACCTCTGCAACAATCACGATTACCCACTATTTATATCGACATTTCAGTCAGACACCTGTATTAGAGCTTAGCTAGAGATATGTTTTTAATCGTCAGTAAAACTCTGTGTTGCAATATGTATTGGTGAGAAATAAAGGGAACTGACAGATACTTTCATCGACAACAATTTCTACTCCAACTCCACCACTGGACATATAACAAAGAGAGTAATTACGTCATGCAAAAATACGCATGGGTATAACGTTCCTAATACATCTCGGGAATGTAACTGGTAATAAGCACTGAACCAAATCGAAGCTCCAATGATAAGTTGTGCCTATAAGAGCGGCGAAAGTAACAGCGGAATGTTAGACTTCACGCATGACCTGTAGGTCAGGCGCACATTTTCTGACATATGTCAATTAAAGGCCTCCGCCGCAGTCGCCGCTGGGCGTCGATTGAGAGCTTGGACATGTTTGTGGAAAACCTTCACCACGAGGATTGATTCATTACTCCATCCGTTTTGAGCGGACCGAGTGCAATTTACTGCGCGGCGAACATTGGTCATAGATTAAACTGTCATATGTTCACCCACCTAATGAAGATTCATCGACAGAGGAGACGTCTGGGTTGAATGCGCTTCAGTTATTTACGATTCTTTCTAATCGCGCTATTAGAAGTCATGGGGTTACCTACTCCGTTGAAATTATGGTTGCGCCAAGGCAATTTGTATTGACAATCTGACAATTACAGTGTTTGCGTTGCTAGTGTTCGCCGCGCACTATCTATACAATGATATACAGCTGGTTCGTTATTTTCCGAGTATGTCTGCAGTTGGCAATTTACCGCCTCGCAGATCGATCAGCTTCTATTATTGGAGAGGTCGAACGTGTACAAACATCGATTTCGTGTCGTTAATATGAGGCTGAGTCCCCGAGGTGAGAGCCGACATCGCAGGCTCACCTCACGTATCGCGCCTCGAGATAACGACATCTAATCATAATGATACAAAATATGAACTGCCTCAAGAAACAACACCCTAATTACCGGTTAACTGCTTATTTTTGTGCAATTCACACCAATAGTTCATGTTCATCTATCGAGATTACGAATTTAATGAAGAAATTACACTGCACGCTCTCTATCTACTACTCTATTATGCTTGTATAAGTATTTTTTCGGCACAGACAAACAAACCATAAACAGGGCCTTTTATCTCATAACTTTTTATGTTGTATCTTGTTTAGTTCCAAGAAAGCCTGCAAAGTGATTGACTTCCCGCAGCAATGGACCTAATGTTATCTTGGGAAATGATTATTCAAATCGGCAAGACATACCGAGTGCCAATAGAGCTTCCGCTAAGCAGGCGCTGCTCGCGGTGGTAACCGCCCGGCACGTTCGCCTTAGCGCGTGATTGCGGCCAATTATTTTCTGTTTATCTCTAATTACGCATGCGCTGCCAACGTCGGCGGCTTATCCACCATCTGCCCTCCGCCCTAAGATCCGATCGCTTTTCTAATCAGCTCTCAATCCCTGTACATGGACCATCAACGGTCGAGATAAATCGGGTCAAATCGATCCAAACGATTGCGACCATCGTACGCAACGATCAACTACCGGCTTTCACAAAAATAAGAGAGATTCGTTCCGATTGTCATTTGGATATAATCGGAGAAAATGTACGCGAAGCTAAGTGAATTCTTGGTAGCAGAGTTTTTATAGGGAGAGCATGGAAAATTAACGTTTGCATGTGGTAGGTGTACGAATGACGCCGCGGCGCGGTGCTACCGACAAACGATGACATGGCTGCGAGACGAGCTACAATCGCGCGTGTGTGTCGGCTTGGCCTCGGGACCGCTTGCATGGTATTAATTTATCTGCCACTCGTGCAAACAGAATGATGTGTCAGTTTTTTGGTGCATTCACGGTGGCACGACCGCGGTGAAATTAGGGTACATTAAGGCAACAAGGTCAGTGCGGTCGCCATGTCCTGTCGGTGTGGTCAGCTGGGCTTTAGAAGTCGATGAGCTTTGCGGTTCCTCATTTCCGTACATTTTGTTGACTCATTATTTTTGTGAGCTTACGTCATCAATCAGTTATAACTGAATCGATCTTTAATAATTTATTTGGCCTGTTGTATTCTTAATTAAAATCAATTCTGACTTTACAACTAACGTTCCTTAGATTATACATAATGTTAGTTTTTAAATAGACACCTATTTCATATTTCTTAGTTGAAACTAAGCAAATTATGCTTATTTATTTAGTATAATATGTGTTTTCGCGGTTTCTTGAATATTTACACTATAAATAAGCATAAGAATAAGCTTCAACTGGGTCAATCGAATTTGATGGAACTGCTCCGATTTCAAAATTAATGTAGACATTCAAATACACAGCAATCGCTTGTATCGACAATTTAAATAAATAGATACACTAAACTTATTAAGGTCAATCTAGTGTCTATAAAAAATGCACAGGCGGTCTGAAGACTTTATGCAGATTTAGCGGACAAATATCCGCTACGTGAAAATGTCATTTATATATTATTAGAATACAGTAGACCACCTAATGATTTGATCTCAATTTGGTATTTATTTAAGGCCTGCACACATCTAGGCGATGACGATCAGCTGAAATGCTGTCACATTTCACAGCGATATTTGACAGCGTTTCAGCTGATCGCCATCGCCATTGCCAACACACAATAGGCAACACACAAGGCACAGTACAATTTTTTAAACAAAATTGAATGTCAAGGAGTCAAGGAAGGAAAGACTTAATTGGAAAAAACTGCATCATATCCTCGACAAGAGCTAAGCTCTTAAATTTAAGAAAAAGAAAAAGATGTGTAGGATTTAGCAATACATATTATATACAACTCATTAATCAATCGATCGATTGCTTAAAATAAAACTTGTAGAATCGTTACAAAAACCTGAAATTTTTGGTAAAATTTTAGACCATCTGCATTAAGTCATTTAGAAATAAAAACTAAGCCTAAGGCTGTGTCGTTTCGATCCAGGTTCTCAACTGTTTATTCTCTTCTCAACTCATGCAGACAAACTAACGGAGGCGGCAAGGTAGTACTCTAAATTCCCGTTGTACTCAGCATGACAAAAAAAATAGGCAAGTTCAGTACTCCATTCACCCGCTCGCTGAGCGCAGACACTTAGGTAAGTCTAGATTAGAGGTATCTATCTAATGCCCTGTCTAGACGTTGCAAAGCTGATGCATCTAGATGAGATTAGCTATCAATTATTCTGTTCTCACGGCTACTGGCACTGAAGCGTGTATATTCAATCTACTTAATTGATTGATTAATATTTGTCGCATGAATTTAGCAACGAGGAAATACAAAGCTTTGTTATTTATATTTTTTACAAGTAATTTACAGGTAATTTTTTTGATCACCATCTGAAAGCAAAATCTAAGCGCTAATCTTGATAGTAACTAGCTAAAATAAAAAACTGCCATATAAAATATCACACAAATAAATTAGTTTTTCGACAAAAAATACTTCTTGTCGTTCTTGTCGAAAAATATTGTTTGACATTTTTTTTATTATCTACATACAGCCATACTTATAAACGCATTTTAAATTTAAAAGCATAAAGCTATTCCTGTCACTCACTGTTTGTCATTACCCAGTGATAAGAGATGGCAATAGTTTAAGCACTGTTTATCTTTTGATTAATTTTTATAAGTAAGGGTAATAATAGATAATAAACAAAGATCACTAAAATAACCATGGTTCCAGTTGACACATGAAATGTATAATTTTCATTTTCATATAAATTATATACCTATTAGGAGCGAAAAAAACCGCTTATACCTAGATAGGCAATAATATAATCGAAACAAACCGGTTTGTTCGTTGAGTACCTACCATTTCTCCTGTGTTCTTGCTTTGGTTTAAACAAAGAACAATATTTGAATTTAAAAAGTATTAATCATAAGATTGTGTCACTGCAATAGAGAATTTTCTGACAGCTGACAAAAAAAGTTCACAAAATTACCCACAGAAAAGCAAAAACGCTTTTGCTTAATTATTCCGTGAAATTACCCAATAGATGACGTCAGCAAGTAATGAAATAATACAAATCCAGACAACTGCGTCAAGTCAGTTACTGTCACCATCATAATTGACTGTCACTTACCGGTTATATCAGGCTTGATTAATGCCCTTATTATCATTACAGACCGTCTAGTATTCTAGTGACTACGTTCAAGAGGAGCAATAAACAAATCGAAAATTGATAATGAATGATTTACTACTATTTTTAGTATGGAATTTTATTATTAGCAAAGAGATATTGTAAAAGTCACTTTACACAAAATAGATACCGAATAGGTTGAATTAAATGCTCGAAGGGTCACACCATGGAGGATGGTCACATTGATTTAATAAATTGTCTGCGCCATCTATTATAATTTTTTAATAATGTGTTTTTGAAGAACTGTTCTGTCATCTTCAATGAATATCTTCAATGCACATTGTACATCAATGTCACTGTGATAAATTTTAGAAAGTGATGCTGTTTTAAGGTTTTTGTATGTTTTTGGAGCTCAGAGGGCTTAGAGGGATACCTAATAGTTATTGGCTTAAACTTTTTTTATGTGAAAACAATTATGTACGTACTTACCTGATTAATATGATAATTTTTATGACTAGTTTTACTAAAATTATCTTTGATTAGGTTATCTATTGTAAAACAATTTGAAGTTTTACGACTTACTGGAATTCATCTGAGGTTTAGACTATTAAATTTGAAATTGGTTAACATAACCGTATAAATTGTGCATAAAATTTTATTTAACGAGGATAATATTATATAGTTTTATTTAACACAGTGACGTCACAAGATTAAGATTCATATTTTAATATACCGGTATTGTATTAAGCACACGTTATGAATGTCATCAATTATTATTGATTAGAATGCTATAAATAGTATTGCTAATTATTGCTACTATGTAACTAAGTACATACTTAAATCTTTAACTTTTGTTTTAGTACGAAACGTTTAAAATATATCTATCTGCTTCTAAATAAAGTAAACAGGCCTTTGCATCTAGTATTGTAGATGATAATAAATAGCGCCTGAGGCAACTGTTTTTTTCATTCCTCTTTATAGGGGACGCCATAGTGCCTGGGATAGAATTTTTAGATGATGTAGGCTTGCCCAGCGCCTATACTATCCTGACAGCTACTCGTAATTCGGCCTAAATCACAGGAAAGACATAGTCAATACGGTGGAGCTGTCTTAAGCCACGGGTTTCCTCGCGATGTTTTCCATTCATGAAATTTATATGCCTCAGGTACCTACGTAAATAGTAGATAGATTAGTAGACGATTTAGTTTTAAAATTAATAATTGTTAATGTCATATTTGATTTATGTTAATTAATGAATTGCTTGTTTGCATATTAAGCAGGAAATCCTTATTACTTTATATAGCAATAAATAAATCATTTTTAACTTTATGCAACACGACGGAAAACTGGATCATCTAATTTTAAACGTATTCTTTGTCACTTTTACGATGTAGCTCCATTGGAGGCTTTTAACCTCGTTAGGTGATGCAAAGTCGCCCGAAATATCGTATTGCACACTTTCATAATAATCCAGTGATTGATTACATAAAAGAGGCTCGGCAATATGCATATTTAGTCTGGTTCAGTTTAGTTCTGGTTCGCAGTGAAGTTGAGTGAGTATGGATGGATGGATGTTTGTTACTCAATAACGTTAGAACGACTGAACAGATTTCGATGTTTGGCACAGAGATAGATTAAGGCTGGAATAGCACATAGGCTGGAATAGCACTACTTTTCCCCCAGTAAAATGTGCTGTTTCTTTGGGATAGATTTGTTTTTAATCATAATATAATTATGTGTGTAATCGTGTGTGTTAAGAGAAAGTAGTGTTTATAACATAATAAAATTTTATGTTTTATGAGAAAATCAAGAACGGCAAAACAGATTTGGCTGAAAATAGGTGGAAAGGTACTTTAAAAATAGGAGACGGGCATTGAATACTTTTTATCCCGAAAAATTAACGGGAACGGGGCGTAATAGGAACGGGGTGAGTGAAGCCGTGGGCGGCCACTGTTATTAATAAAGTGCATATTGTCAATATTATTGTGTGGCGACTGAAGGCCGTATATTTTTAATTTGTAAACTTTTTGGTGATTTGCTTAGCGCAATTTGATTCCCACGGCTATTAGAATGGTTAGAACGTAATAATGATTGCTCTTCGCCCGCGGTGGACATATTTGTATGATTTGCAATTATTTAGTCTATGTCAGGGTGCTATGCTTCCATAGAGGCATTTAATGTTACCTTTGACATAGGAATATTGAATATGGGGCCAGCATAAATATGGATGGTATGATAGTTGGGTCATCATAAAAATATTTTTATAGAGTCACTCTCAACTATTTGTTTTATTGGTTTTATACACTACACTTAAGAGCGCATCGTGCGAAAATTTGAGATTTAAAGAAAAAAAATTCATAACTAAATAACTAAGTGACATTTTAAAAATCGCAAAAGGACTAATTGTAGACTATACATTTGAGATTAATTCGAATTTAAGTGTGGTAAAAAAATATACTATTTAACATGACATTCTATTTAACGCTAATGAAAATCGTATGTCAGCGTTAAATAGAATGTCATGTTAAATAGTATTTTTTTTTAAAACACTTAAATTCGAATTAATCTCAAATGTATAGTCTACAATTAGTCCTTTTGCGATTTTTAAAATGTCACTTAGTTATTTAGTTATGAATTTTTTTTTTAAATCTCAAATTTTCGCACGATGCGCTCTTAAGGAAATCACAAAGATTTTTATAATGCCCCAAAAGTTTAGAGCCGAGCGGGATTTGAACCCGCGACCTTCCCCTTGGTACGGGGCTGCGCTGACCGCTGTGCCATCGGATCCTAATCACGCTCGACTAAAAACTCTTAGGGACTGTTAACACGGCACTAACGCGACCGTGACTCCATCGAAGGTTGTGGGTTCAAATCCCGCTCGGCTCTTAACTTTTGGGACATTATAAAAAACTCTAAACTATGTTGGTATGCGGCCGTAACGTTTTATTTTGCGTCGTGGCCAGCACATTGCCTTGGCCCAACGTGTCCTCTCTCCTTTGGACGCTACTAAAGCGTTTAAAAACAAATTAAATTCATCTACCTACGGCATCGGACGAAACGTCGACGTTGCAAGAACTCTGATAAATTACCGAAATGGCGTTTAAACTACTATTGCGTGTGCGATGAGATGGATATCGGAATGATATTACATACATCGAAAAATTATGTATGGACTTAATCAAATATTATTTAGCAATTGCGGCTAAACCAAATATTAAAAAGTAAACAGGCCTTTGCATCTATAGTAAATGATTAATATAGCACAGGGGCAATTAGTGTTTTACTCATGCCCCTATACTTGCAGGACGCTATAGTGCCTGGGTCTGGATTTTAAAGCGAATAGGCTTGCACATCACCTATACCATCCTGACAACTTAGTCGGCCTAATCCGCAGGAAAGACATGGTCAATACGTGCGGAGCTGACAAAAGCAAATATTACAGTTCAAATAAAACATTTAAGTAGTCATAACATTAACTGAATGCAAACATACGATGGTATGAAAATTGTCACTGTATTCATTTAATAAAATATAAAAATATGAATTCAAATGTTAGTAAACCAAGGCACTACCCTCTATAATAATAGGTAGCTAAGTAAATTGCCATTTTACAGGACATCACAAATTAGTTGGACTCACTGAAGCATTAACTCGCCACAAATAGCCCCATATTTTCATCTTATTATCGTAATTAACTTTGTATAAAACCGACTCACAATTATTTTAATGCTTATTAAACACGTGCGCGTAAGTGGGCTGTGAGTTTCGGTCGGCAGACACTGGTTCCGCATTGTTATCGCCATTCAATCTGCGGTCACTTTGGGCAATACTGTGGATACACAGGTGCACCCCTTGGGAAATCGACAACTCATTTTTCCATGTAAAATTCCCATGTCAATTTTGAGGTTTTATACAACCGCGGGTAACGCAATTCCGGTTAAAATAATTTCGATAATTGCATCAATTCACGAATTTAGTAATAATATTTTACCATTTTAATATGAGACCATAAAATATGTAAAATGTTGAATATTGCTTTTTAGACTTTTATGATAGAAATGCATCTGGCTATAAAATCTTTTGCAATGACCAAAAATCGTAACGTGAATACCTCGTAAATGTTTATTGTTATTGCAATACCCACACTTGCGCGCGTTATTTACCTATTTAACTTTACATATTACAATCTGTAAGCCCTGCGTACATCTAAGCGTTCTGCGGTGATGATCAGTAAATGCTATCGAATATCACTGTCATATTTCACAGCGCTTCACAGATCGCCACTTCAGAACGCTTAGATGTGCGAAAGGCTTTAGACATTATTGTACTAAGCTTTTTGCTTTTACTGCAAAATGGCAGCTTTAAATATATTGCTTATACTGAAAATAACAGCTTATCAAAATAATGATCAAGTCTATGTGCGTTCATCATTTTAGTTTATGTAGAAGCGAAAGTGTATTGTATGGGTAATGTATTTGCACAAACTAATATCATAATAATCCTTTCTGAATGTCGGTATCGGTTGCGTTTTGTTCATTCCCCGAGATTGTTTTATGGCTTTTCAGACTTCGGTGCTAATTAGCTTGCACAGAGCTTTCGACACGTATAACAAATGTTAGGTTTGTGTTCGACACGGCTATTTTAATTAGCATTTGTCATTAGTCAGTGTTTTTTATGTGTGTGAGAGGGTTTCAATATTCAACGTCGCTGTCATCGGTTTTTTAACACCTTATTTAACACCTATCATTTGATTTTATGATCTAACGCTTAGAAAACAAACGGTTAGTGAGATTTAATTTTTTAATGATCTCTGTGAAGAAGAAAAACATCATGGCTTAGCAACATCAGGGAATGGACCGGGATTAAGAAAGTAGAGGACCTATTTAGGCTTGCCCTAGATAAAAGAAAGTTTAAAAGGATGACTGACCTTCAGTAGTGGAGAAGAAGAAGAATGATATCTGTGTCTTCCGTATAATTTCATTATTCATCTTTTATTTGACGTTTTTAGGTTGTGATATCTTTATGACTTTTTCTTGAACGGGCTCGTCGTTTTTAGGAGTTGGTAACTGTTAGACATGAGACTAACCAAACCGTAGCTAATATTTCTTTAAAAATGATTAAAGAATTTCAAATTTGGGGATGCTCCTTAAAAGCGGTCAGGAGAACTCAGATACGGGTACATATTTACTTCTTAGAGGAAAGTCCTTTGCAATAATTTCAAAGTTTATTGTATTCCCAAGCCTTTTCTTCAACAATTGAGCAAGAACGATAGGTGAAATATGAAACATCGTGTTCAATTATAATAGCTTCAATAAATAACAATGTGTTGATAGTTGAATGTGGATCATAGTGGGGGCGGCGCAACCTCGGGCGTGATTGAATGATTCCACTCTCTGCCGTTGTCTTACTCACCAATCAGTGTTTGATATATTGGTAACGTCTTATTAGACAATTTTTAAATACATACATACATACATACATATTTTGGACAATCCACACAACACTATCTAGCCCCAAATTAAGCAGAGCTTGTGTTATGGGAGCCAGATGGCTGATATACTACTTAGATACATTTTTTTTTTGTAAATACATACTTAGAATACAATATAACACCCAGACAGAGAACAAACATCCGTGTTCACCACACAAATATTTGTTCTCGGTGGGGATCGAACCCACGACCTACGGCGCAGAAGGCAGAGCTACTACCAACTGAGCTGAGAGGCCAGTTAAAGGTTTTGTGTGTGTGCTTTCTATAAACTTAATTATTTTTTAAACAATCGAAACATACCTATTTAAGGATATTCATCTTCTAGGACCGTGTGAAAAAAATTAATGATACCTACTCTATATTAATATCCTAAATAGGAAAGATTTGTATTTATGTATGTAACAAAATAAACTCGAATACCACAGAAACGATTTCATTTATTCTTTGACCATTAGAAAGCTGCATTATCCCTGAATAACATAAACTATAATTTTAACTAACGACCCACCCAGCTTTGCTCAGGTATCACTCAGAAAAAGGGTAAAAAATTTGAAGATACGGCGACATAATTTTTCCGCCCATATGCGAAGCTCGGGATCGCTCCGGATCGGATCGCGAGTAGTAATGAAAATTAAAAACTAATCTGTTTTCTACCTATTACTATTTATCTAACTTTACGATCAGTGAACTGCATGGCACTGTGTTAAATGTCTACAAATAACTCATTTGTTATTTAAATTTGAAAATAAACATATAAGCTATAGTATCATCAATCAAGTAATGAAAAGCATAGACTTGAGCAATGGCTGGGCCGGTAATGATTGTCGTCCATAGAGACTTGGGAAACTGCTCCAGGGCGCTTCTGACTTGTAGTAAATAATTGGAAGCGCAATGCCTGTACTAATGCTCGATCTGAGCGTATAATTTCTCTTTTTGAATTGAGCTATAAATTAATATTTATTCTGCTCGATAAACCTCGTTGAGAACGTGGGCTGAACCAGGAATACCTAAATTAACAATAAGTACGAGTACTTTTCTAATTTGCATTTGTGTTGGTGTTTCTTCATTAGGTATTATTGATTAAATAGTACCAATGTTTCATGCACAGTTCACACATACAGTTCTTTACAATGTAAGATCTGAAATGACATACCTACAAGTAATAGTGGCCTATTACTTGTATGTCAAGCTTTCAAACATCTGCCCATGCAACGACCTTATAAGTAGTTAGATTGCACGAATCAAAAATGCAGTGTTATTACAACCGATGGATAGGATCATATAAAGTTTTTAGAGACATAATTTGCACTGAAATTAGCATTGATTCACGAAACCTGTTACTACTATGAAGTCAGCCTTGGAGTTTATATTCCTATGAATTTGTAGCCTCAGGCAAAATTTGATTACTGTTAGATTGCCACCTTGATGTCGCAGTTTGAAGGTACCTTACGATACACTAAGCTTCTTTATATTAATTTTAACCGCTGCTGTGTTGAAACTTCAAGCTTCAAGATTCCTATGATAATTTTTACTACGCATCTCAATGAGCAGGAGGGAGTTGTGTCAAAATGTGGATTCATTTATCAAATTATAACATTGATGATAAGTTGGATCCTATGATAATCAATCTACATCTCTGAACAAATCAAATCAAAAGTGTAGGTACCTATTAATTCAGTAGACAGTAGGATTACAAGAATCCCTTTGAAACGACTTAAAGCTAAGTGAGTCTAGGTGCCAGTTCCACGCGACCAAGCCTAGAAGAACAGGCAACAAGCTACGGCTCGGTTCCTACCGTTTTTATAGGGTCCTTTCAAAAAACAAATATACTCTGACTGGATCTATTAAAGTGTGATAGTATGAATTGGAAAAAGTGCAGCAAGCCCGTTTGCGATGCTCCACCAGACACGTCCGGCGAGTTCAGTCGATTCGTTCTCGTAATATCGAAGTAATTTATTTAATGTTAGAAATAGACCTCGCCAGCACCACAAAGAATATTGGCTTTCACAACGGAACCCGGCAAATTTATGTGCCGCGAGATTTTGCCAGCCTCGCTCAGATCACGAGAACAAAGCATTAACGCGAAACTACCTGTTGCAGTTACATTATCTATGGCTATTGCTTCTAGTAAATAGTTGGTAAACTTTTTATGTGGGTCAAAGTTAATACACAAACCACAGATTAGAAAATTGTGAAACGAGAAATTAATTTAGCTTGTGAGAATTCAAATTTTATGAAAGCTCGTAATTATAAAGTGCTTTCTATAGACAGAAGGTAACCTACTCATCTATTTAAAGTTATATTTATGTTAATACAATGGTAACAGAATATCGAATTGTACACCAAACATGCAAATAAAATAGTAGAAATGATATAATCATACTTGTACTTATAAACGCAAACACTAATATTATCGTGAGGAAACCCGCTGCTTAGTCAGCTCCGCACGTATTGACCATGTCTTTCCTGTGGATTAGGCTGACTATAATGTCAGGATGGTATAGGTGCTGGGCAAGCCTATTCCATCTAAAAAAATCTGTCCCAGGCACTATAGCGTCCCGAGATTAGGGCTTGTGTAATCACCAGTTGCCTCTGACGCTTTACAAATCTTCTACAATAAGTGCATAGGCCAGTTTACGTAATATATATATATATTTTGGTTTGATATCCTCGTTATCATCGTGCGACGTTAAAACTATAAAAAGGCTTATGAAGACGAATAATTTATGTTTGATTCCACCTGCACACGAGTGAAACTATACGTCCTAGAATAACGATTTTAGAATGTTATGATAGTAAACCTTCGACGAGTATTTTAGAGATTCTTAAGATGGAGAAAAATAAGATTACAGCCTAACCTATAGGTAGATACCTAATATTAAAATTGTACAAGCGAAAACTAATGATATAAGATCTATTAAGTTATTGTTGAATAATGAAAAATACCCTTACTATGTTCAGTGAGACCTGTCTATTCAAATATTTTGAGGCAGAGACAATATACATATTATTGCGGTGATATACATATTATTGCTGCACATAATTATTGCACATTTTATTGCTAAGTTGGATGATTTTAATTTATTTTCTGTTGTGCCTGTATATACAATATTATATTCTTCAGTATTACCAAGCAGAACCTTAACCATTGACGTCTTTTTTCCCTATACTTGTTTTTGTAATGAAAAAACTTCAAGATGTGCAATTTCCACGGCACGATTATCTGACAAAGGTGCTTAGAATTACATGGAGTGGAGTTGTATTACGCGAAGCAGTAATTTTGCAGCCTACTAGCACGCTTCTACTGAACCGCCTGCAGCCAATTCCGTTACAAGAAATTATAAGTTGACTTGTGTTTTACACCTGCCTAGAACCGTTCACGTAATTACGTTAATTGTTCCTAGGATACATTCATTCAACTACAGGTTAGATAATTTTGCAGTGGTCACAAAAAATACAAGTATGAACACAATTTTGCTGCATTTTTCCTTCATTGTTGATAATTAAGCTCACTCAAGTTGATAAATAAGAAGTCGGCACGCGTCTATGTACGTTACAATAAGTAATTACTAAATAGTTATAGTACTAAAGTAGGCATACACCTACAACTTGTTTTTCATGTCGGGAAGCAGTTTGTAGCTTCAAAGTAGACACATAATTAAAATAGATAATTTGTTATTAAAAGTATTATGCATAACTGGGTTGTTTTGTCTAGACAGACACGGTTTGTAGCAGGTAGTTTTTTTTAAATCTACTAATATTATAAAGAGGAAAGATTTGACTTGTTGTGTGTAGGTATGTTTGTAATTAATAAACTCAGAAATCAAAAATCGGCACAATAGGTGCCGATTTCAAAAGTTTTTTCCCATTGGAAAGCTACATTCACCCTGAGTAACATAGGGCTATATTTGTGTGTTCAAAAAATAAATATCTCCCCGTGCGAAGCCGGGACAGGCCGCTAGTATTTAATATTTTACAATATATTCTGAATCGAGTGGTTAGGACGGACCAAATATACAAAACTTTGGTACTTACCTAGTATCCGGAAAAAGCATTTTTTCTCCACGAGAAACGACGAAATTTTTGCCCAAAATTTCTAATGCTGACGTCATTGACGAAATTGGAGTTCTATAAAAAACATGATATAAATACTGATGAAAGTAGTTACGTTAGACAAGCAGGTACATATTAATGATCAGTAGGCCTACCACAAGCTCTGTCTGGCTCTGTTTTTGGCTCTGGTTTTGAGTCTGTGTGAGTGCTCACCCGTGTATTATACTGTGTGTGTGACGTTTCGACGTAGGATGTATTTAATCAACACTCACTTAGACACAAACCTAGAGCCAGAGCCAGAGACGAACAGAGCTTGTGGTAGGCCTACAGGTATACATTGACGTAGTTATCGCGTGCTAATAGTAGTCTAACTAGTTCTCAAGATGCTGTCAGCTAATTGACGACGTACGATGCGTTACAATTATTGTGTGTCATGTAAATTGGTTTGATCACTTATGGATCTTGACCTAGCGCATGAAATGAACGGGTGCGCGGGCGCATCGCTCGCGTGCCGCATCATAACGGTCCCCGCAGCTGATCCAACCTATTGTTATTTAATTAAACCAATAATTAATAAGGCATGTCCATGTTATTGAGAATAATCGAGATAAAACTAATTTAACATCATTGAGTCAACTTGGGTACCTACTTTGCCAAGCCGTAGTTTGTTGCCTGTTCTTCTAGGTTTGGTCGCGTGGAACTGGCCTCAGTTAGCTTTAAGACGTTTGTGTGAGTGTTGACTAAATAAATCCTTTGTCGAAACATATAGGTACACGGTATAATACACTGGTGAGTAGTCACACAGACTGAAAACCAGATCCAGATACAGAGCCAGACAAACCTTGTGATAGGCTTACTGATTGTATGTGTATAGGTGTAAGGATACTGTCCACAAGATAGCGATATCAAAAGCAGACCAATAATAACATTGTGGCGTTTATAAATAAATACGCTATTGCGTTAAATATAAATAAATATTGTGGGCAATCCACACAACAGTATCTAATCCCAAATTAAGCAAAGCTTGTAGTATAGAAACCAAATATCTGATTAATAAATCAGTAATTAATAACATGCAAGAGGATGCCATCATAATTTAAATTCGCAGTTTTGTATTCACAATTGGTAAGTCATTAATTTTGTAAAGCGACGGGTAGTATTTTTTTGTACCTATAAAAAACAGTGTCAAATCAATTTAATTGATCATTTGCATGGTTGCGGCAAGAAAGCTCTGTTTTAAACTGTCACTGTGAAGCCTTGACATCTAAATGTATTGACAGTGATATTTGACAGCGTTTCACTTATTGCCACCGCAGGACGCTGACAAGATGTTATGCAGTGATTGTGCTTTTTTGCATTGCAATCGATGTACAATCACTTGGGTTACTCAGGTTCTATCAAATTCGCGATCACCCGTCCTTGAGATTCTGTGTATTTATATTTGTACCTACCATTTGAAATTACCATTACCAATTAACCATAAATCGTTAATTTATGTACCAATAGAATAAGTGCCTGTTTATTTAAGTGAATTATTATAATTTAGTTCTATAACCTAAGACTTTACCAAAGTAATTCCAAACCATAAACCATATTGCTAAAAGGGCGTTAACATCACCATATTCTGTAAACAACCCTGACCAACGGGTTAGCCAATATAAAAAAATACTTACTATTATTTTACATTTCCTGTTGTTTTTCCGACAACATTTTCTAAGTAACATGAGTAGGTACATTCATAAGGATTACACACACAAACACACACGCTGTTCTAGAAAACTTTGGGACAATCTTGATGTACCTACTTACATGGCCTGTGAGCCACATGGCCACTTAACATCAGCTGAGCCATAATTTTGAAACCATCAGCATGCAGCATTTTTTTCTATTACTTGTGTAGTGGACCGACGACATTGTTAGGATCGGGGAAGTCGATGGATGGAAAGGGCTCAGAACCGTTCTTCCTGGAAATGTGTAGGGGAGATCTATGTCCAGCAGTGGACTTCTTAAGGCTGATGATGATGATATAGCAATTGAAAACGCTCCGCTACCCTCACCGGTCCCCACTATGCGTCGGTCATCGGCAGGGCATGAGCAGGGCACGCGGGGCACTAGCGCGGCGACTGTGTGCTTGCGCTGTCTAATTAGGCGCGCTTCCAACTAATTTGACGCGGGCATCGACTGCCTAGTGCCTAATGAATGGTATCGCACACGTTCATCTTCCACGTCGGCTAACTCGTGCTTTCGCCGTACATTAAGGAAATCTAACCACCATAGATAAACGGAAATTATTTCGCTGTTTAGATTTTAGGCGCACTAATTAGCTGTTTCACTAACTGAACTTTAGAATCTGGTATTTGTTGGTTTATTTCGCAATTTAACATAAAGAAGGGAAATAAATGTGGTGTATTGCACACAAGTATAGTATACGAAAGGCATAGTTTAATTATGTTAATTAATAGGTATCTTAAAGGTATTTGAGGCAGTTATTAATTTATTCTTTCTTCGCACACAATCCTTTTGTAAATATCATGAGTCCATTCCATCCAAAAGTTGTCTGGTAGAGATCGCTGTTTAGCGATAAGAATGCCCATTGTATGAGGCAAATAATTTTAAGTTTTTTTATGTGCTTACCTTTCCTTTTATAATTTGTTGTTAAGTAAGTTGTAAAGGTAGATAGATAGAAAATACTTTATTACACTGAAGTATTTTCTATCTACGAGTATCTATCTTTATACAAATATTAATAGGTAGCTCAGGATCGCGATGTCTGGAGGGAATAGGGGAGGCCTTCGCCCAGCAGTGGGACCCGAAGGGCACATAATAATTGAGTATATTCATGGAACTGGTAGGCTTATAACTGTAAGCTTATTAAAATATCCATGCTCAATTAATATTTTATTAAAATCATTTACTTTTTTTTTTCATTTATCTTACCTAAGTATGTACTTGCCAAAGTTATGTGAAGTTGCTAGATTATTCTTCTTCTTCTTCTTCTTATTCTTCCTGCCCTTATCCCACTAGGTGGGGTCAGCACAACATGTCTTATGATTTGATTTTGTCATGCTTGATTGTGTTTTGTTAATCTAACATCACAATATTGGTGAATAGAAACCGAACAGAAGCAATATTAGCTATAAGATTTATGATTTGATTTGCAAGAAACGGCCATACCTAGATAGATTTTACATTCTGTAAAGCTTAGGCAGTAGTTTCCCGACAAACGGTGAACGTCAGTCGATGATAATAAAATGAAGACATCTCTCAAATTGTATACTTTGGGTCTTATTAATAATCCTGGCGTAGCGTTGGACTAGTTAATCCGTGTTTTGTCACATTTGCTCAGTTGACAATTGCATGTCAATGCAAGAGACAAAACACGGATTAACTAGTCCAACGCTACGCCAGGATTATTAATAAGACCCTTAAAGTATTACAGCAAAAATAAAACTATTGCAATGACTATGTTCAAATGTTGTGTTACTTTCACCCAATTTCGAATATCTGGCTTCACCCTTTTCAAACTACTGAATTACTGACACGTGAGGCTGAACATCTGAATACCTCAAGTTGAAGGACTTAGGGTACTTGGTTCGAAAGAATCAGTGACACAATATCAAGAGAAGGGCAAGTTACTGACATGCGTGACCTGCGAGGCAATGGTTTTTATAGACAATGGTTACCACTTAACATAAAAAAACTACCTTCAGTAATAATACCTTTGATATTGCACTCCCATACTTCAACATCTAAGGGTGCGTTTAGATGAAAATTTATGTCCATCGTAAAATATGATGATATTACGATCAAAATGACAGCTGCTGTTTCATTGCGACCGCGCTTTATCTCTTGCCTATTCTGAGTGGTTGCATCAGTTGGCTGTTGATTATAGGCATCAGAAGCGGCAGTAAGTGCCGCTTTGATAAATTGAATTCAAGGAGCGAAGGACCAGTGCAAGAACAAACCTTGTTCCTCTCCCTGTCTGTATTTGCTACCATTCAGTGTTTTATTAATAAAAAACAATTATCATTTCTATGCATTCATAGATCTTTATCACCATAATCTGGTGATTATGGTGACCACCATCTGTTTTCGCAGAGTCTTCGAGTTTTTCGGCTACATTACCAGGAAGGAAGGGAGGAGGAGGGACGGAGCCCGATGCGTTGGAGTGACCAACTGCGCTCAGTAACAGACACCTTCTTAAGCAAAGCCATCCATGCCACGAGGAGCAAGGAGGAGGGAGATCGTTATCGAGACAAATCACCTTCTTATAACACTATAGTAATGAGGCCTGTCAGTGATCTAGTTTCAAAGAAGCATAAAAAAGAAGAAGGATTGCACAGATTGCAAGCTATGAGATATAATTATATAAGGGCCGCCTAATGCGTTCAAGGTCCAGCTGGTCAACAGACGATCATATAAAAATACAAAATTATTTATTTACCAAAGAACATACAAAGGTTTATTTCAATTACTGGGGATCCCTGCACAAGCCTGTATCGCGAGATGCCATAGTACAAAAATTAAGATTTCTATTAATACGTGAAACAAAATATATAACACGTATATTGCAAGTGATTGTGACCATAATAAAAGCCTTCTTAAATATAGCTTAACGGAAGCAGACTGGAGCTGTTGTCGCTTACGACAGAAGCAGACGACGGGACGGACCGGTTGTCGGCAATTTCGCACACTATATAAATAATTATTTATCTCCATAAAGACACTTTTATCGTACAATTTGTCACGGTATACACTGACAACTTTTTAGTAAAGTGTTGGCAAAGAATAAGTTTATTTGAAGAACAAAAGCATGGCTTCTTTTCATGTCAAATAAATCTTTATCTTTATGCATACTACGAAATATTTGAATATCGAAAACAAAGTATAATAATAATTATTATACTTATTAAACTATTAATAATTATTAAACAGTTTTACGTTAACATAATAATGAACTTTAATACAATTGAGTTACTGACTCAGGAAACTCTGCGCATAATTTTCACTTCGACCGGCTTAGAAGCTTTGTCACCCTACGTATTTTTCATTATTTCTCCTGTAACCCTAGTTGACTCTACCTCTCGTGCTGCCATATTAGTGTCCTCTAAAAGGTGAATAGTGCCTCATCTGTAACAGTCTGTATTCTATGTCCAATGACGTTTTTAGCACAAAAAACTTCGAGCTAATTAATCTGAAGACTCACGACTCTCTCTTGTTTAAAAAGGTTTAAGCTGCGTCATTTGTTCAGTCCATAATGGATTGATAACGATACAACTCTGATGCAGTTTGCCTCGTTTGAACTTACCTTCTTAGTTCACAGAGTAACTTTTGAAACTAGTGATTCTGATCACTAGTTCATGTTTATAGTTCGTGTGCCGTCATAAATAAATATATAAGCTTTTCTTTCTTTCTTTGATCATTACTTCGTTAAAACAGCATTATTAAGCGAGGTTTTTGCATGCGATCTCGATATTTAAGCAAAGTTACATGGGTACGGATATAATTTAATCGGGATCGCTAGGTATGAGGAAATTATCAAGTTCATAATCCGAATAAACACATCGTTTTAAAGGAAACAAAGTAGAGTACAGTGTTACTCTCTTGATTAAACCATTCCAATAATGAGCAATAACAAAGGAGGAGGTTCTAATTAGGCGCGGTTATCTCTGACGAACAAAATAAAAACCACCCAAGCGCAAGAAGGATTCCGTACTATTAGACCTATATAAACGGGAAAAATAGTTATCTACCACGTTTTTTGTATCGGAACCCACTTTTAAATATTTGTTTTGTTTTATTGAATAATTATTTTTATATATTTATTTTTATTTTTATATAATTATTTTTAGCTATCTCTAGATCGTTTGTAACGATCTGCAGATAGCTCAACTGTTTCTTGTGTATTTTGTACATTTTGTAAATATTTGTTTAATTGTAAGTTTATTTGTGTAAATAAAATTTTTTATATTGAATACACAACGAAATATTCTGTGAATATTCCAAGCGTCTGCCTGTTGTGTTGTTTTAATCTGTTCTACCAAGCTTATTAATTTAAAGTAAAGTAACAAACGATCTACATTATAATGCCTGGCAATTCTCAATCTAAACATAATAATATATACGTACCTACTACTGTCTATAAGCCTCAGCCTACCTCCATGTTGCTTAACCCTATACACAGGGTCCATGTGATACTGACTTACACCTAAGAACTAAGTATGTACCTAAACTAAACTATGCGTAGGTATGCAATAAATATATTGAGTATTGTCGATATCAAAATCGAGCATCAGAAAAAAATACGTTTTCTTTTTGTGGGAGCTCTTTTAAATATTTATTTTACTCTGGTTTCTAGTATTTTTTGTTATTGCGCAACAGAAATACATAATCTGTGAAAATTTTAGCTATCTCAGTTTAGAAGATACAGCTTGGTAACAGACGGACGGACAGAAGAGTCTTATTAATATCGCTTTACCTTTTGGGTACGGAACCCTAAAAATACCTTATCAACCAATTTAAATGGGCGCGAAATTGTGACATCCATTTAATTTTAATTCTGAACCATATTATAATAATTTCACGCAATTACTGAATTTATATTTACAACGAGGCCGCACTATCTTTTGGCCCGATATTGCCACGAGTTTTATATTAACCTACCTTATGATAATTCTCTCGTTGTACCCACGACAATGAACTTAAAAGAAAATAAAAGGCTTTCCGTGTTATATTTTTCCGTCAGCTAAATTTAAAGTCGAAACCTGTTACTCTTATTGAAAATAAAAGTTAAATTATGGTAAGCACAACACATGCACAGACATAAGCCTATAGTTACACGATTAAGGATCTTTTACACCACTCTGTTATTAAAATAATAACAAAACGAACCTTAAAGACAACTTAAAGTAAACAAATTTGAAAGGCCATTACACTCAAGTTATTTTATTGGTACCTATATTATCACGTGACCATACAATAAGTTTGCGACATTTATTACGACGCTATTAACAGTGCACTCATCGTAAAAACCTTGATTCTACATTGTTCCGTACCGTTTTAAAAAGAAAACAGCATTCATTTCTTAGTTTGAATTTTGAATAATGTTGTCTACTTGAACTAGTCATAGTCAACCAAATAGTTTGCTACAATAGATTTTTAAACTTCTTGCTGCCAATGGGCTTTCAATCTCCTTGGTTGCTATACTAAGATGAAAACCTCGCACTAACTCGCGTTTTCAAAGATGAGTTTGCGGCAATTTATTTTTGATGATTATTGATCTTCTTCTTATTTAAGACCAACGCTCTTGTCGGCGTAATGTATGCATTTCTCTCCAGGTATTTCTTTTGAGGACAACCTCCTTGACCTCCTTATACGACATGACGGCGATCTTTGCTTTTATTTGGCTCATGTAGCTTATCCTTGGTCTTCCTTTTCCTCTCTTTTCTTCTACCTTTCCTTCGATGATATTTCTGATAAAGCTGTCATGTCGTATAAGATGGCCAATCATCTTTCCTCTTCTGTTCTCAGCAACTCCTATGAGGGCTCGTTCCTCGTCGACTCTATTTAATACTTCTACGTTCGTTACTCGTTTGTTATTGATCTGACACTTTTCAATGAAATATTTTAACATTTCTGGTAAATTAGCGCTGAAGGCTTTTATTTTTATAGTCAGCTAAGTAAAAGTGTTAGAAAGAGTCCCAAAAAAGGCTTACAAAATAACTGTTAAGAAACCATCCCAGCTTCATCGATGCTACACTTACTATTGATACATTGTCCAAGATAGTCATCGGCCACAGGTTAAAAAATAGTGCTGTCTACTAAAACCAGTGTTTCAAAGATAGCGGCGTCGGTAATATATCCAGCCAAATCTTTTAAAAATCGCAAAGAAGAACTTAAATGTATATTCTTCAAACATAAACATAATTTACTTCCAGTTAAATAGTACAATTTTCTTGTAGCTCTTATCTTAAGGCTAAACTTATATCTTATGGCTAACATATAAGTTTAGCCTTAAGTTACAAGAAAATTGTACTATTTAATCTGGAAATAAATGATGTTTATAACACATTTGCTCATAAAGGGTCTCCTACTTCACCGATTTCAATATCGTTAAGTATGTTATTACGTACTTGTGCGTTATCGTAATGTAAAACGCACGGTTATCAATCCACGAACGGTACCTTTTTTAAATCTTAGCAAAGAGTTTTTATGTCAGTTTTCTGACATAAAAACTCTTTGCTAAGATTTTTTTGTGGTAAACATTTTATGAATAAAATTAACTTTGAGAGATAAAATATAGAAAACAAACATTTTATTCTTTAATTTAATTAATTTTGACAATAAATTAATACCATTTATCTGTAGCAAAAACAAAAAATATTAATTTGCTTTTATTACTGGCTGTTTTTGTGCCTTAGCCTTAAAAAAAAGCGCCGATGCGCGCGCATCGCTAATTTGTGAAAAAGTAAAAACTTATTCCGCGCGCTTTTTCTTGTCGCTGTATTGTTTTTGTTTGAAAATGTCGTCAAGTAATGATGAATTTATTAATTCGACACCGCCAGAAGTTTAAGAGGCAGCGAAAAGGGCTACTTTAAGCCTCATGCCCAAAAAATCTAACGATAGCTACTTACAAGTGTATCAAAACTTCATCTTATGGAAAACAAGCAAAGATGCCAATTCATTTTCAGAAAGTGTGTTTTTAGCCTATTTCAAGGAACTTTCTCAAAAATATAAGTCAAGCTCATTGTGGTGCTACTATTCAATGCTAAAAAGCACTGTGAAAACAAAACATGGTATTGATATCAAGTCATACTCCAACTTGCTGGCATTTCTAAAAAGACGCTCAAGTGGCCATGTGAGTAAAAAGTCAAATTGCTCAAATTTTTCCAACTGTTTTAACAAGTAATTAAAGATTTATTTGTCCGAAAGTCAGAGTATTATTTATTTCCTCGCAAATGTGTTATAAAACGTCGTATGACATACGTGCGCTTTGATAATTACAGCCTCTGCTTTCTTGTAGCCCTCGCCTACGGCTCGGGCTTGCAATAACGCCTCGGCTGTAATTTTCAACCTACCGCACTTATATCATAATGTACTATTATGTTTAACGTCGATTAAATGATAGGTAACTTTTTTCAGGACGTTACTTTCAGGGAACCCTGGGTTAAGTAAATACATACAGAAGTCGGGCGGTGACGATTCCCACGTTACGAATGTGACCGAACAAACCACTTACAGATAAGAAATTCAATAGAATATTAAATCAACTATGGTAGGATGAGATGCTATTTTATGGGAGCTCAAATCATTACGAGCTAGTACCGCACAGCTCTCACTCACGGAACAATAATGTTTTTGCTGATTATTTGAGGTACTCCACGATTTGCACCAGTTTGGTAAACACCGATTTATTGACCAACGCTATTTCACAAAGAACACCAACAGGTTTTTTTACTGCAATTAAGTACTATGATGCATGCATTAATTTAATGACTATATTAGATTATTCAAACGTTCTTTCAAAAATTACCTCATACTTTGACAGTATGGGTACATTTGTTTGAACTTTGCTTTTATATTCCAATCTACCAAATTGCATATTATAATGAATATCTGCATACAATAAACCCACTTATTACTTAAGCACATAATAGTGATCTCCAATATAATTTATTATGTAATTTGAAAATGAAAATTTATAGAGACAATTCAGTATTTCTCTGTCTAGATCTGGCATTATTTTATGGAATAATCAGTATGGTTTGCTCCAACGCAATAATTTTACCTCTGAATTAATTATTTTATGACGTTCATTAGTAGTTGAATGCAGTGCAAAAGGCTTGGCTTAGCGCCATGTGCCCGCTTGCTTTAGACCTAATGAAAAAATAACTCAATTATATACACCGATTAGCTAATTACTAGGTTGTTTTATAATTTATTGAATAAATTACTGTGCCAAAAGTTAGAAACCGTAATATTTATGAATGTAATTATAGTACCTGCTATAAATTCGTGGTAAGTGCTTAGCTTGAGGCGATCTCAACACTTCGAGTATCTTCCTACACCAAAACTGACGTATCATCAATAATGGAACGATGCTTCCTGGTAACGTGTCTTATGATGAGACACACTCATCATAAATCTTTAAAATATTTTATATTAATCCGCAAAGATAAGTAATTTCTACTTTACACGACCTAATCAATATCAAAATATTATACTGGTCTTGAATTTGGGTAACCAATAATTAGATGAAGAAAAAATTACTTGTAACCTTTAATATTGCACCTGAATTCAATTGGTTATGCCTTCCACATAATTTAACGTTTCGAGTAGAGTGCATAATACCCATGTCGCCAGCAAAATTGTTTTCACCGAAAAATAATGAAGCCAGGGCAAAATGTGAATCACGACTGTCGACAGCCCACTTAATCGCTGGTAACACAATATTGCCTTCCGTGTAAAACGCAATAAACTGGCGTATTTACAGAACCTTTTTATCTACCAAATACTTATTATTTGGTAATAAAATTGTAGCAAGGCTTTAAACGTACATTTTGTAAATTTATGTATTATGTATGTGTGATGGGCTTGGCGGAGGTCAAATTAAAAGGTACATATAGGTGTTTACTGTTTACATTATTATGCGTTTACGCAAAGATTTTATCTTTAAGCAAAATATACTAAATATAAACTCAAGAAAAAAGTATTTTTGACTCAAGGTAGATAACCTGTTTAACTAAATACTTTGTCAAACCATTCTCCCGCCCAAAAAAAATAACAACGCAGCTACTACTCAGCAGCTACTTTTAAAGGGACAAAGATTCTGCTCATGAACTGTACATACCACCATTAAAAACGTTATTATTTATTAAACGCACATAAATAGGCAACAATAGATATTTATTAGAGATACAAATCAATGCGCATGCCAAACATAATTTACAATCGAATAATGAACCATGGCAAGATGTGACATGGAACGAGGCCAGGTCGCCGCGTTCGTAACGAGCACGGATCTACACTCACCTTCGAATCCTTGACCCATCCAGAAGAGGCTACTCAAGCAATGCACCGCGATCCTGTCGCCGTACGTACATAAATAGGTATTTAAAATACCGTATGCCGTGGGAACCGTGACGGGCGCCCGAAGAGGCCCGAACCACGATAACCCTTCGCCTGCGCCTGAACCGTGCATTCGCCGCAACCGCACCGTGGCCGCACCGCAACGCAGATGATGGCGGCTGTAAGCCGAACAATGATCTGCATTGAGATTCATTTGGATTAATTTCGTAATACATTTTTTATCAATGTTAATTCAATAACTGTAATAGGCGTTAGGAAATAAAATAGGCAGGTTCAACAATACCAAATACAGATATCAATCAAAAGTGAACTCTATTCAGTTAGATGTGAAGGCCAGAGTAGACGAGCCGCTTAGAGCGGTTTAGTAGAGACAAGGCTGCATGCTGCGAGATGTCATCTCAAACCCCCGCTGTGACTGCGAACAATATTGTCTCTGCCATAAACGCATTGTGAATTTTAACATCAATTCATATTCTCTCCACTCATAGGCATAAAAACTTACGAAATAACATTATCGTATTCAAATTATCTTCGTATTATGCTAATAAATGACGTGTTGTGTCCAAATATATAAAACTATTTTGGTGACATGGTCATAAAATAATATAATGAGCTGTTGCATATTTAATTGTTTTGTATTTATTAAAGGAACATTATATATAAGCTACCTGAATTATACAAAGCCGGTAAAATATACATAATAACGTGTAAAAAAGGGGTAAGAGAAAAAATATTAGGTATAGCCGCAGAAAAAGCTCGTTATTTAGCGAGGAGAAAAGCGCTGACATGTGAATGAGTTGTCATCACCGGCTATTTAGGTACCTAATACTCGTATTATAACTGTTTTTAAAGTCAGACCCTGTCTTTAGAATAATAGAATAACTTGATACATATTACGGCTTATATTATGCTCCGCATCAGTCGGCATCTAGACAGTTATACCTATTTTTTAATAAGAAGATAAATATTAGATACATGGATTATAGTCTAGACAAAATCATACTCAACCAATAAAATACTTCTATTTTTAATCTAAGATTTTTAATACCTAGTCTGGGCAAAGTTGATTATTAAAATGACTTTGGCTTAATCTTGAAAGTAATTCAAAACAGGTTGGATACTATACACATTCATATTTTAGGTAGGTATAGGCAATTACTATTTTATGACAACTCGATTCGACTAACATGGCAATTCACGCCGAATTTGTACTTTGTTAGTTTCCCTCTATCGTAGACAGCTATAAACAAGTCGTAATACAGCTGTAAAATTACCTCACCACTTCGCTAATTCTTTTTTTTTTTGATGTGCAGTCTTTACTTATTTGCAACAAAGTATTATATTTCTGAAATAAAAGAAACAAGCAATAATAATTTACCGTATGAGCTGAAGAATAGGTCAATTATTTATTATTTTTTATGAGACTTGTTTTGTAAAAAAAAGTTTTTAAATTACATGGTTACATAAAAAAATCTCTTAAGTTTTGATCAAGATAGAAAAGGAACATTGCTACTTAACAACCCAACCAAAAAACCAGTAAAAGAGAGTGAAAGTACTGAAAAAATTAAAAGCCTAACTATACCTTATAAATAGGACTTTTTCTGTAAAATTACCGGAACCCAGCTTACGTATAAAATTCCACTTTTTTATCCTGTGAACTAGTATATAGCTCACCTGTTATACAGCTGTCCTGGACAAAACTGTAATACAGCCTAGAGACGACGTTACATCTGCTAGTCACGAGGCATTCCTTCGAAAAGCCGTCTGTTTCAATTTTCTGATTAATTAAAGAGATAATTAGTGGCCAAAGAAACTATAAAAAATATCTTTAGGTAGTAAAAATAGATACGAGTACAATGATATTGAAGATCTGAGACCGTATTATGATTTTTTTATATTACGTATTACAATTTAATTTTATTGCATATTTGTTAGTTTTTGCGAGTGTGTAGGAAGTAAATAATTTTAGAAAAATCTTCCGTTTCCGTCATACCTACTACCTAGTTTTAATTCGCCAAAATCGGTACAAGATGTTTAACCACGTTTGCAGTAGTGTGAAGTGAAACAAGGTCTATCTGCATATGAAACAGAACGGCAAAAACCCATTTCTAGAGAATTAGGGAGGCTCCTGAGTAACGGGCCATGGAGATCCAACACAAAGATAGGTTCACTGTATCATAACATAAAGCAATATGAATCGTTTAATGCGCGCCATAGATAGTTATCTACTTTTTATGACAATGCAAATGGATTTTTGAAAGTAATATCTGTGTTAAACGTTTTAGATTGGCTTACACAATAAATCTTTTAAACACAAAGAGCTTTTGGATGTCCTCCTTTTTGGGCGATATCTGTGATGGACCTATCAAAGTGCTTACTGATTTTAAACGAGGTCTAACTCGTATGCAATATTATGCATTCCTTTTAAATCCCAGTAGGTAAGTGGTCGACAGTAGAATTGTTCCACCCTGTAATTCAACTAGCAACGTCCGTTTTTTGACATCAGCATCACGTGGCTTTTGACTTGAACCATCAAAAAAATAATTATCGACAAAAAATCAAGAAAACCTTTTATTTATATAGGTTTTCTTGATTTATACCCAACACTCACACTCACACAACCACTCCACATCTCGCGCCACTTGTCCGTAATACCTACCCAGTTTGTGGTATGGCAACTAAACATAAATACAAAAAAAACATGATTAAAAGAATTAGGCAACTTTAGTATAAGCGGACCGATATATTGTAGCAACACATAAAAATCACCGCTCACCTGTGCTATCCCACGATCGTCCGTCTCGATTTACAGATATCGTAGAATCGAAAGGCACTTCGTATTTTGCATAACGTTTGACTATAAGTTGTGTAGCACAATGCCCCGTGACCTACAGCGGATCGACGCTATGGACAATCTATTGGACTCGTATATAGGTCACCGCAGATCAGGACACGATTCAGATGAATAACTAAAAACATTTATAAACTTGCTTGAGCTCTTGAGTCTTCCAATTAGATCCATTTAAATAAAACAACATGCCTTATAACAATGAGATGATAAATGATTATTAGTTTATATTTAACTTTAATTAAGATACGTAGGTTTTGTTCGGACGATAAAAAATTGCCTGAGAGCTTTTGCACTCGAAAAACACATAAATCTTATTGCTGCTCAATTGGTTTAACTTCCTGTATCGACCAGTCGTAAGCTCACTGCGGCACTTCCAAATAGGTGTTCTGATATTCTTTTTCTTAATAAAAATAGAGCAAAAACTCGTCTCGCTTTTTTGTACCCGACGACCTTGCAGCCAAGTGGCTTACTGTTACACAGTTACTAAAAAACGAAGAGTGTGATAAATCGCACCTATTAAAACCCACAGAAAGCTCGCTTTTAAACAACAAATATATTTAAAGTCGTGAGCTCCCTAAACGGTCAATATGGTGGCCAGATAATCAATCAGAAGACTCGTACAAGATTCACTTTTACTTTTATTCAATAACTAAGCTATTGAATATGTATGAGAGAGCCGCGGTTAATAACATCATCCGCTCGCTATTGAGAGTTTCGTCATTATTATTTTGTTCGTCAGTGTCTGTCAATCGAAATTGGTGTTCGGCGAACATCGAGATTACTTATTAAGGCGAAGACCTCTCTGAGGTGCACTTGAAATCCTTTCACCACACTAGTTTGAAAGAACCAGAGGCATGATATGAAGAAAAAGGCGAAGACCGTCGTCGATGAAATACTTGCTAGCACATTTTGACCATTTATGAAATATAAAACCAATTGACCAACTGAATTTATTGATCGAAAATTGCGAGCAACTATCTTGTAAGCAAACCGATTGCACACAGTTTAACCAAAATAAAATTTTGGTATTACGATATTTTCGTAGCTATTACTTTCCCTAGCTTGTTTGCGTACATTAGTAAACTTTTGAGTGGAAAACGTGTGTGTATATATCTTATTTATATTACTTACTTGTGTACAATCAAATTGCACACAAGATATATGCTCGCGATTTTCTATTGATAAGTTCGGTGTTTTTATAATTCAAATGGTCAAAGTATGAGATCGAGGAGTTGTTTCACGGAGTTCAGCGTCTTAATGCTTCGGTCAACATGTTGTTCGCCTTGCTGTAACTGAGGTGACGACATGTTCATTTAATTTTAATTACTTGCTTTATGCTGGATTTTTATATCATTTTCACATGAAATCTTTTTTATAATATTATAATTAAAAATGTTATGTTGGTTTGTGTATGCTTCAAAAACTCAAAAAGTGCACCGATCGAGCTGAAATTTTACAATGTTATATAATCCGCATCAAGGATTGTTTTTTTCAATCACAATGTGCTACATCAAAGGGTGGCAGAGAACAGCTAGTTTAGTATAAAGTAGTGACAGGTACTATAGTTCCGTTCATTTTAAATTGGCCAATGTTATGGGATTTTTTGAGGGAAAATATTTTCCCTGCTAACTTTGCATGCAAGAATTTTAATTCATCATGTTTTTAGAAAGAGTCTCGGTCCCATAAAAACAATTGTCACGGTGTCTATATTGCGTGAATACGCGGTGGCTTTAAACATTTATGTACACCCAACATCAATCATCTGTCGTTAAACAATCAACTTTCTTTTTTTACGAGTTATTGTTTATTATCGCTATCTAAATTTACATAAGTGACAAGTTTTTAACAGATTCCCCGGAAGGGAGAATGAATCTTCATTAAAATAAGTGCTAAAGCTTTACGTTCTATACACACGTTTTATACACGTTCTGTACGTATGTATGTATACGTTCGCACGGGTTTTTTATACAACTTGCTGATGGCACAAGTATATGGCCCCCCTGATGTTAAGTGGTAACCATTGCATATAACAAAGCATTGGCTTCTAGGTCAAGTACGTCCAAAACGTGCCCTATGATGCTCTACCTTGTGTCCATCAACTTGAGGCATACCGATGTTCAGCCTCACGTGCCAGTAATTAAACAGCACCCACATACTTCAAACCAAAGCACAGTAATGCTGCTTCACGGAAGAAATAGGTTTAATAGCAGTACTTCCCGGGCCAATCCTTCACAAAGAGTTCTACTACTACTAAACACACCAATAGGATTACACCAATAGTGGATGACATACGTTTTTTTATTTTATAGTGAATATCCTAAGTACGAGGTAATATTGAGATGAAGTTATTATCTATCTATATCTATACTAATATTATAAAGAGGAAAGATTTGTACCTATTTTTGTATGTTTGTATGTTTGTAATGAATAGGCTCCAAAAGTACTGGGCCGAATTAAACAATTCTTTCACCAATAGAATGCTACATTATTCCAATTTGACATAAGCAACATTTCATTTTGAAAAAAATTAGGGATCCTTGGTAAAATTTGAACAATGTAACCGAAGGTGTAGAAAAATGAGTCTTAAAATGTCTTTCGTCGAATGCGCTGCCGAAACTATTAGCGATAGAACATAATAATGTACAACAATATTGTCTACCCCGTGCGAAGCCGGGACGGGCTGCTAGTGCTGTATATTCTGATGCTATACGATCATATTTTTTGTTGAGTAGATAAAAAACATGACATAAATATTATAACCTCTTTGAACTCTGGCTGGTGCAGAAAAAAACAAAACCTATGCTTGGAATCGTTTTAATTTGCTAAAGTTTATTGGCGCAAAACGATACAAAATAAATTGTATTCTAGATTCTACCTACCGTTTGATCGTTATCTTGCAAAATAATGTATAATCACTTTTCTCCACAGTTTTATTATTTAAGCCAACTAATAATAACTCTGAGTAGGCTATTTCATGCTACACAATGCCTCTATTCGGCTAGAAAGTCGCTTATCAATTCAATTGTCTGAACCACGCCTGCGCGTCATGCCTACATCGTTGCTGCAATGACGCCTATTACATCGATTTTTTATTGAAAACAGGTTATCAGCGCTTACTATCTCAAATGCCTGATTTAGTATAATTTTAATAAATCATTTGTGAAAAAGTTTACACACCGATATGCGATGTAACGCATTTTTTTTAAAGTTAACCGCTCAACATCAGTTAGGCGACGCAACATGTTTTCATTTTTTTGAATTTACAAAAAACTATATGAATAATACTCGTATATCAACTATCTGTATCGTAACACAGTAATGTTTACCTCTGAAGCAGCCTAGTAGTATTGTTCTCAAGCTGAACATACGCTACTGACCGGGATAGAAAATTCCAAAACGATATATATGAGTTGTGACTATTCAACTAGACAAACATAATGTTCACAACTATGACATGAACACCTGCAATTTTAGCACTAGTACTACTTTTTTTATGGAGCACAGAAGTTTAAGCAGGTCCTGTTAAACAAGCACTGAAAACCTGCTTTCTATGTAAAGAGCAACCTCATTGTGATGAGATGTCAGAACTCAATGCCTTTGTGGCACCACCGCACCGTAGGAAGACTCTAGCTAGTGTAACCTGTTTAGCTATTTTATTCAAAACAGTTTTTTTTTTTCAAATAAATTTTCAATATTTCACTTCCCGTTTATGTCACTATGAATCAGCCACCGTTTTTTTAAGGCACTGATGCATCCATCAAGTTCTAATCAAAATAAACAAAACACGTACTTCACATTTTAGAAGGTAAAAAAACAATGCATTCGTTACATCCTGATGATAATCAATAATTTCAAGGTTTAAAATCCGCAACGGATTTCAAACATCACTGACAAGGCCGAAAACGTGGAATGTATAGGAAATTTAGTTATACAAATATAGCCGAACAAAGAGATTCGAACAGATATATAAGTTAGAGTTTACTAGAGATGAGGTATCCGTTTAAAGACGGAACTAATTATAGAGGTGTGGTCTAATGGTCTAATAAATAATTTTGACATCACAAGACTAGTGGAATGTATAGTTTAGTGTATGTGTAGTTTAGTAATGGCGCCACTAAAAATATACTCTCTTGGTGAGTGGAATGGTTTCCACAAGAAGGCCGCTGACGGGTCCTTTTTGCGTGACCCTTGACACATGTTTTCGAACTTTGAAGGCTCTACGACAAGCCGGTTTCTTCACTTTGTTTTCCTTCACCGTTTGAGAGTAGTCCACATTCATTTTTTAGCAGAAAAACTCATTGGTGCATGACTGGATTTAAACCCACGACCTTAGGATTGGAAGACGGGACCACTACTACTACTACTAAAAAATAAATGAATATATAGTCTCACGATGATAGAAAATATAAAGATGGAAAAAACCACTGCCTACTAGTACTAGAATATTGAAACACAAATGTAATATGCCCTTAACCTACCTACATAATCTTCGAAGATCTTGAGTATTGAAAGATCTTATGGCAATTTATATGGGGTATTTCTTTGGCGTTTAATTAAACTATTTGCAACCGTTTAACTTGTGTTGGACTTCGATTCAAACTCAGTCCATTTGAATCTACTTCATCCAAAAGCTGTGAAATTTCCTGGGAAGATATTTCAACCGTACATAGCGTTACACACCTTTTAAAAAACAAAGCTCAAATTCTTATTGATTTATTTAAAAAATCTGCAACGTGCAAGCGCGTTGATGTTTTTTGTATGAACGGCATGAAGCTGCGCTTAAGCATTATTTGGATTAGTTTGTATAGTATGTATGTAGGTTATGCTTTTGTGTATGTATGAATAAACACAACTGACGAAGTGTTAATCCAATCTGCATGGACTGAATAGTTGTGAAAAAGAGGGTGAAAATAAAACAAAAAAAATAATTGGTGTGCCATATCCTAGGGTTTTTTACAAACATTTAAAACAAGTTATACTAGTAGTTTACCCTGAACTAAGATCTTGTAATGCGATCCAAATGTTCTGAAAAGTTAAGATGGTAATCAGAAAAAAATGTGCCGCCGCCGCATTGTGTTTTCAGTCAACTCTTATTCTAATTACCGTCAATGAAATTTTAGAAGGCTTCGTTGTTACGAGTACCCAACCAAAAAATTCAATGGAGTCTATTTTAGTTCTATCAAGGATCTTTTAGTAACTGTTAATGATAAAGCTCTCCCCAACCAAGAAAGCTCTACACAGCTCCACAGGCTTAAAAGAAAAAACAATGCAACGTGAGCTATTTTTGGCAAAGTTCAGGCATATTCATGTCTATGTAAGCATGAGTGGGTGTCGCGAGATAACAGTTCCAGAAAACCATCACCCAGTTTTCGAAAAAACTAGCACAAAAATATGCTTTGAACTAGCATTCACATTGAAACAGAGCGATGTTGTTTCATGGCAGAACCTACATGTTATTTCATCACGATGTATGAATAACGAATAAGTTCCAAGTTTCATCCAATTCCATTCAGCTGTTGTATGATGTGTCTAGTTATATTGCATGTTTTTTTGTAATAAATAGTGTTTAAAATTGTTAAGCAGCTCACCCATGTCGTTATCAGAACCTGTCCGGCAGTCCGTTGCGTTTGACCGTTCTTTGTCCGCGACGCGACGTCCTAGACAGCGGTGCATTCATGCATAGTAAATAATTACAGTGATCATTGGGATATTACAGGTTATACTAGGTTCTCTTGAAAGCAGGTGCCGTCATATGCTGAGACAGAGTCTTGCCGTTTTGTGACGCACAAAGCTCACCTTTGTAGCTTAGTGATAAGTAGCTTCGCAAATTAATAATTTTTCTTTCTCTCTTTCTTAGAGCAGAGACAAAGTTGTGCAGCTTTAAGTGAATTCATAATTTCAGCCATTGTTTATCAGTTCTTCAGCTCAATCCTGCACGACACTTATAATGCACAATAACCCGACCCAAACCTATATTATGTAAATTAAATAAATACTTACGAGGATCAGTAAGTATTTATTTAATTTACATAACATATAATAATAGGTTAGAATCAAACAACGATCAATACTAAAGAAGACAGACCTATTTTCAAACTCCGCCGTGGAACCGTCAAAATGAATCAAAATCCACATCTGGCCTCTCTGCTCAGGCAAGCAGCTCTGCCTTCTGCGCCGTAGGTCGCGGGTTCGATTCCCACCGAGAACAAATATTTGTATGGTGAACGTAGATGTTTGTTCTATGTGTAGGTGCTATTGTATTTAAGTATGCATTTACAAATAAAAAATGCATATACGTATTGTATCAGCTTTCTGGTCCCATAGTACAAGCTCTGCTTAATTGTGGTGTTGCATAGATTGCCCACAGCATTAATTAATTTTATGATGAGGACACTTTGTTATTGTGTATATAATGTCATATGACGGTGATCTGTATGCAGACGCATTCTATTCATAGAGGCAGGTGGAACCGCACGCGCGCATAGAAATAGAAAGGCAAAGGCACATTGCAGTAATTATTTAGTACAGTTATCCGCAGTAATGGGCCGTTTTGCGAAAGCTGCTAAGTAAATAAGCAGCGTCCTGCGGTTCCTGCCGGGTGTGCATGCGAGACATGCACGCGCGGACGACGCAAGCTTTACTAGACAAGAGACAGTCGAGCGACATGGTGTCGGCAATCGTGCGACTATACTACTCGTAACATTTAGCTTATTATTAAAAATATTTGGTTCTAATAGTCCTTAAGATTGAATAAGAATTAGGTATGATTTTTATAATTGCCCCAAAAAATACTAAAAAAACTAGCTACAAAGAACAATGCTCAAAAAAAACCCAGGCCCGGCGCGAACGGAACATATCTCATATTTTTATAAACAAATAGTAATTTAATACTAAATAAGAAACATAGTCAAAATTCGTTTCTAAACGTAAGATTTTACTAATTCTTTTATAACAGGCATAATTCTTACATATTAGGCATAATTCTTATTTTTTTCTAATTATTCTTTCTTCTTTTCATTTTTTAGATATTTCCTTTTTAAAAGTGTTATTTAGCCATCTTACATATTACGCTAACCAGTATAATCCAGTTTCAGTAGCCGTTGCAAAGCGCCGAGGCACCAAACCAAACCGGTTATACACAAAGCCTTTCCATCGCTACATAGACGGACCCTGCTATTTCACTCACACTTATAGGTAAATGGCGGAAAAAAAAAAAAAAAAAAAAAAAAAAAAAAATGGCGAAGACAGTGTTTTAATAAGATGCCGTATACAATCGCGACATGTAAGACACAAAACGTATTACACTTATATTTTGTATAGAAGAGAAACTGCCGCAAACGCAATTTCAGAGCATTATTGTTCCTGTATCCACGGCAAAAGGACCTTGGGCAGCTGCGCCCATGTTATGAGTGTGCTGTATTACTTGGGTTGGGCCAGACACCAAGATGATTTCAATCATCCCGGACACACTTTATTAAGTATAGCTCCTTAAAAAAACAACTAGGAAATGGATTTTGACAACGCCACATACTTAATATTTTGTCACATATAAATACGAAAAATCTGAGTTACGTTTCTTTAGCGCCGGGCTTGGGTTTTTTTCCTATACATTGTGAGCATTGTCCTTTATGTAACCGGTCTTTTAATTATGTATAAAAGCTTATTAGGCGTCTATATACTAAAAACCTTTACTTAAATCAAATATGCTTTTTATCGGCAATTTGTTATTGTGTTATTTTAGAAAAAAAATTATGCTGTTATGCTGTTATAAACCATCAACTTGAACTATTATTACCAATTATTATTAATTATTTATTGATTTATTATCAACTATGAATCAAGTTATATGGATTAAAATAAAATAATTTTTTTATTTAACTTAAACATGTTGTTGTTTTGCATAGTTATTAGATATTATGCTGTAGTTTTTAATTTGTGTGTATTTTATATTTTACCACGCTTCTTGCACCGCCGTCTGTTTCAGCTTCTTCACTACTTTCCATCCTAAGGTTGCCTGGAAGAAATCGCTTTCAGCGATAAGGCCGGCCATTGTACTTTATTTTATTACGCTGTTACTTGTGATGTATACTTGTGTACAATATAGTGTTATCTATCTATCTTTGTAGATTTTAAGCGTATTTGACATAGACGTCACGTCTTGTCAGTTCGCTAGTTGAAATTGTTGTAACGGAGCGATATTTCTTCGATGACCACTTGTCTAGTGAAGTAGTTCACAATTCCACGCTACGAATATACTTCATAATAAGAATTTCCGAGGATAAGCGGTTCATTTTACTTAACTATCTTACATACCAATGGGGAAAAAAATGTAGTTTTATATATTTTTTTAATTAATCGCTTTAGTAGAGCGTCATAATAAATAACATGATAATTATAATGTTATAGTTTAATTCAAAAACAATAAAAACACAGCCATAATTCTACTCAAAATAATATGTATATGTTCTACTAAAATTTTTATGGTACCAAGCAATTTTTTTTCAGAATTGTATAACGGGTGGTATAAGCATCAATTTCTAGGCAACTTTGGAATAAAATAGATTCGGCAAGAACGATATAAAACGTTCTCTATCTATATTTATAAAAGAAAGTCGTGTTAGTTACATTATTTATAACTCAAGAACGGCGGAACCGATTTGGCAGAAAATTAGTGGAGAGGTAGCTTAGAACCGGGAGAAGGACATAGGATACTTTTTATCCCGAAAAAGCACCGGAAACGGGGTATTACGGGAACGGGCGAGCAAAGCCGCGGGCGGCCACTAGTTAGGTATAAAAAAACGATGAGCGCCACGCATGTTCGTAGTAACCCTGCCTTCTACGCCGTAGGCCGTGGGTTCAATCTCCACCGAGAACGAATATTTGTGTCATAAGCATAGATGATAGTTCTCTGTCTGCCTGTTATATAGTATTCTTATAGTTTGTATTTATAAAGAAAAAATATATAAGTATTACATCTGGTTCGAAAGAATCAGTGACACGATAAGAAGAAGAAGAATCTGGTTCCTATCGTACAAGCTCTGCTTAATCTGGGGCTAGATAGTGCTGTGTGGATTGTCCACTATATTTATTTATTTATTTATTTATAAGTACATAGAACCTACAATATCATCTAATAAAAATATATAAAGTAATACATTATAAAAAAATAATATGCCAATGTCTAAAAGCTAGTTATTATAAAATTCCGGATATATTTTTTAATACCTTAATGTCATAATAATAATATTAGTACTGGGTGTGTCGGTACATGAATTATTCAGATCTAGCTGTGATTAATACATTGGCTGATATTTAATGACCATAACTAACAATTACTACTACATTTATGTGAATTTTAGGATTCCGTATACATGCTTAATATATTTAATATTAACGAAGATATCCTAGACGCACCGTCATTTAATTTGTCCATCTAACAGCCTATCACCTCAGAGTTTTAACTTTTGAAATGGTGTTTTAGTGGTGTGGAACCCTTAGAACGCAAGTCTAAAATGCGCTTGGCTCTTATAGATTCTTAAAATAAAACTAACACAGGTATTTGTTTTCTGTTTACCTACTCTATGCATTTCACAGGTTATCACTAAATGGTTTTTCGGTAATTTTGAATGATAACAAGTCTCACCGCGTTCAATTCGTTCTTGGCCGCTTTTTTAGTAGTTCTTAAAATAGCGTCGTTAGTAATGCCATTAAAATTAGCATAACATTCCATATGTTATTCAGTAGGTAATATCTTATCTTTTGATAAATGTTTTACGTTCACTATGTCGTAACATGTTTTAGGATGGCAGAATAAAATTCTGCTAATGGTTTATCTACCACCTACTCAAATCAATTCAAATGAAATCTAACTTTATTCAGTAGAGCACAAGGATCACTTTTGAACATGTTATATGATAGGTAAATCTAGGCGCCAGTCCTTGGCGACTCCACTTGAGATGACAGAGCAATGTTATTCTGCAGTAGCCAAGCCACTGATAACTATAATAATAAACCCGTGTGAGTCAAAGCTTTCACAGTAATTTTGTCAAGACGCATAGGACGAATCATCGGTGGAAACGTAATCAAGGGCGCTCTTGTCGCGTAAAAAAAGCGAAGAAAACTTTACTTCGCTCACAGTATGTGGAAGAATGATTTGAAATGCTGTAACCAATAAGAATCGAATAGCATTACAGTGTCGCGCCGATCGGTGGAGCGGCAGCAGCGGAGGTGGTCTGGTTTTTGAACTTTAGCCTACGCTACGCCCTAAAAAAAATAGCGGGTATCTTTAGTTGTCTATGGCGAGAATAAATAAAACAAAATCTATTGCCATCTCTAACCTACTGGTTAATGATCAAATTTCAAGAGCTTCCAAGATGGCAGCCTTACGAAAGACGTAAATTTTAAAAATTCCAACATTAAACGTAAGACTAGGCGATATGGTCTTGATACTATAGCCTGCTTCGAAAGGAGCGAAAAGGAATAATAATAATAACCAACTGGTTAATAATTTAAGCACTTATGTATGGCCACAGAAGACTAAATAATAATACTAAGTATAAGAGGAAATAATTATGAAGCATTGAGTTGTGGCGCCACCGAAGCAAAAAACTGAACTTGGCAAACACAGCTTATTGAAAGGACACGGTACAGCGGTGCTTCTACGCACAATGTATCGTCTTTCCATTGTACCTATGGATAACCTCAGCCCCTACAGAGACTGTCATGTCCGCTCCAGGCGATGACGGGAAGTGTCGCAGCGTGCCGAGCGGACACGGGCCAACGGCCATAGTGAAATAAGAACAGAAGACCAAGTCTGTTTTTAAAATCTGTCTGTTTTCTAAAAATAGGTTAAGGCTCTCCGGGGTAAAATTATAAGGCATGGATAGCGTGGTTCAAAAAGTCTACTATTATTTATATAAATATGGATAAGTTATCCTTTAGTGGTTGTAGGTACGTGACCGAGTTTCGTAACCAGCTACGTAGATTTTGATTCTTAGTTCGCAAACCTAAGAAAACAGTTCTGTCATTCAATTCTTAGTTCATAACCGGGTAATACAATCTATCAGTTTACAGTTACAGTTCGTAACACACATATGTACGTACAAGCAAGTGTCAAGCCTTGAGTTGTAAAATTCCCTACTGATCTACCTAGTATGTTGCGATGCGACGAGACGGCTCTAGGCCGGGCCGCAGCCGGGAGCGGTGCTTCGTATTCCACGGGTCACAGGTTAAGCGATACTTTATTTTGAATAATTTATATGTCCTAGCGCGATAGACGGCGTGCCCTCCGCCTCGAACTGTTTATGGTAATGCGGGATATCTCGCATTGCAAATGCGCTGAATGTGTCGCCACCCGAAGCAACCGCTCGAGATAAACACCGGAATATATTATACTCAGCGGAAAACGGACCTCTTTAAACACAAATACATTACACATTTTATATTTATTTTTATTATTTTATCTCACTATCCTTTATGTGTTGACATTGTAATATGAACTCGATCGAAATGTTGTGAAAACTTTTATTTACAGTCGCCATTGACTCGAATGAATTCATTAAACTTGATGAATGTTCAATGTTCGCAAAAAGGGTCGTTATTAACGTCAACTGCGCATTCAATCACTATGTATTGAAATAATAACAATCGATCGAGTAAAATTAATTAAATCGATTTGGACTCGCTACCATCCATGGTAAGACAGGTTCGAGGGATCGTTACGGTCAGAAATTCACTTTTAAGAAATTGTCATTAATCAAAATTAATGGAGTTATTATCGCACTGGAACTTTCAAAAAATATTTATTGCGCACATAAATCAGTGGTAAGGGCCGGCCATAACGAAGTAGCGCAGAGCTTTCTAGGACGAGGCAGAAGGAGCAATTAGGGCCCTGGCATACGACTGCGGCATGCTGCATCTTGCATTAATTTTAGTTCTAGGATAAGATACAATAAGGCATTGAAACGTTAAAATAGATTTGTTTTCTGAGCATGAATATTTACTACAAATTTTGTTATTTCCACAATTAAAGTTTTTTAATTTATAATTTTAGGTGTTACCGATACCCGCGATAGAAGCACATTTTTTTCATAGTGGGTTTCGGTTTTGGCAGCTACCTATTACTATACAGTTATGGCACAGGAAAAAGCAATTTTCAAAGAACATAGCATGAACGAAACACAAAGTCCTCCCATCTCTTGTGGCGGGGTGTGATGTGAAACGTCTATCTATGCGCTAGATCGCCGCGGTGCGGCATTGCATGCTTAATCTCATTACTCTACCTTTTAGTCTGAGTTATCATAATAAAGCCTTGCTCGTGATTCCCTCATCAATTCACCCGCAAATTCTCGGAAAATTGTATATAAATAAAAAATATGCATATGTATTTATATTAACAGTAATTATAACTAATTTCTCAAAAATAGTTCGTAACTCTGCATATTTAGCCTAGCAGTGCCTAAGATCAGTCTGTGTCGTAACCATTGTAAAGATTTATAGGTGTTCCGAGATAAGCAACCGATAACAGTCAGAAAGTAACTTTGTAACAAAATAGCGAACAATATGACGTGATATTTTTAATAGATAGTGATGTTGATGGACGACAGCGGCCGGCCGGCGCGCGCGCACCGTGGGAACAATATTTCGGCTTTACAATCTCCGTGTTTTGCAATCACGTCGTAAGTTATTTTATATTGAGCATCGCACCGTAAACAACCTCATTGTTCTCAGTAAGCGTACACAAACAGAACTAGTTCTTACCGGGGACGAGTCAATCAAGTAGGAATATCAAAACGCCACTTAAATAATCTTGGGTCAACTCATAAAGTCTCCCAAAAACGGATGTTTAAATGACTATGCGAAACCAAAACAAGCTCAAGGCCCATCCGATGCAATTATCTACAGATATACGCGGAAACGAGAAAACCGGCCCGATCAGAGATTAAGAAATCGATGCACATCAGTAGTGGCAAGTGCCCGTACTTTGATTATAATTGGCAATATTTTAACAAACAAAGTAGAGCCAGGGGCGGAGTGCCGACATATTTATGTGACCTGAGGCTGAGCTGACCCGGCCGAGTTGCCAAATTAACGAAAGCTCATGCAGGTCGAGACACTTTCTACTGGCCCGCATGCGTACCAACATTTTCATTATCGATCGCTTTCATAATTCAACTGACATTTTTCTTCCATTCAATTGCATCGCCGAAAAAATTACTATGGGCCCGCTTATTAAGAGTTTTTAATCGTTATTAAGGTACCATAATTTTTTATCAGTCAATACCGTTGCAAAATACTGAAGTCACTGAGTTTCCAAGTAATATATTGTGTTGAATATGAGTACATGTGTATACATGTACGATATAATAATTTAATTTACCAGATCGTGTAATAAAACTACAGACTGGATGATTATATTTTATAGTTACAAGTTAGTTGCGAAATTTAAATAGTATCTAGCATTTGAATTTTTCTGTAATGACATCAATGCCGACCGCTTATACATATTTATAAGCATTATTTATGGAACTACTCAGTATAAAACATTGAAAGTCTTGACTGATTTGAATGAATACATTTATATAAAATGGCTATTGTATTTTCTTTCACTGAAGAATAATTGCTCGGCTATAACTGGACCACGATTTTGCATTTTATTTTCAATAATCAATTTCTACGGTTATGTCGAATACTATAGCTGCTTCCTTGACATGATTGATTACGAGTATACCTACCTACATTACATTTTATTTTTATTAACAACTAAAGCAGCGAAACCCGGCGTTGCCCGGTTCCTTGAATTAACGATTATTCTAGATCATTCTGGAACTTTCTAGGTGACGATATCATTTTATTTAAATATTAGATCTTTCTACAGCATTTTGGAAAAATCTGGATTTTTTTGAAAAGTATTTAAGTGATAGAAAAGTATAGACATAGAATAGTCTCTATATGTTATAAAAGGATAGACGTAGATTTCAAAACTTTTGACCCAACAACCACCCATTTCAATCCCTATGTTGGCGTTGTTAAAGAAAACTCTGCACGTACGACACGCACTTGCTATAATTATGTATGATAAATCTATATTTATATATTGATAAACGAGATTCTTGATCAGTTTTAAGCACAAATTGGAAAACTTGAAATCCAATCTGTACTAAATTTACAATGTAAAGCGAAAATTCAAACAGGAAACGCATTTTATTATTTTTCCTCTGCCATATCAACCAAACGAAAGGAAAAAGCGACGAAAGGAAGAGTCAACGCCAAAATCATCATAACGAAATTCAAAGTTTTTTTAAATGTGAAAAATAAACATGGTGGAAGAATAGTAATAAAAAAAAATGAAATGAAATTTTTTGAATTCTAACAAACATTACAGTAGCATTATTATACAATTAGGTTACAGCTTAAAATGTATATTTCCTGGCGGGATAACATTGGTACCCAAACTAGGATTAACCTGTGATATGGCATACCAATGCCCTCCCCCGAACAAACTAATTACAGCTTGTAATTAATTATGATTATGCATAATTATATTAAATTAAAAAGTATTATTTACTTAAATTAAAAAGCAAAATACTGGAGAATCACAATTTTCATAAAATACAAATTATTTGAAGGACGAGTTCTAATAATTCACTTTACAATCAATTATAATTATAATATTGGATAGAATCATGCAATTAATAATTAGGTTTGAAGTTAAATACTGTATGAAATAATTATAAGTTTAAAAAACTTGAGAAACCGACTTCATTGTCAAACGGCTAAACCGATTTTAATCAAATTTGTTTGGGACAATCTGGACGTAAGAATAACCTTCCAAATAAAAAAATAATTTTCTAAATCGGTTCATAAATGACGGAGGCATGCAGTTACAAACATTAAAAAAATTATTTAAAAAAAAATGGCAACGCCGATTTTAATAAAATTAAAATGGGACCAATCTGGAAGCAGTACCTTTCAGATGAAAAAATAATTTTTCAAATCGGCTCACAAATAACGAAGTTATGCGGTAACAAACATTAAAAAAAAAACAATCGAATTGAGAACCTCCTCCTTTTTGATTGGAAGTCGGTTAAAAAGGGCTCCTAGCTGGCTTCTTCTTCTTTTACTTATCGTCTGTGTAACCTTGTCTCGGTTTTAGAACGAGGAAGAGTAGGTATCCAAACATCTAAATTCAAAAAAATGGTCCAACTACGTCTGCACAAAGGCGACCTCGTACACTCATAATCGTTTTCGTTTTTTATTTGTCTTAATGCACCTACACAGTGATATAAATAATCAAAATAGTTTTTTTATGGATTGCATACTTAATAATCATGATAATTATTTATTTTTATTTTATCTGTGCTACTAAGTAAAAAATCGAACTGAAAAGACAGGATATGTAATTAGGTGGGAAGTTTAAAAAAATAATTTAGAAGGTTTATTTTACAAATAGTAAATTTTCCATAATATGTACCTACTACATAATTCGTTTGTTTTCTTGTAAAACAAACGCCTCTTCTGCCGGAAAGGCAATAACCGTTGGCTTAATAATTCAACAGGCTGGTATGTATCTACCAGTAGGTCTACCACAAGCTCTGTCTGGCTCTGTCTCTGGTTCTGGTTTTGAGTTTGTGTGAGTGCTCACCAGTGCATTATTCTGTGTGTGTGACGTTTTGACGTAGGATTTATTCACAGACTCAAAACCAGATCCAGAGACAGAGCCAGATAGAGCTTGTGGTTAGGCCTACAGTTTTAAAACCGTAAACATTTTCGTCAAAAGCGCCATTTATTAATTTTTACGGTCTGTTAACTGCTCATAAAGGATCACGGCAATTACGTTGATGGTTATAGCCGTCACAAATACTGACGACAATGCTTCCTCGAACGGTGAAAGTAGATAAGGGGTATATGAATAAATCATCTGTGGCAGAAGACACGTTCGCGATAAGAGAGATGAAATAGCGTTGAGTTGAACACGGAGTACAACGTGTGACACGGAGCCGAGCCCCGTACGTCGTGATGAACCCAGCCAGTGCCAGTGCCTGCTGCGTGTACAAACTGCTATGCGTACCGTGTACTAGCAAGTGCGCAGATATTATTTAGTTTGTGACTGTATTGCTTTATTTATAGAATGCATTCGGATTTTAATGTACTAGCAACAAAGCTATCGGTTAGGTTCCCATTCGGTAGCACATACGATAATGAGTGCATAGTATAGACTCTATACTATATAGTATAGAGGGTACAATCTGTTTAGCTTATTTATTATGCCTGTAAAAAAGTTCATTTTTTTCACTGAATTGTTCAAATTTTACTAATGTTTTTGAATTAAATTATGTTTATTTTTTTATTCTTAGACTCACAGTATACATACATACTACAGTATTCCCAGTATACATGTTATTATGTCTTAATTAATTAGTAAAGAAGCCTCTAGATATACTAACAGCTCTGTTTAGAACCAGCAACATAATTAGATAGATAGATAGATCTATTGCAGTAAATAATTACTTAACAGTCGTATAAGTCTTGGTAATGAGATCGTTAGGATATTAGTTAGATTATGCATTGAGTAAAATTCAATTTCCTCGAACAAAGTGAAGTAGGTCGATCAGATATAAAAACTATTGCGATTGGCTATTGAAAAACGAAACCATAGCAATAATCACAGCGGTAAAAAGGTCGACTCTCGCGATGGCTTGCGACAGCACTAAGGCCGCCATATTGTATTCACAGGAACTTACGTTTGCAAAGAAATGATCAATAAATTTTAGCCGTCAATAAAGATATCGATCAAAATTACAGGGTTCCGATGATTTAACAAATATGAACGGATCGCCTGCGTGGACCGTGCAGGGTGGCCGCTGCTCGGCTCTTCCATGAAACTGTAATGTTATGGCCCTTAACAATAATTTAGCTCGTCCATGAAAGCTGCACCAATTTCTTTAATTACCGGCCGAATTGAGCTGTTGGACTCACTTAATTAAACTCAGGAATCTCTTTATTTGTAAACTGATTTTACGATGCTATTTAGTTTGCGACGTGTACAATTATCGGGAAGCTTGCGAACACGATCAGGGTTAATGACTTCCATGACTTGGAAAGTATACGCAAAGAAAAGTTAAATAATTATTGTAAATCACGTTTTGAAACAATACAATCATCGCATGTTTAGCGGCCGACGCGCGTATGGATAAGTGGTAACCGTTAACTTTGTTTTTTCGGATCGCTGGAGGTTGAAACGAGATATGAAGTGAGCGTTGCAGGAAGAGTATTATTTCGATAACAAACAAATAGTTCGTGCGGATAGTGACGTGAGAACCGCAGGTTGTAACAATGACAGTGGGCCACCCCAACGGCCGGCGTGCGATACTCGCAATAAAAGTTGAACGAGTCTCATTAACGCTTTGCGCAACCTCGAAAGCGGCCCTTGGGCGCTCGTTGCAGAGACAAGCAACGCAAATTACTTTGGCACCGTTTGACGGCGGGAAATTTCATTACCACGAGCACATATCATTATTATCTCTCTGGCAATCTACATATTTTACCCGGTAATAAATGCGCGGGTAGTTTCACTTTCAGACACTGGTTTTCGAAAATGACCCGACTTTATAAAATTCTCTGCGACGCGGCTCTGTGAAGGGCGTGCTACAGTTTTAAGTGAATTTCTTTTTGACCTCTTGTTCCAAGGTGTTGTCCCCAATTACTTTTACAATGAATATAATTCAGAGTAAACAAAATAAATGACATTTACGTAAAGATTGAAGCGAATTAATAAAAATCAAGTGCCTTTTAAATGGGTGGAATGAAAATCACAAATTGTTGTTAATTAGTTTAATTATAGCTACGAGTACCTAGCTGTTTATTTTTTTTGTTTTCAACAATAAACTTAACCACTCTACAACAATGTAACAATGTGAAAATGCTGTCGTTTTTATAAAAAGATAAATAATATGTACAATTAATAAATAGAACACATCGAATAGCTTATGATAAAATATATGGTAACAGTGAGTCTAAAAATAAATAAATTAACATGAACAATTTACGTTAAGGTATAAATAAATAAAATAATAAATTACTATGATAAAAAAATAAAATAATTTAAAAATAGTTTGATATTTTAAATGAAATCAAGCTACATACATACAGACACATAACATAAAACAATTTGTGGCACTGCCTGCTACAAATTGGACATAATGTAGAACACAGTCCCGAGTCGAAAGAACACGGCTCGCGTTGATGTCTTTTGTATTGGAACTGTTGAGCAAGTTTCGTAACCAAGTTATTCTGAGGTTTAATAAAGTCCTCATTTTTGTCTTATGTAGTTAAAATATTATTTTGTGGCTTGTATTACTTGTTCGGGGATCATACCACTTGAAAAACACAACTCACGTGGAAATAAATTTTCATGCGAATTTCCGTGAGAATTTTCTTTTACAGGACAGGCACCAACCTACTCAGATTTTTCCGAGCATGTTTTATCACCAGTGAGACAATAGTCCACCATTTCGTGACCAATGAAAAATAATTAAATAATTAAAAATTAATAATTAAAAATAATTAAATCCCCGTATTGTGCATTATATAGCCTGAAATTGATGAAACCAATAGCTGTCGAAATTAATTTGAGAGTCATATTATTAAAAGCTTGCGGTAGAAAACTGGGGTGAAAAATTAAATCTTAGTTATTTTTGTTGAAATTGTATCAAGTTTCGGCTGGTTACCAAACCTTGAACGCGTAATGACAGACCACGCCTCATGTAATGCCTACGCGTAATTTTACTCTACATCACACTTGAAAATCATTTTGTAAATTTAATTTTTGGAGGTTATCAAAGTCCTCACACGTTTTCTCCCGCTGCGGCACGCTAAGCGTATCATTACTTGAATTGAAGCCTGCAATTACCCGATCGAGTTGGCGTACAAAGTTTTTTAAAGTAGAACATTGCACGAAGTATTCGATTGATTAATTGTTTGCATGTGAGCGATACGCTCTGACACTTTCAGGCGGTATTTTCAAAGTAGCAAATTATATGTTTAAATAAACGCAGGTCGAATCACCTTTAGAGTATTGAGTAAACTGAAAATTATTTCTCACTATGTAGGTACACCCATATTTTGTAACTTACCCGAAAAAATAAAGGACTGTTTCAGCAGAGACTACTTATGATAAAAGTAAGGAAAATTTGTTTTTTGTGTGATTTATTTAGTTTTTAGCCAAATACGGGACCAACTTTAATGAACTCAGTCCTGGAAAATACTTTATAAGTCAACCTCGTACTCAGTGCATATGAGATTTGTTTTGAAGTTCGAACGATGCTACTATCATTAGTAACCTGTGTTGAAACCGTCCATATTTTTTTTCTGATACTTAAATTTGCGTCGTAGGTAGGTTACAATGCAAACTTTTCGACTAAAGAATAAGCTAAGTTATTAAATTTAAAATCATTGTTTGGCTATGTTCTTGTCAAAAATAATATATTACTTTGATAAAATGACCAATTAGTTTGATATGATAAAGCCAAGAAAGCGAAGTCACACAAGCGGGCATACCTTTTCATCCTGTAATCTCAAGCAGGCAGTGGAGCGGCTGTCATCGCAGCCTTGCCGCATGAGCAGGCAAGATCGGTATGTCAGTAATTATTCCACGTCGCCGAAAAATTAAGGCAAGGATACGAAAAGACGAATAAAAAAAGTCGGAGAGAACGACCCAAGCGAAATGGAACGTCGTCAGCTCGAAGGTTGATGTGTCGCCGAGGGCGCGGAGAAATGACGGGTCAGAACGTTGAGCAAACCTGTATACCTACTCGGAACAGCGACACACTGTCCGGTACGGCACAACATGGAGAAGGAGTCCCTATGAGAGTTGCAGTTTCCGAGGCACGGTGGACAATGTAGAATGCCAATTTTGAATACAGATTTAAGGATATCCTATAATTTAATTTCTAACTTGATGATAAAGTCCCGTTAGATTTGGACAATGGACGTGCAAACTTAACATTGGCCTGCATCAGACCATACTATATTTTCCTGTGTGAACCCTTTTTAATAAGAAAAGAAAAACCGCATCGCGCCGAGTGTCGTATCTCGTAAATCGATTACATTCCGTGTTCTTGGTCGAGAACATACTTATTGCGATCGCGTGACGAGCTTTAATTACTGAAGGTGTCGATTCGAAAATCAGTAAACAGAGAATAATTTAAAACTTGGGGCAAATCATTATTATTAACCCAAAGATAAGTGCAAGGCTTGTTATTCGTTATTTTTTAAACTTCCGTCTTACAGAATAAACAGAATTTTGTCTTTCGAATTTTAGTTCAATTATAATTTGTTGTGAATGCAGGGTGTGGTTTTATTAACACAGCACATTACTTAAATATTTACGTTATTTACATAAGATTTAATGTTTAATTTACATAATGTTTTTTTTCGATTACCAGTTTAATATCTATTAAAAAGAATTTAGTGTTATCCACAGTAGTGTTCAGTAAATTTGATTTAAACAAATGGTATCAAGCCGGGTATCTCTCACCACGCTTCTCACCTCCAGCCACCACCTGCACGTTGGTTCACAGAATAAACAATACTCACGAAGTTCGAGCCGATGCTTTATCGCTCGCAATCGCGCCACTCATCTATTACACGAACTTACCTACTAGACCGAATGTTGTTGACCCCTAACCTCCCTCCTTATAGGGAACTCTCGAGTGACAGCAGCGTGCAAGCCTCTCATATGGAGGTGCCTAGGATGAGGCAAGCAACCCTAAAAGCCACAAAGCTCAACAAGCTAATAACCATATTTCGTGATTTTTTAATTTATTATTCTACCGCATCAGCTACCTGTCATAAAAATTTAAAAGCAATTTTACAATGATGAATGGTTATGGACTCTTACAGATAAAGTACTTAAAATAGTGCATGTATTATGCACCTAGGCCGTATCTACAGCCAATCTACATACCACTCAGCATTTGACATTGTCGTGGGAGTGTATCGACAAATAAGATTTCAGTCACCGATAACGAGCTCCTAATAAACCAAATTATTTAATTTACATTAGTTAGGTACTCTCTGGGAATCTGGCATTTAAGCTATCTAGGCTGATCAGTCAAGCGGCAACGTCTAGATTGCCTGAACGGTTTATGAGCTAATCCTAATTCAATATCACTTTTTGCGGGCTAATTCATTTTTGTTTCTGAGATCCTAAGAGCATTGAGTTGCATCCGGAATGACGAGTCATATTCAGACGAGGCTTTCACCAACTGCCTAATTATTTAATGCAATGTCTCAAACCGATAACAATATAGCCAACTTGTCTGTCCACGTCTGTTTCCAGCTTCAGCATAACAGCGGCCTCACTACATCCATACAAACTAAATATTGATATTCATAGTAATAATAAATAAAAATAAAACATTTTAAATAAACAAAGATGATAACAAATTTAATTAATTTAAAAGCATTATTAAAGGTAGAGCATATGCGATGACTCCAATTAGTAATTGTATGTAGATACGAAAGATCTCGTCTTCGGCAGGTTGACATAATGTACTTTTCATAACATAATTCTGATATAATCATACTTCACTACTTATTTGTCTAGGGCCAGTGGCATTAACATCAGAAATTTAAATTGCGTCGAATAGATTTTTAATTATCATCATAATTTTCTGATGCTCTCGTTTTTCCTTTTTTCTTGATTCTCAACTTCACAAATTGTCTTTTAATATTTTGAATTTGACAAACATACAATCGATAGAGTTGATGCTCTAAGTTATATCTCTTATATATATGACCCACTTTACTATAAGCTCCAAAACCTGTAACAAAAGCTCTGTTAGAGTGATTCAACTTTCCTTGGTGGACTATACAATTTAAGCTGCTGAGCTTCTAAAACTCTTATTTACATACAGTCCAATACGAGATCGGCGACTGCATTAAGCTGTCATGCATTCGATTATTATTTAATGGGATAAACGTGAGTCGTGTTGAAACCATTCGTTATTTTGAATCGATCAACTATTTGTTTTTGTTAATTGTTCCAATAATTCTGGGGAATTTCAAAGTATTTGCATAATTTAGCTACAGTTACAGCGATGATGACTTTGATTGCAGTTAATTTGTCACTAACGTAACGATTTTGCTTTTGATTCAAGAATAATTGAGGAAATATATGGATTTGAGATTAAAATTGGCATTATCCTAAGATTTGCCTAAATAAGGTTCTTTGATATAAACTGAAACTATAAGGACAGCTTTACTTTTTAAGCTGTTGTTAATGCAACTGACGCAAACATCGCGACTATAGAAGTAGTTCTAGGCTATTTTATTTTGTTTATGGCAACTGCCTGATAAAATTACCGTATAAAGTGTACCGTCAGATATGAGTAAGTGCATCGGTGTCACGGTAGCAATATGGTATTACTGGAGTGGTTTCACATAAGCTGCCTTAACCAGACTGAGATCATGCGGTCTAAATACCCGGCCATCACAATACATCAGAGCAACGAGTGAAGGGCGCGCTGTTCTCGGATTATTTTAACTTGTCGTTTTCAATGTCAGCGTTTAAAATAATTGCATCACAATTTTAAAATGCGACTTTTGCCTTAAGACGGTTTAAAGTGTCGTATGATATGAGTATTTCCTGGAAATCATGAGACACTTCGGGCGTGTGCGTAGTAATGTTTTATTGTACAGATATGAGCATTGTGCACGCAAGTATTTACTGAGGTATTCAGTAAAGAGCTGCACCTAAAATGTCTAAAAGAACAGGTACCTACGTGATTGGTTAAACTGAAAGATGTAGAATTTTCCTACTTGCAATAAATCATCCGGTTTATATAGCCTTTGTACGTCCACTGAAGTGAATAGAAGTCACTCGGTCGGTATTCATGTCGTGTGAATGTTCTGAGTCATCAAAATGCGGTTAGATTCAAAATATTTTTCTAAGAATCTATCAGATAATCTTATTCTAGCCAATTCCAAGACAAAGAGCTTTGAACATGTTGCGCAAACTAGTAAAGTGCAGCTAAACTGAGTAATACAAAATGATTGAAGTAAGATGTTTAATTTAATTCGCTTAAGTTCGGTAGTAAACTGTTGATTTGGCCATATACTTGCACTGACTTAAGTGTCGTTAAATGCCTTCATTATAACAGCCCTACCATATTAGTCAAATCACAATTAGTGACATTTAGTAAAGAATATTTATTTACACAAAGAAACTAACACTTAATTTTTACAAAATGTACAAAATATACAAGAACAGTTGAGCTATCTGCAGATCATTACAAACGATCTAGAGATAGCTCAACTAATCCAAATCAGTACCGGACGGAAGCGACTCCCAGACGCCGGTGGCATTGCAATGCGCTAGATACCCACCAGCCATTGGACCACGCGTCGCTTCAATCAGTCGTCGCCTAGGCCCTAGACAACATTTTGAGGACCTGCAAGGCCTCGGTTCCCCTCGGACCCAGAGTTTCACCCCCCAAAAGGAGTAAATAAGTAGACTCTGCGACATTTAGTAGGTATATTTACGAAGCGGAAAACAGCCTTCACCTGAAAGATCGATAACATTGTCAAAAGTGAGGTAAACTGTTGGAAAACATTATTTTTCTATGGTAATTGGGGGAAGCATATCTCTTGCAGTGGAATTTTGCAGGCTGATGGTGATGATGATGATACATTTATTTCGAACTAGCCGGCCAAGCCAAAACGGTCAGGTTTCAACTCGTATAATACCCACGCTGTCGATTTCGCTTATCGAAGAATAAGACCATAAAATAGACGACACACGTTCGTGACTGACTCGGCCTTCCACTCTACTGGCACACAATTATTTGTATTAAAATTGCGGAAAAAACTCTCTCCCTCTCGTGAGGTTATCGCCCATTGTTTTGAGTCAGTAACTATTTAGACAATTGAGGGTCGGGTAAGTTGTACTGCCTGTGTCATTAAATACGCAATGCGAAGCGAGCGTGGGCCGTGCGCTATTGTGATTCAATTTGAACATAGCTACACGACTCCGGCGACATTGAATGCTTCTTGAAATCAGACTCGCATCGCGATACTCAGGTACTGTTTGGATACAGTTTTGAAACAACAATCACTCCCGAGCTCCGATTATGAAATGATGCATAATTTATTCTTTATTGCTTACACAACTAAGTTTACATAAATTATTACTATAAAGGAGAATATTTTTATAGCCGTTTTATTGCTGTCAATCCTATTAAAACTAGGTGAGCCTCGTGTCTCAATACTCTTCAGTTAAACGAAGATTTACATCTTCGATAACCCGAGTTCATTGGGTTGCCAACGCAGCACGATTTTGTTTTAACATTTTGTTTACAGTTCAATACTTTTAAAACGAAGTAAATATTATGTATTATAAAATATGAACACAAAATACCATCATTATTAGATTGGGTCGAGGTATCACACAAACCTTGAGTTTAAAAAACTACGTTCAGATCTATAATCTACACGAAAACGTATTATTATTAATAGTTTTTGTCTATGCAAATCTGCCAATAGTTAAAAACTACATTTACGTAAGATTTAATATGATTAATAACAGTCAAATGCAAATAACTTCTAATTATAACTCTAATCTTCATAATAGGTAGGTGTCATCGACAAAAATAAAGACTGGTCAAATAATAGAGGCGAAAATGATTAGTGTTTCGAAATCAAAATTCAATAAATCTTGCAAGGTATTGCTTGGTTAAACCAATCATGTATGGTATATCCTTTATTATAGTTACGAGTAGGGAGTAGGTAGTATCCAAGAACTTCTCCGTCGGTACTATAGTAAGTATAAACTATCTAGTTAGCTATAAAACAAATCTATGAGGACTAATTAAATAGATACCTACTCAAAACATAGATTTCAAATGCGTATATTTTAAAAATAAAATGAATTCTTGAGCGAAACAAAAGATGAACGGCGAGCTTTACCAAGCGGGCATATCTGTGAAACTAAAAATAGTTGACGATCGCTAAATGTGTACAATAACCCTTAGCACAAGTTTTGTTTTCATTGTGATGAAAAAAATGACAGTGACCAGATGACGACACGACGCTGGCTCGGAGACGACGTAATTTTAGTGTAGTTTAAATTAAAATTTCCAAAACGTAAGCTTAGGTACCAAATAAGACTGTGAAAATGACTGAAATGAATTATTTTTTGGATAAACATAGAAAACCCCATCGAAATCGGAGGTGTACTTATCTACTCTGCATAATATATTAATTAATGTTTATATGAAGAGCAAACTACTTTGATCGAGGAAAGTCAGGGGTTGAAAACCATGCTTTCTGAAAATTTATTGAGAAAGCATGTAGTGGAGTCCAAGAATAGACTTCTTCAGAAGTATGGTGAAGAACAAATAATAGTTAGATAATTGTATAAATTGTAAAAATTTCAGAAACACTATCTGACTTCAAGATGATGATGCTGATGCTGAGCTTAGCGGTGTGCTTTGATTATCTTACTAGTTTGACAGTTTGACTTGCATCGCAATACTCATGTTTGATAGCGTAATAAAGTCTTGCTAAGGGTACTGGCATTACTCGCCCGGAGGCATGTATAGTGTAAAATAAGCTTTCGACATAACGAGCTGTATTTACGTTTGGTAGGGAGCGCCAAAGCTAAAGCTAATACTTTCCGGGAAATCTGTGTCAGAGGTCATACGGACACGCAAGAGTGGCGTGTAAACACTGCTTTACAAGATAATTAATAAGCGTTTAAGGCGAATACCAATTAAAGACTTTCATTAATTAAAATCGATAAACATCTAATTGATTAATGTGGCTTATAATGAGACCTCGCATTACTGTTACAAAGAGCAAACTTCGCCGAGGTATTGATTTATTCACGTGTTATTATACATATTGTACCTAACTAATAGACAATAAAATACCGAGATTATTATAAAGTTTGTTTTCAAAGAGGCTTCTTCTACCTAAGTAAATTTTATTATTTTAGTGCTCATTTATTTTAACTTATTATTTATTTTCAGAATGACGTCACTTATGACTGGCAAGCACAATGCCGTGGCGGCTTGTGGCTGTACTCACGCTGCTGCCGTCGAGAAAGAGTCACCGACTCATATTGCGAATATTTTGAAGACCTTTATCGAATCGTTTCCACTTGAGAAATGCACGACTTTTATTCCATCGCTTTTCCGTCATAATGCATTTTCTGATTATGCTATGATAACTGAAAAATGAAAAAGAAAAAGATAGGTAGAGAGAAATGAAAAAGATAGATAATTCTAAGGTTAAGGTAGGTCTAACTAGGTTTTTATAGATCCAGTGACGCGCTCGCGATACTTAGGTTTGTATTGAACAAACGTAAGTAGTTTTTAAAATGCATTTTTTACAGAATTATGTAATATTTCTTATTTTTTTTTTATTACAAGGCGACGCGGCAGACCAAAACGGAGATGGCGAGACGAGCTTGATGGTTTCCTTACGGATTGGGCAGGCGTAGCCCAGGATCGCGATGTCTGGAAGGAATGGTGGGAGGCCTTTGCCCAGCAGTGGGACCCGGAGGGCACATAATAATAATAATAATAATGTAATATTTCAGTTAAAATGGTAAATAAATGTATTAAAAAAAAACTAAGCAAAGCCTAATACGAGATTGTTATAAGGAACTAGGCCAGTCAAGTTAGCCAGCTAAGTTCCCAATATTGATAATAGGGCCAAAGTTTATGATTTTTAAAGCTGTTACTTTACTTTGGTAATTGGTACAGTGCATTAAAGGTAACACATAAGACAAATGACGTTACACATACGTTAAATGTGAATTTTTCTTATCATCAATCATCATCATCCGTGTAAGCCACGGGGCTTTGTAGGCCCGGAGCCGATGGCCATTTATTTCATTTTGATAACGTAACTTTTCAGAAACTCATAAATGTAGATTTAATTGTTGAAATTGAATAAACTATAAAAAGAAAAAGGAATGAGATCTAACTTGTTGGTGTTAATGGAAATATGTTTTAATCAAAATATATGTAGGTAGTGTTTATATTTTCGGTGTGTCAAAGCTTAGAACCGTGCTGTATTTCTATCGTTTTTTTTAAACAAAGTCAAAAAATGGTCTAATAATAAACATAATTGTTGTCAATTGAATGTATACTACGTTTCAGTTTGTTTTATATTTTACTATTGACATTGTATTTACCAAATGTTGACCAAAAATGTTTATGCTTTATTTATTTATACTTTCTTTCTGTCTATAATATCTTTAATTATTATTGTTATAAGTATCAATCGTCATAATTAAAGTAAATCAATAAACACAAATACAAATACGAAACTATTCTTTCATTCCTCTTACGTAAAAATGTATCCGTACAAAATGAATGGCCATTTTTTTTATACAGCTTGCTAACATTGTCTCGGAGGTCACGCACGTCAGGAATGTGCTCTACGATGCACTGTCCTGCGTCCATCAACTTGGGGCATACAGATGTTCAGCCTCACATGCCAATAACTTGACCGGCACCCACACCCTTCAAAACGAAATACAGCAATGCTACTTCACGCTTGAACTCTCTGACTATTGCGATTTATTTTTCTTGCAGTCATGTAATGCTCGTGAAAGTTGCGTCATTATCGTCAATTTTATATTACCTTCATATTATTATCTGCTTTATCTTACACGCATAGGTAGGTACTTTGTAAACACTTGATAAAGTAATTTTCTTCTCAACTGTTTGAACATTTCATCAACGTTCAAACAATTGGGCTGATGAAATCGTCGGTGCTAATTGAAAACATGATTCCAGAGTTTTGTGTAAGTAGTACGATAGTTAGTAATTCAGCAAGCATTAGTAAAAAAACTGCTCATAGGACAGGCGATACTTTGCAGTTCGCTGCAAAAATGACAGTCCAGTAGGCTTATTCTGACGTTTAAGTAATTAAAAAAAAAATCTTAAAGATGGCGGAAAATGCACATAGGAAAGCTTAATCGAAAATTTGAACATAATTTTTTCTAGGCATTGTCCACGTAATATGAAAAAATTTTGCTTTCTCTGTTCACATTTATTTTCAAATGTCCATAGTTAGTGGACTATATGCGCAGAATCATGTTTCAGGCACCAGGTATACAGGGTTATTCATTATTAACTGCAAATACTCAGGAATTAGGTTCAACAAATAGAATAAAAAATATTTATGAAATTATTTTTTTTTAATTTGATCAAAAAAATTTTCAAGTTTTTGTATCAAAATTTTATTTTTATTAATTTCTTTACGGCTATTGCATAATGATTGCCATGGAGAACAGGTCGATGACCCACCCAGGCGGTGACTGAACGCAGAGTGTCACTCACGGCGCGCGGGCGCGGTTCAAAGGTCAAAATAGGTCAGGCGCCAATGATTTCTTTATCGATTTTCTCGGGATTTTCATAACAAAACTTAAAAAAAATCATTTCATAAATATTTTTTATTTTATTTGTTGAACCTAATTCCTGAGTATTTGCAGCTAATAATGAATAACCCTGTATAAACTCAAGGCTTATATACCTAACCACAATTTCACCGTTTAATCCGTGTATCACAGAAAATCAGAAAGTTCAATGTTCTATACTAACGTTCTTAAATTTTAAATTATACATAAGTAGCTGGTAAATTAAGTGAAGCAATCATTGTTTTGTGCTCAAAATACGGTCATTCAGTGCATGCGAATCGGCGCGATGCTATGTCGTCGGCGCGGGCGCCTTTCACCACGGGTCGCAGGTCAGGGCGCACTCAGGTGCTCCGCCCTCGCTGGCGGTCTCCCCTCCTCTCCCCACACCTACCAGGTGCCCTATTCAGCTGTCGTCGCCTGAACAACGCCACAGCCTCTAGGAATAACACTTATGAATTATTCCAGACCTGCACTGTTTAGAAACAATTACAAAACAATACGAATTGATAGCGCCAACCTCACAATGCTCATTGTGAGCTTACGATTCTCTTGCAAGTCACCGACGAGGCTAATTCCGTCGGCTCGTTAGATTTACAATAGTCATGATCTTTAATGTAGAAAGTTTCGTATTGATTACAGAGTTTGGCGCTTAACACGGGTGTCAATGTTTCTTGGCTGGTGTGATAATTTTTGAACAGTCGGGATCAAATCAATTTGGCGATGATGAGCGTGTGGTTGAGGTGCGAGCTATACAAAGCCGGCGTCGCGGATGGCGCGGCGGTGGCGAGATGGTGCCACCGCGACGGCGGAAGCTGCGCATAGCGTTGCGAGTCGCGAGCTTTCGGCGGTTCCCACGGCGCCCCTCCCGCGCCCGCTGCGGTTACACAATGAGAGGTGAACGCGGATCTAAGCAATCGCTTAACCTCGCCCACAGCGCCTGCGCAGCAACGCGCCGCACCGAGCCGTACCGCAACTCAACACGATGCACCTCCAATACAATGCCGCTGCGCGGTGCGATACGTACGACCCACAACACTCTCCGATTTGTATTTACTCGTACATTTATCCAATTTGTCATTTCATATTCAAGTTTTACATTACAGGTGCGCCATTTTGACCTGTCAGTATTTGGCATGGCCATACGTAAACGGGTAGGTTAAATTAATCGGTAAGCTTGCAAATTACCTCGAAGGAAGTATTTTGCAATTTCACAGATTGCAACCTGTCCTCGACCTGCTCGTTGCTCTCGAAAGCTTCAATTTTACCCGTCAACGTTAACCTCTACAATCAGCGGTCAGTAGGAAATGCAGCTTACTTTTTAATGACTTCCGAGTGTTAACACATTACCTACATGTTTATGTGTCATCGGCGGATCTCGGATCACAAAAAGCTGTGTTGGAGTGATGTGATGAGGCGTTTGTGATCGGCGGTACCTGACGTCCATCACAGTGATTGTCTAGGCAGGCGATTGCATGTGGTGTTGAATACTTTCGATACATCCGGCAGTTCGGGCGGGGTCATGACCGCTCTTTTTGTCCAGCCTCAGTACCGCAGGCAGAGTGCACGCGACGCAAGCGTGATTATGTTCGACGCGCTTAATTATGCTGTCACATCGTCACTTGATGGGCAATAGTGAAAGCGACCCATCGCTGTAATACTAGGCAAAAATACAAACCTTTGTTATCATAAAAGCAAGACTATAGACGGTAGCAGACGTCAAGAAGACTATCATATTAAAAGCACGCTCTTATTACGTGATAATATATAAAAAAAAACAAGCGGGTATATATTTAAAAATAACAAGTTTTCGCCATTTATTTAAAGATTAGTAAGTATTCATGTATAATGAGCAGAGGAAAAACAGAATCTGATTAACTAGCTAGTATTGGTGAACAGATCTGCCATTAATAAATCAAGTCAGATTTGCATAACAACTTTACAATGTGCTGCCTAACTATAATTAAAATTTTAGTTTATATTTATGACACAAGGTTCTTCCACACCTCACAGAGATTGGCAAATGTGAATTTGTAAAACATAATACAAAACTAGAACCATTTAGTCCGGTTAAATAAAGCAATCGTAATAGCTGAAGAACTTGTCTGGCGTACACAGATGAAAATTAAATATTTTTCTTTCCTTTATCATAAAATATTCAGGCACCTTTAGTTTGCCTTGTACAAGCATAATAAATATATTTATGCAATATTTAAAATACACAAACCAGAATGACAACATTTTATAAAAAAAAGCCGAACAATCGAATGACCGCCGTTGATTTCAATCAGAAATAGGTGCGACAAACAAATAGGTATGTCTACATTGTAATTTTTCTTTTAAGTGCATAAAAGGCGACTGGTTTTATGAGTTCTCGATTTTAAAAGAAACGTTCTCGATTGTGTCGGCGTGTGCATATTTCCAACTGGTCTGTTCCGGCTTCGGAATGGCCCGGTCCTCCTTGAGGCTGAATCCGACGGGCTGTCTTTTAGATCATCGCCACTATGTATACGTAGGTGTACGACGTTAATACCTGCACCTCTACTTATAAGTACAGACTTATTTGTAGCCAAACTTTGGTTTCGCAGGTAAGGGCGCGAACTGAGAACAATTTTTCAATGATGAGTTGTTATAATTTACTCTAACATCTGGAAAATGGGCTATGTGCATACATAAAAAAATTAAAGTTCGACATAATACTATCCCCTAAACATCATAAAGACTCTCAAGATTTGAGATGATCCGTCGATTCCAGCAACACGGCTTTATTCATCGCTGAATCCGCGTTTCATTTTCAAAATTTTCAAACAAAATTGACAACTCACATCGATTTACGCGATCGCTTGTGTTGCTGGAAACTACGCCCTGTACCGGGAATGAGGACATCAAGGGACTCAAGGGACTATGTATTTTAAATTAATTTTCCGTTGCAGAAAGCTTTTACTCGTATCTCAGTGTCATAAAGTCATCAGGTTACACGTCATCAGACACTTTAGTACGTACAACTTGTCATTTCAAACCAGAGGAGCAATTCGAAACAAAAGATAGTATTGACAGATAAATGAAATGAAATGACGTCATTAATTCTTTCTTCGCCAACAGATTATAATAAGTTGATGGCACTTAGGCATCGTTATCTAGTGCTCTGGTAAGCTTCGTTAGATAAGTGCAGTGCAGGACGCCCTCCGGCGAGGAGGGGTGACGATCGAAATGTAGCAAGCACTGGAGGAGAAGAGCCGAAGACCGGGCTCAGTGGCGCGTCTAGGGAGATACCTACATCGTGGACTGATATAGGTTGATGATGATGAAGAGTCTCTTGGAATAGCGTACACATTTAGTGTAGATTAGATAATATATGTAGGTATTAGATAGGTGCTCTTCTCATCGATGCTCTCTACGTAATACGTATCTCTAAACTGAAGCGACGCGACGGTCAAATACTGGTGACGAAATTTTTATTTAAGTTCAGTTTATTGTAATCCTTAAATGTGCTATACTACGTACTATAAAACTCATTATGATATTTTAGGTAAACAAAGGTTATGACCGATTTTTATATTAAAACGAATTTAATTTCTCTAACAAACGAACAATAGGCGAAGGCTTGTCTGCAGGCTGCAGTCGGTGTCACCATTAATGGCTATGGGCAGTTCAGCCCACTCGCTTCACTTTGTTACATTCTAGCACCCACACTAGAGCTCATTCTCTCTACCTTAGCTAGTATACCTACGTACGAGTAACCGATATTTTAATGTCCAAGCATTTTAATTTGTGATAAAGTACCTATTGGGGCTGGTTTCACGGATTGCTAATCGAACAATTAAATATTTGATAACTGTGTAAGTAATTTATGCTTGCTAAATTTGAGATAAACATCTGCCAAATATTAAACTGATTAATTAGCAATCTGTAAAACCAGGCATTGGTCTATTATGTAAAATATATTGTAAAAAATGACATAGTTTGAATCTAATCCTAATCAAGCAAAAAAATACAAAATCATGTAGGTATACGTTTCAAATTGCAACTTCTCATCTGACATTGACGTCATTAACGACGTGTTTTTGACGTTATGTTTTACAGCAATTGCTGTCTAATTTGATCAAGAGTGCTTCAATTTTTGTACTTCTTCACTTCTATAATTTTGTTCTTTATACTATAACTTCTTAGAATACAATATGTAGGTATGTTAAAAACAAGGTTTCCATAAAACGGTGAATTGAACATTGCACTGTCTCGATAGTTTTGAATTCCGCCTTATAACGCACGTCATTTTTTATCTTAAGTACGTCTCGCAATATTTTACACCGATCACGCCTTGCTAGATCACAGCCGTCATAATTAACTAGGAAACAAAATAACAAGCTTTGGCTAGCAAAGATAATTTATTTATTATGCGGATAAAAAATACAGTAACAGGCAAAACTCATAAAACATAGTTAAATAATCAGTAGGTATGTGACGCAACGAGTACTTTCGTGCAAGACGCCAGACATTGAGGTGAGATAATATTGATGCATTGTTAGATAAACCTTCTGCCACTAGTTAAAAATGGTAAACTAAAATTCTGAAGCTCTGGGGTAACATGATGGGTTACACCGGACCGCAGAGTCTGAGACAAATTACATATCTACTATATAAAAATAAGTCGGGTTTTCCTTCCTGACGTTATTAACTCCAGAACGCACGAACCGATTTCCACGGTTTTGCATTCGTTAGAAAGGTCTCGGGCTCCGTGAGGTTTATAGGTAAGAAAATTCAGGAAAAATTCAGGACAAACCAACATCTGGTGGCGAAACGGAGTTCGCCGGGTTTGCTAGTTTTTTTTATAAATTAAAATTAAAACCCGCGTAACTTATGAGTTATGACTCAATGCTCTCCTTGATACTAGTCCTGGGTGTGATCTGTTTGAGGATGGCTGGATGAAAATAATGTCTGAATGTTTGAGATTCTGTGAACGTGATGTATAGTTGTGTTGTGTGTGAATTTCCAATTTATAGTGTAGTATATTATTGTCCTGACATTTTGTTTTATATTTTTACTATTGACATTGTATTTTAAATTTGACCAAAACTGTTTACTTATACTTTATTTATTTTCATTTTTCTGTCTGTCTATTACCTATGTCCTTAAGTATTAACCTTAAGTATTAAGTATTATTGGTGTTAACCGTTATAATTAAAGTAAAACAATAAATACAAATACAAATACAAATGACACGTTCCTGTAACGCATATTATGGTTGGAACGATGCATAATCTAAATTGTCATAAGTGGACTGTGAAGTCTGTATGAGTTTATTATTAAAGTTCTATAAACCGAAGTGACAGTCGGCAATTCTACACTAAATAACTATTACAGAGAAATATTTTTAAAGCAACTGACTGTGCTCTTGATATTCTTTCAGGACTGTTGTGTGGGACATAGCGTGGCACGAGTGGGCATAAGGCAGGTAATCTATCTTTGGTGTGGGCCAGAGGCCAGAGCCACTGCACCTCCCAGCCGATAGATCATCAATTTATATTGAACTGTCACGGGAAGTGTTGGACGAGGCAATTTGTATTAAAACTCAGAGACCGATAAAATCAATCCTAACCGTTCGTGCTAGTTAGTCGTAATAGACGTAGCATTTCATTTGTGTCAAACAAACACCTTGCAAATTGGACATTGGATAATGTAGCTATGTAATTGATTATTTTTTCTATGTTACTATACAGACAGTCAGCTATTAATGTGTCAAGTATTCAAATTATATTTTTAACATTCATAAACTATACATACATCATATTACTAAGTGCAACAAAAAAGTATACGTACTATTACGGCGAAAACTCTTCATTGAATATTATATTATAATATTATATTATATTAGCTAGATAGAACTCTGTTTTACTTTAATAAATGGAAAAACAAACATCTGCGCATTACGACGCCATCCTCTTTTCCCAACTAGTGATGTGTCTCGTCGCTCGGTCCGAGTAGGGATGTCCTATTCCCAAAACCGGCTAACAGTACGTATAGTCTATAATTTAGTTTATTTATTTTATTTTATTTATTAACAAAATCCACAGCTCTTAAGGTTTAAATAACATATCTTACAATATAACTTACAGCCAATAATGGATTTACATTTTTCGTGCTAAACAGATATGAGAAAACGACTATCACTAAACAGAAATAGGTAAATTGCTTACTAAAAAAGAACAAAGTAGGTAGTTCTTATGGTTTCCTAATTTACATAGTTTCCTGGTTCTACTAGCTGCTTATTTTTGCTCTTCTTTTTTTGAGTCGGTTAAAAAGTCGACCTAATCTAGGAAATTAGGCCCGTTTAACAACCCGTTAGAAACAACCCGTTTTTGATGTACCATCACTCTTTAAAATAATAATAATACCCATTCCGTATAAAGATTTTTCTATCAATAAAACTGCATAGTTTTGATCCAAAGACAGGTTTGTCTATGTAATTAATGAGCAACCATTAATAAAGTACGCGATCCGCAGATAATGAATTAATTCTAGCATCATTTAATTCCTATCTCATGACTGCCTGTTGAATAAATAACACGTAACAATTCCGCAATGGCTCCATAATATCCGTAATATGTGGATAAAGGTACGTCACAGTAAATCATGTGGGAAATATGTGCTCGTACTCTAACAAAGGAAACGGACATAAGGCACAGAAGCTCGCCTCAGAAAGGCAGCTAGCTCACTCCGTCCAAATGAATTAACAATCACTGAGAATGATTAATATGTATAAATAAATAATGCGAACAATCCACACAACATTATCTAGCCCCAAACTAAGCAGAGCTTGTACTATGTGAACCAGATAGCTGATATAATACTATTTTTTTTTTTACATTATAAAACACAATATAACATTCAGACATAGAACAAAAATCTGTGTTCTCCACACAAATATTTGTTCTCGGTGGGGATCGAACCCACGCCCTCCAGCGCAGAAGGCAGAACTACTACCAACTGAGCTGTGAAGGCGTTTGATCCCCACCGAGAACAAGTTTTTGTTTGGTGAACACAAATGTCTCTCTGCCTAGGTATTATATTGTAAGTATTATAAGTGTTTTTTATAAAAAAGGTGCTGAATTATAATATCAGCTATCTGATTCCCAACGTATAAGCTCTGCTTAATTTGGAGCTAAATAGTGTTGCGTGGATTGTTCACAATATAATAAAGTCAAAATTCATTTATTCACTTGAATCGCAAAGATCACTTTGAAAATTAAGAGAATTTTCAAGCTAGGCGAGTCTAGGCCAGTTTGAGCAAGCCTAGAAAAATAGGCACAGGTAGTATGATGTGTCATATTATGTCATAGAGGTTTCACTTTGTTGTTAAATAAAATTACATTGCGCAATTGAATAGGCACTGTCTATTCACAGTCTTAATGATGTCTACGAATTTTGTTTCCTCAAAGTAGGTAAATATTTATAATACCTACTTTAATAAATGAGATGATGATGAATAAGCTTTTTTTTATAAATCAGTCTACAGTATTGGTAACTTATCTGGCTTACAGTAGGTATATTACATAGAGTTTGAATGAAACATGCAATGTTACTTACTTACTCTAATTTAATTGGTATACTTACTACCATTTTGACTAAAGTAAAATAAATAAAACAATAATTTTTGACGTAAAATTTTCTCATGTAAGTGAATATTGTATTCTTTAGAAAGAAAATAATAAGAATAAAGAGAAATAAATAATATTTAACCAAAAAAATAAATTAAAATCTGTTAAAATTTGTAACGAGATACTTTGACAGCTCTGTAAGCAATATAAACCAATACAATATATGACTACCGAATCTCAAATTATTTATTTATTTGTGTATGTCAACTTTATGATACAAAAGACATCAACGCGCTACGCACTGTGGCCGCAAAGGTCACACAATTCTATATATTTATTGAGTTTGAGTAAAGACACTATTTTTTATTATAATATCTAGGTACTACTAGCAGCCTGTCCTTGAGGGCTAATGTAGCTTTCCAATGGCGAAAGAATTATTGAAATCGGCACAGTACTTTTTGAGTTTATTCATTACAAACATACAAAAATAAAAATATTTCCTCTTTATGTTATTAGTGTAGATTACATGGTCCTAATCGATAGGTATACTTCAAATTTAAATTTTAATGAGCTTATATTAACAATTTCATAACTTTGATTATACGAGCATTTACATGCTATACTTAATTTGATGGGTTTCTTAGGAGTAGTGTAACACTAAAAAGTCACAAACCTTATCTATTGATACCTAATAGTTTTGGTTCTATGAGAATAATTATGATTTAAGTACAATTTAGGCATCGGTAATTACTTCTAAAGGTCGTTTTCAGCATACGCCTCCCCCAGGCTGTTCCATAGTTTCAGATACCTTGGAATTTTTTCTATAAATGTACAGCAAATAAGTAGGTTAGTTACACATCTAAATAACAATACTTTGGCCAACTTATAATATGTACCCACTACCCACCTACCTTGAGCTGCGTCCATCGGTCATTGACCGAAAGGTACTAGGTGTGTCAACAGGTCATCGACTGACACCCAATCGGTATACTAAAGATTACAAAATACTTACTCTCACTTATGTAATGTCGGGCCTAAGCACAATGTATGTACATGTAATCACAGAAATAAATATTGTTTTGAAATCGGAGCCATTTTCAGCAATACTTTGACCTCAACGTCTTGTATTGATTTCGTGTGATATGTTTATTATTCTAGTTTACTATATCTAGTAGTTTTGTATGTTTATACATATACCTACATAGGTATAGTCACAATATCGATAGAAAGATAAAGCTTACTGTCATCATCAATCATCATTAGATGGCGCTTACGAAATATTTTAACAAGGTTAAAATGTATCACAGAATCTCAAAAAGATATACCTACACGTTTGTTCTAAGTAAAATATTCGGTTCATCCTTATTATTTTGTGCATATCGGAAGCTGCAATGTAATGTAGTATTACTTTTAAAGTCATTTCAAACCCTGTAATACATTTTTGACCTCATTATAATACTTCCTAACGCCAAAATGATGATCGATGACAGGTAACTTTCATTTTAATGTTGCATCTTGCGGTTTTGTCAGCACTTTGTGCGTTATGTAATTTCTGAATATCTATTTAACAGCTCTGAATAGGACATTAGAACACTGTTGATTTTTTAAGCAGTGACGGACGTAGGATTACGGTAACTATGACTTTACTAGCCTTAAGCTGCGTCCACATCAGGATATTTTAACGTGACAATGTTCCGTGACTTGTCAACCTAACGTTAGTGAAGTACCACCTAGCATTTCCTACTACTTCTCCAGTTATTCGTTGAATACTTTGTTTTCACGTAGAAAAGTCCTGATGTGGACGCAGAATATATATTTTATAACACACACTAAACAACAACTGTTTTAGTTCATTCTCATTGAATAAGATAGCAACACAATAGTATAACATCAGATTGTGTTACAAACTCATAATTTAGTAAATTGCTAGTAATTTATTACTCAGGTGCTGAAGTAGATGTGTTTGGTGGTAAAAGGGTTTAAGCAATATAGTCTCAATTTACTTTAGTTGGCGTATATTGTGCAAAGTTGACAATTCTACTCAACACCTAGAACTCGCACAAAAAAGCAAAACATTCAAGTGTGTACAAAAATCACCTTTGAACCGACATGTCATGACTCAAAAGCAATCTTAATACATTTTTGTATAAACAAATAGGTACCTAGCCCAACGTGTAAATCAAACGTCCATAAGTATTATACTGAGTAAATGAACCAGTGGTGCTTAAAATTTAAATAGTATAATTAAACAGTTGAACCTCGTAATTTTTAGGATTGCGGAAAGTCAGTGGATGGAAAGCCCAGAATCGTTCTTCCTGGAAATGTTTTGGGGAGACCTATGTCCAGCATTGGGCTTCCACAAGTTAATGATGATCAATTAAACAAAAATTGAATTTGGAGCTCCTTTTTTTAGATATTTTTATGTTGTTTGATTTGGATGTTTTCCTTATTAATTTCCTGACCAGTAAACTTTTCTAAATTGTCTGTATGTTCCTAGATACTATCACGACACATTCTAAAAACATCTCATCATAAAAATATTTCATTTCTAGATAAGAAGTTTGGTTCTGAAAACAACTACAGATGGAAATACGGAAGGACACGAACAGATACCGGAGTGAAACAAAAGGTGTCCGTTAGTCCGAAACTGGTCCGTAATTCCAAAGAGATGAGATCCCTCGACCAGCAGCCTCGAGGCGATGGTGTACCGCCAGCATAATCATAGAGGTTAAAAAGTAATCAATCCATTCTCTTTGGTAACGTTTACAAATTGTGTCTTCGGTGACTCGTAAATCTCACGACTCGTCTGCAAAATATTGTGAAATACTTTAAGTGGGATCCGACTGGTCATAATGCGTGTTTACTTTCAACTATTTAGTGTTCGAATTGAGAGTTTATGCTATGTATTCAAAAAGCAACAGGCGACGAATACACGTAGCAGCGCAGCGCTACGCAACGGTGGCGTAGATCTATAAATAGCTCTATAAAGTTTTCAGTACAGGCTGTTGAGCTGAGGTAGAATTTAGTCTAAATATTGGTTAGTACATCTACTTTCGATTTCAAATACACATAATTAAGCACAGACCACGTATTTTTCGCATTTGAAATGAGATCGTTGTAGATATTATCTCGTTCGATTTCCATACTCATCCCTTTTTACCATTTATGGGCGATGAGAGTAGGTATAATTGCACACTGAAATGCTGTGGTTGGCTTTTAAATTGGAAAACTATAATAAGTTGAAGAAAACTGTTGATAAACAGTAAAAACAAAAAAAACAATTAAATGCATGCCACGTTGTCATTGGCCATAGACAAACGGTATTTTTCGTTTGACAGCAACAATCGTGTCGCGGACATGACTTATGCTACGTAATAGAACGTACGCAAAAAGCTTCTGTACCTACTATTGTTTAGGTTACCTACTGAAGATGGCCAGTACCACTCTCCGATTAATTTGCACAATTTTTTCCGTGTCGTGCGTAACACCTAGTTAGCAGCCGAATGTAGGCGCATGAAACATCCGCTACGTTGCTAAGTGTCACTTGCTTGCAATGTCGACGAGTAAAACCCAAATACGATGATGTTTTGATTTCCTCTTATTGGTACATTCGTAGATATTCATATTTTTTGCAGCATTTTTTGTGCCTATTGTGCAAAACCTGCCGGTAAAATGAAAAAAATACAAATCCTATTCCATGATACGAGTACTTACGAAACTTCTCAAACATTTTCCTGATTTGACGTCATTGGTAACGGTATGTAACGATCGGTAGGTACCTATTGTTGCCTGTTGTTTTCAAATCTATGCCGCACCGATTTTATGAGCAACAGAAAAAAACTCATAAATGAAAAGTCCTTGAAATAGTAATTTTGCAACAAAACGCCTAATTCAAATATAATGTAATAGCGATTGTCCACCTCACGACCTTCAGCAGTTGATCCATTAATATGATAATTTGAAATTATTGATTGGACTCGTCGCGTTCGGAAATTTAAATCTTTACCTGCTTTAGTATTCTGTTAATTATACCTACTTACAAAATCCTTTGTTTTTGTGACGAATGATTATGTACAGAACTCTCTTGATTTTTTAGTTTTTCGCGTCAGTGGACTTGCTTTTAGAGACATGGTGCCACTGATGACTCTTTTAGATCGTTTGTTCCTGGGTATTAGCTATTACTAAGGTCTATAGCTAGTTACTTATGGCCTATGCATCTAAAAGAAGATGATTTAAACAGCGTCTGAAGTCAACAGGCACATACGTTCATGACTCGCAGGCATAAACGAGAGCGCGACAGGTACGACCACAACTTTGTACAAGAAGATAGAAGAAAGAGGAAAACTTAGATGAAAGAAAATGGTGTCGTCCCTGATGTGCTTGTGAGACAAGTTAAGCTATGCTCGGTCATGGGCAAGGACTCCATCGAGAAGAGTTTTCCTCCAACTGTCTCGGTCCTCCGCCAACTCTTTCCACTCAGCTGGATCAATATCTAAAGAGTCTTTTTGTGTGTCTATAGCTACCTTTTATTCACCAGCATATTACGGAGCCTGCATGTAAAATCATGCAGACGTACTTAGTACTTACTCACCTATGTAAACAAAACATTTGTAGTTATCATATAATAACTACCTGTATGAGTAAATAGGTTTAACATACGTTATAAAAATGTACATAGGTACTCATTATGTTAGTTCTAGGAACTAGTTAATTTAATTCCATACAATTGGGGACAATTGAAAAAAATATTTGCGTGTTTAATTAAACATTTGTACGAATTTAAGTAATAGCTATTAATATCTGCCTAATGAAATGCTAATAGTAAAGTACCAGCAGATTTGTATAATATTACGTTTAAAGGTTTGCGCACATCTAAGCGTTCTGCGGTGGCGATCAGTAAACCGGTGTAAAATATCACTGTCATAGGTGTGGATAAGGCTTAATATGTAAGTAATGTATTAGGTACTCGTAGGTAGGTCCTTATGTGCAAAATGGTTTTTGGAATGAATCGAATATCTGAATTAAGTTAAAAAACAAGTAGTAAAATTTGGTTTGGAGTATTTTTCATCTCGGAGACGTACCTTTTTCATACCCACGATTTATTCGCCACAATTTCCCCACGAAGCTTTCCTTCACGATTCAAAATTATATCTAATACCCACCATCGTCTCCGACCGTTAAACTTATTGGTAAAGACCGGATTTGAAACTACGACCTTGGGATCGAAGGGCGGGCTCGCTACGACTAGACCATCAGTACTCTCACTTACTTTATTTTATTCGTGTAGTTCAATATTCGCACTTATAGGATGATTCCACAGATAATAAAGGTAAATACAAAAGTGACAGTGCATTATGTTAGCAAATAAAAATACTTAAAATGGATTGTTGAAAATTTCGAGGCTCCGCTTGCCGATATGTCTCTTCTTCGTGTGTTTTTGCCGCTCTTCGCCCCTTGGCCTTTCCCCAGCCCACCCCATACCACGCTTCGAAACTCCTTGCTGATAGGTTTCTAACCTCATTGCCCAAATGTAATAAAACCGAACGCTGTTTATCTTTTCGCGCCCAGATTGTTTCCACAGATTATAAAGGTAGTAGCTAAAGTGACAGTGCATTATGCGTCATTGTTAGTCCAAGCACGGACACAGCGACGCGAGACAACAGCTTCTGGGATACACGGTAGGTCAGCAATAGCGATGATCTAACCTTACCCGAGGCATATTATAATAAACTCGTGTTTACTTGCGTTTAGGAAGTTATCGCGGATTACGTTGTCATTTTCCTACACAAAAATGATTTTAAGTTAGTTAAGCTGACCATATTCGACGACGTTGGGGTTTAGAAGACACATTATTTATTCAATGCTAATATTAGTTTGTTAGATTTTATTGTCTAGGCTTATCTAATGTTTGTTATTACAGTCATAATAGCGGTAAACTGCCTTTAAAAAATGGTGACTTTATACTTGACGACAAAAAAATATTATCCGGATTAAGAATGCATTTTAACATTATTATAGAGGCTTACACGAAAAACAGTTTATTTAGGCTTTATAAGCGCTAGTTTGGTAAGTATACAGTGTTATTCATTATTAGCTGCAAATACTCAGGAATTAGGTTCAACAAATAAAATAAAAAATATTTATGTAATTATTTTTTAAAAATTTTGTTATGAAAATCCCGAGAAAATCGATAAAGAATATCCTTTGGAATCATTGGCACCTGACCTATTTTGACCTTTGATCCGCGCCGGCGCGCCGTGAGCGACACTTTGCGTTCAGTCACCGCCTGGGTGGGTCAACGTCCTGTTCTCCATGGCAATCATTATGCAATAGCCGTAAAGAAATAAATAAAAATAAAATTTTGATACAAAAACTTAAATCAGTTTAGGAATTAAATTGTTTCAGCCAAACAAATATTCACGACCCAAAAATTAGGCCCTGTCAGTTTGTGTAGTTAATAATGAATAACCCTGTATAGGTTATGTCAGGTTTCCTTCGAAAAATCTAATGAATAGAACACAAACCTGGCAGTATTAGGGATTGTCAGGCCTCACATTTTCAGCTGATATAGTTTCCTTTTGCACTGTAGGGTGCCGGTTCGATCCCCACCGTGGACAAGCATTTTGTGTGATTGATGACCTTACTTTGAGACATTTCTCACAACGCTAATTGCGTTGTGAGAAATGTCAATATAATATATATTTATTTATTAGGCAACCCTGTCTAGGCCTTAGTTTAAAGTTATTTAAATCCCAATGAAGTAGGTACCTCCTCGTTAAAGATCTTTTTTTTTTTTTTATACTTTCTCAAGCACATAGATAAGACTCTCCTACCTTTTGCAAAGCAAATATATTAAAATCAAACAAGAAAACCAAACATCTCTTACGGCCAAGTAGCCGGTCGGACATATCGAGTCGGCCAAATCTTGTCCGACCATTCTGGCCATAATTAAAAGAATGTACCTACCATAGAGTAAAAAAATGCAAACAATGATGATGATGACAACTAATAAAATGCTTATATGCCTATGCAGCTGGTTTGTCTACTTTGCTGTTTACAAAAAAAATGCCCATGTAGCACACAACTTCCGGAGCACGCCACGACGCCAGCAGAGTATCTACCAAATGAGCTAACAGCGTCAGCATCCTGGATAGTAGGTATTTATTTAATAACCAACTTGTTCAATCTTGTATATTTTGTTAGATCTATATTATATAAGCATAGGTTAGGTAAATTTTAGGTCTATATTACCTATATTATTATATTTATATACTTACTTAATTTATTTTTTTACTTCATCCCTACCGAGAACATATAATATATGTGTGGTAAACACAAATGTTTGTTCTCTGTCTGGGTGTTATATTATATTCTAAGTACCTATGTATTTACAACAAAAAAAGTACCTATATAAGTATTATATTAGCTATCTGGTTCCCAAAGTACAAGCTCTGTTTAGTTTGGGGCTAGATAGTGTTGTGTGTATTGTCTATAAAATTTATTTTCGTCTTTCTCATTTCAACGGTTTCTTTCTTCTCCCTATTGTAGGTGCCCAGTTGCACAGTACGATGCGTGTAGGCAGATTTGTCTCACAATCGCGACAAGCTTCCATATTTACTCGTCCAGTGCCAAGTACATAACTTACCGGTTTCTCACGAGTGGGCCGCTTCTGGTTCTTTTTCTTATGATAATTTTACCGGTGTCTATTACCCACATACCTACTACTGCTATTGTTATTAGGTATATTGAGAAACTATTCAATACTATCTTGCCCATATTTTTTTCACACTACTTTTGATTTGAGTTGCCTTATTAAACAACAATGTTGCCATATCAAACAAATCTATGCTATAGATATGTAAAGCCTTACGCACACCTAGCGCGATGGCGATCAGTGAAACGCTGTCAACATGACAGCGTTTCACTTATCGCCATAGCACTAGATGTGCGCAGGCCTTTATTATCAAGATCAAGATCGCGGAAAGTCGGCGGAAGGAAAGAGCTCAGATTCATTATTCCTGGAAATGTATAGGGGAGACCTATGTCCAGCAGAGGACTTCTACAGGCTGATGATGATGATTAGGTAATAAGTAACTATACTGTTTCAAAAGTTTTATAGACTATTTATACTTATAGCTACATTTGCAAAGTTGCTTGCAAGCTACTTGCCCGAATCACTCCGGATTCAAAATCCAGTCACACCAGATTTGTATCAAGTTATAGAGGACATCGAATGACGAACTGAATGATTGGCTATAAAATGTTGATCCTAATAAAATTTTAATTCTATAATATTTGCACATCTAGACCTAATTTACATAATTCTGTAGTCAGACGTCGGCGACTCGCTAAAAGTAAAAGATACAAGTGACCTTGGGACGTGTTCCGGGTTGGGTCCTCCACCCGGCTCCGACTAGACCGGTCGCCTCTCGGACTGCATTCGATTGCAACAGTCTCACTACAGATGGTTATTTTTTATTTATTTTAAAACACAGTTTATCGTTTAACTAAGTCTTGAGCTTTTAGCAGCCTACAATTGAAACCTCAAACATTACCAACATACCAGAAACTTTTTGCGCCTGCGCACACCTAGGTCGCTGGCGATCGCGATCAACTGAAACGCTGTCAGATATCGCTGTCATATTTGACAGTGTTTCAGCTGATCGCCATAGCCATCGCCTAGATGTGCGCAGGCCTTTAAGTATTTGCAAACTTAGATAAGCTTAATTGATGTAGATACTTATTGGGAAAAAATAAAAGAATCAATAAGTAATGCTAAAATAGTTTATCGAGTTTAGCAAAATGTTAATGAATTAAATAATGAATAAGGCAATCGTGTGATATTTATGCAACTATTAACAAGTACCAAGTTAAATTACATTAATACAATACAAGCAAAAGCTGAGATTAATATACCGATTCGGCGGTTTTACCTATCACAATTTCTTTGGAATAAACAAACATCAACATTATATACTCATTAATATTGTTATTCATTCAGTAACCTTGTGGGCTTTTAACTAATGATCAATTTAGGAACCTGTGTTAGGATTTGCTTGTGATTCGACATCACTGTTGCTATGCGAACGCTTGACTGAATCCTTTGCTGTTACTACGTCATCAGGCTCTAATTCCTCAGGGTTTTCTTCAGCAGACACAGGTTTCAATTCATTAAATTCAGATTTAGCTTCATTAGCCTCAGGTACTTTAGTAGCAAGATTAGGTACTTCTATAGTTATAACATCATTTTCATTCTCCTTTGATGACTCTGCCACTTTGTTCTCTTCCAGAGGCCTAAATATTTCTTGTAGCGTTGATACTTTCTTTTCCGTTGGAATTACCCTATTTAAATATACTAATATATCGGACAATGAAACAATTCCTATCAATTTGTCTTCTCTATTAACTAACAATAATCGATGACTTTCAGTTCTAACTATAACTTCTAAGGCCTCATATAAAGTAATACTCGAACGACATTTTTGTAATTTTTCTTCCCAGTCTTTCTTTTTATTTCTTACTTCACCTATTGCTAGTGACAAATTCACATATAACTTCTCACTTACCAAATTTAACACTTCGTACTTGGCATATACATCAATAAGTATTCCGTCTTCACTCAGAACTGGCAGAGCAGAGATATCTTTTTCTAGCATCAGCTGAAATGAGGTTTTAATGCTTGTGCTATCTGTTACAGACACTATCTCTTCGTAAGTACCAATTTTCAATTCGACTAGAGTTTTGTGGAAAAATGTTAATTCCGGAAATTCATTTAAATAGACAAATAGAAATCTTAATATTCTTTTATGAGATAACACGTAAAGAACATCGCCGGACTGGGGATCTAACATCAAAAGTCTATGAACGCGGTTTTTATTTAATAGATTGATAGCATCGTGTAAAGACTGGTCAGGTCCTACGCTGCATAATGGTTTTCTGCTTGGTCTTAATATTTTTCTCCAAGTTTGCAGTGTGTGTCGTTCTAAATCTTCCACGGATAAATTTTCAGCTTCTAGGTGTAGAAGAATTTTAATGAAGTCCGTGACGGTTATCATGCCTACCAATTTCTTTTTATTTGCATCCCATAATGGCGCAGAACGAATCCCGTGCGATATTAACGTAGGAAATGTTTTCTTTACATAAAATTGAGTATCGAATATAATTACTTTTGCTGACTTGGGTAGAATTTCGTAACATTTATGATATCTGAAGAAATTTAGCAATAATCTCGCTTTATCTCGTCCTCCTATCGATATTTGCACGATCGACAAGTAAGGGTCATATTTAGGCATACCGCGAATTTCTCTAAACAGCTGTTTTGCTTGTGTTGTATCCAACGACGCATATGAATTTTTATGATAAGTTGGTGACGTCGTTTCGATAGATGAGCGACGAATTTGTTTGTTACTTTTTTTCTTCACAGGCTCGATAGTGGTTTGGCTTTCAGTGTGTGGTTTGCTCCTAAAGATATCCATCACCCTAGTAATTGGGCTATATTTTCGAGAAGATGCACCTGTAACTGTGTGGTAATATTTCTTATCTGACTCTTTACTAGATTCTTTAGAATCCGATGTACTGGGTTCTACACTCGATGCTTCAGGAGCTTCACCAGATCTTGGAGTTTTCGGTTGAAGTTTTTTAGCATCACTCTTTCTTCGTAATCGAAAAATATCAAAAATAGAACTTCTAGGACTCGATGATGTTCCATGAAACGTATCATACCCTTTCGCTGCAGAGGGATCCCGTTCTGCACTTGAAGGTCTAGAATCTGTCCTGTCTTTAAATATATTTCTCACATGAGGTCTTTGTGATTCTACCCCACGAGTTCCAAAATGTACGGTGTGGACATTGTTTTCAGGTACACTTGTAGAAGGATCTATTTTCTCTTGGTGAGTAGTAACCACAAATCTCTTTTTCTCTCCAACGACGGTTTGGGTCTCATTTTGCGCTTCAGGCAGATTCTTTTTCTTTTTGTGTTTGTTCTTCGCCTTTCCATGTTTATTAGGTGATTCCAAAGTGGCAGAATCATTTTCCAGAATTGGATCCATATCCCAAAATGTTAATACTATTATGTAAATTATGTATACCTCTAATGTAGACCATACTCAGCAAACTCAATTAGTGATACCTGAAAATGATAAAACACAATGTTATTTTTCCATTAAAAAAGAGGTGAATAGTACATTAAATCAAACGACAGAAAAATAAATAAGTGTAATAAATAATACTAAAATTGTGAGAATTCGTTAATAATCAAAGAACCAGATAGCTGATACAATAATAAACAGATAAATATATTTTAAACATTTTTTTAAGTAAATATTTCAACATCAAAATGTACAGGTGAGATAAAACAATGGACAAAAATAAACCGCTACACAATGCCTTGAAGTTAACGAGTTTGTCAAATTACAGCGTCATGTCAAGTTCTGTCACCACACTAGATCAAAAAACTAGTGATACGACAAGAAGAAGATGCAATTAAAATAATTGAACCACAATAGACTTTTGGTACGGCTCCTCCGTGTACCAATTTGATAACCTTAAAACGTGTCAAAAGACAAACAATTTGTAAGCATTATCATAGCATCGTGTTTAAATATAGGTTTACAAGGGGATTCGAATACCCTTACTTACTGAAATTACTATATTATATAATAAATAATGTCATCCTTAGCTAGGTATTTTAATAGTTTTATCATGGTCATTGGAGAAATTATAATAGCTTATGTATGTATAATAGACATAATAATAATATTTCAGGTTAGGTAAGGTTAGCGTTGTTCTAAGTTTCATCTAAATCGGTTCAGTTGTACCTTTTGAATAACACACGTCTTAACTTTCACTTTAATTTTCTCAGTACCAAGGACGCACGCCATTATCAAATATTAACATTAACAAGTAAAGAGGTTGTGTCATTTTGGCGAAAATCAAACTCAATAAAAATTACTGTCAATTTTTTACCGTTGCTAGGCAACACGATGCACCAACTTCACGATGCAGATATATTATTGCGTAACGATTATTCATCACATCTAAAACTACTAAAAATTAATCGAAAATCACTATGATATCACACTCAACAGAAAAAAAATCAATATCAGTATGTAAGCATAAAGCGGTAGAATAATTATTACCGTCCATAACACCTATCGGCTGACACAATTTCATTAATCAATACTCATGACGAAGAAAAAGTATGACGCAAGTGATTTTAACCATACCTGGTAATCCTGGTATCGCAGAACTGACATCGTCTAACTGATCACTTTATAGTAGGCCTTTCATCGAATTAAATTAACTAAGAACGAAACTACAGCCAGTGTGCTACGTATAAAGCACGGACGCGACAGAATTTGGTGGAGCCATGTTGACTGTCAAAACTAGAATTTGACGGAATGCCACGGCCCGCCATCTGTGAGCGGGATGAGGCAACACGAAACACGGAGGGTTCTAAGCGTGTTTGGTGCTCTGTGGTTCTAAGCGTGTACTAAGCGATAGGGAACCAAGTCAAGGGTTGCTTGTTTCATTCATGGAAACATTTTATACACAGTTGAGTCGGGAGAGGTCACACTAAACTTGTTTTGTCTCAGTGATAACTTTGAAATGGGCTGCTTCTTACATTTGAACAGGCAAAACATTACACAAATATAGGACGTTATAAAGCACGTAGCAAGTCCATATTTATAATCTGAGCCCGCATTTCTTATCTGACTTCTGATAAGATTGCATGCTTTATTTTATTAATTAGAGCTATGTACAACTCAATAGCAGTCTATCAAGGGCATAATAATGACGCGACATTAGTGGTAATATACATAATATTACCAACATCACAACTAATACATAATTACATAAGTAAATTCCTACTATGAGGAAAGTCATACAATCCTACTATCAACATAAATATTGCTACGACGAATACAGTTCTACATATTTTGCACGATGCCAAGGATTCATAGATTTATTTAATTCAGTATACCTTCTTAGGTGGAGCCTTTGAAAAAAGAGTAGGTACCTACAGTGGTAATAATATGTAATATCAGTACTAGTATTCACTAACCAATTATTAATAAGTTCCTCGTCATAGCAACTTCTTTTCTTTCCACCGTTAATAATAATTTGTCTACAGGTAAATTAAATCTGTGACGTATTTTTATGACGACACTCCATTCTATCTTTAGGATAAGATATTAGGCGCATGCGCTAAAAACTAATATTGTAGTATTTCGTCATCAATCCATGACGTCACTGACAGCAGGTGTACGCGGAAAACTATGACGTAGCATCAGGGGGAGAGAGTGCGATCAATAGAATCTTCGGTAATAATAGCTTTTTGTGGTTCAGTGACGCTTTTGGATGCTTAGGGGTGTAGAAACAGTATTTCTCAATAAATAAGGCACGGGTCGGCAGGTCACGTGCTAGCCGTACGTAGGCAGGAACGATAGGATAGGAGCATGCACTTCACGCATTGCTTAACACACAGGTCAGCTGTTGTATCAACGAGTATGAGATGACATTCTAAATAATTATGAATAAAACATATTATGAACTACTCACATCATTCATCATCATTCATAAGTTAGAAAAATCATTCAGTACCTATCTACATAAAATTTATATTATAGGTATAAGTATTGTATTTACAAAAAAAAAACTATATAAGTATTATAATACTTATATAGTTTTTTTTTGTTGATATAAATATCAGCTATCTGGTTCCCATAGTACAAGCTCTGCTTATTTTGGGGATAGATAGTGTTGTGTGAATTGTCTATAATATTTATTTATTTATAGATTGCTTCAATATCTAGCGTGAAACTTACGACGGAAAAGAAGGGATACATAAGTTTGAGGGTGCGTCTATTTGTTTGTTTGTTTGTCTATCTGTGGGCTCGTAGCTCCAAAATTAATTCTCCGCGTTTTCAATTCGTTTGTTTTTCTAAGAAAGATCGTTTTGATGTTTAATTTTAATTTGAAATCGTTGACTGAAGTTATGATAATGGCTATAAGAACATCTAATTTAAAATTATTATTTAAGCTAACTCGTACTGCTAAATTCTACTAGCGAGCTTCTATTTAGTTTATGTTAACCAGTAGCTCGTTGTACAAAAATAGAACTATTCTATCTCACTTCTAGTACCTACAAAATCCGATGTTTATAAATATATTTTCTCGATCGGAATGGAATATGTACCAGATACCTATGCCTAGTTTAAATGGTTTGGAAGCATGAATCCCATATCTAGTGAAACGCAATAAAATAAAATTATAATACATTAACCTTGAATCCTATCAGATCATTTATATGTTACAAATTAGACAGAGAACTAGCTAATATAGGAACCTCAGAAGGTAGGTATAATATACCTAGGTACATTTTTGAGGTAAAAACTTCTTTAGGCACAACGAGTGCCTTAGAAGTATAACTTTGCCGAAAGTGGGGGGGGGAGCATGCCCGGAGGCCAACGATTTTTTTTTTAGATTCTGATTTTCTATACTTAACACTTTTACGATGCTTCATTTTGATCTTCCTCTAAATTTACCTAGACCTTATCAGTAGGCCTAGGTACCACTAGCTCTGTCTGGCTCTGCCTCTGGTTTGAGACTGTGTGAGTGCTGACTAAATACATCCTACGCCGAAACGTCACACACAGTATAATACACTAGTCAGAACTCATACAGACTCAAAACTAGAGCCAGATAGACAGAGCTTGTAATAGGCCTACAGATTCCAAACCTGAGATCTAATCTAAATCTTGAGCATCTGTTGTGGGTGATACCTTGATACCTATTGACTTAGCGCTTTGCGTCAAATTATAGATAAGAGCATAATAATAGAGGTATCTTAGTACCTACCTACTTCATGATAAGTGGTAGGTACCTTGCCTATCTAAAGTAGTGACCTAAGTACCTACCTACCTATGTCTGTTTTATAAATCGGATTGCGCGTACCTATTGGTTTTTGCCAAAAAAGATTCGAATGAAACAGGTTATTTAAACACTAAAGTTGACTGGCCTCTAGCTCAGTTGGTAGTAGCTCTGCCTTCTGCGCCATAGGTCGTGGGTTCGATCCCCACCGAGAACAAATATTTGTGTGGTGAACATAAATGTTTGTTCTCTGTCTGGGTGTATATTGTATTCTAAGTATGTATTTACATAAAAAAAAAAAAAAAAAAATGTATTCAAGTATTATATCAGCTATCTGGTTCCCATATTACAAGCTCTGCTTAGTTTGGGGCTGGGTAGTGTTGTGTGAATTGTCCACAATATTTATTTATTTATTTATTATTTATTTAAAGGGCTTCACACACAGCAGCTATAATGTAAAGATGTACATTATAGCACGATACATCTCATTAGGTACATCTTTCCATAGAAATCGTCAGGAGACCACACACAACAGCTATAATGTATACCAATGCAGCGTATGCACATTACCTAGTTAAGTAAAGTACCTATACTGGGAGTAATTTTTACTCATCAAGAGCAAGCGGCTAATTAATGGTAGGTAGGTAGGTACGTACCTACCTATGTACCTAGGTACGTACATATATAATATATTGCCTAGGTTAGTTACTGCGCTTGTGAATTTATCATAATAGCAAAATATTGAGAGTTTCCATTGATTTCGAACAATAACCTGAAAATTGTTGAATAACCGTGAAAACGAGACGAATTTCTTAAAGTAACAACTTCATACCATCTCAAATACTTTGGTATAGAGCCAAAACTGATGTGTGTTAAAGGCCATGTGATAATCTCAAGACATTTTATACATTCAAAGGTGAAACTTATTATAACAACAACCCAGACAATATTTTGGTACGGAGCACTCTTATACATAACCTCTAAAATGCGATACAAATCAAACTCTTAGCATTAAAATCTAGCTTTGATAACTGATAAAGATTGCATACTCACAACGGAGATCATTACTGAGAGCTCTTCTAGTCTAGCACTGACTATTTATGAACACTTCACTCACACTCTTGCAGTCTGCATAATGCACCCAATACTAAGAGAATAGACAGCCGCTGCGCTTGCGTTGAATCGATAGTACGAGTGGGTCAGAGTACTTCACTGGTTGATTATGCGGATGTTGTATAACTTGAGCACTAGGACAGGAATTGATGCGACCACTGTTTTGTCAGGAGAGACCGCCATGGCCAATTAGTACAATTTACAATCGTGCCACAGAGTGTTCCAACAGCGCTCTGACGGCATCGAAACAAGTGAGTCGCGTTCAGTCGTTCACGGCTCGGAATTTTTTCTTCGTCGTGCTGCGCGAGCGCCACGTTCCCGCTCCGATACGAAGCGCACGCACACATACCAACACATGTGTTCATAACACGCTATTGGTATACGTATACACATACACACATGTGTGCTTATCGCATTTTAGATGACGCGACCGAATCCGAGCATAGTACCGATGAATTGTTTCTTCGCTTTGTTGGTTTATTGTAAATAAAGCAATATGTACAGCGATAACCTTCAAATTCAGTTTCTATTCAGTTAATTGCTTCGAACTAATAAGTAATTTACCTATGAAAGAGATTAATATTTTATCTTTTAATTTACGTGAAAACCTCGTAGGACTTAATAATATTAAAGCAGCTCTCTCTATCTTTGTCCCATTTAGCTCTACCAAAACATACATATATTCAGTTGCAAAAAGCTGCAATTTTAAATACATGCAGAATCGTCAGAAAGTTTCTGCAAACTGAGCTCCCCCATGAAGCTCAACCTTCCACTGAGGTGCACTTGGCTTAGGCCCGTGTACCTTAGTTAAGCCCGGCTTTTTTCTGAAGCCGAGTAGTTTAAAACTAGAACCACAATAATAATAATAACGTTTATTTCCAATCAAACAAGATATACAGTTATTTTAATAGTTAATACTAATACTAGTACTAATGCCATTTTATTGCCTTTTAGTTCCAGAAACAGCATCTGCTGAACCTGGAAACAATAGGCAACTCTAGGCGATAGGCACATACTGTGGTTTGGAGCTTTACCTTCCGTGCTAGTTAAAAAACTGTGTTACGGCAAGGTAAGCTTCTCACCCCAGATGTTACAGGTCACTTTCTTAAGTGAAACTGAGTACAATTTTGAATTAAGTGAGAAACAGAAAAAAAAACAAAGTGAAAGAAAGAGAAAAGAAAAACAAAAATAATACACAACAGAGGTAGACAGGTGAGGCACTAAATGTTGATACCTATTTGAAAGTAACTCAGAGAGATGAACTAATTTATATACTTACTACGCTAACTAAAAGCAAATAAGAAGTCAAACAGAATAGTTATATTTGCTTGACTCGATTAAATACTTTAATGCTTGATTACATATATATATATATACTTTAAGGCTATGCTATGCTAGGAACAGGACTACTAATAAAATAAGCACGAAATTAAAGAGGAAACACGCATCGTATTATGATTTGGACTAAGTAAGTAGGCATTTTAGGTAACGGGAAAAAAAACAGTACAGTAACGGGAGGTCAGTGAAGGAAGATTTCATTTAACAATTGATAGCAAATTTTCCGTGCTGTCGTAGTCGTGTTGCAGTAGAAACTCGTCAAGAGTTTTTCTGCATGTAAATCTGGTTTTGTTTTCGAGCATAGCAACTTTGTTGATACGGTTGTATAATAACGGTGCCAGGAAATGAGCAAAGCCTTGTGCAAAACCGGTTCTACATGCAGGAATTTTATAAACATCGTACGCTCTTCTACTACATACATTGTCTGTGCGACCCGGATAGGCATGTTGTCGTAAGACAACAACTCTGATGAAAAGCTGCCGTACAGTAAGAACTAGTGATTCCTTATAAAGGTTGACTGTAGGATACCTAAACGGTTTAAAATTCAGGACTTTGAGGATAGTACGCTGTGTTCGCTCCAATTTGATAAGGGAAGTTTTAGACGCTCCACCCCAAGCAGATATTCCATACATTAAAATTGACTGGCACATGGTAGTGTAGACAGTTCTGTTGGTACGGTCGTCTCTCAAGTGCCTAACTTTTTTGAAAATGTGTATAAGTTTTCTAACACGCGACTTGAGTACATCGATTTGAGGCTTCCAGTTTAAGTTTTTGTCGATCGTGATACCGAGGTACTTAATGCTGTCAGCAGCGGAAAGAGTGTGACACGAACAGTTACTCATAGTTTGATCTAATGGGCAAGTATGGGCTCTTATAACGAAATCGGAGGTTGGTTGTGAGTTTTTATATATAGAAAATGTTATGTACTTAGTCTTAGATAGATTGAGTGTTAGCAAATTATTATCAAGCCAGTTAATGATTATACGCATCCCGTTTTCAGCAGCTAGGCGTGCCTCTTCCCATGAAGTTCCTTTGAATAATATGACTGTGTCGTCAGCAAAAGTTAAAATTCTAGCGTTGGCCAATTTAGTGAGGCATAGGTTGTTTATATATATTAAGAACAACGTTGGCCCGAGTACAGAACCCTGCGGAACTCCAAAATTTATAGGTTTTTTTGAGCTGTATGTATCTCCTAACTTCACAGCTTGAGACCGGTTGCATAAGTAGTCACAGAAGAGATTCAGGGGAACACCCCGAAGTCCAATAGACTCCATCTTACGTAGCAGTAGAGGGACAGACACAGTATCAAAAGCTTTAGCTAGATCTAGGAAGACCCCTACACATTTTTGTTTTTCATCCAGATTACTAGCAACTTGTGTAACCAAGCACTCAATTGCATCGACGGTGGATTTTTTTGCCCTAAATCCAAATTGATTTGGTGCAAGCAAGTTATTGGATTCGAGGTAGTTTACCAGTCGAGTGTTAATAACCTTTTCCAGTACCTTGGCCAGAGTTGACAATAGGGAAATCGGACGATAATTTGTGATACTGCCTCTGTCACCCGACTTAAAAATGGGAACCACAATGGAATCTTTAAACAGTTTTGGGAAAACTCCCGATGACAGGCAAAGGTTACACAGGTGAGTAATTGGAGAACCAAGGACACCAACAAATCTTTTAAGAAACACTGAAGATATACCATCCCAGCCTGAAGAAGTCGTGTTCTTAAGTGACCCAATTATTTTGTCAACTTCTGATATATCAGTTTCTAAAAGCATAAACGAATTTAGCTGTGTAGCAGTAGGTTGGAACCTTTTTACTAATTCCTCTTGTTCTAAACTTAGATTTTGCAAAATGGTTGCAGCAAGGTTCTGGCCTACATTCGCGAAATAGTCATTGATATGATCAGAGGATTCTTGCGGTGACAACTTGAGTTTAGTAAGTTCTCCTGCACCATCGGTTTTATTGTTATTATTGAGGCCACATACGCGTTTAATAACTTTCCAAGTTTTTTTTATATCATTGTTGGCATTTTGGAGGTCAGATCTATCATATGCATTTTTGAGATTATGAAGAATGTTGTTGCAATGGTTTCTGTAGCGCTTATACGAAGTTTCTAGGGGTTTATCATCCGGTGATTTTTTATGTCTTCGATGAAGCGTATCTCTAAATCTCATACATCGTAACCTGTAGGTAACTTGTAGGTGACCTTTTCTTTCCCATATAATCCTCTATATAATGATTGACTAAGTATTTAATTTGTAATTTATTTACCGAATTCGTCGCATTTATACAAAAAAAAAAAAAAAACTCGAAAACATATATTTAGGTTTACAAAAACCTTATTCGCAATAAACTCGTAGGTAGGTAGGTACTATTGAATACATTAATGTTTTTATATTCGTTAAGTTTTATCCTACACTGCTTAGCTAGTTTTTAGTATTAGTTAGTATACCTACTTAAGTCAACTTTTTACAACTAAGAACAATCTATTGTTACCTAAACTAAACAATGTGTATGCAAATAAAATATAATAAATTAATTAATACTTATTACGAGAAGATCAAATGATTGGACCCCGGAATTTTATTTTAACATAACATAAATTATAAAAATATTAGAATTGTTTTTTGGAAAAGAGGAGAATATTAATTTTAGTAATACACACAATACAAATACAAATATACAACAAACATAATATTAGAAAACCATCGTTAAAAATACATGGGTGAAAATGGTTTATCATAACTTTTGAAACTATCATGGTTTTGAACACTGTTTTTAACCGACTTCAGATAAAAAAGGAGGAAGTCCTCAATTCGGTTGCATGTTTTATTTTTTATTTTAATGTTTTATATTACATAAGGTCATGCTTCCAGATACAACGGGGCATAGGTATAACAATGGTTTGAAAAAACATGGTTGCAAAAATATAGTTAATGTGCCGGTACATACCTATAAATATTATCAACCTAAATAACATAATACCACTAGTAAATACGTAGCTAGAAATAAGTACCTATACCTAACCATTGAAGCCGAAAGCTTTTTTGTATCCGCTCTTCAGTAATTTTATTTTTATTTATTTTGTTTATTTGTTTTATTTGGGAAACAAACAGTACAGTAATTAATAAAGCTAGTAAATTTTGAGTAATACACAAACCAGTAAAGTTTCCACCATAAAATAATTCATAAAAAGCGTGTGAATAGGTAGACAGAAGAAAAAAGACAAAAATGTAACTAAGGCACAACTTAATACTTGAGTCATTGCTTCGGGAGTAGAGAAATACCTACCTATCCACAAGTGGGTATAATAACAAAGTGATGGAGACTGATTCAATGTCTATTTAACTGTATAACCAGCGATTTGTGCTAATGAACCAGGCGGTTTATGTTTATGAACTTGATTTAAACAGATGTTATCCCCTACCTTACATTGCACCGTTCACTGTGGTCTATCAAACTCCGAGTTTATAGGTAGGTAAGTCTAAGTAGACACTTTGTCCAGTATCACAGCATAAATTATTAGATTTGGTACATGCTTATACAAAAACGATATCCGAAAGCTCACACAAAGCTTTTTTTTTTGTGCTGGCTTGAATACAAAGTCCTTCCGCCAAGTTATTTTTGTTTATCAGAATTTTTTGTCACTTTATTCACTTTTACTCATGTTTGTGTAATTTTATCGTCGCACACTTATAATTTTCAGAAGTCAGTTTTGTGGTCACATAAATATTTTTAAAGAGTTTAATTTTAAAGAGTGTTCACAGTGTTGACCACATATTCATAACAAAGCTCAATTTATTTGCAGTGCTGCCTACAATTTCGTCAATGTCAGGTTTACATGCATAAGTTTTCATCTAATTTGATGCGGCCTGTCACTGTCACTGCAAAAGATAAACCTAAATTGAAATAAACCCTGAAACCCAGCTTTTGTAGAAGGTACCCACCAAAGTTTATCAGAGTTCTAAAACGGAGCTGGGGGCTTATTCTCGGGCCGATCTCGATCATTTTGAAATTTTATTTTATTGCTTCTTTTCGAAGGGGGAATGGATAATTTCCTTGAGTAATTTATAAACGACCTCTTCGAAAAATCCTCGACAGCTACGATATACGGAAAACGAACAAAAAGTGCGGGGTTGTGAAAAGAAGCAATAAAATAAAATTTCAAAATGATCGAGATCGGCCCGAGAATTAGCCCCCTGCATTCATCCACAATTTTTTTCTCATGTAATAAGTTTTTAAGTAACAGTAAGAAAAGCAGTACTGTAAAAAAGCTAGAGGTGTACTCGTTGGTACGAAAATCTGTTTAAAAAACAGAAGCTCGCATTGGAATTTTAGGTTTAATTTCTATACAGAATGCTTTGATGTTAAACTGAAACACATCGGTCGACAATCTCCCAGTCGACGATTGTGTCGATTTTCACCTTTGACAGGACAAGTCTCTGTCGATGAGTCGACGATGCGACGGCATCGATTAGTGTAAAATTAGAATAACTGGACGGTTGCCCGCTCCGCGAGTACAAATAGTACTGGGGCATGCGACCAATCGTAACTACCACAAATAAATAGACTGCAGTGTGGACACTTACCGAACTCGTCAACCCCCCAACATGATCAGAATTTTCAGTATAGTTTAAAGTGAAAATGAATAACTTGAAGAGATAAACTTAAATTACTTACAGAATGTACACCTACTGCAAACTGGCACTGGCGCTTATACCAATGTTACATAAAAACGTATTTTTAGCTGCGTCACTGTTTACCACTTTTTACATTTGTCACTGTTTATCAATCTGTAAGAGATGGCAATATTTCAAGCCTCAAAATAATAATATAGGGTCAAGCGTTGTTTATTTTTTTACATATTTTCATATTATTAATGTTTCACGTACTTACACTCGGATCGTAGCATTACGTCATGAAAGCCTTTCACAATAATATATTCATTTTACAATCACGATACAAGTACGATCTAGCTACTACTATATTCTTTATAAATTTACTACTACTACTTAAAACATATCGATACCTAATAATCCCACAAAGTTTGCGACTTAGGGCGATAATAATAATAATATTGATACTTTGTAATACAAAATATCAATATTGAAGGTGATTGCAAAATCTCCCTTGATTAGACACACCTACTCGTACTTAATCCCACCGTTAGGTCTCGCGTTAGGTCACCCATAACTTGACCAATAACTTTCTACATGTTTTACCAGTTCATTTGATGATTTAATTATTTATACTTACCAGACTGCAGATAAATACAAGCTTTCGAAAAGCTTACAAATTATTTCAATGTATCCTAAGTAGTGTCATGAACAAGCTTTAGCTTTTAAAAATAAAAAAGGTTATTAAAAAAATAATACGTATTCCTTATTTGAATTGAGACTTTTTTACATATGGTAGACATTTTCAAGTTTACTGGCGATAGGCTTGCAACCTTGTTGTTGTGGTTCGTTGTTCGCGGCCTAAAGTTGAAAAGTATTTCCAATTTTTTAAGCTAAGCAAAAGGTGTGGCCTTGGTTCAAAACCTATCAGGTAAATAGTAATATTTATTTATTTATCGGCCTGGATAATGGGGATGACTGATTACCGTGCATAAGGATTACCAAAGTCATGAGCCTAATTATTTTTAATTTCCAATTTATTGCATATGAGGACCAAGCTAAAGGGGATAAAATAATCCAGGATGCTCGTACTAGTCTCCCTAGATGAGTCTCGGCGTGACGACGGCTCCAATCAATGCGGAAGCGGCGCGTCTGGCCGAATGAGGCCGGGATGCGAGTGTCCCGCGCCGCGCCGGGTGCCAACGTCACTGCTGCATTTGTCTCCTAGATTCAATAAACACCAGTCTATTGTACTTCCTTACTTCACTTTCCAAAAAAGGCTGAAGATTCAGTCAATTTTCCAAATCATTGCCGTCATTCCGAATTAATTACCGTGACGCGATTTCTGAAGAATCAGCCAAAAGCACCGCACAAGCGCTTTATGCAGGGCTTACTTTAGTGGTGGGTTTTTCGATCCCCAAACCGCTGTTATTTTCACCATGTATTTCAACTGTCGATGTACCTAGTACTTCTCGCTCACACTTTTTGACACAAGCTTTGAAAGCTGCAAAATCACTGGTTATCTATTCAAAACCGTGAACTATTCTGTATAATCATCAGTTAGCATAAAAAATATTTTCATCCTAATACTTTTTCCTGCTTAAAAGTTTCCCTAACTGGTTGTCATGCATAAGAAAACTTTGAAAAAGGAAAACGTGTTAAAATCAAAATTAACTGTATGCAATTGGATTGCACACAAAATAGTTGCTCGCGATTTTTGACACAGAAGTTCAGTGTTTTTATAATCTTTTAACAGGTCAAAGTGTGAGCGAAGGTGTTTTACAGAATTCAGCGTCTAAACCAGTAAAACGGAACATTGCATAAAATTTTCTTAAAAATATTATCTTTTTCTCTTAATCAAAAATTCAAATGAATATAAATATCGGATAACAAGAGGGGCAACAATTTACTCATAATTTTTTTTTTGCGAAGGCATCAATAAATTTCCTTACGTAGAGTCGCGTAAATTCGAACAAAGTATTTAGGTTAATTCACTTATTTGATATTCGAATGCTAAAGTTTAAAATCCCATAAAAAAGTGTTTCTAAAAAAATTGAGGGCTTTTTAGAAAACAATGTTTTAGCTTATTTCTATCTCTTTTCAACCGGCTGTTATGATAGGCCCGATCAAATATTAATTGGCTTATCAAAAATGTTGCAAACAAAAATTTTACATAACCACCTGTCACATATTTGATTGATTGTGAAACTACTGGGCCTTAGTGTTCAGCAAGAAAACTCTGGTGTACAAAATATGAGCGCAAACAACCTTTCATAATTTGTAGAAGTTTTAATTTAAAAAAAAGTAGATGAGAATCCATTTCAATTCTTTTAACGATTTTTCCTAAAACTTTTTTTATATTATTTGTAAAGCATACACCACACGCTGCTCGATTATTTCGAAACATTGCGTCTCGGTTTTAAGCCTAGAGGATGTAAATCGCAAGAAGACATGACTAACAAAATTACTTACTAAGTTTACATCACACAATCAATAACGACCAAATAAGCTCGGGCGCACCTATTTTCCCTAGATAGACATCTGACAATCTGGTGATTTAACTGCTTTGATCACTGCTAGTTTTCTCATTTGAAGTTACATGGTAACTTCTAAGTGTACATTAATAGACTAGCCGGCTAGTTGAAAGAAACAGGACATAGCCGGCTATAAGCAGAGTCCGCTTGCAGAAATTCTGGAATAACCGTGTACTAAAATATTAAAGGGCTCAGCGACGAGCCCGCTTTTAGGCGCAAAGCGCGGGTGATGAGTGCGGCAGCGGCGGCGGCGGTGGCGGCGGCGACGGCGTACGAAAGCTCCGTTCCATACTAGCGGTGCCGTTAGCGCAGGCTCGGGCGGGCGGCGGCGAGGCGGTGGCGGGCGGGCCGTGGGAGGTACCGTTAATGACGTCACGGGTGTGACGTCGCCGTCGTGACGTCAGGAAATGCGATATAGCCACCAGCCTCGGCGGCGGCGGCCTCAGTAACGCACCGGCCGTTCACCAAGGCGGTACCTCCGCGCGCCCTCTCGCGATCTGCCTCTATCGTAGCTACGAGCGAGTGTTGTGTGCGCGTGCAGTGAGTGGAATGTGCTAGGCCGCATGAGGATCCTGCTGAGCGAGCTGGGACTGTCCGGCGCGTGCCTCGGTCTGACCCTGGAGCCGCGCGCCTCCTCGCTGGAACCTGACAAGTCTGCGCCAGGTCAGCGCCCGCTGGACTTTACGACCACCTCTGTGTTTATTTTCGCTTTCGTTGTGTAGAACCTTTGGGTTATAGACTGTTGTTGTGGGACTGTCGTGACGATGGCCATCGGCTAGAATGCGAGGTGCGTTGCTGACGCCCTCCAACCAACACTGTGCCCTTAGACAATTCCAACGTACGTACCCCCTTTTTGTTTTTTATTATTTAGTTAAATATTATTTTTGTATGTTTGTTATTTATTTAATTTTATCCTGTTTTATTTTGTTTTGTTTACTATAAGTTTCACCACAGATGTTAATTTTAATTTCGCAAGCAAGTTTGTATTTGGAGTTAGTGGCCAACTTAGGTGACGATAATAATAATCACTTATTATCAAGTTAACTACTCAGAAAACTTACTTTAAACAAGTAAGAACTGGATTATGACTATAGATTAAATAAGTACTTAAATGCTTTAATTTTTTAAGTTAGTGTACTGTTCTTGTGCAGTGTGAGATTTCGATACACAACCCATAAAACTCAATCTACAACAAAATTCAATAAAAAATAATTTATGAGAATTTTAAACATCTACTTTAATAACGTGTGCTTCGGATAAATATTGAATGTGCTTCAATAAGGTTTTCCTCATTCTGTGTCTCAAAAGATGTTTGATCTGAACTGTATAAAATATTGTTTGTTCAAAACGAATTTTAAACAACAGGAACTTATTTTTTTTTATTTACATTAAACACGCTTGTAATTACAGAAATGATTAAATTTTAACTAGATTAGTACCTATGTATTTCGGAGCTTTCTTGTTGATGGTTCTTAGTTGCATCCTCCAAATCCAAATTATTCCTAAGCTTTGCAGAAACTTTGGTCCGTATTGAAAAATCGATTTATTATTATTTATTATCTTAATTTCTAACCAGGTATCCTGCTAGACAACGACCAATTCACCTACTGACTTAACTATTTGCGAATTTAGGTATCTTTTGATAAACCGGTTCAATAAATCCTAAATAGGAAACCAGTTGTACAAACTTCCTTGAGTTTCACACTTAATTTTTGTGATGTGTTCGAATATCACAATATGTTCAAATTCGCATTGCAAATAGAAATGAAATGCAAACATTATGTGATGAGTACATACTAGCTGCACATACCGGCTACTTTGGGGCTCGTAGAACACAAACATGTGTTGCAACAGTTAGGTTTCAACATCCGAAGATGATAGGTGCCGCTTCATCTCGCCTGCATAAATTATAATCGAGTTGCACCGAACGTGTCACAAGAATTATAATCATAATGCCACCTTCGACATCGAAATGATTATTAAGTAAAATTATCCTCGGATTTGTTTCGCTACTGGTGAGGTAACCGCGAATATAATGTGGGATGTTTATTTCGCGATAGTGTCCGGACCCGACGGCCTCTGCCGTGTGTGCTGGCTTGTGGCTTGCCCAATCGGTTGTCGCAACCGGCAGACGCTGCACCTGCCGAGATGACAGCTTCTGCTAACTAACTATCCACCGCACCGTCGCATATTGTTATTATTGAAAGAGGCTTAGACTTTATTCATTATAAGAAGGTGCATTTGCGTGCATTACACCGGCGATTACCGGCAGATATTTTTGCAACACGTCTAATAAAACTAAGAATAAATATTCGATTATACTGATACAACTTTCACTTTTTATTGCTTCAGGTTTTGACCAAATAAAAGTGTTTTTAAACGGTAATAAATAAAGTGTTACCTACAGTAGCTTCCTAGTCACCAAGTATATTACGGACAATTCTTTGTCCTAATGAGCTCGTTCAACTATTTACTGTACGCCAATAGAATATGAAGTTATGTTATCGCTCAGCTGTAGTACTGACGTCACGGTGGAATTGAGCCTCACTCGCGTCACACAACCAGTGACCTTCGTCTGCTCGAAAACATCCTGATATTCAGGGGGGCAGGGATACCGCTCGCTCAGCGGGAGGCTATCATTAACACCCTTCGTGACGTATGTTACTATTGCAGATATTATCTGTTACGAACGTTGCATGAACTGAATAAACCCATTGAAAAAGATAATTTATAACGGGGCACGCTGGGCTTGAGTCGCTTTTAGATTTTGCGATAGCGCACTCATTAATATTGCAGTCGTTTAAATGCGGGGAGTTTTCTTTCAAAAAGCGTCATAGCGTCTGTCACGTCTAAAAATACTAGGGTGGTTGAAAATGGCCGACGGGTGGAAGCCATGGAAGGAGAGCCTCCCAGTTGCTTGAGGCGTCGAATTGTACGTCTGACGTCACTGGCGATGTGACGTCACGCATCGACCCGCGCATAGTTTCAAGGACGCCCTTGGGTGCTTCTAGACCGGCATCAGCACCTGACTTCCTGTACACGAGACCGTTTTGTGCACAATACTTATACGGCTTTGCTAAAAATAAAAGCTTTTTACGTAAGACAACTTTTGCAAGTTATAAATAAGCGAGCCGTACTTTTGACGTCACTTTGAAACTATATTTTGAATATCCAAAGACCATGGTTAAATCATCTAATAATGTTATAGCTTGGTTAGGTATAGATAGATAGATAGATAGATAACACTTTATTGTACACCACAAGAATAAGAACATACACATAGCGAAAAACTAAAACTATAGCGAAGCACAATGGGCGGTCTTATCGCTATGAGCGATCTCTTCCAGACAACCTTTGGATGGACAGGATTTGAATAACGAGAAGGCGGTGCCATAAGGGCTTCTACACTATATATTATTATGAGAAATTATGATATATTTATGTAGGAACTATAGAAACATTACATATTATACCTATACATATACATACACAGTACATATACCTATAGTTTATAAACATGAATACATAGATAGCAACAATAATATAAACATACATAATTATACTGATAACATAGATAAATCATAATAAACCTCCTAATTCAAATGAATAGTGGCTGTGCAAAAGCTTTTTGAAGATGGGAAGGGATTTCGCTTTTCGAATATCAACAGGAAGAGAGTTCCAAAGGCGGGTAGCTTGTACAGTGAAAGAGTGCTTATAGAAAGAAGAAGAGTGGACAGGAGTACTAAGTTGTAGGGTTTCAGAAGATCGTAAGGTACGAGAGTTGGCGAGATGTAGGTATTCAAAGCGTTCTTTTAGATAAGGGGGGGTGGAGGGATTAAATAAGATACTGTACAAGAGGCAAAGGTGCATGATGAGTATTCCTGCGAAAACGAATAGGCAACCACTTAAGCTTATTACGAAAATCGGAAACATGGTCATATTTGCGTAAGCCAAATATGAACCTAATGGAGAAGTTTTGGAGGCGCTCAAGCTTATCCAGTTGCGCTTCGGTGAGATCAGGATAGCAGGCGTCGGCATAATCAATGATTGGAAGCAAAAGAGATTGCGCAAGCGTAACTTTAGTGGATGTCGGTAAAAAGTTTTTTAACCTTCTCAGTGAAGCAGCTGACGCAAACATTTTCCTGCTCAGTTCAGCTAGATGCGGCTCCCATGACATGTTTTTGTCCAAAATAACTCCCAAGTTCTTGACTGAGTCACTAAAAGGAATGGGAATGTTGTCAAAAACTACTTGCGCAAGAGTAGACCAGTTTATTCGGGAGATCATCCGGGAACTGCCTAAAATAATGACTTGGGTTTTTTTAGGATTCACAGAAAGCCCAAAATCTCTGCTCCATGTGAGAATACGCATTAGGTCGCTATTGGTGTTAGAGATCGCCTCACTCAAGTCATTAACTGAAGCCTGAGTGTAGATCTGGAGATCATCTGCATAAAGGTGGTAGGAGGAAGTTAACTTTTGGGAAATAGAATTTATAAAAATTGCAAAGAGAAGAGGAGATAAGACGCCGCCCTGAGGCACTCCGGCAGTGAGATCGCTCCATGATGAGAAAGTATCATCAATTCGGATGCGTTGCCGGCGTCCAAACAGGTAACTATGAAACCAGTCAATAGCCGTTGGAGATACGTTAAGAGAGCGAAGTACACCCAGAAGAATATCAAAGTCCACGTTGTTAAAAGCGTTACTAAAGTCAAGCAAAGTCAACACAGTTACATGCCCGTTGTCCATACCCAGACGAATATCATCGGTGATCTTAGTCAGAGCCGAAGTAGTGCTATGACCACGACGAAACCCGGATTGTAAAGGATTGATGAGGGAATGTATGCTTAGGAATGTACTGAGTTGGTCGTGAACCAGTCGTTCCAGTACTTTGGATAGGAAAGGAAGGATAGATATGGGGCGATACTCAGAGAAAGTAGAAGGATTAGCCTTTTTAGGTAGAGGAATGATCTGAGCATTTTTCCAGATATCAGGGAAGGTTCTAGTGGAAATGGAGAAATTAAGGATATGGGATAGGACAGGGATGATTTCATCGAGTATGGGCACTAACATATTGCGACTAATGTTGTCATTGCCGACTGCGTTAGATGAAATGGATGTTATACTTCTCTTAACGTCACAAGCTGAAAATTGACTAAAAAAAAATAAAAGGTGAGAAATCTGGGGGTGGTATAGCTGAAAGATTTTGAATAGTATTAAGCTTAGTTAGTCCATTGATATTGGAAGAAGAGGAGAAATGCTTATTTAATAAGTCGAAATTTAGGTCTTTGGGAATAGAGTCTAGTCTGGATTTACCAACCCCCAATGTTCTTAAGAATTTCCAAACTTTCGCAGGGTCATTACATTCTACTGATTTATGAATAAAACGGCGTTGAGCGTCCCTACACACCTTATTGCAGTGATTTCTTCGCTTCAGATATTTGGAATAGTTCTCATCAGATGGATTGCACTTATATTTGAATTTGGCAAGATTTTTATATAATTATGTTAGTGCTATGTACCTAAGGTACGACGAGGTATGTCACACTTTTGTCTTAAAATATTTTAGCGATAGCTTCTTCAACGAAACATCAAATATTGTATAACAGCAAGTTACGTGTCTTAGCAAATGCAGTGCTGTGACTACCTCATAGCTTAGATGGTGCTAACTCTGTTTTCGGCACTGCGCTGTAATTCATTAGTTCGATTCTTACCAAGAACAAATATTTATGTGGTGAGAACTAACAAGAATAATTACGTGTTTCTTCTGGGTTCGTGAGGTCTATACTAGTAGATATACCTAGTGTATACGTTTTTTAAGGGGTTTTATCAGCTAGCAGCTAACTTGTTTTCATTACACTCTGCTTAGTTTAGGGCTACATTAAAACACCAAAAGTTAAGGGGCCAGCGGAGGGCAAATTTTCATACAAACGTAATACCAAAATGATTACTAATTTAAGCAGATTTTCACTATATTATTGTAATAATTGTATTTTTATTGTATTTGTCTAGGTTCCTGGGCAGTTTTTATTTTAAATTACTTACCTCAAATGAAATTAACGCCAATCACATTTTACAATGTAAAAAAATGCGATTGATGTTTTTTTCATTTTAGGTAAGTAATTTGAAATAAAAACTGTTGAGGAACCTAGATAAATACTATACACATACAATTATTACAATAATATAGTGTAAATCTGTCTAAATTAGAAATCATTTTGGTATTCCGTTTGTATGAAAATTTTCCCTCCGCTGGCCCCTTAAGAGCCGAGCGGGATTTGAACCCGCGACCTTCCCCTTGGTACGGGGCTGCGGTGACGACGACGATAAGTGTAGTAAACACTATAAAATCAATAAAAAAAACAATGATACGTTTTATATTAGAGATACATGATGTATGTAAATGAAACCAAAACTTACATCAGAAAGTAGTGTTTTAGTTCGATTAATAGGCTGTGAGACAAAGTAAATTGATTTAAAAAAACTATATCTATATAAAACATTGAATTGTACATATTATTTATATTTATGTAACTGTTTTATTTAGTAACACACCAGCATAAACTGTTACTGAATATAGAAAAAAACATAGATTTATACATGCACGGCGCGGCGTTACGTTTATTTTTATGGAAGGAAACGTAGATAATAGATATCTTTCTCTACGGCCAGACGTATTCGTGGGCGAGGGTGCAATGACGTCAGAGCTCCTGACGTCATAAGCACACCTTCCCGCCTACGTCCCCTCATCGCCGACGCTACATACAGCTGATAAAACCTTAAATACGCCGTCGTTTCCAGTCGTTTCCAAGTATCTCACTGACGTCGTTAAAAGTATTCATAGGTGAGCTGCCGATGTGTTTGTTTTAAAAGTATTAAAATATAAACTCTTTTAAATATCACTTGAAACAATACGTGTTATATGCATAAGTGAGAACATTAAAGAAAATATTTTAAATAGGTACCATAATATACAACGTGTATCAAAATATGTGTACTATCCTGAAGGGGGGTGAATTTTCACCCCCCGGGGAACAACTTTTGTTCAACGACTTTTCGAACTTCGATTGGTATCTCTGAAAAAAACTGCAACGAAGTTTCAACATGAACAGCTGACTTTATACAAAGTGACAACCCTAAACTCAGCTACAGAGGTAGTAGGTAGTAGTAGTAGACCTACAGAGGTAGTAGGTCAAGGGGTCAAGGGGTTACAAGGATAGGGTTGTCAATTTATTTAGGCATTATGAAATTAAATATTTTTGTATGGGAAACTGAAAATAGGAATTTTTAATTATCTCCCCCCCACAACTGATCACCATTGTGGTCTGAAACCCCCCACCTTCGCATAGTACACATATTTAGATACACCTTGTATTACGAATAAACTGGAAGAAAAATGATAGGTATGCAACAGTTACAACGGAAGGTTGGACGGACAGAACCGGCCTCCACGGTCCTTGTTTCAGTAGATATTTCTAAACATAAAAAACAAGCATAAAATTATTAAAATCAAAACTTACAAATCATTAGTTACTGTCGGTAAATACACTTTTTAACTAACTGGTAGGTAGATACATATGTACGAGTAAGTAGGTATTATCACCCGTAGAGTGAACGTAAACATAAAAGTAATAACCTTTAATATCTTATAGGTTAGTTCAGTTTTGTGGGTACACAATTTGAAAAAACTTTACCTCCCGCGATAAATGTATAATTTATTAAATTCAAAAGTATATAAAAATATATATATATATATAAATAATAATATAATACTTTCGTAATTAGTAGGGATTTATGGTCAATGCTAACAATGCAATATAGACATTTTCCTATATAGCGGTTAACTTCAAATTATAGCTGTGAATATTATAAATAAATCCTTTAGAAGTATAATAAGCTTCTATACTTACCGATCACTAATAACATGTTATCCTTTGCATCTAGAAACAAAATAGCGATGCTTAAATGTAGGCAGCGCCATCTAGTAGTTGTGTTTCAAACTAGGAAAAGCGGAAGCTTGAGGGTGGTAGATACAGGCGGGTGGTTATTTTTCAAGTTGTGCTCTACTGGGCGCGATAGACAAGCAAACCTTTTCAAAGCTTGAGTGGCCAAAAATAAGCTAGATGGCGCTGGAAGAAAAATAGATGATTTTAAAGCTTTATATCATGTGCATGTGTAGTGAAAACTATAAATGCTGTATGATTATAGACTTACAATTTGTAGAAATTGTTTCGCATTAAATTTTTTTTTCACATATTTTGATTCTACCTCTATATCTGATAACACTTCTGTAAAGTAAGTTTGGGTCTGATGTTGTTGGAACACTGTTTTATTTTTTACCCAAAACAAACCAGTTGAGGCAATCTGATCAAAACTAACGATTGTGTTCGATGTTATCTTTCCTGTTTGCTGTTGGTACTCCGGTCTAAAAATAGATCAAAATTCGAATTTTGATTCTATTAGATTGCATCAGCTGCTTTCCGGTCCTTAACGTTTAAGCAAAAGCATTTTTGCTTTTCTGTGTTAGGTAACGTTCATTTTGAATAACATAATAAAAACTTGAGTAACAGATTTCACGGCTAATTCTATGATGTTTCTGGGGTTTTTAGATGTAGTTCTTATTTTTATCAAAATCGAGCCCGAGAGTTATATAAGCAATATTTTTCCAAAACTATAGCCGTTATATTTTGCCCTCAGAATGCGATCGAAAAGGCTCACCCCGTACTACCTACCATGCTCATATAAATGCAAAACTTACAATATTGGATATTTAGAATAAAATTTGGAAAACTATAGTGTGTAACCTGGATTTAACCTACTTTTTATCCCGGTAAAATAACAGGAACGAGTGTTGTTACTAGTGTTAAATAAATCAGATGAGATGATGGTATTATAGTATTTCGTTTGCGTTGACCCCTATCGACCTATTGACTACTTAGTGAAACTAGTAGTTCGCCCCGAACTGAGATCTCGTGTTGCGATCCAAATGCTCCAAAAAGTTAAGTATTAAGGTAAAATAGATACACAGGTTTTTTTTAATTTGTGTGTATTTAATATTTTACCACGCGTCGCGCACCGCCGTCCGTTTCTGCTTCTTCACTAATTTCCATCCTAAGGGTACCTGGAAGAAATCGCTCTCAGCGATAAGGCCGCCCATTGTACTTTATTTTATTACGCTGTTACTTGTGATGTATCCTTGTGTACAATAAAGTGTTATCTATCTATCTATCTAAAAGTTAAGTTAAATAAATAAATTAAATATTGTGGACAATTCACACAACACTACCCAGCCTCAAACTAAGCAGAGCTTGTAATATGGGAACCAGATAGCTGATATAATACTTGAATACATTTTTTTTTTTGTAAATACATACTTAGAATACAATACAACACCCAGACAGAGAACAAACATTTATGTTTACCACACAAATATTTGTTCTCGGTGGGGATCGAACCCACGACCTACGGCGCAGAAGGCAGAGCTACTACCAACTGAGCTAGAGGCCAATCTTATGGTAAGTATTATGGTAATCAGAAAAAAATATGCCACCATCACGCATTGTGTTTTATCTACTTTTAGAAAGTATTTCTGTCTAGATTCACTGTTTGGCCTTGCCTCTGACTATCCCTCAGTAACTTTGTATGGTAGACAAGTTTTCAAATTTTCAAAAAATTTCAAAATTTTATTTATTTGGATCATTTAGTTTTAACTCAACTGGCTCAGTAAATTTCTCAAGTACAAGCTATCCACTTATCAAATTCAGAACAAACGGTTCGAACGTTATCGTCGGACAAACATACTTAAATACATTAAACATAGCTACATACGCACATAAAATGCCAAATCGCCCAAATTGTTTGTAAGATCTTCAAAATTACTATAACTAGAACCAAAAGCATTAAAATTACATCAGTAGGCCTACTACAGGCTCTGTCTGGCTCTGTCTCTGGTTTTGAGTCTGTGTGAGTGTTGACTAAATAAAACATACGTCGAAACGTCACACGCACAGCATAATACACTGGTGAGCACTCACACAGACTCAAGACCAGAGCCAGAGACAGAGCCAGACAGAGCTTGTGGTAGGCCTAAAGGTTAGCTATGCTATGATTAGCATCTGCCGCGGCTCCGCCCGCGTGCTACAGAATAATATTTTCCATCCAAATCGTCAATGCGTTAAAACGAACTAAGAAGCACACTCATTTACAAACTATTAAAATAGGATTGAAATTAAGCATTTGACACAACATGATTACTGGTACCAGGTACCAGTATGCAAATTGACAGAATATAATTCATTGGTACAGTCATAAAAATATTTAAAATAAATTAAACATTTCCATTTGATTATTTAGTTAGTTGAGTTATTATATTTGACCTTAAATAAAATTGCATAAAAGTATTTATTTAATGTACAGGGTGTTCAACAAAATGTGTGTCATACGGTATAGGGGCGCAGGAGCTTTTGCAATATAATAATATTATGTCACGTTCTACGGAACACTTTGTATAGATAGATAGATAGATAGAAAATACTTTATTGCACACAACAAATAAATAAAGAACAGGTACATAAAATACTTAAAACTATTTGCCTCATACAATGGGCGGCCTTATCGCTAAATAGCGATCTCTACCAGACAACCTTTGTATAGTAGAATAGTAGAGCCTACAAGGACTATAACTCAAGAGCTGATTTTTTAAGTGATAAAGTTAATATTATTTGCGTTATACAAATCTATATCTGCTAAAAAAAACATTTTAAAACTCGTTTTGTACCAAAAGTAAGAACAAAACTCGTGTTTTAGGTAGATTTTATTAAACAACAGAGATTTTTAAATAAATAAAGAGAACATAAGCTATAGTTAATAATAACTTAGACTTTCATTAGAAATAACGCGGAAAAAATATTGACTAACCCTAAAATTTTCGGGATAAATCCAGGCTAGTAGCCATGGTCTAGTGAATAGGGCGTGATTGAATCACAATAACCCCAAACATTATTATTGGCATTTGTTATATAATAATATAGGATTCCTCTCAATTTTCTATTTTGTAGTATTTTACTAACTTACTATTTTGACGGACGGACGGACAAACAGTCACCAGTATGAGAATATAATAATAATCATTTTTTTCAAAATTGTACCATTATCTTGGGATTCAAATATTTTTGATTTATTTATTGATATTATAAAGAAAATATAAAAACTAGATTTTATAAGAAACTAGAAAATTTTATAATGAACTCTGTTTTCCACCTGAAAGTATTACAGGTAGAAAACAGAGTTTAGATCACCGACCGCAGGCAATGTGCCCAAAAGGCTGGCAACGTTACCTCTTTGAATAGCTAAGCTAATTCTTTGCCCTAGGTAAGCGCCAGCCCTTTGGTCACCAATAATAATGTACGTACATTTCTACATAGTGCCATAAGGTACTAAGTAGTGCCATAAGATTTGTAAGCCCCAAATCCATTCTAATCCATAAATGTATTAAGCTATCAGTTAAATCGAATTATTCTCAACTGATTTAAATGTGTATTTGAAATTCTGTAAACAGTAATAAGTTTTATAGATTTGAGAAACCGACTTCATGGTCAAAGTGGGAACTGGTTTTTATAAAATTTCTATTAAACCAATCTAATATAAAAAGTATTACCCTTCAGATAAAAAATATTTTTCAAGATATGCGATAGCAAATATTTATAAATCTGTATTGTTAATTGTATAACAGCCTCACTGAAAACTGTAGCTCGTCTATTATTAATAAGTTAGAAGCTTCGCAAGCTTATAGATTAAATTAAACTGACGATATTATTTAATAACTGCATTAAATGTTTCTTTCAATGGGTTTTCAATTGGGGTAGGCCAAAGGCCAAGCGCTTTTTCGCAATTTTTAAAATAAACTAAAAAAGATTATCGCGTAAGTTTTTTTGATGGTTGTAGCATGAACAACGCATTCCTTGAAAGTCTTATATAATTTTCAAATTAATATTTCGATAGCCAGTAGATACAACAGTTTAGTACTGTTTTCAATGATTTTGATGATTCTGAAACATAAATTTGAAAGAAAATGAAAGAAAAAAAACATTTTTATACAGCACATGGCAGATAAAAGAAAAGTGAATATTTAGATTCCTTATTATTCCTTATTTAGATTAATATTTGATACTTATTAGAGGAGAACATACTCTCTTAATGTCACGGTTTTTACAAATCTTACGAATAAGATGATCAAATATTAAAGGGAGCTTTTATTTAAAGTGGGGTAGATATTATTGAAACGGCTTAATGGTATTATTCTATTGTTAATTTATTTGATGTTAGATAACACATAGATTTTTTTAGTTCAATTAATTAGTGGACTCACACTTAGGCCTGGTTTTTGTGAAAAAAATAGAATCGACAACAAAAGCTCTCCTGTTTTGTTTATGCTTTAATAAGACTGGAATTAATGGTTCTTAACATAATAGAAACTGCAAATGCCACTGATTTCATAACCTCCCTTGGGACCCATCACTTTTTCGCCCTAAAAACTTCCAAGTTATTTTGTTATGGAAAAATAGATTTAAACTACACCTAATAAGAATGAAAATAGGACGAGGCAGAAGCTTCTTTGTAATAAATTTAGGTGAGGTGTATTATACGTAAGATTCAATTTTCTGGGCGTGGCGAATCATGCACCGTGACACAATGTATTCAAAACGGCAATATTTGGCCGGCAAAATTACTGTATAAATACAAGAGCTTTATTTTCTGTCGTCATTTCACTCAAGTAAGGGTAGCGGTGAACACTAGTTATTGATTTGCGACGAGGCTATAGGTAGTTCCAAGTGCTAGTGAAGGAAGATTCAAAGTATGTTCGCCGAGGGTAAATATAAATGATGCATGGATCAAATAGCGTGATAGTTCAAATCACTGCGCCGTCAATTCCACATGGCTATCCTGGGTTCATTTCTAACAAGCACCTCCGTGATTTAAGTTGGATGTTGATTTCAACTTCAATTTAAAAGATCGTTATCCTATGGTTTAAAAATAATTTACTAAGTATAAATGTAATATAATACTTATAAAAAATATATTTTATGAAAATGTATATCTCGATAGGAGGTCTCAAATAAACTTTTTATTGTTACAGGGCCGAGCAGCGACATAGGGTCGCTCTCGCCAAGCGCTTTTACAACAAACTCCTCCAGCATGCTACTGCTGCAAACACAAGTAAGTATCACTCTTAAAACTAAATTCTTATGTAGTTAAACGCACTTAAAAGTTTGAATAACAAACCCTAGCTAAGTAAATAGGTATATTCTGTTTCCTAAGTGCCCATTTCCCTGAATTATTAATTTGTACACCTGCTACTTTCAATTTCAAAGTTGACAGTCCATAAAGTACTTACAAAATTATCGAAATAAGCTCGCCATTGGTGCGGCATTCCGCCCCTACCGGCTCTCCACCGCCTACCGCTTGCGTGACGCCTCCTTTATCGATTGTCATTTCTATTGCAGAGCAACTACGGTTCGTCCTTCAGTGATCTATTGTCGCCGCAATATCAAGACGACTCGTCCGAAATCTTGGAAGAAAATCTTGATCCTTTTCCGGACGTTGAGTTCCACGCTCCTATTCCTTTTGAAGTAAAATCGCAACGAGACACGCCGATCAGCGAGTCGTCATCACCTACCCCTGGCCCAGCACTGCCTAGTTTTGAAGAAACTTATTCTGTCCGTTACCCTAAGCAAGAAATGGCTGAGTTTGGCATAAAAATGGACGAGGACTGTTACAATGTTAGCCCCTATTCGCATCAAGGGCATGCACCAACGCAACTACTGTACCAATACCATCAGCCGTCGCTACCGTACGTACCGTCGTCGTATTATGCCCCATCACAACAATGCAGCCCAACTTTTGACACTGGCGGACTCACGCCAAACCAAGATTCCTATTCGCTACCTCCGTTCTCAAACTCAGTTGATCTACACGTCACAACTGACCAGAATTCGAGGCAACGACGAGCCTCGTTGCCGGTGCAGAGGACCGAGTCCAACAGCTCCAACGACAGTCCGAAAGTACTCGGTGGTAGAATTCACTGTATGCAGGCATCGGCACCCAGTTCAGCGTCTAGTTCACCTGGAGTGGCACCGCCCGAGGGCGCTCCACAACGATTGGGACCTGGCTCACCGAGTCAGCTATGTGCAGTATGCGGAGACACTGCAGCCTGCCAACACTACGGGGTGAGAACGTGTGAAGGATGCAAAGGATTCTTTAAGAGAACTGTTCAGAAGGGTTCAAAATATGTATGTTTAGCTGAAAAATCTTGCCCTGTCGATAAAAGAAGACGAAACCGATGCCAATTTTGCCGGTTCCAAAAGTGTCTCGTAGTAGGAATGGTCAAGGAAGTGGTTCGAACTGACTCTCTAAAAGGCAGACGTGGCAGATTGCCGTCAAAGCCGAAATGCCCTCAAGAGTCACCACCGAGTCCACCAATATCGCTGATCACTGCCCTCGTAAGAGCTCATGTTGATACGTCGCCGGATTTTGCTAACCTCGATTACACTCAGTACCGAGAGCCGAACCCGCTAGAACCCCCCATGTCTGATTTAGAAGTGATACAACAGTTCTACTTATTGTTGACGACCTCAATCGACATGATCAAAGTGTTTGCGGAGAAAGTGCCGGGGTACGGCGAACTATGCCATGAAGACCGCGAGCAGCTGTTTGCGTCTGCCAGATTGGAGTTGTTCGTGCTGCGACTAGCATATCGCACGCGCCCAGAAGACACCAAGCTCACCTTCTGCAATGGTCTCGTGCTGGACAAGCGCCAATGCCAGCGCTCTTTCGGGGACTGGCTTCATGCAGTTATGGACTTTAGCAACACCTTACACTCCATGGATATCGACATATCAACTTTCGCATGCCTATGCGCATTGACTTTAGTTACAGGTGCGTACACTAATAACTACTAATTTGTTGATAAACGCAAACAAAACCTTAAAACCAATTTCATAAAATTTTAATCTATTTTCTTTTAACCATTTTCTCTAAACAGAAATAAGATAAAAGTCGTGATAATACTGCACTTTTTGATTTCAAGTGTAAGTACCTTCTAAATAGTTTATTATTAATTTCAGATCGACACGGTTTGAAAGAACCTCATCGAGTGGAGCAGCTCCAAATGAAGATAATTGGTTGTCTGCGGGCGCACATGCCGGGTGGTGGCGGCGGCGGCGGTATGACCAGTGCGCCGCACTTCAGCCGCGTGCTGAGCGCGCTGCCCGAACTGCGCTCGCTGTCCGTGCAGGGCATGCAACGCATCTTCTACCTGAAGCTAGAGGACCTGGTCCCCGCTCCGCCCCTCATCGAGAACATGTTCCGCGCAAGCCTACCGTTCTAAACCCCTACGCCACAACCCCGAGGACCATTCCCGCCTTCGAACATTTTCCGCGATCCTTAGAACCGAATCCGTTATTTTTTATAAGTGTTTAGGATAGATAAATATTTTTCTAGAGACTAGATGGACATTTTATTGGACACGATCTCCCACGGAATCGGTTCGTGCTAATCTAAAATCTATTGTATACCTAAATAGGTCTTATTTTTATCTCTAAGTAAAATAATAGGATGATTTAATTTGTTAAGCCGTAAGTTAAGTTTAATTTATTATCTTAAAATTAGATTTAGGTGTAATGTGTTTGGTGTGATTTTGTTTATCTCATTAATGTTGTGTACTTTATGTAGTCTGCATTTGAGTTACCGCTCGTGATTAATGGCATCTTGTCGTACAAATATTCCTATGTTAACTACGTATTATTTAAGTAAGGAAAATCTAGTCACAAGACTTAGAATGGTATATATTAAGGCTCGTATTAATTGGGCTTGTTTTTTATGTAATAAAGAGATTGATAGGCATTTAATGTCCTTTTGTACGAATGTGAGAAAGAAATACCTAGCAGTACGGCTTTTTAGCCGCACAGTAGGTATAGTACCTAGATAACGTGCGTGAACTGACGATTGATGGAAGTTACCTTTATTTTACAATAATTTTAATAATAGACGCTAGGATGTTAAACATAATTTGTTATTGCGATTTAAATAAACACTGATGGCCCGAGAAAAAGTTCAGCATTAATTGGTGAAAATAGGAAAAGTCACAAAATGTAGATAACCTACCAACCTGAGGGTACAAATTATAATAGTTATTATGAAAGAAGTATTTTCCTTTTATTGCGTTACAAGTAAATATTGGGCGTGATAAAAAAAGCGTGTGTAAATAAAACATAATTTTTATTGTAGACGCGTAATTCTTTCTAAAATATTGAAGTATCAAAAACATATCACTATAAAATCTGATACCTTTTGTATCTTTGCAAATTACATTTTTATTAGGTATAAACAGTACCACAAAGTTAGTAAAACACCCCTATTTTAGTAGGTAGGTACATATTTAAAACAAATAATACTCGTAGAAAGTCTGTAGATACTTAAAATGGTGTCACTTTTTATAAATAGCATGCTTATTACTTCTTTAGTTTGTTTGTTTGCATTAGTTCGAGATCAAACTAAAATTTAGGTAAATACGTACCCTAAAATCTCCTGATTAGTATAGGAGGTAGAAGTAAACTGAAAGGTATGTTTCTTATTTTCTCTATAAAAATTCACGAAATAAAACAAAGAAGTATGCATATAAATTTGCAGTTGTACAATAGAACCTTCTATTTTTAATAAAATCTAACTGTGCAAAACCACAACTAGGTATAAGAAATAAAACAGTACACAAGTACCTGAATATATTTTGTCAAGTGGGTGCTGAATGAACGTCCTTGTCTAAATCTATTATAATGTCCTATTTTTAGGTATATAAGATACTTTTTGATACTAAAATCTAAAATGGTAATACGACTTTGGATGCTGAACTTTTCACTCTCGGTTCAAAAGAAACCTTTTTTAATGTTTAATTTAATGGATTTCTAGGATACATCTTGTGACATGGTTGTATTTTGTTCTGATTGCTTGTAATAGACCACGTTAGTAAGTCATAATAGGTGGCACTTTTGGGTAGGTACCTACCTACAATTTAGTGCTGGAAGTATTGACCTAACAATCCATAATAATACCAGTTTTGTCACACCCGCTTAGAATCTTTACCATTGTTCTAATAATAGTATTTGTTGTAATAATACAACGATAATGTTTATCTTTCTTTTAGCAGTTACCTACTTAAGTATCTATCGTTTAAAATAGTACTTAGGTACCTACCTACTTAATATTTAAATAAGTTATTAAAAATGCATTTCCTATGTCACACACCTACTTTTAGAGAACAAACTTAGTTGTGCTTTTTTTTAATAATGTTAAACTGATTACTTTGTAAATATTTCGTCAGTATAATATCGACGCAGAAGCGTTAATTTATTCAGTCTTTTAATTACTACCTACCTAAAAACCTTGCCTAAATTCGTTATATTTATTTATAGTACAGCCTCATAGTACTAAATTTATGAAAAAAACACCTCACGACCGTAATCTTCAGGTACGGTAGACGGTATCAAAATAGAAGAGGTACTTTAATAATCTTATAAATTTCAAAATAGCATAGTAAGTAATCCATATACGATTTATTGCGAATTATAAATGTTGTAACTCAGATCTACGAGGTGCTACAGAGTACTACGCCTCATTCTTACCATCGCTCCAAGAAAGTTCAATATTTAATAAAAAATATAGGTAAGTAAGTAAAAGTTTTTTTTTTCAAATTATACATTTGAGTTTGATTGACCGCAATCGAACCTGAGTTGACTGTGTGTGTAGCGCACGGCAGGCAGTGCAACAATGAACAATGTTTCGGCCAAGTTTGGAAAATAAATGGCCATGTCGTACACCTAATTAGCTAAATTATTGTTGATTCGTTTCGTTAAAGGCGTGATAAATTCCTTTTAGAAAAATTATTTGCTGGGTTAGAAATTTCCTAGGATCTTAAAATGCCAGAATTTTTTAGAGTTAATGTACTATAAGTTTACTTAGCTAATTGTATATTACCTAAATGCTATGAATAAATAAAATAGTCTTTTAGTATTGGGGCTTAGTTTCGAAGAATAACCCGAAATAATAATCATAATAATTTCCCTATGGGCTCATTACAACCCTGAGAGCCGTTTGTAGTTTGTACGGACTCAACTTTTTTTATTTACGTTGTAATGGGATTTTAAAATTTAAACTTCGTCTGGAAGCGCGCCGGTTATTAGGTCTACGCCGTAGATCTGACTCTACGTTGCGCTACGAGTGCTACAGAATTGAAACTTTCTTGATCCGGCGTAAACAAGCTGACGTGACGAAACAAGCATTGATTTGTGCTTGTTCCGTCACGTCAGCCGTCGTCAGCTACCTGTATCAAAATAAACATGAGGTGGTTGGAAAGTACAAGATTACAATGGAGAGGAAATGCCTTACATGCTCTATCAAGACGAAATCCTTGAGGAAATGTCATTGGTTTGACTAATAGGATCGACTCGCCTTCGCCTCTCTTGGATCTCGTCAGACAAGGGTTTGTATACTTTAGAAATTCCTTGGGCATATAGGTTTTTAACACCAAGTTCCAGCATGAGCGGCACGCCCAACACGCTCACGCTCAATGATGCGTGCGTGCCCTGTCCACTACTACGATGCCAGCGCATGTCCTGTCTTTACTGTGGGACCTAGCAAGAATTTTTAAAAGTCTATGAGTAAAATGCATTTTCTTGTTTTACCGCCATCTAGAATGACATGGAAACAACTGTAGAATGTGTAGAAACAGGGAAGAGGGATCAAAGTGTGGTGAAAGGATTAATAATGATGATAAATTACATAGATAAAATACTTTTTCTTTAAGTCGTCAGTCACAAGTCAGCCCTAGGCCCTACGGTAGGGCTAGGGTTACCATATGACAGGCTTTACATGGTTTTGGTAAAAACAGCCATCTTTTGTTTCCAAAGCCAATTAGGGTAGGGCCCCTACCCTAATTGGCTTAGGAAACAAAAGATGGCTGTTTTTTCCAAAACCATCTGAAACATTTTCGATCAAATCAGAATATCACTTAATACACTCTAATTCCAACTGCTAACACTTTGAGCTAAGACCTCAAGTAATGTTGGTTAAAATACCACCGAAATTACACAACAGACCTCAAAATAACACCAGAAAAACAATTAAAATCAAAAAGCTATGTGACTTCCCAAAATGACAGAAAACGAATCGTCTGTTATCTTTAGCGATTCCTAAAAACAATTTGTTCCTTTTTGGTTTCTAAAGACGTAAAAAACCCCAACTCAAGGAAAAAAAACGCAAGACTAGGCGGTATGGTCTTGGTACTATAGCCTGCTTCGAAAGGAGCGAAAAGAAAAAATCTTAAATGTCAATGTTACTAACAGACAAGTTGTCAATGTCACAAAAAATAATATTATTGTCATTCAACTTAGGGATGTCGGAAATGCAATAAAGTATCGATATATATCGTATCGATGTTTTTTGAAAATATCGATATCGATATTGATATTTTTATGAAAAAATATCGATATATCGATATATCGGTATGATTTGACTTGACAGAGAATATTCGTGCTGTTGAAATTGAAATTGACTAACAGAGTTGCCAACTTAAAAACCAAACTATAAAACAGCAAAGCAAGTCGACCAAAAACAAAAAATACATAATATATAATTTGTTAAAAGATGTAAGTATAAAAAAAGTAAAGTAAGTAAAAAAGTAAAAAGTTTTTTATTTTTCCTTCACAATGTATGTATGATAAGACTTAGGTCGAGAAAACAAGTTCTTAAGTGCTAACATTGTGAAGGACTGGTGCCTGATGTAGGTTCTTAAGAACCTGTATAAAAAAAGTATTTTCTTTTTGGGATTTTTTAATCTTAAAACTTATAAATGTTTATTGGTCTGAAAAAAATATCGGTTTTTATACCTTTTCGATACTTAAAATTTTATATCGATACATCGATATATCGAACTATTAAATATCGCTCAAAAATATCGATATATTGAAAAAATAATATCGATATATCGATGTATCGATATTTTTTCAACAAGCCTAATTCAACTTCAATCAACTAATTAAAGCACAAGCAAAGCAAAAAGCAAACCAAATCGATCAATTCTAGGATTTACAGGCAAATTATGTTTATGCTAATTATTTAAAAATATCATGAAAATATATGGGTACAAAATCAGCAGACCAATCTTTTGAGAAGTTACTGAAAAGTGAACTCGTTTTCTCTGAACATGTCGGAGCCAACAGACCTCAAGGAGGACTTGGACAAAAACTTGGAAGATTTTGAAATTCAGGAAGTACTCCGAAATGGAACGGATCTACGAGAGTATGCTTTGCAAATCGACAAAAATATAAAAGACGCTGAAAAAAGTTCTGTTGCCGATTATCTAAAGGAAAGTGAGAATATAGGTTCTCTTCACAACCAGATTGAGGAGTGTGATGGAATCCTTGAAAAAATGGAAAGCATGCTGATGGTCTTTCAGGTAGGAACTCTATGGACCAACCTTCTTATAATGTTGCTATCACGAGTTTTTAGGCACCCATAGTGTACCTGCATCATAATAACTTGTTTTATGAAACCCCGACAGAGTTTTTTTTATTTCAATGTTATTATTCTATTTCTGATGGTTAGATTAGCATAATTTCAAATGAAACAAGCTTATTTGAGCAATAAATTTTATATTTTCAGAATGACCTAGGCAGCATCAGTAATGAAATCATAAGTTTGCAGAAGCGCTCTGTAAGTATGTCTGTGCAGTTATCTAACAGACAAGTTCTAAAAGGACCTTTGTCATCCTTCATAGAAGATATGGCTGTCTCTGAAACTATTATTTTGTGGGTATTTTCATCTTAAAAGTACAGTTGTAGGCAATAAATATTGCAAATCAGCTTGTCTGCTTTCATAGAGGGCTGTCTCGTTCTGATGCATACTAAGCTCTATGAAGCCAAAATTAGCGGATTGCAATATTTGTTGCCCATTACTATATTCACTTTGATATACTAAAAAATACAAACAAACTAATTTTACTATTGGGCTTTCAGTGGAATCAATAATGTTCCAGTGACTGATAAAGAATTCATGGTACAGTTGGCCATTCTGAACCAAAAACTCAACTTTGTCAAAGAACAAGATTTCAAGGAAACCAAAGCTTGTCATGATGTAAAAGATGTTCTTGAGAAACTTAAAATAAAATCTGTTACGAAAATAAGAACATACATATTGGAGCAGATTTACAAATTTCGCAAACCCATGGCCAACTATCAAATACCTCAGAATGCTATGCTCAAATACAAATTCTTCTTTGAATTTGTATTGGCAAATGAAAGAAATGTAGCACAAGAAATTTGCAACGAGTATATTGATACATTGAGCAAAGTGTACTATTCCTACTTCAAGTCATATGCCTCCAGGCTGGACAAATTAAAATATGAGGAAGCTCCGTCTAAAGATGACTTGATGGGTATAGAAGATGGGTCAAAAGGAGGCTTCTTCCAAAAAGCTAATTTAAAAAATAAAAGTACAATATTCACGATAGGCAACAGAGGAGATGTTTTAGCACAGCAACTTGAAGCTCCAATTATAGTTCCTCATGCGCAACAGAAAACAAAGGTATAAAACATAGTCAAAAGATTTTTATTAATCTATTCCTCACTGTCATATTTATTACCATAGTTGCAACTTCCTGCAGCAGTTCATTACGAAAGGGTTCAATTTACAAAATTCTAGATTCTAAATTGAATAGCCTGAATAATTAAATGAAGATTACCTAAAACTCTATTATATTTCTTTCAGTATTCATATGAAGCGTTGTTCCGAAGCCTTCAGTATGCACTGGTAGACAATGGCTGCAGAGAGTACTTATTTATTTCCGAGTTCTTCCATGTTAAAGGGAGCCATGCTCAAGAGTTATTTGATAGAATACTTGGAAAAACCTTATCACTGCTGGTTGTAAGTACCTAATCTTTTAAATGTTTAATAGATACCTACTAGGATTGTACTCTTTCACTAACTGCATATATAATACATCATCATCATCTTCCTGCCCTTATCCCACGCTAAGTGGGGTCGGCACAACAGGTTTTCTTCTTCCACTCACCTCTATCACTCGTCATCTCAGTGCTCACTCCTTTCCTGCTCATGTCATCCCTGACGCATTCCATCCATCTTTTCTTTGGTCTACCTCTTCTTCTATAACCACCATCCACATCCATTCCTAACACTTTTCTCGTAATATGACTCTCATCCCTCCGCATGACATGCCCATACCATGCTAACCTATTACTCCTCATCTTGTCCGTTAATAATAATAAAATATAAATAATATATCAATTCCACCATAGCTTTTCGAGTCAGTGAGAGCATTTTTTTTATATACATATAAAGTCTACTCAAACCATACATAATAAGTTTTTGTCGACTCTGGGTTTTTTTGGCCATCTCCTTTCTGAGGCTTTTAAGAAACTGTCTTTTATGGTTTAAAATAGATGTGGTTTAAATTTTTATCATAGGTAATTTATTATTTGTTTCATTTTCAGAAAAATGTGGAGATTTATGTTTTGGAATGCTATGACTGTTTGGCGTTATTTCTATGCATCCAGCTAATAAACCGATACCGTTGGATGTGCCACAAGCGAGCAGTCGCTGCATTAGACAAGTAAGAGACTTTGATAATGCTTGTTCTGTTCTATTTAAAGTTCACCTGACTTAAAATTGCCGCAGATGGATGAGGGTCGCCCAAGATCGTGGTGAATGGCAAGAGCAAAGAGAGGCCTATGCCCAGCAGTGAACTAAGTCGGGCTGCGGATAATGATCATGACTGAGCTAATAAGAAAATGATGAAATGGTAAACCGAGAATGACGGATCTGCAATTTATCTAAGTTATTTGGATTTCTGCAGTACAGTCGCCTGCAATAACATTATGTGTTAATACCATTACTTTTGCATCGTCACCCATTAATTAAAATAGTGCCGCCATTTTTTTTTACTTTTCCTTTCTTTATTGGCGTAACAAACTAACCAAATTTTAATATTTTTAGCTATTGGGATTCGCTGGCAAGCACTTTATGGCCCAGACTTGATTATGTCCTCAAAATGAATATTCAGAGCGTGAGGGAATGTGATCCAGCCAAGCTTTCTAACAAAGAACTTGGTCCCCATTATGTAAGTATTTTAGTGCCAGCGCCCACAACGGCGACCAGCGTAGAATGTTATTAAAAAAAATGAAGTTTTTCATCTGTAAATATTTTTTCAGATCACTCGGAGGTATGCAGAGTTCTCGGCTGCTATGTTGAGTTTGAGTGAACAATTTCCATCTGAAGAGCTAAGCAATATCCTTCTCGTTCTCCAAGACGAGGTGCACTGTTTTCTATTGAAAATGGCGGCGGAATTCTCTCAGAGAGTTCAGCAGCTGATATTCTTAATCAATAACTACGACATGGTATTGAGTATACTTATGGAAAGAACTAGAGACAATACCAAAGAGGCGGAGAGCTTTAGAGAGCAACTGCAAGCTCGTAGCTCCGAATATGTGGATGAAATCCTGAGTCCACACTTCGGAGGGCTCATTCAATTTGTCAAAGAAGGAGAACAGTTACTTGAATCGAACAAGAAAAATGATCTTGCAAATTTAGAAAGAAAATCACTTTCCTTAGTAGCCTCTTTCAGTGCTGGCTGGAAGCAAAGCCTTGAAGAAATTCATAGAGAAGTTCTAGTCTCATTTCCTAACCTAGTAACTGGTTCTGGTCTATTGCAAATGGCACTAACCAATTTTGTTCAGTATTATCACAAGTTTGTAAAACTACTGACTCCGAATGCGCGAACGCAACTGGTGAATATCCACGTAATTATGGTAGAAATTAAAAAGTATAAAACAAACTATTAATGTTAAGATGTTTATACCTATATGTAATGTAAATGTATATAAAAATTATGATTTTAACTTTGTATTGTCAACAAGCTTTCACTTGCATTTCCATTAAAAAATACCTATCAAATATTTTTTTCCTTACAAAAGATAAAATATGATACCTACAAAGCACCGACGTTTATATTACGCCTGAGTAGGTAACTAGGAACATGATCCAAATTTCGTAAAAAATAATTAGCTAAGTTAGGTAGCAAGCAACTTTTATGTCAACATGCGCTGATTAACTCTCGACGTGTTAAAGAAGCTATAAGATCAAAATTACCTAATATAAAAGGGTTGCATAAAAAGGTGTATAGAATAAACTCTTTTCGGTACCTCGTTTGGTTCACTAAAATAAATAAAAATCATTGAATATATCACAAACACGAAGTTTTATTACTTACAATAAATTATGGAAAAAAACTTAAACTGGGTCTTAAACAAAAACCTATTGAAAACGAAATTACAATCACAGCATTAATAAAAACAAACTATAATTCTCTGATGTAAGAATTTTTAAACCTATATTTACAAATAATTAAATAGGTAAGTTCGTAACTTTAGACATGATCTAAGTAAGCCTAGGTTTTCACAGGGTATTGATAACCCAAATTCTAGCTAGCTAAACGAATGAGAGAAGGCACACAATATATCTACACACCTACAAATATATTGCCAAAGCATATCCAGCTTCTAATACATGTGGTACTATTTACCTTACTTCACCTACGTATTATTATTTACAGAGTCAATTGTCTAAAACGTCTTTACAACAGTACTTTTTAAAATTTCGCGATCATACTGAATCTATTACACGGGTATTTATCGCGTTAATTGGACAGACACACAGAGACAGACTGATGACTGATACAGACTGGGGCATTGACATGAGTGCTACCGTCGTGCGTCGTTGAAAAGTGGAGGCAGCATCACTAACTACCCTCACTTGATCTTCTTTTCCGTAATGTCCGCGCACGCACAACGACACACAACACTAATAGTATCAACATTAAAAGTGACCTTACATTATTGACAAATGCCACTCTTCTCGTAATTTTTGGAATAGTGTTCTTTCCAGTCTCTCAATTTTTTTCTGTTTACGTATATTTTCATAGCGTTTTCAAGTTCGGGCGACACTTCAGGAGGATTCCAATTTGATAAACATGCATTTGTCCGTTCCCATAAGGTCTTTATATCCATGCTTATCAGGCTGCGAACGATGTCATCTTTAATCATATCTGGCTCTGAAAAAATGAAATGGGTTGGAGTCACAAAAACACAGTAAATCTAAAAATTACCAAGTAACAAGTGTAAGTAGCTAGATAAACTTGAGAAACCGACTTTGTGGCCAAACTGCTAAACCGATTTTGATGAAATTTCTAGATTGGTCGTACCAATCTGAAAGTATAATCTTCCAGACAAAATAAAATAAAATCGAATTTAGAACCTCCTCCATTTTTATTTGAAGTGGCATTATTGTATGGGTCAAGATAAAGCTAATAAAACATTTCTTTTAGATAAGAGTATCCAAGGATTTAGAGAGCGCAGAAATTTAAAAATCTATCGCCCAAATCCTGAAACGCGAATGCGAACTAAATGTGCGAGCCTTTTTCTTGGTTTGGGCCCATCGTAGTATATTGGTATACAATGTAACGTATATTTATAATACATATCTATAAAAAATTCCTGTCCTAATTTGGAACGCGATAAACTCCGAAACTACTGAACGGATTTCGATAAAATTTTGTAACCGTCTATAATATGGTCCAACTTAAAAGATAGGATAGTTTATATTCAATATTTAAGTGTTATTAATTTATAAAGGGCAAAAGTTTCGAAATCTATGTCTATCCCTTTCTATCACGTAGGGACTTATATATGTCTATCCCTTTCTATCGCTAAGGGATTTTTCTGAAAATTCTCGACTTTGACGAGGAAAGAACGCTCTAGAATGTCTTTGAAAAATTTGATATAGAAGTACTAAATTTAGGAATCTCTGACCACACTGCACAAATATTAACAATTCCAGTAAGTTTTAGCTTTAAAGAAAGATTTTGGTATGCAGAAAGGCGAAACATTGATTTAAATTTAGCTTTATTTAACAAATATTTATCACAAATTACATTCTCAGAAGTTTATAGTGAAAATGACCCAGACGTTGCATATAAAAAATTTATGGAGTTATTAAGTCTCATATTTAATCTTTGTATACCGTTAGAAAGGTATAGAATAACGTATAAAAAGAAAGTGAACTGGAAATCGAAAGGAATAGTCGTGTCTAGTAAAAAGAAGCGTCAAATATATTTACAGAGTATAAATAATTATAATGATCAAACTAAATGCGATCTATATCACAAATATAGTAAAAATTTAAAAAAAGTTATAAGAGTATCCAAGAAAATTTCTAATATAAACTATATAAATAAGAGTACTAACAAAACTAAGGCCACTTGGGGAATAATCAAACAGTATACTAGTAATACAAATAGCATACAAACCACAATAGATAGAATCAAAATAAATAATCAAAAAGTTATAAAGCCCCTTGATATTGCTAAATCGTTTAACAATTACTATATTAATTTAAATTACAATAAACAAACTAATCTACAAAGTCAAGAAATGGCGGAATTTAATTGCAATAGTATTTTTCTTACTCCAGTCAGTGCAGATGGAATCATAGATATAGTAAAAAAACTAAAAAACACGAAAAGTTCAGGATTTGATAATATTCCAATACAAATCGTAAAAAATAGCATCGAATTACTAGTTCACCCATTAGTTCACATTATTAACCTGACATTTGAACATGGCAGTTTCCCCTCTGATTTGAAGAAAGCAATAATTAAACCGCTGCATAAAAAGGGTTCAAAAAGTGATATGGGGAATTTCAGACCAATAGCAATTCTTCCTAGTATTTCCAAAATTTTTGAAAGGGCTATCTACAATAGAATCTTTTCATTTTTAGAAACAAATAATATTATAAATCCAAATCAATTTGGGTTTCAAAAAGGTAAAAATACAACTTTAGCTATTTTCAAAACTTTAAGGCAAGTATGGGAGGAAATTAATAACAAAAAGCCTGGAATCGCTTTATTCCTAGACTTATCAAAAGCGTTTGACTGCGTAGTCCATAATGTTCTACTTAATAAACTTGAAAAAATAGGCATAAGAGGCGCAGCATTATCATTAATGCGGTCATATTTAGATGGTAGAAGCCAATCTACAATGATAGAAACATATAACAAAAATACAAAAACAATAGAACGCATAGAATCTGGATTTGAAAACATATTACTTGGAGTACCGCAAGGTAGTATACTCGGACCACTGCTATTTCTAATCTACATAAATAATCTACCCAAAATAACAAAACACGTATGTGTCATGTTTGCAGATGATGCTACGATCTTTATACCTCATGAGAATAGAGATGTAAGTAGTTTCGAGACTGAAATAAACGATACCCTTAGTATGATAATTAACTGGTTAGGTTCAATTAATTTGAGAGTAAATATTGATAAAACTAAATTTCTTAGATTCAAACATCATAAAACACCATCTATAAAATTAAATATTTCTCACAACAGTACAAATATTGAAGAAGTCAATGAAATAAATTTCCTTGGCATAAAAATTGACACAAATTTAAACTGGAAGTCGCACATTAATAAAGTTAATCAGAAAATATCGAAATATGTCTATGCAATCTCAACTCTGAGCCATGTTTCCTCTACATCTGTAGCCAAAAATACTTACTATGGCCACGTTTTCCCTCATTTATGCTATGGAGTGATCTTTTGGGGAAACTCGGTAAATTTAAAATCTGTTTTTAAAATGCAGAAAAAATGTATAAGGGCCATATATAACATGAAAAGCACTGAAACGCTCCGTCCTGTTTTTAAAGAGCAAAACATACTCACTTTAACTAGTATATTTATTTTGGAAATTTATCTATTTGTTAAGAATAATGTAAACTATTTTAATAAAAAATCTAGTCATTCTAATAATCTACGTAGTAAGTACAAATTTAATATATGTATTCCTCAAGTAAATAATATAATGTTTCACAAAAGTACCTATTACACAGCTATTAAAGTCTATAATCACTTGCCATTAGATTTAAAAGAAGTAAATGGTAACATATTTAAACATAAGTTAAAAAAATGGCTTGTTACGAGAGTATTTTATAGTTTAGATGAGTATTATGATACCTGAAACAACTGTAACTAGTAATTTAGTTATAAATAAAATAGGTACCAAAGTACCTTTATTTTTAAGTATATGCCATACTTGTCCATACTTGTATAATATTAAATGTAACCTACTGTAAGATAGGCTACATAATTTTAACCTCATAAAAATGCTAATTTTGATTATTCAAAATAATTAGAATAGCAATATTGTACGCCCGAAATGGGTAGACTGTTGGAACAAAATTGCATAATGTACCTAAGATCTTCTTACACAGCCTTACAATAAATTATTCTTATTTCTTATTTCTTATTTCTTATTTCTTATTGAGGTTCTGGAATGATCAAATTTAATTCGAAGACTGAAATTATTCGGCTAGCATCCGGAATGCATCCAAACGTTAGTAATCCAGAATTATCTAGAATACTCAAATATACCAAGGTACCCATGCAAACGATTCGATTTTCGTTTCTTGGTTTTCCCGAACTTATTACTTCTTCTAGAAAATCACTCTGCGGTTCGGGAACATTCGGACGGCGCGCTCTTATTATTATGTAGGAAACGCACAGGGGGCTAATTCTCGGGCCGATCTCGATCATTTTGAAATTTTATTTTATTGCTTCTTTTCTCAACCCCGCACTTTTTGTACGTTTTCCGTATATCGTAGCTGTCGAGGCTTTTACGAAGAAGTCGTTTATGAATTACTCAAGGAAATTATCCATTCCCCCTTCGAAAAGAAGCAATAAAATAATATTTCAAAATGATCGAGATCGGCTCGAGAATTAGCCCCCTGGGGGCCAATTCTAGACTTTTAGAGATTTACGCTCGAAATAGAGATTTGAAATGTCGCGAAAGCAGTGTCATATCACCAAATTTATCGAAGATAATATCGAACCGCGCTAAAATGCGTATTCTAGCCACCGTTAGACTTTTACGTTAGACTTTTACTTTAGAGATGTCAGAAAGAAGGTTCATTCTTAAAACTTCCACAGACTATCCCGTTGTTGTTCATGTTTATCTACGTTCCGTTTCTATCGATAGAATAGTTCGATAGCACTAACTTTATTATTGTCTTCAAATAAACACATTTCCTATTAAACGGCGTTTATAATGCGTTCATGTTGTTGTTTATAATAGATTCATTTTCATTAGATAGTAATCAATGGACTTTTCGCACATAATGTTAGTTACAATAATTAATTCCGGAAACACACGGAACGTTATGTACCATAAAACTGTAAACTTTGTTGTTTGTAATCTATGGTCAGTTGTCTATGAAGTGTTGTAGATACCATGTCATTGTCAGGATCATTACACTCAAGAGAAGGACTCCGATGACTTTAATTTTTAATTCAAAGGTTAACAACTAGATTATTGTAGGTTTATGAGAAAGCATTATTCGCGTTCTCGCTCCCAACCCAACTTGTATCCCCTACAAACAAGTAAACATCATTGACTTTTTATCAAATAGTAAGACTAGGTGGTATGGTCGTGGTACTCTAGCCTGCTCCAAGGACCGAAAGAAAAAAAAAGCCCAAAGTCACCCAAAGTATAATAGAGATGTCAATGTCGACTACTACTCACCACTCGACACATATCTAACGGCCTTCGCTCGATAAATGTCTAAAGTGATATTGCTGGATTACGATATCTATTGAAAATGTCATGTCTATTTAAATTTGACAGTTCTTGTGATATATATCTACCGTGACAAAAAAGTCACTGGTCTAGAATTGCCCCCCTGGGGGCCAATTCTAGATTTTTAGAGATTTACGCTCGAAATAGAGATTTGAAATGTCGCGAAAGCAGTGTCATATCACCAAATTTGTCGAAGATAATATCGAACCGCGATAAAATGCGTATTCTAGCCACCGTTAGACTTTTACGTTAGACTTTTACATTAGAGATGTCAGAAAGAAGGTTCATTCCTAAAACTTCCACAGACTATCCCGTTGTTGTTCATGTTTATCTACGTTCCGTTTCTATCGATAGAATAGTTCGATAACACTAACTTTATTATTGTCTTCAAATGAACACATTTCCTATTAAACGGTGTTTATAATGCGTTCTTGTTGTTGTTTATAGTAGATTCATTTTCATTAGATAGTAATCAATGGACTTTTCGCACAAAATGTTAGTTACAATAATTAATTCCGGAAACACACGGAACGTTATTATGTACCATAAAACTGTAAACTTTGTTGTTTGTAATCTATGGTCAGTTGTCTATGAAGTGTTGTAGATGTGTCATTGTCAGGATCATTATTAGGATATGTTATTGTCAGGATCATTATACTCAAGAGAAGGACTCCGATGACTTGAATGTTTAATTCAAAGGCAACTAGATGGCCATTCCATGCAAAAAGAATATTTCTCTCGAAGCTTGAACCCCGGATACAAGTATAGACGTTGACTGTCTGATTGACTGCTCTTCTAACTGCGCCATTGAATAATTACTAAGTACGAGCTACATTCAATCACTCCTCACTTATTGTAGGTTTATGAGAAAGCATTATTCGCGTTCTCGCTCCCAACTTGTATACCCTACAAACAAGTAAACATCATTGACTTTTTATCAAAAAGTAAGACTAGGTGGTATGGTCTTGGTACTCTAGTCTGCTCCAAGGACCGAAAGAAAAAAAAGCCCAAAGTCACCCAAAGTATATTAGAGATGTCAATGTCGACTACTACTCACCACTCGACACATATCTAACGGCCTTCGCTCGATAAATGTCTATAGTGATATTGCTGGAATACGATATCTATTGAAAATGTCATGTCTATTTAAATTTGACAGTTCTTGTGATATATATCTACCGTGACAAAAAAGTCACTGGTCTAGAATTGCCCCCCTGGGCTGTCACACGTCTCGCCGGTTAGCCGCGCCGCGCCGGGTCGCGCGAAATAATTAATATATTTTTTCAACAATCAATGACTTCTAAGCAACCTGATTCATCACTGACTTACTCGCTAAAGGAAAATGTGGAACACACTTAAAAAAGTCATCACCCGAGACTCCCGGACTAATTAGTTCATTTATAACCATTTCTAAAAATACCATTAGCATGGTTGATACCTACAATGCTTACCTACCCTACCTGGTAAGTGAGTATTACATCACATACTCACGTCATGAAGAAGTAGTTCGAAAACACGTGTTGAAAACCCCTAGCGTTACAAGTGCAACAGAGTTGCGTGTTAGAAAGAGAAGCGCGATGTAGTTTTATTACAGGTAGGTGCGAGCGGAATTGTGCTTTATTTTGTTGTAGCAACGGTTGCTTTTGATTTCAACACTTCCGCAGAATTTGGTAGGTATACCTACATTATATTCAAGAATTTTCGATTGCCGGCAGTAAGTACCTACTGGAAAGTTCGATTGTTGTAGGTATAAAAGCTGGAACTCGGTGAATAGCGTCATTTCCATTCTGGTATCCATAGAACAAAGATCGGAGAGAGAATCAAAGTGAACAAAGTGAAGTGTTTTCCGACCAATGCGATGGCGCGGGCGGGACGACATAATGGAAATAACGGGTGCAACTTGGACGGCTAGCTCAAAATAGGAGAAATTGGAGAGGGATAGCCTTTGCCCTCAAGTGGGCGTCCCAAGACATTATACCAATAGAATAATAATAATAGCAATAGGTAGGTATGTGTACAAAAACTATGAATGAACTATGTAACGGAAATTGTCTTTGGAAAAAAAATGGCTTAGTACATGTACTATTGAAAAGCTATATTCACCTTGAGTAACATAGGCTATAAGTATTTAAAAAAAAGTGTTTAAAAAAAAAGTCCACCCGTGCGAAGCCGGGACAGGCAGCTAGTACATTATATAAAAAGCTACAGTACTTACGAGATGGCTGTTCAAATAAATCTATCAGCTTATTCACAACTACTTCGGTGTTCACCAACATATCATTGTTGTATGGTTTCAGGATGCACCCTATCGTTGTTATACAGAATCTTTTTGCTGTACAAGAGACTTCCATGTTATTATCTAGCATTGGTAAAAGAATTTTCAATACTATATTTTGATGGCTCCACTTAGTTCCTCGTCGTTTAGCCACAATGAGGATTAATATTTCCATGATTAATTTGTCTATTTTCACATCTGAAACAAATTAATGATATTTTCATAATGTTGCAGGGGTTTTTTTCAATATGAAAAGGGTCATTTTGCTGTATTTAATGGCCGTAGTTTCTTGCCTGTTCTTCTAGGCTTGGTCGCGTGGAACTGGCATCTAGACTCACCTAAAGGACGTTTCAAATGATCCTTGCGATTCTACTGAATAAATACACTTATGACTTTAACATTAAAAATAAAAACTTTCCATGCCAGTTCTAAGCATCCAATCGTACAAAAAGAAGGGTCAAAAAACGTCACGTGCAACGTAGTGAGTCAGAACAGGAATATAAAACGACAATAATGCATGAAGCATACCAAACAATCGTTGAAACGAAACTACGCTACGCTTCAAACTAAAAGTAGTTCGCCCCCAACCCAGATCTTGTGATGTACGCTCCAGTCTACATTTATACCTCACTCAATGCGGACTTGTCTCTGACTACACCCCCCTCACTTCGTATTTTCGTATAGTAATCACGGTTCAGTTAATTGGCTTATTTGTTGAAAGCCTTAGTAAAAGTTATTTATAAGAAAATAACTTTGCTTAAGACTAAGCTAGGCTGGAATCCTGGTACAAAATAAATACATACCATTTAATTGAATAATCGCTTCCTTCAAGAAAAACAGTAAAGTTGTTTCATTTTCTTCCTGTAGATTATACTTGTAATGGTATTTCAACCTCCGCCGTATCTCGTCTATTCTTTTACGACGATCTTCGCACACGTAATAATTTAACAAAAATACAAAACATCGTACCATTGAAGCGCGACCTGTAATAATAGAAAATACTTAAATTTTTAAAAACATAATGAAACACAAAATGTGGACATTAAGCTGTGAAAGACACCATCATCAGCCTGAAGAAGTCCACTGCTGGACATAAGCCATAGGATACCACAAGTTCCTAGCTCTCTGATAAAGATGGCAGGGCTAGATTAAATGAATTGATATAATGTAACTATTGGAACCAACTTACCAATATCCATGCGTGTACTAGAACGTGGAATAAGTTCGGGCGCCACATCCAGGCAGTGCTTTATAAGCGGTATTGCTTTGAATGAGAAGCAGTACATTGAATTCAGCATGAACAGCCACAGTCGAGACGGATCATTGCGATATTTACAGATATTTGCATATAAATGTCCCACACTTTCTACTACGGAGAAACATGGCGATGCTCCGTGTTCTAGCCTGAATAAAATGAATTCTGACATGTCCATTACTGGATCCCAAATATCGGTACCACACTCTTTCAATGTTTGGAAAACATCAATCAAAGCTATCTCAGTTTTACTGGGTTTCCCATAAAATCCTTTCTTGCCCTCGTTCGCAGTTATGAACTCTGATAGGCGCACAGGATCCTTCAAATACGTCATCAGTCCAAAAACTATTGCTTGCTTTTCATATGGTTTCAACTCATGAACAAGCTGCTCTACGGATTTCAGGTAGTCATTCTTCTTGGGCATGCTATTCACGCATTTTGCAATACCGGCAATAATTTTCGTAGCTATCTCATCGTCACCTGGAAAAATAGTATCTATGAGTAAAGTATAATTACATATTTATGCATGTAAAATACGCTTAAAAAACATTTCTGGGTACATATTTGAGTAACATAAACCTACAAACAAACAAACATACGAACTTTTTAGGATGTGTAATAATTAACGATCACGTAGTTAAAAACTTCTGAATAATCGCCCAGTCCATAAAGAATAAAATTAATAAAAATCTTACCTTTTGGAACCATCTGCCCCTCCGGTTTCGAAGCATATTTATAAATCATACGGTCTAGTATACTATCTTTCCAAAGTATTTCATTATTCTTCTTCAGAGTTAGATCATTCGAAGATTTTGATAGTATTGCGGTATCTATATTGCTGTCGTCTTGATTAGGTGTACCGTCTTGTTTACAAATCGCATTCTGTTGATAGCCTTCAGAGCCGTTTTTATTGTTACAGACAGAGTTATTTGTGATTACACTAGTTTCCGTGCTCTTACAAACATTTTGGGTGTCAAACACGTCCATATCATTATAATCTACATGCATTTTCCGACGTTTCATAGATTGTGTTAATATTATGGAATCAATATTGGGGTCGCCTTGGCTCGGTGTATCCTCTTGTGTAATAGACGTTGCATTCTGTTGATAGCCTTCAGAATCAATTATTTTTTCGCTGGCAGGGTTGTTTTTTATTTCAGTCTCAATGCTCTTACAAACATTTTGGGTGTCAAACATGTTTACATCACTATAACCTGCATGTCTTTTCCGACAGTTCGGATCCTTTGCTAGTATTGTATTGCTGTTGTCTTTATTCGGTGTAGTCTCTTGTACACAAGAAGTTTCATTCTGTTTGTAGCCGCCTTCGGACTCATTGACATTGTGATTGACATGGTTGTTTTTTATTTCACTAGCCTCCATACTCGTACAATCATCTGGAGTGTCAAACATGTCTATATCACTATAATCTATATGCGTTATCCGACTATTTAAAGATTTTGCTACTATTATAGGATCAACAGTGCTGACGTCTTGTCCTATTGTCTTAGCCTGTTTATTCACTTCAGATTCATTTGTATTGTAACTAACAGAGTTGTTTGTAATTTCACTAGGACCTTTATTCGCTTGTTCTTTGGTTTTGTTTTGCTGAGAAATGCGAGGTGTTCTCTTTTGTTTAACGTCGCATTTATTTCTTATAACTAGATCGTCGGCAGTTCTTTTAGGCGGTGGACTGGTGGTATTTGTGTTGCATCTTTCTCTCTCTCTCTCTATCTGATTAGTGGGTACATAGGGTGAGATTGTTGTATCTTTTCTGACTCTTGATATTCGCTTTAAAACCGGATTTGGATAGGAATAATTAACTAATTCTGGGGGAAGGTCTAGGCTTTGACTACATTGAGATGGCCGATTTAATTGCACTTCTGTAAGCTCAGACTTGCTAATTGATGATATACACACTCTTTCTTTCGTGATATTCTTATTTGGTGACTTAGTTGGTGGATGAGAAATACCATTGGTGCTATCGGATCGAGCTTCTGTTACAAAACATCTTCTTTCCTTTCTTTCATTAGTTTCAGCTGTTGAGTTTGTGGGTAGATGAGGAGTGTCAATTATATTTTTCAATTGTGTTTCTGTTGACTTACATAAAGTCTCTGTGGGTTTAACATTCGTTAAAGGTTGAAGCCGTTTATTTAATTGTGTTTCTTTTAAATTCTCATTAGGTAGGTCTCTCTCTGTATAACTAGTTTTTACGCTTTCTTGGCATTCTTCAAATTTAGATCTAGGTTTAAGTTTATGTATAGATTGGTTTGTTATATTATTTTTTGGTATGTAGGCTTTAATAGCTTTTTGTAGGTTCGCTAATTTTTGGTACTTAGATGTTGATTTGTGAGTTTTGTTTGGTTTAGCATGGTCTTTATTTGAAATTTCATTATTTAGTGATTCTGACACCAAGTTTTCGACCAGCGATATGGTGTTGTTTTGCTTGATGCCGTCAGTAGCAGCGTTTGATATTGTATTTTTCATATGATCAAAGACATTATTTCTAGCCACATGCTCTGGATTTTCAACATCACTAATATGACAATCTTCTCCATCAAATTCATTGTCACTGTCTTCATCTTCCGATCGAAATAGAGATTGAGCCAAGGTAATATCAGAGTTATTATTACATATTCCTCTCTTTTTAGTAGGACAGTTTTGCTTATTTACTTCCTTGCTTTCTGTATTTTTCATATGGTCAAAGACATTATTTCTAGCCACATGCCCTGGATTTTCAACATCACTAATATGACAATCTTCTCCATCAAATTCATTGTCACTGTCTTCATCTTCTGATAGAAATAGAGATTGAGCCAAGGTAGTATCAGAGTTATCTCTCTTTCTAGTAGGACAGCTTTGCTTATTTTCTTCCTTGCTTTCAGTTGGAATGTGTTCATGGTCTTGGTCCACCTCGGGAGTAACTGATACTGGAGATAACATATCCCAATCCAACCTGAACTTACTTAAAATCATGCTGATCTCCAAATCGTTTTCTAGATCGTCTTGAGATCGATTTGATTGTTTATATATAATTTCATTCAGTTTTTCTTTGCAATTCAAAATCTGGTCAGTACTGCAACTACTTGGAACAAAAGCTATTGGTTTTAAGAATTTTCTGCTAGGAATGTTTGCAACTTGTAACGATTTTGATTTGTGCACTGAGCTTTTCGCGCTAGCACACTCAATAGGTCTGGGCGAGTCAATCATTTTCATAGGCATTGGAACTGTCGCCTCAACTTGCTTGACACGATTGGTCAAATTGAACGTTTTGGTCGCGGCTACTGGAGATATCACATTAACGCGCATTGTAGGATTGGCAGCTGGAATACTATCGACGGCATAAACTATAGGGCTGTCGATCACAGTGTCAGCAAAGATTATGGGCATGACGTTAATATCGAACGTGTTTGTTTTGGCCACTGGCGTTATCGTATCAGCAAATTGTATGGGACTCGTTACATTATTCATGGTTTCTGTTTGAGAAACCATAATTTTTGTGTCAGCAAACATTATGGGGCTGACGCAAACATCCAACGTTTTTGTCGTGGCCACTGGAGTTATCGTATCAGCAAATTGTATGGGACTAGTAGCGATACTCAAGGTTTCTGTTTCAGTAATCGTAGTTATCGTGTCAGCAAAGATTATAGGGCTGACGCAAACATCCAACGTTTTTGTCTTGGCCACTGGAGTTATCGTATCAGCAAATTGTATGGGACTAGTAGCGATACTCAAGGTTTCTGTTTCAGTAATCGTAGTTATCGTGTCAGCAAAGATTATAGGGCTGACGCAAACATCCAACGTTTTTGTCTTGGCCACTGGAGTTATCGTATCAGCAAATTGTATGGGACTAGTAGCGATACTCAAGGTTTCTGTTTCAGTAATCGTAGTTCTCCTGTCAGCAAACATAATGGGGCTGACGGCAGTAGCCAACGTTTTTATATTGTTCACTGGAGCCATCGAACTTGCAAATTTAATGGGGCTCGTAGCAATATTCATGGTTATTATTTTAGTTGTTGTGTCAGCAAACATTACAGGGCTGACAGCAATATCGACAGTTTCTAACTTAGTGGTATCAGCAAATTCTATAGGACTGGTGGCAATGTTTAAGGTTTTTCTTTTGGCCTCTGGAGTAATCGTGTCAGCAAACAATATTGGACTTGTTACAGTCTCCATAGTTGTCGTCTTAAGCACTGTGTTAGCATCATATGATATTTCGGTGTTTGTAACGGCATCGAAAGTGTTGATTGATGGAGTAGAAGTTACGACTTGGTCAAAACTGATTGGACTTGTGGAAATGTCTAAAGTTTTAACCATTGGTGGTGGGCTTGTACAGGAGTCTCTCATCTTTGTCTGTTCATTACGTGGTGTAGTAATACCGGCACTAAAAGGACTGAAGGGGAAAGAATACGCAGGACTATTACTAAAACTTCTTTCACCATCTGAAAATGCCAAAGATGATCCTCTGCCGGTATCTATGCTTTGAACTTCAATAATTTCTGATTCTACATTATTTTTGCTATGTTTAGTCCAATTTTTGCAATGCTTTTTCAAGAAGCGATCGCTTTCTTTGCTTAATTGTTCTGTAACAAGTAAACAATACAGGTTAAAATACATCCATAATACTAACGATGCGGGGAAATAAGATCTGCAATAATCTGCATTAACGTCACGCGATGTGGTGTATTGTGCATTTCCCCTCTGCTTAAATCACCCAACTGGTCGGACTAACACTAGCTCTACTCTTTAAAAACACGGAGAACGACTTTGACAGCATTTCTATATTTTTTAAGGCGAGAATTGTTGCTTTGGTGAAACCAAAAACTAATAATTGTTTATTAATTTTATAGGGTTTACTACACTTAGATAGAAATCACAAAGATTTTTATAATGTCCCAAAAGTTAAGAGGGGAAGGTCGCGGGTTCAAATCCCGCTCGGCTCTTAACTTTTGGGACATTATAAAAATCTTTACCAAAAACTAATGTTTTAGACTTTTGGGGGAGGCGTCGTTAAATATCTGTTGCAAAGCTGACTGATGAACACACATTAGGATGTGTGAGCTAGGGCTAGACCATTAGTCTTTGAAGCTTGCTGTGTGGAGGATTTTTGTATTGCAATTTAGGGGTACGCTAAATTCCAGAAGTCACATACTAAAGAGTGCAAAGACGTCAAAAGTCACGATAATTATATTCAGAACCTAGTTTAGCTTACTTTTGCCCGCAAGCACACATCCCAATATACACAATTGATCTGTTAAGGTTTTAACGGTGCTGATATGTGTGCGTTTTTCTTTTCCATCGTATTTACTTTTTACCATGCTGTTTTTTAAATCAGCTATCTGTGTCTCCAATTCTTCAACACGACCCTGAAAAAATATTACCACATCATTATTATATAACTAGTGGCTGCCCGCGGCTTCGCTCGCCCCGTTCCCGTTGCTTTTTCGGGATAAAAAGTATCATTTTTCCCGGTTCTAATCTACTTCCCCACCAATTTTGAGTCAAATCGGTTCAGCCGTTCTTGGGTTATAAATAGTGTAACTAACACGACTTTCTTTTATAAATAAAAGATATAGATGTACATCTATTTTAGAGTATTGATTTTTCAGCGCTTGGGTCGCACGCGAGTCCCTATGAGTTCAAGCTGTCTTGATTGGGGCGCTCGTGGTAACGCAAAACTGTATTTGAGTATTGAAATTCTGGTGATAACTGCAATTACGATAAAACGTTGGCAAGAGATGACTAACAACACCTTAAGTCTGTAAGCTGTTGACTGATATGTAAGTCTTTTCATAATGAGATTGCACCTGAGCCGGGGCGGCTGCTAGTTTTATAATAGGTAGTTTAGTGATTCTCAGTCATTATTTCACCTAGGTGAGCGAAAAAGCGTCTTGGAATAAGAATAATAGTACAAGAGGAGATCTAATAGGATAGTGTTTATTTTATTTTCACTTACTTATGTAAGTATAACACTATTATTATTATTGTACTATTATTCTAAGTAAAATGATGCTACACAGCTTGAAAGTGATAAATGACAACAAAATTTTAGCAGGCGTACATATTACTATACCTATTATGGTATTTTTGTAGATGAGTAGGTACTTACATGATATTGTATTAACTGTTTACTTGTCGCCGACCTATCCACTGTCATTCTCTCAATTAACTGTTCTTGGGTTTGTATTCTAATCAAAAGGTCAGCGCTTCCCTGAAAAATTTAAACAACAAATTGTATTATATTCTAGTGAATCTTGTTGTACTAAAATTATGAAGTAAAAAGTACGGGTGATCTAGTGATAACGATCTAGCTTCTTCTTGGTTGTGGGTTCAAATATAATTATTATTATTGATATGTTTAGTTAGAGCACTGGTGGCCTAGTTGATAGCGAGCCCGCCTTCCGATCCTAAGGTCGTGGGCTCAAATTCAGTACCTACCAATGGGTTTTTCACAACCAATGAGTATTGTACATATAACTGAAAACTACTCACCCTTTCAACATTTTCCAATTTGGTAGAGTAGTTAAGAGAACTTAGAGCATTCTTCTTGTTCTCCTTGCTCATCCGCCCATAATCTGATGCAAGTTTAGCATACTGCTTTCTTAAAGCTTCATGGTCTGCCAGCAGTGCAATATAGTCTGACGTCCTGACAACATCATTGTTGTCTTGACCGGAGTCGATTCTGAAATAAAAGTCAAAGGAAATGTTAAAAGCAGGCTAAATTCCAAAACACCAAGCATCAGATCACGAAACTAGAATAGAATATAACTTTATTATACACTAAAGCGAAAGATTACAAATAACAAAATAGGAATACATACTTCAAAAACTAGAGGTACAATGGGCTGTCTTATCGCTAAGGGCGATGTCTTCCAGACAACCTTTGGATAATAGGTTTTCTATCTTTTACTAGTTTTCTATCTTTTACTAATCTTCTATTAGTGGCAAGTTAATTAATTCTCAGCTCAGGTGGTAGTAGCTCTGCCTTTTGCGCAGGAGGTGTTTGTGGGTTCAATCCCCACCCAGGACAAATATTTGTGTGATGAATATCGACATTTGTACTCTGCACATACCCAAAGCCTCAACCCCTAGAGAAACAAAAAAGTAGGCTGTGTTGCAACTTGCATGGTTGTGCCCCTCAAGATCATCTGCCAAGTCAGCCCCAACATCCATCCTCAACAGATGAAGTTATTAATAAATAAATATTGTGGCCACAAACTACCAGACTAACAGAGCTTGTACTTTAGGAACCAGATAGCTCATATAAATTATTATATACTCAGCTCATATAATAATAGCCTATATACTTTTTCATAAATTCATTCTTAGAATACAATCCGTACCTATAACATAATTTTTTTTATAAATATGATTTCTTAATTTGACTCACAATTCATTTTGTACTAGATGGCCATAACCCATATTTTCAGGATTACGCACACTCTTGTCTTCAAAGTTCTGCTTTTTGGTTCTCAGGTTTCCCATATCTTGAGATTTGTTTTTGTGGTTGGTGGTATGAAAACTTGGAAAAGGATTTGTAGATTTATTTTTGTCAACGTTTTGAACCTCATATTGATAGCCTGTAAATACAATGTTTTCCACATTTGCTGTGTTTCCACATTCAGTAGATCCATTGATTCCCGCAGTGTGTGTTTGATATCCATGACCTTTAAATCCATTAACTCCAACATCTTGTGCTAAGTTGTCATGGCCTGGGTTTACAGATAACTGAAATGCAAAGAAAACGGTCATGTTACCTTTCATAACTTACAAAGTGACCGTGTGAGTGTTGGTAAACGTGATTCTCCATGAATGGGTAAACAGAAATTTCAATTATACTGAGACAGTCGGCAATACATCTTAATGACATTTAAGGGTTTGCTTGTAAAGTTCAAATCTGACCAAATCTGACAAATTCGGCTCAGAAATTATCAACATTACCGGGATTTTTAGCAGAACTAGACAAAATGTGGAGGTTATCTCTCGGTTACCTATGATGTTATCATGAAAGAGTTTATCACACAGATATTGTTGATGAATCTCAATTGTTTAAAACCATTAATTTGTTATGATCTTTGTTTCTAGGCCCATAAGCTGCGAATACGGAGTAATAGTATTGTACCATGGACAAACAATCAACATGTTTGAAATGGTATAATTGATATATAAGAGTTTTAGGGAATTAAAGGCTTACAATGCTACAAGAGATGCATCTTTTGTTTTTCTTTTACGTAGGTTTATTAAAACTAGAACCACTAACATAACCTAGAAACAAACTTACCGAGGCAGACGCAGGGCCTAAAAGTAAATCTAAATCAAAGTTCATAAGGGAATTTTCAGGTGAAGTACCCATAGCAATGTCCATATTTTCACAAAATCTTAGTCACAAACACTGTTTTAGCCATTTTATCACAGATTTTATAGCAAGCAAAACAAAACCGGCGGTAAGGCGATCACGGTGACAGAGTGGACTGTTTTTCAGTTTCTTCTTCTTCTTTGAATGGCATTTGTCCGTTTTGGACTTGGGTTTTGGATCAATTTTGCCAGAGTCTTCTTCTTAATGAATGGCATCTGTCCATTTCATATCAATTTTGCCAGTGTTGAGTAGTTTAATGAGTCTAATGATGCTAAATTACGTAAATAAAATACTTTTCAGTCAAGTCAGTCATAGACAGTCGGCCCTACCCTAATTGGCTTTGGAAACAAAAGATGGCCGTTTTTTCCAAAACCATCTGAAACATTTTCGATCAAATCAGAATATCACATAATACTTTAATTCCAACGGCTAACACTTTGAACTAAGGCCTCAAGTATTGTTGGTTATAATACCACCGAAATTACACAACAGAACTGATGTCAAGTGAACCAAGTGAAGGTAATAGAATCAGTCGTGTCAGTCAATAGACAAGTCGGCTGTCACTGGCTTTGAAGAAAAGGTAGCGGTGTTTTTCAAAAACATCGGAATATAGGTTTTGTTCAAATCAGGATATAGGTAGCGGCACATAACTCTAGTGGTGACCGTTATGCGCAGAAGTCAAAAATAAGGTACCTGAGGGGGGCTCGCGGTAAGAAGGGCGGGTGTGCGTAGCGCTGATTGGCTCTCCAGTGGCACTCCGCTCTCCGTACCAATATAACACTCTGCACACATCCACACATCCAGTGTACTCAACATGCGCACACTACGAACTACTATCCCCTCCGCGTATCGCTCAGCGCTAGAGTTATATGCCGCTAGTTATATCACTTATTATTCAAGTTTCAGTTCAACTGCTCACACTTTGTGTTAGGACCTCTAGTAATGTTGGATAAAATACTACCGAAATTACACAACAGAAGGGCAAGTCCTATTTCATTCACAATATTCCATCTACGAAATGCATGCAAAAAAACGCATCAACTTTCCATACAAAAGAAAGAGTGAGAGAAACGTGATCACACGAAAATAGCATTTGGTAAACGTAATGCACTGGGACTTGCCGTTCTAAACTCAAATAACACCAGAAAACAATTAAAATTAAAAAGCTATGTGACTTGCCAAAATAACAAAAGGAATCCCCCCGACTGGACTTTGTTTTGTGGACTGGACAGACAAACATGCTTGACTTGACTAACATGTCTAACATGACAAGGTGACAACCTAGGCGCAGAGCAGGGGGGTGTCGGAGGTCCGGCCATGTCGTTCAGTCCGTCAGTCAGTCAGTCAGTTCTGGCATGCTGCCAACTTTAGGCGGGTAGTACGACCATATAAAGCTGGGAACAAATTATCGGACGCGGCTGACAGCCCCGCGACTGATAAGTGTGCACAGTCGAACGGGACCTGGCTTGCCAGATTTCTGTCGGACGTCCGAACGCTCAAGGTTACGTCCGCGGCTTACATCCGATAGTTTGCACAATTCAGTGGATATTCATTATCTAGGTATGTAGCAGTCGCGGCAGTCAGCCGCGTCCGTCAGCCGCGTCCGATAATTTGTTCCCAGCGTAGACGACCTTCTCCAAGCACAAATGGCAGCGACTCCAACCCGCCCGGCCTATACGTCAACGTCAGTTTCCCCGTTCCCCGTTTCAGATGATTGGATTTCCTGCCTTGATTGAATCAAGCAAGTATATTTTTTTAATTGTTTTTTAGGGTTCCGTAGCCAAATGGCAAAAACGGAACCCTTATAGATTCGTCATGTCTGTCTGTCTGTCTGTCTGTCTGTCTGTCTGTCTGTCTGTCTGTCCGTCCGTATGTCACAGCCATTTTTCTCCGAAACCGTAAAGGCTAGACTGATGAAACTTGGGGAGTAGATGTATTCTGTGAACCGCATTAAGATTTTTACATAAAAATAAAAAAAAACTATAAATTTCGGGGGTCCCCATACTTGAAACTGAAACTCAAAATTTTTTTTTTCATCGAACCCATACGTGTGGGGTATCTATGAATAGGTCTTCAAAAATGATGTTGAGGTTTCTACTATCGTTTTTTTCTAAACTGAATAGTTTGCGCGAGAGACACTTCCAAAGTGGAAAAAAGTTGGTCCCCCCCCTCTAACTTCTAAAGTAAGAGAATGATAATACTAAAAAAAATATATGTTGTACATTACTATGTAAACTTCCAACGATATTTGGTTTGAACGAGATCTAGGCAGTAGTTTTTTTTTTATACGTCATAAACCGTAAACCGCAATTTACCTTTCGACGAACTCAAGAACCTTATTATGTTACATCAAGTAACATAATATAAAGGTTCTTGTAGTTCGTCGTGCTACGGAACCCTTCATGGGCGAGTCCGACTCGCACTTGGCTGCTTTTTTTTTTTTTTAATTTATTTAAAGGAAATTTTTAATCTCAAATAGTGCTGCCACCTTAGCCCTTTTCAGGCTAAATCTAGCACTTTTTACTATAAGTAAACTCGATCTTTCATTTAGCCCGAAAAGAGCAATAGCCTAGCCCTTTTAGCTATACAAAAACTTGCACCACGATTAACAAGCTAAGAAACAATGCGCGGTAATTAAATACCGTTTATTAGCTAGTGAACCTTCAGTTTTGATACTTGCCTAAGGTGTGTGAATGTTTTGAAAGCTTAGTAATAAACTTCTTCTGCTTCGGCAGAAATCATTTTGGGCGATTCCGATGAAGACTCTGAGTTTTAACTTATTTATTAACCTAATCATAGATAATAATCGAGCATGTATGAAGATTGTGCGAGTGAATGAAGCCAAAGAGGTGTGTCAGGATCGTAGCAAGCTTGAATCCGTAATCTCTGCCTACCCCCATGGGAATGAGGCGTGATTTTATGTATGTGTAGTTAGATTTTGCACTATTTTAAGTACATTTCAAATAAACTATTTCTAAACCTTTGCATTTATAATATGTTTTAGCCTTTTCTAACACCTCTTGATGTACGTAAAAATTTGCTAAATCTAACTCTTTTAGCCTGTTCGACTGCCCCTTTTCAAAAACCAAGGTGGCAGCACTCACTGATCTTAAATTTAATAGAGTACAGTATCTCTATCTAGTCTGTGTAGAGTACTCTGTGCTGTGAATTTAATCTGTGGGTCTGTGGCTGAGACGTTGATTGGTTGTGTTGTGTTTACCGTGTTTACAATTTATTTTCTCGCTAGAATATTTTTATCCCTCGCTTGGGTTGTGTAATAAAATTGCGGAGTGTGCGTACAAAAATTATAAATTAAAATACAGACAGATAAAACTTAGAAATTTCATAGATTGAGGAAATTCAGTAGGTACGTCTAATTGCGTGCGTCTCCCACCATTGATGCGTACATGTCAATAAACCTGCCCGTAGATCCATAATTAGCAAATTGTCCTGAGTACCTACCTCGTGCACCTGTTCTTCATAAAACCAGCGTGTGTGCCTTATCTGCCTTAACCCGTTAGACCATACCTACTTACGTAACGGAATTGTTGTGTCGCTAGGTCTGTGCCTAGTCTGTTCAATAAAACATAGCATCAATACATTTACGTGATCGTGGTAAGTACCTACCTAGCACCAAAGTGATACAACTCCTACATGCATTATGTAGATAGATCCATGCCCTAAGATCTGTTGGCACTCAAAATTCCTATTGGTGCATCATATTCCCTACCAAGTATAATTATTGAGTGTAGATAGAGTATCAATGTACACTAGCACTAAAAATTTAATACCTCAGTAAAATAGATACCATGCAACAGAGCCATCTTAGCCCAATAAAATATGTTTAGAATCTTTTTTTAAAGTTGAGAAGGTAATTCTAATTATCTGGTCAATAACTATTTGAAGTGCCTAGGCAAAAACCTTGAGATACATGCACTAATTGTGTAAATTGGATACTGTATTGTGACTGTACCTTAGTACTTGTTACCTCATCAATTATCATATTGTGCTGTGCTAGAACTTCCTTGTATAATCTTACCTCATAGCTCTTGAAACTATCATGGTTTTTAACACTATTTTTATTAAACAACGGGATATTTACCATGATTAAATTTTGTTGATTTTGTTTTTTGTTTTTGTTGATGCAGTAGTCTCGATACCAATAAAAGAGTGTGAAAGAGGGTAGATCGATTTATCTGCCAATAACATTTCTTTTACTCGTGGACTTCAGTTCAACCATGATCATGGTGTATGCAACTGTGCCGAAATATCGGAAGTCAACTCAACAAAATTTAATCATGGTAAATATCCCGTTGTTTCATAAAAATAGTAATCTTACCTCATCTGTCTGTGTAATTTCCTGATACAAGAGATATTACTGCTGCTACCTACCTCCAAATAACAAAAAAAACTTATCCTATTTTTTATTTTAATTATGTTCCTACCACCTTATTTATTTTCTGTTGTTACAGATGGGTTGTCTGAAGAATGAGAAAAAATGCTTCAATCAAACAAGCCTCTACAACAGAGTTGAAAAGTTATTGGTCTCATTTGAATGGAGTGACTGCAGTTTCCTTGTATCGGGTAGTAGAACCTTCAAAGCTCACAGACTTATATTGGGAATCAGTAGCCCTGTTTTCGAAGCGATGTTGTATGGACCATTATCAAGCAATAAGCAAATCATTATCACAGATATTCTGCCAGACACGTTTCAACTTATACTAAACTATATTTACACTGACAAAGTAGAAATAACCTGTATTGAACAAGCTTTTGAGCTCCTTTACTCTGCACGGAAATACATGCTGGAACACCTATCTGAAATATGTATATCATACATACTAACAAATATCAGCATAGATAATGTAATTGATATTATAAACTATCCAGATTACATGCAAGACGAACAACTAATCAAATATTCTCTAAATTTACTATGTGAACATGCAGATTATTTACTGAAGGAGAAAAAGAACTTTATCACTCATCCATGCATGAAAGCCATGCTTGAAAACAATCAGATAAACATATCGGAAAAGGATCTTATAAAACATGTCTTTGATTGGTCATATTTTTGCTGTGAACAACTAAATATACCGGCTACAATAGAAAATCGACTAAGTGTCTTGAAAAATAAGGGTATATTTAAATTGCTAAGATTTCTAACTTTAACCTTAGATGATTTTGAAGAGATTGTATCTGATGCAAACAATCTACTCCAATCGAAAGAGTATCAAAACATAAAAGATTTAATCATAGATTTTGAAAATTATAAGGACTTTTCTGGTTCAGTTAGCTTGACACCTCGCAGTCCAATAAAACTAAACTGGTATCTCTGCTATCGTAGCCCTTTGAGGCCCATGGCCCCTATTCTCATAGATTCCAACAACTTTGTGATACATTCTCGAATAAAATCAAACAAGTCTGTTTTTATTAACTCACTATGTGTGCCAACCAGAATGGCACCTGCAGTTTATTTCCGTAACAACTCAGCTAAAGTCTATTCTGAACAGTTATCTGTGTCAATTGCAAGTGAATCTGATAACAGTATTATTAAGTTTACAAATTATATGAACACAGTAGAATATGATTCTATTGTTGACATAGAGTTGACTGAGCCTTGTTTTATAAAGAAAGATAATTGGTATAAAGTAAGTTTTACATGGCCACATAATAAAAGCCCGTCAAATTCATACATTGTGGAGTACAGGGATAAAAAGTTATACACATGCCATAATGTTATATTTGAATTTGATGACTTGCAATTAAATGCTGGAAATGGTGGAAGCTTTCTTGGTGGCTTAAAGTTTTGCCTATAAACTATTTTATTTTAGATGCTGAAATGTTAATTTATTAATTTTAAAGTACTATTAACGTTATATTTAAGCAATTTTACCTAAGTATTATCTATTGTAAGAACATAAGGTTAAGATCAAATTGTAGATCCGTCTAGCCTTAAAACGAACGCTTTCCATAACATGTCCTATTGAACAATATTTCAAAATGATCTTTGTGGCATATCAAATAAATAATTCACAAAAATTACTGAAAAATTGGGGTGTTCATTTTAAGCTGAACGGTCTGTCTATACCGTCTTGTGTCTTGTAAAACTCGAAAAGTATTAATTATGTAGTAAGTAGAATTTAAACGGTATGAAGGTGAATGTCAATGACCCATGTGAAGTGGAAAAACTAGGTGATCTGATGAGACTCGGACCTGCTAGACGACATCGTGAGGCCATTAGCCGCCGACCGACGCGACGCTTACAAAGGTTCCCTCCGGTTGCCAATACGCTTACAAAGGTTGCCAATAATAAATAAAAGACGTTTATTCTTCATTCTACGTTGCGGCGTACAATGACCGCAGAGCAGGTACCTAGATATCGGCTAATCGACTGCTCGAAGACCGAGACATAGGTACCTTGGTACCTACCGTCAAGAGTCTGTAAGTATAGCAAAAAAAATATTGTTGATTGAAGTCTTAATAAGACTGAAGTTATACGAGAACAAATATTTAAAAATGAAAAAAAAATACCTTTTTTATACGAAGACTGTTTTACACGTTGAAGAGCCCAAGAGGCTCAATTTTGATAACATTATGAATTGTATAAATAATAATAGTCTATTTTTCGAGTAACTAATGTTTTTATCTTTATACACTCAACTCCACACACTGCCTATAATGTACCACTTTACTCAGTAGCAATGATAACCAATAAACGGGTTAGTGGTCAACCTTTATCTAAGACATTATGTACTGCCTAATTTATTTATTAAGGTGTTATCTTTACTTTTGATGACCCTGTTATGCGTATCGAATTAGAATCTCAAGCAATAACTGTTATTTTGATTTGAAACTAGCTTCCTAGTACCTACAACCGAATAGACCGATGACAATATTGGGATCGCGAGAAGTCGGTGGATGGACACGGCTCAGAATCGTTCTTTGTGGAGAAGTGGGAGGTGGGAGGCCTATAGCATTGAACTTCTTCAGGCTGGTGGTAAAGAATGATGATGACATACCATAGTAGAGGTAGGTACTTATAATACTATACGTTTATGGAAAGATTGAATAGGATGAGAGACGGGAATTCTACCTAGGTTCAGACTAGTGCACATAGGTGCTAACTAGCAGTACCTATGTCTAAAAAGGCTTGCCTTTATAGACGTAGTCAGACAGAGGAAGTCCAAGCATAGTGATAATCATAAAATTAAGCGGTCCCGGTCAACAATTTACCTAAAAGTATGTAGTAGGTACATCAATAAAGATGGGTTGTGTATTTTTGAAATAGATATTTAATTTTTCAGAAGAACTGTAAAAACATAACATACAAAAATACCTTTACCTACAAGTAGTAGGTAAGTAGTAGTCAGTAGTACTACGTAACTTTGTAGAATATACACCGGTACCTACAAAACACACATACCTACTTAAGTTTAATTGTTATTAACGGGGTGGACCTTCAAATTTTTTTGTTAGCAATATAATTCGTTCCGCTTCACGAATTCCACTTAGCCGTGCTCCGTGAACGGTAGCAAAATACCCTGGAACCGTAGCTTCTCCTGCAAACAGTAATATTGGGGGATGCGGCTCGCAAGGACCAGGGACAGGCGTTCCAAGTTCGCATTGATGACTTACACAGGAACAACAACCCATATACGAGTAAGCCCCGCAGAAATGCGGATCCGATGCCCATCGGGATCGCAGCATCATTTGTGGGTAAGGCAGGCACGGGTTGCCAGTGAATCGACGCAGTAACTGTGTCAAACCCTCTGCTACATCATTATCCGACATGGATTCCATCACAGCGGCTTCTTGTCCAGAGATCCAAGCACAGAGCACGTGCTTGCTGCCCGGCATTTCGTCTATCGAACAAACTCCTCGAGTCCAGTCACATCTGCACTGCAATTCTTCGGCTGACCAAGCTAATTTTAAATTCCCTTCGTGACACACCCAGAACGGTTCAGCATATTCAAGAAACACTTTATCGCTCAAACCAAAACCTAAATTACATATTGCGTCTAGCTTGCACACCGGAAGTGGTGGAGCGAATAGCTTGTCAGCTTGGCATTTGAGGCAACCTAGTGACATGGTAAGAATAACGTAGTCAGCTGTCAGCTCTTCTCCATCGCAACACTTCACAAGTACTCTACCATCTCCAGCCTGCCCCTGTCCCCAACGGACTACATTCACTGGTTTGTTGTACCGAATACAATTATCCGGGAGTCCGCGCAACAAAGGGGCCATTACACCGACGTATCCCAATGGGACCCGAACACTTCCGCCGGGTAATTCAATGTAACTACCATACTGATCGGCGCTAACAAGAGATAGGTCGTCTCCACATCGATTCCGCAGAATATTTGTTAGTCCAAACATCACCCGAGCAGCATCGTACCTTTGATCCTCAGGAAAGTTATGTAACTCTTGTTGGATACGTAGCCCCAAGAAGTTCAGTAAAGTGCCATGCATACGCTCACCGCCAAGTCGGAATAAGTTGGCTGCTTGTTGTTCTATCTGCCTAAACGTATGGTAAGCAGTGATCGTTACTGGTAAATCTACCGCTCGTCCTTCGCTTGTACAAAATAATCCTCTTGAAGCATCTAAACGAGGGAGTGGTGTCTGTAGGAGTCTGTCCTGAGATGCCAGCGTATACACTGAATTCGGTAAACACGCGCCAAATATCCATTCCGCTCCCATTTCAATAACAGCATCTCCCAACCAACAGGAGTGAATTCTTCCACCCGGCCTGTAGGTACAACACAATGTTATTTGAAATCAACTTAAACATGTGGCATAATGGTAATAAGTTTTGCTAAAGTTTGAAGGTGTAGAAAATAAGCAGGTAGGTATACCTATTAGAAGAGCGTGTTTATGACATCAGTGGGTCACCTGCTTGTTCTATAAATTTTTCTCATAAAAAGACATGATGATAGTGATAGGCTGGTGGCTTAAATAGATTGATAACATTAATATTTAACTTGCCTTTCCTTAGCTTCTAATACAACGAAGTTACGTATGCCACACTGTGTAAGGCGGTGGGCTGCAGAGAGGCCCGCCATCCCAGCTCCGACAATAATGACTCTCGGCTCTTGAAATCGTGGATTGATGCTGCATGAGTCTAGAATGCATTGTTCTTGACCTGCTGCACTTACTGCACCGCTCATTTCTTTTACTGTTGCTCGGTCCCATTCGTTTATTCCTTCTAGCCGTTGCGTGACTACTCTCATGACATGCGGACTACCTTGCCAAATTCGTTTCACGCGTGATAATTTCATCTTGACTAACTTTATTTGTATATCATCGATACCACAATAATAACATGACACTTTGAAATTTAGTATGCTTTTTCAGTATAAAAAAGCTTGTAAAAACAGCCAATTTGTTTTGTCATAATTTTTTATCAGAAATCAGAACACCATAGAGAAGGATAGACAGAACTACGCAACCTAATGTCATTTTTCATTTTATTTTTCAGCTCAACCATAGAAAGTAGTTTCTTATGACTGATGATGCCAAGGATCTACTCCATCTACTCTTGCCTTGGGCTATTTGGTGAAGGCTCAGAAAGAGTCACTCAATCTCAGAATGTTATACTCCTCTGCCCGAATTTCTCTTGATCGGAAGTCATCGATGGTAAGTTTCGAAGCGTTATGCGATGTAGGGCACTCAATTGTTTTAAAAAAGTCTACAATGGTCTGCTATGCCGTCGGTGCATGCGTCAAGCGGTGAGTTTTCACGCTAAAAGCGTTGACATGAATTTGCAATATTTTTGAAAAAAATGACAGTAGGTAGGTAAACTACCTAACTCTCGAGTTAGGACACCCGTTGCCTTATCAATCCCTTACTAGCAGTTGGTGCCCGAGCTTCGCTCGGTATTTTTTTTTTGGTAAACTGTTGTTGTGAATTATATTTAAATACGAATTACTTAAATACATACTGATTAAATATTAATATTTTTCGATCTTACCGACATAATAATAAACTCCACTACTCGTCAATAGATGGCGTTCTCTGTCCCACTAACTCATGACTTAATCAACAGATGGCGCTAGGAGTTATGATTTTATGATAAAGTTGATTATTTACTTTACGATTAGGGGGACATTTTCTAAAAATGAATCCTAGCTAGATCGTTTTATCGTCCCCGAAAACCCCTGTATACTTAATTTCATGAAAATCGTTGGCTCAGTTTCCGAGATCCTAAATATATATATATATATATATATATATACAAGATTTTCTCGTTTAAAGGTATAAGATTATTACTTCGATAAATGATGGTGATATTCGGTAAAAGCTGTAGTTGCCTATGAATAAAAAAACCAATGTGTTCTGTAACATATTTAATTTGGTAACATTATTAACATAACATCGATATCATAAGTATATATTACTACAATAAATTATGTTACTTATATCATATAAATTAAATAACTATGTGTCAACTTTTTTATAGATAGTAGGTCCTACTAGCACTATTGTGTGGTTCTACTTAGATTGGTACTAAGTGATAGTATTTAACAACAACGACACAATGCTAATTTAATATAAGTTATATAAGAAACATCACAACAACATCATTAACGCCATCGTATTGTCGCATGTACATGGTTGTGTAAGCAAGCTTTTTGTAAGCCCGATAATGGCAAGAACAATTCATCATACTTTTTTTTATTAGCTACAAAACTCTAGTCATGAGACCTGACAATGGGCAATAAACACATCGAATACCTTTATGTAACTACTTATTAGAAGAGCAAAACCTAGCTCTCGCTGCTAGAATGATATCTCTTATTCCTTCACAAACACACAATAAATAAATAAATAAATAAATATGCAGAGAACCCACACAACACTATCTAGCCCCAAACTAAGCAGAGCTTGTACTATGGGAACCAGGTAGCTGATATAATACTTAAATACTTTTTTTTTGTTAATACATACATAGAATACAATATAACACCCAGACAGAGAACAAACATCTGTATTCACCACACAAATATTTGTTCTCGGTGGGGATCGAACCCACGCCCTCCAGCGCAGAAGGCAGAGCTACTACCAACTGAGCTAGGATGGCAGTCAAACAGACAGACAGACAATAAATAGATACTTAGCTAACTCACACTTTAGTTATTCAAATTGATAATGATTTAATAAATACCTAGATCGTAGTCATTAGCGATGTGGTCAAAATACTTCCGTGATCATATTCAGGGCTCCAACTACTTTTGTTTCAGAACCTCATTTGCCGCAACTTTAATTTCTTCCCATGACAATTGAATATCACTTTCTTCAGAAAAGCGTGAGCATATTGCTAGTCTAAGGAAATAAACATCATCTATTTTAGAAGGAACAAGGTGGATCTTGCCACGCCCATTGATGCGCCTCAATAATTCTTCATTGATATCATTCGACTCTTTGAGTCTAAAGCATACGAGCCCCATGGTAACCTCTTCGAATATCTCGAATCGCTCGTCGGCAACGCAAAGGCTTTCGAAAAGGTGCGCTAGAGCGATATGCTTTCTGATGTGTTTCTGCAAGTTTTCCACGCCATACAGTCTGAGAACAAACCAGAGCTTTAGAGCTCGGAACCGCCTTCCCAACGGAATCTGCCAGTGACGGTAGTCAGGAGCAGAACCCTGTTGGTCGTGCTTCAAGTAGAGAGGGTCAACATTAAAAGCATCGATGATCCAACGGGGCTCTTTAAGCCACATCGCAGAGCAGTCAAAGTTGACGAGCAACCACTTGTGAGGGTTGAAGTTGAAGGAGTCTGCTTTCTCGATGCCTTTCATAAGGTAGCGGTACTCGGGGCATATAAATGCGGAACCAGCATATGCGGCATCCACATGTAGCCAGATTTCATTCTCCTTGCACACATCACCTATCTCGTCCAACGCGTCAAATGTACACGATGATGTGGTGCCTAAGGTGGCCACAACCTTTAAAAGAAATTCGTTAAGTTTTAGTTACACTCACGCATCGAAGGTTTCGTAACCAAGCACATGGATTTATAAAAGTCAGGTTACTTTGGGTCAGGCAATTTTGTAGTGGAATCTATTTATTGCTCATCTCTAAAATTAAGCTTTAAGTTTCCAGGAAAATATAAAAACACAATTAGAATGTTGATAAAGGGAGGAGTGGTATCAACAATGAAACAAAACTCACATAGAAGGGAATGAGTCCATTGCGGAGATCCTCTTGGATGGCATCTCGCAAGATGTCGCCGCGGAGACGCCTCTTGGAGTCGGGCTGAAGATTACGCAGTTTCACGCCACCTAGCAGACCAGCGCGCTCCACTGATGAATGAGCTTGTTCTGAAAATAACACCAGAAAACCTTGAAAAATGCTCAAATTATTTTTATTATTCAATTTGATCTCGGAATGAGATGAGATAAGTGTAATTTTAGGTAAAATCTCAAGTGAGAAAGTTATTTTGTTTTGAATTTCCAAATTCGGTATTGTTTTAAAGGACCATCCAGGAAGAACCAGATATGATATGATTTAGCCCGAGCCTTTAACATGAACCCACTTCCAGCTATCAAATGCGTATAGTGCAAGTCAATCAAGGTAGGATTATACTTACTGTTACAGTATCCGACAAGTTTGGAAAGGATGTCGTAATCAGACCATTCAGGGTGTTGCTCCTTCACTCGCTGCACCATGCGGTTCTTAGCGCCCAGGAGAGCAACCAGCGTGGCTTCACTGGCCGTGCCCTGGATAACGCCGCCGCCTTCCCCGCCGGAGCGTGCCAGGAACTGTTCTGGGAGTCCCAGCATCTGGCCCAGCCAGTCGAGCATCACCACTTCCAATTCAGTGCATGCTGGACTCGCAATCTGAAATTCCAAGTGGGTAGTTATGAGAATAATGTTCAGTAACCCTACTAGAACCCTTTAATAATGGTAAGTTAGAGATCGATATCACTGGGAAAACGATCAGTGAGTAGACTATTCCCTGAGATAAACTTTGGGTAGGTAGGTACCATAAACTTATAACATATTTGATAGCTCTTGCGGTTTATTCGCTAAACGTTTTGCGGTCATTGTAAGATATCATTTATCAACTTCCGCATTGATTTCTCATTGAAACCTCTCATATTCATGACATGAACATGACCGCTAGCTTTGCTCTATGTAGGTACCTACTACCTATTAGATACCTACGTGAATAGTAGACATAAGCATAGCAGATACCTTTGTAAAGTAGTGCTGTAGGCCTACCACAAGCTATGTCTGGGTCTGTCTCTGGCTCTGGTTTTTAGTCTGTGTGAGTGTTGACTAAATAAATCTTTGACTGCCTTCACAGCTCAGTTGGTAGTAGCTCTGCCTTCTGCGCCGGAGGGCGTGGGTTCGATCCCCACCGAGAACAAATATTTGTGCGGTGAACACAGATGTTTGTTCTCTGTCTGGGTGTTATATTGTATTCTATGTACGTATTTACAAAAAAAAAAAGTATTTAAGTATTATATCAGCTACCTGGTTCCCATAGTACAAGCTCTGCTTAGTTTGGGGCTAGATAGTGTTGTGTGGGTTGACCGCATTATTTATTTATTTATTTTTTAATCATACGTCAAAACGTCACACACACAGTATAATACAATGGTGAGCACTCACACAGACTCAAAACCAGAGCCAAAGACAGAGCCAGACAGAGCTTGTGGTAGGTCTACTATTGTCAGAGGTCTGTTCTGCTGTTACCTCACTACCTATAAATAGGTAGTTAGGTTCTTTTATACGTCTGTTGAAGGTGTGACTGGTTTTCCTTGTTCGAGTTTCGTGGTGGTTGTGACATTGACACTGGCACCGGTCACCGATCAAATTACCTTGACAAACCAGTTTATGCAAAAATTATAACATGTGAAATTAAACGCTATGTATCATATGACATAATATGGTACATACATATTATCAGTATCATTGTTGTTTTCTAATTGGTTGTTGGTAGACAAAATGTTAAATGCAACACAGCAATGAGGGTCATTATCAGTCAGCCGAGGTTCCAAACAGACCGGATATCCGATATCTTATTATTATTACCTACTTACCACACATATACAGGGTGTCCCATAAGTCAACGTCCAGCCGAAAACGGGCGATGTCAAGCGTAGGCATTTTAAGTCCATGATTTAAAGGGTACAAACATTTTATCTAATGAAATAAAATTGATTGGAAATCCGGATTAGTTGAAAAAACATTTTTTATTTCCAAAACCAAAAAGAATTCTAGCAAGTATTATACTATTTTGGAATCCTGGGTAAATGCGCCATCTTTTAAAATTACATGCCATGATAGTGTAGTGCATTTTTTTGCGGTACAGACGGTTAAAGTTGAGTGATGTAATTATCTGAAATGAAATGTTGGCCAAAACTCCACAATTTTATTGCAAACTGAGGCAGTTATGGATTAATTTTGAATTGTAATTTACAGAAGGGTTATTAATGCTTACATTGCAGAAAAAAGTTTCCCGAAAAGTTAATATTTGTAGTCACAGGACTTAAAAGATCATCACAGGGTGTCAGTTTTTCCTGTTTTTTTTAAATACTCGTAACTCGAAAGTTACAAGACAAATATTTTTTTTTATATTTTTCTGATAGCTGTCATGACTTGGCCTATCGCCCGTTTCCGGCTGGACGTTGACTTATGGGACACCCTGTATAACTACCTAACTCTCGTTATATTGTTATGTTAGGTACTTTTTTCGAATTATTCGAATTTCAAATGCATGACACGAAGTATGTAGATTCATGGCATGACAGCAATATTTGACAGCGTTTCACTGATCGCTTTGGCTAAACTGTCGAATAAAACTTTTACTGGTTTGCTGGCAGCACAATTAGCTGAGGCTTACGAGTACAATGGTAGATTTTTTGTCTGGAGACCCTCTCATTTTAGTCATGTCTGCAATAGCTCTTACATACCCAAGTAAAGCCAATACAGGCGATAGCACCGCTCAGCATATCAGCCACGATGGCCGGGTAGGAGTTAGCTGTGGGGAAGTAGGCGTGGAATCTCGGCGAGTGCCAGTGGGTTACTCCGGACATGACCACGCGCTCTATATCCGCCATCACGGCCGTCCATGGCTCTGGCTGGTCGGGAGCCTGCTCCGGGACCAGAGGTCGGAGGTACCCTGGCTTCACAGAAGGCACCACTTGTCTGGAAAATATAGGAGACAATGTAGAGGCTTATAGAGATATAGGTAGAGTTTTTTATTATCATTTGGAACTTCCGCAAGTAAGAACTTTAGAACATAAAATCTTCAAATAACTCTACGCAGAACCAGTTTTTAGGGTTCCGTAGCCAAATGGCAAAAACGGAACCCTTATAGATTCGTCATGTCTGTCTGTCTGTCTGTCTGTCTGTCTGTCTGTCTGTCTGTCCGTCCGTATGTCACAGCCATTTTTCTCCGAAACCGTAAGAGCTAGACTGATGAAACTTGGCGAGTAGATGTATTCTGTGAACCGCATTAAGATTTTAACATAAAAATAAAAAAAAAACTATAAATTTCGGGGGTCCCCATACTTGAAACTGAAACTCAAAATTTTTTTTTTCATCGAACCCATACGTGTGGGGTATCTATGAATAGGTCTTCAAAAATGATGTTGAGGTTTCTAATATCGTTTTTTTCTAAACTGAATAGTTTGCGCGAGAGACACTTCCAAAGTGGAAAAAAGTTGGTCCCCCCCCCTCTAACTTCTAAAGTAAGAGAATGATAATACTAAAAAAAATATATGTTGTACATTACTATGTAAACTACCAACAATTTTTGGTTTGAACGAGATCTAGTCAGTAGTTTTTTTTTTATACGTCATAAACCGTAAACCGCAATTTACCTTTCGACGAACTACAAGAACCTTATTATGTTACATCAAGTAACATAATATAAAGGTTCTTGTAGTTCGTCATGCTACGGAACCCTTCATGGGCGAGTCCGACTCGCACTTGGCTGCTTTTTTTATGAGTGCATATTTTATGTGATTATAATGGACAGTCTCATATTAAAAAAAAGCGGCCAAGTGCGAGTCAGACTCGCCCATGAAGGGTTCCGTAGCAGTAAGTAATATAACATAGAGTTCTAGAAGTTCTAGTAGTTCGTCGAAAGGCAAATTGCGGTTTACGATTTATGACGTATAAAAAAAAAACTACTGACTAGATCTCGTTCAAACCAAATATCGTTGAAAGTTTCCATAGTAATGTACAACATATATTTTTTTTAGCTTTATCAGTCACTTATTTTAGAAGTTAGAGGGGGGGGGGACCAACTTTTTTCCACTTTGGAAGTGTCTCTCGCGCAAACTATTCAGTTTAGAAAAAAACGATGTTAGAAACCTCAACATCATTTTTGAAGTTCTATTCATAGATACCCCACACGTATGGGTTAGATGAAAAAAAAATTTTTGAGTTTCAGTTTCAAGTATGGGGACCCCCAAAATTTATAGGTTTTTTTCTATTTTTGTGTTAAAATCTTAATTCGGTTCACAGAATACATCTACTCACCAAGTTTCATCAGTCTAGCTCTTATGGTTTCGGAGAAAAATGGCTGTGACATACGGACGGACAGACAGACAGACAGACAGACAGACAGACAGACAGACAGACATGACGAATCTATAAGGGTTCCGTTTTTGCCATTTGGCTACGGAACCCTAAAAAGTTTTATCATTCTCTTACTTTAGAAGTTAGAGGGGGGGGGACCAACTTTTTTCCACTTTGTAAGTGTCTCTCGCGCAAACTATTCAGTTTAGAAAAAAACTATATTAGAAACCTCAACATCATTTTTGAAGACCTATTCATAGATACCCCACACGTATGGGTTCGATGAAAAAATTTTTTTTGAGTTTCAGTTTCAAGTATGGGGACCCCCGAAATTTATAGTTTTTTTTTTATTTTTATATAAAAAACTTAATGCGGTTCACAGAATACATCTACTCGCCAAGTTTAATCAGTCTAGCTCTTATGGTTTCGGAGAAAAATGGCTGTGACATACGGACGGACAGACAGACAGACAGACAGACAGACATGACGAATCTATAAGGGTTCCGTTTTTGCCATTTGGCTACGGAACCCTAAAAACTGAGGCGATTTGGTACGACTTGAACACATTTTGACATTTTACCTACCTCATATAATTAGGAGTCACTCATTTATAGGAGTCAATGTAGAGTCTTATACCTATAGTGATATAAGTAGAGTATGTTATTTATCATTTGGAACTGCGAAGTAAGAACAAAAAATTCCCAAACTCTACGCAGAACTTGTTTTTTTTTAAGTGCTTATGTGATTATAATGGACAGTATAATATTAGAAAAAAAATTGTTTTCCTACGACTTGGAACACATTTTAACATTACGCAGGGTACCTCATACATGCAAAGCTATGTACTGGGATTGGAAATTGGGTCACCGAGTGAACTCGGTACTTCGAACCTACCATACAAGTACTTATACATCCATATTTATCATCGATAACAACTAGGTAGGTACCTACGACAAACGTATTATGACGGCGCTATGTGAAAATATCCACCGATACTTACCTACAATATTGATATTGGGTATCACAATATTTACCTATTACTAACTAGAAATACAACCATAGAATATCCATAAGTGTAGATAAGTAAACATTTACCTGTCTCGTATGTTCTCTAAATATTCAGCGATGTAGTCAGTCATCGCCTTGGCGAAGTCTTTAAAGTCTCCAGCCTCCATCGTCTCTGAAAATTAGAAGACCAAACACCGTGAATACGACACCCAACGTAATCCACAAATTATTCAAAAAAGAAGACATAAACAAAGCATTAAATAATGACATAAAAACAATAAAGGCTAAGAAATAATTGTATAAGCGACCCGCATGAGGAACGCTTCCGTAGTTCGGCTTTATGGATCTAGTGTACGATTATGGGAAATAACGATGGTGATGGTATAAAAATTGAGTCGGAAGTCGCTCACATAATTCTGTATGATAGAAATTAAGGACCCACACCACCTAGACTAAAATGTGTTTTACAAAATATCGAGACCCGTATCTAAGTACCTACTTTTTACTTTTGAGCTCTATACAATTTTCTGTCAGTTTCTGTTTTAACACTTTAGATAAAGGTTTACACCAGTTTCTTATATATTAATTTAACCAGTGTCAAGTGGTTTAGGGTATATTCACCCCTTCCATGATTTTACAAAAATAATCTCATCGAAATATAATATGCAGAAAATAGGTGTTGAAAAATCACATCCAGTCACAGTGTTCTCTGTAAAATCGTTGTTACTTTTGCATTTATTGCATTGCTGTCACGGGTGTGCAACAAAGGCGTGACTCGCATATAATATAGAAAAAGAAAAATTAGAATACAAATCTAACATGCTTACGGGCCTGGGTCAAAATCGCAATTACCAAATGTCAAATCTTCAAATCTACATAGCTAGGCAACTCAATAAAAACGGTAGCACAAAACAATAATAGCAAGTACGATGATACACTCATACAAGTAGTAAGTTAATTAAACAAACCGAATTTTAACTTTCCGTGTTCTTCGACCGACATGGTTGAGTGTGAACGGTATCTAAAAATTTGTACAATCTTCTAAATTAATACAGTATAGGATCCGGTAGAGAGATAGTGAAATATATTCCAAACGATTTACAGAACGATTGATATGAAAGAAAGAGAGCCCATCTAGCCAGTATTACTGTAAATAACTGTATTAAAATTTTACGAAAAAACCTCAAACACCTTCTCACAGCCCCATTCATCCCTCGCCACGGACTTTTTATCCCTTTGTCATGTCCACCAAAGTCAAAACCATGTGATATCATAATATGCTACTAATAGTTATTGATGTACTTTTTCAGTTACCCGCTTTCAAACTTCCTGTACAATTTGCCACTTACAAAGCCATTTCCCATTCTCGACACTTGCACGTTCGCACTCCCATACTCAAAATTTCATCGATGACAAAACGATAAGTAATTAGAAAAAAATGGTATTCTACGAAACTATGCCAATATTTATGAGGGTTCAATGTCACATAAAACATGTATTTGTGAGGGATAAAGGCTTTGGTCAATCGGTATCCTTGTTCAATGCCGAGAGAGCGGCGCGGTGGCCGGCGGCTGCGTTTGCGCAACGCTACCGCGCACCGAGCAAGTGGTGCGAGGTTACTGTTGGACCTCGTCTTGTACCTCGACCATGTTCACAATAACTTCTTTTGTTCATTTTGAATGAAAAATGCTTTTTTTTATCAAATTCTGCCGTTTACCGAAAGGATAGATTGAAACCATGGCTTTCTTTTTGATCTTGTTATTTTTATATAAATTAATGGTATAATACGGATATTTAGATGTCTATAGTTCGAGGGTGCAATAACTACTTACAACCGAGGTAAGCATTCTACTTTACATCATTCATGCTAGGTTAATAAAACATTTACATGGGTATGACAAAGTGTAAATTTATAATTGAGAAAAATTATTACTTATTAAAATTAATAGTAAAATAGTTTTTTTTTTTTTATACTACTAAGTTGACAAACAAGCATACGGCCCACCTGATGGGAAGCAGTTACCGTAGCCTATGGACGCCTGCAATACCAGAGGCATCACAAGCGCGTTGCCGACCCTTTAAAACTTTAAAAACGCCCTTTTTGAAGAACCCCATGCTATAGTCCTTAGGGAAAACCTCAGCAGGGAGATCATTCCACAGCCTGAGTGTTCGCGGGAGGAAGTTCCTCTGAAACCGAACGGTGCGCGACCACCCAGGCTCTAAGGTGTGAGGATGAACTTTCTGCCTATGGCGAGCAGTGCGATGGTAGAATGTAGCTGTTGGCATGATTTCAAACAGTTCTTCAGAGCATACCCCATTATACAAGCGGTAGAACACGCACAATGAGGAGAAGTTAGAAAGGAGAAGATAGTTGCACCGTTATCTGTTTAAAATAGTCGCAGACGCACATTAATGCATACAGTATTTTTTCAGTAAAACGTTTTCTTATCGTTTTATAAGAAAAGAGAAGAGATTGTTTCACCAAGGAGGTTTGCATAACTTGATATTGTAATGAACCATAACATATTAAGCATAGTGTGACGGTAAAGTCCTTAGTTACGTTTACTGTGTTTGGCTGTGGTATAGAAAAGCTAAAATATAAGGTACATAAATACCTATATACTTAACCTGCCGAGCTACGTTATAGAAGTAATTATTGCTCGATAAATTTGAATTCCTGTGAAAACTCAAACGAACGGTCAATTTTTTATTCAGCTCATCGGTTAAGTCCATCCTTGCTCCCATGCCGAGCATCGCATTCCTTGGAAGTAATTCAATATCAAGAGTAATGAAGTAAAGCGCCAAGGTGACCTTAGTTCAGCACGCAATAACACAAAAAAAAATATCCATTTCCAAGAAGAACGAGCTCAGATCATTTACCTAATCATCATTGAAGACCTAAATTCCTACAATGAACTTGATCATTTTCCCACGGCCCATCAGCATCACGCAATAAATCTATTTCAGTACCCGAAGTCGGAGTTTTGCTACCACATTTCGTTACCAAATGTTGTTTTCGTTTTGCCTATTTGTCTCTCTCTATTATATGGCAAAAATATGAGACGGCAAAAATACGTTACGTAGTTAGAGTTGTTGTCTCATCTTTTCTCCATACAATAGACAGAGACAAATAGGCAAAACGAAAACAACATTTGGTAACGAAATGTTGTAAATGCACTGGGACTTCGGGCTCAGGTAGAGGACTTAGTGGACCAAAATCTATGCACGAATGAAAACGATTCGAAGTTATAGTAGTAGTAGATAATTCGATATGTCGTGTGTAGGTACATACAGTGCCACAAATTTATCTGTTCTGTATGACCTTGTGTATGGTTCAGAGAAGAAGGGCGCCACTATAGTGAAATTGCGAAGCGAATACTTATAATAGTATAGTAGTAGGCAATAAATATTGCACATCGGCCAATTTCGGCTTCTTAGAGCGTAGTGTGCGTCAGAAAGAGAAAAGCCGATGTGCAATATTTAAATAAATAAATAAATATTGTGGACAATTCACACAGCACTAACCAGCCCCAAACTAAGCAGAGCTTGTAATATGGGAACCAGATAGCTGCCATAATAGGTACTTGAATACATTTTTTTTTTGTAAATATACATACTTAGAATACAATATAACACCCAGACAGAGAACAAACATCTGCGTTCACCACACAAATATTTGTTCTCAGTGGGGATCGAACCCACGACCTACGGCGCAGAAGGCAGAGCTACTACCAACTGAGCTAGAGGCCAGTCAATTTATTTCCTACAACTTATATATAACTGACATGAAATGTCAAAATGAAATGACAATCGTCACCGTTCATCAACAGCCTGAAGAAGTCTACTCCTGGACATAGGTCCGTATACATTTCCAGGAAGAACGATTCTGAGCCCTCTCTTTTACCGCGATTTGAAATGAATATGGTAGTAAGTAATTCCTCCTTGGTCAACTAAACGAATAAATTGGCTCTGGTTCTGTGCTATTTTATGCATACTAGGTAACTAGTTGTCATAGATTAAGAACCAAATCATCGAAATAAAAATAAAAAAACCCTGATCCCAGTAAAAAAATATCTACGTCGACAAATATTTACATTGAATTTAAATAACGAGTTGACTGACGCGCACACAGTGCCAGGTATTTCCCGCCTGCTATGACTAATAACATGATGAGGATCATTGAAAAGTGAACCACTCTCAACCATTCCACCACCATTCACCATTATTGGTGAGAATGTACCTATTTCCAAGAAATCTACGTCACAAAAAAATAGATAATTTATTTAAAAGTTCTTCTAATTATTTTTGAGAAAGAACGGGGTATTTATCCTTATTACATTTTGTATAGTCCTAAACCAGTCATTTAGCTTAGCCGAAAGATAAGTCATAATTTATAAATCCAAAGTTTCAAGGCGCTCTCATAAAACCTATCATAACAGTTGACACGCCATTTTGTATAATTTATTCGCTAACTTCCTGATGATGAATTTATATTTCCCAATAAGAATATTTTAATAATATTGATAGCAATGGCGCAACTTTAACTTCCTTGGAAGGCTGTAGGACCTACAACACAAGTTGTTTCAACTTAATGTAGGTTCTGTTACAAACTCAGTTTCCATCAGGTGTCCATCAGCCAAATGCTTAGCTATAGTAAAAAAAAAACTATAGTGTAATTTACAATTACAAGACATTACCGCATAATGCTCTTTCGGTATTGTGTATTGTAATATGAGTGAGTGCTTGAATGAAACAAATAATTATCTTATCTTTATCTTATTTGTTTTGAGTTACCTCGTAGGTATTCTTACCGAAAAAGTGTAGCTCAGTAGGTACTCATAGTTTAGCTCCGACTCTCTTGTTTCTAGGGCCTAGAGGCTTAAAAACTCAAATTGTTGATCAACTCCATGGGAATGGTCACTACAATTTTAATCAGACAAAAATTAATTTTACCTAAATGAAATATAAAATAAAAATGTGGAAAAATCAAGTAAATAATCATCTGAGACGATCGGTACCTTCGTTCTTATCAGTATTTACTCTTTAACAGTATTTTGCAGATTTAGTATTATTTGTATATGCAGGTCGATTTTTAACAGACTTCTTGCTGTGCAAATGCAAACGGTGTTTGTCCGAATCAAATAGGTACTTTTATCATAACATAATAATTATGTTCTCAAATCACCAAATAAATAAATGTACGAAGAATGTATGAATAGACCCGTCAGTATTATCGCGTATGTTCGTCGAACCATACTATTCTTTTTTTTAACTTTATATCAACATGGTAGTGCCAAACTCCTATTAATAATTGTATTTGGCTCTTTTTTATATAAATTTTAACAAAATGTACAAAACACACGAAACAGTTGAGCTATATAATTGTAAGTTTCGTTGTGTAAATAAACTTGATTAAATTAGCAACATAATTTTGCAATTATTGACAGGGCACGTTTCTTATCTACCAGAAATCGAAATAATGCATTGAATCATTCAGAGCGAATGTCATGATCTAGGTCTCTGATTAGGTGTGGAATAAGTGTAGGTAAATATTACTTTCAAGGTTTTTAGCTAAAATATAACTTAGGAACGGGCATCCAAGAAAATATAGGCCCACGGGGCTAATTACTCAATACCTAAGATTAAGTAGGTATATGAACTAACTCAAGACTTTTAGGATATCTAAGAGGTAGGCAGAGGCACGTCCACACATTTACGCACAAAGTTAATTAAAAGGTTATTAAGTTATTTATGGCTTACTTGTAATTATTGCTAAGCTACAGTATTGTTTGATTCTTAAAAAAAATATCATGTCTGATAGTGATTATAATATGACTGTTACAAGACCATCAAGTTTGATAAAATGAAGGTTCAGAATTGCTTTGAGTCCACCTCAAAGTTGCCTCAATGAGATGCTCTTATCGATAAATTCACTCATTGTATTCCAATCTGTTATCTTTCTGTGTGAATGTATTTTGGGGCTAGATAGTGATGTGTGTAATGCCTATCGATATTTATTTACATAATTATTTATTTAGTGTACAGTGAAGCATTATACTTAACATCAGGTGGGCCATATGGTAGTTCCATCAGCTAGTTTGTATGTACAAAATAAAGCGATTACTAGCCTTTCGCATAATTTTTTAAAAATAATTAATTAATATTATAAGATTGTGTGTGGTAATATAAAATAATTCAAAATAAAATCTTTTATTTCATAAAAACCACAAATTAGTCGTGTTAGGTGAACGTCTGTCTTTTTGTTGATAACATACGAATCTCCCACCTTAGGTAAAACCTGTGTTGTGAGAAGCTAGGTAGTAGGTATACAATGATTGTGTACAATGTTCACCTAACTAGTTATCGCCTTCCAAAACCAGCACCTCGTTTAAATTAAAAAGTTAATTGATGTCAATGTCAATACAGCTCCAATCAAAACTTTATTAAATTCTATTAAATCAGCGTAAAGATAGAATTATTTAAAAACTCACCAAATCAGTTTTATAACTTAATAAAAACCAAAAACCAGCGCGCACTTTATTAAATCTTTTAATATTAGTATGGTTCTTAGTTAAGAGTGAATGTTGCGATTCGATCGCTTTTGCTAATTTAGCGATTGTTCAGAAAATTTCCGTGCGTTCGGCTCGGCGTCTGTCGCACTACGCCCGGCCCGACAGCCTTGCAACCTTTTATATGCCAGCAGTAATACTATACTAGCGTACTTCTTTTGATAGCGACTCCCTTCCGGCTCCACTTAGAAGATTAGCCGTGGCGCATGAGCCGTCAAGACGGATAGAGGAACTATATCACTAAAGTACCTACCCCTCCGTAGAAGCTCGAGACCCAAAGGTCTATTGTCTCGCTTACATCAGTGGTGGTATAAAAAACATAAAAAACGCTAAAAACGCAATATTTCTTTGAAAATCAGCACTTCATAGATTTACCTACATGAAGTGTAGTAATATTTAACGTTCTGACTATATTTAAATTTATCAGTTTTTCGTTCTGTATAGAGATGTGGGTCACATCGTAGGTGCATTGTGCTATGTTTAGATAAATTGGGTTCAATCTGGATCATTACTTAGGTTCATAACCTACACTTTATACAATTTGTAGTTCATGGGCGCATCTTCATGGTCTTCTATCAGTCATTTAGCTTAGTTTAGGTTCCATATTCTGTTATGACATGACTATCAAGTCACAAGATTTTTGAAGCGAACGGCGTAAAAAGCGAAAGGCGTTCTATGGGTATTTTTTTAAATCATCAGCATAATTTATCCGTCAGAAAAATATGTATCCATCTCCTTTTACGAGTTGCCAAAAACAAGGACTGCCCATTTTTTATTCGAAAAATAGCGTTATTTCGTACTTAAAAAAAAACCAGCCCTAAATAAAAAAAGACGCAGGGTGTAAAAAACTAATCAAATTTTTTATTTTTATATTAAGTTATAAAATTAATTGACACATCCAGGATAATAAAACTTTACCCTGTTTATTGAACTAATTTGTTCTGAGTCATCTGTATATTTTAAAGCAAGAGGGAATTCCCTCAAGTATGAGGAAAACGTAAACATAAGCAGGTCAGTTACGCGAGCTTTACGCGATTAACGCTAAATGCAGACTCTTTATTAAACACCTAAACGGGGAGCAAAAAATTACTTTACTATAATTACCCTATTTTGGACCCCATATTCTTACCGGCAAATCTCAATTTATCCACTAAGCTGCAGTTTGACACTTAGATAATTATTACGTACTTAGATTACGTTACGAGTTCACTGTAATTTTTTGTAAATAGATTTGAAATGGTCCCTGCCAAGCTGGAGGGAGATCAGCGCTACGCACTGTAGCGATAGACGCTACGCTCCGTAGCAATGGCGCTACGTACTGTAGCGATCTATGCTACGAACTGTAGCAAAAGACGCTACGCTCCGTAGCAACTGACGCTACGCACTGTAGCGCATTTATTTAGTCAATATAATTATACTTATGTATATTTATCCATAAAATGGATAATGCATATGTGTCTTTCTATCTGTTTTCTAACTTAGGCTTCGCATTACCCGTATAAAAAGTATTATGCTAATCCTAATGTAAAATTCGTGATCTCTGCGTACCGAATAGAGGTGTGATTGTATGTATGTATCAGTGCTCGAATATGTAAATATTATATTTGTATTACTTGTGGCACTGAATAACCAGCATTGCTTACGCCAACACAGGCACCATTTGAAAAATTGCTGTGTAGATAAGCTTTAAACTAACTAGAGTGCTTGTTATCTCTGCTTCATTGGTCATATATGTACTAGACTAGAGATGGGTGTAGGTTCAAATGGAGGGAGCTCACAGCCACCCGACCCCACCAACGACGGCGGCCATTGGGAATTGAATCAATTCACTTCACTCCCTCTCGAGTGTTCGCTTGACTAGAAAAGTGTTTCACTGGAACAAAGAAAAAGTAAGTACTTTAAAAGAGCTTATTCAGTTACCTCTTTTTAAATGGAACCAGATATTTCTCTACTTTGTGCCTATGTAGGTACAGTAGGTACTATACCATTAACGAGGAAATACGTACCTAGAAGTCATAAGTAGGTACCTACTGTACGCTATTTTACCTACTTTAAATTATGTAGGTGACATTATGGGAACCGCAAGGTGCAGTAACTACCTACTAGGTACTCAAATTATCTACTTCTTGGAGGAATAATTAATACACAAATACCTAAGTAAAAGTACAAAAGGTCCATTACCTTCAATCATTATTGTAATGACCGAGATAATTTTATTACCCAGTCAGTTCATAAATATTAATTCACTTACCGACTAGCTAAAACAATTCAATAAATCTCTACCTACTCAATTTCCCAAAGCCGGCAGGGCCACTGAGCGCTGACCAAAAATGAATTATGGCTTTCCAGTATGACCGTCCGTACAAAGCCGAGCTCCATCAAAAGCTTTAGATGTGTAATTAATTACCGGTGACGCAGATTCGCTCTTTGCCCCCGACTTCACAAGTGGTCGGGCGGGACTTTGTTTTATGTCACTATGACCGGCTTCTAGTGTAAAATGAACCTAAGTTGCTAGTTTTAGGATGCAATTTGGTTCACTTGGTAGCTTCATACTGCCCAGAGTCAAACGGCATAGCACTGTATTTACTGCATTAAAAATAGAGCAAGATTCCGCTTTTTCCTGTAAACCTAAATCCACATATCATTGCTTTAGTATTATTTGATAAGGCTAAAAAATTCCGTCTTCTTTTCCATAGAACAAACGAGTTCGAATCGAATAAGACTTCTCGCTCTTATCTAAGACCTACTCCACCTCCAGACTACATTCAGAGAGAAAACTTATCTCAATGTAAGCCTAGCTTAATACTTAGTAAGACACCCTCTGATAAAATAGTAATCGATACACGCGAGTACCTAGTAATAAAATGGTAATTTTAGGTACCCTGAATGTGAAGTGAACCTTCTGTATAATTCTCTGGAGTAACTATCATTTGATCCATGGTCGAGGGTTGGCTGAGGGGGTTGAGAGTGAGGGTGGCTGTTCGCACCGTATCCTTGGATACTCACTTTGAAAGGGGGATGTCGGTCGGTTGCAACAAGTAGGATTTATTTTTCGAGAGCGTATATTTTACAGATAATAAAGTTCTATAGACAATATAAGACTTATACTTACAGTTATAAGTACCAACCTCAAGTCCCGGTTACAACAATTTCGTGCTTAGTGTTGTTTAGTTTTCGTGGCTTTTAATGGAGAGGAAATAATATTTTGAATGTCTTAATATTTTGAAAGCAATCGATAATTCAAAGAGCTAGCTTACCTATGTAGTTAGAAAACACTCTAAAAGGTAGGTACCTAAACGATTTTTTTTGACGGCTCTTTAAATTAAAATAAGAGAGTATGTAACTCCTGAAGAGTTAGTTAATGTTAAACCTGATGAGGTGAAAATGTAGCTGTACATCGTGGGCGCGTTACGAAAATTAAGGCTGAAAAATCGCTGCAATTTAAAAAAATATTTTATGTAAAAATAATATGAGTGGAGGAGGGGAGTGGACTAACATTTTCCAGCTCCATGATTATAATAAAAACAAATTATGTAATTTCAAATATGTACCCTTTTTGAATTTGCCGCGATTTTTCAGTCTCTACATTTATTTGACAGACTCTAGCTCCGCCCTTGGCTAGCTAGCCCCGACGACACTATTCTAATAAATATTTTCCTAAATTGCATTGGATTCCAAGTTGAAACTGAGGTTACCGAAGTTTCCATTCGGCGGCGGCACCGACAACTTATCTGAACTGAAGATGAATTTCTTGAGGCAAGCAAGCTACTACCGCCATCTAGGAATCCTAGATGGCGGTAATAGCTTGCTATAAAATGCCGTAATTTTGAAATGTTTCTTTTTGTGCTGAATACTTTAATTTATACTCACTCTTACCGAAGTTTGTTTTTTTCTTAATAATTATAAATACACAATAGAATGGAATAGGTAGAATAGTTTTTTTAATAGAATGGAATGTTATTAGATTAATTATTATAATAAAGAATTTACGCTACGGTGGCCGGTGGCCCGATTATTTTGACACATCGACCTTTGCTTCAATCTTTTGACTTTGAAGTTTCTCTCCAATGACTCCCTCCCACTTCAACCACTTGCTTTTACTTCACCCCTCGCCTCGTCTCCACCGCTCACGTCGAAAGAAAGTTTAGGTTCAAAGTCTGGATCCAAATTAAAACTTGAAATTCCTTTAGAAATTTTAGTTTTTAGTTACACAAACAAACATGGCCAATAACAGGATACTAGATGCTCTCAAGATCCTAAGGAGCCGCAAAGATTTATTTCTAACAGGTAAGATTTGCTTTGCAGTAACTTTTAAACTCTTTTGCAGGGTAGGTAAACCTGTATACTTTTTCTTCATGAATGGGAAGTTTCTTCGAATATTCCAGTTTACTAAACTTATTGCACTATTTCGATACAGGCGTTCACAGCAGAAGTTATGCTGCTGCAGCGGGAGTGCACACAAAATGTAAAATCGTCAATGGCGTTTATGTTGTTACTCTGGACTCTCCTAATGTTAAGGTCAGTGATATAATAACAACGTTACGGCTAACAAATTCGAAGTTTGAAATCCTCAGCCATAAAGTTTTTTGACAGCTTAAAAATAATATGAAGACTGGCTGTTGTTGATTTACCCAAAATTAAAAAATATTACAACTTACCTTACGTAGTGCTCTCTTGTCATTGTAGTATGTATAAAAACTTGTGAATTCAACATTTCAGGTCAACTCTTTGAACACAGCTGTGATGGATGAAGTGTCTCAAATAATAAATGAAGTAGATTCAAATCCCGCAATAGAAGCAGCAGTAATCATATCCGGGAAGCCGGGTGTCTTCATAGCTGGTGCCGATATTACTATGATTGAAAACTGCAAAACCCAAGAAGAAGTTGTCACATTATCCAAAAAAGGTAAATAGAAAATAAAGGACAAAAGATAATCTTATTTAAAATAATGTCAAAGCAAGGATTTTGTATTTTGTACTATGTAAGTATGTAAATTCCTTGAAAATTTTAAAAAGATGATCTGGGACATAATAGATATTATACCCACTGTTGGTTTCAGGTCATGAAATTTTCCGAAGAATCGAGACTTCACGCAAGCCTTATGTGGCTGCAATTCAGGGCAGCTGCCTCGGCGGAGGCTTGGAGACAGCTCTTGCCTGTCGGTACCGCATTGCAGTTAAAGACAATAAGACTGGATTTGGACTGCCGGAAGTTATGTTGGGACTTTTACCAGGGGGAGGTGGCACTCAGAGGTATACATGTCATCAAATGAACATTTTATGCAGCTCATTTGTAAATTATGTTATAAGGATTAATGAGTCAATGTGCATTTTATTTATTGGAGGATTAGTTAAAAAAAAAAAAAAAAACTTTATTTTCATGGTCAAATAAAGATACATTTATTTGGACAGTTTTAACAAAATCTCAAAGCAGGGTGGCAGGGTTTAAAACAATAATTAAGACGGCTTTGAGCTCTACTACTCAACATCATTGTCTACTTACCTGAATTGTCAGGAATCCTAGTAGTGTCCTAATCAAATTAAAGTTAAATGTTTATGTTTTAGAATGCCTGTATTAACTTCAATTCCCACGACTTTGGACCTAGCCCTTACTGGAAAGACTGTCAAAGCTGATAAAGCTAAAAAATTAGGCATTGTGGATTTATTGGTGGCACCCCTTGGACCAGGTAATTTATTTTATTTATTCCCTCCTACCAATGAGTAACAGACATTTCTTTTAAGTTCTTTAGTGATACCTTTCCCATATTGCACTTTTACTTAACTTTGAAACTATAAGAACTGTCATGTTCAGTTCAGTCCAAAGGTCTGCTAGTTATGTGGTCAAAAATCTGTGCTCGAGGAGGAAGACCTAATTTTATTTATTCTGTATTTTCAACAAAACAAGATGTATTCTCTATAAACTACTGAAAATAAATACCGGAAATATGAACACCTGTAACCTCACCACCACCTGTCACCTGTCTGACTTAAGTATTACTTTCTTTGATGTCCAGGTCTAGCTCTGCCAGTCGACAGCACAGCAAAATACTTAGAAGATACGGCAGTAATGATTGCAAAAGACATTGCATCAGGGAAAATCAAAATCGACCGGTCAAAGAAGGGCTTAGTCGAGAAGCTTACTGCCACAGCTATGCAATGGGACTTCGTTAAGAACATCATATTTAAGAAAGCCAGGGAGCAAGTCATGAAGGCTTCTCGTGGTCTCTATCCTGCTCCATTGAAGGTAAGTTCAATTTCTTAAAAAGTGTAAAAACCCTCCAATATTTATTATTTTTAAATGCCGGCGTCCGCTGCTTCGTTTCTGTTTCGTTCATAAAAATTATTGATGATGATGACTATTCTCTCAATCAAATATTTGATAAACAACTGTCAAAATATAAATGTCAGATTAGAATGTTCAGAAAAAAAACCAACACTATTTTTTTTTTCTGTTCTTAGATTCTCGATGTAGTGAGAGTGGGGGTTGACAAAGGATCAAAGGCGGGATTCGAAGCCGAGGCTCAAGCCTTTGGAGAACTGGCCATGACTCCTCAGAGCAAGGGGCTCATCGGGCTGTTCAGAGGACAGACCGAATGCAAGAAAAACAGATTTGGCAAGTCTGCTGTTAATGTGAAAACGGTGAGTAATGCTTATTTGTTATCAATGTTATTATTGATCAAACAAACTACCTCTTCGTAAAGTTCGATCACATCTATGTGGACAACTTAATTCAATTTATTGAATACTAGCGGCCTGTCCTGGCTTCACACGGGTGGACGTTTATTTTTAAAACACATAAATATAGCCTATGTTACTCAGGGTGAATGTAGCTTTCCAATGGTGATAATTTTTGAAATCGTCACAGTAGTTTTTGAGTTTATTAAAAACATACAAAAATACAAATCTTTCCTCTTTATAATATTAGTATAAATGGAATAGAAAAAGGACCGTCTTTTTAACTGACTTCTAGAAAAAAATCTGAGGCTAAATTCTAGACCAGTGACTTTTTTGTCACGGTAGATATATATCACAAGAACTGACAAATTCACTACAGAAACTGACAAAAAAAAAAACACTACTTTACCGTTCTGGGGTAACTTTAGCTTAATCGTGATTTCAGTCACTACAATCAGGGATCAAAATAAATACAGCTGTTTGATATTATTTATTAATAAAATTTTAAGTAGGAACAAAATTTCGAAAAATCAGAATATCAATTATTTTGAAATGAAATGTGTTTAAGTATCTATCTAAAAATTGTAATGGTTGTTTCTTAGATCGGCGTCCTCGGCGCTGGTTTGATGGGCGCGGGCATCGTGCAAGTGTCCATCGACAAAGGCTACAACGTGGTGATGAAAGACGCGACCAACGCCGGCCTCTACCGAGGCGTGGGACAAGTCCAGAAGGGGCTAGTCACTGCCGTCAAACGGAAGAGAATCTCTGCGTCAGTTATTTTTCAATTCCATCTTTTAAACTCATCATCATCTTCTTGCCCTTATCCCACGCTAAGTGGGGTATATTTGTATTTACAAAAAAAAATTATTAAAGTGTTATATCAGCTATCTAGTTCCTATAGTACAAGATCTGCTTTGTTTGGGGCTAGATAGTATTGTGTGAATAGTCCACACCATTTATTTACTTTTTAAACTACACATAATTCAATTATTATTTATATTGGGCTGTCCCGTGCCTAGAGATGGGCAGAGGGTTTAAACCCAGTTGGGCAAAAAGGCCATAAACTGGACAAATAGGGCAAAAACGAATTAACGTCCTTTTAAATGTCCAAAATCAGGGCGGAAACTCTACTAAGTCAAAATCAGAGTTTTTCATTGAGTATTCGTAAGATGTACCTGTTTAAACCATTTGAATATTAGAACAAATAGTAATTGACCAAAAAGGAGGATCTCACTGAAAATAAAAAATGTATTTGTTGCCAAATTACAGAATTAACAGTAGAATCACAGTCGGTCAGTATTATTTAAATCAACATTTTACCGCACATGGTATTCGTGATTCGTGCCTGCTAATCGCTGTCACTATCGTAATCATCATTAACCTTTTGAAGTCCACTGCTGGACATGGTCACTCCCATGGCGCACCACTGAGCCCAGGGTTCGGTTTGGCTCTTCCTATCAAGTTGCTGCCCGCCACTCTGCATAAGTCGTCGCTCCATCTAATCTGAGGCATCCTACACTACGTTTTCCTAAACGTGGTCTTCACATTATCGGTTCTTCGAATCATGACCGGCCCACTGCCACTTGAGCTTGCTAGTTCTTTGGGCTATGTTGACAACTTTGGTCCTCTATCGAATGACCTCGTTCCAGATCCTGTCTCTGAGAGAGGCTCCGAGCACAGCCTTAACCATAGCTTTTTGAGCGACTTTTAATTTATGGACCCGTCAGTGTCCACGTGTTATTATAACTGGTAGGACGCACTGGCTTTCGTTTTTGAGCACTATGGGATGGGTTACTAGAAGACCTGACGAAGTTTCCCAAATACCGCCTAACCCAGCTGAATTCTCTTTCTTAACTCTACAGGGTTATTCATTATTAACTGCAAATACTCAGGAATTAGGTTCAACAAATAGAATAAAAAATATTTATGAAATATTTTTTTTTTTATTTGATCAAAATTTTTTTCAAGTTTTTGTATCAAAATTTTATTTTTATTAATTTCTTTACGGCTATTGCATAATGATTGCCACGGAGAACAGGACGATGACCCACCCAGGCGGTGACTGAACGCAGAGTGTCACTCACAGCGCGCGCTCGCGGATCAAAGGTCAAAATAGGTCAGGCGCCAATAATTCCTTTATCGATTTTCTCGGGATTTTCATAACAAAACTTAAAAAAAATCATTTCATAAATATTTTTTATTTTATTTGTTGAACCTAATTCCTGAGTATTTGCAGCTAATAATGAATAACCCTGTATACTGTACTATCATAATAAAGTCGGGACAAATTCAAATATTCTGGATGTAGAAGTTGATGCTTGACCATTGCTTCTCTATTAGGTTCATATTTGGTTTACGCAAATATGACCATGTTTCCGATTTTTGTAATAAGCTTAAGTGGTTGCCTATTCGTTTTTGCAGGAATACTCGTCTCCTTCCCTTTTGTACAGTGTCATGTTTAACCCTTCCACCCCCCTTATCTAAAAGCTAAACTAATCTCAACGCTTTGAATACCTAAATAGTTCAGTTGAATTAGGAAGTCGCTACTTTCGTCAGCCTATACGAGATCCGAACGGCTCTCAAGCAGCTTAAGAGTAACAAGGCACCGCGGGAAGTCGGAATAACGACAGAACTTCTGAAAGCGGGTGGAACGCCGATACTTGAGGTTCTTCAGAAGCTTTTTAATTCTGTCATCCTTGAGGGTACGATGCCTGAAGCGTGGGGCAGGAGCGTAGTGGTGCTCTTCTCCAAGAAGGGTGATAACACCCTCTTAAAGAACTATAGGCCCATCTCTCTGCTTAGCCACGTCTATAAGCTGTTTTCGAGAGTAGTTACCAATCGTCTCGCTCGATGGTTTGACGACTTTCAGCCTCCCGAACAAGCCGGGTTCCGGACATGCTTTAGCACCATAGACCACATCCACACGCTACGGCAGATTATACAGAAGACTGAGGACTATAATCGGCCACTTTGCTTAGCGTTTGTAGACTATGAGAAAGCTTTCGATTCAGTAGAAACCTGGGCAGTGCTACAGTCGCTCCAGCGGTGTCAAATTGGCTATCGGTATATCGAAGTGTTGATAATGTATCAACAGGAATGCCACAATGTCTATCCAACTTCAGGATCAGAGTACAAATCCAATCCACATGCAAAAAGGGGTGAGACAGGGAGATGTCATATCTCCGAAACTGTTCACCTCGGCACCGGCGGATATTTTCAAGCTCGTGTCCTGGACAAGGTATGGCATTAACATCAACGGCGAATTCATCACTCACCTTCGATTTGCCGACGATTGGCCATTATTACTAAGTAGTCATAATGGCGGAGTCGCTGGAAGATTTAGGCACAATGCTCAGAGACCTCTATATTGTCTCCCAACAGGTGGGTCTAAAAATGAACATGAGCAAGACAAAAATCATGTCTAATGCTCATGTTAATTTGGGTCAGACGATCTCCAATTAGGTAGAGCCAACTTCGACAAAGAGGTCAGCCGACGAATCCAACTCAGATGGGCAGCGTCGGGAAATTGCGCCACATCTAGTCGCAGGTACCGCAAAGCCTCAAGACAAAAGTCTTTAATCAGTGCTTGTTGCCAGTGATGACTTACGGAACTGAGACGTGGTCGCTAACTATTGGCCTCGTACACAAGCTCAAAGTCGCGCAACGAGCTATATATAGAGAGAGCTATGCTGGGAGTTTCACTACGTGATAGAATCAGAAATGAGGATATCCGTAGAAGAACCAAGGTCACCTACATAGCTCTTAGAATTAGTTAAATTAATTAAATTGAAGTGGCAATGGGCAGGTCATATAGCTCGAAGAACCGACAACCGTTTGGGAATAATGGTTCTCGAATGGCGACCACACACCGGAAGATGAAAGTAGGGCACCCACCCACCAGATGGACCGACGACATTGTTAAGATCGCGGGAAGCCGGTGGATGGAAAGAGCTCAGAATCGTTCTTCCTGGAAATGTGTGGGGGAGGCCTATGTCCAGCAGTGGACTTCTTCAGCCTGATGATGATTATAGATTAACTTAAAAAAACCTTTTTAGTCATTAGAACTTAGCATTGTGTAATAATTTGTGAACTTTGCGATATTTTACAATAAAAATATATCCGCCCTGTTTTGGGACGTTTACTGGGCGTAAATGGACGCTTACTCGGCATTTACTCAATACGTCCATAAATGCCCAGGCAAAAACCCATCTCTACCCGTGCCTACTTTGTTGGGTAACGACTACCACCGAAAAATCCAACAATAATTATATATTTATCAATATGTTTTCTTTTCCAGCTTACAAAAGGACATTTTCGTATCGCATTTACTACCCACACTAGAATACTCGAAGTTCAAGGATGTCGACTGCGTCATCGAGGCGGTGTTTGAAAACATCGATATCAAGCACAAAGTTATCAAGGAGTTGGAGGCTGTAGTGCCGAAGCATTGCATCATTGCGACCAACACCAGTGCTATCCCGATCACTAAGATCGCCGCTGGTAGCAGTCGCCCTGACAAAGTTATTGGTAAGTCGTGTGGTGATCAAATTTATTATCAACGAAATTAATTGTATATTTCAAATTACTGTTGCCTCAACCCGAGAAAACATAGATGCGTGGCTTAAACTCTACAAATCGTTTTTTTTATGGAACAAGTATTTAGTATCACTTTTACTTCAGGCATGCATTACTTCTCGCCTGTCGACAAGATGCAACTGCTAGAGATCATCCGCCACCCCGGCACTAGCGATGACACGGCCGCGGCGGCGGTCGCCGTTGGCCTGCGACAAGGCAAGGTGGTCGTCACAGTGGGCGATGGCCCCGGCTTCTACACCACGCGCATTCTCTCCACTATGCTCAGTGAGGCTGTGAGGTAAGATTCTGAAATGATTATCATTCGCCACTGAAAAGTCCACTGCTGGACATAGGCCTTCCCCTACACATTTCCAGGAAGAACGATTCTGAGCTCTTTCCATTCACCGACTTGCCGCGATCTTAACAATGTCGGTGCATCTGGTGGGTGGGCGCCCTACTTTTCTTCTTCCGGTTCGTGGTCTTTCGGCATTTCCGGAGTGCTACTGTTTTTTTATGTATAACATAATTTGATAATTGTGTTGGTACAGGTTACTCCAAGAAGGCGTGGACCCCAAGGACCTGGACAACATGACCAAGGAATTTGGCTTCCCGGTCGGAGCTGCCACCTTGGCTGATGAGGTCGGCATTGACGTTGGCTCCCATATTGCTGTAGATCTGTCGAAGGTAAGATTAATAATTCAACACTAAATTCCAAAGATTTCGCGCCTTCAAAACTTAAATTAAAAGTAAGCTGGTTTAAGAAGTGTTAGAACTTTACAAACCATGTGTTGATGCAGTAAACCTGTACTACAAGTACCAACGTAAAAAGTTATGTATCTTTAAAATTAATGACTTTGTTTTTTCTAGGCTTTCGGAGACCGCATCAGTGGTGGAAACCTAAACATAATGCAGGACCTTGTCACAGCCGGGTTCATGGGTCGCAAGTCAGGCAAAGGCTTCTATGTGTACGAGAAGGGATCCAAGAACCGAGAAGTAAACCAAGATGCTATCAAAATCCTGAAGGACAAGTATTCTCTGGAACCTAAGGGGGCTAACACGGTTGAGGACAAACAACTGAGGATGGTGTCCAGGTAATTTATACATCGTGTATGTAAACAATCATATCCAGTCGTCGCTAAGTCCCATGGACTTCAGTGGCGTACGAAATAGGCGTATTAGGTCTTTGCTCTTATTCCGTAATCAAAAACAGTTCTTTAGTCTGAGTCAAGCCTCGAGAATAGATTATTTGACATTTCGCTATTGAAAAATTTTAAAAAATCTATGCCTAAGGCTCGACTCAGACTCGAGCATTATTTCTGAATACGGGCCTTAGTGTTGATTTGATTCTGAATGCCTACGCTTCTTTACAGATTCGTCAATGAAGCTGTGTTGTCTCTAGAAGAGAAAATTCTGCACAGCCCTCTTGAAGGCGACGTCGGCGCAGTCTTCGGGCTCGGCTTCCCGCCATTCACTGGAGGACCCTTCAGGTATATTTTTGAAACCTTATTATTATTATTATCTCAACATAACTTTAGCGCTGACCGTTATTGTGCAGAGAAGTAAAAAATAAGGTACCTGAGAGGGGTTTGTGGTATGAAGTGCGGGCGTGCGTAGCGCTGATTGGCTCTCCAGTCGCACTCGCTCTCTGTACCAATAAGACACTCTGCAGTCTGCACACATCCAGTGTGCGCGACATGAGCACACTACCACGCATGCGCAGCTATCCCCTTCGCGTATTGCTCAGCGCTAAAGTTATGTGCCGCTAGTTATACCTAGTGTCTTCCATTTTATGAACTTATCTAACACTTGTTTGTGCAAGTAGATATCTTGAAGTAACGCACCTCTGAGGAGCCTTTACTATTTATTTCAACCTTATTTTTGTAACAGATGGGTGGACCAGTATGGTGCTGATAAGTTGGTGAAGAAAATGGAGGAGTACCAGGGACTCTACGGCGCACCCTTCAAGCCTGCCCAGACCCTCGTGGATATGGCCAAAGATCCCAGTAAAAAGTTCCACAAGAACTAAAAACCGACTGCCAAATTGAAAGATAGCAATAGTTAAACTATTTATAGCATATTATTTAATTGGCAATGTAAGCAAGTCCAACACCCTCATTTTGTCATTAGTTTTAAGGAAAAGTGAGTTTCATCCATGTTAATGCTGTCTACATTATTTTATGCATATTATATCTACATTTAATGTGAGTGAAGATGATATTTTATAAGATGGTATTTTGAGATTGATATACTTACTACTAAATTATTATTGTATGTATTAATCAGTGTACTAAATAAATATATAAGATGATTACTTTGTTTTTCATGCATGATCTATAGAATGTTAGGTCTGGAAACAGTTAAAATCTGAAAAAATATATTCTTCCGAAGAACTTCTTCGTACAAATCCGTATTACCTTACACACCCCGTTTCTAAACTTAGCATATTAATTCAAGCCCGACAACTCCCCGATTGCGCGCCACGATTGACAATTGTCCGCCATCCTATTATACCATTACCCCCTGTACACAATGGCGATGGCCTGTAGTGGGCCCGCATGGGCCATTGTGTACTGGAGCCATTATGATAACTGTTGGCTTGAAACTGACAAAATTATCCGTCGAAATGACAGTGACAGACAGGAAGGATGGAGAGCCCTGCAGGAGGCAGGGCTGGAGAGCAGCAGGGAGGGGCAGGGCAGGGTTTCCTTTCCTTCCTTTCCTTCCCCTCTGCCTTAGTTGTAGTTGAAAAACAAAACAGGCAAATAAAATCAAAAATGTGGTGATCAAAAGTGGTATAGCGTGCTATAACGAATTTATTTAGCGCTGAATGATTAGGTTTATAGTTAATCTTGGTTAGTATATTTATCAAAATAAGTTGCTGCGCGGAAATAATACATAGTGTGGTGATTCTATTGAAACGTTTTCATTTTTATTTCAGAGTATGATTCTTCGCTATTCTGCCGACACAAGATACTGTAAAGATTGGGTTCACCAATCAGCAAGTTAAAATGTGAGCATTGAAGCTTCGTAGTTCTAGAGCATGAGACATATCATCCTACATAAAAAATGTTGATCAAAGTGACTAGTATCACCAACAAAGTCTTGAAAAGATTTGTGGAACATTGTGTTTACTTGGTAATTGTATTGATTTTAATACCAGCATTTTTTTACTTTGAACTTTGTGTGGTTTTGCCTGCAGTTGTAGAAGAATGGACAATTAGTTATTTTATTCACTTGTTTTGTGCACATTTCCTATTACTTAATATTATTGGCAACCTTATTTATGGTATGTTCACAAACACTAGTATCCATGGTAGATGTTTAGATAAATACAATAAGTCAGAATGGACTTTTTGCTCTGTCTGTGAATGCTATCGCCCCCCTCGAGCCTGGCATTGCTCAATCTGTGATATTTGCATTCTGAAGAGGGACCATCACTGCACATTTCTGGCATGCTGTGTTGGGTACTACAACCATAGATATTTAATACTGTTCACATTTTACATATTTGTTTCCATGGTGTATGCCTTTTACTTTAACATTCAATTTGTATCACAATTCATCACATGGAATCATGGGTTAGTTCTGTTTCAATTTCTCTTTCCTTTGGCTAGTTTAGCTATTGATTTTAGTAATGAGGCACTCTATGTGTTCTTAGTTGTGATAAACGTTTTATTAGCATTATTTACTGGTTTTTTATTTTTTTATCACTTCAACAACCTTTTGAAAGGAAGAATTGTTTATGAAAAAAACAATGAAAATATAGATGGTGCTTATGACCGAGGTTGGAAGTTAAATTTAATAGAAGTTTTTGGTACAAACTGGTACTTAGCATGGTTATTACCATTTATCAAAAGTCCAATGCTCGGCAATGGAATAGATTGGTCAGATTCTAACAAACTTAAATAATAATCTACGTGTATTAAGTACTAACATAACTACTCATTATGATGTACATGTAACAAACTGTTGTAGTCTTAAGTTTTAAACAAATTCGCCAAGAAAATGTAACAATGATGCCATTCAATGGTTTTAAGAGGTAAATGTGGTTTTGTAATATGTATAATATCATATTAAATACTCAGGTGCCTATAGGCTTTTGCTATTGTTCCTACTATTAGGTACTTACTTAACTTTTAACACTTAGTACTAAATAAAATAAATTTATGATTGTTACTAACCATTTATTAATGTTAAATAAAATAAAATGTTTTGTATAAATGATATTTGTTTTACTAATTCCTAAACATAATTATTTACATTTCTTAAGTCATTTTTATATTAAGTCAGTTTCATTACTTGGCAATATTTGTGCTAAGTATCTGCTGCGTATCCTATCAGATTGTTCGATAGTGGAGTCTCTTTGGCTGTGGGTCAATGGTGAATCTTGTGTAGAGTCATTTTGCCTTCTCGAGTCTACTTCTTCTTGGTCAGTATAATCTTCATTGTCCAATAGATTTGCAGTTTCGTCACTATCCACTTTCCTGTCATGTCTGAAAATAAACTAGTAGTCTATATCTATTTCTAAAAAGTCTAAAAGCCTAAAGGCCTGTGCACATCTAGGCGATGGCGATCAGTGAAACAGAGTCAAGTAATAAAGTTTATTTCAGAAATAGGACATACAGAATAACAGATGGATAATAACATTGACGCAAGAGTGAGTTGCTGGACAATGTTTGTGCATAATGTGATATGCAGAGCCTAATACACTAAAATTAAAAACCTTGTGTCGCAAGTCCTGCATTGCCTTCAATTGTTACAATATTGTAGTCGAGCAGTAAAGTGTCAACTGGTTTGTCTAAGGTGAGATAATATTGTTTCTGCCAAATGAATACCTAATACTTAAATGTAAAATACCTGAAATGGTAGCCTATCATATAGCCGTGGGAATCGAACCCGCGCCTCTGTCTCAGTCGAACAGTCGCTCTCCGCGCTACAGAATGATGTCGTCATAAGATTTTGTAGGTACTTACAATTTGGCAAAGTCTCTCATACTTGGTGACATGTTGAGGATACCATTGTTTGCAGAGTCCAATATGTAAATCAGCACAGCAGCAATGAGGGATACTGGAAAAAAACATTTAGATTTTTATTAACAGTACACCCATTACAAAGATTTTTATAATGTCCCAAAAGATAAAAGCAGAGCGGGATTTGAACCCGCGACCTTCCCCTTGGTACGGGGCTGCGCTGACCGCTGCGCCATCGGATCACTCGACAAACTTAACTTTTGGGACATTATAAAAATCTTAATGATTTCCCTATGTGTAGTAAACACTATAAAATCAATAAAAGTAAAATATATTCTTTTTCATTACTCATACTCTGAAAGTAGGTCTGAAGTTGCCTGAGGGGCCTAATTGAAAGTAAAACTTTCAGCCCTAGGGAGAATCGCTTTCTACTGACAGCTGTCAAATTATAAAAAAAAACAAGTTCTATTTTATTCAAAAATGTTCCAACTTTCTAAAGTCTTTCTAACTGCAAGGAGGTCGTTGAACCAAATTCCAACTTTTTATTCAGCAAGTAGGTTGGAAACCCATTACAACAGTAAGAAGTTTAAAAAGTCTAATAAGATAGCGCAATGTAAAATTTAAATTTAAATAACATAAAGATAGTATTCAATAAATAATATATCTTCTAAATTACTTGATTAATATATAGCTTCAACTATTTATTTAAAATAACATAGATTTGACATTTACCATTTTTTAAATTATGAGAATGAAAATAATGGCTGACTAATGCTGGCGAGCCGAAGCCGAAGGCCCGCCAGAGAAAAAGAAAAAAAAAACCGGGAAGGCGGCAATTCAATCTTCATTTTCACAAATTTTTCTTTCATGTTTTTATTTTTACTTTCCTTGTATTCGTAATGAAAAGCACAGTGTTTACCTCGGGTGAAAGTCTTTTAAGTCCCTCCAGCTCCATTGGCGCCCTCGCTAACGCTCTGGCGCCAAACCCGTCTCGGGACTCAAAAAATGTACTATAGATTTTTATTGAGTTGAGCTCGTTGGCATTTTTTTTTAATTGTTACCAAAGTTAAGTTTAAGTTGTTGTGGGTTAAGCTCAGCATTTGGCTGCCATCACACCGAGTGGAAAGTGAGGATGCGGCCTTCACCTGTTTCTCCTTCGCTAGACGTTTGTGCAAGCCCGATTTTTTCGAATATTTTTCAGTGCTCCCTACTAAATATTTTCCATATAAACTTTGGTCCGAGAAAATGCGGTGAAAGATTCTTACCAAAGAGACAGCCCAAGAAAAACATTTCCAACATCAAGTATCCATATCTGTCAACGATTACTCCAGCTAATATGAGAACTGTAGCCAATCCCATGTTCTGCACTGCTTGGCATCTACAAATTAACATTGCAGTTAGTTTAAGCAAGACGAAAATAAACAGATAAAACTATTACATGTATGTTGGTAATGTCTTACATTCCATATGCAGTGCCCAGCTGGTTTTCAGGAACAATCAATGCCACCAGTGGCCAAAGACCGCTAGCTAGCAGGGAGTATGATACACCTAACGACATCTGAAAGTTTGCAACAATAATTATGTTAGAACCAGCCTACCAAGGAAAAATCACTTAAATCTTCGGCAAAAAGGGTAACTGATAGATATAAAATAGACCAGACTCTATAGCTATGTCGTTTGTTCAATGTTTCGAAGTGAGTTTCCTAGTGAAGGCAAGCAGGCTGACCAAAGAATGTTTTTTTATAGACAACTGGCTGATGGCACAAGCATAAGGCCCACCTGATGGTAAGTGGTAACCATCGCCTATAACAAAGCATTGCCTTGTAGGTCACGCACGTTAGGAACGTGCCCTACAATCACTATCCTCGTCCATCAACTTGAGGCATACAGATGTTTAGCCTCACGTGCCTGTAATTTCACCGGCACAAACACCCTTCAAGCCGAAACACAGCAATGCTGCCTCACGGCAGTAATAGGCATGGTGGTAGTACTTCCCCGGACGAGCCCTTAACCAAGAGATCTACTACTACTAAAAATTATCATTAAACTGAACAAAACATCGCCAATCCTATAACCCTTTTGAGCGTAACGTACACGTAGTAGGTAGAAGAGTAAACGGACTGAAGGACACGCACGCAATATAATTATTTGTATAGATATACCTACAGAATACGCACCACTCCAATGTATGGGTTAAAGAAGGTGAAAGCCAAAATAAAATGACATCCAATCGTAGTAATGATGCTTATTATAACCCAAGTCACGTTCCTTCCAGTCTTGTCAATTAGAATTCCAAAGAATGGGCTCAAAGCTGCAGAGAGGAGGTACACCATTGCATTCACATTATTGGCCTGTTGAGGGCTGAAGAGGAATTTTCTTTCATAGAACAACCTGAAATAAAAAACCTGTTAGTACCTACCACATTAGGTAATTTAGTGCAATATTGTAATTCAGTTATAAAGACAGAAAAGTATTAAAAAAGGAAGATTTATAAACACTGATTTATTACATCTGAGTGATCTGTTTTTCTAATCAAATTATAAGTTATGTTTACTACACTTAGGGAGGTCACAAAGATTTTATAATGTCCCAAAAGTTAAGAGCCGAGCAGGTAAGTAACTGTAACGTCAAACCTGTAGATGGAGCCACTGTCGCGTTAGTGCCGAACAGTCTTTAAGAGTTTTTCGTCGAGTGTGATTAGGATAGGATGGCGCAGTGGTCAGCGCAGCCATACCAAGGAAATGGTCGCGCGTTCAAATCCCGCTCGGCTCTTAACTTTTGGGACAATATACAAATCTTTGAAATTATAACTTACTTTCCCAAAGCAATAAAAGGGAAGATGGCCAGATAATAAGAAACGCAAATAACTGAGACCAGCCAAAACACCGTTTTGAAATGGCGTATGTCTGACAAGTGGAATGGTTCTTCATTTGCATGTTCTTCCTGTCTGCCTAGAATCTTCTCAGCTCTGTGGTCCATCCAGCCAAGGACTAGACCGCAAATTAGAGACCCGAGGCATGTTAATGCAGCTGTAAAAAGAAAACGTTTTAATTACAAATTAATATTTTATTTTATTTTAATTACTCCACCTATTAAAGCCTAATTAGTTTTTTAGCCGACAAGGTTTAGTCACCATGATCATCAAAAGTTGCCTGACCTCTGCTGAACAAAGACCTCTCAACCTATCTCAAATCGTAATAATCCTACGCTTCGTCTTCCGGTTCGTGGCCCGGCATTCGAGAACCTTGACTCAAACGATTGTTGGTTCCATGCACTATGGACCTATGGCCTGTCCAATAATTTTATGAGATTTTAAAAATAAAAAAGGCATGCAATATAATTTCTTCTTGTAACTTTTCAATTAAAATTATATGAATTGAATACAAACCAAGAAAGAGAACAACACCCAGTTGCTCATATCCGTGATAGTACTTCCCGACGTATTTGTAAATAGGTTCCATTACCCAGAAGTTGACAGTGCTGCCAAATCTGGAGAATGAGAGCTGGAGGCCAAATACCATGTTGAGCTCCTTGCCTTTGAACCAAAGTACGACATAGTTGTTCACTGCCACTTGCAATGACTCTCCGCCGATACTGGAATTTAATAGCGTTTAAATTTTTTTTTTAATAGATAATTATCAGTGTTAGACTAAATAAATCTTCAAATTAATTTTATTTATTTTAGTAGCTTAAGATGATCATTATTTGTTGCTTTCTCCTTCATCAGGTCAAGATTACTTCAAAATCTTTTTGGAATGTGTACAAAATCTATTTCACATTAAGATTTATTGTAATAAGTAAGTGACAGAAAATATCCTTACCCAAATATAAATCTGCCAAGTATCATAAGCCAGAATGCATTGATATAGACCCCTAAAGCGAATACTACTGCTCCAACCAATACTATGGACATGTAAATTATAGTCCCGAGTCTGACACCAAAATATCTGCAAGAGAAAAATAATATCTCATTTATATTTATCACATCAAAAAGTTTTTGTCTTTTGGATAATTGAGATTTAAACAGGCTAGCATAGTTAGTATTAAAAAGCAGAATTTCATATTGATTAATTAGTTTGACAGCCTTCACAGTTGGTAGTAGCCCTGCCTTCTGGCCTGGATGGTGTGGGTTTGATCTCCAACGAGAGTAAATATTTATGTGGTGAACATTGATGTTTCTTCTCTATCTGGAATATTGTTATTTTAAGAAAAATTGTACATTATTGCAAAGGCAGCGAAATAGGCAATTGCAGGTCGAGTATGAGTTTGAAGGCCGAGCCGCAGGCGAGGACTTCGTAATAATTCGCGTGTTCTATATTTCCGCGCATGTTTAAGAAAAATATATTACTTGAATACCTACAAGTAATATATTAATATGTGTGAAGCTGACCAAGCCGCGGCTGACCTGACGCTGTTTTCCTTCACCGTTTGAGAGCACTAGCATTGTGTACTTAAAATTACCAACCAGCAAAATACATAGGTACAAGACTGGGTTCGAACCCACGACTGTCGGAAGTCGGGGTTAATACCACTAGATTACCAGTGCTTACATCTAACTTTTCGGTTACTTGTAACAATGTACTTGTTACTATGTATTCTTCCATCACCTCACTTCTTATGTTATGTTAATATGCGTTTTCTTTTGTTATTTGTCTAAAATGTTCGTGTTTCTTTTATCTACCGTGTGCCGTCATAAATAAATACGTTTTCTTTCTTTCTTTCTAACTTCTGTATTGTATATCAGGTACCTACCATCAATTACCTATTATTATTAAGTTAGAGACAGACAGAGTCATTTAAAACCTATCATGCACTACAAAAACCTATCATGCACTACAAAAACCTATCATGCACTACACCCAGATAACAAAGGAAGGGGGGGTAGTGCTGTTATCGTGAAAGAAAACATAAAACATTATGAAGTAAGTAAATGTGAAGAACCGGACATCCAGTCCGTAGCTATTTGCATTAATACAAAGCGATATTCTCTTACGGTAGCAGCCATATACTGCCCTCCGCGTCATACGATACATGAAGACAACTACTCAAAATTCCTACAAACCCTTGGTGAAAGATTTGTACTTGGAGGTGACTTCAATGCAAAGAATATGTACTGGGGATCCAGACTTACGAATACAAAGGGCAGAAACTAATTAAAAGCCATTAAACAAATAAAAGGTGAAGTTATATCCACTGGTTCACCAACATACTGGCCAACTGACCAAAACAAAATTCCAGACCTGATAGACTTTTTCATCTACAAAAATCTATCGAGTAACTTCCTACGAATGAAGCAAAGTTATGATATGAACTCTGACCATTCTCCAATATACCTAGAAATAAGTGAACAAGTCTCACGAACAGAAAACGCTCTGACCCTGGTAAATAAGTATACTGATTGGGAGAGTTTTAAGATAGAATTAGATTCTAATATAGACCTAAAAGTTCCTTTGAAAGCCCCGGAGCAACTTAACCAAGAAATAGACAATTTTACAAAAATCATACAACAGGTTGCCTGGAATAATACACCAGTAAACAAAAAAAGATCCACACGAAATCACTACCCTCAGGATATCTTGCAACTCATAAGTGAAAAAAGAAAACAGAGAAACGTTTGGCATCAAACTAGATTTCCCCAAGACAAAACTAAATTAAATAACCTCACAAAACAGCTTAAAAGAAAAATTCAAGCTTTTAATGACGAGTCAACTAACAGCTTTCTCCAGAACCTCACCAGTGACCGCAGTACAAACTACTCACTCTGGAAGGCAACTAAACATATGAAACGACCCATTGCCCAAATTCCTCCAATTAATATAGGGTCTGGAAAATGGGCCGTTAGTAACGAACAGAAAGCTAAAAGATTTGCAGAACATCTTGAAGAGATATTTCAACCTAACGAAGGCCTAACAAACCAAGAACTTACGATTAATGAAGTTGGTGACGAAACATTTGCGATAAAGCTGGTAACACCCAGAGAAGTCTGGAGTGAAATAAAATACCGTATAAACCCAAAGAAATCTCCTGGATTCGACCTCATCTCGGGAGAAATACTACACCACCTTCCAAGAAAAGCACTAGTGAAACTGACGACCCTTATAAACGCAGCACTCAGACTTAAGGTTGTACCAGATTTATGGAAAGTTGCCGAAGTCATTATGATAGCAAAGCCAGGAAAACCACCTCATGAGACCTCATCTTATAGGCCAATTTCTCTGCTACCTATCATGTCAAAATTATTTGAAAAACTGTTACTGAAAAGATTTAAGCCACATATAGAAAGTAAAAACATTATACCAGATCACCAATTTGGATTCCGAGAACAGCATTCAACAATAGATCAAGTTCATAGGATTACAGATGTTATTGAGAGGACTCTCGAAGAAAAAAAAGTCTGCTCCATTATCTTTTTGGACGTAGCACAGGCATTCGATAAGGTATGGCATGAGGGCCTATTACTGAAATTAAGAAAAGTATTACCTTCTGAATTTACAGATGTAATAGAATCCTACTTATCTGATAGAACCTTTAGAATAAGGCAAGAAGACGCCTACTCTGAACTTAAGAAAATAAGAGCTGGGGTACCACAAGGAAGCGTACTAGGTCCGGTCCTGTACCTTCTTTATACAAGTGATATCCCCGTCTTAGCCAATAATACCATTGCAACCTTTGCTGATGACACTGCCATAATGGCTGTCGGAGGCACTCATGCAGAAGCAGCTGAAAAGGTACAAGTAGCTGTTAATGAAATCCATGATTGGACTAAAAAATGGAGAATAAAACTAAATGAATCCAAATCGATTCACATCAACTTCACTAACAAGAAAGATCAATACTGTGCGGTATTCATTAACAATAAAATCATTCCATAAGGAAACACAGCTAAATACCTCGGTATGACTCTTGACGCAAAGCTGCGCTGGAAAGCACACGTCAAGAAGAAAAACGAAGAGCTAGAGTTACGCTACAAGAGGATGTACTGGCTGCTTGGAAGGCAGTCCGCTCTTTCAGTGCCTAACAAACTTTTGTTGTACAAACAAGTCCTAATGCCGATATGGACTTATGGTATACAGCTGTGGGGCTGTACCTGTAAAAGTAATATTGCAATAATACAACAATTCCAGAATAAAGTGCTAAGGGGTATTGTTAATGCACCCTGGTACGTGAGAGACGAAGATCTGCACCGGGACCTCCAGATTGAATTCGTTGATAAATTAATTAAGAAATTCGCAGAAGCTCACGAAAAAAGACTTCATCACCACGTGAATGTCGAGGCCATCCAGCTCCTCGACCACACAGACAAAGTGAGAAGGCTCAAAAGAACCAAACCTTTTGAGTTAGTGTAGTGTTTAAGTGATTGTGTAGTAATAGTGCTACTATTAATGAACACAAGAACAAAGTGTCACCTTAAGTAGAGACTTTAAGAAAAGTGCCAATGGACACATTCTTAGTAATATTTATTTCTATAAAAATAAGCCAAAGCAAAATTGCTCATTAGCCTACTTGGCTAGATTGTAATCTTATTAGTGTACCACATTTAAATAGTATACTAATTTAGTAAAAAAAAAAAAAAAAAAAAAAATTTCAACAAGAGTCTTAATCAGGTCATGCTTACTTTATATACATAATCAAATGATTCAGCAATATGATACCTTGTGTTGTCAACACATATGGAAATGTGTGCATTTGCGTTATCTAAACAATGTTTATCGGCCAGAGTTCATGACTCATGTATTGTATAGCACGCAGAAGGAAATGTTATTGCAAATATTTGAACAAATGAATCCATTTTCAATTTGGTTTTTATTGAATAATAACTTTTGAATTGAGAATGCTCAGACTAATAAACTGAAACAACATTCATTCCGCCTACCTGATTGTTAGGTTCAAACTTCTAAGCTATCAGTACCAGCCACCTTGAAAGTATTTATACCATGTTAGGTAGTTGTCGCTGATAATTATAGCAAACGAAATCCAAGTGCATGACAGAACTTACACAAGCCCTGATAATACAATAAAAAGAGCTTTTCTACAACACCTGTCTTGTGGTAAAAAGTACATACCTATCAATTAAATAGCCTCCAATAAAGCATAGTATGACATTTGGCCATGAGTAAATGGAATATAGCAGAGTAAACTGGGATGTATTCAAATGCGAGTCATCTTTGAAGTTATCGGCCAGTGCCCCCGGAGTATCATAGCAGAAATAGGAACCTGAAAGTGACCAAATTAACATTGAAACTACTGTGGAACTGACACCATGCTTTGAGAAGTTTCAAAGTGATCCTTGTGCGACAACTGAATATTTTTTTTTACTTTGATCATATTAGTTTAATGGTACTAATTTAAGTGTTGAATCAGGTCTGGTAGGTCTTAACTCTAGGAGTAATTATAGGCGCTTAGTTAGGAGTTTTATTTATATGAAGTATAATGTGTGTATTATATTTTGCTCCCAGATCAGATGGTAGTAGCTCTGTCTTTTGCCCCATAGGTTGTGGGTTCGATCCCCACCCAGAACAAATATTTGTGTGGTGAATGCAGCTTTTTGTTCTCTATCTGAGTGTTATTTGTATTCTATGGATGCATTCACAAAAAAATTGTATGTATAAGTTAGCTATCTGATAATAATAGCTTTGCTAAATATGGGGCTAGATAGTGTTGTGTGGATTAGCCACAATATTTATTATTTATATTATCTTCCAGATATCTATGTATTAATGCCTGAGTTTACTTTTAATACAAATAAAGTCTTTGAGGCAATTAGCAACAATGTTATTGTCCTTTCTAATAGTGTAGGTATGCAAAGCTACTTACCAAAACAAAGGAAACACATCAACAACAGTGCTAAAAAGCGATGAACCCTGCTGGCTGGATGACACCATGATGTTGGAGCCACAGAGTCAGGCCTACTTCTTCCACTAGACTCTGGATTCTCCATAGTTCTTAAAAACATGAGAATTTTACGACTTTTGATAGGTAAAAACGCCCACAAAGTGATACTGGAACAGACATATTTTATGCAATCTTGCAATGATTAACTTATGTACAGAGATGTAATACAATACTTTACATACCGTTCTCTTTTGAAGAGATTTATTTGTGGTAATAAACGCAATAATGTCTCAATTTTTTACACTACTATGACTACGACATTTCACAGACTCTTCCGTCTTACATTTTAAACCTTATCTTCATTCACAACTTGAGTAGGTTAATATGTTAGATAAATATTATTTTAAAGTAAGTATTTCTCGAATATTAAATTTTAAGCACAAACAGAACACGAACGAAGGCAGCAGGAAGATGAGATGATGAATAGATCCACCAACACATTCTAGGAAAAGTAAATCTAAATGGAGAGTTGGAGGTGGAGTCGCTATTTATGTCAAATACTCAATCAGCTATAGAAAACTCGACTGGATCTCAGATATGTCAATAGAAAGACATTTTGAATGCTGCGGAATAGTCCTATCTGAAATAAATTATATCATAATATCTCTGTATCGTACACCGAACAGCAATTTCGACCTGTTTATAAATTCATTGGAATGTCTTTTAAACAAACTTGCAGTAAGGTTAAAAAATAATAAGAAAAAGGTGGTTATATGTGGTGATTTCAATATTGATCTTCTTGTTAACTCGAAGAACAGTGAATTATTTAAAAATACTTTGAGTATGTTCCATGTGCACCCTACTGTTCATACACCTACTAGAATAACATCTCACTCCAAAACATGTATTGACAATATAATAACTAATATAAAAAAAATTGATATAGAAGTACTAAATTTAGGAATCTCTGACCACACCGCACAAATATTAACAATTCCAGTAAGTTTTAGCTTTAAAGAAAGATTTTGGTATGCAGAAAGGCGAAACATTGATTTAAATTTAGCTTTATTTAACAAATATTTATCACAAATTACATTCTCAGAAGTTTATAGTGAAAATGACCCAGACGTTGCATATAAAAAATTTATGGAGTTATTAAGTCTCATATTTAATCTTTGTATACCGTTAGAAAGGTATAGAATAACGTATAAAAAGAAAGTGAACTGGAAATCGAAAGGAATAGTCGTGTCTAGTAAAAAGAAGCGTCAAATATATTTACAGAGTATAAATAATTATAATGATCAAACTAAATGCGATCTATATCACAAATATAGTAAAAATTTAAAAAAAGTTATAAGAGTATCCAAGAAAATTTCTAATATAAATTATATAAATAAGAGTACTAACAAAACTAAGGCCACTTGGGGAATAATCAAACAGTATACTAGTAATACAAATAGCATACAAACCACAATAGATAGAATCAAAATAAATAATCAAAGAGTTATAAAGCCCCTTGATATTGCTAAATCGTTTAACAATTACTATATTAATTTAAATTACAATAAACAAACTAATCTACAAAGTCAAGAAATGGCGGAATTTAATTGCAATAGTATTTTTCTTACTCCAGTCAGTGCAGATGAAATCATAGATATAGTAAAAAAATTAAAAAACACGAAAAGTTCAGGATTTGATAATATTCCAATACAAATCGTAAAAAATAGCATCGAATTACTAGTTCACCCATTAGTTCACATTATTAACCTGACATTTGAACATGGCAGTTTCCCCTCTGATTTGAAGAAAGCAATAATTAAACCGCTGCATAAAAAGGGTTCAAAAAGTGATATGGGGAATTTCAGACCAATAGCAATTCTTCCTAGTATTTCCAAAATTTTTGAAAGGGCTATCTACAATAGAATCTTTTCATTTTTAGAAACAAATAATATTATAAATCCAAATCAATTTGGGTTTCAAAAAGGTAAAAATACAACTTTAGCTATTTTCAAAACTTTAAGGCAAGTATGGGAGGAAATTAATAACAAAAAGCCTGGAATCGCTTTATTCCTAGACTTATCAAAAGCGTTTGACTGCGTAGTCCATAATGTTCTACTTAATAAACTTGAAAAAATAGGCATAAGAGGCGCAGCATTATCATTAATGCGGTCATATTTGGATGGTAGAAGCCAATCTACAATGATAGAAACATATAACAAAAATACAAAAACAATAGAACGCATAGAATCTGGATTTGAAAACATATTACTTGGAGTACCGCAAGGTAGTATACTCGGACCACTGCTATTTCTAATCTACATAAATAATCTACCCAAAATAACAAAACACGTATGTGTCATGTTTGCAGATGATGCTACGATCTTTATACCTCATGAGAATAGAGATGTAAGTGGTTTCGAGACTGAAATAAACGATACCCTTAGTATGATAATTAACTGGTTAGGTTCAATTAATTTGAGAGTAAATATTGATAAAACTAAATTTCTTAGATTCAAACATCATAAAACACCATCTATAAAATTAAATATTTCTCACAACAGTACAAATATTGAAGAAGTCAATGAAATAAATTTCCTTGGCATAAAAATTGACACAAATTTAAACTGGAAGTCGCACATTAATAAAGTTAATCAGAAAATATCGAAATATGTCTATGCAATCTCAACTCTGAGCCATGTTTCCTCTACATCTGTAGCCAAAAATACTTACTATGGCCACGTTTTCCCTCATTTATGCTATGGAGTGATTTTTTGGGGAAACTCGGTAAATTTAAAATCTGTTTTTATAATGCAGAAAAAATGTATAAGGGCCATATATCACATGAAAAGCACTGAAACGCTCCGTCCTGTTTTTAAAGAGCAAAACATACTCACTTTAACTAGTATATTTATTTTGGAAATTTGTCTATTTGTTAAGAATAATGTAAACTATTTTAATAAAAAATCTAGTCATTCTAATAATCTACGTAGTAAGTACAAATTTAATATATGTATTCCTCAAGTAAATAATATAATGTTTCACAAAAGTACCTATTACACAGCTATTAAAGTCTATAATCACTTGCCATTAGATTTAGGGTCAATGTGGGTAAATGTAAACAGAGGTAAATGGAAACACATTCATTATTTTCATCATTCTTAATTTTAGAAGATTTTTATTGATACGGAACGCATCCTTAGTCTATGGTCTATGACGGCCATTTTGCAATTTCAGTGTCAGAGTTCAGAAAACAGGTGATTGATGTGCTTGATTTTTTTTTGCAAAAACAAGTAAAATACTGTTTTCAAGTGGTCAATAGTACTTACTCTACTACGAAAACAATCAAGGTAAGTGATAAAACCTATTGACTAATGAGATGAAAGTGGATTGCTTTACACGATTTGGGTTTTATTTTCTCTCTAAATGGTGTCCGCCATTTTTTGAGCGCGTGTTTACAATTACCTCAACATTTAGTGGGCGGGGTGAAATGTAAACACGATATGAGGCTAATGTAAATGTGTGAGGGAATTGGAAACAATATAATTTGGCTTCATAATTTATTTGTTGGTGATGGTGGGTGATTGTAAACATTTTTATTTCAGTGCTGTCGTCATAATTAAAAGCTACAGGAAATGCCGAGGACATATGTACGTAAGAAGGTACCACCCAGCTACTCCCTAGAAGATGTTAAGCGAGCCGTAGATGATGTGACTAATAAAAAAAAAACATTTCGAGGAGCCAGCGAGTATTATGGGGTTCCCACTGCTGTAATATTCCACCGAATAAAAGGTAGAAAAGTACCCTTGGATAAAATGGGTGGTGGAGTTTCAAAAGCATTAACTGAACGTGTCGAGCACCATTTTGTGAATTGCCTAAAGACAAGGGCAAAAATGGGCCATCCTTGCCACAAAGAAGAGCTAAAGCTTTTGGTTGGAGAATACGTAACAAAGCTTAAAATCAAAACTCCTTTTAAAAACAATATACCAGGAGATTGCTGGTACCAAAACTTCATGAAGAGACATCCAAGCCTTTCATTAAAAAAGCCAGAACAATTACAGAAAGCGCGAACTGATGCCAGAAGACCACATGTAGTGTACGACTTCTACGACATGCTTCTCTCTGAAGTCACTAATAACAACCTGGCGGACAAGCCCAAATATATCTTTAATGCGGATGAGAGCGGGTTTAATCACGATCCGTCGAAACTCAGAGCCATTGGTGAGAAAGGGATGGCTCTCTCCCGTGTCACAGGTGGCTCTGGCCGAGAATCCACGAGTGTGTTGGCGTGTGTATCTGCAGATGGTAAATTTTTGCCCCCATGTATTGTTTTTAAAGGAACCGCTGTACAGGCCAGATGGGTGTCTGACAAGGCATATCCGGGAACTTTATACGGAGCAACTAAGAACGGCTGGATGGAAGAACCTACTTTTCACAACTGGCTCGTCAACGGTTTTATACCATACGTAGACAAGATTCGAAAAGATGATAACGAACCAGATCACAAAGTCATTTTAATATATGATGGTCATTCTAGCCATATTAGTGTCAGGATAGTTGAAGATGCAATTAAAGCGAACATTATCCTAGTCAAATTCCCGAGCCACATGACAGATCGTATACAACCTCTAGACAAATGTGTGTTTGGCCCTGTGAAGACGTTTTGGGACAAAACCCTGGTAGAACATGGCGTAAAGCAGATGGGGAAAGGCAGTGCTCATTTGTCAAAAGAAAAATTCACTGAACTCCTGGGTGAGGTGTGGGGAAAGGCTTTAACACTCAAAAACATTGTGTCTGGATTCAATACTACCGGAGTATTTCCAGTGGATGCTTCAAAATTTCCAAAAAAGTTATTCAACGCAAGCGAATTAAAAACATATCAGAATTTAGTTAACACTGTAAATGACATTGTAACAGAAGAATCTTCAAATGAATGTGTTAATGATATCTCAATTCATAGCAGCAGTCTTTTTACAGATAATATACAACAGTTACATTTAAATGACGGTTCTATTTCCCCACATTGCACCAACTCTGAAAAATTCGCCAGTAGAGTTCCAGTAAGCGAAATCATAGATGATGCAGTCTGTTTACCATACTCTAGCGTTGAAAGCCACAGTGATAGTGCCTCCGCAAGAATAAATACTGATGAACACGTCACTCTAGATTGCTCCAACTCTGAAAAACCCGTCTGTAGAGTTCCAGTAAACATAATTATAGATGATGAAGTCTGTCCACCTTACTTTAGCGTTGAAAGCCACAGTGATAGTGTCTCCGCAATAATTAATACTGATGAACATGTTACTCCAGAATGCTCCAACTCTAAAAAACCCGCCAGCAGAGTTCCAGTAAGCGTAATTATAGATGACGTAGTCTGTCGACCTTACTCTGACAATGAAAGCAGACTCTACTCTGACAGTGATTCTGCCCTAAACACTGATGAACACGTCACTCCAGTTTGCTCTAACGCTGAAGAGTTCAACCGGAAAGTTCTAGTAAAAAGCATTGATGAACATGTCTCTCCACATTGTACTAGAACCGAAAACCGGTTTGATAGTGCTCCGACGAAAGCAAACGCTGCCGAACTTGCTTCTCCACATTGCAGCTCTAAAAAGAATACCAATAGTGACTATAGAGGCTCTTCTGTTTTACTGAATAATATATTAAAATTGATAACACTAGACAAAAGTGCAAATGACTCGGTTAAAGCCAAACTTCTTAAAGCTATATCGTCTGCAGATTGTGTTGAAGATATAACTGATGATTTTATGTCACCAAATAAAGATATTTTAGATAAATTGTTCAAAACACAAAACACTCCCAAAAAAGAGAACAAAATAGTGATACCAAGGCTTAAAGTCGCCACTTATGGTGAAGTTCTTACAAGTGATGCTGTTAAAGATCGTCTAAAGAAAGCTGAAGAAGAAAAGGCAAGTAAAACAAAAAAAATAAAAATTAAAGTAGAAAAAGGTCTTAAAAATAAAGGTCAAGGAAAACGAACAAAATGTGCCAACTTGCATCAAGAAAATCAAAAAGAAGATAAAAAGGAAAATAATGGAGCAAAAAAGATAAAACTTGATAACATTGTAATTGAAACTGACGAAATAATGGTTGAAGAGGTGAATAAGAATCAATGCAAGCAAGTAAATTTTCAGCAACAAAAGGATACCGGAAATAATAAGCAAAAGAAAGTTAGAGTTCATGTAAGTGATAGTGATTCTGATGGAGAACAAGACGTGGTTCCATATGCAGATAGTGACAGTGACTACAATATAGAATGTGAAACTGAACAATGTGATTTGATGGAAACAATGGGTCCTACTGAAAATTTGATAAAAGGTAACTTTGTATTAGTACAGTTTAAAGGAGGAAAAAGGCTGGCTACTGTGTTTCGATACCTCTGTATGGTTGACAGTTTCGATGAAGAAGATAATAATGAAGTAGTGGTAACCTCTTTAAAGAGCGTGGATCCTTCAAAACAAGTCTTTGCACTCAATGAAAAGGACACAAGTTGTGTGCCTATTAAAGATATTATTGGTCTCTTACCAGAACCAATAATATCTTTAAAAGGAGAAAGAATTTTTTACAAGTTTAAAAAAAAAATAGATGTATTTGAAAAAGCATAAAATTGTCTCTAAATAAAAGTTTAAAATTATTACACAAAATGTTTCAATTTACCTCCCTATATTAGTTATAAATATTGAAGTGACAAAATCATTCAGTTCACAATTACCCCAAAACAAGTAAATTATTTCCATTTACCTCAGTTGTCCGTTCATAGGCATACTTAAGATATTTAAGTTTGTTTCGATTTACCCCCTACCATAGATAAAGGCTCTTTAGAATAATATACTTATTACAGACACCTAGTTTTCGCACTACAGACTTATTTTTCTGTGTTATTTATCATTTAATTTAGAATAACATGTTTACAAATACCCCAAAAAGGCTGTTTTTTAAAAAATGTGTTGGGGCAAATGTAAACTTTTTGCAAAACTTAAAATAAATTTGCCAGAAGGTCTCAATAATTGTTTTCCTGTGCCATATTTAATCCCTGAGGTCCCTCAAAAAAAAAAAATAACACTACACCATCACGTTTTTTTTATGACGGCAACATTACTACAACCAACAATTTTTTTTCGAAACTGTTTCCATTTACCCACATTGACCCTAAAAGAAGTAAATGGTAACATATTTAAACATAAGTTAAAAAAATGGCTTGTTACGAGAGTATTTTATAGTTTAGATGAGTATTATGATACCTGAAACTAACTGTAACTAGTAATTTAGTTATAAATAAAATAGGTACCAAAGTACCTTTATTTTTAAGTATATGCCATACTTGTATAATATTAAATGTAACCTACTGTAAGATAGGCTACATAATTTTAACCTCATAAAAATGCTAATTTTGATTATTCAAAATAATTAGAATAGCAATATTGTACGCCCGAAATGGGTAGACTGTTGGAACAAAATTGCATAATGTACCTAAGATCTTCTTACACAGCCTTACAATAAATTATTCTTATTTCTTATTTCTTATTTCAACTCCAACCAACCACCAACACCAAATCCAACGAACCAAACTAACACACAACACAGTATGACAATTACGACATTAACATTATTTGACATTTGATTTGACATGCCGTGACATTAAACAGCTTAGTTTTTTTTATTTTGTTCTGGCGCTGCTAATTAAGCTTTTTTGCCCTGTAGCAATGCTGGATAATCCGTAGATTGCCAAAAACAGCCAAAAAAAGCCAAAAAAACCGGAATAACCTTTATACTTGTTATTTTTTTGTGGATCTACTAACTTTTTTTGAAGGTTTTTTTGCATAGTTGTACCACTTGTACCTGTCACAATTTCCATGCTTATTTTTCAATCAGCTTTAAAATAAATTTAAAACTCCTTGTGATACGTAAAAATTGTGCTTACACTTTTTTCTGAACAGCTGAAACCCAGAAAAAAGTGGGTGGTGCTAAAGTATACCTAGTATATAGTAGTAGATTTTCGTACACCCAGTGTACAAAAAGCAAGTGGGGGGCATCCAGGAACAAAGTCGTAGTCATTTCAGATTTCAGACACCTATGATTTTTCACTTTTTATTGCTTGCGGCGATATGCAAATGCTAGCTAGTGCCCTTTACTTAGGTTAGTAGAGGTAGGTATACTTTGATTATTAGGGTAGGTCCCTACTATCTATCGTGCCAAGATTCACAATTAGTTTCAATGTGCTGATAAAAGTTTAGTTTGAAATAAGTTCATAAGTAGTAGGTATGTTGACGACATAAAGGATGTTTATTCGGGTTGGTTTATGGTGGTGGCGGGCGTGCAGCCGGCTCGGGGTCCGGGTACGCAGTGCGCAAGGCGGGCGCGGGCGCGGGCGAGCGGCCGGAGGGCGGGCGGGCGCGCAGTGCTCCTCGCGCATCATCGGAGAGTGTTCACTCGGCGACGCGCCACGGCGCGACATGCCCAGCTGATGTTTATTTATACCGCGAGCTCGGTGGAGGGTGCGCGCGGGAGGCCCTCCCCTCCGCGGCACCACGGGTCCGCGTGATGCAGCCGAGCGAGCTGGCCGACACCGCGCACGCCGCTAGCGGGAATCCCCCGCAGCGCGGTCTCAACGGTGGCCGTTTCGACTTTGACGATGGTGGTACATATTGTGGTGGATGGGAAGACGGCAAGGCCCATGGCCACGGAGTGTGCACGGGCCCCAAGGCGCAGGGCGCCTATGCGGGCTCCTGGCACTTCGGCTTCGAAGTATCCGGCGTCTACACCTGGCCCAGGTGAGATAGTGACTTCGCCCGGGCCTCGCACATGCCCGAGCGCGAATCCGCGTCCGAAGCCGCTCCAAAAATAGGCTGCTATTAATAATTGAGTTCGGTGTTTCGCTAGAAAACGCGTGTAACGGCGGTGAAAGTGCCTCATGCATGGCCCAATCTCGGCGAAAATATTCATATCGATCCGTGCCCACTGATAACAACATGATAACAGAATCACGTTCGAGCCTCTGTATCAGTGACGGACAGCCCTAAAAGCTTCCATAACGACGCATCATGGTGGAGCTTATGTCGCATCTAAACGGGCCTTGCTACAGTGTGAACATTGAGAAAACATCATTTTATGAATATTTCAGCAATGCATTTTACTATAATGACTTTCCTAACATATCAAAAGCCTATCTTGTAGTGTATTTGATAAGTATTCGTCCATTACAAATGGACAATACCTAGTAGCAGTGGACATAAACATTATCCTACTTACTAAAGTACCTACTAGCAGCCGCCCACGGCTTTACTCGCGTTTCTGCAATTGTGTGACCGACTGCAAATAAAAAAGGAAGAGGTTCTCAATGCGATGTATTTTTTTTATGTTTGTTATCGCAATTAACTTCGTCGTATAAGATTTGAAAATTTCTTTTTTTTTATCTGAAAGGTTGGTAGATTGTTTCCATAGAAATTTCATCAAAATCGGCTTAGCAGTTTGGCAATGAAGGTGGTTTCTCAATTTTTTTAAACTTTACTATTATGGGTTAAATACCTTACATTAATCCAGTAAACAAACAATAGTCATTGTAAGTATGCTTCAGCACAATCAAATCGGCCCAGTGCAGTGCAGCGCAGTGGTTAGAATGTGATTGAGCCACAAAAATCCAACCATCGTAACTATCGCAATTATAATATTAGTACGATGTTTATATTATGTACTTATGGACCTAAATACTAAATTTACTAACCTAGTACCTAGTAACTAACATGGATCGATAGAAGGTTAAAACTAAACAAACAACTAAACTAAGCTAAACAAATGACGATCTGTGTTCAATTATTAATTTCCGCGAATATTGGGGTAACCCACATAATATATTATTCTTACGGCTTTAGGCCTGCGCACATCTAGGCGAATGCGATGGCGATCAGCTGAAACGCTGTCAAATATGACAGCGATAATTGACAGCGTTTCAGGTGATCGCTATCGCCATCGCCTAGATGTGTGCAGACCTTTTCTGTTTGTTTTTCTCTTTTCTCTCACTCTTTCGTAAAGAAAATATTGAATGATTGACATAAGCTTCGCGTAAACATCTGTCAAGCTAATGTCATTTTCATACAATTTATTTTATCCGCAGGCGTAAACCCATACGAAAAACGGCTTTTCTCCGATATTTATTCTTTGACTTTGAAGAATGAATTAGAGCAATTTTATTTTATTGCTTCTTTTCGAAGAGAGAATGGATGATTTCCTTGAGTAATTCATCGACGACCTCATCGTAGAAGCCTCGACAGCTACGATATACGGAAAACATAGAAACAGTGCGGGGTTGTGCAATTACTCAAGTAAATCTGCCATTCTCTCTTCGAAAGAAGCAATAAAATAAAATTGCAAAATGATCGAGATCCGCCCGAGAATTAGGCCCGTTAAATACAAAATAATCATTGTTATGAGCTATAGCCAGCGTCATCAACACACAGGTGTAGTAGGAAACCTAAGCTAAGTAAAGAAACTGTGGGTAATTAATATCTAAACCATCCAACCGGTAATGTGGTTGCTGGTTAGGTATACATTTCAAGATCACAATGATATGCGTATGCAGTTTATTTTATTTTTAAGGCTTAGAAACCAGATGCAAGTCAAATCAAATCATACATAAATAAATTGCTGGTTAGGTATACATTTCAAGATCACAATGATATGCGTATGCAGTTTATTTTATTTTTAAACCTTAGAAACCAGATGCAAGTCAAATGAAATCAAATCAAAAGTGTATTTATTCAGTAGAATCGCAAGGATCACTTTGAACCTGTCCGGCTTCGCATGGGCGGACATTTATTTTTTAAACACACAAATATAGCCCAGGTTACTCAGGGTGAATGTAGCTTTCCAATGGTGAAATAATTTTTGAAATCGGCACAGTAGTTTAGGAGTTTATTCATTACAAACAAACATACAAAAATACAGATTTAAAATATTAGTAGGTATAGAAAGAAAAAGCTTTCACATGTTTCGAGGTCTATAAAATCTATAAAATTAAAAAAACGTGTTGTTGCATGCAGTTAATCCACACGAGTCGTAAATAACGTGAATTCTTTTCCGTGGTCGTTTGTGGACAGATTTACAATTAGAATTTTCAGCCGCCAATAATTTAACTGCTAATCAACTGAATCTATTCTTTGCTCAGTAATGACTACAACATCTATTTTAGCATTGGAGCTACCAAAATGTGACAGCTTAGGCTAACATTTCACTGGTTTTTTTAAGCAAGCCTTTGCAGGCAGTAACCAAAAATATACTGGTCGTGCTTGGTGCTTGGTTTGGTTGCGTGGAGCTGGAGTATAGTGTTATTTAAGCTATAATCACAGCACTTGGTTATGCCAACAACACAATTCATTTTTGGAACCTTGAGTAAAAAAATGGTTGTCTGTAAAGTCGGTTTACTGACGATAGTTGAACGTGATAACGTCATAAGAAAATACTGATTGTTTTTTTTCAAAAGAATTTTAATTAATATTTGTGACTCGCGGACTCGTGGACTCGCGGACTCGCGGACTCGGACTCGGACTCGGACTCGAACTCTCGGACCCGGACCCGGAACCCGACCGAACCCTTACCCTTACCCTCATTTACCCTTACCCTCATTAACCCTTACCCTCATTTACCCTTACCCATTACCCGACCCGGGCTCGGGCTCAGGTAAATGGAACGACGAAACGACGTAACGACGCATGAGTCATGTTTTTTCGTGCGTGCAGCCGGCTCCATCGATTTATAAGACGTTATCACGTCAATAAATAGATGGTGAGTAATAAATTTTACTCACCATCAGAGGCAACCTTTCACCCATGCCCCTATTTACGGGACGCTGTTGTACTTGGCATATTATTTAGATCGACCACGTATCACCCTCTCAGTCTAGTAAACCGAGTGTAACCGTAAAGTCAAGGTAATACTTTTCCCTATGACTCACGTAGGCCCTCTACGCCGTATAGTCTACGGGCATCTCGTAGCACTTTCGTAGTGCATTATACCTGTGTAGACAAGAATATCGCGTATTAGTTCACGATGTTTATAACGCGCCAACCGAATACGAATTATTGCAATATAATCATTCGTATCATTCATACATTCATACATTAATCGTAGCCATAGGGTGGAGCCGGGAATAATGTGGTACTGAATTTTATTTACTGTTTCTTGTGTATCTTGTACATTTTGTAAATATTTGTTTAATTGTAAAATTCTTTGTGTAAATAAATTTTTCATTACTCATACTCTGAAAGTAGGTCTGAAGTTGCCTGAGGGGCCTAATTGAAAGTAAAACTTTCAGCCCTAGGGAGAATCGCTTTCTACTGACAGCTGTCAAATTATAAAAAAAAACAAGTTCTATTTTATTCAACCATGTTCCAACTTTCTAAAGTCTTTCTAACTGCAAGGAGGTTGTTCAACCAAATTCCAACTTTTTATTCAGCAAGTAGGTTGGAAACCCATTACAACGGTAAGAAGATTAAAAAGTCTAATTAGAGCGCAATGTAAAATTTTAATTTAAATAACATAAAGATAGTATTAAATAAATAATATATCTTCTAAATTACTTGATTAGTAGCTTCAACTATTTATTTAAAATAACATAGATTTAAATTATGAAAATGAAAATAATGGCTGAATAATGCTGGCGAGCCGAGAAAAAGAAAAAAAAAAACCGGGAAGGCGGCAATTCAATCTTCATTTTCACTAATTTTTCTTTCATGTTTTTATTTTTACTTTCCTTGTATTCGTAATGAAAAGCACAGTGTTTACCTCGGGTGAAAGTCTTTTGAGTCCCTCAAGCTCCATTGGCGCCCTCGCTAACGCTCTGGCGCCAAACCCGTCTCGGGACTCAAAAAACGTGACTTTCAACACTCAGGTAACAATGTACTATTAATTATTCCCAGTTTTAGGCCCATATTCCGAAACAATGATTGAGTCCGAGTCAATCTTCAAGCATAGATTTTTTAACAGTTCTCCATAGAAAAGTATCAGAAAATGTATACTCGTACTTAAGCACTCACAGAAGAGAAAAAACGCTTACGCATTTTTTTTTTCTGTTCAAGGACCGATGCGCTCGTCAATTTTTGATTTGAATTTAGAACCTCGAAATTCATAATGAAAACGCCAAAACATAGTGCAGAGGTTTTTTTTTTGTTTTTTTTTTTTTAAATAAGGACAATAGTGGCGAGTGCCTTCAAAACTTTTCTAAAGTTAAAACTGTAGCAAACATTTGCGATGAAATAATTTAACTGCGAAATGAACAGAACACTATAACCATACATCAGACGAATATGGTAGCGCTATCGTTAAGTAGTGATCTCTATTAGTTGATTTAGGAAATGGTTGGGTGCGCACGCAAATAATGAATAACTTTGTGAACCTGATGTATGTAATGTCATGTGCGCTATTCCTATTTCGCTTATTTGGTATTGGCAAGGTTGTTGCATGAACCTACTACAGAAATTCATGGTTATACCTACGCGTACGTTCAAATTGACGGATAATAGGCGGAAATAAGTTTGCTTGTGCTTTTTTTTCCTTTTCTGTCATTTCACATAGCTTTTTCATTTTAGTTGTTTTTCTGGTGTTATTTTAAGTTCTGTTGTATAATTTCGGTGGTATTTTAGCCAACATTACTTGAGGTCAAAGTGTTAGCTGTTGGAATGAAAGTGATGTGATATTCTGATTTGATCGAAAATCTTTCTGATGGTTTTGAAAAAATGCCTATAATTTTTTTTCTAATCCAATTTTTAGGGCCGACTTGTACTGTACAACGTGTATCAAAATATGTGTACTATCCTGAAGGGGGGTGAATTTCCACCCCCCCCCCCGGGGAACAACTTTTGTTCAACGACTTTTCGAACTTCGATTGGTATCTCTGAAAAAAACTGCAACGAAGTTTCAACATGAACAGCTGACTTTATACAAAGTGACAACCCTAAACTCAGCTACAGAGGTAGTAGGTAGTAGTAGTAGACCTACAGAGGTAGTAGGTCAAGGGGTCAAGGGGTTCCAAGGATAGGGTTGTCAATTTATTTAGGCATTATGAAATTAAATATTTTTGTATGGGAAACTGAAAATAGGAATTTTTAATTATCTCCCCCCCACAACTTATATACTTATATAACACCTTGTATATTGACTGATTTAGCTTGACTAAAAACTATTTTATTTATGTAATTATCCTCACTTGACACTGGCAAAACTGATTCAAAATGAACGGACACCATTAAAATTAAGAAGATGAAAAAGAACAAGAAATTTGCTTGTAAAATACCTTCGATGAAGTTTTCTTCTAAAAAATAAAATAAATAAAGGCCAATAAAAAAACCAAACTTATCTCAGTGTAAAATAAACCTCCCATCGCCTATGAATGTTAAAAAACATTTTCTTTGGAAAACGGTTAACTTTTGTTATGATTTTTGCATTTGCATAATTAGCTTAAAGGGAAGGTGCACGCGGTTAAACGCGGTAAACCAAAGTTGCACTGGAACTAGGTCATTCAAAACGGAATCTTTGTTATGAAACAGGTCAAGGTTGCCAAGAATCGGGCACGAACAAACTCTGGAAGCATACCTTGCTCATTGATCAGTTGACAGCTGGGCAAATGTGTAATTCTCAATCGAAAATTTCATAAAAAATAAAATAAATAAAAATCAGATAAGCCTTTATTTCACCGTCCTTAAAAAACAGTGTTGCTTAACTTAACTTATGCTAATCTTACTTTGATCTAAGCAAAAATTTTGATCTATTATGACACCGGGGTTTCGGTACATAGGTCGGGTTGTCCTTGGACAAAGGCCACCCCCAGGGTTTTCCACTTAGTGCGGTCTAGACATGATCTGCTCCACTGCTTAGGGAGCTCATCTTCCCATCGCTTTATCTGCAGCCCCCTATAGCGTTCTACTTCTCTTGGGTACGAAACTGTACAGTCATCTGTAAAAGTTTGATACTAACAAATAAATTATACTAACAAAGAACAGCTATCACATATCTTGTTGCCATCATTATTTGAACACTATCTATCTGTTGCTATATTAGTTTCACAAACCGAAGCTCCTATTCGCTATCTCATGTTTATTACGTCAACATTCAGTTTTATTGCAATCGTTCCTTTTCAAAAATAAGTTTTGTTTCAATTCGTTGTTTATTGAAATCGAAGCTCAAAATAAAGCAAAAACTGATGGATGCGACTAGGTTTTGATTGCAACAAAAGATACGAAATCGTCCCACTGATCTACAGTTTTTTTTTTGTCTCTAGGTATCGCTATTTCTTTTGGCTTGGTAAGTAGGTATCATAAATAAAGTAGGTATGTCTCCTCCAAGGTAGGTATAAAACTTCATTAGAATGAAATAAACACTGTCAGTATAGATGTCATTTATTGAACAAGAAGGGAGATATTTTCAATGGATATAGGCGCCCGTATAAATAAATATTGTGTACACTCCACTTAACAAGATCTAACGAAAAACTAAGTAGAGCTTAAACTATGGAAACCAGATGGCTGATATAATACTTACTTATATATTTTTTTTGGTAAATACACCCAGACTGAGAACAAACATCTATGTTCACCACACAAATATTAGTTCTCGGTGGGAATCGAACCTACGACCTACGGCACAGAAGTCAGTCAGTCAGTCTATAAACTTTGATATATCGATAAAACGCTTTTTGAAGTAAGTTTATACAATTCAACCGCGTTACACATGATTTGTCTTTCTAGGCATACCTTGGTGCTACGGATTGTGGAATGAGCTACCACCAGAGGTCTTTTCCTTCAGCTATAACATGGATATGTTCAAGAAAAATATTAAAAAGTATCTTCAGGGTAGGCAACGCAACGAGCCCCCTTGGTGTATTTGGTTTCTATGGGTGACGGTTACCGCTTACCATCAGGTGGGCCGTAAGCCCGTTTGTCTATCATTTGCATAAAAAAAAGAATATTAGATGAGAAATATCAGAACTTATTTTCATTTTCGGCGAAGGCTTATGAAAACAAATCATGATATGATAAGATAACTATGATGATTGACACTAAAATCCAAGTACTTAGGTACTAAGTATTTAAAAGGGTTTTGAAGTCCGATACCCCGACTTCATGTCGTCATGGTTCGATTATTTTACCCTTAGACTATTATTAGGTACCTAATGGTAATACATATCATACAAATTTACCCCTAAGATTCCAATTTACCCCATGAAAGAAAAGAACTTCGTGGTGAGATATTTTTTTCTAATAACTTCTACTCTAAGCCTTCCAGGCTTTATTGAACTTAAAACTGTAATAAAAGTATGCAACATTTCCATACAAATAATAAAATTAGCATAACACATGATTCTAAATTACTCTTATATCTCTAATCGCAAGTGAAATGGAGCAGTTGAATTGCTCTAATTAAGTTATGGCTAAGCAAAATACCAATCACGAGGTTGGTATTTTGCTTTTTTTTACAAACGTTAATTGGATTAAAAGTGCATATTTATCATTGTAACTTTAATCTTAATTATCTACGCAGCTCTAACGGCGGCGTAGACGTCTACGCCAGCTAGTCTGGGTATACATAAACATATAGCTACATCTATTTGTTCGTTGGGTATCTCGACTACATTATTCAACAAGTAATGTATTATTCTTTTTAAGTTAAAACTAAAGTCAGTTTAATATATTCATTTGTGGGTATAATTATTATTTTCAACGCCTTTGCCATGCGTCATATCCAACTACATGGCATAGTCTTCCCCATCCCTATCTCTTTTCACAGTTTAATGCGGCTGTAGACCAACCCGTGTTAACGAGCCCACTCGTCTCGCCATGCCATTTCAATCTGGGTCTACCGCAGTAACATTTTCCGTACATATAATTTGATATAATATAATCTTGTTATACATAGTTATACGGAATTGTGCCACGCTTAACATTTGCTTATTCTTTAGCATGGCCGGCAGTCAGTCCATTGACTCTCATGGCACGGTGCCATCTCATTGGATTCGCTCTACTCTCCCAACAACGAACGATGTTGCTCTACATAAGAAGTTTTATGCTGTCTCCCATTGGAATAAACAGCTAGTGCGTAAACCTCTTTCAGAATTCGCAGTCTTATCAAGTTATCACGCTTGTAAAATGCCAAATGGAATAAAAAGTTAGCTAGCACAAAAGCACTTATTTGGTTTCTAAAATTTCTATGGGGCATAATTAAAACTTTTTGCTACATTGTTTGTAAGAAAATAAATTATACCATTTGAATGACATTGCTCGGGTGGTAATTACCCTAAAGGTCTACTTACTAAAGGGTGCTGTAGGTTTATTAAACTGCTTATAAAATAAATTATTGATGGTGCTTAGCCAAAGCATCAAACAAGTTATATAGCTCAGAAATACACCCGCCGAATCACAAATCAAGTTTGCGTATTGCATTCGCAGTAGTAGAGAGTAGTTTTGAGATACCCGTTTATATTAATTACTTGCTGCTGATAGGTCTTGAATTGGCATACTGGAAACTATCAGCGTAATAGACATAACAAATCCTAATCTCTTCATCATGTTATTTTCATTTCATTTTTTCGAATCCTGGACGTCTTTTCTACATAATTATGTAGAAAAGACGTCCAGGATTCGAAAAAATTCGATCGATTCGATTCCCCCGATCCGTGTTCAAATATTATTTGAACACGGATCGGAGGATTATTGAGCCCTTTTTTTTACCTCGATGACTTAATTCTGTAACCAACCCAGCCAGAACCTCAAACAATATTTTGTAGACAAAGAACTACAGTAATTGTGTAATATCTTCGTTGAAATCCCAATGCAGAATATTTTTTGAACCTTAACAGCTACGAGTGCTACGCCTGGGAAAAGGCGAATAATAAAGAAAATAAAGGCTTATAGCTGTCTAGTCTACAGGTTTACACAGATGAAAAAGACTCCACCCAAAAGGTAGAACCACCAAAACAATTATGAATAACTCCGTTTCCGAATGAAAATGCGGGTTTACTAGTTTCATTTATGTTTGTTGTTGTATAGTTGGTAACAATTTCGTCATAAGCTGTTATAAGCCTTCGGTTTTCAGTTCTGCCTGTTCTCTAAGACGATTTTCAGGCTGTATCGACAAATAAGTTTAGTTTGTCGTTTAAACGGTTTGATACAATTCTTCTCGTGAGGCCTTCTCGCGTAGGTAGGTATCATGAATTGACGAATTGACCAATCAAATATTTGATTGGTTGATTGAGTCATCAGTGAAAGCGTCCTAAGCCTAATTGATTAAAAAATACGGAAAATATCAACATAATATTTTAATTTTGGCCTTGAAAAGTTGAAAGCGTTGAAAAAATAAACTACGTCAGGATCCGGAGAGAAGAAACTAGTGATTACAAAAAGAAATCGATAGCTACCGTAGAATGAATTTATATAATGTATAGCTATTTCAAAGGTTTAATTATTGCGTGGTAATTTTGGCCTCTAATTTATATCGAGCTAAATTATCAGCTATTAGCGGTGGTCGATTGTAGACGAGTGACTTGACAGCGAGCCCACGCTCACGCTTCAATTTACTGCGAAACGTGGCTAGTAGGCAGTGCTCATATATATTTTTGATTTGCATAGTTTTTAATGCATCTAACTAACAAAAAACTAATCTCTATTGTCTAGAACTGAAGATCAATAGGAATTTAACAAAATTACACCATAGATGACGTAAGCAAGGAATCTATACCTACTTACTAAAGCTGAAGAGTTAAATTGTTTGTTTAATGTTTTTTTCGTTACATATCTCGTACTAGTCTATACTAATATTATAAACAGGAAAGATTTGTATTTTGTATGTTTACAATGAATACTCAAAAAATATTGTGCCGCTTTCAAAAATTAGTTTACCATTGGAAATCTGAGTAACATCACACTTATATTATAAACGCGAAAGTTTGTGAGTTTGGATGGATGGATGTTTGTTACTCAATAACTCTAGGCGGCTGAACGGATTTGGATGAAAATTGGTGGAGAAGTAGCTTAAATCCATCTTTGCCTTTATTTTTGGTTTGGACTTTTATCATAAAGTGAGTGATAGACGTACGAGCAAGTACGCGTACTTATGGCTCGCCGACCTTTTTCGCTAGTGTGACACCGGAAGTACGCGTACTTTCAATACATTACTTTCGATACATTAGGTCGGCGAGCCATATGTACGCGTACTTGCTCGTACGTCATACACCCACTTAATAATTTACTCAAACGTCACAAACGTCAAAAGATAGGATAAATTCAATGCTTGAAGGGTTACCCCACCCATGGAACTAGGATGGTCACACTAATATAATAATTTGTCAACGCCATCGCACTTTAACGTAGTAGGTACTATAGTAGTGTAGGTGTAATATAGTATTTAGTACTATATAGTACGCCTGAAACAGGTAGGCTGTTGGAATCAATAAATGGTTCTTATTCTTATAATATTTTATGAATCTGTTTTTGTGCTGTCAGAAAATTTGCCATTGGCACCCAATAATTGGTTGCCACCAAATAACAATGTATAGGTTAGGTTAGCACACGATCTGTTTAAGTATAATATCGGTAGGTGATCTTTCCTTAACATTTACTTCAAACTCCTAAAATGTGTAATGACCCGTTCAGTGTACCCAGTAAATTTAGTAGGCGCAAGGTCAGGACTTTGGGCACCAGTCAACTGTGTTGATTTTACTTGTAATATTCAGTGGTGCCGCTGAGCGTATGTAACGCGTTATAAATAGGTCAGACTCGGTTTGTTCCATCCACGTTCGTGTGCTGAACAGACCAATCCATTATCTTACCGCAACTAATAAAAACTGAAAGGAATTTCATTGCTGTGTCTATGAATATGGTGATGCTCTGCTTTGATTGAGTCTGCTTCACCATCGTTATAGTAGTTAGGTTAGGGTTAGCTATTTTGACTATTCATGAAAGATAAATAATTATATCAACCGTTCAGTTGGTAAATGCCATGTAGGTGACTATGCAGGACTTTAATAATAATATAATAATGATATTATATATATAATATATTGTAGGTAACTTGTCACATGTATGATTGATGATTGATGTGTTCTTCTTATTATAGAATCGTCATTTATAAAGATATGTTTTATAACATACATAAAATGATCGACAAAGATGCATTTTTATTAGTAGAAGTATGTACAACTACTTATTGCTAATGTAACTTCTTACAATGACAAGGCCATATCAATATTATTGCTAGTTGCGTGTGCCATTCAATCTGGAAATTTATTTTGATCGTTATAAATTGGCAGACATTATTTATTACTAAATTATCATAGGCAATCTGTTAAACGAACTAGGTAGGTTACTCCTACGAGTATTTTAACTATGTAAATTTATTCTAAGAAAGCAAAACACAGCATCATCATTATCATCTCAGCCCAGCATCAGCATCTGCTGATTGGTGGGATAGGCCTCTATTAAAACAATAGAGTTTTAATAGAGTTACAGTAGCAAATTCTTAGAAAGTATTATTCTCAAATCCCTTGTTCCCTTCGTAGCTTCTCAAGTAGATAGATAGCGCCGTCGACCTTGATACTCAAGGTCAAACAAAATCAATAACATCAAATAACTATGTTTCAGTGGGAGCTCGTTCGAAGGCCAGTGGCAGAATGGCAAGAGGCATGGTCTCGGCGTGGAGACGCGTGACCGTTGGCTGTACCGCGGCGAGTGGACGCAGGGCTACAAGGGCCGCTACGGCATCCGCCAGAGCATCGTCAGCAACGCGAAGTACGAAGGCACCTGGGCCAACGGACTCCAAGACGGATACGGCTCCGAAACATACGCCGATGGAGGTCAGTATTTATTGCTGCTGCTGGACATAGGCCTCCCCTATACATTTCCATCCACCGAAAACCCACAATCGTGACGGGATGACGTCTGTCCACTGGGTGGGCGGGCGTCCTACGTTTCGTCTTCCGGTCAGCATTGTAACCATCTTTATACTTCCTAGCCAGAAAGCATCCACCGCACAGAACAAAGTAAAACGGCCATGTGGCCGGAAAAGTGTCGCCAGAATACATGAGCATAAATACGCTCCTTTCTCCATACAAATTCAACAGTTTTTTCGGGAGTCGTAAAGTGTAAAATGCTTTGCAGCAGCGCAAGAATTACTTTCCGAACAAGTTAAAACATAATAAATATTTTCTTAACATCTTCCTTCCTTCTTAGAATCCTCATATTTAATGATATTTTTCATTACTCATACTCTGAAAGTAGGTCTGAAGTTGCCTGAGGGGCCTAATTGAAAGTAAAACTTTCAGCCCTAGGGAGAATCGCTTTCTACTGACAGCTGTCAAATAATAATAAAAAACAAGTTCTATTTTATTCAACCATGTTTCAATTTTCTAAAGTCTTTCTAACTGCAAGGAGGTTGTTAAACCAAATTCCAACTTTTTATTCAGCAAGTAGGTTGGAAACCCATTACAACGGTAAGAAGTTTAAAAAGGCTAATTAGAGCGCAATGTAAAATTTAAATTTAAATAACATAAAGATAGTATTAAATAAACAATATATCTTCTAAATCACTTGATTAATATATAGCTTCAACTATTTATTTAAAATAACATAGATTTGAGCAAACAATTTACCAATATTTAAATTATGAAAATGAAAATAATGCTGGTGAGCCGAAGCCGAAGGCCCGCCAGAGAAAAAGAAAAAAATAACCGGGATGGCGGCAATTCATCTTCATTTTCACAATTTTTTTTTCATGTTTTTATTTTTACTTTCCTTGTATTCGTAATGAAAAGCACAGTGTTTACCTCGGGTGAAAGTCTTTTAAGTCCCTCAAGCTCCATTGGCGCCCTCGCTACGCTCTGGCGCCAAACCCATCTCGGGACTCAAAAAACGTGACTTTCAACACTCGGGTAACAATGTACTATTAAATATAATAGTGGAAATGTAAAACTAGCGACATCGTCTCTCATACAAACGGCGCCTTTCTACTGTATTAAGTAGTCTGTGATCTACCCATTTTTTATAATATAACTTTCTGAGAGAACAAGTATAATGACCTAATGACCTACCTGATGTTTAATAGTTACCATCACCGATCGCCGCGTTAAGAGCATGTCCTACGATTCATTGCCCTGCGTCCATCAACTTGAGGCAATCAGATTTAATGCCTCATAATTTGAGCCCGTACTTTCACCGGAATTTAGCAACGCTACATACTGTATTTAGCGATATAAAATAGGCATGGTGGTACTACTTTCCCATCAAAAACGTTCGTACATAATTATTATTGAATCCATCCGGTCGGTCGGTCGGTTAACCGTGAACCCAAAATGATCATTGGAATCAAAGCTCAGATGATTTAATTTTCAATATTAGCAGTACTTAGAACTTTTAAGATAAGCTACAACCACAAAGATTTTTATAATATCCCAACAGTTAAGAGCCGAGCGGAAAAATCTTTGTGATTTCTTTAGGTGTAGTAAACATTAGAAAATCAATAAAAAGCTACAACCAGTTGGTATTAAGTATCCCACTATAAGTTTTAAGGATTTAGATACTGCTAAGGCTGAGAAAATTGTAATCAAAGTTTGATTCCCACTAACTACATAATATCTTTACTACTACACAATCCACCGGTGTGTAGGTGGCTACTATTGTGACCTATAGACGCTTCGTAAATTACTCCCACTTTGCTAATCGGAGACAGTTATCTAACTAATCCAATTCGCCCAATAGTTTCCCTTAATACTGTGGTCTTCAACCGACCTTAACGCAAAATATAGCAGGGCCAATAAAAACACATACACAAGCATACAATATTACTTTTTTAGGTGCTACAGTGGGACCCACAAAGATACACCATTTATAATATTCTGATATCACTTGATGTTTCATTTATTTTTGCCAACTTTGATTCAGAAAAGCTGTACGGCCGTACCATTACTTAATGCTGGCGCACATCTAGCGCGATGGCGATAAGTGAAACGCTGTCAAATTTGACAGCTATATTTGACAGCGTTTCACTGACGCCACTGCAGAACGCTTAGATGTGCGTGTCTTTATTGTATTTTCATAAACGTAAACTATGACCGTGCTGTTTGTGGAATGAGTCAGTTTGCGCAACGATGCAGATCAAAGTTATTAGGTACTACTATTTATTGTAGCTACTTTTAATATGTGTAGCAAGCCGATCATACCTACTACTACCGGTTCGTATCGATATTTTTTTTACGAAAGTAAAATAATTAAACCCGTCTCGTTAGCTTAGGTACCTCTTTACCTAATAATTTCGTGTTTTATAAAGTAAAGGAGATTTTATAAAGTACCTACTTCAGTCAGCGTAAAAAGTAGATATTTCTGGTTTGTCAAGTTTGATATTTCATAAACCAACATCAGATTGAAATTGCAAACTTTATTGAAGACTCGCTTTGATCCGCCGTCTTTTTGCAAACCTACCTACTTTTTCAAATTTTAGCATCGGCAATTTTAGAAAACGATTTCCCTTTTACTCTGGGTATTCTGTGGAATTAGTTTTCTAAAATTGCCAATCTACTTTTGCTGCTGCCTTTCCCTACATACTCACTCTACCATTTACTACTTTCTGTGTTTTACATAGAAACAAAATTATAAGCACGCACTAGGAGACTTGTAAATATGGCAGTTCACCTAATGACCTAGATTTCGGCCGCGTTAACTGGAAAGAACCCCTTTTGCACGCATATCAGACGCAACCATACGTACCTCTTGCTATTGTAGCAAAGTTTACATTCCTATGTAAAGGAAGTTTCCTTCGTAGTCGCTCCGCAAAAAAACCTAAATCATTATACCTGGGGGCTAATTCTCGGGCCGATCTCGATCATTTTGAAATTTTATATTATTGCTTCTTTTCACAACCCTGCACTTTTTCTACGTTTTCCGTATATCGTAGCTGTCGAGGCTTTTACGATGAGGTCGTTGATGAATTACTCAAGAAAATCTGCCATTCTCTCGTCGAAAAAAAGAAATAAAATAAAATTGCAAAATGATCGAGATCGACGCGAGATTTAGCCCCCAGTAACCAGCAATAAATATTTTTTATTTTATTTGTTGAACCTAATTCCTGAGTATTTGCAGCTAATTATGAATAACCCTGTATTCATTAATGATTTAACATGGTAATGCAAAAATTAGTCAACAAAATAAAGAGAGGCGATAATGTACATCATGTTACTGTACACCACGTTATAACGATGCTAGCGCACACTGGAGAAATTTAAACATGGATATTTGCTTTTTTGTTCTGGCACTGGACACTAGACTTGTCCTTGATAATTTATAGGGCGGATCCGACCTAACCTAACCTAACCTATCCAAGTCGCCTACCTATCTTAACGTAATTTTTATGTTCTAACATAACCATGTTAGAACATAAAAATTACGCACAAGGCGAGCGACCGGAGTGAGCCTTAACAATTTCACAATGGGGAAAAAGTGGATTCGTTTAAACTGGGTATACATTAACCGGAGCCAAAATAAGTTAGAGTATAAAAAAAAACAAATATCGAAGAGACATTGTACAAGGACAGGGGAGAGGAGAGGAGGAGAGGTGAGATTTGTACAAGGAGTTTCTATGTCGAGTATTCTCTTTGCACAAGGAATTTGCATCGATCTGTATTTTTTGCGCAAGGAGGTTAGCATTGAGGAGACTAAATATATCGGTGTGTTCTATTCTAAATTCAAGATTCTAAGCTCTCTGGGATAGTATATCTATACTTGGCTATATTAGCTTGCCCGGCATCTGCCAGGCAAGCCTATTCCATCTAAAAATCCTGTTCCAAGGCACTATAGCGTACCGTAAATAAGGGCATGAGAAAAAAAACAGTTGTCCCACAGACGCTATATAAATCATCACGTTTACTTTATTAATTTCGTAATTAAACAAAAAAGTTTTCCGACACCATAACCTTCAGAATGGCCGCCTTCGCGGTGGGGCTGAGGCAGTCACGGCATTTTACTCACGGATTTTTAAAACAAAATAAGCAACATTCTCAAAAAAGTTAATCCATAGGTCATTTCATAATTTGTTCTTACAAGGAAAAACATAGGTGTGTTCCTAACAAACCTATACCTACTTACTTATTTTGTATTTTAGGGCTGACTCTGGTCTGGCTGGAGGTGTCGCCATTTTGTGTTTACGCAGTTTAGTAGAATGGATATTCTTTGCCCGACCGTGAAAAGTCGTCACGCATTTCGCAGCATAGGCCTATTCTCAAAAACGCTCGATAATGTGCAACGGAAAGGCATCGTCCCAACCGATAAAATTTATTTACCTAAGTCTGTATGTCACTTCGTGGAATGTTTCTGTTTTTGCCTGAAATGTGACATCATATCTCCTTGAATGGCATTTGTCGAACGTTTTCAAGCATAAGGTCTCGCGTATATGCAGGAGTTCAATTCTAGACCAGTGACTTTTTTGTCACGGTCTACCGTGACTTAAAAGTCAGATAAGACAGTTCTAGTATATATATCTATATATATATAACAAGAACTGTCAAATTCACTAAGGAAACTGACAGTTCTTGTGATATATATCTACCGTGACAAAAAAGTCACTGTTCTAGAATTGAGCCCCTGGGGCCTAATTCTCGGGCCGATCTCGATCATTTTGCAATTTTATCTAATTGCTTCTTTTCGAAGATAGAATGGCAGATTTCTTTGAGTAATTCATCGTAGAAGCCTCGACAGCTACGATATACGGAAAACGTAGAAAAAGTGCGGGGTTGTGAAAAGAAGCAATAAAATAAAATTGCAAAATGATTGAGATCGGCCCGAGAATTAGGCCCCTGATTCATTGAAACACCGATTCGTCATATAAAAACATGATGATTTCAGGGCCAAAAACAACTCCCTTAGGAGAAATGCGTGTTTTCTTATAACTATGACACGTGCGCTGTTTATACGTTGTGGGTCATTCATTCCACAAATAACTTGGTGGTAGAACAGCACAGAGAATTAGTACTGCATGAACTCATGACATTCTTATTTTATTTCAGCCGCTCATCTTCTTTTTATCTCAAAAGATAATAAAGTTCTTAGTTTTTGTAAATTAAACTATAAATATGTATATGTATACATATAAAATAAAAAATATTTAGTTCTCTCTATGTTCCCTAGCAAAAATAAAAAAGAGTGCTAGACTGGAATAGTTTAATTGTTTGCAATACGATCCAATCCGTTCACAGCTCACAATAATTTTCCCTCTAACACGTTTTTCTACTAATTGGTTTTCGTACATAAATAAACTTTTAAGTAGGAAAATGTGTCACGATCATAATAATGTTGCTGTTTAACTGTGAACAATCGAATTGCACACAAAATAATAATATTTGCTCGCTTTTTTTCAATCAAATAAGTTTTGATATCGTTCAAAAGCTCAAGGTGTGCGAGCGAAAAGCTGTTTCACAGAGTTCAGCGTGCCTAATGTGATTCGAAACTTAAATCAAGCGAATTCCCTTTTTTATGCATGTTTGGAAAAATAATTCCGAATAACGAGTAAGTAGAAGACGGGAAAATAGTAGTAAAACATCCTGAAAACCGATCTCTTCTATGTCCGAATGCCGAAGACACATCATTTCTATGAATGAAATGATTGTGTACGATGATGAGTTGGCCGTGGTGACGTAAGGTCGAGTTCCGGTTGGTGATGCAGAGTGACCGCCAAACTGAAATGCTAATGGGAATCAATGGGAATTGAAAGTTTTCAGAATAATGTTTACAGCCTAATGCAACAATAAGCTATAATTTTTTTTTTTTCAATTTTCAGACAAATTAATTTATTTACAAAAATCAAAATCAAAAGTGTATTTATGCAGTAAAATCGCAAGGATCACTTTGCATCGTAGCTAGGTGAGTCTAGGTGCCAGTTCCACTCGACCACCTTACTATCGACTGCCTTGCGGTTTCATTAGTTTAATTTCTTGTTCCTGTTATTTTTTCGGTATAAAATTGCAAATCGGTTTAGTAGTTAGGGCGTGACTGAGCCAAATTTTGAAATACGAGTAGGATTGCTTTAATAAACAAGTAGAATTTCCAAAAATATTTTTTTATTTTTATTTTATTAGCTCAACGTAAGCCTACATTTGTGTTCGATATCAAACGATATCATATTGCAAAAACTTCATCGTCAATATTCCCGGATCATTACAACCTTGGAATTTTCATGTCAAGATTGAACAAGTGAATTATATCTAAGCGTGCCTTGGGCTGCATTTTCTCTTTCCATCAGGTGTGATGGCGTTTCAGTCAAACCTGCCGTGCCGTTTTTTGTGCCATTAAGCAGCATCGCTGTGTTTCGGTTTGAAGGGTGTGGGTGCCGGTGAAATTACTGGCACGTGAGGCTGAATATCTGTGTGCCTCAAGTTGATGGTCGCAGGGCAGTGCATCGTAGGGCACATTCCTGACGTCCGTGACCTACGAGGCAATTCTTTGTTAGCTAGAAAAAATGTTTAGCCATCAACAATAAAAATAAATAAATTTGATGTGCTTACGATTTCGGTATCGCGGTAAGATGGCTTGATTGGCAAGTTTTTCAGTTGGTTTACTGGGTGAATGGTTTGAGTAAGCGGCCCTGCAGCCATCAGCTGCGTACGGCCCTCGCCAGTTAAATATAGCTCGGCCACGCCGGCCGTACGACTCGACCGACACAATCATATCGACCCCTCATTAACGCTAGCTATATCATCTTCTGCAAAAATTTGACAGGAACATTTCGATGCATTTTGGATATTTTGTAGGTAATCCATGAACACCTTCATGAACCACCAAAACTACCTACAGTTATTTTGTGTTTACTGCAGTCTGAAATAAAAATATAAAAGGGAATTTTATCTGTTATATAATTGAGGGCATTATTTATTACCATTACCTACTATCTTGTATATTTTGTAAATCTTTTTTTAATTGTTAGTTTTTTTGTGCAAATAAATATACCTCATTGAGGGCAGTTTTACCATATTAGTAAGTATAACGCTATCCTAGTAGTAGAGCTCTTTGTGAAGGGCTCGTCCGGGGAAGTACTACCACCATGCCTATTTCTGCCGTGAAGCAGCATTGCTGTGTTTCGGTTTGAAGGGTATGGGTGCCGGTGTAATTACTGGCACGTGAGGCTGAATATCTGTATGCCTCGAGTTGGTGGACGCAGGGCAGTGCATCGTAGGGCACGTTCCTGACGTACGTGACCTACGAGGCATTGCTTTGTTATAGGCGATGGTTACCACTTAACATCAGGTGGGCCATATGCTTGTTCCATCAGCTAGTAACATAAAAAAAAAAAAAAAAAAAAAAAAAAACCGTCACATAATTATTCGATAAAAAACCATTAAATAAACGATAACTTTAAAAACTTAGAAACCAACTCTCCAGTATTGCAACACCCTTACAGGGTAAATTATGTATTGATTCAAAAACTAGTTCTAAGATCTGACACTGTTATATTTACATACATAATACGGCAATAAATATACTGAATACTGACTTCATCACTTAAAGCTGAACCGATTTTGATGAAATTTATATGGAACCAATCTGAACAAACAATAAAAAAGAATACAACCGAGTCAAAAACTTCTTCCTTTTTTATTTGTAGTCTATAAATACTTCAGTCTCTTTTTTAGAAAATATAGAAAGAAGAAAGAAAGAGTATTTTCTATTGAAAATACTCTTTCTTTCTTCTTTCTATATTAGCATCAGAGGGTTTAGCATCTCGCTGAGTTGAGTGAGATACACGGATTATTCGCAAATCGGGGATCAAAATATCTTTTTAACAAGCCTCAGGCGCCTACGCCGTAGCATCGTGCTACACAACATACCTACCTACCTAATAGTTCAATGACCGGGATAATTGCTTTGTATAAAGGGCAAGGTTCCAATCCAACCATCAAATAAGTAAATTGCTATAAACTATTTACCTGCTGTATTCATACTGTAATGTATAGTTACCACGTGTACGGAAACAAAGATTAACCTTTATTTCAGAAAACATAAATACAAAAACGCTTAAATAATACATTAACTTACCATTAAAAAGTCAGTCACGAAATGTTGTCTCATTCTTCGTAATTTAAGTAGCTAAGCAATGAGGAGTTCAGTCTGACGTCTGACTCCTGTCACCACATCTGCCACCTTTTTGTTTCGAAAATCAAAAAGCGCCCTAACTTAACAAACTTCTTCCATATAAAAAAAGCAGCCAAGTGCGAGTTGGACTCGCCCATGAAGGGTTCCGTCCGTAGCATCAAGTAACATAATATAATAATAATATAAGGTTTTTGTAGTTCGTCGAAAGGTAAATTGCGGTTTACGATTTATGACGTATAAAAAAAAACCACTGACTAGATCTCGTTCAAACCAAATATCGTTGAAAGTTTGCATAGTAATGTACAACATATGTTTTTTTTAGTTTTATCATTCTCTTATTTTAGAAGTTAGAGGGGGGGAGACCAACTTTTTTCCACTTTGGAAGTGTCTCTCGCGCAAACTATACAGCTTAGAAACAAACGATATTAGAAACCTCTAGATCATTTTTAAAGACCTATTCATAAATACCCCACACGTATAGGTTCGATGAAAAAAAAAAATTTAGTTTCAGTTTCAAGTATGGGGACCCCCAAATTTTATAGTTTTTTTTTCTATTTTTGTGTAAAAATCTTAATGCGGTTCACAGAATACATCTACTCGCCAAGTTTCATCAGTCTAGCTCTTACGGTTTCGGAGAAAAATGGCTGTGGACATACGGACGGACGGACAGACAGACAGACAGACAGACAGACAGACAGACAGACATGACGAATCTATAAGGGTTCCGTTTTTGCCATTTGGCTACGGAACCCTAAAAACGGTGTAAACCACACTCCACACTCTGTTAAAAAAGGAAGAGGTCTTCTCCATTCTCATTTTTTTAAGGTGGCTATAAATTTGTACGGAATCCTCGGTGAGCGAGTCCAACCTGCACTTGCCTGTTTTTTATAACATTGAGAATATAATATTGAGACTCGTAGACCGTAATTAATACAGTCATATTAGTATAGGTGACTATAGTAGTGGTGTCTGTACTATATGCTCATAGGAGCGATAAAGCTAACCTTGCTGCTGCTATAATTCTCTCGTCCTTCTCACTCGAACGGTTTTATCACACCTCACTTGTTATTGTCTACTCAGCCTGGTGTTTCTGCATCATCAAACTTTTGCACATTCACATAAATAACGAAAAAAATATGCAGGACCGCAATGATGCTATGGGTTTAATTGAATAGTGTGATATCATGGTACTCAACACAGGGACAATCCTAGTGTCCAAGAATATTAACCAATCAACCCGCTATAGAACCGTTTTTAGGGTTCCGTAGCCAAATGGCAAAAACGGAACCCTTATAGATTCGTCATGTCTGTCTGTCTGTCTGTCTGTCTGTCCGACCGTGTCACAGCCATTTTTCTCCGAAACCATAAAAGCTAGACTGATGAAACTTGGTGAGTAGATGTATTCTGTGAACCGCATTAAGGTTTTTACATAAAAATAGAAAAAAAACTATAAATTTTGGGGGTCCCCCGTACTTGAAACTGAAACTCAAAAATTTTTTTTTCATCGAACCCATAAAATTCTAAAATAAGAGAATGATAAATCCAAAAAAAATATATGTTGTACATTACTATGCAAACTTTCAACGATATTTGGTTTGAACGAGATTTAGTCAGTAGTTTTTTTTTTATACGTCATAAATCGTAAACCGCAATTTTTTTTTTCATCGAACCCATACGTGTGGGGTATCTATGGATAGGTCTTTAAAAATGATGTTGAGGTTTCTAATACCGTTTTTTTCTAAACTGAATAGTTTGCGCGAGAGACACTTCCAAAGTGTCAAAGTGCCAAAAAAATATATGTTGTACATTACTATGCAAACTTTCAACGATATTTAGTTTGAACGAGATCTAGTCAGTAGTTTTTTTTTTATACGTCATAAATCGTAAACCGCAATTTACCTTTCGACGAACTACAAAAACCTTTATATTATGTTAATTGATGCTACGGAACCCTTCATGGGCGAGTCCGACTCGCACTTGGCTGCTTTTTTTTTAATATTACACCCTCGTTTAAACACCCTCGTTTAATAATGTAATGATTATTTTTCTTCCTGCCCTTATCCCACTTTATGTAGGGTCGGCATAAGATGTTCTCCTCTTCCATTCTCTTCCATTCTCTTCTATCAGCCGTCATCTCTGTATTCACTTCTTTCATATGTCATACTTCTCACTAATCATCTATCTTTTCTTTGGCCTACCTCTACCCAAATATCCATCTACAATTCTACATTCTTACTCATCACTCTCCTAAGTCACATGAATTTCATTCCTCATGACATGCCCATACCACGCCAGCCTGTTGCTCTTCAATTTCTGTCACCGGTGCTACTTTCAGACTTCCCCTGATATACTCATCCCGTATCTTGTAATATCGTGTGTAATAATGTAGTCGATGTTTATTGATAATCATTTATGTAGGTCGTCTACAGATTCTAATGGGTTTTTGATTTTGAGCCACAATTCAGATTTAAAAAAGTACAGTGACTGCTTTCCATCAGGTGGCCCGTTTGCTCGTCTGTCAACTATGGCATAAAAAATAGTAGCAAACGTATAATCTCAACAGAAGTTGTTTTCAAGTTATGCGTCACGACTACCCCTCCCAAATTTGCTGCCATTTTATGCTAAACACAGTTTAACGATGTTCATTAGATAAAGTATCTACCAACGTAAGTAATGAAATGGAAGGCAAATGAGCAAATTATTGAATTTCTTTTCCAGGAACGTACCAAGGTCAGTGGATGCGAGGACTGCGGCACGGGTATGGCGTGCGGACGTCCGCGCCGTTCGGGCTTGCGTCGCACTACCGCGGGGGGGCCAAGGGACACCGTGGCTCCATGTCCTCGCTCACGGAGGCGGGTGGCGCCGCAGACCCCTCGGAGCGACGCACCACCCGCATGGACGACGCGCGCGGTGGCTTCGTCCTCATGGTGCGCTCGGACGTCGCCTCCGGAAGACGAGGCTCACTCGTCGAAAAAACGAAAAAAGGACTGCTTTCAGTGAGTGCTCATGAGTGACAGTGGTTGTTGGTGCTTTAACGGGCTGGGGCCGTATTAAAACGATTTAATACCCTACATCGTTTCCGTTTGGCTGGGTCACGGCCCACATTTTTCGTTTATTATTTTATGACAACTAACCAGCGCTATATGCTCTGCTTTATAAAATCATAATACGGGCCCATTTTGTTGAAGGTCCATGACGTAATTTCCTTTTGCACAAGTTCAGGTTCATAACGTATTTTTCTACCAACCTACCAGTAGCGTCGGAGTTCCAATTAGTTCCAATTAGTAGTCTCTATGATTTTTAATCATTACATACATACCTGTGTGCGTGTGTATTCTTTAATGAAATGCTTTGTATTTCGTGACTTAAAGTCTGATATACATACCTTAGCATAATTGGGAACATGATATTATTTTCATTTCATTCTCTTTGGATTCGATCTATCAAATATAGAGCATGTAATAGTGGGGACAATTTTCACATTGAAGTACGAGAAGAAAAAGTTTCTAAAGGAAACAATCCGTGATTTCAGAAATTGCGCAGACAGCGCAGCGCCGGAGACCTGGACAAGCACGGCTCGGGCTCGGTCCGGTCCGGGGGCTCGGGGGGCTCCGCCTCTTCGTGGGTCTCCTCCGTAGAGAGCTCACACTCCGCTATGACCCACGCTTCTCTGCACACAAACTCAAACACAAGTTTCGTAGTCGAGGTGGGACGCTGTTCGTTTTTTAAAATCCAATCTCCTTGTAGACTTCCCTCGCTTCCTCGCTTGTTTACTGCACGAAATTATATGCTTTCAATGTCGTTCAAGATCTTTAGAGTCGGTTCGGGCCCTCCACCCCCGGGCCGTGGTAAAGGCGGGTGAACCGGGTTCTGTGACTCGTCTGGCTCACAATACCCACCTACAACCAAACGTTGTTTTTCCCTGTTACGTTTCAAAGTATTACGTATGTTGAGCGTTGACGCGAATGGCACCTGGTAGCCAATACATTTCAGCGTGCCAATTGAGTCACGAAGTTTTAAAAATAGGAAACAATGGTGAAAATAGATAAATAAAGTTGTCTCTCATAAAACCAGTATCAGGGAGTAAAAAATCTAAGACACACTATATTCGAAAGTCACAAAAAGCCAGGTTTAAAACAGATGGCAACAATCTCACAGTTTCCATCTGGTCATTTATTAACGACTTCAATTTTATGCCTTTTAAATGTACGAGTAGGCATGTTCAAAATTCTGTTTTTTTTTACAAAATTGGTACCTAGGCTAAGCATGTTATAGTTGAGAGTTATGATAGAATAGTAATTTTGTGTTTTTTGTTCTAGCATGACATAGATTCAATGGTATAAAATTATAAATTGTTAGTTTTTTAAAGGTCAAATTCATTGCTGCATACTCCAATATTTTCAATGTAATGTAAGCAATAAGACAAGACACTCTATAATTTTCAAACTTCTAGATGTCTCATTCTTTTGTTTAGTTTTATCTACTAGAGTGCGCGCAAATTTAGTTTGTGCGCAACTGTTGGTGAAAAACATAAAAAATATCTTCCAATCACACACCATGTTCAATGCAAGTTTCCGCCATCAGCCACGTGCTGAGTTATCTTACATGCACTCTAGTAGAAGGTCTATCTGAAAGGTATAAGCTGTTTTAATAGCTCTCATACAAACATTTTCATAATAATAATTTTAGAAATAATAAAGTGTTATTAGAAATTGTAATTAGTTTGTTGTTCCAGGATGAACATTTGGATGCCAGTGTCACAGAAACATACATGGGTGAATGGAAAAATGACAAGCGTCAGTCTTTTGGTGTTAGCGAGCGGAGTGACGGCCTGCGGTATGAGGGTGAATGGTTCGGGAACAAGAAGTACGGATATGGCGTGACGACGTTCCGAGATGGCACGAAGGAAGAGGGCAAATATAAGAATAATGTTCTTATAACGAGCCAGAAGCGGATGTTCCTTATGCGATCAGCGAAGTTCCGAGAACGCGTTGATTCAGCCGTGGCCGCCGCGCAGCGAGCTTCCAAAATAGCGCTGCAAAAGGCCGACATCGCCATCTCCAGGTCAGCATAATTAAACATGACACATTATAACGGCATGTTCGGTTTTATCACTATCCTAATTTAAAAATCGAGTCATTTGGGAGAATACTCGCATTTTTATTTTAATCTTACAATTTGTTAGTGAACTTTACCTACTACTTACAATAAACATTTCGTTAATCTTAATAATGATAATGTTAAAAGAGTGGCATATTCTACTCAGCAGGTGCGAGCTGAGATTATGAATATGTATGATGTTTATGTTCTAAAACACTTTAAATGTATTGCAGAACCGCCACTGCTCGGGGCAAAGCTGAACAAGCCGATGACTCGGCGGACCAAGCAAAAGATGACTGTGATATAGCGCAAGCTACTGCGAAGCAGTTCGCCCCAGATTTTAAGCACCCGGGCTTTGACCGAATAGGATTAAGAGAAAAATATAGACAAAAAATTTACGATGCACAAGTTGTTGCACCCGCACCACAAGAATCTGAAAAGGTCCTTGACGGAAAGAGCATTCCAAATCATATCCCTCCGAAACATTCACAGCTTCCTACTAGTCAAGTCCCCAACGTGCCATCCCGGAGACCGTCGACGCAGTTCCCTAAGCCGATGCAATCCATGCAAGACTCAAGGATACCGAACAATACTACTAAACTCAATACAGATAATAGAATCGGACCTCCGTACGACCCATATTCCAATGCTCAGACCCAAGAATCATGGGCATCATCTAACGCGCAACCCGGTGTTCAAGACTATCAAAAACCATATTCACAAAACGAACAAATGAGTGGGTACGGTCCCACTGGTCCTGGAGGTGGGCAACTACCAGCAGCACCGCCTTACAGATTGAACAGACAAGATTCCATACAGCACCAACAAAGCATGGACCAAAGTGGGCAACAATTCACTAACCAAGGCCGACGACTGTCTGCCGCAATGCGACCGACATTAAACCAAAATAGACAACAACCGCCACAAGAATGGAGCCAATCACAAGGACCTATCAGAAGACAAAGTGTGCTGGGACAGCCCACGTATAACGCTCCAGAAAATACGTATGTGGACGGTAGAAATGAATTTCGTACTGGTATTGTGCATTCCGAGAGCACGCTTGAACGGCAAGCGATGGCGGCCGATCCTCACGGATACCGCCAAGCGATGGAGCAACAAGGCTACAGACAACCCATCGATCAAGGCTATAGGCAGGTTCCAGACCAGCAAATGTATCGCCAAGCAACGACAGATAGCCAAGGCTACCGTCAACCAAATCAGATGGAGCAAGAAATGTCTAATGGGGCGCGAGAGATGCGTCCCCCTGGAGCACGCCCTTCTATAGATTACTTCGATCATTACAAGCGGCCGCCGAGTCGAGACTCGAGTGTCGATCGTTACGGCAGACGGTCTCGCCAGCCGTCAGTGGAAGCAGTGGTTCCGAGTTCAGGCTCCCGCGCGGGCTCAGTGGCACCCCAGCCCGCACCAGTGGCGTCGTCTCGACCGCAGTCTCGGGCCGCAACGCCGGCTGGCAACGGGCATTTAGCTTCTGGTCGTGGTTCAATATCAAGAGCGGGCTCGCGAGAACCCCAACCGTTCGAAGACTCTCTTTTGAGGCAGCGAAATCTCGGACAAGATATATCACCCTCTCCATACCAGCCAAAACGAACTGAAAGTTTATACGTGGCACCAAACCCCACGCCGCCGCCGCCGATACCACGGGGCGGGGGTGGGGGTGGAGGAGGAGGTCGCAAGGTAAGATTACATAATTGTACACATGCCATTATTTCCTCTTTAGGAAAAATCAATCATAGATCACCTTCCATACTCAGGTAAGCAGCATTATTAACTGTTATTATGTAGTATGTTAGACCCCTACTGATAAAAAAACTGAATGTGTCTTACGGGCTGTTGCGTCCACTCTCACTCGCCGCTTTTAGCCGCAATGCGATGATAAAATTGGTTCATAGCTTTGACTCGTTACCAAGCTTTGGCGTCGTACCCCTATCTCGAGTTTTAGTTAGAGCAGTTAACTTGAGTTCATTGCCCTGCGGCATTATTAGCCCTAGGGATAAATTTGTGTAAACTTTTATTTAGTTAATATGATTGTACCCAAACATAAAACTCTATTTTCATCCGGTTTTTAGGGTTCCGTAGCCAAATGGCAAAAACGGAACCCTTATAGATTCGTCATGTCTGTCTGTCTGTCTGTCTGTCTGTCTGTCTGTCTGTCTGTCTGTCTGTCTGTCTGTCTGTCTGTCTGTCTGTCCGGCCGTGTCACAGCCATTTTTCTCCGAAACCATAAGAGCTAGACTAATGAAACTTGGTGAGTAGATGTATTCTGTGAACCGCATTAAGGTTTTTACACAAAAATAGAAAAAAAACTGTAAATTTTGGGGGTCCCCATACTTGAAACTGAAACTCAAAAAAATTTTTTTCATCGAACCCGTACGTGTGGGGTATCTATGGATAGGTCTTCGAAAATTATGTTGAGGTTTCTAATATCGTTTTTTTCTAAAACTATAAATTTTGGGGGTCCCCATACTTGAAACTGAAACTCAAAAATTTTTTTTTCATAAAACCCATACGTGTGGGGTATCTATGGATAGGCCTTCAAAAATTATGTTGAGGTTTCTAATATCGTTTTTTTCTAAACTGAATAGTTTGCGCGAGAGACACTTCCAAAGTGGAAAAAAGTTGGTCCCCCCCCCCTCTAACTTCTAAAATAAGAGAATGATAAATCTAAAAAAAATATATGTTGTACATTACTATGCAAACTTCCAACGATTTTTGGTTTGAACGAGATCTAGTCAGTAGTTTTTTTTTATACGTCATAAATCGTAAACCGCAATTTACCTTTCGACGAACTACAAAAACCTTTATATTATGTTAATTGATGCTACGGAACCCTTCATGGGCGAGTCCGACTCGCACTTGGCTGCTTTTCTTTTAAAGACTTACCTATACACCTTTCAGCAGTGCACTGGTACAAGTACTATTAAGCTTTTATAATGGCAAGTACGTAGTACGTTTACACTTGTAGCAGGCTGCTTGTGTACTATTTAGCTTGTATAATGTTTTTGCCGCCAAGCCTTGATGCTCGTCATGGTCGATGACGTCATTCATGATCCGTGGTTTACACTTCCGCGTGTCCTAATTTAAGGGCATGGGTACCCTTCATTTATTATTATAGGCCCATACAACTTAACACTTACTTCTCAAAGTGATAGAGACCTTTGTAATGCAGTTGTTATATGCAGAGGGGATGGTTCCCTCTAGTGGTCTTGAAAAAGGCCTTTTTCTAGGTTTAAATTCAAAGTATGTCATACTCCCAGGGTTTCATTCCGAATAACAGCAGATTAAAGAAAAACTAACGGTGTATTTTCCCATCAAGGTCGAATGAGTAATTAGGCAAAAAACTATGCTAACAAAAACTGAATTAATATCCATTAATTCAGTTTTTGGGTAGCCTTGTACCGTTTTGTACATCAAATTATATAATCCAGAATTTAGTCAAAAACTGTGTTTTTTCTTACAAAGAAAATTATAACTTCAAAAAACCATTCCTATCAGAGTCATCCCCAAGATGTTAGCTGCATCGCCACGCTGTAAGAATATTGAATAAGTGCAACGGGTCGTTATAACTCGCTATAGTTAATAAATCGTTCTCTTCCAGACAGCCTTTGTTTGGAAAGAATAGAAAAAAAATTCGGATGAACGTCGATGTACAAAAATGACATACTTTAAACCATTTGATTCAACTAATCCGCAGATAAACAAATAAATAAATAAATATTGTAGACTCCACACAACACTATCTAGCCCCAAATTAAGCCGAGCTTGTACTATGGGAACCAGAGAGCTGATATAATACTTAAATACATTTTTTTTTGTAAATACATACTTAGAATACAATATAACACCCAGACAGAGAACAAACATCTGTGTTCACCACACAAATATTTGTTCTCAGTGGGGATCGAACCCACGACCTACGGCGCAGAAGGCAGAGCTACTACCAACTGAGCTAGAGGCCAGTCAAATGAATAATCAATTACCCATAATTATCAATTAGAAAATTACAATTTTTAACTCGAACAATCTTCTTCCTAGTTCAATACGAAATAGTAACAAAAAAATACTGTACTGTGTAGGCAACAAATATTGCACATTGGCTAATTTCGGCTTCAATAGAGCGTAGTGTGCGTCAGAAAGAGATAGCGCTCTACGAAAGCAGAAAAGGCGACATGCAATATTTATTGCCTACAACCGTACGTGCTACAGTGCATTGTATATATTGCGAGGGGTGACGTTTGAACAGTGCGCTGACATGAGCGACAAGGCGGGCCGTGCGCGGGCGACTGGGCGGGCGGGCGCGGGCGGAATCTCAAATGCGCTCAGCCCGTTCTATTTCTAAATTGAGACAGTCTCTCGTAGCTGCTTTCCGTGTACCACCTCTCCGCTAAATTTAACCTAGAAATTATCTCAGCGTAAAACCTTCACTTTCTAATAAATGTCAAAATAATCACAACGTACATTGTTATCAAACAGCTATTAATAATCGCGATGCGTGATCATGTTAAATAATATGTGATATGTGACCTTTGCATTGGTGATTTGGTTAAATTGGTATTGTAAACAAATATCTAAAGATGTGGTATCAAGGTGATGACGAAGAGGAAGAGGATCTAATGTGTTCGCCGGCGATATTAGCGCGGCGTGCTTCGGAAAGCTGGATTAATGTGCCGCCCGTCGAGGTAAACACGCTGTGCCCTTGAACTTATACCCAGTACTGGCTAAAAGACACATATTCACACCGCGTGTCTATATAAACCCGTATCAGATGCCTTGAGATCCCTTGAATACCATGCTACTTCATCATTTAATATACGAGTAGACCCTACAAATAGTAGCAAAAATATCACTTGTTTAAATGTACTTACACACATCGGATTACTTATTAATTTTACTCTTATAACATTTAAATATCCCTTCATTCATCATTATGATGAATACGCTAAAGGCCTGCGCACACCTAGTTTGCTGGCGGTAGCGATCAGTGAAACGCTGTCAAATATCGCTGTCAGAAAATATGAGCCCCGTAAAATAAAGTACCAAAAACTAATTTACTTCATAAAAAAACTTCTGACATATCCTTAGAACATGAAAACGGCTACAAGCATTTCTATCAAACATTAAACTATCAGCTAACATAAAATCCCCATTCAATTCGAATCACTCGTTTTTTATTTGCACTCGTTTTGGAGCTACGAGGCTAAGACAACAGAACCACACACTAAGGCCTCAAACATATAACACTCTGTTTTTGATCGGAGGTTACGAACGTATCAGCTATTGTATTTCCTTTTCCAAGGTCATAATAAAGTGATTTATTGCAGATGATAAGCACGCCACAGACGACGCTCCAGCGCAAAAAGTCGCTGCCCGACGTGGCGGGTATGCCGCGCATGCCAGACGGTGGTGGTATGTCACGTGAGGAGGTCTCCATGCTGGGCTCAGCGCGCCGAGAGGAAGTGCGCCGCATGCATGACGAGACTGAGAAGCTACGGGCCAACCCTCTGCTGTACCTGGTCAGTCCGCAAGTCAAGGTCAGTACTGCATATATTTCAGATAGTAAGCACGCCTTAGACGCTGCCCGAACTGTCAGTTTGCGGCGTATTCCAGAAATCACTTGCTGCGACCAACCCCCTGTGAAGAGGATTTCTGGAATATGCCCAGTCCGCAAGTCAAGTCGCATTTCAGTAAACCCTTTTTCTGATGGAACTAACTACGCAAAATCAAATCTAGTAAGTTAAGAAAACAAAAGTCTATTATGAAGCCTCCACAAGTTTAATTTATTAATACGTTGAACTCCATGAAACAGCTTCTCGCCGCACACTTTGACGTTTGGAACATAAGTAAATTACTAAGTAAGAAAAGGTGTTAAACTGTGTGCAATTGAATTGCACACAAGGTAGTAGCTGCTCGTGATTTCCGCTAAACAAATTCAGTGATTTTAAATTTTCAAAGGGTTAAAATGAGCGAGCGAGAAGTACATCAACGGTGGTCTACGCATTAAATAATCTTCGCATTGGGGGACCCTTAAATTCGTAGCAAAATAAAATGTCTGCCTGAGAATTTCATAGAAGGTCTACAACCTTTCGTAGCACAAACATCGCTTGCGTAGATGCGCGCTACGATTCGTAAAATGATCTTTCACCCTTTAATATTTACGTGTAGTGTGCTACACTATCAATCATCATTTTCTTTTTTATTGAATATGAAAAAAATTGTGTGTATGTTAAATGATGTGTTTTGTTTCAGGACTGGTTCTCGAGACAACAGCTGGTGATCCTGGTGCTCTTCATCAACATCTCGCTCGGCATAATGTTCTTCAAACTATTGACGTAGCGTCGGCGCTTGGCGCCTTCGCGCCTCTTCAAACGATGCATTAACGACCCTTGTAAATATTTGTAATTTCTCAACCGAAAAGTCCTAATAATATGTGCAAAATTTATAACACACATTTCAAATCAGTGTTTAACTATTTAAAAGAAAATTACTTCGGTTTTGCTAGTGTTCCTTTGACGTTGTATTGTGTGCAAAGTATGAGCAAACATGATTTAATGCTCCTCTCCGTCAAACTATAACTTCGACTTATTAGTGCGAGAGTGATTTGAACCTCTTTGTGTCCCGATTGTTGAAATGTCGAGTGCAAGAAGCGCGACTTGTTTTATGAAACTGTAAACCTGCATATTGTAGGTTTATGCCTTCAACTATGAAGCTTAGCGCCTTTGTTATATTTGTATAACTATTGAAGTTGTTAAATCTACGTAATTATATAAATATCTGATATGTTACAGCTATATTTGTTGTATAAAAAATATTAACATAATTCAACTGTTTTAATTAATTAATTATCTTATGTAGATACAGCAGAAAACTATTATGATCTTTGCCAACAATTTTTAATATTCACTGTACATTTTCAATAAGAATTTCCATATTACTATAAACACTTTTCTATTTGTCTAAACGTAAGGTATAACTGTATAACTTTAGATAAAACTAGACAGCTTACTTTTAAAATTGAACGTTGAACAATTATTTTGTATTATGCCAAACGTCATAATGTACTCTTCCCAAACTTGTAAGTGATACCAAAGCACAAAATATAATTATAGAATAAGCCTAAATCTTCTTGGAAACATAAGGACCTAATTAAATGATATTAGCCCTTTTGAAGTTAGAATATATATAATAATGACGTACCAGTTAGTTACCTGAATACGTTGCTTGCCAATTGCGATATTTATACAAGTTGAATGGAACGCATGTGCATTATTTTCCTATTCTATAAATAAAAAAAATTAATGTATAAATCTAGAGACGTTACCAAGTTTTTATACAAAATTCAATCTTTTTTTTATACCTATAAGTATAATGGTGTCAATTTTCTCGTAATCGAAACGTTTGTAAAGATTATGAAATCTTCTTTAAATATAATAACATATACACAAACTTATTTATTGACATTGGCATGGAAAGCGTGCTGATGAGACTGTTGGTTGGTTGGTTCGTGGAATATCCAAGTGCGTATGTCATTATAACTGAAGCGAAGGATTTTGGACACGCGAATTCGTTGAAATGACGAAAATATAAATTATAGTTATTGTTACTAAGACAATTTTTCACAGTTTCATTATTGTGTAAAATAATAAGTTGTATGTCTAAGAATTTTAATTACTTGTATCGATTTTATCTACGTTTCAGAAATAAATATTTTAACAAAATTATAAATAGTTTTTTTTTAATAATTCTTTTTTTTTACTTTGATTTACATACCCCTAGCTAGTTTACAATAGTTATTTGTTATACAAGACTTACAAGAGACACACACAACAATGATAATAAAATGTATACTGCATTATACTAATAAGGTACATACTAAATATAATAATTTGTACAAAATTTGATCCAAATTTTCCCTAACACGTAGATGGTACATACTCGTAATTCGAAAAAAATGTGGTACCATCACTCATTGTGTTTTATCTACTTTGAGAAAGTATTTCTGCCCAGATTCACTGGGCCTTGCTTCTATCTTTCACTAACTTTGTTTGGTAAACAAGTTTTAACTCAATTGGCCATTTGATTGAAGAGTTCTGTTGGACAGACCTTGGCTCCATCATCAAACCAGGTCGTTTCCACCATTTTATGACAACTGAGTACCTAGAAAAAAATATGAGAAAAAGGAAACGAAAGACCGACCAGTAGAAAAACCTTGATGTCAACGAAACTCTTAGAGATGGGAGCTCTCGGATCGTTGGTTATCTTAATTTAACCTTTTATTTGGTAAAGCAATAAATATGCGTCTTAGAAAAAAAGTAAAAACTGTTTTGGAATGTCCAAACAAAGTTCTTTCGTATTATGACATGCAACTTGATTTTCTTGTGTCACTTTTTTTATTTTTGCACCCTTAAAAAACCGATTAACATTATCTTAATAACCGATCTTACTCAAATACATAGAAAATAAACCAGTAAATTTCTCAAGCACAGTAAATTACATACCAGTAAACATTTACAGTTTACATACCAGCAAATTTCTCAAGCACAAGCTTATCATATTTATCTATTTCATGCAGATCGGGTCAACGCAACGGTTCGAATGTTATCGTCGGACAAACATACACAAATACATACATTAGCACATAAAATGCCAAATCGCCCAAGTTGTTTTTAAGATCTCGTTCGCTCGCTCACACGATGAATTAGGTCTTAGATTATTTTGGATATAGGTACCTACTTAGTATAAAATTTTATTTCTTATAAATTGCGGAAGTGTCACAGAGCATTTCGGTAGACCCGCTGGTCTACATAAGTTATCGCGCGCATTGGTAAGTACATAAATTATTAATTAGATTAAATGTCATATGGCTTCTTTTCTATCCTCTCTAAAACTCAGTGTGAATGTTGACCTTTCATTAGTTCCGCGTTCGTCTTGTAAAATACTCGCTTTTAAATAAGTTATGTCGAAAAATAATAGTTCGAATAACGGCTCGCAGCTGAAACAAACGGTATTAATAATATTTTTTTACCATATTAAAGTAGGTACTTATATCGTCTCAATTAAATAAGAACAATTTTACTAGTAAATTAAATGCATATAACCTAGTGCTTCAAAAATTTGCTAAAAGTTACATGTGGAATAATGTTTAACTATTTCTATTGTTACCTCCATTCGCTGAGCACTGTCAAGTTCAGCGCATTCAAGTTCAAGTTTACAACCACAACCAGCGTGTCATGTCAGTACAAGAAATGTTACGAAATACTAAATATATTGAAGTTATAAATGCGTTTATGTTTACTTAGAATTATAAAACCAGCGATGACAACATCGACTTGGATGATCTGCTGCCGAAAATTGGAGAGTTTGGACTCTACCAGAAGTTGTTATTGTGGCTCGTGTGTCTACCAGCATGCCTGCCATGTGGCTTCTGTGCGTTCAACCAACTGTTTATGACAGACGTGCCCAACTACTGGTGCAAGGTTCCAGAATTGCAAACGCTGAATATCACACAGCAGCAGCGCAAACTACTCTCTATACCTATGAAGGTAACGAAACAAAGATGTTAGGTTTATTTTTCCCTTCTGAGAGTTATGCAGTGGATTTAATTCTCAAGGTGGACATAAACTTCTGGTACGAGTGTGAGAAGTGTTCAGTGACTATTTCCAGAAAAATATATAAGTATTAAAAATAGCTATTACAAGTCACCTGATTCCAGTTGTTTAGTTTAAGTTATATAACGTTGTGTCAAAGATAAATGATCATTTATTTAGTTGGCTTCGTTTGTTTATCAAAAACATTACTTTTAGGAAGATTTGATCTTCGAGAAATGTTCAAGATACTCAGTGAACTGGACTGATCTGATAGAAGCCAACGCTTTAAATCAGTTTAACCACAGTGGAGACTGGCCTGTTGAGCCCTGTGTTGAAGGTTACGAGTATGATACCTCCGTAGTACCGTCTTCAATTGTTATTGACGTAAGTTGAAAACCATCTTATTTTTATAGAACTGAAACACTATACTTTTTTTCAAATCAAATGTCTTTATTTGGAACAAAAACAAGTAGTCCAGTAGGGGGAGACATTTAAATAGAAAAAAACCAGGGAGCGATTTTTTTTTTAAACGTCTGGGGGGGGTGTGGCTGGAAGTATAAATCTCGATTTTCTAACTAATCCCGGTAGAGGGTTCACCGCCATCTTGTTTAAAGTTATTTTTTTTTGTTTTTCTAAAATAACTCGTTAATTTTCAAAGCAAAAATTGCAGTATCCAAAGTTGTTGGAAATTTAATTTCTCGCAAATATTGATCCTAGCGTAAAAATAATTAGGACCAAACCTACGCTGTTTTTCGCTAGGATCAATATTTGCAGAGTTTTACCTACTATCAAGTTTATCAAAAAAATCGTGATGGATGGAATTTTATTTTCTTCAACTTATGATGGGTAACAATACGTAACTGAACATTTATGATTTGTGAAAGGGAAAGTGTCTGTGAAAGATTGTGTGGATGTATGTGTGTGTATATGTGAAGATATGTGAAGGTTCCCCGATAACACTTAGCAGGTGTATTTATTGTTACAGTTCAATTTAGTTTGCGAATATGACATTTACCCTACCCTCGGGTTAGTCGCCCTAAATGTTGGCGGACCAATCGGAGTTTACACATTTGGTTACATGAATGATCGAATAGGTCGAAAAAAATCATTCTTTATCTGCTTATCAACACTGTTGGTTGGGAGTTTGATGACTGCATACGCCCATGAATACTGGGTGTGGGTTATGGCCAGAACCATAGTAGGTCTGACTATCCCAGCTGTATATCAAATACCTTTTATCATCTGTAAGTACATAAGCCCACATTTTTATTCATTGTTTAAAATAATAAATGGACTGGCCTCTCAGCTCAGTTGATAGTAGCTCTGCCTTTTGAGCTGTAGGTCATGGGTTCAATCCCCACTGGTAACAAATATTTGTGTGGTGACACAGATGTTTGTCCTCTGTCTGGGTGTTATATTGTATTCCAAGTATGTATTTCCAAAAAAAAGTTGTATAAGTATTACATCAGCTATCTGGTTCACATAGTACAAGCTCTGCTAAATTTGGGGCTAGATAGTGTTGTGTGGATTGTCTAGACTAGAATATTATTATAAATAACGCTGGTTAAAAATTTCTTATATAATTTCAGCTCTAGAATTAGCAGGACCCAACTACAGGTCTTTTGTGACCGTTATGACCTGCGTATTCTACACATTGGGGTTAATCTTGTTATCGGGAGTCACGTATATGCTACGGGACTGGAGGTCTCTTGCTCTAGCTACCTCTACGCCATTTTTCCTCTACTACTTATATTGGTTCGTATTACCCGAATCACCTCGCTGGCTACTAATGAGAGAACGTTTTGAAGAAGCGAATACGATCCTCAAAACCATAGCTAGAGTAAACGGCAAAGCGATGCCTGAAGAGTTTACGGCTAAGTTACAAAAGCAAGTTATAGAGCAGAAGGAAAAGGGAGTCACAGAGGCCAAACCAGTCAGTGTGTTCGCTTTATTTCGAACTCCAAATATGAGGCTGAAGACTTGTTTGATCACTTTCAACTGGTGTGCTTCTGAAATGGTTTATGTCGGTCTTAGCTACTACGGACCAGCTATCGGAGATAACCAATACATGAGCTTCTTTTTGTCATCAGCTGTTGAAATACCGAGCTACCTCGTATGCTGGTTCTTAATGGACCGCATCGGGAGGAGGTGGCCTCTCTGTCTGTCGATGGTCATAAGTGGCATATTTTGCATTGTGACCGTTCTGTTGCCAAATGGTAATAAAACTTTAATGCTTTTGTAAGTATTTTGTTGTTGTGATTTAGTAGTTAAAAGTGTGATCCTATTTTTCCAGATGCTATATCGGCGACCCTTGTCCTGTATTTAATATCCAAATGTTTTATATCTGCATCCTTCCTGATAATCTACCCGTACGCTGGAGAGCTGTATCCGACAGAGTTGCGAGGAGTGGGGATCGGCACGTCCGCGTACATAGGCGGCTTGGGCCTTATTGTAATACCTTTTATAAATTACCTGGTAAGGCTATCACCTATGCTGCGTCACAACATGCATCACCTACGATGATCACACTAAATGCTTCCACAGTGTTGCTCCATCTCATAAGTCACTAGGTACATATGTAATCCAACATTCACTGCGACTAACACAAACCATGTGAGTTTCAAAATTTTGTTTATTTTATAGCTTATTTTCTGCTTTGACGCTATCACAGGCCGCTACAAAATATTATATTTATTATATTTTTGGTTATTTGCATTATACCTACATTTGTCATGCATACAATTTATATTTTAGAGATTCAAGATAACGCTATTTTTTTGTTTTTTGAATACAAATAAATTAACTAGATTTTTCACTTACCAGGGTTCCAGCAATTTAGTCCTTCCCTTAGTAGTGATGGGTGCCGTGTCAGTTCTCGGCGGCATCAGCGCGCTTCGCTTGCCGGAGACACTACACAGCCGGCTTCCTCAAACTGCTGAAGAAGGAGAGATATTCGGCAAGGACTGGACCTACGCCGACTGCTGGTCTTGTGGTGGACAAAGGTGACAGTACAGTAAAGCAACAGCTAGTTAGCTGAAAAATGTATGCATGTGTGTGCCTAAACCTGCGCCATTTTATACATAGAAATAAAATAAATACTTACGGCTACTGTATTCCCGATATACTGCATATCGGGATTGCAGCCGTTAGTTTTTTTTACAGCCGTGGTTGAACTCAGGTTTCTTTGTAGGTACTAAGATAGATTATTCAGTATGATAATTAAAATATTTCAGAATTACTAAATTAAACTAGGCACTAAAGATGACACTGTCAAGTCTCGGGAATCGAACACGCGTCTCTTTCCTTGTTTCAGTTCGTTAGTCGCTGACAGCGCGACAAATAATTATAGTTCTGCATGAAATACATAATTTAATTATAATAAGTGCAAATAATCATGATTCTGTAGTACATATTTATAGTTCTGTGATCGGTGCATGTAATGGCGGCCGTAGCAGTCTCGTAGCACTTTCGTAGCACTAGTCCACGCGTCTGATGCGTAGGGTAAGGAGGGGGAATGGCGTTCACTTAAGGAAAACTGGGTGTATTTTTTAAATTACTTATATTAAATCAAAATTAAGAAAGGTAATATAGTCTTTAATTATCGAGTAATCAACAGATTAACAACAAAAGCATATATCTATGACCTACTAGCTGTAGGAAAACATTTAAAAAAAAACGTGTTTGAGCGGCATTGCCCCTGGCTTTGGGTAATGCCGCTCAGGGTACGGGGTAATGACGCTCAAACTTGTTTTTTGGAATTTAACAACTAAGATACATTTTCATTTAATAAATCGTAATGAGATCAACTTTATACAATAAAAGAATCATCTACAATTTGAAATTAAAATCAATTATCACCATTTATACGTAACATTAGTCTTTTCAATTTAACGAGTTTAGTATAAACTTCGATGTCAAATAAACTTCAATTATTGTAATAAAATATAAAAGAATTATTATTATGAGAGGTAATACAAACAAGATATAGTAATATTTTATTTTAAGACACTTATATCTCAGATGCATCCATCTGGCAAATCCTACCCTGAACATATAATAGCATATTTTAGTCAATATCTCCAAAGAAGTAAATGGTTTGTTATATTATTTTGCGGCTTTTCTTTTGAACGAACCTCCTTGAGTCGTAGTTTCAGCAGATTGAAGGTCTTTTTCGGTTCAAGCCACTTTTGCGATTTTTGGCATATCTACAACAACACAAAATAAGTCACTAAGGGGTAATTGCGCTCAGATGAGCGGTATAACCCCAAACGGTCATTTTGTAATGAACTTAAAATTACAAAAAAATACATACACAATTGTTGAAAAGTGATTACCTTATCTCAAAATTAAATAGTTTTATTGTTAGAAAAGTAAAATTAATAATAAATAAGCGTTTAAGTTTTGGACTTACCGACAAAAAACACTGAACCAAAAATTAGTTCAGCGCAGCGAAAAAACGAACTTCACGGTCACATGACGCGAGCTGACTACCCGTTTGCATCCCTGTCTGTTAGAGGCTCCCTCCCCTCGTACTTCACGCGATAAGGCATGTTGCTACGTTCCGTTTTGACAGAGTTACAGAGGTGAGCGCCATTACCCAGTGAGCGCTATTCCCCCTGCTTACCCTACTTATAGACGTACGTAGTACGTACCACAGAATAAAGTAGAACGGCCATGTGGCCGGAAAAGTGCATGAGCATAATTATGTTCCTTTCTCCATACAAATTCAACAGTTTTTTTCGGGAGTCTTAAAGTGAAAAATCCCTTGCAGCAGCGCAAGAATTACTTTCCGAACAAGTTAAGCGACAAGATAAAACATAGAAATACTTACGTAACATCTTCGTTCCTTTCTTTTTCTTAAAACCCCTGTATTCTGTGGTACGTACATACGGCTACTATTCAATATCCGCTATTATGCGTGAAGTTTTTGATTTATCAGAGGCCCTTGCGGAAGTAACAAAAGCACCCCTAGTCATAGGTATAAAAATTGCGTGTTTCCAGACAAATACGAGACTCGGAGTCTTACGAGAACCTGGACCAGCTGGAGCTGACCGAGGCGCCCGTGGAGGACGAGGGTCTGGAGCTATCACAGCGCCGCAGCTCCATGCGCAAGCTGGTGCGACAATCCAGCACAGTGGACACACAGCGGGATCGCGACGGAAACATCAAGATGACCTATTGGTTTTAAACTTGGAATAGGATACATAGGAACCTAAGTAATTTTAGTACATATAATAAGTTCTAAAACTAAGAATATAGTTATACATAGATAAATATTATCAAACTGTGTTCTTGTGCTATTATTTATTTGTTCTTGTGCAAGTCTATCGTCTATAGTATAAATAGCGGCACGTAACTGAAAACTAAGGAATCGCTGAGTATTTTTGTAGTAAATATGTATCTGACATACTTAATATTAGAAATGGTTCATGAGAAACTTGTCATTACATTATTCGACTACAAAATTACTTTGAGTTTTTAACATGGAATGCGTTCCATAAAACCATAGATCAATTAATGTGTTCATCACAACTACCCACCCAAGTAGAAACAAATTACAGGTCAAAGATTTGGAACGGGGGGGAATGAATCTCTCAAGCGCTGTTTCGGAATACGGGCCAGATTCTTAGCTGTGAGACTGTGACATAGTTAAGCTAGCCTCAGCTAAACATCGACTCGAACGGAGATCGGAACTCATTATGGTATGGTCCAACCGCAACCGTTTAACCAAATCAATATTTTTTACTATCAAGCAACCCGTAGATTTATAAATGTACTCTGTGCCGTAGATTAAAAAAAGCAGCCAAGTGCGAGTCGGACTCGCCCATGAAGGGTTCCGTAGCATAAAGTAACATAATATAAAGGTTCTCAATCGTCGAAAGGTAAATTGCGGTTTACGATTTATGACGTATAAAAAAAAAACTACTGACTAGATCTCGTTCAAACCAAATATCGTTGAAAGTTTGCATAGTAATGTACAACATATATTTTTTTTAGTTTTATCTTTCTCTTATTTTAGAAGTTAGAGGGGGGGGGACCAACTTTTTTCCACTTTGGAAGTGTCTCTCGCGCAAACTATTAAGTTTAGAAAAAAACTATATTAGAAACCTCAACATCATTTTTGAAGACCTATTCATAGATACCCCACACGTATGGGTTCGATGAAAAAAACATTTTTGAGTTTCAGTTTCAAGTATGGGGACCCCCAAAATTTATAGTTTTTTTTCTATTTTTGTGTAAAAACCTTAATGCGGTTCACAGAATACATCTACTCACCAAGTTTCATTAGTCTAGCTCGTAAGGTTTCGGAGAAAAATGGCTGTGACACGGCCGGACAGACAGACAGACAGACAGACAGACAGACATGACGAATCTATAAGGGTTCCGTTTTTGCCATTTGGCTATGGAACCCTAAAAACATCTCGACGTCGCGTCGTACTTCCTCGAAGCTTTTTTTTTCACCTTGTTTCTTCTTCCAAATCTAAGGCGGCGGTATGGTCTTGGTACTACAGCCTGCTACGAAAGGAGCGAAAAGGAAAAAAAAAATTGTTTCTTCTTTCAAGTTTGGTTCTAAACTGTCAACGAAAAAACACAACGTAAGACTAGGCAGTATGGTCTTGGTACTATAGCCTGCTTCGAGAGGAGCGAAGAGAAAAAAAAAAAAAAATATTCTAAACTGTCAAAATGTCATCAACCTTTGTGTTACACCTTTATCGAGAGGTTATGTTATGATGTATACTTTAGGCATGGAACAGAGAAACAGATAATTTGCTACTTTATTATATTCACAGGTGTAAAAGAGACCACAGCTACAATTCGTACTCACTTCACTTACTGCCATTCCATGTGATGTGTTATTTTTTGGCGTCAATCAATGATGTGTTCGTACGCTACGCTACAACTACATGCATTGCAAACGTAGGTAGTGAGTTTGTTACGATTTCTTACTTTTGAATTGCAGCAAATTGCAACGAGCCCTGACTGACGAGTGTGTTCTGTGTTTCTAGTAAAGTCATATTACAAAATGATTTGTTCTAACAGAAAACTTCTAGTTGGTATTTTTACGCTCGGTGTTTTAGCAGCAGTCCTAGGGCACCAGCATACCCATTCTCACGGAGGAGATGAAGACCCTGCGTTTAAATATTCCAAAAGTGCAAACGAACAACACAAGAAGAGTAAAGCTGTTGAACCAGACTACGATTTGTATGTCAGTGCATTAAGTTCAACACTTTTTATAAGTATAGTGCCATTCTTCATACTATTCTTCATTCCGGTCGACGGCTCCGTTGAAAAACAGCCGCTGTTGAAAATCTTATTGTCGTTCGCTTCTGGTGGCCTCCTGGGCGACGCGTTCCTCCACCTGATCCCGCACGCGCTCGCTTCCAGCGGCAGCGGCGGTGACGCGGGCCACAGCCATAGCCACAGCCACTCGCCTGACACCAGCCAACATGTGCCACATGACACCACAGTTGGTCTAGGAGTTCTTGGTGGGATTATAACATTTTTAGTAGTAGAAAAAACTGTAAGACTATTCAGTGGAGGGCATGGGCATTCTCATGGAACGGACAAGAAAACTGATGAAAAATCAAAGAAGAAAAACAAAGATAAGAAACAGCAAGATATCAAAATTGCCGGATATTTGAACCTTGCAGCTGATTTTACACACAACTTTACTGATGGTCTTGCTATCGGAGCTTCTTTCATTGCTGGACAAAATATTGGTTACATCACCACAGTGACAATTTTGTTGCATGAAATCCCTCATGAAATTGGAGATTTTGCTATCCTGGTTCAGTCGGGGTGTTCAAGAAGAAAAGCTATGTTACTTCAGCTGCTGACAGCCTTCGGAGCAGTTTCTGGAACAGTGTTGTCTATTTATCTGAGAGGAGCAAGTGAAGGGCTCGTCTCGACCCTTATTCTGCCTTTCACTGCAGGAGGATTTATTTACATTGCAACAGTGTCTGTAATCCCCGAGTTATTAGAAGGATCAAACAAACTATCACAATCAATTAAAGAAATTTTAGCTCTTTTAGCAGGTGTCTACATGATGGTACTTATTGCACAATATGAATAACTGCTATTTGATTAAAACTTGTTACTATCAGAAGTTTAAATAAAATCATCACAAGTGAATTACAACACAGTAAATCTGGTTTAATCATTCCAATCCATTCTAATTGGTTATTTTACTGTTCCTCATTGATTACATGTAAATTAAACTCTGTTGTGCATTAGATAGGCTCTCTAGGGGTATATACCTCTAAGTACATGAAAATATTTTTCTACGAATTTAAGAGCGGGTCGTGCGAAAATTTGAGATGCGTTGTAAAAAAATTCATAAATGTATAGTCTACAATTAGTCCTTTTGCGATTTTTAAAATGTCACTTAGTTATTTAGTTATGAATTTTTTTACAACGCATCTCAAATTTTCGCACGACCCGCTCTTAAAAAGGGTCTAATTGCAAGTGTCAAACAATAAACATTGGCAACCATACTGAACAATTAATTTATATACATTTTTATAAGACTTGTACAAGAAATAGCACAAATAAAACAATTTGCTTGAGAATAATTTTGTATTTTATTTCTTAGTTTACTTCTTCTTGGATACACCCACAGTCCTTCCTCTCCTGCCAGTAGTCTTGGTGTGCTGACCGCGCACACGTAGGCCCCAGTAATGACGCATGCCTCTGTGGGCACGAATCTTCTTAAGCCTCTCCAAGTCCTCACGGAGCTTGGAGTCCAAGTTGGAGGATGTCAGCTGGCTGTATTTACCATCAACAATATCCTTTTGTCTGTTGAGGAACCAGTCTGGGATTTTGTATTGCCTGGGGTTAGACATAATGGTCACGATTTTCTCAACCTGTAAATAAAACACAGAAATATTTTGTTATCTTAGCTAGTGAGCCGTGGTAGATGTACATAGTTTGGAACTGAAATTAGAAGTGAAGTGGACCAACTGAAAGAGTATTTTTGGGATGAAAACAATGACTACAAATTAATTAAAAAACACTGATAGACAGGTTGCTAAACTTTCAGTAGATACAAAATAAAACAGTGAGCCCCCGGAACTGATAGGCCAGTCTCAAGGTACTAGAAACAGTCAAGTAAACATACCTCTTCTTCGGTACATTCTCCAGCACGTTTGTCCAGGTCAATGTCTGCCTTTTTCAGGACAATGTTGGAGTATCTGCGACCAACTCCCTTGATAGCAGTCATGGCAAACATAACTTTGCGTTTGCCATCGATATTTGTGTTCATAATACGAAGAATGTGTTGAAACTTCTCTGGGATAACCAACGACTGAAACATACACCATTTTTGTTACCGGTTTACTGAAATATTTACAGAAATATCACAATACACTAATTTGCAGTACGTGGGATAAAAAAAAACACTGTTTAATCAAACGATTATGTCAATAAATTGAGATATATGTACCATTTTGGCAAATTTTATCAGCCAATCTCTTCGCACACAACACCGACAAAACTTCAAAAGGAAAAGGCAAGCAAATGACAGATAGATTTGTTTTTTATTTTATGACATCCAATAACTTGACATTGACAGTTATTTAACTTTACAAATAGAGTTAAATAACAAACTGTCATGTCAAACTTAGATTGATCTTTGATCACACACCCGAGGCCCTTACCTGCAACTCCCATGGAGAGATTCCTTGGAGGAACCTCCAAGAGAGATTCAGATAAAATGCTCTACCGAAAGTTGAAACGTTACTCAGATTTTTTTCAAACTTCAGAAGCACACTTTTTCCTTTAAATATGGATAACTAATTAACTACTCATCATTTCTCATGCATGATAGGTGAAACCATTAAAGGTGAAACCTCACAATAATGATTATAGCAGGTTCAAACGGTTCGACAAGTAAGTTACATGGCGATACCGCGATATTGCCACTTTCGTGCTTTCTTTTTGATTTTTTTGGATCATGCATGTGTGTATTGTACCCTTGAACATTCCGATCCCAATCTTAAGTTTTGACGGAATTCTGAAAACCCATGGGATTTTTGTCAAAATTACGTCAAAACTTAAGATTGGGATCGGAATCGCGTTCAAGAGTAGACCGGCTTAAAATGCACCTTTCAGTGTTCAAAAAAAATCTTGGAGGATCAGATCAGGATAGATAAAAAAATACAACAAACAAGCTTCTCAATTATTTTTACACTATGCAACACCAACCAAGTCAACCAGGGGGCCAATTCTAGACTTTTAGAGATTTACGCTCGAAATAGAGATTTGAAATGTCGCGAAAGCAGTGTCATATCACCAAATTTGTCGAAGATAATATCGAACCGCGCTAAAATGCGTATTCTAGCCACCGTTAGACTTTTACGTTAGACTTTTACTTTAGAGATGTCAGAAAGAAGGTTCATTCTTAGAACTTCCACAGACTATCCCGTTGTTGTTCATGTTTATCTACGTTCCGTTTCTATCGATAGAATAGTTCGATAGCACTAACTTTATTATTGTCTTCAAATAAACATATTTCCTATTAAACGGCGTTTATAATGCGTTCTTGTTGTTGTTTATAATAGATTCATTTTCATTAGATAGTAATCAATGGACTTTTCGCACAAAATGTTAGTTACAATAATTAATTCCGGAAACACACGGAACGTTATGTACCATAAAACTGTAAACTTTGTTGTTTGTAATCTATGGTCAGTTGTCTATGAAGTGTTGTAGATATGTCATTGTCAGGATCATTACACTCAAGAGAAGGACTCCGATGACTTGAATTTTTAATTCAAAGGTTATCAACTAGATGGCCATTCAATGCAAAAAGAATATTTCTCTCGAAGCTTGAACCCCGGATACAAGTATAGACGTTGACTGTCTGATTGACTGCTCTTCTAACTGCGCCATTGAATAATTACTAAGTACGAGCTAAATTCAATCACTCCTCACTTATTGTAGGTTTATGAGAAAGTATTATTCGCGTTCTCGCTCCCAACTTGTATCCCCTACAAACAAGTAAACATCATTGACTTTTTATCAAAAAGTAAGACTAGGTGGTATGGTCTTGGTACTCTAGCCTGCTCCAAGGACCGAAAGATAAAAAAAGCCCAAAGTCACCCAAAGTATATTAGAGATGTCAATGTCGACTACTACTCACCACTCGACACATATCTAACGGCCTTCGCTCGATAAATGTCTATAGTGATATTGCTGGAATACGATATCTATTGAAAATGTCATGTCTATTTAAATTTGACAGTTCTTGTGATATATATCTACCGTGACAAAAAAGTCACTGGTCTAGAATTGCCCCCCAGCACTGCCAGAAAGATTCTTTTGAACCGTTTGGTTACTTTTGGTTCCATTCCATCAGGTTACTTACATTGAGGTTACACGATTCAAAGAGTGCTGCAGGTAATTTTTGGACTTTGTAGAGTTTACTCGTATTTTTGTATGCAAAATCAACGTAGTATGACTCGCTCTTTTAGTTTTGCTCTGTTAGCTGAAGCAGTACTTCGTTTGTAAGTTTTGTAACATGCACTTAAAAAAAGCGGCCAAGTGCGAGTCGGCCAAGTGCGGCATAATATAAAAGATCTTGTTTGTCGAAAGGTAAATTGCGGTTTACGATTTTAGACGTATAAAAAAAACTACTCACTAGATCTCATTCAAACCAAATATCGTTGGAAGTTTGCCTAGTAATGTACAACAATTTTTTGTTTTGTTTCTACTTTTTAAAAAATTGTAAAAATCTTAATGCAATTAACAGAATATATCTACTCGCCAAGTTTCATCAGTAGGTATAGCTTTTATAGTTTCGGAGAAAAATGGCTGTGACATACGGACGGACAGACAGACAGACATGACGAATCTATAAGGGTTCCATTTTTGCCATTTGGCTACGGACCCCTAAAAACCATCCGTTCCTCACGCACACGACTTATAGTGTCTATCATTCGAAACGGACGTGAAGACAGACTCCATAGGTCTAATTTAAACAAAACCGCTTTGTTGAAATAAAGTGTATATTTATGGCTCCCATCATCATCATCATCATCATCATACAGAACCCGACTTCATCCATTGCTGGGTATAGGCCTTTCTCTATATTTTATATGGCTACCAATAGCTACAATAACATTTCAAGGTTTTTAGGGTTCCGTAGCCAAATGGCAAAAACGGAACCCTTATAGATTCGTCATGTCTGTCTGTCTGTCCGTCCGTATGTCACAACCATTTTTCTCCAAAACCGTAAGAGCTAGACTGATGAAACTTGGCGAGTAGATTGTATTCTGTGAACCGTATTAAGATTTTAACACAAAAATAGAAAAAAAAAATCAGTGGTCCACATACTTGAAAAAGAAACTCAAAAAAAAATTTTTCATCGAAACCATAATTACGTGTGTTTTCGAATCCATCATTTTTGAAGATCTATGAAAAGGTTCGTTTTTTTCTTAACTGAATAGTTTGCGCGAGAGACACTTCCAAAGTGGTAAAAAGTTGGTCCCCCCCTCTAACTTTTAAAATAAGAGAATGATAAAACTAAAAAAAATATTTGTTGTAGGTACGTTACTATGCAAACTTCCAACGATATTTGGTTTGAACGAGATCTAGTCAGTAGTTTTTTTTTATACGTCATAAATCGTAATTCACAATTTACCTTTCGACGAACTACAACAATCTTTATATTATGTTACTTGTTGCTACGGAACCCTTCATGGGCGAGTCCAACTCGCACTTGGCTGCTTTTTTTTTAAAGATCTCAATGCAAATTTATTTCAGAAAAAATTTAAACAATGATTAATTCAAAAATGTTAATTGGATTGACAAGTTCTTAAACGACCAATGAAGTACAATTAAGTATAATATTATTTCTCTATACGTATCGTAATTATCAACTACATTGATTTATCTCCTTAATTTTGTACACCGACATCGATAAAACATGTTTATCACACTCATTTGTTCACCATCTTATTTTCAACGCAACATGTTTAGGCAAATACATAATTTTAATTTTATCTTTTAATTTGCGTCTACTCCCAAAGAATTATAAATAAGAAGTTTGTTACCTAGGTTGACCTAATGTAATTTAATTAGCCGTAAGTCCATTGTAATGCCCCAGCGGGGCTCATGTTCTGGATGTTATTACCCCTTATGACCTATAAAACACATGAAGCAATCATATGAATAACATGAATAGTTCTCAATTTTTGATGATTTATTATAAAATACTGAGAGTATATTACTTAACAATTTTTGTAGAGTATATAACTAAAATATATAGTTGTTATTGTGGTAGAAACATGAATATATTCGTGGTTTGCTGCGCCTGCCTGTTTAATGCATTGGATTTTATTTTATTTTTATTTATTGAAGAGATATGACATAACAATATCCATACTAATATTATAAATGCGTTTGTAACTCTGTCTGTCTGTCTGTCTGTCTGTCCTTCTGTCTGGCTTTCACGCCAAAACTACTAAACCTATTGAAATGAAATTTGGTACACAAATAGTTCAGGGTCTGAGGAAGGACATAGGCTAACTTTTATTGTAAAAAAAGGTTAACAAACCTTTTAAAACGTTATAAAGAGCATCACATTGATGTTTCTGTCTCACTCTGACACCAAAACACTCCGACGATCACCAATCACCAATTGCAATGAAATTTGGTACACAGATAGGTTAAATCATTAGAAAGGACATTTATGCAACGTATTATTGCAAAACACTTATTGAAAACACCATTTTTCATGAGAATTACACTTTTTTGTACAATTGCGACGGCTTTCGATCGAGAAATTTCTGTTTGTTTATGTGACTGACTGACTTTTTTTTTGTGCTGGCGGGGATGCAAAGTCTTTTCGCCAAGTCCTTATGACTGACTGATTGCCGACCAGTGTTGCCAGTGGCAGATAGTCCTAAGTGTCGATGGATTGAAATTATCGATATTTAAGCTGGGAACATATTAGGCGGACGCGTCCGACGGACGCGGCTGACAGCCGCGACTGAAGTTCTGTCTACGGAAGATATCTAGCTAATGAATGTACACTGAAGTGTTAGACAATTTAACCTACTGAAGTGTGCAAACTATCGGATGTAAGCCGCGGACGTCAGACGCGTCCGATAGTTTGCACACTTCAGTGTACATTCATTATCTAGATATCTATCAGTCGCGGCTGTCAGCCGCGTCCGTCGGACGCGTCCGCCTAATATGTTTTCGCCTTAAGCCGCGGACGTAACCTCTGGCAAGCCAGGTCCCGTTCGACTGTGCACACTGTGTGTATCAGTCGCAGCTGTCTTCTTTTCTACTTCCCCACAAATTAATGTATTACAAAGGGTGTAAAATAACAATAAGACTATTCTTGAAAGTTTGCATGGAAATATGTAAGGTTTATGTAAATGTTTTATATAAGCTTGCGACAAGAAAAAAATGGGGGGGAAATATGCCTAACTGTGCTTACCCGGCGTCTGCCCGACCCTGACTGTGCCACATGCACTCGAATACAGATTTTTTTCGTTGGAAGTTATAAATGCTACCCAATCACTATTCCAGGCGGACGAAGTCGCGGGCACAGCTAGTAATCATATAAGACCAACAGCAGAGTAAAATAAAACAGAGTTCTATATGCAAATGCATTAGTCTAGGACAGCCAATAAAATATTACAAATTATTATGTCGTATATCTCTAGTTTTTGCTCATAATATAAAATCAAAATGTTTGATATTTCAGAGTCCCCCAATTGTCTGGAATGTGATGTGGAAGAAGATGTGCATCATGTGCTGATGGAATGTGTGCGGAATGAAGTCTTACGGCAGGAAATTGTTTTTATGTAGGTATACATACAGTGTAGGTATTTGTAACATATTGACTTTTCCGCTATCCGAAGAAGCCAATATGTTGATAAAACTTTATTTGCGGGTAGTTTGATAACAATTGCTGTTGTTTTTTCATATAATTAAGGTGTTTATTTGTGCATTATCCTACGGGGGTGACATAGTCACTGTTTGACAAAACCCCTTTTAATTAAACAAAGATTAAAAAAAAAAAATATTTGATATTAAAGACGTTAAATTTTTTTTAATACAGTTGCTCAAAGAGTGGCGTATTGCAGGGACGTATAGCGTTCGGGATGTGGACTATTACATGCTCGTGCTTTTTTTTTACCTTTCCCGACAGAAAAAGCACTAGCTTTTTCTTTCCCAACTGTCAAAATAATGTCTAAAAAAGAAAAACCAACCATGAAGTTTTTACTAAAAAAATTCATTGAAGTTTTTATGATTCATGCAAATACGTATATTTCTAAAAAGAAGCTACTAATTTGTTTCATTGACAGATTTAATGATTTTATTGAATGAGTTATGTTAGGTTTCATTTCATTTCATCTCATTAAATTTCATTTTCAATTCACATAAATAAAAAAAATCTACTGAAGACTTGGCTGTATAGGTATAATTTCCTTTGCCTTCCAGAATGAGTGAAGAAAAAAAAAATTCTGCTTATATTCTACAGTTGGCGCCATTTTTCAGAAATTTTCTTTGCGAGTTTAGTTGTTTTTTGCACAAAATGAGTAATTTCGACCCTAGTTTATTGAATGAACACTACCGGAACTCAGTATAATTATTGCACAAAATGCTTCGGAGAACATGTTACCGGAAAAGTCAAAAAGTGGCTATATATCTACATACGACGAATTTATTACGTGGAGAGAAGAGGAAATAGCAAATAGTTTTATTAAATTGCTTCATTTTTTCGCAACTGTATTAAAAATAGTCGTTCAGTACACGTGCGAAACCGTCATTGCAACTTGTTCCGACTGTCAACCCTCGCCTTCGGCTGCGCCTCGGCTCGGGTAGACATTTGTCGGAACCTTTCCGCACTTGTAATGAAATATACTATTACCGCTCTCTGAAAGGAACTGAAAAAATATAGTAAAGGCTACTTTTCATATAAAAAGGCTACCTATCTTTTTAACAATTTCACAAAACCCAACTGGCAACACTAAAGTCAATTTTTCATGAATGTTCTTCCGTCGTGTGCCGGTTTAATAATTTTCCGTTTGCAATTTTATCATTTAGCTTGAGTTTATTGTAAAAATAGTGAACAAAATGCATTCAGAAACTACATTAGCACTTATACAAATACTAGAGAAGACTATATCACCTGGTAAGAGGCAGCATTTCTCTTTAGATTGAGCCTTGATGGCGTTTTATATGTCAACCGACTTTATCTGGAACTTGTCTGTTACAAAATGTTTATGCTATCTATTTGATAATGTTTCAAACCGAATAAAAAGCTAACAGTGTTATTGAAACAACAAAACGTGGTATCCCAAATCAACAAAACGGTGCAATCAATGATTTCTTGATGTAGATTAACTTTTATTGTCACTGGTTCTGTGCTATTTTGAGCGCTAGTTTTTGGAACGGGCCATGATTGTGATGCACAATTAGGTAATCTGCTATGAATGACCAATACTTGGTGTAATTATATGCTGTACTTGCTGATTACTCACCCAGTTCACTGGAATATCCTTTGTTAAGTTTTAAGGTTAGGATTTGGCATTGATCTCCAATAAATTTGAAATGAATGTCTCTGAAAATTATGCCAATAAGAATCATCTATTAGCTGTGGATTATCTCAGCTCGATTTAAATACAATGCTTATCCATATCAATAAAGTTAACAGCTTTCTGGACCTACATTACTAGCAGATTCTATGAAAATATCTAATAAAATTGAAGTAGGTATAACTAATAACATTGCACAGATTAGAAAGTCAATGGATGAAGAAAACCCAGTCTCATTTTTCCAAAATCAAATAATAATGGCAGAAATAAATATCAAAGAGTGGAATTCTTCAGACTAACAGTTTTAAAATATAGAACTGGTACCATATATCTAATTTATTTCAGATCGAAATGAATTGGAAGCAGCAGAACAATACCTTAACCATGCAGCAAATACAAACTTCACAACATTCATCAAAATGTTGTCTGATGTGTTGGTGGCGGGCGGCAACAGCCAAGTGGCCAGGATGGCTGCTGGGCTGCAGTTGAAGAACCACCTCACATCCAAAGACCCTGCAATGAAGCTACAATACCAACAGAGGTGGCTTGCCCTGCCTGAAGACATTAGACAGTATATCAAGAAAAATGTTAGTATTTTTTCCACATCCTCCTGCATGGTGATGGGGTCTTAGTTGGACCAAAAACTTTGTGATGACTAAACTGTTTTTTTATTTTTTGTTATGCCTGGCCTAAATGAATGTTTTCAATTGTAGATATTAGCAGCAATAGGCACGGAGAACAGCCGACCCAGCTCAGCAGCCCAGTGTGTGGCATATGTGGCTGTAGCCGAGCTTCCTGTGGGGCAGTGGAACGATCTCATACCAATGCTGGTAGAAAATGTTTGCAGCTTGCAAAGCACAGAGCTGAAGAAGGAAGCCACACTTGAAGCTATTGGTCAGTTCTATTACCAGGGCTAGCACCTTGATTGCATATTCTGCTCTGCTTATCGTGATAAATCCCCTTTTCTTCCATATAATTACGCTTTTATACTATACAAAAAGCTCAAAAATAATTAGTGAGGTCAGCCAGTTCTCAAACCCTCTCCTCAACAATACAATTTATCATAATCGAAAATTTAATCATTGGGAATTAGTTTTAACTGAGTAAAAGAATATTGTGCTTATGGCATCGAGATATAAATACTAAGTACTAGAGAAGACACCGTAAATTCCTACTTTGTCCCGTTCAACTGCGGCGATCGCGCCGCACCTCACTCAGTCGCCTCAGTCGCTCTCTCGAAAACGCGTAAGTGCCGTGATTTACATGGCGCTTAAGACCTTTTTGCCGAGAACAAATTACGAAGAATAGGACAATTCAGTTATTTGACGTAGCTTCTTTATTACGTAGTACTTAATATCTCGATGGCTTATGGTTTTATCTTTTACTAGGATACATCTGCCAAGACATTGATGCTGAGGTTCTGACAGAACAAAGTAACCCAATCCTCACCGCCATCATCCATGGGATGCGGTCCACTGAGCCAAGCAACCATGTCCGCCTCGCTGCCACCCAGGCTTTACTAAACTCACTAGAATTCACTAAAGCTAACTTTGATAAAGACAATGAGCGGAATTTCATTATGGAGGTTGTTTGTGAAGCCACCCAGTCCCCCGACATGAGGATAAGTGTTGCTGCACTTCAGTGCTTAGTAAGTATAAATAAATATTATGGGCAATCATCACAACCTAAATTCGGCAAATTTATCATCCGCATTTGATGTGCGGGCTGGTTTTTCCACAAGTAGCCCGCTGGTGGGCCCTTTTTGCGTGACCCTTGACATGTGTTGCTCGAACTTTTTTAGGTTCTACGACACGCCGGTTTCCTCACGATGTTTTCCTTAACCGTTTTGAGAGTACATGCATAGTGCACATACATTTTCGACAGAAAAACTCATTGGTACACTATTTGAACCCACGACCTTTAGATCGGAAGGCGGGACCGCTACCACTAGACCACCAGTGCTCTCACAACCTATCAAACTAAACAGAACTTGTACGATGGGAACCAGTTAGCTGATATTATACTTTTTTTCATGGCAAAATCTAAAAGAAAGTCGTGTTAGTTACACTATTTATAGCTCAAGAACGGCTGAACCGATTTGGCAGAAAATTAGTGGGGAGGTAGCTTAGAACCGGGTGAAGGACATAGGATACTTTTTATCCCGAAAAAGCAACGGGAACGGGGTGTTACGGGAACGGGCGAGTGAAGCCGCGCGCGGCCACTAGTATAATATATAAGTTAATAAATAAATAGTGTAGGTATTTACCGTTTCGTGTCAGTTTTTGTTGGGTGACAAAATAAATAGCAAAGTAAGTCACGTGAAACAAATCGTGTGAACAAAAATCGCAAGTTTATCGTGCGCCATCAGTTTACCGAATCCCGATAAACTCGGGAAGCGGTTTTCGGTGGGTTTTTTTAATGATTGAATTAACAAAAAACCCATTCCATTGGGGTTATACCATTTGATGAGTTAACTATTTTAAAGATAACCTCGTTATAATCCGGTCATTACTCATTTTGTTTACGTATTATTTAAAAACATTCCAAAGGCAACCCGAAGTTTAATTTGGTTAATAGAATGCTTGGTATTAGGTTAAAATTATATGTTATTGACTACTGAGCGCTGCTACAGAGGCAGAGTTGTTGAATTTGGTTCCTTCTGAACATTGCTAGGTGGTGCGATAGTTGGATGTATGTAGTTAGTACAACGTATCATATTATGAATGGTTATCACTGGCCGCTAAAATAACCTATTCCATACGTACGACATGACAAGCTCATCGCCCCGCTCAGAACACAAACTGGTTTCCTCAAGATAATAAAATAAAATAAATAAAACTCCGCACGGTTTCCTCACGATGTTTTTACCTGAACCCATCAAGAACACTCACTCGGCGCGAATTAAATATTTCGAAGAGAAAAATGTACTGGTGCACGACCGAATTAGAACTCACGACCTTACGATCAGAAGGCAGGGTCTCTCCGACTACACCGCCGCTGACAGAGTCAATAAGTTCGACTGAATTTTCAATAATATTTACAGGTAAAAATACTTACCCTTTACTATCAATACATGGAGCCTTATATGGGGCAAGCTTTATTCCCAATCACCCTCGAGGCTATGAAGTCTGACATAGATGAGATCTCTCTGCAAGGTATTGAGTTCTGGTCCAACGTCAGTGATGAAGAGATTGACCTTGCCATTGAGGTAGTAGAAGCCGCCGAAGCAGGTATGTAAAAATAAATCTAAGAAATAAAATCTATTTATATGTGGAACACTTGAACTGTGTATTTATGTAATACCATTTTTTCAGGGCGACCTCCAACTAGAACCTCGAGGTTTTATGCAAAGGGTGCACTCCAATACTTAGCTCCAGAGCTTATGAGGAAGCTTACCAAGCAAGACGACAGTGATGATGAACTAGATTGGAATCCTTCCAAGGCCGCATCAGTCTGCCTCATGCTCCTATCTAACTGCTGTGAAGACGAAATCGTGCCTCATGTGCTACCTTTCATCAACACAAATATCAAGAACGAGAACTGGCGGTTCAGGGACGCTGCTTTGATGGCATTCGGATCCATCCTGGGTGGACTCGAAGCAAACACGCTCAAGCCATTAGTGGAGAAGGCCATGCCGACCTTGATCGAAGCCATGTACGATTCGAGTGTCGCTGTAAGAGATACTGCCGCTTGGACTTTTGGACGGATCTGTGAAATCGTTCCAGAAGCTGCAATCAATGAAACATATCTGAAGCCATTGCTGGAGAGTCTCGTGAACGGTTTGAAGGCGGAGCCTCGTGTAGCTGCTAACGTGTGCTGGGCGTTCACCGGCCTCGCTGAGGCGGCCTACGAAGCGGCCGATTGCGAAGATGCCGACCAGCCCAGAACTTACTGCATGTCCAACTACTTCGACTTCATAATCCAAAGACTTCTCGAAACAACCGACCGCCAGGATGCGGCTCAGCATAATCTCAGATCGGCGGCTTACGAGGCTCTCATGGAGATGGTCAAAAACTCGCCAGCGGATTGCTACGTCACCGTGCAGAAGACTACTATGGTGATATTGGAGAGGCTGCAGCAAGTATTGCAGATGGAGAATCATATCTCCAGTCAAGCCGACCGTTCGCAGTTCAACGACCTGCAGAGTCTCCTGTGTGCGACGCTGCAGTCCGTACTGCGCAAGGTGACACCTGAAGACGCGCCGCAAATCTCCGACGTTATAATGACGGCTCTGCTCACCATGTTCGCCGGCAATGCTGGCAAAGCCGGCGGCGTACAAGAGGACGCACTTATGGCTGTTTCTACTCTAGTTGAGGTCTTAGGAGATGGCTTCCTGAAATACATGGATGCCTTCAAAAGATACCTGTATGTGGGGCTCAAGAACCATCAAGAGTATCAAGTGTGCATCGCTGCGGTTGGTCTCACTGGCGATATTTGCCGCGCTCTGAAAAATAAGGTATATATTTATTGATTGATTGATTTCTAAATTATTCCTACCTACATTGATGATAGTATCGTTCATGTGTGGTTTTGTTACAGGTGCTACCCTATTGCGATGAGATCCTCGTGTTGCTGCTTGAAAATCTCGGCGATCCTTCGATTCATCGCTCAGTAAAGCCGCAGATATTGTCTGCGTTTGGCGATATCGCGCTAAGCATTGGCTCAGAGTTCGCTAAATACTTCGATGTCGTTATGCAAATGTTGCTGCAGGTAAATACAAAATTTCCTAAATCTAAATTGTGTTTTCAGTTAATACTTGTAAAAAATTTTTAGTTTGACTGTTTGGTACCCATTGTGTTTGTTTTAGGCCAGCAATGCTCAAGTAGACCGTACTGATTATGACATGGTGGAGTACTTGGGCGAACTTCGAGAAAGCGTACTCGAGGCGTACACTGGAATAATTCAAGGATTGAAGGGAGCCAACGGCGAGGCAAGTATTGTAAGATACCCACATTTTTTATCAAAAAATCAATAATGCTGTATCATAAAATTTCATCTCCTTATATACTAGTCGCATTCCTAGTCCAATGATTTATCCTGCTACCGAAATGGAACCTGCACCAAATCTTTCTTCTGCATTAAGCTAAGATATCTGGGATATAAATTGTCTTGCTTGGAATCGGAATAACTACCTCTCTTGACATCTTTTAGCATCTTCCTCACTCACCAGATGTATGGTCAGAGCAAGGAGGTTGGAAACCCTATTGCGCAAGCAAGGAGTTTAAAAGTTTATGGATCAGATGCATGTCCAATCACTACACAAACATTCCAAAACAGGCCTGTAGTGTAGGCTGACTCGCTACTACGCTAAGCAAAACTTATTATTTATAAGCTGTTTATTCCTGATGTGTGTACTCTGTTTCAGGTATTGAGTGACGTGGCGCTGGTCGAGCCGCACGTGCCCGCAATCGTCAACTTTATGATCCAAGTGGCCTGCGAGCCGGAGCGTACGGACGGACACATGTCGGTGATAGCGGGCCTGGTTGGTGACCTGTGCACGGTGTTCGGTCTACGCGTGCTGCCGTATTTGGAGACGCGGCCTATCCTGGACTTGCTGCAAGCGGCTCGGCGCTCGCGCACGCCGCGTACCAAGACACTCGCCAACTGGGCCACCAAGGAGATCCGCAAACTCAAGCAGCTGACTCCGGCGCTCGCCATCACTAGCTGGTAAGACAACATTTAAAAAAATATATAATAAATGAATAGACGCGGCCTTTTCCCGACCTGATGCAGCGCCTTGCACTCGTCAACTGGACCACCCAGGGCCAACGTAAGCAGCACACTTACGCCTGCCGTTATCATTTGTCCAGCTAGTACTATATTTTACAGCTCCTGGGCGGACATAGTTAACGATCGCTAACTAGGAGGCTATCGCTCCTAGACGCAAATACCACATTATATGGAGCTGTAATAATTGAAATGAAACAATGCATAACAAAACCGAAACATTCATTTAAAAAATACCTTATTATAACAATATGGAAGAAAGAAAGAAAAAGAAAGAAAACATCCCTTTTCGTACGAGGACACCAACCAACCGTGTTACACACGCCACAGCGTTATTTTCTAGAATATTTTTCTAATTTTGTTCGTGCGTAGTGCAGACTGCAGACTAAACTACTTTATTTTTATAATAGGTTAACAGTTTTTGATAAAGGCCTACGTAGGATATGTCGAATCCCGTAACCATTAGTTAACTGTTGGATTATACAAATAAAAATTTAATCTATTTTCTCATAGCACATAAATTATTCTGACGCCCGAGGTTTAATTTTGATTTCAATTTATTGATAGCCTGCCACATTAGATTTATTGGTTCTTACTCCGGCACCCCTCAAACCGAATCACAGCATTGCTGCATTACAACGGAAACAATCATGGTGGTACTTCGCCGGGCCCTACTTTTATTATGTGAATTTTCAGTCTTTCTATGAGCGAAGGTGTACAGTTTAATGAAGTTAGCCTTTTTTCATTTTAAAATCATTTTGCCATAACCTTTTTAAACCTTGTTTTGTTTGTATTTACAGATTTCAATATTCGCGCTGCCACAGTGAAGTTACACGCCTTCTAAGACCTTGGTGCGGGTAAAATCAATTACTGTATTGGCAGGCATACTGTGTCCAGTACTCACGCCGTCGTTGGGTGCATTAGTTAAAGCTCATTTTGTGTTTAAATATTACTTTGAAAGGATTCGCCTATTCAATTATATTTTGATAATATTATGAGCATTCTTATTAATGACGTCATTACAATATTTTTCATTCCTTTTAATGCATTATTACGACTCCACCTATCTGTAAACTATACCAGTAATTGTAAAATGCATAAATTATTAATGTAAAGTGATAAAATATTACATTATGTTATTCTTGTAATCAAACTTCAACTCTACAATCTTTTAAATGGATTGCTTAGAATGTTTTAGAACTTGACATAAGTACGACATGAAAGGATAATGTTTATTTCGTTTTTAAAGGCTATTAATAATAAGGCTTTTATAGTAATCACAAAGTGGTTGGAGCTGAAAACTGTGCACTTAGCGCAGCATTATCTAAATTATGCCTGACCATAATTTTTCCAATAATTATATCTTAAAGTTAGCATTTTTCCTATTTGGTATTATAAATACAGACAGTGGCTGTGGTATCTTTACTTATTGAAATAGTATGAGGGCGTGACAGAGAGACGAGTGGATGATGACGAATGTTACTATAAGGCATGCACTGCACATATGTAAGGGATTGTGAATTTTATAGATTATTATTACGTTTTGTAAGAAGAGCGACAGAGATCATGAATGGATCGGCATGCGTGCGGAATGATGAACGGTAAAATGGTAATGACAGGTGATTTTTTAACTTAGGCATGTCTCAAACTGTTTTGAAAGTTTGGTATGTATATTGTATGATAAGGATGCTCTTTAGCGATGTTGTTTGGGAGAGCGAAGGACGCCATGTTGGTGTTTATCATTTTCTATTGATATTGTATGCTATTCTCAAAGTTTTAGTCTGGAGATGCGGTTTTGGTAAAGTTTTTGTTTTTAGAGATACGGTCCCCATTGAAAACGGGCTTCACCAAGACGTAGTTCGCTTCTATGCGATTATTTTACTGCGGTAGAACGTGAAACAACAAGAGATCATGAATAAATTACGCTATATAGCACAAGTAAAAATATTGCGCTATTTGTTTCAGGAAATCAAAACACGCATTGTTTATGAGTTTTGCATACAACTGATATGCCATAGATTTTCGGAATTTCTGTCAGCATTATAGAATGAGGCGCCATGCCAGTAGGAAAATGCGATGTACAAAATCGACCGACCGCGGTGACGCAATTATGACATGTGTTCATGTGTTGCCCTGAGATCCCAATATCACAATTTTTTACATAAATGTTACCCTAACAATGTATTCAAATTCTCGCGTCAATTTCACATCCATTTTAAAAGTATTTTCTCAGTTGATCAATTTAGTAATTCCTGAATCTCTACCAAGTACCTACCTGAGTAGGTACTGAAATGTTAACTGATAAACATAAATAACTTGATCTCTTTGTTAAATATTTATTTGCTTAACTTTCACACTGCACTGCATTTAACACCCTGGAAGAGCAATATCGAGTACCTACTTATTATTCGATATAGTTTTATACACACGGTGTTTCATAATAACTATGTATATGCTGCAGGCTCTAAAACCGATATTTATATTTTCTACCCAAGAAACGAATATATAACACCACAGAGCAGCCAACACGCTTTTGCTTACGCAATATAACACAATATCTCTGTCTAACGCACGGCCGAAAGTTGACAATGATGTCAAAATTTAATTGAAAACAATAAGTGAAATAAGAAAAAATACACTTAGTAAGATTAACAACAGTTCATTTTCTTAGCCACAACAATTCATTTCTAGAGACACGTCGTTCGTTTTATTTATCTAAATAATATTACTACAAAATCCATTCGTAATTGCTATTAGAAATTTTAGTGGTTTGTTTAGCCAGCAGCGGCGTTTAACAGCAGCGTTGTCAGTTCCGGGTTACGCAGGGCCGGTATGCAAAAACAATAGACTAAATAACTTAAAGTGATTCATTATTTTTATAAAACGTATACCTTTACATATACGTATGTTACCATTTTTTTTTCAAGTTTTTTTTAAATGCAGTGCAATGTGCTGACCGTTAGATGTATATGTTTTTAATGTATTTTTAAACAGTTGACATCTAGAAAAGCTCTCCAGTAAAAAAATGAGAAGGTAAAGTGGAATTGTTCACAACATTGATAATTATGCTGCTGTGTAGTTCTAAGTTATCGTAAGACACATCAAAAGACTACCTATCTATTCTTAGTTCTAAGATGTTGGTAATTTATTAAATAAATCATCATTACATTTGGATTGAATGGTGGAGAGCCAGCTCAGCATTTAACTTTTAGACGAATTCAAATTTGATGTTTTAAGTTATTTGTCAATCAGTGCCTTTTGTACGATAGTTATCTTGAAATTAAAACTATTTTTTATGTTGTTATCGGTGTAAAATCAATGCTTGTGGAAATCTACTCCGCAACGGATATTAGACACGCGAAAAATTTCCACAACCGTCATTGAATTGTGATTTTTGTGATGCGAGTATATAGTAGAGTTTTGTAAGAAGATGAATGGTGTAATAATGTAAGGGGTAAGAGTTGTTTGTTGTATTAATGAGTGTCTGCTAGTCTGAGCATCACTGACAGGAATGATGTTTGCGAGAATTATGCAAGATTTTCTATGAAGTGTGTCCTTTATTCTTAAAACTATTTATGTTTGCATAAATAGATTTTTTATTTTTGTATAAAATTGTGTTTGAAATCTGATTTTCCTCGGAATTCTTGAATATCGTGATGTACTTAATGGTATGATAGGAGAATGTAAGAGGACTAAGTGCCATGCCGTGAAAGGTTCTGATTAGAATCAAGGGCATACAGTCAATAAATACCACCCACTTTTACTGCGCGAAAAATTATAACTTTCTGTTATTTCTTATTTACGCCTTTTAAATTTAACTAGTATTTTTTTTCATTTTCTTATCTGTAACTGTTCTGGTAAATAAACATTTAGAGGTTAATCTGCTTGTTTTATTATACCTATCCAAACCTACCTGTAGATTTGTTAAATAAATATTTAGATGCAGGATAATTTTTATTGCAGGTTAATTACAAAAATGTCATGCCGATGCAAAGATTCAATAAACCAGTGAGTGATTCAATAGAAAACTAATATTATGAACTAGCTGCCGACTGCCATGCATTTTTAACCGACTTCATAAAAGGAGGGCTCCAATTTGACCTTGTGATTGTATTTTAATGGTTGTTAATTTATTTGATTGTTCTCGGATCATCGCGTCATATATAAACAGTTTTAATCATTCTGGTTTTAGGTATCTGAAAGTTCCTACTTTCAGATTGGTCCCACAGAATTTTCATCAAAATCTGTTTAGCTGATTGATTTTACAGTCGGTTTTTCAAGTTTTTTACAACCGAGTTTCGAAATAACGATCGCTAACTCGATTTTTTCTTTTTTGGCTATAGGTTGGAGGCAGCTGCGGTGCTACGACGCGGCGACATTAACTGCTTGAATGATAAGTCTACTTACGCCAGACATAATATTCTATAGAAATCACATAGTACCGCTTCAAGGCTAGGGCCTGGGTTTAGTAATTTAATTTCTAATCTATTAACTAGGAGTGTCATTCCACGTCACGGAGATAGGTACATGGATAATTTGTAGTAAATCTATGTGGATAATTTTATTACAAATACAAATAGGACGCGCTGGAGGCAGGCCGTCCACTCTGTACAACAAGGACATCCTATGGATCACGATCTTCAGTCATGAAGTGCCGAGTGCCGACCACTGCACTGAGAGAGAATTTTATCCACTGGCTAACAAATTTGTTAGTGTAGCCAGAGCATTATCTTCTTTAGTAACTAAGCCATGCGCACATCTAAGCGTTCTGCGATGGCGCCATACATGGCGATCAATGAAACGCTGCCTTTCAAATAATGACAGCGTTTCATTAATCGCCATCGCCGCCATCGCCTAGATGTGCGCAGCGCAGGCTCTAAAACATTTCATAGATTTCTTAATCAGGCATTTTCCTGTTGGCCCAGCTTAACATTTCCTTGGGCCCAACTTGAGCGAACGAGCGAACGTGTAGAGAACAACACTAATAATCAATTATAGTTTAGATTATGTCCTTATTTAAAAACTTGGATCTAGCAACACTGTTTTATACTCGTCACGTATCATTTTATTTATTCATTCAATCATTCGTTCTAATTCTTCCCATCCTTTTTGTTCTTTTCTTTCTTTTCATTTCTGGAGAGGAGAGCGCGTGTGTGTGGTGTGGTGTATTTTTGGAAGAATAGTTCGACTTTCGTTCGAACCACATTTTCATGTGATAAAAACTAACACTGTGATAACATTAAATCGAAATATCTCTATTAAAATAGTACCTATAAATTATAACTGTTTTAATAAAGTTAAATCTTACTCAAGACAATGAAGCCGCTATACAAAATCGGTAAGAAAAACCTCTCGTTTAAGTTGTATGCTACATTAGTACTGCTAAGCGCCGCCATCTCCATCATCTTATCTGGAAAGTAGGTTATAATAACCAAGATTATTTCTGTATCATTTCAACCAACATTGGGTCGCTAAGGTTAATTTCACCATGTGTCTGTAATTTGAACCGGGGAGGTACGTCGGCATCCACCCGGTTCAAAATTGCACAATATAATATCTATTTTAGTATATGCTGATACTGATTGGTACCAAGATCCAATGGAGTAGGTAGGCACCTACCTAGTTCATGCCGGTAGATTTTTTGTTTATTTTATCGTGTACCTTTTTGGTAGGCTAACTACGTATGTCATCATATTATATTTTAAAAAGGTGGTTCTGCATTCGGTTGTATTTTATTTTAACAGCAGTACTCAAAACAAAATGAAAATAAAAATATTTTCCAGCTGACGAGAAGCTTGCAGAGCTGGGCCGCAATGAAATCATGCTAGCGGAAAAAGAAATGCCCGGTCTGATGGCTTGCCGCCGCAAGTATGCCCCTGGCAAAATCCTGAAAGGTGCCAGAATAGCCGGAAGCTTGCATATGACTGTACAGACAGCCGTGCTTATTGAAACCCTCATTGAATTAGGCGCAGAAGTAAGTATTGGGTAGTAGGTCATGTTACTTATTTTGTGGTATTGGTACTGTAGCGTCCCCTAAGTAGCATGAGTACCAGTTGCTTCTGACTTTATATAAATCATCTATAATAGATGCAAAGACCTGTTTACTTTTCACTGTGGTATTGGTTTTTGGTTTAAAAATTCGAGGAATTTTGTGTGCCATCATACTTGATAGGATTTTATGTATAATCAGATTGGACTATGATTAATTAGCCAAGCACTTTAGCATTGGACTATGATCAATTAGCCATGCCAGGCAGTTAAAATACTATTGCTACTTTGTTTAGACAAATATCTAGCTTTACTCTATTTCTATCGATCATTCATCAATCCTCCACCTACCACCTTCATTAAGTTACCCTGAAAATCATTAGTTATTAAGTGAATAAGCAAAGTCCATAATTAAAACAATGAGCCACTTTGAATGCTGACAGGAGTGAATAGTTAAACAATTACCCCCGTGACGAGCAATGATGAGTTAATTGGTTTTTTCCCACCTCAAAAATGTCTGCCCAAGTTTTCTCTTCAAAAAACACACAGTTTTTATTTTAAGGCGAAGACATCTTTGAAACAGATACCATTTCAGTAACTAAGCTATTGGCTATTATGATGATAATCGTCATATTGTTACACAGTGAATGAGCATTTTTTATCTTGTTTTTGTGAACAAAATCACACATTATCATAAAAGACTGACCTACTTATCTTTAACCCCTGAACCCATGAAGTTAATGTGATTTAATCAGCATTGTGCAATAATAGGTTATTATCCCTACATAATAGTTTTGTAGGTACTTTCAATGAAAGGTTTTAAACTACTTCTGCCTTATCTGATAAAACATAATTATTCAATCTCTTCATCACCATCACAGAAAATGATGAGTTCTTACAAATACAAAGCATTCAATTACATCCTAGACTTGAACAAAATTAAATGAAATTAGATAGGTAGGTATGTCCATTGTCCATGACGTGTCGTATTGAGTATGTCTAGGGGGTAGTACGTAGGTTCATCTAAATGTACATTTGGGACATTTTGCAGTACCTACCTAGTTTGTTACTAACCTATTAGTTTATATTCCTTATGTATGTAAAAGGTTGCAAGCCCATCTCAACTAGAATAATTTCAATTCAATTTCCAATTCCTTTTTCATGTTCCTCACGATGGTTTCCCTTACCGTTTGGAAGCACTAAGTGCACATACATGTTTCGAACCCTCGATCAGAAGGCGGGATCAGCCATTAGACCACCACCAATGCTCTTGAATTATTTTTATTTATACCTATATAATTTAATTTGATATCCAGGTCCAGTGGTCCAGCAGTAACATCTACAGCACGCAGGATGAAGCGGCGGCGGCGCTGGTCGCGCGAGGGATCCCTATTTACGCGTGGAAGGGCGAAACTGAGGAGGAGTACATGTGGTGCATTGAACAGACTCTCATCTTTGCTGATGGAAAGGTAGCTTACCTAATTGTTTTTATATTTATTGAATATTCTATTCTATTATGAGAGCTTAGATTGTCGCCGCGCCAGAGTAGAATAAGATTATCAATTTTTTCTAAGTTTGTGTGTGATTTGAAAAAGGCAGGCAGTAGAAAGATCTTAGAAAATAAAATGCATCAGAGCTGCTACACAATATTTCAGTAGGTAGCATTAAACTAGCATTGTTTTAAACTTAAAATTGTATATTTATCCTTACAGCCCTGCAACATGATCTTGGACGATGGCGGCGACCTCACAAACCTGGTACACACAAAATTCCCACAATTGCTGGAAGGCATCAGAGGATTATCTGAAGAAACCACCACCGGCGTACACAATCTGTACAAAATGTTACGCAGCGGAATTCTAAAAGTACCTGCTATTAATGTGAACGACTCTGTAACGAAGAGCAAGTTTGACAACTTATATGGATGCAGGGAGTCTTTGCTCGACGGCATCAAGAGGGCAACGGACATTATGATCGCGGGCAAAGTGTGCGTGGTGGCTGGCTATGGAGACGTGGGCAAGGGCTGCGCGCAGGCGTTCAAGGGTTTCGGCGGCAGAGTCATTGTCACTGAGATCGATCCTATCAACGCGCTACAGGCCGCCATGGAAGGATTCCAAGTCACCACCATGGATGAAGCTTCTGAAGTTGGACAAATCTTTGTTACAACAACTGGCAACATTGACATCATCAACAAAGAGCATTTCCTGCGCATGAGAGATGATGTCATTGTATGCAACATTGGGCACTTCGACTGTGAAGTGGATGTTGCGTGGCTGGAAAAGAACGCCAAGAAACTGAACATTAAGCCACAGGTTGACCGTTATGAATTGGACAATGGCAACCACATAATTGTGCTGGCTGCTGGGCGCCTTGTTAACTTGGGATGTGCTACTGGCCATTCTTCTTTTGTGATGTCTAACTCATTCACAAATCAGGTGCTAGCACAAATTGAACTGTGGACCAAGCACAATGAGTATGCTCTGGGTGTACACACCCTGCCAAAGAAACTCGATGAGGAAGTAGCAGCTCTTCACTTGGACCATCTTGGTGTTAAATTGACCAAGCTATCTGCCAAACAAGCTAAATATATTGGAGTGCCCGTTGAGGGTCCTTACAAACCAGACCACTACAGATACTGAAACGCTAATCAAAATCATGTGAACTTTTTCATTTTATGAACTAAAGTTTTTGTTATTTAGAAACAATTGTGTTGTAAGTATAATAAAATAGTTTGTAAAATGAAAACAATTGTATCAAATTATATGCTGTCTATCACATCCTCATTCCTCTCAACCATTTTTCTAACTATTAGTTGTTGTCTTTATTAGACTATGCAACTTCGCTGGCCCAGTTCCCGTTACTTTTTTAGGATAAAAAAGTATCCTATGTCTGTTTCCTGGTTATAAGCTACCTACCGCATTGGTTCAGCCGTTCTCGAGTTATAGTGTTACTAATATGACTTTATTATAGATAGACAGTTATAGGTAATAGGTATGGTTACACTATACTTGCTAATGAGAAAAAGAATGAACATTGAGTGTTAAACATTTTATTAAGCTTTAAGGCCTGCGCACACCTAGTTCGCTGGCGGTAGCGAACAGTGAAACGCTGTCAAATATTCGCTGTCAAATCTCGAATCTGACAGCGATATTTGACACCGTTTCACTGATCGCTACCGCCAGCGAACTAGGTGTGTTCGGGCCATTAATACTTCTACTTGGCTAAGTGTATAAAATTACTATTCTTATGAAGCATAATATTGCAATAACTCTTCAGCTTTTGGTTTTAAAATGCTCCCATCTTTTAAGTTAATTACCCAACCTGGTTCAAGCCCAAAAAATATTTGTCTAGGGTCTTTTCGTTCACACAACATTTTATAGTTTGCATCTTTTTCCAGTTCAGGCAGTTCATACCCATACTTCTGAGCCAGTTTTAGCCTTTCCTCGGATATTTTCTCAGGATCTGCTAAGTATCCACGAAATTCAGCACTTGAGTAGTATTCAATGGCATCTGGTGGTGGAACCATCCTCCGAGGAATGGCTTGACCACTCTCAAAAAACTTCTTTGGATTTTTTAAAAGAAATAGACTGTGTGGATCATAGTATGCTGTGGTGATGACTCCACCATTTTTTTCAATTGCTGCAATCACTTGCTCACTGGCCCATTGCACTTCTATATTTATCTTGGCTGCAAAAAGGTCTGCTCCTTCATCTGTCAAGTTTATTCCATATTGTTTCAGTTCCGGATGAAAAATATACATGCCTGATTTTACAATGCTTGCAATATCTATTGGCTTAGTGATATCCAGACGGTCTTTATCAATGAGGCTCTGAAGTCGATGCAGAGGAAGTGGAGGATACTGACGCCTTAAGCTGAAACAAAATCAATCATTTTTTATACATCGCTAGGATCATTTTTAAATATAGTATTACATAAACGTAACTAAAAAAACACAGCATGAAAGTGGGAATCATGCAGTGCCTTGACCATATTATTGCCTATTTAATATGAGATCAATATTAGATAGATTAATACTTTGTTGTAGGTACACAAAGAATACATTTAAAAGAAACATTACAAATAAAGGTACAATGGGCGGCCTTATCACTACGAGCGATTTCTTCCAGACTACCTTTGAATGGAGAGGATTGACGAAAATTATAAAAACAGCGGTATCTAAATATTAGAAGATCAGCTCGAAAGTTTTCAAGCTTACGGTATTGTAAAGTACTTACTGATGTCCTCTATAGTAATGTTCCTGAGGTACGCGCAAATAAAATGGATTATTTCCAGTTTCATAACCTAATCTCATATAGTTCTGCCTCTGTCCAGAACCTTTGTTACCAGAACCATGTTTATCTCCACCGTGCTGTCCTCGACCTCTTTTTCCCTGTAATAAGAGGTAAATTGAATTCCTGCACAAGTAAAAATCAGACAACACTTGAACGAATCTTGAAGAAACTTACAAGTTTCTTGGATCCAGGATTGTCACGGAGATTTGCAAGGGATATTCTAGGCAAAGATCGTAACATAGACAGAGACTTTTCAGTAATTAATCGTGAGGACATATTTTTAACTTTCATCAATCTATAGATACGAGAGAGAGAGAGTCCATCTAAAAGAAAAACAAATAATTATTTATTTCGATTTCAGGTTAGGCCCGGGCTGAGAAAAATAATAATACTTCTATGAATGATTGAGACGATTGAGTTGAGAATGAGAAAGAATGAACGGGTGAGCGAACGAACAAAGGAGAACCAGTCCAGCCAGTCACGGGCACGGGACGGAACATTATTATCTGCCGAACCAGTGCTGCCAGCCAACCTTGCATGCAGCGTTTTACGAAGCTACTACTGTAGCCATATAGGTTACTTTAGGCTATGTTACTAGTATACATAATTATAAGGTTACACGATACGAAAGGTTACTTTAGGTGAGCATAATATATTATTTTTAATTTTTAAGATCTCTTTAACGTGTACATACATAGTTGAACAGCAAATGATTCTGATTCTGATCGAATTTATTTGTATTTTTTAGAAATTGTGAAATTTGGTAAAGTACTAGGTATGTCATTATTATTGGGTTTTGTTTACAATTTCAATTCAATTTGGGCGTAGCCACGGTGTGGCACAGTGTGATGCAGGTGCCTCCCCTGAGCTTGAGCTTAGATACAATTATGTTGTGCTAGGCATACTGCGGACACGGGCCTCAAGGCACCCAATAAGTGACAGAGACACCTAATATTTTAGATAATGTTTGCCATTTCCGCGACTTGTTCTTCTCGCCGTCGCGTCATCTTCCATATTTTTCTTCATTCTTCATCTTTCTTCTGCGCTCCTCTATGCCTTATAATGTGTTTTGTTTTTTTTTTCTTATAAATATCTTTGCTCTTATTTGCTTCATTGATGTCATATTATTATACCTATTTAACTGTTCTCATTTAATTAGAAAAACTCAAACTTCCTCCATATTGCTTACACCATGATTAACTAAATACCTACTATATTACATCAATCTATCTATAGGATCTAATCTATAGTATCGTGTCTCTAGTTTGTGGCTTCTATATTAGTTAATAAATTTTAGATGTAATAAATGTTGAATAAACGCAAAAACTTTCGTGATTTTCAAATACTGATATTTAGTATTAAAATAATCTATAGGAAAGGTTACATTAGCTACCTATTTCAGGTGACTTTTGAACAGAACGTCCAGAACGAACGAAACCCAGCTGGCAGCACTCAGCAGAGCAGCACAGAGCACTACACCAGCGTTGCCAACTCTACGTCTTTTTACGTAGATTTACGTACTTTAGTCCTTTCCTGCAAACCTACGAACTTCAGTCCCAGAATCTACGTATTTTCTGCGATCAATTTGATGAAAACTAATATCGAAATAGACTTTCTACTGAAACGCTAACAGGCTTACTTTTCACAAAAAGTGGCTTAAAAAAAACAGCGAACCTTCACAAGAACATATAAAAAAATATTTTATGTATAAATTTAATTTGCTTGAAAATGAATAAATTGTACAAAACACTCATTTTGTTCAGTTTTACCTACCCTCTTCATTTCACTCTGAAAAAAAGTTCGTAGATCTACGAACTTTACATACGCAAATTTTACTAATTCTACGTAAATTTCTAATGTGGTCTACGCCTTTTTCAAAATCCGAGTTGGCAACACTGCAACTGCACCACTAAATTTTTCGTTCGTACCAGTGTTTTCACTTTTAGGGCGTTCGCCCTTTTTTAGGGTGAAACTACTCATTTCAAGTACGGCTTAGGGCTTTTTTTATTGCGGCAGGGCTTTAGGGAGTTTTAGGGCAAAAATAAACTTGATGTGGTATAACCCTATTTACTCTTTGCTCAATGGATCTACCTCTTATGGATTCCCCAAAATTAGTTTCGTATTATAATCCGACGAATGTTAGTTTACAAAAAGTTAAGTTAGTTTAAAAAATAAAAAGAATGCCAGCTGAACTTTACTAAAGTAAGGTATTAAGCTTGAAAGACCAGCGAGGCAATTTTTTATACGAAAACCTCGAAGTGGTAGTTTCTTTATTACTAGGGATTCCATCTTCTAATAATGAAGTAGAAAGATTATTTAGCATTCTGAAAAATTTAAAATCGGATAAAAGAAACATGCTGACTAATGAAACCCTCGACGGAGTTCTTCACACTAAGCTAGGGATGCTGGCTAGCAACTGCTCAATTTTGGAACCTACTAGAGCCATGGTTTATGCCGCTAAAACCTGCAAAAGTAATGCTTCAGCTTCTGAGTCTGCGAATAATAATTAATTAGTTAAGTATATTAAATTTATTCTCTATTAAAATTTCTAAAATGGTCTTTTTTTTAATATGCGCCCTAAATCAGGGCATTTCGAAATGAAAATAGGGCTTTTTAGGGCCAATTTGTAAAAAATTCAGGGCAAACCCAAAATCTTAAGTGGAAACACTGGTTCGTACCTTGCTCGTACGGCTGCGTGCGTGGAATTACAGAATTTTTATTATTTACGTACGTATTTACGGTATGCTAATTAGAATTCCTGTGCAAAAACGATCATTGATACGCTCAATTTTAAAGTCCACATGCTACCAAAACCCTACAAGAATGGCGAAAAGTTCTTTTGAATATGTGAAAAAGTTCGAATCAGAAGACTCACTTCTGCCCAACACTTGGATCGTCATACGACTGGATGGAAAATGTTTTCATAAGTTTTCAGATGACCACAACTTTAGTAAACCTAATGATTTGCGAGGATTGAACCTTATGAATTACGCTGCGTACATTGTTATGAAAGAGTTTAATGATATATTGATTGGATTTGGGCAAAGCGATGAATACTCCTTTATTTTCAAAAAGGAAACTTCACTATACAAACGTCGCGCAGCAAAGCTACTTACCACTATCAATAGCAAGTTTTCATCATCATACGTTTTCTACTGGAATAAGTTTTTTAAAGAAGAATTAAAATATCCTCCTACATTTGATGGTCGGATCATTTTGTACCCATCTGAGGAAAACCTTATAGATTATCTGAAATGGAGGCAAGCAGATGTGCATATAAACAATTTGTATAACACAACATTCTGGACCCTGGTATTAAGAGGCAAACTAAGCCCAAGTCAGGTATGTAATATGTCAATCTTTATTTTACGAAAGATTTATAAAAGTACGGAATTTAACATTTTGGTCTTTATTTTTTAAATAATAATATTAAATATATATGTTTGTTTCAGGCTGAAAAACGCCTATGCGGCACACTGTCAGCTGACAAAAACGAAATATTGTTTCAAGAATTCAATATGAATTACAATGAAGAGCTTGAAATCTTCAAAAGAGGAACAATTCTTATGCGTAAAAATCATATAGAAAACAATATAAGCAAAAACATTATAATTGATGTTCATGATGACATGTTAAAAGAAAAGTTTTGGAAAGAGCACTCCAAAATACTATCAATCAAACCTTCTAAGCTCAATTTAGAATATTCAGGAATAGTTACTGAAATTATTGGTGAACAAATAAACACTCTAGACAAATAAATTATGGACTACTAATTTCTCTAGATATAAAAACTCAACTAGGTATGCTGAAAAATAATAAGGATCATTGAAACAATAAAAATAACATTAAATAAGCTTTTATTTTATGTATATCCAGGAAGTTAAGAAATACACTACTTCAAAGTTCAAAATATTCTGAAGTCTTAATATTTTTTGTACATCAACAATTAATAGTATGTATAATAAAACAACTAGAAATATACATATTTTACGAAAAAAATGTGCTTATTAAATCAATACTGGCTTCATGTAGCAGGATGAATTTAAATTACAAATTAGGCTTTAAAAAAAATCTTTTCGACAATGTGACACTGACTCACATGGACAGACATGTCAAAATATGAAAAAGTTGAACATAATTTCAAGCATTTCTTTTCTAAAATAGTCAACATTCAAATCTAAGACAATTAAGTGCAATCTTCTTTTCGTAGACTAGCTTGTGATCACCATAATACAATAATACAGACAGACATGCCATATAATTTCAACAATTTATTTATTTCTTTACTGAACAATATTATTATAAGATTATAATAAACTGTACTCATAGTTTAACTGCTATCCATTAAACATCATATTTTATGCCTCTTCCTCTTACTAGAATTATGTACAAACAGTTTCAGGAATACAGATAGATAGATGTACACAATGATAGTGTAAATAAGTTGAATATTTAGAAGATTGGAATGTAGTTGTCAATCTTAGCTCGGTGTTTCTGAGCTACACACTCACTGATCCAGACAATATTTCGGCACTCCTGCTCCTTCAGCTTGAGGTATGAATAGAACACTCCGAAGTGGAACTGTTGCAGAAAAGCGAAGACATTGAGGTTCACCTGAAAATGTTTGGAATGCATTAAATAAAGTGTTTACCATTTGGACAGCTTTATGAAAGATTATCTTTTTATTCTTTGCTTGAAAATAATTCTTCATTAACATTTAAAACCAAATTGTTTGTAGATTGAATTACCTCATGTTCAAAGAACTTGTCTTCCAAAGTCTTGTCACCAGCATTGTTGCCTGCACCTTCAAAGAGTGCTTGGTACTCTGCATAGTACTCAGCCACAGCTTTCACTTGCTCATAGTCATCAGCACGGGAGAGGGCTGCCAGCCCATCAGGGTTGAGCTTGCCACAGCGAGGGTACAGCTTGGCACGGTCATCCTTTGACAACTCTGTGCCAAACGAGTTGATTGTGATGATGATGGCACGACGATCAGCCTCAAACTGGAAAATTAGATTAATTGTTAACAAACCATGATGTTATTATTTTCAACATTAATAGACAACATCAATAAATATAAATAATCAAACTTTAAATTAAACAACTTACTGCCAATATTTCACACATGACATCAGCAGTAGTGCCTCCAATTTCCTTGCAGAAAGAGTAGAAAGCTTCTAGGTATGCCTTGTACAAAGTGTTACGGATGATCTCAATGTTCATTTCATCCAGATCTTGTTCGCTGATACAATCAACAAAGAATGGAGCCAATGGGGTGTCCACCAGAACAGCATTGTACAGCTCAGCGGGCGTGGCTGCTACATGAATGGCTTCCATCTGCTCAAATGATCCAAGTGGATGGCACTTGGGAATCAGCTCAGATATGGGTCTTTGGTGGAGAGTTCCCGTGATCAACAAAATAATGTTGTCAATCATATAGCTGTACGTGATGAAATCCAAAAAGGTGGAAAGGGGCTCCACAGAATGGTTTCGCAGATGTTGGAACTCAATAACGAGTTTCTCGCGCAGTTTATCGTCAATGGTGGAGACTGACAGTGGGCTAGGCTCGTTAGCGAGGAAAGTGCCATAATCAGTGCCTTGAAGATGAAGTTTCAGATCTGGAATTTAGATGCTATATTTGAACAAGAACTCTTTAGATTGAAGAAAACGAAGTTACGCCAAACTAGTGTGTTACCTTCTAAAGTTTCGCACTGCACCAAGTTCAAGTAGTCCGATTGCTTGAGGATACCACACTTGAATCCACGGCACAGCCCCTCCAAATATCCCCCATCGATGTTGAATAGACACCCCTTCATTTTGTGGAGCTTTTACAATCAATAACTTATCTTGAAATGGTATGTACACTTCACTTCACAAACCAGAGCCCAAAGATTTTATTTGGAGGAAAATCAATCGAGTTGAAAGAGATGGATGACCATTGATCATATGATACAACTATAGACAAGCTTTTTGTTTCTTTTCTCTTCTCTATTTGAATGTTGCCAAACTGTGCACGCCCATAGACTTAGGTTTTTTTTCGGTGATGGTGATTTTTCCATAGACTGCCGTGCCTCGTGCCCAAGGAGTTGCCAAGGAGATTATTGGTTAAACTTTCCTTTAAGCTACTACGAATTAAGGGGTGAAAGGGGGAGGGAGGGGAGGGGCTACCCCCCGGTACCATCCCCACCCTGCGGAACCCTATGGTTATGGAGATATCCACAGTTAAACTTTTAGGTTGATGATGATGAAATAGCTCTATAGGTAAACATTTAGCAGAGTATAGGAGGTGAAATTGGGAGGGGTGGGGAGGGGGGGGGTCCCCCTGCCCTCTGGTACCCCCGGCATTACAAGAAAATGAGAAAAACCGATTAATGTAACCTAACCTCAAAACACTTTACAGTCGCTTAAAAGGCGTAGTAAAGTTAAAATTTGGGTTGGCTTTAGTATTGTTAGGGAGGAGGAGGGACCGGGAGGGGTCCTCTCTGCACTGACATGCACCTTTTCTTGAAATTATGTTGGTATAAAAAAAAAAAAAAAAAACCTAACAACCTACTGTTACTTTTGTGACTTAAGTCGGGGTGCCCCGAGTTTGAATCTGCAATGGCTCAGCCAGAACACTCGCGAGGAGCCCTGAGCGTCGCTTCACGATTTTTATATACACTCTAGGGGTAGGGACCTCAAGACTACGTGGAGTCGGGGTGCTCTGTGTCGGTTCTGTCACACGTCTTTTTTTACTTAAAAAAAAAAAGAAACGGTAAAGGTGAATAAAATTCACCTAATTACCGTCAACAAAACGTCAAATGTCAACTTTGACGTCTATTATGACAATATCCAACCTAAAATTAGGCAAATGGCGTGACATTTTTGAAATTTTAGAAAATTATATCTCGTAAACCGTGAGTTTCCGCAAGTTGAAAATTTGCAAAAAGCTTTCTATTTAGGAGTACTATCTACAAAAAAAATATGAACTTCCAACTAGCAGTGGCTTAAAGGAAAGTTTAGCCCTAAGTTTTATTTTTGTAACAGTGGAGAATTAGAGTTTATCTCTTCCAAAATGTAAATGCCGTGGTTTCTTTTCTGGGTTTTAACTAAATGAGCATAAGCAGCCTTGTACAAGCAAAGAGAACACAAGCTTGTGATTATACGAAAAACACGAAACGAAGGCGAGAAAAAGGACTAAGCAAAAAGTTCATGGTTCCAGCGTTAGTTTAAATATAACATGAATCTGAAGTTCCGAATTCGGAACGTACCTATCAAATTGTATCAAATTAAAAAAAAAACCCATACATTACCAACAAATCAAGATTTGTATTATTAACGTGTTTATCTAAACCCTGCCTTCTGCTGCCTCTGCCTGTTCTTCTTGTTGGTTTCGAGATTGTATTGAAGCTGAAACTATGGAAGCATTTTCTAATAATTCCATCCGCCAAAGAATAAACAAAATTTTCGATAGTCACATCGTATCGGATAGCAGTGATGCTCTGAACTCAGTTTCCGGATTGTGTTCGTCAAACTCTTCGTATTCAAGACGAATACTGCTGAACGAAATCGAAAAACGTGATATGTTAGTCAACAAAACGGTTTTACTGGAATATAATAAAGTAAAAGATAAACTACAGGTGCTATTAGACTCATTGAAATCTTTAGACAACTCTGTGAAAGACATGTCCAACAGATTGACCGAATCCAAAACAAAAACTCATCATCTAATAGCTCAGACCACAAAATTAAAAGATGAGAGTAAGAAAACAGAAAAAAAACTTCAATGGGTTAACTCATTTGTGGGCTGCTTTCAACTATCACCAGAGAAAATTGAATATTTAAAGAATGTGTCTGTGCGAACCCCTCTGACATCAGATTTTTTTAAAACATTATCACAAATTGAAAAATTAAATGACAACTGCAAAACTCTTGTAAAATGTTGGTATCAAACATCAGCATTTGATGTAATGGAGACTGTGAGTCTTCAACAGGAAGTAGCTATAGAGAAGTTGTACCATTGGACCATAGGAGCATGTCTCAGTAGTGATTCTGCAAACAATGCACTTGTGTCCACGGCTTTAGCCAAGTTCCAGACACGAGAAGTTCTCTTCTCCAACATCATTGATGAGTATTGTTCAGCTAGAAAAGCAACCATTGTCCAACTATTTATTGATGCATTAACTAAAGGAACTGAAAGTGGATCGAAACCAATAGAGTTCTATGCTAATGATGCCAAACGATACATTGGAGATATCCTTACTTGGGTTTACCAAGTGATACCTGTGGAAAAGGAGAATTTGTCTACTCTGTTCAAGTTTTGCAACATGCCTGATAAGAACCAACAAATCACTGATGCATTAACCAATATTATGGAAGCCATATGCCCATTGCTGAAAGTTAGAGCAGAACTGATACTGAAACCAGATAAGGATCCACTGGTTCTGTGGTCTATTACTAATCTTATCATTTATTACAAGGACATAATACAATCTACCATTGGTAAAGGCCACCTAATCAATACTATGGAGGAACTTCTTAGGAAAAGTGATGAAGCTTTTCTTTTAACTTTGGATAGTAAGATACAGAAAGAGTTGAGCCATGGAGTGAAGGCCCCACCAGTAGACTTGAATCCATCAGTGGTTGTTACTGATCTTGTGAGCTTTCTGAGAGATTTACTCGCAATTATGAATAATTCTAATAACTTGAACATGGCAGACCGAAAAGTGATAATAACTCATATTCTGGACCCTCTTTTGCATGCTATCAATGAGACTGCATGCCATCTTAGCTCAACAGACATGTCAGTTTACACTTTGAACTGCATTTATCACATTCAGTGTACACTATCACTCTATACCATAATGGATGAATATAATGAAAGGTTACAAGCTCAATCTGACGCCCAAATAGATACCCTCACATCAGAACAAGCCAGTTTCCTTGTGGCCAACTTGAACTTGGGTCCTATTTATACAATTTTACAAGAAAAAATCAGTGGTCCATTATCAGCTATACCAGGAATGGACACCTCAACACTTAAATCTTTTTTGAATAAGTTTGACATGTTTCTGGTATCACCTGATAACTACTTGCTACCTCAGCTGAATTTACTTTTGAGTCACTCTCACAAGCAGTTTGTTAAAAAACGAGCATTTGAAGTTATTTTAGCTATCTATGCACAACTATTCCATGACATTCATGATGCAGCAAACGGATATGTGGAACCTCAAACTATAATACGGAGAACTCCTGACGAAGTCAATAAACTAATCATGTAGTCTAAATTTACTTAGTTTATTACTATATATTATATACGTTGGTAATGAGTGTATTAAATGTTGTACATATGAAATAAATAAATAATAACACCTAGGTATCTGCTTATCATTTTTTAGGGTTCTGTACCAAAAATGGAACATTAAAATTTAAAAAAAAATGAAACCCTACAGGATCACTGTCTTATTAATAATAAGACATTACACTTCTATAGACTTGACTACCTACAGAAAAAAATATGCAGACTTGGTACTTCCTATAGGCTGAGGCTCTAGTACATAATAGCTTTGAGTTTTGAGTCACAAAGTGAGTGGTCATTGTGATACAAAATAATGCAAAATGTTGAATAAGCCTGATAAGTGCTTCGGTTGACGATAACGCCATCTAGGAATCGTTTGCGTAGCCTCTACCCGACTGCCCAGGCCCCCCTAGTAATGTTATTCGAGATTATGTATGTTAATTACTTATACTATACATAAAATACAGATCAACATCAGGTGGGCAATCTACTTCTTTCAAAATCTAAGTTTCAAAAAGATCTTCGCATCGTTCGTGGGTGTAACCTTTTTCGTCTCTTATCATTCTCAAAGCACCAGAAAGTCACTGTCATCCATCAGACAGATTCCATCCCAGGTTCGATTTTCTGTCAAAAACAGCTGGGCTGGTGTGCTGTGCTTGTTTGTTTTCATTTTGAGCTATATTTTGTCAAATTTATTATTAATAAAAATGCTGCGAATTAGCAAAACTGTTCATAACATTTGTACTAGAAGTAAGTATTTATGTATAGAAAACGGCGTTTTATTGTACACTACATATTCTATTGATTAGGCACCATTTTGTACCTATATTTTTATGATTGCGATTGTTTTAGATGTACCAATTCTAGTTTTTCCTGAACGTTCGCATAATACGATGAATACTGATGTAAGCGATGAACCTAAAGAAGCTACAAAGGGAGGGTCTAAAAGATTAGCCGAATTTAGAAAGAAGTTGAGAGAAACATCTCCTATTGATGACCTTGGCGAACAGCCACTGCACTCCGCGCCGATTGATGATCCCCTACCTGCATTCCCTAATAATACTAATCCAAGCACGGGAGAGATAGGCGGCCCTCGGGGCGTCGAACCTACCAGATATGGCGATTGGGAGAGGAAAGGAAGAGTTTCAGATTTCTAAAATTTTCAGAGTTTATAGGTAACCACAATATTGTGGTTAAAAATCGTAGGTACCTTCTGTATTGTACACCTTGATGTATTAAAATTAAAAAATGATCTCTGATAGTTTCAGATAGATGTGGTGTGTTTTGTAGGTGGTATTGATAGATTAAAATACTAAATTAAACGAAATAATGTATTCAGAATCTTTTATTTACCAGATGACTTTCCAACTGTTTTAGGCATTTTTTTGTTGGTTGAATCCTCTAGTTCCTTGGACTTGTAGTAATGAGGGGCTACCTCAAGGAGCCATTTGCTTTCTATCTCTGTGACTTGTCTCATAAATTCTTTAGATGTGAAAACAAGCTCGTGATAGATCACCCATCTTGGCAACTCTTCAAATAATGCACTGTTGGGATGAATCATTACAGTCTGTAAACAATAATAAAACAGTTATAAATAAATTGATAAGACACTTAAAATTATAATAGTTGTAGAGATGTTAATTTATAGTTGTAGGGGCTTCTACATGCCAATGATGATAAATATTTGCAGACATTTTACATCTGAACCTATGCTTAATTTTATTGAGTTAATTATACAAGAACTGAGAGATTTAGCCTTTGGACTCAGGTATAATTTGTAGTGATGAGTCTATTTTAATTTTTCATTACAGTAAGGTGAAATAAAAAAGAAAAGTAATGAAAAATATATGCAGGTAAAGCTAGTCAACTTACTTGATTATGCTTTACAGTTTTATAATGTCCACCTTTGGAAAACTTAGCAATATGGTAAAAGAATCCAGCTGTTAATGCCTTTCTGATACTGGTATCATCAGATACTCCTGATACCATTTCAATCTCAACTCTGTCCATGAGACTAGCAAGTTGTTCTCTTACATCTCTTGCTCTTTTCATAGATCTGTACTGCACAAAGTTTTCATAGCACCATTGAACTGAATACTCTGTTTCTGCCCATTGATTGTAAATATTCATTAATGTCAGGTGATCTCCTTTAGGGTGGAAAAAGTTCTTCCTAGCAGTGTCTGCATGGATAATCTTATCCTTGGGTCTGTAGAATATTGAGCTGTTAACAGACAGCATGGCTGCAATAGTGACTATTTCTTCTGAACATTTGTATCTGAAAAATATGATAAGTTATGAGGTACATCTGTTCTAAGATTGTATTTACAAAAAAATTTATATAAGTTGTATATCATTAGCTATAGGGTTCCCATAGTACAAGCACTTTTTAATTTGGGGCTTGATAGTATGGTGTTGAGTAGTTATCCACATGATTTATCTATGATAATGATAGGAATACTCTATATCTACTTTCTATATCAAACTGTTGAATTGCATAAATTCAATTTTATAGTACTCACTTTTCACTAGCCAGCAACATTTTAGCTAGCATTGGGTCTGTAGGAAACTCAGCCATTCTTCTTCCAGCTTTTGTTAACTCTCCATGATGGTTAAGAGCTCCAAGTGCATACAATTGCTCCAAGGCCAGAACCAGTGTTTCATGAGGTGGAGGATCCAGAAAGTCAAAATGTATGAGATCATTAATACCCAATGCTTTTAAAGTGAGGACTGCATTGCCCAAATTTATTCTCTGAATTTCTGGGGTTGTGTTATCTTCAAGCTCATACTTGTAAGCCCACGCAGTGTACAGTCTGAAACACTTGCCAGGAGCCACTCTACCCGCACGGCCGGCTCGCTGATTGGCCGAAGCTTTAGAAATGGGAACAACCATCAAACTCTCCATACCTGTTTTAGAGTTAAAATTATTCTGCTTAGCAAATCCCGGGTCTATCACATAAATAATGTTGTCAATAGTCAGTGAGGTTTCAGCAATGTTAGTGGCTAACACTACCTTGCGAGCACCTTCCGGAGTTTGATCAAATATTTTTGCTTGCATATCACTGGGCAAATTAGCATAGACTGGTAAAATGATAAGTTCCTTCAACTTTTTGCCAATCTTTTTTGTCCTTTCTTGTAACATTTCTACACATGTTTCAATTTCTTCCTGACCAGTTAAAAACACCAATATATCACCAAGTGGTTGAGTGGCATGAATCTGCAGCACTGAGACTACACATGCGTCCACATAGTCTGCTTCTGGTGCTTTAGTGTAGTAAATATCTACAGGGAATCTTCTCCCTGGAATTCTGAAGATGGGAGCATCATCAAAAAACTTGGAAAACTTTTCAGCATCTAGCGTTGCACTAGATATCAATAGTTTTAAATCTGGTCTAAACCTGGTTATATCTTTGACAAGTCCAAACAGAATGTCAGTGTGTAGTGTTCTTTCATGAGCTTCATCAATTATCATTACACTGTACGAAGCCAAGTCTGGCTCAGACAAGAATTCTCTGTGGAGGGTACCATCAGTCATGTACTTTATGACAGTTCTGTCGGAAGTGCAGTCCTCAAACCGAATGCTGTATCCCACTTCATTTCCAAGTTTTACATTCATTTCTTGAGCCACCCTTGCAGCCACTGACATGGCAGCTACTCTTCTTGGTTGTGTACATCCAATCTTTTTATTGTCATCAGTGAAACCAGCTTCATGAAGGTACTGAGGTATTTGTGTTGTTTTTCCAGATCCTGTTTCTCCTTCAACAATGAGGATTTGATAGTTTCTTATTGCTTCTATCAGAGAATGTCTAAAGGGGTACACAGGAAGAGACTTCTTTGTTTCTTCAATGGTCATGCGCATTTTACGGTATTCACTTTTTTCTTCTTCCTCTTTCTTTTCCTTATTGCCTTCAAGCTGCAAAGCTTGAATAAAGTCTATTTGTTCATCCAGAAGTAACTCATATTCTTCCTGAGCTTGTGAATCTTTGGCACCGAATTTGAAGAAGGCGGATCTGATTTGATCTTGTTCCCATTTCTTTTGCTCTGAATGAGGCAACTTTTCAATGTCATCAACTTCAATATAATCGCCTGGAAGTAAACAGAACATTTTAATTAGTGTGGCACAGTTTAAGAAGCAATGCATGCTGAAAAATATTACTTTTACACATTTACCTTTTTCTCCTTTCCCCAAATCTTGGGGCATGTGATATCTTTGAACATTTTCAAGTTCACGTGCCTTTTCATGTTCCTTAGCTAATTTTAAAATGGTTTTTTTATGTTCTCTTTCTTCTTTCTCACGTTTAGTCAGGCTAAAATGAAATAATCATTAAATTTACAAAAAGAATTGGTAAAACAATGTTATTGGTTCTATTGATTATAGGATAGGATAAATTAACAAAAACTATAAGGTTTCTACTTATAGAGGCACTTACATTCTTTCATCAAAGAGGTACTCATCATCAGCAATATCAGCTTCCAGCTCAACTACTTTGTCATCCTTTCTTTTTTCCAAGTATTTTCGACGAGATTGTATTCGAAGTTTGGGAAGGATTTTATCCCTATCTTCAGCTTCCATTTTAAGGCGCTTGGCAGCTTCCTCATAGGATCTTTTGCTGGAAGCTTCAGCAACTTTCTTGACCTTTACTTCATCGCGTTTTTTCAATCGTGTAGCAAACTCATCACGTTCTTTCAAATCTTTTTTACGTATCTCTTCTACACTATCAGAGCTAGAAGAATAGCGTCGTTTGCTTGACTTAGACATTTTATGAGTTCTTTTAGTTCTGTTAAATTTTAGAAAATAAATTATTATAATTCACTTTGCATTGCATTTGCAAAGAAAAGAAACAAACAAATATTTTTTATTCTTCTTCTTTTCTCGGCACCTGTACTCTGTCCGTCGTAGACAGATAATTCTGTCTACGCTGTCCGTCATTTCGACAGACAATTTTGCCCACAGAGCATATTTATCTTGTCTACCATGCCAATGTCACTTTTCAAATTCGACCACTTCCGGATGTAGTCACCGCACCGCACCGATCACCGCGGGCGGGCGCGGAACGAGGTTCGTTTCGTTGGTTCTTTTGGTTGGCGGAAGTTGGCGGAAGAATACTGTCCGGAGGAAGCGTAGGAAGAGTACTGTCGGTGGAGTAGGTACTCTACTCATAACGGTTTTATTTTTTTATTTGACTTGACAGTATCTTTCAAAACAAGTACATTTTGAATGTGATTTGAAAACCACTATTAAAATACTTACAAATCATAACGTAGTGATTATAAGCTCAGTGAACGGACCAAACTTACAAGCCTAGAGCTAGGGCTTGTAGTTTCTGGATACATACTGCACTTAGTAACTTGATTGTGTCTCGTCATAATCGAATAAGTATAGTTACTTGTAGCTATGTTTCGCAGGCTTATTTGTTGGTAAGTTGGTGAGATCAATGGTGGAATGGTCTAGTAGGGGTAAAGGCCATCCTTCTGATCCTAAGGGCGTAGGTTCAAATAAGGTGAAACTTTTCTGCCTAAAAGTTTTGTTCACTGTGCTAGGGAGTAGGTAGGTTCCTCGTGACCCCATCTGAGTAGGCACCTACCGCCTCTCAAACGGTGAAGAAAACTCACTCTTTTTATCTCCCGACTAGTGATGTGTCTCGTCGCCCGGTCTCAGTAAGGATGTCCTATTCCCAAAATCGGCTAACAGTATCTAGGTAGGCCTCAAGGCTATATAAGTTTTTCGTGACATATTCAAGGGTGAGCACTGGTGGTCTAGTGGTAGTGGCCCCGCCTTCCGATCCGAAGGTCGTGGGTTCAAATCCACTCGTGTACCAATGAGTTTTTCTGTCGAAAAATTTATGTGCACTATGCCAGTACTCTCAAAACGGTGAAGGAAAACATCGTGAGGAAACCGGCGTGTTGTAGAACCTAAAAAAGTTCGAGCAACACGCGTCAAGGGTCACGCAAAAAGGGCCCATCAGCGGCCTACTTGCGGAAAAACCTGCCCGCACATCAAGTGCGAATCAAAAAACTTGCCGACATATTCAAGGACAATTTGCTTGTCGCTCACTTAATTCGCTTTCATGAATAACTTACAGCGCTCCGATTAGTCAACAGTTAGATAAAAAATATCTAAGCACGATAGAGAAGACTAAATCTCTCCTGGACCAAGGTTATAAAGTTGCGCAGAATAATATCAGCTCTTTCCTTTATGGACCGACTGGAGAAGAGGTTTGTTTTTCGACTTAGCAACTTAGAAGTAAGCAGATTCACGTAAGTATACATCTACTATCATGCAGTCAACAGTCATGTACCTACTGCGTACTTTGTAGAACGTATTACACTATACAACTCATCAAACTTTCTGATTGCTGTTACTTTTATTTTACTGTTCGCAACTCACTGCCTCATCGTGTTCTAGATCATAAAAGACTTGGATCTATCAAATAAGACGTGCCTAATCACAGGCGCTAATAGCGGCATTGGCCTGGAGATGACGCGGTGCCTAAGCGCACGCAATTGCACCGTGCTGATGACATCTCGCAACACCTATGCCGCCGGCCTAAGCGTTAGGAACCTATGCGAGAACAACCATTGCCTGCGTATCTATGAGACGAACCTCGCCTCGCTTAAATCCGTCAAGAAATGCACGGATGAAATTCTGAAAGCGGAGAAGTAATTCGTATTGTTTTCTTATGTAATCTTTGCTGATAGACTAGAAAACATACCATTCTATATAATTATAGTCAAACTTTGCGTGTGTCGCAGCCAAATAGTAAAATCCTGTTTAGCCGTTTTTTTAAACGGCTCTAGGTATTTCAATAACTTCAGAAACGGCTAATAAGCAGTTCATTTAACGGCGGATTTTACTATTTTTCTGCGATCATCCATGTAGGCAAGTTTTATCATGCGCACTTGATGTGCGGGCAGGTTTTTTCCGCAAGTAGGCCGCTGGTGGGCCCTTTTTGCGTGACCCCTGACACGTGTTGCTCGAACATTTTTAGGTTCTACAACACGCCGGTTTCCTCACGATGTTTTCCTTCACCGTTTTGAGAGTCCTGGCATAGTGCACATAAATTTTTCGACAGAAAAACTCATTGGTACACGAGTCGAGTGGATTTGAACCCACGACCTTCGGATCGGAAGGCGGGGCCACTACCACTAGACCACCAGCCACCAGTGCTCTGATCATCCATGTATTATTCCATCGGTTAAAATGACATCGATGATCGCAGCAAAACATGGTGATGGCTATAGGACTTGACTAGATTCGAAGTTCACAGAAAGTAGTTCATAACTAAATTGATGTTCTAATTTCTAAGGCCCCTATTCCGAAACAGTGCTCGAGTCTGAGTCGAGCCTCAAGCATAGATTTTTGTTATTTTTAAATAACTGACAAAAAATGCTTGAGAGTGCATGAGGCTCGACTCAGACTCAAGCACTGTTTCTGAATACGGGCCTTAGTGCTCTATGTGAAATTGCAGGCAAATCGATATCGTTATATTGAATGCGGGCGTTTTTGGCTTGCCTTGGACCTTGACGGTCGATATGTTGGAGACGTCGTTCCAAGTGAACTACCTGAGTCAGTTCTACATGCTCATGAACCTGGAGAACATACTAGCTCCGGACGTTAGAGTTGTTTTTATATCGTCTGAATCGCACAGGTCGGTAGATATAACTAGCGGCAACTAACTTTAGCGCTGAGCGATATGCGCATGCGTCGTAGTGTGCGCATGTCGCGCACATTGAATGTGTGGATGTGTGTAGAGTGTCTTATTGGTACAGAGAGCGGAGTGCGACTGGGGAGTAAATCAGCGCTACGCACGCCCACCCTTCATCTCGCTAGCCTCCCTCAGATACCTTATTTTTGACTTCTGCACAATAACGGTCAGCGCTAAAGTTATGTGCCGCTACCAATACTTGCACTTTTTACACGTCATCCTTTCCATCACTTATGATCAGTGGGATTAGTTTACCATCTAACGAAATAGTGATAGATACTTTGATTAGAGTACCGAATATATTTAGGGGTCATCGAGTTGTGAACGTTAATTACTTAGTATTGTATTGCAATTGTGTTTATATTCTAGGAATATAAACTGGTCGTACTTTGACCAGTTACTCCCAACTGAAGAAATCGTGTCTCTACCTGAAGACAAGTACACGTCTATAAAGGCGTACAACATTTCAAAGCTTTGCGGTATCCTTGCGATGCGATATCTCGGCTTTCGTTGGCAGAATACCCATAAGTCAGTGCTCTGCGCGCATCCGGGATCATTCGTAAAGACGAGGCTCTGCCGTAACTGGTGGCCTTACGAAGCTCTATACACGATTATGTTGCCATTCAGTAAAAGTATTGTAAGCATAATTTTAAATTATTCTGGTATTTTTTTTATTTTAAAGATATTTCTACAAATATGCCTGTAAACTCCTCCTCTGAAGTTTTTGTTTTCTGAAATTAATTTCTTATTAGCACACTCTCCTGTAGATTAGTCAGCCACGCAACGTATAGTTTATTTGTAAGATTTTGAGTTTCCATCCAAGTCTAATAAGCCTATTCCTGATTAATTTATTTTCAAGCAACAAGCTGCCAGTACGCCTCTGTACTGTGCTACGTCGCCTGACCTCAAGGGACTCTCAGGGCTGTACTTCAAGAATTGCCAACGGACTGAGCCGAGCGAGTTGGCTTTAGACTCCCGCCTCGCGTTTAGAATGCATGACCTGACTGATGACTTGCTAAAGGACCGCACCGCGCTTATTACGACTGAAGAAACGGAACGGGTGGTAAGCCCGGTGACGGAGTGTAAGCCAGTTTTAGAAGAAGCACTCACTCCCGAGTATTCTACGTAATTTATTTAAAACTTACCTATATTTTTATCTTATAATTGCTCAACACCATCGTTTTGGTTCTAACTTTTTGGGGACTTTCTCTATTCTCTTGTAAGGCATGATAGAAAATACACTGAAAAGGTCTGGTAATCCACATATTATTACCATGTGATGGGGTTATGTGGGGGGCTAGTCTAGTGTATAGATCTTATGGAGGTACAAACTAAGCATTTAAAAATAGTATTGTTTCTTGTAAAACAACCCTTACGAGATATTAAATTACATGATGCCCTGTTATAGGAGTCAGAGGTAATTCTTTGTTTTTCGTATAGTTATAAATTATTTAAGTTTGGTTTTATAAATTGAGCAATAAACAATTTTATGTATAAATCTATTTCCTTTATTCAGTACGTAATAAATACAAAATGCGGGTACTCTAATACAATTTATACAGGGTTATTCATTATTAGCTGCAAATACTCAGGAATTAGGTTCAACAAATAAAATAAAAAATATTTATGAAATGATTTTTTTTAAGTTTTGTTATGAAAATCCCGAGAAAATCGATAAAGGAATCATTGGCGCCTGACCTATTTTGACCTTTGATCCGCGCCCGCGTGCCGTGAGCGACACTCTGCGTTCAGTCACCGCCTAGGTGGGTCATCGTCCTGTTCTCCATGGCAATCATTATGCAATAACCGTAAAGAAATTAATAAAAATAAAATTTTGATACAAAAACTTTTCATATATATTTTTTATTTTATTTGTTGAACCTAATTCTTGAGTATTTGCAGCTAATAATGAATAACCCTGTATAAAGGTTTAAATAACAGGTACTTACATACATAGGACTTATGACTATAGACAAACTATTGCCATCTCGTTCAAGTGACAGGGCAGTGTTTCAATTTTGGTAATAAGACGCTGAAAACCATGAAACTACTTCTCGCTTGCACACTTTGCACCTTTTGAAAGGTTTAAAAACACTGAACTTATTTATAGAAAATCGCGAGCAACTGTCTCTCCGATTGCACACAGTTTAGCAAAAAAGTAATTTTGATCCTAACACGATTTCCTACTGCCAAAATGTGCGAGCGAGAAGTACATCAACGGTTGTCTTCGCCTTTAAACTGATGAGTAAGAAAGAGAGAACATATAAATAACAGAGGACACACTCACGGGATTTGGCTAATATTTACCCATTTACTAGGGCTGCATTATTAGGCCCCTATTAAGGGCGGTCTGCGAAGCCGAAAAAAGTATTCAGTTTAGAGAACTTGTTTTTGTTATCCCTTGTTACAAATATTAATTTTTCTATCGAGGCCATTAATATAATAGCAATTTTATCTAAGAGCGCACTGCGAAAGAGAAAGTTATATTTTAAACAATTAATGATAGGTAATTATACAGGCTTATTCATTATTAGCTGCAAATACTCAGGAATTAGGTTCAACAAATAAAATAAAAAATATTTATGAAATGTTTTTTTTTAAGTTTTGTTATGAAAATCCCGAGAAAATCGATAAAGGAATCATTGGCGCCTGACCTATTTTGACCTTTGATCCGCGCCCGCGCGCCGTGAGTGACACTCTGCGTTCAGTCACCGCCTGGGTGGGTCATCGTCCTGTTCTCCATGGCAATCATTATGCAATAGCCGTAAAGAAATTAATAAAAATAAAATTTTGATACAAAAACTTGAAAAATTTTTTGATCAAATTTAAAAAAAAGAATTTCATAAATATTTTTTATTCTATTTGTTGAACCTAATTCCTGAGTATTTGCAGTTAATAATGAATAACCCTGTATAAATAACCTGGTTATTGTACATGCAGTGCGTCTTTGCCTTATATTATTGTCCTTATATTGTTTAACTTTACATAATATAATCTCAACAAGAACAAACATTTCATAACGTTAACGAATTGCTTCTGTTTTCTCTTATAAATAACCTATCTATAATAATAATTGAGTCAGCAACAACAATATAGCAATTTTAAAACAATAAATAAATGCATTATAATTCATATTGTAAATGAGGAAAGACCAAATTCTGTAATGATTGCTGGAATTTAAAACTAAAAAAAATACTTAAGTGCTGTTATAAATAGTGATTACATTTTGTGCATAACGTAATAAAATAACTTAATTTTGATATTTCATATTTTACATTGTAAACGCAGCCATAAATATATTGATTATTTGATGACCTTTAAAATGCAAACAGTCCTATTAGTAGTCATAAAGTAAAAAAAACAACTGATTTTATAGCGATCTATAATAATCCTGACGGTTCTCAATTTTAAATAAGTCATCTAAAAACAATCTCTTGTTTGATAACTTTCATCATTATTTAGATCTGAATCTGAGCTTGAGAAATGCTAAATTATATGATTTCCAGTGCTTTTGAAGGTTTCAATATTAGAAACACAAGCACTTTTGTTTAAAGTGTCGACTTTGACTTAGGTATAATGTACCTGTAATTGGCTTGGTTGGTTTATTTTGTGCTAACTCAGGATCAAATGTTTTATAATAATTAATTTGATAACCATAGAAATTGATTAAAGCGTGACTGCAAATACATCGCTGTAAGTATTCATCTACAAGTATGGTTTGATAGAAGGAATCATAGATAGTTCCATATCTATGATTCCTGCTGAAAAAATACGACGCCAAAATCACTTGTATTTCAGTAACATCAAACACACGAGCAAAGAATTCCTCCTACATTGACGTAATTGTCATTCTTCGCCCGTGGCTTTACCTTATAGCCTCAGACTCTCTTACTCACTCTCTTATTCACTCAGACCAACAAACTCCTACGCAGGTTAGCCCCTCGCGTTTTTACATATATTTTTTTTATTCGACTAGCTAATAGAACAAGCATATAATATATGGTACACTATAACAAAGCCATGCCTCGTAGGTCACGCGCGTCAGGAAACGTGCCCTAAGATGCACTGCTCTTTGTCCATCAGCTCAAGACGCATGACGCAAGTTATTCGATGGTATGTAAAGTCCACTAGGCATGGTGCTCAGTAAAGTAGGATCCGTTTCTCAACCTGCTTGCGGCAGATAGGGCACACAGTGATGCGATCGCCGCACATCTGACACATGCCATGTCCGCATAGGAATATCATATTCTTGAGCCGGTCCAGGCAGATTGGGCACATTGTCTGAAAGGAAAACAGAACTGAATGTTATTCAAGTAATTTGGTAACAGACGCGAATACTACTACAAAATGAATTGACGAAAATAGGCTGAAAAAGAGCATACTAAAGTAGTAAGAGCCGCCCAGTTTGTTTCTTGGTTCTTCTTCTAGGCTTCGTGTGGATCGGAATCTAGATTCAGCTAGATTTAAGACTTATCAAAGTCATAACAGTTTTCTATTAAAATGCGGTTTGGCTACAGCTCGCAAAATGCATAACTTTGTTGCAAGATGAATTGAACGGCTTAACCTCTAGCATAATAGGTGCTCTTGTACCTAATACTGCTACTACCACTCTCAAGTAGTACACAATATAATGTACTATCTCTTAGGGATCCACGTAACTACGGTCGGCGTAACTTGGCAGGTCTGAAGTTAGCCGTCAAGGCGAATCTACTGTCAGCCATTGGCTATTTACTCCCAATGTCACTTCATACCTGCCAAGTTCCACCGGCCGAACTATACCGGCATACAAGTGTTTAAACGAGCGAGTACGGTTGTAGGCAATAAATATTGCACATCGGCTAATTTCGGCTTCATAGAGCGTAGTGTGCGTTAGAAAGAGATAGCGCTCATCAAAGGCGAAAAGCCGATGTGCAATATTTGTTGCCTACTACTATAAGTACCTACTTTCACCACACTTGGTTCGAAAGAATCAGTGACACGATAAGAAGATATATAATAAGTACCTGTTCCTTGATTCAACAAAGCCGAAAAGCCGATGTGCAATATTTGTTGCCTACTACTATAAGTACCTACTTTCACCACACTTGGTTCGAAAGAATCAGTGTCACGATAAAAAGAAGAATAAGTACCTGTTCCTTGATGTCCTGTAACTGCTGCTGCAGTTTCTGTACGTCCGCGGGCGGATGCGGGGCGACCGCGGGGGCGGGGGCGAGGGGGGCAGGGGCAAGGGGGGCGGGGGCATTAGGGGCGAGTGCGCTCGTGAACCGAGAGCCGTTGTTCATGTAGTGAGGCGCGGGCGGCGTCGGCACTGGCTGACCCTTGTTCACCTGCACCTGTGCGAGGTTACTGCTGCTCTCCTTTTCAACTGGAAGAAGAGATAAAAGCTGGACAATTTTGTCAAGACGTATTTGTGCGTCCATTGCGTGGGGAATTTTATAAATAAACATTGAGGACTATTCACACATCACTGAAAATCAGCGCTGAGAACTCATTCTCAGCTTTTTATGTAGACCGTACATGGCAGCATTCCACACACACACACAGACCAGAACTCTGTGTTAGTAACGCTGTCACTTTTACTGTTTTATTTCTTGTCGCGTACAGTTGGCATAAATAAATTATTTTCTTACTTCTTTCACTATCTAGCCCCAAATTAAGTAGAGCTTGTACTATGGGAAGGAAATAAGTAGTTGATATAATTCTTATACATACACATTTTTTTTGTAAATAGTATGCAACAAAAAAAATGTGAGACAATCTAACATCCAGACAGAGAACAAAAATCTATGATCCTCACAAATATTAGTTCTCGCTGGCGATCGAACCCACGCCCTCTAACGCAGAAGTCAAACTGAGTTGTGAAGGCAGTGTACTCACGGTCAATGTTAAGCGTGGCAGCGGCCGCAGCAGGCACAGCGGCAACCGCAGCGGCAGCGGCAGTCGGCGGCGGCTGCAGCGGCGTGCGGCACTCGACGCACTTGCGCATGAGAGGCGCGCAAGCTGCACAAGCGCACACGTCACCGCACGGACGGAATACCACGGTGGCGGGCGCCTCAGAGCACACCACGCATTCGCCAACCCGCTGCCGTGATGTCACACCCGCACGGCATTGCAGGCACTTCTTCACCTGTATACACCCACTACTATTTAGTAACGAGAACAACCTCTCCTTATATTTAGACAACCTCAACGAATTTTAGCTGGTACTTGGTACTAAATCTCAGTTGTTCTCAAGGGTCAGCGTTTTACGCTGTGACGCGGTTTAATGGCCAATTACAGACAGTCAACAGCTAAATACAAAAACGACAGCACGTCACTGCGTAGACTCGCTCATTATTTATAGTCATAGTGGTAGTACTTCCCGGATGAGCCCTTCATAATAATACCCATAATCGGAAACTAGAATGCATCGCGTGAATAAACGATCGAATAAAATCTAGACTTTCTGTAAAACGTGGACATTTGCCAAGGCGAAATTGATTTATAAAAACTTAATCAGGATCAAAAATATACATTATGCAATCACGGAGCCGCTTAGGTTGGGTCGCGATTCGCGTCACTCACTACGTCATGATATTTATTAACTCCATTCATAATCCCTGACGCTTTTTAGCGGCTCGAAAAATTATTCATGTCACTTTCATATCTACGAATACAGATGGCTTAGCGGGTTGCTAAGCTACTTGAGTGTGCGAATACCTATATGACTAAGGCCTTATTAATAAGGCTAAAACAGCACAGTACTGTTGCTATCTATATATAGGTATCTATGTTCTACTAAGTATCAGCTTGCAGACTTCGATTCTATTGGGCGGCATGCCAAGAGGCTCATAGGAGCGACGAATGGTTCGACTTTAAGCTCTATAACGAGTCTGTCCTTATCGGTATTGTTCCGAATGCATTTATGTGATTGGCAGGACTTAAACAACTCCATCAACTTTTTTCCTCCATTTAGAAAAATGGAGAAATAAACAAGAATAATAACAAGAATAATAGTGCCATTCTTTTTCATGGTCGCTCATTTTTATAACGCTTTTATTAGCTTCACCTGTATGTATGTATGTAACCGACCTCTTTGAGCTCGATTTTCTCCTACTTTGAACGATCAGATTTGATTCAAACTTTGCACACCTGTTAAAGGTCGATGACAATGCAATAATATGAAAAAAAAAAAAAAATGAAAAAAAAAAAAACGAAAAAATGAAAAATAAATTATAGTTTAAAAAACTAAAAAAACTCTTTTATAACTAATTGAACTAAAAAGTTAAAAGTAAAACTGCAATAGTTAATTAAAAATTTATATTATTGTACAAAAAAAGCGTTGGGTGTTTGATTTTGATTGTTGTAAATATTTTATCAATAGTTTATTATATCTGAAGTTATTATTATTAGTTATTATAAAAAGCACCCCACGCTTTTTTTGTACAATAATATAAATTTTTCAATTAATTATTGCAGTTTTATTTTTAACTTTTTAGTTCAATTAGTTATAAAAGCGTTTTTTTTAGTTTTTTAAACTATAATTTATTGTGCTAGCGTTTTACTTTTACCCAACTAGCTAATAGAACAAGCATATGGGCCATCTGATGTTAATGGTTATCATCGCCTATAATACAGTATTGCCACGCAGGTCACGCACGTTATGTACCAGTAAGTTCGCGGGTACCCACACTCTTCAAGCCCAATTCAAGACCCTTCAAGACGCTTCTTGGCGGCAGATATAGTGGTTTTCCCCGGAGCCCTTCACAGTTGGTTCTAAGATTATATTGCAAAAGAAGTTACTCACCCTCGCAGCGCAGACATTGCAACAACAGATGTGACCACACGGACGGAACAGAGTATCTCTCTTCGCGTCAGAGCAAACGAGACACTCATCCGCTGTTGGATCACTGGCCGGAGTTGCTAGTTCTGGGACCACTTCAGGCTGGTTCGACACTGGCGCTATGTTCACGCCACTGGTGCTGGGTAATGCCCCACTTGTGCTGGGTAGGGAACTGGTTTCGGCTTCTGGTGTATCGCTGACCATGACGGTTCCTTCTTTGCGGCATGACGTCAGAGTTTTGCAGAGATTCGGGTCGGGACAGAGGTCCAGTGGAGTTTGGCCTGGAAACACACAATACATAGCATTGGTATTTTGTGGTTAGGAAACCTTCAAAACATCTATTTTTTTTCTGAAATTTATCGATTTTCATTTTTGCTGCCATTAAATATGAAAATATCTACGTTTTTAGGTCGAGATTAAAATTTCAAGTCAATCGGCCTTTGGTTATCTACTGAACGAACTAAAGTCTCTAGCTCTACTAATAACCTCCGCAGGAAAACACTTCATTCCGGGGTTTGTTAAGAGCTCAATCTCTAATTTTCTCCTTAGGTGCACACGATCCCTTTAGTCTTTCTATTTATAAAGCAACCAAAATAATTGAGATGAGTATTTTTTTGAATCATTACGACGACACAAGTTCGCTCACGGCGGTGTGTCGTTTTCTTCCTTGCTCAGTATTAGATACTAATTAGTAAGGCTGTGCGTTGATTGTCAGTCACTCATGTGACTATTTTATACATAAACATGATGTGAAAGAGACTAACGTTTTTATTTCTTGAAGTGCGCAAGCGCCAGACCGTCAGCAGTGACGCATCGCACACGTCATACAGACGACACAGCGTTGAAGTTTCTCAAGGAGTTTGTGTAAAAAGAGTCTCACGTTTCTTATTCTTGATGGTGAGATCAGCTCCATGCGCAGCGAGGAAGCACGCGATGGAGGCGGAAGACTTCTTGTCGTGCGCATGCGCCAGACCCGTCAGCAGTGACGCATCGCGCGCGTCTTGCAGACGACGCAGTTGCTGAAGTGTATGGTGGCGGAGAGCTTCGTGGAGGGGGGTGTCGCCGTCCTGAAAAAACAAATTTCATAAGAGATGTCTCCCGATCATCGATGCGATAGGTGGGCATGGGCAACCATCAGCAACGTTTCTCGGCCAACGGAGGTCTCATCGATGATCTAGCTAGACGCTTTTGAAAGAAAACTGTGGAAGGAGGCTTGATGATTTGGAGAACTGTAAACCTTTGGGATTGGCCTTTGCCCAGCACATAGAGGACGAAATAGGGTAGGTAGGGTATTTCTGCCGCGAAGCAGCATTGCTGTGTTTCAGTTTGAAGGGTGTGGGTGCCGGTGTAATTACTGGCACGTGAGGCTGAATATCTGTATGCCTCCAGTTGATGGACGCAGGGCAGTGCATCGTAGGGCGCGTTCCTGACGTGCGTGACCTGCGAGGCATTGCTTTGTTATAGGCGATGGTTACCACTTTACATCAGGTGGGCCATATGCTTGTTCCATCAGCTAGTTACATAAAAAAAAATAAAAAAAAAAAAAAAAAAAAAAAGGTAAAAAAATATACACGGTGTAGTAACGGTCAACCACACTACATACTATATAGAAAGGGTCGAGAATACAGCCTATTTCGAGCCTGTTCCCCCTCCCCCACCCCGCTTTAAACAGGGATAGATAGATTTCTCAAGTGCGTCCGTGTCTTTTAGCACGCATTTGTTTAACATGAAAGTGACGTAACGACCTAAACCGCAGCCACGAGGTACAGTAGTGAGGGGTGGTATCCTTACTTTATCACAGATGTTGAGATCAGCGCCGTGTGCGACGAGCAGCCGTACGATCTGCGTGTGTTGCCGCTCCACCGCCAGATGCAGCGCGGTCTGAAGGTTCGCGTTCTGCAAGTCAGGCCTGGCGCCGCCGCGGACCAGCAGCTCGGCCACCTCGGCGTGGTTGTTGAGCGCAGCGAGGTGCAATGCCGTGTAGCCGTCGTCCTTGGCGTCGTCCACTATCCACGGCCGGGGCAGTTTTCCCAACATTATCTTCATTGCGCTGCAAAGAGAAATATAGCCAGCTTTACTAATAATTCCAAAAAACAACATGCGCTTTGACTTTGAACCCTTGAACTGGATTTCTCCCACCCCTGTTTGGATTCGAACTTGTACCCAACTTCTTAAGTGTCCTCAAGCTTCGAAGGAAAATATTGTCAGTTTTGTCAGCTCTGCACGTATGGTACGTACCTAATACTTATCCCATGAGACATGTAGGCCTAAGATGACCGACGTGACATATGTCTTCGCGAGAAGAGAAAATTTTGTCGACATCGATTCGTTTGTCGATTATGGTATGATGAGCATCACGAGAGAGACAGCTGTCGTCGACGACTCGCCTATGTCGTGAAGACAAACCAGTGATCATTTCTTCCATATTCTACCATAATCTACCATTGTATTTTTATTTTTTAATGGTTTCGTTCATTCAATTTGATACCTGTGACTGAAAAAAAAACCCCGCCAAAACTAAAATAAAATAATAGGGAAGCAAACGGAATGAAAATGTAAGTAAATACCTATGGTAGGTACCCCTATTTATTGTTAAAAACCGATAGCACTAGCAAAATAGATTCATTGTATTCTCAAAATCGGTACATACCTATGCTGCTAGCTATACTTATTGTTTGTATTAATATTTCAGGGTTAGAAGTAACAGAATCCAAAAAGAGTTTCTTTGCCGGTATGATATGTCCGAGCACTATGAATTTGCGGCAGGTGATTAAAGCTCGCTGCAAAGTGTCCAACAAATAACAGCGGGGTGGAACCGCCTCAAGACCGACGAGTTGAGCCTTGGTAGGACGGTGGACAGTGGAAAATTGTACCTACGTTTTGATAGCAACCATACCTGTTTTGACCTGTTGCTATTTATCAATGAGGATTTTTAAAATAGGTAACAAAAATTATATATCGAGGGTGCAGTGTTAAAACCCTCGATATGTGAGTATTAGTTACTTTAATATACCTACTCCGTAGTACATAACTACCAAGTTTTGTTTTCAGTGTCCATTGAGCCGTATCTAACTAAATCAACTCATAGAAATACATAATGTATTTATGTGCGTAGACTAAGCAGTTTGCACTAAAGGAATGATTGCAGGATGCAGGATAGAGAATACAGAAATACCTCTATGAGCATGTCCGTATATTAATGTATTTGTTTCTTTTCAGATTCCATGGGCCATCCACAAACCAAACATTCCACCTTACATAGGTATTTGCATAACTTGTAAATAATATACCTATTTTAATTTATGACAAATAAATTTATTTACACACAGAAAACTGTCTTTTTACCTAAATAATGTTGAACTAATGAAGAGGGCTTTCTTTGTAGGTGCTTATGGTTGATAAGGTATAAATATTTTTAAGGCTTTTGTAATATTCTATTCATTAACATAACGTAGAAGTTCTGCGCGTCTTTGGCCTTGCCGAAGCAGACCCGCAGGTGATGGGTCCTCTGCAGCCAAATATCCGTTGATAACTTCTTCGTTTTCGACTCGTGCATCTTCGTCCAATGTCACCCTGTTATTAAAATATTTTTACTAAAGTATTAGATAGGTAGGTAACTATACTCAGTTTTTACTTTGCATAAATTCGTAGTGTAGTAGTTCGTAGTTGATAAACTGAGATCCAATGACACGTCTTCACTATTGAAACATTGAGTGAATCGGGTAAATGTATGAGAAGTGTTGACTCACACTAACCTAATTTGTTATTATTAATTTTAGACCATTACAATAACATTTTAAGCAGGATAACACATAGAAATCTATGGGTAGTTAACCTCAAATGAACTAGGTACTCACCTTCGAATGCACCGCCCGCAGCAAGATAGGCCCGTACTAGTTTTAGGCTCTAAATCGGGTTTTAGACGTTTGATGAGGTAGAATTCCCAGGGTTTTGATAATCTCCAGAGGCACTGAAACTCTACCTGAACAACGTCAAAAGGATCACATACCACATACGTCTCTGATTATTTTCCGTTGCATCTTTCTGTTTTGCTTATCGGCGTACATCGCAATAAGATGATTATAGTAAGTTATAGCCATCCTTTGAAAAGTTAGCAAAACAAAATCTAAAAGACAAGCGGAAGACATATCTCGTTTTCAAAAACTGTCGACGAGAAAATTTCCCGCGCAGAAACGTCAAAAGACGAGAAAATATGGCGGTCATCTTACCATTTGACGACAAAATTCAAAAATCAAAATTCGAATTCCGAAGAAGTCTTCATTTGACAGATGATGACGACATATTTAGGCGGTCATCTTAGCTCGTGTAGAGATATAGACATATCTCTACTTTTGACGAGTTATATCGACTCTCGTGGCGGTCATCTTAGGCCTAATGGAATCCTACAGATAATGCCGGCTGACTAAGTTAGATGCGGCATATAGTCATAATCCAAGGCACGAACACAAGAAGGGAGAAAATCTGGCTCAGATCAGCTATCATTATTGATTATCAACCAATATAATAATGCCTGTTTTACTTATAGTTATATTATATAACACAATAAACGCCTAAGATAATTTCAAATTCTGATCTTATTTTATTTTATTTCTTATTTGGTAAGAAACATGCAAAAGTGTAAAGGTAAAGATCGGTCTGTATCTAAACATACATTTCAGACTCTACATTCTTCGTTTCCCGCCTTTAGTCTCCTCTAAATAGATTACAAGAAAACATACTCCATCGGCAGTCGGGTAAAATGATACAGTCTGTCACAGATAGACTAGACGGGTGGACTGAGCAGACTAGGTAAGGGGACTCTTATTTATTACTTTAGTCTTCGCAGTCTACCAGTCTGTCTGGTAGACTGTCTACCTTAGAAGTGATGGACCCTATTTGCGTTCTTAAGTTTAAAAAGAACATACTGCGAAATAACAACATGAAACATGAAATTTCCGTTGCTCTCAAGATAAAGCTCGCTTTAAGATCTAATGCAGAGCCGTTTATTTTTAGCATGTTACTAGGAGATCGTCTTTATACATTTGTTAACTTCAACATTTTGCACCCCCACGAAGAGGTTCCCCAACCCCCATGTCTCCACGGCTCCCACAAATGGTGTCACTGGATCAACATAAGTTAGCTTTTTTGTGAGAATTCTCCCGCAGAGTGGAGACGAAGGTAAACGTTGTTCATTTTAAAATGCCAGATGCTGTTTCAGTTCCAATGAATCAGATGAGACGTCATTTTATTAAATGAAAGAAGTAACTAGCATCTAATTCTTTCCGTCCATCTTAAAATAAATGCAGAGAGCATAGAATGTAAAACAACTCAACAAAACGTAAACTTCGTTGCAGAAACCATCGGCACTGTCGAGGTGGGTGAACTCGGAACAGAAATAGCTCGAAAGATCGCGTTTGCTTCATCAATAGCTACCTCTACAAGGTTTATGTGCTCCCGTAAAATACTAATAAAGACTTCACTGGATCAATCACGATAGCGTTATTGATCCAGTTTAATAGATGCTCTACCCATTTTAGATTTTTACTACACAATCATGAGCTTGTAAATTCCTCGTGGGTGACTCGTGTGCGCTAAGCGAGTTCGCTAATGCAGTAACATCGTGTATGGTAACAATGAATTAAGCGACTACACATTTTAATATGCCGCGTAACATTTAAAGAGTAAAACGACCGAACAGTTAATTAAATAAGGTCAAACGTCACAAGAGGCGGGCGCGGCGCGGGCGCTGTTCGTCTGCCCGCGCTAACAGTTGGTGTCAGCGCGCCTCGCGCTCGCGTTTTCTGCCACAATGCGCACTGTCACGTTTTTCGCGAAAATTTCATTCACAAAAATGCAGATATTTCTACACGTTTTTAGGTACACATATTTTTCTAAAGTGATGTTTGAGAAATGAGTTGGTGACGCAAGTAAAACATTGCACGAAAAAGTGACGTCATTAATGTTTTTGATATTGTATTAAAATTTAACAACAATATCGACGGTGTAGTATCAATATATAATATCTACAAAAACATGATTTTACAGGAGACAAAAAAAACTTTTAATTTCTATAGTTTTTAACATTTTAATCAAAAAGTTACTTTTATTTTAAAAATAGTAGGAACCGCTTCTGATGGTGATAATGATTCAAATCTAATATTTCAGGTTAGGGATATAAATGTAGATAGAAGTTATTGTTTCAAATTTAACTAAAACCTGATCTTTATCTCGTAGATGCAATGTATTGCATTATAAAACAAATGCAATAAAACAGTTTGGATTACTTGAAAGGCATACTTTAATATTGTTTTATTAACAAGTTTGACAAAAACACAATAACAAAATTAAGACAGTTTAATTTTAGTTGAGTATCAACATTTTGGAACAGAAAAAACTATTTTAATAACTAACAAACATCGTTTTCACAGTATTTAGTCAAGTTAAGAAAATTCGTAACTAATATCGTAATCACAGAATTTAACAAATCATTAATAAATCATTTGTACGGCAATAAAACTAAATCTTTCTGTCTTTTAGCATAAACCTAACGAACTAATATTTAAAACAGGAACTTAGTAGTAAATTCTACTTTTGATCAAAGGACAAAGTTCAGAATAATCAATAGCAAATCAACTTATTGATCCTAAAGTAACACACTTGCATTACATTTCATTAGCAAAAAAAGTGCATCGTAAAACGCGTGACAATCTCTGGGAAAAACTTGTTTCAGCTGCTGTAGATGGTTAAACTTTGTAGCTGAAATTGGGATCCTGTTGGAATGCAGGGTCTCAATTTCAGCTACAAAGGGGGCGGAGGGTAGTAGGTCTCTGAGGTAGCGGCATCCATTCTGCATCAAAGTTTAGTTTTACCTACTTCGATGGTCATTGTGTTGTAACGGATGACTCAATGTCCACAACTTGGGGATCACCAGCCTTGCGTCCAGGTCTAATGCTTTTGTACATACAATTTTCTTGACTGGCATAATCTTTTATAAATTCATGATTAATGTAGATTGATTCATAAGGATTTGAGCTTCGTGCCTCTCTTGTAATAGTGACGTAGTCACTTGGCAGGTCTATTTCCCTATTTCTTCAGTTTCCGCTCAATGACACTGTGAACTGAATCACATTCCATTTGAGTATGACCAGGTTCTAAACATTTTAGAGTGATCAAGACATTATTCTTCTTGTTTAAATTCAACAAAGCGTTCGCCATAACAACGTTGCAGTTTTGGTAAGTACAACCATCTGGGAAAATTACTATAGGCAATTTTTTCGGAATGCAATTTTTCTCCAAGTAATCGACCAGGAATGACGCAAAAGTACTTGAGGTTAAGTCCGCAGAAGTCTCATCAAACCAATAGCAAGCGCAATGTTTATTTATCAAATTGTACACTGTAAAATTGTGGCACATTGCAACTAGCTAGTCTAGTCGGCGAGGAACAGCGCCGCAGTCAACACTTTTTTAAGCGTAGATATTCGGTATTGCAAGCAAAAATCACGCACGATGACTTATTTGGTATTTCAACAAGCAAATATCTCATAAATAAGTACAATTCAAGACCTTACGTCTTTGCAAATAGGAGCTCTTTTATTTGTACATACGAATATGCAATAAAGTGAAAATCGTTAAAATGTTACTTATTAGATATTGATACTTCACCGTCGATATGTAGTTTTAACTACATATTTTATTATTAAATGTATATTGGTATAAACGTTAAGAGAAGAAAACCAACAAAATGGTAAGAAAAACGATGCAGCTTATGCAGTGAGGTTAAAATAAGTGCATTTTTTTATGCCATACTTTTTCCTAGTACGAAAAAATCAACAAACAAGGTAGGAGGAATTCCTAGCAACCAGTACCTAAATATTCGGCGTCACGCAACATTACATCGGCATAATTGTGTCCTTCTCTTGATATTAATGTTGCGTGAACGGTATTGATTTATACAACTGCATAATTACAACGGAACTCAGACATTCATAAACGAACATTATTCACCATGCTCGTAGGTGTTTTACGTCTTCGCACTCACTATTATGTATCAAGATTTTCTGAAAATATATGGTTGTTATCTGAAAAGCTCTACCTTAGAACTGGAATCATGTGTGGAGTCAAGTAGGTTAAGCCTATTTCATATCATTCATTATTAATAAATCGGGAAGTATAAAAGTAAGTAAATTTGCTTACGAAATAAATACTTCAATAAATTGTCTCACCTACTAATAAGCACACCAAGCAAGAATGTATCATGCGGGTAGTAAAGTTTGCTAGAGTTATACTGAGATGTGATTTCCATAGTCAAATACGATGAATTCTGGAACTCAATTACATTAAATTTAATTCTCAATGGATATTTGCTAGTTCAGCTGATTAGTAAAGTTCACTAACAGTCATCATTTAGAAACGTTAGGTTTAAGGTTGGTTAGGGTAGAGATATATCGATTGGCGCACACAGTTTAGAGCAATTAGCAGTTGGTGCCCGAGCTTCGCTCGATATTTTTTTTTGGTAAACTGTTGTGAATTATATTTAAATACGAATTACTTACATACTGATTAAATATTAATATTTTTCGATCTTACCGACATAATAATAAACTCCACTACTCGGCGTTCTCTGTCCCACTAACTCTTGACTTAATCAACAGATGGCACTAGGAGTTATGATTTTATGATAAAGTTGATTATTTACTTTACGATTAAGGGGACATTTTCTAAAAATGAATCCTAGCTAGATCGTTTTATCGTCCCCGAAAACCCCTGTATACTTAATTTCATGAAAATCGTTGGCTCAGTTTCCGAGATCCTAAATATATACAAGATTTTCTCGTTTAAAGGTATAAGATAAGATTTGTCAGTTCTTACTAAAATTTATCACAAAGACGAGCTAAGAAGTAAATTACAGCATTTTAAGTTGAGTATTCTCTTCATTTTAATTTTCACTTTCAGCGTCGAAAATGTTTAAGCGCGCATATACTATTGTAATGGACAATTAATACAACATACCTCGAGTAATAAATCATTAGGTACTGTTCCAATGTCATACCTACTTTATTATTGAAACAACCAACTGAATCAGAGCACGGCTGAAACGCATTCTTTATTGTATCTAGGCGACGCCGACGGCGACATAGAACAATAAAGTGATGAATCACCGCGCTTGCAGCGTAACTTTGAAACGTTCCGAGTATTCCAGAACACGGAGTAAGCAATGTCCTCTAACATATTCCATAATGAATAATGTAACATATTGTCGCGACGAAACTGAATTTACAGGGCAAATATGAGTGGTCCAAGTGATCATATTCCTACAAAGAGAGCTGATTCCCCACGGATCCAGAATAGTAAATTATGGAAATGTGCGTTTGGGGGCAGCAGCGGGCACTAGTGGCCAATAACAATGTCCCATTAATATTCAACAGACGCTCTATGGCCGGTCCACTGCTCTGCACTGAGGACAGCTTCGACGCTTTTCTTTGCTCCATCACCATCTTGGATACCGTCTTGCATCTGTAATATCGTCTCGGACGATCCTATTGACACGTAAATGCTGAGTTCGTAATCGTTATTTCTGACAATGCAAACCATAAACTCAATTGGAAACCAAGTGGTTGATTCATTTGATAACTTCATGGATAACTTTCTACAAATGCTAATATTTATGATCATAACTGGTCAAAAATACTACCTTAGTTTTTTTCAATGTGATAGAAATGCGCCGTCAACGCAGAATAAATTACTAATATAACATACTTTATTTTCGAAAGGTATGCTTACAAACAATACACAGGGACACAAGCAAGCCCAAGTAAAGACGTTCAGCGTAAAATACGCAGAATATGCTATGCGAGTTGTTATAACGTTCCACTTGGTAGACAATAGTATGGAAATTGGAAAATCTGTAACCATTGCTGAGCAAACTTTTCCCCATCTCTTTCCGTATATTTATATGAAGAAACGGATTGAAACGCTGCGGTTGAATCTTCTTTCATAAGAGTCTTAAACTCATCATGCATGACTAATATATATGTTTTTTATATTAATCAATATAAGCCATAGGAATAATCCACGTCGATTGGTCAGTGGCCAATTCACGATTAGTAACAAAATCAGTCTCAAAACTCATAGAAGAAAAACAACAATACGATCAGACAGGCAAAGATCACTAGTATAGTACAGGAACCTATCAGTTTCTTACATTTGTACATGTGCGGATAAATGTGCTTATTAGATGAAGTTGGCCAGTCTTAATCAGTCAGGATAATAATAGGACCTATCTCCTGGCTCGCTAGAACTAAGTGGTAAAATATATAATTTATATTACCTACCCACTCATGTTCATGAAAAAAAAAAGTTATTGGATATCTTAATAATTAAGGAAAAAGTATGAGCGACATAAATAGAATGAGCGACTGGAATTTTATCATTCAACATTTTAGTAAAAACTACTGCAGCATTTATTTACAGGATTTGGTTTTTATGCTTCCGGAAATATGCCAACATAGTTTCAACTTGCAAGTTTGATACATTGTGTTATCGAAATGCTAACAAAACCATGTTGCTTTTAAGCAAACAAAAGATGAGTTGGCTGCCGTCCCACTTGTTTGTCTACGAAAGTTTGCCAAAATTATTTTATCAACGGCTTTGATCAATTTTCTGCCGTGTGTTATACAAGGGGTAGGCGATGCATGTATACAATACGCCAAAATTACTCGACGTAGTGGTGGTATGGAGCCTGCATTTCAGAAAATGAGCTGCTGAAATAACCTTTCATGATTTTTAGATTTAACAGACTAACTCTATTTTCATCCATGACAAAGTCAGTTTTTTTGTTTGAAGTAAATATTTGTGCGTTGTTTCAGAGGTCAGTGAACGCAGAGGATTGCCAGATCTCGTGATCGGATGGAACTATGTATAGCTCGACTACCCCGCGGGAGGTGACAGTGGTGGATGGTGTATGTAAACTAATAATAGTCTCCCCTCCAGCGCGCGACCATCGGGTCGGCGGCGACGGGAGCGCGCACATGTGGCGGCCGCGCCAGCCGCGCGCCGCCGGCTCCAAGCAAGCGGGCGGCTCTGCGTGCACGCACGCGGTTATTATAGAAGCGGTCGTCACGCGGCGCGGTTCACGCGCGCTGTTCCTTACGTAAGAGAGCCCGCGGGTCCGACGTCGCCCAGGCTCCAGCTTGCATCCAGAGCGGTCGTCGCGCGCTGCAGGTCGGTGCACGCTCGGGTAACCGATCCGATGGACGCAAGCCGACGGTTCTATTTCGGGAAAATACAAATTTGGAATGGATGGTACTCGCGAGACGTAAGCGAACCCGCCGGTTGGCTCCATTTTTAGAGCTGGTCTGCGCGTGCGCATCGTCCGCGTCGCCAGTGCTTGGTGAGCTGCCACGAGGCCGCGTCGCGCCACCCCCGCGTTGGCTGCGCCGCTACCACCAGCCAGTGGTAGGCTCTCGCGGTGTGCTCGAGCCGCGCTCCCTCATCGTTCTGCGCTACCTGACAAACCGTCATTGCCTTTCTGAAGGTAGTTTCACTTCAAAGCGAAGATTGCCAAGATCAGAAGCATCAAGAACGAAGACTGAAACCTCGAAAGCCTTAGGCGAGTTCCGTGCTTCCTTACTTCCCATAGTGCTTATTATCGTATGGAATGTAAAGAAGTATGGAGCTGCGCGGGCGTATCCGCCATGGACTTCAACATTTGTCAAGATCATCATGCTGTGATTGAAGAGATACCTACTCCATAAGGATTATAATTATGTGTGTTTCGATTGGTTGAGTTGTGCGTAAGTGTAATTCTTCTAATCTAAATGGATATCAAAATTATTTTAAGTGGCACTCAATAGCAAACCTCTTAATTTGGCGGAGTAATATAAAGCTTTAGGAGGTATTTTTAAAGTTTTGCTGAATTATAATATTAAATTAGAAGTCGAAAATAAATATTTTGCTAGGCACAAACGAGCCGCCACCGGGTAAGCAGCCTTTTCATTTGCAATTGTGTTCCGGTGGCTGTAATAAAAATACGAAATTAGTAAGTAAAAATACAAATTGTTTGTTCGTTGGCGAGTTGTCGTAAAATAACATCTGGCGTAGGTAACAGTTCGGACCGAGCCGAGGCAACATAAATAAACGTGCGGGAACGTCGCGTCGGCTGGAGTCCGAAACTCGGCGCACGGTTTTAAATTAGCTTTTAAAGATATATTATCAACCGTATGTGTAGCACTCACATTTATTAAGGTTTCTGAATCGCAACTACATAAAACTAAACAAATTTATGTTTATAGATTTATTTTTAAGCTTTCAACTAACTCGTATCTAACTATTTGTAATTGAAGAATCTTTCTTTCTTGATTCTTGACTTTATTGAGAAATACTTAGCTTGACTACGAATTTCATTAACATTCTTTTGTAGCAATGTTTGGAAAGTATTTCAAAGGTAAAGAGCAATGAAACTATTTAACTAAACTGAACAATGGAGCTCATTCGCCGATAAATTAAAGTTGAGTGAAAAAGTGGCAAGTCATTGAAATGAGTCATAATTTCAATAAAATTATACCTAGATTCTTGTAATGTTTGTTGGTCAGAGAAAAGTAATAAGTTTTCTTAACACCAATAATTAACGATAATAATGTACCTACTGTATTTCTTGTAATTATTTTATATTTCTTTAGATTAATAATGGTTTATCGCCCTCGCCCGTAAAGCACCGATTTACCTCTACCACCGTAAAAAACGAATGTACCAAGTACAGTAGTTAATTTCACTACCCTTAAAAATCCTCAAGCATTTTGTGATTCAAGAGATCTGAAAGGGTGGCTAAGGGCATATGTACACGGGCATAACAGCCGTGGGCTTATTGTATCAAATTCTTAATTGCCAAATCATAAAAATACTAAATAATAGATGCTATTGTCTTCTTTTCAATTATTAAACGTACATTTCAGGTAGTTGATAGCTTTCTGTAACTTAATTGGTACTCTAAATTTCACTAATGGGTTTTGTGATTTTTTTCAGCAGTTGGTAGTCTAGCTATGAAGATAGCTGCAGCAGGTTATTATAATGATATAGTGTTATCGAGTGGAGAGTGCAGATATTATATCAAAAGTTGCTTACCTACTACGTAAGACAGCGTAGCAGACATTTGGCAAGGATACCGATGAAAACTTCACATAAACGTGATATGGTACAATCAATATTATGTATGAATGCAGGGGGTAAATCAGTCTTGTAAAATGCAAATATTATTATGATCCCTTCGATTAAATACAATGCCGGTGGGGTTTTATATTATGTTGTATAGATTTTGTTAAAGCAATATGACGTCATAAGCATATATATACAGGAATGCAGAACAATCACGTAGACGACATCTTCAAATATAATAAATAAATAAATAAATAATGATAATAGATGAATAATTTATTAATTAACACAAGGGCGATGAGAAGTATTAAAGTCGAAATCATTTTGCAATTATAGAGGGAAAGATTGACGCATTGTAACACGTCTGATGCGCTGTATAATTTAAACATGTTCAACAAACGTTACATTATTCCAAAATGGTGAAATCATTCGCACATTTGTCTTGAACTTGAGCCTTCCAGATACACAAATGTGGTGAATAGCGGATAGGAAAAAACTGGGCAGTAAAAAAAACAGAAACGGCAGTGTTCGGAGCCGCGCCTGCGCCACATCTGGAGCTTGCATCTCATTATGCGAAGCCGTCAGCCGTCGCGGGTGAGCGGCCGACCCGCCCGAACACAATGTCCAATAATATGGTTATTGGCCCTATATTGTTTTCTATGATAATAGCAAGCCATAAACTAATACTACTTGAACTACTATCTAATACTTGAATAGAAAAGTTGCCAAACGTTTTCGTTTAGGTAAACACATCATAATGTGTTTTTTGGAATGAAAACTGGGATGCTGTGGCACTATTTAAGTTAAGTATCTTATTTTCTACTTATTGAAGTCTTTTAAATAAATGCAAAGCTTTAATTTGCTTTGCACTTTTGTCTCAGATAGTTTTTATATGCACTTCTCAGTGATAAGAAAACTTTTAGAAAGGAACACCGTATCTCAGAAGTCTGTGTAAAGAAAGAAATGAAAACTTGTTTCCAACTCCGTCTCAGCTTAATCAGATATTTAAAGGCATTTACTTTCGCGGGGACTAGAGTTTTATGACGAACACTTTGAATAATGATGTTGATTCCTATTTGCAACTTTTCTCATCTTAATTTATGTTTCAAATACTAATTTGATTAAGATTTTTTTATGAGAAGACACTAAAAGAATAATAACACGTTGATAGTTATAATTTTCACATTTAAGTACTTACATTGAACATTTTAATTATCAACGGCAATTTAAATTTGAAAGCAAAGACACGTAATTGTTAAATGAGTCAGTATTTTTAAGCTTTTATTCAACTTCATAAACAATGTAGATGGTAAGGAAAGAGGCGAGGCATTAGATAGGTTCCGTTCATTGTTTTAAGTAGCGAGGGGCATTGGGAATGATGGGTTGGCGCGGGCGCCGGCACTGGGGCAATGACAGCGCGCACGCATTGCAATCAGGAGCACTCACACAGAGGCGCGGCTGCATTGTACCGCGACTGCTCAGTAATAAAGCAACCACTCAAAGTATGATATGCGAGTACAGACACAAACGATCGCTAATGGTGAGTGGGCTTAGAACAAGAAAAACACTCTCAAGAATAAAGTGCTTGCATGAAAGTGTTCTTCATCATGCACCGTAAGTTGCCTATTATTATTTCACGAGCCGGTATGACCGAGCTTCACTCGGGTTAAAAAAAAATAGTATTATTATTTGCCAATAGGTACCACCAATAAATGTCAGGAAGAGTCGTATCTTTATTGGCTTATTTTTAATTAACAACGCCTTCTAGCTTGCAGTTAGTTGCTCACAATCGCCAATGGATGGCAGGAACAGTAGTATATTGCAAAACACCAACTTCTCGTCATTTTCTAAAAATGAATCCTAGCTAGATCGATTTATCGCCCCCGAAAACCCCTGTATAGTAAATTTCGTGAAAATTGTTGGTGCAGTTTCCGAGATCCTAAATATATATATATATATATATATATATATACAAGATTTTCTCGTTTAAAGGTAAAACATTGAGCTTTTTACTATTCAAATAGTGTTGACTGACGACCAGCTGATACCCATAGTTCCCACTGTGTCCATGCAAACCAACCAAACACCGGCCCTTACAAAACATCGTAGATTAAAATAATAATTACACACTATGAAATCAGAACTACCCGATACCGCGCCCTTTGATAGTGCACGCCTTTACTATTGCACAAAAGACTATTCTATGAGAAAGGGATCTTGACCTACCAGTTTGTTCAGAATGTTCAACTTTCAAAAAACAATTTATTCATGCATCCATGCAGCGACTACCAACAAAAGAATTTTAAACTAGACAGGGGGATAATGAATACTAGACAAAGGCAATTTTAATAGAGTTACTTGCGTGCAATTCGACTTCAAGACGCGTAAGTTTTTAAATTGAATGGATAAATTCTGCTTGAGACTTTGAGAGAAAGAACGGATAGACGAGTTTCGGCGTGTTTATCTAGGGGTCGACCAGCTACCACCTGCCTTCTTTTAAAATTTGGGTGCGTATATAATCAGTTGATGTATTTATCTTAAAACTAGTATCGAAAATGCAATGCCTTAACGAATAAGAATCAATTAATTGCACAATGTTATACGTAACTAACTACGACATGTTCGAGTGTGTATATGTAGCTATAGAGATGAGTGGATGTCGTGTTATTCGCGGATGACGTGCGAAAATAACCACCAGACGAATCTTTGGCACTGCTCCAGAGGCCACCGAGTCTCCTGACGTTCTCTGCCTTAGTCAACATTTCTGCCAGACATACCAACTCATTAATTATGCCGCCGGTTTGAAATTGTTAAATTTCATTACGGTTTATTTTTGCTTTGTTGATGTCAGCGCTGTTTTGATATGCCTAACAGTGGTTTGGTTTGCCCCAATCATGGAACTTCAATGTATTTCATTACAGATCGGACATTTTTATTAAAATTCTAACGAGTGAAAGCTCACGTTATTAATGGTATTATGGTTTTTTACATTGCGAACCTCTCAAACCTTAATTTTAAAAGTTTTGAAATGTTAGAAAACCTGTCAACATTACTTGATTTTTACCTCAATTGGATGATTATAATATCTTCCAAATTCAATGCAGACCGGATTGACGAAATAGGCATAGACAAACATCCAGCGCCGATACGTCAGTTTAAGAAATCTTAAAATAATTATTAGAGAATAGGTACATACTCTTACAGTTATATATTTGTTAAATTGTTATACATATTACCTACATTTTAAGCTGTAACTAAACTGTATAAGAATGCTACTATAATGTTTGTGAATATTCAATAAATTTCATTTCAGTTATATTTTGGCAGACTGTTTTAAAAACCTAGTCACCTTTTGTTCGAAACATAAGTTCTCGAAGAAATAAACTAATATGATTTTATGTATGAGTAGAGTACTTACACAATTACAGATGAAAGTTCGAATTTAGTCTACAAAATAATTTAAATGCCTTGAAGTAGATATTAATTCCAAACGGTTACGACTACAATATTAATATATTAATTTAAGGAAAGTATTAGAAAATATTCAATTAATTTTATTTAGTTTTTTACGTAACCAAACTAGTGGGAGAAAGTACCCCATTAGTTCGGTCAGTAGAACCGTTCAACAGAACTACTGAAAACTGTAGCTTTACTGAACCATAACCTAACTTAGGTATACACGGCAATAACAAATCATTGCGGCGTGTTCGCAGGTCCATTATTCAAATTAAGTCGGAAGAGAAGTACTAAATTAGCAGGTACCAGCTAACAAAAGCATTGATTTATTTCACACACTCGCTAAACTTACTATCGCCGTCTCACTAATGTTAATGGCTATAATAAATAGGTAGGTCTGGTATTTTAGCACGTGAATCTAATCAGATACGACGCGACGCCAAGCGTAGATTTCTGTAACCATGTACGCCATTAAAATAACATATGATACCCAACAATGTCGCTAGATGGCAGTGTATTGCTTTAAAGTGTGAAGCCCAATGTAGAGCTAATCGAAAAGTTTTAATTCGATATGCATTTTATAAGGATTTATATTTAGAAGCGCAAATTATTCGTATAATTTTGTATGCTATTATGTATCATTAGTAACAAACTATAGAAGTATAATGTACCAGTTTTTGTTTTATTGTTTCTACCATGGAACTAAAAGGATAACAAAATATAAACAGTTATACCTATGACGTCACAGTCCCATAGAGATAATATATAAGAGATACATATAAGACAGTACATATAATTAACTAAGGTTTCCGCGTGTGTTGTTAACGCTATACATAGATCGTGCCATAAGACATCCAATGGGTCTCATGAGGATATGTTGGACTATACATCTAAATGTATAAAACTCTTACGTTACTGACTGACTGACTGACTGACAATCAACGCGCAGCCTAAACTAATGGTCTTAGGAGTATGAAATTTGGAGGGTAGATTCCTGGTGTAGGGTAGGGGTGCACTAAGAAAGTAATTCCCGAAACTCAACCCCTAAAGGTCTGCAGCGGGGGTTGAAGTTTGTATGGAAAACCCTAAACGCGAACGAAGTCGCGCGGGATTCCACTAGTTACCTATATAAGTCTCTTATGCTTGGAATTTGGTGTAATACTACAATCAAACCGAGATTTTAGTTAGCCAAGCTTAGATAAAAGAGTAGGTAAGGTAATTAGTGGCATATGTGGCTGGTGTCCCCCGCGGCGCCATCAGTAGCGCGCCGCCTGCCGCCAGAGCCGACCCATCGCACAATAAACCGACACCAAATTATCTTTTCAAACAATTAGCCGAGACTTATTGCCCAACAAATGCTCCCAACAGAAATACGTTCGCAATTAAACATACTTTTACGAGTTAAAAGGCGAAATAAACGTATGAGCGGTCGAAGATAAGGCTTCGCAATTTTTCACCGATGCGCATGGTGAATTTTGATTTGAGCACTGTTATCTTTCCCGTGATAAATGACAATTACACCTGGATGTGCCGGCGGCGCGCGGCGACTCGTTACTCTTCCTGGCTCAGTCTCTGACACGGCATTATCAACGAACAGCCCATCACAGCATTACACTGGCTGAATAATAAACCAAACCATCATATCTATCTATGTCATTTACATTTGGAAGGTAGTTTACCTAAACAGTTTCATGCACTAAATTCTACTAATTCAGCAGAGTACTGGTGGCCTGGTGGTAGCGGCCCCACCTTACGATCTCTAGGTCGTGGGTTCAAATACAGGTCGTGTATCAACGGTGAAGAAAGACAGCACGGTATTTTTTATTCACAATCACAATCACAATATTTATTGACGTGATAAAGTCTTATAAATCGATGGAGCCGGCTGCACGCACGAAAAAACATGACTCATGCGTCGTTACGTCGTTTCGTCGTTCCATTTACCTGAGCCCGAGCCCGGGTCGGGTAATGGGTAAGGGTAAATGAGGGTAAGGGTAAGGGTTCAGTCTGGGTCCGGGTCTGGGTCCGGATTTTCATTCAGTTTCATTCAGTTCCATTCAGTTTCATTCAGTATCATTCAGTTTCATTCACATTCAATTCAATTCAGTAAAACTAAAATTTTCTTTTGAAAAATGCAACCATTCCATCAGTATTTTCTTATGACGTTATCACGTTCAACTATCGTCAGTAAACCGACTTTACAGACAACCGATTTTTTTATTTTATTTAATTAAGTATTTTTAAAGTGAATAATATAATTAAATATTATGTTAATATTTCAATCGTCTACCTGTTGCTGTTACCATTATCGAGCAAAAAAAATCACGTTTGTTGTATGGGACCGAAACCCCTTAAATATTTATGTTGTTCTGTTTTTTAGTATTTATGTTGTTATAGCTTCAACAGAAATACATGATCTGTGAAAATTTCAACTGTCTAACTATCACGGTTCATGAGATACAGTACAGTCTAGTGGCAGACAGCGGACAGCGGACTCTTAATAATTTCTAATTTGCCATTATGGACCCGTTTTACTCTTTGGATACGGAACCCTAAAAATAACCAGTGAAAACTAACTAAAACTAAAAATAATTAACGATATAACGTCCCTAACTTTGTAATGAAGTTAGAACTGGCATTTTCAAAATGTTAACCTCACTTCAATCTACAAAAAACTTTAAACAAATCCAACATTCTTTTGTGAAACGAATTAATTTTTGTTTATTGTTATTTGACAAAACCATCACAAAATCTATCCAACGCGAAGTTACGTGTTCACTGTTCAATAAACGAGTCAAGTTCCCTACGATATACTCGTATAATTTTAAAGCAGACAACAAACACTTTATTTAAAGTTGGACACGGAGTAAATTGACTTACTTATATTTCCTCGGTGCATGATAGCAGTCGTTACGACGTAAGTGCTTCTCGTAGGAGTCTCCCGGCGCAGGCTATTGCCGGGAATGAGTTGGAGACAGTGCAACTGCGCTATTGGGACCAAGCTGGATGATGCTACGTCGGCGAATTTGTATACCTGTATCGGTATCGCTTTTTAAATTAGTTTTTGAAAATAGTGCTTTCGTTTATTGGGTAGATATGGAGTCATAATTGGAGCCGTATTTGGCAAGAGCTTCGTATGTAGAGGGATTCGTCTCAGTAAAAGAAACAGTTGATAAAATTACAAAAATGTTATGCATTTTAAATCACGCAGCAACGAAGAAATCGCATTCTCGGACCTACGAGTATGAGGTAGAAACAAAAAAACTGACAGACACTTGTAGAGTTATAGCGCTCCAGTTCTATGTTGCGGGTTAAAATTTATTTATATTAACACACAAATATTCAAAGCTGTCAGAGATAAAGATGTAAATAGTTGAGAGTTGTGATAAACCGCTCAAAGACTGCCAAGTCACAACATCTTTAATTTTAAGATACCACAATGAATTGAAACAGAACGAAAAGGTTTCTCAAGGAATTTTATGTTAAGAATAATCCCGCAAGCGGCACAATTCTTCATTTCATTCACGTTCCCCCGCGATGAAACTTTTTCTCTGCAATTTTTCTGCGGAGCTCGGGGTGTTATCAGGTGGGGCGCCTTGGCAGTCGCCGCACGTAGCGCCTCCAGCCCGCGCCGCCGCCCTCGCCCCGCCCGCTGAATACAAACTTCATTAGCCGTTTGATAATTAGCCCGTTAAATGCCCCTCACTCATCACCCCACCATCACCCAAACCGATGATCTCTCTCAGCTTTTTAAGTGGATTATGAAAGCCTTTTTAGAAAACAATCTAATATACCTATACTATCCGTTTATTTATGGGCGGCTAATTTTAGCTTTTTAATAAAAGCTGATTACGACGGCGATTTTATTTGAATAGAAAAAAATATTATTGTTTTTCGTTAGCAAATAAAATAACGAACTAGACAAAGTCTTGGCGTAACTAATGAATCATTATAATTTGTTCTTTGAAACAGTAGCAAAGGGAAGTCGCCTCAGACGCGGATAATAAACGTGACAATTTAACCGGAACATCTCCGGAAGGAAAGGAAGAAACAAAAGGAGAACAACCTACGGGCAAGCGCCATGCGGGAGCAGAAAGAACTTATAGAAATTAGGAAACAATGAAGCAGGAAATATATTTTCTCTGAGAGTGGCAATGATGGCGGGCGGGGGATCGCGCTAAGCAAAGACTTAACGGGGTTTATCTACACGTGCTCCCCATGTCGGCCCGGTCGATACGACGACACGAGTATTCCAATGCATATATTTATACCATTTTTATGCTGTTGTCCTTATTACAACATTCTTACAGCCAAGCCGTGCTTGCTGCGTTAGCCTAAATACGTTTTAGTGAATATAAACTCTAGCTAGATTCCAATAGTTCGCAATTATGGTACAAACTCTTACCAAATATTTAAAGTTAGTACAAAAGTGGATAAGATCTAGTAACAATGCAAGCCAAGAAAACCTTGAAAGACTATTAAAATATACTCTGAACTGGACTACGATGAAAAGATGTAAAAAGCGAGAATACACTTTGGAAACCATGTTGCAAATGTATACATAATGTATTTTTTTTCACAGCACTGGATTTGAAACAGCTTGTCGAAACTTGGTGAATGTGAATTCAAATAAATTGCTACCAGACTAACCAACTTTTATCGGTTAAATATATTCACAGCCACACTCGTAAAATAGACTTAAAAACTTGAGCAACATTCCAATAAAATGTAGAAGTTAAATCTACAGTGAAAATCAACACAGCCATTAGACGGACGCTCAGCCCCACTTCGGGCAGTGGCCAAATCACTAATTTAAAAACATCACATTCAGACTGACTGGCTCCATTGGAATTGGTTTTAATTGGTTTGCAGGCGTTAAGCTTTGTGTGGCTTTGTAATTTCAAACAGAGGCTTTAGTTGTTTTTGTTCTGCAATTTCCAATAAAACCAATACACATAGCAGGCGTAGCAGCTCGGCTGCTACGCCACGCTACATGCGTCACGCAATCGGAAAAATTGTAGGCGTAGACGCGTAGAGGAAAACTCTACGTATATATTTGTGAAAGTTCATGAAGAGAATGTAACTTTGCTGCTCTAATGTCTGTTTTGTACGTCTAATCTCGAATATTTCATTACACTAATTTTTTTTTAATCTAGCTTTATCCGATTATAAATTTTATCATTTTTAACAAAATACAATTTACAACGTTCCAAGATTGGATGAAGTCCTTCACACGCTCTTCATATAACCAGTATAAAGAAAGGAGCCCAAATTAAGTAGCGTAAAATTTGCATTAGAGCAGTGTTTGTTTAGCTTTAAAGTAGAGAGAACGAGGCAGGGCACGAGTGAGTACGGGCAGCGGTAAGCGACGCGATGCGGCGCCCGCTGCAGCGCGGGTAGTTCGCCGTAATTAAAACAAACAAGCGGAGGCTCGCCACTCCTCTCTAATTGCGTTCGTGTTGAAATAATCATGGAAACTATCCGAGGATCCAATACGTCGATACTATTCGATAAGACTCTTGAAAGGCAAATCATTATTTTATGTCAATGCAATTCTATATGCTTGAACAGTATACAGTCGCCAGCATGATGGCTACACTTCATAAATTTCATATTTATCCCATTTATTTTGTGCTCATTACCATTTGTAGTTTACATTACATTGGTGGTTGTATTTATAGAGTACTTCTGTATTTATAAATGGACGGCATACGGATGGTCATCTGTACAAAAACCGACATGATTGACATCTCATCTCATCACATATTCGTATAGACAGAAGAAAAAATATGGATGGCACAAGGATTCAGCACCGAGATGGTGACTGATAAAAGAATTGGAAGAAGAAAACCTGTAGTGCCGACCCTAACTGGGGTGGGATGTGGGCAGGAAGATGACGACACATACAAAAAATTCTAATCCATAAGCGGCATATTCATTACTAAATTTCTTTTTCATTACTAAATTACAACTATTCCTTAAATCTTCATCTGAAGGTGAAAGAACGAAGAAAGAATAGTTCGATCAATTATCTTTCCAAATGCTGCATATTATAGCGAGCGTTGTATTAAAATGGCCAGTTCCAAGTACATTTACTTATGTCATACAACATTTTCATTTTAGTTAAGAAGATCATTTTATAATGTAATGGTCCATAAAAGCCAGTCCTCTCCATTATTCTCATCTTGAGTGTGTGATAAAATATAGTAAGTCAACTGCACAACTCTTCAACGTATGTACCTGCTGTTCGTGTAGGTTTATTTGTATGATTTTTGTTCAATAAATAAATAAATAAATAAATAAATAAATAAATATTGTGGACAATTCACACAACACTACCCAGCCCCAAACTAAGCAGAGCTTGTAATATGGGAACCAGATAGCTGATATAATACTTGAATACATTTTTTTTTTGTAAATACATACTTAGAATACAATATAACACCCAGAATATTTACTTCATTATCATTATCAAAGTACACCTGTACCTCAAAATATCTCTGGCTACACTGTTCGCTTTCTCACTGAATGGCTGAATGACTGGACCGCGTGGATTTAAATGTTGATTGATTGTTCTGTTTAGTTATTGTTAATTCCGCAAAATCACGCACATACAATCCTTTCAATGTATAATAATTTTACATAACCAGTGATTTTGAGTTATAAAACCCGTTATTGTTATTATTAAATACAATTTTTACGGCTAAAGAGCTGTGTAAATAAAATAAACAAATTATTAAATAAACCAAGGCCCTGAAGCCGAGACAGCTTGTCGAAACTCGGTGCATGTGAATTCAAATAACTGCAGCAGTAGCATTCAATAAACGCAGTATTATTTTATGTTCTGTGGCTAAATGCTAGTAGGTACAGACATAGTATATAACCTTAATATACGCTACTCTTTTAATCCTTATCCATGGTTTTAATGACTACGTAACTGGTCTTGGGCCAGTGACAAGGCAGTGGGCAAGTAGGGGACGCTGAATGAATTACTGATATTGTAGATCAGCCAATGAAAAAGTAGTATGAAAAGTACTGGAAACAGTGAAACTACCGAGCATCACTGCCACGCTAGAGCAGCGACGCTTACGTTGGTTAGGGCATGTCCATCGCATGGACTCTTGTCGTTTGCCGAGACAAGTTTTCTCATAGCCGATGCCCTATGACCTGTCAGCCGACCGATGTTACGGTATAAAGAATGCGTGAAACGTGACATGGGTAGCTTTAAAATCAATTCCTCTAATTGAGAGAGTGAGGCTGAGAATTACCACGCCTGGCGAAAAACCGTGGCTGACGGCGTTGTAGCTCAAGATCGCACTATTACATTTTTCTCTGTCCCGTGTTTCAGATAAATATGCATTCATATACCGTAGTTACCGTAGCGTAGGCCCATAAAGCTCGTAAAATCGACAATCACTACAGCATAAAGGTTCTTGAATAACGACCACGCATTGAAAAACAAAGACTACCCCCACTCTTGATGGTCTGACGATATTGTAAAGATCGGGAAGTCGGTAGATGGAGAAAGGCCAAATTATACTTCCTGGAAACGAATGGAGGAGACCAATGGCCAGTAGTGATCTCCTTCAGCTTGATAAAGTAATAAATTGATACTAAATTCTAAACAGGCCAGTAATTTAAACATCTACCCAACCCTCCGTAGTCCGGAATCACGCTTCTTTACTTTTTATTATAAAACTGACAGCTGAAATAAGGAAAACATCGTCATAATTAGGTCGGAAGCTACTTTGCTCGTGTTTTAAGAGTCTTGAATTAAGACCAAATTATAATAAGAGTATTTGCACAGGACATTCATCACGCAAAGAAGATGTAAATAAAAGTGTCTTACTTTTCATACATTTTGAGAAAATATTTGTACAAATACCAATGACAAAAAGAGATAAACCGACTGAAGTGGTTACTGCGGTTACTTAACGGGTATAACCACAAAGTCAAAATTATTTTCGAAATACCCAAAACATTTATTTTACTTTCATCTGTAACGAAGTTCTGAAAAGAACCTTGAGCTGCTCCCGAGAAAAAGGTATGGCTTCGCCCGTTTGACCTGGCGTAGGACCGCGCCCTCAGGTTAAAATTAGTTCTTTTCTATTAAACATTATTCAAAAGAAACTATTCGAGTATTTTTATTAGATTTTCGTTGTTACCCAAAGACTTATGGAAGCTTTTAGCCAGACACTAATTACCTATTCAGAATACAATTTAAGAACCCCTAAACGAGACGATCGAGACTTGAAAAGCTTTTATATTCATGAATTAAGACATAAGAGGGAGCAACGAACACAATTAATTTACTTCGCCTATACAATGCAAGTATTTTTGCTTAGATCTTGTGAGAAGCTCATCTTCACTAATGTTGATTGTTACTGAAGTCATGTGAGACGAAGGAGAGTTTTTTTTGTCAAGTAGCAAACTTTGCAATATATCTCCTTAGGTTATATAGAAATTCATGTAAAAAAGGCAAATAGTAAAGCTAGATCTTTAATCTTTAATGTCGTTGCCGCCTGGATAAGAGGTGTTCGTTAGTGAAGGAAGTAGTCGTAGGTAAGCAGGCAGTGTAAGGATCGTGCAGAGCCAGCAGACAGCGCAGCGGCTCGGCGGCGGAGGCGGAGGCGGCGGAGGCGGAGGCGGCGGAGGCGGCGGCGCGGGGCGCCAGGCGCGGCGGCGCGATGCTGCGCGCCTCTCAGTCGAGACGCGAGACCCGCCCGCCCTAGCCGCCGCGTACTATAACCCGCCCGCCCCGCGACTACACCACGCGTCTCGCTTCACGATATACGCTATACTTACTATCTCCTATCGTACCTATCTCGTTCAATTATACTATTCCTACTCGAAAATATTTTCTTTCGGCCAAGTAATTCAGATAAATATCTTTTTACGTTACGATTTATGCGAGCGTTAGACGACGCGTATTTTCGAAGCTTTTCGGATGGACCGGAAAGGGGAGGGAGGGTCGAGGGATTCGGAGGGTAGCGGGGCGCAGGGCCCCTCGCCACGCGGGGTTAGTAGGTTCGCGATGTCGCGTCGTCGTCGGTCGGAATGCATTCGCGGACGTAGAGCGGCGACCTGAGGTGCCACCGGGATTCTCACCTGGCGGCTAGGGCCGGTCACCTCTAACGTTTATGAAAATACTTCTCAAATATTTATTCCATTTTCGGGTTGCGATATTTTAAATGCCTCCATAGTTATTTTTAAAATTTTCGGGTAATTTTGAAGACGAGATGCAAGGTCGGACCTGAAACATGTCAACGAACTCCTCTTCCGGTTTTGAGTCAGGTCGATGACGCCGAGGTCATTGGTCGGTCGTCATACTTCCGTAAATGTACTTAACACAAAATATTATCGCAAATAAATCAGAAATACAGCATAACTATCCCTGTGCAGATTCACTTTAAAAAATACCGGGCGGAAATAATTTGAGTGTCGATAACGAGAAGGAAGACGGAACTGTGTAACGACCGACGGAGATCAGGGAGGCCGCCGCGTTAACCCTGCCCGAATTAGTGCACCGGACGAGACCAAAATAGCTTAGCGGCGTGTACGGTTACATCGGCACGGCACGTCAATGTCGGCACGCCGCGCCGCGCCACGGCAGCGCCACGGCAGCGCAGCGCAAGCGACTCCGGCGGCTCTCGGCGGGTAAGCTTACACTGCGTCTGATTGCAGAGCGCGCTCACCAGCCCTATATGTGGAGGCACCGCCGCCGCCGCACGCCGCACGCCCTCGCTCCTCGTACCGACGTCTATTTCTGGACCCATTTGTTCCACTCTACGTGCTAAATTTTACATCTTTTCTAAATATAATACCGCCACAGAATGCCAGCAGGATGAAGTTTTATGTCGATGAGGTTTTCGATCTCAAGATTGTTTTATTATCATGATTATTTATTTTGTACCACAAATATATTTAACCTAGGTACTTGTAGTTGTAAACGGTTGAATAAAGAAGATAGATGTGAAGAATGAAGAGAAAGAAATCCTTCACATCCGAAAGCGTTAGCGTTGTTCACTTTAGCTGGTTGACTTCGGGTCAAATTGTCTTGAGTATCATTTGGTCCCCTTCAACCAGCTGTAGTTGGCATCAGCTTTGCTTTCAGGATCTCCGGGACAAACCTTCAACAGCGCAGACGTCGGAGAAGATAGTTGTTAGTTTGAACTTTAATTTCAAATCCCGCAGGTTTTACAGCAAATTCAAGAATTTGCTGTATTTTTAATTATAAAAATAAAACATTCGTCTGACTCTATCAATAAAACAAACGTAACAAAATAAAATTACAGATAGCCTAACGTTCAAAGGCTGAATTTATAGATGGAATTTTAATTCAATAAACGTACACAATGTAAAAACGGAAAAACTTCGACTAAATGGACACAAAAAATGTGGAAGGCTTAAAATGAAAGCAATGTATTACGGCTTTATGGGTAAAAGCTTACAATTGCCTTTTTATTACAAAAGATTGCCTATACGCATATTTAAATCCAAAACGGCTATAAATTTAAACGAGCGTGACATAAAAAGTTTGATATTCAACTTATGTCTTCCAATCAAAAATAAAACAACAAGTCTAGGCAGATACCTTGTTCTAATCAATCAATATTTATAATTTCAAAGAGCAAAGAGCGTCGAAAGGCATTATTGAGTTTAACCACAAGGCTTTGTACCTAGGTGAATCGAAATGCCAGTTCCACGCGTCCGAGCCTAGAAAAACAGGCAAAGCTTGGTATACGAATACAGATATTTCGGAACAAACGACGAACATTTTGTTTCCTTTTATGGTAAATGAAAGAGTAAAGAGTCCCAACGAAAACAGTTCTTCATAATTAGAAGTGAGCTGCATACTAAGAATGGCTATCAAAATTAATTGAGTTGATTGTAAAAAAGTCATTTAAAATTTTATTAGGTTCGTAATATTGTAAAAAAACTTATTAGTGCTCATGTACGGTCCGCACACCCTGGCTAATAACTAATAGTAAATCAGTAAAAACTCAAAGTAAATTTTAACTGATATATTATTAATATTAAAAATGATATTGGTGAGTCGCGAGGTATGCTTGATGACCAAACACGAACTGATTAATGAATTCAATGATCGGCGGAAAGTGCACTGTAAGCACACTTTAAGGAGGTCAGTGTACGTGCTCGTACATCCTCCCGGGCCAGAAATTAAGGATGATAGGATGCTGTTGAAATTGATAGGTGAATGACGTGAGTTACAAGGTGATAATACAATATTTTTCTTAGAATAAGATGATTGTCCTTGATTATATTTGATAGTTCATCATTCAGTATTGATAATTAAATTATAATGTGTGAACAAAAGTCTTGTTTTTAAAGAATACGGGGGAACTGGCTTTATTTGAGAAACGCGCACTTTGCGATTTGATTTCGACTTTCCTACTAACACAGCACTGATTCACTGCACTCTCACTGACACATCTGGTAGTAGGAGGTTCAAAGTTCATTTCTCGAAGCTCTATGTCTAGTCCCGCTGCACGCACTGCCGGAGTGGGCGCCGCCGCGGGCGCGTCCCGCGGCGGCGCAAGTTAAAATTTAAAAAAAGGATGTACGGTCCGCACACCCTGGCTAATAACTAATAGTAAATCAGTAAAAACTCAAAGTAAATTTTAACTGATATATTATTAATATTAAAAATGATATTGGTGAGTCGCGAGGTATGCTTGATGACCAAACACGAACTGATTAATGAATTCAATGATCGGCGGAAAGTGCACTGTAAGCACACTTTAAGGAGGTCAGTGTACGTGCTCGTACAGCTCAATTATTTTAACTCAACAGAAAATAGCGAGGATTTACTCGTAATATAGTATGCGTTGTAATATTTTATACAAAACGCATAATATACGGTTGAAAACCAATATTTAAGTTTTTCGGTGATTTCAACGCAGTTTCTTTTTTCTAAAATATCTTCTAAAAATTTATGAAAACCAACTTAAACAGTTTGTCGAGTGAAACGACCAACGCCCAAGCTATGGTAAAAACAGCACACAAAAAACAATTTGGGTTTTATTAAGTTATGTACCGACGCCGATTATTTCAATTGTTTTACTGAAAAGCCTAGAGAATTTAAATAAAAGACCAACTCAAACAAACGCTTAGAATATTTTTGTAAACTTAACGAATTAACGCCGCCTAGAAGAATCGCAGACAAAAATCGTACAAGCGCATATCAGACCACGTACCGGGAAGGCTTTCGAAGCAACGGCCAAGAATATCCTCCTTTACAACGACATTATCATACAAGAAAGCCCGTGTAATATAACAATGTTCGCTCGGTAATAATTGGAAAATTGATTACCCCAAAAATCAGATATTATTCGAAAACTAGCAGTCTTTTAAGCTATAACAATTATTACGAGAGGTTAATCGAATCGATAATGACTATTCATGTAACAAAAACAATATCAAACTATAGAATAAAGATGAAAATGGTGGAACTAAATAGTGTATGCAAGTAAAGCGGCTCTGCCTTAAGGTTGTTCGATTCCGATACAAACTGAATTTACACAGCTATGGGCAAACAAAGTATAAATGTACACTGAAATAGCTGTAATAGAGTTTTACAGTGGTCTTTATTGCCGGCCAGTTATATAAAGTTGGAGAAAACTGTAGGATAACAGAAATATTAATAAAAAACCAAAAAAGTAATTTTTTCGTCATTCTTTCTAACGGGTACTCGGCATTGAATACGTGAATGAGCTTAAAACATATGTCTCAAAATAGTCGTAAAAGTCTGTTAGTTCTTTTTCTGAAGCCCCGACCGACACGACCAACGGCTACCACTCCAACTTTATATAACTGGCCGGTAATAAGGACCACTGTAAAAGCCTATTACAGCTATTTCAGTGTACATTAATACTTTATTCGCCCATAGTTGTGTAAATTAAGTTTGTATGGAAATCGTACCCCCTTAAGACAGGCCGACGGACATGGTGTTCCACGTTGGCTATCGGAATTCGAAAACACTTTTATCTATAAACATTTTTTTTTTTTGTTTTTTTTTTAATGCCGTTATTTCTTTTTTTGAATCAAACTCGTGACTCTTTTAACAAAGCATTCTATAACTAAAGCCATTTAGATTTTACCCTCTGAGGGTGATCGAAAAGCTCACCTGTAAAATGTTTTGTGTTAAACTAAGGCTTGCAATATTAGAAATGTTCACAGGAAATATTCAAAAATTATTTTATATTCACAAGGTAGATCTTCAGGTTGCTGTTTCGTTATTGCATTAGATTACATAGATTTACAGCATATGAGTTACATTTTATAATTCCGGTTTTAGGTCGTTTTAAACATATTTCTATGGTACGGGAAAGCTTAGCGGTAAATAATATTTCACAAGGTTGCAGATAAAGTCGTTTGCGTATCTGTTTCAGTATCGATTGAAACTACGAAGGTTTTTGGAGTTTGCACGCGAGGCAAAGAACATAACACGCAGCGCACTTTGATATTGTAATAAGATTACCTTACCAAGCACTATCAGGCCGCCATGCCGCCGCCATTTAACCTACAGCACACATAAATTACTTACGAATAATTGGTGAATAAAATATTCAAATGCATTCTAAAACGCTGCAGTAGAAATAAAACGCCTGTATTTCAATGCCTGTAGTTAAATGTAGTAGAAAAGAATAGTAAAACTGAACTCTTGTACTTATGAGAGCGTAACTAGAGCATCAAATATTTATCGTACGGTGAAGTGCTCTATCTTGCCGCTCTCGCTTGACACTAATTGCTGAGACAGCTTGTATACCGAATCAACGAATGAATGGTACAGTAAACATGACATGTGTTGTGTACACATACTCATCATATCTTTTAGATCTCTCAAAATTGTGTTTTGTAAACTTTTCTTGATAAAATCTGTTCATGTATGTTTTCTGACGGGTGTAAAATAAGAGCGCATTTTTAAAGCTTTTCCGGCAACATCAAACATTTTGCTTGCGGCGTGTTTGTGTGGACCGGCTCAGGCATCAAGCTTTGCAATCACGAAAATAAAATTCAGGTTTAAAATAAAAATAGTTTTACAAACATAGTAGGGCCTATATTGTGGGGTAAAGATATAACTGTATCTTCTAGAGGAAATTGACAACGTTTGAAAACTTTTTGTTTATTAACTTTTGTTGGGTTTTAAAGGATTGCATAGGTTCTACCACTATAAAGTTTAAAAAAAAAGACGGGTTGCACTCCGGGAGTGCCGGCAGAAGTGAAAACTTGCCGCTCGTATTAAAACTTATAAAGTACTCACTCATTTTCTTTCGCTATTCATAATACCTAAATAAATACAGTAGATCTATAAAATCATGTACCAATGACCACTACTACCTGCCGCGGCCGCTAGTTCATAAAATCTATAATAGGTATGTACCTATACCTACTACAGTCACGAAAAACGGCTTGGTATGCTTGCTACTAACTATTATCTATTCTGTGACGTTACCGTGTCATAGTAACTACTAGCGTATCTGTAGCGTCTTACGCTTTTTCGATCAAGTCACGTGATCCTGACGCCCTGACGCCCTGACGCGAGTTTAAGATTTTATACCCATTACAGAAAAAGTGCTCAACGCCGCTAAAGAAGTTTTCACTTCAAAAATACACTAAAGTGGCTTTTCCTTTAAAGAAAAACATTGTTATGATGGGATAAAAAACAACCTTTTAAAGATTTAAAGACCCGAATGTTTTTCGGGGTTTTAGGGTTCCGTAGCCAAATGGCAAAAATGGAACCCTTATAGATTTGTCATGTCTGTCTGCCTGTCTGTCCGTCCGTGTCACAGCCATTTTTCTCCGAAACCGTAATAGCTAGACTGATGAAACTTGCCGAGTAGATGTATTTTGTGAACCGCATTAAGATTTTTACACAAAAATAGAAAAAAAACTAACTATAAATTTTCGGGGTCCCCATACTTGAAACTGAAACTCAAAAAATTTTTTTTCATTGAACCCATATGTGTGGGGTATCTATGAATAGGTCTTCAAAAATGATGTTGAGGTTTCTAATATAGTTTTTTTCTAAACTGAATAGTTTGCGCGAGAGACACTTCCAAAGTGGAAAAAAGTTGGTCCCCCCCTCTAACTTCTAAAATAAAAGAATGACAAAACTAAAAAAAATATATGTTGTACATTACTATGCAAACTTCCAACGATATTTGGTTTGAACAAGATATAGTCAGTAGTTTTTTTTTTATACGTCATAAATCGTAAACCGCAATTTACCTTTCGACGAACTACAAAAACCTTTATATTATGTTAATTGATGCTACGGAACCCTTCATGGGCGAGTCCGACTCGCACTTGGCTGCTTTTTATGATAAGAATGACCTAAATGGATCCAGGATTGGCTCCAATAAAGGAATTCCTCAACTGTTTATACTACTGCTCTCAGGATCGGCTCCTCATGAGGAAATTATTCAACTGTCAGCAGCACAGGCACCAAATTTTGTGCACTCTTTCTTTTAGGATACCTGGTTATAAGATTGGCCATGACATGGCTACTATTCTCAGGATTGGCTTCTTATGAGGGAACTCTTGAACGGTTAACGTGCTGTTAACAGTTGAAGAGTTTCCTCACAGCCAAGAAATTTTCTGTACGCCTTTTATGATGCCAGTGATAAGATACTTACCATGACATGGTTTAAAACTAAAAACTTGTAAAAGGTATATTTTTTTTAATGTTCAACAGTTTTATTTATTAGTAGTCCTAGATACCAGTCATCAAACCCTCTACTCATAAATCTAAGCATTGATAATACTAACAATATAAGTTTAAAAAACTTGATAACAAGACTTGACTTTATGGCCAAACTATTAAACCTTATTCGATGAAAATTCTGAAAATCTGTACGTTGCAGATGAAAACCTGGAAATATTACTTTTCAGATAAATAATATTTCAAAATGCATACATTACGCCGACAAGAGCGTTGCTTTCAAATAATAAGAAGAATATTTCAAATCGGCCCATAAATGACGAAGTTATGCTATAGCAAACATTAAATAAAAATAACACCGAATTGAGAACCTATTTCCTTTTCTATATCTATACTAATATTATAAAGAGGAAAGATTTGTATCTATTTTTGTATGTTGGTAATGAATAGGATCAAAAAGTACTGGGCCGATTTAAAAAATTCTTTCACCAATAGAATGCTACATTCTTCCAATTTGAAGGCTACATTTCATTTTGAAAAAAAGGGATCCTTGGTAAAATTTGAACAATGTAACCGAAGGTGTAGAAAAATGAGTCTTAAAATGTCTTTCGTCGAATGCGCTGCCGAAACTATTAGCGATAGAACAAAATAATGTACAACAATATTGTCTACCCCGTGCAAAGCCGGGACGGGCTGCTAGTTAATTATAAATCAGTTAAAAAATAAAATCGTGTGGTGCGTGGAGTTTCTCATATTTATTCAGTTTACACTACGCCCCACGATTTTTGAGTATGATCAACGCCGTAGATTGATGAGCAGAGGGTTTGTTGACTAGTACTTAGAACCTACCTAATTTTTAGCTTTTAGTACACTATAAATAAAACCGTTGAACTGAAACACCTTTATATTGTTTCGTTAGGGCAAAGCTAGGTAATCGTGAATTTCCAATCAGAGTTTAGTCATGGAATTAACTACATATTATGTAGGTACACAAACACACGACTGTATTCCCTATGGATGTCATACCATTAGGGGAAGTCAAAGACTAGGCAAAATTGGCACATGCCCAAGTTTTGCTCCGGCTACGCATTCCATACGCGACGTAGATCCATCGCCGCTTTTTTTTTTATAGTAACTCACCGTAAATCTTTATTCCTAGACAGCTCTACTCCGACCCAACGGCCAGGTATCTATTGTATATCTTATTTTATAGACCACTCTTGAAATATGCAGTTGTATCGTTTTAAAAAAAATAGAATTGTTTTAATTTAAAGCTTAAGAAGGCATCACACAGGCGACTCTCTATACAAACGTAGTCCCCTATTTCCTCCCTTCCACCGGTGTGATTCCCTCTTAAGACTTTTTTTTTGGAAACGTTGATCAACAAAAATGGTTTTATATTACAGATCGTCTATTGTGCTGGTATTGCAGTAGCATGGACACTCAAGCAGATTGTGGATTTAGACCGCGCCAAGGCACCACACGTATATAATTGCGTTTCGTTTACGCTGATGACGTATTACTGTATGCGACTTTTCAGCCGTCTTATGTTAAGGAGTTTCGGAGAGGACCTAGTCATGTTTTTTTAACAGCGGGTTGTGAAATTAATTCGAATTTAAGTGTGTTAAAAAAATATACTATTTAACATGACATTCTATTTAACGCTAATGAAAATCGTATGACAGCGTTAAATAGAATGTCATGTTAAATAGTATATTTTTTTAACACACTTAAATTCGAATTAATCTCAAATGTATAGTCTACAATTAGTCCGTTTGCGATTTTTAAAATGTCACTTAGTTATTTAGTTATGAATTTTTTAACAACAAATCTCAAATTTTCGCTCGACCCCCTCTTAAGGTTATTTTTTTACGAACCTGTGGAGCAGCTATCCCTTGATGGTTGGTTAAACCAGTCATTATGGCTTATTTAGTAGAGTTGGTTTTTGATGCAGTCAGTCACTATCATGTAAGACTCATTTAAAAGCCAAACACTCTTATTCAATACGAGATCCACCATATGCATATTCTGTCGTGTCATTATTTATCATTTTGAGAAAAGCATTTCACCGTCTTATATTAAAATAATAAAATAAAGATTTAAGAGAGAAGTTATTCAATGAGAAAATAGTCAAAGAAAAGTAGGGCATTTAAAGATTTTCATTAGATTTGGATACACAATCAGGAATCAACCCGTAATTTTTCTAAAAATGAAAATGTTATCACGGAAATTGTACTATGCAATTTTCCTTTATAGAGTTTAGTTTAAAGCAACAAGAACATAAAGGGGTGTCGGGCGTCTCGGGTGTTTGTACTCTCCGTAGTGCCCGATTCGTTTTTGTTGCAGTAAGTGTAGCAGAGGGGGAGGTTGCAAAAACGCTGGAGGCATCTGCTGCACCAGGGCCGAACTCTGCGGTCAGATCCACAAATTATGCTGGTCGATGACCAAAATACTACCAAATAGACAACCTTAGCAAGCGATGATGATGAACTTTTAAAATAACCGATTTCGGTAAACCATTTTAGTAGCGCTCTTTGTCAAAGATTTTTTCCGGGGAAGTACCACCATAGATCTTATTTCTGCCACCAAGCAGTGATTCTCGCCATACCAATTTGTAGGTGTTTGGGGAATAATAGGCTATTTAGGGCCATATGACCATAGAGCATGACCTCGGTAGATATGCTCTGCATTTCTCGAGGTAATGCATTTATCATATAAGCATCAGTAAGTAACTGTTCGGAGGTTATGACCTCCGAGCAGTTACTTACTGGTGCTGATATGATTATTGATTTATTGACTGGTGCTTGTTCCATCACTTGTTCTCAAACAGAAAAACCACATGAATAGGATGTTATTTTCAAGGTAGTAAAAAATGAACAGATAAATTGAGTAATGCATGATTCGTTTTTGTTACGTTCAAAGTAGTGCTTTAGCTATCTACACTATTTGTTTTTGTTTCTCAGTGTATCTGTTGAGAGGGTGGTCCGCAAAAACGCCGGCGGCATCCGCTGCAGCCGGTCTGCGGTGCGACTTTATGCCATAAATCAAAAGCACCCGCGGGACCACTCCATCGCGAACACTACACGTTTCAGGTAATATTTCACCAGAACTAATTGTGATAATTCTTCGTGTAAACAATGGTGAGGATTGTTTTTGTATTTGAACCATTATGTCATTCGTGAGAATAAAAGATTCACTGTAGAAGTATGGCCCTTATAAGCTGCTTTTTATTTTATCTCCAAATAGAGAACTTAAACATCAAAATTACTTACAATGGGGTTAAAAAGTAGAAATTCCTCAATATTCGACACTTCCTAGGCTGGACCCATTTTAATATTGCAGTAAAAAAAATCCTTTAAATAACTAGTAGTCTAGAAGCCAAAGGAACACTTTTTCTAAACAGATAACTATTTAAACAGTCGGTTATATGCGAAGAAAACAAATTCCTTTGAAATAACCAGCTATCCTTAATGAAAAAATACGTCGCAGATCACTGGTTATCTGACGCCAGTTATCTGCAAGGAATAAGCGGATCCTACAAGGGTTTCGTTATTTCAATTTAAAGTACGGATACCCATTTGTATTATTTTCCAAGTCGAAATCTTGGCAATCATTTGCGTTAGCCGCAGGAGTGAAAATTTAAAAAATACTTTGGTAGGGACTTGAGTAAAGTTTAGCATTTGGGAGTTGTATGCGCGACATTGGCGTGTCGAAGTGGTGGAGCTTTACCCCAGATACGGCTTAGAAGGAAATCACCTGGCAGGCCATTAACCTAATTCACGGACGCAAAGACAGGGCGGAGGCGCGGCGTTAGCGGCGCAGCGCCCGCTGTAAGGCCTGCGCACATCTAGGCGATCAGCTGAAACGCTGTCAAATATCGCTGTCATATTTGACACCGTTTCAGCTGATCGCCATCGTCATCGCCAAGATGTGCGCAGGCCTTTAATATCGCCGCGCTGCCGATGCCGGTAATAAGATGGAAATAAGGCGGCGAAGAAACCGGGCCAATCATAACCGCTCGCAACTTGACACCGCCATACAAATACTTCGATAAGTATGAAATAAAATATTCAGCTCTGCAAAATTAAGCATCAGGTAGGTTTATACAATGAGGAATAGGACACTGCGCTCTGTTTGGCAGTTACGGTGTCAACATTAAGAAATACAGATCCTTTATGTATAAACATTATAATTCCTATTTTGGCATTTGAAAACCACATCAATACAGTTTTTTTCGTGTTATTTCGGTAGTATTTTAACCAACTATACTTGAGGCACAAAGTGCGATCGAATGAAAGTCCTTGACCGTATTCTTAATTTTTCAGTAACTTTACTGACAAGAATTTCCATCGAGTCCACGAGAGTAATATGTATTACTACTAGAATTATCCAGATTTCACACAGTAATTTCAAACGGTGGCCAACTCTTCTGTTGTAGTTTTTCTCCGTCATGGCTTAAACACAAATTCGACTAAGAGCCACGCTTCTATAAACAGTAACAACGCTGAACGTTGCATAACATGATTAATTAGTTCTGATACCACTCATTTTTTTAAACCTTTAAAAATTATTAAAGTTTAAAAAAATAATATGTATGTTAATTTTAATATGTAGGTTAGTATAAGTAAATTTATGATTTGGGTTCAAGACTAAAATCACTATCAGTGGCCTATAAAAGGGTAAATTGATAATAAAGACAGAGGCGGTTGTTGGAAAGGCCGTAGGTATAAAATTACAGCCTTAAAATAGAAAATGGCCGCGCGCCCTCGTTCTCCGAGAGCAAGTGTTCTCAATGGGAAGCTGGATGGGGAGCATCGTTATGGAATCAAGCGACTTTCGCTGCGCGTTTTTATTTAAATGCCGCTTAGCAGAATAGCTTTGTTTTTAATTTACGGAGAAACAAAATGTTTACGTCAATTTATTAATAGGACTTTAGAAGAAATGTTTTAGCTTACATTAAGTAGAGACATAGTATAGGTACTTTTGTTAATTTACGATTTAGAGCACCTCATCTATTGTAAGTTGTTTATATTTTATTACTTTCATTTATTTTTATTCTATTATCATTGTATCTATTTTTTTTCTCTCTCTGCACACTTTTTTTATATTTAATAACTGTATATTTGTTTTTTCATTATAAAACCAACAAAAAACTGCAGTAGCTACTGCAAAACAGCACAAGTAAACAAATCAACAAAATTTATTGCGTATAGAACATTCGTGTACAAAAGGTGTTTATTTTTTCCGTACTCAGTCTCAACTGTGGCCGTCGAGTTTATGTGTAGCTCGGCAATAGAGGGGTTGTCATAATTGAGATGGTGAACAATTTGTGTCGTAACGAGTGTTGGCTTCTACGCCATGTTGCTTTTATTTTCTTACAAGTTGTAACGGTTGAATACATAGCGTATTACAAATTATTGCTGAAATAACAAATGCTTCTCGAATGAAAGTTTACAGTATCTTCTCTCATTCTCGTCAAATGTATTATTAGAACAAAACATAAAGTCATCCATCTTATTCTACGTTATGTAGCTTTACGCAATATCTGTGAAAGCCGACCCACAAAAACTCATAAAACGTAAGATACCTCTGTACAAAATTATTCGTAAATTTATTTCTGGATTGACCTGGAATTGTGCGGTTTCATGTAGAATATTTCACATACTTACCTATAGGAAAGTAAGAATTTTCATTTCCGTTGAATTAAATCACAATGGCTCTGAATGAAACACGGCGCGGCGACGACGGTTCTTGCGAGTTAGTGCCGAGGTTGATGAAACGACATACCTACTCTACACTCGACGACAGACGAACATTTAATTATTGTGCCACCATAGTTCAACACATACCATAGTTGAACACATTTTTAAATGGAAAAGCATAATTTTGTGACGTTAAATGAGTTTGTCGAGTTATAAAATTACATAAAGACAGTCCCTCTGCGGTTACGAATATTTTTAAAGCAGCTTACGAGATTTTAATAAATCTACACGGACATTTTAATGCGGAAAATTAAAACTCACTTTGAGGTTTCACTCGTTTACATTCGTCTGTTGGATAAACCGCGGCACTGCTGGCTCAATAATAATAATGTTTACCGATAATTAAATCGTAAGTGTTCACTAAACCCGCACTTAGGAAGCTTCTTGAGATTAGTTGGTGATGCTACGTATTACACATAATAGTCAGAGAGTACGTATTGTTACTAATCTGACACAAATTAATTCATCCCATCAATAATACATAGATCCTGTTTTGTAGAGCTTGCGCTCGTAGGTATAAGTAAATGGGAAGTGCACTTGTGAATCGATCAGCTAATGGGATATGAATGAAGCGGGCGGAGGCTGCGGCGGCGTACACACGGGATCTAATGGAATTCACTTGTAGGCAAACAAGCCGCAGAGCGGCCCGGTTCCACGTACCTGAGCGCTTCCACCGCCGCCGTAAGTATGCGCTCACATTACCCGCCCGCCCGCCTGCTTGTCAATTTTAATAGACGGTATTAATCATGGTTAATGTGGATCACACACACACCTGCCTACTAACTCACGAGTTTGTCAACATTCCAGTACCAAGTTAACGATAGTAAATGCGTGTAGGATAAGTAATACTTACTATGCATGATGTGAGAGTACGGCATTAATTTACAGTACCTGTAACAGAAGACGATAGGTAAACATGTGTAGACTATTACATTAACGTTACGTATAATTTAATGTTGCATTGTGGTTGCATTTAATGTAGACTTAATTAAAATTGAAAGTTAAGTTAAATACATAAATACTTTATTTAAATAAAGCATTCTTTTATTATTACATGTGAAACACGTAATAATAAAAGAATGCTGCAATTGCACCGTTACGGGATGGAATATATAAACGTAAGAAACATAGTGAAAAAAACACAAAAGAGAAAATAACTAATTTCGATACCAGGATCATATTACTCGACATTATTAAAGGATACACATAACTAGAGATTCCTCAGAGATTTCTCCCAAGCCTCGGTTGGCCTTAAACCAGATTGAAGCGCTTAGAATTCCTTACATAAGCGCTCTGCTATATAATATCGGGAAAGAGATCAGAAGTTAATCTATCGGCAACATTCCTCGCGTTTCGCCGGAAGGCAGAGCAGTCCGCCCCGAGCCCCAAGCCGGCTATAGCCCTCGTGCACGCGATCCTAACGCGCCCCTCTACTAATCGATCCTAATCCTAACATTTGCAACTATGCACACAAAATAACTTCATTAACGGCCACACATAATTAGCAAAAACCAAATAAAAAAACAACAGGTACGAGTATCACTTCTATAAAACGTTTCAAAGTAATCCTTGTGATATAACTGAATTAATACATTTTTTATTTAAACCATTATAAAAAAGTCAGCAAAAGTAATTTCAGTTTACAATTATACTCTAATCGCCGCAAAATGATAATATCAGTTTGTATGGAAATCGAACAACCTAAAGGGTCTACGTCAAATTCCTTGGATCGATTCACGAGCGAGTAACATACGAATAATAAATGTTATTAAAGAAAACGTTAAAAACCATTTTTGCATGTACCTACCTCCTCTTGCCAGTAATTTTTATAGTAACAACTTTAAAACTTACATCATGCAGAGCAGCTTTTTGCAGCATGCCATAAAACTTGATTGCAGTAATCTGAGCTTATTTTATGAGGAAATTTACTATAGCTTAATGACGTATTGAATGTAAACAAATAAGAAATAGTACAGATAACAAACAGTAGGTACTCTACGAAGCTTGCTTCAAAAACTTGACATTCGTTCGAGTCGTAAAAATATAATGGTGTAACTTGTATTTTTACGAGCTCTAGCAGCCTTCAGAGAAGAACGAGTAAGATAAGCTTGCCGAGTGAACTTACCGTTTACTCTATGTTGATATTTAGGCAGAAGGCAAGAAATTTTAGAAGTCAGGCACAAACCTAATCGAATGTTTTGATCTCACAACACTAAAACCACAACAACGAATATAATTCGATATAGTGATTGAAAAAATGCATTTACAAGAAATGAATCGCAGACATCGTAATATTTTGCGTTTCGTTTTGGTATAATTAAGAAGAACTTTTAGTAATTTCTGGGAATAAAATATTTACGACATACTTTCGTATTTTTAGTAGCATTACCTACTTTAATATTTTTATCATCGTCGACAAGTGTAAGCGTAGTGTACGACTATTTGCTAGGGGAAATAAATTCTTTAGTCACATTTATGGCTAATATATTCATGAAGGTTCCACAAAAATATTTGAGCGAACGCCCGTCTGCTTTATTACAAGCACGAATACAGACGAAACAACACGCGTTCTATCAAGTTTATACGGAGCGGCGCACTCTCTACATGAGGTTTTCAAATGTATAAAAATACCAAAACAATGATCTAATAACGAAAATTATCAAAAAACAGGGGTATTAATGGCTGGGTGTCATTGTGCAACGTTGTGGAGACATTATGAATCGGTTAAATAAGATCCCCTACCGGGAAAAAATATTTGTGTCGTGAACACAGATGTCTATTCTTTCTCTAGGTTTTATATTGCATTTTGAGAATGTATTATGTATCCCATAGTACAAGTTCTGCTTAGTTTGGGGCTCCATAGTGATGTGTGGATTGTCCACAATATTTTCATTTATTTATTTATTTATTTTTAGAGTTTGTCATAAACAAAAATCTGTACATATTTTGTAAAATGGTCAATATGTGTGGAGCTGACTAAGCCGCAGGTTTCCTCACGACATTTTCCTTCGCCGCTGTGTGCATACATTTTCCGGACAGATAAATCCATAGGTACACGACTATGGATCCGTAGGATCGAAAGGCCACTAGTTGTGTGAATGTTACAGAAATACAGGTATGAGGATATTATATACACCTAAGAAGCTGACTCATATAGTAAATATCAATATACTATCTATACTATCAGTGCGAACCTCTTCCCCTTTCCAAATCGGATAAGCCAAGCCGAAATAATTGCTATTAGCAGAGAATGGCAGTAGATAATAGTGGATTAATTATATCTTGCAAGATTGACATATTAGACTTAAAAGTTACCTAGTTTAGCAACATTAGCAATTAATTTTGATCATTATTTATGAGGGCGGGCATACTGTATAAACATACGCAAAAGTTCATGATGGTCGTTTCATAATTATAATACATTACAAGGGCATAAACATGTCTATCTTAGTTTTAAAAACCTTGTTTGTTAAGTAACTCCCTGCACATGCACACGACATATTTAATTCCACATAAACGAAATGGAAAAGCTAAAATAAATACTGCAAGAGAGATGCAGTGTTACGTGAGAGCGTTGAAGATTTCAAAGTTGCATTTTGGGAGTAGCAAAATGTGAAGAAAAATAGTCTGCGAGTGCATGTCAGCTACACGCGGCGCGGGTGGAAGCGGTCGCGGGCGCACGCGACGCTCTGCGCAATTTCCGCCCGGCTATCAGATGCGACGCCAGCGCCATGGGAATCCAAGCGAAAACATGAAAGGATGCGGAATACACACCGATGTGTTCTCGTTCATGTGGGAAAGAATGAATTAATTACACGACTCGAACACAAACATGTAGCAGCTTTATTTCGGTGAAATCGCTTATAAACGGCACCTATACATTTCGGGGGGTGAGGTATCGCCATGTTTTCGATACAGGTGTGCTCGTTTCTTGGCACGGTGGAAATGGATTTAATAATTATGGGGCAAAGAAGTAAGCGTGCGGGGTCTCAGCGGAAGGATGGAGTAAGGCAGGGCGCGATTAAATCGCAGGCGTTTCGGCATGTAACAGGAAGTGGGTCAAGCGGCGCCAACCGAGCTATTTATTGCGTTTCCAACTAAACTGCAATGACCTTCTACGATTTTTCACTTAATAATAATTTCTAGAGTCTAACGAATATAATCTGATATCTAAAGAATCAGATTTAATCTAAGATAGGCATATAAGGTAGAAATGGAAGGTACACAAGACATAATGTACAAACTTATACCTGACTTAAACGTGACTGCGAAGAATAAAGTAGGCCGAGGACGAGTTAGTTTTACAAAAGCTCGTGTGACTCGACAAAGGCATACCATTAAAACTTTTTTATTTGGTAACGCCTGCCGTTCGGGCGCGATAAAGTCTTAGTCGCTCTGCAATTACAGACAAGTGCCTTTAAATGAACCGAGCTCTCGAGCACGCCGCCGCCGCATCGCTTCGCACCCGGCTGCGCCCACTCCGCCGCTGCCTTATACTATTTGCACACTAACGCAGGGGCGTAATTCTCGGGCCGATCTCGATCATTTTGCAATTTTATTTTATTGCCTCTTTTCGAAGAGAGAATGGATGATTTCCTTGAGTAATTCATCAACGACCTCTTCGTAAAAGCCTCGACAGCTATGATATACGGAAAACGTAGAAAAAGTGCGGGGTTGTGAAAAGAAGCAATAAAATAAAATTGCAAAATGATCGAGATCGGCCCGAGAATTAGCCCCCAGATCATTTGATTTGAAACATAATTGCTTTATACATGTTTGCAGCAACATATGAATTAATGTTAAGGAAATAACAATGACTTGCTACACTACATTAAATGCATCGAACACTTTAATTTGAAAACGAAGTAATTAGGCAGATGAATATAAACACGATGCCCATGATCCCCAATATTTAATATGTTTTGCGAATGTTAGGAAGTTATATTTAAAGCTTCTCAAGCTTTACGCTATACAGCCAGCCATCTTGCCACGTAACTGAAACATAAATGGACATAAAAACTTTGGCGGTTTATCAATAATATTTGTAACAATACCTACCTCAATCTTTTGAATAATATGAGGTAAAAAAATTCAATGTTAACTCCTTTTCTACATTTAAAATATTTATTTGGCTCAGGCTTTAATACAACCAAAATATTTGCAGTGTAACTTTTAAAAAATATTTAAATCTCTAGAGTATTTATTTGTTTATTTTTTTAAATAAGTAATAATTAGTTGCCCACCGATAATAGGGAGATCTATAAAGGTTAATTTTTAATGTATTCGCGTGAGTATCAAGCGTTTTTATTGTAGCGCTATGTTTGGGAATAGATATAATAATGTTTGTTATAAAACCAGAAGACCATTATTTAAGTTGAGTAACCATTGCACTCATCTTGATACTGAAGCTACTCGGTATTATTTTACGACAAATGCGAACGTAATATTTCACAGTTTTGAAACGCATTCATTATGGTCTTAACAGCTAGTGACTTAATTAGGAAGAAAAATCAAACTGTGGGATGCCAAAAAGGAATATATAAAATTGAAGAATAATTTAAGTACCATTTAATTTCTGAAATACGAGTACGTTTAAAAAAAACATTACTGCTTTGTTTCCTCTGATGTGTAATATCGAAATTGTACTATCGAATGGTTAATCCAATCCTCATGAAATTTAAAACGTGTCGAACAAGAGAATTCGTGCATCACGTCCGTTTCGTTCACTTGTTCAACTATAACTTTGAGAAAAACACGGTACATAGGTAAGCAGAAAGTTCGCGAAAGTAGAACACTCGCCGTGACTTGAACGAGACTTGAGTTGGCAGTATCTAAATAAAACTTATCAAAATGTTTCGCCAAGTAAAATCAGGCTAAGAAGATATCGGAGCGACCTATTTGTCCGAATGTGGAATATTTCCACAGATTGCACGTGGGCTTTACGGTGAGATTAGTGCAAAATGCGCGACGGTTTATACATCCAAAGATATTGATTCTGGAAAGTAGCCAAAAAAACTCCTAGAGCAGGCACGCGTCAACTAGCGCGCTGCCCCTACGCCGCGCCGTCAACCCTTTTACGAATATTAAATTCTGTTTTGCCACTTCGCGATTCCACATTTCCTTGGAAATATATGATCCGATTCGTAAGGCCTTTGCATTATTCACAGTTTACTTCGATGTGTCTAGATACTGTTACACTCGCTCATGGTTTTATACTTCAGATAGAGAAATAAGATACTAATCTATTCAGCGCAGCGTATGCTTACGGTTTTTTTATGCACGCAAGGTTTTCACTACTTCTGGCCGCTAATTAATATGCAGGTTTCAACAAACAGACCGATTTATTGTTAAAAAAAGGGAATTCAAATTTATGAAGCGGCTAAAAACAGCTAAAAACAGAAGTTAATTTTCATATTTTATTTGTACCTAATATAACATTACCAAACAAAGAGATAATTAAATACAATGTTCAAAGATTATTAATTCTAAGGGCACCTTAACACGACTGCCAATTGTAATTAAATATACGCCGTATTCTTACACTGAAATAGAAAAACCTTCAAACCATGGGATTTCATTAAAAATTCTAGCATTTATAATAAAGACGTCTGAAACTATTTTGTAAAATAAAGAAGTAAAAAGAAAAAGTATGAGTGCTTGTTAACAAAGGTTCACGTATCTACAAAGAATATCTAAAGACTGACTGTCCGCAAAGTTTTCAGTAGCACGAGCGTCTCTACTTTTCTCTATGAGCAAGCCCGTTTCCGTTTATCTTTGGTTGCTTTTTTGTTAGTGTCAGTTTCTTTCATTTCTTTTCTCGTACTCTGCCGTTGCAGTTGTCGCATCGGAAGGAAGACGCTCGGTATTGAGGATTAGTCGGCTATAGCGCATGATAAATTGGAAATTGTATTCCTTTCACAATAATTTGTTTGAACATTACAAAATTGATAATTCCAGTCGGAGTGAGTCAGCTAAATGCAATTAACAGAGAGCAGGACATTTATCAGCATAGTTGTAGTTTACGCGTTCGAAGAGGATTCCAGTTGTTAATTGACGGCTGGCTGAGTTCGGTCTTAAATTGGTGTAAATCCTCAAGGCACAGATCATGGCAACCGAATGCCGGCTCTCGACGTGCCTCCTCCAATTACTTTAATTAAAACAATACCGCGGTACTAGTGCTTCGTCGACTCACCGCGTCTGTTTCCCATTTCCCTATTTAAATACGAAAACGAGCTCGTAGCTCGCGCTTAGCATGCAAGATGTTGCTATTCACTACTACACCAACCGACACCTACTACGTACACGTTTTAATCTAAATATACGAATCCTAATCCGTTTCTGCAGGGAACGCTTGCCTCCGTAGCTTCATGGGTACCTACTCGCGGGTAATAACAATATTGCTAAAGTCGCAGGCAAATACGAGTTCATTTGTAGTATTTACACGGCTGTGCAATTAAGGGAAGTTCGGTACATTTATCGGAACACCGGTTATAATAATCAATGATATCGCATGTGGGGATGGGATTAGCAACTGGATTTCGTTCAAGTATAGTTGTTCAGCTTCATTTATGTGAAGTTGTTATATGAATGGCTCGAAAATCGATTAGAGTGGTATCGATTGAGTCTTTGCGTCTGGAAGCTAGTAATTTACTCTCGAGTTGGCTGAAGGCGACACCTGTCGAGCGAAGTGACGGTTGATAATGCGACGCTAACGCCATTCACGCGCACTCGGCTGCTGGGATGCGGAGCCTACCCGCGCTTTTCATTTACGGTGACGGGCTTAAGCAACAACATAACATTAATGGATATAATAATATAAAAACTTGTATTATAAAAGGTTTTGTTGTAGGTAGTGGGAAAAATTGTGAATGATCTCTGACTCTCTCTTTTCTTGATACCTCTAGGAATAAAAATTGGTAGACAGCATTTCACACAGCAAAACATACACTTTTGTAGCTAGATTATAAATACTTCTTCTTCTTCTTCCTACCCTTATCACACTTTATGTTGGGTCGGCACAACATGTCTTCCTCCTCCATTCCCCTCTGTCAGCCGTCACCTCTACATTCACTTCTCTTTTATCCATGCCATCTTTCACACAGATTATAACGACTTATGCAAGTATATTTTTTAGGAAAATATATTATATTCCCATGACATAAACCGACCCAGCATCTTTATTCATCACACAAAAGTTTTCCCTCTGTGGTAACCCAACCAACAACTAACAAAAGCGCAGAAAGTTTGATGTGGTAGAAGTAGGATCTGCTACTATAAAAATAATAACTATTGTTACTTGGTGCTATGCTTTTACCACACACACCACACACATACATAGTTTTACAAAAGTTCAGAGTTCGTACTCCTACAACATGTTAAGAAGGCAGAAGGAACATTTATCACGTAGCTAATAGTGAAGGTAATATAAGGCTGGTAAATCCAGCATCATCTGCGGGATTAGAGTTTACACGAGGTCGAGAGCGTCGCCAGGCTGCGACACAGTACACTACACAAGCAGTAGTACCTTTACTCTATGATTACACCAAGACTAGCTAACTCGCACTGTAATGGAGTAAATATGCATGAATGTTATCAGGGCTACGTTTGATGGAGTGGCAAATGTTAGAGAAATGTGTTTCTTTCAAGTTTAAATACTGGATAGATGTGTGTACTATGTGGTGGGCGCGGACTATGCGACTCGTACAGCATCTCCGACGGGAGGCAACTTTACCAACTTTCTTAAGAGCGGTTAGCAAACTTTGACGTGCACGCGCTACCACCGTAAGCTCTGGGATTGGATACTTGGTAACAACATCCAATACGGGAAGCACAACATACGGGATATTTACTGTAGGAAACTTGCAAAGAACGAGATTATTTAGAAACCAATATAATATTTCCGCCTTTAGTATGGTTTTACTTACATACCTACTTGTAGTTTGCTTCGATTCTGGGGTAGTGAGGAGATATTAAGGGTCAATGAAATTAATCAAACAATAATATAGTAAAATTAATATGTACATGAGTAGTATTAAAATTTGTCAGTTGCCAGTTATTTTCTCCGGGTGTATAAAAGGTTGAAAAAAGAACTGCTTTAAACTCGCTCCTCAGGCAACTTCAAACCTATTTTCCGAGTAAGTATGAATACTGAAAAATACAAAACTTTCTTCGAGACATTTCAGAAATATCAGAAAAACCTGGCATTACCATCAGAAACCATATGAGACACTGCCGTAGATTTGTGCTTTACCTCTGAGATACTGAAACCCTACAAAAAAGTAGGACATGTTGACGTACCTAACTCAAACTGAAATGAAACAGTTGTAATTTATTCAAAGTTATCTTGAGCATTGCCGTGAAACCACTGAACTGTGTTATTAAGGGTGTTCGTGAGTGGTTGCGAGCCTGGCTTGTGGATCGCGGAAGATATCGGATAACTCGTACTTTGGTATGCGCCTACCGGCCGGCAGCGGTAGCTACTTCGAGTTTTATGAGTTTAATCAAATCGTTTTGAGGGTGTCACGCCGGCCGGCTTGCCCTAACGGTTGATTGTATGTGCGGAACACGTGTGCTGACCCACACGAATTGTTCACATTGCCAATAGACACAAATACACGTACAGACCTAAACAGAAAAACAGAATTGTAACAAAAATATTACTTTTTATTATCCAACGGGGGAAGCACGCGAAACATGTATTAGAGCTTAGATCGTTTTGTTTGCTACGCCACTGCGTTTATGCGTGGCGGGTCCACTTAAGGCTCGAACACACCTAGTTCGCTGGCGGTAGCGAACAGTGAAACGCTGTCAAATATTCGCTGTCAAATCTCAAATCTGACAGCGATATTTGACACCGTTTCACTGATCGCTACCGCCAGCGAACTAGGTGTGCGCAGGCCTTTATGGCCCGAACACACCTAGTTCGCTGGCGGTAGCGATCAGTGAAACGCTGTCAAATATCGCTGTCAGATTTGAGATTAGACAGCGAATATTTGACAGCGTTTCACTGTTCGCTACCGCCAGCGAACTAGGTGTGTTCGAGCCTTTAGGGCGCTTGTACACGCTAAGAAAAAACGCCGGGTCTACGCAAGAATTCGTGTCGTAACTAGAAAATAACTGTGTACACTGCTCGCAGCGGTGCACGAAAAAAATCTTATCTGCGCAAGACACGACGCGGCGAACGTTGTTGCGTTTTCGTGTGTGGAAAAGACAAAATTCTTGTCGTCTACACGAAGAATTTGTCTTGTCTGCCGCAGGAACGGCGAATTTTCTTAGCGTGTACAAGCGCCCTTAGGGTTTACTTCGAAAAGATTTAAACTGATAAAATTTTGTTTTCGCATATTTAAACAGAAATTAAAAAAAAAATACAAAATGATGTAACAAAATGTGCATAAAATGAATAAGCTCCGATAATAGAGCTATTCATTTTAAAATACACCCATGATACCAGTCGGCTTATCTCGGAGGTCCCGGGTGTAGTAATTCTTTTCTAAGCATGGCGTAAAATTATTCAAAATATGTATAAGTTACGTCCTAAGCTGGTCGTAAAACGGTATTACAAACGTTATGAAGGCCGGGGTTGGGCCGGATCTCATCACTTAGGGTTGTGCGTCGAAGGCGACTATCTTTCAATAAACTCATAAAATTGCTTCTTCCAGTGCGAGCGTGCCCGGAGCGACCCGCTCCTAGCCTTCTTGTTGTTAACAATGCAAGCATCAATATTAAATTTACGGCGAAGCAACGATACATGACGAAACTTTTAAGAGCAATATCCCTCAGCTAGGATCGGGCGCTCGTTCGAGATGAAAAATGTTTGGGTAACCGTCGCGTCGTCGATATTCATGTGTAGAGGTACAGATACCTCCACCTATGCCGAAGGGCACAGATGAACCTAGAGGTGGTGCGTGCGGTTGTAATGCAATTCAGCGGTCGCTATGGACTGCCCTACGCTGCCTACCTACTACTGATTCCTACCACTTTCCTAGCTGAGGGTTCCTATTGGGATTCTAATTAAAAGGCCAAGTTGCTAACTGAACATGATTTATTTACAAAATGATCCTAATAATATTCACAGTATTTTCACTCAGAATAACACACACTCACGAAGCATGAATTTAATTTGATCCAATAAGAATCTGTTTGAGACGTCTCGCTCTAGTTAGAGCAGGACGGCACAACTATAAATATTCCGCGGCGGGTGCCGCTTGTCAGTGGAGCTGCGCGCGCGCCCGAGGCAGACGTCGGCGGCGGCGCGTACTGTATGCTCCCACAGTACCCCCCATCAAGCGAAGCGTACGGATCTCTTAACGGTCCGGCCGTATCTGGTCACGTACGGAGGTGCTGCAGGCCGTGCCGTTGTAGCCGGAGCTTCGCTGACTGGTGTCGAACTTGCTTCTTCGTTACAGATGTATGCTGGTTTGAGTCTGTCCAACGATACCACTGTAACTCGCCTTGGTAACTGGATCTTGAAGTACTTGCTGTGCTTCTGTAGTACGGGAAATGGTCCGTCGTATGGTGGTGTGAGTGGCGCTCGCACTGTGTCGTTCCTGATGAACACATGCGTACATGTCGCCAAATCTTTGTGCACGAACGGTCTTGCAGTCGTTGTGGCGGGGCGTTGTACTGGCGCTAGTGTCGCCATGGCTTCGGTGAGGCGTCGTACAAACTCAGCATCTTCAATCTTCGAGCTTGATGGGGCAATGAAGTCTGAAGGAATGCGTAGAGTCGATCCATATGTAAGTAGCGCTGGACTGAAGTTGTTGTCTTCACGTAGCGCTGTCCGTAGTCCGAGTAAAACAGTAGGTAGCTCTTCACTCCATTGCGTAGTTACTCCTCTTGCCATGAGTGCTGCCTTTAGCGTGCGGTGGAGTCGCTCTATCTGACCATTTGACTGCGGATGGAATGGTGTGGTCCGTATTCTAGTGATGCCAAATTTCTTCATCAGTGCGTTGAATAGTGACGACTCGAACTGTCTTCCTTGGTCCGTAGATATCCGGAGAGGGCAACCAAATCTTGCGATCCAATTCTCGTAGAGTGCTCGGGCGACGACTTCCGCTGTTATCTTGCGTACTGGTACAGCTTCCGGCCACTTGGTGAAACGATCGATCATCGTCACGCAGTATCTGTAGTCTTGAGATAGCCGGAGTGGTCCCACGATGTCGATGTGAACGTGCTCAAAACGTTCAGAGGCGGGAAACGTTCCCAGTGGTGTGACGCTGTGTCGATTAATCTTCGCTCTCTGACAGCCAAGGCAATTCCGGGTCCACGAAGTCACGTCCTTGTTCATTGAAGGCCAAAAGAATTTTGATGTGACTTGCTTCCTTGTAGTCCGTATGCCTGGATGACACAGCTCGTGTTGCGCTTTGAAAGCTGCTTGACGATGTGCCGTAGGTAGGTATGGTCGTAGTGTTGATGTTGACTGCTCGCACGTGATTGGCTGGTCTATTCCGGGGAGAGTGACGTCAACGAACTTCAAATTCGGTTGTAGCTTGAGTTGCTTCAATTCTTGGTCGCTTCTTTGATCTCTAGATAGAGCGTCGTAGTCCATGTTGGAAGGACATCGAATCTCTTCAATCCGTGATAATGCGTCTGCGACAGTATTCTTCTCTCCTTCTACGTACACAATCTTCGAGCAGAACTGGCTGATGAATTGTAGCTGTCTCTCTCGTCGCGGTGTGTCACTGCTGCTTGGCGGTCGTGACAGAGCAAACGACAGCGGCTTGTGATCCGTGAGTATTGTGACTTCACATCCTTCGATGAGACGACGAAAATGTTTGATAGCGGCGTACATAGCTAATAACTCGCGATCGTACGTGCTGTATCTTCGCTGCGTGCTGCTCATCGCTTTTGAAAAATATGCTAGCGGCTTCCACGTCTTCCCCACTTGCTGTTGTAGCACTGCGCCAATGCTGTGATCAGATGCGTCTGACATGATGTTGAGTGGAGCGTTCAATACTGGATGCGTTAAAGTTGTAGCTTCCACGATGCTTTGGCGGCATTTCTGAAAGGCTACTTCGGCTTCCGGCGTCCAATCAATTGGCGTCTTGTCGTTCTTCTTCCTGTCATGTAGGTACTTGTTTAGCTCGCTCTGATACTCGGCTTGCCGCGGCAAACAGTCTCTGTAGAAATTCACCATTCCTAGGAAGCGGCGTAGCTCTAAGACGGTTTTCGGTTGGGGAAAGCTTGAGATGACTTCAGTGCGCTCTCTCGTTGGTTTGATGCCTTCATCAGTTACTTCGTAACCCAGGAAGTTGATCCTGGACTTGGCAAACTCGCATTTATCCACGTTGAGTGTAACTCCATACTGGTCCAGGCGACTCAAAACTTCATGCAGTAGAGTCTTGTGCTTATCTTCAGTGTCGCTGCATAACAATATGTCGTCCACGAATGCAAAACAGTCCGTGATGCCTCGGAGTACCTCGTGCATGAAGCGTTGGAATGTCTGGCTGGCGTTCCGAAGCCCGAAGGTCATACAGCGAAACTCGAAAAGGCCAAATGGCGTTATAATCGCACTCTTCTGAGCGTCCTCGGCCGCAATAGGTATCCAATAATACGCCATTTTCAAATCTAACTTTGAAAATATCTTCTTGCCATTGAGATGATACGTAAAATCTTGAATTCGCGGTATCGGGTACCGATCTGGTTGCGTAACAGCATTCAGTCTTCTATAATCTCCACAGCAACGTAGACTTCCATCTTTTTTCTTGACAACGTGCAGCGGACTCGCCCATGGGCTTTTCGACGGCTGACAAATTCCCATTTCCATCAGGCGCTCAAACTCGGCTTTTGCAGCTTTATATTTGTCAGGAGGCAATGGACGCGCTCGTGCATAAAGCGGTGCACCCGTGGTCTCAATGTGGTGCACAACGTCGTGTTTTGATGGAGTCTTCAGTGACATCGGGCGTAGTACGTCAGGATATTTCTTCAAAATGTCGTGGTACGTATGATTCTCGCTTATGACGTGGACGGTCTCTTGGCTTGTGGCAATCTGTGCGGCATCGATGGATAATTCCGTGACTTGGTCAATCAGCTTCTTACGGTGTAGGTCAACCAACAGCTTGAAGTGACGAAGGAAATCTGCTCCCAATATAGATGTCTTCACATCCGCTACCACAAATGTCCAACGAAAATTCCGCCTCAGCCCAAAATCCAATTGCAAACTGCTCTCGCCATATGTTTTGATCTGTGTCCCGTTTGCTGCATATAAATTGTAGGCGCTTGAAGTCTGCTTCTTCTTATGTGCAGTTGTGCAGGCTAGGACCGATATATCGGCACCTGTGTCCACGAGGAAACGTTGGTTCGTGTTGCGATCGTAGACACATAGGCGGTTGCTTGTGGGGACAACGCCGACCTCGGCCACGGTTGGCGTGTTTTCTATATCCGACTTTGAATTTCTCTTGGCGCACGGTGGTTCGCATCGTTTCGCTCTATCACCATAGCGTAAGTGGAATTTACACAGTCCTGTTCCTTCCTTTATTTCCTTGGCAGAGCTTGAGCGGGAACGTGAACGTGAATGCAAGGGACGTTGATACTGCGATCTCTCCCGGTTGCGTAATTCGACAACTTGCAACGTGAGCTTCTCCAGTTGCTTAGACAACACGTCGAATTGAATAGCCGTGACTTGACTGGGACCGGCGCTGATGCTCGCCTCAGACGTTCCAGCGATCTTCGCGTCTTCCATTGCGCGTCTTCGGTTCTTCGGTTCTTCTGTGTTCCGGTCTTCGGTTCTTCTGTTCTTGAATTTCTTCGGTTCTTCAAACGTCGAGGGTCACCAACATGTAGAGGTACAGATACCTCCACATATGCCGAAGGGCACAGATGAACCTAGAGGTGGTGCGTGCGGTTGTAATGCAATTCAGCGGTCGCTATGGACTGCCCTACGCTGCCTACCTACTACTGATTCCTACCACTTTCCTAGCTGAGGGTTCCTATTGGGATTCTAATTAAAAGGCCAAGTTGCTAACTGAACATGATTTATTTACAAAATGATCCTAATAATATTCACAGTATTTTCACTCAGAATAACACACACTCACGAAGCATGAATTTAATTTGATCCAATAAGAATCTGTTTGAGACGTCTCGCTCTAGTTAGAGCAGGACGGCACAACTATAAATATTCCGCGGCGGGTGCCGCTTGTCAGTGGAGCTGCGCGCGCGCCCGAGGCAGACGTCGGCGGCGGCGCGTACTGTATGCTCCCACACATGCAAAGGTGACGGGGCCGTAATTTATTTACGTCAGGCGAGACTCGGAAAATCTTAGCTGATAGCTGGAATTAATGGCAAGTTTTAGCATAAAATAGAGCTGGTTTTGCTAGCCAATTTATGAAAGAGATGAAACCGAAAACTTTAGATTTTTCTTTAAGTTCCAAATATAGAAATTTTCATTTGATTAGATCAGAAGGCTGGGTCGCTCCTACTAGACCACCCACCGGTGTTTTTAAGTAGTAAAATCAAATGCATAATCTAGTTACTTTATGAATACTACAGGCAATAACTATATGCACGGTATGAAGGCCCCGCGTGCTATGCATGCATGTTGGATGAGCTCGCTGCACTATGCGCTGCAAAGCCGCTGTACAGGTGTCATCCGTTTTATTTTTAATGCAAACGGTACTATTCTTTGTGGAGTACAAAACAGAAATAATTTTGGGAAAATAAATAACGAGTTCAATTTGCTTTCTTTATTATCATTACGAACCTGCATGTTATTGGTATACCACGTGTTGTTTTATCATTAACAAATGAAGTTTAAAAACTTAAGAAACTGACTTCATGTACCAAAATGCTAAACCGATTTTGATGAAACTTCTATGGGTCCTTCCACATCAAAAAAGTTTTTTGCAAATCGGCTCATATATGACGAATTTTAGTTATTTAAAAAATGTTTTTATCGAAAAATGCCACCAGGGCGGTGTAGCGCTATTGACAAAAATCCGTACATACCATACCATACATGCATTACGAAATATGTAGGGAAATAGGGTAGGTAAAGTACCACGCGAGCAGAGCTGCGGGCAGATGCTAACACATTATGAAAGCACTCGAGTTACAGTCTACTTGTTTTGCCGTTATTGTGTAAGCGGAGAATTATGCCTCTACGAGCTCCGTAGCAACGCTACGCGTAGCGTAACGACGCCATAACGACTGCTACATGGCCTGTTGTCAGCCACTCATAATATAATGAAACGACATTATCTTGAGAAGTTTCACATTAATTTGTATATTCGTATTTGGTTCGTATTAAAGGATTTATGTTCATTTTTATCTTTAATCTGATGATAAACTTGGCATTATTAAAATGCGCTGTAGGTAAAGATAATAAGTAGAATAAGGTATTTTTCTATAAAACATCTCATTTTGCGTTCAACGATAAATTGAATGAAAAACTTTGCCAATATTTCTACCAGCAGCGCCCATTACGTCCATTCCTTTTCAGGGGTTTAATTAACTTTGTACATCGCTGACATAAATACAAGAACGCAATTACGAATGTATCCGTTTAAATTTGCGAAAAGAGCGACCGGATTCAGGTGGCGGATTCGTTTCGAACAAAGATAGAGAGGGACAAATTAAAAGAGCACTGGAACGGTAATTCCATTACAATTCGATGGACGCAAAAGTCGCCTCCGTTAGAGTCAAAGCCGGTAAAGCGTAATTGCGACTTCAGTAAGCCGGCTCCGCGCGGCCCGATACGGACGAGAGGGGACCTCCTCTCTGTAACGGCTGATATAAAAGCGGCAATAAATTTAACAGGATGAACGCACTACTTACACAGAACGAGCGCGGACGCGGACGCCCGGTGCCCGTAACGAGGGGGCACGCAACCACCGCTCTGTATTTTAACCTTCCCCCCCCCTTCTGCCGTTCAGTAGTCCGCGCTGGTCCAGGAAATTTTTGTTCTTTAAATGATTTAACAGGATTACATTATGACAATATTTTTACGGCTTTTTAACCCCACGTAGTTGGTTGCATTGTATTGTATGAACAGATTCAGTGAATTTATTGACGGTTGACAACTGTAGTATTTGTAATACCTGAATTGATTTTTTACCCCTAGTACTATAATACTAATACAAAGCACCGGTGATTAATTACCTAATTCCCAATGTTAATCTTAGTGGCATTACGGAACCCAACCATCAGCTATAAGATATGACCTTGGTAGGTCGTAATTTGGTTGGCTCGTCATAATATTTTCAAAAAATATGTGAAGCTTTCAAAACATGCGTCTTACTTTTTCACTGCTGTCTGTTTCCTCATCGAGGCGTGCTTAAAATCTTTTCACCAGACTTGGTTCTAAAGAAACAGTGACAAGATGAGAAGAAGAAGATTTTTTGTACTGCTAGTGTTGGTTTCCGATTGCGAATCTGGGCTGGTTTTCATTAATAAATAGTTAAATAAAATACAGCAACATCAAGCAAGAAAGTTGTGTTGTATATAAAAATCAGTTAATGGCTTATGGAACCGTGAGATAAATAATTAATGTGGTTATTTTAGATACACATGTTTATTGCTACCAAACATGGCAGCTTCATAACAATCCCTTTCACTCTCCACAAATTGGAAGGCGCGCGTAAAGGAAAACATGGCCATAAATAAAACCGGCAGATCTACTAGATAGGCGGCCATTTCCCGAGATAAGCGCGACTTATATACGCGATACGTTCTTCGCTTCGGCAGATTAACGGACTAGCTCTGTTTGTAGATATCGACGCGGTAGCATTTTGGCAAGTCACAGCTGGGAAATTTATTGTGGAGTTCGGGCAGATATCTTCTTACGGACTCATTAAAAAGGAGACACGTCGTACATAAATCAGGGACAGGCGTCGGCAGCGGCGCGGGTGCGGCCGCCTCGGCAGCTCTTATCGCCTCCGAGTGCGCCGGCAATAGGCGCTATCCGGTTCCGTCGCCGCCGCCGCGCTCCATTGTGCCCCGCGCTAGTCAATGCTCAGCTCACCCAGCTCACTTTCAAACGCCCTAAACGACTCTATTACATTATCCTTTTACCGATACTCGTTTTCCGTCCGACAAAGGATGCAATCTTTACACATTTGCATCGAGATTTGTATATTATTGAAAAAAAACTTAAATTGGGCTTAGAATAAAACTTAGCAAGTATTCAGGTTGGATTATTATAACTCATCTATGCCTTTATAAAACGTTTTCGTAACACAGACAATAACTGAATTGCTCCGAGTTATACGCCTTTGTTGCGAACTTGGCATGGTCTGTGTGCATCGAGATTTGAATAGTCGATGTTTGCCAGTACATTAACGAAATTTTGCACACAGTTTAACTTCACAAAGAGTTGCAATAGTGCCATATAGCGGAATTCTAGTAAATATTTCATCATTTATTGTGATAGTATAACACAACTCACCAAGTTATTTGATTAAAAGGTGGTCTGGGTATTAGCTAAATTGCAATAATAATAATAGCATTGGTAAACTCGGACTTAGACCTCATAAATAACTGAATATAGTGAACGGTGTAGTTTTACCGAATACTTCTAGGATTTTATGTTGAGTAGGTAAACTTATGCATTTTGCTAAAATAATTTACCTTGGTGTGTCGTAAAGATAACAATTCAGTGAGCGTTGCTAGTTCACTGGACTCGGAAGATCTCAACTTTTGGAAGCGCCTTGGAAATTTCCAACATTACGGCCACCCGCTTCCCTGAATTATTGGACTTGCACACCTACTTACATGTCGACGAGAGTGCTAAGTTTGTTTCTTGTTTGCATGGCATTTCAGTGTAGTTATTTTAGTTGCTTCTAACTTTCAAATGTTAAAATTGCATCAAGAGTTTTACCATGAAAACCTTTATAGCCCTCTAGTCAAACTTAAGAAGTTATTATACATAAGTGGACTTTAATGCTGATTCCTGTATGTATATGTCTGCTGCAGGTATGATTTATCAAACTTTTCAGTCATTTTCGGAAATGGTTATTATGGGGTTGGTTCAAAACGAGGTCAGTAAAGTATAAAAATCAGCCCAAATAGACCGGAAAGTCGTTGCCATTGATTTGACGCATACATACATTATCACGCATCTTTCTTACTAAAGTTTCTTGTATGTATCCGCAGGTGTAATCAGATTTCTAAATCTTGACGCGAGGCTAACACTTTCAGGGTTCCGAAATCCAATAAAATAACCCTTATAGTCGCCCCATATCCATCAATCCATAAAGTTAAAGTCGTTTTATTTGCACTGATTCCTTACATTTGACTGTTAGTTTGGCTGATTCTTATGTAGAATTTTCCCTAATAGACACCTATACCGATTTGACTTGTAAAGCCTTACTGATTTAGAAGTCTATGCGTGGTCCGAAACTCACTTGGCCAATTTATCGTTGACATAGGAAGCTTGCGCTCCACGTTTGTTCCCTAAAAGTGTACACGATTGGATGGCTGAACAAATGCCAATAATTGGCGTGCACGGAACAGTCATCACGTCGATGCCCGCCGTCACCAACTTCAATTGACTGGTGATTTCAATTAATGCGCATCGGCGAGTTCACGAAACGCCATTCCTGGGATAATAGCACCAGATATTCACTCAAAATGTCGTTGGCAGCTCGCTCGCTGTGAATTTACGACACTAAGGACGACCAATAAATGCAAATTTTATTGTTTATGGCAGATTTAACGGCAGTGAACTCTTTTACCAATGCCACTAAGTGGTCTTTGCACAACCAGACGGACAAATGGACTCACATTAAATGTTAATATGATTTCAGAAAGCAAGCTGCCGAATCTCAGCTTGGAGAAATATTTTTTGAAGTGTAATTTTAGATAAGGGAATGGCCAAAGCTCAGTGCATTAGTTTGAATTACTTTGGCTTCACCTTCATAGAAATTAGATATATAAACTCAATACACGAAATTAGGGCGCGGTAAAAAGGAAATCTAAAGAGGTCGGTCCTTTCGTCTTTGTAGCCGTTAATAAGGGTTGATGGAGCCCGTGGGCGGCTCTAGCAAAGGAAAGCCCAAGAATCGAGATAGAAGCGCGGTCTGCCAGAGTACTGATAAGGCTATTAAAAGTTACGCTCACAAACCGCCCGCCCGCCTGGATAAAGCTGTTTCTACCTATCAGTACCAAATAAAACCTTTTGCAGAAAAACAAACGGCAGACTAGTAACAATGGAAGTTTGTGTAAGCGCTGCTAGTCGCGATAATGTTGCTGTTGAAGCAGTACTCTTGTACCGAAAGTACGGTATTGTTCGTATATTAAAGGAAACGGTTCACTGAGCTGAGTTTTATTGGATACCTAACCGCTCAATGACCAACTCAACTTTCTTTCGAAAATCAATATATTCGTTTAACAGCCTTCCTTAGTTTTCGAATAAAATGAGATTGAGATACTTTACCATACGGCGTCCCTTACATTCCAAAAACTACCAACCATTTGCATTTAAACTACCTTATAGAATAGTAAGTGAGAATCACCATTCAAATATAATTTTAACATTCAATATTCATCAACCCGAAACAGATAAAGCTCAATCCGGATGAAAACAATCATTCATGCTTTACTTTAAAGCAGCTTTGAAGTTTATTTATGCACTAATATTTTCATCGCTTTTATTTCCCCAATAATCATTGATAAAATCTTATACCTTTAAACGAGAAAATCTTGTATATATATATATAATTATATTTAGGATCTCGGAAACTGCACCAACGATTTTCACGAAATTTAGTATACAGGGGTTTTCGGGGGCGATAAATTGATCTAGCTAGGATTCATTTCAAGAAAATGATTATTTCTTTCCGAGTTCAATAATTAAACATAAACTGATTATGTGACTGCTCCTGCCATCTATTGACGAGTGTGAGCAACTAACTGCAAGCATGTCCAGTAGATGGCGTGTTCAGTAAGAATAAACCAGTAAAGATGATAATATGACTTTTATGATTTCTTAAAAATACAAATTAACGAAAAAAAAATCCGAGCGAAGCTCGGTTACCAATTGCTAGTGTAGTTTAAGCAAAATGATTTTCTCTCTCTAGTGTCGATTTGAAAATAAAACTAATGCAAATTGCGATCCCCATGATAATTTAAGGTTAGGGAAGAAAAAAGATTACGATCGGAGTCAAAAAAGTAGAGAAACGGAATAGCATCGGTACCCTAACCTCTAAAAACGTGAAGATTAGAACGTTTCTCAATTTAGATGAGCCAAGCTTATTTAATTAACAATATCCTATTCAATATCAGATTAAACATCCAATTTGTAGATTAGGGTTAAATTATTCACAAATATTTTTTATTTTATTTTAACTACTGACCAATATAGTTAACTAACCAGTATTAGGAAACAATTCCATTTTGCTCGTGGTCTTTTCAGCTCGTATGTAACAATGAATTTAATCCTATTAAAACGGACACACATTGTGCCAGAATTGTAGCGTGGCGGCTTTGGTCTGTCGCCGGTCGCATCGCCCCCGACATCTACTAACCGGAACCAAATCTTAAACAGAATTTAACATGGTTTAATTTCCCTACTGGAGCTACGCGTAAAAAGCTCCTAGTCGAAACACAACTATGCCGGGATGAAATAAAATAGCAAGGGAAGCGATGCGGGCGTCGGACGAAGCGATTATGCAGTCGAGAATAATGGGCGCCGGTCCACATGCACGTTTTTGTTTGTGGTCTGTGACGCGATTTATACGCGAATTTCTACCGTCGCTGAAGTGAGCACTATTCACTATAATTGCTTTGAACAAAACTCTACCGTACGTGTCTATTGTATGAAATCACACTAGAACTTTCCAGTGTAACTTATTTCCCGAAATTATTTGGAGGAATGCAGGCTTTTCGATGAAAATGTTTAAGGATTTGTATTCATGGAAATGGTAATGCGTTGTGCGTGTAGTTAGAATAGACTAATGGCGAACTGTCTTGTAGGTATATTTAATTTACAGCATAGATATTTTTTTTTCTGAAGAAAGTGATGACTTCCGGCTCCGTCAAGAAACCCATGAAAGAAGGTTCGCCATTTACAAGTCCGTCTACCTATTCTTACCTAGTCAAAGGTGTTTTACCTGCAGACTTTTAATAGCGTAATGCTACAATTTTGTAAAAAAGAATCTAAGCTTTCCAATAACTAACAGTTTGAACGCGAGCCGATCCATAAAATGAAGCTAGTAGGTATAGTGGAAGTTGGACCGCATGAACGGCGCGCTCGTGTTTCTATAGTTCCATCCACTTTAGATTCAGTCAGATTAATTGCTCACTTAATACAACTCGTAATAAACTAAATCCGGCGAGGCGGCGTGACCCGTCTACTTAGACGTTTTAGCGGGTGGAATTGTTAAGCAACTAGCTGAAATTGAATTAGGCTGAGCGGGTGACAATGGGGTGCTGGTGCTAGGGTGCTACGGAAGACGGGAGTGCCGCAGACAAGAGCGAGTTCTACTTTTTGCGTGTTCATCGTTGCTATACATAAAGTTATGTGGGTTTAATTAAACTAATTAATCAAATTTTCTTTGCTGCTGGCTTCCTTTTGACCTTTGACTAGGATCAATCAACACAACTTTGATATTTTATCAGAGCTAGAGAACGTATATGAAAATAAGAAAAGAACGTATAAAAGTGAATTTAAACTGCATCGTGAAGATTATATTATATCTAGTTTTCGAAGATATTTGGGTAGGACGACAATAAACAAATGCGCATCGTGATTAAAGAGTGAAGGCAACTTAATTTTCATATGGGCTATGGTCAACACTGACGCTTGTGTTATCGAATTTGTTCAATACGTAGGTCTAGTCTCTCGTTTCGCTGTATTGGCGGCTAGATAGTCCGGAAGCGAAGCAAGCCCGCATCACGGCAAGAAAGCAAAAAAGTGAATAACTACTGAGCTCAGGCCCGAATAGAGCAATCAAGGCGAGCGCACTTTGACAAAGCAATTTAGACGAGGCGCCCCATCGATGTGTTGTTTTGATTGCGCCGCTTCTGTATGTCGTTGTTTGGGCGACCGCTTCCTTCTCGCACATAAAAAAATTGTACACTCCCGATGAGTTTCGTTTATTGCTTTTTACTGCTTTTTAATAAGCCAGCATAATCACGAATCGGCCGTTCAGCCTGCATAAGCTTGGTCAGAGAGTTGCAGTAACCGATCACAACTTATCTCAATATACATAATAAGTAATTTATAAAGGATTTAAAAAAGCTTGCAATTTTGTATAAAAGAAAGAAGACTTGGCTTGATAATAATCATATAGTTTATATACAAATTTAAAACTAGCACGTCACACACGCTTAAATTAATTACCTATCTGTCGAGCCATTGAATCATCACCCAATCCAAATTAACAGGATTTCCCTGTAATCTCGTTGGGATATTGTATAAAACATATTCATTATTTGCAGTATTGATTGGCTTGCATCAATCGCGATATGCAAATATTAGCTCGCGCGCTGACCGGCGCGGCGGCAGCGGCCGGTGATTTACGCATGTCGATGTCGCGACGCTATGTTATGCAATTACGATCGCTTATTAAAAATTTACCGACGTCCGGGTATTGTTTGCCAATTTTCTGAAGTGATAAAGTAATATTCAGCGTTTATTCAGTTTGAGTTAACAAATTATTCCGAGTGTGATTTCTATAAACTTTAAAACGATGTGTGTTTTTCAAGTTTTCGCGAGCTCGGCGATTGGAGTTGTTTTTGCTATTTTTAAAATAATCGAGTAAGAGCTCCCTACACAAAGGATACCAGATGGAACCCTAACAAAATGTATCGTCTACAACTCACACTAACATCACACAACGCGACGACCGCTATACATTCAGACCGTCTTTTTATATAATATCGAAGAGTATAAACTATACTTCACCCTTAGTGCGAAGATCCAACTCGCACTTGGCCAGTTTCGTATTATGATAGCAGAGAGCTAGGTGCCGGGGCTCGGCATGTAAATCAGCGCACAGCAGGGCGCCCAGTGTGCGCGACGCGCCCTTACCGCCGATGCCCTACTTGCGAGTCGCTTTCATTTTGCAGATATAAATTGTTGATAAACATACCCATTCTGCCCGAGATATACGCTTGTTTTTGTTAGATAGGAATGAAATAAAAGAAGAGACGTGCGCACTGAATATTTGTCACAATTTAACCTGCTTTCAGGAGAAAAACTCTTTGGGAGGAAAACGCTGATAAACATAAACATGATCACTTAGGTAAGTTTCATATTGGGATGAATTAGTAAGAATGTCTTTTGCATATTAAATTTTCTGGAATATTGAGAGATATTTCATAAACATGTTATTAAAACTATATTAAGTTCGTTTGACAGGGTGTGGGTGCTGGTGAAATTACAGGCACAAGAGGCTTAACAAATGTTTGTATGCCTTAAGTTGATGGATCGTTCTTAACGTGCGTGACCTATGAAGCAATGGTTTGCTAAAGACGATGGTTACCACACAACATCAGATTTGCCATGTGATTGTTTTAATATAAGCAAGTCGTTTGAAAAAAAAATACTTAATACACATAGATAAACCATGTCATAGTCACATAGCTAGCTTTAGCTACAAATTAGTCAAGAAAAGATGCGAGTATGTCTTGACACGAAAAGAAGAAAGAAGAAGTGCATGTGTGTATGTCTAATCAAAAACATTGTAAAACCCCAAGCGGCGCTGGGCGCGGCGTAACAGCGAATATAATGTATGCTAATGAGGGTGCGGGTGGACGTAACGTCACGCGTTGGACCGCAGCCGCCACCCGCGGCCCGGTCCGCCGCCGCCGCCTAACGAGCGGGTGTGCATTTTCAATACAAGCCAGTGGCTGCCACCGCAAGGCTAATTCAAAGACAAGGAAGGACACACATTGCACATATTAACATACTAATTACTCAGACGTAATGTATGGGTAGATAATTTATTATGTCGCCGCATTTACATGCTAGGATGGTTGGAACAGTATATTGCGTTTACCATATTATATTTCCTTTAAACAGCAAAAAAAGTCTGGCGAGGAAACCTGTTAGTTAACAGCGGAAATTTATTTCATTTGAAAGCGTGCTATCATGAAACAAATAACTCAAACAAAGCATATAAAAACGACGTAGACGTATTGGCTGCATGAGAGAGACGACCAGAGAAAAGTCATATAACTCAACAGCTGTGAAGTAAATGTTATTTAAGAAAGCGAAAAGTCGTTAAGCATTGTTGTGCCAAGTGGTAATGTCTACGTAAAACTAGGAGGTCCGCGGGACGAAGCAGGCTAAGCCATTCACTATAATAAAAACAGCACGAGCGTTGCAAAATAATAAAAGTTGGCAACCGGGCGCCCGCGAGGCGCCGCTATGCAAGGAGGCTGCTCCAGACCGCTACAAACGACTCTGCTGATGAACCAACCCAATGCCAGAGCCAATTTCACACGGTTCTGACATTGTTCAGCACTAAGGTACACCTCAACCAAACAAACACGTCAACTTATTACCAAAATACATGTATTGTTTTCTCCTTCTCGCCTCATAGGCTTATTATTCATAATGGTCCTATAGCAGTAGCTTGGCCGGCCGCTCAGTCTGTTGCCATCTCTATTTGTTGATATTAAAGTGACAGTCAGGCATTATGAATGATGGAGTTCGTTACGGTTTAGCATTTCTATCGCAAATAGAATTTGCAAAATCCATAATTCGCCTGAAATCCTCCACCGATCTTATCAGATCGTGCGCAAAATCGGGAGGTCAGTACACTCTTCCAGGCAGCCCAGCCTCGTCACTGGCTCTGTTTACTATCACTCCCGCGAGTTGCTTCCTTTTTATTTCAGGCTTCTTTATTTTTCAGCACCCTAATAAGAGGTTTTTAGTGTTATTACGCTGAGCAACAATGTTTGTCGGTGTTAGGAGTCCCAGCTACAATTAAGTAGGTAATATAATCATTGTGTGTTTGTTTACTCGTCAGCTTATATACTTTTTCATTGTTGGGGCTTATGTCTCCTCAAGGCTAGACTCGAAAGTAGGCTAGGTAGGTACATTTTATGTACAATATGTTTATGTATAATGGCGTTATGTTATATTGTAAGTACGTGTTTACAAGAAAAATAAATGTATGTATTATATCAGCTATCAATAGAAGTTTGGGGCTTGTTTTATAGTTTAGAGTGTTGTGTGGAATGTCCAAAATAATTATTTAAAAATATTTATTTGTAAAAAAAGCATAAAAATCTTTTAAATCTAAGTAACAATTCAAGACTGAGAAGTTAGAGGACACATCTATATTTTCGGTGGCGTTGCATCATCCATCATAGGGCGTAGACTGATTTATGGTATCGGCGGAGCATGGAGACAGGAGCGTAGCAAGTTGCGATGACGACGCGATTGCGAGCGGTTTGGAGGTGACATGCGACCGGTTGCCGATTCAGTTTGCGTCTTTGCGACACGCAGCTCTTACATCATCATCTATGATTAATCGAAAGCGTTTCTTTAGGTGAAATGTCTACTCCAGATCATAATCGTAAAAACATAGAATAGGAACATGACATTTTCGCTTTAACCAAGTGGCGTCAAAGTACTACATTGGAACTCAACATGATAAAAGTTTTGACACATGTTTTTTTGGTTTAAAATTAGCATTTTTATGAGAAATCATAATATAAATGGTTTTAAATAAAATACAATAACATATATGCAACTCGAGAATTTCATGGAGCGGCTAACAAAGGTGTGGGATATTTAAACAAAAGTTTAGATTCACACGGCTACTCCGGCCAACGCGGCGGCGGCGGCAGCGCGCGGCGCCTTCCCCGGAGAAAATTGCGAGAATTCATCATAATGCGTGACGTTTAAAATTACCGCTCGCCCAGAACCTACATAAATCAAAGCAAACACTACTTTCAGTGTAGGCTATGTGTATAATTCGTTGATATTTCAAAGTATACGCTTCATTACGGGTTTAGATTACTGAAGGGAATACACGGTTTATAATGTCATGCGTAAAACTATCTTTTAGAATATATTAAACTATAACAAAATATCCTCGTGTGTGCAATAATTTAGGCGCTGGTTTGCTTGTATTTATGGCTTGGTTAACCTGGCAAGGGTTTTATTCGACGGAATGTTGTTCGATCCAGGACTGCTAAAAATATTACATGAGTGGGAAACTTGGAAGTGGTTTTGTTTTAAGATAACGAAGTAATTGGACGACAACAATATTTTTTACTCGCCCCGATACATTTATTTATGAATTGTTGTCCCTTTTGCTATATTGGTATGCCTACTTATAAAGGCTTTCAACGGTACTGAATGTTGATAATTTGAAAAAATAAACAAAACGTAACATATTCCTTCGAAGAGCTCGTTGTTGATGCCTGCTAAACAAAATATAGTTAAATCAAAATTTTTATTTGTAACAATATAAACTAAATAAAACGAAATAAACTTTTTAGCATGACTAATTTTATGATAACCATTTTGGTGGTAATAAAAGATCGGAAAGTATACGTTGTTCTGGGACTAGTATTTTTTAATGCCATATAATTTCTAGAGCTCTATTGTAGGTACCAACCAAAATACTTTAGTATTCTGCTCAACGGCATAGGAAGCACGTATTTTGTGTAAAGAAAATTAAGGTTGAGTGGAGATTTGAAACGGGTTGGCTGCGACGTAGGCGGCTCGGCTCATATGCGGAGCATTGAGCAGTCAGCACAAGAGCACTAACGAGTACCGGGACCGGTGAGGCGGGCCGATCTCGTCTCGCGAGCAGCCGCGTTCTCGGACCACCCTCTTGCATTTATTCATGTCGTTACCGCTAACGATAATTTTATCGTGTGCTCATTTGCCGGCGCCAGTCTCGCGGCCATCCGTCACCGACACCAAATCGACAATTTGTGCAACACTAAAAACTTTATTGCCTCATAATTGACCCCGCTGTAAATAACCCTCGACCGCACCGTTTTATTGCTACTTTATTTTATATGGATGTAAGTGCTTACAGAATTTTCTTTCGAAACACCACACTAAAACATTTCGATAATCGCGTTGTTGTTACGTTTATCGTAAAGTTGTACAACAATGGAAAACATGCAAAAACGGCATTGCAATATCTAAAACTAGTAAGTGTTAAAGCATCTACAATCTCACTAATGCTTATACGAAACTGAATTCTATTTCCAATACGAGGTTTGAATAAAGGCCTGCGCACATCTAGGCGATGGCGATGGCGATCAGTGAAACGCTGTCAAATATCGCTGTCATATTCGACAGAGTCCCACTGATAGCCATCGCAGATCGCTTAGATGTGCGCAAGGCTTAACACTTAAGTTTTATTATTAAACTGACAAAAGTCTCATCCAATTTCCGAAGTCTTCCCGTTCTGAGTTCCAAATATTATTTTCAAATATTTCGTGGGTAGTTGTGCCAAGAAATGTGAAAAATTTAACAAGATCGCCTTGAAATTTAACTGGAGAACGTTGTAGGGTAATTGAATAGCAGCAGTAGAGCTACTGTGTACTGGTTAAGGACGTGGTCGGCTACCGCACGACGGAGACGCCATAATTGCACAAACTTTCATGTGCTTCGCATACATTTTCATAATTAAAGGGGCAGTTCGTACCAACTGTTAAATTGGTGAAGGTGGTTATTTATAACCATCTGCGTTAAAAAGTTTGCTGTCTGGGTAAATGAGTTTACTTGCAAATGAAACTTGAGCTAGCTTTATGTGCTAAATATAAATTTAGACTTTTCGTACCCACCAATAATATCAAACAGGGTGTTTTAAGTTTACTTGTAACAGTTGGTGTATAGGAAGGTAAAGCTCCAAATCATAGTATGTGCCTATTGTTTCCAGGGTCAACAGATGCTGACTCTGGAAATAAAAGGCACAAAAATGTCTTTAGTAACTTGTAACAAATAGCTGTACTTCATGTCTTTTTTGTTTGTTTGAAATAAACGTTATTATTATTATTAGTTATAGCCTGTGGATATACATGTTCTACGAGATTTTGTAGCAGTGCGTGTGACTAAAAAGACAGCTAAGAAGAATAGCCAGAATTTAAGATCCACCACCGTTGAGGATATGGATGAAAATTTGTTATCAAGTTCACACCATTATCTTTTTCTTGTTCTAGTTAGCCTTTCATTTAGGGTTCATATATTTACAATGTATGTATGTCTAGAGTGAGTATTGTACAATAGGCACATGAACAATAAAAAACATTTCACATAACTCTAAGGATTTTTTAACAAGAATAAATCATTGTTCAAACATGAAAAATGTTTTCCATTTGATGAATGGAAAAAATATGGTGTTACGCTTCTTTTCACTAAAATCCCCGATGAAAAAACATTTTTTATTTACACTTCTTGCTAACGAACAACACAAACAGGCCGGAAATAAACACAAAAGGGATAAGATAAAAAGGTCTCGAAACTAAAATAAACAATAAAGAGTGGAGTTACCTAATGAACTTGTGAAAATTTGGCGCAGGGTGCGCGAGGGGTTGCTTATTAGAAATTCTCAACTCGGAAGGAGTCCGTAGGCGACAGCCGTACGGGATGTGGCTTTTAAATATTATGTACCCAACGATGCAGTTGACTACGAATGGCATAAACAAGTAGGTTAACGCATGCAACTGTTCGTCATTCTTAGTTATCATTATTAGTTATTTTATCTAGTCAGTAGAGTTTAGCATAAAAAAATACTTGATTGAAATGTAAAATTTTGCGAGAGCCCTCTAAATCAAATAAAGAGGCCGCAGTCACATAATTTTTACCCTGAATCGTAAGTATAACAAGGAAAACGGTAAAGGAAGGTCTTCCGTAAACCCGAAATAAATATCGCATTTTTCCATTAGGAACATAAAAGCAATTCGGCGAGAGTCGAATAATAACGAAGGGCAACTGTGTCCTGAGCGGTGGCATCGAAGGAATTTTATTTGCATCGTGGGATCAAGCGCGTTTATCGCTTGGGCCGAGCCGGGCCTCGAATAAACGCGATTGTGCGGCCCGCGCCGGCCGCCACGCCAGTACCACTAGGTAGTATAACTTTGAAATTGCATGCGCTCAAGAAAACTTCTACCTTTGAGAAAATTCCGAACGCTCCGAGGTGCTCTTGATGTAAACTCGCTATAACCATATACGTAACCACCGGAATTGCCAATCTATTCCACTTATATTGGCTGTTAGCGAATAACCGTCGGCCGCTAGATCGTACAGATATTTTATATCAACTATCAAAATGTAAATAGCTGCAGCATACCGCAGAGACAACCACTAATACCTGTTTGTACATTATTGGTAATATTTCCGATTGCATTAATTCGCTGGAATTAGGTAAACTGGTTTCGACATGCTAATTAGCAAAACATAATTTAATTAATAGTTGCAATCATAATCAATCATATCAATTCACTGAATAATTTCAATTTAATACAGAAAATTAGTTATTTTTTTCTATCTGAGGGACGTATGTACGTAGCCCTAAAAATAACAACCCTACGAAACCCTTAGTAGAAACGATATTAAAAAATACAGACACAAGCAAGTACCAGTGCAGGCGTAGAACAAGCGTAGCACTAAAGTGTAGCACTAAACGTAGCGTAACGTGAACTCTACGCAACGTGTCTGTCTGGTTCAACTTCATGAAGGTAATTTGAAATCCTCTCACCATATAGAAGCATATAAAGACCATGATAAGCCGCGAATCTTTCAGTGGTATTTTCACACTTAATTTTGTAAGAACACAGTAGCGGTAGGGAATAAAGTTAAAATTAAGACGCGAGTTTATGGGGCGTTACGGGGTGGAGGGCGCGAGGCGGCAGGGTGACGGGGGCGGAGGGTAGGTGGGTGGCAGGCAGCCCATTCGAATTCACCGCGCGAGCTGCGCCGTAGATAGCGGCAGGCGGAACACGTACTTCACTTCCACTAACTCCCAACTATTGACAATATTAATGCACGCTTAGCAGGGCCAACCGACGCCGTGCATAGCTTACCAAATATTGCCTCAAAAATCACTAAAAGCCTCGGCAAACACTCTAGCATGCAATTGTTTGCTGAAAGTTTAGTAGTTGGTTGCGATTCGCGATAAATCATCTTTCGATTGTGACCAGACGAGTTTCACTGCCACTAATTTATTCCATTCCTAAGACAAGTCTCCGGAAGTAACACAAATATTAGAAGAGCTTCGGCCGACGACGACGACGGCTGCCATTAATTCCAGAATTGAAATCTGGAATTGCGGTGGCGGCGGTGGCGAATTTACATTCATCGCGGTAAGAACTTAAATCAAGTTCTCAGTTACGATTCAGTTGCTATATTATTTTATTAAAATATGTAAATGACGCCGTTCCAAGCGCGTAGATACTACGGTAAGGACTTTACAATTGCGAGGAAAGATATCTCTAACGACGCCATATTTTCATTAGAGAGACTGTTACCTTCGGGCGCAATTACAATTTTTATGCTGAAGAAACAAAATGTTGGTAAGACAAAGGGACACACGTAGACATGTTTACTTATGTTCACTACGGCTAGAAGAGTCACGAAGTACCTAAACATACTTAGAAGTATTTTATTCTATATGTAATAAAAAAAAGCCGTTTTATTAACAAAAACACCTGAGTATTCAATCAGTCTTTAAAAGAAGGAAAATTGTATCCTACCGATTCAATGTATCGCTCAAGCGAACTATCGTCTGTAAGATCTGAGAAAACCGTACCCGCAGCTTCATCTGATTCAGAGCACAAAGCAGTTTTCAATTTATCGGGAATAAATGCTTCGGTTGGCAGCTCAGACACCCAATTACTGCGCACAAAAGCTGATTACAGCGCACGGGTGCGGGCGGGGCACTCGCGCGACTGCAGCACGGCAGCGGTGCGGTGCGGTAGCTCACCGAATATTTGAACGACTCGTGAGGAACTCATCATTTACTCTCTTTGCACAGACGCTAGACAGAACGATGCGAACGGACGAGCTTGATTGAAATCGATGTCAATACTATGCCACTCTATATGAACAATGAACATATTGTATTTATCTAGCTTTATACCACTCAATTGTAGATTCAATGGAAAATTTATAATGGAAATAAATAACGAATGGCCGTACGACCGGTAATAGGAAACGATCACCTATGCATCCAACTGTTCCAACCGTTCGGACATAAATTTTGTCGTGGTGAACGCGGTATTCCATTACCTTTACACATAAAACGTAATGTAGTATCGTTAACGAGGCGTCGAGTGGGATTGCCATTGACATAGTCAAATATAAACGGAATACCACGGGGGTCTGGTCAATCGAAAGTCAGACTCATAAATCGAAAGTTACAACTCATTGGGTAGCGTTTCTGAAGAAATCTCGACTATTGACCGATGATAGATTATCTCTCAGACAGACGGGGTTTTTTTAGTGGTCGTTGAATATACATTAGTCTTATTTAACCAGAGTATCAGGCAAGGTGTGCAGCATTGTCAGTTGGCATGATTGCAATAAGGCATCGTCTCGTGTATCTTGGGGCGAGGAGCACGGCCTCGTCTAGTGAACTCCCGACAGTAAACGCCCTGGGAAATCATGACCGACGCCTCGCCACTACCAACGATAGAAGTAGCGTCACACTATCGCAGTTTACTTTATCTTTGCCGCCACATTTCAAAGTATATTACAATGAAATATAAATATCTTTGAGTATTTTAGTTTGGTATTTGAGATTAAATTCGATTTAACCATTAATATTCAGATATGTAGATTTAATTGTATCGCATCTAAGTTCGCATGTGCGGTAGTGTAAATTTACGTGTTCTATTGTAAACGTCCTTCATTAGCAGTGCAAACCCCAGCTCTAGTTGAATTATGGCGACGTGTCATAAGCTTAAGACGTGTGCAAACAAGATTTATGTAATTAATTTAGGAGATAAGAGCAGGCATGAGAATACATACGTTATGGAACACAAAGGATCGTAGCACCTAAGCTAGCTACGACGCCTCTCTGCCAGCACTCTCAATAAGATGCTATCACAGTACAGAGTGCCCTACTCAAATCCAATGGAATTACACGTGAATAATACTGTCCTATAGAAAACATGTTTGTACAAAACATTTAAAAACTTTGAATGCAAATGAACAAAAACCTCGTTATCATCTCAGTCGTAATTATGATGGAAAGGAGGTTACGGTGGCATGGCCGAGGTATGAAGGCCAGAGAGGGCGAGAGGCCGACATCAACGGCCGGGGATATTTACGTTTATCTTCGGATAACGGCTTCATCGCAAGCTTTATTACGACATCCACTCACGTAATCCTCGGTCGGCGTCATAACTCCTCGTTTGCTGCGCTGCCTGGCTACAATGTAATACATCGCTTTCCCACTCACTAGCCGGGAGCGAGGTGCTCGCACGACACGATGCATGTTCGCCTAACTTTACAGTTCACTAGTTGTTTTGCGCTTGTTTTTACAGCTTCCCGCTAAGCAAACTTGCAAGGGTAAAGCTATGAAACTCGTTCCGAGCCACTATATGATTCATTTTATTGTTGTTGTTTAACCACAATGTTTAGCTCGTTAAGGCATAGGTGTAAAAATGGAGAAATACTACATGAAGAACCTTTTTCATGGACACTTTTAATTTAAGACAATTTCATTTAAAAAAAATATTAAATGTAGAATTTTTCTTGCAACTAGCTTATGGAACAAGCTTAAGCAAGGCATATGTTCAATTTTTAATACGTTCATACGTTTAATTTTTAGTGCTCTTGTTCGGAGCAAGCTTGAAAGTAGTGCGTCAGTCTGGAATCCCCATGAAGTTACATACACACATTTACTTGAAAAAATTCAAAAAGTATTTCTAAGGTACCTCTACAAGAGACGCTATGGTTTTTATCCTTTCTTGTACCCCACCAAATTTCTTCTTGGTTGCTTGGGCTACAACTCGCTGGAAGTCCGGCGGGCCAACGACCAAATAACAATGGTCTGTAAAGTGCTCCGCGGGAAAATAGACGCACCAGACTTGAGTGACGGGTTGTGTCGGTTCTTTGTCCCGAATAACTACTGTAGAATTCGGAAGCACAAGTTGTTTGCAGTGCCTGCATCGCGCACAGTCGCCCGGGCGAACTCACCTTTGCCACGTTCTCTCGCCGCGCTCAACGCTCTCTTGGACCACAATCCAGATTTCGACTTGTTTGCGGATGGATGGACCAAGATAGTGTCAGACTGTCTGAGGTTTTGCGAGCGAGATTGATGGATGAACGGTATGAGATTGACATATTTAATTTGTTAAGTTATTTTAATTAATTGAATTTTGTATTATTATTATTTGTATTATTATTATTGAATTTATTATACTTGTCTATATTTTTAATTAATGTAATTGGTGTGTAACCGTTTTAATTAATAAATAAAATTAAATATGGCACCACCTGATGGTAAGTGGTATGAAACGAAAGTAGATTGACTTTATTAAAATAACTTAGCAGCCTCGTGCTAATATGTATTGAGACTAAAATGTAAAGAACGCCTCAATGAAAACAGGATAGAAAATTTTGCAGTAAACGAGGGAAATCGTTTTCAAGTTCTTGAGGCTCGCAGGGGTTGGGTGCGGATCCGACCCAGCTATAAATGAATATCGGATACGGAATCCATAAATACTCAATCTAAATTCGTAAATTTTCTCCGACCATCGTAAAAATGAAGGGGTATTTCAAAGCCCGCTTAGCTTATAGCTAAAAAATTGATAGGGGCAGGATGCAATTTTCAAATCGCTCTGCCAAATTATGTTTAATTAACATAGTATTTACCGATTACGGCATAAGAATAGTGTTTGGGCTTGCACCCAAACTGTAAACTGAGTAGGGGTAAGACTGCTAAGGGTTGCTAGCTAGCTGAGGGGTGGTGACTCCGAAGAGAGAGTAAAATAACCGAATCCGTCGAGTGATGATTGAAAACTGCTTTTATTGCATTAGTAACATATTATAGACAAAACTAGGGCAATGCAAGCTAAGCTAAATTGGTTATTGTTTTTACAGTGAATGCGTACGTTGCGTTAGCTCGTACATATTGTAAGTAATTAATCATTTATTTATAAACAGCCACGCATTTGAGATAAACTATGATTTTATGTTTATGTTTATTTATTTTGGTATAAGAAACCATTAAAAATGCATGCATATTAAATGCAACAACATAAATCTAATTTGTCGAATGTAAAGACGTTCAATGTCTGCGAGTTTCAATAAAAATGTATTTACAGAACATTTAGCGATATATGGAAAGGCCGAAAATGTCGAAATTGTGCGAGGGATTGGAGCACGCTAGCTTAGTGCAGCCGCCGGAAGTAGACCTCTAACCGCGGCCGTATAATAGCTTCCAAATTGACCCTTCCACTTCGGCGTACGCCACTGCCGACGAGCCGCTTGCGTCAGCTCTATCCTATACTTACCACAATGCTCCTCATTGCATGTTACATCCACTGTAATTTATATGAGTTTGTTTTAGCAATTTGTCTCAAAGCTTGCGAAAAGGCCTACGAGCAAATTAATTTTCACATGAAGGTATTAACATGAAATCACAGCTGAAGTTTCGGAAGTGTTATTTCCTTTTATACTCGTAGCAAAGGCAAACGTCAACCGACCGGGCGGCGGGACTGGGTACGAGGATAGTCAAATACATAAAAGGGATGAGTCGCGCGAAATACTGGCGTTGTAGGATCCTAAGCCCTGTTTAGATTAGATCAGACCTTCGAAATAACAGTGAATGAGGACGTGGATTAACTACGGTCCGGAGCACTTCGGCCCGTGCGCTTAATGGGGCACCGTTAGGGGTAATGAGGGGTGCGGGGATTGGGAGGACCCTCTTCTCTATCTACAGGCACGATACCTACTCAGTATTTTGTATAATGATAAAGTAGCCGTTTTTAATTTCAAATAGGTAACGTAATTGCGCACGGATAAATTTGAAATTCTAAAATCATGGTAGGTTTGTATTATGGCAGCGCTAAAACATGCAAAACTATTTGCATATTTAAATGATGCGGTCGGGTGGTATCGTCCTTGGTTCCGTGCATCGGTCCGGATTCAGATGTCCCAGCGCGGCGGCGCGCCACCAAGGGGTCTAAATTCATTTTTCAATGTCAGAGAAGAAAATTCATTAGAACTTTGAAATTACTGATGGCTAAACGGACGGAGTAAAATTTGCTCTTAATTTGTACCAAAACTTTTTCGTGAATAAGAAACTTTTCCAAACGACTTTCGAAGTGAGAATGATGGCAAAAGTGCTAATGATTACTTTTCGAGTTTTATTTAAGACTCTCCTCACTAACATTACAGAATAGTATACAGAATGCAACATGCTTGCGCGCATTAAGTGTTGCATTTTAAATTTTTACGACGATATTACTAATACACCTAAATCATTGTTCTTATTATTCATACTCGTAGTACTTACGTTGAGTGACTTATATTGAGTAGATCATAGAAATATCATGGTACATAAATTTGCTTCTTCTTCCGTGTGAAGAAATACTATGGTTTGTTGCCAATTTCTCAGACGTATTTCAATTTCATTTTGATTTTCTCTCGTCGAACCTTTCTAATAGAAATAGAATTTCTAAGAATAGGAGGCTTGTTAACCGTTATCGTCATTGAGTTTATTTTTGATATTTTCATAAAGTTATCGAAGGCAAATACTCGTCATTTGAGTTTATTTTTGATATTTTCATAAAGTTATCGAAGGCAAATACACCGAGTGCCGTACTCAGACTTTGGATGAAGTGCTCATATTAAAAGTAATAAATCTGTAGCGAAGATGACGGCCAGCGGCACCGGGCGCCCGGCGGTCGTCGCCAGAACAACCCGATATTAGTTTACTTTCCTCTCGAACTTACTTTATTAGTTACCCAGCCAGCCCGTGAGCTCCCGTTGATAGTTTCCTTTATTGAAAAGTCAAGAAAGAAATAATAGCTTCCACTTATGATACTTTACCTAGGCATCGATTAATAGGGGCTCCAATAAAGTTTTTTGTAAAACCGGTGACTGGTTTCCAACAACGTTCTCTTCGCTACGTTATAAAATAAATATTTGCGCACGAATTGTTGTTCTGCAGAAATTAGAGCTTATATGTTGTTGAGCTTTCAATCGCAAATCAACATACATTAATGCCTTTAGCCGTTTCTAGATGTAATCTAGTAGAGACAGACAAATTGACAACAAAGTGATCCTATAAGGGTTTTGTAGTTTCCTTGTGAGTTACGGAACCTTAAAAATATGTGTTTTATGCACCGCAGTTACGAGAACACAGGACATAAAGTGGAGCGATATTGACACAGTTACAAACACGTAGTTACGGTGCAACAGCACGCGCGAGACCTGACGAGGGCCATCAGAATTGCTGGCATATGGAACATAGTAGAACGGCCATGTGACCGGAAAAGTGTGGCCAAAATACATGAACATGTGCTCCTTTCTCCATACAAATTTCGTAGTTTTTTCAATAGCAAACCGCAGTGCAACACGCCATTAGATTTTTTTTTCTATTTATAGGTTAACGCTTGACCGCAATCTCACCTGATGTTAAGTGATGATGCGATCGACGGTGTAGCGCGCTCACCTAGAAGATAACTATTCACTCTTTTTTTGAAAACGTCTCGATTATAGGTATTCGAAAAAATATACTAATATTTGTTACAGACTTACAACTGGACTTTGTGTTTAACGTCTTGCACACATCTAAGCTTTCTGCAATGGCGACATCGCCCAAAAATAACTAAAGATTTATTTTGGTTGTTGTATTCATTGTGACGTGATAAAACGAGAGATAGTTCGCCTGATGGTTGTCGGTAAACTTGCCAATATATCGTGCCAGAGTTCGGTTGCTACCGGGCCGTTATTGGCACACAGAACCACCACCGACCCGCGGTTTACCCGCAGGCATAATCCGACGGTAGGCATAGGCATCGTCTGGGTCAGTGACCTGAATCATAACACTTTACTTGTCTATATCGGTCGATATCAATTCGAGAACAACAACTACTTAGATAGAGAATAAACTCCATTATTGTTGGTTTAATCATTGAAGATTTGGCATCGTAAATGTCTTGTTAATTAATTGTTTGCTACATTTTGTTCGAACCGTCTGAATCGAAACATTGTTATTTCCAACAACTGTCTATCGTAATCCGTGATGGACTAAAACAGGTCAGGCGGCTTTCCGTTGACAACAACAGCTTTGTTAGGGCGGATTTTATTGGCACAAATATTGTCCAAGTCGAGCTGCGGCGCACAATTCCCGTGATTTACCGAGCTGTTTACGCAAGCCTGCCTATCCCGATCCACTAACATTTTTACAGCACCATTTGCCAGAGAGTCAGACATTTTCTACGTCACAAATCATTTTAACTATATTTTTATGAAAATTTTTCAGGAACAGCGGAACAAAAAATCCATAACTTTAAATTGACACTTCGACCTTGATCGTTCGTCGCAGTGCGTGCTGTCTCCCCGTGCAGGGCATATGCTACACGGTTTTTTTGTAATCATAACACGGTTTACAGTATTTTTTGTAGCATTTCTACTGCATGTCGTATATCTAAACCAGACAGAAGTATGGTTAAGAAGCTATAAAAAAAACACTGCTAGTATTAATCGGACAAAAAGTCAACCAATAACAATAAAAAATACCCCTTGAAACATTAGCAAAGTTTTCGCGTTAACTTTTTGTGTAAGTAGAAAAGTTACGGAGGCATTTTCCAATCTGGGAGGGAGGCTCGTTGCCGCGCCGCCGCCTCGAGTGTGGCAGGAGGGCTTGTCATTATGGCGCGCTGCTGAGCCGTCACGGGAAACAATCACACCTGCCTTCACTACCACCTACCTTCTCTACTCTCACTGTCAAGGAAATTATACAACACGTCCGTGTCGTACCGTTCTTACAACTCTTTATGGCCAAGTACATAATTTACAAGGTGCTAGGCAGACCGTATTTTGTTGTTGGTACACCATTACTGTTACTTTTCACTGATTGTGTAGCGGGATAACATTATTTACGAATTGATTTTTATACCGCAGTCATGTGAAGTAATTGCGCATTTGTTCTTTTAATCTTCGATTTGTTAAGTCTTATTAAAAGAGACAAAATTCAAAAGAACAAGCTTTGATGGAAACTATGTGTGTAATCGACATGGACTAGTACGTCCTTGTTAATATATGAAACCATTTAATCAAATTATCCAATTAACTGAAACGATATTGCAAATAAACAACCATTTTAATTACCAATTATCCCGTTAACTCTTATTTAATCTCACCTCTATGCCACATTTTTGTAATTAATTAAAACTAACAAAAAATGTAATACAAAATATTTATTCAGAAAATTCAATCAACTTTTAATTTAATAGATAATACTGGGTGAAAATTACACTGAAATTTGTTACAATGAGTTAAATTAAATTACGGGTTATTCTATTAAAAACTGCGGGTAGCATAAATTTGATGTTGCTTTAAGTATAAACATGTCGAATGATAAAGTTGCAATTGTAAAGGGATGCTCCAGAGGGGAATAGAAAGACTGCTAATCCCTTTATCTGGCGCGCAGCAGTCGGCGGCGGGCGAGTGTACGAGCCTTGGCTTACCGGCGCTCGCACCTGCTCGCCACACTCCACCTAGACCCACTCGTAATCTCTCCTTTTTATTATGGCTAAGACTCAGACGGTTAATTAACGAGCCATGCGCTTCACCAGCTCTACTCTACCCAGATACTATCAACAGTTTTCTCACACTTTGAATTACCATGGATTAAATAAGGTCGTATCTCTTTAATTCTAATTAAAAGCTTTTTATCACTCTGAAGGATAATAGTTCTAATGAAAGGTTCAATGTATCACGCGCAAGTTTCTTTTAAATCGTGTAACGATAAGAAAGGTACATTAAAAAGGTCTGGCGTGACAACAAATCTAAAGGAAAAATCTCCGCTTCCGAGAGCCCAACGGTGATAAACGAGAAAAACTTTGGAACTAAATGGAGCATTCGAGACGGAGGAGCTGCGCTCCACTCGCAGAATAATACTTCTTTCCAAGAAATAACACTTATAGTCCGCGAGGCTTAAAATCAAATGTCTCCGTTCGCTCGCTGGGGTTGCGAGCGGCACGGGCTTATCTTGATAAATTGCGAAAAGCAAATAAATATCTTCGAATCAATCAAACTTTGAAGATTAAGACACATTTCATACATTTTCTACTCAAAAACACCGAGATTAAGTTAAGAGATTGTTATTTATTTATCAAACATGTGCAAAAACACAATTTTTATGCCATTGGGTGATTTGTAAATTTTTCTGTACATTTTTTAAATGGTTTATAAATTATTGTGATCTTTGTATGTACGTAAATGTATTACCTAATTATAATAGTAATAAAACATTATAAACGGAAAAAATATAAAATTAAACTTTTTAAAATGAACAGAATACATTTTTTAATATAGGTTTATTAATTATTGTGATCTCTGTAACAAAAGGTATAATAACTGATTATAAAAATAACCAACTAATGAACCGGTTGCATATTATTGATATGGGTTGAGGAATTTTTAATTGTATTGCTATACATATGCTTTATAATTTAATGAATCCACGAGATGTTGTTTTTTTAATAGATGAAAAGAGTATCCTAAGAAATATTTTACTTACATGTTGTTTGAAGTATACGAACGGGTCACAAATTTCAATAGAATACTGTGTTAACCATACCTGTAAAAGAAAAACACATTATATTTATATGCCTGTGGATATACACAGGTTCCCTGTCCCAAAATCCCTGAGAGTATTTCCCCGTAGATCTTTTACAAACAACAACTCTAGAATAAACCCAACTCATAAGTATTTCACACATGAATAACATAACCCAAACTTTGTTCATAATTTCTAAACTTTGTAGATATAAAGGTGTAATGACTGGGGAGTGTGTTGTTTTAAGGAAAGTAAGCCAGGTTACAATTTACATTAATAGAGAGTTTTCTGGTAAAAGTGTCAAGTTTGCGGAACAGGTCGGGTCGAGGTCGCCGGCGAGAGATTGCCGGACCCGACTTGGTCCGCCGGGCCGAATCACGCGGCCTCACCAAACACGCAACGAGTTACGCCCCGGTATTATGTTATATGAAAATAATTGTCGCGCCGTGGAAACCAACGGCCGTTCTGCGTCCAAATTACCACACAAAACAAGGGACGATGTTTTGTTGCAACCGGGTTCCGTAATTTGATTCATTTTAGTGTTGGGAATTATATGCCGGTGGCAACTGGGCATATAAAATAAATACTCGTGGCAATAATTAGATCTAATAATATTCTATGATAAAACTGTTCGTTTATAAAATTAAATTCTATTAAATAGAAATATGAAACTATTTCAAGTGTATATTACGTGCGGTAAACAAAGTGCTGGGGTGGTTTAAGTAACAGTTGAGTACATAATCAGTATTGTGTACAAGTACATAGGTACAGTATCGCTGGGCAGAGAGCTGAGTGGTGTCGATCGGCACGTGCGACGCGTCAAGTGAGCGCTGCGTCAGCGACCCGGCGGCGGCGCCGGTGAATGAATGGCGATGCCGCGGCAAGTGCCACACCGTCAATTATGTACCTGATTGACAACTTAACCGGCCGCACTTCCTGCGTACAAAGCACAGTCACTAAACTTCAGTACATGGTACATCCAGTCGTGCAGCAATAAGTTTTTCTGTTCAAAAATGTATGTGCACTATGCCAGTTCTCTCAAACGGTAAAAGAAAACATCGCTAAGAACCCGGCATGTCGCAGAACCTACAAAAATCGAAAGCAAGTGTCAAGTGCACGAAAGGAGTCTTTTTGAGGTGCACTTGAAATTCTTTCACCACACGATTCGAAAAAACCAGTGACACGATAAGAAGAAGAAGTGCATGGCAGACTTATTATCCCTAAAGTAAACGTCCAAACGCTTATAGAAAAGAAATAGGAATATTTTTCAGTCCCGCTATGATATTTTCCGATAGCATTAGGTAGGTCTTGGATTGAAATGTTTTAGCTAAAATATTGAAAATATGGTAACCCGTAAAAATATTGGGCACAGCCAGTTTCAGAACATACAGGTAGAAAATGTTTTCGTTGATGCTCACTCACGCCTCGCCAAGCGATGTGGAAAAATCTGCTTTTATGTATCAAGATATGAACGTTGAAAACAGATTCACTTTGAGGCAATATCATAATGGACGTGGTTCTATCAGTAGCTGCATTGCACTCACGTTGCACGTTAGCTCTAACCGCCACTGGATATCTCTATTAAACTTTTCCAATGTTGCACAAAAGAATCCATTAATTTATTTTACACTTTTATAAACGTTGTGTGGTTTGAACATGTGAAAACCTTGATACATTTCTAACATCACACGAGAAAAGAGATATTTATACAGGGTTAGAATGTAATTTTCTTTTAATAGTTTTGGGTCACAAAATACCTAAAACGCCTCCAGCTTTGAGACCTTAGAAGTATAAGAAAGCATCGCCTGGAGTGATTTCGTTTTAGCCAACTTTCTCTATCATCTAAATTCAGGGTGCGAGGAGAAAGTTTTCTTTTATCACAAAATTCCACGTGGAGTGTTTTGTTACGATTCTATGTTCTAGTGCTCTGTTTTATTACTTCTATACAATGTTATGTTCGATATCGCTAATTTGCAGTAAAAACTTTCCGAATGTTTTACATGGAATAATTAACACATTTTCCATGGAAAAAGGTTTCTGTATAACCAGGATTATTACTAAAGAAAGGAAAACGCTCACCCACAGTCAAGCTTATAATCTGAAAGAAATTATTGGGAAGATTGATGATGTGAGCGATATTTCTTAATCGCGTGAACTCGCGTGTAACGAATTATGATATGAATCGTAGGAATTATTCGAAATATCTTGCGATGTCTTATATCATTCTCATTTTCATTGGACGTTTACGAAACAGATTACGGTACATGAAAATTCACGTAATCATTGCTGTGACTATTTACGGACCTTAATTTAAGATTAACAAAAATTGGTCAAAAAACCAAAGGACCAATAATGAAAATCCTATGATATGTGAAACAAAAAATAAAATATAAGTAGCAACAAGTTATCACAATTATAGCATGGTCGGTCCAGATGTTGGTGGCACGTACAAGTTAACGAATGGAGCGCAGCGTGGCTCCGCTCGTAGCGACCCGTAATTGGAAAGACGCTACGTGGCGCTGCGAACGCTGAACGCCCTATCATTAGCGTCACTCACAATTTGCCATCTAGTCGCACCTACTCTGAGATCCGCCGTTCCTACCGCTATCGATTACCGTGTTAATTTAATTCATGCAGATCAGCAGTTTCGGGGTTGCTGTCGCTCCGCTTTGAGATAGCTATGCGAATACATATACAATCAGGTATGGATATCAGGTTAGTTCACTGAATTGTATTCCAAAAATACACAACGGGATTTATTTAGAAATGCCTCAACAAAATTGCCAGTCTACTACGTTACGAAGTAGCCAAATTAATGTCCAATGTGAAAATATTTACTTCATAAAAAGCAATATTTTATTATTTCAGTTAAAACCACGTAATAGTTTACAGGATTTAAACCACTGCATACTTTATTGTTTAAAATAATAAATTAATAAACAGCAATATTTATATAGTTGATAAAAATATCGTCAATAAATGTCGTAGCACCTTGTAGCACTACAGCTACGAAATGCTACGAGGCTCTACGATAAGGAAAGAACAAAGCTTCAGGTCCCAGATGGCAGCTAGTTTAGCAACTAGTGCTATACTAACTCTAAATCTTGTACCATCCCTTTCATATATATTAGATTTATAATTTATACAGCCCTTTATTGTGTCGGTAGTTTTGGCAAAAAAGTAAACTTATGACGTAATGGATGTGCGTTTATACAGTAAAAAAGCTATCTTTTAATAACTAAACGCAGAATCGTTCTATTAGTCATGGCACTATTCAAATGAAATGACTGATTTATTGTAGATGATCAAAAATGATCATCTACATCAGCCAACTCGCATATAATTAATTTTGTAGACTCTGTTACCTGTTAGCGCCGCCTGTTAAACTTAGTTCAATAAATTGGAATAGTTCCAGTGAGTGACGAAGTAAATGGCGTCGTCAATTTGATATTAATAATGTAAAGGTCGAACATCAAAGAAGTCCAAACGCTTGATTATGAAGATTTCACTGAAACAAATGAGTACCTAACTTATAAATTAGCTTTCGCCTAATTTGTAAGAGACTATAGTGCAAATGCATAAATTAAGCAAATCACTTACCACTTCAATACAAACAGAACAGGTTTTAATAGCATTGCACAAAATTATTTTCAACGTAGATTTAATTTTCTATCCTACCCAGCCTACCTGTTACCGAATTTCAAGGTACTTTCCGGTATCCCGGTTTCATGGCGTAATAATACGATGAAGAATTTGCGGCGTATCATTTTAAGAGGCCATTTTACGTAACACACTGATGTCGGCCACAGGTTAGGACCGTGAAGCACATGTCGAAGAAAGCGTTTTGCGTAATGAATCGTTTGGCGACGGCAGTTTATGTGACGATTAGTGAGCGGAGCGCGCAGAAGGCTCGGCCGTTCAATTTGCCGCTTCACTTGACACAATTCGACGCCTGACTCGGGGACAATCGCACTCGAAGCCCCGCCGACCTCCTTATCTCCCGCCGAGGTAATCTTTCCTTCCCTCGGCGGCAATAACTCCGAGTGGGCAGGATTACCTGCAAAGGGGCTTCGTAAGGCAACCACCTCTACAAAGGTTATCGATTTAAACAATGTGTGCACGCTTCAGATACACTCCTTTCACTGTTGTTTATTTTTGCCAAGAGATTCCTTTTCCCAAACGATGCCCCATTGAGATGGAAGCTTGCGTATTGCTTTAACAATGATGGTTATTCGTTGGGAGAACTGTTTTATTTTAAAACAAATCCAACTAGAAAATAAAAAAAAAGGTTCGAAGTCGATGTTTTTTCTCAAACCAAGACTGTTTATTTTAAAAACGTGTCAGGTATTAGAATTTTATTAAGAATATCTAAAAGGTAACATCATAAAATATAGATGAATTTCTGAAGGTACCGTTTGCAAATAATTTCGTTGGCATGTAAATCTGCGCACGTAAATTCCACTGCTGTCTACGTACGGAAATTGAATCGTTCCAAAACCATTCTAATATATTGTAGGGAAATTATTAACATTATTATTTTTTATGATAATAAGTTGGAAACGACACAAAATTTTGGTTACTCGTGTATTAGACGCTCTACCACACCTGAGATAACCCATAGAAGCATTACCTCGCCGATATAGCTTGAATAAAACACAGCAGCAGACATTCTGTAATAAACTGTTCTAGGAAATAATGTAGAATTTAGGTTCACGCCAAGACAGAATTGTCAATAAGTGATAGGAAATGGTGTAATTCCATTTGTAGGTATTTTATGTGAAGCGGGTGGCCGCAGGCAGTTGTGGCTCGGTGCTCTGATCTAGGACGATGAGAGCCACGGCCGCAGCAGTGGGGATATTTCAATTTGGCCGGAGACGCGACCCGAGAGGCCAAGCGGGCCGCACGGCTCGCTGAACCGTGAGCCCGTTGCGGCCTCCGCCAAAGAGCAAACACCGCCTTCGCAATCTTGTGCCACGTGGACCATGCCGCACACTGGACCACGACAATCTACTAGCACAATTACCCACACTCCAATTCAGCCGGCTAGAGTGCTCCAGTTGGACTGTTAGATCAATATACCTATCATTGATAATGAGAATTGGAACGTAATTCTTTAAAAGCAAATCTAAAACAAAACAGCTGGTGTTAATGGGCACAATTTCTAAAAATATGGCTCGAGTAACAGCTCATCGTCGGAGGTGAGAATTATATTTTAATTAAATTATACGGTGAGTCGGTATTGGAGAGCGCTCGATTCGATGGTTGAGAATAACAATGAATTTGCGGAGCTCGTAAATCCAGCAGGTGCGCACCTGTTATTGAATAGACTCCGACAGTGCGAGACTACATTAATCGCAATTCGAGCATTATGAATCAATAGTCGGCGGGTTCACTTTAAACAATAAGGGGTAATAAATCACACGGCATCTCAACCACGGAGATATTGCTCGGGTGATTCTCAAACAAATTCATAAAAGCATGACTTTTAATAGGAAAAGTTAAATGTGAGAATTAGCGGCAAGCCTCACGGCCACCCACCCTGTAGTATTTTATATTTCATCTCATTTTTGTTCTTTCAAAAAGTAACGAACTGTGTAATTGGAATCTGGGGTCGGCCAGGCGTTGACGACAATGCGCATTAATGTAGCTTATTTCAATTTCAATAACTGAATTACATGAATTTATTTATACACCTATTAGTTCGGCATTTCTATATTTGTCGAGTTGGTCTTGAATTATTTAAACCATAAAACGAGTCCCAAGAATTTATACTTATTAATTAACAATCTTAGTAGACTAATACCAATTTTAAACGAAAAAAGTATATTTTGTGCCTTAAACACTAGGTACTTTTTAGGGTTCCGTAGCCAAATGGCAAAAACGGAACCCTTATAGATTCGTCATGTCTGCCTGTCTGTCTGTCCGTCCGTCCGTATGTCACAGCCATTTTTCTCCGAAACTATAAGAGCTAGACTGATGAAACTCGGCGAGTAGATGTATTCTATGAACCGCATCAAGATTTTATAAAAAAGTGTAAAAAATAAAACAAAAAAATTGGGGGGTCCCCATACTTGAATAGTTTGCGCGAGAGACACTTCCAATGTGGTAAAAAGTTGGTCCCCCCCCCTCTAACTTCTAAAATAAGAGAATGATAAAACTAAAAAAATATATGATGCACATTACTATGCAAACTTCCAATGATATTTGGTTTGAACGAGGTCTAGTGAGTAGTTTTTTTATACGTCATAAATCGTAAACCACAATTTACCTTTCGACGAACTACAAGAACTTTTATATTATGTTACTTGTTGCTACGGAACCCTTTATGGGCGAGTCCGACTCGCACTTGGCCGCTTTTTTATACTTTTCTTAACTCTTAAATATTAAAAATAGGTTCAATATCGTTCGGCACGAGCAAAGCGTGTAAAACACGTGAACACTGCGGCCGCGAAAAGGGATGGAGCGGCAATTTTTCTCTCCGCTGACAACATGATGTAACGCCAATATCGCAAGCTGAGCGATTAAGCCGCGCACGCCGATATTTCAGACTTGCCCCTACTAACTGTCAAAGTGTCGGAGAGAGCTCTGTGTGCGACGTACAAAAACATTATACATGGCGCTCATATTTTGGTATGGGTCTGCTGCAAACAGTTTATCATAATTTCGTATCGGCGAAACAAAGTAAATAACACTTTGCTGGATTTGCTAAGTTTTCAGTTTCTTCCAAAGTGTTTTTAAATTGAGATAATCTTCTTGGTTCGACTTAGACAAAGCACATAAAAAATAATACTATACTCACAGAAGTATAGTAGTAGACAAAGTAACACAATAAACCTTGATCTTAAGAGACGTTGCGCAGTATTATTTCGACGTAAAACATCTTGACAAGAATCGATATCGTATCGTACCTTGATTTTATATCCGAGCAAGCAATCACGAGACGAACTGTGAAATAAAAATAAAGGCGACTAATCTCAGGAAAGAACTTCGTATCAATTCAAAAAGATAGTTGGCAATTCGGCGCACGCGGGGAGGCAATCACTCGACAGTAAATGTGGAGCGAGTCGAGTGCGGCGCAGTAGGTACGGGGCACGTACTGCTGACGCCGTCTTCCGGTTGCATCGGCACCCGCCCGCGCCGTGCCGTGCCAACCTACAATATACACCAACGACCGAACTTACAGTAAATCTTGACAACAACAACATTTTAGCATCTTGCAACGCAGCAGCCACAAATCTATACATAAAATACAACGAATGACGTATACAAATTTGAAGTTTGAATATAGTAATTAGAAATTGAGATATCAACACGCATAAATAACTAAGGGTTCAGATGCGATGGTGGAGTATGATAAACGACGCAAAGGCGCCTGAGCGTCGGCCGCTGGCCGCGAAAAATACAACTGTCATCTTGACTGATGGTAAAATAACGCCCGAGTCATGCTCCGCTCTGCATGCCAAGAGCTTTTGTGAACCTCTTTGTATCCCAGCCCTTATTACATGGATTACATAAAGGAGCGCTGAGGTAAGGATAAAAACGATTAATCCTGGAGCTGCATGACTTGATAGCGTGCCGTAAACCACGGAATTGGTATTTTAACAGTTTATCCGAGCAGTGTTTTGTTGGTTATTTTTGCAGACTTCTTGTGAGCGGAGTTTAAATTAAACTGCAATAAACCAGATATAAATACAGTACATCGAGGCTAGCAAGCTTTCACTTAATCTGGAATTTTAAAAGAAATATTGTTTTATGACACCAAGGCTGAGGCCCTTTTACGCTATGCGTTGCGCTGCGTCGTTTTACATAAAATATTTTTAGTGTCACGCCACATTCGCTGTGACGACGAGACACAACGCAACGCATATTAAAGCGACTCGAAATTTGGAACGTATATAGTTAAAAGTATTGCAAGTGAGAAAAAAAAACATTACAGAACAAAAAATTCAGACTGGCCAGGAGGGGTTAAATATCGCACAAAGTAGATTTTTCGAATATATTCTCTCTTGTCTTACGTTTTGTATCCGCTGAGTTTTAAAATCGTATTTATAGTCCAAAACCCGTGTATCCTTTGTTTACATTATAGCTGTCTCAATCACTTGAATTCCATTAAAATATCCTCCTGGAAACGCCGTCATTCGTATGTGTCGACATGACTGAATGCAACCGATGCGACGCGGCTTGAACTACGCGTATTTCTTCGTAAGTTGAACATTTTGTAATAAGTTATATTATACATTAAAAATATACAATTTTGGTTTTCGAAAACAAATATCCGAATTTATACTCCCTAAAAACACCACACTGGCACCTCAAATTAGTTGAGCAATGCTAAAACATAATATTAAGTAGTTTCTTCTTAACTTTATACTTGCTAAATTAGAAACGTTTAACTACTATTATCTTTACTTACTATGTGTCCTCTACTTTATAATTTTTTAGAAACAACATTTTTTTTTACAATGAGCACACATTTTTACGTTATATTGTACTCATTGACTAAAGCAAACAAACAAGACATATTTTTGAACTCAAGTATGAATTTCCAATCATATAAATGAACACCCTACAACGCCCTACGTATTCTCAATGTGGGACTGCACGAGTGACTGTGTATCAGCTGATTCAGCACGCTTTCAGTCTACAGCGTGTCTTGAATATTGGAAGCATTGTCGCAATTGCAATAGTGATTCCGAGCACGTGTCATATCTACCAAATATTCTATTTGATATTGTGTGGTATAAGCTCTTTCCACCTGAACCGATACCATTGACGAGCTTGCTATTACAGTGAAAATGTACAAAAACAGTCTATTCTTCCAAAAGAGGCCAAACAGGTCACAATACCTACTGTCTTATACGGAGATAATCGATAGAATTTTAAGATCACATCACACCGGTTCAAATGAAGATTTAATCTTTAAATTACTTCTACAAAAACCACCTAAAATTTAATTATAAAGAGAAACAAACATGCATAGTGACCGGCCTCTCAGCTCAGTTAGATCTCGCTTCAACGCTGTAGGTCGTGGCTTCGATTCCCAGCGAGAACAAAATGTTTGTGTGGTGAATACAGACACTGAGTTTGTTCGCTGCGGGTGTTATATTGTATTTGTATTCTAAGTACTTACAAAAAAATATATATTAGATAGATGTCTAACATAGATTTGTCTAAGTATAACATGGTATAACACACACAAAATAAAAATAGTTATTAATTATTATGTGTTTTATCAGCTAGATAGCTGATATAATATAGTAGAGTTATATGGGGTTCCCATAGTACAAACTCTGCTTAATTTGGGGCTGTTGGCTGCCACAAAATGTATTTCTAGTAAATCCGCGTTAACTTGTAAACTACTGGTATACGATACCTAAGCTCAACTTCAACCTTTGGATCAAAAGTTAGGGTTGTTCCCAGTGAGCTACTGCAGCTATTACGTTTACAGCTTTATAGATGTGATCTAGATCACCTCATAAGGCCTCCAGCTGGTCACGTGTGTGCCATAACTTTGTTGCTAACGTTATTACGTCAGACGTGAAAACAGTAACTGAACGACGTGACCGCACTGGCAACAATCAATTGGCTTTCGTTTTATTACTAGCAATACATCGTGCACAGTGATTTCATCAACATCCGTTTTCTTTCTTCCCGAAATCAATAACAAGACTCTTGAATCGGAATAGGTAAAACTCCGTGGAGAGGTAACTGCCACAATACAACCGTACAAGCACATGATTTGACTTGATGCTGTTCAGAAATACCAAAAAGTTTAGCCTTAATCATGTATTAGTACTACTTCTTCAGGGTAACTAGAGGACTTTGGATTGACTAAAGAGCAGTATTTTTATGATCAACGAGGTATTTACCATGATTGAATTTTGTGAGTTTTGACTATCGGTATTTCAGCACAGTTGCATGCAGTTTAATGCACCCGTGGTGCCTAAATATCGAGTGTCAAATTAAATCATGGTTAATATCCTGTTGTTCATAAAAAAAGTGTTAAAACCATGATAGTTTCAAAAGTTATATCTGACTAAAGAACGTTTGTTCTACCAAAGCAATTATTTTTCTTGCTTAGTTGGGCCTTTGTTTCCTGCTTATTTTATAGACGTCATTTTGACGCACAGCTGGCATCATTTGAGATGCGAAATTTTAATTGGTTTTAATAAACAAGTTATAAATCCATACACTCAGCTCTACTGGGGTACGTAAGTATGTATCAGAGTATATCTTCCTAGGCCATCAAAATAATGTTACACAGCGCTGGTGTGAATATTCATAGGATTTCGAACATCAGAACAACATTGGAAATTGTATGATAGTCCTATTAGTTACTGTTAGCCGTTGATCCCGTAACACAGAGTATACAGGGTTATTCATTATTAGCTGCAAATACTCAGGAATTAGGTTCAACAAATAGAATAAAAAATATTTATGAAATGATTTTTTTAAATTTGATCAAAAAATTTTTCAAGTTTTTGTATCAAAATTTTATTTTTATTAATTTCTTTACGGCTATTGCATAATGATTGCCATGGAGAACAGGACGATGACCCACCCAGGCGGTGACTGAACGCAGAGTGTCACTCACGGCGCGCGGGCGCGGATCAAAGGTCAAAATAGGTCAGGCGCCAATGATTTCTTTATCGATTTTCTCGGGATTTTCATAACAAAACTTAAAAAAAATCATTTAATAAATATTTTTTATTTTATTTGTTGAACCTAATTCCTGAGTATTTGCAGCGAATAATGAATAACCCTGTATATTATAGAACGTACGAACGCGCTAGCTTAGGCCGCAACTATACTGCCATGTATAATGGTATCCTGCCAGTTTCTAACGCCATCCTCAACGTAACACTAAAATAGGAATTACAATGTGGTCAACGAGCAGAGTAGAATCACTTGGAATTGATGGCCGTGTCCGTTTCACTCTCGCCTCGAATATTTCATTAAACGGGCTTTGTGGAGCTGCGCCATGCATCATAGGCTACGTTCGGCGGAGCCACGTTGACGGTGTGATCCACTCAGCTTAGTACAGAAAATTAATATGTGAGAAGACTGTTACTCTATTGCAAAAAAAACTAAATATCTTCTAACTGAAACGCGCTAAGTGAATCGTCGTTTAGATTCATCTCATAAATGAATAATTGTAAAACGTTTATGCCAATATTTTTCAGATTACAATTTTGAAAATAGCAAAAGTTAATATCGAAAAACTTAATGACTCAATTTCATAAAAAAAAGGACCTACTTTAATGTATTTGTTAGCCTAACAACTGTAATAAAAAAAATGTTAAGGATTTTATGTTCGGTAAATAAATATAAAAGTTTTAGCGCATATAAAACTCTCCTAACTAAAATAAGGAACGTCTCAAAGGATAGCAAAGTTTGTTATGTGAGTGAGGCTGGGCGGTCTTGGATTCCCGGGTCCCGGCTACAGGGAGACTCACGTACAGAACTATAACAGGCAAATCCGAGCACGCCACTCGCCGGGAGTTTATTACCCTATTCATATTTACACAATTCTGAGTGGGTGTTATAGTCTGCTAACTCAGCACGCAAAGCTCGCAAGGTTCTATGATGAGCTCCAAGATAATAAAAATTGCTAGAGGAAAAAGTATTTCACGTAATTTCAAAAGATTTTACGACTAGAAGCAAGAAAATGAATAGCATTTCTTCTTGGGCCACTAACATTTTCCGCAGAAAGCTTTCCTCCTTGCTAATTTCATATCTACAAAAAGAAAACTTATCTGACCACATAAAAATAAACATAAAAATTGGCTTCATATTTTTTCTTTAGAAAGAGAATTAGAGTTTTATTTATTTACAAAAATCAAAGTATCGCAAATAAGATAAGGTGTCGAGACACTAGGTAATGTCGGACTGACCACGTTAGTTTAATGTGTGTACATGAAATCGAGCTATTCCATTTGTTACCAATTGTTGCCTGTTTATTTACATTTGAAATAATGTTTGTATTTAATTACAATGAGTAGCAATAGCAAAGCAGGAGCCCCTAATCATTTCCGTTAGTCACATGCGTAACTGTAACCATGTTTTCTATAGACAAAACAACGAACTTACTCGTAATGATTAACATGAAATGAAGGCAGTGAAACTGCCAGCAAAGTTTTCGTAATATTATAAACAGATCAAAAGAGAAAACTATATGTAAACTAGCGTGGTAAGTATAAATCAAGGGTTAGTCTTGTAATGAATGAAGAGAACCAACGGCTCTAAGAAATGAGAGGCCAACTCGGGTGATTAAGTGTCTCATTTAAATGCAGTCTCGCAACTCTAACGCAAAGGGAGCCGCCGCTCGCGGGAAACGGAAGACGACTCTCTCCACAAAAGGAAGGAGAGAGGTATTTAAATTAGCGTAGTCGCTGAAAAAGTGCAGTAACAACATTAGTGAGCGGAACAATAGCAAGGCACACAAAGCCACGGAACGCAAAACCTTCCGCACCAAACTCTGCGCTTGCTACGTTATTTAATGTCAAGCTAATGTAATGTGCATTCATGCCCCGTGTCGCCACTACGAGAGGGTTTATGTGTTCGAGTAGCGTTTGTGTATTTGATTAAAGCCGTTGACTACTGGTATATGGCACAGCATAGCTTCAAAGTCTTTATAAACGTGATATACATAGAAATAGTCGAATTTACTTATTTAAACTAAAAATAGGAGCTGGATTTACGAATCGCAAACCCGCATAAAAACTTTTCCAACAAATCAAGTACCAGAACGAGATTTCCAGTAAGTATGCGACTGCTTCAAAAGAATTTGAGATTAGGTCGTAAATTGAGTACGTGCTAATCATAAAGTAATGCGGGTGATAATAACTGTAAAATGTAATTCTCGCTCTTACTTTTATCAGAACATAATAACTTTTAACGGCTATTCGGGGACAAAGGGAGCATTGTTGTGTATCAGTTGAAAGGACGAGGTTAATCCGACCAAACAAATTAGTAACAACATTAATATATCCTCCGTATCCTGTAACTTTCCCGCAATAAGCAGAATGTATTAGTGTTATTTATCTTAGCTCGAAGCGCCAACAAAGTTTTAATTGCAAGCGCCGATACAATTTGCGTACAAATGAATTTATTCGGTGAATCTGTAGTGCAATCGTGTGCCGCCCGCGCCCGCGCCCCGCCGGTGGGTGGTGTGGATTACCCGCGTGTGTAGAGCTGCTAATTGCGGGTAACGACGAGTTGCCACCGCCACCGCGCCACCGCCGCCGTCGCGACCGCCCGCAGGCAGCTCGCAGCTCGCGATTGCAACCGCGGCTCAAAGCGATGCACTTTACATGCAATCAACCTTACCAATCTACCCACAATACAGATTTAAAGCGCTATCTGAACAAAACATCAACGTGGAGGCAGTACAATTTAAAGTTATGATTATTACGTTGCTATTTGTAATGAAATAGATTTTGAATTTTATAGGCAGGTTCTCATTTGGATTATCAAACACATTGTATTACATTGAACAGATTAGCGAATGTCCGATAGAGCACGATTCGGTGACCGCGTACATGACTTGTAGCGCTGCATAGGGCCAGCGGAACTGGCACGGCAGTCGGTATTCAGCCTAACAAAAGGGTGATAGCGGTACGTGCGTAAATCAAAAGTCGCACAATAACAGAACCTCCCGCGATCGCCCGACCCTTCCCCACAAACCCTCCTAGTTATAAGCCACCCCGCTCCTCTATAAGCGAACGGTCGGTCCTCATAAATCTGCCATACTGAAATGTGCTCCGCTGCCGGCCATTCGTGTGACGGACGTTGACGATATCTGTGCCAATAGCTTTTCAATGTCACCGAGCCCGCTATGCTCTTTATACTCAGTTAATCCCAGTCATACGTCAGATGTACTTTTTTACCATCTGCCCTAGAACAGGAAACCTTTTCCATATCCATTCCATACCGAGCCATTAATTTCTTTCGGAGGAACGTGCATGGATTCAAAACGATTATTCATCCGTTTACAGTTCGCAAACAAATATGCTGATATTTGTAAAGAGGACATCATCCCGTCCTAATTTCACGTGTTTGCTCGGTACACAGTATTCTCATGAGCTCCACTAGAGAAGGCCGACCTAGCGCTTCCATTTCTAGTTCGGTTGGTGCGATACCATCACACACCGCTCCATTCGCTGCAATTAACGCTGCGCAACGACCAAATAAATCTTCACAGAATGCTCGGTTCGTTCTATATTCTGTTTGGGTATTAGTCGATGCAGTCCAGTGACTAAACAGGATCGTAATATATAGTATTGCAAATAGAAGCATCGAAACGTAATCACTGTTCGAAACACACAAGCATTAATAGTACCGTACATCGAAAATGTCGTAGCGGTGGAAAAAACATAGAGCGATACTGTTTGAGGGCGTACTGCTTAATCTTCCCTATACGTCTCGAGACGACGAACAAACAGGCTACGAGTTAAGATTATGCTCGGAATAAATCAATGTTACGTCGCGTTAAAATATTTAAGCTCACGATTAATGCGGCCGCGGATTTCCGTCTCATAGAAGCGGCTTCGCTTAAAGCTCCAAAGCCGTTAAAGCAATGCTTATTCATTCCTTTGCTTAAACTAACTTTGCAAACTTAACTTCTTGCAGTGTCAACTAGATATTCACCGAATTGTTAAAAATCTAACAAAGAGCATGGCAAGGGTAATCTAAAAAGTACCAAATGCGTGTTTTGAATTATAATAGTTATTCCGAATGCTTGATTTATAACTTAACGCAGAAACAAAGGCCGTTGAAATGTTCAAAATAATGTAGTGCAATAAATTACGAGCAGAACAATCGAGTTCATGAAATGAACACGAGCATATGATTGTACATACTCCCAAATGAATATCTGCAGTGTTAATAAAAACGTAATTTACGAGATCAGTTAAAACCGAAGCTTATATCGCTTCAGAGTAAAGTATCGCAGAATAGCTATGGAAGTTTTACAAGGGCTCGTTAGAGGGGTTGTTACGATAAGCTCGAATGATAACTGTTGCTAGTCAGATGTAATGAGACAGCGCGAGCGCCGCAGCCTCGAGCCCCGAGCCCCGAGCTGCGAGCCAGGCGAGAGGGCGCACGACCACCCACCTCCGAGCGACATCGCTTCTTTAATTTCATTAGTGAAGTTTCTACCAGCGAAGCTCGCGAATCGCAATCGGCTAATTAAATTTTGATAACAGGCGAATTGTATCACGTAGCTTCACCCGAGAGCCGCATTAACAGTATAAGCATAAATATCACCAGTTTTCGTGACAGGGTTTCCAGTAAAATATGGTAGATTCTTCAGTTTTATGATCGCGAAGATCTAGCTTTATCTAGAAGGTTCTACAGCGCCAGACTCATTGAATATAAATCAGTTTCGATTTTATTAAGAAATTTCCAAACCAAAGCTGGCATGGAGACTGGCAGGATGGCTGCTTCTAATACAGGGTGTCTCAAAAGAAGGTTCACATTTAAAAAATCGATTAAAAAAAAAGTAAGATGTTTATTGAAAAAATGTTTATTACATATTAAAATACACTGTTTGGGAATTTATTTTTTAAAAATGACATCGTCCAAATGTAAACCGTTGCGTTCACGGCATTCGTTTATTCGAGCACTAAAATTTGCTATGACGGCTCTGCAGGTATTCTCCGAGATGGCTGCGATTTCGTGACGGATATTTTCTTTTAATTGTGCCAGGGAAGTCGGTTTGTTGGCGTAAACTTTGGATTTGAGATAACCCCACAGGAAAAAGTCCATAGGTGTCAAATCGGGACTGCGTGGAGGCAAATTTATGTCACCTCTCCTGGAGATCAATTTGCCAGGAAAAATTTCACGAACTCTTGGCAGAGACCTGTTGGACGTGTGTGAAGTGACTCCGTCCTGCTGGAACCATGTTCTTTGGCTATAACAAGGAAAGTGCTGCAGCTCAGGCACGAAGAAAACGTCTAACATCTCCACATAACGCTCTGAATTCACTGTAACTGTGCGTCCCCTTCCATCTTCAAAAAAGTAAGGGCCGATAATTCCTCGCGCCGACATTGCGGCCATACGGTGACTTTAGGCGAATGTAGGGGTGTCTGATGTTTTTGTTTTGGATTGGTTGCACTCCAGTAGCGGCAATTTTGCTTGTTAACATATCCAGTAAGATGAAAATGGGCTTCATCCGAAAAGAAGATGTTGGTAAACGTTGGAAAGCGCTCAATCATCTGGTTTACGTAGTCAAGCCTCTGACCAGCATCCTGAGGCTTTAATTCTTGCACCAACTGAATTTTGTACGGGTGCAGTTTTAAATCTTTATGCAAAATGCGGCATAATGACGATCTGTGCACGTTTAAGGCCACAGCACGCTTCCGAATTGAAAGGTTCGGATCGTCCCGAATAGACTGGGCAACACTGTCTACGTTTTCGACCGTTCTCGAAGATCTTGGACGCCCGGATTTTGGTTTTTCCAGTGTTGAACCGGTCTCTTCAAACTTCTCGACCCATTTTGCAATGAGTCGAGTGGTTGGCGCATCATTCAAGTGACGAATATGTCGAATGCTGCAGATTTTTCTACGCGCTACAGTCGCCGAATTACCGTTTTTATAAAACTCGCGTACGCACAACGCACGGTCCGCTCCCGAGAAACGCTCCATAGCGACTAAATTCCCAAGAGCCAGGCTACCGACTGACACTCCCCCCGCGCCCCTCAGAATAGTTGCGTTCACGCAATAACCAAAACAAATGTGAACTTTCTTTTGAGACACCCAGTATAACGATATACTGGCGGAACTAATAAAATAAAACGATTTTACATCTCCGGGGGAAGCAGGCGTTTTTGTCGAATGGGAAAAGTCGCGAGCGACTTCTCATTTAGCGATAAAATCGGGAACGTTTTACGACAATCTTCTATCCGATTACCTATTCTACCCGTTAAACAACAATCTTAAAACTCATTTCCGAAACTTTCTGCATGCAAGTCGTGAATCAACGATGCAATCTTAGTCGTTAGAGCCGAATGCCTTTTATATAGATGGAACTTCTTCAAATAGCTGATATAATTTGACTTGGATTAGTTGTTTTAAAGTCTGTTACAGAAATCTAAAGCCACAAAAACGTCCAGCTGGCCAAATTCAAGTATTACAAGAATCGGGATCGTTTTTCCGATTTAGAATGTGAAACTATGCAGGAGTTCGGCCATGAGCAGAGATTTCTGTAAAGATTTGTTTGTAAGGTTCGGCCGCCAGAGCCGCCGCGCCGCGCGTATTACAATTTGGGTGTTTAGTAATGCGGGCCTCAAGAAAGGACGTGTGGAGAGAAGTAGTAGAGGTGAAGGCAAGTGGTCCGCTCTGCACCGCCGCATAATGAACTGGTCACGTAGGCACATTTCGTATTATTTCCCTGGGACGCTTCACGTGACTTGAATAAATGTGCCAGTCGAGGAGCAGGCCGCGGAGCCACGAGCGACGCCTTCTCGGACCCTCCACAAATAAACCGCTTCACGCACGATTCACCATCGGAGATTCATTATTCTAACTCTTGCCGATCCATAATACATTACTAAACTTTTCTCGACATATTTTATTCGCATTATTTTATTCGGTCGGATATAGAAAACGCTCCAATCTTTGGAGCGTTTTCTATATCCGACCGAATCTTATTATTATGGGATATTATGTTCCCAAGTAGATTCAGAACATACAAATAACTATATTTCTGGGTCAATGTTTTATTATATAGCAGTTTCAGCAATAACTGTCTCATATTGAGAAAGAAAATTGCTTTAATTGAATTTTGAAGATTATGTCAGATTCATAATAGGCCCTGCTTTACAAAAACCGTGTTTAGAGAAACGCTGCAGTCCTGTCACAGCTGTGCTGTGTTATATCCAGATCAAAAAAGGCTGACTGAAAAATACAGGCTACTTTTTAGCAAAAAAACCTGATTGGCTAAAAACTACAAAACCACGAGTGAAACCACGGGGCACAGCCAGTATTATACAGGGTTATTCATTATTAGCTGCAAATACTCAGGAATTAGGTTCAACAAATAAAATAAAAAATATTTATGTAATGATTTTTTTTAAGTTTTGTTATGAAAATCCCGAGAAAATCGATAAAGGAATCATTGGCGCCTGACCTATTTTGACCTTTGATCCGCGCCCGCGCGCCGTGAGCGACACTCTGTGTACAGTCACCGCCTGGGTCCTGTTCTCCATGGCAATCATTATGCCATAGCCGTAAATTAATAAAAATAAAATTTTTATACAAAAACTTAAATCAAAATTTAAAAAAAATAATTTCATAAATATTTTTTATTTTATTTGTTGAACCTAATTCCTGAGTATTTGCAGCTAATAATGAATAACCCTGTATAATTTAAGTTGAATTTCTTATTCATCAATTCAAACAAGACAAAATCTTCACTATTTTATATGCCATTAACGTTAAGATTACAGGAATCCATTAACTTTAGAAATAAAACTTCTTAAGTTAGGAACAATTGGATATCAAGTGAATTTATTACTTCAAGTCTATTTCAAAGCTGGAGAGCGTTCGGAAAATTCAGTTTAAATTAACAGCGAGTTCAACTTGACCATGGAGTTTTTAATCTAACTTTGTAGAAGAACATAAATTTGACTAGAGTTTTCGTACGAGTACTTTTATATAATATGCAAAGTAATAGTAACACTTTGCATATTATATAAAAGTACGTCCTTTTAAAATTTGCCCCAGTTGTTTCCTCCTAAGCATGATAAGATAATAAAACAAACCCAACATAAGATATAGAGACCATCCTTGGACCGAGCGGTATATTAGACATGTAGGTAGGTAAGTAGTTTATTGTAAGCGGGCTCGCTCATAACTACCCATTTTCCTTGGGATAATGTCGGCCAACAAGCGACATAATGTTTATTCCAGGCTCTACGCTACGGTATGAAGTCTTCATGCAGATAAGTGGTCGGGGAATATTACTTTTGCATAAACATGGCATGTTTTCGTACGTTTTTATAATTTCTATGTTAATTTTTTACATTTATTTAAATATCCTAAGCTTCTGCCATCCGATTCGCTCACTACCACTCGGAAAAATAATCCTATCCTGTAACCACACTTTTTAGGATACAAACGTAGTTTCTATTACTTTTGAAATTAATGTTTGAATGTGCATTTAACTCGTTCAATACCCGTAGACCCCGACATCCTGCAATACTTTCCAAATATGAAACTTTCACATTTGAAATATTAGAAGGAGCGTACCTTGGATTGCCTCGCAACGCAGCATGGTGCAGCGCGTTAAAGCCATTGTTGTTGGTGAGAGTCATATCAGCTCCGTGTTCCAACAGCAATGTCAGCATATCGTCACGTTTCTTGGATATAGCGTCGTGCAGCGGTGTGTCACCCTCAGAATCCTAAAAAAAAATATATTGTAAGAACTTTATAATAACCGCCATCGAGAGCAAATATAAGACGTGCTGGTCCCGGCACAGAATAAGATCCTTCTATTACTACCATGTATTTTGTAAGAGGCAACTAAGAGAACACACCAGAAAATTAACAGTGGTTGAGACTACAGCAAATCCAAATGTGGTCAATGCCTAGCAGTGAAGTCATCCAGGCGAATGATAATGTTTAAATATTAACGGCCAGCTAACCCATTCGAATGGATTAGCTGGTAGTTAATTACGTTTACGCTATTCAATATAGGTACGTATTTTGTTTGAATTAATTACCGAAAATGCGAGCCGATTAGGTGTAATAACCCCAACTGTTATTTATCGAACCTGTCGTAGTCTAGTGTTCGTTCGCTAATATCGCTGCGAAACATATATGCTTAAATAAATGAATTATTTCAACGAATAAATGAGTTATAAATTAAGCAAAGCTCGAATCCTTGTTTAGATCCATAACCGAACCAACGGACAAGCCTCAAGACCGGGATTCGGTGCCAGCTGCGTCGACATTCCAGCTGTTGAATTATAAAGTATCGCCCGTCTCGAGTATCGCGACAATTTTCTAAAACATCAAACCGCTCGAATGAATAATTGAGGCAGCGGAGGAGGCGTTTAGGGCGTGGATTATAGCGACTTGCATAATTTATAAGCGTCTCGGAGTGTTTCAAGCTAGCAGCAGAACGCAATCCGTGAGATGCGCCGATGGCGGTGGCGGTGGCAGCGGGTGCACGAACCAAATCAGAAAATGGTGTCGAGTTCCGTAATATAGGGCGAGCGACACAAAAAGCGCGGCCACCGCGTCATTATGATAATCACCGTCGCCGCGCGCTGCGTGCCGCTACGGCGCCGCCCAAGTCGTTTTGCTTTGTGAACGTGCATTAAGAGACCCTGCCGTTGTGCTCTGTCATTCCGCAATTAATTTGCAAGGGGCCTTGAGATGAGTGATTTTCACTCCCAAAAGCAATGAGAGCAACGTATCATCTACTAATGAACGAGTCATCCATCACAGATAAGATAATGTATTGCTTCTGCCGCTGAAAACAAAGCTTACGTACTTTTGTTAAGGAGGGGATAGAGCCATAAAAACCCTCTTAAGTCGGCTTCTATTGTGTCCTCATGTGCACTACACACGTGTAGGAGAATTACATACTTCCACGTTAACCTACACGAACGACACGGAAGCAGATGTAAAACCGTAATAGCGGGTACATCATAGATGACAAAGCCTTCACACCCATTCAGATGGCAGTAATTCAGTGCAAGCTCAACCACAGACAGGGGTAATTTAGCGCAGAATCGCAGCATTAAATATTAACCGTATTGGCATATAGATGGCCATTACAGCCAGTAATTCATGTGTATCAGAGCACATTACACGCCGATGCTAATTATTTGATTGTTGATACCGGCGTACGCATTCCTCGTCGAAGATTTATTTCATAAATAGTCACGATTTGTGCTGATTGTCTGAATCGCTTTTATTACAAAAGGAGAATAATGAAGTCGGGAAACGAGGCTACGCCGCAAGTTGTCAGTTACAAACGTTCTAAATAAAAGAGAAGATACCGGGAGAACGCTGTACGGTAAACACGCTAGGGCAGGGCTGAGAAATAAGTGTTGAGGAGAAATAAGAAATTTGATTTAGGTGGCAATATCCGCAGGTGCACATGAGCTGCAGTGCAACCCGCCGCCGCACCGAGCGCCGCATAAATATCACAAGAATATTATAGCGGTGGAGTTGACGGCCTCATAACACACTCGCCGCGCCGTCAAGATATTTTAATTTAAAGCTATAACACGTGCGAGCGCCCAATCATAAGCTTTACGATGCAATCAAAATTTTGCACGATACTAGTTGAGTTCACCAAAACCTAACACTTAAATTCGTCCGTTTGAAATAGTAGGTTATAGAAGCTCAATCAGAATATTTCTTATTTCAAGAAAAACTTAAGTGAATGAATTCTGAGATAAGATTAGACTAAGAAAGCCCTGCAACGGCAAAGATTATAACAATACAAAACGTAAAAACTTTGCTAACCTTGATTATGACATCAAAACATCTCTATTATTTGGGCTGAACAAAGAGGAGGCTTATCAGTACAGTTAATACTTAGTATAATAAAAACCACCCTCCAGCGAAAGAGGAGTGGGTTGGCAATGTTGGCATCTGAGTAGCAACGCTTCAATATGTTTTTTTAATAACCTACCTGTTACGTTCCGCCTTTACAGCAAATAATGGAAGTGGACGCTCAAATAGCTAATCAATGAACTTTTATACAGGCACGTGGGAATTTTGTGGAAGATATATTATGTAATCCTGACTTTCTATAAGTCAGGATTGCATTATATATCTTCTTATTTCGAATTATACAGATTCGTATTATTACACTATTTTTGTAATGTATTTCGCGCACATGGTTTGATATTTTACCCTTTTCACCATTTTAGAGGTGAAAGTCAACTTTTGTGATAGTAATTCCCGAAAAAGTTTAGGTTGTAAAAAATGGACAATATCGAGCTTAACTCTCGTCTTGAGGGGGTTTCTACTACATAATACATACTTATATACAGGAAATATATGTTGATTATTTTGTGATAATGTTTAATACATTATGATGAGTGACAAGAACATGCTCTTATCAGCACCAGTCGATGTCAGCACAGCTCAAAACATTATCATCATCGCACAGTTAGAGCGGAGCGATAAAATCGGGGAGAGTTATTCAATGTTTATATTCATAACGCCACAAGTTCATCATTGCCGAGGCAGAAAGAAAACAACTAATTGTTTAATTCCGAGCCATTAAGCCAAGTATTACGGGAGGATTATTCACGGGCCATATACCGCAGCAGCGGAGCGCGTTGCCGGCGAGCGCTGATCCCGCGCCCGCGACCAACGAGTTTCATCAAAGCCACAGATTAGAGCTATCTCTGAACTCAATGTAATGGAATTAGGCACCGAAACGATAGTCTACTCTAGACAATGTAGGTATTTACAAAACACTATTCTTCTTATTAAGAAGCTGAACAAAAACTTCTCGCTTGGACACTTTGAACCCTTATTGAAAGATATAAAAACACTGTAATTATTTATTTTATTTATTTATTTATTGGTGAACTTAAACATGTGAATAAAATATTAAAGTGAACGCTGAAAACTACAAAAGTAAAAACTGTGTCGCAGCTTTCAGCACCCAACCTTCGGCTAAAGGGAGACAGGCGTTCACAATGTTAGAAGATTATTAATTGTAAATCGCGAGCAATAATCTTGTGTGTAATCCGACTGCACACAGTTAAGCATTAAAATAATATTGATCCTAACCCATTTTTTACTTTAAAGAGTTTACTTAAGTACGAGAACCGGTTAGGCAAGCGAGATTACATCGACGGTGGCCTAAACTTAAGACAGTGAGATGTCGCGAGACTAGGTACATAAGAAGACTGAGTAATATTAAATTGTTTTACTATCTAATCAAAGTTTTATGTATAATCCTGTTTAAAAAGCAAAAAAATTAAATATTACTTGGGAAGGTTTCTAGACCTAGCTATCCAAGTATCAAATTCAAATGTACTATGTATTTACTAGCCATGTTCCCTCCATTTGGGAAAGAAATAACCGTGCATCCAGTTTTACATAATTCCGGAGGAAGGTCGAAAACAAGAGGTAAAACGAAATACACGTCCATTGGTTCTCATAGCGTGGAAATTTGCCAACAAGGGACGTCCGGTGGACTTTTAAATTTATGGAAATTCGGCACAAGATAAAAGTGTTTGTTGAGCTTCGAAATTTTACAAGTGACTATAGCGGATGCCCTACCTATAGCTAGTTAAAGTAACAAAATAATGCTCAGTTTGAACACTTTGCTCCTTATCGGCCGCCCTGGTTGATTGTGCGGTAATAAGCTCCGCACTACACCGTACTCACACTGCTGAACAAGTATGCACAGATGCCACAATGCACTGTGACATTATTACTACTGTGAATTTATACTGTGTATTTATTATTACTGTGACTGTTATTTATGAGACGGAGAAACCGATGCAGAACCGAGAACAGAGAACGCAACTATTCCCCGCGACAATTGTTCGTGCTATAGTCGAGTACCAAACGGCGACAAGCTTCTGAGAGCTTTATAAATCCTACAGTCCATTAGCGCTCCGATATCTAAAGCACGCAGTTCTTTGTTATTCAACCGGACCGGAGTCTCAGTGAGCACTCCGCTTTAGGTATTGGAAACCTTAATGTACTCGGCGAGATTTAGCGCTGAGCGCAGCTCAGTCTCACTACTAAAACACATCTTACAGTCACGTTCTTTATTGCACACTTCCAACTGAATTATAATGTCATGTGGAAGAAAAGTGAAGTAGAGACCATTTTTAGGGTTCCGTAGCCAAATGGCAAAAACGGAACCCTTATAGATTCGTCATGTCTGTCTGTCTGTCTGTCTGTCTGTCTGTCTGTCTGTCTGTCTGTCTGTCCGGAAGTGTCACAGCCATTTTTCTCCGAAACCATAAGAGCTAGACTGATGAAACTTGGTGAGTAGATGTATTCTGTAAACCGCATTAAGGTTTTTACACACAAATAGAAAAAAAACTATAAATATTGGGGGTCCTCATACTTGAAACTGAAACTCAAAAAATTTTTTTTCATCGAACCCATACGTGTGGGGTATCTATGGATAGGTCTTCAAAAATTATGTTGAGGTTTCTAATATCGTTTTTTTCTAAACTAATTAGTTTGCGCGAGAGACACTTCCAAAGTGAAAAAAAGTTGGTCCCCCCCCCTCTAACTTCTAAAATAAGTGACTGATAAAGCTAAAAAAAATATGTGTTGTACATTACTATGGAAACTTTCAACGATATTTGGTTTGAACGAGATCTAGTCAGTAGTTTTTTTTTTATACGTCATAAATCGTAAACCGCAATTTACCTTTCGACGAACTACTAGAACTTCTAGAACTGTTATATTACTTACTGCTACGGAACCCTTCATGGGCGAGTCCGACTCGCACTTGGCCGCTTTTTAGGGTTCCGTAGCCAAATGGCAAAAACGGAACCCTTATAGATTCGTCATGTCTGTCTGTCTGTCTGTCTGTCTGTCTGTCTGTCTGTCTGTCTGTCTGTCTGTCCGGCCGTGTCACAGCCATTTTTCTCCGAAACCATAAAAGCTAGACTGATGAAACTTGGTGAGTAGATGTATTCTGTGAACCGCATTAAGGTTTTTACACAAAAATAGAAAAAAAACTATAAATTTTGGGGGTCCCCATACTTGAAACTGAAACTCAAAAAAATTTTTTTCATCGAACCCATACGTGTGGGGTATCTATGGATAGGTCTTCAAAAATTATGTTGAGGTTTCTAACATAGTTTTTTTCTAAAACTATAAATTTTGGGGGTCCCCATACTTGAAACTGAAACTCAAAAAATTTTTTTTCATCGAACCCATACGTGTGGGGTATCTATGGATAGGTCTTCAAAAATGATGTTGAGGTTTCTAACATAGTTTTTTTCTAAACTGAATAGTTTGCGCGAGAGACACTTCCGAAGTGGAAAAAAGTTGGTCCCCCCCCCTCTAACTTCTAAAATAAGAGCATGATAAAACTAAAAAAAATATATGTTGTACATTACTATGCAAACTTCCAACGATATTTGGTTTGAACGAGATCTAATCAGTAGTTTTTTTTTATACGTCATAAATCGTAAACCGCAATTTACCTTTCGACGAACTACAAAACCTTTATATTATGTTACGAGTAATTGATGCTACGGAACCCTTCATGGGCGAGTCCGACTCGCACTTGGCTGCTTTTTTTTATTTTATGAGTAAGTTGTGATCCCAACTCAAATATAGGTACTCCGTATCTCAGCTAATTCAACTAAGAGCAAAATGGTAATGTTATTTTGGACTACCTTCCATGCATACACATTACAATGTACTTATGTAACCGGAGGTAAAGCCTACCACATACCTACACTATGTTATAATGTAGTATAATGCAAGCGAAGATTTATACTGGTATTCTATCTCATAAAACTAGTTAAAATACAATGTAGAAAACATTAAACTATGCAAACTGCAAGTGAAATTCCGAGTTTAAAGTTTGCTAAATTCCTGAATTATTGAAGCATTCAGCGCCAGCATAAATCTCAATGAAACTGCACTTTATGGATATTGATAAGCATATAACTTTGCCGTTTATCATGGGTAATATACTACAATGAAAATAACTTTTAAAAATATTTTGCAGGGTTTTGGTGATGCTTTAATAATTTTAGGGAAAATAATGATTGTTTTTTTAACATAAATCCTAATAAATAGGTACTCACTCTCACTTTATTGATTCCTCTCTAAGTGGGTAATAAGTTCGGTAGCTTCCGAATTCTAAAAGCCTGAACACGGATTTACTTCAAAGCGTCGTGAAATCCCTCCCGTTCTCACATATCCCACACTTGTAATAATCGAATATGAATGTTGGTAAAATATTCGGGTTCGCATTTTCAATAACGTTTTGCGAACTTTCGGCAGTTATGTAGTGAATGTTCGAGGAGGTAGGTATTTATTAGGTGAATACAGACCGGATGTTGCCGAGATTACAGGGCAAGCATAGTTTTTCCGAGCAAGCGTTGTGGCCAGCGCACAGGTGCCGGTAATGTGACACGAATCGAACTTCGACCCGAAAACCCTCCGCGTGTAGGCTATGAGCTTCAAACAAAGGTAAACGATGTTTGCGAAACTAGATAATGGGATGTTCTAAACTTAATAAACAAAATCGTGGGTTCAAGATTAAATTTAAATATAACTAACAACATAAGATAAATTATTTATTTTTTAATGAAATAGTTCCAGATAAAAGTTTATGGCAAAACGAACGAGTGGTCCAGTCATCCCTCTTTCATGCATTGTTTTCCATAGAACAATAACTACCCTGGATAGTGGCTCTAAGAGAGCTTCAGCAGTAAAACTAACACGCAGCTGAACATTTTATTCCATCTGCCTTTACAAAAATATTATACTAAGCTAATAAATATACGAGGCGGACGACGACAAAAAAAAACCATAAAATTTCAGGTGACGTTGGCCCTTCCATAAATTTATCGACAGCTCGTGGTAACAGGCAATAAGGAAAATATTTATGAAGTAGAACAGAGCAGTGCGCGATTTTCATTAGCTAATTATTGGCTCGCCAGACTGGACTGGAAGAGGGGAGGGGGAGGGGTGACGACAACCATCATTATGAACAATGCTCGGTTACATTAGAAGCCTGTTAAGATTAATACAAGAAAAGGTAAGTATAAGATGCAATAAAAAGGTTGGTTATCTATCAACCAGAGGTAATTGATCGAAAAACTCACTGATGCTATTTTTTACAACTAGCTGATGGAACAAGCATATCGCCCACCTGATGAAAAATGGTAACCATACCCTATGACAAAGCATTGCCTCGTAGGTCACGACGGTAGTAATTCCCCGGACGAGCCCTTCACCAAGAGCTCTATTACTTCAATAGATTACTATTGTCACTAGAATAAGGCATAGATTTTTACCATACAAAAATACTGTTTGTATTAAGTGACAGGCAGTGAACAGCATTCATGACGTGAGGAAATTATCACCACATGTGCTGGTGCTGCACAAATCGAGGTTGCCAGTCAGGCTGCGTTCCGCACGTCGCGTCGCGCCGAGTCGACCTGAACACGGCCATCTCCAGTCTAATTGGCACGTTCAATTGAACACCTGGTTCACTCATTAGTGCACCGGACATCTGTTTATTGGCATCGCCGCTCACAGATACTAACGTGACATGGGAATGAACTGAATCACACACCATGATGTCAAGCGGCTTCACATGACAATGTGACACGTAGCGCTTATCAAAACGCTGCGAGCTACGACCGCAGCATATTGAAAATGTAGTTTCGCGAAGTAAATCGTAGTCTCAGTAAAACATGAACCAACGACAATGTGGCGCATGGTTTCTCATATTTTAAGCCTTCGATTAAATATTGAACTGGCTTTCATATCGGCTGGACAATAGTTTATTGATAATGTAGGTAGAGGCTGTATGTGGAGGCTTGCGATATAATGCTTCCATTTGTCCGAATGTTACTATTGTGCAAGCAACGAGCTTAACGACGTGACCATGTAGCCTGTAGCACTAATTCAAATTACACAAGCTTCAGGCGTAGCAACCGTAGGTCGCAGCTTGAAGCTCGTTATAGGAGCGTGATGGGAATGTGGCTATGTAGCTTAGCCCGTAGCGCTTACTGGAATACGTTCCGTTCACAACTATCACAGAGAATGTGTGCCGTATATCTTTGTAGCAGCTGGAAATGCTAAAGTTGTAGACCACGTAGCACTAAGACGCTACGAGCTACGACCGTAGCAAATGTAAAACTATGAAACCATTTCAATTGTTCTATATTCAGTTATTCGTGTCCTCGAGAGGATATTTAATGAGAGGAACCGATTGAAATCGACGTTTTCAATGTCAGTTTAATAAAACGAGTGCCCGGGGTTTTTTGTTACTGATTTCATTGTTATCCCGTCTGTTTGTTATACAACTGATATCAAATACATTTTAATCGGACGCTGGGCCTTTTTTGTTACTGAGTAGGTATCTACATAATATTCGAAAAAACGGTTTGAGGAAGTTATATTGCAAACTATCTTGTTTTATGACTAATGAGCTACTAAAATAGCTACTATACTAAAAAAAAATTGATATATATTATTCTGACTGTGTGTGACACAACCAATAAATCGCATAATAGTGTCGTAAAATTTCGGTGGTATTATCTTGGGAAAACCCGGCTATTTTACATTCACCTGCGAGGTTACCCTCCGCGTCCAATTTATGTTAGTGGGCACAAAACGAACGCTGACAAATGTGGAAATAAAATGAACATACGTTTTATCTCTACGCTCTCGGAGTCGTTTTTCGTGCTCGTGGTTGTGTAGAGCGCGGAGGAGAGGCAGGGGAGGGCAGGGGAGGGGAGGCGGTGGAGCGGGACGAAGAGCGAGGGGTAAAGACGTGGACTTTTCCTCGTACCGCACCAAAAGAGCGGCTTGTTTCATAAGAATTCACGTACAGCGGAGATGAATATCCGACAAAGGCTAAACCGACATACGTTTAATATATCTTTTCCTGAAAATTGATGTCTCATTGTATTTGTATTAACATTTTAGATTGTTACATGTTGCTACATACGTTTACTGTATGAAACAAAAAAAACAAGACCACTAAATGTACCTATTGTTTCTGAATATGACGGTCAAAGCAAACTTAGAGGAATATAATATACATATACTAGCTGCGCCCCTCGGTGTTACCCGCGATTTAAAAATTTGTATTTTTTCTATGTCATTTTCAGACCAATAAACTACCATCTACTACATTGCAAAAAATCAAGCCGATCATTTGCTCTATGAAAAATTAAAACAAATCCATCCCTCCGTTCAGAAGTTCTGGCGTTATAGATATTAACAAACATCTATCCAAAATTAGTGGGATGATGATAATTATGACCATCCGTCGCAACGAGATATATATTTTCAGACATTTCAAGGACCAAAGGAAAAAGGTTATTTCCGTATCTAGCACAAATTCAAATTCTTCAAGAGCGAACTCGCATTCGACATTTATTATGGAAACATCTTAAAAGCATCCCTGGACTTTCCAACCACTCGCGTAGTTCTTACTTAGGTACGGTACGACAACGACGGGTGAAACTAAGTGGAACTTTTCCCAGGTTGCGATGTACAAAAAGAATTTTTAAGATACCGTCACATTACAACTCTACAAAGTACGTTCTGAACTTCGGATTCGATGTACAAAGATACATGTTAACATTTATTTTAGAAAAAACATTAGATACATTATTCAAAATAAGTTGAATAAACTAGGTATGGAGGACCTACCACGAGAGAACAAAGCAATAAATTATGTAAAGATTTTATTTGACATCAAAGTTAAGACGACGCACACAAAGATCGTAATTTACTGCGGGGGTAGAGAGATAACAAGGAGCAACGAGAGGTATTTAATACGTACAGGTGTAGCTCGCTCGCTCGCAGAAATGTAAGCCACATCGTAGATAAACACAAGTCCCACCCAGCACTCCGCCGCTTCGACGCGCACTTCTGATAACCGCGCATATCGTAAAACTTTATTTACCGCCTCCACTCCAATTTGTCTTAGCAGGAGTTCTCAACTCAGATATGGCGATAACTTTTAGTTGTTACGCTACAAAGAAACCTGACAATCGTATATTACGTATTGACGGTGATATGTGGCCAAAGTATTTGACAGTGTTTTATTACGACTAATGTCTTGGAAACGATGATCATTTCTTTCAGTGGGATTTATTTCAGCGATTTATCTTCTGTATTAAACACAATAATAAGGATGATGTAACCCAATTCATTGGAATATTAAAACATAATTTCGGAACAGGCGGCTAAACAGACTGATTCGAAGAAGTATAGCAAAACATTTATGCAGAATTACGTCAAACCTTTATATTCGCATTGTAACATGTTCGACTTTAACACCATCCCACTACGTAATACAATATTTGAATTATATCTGCATTAATAACACAGAAGTGCTTTCCGGGCCACTGAGGTATTTCCCATGGCCCCGGTGTAATTACACGGCGCAGCTCACAAAGGCCGAAGAGTCCAGAGCTAACAGCCTAGCCGCACTTCAATTAAATATATTTAAACTACATATATTTAATTGTGATCGGCTTAGTTTTTTGTACACGCATTGCAACTTTTCATTAAGCTCAGCTAAAAGCAATACTGTAGTACTGTAGCAGTTTGACAAATATGATGAGAAGGCATGTTTCCACAACTTCAAAATAAATATTGGCTAAGTAGCATTGCAACATGTTTGTTTAAAAAATTACTTCTCTTAAAAATTTGAAACTAGTGAAATAAATAGGTATTTTACGTACCAAAGAAAACATTATGTTAAATATCGCAAACCTACTACGGCAACCAATGGCTCCGGAAATATACGGCATTCTTATGCTCATTTTCGGTCGCTTAGAGGTCGAAATTCAAAGAATCATTTCAAAGAGCTCTTCTACACTACTCGTAACGAGGAACACACCTATGCAAATCAGCAAGACCTATGCATTTTCTCAAAATAAAATCAATCCTTATAAGAGAACTAACTTATAAGAGCTAATATAAATAAATAATTATTGTGGACAACCCACAAAACACTATCTAGCCCTAAATTAAGCAGAGCTTGTTGTTGTATATGCATAAAGTACATACTCTGATTCAACGACCACTGGATGGTATGTCAATTTTCGGAGGTATATTTAAATATCTCATTTAACATCAGGTGAGATTGCGGTCAAGGTGTAAAAAACACCTAAAACTTCTTTACTTGAATATTGTAAGCTTAACAAAGACCTGAACGTTACAAGTTCATAATATAACACTGTTAGTTGGCACTAAATTCAAAAGTAATTTCAAAATTATTCTTGTCAATTTATGAAATACTAGCGGACGCCCGCGGCTTCGCTCGCCCCTTTGCCGTTACGCTCCGTTGATTTTTCTTTTAAAAGTTTTTCCTCTTTTTCTCCGCTTAGGGAAATCATTTCCCAATTTCCTTTCTTAGTGCACCCCTATGCTATAAAAGAAGCATACCCTCCAAGTTTCATGCTTCTAGGACTTACGGTTTAGGCTGAGCGTTGATTGTCAGTCAGTCAGTTAGTAACGTAAGAGTTTTATATATTTAGATAAAGATAAAAACCTTTGAATTTAACAGGTTTAATTTACAGACCAACCTTCAGTAGTAATGAATCGTACATTAGTTAAAAAGGATAAAAGCCTTCACAGAGGGCCAACTAGAGTGAAAGAGATAAAAGCAATCAATAACGTTAACGTGGATTAAATTTATAGTGACCGTCCATACAAATTGAGTTTCGACTAATCGAATTATCATTGGAATCGAAATAGGTTTGCAATACACGAGAGAATTTCACGTTATTGCACTCTTTTGTCAGGTTCCTATTTTACCGTGTTCACTCGAACGAGTATTTACTAAATAACATTGATATTGTTAACTAACTTTTTTACTTTAATATTTACAGAGTTTATTTCAACGAATGAACAGTAAAAGGTATGAATATACGAAAAAATAAATACATAGAACATTTTATAGCTGGAATACACAAAGTCTACGGTGTAACTATACAGTTCACGTAAACAGATTTCTTTTACTGAAGAGTAAAAAGAATAGCAACTTTATTAGTTAAGAAAAAATAGACTTCGTCGTAAGTAGCGCCATGTGACTGTAGAAGCGCACACACGCGCTGGTGCTCTAATGAAGTCGTAACGAAGCGAGTAATGGGAAAACCAACACCGACATGGCGCAGCTGTTGCTATTGTCGTGATCACTATAAAGAGGACATTTTCAAACATTGCGCTCTTCCTGAGAAAATTACTTTTAATGCTCTGAGCTTTTCATTAGCTGCCGTTTAATGTTTAGCGCTGAAGTTAGATGGTTTCATAAAACTTAATATTATTTGGTACTTTGGTGTCGTCAGCAGAATATAAAGTGAGAATGAAAACAATAAATAAATTATAGCTCGTATTCAGCTTCACCGGACAAAAAGCAAATCGCGCAAACATTTGGCAAAATTTATGATAACCATAATCTGTTTATGTCGGTTCAGCAAATTGCATACACAACCAAATGGGTTGTAAATGTTATAATCAGTCACCGAAGTGTATATTTAAACAGAAATGGTAGAGACAACGTTGGAAGTGTAAACGAGTCCTTTGGGGATACCCGAAAAGCAGATTCGGATCACGGTGCGCTATGTTAACCAGCGCACGAGCACGACTTCGATATTCCGGTGATGGCACCCGCGCTCACTCGCCGCACTCCGTACTTATAATCTAATATTCGCAATTTACGAGGATCGCAGAAGGGTCCCGCTGGGAGCCATAGCACTGTCATCGCGCGGCCGCCGTACCTGCCGACTGCACTTACCCTACGCTTAACTATACCTCTGTAGCTTTTACCCTATTTATGAAGGCAATTCGGCCTTTTTGAAAATCCTTTGTTAAAGGAGGTCATGTAAGTTGGTGAAATAATAAAAACGTTGCTTTTTAGAAGCCTATTCCCCTGTGACATCACTTATATAAAAGTATTGAATGGAGAAGATTCTTAAAACAACGGGAGTGGTAGCTTCTTATATGCGTTTATAAGCAATAATGTACGTACACAAGAACAACTTATTATCTTACTATTATATGTTCATTATTTTTCACATGGGATGTTTTTTTGTATGTGCTCATGTTTCACTGCGCACTTTGAGGAATTAGCATTAAAATATCTTTACAAAATAACATTACCATATTTTAAGCACATGGGTTCAAGTTTAACAGACACTTCAACACTGTATACGCCAAATTTCGTGGAATTTCGTCTTGGCGCTACACAATTAAGTAATATTAAACCCGCTACAAACACGTACAGAATATGGGTTTATGAAAGGAATGTGATACATTAAACAGACCTCCATAATAAATATGCAACCTACTTTAATCTGTTAAGCTTGCTAATAAGACAGTATTGGCATTGTTGTGAACGAATTAACTATAGATAATAATGAGGGCAGGTAGAAACCGTAATTTATTTACCTTCGGAGTTTTCGTCATAGAGCCTTCAAGGATAATTCATAAGATGAATGATGCCAGGGGGAGAACTATTACTTAAAGTACTAGCAGCTATTGTACGCGAAACCCCACGAGAGCTACGCCACAAAGTCTTTCCGGATCTCGTCACACTTAGGTAAATCTCCAATATCCGCCACTATCGGATCTGTGAAAGCTATACTCACAACACTGCCATGTATTATATAAGAAAAGCGCGTGTAAGTTATAGGGGGACATTAATATTAAGTATACTTATCCAGGAAACTCGGTAAAATATTGTACGCTTCTATTAGGCACTGGGTGGCTTACAATGATGCCTAGTTGGCACCCTATACCTCTTAGTGATACTTAAACGATATTTTTTTGTATAATGCATAATCATACTTAATAGTAGCGGTTACTTGTGACAAGTAACAGCATCTTGCATACTATTCAAATTTTTAGTGGACATAATGGCGTAAGAGACTGTAATTTTCAAAAGTGATAACGCTTTGCATTTTTAACTCCGCACGAAACATAATATGCAGTAAATTTTATTCCTTTATTATACACAGTGCATTGAAATATTTTTAACCGTGTTCCACGTATAAAAACATAAAAATTGCAGACCGGAATATGAATATGAAATGGCCTCCACAGTGCACACAAACAATCCGAGATAACAAGGGAACATCCACGTCCAAATTCAGAATAACCCAAAGTTAATGTAAACAAGGACACAAAATACAATAGGAAAGGCCGACGGCGACATATTTACTCAAATTTGAATCCGGGACGTGAGGAGTCAGCAGTCCATTACGTGACCGTTAATAGCGTTCGGGGCAGGCGGGGAGCCGCGGCAGACTTGCCTTCGCCCCGCCAGCCTGAGCCCAAGCCCCAGCCCGGGGCGGAGGAGAATCTATAAATTACGGGAACGACAACTCGTTCCGCACCAGATAAAGCCACGCCGCAAAACAATGCTCCAGACGAATGCCTCCGTCGTTACCGAACACAATCGTACATCTTTATGAACTGTTCTAGTCGACGTATTTTAAACTGCCGTCGTCTGCGATTGTCTTTAAAGCTCCTTTGTCCGTGATTTAATCCGAAGACCCGATACTGATGCTCCTTTATTACGTACTAATGACAATCTTCAAACATCTCTCCGCAGAGTATGAATACTTTTCTGAGTAGAGAGCTACTATTCCCAATTTGTTTCTGAATTCGTGTTCAAAGGCGAACGTTTCTGAACTTCCAATAATTTAATAAATAAAGTTTGAAACGTGCGTGGCTGGCAGCTCGCCGCAAAAAGCCGAAAGCTTCGATTCAATTAAAACAGAAAGTTGAACGAAGAAGTTACTGTGCGGTCGACAGCGTTTGATGCATGAAGCATTGATAAAGCGTACCGAGATCACCGCTGCCATGCCGTCATGTGGCAAATCTTAATCAAAATTCCCAAAATCCATTAAAATATTCATTTAAAACTTTTCGACAGACATAATTTACCTAGTGCTACGCGGACCTTGTGCTAATAACATTGACTACCAGTACTTAGTAATTCATGAAAAATCGATTAAGAAAACCAATCGTCTGGATTTTTATATATTTTTCGTTATTGACAACAATTAAACATCAAGCGGGACAGATTCATCGAGTTAAAAAAGGTGTCGAGTCCAGTGGGACTCTGCCGTAGCCTGCGAAAGTCACTGGTAGGAAATAAGGGGTGACGAGCATTGTTATGCAAATTCAGGTCGTTATTTCGCTACGAGTTAGGAAATCGCACAGAATAATCTCTATTCAGAATACAAACTTCATACAATCCTGCCATGATAAGGCAAGTCTATTTAAAAAATATCTACGCCGTAGAGAATCTACGTAGTAGAGGTTCTACGCCGTAGACCATCTACGCTGTAAAGGAATATTTACTCACAGATCAATCTTGGTTCTGTTAAAAAGTGAGGATGACATATAGAATAAATACCACCGAAAAAGATGATGTTTTAAAACATTTCGACATTTACTAATATTATAAATGGGAATGTTACGATGATGTTGTGATTTTTTTGTCACGTTCTAAGTCTAACCACTGAATATTTCGATAGAATTCGGAACAAATATAGATTTTAACCTGGATTGACACACAAACTAATTTTACCAAGCTAGCGAAACTGCGGGCGGCCGCTAGTTAAAAATATACCGTTAAATGTTTTTGATATAGGTGAATTTTTAAAAAAATATTATTCATCATCATAAATGTTAAAGTTTATACAAATAAGCTTGAACACTGAATGGTACATAGCCTGTTGCCAAGGAGTGAGACGGCTCTGGCGCGGCCCACGGTCCCGCGAGGGCCGCGCCGTAACGCGGAAGACGCTTTGCATAATTGGTATTACAACGCTGGACGGTACCGATGGAACTTTGCAGTTACTGATTCAATTGTGCTTGGTAGTATAGATACATTGACTTTAGTCACCGGATTATTCAAAAATTAGCCCCCTCCCTTATCAAGTTATCATGTAACCCGCAACCAATACAAGATAAGCGTAAAAAGATAGTCGGTCGCCAAACGTTAATTTATTGTACACAAATGTTTGAGAGCCAGTGAATGAAGTATAGTGTAAAGCAAAAATTTTGCATTACTTTACAATTTACATAAACAATGATAACTGTATCGGAAATAAAGTAATTGCACACATTTTAAACAGAAACCAATGTTGAGTTCTTATTTAATATTGTTTAACGATAAGGTCTAGTCCAATTTGACTTCAACCATTCATTAGACACCCCACTCGATGGAGTAGAAAAATATTTTATTTTTATGCCCCGTTACATCCCTTATATCATTATTCTTAAACATCGAATAGATACGCTTTTTAATAACTGGCCTCACAGCTCCGTTAATAGTGGCTCTGTCTTCTATAGATGGTGGGTTTGACTCTCACTAAGGACAAGTATTTGCGTAACACATAGTATTACATCGTATTAAAATCTTCTGTTTCAAAAATATTAATAGTAGAAAACAAAAAAGAAACGACTCTCTCGAAACGAGGAGTGTTAGAGTAAGGGTTCCGACCTCTAACACTCCTCGTTTAAGTCGGTGCTTAGTAGTTAGGGGGAGTATAGTAATAATTCTTAAAACTTTCCCGAGCAACGTCAGTTCTGTGACCACACCTCCCCAGAGATGTTGTGAAGGAACCATCTAGCGGGCATCCATCGTTCCCCATATAAAGCTGCCGCCTTAATAAAGTGTTATTTGCATAAAAGTCTTAAACTGCCTGAAACCCCGTGGGAGATCATTTTTCACAGCCTAATCGACGGATTTTTTTTTCTCCGCTCTCTACTCTCTAAAATTACTAAAGTTGCGGCCGTCATATACATATTTTTTCGGCTGAATTATCCAGTATACCAAGTTTTAAAAAAGTAAAAGACGACTTTTAAGAGGAAAAGTTGTAGAAAAGCACGGAATGGCTCATCCCACGATTCCTGACGCCCAAGGCGGAACAAGCGGACCGGCAGCGTCAAATAAGTTTCTAATTGCTTATATTACCAACTTATATTAGCTCTTGGATGTAATTAAGTCAGAAAGTTAAACCGGAATCACGTGTTTTCAGTAAAGAAAGAAAAATGTACAGTGGTAATAAAACTTTTCCTAAAACCAGTCCGAAACTACTTTGATATAACTCAGCCGCAATAGTACATTGTTACCTGCGTGTTGAAAGTCACGTTTTTTGAGTCCCGAGACGGGTTTGGCGCCAGAGCGTTAGCGAGGGCGCCAATGGAGCTTGAGGGACTTAAAAGACTTTCACCCGAGGTAAACACTGTGCTTTTCATTACGAATACAAGGAGAGTAAAAATAAAAACATGAAAGAAAAATTTGTGAAAATGAAGATTGAATTGCCGCCTTCCCGGTTTTTTTTTTTCTTTTTCTCTGGCGGGCCTTCGGCTTCGGCTCGCCAGCATTATTCAGCCATTATTTTCATTCTCATAATTTAAAAAATGGTAAATGTCAAATCTATGTTATTTTAAATAAATAGTTGAAGCTAATTATATTAATCAAGTAATTTAGAAGATATTTTATTTATTTAATACTATCTTTATGTTATTTAAATTTAAATTTTACATTGCGCTATCTTATTAGACTTTTTAAACTTCTTACCGTTGTAATGGGTTTCCAACCTACTTGCTGAATAAAAAGTTGGAATTTGGTTCAACGACCTCTTTGCAGTTAGAAAGACTTTAGAAAGTTGGAACATGGTTGAATAAAATAGAACTTGTTTTTTTTATAATTTGACAGCTGTCAGTAGAAAGCGATTCTCCCTAGGGCTGAAAGTTTTACTTTCAATTAGGCCCCTCACGCAACTTCAGACCTACTTTCAGAGTATGAGTAATGAAAAGGTTATGTAGGCACTTCACAACCTATTCAAGTAGAGCGATGAAATGCATCCGCGTGGAAAAGTCATGGCAAATGCCCTCTACTTTTACCGCGTAAGCCTCTCGAAGAGGTGACAAAACGTTTAGCAGTGGGGCCTGGTGGCGGCACTGCAATAAAAGTGTCGTACACGTGGTATGCGGAATCGACCGGTCTCTCGCTGCCACTTGCATACTTTACCTACATAATACCAAACGCCGTAAATAAATATTACGGCTCACGTAGTATGATTGCGAAATACCAATTTTTATGGTCACAATTTGAGAAGCTTTATTGCTCTTTTATATTCGGCAAAATTACGCTGATGCCGATGTAATGACAATATCTCAATTTTCCAGAAAGTATTTCCATCTTCCAGTATCATTATTTGCTAATATTTGCAAAATATAAGGAACAAACTTTTTCCAAAGGCTTTTGGATATACAGCTTAAAAGGAAACAAAATTTAAGTGCGCTATATTTACAAAGCTTCGACTCTGAGTGAAAACGAGATCCCAAACAGTAAAAATATTTGAACAAAACTTTGGAACGTCTTAGCGAAGTCAATACAAGAGCTCCCTCAAATGAGTTGTATGTAAAGAGAAATAACGTTTCGTTGGAGTGGGCAGACAGTTGAATTCGAGATGTACTCGTAGTAGGAAATGTATAAGCCATTCTTGCTTTCAAGTTGGCAATAACGGGATGGTTATGGAGCGTGCTGGTGGCGTTACCGCCACAGTAAATTAAGTAGCACAAGGAACGCGAAGTTCACCGGTAGCTTCAGGGGCTATCTTACAGGGGGATCACTGCTAGCCACCACTGCAACTAACGGCGAAACCTTTTAAGATCGTAAGAGCTTTTATATCACTTCAGTGAACAGTTTAAACACACGCCCGCAACACCTTCGTACTTATGAAACAGACTAGCAATTTACGCCGCGCCTTTTAGCGATGTTCAGGCTGGGCTGTCTGTTAAATAATTATGGCTATTGTAAACAACATTTATTTCTATATTACCTAAAAAAGCCACGAAATTCTTAATGAAAAAGTATCGGATAAATGTGGGATACTTTATTTAAAAGAATATAGTCGTTAGATTCCACTAAACAGAGTAAAACCATTTCTGGAAAGAAAATAAAGAAGCCCAGCTTAAATTTAGTGTATCGGTCTGTGAGTGTTTACGAGGCGGGCTCGTGAAATAAACAAACCGACAGTAAAGCACAAAGGCCACGGTTCTCGGAAATGGCTACCTATTCACTATTTCATCACTCCTGACTAGCAAATGAGAAGGTGCAGGTTTAAGATGGATATTTATATCTAACGCAGTAAAATTGTTTAAAGTTATCGACCGCTACAATAGTCACTTGAATGTCGGTACGTTTGGGTATAGCATAACTGTAGTGAAACTAAATAAAGGCAAGGAAGTAGCTACCTTCAGGTTCACTGAGGTAGGTAAAAACTAGTTGTAAAGGGTAGTAATGGACACAATAGGGTGTGAGTTTGCGGTGAGGGGGCTGCGGTGACGGCCGGTGCCGGCTTTCAGCAGGAATTGCTGCGAAAAGACAAAGTTACGTTCGCTCCAAACGACCTACCTTCTACCCAACACATACACATGTACAAATGAGGTCGCACTGTGCCAATAGCACCGAACAAATAAATATTTGTTCATTCAATTACTAGTTATCACACACGGCTGCCGACTTCACACAGTGTGCCGATCACTACACGGGCAGTGTCGATCATGTCAAATTGCATGCACGTAAAAGTTTGCCTCAATACTAAGCATTTAACTGTTATATAGAAGGGGCTTGTAGTTGAGTTAATATAGTTACAAGCATATTAGAAAGTTAAATAAAAGAGTCCTTGCAAATAAGATGTAAACGTGTCATTATGAAAACAGGTAGGCCAATAAGGAAAAGATATTTTGTTTGTTGTTAGGTAGTAACGGTGTGTGCGGAGTGAGTAGATGTTAGATGTGCGTGCGTGAATAAAGAGAGTGACGAGCCGACGCCGGCACGGAGGCTCGGCGGCGGAGGCTCGCCGGCGCTAGGGGCCGAGGGCGGGATACAAATTAAAACATTCACAATAGGTAATCCTCACGTGGCTAACGAGCCGCCCGTGCCATTAACACCCGCCTATGAAACTGAATTATTTTATTGTTATAGTGCGTCCGCTTCCACACCCCCCTCTTACATAATTATCGGAAATATAATTTGAAATACGGTTCGTTCGTTGCAATTGTGCGGTGAAATAACGATCTATAGCATCTATATAGCAGCGGTGTTGTTCGATGTTCAATTTAACGAATTAACTTTGTAACGACCACAATAAACGGAGGCTTATAACTTCACGAGCGAACTTTCTGTAGCCGAAAGCCTATATAAATTTGCTTTTATCGGTAGTTTTACATTAAAAGTGTCATAAAAGTTTTGTATCTCTTTGAGCTGGAGCTAATCAAACAAAAAAATAGAAGATGAAGGAAAATGTGTAGGTATCCATAAAAACGAAGTGAGTCAGGAGACGGCGCTAATGAGAGAGCATAAAGCGTGACGTCGTAAAGCCAGCGCATTAAGCGCCGCTGCCAGAAGCTGCCCGTAATCTATTCGAAGCTATTTTAATTAGCATCCTAGTAATAATAAAGCGGGGGCGAAGTTTTTGTGGCATCGTGGGCACGCTTCCGACAGAAGCCGCCTGCCCGCCGCCGCGCCGGCCGGCTCACTTCTCGTCAATAGGGGGAATACTTAAACCAACTCCACACTAACCAAACTTGGACTTGCTACTCGCTCAAACACATGGAAATTATACCACATCTACCTACAACTAACCGTTGTCAGATAGCATCTCATTTACATAATATTTATGTCATGTTGTTCGCAAAGCACACTTTGTTTCTAGAACACTAATGCTTATGTTGATACAAAAAAACGCTAGAGGCTAATCTTTATCGCAATATTTACTCGAGCTTTAAATCTAAAGTAATAATGTTAGGTTTACCGAAACAGATATAAAATAAATGGGTAATTAAAAATTGTTGGGGGCTAATAAATAAAATCCACAAGAAACATGGCCGTAATTAAAGCTGCATAGAAAGGTACAGACAACACTGTCTGCTAAGGCTAGGTGGGTTGCTACATAAAACCTTATCGTAGTTGCATAGCGAGGCCAACGTGCCCGTACCAAGAGGTTGGACATTAAAGTGGAGCGTATCTCTGTAAAGTAAATCTGGCCGGGCACGGGGCACGATAGCTCCACAATCGCTTTCGTACTACCTCTTGTTTCACGCTCCGCCTGGGTTTGTACAGCTAGAATAATACTCCACTGCTATTACAAGATTTTTCTACACCCGAGTTCAGAATTGTGTACTCACGTTTTATGTTAACATTGAAAGTTGCATTTCTTGCAAGAATATAACATTTTCCAGTCCATTTACCGTTGCGAATGTTAGTTTCTTCCGGCTCGATTTTCTAGCTAATTACTTTAATGTGTGTAAAATCCAACGTTAATTTCTTTAAAAGATATATATAGTAACAGATAGTATAGTGGGTAGGGGAAGGGGCAGACCGGCAGAACAGTGTCCCAGAGGACGGCATTACATTTCGCTATAAATTTCATCCTCAGCCGGTCCGGAACACATTTTACTTGCGATTCTTTTATATAAAATGCTATTGTTTTTACTCTCTCGAATAGATGCTCAGAGATGGCAGCCGCGATGTTAAATAAAAAATCCATAGCACCACCGTTGGCTCACCTGTCGAAGGTTCTTGTCGAAGATTCCATTGCAATTAAAAGCAACATCAAGTTAAATAAAATATCTTTATGAATTGCAGTGTGTTTTCTGTTTAGCGTAACGCATCATTTATAATAGCCGTAAGCTAATTAAAGTTCTTCCAACTGACAAAGTTTAAACTCGTATTTATAATAATACCCAGGCACAGAACAAACACCTATCACTACCTACCTACAAGTATTTGGTATATTTGAGTTTTTTTGCTGGTCCAGTCCATGTCTGGGTGGCATTTGTAATATTAGCATAAAGATCAAATAACAAACAGCGTCCTCCATTTTGTGTCCCAAATTATAAAAAATCTTCAAAATGAATAGGCGTCGTGTATCATTCAGTTAAAAAAAAACAGGCCTTTGCATCTATTGAAAACGATTTATACAGCATCAGGGGGAACTGGACTTGCGGGACACTATAGTGCCTGGGACTGGATTTTAGATGGAATAGGCTTGCCCAGCACCATCCTGACAGCTTAGTATACCTTATCCACAGCGAAGACATGGTCAATTCGTGCAAAGCTGACTAAGCCATGGGTTCTTTCACGATGTGATAAATAATAATAATGTAAATGAAATAAACAACAACTATAAAGCTTTCAAAATGCTCCCGAAGAGTTAGTGTTCCATATAAAAGCGGACATGGCACATTTGTACGGCATAATGTCGTTTGGCAGGTCAGGTGGCAAACGTTGAAAGCGCTGAAAGCGTTCATAAATTCACTCGAGACGAAACAGTGCAGGACGCAGCTGGCAACGCTAGCCAGCCTCGTCCTTCCTATACAAACTTATTTGCTACACCTATATACAGGAATTATAACGCATTATCTTAACATTCCAACGAAATCTTTTTTCATTTTATTTGGGTATACAGACAGTATCACAATATGATTAATTGATTCCGCTATTGAGTATCATGTTTATTTATATTGAGTATCACAATATGCATGGCTTAAGTAAATGTTAAAATCCAAATTGTATTAATTGTGTTACCACAAATTCTTTGCAAACTAATAAAAACAATTATATCCTTAAGTTATAAACACACGTTTGTGTATTATGTTTCGTTGGTTTTCATGGAAATTATAGAGATTATTATATTTCCTTGGTCTCAGTTTCCGCGTACTCATAATAATAGGTTCCATTAACTGTGTAATATCGAATTACCATAACATTATGTTTCTAGAAGAAACAGGTGGATAATTTATGCCTGGTAGATATTAATGTTAGCAATAAGGCCGTATTGTATTACTGAGTAAGTTATTTTTTTTTAGCTAAAAACAGTATCCTACATACCTAGCGTGTCATGGTAATTAATAAAGAGTTATACGAAATATATTTTCGAAATGTATTACGAATTATACACAGTTAATACAGCCAAAATATTTAAGAAGTACTTTATTTATTTAATTAGCTTTTGGTTGGTGGTTTTAATTAAGTTGATGGTGTCACCTCTAAGATAAGGTAGACAATTGGAATAAATGAAAGTAGCTATAACTACTATTATTATTAATATATAAAAAATTGTGTATATCTTTGGAATTACTACATATTCTGTATTTTCAGCTTAAAGCTTACAACCTAATGCATATCTCAGATATGTGAAGCGCAATCAAAGTTTGTAGACAGTGTGTGTGTGCGGGTTCAAATACAACTCGACTAACGAAGTAAACATTCGACATAGAGAATTCACGTCCGACGAACTGCTAACAGAACTCACTCCAAGACAAAGCGCTGATGAATCTGATTACTTTGTTTTACTAACATCGCGAAATCCACCACCATCTTGGAATATGAACAAGGATATGCAATGTTTTGCTTTGTTAAGATTCATATGTCTCAGATCAAATGATAAACTATGACAACCAAACCAGAATTTTAACGCGTTGCAATAGGTGTTGAAATCGGTTAAGGTACCAGTGGGAGCTTGCAACATCGTGTGCATTGATGGTATTTCTATACAATATCACACTTAAGGGAATCATTTTTTGCCAAATAAATATAGTTGCTTAGGTAGCCTGTTCTAGAAGTAGCCTTCACTAATCAGGTTTCGCTTTGACTGTTAGTCGATCAAAGAGCAAAATTAAGTTTTTGGAAGTGTATTTTAAAGTGTACAAAGTTATATGATACGTTTGCTCAACGCTAATACACCATCGATTGCCTGTCTGTAGCAATACCTGTAGCAACTCCCTATGGACCTTCGACACTCGTTCACGGCTTTCAGGTGACATGTTCAACTTTCAGATGAACGAGCGACTCCGTCGGGTGCTTCGTTTGCAGAACTTTTATCAATATAAGTACATCTTTTCCAATGTGAAGGTTCATTTTTGCAATCGAATGGAAGAGTTGGTTTTCTATTCATGGGTTTTTAGGTTTCAATGTTTGGACAATTTGTCGTGATGAAATATTGGTTCGAAGAGTTTAAGTCATAACTTTGGTGGTAATTTTACAATATCTATTAGCAATATCTAATGTTTTTACTTGATTTGGGTACTGCTAAGACTGGCGGAATGGACCAGAGCTGCACGAGACAGACAAAAATGGAAAGAACTGGAGGAGGCCTATGTGTCAAAAGGACACGCTGTTGCCCCGCAACAGTAGACAGGCTTAGAAATAGAAATAGAAATAGAAGACTGGCGGAATGACCACCAACGTTGTGTATGCCACTCCAATGGAAAACAAAAGGGTTCTCTAAATTAAAAAATCTTATAAATTGGAAAATATTTATATTGCGATGGTACAGGAATAGGTGCATAGTACACATTGTTTTATCCATGCGAGGTGTAACGTAGAATATTCGTCCATTCCAAGCGTACTATTGCAGCTGCCAGCACGGTTTGCCGCTTGCGAGCCACCGACGTCGCCGACACAAACACAGGCGCGCCGACTGCATTCCACTCCAATACACCCCAACAAAACATATCCTGACGAAATTCGTGCGGATACGCTACATTTTATTGCCAACCGACGCGGACGGAAAACAAAAATTGTCACGTAGCGTCGGATCTAATATATGACTGTCGAAAAACAAGCATTCCAGTGGAAAACAATAAGCATCATGACTCTCGAAAATAGCGACTAAAAGAACGCAATGACAATACCGACGTTCATAGCAGACGGCGACTATGATGATATATTAACGTGAACAGCAATTCGAAAGTTCTTAGTAGAATATAATAAAGGAAGCAGCAGTGTGACGCGTTATTTACGACTAGTGAATCCGGTGCATCTGGGAAAGTGCATGAAATATACCTGCAGCTTTCCTAATCTGCTACAACTCTGCGAATTTTCACGAGAAAATTCATTGTTTATGTCGCCAATTTAAATGTTTTTAAATATTTTTTGACCACTAACAACTTAAATCTAATATTATTTTATTATGGTCATAAGTGGTTCTGTGTGATAAGAATTTTTTTGTGATCATATTCTTTTATCCAGGTATTGGGTAAAGGAAATAATAGCCCTCTTTCCGTCTGTCTAATATTTAGTGACTCAAATTTTGTGTAGCTTGTATTTTTGGATTAAGCCATTTAAGCCTGACACCTGTAACCCACACGCAATAAAAAAAAAAAAACTTTAATAAAGAATGTAGGAGTAGGTTCAAGCTCTTAAACTTTCGGAAACTGCATTAGAACCTGAATAATACACAATGAATGTACCTTTTATCATCAAAATGATAATATACAAATTACCTTAACTACCTAACATAACCTAACACTGAAACTAAACACAGATTGCCCTGTGCGGCGTTGAAGATAGATTTTTATCAGGGGAACCGACCTGCAGCCGTTTCAGGGACATAAAACGTTACTTAGCAAGCCACAAATCCTCGTAACGCTAAGCCGAGATAAAACACTAAGCTCGCGGTACAACGAGACCACCACGCTCAAATTTTTCACGTGGAGGCCGCACCGCAGCGCCGGTATGTGTGCCGCACGGGTATTACTCACACGTGAATTATGACGTTTTATAATGAAACCCGGGCTAACTTACAGCTCTACGTTACTACTACCTCACGCTACGTAACAGCTTTTACTACCTGTGCACACTGGAAAAATAATACAAATTACACTGCAATATTCGCGTTTAACACGGTTTAGAAAAAGCTTGAAAAACTGCAAATCTAAGTCGCAAACGGCAAAAGTTCATACGTTCTCGGGAAGGAAGCCATTACGTATTTGCCGAACCGCTCATTCGAAAGCGCTTATCGTTGTTCAAACGAAGTTGTGGATGCGGACGGAGCTCGGCATCCGAGATCAGCAAACAGAGAAGAGTAATAAAGCCATTAATTCCGCTTTACGTGCAAATAACATAAATCAGACTGTAGCTCCTCGCGCCCGCCGCAAGACCGCTCCGAGCGCACGCAGCCAAGCCGTGGCTAAATTAAGCGCCTGTCATACGTCCTGGCGTACACGGAATCGCACACCAACAATCCAACATTGCAGATTAACCGGATAGAACATCGCCTTCTAAGTTTTAATCAAAGAAGATATAAACATAATTTAATTTGCCAGTATAGCGCTACCATCCACATTTATGGAACCATTGAACGTAAATTTTTTATATTACAAAATGCTTTTTCTCATAGCGAACGATTAATGCTGTGAACTAGTTGCTAGAACAAATAGCTGCATTTGAGCGAAATGGCTTTTGCACAAAGAGCCAAACCTACAAACTGAACAAAAGGTTCGAAGGATAATTCGATCAGATAGAGTAATACAGAGCTCGTATCTGCATAGCCAATTTGCGTTATATTGTCGCTCTGGCTAGATTACGTAACTCATAATCACAGGTTTAAGTCTTAACGCTATTTCTCTGAATGGAAAGAGACGTAATATTCAAAATTATGACTCACATTGTAATAAAAATATCATCTAGCTTACTCTTACTACTTTTGTATTGATTTAAGTGTTTACTGCACAATATAAAACTCATTACTTTTACTACTGTGACTACAACAAGCAACAACAAAAAAGTAATCAAGTTCTATTTCTGCATCGACCTTTGTTATCAAAGAAAAACATTACGAGTTAGTTGAGCGCGTTTTCGCTGCGGGTGGAAAAAGGGGTCGGATTTTGCAAAAAAGCTCCCAAAGTGATTCCCCTTTAAAGTTTATGTCTCTGCCCAGCGAGTTCCCTACTGAATTAAAAACTTTTTATCTTCTTATTTTCATCCTATCTTTAAATGTTCGCACAGATTAAAATAATTGTTAAAAGAACCTCCCGTGGAAGAAATTTCAGAGTCGGTAGTATCATTATATTGTTAATAGTAACGATAAAATCTCCAATCTAGTTCGGAACATTAACATGAACTTTCAGTGTGCATTAACCGGAACGAACTGCATTCCCTGGAGCAATAATAGAGCGATGAGTGGATAATACTACTAGCCAGCATGTTTCGGAGTCGCCGGTCTCGTTTCGAGGATTAACGAAAATTAGATTTCAATAAGACGCTTGAGCCGAGGCAAGGAACAAACCTAAGTCGAAGCCGGGTAACGCGGAGACGGTCACGCTCCACCTTTTAATGCAATGTCATCAAGTAGACCGGCTCGGACTCGCTCCCTACCCTCCTCAACCACCGAGATTACACACAGTGGTTTGTGTTTCTACAATTTGATTTCATTTAATACCCTTTGCGGCTTTGTTTCAAGTGTTCAAAACAACAATTGAAAAATAATTTAGCCAAAACAAGTGTTTGCGTTTTAAATTTGAACGCCATAGAAATACATTTTTATCAAGATAATAACAAAAATAAGATAAAACGGTTTCCTATTTTCTTAGTAAACTTCAAGGGTGCGATAAACTGGTTTTAGTGGAGGAGCCGAAGGAGGAATCGTAAACATAATTTTAAAATTACATTCCACAAAGAACATTCCTGACTTGAAGACTTAAACTGCACTTTATCATCTCGAAGATAATGAAAATTAGTTCTCTATTTGGGAGGTGCATGCATCGTGTCTTGAGAAAAACATCTGCAACGAGCACTGCATTGCGTTACTCACTCGGAAGACAAGTCTCATAAAACTAAAAGTTCAGACAGTGAAAGTTATAACAATAGGACATTATTTTGTAGAAAATAACGACGAAACTACCAACAAACAAGGAAAACACTGCGAACGTTAGGCATAGAGGGATGTGCGGAATAAAAAAGTCTCTTTCCAAATAAATTATTCCCCCGATTCGGCCGTTTCGATTCAAATTGAAAGAGCATCTCTGTATAGAGATTTCTGTAACCGCGAAGGAAGATAGAATACAAATAGGCATATAAACGGAAATGAAATGGCTTCATGGCTAGGCCATTTATCAAGGATGAAGTTAACAAACAAAATATTGGCAGCACGAGGTTTAGGTACGTCTAGTGGTTATAAGCAAACATAAAAAGCATCACTGTGAGGAGTTTAATTTTGAGAGACATTATTCGTGTATCGAGTTAACATTACTTATTCATTACATATTCGCACGCTGTTCACGTCCTGTATAGATAGCTCGCATAACTCTCACAGGGATGCCGCGTAGCCCAACGAAACAATAGCAGATTATCAAACAAAACGACGTAAATAGTCCTTGGAATGGGAGAAACAGGCGCGGGTTAAGGGTCCGGAGGATATCCGCATCGCGACTCGAATTCTAGATGAGGCTACCATCAAACTACGTTTTAGTTACGCTTACGAGTTTTTATTACTGCTAAATGATGTCAAGCCGGGGCAAATATAACTACGTCTACTAAACTTTTATTACTCTATGTGGAACCTCTCCCAAATTAAGGTAGACGTTGGTAAACTAAGAAAATCCAGCAACATACATAAGATTGCATGTATAGATTTCCTTTTGCTACGACCCTGACCTCATGAATTCTTCTACTTCTAACAGTCTTCATCAGCATAGGCGATCGTCAGTTAAGAGTAAGTATTTACAATATTTACGAAGTCTTCCTTTTACAACACAGCCAATAAGCCAAACAAAATAAAAAAATACTATCTTCATGAAATCTTTTTTATTATCACCACTTTAAAACAAAACCGCGGGGTGCATGAAATCTCATATTTTCTCAGTTTACACTACGCCGCACGATTTTATTTTTGGATATGATCAATGCCTAGATTGATGAGAAGAGGGTTTGATGACTGGTACTAGGACCTACTTAATTAGTTTTGAGCTTTTAGTACACTATAAATAAAACGGTTTACGTAAAAATAAAAATATATTTTAAATTTTACAACTTTACAGGCATTAGAGCATTGCCATAATTGCTTACGAGCGGCCAATGTATACCTACCTAAACGAACACGAGCTGAAAATACTCACTACAGCTGTGGTATAACTGGGTATAAGTCTATTGCTGAATACATCGTTCAATGGTTCGATAAAGGCGACTAGCCCGGCAACGTAGTTCTTTGCGTTTAGGTAGCTCGCGCTCACAGAAACTTGAATCTCGAGGCGCTTTGTGTATGTAGACTTTTGTATAGTGGCCTTTTACCTGTATTCAAAGACAAGAAAGCTATCCACAAAGAGTACTTTTGAAATCCGCTTTTATCCCCTAGTTTCCAACGCACAAGTTTTGGTTCGTATTAGTTTCAAATATGTATTTTGTTTCTGTTATTTTGTCGACATTATGCATGCAAATAGGTTTGTGGAAATAAAAGCTAGTCCATGTAAATAAATTGGTTTCAGTGGAGCTAGATAAATACAGCGTCTAGAGACATTCTTAACTTTGTGCAATAACACAAGCTTCCGAGAAACAAGGTCCAAAACAAACTTAGCAGTAAAAACACAACCCAAAACCAGTTTTTGGGGACCAATTGTAGTAGTGTGACAATTCAATTATTCTTTAGTCAGAGCGACGCAATCTGGCTGCCTTTCAAAACAAAGACCCGGCTAATAGTATCTCGCGACGGATAAACAGCGCGACACAGAGTTTGTGTTGAAAAAATAAAGGCGCGACGACGCCCGAATAAATGAGAGCGGCGATAAACAGGAGGATCCGTTCCGAGCGGAGGGTCGATACCGAAATACATTATTCCCCGATCCGAGTGTTCCGATTCAAATTGAAAGAGCACCTCCAACATGAGATTTCTCAGGCGGCGACTGGGCGCGGAATATAAATCGACGTATAACCAGAAATGGAAGGGCTGTGAATTTCCGTTTCGTGGTGAACGGTCGCGTTCAACTGCTACCCCTAAGAGATATTAAACGAATATTGCAACTGCTATAAAATGTTTTACACTCGGATAATACCGCTGCCACTATTTCTTAAGCTACATTAAACTGTTGCAATTATTGGTTTACTACGGACAGACCGACTATTATCGGAACAAAAACGAAAAAGTTTCTCCCTCGAAGCTGTAGCTGCAGTGAAAAAGAAAAGCTCTAACTAATAGGAGTCTCGCTTTAAGTTACGCAAATTAGATTTTAATGAGGACTTCAGTAATATTGACCGTTCAGTCGCGTCGGTAGCGTCTCGTTGTGATGGGAACACTGAGTTTTATAATGAGTATCGGTTTTTTACCATTCGCTCATTAACTATTATACTCGAACAAGAAGAAAAGTCCTTCAGAAAGGGTCTTTTACTTCTGTCGAGTTTCATCAAGTTGAACGTCACGTTTTTGTTAGGAGTGAATATAAACTTATTTTAAGTCGCTGCTGAATTCATCTAGTTAGGTATACAGAATAAACGGGACATAGCCACCACCTCCCCTCATCGTGTATTCCGTCCTATTCGCAACACGCCCAGCCGATATTTACGTAACAGACGCCTCTGCTGACTTCTGACACCGTCTTAGCTACGCCGTAACAAAGCGATCTTATTGAGTACACACACATAACAAATCTGCAACGTACGCAATTCCGAAGACGGGGAGAAACCCAATTACATAATACTCTTTGTTGATTCTTATGGAAGATATTTTTCTTGCACGCGCGTTCCTCACAAATACAATCATATAACTAGAGATTTATACGTGTCATTAATTAGAGAGCAGAGTATAAAAAAAGCAGCCAAGTGCGAGTCGGACTCGCCCATGAAGGGTTCCGTAGCATCAATTAACATAATATAAAGGTTTTTGTAGTTCGTCGAAAGGTAAAATGCGGTTTACGATTTATGACGTATAAAAAAAAAACTACTGACTAGATCTCGTTCAAACCAAATATCGTTGGAAGTTTGCATAGTAATGTACAACATATATTTTTTTTGGATTTATCATTCTCTTATTTTAGAAGAGGGGGTATCAACATTTTACCACTTTGGAAGTGTCTCTCGCGCAAAATATTCGGTTTAGAAAAAAACTATATTAGAAACCTCAACATCATTTCTGAAGACCTATTCATAGATACCTTACACGTATGGGTTTGATAAAAAATTTTTTTTTTGGGTTTCAGTTTCAAGTATACTGCCCCTATTTTTCTGTTTTATTTTTGTAAAAATCTTAATGCGGTTCACAGAATACATCTACTCGCCAAGTTTCATCAGTCTAGCTTTTACAGTTTCGGAGAAAAATGGCTGCGACATACGGACGGACAGACAGACAGACAGACAGACATGACGAATCTATTAGGGTTCCGTTTTTGCCACTTGGCTACGGAACCCGGTTAATTAAAAACGCGGCCAAAATATATCTTTTAAATAAATGTGTATAAATAAAAAATTGAATACAATGTATAATGTGTCTACGCAAAGTTGAATTGCTTGGAAGTAAGTAAAAAAGTGCGGCGAAAAACGATCGTAATGTTGTCTTTATGACTTTGGTTCGTTGCACACAAAACAGTAAATGAGGTTTATAGAGGTACGAGCAAAGAGCGGCAGTTAGCTCGTTCAAAATGATTTTGAGAGGCGCCCAAGGCGACGCGACGGAAGGCGGGCAGGCTGGCTGTCCACGGCACTCTAACTTTATTAAGGACGGCGCTCCGTCGCTGAATCAAGGCAAGCCTGTGTCACTCTCAATCGCCTTACTATCTAAAATGAGTTTTGTCGCGCTATTTTCAGATTTTCGTGTATAACTTTTATCCAAAAAAAACACTTAGTAACTTGTTATCACAATCGTCTATTTTGTCTGTTGCCAAGATATAATCAGTTATTACTTGTAGACTATATAGGATCCGGTATCGTCAGTGTGAAACTTTTATGGGGCATTGCTATTACCTCTTCTGTGTTTGAATCAAGGTGACGCGCTTCACAATGCCCTATTCAGATTTAAATAGCTTTACGCCCAATTGCGCCTCAATATGGCGTCAGCTATCTCGGATAGTTGGTGAAGACATAATTAAACAGATAAGAGAGGTAAGTTAGCGTCAAGTTGAATAGACTATTAGGCCGATCAATTGTGCTTTATTGCGTCAAGTAATTTGTTTAATGAGAAGGATTTATTCATATTCTATTTAATACATTAACCCTTATTGAATTACATTACATTTCAATGTAGTATAATTTGAGGGATATACCAGCAAATACTTGGCAAGGTTTTATTATGAAAATAAACGATAAAAAGATATTTCCAATTATTTAAGTTATTTTGTTTTATCATAACTGCTGTTGGTTTTCTAATAATAAAAAAATAAGAATGACCATGACGAATTAGTGGGCAGATTCGGCATTAATCTTATGAAAAGATGTATAAAAGCGTGTAGGCGTCAGAGCCTTGGCAGAGCTCGTTGAAAATAGACAACACCCACTCCACCGTTGTTGTGGAAAGTTCCAGAACTAAATACACCTAATTTTGAAAGGTTTCACATTAACCAGACAATATAATCCTTCAAGTTTCAAGTAGATTCGGCAAAGGCATCTAACACACGCGTTACCATGCGAACAATGGCGCGCGACAAGTGGGGGGGGGGTGCGCAGGCTTCGGCCCGACCAAAGTTTGGCAATTATGGCGACCGCATGTCTGAGCGACGCTACACTCATTAACGACTGAAACTCAACTCGTCTAGATTAAAAGTCCACGAATGGTGCTGCTATTCATGCAACACAAATCGCTCAGGCAATCGGTGGATCCACGGAGTTTAAAATTTTTGTTTGAGAAATTAAAAATCAAGCGCGGATTTAGCAATCAGCCGAACGAGTCGTATTGCAGGAATAGCAGGGCTGAACTATAGCTCGCCGCGACCCGGGAACACCGCGCCGCGCACAGCTGGATAAGATACGGATTAATGCGAGACCAAACGTCTAAACAAATAGCGCAGTTAAGACTTCTCCAATACTTCACGAGCTTCGTTTCGAGCGCTCCCTTTCAAACTAATTAATGCTGTACTAAATACAAATAGCTGCTAATAGACCTTGCATGTACCAGAGTTCAAGGAATCCTTGAAGTATTGCTTTGTTCAAATCGATCCGTACAATCCTAGCAAAGCGTGTTCTCAAGTGTAACCTTTGATGTATTAGTGAGTCGTGAAAACAATGTCTGAAGTTTTGTAACTAGTTAACCTGAGGTACTCACTGCTTTGCAGCGAGTTCGAGAACATCTGAGCAAATATGAAAGGTACTTATGATTTCTTCAATAGTTTGAGCATTCTCTATTTGAGTGGTGCTCCGTAGTATCTCCGTTTTGGAAAAAAATACTTACGAGAACATAACTTCGACTCACGCCCCTGCCGTTAAATTAATTCAATCCCAGTTAACGACTTTGCAGCCAAATACAAATTATGGCGGAACAGATCGTAAACAGCTAATGTATATTTGTAGCCGCATCCTGAATCCCGCTCCCTTTACGCTAATAACCTTATTTATCCCATTTATAGGCGGTAATTATCATTGGTCACTTAAGCCAATCTGTTCCGGCCTTTCGACACTTACAAGTTATACGTTACGCCTTTATTGGGTAACTTATAGGGGCTTTACGCTTGCTACTAGCTTGCTACAAAAAACCTTTTTCTCTCCACGGTTCTACGGGCTCTACGCTTGCTACGAAGCTACGAGGAACATAAAACTAATTTTTCGGACTAGGAATAGAAAGCCTTTGGTTTTAGTTCTATGAAATGTTCCTGGGGTATTCTCGGGAAAACCCAAGTTGCGCTTACGAGTAAAGCCAAGAGTTTCAATCCGTAAACCGCCCGTTTAATTAAAGTGAGTAGTTAAGCCAAATCTATTTGACAAGATAGGATTTCATTCATCATCGTAACTCTGAATAACAGTAACTCATTCATGTATTAGTGAAATGAAGATGTGATTGGAAAATTTGGTTAGATTAAAATGAAGCCGTGCTGTACATAACATTGAGACGTATGTGACATGGATACTGAATAAATATCTGTACTTGTAATAACTCAATTCCTACCAGTAGTAAATTATTCAAAGATTGCTATCTATTTGCTTGTTTTGATCTATTTTTATACAGCAGAATCCGTATCCTTACTTATATCATAAATGTGAAAATAGCTCTGTCTGTCCCGCTTTCACGGCCACTCTCTCTTGGCTCGCTTTTACTGAACCGATTTAAATTAAATTTGGTACACAGATAGTGTCGAGCTTGAGAAAGGACATAGGCTTTAAAAAGGGGTATGAAAAGTTGTATGGAAGTATGGTAATTTTAGAACTAGAAATTTGAAACTTATTTTTAGGCTGTTGATTCGATATAAATAAATATGACGTTCAAAGTTTTACCCTCAAGGGTGTAAAATAAAAATGGGAAATAGGGGATGAAAGTTTGTATGGAATACCACGCGGACGAAGTCGCGGGCACAGCTAGTGTTATTATAAGGCTTTTTATGTACTTTAACTGTTTTGGTTTTCATTTTACCTGCCAAATAAAAATAACACAATACATGTTGTGTGCTCTAGTGGTGTACAAATTGATGTTTACTCGAGTTCTATTACAAAGCTTAGTAAGTTCGGAGACTTCCATCGTACTAATTCCGTGCCTACTTGGAACTCAGTCATCGGTATAATTAAATCCCGGGTCCGAAACGCTGCGAGAAGTACAAGACAATGAGATACCGAGCGACTATTGCTTGCATCGGGAGCTTTAATTAATTAATCTAAAGTTGTGCATACGCTACAGGATGTAAAGGCATTTGAAGCTGGATCGTTTTCAATTATTCTGCTAATTTACAGGCTTCGTTGATTGTTTTGTATTATGAAACGGTGCTTTGAGTTTTGTACAGGAAAAGTTTGTTCTTCAACTACTTTTGACCAAGCTTGGTATAGTTGGTAGTTTTCTTTTGACGTCGTCAATTTTTGATTGGAAATCGATTTTTCCCCCAAAAAAAGCAAAGTTTGGTGCAGCGCCATTTACCTCCTGATTTTGATATATGTATGGTAGAAACACACTGTATTTAATACTAAATAAGATTTTTGACATATAATATACCCACTACTACGCTTGGAAGGCGGTTGGGTGTTCGTAGTATTGGTATTACGTACTTAGGAAATGCTGCTGTCCATTCCCCGGTCGCGTTGCTTTAGTCCTATTATTTTTCAAGATTTTCAAAATTAGTCAAGCATTGCACAGCGTTCTCATAACGCGCAAATGGTTCTAGGGAACCGCCATGCTTAATAGGGGCGTGGCATTGAAATCAGTCAACACCTTGAAACGTGGAGTCATAAAAACAAAAGAAGCAACCAACATACCTGCAAACTAGGATGTACAGCCACTTTCAGAGCGTTCTTAAAATGCTCAGGAGTCTTTTATTCAAAGCTTTGTTCAAATTCGACTGCTGTCTCTGTTTCTTGGCGTTCAGATCACCACCAGCACTTTGCACGTGACGTCATCAAAACAAAACATACCTACAAGCTAGGATGTACAGCCAATTGCAGCAGTGTCCTCACAACGCCCAGGTGTCCTTTATTCACTGCTATGTGCAAAGGCGTCTCCCGTTTTCAATTCCTGGCGTTTAGATCGCTATGAGCACTTTTCAAGCACATGACGTCATCAAACCCAAACATACCTGCAAACTAGGATGTACAGCCAATTGCAGTAACGTCCTCACAACGCCCAGGTGTCCTTTATTCACTGTTATGTGCAAAGGCTTTTGCCGTCTCCGGTTCTTGACATTCAGATCAGCACTTTTCAAGCAGATGACGTCATCAAAACAAAACATACCTGCAAACTAGGATGTACAGCCAACTGCAGCAGTGTCCTTACGACGCCCAGGTGTCCTTTATTCACTGCTATGTGCAAAGGCGTTTGCCGTCTTCGGTTCCTGGCGTTCAGATCAGCGCCGGCCGAGGCAAGCGCGCGTAGGGCTGCGGGTTCGTCTCCGAAGGCCGCGTGGTGCGCCGCTCGATCGCCATCGCGGTCCTCAGCGTCCGCCTCGGCACCGGCTTCGACTAGTGTTCGGATCACTTCGACGTGCCCGTTCTGTGCTGCTGCCTTTATTTAAAAAAAAAGCTGGTGAATCTTTGGTCTGTAAGATTTTTTGGCGACTTTAAAATAAATAAATATTGTGGATATTCCACACAACTCTGTCAAGCCGAGAGCTTGTACTATGGGGTCCGGATAGCAGATATATTACTCACTTACTTTTTTTGTAAATACATATTTAGAATACAATATCACACCCAGACAGAGAACAAACATCTTTTTTCTCCACATAAATATTTGTTCTCAGTGAGGATCGAACGCCTGGTAGATTTCACCCTCCAGAGCGGGAGACAGAGCTACTGAGCTACTACTATACCTTATGTGCAGTGAGGGCTGTCAAAAAAGAAAGTAGTTCTATGTTCGACTGTTCCTAAGCATTTTTTTAAATACAACTAGCTGATGACCAACTTTATGTTAAGAGGTAACCATCGCATATAACAAAATATTGTCTCGTATGTTACGCACGTCAGGTGTCCACGATGCATTGCCCCGCCAGTAACTTGAGGAATACAGAGCCTAAGGTGCCAGTAATTTCACTGGCACCCACACCTAGTATAATTATGTTGGTATTAAGAATATCAGCTTAATATAAAGTACCTGTAAAGCAGTGTGCCCGCCATAGAATCCGTTGACGCAAGCCTGTGCGCCGTCGGTCCGACCGAGTATCTCCCCGCATCGCACCGCGTCGCCGTTAGCAGCGGCTTTCACCAACTCTTCGTTAGCATCGCCCGTCACGTGAGATTCGAACAGTTTCTTTAGTAAAGCTGATAGGCGTTCACCTACAAAACAAATAATCAAAATACAATTTAGCCTACGAAGCAGACTAACGCCGAACAATTTGATTCAATTTGATTCTTGTTTGTAACAGTGAACGAGTACACGTAAGGATTATTTCAAGGAAAATGGAGGACTACTGGTAAAAAAACCTAAAACGTCATCGGGACTTTGTCTTAATTTTTGAGTACTGCTAGCACATGCGCCATGACACTTGTCTTTTTTGGTAATTTTTTGCGATAATTATTATAAAAATACTTCGGGATAAAAGTACTGAATAAGAAGTTTACCTGAAGAGTTGCCAGATATGCTTCCGTCCGACGAAGCGACTTTGGTGACAGCATTGGGATTGTATGTCCACGATGTATTGCACACTTCCACTTTCAGATCATTATCGTGATATATTTGTTGAACACGTCCGATTTTGCCGAGCGTCTGAAATACATTCTGAATTGAGCAACGCAAGAAACACAACAAATAGACACTATGATGAAAAGTCATGTATATGGGTAAGAATAGCACACACGACGTTGAAGCACTTAGCTTGTAACTTGATGATATATTTATCATCAAGTTACAAGCTAAGTAAGTATTGTGAGGATTTTCTACACTCTACAGCAAATATGCTGTAGAGTGTAGAAAATCCTCAAAATACTCAAAATACTATCTTGCTCCTAACTAAGTAGAGCTTGTGCCTTGGGAACCAGATAGCTGTATTAATACTTAAATACATATTTTTTTTGTAAATACATACATGTACTTAGAAAACAATATAACACCCAGAACAAATGAATCTGTGTTAATCACACAAATATTGGTTCTCGGTGGGGATCGAACCCACCTACGGCGTAGAAGGCAGAGCTACTACCAACTGAGCTGAGAGGCCAGTCAATAATATGATAATGAAGTTGAAACAATAGCATGCAGTACTCACAGGTGCCATAGCCTCCGCCCACTCGCCGTGACCTCGCTGCAGCGTCTTCACTCGCTCTTGGTCCGCACACACTTGGACCAAATCCCCGACGGCAAAGCCACCGCCCGCCGCGCCCGTTGTCGACGCTGACGCACTTAGATTGCCGCTGCAAACCTACATCATAGCGAGAAAATTATAGAAATGAAAATGAAATGATTTTTTTTTATTGCATAAGTATAGTTTTAAATCGGTTTAGTAATAGTAGGTACTAAAAAGAGCGCAACACAAATAGATTGACCAAAGGTGAGATTATGAAAACTGCTAGCGCTGACCCAAATTCAAATATGTATATGTTCAATGGTGATACCAAGGATCGCTTTGAAACGTCTTAAAGCTAGGTGAGTCTAGGTGCAAGTTCCACGCGACCAAGCTTAGAAAAACAGGCAACAAACTACGGCTTGGTTCCTACCGTTTCTTAGGGTTCCGTAGCCAAATGGCAAAAACGGAACCCTTATAGATTCGTCATGTCTGTCTGTCTGTCTGTCTGTCCGTCCGTATGTCACAGGCATTTTTCTCCGAAACCGTAAGAGCTAGACTGATTAAACTTGGCGAGTAGATGTATTCTGTGAACCGCATTAAGATTTTTACACAAAAATAAAAAAAAAACTATTAATTTTGGGGGTCCCCATCCTTAAAACTAAAACTCAAATTTTTTTTTTTCATCGAACCCATTCGTGTGGGTTATCTATGAATAGGTCTTCAAATATGATGTTGAGGTTTCTAATATCGTTTTTTTCTAAACTGAATAGATTGCGCGAGAGACACTTCCAAAGTGGAAAAAAGTTGGTCCCCCCCCATCTAACTTCTAAAATAAGAGAATGATAAAACTAAAAAAAATATATGTTGTACATTACTATGCAAACTTTCAACGATATTTGGTTTGAACGAGATCTAGTAAGTAGTTTTTTTTTTATACGTCATAAATCGTAAACTGCACTTTACCTTTCGCCGAACTACTAGAACTTCTATATTATATTACCTATTGCTACAGAACCCTTAATGGGCGAGTCCGACTCGCACTTGGCCGCTTTTTTGAACTTCTAACTGCTTTAAAATATGATAAATTACTTAATTGTATTTCGACCCCGATGGTTAAATATAATCATATAAGCATACCTTAGTGAGTACAGCAGGATTAAAAGTCCATCGGTTACCGCTGGGATAGGTGACCACTATGTCGTGGTCCTCATCGATGCCGACCACTGTGCCCGTAGTGCCGAGACACTCGAACATGCCGTCTGTCCAGCCGCCGTGGCCGTGTTGCAAAGATTGCACTATCTCCAGGTCTAGGTCTACGTTCACCTGGAAATAAACACCTCATTTAAATTTGAAAATACAGTATTTTGACGTACCTCTGAAGACGATTCTTTAGGATGTCTTTCTCTTTAGTTGGTACTTGGTAATAAGAGATTTGAAGGGATATCATGCAAAGGATAGCATGCAAATTCGTGAAGTTATTTCGTTCAAAGAAATACCTTTCGCAACAAAAACTTCACAGTTGGGAGTGGAAGAGAAAAACATGTGCCCACCCAACATAAAGTCGGATAAGGGCAGGAAGATGAAATAAGGTAACCTTAACCTTAACCTTAGAAACCTTAGCCTTAAAAAAATAATACCTAATGATGAAAAGAAAATCAGCATGTTGGGTTAAAGCCACTTGACAATTCGACTTAATATGGACGTAATTTACCAAAGAAAACCCCAAAAAGAAATTTAAATATTATTAAAATTAAAAATATTATTTTTGTTCCCCCTGGCTTGTACCTATACTACTTACCTGATCACTAACTTGCAGCCCATGAGGGCCTGTGCGCCCAGGGCCTAACTCTCCCAACAGTGGTAAGTGCTCTTTGTACACATTCTGGCCTTTTACATCATTTACAACCTGAAAACAACATCAAAATGTATCTTGTGTTTTCTCCAACACTGTTTGACTGAGAACAGGTTGCAATTTCAATTCCAATAACTACATAAAAAAACGTAATAATTTTTAAAATATGCAAAATAGATAGATAGATATGATAAACACACCACTGTGTACAAAAACATTTATAGGCTGATGATAATGTTTTCATAAATAAAAATCTCATGAAATAAAAAATGTAATTGCTCAATCAATTACCTTTCCTATGCATCTTCAATGGATCTTTATCTTAAGACTAGACTGGTCGACAAGAGGTGTTGAGAACAGTTCTAACCAAAATTTAATGTAGTTCTCTCAAATCTTTTAATAGACAATTATTTGAACTTACCTTTAAATCTGCCATTCCTTCAAAACCTACTCTATAGAGATTCTTAGCTCCATTATCCCACACAATATAAGCAGCTGACCGTGGGCTGGCCGCAGACCAATCTTGCACCTCATTAACCTTGCCTCTCCTGCCATTGCCTCCATCTTGGTCCTCCCATTGCCAATCAACCTGAAAATAATGCAAACATTAAAAAATATAATATTGCATTTAACTTTTAAATACTTATAATTATCTATAAAAAAATATTTGTTCAATAATTTCGTAAGTTTTCAAAAGTTTCACGAATCAGTAGATTTTCCAAATAAAAATAAAATTGCTAACTACCAAAAAAAACACAAATATTTAAACCAATAAAATAGTCCCCCAACTTTGATTGCAAACTAGTTTTTAAACTGTGTTCTAAACAGCAATCACTTGAATACTTACTCCTCTCACAACCCTAGCCCCAGGGAAGATTCCTCTGACAGCTTGCTTCTTGCTCTTCCTGCGAGGTTCCACCAAGCACCTCTGAGAACCGGGCGCACTGATGCGGTAGAACCTGTGCCTCAAGTTGTGTTTATCTCCATGGTAGCACACAGAGCATAGGTCGTAGTTACTGCATTCAGCACACTTCCATCTTATGCCTGAAATTCATTAAAAAAGCTTTTGTTCAGTTGAGTTGTTTTATGGAGTCCTAATTGTTGAGGTTGATTTAATAACAATAAATATAAAACTAGGATTCTTTAAAAAATAAGCCTTTTTCACTCGTAGTAGACATATTTACTTAGGAGTCTCTCATAAGGCTAAGCATATACAAATTTATTAATTCCTTTTTTTTACATAATTTAAAGCTTCAATTACCTACCACAGAATTCATACAAAATCTAGTATCTTACCAAAAATAGGTTGTTGTCTGCAAGTATCGCACATAGTGCCTTCATGTTTAACTCCAGTTGGGGCACTGTCCAGAATACGTAAATCATATGCACCAGAACATCGATAGTTTGCCGCCGTTCCATTATCCCAGACCACAACAACCTCTTCAGGTGATTCAAAATTCCTCACTGTGCCAACATGACCTTCACCACCATCCTACAATACATTGTTCATTGAAAAAATAATCAGATACAACAGTTTATAAAAACTATTTCCTTTCCTTAGTTTTTTATCAAACTTATTATTTTACAGCATGACTGTTGTTGCTAGGAGCAATTCAATTTTACCATAAGTTATAGAAAACTTACTATCTCTCATTGAGTCCTGGAAACTGGAAAACCAGAAGGTTCCCAACTAGCTTTGGAAGTTTATGAGAAAGTTTAGTGTTTTTCTAGTTGATAACTTCAGCAACACCAGTTATCAGTAGCACCATAGACTTCACTCCGTAGCTTCCAGCTGTATTTTATCAAAAGCCAATTACCCTCAATTTTACCCAGTTTCTATTTCTTTACAAAAATAAACAATGATACCTGTTTGCCCCACTTCCAGTCTGGACCCCGTATTACACGAGCTCCGACACCTTCCATCATAAATCTAGTAGCTCTTGAAGTATTTGTTGCGCCCGATATGTTAGTCTCCATTCTTCAGCAATAATTCTATCTACTTTTATGGAAACCAACTTGTTTATTTCAGCAGCACCCTCAATACAAATTCATAAACCAAAACCACAAATTCTGCAATAAAAAAATAGAGCAAGAAAATGACAATAGCAATAACAATTACTTGACAGTGACATCATGAATTACTTAATCTTTTGACTTCGACATTTGATTTGACTTGACAACATGTGTGTATTGTTTGCTTCGAGAGATGGGCTTGGGCTTCAGTATCTTGCAGTGCAGTTTTGCTAGTACAAATTACTTCTGGTTTTTTTTTTTTTTTTTTGTAAATTACTTCTGAAATTCTTCAAGGAGAAAGTTCTCAATTCGGTTGTATTTATAAAGTGGTTGATAAACGTTTACCTTCGTTTTATAATACTTCCAGTTTGGTCCCTGGAAATTTCATCAAAATGTATGGTTCTCGTGGGATGGATTTATTTTGGATCATAGTAATATAATATGTACAAAAGAAAGTCGTGTTTATAATTATTATAAAGGCACACCTAGTTCGCTGGCGGTAGCGATCAGTGAAACGCTGTCAAATATCGCTGTCAGATTTGAGATTTTACAGTGATATTTGACAGCGTTTCACTGATCGCTACCGCCAGCGAACTAGGTGTGCGCAGGCCTTGACTCAAGAGCGGCTTAGCAGATTTGGCTGAAAAATGGTGGAGAGGTATCTTAGTACTAGGAGACTGTTATTGGATACTTTTTATCAAAAAAAATAACGGGAACGGGGTGAGCGAAGATGCGGGTGGCCGCTAACAGTATTGAAAAATAAAGTATTGATAAAGGCTTCTTTATTTTAGGTAAGTTTGACTGGCATGGCAGGATTGTCCTGCTTGTTGAGTGCAACAATGTAATGCTTGCTATTGCTTGCTTGCTTGCTGTGCCAGCCTTTCCGTTCCGTTGCCTGTGCTTGCTGCACTGCACCGCACTACTGTTTCGTTTCCATTTCCTTACTACATAATTTTGCTGAAATAAAATTTCAGCAGTATAAAACATAGCAGTTTTATCTTTCCAGTGCAGTGCAAAGATATCTTAATACCGTAGTTTCAATTTAAAAAATCTAGGTAATCTCCATTCGTTTAGCGCACACATTTTCTTCGTCTATGAAGCATACAAATTCTCCTGACTACTTCGGTGCTCCTACGTCTCCAGCCTATTGGGGTTTCAGGTTTCAGCAGTGCTCAGTACCAATACAGGAATAAAGCATTCATTATTTATAATCTGAAATAATTTGCAAAGAACTGGAGAAGCAGTAGAACAGTAACTAAATTGTACATCATGTCAAACAATCGGCTTAAATACGAAAAAGCAAGAAGGCGATTAGCTGCAATAACATTCCTATCAAATATATCATTGGATGGTAAGTGTAAAGAGTCTGAATTGGCAAAGGTTGCGGATAAGCCACCAAATAATGATAGCACAGATTTTGCTACAAAAGCCGTTGATATGTGTAAAGATAGGGATGTGGCTGTACGAAGCAGCATCAGAAGTCGTAACAAGACATCGCAGGCCAGTCCAGCGCACCGAGTGGGTTTAGATAGTCACTCCATCAGTTCCGATTCAGAACACACCTCCAATGTGACTCCTGTAAAGGCAATAAACATAAGCTTTAGAGAGAGGTAAGCTGAACTTTATAAACTTTATTACTTATGCATAGTTAAACTAAATGCATAGTGGTTAGGTATAAATTGACATAAACACCTATTTAATTAACCACTCTTATTTGTTCCAAATTCTATGGTATAATAATTATTGCAGGTGCCCTTCTGGAAATACAGAGTCTTTCAAAGAAAAGCATACATTTAATAGAGTGAAGAAAGGCCATCTGGTGGCTCTTCCTGGGCTCAATGCTGATGAGAAGAGTAGTTCAGAAAGCTTAACCTTTGGTAAGTTGATTTACCATTCATCAATCAGAGATAAAAACAATTCTTTAAGGGTGTGCAGTCTTTGTAACTTTTGCTTTTGTATTGCCTTCGTCTAAGTAGGAGTGGCACCACACTTCATTCCTAATTGTATTTTTGTAAAGGATAAAACAAAAAATAGTAGGAATCAAGCTATAGTTTGTTGCCTGTTTTTCTAGGCATGGTCCCATGGAACTTGCAGACTCACCAATCTTTAAGATGTTTCTAAATGATTCTTGTGATACAACTGAAGAAACACATTTTGAGTTATCCTAATGCTTCAGGTTTATTATATAAATTGTTTGCTTGATTCTGATTACAGGTCGTTATAGAACTAGCAATGCTTGTATACCAGAAAATCGTATGAGATTTGTTCGTGCTACAAAAGGAGTTTCCTTTAAAGATGAAAGGCTTGCATTCGCTACTGTGCAAGGAGTCCCATGTGCTGTTTTCAGTACAATACCATTTTATAAAACTGTTAGAAATGTGCGGTAAGTTTATTGCTGTACAAATTTATGTTTTAACAGACTGACAGTCATTAGATACCTGCTATTATGTAAAACTATCATGTTTAGTTCAAGTCTTAACTTAAGGTTATTAAAGACTTTGTATAATGGTCTTCTACCTGACAAGACCAGATTTGTTCACAAAGTGGGGCCAGGTGACCTGTAATACAGGTTCTAATGAACTTACTTCAGGAACAATGTTGATATAGGTACCTAGCTTTTATAGACACTGTGCATTTACAATGCTTGATTGTGGAAGAAAATAAATCCTTTTTAAGTTACTTACTTTTATTCACATGAGATCAAAATGGTCAAGCATGCCACCAATATTTTCAAATAGATCTGTTGATAGCCAGTAGGATCATAAATGCAAAAAATTCTGGTAGCCTCTAAATCAATATTGCTTATAATTTCAGATCAGATCACAGAAAAGATGGTGTTCGCAGGCGTAACACATCAGGCCCAAGACCCCTATCAGCCATCACTGACAATGGCATGGATCCATTTGACCTGCTTGGCTTGGAAAGGGAGGAAAATGGACAAGATATCTCCTACTCAAAACTGTTGGTGCCATCCCGAATCTGCCCTATGGATGAATACATGAAGATTTATGAAGGGAAGTTCATTGAGAAAGGTCACTGGAAGAATATGAATCGACACCCTCATGTCATAGCCAGGTAATATTACTTCTATACTAAACATGTTATACTCCATACAAAGTTCACATAAGGTAAACTTTTTATTAGAGCGTGTTTTTCGTTTTGCTTGGTTTTAAAGTTTTAGCAAGTTAATCTCAAAACCACCAAATACTGGGTTAAGTTAGGCAGTTTTATTTAATTAAGAAATAGTTTAAAAACTGATACTTCATAAATAAAATCAAACTGAAATCTTATGCATACCTACACAGTTTATTTGTTTTTAAGCATGGTACACCAAAGTAAAATTTTGATTTTTTATAAATGAATAATAACTATTTTTGTGAGTGTTTATCATACCTACTTGTATTATGCCTATATGTTCTGTTAGTAGTGTGTCTGTCACGTATTAGGCTAAAGCATTCAGTAGAAAAAACAAAGGCTATGTAATGGATCACAAACAATGTCAGAATAATAATTGATTCAAGAGTGTCATTGTAAGTCCTTTTTAAAATAAAATTGATAACAGTAATTTGCAATTTTTGGGCTTATAGCATACAATTGTGGCAGAATAGTAGTCAATATTTTTATTAAGACTATTGATTATAATTAATTTTATTGTATTGAATGTTTCTCCTACTGAATTCTTCAGAAATACATATCATAGACCTCATCATTACCATCTAACCATTTATCAACAGTTTTTCTGAAATCATGTGTTTATACAATAATCAGTCATTTCATCACTAACAAATTTGACTTTCAGGACTAAGTTATTGACGAGGCACAAGGATAAGAAATGGTAAACTTTGAATGAATATTATGCTATGCGGTAACATGATTGGCTAATGCTGTTTTGACCCTGCTAATGAAATCAAATCTCTAACATAACTTTTGCTGTAGAATGAACTACTTACCTACTGATAATGGGTTAGGTTTTTTACATACTTTTTAGAACTTTTCTTGCATCTGGTAAATGGTGTTCTCATAAGTTACTAAACCTAGATTGATAGACAAAATTGTAAATAATTCTCGAACTAGCCCACTAACCAAACTTGGGCATAATGAATCGTATCACATTCACAATATCATTGCATGAATGCATATTAGTTTGCTTGGTTACCGTTATAAGCCGGGCGCATATACATCAGAAAACGTCTAACAAAAATGTATTATCCAATCACGGACAACTGACCATGCAATTTCCTCGAACGAATTATAGAAATCTTGTGTTAGACGTTTTGTGATGTACCTATATGCGCCCGGCTATAAGCACATAAGTTTCACCGTCTCTATTTTCTTATCAGAGGCACTTTTTCGCATACTGTTGCCTCAGTGCTTCTTGCATGGTAATAGGTGCTCTGGACGGGTGTACGTCGATCAACGACTTCTTGTCAAAAAACCGTGTTGACTTCTATAGTGATCCGTCACTCGCCTAGCTTATTTTGGATTCAGTAGTTAGACATCATGCTCCTACAAGATCGACCAATCTATGGTTACTTTCATTAGTTTATTAATCGAAATGCATGAACTAGATATTTACCTACTTTACTCGTAGTAAGTTGTTTCTGACACAAGTAGGTATCGGATCTATCTAGTAGAATACCAACACAACATAATAACGCAAAAGCTTGATGGTAAACTAGCTTTCTTCTATAACTATAGCTGCACGCATGAAAACTACCGCTGCATTTGAAGTAAAACACCCATTCATCAATTTCATAACAAAATATTAGAGTTTTATGTAGTGGTGTAGGTACTGAGTAGGTATTAAGTAATTTTATCGGTCTTCAACTTAAAATATAGGTACCTAGGACCTACACGGTATACATTAGCTAGTCTTTTTTTCCTGCAACGGTCATTATTAATCGACTAATAACATTTATTTAAAAGCACTTAGGTAAGCGTGCTACACCGTCGACCACATCATCACTTAACAGCAGGTGCGATTGCGGTCAAACGCAAGCCTTTAAATGTAAAAAAAATTTAAAACGTTTTGGAACAAATCATTTTAAAGGGCAAAGTCTAGTCTCTTCTACTACACCAATATTATATTGCTATGACTTTGTTACGCTAGGTAAGAAGATAAGGGCAGGTTTATTTAATACTCCTACTAGCCACATGAAAGACTGCTCGTCTACCAGCAATGGCGTAATAAAATACTTTAGTATTTATTCTCCGTACATTCTGTCAATTTCTATCATTTAGAAACGCGTGGCCGCTGCCGACTCTCAAAATGTACCAATCCACTTAAGTCACATTTACACAAAAGCCTAGTGCTCATTGAATTCTTATTACAGGTGCTTCTCGTACGAGTCTTCTCAAAAAAGCGCTCTACCGTCTTCTCCGCCGCACTCCACACTCGACTCCAAGAATTTCGACTGGGATGAAATGGCATTGCTGGCACAGAAATATGTAAGAGGTTATTTACGCTATATTGCTGAGGCGGGGTTTCTTGCCATGCTTATCGCTGGCGCTGATAGGACAATAAGTATCTAAACGGCCGTCAGCGTTAACCTGTCGTTTCATAAAAATACGTACCTACTGACCTATCAGGCCCGTCAATCAGCGTGATAAGACAACCAGCCCAACTGTCAATTTCGTCCGCATGGATTTTTACCTCCAGAAGTCCCAAGATATATTGCTGCAATAACTATCTATTCGTCTTCAAAATACAAGCTATCAAAGGCATAATTAAAGATTTGATTAAATTCTTGATCGTGAAATAACAGTCGTCATTTGGTCTGGACTTTTTATATTTGACTGGACCGCGTTAGCCTTGTAAGCCCTCTCGAGGCTAGGGTAAGACGATCGGTAAAATGTAACTGGCTGGCAAACACTGGATGAGAAATGCTAATCTAAGCTTATTGGACTCTCAGCTCAGTTGGTAGTAGCTCGGCCTTCTGCGCCGTAGGTCGTGGGTTCGATCCCCACTGAGAACAAATATTTAGGATACATAGATGTTTTTACAACAACAACGCAACATGTATGTATTTACAAAAAAAAGTGTATTAAGTATTATATCATCTATCTGGTTTCCATAGTACACAAGGATACGCATCAGACTATACACTGCTAGCTCTTATGTCCTTGCAGTAAGCGTCATTTTTCTTTGTTTTTAGGTAACTTGAGGTGTATCCCACTGTACAAGCTCTTGTTAATTTGGGGTTTGATTCATTTATTTGTTGGTACATCTCCGGACTGGATTTCTTCCAGCTGTAGATTGATATAGTTTGATGATGATGTTTTCTGTATAGAATACATATAATCATCATCATTATCAGCCTGAAGAAGTCCACTGCTGGACATATGCCTCCCTTACACATTTCCAGGAAGAACGATTCTGAGCCCTTTCCATCCATCGACTTCCCGCGATCTTAACAATGTCGTCAGTCCATCTGGTGGGTGTGCGCCCTACGTTTCGTCTTCCAGATCGTGGTGCCATTCGAGAACCTTTATTAGGTGTAGCCGCACTTCGGGTATTAGCCGTAACATATACATATAATGCACATAATATACATGTTATGCGTATGATAAAATGACAGTTTAATATTCTAGCAGGTGTACTATTGTCCCAACGTGCTGGACGATCCGGAGCTGATCGCCGGTAAGCATAGAACACTCCTGACGTTCACATCTTACATGACGTCTATCATCGACTACGTTCGGCCGCAAGATTTGAAGAAAGAGCTCAATGATAAGTTCAGAGAGAAGTTTCCGCACATCAAGCTTACTTTGAGCAAATTGAGAAGGTAAGCTCCCACTTTTTTTAATACAAATATAGCTGATGGAAAAAGCATATTACTCATAATGTTAAGTGGTAACCATCGCCTCTAATAAAGCATAGCCTCGTAGGTCATGTACGTCAGGAACGTCCCCTACGATACATTTCCCTGCGTCCATCAACTACAGACATACAGGATGTTCAGCCTCACGTGCCAGTAATTTCACCTTCCTTTCTTTTACTTGTTTGAAAATGGCAATAGCTTAGGCGTTGTTTATTTGCATTCCTTCTGTTTCTTTTTATTTCTTATCTGCTGGATATGTTATGGCAATAAGGTTCTGTCGATTAACACGTGACTTTTGGTAATTATAAAATGTTTGGAATGAATTTAAAATAAAAGCACCGCTAATCAGAACTATATGAGATGAAGTTGAATATATTCTTGGATTCCCAACCTAAAAACTTCTAGTTGAAATGTTCTAATACATTTCTCGTTTCAGCATCAAAAAAGAAATGCGAAAAATCGCCCGGCACGACTGCGGCGGCGTGGATTTACTATCTGTGGCTCAGGCCTACGTGTACTTCGAGAAGTTAATCTTAGCCAATCTGATCAACAAGGACAATAGGAAGCTATGCGCGGGCGCGTGTCTCATGCTCTCTGCCAAACTGAACGACGTGAAGGGAGAAACCTTGAAGTCGCTTATTGAGGTCAGTTCATTTTTAGATCGCATTTATTGCTGGAAAGTGTATAAAGATTTTCAAATATTATATGTTTCAAATGGAAGTTCGACTGTGTTTGAGAGTACATACTTCTCAAACAGTGAAGGGAAACATCGTAGTCGCATGTCGTAGAACCTTAAAAGTTCGAAAACATGTGTCAAGGGTCACGCAAAACGAGCCCGCCATCGCCAGCGGCCTACTTGCGTAAACCAGTCCGCTCAGTCTGCCCCTAGAACATAGGTATCAAAGAATTTGCCGAATTAAGTGGGGCACGCAATCCTAGTGTAAGGTTTCCTTTATGACAAAGCCGCTATTCATATTGGAGGAACTTTCAGAAACTGGATGAAATATTTCGTGCCTGTCAAAAAAATAAGTAACTGTTAGCCGGTTTCGAGAATCGGACATCTCTACTGAGACCGACCGACGAGTCACATCAATAGTCGGGGGAGGAAAATATGCCGTCGTAATGCGTAGATGACGAGAGTTCTAGCTATATTCAATGGATAGTTTTCGCCGTAACAGTACCAATATCTCCTTTGTAATATAGTATTTGACTTGCCTCTAGCTCAGTTGGTAGTAGCTCTGCCTTCTGCGCCGTAGGTCGTGGGTTCGATCCCCACCGAGAACAAATATTTGTGTGGTGAACATAAATGTTTGTTCTCTGTCTGGGTGTTATATTGTATTCTAAGTATGTATTTACAAAAAAAATGTATTCAAGTATTATATCAGCTATTTGGTTCCCATATTACAAGCTCTGCTTAGTTTGGGGCTGGGTAGTGTTGTGTGAATTGTCCACAATATTTATTTATTTATTTATTTTATTATTATATTCGCCAGCGCATCGAAACGACGTTCCGCGTGAACCGCAAGGACCTAATGAAGTTTGAGTTCGCGGTGCTAGTGGCGCTTGAGTTCGGCCTGCACGTGCCTCCGTACGAGATATTCCCGCACTACCAGCGGCTGATCCACGACTCGTGACGTCGGCGCCGCGTCGCGCCCTGCGAGCCGACCGCGGCGCGCCAGCGTCGCCGCGCTAGCACCATCGTCGACAACCTGCGGGCGGGCGCCTGGCTGTGAGCGCTTCACATTAATTATGTACTCTAAAGCCCGATTTACACATCAACAAGTAAAGTAGCGAGTTAAAAAAATTGTCAGTTAAGTAATAAGTATTAAGTAGTAAGTATAGTTCAAACGTAGGCGAGTGCAAGTCATAAGTTGCCGATCGGAGAAGAAGACTAGCCGCGTCGTGCGTCGGTTGAGATTGTTTGCCGCTTTGTGCGAACTTGTGAACTGTACTAAACTCGCCCGTCTACACGGCGGGCGCCGCGTGCGCCGAGCCGGCCGGTTAAGTTGGCGGAGTGCGGGAGACGCGAGAGGGGGGGCTATTTCGTACTTGACTCGCCAAAAAATAGGATTGAGTTCTATTCAAATCAACTTAATCAACAACTTACTACTTAACTCGTTTTTGCCGTTCATACGCAAAAAGCAACTTAACTTGCCAATGATGCAAGTTAACTCGCTACTGTACTTGTTGATGTGTAAATCGGGCTTTACTGTGCTGGTGTAGGGTCTATATTTGTGTGCGGGATAGTGACGTCAATCCTATTGGTGTGCCATCGATCGTGCTCACCATTATGAACTACCCTGCTATTCCGACAACACGGCTCGATTGAGGGATCGCTGAATCCGATGTATTTTCAAATTTAAAAACAAAAATTGTTAACTCGCATCGAAAGCGATCGCTTGAATGATTTGTGTTGCTGGAGTTGCACCGTTGGCCGCAGACACACGTTTTCCCGATTCGATTTCCTAATGCGGAATTTCAATTCGGAATTCCTTTTTTAAATTCGTCAAAAATTCGTTTTTATTCGGAATTTACAGATAGTGCAATTCACGAAGACGCGCCCCTCGCGGGGTGCGGGGAGTTTGCTCCGAGCGGCAGTGGCGAACCGTAGTCTATTCATTGTAGTGTGCGTGTGCACTCATAGGTAATTAGTGTGTACCGATAACACTCAAACATTGACGGAAGCTTGCACACATATACTTTAAACGGTTAGGAGGAATAGTGGGGCGCGTCTTCATGGATTGCACTATCTATATACAGTCAGTACGGGTACTGATAGCGTGGTGAACGAATGACGAATTGGCAATTGCATTTCTGTTAACAATAAAGAAGAAAAATAAACGTCACGAACGAATAAAGCCAAACACCTGCATGAGATTATCTTTGGATACGGAAGAAAAACTAACCATAATTTTGAGGTAAGTTTTTATTTTTACATCTATATTTATTTTAAAAATACGACCTAAGGATAGGAATTCCTATTAAGGCATTTGCCAATACTATCGTCCTGTTCTTGTTCTTGAGATTGTAGAACTGAAAAAGCAGATTTTAGTTCTACAAGCTTTGAGACAGATTTATTCTGTGAAGAAGATGAACTAAAGGTTGGCAATGGAGATGGAGTTTCATATAACATAGGTAAAGTTCCTGGTATAGGAACATATGAAAAAGAGGGGGAATAATCACGGCTTGATGCTGAAGTTGATGGCGTTACTGAACGGTGACTGAAGTTATCATAATTCAGTGAAGAAGTTTTTTTTTTTATTGTAGATAGTTAAGCATTCAAGCTAAGATGAAGATAAATTGTACTCAGTTTTGATTGTTTTTAACAAATGCAGCATTCCCAATTTAAAATCAATTTTTTGATTTTCATTCATATGTTTCATATGTGTTCTAAAGCTCAATAAAAATTTCGTGTCATCGTCTTCTACTTCTTGGCGTTCCTGTTTTACTTTCTGCTGTTGGTCTTGATGAAGGATGCTTAGTATTTGGGTGGGGATATCATTTTTGTTTTGTTTTATACTACTTGCAGGTAAAGTTAATACAGGTGATGGAGGTTGTAATAAAGTATGGTCATCTGTTTCCCCGCTGTGTTCTTCTTGTGTTTCGGAATTTTGTGAATTACTATTATCGAAATTATCGGTTTGAAACTTTCCTTTGGTATTTCTTCTATCGAATACCGGCTTAAGAAAATGCAACAGGTCTGCATAAACATATCTTTTAACCTTTTTAGCGGCACTGCCTGTACGAGCGCTTTTATTTTTTTGAAAGTCTCTCCGAAAGTAATCTCTTATGTGTGTCCATTTTTTCTTTGCCTCAGCACCTGAAATTTAAATTAATATTATTTTATCCGTTTTCGAATTTCTAGCAACTGATAAAATTTTAAAAGAGTTACATTTTGAATATCTGATGGGGCGCAGGACCTTATCAGCCGTAGTTAAGGAAACCTGTACAGCAATATGGGAAGTTTTTAACCTTTGGAAATCCCACCATCTACAAACGAATGGTTAGAGATTGCCGAAAATTGTTATAGAAGATCCAGTTTCCCTAATGGCATATGTACCTACAGTGGATGGGAAACATGTTTGCTTGATTTCTCCTCTGCATAGTGGATCTGCTTTTTATAACTATAAACATTTTCACTCCATCGTACTTTTAACAGTGGTAGATTCTGACTACAGTTTTATAGCTTTAGACGTCGGTGTTTATGGCAGACACAGCGATAGTAACATTTTCAACACCTGGATTTTGTGAAAAAAGCTAACTGAAAATCGCCTTAATATACCTGAAGCAAAATTTCTGCACAATGACACACCTCTACCTTTTTATGTTTCTTGGCGATGAAGCGTTTCCACTAAATAACAATTCTATGAAACCATATCCGAGAGGCAGGTAATCCTAATACCCAACGCAGAATCTTTAACTACCCGCCTCAGCAGATCACGACGTATAGTGGAATGTGCCTTCGGCATTTTGTCGAATAAATGAAGAATTTTACACACTAGCATGACGATTCCACCAGATCTTACAGTTTTAGTCAGCTTGTGTATTACATAATTTAGTGCGAAGACACAGGCCACAAACCCAGGTCGAAACATTAAGAGACAATTTTGCTGAGTACATCGTAATGTCCCTACGCTGGCAGGGGAAGTGTCGTACCAATATAACGAGAGAAATATGAATTTACAAGAATAAATTTGGTAAAAAAAAAATCGATAAAAAATATCATACCCTTATTTTCTTTGTCCACTTTAGTGCACGTGTCCCAATCCTTTATAACCTCTTTATATACATTCTCCCAGGCCAAATCTTTGACATCTCTGTTGTGGTAGTCGTTGTCATGAATATTCCACAGGCAAGGATATTTTTCAACAGCCAATATTAATGTTTCTGCTTCATACATAATTATCGTGTTATGATTCAGTGCGTAACCAATACAAATATTATATGAATACATCCGATACGCGCGGCGCAGGCGTGATACTGAATAGCAATATAGGAACGTGTGATCCGGCACCAACAAAGCGCTGCGTTCCGCATGACGTCATTAGGTTTTTTCCAGATAGTTTCTCCGAACGCGCCGCGCGCCGGCCGGCTTGCATTCGAAACATACGAATGGAATTTTGTTCCGTTTAATGTATTTTATATTGATTCCATGTCCGAATTCGGAAAACGAATAGGGAAAACGTGTGTCTGCGGCCAGCTTAATTTGTGCTGCTGCTGTTTGTAGAGTTTATATTTGTGTGCGGGATAGTGACGTCAGTTTCGGCACATCATCATCGGGCGCGTGTCTGTGGCTGTTTAGCATCGTGTACCCTAACTGTGCTGTTGTAGGGTTTAAACTTTAGATAATAGAAAAGAAATAGTTTAATTTGCGACAACTTAAAACTAATAGGTGCAGTTAAACTGAGATAATATTAGGGTGCAAGTACCTATTTATAGTGAATAGGTCCCCAAAGCGCTCATTGAGCCAACTGTAACGGCGCACCATGGCGATGGATGTTTGTTAGTAGGGTTAATAAAAAGCTTATTACTAATCTAAGGTATGGCTACATCTATGTGATAAGCTGCGATACTTGACTGCGATAGTCGTTATAGCGCAGCTCATCGCCTAGGTGGTGTCCGTACCTTTAGCGTTGTTCGAAACAAATTAATTAGTTTGTTATTGTTTTTATTGTCACTTGCTTGCCAAATAGAGTAATTTAATTCTAGTCATCAATTTAATAAATAGTGCTCAATACATAGAGAATTTAAATGGTCAAATCATGAGTAGGTAGGTATATGGAATATGGATGCAGAACAGATAAGTTAACTTGTCCATGATGCAGAAGTAAAAAAAGTTATAAATATTACATCGTTAATCAGGCAATGCGTCTCGATTATCACAAAAAGTATTTAGGTAAACGCTTTTAATGCCGTCAGTTTTGAAGAGTTCTCTTTTAAAACCCTTTGTTATAAAATGTATGTAAAATATTTATTGTAATAGTAGATAATTCAAAAATTATAGTAGTAACTTAATACATAGTAGTTATAAGTAGAAGTGTTTGTTCATTACGACAGCCAAATATTGAATCTGTGATACTTTTGATAAATGGAACACAATCGAGTATTATTCATAGATATTATATTCAACTAAAGATAAAATCTTAGAGGCCATAAGTTATATAGAAGTTTTGTACATTACAGTATTTGAATGATTAATTATTATTAGACAGCGCACAGAACCGAATCTCTTGTATGAAAAAAATAATCTTACTCACGTAGAACCTGTAACTGTGTGTGTGGGTATATGTAGGCAATACATGATTTTTCAAATCTACCACAGGCACGCAATTATTTATTAAAGATACTATTTAATTTTTCATCTGAGAGTTTCGAATCTGGCACGCTGGTTTAATTTATTTATGTTGTATGTCCACGTGATATTGTAAAAGCAGTTTTAAAGTATATAAAAACATGTGTAAAATGTTGTAAGTAGGTAATGATAGGTATCGTTCTATGTAATCGTATGCCTACGTACCGGCGTTCAGTAGGTAGGTGATGTTATGATTTCATAAACGCCATTTACATTCATTTTAATCCCTTGTTAATAGTTAACAGACATTTACGTAATGCCTTATTTTGACAACTTTGTTTATTTCTCTCAACTATAACGTTTCCTCACTCACTTGAGGTTATTTCTTCTGTGCTTGAGGTGAGCATAAAACAATTTCACCGATACTATAAGGCAATATACGTTGCTTTCACGAATTTAATTGATTTTATTAACACGATTAAAAATATATTTACTAGTTTAAGTAAAATGGTTTTAAGATATTTCGCTAAGTAGTTTTGATTTTAAAATAAATTATTTATCAACAAATATTTGTTATAAACACGATGTTTTTGTTGTTTCATGTTGATTAGGGTTATTGTTTGAATAAATTTTAAAAATAAATAATTAGTTTTTTAATTATCCAGAAACGTAGAATTAGGTTTTCTGTAATTTGTATGCTTTTTCAGGACGGAAATTAAAGTTGGTACTTAATTTTGTATTAGGGCAAGACTAGTGCCAGCGCGAACGGGGTACCCTGTTCAACCGGCATATTTTTTGATATTTTATATTTTCAAATAGTTATTTAGGTAGGTACACAAGTTTCTATTCTACTATTACATTAGGTGATCCAGGCCACTGAACTTGCTTCAGCCGTATCGAATCATTCAGTGATGTCCTAACACGTGTCACGATCCAAATAAATGTTGAAGAAATCCATATAAACGAAAGCCGGATTCATCCACGCGTATAACAAGTGGACGAGTAATCGAGTTAGTTTGTTTTGTTTTCAAAATGAGTTCTAAGGTGATTTTCAAAGATTTTATTATAAACTAAACTAGGCCTCCTTGCAACCGATCCTTAAGTTTACCGTTATCGCATTGCTTATTCTTCAGCGTGCGACAATCCAGCCTCGAGCTCAGCTCCTTCAATACGAAGTTTCTGGAAAGTCTGTCTAACCATTAAGTGCTCCTGGACCAAATGGACTGTTTTATCTCAGGTGTTGGTGCTTGCTGGAGTTGTATACCTTCTCTGTTCTTGCTGGGGAGGCGAACATTCTTCCCAAGGCCACCAAGATATTCCTATGAAACCTCTTGATACACCGCAGCCTGAGGACCTCGACGGGGAAACCAGCACGTGGGGGTTTTGGCAGCCATTGAAGTTTTGGAAATGGGGTTAACTATTTGCCATGTCATTCGTGAATTTCTTCAGAATTTTCTATCATTGGTAACTCAACTGATGCTTTATTTTCTTCGGTAGGTCAATCTATGTTAAACCAAGCGTTAACAAAGTCTGCGAATACGTGGGAAGACAGTGAGCACCATATTCAACGCGATGGAGGGCAAAGGGGTAAAATTAAGAGCAAAGTCAAACTGCTTTTCAAAGTACATCAATTTCAAACGTATTATGTGTTTCATTAAAACAAACTTGAGCCCGTAGATAGGTATAGTTACAGTACAGGTAGGTACAGTTAGATGACCATTAATTAGACCATGCAAAAAATGCGTTGAAAAATAATAATTAATACATTGCTATTCTGAGGTCTGCTGAAACCTTCGACAGTACCTATAATGGATAATGCAATATGCTGAAATAATGCTTGAGTCCGAGTCGAGCCTCAAGCATGTTTTCTGCATGCGGCCCTAAGGCAAAGTGTAGAATTTGTGCTGAACCTCTATGGAATGCATATAGGTTGCTAAAAACCTCGTTTACTTTATCGTTTTGTTGACATTCATTATTTCTGAAAAGCGTCATTCATTTTGTAAACTTAATTTTACCAAAGGCGCCAAAAAGACGGCAGAAGAAAAACTTGTCTTTCTTTATCTTTTAGATAATAGAATGTACTACGTAGACTCTCAGAGGACGGTCACACGTCGCGAGAGTTCTCTAATTGTCCCAAAAAGATATGGTGACGCTGACTTCGAGGTGCTTTCCACTGCCAGAGCTCAATCAACAGCAAGGCTTGTTAGCGAATCAACAACTTCAGTTATTTTTACGCGGCCGAAGGGCTCTGTTCAGAAGGAACTGGTCACAATGATGTTTGAATCCATGCTGGACAGTATAGTGGAATCATGGGAGGTGGTACTGCCGTTGAAGCATGAAGATAGTTTCCCGCATATGGATTTTGGAAAGTCTCCCAGTGAACTTACGTTTTCTAGTAAAAAGAAGAAGTCTGCATGTATGTAATAACACACATTATAATTCAATTTCTACTACTCAAATTTACATGACTCGAAATTAAAATTTTAGCGAACAAACCATCCAAAACCAAGAGGAGTCGATCTAAATTGGATTTGGACCCTTTGCAGGTACTCATGTGTAATATTTATACATTGATTAGTTAGCTTGTATAGATTCAGGAACTGAATTACTTAGCTTGATGCGTAGGTAGAGGTAGGTTCCGAATATTAGAACGCGTGTCGCAGACAACATACTCAGGTAGGTGCCTACATGTATTTATGTTTTATATCTCAGTAGCATTTAGCTCAGTAATAAAACATTATTCTCCCAGATCGATCCTCTTCAACAATGCTGGTGGTCGTCACCTGACGAGCGAGCAGTGATTCGATTTCGAAACGGCAACGTCTACGAGGGGAGCATTTCAATGAAATGCATGCACGGTGAGGGGCGCTTTCAATGGGCCGATGGGACTGTGTACTTGGTACGTTACCCTGGGGTTATTTTACTGGGGAATTTGAATAACGGTCAGGTATTAAATGGTCTGACTGTGAGAAAAAATGATGGAAGAGAAGGACTGAGTTTTATAATGATGTTAAAACACTATATCGGGTCAAACTTACAACAGCCTATGTTTTAGTAGAGTCAAATTCCCAACACTTTGCGTTCCAGCCGATCGCCACAGGTAGGTATCGTCAAATTAGGAACATGCCTACAGACTTTAGTACTTAGGTCTAGTTCGCGGACTGCTAATTGCTACACTGATTGTTCTAAACGTAGGGCCGATTCAAAGACAACGAGATGACCGGAAAGGGCAGGATCCAATGGAAAGACGACACGTGGTATGAAGGGGACTTCGTCGGAAACATTCGCCACGGACGTGGCCTTTACGTGGACTCTCGCCGGCAACGATCATATGCTGGTGGCTGGTATTGCGGCACCAAACACGGCGAGGGCGTTATATATTATTCCAACTTCAGTAACTCCTATGACGGAGAGTGGATTAATGTGCGTTATGAAAATAGCCAACTACATAAGTATATACTTTTATACCATACCCCCTCTAAAAAGCTTATTTTATTCACTGGAAACAGTGAATAAAAAGCTCTTTTAATCACTGTTTTGGTGTTTGAATTTGGAACACACGAATAAGGTCAACGTCCATCTCAATACCTTACAACCTCCTTGCGCCGTAAATACTCTAGATTTGATTGGTCGAAATTTTTGACAAGGAGTTTAGCATTGGATTAAAAACTGTTTTGTGTTCTTTGTTGTCATTGTCATACATTAGTAAATTGCGCTATTTTGAATACTGTACTTAGTAAGTTATGCAGCACAAAGTTCGATAATAGTTAATCGATTGAAAATGCATTCTAGGAATGAAAAAGATATGCCGAATTGTTTGTTGTTCAATTGAGTTGCTGAGTTCATGAAAGAGAGGTTGGCCAATAGGTAGGTATAGTAGAAAACTTGCATTAATTTATTCTTCTTTATTTACATATCAATTCAAAATCTAAAATTATTTGTTTTATGTCATATAAGAAAAGTATAAACAAAGTTTATAGTTTTTAATCCTTTTTCGCTTAAATCTTTCTTTTTCTCGAAGTCATGGTATAAAGTATAGTATGCAACTCTTGAATAAAACGGATTTATATCGAGGGCCATGAATCACTCGCGTCGTTTAGGATTCTAACACTTGTATCACTCGCTACGCTCGTGATTCAATCATCATGAATCACTCCCTACGGTCGTGATTCAGTCGTTAGATTCCTGCACTTGCTCGTGATTCATCTTTGGTCCTCGATTTAAATCCGTCTTTTATTCACTAGTTGCATAATGTACTATTTGATGTCAACTCATTGCTATCGTCACAGTTTTCTGCATAGCTACTTCTAGCATATAACAAATTCCATTATTTCTTCTCTTTTGCCAGCCCTCGCAGCTCAGTTGGTAGTAGTTCTGCCTTCCGCGCCGTAGGTTGTGGGTTCGATCCCCAGCTAGAACAAATATTTGTGTGGTGAACGCAGAGGTTTGTTCTCTGTTTGGGTTTTATATTGTATTCAAAGTAGGTAATTACGTTTTTACAAAAAAAAATATGCAAGTATTCTATCAGCTGGTTTCATTAGTACAAGCTCTGCTTAATAGGGCTAGTAGTGTTGTGTGGATAATCTACCATACCTATTTATTTTCATTCTTAATTATTTCTTACTTTTGATGTATAATTTGTAAGTTTTCCTTCATTTACCTAAAGAATGTGCGTCATGGATTCGGATCGCGAGAATATAGCCCTCTCAGTGGTTACAAAGGAGAATGGGACAAATATGTTAGAGAAGGCAAGGGCTTGATGATATGGCCAAATCATGATGTAAGTGGTTTTATTTTTCAGAAATCACAAGATTTATAAGTCCTGAAAGTCGAGGTCTCTTATGCTATAAGGACATTATCAATCATCCTGTTTTTGCGCAGTTCTACAGAGGCGAGTGGAAAAATGGTGTCATGTCCGGCTATGGAATATACATTTGGGATGCTTACTACAATAACAGCCTTTCTCTACCATCAATCAATGCTTACCGGGGTCTCTGGTTGAAGGGTCAACGAAACGGATACGGTGTTTTGAATCTAGGTCTCGGCCTAGGCTCCCATTACAAAGGAGAGTTCAAGAATAACAAAAAACATGGAGTAGGCAAGTTCGTCACTAATAACGGTCTAATACTTCAGGATAAAAATCTATTCATAGATGATAATATCGGTCCTCTAGTTCCGGAAAGCAACGAAAACGACGTTCCTCTAGAATTCAAACAGCCGCAGTTACTTGAACCGTACAGATTCGATATTTATGATAGCACTGTCGGTATGCTCTACCACATAGAGCAAGCGCTGAAAAACATTGACAAACAGGTGGAAGTCAGAACAAAAATGGTTAATGAATATATTGAGAATAATAAATCGCTGGAAGTTGATATGTCAACAGTTACCCGTAAAGATGATCCAGCGGCAGAGCCCAATGAAATAATTCATGACATAGAAGATCTTATAACATTCGAGGAGATCTCTTTACGCAAATCGCTAAGGTGCTACGAAACGGATTTAAAAAATATATACTATAGATACGCAACGATTTGCAACACGGAGGAAATACATTTCACGCCAGTACTAACGCGCATGTTTCTGTGGCAATTCTATTACGATTGTAACGTTCATGAGAAAGGGCTAACGTTGGTAGAGATTGATAGAATATTTCACCAGAATCCGGAGTGGTTAGCGAGGACCCCGCACAACCCTTTTGAGAAAATATATTTCTGGCAGTTTGTACACAGTCTGATAACAGTAGCCAGTCGACTATACGCCAAGAAACAGCTTCCCGGCACGAAACCTGACACGATAATAGCCAGCGCTTTCAGAACTTTTATGGAGAGAGATGTTTTGCCAGGCGCGGGCCGACGCAAAGGTAAAATAACCACAAATATATATTACAATTCTATAACTACCAATACTCCCATGCGTTTCCGAATAATTTCATGAGTAATGGTTTTTCTCATAATAACAGGACACCTAAGTAATAACGTTGTTGTTTTCTTGATTTATCCTGGTATAGCTATGCATATCAAACTATTCGCACGCCTATACTGCCAAAGTATAGTACATAGTACTAGTATCCTAGTTAACCTACAACCTACCTAACTACACAGTAGGTACCTACAGGAAGTAATCCAAAATTCAATCTTTCGCCACCTTCCATAAAAGTCCGCCGCCCCGCTTTTTTGACCTCCGCCATTCACAGATCCTTATTTTGCTCATGGTCCTTCACCATTGGCAACATCAGGCTGAATTACGTAACCAGCGGCAGCCTTTGTTTCCTAATATCCTGTTTGTTATTATTGGTAACTGGAAAATCTAATGGGTTTCTGTCTCTTATTCTTAGTAAAAGCACACACAGAGTTTGGGAGCTTTACAATTTCACCTACTTAGCATTTGTTTCTTACAGGAAAGCTAGCAAACGGCTATGGGTCCTTCATTCCTCTAAGAGGTACCTACGAGCTTTACCGTTCCCTGGGAGAGCCGCATACTGTGCGCAACTTTTTATGCGCGGTGCGTCGTGCTTCACACTACCTGGATCGTCCTCAGACTACCCTCATCGAAACACCCGATGAAGCATTACCTATCGGCCGAAACGTATACATATTTGGAGATGAAATCACTTTTATAGCTGGTAGGCTCATTGTAATTCATGATAGTTGTAGTCGTTGTGGTAAGTAGTTCTCATCATACTTAGTAAAGTAAATGAATTCGTACTTCCTTACTAACCTTCTAACTTTACATTGATCGATCATGTTATTACGGTTGTTATAGATGAAATACCACAACCACCAGAAGAAGAAGATTATGAGGAAGACTTTGACCCAAATGAATACAAACTATTCAATTTTGGCAACTTATCGAACAAAGCTATCATAAAAATATTTGGTCAAATTTTCCCTCAAATAAGCACCAGCGGACAGATTATAGATTTAGATGTAAAAATAACATTTTACGAGTTTTTCGAGGCTTTTGTCGCGTGTGCCGAGGAAAGTATTCGAGTCAAGGATGAAGAAATGAGGTGGAGAGAAAAGTTCTCCGTGAGTAATGAGGTTGCCGTGGTACCACTAAGTTCTGCGCCAGGAGCAAAGTCTAAATAAATTACTATGTCTTCATTTTATTGCGTTTTACTAGGTATAATAACACCTTCCTATTTATGTTTATGAATGAGGCATCTTAAATTTAGAAAACTCCTTGATGCACAGGGTTTTCAAACTCCTTGTGACCAGGTAGGTAACGTCAAAGTGACACAATCTGCTTAGGTAGATCTCACGGAGATAATTTTACAAATATTTTTATTTCGAACAAAACGCGTCACTATTTGCATAGAATTCAAGATGCGCACCAAAAATCCTATGGCCAAAAAGCCACAGCAGATTTTATTCTCAAAGAACACTTACGGCCCTCGAGTAAAAGTTGAGAACTGGGACTTTGCAATCCATGCGGAAAAGAAGGATAACTACGTCTACCGCGATGAGCTGAGCAACCACCTCAGTACATACGTGCGTTGGGGCACCGAAGATCAGGGAGTTCGGATGACTGAGACACGCCACATGCTTGCAGAGGTCTTCACCAAAACAGATCCCATCTATTCGTTCAAGCCCCTGGTTAACTTCACCTCGTATCCTTGCACTGAGTAAGTAAAGCTATGAGTAGGTAGGTACTTATATGACTTATGACTAGCCCAGGCTATGAGGAAATATCGTACAGTGGGTTCACGACCGCATATCAAAAAGGGACCATGGTGTAGGTATGCATGTTCTATGACAGGATGGGTAACTACTGACTCGCCAATATTTTATGCTTAGCACTCCAGGAAGAAACAAGTTGATGAAGATCGCAGATTTGGCTCAGCTTTCAGCGGATTTCGGTGTAATGGATTACCTCTCGACACAGCAGGACGACTACAGGAACCCTTACCCTTGTGTTACCAAACCGGTATTTCTTGTTTTTATTTTATAGGACAAGACAAAAAAATAAGGTATTTCGACCCTACTGTGCTCTGCATCCGGAATTAAGAGAGCGACCCCTGCGTATTATTGTCCGCCAGCGTAATCTACGCTTCTTCAAGTAATGCGCACATCTAGGCGATGGCGATGGCAAGATCAGTGAAACGCTGCCAAATATCGATGTTATTTGACAACGTTGCACTGATCGCCATCGCAGATCGCTTAGATGTGCGCAAAGCATAAGTATTAAATATTTTTATTGCTATGTAAGTTGGTACTACCACTAACCTTTCATCAATTTACTCCTAACTTTGTTATTGTGCTACTTTATATTTTCAGTTAACGATGCCCTCGCCGATTTGGTTGATGAATAGGGTGATTCGTTCCGATTTGACGCACAACCACGGTACGGCTCCCCCGCGCGGAGATTACCAGTGCCTCGACACCCACACTCCTATCGGCCACATTCGAGAGATGCGCCATTTCCGATGCCAATCATTCGACCCTGCTACATGTCTTCAAGACTTCCCAAAACCGACGTATTCCTTGGATAAAAAGTGAAAACAGTATTTAATACAAAACATTTTTAATTTTATTACATAACTTATTGAAATTCATAGAAAAAAACATATTTTTAAATTAACAAAATAATCATCCAATTAGGTAGGTTGGCTACCTATGGGACAATGTTTTACAAAGAGCAAACATAATAGTAAAAATAAAAAAACAAGAGAAATAAAGGCTAACAACCAAATTTAAAAAATGCTACTCAATGAACATAGACGAAAAATGGTCTTCTCATTTAAATTCTTTAAATACAAAACTTAATTCTATGCACTTATTTTAACTTACCGGTTTTATTTAAACTCATAATATTCATAACTCATACCAACCTATCTCTAATGTGAATGCAATGCAGTCAAGTTTATTTGGCAACAGGCACATACTTTTTTTAATTATTTTCCACACCTGTACTGTTTACATTTAACCTTTAACTTTTACATATAAAATAAGCTTATTACTCTTTTTATTATGCAGCCTGTTTGAAGGCCATTTACTAGAAACTTTAAGGGGAAGTAGGGCCCAGTCCTATAATAATACATATTATAGCCAGATTTATTTCGTTGTGAGAAGTTTGATCTTAATGGAAGATGCATCAGGTCATCAATATTTAATTGTGACTATTTTATATTTTTGTAGGTAAGTTTAATATTTGCAAGTATCAGTACAGTACGCGTCAAAAGAAGATAAGCATTTCTGATTTGTAAAGTTCAAATATTTCTTAAACCAGCTCACTTTCATTTGACGTTTTGAATTTATTTGAAGAGCAATAACTATTTGAAAACCAAAGCTGCCATATCTTTGACAAATGCAGAGAAAAAAGCATTGCATAACTGAAATGCTTATTTACTTTTGATGCTTACTGTACCATATAATTGCTTTTTGTTTAAATAACCATGAATGAAACATTTACCTGTTTTATACTGCTATGAAATGGATGGTGTTTACTGAAATTACAATTAAAAACAGCACCACTTTACTTTTACATACAAGAGATTATGCACAAAGAAAGATGAAGCTTATACTAATAGGGCGAACTCACATGGCACCTGGCTCAAACCAAGTTTGTGCAAAATGCTGATATAAGGCAGTTGAAGTAATGTAGTATCGAGGTTCAAGCCAGGTGCCATCTTCGCCTACTGGTTTAATGCATCATGGGTACGATTTTCTTTTATATTTGACATAATCATTTTTGCAAGATAAAATAGTTGCCATTGTATTTTTAATTCTATAGTAACAGATTCAAGGCCTTTCAAAACATGCAGTATTTTAATGAGTACGCCTCTTCTTAAATCCTTTACCTTTCTTGGATTTTAACTTGTGTTTACGAGATGTTGGTTTACTACTGCTGCCTGTAATCTCATCTCCTAACATACCTACAGTAGTGAGTTTTCTCCTACGATTCTTCTCTGCCTTTGTCACTGGTAAACGTGTCAGATAGCTTTCTTCATACTCTGTTTTTTCCTGTTCATATTTTGAAATGGAATGCTTGACATGATTCCCTGTAGTCACTTCCAAGGGAGCCTCAGAGTATTCCTCACGAAGCTCTCTCATTACACTGGAGTTAAGGAATTGCTTTTTGGATTTTTCTTTATTCTTCTTTTCACTGTCAATTCTAGAACTAGCTTCATCAAAATGTACAGCTGCCAATTTAGGTGGTACGTATATATTTGATTTATTTGCCTTTTCCTTCTTCTCCTTGCCTTCCTCAGAGGCATCGCTGGACTCATCATCTGAATCATCAATTTTACTAAGCAAATTATCCGGGTTGGCATGGTAGGACTGTGGGTCATCTTCAGATGTAGCTCCAACTACAGCGGTTTTTACCAATTTATCAATTTGGTATTTCAGCTTAGAATCAATAGGACGAATCTTTTCAAGCACTGTTCTTATTTCAATAAGTCTGTCTATTGAAGGATCAGATTCTATTTTTTCACCAGAACATTTTCTCAGTACAATAAATGTGAGATTTATCAGATAACTGAGAAGCATTTGATATTTCATTTCAAGAAAGCTTAGACCTTTATCCGTTGTTATCTCACCACTTTTAACACGAACTAGCATATTATCTACGAGCTGTGATACTTGCTGCACATTCATATTCATTTCCTTCAATAGGTTCATAGCTTGTGGTAGGTCTGGCTGCTCCATTTCATCAATAGCCTGAAAGTAACATACCTTTAGAAGTCTTCTCGTTTAGAAAAAAAAACAATATGAAATTTATATGTATCTACACATAAAAAAGGTATTTCAGAAAAGATATGGTTAATAACCATAGAATGCTTCCCTTCGCTGTGAGCACGAGCAAAGGATCGGTAGGTGGGGTTGCTACCGCTAGACCACCCATTGCTGTTGCCTCCAAATTCATAAGCTGCAAGGTAATTAAAATAATATTTACATACCTGCACCATGTTGCTGCAATGTGATAACCTTTTTCAAATAAAAATGTATATGCTGGTGGGCAGTTCTGTGACAATTTATGATTTGTGTTAGTTTTTTCTCTTTGGTACAGGTAGCTAAATAATGGAACCATTCATCCAAAGAAACAAACAAAAGCCGCAGCGAAAATCGCAAATGCAATCCGTGCATGCGTTGTCACTCGGGATTCTCGGGAAGGGATAATGTACATCACCTTATTGTCCAACCCATTATAACGATGCCACTGCCAGTTATGGGAGGCGATAATGTACATCATGTTATTGTACATACTGTTATTACGGTGCCAGTTAAGCCACATGCACACTGGAGCAATTCAAACATGATCATTTACTTTTTTGTTCTGGCACTGGATACTTAAACCTTGTCCTTGATACTTTATAGGGCGGATCCGACTTGAATAGGTTAGGTTATGTTAGAACATAAAAATTACACACAATGTGAGTGAGCAGAGCGAGCGTGCCGCGGTAGCAGTCGCCGCAGTGCCAGAGAATGTTTTTTTTTCCCGATAACCTCAAAGGGGCTGCCTGTTTAGTACAATTCATCGCTAGATAAAAATAATAATAATTGAAATATTAATCTGCGACAGTGTACATAAGCCTTTACAATTTTCCAGTGGAAAAAAATGGCATCATTTTAACAGTGCGTACATTAACTGGCCGTACATTAACCGGACTCCCAGTTATGACCTCGTAAGAGTAGTATTGTTCTGTGGTTATGACTAGAGATGGGCAGAGGGTTTAAACCCAGTTGGGCAAAAAGGCCATAAACTGGACAAATAGGGCAAAAACGAATTAACGTCCTTTTAAATGTCCAAAATCAGGGCGGAAACTCTAATTAGTCAAAATCAGACTTTTTCATTGAGTATTCGTAAGATGTACCTGTTTAAACCATTTTAATATTAGAACAAATAGTAATTGACCAAAAAGGAGGAACTTACTCAAAATAAAAAATGTATTTGTTGCCAAATTACAGAATTATCAGCAGAATCACAGTCGGTCGGTATTATTTAAATCAACATTTTACCGCACATGGTATTCGTGATTCGTGCCTGCTAATCGCAGTCACTATCGTTATCATCATCAACCTTTTGCAGTCCACTGCTGGACATAGGCCACTCCCATGGCGCGCCACTGAGCCCAGGGTTCGGTTTGGCTCTTCCTATCAAGTTGCTGCCCGCCACTCTGCATAAGTCGTCGCTCCATCTAATCTGAGGCATCCTACACTACGTTTGTCTAAGCGTGGTCTTCACATTATCGGTTCTTCGAATCATGACCGGCCCACTGCCACTTGAGCTTGCTAGTTCTTTGGGCTATGTTGACAACTTTGGTCCTCTATCGAATTACCTCGTTCCAGATCCTGTCTCTGAGAGAGACTCCGAGCATAGCCTTAACCATAGCTTTTTGAGCGACTTTTAATTTATGGACCCGTCAGTTTCCACGTGTTATTATAACTGGTAGGACGCACTGGCTTTTGTTTTTGAGCACTGTGGGATGGGTTACTAGAAGACCTGACGAAGTTTCCCAAATACCGCCCAACCCAGCTGTATTCTCTTTCTTAACTCCATACTGTACTATCATAATGAAGTCGGGAAAAATTCAAATATTCTGGATGTAGAAGTTGATGCTTGACCATTGCTTCTCTATTAGGTTCATATTTGGTTTACGCAAATATGACCATGTTTCCGATTTTTGTAATAAGCTTAAGTGGTTGCCTATTCGTTTTTGCAGGAATACTCGTCTCCTTTCCCTCTTGTACAGTGTCATGTTTAACCCTTCCACCCCCTTTAACTAAAAGCTAAACTAACCTCAACGCTTTGAATACCTAAATCTTTCTAACTCTCGTACTTTACGGTCTAAACGAGTCTAAAGTTCTGAAACTCTACAACTTCCTGTCCACTCTTATTCTTTCTATAAGCACTTATTCACTGCACAAGCTATCTGTATTTGTACACTCAACACACAACACTCTTCCTATTGATATCAGAAAAGTGATATCTCTTCCCATCTACAAAAAGCTTTTGCACAGCCGCTATTCAGTTGACTTAGGAAGTCGCTACTTTCGTCAGCCTATACGAGATCCGAACGGCTCTCAAGCAGCTTAAGAGTAACAAGACACCGCGGGAAGTCGTAATAACGACAGAACTTCTGAAAGCGGGTGGAACGCCGATACTTGAGGTTATTCAGAAGCTTTTTAATTCTGTCATCCTTGAGGGTACGATGCCTGAAGCGTGGGGCAGGAGCTTAGTGGTGCTCTTCTCCAAGAAGGGTAATAACACCCTCTTAAAGAACTATAGGCCCATCTCTCTGCTTAGCCACGTCTATAAGCTGTTTTCGAGAGTAGTTACCAATCGTCTCGCTCGATGGTTCAATGACTTTCAGCCTCCCGAACAAGCCGGGTTCCGGACAGGCTTTAGCACCATAGACTACATCCACACGCTACGGCAGATTATACAGAAGACTGAGGAATTTAATCGGCCACTTTGCTTAGCGTTTGTAGACTATGAGAAAGCCTTCGATTCAGTCGAAACCTGGGCAGTGCTACAGTCGCTCCAGCGGTGTCAAATTGGATAACGGTATTTCAAAGAGTTGATATGTATCAACAGGAATGCCACGATGTCTATCCAACTTCAGGATCAGAGTACAAAGCCAATCCACATGCAAAAAGGGGTGAGACAGGGAGATGTCATATCTTCGAAACTGTTCACCTCGGCACTGGAGGATATTTTCAAGCTCGTGTCCAGGACGGACAAGGTATGGCATTAACATCAACGGCGAATTCATCACTCACCTTCGATTTGCCGTCGACTGGCCATTATGACTAAGTAGTCATAATGGCGGAGTCGCTGGAAGATTTAGGCACATCAATCCTCAGAGACCTTTATATTGTCTCCCAACAGGTGGGTCTAAAAATGAACATGAGCAAGACAAAAATCATGTCTAATGCTCATGTTAATTTGAGTCAGACGATCCAATTAGGTAGAGCCAACTTCGACAAAGAGGTCAGCCGACGAATCCAACTCAGATGGGCAGCGTCGGGAAATTGCGCCACATCTTCTCGTCGCAGGTACCGCAAAGCCTCAAGACAAAAGTCTATAATCAGTGCTTGTTGCCAGTGATGACTTACGGAACTGAGACGTGGTCGCTAACTATTGGCCTTATACACAAGCTCAAAGTCGCGCAACGAGCTATATATAGAGAGAGCTATGCTGGGAGTTTCACTACATGATAGAATCAGAAATGAGGATATCCGTAGAAGAACCAAGGTCACCTACATAGCTCTTTGAATTAGTAAACTGAAGTGGCAATGGGCAGGTCATATAGCTCGAAGAACCGACAACCGTTGGGGAATAAAGGTTCTCGAATGGCGACCACGAACTGGAAGACGAAAAGTAGGGCACCCACCCACCAGATGGACCGACGACATTGTTAAGATCGCGGGAAGCCGTAGGATGGAAAGAGCTCAGAATCGTTCTTCCTGGAAATGTGTAGGGGAGGCCTATGTCCAGCAGTGGACTTCTTCAGCCTGATGATGATTATAGATTAACTTAAAAAAAGCTTTTTAGTCATTAGAACTTAGCATTGTGTAATAATTTGTGAATTTTGCGATATTTTACAATAAAAATATATCCGCCCTGTTTTGGGACGTTTACTGGGCGTAAATGGACGCTTACTCGGCATTTACTCAAAACGTCCATAAATGCCCAGGCAAAAACCCATCTCTAGTTATGACCCACATGGACATTAGAGCAATTCAATCATGTTATCCCTATGTTTGTATATATTTCCTTTTCTTGTTTTTTATTATTAGTTTTGTAAACCCTACTGATCCTGTCCCAATCCTTAGTTCCGCGTATTTTATTATTACCTGTTTCCCTAATTTTTTGAACCAAGTAAAACAATATAAAAATGGCAAATGCATAAACCCATGCGACGCCAAAAAAAAAAAAAAAAAATTTAATCATGGATTTTTGCTTTTTTGTTCTGGCACTGGATACTTATCCTTGATACTTTATAGGGCGGATCCGAATTGGATACGTTTGGTTGTGTTAGAACATAGAAACTACGCACAAGGCGAGCGAGCAGAGCGAGCGTGTGCCGTGGCAGCAGCCGCCACAGTGCCAGAAAATATTTTATTTCAATATCCTGAAAGGGGCTATCCCTTATAAGAGAATTAACCATCACTAGATAAAAGAAGGAATAATCGAAATATTTATTTGCGACAGTGTATAGTGGCGGAATGAAAATTATCGTTGATTTTCAACTTGAACTTGAGAAAGTCTGGAGACAAGACTAAAGTAGAAAATTATAGACCAATAGCAATTTTATCCTGTTTTGCTAAACTATTTGAAAGTATATTACACTCCAAGATCTATAAGCAGGTAGAGCCATATCTTACTAACGCCCAGCATGCTTTTCGTCAGAAACGTTCAGTGAACACTAACCTGCTCACCCTGGTTGACCATATCTCTAGGAAGATGGATGAAAATGTCCAAGTGGATGTTGTCTATCTAGATTTTAGAAAAGCGTTTGACCATGTGAATAATGATGTGCTACTTGGAAAACTTAGCTCTATGGGACTTGTACCAAAGCTTATCGAATTCTTTGCTGACTACCTGAAAGACCGCAACCAATTTGTCCGACTAGGTTGTTATGACTCATTATCTTATCACACGCGCTCGGGTGTTAGCCAAGGTTCGTCTTTGGGACCACTTCTGTTCTCTATCATGGTCAACGACGTTCCGGATTGCCTAAGATCTAGTAAATCCCTACTGTATGCGGACGATTTGAAGGTGTTTAAAAGTATTCAATCGTATAGTGACTGTGCACTACTTCAACAAGATCTTCATGCTATTCAGGAATGGAGTGAACGAAACCAACTTTATTTGAATATTCAAAAATGTCAGGTTATGAGTTACACACGTTCTGCGAAAGGCATTATTGGGCAGTACACAATTAACGAGCAGAATATTACCAGGTGCCTGTTGGTAAAAGACCTTGGCATTATGTTTGACCCTGTTTTAAATTTTCATGACCATATTAGAAAGATAACAACAGAATGCTTCAAGCGCCTTGGGTTTGTCACGCGGAATTGCCGAGATTTCACAAATGTAAATGCCATTAAACTCCTTTATACCTCTCTTATACGATCGAAAATAGAGAACGGCTCGTGCGTCTGGAATCCGCACGAGACGTCATATACACTAATGATAGAAAAAGTTCAAAAACGCTTCTTGCGTTATATGTACAAAAAAAGGTTTGGCTATCACCCGTTCATGTACCCGACAAAATATTTGCAAGGCACGCTAGGGTACAACTCCCTAGAAACACGTAGGATCTGTGAACAAATTATGACTATCTGCCGCATCCTACATGGGGTTCTTGACTGCCCGGAGCTCTTGTATGAAGCAAGTAGGCTCAGCGTGCCCGAGCAAAGGGCCAGGTTCCGCCTTGGGCGTGTCCAGCTGTTCGCACCAAGTCCAGCGCGTACATCCGCGCGGCAAGAGTCACCACTTTTCCGCGCGCAATTTCATTTAAACGCACTCATACATGTGAATCCCGACGCTGACGCTTTCGCGGATAATTTAAGGCAGTTAAGTATAATTGCTTTGAAGTACTGTGAGGGGGATATTCAGGCTCATCTATAATATTGTTGTTTTCAGTAGGGTAAAATAAAGGCACCAACCTGACATGTACCTGACTGTCTTGTAGTGTGTTTATTATGTAATAATACCTAATGTTGGTGTAGTTTGTCTTGTAATGTGTATATTGAGTAAGTAATAGTATAATAGTATTATTGTTAGTGTAGTAGCAGAGTGAAATATTGATTTTTTTAAAATTTGTGATAGTGTTATCGTTTTGGCTAGCTGTTAAGATAACATCTGTAGTAAGTAAATAAATAAATAAATAAATAAATAAATTGATTTGTTCAACGTATCACGATCACATAAGTAAACGTCACAAATTATGTCTAAATGTGTTCACGATCAAGGCACTGGTGCAAGCGAAAACCAATTCTAAGGTGACGAACAATTTCATACCGTGACTGTACATAGGCCTTTACAATTTCACAGTGGAAAAAAAAGCGGATTCGTTTTAACTTGGTTAACACTAACTGGCCGTACATTAACCAGACCCACGACACGACATTAGTCACATTCTTCCAAGCGAGTCACAGTCACGCGCGACCATGCCGCTGTCAATGTCATGTCAGTCAGTTGCCATATCAATGTACCCGTCACTGCGAGCCGCAAATCAAGCGCAAATCGGTAAAAATACGTAACCTCGCCAGGACAGATCTATTGGTAAAATATATTTGGCCATCTATTTTGTAACCCAGGAACTAAAAATTTGCGGTCCCTTCTTTTTTTTGTCAGTCAGTTGCCTCGTCAATGTATGTACCCGTCAGCGTCACTGCGATCCGCAAATCGGTTAAAAAAACCGTACCTCATCTGGACAAAAATTAACCCTGGATGAAACCCGGTGTACGGTTTATGTAGAGTAAGACCTGCGCACACACGCCTAGGCGATGGTAATGGCGATCAACTAAAACGCAGTCAAATATCCCTGTCATATTTAACAGCGTTTCAGTCGGACTCGCCCTTGAAGGGTTCCGTAGCAACAAGTAGCATAATATAAAAGTTCTTGTAGTTCGTCAAAAGGTAAATTGCGGTTTGCGATTTATGACGTATTTAAAAAAAACTAGTCACTAGATCTTGTTCAAACCAAATATCGTTGAAAGTTTGAATAGTAATCTACTACATATATTTTTTTTAGATTTATCATTCTCTTATTTTAGAAGTTAGAGGGGGGGGGGGGGGGGACCAACTTTTTCCACTTTGGAAGAGTCTCTCGCGCAAACTATTCAGTTTAGAAAAAAACGATATTAGAAACCTCAATATCATTTTTGAAGACCTATTCATAGATACCCCACACGTATGGGTTTGATGAAAAAAAAACTTTTGAGTTTCAGTTTCAAGTACCCCCCAATTTTTTTGTTTTTTTTCTACTTTTGTGTAAAAATATTGATGCGGTTTACAGAATACATCTACTCACCAAGTTTCATCAGTCTAGCTTCTAGAGTTCCGGAGAAGAATGGCTGTGACATACGGACGGACAGACAGACAGACAGACAGACATGACGAATCTATAAGGGTTCCGTTGCCATTTGGCTACGGAATCCTAAAAACGCCATCTATTGGTAAAATATTTTGTAACCCAGGAACAAAAAAATTGCGATACTTTTTTTTTGATGGATTCAGAGTTCTTAACTTGATATTATTATGTGTTCTGTGCTTCGCATTTGCAAGCATTTCAGTGCGATTCTTTTTATTTATTACTGCAGAACTAAGTGAAACACTTATATACCATTTGATTTGTATGCAAATCAATTTAATTATGGTCTGGTAGACAGTCAGTTTGTGAAAAGTCTAGATATCATGCTACGAGTGAGTTTTTTATCAATTTCATACTTTAGTTATTTACCTCGCATACCTAATACCCTACCATAGGTATCAAATGATTAACTTCGATTTGCTGTAAAAAAAGATCTGTTTTAATTATAGGTATTGCTTTATGGCTTCTTTATCAGCAGCCCAGCAATATACTGCTATGGATTTTATGTGCCGGGTGTCGCTCCTGTGGAGTTCAGAAAAGGCCAAAAAATTGAAGTCAAAGCTGTTAAAATGACCAGCATCCATACCCAGCTACCCTACGAATATTATTCGTTGCCCCTTTGCTTGCCTAAGAATGGCACTTTTGTCTATAAATCTGAGAATTTAGGCGAAGTATTACGTGGTGATCGTATAGTAAACACTCCATATGAAGTGCATATGGCAGAGAATATAAAATGCCGATTGCTGTGCCACAAGAAAAACAACCCAATAAATTGGAGCGTTGAAGAGTCTGAGAAGGTGGCGAGTCGCATTGAACATGAGTATTTTGTTCATCTGTGAGTAACAATTTTACATCAATGCTTTGGATTTTAGTACCTACATTCTCAGTATATTTTTATACATTTTAGCTTGGTCGATAACTTGCCAGTTGCCACAAGAATCTTCAACAGTGAAACATCTGAAAGAAACATAGAACAAGGCTATCGGCTGGGTTTTATGTCTAAAGGAAAGGCTTACATCAACAATCATTTGAAGCTTTTATTGAGATATCACAAACATAGCCAGTGAGTATGAACATCTTATTTGCAGAAGTCGTAGTTAAAGTGGCCACCCTGGTACACCACACTCAAGACCCAAAGCAACATTTAGAAATGAGTTAGGCTCCAAGAGAAAGAGCCTAAATATTGTAGACATTCCACACATCACTATAAAGCAACCAAAATGACCACTAATAAATAAATAATGTACATTACTTATGCATCAAAAGATTTGATGTGACAATTTTTTACACCTTCCATGACCTTATTAGCTCATAATACCTATTTACATATTTTTGATACTTTAATGCAATTAAAGGTGCCCATGAAATTATAATCTTGATCCAACATCCAATTAAGTTTATTTGTAACTAGCTGTGCCCGCGACTTCGTCCGCGTGGTATAGTGTCTATGGGTAGCATTTTTAATTTGCAGCGGAAGAAAACAGTAATTATATAACAACGTCATATTCGCGTGCACGTGACACAGTCGTCTGCCCTCTTACTAAACTCTCCTCAACACCCCCCCACATTCCCCCCGCACTCCCCTCCACAATCCCCCTGTACTCCCCCCGCACCTCCCCTCCACACTCCCCCTGTACTGCCCCCGCATCCCCCCTCGCTCCTCCCCTCCACACTCCCCCCTGTACTCCCCTTCACACTCCCCCCTGTACTCCCCTCCACACTCCCCCCAAACCTCCCCTCCACACTCCCCCCGAACCTCCGCTCCACACTCCCCCTGTACTCCCCTCCACACTCCCCCTGTACTCCCCTCCACACTCCCCCCGCACCTCCCCTCCACACTCCCCCCACACTCCCCCTGTACTCCCCTCCACACTCCCCCCGCACCTCCCCTCCACACTCCCCCCGCACCTCCCCTCCACACTCCCCCCGCACCTCCCCTCCACACTCCCCCTGTAATCCCCTCCACACTCCCCCCTGTACTCCCCTCCACACTCCCCCCGCACCTCCCCTCCACACTCCCCCCTGTACTCCCCTCCCTCTACCCCCCCAGCACAAACTTTGAATGTCATATTTTTTTATATCAAATCAACAGACTAAAAAATAAGTTATAAATAGTTATAAATAAGTAATTTATTTTATTTTTATTCATTTTATTTATTTCTTTCAACCCTTTTTTCGCAATAAAAAGTAGCCTATGTCCTTCCCCAGGCCCTCAACTATCTGTGTACCAAATTTCATTTCAATCGGTTCAGTAGTTTTGGCGTGAAAGCCACACAGACAGACAGAGTTACAAACGCATTTATAATATTAATAAGGATAAACATAATCTCTAGACAAAATATAGAAGATTTTCACAGTAATTAATTTAAAGTTTTCATTTACAGAGATTCATACAGAGTGGTTGGTTTTGAAGTAGAGACCTACTCTGTAGATAAAAATGACTTAACTTTCATTGACGAGTCTTGCCAGTACCCTACTGATCCAAAGCCGCAACTGGTCAATGAGGACACGGGAACCAAGCTCTATTTCACATACTCCGTGGAGTGGAGCGAGTCAGATGTGAGCTGGGCATCAAGATGGGATATATATCTTGGCATGAAGGATGTTCAGATACATTGGTTTTCCATTGTGAATTCTATTGTTGTGCTGTTCTTCCTATCAGGTATTTAGAAATATATGACCTTATAAAAATATGTCAAAAGATAAACACTTGCTTAAACTATTGCCATCTCTTACCGTTGGGTTAATGACAAACAGTGACAGGGCTTAGCTATAAGCAATGATTAAATTTAAATAACGTTTATAAGTATGGCTGTTAATGTATAACTGACTAGCTGCCGCCCGCGGTTTCTCCTGAGTGATAGATGTTTCCCTTTCCTATAATTTCCAAATTTCATCCAAATCCGTTTGGTAGTTATAGAGTTAGACATAGACAATCATTTATGGCGTATAAGTTATGGCGTGATTTAGCCACGAACATCCAAACTTCGTAACTGTTGCATTTATAATGATTCAGCAGCCAATTGCTTATCATATTTAAGGGTAATTTCTATCTACCCATTGATTACTTACCTATGTATAAAAATTTGCCTCTAAGTACCTATATACAAAATTAAATTAAATTTGCCTATATTTGCCTATAATACAGGTTGCAATATTTTTCTTAGTTATATCAATAAGTTCAGTCCTTGTTTAGGGCGACACTGTTTGTTGCTATACACACAATTATACATCCAGGTATATTGACAATGATAATGATACGAACCCTGCGGCGAGACATAGCTCGCTACAACTCTGACGAAAGCATCGACGATATGATGGAGGAGACAGGATGGAAGCTGGTACATGGTGACGTCTTCCGACCGCCGCCGAAAAGAATGCTCTTCGCCGCTGTTATTGGGAGTGGGATACAAGTCTTCCTCATGGCTTTAATCACCATCTGTAAGTTGCAAAGATGCCTTATGCTTACAGCTAGCTACTGCTTGTTCTTTGGTAACTGTCGCGCTGTTCTTATGTTCTACGAACGTCCGATAGTTTAGAACTTTAGACCTACGGATCGTCATTCTTTGAGTTCGCTCATATAGTACATCAACCAATTCTTTTTTAATTTTATAGAATAAGAGAAAGCCAAAGATAAATTCTTCTCTTGGATAGGAATCGAAACCACAAAAACTTATAACATGTTCTATAACCAGCGGGGTGATCATGTATCTTCTGTTGCAATCAAATCCTTGTTTCAATCGTCAGTTTTTACTTGTTTTTGAGCTTCGATTGCATTGTATAACGAATATGAATTGCAATCCTTGCTTGTCAGGCACAAGGCTTTGTTTATATTCGTTTTTTTTGCAATCGAAGCTCATAACCATGTTAAACTGAGGATTGCAACAAGCATTTGATTGAAACAAAAGATACGTGATCACCCCACTCTAAGAGATACGAGATACCTAGTATCAAGCAACTGAGCTTTAAGGCAAGCACTTATTTGTTTCAGTTATCGCTATGCTCGGTATGTTGTCCCCGGCTAGCCGCGGCGCGCTAATGACCGCCGCGATATTCCTCTACGTGTTCATGGGCCTCATAGCCGGCTACTACTCAGCCCGACTGTACAACACAATGAAGGGCAAACAATGGAAGCAAGCGGCATTCCTCACCGCCACACTCTACCCAGCCATTGTTTTCGGCACCTGTTTCTTTTTGAACTTCTTCATTATGGGCAAACATTCCAGTGGCGCGGTACCCTTCTCCACTATGATGGCCCTACTGTGTCTGTGGTTCTGCATATCATTGCCGCTGGTTTATCTGGGATATTATTTCGGGTGCCGGAAGCAACCGTTCCAACACCCTGTACGGACGAATTTCATCCCGCGGAAAGTTCCCGAGCAACTGTGGTACATGAACTATGTTACTTGGTAAGAAACCTGACGAATTTACTTTTTTGTTAAATGTCAAATTTGAAACACTATTTTTCACATGACTTTTTTCCAGCGTCTTCATGGCGGGTATTCTTCCGTTTGGAGCAGTTTTTATAGAACTATTCTTCATATTCAATGCCCTGTGGGAAAATCAGTTTTACTACCTCTTTGGATTCCTGTTTCTAGTGTTTTGCATTCTCGTGATCTCCGTATCGCAAATATCAATAGTACTGACTTACTTCCAACTTTGCGGAGAGGTAAATATTTATTTAGTTCTTTATTGCCTCCATTGATATTTATTTACTGCATAATTCAGTCAGCGGGTTGTGTGCGTGTCTAATTAATTTGTATTTTGTGTGATTTCAGGACTATCATTGGTGGTGGAAGAGTTTTATCATATCTGGAGGATCGGCTGTGTACATATTAATCTACTCAATATTCTATTTCTTCAATAAATTGGAAATCACAGAATTTATTCCGACATTGCTCTACATAGGATATACAGGTATTTGGTTTTGTTTTTATGCGTCTATATAATAATCTACCTGCTTAACCGTCTGACTTTGCGTCGGTTGGATTATAACAATACCTTCTCCGAATATCATGTTATGTCACCAATTAATGAATACTGGACGGAGTAAAATCGGTCCAGTACTTCGTGAGCCCGTGGTACACCAGACATGGCGAGGGAGATCTGGTTTTAATAGTCCAGCTAACAGGCCTTTGCGTGAACTATGCGGCGATAAAGAAAACTGTTCATCTATGCCCCTCATAGGTTTACCCCCACACAGCTTCTCGAAATCCGTTCAGCCGGATTCGAAATTGTAAAGATCGCCTAAGTCGGTGAATGACGAGAACTCAGAATCATTCTTCCTGGAAATGTATAGGGGACGCCTATGACCAGCAAAATCACGCCTCTATCCCAAAGCGGAAGGCAGAGATCACGGATTCCCACTTGCTACGATCCTAGCATACCTCTTTCGAATCATTCACTCTCATAACATTCTTCTTAAACATGCTCGTGTTACCCTTCCAGCAGTTCTATTTACACTCGCCTCGCTAAGCGCCAAATATACAAACAGTAAAAGTGTTCCCTCTTTGTTTTTTTTCAGGACTAATGGTGCTCACGTTCTGGCTGCTGACTGGCACCATCGGATTCTTCGCCGCATACACATTTATACGAAAAATCTACGCAGCTGTAAAAATAGATTAAAACTGCCGTATAAGGCCTTAACTACATATCATCACACCCTTCAGCATTGCAAAATGTAATTCATCATTCATCAGCCTGCGAGCTGTGTTGAAGGGTGCAACCGTTTTGTAGTTTATGCCGGATATTATTAAAATATCATGAGATTCAAATGCGTGGAAAAAGAACAAAGATCTAATGCTGTCTTCAATTGACTTAAGTACCTACCTACATTGTAAAGTTTGTGTGTGTTATGAAAGAGTTTTTTCTTGTAAATATGTATGTAGAAATGATAGTATAATTGAAATTTTACTGACATGAAGTAATTAAGATTCCTGTAAGAACTAGTTAAATGAATAAGGTGTTCTTCGACTAACACTTAATAACTATTATTAAAGGTTTCTGTTTCTTTCCCATTTATTTTAAAATTAGTGGCAAAATTAAATTATGAAAAATTGTCTACTCAAATGTTATGGAAGCATATTATTATCCTTGTTTAACCAGCATATTGCCTATCTATAGCTTTGAGAGTCTGACTGAACGAATTGCATTTATATAAATTGGTATGATTGGCTGACATTCCGTTTCAATTAGCTTTTCGTTCACTTAGCGGCGATGGGTTACAACCACAGAATATGTGGTTGCAACTGTCACGTATTCAGAATACCAACTAATGTGGGTATGTGCCCAGTGTAATTGGTAAATGGACGTAATAGTCTAAGATCCCTAGAAGAAGGACCTTCACCGAGCTGGTTATTTAATGAAACATATTTTATATATAATTAAACATGCCAATAAATATATTCTATATGGGTTGCCTATCGAATTTCAGTCCAGGATAATTAGGATTAATTAATAATTAAAAAAAAAAATTAACTTTCCACTGGTTTGTTTATTAAACAAATTCTATACCAATCGAAAGTATAGACCTGAGTATTTTTATTCAATAAACATACCGGTGCAAAATGCTAGTATCGATTTTCCTGTTTATACCTGGCTACCCGAGAGTTGTGAGTGACCGGAAAAAAATAGGCAACTTAACGTTTGCATATTCTATGGGGTCTATACTTTCGATTGGTATAGAATTTGTCTAATAAACAAACCGGTGGAAAGTTAAAAAAACATTTTTTTTTTTAATTATTAATTAATCATATCCTGGACTGAAATTTGATAGGCAACCCTTAAAGAATGTATTTATTGGCATGTTTAATTAAATATAAAATACGTTTCATTAAATAACCAGCTCGGTGAAGGTCCTTCTTCTAGGGATCCTATACTATAAGTAAGTACCACTGACTAACCTCTTATACATCATCCATAAAGAATGTTGTGCTGGTACCTGATATTAGGAGATCTGAGGACCTTGCCTGGGGATTAGTCTGTGTCTGTTTAGTGCCTGCCGCGTATTCAGATAAACAGCATACACCCTGTACACTAAATAAATCTTAAAGTGTGGTGGGGTGTGTGGTGTCATACTTTTGTGAAATCTATGCGTTGCAATTTCCAAGCACAAAAATAAAGTACATACGCTATTCTGTTAGTTATTTTATTTTATGATTTACTAGATTGTGTAGATAAGACCATGTTGAATGATAGCCAGACATAGCCCAAGGTTATGATGTCTGGGAGTAATGGGGGTAGCCGGGGGGGGGACCCGGAGTAAAATAATTAATAATGATGAGCTTTTGTTTTCGCGAGCAATTTTATCCGGTAGTCTGTTAAGGCTGATTTACACAGGGTCAGTAACTGTCTACAAATTCGAGGCAAGTCAGTGCTGACCTGAAAAAACCCTGTGTAAACTGATTTGAAGTCAGTACAGTGGCTTGAAGTCAGCGCTGACTTGAATATTCGGACACGAATATTTTAAAGTCAGTTGGTGCCCCCCGCCACCCGTGCACCCCCGCGTCAGCCAAATAAACCCCGTGTAAACGGACAAGTCAGTGCGTGGTTAGTCACTGCTGCTGCGTTGTAGAGTGAACACGATTTCTAGGAACCTATAGTACATTCCTGAAGCCAAAAATGTCAGCGTTATTTCCAGTTTAATTTTGGCTGGTAAAGCATCTCTCACGAATGTACCATGTCGTTCAATAGAGCTCGATATCATTGACAGCAATTCGTCAAAATTCTGTGGTGACATCCTCATAGCCAGTTTGTACTCCGCAGGATCTTTAAATCGCAATTGCTTCAGCAACAAAGCAGAGCCACCAGTTTCGTTTCTATCGTCAATCCATTTTCTTACCCATTGTCTTTATTTTTAGTTATCTCATTTTCTACCATTTCTATTACAGCAAAATTGATAAATTTTTCAACAAATAATTAAATCGTCGTTTCAGTTGTTTTCGCGAATTCATTTTTCCCACTGACTTCACACACGTGTGCTCACCGTGAGAAACGCACCACTACTACTTACTTCATGTAGACAGTTAAAGTCAGTCGCGGCGCTGACATTGGCACTGCGTGCGACTGACTTGTCTACTGACCCTGTGTAAATCAGCCTATAAAAAATTTTAGTTTCGAACTAGATGGCGTTGTATGAATGAACCACTCTATACTTTGGACAATTATTATTATTTTAGTGGTCTAAGAATAAAAGTGAAGATAGACCTTTCCGAAATGAATGGTTTTGAGCATGTACCTACTACCACGCTGGTACTCGTATGCTCAGAACATGATTGGTGTGGTGAAGTTCTTTTTGATCAGCTTGGAGGCTTGGAGGAATTTGGAGGAACAATCATTTAATCCCTGACAAGAGTATTCTTCATATATTCTTCCTCCAAGCTGCCAACAGAAAGAAACAATCAAATGTCAAAGAAATCAAGGAAACGTCAAATTGACACTACCACCAGTGTCACAAATGGATTTCTCTTCCCTCCTCCCTCCCTTCCCCTGCTGGGCCCGGCCTAGCAAAGTGATTAGAAAATGTATTTTCTAATTTATAATAATGTGTTTTAACGTATTTATATAACTATAAGTGTACAAAATTCATTTCTATATTTTTTTACGATATCGTACAAAATGGAAACCAAAGTAGCAGTTGTCACAGGCGCCAACAAAGGCATAGGATTTGAGATTGTAAAAGGACTTTGTTCAAAATTTGATGGTGTTGTGTATCTCACAGCTAGAAACGACGAGAGGGGCCGGTTAGCTGTAAAGAAACTGCAGGACCTTGGTCTGCAATCTACATTTCATAAACTAGATGTCACTTGCGAAGAGAGTGTCAAACAATTTGCTATGCATATTTCAAAACATCACTCTGGAATTGATGTTCTCGTAAACAATGCAGGTATTCTAGACTTCGATAAAGCAGTTTCATCTTATGAGGAGGCAAAAAAGCTAATTGATACAAATTTTACGAGTTTATTGACTGTAACAAAGTTATTGTACCCTCTCTTGAAAAATGATGCCCGAATAATCAATCTAAGCAGTGACTGGGGTCTCCTATCCAACATCAGAAAACAAATATGGCTGGACACACTTATCAAAGATGACCTAAAAGTCGAAGAGATCCTGCAATTTGTTAATGATTTCCTACAAGCAGCCCTGAAAGGCAAGAACACATTTATTGCATTTGCCGGCAGCAATGCAGATTATAAAGTATCAAAAGTGGCTTTATCTGCTTTGACATTTGTACAGCAAAGAGAGTTCAAAGAACAAGGGAAGAATGTTTCTATCAACTGTGTTCATCCCGGCTTTGTGAAGACTGATATGACGAAAGGAATGGGCGATTTTAGTCCTGAGCGAGGGGCCAAGGCTCCACTTTACTTGGCGTTGGAAGCTCCACAGGAACAGAAAGGGACTTTTGTATGGCATGATTGTCACCAAGTCAACTGGGATGATTAACTCATGTGGTTACTGAAATATGTTTCAAACCAAGTTGTCCTGTGACTGTGATATTAGTGTCACATGCACTTTAAACTTTTATTATAATATATGATTTCTCTTTAGTTAAAAAAATGTGTTTGATTCGCATTGTTGACTTACCTCATTTGAAATGCATTAAAATGAAAGATTTTATCATTTTAGTATTTTGAAACGTAGAAAATGTAAATAGAATTTTAGAAAAACAAATTACATAGTTCAGTGCTAAAACTATAAAATGGCATGGTGTATAACATCTAATAAAGAACAGTGATTACCTACTAAGATTCATTGTATTTACCATTTCAATGATAACTGTGTTATCTTCATGTTCATAGGTCAAATATGAGAATGATTATTATTATCACTACAATTTATTTGCTTTGTGAATGCATGTTTTCTTTAATTGTACATTCTCTGATAAACGAATTTTATGACCTCTTACTATTTTTTCATATTTCATGCTACCAATTATACAGATACCTCAGGTAGGTACACTAATTGTTGACAAAAAAATATGATTTTACTAAACTAAAAACTTATAATTCATAGTATAGATAAACTACAAAAAAACTATCCTATCTAGTAGGTATTTATAATTCTAATGAGCCGCCTAGCGCAGAACAGCTAAACTGATAAAGCTGTCTTGGATTAAGTTACGAGTCTAGGTAGGTCCTGCTTGCTGCTATAAAAAAAAATGGAGGTAATACTTAAGTATATTATGAATATTATAGAGGCCTATGCCCAGCTGTGGATTTCTAACATACTGAAGATTTGAATCTGAAATCTGAATCAAGGAATACCTATAAACTACGTAACAATTATACAAAATCCTTGATTTGATCCTTGGTTAGAATTTTTGTGATATATTTTCGTACCTACACACCTACCTACTACCTACTGTAATCAACCATTTCAAGGCCGACAATTCAAATAAGTACATAGCATTTAATTGTTCAATAAATACATTTACGAATCTCCGCTCCGTCCATAGTACATTACTTTGATCTTGCTATACGACTACCACTAGATGGCGACACCTGTCACTACAACCACATTAGAACAAAATAATGGACCATGCAAATGTTTAAAAAACATGGGATTGAAACGAGAACCTGTAGAATTGTAGATATCTAAACGTTTGTAGATAAGTAGGTTAGGTAGGTACGTAGTAGGTGTTTAGTTGTTACGTATTTTAGGTAGGTAGGTACTTGTTCGTACTTACTTAAATGGGTTAACTGAGTAAGGTGAACATAAAATGTACCTACCAAAAATGATGAGGTTCTTTTCGTGACTTCAGAATAACCATGCCGTCCTCACTGGTCGATTACGAGTTCACGACGTCTGTGGAGCTTATCGCGGGAGCAGGCAGATGTGCAAGAGTGTGGGTTCGATATTCGCGTCTCGCTGGAGCTGGAAAGCGGTATTCTGCAGTACTGTACTTATTTGTTTTTATCTGGTCGTTCCGACAGGTTTTGCAATTCGAGTTTTTTCAAAGCACAACAGAAATGTCTAAAATTCGCTTTTTGGGAATTGATATGTCAGCAATAAACATTAAAGGCGCGATCAGAAAATAAATTATAGTTTAACAAACTAAAAAAAACGCTTTTATAACTAATTGAATTATAAAGTTAAAAATAAAACAGTAATAATCAATTGAAAAATTTATATTATTGTACAAAAAAGCGTGGGGTGCTTTTTATAATAACTTCAGATATAATAGTTTGAATCAAATCTGATCGTTCAAAGTAGGTTTTTTTTTTATTTATTCAAATTTTTTTAAATTTTTTTATCATATAATTGCATTGTCATCGACCTCTGACAGGTGTGCAAAGTTTGAATCAAATCTGATCGTTCCAAGTAGGACAAAATCGTGCTCAAAAGGGTCGGTTACATACAAACTTACAAGCTTACAAACATACATACAGGTGAAGCTAATAATAGTACATTGTTACCTGAGTGTTGAAAGTCACGTTTTTTGAGTCCCGAGACGGGTTTGGCGCCAGAGCGTTAGCGAGGGCGCCAATGGAGCTTGAGGGACTCAAAAGACTTTCACCCGAGGTAAACACTGTGCTTTTCATTACGAATACAAGGAAAGTAAAAATAAAAACATGAAAGAAAAATTCAAAAATTATTGAAATTGAAGATTGAATTGCCGCCTTCCCGGTTTTTTTTTTCTTCTTCTCTGGCGGGCCTTCGGCTTCGGCTCGCCAGCGTTATTCTGCCATTATTTTCATTTTCATAATTTAAATCTATGTTATTTTAAATAAATAGTTGAAGCTATACACTAATCAAGTAATTTAGAAGATATATTATTTATTTAATACTATCTTTATGTTATTTAAATTTAAATATAACATTGCGCTCTAATTAGACTTTTTAAACTTCTTACCGTTGTAATGGGTTTCCAACCTACTTGCTGAATAAAAAGTTGGAATTTGGTTGAACAACCTCCTTGCAGTTAGAAAGACTTTAGAAAGTTGGAACATGGTTGAATAAAATAGAAATTGTTTTTTTTTATAATTTGACAGCTGTCAGTAGAAAGCGATTCTCCCTAGAGCTGAAAGTTTTACTTTCAATTAGGCCCCTCAGGCAACTTCAGACCTACTTTCAGAGTACGAGTAATGAAAAAGCGTTATAAAAACAAGGAGGTAATACGGAACCTGAAAGACAAGAAAGCGATTTTTCTAGGCGTTGTTGTAAAGGGCACATAAACATAGTTTGGGTAGGTATTCTCCAATGCATAGTATGCGCTCTTTGTATGGATTCTGATGCCCTGTTTACCACTTCAGTAGCTGCCTATGTAATTGCATTACTAAATCGTATTGGTCGCCTCGAAGGGGTAGTGCACTGTGTGTATGTTTACGAGTCAGCAATATATCAACGACTGTATGGCTTCTTGTATTTCTATGCCTTACCTATATAATACTAACATTTAGGTAAATTTATATGGAACTAGCAGCCTGTCCCGGCTTCGCACGGATGGACATTTATTTTTTTAACACATAAATATAGCCTATGTTATTCAGAGTGAATATAGCTTTCCAATGGTGAAAGAATTTTAGAAATAGGCATTACAAACAAACAAAAATACAAATTTTTCCTCTTTATAATATTAGTGTAGATGTACCTACCTAGATAGAACATTTACATACCCATCCATAAACAGGTAAAATGGGTGCTCAATAGGTAGGTATGCATATTTTTAGTGTGTAGGTACCCTCTTACCACACTTAGGTAGGTACAAGCAATAACCATCGCAAAATGTTATGAATCGAGTAGAATTTGAAACCCAAACCCTTCTCTTGATACGGCAATTAGCTTACCAACTACGCCATCGGATCTTTTTGATTTACTTACCTACTACAAATAAAAGTAACGAAAAATATTCTTAAACTTATTTTTCATCCCACCAGCTCGAAAAGTGTGTTTTTTCGGTTCAATATCTGACTGGAAAAGCCGTTTTTATCCGCTAGAGGATAAAGTAAATTTGAATTTAGAATATTGTGTTCACTAAGTTTGTGAATACACAACCTATTTACTTCTACCTACATGGTGCCGAATTTATCATACAACCTTTATAAACTTGTTAAAACTCATACTCGGAACCTTCTTGGTGTGTTACTTTTAGTCGCGCCATGTTCTTTTTTGCATTGAGTCATTTTCTCGCTGAGGTGGGATGAAAAGTCACCTTGTGCTCTTTTGATTCCTTCGCCAACGCTTAGGATTCTAACTTTTAAACCACTCGCTCCGCTCGTGGTTAAATTTTAGAATCCTGCGCTTGCTCGGTCATCAAAATTGAGCACGTGGTTAAAAAGCAGCTTTGCACTCTTGTATAACAAATAACTATATTTGTTCTTGACAGGCATGCCTCCATTTAATTGTATCGTCTGTAATTGTCTATTATAGCGACCAAACCTGTTACGAGTTTATATAATTGTCTCGTACCAAATTACTTACAAATTCTTTTAGCACTGCGCCATAGGGAAAGAATTCATAGCTATCACGCAACTGTCGTTATTTTGATTTCTTTACCACATTACATATCTACTAAATGAAATGAAAATTGTGTGACAAACACGATTAAATCGAAATTGTATGTAGGTACCTAACCTACCTAGCTAGGTAAATGTGTGTGGGTAATGAAGATTTCATATCACGTAATTGTTTGTTTAGATCGCGGCCATCGTCTGTTGGATGTTTGAAAGCCATCAAATCAACTCAGGCATCTACTTAGGTGGCACTTAGTTTTATGAGTCAACTAATAAAATTTCGTTTTGATTGGAATTGGTTAGTCAGGCGTGTTATTGATTGAGTTATTTACTTACTTTATTTGCTCATCAACGTGCTCAATATTAGATTAGATTAGAAAATACTTTATTGTACAAAATTAAGTAGGTACATAGGCGAACTTAATGCTAATTAGCATTTTCTTCCAGTTAACCATTGTGTTATGTGGAGTGGATGGTAGTGCTTTATGACAAGAGAAGAGAGAGACATGTACTTAAAACTAGAAACCTACTAATAGAATACCTACATATTACTATATATCTACAGTACCTACAATACATAAATAATAAATAAAAATAATAATAATACACATGTATAAGTACAAATATAATCTATAAAAATGCTCAATTTTGTTGAGATGCCTGATGGGATAAAACGTGAAGGAATAACTTCTTTTTGAATGTTGCAATATTCATTATGAATTCTGTCTCAAGAACTTTTAGAAGTAGGAAGGTGGTAATGGTTTTAACTATAATCTCGATTAAAAAAACCTAATAATATCAATTTCATTTTTAATAGTTGAAGCCAAGTTCAATTGACTTTATTATGATTTATAAACTTTATTTTTTTTCGTTTTCTGATACTGATCAGGGGTTTTGTACCAAGTCGGCAATAACAATGACGGACGAATTGCACTTATACTTATTACTTTACCTTACCTATGGTTAGGTATAGTTTGGGTTAACCAAATAAAACAGCAGGGGATAGGTAGGTACGTTTATGTATATTTATAATTAGGTAAACTGGCCAATAAGTTACATCTTATTCAAACTTACAACATTGACTTGAAAAACTATTACAATTCTTATTAACTATTACATATCTATTCAAATGTTCAGATCGATTTAATTTAGAAGCGCCGGTCTCACCGATCACTCGTAGACAATATTTAAACTAAATGTGAATTTACTAAAACTTAAATTATTCGTAGCTAGGTAAGTAAATGCTCCAAATTAATCAGTCAAGTATTCACCAAGTCACTAACGGTTATGAGGTCCGATGCCCACCAAAGCGTGTGTAACTCATAATATCTTATTCCATTTATTGCACTGTGAGTTATGTTTACTCGTCAGCTTCTAGCGCTTGATTTTAGTGTAGCACACGCTGCTACGCGCTCGTAGCACGTCTACGTGATGTTAGAATTGCGCTTTTTTGGTGATTTATTTTACGATTATTATGGCGGCCTATAATGCAATGTCAATTTGTTGAAAATATGGTGGAATGATTAGGAAAAGCATTATATGTTACAGGTTTAGTAGATTTTTTTTGAATAGTTTTAACTTCTCAGCCCAAGTTTGATATAACATAAGACAAAATGCCAGTTGGTCATTCAAAAAACCCAAAATCTTGACCGATCATCGTACGAACGATGGTGACGAAGGTGCTACTTGGCATTGGTGGGCGTCGAGCCTTAACTACATAATTCAAAGCTGAACAGCTGCCTCTTTGGTGTTCTAGCCGTTAAGTCCTCGTGGCTATGCAAACTAACAAACGAAAATAATGTGTAAAAAATATTACTTGACTCTTTACAGTTATTGGTGTACATAAATTATAATTAAACTAATGCCTAGTTAGAGATTGCCTGAATATCTTAAATTTATACACACTTATAGAACCTTGGTAGAGCAAAGTTTATTGCTTACGAAATGTATTTGTTTAATGGTAAGTATAGAATTCTACAGCTAACTTCATGTCGGTATCACACATTGGTCAGTTTTGTTGTTTATGTAGCCTCAATTTTTATTTTGTATGGTTGCGTTCTATGAAATAGATTATTAGCGATTATAATGTGCCGTGAAAATGGATGATATTATTACTTTCTTATTAGCCTAGATGAATTTTTACGGCTGGTTTAACTAAACTGACACTAAACAAAATTATGGAGGTTAGGTAACTTCCTTTAAGGTAACAAATTAAAATAACTATTTAAAGTAGCTTTGAATGTGCTTAGTTCGTTGTTTTGCTAAAGACATTATTATAGTAGTATTTACACATGTAATAAGCAATAATACAACATTAAAAAAAAGGTAGTTGTAGAGTCTGCCATAAAAGTGAAAAATAAAATGTGTGCATGTGCCTGCATTCGATCGAGCAGTAACCGCAACTCAAACAGTATAATATACTATATACTATTGATCACATCAGAACGTATCCAAAATCATCTGATTTAAGTGCTAAATAGGTGTACTATGGAGTCACCCATACTAAATTATAAACACCAAGAAAATTTTAAAATATAACGTTAGCTCAACAGAACACACACAGTACAGTACAGTGGCTTCGCCTGGTAGGCGATCATAATTCAAAAAATAAATTATTATAGAAGCTTACATTTACATATATGAATAACACCGTCATTCTAGTATAGCCTAAATAAATAAAGCGTTTTACACTCGACTAAAAGACACTTTACTTTGGTTTTTATTAGACTAAGGGCAAATTTTTCAATAGTCGGTACTAACTGTGCAATTATTTGAAAAATTACGACCTAATAGTTTTATTACATACCTAAGTACTTAAAAACATGAGGGGACATGGCATAAAATTATGCAATAAGTAGCGTTAAAGTTGCCTGACTATTGATAAATTGACCCTGAGATAAAATCTTAGAAATATACACCTACACAATAAAATGTAATTATACCTATATATATCCTGGGAACTGTCACACAAATTGGTGCAAAACTTATCAATAAATGGTCCTTTCTGGTACTATCACTGGTTACGGGACGGATAACTAACATTCAAGTTGGTACATATCTTACATACTATAGTATTTAAAATAAGTGCTTTCACTCCTACAATGACGAATTACAACATAGAAAATATACACCGCTACATAAATTATTTCATAATAAAATGTAAAATACGCTTCACAATTCTTAAGGCACCAAAAGGTAACAACAAATTATTTACACATCTATAGGCGATTTCTTACAACCTTTAATTTTGTGATTTTTAACGAGTTATTTAATCTTGGGCCGCTTTAAAACTCTTTGGCCTAATAAATAAAACTTCTCAATAAATACTTCTTGTTCGAGAAAGGCCTCCTAATGGTCCGAAAACTTGTTTACTATTTTAGACAATCTATAGATGGTCTAAGTTTTATTATATTACATAATAGAAGCATTCCACTTTTTATAGGTCGATAGAGTGCTATCTTTACTTAGGTTTCATAAAACCTCCTTTTAGTAACTTTTCGCGATCCATAAAAAACATATCAGTTAGTAATAAGAGGTGTAAGTGAAGTGGGCTCATCATAGAACCTGTATCGGTGTGGTACTTGGAGAGTTGGGGAGGTTTCAGCTTCTCCGTGTTGCGAGTCGCGATGTCTCCTCAAGTCCACTTTCCTCTGAAAGGCTTTCTCACAGAGGCCGCATGAGAAGGGCTTGTAGCCGGTGTGCTTGCGCATATGCGTGATCAGGTTCGAGCTTTGGCTGAAAGCTTTTGAACAGACGACGCACTTGTGCGGCTTCTCACCTGAAACAAGGAGAGAGAAGTCAGTTTCTGAGCTTGACGATCCAAGAGCATCAAAAGCGTAATCTTTTCGATTTCAATTTTTGGCTGTTCATTTTAAGAGTATCTTACTTTTATTAATTATGATAAATAGTAACGCGACAGAAGTTCCGATGCAAAAAAACTGCAGATAGATAGGATTGTGAATAATTTGAACAAACACATTTACAAAATAATGTTGGTTCCCTATATTTAATGTCTTTTCCAAACTTAGATATTTAGGTATTTAATGGTTGAAATCGAAGAGCTACTGAAGTTCACACGCTGCTTGAGTTAATGTTCGTTTAATAACCGCTAATAACTACCTACGATTTAACAGCTACCTTCACTACTTCGATTTGGTTACATAATTTATAAAATACGTACTAGAACTTACGTAGATATTGCGACGACAGGTAATTAAAGCCCGTGTAAGTGGACCAATACTTGTCGTATCACAGGGTTGTTATTTATTAATACGAGGTTCCCGAACTGATTTAGTATGCAGTATCGCCTTGTGGATTGGTATTTATTAACTTTAACGGTAATCGTTTGCCAGGGCTCGATAATCTAGGTAAGGAACGGTCGCCGTAAAATATTCCTTGGCTATTTCTGTCCGAGCATTATTAAAAGAAAAATGCAAATGTCGTTTTATAGATAGAACAGGATTTACTGAAGTTGAGTTTTTGTCGTTGCCGTGATCGCGCGGCGGTGGCGGCGGCGCGCGTAGGTAAGGCAACGACGAGCGACGTGAAGGCTTGCGAAGGCTACGCGCGCGGCTAATTGCAGCCAAGCCGCATTTTGGAATATTGATGATGAGGCATTTATCGGGAGGACGCGCCATGTAGGGCTACTGTAAATCATTCGGAACGGGCCGGAGACGTGACGAGATGTCTTCGCCCGAGACAAATATGTACGCCACATTTTTTAACTACTTTAATTCGTTTCGTTCAGCTCACTGGAAGTGGTCAGGTGGTTAAAAAACCGTGTTGTTTTTTATTTTCCTTTTGTAGTATGTACTTACAGTCTATTTTTAGAAAAGTAGACACCGACGTTTTAACAGTAAATCTTCACACACAAGGTAGGACATACGAGACTTGAAATTACATATCATGGGAAACAGATTGGTATGCTGTAAATGCTCCGGGCCTTTTTTATTAAGATACAAAAGCGTGACAATTTAAATTAGCACAGTGACTTACGGTTTCCAAATTATTATTCGCCTACCCAAATTTATGGTAGAGTATTTAGAAGAAAATAAGTAGTAGGACTACCTACTACTTATTTTCTTCTAAATACTCTACCATCACTCACAATTATGTCGGTATTGAAAGTGAATTCGTTTATAAAGTACCTATAACTTTTTTCAATGCAAATGGTCGCAAGCTGTTGTGTGTGATACATACATTATATTGGCATAACCACAATCTCAAACCAGTCAAAGCTTTTCAACCACAGAAGTCTCAGCTTTTTGCAATAGTAACTAGACGTCTCTTTTTGCTTATTGAAAATGTATTGAACAGACAAGGACCGGCTGCGATTTGCCATCCAGAGGTAATTGCACAGCATTTAAATGTTTAATTCCCAGGCACCGTGTGGATGTGTCGTCTGATTGCTTTTATTGGTCACATACCCAAAGCCAGTAGGTTTTTAATTTAATGAACTTGTCTCAAGGTAAAGTGGCCGGTCTATCCTTCGGGTATGAGTGAACTAGCGCCGCTTAATGAGTCCAATAAAATTAAATAAAGTCTTCTTTAGTCGTTGGCACGGTTAGTATTCCAATAAAGAATATAATCTGTATGAATCGGCCTAAGTTTATTAAAAACATGATGGGCCAACTTTTTTCTAAAAACATATGTTAAATGAAGTTCCCTTATACCTACGGCACAAATTAGAATAATAAAAACTTACAGCTGCAAAACTAGTCAATGATAACTCTTTCTGTGTGAATGAATGAAGTGTTCGAGTTCGCACATCAATTCTTCCCCGTTTTATTACCGACGTCTAAAAGATTCAAGTAAACAAAAGTTTGAACTTAAAATGATAGGGTGCAGCAAAGTTATTCTATCATAAAGAGGGTGGGACACACGTTAACACTTACGTAAGGGAGTTTGAAACAATTGTCATAATAATAAGAGGTTCTCGCTAGCTATTGAAAATAATTTGTTTCGTAACTGTAAAGACAACTGTCAACCGTCGGGAAAGTACGAGTATTAGATTGTTACGTAGTATATTTCTAACAGCTAAAATGTTATTATCGATTATACTTATTTGATCATGAACTCAGGTCTATGGGTTGGTAAAGCTGCAAGCATTTAATTCATATTTTCTCATTAATTAATATGTATAAGTTAAAAAAACTTGAGAAACTGACTTTATGGTCAAACTATGAAACCGATTTTGGTGAAATTTCAATAGGACCAATCTGGATTACTATCAGATAAAAAATAATTTACTAAAGCGGTTCATGAATGACGAAGTTATGTTATAACAAATATTAAAAACATATATACAACCATTGAGAACTTCCTCCTCCTTATTTGATGTCGGTTAATGATGCCCATTTAGTATACTTACGTTAGAAAGGCCATCACATTAATTTTCAGAATTTCAGTTCACATATCGATACCGACTGTCAGAAAATGAAGGCCTCTACCTAGCAGTAAGTGAAAATGTGTACATACCAGTGTGTATGTAGGTGTGTTTCTTCATGTCCGACTTCTGGTGGAACCGCTTGCCGCAGTACTGGCAAGGGTACGGCCGCGTGTCCGAATGAATCAGCAGGTGAGTCGACAGAGTGCTGGATCGCTTGAAGCATTTACCGCACTGCTTGCACTGCACAGGACAAAAAGATAGGTCAGTTTCACTGTGGACGGTCTCTGACCGCCGGCCGGCTAGCAAGCGATATATACTCGCTCAAGAAACTAACAAAAGATATTGATTCGGTCTCAATAAACAAGAAACACATAAATTAATAGATGATAGCTCGTCGTTCACATTGCCCCGGCGAGTTTTTTTTTTAACCTAGCGTCCAAACTAATAGAAAAAAAAGAACTCTTTACTCGCCAATTCGCTCATCGCTAGCAGTCGGAATAGTGCCTATATTACTTTTTTGCATGAGACGTTTCAGAAAAGCCTAGTAGGGCTCTTAGAGGAAATCATCTGCGGAAGTGGATTACTGTGGAAGAATCGGATACTGTAGTAGTCTACAGTATCCGATTCTTCCACAGTAATCCAGAAACTTTAAAGTAATACAGCTTATGCAAAATGATGTCGATAAGTATTGATTTCAATAATTCACACGGCAATTTAGTTAAAAACCCGTAATCGCTTTTGGAAAACGCTGTTGTATAATTAGTAGCCGAGCTGTCAGTCTATCGGGATGTCTGTGACAGCTAGTAATAAACTAATTATAGGGCTCTCCCCCACCCCTTTCCTCACTTTTCTTTGATTTCAACCCCTTTTTACATTTTTCTTTGGCGTGATAGTATTTTACAGGCCAGTTATTAGAACGTTTCATCGAATGATAATGATAGGTCGAGTGGGTCGAGTGGAATCGATAAAATTAAGTTAGCAGAGGAATCTAAATCTCAAGGCAGAACTTTTAAAAATACACGGCCGAGACTGATTAAATAAAACTAATCACATTGATAACAAGAATGCGAAAGTTTGAGGGAAATGAGTTGAGTATGTGTTTGTGTTCACTGATCTCCATAAGGGCTGAAAGGATTTGGATGAATATTGGAATATATAACACATTTATAGAAGTTCGTTTTTAGAATTTGCAGTTTTCGTATGAGAAAGCTGGAGGCATGCACATCATATTAAGGCTAATTATTATCAGACACTTAGTGACATGGGATTGGAGCCATGTGTTAATAGGGATTCTTATTAGAAATGGAAGATCTACACAAAAATAACACAGTTTAATAATGGACCCTGCTGTTCAAACGTGCAACATACACAGTTACCATTGTTAAGCATACGAAAAACTGGCCCATAGGTTTAAGTATGTTCTTAGTAAACAGTAAACAGGCTGCCAAAAACAAAGGATTTCTAAGAATACTGAGCAACCACTCGCAAAGATTCTTTTTGGATTTATTTGATCAGATGTTTTTGGAATGCAATAGTATCGTTCAAGCGGTCGTTTACTTAAACGAAACACAGATTATGAACATTAGACACGGTCTGATTCAAGTGACATTTGTTATTTCACAACTAGCTCCTAGCAGTAAGAGACAAAATTTATCGGTTTATATTTATGTTAAGTATACTAGATTAGTCGAACCACCTTTAGTGGAGTTATTTGGAGCAATTCTCATTTTAATATCGCTAATGGGAAAAGAGTCCGTTTAAAACTTAGTAAATGGTTTGTAGTGACACTACTTAATAAAAAAGACAGTGGTGAGGTAAAACATAGCCTGCCAATTGGGATGCTTGCAATTTATTCGTGTAAATTATGAAATTGATTGTTCATAAATAAAGCGGAGTGTACAATGGCTATTAATCGGTCGGTTAGTCGTTAAGTATGCGGTAAGGCTGTGGTCTGGCTGTGGTGCGCCGGTATTATAATCCACAAATCCGCGGCACTGCGCTGTGACAGTTGGCCAGGCAGCTGCCTCCCTCGCGCTTCACAAAAACGGCTACTTTTTTGGTCGCCTTTTTATAACTTCGATGCACTCTCTTATAAACAACACAGGTGCTAGTATGACCGTCCACATATGGTTATCAGTTTGTCCCTACGCGATGTAGTTTTTATGATAGTTACTTATAAAAAAACATATTTTTTTTAAGAATACATCGTTTTCTGTTATTTTTTATTTGCGGCGTGAACATAGTTCATCACATTACAAATAAAACAGAATAAAGAGAAGGGATGTGTAAGTACTGGACATGCAACCATAACAATTTATTCTGCAATCAGAATGCAACAATGTGTTGTCGTTGAGGAGTAGGCTTTGTGTGCGGTGAAGCCGCTTTGGCGCGTGGCGCGCGCGCGCCTTCCGCTACTTGCATTTTCATGCCTTTGAGCCGGTTGTAAGTATGTATTGGAGACTATAATTTCTTATTGCCTCATTAACTTACATACGTCGTTCGCTTCATTTACTTACAGATGCTCCTACACAATAAATACCAACTATAAATCTGTATGAGCATCTCCAGCATCTACAAAAGCGTAATCTGCAGCTATTTTTTTTTGAAGAAAAGTGTAGAAAACATCGAGTAGCAATACTTTTATTGCTGCACGGTATGACACAAGGTAATTATTCGTCCAATTATAAACTGCCGCGCCGTGATATTAAAAGTTGGAATTTTGATTAAAACCGATGAGGATTTTTATAACGGCTGCCGTAGAAAAAACGAAAGGCACAAAAATGGCGAGAAGACGAGCTCCTTGCGAGCGAGGCGCGCGACTCGTTCCGATCAAACGAGTACTTATTAAGACAGGGGCAGTTTTTGCTATTTGATTTGTTAAAGAGACTAAAACGGGTACTGGTTTGCTATTTTAAACCTTTGAACGGAAACTGTACAGTTAGTCTGGGCTTGTCGCAGGATGTCGCTATCGGTTAGTAGGCAGATTGAGATAATGTGTGTGGTTAGCAAGTAAATACCTGGAATGATTTTTCGTTTCTGTTTTCATTCTTGATGAGTAGTGAGAAGTTTAGGTCTGGTTGTGGCGGTGGGGGTGGCTGGTATGTATGGTGTGTGGGCTCGGAGGGACAGCGACGTGGAGAGGCACTGCACGAACGGTCGGCATCGGGGCTACTGCGGCATCTCTTCACCAGCTCTAAGGGCGTGTCGGTCTCCTCTCGTGGCTCCCATTTAATCGGGGAATCACCACCGTAGTCCCTTTCACGCTCACACGTGCTACCCGGCGACCAGATTTGACGGTTCTTGGTAGAGAGATTCAATGGTAACTCTTCTTCGTCCTCTGCAAATATATTCAACGATTAATTTTGATAATCCGATAGCGTGGGTGAAGTATTCAAATACCTTTAATTGCCAATTATAATATAAATACTCGCTAAATGCATGTGTTAATCAAGAACATCCTGACTTTGAGCCTGCCTAAAGCAACAAGGCATGCAGCCAATGTCAAACATTGTATAAACAACTTGTAGGTAAATGATATGAAAAAAATAAAATATTGTCGACATTATCTCGTTTCGTTCTTCACGCTTTTATATCAGTAAAATTTAAAGTCGGACGAGTCAAATCGGTCGTCTGTAAAATGACTTATGAAATCTGTACAGGTGCGACTGTGTTTGCTGTTACGTCACTGTTTACTTTTACAATATGAGTAGGTAGCTAGTTCCCATATACTCTACATATTTCTGACTTTCGAATCTTTTAGGATAGGAGACATTTTTAACTGCGGCATAGTTTATGTTGATAGGTTGTTGAGATTACTGATTTGTAGGCAAGCCCAGGCAAATGAATACAAACGTCCAAAATTTTTGAAACTTAGATAAATGGCGAGTATTATTTTATCAACAATTAGAAGTTTTCAGAACTTTGACAAATTAAAAATCAAAAACACAACCTTACAATTGGTTATCTTGAGGTTGGCAAATAACAGGTACGAAAGTAGATAGCAAACAAGCAGTTAGAATAAAAAAATAGTTTGAACATTGTTTCGATGTCGGTATGTGTTGGTTTTCCTTGAAGGAATAAAAGTGACACACTGTGCGGTGCGGTATACAGACGCCAATTGTATGTACATACTATTTCGATTGCATTCGCACAAATCCTCCAATCCAAGATGACAAAGCTTGCACATTTTAATTTTTGAGGAATTTGGCAATTGGAATGTAGGTGATAAAGACGCTATTCAAGAGCCTCTGGGTGCGAATTAAGGCTGAGCTATTACTAAAAGCCTACTGACTGGCTTCTTTGCTCAGTTGGTAGTAGCCATGCTTTCTGCGCCGTAGGCCGTGGGTTCAATCCCCACCGATAACAGATATTTGTGTGGTGAATGTTTGTTCTCTGGTTGGGTGTTAGGTATATTGTATTCTAAGTGAGTATTTACAAAAAAAATGTATGCAAGTACTATAACAGCTACCTGGTACCCATATTACAAGCTCTGCTGTGTTTGTATTGTTGTGTGGATTGTCCACAATAATCCACAAATAAAAAACTGTAGGAACCGAGCCGTAGTTTGTTGCCTGTTCTTCTAGGCTTGGTCGCGTGGAACTGGCACCTAGACTCACCTAGCTTTAAGACGTTTCAAAGTGATTCTTGTAATCGAACTGAATAAAGACAATTTTGATTGATTGATTGATACTTATAAAAAAAAGCATATCCGTGCTGCACCCGCACCGCACCGCACCGTGTGAGGAAAGGAAACGCGCAAGTAACTATGTTCGCGAGGTAAACGACATGTAAACGACACTGGAGTATCAGCGCACCGAGTTATTAATCGGTGCCTTACACTGATAGCTATTCTAATGAGCAGTATTCAGGAGACGCGAAGCAGGCCGAGGCGAAACCGCTTTGGTAATGTCACAATTATCGCTCGGTGGATTCCTCAAGACAACTTTCTTTGGTGTTCAAATTAAATATTGGAGGCGTTAAATTCTTTTAATTGAACGCTCAAACATGACATCACCCAGCTACATATTTTGTTTGAAATTTCATGAGATTCATATCGAAAATCCAAGTTAGCAATAATAACATGTTTTTCAATTTTTGTAAGAATGATGGTGGATTACTAGGCTTTTTTAAAATTGGGAATGAATTCCTATCCTATCACTAGAAGATGAAGGAATAGGGCCTTCATCTTCAGCATAGTACCTACCTACAAAATCCTGGAAACACAGATCCCGTAAATTCAAAGCCTGCCTCTACGGGCTATATATGCTTATAGCCGCTATAGCATAACCCTTTCTTAATTTTTATGTTCTTTTGAATGGTCTGAAATGCTAGTAGGATAATTATTGACAGTGTTACGGAGCTACTGAGGGTGCTCTGCCGTACAAAAAGGTGTTTTTGGCAACAAACGCAAGGGCGCCACTTAGGTAATCTCGGCTTCGGCAGAGCCAACTGAATCTATGATGTTACCTTCTCTGGGAGGCGTGTGCCTCGCGTGGTCAAGTGCCGGCGGGAACTGAGGCGAGGCGCGTGGCATCAATAACGGCCACACTCCGGCGCCGCTGTACAGGGCGCCGAGACCACTGCAGTACATCAACGCTCCAAGCTCTGCACATAACATAATTTCTAGATTAATAAAAGTAATTTTTTGCTCAACAAAATTTAATGAATTTAGCCAAAGATTATAAGCGTGCTTCATCGTAGGATACATCCTCACTTTGCATCAGGGGTGATGACTACCAAATGTTTAGCTTTCTGTACAAAAAAAGCTTCTATTTCTGGAAATACGAAGAACTCTAGAGGTACCATCAATGACAACAAAAGAAGACGAATGAGAACAAAGAGTCAAAAAAGTACCAGTGGCTCGAGCATAGTGTTTCAGCGCCCGTCCAGCTATTTCTATGTCTCCTAGCTGCAGCATATCCAGGCGATGGTGGGTGAGCGCGTCTGGCGAGCGCGGCGAGCGAGGGGAGTGGGGGGAGTGTGGTGACAGGCTGCGCTCGGGGGAGGGGAACCGGTGCGCGGGGGGAGGGGACGACGGCTGGAACTGCTCCGCCAGCCGGGAGAGTAGCACGTGGCGGGACATGCTGCAACAAGAGATACACCTTAAGAATATCATCGAAACAATAGAAATAAGCGTAAACTTCCTTAGGTTTAAACAATTAAACATTTACGTAGATCTCTTGAAGAATCTCAATCTTTGACGCTTTTTGAATCAAGTCATTGTATGTGCAGCATATTACGTAGGCTTTGGTTGAAACAATTTAGAAGCTGTCAAGAAAAGAAATGTTTTAGTGTAAGTACACAATTATTCATAACCATTCAACACATTAGAATATAAAACTCTTATCAAGATTTAATAGTTGTCCAGCAGTGATCACTCAAAGTGGCGATATCACGGTTAATTTTCACGTGACCAATGTCATTAGCGTCCGTCGGGCCACTGTGTGTAATGTATTTGTTGTCGGCGTCCGTCGCTCTACCACAGCTTAGGTAATCTGTGTCGACAGTCGCTGATTATTACAGTCGCTTGTTTGTTCACAGCGAATCGTATTAAAAGCTCAATCAAGCAAATGAAGATTCAGAATAATGGAATTGGTCGCGGCGCCCGCTGCGTACGCGCATTAATAATGCACGCGCCACTAAAACAATCTCCATTAGAATAGCCAACACATTTCATTACATATTTACAGTAGCTCATGTGTGTGTGTCAATCCAATATGCGTTCAACTAAGGACATTAATTCCATTAGGGATTAAAGCGAGAAGTAGGTAATCCCTCTGTAGTTGGCTGAAATTGTCACTGTAAATTGTAAATAATGATTTTGGACGATGATTTGCTGATTTTCATAATTACAATAACGCACTGGCGGGCTGGGCCGGCTAATGGCACGTCCGAGATATGGATCTTGTTTGGTATTCGATTCATTTTCTTGGCTTACAAAATATGGAGCAATTGATTCGAGTCATTAGTTTTTAATTGGTTAAGCATTGCAATTTTTTGTTTCGATAAACAAGGTATTTAGATAGAGCTCATGGTAATTATAGATAGACGGCTAGTTTTCTTCGATGGCACGATGAGAATTCTAGCAAGTGTCGGGAAAATCAATCAAATATGCAATTGTTTATAGCCTTTTTAACTTAATCGGTAAGCGATGGATTTCTTGCGGTTCAGTTGTTATCCAATTACGAGGTTGGTGTTTACGTGTCGATTATCTTTATTTCTTATTGCTGTGATAATTTTATTGCCTACAAGCAAACTAAAGAAATACATCAACCCTTATGTATGTACATATGTCTAATAAATATATTTTCTTGCTTTCTTTCTTTCTTTCTTTTTGAAATAAAAAATACAAGACATGCCGCTAGCGTCTTGTACTGATTTGGATCAGTTGAGCTATCTCTAGATCGTTTGTAACGGTCTGCAGATAGCTCAAGTGTTTCTTGTGTATTTTGTACATTTTGTAAATATTTGTTTGATTTTCTTTGTGTAAATAGTCAGATTAGTGTAAGTCAAGTTGAGCAATCAACAAATTTAAGCTCGGTGTGATAAAGGCTTGTTTTATTTATTCATAATAAAATTGGTTTCTTGTTACTTTTGGTTTTTTGTGCACGTGGTGAGTTAGACTTCTGAGCCCGAGAAATATGCAAATCTGACCGCCAAAATGAAAGTTTTGGTCTAAAATACAGAACCAACCAAATTAATAAACCTTCCTACTTCTGTAAGTTGTCTGAATAACTGCAAAGTGCGGTGTAGATAACTTGAATAGTACCTACTTCAGCAACATCTTCAAACCACATGTTCAAATTTGGTTACGTTTATATTTAAACAGTAGATACTTGTACTTCCAGTTGCACATTATTTTAATTTACATTTACAATGTTATTTTAATACAGACTGAATTATAAACTCAAAATGTCTTCTTACATTAAGAAGTTTATAAGTAGGTACCTATCTGTATAAATTAAATGCTTATGGAATATAATGTATTTAAACTTTCCAAATAGCTTTTAAGTTCTTATATTTAATATAAGAAAGAAAATACTTTGCATACATAATAATAAAAAAACATTCAAAGAGATTGCTGCAAAAAGAATCCTACGGCCCGGCTCAGAAGCTCTCGTCATCAAAGAATAAAAACAATTTTGAAAAAAATTAATGGTTCATTGATATTATTATGTAGGTAACAAAATTATGTTAGATATTTATCTTACGCCTATTTTTAAGCTGATTTTGTAACTACATTTGCGTCAGTGTTCTTATGACTAAACTTTAAAAAGAGGTTTATATATTCTTCGCAGATAACTATTAATTAACTTCGTTCATTCCTCGTGTAAAATCATCATAATGCTGATATTTTCACAGGTTTTGTCGTAGGTACCACTGCAAAGCGCGTGTTGGATGAGTTTTAATTCGACGATATTACATGCGTAATTAAAATTTGTGTGCATAATAGAGGTGCTAATCTAGCAGTCAAGCAAGCAGGCTTAGCTTGAAAGCAAATATGTATATAAAGAATTTAAATCTCATTATAAAAACCAACAGTGTTTTACAAAATACGAAATAGCCAAATAATATTATGTAATACATTCAAGATAAATTAAATGTAACATTAGTTCACCAATATATTAATGATTTGGAATTGTAAAAAATTATGTACCTACCTATGATAGTTGGAAATATGTAAGAAAATAAATTATGCACGTGCCTTCTTGCATTTTTTTTATTGTGTATTTCTTGATTGGTATAATAATAATTAACTGCATGGGCGGCTTACCTTGGGCGGTTCGGCTACGCTGCTACGAGTAACACTCACTGCTACTACTTCACTTGATTTTATTTTTTAAATCATAAAATCAGTTTTTACCGATAATAATCATTTTATTTCAATAGGATTGAATATGACTACGCCGCAAAGCTACGAGCGGCGAAGGCGCGAGCTTGTAACGGGAGGCTTCGAGGGACGAAAGCGCACGGTGCGTCGCGTTTGGCGCCTGGCACCTGACTGAAATGAGGCTCGCGCGCCCCGACCTACCCAACTACTATTCCACAATAACGTTTTTTTTCAAAACTCTGCTAACAAAAAAGAGGTCGAACGGAGGCTGCGCTATAAAGAAATGATTTGATGAAACAACCACTTGACAGGTGGCTCGCGTCGCATCTTCGCATGCACCAGTTAATTGTTGGTTGCGTTTACGTCGACGGCGCAGAGGATACACTGAAAAATGGCTTTTAAGTATTAATGCTCGCAAATAAGTGGTTGCCGCTCGTGTGACATTAAAACCCTCGCATTATTATGTATCGCAGAAGTTAACTGCGGATAGACCGGTTCGTTAGGATTAAGGCCCAGGCTATGCTATATTTAAAATGTTTTAAGTTTTTGTTTTAGTGTTTGGTTAGTATTTGGTAAATCAGTGGCCGCGTGACGCCGGGCTTAGATTTGTTTGATCGTGCCCCGCCCACCGCGCGCCATTGGTCGTCATCTAGCGCTGGGCGGAGCGTTGCTTAGATACAGACTTAGAAGCCTTTTCATGAAATGAATCTCTATTTCCTAAATATATACATAGTTTAAAGGAAACCTTATACCCTGTTACCTACTTTGATTTAATATCCGAGCTAGCTCAGTTATTTCAAACAAAATAGAAATAGCTTAATAAAAAAAGTAATACAGAATTACTATTACCCTTATTTTTTTTACTATTTGCTATTATCATTCATTTTGTTGATGGTTTTTGCCAACTCGTTTTCTAAGATTCATGTTTATTATAAGAAAATGTTGACCGGTTACCGTTGATTTCCTAAAACGATTGCATGAAATTGCAATAAACATTCACGCTGAGATGACAAAAGTTTATCTATACAGGGTGTCCCATAACTCAACGTCCAGCCGAAAATGGGCGATAGTCATGACAGCTATCAGAAAAATATAAAAAAAAAACCCTATTTCTCTTGGTCACAACATCGCGCGAGAACGGCTTGACCGATTTGGCTAAAGATTGGTGGGCAGGTAGCTTAAAACCAGGAGAACGACATAGAATAAAAATAACTTTTTATTTTGAATAAAAAGTAACGGGCTAAGGGGCATGCATAATAATAATGCGTAAAAATACAATGGTATAGATAAAAGGACGTAAGGTGTCTCATTTTTGTAATGTACATTTTATAGTTGTCTGAATTAAATGATTATTATTGTTATATAAAACGTGTTTTTACAGTAAGTTCGAATGTCATTTACATTTCACCGTCAGCCATCACACAGTTGAGTGCACGATTGTAATAACAATCTCAGGGAATTAAATTAAGCGGCTAATCTGCTTTGGTTACGTGTATAGTTACGCGATGTATGGTTTCAGGGGGAAGTGCTTCAGTCAGTGAGTAGTATTATTGTACTCGTATGTTTTTGAAGGCTACAGGGCTGTACTCAGCTCTTGGACACGAGTGTGCATGGCAGAAGTGATAAAAAAAATTACGAATATACAAGCATTGTTCTTTCAACTTAGGAGTTTAGACTAAGGTCAACCTTTTGCTCTCAAGAGCAAAATGATGAGCAAAATGATGGGGCAATAGTTTTATAAAACACCGATGTAGTTTTATTTTTTATTTAAGGCTATTGTGCATTGTTTAGAATGATAGTTAGGTAAATATGCATAGCAAAACTACTCAAACAGATAAACATCGGTCCTGATAATTGGCCAATAATACTGCATAATGTGAGTTTTTCCATACTTAATAATTTAGTCATTGTTTCCAAAGGTATAATAACAAAGACCTTTGAAGTGTAGGGCAGTTTAGCCCTGGGCGAGCTAGCGCTGACCTGCCCCTAGATCCGCCCTCAACACGCTGCGTGCTGTAAACATAACGGTGGGCGCGTGTCGGGCGCGAGTGTGAGGACGCCGCGCGGGGGGCGTCACGGCCCGTTACCAGCGCAGCCTCGGCGCGTGCACATGTCGCCCCGGCACGCGTCCGCACCGCTTTTTATAACTTCTTTTTCTGTTACCGTTCAACCTTTTTTGTTTTATTCCTTTGTTCGAATTTCGAATGCCTCGGGCCTGCTTCCTGATTTTCTGTTGTCTTTGATTAGCTTTTGAATTTGGAAGTCTATAATGATATTAACTCTTTAAACAGTCACGCAATTTTAATAAGACCTCCATGGTAGACCTCTTGAGTTATTATCAACACAATCAACGATATGGTGAATCTAAATTGACGGCTATTTGAATATGCGATCGGCCGGATGAGTTATCAAGATAATAACCATGCAAATCCTTAAACACGTTCATAAAGTATGCAAGTACACGGCTGATAGATAAGTAAATCAAAATAAAACAGTTGAAGGGTGGTATGGCTCAGCTGCAGGCGGCACTGCACTGCAGGCAAACCGGTACCGAGAGTCGGCCAGGCGGCTGACGATGTCGCACTTTGCCATTCCTTACAGTCAACTTTTATTAATTGGGCAGATGAGAGCCTCGGCTTCCATGACGAATGCTTATTCCTTATACGGACAACGGTTCGCGAAACCTTTTATAGATTCACAATTAAAAGTTTCTATTATAGTTAATAGCATGATTGGACTTTGTAGTTTATAGAAACGAGAATATTTGCTTTAAGTAGGGATAAAAACAGGTAATATAACGGAAAGGACGATTAAGTGGAATAAAATATAGCGTGGGGGTGCGGGTGGCAGGTGGCTGCAGGTAGGGATGTGCCGCCAGCGCGCTATAGACGGCGAGGAGAACTAGGTCGGTCGATTGCGTGTTAGATTAACGTTAGGTACCTAAACCTAAAACATAATATATAGGTCAGAATAAGATAATAATATAATAAGTTGTTCTAAATCATTTTTGCAAAATGATATAATTTAAATTTTAAAATTTTGCGTTTATAGCAAAGAACCAGTAGCCGGGGCAGACATAAAACTAGCCTGAAATAGAAAAAAATCCGGGTAACAATTTATTTTTTAAGCTTTTGGGGGTGTGGTTTGAAGTATAAATCTCGATTTTCTAACTAATCCTGGAAGAGGGTTCGCCACCATCTTGTTTTAAAATTATTTTTTTTGTCTTAATTTACACAACTATGGGCGAATAAAGTATTAATGTACACTGAAATAGCTGTAATAGGCTTTTACAGGGGTCCTTATTACCAGCCAGTCATATAAAGTTGGAGTGTCAGCCGTTGGTCGTGGCAGTCGGGGCTTCAGAAAAAAAACTAACAGGCTTTTACGACTATTTTGAGACATATGTTTTAAGCTCATTCACGTATTCAATGCCGAGTACCCGTTAGAAAGAATGACGAAAAAATTACTTTTTTGGTTTTTTATTAATATATCTGTTATCCTACGGTTTTCTCCACCTTTATCTATATGGCCGGCAATAAAGACCACTGTAAAATTCTATTACAGCTATTTCAGTGTACATTTATACTTTGTTTGCCCATAGTTGTGTAAATTCAGTTTGTATAGGAATCGAACAACCTTAAGAGCATAAATGGCAGTATCCAAAGTTGTTGGAAATTTAATTTCTCACAAGTTTGGTCATGATCATTTTTACGCTAAATTTAAATTACAGTAACCATTATTTCTAAGTTTTAAAAAAATAGGCTAAGCTTCTTGTTGCAGTATTCAACCGATCTAATCATTTCAATCGAACGTACCCCATCACTAGGCACCCTCTTGGACGACAAGAATAAGATTCACCGCGTGAGTCGCGGCATGTGCACTGTGCACCCTCAACGGATTTATTGGAAGTCCGCGCGTGCCATGCGTCATACTACCTACCCACTACTAATATCTTTGTCCTCGCAACTGTTTTTAAAACAGTTACTTTCCAAATTCAAAAAGTTCAACAAAAAGTTTGGTAGCGTTACTTTCTAAATAAAAGAGAAACGTCAACCTGGATTCTTTTAGATTCGTCTTCCCTGTTTTACATATTTATGTAAAACACTTCACTGAAAACAGTGAATAAAAGCCCTTTTAATAACTGTTTTTGTGTTTGAATTAAGAACACACCAATAAGGTCGACCTCCATAATAGTCGTCATACTCTCATTTGATTGGTCGAAATTGTTGACAAGGAATTTACTTTATAGTCATTGTCATTGCATTAGTAAATTGGCACTATTTTGAATACTGTTCCTTTGTAAGTTCAACACAAAGTTCTGTAATAATTAATCGATTGAAAATGCATTCTTAGTAATGAAAAAGATGCGTTGAGTGAGAGTGTTTCTTTGTTGTTCAATTGAGTTGTTAAATTCATGAAAGAGAGGTCACACACTCGAATCCGTTTCGTCTTCTTCTCGTCTCCGTCTCCGTCCCGTGTCCGTCCCGTGTCCGTCCCGTTTCGATCCCGTCTCCGTCCCGTTTCGATCCCGTCTCCATCCCGTCTCGGTCCCGTCTCCGTCCCATCTCAGTCTCGTCTCCCGTTTCGGTCCCGTCTCCATCCCGTTTCAGTCCCGTCTCCGTCCCAACTCAGTCTCATCTCCGTCCCGTCTCCATCCATCTCCGTCCCGTCTCCGTTCCGTCTCCGTCCCGTCTCCATCCCATCTCTATCCCGTCTCCGTACCTTCTTCGTCCCGTCTCCTACTCGTCTTGGTCCCGTTTCCCTCCCGTTTCGGTCCGACTCCGTCCAGTCTCGTCTCGGTCCCGTTTCCCTCCCGTTGCGGTCCCGTCTCCATCCCATCTCAGTCTCATCTCCGTCCCGTCTCAGTCCCATCTCGGTCCCGTTTCCATCCCATCTCGGTCCCGTTTCCATCCCATCTCCGTCCCGTCACGGTCTCGTCTCCATCTCGTCTCAGTCACGTCTCCATCCCGTCTCGGTTCCGTCTCCTTCCGTCTCCGTCCCGTCTCGGTCCCGTCTCCTTACCGTCTCCGTTTGGCCGAAAATGCTGTTTGTGTTGGATAGTCCATTAATCGAGGAAGGCTATAGGTTAACATTAACGGTCATCGCTCAAGTTATGTGCCGCTACCTATAACACACACAGTACAATACACTTGTGGGCCCTCACAAATACTCAAAACCAGAGCTAAAGACATAGCTAGTCAGGCATGTAGTAGGCCTACAGACTGTTGGTGATGAAAATATAATCTCAAAAATAACTCTCCTTTTCCATTATACTTCCGCTTTTATTTTTCAATTTATCTGTCTGGGGTACCCGGAAATTCTGATACATTGTAAGAAGACCTTACTACCACCAGTTGCAAACAATGGTCGCGAAGCATGTGGCGGGTGCAGCGCAAGCGTCGTGAAACCGTAAAAGCTCTTCAGGAGTGCGCATGCGCGATAAAATTGCGCGCGCATTGTACGGCACGCCTGCTCATTACGATGGAAAACTCTGCAACGTGCCACCTCACCAGTGATGCCAACTGGTGTGTCGGTGAATAGATTCCACACGTTCATTATGTGAAAAAATATCCTTTAGGCACCTAAATGTTTACTTTTCAGTTACCACAATGAACAATGAAAGAATATGTCCTTCATCTACAGATATAATAGTATGTTTTATGTACTATCAAACCTTTCATGTTTACTCATCATAATTTCAAGGCATCCTTTACTAAACCGTAAGAAGTCACTGCTGAACATAGGACCCAAAGATTTTTAAAGCTGAGCTGCCCAACGGGTACAATGAGCAACTTTGTGGTTCCATCAGCTAGGTAGTTGTAAAAACCCGAGTAGAGCCCAAATCCCGAGTAAAGCCCTGAGAAGTCGAGGAGGCGCCAGGCGATCCCTTGACTTCTCCCTGTAGCGGAAAGTAGGAACACCCCAGGTTTTTAGTTAGGGTATACCGCTTTTGTCAAGGCGGGGAGTCCCACATAACCATCGGTCCCCCCGGGGTTTTCCTGGGTACCAAAAAAATAAAATAATGTAGTTGTAAAAAACTTATGTGAATCTTTTTTTCTAAATTTCGCCAATATTTGTCCTACCCGTCACAGTTGGCAGCACTTCATGTAATTAGGTAATTACGACCATTCTTGTGCTCCCATATTCAGCACATGTCATGTTTCTACTCCGAGGTCACAGCCTGGGATGTTGTGGTTTTCGATTACTGCTTGTGTAATGATGTAATGACTATAAGCTCCTGGCAAAAGCTTTGGTCTATTCACGCCAGTATTCACATTGAAAACAGGCTTCAAGCTACTGCCAGCAGGCACAGGCACCAGTAAAACGGAGATATGAAGAGGATCGATTGGTATTATTTTGTGAATGGATAGAAAAAAAACATGGGAACTAAAATAAGATAGTACTCACAGCTCAAAGTTACTGTCGACCAGTAGGCACAGGCACCAGGAAAAACTGAAATATTAATAGATTATTTTGTGAATGGATAGAAAATAAAAAATGTGGAATCTAAAAAAAAATAGCCCTCACAGCTCAGTTGATAGAAGCTCTTCCTTCCTGCGCAGGAGGGCATGGGTATCAAAATACCGTCAACAAATATTTGTGTGGTGAGCACAGATGTTTGTTGTCTGTTCGGGTGTTATTTTGTATTCTAAGTACATAATGTATTTAGAAAATATATATATATGTATGTTATCAGTTATCTGGTTCCAATAGCGATACAAGCTCTATTTAGTTTGGGGTAGATGGGTGGGTTGACAACAAATTTTATTAATTTTTTATACGCGAAATGGAAGATCTTGTTTGGCGATCGATAGATAGTGTCCAGGATAAACAAAATGTAATCTGTATTAAGTGTAAATTATCATTTTTCAAAGCTAAACATTATTCCTATTTTTAAAGTCGCTGTTTGTGGTGGGCCAGTTTTTAAAAAGAGCTATGTTTATTATAAAATGTTTCATCACAGATGCTCTTAAAAAGTTGTTAAACCGAAATCCCATTATCCCTAAAGGCACATTATAGGCAAAGTTTCAGCTGATCGCCATCGCCTAGACATGCACAGACCTTAACACGTTAAGTGCGAAGCGAGGCCTAAATCACCCCTGATGCAACTTCCCTGTGGTGCGGCAAGCAAAAAAGTGAATTTCTCTGTCGTGCGAATGGCATAGCTTTGGTTTGGTCCAGTGTAGGAAAGAGATAAATATATATTTGAGATCACTAATGGTTCATGGACTCGGTGGTGTACCTACCTTGGTACCGGATGTCTTAGGCCTCGTGCCGCACTGAATTAATATAATTTTAATGCAGTGCGGAACGAGGCTAAAACGTCCCATATCCCCCCTGACCTCGTACCGCACTCAACGCGAGCTTCCCGCGACCAGTGTTGTGCATCACGTCGATTACACATAAATTCACACTCATAAATAAGTACAACATATTGAGATTTTTATAAAAAAAGTATATTGATACTGATTTTTTAATGTTAATTCAAGTTCTAATAATTGTATTTTTAAAGCCCGAGGCAGAATAAATAAGACAGTTTCTTTTCTACTTCTGGTTGCCTTTTTTTTCTATTCTGTGAACCGCATTAAGATTTTCATATACAAATAGAAAGATAAACCTTATGCATAAACCGTAATCCATTATTTTCCAATAATAAGTCTGTAATAGGTGCCTCTTAATGGTATAGAATGGAACGCTTCGTGCGCGAGTCCGACTCGCACTTGGCCGGTTTTTTTTTCTTTATGGCGCCTTCAAGACGAAACTTCTTCAAAGGTTGTCTGGAAGAAATCGCTTTATAGCGATAAGACCGCCCATTGTACATTTAGATAATAGTATTTATGTGTTAATTCTCTTTTGTTAGTTTGTAAGGTGTACAATAAAGAATTTTCTATCTATCTATCTATCTATCTATCAAGCACAATTAAAATTATTTAAAAAAAAATGTATCCTTTTATAGCTTTGTGTTGTTTTGCCAGGTTTTGCCCTTAAAACGATCTAATGAGATATAATTAATCAAAATCGGTCAAGTCGTTGCGTAGTTAAGACAGTTTAAAAACGTCGATTTATTTTTCCCATCACTAATCGCAGCGAAAATTTGCCCTATTTCAGTGCGTTACGAGGTGTATAAGATCCCATATTTTGTTTTGCTAATAATTCCTAAACTAGCCATCAGATCCCGGGGCGACGGTGGATTAGGGTTCATCAATTCACTGTCTATATCAATAAGGACCAAAATTCTCATTTATCTTTGATTTCGCGCCAGAAAATGGATTTTAGTCTGTAAAAGGAGGTGGGGTCTAATAGACCGCGTGTCGCCCTAACGTCTGGTCACGGTACGGGCCGATTATACCTCGTGCCGCAGGAACGGAAAGTATGCAAAAATTGGTGCCGCAGCTAACGTGTTAAGAGCTCTGACCCCGAGAACTCATACCCTCGACCTATTTTTTAAAACGTCTGTCACCGCACGAAATGATAACCTATTCCATAGATAGGTCATTAGGTCCTACATAACCTATTTCTTAAATAGATGTTGTGTGCCAGTGTAATTATTTTTAAACTTACTGAATGGATATTTAGTTATTCCAATCAGTCAGTCGAAAATCTTGTTAGAAAAGGCACGTTTGGAAAACCTGAGCTAATGCAGTTGACTTTTGATTATTGGAAGAGTTATCAGAGGTAGGTACACACAGGCATGCGTACGTGTGCTCTTTGACAATTTAATAGCATATGCTTGTGCACCTGCCCTTGCAAAAAGTAGGCACACGCTTGAGGCAGCGAAGCGCGGAATTCGTCGCCGCGGTCGTCCTCCTAGCCTATCTTATACGCTATTTATTGGTAATTGATTGGAAAGGTGCATTAAGCTCTATACGTGTTTTGTAACGTTTTCCTTACATGGATTTTTGTTCTTGTTCTATTTGCTACCTGCGCGTCCAAACATTTCTTTGTTCCACATTTCAGAGAACCAGTATGAGCTAGGTACCATTTTTAGATAGGTAGAGTATATTTAACTCAAAAAACCTTCAACATTATGCTACTCATCCAAATTGGTCCCTTGGTAGACACTTTAATTGTAATAAGTTAAATAATAATCAGACTAACCTAGGCTCGAATATATGACGTTTTCGTAGTTCTAATAATGCAAATGACTAAGATATACCCTTGAGCGTTAGCCCTTAGGTGTTTCAGACGTGATTGCAAAAAGTTAAAATCAGCAGATACATCATAAATCTGACGAGTTTAAAACATAAATATCTCAAGCGACGCATTAAATGGTGAATTTCTTGCAGCGATCAGCACTGGCCATGGAGTGCAGTGCTTCAGTGAAGATGTCTGGGCGAGTTAACGTGTGCCCCGCGGCGTCGTCGGCTGCGCATGTCCGCTTAATGAGTGTTTTAACTACTGTTGGTAAATCATGCTCCACGTCTACTGCAGGCATGTGATGTGCCGCCGGAGTCAACCAGCTGCGCAATCATTCAGTAATTGGTAAAAGAATACGCTGCAAGCGCAACCCACCAGCGACAATAAAAACGAACATTTACCTACTACTTAATGTCATGGAAATTTATAGGCTAAGCTGAAGATAAAACGGCAACCAACATTTTCATTAAGCGTTTATCTTCTACAATCCTGTTTTGAGCTTTCTTACATATTAAAGTTTGCAATCGAAGTTATTATTACATAAACCCCCCAATTAAATAAGCAGCTCAAAACATTGAAAGCTAAAAAAATTAGGTTAGCGTAATTAACCGGTAAAGGTGCCACGATTTTGCAGTCGGATAATGAATGGGCAATCACGCTCCTTTGATAAGTGGTAACACAGGTAACGTGTGACCGGTGGAATGATACCTTGGTTTCAAATCGAGGATCCTCTCCACGGCCCGGTTGTAGAGGTATTACGCGGGGTAAGACGGGTCAGGCGAAACTGGTCGGGCAACGGCCTAGTAGGAGCAGTTATATAACCACTGGACGTGAACTGAGATAGGAAATAAATTCAAGTTTCAACCGCTGCTGTTTACAAGGAAGCTAGAAGCAATATTAATGAGTATTTTCAGTATGATCAGCATGTAATTTTGGAAAAATCAAAAGTGTATGTAAATCTACCAATGAGGCAACAACATCTGCCGCTTCGTTCGTTGTAATGGTATATACAATTGTTTACATTCTGTGCAGCCGACTGTACCAAATATCCTAACAGCTTCCAGTTACTTCGTGCAGTGTTGCTTTAGTGCTGACGATTAATTTATGATAGGATAGTAGACCATTGCGATAATCGAGCTTTCCGTTTTGCTATTATGACCCTTTACCTGTTGCTCGAGCTAAAATTTATGATAGAATAGTAGGTCCCTTCTGTCTGACTGAAGGAGCTTTCCGTTTGCCTGTGAACTGATGCTCGAGCTTTGCAGTAAAAGCTTCGTGTTTCCGAGGTAGTTTTGGCGTCCAGTGCTGCCCCCTCGCAGCCGGGCAGGTGGGGCGAAGGCCGCTCGGGACCGGGAGCGCGTCGCCTCCAGTTAATTGATTCCAATCTGAGGCTCGCGATAATTCACTTGTACGAATACACTCTCGCTCTCCGATAATTATGAAATAACGGTGCTCTTTGTGTTCGGATTTCTGCGGGTTTTGGCATGAATAAAGTTATATAAGCGGTAAGATTTTTGAATGAAATTTCTATGGAATTTTGGTCTCTTTTCAGTGCAACAGTAGGGTCTTTCGGTTTTTATTTTATTATATGCTGTGGAATGTTGACAAATAACTTTTCAAAATGACGTATGATTAAAACTGAAATCTTTTTAAAGCAATGCGAAAAGAAACTGATTTTGCAAAGCAATTATGTTGATGGAAAATATATGCCTTAACTTAACTCTAACCCTTATTTTAACTAATAAACCTGAGGTTTCGAAACGATGGACAAAACAAAAGCTAATTCAAAAACGTTACTTTAGTACTAGTGCCTTTAGTACCTATACCTTTCCAGACTGAAAAGTTACAGCTGCGAATTGAGCCTAAATGTAATAAAGTCGTAAGTGCAGGTCGGTAATTTGACATAAAGACCTGCGTCCCCGGACCGGTATTTTTCTTGAGCTAGCCAACTCAAAAATATTGGTGCATGGTTATTTTTGGTACAAAGATTAATCATTTAAAACTAGCGTAATTAGTCCCCTGTACCACCTGTACCTGTATCAGTCAGTGAAAAAATAATAAATACGCAGAAACATCAAAAATAAAATCCCCAAGAGGAAGTGGTACCTACGGATTAATGTCTGCTAAGTATAAATCGCCGCATCGACGGCGGTCCGCTTAAAGAGAACAAGTTTTTGATACGGTCTCGGCGCAAGATAGCCTACTGACTTAATAATATCAAGAGGAATACAGGATAAATACCTGTAGGCCTAACATGAGCTCTGTCTGGCTCTATCTCTGATTCTGGTTTTGAGTCTGTGTGAGTGTTGACTAAATAAATCCTACGTCAAAACGTCACACACACAGTATAATGCACTGGTGAGCACTCACACAGACTCAAAACCAGAGCCAGAGACAGACCTACTGTATAGTGATACTACTACTGCCTACTGTATAGTGTAGATGAGATAAAATCTTCTTCTAGAAGTTAATCATGCCAAAATATTTTCAAATAGGCCAAGTCGCGCTTTCGTATAATGAGGGAGTATTCAATAGGGTCCTATAAATAGCGTAAATAGTCCACATAGGGAAGCTGAAAATATGTTTGTGTTCTGAACATATTATAGCAACAGCAGATAGATAGAGGCTCCTGCAAAAAAATCGGTTGGATACCCATAATCATGGCATTTATATTCGAAAACCTGTTGCAAAATGTGCACTAGCTAACTGTCCTAGCTTCAGCTGCTCGAATGCCACTGTTAGACACTACGATCGGCAGTAATATAAAACACTTTGTCCTGGAACCCGTCTGATTAAAATCAAACACAAAAAATGCTAATCAGAGGGCGAGTGCGTTAAAGTAGCCGTTTCCATATAAGTGATGCAGACGGCGTCACGTAGCTAGACTAGACCCTGAAATCTAAAGGGAATTGGTCTTTATTTGTACGTGCGGTAAGGGTTATGTGCGTTGAGGACTGGCGGAGTACTGAAGGTTAGGTTTTGAAGCACGTGCCTAATAATTACGCGTAAAGGTCGCGCGCGCACATTGCGCGCCTGCTTGGCTACCGCAACACATTGAACGCCTCCGGCTTTTAAGACACAGCAGATATCTGTACATTTCTACACGGAGTTTACTATACTACCAGGAATCAGCAAAATCAATATTTCCATGCAATAAAACCCAAGATTTTAGATACTCGTTTTAGCTCATTTACAGTTTTTAAATGTTTAAATTTTATACTTGTTAGACTTACCTGGCTTTGCAGCAATTCTTCTTCTTCTTATCGTGTCACTGATTCATTTTTTCATGCACTTGACACATATTTTCGAACTTTTTAGGTTCTACGATATGCCGGTTTCCATCGTTTGCTGAGCTGAGCATGATGCACGATGTTTTCCAAATAGATATGCATTCAAATAAAGAGCTAAGTATACATATATGCTTAGTATGTATAATCTTGTGTCACAAATATGTGTCTAGTCTTTCCTCTTGTTTTGTCGTAATATTTGGTTAGAGAGATGTGGGTTCGATTACCTTTGTGGAAGCAAATTTTGCATGATCTGCTAATATTTGAAAAAAAAGAAGAAAAAAATATGAAGCAAGGTCCCATTAATATTATGATGGCGACTCGAGTAGTTAATTACTGAACGATTTTATTACTTTCTTTCAATGTAACATTGACGGCACAGACTTATCATATCGATGAATATAAAAACTTTACGATCTCAGTAATTAACTATGTTTAAAGTCATAATCAGGAGCATTATTTCGTTGCAAAAATTCTATTGCTTTTGCAAGTCCATTTTAAATTGATGTTTGGCATAAAATACCTACTTATTCTGATTGCACCGAACATGAAAGCAATTTGTCTCCAAAAAAAGTAGTCATAGGTGTCATAAGTGTCCTTATTTATCCTATTCATGTTATACCTACATGCTTAAGTAACAATGCTTGGATGATTTGAGAGGCCATTCCATTAGACCGATTTGGATGAAACTGTTTGAAAATTCAACTCGCAAAGGGGTGCAGCGGGGATTGAAGTTTGTATCGAAAAACTTAACGCGAACACTATTCCACTATAGATAAGAATGTGAACAAAAAAACTTAGAATATTATACGTATATGACTCGATGATTGAAAATTATTTAGCCTTTTGTTTTAGTTAATTTAAAATGCTCTACGTATGCTTAAAATTGACAAATGCTAAGATAAACACACAGCTCGTAATGTTATATTAACGAATCACTAATTTATACCTTACCCAGGAGTATGACATAATAATAATGGTGTTACATTGTTGTGGCTAATTATACTGTTCGTCTTTAGGCACTTAAGTTGTTGAGTATGTCTTACGGTATTTTTTTGATAGCACTCGATGACGTGTGTAGTGAAACAAAGTTGAATCGGAGTACGATAATATTTGTACAAATATGTTAGCCCTACGAATATGTGTCGCATTCTGTGTAATTGTGAAGGACCTAGCTATAAATAAAACTTTCGCGGCGCAAGCGCGTTAAATCGTTCCCGACGCCGCCGATGGTTGGAACTTGTCTGGGCGCACCTGCGACAATTTTTATAGTATAAATTTGCATTAATTCATTTAGTCCTGTTTCCAACGCAGTGTATAAATGGGTTAGCCGGTAAGTGGTATCTAGCCGGGCTGGATTGCCGTCACCGGCCGGTGTAAGCCGTCGCCTGTCCACTAACCGCCTAATTGACAGTGTACACGCGTGCTCCTTAAAAGTATTCCACTTTTGCCAACTCAACACTCACTTGTGACACACGAAATAATCTTATCAGATATACTTTTACACTAGGGTTCGTAATTTCTTATATTCTGCACAAGAGGACGAAGAGGAGTTTTAATCATGGTTTAATTCTGTGCTCTCACACATAATTAAACCATGATTAAAATTACAGTACTACTGAAGAATTAGATTAATATTTTGTTAGCAACACAAATCGCTCAAGCGATCGCGAAAATCGATGTGAGTTGTCAATTTTTGTAAATTTTTGTCGAGCCGTGTTGCTGGAATCGACACGCTGTTCATTTCATTTCCCTGGTACGATATTTAGTAAATTTTGACAGCATTCATGACGTGTGATAAAGTAGTACGTCATCGAAAATTAGGAAGTTAATTTTAGAGCTATTAAAGGATCTAAAAATAACATTTATCAATTATTATTGTCCATCGAGGAGAGAATAAGTGCCCAATTAAGTTGTTATTCCCGTAATCCAGTATAGAGGATCGCAAAACGGGTTCATATGACATCTTGAAATATGCAGCCAATAACGGCCACAGATACATATTATTGAAAACTTTTTCAGATCAGTTTACTTGTATCCAAGAAGCTATTAAGTTAATTAATACAATTAAATACAACCTAAGGTATCATTAAAGATTCCGAATGGTATACAAATATAGATGGTATGGATACAAGATAAAGTTCTAGTTTGACAGGACCCTATATTATAGGTAATATATTAATAATAGGTATCTAAGTATAGTCTTTCTTGAATCAAATAAAATAGTTTTGAGGATAAATGAGAAGTCCACTAACATACTCATCATGAAATATCCAAAACTGCAAACACTAGAGATCTAAAATTTGGACACAGATACTATGCTGAGGAATGTAGGCCTATTTCAGAAAGATTTTATTAAATTCTCACCTCTGAAGTTTCCAATGTGGTGTCAAAGTGGGTATAAAAAAATGGTTACCTTTCACACATCTCCGTCTAGCCCTAATCTAGGCAAAACTTGTACTATGTGAACCAGATAACTTTATATTAAAACAGATCATAATGAAGACAATTCTGTGTAAATATTTGTGGTCATAATAATAACATGACATTTAAGCATTATCCACAAAAAGCTATTATATCTACCAGATGCCGCAATGTGCAATGTGATGTCAGAAATGCAAGTTGCAAAAAGTGCTCGTCTGTTGACCCACTGCTTTAAATAGAAGCCATACTGCTGTGGCCAGCGCAAGTGATAAGGGGGAATAATTCAGGGGGAGAGTGGGAGGAGGTGAAGCTGTCGCCGTTCGATGTAAGGTGTTGGAGGCATTTTTGTTACAAGTAGTCTTATAATAATTCCGTCTGTAATTTAAACAAAGACGAAAATATTTTGATATTTTGTCCGAGGACTGAATGCCAAAGATTTTAAAATGTAACCCAAAGCTATGGATTGAGTTGAACATTGCTCAAATCTAGGCGATCAGCTGTGATCTGCGATATCAATGGCGATAGCGATCATTTTCAGCATGGGTGTTGCATACATCTGCACACACTGCCGCGAAAATTGACATAGCAATATTTACCAGCGATACACTGATCGCCATCGCAGGTGAGGTAGGTTTGCGCAAGGCTGCGCAAGAAATTTACTATGAAACTTATAATTTTAATTAGAATTTCCAATTACTTATCCTATATTTATTAATTTTGTTCTTAGGTTTAGTAGGTAGGTATACAATTTATGAAGATGGTGGTTGATAAAAGAAATATAGCCAAGATACAATAATTATAGCAAAGATTCATGGATACCATAATATATTTTCCTATGCCAATAGTCACTGATAAGGTGAGGACACTTTAAGTTACTCAATTTGAATCTTACGTATAAAACCTTTTTCTATAGTTGAACACGTGTTATTTACACGGGTTTACACTTAGTCCTGTGAAGGCATGTGTAACATTGAGTCGTTACACGGATCCGGGCTAACCGTCTTACATTAATAATGTGTATTCTAGTGTTCTGCAGTCCGACAAGAAACCCCTAGTTTTAATACCATGCCCGCACTCAACCTAGCCAAAGCCGTTTTCACAGACTTATGCCATCGTATTGATTAATTGAACACGGGATAATTAATTACCGCACAAAAGTACAGGTGTATTTGAAGAGGATAGTATGTTCTTTAAAATGTCGCCTGGCACATATAATCTAGTCCTTCTTACTCGCCTTGCCTTATTTCCTGCTAGAGACCATTTTTTTAAGCCTGGTAGTTCATAAATATATTAGAGAGACAAACTGACTTCGGATACCTGCTCCCTGAGTGTCGAACACGCGCTTGGCCAATTTATTTATTCCAACGATTTCCCACGACCTGCAAGAGGTTGACATTAGAATTCGATTAGGCGGCAGACTGTTTAAAGAAATTATTTTACAACTTAGCACATTTTCAGATTCAGAATTTATTTTTCTTACGTCATTTTTTTTTTCTTTGCAGATTAAAAAGACTTGCGTAAGCAAAAGCGTGTTGGCTGCTCTGTGAAAAAGACAAATTTCAATTATCTGTGAAAATAAATTCCTTTGAAATAACCAGTTATCTCTGAGAATAATATCCTTCGTAGATAACTAGTTATCTGCTAGGAATAAGCGAAAATTACATGATTCACTAGCACACAAGTACAAGATGAACACAAGTAGGGACGTTAAATTTCAACAAACTTCGTAGAGCGCTCTACGAGACGTGCGCCCATACAAAAGACTTCAACGACGACAGCGCGTCTACGAGGCGAGCTCATTCAGTTTTTACACAAAAACTTTCTAAGCTGGGGCATGTGTAAAACGAAACCACGACTTTTTATAAACGCCTTATGATATTCAAAAAACTTCAAGGAGTTTTCGGTAGGTGAGCATTATAAAAAAGCCGTGGAGTGACTACTCGTAGAGTTACAACCACTAGATGAGACAGGACTTTGGTAATATTAATAAAACTTAACTTATAAGAAAAACAGTTACTTAGCCAATTACCACACATTATGTCTTTTAAAAATCAAGCTGTGTTGTGTTGAGACTTACCTACATTTTAAGAACGGGTTTTTTAGAAGTAAATTGTAGCGTGTAAAGTGGAAATCCGTGGTGTACCTTTAGAGATATGATAAATCCGTGCAATTATTTATACGTTCTACCCTAGTCATGATCGTGTCTAGAGCGCTTTGTCTCTGGTTCTATTCAGTTAACCATATCCAGTCGTTTTGTATTTCTCCAACGTGTTTTATAAGGTTTGGAAGGCATCCCTCGAATCAGCGATGGATTCACCATATGGCGCCACATGCGCTCGCGCCGCTCGTGCTACCAAATTGCAGGTTCTTCAATTGGTCTCATTCAATTAAACTGAAACGTTAGATGTCAAATACATTGGGGTGGATTCAACCCATCATCACTGAAGAAACAAAATATTATTTATTGTAGAAAAAATGTTTTTTTAAATTTTACGACATACGATGACGGACGAATTGCGATAAATATACTTTCACGGGTGACTAATCGACCAATCAAATATTTGACAGTTGTTTAACTCAATATTTCAATTTGGTATACACGACTGTATTTTGAATCTCTGTGCATGTACTTGTACAGTTCCTGAAGCAGATCTCATCGGACCTTAACTAATAAGTAAGTACATATTGTTAATTTTAATATCTAAGCTTTCCTTTTTATGTATGCACGCCAATGCCATTTTCTACCCCTTTTGTGCATTATTTTAAGTTTTGTGCACTAAAGAGTTAAATAAATACATTTTATTTGCTCTTTTTTGTTTATTTGCGCGTGATTTTGAATCGAGCTCGATGTCGATGTGAACAGTGTAGGCAGTAGCCATTTTACAAGTTGAAACTGCATGTTGCCTTACAGGCAGCGACTTTGATTCTTTTCTCAAAATTTGAAGAAGATTGCACATATTGTTGGATGCACAGCACGTGTAGGAAAAGAAGGTTCTACGCTGTAAATGTTACACCCTGTAATTATTTTGCTTATCACGAACTTGAAAAAAGCAATCCACAAAATTTTGCACGCTTGAAATTGCCTATGAAATTATAATCCGTGTAGGGTGCACCACAATGAACCTCGTCAACCGAAAAATGATTAACAAGCGATTATACTGACGGATGGATGGCTCGCACTGGCTTCCCCGGCCATAGACCTACGAATATGCATTATATGATTTATTCAGATAGTGCTCTGAATAAATCATATAATGCATATTCGTAGGTAGGAGTTTGCAAGATATAGGTAAACTTCAGGTGGGTAGGTACTGGATTTTTCTATGGAACTTTTTGATCGGAATGTTGTTTATTAAGCATATTTTTTTTAAACAAGCTGATGGGACAAGCATATTGCCCACTGGATGTTAAGTGGTAACCATCGCCTATAACAAAGTATTGCTTCGTAGGTCAATAAAATGAGTAGCATTAAAGCCTTGCGCATATCTAAGCGTTCGGCGATTGCGATCAGTGAAACGCTGTCAAATATCAGATCGCAGATGTGTGCTTAGATATTTAGGTTTAGGGTAGTGACAAACCATATTGTAGGTTGTGGTAAAAAACCAGGAATCATTGACCCGCAGAAAATCGTTAGAAACCCGATTATCTAAACGGCGACGTCATACTATAAAATATATGCAAATAAAATCACTCTATCAATTCATCGGGCTGTGGCGCAGTTTCACCGGTGAGTGAGCAGCGCGAGCGATGCGCCGGCGCACGTGCCACGACATATGGCCGCGCCATACTGTTTGTTTGCCAATCATAACGGACATATTTCATCAGATAACGGCCCATTGCCCGTGGCCCATGGCCCACCTCCGACATATTGGCCCGATCTAAAACAACGTGTAACAATTAAAATGTCGTCACGTGAGATTAATCTCGCTCATTCGACATGGCTTTCGCCAAATATGTATCTCGTTAGGGTAACAGATATTTATTGGGTTCCATTAGCATTGTTGATGATGACACGGCGCTTTGGAGTCAGTTAATCATAAGGGCGTGTTGATGAGATGAGTTCAATGTTGACTTTCCGTTTTGTATTTCTAAGTTATTATCCTATTAAAAGCCAAAAACCAATCAATCAATCTTCAAGCGCAGAAATCACCAAGTAGTTCCAACGTAATGTGGTGATAACCAATTGAACGAGCAAATGAACAGTGTAACAATAAAATCGCAGGGCACATCAACACCGCCCGTATCTTCGGCCACGGCGTCGACCCCAGACCCCATCGCTGACATTGAACTCTACAGAGGGGCAGGGTAGGATGGGGAACATTGAGAATGATAACTGCATAATTATTATACCTTGGGTAGATTTTTGGAGCGCTGGTGGCCTAGTGTTAGCGGCCCCGCCTTCCGATACTAAGGTCGTGGGTTCAAATCTAATCGTTTACCAATGAGTTTTTCTGCCCAAAAATGTATGTACTTTGTGCCAGTGCTCTCAAACGGTGAAGGAAAACATCGTGACAAAACGGCTTATCGAAGAACCTAACAAGTTCGAAAATATGTGTCAAGTGCACGAAAAGAGCCTCTTTGAGGAGCACTTAAAATCCTTTCACCACACTTGGTTCAAAACAATCAGTGACACAAGAAGAAGAAGAAGAAGAAGGTGTAGATTTTCTGTTAATCTAGTAGTAGTCGTTATAATAACGACTACTACTTCTTCTTATCGTGATACTAGTTTATTTGTTAAGAAATTTAAGTATGTATAATTTTTTGTACAAATACAGCACATCACTAATAAAAGATTTTAAAAGAAAATGTCAAAACCTGTTTTGCCCCAACCTCCTCAACATGCGGTCGTACTTAGAGCCCGCATGTTCGTTATTTGTACCGCGGTGATTTGCATGCTCCTCGAACGAGGAGATACTATCTACCATAGTTAAAATGACAGTAGTTTTTAAAGCTAGGTAGGTAGGTACCTTACCTACTTATAAAGGAAACAAGATGCTTTATGATATACTTACTCACAAATCCAAAATAATGATCTCGAAGTTTAAGCAGAGTTGTTATATAAATAAATAATTATGAAAGGATATTAGCTTAGTGATATGTGATTAATTAATGTATTAAGTTTTGAAGGAACAGGTGAAGATGACATAGCGGTCAAAACCATAACCCTCCTTTTTGCTTCGCCGTAGTCGGCTAAAAATAGTTTTATTAACATATTATTTTAAAAAAATAGCATTCTTTATTATCTATCTTATAGGTAGACCAAATAGGTATTACAATCATGTTTATGTATAAATATAAAAAAAACATAATCATATTATTTACGTACCTAATGTGAGTATAAATATTATTTTTAAACAAACAAATATACCTACTCGACAGGGAAACGCTTTTAAATTTCATTGTTATTACCGTTAAAATATTCTACCAATTTAGATAAAATTTTGTAAAAATGGTGATGCAGTGTCCGCACTCTCTTTTAATGTTATTTATTGCTTAGTTTTTTTCTCACGGAATGGTTATTATCAATTAGCTCGAAATAACAAATAAATATCCCATCAAATTGATAAGAATGTGAATGTCCATTCACACAATTAAAACACCCTGCCTCAATAATTCACTAATCTATTTTCAATTTAGATAAGAAATGGGTTTCAGAATGGGATAAGCAGGTACCTATTGAATATTTCTAATTTTCGAATAAATTTCGCGACGAACGAATGTCCTACATGATGACTCAAGAAAATAATATAGAGTACCTACCTACTTATTGCACCAAAACGAAAGCTCTGGACGACGAACGAAACGGTACGTACCAATGTAATATACCTAACATAGTCAACAAAAGTTAAAATCTACAGAAGCTCTTGCTACAGAAGCTTTAAGGAAAATGGTACAAAACAATGGAAGTAGTTTTTATAACAGCCAGTTGCCTGTCCCCATACCAAAGCTTTGATTAGTTTGAAGCTATGTAGATGGCGCCATGTGAAATGTCTGAATATTTACTTCCACAACCTACGTCTATGCCTTTCAAGTAGGTACATAAATGCAGTGCACTAAGTACCTACACGCCTGTACAGACTTTTTCGAAGACACTTTAAAGTTGTTTAGAGTTTAACGTGTTACGAACGATAAAGACAATAAAACAAATAAATTGTGGTACCTACGTATTCTATTAATAGAGGATGATATTAATTGCGTGAGCGCACCTGGGCCGCAGGTGAGGGCAAACAATTTGGGGTCAGCGGTGGTTTTGACACCGAAGCGACACTGAATGGTGGGAACCGAGGCATCTCCATTCATTTAAAAACGATTGTTTTAATTTTGTATACTATACTAAACTACTTCAACTCCTTTCTTAACTTCGCCACTTTCGTTAGATTATGGATCATCATCATCAGCCTGAATAAGTCCACTGCTGGGCTTCGCTATAGGTATACATTTCCCCAAGAACGATTCTGAGATCTCTCCATCGACCGACTTCACGCGATCAATATCCAGCCACCGTTAAACGTTTCGTCCTCAGACTCGGTTATAGATCTGACCTACTAAAAGGTATAAGTAGTACGGTTGCAGCCAATAAATAATTATTGCACATCGGCTTTTCGGCTTTGTAGAGCGCCATCTCTTTCTGACGCTCACCCCGCTCTATGAAGCCGAAATTAGCCGATGTGTAATATTTTTCGCCTACTACTATACCTAATGGTGCCCAGAGTAGAGCTGCTGGAATTAAACGCAGGATCATCACTGCTTTTAGATTGCCTGAAATATACACATGTAATTAAGCCCTTTCAGTAGTTTGCTCTATCTAAGAATCTATCGCACACAATAGCTGTTGAATTCTAAACTGAAAAACAAAAATTAGGTCAGGTAACTTCTTCATTTCATCTTCCATCCTGCTGATCCATGCCTATTTCTGCCGTGAAGCAGCATTGCTGGGTTTCGGTTTGAAGGGTGTGGGTGCCGGTGAAATAACTGGCACGTGAGGCTGAACATCTGTAAGGCTCAAATTGATGGACTCAAGGCAGTGCATCGTAGAGCACGTTCCTGACGTGCGTGACCTACGAGGCAATGTTATAGGCGATGGTTACTACTTCTGGTTAAAGATTATTTATTTCTCATAAGAATTACATTCACTTACTGAGAATAAATCTAACAATTTAATTTATGGGCTGCGTATGTACGAAAAACAATAATATTATACTAAACAAGTAAACTTATGCACTATCAAACAATTTTTATGGAGCATATTGAAGGTAGATTGAAAAAAAAAGTACACAAAGAATAATTATTGTTGAATACACTAACAAGTAACGAAGATTAAGTATTACTGGATGTGGCAATTTTTTTTTTACTTAAGACCAGGACTCTCAGAATCGATCTATTTTAGATTCAACATTAAACAATCAAATATTATTTGTTTTGATCTGATAAAATATATGTTGTAGTTTAATAAATATTCTTGATTATTCTATGGTTCAAAACACGATATTATCAACTTTGCTCGATCAAAAAAAATCGCGAAAACTCCCTATTTCGCGAATTTTTGATCGTTTTTTTAAGTCGTACTTGAAGTAGACCCAACGTTTACCCCCGAATACTGAAACGCAACTCAGATTTAAGCACGTCTCAACCGACGAATATTTGACAGTTTTCAATGAAAATCTGTCAAATATTCGTCGCTTGAGACGTGCTTAAATCTGAGTTGCGTTTCAGTATTCGGGGGTTACTCCCGAAAAACATGTCAAAAAATAGGCAATGAAATTACGAAGAATATTCTACGGTTCATTTTTCTCAAAACAGTTTTTTATTGTTTTAACAAGATATTATATAATAATGCGGCCCGCGCGCTTCGTTTCAGTAGCCGGCCAGGCGTCTTTGAGGTAGGACCTGTGTCGCTGTTGCTAGCTCGCTACGTTCCCCGCAAAATATACCTACGATAAATTATTATTGTTGTTTGCCGTCACAGTATAAAATTGTAACAGTAAGTACAATTAACTTTGTTTTACGGAAATATAAGTAAGCAACACAATTTATTTTATTACCTACCTACAATTTTATTGTTTTTAGGGTTCCGTAGCCAAATGGCAAAAACGGAACCCTTATAGATTCGTCATGTCTGTCTGTCTGTCAGTCTGTCTGTCTGTCTGTCTGTCTGTCCGTCTGTCTGTCCGACCGTGTCACAGCCATTTTTCTCCGAAACCATAAGAGCTAGACTGATGAAACTTGGCGAGTAGATGTATTCTGTGAACCGCATTAAGATTTTTACACAAAAGTAGAAAAAAAACTATAAATTTTGGGGGTCCCCATACTTGAAACTGAAACTAAAAAAAAATGTTTTCATCGAACCCATACGTGTGGGGTATCTATGAATAGGTCTTCAAAAATGATGTTGAGGTTTCTAATATTGTTTTTATCTAAACTGAATGGTTTGCGCGAGAGACACTTCCAAAGTGGAAAAAAGTTGGTCCCCCCCCCCTCTAACTTCTAAAATAAGAGAATGATAAAACTAAAAAAAATATATGTTGTACATTACTATGCAAACTTTCAACGATATTTGGTTTGAACGAGATCTAGCCAGTAGTTTTTTTTTTAAACGTTATAAATCGTAAACCGCAATTTACCTTTCGACGAACTACAAGAACCTTTATATTATGTTACTTGATGCTACGGAACCCTTCATGGGCGAGTCCGACTCGCACTTGGCTGCATTTTTTTTAATGTCATATACACTGTCTCCTTTTCTTTCATGGCTGTTACAGCGCTTCCGCACTACGCTTACCGATGCGGTTTTTGTAATTTTTGTTTGATTAGAAAACTACTGGAGGGATTTGGATGAGAATTTCAGTATTCTGTAGCTTTAGTTTTCACCTATCACATAGGTTATGTTTTATAACTAGGTAATAGTCCACGCGTACGAAGTCGCGGGGCTAGTTATTTATTATTACTTATATAAGGTGACTGGTAATTAGTGTTACAAAGGGATTGCAGTGAGTGGATGGAAATTAGAAAAAGCCTTATAACGGCCTCAAATTTTGGCGCAATCTGTAAAAGGAAATTGTCCAAAAGCACAGCGAATACAGTAAAAAATTTACTGTATAAAAAAAATATAGGCCACGTAATGTCAGTAGCTCATGGTGTAGAAAATGAAAAGCAAGCGCTACAACAAATGGAGAGACAAGAAAACATTGTCATCGAACCATGTGGACTTTTCATAGATAAACAATACCCATTTATTGGGGCTACACCCGACGGTTTAGTTGACCACGATAAAATTATAGAAGTAAAGTGTCCAATAACGGCATTTAAGACCGGAATAGAAACTGCTATAAAAGAAAACAAAATACAAATATATAAATATGACAAAAAAAACAGTACGCGAATCATTAATAAAAGGAGCAATTGGTATTACCAAGTGCAGGGTCAACTCCATGTTACCGAGAGAAACCAATGCATTTTTGGAATTTGGTCCGGCGAAAATCATCCACTCATAATCGAATACATTCCTAGAGATGACGAATTTTGGAAGGTGGAAATAGAAAAAAAAGTTATTGATTTTTACATGAAATGCCTTTTGCCAGAGATTGTAGACCCGCGACAAATTCGCGGTATGCCAATACGTGATATAATTTTGAAAGAAAATGACGAAAATAATGACGTACCTATGCAGCCAGGTCCAAGTAAAGGTGATATCAGACGATTCATTTTTTGTTCATTTTTGCCTTTCATTGGGCACTTTTCACGCGAAATGAAACGTGTGAACACCGAATGAAATATTAGTAAACATGGCATGAAAGAAAAATTAACCATTCACTCGAGTGAACATTCATCCGAGTGAACCGTCTGATATCACCTTAAGCAATTGGATATAATTCAAAGTCCAATCCAACCTCGTGGTCAGTTTGGTCCATGCAAACCTAGGCAGCTACAATTTGATGAATTTTAGTAGGTAGGTATACCTACCTACCTACTAAAATTCATCAAATTGTAGAAATGTACAATTTCGTAAAACTTTTGTAAAATTACGAAATTGTATATTATTCACGTTGCTGAATAAAATAGTACATTGTTACCTGAGGATAGAAAGTCACATTTTTGAGTCCCGAGACTTCTGGCGGGCCTTCGCTGGCCAGCATTATTCAACCATTATTTTAATTTTCATAATTAAAAAAATGGTTATTTTTTTTCGCAAATCTATGTTATTTCAAAGAAATAGTTGAAGCTAAATAATAATAAAGTCATTTAGAAAATATATTCTTTATTTAATACCCACTATCTTTATGTTATTTAAATTTAAATTTTACATCGCGGACTAATTAGACTTTTTAAACTTCTAATCGTTGTAATGGGTTTCCAACCTCCTTGCTGAATAAAACGTTAGAATTTAGTTCAATAACCTCCTTGCAGTTAGAAATAGCTTTAGAAAGTTGGAACATGGTTGAATAAAATAGAACTTGTTTTTTTATAATTTGACAGCTGTCAGTAGAAAGCGATTCTCTCTAGGGCTGAAAGTATTACTTTCAATTAGGCCCCTCAGGCAACTTCAGACCTACTTTCCGAGTATGTGCAATGAAAAAGTGATATGTGCCATACGAAATAAACATATTTTTTATATAATATAGTATAAAAATAACATTTTCAAAATTTACGTATTGTAGGCAGAAGTATGTGTCGTTTTACAAAATAAATATAATTGTTACTTGTACTAGTTGTATTTTTTACCTCTATGTTCTCGTTGCTGGATCGAATAGTTGTATGTGCCACACGAAACCAAAGTACTTTTTAGTTGGACTAATTCTATTTTTTTTTATTACTTAGCTTTGTGACTGTACCTATATCTACACACAATATGTAACAAAAATACTGGTAATATGTTATCAATACTATCTACAATACTACCTAACTGAAGTTAGTAAGTAAATATCATACCTAACTACTGCTTGGTTTTCTATACTGTGGCACTAAGTTATCGTACGCGGTCATGTATGGTCAAGTGGCGCACGGCCTGCCGGGCGCGTAAATAATTACGTCGCGCGCTTATCATGGCGGGGGCTGAGGTAGCGCTAAATGCCTAAAGTTCTTGGATAACCTCGCTTAACACCCGGTGGGCCATATGCTTGTTCCATCAGCTATAGTCGTATAAAAAAAATCCTCATGAAGCCTGAAGAAGTCTACTGAGCATAGACCACCACTGTGAATTTTCAAGATTAATGATTTTACGCCTTCCTAAACTTCCTAGGTACTTAATGTATAAATAAAAATCCAGTCTAAACACTTTCTTATTTATTTTATTTAGAATAATCAATATGTAGGTATTTATATTTATCACATGTCTGTATAATTTTGTCAATAAGCACGCCAAGCATTCTCATATCGATCATCATTAGTATATCCACACCGCCAGGGTTAAATTGAACCGTAGTTATATAAGTCAAAGTTCAGCAGTTATTTCCCTGGCAGGCACAAAGTAGCAGCTCTGTCCAAAAGTAAATATTGTGTCCTAAACAAGAATGATACCTCTTGGTATTAAGTATAAGAGTAATAAGTACAGGTAGACACTAGATACAAAACCAAATAAGACAGTTATGAGTTACATGCAACTTTATAGACAAGACAAGTTTTATGTGACGGGTATATAATTTTATGTAATTTTTTTAACGTACAACTCATATTAGTACCATTCGCTGTCGTAATATTAATTCAACCTTAAAATCTTTTCAACACACTGGTTCGTAATAGCTTGTGACACGACTAGAAGAAGAATTCAACCAGTTAAAATATTACCTAACATTTGAAATAGATCCAATATTTTCATGCATTTGCAACAAAACCACAGATTATAGAAACCGTACCATTATATTTGAATTCCAAACTTCTAATCATGAAACGTATATTTTAGACGTATTCCATTACCTTTATTCCGTCATGATGCGTTCATTATTTGAGCAGTGCTTAGTTCGCTTTGTTTTAGTAGCTTTCAAAGATCATGGTGTGGCAGTTATAATGACACAGAGGTGGTTTAGCAGGTGCAAAATGCACATGTGAATGTTTTATTTATGTAAGACAACAGTAAGATATCGTATGTTCTGATGAGATATTAGATAGACGAATGCAAACTGCACGCTTGGTATTTTATGTTGACACAAATAAATCCCAAAATCAATAACTTTAATATATTTGCCAATAAAATTCTTGCTCAACGAGTCGTCCAAGACTAGGCATTATTCAAGTGTCGCCTGCAGTAAGTAATATTTCAACGGCGATTTATTAAAAAGTAGCTGCGACACTCGATCGCAATGATAAATATTTTCATACACGATTTGAAGCGCACGTAATAGTGTCATAAACCCCAAAGAAAAAAGAAATGGTGCGCGGCCCTACCTTTTGCATGTTGATGATTTACACTCAACGTTTCATGACCACATAAGGCTGTATTCCCACAACGCAGCCTTCAGATAAATTAGTCTGTTATAGCCACAATAGAAATAAGTCGAGCTATGGGGTGAGCGAATTAATCAGAAATGAGGACACACGAAGAACGACAAAGCAAGAAGAATCCTCAAGATGAGCAGAGGCACTGATAACAGACGGTCTTTTGGACAGAAAAGTTCTAGTTTTTCTCTAGTTCGGTGCAATCCGGTCCACCGGAAAGCACAGTGTCGCCTGACGCCTTCCAAAGTTTATTGAGAGTCTTTGGGTGCAGGCTGATGTGTGGAGAGGCCTATGCTCAGATAAATGAAGATGGAATTGTCTCCACAGATATATCGTTCAACTATTTAACTATTCCGGTATAGAGTGCCCTAGGAAGAGGGAGCGTGCCCAAGCCCCCAAACAAATGCTTGCGATACGACTTCTCGCATGCCAAAAATGTCATGTAACTGGAAGAGTCCTAGATATTAATGTGGATGGATATAGGAGTAGAGGTAGCCCTAAAAAAGATGGATGGATCGTATGAAGGATGACATTGGTAAGAAAGCAGTGACTGCTGAAATGACGGCTAATAGAGGAGATTGTAGAACAAAAACCTGTTGTGACAACCACATAAAGTGGGATAAGGACAAACTTCCCGCCTCAAACCATTTGCCCAGTGAGGATAGAGCCTTACATGCTGTTTCATGACCGCAAAAAGAAATGAAATTAACTATTTATGTTAATGTTTTGCTCCCGGTCGATACAAAAGCAAAGCAATATAATTATACTCGATTATCATCTGCTCCGGATATGCAAATGCGTTTATTGACAAAATTTAATTATGATACGCATCTTTTTGTTTGTTATAGATAGGTACTAAATGCAAACAAAGTATAACATTTACCTTTACATTTCTTATTAGTATTATTTTAGTTATAAACGGAGGTAACAAAAGAGGTTACTACAAACGTTGTTTTTTTTGCATTTAAATCAGGAACCAAATTTTCTAAGAACTAAACTATAGTAATGGTAACTAATTAACTAAACCTAGATGTTAGTACTGACTGACAGCATTTGCATGTTACTAGCTGGTTTTTTTAACTATTACACGGTTACATAACGCGTATATTATTTTATAGTTTTTTTGGTATAAAAACGACGGCGACAATTTTTATTGCATTTAGCCATTTTCACATACGAATGCTCTCTGTCAGTGCATAAAACAACACAATTTTTAAATTAGGTTGGGAGAGCTTTATCATAAGATTATTCGTTTCTTAAATTAATATCATGGTTGTAGGTCACAGTTAGAAGGGAATAATATTGAGATCCCAGGACTTTGAATATGTATACGATAATCTAAATGAATAAGAATAAGATGTATAGAAAATTAAAATAAGCAACGTGAGCACTTATAAAAAAAAACATTCTAAAAATGTAGCTAAACCAATAGGTACCTATATTTTTAAATATGTATTTAAATTTTATACAGGAGATCTCATCTAACAGTAAATATTACAGATACAAAGATATACAATAAAAATATCTTTGAAATAGCTATCTATGATCAAGCATTCACATGAATGGGGTATTGGTCAAATAACCCCCCGAAATCTAGCAGCATTTAATTTTACAAATGTGATTCTAGAGTCCTACATTAATAAGTATTTAAATAACTTGCAAAAATATATAATTTGAGCACCTACGAAAAGTTAGAACAGTGAGCGACAAAAGTAGATTAACAATTTCGGTTTTTTATTACTTTTCACTGGCGTTTTGACCAAATTGAGGGACGCAGCAGAAAATCTACTAGATGTTGAGCAATTAGCAATACCTATGACGAATGCATTTCCTCAAACATTCACTATGCAAATCCAAAAACAGGCATATTATAATATGTTGAAATTTCCCTCGAAATTGTCTTTTCTGTACCCATAGTCTGAGATTTACTCGATCAGTTTGAACATTTCGTTTCGCATACGTCTCTCTCTATTGTATGGAGAAAAGGTGAGACAACAACAATGCATAACGTAGAAACTTGGTAGAAACGATCGAAAAGAGTTGCTGTCTCATTATTTCTCCATACAAAAGAAAGAGACACGTAGGCGAAACGAAACGTTCAAACTGATCGAGTAAAACTCAGACTACGGATACTAGAAAGTTCTAGACTAGAACTTTAAAACTAGAAATGTTCATCTACTTTTGTCGCGGTATGCACAAACACTAATGCACATTTTACTAGATTAGAGTATTTATCTATTATAGACAAGAATAAATCGTCAAATTATTGACCATTAAATAGATTGGGCTATTTCTTACATTAGAATAAGGTATTTATTGAATTTTCATTCATCTGAAACTGTTGAAGAAATCTAAGAAATATCACCCAAGACCATAAAATCAACTAACTACAAGTTACAAAAAAATAAAGATACAAAAAAATATACATTTTACAACGAGACCTGTATAGCGTAACTTACAAGCTGATAACCAGCATTTTTGTAATGTCATGGTACACATTGGATAGTCAATTTTGTGAAACAAGACCTAGTTCACTGGAGCTTTATTCAACACAACTTACGAGCTGCTAGCCCTTTTTCATGTCACGGTACACTTTGTACGATGGTATGTTTAATAAAAGACCACAAAACTTTGTAAACTTCGTGAAAGAGGGCCCTCATTGGTAAACAATCACAGAAATCGTTAAAATTTAAAAAAAATTGCTATTTCTATTGCGAGTAAGCACAACACGAAGTGGCATGTGCACATTGTGCACCTACATGCCTACGAGTGTTCACTAGTCTACAAACGAGTGAATAAATACAACAACTTCAGATAAAGAGAGTAAAAGTCCTTTTTACAATGACAAAAATAGTTACATTGCAAATTTTAATTGGTCTAAACATTACGAACGTTATAACATTCAATCATGGCGCAGTATCTCATTTGTACAGTTTTTCAAATATCAATATTAATATTTTTATATTGTATCCGTATTTACCCTACACAAAAGTAAAAGTTAGAACAGCTAGGTAAAAACTAGAAATTTACATAAATTGTATATTGTAATATGGAAGAAACGGGTATTTATCGCGATTACCTTTATTATTTCCCGACGTTTCGACCGTGTTACAACAGCTGTCGTTACATAAATTGCATCCAAATTTACACTACAAACAAGGCTTTACCTTACAAACGAAGTTAATGTTAGAACAGTTAGGTATTTGGTACATTTGAGATACTGTTTTCATGTTGGAAGGAACAAGTGGCTTAACAATGAGCAACTATACTTAAAAAATAAACTCTTAGACTGCCTGAATAAACACCATAGGCAAATTTTTCTAGGTGGGTAACATACCTTAATGTAAAGACGATTAAATATTGCGAATATACAGATAATAAATTCGAAAAAATATTATAGAAAATGTTACTTGCGAATAACAAACGATTCAATTATATACAAATACATAGTTAAAACCGACTATCGCAGCTGGATTATCTAATTTAATATAAAACATACATTTCAGCTAATTAAATCACTAACAGTTACTAATTCAAATTAAATTTCTATTGGTATTGGTAAAAGAAGGTACACAGCTATTGTTGTACCTAAATTTTCTGCCTGTCTTCAGCTGTCCGTTCTGTGTTTTAATGTACGTCTTACGGTACGTCTTTATGACAAATAAATGTATTTTCATTCTTTCTTTCTTTCTTTCTTAATTCACAGGAAAAACTTTACCACTAAGTCGGTAAAAACAGAGTCCGACACTGTCCGATAACGATACCGGTTTTTTAACTATAGGTATGCTTAATGTCTGAAATAAGTATTAGAGATTGCGGAAAATGCGACCGGTTTCTTCGTCTTCTTAATTAGATGGCATTTGTCCATTCGGAAAATTTTGCCAATGTCGAGTGAGGATATATTACATAAATTCAACAGGAAGAAAATGACCAAGTAGGTATTTATGTTGTTACTTTCAAATCATCGATCCGCTGCCAATCTGTTGTCAAAATGACAATGGAAATACCATAATTATTATTACAAAAGTATTTTCAAAGAACTTGGTACTCATTTTTCCGGATACTTATCGCCAGAAAAAACTTAGCACCTAATATCAAAATATTGCTGAGTATATTATTATGAATATCAGCTGCAGATGATTACAATCTCAATCTAATAGCCAACTTAGCAACATCTCGTCTCATTTCCACGTCTTAAAATATCGACCTGATGCTGAACCTCAATCAAGTGTTTACACATTACTATTATAGGTAAAACTAATTAATTATAAGTGGATGTTGGTGTTATTACTTGTTCACTAACGATGTGAGCCTCTTAATTCCTGTTTTCGTACCTTTGGTTTTCTTAGTCTGCTCTTTGACACCCCTGTAATAAAAAAATATATTAGAATTTTCATTAATAAAATGTATGGTAAACAACAATGGATTCAAAAATTAAAGTCAATAGAAACTCAAGCACAACGGGAGATATCGTGAGAACTATTTGAAAACTATGTCTTGGTGGAAAACGTACATAAGGAGTAGTAAACTAAGTAGTTAAGAAAGAGGAACATTGCATAACATGTGAACATATTTTAGTATACTTTTAACTAGTTCATTTTCAACAAATAAACCTAAGAACAGTTTCCGCACATCTACGCAAAAAACACAAACAATAATATTACAATAATACTACACAAAACAAATCAAAGCAGCTATACTTTTAGAATCTGTGCCAAAACTAAAGTTATAATATACGGTTTGGCCGTGTATTGCAATGTGTAATTATGACGAACTTTTTGTAAGCTGCATGAAACACGGCCCATTGGCAACTTTAACTATAGTATTTGCTTGTACGTGTTTTAACGTTTCTTAATTCTTATAATATTCTAGGTTTATCTTGCACGAAAGGAGCCTCTTATCACAGGCGCAAAGAATACCTTTCATGCCAGAATAGGCATGAAGACAGTAATCAAGTATCGCCAAAATATTTATCTGATCTAATTAAAAAAGATTCAAAGATTTTGAAAAATGTATTTATTCTCTTATTAATGTCGAGATTAATGATTTATTTGTCAATATAAATGTACAAAATACAACAATCCGCCATGATGACACCAGCAAGCGTTTTGGCGTGAATTTGAAGATTTAAATGTACTTTTATTGCACAAAAACCTTAATTTTCTACAGAAATATGATATATTTTAGACATAATAGATACTTCTGAATATGATAGAAAAGATTTTGAAAATTAGTCGTCACGCCTATTCCTTTTATCTCAGAAGTACTTACAAATAACGCGTCAGGTCCTCTATATCGACGAGCATCGAATCTTGTCCCATGTGGAGCTCGTCACGCGCCATCAGCATCTTTACTAATGTGTCGTTCAGATTCTCTATCTGAGAGTGGAGCTCGTTCACTATCACCTGTTAACAAATAATAAATCTATACTAATATTATAAAGCTGAAGAGTTTGATTGTTCGGTTGAACGCGCTAATCTCGGAAACTGTTGGTCCGAATTGAAAAAATATTTTTGTGTTGGATAGTCAATTTATCGAGGAAGGCTATAGGCTATATAACTTCATATGCTTCGACTAATAGGAACAGTATCACTGAAATTTTTTTTCTAATACGTAGTGAATATTCTATGTCTATCTTTTTCTATCCCGTAAGGAATTTTCTAAACATTCTCAATTTTGATAAGAATAGTATGCACCTAAACTAGTTCTTGAATATCCTTAACATTCTGAAATACCCGGACAACGCCGGGACTGTCGGCTAGTAAATAAATATTTGCTGACATTCCGCACAGCACGATCTAACCCCAATAATACTTAACCCCTCACACTTTTTAGCGAGTCGCTAAAAATATCTGTGTCACTGTCAGTGTCACTTTCATGTCTTCTTCTTCTTATCGTGTCACTGGTTCTTTCGATTCGAACCAAGTGTGGTGAAAGGATTTTAAGTGCGCCTCATGGCTTTTTTCGTGCACTTGACACATATTTTCGAACTTTTTGGGTTCTACGACATGCCAGTTTCCTCATGATGTTTTCCTTCGCCGTTTGAGAGCACTGGCATTGTGTACATTAATTTTTGGGCAGAAAAACTCATTGGCACACGACTGGATTTGAACCAGTTAGGATCGGAAGGTGGGGCCGCTACCACTAGGCCACCAGAGCTCTACAAACTGGCATATCAACAAATAAAGATGGAAACAGAGAAGAAGAAACAGCTAAATGAATGCTATATAGGATCATTATGAATGAGAAGCCCATAGAGAACAAACATCTATGATTACCTCACAATTTTTTATTGAGGCTCCATTCGTGCACTTGGCACATGTTTTCGAACCTTCTAGGTTTTGTGACATGTCTTTTTTCCTCACTTGACTTCTTTGATTGATCTACATTGCAATTTTCAGTACCTGAGAGAAAATTTCTGTATACGAAAAGCCTCTAAAAGCTTAGGTGCAATTTTCTTTCAAATTCAAACAAATAAAAGAAAGTTTTCAATCCCCGCTTAGCACAGTTTCGTGAAAACGAAACAAAAAAACTAATATTCTTACACAATGGTCATTGTGATTTGAGCTGGTCTATTGTCTGTCCGTATGAGTCAGCACTGAAGCCAAGACCACGCCACAGAATATATAATAGAAACTACTGCTAATAAGGTCATGGATACAGGTAATATACCTACCTAGCAAAAACTATTATCTTTTCATCACAACAATATAGTTCTGTTAATTTAAAACAGTAGAGGACATAAAAGGGTACTGCTATAGTCAAGGTACAATAAACATTAACAGTCCTTACCGAGATATAAATCTTGTAATGTAATACGCAAGCAATACGTATGCGATGAAAAACTATGGTCAAAGATTCACATGACAACTATTTCTTGAAACAGCGGCAGCTGGATATGGCGCGATAATGGCTCCCGTAGCGTTAAGATGGGTCCATCAGATTTCTCCCTTTTTCGCATCAGGATAAGTAAAGTTGACAAAAAATTGTCTCTTCGTTTAAAAATTTTAAAGTACTACCACACACCATGCCTATTTCTGCCGTGAAGCAGCATGGCTGTTTCGGTTTGAAGGGTGTGGGGTTCCGGTGAAATTACTGGCACGTGAGGCTGAACATCTGTATGTCTCAAGTTGATGGACGCTTCCTGACATGCGTGATCTACGAGGCAATGCTTTGTATTAGGCGATGGTTACAGCTTAACATGCAGTGAGTTATATGCAGCAGTGAGTTATATGCTAGTTCCATCAGCTAGTTTTATTAAAAAGAAGGAATTTTAAATGAGGTTTGGTTTTTGACAAATTGTTACATTCATAGCATCGTTATCTTACCTATTACTTAACATTATTAGGAGATAGCGTGAGCGGTCACGACCTTTCCAAAAGACTCCAAAGGTTGTACACAAAACGAACGTCGCATAAAAGTCATGGCTGCTTTTGTACCTTCAATATTTATGATCAGACTAACAAATAGCGCAATGAACGGGCAACGAACTTGAAATCGGGTATAAGTGTACGGCTTTATTGTGGTGGCTTTACCAATTTAATTTTTTTTTTTTTTTTTTTTTTTTTTTTTATTATATAGATAGCTAAGCATTTGGCTGCCATCACACCTGATGGAAAGTGAGGATGCAGCCTAAGATGGAGCATGCTTAGCCATAATCCACCTGTTCACTCTAGTCTTAAAAATTCCCAAATTGTAACGTTCCGGAAATACTGACGGCGGAAGAGAGTTCCACTCCTTGGCAGTTCGTACTATAAAAGTGGAGCCAAAGCGCCTATCTGGTACCTTAATCTGGTACCTTTGTTCTAAAAAGTTGAATTGCTGTTTTAAGAAACAGTCCTGTGGTGTATGAGAATAATTAATTCGATATCGCATGGGTCAATATCCTGGCGAGGTCGTCTTGCTATAGACGTGCATTCTCCCACGCTGCACCTACGCTTCTATAATGCAATTTATTTACATTATAGAATGGATGACTAATTTGCTGAATGGTTTTATTTAAATATACAACCTCCATACACGTATATTGTATTCAAAGTATATAATTACAAAAAAATATTTATCTGGTTCCATAGTACAAGCTCTGCTTAAATTGATTTGAGGCTAGATAGTGTTGAATGGATTGTACACAATATTTATGTTTTACTAGCGGCCGCCCGCGTCTTCGTTCGCCCCGTTCCCGTTACGGATATGCGGGATAAAAAGTGTCCTATTTCCGTTTCCTGGTTCTAAACTACCTCTCCACCAATTTTCAGCCAAATCGGTTCAGCCGTTCTTGAGTTATAAATAGTGTAACTAACACTAAATATGTATGTATAGACTTATCTAAAACTTTTATAATATTATACACTATTCTTATAATTTGTCCGTCATCGTTTGTCCTTCTCTATTGGTAAAGGATAGCAATCAGTTTGTGACTGTTTTTAATAGATAATTATAATATGGAAAAATATAATGGATGTATGTATTTTTGTGATTTTACAGAGTAAATGGCCTTTCACTTTGACTATTGCCGTCTCTTATTATATTAAGCATTAATGTGCAACAAAGCTAGCAATATCTAACGAAGAACGTAAGTAGAAGTAACGTCGTGGAAAGACTATCTCGCCAACACAATTTGCATAAAATTTAATCGACGCGTTAAAGCATAACTAAATATAAACTTTCTCATCTCATATGAGCTTGAATCAACATAAATGCATAATTTCTATTGTAACTTTCTACTCACAATTAGACAGCTGGTATTAACTTATCTACTACGAACATATTTGTCGCACCACTCGTTTACGGCCAAAAGTATTAATGTAGATTTTTTAACTTCGTGCTTAGTTTGGGCCTATATTGTAGGAACTATGTTTAAATGTCCACCAATATTTATTTTTATTTTATACAAAACTTAGCACAGATTTGAACACTGTTTTACAATAGTTCGGGAGATGGACGAAGGCGGCTACAGAATGGTGGTCAAGGGATGCTCAGAGATCTAGAGGCAGACCACCCTTTGGTCGAACGACATTGTTGCTAATGCTGAGAATGAGTAGATAAGACTCGCGAGGGACCGGAAAGAGTGGCGCAATAAAGAGGAGACCTAGTTAGAAGTGGGTGCAAACGGGCTGATATGATGATGATGATGACCTGTTCGATACGACACATAAAACTAGCGGCACGTAACTCTAGTGCTGAGTTATGCGCGGAGGGGTTAAGAACGCGACTGCACACTGGATGTGCGCGGGGTGTCGTATCGGTGCGGGGAGGGGAATTCGACCGGAGAGCCAATCAGCGCTACGCACGCCCGCCCTTCATTCCGCTAGCCTCAATTTTAGCTAGCCAACTAGCTAGCACCTTAATTTTGACTTCTGCGCACTAACGGTCAGCGCTAACGTTACGTGCCGCTACTTATACGATGCGGACATAGGGATGCTAGGCTCGGCTATATAGTTTACCTGCAACTGCGCGATGTTCATATCAGTGAGTAGCTGACGCGACACTCGGCGGCGATCGGCTGCGAGCGGCGCGCTTGCCTTCAGCATGCTGCGCCGAAGCATCTCTGTGACGGGCGAAGCGGCTCTGCTGCGACGCTCGCGCTGAAACCATCATTATACTCGTATTACTCTATTACGCTAAGAAGCATTGGAAACATACATTAACTAGAACAAATACATAGTACTAATTACAGTTGACAGTGAGTTTTAGCGATCCGCTAAAGGCATCATGAATGAGGGGAATTTATGACCTTTATGAAATAAACCTAACATGACGATATTGCCAGTTAAGCAAAATCTGTCAGAGCCATGTCTTTTTCTGGCGTTTTCTACCTAAAGCAGTTAGATCTAAGCCACATGGCTAACATGGCTTCTACAAGTATTAAGAAGTAACTATCACTCATTTTATCTTTTTTTAAATGTTTATATTATTTCCTACCTCCATCTGTATGCGGGCCAACTCTTTAGCCTGAGCTAGTGCCATCCTTGCTTCAGTCTGTAAAGTTGCCTGAAGAGCAAAGAAGTCAGACTCCTTCACCTCGATGGTGTTCAAGGAATGTGTTGACCGCGACTTTGTTTTTATGGTAAGAGATGTTGGGCGTAGCTTAGTCCCTGGAATGAAATACACAAGATTATGTATTTAATATACTTACACATAGGAAATTTAACATGCTATTAGAATAATAGTACTTAGTAGTATTTTGTACAACTACCAATGCCAAATGAATTGTCATTGTTTTACAAATTGATTATCAATTTATCATGCAAATATATGCATTTTTTTCTTGTTAAATTTTAAATCTATAGGCTCTCAATGTTAGCAAATGAAAAGTTTTGAAGTATTAGTATACACTACTAACTTTACTTGCAAGCATTTCTTAAAAGATGAATCAATGTAAGCGCAACTGCTATCCCTTACTGCTAGGTAATGACAATCAGTGACAGGGCTAACTTTAAGCAATGTCTCACAACTAAAGGCCTGCGCACATCTAGGCCACAGCAATAGCTGTCAAATTTGACAGGCAGCGTTTCACTGATTGTCAGAATGCTTAGATGTGCGCAAAGGCTTAAGTAATGCTTGTAAGTCCATACCATAATTATGGTAAATTATTGATGACTGACTATCATGCAGGTTACAAATCTATTTCCTCAAACTCATTCCTAATACTCACCACTTTGAACAGTGCTTATTTTGTCATGTTTAGTAATATTGACCGAAAGCGGCTTTGTTTGGTACGGATGGTTGTGATTATAACTATTCTTGCTGAACAAACTTGTCCTTGACAGACTCTTAGTGTCGCTATCTATATTTCTGTCGTCATAGGCCTGAGATTCATTTTCCGATGCTGTCTCATTCATGAAACATATCTGTAAGTTCATCCCTGTACCACCACAACACAGACATTTAATGCATGAGATAGATAATGATGAAAAGAAAAGAAGGAAATAAACTTTTACCATGAATATATGATTGAATTTTGAAAACCATAACCTTCCTGCACAAAAATATCCCACAGATACTTTATAGTAAATAAACATAATATATAGACATATATTTTTCATACAACTTGCTGATGCAACAAGCATTATGGTCCACCTGATGTTAAGTGGCAACCAACAAAGCATTGTCTCGATTAGCTTTTTACAATTTGTTTTAAAATGTAATAGAAGCATGGTTTACAACAATTAAAAGGCATGTGGCAGGTACTTACCACTTTGAAGTCGTGAATGAAGGCTGGGTTTTTTACCCGGACGGTCTGTATAGCCCAGGCTACTATACTCATCAGCTTCAGCACCCATCGCCAGTCTTTTCCTGATCTCTTCTCTGTCATTGCGTTTCTACAAATACATAGATAATGTGTGATCAATAATAATGGAAAGTACAACATAAATATTTTTAATAAGACGTTCAAATTTTTTAATATTCGTGTTATTTACACATACGTTTTTATCGTAAGCAACATGGTCAGTTAGGGTCACAATTCTGGTAAACTTGTCTAAAATGTTTGGATTGTTATCTATCAGAACTGGCCATTCAATTTCTGTGTGTGCACTGTCTGCCGTACTAACAGCTCTTGGGCTCAAGGCTGTATCATCAGAGTAAAAAACAGGAGGGGCTTCAGTGTCGTTCTTTGTTAATTTGAACTTGAACAGGTGCAACACACGTTTGGTTCCTGGCTTCTCTGTTTTCACACTTTTTTCTATGTTATCTCGATTTTCTTCGGAAGTTTTACTAAACCTCCTTTTAATATTGCTAACTATACTCCCCAACATCTTACAAACTAATCAGTCTTTAGAAATTTGGCTAAATATGGCACGGTTGGTTTTGTGTACGCAATGGTGATAAAACGAAAAAGCATTGTTGTGGCAGCAGCAGCTGTTTGCTATGGTCCTGTCATCAACCCTGTCATTTTGACATTTGGAGCAAGGTCAAGGGATACTCTCCGCTCGTGTCGTGTGCTCCATTTCAGAGGTTTTTTTATCTGTGGGAACTACTTTGTTCAAGGAAGGAGGAATAATATGGTAAAGGTGAGGTGAGTTAAAGTGGCTGGGTGCCGACCCCAGAACATTGCCTTCTTCAAAATTAACCCTATATCAACCATGATACATAATTTTACACATAATAAAGTTAGTTACTTCTCCCATTTCACTTAATGAAAAACACCGCCTTCACGATTTCTACAAAATAATGAAATTAAACTTACAAGGCAGCAAACGTTGTCCACCGATTCATGATTATCGTACGTTATTGTGTACAAATCCAGAAGAAACCTTGTATCTTTTTTGTAATGTCTTTGTTCAGGAAAGTAAGGCAGTGACGTCATAATCACGTTCACTATTTCTCTAGCTTTTTAAAACCGACACTTAACCACATAGAATTTCCACTACTTTATTTACAAGTTCAGTAAGTAAACTAAAAACCGACAGCACGACTAGCCAAACTGTAGGTAGGTATTCGTTAATGAGAAGTAGCTGGGAGACTGGCTGTTTGTACTGCGGTGAATTGAATCATAGCCGTGCCGCGCCGCTCACCGCTGCCGTGTAGGTAGAAAGCCAAACCAAGCGCAACAACCTACTCAGTACTCATTCAGGCACAGACAGACACGTATCTAAAACAATAACAGTTACACCATGGCCGCGGCAGACGTGGTTCGAGTCGTATGAGTGAGCGTTTACCGTTAGCAGCATAAAGTACTTGTTACTTCACTGGCTGGCTGTATTGATAGGCTCTGCTAGCGCGAAAATTCAAAAGTACTGCATTTAACTTAGACCAGTGCTGGGCAAACTATGGGCCGCAGGACATCGTTGGAACATACACTCCTAGACCATTGCGGTTATAGGTACATTAGATCAGTACCGACTATTACTTAAGCAAGACACAAACTAATAAAAAAACGTAATTATTAGATATTCGAGTCAGTAGATACTTAGATAGGTACGTTTGATTAGCTTTGAGTCAAGGTGAGACTCATAAAATTTACGTTTCAGGATGAATGCAGGACCTACATATTCATAGTCTCAATCATTGAGACTCAATGTTATACCTGTTGGGTAAGAAGCCGATGATAAAATAGTAGGTAGGTCTTCTTCCTGCCCTTAGCTCACTTTGTGTGCAGGTAGGCAGGTAGGTACCTTAGCTAAAAGACTCACCCTTCTCTCAGCTTCTTTTGCAGCTCTCAAATGGTTTTCAATGGCATCTATGTCTAGTTTCGGTAGAGCGGTCTCTATGTTGTAAACATCGAAACTTCCTAAAAATTAAATAAATGATTACAAAACAAACAAAAAATATTTTTTTCTTAACGTCATGGTTCAATGAGGCTTCATTGTACGATTAGCTATTTTGAGAAAAGATACACTTCATGCAGGTACTACAGTGAACGATAGTAATAATTGAATCATTTGGTATACCTAGTCGATTCGGATAGAGGAACACCACATGATCGAAGTTACTACTTTGTACCTTGCTAAATATTTTGGCAAATGTCATCATGCAACCTGCTTATTTCCAATTAAATTGCATTTATAAGTGTGGCCTGTAAAGTAATAATGTCGACTATAGTATGGGTTTTTAGGCTTACCAAGGTCGAAATCCTTTCCGCTATCATTTTTAAGGACGGATGAGTTACTGTGAGCATTATGATAGCAGTTTTTAGGTGACGTCACTTCTTTTAGCCGATCTCTTGACACTCTCGGTTCACTGGAAAAATTCATTGAATAAAAGGTAACAATACTTGTAAAAAATATACAGGGATACAAAAAATGGTGTCGTGTTCAGCGTGTAGTTGGCTTTCAACTCCGATATCAGTTTTGTTACTGCGCTTGTGTTTGTAATGGTAGTGCTAAAATCTATTTTGAACTCTTGCTCGTCTATGCAATACACGCACGCAACTGAGCAAACCAGGAAAATGTTACAGATTCAATCGGTATGTATACTTGAGTAGGGTTATAATTAATTTTATTTTATTGAATTGAATTGTATTTATTATTTGTATGAATTTATGTTAATGTAATACCTAGTAAGTCAAGTATGGATTGATCTATCTGAAATAAATGCATTAATAATAATAATATAAAAAAGTACTTACATTTGTGATTTAACAGGCAGATTTCTAACTGTTGCATGAGCTATGTGTGAGTTATTGTGCCTGAAGCTCAAGCTTGATTCAACTTTTCCTTGTGCATTCACAGTACTGACGAAGTCATAGCTGTTTGAGTTACTTCTAATTTCATTCGAATTTCCATCTGTAACAACTGAAACTGAATCTCTTTTGCACTCAGCCCATAATCTATCGCGTTGTCTCATCTCGTCTAATTTTGGAATTATTTTCCTTAACTCAGTACTCAGTTGCTTGATAGTATTTTCAACGTTTTGGCTCAACTTATCTGGTTCATATTCACTAACATCGATTTCATCTTTACCATCGGATAAAAATGCGTCATCTATGTTGGTTGCAGCATCATTATCAATGTATAGAAATGTAGGCCTACTTAAATGCATTTCGGTTCTCATGTTTTTCTCATTTTCTTTGTTTATGGCGATTTCTTCTTCATTTGTAGCAGTTGTATGATTACTATCTGAAACTTTACAGTCTATTGCTTCTTCTATATTATCACCCTGTGTTTCGACTAACTTCTTTATAACATGATTCACAACGTCACTGATGTTATTAATAGTGTTTTCAATAGGCTTCGCTAAAGTATCTTTTATATCTTTACGTAATTCCTCAAGATCATCTTGAATATTTATATTGTAGTTTAGCAGTTGTTTAATTTCGTCTTCGACTTCCTTATTGAAATCTCCGATGATATCTTTTGTGTGGAAATTATTTTCGATGTCTGCATCTGAACAATTTATCTCATAACTAAATAAATCAACTTCATTGTTGTTATTTTGTTTAGATAGAGTCTGTATCAGATCCGGCATATCATTTTGATTTCTGCTATCTAATGTTATTGTTTCAGGATATGAATCGTTTATTAAAGAAGTTTCTGCATTTATACTGTTGTTATTATTTTGGCATTCTTTGTCTGTACCACTCTTGTGGTCATCATTTTCGTACACCAGCTCGGTTATTTCAATATCGGCGTCATCGTCAGTCATATCATTTTCAGAATGATAGAAATGTTCAATGTTTGAAGAGTAATCCTGCAAATAAATAAGATCACATCAGTCTGCATTATTAGGGTTGATAAGTTTTCAAGTTTCTACAAACGAGTTATAAGAAGCTTACCTGTAAAGTATGCGCTAGGTGTTGGAAGCCAGGGTAGTTAGGATTGACGATCCCTCGTGGAGCTAGATGTACACCGCGCTCAGACATCTCATCTGTATCCGAGTGATCGAATACTCGATCGTCGTCGATGGGAGAATCGTCGGAGTATACATCAGACTCTTCTGAAAAGTAAGCATAGAGGTAGGTGTGATTATGCATAATAATATATACAATACAATGCTACGAAATTGATATTTTTTCTACAGTATATCACTATACCTACCATATCTATGCTTAATATTATAAAGCTGAAGAGTTTGTTTGGTTGAATGAGCTAATCTCGGGAACTGCTAGCCCAAATCGAAAAATATTTTTGTGTTGGATAGCCCATTTATCGAGGAAGGCTCTAGGCTATTATATTATCACGCTTCAACTAATAGAAACTGCATCAATGTAAAATGTTGCAAAAATCTATGTCTATCCTTTTCTAGAATGTTCTTTAACAATGCCCTGATAACGCCGGGCTTCGCTGCTAGTCAAATTGCTGTAACTTACAATCGAGAAACCGATCAAAATAAAGTAGCTCTAAATTCATAGTGAACGAGACCGTTCAATTTTCTTTACCAACCATTTTTCACCAACTCAGAATAAAAATACATAAACCTATCTTGGAACAAATGAAAATAAGAAAAGTGAACATACCTACGAGTATTATTTGGCTGGCATAAAATAGGCAATTTCTAAAAGGTATTGCTATTGTTATTGACAAAGCGCGATCAGTCAGTAAAGTGAGAATTAGTCTAAAAAAACTAAACATTCCTTTGCATCTATTGTAGATGATTTATATAAAGCCAGGAGCAACTGGTGATTACTCAAGCTCTAGTTGATGGACGCTCGCTACAGTGCCTGGGACAGGATTTTAGATGCAATAGGCTCACGGATTAGTCTATATTATAAATATAAAACAAATAAAATTTTCGGCACCTTTAGAACGTCGTTGATTGGCAAGTAGAGTATCCTTGTCACCCTCCAGATTGTTCACTTTACCAGGATTGCTACAGTAGTTATTTTGAGCATTTATTCTAAATTGTCGATTGCACACTGTAAATTCAACATTCACTTTGGATTCCAAGCTTTCGATTCCAGTCGTATAATTCACAAATGTCTCCGTAGATTCTGTTGAACCGTAGATAGCGTTGTAGTTGGAATTAAACCGGGAGTTATTGCTCCTTTCATGCAAGTTGGTAGCTTCTATAATTGATGTTGGCCAGCTATTGCTGTTGTAACTGTCATTGGTTAATTTAGGAGGTTTAAGAACGTTGCCATTTTCAATGATCCTCATTATTACCTAGAACAAAGAGAAATTAACATTAGTACAAGAAATTTAATATTGAAGAACCTTGTGGTAGTAATCTTCCATGCAGCGTAATATATAAAACACGCTTTTCTTCGATGGGAATCAAACCCATCTCCTACAACGCAGAACTGCAGAAGGTAGAGAATGAAACAGTAACCTAATTGTGATATCGATCGTTGCTTGAGTTATACTATTTCTACAATAAAATTACGAGCTCAGTAGATAAGTACCTAACCTATCAACATACGCGTATTTATGTACCTACTTACATAAACTTCGTGTCACGGAGAGTTACGGCTTACATCGATGAGACAGGTCACGAAAGCGAAGTTCGAGCTACTAATTGCATTGATTAGGTACGAGTAGTCGTTTGTCGAGAGTGATTGACAATTACCCGTGAACATCGAGCGAGCTTTTAGCGTAAATGGAAATTACTTTAGTCTGGATTCCAGATTATTTTTAGTTTTCAAATACCTACCAAATATACGATTTGTCTACATTGCTTTTATTTCTAGATCGTTGGGTGGCAGTGAATGAGGGGCATTTAAGTAAAATAAAAAGTACCTACCTAAAATTAGTGTGCATTTCTTACGGCATCATCTAGCCCTGAACTACGACTTACATAAATAATTTTGAAATAAAATACTAATTTAGTCAGATGTTAAAATAATGCCTTCACTAAAGTACTAATGCATTTCTGTGTAAAAATAACTGTTTACGACCAAAACTGCACTTATAAGCGAAATTCTCGTTTTGTTATTTAAAAAAAAACTTCGCAACATTTTGCGACCCGGCAATTTTACATCACTGAAAAATATGTGCATGGAAGTGACGCGTTTGGATCTCCAAACAAATACTAGTATTCCATCATTTATTAGTAGGTACTTCTGCTCCATGAACGAGTTTACCAGATTTTACGCATTTAATGCCTACTTACATAAAACGGTTATCAGTAGGAACTTACACATTATCATTTGATTTTATAGCCTGAATCCAAAGAACGTTATTTCGAAACGGTCCGGATATTGGAGACGGGCGCTGCTGTCACGCTTCCTGTTACAAGTAGGGAGTTGTTTTATTATCTCGTAAACCACATTATTTATTTATGCAAGAAAAGATAATTTGGGGCTTTGGTGAATAAAAAAACAGTGCAGCAGTTTTTTTTTATAACGCTTTTATTAGTTTCACCTGTATGTATGTATGTATGTATGTATGTATGTATGTAACCGACCCCTTTGAGCTCGATTTTGTCCTACTTTGAACGATCAGATTTGATTCAAACTTTGCACACCTTTCAAAGGTCGATGACAATGCAATAATATGAAAAAAAAAATAAAAAAAAATGAACAGAAATAAAAAAAAAACCTACTTTGAACGATCAGATTTGATTCAAACTTTGCACACCTGTCAAAGGTCGTTGACAATGCAATAATATGAAAAAAAAAAAAATTAAAAGAAATAAAAAAAAAACCTACTTTGAACGATCAGATTTGATTCAAACTTTGCACACCTGTCAAAGGTCGATGACAATGCAATAATATGAAAAAAAAATAAAAAAAAATGAAAAGAAATAAAAAAAAAAAACCTACTTTGAACGATCAGATTTGATTCAAACCTTGCACACCTGGCAAAGGTCGATGACAATGCAATAATATGAAAAAAAAAATATGAAAAAAAAAAAAACTAAAAAGTAAAAAATAAGTTATAGTTTAAAAAACTAAAAAAAAACGCTTTTATAATTAATTGAACTAAAAAGTTAAAAATAAAACTGTAATAATCAATTGAAAATTTATATTATTGTACAAAAAGCGTGGGGGGCTTGATTTTGATTGTTGTAAATATTTTATCAATAGTTTATTATATCTGAAGTTATTATAAAAAGCACCCCACGCTTTTTGTACAATAATATAAATTTTCAATTGATTATTACAGTTTTATTTTTAACTTTTTAGTTCAATTAATTATAAAAGCGTTTTTTTTTAGTTTTTTAAACTATAACTTATTTATAATTCTTCCTAGGTTTTTATTTTTGTAAGCTTTGTTTCTGTGCTTTTAATAATAAATAGATATTTAAGTCTTTAGATCTTTAGCACCCGAGCGCTATCCAGCCCCAAATTAAGCAAAACTTGTAAGTAGGTAAGGTACTGTGGGAACCAGATCCCTAGCTGATAAAATACTCTCATACTTACTTTTTTGAATACCTGCTTACATAACACAAAATAGAAATGCCTAGGTACAGTCGTGGAATGAAAATGTTCGTCACCTTAGAGTCGGTTTTCGCTTGCACCAGTAGTGCCTTGATCATGAACACATTTTGACATAATTATCGGTGTATTCTGTCTATTCAGTTTCAAAAGGTAGTATGTGATCGTGAATCGTGATACGTTGAACAAATCAAGTTGAAAATCGACGAACATTTTCATTCCGCGACTATACATAGGTACCTGTCATTTTCTGTGTAAATAAATGTATTTTGTTTTGGCGTAGCTTGAACTTGCGTAAAAAGTGTTTAGTAGAAAATACGGTGACACCGTCTGACCTCAATGCGCTGGTAATGAATTCCAACTAAAAATAACGAGCTACGTGCATTCCATGAACAATAATTTACTTTAGAAAGTCACGGCTAAAAGGCTATAGAGCGTTATAACCACAATTTCAACGTACCTATTAGGTATCTAACGTTTGGGAAACTCATCTTATTTTGTGGTATCTATAATAAATAATAAATATTCTGGACAATTCACACAACACTACCCAGCCCCAAACTAAGCAGAGCTTGTAATATGGGAACCAGAAAGCTGATATAATACTTGAATACATTTTTTTTTTTTTGTAAATACATACTTAGAATACAATATAACACCCAGACAGAGAACAAACATCTATGTTCACCACACAAATATCTGTTCTCGGTGGGGATCGAACCCACGACCTACGGCGCAGAAGGCAGAGCTACTACCAACTGAGCTAGAGGCCAGTCATTACCAACTGAGCTAGAGGCCAGTCTATTATACTTCTATATTATCTTCTATACTTCATAAGAATAATATTAGCTTATTATGTCTGTTAATGCGTTCTCTTTACTCGTATATGTACCTAATTATATTGCTATTTATTTTAATTTCATTTTTATAAATGCTACTTAAAAACTATCGACTTTTGACTCTCTAGTAGCATTACCCCACAAACCTTAGTGGTTTTTTTAGTGCTATCTATAATAATAAATAAGATTATATATTTTTTTTAGAAGATAAATAAATTAAAAAAATAATAATTTAATAAAAATAAATAGCTGATCAAAGTTTTTTTGAATGGTATTCGAAGTATTTACATCTATCTAGTGATCTAAAATAAGACCGGGGAAAACTAACAGAACAGATAAATAATTAAACACCGATGTAAGACCATAGACTGTGTACTGTGTTCAGGTTTTTTCAAATTGAAACTGACGAGTAAAAACTGTAGCTAAACAAGTTCCTCTGTTTTTGCTGGAAACTAATCTAGTTACGAAGCTCCCACTCGTATCCAACTCAAGATAAACTTTTTAAACACTTCGGGAATGTAGGTCATTGCAGTTATAAGATGCCTCCCTCGCCTCGTTTTAAATTACTTAAATTTGATCTACCAAGATGAGTTGGTGAGTAAATTATAATATGCCGCTTATTTTCAGGGGTCATTTTATATTCAGATGTATAGTTACTTTCATCCCTAGGATAACAATGTATCTACTATTTTAGAGTTAGTATATAATATAGTGTCTGCCTGAGATAACTCATTATAACTTTCTTGCTAAAACTCAGCAGATTAGTTGAGAATTTAATTTAACCATACTCCATTTAGCTGGTATCTAAATGGTTCTTTGGAAATTCTTAGTTATTTTACTTTATAAACACGATCTCATTTTCTGTACTGATATTTATTATTCGCCGTTTTTGTTCTAAAATGTTGTTTAAATTCGATTGAAACAGAATTGGTTTTTGAAAGCCCATTACTGCTGCTAGAATATTAACCATTTTCCTCACGATTTTTCCCTTCGCCGCAGAGCACTGGCGGCGTTGCGTACATTGTCAAACTGACAAACTACCGACAATAAAGGCCTGCGCACACTTAGGCGTCAAATATAGCTGTCATATTTGACAACGTTGCAGCTGATTGTCAGTGCCATCGCCATCACTAGATGTGCAATGTGCACAGGCCTTTCACTTGGCGATGAGAAAAAGCAAACCAAACAGCATACCCGACTTAATGCAAATTACTCTTGTATCTCTAATAATTTCGTTATGATGCCTAAATAAATACATTTTGCTTTTTAATTGTTAATTTGTGCGCTGTAACGTCTTTGTTTGGGATAAATTTAGGACAAAATTGCGAAGTAATGCTCGGGCTCTGAGGGAAATTGTTATTAACGTGCTTTGTCTCAAAAAATGATGGAAAGAGGCCTTATTACTTTAATGTATTCTAAGAAATTAAATTTTACGGTCGAATTGGTATTGCAAGCGTCCATAGACCCGTCGTCTTTCCTACAGGTGAGTCGTTTTCTTTTTTGCTTACAAACTGACAATGTAAAGGTGAACTCAATGAACAGCTTCGGTAATCTGTGATAGACGCAACGTGAGACGACAAGTAAATATGTACCACCACCTGCCCAAATCGGTGAACAAACAATCAAAAAAGGGTATTTATTTTAGGGCGACCTTTCACAGAACCTGCCACTTGCAAGAACGGTATTGTGAGCCATTTCACAGAAAATAAGCCATTGTCAAATAAATAATCCCAGCTCAGTTGGTATAGCTCAGTTGGTATGCTTCTATACGCTTACGATTTCAACCTAGACCAAGGCCACAGCTAAGGCAATAGTAAGTACTAGGTATCATAGTTACTTATAAGCATAGACTTTTCTAAGTAACTGACGTTTGACAAAATAAAATCTCATCTCAATGTTCGCTAAACATTTTTGTGATGTTTCTTCTGTGTATATTGGTATTTATAATTTAAGTTTAAAAAACTTGAGAAACCGACTTCATGGTTTAACGGCTAAACCGATTTTAATCAAATTTGTTTGGGACAATCTGGACGTAAGAATAACCTTCCAAATAAAAAAATAATTTTCTAAATCGGTTCATAAATGACGGAGGCATGCAGTTACAAACATTAAAAAAATTATTTAAAAAAAATGGCAACACCGATTTTAATAAAATTAAAATGGGACCAATCTGGAAGCAGTACCTTTCAGATAAAAAAATAATTTTTCAAATCGGCTCACAAATGACGAAGTTATGCGGTAACAAACATTAAAAAAAAAAAATAAAAAAAAATAAAAAAAAAAAAAAAAAAAAAAAAAAAAACATACAACCGAATTGAGAACCTCCTCCTTTTTGATTGGAAGTCGGTTAATAAAATTAGAGCGTACCTAGGCAATGGCGATGGCGATCCGCTGAAACACTGTCAAATATCGCTGCCATATTTGACAGCGTTTCAGGTGATCGCCGTCGCCATCGATCGCGTAGATGTGCGCAGGCCTTAAGTATTTTATAATAGCTAGGTTCTCATAAAACACGTTTAGAATCATAAAATAAGTCAGGGTAATTTATCATCGATTTATTAAGTGGTACGAACTTTGAGTACTTCGTAGAGGTCTAGAACTTATGTCTAAATGGGGTATTTAGAGTGTCCAAACATTACATGTGAAACATGGTCACTTTGGCTAAAAAACTTGCCTCAATTCATTACAAACTAACCTAAAAATTATAAAGATCCTATATTCTCCTGAAAGCTATGAGCTGAGCGGGATTTGAACCCACTAAATACCACAAAACACACTAAACGTAAACACCAATTCTCAAACACACTTTACAGTGTCCGTGAATAGAGATCAAAGTTGCCCAGCAGCATTCCCAGTTCCAAAAGCGGTACAGTACAAAAAAACATAAAAAGATGAGAAGTTCAGTAAGGGTTTGTTGTAGCAATCCAATTATTATTACTCATGTATATTTAAGAAGGTAATTCCACTCTTACAGAAATATTTGTTATTCGACATAAAAACAAGCAACGAGGCAGTTTATGGCTTTACGATCCTCAAGTCTCACGAACCGAGAACGTCCAGTATGTAATGAAAATTTCTTTTATCGATCAAACAGGCCGCGTTATTCACTAGCTGCCTTCGTAGCACAAATACGTAACCTCGTAGCGGCGGCGTAGCACTACGTAGACCGTAGGTATTTGATTTTGTTTATTATTGTTTTGTAGGCGCTGGCTGGGTCCAATCCTGAGGTAATATCCACACTCATGGGACCCTCAGACCCACGGGTATGTGCAATGCGAATATCTCACCCTTAATAGTTTTTATGTTTTTACACAGAATCGAGGCAGGTATCTTATTTTGACAAGAGATTGGCAGGTACTATTGTTATAAATTGTATAAGAATGTTATTATAAAGTAACTTCTACTTGCAAAATAATACAAAGGTTACTTAGTTGCTATGCTCAAGAGCCACTTAAACCATAAAAATTTGTGGTCGTAATAAAATTGTTTCTAATAAAGTAAATGAACAAAAGCTTTTCTGAAAGAAGACATTTCCTCTCTGTATGTGGGCCGAATAACTAGTGTCACATGGTGCGTACTATCGATTCAAACTTTCTGGAATGGTGGCGGGGCAACCGCATCAAATATGTATACTGAAGTGTTCTGAACTCACGCAGCAACACAGGAGCAGAGAGCAGGGACCGCCATCAATCGCCTGTACACAACGCGGCCGAAGGATCCAACATAAATAAAATTACATATTTTGAAGCCGGCGCCCCATACATCACGAGAGTGGAGTTTATTGCAGCGCTGCTGCCTCCAAATTGTTTCTTGTATTAGAATAAATAAGTTTGACGTGACTCTTGTTTGGAAGGTTTGGGATTAATTTATTACGGAAACTCTTGGAGAGAAAATTGAACACGAAGAAATTGTTACATCAAAAGTTTTTTTTTTTTTTCGTAAATATTTACTTAAAATAGAATAGAAGATAGATCAGCCAGACAGAGGAACAAACATCTGCGCCCACCACGAAAATATTTGTTCGCGGTGATCCCCTACGACGACCTACGGCGCAAAAGGCAGAGCTACTAACTGAGCTGAGAGGCCAGTCAACGAATAATATTGTAATATCATACATAGCTAAATCTATTGCGATGAAACAAATAATTAGCTTGTTGTGTCTACGAAAAAAAACTTCTACATTCCTTAAGAAATATAAAAACTACCCTATCCGTCCATCCTATCTCAAATCCCGTTCTTTCATAACTTCGGCAAGTTGTCAAACTTTTCCCACTTTCCTTATTTTTTTCGATAACGACTTTTTGTTAAAAATAAGGGCTTTCACACACTCGCCATTCGACACGACGACATCGACAGCTCAATGCCATTCGATAAATTATATTGCGCATGTTATTGTTTTGGAAAGTGATTGGCAACATTACTTTATAAAGAGTGTGAAATATTGGGTAACGAGAGAAATGTCAACATGTTGGTTTTCACCAGTGATTTTTAGATAAACAGCTTTAAAGAGACCGGTTGACGCTTTAGTGGCGGTCGCGATAGCTCTTAGGTGCGTTATTGCAAACGGTCAAGACACTACTACGATGATTCGTTCAATACAAAATGTACCAAACACAACGCATTATACACTGCTGTGATAATTTGGCATTGCGAAAATAAAACCACAGCTATTATAAAAAGCACATGCGTTATTATAAAATATCGCACGAAACTACCCTACTTAGCACTTATCTTATATTCTTAGTACTTAGTAGGGCACTTATCTGGGGTACACGACGCGAGGTGACGTTATTATAAATATCGTTATTTCTAATGAAATACTATTAAATAGCCCTCACAGCTTAATCTGCCTTTTATACATAAGGCGTGAGTTTGATCCCCACCGAGAACAAATATTCAATTTTTTTTCAAAATACAAGAAAAATACAATATTATTTATTTGAGAAATCAGTTTTACAAAAATCAAGATAATTATATAATGGACCCCGCACTAAGGACTAGCCTGTAGGTATCGTGGAGGGCCTTAAATACAAAATGCGTTAAGCGCACAATATTTAATTTATTTATAAGGCATAATGTAGAAGAGCCTTTTTTATTTATTTTATTTATAAGGCACTTGTGTATAGAGCCTTATGTCGTACGCATGACGCGTGGCGTGACCTGGCGGCCGCACCCTCTGCCATCGGCGACGTGCTAATGGCCTAAGGAAATGATGGATAGCGAAAACCCGCACGATACAACCTCATTCTGACACCAAAAATCTTATTATACCTACATCACTGTGCCAAGTTTATATTGGCCTGTAAAAGTAGAACAAATAAAACTTCTTGCTATCCCAACTGCTGAAGGAGGGTCATGGATACAAATACCTATGATATTGATGAACAAAAAACAAGGCTAATATAAATAAGTATAGTCTTCTTTCTTAGCACAGGTTCTTTAAACCCAGTGTGGTGAAAGGATTTAACGTGCGTCTCGAAAAGGCTTCTTTCGTGCAACTCGACACATGTTTTCGGATTTTTAGATTCAACGACATGCCGGTTTCCTACGATGTTATCCTTCACCGTTTGGGAGTACTGGCATAGTGCACATACATTTGTCGGCATACAAACTCATTGGTACACGACTGTATTAGACCTTAGAATTGGAAGACGGGGCCGCTACCACTTCACCACCACTAAGTCTGATAAGTAGTAGCAGTGCTATTTCGACACATAATAATAATGTATGAAAAATATTTGGAAGACATTTTTACACGCGTTAAATAACTCCGTCTCCACTAAGATCTTTTAAAGACATTGTAATTTATTATTATTTTAAGTATCTACTTATATATTCGATATGAGTAGTATTTTATTAGTTATCCAATAGGAAAGCTATCCTAAGGCCTGCGCATCATCTAGGCGATGTCGATCACGTGAAACGCTGTCAAATATGACAGCGATATTCGACAGCTTTTCAGCTGATCGCCATCGTTATCGTCTAGATGTGCGCAGGGCTTTGGATAGCTTTCATAGTGGATAACTAATAAAATACTACTCATATCGAATACATAAGTATAGGTACTTACAATAATAATAAATAACAATGTATTTACAAGATCTTAGTGGAGACGGAGTTATTTAGTGGTGGATTGTTCGAATTCGCCATTAGAATTTTATAAAACAATGCAGTAAAGTCGATTTGGGTTGTCGGAATTCGGACCATAGATGGCGACATCCCAGCCTAAATAAGTACTAAAGAAACTCAATAGGCACGATACCAACTGATATTGAAAGGTCGACCAAGGGACCCAACATAAAGAAAATTTCTTTAGAAATACCCAAGCGACCTCTATTATAGAAGGGAAGTCGAATAACCGACAGTTTTGTAGCCACCGGGTTGGTTTCAGTACCCACTTAATTAGTTATTGATTTCAGTACAGCAGACAGATATTAAACCCACAGTTAAGTGCTTTTTTTTTTTTTTTAATGTAATTAGCTGATGGAACAAGCTTATGGCCCACCTGATGTTAGGTGGTAACCATCGCCTATAACAAAGCAATGCTTCGTAGGTCACGCACATCAGGAACATGCCCTACGATGCACTGTCCTGCGTCCATCAACTGGAGGCAGCCAGGAGGCCAGCCAGCGCAAGTCGTGAGTGGCAACGGCTAGACAAGCTGCTCCAAGTCCCGCCAGCCAGACGCCAGACGCCAGACTTGACAATTTCTCTAATAACCATGTGATGTGTGAGAGATACCACGAATAACTACACGACCAGTCGATGCTAATACGTAGGGCGTGGGACGCCCTGTATATAGTCTATAAATACACTCAGCGGCACAATTAACCGCCCACCTTGATTTTTTACGATTTTTTTTGATAAGGGCAGTGATGGCCAAGTCCGGAACCCGAGAGTTAGGGAAAAGTCGTGAAAGCCGCCCTTCTCAATAAATCAATTTGTATAGTAATAAAATAATATCGTCTCCTTTAATGGAATATTTTTCTCTTATCTAAGTCTTGTTTTGTCCCTAGTTTTTTGGACTGGTGTGGTGAAAGGACTTTAAATGCGCCTTATTTAAGTAATTTGGGTGTGTCATCAAACCTCTGAAAACGGCTTAAAATTCAGTTGTTTACAGTATCAACGTATTTGAAGTAGCTCTTTAAAAACGTCTTAAACAAAGGCAAAGACAAACGATCCCACGAATTACTTTACTTCGCCTAAAACAGAACATACTTATATACGCAGGTCCATTAACGTTTATTTAAAGACCCCGCAACAATGCCAGGAATTGCCCTTTGTTTGGCATCGGCACGCGAGCCTCGTACATTATACAAGCTAGCTTGTACCCCTGACTTTAGCCTGCATCTCAGTTCTTACACGATTGAACTGTACTTTTTTGGAGCAGAAACGTTATAACCCTTGGACTCTGGACGTAGGGTCTAGGTCCAGAGGCGTGCCTTTTATCAAAGTGTTATCCAATGGGCTGGTGGACGAGAGAAATGACCGAAGTGGTGGCACTTATCTAAGGACAAAGAAGGCTCGAACACACCTAGTTCGCTGGCGGTAGGGATCAGTCAAATATCGCTGTCAGATTTAAGATTTGACAGCGTTATTTGACAGCGTTTCACTGTTCGCTACCGCCAGCGAACTAGTTGTGCGCAGGCCATTAGGTAACACTACCAGCCTGGCGTCTGGTTCTGTATTGTTCTTAGTACTTACGTACATCCAGTAACCAGTTCTTCTTCTTATCGTGTCACTGATTCTTTCGAACCAAGTGTGGTGAAAGGATTTTAAGTGCGCCTCGAAGAGGCTCCTTTCGTGCACTTGACACATATTTTCGAACTAAACCAGTAAAAATTATGTTTATTTCATGGCTCAATTAAATAAAAGTAAAGTAAAAGTAAAAATGGATTTATTTTCTTTCACAGGCAAGGACAATGTTAATGCGTAATGTATATAATCGTTCTAGATAGGTAAGCTAACATTTTGTGAAAGATTGGTGTCTAAATTAAGTTCGTTAGAAACTGTATTACAGGTCACCAATAAACTAAAAAGCCTACTGAAGTTTAGCTTGCAAATATTTTCCTTTGTTTTTTACCCTCTTAAAAAAATTCCTAGCCTAACTATATTTTTTTGGTTAATACACCGATAAAATCTGGAGAAAAGATTTCAGAATATAAGCAAGCATGCGTGGGTGCTACGGGGATTTTCTCGTGCTACGACGTAGCGCATGGATTACCGACGTAGCCAGCTATAAGTAGAGTTTATGTTATAAATATTCCTTACCGAAGGACAAAGGTTCCAAAAATATTTGAAGGAATATTTAAGAATCTACGTTCATGGGTATTGAAGCAGATTGAAAATTATCCATGATTTACGTTTTGGGGATACATTTTCAAACTTAATATTATCCCTTGTAATAACTACAAAGGTGTTTTTTTAGATAACATTAATATTTGAAGAAAATGCGCCCAGGTGAAATGTAGGTGGATGAAATGTTGTCAATGCCTGCGTTGGAATTAAAAAAAAATACCTTGGTCGAATGGCGCCACCCTCAAAATTTAAACTGCTTTTTACATATTAAAAAAAGCAGGAGCCCAGCCATAGTTTGTTGACTATTCTCCTTGGTTTGGTCGCGTGCAACTAGCTCCTAGGCTGCTATAGCCTAAAGACTTTCAAAGTTATTCTTGTGATACAACTGAATAAGCACTCTGTCTTTCACTTTGAATAGGTAGTAGACACCTACTTACGTTACAATAAACACACATAAAAACTGTGAAATATAACTTTGTAGCTATAAATTAAACCAACACTGCAAAACTTTTCAAACCGACTCAGTACCAAACAAACAACCAACTAGTAAATTTATGTACCTACACATTATGAGGTCGATTGTTATTGTTACCATATCTCTCTAAAAGTAATGTGAGTTTGCTCTAGACTTCTAGGGCCCTATTAATAATCCTGGCGTAGCGTTGGACTAGTTAATCCGTGTTTTGTCACATTTGCTCGAGTTGACAATTGCATGTCAATGCAAAATACAAAACACGGATTAACTAGTCCAACGCTACGCCAGGATTATTAATAAGGCCCCTAGAGTAAACAAATTTAGAACACGAACGAATGAAGTTGAAGGTTTTGTCCTTCAGCGGCACGATGCTAGGTGAGCCTATGTCGCTGTAGGCACCTACGTCATTCGCTGGAAAATGCAAATTTATCGTGTAGTGTCGCCTTTACCTATTCCTAGAATAGTTTATGTCTGTGCATTTGTTTTCTACACTCAGCTTTTCATAATGCTTTTTTTTTATAAAACTAGCTGATGGAGCAAGCATATGGCCGACCTGATGTTAAGTAATTTTTTATTGAATTTTATAGTGTTTAGGAAATCACAAAGATTACTCTTAACTTTTGGGACATTATAAAAATCTCGTAGTTACAATCACTAATAACAAAGCATGTCCTCGCAAGTCACGCACGTCAGGAACGTGCCTTACGATGCACTGCTCTGCGTCCATCAACTTGAGGCACACCATATTTTCAGCCTCACGTGCCAGTAATTTCACCGGACCCAGATTCAAGATTCAAGATTCAATAAGCGTTTATTCAATACGATACAAGAATCACTTTGAAACGTCTTAAAGCTAGGTGAGTCTAGGTGCCAGTTCCACGCGACCAAGCGTAGAAGAACAGGCAACAAACTACGTCTCGGTTCCTACCGTTTTTTTATATGATCCTTTTACAAATCAAAAATAGTCTAAAATAATAGCAGTGAAGTTCCAGTGTGGTGCCACTTCACTTAGTCAGACGTATGCAATGTAATTATACAAAAGCAAAAGTTTCAAAGACAGCACACGCTACGCTTCAAAGTTATAATAAAGTATCTACACAGATATAAAAATAAGATATTAAATAGTAGGTACAGACATTGCAAATTGACATGCTAGCTTCCTATGGGTAGAGTGACCGGGACATCGGGCCACGCAGTTTTATCATTCATATAGCTATCTAGAGTATAGTACGCTTTCTTTATCAAATTACTCTTAATATAGGCTTTAAACTTCCGAATTGGAAGCTTAGTTGCATTTTCCGGAAGTTTATTGTAGAAGCGTACAGTGTTCCCCATAAAAGACCCATTTACCTTCTGTAAACGAAATTTGGGAATATAAAGTTTATTTTTATTTCTAGTGTTAATATTATGTGAATCACAATTTTTCTGAAAGCTACAGATGTGTTTGTGAGTGTACAGTAAGTTTTCATATATATATTGTGAAATTACTGTGAGGATATTAATTTCCTTAAATCGCTCCCTCAATGAGTCTCGTGATTTCATTTTATAGATGGCACGTATGGCCCTTTTTTGTAAAACGAATATAGTTTGAATATCAGCTGCTTTCCCCCAGAGAAGGATACCGTAAGACATAACACTATGGAAGTAGCTGAAGTAAACTAGCCTAGCTGTAGCTTCATCAGTGAGCCATCTTATAGTCCGAACTGCATATGCAGCCGAACTTAGTCTGGCAGCAAGTGCTTTGATTTGCGGTCCCCACTGCAATTTTTTGTCAAGATTAAGTCCTAAGAAGATAGTAGAATCTACAAGGTTAAGTGACTCTCCATTAAGTATAATATTAGTTGGCCGGAGAGTCACATTTGGTAAGGTAAACTTAATACACTTGGTTTTCTTAGCATTAAGTAAAAGATTATTAACGTTAAACCAGTTAAGTATTTGCGACAGAGATGCGTTAACGGCATCGTAATTAGCCTTCAATCAATCAACTTTAAAAATTAATGAGGTATCGTCAGCAAATAGTACTATTTCACATAGTTTTTTAACAAAAAAAGGGAGGTCATTTACGTACACTAGAAACAAGAAAGGACCTAATATCGAACCTTGTGGCACCCCCATGTCAATAACTGACCCAGAAGATCTCTCACCGCTCACATCAACTTTAAGGACTCTATCAGTCAAGTACGATTGTATTAGGTCAATGGAGCGATTTAGAATGCCGTAATGTTTAAGTTTAGATATTAATGTAGCATGATTTACACAGTCAAAAGCTTTGGAAAGATCGCAGAATACCCCAATCGCGTCTTGTGAGTTTTCCCAGGCATCATATATGTGCTTTAAGAGTAGAATACCAGCATCAGTCGTTGATCGACCTTTCGTAAATCCAAACTGGTGGCTATGAAGTATCCCATTTAGGTTAAAATGTGATAACAACTGAGTAAGAATAACTTTCTCAAATATTTTACTTAGCGTAGGCAATACTGAGATAGGTCTATAGTTAGCAGGGTCATTTGCATTTCCAGATTTGAACAGGGGAATGAGTTTACTAGGTTTCATTAAATCAGGAAAAACACCCTCATCAACACATCTATTAAAAATATACGCTAGACACGGTGCAATATCAGTTATAATAGTACTGAGTAGTTTTGTAGACATTCCCCATAAATCTTCAGTATTTTTAATGTTTAACGATTTAAATGTCTTCACGATTTTGTCAGCATTAATGTATTTAAAACTAAAGATATTATTACATTTTTTAACACTAGACTCTAACAATGCCATCGCACCAGAGGCCGAGGAATTTAAAGACGATGTCACTACTTTAGGGATACTGGAAAAGAAACTATCAAACGCGTTGGCTACTTCAATGTTTGTTGTCAAAAGATTATTGTTTACTTTCAAATGAATTTTTTTATTACGGAGTTTTGATTTGCCAGTCTCATTATTGACTATTTTCCAGGTAGCTTTAATTTTATTTGTGGATTTTTCAATTTTTCTTTTGATATGCAATGATTTTGCTGCGTGACAAGCTCTTTTAAATGCTTTAGAAAAGTTTTTAATATGTAGAATAAATGCTGGGTCATTGAGCATTGATTCCCTAGCAGCATACAGCTCATATAATGTATTCCTACTTTTGTAAATACCTGGGGTGGCCCAGTCAGCGAACGCGACACTAACACTAGCTTTACATGTTTTAAGTTTAAACGTATCCTTATGTTCATCATTAATTAAAATTGATAAGTTGGAGAAAAGATCATTCGGGTCAGTCAGACAAGGCATGAGGGACACTTTCAGTTCAATATTGGTTTGAAACTTTTTAATACGGCTCTCTGTGATAGGCCGGTGGGTGAAAATCTCGTGTTTATCTAAAATTTTATAAGCAAATTTAGCGCTATGACCGTAGTGATCTGAACTAAAATGCCTAACTACTGATTTACTTACTGGCTCATGACTGCTAAAAATATTGTCAAGACAGGTGGCTGTTGTTAGTGTCACCCTTGTTGGATCTTGAAACAAGCAGTGTAGGTCAAAACATTTAAACAAATTTAGCAGCCTCTCAGAAAGAGGGTGAACTGGGATATCTACATTAAAATCTCCACAGATTATTACGGTTTTATTACAGTTAAAGATTTTACGCAGTACATCTTCCATAGTGGATTCATACAAGGTGAAATCCGCGTCCGGGGGACGGTAAACGCTCACAACTATGTGCCGCTCCAGCTCCACACACGACAGCTCAACAGTCCTCTCGATACTGAGATTTGCAATGTCTTTACGCTCTTTGCATTTCAATTGATTGCTTACAATAATTAAAGAACCACCTCGCATAGCGTTCTTTCGTTTAAAAGAGCTTACAATACTATATTTTTCATAAAAAGGGAGTAACTCTAGTTCTACTATCCAGTGTTCTGTAATACACATGATGTCTACACTGAAACAATTCATAAATAGTTCTAATTCTAAAACTTTGCTGGGAAGCCCTTGCATATTTTGGTGTACGACATTTAAAGTGCCTGGACTTCCCATTGTCGAGGGAAGTTCTTCCCATTGTCAGACCCTTCAAACCGAAACACAGCAATGCTGCTTCACTGAAGAAATAGGCATGGTAGCCCTTCGCAAAGAGCTCTACTACTACAAAACTACTACTCGTGCTACTTCTCGTAAGTTATTAAAACCCTGCACGTGACACCATACGATACAGAAGAAATAAGAGATGTAATTAAGTTCTTAAACAGCAAGATGTTTTCACACTGCATTTTTACCGCACTGGCTCTTAAATATTGATCACAAACACAAAAGAGTACAGCTATCTAAGCCTAAATTAAAATCAGCCAGCAAACTATACCAGCACCAAGGAAATAGGATATAATAATATAGAAAATATTTATTTTGCCACAAAAAGTAGGTATTAATAAAAACATACTAGCAACTCGTAGTTAGAGCTGTCACTGCAAAGTTACGGAGCTTAAAACGGTAAGTCACTTGCAAACTAATATAAACACTATCCAGCAACACAGCCGGCACATAGCGAGTAGTTATGTTGTAATTAGGTTCCTACCTCCAGGGATCATTGCAATGCAATGGGTGCAGTCTTATCATCCCAGATTATAAAAGACAATCTCTGCCCTATTTTCTGCACTAGCACAAGTTGCATCTTCCTATCTTCTCCTGAAGAGTCTGAAGAGGTCTACTTCTGATCATGCATGGTCTTACTATATGCATAATACATTTTCAGGTAAAAATACACTACTACTACTACACTATACACCACTATTTTGTAATTACCAAAAAAAAAATGTCGATATTGGCTGCTAAAAAAAATTCAAGTCATAAAAAAATATAAATTTTTAGTCAAATATTGAGAAATGATTTAACAAGTAAAAATAATTTCATTCATAAACGCTAAATACCAAGCGGAACCGAACAGCGTAATTTTTTTTCTCTCTAGTACTACGTGTAGTACTATGTCCATAATTTTTTTCAGGATTTCTGAAAATTTTAACATTTAATAACTTTGTCATTTTATCGAAACTAGAACTAAAAGTTCTGATTGCACATTGATAATGTTCTACCCCTACTACATTAAACTATTTTTTTTTTGGTAGTTACAAAATAGTGGTGTATTGGTGTTTTACAAGGCACCGAATTCCCGTGTTCCTTATAATGTCATCAGTTCATCCTCTTCGGGTTCGTGGTCCCCATTCGAGAACCTTTATTCACACAGAAGCACAGCACAGTGTTCACTGTAGCTGAAAATTCTCCTCGGTAAGTAAAGTTCAGGGCACAATCACGGCAAGCTAATAAAGCTAGTAAATGAACCGTTCGGCCCATAAATAGCGCTTACGACCACCAACTGGACCCTTCTACTACTCAACTAATAGACTACATACTCAACAGTATTTGTCATAGGTAGAGATAGAGATAGAGACTTGAACAAAATCGTACTATTTTATTATGATGTTTTTCTTATTATTTATTTTATAAAAAAACATTAAGTATCTAATTATCATAAATAGCACTAAGGAAACCCCTGTAAATCTGTTCCGAAACAAACATTATTGATATTACTAGTAGGGATAATGCTACTATAGAGTCGTAAGTCGCTAGCTTTTATCTATGTACATAATTTTTCCAATAAACTGAAACTAAGAAGGTTTAAAAGTATTACTTAAATATTCTGTCTCTTTTGGAAACACAAAAAATACATTTGAAGTTTATAAAGTGTGTAGGTCAAGGATTTTTTGCGTAGGTATGTTTGATTCTGTTTTTGATTCAGCTTGAGTAAAAACCATAAGCAAGGCCAGAGAAAACAGAAAATCTTTGACACATTGAACATACCTATAATACGATTGTATAGTTTATATTATACTTTGAATACTGTATTTAAAATAACCCAGCAGCGAGCGTGTAGACACTTCAGATAAGTCATTATAACATTTATTAACACATTTATTACCACAAAAAAGGCAAACTATTTACAGGCTGTTGAACAAACATCCATAAAATCTTGAAATCTTGCCAAAAAGTTAGGTCTCTTTCGGCTTATTAATGAAAAAGTAGGGCGGGCCGACTTCCTTCTTATACTCGTAAGTAATGAGCAAGCCGCTATAAAATAGCATAAATTGGTTCCACTAAAAATTAACGCAGCGCAGTAAAAATGTTGACTTATCTCGAGATCTTGGAAAAACGAATAACGAATTCAGTTTTATTATTTGAAAATCGATCTTTTCTAGCAAGCGAACAGCGTTTTGACGTGCTCTGAATGCAGCCGCGTTGGGCATGCACCAAACAATGGTGGCCTGACGTGGAAATCATACCTTGTGGCTTTTTCATTTCTCCTCTCTCCGAAACAGACAGACATCCGAGTAATAAAAGTGCACGGATTTGAACACTGCATTCGACATTTTATGAGGTACCCACAAACGTGGCTAGAGTAAACCCCCATTAGAAACTACATCCTACAATCCAATCTCATTGATTGCTTACAAGTAGAATAGACACGAAGCCGTAGAAGCGAAAAATTAACAGTACTAACATACCTTTACAGACCGCCATCCTGACCGTTGTTGGGCGCTGCCACTGAATAATAGATGGTGAGAGCAAGGTTGTTCGATTGCAACCTTCTGTGGTAGTAGCCGGTGCACTAGTTATAGGCCAAAAGGGTTTACGTCACTCGCTAACGAGGTTATAGAGTAGGCGCGCGACTGACGTGCTTTCCGCCCGCCTTCCGCTGCAAAGTGATCGCGCGGCGTGGGCGGCGTGGCGGTCGCACGCACCCCGCCCGCCCTACCCCGGCTGCAGGCTATGTCAGCATAGTAAACATTTGAGAGGCAGATAAAACGTTTATTTATTTGCCAGTGTTATTTTTCTTAATATTCTTGTTAGGTACGAGAGAGAGAAATTAATGTTTTTAATTTGTGTACGCTTCTTTGAAGTTAAGAAAATAATTATTGTTTTTAACAGTCTTCTCAAAATATTCATCTGTATGTTTTATGTTTGTTACTGCATAACTCCGCCCTCCAAAAACCGAGTTGAAAAAAATCCTACAAATAGTTTCTAAAAGTTCTAAAATAAGATTCTTCAAAGAAAAACTAGATAAGTGCAATATCACAGTGTATTATTTTATAATCTTTGATTTTCCGTTTGGAGTATTTACTAAGGTCCCTGGTACTTTTTTCTACAAATGATATTGCATCCACAAGTACCTCAAGCTGGATCACTTGTGCGCAGGTCTCTCTTAAAGAAAAAACAGTTTTTTTTGTGTCTGAACTCCAGAATTGCCACCAAATATTACAATCTATGCTTTTCAGCTATTACTTGATGTCATAAACGAAACTATTTTGTTTTTATTATCCCAATTCATTTATAAGTTACCAACCCCAAAACGATATTCAATAAACATGTTTGTCGAAAAACATTGATAGCAATATCGTAAATTTGCCTGAAAAGTTAATAAAACTGATTTAACTGCGGTGTTTGCGAGGTTGTAAACTAAAAACCATAAATATTCCTAACCATGCTACGGTCGCTACATTCTATTGCACTTGAGACATTCCATTCCCACACTTTGATACACTGAAAAAAAATAGTTGTTGAATTTACAAAATTCCTAGTATTTTATACGAAAATCAAGGGTTAATATAGGTCCTACACACATCTTTGTTGATTTTACTAAACAAAAATTGTTGAATATTTACAAAACTGGTTGAGTAATATTAACACAAGAAATCGTAAAATTCGTCAAAAGTCATGGTAAATTTAAATAGAAAATACAACACTGGTTTTGTAATATTTGCGAATCATGTTTAGTATTTCTTACTAAATAAATTTTGTGTATACTACTCATTAATTTTGTACATAATTAAATAGTTATTTTGTAGCATTTACTACATTTTGTTTCATAATATTTATGAAACAAGTTTAGTTTTTCTTACTGAATCAGTTAAGTATATGCTACGCTATTTATTTTGTACGTAATACTATTCTAATGTTGTAGCATTTACTAGATCGTTTCGCAAAAATAACGAAACATGTTTAGAAATTCTTAAAATCAGTTTCGTATATTCTACACTCGTAATTTTGTATATCATACTAAACTAGTTTTGTAGCATTTACTCATAAGATTTCGTATAATTTAATAGTCTTATTTTGTATATTTTATCAAAATCAGTTTTGTAATTTTGACGATTTGCTTTCATATATTTTACAAGTATAACTTTGGTATATTCTACAGAATAAGTTGTAATATTTTACCCTACAATTTAGTACCGCTTACAAAACTGCTTATGTAACATTTACTTATTCGTTTTCGTATAGTAGGTATTCCACGAAGTTTGGATTGTTACATACCTACATGTTTAGTTACCTGTTAACCTCTTAGATGAAATAAAATTATGTGTGTCGGTGGTTATGTTTTTTTTTTGCGGCTATACAACACATAATATATTTAATTTCATGAGTAGATCCAATCACCTAAGAGGTTACAGGCAACTAAAACATGCACGTAGCAACATCTTCAAAATTGGTAGTGTTCGTAGAGTGCCTACTCACCTGCTAAATACCTAAATGCAAACAACCAAATAAGCAAATGTCACAAAACATTTCAGAAACAGTACAATGTTACAGGGTAAAAGCAACATGAATAAGAGAAACATACCAAAGTAGACTAAAATACACGAAAGCAAATGGTGTAAAACAACCTTAAGTAATCACAAATCAAAAACATTGAACATGCATGCAGTCATTTCGATATTATATTGTTAATTAACCTCATGAACAAATGTTACAATTAATAGAAAAAAATCTTTGATTTGGGTGGATAAGGATTCAATAATAACAATGACTGTGAAAATTGCAACATTTTATTTTAAAGGAATTTGTACTTATTTTATGTTATTTACTACCTAATATATATTATTTACTACTAAGACAGTTTCGAAAGGTATGCAAAAGTCCGTAATGTCTTTGATCGATGGCCCTATCAACGGTTGGCACGTAAGTCCTTTGGCCAGGTGCTCCTCTTGACGAAGTCTGGTTTTTGTTAATATTTCACTCTGGTTCTGTAATAAAAAAATAATAAAATTAAATACGTAATAATGATGACCACACGGATCATAAAGTAGGTACAATGACTTGGACATAATCGACAAATGTTTGTACGACCTGCAAATATTTATCCCGAGAGTTCTGGGTTTTTTCTATGTATAATAAATAATATACATATATAATATATCTACATCTATATAATATATTATTTTATTTATAATTTTAAATAAATAAATAATGTTACTGAACCAATTCCAATGAAATTTGGTATGTAGATAGCTGGATCTTTGGAATTACATATAGGCTAACTTTTATCAATAAATACTTACCAACTTGTAGCATAAGCTTGCCTTGAGCCATTCGTTAATTATGTGCTGGATATTTGTCTTTTGCAGACAAATCCTGGCTTCGTAATCTTTGTCTCAATTTCCACTTTTTCGTTATTCCTGTCCAAAGTTCTCTATTGAATATGAGAAACAATTTCATGGATACTTCTTCTTCTGTCGTTAATATAGACTGGTGTTCTGAAATAAAATCAAACTGAAGTGGGTAGGTACTGAGCGTTAATGACAAATGATAAAAACATGGTTCATACCTTCAACAATGTTCATGAGCAAGGGGCTCTTCTCAGCAGGATTTTTTTCTCAATGAGGCCAGATTTTCTCAACAAGCGTCGTTGATTGTGGTATCGGTCTACAAGTTTGCCTCTCGCAGGAATATAGGTATGTCTTTTTCACATATTTTCTACTTCACTAAATTGTTTTATGTTGTAGCCTAGCCACCTAGCGTCGGGGAAACACCAGAGTCACTTTATAGAGAGTTTATTAATAATATGTTCACAAGACAGTCACAATATAATTAGTCATAGTTAGGAGCTAGGCATTTACATTATAATGACGCGTGTCCCGGGCGCGAACGGGCGTGCTCTTAGTGTGAGGCTAAGTAGTACACTGCGGGTCGCAGCGACGCAGAGTGGCGCTGTTATCCTGTCGGTCGCTGCGCTCACGCCAATCACGTGCAAACGGCATATTGCGTTCACTCCGAACGCGCAGAGATGAACTCGCATTAGGGTGGATGCTTTTTGCCTTTTTATGGAATCCACGTGGACAAAGTTGTGCTAGTGCCATAATACGGCAAAAAATGCTTTACCTTGCAACACTACGCTATGCTAGTTTCCGTCAAGACGCTAAAACGACAGACAAATAGATCTATCCAATCATCACTTATCAGTTACTAAACAAAAATATTAAATAAACTAAACACGAGGGTCGATTGTACAATATCACTTTAGTAAGAACAAATAAGGTTGTTTTTTGGCGGGATGAACCTGACTTTCGCATGCGAATGGTGATAAAATATATTACCTAGGTAGGTACCTATTAAAACTATGATAAAGTAAGTTTCTTTGCTAGGTACTCTTCGTTTTATAATCGGACGCTGAATATAATTAAACAGGGTAGGTTACTAACTAGTAGGTTTCTAACTTGCTAATAGAGACAGTTATATAGTTATATACAGAGACATCGATATAGGTAATATTTTTAATACCCGCTAACTGGGTGTTAAAGAATGAGGCCATAAAGTTGAGCCATTATATAGTAGGTCACATTTGACATCTGTGAGCCTCATACTCATAGCGAGGCGACCTGCCTACAGTTATCGATTAATTTGTATGAATTTTCAAACATCAGTGAATACAAAACTTCAATGGCAATGAAATATGGCAAACTTCATGGCAATCTTGAGGAACTACCTTCAGCTGGCAGTTGGCTGTTGTTTTGTTTGTAAAAATGTGGTGGGTTGGATAAGCCAGCGAGCATAGACATATAGGTATATTACAAGCACTTAAATCAATGCCTGTGAGAACAAAAATTGTTTCTGGTACGCGTTTACAGTAGGTATACAGCAGTACAGTAGATAGCATCCACCTGAGTACTCAACACCAATACTGCGATCACTAATCCGTCTGCCTAGAGTAGTGATTATGGCAAAGCCATTGGAGGGCCTCAATTGCTTTCCAACAGTGGACGTTTAAAGGCTGTGACGATGACGACGATGGGCCGGTGTAATGAAAGTTTACAGAACGTAGTCGTGTCAGAAAAAACTATTTTTTACCTTGCCCTTGACTTATTGTTCTGACTAGTTGTATACTTTCACGGGTCTCAATCTAATGACGTGCACGTTGTGGTTACCTATAATTGAAGGGACACTAGGTTTAAGGCCTGTTTCACAACTTCCGGTTAGGCACTATCTGGAGATGTTTTAAATACAAAACAAAAGGTAAAAACAAGCTGATACGATTTTTTATGAGAGAATCTTAGTCGATAATGCTTGCCAAAATAAAAATAGTTACAATTCTTAAAACAACGGTCTTTTTACGACGGCTCTTTTGTAATATATATACATATACGGCTAATTGTACAATTAATTACTGTAGTATAATGGGTGTTGAATAGTGTTTAGTAAAAAGAACAACCATGATTGATCATTTTACAAATAACTTTAGTAGCGATGCATGCGACATCAGTCGGTTCTCACGAGAACTATCTTACAAAACAAGAACGTTGTTTCTACGAAAGCTCGTTGTTGATTACATCGACGTACACATGAACGTCGATGTAATTTTACAAAGTATTGCTGTTGAATATACTAAACCGTAGTTGTAGTATTAGGTTTAGTATAACCAACATTGAGGATTGTTGAATATGCAAATGACTTTAGTAGCGATGCATGCGACATCAGTCGGTTCTCACGAGAACTATCTTACAAAACAAGAACGTTGTTTCTACGAAAGCTCGTTGTTGATTACATCGACGTTCATGTGTAAATTTTACAAAGTAATGCTGTTGAATATACTAAACCGTAGTTGTAGTATTAGGTTTAGTATAACCAACATTGAGGATTGTTGAATATGCAAATGACTTTAGTAGCGATGCATGCGCCATTAGACGTTTCTTACGGGAACTATCTTACAAAACTAGAACGTTGTTTGTACGAAAGCTCGTTGTTGATTACAACGACGTTCATGTGTATATTCTACAAGGTATTACTATTGAATATACTAAACCGTAGTTGTAGTATCAGGTTTAGTAAAACCAACATTGAGGATTGTTGAATATATAAATGACTTTAGTAACGTTGTAAGTGCCACCTTATGGCACTCGCCTACAAATCACACTTTAGTGTAACCAATACATTGATTTCGTAAATTCTACTAAGCACAAAATGGCAAGTGTCAACCTTTACTGGTTTTGTAAAATTAATAATTGTATTTTGTAAAAACAACGAAGAATTTGGTTAATTTATTGCTTGTAAGCTCAAACCATGCGAGTTTAGTAAATTCAACAACTATACTTTTTCAGTGTAGTTCACATTGGTTACACTCTCTAGTGAGCTGAAATCGTAAAGTGACCTCTAGCGGAGCCTAAGTTTTAAGTTGCAAGAAGGGTCTGTCTGAAGTGTGGAAATCTGTAGAAAACGTCTGTAGGTTTAATACAAAGGAAAACTGAAACTGTCGCCATCTAGCGGCCGACTTTCAAAGCTCGAGGTTTCAGTAAGAATACGATTTAGATGGCGCGGCGCGGCTTTCTCAACGTTTAGTTACAAATAAGTAAATATTGAAAACCGTGTAGATGTCGTTTCAAACGCTTTTCTGCGAGCTTCGTGTAAAATTCGCATCACTGTTTGGTATGATAGATAATTTTACGAGCCGCTAAAAGCATCCTGCATTGTAATTGATGGGCATCGGTTTTCGAAAATTCTGGCGAAGTTCATACGAACCTAATATTTTATCTACTTTACTGGGGATACAAAAGACGATGATTTAGTAGGCATACTCAGTGTTTTATTTTTATATTGATTGGTTTATAAAATCAGGCAATCGTTTCGCTTACTCACAATTTGGTTTTGATCGTTTACGAAACTACATTTTCAGGAATAAAGTAGATTTGTGTATATATTTATTTATTCGTATCTTGTTCCAGTCAGTTTAGCTGATAGATTGACTGAAGGAAAATTGTAGTGTAGTGTGGCTTTGAAGGCGATTCGAATATCTAAGCAGCCATTGTTTTTTAGCAAAAGAAAAATCTAAAACAGGTCTTCTTGTTAACTGACTTCCAATCAAAAAGGAGGAGGTTCTCAATTCGGTTGTATGTTTTTTTTTTTTTTTTTTTTTTAATGTTTGTTACCGCATAACTTAGTCATTTGTGAGCCTATTTGAAAAATTATTTTTTTATCTGAAAGGTACTGCTTCCAGATTGGTCCCATTTTAATTTTATTAAAATCGGTGTTGCTATTTTTTTTAAAATATTTTTTTTAATGTTTGTAACTGCATGCCTCCGTCATTTATGAACCGATTTAGAAATTTTTTTTTTTATTTGGAAGGTTATTCTTACGTCCAGATTGTCCCAAACAAATTTGATTAAAATCGGTTTAGCCGTTTGACAATGAAGTCGGTTTCTCAAGTTTTTTAAACTTATAATTATTTTATGTTGATGTTTTGATAGAACGATTTAAGAATAGCACAATCGACTATAAATCCAAATGACTTTTGTGGTCAATTTATTTATTTATAATTTTTCATAGAACTCATGGTGTTTTACTTTAAGCTTTATTAAATGAAATTATTGGTGGCACAGGTTGATTAGGCATATTCTAAATAGTGTTGGATACTTCCATAATACGATACACGGTCTCGTATTCAACTAAGGTGCACTTCCACTTCTATGGCTTTGAAGTAAGTCTGTAACTCACTTTGCTGCAGTTCCTCGTTGTAATCTAATATCGTCGCTCACCCTACTTTATTCTACAAGAAACAAGTAACCTGCACACACAAGTTACGTGTCTTGTTTATGATCAAAGGAAGGTTTTTAGCATTAGTTTTGTTTCTATCGTCAGCATGATTCTGCCTAAAAATATAATTTGACTATTCTTGAATCTCGCTAAAGGTTCGTACGCTACATATCGCTATAGTTGTCGATATTTGGGTTTTTTATATTCTCTATAAAACTAAACAAGCCCCTAACAATCCTTATAAACTGGTACTGGTTAATTTCAGATGAAATTGCAAGCGCGAAGGATTTAAAAATAAAACCTAGCGATAACTCTAGGTTTAATTTTTGACTACGACTACCTAGGTACTTTTTACTACAACTAGGTAACTCCCACGAGATGGCACTCCGAGCAGAAGAAAAATAACTGTGGAAAACTGTTTCTAAATCGAAAAACGTAATTATTACGTAAAATAATGCGTCACATTTCCCGAAGTGAATACCAAAATGTAACTAAACATGCGTAGGCGTATAACATACATCAAAGTGTTTGAAGGTCGGAAGTGTTCTTTGTCTACAAGTCAGAATCAGCAAGACAAGGGATCGTGTATTTAGGTGCGGTACCTACAGGAACATCGCTTATCCAAACTGTAGGCCTACCACAAGCTCTGCCTGGCTCTTGTTTTGAGTCTGTGTGAGTGGTTGACTAAATAAATCCTACGTCACACGCATTATAATACACTGGTACGCACTCACACAGACTCAAAACCAAATCCAGAGACATCCAGACAGAGCTTGTGGTAGGCCTAATGCGCGCAAGCTGAAAGTTATTTCATGTCGATCAAGGACAAATCGAACAGTAAATTTTAGTTATTACCGTAAAAAGTAATTTAGGAGACAAAGAGGGCCAGACACAAAATCTCGAAGAAATCTTTGTCAACTGATAGATTTACAGACTTGAGCAATTGCTTACATAAACATAGGGAGGTATCTAATGCAAATACAGAATAATATTCATTTATTTACACTAAGAAATTTACAACTGATACAAGTATTTACAAAATGTACCAAATAATCAAGAAACATTTGAGCTATCTGCAGACTGATAAAAACGATCTAGAGATAGCTCAAGTGATCCAAATCAGTCTAATTAAGTAATTACTTAGATACATAAATATTTTTAGAAATATGGCCTAGCACGCGTAAACCAAGCACAAGAAAGTCAGTAGGTAGGTACCCACGGCTAATACCGACGACTGTAAGGATTAAAGTCGTGATAAGAAACGATCCCGTTCTGCCGTTCTCAGCTTTGTTTGCTACGAGAAAAAACACCTACTTTTCTAAAATTAACGTAAAAGGATTATTTCATCACACCCTTATATGCTACAAATATTATTAGGTATACTTTCCTAAAGGCCTGCGCACATCTAAGCGATAGCAATGGTGATCAGCTGAAACGCTTACAAATATGACAGCGGTAATTGACAGCGTTTCAGCTGATCGCTATCGCCATCGCTTAGATGAGCGCAGGCCTCAAATCGTGATTTAGCCGATATGCGTTTAGGTTTGAGGTCAAATGAAGTGAAAAGGCTATTGTGGTTTCGATGTTCATTCTACTAAGTATCTTCTAATTATAGTTCCTACAAATTATATCTGGTAAAAAATTTTCAAATAAATCAAGAATCGTCTACGTTTGATTCTGTGTCCTACTTAGAACAAACAATCCCAGTCACACAATAAGAGAGAAACAAGAATGAAAAGCGTCCATTGTTAGGGCGCTTGTACACGCTAAGAAAAAATGCCGGGTCTACCCAAGAATTCTTGTCGTAACTAGAAAATAACTGTGTACACTGCTCGCAGCGGTGCACGAAAAAAATCTTATCTGCGCAAGACACGACGCGGCGAACGTTGTTGCGTTTTCGTGTGTGGAAAAGACAAAATTCTTGTCTTGCGCAGATAAGATTTTTTTCGTGCACCGCTGCGAGCCGTGTACACAGTAATTTTCTTGTTACGACACGAATTCTTGGGTAGGCCCGGCGTTTTTTCTTAGCGTGTACAAGCGCCCTTATGCTTCAACAAGCAACGCGAGCTCATTTAAAGCTGACAGTATGCTGGGATGCTTTGCACAGAGCTTGCGAGAAACTTATATTTCATCTGTGGTCTTAAGTAGGTCAAGGCTTGCTTCAATAAGCAAGAAAAGCCTCGCAGGGCACAGATAGAGATTAATATTTATAAAGCATGTGACATAGTTGACAATAAGGAAATAAATTAAACAGCATTCGTTTAGGAAAAACATACATACATAAAATCACGCATCATTCCCATTACAGGTAGGCAGAGATCACGGATTTCCACTTGCTATACGATCCTGACATAATTATTTCGCTTCGTTCACTCGCATCACATTCTTCATACCTTCATGCTTGTCGGTTTAGAGTACTCCTGACCTGGCCTTATAAACTCCCCTTTACTGAATAATGAACATAAAAAAACTCAAAGTTTTCAAGTGGTTTGCATATAGGCACTTCAAGACGAGACTCAATACGGCCACAGATAAGATGATATAGGTATATAGTATAGTAGGCTAGGTATACTATCAAAAGCTAAAGATATTATTTTGTCATGCTATGTGCTAAGAGACAGTAATTTATAACGTAGCGGTCGCCCATTTGGTTATACGATCGGCTTGGCAATCAATAATATACCCGTTTTACCCCCGAAGGGTATAAAACGGTTATTTAGGTTTCAGCCGAAAGGCTTGACCCAATGAGATTACCCTCCTGTACATCAGCGCCATCTAGTAGTTCTTAGTGTCAAATGCTATGGAACTGTCATAGCAACTTCATACGTCATCGTGTCTATGGTGGTGGCAGCGCGGCGGGAGCCATTTTTATTCAGTACGTGTATGATTGAGGCGAGGCTGAAAGCCGGCAAGATGTTATGTATGGGTCAAGCCTTTCGGCTGAAACCTAAATAACCGTTTTATACCCTTCGGGGGTAAAACGGGTATATTTAGGTGTCGAGCCTTTAGGCTTGACCCAATGAGATGTTTGATATCTGCCGGCGCTGACACCTAGGCGTACTGTGATATTGCTCTATAAGTAGGTATTAGAGTAGTCTTGTTTCTCGGTAAAGCAAAGAGAAAATCAAATGAAAACATAAGAACATTGTAGGTATATCAGTACATAATCGACTGTAATGTTCCAAAACTGATCACCATTTTGCTTAACAATAATAAACAATATTTACACGATTTATAATAGCAGAAAATTGAGTAAATTGCAGTAAAATTATCTGCCATTGACAATTGAGGAACTGTGGCTACATATAGGTTGGATTTCCTTAAAGTAGTCTTTCAATAAAGTTGAAGAATTAAGCCAGTTACCATTGCGCAATACTTCCTCTAAATTCAAATGATTTTTTGGACCAGTTATTAGTAGCAACTGCCGACCCTAAATTGCCCGGAGAAAATTTGGTAATGATATTCTTGATAATGGCATCCTTAAATGTATGCCGCAACCGCAACCATCCTGCTATATTATTGATCTAGACGCAGCTTTCACCTTTCCTCTAGTTGTAATAAACGTAAGAGTTGAATGGGCACCTCTTCTTCATTTAGGTGCTTCTACCAGTACTGGTATTCAGTAACACATGTTATGTTTTAGATCGCCATTTTCGGAATGGCACCACCCTGACTGTCGGTATTTGGCGTTGTCGGATTTAGATCCAACAGCAGGCCAAATAATAATATTGTCTCTTGTAATATAGCAACGATCATAGTCCACAAAACGTCACCCCGTCGCCAAAAGTAGCACCAAGACACTTGAAACAGATTGGATACTTCGACATTCCTTTTGGACACCCACTTTAAAAGATCGGTCACATCCCATGTGCTGAGGGGATTCTTTAGCATAATTGATTTTATGACTTTCTTCACTATTGGGTGACTGCTGAGAGAATCCTTCAAAGGGATCGTCAAGGTCGCTATATACTACTGATTTGTGGACAAGAACAAGTGAAGGTGAATTAGATATCTAGCCAAATCTTTTGCATGTAGTGTTGACGGTGTGCAGCGTTCTTGGCAAATCAAAGCCAACTTTCCAAGGCTGGTTTGTATGTTTCCGACGTAGACGGTCGTCAAGCTGATTGTGGTACATAGCGTTCCGTTTCGTTTCAATCCTTCAGGAGCCCAGCCTGTACTTTCCAACATTTCAAACGCAGTTCGTATTCGTTCGTATGTCTCGACTTCTCGAGGTTGAAAATTTGTCCGATCCCGGAAAGGGGGGGGGGGGGGGGGTTACACAGTGCTAGTCTTTGCACGACTAGCTTCAAATGTGTTTTCTCCCAATTCGGTATATATTATACTAGTAAATAGTGGCCGCTGGAAATTTTTTATATGTTGGTGAACTTGCGGAAACAGAGCTGGTGAAAAAACCCAACGCACTCTACTCATGGTCAATTGAAAGTGTCCATGTGTTTGCTGGTGGTGTCCTTCTGGGCTTCTGCAGAGGCTTTCGGAGTGAATAAATCTATGTCTGGACTAGTCTGGAGTTCCCATTTTTGGAAGATTAGGGTCTCCATCAGGCAGGCCTCGAGGTGCCATTCCTGCTGCTGTCTTTACGTCTGGATAGACTATCTGCAAGGCAGATGTACTTGCCTGGTAGGTACTTCGGTACAATATTGACGTACCGAGGTGGTGAATAGCGAATAGCAAAAATTTTTTGCGGCCATATTGAGCAGTTTCGCAACTTCGTTTCTCCTTGCCTCCATATATAGGCAGCCACAGTGCAGTTGTTGGTTTGAAAAATGACGGTCTTTCTAAGAAGCTATATTCTTTTTCTAAGATTTAAAAAAAAAAGGTCCACAATTCTTTTTGAATTCTAGAGATCGTGATTAATGTTCCAGTGACCTGTAGCTTTTTGCAGTTTACTGTTGCTCCCCAGCCGATTTCTGAAGCATCTGTTATTACAAATGCCGAGGGTATCGTAACTTGGAGAGTCGACGACGATTTGCTTACGTTTTGAACTCACTGCGTTTGGTGAAACATTTTGTTTCTTTGTGAGCCTGGAAGTTGTTCTGCTGCAATTTGTATGGTTCTACAATGCAGAGCTCCCAAGGGGCCTCCTAATTTTGCTTTTAACACGGTAAAAAAATAAACCTGGGTTTACCTAAAAGCTGTATTTGCCTTAATTTATATTTGTGTTACTATATTATCATCTTTATGGTAAACTTTTCTTGTTTTTGTTGAATCCCAGGATAGTCCTAGGTATTCTATTTTGGTGCGGTTGTCAAGTTAGATATGCCAGCCAAAGTCTCGTAAAAGCCGTCTGTCCATTGAGCTTGTTTGTGCCAGTAAAATAGCATCCTTATTTCGAGTAGGAAATCGACCAAATATCGACAAATACAATAGCTCTGATCCCTTTTCCTCTTAACAGTGATTCCACATAAATAGAAATCTTGTTAAAGCCCGACGGAGCACAGGAAACGCAAATGGTAAGTATTCATATTGTAAATATTCGTTACAAAAGCAAAAGAAAAATAATATCTTCTATGTTAGTCCCACACTGGGACGTGATAATAGGCGCTAGCTAAATAGGCTCCCTTCTGTATTTTTTGACCTTGCGCAAGCTTGCAGCAAGCAGCAAGTCGAAACTTGGGAATTAAAAAAAAAAAAAAAAAAAGTTCAAGTTTTTTTAGATTTAGAATCAATCTGTGAGAATCGTTGATTTCTCTCTCAAAAATATTTGTGACAGATAGCACAATAAAATTTATTTGCCAAGATGGCTCCCATTTTTTAGTAGTGAGATAGTTGCTGTGACATTGTTTTTGAAGTGGCACGATCAAGCATTTTTTCCCTTGCTTGGGATAAGTTTGGTATTCTGTAACCCTTCAAAATGTTAGTGATCGTATTTGACGCCCTTATCGAATTCCACAGATTATATATATTTTGGTTTTAATTAACCAGCAAGAAATGGACTTATTATTTCTTTCCACCATATTCGGAGGTCTTGTTTATTAGTGAAATCATTTTGTTGCTGCTTGTTTGAGTATCGTAAATTCTTGGAACCTCGAAATGTGTTCTTGAATTTTGATATTTGGCGAGCTGCTGGAGCTTTTGTATTATTTTGTGGGAAAAGTTTTCTTTCCATTTGGTTTTGTAATAATTTTCCCGGTGAAAACCTTTGTTATCAGAATATAAAAAATTGTTTATTTACAGTTATTCTCTGTTCCGAGAAGAGTGTCCGTGGAGGGATTTCATGAAGTATAATCATTGAAGACTTTATTTGCTGACTTGTAGGTCTCTCATCGAGTCTGTATGACTTCAGCCCTTCTACCGCAAGTGTATTGTAACAGGCCGTCAGAGATCTTCCTGAATGAGCAGTCAACTGCCAGGAATTTTCCCTGGATCTCTTGTTGGATTCTGGGATCCAAACTCTTACAGGCCTCTTGAAAAGCCCTCCGTTGCCCAACAATAGCCCATGTGTGGTTGCACCCATGGCTAGGTGGGTTTTCGTCAACTGCCCCAAGGACTTTCATGACGTGGTATTTGTTTCGAAGACACTTTTGACTTTCAGAGCTCCGAAAATCAGTGAAGCGTGGAAGGTTTTTTGCACGTCGGCATACCTAATGTTCTTCCAGCCTTCGTCCCCAATCGCTGGCTTTTATTAGCCTTGTTCAGCTACTTGAGGGTCGGCTTTTCCCAATTTAGTTGAAAAATCACAGTCTGAAGGTTCCGACTTCACTGACGCCATTTTTTTTTTTTTTTTTTTTAGCTTTTGCGATGATTTGAGTCATCAAAACATCGGCTCCAGGGCAGTCTGGTGGACTATCCTATGTCCTCTTTGTCCTCATTGAAAACTGACATGGTACGAAACGTGACACGTTGCCTCGCCCTGGGCACTCTCTTCAGCTGACTCTGATAAGAATCTGGTTGAGATTCTTCGCGGTCTAACGTCAGAAAATTAGCTTCTCCCGGAATGCTTTCGATAGCTTCAGTTTGGCTCGTGAGTACTTCCATCATCATTTATCATTTTCGCATATCGTAGGGATAAGTACATTCTCATCTACATCTACGCTCAGGTTGTCAGGGCGTGTTGTTTTTCTAGAGGCCGTACTCTCTGGAGATGTGGATTTCTGTTTTCGGTACAAGTTGCCCGAGGCTAGATGTCAGTATCGGTTTTAGGTTCCTTACGGTGGTCATGAACTGATTTTAGGATTATTCATGCCACTTTTCAGCCACCATGTGAGGTGCATATAGAACTGCTCAACCCAGAACTCAGAGCCATTCTAAGTTTTCTTTTGATGACCTTGTATTTTCCCTCAGAAAGATATGGGTCTCCTGGTGTGAAAGTTTTCACCAACTCCACTATCGGGATCGCGAAACTCAGTTTCGCTTTAGTTTTTGGCAATAAGGGTCGTTCCAAATAAGTCGGTATTGGAAAGGTCTTCGACCTCCCAGGACAGACAGTCCTCTGGATAATATTCGTCTAAGATTCCAGTTATTCTTTGATAGAATTCAAGGTCCTCTTGGGGGACAAGCTAGGAACATAAGTCGCTCATTAGCTTAGGAGCTATGATCTATACCAGCAGAGAAACAATTGATTGTCTGCAATCCCGCTGGGGGAACTTAATAATTGCGAATAAATTCATGCGTCCGGTCGAGTCGATTGATACGACGCCGATACAATGTTTGACACGACTGGTCGTATCGGTTGATGCGACGTGGATCATGATGCGACGTGGATCAAATGCTTGATACGTCTGGTCGTATCGGTTGATGCGACGTGGATCAAATGTTTGATACGTCTGTTCACATTGATTGATGCGACCCGCATGGAATCGTTCATACGACGACGTGTCGTCGGTCGTATCAGTTCATACGACGCGCATCGTGTGCATGTTTAATCATTTTGCGCCGTGGTCAAAATCTTATATGTGGGTGCTTGCATTCCTTATGGTAACTAGCCTTAATAAAGGCCAGCGTACGGTTGTCTGTCATTCATTGCGAGATGACAATAATGAGGTAGCGTCACTAACATTTAGCAACGCGGATCCCCAATCCCGTATGGCCAAAGAAGCATGGATGCACCGGTATGTTGCAAACCCTTTCCCTAACAAACTAGGAAGGTTTGCAAATTTAATAGTTTAGTAAAAATTTTAATTTTTACTTTTATTTTTTTAACACTTTTTATTTTTAGATATTTAATTATAATAATAATTATATTTTAACTACTGACGACGCCGAAATTCAAAAGCGTACTGAATAAAAATGGCTCCCGCCGCGCTGCCACCACCATAGACACGATGACGTATGAAGTTGCTATGACAGTTCCATAGCATTTGACACTAAGAACTACTAGATGGCGCTGATGTACAGGAGGGTAATCTCATTGGGTCAAGCCTAAAGGCTCGACACCTAAATACGACTTTTTCTAAAGAAAGTTGGTGCGACGTGACACGTATTAACCCGGTGGCGTTGTGTAGGTAACCTTTTAATATGTCACAGTAGCTCGTTACTGACGCGCCTAGAAAGCTTTCAATATATCAGAGGTATTGCTTTTTGCACAGACAATGCCAGTTTTTCACATGTTACCTACACAGTTTAGCTTTACCCCGGTTACGACCTACATTTGGAGCTCAGTCCTATTCACAAACAGTGCCTTTTTTAAATACTTGTGAAAAAACAACGCTGTTTTATGTTTCAAACACTTCTGTTTTGTTTTTCAATCGGTCAATATTTTTGTCATTAGAAGGACACACATCCTAGTGTCTAGAGTCATGAAATCATGAATATAACACAGCCCAAAATGAAAATAACAACCTGTCAAGCACTATTATTAGCAACTCGTTTATGTTATTGCTCTTTCGGCAACACGGCTCGATTGAGTGATCGATCTGCGTTCCATTTTCAAATTTTTCAAACAAAAATTGACAACTCACTTCGAATTCAGCGATCGCTTGAGTGATTTGTGTTGCTAGAATTCAAGGATTCAGCGATCACTCAATCGAGCCGTTTTGCCGGAATAGCAGGGCTGAACAAGCTCTCTAATTTGATAACAACTCTATTTGAGAGATAAGTACCTAAACTTGTATAGTACAGAGCCTAGCCAGTTCATTTCGATAATATTCAAAGAAACACCAAAACAGCATAATAATAAGCGTGACTCGAAAAGCAATCAAGGAGCGTTGGCGTTTCGTAAAGCGAATATTCCAGATGGGCTCTTGTCCTCAATAGCCTGAGGTTGTACCTACCGAGTTGGGAACAAGTTATTTGGCTTTTATTATTCAGATAACTCGATCGGTTTTCTCATAACCTAGTTATCAGTAGGTACCACGAATAAAATTATAGGAAATTATGTAGGTATCTAAGTATTTGTAGAATTTTGCAACTTTAATCAAACCTGTGCCCAGTCTTTATTTGTGACCTATAATTGTAAATAATTATCAATAAAATGTTTATACCTGTTTTTTGCCTTCCCTTTTCAGGAAATTTTTAGGTAGGTACTTTTGGAGTAGTTATATTTTTCGAATAGGTACTCGTGTTTTTATAGTTTATCACAACGTATTATGTGGTCTATTCACTCTGCTCTTGAAAATGATTTAAAGCCTCTTCTGTATCCATCGATGTAGTGGTTACTCAGGTAGTAACAAAAGGAAATTCAACGGTTGCTCATCCAGGGGTGAATTTTCCGCCCTACTGCACGTCGTTAATCAGAAAACAAGGCAATAAAGTAAAAGTGTTGTGATGCGGCTCATTTATTCATTATGCCTTTAAATCAGTTTCTTACCCCTTTTGTTACTTTTAGTCTACCAGGCAAGAATAATAAGCGCCTTTTTAGCATAAAAAAGGTTTTTTAGGAGACAAAATTAATTTGGTCTTTAGAGGGTGCCTAGGCTTACTTGACTTTTAATAAATTTAATAAGAATCAACGTTCATAAAAAATTGTAAGAGCTTTAAAATTGGAACTACTAAATTGTTATTCCTTCGCCCTTGTTTCGCTGGCGAAAATAAATACTTTCACAAAAAACAGACGGTGCTTAAATATAAAGACTCGGTTTACGGATTAATTTTCAAAGAGAGTTAAAAATAAAGAACTAAGAGCCTAATCTAAGGCCTTACGCACATCTTAGCGTTCTGCGGTGGCGATCAGTGAAACGCTGTCAATTATGACAGTGATATTTGACAGCGTTTCACTAATCGCCACCGCACAACCGCACCGTAGATGTGCGCAAAGATTAACTGAACTAAGTGAGAATTTTCTTTATTCTACGCTGCATTTTAAGCCGCACTTGTTTTAACTAGAAATGCTTCAGAAAATATAACTAAAACCGTGGCTATTTTATTTAAGTACCTACAATAAAATGAACGGCTTATCTCTGCGTAGACATCGCACGGCCGTAGCTAGGGGGGGCATTGTGGGGCAATGCCCTACCTTGAAATCACAATGCCCTACCTTAAAAATACCAATAACAAAGATAAATTTGTTTTTTTTCTATAAACTAACAGAAATTATTTGACTACGAATAGTTATTGAATGTACATCACTGACTTAGAGGTCAGTTATGTATACATGGTGGCCTATGAGCCCGTGCTTCGAGGGCAGATCAATATAATGATATTATTTTACTTCCGCCCAGTAACCAATGCTGCCCTACCTCAAATTCGACTCTAGCTACAGCCCTGAGGCATCGCGTAGAGCTCTACGCCGTAGACATACCTACACAGTTCTGATTGAAACTTGTATTTGAAACATAGAACTTTCAAGTATCTAGCTGTATATCTCTGAAAGATAAGGCACCTTCTTTCCTTGGATGTCAACATTCATAAAAGTTTTACGAGTGATTTTCTTTTGACCTGCGCCATAAATATTTTTATGTGAGTCACGCTTCTTTCTTGTACCAAATATACCAAAATATTAAATAAGTAGATATTTTACATAGGTACCAACTTTACAAGGTAAAGTTAAATGTGTTTCTATTTTATAAGTGTTATTAAATGTATGAAAAAGAGATACATCGGAGAATCTGGCAACAAAGATTACATTTTCCAAGAAAACACCTATAAATATCTCCATATTTCCCCAAATCACGTAACCTGCTATAATATTCGAACATATTTCACAGCCATATTCGGTGATTAGGGTGGTACTCAAGCACATTTACATGAGCCTTTTGGTCGGAGTCCTGCCCTAGCCCCCTAGCACCCCTAGTCGTGGATCGATGGCTGCGGCGAGGGGTTGCCCATTCATCATCCTATCCTAACCCTTACAGGCATTTGTAAAACCACGCCGTAAGAGTATTGTGCTTTAAAAATGTAAGGGAAAAACCCTGAAATCTATTTAGAGAAATTACCGAAAATCAAGGGTATTAGATAGATAGATAGATTCATACTTTATTGTTCACAAAAGAAACGTTACAAAGATAGGTACAATGGGCGGCCTTATCGCTAAGAGCGACCTCTTTCAGACAACCTTTGGATGAAGATATTTTACAAAAAACAGAAAAACGGCGGTGTACAAAGTAAAATCCTGTTTTTGCTTAAACTAAAAACCTACTAGAACATAAATAAAATTCAACTAAAACACATAATACCTGTAATACATACATAATAATATGATACTTATAGTAATACATATATGTACTTACTAGGTATACGTATCTTACGAGACGTAGACAACAAGGACAAGTAATGATCGGTGACATTAGTTTGAATTAGGTTCATTTCCGGGTTTTATCACAGCAGCTAACTGGTGTAAAAACGTAATTTCAAACATCTTTTTGTCTATCATTCGTTTAACCCGCACAACACCGCGCAATCCAAGTGCTCGAATGAAAATGCTACAGTCAGTGTTAGGCATCAGCTAAAAATAACTGTGGATATTTTCACGTGGCCTGCGAACCTAAAATAAATTATCCGACTGTCGACGACGAAGTAGTACCTACTACCAAGCTACTTACTCTCATACACACCGAGAATACAGGCACCGAACAAAAGCAAGCTTCTCAACATTTCGTGTAGCAATCTTAATAATAACTATTGTGGCCCCAAACTAAGTATAGAGCTTGTGCTATGGGGACCAGATAGCTGATTATAATACATAAATAAATTTTTTTGTAAATACATACTTAAAATAAAATATAACACCCAGACAGAGAACAAACATCTGCATTCAACACACAAATATTTGTTCTCGGTGGGGATCGAACCCACGGCCTACGGCGCAGAAGGCAGAGCTACTACCAACTGAGCTGAGAGGCTAGTCACCTTAATAGCCATGGGTAGAGAAGTTAAGTAAATAAATTATGCCTTCTCCCAAAACCTTGAGCCCTTTGCGTGACAGGGCGGCGTTATTAAGTTTGGGTGGTGTGTCATCAAGCCAGTAGGCAGGTACTTTACCTTACTCTATGTCACAATAAACTGAATAACATTTATTTAAATACCCTATTTCTTACTTCCTCCATAAAACAACCGCATTATAATTATATTCTCTGGTATACCTTTATAAACGTAGGTATTCTATAAAACTGGCTACGAATAAAAAAAACAGAAACATAATTACGAAACCAACGAGTTTCAATTTCTATATTTTGTGGCGTCTTCACATGTAATGTAATGTTACTGAGAAACATAAATAATTATCTACTAAGCAAAAAGTATTTTATTAATTTTTTCTCAACCCATCTCTTTCTTCTTAAGAAAATTTGCTGCAAGAGAACTCTTTTTAGAGTTAAACTCGCCTTTGTTCACGTCTTAATTTTAAGTTTTCTAAATTTATTTTTCTATGCGTACAATAAAGAATAAAGAAAATTACGCAAAAAGCTTTGGTATTTTGAATCCGCTGATAGACGAAACACGTATTTGGTTTGTAGATAAGTTAGTCAAGAACACTAACAACGTTACGGAGATACGAGATTCGCTTAATTAATTGATTATGCCGTCCAAAATACACAAAACCCTCCGTCTACCACATCTTTAGGTACTAAGTTTGATTCCGACTTTCGTATTTTTGTAGTTATTCTGTAGGCAGAAGTAGGTATTATATTATTATAGGTAAAAAAAAGGTTGATAATTACCTACCTCAACATTATTGAAGAAAGTAGGTGACTACCTCTACAATTTTCTTTTTTATTGTTTTATTTGGTTAGCTTATGAGAAGCAAAGAAATCCTTCTTCAAATAAAAAATAAACAATTCGTGCAAAGCCTCGCACACATCTAAGCGACCTGCGATCAGTAAAACACTGTCAAATATTCGACAATTATATTTGACAACCCCATCGCGTAGATGTGCGCAGGCCTATACAACATACTCAATTAACAAAATTAGACTGGTTCAATTACAAATGGTTTCATTAAAACTCTTTGTGCGTCTTACGGATTCAAATAAATTTTCCCACTTTTCACCCTCTAACGGCACTGAGAAAGAGGGAACTTTTTACTTTATAGCTTTCCTTAAAAGTACGGCTTGCATCGCTAAGTAGAATGAGGGTTGCCGTCGTATTTTTAAGGGAATTCCTATTTAAATTATAATCTATTAAGTAGACGTCTTATGCGTTGGAGAATAAGGTGGGTGCCAAGTACCTGCGTTCTACATAAGAAGAAAGAATAAATTAATCGTAGCATTGATCTATGAAACATTACAAACTACACTGAGAAAAATGGATTTCTGGCCTAAGATGAATTCCACCTTTGACGGCTGAATTGTAATGACGCGAGGCGATTTTGAAACGCTTACGGTTATTTTGACTTTACTATTCGTTTGCGATAAACTGGTACGTCTCTTATGATAAACACGAACCGTCTCAAATGACTTACCGTAAGGTAGTCTTGGAATCCAACTAAATACTGTTAATACAGCAGTAATGGACTATTGAAAGCGTTTTATATTTACGACGTTGAATATGTGGTGAATATCACCGTAATTAAGGCAAAATTTGACTTAAGTTAAGGTGATATATGCTTTAATAAAAACAAAACAAACTTAAACCTAAGTCATAAACAAACTTTCGAAAGTGGCATAAATAATCTTAAGCATCACAATATTCACCTTACAATAAGGCAGAATATACTTTAGTCAGAAAAAATTGAACGTAAACTCAAAGTCTTTCAGCGGCGTATGAATTCGGCAACATGAAGGTATAATGTGGCCACATTTGCCCTTTTATAAGGCCAAATATGCTCAGGGTACGACGAATCAAATGGTAACATAAGGTTATATAACGGCATACATATTTGACCAATTTAACCGTAAATTTAGCAATATTTACCTTATCATAAGGCGATATAATGCTCAAGTATCAACTGATTGAACGGTAACATTACGTCATAGAACGACGTGCATACATGGTCAATATAACCGTAAATTTGGTGATATTAGTCTTATCATCAGGCGAAATACGATCAAGTTACGACTAATCAAACGGTGCATAACGTCATAAAACTATTTACTTATTCGGTTAATTAAACCGTAGATAAGACAACAATCACCTTATGGTAGGGCGGATGATACTTTAGTTACTATTTAATCAAACGTTTAAAAAGTCTAATAACGCCATACATATTTGGCCAATTTAACCGTAAATTTGGCAATATTTACCGTATCATAAGGCGAAATACGATCGAGTTAAGACTAACCAAACGGTGAAATAACTTCATTTAACGACTTTCATATTCAGTAAATGAAGCCGTAGATATAACAATATTCACCTTAAGATAGGGCGGATGATACTTGTGATAATTATAGTCAAACTTTAAAAAGCCTAATAACGGCATACATATTTGGCTAATATAACCTAAAATTTAGCAATATTTGCCTTAACCTAAACGCTCAATAATGCTCAAGTTATGACTGAGCAAATGGTGAAATAACGTCATCTAGTGACTTACATATTCTGTGAACGAAACCGTAGATATGGCAATGTTTGACGGATAATACTTTCGTAACTCAGTCAGTAGTAGTAGAGCTCTTTGTGAAGGGCTCGTCCGGGGAAGTACTACCACCATGCCTATTTCTGCCGTGAAACAGCATTGTTGTGTTTCGGTTTGAAGGGTATGGGTGCCGGTGTAATTACTGGCACGTGAGGCTGGAATATCTTTATGCCTCCAGTTGATGGACGCAGGACAGTGCATCGTAGGGCACGTTCCTGACGTGCGTGACCTACAAGGCAGTGCTTTGTTATAGGCGATGGTTACCACTTAACATCAGGTGGGCCATATGCTTGTTCCATCAGCGACTTACATAAAAAAAAAAAAAACTATTTATACAAACGTTTAAAACCTACATAAGTACGATCCTAGGTAATTTGGCGAGGTTCAACTTCTTAGTTATCCTACCATAATAATATTAGGTATTGTATCGGTAGGTAAAATAGAATGAGTATATTTTTATTGACGCACAAACAGACGACGTATCTGTACAGCACACAGTAAATAAACAAAGCATTTACAAATCTAACTTAAAACCTGCCTAGCTAAATATCTAGCCAACCCATACAAGGTACCTAATAAGCATAAGCAAGCATATAGGTAGGTACATAGAAGTGGCAGGATAGTTAGTGCTGCCGATTTATTTCTCTGAGCAACCCTGGCCGTGGGTCAAATAGATCTCAAATGGGGGCACATTTTAGTTAAGAAGGTAGGTAGGCAGATTTGTACATTACCTACCTAAATACTTAAGTAGGTACTCTACCCACTTATGTGTTTCATTGTGTTTTACTAGGGAGCTTCCTATTGAATCATAGCGCTGTTTAATAAACCATACCTATTAATAGCTGTTCCATTGAAAAAAATTTGCTACGCTCTATGACTCCTTGTTGCTATTCAAAGGCAGAACCCTCGCTTCTACACATAAGCCCTGTTCTCCTGTAGGTAGGTATCTACTTAGATCAAGCGCAGAACCCAAACCAGTGTCTACAAAAATTTGATACCTATTCAGGTAATATAGGTCTCAGCTACCTGTTTCCCATATTACCAAGCTTTGCTTAGTTTACGGCTAGATTGTGTTGTGTGGAATGTCCGCAAATATTTGTAGATAATTTGGTGGAAGAAAAGTATATTTTACTCAGTTTTATTATTTTAACGACTTTCAGTCAATTGGTGGGTTAAGTTTAAAAAAACTCTCTAGTTACTGCGAGATACACCTTTGTAAGGCACTTGTCGTAGGTACAACGAAAATCTCAATAATGCTGCCAGCTAAAAGGCAAATAACCTTGGTTCGTATAACTGTATGAGAGAGAGTATATATAAACTTGAAAACCCAACGACAAAACTGCTGAACCGATTATGATGAAATTTCTATGGGACTAATCTGAAAGTAAAGTTAGGATATAATTTTTCGAATTAGTTTACGAGTTATGTGGTATCAAAAAAAATCAAACAAATCAAATATCCGTGAAAACACCCATTTAGAATCTTTCCCTGAGTTTACTCACTTTTTGGTTGGAACCCTGACGAACGAGATTCAATACCTACCTACTTTTGCTCTGTGCTGTGTGCTAACTACACGAACTATGCTTGGAGCATAGGCCAATCGACACAAACATGACACAGGCAGTTAGTAATGCAGTACAGTTTTGGCTTAAAGACTACGTATAGCATATTTTTGATTGGCCTCTCAGCTCAGTTGGGAGGATCTCTGTCTTCTGCGCCGTAGGTCGTGGGTTCGATCCCCACCGAGAACAAATATTTGTGGTGAACACAGTTGTTTTTCATTGTGTCAAAAATTAAAATTGTGTTAAAAATTTAGTTGTTGGGGCATTACAATATAATGCCCCAACAGAGGTTGGGGCATTATATTGTATTCTAAGATGTATTTGCATAAAAAATGTGTGTAAGTATTATATCAGCTATCTGGTTCCCATAGTACAAGCTCTGCTTAGTTTGGGACTAGATAGTGTTGAGTAGATTGTCTTGAATATCTATTTATTTTTATTTTGTTATTTTTAACACCCACCACTAGCATAATCTGCAGTAGTCGAGTTGGCAGCACTGCCCACGAGGCCACGAGCACGTACGTAACGACTTGTTTCATTCGTCAGTTTGGTTTGACTTTGGACGGAGTGTTTGGTTTAATTCTAAGTCATTCAAAGTTTATTTTGCGGGTTTTTTTTATTTTCCCTCATTTTCTGAACGCTGCTGGCTGTGTCAGTGTATGGAAGCACAGACAAACAGATGTAGAGAGGTCCAAGACAGACCTGTCAGCAGCAACCAACCAGACAAACATCTTCGTGCTTCGAACGTGGCAGACCAGAATCCCACAGATTTATTAACAAAATGGGGCACACACCTGATTGATACGTCATTTCAAGGTAAGTAGAGTACCTGTATCAAACTCAGTTATTCCATAATGTTTTTGAACCTAATCATGTTTTGTATTTGATAAGTTTAGGTACCTACTCCCTAGATTATGATTGTGTTGGAAACACGAACGAAAAATTATTTATAAAAATATGTACTTAGTGTTTTCAGTTTTGAACTTTTGCATTTAATTTTGTATATTGGTACAAAGGAGTTTTTAAACTTAGGAAAATTAATTGTTAATTTTTTTCAGATAAGGTGTACTTTACATAATACGCAAAGAGGACGGGCTACTTAACAGGCTGTTAATGGCTTCCTGGATTCCAAACAAAGAAAATAATTGGTCCATTTGTTATTGGACTCTGGGCTAGAAGTAAATCCAAACACCAAACTTCATTGGAGTGATTTCAACATGGCCACGCGGTATTGGAGAACCATTTAAAAAGGATCATAGCTGTAAGTACTTGTCATTTGCTATCAGTGATTCAAACGATCTCTCTGACTTAGAACCTGCAATGCCAGGCCGACCTGTCCTCTAATAGACCTGTGGTCATAGTTTGGTTAGATAAACATAATACCTACTTGTACTAATTACCATCATAGAATGCTCTACTTTGTTTGCGAAAACTATTTCCTAAAAAATACATTATTTTATTTCAGATATTGTAATCCGGTTGAGGAGGCTTCACTTGGAATAACGGTTGTCGAGGAAGGAGCTACGCCATGAGAGGAGCTAGCCTGTGGGCAATAACAGCAAATGCGCGCCTACAAAAGCTTTACAACGAAAAGGGCATTCTCCAAGACGATTTTATCTTGTTATAAGTATTTTAAAAGTTAATTACTTATCTAAATTGATTTTCTAATACAGATTTATAGATTTTTATTGAATGGTTTTATTGCAATACCACTATTATTTATATAAGATGCAAAAGCTATCGGCTTATTTATTAGGCTAGGTTGAAATTAAACTGTTGGGTTGAGAAAATACTAGTCTATCTAGTACATATCTTTGGTAACCTGTAATCAGTTATTATTGAGGTGCTTTATAAATTTTTGTTCTATTAATTTCAGAAGCTTACAAAGACTGGGAGAACAGCTTTCTGAGGCAGCAGGCTACGCTGTTCACTGAAGGCATGTTTGGCTGATCTATTATCATAAAGTTCATGTGAAGGATATTGGCCCGCGTTACCTTAGAGTAAACTTTGAGCGGCCCAATGCCCTTAATATGAACTAAATGATAGTAAAGAAAGTCAATCATGCCCTTAGGGAACAGCGTTACTAGCCGTTAAAAGGCTTTTTTCTGGTCTTCATAAAACGTTTCTGCTCGTAAAGAAAGCAAAAATTACCGTACGATACGGCTAGCCTAATCGTATGAAACATCCTAAAATAACTTTTAGAAGGCAAATACGACAAATTAAATGTTGAAAACGCTTAATGCTTAGGTTAAACCCATAGTAAGTAAAGACGTAAAACACCTTACTAGAAGAGAATTACGACTTAAAAAAACATCAATATCGGTTAATGAACAGGTTAAACTACAGTAAGGTAAGACGTACGACGCCTTACAAAAAGTCGATTACGACTTAGTAACCTTTGAAAACGCTTAATGAACAGATTAAACTACAGTAAGATAAGACGTACAACGCCTTGCTAGAAGTCGATTGTGACTTAGTAAACGTTGACAACGCTTAGTGGACAGGTTAAACCCACAGTAAGTAAAGACTTAAAACGCCTTTCTAGAAGCGAATTACGATTTATGAAACGTTCAAAACTTTTAGCGGATCGGTTAAATCGCAGCGAATAAAGGTATAAAACACCTTACTAAAAGTCTATTATGACTTAGGAAGCAGTCAATAAATATTCAAAACACTTTGTGAACAAATTAAACCGCAGTAAGAAAAGGCGTAAAACGCCTTACTAGAAGTTAATTGGGGCGTAATGATACGTCGGATATTACTCTAGGAAAGATTTACGTGTGTGACCCGAGCACCTTCTTTACCGTTTATATCGCCTTACCGGAAGTTAAATCCATCGTCAGTTCGTCGATCCTATCTCACTTACCACGTTAATAGCTTTTTATTTAAGGCTAATCTGTAAAAAAATACGTCTAAAACACACATTAGAGAGTATAATGCTGCTTATTTGTTGCGCCTCACGCTTAAGGTGTAAAACGCCTCCAACCTAGGAAGGCGTTTTTCGTCCAAGTACGCTTGGTCGTTTTTTCGCCTTCATTACGAATAAATCCACCTTAATTACGACCTTTTCAGCTTTACATTTTTCTCAGTGTACGAGTAGGTGTACGATACGGGTGGGTATGTAGGTAGATACCTATCTTCAACAGGAAAGTAAAACGTAAGGATAACCGTACGATCTATAGCTAGTAGTCATGGGCCAATATATTGGTATTACACAATTTGTTGCCTGAAATAAATTATTTCTTAGGTACAGCCAAAAATTGCATGTGTGCATCGGCATCAATCATGTAGGTACCTAGAAGTCATAAATTCGTTTGGTACTAACGTAAAAATATAAAAATAAGAAATATGTATTATTTTGTTCGACAAATATACAGTGAAATATAGGTATAAACGAAATATACAAATAATGCACATAATTACTTATCCACCACAATCATTATTTTCGTAATAAATAGACCACTAAAACAAAACTATAGAATTACCAAACCAAATCCCACTATTCTGGGCAGTAAACTCATTTTAAACATTTGTGATATTAACTATTCAAAATAAAATATTTGTAATAATAATCCCTAGGTTTCATAAACGATTGCAAACTAATTTATAATAAATAAAATGAATTTAAAAAGATGATCAACTTACAGTTCACTTCCGGCGTGTATACAAGCTTGTGATTGAACGCTGCTGGTGGAAGGTCGCAGGCTGCTAGATCCCGGACGGGCGCATTACATAGACGATGCGTCCCTACTGACGCGACGGAGACTCAGCCCCCCCGCCCTACGCCACTTCCTAACAACGCGGAGCTACGAAACTTTGATGCGCTAGTCATACTTATATGATAAAGACGAAAAACATTTATTTAAAAAAAAAAGGTTGTGACGAATAAACACAAACTACTGGACCGATTTCATTTTTTTTATTCATTATTAAAATGCTACATTATTCTTGAATAATGTTATCAATAAAGCTATATTTATTACTAGCCCCGGGTGACGCCCTCGCGCGGGCGTCATTTAGATAAAAGGTAAAAAATGTGATGTTACTGCCTTTGAATTTTTCCACCCGTGTGAAGTCGGAGCGGGTCGCTAGTTTACCATAAATAAGTTCATAAGTTTTCGTACGTACATACGACATTTATGCGTCTGTCTATAAGTTTGAAAGACAGACGGTCAGAGCTATAGGAACAGGTTAGAAACTATAGGTAAACGGTTCTAGTAAGACCTTAGGACCCCATACGGATGAAATGTGTGACCGAGAACTTATTTGACTGGAGCTGGAGAGTTTAAAAATCAATGTGATAAAAAATAAAAGCAATTTATAGATGTGTTGCAAAACGAAGCGCTATGCTACGAGCTGCTACGCGCAGTTAGTCGTAGCCCAGCTACGCTGTTTTTAGCCGAATACCAATAAAGAGGCGGTTCTCAATTCGGTTGTTTTTTTTGTTTGCTATCCCATTATTTCGTCATTTATGAACCGATTTGAAAAAATCTCCAAATAATAATTGTACTTCCAAATTGGCCCCATAGAAATTTCAGCAAAATCGGTTCAGCAGTTTAGCCATGAAGTCGGTTTCTCAAGCTTTTAATTCTTATGTAGGAGCTCTCAAAAAGTATCACAGGAACATCCAGGATAATTCATAGATCTGTTGTCTTTGGTTATTCAAGCGGAAACTGAAATAAGCTCAGCCAGATTAAAGCCTTTCAAAGCGATGATCGCTTATCTCAGTAAGTATTTAAGATTTTCTTATTAGTATAAGATCCCTAGAAGAAGGACCTTCACCGAGCTGGTTATTTAATGAAACGTATTTTATATTTAATTAAACATGCCAATAAATATATTCTATATGGGTTGCCTATCAAATTTCAGTCCAGGATATGATTAATTAATAATAAAAAAAAAAAATGTTTTTTTACTTTCCACCGGTTTGTTTATTAGACAAATTCTATACCAATCGAAAGTATAGACCCCATAGAATATGCAAACGTTAGGTTGCCTATTTTTTTCCGGTCACAACTCTCGGGTAGCCAGGTATAAACAGGAAAATCGATACTAGCATTTTGCACCGGTATGTTTATTGAATAAAAATACTGGGGTCTATACTTTCGATTGGTATAGAATTTGTTTAATAAACAAACCAGTGGAAAGTTTTTTTTTTTTTTTAAATTATTAATTAATCATAATTATCCTGGACTGAAATTTGATAGGCAACCCATATATAATATATTTATTGGCATGTTTTATTATATATAAAATACGTTTCATTAAATAACCAGCTCGGTGAAGGTCCTTCTTCTAGGGATCTTAGACTATATGCTTAAGTCTAGATTTTTCCAACTCTGTCTATTTTTTTATTCAATAAAATACTTTTTTATTCAAATACATTTATTGGAGAACCTTTTATATATTTATTTGATAAATTTTATAACTAAAGATTAATCAACAAATTAGATTTAGAGGCCACAATTTGCTTTTTATATACATATTGATTGATATTTAATCATTTGTTGGAAAATACATTGAGAATAAAGAGGTTATACAAAAATAAAGGGGGTTAAGTTCATTATTACACACAAAATTCGTTACTCGACAAAACTCCACACTATTCCTCCATGCAAGAAATAATGCATGTCGGATGATAATATGCATCGCTTTCAGAATTCATTTGCGATAAATGTAACTGGTTCAGCTCCACAACTCCAAAATCGAAGTCTGCGTAATTCTTCAAAATGTCAGATCCATCAAACGATTTACGGTTTTGTCTCACGTCGTCACTAGGATTACGATATCTCGAGTTCATAAGAGTAAGGTGCAGTTTCACGTGGTCTTGTTTTTTGTCCATTAGCCCTGCGAAAGAAAGATGTTCTTGATATCGATACTAATAGGTAACACTATTATGATTTTGTGACTTTTGATTCACAAAATTTTGCCAAAAGTAGTGATAGTTTCATAAGTAACCATTTATGTAAAAGTCACACAACGAGCTATGGAGAGAGCTATGCTGGGAGTTTCATTACGTTATAGATTCAGAAATGAGGATATCCGTAGAACCAAGACTACCGACATAGGTCGTAGAATTAGTAAGTTGAAGTGGCAATGGACAGGACATATAGCTCGGAGAACCGACAACCATCGGGGACTTAAGGTTCTCGAATGACGACCACGAACCGGCAGACGAATCGTAGGGCACCCACCCACCAGATGGACCGCTTGCTAAGATCGCAGGAAGTCGATGGATGGAAAGGGCTCAGAATCGTTCTTCCTAGAAATGTGTAGGGGGGGCCAATGTCCAGCAGTGGACTTCCCAAGCTGATGATGACGATTATGTTTAAGAATCTGACCTGCTTTACAAAAGTGGTCGACCAACTGGTCAGCCAGGGTTTGCAGAACTCCCGTCTCCCCGCCTTCTACGCTAACCTGCGCGTACAATACATGTATTTCGCGAGGATCATCGTTCATGTACGACAAACCTTTCACCCTGATCCTTAGTGGTGAGTGCGATCGTAACAAAGGCCTGTTGAAAAAATACTTTGATTAGTAATAGAGCTCTTTGTGAAGGGCTCGTCCGGGGAAGTACTACCGCCATGCCTATTTCTGCCGTGAAGCAGCATTGCTGTGTTTCGGTTTGAAGGGTGCCGGTGAAGTTACTGGCACGTATGTATGCCTCAAGTGGATGGACGCAGGGAAGTGGATCGTAGGGCACGTTCCTGATGTGCGTGACTTACGAAACAATGCTTATTGTTGAAGGCGATGGTTACCATTTAACACCAGGTGGGCCATATGCTTGTTCCATCAGCTAGTTGTATAAAAAAAACTTTAGTATAAACCTGCCGGTTCTATATAAATTAACAACGGGATATGTACCATGAATGATGAGTTATAAAAATAGTGCCCTAACCACATCGACCTACAATTCAATGCCTAACCATGGTAGTTTCAAAAATGCTGCCGATTATTTTTGAGGTACAAAGGTTCTAGAGTCAACATTGCACTCCGGAATACCCAGCATAAGTAGACCCCATAACAAGATAAAAAGACGGCCAAGTAAAAGACCACACAAGACCAGTCGCTCGTCGGGCTTTGGACGCGGGCAGTCGTATTTATTAAATAAACAGCGGCCGCCCGTTCCCGTTACTTACATCCGTTCTTCGTTATAATAATATAATATAGAAATATAATAATATACCTGATATTTCTGATGTATAAGCTATATTATTGTAAAGTTTAATTAAAATCCATTCAGTAGTTTTTAGTTTTAAGTAACAAAAATCCATCCATCCATACTTACAAACGCGCTAATAATATTAGTAGGAACAGGAGACTCACAGGATTATTTTTGTTTTTGCTTCGGTAAGTAGTTTGGATGCGAGCAGTCTTTCCTCGTTGTCCATCAAAGACATCACGCCAACAGTCAAATGCACTTTGTCCGTCCTAAAGAATATAGCTTCCTCAACGTCCCTACCGGGGTTTTTCAGAACTTGCTCCTAAAAAAATTGCTTATCATTAAATAAATAAATATCATTTATTGATCGAGTGAGCGAAGCGAACGAGATCATTCAAACAACTTGGGCGATTTGGTATTTTATGTGCGTATGTATGTATGTATGTTTGTCCGACGATAACTTTCGAACCGTTAATCCGATCAGCATGAAATTTGATAAGTCGATAGCTTGTACTTGAGAAATTTACTGGTAAGTATATGAGTAAAATCGGATGAGGGGTTATTAAGATATAGGGTTTTTTAAGGGTGCAAAAATAAAAAAAATTACACAAAATAATAAATTTACATGTCATATTATGAAAGAGCTTTGTTTGGATATTCCAAAACAGTTTTCACTTTTTTTTAGGACGCTCAGTTTTTGCTATGAAAAATAAAAGGTTAAATTAAGATAACCATCGACCCGAGAGCTTCCATCTAGTTGATATCAAGGTTTTTCAACTGGTTGGACAACTTGTTGGCTCTTTCTTATTTTTTTTCTTGAAATAGATTAAGAAGGTACTCAGTTGTCATAAAATGGTGAAAACGACCTGGTCTGACGATGGAGCCAAGGTCTGTCCAACAGAACTCGTCAATCAATTGGCCAATTGAGTTATGGTGACTTGTCTACCATACAAATTTAATGAGGGATAGTCAGAGGCAAGGCCAAACAGTGAATCTAGATAGAAATATGTACTTTCTCAAAGTAGGTAAAACACAATGCGTGATCGGGCACATTTTTTTCTGATTTCCATCTACCTATGAACTTAACTTTTCGTAGCATTTGGCTCGCATCACGACATCTCAGTTCGGGGCGAACTACTAGTTTATTATGGTTATCACTTACTAGCTAATGAGCTAGTTGCATTAAAACAAATGTAAGCCGATGCAGAGTCAAATAGGTTTTTTTTTAAATGACTTCAAAACTAAACCTCTAATACTAAATATTACCTTGAAAATTTCGAAGTTACTCTTAATATCAGGTGTGTTCATCGGTATGGAAATGAAGTGTGTTAAGCTTTGTTTGGCTCTTGATGATACCACTATTAAGTTGATTCTTCTTCTAGCCGATTTTACACTCTGAAAATATAATACAATTATTTTCTGAAAATATAAGACTGCTCTTACGATACTTAGGTAAGAGCATATTTCTAAAATATGAGTTTTAGTATAAGTATTAATAACATGCATAGGTCTAACAAGTACCCACTAAAAATATAATACAATTCTCCGAAAATATAAGACTGCTCTTACGATACTTAGGTAAGGGCATATTTCTAATAGGTCAGTTAAAGTAGCTATGTAAGACATAGCTTCACTAAGTACTTACTACTTATTAAATTAAGAGCAAAAGTATCGTACCTACTAAAACTTTTTCATATTTTGATAAGGATGTTTTTTTTAATCAATAACAATAAGCAAAGAATCATTATGCTGTTACAACTTTATCATCATCATCAGCCTATTTATTCCAGTGCTGGATGTAGCCTCTCCCAAGACACACCACTGAACGTCTTTGTTTCCATAGCTGCTTCTTCTTCTTATCGTGTAACTGGTTCTTTTAAAAAATTGTGGTGAAAAATTTTAAGTACATCTCATAGAGAAGGAGCCTTTTCGTGCACTTAACACGTATTTTTGAATTTTTAGGTTCTACGTCATGCCGGTTTCCTTACGATGTTTTCCTTCACTGTTTGAGAGTACCGGCCTAGTGCACATACATTTATGGACTTTTCGACAAACTCGTTGGTACACGAATGGATTTGAACACACGACCTTAGGATCGGAGGGCGGGGCCGCTACCACTAGGCCACCAGTACTTATTTTTATGTAATCTAAATGCAAGAAACCACAGTTTAATTTCTTAAATAGTATTTTAAACTTACTGCTGCTGTGGGACCAAATATAGTAATATCACCCTGTTTTGGTATTTTTATTGTTGTTTTGGTTTCTCGTTCAATTCGCGTTTTGGTAGCACCTCTTCGGCCGATGATGATACCAATGTACTGGCTAAATGGGCAAGAGAATATGTAAAAAATTGTGTACGCACAGACGCATCTGACTACCCTGTTTAGACTTCAACATCATCAACATCATCATCAACCTGAAGAAGTCCACTACTGGACATAGGCCTTTCCAACACATTTCTAGGAAGAACGATTCTGAGCTCTTTCCATCCACCGACTTCCCGCGATCTTAACAATGTCGTCGGTCCATCTGGTGGGTGGGCGCTTTTCGTCCCTACTTTTCGTTTTCCGGTTCGTGGTTGCCATTCGAGAACCTTTATTCCCCAACGGTTGTCGGTTCTTCGAGCTATATGAACTGCCCATTGTCACTTCAACTTTGCCTTCCGATCCCAAGGTCGTGGGTTGAAATCCAGTCGCGTACCAATGAATTTTTCTGTCGAAAAATTGATGTGCACTATGCCAGTACTCTCAAACAGTGAAGGAAAACATCGTGAGGAAAACGGCATGTCATAGAACCAAAAAAAAAGTTCGAGCTACACGTGTCAAGCGTCACGCAAAAAGGGCCCGCCATGCGCAAGCGGCCTACCCGCGGAAACTAGTTCGCAAACTAAAATGTGGATGATGAATTTGCCAATTTAGACGTTTGTACTCTGTCTGGGTGTTTTATAGTATTCTGAGTATGTATTTACAAAAAAAGTATTCAGGTAAATAAGTATCAGCTGTCTGGTTCTCATCATACAAGGTCCAGGATTCCGGATTGTTTAGAATAATTATTTTTTTACCATAAATACATGATCTTGTAGAAGATTAAAACCACTAAGGTTTGTGCTTATGCTATCACAAGCGCGCCTCTTACATGTACACAATAAAGAGATAACTATCTAGAACTTACTTAGCCACATGAAACGTAGTAGTAAATCTAGAGTCATCCACCATGTTCACTTCGAAATCATCCTCTTCATCGGATACTTGCTCATTGTAATTTGTATCTGTAATTAATTAAATATATAATTAATTAAGCACAGTGTATGTGATTAGGCATTTATTTTATCCACTAATTAACCCTAATATTTATAGTTTGAAAACCAGAAATGTTTACCTAGTTTTGACCTGATGTAATGATTACTAGTAGGGCGCCCACCCTGCCTTTTTCTGCCAGCAATAAATAAATAAATAAATAAATAAATATTGTGGACAATTCACACAACACTACCCAGCCCCAAACTAAGCAGAGCTTGTAATATGGGAACCAGATAGCTGATATAATACTTGAATACATTTTTTTTTTTTTGTAAATACATACTTAGAATACAATACAACACCCAGACAGAGAACAAACATTTATGTTTACCACACAAATATTTGTTCTCGGTGGGGATCGAACCCACGACCTACGGCGCAGAAGGCAGAGCTACTACCAACTGAGCTAGAGGCCAGTCGGTCAGTTATGTCAGCCAGAGTCAGCAATGGTCTAAGAACATAGAGAAAGAGCTCCGCTTGCTTTGCCACACATAGATAAATTGGCATGCAGTTCTTGTAACGCTTTCTACTTCTATTTTACTAGCAGGATTTTTTTCTGTTTTGTTTTCTAAAGGAATCATTGAACTACTCTCACCAGTCTCAAATACATCATGCTCTTCAAGTGCTGATACCTCTGTTGATGGGTCATTAACTCTGTAGCATCTGCCTTCAATCCACTGCAGTTCTGGCTTTAGCATGTCAGACATGGTAGGTACTCAAATGTCTGTAAATCCAGAAAATGAATCTCGGATAAATAAAGCGTTTCACTGGTCGCTACCGCCAGCGACCTAGGTGTGCGCAGGCCTTCACGAATTCACAATAAATCAAAGACTCTGGTAAGCTTATATAGTGGTATCCTTACATTCTTCTCTTTTGTTGGGGCTTAGTTATCTTGCCAATGGCAGGCGGTAGTGGTGTACAAACTCTCACCAGTGGCTCCAAGTAGCTGTCCTGCATGCAGCGGCCACACCCCGGTAACCACGTCGACTCGTGGGCTAAACCTGGTGAGGGGGGCTTGGGTGTTTTGACACTCAAGTCTAGCGGTAGCTCCTCGCATAGTGCACGAAGTCTGCCTCGGCCATTTGGCAACCCACCTTCGGTGGCGAGGCAGCAAGGCAGTGTGGAAGGCCTTAAAGACGACGATAGGGGCCAGTAGTTATCGTCGGCTAGAAGCAACAGCAAGTTTTCCCAAAGAGGGTTGACGTCAGGCAGGCGGCCGGTCATAAAACACCATCAGCCAAAACCCTCAACAACATGGACTTACGAATAAATGATAATGGTGACTATGCTAGGGCGTACCCTCTAGGCGACGCGCAGGGGCAGCACCCGGCACCTGTGAGAAATGGATTAGGGTTGTTGCATCAGGGACGGGTGCAACGTAAGACGCGAGTCCGGGAAGTAAGATTGAGAATGGCAAGTTGGAATGTAGGAACGATGACTGGAAGAGGAAGAGAGCTAGCGGATGTTTTGCAAAGGAGAAGAATAAATGTTGCTTGTCTACAGGAGACGAAGTGGAAGGGATCGAAAGCTAGAGAAATTGGAGTAGGTTATAAATTCTACTATTGTGGAAGCGATGGGAAGAGAAATGGTGTGGGAGTGGTATTGGATGATGAGTTGAAAAAATGTGTGACGGATGTTAAGAGGATGAATGATAGATTAATAGTCGTAAAAATATTATTAGGAGATCTAGTACTAAACATAGTAAGTGCGTATGCACCGCAGACTGGATGTGATGATGTCGTGAAAGATAAGTTTTGGGAGGATTTTGATGTGGTGGTTATGGGTATACCAGAGAATGAGCAAATTTACGTTGGAGGGGATTTCAATGGACATGTTGGAAGAATGAATGGTGGGTATGAAAGAGTGCACGGTGGATGGGGCTTTGGGAATAGGAACCAAGATGGTGAAGCCTTGCTTCAGGCTGCATCTGCTTTTGACTTGGCAATAGTGAATTCTTTTTTTCAAAAAAGAGACCAACATTTGATTACTTATAAAAGTGGCAAACATTCAACCCAAATAGATTACTTTCTCCTGAGAAGAAGTGAAATGAGTTCAGCTAAAGACTGTAAGGTAATACCGGGAGAGAGCTTAGTTTCCCAACATCGATTACTTTTAATAGACCTCAAATTAAATATTAAACAAGATAAAAACAAACCAAGGCCTCCACCAAAAACTAAATGGCACCTTATTGAAAAGGGTGACTATGCAATTCACTTTCAGAAACAAGTGGTTGATAAAATGATAGAAATGAACGATAGAATGTGATGTAATAATGAAGAATGTGTAAGGTCTCCGATGTGGGAGCCAATTTGTAATAAAATAATCAAATGTAGGGCTATCACTAAAAAAATACAAAGAACAAAAATATTCGGGCGCCAGATAGCCTACTACTAATAGAAAAATAAATTTACCTGGATAGAGAGAGAGTCAGACGCGTCACTAGACCTTTAATCTAAGGAAAGGGGGATAAAATAGAACACTGTAAAATTTGGGAAAGATGGGGTTTATTCTAAACTTTTGTTATGTCCGTGGAATCTTGATAGTTGTAAATTTAAGTTTATATCCAAATGTTACTTCTTAATTATAATTATTTTATCTAGAGTTTACTACTTAGCCTAAAAGTTGTACGCTGTTGTTACTGCATCGAATGAATGTTTAAATTAAAAATAAAGAACTGTTTGAAATACCTGTTGGTTTGAGCTTTACAAACCCATAAGCCTAATACGAATCGTCCCTATAGTAAAACCATGGAGGCCGAGGTGAGTGGTCCGGTAGGGGACTCCGGTTGCGAACCAGCTTGGCTCCTCCGTAGTGTTCAGCAAGGGGTCAAAATGAAGGGTGAATGAATGTAAAAAGGGGCTAATATGACTCAGCTCCAACGCGTGGTCATTTCTATAAATTTATGTTCCAAGGATAAATTTGAAAACTAAAAAAATAGTTTTTAAAAAAGGGGTTTTAAAAAATAGACTATTAAAATATAGCTTTAAAAAATATAAAAATACTTTGTTTAAAAAAAATATAAAAATAGCGCCGAAGAGCTAGAACAAAGAGAACAAAGAATAATTACCAATTTATCCAAATAAGAAACGAACGTGTGCTTTTGTTAAGGAATTTGTCAAAATACATACCGCTATTTTTCTTATAAATGTCCCTTTATGAACCAGGGCGGCATGATGAAGAAACGATGAAGATCGTGTTTAAAATCTAAAACAATTAAAGACTTCCATTAAACTAACATTCGAGGTAAAAATACCACGAGATTCCAAAACTCAAAACTCACCAAAAGTACCAAATTAACGGATAAAAATCCAGAAAACTAATTCCAGTATTGTTTCACAAAACATGATAACAATATCTATTAAAATCAATGTGATTTTCACAGATTAATAATTTTTAAATAACAAAATGTTTTACGTGTGACATTTTGTCCACGGGCGAGAGGAAAAGCAAAAGCTTCTTCTCCTTGATTTGCATCAAGCCAAAAAAATCCTTTCGAATCTGTCAACTGAACAGCGCTGCTTCCTTTTAGTGTCAGCTGTCACTGTCATTACTGTATTATGACAGACACGAAGCTAATATTCCAAAGAAGAAGAATAAAGGCATTGAATCCTACTTTACGAAACGTAAACAAACGAAATATTACTAATTTCTTGAACAAAATTTATCAACACCTGTAACGGCGAAAACGACTCGTTACATTACATACTATCCCAAAAAAAATAAAAGAAAGACTACTTTCTTTTATGCCAAAACATAAGAAAAGCATCAAAACAAAGAGTAGCTTACTAACAAAACAAATCCAAAACGCTCAAAATACTTTCAATCCTATTTAATTGAAACTCTACCAAAAATATTCTAAAGACTCTACCAAAAATGTTCTAAAGACTCTACCAAAAATATGCTAAAGACTCTACCAAAAATGTTCTAAAGACTCTACCAAAAATATGCTAAAGACTCTACCAAAAAATGTTCTAAAGACTCTACCAAAAATATGCTAGACTCTACCAAAAATATGCTAAAGACTCTACCAAAAATATTCTAATAATACAAAATAGAACAAACCAAGAAAACGATCTTAGGCTTTTTTGCTGTAGAAATCCGACTAGAATCTTAAGACTCTAGGAATCATTCAAACAACAAAGCAAAAGAACAAAAGAAAATGATAGATTTTCTTAAAACAATACTATAACTATAAACTCTATAATCTACTTTAAAGTGCGGTTGGACACCTTCGTCGCCGACTCATAAATTCCTAAACTCCTTTTTAAAGTGCGGTTGGACTCCTTCGTCACCGACTCAAACTCCTCCTTTTAAAGTGCGGTTGGACACCTTCGTCACCGACTCTTAAAACTCCTAACTTCTCCACTCGCTAAAACGAGGAAACCCTCACAGCAAAGGCTGTGCAAGTTCAAAAATCACAACACCAAAAGTGTGTGGAAAAAATGAGAAATGTACTGTGATCGGCGTAACCCTACCAAAATTTCCGAACACAGACATCCTACCAAAAACGTGTAAAATTTGTCTATTGTGATTGGCATAACTCCACCAACTTACCAGGCACAACAGAACAAAAACATAGAACCGGAGGAAAATCCGAGAACTAAGGAAACAAAATATTTGCATATTGTGATTGGCATATCTCCACCAACTTACCAGGCACAATAATACAAATCAAATTATAGAACTGGATGAAGGTCCAAGAACTATCTAAACAAACCAAACTATAGAACCGGAGGAAGATCCGAGGACTATCTAACAAATCAAATTATCACTTTAGGGGTCCGCACCAAAAGGCAGAAAAAATCCCAATACGTGAATGTCAAATCAGGGTGGTACCAATTGTTGTCAAATCCGGGAAACTAAACTATGAACAACACAAAAATACCCAAAAAAACATAAACATTTAGGTTGTGAGAACAACACGAAACGTTCTAAGCAAACAAATATAACTAAGTTGTACAAACAACACAAAACAAAACAAATTCAAGGACAAAATATCCTCTAAACAAATTTACAAATGTACATAAGATCTTTTGATGTTGGAAAAATGAATGTGGTGAAACAAAATTACCTAAGCTTTAATTTAGAACTTTAAAATCTCAAAATTTAATGTTGTCGAAGTTAACCATACACTACATCATCATACAGGGTCATAATCTCACTAAACTTTCATACATCAATTCTCATTCTTCACATTCAGAGACCAAACTACTAACGTTATCAAACTCAAGTTTAAAGTGTAAATCCAAAAATTAGTATTTTATAATATCTTTAACATGGTAACGACCGGAAGTATTTTTACTTAAATCTTTCAAAATATAGACGTTATCAGAAACTTTATCAATAATTTCACATTTAACAAACTTAGGTGCAAACTTAGCCGAAAAATATGCCGGGGCACTAGATTGAACAAAACTCCTTCTCCAAACAATATCACCAACAGCAAAAGAAATGGCTTTCCTCCCTATATTATAATAACGCGCATTACGCTTATAAGCTTTTAATAAATGAGCTTGAACTTTAACATAAACATCACCAAGTGACTTAAGAGAATAAGCAAAAGAATTCCTTTCTCCCATCTCAACTTGTGACAAATTTTCTAAAGAATTACTAAAACGATGTAAAGAGGCATCAAAAATGAGTTCTCTTCCAAACATGAGAAAATTAGGTGTAAAATCAGTGGCAAGACTAACACTGTTATTCAAAGCTAATTGAACATGAGGTAAAAATTTTGACCAAGTGCGTTGATCATCTCTAACAAAACATGAGATACAAGTTTCTACCGTTTTATTATACCGTTCCACAGGATTATTCTGAGGGGTATACAATGTATTATAAAAGATTTTAACAATATTGTAACTTTTCATAAATTCTACAAAATATTTAGAAGTAAATTGAGTTCCATTATCACAAACTAAAATTTTAGGACAGCCAAATTTAAGAAATATTTCTTTTTCAAATAATCTACAAATTGATAAGGTCGTAGCTTTAACCAAAGGAAAAATCCAGCAAAATTTAGTGAAAACATCAACTACTGAAAGTATATACTTATGACCAGAATAACTTTTAGGCAAAATTCCTATTATGTCTGCAGAAAGCATGACCATGGGATGATCTACTTTTTTAGGATTAACCATAATACCAAAAGGGGGGGACGTACTATGCTTATACGCTTTACAAATATCACAAGATTTAATATAACCTTGAATATCATTAAACATTCCATTCCAAAAATAGTGTTGTTTTAATTTCTTTAAAGTTTTATGAATTCCAAGATGACCTGAATTAATATCATCATGATTAGATCTAATAGTATCAATTATATTTTCCTTAGGAATAACTATTTTCCAATTCAAACGACTATTGGGATTAAATTTACTTTTACAAAACTTATACAAAACATTACTTTCGACTCTAAAATTTTTATATCTAGTAGGAAATTTTTGACAATTAATGAACACTTTCTTATACCAAGAATCTTCAATATCTTCATCGGGGGAAACGATTTGAATGGGGGCAATTAATAATGATGTGACTTCAATTCTTGACAATGCATCAGGAACTAAATGTAAGGAACCTTTTTTATGAACAACATTAAATGTAAATTGAGAAATTCTAGCAGCCCAACGTGCTAAACGTCCGCTTGGATTATTCAATTTTAATAACCATTGTAAACTAGCATGATCAGTAATTACTGTAAATTCCATTCCTTCAACGTAAGGTCTAAAATGTTCTATTGAATCTAAAATCGCTAACAATTCACGTTCCGTGGTACTGTAATTACGTTCGCATTTGTTCAATGAACGGGAATAAAATGCAATCGGATGTTGATTACCATCCGCGTCTTCCTGACTCAAAACACTACCAATTCCAACAGAACTAGCGTCGCAATGTAAAAAGAATGGTTTTTCAAAATTAGGGCATTGTAAAACGGGTGAGGTAACTAAAACATGTTTTAATCTAAGAAAAGCAATTTCCGCTTCATCATTCCAAATAAGAGATCTTTTAGAATTCTTGCTACCAGCCGTCAATTTAGTAAGAGGAGAAGCAATATCAGCAAATCTATCAATGAATCTACGATAATATGAACATAAACCAAGAAAACTTCTAAGTTCTTTAACAGTTTCAGGGCGAGGAAAATTCTCAATGGTATCTAATTTAGAAGGATCGGTATGTAAACCTTTACTATCAACAATATAACCAAGATAACGAAGTTTTTCTTTGCAGAAGGCACATTTCTTTAAATTAACTGTTAAACCAGCATCTTTAAGAGTTTTATAAATTTTATTTAAATATTCTATGTGATCTTTGAAGTTATCAGTAACCAAAATTAAGTCATCTAAGTAACAAAACAATACATTTTCAAATTCAAATCCAAATAATTTATCCACCAGCCTCTGTAATTCAGCGGGGGCGTTAGTTAATCCGTAAGGCATCCTAACAAATTCAAATAATCCTTTTCCAGGCACTACGAAGGCACACTTTTCACGCGAGGATTCTTCCAGCGCTATCTGAAGAAAAGCTTTAGAAAGATCAATAGTTGTAATGAACCGAGCTCCTCGCAAACTATCCAGTATCTTAGAAGGATACGGAAGAGGATAAGAATCTCTAATCGTAATTGAATTTAAACGACGTGAATCTAAACATAATCGTGTACTACCATCTTTCTTCTCAACAGCCAAAACAGGTGAACTCCAAGGAGATTTAGAAGGTTGAATGATATTTTCCTTAAGTAAAACTTCCACTTCATCAAAAAGTTCCTTTTGTTTAGCAGGACTTAACGGCCAATATCTTTGTTTAAACGGTTCTCCAGTAACATTAATTTTATGTTGGATCAGGTGAGTAAGACCTAAACCTTTCTTTTCATATGAAATATCTTCAAAAAGTGAAATTGTTTTATCAAGTTGTTGTTTCTCAGAAGGAGCTAATTCAACAGCTGAAGTAACTGAACAAGTTTGAATTTTATTATATTCATCAACAAAAACTATATTTTTCCATAAATCTTTAGCAAGGTCAAATTTTATCCAAAAGTCAAATCCTAAAATAAACTCATAATCGAATAAAGGTATAACCATGAATTTAACAATTTTTGTAACATTATCGCAAGTAACTGGAAGATTAATAGCACCTATAACTCTCTGAGCAGATCCGTCCGCAGTATAAGCAGAATCGTGAACAGACTGAGGTATATGTTCCATCTCATAACCCAATTCCAAAAATCGCTTGTGAGCATTCGCACCAAGAACGCAAGTATTAGCACCACTATCTAATAATCCTGAAAATTTTTGATTACCAATAGAAAATTGTAAAAAAGGTCTTGAATCGTTATTCTTAACAAAAAGTACAGGTGAAGCCTTATAAACGCCAAAAAAAGTTTTTAAATATTTTAACCAATCAGAAAATTCTTTTTTAATAATGGTATCATCCGGTTTAAGACTGTGACTAACAATTTTCTTCATCGAGTCAGCCGAAGTTTGCTCAGAAACTGGTACTCGATGATGCCTAATCAGTTTTTTGACTCCGAAGAGTTTTTCTTTTCCGAATTGCACACATCGCAAAACTTTGTGATAACACCCAATTTTTTGCATTTAAAACAAACCATACCAGGAATGGTGGTACAATCTTTGTAGGTATGTCCAGGAGACTGACACTTCAAGCAAAGGGGGTTTTCAGTTTTAACAGCACTAGACTGAATCTTCTCCACCTTGAAAGGCTTAAACTGTTCCTTAATAGACTTCCTATTAACAAAAATCTCTAATTCTTTTCCTAAATTCATAAAACAATCTAATGAAGAAATATGTCTACCTACCACATAAGGTGTATAGATCGACAGCATGTTGTGCTTAGCAATGGTAATGACCACAGACTCCGAAATAGGGGTAGCAAGACGACTAGCCATATCCATAAGTTCAGTAATGAAGTCCGGAAGCGACTCACTAAGTTTTTGTTTTCGAGTACGAAGTTCATACTCCAAAAAGTAATCGAATTCAAGCTTATCAAAACGCTTGAGCAACGCAACCTTAAGCTCAGACCAAGAAGCTATATTAAATCGAATGGTACGGAACCACTTGGCGGCAGAACCAGAAAGTAAATCCGAAAATGAACCAACCAACAAAGACTCATCGAAGTTTTTGTACAAAAAGTATTCCTCAACCTGGGTAATAAACTCACGAACACAAGTTTTCCCTTCAAAAATAATCCGGCTTCTCTTCAAGTCGGGCAACTTATTACTTGAAGCAGGCAAATTTTTTCGAACAAAATCATTCATCGCATTAAAAGATGGTAAGTTTTGACCAGCAGCAGTAGAACTATGAGCAGGCAAATCAGTATTCAAGAAAGGATCCGGGAACCCCGTCATTCCTACACTCTCCATGTTCAATGGAAGCTCCACAGAAATCGGTGCGGGCTTATTAACTATCGAACCCAATGTAGTGTGACTATCCACAGAAGTAGATGGAAACTGAACCGCTTTATCCATGATAACTCACAGACAAAAACTCCAAAATCAAAATGTTGTAGAATATTTCAATGTAAAAGTTAAGTCAAATTTTTTAAATATTTAAAGTGTAAAAGTTTATTTGTTATTTAAGTTTTAAATTATTTAAGTTAAGTTGTTTAAAGTCAAATTATTCAAAAGATGCAATAACCACTCACAATAAAGTTATAACTAATATTAACCTATAGAAATGTAAAGGAACATTTCTTAAAGATACCTTAAGAATACAATAAAGGTTCACTTAAAACATCCGTAAACAATTATCCTTATTTTTGTATGGTGATACAAGAATATTTAGACAGCTTTGTCTAAGTCATTAACATCAAGCGGGTAATGTATAACAAATTCATAAAGTTCACTGTAGAAAAGTACACATAAACGGATAAATAACCTGAGTTATAGTAGTTCTGTTAGAGAAATAACATTGCGCAAAAAAGGCACAAATGTATAAACAAAGTTATCAAATTATAATAATAATTGCACTAAAAAGTTTCTAAAGAAATATTACCAAATATATCAAAAATTGGTTTTTACAAATTCACCAAAAAACTGTAAATGTTGTAATAAAGTTTACAAAAAAGTAAGATGCAGTAACAGACAGTAAAACCTCAAGAAACCACTTCAAGTCCCTGTTCGCTGTGCGACAATTTGTGATGTAATAATGAAGAATGTGTAAGGTCTCCGATGTGGGAGCCAATTTGTAATAAAATAATCAAATGTAGGGCTATCACTAAAAAAATACAAAGAACAAAAATATTCGGGCGCCAGATAGCCTACTACTAATAGAAAAATAAATTTACCTGGATAGAGAGAGAGTCAGACGCGTCACTAGACCTTTAATCTAAGGAAAGGGGGATAAAATAGAACACTGTAAAATTTGGGAAAGATGGGGTTTATTCTAAACTTTTGTTATGTCCGTGGAATCTTGATAGTTGTAAATTTAAGTTTATATCCAAATGTTACTTCTTAATTATAATTATTTTATCTAGAGTTTACTACTTAGCCTAAAAGTTGTACGCTGTTGTTACTGCATCGAATGAATGTTTAAATTAAAAATAAAGAACTGTTTGAAATACCTGTTGGTTTGAGCTTTACAAACCCATAAGCCTAATACGAATCGTCCCTATAGTAAAACCATGGAGGCCGAGGTGAGTGGTCCGGTAGGGGACTCCGGTTGCGAACCAGCTTGGCTCCTCCGTAGTGTTCAGCAAGGGGTCAAAATGAAGGGTGAATGAATGTAAAAAGGGGCTAATATGACTCAGCTCCAACGCGTGGTCATTTCTATAAATTTATGTTCCAAGGATAAATTTGAAAACTAAAAAAATAGTTTTTAAAAAAGGGGTTTTAAAAAATAGACTATTAAAATATAGCTTTAAAAAATATAAAAATACTTTGTTTAAAAAAAATATAAAAATAGCGCCGAAGAGCTAGAACAAAGAGAACAAAGAATAATTACCAATTTATCCAAATAAGAAACGAACGTGTGCTTTTGTTAAGGAATTTGTCAAAATACATACCGCTATTTTTCTTATAAATGTCCCTTTATGAACCAGGGCGGCATGATGAAGAAACGATGAAGATCGTGTTTAAAATCTAAAACAATTAAAGACTTCCATTAAACTAACATTCGAGGTAAAAATACCACGAGATTCCAAAACTCAAAACTCACCAAAAGTACCAAATTAACGGATAAAAATCCAGAAAACTAATTCCAGTATTGTTTCACAAAACATGATAACAATATCTATTAAAATCAATGTGATTTTCACAGATTAATAATTTTTAAATAACAAAATGTTTTACGTGTGACATTTTGTCCACGGGCGAGAGGAAAAGCAAAAGCTTCTTCTCCTTGATTTGCATCAAGCCAAAAAAATCCTTTCGAATCTGTCAACTGAACAGCGCTGCTTCCTTTTAGTGTCAGCTGTCACTGTCATTACTGTATTATGACAGACACGAAGCTAATATTCCAAAGAAGAAGAATAAAGGCATTGAATCCTACTTTACGAAACGTAAACAAACGAAATATTACTAATTTCTTGAACAAAATTTATCAACACCTGTAACGGCGAAAACGACTCGTTACAAGAATGATGCAAAAATCTGTGAATGAGTGTTGGGTGGAAATGGCAACATGTATTAGAAGTGTGGCGAAGGATGTTTTTGGAGAAACAAAGGGTAAGGGGAAAATTGATAAGGATACATGGTGGTGGAATGAGGATGTACAGAAGATACTTAAAGAAAAGAAGAATGCATTTAAAGACTGGAAGAGTGTTGAAGATGGAAATATTAATATGAAAGAGAATAAAAGGGTAGAATATATGGTATGTAAAAGAAAAGCAAGGCAAGCTGTTGCCGCTGCAAGGGCCAAGGTACAAGATAAGTTGTACCAATCGCTGGAGAGCCCTAGTGGACAGAAAGATCTCTACAGAATAGCAAGAGAAAGAGAAAAGAATGCAAGAGATATAATCCACATTAAATGTATAAAAGATGACGTTGGGAAAGTTTTGACGAACGATGAAGAAATAAAAGAGCGTTGGATGAGTTATTTTAAAAAGTTAATGAATGAAGAGAATGATTGGAATGGGATGTTGGAAAGTGTCCCAGTCAATATAGGATTAGTGAGAGAAATAAGTATGGATGAAGTTAGAAAAGCAGTGCAAGATATGAAGAATGGAAAGGCTGTTGGACCGGATGGTATACCAGTTGAAGTATGGAAGTTTTTAAAAGCGGATGGATGGAAGTGGCTGACTTTATTCTTCAATAAGTTGTTGCAAGAGGAGACGATCCCGGACGAATGGTGCGACAGTACGCTGGTGCCCATCTTTAAAAATAAGGGTGATGTGCAGGTCTGTAACAACTACAGAGGAATAAAGCTTATGTCTCATAGTATGAAAGTCTGGGAGAAAGTGATAGCGAGACGAATAAGGGATGAAAGCAAGGTATCACAAAATCAATTTGGGTTTATGCCAGGGCGTGGAACAACGGATGCCATATTCGCACTTCGACAACTCTGCGAAAAACACAAACGTGTGCACAAGAACTTGCATATGGTGTTCGTTGATCTAGAAAAGGCATACGATAGGGTACCACGTGAGGTTCTGTGGTGGGCCATGAAAGAAAAAGAAGTGCCAGCAAAGTACCTGCAGCTCGTAAGAGCAATGTACAGCAGAGCTGGCACGCATGTCCGGTCGGAAGCTGGAGTAACCGACAGATTCAATGTGGCTGTAGGTTTGCACCAGGGGTCGGCTCTAAGTCCATATTTGTTTCTCCTGGTAATGGATGCTTTGACATTAGACATACAGGAAGAAGCACCCTGGTGCATGCTGTTCGCCGACGACATTGTCCTTGTCGGAGAAAATGCAATCGAGGTCCAGAGCAGACTGGAAAAATGGCGAGAGAGATTGGAGAATGTTGGCTTAAAAATCAGTAGGACGAAAACTGAACACCTTTTTTGTGACTTTGGTGGTCTTTCCAATTTCTCTCCTATAGCCTTAGATGGTGTATCCCTTCCAGTCTGCTCCGATTTCCGGTACCTTGGTTCATTATTCCAGGACGACGGCGAGATAGACCGGGATGTTAAAAACAGAATGAATGTAGGATGGATGAAATGGCGGCAGGTCACGGGAACAACTTGTGATCCACGGATGCCCCTTAAGCTTAAGGGGAAAATCTATAAGTCAATCATAAGACCTGTCGTACTGTATGGTTCTGAGTGTTGGGCAACAAAGGTGACGGATGAAAGAAGAGTGCATGCGACAGAGATGCGAATGTTGAGATGGATGTGCGGGGTAACACGAATGGACAAAATAAGAAACGAGTTCATCAGAGGAAGTTTGAAAGTAGCGCCAGTAACGGAGAAAATGAGAAGTAATCGGCTGGCGTGGTATGGACATGTTATGAGGAGAGAAGAAGGTCATGTGACGAAAAGAGTGTTAGGCATGAATGTTGATGGATATAAAAGTAGAGGTAGGCCTAAGAAAAGATGGATGGATTGTGTGAAAGATGATATGTTCAAGAAAGGAGTGAGTACTGAGATGGCGAGTGATAGGGGAGAATGGAAGAAAAAGACATGTTGTGCCGACCCCACCTAGTGGGATAAGGGCAGGAAGAAGAAGAAGAAGGCAGGCGGTAGTGACAAGATATCTTACAAGAAAGGTATTTATATTTTGTACAACTGTACTTGCTTACAATAAAAAAATAAGCGGCCATCATCGAGATATAAGTACTACGAAACTAAACAAAAGCAAACATAGCAGATCTGTCCCTGCACTTACCACTTTTCTTGGTGGTAGAAAGTGGTCTATTATTTTGTTTCTTTAGAAAAATAGCAGATCAAACGTCTTTCATCTTTTTCGTGTTTTACAAGAACAAGACTCACAAACGTGTATTATCTAAGCAAAAATGAATGTTTCGAGACACTTTCGACTGCACTGCATTGCAATTCAATTCAATGAAAAGGTTTTTAATTTTCCCTCACGTAAACAAAAACAAAACATTAAATGAGTGAATCATTCATTCATTCAGAATGACGAATGAGTGAAGATGGGAGGCGATAATGTACATCATGTTTTTTTTTTTTTTTGAAGTGAAAACTTCTTTAGCGGCGTTGAGCACTTTTTCTGTAATGGGTATAAAATCTTAAACTCGCGTCAGGACACGTGACCTGATCGAAAAAGCGTAAGACGGATGGAGAGGACGTTGCCGTTCCGCTCGACTGACCGCGCCGTACCCGGTGTGCGACGTTGCCGCTTCGCTCGCCGGCCGGCACTGTTGCTACGATGGGGGCGGGGCGGCGCGTGCGGTTCGTGCATCTATTAATGATAAAAGTGATGAAGAAATAGCGAAAGAAAATGAGTGAGTACTTTATAAATATACTAGATGAAAATTTAATAAGTTTTAATACGAGCGGCAAGTTTTCACTTCTGCCGGCACTCCCGGAGTGCAACCCGTCTTTTTTTTTTTTTTTTGATTGCCATCTCGAAATGGCACTAACTTAAAATAACCTGTTGCTATTATAATGCAACAACATTTGATCTAAATCTATTATTATCTAAATAATAGGTAAATCTATAATCATTAAAAATATTATTATTATTATATGTGATAATTAAATTCAATTTCATTAATTCAATTTCATTACTTCAATTTCGCCCCATCACTGTAATGTACATCATGTTATTGTACCTAACATTAGAGCAATTATTAGAGCAATTACCTACTCAAACATGATAATTTGCTTTTTTGTTCTGGCACTGGATATTTATACCTTGTCCTTGATACTTTACAGGGTAGATCCGACTTGGATAGGTTAGGTTATGTAAAAACATAAAAATTACGCACAATGCGAGCGAGCAGAGCGAGCGTGCCGTGGTAGCGGCCGCCGCAGTGCCAGTAAATGTTTTTTCCTAACACCCTCAAAGGGGCTGTCCCGTTTCATACAATTATCCATCGCTAGATAAAAAAAATCATCGAAATATTTATCTGCGACAATGGGGCCTTTACAATTTAACAGTTGAAATAATTATTTTTTTTCTTTTCGCTCCTTTCGAAGCAGGCTATAGTACCAAGACCATACCGCCTAGTCTTACGTTTTGTTTTTTCCCTTGAGTACTGTTGAAAAAAGGTGGATTCGTTTGAATTGGTTGTAGATTATCTGGCCGTACATTCAACGGACCCCATATTCCTATTTTCGGGTTGGTGATTGGACAATCTATCACACAGACTATTGAATACCAAGCAAAAGCGTATTTGCTGTTTTGTGATCTATCACAAATTAGTTCACTCAATTCCGCAATTCCGCACATTATATTATAAACTAATTTGGCGCTAGTTCGAGTTCGTACTCTTGACAGAGTACCTACCTACTCAGCACAGCACATGCGGCATGTTTGTACAGCACGGGCAATTTTATGCTTCCCAATGGATAACTAGATGGCGTTGGCGATGAAAATACGGAAGCGGAAAATAAAGTTTTCTTTCGGTCTCGTTTGATTGATCCCGATTCCTTTGATCCAGCATGGTAATGCAAAACAGTTTGGGAAGACAACTTTTAGGTATTTTGTTTGACCTATCAATAAACATGCGTTTGCGGGGCGGCGGCGCGGCGTGCCCGACCAAGGATTTATCTGCCGTTACGAGACAGCCCGCTCTTGGCTTAGCTAATTTAGTCAGTCAGTACCCAGTCAGTCTTATTTCTGTAGTCTCTTTACGCATGTTAAAATAAAAAAGAAATCAGATTTACCATTAATTAGCAACAAGAAATAAACTCACCGCCCATCTCATAAAATTTAAAGCTATTTATTTCGACAATTTACATAGGTATATAACTTAATAATAAAACATGTCCACCCACCCGAGGGACTGTCAACACTGTTAAGATCGCGGAAGTCGGGTGACGGCTCAATGAACATGGGAGGCCTATGTCAAGCTGTGGACTGCGCATGCTGATGAAGGAAATACATTTTATTATTTTTATTTTTGTCTACAGCTACATTTTCATATATTATACACATGGCTGCGATCATGTGAGGGAGGCTTTAAGTCTGAGAAGCACCATGATTTAGGAAACCACTCTCTCTGTGATATGTTACTTCAGCGCAAGTCATCTTTGATTTCATCTGCCATAATAAACTCATAGATCATTTTTATCAACTGAACAGATTGTACATTTGCCCATCCTTGAGTCTGAGTGATCAATTTAGCTTGCCCATCTTTTATAAATTCTAGTGTGGTTTGCCTCAAATAATGTGCAGAGTGCAATTCAGCCAGCTGTAGGGTTTCTATAGCATTTTCAACAGACAGTTTTTTATGCAAAGCTTCTTCGCAGAGACTCTTCAATCTGCTCAGTTGATAATACTCTGCAGCTGCTAATAACCTTTCTGGAATTTCATCGACACGTGGAGCTTTATCTGTGTAAACAAAGGTTAGAACCTCACGTAATACTTCAGATTCCAATGGAGTCTCTATCACATTGGTTATGCATTCTGTGGTATTATGTTCAAAGTGTGCTTTCAATACTTCACTCCGAATAGCTAGTACAGGTTTATGGACTTTGAATTCAGCACCCTCAACAGACTTCATTATTACATCGGAATAGCTACCATCAGTTAGGAGATTTCCAAAGTCGTCGCTCAGTTGAGGAGCTGGTATATTGTTGCGGTCGACTCTGACATCAGTGGAAACCATAAATTGGAATTTAATGCGTAGACTACCATCATTGAGAAGGAATGTATCACGGTCTTCATAACTTACTATATCGCGCTTGAACAAAGTCGCTAAATACTGCCACTTGTTTGCTTTAATTGTTTGGTACTCTTTTATTATGATGGATCGTTCTTCAAAACGTTTCAGGCAGATAGTCAAAACAGACTTTAGGAAAACTGAAGTAGGTGATAGGTAATAGATTTCAATCAAGTCGTTTTGTCTTCCAACAAACAACATTTTTAACTGAAATTTAGAGTCAACCGGAACGTCGTTTACAGAATCCTTGCTTGCACGAGTGCGAAACTCTCGAGTTGTCTTACAATCCAAAATATTTATAAAGTTCGGAACAGTCCACATTATGTTGTATATTTCTGTTTTTCCTTCTGTTCGGTTTGAGTGATTTATGCTATACTGGTTAGTTTGACTAAACATCTTGAAAAGTTTCTTCAGAAAAATAATATAATTAATGATATCGACCGTGGACAGACGATTTCATTTTTTGTATTGTTTTACTTTTTTTTATTTACCACTCGAGGGCCAGGCTAAAGTCTCAAGTACATACCGCCTCTTCTTCGGTTTTTGTATCATCTTCCCAATCTTCCAAGGAATTTTTAGACCTATATTATTGTTTATAGTTGCTGAGCTTATAACTGACTGTTGATAGTTGGTGGAACTAGGTAAAGCGACGAAATATTGGGTTTTGCATGCGCAAACACAACCCCTCCACCTTTTCTAGCGGCGCAAAACAATACCTTTTTGAAACCGAGCATGCTTGGTTAATATCCAAACAGAGCTTCTTTAAACATAATAGTAGTACTGAAAAATTTTTAGTAGGCCTAATCGAAATCAATAAGTAGGTGGTATAATGTTACCCTACCACAAAACATGGTCCTAGCCCAAATAATCCTCTAGGCATAAGAACTATGTACCTAAATGCAACTGGCTACGGACTAAAATCGAGAAAAACTTATGAAAGGCAAGGTGCGAAGTTGAAGTTACACTACAAACACATTATGAATGATGGATCCTTTATTTGTTTATCTTATTATATTTGATAAGCATTATCTAACTAGTATGCGTTGAGTTTTGTGCTCTACGATTGTGACTGCAAGTATTTTTTCTTGTAATATAAAATAAAAATGACACATCAATTTCAAAGATCAGCCAGCACGTCTTACTACAACACAAACTACCAATATTCCAATGTTCCAGCTAAGGAAGATGGTGAGTAGCCCACAGTTTGATAAAATAGAATAAGTTAAGTTCCAAGAACGTGCTTGGTATCAAACAGGTCTATGCTTTTTTCATCCCATCTATTCGAAAAGAGGCCTTATTATTCCTCGTTAGGTGTGCTCAAAGTTGGTAATTTTCAATCCTCTCTATAATTATGTGAGCCGCAATAATCTTTGCCGCGCACTTTTTGACAAGTGCGACATCTTAGTGTTCAGCGCCCAAGAAATCGAATGCAAATATTGTTTAAAGAGTCACTCGAGCGCAAAATACATTTTTCATTGCTCATACTCTGAAAGTAGGTCTGAAGTTGCCTGAGGGGCCTAATTGAAAGTAATACTTTCAGCCCTAGGGAGAATCGCTTTCTACTGACAGCTGTCAAATTATAAAAAAAAAAAGTTCTATTTTATTCAACCATGTTCCAACCTTCTGAAGTCTTTCTAACTGCAAGGAGGTTGTTGAACCAAATTCCAACTTTTTATTCAGCAAGTAGGTTGGAAGCCCATTACAACGGTAAGTAGTTTAAAAAGTCTAATTAGAGCGCAATATAAAATGTAAATAACATAAAGATAGTATTAAATAAATAATATATCTTCTAAATTACTTTATTAATATATAGCTTCAACTATTTCTGTAAAATAACATAGATTTGAGCAAACAATTTACCACTTTTTAAATTATGAAAATGAAAATAATGGCTGAATAATGCTGGCGAACCGAAGCTGAGGCCCGCCAGAGAAAAAGAAAAAAAAAACCGGGAAGGTGGCAATTCAATCTTCATTTTCACTAATTTTTATTTCATGTTTTTATACCTCGGGTGAAAGTAAAAACGTGATTTTCAACACTCAGGTAACAATGTACTATTTGCCTCAGGCGACGTACTTTGAATCCCTCGCTACGTTCAGGGTTCTACTCTAGAATCCCTTACTTCGCTCTGGATTCAAACAATCACCCTCGCCGTAGGAATATTATTTTGCTCCCCTAAGATACAATCTACTATTTCATTTCATGTAGGCAATCAGGCTGATGACGGCCCATCTGATAATAAAGTCCTTCCTTCGCACGACACGCATGCCATAGACATTGTTGAAGCACCCCCTCACCTGTCAAGTTGTGGATGAGTCATAGTCATAGGTCTTTTAGCGCTTGGATGATTTAGGGTGATGATGACCTAGGTACTTTTTCCTTAAGGTTTTTTATCTTCACATTTGCGACAGACTGCCATTCTAACTGGCAAGCACTGAATGAGTAGAGCCGAAGACACGGGGCTTCCATACTACCTTGAAGTGTTATTCATTCACCATCCTTCAAACCTAGCTTGAAACTTAGCGATATCTGTGATGGTCCGGCCGGACTTCCACTACCGTACCAACTGTCAACCTTTATGGCGCCTTTTAAGAGCCTGGTTCAGTAGTGAACTAACATAGGTTGTAGCTGATCATCTCCACAATCCAGTTATCATAGGTAGTGGTCTTCAGTAGGCCCACAACACAGAATACAATCCTTAACTGCAACGCGAGGCGAAGTCCTTGGAATTAGACCACTTCCATCCGATTAGATTGTTTGCATTGACATCATTTAACTAACACGAGCCGAGCTAAGGAAAAATGTTACCAAACTTGTTATACAATCATTATCAGGTAGCTACCTTCCTACCCATGCCAAAGTTTAGTCTTCTTAAAGATCACGATTGCATATTCGATAGAAGTAAATAAACTGGTAGGTATTATTTATTCTGTGCTATTTATGGGGACTCCCATACAACAAACATGGTTTTTTTGCTCTTTATTGCTCGCTATTGATAATGACAATAGGTAGACGCTTGAAATATTCACAGAATATTTCGTTAAATAATAATTATTCACTCTAAAAATAAATAAGTACCTACTTACCTACATAATTAAATTAAAATAAAATAAAAGTTTGCCATTTTTAAAGATAATGGTATAATATACCCTTTGTGCGCGAGTCGGACTCGCACTTGTCCGTTTTTTTAAATCATTTCTTATCTATATCAAAATCGAGCCCGTGACTCCCTAACTATTTCCCACAATCATTGCCGTTTAGATTTTTCTCAGAGGCGAACTGAAAAAAACAAACTCACCCTGTAGATTGGCGGTTATCATTGAAGAGTGTGTGCGCTTATTCGTACAGGTTTCGGTACGGAAACCTCGTTTTGTTTTTGTTATTCACGTTTTAATTCGCCTCTATCCCCAAAATACTAACGTAAGTCTAAGTACCTACATGGAAAAAACATAAGTATAAGTATTTTTGTTAAAAATTGTTCGAAGAATTCTTATTTGTTTTGGTTTTCTATGGTACCTAGATTTTTGAGGTTTAGGGCCGTATGCTGAAATAATAATAGAGTCTTGAGTCTGAGTCGAGCCTCAAGCATAGAATTTTTGTCACTTTTTAATTGAGTTTTTTGCTATCTACCAACTTGTAAGTAGGTACTTTTTTAATATGCCGCAAGTACCTACTCACTTTCCTGTGCTGCTTCCTGCTCACCCTGGATCAACTTTATTTCATCCTATGTTCAGTTATTATTCTAAGAAAACGAGTTTCGCAGGTCAAAGTTATGCAACAACTTGGATAGGACCGGTTTCGGCAACAATCTCTGACCTCTGCAAAACCACGTTAATAACCTGCGCAGAACGCAATTTTTACGAGAATTTTCGTTCTGCTCAACTTTTGTGGCTATGGGAATCTTTCCACGCCACACCCTTTCTGAAGTTGCGTTCAATATTTAGAGTGAACGGCAACAAGCCACGCGCGGCGGACCGGGGCGCGGCGCGGACACTCATATATAATTCTTCTTCTTCTTCACATAATCGACATAATTATTTTATCTATGGAGGACGACGACACGGGTCGATGAGAGGTCCTCGTCGTCGTGCGTCTAGGAACTACTGAAATACCTACCTTGTGCTCTACGAAACCTTTGCATACTAGGAATAGTGCCGTAGCCAACAAATTGAGTAAACAATTGACTGTAGTATCCTACATAGGTACATACTGCCTGTAACGACCCATCAATCACTGTGTTATCGTTTATTCTTCGGCACCAACGAGAGACTAACTAGCAACTTCCCCTTGTCTTTTAGGAAGTTGACAGAGATGGAAAATGGTAAATACATCTACATTTTGCTGCTGTGAGTTCTTAAATTATTATTTTACTGAAAAATCTGTTTAATTTAATTTGTTACCGATTTTATTATTTCAATGAATTTTACATTGAAATAATAAAATCGGTAACAAATTAAATTAATTTAATTTATTATCTTCCGCTTTTATGTATTTTTTCACTTCCTACTCAACGCACTAAAGGTTAAAAAGTTGGGTAGGTACTTGAATGTAGATAAATACAATCGTAACTTTCATGGAAGCGTTACATCGTTGCATCACAGAGGACATTTACCTACAGGTTAAAACTCTTCGTGTTAGTATATTTGCCCAAATGTCCATTACATTGCAAACAAAATTAGTAGGTATAGGTAGAGGTTGGTACACAGAGCACCAAACACGCTTTTGCTTCGTGGGTTGGTATAATAAGTCGAATGTACAGTACATACTACAGGTTTTCTAGGCTTGGTCGTGTGGAACTGGCACCTAGACTCACCTAGCACCTAGCTTTATGACGTTTCAAAGTGATCCTTGTGATACTATACTGAATAATTATATATTTGACTTGGACTTTGGTAAGGTACTACCTATAAAGGAACCGGTAGTGAAAGCACAGAGAAACAGGAAACGCTAAGATGATTTCGTGCCGAGAAACCGTCGTGTTGATAGTCGGTTAGCTAGTTCAATAAACTCAGTTTGGGTCAAAAAATCTAAATTGATAAATAAAATGTTTTGATTGTAATTTGGCAAATTATCAGGCGACGATAACATTGTTCGAAACTCGCGAAACTATTTTTAGGGCAAATTGCTATGTAGCTTGGTGATTTTAAAAAATCGAACGAAACCAAGAATCACGGGGAAGGTATTTTCGCGACGATTATTTGAAAACGTTACATCTATGAAAATAACTTACGAACCGTGGTGAACAAATTTGTAGGTAAGAAAAGTGTTCTAAGGCATACACAACAAAATCATGCCATAGAATTAGTCTTTTTTTATACAACTAGCTGATGGCCCACCAGATGTTAAGTGGTAACCATCGCCTATAACAAAGCATTGCCTGTTCGTTCGTGACGTGCGTGACCCGTAGGAACGTAGGTAATCTCGTACGTAGTCTCTAGCTCTAATAATCTTTACAGCTTAAATTAGGTAAAAAAATAATGGACTTACCCATTTCCCAAAGATTCTCACTTCGTCTTATTATTCACACACACTTGTTTATTTCCGCCATAAAAATCTTAATTAAAGTTTGTTTTAATTTCAGATCGGGAAAAAATGCACGGTTCACGAAGAGTTGTAATTTTCTGTTTTTTGACTACAATTTTACCAACAATACTGATCGTCTTGCCTCTTTATCTTAGAAATATCAGATATGCGGATGTAATGTACAAGATATCAGATTCAGACGTAATACAGATACATAAGGGGCAATCTTCAGTGTTTTGTGAGAAACATTCTTTGAGGATGAATACGTCATTTAACGCCTTTCAAATGAGTGGTGTACCCGAGCTCTCAGGCCAAAAAAAGCACATTCGGTTAAAAAAATCGATGTCACTTCCCGACGATACTCTAGAATATTGGGGATTTTATCTATTGAAGGGTGCCACTGTGGAACTGAAAGCATGTTCGCGGTATGAAGGTTCGAAGATTCTTGTGGTGAAGGGAGAAAGAATTCTAGACACGTGTGGCATAATAGAAGGAAACAAATACAAAAAAGCCCACCCACTATTTGAAAACCAAGGTAGTGTTTTAGTGACTCTGGAAGATCCTAAAGATACAAAGAAGCCCTCAATCAATAAAACGAATGACATTCAGGAAGAAGATATCATTGAAGACAATGATGAAGATAATGAATACAATTTTTCAACACTGTTGTCATCAAATCACACAGAGAGCAGACAAAAGAGAGAAACAGGTAAACTACACAATCCTAACACGGTATTGGATACAGGAGTTCATCACGGTGGTAACGCCGTTGACAAGAAAGAAGATAACTCTGCGTCCAGCTTTGAAAATAGTTTACATGAATGCTATAACGATAAAATATTGATGAATGATTACTTTCCATACTCAATTCAGTGTAACAGCACAAGTTACTTGGAAGAAACAACGACACTGAAAGCTGTACACGAGGTTCTAGGAGACGGATATTATTACTACATATTTTATAGCGACAATGATATTGTAACAAACGATATACATGCAATATTTGATATTTATAAACCGACATTCCAGTACGCTAATAATTCCCATTCAAAAATGTGTGTCAATAAGACTGAGTGTGATTTTGACGTAGGTTTCCTAAGTGATGAATTAGTAATTGTAGAAGTGCCAACTAAGGATGGACTTCAAAATGAAGATGGCGTATCAATTTTGATATCAGTCTGTCACCCAAGAGTATCCGTATACATATTCTTTCCAGTATCTGTACTCTTGTTGGTACTCCTATTCGCATTTTTATGATATTCGTGTATGATAGTTTTAGATTGTATGTTAGTGAAAATGAACATTACCACGAATGTGATATTAATTTATTAAGTTTTAAAAGATGATTATTGTATTTTAAACATTGTTGAATTAAATCACTGCTATTATTCACAGTATTTGATTAAATGTTTGATCCTACTTTAAAAATACAATACAGATAGTATGAAGCTGCTAGCAAAATTCCTAAAAAGCAATATAGGTACATTCGAACACTTGTGTAGAGTGCATGAGAGGACGTTAATCCAACTCGTGCACGCTGCTATACATATTACCGCTATAATACTAAAGCAGAAATTGTTTGGAATAATATAGAGCTCATAAGAGCAAGCACTTAATAAAAGTTAAAATTAAATATGTACCTAATTTAAATTCCTACACTGTAGTCATGTTACAATAGGAACCTTTAATCAGTTATGACAAAAGTCATTGAATTATTTCGAACAAAATTTATTCCAAAAATATAAATGAATCAAAATGAACATTGAAACCATGTAGAAAACAAATCTTTTAAAAATTAATGTAAAATGCAAAATCAATGTTTTTGGGAACACAGGAATTTTTAGGACCTGTCAAAAAAAAGTAATGAATTATTGGGAAATTTTGATTTTATTATTTCCACATAGTTGTGTCCATAGTGCGTTTCACAGGCTCAGTTGGTAGGTCTTCTGCAAAACAAAATTTATATAATTCAATACAGTGCTTTAGCGAAGCAATGGTTCCGATCGGGAGTGGAGTGCTACACTTGTCATGAATTTCAATAACAATACAAATAGAATATTTAATTATATTTATTTACCGTATTACAAAAACAGTTACCATTATGTACAGCTGGAAAAGTGACACAATACATTGTTTCCTTCTAGCAGTTTTGTGATTGAAATAGCCTCTCCAGTGCCCGATGAGACCTCTGTGCAGGCGGCAGAGAGGCCTACGCGGAACGAGGGCCATCCGGCCGAGCCGGTCTTACTCCTAACTATGTAGATTAAACTTATATTGATATTAAAGTATAATGTAAACATTAATTAAACTAAAACGAATATCGGTCCAAATGAAATGAGTTCCAATAAAAAAAATTCGGCACAGTGGTAATCAGGAGCTTCCTCCTCAACACACCTTATAAATATCGCAATAGAACGCAGGACACAAAGTATAAACGGGGAAAACGCTGGCCTTAGATGAGGTTGGCCACATCACTGGGCATTTCCGAAATACTTGTATGGTAGAAGTCCTCAATATCCTTGAGTGCTCTCTTATCAGCTTCAGTAACAAAGTTAATAGCGATTCCCTTACGACCGAAACGTCCACCTCGTCCAATTCTGAAACAAATCAAAAGAAATATTAATCATTGTTTGCCTTGACTTAGTCAACCTTACAAATATATTGATTTTTAACCGACTTTCAATCAAAAAGGAGGAGGTTCTCAATTCGGTTGTATGTTTTTTTTTTTTTTTTTTATTTTTTTTTTATGTTTGTTACCGCATAACTTCGTCATTTGTGAGCCGATTTGAAAAATTATTTTTTTATCTTAAAGGTACTGCTTCCAGATTGGTCCCATTTTAATTTTATTAAAATCGGTGTTGCCATTTTTTTTTAAATAATTTTTTTAATGTTTGTAACTGCATGCCTCCGTCATTTATGAACCGATTTAGAAAATTATTTTTTTTATTTGGAAGGTTATTCCTACGTCCAGATTGCCCCAAACAAATTTGATTAAAATCGGTTTAGCCGTTAAACCATGAAGTCGGTTTCTCAAGTTTTTTAAACTTATAATTATATGTTTTAAAATTTACTTGTTCATATGAGGAGAAGGAAAACACTTTCAAGGCAAATTACAGTGGGATACAGCTCAAATTACCTAAAAACAAAGAAAAATGACTCTTACTGCAAGGACATAAAAGCTAGCAGTGTATAGTCTGATGCGTATCCTTGTGTACCTAAGGTAATGTTTTTCCTTTTTGGGTAAAACACAAAATCTATAAATAATTTACCTGTGAATGTAGTTTTCGCGGTTGGTTGGCAGATCGTAGTTGATGACGCAGGACACCTGCTGCACGTCAATGCCTCTGGCCAGCAAGTCTGTAGTGATGAGCACGCGGGAGGATCCGGTACGGAACTGACGCATGATCACCTCGCGTTCACGCTGGTCCATGTCGCCGTGCATGGCGGACACAGTAAAGTCGCGCTCGTGCATCGACTCGGTCAGCCAGTCCACCTGGAATAATCACCATTTAGCTGTAATTAATAATAAATAAATAAAATAAAAGTTGTTTATTTCAGACCCATATCATATAAAAATTACAGTAATACTACAACATTCTGGCGTGTCATGTTTATCTCACAACTACTACATATCCTTTGAGTAACAAAACTTTAGTATGAACTCTTGTGGGGACCGCGTTTGGGTCAGCGCAGATAGTGTCGAAAAATTAAAAATTAAAAAATTATTGAAATAAAGTGCATTTTTGTCAGGTTCGAGAATTTGTTTATTTTATTTTAAGGTAGATTTTCAAGTGCCTTAATAAAATCCTCTCTGTCTGCACTGACCCTTAAAGTAAGCGTATTGTACGGCAAGGTGGGGGTGGCGATCTGCAAAATGAAACCAGCAAGCACTGAAGGAGGCAAAGAACGGGCTCAACGGGGCGTCTTGGGAGAGACCTACAATCTACATCCAGCAGATTACGAATATAGGTTGATGATTACTATAACATTGTACAGACGTGTATGGACGACAATGCAGCAATCAGTACAGATTGCTCAGAATAGTTATTTCTGAAAATGCAAAGGAATAGGAGATGCCCAGCAGTAGATTTCAAAGCAGCAACAAACCTAAACTATTTTTTTTTTAATCACAACTGATAAAATTCGACTCGGGTTGAACTAATTAGCACATCTTACACAAAAGCAATCTTTGCTCAGTAGTGAGGAATGGAAATTCCAAAATACCTAATAATTTGGCATTGAAACCATAACAAGTATGCGCTGTATAATGTCCATAGAATAAGTTCACAAGAAACTCTTGTCTGTAGAAACCACAGGCGTGTTTTTAGCGATATGTTGGTCATGCATGTGTATTACCAAATCTATTACATTTTGCAGTAAGTCATGGCAACATTTACATCAATAAATGCGAATGACGTCATCAATAACATAGTAGGATTGGTTCACAGAATGCAATGCATGATTCATGCAAGTCATTTCAATAAGATGACTGCCTTCAACATTTATATTCTGTTCAACGATCTTGAGATTCGCAAAAATACCTACCAAATTATATAGAGAACTACCTACCAAGTCTCGATCTTGCACACAAATTTTGAAAAAAATTGTACAATATTTTTTGTAACTAGTTCAGACACTATTTCTTTATTTGCTATTTTATCAACTTATAAGTAGGTTTAATTGATTTTTATATGAAAATGACTATTTCAAAGGCTACCAGATCTCGAAGATGCCTGCTAGTTATATGATCGTATTGTACTTAAGTGAATCTTATTTGTTGGTGAACCTAAATACCTAAATATTTTTTTTTTAACCTGCACTGTCCCACTGCTGGGCAAAGTTCTCCCTTAAAATCTTCACACACATTCTTTAGTAACTTCCTACCAATTCTTCTCCAGAACTTCAAGATTGTCTCAGTATTGTCCCTTTGTCAGGGTCAAATATATACATATCATTTAAAAATAGCGTTATTACCTTGCGACGGGTGTTACAGAAGATGACAGCCTGGGCGATGGACAAGGTGTCGTAGAGATCGCACAGAGTCTCAAGCTTCCACTCCTCAAGTTCAATGGAAATGTAGAATTGTTTAATACCTTCCAGGGTAAGCTGTAAAACACAACATCATTACTAAGTTTGTGTACTGGTATTTACGAGTTCGCATCTTCTTGTATCAATGTAGTTAATTATTAATTATATGTTTGCATGCTATAGTTATACAATACATGCAAAATACGGTACATTTTTAGGAAATTACAACACCATGTTACACCTATTTCAGCAAATAAATACATTCTATTCTATTCTTCTTATGAACACACAACAATGGTTTTCAGCGACACCTGTGGTGCAGAAAAAAAATAATAAGCTGACACACAAAAGGTGCAAGGTTGATTTTTGTTCTCTAAATATTTGGTCTACCCAAAGAAAAGGAATTGATGTATAGGATACGATGGCGCAGCGGTCAGCGCAGCCCCACACCAAGGGGTAGGTCGAGGGTTCAAATCCTGCTCGGCTCTTAACTTTTGTGACATTATAAAAATCTTTGATGTAGCAACAAAGAGAACTAATAAAATCATGCAAAAAAGATGTATTTTACTGCTGGTTAGGTATTTATTAGGACTGTTCATTTTATTATGAGGTAAAAACCCAACTTACTTCCTCCTTTTGCACGAGAATGCGCACAGGGTCTCTCATGAAACAACGGGACACATCCAACACATCATCAGGCATGGTAGCAGAGAGCAGGATAACCTGGACATCAGCTGACAACATCTTGAAAACATCATGGATTTGATCTTTGAATCTGAAAGTTGTAAGACAGTCATGGTGACATAATAAAACTTGAACAAGCTTATTAATTGCAATAAAAGTATAATTTTATGGTCACTTACCCCCTAGACAACATCTCGTCAGCCTCATCAAGCACAAACAGCTTGATAGTGTTAGCACGCAGAGCACGGCGAGTGATCATGTCATACACACGGCCAGGTGTTCCCACCACCACATTGGATCCACTCTCCAGCTGACGGATATCCTCACGCACATTGGTGCCACCGATGCAGGCATGACATTTAGCATTCAAGTGATCACCAAGAGCAATTACCACCTAAAATTATTTCCACACAGTTAATATCAACAAACAGAAGCATTATTCACACACTCACTGACTTTAAATTTACTGCATACCTTCTGAATCTGTTGGGCCAGCTCTCTAGTTGGGGCCAAAATAAGAGCTTGGCATTCACGAACAGTAGTATCAATCTGCTGCAAGATTGAAATAGAGAAGGTGGCCGTTTTTCCAGTTCCAGACTGGGCCTGAGCGATCACATCGCGTCCTTGAATGCACGGCATGATAGCTCGCTGCTGGATCGCCGATGGCTTTTCAAAACCATACGCGTAGATTCCTCTCAGTAGTTCCTCCTTCAAATTCATGTCATCAAAGCTCTCCACGACTTGATGCCAATTGGTGTCCAATGCACCCTCGGGCTCCATGCCCGGAGGTCCATCGTAGTTTGGTTGTGCCTCTTTTGATGGCCCATTTTTATCCTCCGGCCAATCCTCTGATCTGAAAAATTACAACATGAAATAAGTAAGAGAAAGCGCAAATTTAAATTTCATTGTTACACTATGAATAATTGGCATACCCAATCGTAAAAATTTTGCAAGGCTGCGAGAGCCTGTCAAAATGCCATTTTGTTTTATTTACTGCAACCGAGTCAACAATTTATTCATTCAGGGGTAATTTGACTGTTATTTACCAAAGGAAGAGGAAGGATGGTCAGCCAGTAGAGGTAGAAAATATGATATAAAAAAACACGTGCCGCAAGGATCATGAAATATCGAACTCCTACCAGCGCCATGTTGGCAATCGGCTACGGGAGCTAGAATATTTTTTTCGGGATGTGTAAGAAGTGCTTTTTATGTAAAGTGTACTACTTGTAATTTGATATTAGGCTGTGATCTACTACACATTATCTTTCACTAAAACTCTGTAATATTATCGTAAGAGCTGAACATACCTTCTTTCTGGTGAATAGGACATCTTCCAATCGCGGTAGCTGAACGGAAAAGAACTAACAAGGTCAAGTTGAGTTACGAGAAGCTTTTTTTAGTTGCTTCTTCAATTGCAATATATAACGACTACTTTTAAAAGAAACAATCCAATTTTATCTTTTTACTATTTTTAAAGTAAATTTATATTCATAGAACTGAATCACATTGAAGAAAGTTCGGAATTAAAGTTTATTGGGATATCAATCAACGGAAATGCGTCACAATGATTTCGCGAGAAATTTGCACTCCCTTCTACACGATGAATAAAGATTCCATTCATAGTCGAGCGATCTGACGCATGACGGCAGCGGTGCCTGGTGACTTGCGGTGAGTGGCGGAATTGGCAAGATAAAAGGGATTAAAAAAATGCTTGCGGTTATGTTCATCATCATCATCAACCTATATAAGTCCAACGCTGGACGTAGGTCTCTTCCAAGACGCACCACTGAGATATTGAGAAATGTTTAGAAGATGCTCTTTATTGACCTGATAAAAGATGACGATGAGTAGTTTAAATTTGTTCTATTGCTACGGCTACACTTCACAGCGAAGGTTCATGTTCCGTTGTCGCGATAAAACTTAATTGTTCGATCTATGACGAAGTGCTTGGCCACACTACAAAAAGCTTCGCGATGTCGCGATAATCTAGAGCGTCGCGATAATTTATTTCGCGGAAATCATGGAAGAAGCGGTCGCACTATATCAGATGGCGGCTAATAATTATTTACTGCATCTAAGTTACTTGAACAAAAGTAGTAAACAAAAGTAAAAACTTGAAGTGCAGCCAACCGCACGAACTTTGTCGCGACAAAACCCTTTGATGTGCCGCATTTTACCGACAGCGGCGCGAAGGGCTTTCGTATTCGCGAAGATGATTTGCGATAGGACGAATTCTTGGCCAGACGTGTCGCGACAACGCAAATCTTCGCGTTATCGCGGTATGTGTAGCCGCAGCATATCAAAAGTATACAAGGTCCAAAGGTGTTTTCTATATAAAGAAGAAGATTTTCTGTAGAATATTTTTGACAGGTTTTTTGTTCGGTTACACCCCGGACACTCGAAAGCTGCGTTCTTACTAGACCCCGTGCAAAATAATTTTCAACATGAAAGATAGCAGAAAATTGCGTGTGGCAAGCTGGCAAGTTTCGTACTAAAATCGTTGGGGTTATTGCGTATATTTGTTGCTCGATCATATGCTCTGCACTGTGCATTAACGCCATAGCATTATGCATTATATTAGTGAATAGACAGCTTTTACATTTAAACGGTCGAGAATTGTATTAATTCAATGAAGTTGTCTTTGTCAAACCATAGAGCAAAATATAGACGAAAGTCAACATCCGGCAGTGTCTATGATTACGCTGCCATTTTGAAACGGCAGTGCTTTTTGTTCGTGTGGAGCGTTTGCTCGCTGTGAAGGAGAGATTGTGATAATTCAGTGTAGTTTTATTTTTAGTTGAACTCTATCAAAATGAGCTGGCAAGATTATGTCGATAAACAGTTAATGGCATCCAGATGTGTGACAAAAGCTGCAATCGCCGGTCACGATGGAAATGTCTGGGCCAAGTCGGAAGGCTTCGAAGTAAGTTTCTCGCTATGTCTTACTACGTGGGCATTGTGCTATCTGTAAATGTTATCCTCGAGGTGAAATTGTGTGAAATATTATTGTGACTAGTGCAAATCGGAAGATCACTGGATGACGAATTCCTAAAGTCCGGCAACTTTGACAAGATGGCGACATGCGGTGGCAACCAATTCGAATTAGAATAATGGGGGTTTGTCGATCACACACCTTCCAAAACTCGTTCTGCTACAGTGTCCTTAGCAGAGCATACACCCAGCAATACGTCCATCAGCTAATTACTTCTTGGCGGAATTAGGAAGCAACGTCTTGTCATGTGTAAGCCGCCGGCCGGTATTTTCGGAGACTGCTTCAGGATTCATCATATAAAATTTCCAAAAATTTTGTTTTAAATTTAGTTGCTTCAATCGCTGCACTATAGATATTTGTTAAGAATTACAAAATTGTGAGTCTTTTATCTAAGATTTTTATAAAAAAAGTTCTAAAATAATTAGATAAAAGAAAGTGACCAAGATTCTTTTAAAATTTATACAAATCACAAGTTCATATCTTGACTTAAACTGACTACTGATACTATAATCTTGACTTGATTCTCTTGACCTAAGGCTGATTCCATGAATCAATGCACTGGGGCTGTAAAATTTGGAAGTACCTATGTCTGAAAGGGTTGGAAACTAAACCCCTAAGGGTTACAGTTAAGGTTTTATAAAAACATGTAACTTTTTTGTCGACCAAAAGAGAATTAATCTAAATAACTTTGCAACAGTTTTAGTTAAAGCTTTACAAGACTAGACTGACAGTAATCAAAATCAGGTACCTTATATATTTTTTGGTACTTTAGCTAGGCCCACGAAGGTGAGGTACGGGGAGAAAAACATGGCTGTTACCAAGCAGTTTTAACTATGTAGATACACCACTGTTTTGTATCTACTAAAATAAAATTAAGGTCTGTTACAGCTGATTCATTTTATGGACATAATTACTAGGAAATACTTCACAAGTCAACCTCATGAAGAGTTTCAAATAGATTTACCTACTTGTTTTGGTGTATTTTGGGGCCAATTTTCGTAAAATTAGTCCTGTGTTTGGCTAAAAAACAAATGTTCATAACTTTGTGGTAGGTACAGTTTTAAAAGATCTGACAATGCTATTATCGTGAGTAGCATCTGCTGAAACAGCCTCTGTAATTTTTTTGGTAGTTACAAAATATTGGTGTAGGTACTGTACATTTCGACTTTACGATCCTAAAGCTTGTATGCTTGAATTTATATTGTGTACCTATGAATGATTCCATACGAAGATCCAAGTGGTAAAGGGATCCAGTTAGTACCTTAGGTATTTTAGTAGCAGAGATTGCTATGCAACCTGTACACATGTACAGGTTGCATAGCAATCTGCCTAAGGTTAAGTCGGATCCACACATCTCTTGGTAGTTCATTTGTATCAAAGCTCCTGAAAAAATGACTATTTCCTAAGAGAATTCAGTCAAAAGCCTATAACATGTTATATTGAATGCTATGCATGTACACATGGGGTGAATGGTTAGTTACAAGCAACGGGTTGATGTAATAGGATCCTATAAGTAGGTACTCTTACCAAATTTGATGTGGAATGTTTGTAGGTAGGTAAACCACAACCAAAAGTTATCTCTATGGTGTCGAATTTAAATAATAATAAAAAAATTATAGCATTAAAAAGTATTGTAAGCAAGGCCTTTTAGTGATGTGACAATATCAACATGAATATAGTGATTTTTAGGTTAATTTCTAGTTATATTTTTGTTGACAAAAATTCTACATTGAATTTGGTTGGAGTATAATTAGTCATATTTACATCTACCATTTAGCGCCACTTCTGTATTTTTTTTTTTAAACTATACTTTTTTATCTATCCTGATCCTGATCTTCGGTGATCCATCAATCATTTTGTATTTCAAGATCCTCTCGCAAACATCAGCTGGCCCGGCTGTCACCTCCTTACTCAGGCACCCAAGAAGTGGTGATGTTTATCCACTTTTCAGCTTGTAGCCTGTTTGAGTTTCGCTGCATTGCTCCTTATGTAAGCAATGCCAGTTAGCTTGATAAAATCATGCTCTGGTTTTTAAGCTTATGAACAGGCAGCAAATAGAGGAGTACCTACATAGTTTGTTATAACTACATGCCCATGCCAGGTGTCAAGCTTGAAGCATTTCCACTACATAAAAGAGTAAACAAGCAAGCCAATACTATGTAAAAAAAAACTTAAACTAGTGAGCATTGGTGGAAATATACTTACCTACAACATACTGTGACTGCCACCTACTATTTAGGCCAGGTTCAAACGATAGGCGTTATTCAATCACATTAAACGTGTATCATCATGTGTTAGGTACACGCTTATAAAACGAGATTGTGTAGGTTAGATACTTAGGTAGACTCACGGCATGCGCAGTACGGAAGCGATCAGTCGCGGCCGAACGACCCACACACATGTGTAATGCAGTTTTGAGGTGCAGTATGCCTGTCCATCCACTAGAATCTAGTGCTTCTGGCCAAGTTAATCTAATGACGAAGATCTCGTGGTTTGTTTGATTAATAGCTAGCCGTTCCCAGGGAACTGTTTCATTAGATTGGTCGCTCATATTTTAGCCTAGCTTAGATTAGCATAGATTGTCTTTATACCTTGCCAGTCTTTCCGTGCGCTGTGCACCAACCAAGGTACTCCTGTTCATACCTACTCTTACCGTCCTGTGTCCGTAGGCATGTAGTCAGAACGCGCGGTTTGACGGCGACGAAGGGTCCCAAATAAATAAAACTTCGTTGACTCTTCTTGCACCTAAATACGAAGTTATTGGCTGAATAAATAAGGACAGGTACCTAAACCATCAATATTTTCTTCTGAAGGGCAAGTCCCAGTGCATTTACTAGATGAGACAGCAAAAATACGTTACGTAGAAACGATCGAAACGAGTTGTTGTCTCATCAAAAGAAGTGTTTTTACATAATTTCTTTTTTCCATTTTATCCAATTTTAATTTAGCCTTTTAGAGATCCCATTCTATGTTACTCTTAAATTTCTAGCGAATATCCCCTTTTCACGTTAGCTAGTGTTTTGTCTAGGTATATTCATAGATTGTTTAATATTGAGGGCTGGTTCCCCATTATGAATCCCAGTGTAAGTGGCCTCGTTTGACCTCAGCCCTGACCTTGGATCTAACCTTGTCACAATGTTGATAATCTACACTACATTTACTATCAAAGAAAATCACCGTGACACAATAAAATTGTCTACTATAATTTAAACACCTCTTGTGATAACGAGTTCTAGGCGGAGAAACAGGTACCTACCTACTTAATTACTTTAGATATAGATAGACTCTATTAATATATATTTTTTAAATCCAAAAAAACGACTTGGGCTCTTTTCTTAATAGTATGTTTGAATGTAGCCGGAAAAGCTTATTTTACGAAATTAAAATGTTACCTGGCAGATAGTTATTTATTGTTGCCTTACGAAGGTCACGTTAGGGCATTCACCCCGGGAGGTAATTCACCTGTATTTTTGAGGCAATTTCGATAGCTTGTTTTTTTCTTTCAATAAGTTATGCATATTCATGAGCCCCGAAATTATTACATACTAAATTACCTGTGTATATATTTAAAAACTATGTAATAAATTACTAATCGATTTAGTGTCTGTTTAACACTGTAAGCGCCAAGAACAAACTCTTGCAGAATAAACCCTGAAATGACATAGAGTTTTATATGTCCCAAAAGTTATGAGCCGAGCGGGATTTGCACCCGCAACCATCCCCGTACCAAGGGGAAGGGTGCGGGGATGTGCTGACCGCTGCGCGATTGGATCCTAAACACACTCGACGATCTTTGTGATTTCTTTAAGTACTCTTAACAAAAAACAACACGTCTTGTAAAAACACTATAAAATCAACAACTCTGAAATGTAATTGTGCTTACGAGTTGGTTTGAGGTTCTTCAGTCTAGGTTTAGAAGACGACGAGACGTCCCGTCGCAATCTTCGTGGAAATGGCTCCCCTCGTCCTTATGGTTTGCCGTCGTAGTTAGTTTCAGTTATGATTGAAATTGCAAAAAAAACCTGTGTGTGTACGCCAAGTGTCATTGATATTATGTTGAAATTCAGCAAGTGCTCTCCAGTACCGGTTTAGTTTATTGAACTATTATGATCATAATCATACTAAGATGTTTCTTTCGGCCTTCACGCGTTTGCAAATCACACGGAAGCTTGACGCCATTATAGCTTCCAGTTCTAATCTATATTTATAAAAGAAAGTCGTGTTAGTTACACTATTTATAATTATAGAACGGCTGAACCGTTTGTCTGAAAATTGGTAGGGAGGTAGCTTGAACAGGAGGACATAGTATACTTTTTATGCCCAGAAAAGTAACGGGAACGAGGCGAACAAAGCCGCGGGCAACCGCTTATAAGCTATACTCTAACCGAGGGTCTCACGCACCGATGTCACACGTCCTTCAGCCCAGAAGGGTGCAATGTGTCGTTCATTCAATAATATACACGTCCCGTAACCTTGAGCTATGCACATTGACACCACTTGCCTGTAGGGATTCCCTACTAGGGAGCTCTATCGTAGCCATACGATAGGTACGTAGTACTATTTCTATTCTGTGCATAGTGAATGCATACCATAATTATCTTTCATTGGGCGCAAATATGAATAAATTCATTTAAAAAATGAAGGTATTTATTGCTAACAGTTTGTATTAAATTGGTCTCAATTTGAGGTTAGGCGTGAGTAGTACTGCTGGACGTAGTACGAGCGCGGATTTTTAATTTACCCTTGATTGGCAGATGACGTACTAATGAGTGCGAAAGTGGAAGAAATTATAAAAAGCTCCCCTTAGTCACTTTACACATTATGCCAAGCACTGCCATTACACGGCAAATTAGCACGGCTATTCTTTACGAACCCTTTTTCACACACAATCAGTAGAACTCTCAGCATAGTTCTCTTCATAGCCTTTTTAGCGTCTGTTACACTGTGCATGAAGCTGACCCTATCTTAGTTCCTTGAGTGTCACTGGCAACACGCAATGCGTAATTTCCGAAAAGCTGCCTTTAAGATTGATATGTTGACTGACCCCTTTGTCAAGGTTGAACTTACCTAGCTGGATTGTCTGACCAAAACAAATAATTATTTATTAATTTCATTTACTTACAAGTAGTAGTGTACAACTTTGATGATATCGCTCCCAACATTTACATTTTCCTCCTCCTCCTCCTCCTCCTTGCGTCAATATCTTCATTGATGATGGTCGTGACCTTTGTGCAAGACCCTAATCTGCACTATGTTCCTCTATCGGGTACTGTCGTCTGCGATATGGATAGCTTCGTTCACGAAGTTGTCCGTTGAAAATATCTCAGTTTTTCAAATTCTAGCGTGTTTGGCAGTAATGTACTCATTTTTTAATAAACCCTGTTTGATTTGCCAACAGATATCAAAAGATGAAGTTGCAAAGATAGTGGCCGGTTTCGAGAATGAATCACTGTTAACGAGCGGCGGCGTGACGATAGCAGGCACGCGGTACATCTACCTCAGTGGCACAGACCGCATCATACGCGCAAAACTCGGCAAGGTTGGCGTGCACTGCATGAAGACACAACAAGGTAAGCAAGTCACCAACACTGACGTTTTCAGCCTACCCAACTCTACGGAGCTCTATTCTCGCAGCGAACGCGCAAAGCTTTGCGTATCGCGGTAGCGTGTGAATAATATTAACTCAACGCGCCTCGTTTGATCATTCGGTTTGTGAGAGCTCCTATGTCAAAGTACCGTCAACTGGAGTAAACCTCTGGCGGAACTGGTTGGGATGTATTGGTCCACGAACACATTGTAAAACCAGCCTAACATCGTTCGTATTGAAACGACATTTCAATTGGCATAGAATTACTCAACTCACTTTTTAATTAATTAATCATCGGTTGTCATGCAGGGTAATAAATGAAGTTGGTTTATCTATAGATCTCTCGATAGAAATAGGTGCATGACTGTCATTCCCAGAAAAACGATCCTCAGATCCCTTGCCATTATAAGAATCCTTACTCAATTAATAAACGCCTCAATATGTATGTCTGTTTGTGACGTTTTCACGCTTAAACTACTGAACCGATTGAAATGAAATTTGGCGTAATTTGCGAGAAATGGTAATCCTGCAAATACTAGGCTTGAGAACAGTTTGCCAGAACATTTTTTTGGCCTGGCGTCCACTAGTTTAATCGCTAGAATCGATAACGCAGTCCTCGTGGATACCAGTCAGACGACCGCTAAGTCTCAAGGTGCTCGTCATTTATTATTTGTGTGAGTCAAGGGAAAGAAGCTCACGAAGATGTTTTGTTTCAGCCGTCGTTATTTCTCTGTACGAAGAACCCATTCAACCCCAGCAGGCCGCATCCGTAGTCGAGAAGTTAGGAGACTATTTAATTACCTGTGGTTATTAGAGGTGAGTTTCTAGAACATAAGCTTCATGACATATTTTAGAGTTAAAATTGTATAATGTTTTATTCAAGTAATATCAGGTTAATACACTTGCGCAATGATAAATAACGTTTCCAGAGTATTGTATCTATTCGTATTTATGACATTGTGGCTGTACTAATAAAAATAAAATAATAAAATGATCAAGGATAAAATAAAATCTTATCTAATCTTATGTACCGCTGTAAAGAAACACCGACATAATTCACGCTACAGCACATACTCAAGGAAGGCATTTCTTTGTTTTCAGATCGAAGCGCGCCGTGATCTAAGAATACTATAAGATAATATTTTTTCCACAGGGAAATAAGTAACTGCATTTTGTATATTCTATGAAGTGATAAGGACCGTTCATTTGTTTTGATATTTGATAAATTATGGCGTCGTCAGTGTGTGAGGCGAACTTCATGCAGATACGATTACTTTGCGGGTTCTGGACCTTTTTTTACGCTCACCGCTTCCACAGAGTAATTGTTTCTGTAACGGTTTAAAAAGTATTTTAAAAATTTGCTTTGATTAGCATCGTAAAGCATTTTAGCTTTGCATGCCGGTCTTTAGCGTTATGTATAGAGATTTTTTTTAAGTTTCTTTTCAAGCATCTTGTGTCTAAAATATTAATTATGATTGTGGTCTAAGCGTTCACCTCGCGGTATTATGTGAACCCCGTCGAAGACTGTCTCGAAATCACCCAGAGACAGTTCCTACCTTAATCAGGTGCTTGATCAGACGACGGTATGGTATCCACGTAATGAAATTACCGTAACAACATTATACAGCATATATTATATAAAATAAGCAATTGTGTAAGGGCTTGTTACGAAATGAAAGACACTGTAACCCAAGTATTACAATTTTAATTGAAAGTCTCTAGTCCCACTGGAACCATCGTGTGAGTTATATTCGATAGATCGGTGTGAGGCGGTGGGTCACACGACCGTCTTTGCAATTTTTCTGCTATGCTTACTTTTAAATTACGCCGCATATTTGTAATCTTGTAGTGAATAATAAACATTTGCATTCTGTTCTATTCTCCTATACTCTTAGCTGCCTGAAATAGAAGCGCTCAATTACCCTGTATCCTCAAACAAGGCTTGCAGTAAACGAAGGGTGCATATTGTTTATATTTGATATTACTACTCTAGCTTTGTACATTGTTTCTGATAAGCGATGGGAACTGTGTCTATCTAATAATAAAATGATTTGTATTATAACTTTTCTTGTTTCTGTTCTATCCTCTGCATACAACTCCCAAATAACAAGTATAAGTTAGGATTTTCATATCGATTTAACTAGGTGTACAACGAACTTACATGTGCCTGTGATTCAATTTTAATATTGTGTCAAAGAGAACAGCCTGTCGATTCCAGCAACACGGCTCGATTGAGCGATCGCTGAATCCGCGTTCCATTTTCAAATTTTTCAAACAAAAATTTAGGTACAACTCTCATCGATTTACGCGATCGTTTGAGTGATTTGTGTTGCTAGAATCGACGCCTGGTTTGGGTAAACAGTCTTAAAACGATTGAATATTTAATGAACGCCATAGTGGATCGCTAGGAAAAAAATATGAACACCGTTGATTATTGCTAATGAACATAATTTATTTTCATCATTTTAATAATTCTACTTAGTAAGAGTTAAGTACACTCGAATACAAGGATTGGTATCAAATGTTAAACTTGCAGCAATAGCCTATCAAGTGAATTTGGTTCTTTATGTTACAATACTAGGCAGGACCAATCATTATAGAATACAATCATTGGGCAAAGGTCAATGATCTTTACCTACATTATTTTTACAATAGGTAAGTAGAAAGAAAAGACCTTATGGTGCTATAACTAAAATTACAATAAAATCATCTGGGTTTGCGGGTACTAGAAAACTGTACTATTCATTTTATTTTTTCGTATAAATATCCTAGATACAATAACCTCATTTGTCAAAGTTACAAAAAAATATTTTACGAAGGAAATTAAAGTAGGTCGTAGGCGCTCTATTGGTTATCTACATTTCTACAACTATTTTATGAAAAAAAACTGTTAATAATTAATATAATCAGCTTAGAAATAAATTATGCTTCGATTATAAACGTCGATTTTAACAAATTAACAATATTATCGCTATTATACATCAGGTTCATTTAGTTATGCAAATTCTATTCAGCTTTGTTCAACATCACCAAAGTTTAAAAAACTTTGTGCTTCACCAACCACCATAAGCAAAGAAATAATCGTCTTCAGGGTCACCTACCTATATAAAAAGTTATTTTTTTCATACAAACGATCTACATCTAATTATTTCATCATACTCAATTAATACAAGATAAAAGTATCAAAATAATATTTGTCGCATGTAAACTTGTGCGAGTCTAAACAATTTATCTGATTGCATTGCTTATCTATAGAATTAGAAATATATCTTGAGATTGGTAAATAATTCGTAAGAAATAAATATTAAATCGTGTTTTATTCGACGACTGAATAAAGGCCGTATTAAAAGGGTTCAAATTATTTGTTTACGGGTGTTCTAGGGAGTAGTGGCGTGACTTTTTCCAAAGACTTCTGAAGAATCCTTTGCGCTGTTTCTGTCCTGGGTGGTCCTCTCCTGTGGGCAAAACAAAAACAAATGTATAATAATATACAAAGTTGAGTTTAAAATTCAGGGTTAGGAATATTATTTATGGGCTTTGCCCTGCTATGAAATAAAAATCTAGTTAGTTTCGGGTGGTTCTTTCTATACAAATTGTTTTTGATACCGATACAAGCCACCCTTAGTGCCCAGCCTATTCTGATATTTTCCATCTAGGGTAGTGAACTCATTACAAGGCGAGGAGGGAATACGAATGTCAAGTGTACGTGAGTCCGACGGTCGTCGCGGGGCGGGGTGCTGCAGAGACGCGGTCGATATCAGCGTCGGGAACGAACGCCGATTCGAGGGAACAGGGAAACATGTCGCTGATTTTTTTCACATGGCCTGTTTTGGGTAAGGCTATAATAGTTGACGAGAAACAAGACGCCCTATCCCTTGCGATCCACGTAACTAAGCTTCACGGAATGCATTTCGTATGTATGTTCGTTTTGCGCAGCTCACGTGGAGCTTTCAGAGGACAATTTAGATGCAAGACAACTTATGTGTAGCCTTGTCATTACACAGTAGTGAGAAATAGCAATAGTTTAAGCACTATTTATCTTTTAACATAGTTTTAAAAGGCCATAAAACCTAAACATTTACAGACAATATGTACCTATAATCAGAACTCAATTGAATCGAGGTTTGAGATGAAATGATGACTTTAGTCCTGAAATACGAACCCAATTCATTTGCTTGTTTAATATTAATTTAGTTCGTGAAGTAAGAGAATGCCGTTTGTAGGGCATCCTGAAATAACCAGGTTATGTCGGTAGTTTCCAGCGCGTGGCACAGATGCCATGCACGCTGCCGAAAATAGCCGGGAACCGTGATACGAGATGCCGGAGCAAGCAACCGATATGTGACACGGTTTTATTATAACCGACCAAAACAAAAGACGAGTAGGTTCTGAAGTCAATGATTAATGATGAAGATGAAAAATCGGAAAAAAAATAATTCTAAAAGGTCTTTGAATGTGGTCTTCGTCATTCTGTTTGCATCACTAAGTTTTGCATAGCTTCTATTCTTTCTATCTACCTGCTAACTATGTGAGACCTAATGATCGCAAACTTATGTTTTTTTTTATATTTTTAAACCAGCCAGCGCCGCGCTCAGTGGTGGTTTAATGATCCAAGTTCATTGGTCAGACTCCCCGCAAAGAGTAGATCACGAATGCATTATATATACTTACTCTGCTCCATTAAAATTTGATTTGTCTGATATGATCATAATTTATTTGATTGATTTAAATACTTTGACTTTAATTTATAAATAGTACCTACCTGGATTTTCTTTTTAATAAACACTCTTCTTCTAAGTACCAACTACCAGTTATATTAGGAATAGGTAGTAGTAGCAGAGAATGAATGAAAGCAGTAATAGCGAAGCAATTCCGAATAAAAAGTACGGTAGGTATAAAAGCTACCATCGCGTGATTTTAGACCGGATTGTCCGACGACGGAGGGGCAGCTGGTGCTGACTGAATATTAACGAAGAGGGAATCGATCCGGTTTTTTTCAATTGTGTTAACGTCTCTCTACACACCGGATGTTTCAACTAAAGTACCACCAATCCATCTATAGCCACGGAAGAGTTTATTTTAAAGTATTCAAGGTAACGCGGTCAGACTGCCCCTATGTGATTACTGGTTTTTCATAAGTTTCTTATCATTTGCCCAAGAAAACTAGGACGATAAGTATGCTTGAAATCTGAAAATTCAGAAATTAATTTGCAATGAAGGAGCACGTGTTATAAGAAGACGGAAGCTCACTTCAGAAATAAATGAATCAGCAAGTGATTCACGATCTTATAGATTTCATCTACACTACGGTGACAAAGAAGATTCAAACAAAAATCGGGTCAGGAAGATCGCGTTTGAGATGTGCTAAGGGGTGTCGGGCTTGGTCGAGAGGGTTGGGGGCGGGTGCCGGGGTCGTCGACACTTTGTGAAGGGCACCACAGCGACGGCGCGCGACGCCCTCGGACGGAGTATTGATCGCAGCTTCCCAGCCTCCCGGTTTCGCCATGCTGTCTCTCCGTTCGACTTCCAAAATGTTCATAAAGGAAATTTAGTTCATGTGCATGGGGCTTATACCCAAGCAACCTCTAATGCTTTCTATGAGCGTATTTTCATCAGTTAGGTATTCTTAATTATTGTTGTTCTCCAGGTCATCCGATATTGATTCACCACGTGTATTTTTTCCAATAGTTGGTGGACTTTAAAGTTATTTGCAATGCATTTAACTAGGTTTATAAAAATACTGTGTGAATTGTAATTTGAGTTTGTGGCAACAGGAATTACGGCAAGCGTCGCCATTACGCCCCGTCTTTGTATCCCCAAACCGCAACACGATAGCTCTATCCTAGTCATAGACCTAGCTAGAAATTATCACAACCGACGTTGTTTTGTTTCCCCCTACTTTTGTTTCTCACATTTCTCAGATTTTATGTTCATTTGTGTTGTTCACTGCAATTTCCGCACGGGTCATTGTACGCTCAGGCGATAAACTGTCTGTTTGACCCATGTTTGACCTCTTATCGCAATAACGTCTGTCCATGGCGTGACAAGTTACTATTTGCATTATCAAGTTCGTACTTCAGACCTCTTAAAAACTTCAAACTACTGTAATATGCGCCGATGATTTCAAAGCAATTCAGCATCGTGTCTCGAATGCACTAATTAGCAACGAAAGGGGAACGAATGCGCGTGGCAACCTGTTTACCGTTTCAGCGAAATGTAAAACTAATTAGGTAGTAGGTACTTATACCAATAGTTTTAAAATATGATTTTATTTTGTGCTAAATAAGAAAGAACCATAGTTCTAGATGTTATTGAAATAAAAAAAAACTGTGTCATTTGACGTCATGGGTAGAGATTGGTAGGATGCATGCATGGACCAAGTCCACTTTCTCGATTAACGGGCCTGTCAGACGGGTAGGTCCAAGCCCGATGCCGTTGCTGGTTGGCACACTTTAACGATACGAATTCGTGATAAAAAAAATAACTTGCCATATAAAGGTAATCGTTGTACAAAACGACCATTTTGCGCTTGCAAAAGACAGGTAGGTAGGTATAGGTTCGAACTACAGATATGCCTTCCTGCAGAAGAACGTGCGTGCTCAAGATAATTTTATATTGAAAGCAGATTTTGTCTTACCTATATGAAACGAATTGAATAAATGTGCTCATTATCCTTATCAAAAGATGATGATTAATAAAATACATGAGATATTACCTTGAAGTGCTCGCTTAGCCACAGTAAAGGTAGATCTATTAATGTTGAACAAGTTTGCCTACACAGTTTCTTAACAATGAAATATACATTTAACTAAGTAGATGCCTGCTTTATTATTATGAGACAGACCAACGGAATTTGGTATTACCTAATAGGGGAAACGCCCTAAAAATATTGATCGTAGCAGTCACCATAACACGAACAAAGCCGCGGGCACCCGCTAGTAAAAATACTGTTTCCATGCAAACAAACTTCATAAATCACGTCGATAAATATATAATTTCAGAAGCGTGAGTAAAACTCACGCGCTCATGGTTCCGTTCGTAACATAACAGTCGCAGCGCAGTAACTCAAGGCAATCATGAAAACGGAACTAATTGTTTCATTCGAAAACTTTTTCTGAGAAAATATACCTTCATTATGTAATGCCTCATTTCTAGAAATAATTTCTAGGTTCATGTTAATAGTTCGATTGATGGGCTTATTATACTACACACACATATTTTTTTATCTAGGTACCAGAAAATAAATTAAGGACTGTTTTAGCAGATGCTACTAATTATAATAACACCATTTTTTGCAATTCTCTTTGTTTTTACTCGTACGTAGTGCCAAAGAGTTTACTTTTGTAGTATTTTATGTCAATTTTTGTAAAATGAGTCCCGTTTTTAGCTAAAAACAAACTTTGTGGTAGTTAAATATTATTCCTATCGTGTGGTTGGTTAACTGGTTCAATCAAATCTTTTTTTTTCTGGTTACTAAAAATGGGTTTAATTACTTATTTGTACTTGCATTTGGTATGTTAATAGGAAGTAAATGTCATGTAAACATAAGATTTACCTAAGCTGTAGGCCTGTAGGTCTATTTGTAAATTAGTAAGCAAGCTGTTAACCGAGGCGACGATCCGCCTCGGCTGTTATCGTCACTTTCGCTAATTAACTATGCCAAGACACCAATCAAGTTTTTGAAGCGGAACTTAGAATGCTGCCTACAGGATAATGTCTTCACACCTTCGCCCCCTCATGGTAAAATGAACATGTTTACATTAAATAACAAAATAACGTGGCATACGTAGCTAACACTAAATAATTTTATAGGTAGGACGAAAACTACTAAGTAAAAATCGAGAAAGAAAACCTTTTTTGTTTGGTTTTGTAATGTTGCGATGTTTGCGGTTTTACAATACGTTCAGTTATTTTATATCTTCGAAAATGTTCATTTACGAGAGGTGGTCAGGTTCTACGATAAACTACATATTGCCTTCTCTAACAAACGGATACAAAAATCGGTCATAAACGTCTGATTCTTCCATCCGATTGTATTATTAGACTGTCCGATCCGACTGAGGCCGTCAATACACGTCTGATTTTTCCATGAGACAATCGGCTGTGTATTGCTTAATTAAAGCAGAGATTTTTTTTATGTTGCGTTTGTTATTATATTAGGGATTAGTCTATTTAGTACCTATAGTAGAAATTCGTTCTCCCGGCGACATCAGATGAAATAAAACTTACCCACCCGATATCTAAAAGTGGTCTAATGCTATCTTATTAGAAGATAGCCATCATAAATAATATCGATTTGTTTATCGAGCCGAGGAACTCCTCGGCTCGAACTAGATCGTCGGACCGTTATCCAAACTAACGATCCATCTATGAACAAGTGCGATAAAAACTGTGCCCAAAATATGTTTGCGGCTCTGTGGTTAGCTAGTAGATACAAGAATTATTAATTGTAGACAAGTAGGTACACTCATTGCGAGCGGGTTCATTGACCTCATCAGAAACACAAATCGTTGAAGGAATGGCACAACCACATAAACACAGCAAAAGCTTGTTATACATTAATAACACAGCAGACGATAACAAATATACTAATTAGAGGCTGATGCACTACTTTTGTAGTGTCTAGGTAATTTAATTTGATAGTGCTATTTTTATAATTAGCGATTTTTAATTTATGTGGCTAATCTTTATAACTGTAGACATGCTGTATCGAGTCAATTCGAGTCTTAGGTGTATGATACCGGTGGGATACAGGTAATTTGACCTATCCATGACCAGTGAGCGATCATCATTATACTCATTCACAAAAGAAAACCTGGAAAGTATTATCTTCTTATCGTGTCACTGATTCTTTCGAACCAAGTGTGGTGAAAGGATTTTAAGTGCGCCTCAAAGAGGCTCGTTGCTGTATCGTAGTTGTAGGTGAGCACTTTAAATGGATATTACGTGATATGTGGGTATAGAGATATAGAGTAGAACTGTTCCACTGGAAGTGTTCCAAATTTCGCAAACGACGTGATGTTTACCACCCGCTGAGCAGCGCGCTAGGAATAAACATGAAATTCAATAGTTTACATATCTCGTTATAGATTCCATCGTTATAGGTTATATAGATATACTTATATTTAATTATTCATATTACATATTGATCTCATTGTATTAAGTAGTAGCTACTTAGACTTTAAATTATATATTTCAAAGATATATCATACCTTTGATACCCTTTATCTCACCGTTCTATAATATTGGCGGTGTAAACGCGATCGAAGCCACGGGCAGCAGCTAAAGTTGTTGAAAATATATAAGCACCTAGTTTTTATCAATCAAATGCCCTTGGATAGCGAAAATTATGTTACGATAACGATATTTTGCTAGTTTTATGACGTGATGTCATGAGTTTTATCATCGTTAATAATTTCGACTAAAGACACACCCGAGCATCAAACTCATAATAGTATAGGTAGGTTATGTATCTAACCTACGTTATTCTGATGTCCGTTAGCAACTGATTTCAGAATAACTGCTATTCCTCTGCGCTACGTCGAAGATCTAAGGAATCCTTGTGTTTGCGGTCGGTTAAAGTTTGAGTATGTGAGTAAAACGAGTACCAAGCTCTGACGGTGGTCTATGTGAGTAGCAAAGTGAATTGCATTAGTTGCGATTCCAGTTAAACCAACAATCGTTGTAGAGAGCGCGTTTAAGAGCGCGTAGAGACGCCCTTCAGCAAGATGAGGCGACGATCTGGGAATTGCAGCTGGTAAATACTGGATAACCAGACCAGACTTTGACATTCCCAAGTTTGGAAGCCGTGAGGCAATGCCAGACAAAGCTCAACCTTTCCAATTATACAACAAAAGACATGCAGCTATCGCTACTGATAAAAGCGAGTCAGAACATCAATTATGGAATACCGAGGCACTTGGCTCACCCGACCGTCTAATGGATATGAAGAAGCAAACCAATTAACTAGTCGTTCGCAGTAGAAAGGTGGCTTACTGATGACGTCATCCACTTGTGTTCTGAAGATAAGAACGTTAAGCTACTCAAATCCATAAACCGCTTTAACAATCACGATTTCGAGAATGTGCAACAGTTTTTACTTTACTTTTAAAATTTGTCAAAACTAATACGATTACTTTATTTGTAGGTACATACTTATATCGAATGGATAAGTACAAATATCAATATAAGAACAGTTAATTACCTACCATAAAATTGACGAATCAAATCGGTCGGTATAAGTATCGGATCTTGTCCCCCGAATACTGGAACGCAACTCAGATTTAGGCACGTCTCAAGCGACGAATATTTGACAGATTTTCATTGAAAACTGTCAAATATTCGTCGCTTGAGACGTGCCTAAATCTGAGTTGCGTTCCAGTATTCGGGGGACAAGATCCGATACTTATACCGACCGATGTGTCTTCTAAACTAAACAAACATTTACGAGCAGGATGACATCATGGTGTTATTAAAAATCATTTGCATCATTATAACTTCGATCATGGGAATATATAGAATACCTATAATATACGTCTACAATGTCGAACAAATATGGATTTGTTTGTGTTAATTTTGTGTATTCGTATTGTGGAGCTGTGTGACACACACACACAAAGTTCATAAATATGTTTTTATAAGTATTTTGTTCATCTCTGCTTTGGTATTAAACGGTGCAAGAGATTTGAAGAGAACATAACAACAGTTGCTGTTTGTCGATGTCGACGCCGCTATATTCAGAAGAAGACGGCCACAGCTTCGTAGAAAACCAAGCTTCTCAGCGGGAGGTTTCTAACTAATATTAGTGCGCATAATTAGAAGCAAAGTGGGTAGTCTTGTCATTTAGTTGGTATGTCATTTGTGTACGTGTTTAAATATGTAAGTATTGTATTGTGTAGAGAAAACAAGATAGGAACGGAGTAGGCAGGCGACGGATGTACCATTATCTGAGTCCGTCCCATTGATATGTCACGACCAAATGACATGCTGATGCTCACAATATGTTTCAACACTGTACCTAGTAAGTATTATCATATCAGCTGGGTTGAATGCTTTGTCGTTCAAATGTAAATATTATTATTGTGCGGTCAAACGATAAGTACCTAAGGGCCTTATTAATAATCCTGGCGTAGCGTTGGACTAGTTGATCCGTGTTTTGTCTCTTGTCAATTGTCAACTCGAACAAATGTGACAAAACACGATTTAACTACCTACTCCAGCCTTGCGCCAGGATTATGTATTAAGACCCTAGGGTATAGTCACTAAAGGCTCGAACACACCTAGTTCGCTGGCGGTAGCGATCAGTGAAACGCTGTCAAATATCGCTGTCAGATTTGAGATTTGACAGCGAATATTTGACAGCGTTTCACTGTTCGCTACCGCCAGCGAACTAGGTGTGTTCGGGCCATTATTGGATAGATCAACTATGATCTACTTATTAAATTAAAACCGCTCAAAACTGGCTGGAACTGTATGAGAATTAACATAGGACAAGATAACCTATATCAAGGTAAATTTTCTGTAACATAAAACAAAAAACCTGCGGGCTCCGCGTCAGTTTTCTTTTTCTGCACCTACGACTACTAATACGAATAGGTACAACTGAAATACATCGTTATCTAAGTACTTAGTTATTTTAAAGTTAGGTGAGCCTAATCAATTTCCTCAGCACTTTAATGTTTTTTTGCTACCGGTGTAGTTTAATGCTGATGGTCATAAATTTTGCTATGGTGGAGCTATAACTACTATTTTATCAGAGTACGTTTACAATATCGGCAACACACAATCATTCGTTTTGAAAGCCGAATATTTCTAATTTCCGCAAAAATGTTGTAGGATGGGGTGTATTTGTCGCCCTCTGCAGAGCGGGGTGAGGGCTCGCGGGGTCTCGTGTCTAGGGTGGCGGCGGCGGCGGCGGCTGCGCGCTTGCTTCGCCAGCTTCAGCCCCCCGGGACAGCATTGACGGCATGTGCGACTAGCCCCGTGCGTGCCACCCCCTCCCCACCCGCGCACACCCTCCCCTTACCCTCGCACCCTCGCAGCTGGAGCCCCTTGCCGAATGAAAGCATTAAAACTCCCATTCAGCACATCATGTGCGATTATTTTTATAGCAACGCAACTTCGCGAATAAGATTTGACATAACAGTAGCTTGGAGTGCTCATAATCACATCGTTCGTTGGTTGTATGGTGATGGTTTTTACTAACCGTTTGCGGAGCGAGCTGCCGGCGATGTGGCTTCCTTGTTTCGAGAACTTTCTTTCTCCTTCCCGCTGTTCCCTGCGACAATGAGAAATTTTTGTTAATTAAGAGATTGGCTCAGGCTGGATGGTTTACACATACACAAATAATAAAATTATGAACAAGTTAAACCACACTGCTATTATTCATGTTTCAGCTGGGTTTGCTGTACCTTCATATTTCCTCGAGGTAACAAATGTAATACAAACAACAAATATAATACTTAACAAATATAATTTTGCCTGTAAAGCTAAAGGAAAACATAATTACTATACTAAAAATAGTTAGCACTAACCTACATCTGCATTGTACTTATAAGCAATAATTAATTTAATGATAAATCGATTGCAACAGTGAAAGGTAGGTAAGGTACCTATTTTCCTTAATAGTAATTCCTTGGAAATATTATCTACTTTACTTATCAGAATGAGTGATCATAAATTGCACCTAATTTAGGCATGTAATGTAGAGTGTTATATGGTTGGTTTACCCTATTAACAGTACTTTAGACTACTATGGATGACAAAAATTCTTTGTCAAAATTTATATTGATTCGAAATAATTACTTAGCAGAATTGTATTATGTGGAACAACACTTATCGTAATCGTCTGCTATCAGCCAGTAAGTATGTATTATATAGATATTTTTGAATAAGTTTACTAGAAATTTCGAGACCATAATCTATTAACAGAGTAGTTAGGGATGTATGTCGTGCGCTCCGCCTCTATCTAACAACGTCCTGTTTGCACATCCACATTTCTATAACGGTTGATAAGCAACACTGTTATTGTGAACTTGTGATAGGTACTACGGTTGTAACTTGTAAGCAAGCAATAAATATTAAACTTCTGCTTTCGTAGAGCGCTGTCTCTTTCTGACGCATACGCTATGAAGCCGAAATTAGCCGATGTGCAATATTTGTTGTCTACTACTGTACGTACGAGAGGTGGTCTGTCCTAAACAAACAACCCCACCCCTTTTATCGTGTGCTCGAATCCTATGTGGATTTTCGTAATGCGAGTAATTTACAACGGCGAAAAGACACAAGGAGATTACAATCCCCAGGATCACTGAACGCGACCAAGTCTAAAATAATAAGGACTATGGCAGGCCGTTCCTGCTGTAAAAGGTCCACTCGGAGGATGGTATACTTAGTTGCCGAGCATGACTGCCTGCTTCATCTAAAACCATATATCGCGAGACTGCAGTGCCCTGCAAAAAGAGGCGTGGGTTAAAGAGCTGATGCTGTCATTCGATCTTTAACTCATGCCATACTAGATGGATAGTGCCAATAGCTATACGACTTTAAATTAGATAGTAGCTGTAGCAGCCTTTAAGAAAGAGTTCATCCTGGTTCTTATTTCAGTGACCAAGAGGTGATACCCGTATTGTTGTATACAGATTTAAAGACTGACGTCTCAGTATGGAAGCAATACAATGCGTGGAGCACGTCTTTCGGTGGAGTGCTATCAAATAATGCAATTCTTATTGGCAGAAGTACGCTATAAAGCTCATAAAATTGGGACGTGGTTTGGTACTTATTTCTCCTTGCTACAGTGCATGTGAAGTTACTAAGTTAATAAGGTGCTAGTCGGAATCAGAGCCGGAAATGTCGCACAGATCACATAGATGGTGAAGCTGGGTGGTGGGGTCGGTGCGGGCGCATTCCCCTAAGGATCCTTTTTGCCTCACTGTCCGCCGTCATCCGCCGCCCGTCCGACCGGTTATACTAGCGATCGTTCACCCGCGCACGGCTCGGTTCGCGAATTTACTTACATCAACTATCCTTACCTACCTACATTGTTACAACCGCAAACGACAACTTGTACCACGTCATGTGCTCCGAGCCTAACCAATGTAATTAAACTACGCTTGATTTTCACCACAAGACTTTGTAATACAATCTTTGTTCTGCCATTGCAACTAAAATAGCACAGTTTCAGTTCACCTAGTTACACAATAACTTAGTACAAACAAATTGTACTATAAGTTCTGTGACTAAGTTATTGTGTAACTTGAATTCAATATTTTATCCAAGATGATCAATATAAACTAGGTACGAGTAGGTACCTAAAAACCACATTATCACCTAGGTATTTTTATCCTACGTATATAGTATACCTAGTTATTAATATCTTCGTAGTGCTACCATATTTTCTTTTCGACTTATCATTTTACCAGTTTTATTTGCAATGGGCGACCTAAACAACTTCTTGACTCAACATAGTCAAATCGGTACCTAGTATTTTTAAGGATAAATAAGTTCGTTCGTACTTAAACACAATAGTTATGTTAATTATTAACTGTGGACTGGCAGTCATTTATATTTAATTTCGCTATAAATAAATGTGTGCTGCATTTACAAGTCGAGGTTTGACGCTCGTAAAAGGCGGACGAGCCGACCTTGAGAGAGGCGTTGACTTCGTCCTCAAATCCCAGCCAAGCCAACCGTCTCGTCGTCGCGCCATAGAACACATGGACCGTTTATAGATTCTGTAGGAATAATAATTTAATTTGAAATCATCTGCGCGGCTCGGAATCGTCACATATTGCTACTTGAAAAAAAATATGGTCGTCATTGCACTAAGGCAAGGCAACAAGGCGGGTAAGCAAAGCACCGTCCGCTGTTATCTGGACCTGCTTGAATTAATTTTAAATTATTCATTTTTTTTTTCTATGTAATCAATGGATGCTAAGTATTGTTTTTTATGTTATGATGATTTCATGTCTTTGTTTCTCAATAAGTCAATTTATTGTAAGTTGCGTTTTATTGTTCTAGAATGACCTCACTTGGTTTAATGTGCTGGTTTAATTCCAAACACTTAATAAAATACATACAACTACACATTATGCCTAATATTAGCATTCGTTAGCATACCCATTGTAGTAACGATTTGGTACATTGTTCATCGGAGGCAAAAGTGCCCATTTATACGATCGTTTTCAAGTAAGAGATGATTCTTTGAATAATAGAACGAGGTGCGAATACTAATGGAAAAGGGCTCTATAGCTTTGAATTGTTGGAGGTTGCAGGTAGAGTCGATTGTACCCACCGGCCTTTGTATAGTATATAGTGATAATAATGTCTACTAGGCTAGGATCAGTCATCTTTATTTTAGACTTAGTAGTGTTCTTGTCATGCAAGACATTTTCTACGACATGTTTGAAGGAAAACGGGGAAAAGGAAGGCCAAGAATAAGTTACGTGCCAGATAAAAGAAAAGGTCGCTGTCATGTCGTATAAGGAAGTCAAGAAGGCCGCATTCGAAAGACTTAATTGGAGACAACTGCATCGAAGTCCCGACAAGAGCTATAGGCTCTTAAATTTAGGAAGAAGAAGCATTCTTGTAGGAGGTATCTTTCGCCAAGCTATGTTCTTCTTACGATTACGACCGACCTCACATGGTTCAAATAGTTTCCCATTCTTACAAAGATTTGCAAAAGTAACTTCATGGGCTTCACCATTTTCAACGTTTATGCGTTGATATAAATATTGTAAAGAAATGTAGAAAACAAGATTCATTTGACATCTGTGTGCACAGGTGTAGTCTAGTGTATGTGGGTGGTGGTCGAACACTTGAGCGTAAACACATCGAGAAACAAGTCATAACATAAAAATGGCAGTAAATCTACAGTTATAAAATGATGAAGTAACAGAGAGTCAATATTTTCTAGGGATGTTGCAAAATTAGATTTCTGTGATACGTTTGTCTTTTGTTCATACAATTAAAATGCTATCGATATTTACATTCACACTTATGGTGATTGTAACATTAGTGACAAGTCAAGAATCACAAGAGCTGAGCTCTTAAGTCTAAGGAGAAGAAGGTTTGGTTTATAAATAGACGCATCGACGCACCCCACGTTCCCATAGCACGTGACACAGTCTTGTTATGAAAATGTGCATAGGATGACACGCTTAGGGATTAATCCCGCTTGCGTAAACAAACCCGCATGATACTAGAAACGTCCTAAAGCAGTGTTCAGGGCATAAGTCAAGCGTGGCGCCACGCCATATTGGGTTACGCCGAGGTTAAACCATCCTACCCTAGCGTGATACTGCAGTATACAGTTCTACTAAAGGATACGTAAGGTCAAGCCTTGTAAAGTCATGCACAATATTCCTAACGGTGCCTCTTTATTATATTATAGTAGGCGACTTTCATTGTCGTTGTTTGCATTTTTTCTAAACAACTCGAACACATCGTCATGAACAGCGAGTATGCTTATCATCCTATCCTTTGATTTCCTTCCCTATCCTATTTATCCCACTATGATATTTGATCAAAAACCGGCGGAGATGGGTGTTCTTATTTGCGAATTCGTGTTGTTAGCCTCAAAATGCTGACCTACTTACTTATAGATGCACTCATCACTAATATCTCTAGAAGTGAAATCGAGCGACAAATAAATTAGAAAGCTTTCGCCAAAAGTTTTTAACGAACATTAATATATCCAGCAATATTTTTTATTATATTTATCTACCATTTTATTGCGTATCAGATTTCTGAATTTGTAACTAAGTTCGTTAGTCACAAATTCAACAGAGTGGCGCTTATTCTTAAAAGTAGATTCGAAGTCATTTGACTAGCTAGATGGGCAGTTAACTCCTTCAGACAGTAATGTCTAACTAATGATATTTGTTTAGCGTTGTGTACGCGCCTGTCCGGCTGCCATATGGTGTCTGTCTATAGCTGTCGACAAAGTCATATCCATAAAGAGGTTTATGGAGCTTTTAGGTTACTCGGTTGGAAAGGTCATGAATGTAGTGTTGTGCAGTACTTATGCATTGGCTGTTAAAGGTACTTGCAGCGTGACAAATAATGCTACCTGATATAGGAGATGATGACAAAGTCATTTTATTCGTGTGGTCGGATCTTGTAGCGAATGGAGGGGCTTGAGGGCATATACAAAGGAACTCCCAAAATCGATCTCCCATACATGGGACGGTTCATTTAGTTGGTGAAATTGCGAGCACTTGAATATTTTTTTATATGCATACCTTTGCGAGGTGAGCAATGTGAGCATGGTTAGGGAGGTTCGTGAGAGATGAAAGTGGAAGTCTTTGAGGGACACCTTTGCCCAGCAGTGAGACGAAATAGGTTATGTAGAAAAAAAACACACCTAAAACCCATAAAATTAAGATCAAGATAAAGAAACTAGCAATATAGAATATTGTTTTCGATATCGTTTTGTACCGTTATGCCTATGAATATTCAATGAATTTTCACTTTTTATAACCGACAGTCAGCGCGATTTTTCCATAGGTCGGATCGATAAAATAACAAAATTTCTCCTAATAAATTGTGTTGATGGATTGTAGATGTCGCTGGAATATTTGGATATCCGGTATCTAAAACTGAACTAATAATCTTAAGGCTTGAGAAAAAAATCCTATCAATATAATGCTTTGATTATAAACTATATATAGAACTCACACAGTGGTTGCTGAAACTGCAGTACAAAAGTACTGAAGAACTCATGAGTTCTGTCACTTAAAATTATCCTTCTAACCCACAGGTACATAAAAAGCCATAAAATACTAAAATAATTCATTATAATAAATAAAATAGTTATATAATATATGCATACACTACACAACCGTTCCACGCACATACATTTCTCTTGTGACTGGTGTTAAAACAAAGTGTATGCTTATATCACAGAGAAAAAAAAAAAAAAAAAAAACTAGATTAGGCTCTTGGTGTGTTTATACAAAAGGAAGCAAGCAAGGAGAGATGCCAAAATACTATCCGTAATCCTAAGTAATCCTCAATCCTGTGCAAACAGTGCTCCTCCGCATGGTGATGGAGGGTGTGCTTTATGGATTGAACTGGCTCCTGAGATACAGTTTGACACTAGTTCGGGGGTCGGTGAACTTCTATATCGCTCATCACCTGTTGTCTGCGGCGGTGGAGCCTTGTTTGGACGCTTTGCTACTAACTTAGTTTAAGTTATTATTAAGTTTTAGGTTAAGAAAAACGGTTGTCTGGAAGAAATCGCTGCACGCGATAAGACCACCGATTGTAGGACTAGATACATCGTAATGTTTAGTGCCTTAAGCATTTTTTACGAACAATTATGTAGTCCTCAATAAAGAATTTATTATTATTATATTATATTTATTATTATTATTTCTGTTCGATCTGAATTGAACCAAAAGATGTCGGTTGTATGTACCTCTACCGTAGATTATGATTATTTTTTAGATATTAATCATGTTTTTTTGCTCTATAAAAACATAAACTCGTCTAAGCAATTACAGAGAAAAGCTTATAGCAAGAGCAAGCATTTTTGATGACAAATAGTTTATACTCTCCATTCATACTTATTCTTGCTGTAGGTATGGGCTCGATGGTGAAAAGTTTATAGAAGAGTAATCAACGAATCCATAATTATAGACAAGAAGTCTTACTGACTCGCTCATAACAAATTTCTGAAACTAAGGATTTTGGGGTGTACCTACCTATAGGCGAACTAAACAAAGTCGCACGTAATTCTTCCAGTAGGTACCTACTTTAAATATGTCACAGCGGCACTCTATTGGACATTATAAATACCATTGTGTTGTGAGTACGCTCTTGAATTTCCTCTGCACTTCAAGGCAAATAAACATGCAATTCTAAAATTGTTTTTGGAAATACACCTAATAATGTGTATTTCCAAAATGTATGTTTTAAAAATATTGATGTCTTTCGCCATTTGGAATAAGAAATCTTTCCGATTCATAAAATATTTTTACGTAAGGTACAAATATTCGTTTTGCATGCACGGATCTTACCACCTAGGTATAATGATTTTATCCAATGTAGTTTTACAATGGAAGAAAAACAACAGAACATTTATTTTTTAACTTTGTCGATGTTATCAGAAAATATACCAAGGTCCTTTGCACGTCATTCTATTGGAACCTTCATGAGGCATAGTTTGTGAACTAACAAGTTTCTAATCTGTGGTGCAGTTCCGTAGTGGTTATAAATACCCATTGATTGAACTGGGCACGTGGGCCCAAGGTTGAGGCCAAGAGGCGAAGGCGGCCGCCAATTGAGATTCAACAGATAGGTATTCCACCTGGAGGACTGACTGTACTGTACACTCAAAGTCAAAAGGCCAAAATCATTCATTCATTTGAATAGCAAGGATCTCTTTGAAAAATCATAAAGCTAGGTAAATCTGGGGGCCAGTTCTACTCGACCAAACCTAGAAGAGAAACTTATAGCTTGGTTCTTCCTTTTTTTAATAGATTTTCTTATACCTATGGCATCATGCGCTTCAATCATAATGTATGTGATCTTATTATTTAATCCGACTTTCAAGTTGAACGTAGAACATAGTTCAACAACATTTTTCCAATTTACTCAACAAATCGACACTGACTTGCAGTTTACTGTTAGATGTATGTTTTTTCAAAGTTTCGTGTCTAAGCAATAATATGTGAAGTGCTACTCTAACTCACTTTACTTTTAAACATTTTCGTCGTCTAAAAAAACTGGAATAAACTAAACCCACTTACTGTATTTCATAAATTACTATACAAGACTAATAATATAAGCACTTGTTCATTACAAGTAAAGTTAGTTACTGTTAGTGTACCTACAATAAAAAATCTTCCTTTGTAAAATAACAAATCAGAAATTCACAGTACATTAGTGTAGTAATCACGGTGAATGCGAAATTGCGGAAAGCGGTAGGGGCAAACCAATTAGGTAAGTAATTGATCTTGGAAGTCATAATGCAACGTTGATTTCAAAAATGGTAAGTAAAATTATGAGTGATGATGATTACGTTTTTATTTCGCAAGATTTGGGCGGAGATAGTGTCTAATGAGCAAACTTTCTCCACCTAGCCACCTACACATTATTTATAGTTTTAGTTTGCACAGCCGGCTGTCTGCAAGGTAAAGGTAAGTTTAAATATTTAACATCAGACGACAGGATACAAGAATGAGTATTGTAAGGACTATAGAGGATGTGATGACAATTACATGCAAAGCACGATTTCTTCGAAGGAAGGACTCGAAATATATCGTTTGGAAAAAATATAGCATATACCTACCTAAGCTGTAAAGCTGTGTATATTTCAAAAGATTGTGTAAAGCATTTACTATGTTGCTTCGTTTTACGTTTTGTTTGAGTATACCTATGGATACTGTATGGAGCTGTATTTTAAAACGAGGTTGGTATCTAGGGTACAACATTAGTGCGATGTGCAGCCGATTATTATATTTAGTTATCACCACGATACCAATATTTTATCAGATTGCTTATCAATATTGGACACGAACGACAGACAAGGAAACAAGTTGAAGGCGAAAGCAAAAACACAATATTTCAATTTTTAAAACCTGCATCTTCTAGTTTTTCCCCATCCATTTGAATCCATCGGTTTAAATGATACTTTTCCCTCTAGTAGGTACTTAATAGTAGTTACTCTTCAGGGCAAACCTACTTGACCCTCTAGAAACAACATGACGGCGATCTCTTTCATTTGGCACACGTATCCTAAAGGGGGGAAAAGTGTGGGAGTGAGAAAATATAATTTCACGGTATACAAATAGTTGCATTCAGAAAAAAAAAATCTGCCAGCACATCATGCATGGTTACATTTAAACGTGGTAAAAGCAACAATTCAAAAAGAACAAATCCTTTTAGATATCGTTTTATAGATACGAAATCGCATCCTATCGATAGATCGGTTTCTATTAAAGTTGTATTAATTTATTAGGTAGTTGAATGACAATTCTTTCGACGAAATGATGATTCGGTAAACTCTAGCTTATTTGATGAATCGCATTTTATATGCCACCGGCTACGCGTCGTACCTACATACGATACTGTAGGTATTATGCGATAACCAAATTCTAGTAGAGATATTTTCTAGAAGCAACGAATCATATGTTTATTAAGTTGTAAGTAGGACACAGTGTGTGCCGCGATCTTGGCCTCGAAGCGCCCGCTGCCTTCTTCGACAACGACCGGTTTCGTAGATCACGTTCCTTCTTAGTAGCTATTAGTTTACTTTCCACAGTTATTTGCATTACTGCGACCACTTCTCTACATGCACTATCATCTTGTCACGGACGTAGGTTCAATGCGACATAATCGTAGGACCACAAATCATGCGAAGACGGTTCTCTGTGAATTAATGATTTATGAGAAGGTAATAAATTACGAGAGTCTGTCATTATCTGTGCTTTCTCGTCCTTATTAATCATAGAATGGGTGTATTGGCATGAATTCGTGGAGGCAAGTGAGTCATACAGCGACAGTCATGCTCATGCAGGGTGAACGCTCCTCGTCTGAATCACTGCTCGCTGCATTACTGTGCTGCCAACTGAATTCTGATAATTACGGTTAGATTTGTCTTGAAAGTGAACATTCGCCGTTTCACTAATCGGTTTTACCTAGGCTCTTAAAAAAAGCTGACAATACATAAACAATGCTCAAAATCACCTTAACTAAAGCTGTGTGCAATCGAATTGCACACAGTTTAGCAAAAATATTATTTTGATCATAACACGTTGCTAAAAAGTTTGCATATCTGGTTTTCGTACATTAATATGTTTTAAGTATGAAAACATGTTAGGGTCAACATTATTTTTTTGCTACTACATTGTGTGTAATCGTGCACACAAGATAGTTGATTGCGATTTTTCATAAATACGTTCAGTGATTTTTTACCTTTACAAAAATTTTACGTGTGTGAGTTATAAGGTCTTCCTTAAAAGTAGCAAGAATAGTCTAAAATTAGCTGAATCTGACGGAAATGTGGCGGTAGCGCATGCTACACCGCTGTTAGCAACGTCTCCTAGAATAAGATTAGATTTACTATTTTGATAAAGAAAAACGATTTGCTTTGCTAGAGAAAACGCTAGAAAATTCCTATTGTAATTGTTCTAGAATAAGTTGTTTACTTTTAACCTCGGGCCGCGCACAGAGCGAGATAGATATACTAATTAGACAAAGACGGCTAGCTAAGAATATTCGAGAAAATTTTAGATTGTTCCATAGACAAGGACAGACATATACGATAGAAAGAGATGGATAGCTAGTCAGACAAAGATAGAGCGATATTGTAAGAGTAGGACAGATAGAGAGGTATTAGTATATAAGAAGCGCAGATAGCCCGCGATAGTTAAGTTTTAAAAGTTAAGTTTAACAGTTTTACAGTTTTAATTTGAAAGTTTTGAACAAGCCTGAAGAAATAAAAGTTCAGAAGAAAAGTTTCGGTTCAAGAAAAGTATTGTATCAGTTGTTTACTTAGAAGAAATAAATAAGAATTTTTGGAAGACTGGTGTTTCAATTGGACCCTCGCAAGCTTCGCCGAAAACCAGCGCAGCAGAACATACAGTCCACAGAACCACCACATTTTTTGGTCCTTCGAGCCGGATAGAAGAAAGAAGATGCCGATCGTCCGTTCACGTTCGCCAGTCGCCAAGTCCAGATCGGACAAGGAAGATTCTGCTGGAGCGTTGACCACTGACTGGTCGATGGAGATTTTGGCAACAACTGATACTGGAACCACGGAGGCTTCCGCCGGGACAACCACGTCGCGCCGCACCGTAGCTGCCACTAGCGCAGCATTGGAGCCCGCCGCTTCGTGCATAGGGAGGAGGACTCGCGCCGCGTTGGCGGCAGCTACCGTAGTTGCCGCCCCTCCCCCGCGCCCCGACGGCGCCGCCGCGAAAGAACCGAAGGCCGCTCAGACCCGAACGTCTAAGCAGGCATTGGCCACGCCCGCGAGCGTGAGTCTCGCGTCCGCGTCCGCGCATGCTACCGAGCTCGGCCGCTCTGAGCCCGTGTTTGCACGCCCCGCGTCGGTATCCGCGAAGCTCACCCCCACGAGGGTGACCGCGCCCGCAGCCGAATCGGCGGCCACGCAACGAACGAAACTGAAGAACATTGGAGGGAGACCTACCGCCCTACCGTGCGCGTCTTCAGAAACCGTCATCCAGAGGAAACCGGAGAGATCTACGAAATCAAGTAGAAGAACTGAACTGGAAGCTCTCCGAGAACTACAGCAGAAGCAATTGGAAGCTGCACAGGCTGCCGCTGCGCTAGCCCAGACAAATCTGGAGTTAGCAGAATACGCTTCTGAAGAAGAATTGGATGAAGAATATGAAGTTGAACGATCGACCCACGTCGAACAATGGGTACAACAGACGAACTATTTCGAGAACCCAGAACCAATCGAGAACGAGCCAACTCAGAAGAGTGAAATTAAGGAACTTGCCGAAGCTATCATGAACGCCACCAGATCGGTACGACCAAGCATGACCGTGTCACCGAAGATTTGGGACCTGCCAGAATTCAGTGGGTCTCATGAAGAATGGCTGCCATTCAAAAGGGCATATGAAGATAGCGCGGCGATGTGTACGACCGTACACAATATGGCTCGCCTCAGGAAGGCAGTGAAAGGAGCTGCCAAAGAAGCCATCAGAGGATTACTGTTCGTGACTTCAGACCCCCAGGAAATCATCGCTGCACTAGAACGACGCTTCGGGAGACCTGAACAACTGGTGCTGGCTGAGCTACAGAAGATAAAGGAACTACCACGCATCGGAGACACCCCGCGAGAGATCTGCATCTTCGCCAGTCGCGTGGGAAATGCGGTTACGACGATAACCGCCTTGAAGAAGCCGCACTACCTGTACTCACCAGAAATCAGCCGAAGCATCACAGAAAAGCTCTCGCCAATACTCCGGTACCGATGGCTGGACTACAGTGCACGCATAGGCGATGAAGAGCCAGAACTATTGAAAATGAAGAAGTTCCTAGAAGTGGAAGCAGACCTGTGCGGAAAGATCGCGCCACCGGAACTGGTCATTAAGAAACGATATCCGGTGCACGCCACCCACGAAGAAGAAGACTCCGAGTCAAGCACAGTTGCTGCGACCTCCGAAGGATTTAAGAAGTTCTGTGCTCACTGCGAAGGCGAACATTGGATCACCGAGTGCAAGAAATTCAGGGACACATCGCACAACGAGCGCTGGGAAATTGCTGTAAAGAAGAAACTGTGCTTCAAGTGTCTACGCAAGCGACATGCAAGACAGAACTGCCGAAGCCAACCCTGCAGGAAGTGCAAGAGGCCGCACCACATCATGCTGCACACAGAACAGACTTATAGAGCTTCAACCGCTCAACCGCCTGCAGCAGCGCCTCAACCAGCAAGAGAAGAAAGCGTAGTGAAGCCAGTGTTTACAGCAACCGATGGAAGAAAAACATACTTGAAGATGGTCCCAGTGGATATATACGGCCCGAAAGGATCGAGTCGCATCTTGGCACTGCTCGATGAAGGTTCAACAGTGTCACTGATAGACAAGAGCGTGGTCGATCGCATCGGAGCCACCGGAAAAAGAAAAGCACTCACCCTTGAAACTGTTGGCGGAAGAATAATAGAAAAGAAAGACTCCCAGGAAATGGATTTGAAAATAAAGGGAGCAAAACGAAGAGATCGAAGAACACTCCAAGGAGTACGAACAATTGAAGATTTGAAGCTTTCGCCTCAGACCGTCAGCAAGAGCACCATTGAAGGGTGCAGCCATCTGAAAGAAATGATGGACGAACTGATCTACGAAAATGAACGCCCGACCCTACTGATCGGTCAAGACAATTGGGATCTGATCGTATCCCGGAAGATCTTGAAAGGGAAAAAGAACGAGCCCGTCGCGTCACTCACCAGCCTGGGATGGGTGCTTCATGGAAGCAGCACCGGATCTGCCGCTGCACCAGTTAAATACATGAACCACTGCCGCCAGGCAGAAAATGAAGAAGCGATCGAAGAATTGATAAAACGACACTTTGACTTGGATTCGATCGGCGTGCAGCAGCGGCACCCAAGTAACGACGCTGACGGAAGAGCTCTTGAACTATTGGAGAAGACAACCAAACAGCTACCCGATGGGAGGTACGAATCTGGACTGCTGTGGAAGAAGGAAGATGAGGTGCTGCCGAACAACTACGCGCAGGCCTTCAATCGTCTGCTGGGCGTAGAGAAGAGATTAGATAAAGATGCAGCTCTTAAAGAAGAATACGGCAAACAACTGCAGAAGCTCTTTGACAGTGGATATGCCGAGGAAGCCCCAGCAGATTCTACTCCAGATCGAACGTTCTACCTACCACACTTCTCCGTAGTGCATCCCGTCAAGAAAAAGATCCGCATCGTGTTCGACGCTGCCGCAAAATATCAAGGAAAAAGCCTTAATGACGCTCTGCTTCCAGGACCCGACCTGCTCCAGTCTTTATTCGGAGTACTCCTCAGATTCAGAGAAGGGCCTGTGGCAGTCGTCGCCGATATAAAAGAGATGTTTCTTCAGATCAGAATCAGGCAAGAAGATCGCGACAGCCTGAGGTTCCTTTGGCGAAGAGAAGACCGAAGATCAAGACCCAAAGAGTTCCGGATGAAATCAGTGATCTTCGGTGCAGCTTCATCACCAGCTACAGCTATCTTCGTCAAGAACACCAACGCCAAGAATCACGAGAAGGAACATCCAGCAGCAGCCAAGGCTATAATACGCAACCACTACATGGACGATTATCTGCAAAGCTTCAGAACGACCGAAGAGGCAGCAAAGGTGGCAGAAGAAGTGAACAAGGTGCACAAAGCAGCGAACTTTGAACTCCGACAGTGGGCGAGCAACAAGAAAGAGATCCTAGAGGAACTGAAAAATGAAGAACCACCTCCGACAGAAAAAAGACTCGGAAATGAAGAAAAGACGCTCGGAATGAGGTGGCTAGTTGATGAAGATGCATTAGCCTTCAATATTGGACTAAGAAACACTCCAGAAGAAGTGTTGAAAGGAAACAGACTTCCGACAAAAAGAGAAGTCACGAGCGCTGTAATGTCGACCTTCGATCCCATGGGTCTCGTCGCTCCTGTATTGATCAAAGGAAAGAGACTGATTCAAGATATATGGCGAATTGGAACGACTTGGGACGAGACTATCAGCGAGAACCAGAAACGATTATGGCTAGAATACATGGAAGAAATAAGAGCCATACAAAATTTGAAGATTCCCCGATGCTTGGCGCCATTCAATAGTACAGGAGAACTCCACACCTTCGTAGACGCCAGCGAGACAGCATACGCCGCAGCAGCGTACTGGAGAACGAACGACACATCCGGAGAAGTACACGTCGCACTAATAGCGGGAAAAGCGAGAGTCGCGCCCGTCAAGAGCACTTCGATCCCACGCTTGGAATTGCAAGCCGCGTTACTGGGAGGCAGACTAGCCGCAACCATTGCCGAAGAGATGGACCTGACCATCACGAAGAAAACTTATTGGTCCGATTCCAGCACTGTACTCCAATGGATGAAGTCAGATCCGCGACGATTCAAGACGTTCGTCGCTCATCGCCTCGCTGAGCTGGAAAACCTCACAAAACCTCGAGACTGGAGATGGGTTCCAACTAAGGAAAACCCAGCTGACGACGCAACGCGAGACACACCGAAAGACTTCAACGAAACGTCAAGATGGTTCATCGGTCCCGCGTTTCTCCGCAAACCAGAGGCAGAATGGCCCAACAGAAGATTTGAAGGAAGCATCATCACAGGGGAAGAGAAGAAAAACTCAGAAGCTGTTACAACGACCAGAATCCAAGAATCAATGATACCGGACCCGAACAGATTTTCAAGCTGGACGCGCCTACTCCGTGCGACAGCAAGAGTCTTCATGTTCTTGGATTTGTGTCGAAGAAAGAAGGCCAGCGCGAACGCCGCCAGAGAAAAGAACTGGAAGCCATATGAGAAGAAACAGAAGATCAGCAAACCACATGCTCGAACACAGAACCTGGCAACTAGAAAATGGCTACCAGTAGAACCTGAACACATAAGGAAAGCAGAAAAAGCTCTCATCAAACAGACTCAAAAAAGATCGTTCCAGAAAGAAATAGAGAACCTCAAGAGTAGCAAGCCGCTTGATAACAACAGCCGTCTGAAGAAAATCGACGTGATGCTAGATGAAGATGAAATACTTAGACTCAACAGCAGAGCGATGAACATCAGGAACTTTGGATCACAGAACTTGAGATTGCCTATCATAGACGGGAAGGATCGTGTGCCACAACTGCTGATAGAACATTATCATCGCCATTTACATCACGGCAACCATGCAACGGTCATCAACGAAATACGGCAGAAGTTCTGGATCCTGTCGCTACGGAACGCTGTAAAGAAAGTATCGCATCAGTGTCAGTGGTGCCGAGTGAGAAAATCAAGACCGGAAGTACCACCACTGGGAAACTTACCTCAAGAACGTTTGGCGCACCACCAACCTCCGTTCACCTGCACTGGAGTTGACTACTTTGGCCCGATGCACGTGACGATAGGGAGAAGAAAGGAAAAACGCTGGGGTGCGCTCTTCACCTGCTTAACCACGAGGGCGATACATCTAGAACTGGCGGCATCACTCGACACGAGCTCCATGATAATGGCGCTACGAAGAATGGCGGCTCGAAGAGGAACCCCCCGAACGATTTACAGCGACAACGGAACGAACTTCGTCGGAGCGGACAACGAACTGAAAAGAGAGCTCGCGAACATGCCTCAAGAAATCGTCGAGGCAGCAAGACGAGAAGGAATAAATTGGAAATTCATTCCACCTGGAGCACCCAATATGGGAGGTGCCTGGGAACGAATGGTGAGGTCAGTAAAGACAGCACTCGCAGCCGTACTTGGAGAGAAGAGTCCACCAGAAGAGGTCTTACACACCCTTTTAACGGAAGTTGAACACACGGTGAACTCTCGGCCGCTGACGCACCTCGTGGCGGATCCGACAGAAGGAGAAGAAAGTCTGACTCCAAACCATTTCTTGATCGGAAGATCCTGCGGAATGACTGTCTTGGGAAACTTCGATGACACTGACCTCATCGGGAAGCCGAACTGGAAGACTGCGCAAAGACTGGCAGACCACTTTTGGAACAGGTTGAGAGAATACCTGCCGACCCTCATGCCAAGGAAGATGAATGGGCAGGAGCGCATTGTTTTCGAAAAAGGCGATGTAGTAATCATCGCGGACCGAACCTTCCCGCGCAACACATGGCCGCGCGGGGTGGTTGAAGAAACGTTCCCGGGACCAGATAAGAGGACACGCATTGTCAGCGTGAGGACCAAAGGAGGACTACTGAAGAGACCGACCTCGCGACTTATCCTCCTAGCATCAGGGAAGACGTTGCAGCCGAAAGATGGAGTGCCCAACGACACGTCGCGCACTGGCGGGGAAAACTGTTAGCAACGTCTCCTAGAATAAGATTAGATTTACTATTTTGATAAAGAAAAACGATTTGCTTTGCTAGAGAAAACGCTAGAAAATTCCTATTGTAATTGTTCTAGAATAAGTTGTTTACTTTTAACCTCGGGCCGCGCACAGAGCGAGATAGATATACTAATTAGACAAAGACGGCTAGCTAAGAATATTCGAGAAAATTTTAGATTGTTCCATAGACAAGGACAGACATATACGATAGAAAGAGATGGATAGCTAGTCAGACAAAGATAGAGCGATATTGTAAGAGTAGGACAGATAGAGAGGTATTAGTATATAAGAAGCGCAGATAGCCCGCGATAGTTAAGTTTTAAAAGTTAAGTTTAACAGTTTTACAGTTTTAATTTGAAAGTTTTGAACAAGCCTGAAGAAATAAAAGTTCAGAAGAAAAGTTTCGGTTCAAGAAAAGTATTGTATCAGTTGTTTACTTAGAAGAAATAAATAAGAATTTTTGGAAGACTGGTGTTTCAATTGGACCCTCGCAAGCTTCGCCGAAAACCAGCGCAGCAGAACATACAGTCCACAGAACCACCACAACCGCAGTCTTGTCGCCACCATGCTAGTATGCACATATTGATGTCACAGGTAACAGAATCGCTATTGTATGCTATTGCTATTCACTATTGTGCTGTGCAGCCAACAGCCAAACTTTTTAGGTTCCCGTCACCGATTGTTAGCGCCTTATTGTTACAGCGCTTCTACTTATGACGGTATATTAAATTGGAATATTAACAGGATCCTGTGCCCACATACCTGCTTTGATAATGCAAATGTTAGTGGGTATTGTGACAATGTGAATAAATAAATTTACAGACTGCATAATATTCTGCAATCTACATAGTACCTACAACTTGGTTTTAGAAATTGCACTAGGAAATATGAATCATTTTATATATATGCAACGCCTAGTTAGTTAGGCACGGTACATAAACAAACAGGAAAGCTTCATTTGTCCGATATATTTAATTAATCTCCTTTGCACAAACAGTTTTCCTATTAGATACTTAGGGTGTTATTAATAATCCTGGCGTAGCGTTGGACTAGTTAATCCGTGTTTTGTCTCTTGCATTGACATGCAATTGTCAACTCGAGCAAATGTGACAAAACACGGATTAACTAGTCCAACGCTACGCCAGGATTATTAATAACACCCTTAGCGTATACAATATAAAAAAAAAATACAACCGAATTGAGAACCTCCTCCTTTTTGATTGGAAGTCGGTTAAAAATATAAATTAAACGCAGTGCTGAGCTTAGTCATAATAATAACATGAGTTATCTTGATGAGTCATCATATCATAACATAATTATTTCATCTATAGAGTATAGACGCCGAGGACAGTTTTGAATATTATTCTGTCTGATTATCGGTCGCTCGCACCCTTTGCCATTATGGAAGATAAAAAAAAACTGAACTTGCTAATTAAAAATCTCGAGGCTTCCGTCGACTTGGACCGTTAGGTACTCGGACCGCAGTCCCACTCGCCGGAGTAATTTTATTTTATTATTTTTCTTCCGGCGACTCGGACCACTTTTGAAATGATCGAAAAAATCTATTGTTCAAAGCAATAAAGTACAGTCAAAGGAAAAAGTAGGTGTACAAAGTAAACATAAAGAATAAAACTCTTTGATTGAAGACACAATTTGTTTAAAACAATCTAATTGTTAAAGAAAAGGGATGCTTAACCTTGAAATCAGCAGGTGAAACCGGCTGGGATTAGAGAGGGGTAGGAATTGCTACAAACTTACCTGCATGGTTGAAGGCAATTCTGTCACCATCGCAACGTCTAGGATAGGTAGGTACAAATCATCAATAAATTTATAGTATGCAAGTAAGTTTATATTTAAGTTAATTTTATAGTCATAACTTTTTGATCGAGTGAGCGAAGCGAGGGAAGATCTTACAAACAACTTGGGTGATTTGGCATTTTATGTGCATATGTATGTATGTATTTGTGTATGTTTGTCCGACCATAACTTTCGAACCGTTGCGTTGATCCAATCTGCATGAAATTTGATACGTCGATAGCTTGTACTTGAGAAATTCACTGGTAAGTATGTAAGTAAAATCGGATGAGGGGTTATTAAGATATGGGGTTTTTTAAGGGTGCCAAAATAAAAAAAAATCATTCAAAAAAATCAAGTTACATTTCATATGAAAGAACTTTGTTTGGACATTCCAAAACAGTTTTTACTTTTTTTCTAGAACAATCAGTTTTTGCTATAAAAAGAAAAGGTTAAATTAAGACAACCAACGCTCCGAGAGCTCTCATCTCTAAGAATTTCGGTGACATCAAGGTTTTTCTACTGGTCGGTCAATTCGTCTGCTTTTTCTTATTTTTTTTTTCTTGAATTCAATTAAGGAGGAACAGAGTTGTCATAAAATGATAAAAGCGACCTATTTTGATGATGGAGCCAAGGTCTGTCAACGGAACACTACAATCAATTGGCCAAAATTAAAACTTGTTTACCATAAAAAGTTAGTGAGGGTTAGTCAGAGGCAAGGCCAAACAGTGAATATATACAGAAATACTTCCTCAAAGTAGATAAATACAATGCCGTGGTTGCACATTTTTTTCTGATTACCATCCTATGTGCTTAGCTTTTCGAAATATTTGGATCGCATCACGAGATCTCAGTTCAGGGCGAAATTGGAAAAAAATAATATTTTTAATTGACAATTACACTACTACTTAACAATTCATATTTATGTCAGATCTGTTTCTGACGACGACTGTACAATTTACGTCACGTGGTTTGTGGTCCGAGTCGCTGGAAGAAAATTATTAAAATTAAATCACTCCGGCGAGTGGGACTGCGGTCCGAGTACCTAACGGTCCGAGTCAACGGAAGCCTCAAATCTCGAGCAACTGTTTTGTGTGCAATCCGATGCAAACACTTTAGCAAAATAAATCGTTTGGTTCCTAAAACGTTTTCTTACTCATATGAGGTACATGCGCCTTGTAAAGCCCATTTTTTGCAATATTGAAATAAAATAAAAAATAATAATAATATATTAAAACAAACCTTACCACAATCATACTCATTTATTTGTGAATAAAATCAACATACAAATCAACTTACTAGATCAAATTTCTTAATAAAAACTATTGTTTTTAAAAACCTCTAAAGTGGGCCTTTTTAGGAACATAGGTACTTACCATGGCCCGACATTAATTACGTAATCTAAAAACGCTATCAAAACAAAAAATATGTGTAAACTTAAAACTTAACCAAACATATGAGATTCCTAGGTGATCAGTCTGTTACAATAGTTTTTTTGGTCATAAATTGTACGGTGGGCCATTTTAGGCTTAGCAAAATTTAATCTACCTACAAAACAAACATCTCTAAATAAAATCAATAAAGAACACTTTTGTGACGTTAATTTAACAATTAAGTTTGGTAAAACCAAGTATTTTTTTTTTATATTGACAAAATATTTTTCTCCACAACTTTGGTGGGCCTTATTAGAGTATAGAAAAAAACAGTGAAATAGGAACTTACAAAAACCCCAAAGTTTAATAGATTCTTAATCACATTCTGGACATAAGAATTCCTCGACGTCGTTCTTAGTTAGCCCAACACAATCTTCGATTATTAAAACTAATAATTTGACAAAATGACTCATTTACTCTGGAAGGTTCCTAAGAAACTACGATATTCTATAGTCCTAATAAAGCCCGGGCCATCTTGGAAGCCCGTGTGGTGGGCCTTTTTAGGGACTTTACCCGGTTACAAGAACTTATTCTTTTAAATGAAAATTAATATAGAATACAAACAACACTTAGCTTCTCAAGAGTGCCCATAAACCTATCTAACGTTGTATTAACAAATTTAACAAAAACCGTTTGTTTTTATAAAGAAATAGTAAAAAGTTTGTGAACATGAAGTTATAAATCGTAAGCCATTTGCAACGTCACTGACGAACTGTCAACCACTGCAATGATGGCGGCTCCCTTCCTCTGATATGAACTTGCAGATTTGTTTAGGGTACTAACCGAACATAGGCGCGGAATTTAAACGCATTTGAACTTAGAAAAGTATGAAATTTTAAGTGTGGGCTATCTTAGGAACAGGGCCATCTTAGGCGCAAGTACTTGTTTGCTTTTCTGGTTTTCGTACATGAGTAAACTTTTTTCGTAATAGATAAGTTAACTTTGAAAAGGTCAAAGTGTCTAAAGGTCTTTGATAGCGGTCTGCCGCTTAAATATTTAACTTGGTGCATTCAAACTAGGTACCTACCTAAACTCCAACGTAAATTACTTACCACCAACTTTAATGCTCCAAGTACCTACTGTTAACCAGTTTTGGGAATAGGACATCCCTAATCGAATCAAGCAAAGAGTTACATCTCTAGTGTAGAAAAAAAGGGGAAGAAGAAGAAGATTATGGCGTCGTTTTAGAGAGTTGTATTATCTGCAGTGTAATAAAGATTAACAGAGTTGTAGCTATAATCAATGAAGAGTTTTCGTCTTATTACTACATAGGTGCATGCACCTGAGTAGTAGGGCATGCTCCCGGGAAGTATCAGTATCGAAAGTACCGGGAATTATCGCTGATTTTGAACTTTTCCAGTACCGGTTCTCCACGAAGGAATTCCCGATACTTTCGATACTTTCGATACTGATGACAATGATCAATTATTGGTGTTTTCTAGTACGATATACGATAAAAGAACGAAAATAACATGAACGGCTTTCTTTACGAAAGATGGAAATGCTTTTACATTCAACTTACGCCTTGCTGATATTTCGCTATATCTTTGCTGAGCTGATTTAGTTAAAATGACGTACATAGTTTGCTACTAACTGTTGATTTATTTGATGGATATTCGATTTAACTTTGATATAACCTAGTTCTGATTGTTGCGTGCACGCAAAGAGATATTATAATTATAATTACGTATTATAATAATTAAGAAATACGCAAAATAAATGAGCATATTTCGTGTAGGTATTTTGTGGTTGAGTGTGGGTTAATTTACGGTTCTGAATAATAATAGTTATTTGTTATACAAGAGCGCAAAGCTGCTTTTTAACCGCGTGCTCAATTTTGATGACCGAGCAAGCGAAGGATTCTAAAATTTAACCACGAGCGAGTGGTTTAAAAGTTAGAATCCTAAGCGTTGGCGAAGGAATCAAAAGAGCACAAGGTGAAAAATCTTTGCACTCGAGTGCAACACGTAACTTTTCATCCCACCTCAGCGAGGAAATGCAAAAAAGAACATGGCGCGACATGCAGGTAGAAGTAAATAGGTTTAATTATGTTTTGAATTCACAAATACACCAAGAAGGTTACGAGTGCGAGTTTTTAACAGATGAAAAAAGGTTGTATGATAAATTCGGCACCATGGAGGTAGAATTAAATAGGCTGTGTATTCACAAACTTAGTGAACACGATATTCTAAATTCAAATTTACTTTATCCTCTAGCGGTTAAAAACGGCTTTTGCAGTCAGATATTGAACAGCAAAAACACACTTTCAGAGCTGGTGGGATGAAAAGTGTTTTTTTCAGTAGTTTTTCTTTCATTGTATATCTATACGGTCAGTTTTATTAAAAAAATAAGTCAGTATCGAAAGTATCGAAATTCCCGGGAATTCCCGGTTCCGAGCCCAGTATCGGGTGAAAATTCCCGGTTCTGAGAATGGTTCCGATACTGCATGCCCTACTGAGTAGGTAACTGCTCTAAGCAAAAATTACTCTAAATAAATTGTCTGTAATTAACAGCTACCTACCTACTAGTACCTTCTAGTTAAAAACAAAATTAAAATAATTATAAGTTTAAAAAACTTGAGAAACCGACTTCATTGCCAAACGGCTAAACCGATTTTAATGAAATTTGTTTGGGACAATCTGGACGGAAGAATTACCTTCCAAATAAAAAATAATTTTCTAAATCGGTTCATAAATAAATGACGGAGGCATGCAGTTACAAACATTAAAAAAGTTATTAAAAAAAAATGGCAACACCGATTTTAATAAAATTAAAATGGGACCAATCAGGAAGCAGTACCTTTCATATAAAAAAATAATTTTTCAAATCGGCGTACAAATGACGAAGCTATACGGTACCAAACATAAAAAAAAAAAAAATACAACCGAATTGAGAACCTCCTCCTTTTTGATTGGAAGTCGGTTAACTAGATATCTACCTAAAAATTGTAAAATTGGCAGTTCATTAAAGGGCATGGAAGGAAAACACCTGCTACCAGGGGGCTAATTCTCGGGCCGATCTCGATCATTTTGCAATTTTATTTTATTGCTTCTTTCGAAGAGAGAATGGCAGATTTCCTTGAGTAATTCATCAACGACCTCTTCGTAAAAGCCTCGACAGCTACGATATAAGGAAAACGTAAAAAAAGCGCGGGGTTGTGAAAAGAAGCAATAAAATAAAATTGCAAAATGATCGAGATCGGTCCGAGAATTAGCCCCCTGGCCTGGGTATTGAGTTTGAACGTTTGTGAATTCCCAGTGGTTTTGGCACAAATATTGATCCGTACCTAGGTAAGGAGCAACGAGGTACCTATCAATATCAAAGTACCTACAGGGCTATAAACCACACACACCCTATCTCATAGAAAACTAAGGCGACGCTTTGCCGATGCTTGCTTTTGCCATCGACTTGCTAGGGGATCCTACCGAAATATTCAATGTAACCTGTGTTTAACCATCGAGATACAAGTACCTACTTGTTTAACCTACAACTACACACGTTTTTTAACCCTTAGATGCTGAATGGTTGCGTTAACTAATTTTGCACTCTATTATGCATTAGTATAATCGTAAAATACCGAAATAAATAGATCTCAATGAATTTATTCGATGTTATTACTATTTCAAATGAAATGGTAATGAACACCTCATCATCTCAGCACGTTTCGCCGGCGGCAAAGGCGCGCGGGGAGGTGCGAGGGGCGGTGGTTTGCGGCTAGACTTCGATCGACGCAATATCAAGTTGTTGGCCGTTTGAGGACTGGTAACGCCATCTCTCGACAAAAGGCGTAAACATGTTTTTAACCAGTTAAACCGTATGCTTTGAATTAATTAATTTTAGCCTCTTTCTACTCACCGAGTAAGAAAGTTTAATTAAATTTTGGTTTTAATTAAATTTATGTTTGGTCTAGCTGATAAAGACTGATGCAAGAGCGTTGATTTATTCATAACCCTGCTGCCACTTGTCGAGCCATTGGTAGGTAGCTATAATACTTACTCTCATTTGGCGGGGCCAACTACAGTGTGGATTATTAATTATAGGTAACTTAACAACACTAGAGTCCGCGAAAAAGACGTAGTACCTACAAGGTTGAAGGGAAGGTACGATTATCGACTAGATTGTCGGAAAATAATACGTTTTATTTAAACCGATAAGAAAAACTAAAATGTGGACTGCTCAGAAACAGAAAGCTTATCAACACGATCACCAAACGAACCGGAAACAGTGATATATCGAAAGACAAAAGCAAGTTTAAAATTGAAATGGGTGAGTCCAACCGCCACCACTGATGATGTCATGCTCGGTATCGGCTCGGCTGTTTTGTTTGATAAAAATAACTAAGGTAAACTCATTAAACACAACACAATAGATATGCAATCGGTCACGTACGTTTTGTAACAAAGACTCAAAGGGCTTGTGGGTTGAAACACGAACGAATTAGTCACAAAACTTTGAATCCCTTCCCTTTGATTACCCCTTACCTTGGAGATAATTATAAATATTATCATAAATAACTAAGTTTTAATATTTTGGTAAGCACAATAGATTGTCGGGATGATCAATCAGATGACGAGTTGATCGTTGTGTGTAAAACGAATGAGTGTAGGTTATATTTTTGGATTATGACCTCACTGATTGATCAGTGTTTTCTTTGAACATAATTGTAACAAATAATCGTGTACGACGGAAGAACATATTTTGTTTCGTAACGTTAATTGCATTTTTGTCGTTCATTAAGGCTCAATACACAAATGTATAGCAAACATCAATCCTAGTTATTTCATAAAATGTAATATTGCATTTATCTGGGTTTATTTATAAATAAAAAAAATATGTAGCTTTCACCCATTGCCTAGCTAGTAGAATCCCGCGCGATTTCTTTCGCGTGAAGCGATTTCCGTATAAACTTTTATACCCCTTTTCAATCATAGGGGAACTGAATTTTCGAAAATTAGCGCCGAAACTGTACTCGTAAACAATGCTGTCAAACAGAGCCTGGAATTTCGTGATGAGTCAGTCTTTTCTGTGAGCGAGTCAGCTAGTGACTGATTATTTATCTTCTCGTTCACAAAATGAAGATGTTATTGGGTATACCCATTTTGTTGCTTCGGTAGGCACCACAGGAGCGTCTCCCATAATAGATAAGTTGTTCTGAACTGAAATAACGGTGTTGTTTACTCGTGGCTACGCCGTAGCCCAAGTAGTTCTGGATCAATGCTACACAAAATAATGCTACACCGAACCTATATTCTGTGAACTTTCATATAAAATAAATTATAGTTTAAAAACTAAAAAAAAACGCTTTTATAACTAATTGAACTAAAAAGTTAAAAATAAAACTGTAATAATCAATTGAAAATTTATATTATTGTACAAAACAGCGTGGGGTGCTTTTTATAATAACTTCAGATATAATAAACTATTGATAAAATATTTACAACAATCAAAATCAAGCCCCCACGCTTTTTGTACAATAATATAAATTTTCAATTGATTATTACAGTTTTATTTTTAACTTTTTAGTTCAATTAGTTATAAAAGCGTTTTTTTTTTAGTTTTTTTAAACTATAATTTATTTTATACTTTTTAGTTTTTTTTTTCATATTATTGCATTGTCATCGACCTTTGGCAGGTGTGCAAAGTTTAAATCAAATCTGATCGTTCAAAGTAGGATTTTTTTTTTATATTATTGCATTGTCATCAACCTTTGACAGGTGTGCAAAGTTTGAATCAAATCTGATCGTTCAAAGTAGGACAAAATCGAGCTCAAAGGGGACGGTTACATACATACATACATACATACATACATACAGGTGAAGCTAATAAAAGCGTTATAATGATGATGCTTCCCGAACTTTTGTGACTTTAGAAGCATGGAAGCGCAGTTCCAAACAGCGGTAACATCTGTATGCAACTTAACTTTATTTGCCGAAGCTAAGCTGACTTTTATGTCCAGCACTTATTAGATACCGTTTGGTTTGTTAAATCTAAATTGAATCCAATATACATAATATCACCTGTCTTCTCGCTCTGTTAGAATCACAAATAAATATTTCAGACAATCCACACAACACTATCTGGCCCCAAACTAAGCAGAGCTTGTAATATGGGAACCAAATAGCTGATATACTTCTTACATACAATTCTTTTTGTAAATACATACTTGGAATATAATATAACACCCAGACAGAGAACAAACATCTGCCTTCACCGCACAAGCTATTAAACAACTAACCTTTCCGTATTAGTAAGCTGGTGACCCTGCGGAGTGCCTCTCTGGGAGACTTGTGGAAGAACTTTGGCGTGAGGTTGGGAGGCAGTGTCAGCGGCTTGCGAGCTGCAGAGCCTTCCCACGGCACCGGGTGGTCGGTCGTCTTCGCAGACGCCGAGAGACGGTCCAGGTGCTCGATGGAAGCTGGCCTGCACAAGCAAGGTTACTGGTTAGCGGCTGCAAGGTTTGGATATCCTGTGTTTATAAATTAAAATTGGAGGAAACTGCATCAGAACCCCGTCAAGAGCTGAACTCTTTTTAAGAAGAAGAACCAACGTACAAGTCCGAGGAGACCGTTTTTTTTATACAACTATCTGATGGAAAAAGCATATGGCCCACCTGATGTTAAGTGGTATCGCCTATAACAGAGCATTGCCTCGTAGGTTACGCACGTCAGTAACGTGCCCTACGATGCACTGCCCTGCGTCCATCAACTTGAGGCATACAGATAGATGTTCAGCCTCACGTGCAAGTAATTTCACGAAAACGAAAAGCCTATACCCTGCAAAGGGCGATACAGTGCTCAGATGATGACGATTAATTCGTTATTCCAAAGCATACTTAAAATTAAAAAGTTACAGGATCAGTAATAATAGCATTAGTTCCAAGCGACCAAGATCGCGAAAAGATCCTAAAATATAAATAGTTTGACCAAAGTTTTTTTTACAATTTCAAGGTTTGCGTTTGACCGCAATCTCACTACCCAGTGATGATATAATACGGTCGACGGTGTAGCACGCTTATCTAGAAGATACCTATTCACTCTACTCTTAAAAACATCGAAGTCTCTAAGGCAAATAATAAGGCTAATATTTAGTAACAGTGCTTGAGTTTGAGTCGAGCCTCAAGCATAGATTTTTTGACAGTTCTCCTTTGAAATGAAAAATGTCAGCAACTCAGACCCAAGCACGTTTCTGAATACGGGCCTAAGATTACTGGTAATCTGGTAATGATGTACAAAAATAAACGAATGCGGTACGAAAGTCAATGTCGCTTTTATTCTTCAAATATTTTAACCTAGACCAACAATAGATTAAATGGAGAATGCGCCAAAAGAGCCCTAAACCGCAGTTTGCGTAAATGCTAAATTTTCCATATTTTTCCCCCCTCATTTTAGTTTTAGTTACCTCGACAGTTTATTTTTACAATCATAAATTAGAACTTCGTTTTAGGTAAGTAAAACTATAGTAATCATCCTACTAATACTATAAACGCGAAAGTTTGTAAGTATGGATGGATGGATGGATGTTTGTTACTCTTTCACGTAAAAACTACTGAATGGATTTTAATTAAAATGTACAATAATATAGCTCATCCATCAGAATAACACATAGGCTACAATTCATAAGGATATTGTAACGGACACCGGATAAAAGTAACGGGAACGGGGCGTGAGCTGCGTGCGTGAGTGAAGCTGCGGGCGGCCACTAGTATTACCTATTACCTTTAAAATTGGGACTGTGTCCTCACCTACCAAGTTCGATGAACCACACTACATGTTAGTTGCATAACACGTATCGAACTCGGGGTAAGTAACAGGAATGATTCAATACCACAAACAGGAAAACCAAAAATAACGAGCTAAAGAGATTCCCAAACTATTTTGGACAAGTGACCCCTTTTCCAAAATGAACAGTTACCTCAGACCCCCCTTGGCCAAATTACCTACTTTTAAGGTCAAACCCCCTTATTCACAATGGTCCGCTAACTTAAAACAGCTGCTACAGAGTGTTAATTTTCATAGGTCTCTCTCGATTTAGGTCAATAGAAGAAGACTTATAAACTTAAAAGTTAGCAGACTATTATGAATAAGGGGGCTTATCTTTAGTTTTTTCCTATTGATACAAAATACCTAGGTACTAAGGTACAATTGGAAAACTTAAACTTAAAGTTGACTTCATTTTCTCATCAAAATTTAACAAAATAAACGTACCTACGTTGTACGAACTTGAGACTTTACATTACTACAACAATGCTATTTTCTACAAAAATATTAATTATTCTTAGTACACGTAACACAACATAAACAATACAGTACCTACCTAGCTACCTAACTTGAAAGTTTGAAATAAGAACTTGTATTCATTTATTAGGGGTCGATTTAAAGACCTCGTCGACCCCCAAAATCAGTTTTCGTTTATGTCGACCCCTAGGAAACCAATATCGACCCCAAGGGGTCGATATCGACCACTTTGGGAATCCCTGCTAAACTAACTAAATGCATTAATTAAGACTGCAATGCATGTTATGATTCGTAGGTATTCATTGATAGTTGTTTGCAAGATTTGAAAGTCTCTAAAATTAGATAGTGATGATGATTGAATTACCTACGAAAACTCAAATAATAAAACATTTACTAAGTCTGGAGTTCTAAATGGAAAAACGAAGAGCCATAAGTCACAAAATACAGAATACAGTTTTGTATCCAGTATAAGTTTACCTACGGGCGGATCTATTATGTAAAACCAAGCAGTAGCGACAACAGTAGCACTGCAATAAGTCATTGGGTTTTTTAATCAAACTACTAAGCCGATTTTGTTGATGAGACCAAATATTTCTTCCAAATTTATTTATAAACGACGGAGTGCACTCCGGGAATGCCGACAGCAGTGAAAACTTGAACAATTACCACCCCCCACGACTTTTGGCGAAGTTTGTCGATCTTTGCCGAAGAAGTGCCGGTGACGCGAGCCACCTCAAAAAACACTCAAGCCCGCCGCGCGTAAAAAAGTTGTACATCAAAAAGCTTCCTTCTTTTTTGAAGTCTGTTAAAAATAGCCCCACGAAGTCTTGCTACCATGCATTGTACTAACCGATGGCGCTGACGCGGGTACCATCCGCGAGGTGGGCCCCCGAGCCTCAGCAGATCAGCGCCGGTGTTGACGCCGGCGCCCATCACAGAGCCTCGACCGTACCCGCCCAGCGTTGCGCTGCTGCCTGTGGACAGAGAACATGACACATTTGAAGTCATGCATAGATAAATCAAATTATTGGAAAAACCGCGACTTCTTTGATTTTGGGCTTCTTCCGGAGTTGTTATTTTCTTACAACTTTTTAACGATTCATTCAGAAACATTGCCTGAGTCTGAGTCTAGCCTCAAAAATATCTGTTTCTGAATACGGGCCTTCGTGTAACGTATGCTTTGTGCACAACTAAGCGTTCTTCGGTGGCGATCAGTGGAACGCTGTCAAATATCGCTGTAATGGGCTATAGCAGGGTAGGTATGGGTATAGGTACGTATACGTACTTTCTCTTTATTATTTTTACCATCATCAGCCTAAAGATGTTTACTGCTGGAAAAAACCTCTCCTATTTATTTTTAGGAAGAGCGCTATGGAACTTCCCTACAAGACTATTTTCTATAGCATCGTTGCTCCCACGGATACACCGATTTCAACTTATTTTTATATTTGAAAATTTTTTTTAAAGAAAAACGGTTTACCCATCAAAAGGGCACCAGGGGTGCAATTCTAGCAATACAAATTACTCAAATGATCGCTGAATTCGATGTGAGTTGTCAATTTGTTGTTTGAAAAATTTGAAAATGGATTGCGGGTTCAGCGTTCTATCAATCGAGCCGTGTTGCCGGAATAGCAGGGCAGTATTCTTTTCAAGCTTGGGGTTTTTTGTTTTTTAATTAAAATAAAAGAGCATCAAGAGGTTTATTAGTAAAATGAACTGTTTACCAATAGATTGTATGGAGTTCATGGTGTTATTCCTCGGCGGTCCCGTAGAGTTCCTAGGCGGAGTCCGCGGCACGTCACAGCCCCGCGCGAACACTGGCGTCTCGGGCAGACTGGCTGAAGTCTGCAAAGGACCTCGCCCGCCTGACGCTTCACGGTTCTGACGCTGTAGGGTACGGCGACGGGCACCACTGGCTCCAATGTCTGAGAAGATACAAAAAAAATTTGGTTCAGATGTGAACTCCTCTTCCTCAATATGGCACCGTAGACTTATAAATTCACATAATATAATTCGCCGAGGTGAATTAAGTACACTATTTTGTAGACTTAAATACCCACACGTGACTTGAGGAGAATTATTCATATCGCTTCTGGTAGACCTTTACGTCGACTGGCCTCTCAGCTCAGTTGGTAGATTGTCCATAATATTTATATTTTATTTATTTTATTTCCCTCTTATTCATATTCCCTGACACAATATTAGGTTAAGCTAGAAGGCAGAGTGGAAGAGATAGAGCGCAGGAGTCCTGACTGGGGTTTTTTGCTGAATCTAAGTGAAGAGAATGAATGAGTGAGAGTGTACGTTATTTTATTCGATGCGTTTCTCGAATCGTGTGAAGAAATTATTTGGATAGAGGTAAACTAGCCCACAAAAATTATAACTTTTACCAACTTTGAGGAGGGAAGGAAAGACTAGTTAAATATTATTTTTGTTGTAAATGTTCCATTTTAAACGACTAAATCTCTTGTGTTTAGTTGGTGACTCCAAACTCACCTGTTGGTAAAGTGCGTCTGTCTGTAGAGCCGCTTTTGAAGTTACTGTTCCTTCTGTTTTTATTGTAACTGGTTTCCATAGATCTCGTTTTCAGACTGTTTGTGGTGTCTCGGTGCGGAGGTACTGCTGGGGGCTCTGAAGGTCTGAAAAATAAATAATAAAAATACTGTAGCACTCGTTCTTAATTCAGTAAAAAGGTAAAATTTTCATACGAATGGAAATGACCTTACCTTCTTTTAGATTCCAGGGTAGGCGTGGGTAAAGTATCAGCTTTCTTGATGTGGCGTTTATCTGTGGGCTGCATTATTTCCGTGTATTCGTCTTCTACTTCTTGAACGGGTGATGGTGGCAGAGGAGGGAACGTCGGTGATTCTGGCGTCAAAGGCAAGGGACCTAGCTCGTGGGCCATCGTCGGTGACGGAGGCAGCGGCGGGTGACGGAAGGGATGCTCAACTATCTGCACGTTCAGGGGGAAGTCTCCACCACTAGACACCGCAGAGTCCGAAGACGACGGCTGACGCATCAGACCAACCGGCACATCCTTAGCACTCGTCGATTTATGCATGCTATTCGACCGCCTCGACCTATCGCGTCGATCTATCGACCTCTGGTTCTGGATCTCGTTATGACTCGAAGATTTCTGGATATCGTGTCTCTTCTGCCTCTCCCTAGAGCTAAAACGGTAATTGTTATCTATTATATCCTTAGATACTTCATCACAGTACTCGTCCTTATGAATATTCCAGTCTTTTGGCATGTATGGAGTAAAAAGTTTTTGGTCCCGACTTTGATTGAGAATTGCGGTGATGTTGTTTTCAATTTTCCTTAGAGGGGAGGTGTCGCCACTGGAGCCCGGCTCGGCACTCTCCTGATCCTCTTCCTCCTCGACGGTGGTGATGAGCGCCGGCCGGCTGGCAGCACCCTCACCCTCGGCGCCCAGCGTCGGCAGCGACACCACACGCACCATGCTCAGCGGCGCCACCGCCAGCTCATTAACCGTCTCGTTACACTCATTCGGAGTCGTCTCTTCCACCTTACCTTCCTTTATCAACGACTGAATATTATCAAAAGTGGAGGAATATTTTTTGAAATCTGAGAACCTGTTTTGCGGTGACAATTTGTTATGCACTAAGTTCGTTTTTGAAGAATGAATACTCTTGTCGTTCGGTAGCTTTCTAGATCTTGGACTATGCGCGAAATACTCTCCGGTGACGAACCGATCCTGGCTGTTGTTGAGATCTAAGCTCAATCGTGATTTCGGGGACGTCATTTCCTTACTTAGTCTAGAGTTAGGCGTGCAAAGATCGACACTGTATCTAGAGTTGGGGGTATTCAGTTCTCGGCTTAATCTCGAGTTGAGGTCGACGCTGTACCGAGACTGCGGCAAACTGAGGTCGGAGCTCGGCCGCGAGTTGTATGATCCCACCGAGCCGGAGCCGCTTATTGATATGCTGGAGCCGTCTATTGACTTATCGGCATCTATGCTTCTATTAAGGCTATGACTGTTCAGTAAATTGGTTGTGGTAGACTGTTTATTTGTGACGTTTTTGTTGAATGCCGGCAACTGTTTCCGGTTTTTGCCTTTACGAATAACGTAGGTACCGCAAGCGAGATCTTGAGCGCGCCTGTTTTCGGACTCAGCATCAGAAATGGGCGAGGCGAGAGGCTCGCACTGAGCGATCGGTGGAGGTGGAGGCCAGTACTCCTCACCCCAGTCATCTTCAACCCGCTGTGGAATGGAACTAGAACTTGAGTGCGACTGATCGCCAGACTTTCTTCTTCTCCTGCCAATCACCTGAAAAAAGGGTTAGAATTAGTTTAAAAGTTCAATTGCAATAAGCGTAGCTTGTGCTACGAGCAAAGCGATTAAGAGATTCAAACTGTACCTTTGTACTCCCTGGAGTGAGTAAGGGATCATCACCATCGAGAGACACTTCCCAAGCGATGGAATTACGTTTCGAAGGCGTGGCGAGCGCGGGTGGAGGCGGTGGCAGCGACTCCTCGAGTGAATCGTCTGAAAAGTGCTCATCCTCATCCTTGTTCGAGCTCCTTCTTTTAGGATTCCCCACTATATCCTCCGATGATCCTCTACACACTTCTCTATGTCTCTCCATAGAACCGGCGAGAGTTCGCGGAGGCAGTTTGCCTATGGGTGATAGCATTTCTCCGTCAGATTTAGCATCGCGACTTTTCCTTTCGGAGCTTTTGGTGTTGGATGGCGAAACAATCTGGTAGGTCGGGGAGTGAGCTGGTTTGAATTGTATGTTCGGTCCGGGGTATATGGTAACGGGGTGTTCATTGTAGGGTTTGTCGTTGAATTCTGCGGAGAAGCCCATGAAGGGGAAGACGGGTGGGTTCTCGAGGCTGGGAGACTTATTGAGGGTGGTGGGGTGTCGGGGGGGCAGCCAGGCGGCGGGTGCAGCATCACGGGGCGGGGGGCGAGTGCCGTGCTGCAGCGACGCGAACCGGTACGCAGGCACCGGCGGCTGCTGCAGGTGGAAAACGTTCGTTTCTTCTTTCTCCCAACCGTATGGGCGTTGGTGTTTGGTTTTTGGCTGGAAATAATAAAAAAACAATTCAAAATAAGTAATGGGTAAACATGAGAGAGTGTTATGTTTTATTTTATTATTTTTATTATAGTCTACATAGGTGGGTAGTTTTTGTAATTAAGTAGGTTCGCATGTTACGTTTCTATCAGTTGCTTTTGAAGTTGTTATTTTTTTTTGAAGTTATTGACACTTACAAAAGTAGTTTGTGTAGCTGTTGTGATTCCATTTAAGCTGATGATTGAGTCTAGTCTCTCTTCTGCCTCGCGTTGCTCTACTGATGTCATTCGCCTAGCTGAATTTGATGGAGATACTCTGAAAATATATTTGATAAAATAAATAAATGAAATATTAAGGTATGACTTCACCCAGAGCGGGTGAAGTTAGGCTGTGGATGATGATGATGAGGTTCATACTGACAACATGCTGCAACTACAGCCATCAACAACTTAATTGTCTTAAAATTGTGTAATGCGTGGAAAGTCCGACGAAGGGTTTACCTGCGTGGAATTTTTCTTTTTTCAAATCTATAAAGCGACACCTAGCGCATTACAAAAAAAAAACACTAATCGCAACCTTTTTTCGTAGAACATACAAAAACTGCTGAAGAGCAACCTCTTTTTTCATAAAGCTATTCGTAGCGCTTCAAAGATGGCGCTACGGGCGACAGCAAATTTGGTTGGACATTGCATTGTAGATGGCGCTAGTGAACTATTTCCGATAAAACTATACTAATTTGTAGCAACACAGAAGATAATGGCGAACAAATAAATTCAAACGATATTCTATTAATTTACGAAAAACTGGACATTGTAGTTACCCATCTTTATTTAGCTAGATGGTTAAATTATGGTTTGGGATCGTATATCCTCCAATTAGTATTGCCAATGGATCCTCTGAACCGGTCCAGATGAAAGACACAGAAATTATTCCTATTCTGGACAACAACTCGACACAGAAATACCATAAGGAAAATTCAACTTTGGCTCGGATAAATGTCCCGCTATAGCAATCCCTCTTAAGACCCAAGGGAAGTGAAAGTGGTTAGCCTACCCTTGCGGAAGAAGCTTCCGGACCCGCTTTTGCTGTTTTACCTAAGTAGGTACCCGAATTCCTTTGGGTCTCTCGTAAGGACTTGTTTAGTCTTTTTTTTTTAGTCTGACGGAGTAAATATCATCATAGTAAAGCCTCACGTGTCAATCTTTTCACCGGCACCTACACCATTCAAATCGAAAGTCTACTGCTTAGCAGTCCATAGCAGAGCACAAAAGTCTTCCCATCACCAGGAAGAACGATCTTGTTCCCTCATCATCAAACATTACAATGAAGTCAGCTTATCGGCGATACATTGTCGGTCCAGTCCTAGCTTTGTCTTTAAATATTTAACAGTTGGTAAATAGATAATTACTTAGGCAGAAGAGTAGAAATTATGCGTTGCGCCTCCTCTGGCGGCGGCGGCGAGCGCGGCGATGGTGGCTCCGGCGGAGAGGGCTCCTCGCGCTCCTCCGTCGGACGGAAACCCAACGCGAACTTCGCTCTGCAATGTCAACATACCAACAATAAATAAAGGTATTTTCAGAGGAAAGTCGGCCAGTTCAAATGAGAAATGGTTCCTTTGAGTAATCAATCTCTGAGAAACTCGTTGGTCGGTCTAAAAAGTTCAGAGGGAAGGCTTTCTAGGTAACAGTCACAGTAGTTGCTTTGGTTTATTGCTGGTATCATCACAGTAAGGCTGTCTGCGAAGCTTTCAGGAAACTTTTGAGCTTTTCGAATGAGCTAGGTTAGCTACAGTTATAACCAGTAAATCCTCTCGCATAATGAACCGCCTTGTCCAGTCTTAATGCGGACACGGGAGTCCTTACACAATATACACAGTTATGGCTGAATAAAATCTAGGAAAAGTACCTATTTATTTAATGGCCATGTTATTACATCAAAGATGAGCTTCATAATTCATAATTCTTTATTGCACACAGAGACATTTACAAATAAGTGATAACACAGGACATGTACATAGGCGAGCTTAACCCTAATAAGAGTTTTCTTCCAGCAAACCTTTGGGGCTAAGAGAGAGCTAGAAGTAAAATGGTAGTAATGTGTACCAACTTGAAGTTATATACGGAACAAGAGAAACTCATCTACTAATAAATAAACTACTTACACATACATACTACAAATTACAATAAATACACACAATACCTAACCTACCCATATATATATACACATATATATATATATATATATATATATATATATATAATATATAAAATAATCACATTTAGACAATATTAAATAGAAACTATGAATTTACTTACAAGGAATGATAGTGCTCTTTTACTCTAGCCTTAAAAACATTAAGAGAAGTGCTAGCGCGAATAGCGTGGGGAATGGCGTTCCACAGTTTCACAGCGTGAACCGTGAATGAACCACTGTAACGACTGAGCTTCTTAGGACGAAACGAGCTTGTAGAGCCAGGAAATTGCAAATGTTCGCAACTTTATGGTTCGCGACGGAACTTTCTATTTCCGCGGTAGCTGTAGGTAGTTAAATGTTACATGCCTCTTATCGAAACATTTAGGAGGCATCAACACGTCGGAAGTTTAACGTATGACATTATTCATGTTTGAAATAAAATAAACAAATAAAGCAATAAAGCATGCTTGTTGAGTGCTTGTCCCACAGTTACTGATTTTATGAGACGTTCTTCTCCTTTTACCACAGTGGTTCCTAAGAACTAGTTAGACGACAAGAAGAAAACTGATTATAATTTGAATTGTCCGATATGTGGTAGCCAATATGTAGTGACGGACAATGGCAGTGACGAAGTGGTGGCCAAGGTGAGGAGCCAAGGGAGGTGATAGGAGGACATCTTTCGAGTGGTCGGACCACAGTAGATATAGGTACTACTAGTCAAAACCAGAAAGAGTTGCGTAATGCAGGGCAAGCCTATACAGGGTGTCCCATAAGTCAACGTCCAACCGAAAACGGGTGATGCGCCAAGTTATGACAGTTATCAGAAAAATATAAAAAAAAATATTTGTCATGTAACTTTTGTGTTATGAGTATTTAAAAAAACAGAAAAAACTGACACCCTGTGATGATCTTTTAAGTCCTGTGACTACAAATATTAACTTTTCATGAAACTTTTTTCTGCAACGTAAGCATGAATAACCTTTCTGTAAATTACAATTCAAAATTAAGCCATAACTGCCTCAGTTTTCAATGAAATCGTGGAGTTTTGGCCAACGTTTCATTTCAGATAATTACATCACCCAACTTTAACCGTCTGTACCGCAAAAAAAATGTACTACACTATCATGGCATGTAACTTTAAAAATTGGCGCATTTATCCAGGATTCCAAAATGGTATAATACTTGCTAGAGTACTCCTTAGTTTTGGAAATAAAAAATGTTTTTTCAACTAAACCGGATTTCCAATCAATTTTATTTCAATAGATAAAATGATGGACTTAAAATGCCTACGCTGTGTTTTTAAGTGACTCACAATTCACAGGTACAAGTAAATACCATTTCGACAATGCAAGTAAACAGATAGATCCACCATCTTGTCGAAAGAGTAATAACCAGGGGTTTTCAAGTAATTTGTTAGTTTTAGGTAAAAGTTTGAAATAAAATTCAATCATAGGATTACTTCAATCGTGGTTTTAATCTAAAGTTTGCCTTCGCCCGTCGCCGGCGCCGGTCTTATTACATGGTTTTTGACGTGATAACGTCTTATAATTCGATGGAGCCGGCTACGATGCGTCCGCGTGGACAGCTGTATGACGTTGTCACGTTCAACTGTCGTCAGTTAACTGTCTTTACAGACAGCTGATTTTTTTTAAGGAAATGCAGAGCTTGCATTACTGCTTTTTTTTTTTTTTTTCTTTTTTTTTTTTTTTAGAATTAGTGTACGCTATGTTTCATAACCTACTCTAATAATATTACAATCTAGCCAAATTCCGGCTAATAAGTAATTTTTCATTGACCTAAATTTCTAAAGTAAACTACAACTAAGAATGTGTCCACTAACACTTTTCTTACTGTCTCTATTTATGATGACGACACTTTGTTATTGTGTTCGTAATATTGCATTACTGCTGAAGGCTAACAGTTTGAACATTTGCTGTAAATCCTTGATGTAGTTAAATTAAAATCACGATTGAAGAAATCCTATGATTGAATTTTATTTCAAACTTTCACCTAAAACTAACAAATTACTTGAACACCCATGGTTATTACTCTTTCGAAAAGATGGTGGCTCTATCTGTTTACTTGCATTGTCGAAATGGTATTTACTTGTAACTGTAAATTGTGAGCAATTTTAAAACGCAGCGTTGGCATTTTAAATCCATAATTTAAATTAAAGGGTACAAATCTCATGAAATAAAATTGATTGGAAATCCGGTTTAGTTGAAAAAACATTTTTTATTTCCAAAACTAAGGAGTTCTCTAGCAAGTATTATACCATTTTGGAATCCTAGATAAATGCGCCAATTTTTAAAGTTACATGCCATGATAGTGTAGTACATTTTTTTGCGGTACAGACGGTTAAAGTTGGGTGATGTAATTATCTGAAATGAAACGTTGGCCAAAACTCCACGATTTCATTGAAAACTGAGGCAGTTATGGCTTAATTTTGAATTGTTATTTACAGAAGGGTTATTCATGCTTACGTTGCAGAAAAAAGTTTCATGAAAAGTTAATATTTGTAGTCACAGGACTTAAAAGATCATCACAGGGTGTCAGTTTTTCCTGTTTTTTTTAAATACTCATAACTCGAAAGTTACTTAGCAAATATTTTTTTTTATATTTTTCTGATAACTGTCATGACTTGGCGCATCACCCGTTTTCGGCTGGACGTTGACTTACGGGACACCCTGTATACACAAAAGTAGTAGATGAAAAGGGTATCGACTCTATCGACCAAGGAGTTTGGAAAAGCAGCAAGAAGTTTCTTATGGTGCCAACGGGCTGTATAGATCCGAGTTGGAAACCGGCAGAAAGGAGTTTAATAAGTTTTTGATATAGATAGACACTGGATTGTGCACGAAAGGAGTCTCATTGCGGCTCATTAAAATCCTTACACCACACTGGCAACAACAAAAAAAATATAGAAGTGTAGTATGTACCTTCTCCCGTTCATGCTCATGTATCCATCGTCCTCGGAGGTGTGTCCCGCTAGCGGCGAGTCGTCGTCGGTGGCGGGAGTAGCCGGCGTGGCGGGGGTCGCCGGCGCTGGCGGGCGCGCCTCCAGCGACCGCGGCTCGCCCTCGTCGTACTCGCTCAGCACCTGGTCCAGCAGCTCGAGGGAGCGCTGAACGTCGTCGCACCCACTGGAAAGGGAAATACTTTTGATTACGGAATCTTGTTCATCAACTGCAAACTTTACGTGGGTTTAAATAGGGAACCGGAATAAAAAAATTGCAATGCGGCTCGTTGGAGCAAGCCCGACAGTGCGAGAGAGGAGTTCTTTTTCAATGTTCAAACATTCCACCCAAACGCAATTTCAGAAACTTAGGGCTTTATCGTGTATAGGCAACTGAATGTCACGTTCTCATCAGCCACTTCAATTTTGTGTAGGTTCATTCAATTCCCAGTATTTTATAGCAATTTCCGATATCGATATTTAACTGTGCCGGGCAAAAAATCAAGTAAAAACCGCCTCCCGTTAAAGTAGTCGAGCGAACCCAATTTGCAACCGTGCAATTTCCGCGCCAGTTTTCTAGTTGGGTTGTCATAGTAAATAAGACGATATAGCAAATTCGCCCGCCGAGATAATGCTAAATTGAACCCATTTCCTTTACAAGTGCCACTTCAGGACGACCAAATTAGGGAATGATGGAGATATTGTTATGTCCTTTTACACACTTAACAGTGACATAATTGCGATGATTTTATCTTTAGTGCCATTAACAGTGTATACAATATTTCATTTATAATATCTACGAAAGTATATCAAATATTAGCAAATAACATGAAAATTTCAGCTTTTTAATCGATTTCAAAATAGATGTAAACTGTAACCGATATTGGCTTTCAAAATAGAATGTTGTCCGCAGGTACATCTTTAATTTATAATTTTTAGTGCTTTCGAGGTCGGTAATTCTACCTCTATTTATTATGAACGTAGAATATTATATCAAAGGTAGCGCGCGCGGTGTCCTCAATGGATAGAAGTGGTTGTAGCGGGAGGCACAAAGCAGCCCCTTTTCAAAGAGAGTGCTCTTGCACCATCTCTCGATAAGCCCTCAGCGTTGCCGGCGCGGAGCGCTGCTCTCTATATTTCCTCAATAAACTGCCACGTTACTATTTACCAACTTTATTTATATGCGAGTTTCTAAATATGTTTAAAATAATATTTCTATTGAAATCTTAGTGTCCATTATGTGTGCCTGTGAACAAAGTTTCTATGCTTGGTAATCTAGAATATCCAGTTCAGCACGGATTTGCATTCGATTTCCAGTCTCCCACTATAAAATAATGTTGTAAAAATGAGGTTTGTACGAGTATTACTATTATATCTCAAACCAATCTTTATTTTAACCTTTAGAAAATAGTTTTCCTCACTGAGCAGTCATCGCAATATGGCCACATATAATTTAACACTTTCTCTTTGCTTTCTCGGGTAAATCCAATATTTCCCTGCTCCTGTTATCTCGATGAACCTTGTCTCTTCGGCGATCTCTGTCCCACCGAGAGGTTCATTAGCGTTCACCTCACTAATGATGTCGTACGGTTCGTAGGGACACCATTCGAGGAGTTTTCCTTCTAATGTAAACTCATTGGTTCAATTCCACTTCAACGGATTTCGACCTTTTTAGAACGTTTGAAATTCAAAATGTTTCTTTAAAAAATAAGATTGCTGGATTTAAGAATTGTCTTTACATGCAAGTAATATTTTTGTAGGACTTTAATTCGATAACTAATCAGTTTTGCCTACGTTATTTCTTTGTCCTAAGTTTTTGCCCAAAGAATCGTAGCAATACCAACAATGTAAATGATTTCCTTGTTTCCACTTTGCGGTTTCCCATTGAATCCTTACGCCTATTGCCGCTGTGCCGTAACACAATAAAGCTTCCGTATTGAAGCGGGTAGGCAGGCGCGGCGGTCGCGGATGGAAGCCTACTAGCATATGCTTAGTCGACTTGCAACTTGTTTGTGTGTATGTAGTGTAGGTACTCGGTCGTCGCTGCGTATTGCATTGTATCGCCAGGCTGCCAGTCCTGCCACAAAGCAGAGCACTCAGCATGAGTGCCGCGGCGGGCGCGTGCCTGCCTTTGTTTTATTTCACCCACACTCCTTCGCTTTCGAAACTTTTAAGGGGAACTTCAAATTGCGTTTCTTCTATAAAACGGAGCTGGTTTGTGCTGATTAGTTGGACGTAGTTGGCTAGGTTCGAAGTAATTTATTTTTGGAACTGCTCCTTCACTTTAGGATGGTACCTATTCTTTGAGTGCTTTGTTCTGTTTATAGCATGCCCGTTCAAGATCGAGGGTAACTGTTTGTGCTTTAACTGTAACTTATACTGTCTTCCTAATTGGATTTCGGGTCAGTCAATCAGGGTAAGTCATCACCAAAAAAAAATATTTTGTGAAGCCGAGCTTGCTTGAGTAAAATATCTGCCACACATTACCTTAGGCCACACTAAGTCCCGAAGATATTGCAGTAACGAAATATCACCGCCTCGCAGGCCTACATCTTGATACGTCGACGCGAGTACTGTTTATGCGGAAATGAGTGCAGCGAAGCGGATGTGCAAAGCAACCCTAACCCCCCACTCCCGGGCGTCGACCCCGCATCTACATTGTATACAGTTACAGTCAATGAGCGCATTTAATGATAAAGCAGGTTATCACTGACAAAACTTTAAGAAATTAAAAAAAAAAGGTTGCACTCCGGGAGTGCCGGCAGAAGTGAAAACTTGATTATTAACGTTGAGCATGTTTGATATTTTGGAATGGTTAGGGGGGGCTTGTTTGTTATTTGGCACGCTGTAACATACACGAACATTCGCGCAAGCGCCCTGCGCTGCCTAAACGAAACTGTCTACTCTCCATCCGTCTTACGCTTTTTCGATCAGGTCACGTGTCCTGACGCGCTGACGCGAGTTTAAGATTTTATACCCATTACAGAAAAAGTGCTCAACGCCGCTAAAGAAGTTTTCACTTCAAAAAACTGATAAAAACCAATTAATAGAAAAGATATCCTATAAATTTGTCGTCGCTCAGCTTTGTGCTACTGGTTCCCTGGGACAAACTTTTTGACAAAGACGATCGCTCTACCACGAAGCTAATGTCTCTACTTCTTCTTATCGTGCCACTGATACTTTCGAACTAAGCGTGGTAAAAGGATTTTAAGTGCGCCTCAACGAGGCTCCTTTCGTGCACATATTTTCGAACTTCTTAGGTTCTATGACATGCCGGTTTCCTCACGATGTTTTCCCTCACCGTTTGAGAGCGCTGGTATTGTAAACGTAAAATTTTTGGGCAGAAAATCTCATTGGTACACGACTGGATCTGAACCCACGACCTTAGGATCGGAAGGCGAGGCCGCTCTCATGTATCTACTGTGCTCCCGTTTGTGCAGTCTGGTTTCGGTAGACAGGCACCTGCAATACGTTATTTACCTGTTTATGTCGTGAAGTACAGGGTATCTATGGCAACATGTCATAGAAAATCCTTCAAAGATCAATCAACTTCTGAAGCTGTACGTCTGGCGTTACCTTTGTGGGCTTACAGCACGAAAGCTGCTCTAATTGTTCCGAGTATTTTTTGCCTCCTGTAGGAATTACGAGCTTTTTTGTACTCCATATTACAGTGAGCACACTCAAAAGTACTTTTATTTTAAAGCCCCAAACCCAAATTAATGGTGTTGTGTGGCTTTTATTACAAGAAACCATGGAGGAAAAAATTGTATAAGTAACTATTTTAACACCTACAAATACATATTTATTTTTAAGGTTTTATGTAAGTATTTGTTGCGTCTTTTTCATGCATTTATCGTGTATTGCGTAAAATAACAAGGAGTTACGAGGTGATTGTATTTTCAAATGGATTATTTATGTTCAGGTTTCAAGCAAACTGAAATAGGAGTAAAGTTCTATTTATTACATAACTTAGATTTACTGAAGAGTGAATCCACTAAAAGCTCGGAGCTAAAATTCGTCAGCCTTGAGGTACATAAACTTTCAAATACCTAGATGAAAACTTTAAATCTACCGTCTTGGTAGATTTTTAAAGGCGACGATCTAGGAAAACTTTTAAGAGCAGCAAGCAATTAAATAATTAAGAACTTAGTTCCACCAATATACCTATTATAAATAGAGTCCGAACTGTATAGACTACAGCTTGGTTCTTGGTGGCAGGAATGATACGAAACGTGATTATTTGATGGATTTGTTTGATATTCATCTAGTGGTACGAGAAGCTAGGTAAGTTGATACCTTACCAGCAAGCAAGGTAACATTTTGAAAAACATAAAGGATCTGACTGCGACCGAATCACAGGCATAATAAATGATCAGGGATTCTATGCCAACGGTATAGGTACTTATTGTAACCATTTAACATTTTGAGAGTGGAGTATGACATCTCAAAAGCTAATGATACAAGTTAGAAAAGTTACAGCTCGTATCAGTTGTTCCATCGAACTTGCCTCCATTAATTTTACGCGCTCGGCTGCGCGCAAAAACAGAACAACTTTGTTACGAGAACGAAACAATCTGCCAGTTGGTAATCTCCCACCGACTACACCTCAGGGAATGTAAGGTTACTGGATACGCAGGTAGTATTCTTTTGTGTAAAATAACCAACGATCAGAATTTCTTTCATTCCAAGAAAATAATGATCCTTGGAAATTCTGGGCTCCCAAAACAATAACACCTAAAAACTTGAATAAACATAAAGTTTACAAGCTAGCAGAATATGCACGTATACTTGAATTGGCTTAAAGTTCATTTCTTGTAAGTTACAGACACTTAAATAGCGCATTCAGTTTTTACAAAAGCTATTACGTTTTAAAGCCAGAGCAGCACGTTGGCCCTCATAAATAAAATGTTATTGGACGGTTAGCTTTTAGCGAAAAATCCTTAGCGGGCGCTGTGTCGTCGGAAGGAAGCTTTGAGGACATGCCAATAAGCGTGTCGAGCTGTACAACACCTCGATCACCCAGCCCCCGGAAGCAATTCCACTCCTCCGTACAAGCTGTAAGGTTGACATTCCCAATAAGCTTTTACTATTATCGTCAGCACCGACTTAAGCAATTTTGCGAGTCAATATTGAACTTTTCAACTTTGCGATGTGTTCCGATGTTACAAAATCGAGTGTTTTCTCCTAATCTATCAAGTTTCCCTTTTTTTCCTTCGTCACCTCTGGGTAAACAAAGCTTCGTTGAGTCAATATTTGCGTAACGTACCTATGTATATTTGTAGGTACACTAGATCCACTCGTGACTTCGACTGCTAGAATTCTCCGATGATGCAACTGATGATGACGAAAGCTCATCAGTATTATAATATTAGGGAACATTCAAATTTCATTCGTAACATTCCAAACTTGCAATGACCTATGGAATATTTGAAATGAATAATTTTTTTCATTACTCATACTCTGAAAGTAGGTCTGAAGTTGCCTGAGGGGCCTAATTGAAAGTAAAACTTTCAGCCCTAGGGAGAATCGCTTTCTACTGACAGCTGTCAAATTATAAAAAAAAACAAGTTCTATTTTATTCAACCATGTTCCAACTTTCTAAAGTCTTTCTGACTGCAAAGAGGTCGTTGAACCAAATTCCAACTTTTTATTCAGCAAGTAGGTTGGAAACCCATTACAACGGTAAGAAGTTTAAAAAGTCTAATTAGAGCGCAATGTAAAATTTAAATTTAAATAACATAAAGATAGTATTAAATAAATAATATATCTTCTAAATTACTTGATTAATATATAGCTTCAACTATTTATTTAAAATAACATAGATTTGAGCAAACAATTTACCATTTTTTAAATTATGAGAATGAAAACAATGGCTGAATAATGCTGGCGAGCCGTAACCGAAGGCCCGCCAGAGAAAAAGAAAAAAAAACCGGGAAGGCGGCAATTCAATCTTCATTTTCACAAATTTTTCTTTCATGTTTTTATTTTTACTTTCCTTGTATTCGTAATGAAAAGCACAGTGTTTACCTCGGGTGAAAGTCTTTTAAGTCCCTCAAGCTCCATTGGCGCCCTCGCTTACGCTCTGGCGCCAAACCCGTCTCGGGACTCAAAAAACGTGACTTTCAACACTCAGGTAACAATGTACTATAAAATAGAACAGAACACAAACTCAGCGCAGAACTAAATCAGGGTATTGCAAACAAATACATTATTTGTGTTCTTGACTGTATCAAGGTAAGTTAGACATGTACCTAGGCTATTGGTAAACGGGCTGATGGCGGTGTTAATTAAGCAATTACCTGAGTCTCGTCACTCACAACCTTCAGCCAGGCCTCTGCGGAATCCTCGTTAAGGTATTACGAACCTCTTGCGAGCTTATTATTGATCCTCTCGCTTCTGGCGTTTTACTAGGGCTGCCCCATAATATAAATAAACAGGGAAAATCACATAAATACTTATACTGGGCTGCCAAAATAAAGTTGACACAGTTTTTAAAATATAACGTAAGATAAATAAATAAATTAAGTAAAAATACAATGTAAGAATTCTGTGTAACATACTACTAACACCATGCTACTCGTAGGAGATAAGTTAGTGTTATCTATGTAAACACATCATGGGAACAGCAAGCAGATTCAATTTGCACCCTAATCATGTGCGCCATTGAAATTGTGTTGGGCTACGCAATAATGAGGGTCCAAGGGCTGGCCGTCTGGATTTGTCCAGTTTTCGGGCGTTCCAGCAATATATCATGTTAAATATAATTTCAGTGCTTTGATTTACGGCTGAATGCAAATTAGATTAGATTTTTACGGCTCTATAAGCCTACAGTATAATTCATGGCAATCGATGACCATAAAACAGCTTTCATGGCACGCTGCAGGCTATCCAATTTTGTCCCATAAGCAACGCACGCATTGCCAGTGCTCTATTGGAAATTACTGTTAGATTACAAGGAACAAATTAGAAAACAGAGTTCCGAAACTTTTACAGTTTTTTTTGCTGAAAAGAATTTATTTAATTAGTATTGTTTTATAGTTGGTGGTATTTTTAGATCAAAGTGCAGTCGCACTGATATCGATCAACCGCTCGCGGCTAGACGTCGCGACAACGAAAAACTATGCTTTTTGCTCACTAAAACTTTTCAACCAGCTCGCTCGCATTTGCGAATCGACAAACTTTGTTATGGAACTTACATGAACTGGACTCATGTACTGGCTGTTTATTCAATCGAAAACTTTAACAGAACTCTATGCTAATGTATTTTGGCTACATATTTGATAAAAGGTTATTAGCTGAAATTACTCTCAACTGAGTAATACAAAATCCCTTTTCCCATAGCGCATAGCTACGAATGGATCTGGTTAGATTAGATAGGTATTTGGATTGTTTGATCTGAAAAGTTTTCGTAGACGTATATTTCACCATAAATTTGCTAGTCGACTTAAATCCCTGGCCCCCTAACAACAATGCCCGGCAAAAAAAAACGGTAGAATCCAATCCGTAGATGGTTGCTTGTTCTTCTAGTCAGCTTGATCGCGTGGAACTGACACCTAGACCTAGCTCTAAGGCGTTTCAAAGTGATCCGTTTGATACAACTGAACCATAAAATTGGAATTTGAATTTGCCCCTCTATGCACCGTGTAATATTACTGAAGTAATTTACGCAAGGATGTACGCAAGCATAATACTTGTAAATGGCCATACACACAAACCAATTACCAAACATGAAGTGGTATTGAGCAAGAGAATAATCGTTAATAGAATCAGGGGTCCCTGGTTTCCTCAATTATCCGAACTTGCAATAGGCATTCGCAACTTGTACAATTTGAACTTAAACTACGAGCAGAGCAACAGAGAAGCCGACCACAAAGTTTGTGTGCTTACAACTGTTTAAAAACACGCAAGCGTTTGTGTTAACTAGCTAGTGCCTGAGCTAGTTATTTAATTAAAATACTTAGTTAAAAGGGAATTTAGGCGTCTGAAACATGTTCTGTTTACAGATGAGATTCGCACCGGGTAAGATGGGTGGTGAATCGGCATTGTTTTCTACAGCCGTGGTGAATAACCTTCATCTAACTTATTTTTATTTCCATATGTATCAAACTATTATTATATGGGCACCGGGGACCGCTTTCCATCAGGTGGGCCGTAAGCTCGTTTGTCTATTTTTTACATAAAAAAAATACTTTCCTTTTACTATAACTTTATACATATTTTGAGTAGATGAACCGTTTCTTGTCTTGATTCTATAGTTTTATAGTTTAGTTTGGTATATGTAAATAGCGATCATGATAAATAAAATCTGTTAGTTCCTTGAGAAGAAAACGCGTTTGTGTTCTAATTTTATTCTTTCTCACACTTTCACTAACGCATGAGTTACCTATATACGCATGCATATTCTAAGCTAGTTTATACTGTATTCTACTCTTTAGTCGACGATTTGATGTCTATATGAAAAAAATTGCTTACAAAAAATTATTATGGTCTATTTTAGGAAGCAACTAGGTACATTGATGGGGTTATAAATTGCATGTTTAAATTAGGTACAAGAAATTTTCGGCAGAATACCAAGAAAGAAAGTAAATCTCACGCACAGAGAAGTAACTCCCTCGAATTAATAAATCTTCGGCCCCTTCTTTGCTGTCGTTACCATGGCTCTAGTGAGGGTAGGATGAAAGTGCTCGGGTGGCGATGGTAAGCGCAGGCAAATGCTACGCGGCAATAAGCGGAGACGCACCGGATGTTGCGGCATTAACAACTGATTTATTTGTCTGGCGTCGCCAATGCTGCTGTGTTAATTCCATAGACAATACAAAGTCCCCTGATGGGGCTACCGTATACTCTTTCTATCGCGGGCATAAACAAAAGCTTAAACACATCCATAAATATGCAAAGTTTATGTATACGAGTAGATCCTATTGGATTTGAATACGAATACCAATACGACAGCTTGAATGTGAAGGTACACAATGTTTGAGTTATTTTAGATAGTGGTTGAAATAGTTACTGCGAATAGCCACGTTTCGGTTTTTATGTGAAATTGTGAAGTATCGAATACGAGTAGGACGTGCGGATATACTGTGGATCTGATCTCAAATATGCAGTTGCAGTGTGGGTTTTTATTCGTCTATTTTTACAATCCTACTGGAAATGGTAACTACGGTTTTTCTTATAAAAGAAGCAATGTGTGTAACCACTGCACGATTTATGCTGGTGGAGCTGGAGCATACCTATGTAGCTATGTAGCATATCATATTAGAGATTGGTATAATTGTCATTATTATTGTTATGTTGTTTTATATATAATTTATAGGTATGCAAATGTAGCCTAATTTAACTACAATCTTTCTGTGTCACAAACCATTGACACAAACCATTCATACGTACGGTCGTATTATTATACATATATATTATATACGTTATTCATATTAGAGACAGATTTATAAATATCGTATTATTTTTTGGCTAATATAGAGGTAGTATTAAAACAAATAAACATTGATTGATTGGAAGCAGCACGATGAAAATATTCTATTATGTTTTCATTGAAGGGGTTAGGCTAGCGGGATAAAAGAGATGTCATTTTGAAAATCAATATAATCACGGTCGTTTACCTAGCCACCCTAACAAATTGTTGAACCCCATTGCGGCGGGACGCTCCGATCCGACCCAACTCAACGCTCTTTAAAAAGCGACGGATTTTGATCCCATACTAGTAGGGTGTAGCTATCTGCAGTTAATTATCTATAAGGGGAAGATGGGGAAGACGTCGCAAAATGCCAATTCCTCCCCCGCTTACCACTCGCCCCGAGAATCGGGAACCATTGGAACGGTAAGCCTAATAATTAGTTTTAATTAAATCTGACAGAAAATAAACGGCGATCGATGCCGAATATTATTAAGGTGTTCGACAACATTAGTTCTATAAGGCAGAGGAAGCAAAATGTTTTGTAATAAAATAAACAAGTTGTAATAAATCGATAACATTACTTTCGCAAGATTGTGCTCGGCGATAGCTTGGAATTTTGAATTCTTACTGAAAATTCATGTTTCAGTTTGAATTAAAATCATAAAATACCCCACAATTATGTTTGTGAAAACGGAGATAAAAAGCGTACATAATATGCAGACCAATAAGAAAGTCTTATTATTAGGTCCTCATAATAAAGACTAAAGTTCGGTATACTGAAATAAAGATTTCACAGACAGAGCTTCTGTGACGTAACGTTAAGTATGGAACTTTCGTATAAGTTTTTGTCAAAGCAGGTGGGCATAGCGGCAATCTGTTTCTACGTGAATAAGGGTTCAGTTTCCCAGCCACTTGGGTAACAGGCTCAAAAGAAACCCCGTGCGTTTACCTCAAGAGTGTAATTGCCCACATTAAACGAACAAATTAGATTTATGGCACTTGTTCACTTTGCTAATGGACTCAAGAGAGACGATACCAGTGACAAATTGATGACTTTATGATAATTATAACCAGTAGCATGAGCTCTATCTGGCTCTGTCTCTGGTTCTGGTTTTGAGTCTATGTGAGTGTTGACTAAATAAATCCTAAATACAAACGTCACACACATAATATAATGCACAGACTCAAAACCAGAGCCAGACAGAGCTCATGGTAGGCTTGCAGAATAAGTATGTTTTACTTCTTTAACATGAAAGAATAATGGGTTAACAAATAAAAAACATTTGCAAATGCAAAAAAAGATTCTTAGTAAAGCTGAGGGTTTTTTAAGTTTTAGCTTTATGTAAATCACTGACCTATTAAAGTTGGCTGTAAGGAGTACTAAAGCTGTGCTGGCCATTAAGGGCAATGCAAAACCTTTTTTAAAAATCCTACGTAGCTTCCACTTTGGCTTCAGTTTTATGTACGTGGGTTCTGGTCATTGAGACGGGCCGCACCGCCTCCCTCAGTAATTAGCCATGCCACCATGCCTCGAGGAGTGACGTCGGACATGTTCCCTAAGGGTATTTGCTCATACCTCCATCCTGGCCCCTCAAACTTGCCTGGTAATAACATCACATGTTTACAAACAAGCTCAATTCAAATTACTTATTAATTGAATATTACCGACAGTAGTATAATGACCGGAGGCTTTACTTATCAGCTACCATGATGTTCGTAAATAGTGTTAACAGCTAATTCAACAGCACAGAACAAAGCCCTCATTATGCTAATTTCCCATTCTCATATTCCGTATAGTCTGTGCAATGGAGTTACGAGTATGCTACGGTTATGATAGGCGGCAATTAAATGTGTTTACGATACTGCAGCATAACCTCTGCAAATAATACCTAGGAGGTACTAGCTAGATAACATTTTAATTCCACACTAGGCGTAAAAAAAAAACTATGAAAGTCGTCGATAAGCCATTAATTGCATAGAATTTTCTTAAAGACAGCAGTCCTCTTTTGTCGGCAGACCTGTATTGACTACTGCAAAAATAATCTATGAGATGTATTGCGTCTGCATCGGTACCCAAAATCAATTAAGCTCGTCAGCTCCCTTTGTCAAAAGCGTCCTTACGATTTCTTTCAAATGTTTCAGGGTACCGGTGCAGACGCAATACATCTCATAGATTACTTGACGTGTTGCACTGCTGTTGATAGTTTTCAATGCTTCAGTTTAGCTTCACAAACGTACAGCACACAATGTGCTCACTACTCGTACAATATCTAGTCTGGAGGAATGACGAGCTCAGCTTGAGTGGCTGCTCGTTAGTGAGAGAGCTTAATTTACGCCACAACTCTAAGAGCACTCATACATGCGTAAGTTACTTATATATACATATTTAATGCTGGAAATGGAAAATGTTACTAAATTTGCAAGAAAATTGAAAATTATATTTTTTTAATGCTTTTCTAGACCACAGATCTCTATTTTAGCTAGTAATAGACGCAGGATTTTTCTATTGTTATTCGATATGATTTTTGACATAACAGACGACATGATTTGTTTAAAAAGGTATGAAATCGATCGAAAAGCAAAAGTAGCAAGATGTTTTAAACTAAACACTCACAAATTAGTAATTGTGAGACGACAATGCAAAAGCAGGTTAAATGTCGATTATTTTTTACTACCCATCCAACAATAAATTTCCTTTCAAGAAGGTACTCTGTAGGTAGGTACTTTCCCTGACTTCGTCCGAGGGTGTCTGGGGAGAGGGGGACCTTCACTTTCATCCTCTCGCTGCATCCGACCTTCTACACAACTTTCTCGATCGATCTGAACCTTTTACTACAGTTTTGTTGGAAAACTTTGTTGAAACCCCTAGCATTTTTGGGATATTACAAAAAGTTCCACGTTTATGAATAAGCGCAATAAAAAACAAATCAGATTTTTTATTACTCTCAGTTTTAAAGTAAAAAATAATAATCCTGGGTTTATTTAACCTACAAAAGATAAGCACTTTTGACACCAATTCTTGTATCTTTAGGTGTTAATAAGTTACGAGTAGGAGCAATTTGCCTTTGGAACAAAGCTGTTGTTTGAATATCCAACCCGTCCGTGCGTGTGTTGCATGCTACATGCATGAAACAGTTGGTGAACAGTCTTTTCATAATTGATATCGACAGGTGTAGACAAAGGGGGGACTAGCTGCCAACCAAGATATGAACTGTACAGACAGATACTCCATAAAACTATAGTCTCTAAAGTTTCGTAGCCGCAGTCTTTTTAAATGAAATATAATATACTAAAGATAAAGATTTATTTCACCTTGTATCTGAAAGGATACGCACAAACAAAAAATAAAAGGTAAAGGACATGAATGGTCAAATACCCAATTTAATAAAAAAGAATCATGTAGGTAACTAATTAAAAAGTTGTCTCATTTACATTCAACACTGTTTTTGATTAAAAAGAAAGGGCAATTACCAGTCCACCCTAAAATGCGTGATGGGTGTGGGCGAATACCCATACCCATGTAATAACGAAGACATTTGTTAGGGTTTCAAAGAATACTTCACTTATATCACGCCTATCTAAATTTAATTTTACCAACTGCGAAGATTGTGTAAAATTTTCCAATTTTAATCACATTGTACCTGCATTATTAAGCCCACCTGATGTAATTAAAATTCCATGAGCACGATGTATAAAAAATCGATCATTGGAATGACTTGCTTTTATGAGGTGTGGTTATAGACAAACAAACCCATAGAAGAAGTATTTGCTTGATATGTGACCAGAACTTGAACTGTTTCTTTACTATCTCAATTCAACTAATTCAAAAACGTATTTTCAGAATGTTTTATTAAATCGCTTTTCAGACTCCAGAAACTCAGGTAGGTACTCTCATACTGTTACACAGTGAAATGTTCTGAATGACTCTTGGAAAATGTTAGGATTTTTTACTTCCAAAAAATATATGGTATCCGTGTATTCCATGTGATGGGGAGACGGATAGACGGCGGCGCACTTTGATATTGATGGATTCCGTCTATTGTGTACGATATTTGCTTGGTAGACTATACTACACTATACGTGACCATACTGCATTGTGAAGTGAGGGGTTGATATAATAGCATGCAATCAAGATTTTTGGAATACAATAGCAAGTGAACTATAGTTAGAAAGTAGTGGTTGCGAAGCTACTCGGAAACCACTACTCAGTTCATATTATGAAGTGTCTGGAGAAACCTTGTAATGCCCGGGATACACGATGCTAGTTTTTAAGCCAAGATAGCAAGATGGTTATAGTAAACTAGCAAGCGAGCAGTTCTGGCGTAAACAGAACTAGCTTAATTTTTCATATAGCAGTTCTGTTTACACGAAGCTAGAACTGCAAACTTTCTAGCTTGAAAAACTAGGCTCACGGGTATCACGGTGTATCACGGGCATTATGCGCTACGGATTTTACTAATTGATTGATAATGTTCCTAGTTTCGTATATAAAGTGAAGAAATTACGTAGGTGTAGGTATCTATTTGAATATAAGTATAGAAAAAAGTTCAATACAACAGATACAAAGCACACAGAAAATATATTTTTTCTTAAAGTTCAGGACATCATAATACCGAGTATCCAAAGCAAATTGCCGCAATGGGTCCACCGCGCGTATTACTTACATTTATCGAGGATTGCTGTTGTGCTGGGCACTTTCCCAACGAAAGAATGAAATAATTTTGTGTTCGCGTATTCACTAGAGATCGGACTTTCGCAGATATAAAATGAGGGGTTTACAAGCTCGTATCAAATTGTAATGGAATAGTCTGCTATAAGGTTACTATTTGAGTACCTTAAGCTTGGGTAAGAAAACATTTTGAAAATGTTATTATACAAAATATAATATTTAGGTAGGTAATTAATTACATACCCACTGGGAGCGAATTCCTAATGCCGGGCCAGAACAGAACTAAGTATACGTAAATTAATGATAACATAACATGTTGGTTTTAGTCTAATCTATGAAATTATTAGGATGTTTGGCAGATGCAGAGGCGTGGTGAAATCGTTGGTCCTGAAAATTAACGAAGGACACATTCCCAGCAATGAGTTCATTCAGTCTGATGGTATGATAATCAGTGGTGTCAACACCCCATTGAAATGAATGCATGAAACCTCTGTAAAACGCATCACCTCACATGTTTCAATTGATTTATGATGAGGTGCAGGAGCGCCATGCAAATGTCGACCCTAGACTCCGTAATTGCTTTCCGGGTTAGTCAGCAAAATTTACATTTCCTGTCATCTCCGTCTCGCGCAAATGGTGGGTATCTCTTCGTGTATATTTTAGCATTTGGTTTGTTTTGATTTGAATTTTATAAACATATCTTCTAGAAATCCTTCACCATTTAAATTTCGGTCTTTTAGCAAGATGCTCTACCCCTGTTATACTAAAGGTTACTAAACTATTTGCCATTCTTCTATCTACATAATATAGTCACTACGTAATTATGTTGTAAATTATGCTCTTGGTGTAAGTCTGCGCTCTTGCTGAGGATTAGTTTAGTCTAGAGGATCCAGCGTGAAACTTCCCCGCACTTCAACTGATGAAGCTAGCAAAACGATACTCAGTGCGAATATGTACTGAAAATAATTATGCAATGTCGTCCCACGTGGTCTAGTGCCAGATGTAAACAAATTAACACTAAACGTTCGTCACTTAGTAAGGGTAGTTAGTCTAGGGATGTGTGATATTGAAAAGAAAAGTATCTAAAAATTTAAGTTTAAAAAACTTGAGAAACCGACTTCATGGCCAAACTCTAGTTGATGAATTTTCTATGGGACCAATCTGAAAATATTACTGAAAATATAATATAAAGATTTTTAAAATCCGCTCATAAATGACGAATTTATGCAATAACAAACTTTAAAGAAAAAACACAACCGAATTGAGAACCTCATCTTTTTTATTTGAAGTCGGTTAAAAACAAGCACGTTGCTGTTATGTATTGAGAGGATAAAACAAACGCATGATTTTCCGAGAGTCGTCAAGGCTGGAGGGTCATCGTTCAGGGAGGTCCTTTGATCGGCCGCGGTAATGTGACTAGCGGACCACATTTGCGGAAACTTTTACGAGATACCGACCCACTTCTAAACGAGTTGGAAAAGTAACGAACCTTAAGAATTGACTCAACAACAAAGGTTACAAAAAATACTCGGCTTTCATCAATATGCAGGAATTAATAGGGAGAGTTTTGTTATTCCAGTCTTCGTTTTCCTTCCAATTTAATTAAAGGATTATAACGTAGCACAAAATGTATAATAATACCGTACAGCAGGCACATCATTTGTGTTGTTGATTTAGAATCTCGTTTAATTTTCAATTCCTTTACGCTTCCTCATATTGCTTTTCTAAATGCAAACCAGAATTGCAAATCACGTGTAAGTATGTACAATTTTATCTGTTTTGTATTCTTTTAAAAAGAAGGGATCTTGCGGCCTGGAACGGCCAATCAAAGTTATGGTTCCCTCATCGCATAAAACCAAAGATACAGATTTATGATACCGTTGATCGTAAATAACTGGGCCAGGGTTTTATAAGCGGCGTCCGTCGCCTATAATGACCGTAAAATAGCGGTAACCACATTAAGAAGATAGAGTTTAGCTAGTCTTTGAATGTTTTGATAACCCTATACATTGTTATTAACATATAGGGGGCTCACCTCAGAATAATAACTAGAGCAATATAAATATAGGCCTGACTAACTAGTAAGTAAAGATGAAGAAGAAGTTCGTGCATGATACATTCAAGTAAGTTTTTTAAAGTGAAAACTTCTTTAGGTGGGCTTGACCATTTTTGAGGTAAAAAAAAACCAATAAACTCGTCACCGTCATGCAACACTCTTCGGCAAAGATCGTCAAACTTAGCTAAAAGTTGGGGGGTAATATTTCAAGTCTTTACTTCTATCTAATTTGTAATGTTTCTGTTATAATATGTTTCTTATGTGTACAATAAAGTATTAATCTATCTATCTATCTATCGGTTCACTATTTTCATTCGTTCGGAATGGTTTGGAGGATGGTTACTAATAGAAATTGACTAAAATAACCTAACTACAAAATATACGGTAGTAGTTACTTAGTTGTAATATGATGCTGCTTATTTAAAACAGCTTGTCATTATAATAATAATCATTACTCTAAGGAAACTTTGTGGGCGGGAGGAGAATTTGATGATGTATTTATTACATTAATATGTAAATTTAATCAACACTTCTAAGTATATGGGTAAATCATTTTGGTCTGTAAATCTTATGCGTTGAAATGATATTATTACACGTTTAATTTTATACCTCACGTTGTTTGTTCTGGCATATGTTCTACGCAATATTTTTGCGAAGTTTGGTAATTACGTCAATTTACGAGTGAACACAAGCACGCAAAATTTTGAAATATGAAAGTAATAGCAGTTTATGTCATGTACGCATGATTTTTATTGTTATGTTCATGGTATAACCATGTTTGTTTTGATTAATACATGCGGTAAGTTTATACAAGTTATTACCAGACACAAAACAGAGGAGGAGGCTTCAAGGAACACAGGTATATAAAATCAAATATCGTGCTCTCTTGAGAACGCTTGCGTACCCTATATTATTCCCGATTTCCCCAGCGTCGTAAGATGTGGTAGCTGGAACAACATAACCCACAAGTATTGCCTTCATTTCATATTAAAATATTTCTACTCACCCGAATTTATTTTGTGTACGTAGTATATTAAAATTGTATGCTCGGTGGTTTGATAAAAGCACCTTTAATAAATAAATATAAAGAAAATTTTAGACAAAATATTAAACATTTAAAAAAAAATCCATCCATGTGAAAATACAATATTATGTCAAGCAGAGCCTGAGGCAGCTGTGAATAAAATGCGCATCCGTTTAAAAGCTGATTTGTGACATTTCGAAGTCTTCGTAATTCCATACTGTTTCACGGTAATCTCGAGTACTCAGCTCAGGCATTCATATTATTAAGTTTACGTTAAATCGCAAGCTTTTAATGAAACTTGAAATAATTAATGAAGCTGGAAAATTGTCATCACGAGTCAGGGACGGTATGCGATTTACAAATAAAGTTCAGTGGAGTGGAAAGCAAAGTTGCAGCTAACAATTTAAAGTTAGTCTAGACGGGCGAGTGCGAGCTGAGGTGAGAAAATGGGACGGGGAAGAGGAACCGAAGGAGAAATTCGGTAAGGGGGGCCGGACGCCACTACATGGAACCTCGGTTAACACAACCCAACATTGATAAAGTTGTGCCCAATCTAGAGGTACCTACCTACGGGTAAGTAACTGAGTACCTTCCAACCCTGACCATCTATAATAAAGTACTACTTAGTGGCCTAGAAAATGGTTCTTCCTTTGCTTTAGTTGACATACATCACAAACATCTAATCAAACTAAGTCTAACAAGCGCCGGGTTTCTGGGGTACTTTGGTAAAGTGAAAGAAATAAAAGAAAAAGTATTAGTGACTGGTCTAATAGCTTACCTTGAAACAAGCGTTTTGCTTGTCTTCAACTTTGCTGGCACATTGCCACTATCATTTTAGTTACATAATAACACACTGGCTATGTATTTTGTATATGCAGTAAAGGTGGTAACTATCATGAACATCTTAAGCCTTTGTTTATAATGAATGGATACCATAATAACGGTGGGTATTCACCAGGGACGCGTCTGCGAACTTTAACTTCAGGCGACAAGACAGATAGAGATATCTGCGAAATACTAGGATGCAAGGATCTCTATTGCAAACGGCTTTTTTCTGCGTTTTTTAAGCTTAGATTGGAATCGAGCTTTAGTTGGAAAAGCACTTTTACTATTTGCAAACTTAAAAGTACTTCTGGGTAGGTACTTATTGAATTCCAAGTTTGAATCCTATCTTAACCAACAGAAATGTGATCTCAAACTCAGATAAGAGATTCTCGAAAGTACTTTAACGATAGTATAAATCGCTTTGGCTTTTGTTAAATCTCTTGCAAACTGTGTTTCATTTTCACTCCAATTTAAAAAGTTCCAAAGATGCTACAAAGGTAATTTGGTGGAATTATTGTGTCACATTTTAATTTCGGAGCAAGGTTTTTACGGGTGGTCTATAGCACCTGAATAATATCGGGAACTTTATCAGAGGGTGAGAAGAGGCAGCGGCCTGAGAAGTTTAGCATTAAAAATATTAAAATAAGTAATTGCTCTATGCACCTGCTTGACGCGGCTCGGGCGAAGCGCGTTGCCCGCCCACCCTTCGACGCACCTAAATTACTTTGTGATACGGAAAATCGTGTCTCTTTGCGTCGTTTTATTTATATTTAATTTTATATGTAATAGAGAAGATGCTTTTACAGTTATTGCTATTTCAGTTCAGTTACTCAAGCGTTAGTAAGTCCTAGTCCTACCTTTGGTACTGTAGGTTGTGAATTTGTGTGATGAACATAGTTTTTGGTTATCTGTCGGTAAAAGCATTGCTAAGTACAAAATGAACAAAAATAACTGGTGCATCTGCAAAAACCAGTTCACTACTGTAATCCCGTAGCACGGATTTGCTGTCAGAACTCTGTTGCTCGTTTTTACCAGAAACCAAATGACTTAACAATCGAGTAGTACCAAAAGACGGTTAACAGAGTATTACGTCAATTACATTAAGTGCTAAATCGTGTCTGTCAGAGAAATTCGGAGGATGTAGGCGGACGATTTTGTTATATAAGCCATTACACTGTCCTTGACGACGACGCGGACCGTATAAATTGGTATATTAAGGAGATAAATGAAAGGGCTTAATAGCACTTTCAGCCAAGATCATTGGATATTCACTTACACAGACTTGGCAACAACATAATATATGGCGTTGCGAGTTTGAATATTAATAGTTTAGTTTTAACGAACTCGTCTATAGTATCGTGTTGGTTTAGTCTGGTAAAAGTTATTTTGTGCTCTAAAGTGTAAAGTTTGAATTTTAGTGCCTAAAATTATAACTTTTGACGCCAATGATGAATATTTAAAGTTTGGAATATTAGCTAGTTCATTACCTGTCTGTCTACCCCGACAACATTTTAGTCATGGTTGCCTGATCGCCTATTTATATTATGGTCCAAAGGACCTTGCTTCTTCATCCCTTCGATAAACCCGTAGGGTTTATGCTCTATTGGTCGACATGTAAACAGAGTTTTAAAGACCTACAAAGTTGTGTGTGATACATGAAATATTGTAGACCAAGATCCCATGCTCATAAACCGCTAACTACTACACAGACTGCCAGTGCTCCCAATAAAAGGTTTTTACTATAATTTCAGTAAGTTACTCACTCGGCTCCATTTTTTCCACCCCTGTGCAGCATGCCCGCTCGAGCCATCTCACGCCCACGCCCTGAAAAAATATTAAATCAAATAACGATCGAACAAAACACCCACAGGTAAAAGTCGCCCACATCCTTTTGGGTTAAAGAGTTGGTTAGAGATATCGAGTCCAGAATCATATTATATCTACAGCGTAAGTAACCACGAATTTGGAGCAACTTTCTCTCGCTTCTTTGCAATTGTCTATATCAATAGAATTTTTTTTTTTATATTTACTAGAATAGGAGGGTAAAATAATAATTGGGCCAAAGCCCCAGTTATGCGATAGCGTTTTTGAATGAGTCTGGCTGATGGCTGAGAGCACATCATCAACGCATTCTGTAACCAAAAAATACACACTTTATAACCGAACATATTTACAACTGGAACCTGGCTGTGTGATTTAAATTGAGTATGCATAATTAGATATATGCTATACTGCCAAATAAGTACGTGCGGAACCGAACATAGAACAAGTTCCTCAACAAAAACTTTCCACGTTTTCCGAGCTCTGATTTTGCACACATGCTTTTAACTGCACTATAGAGAAGGATGTACTATACAAAGTCAGTTTCAGCCTTTCAGCCCTTCAGCTAACTTATAGGCGTTTGACTGACCAATCACAAGAAAGGCTAGAATTACTGCTAAAACTTCACAATACAATAACAAATTACGTGTTTGGTCTAGTTTTATAATGCCTCGTAATGTTTGTTTTGTTTTGAAATTAAAATGAAAAATATAATGACTATTACGCTGATGACACCATAACATAATTACTCGACTTCTAAAAAAGGAATTTGATGACTATGACAACAGTTTCGCTCTTTTTATACTTTATTAGCGGCCGCCCGCGGCTTCACTCGCCCGTTCCGTTTTTGTTTGGTTCGTTTTTGGGATAAAAAGTATCCTATGTCCTTCTCCCGGTTTGAAGCTTTATTTTTAGCCCCATTAATTTTCTGCCAAATCGGTTAAGCCGTTTTTGAGTTATAAATAGTGTAACTAACACGACTTTCTTTGATATATATAGATTTGCCTTACAACAGCTATAGAGATAGAGTAGGAGGATTTTTCTTTTCTTTATATATTTTGTTACGTTACGTTTGAGAATGGGTCAACAATAGTGATCAAAACGAGGATTCCCAAACACATCCTGACAACAAACCATCAATTACCGACAAGCGATCACGAGCATTTTCCGCACCTTTTTGCCACTAAACGCGTTTTATGAACACTTGTCCGTAGTTTTGTTCTCTGAATTATATTTATTTTTAGTAATATAATAAACTAAAGGTTACCATAAATTACGACACTTCCCATAATCGGTAGCTATTTGTGCTGACAGTGTCAAAATTTAAAAAGTTACGGTATGGTTGGTTTTTGGGACCAGCTTTCTATAATGATCACCTCTAAGTAAGTACTAGGTTATTAACTGCTATAATATTTTATTGATTGGAATAGGATAAAGGATTATGGCAAAACTTTTTATTTATCAACTGATATTTTTCCAACATATTATTAAATATTATCCAGCAGCTACGAGTACCATGGCAGCACTGCGTCTGATAGTATTTTTATTAATTAAAATATTAATATTCCATTTACAACGCACTTATTGGAATTTCAGTAATGAGATATGGAGCGCATCTATTCATTTGTAAAAGTTACCAATGAGCCGATATACCCTGGCATTTTATTTTACATAGGTACGTTTATTATTATGATTATCAAGATGTCTACAACATTCAATAACACTGATGACGCTTCACATTTTGACTCTAAGCAATTTTTTAATACTAAACTATGCACAAACGTATGTAAAGTTAATATCTATTTAAATAAAAGGAGGTATCAACACTGAACCTAACGGTACGAACGTACGAGTATGTTTATGTTTGCGGATATTCTCATTGTGGCGTGTGATCTCCGTAATAAACTCCATTACGGGACAGGGGCAAAATTAATTACCGCTGGAATTGTTTTATGGATGTTTTCTAATTTTGTTAACTAACTTGTTATTTCCCATTTCTAATACTGTTTATATATAATTCCTTTTACTCTTCTCCACACCAGCAAATTACAAAATAATTATGTTTTGTTTATTCTTGCGTTTGATACATGAACCATCCACTCACGTAATAACGTTTTCCGGGTCTAATAACAGTATCTTTAGCTCAACAAGAAAAGACGCAACAAAATAGAAAACAACAGTACGATTATGTTAGTAAACAGTAAATTATGTTTGTCACTTTCAGTAAATGAAGATGAATCTCTGCATCCGTTCGTCACCTTCAGATAAAGGGGCAATTTAACAGTTTAATCAACGATCTAGGAAAGAAGCTGATGGATGGCCAGTTGAGAAAATTCGGCTTGAGCGTGTAGCACCGTAAATTGCGACATCAGCGCGATTGTCGACAATGAGGCGGGTATTTATGAGACGCTGGCTCTGGGAGATCCATCTCAGTTAAAGCTAGGGAGGGACGCAGGTGGATCAAGATAGGTTTCGAGAATACAGATTCCAAAGTTTTGTTTAGATGTTTCTGCAATTCGAGTATTCGATGAATACCTTGAAAAAGATAAAGTTATATCCGGCTGAAGCCAATTTGAAGAAATTTGGTGGATGGTTCTTGCCAAAAATTCGAAAAATCTAACGTTCAAGTAAGATAAAATCATTTAAAACTGTTGTGTAGATGTGTAGCTAGCTGGTTCGGCAATTCGATAAAATTTACCTTGAAAAGATAATGATGAATCTGGGTACATAAATGTATTGGAGCCAATCAAATTGAGGAGATAGAGATGTCATCCAGTAAATAGGATGGATACTTGAATTTCAAACAAACAAATGACAGTACCCGAATAAAAGGAATTTTAGTGACTCGTAGCGTAAGAGAGGCTATCTCACCAACGCGACGACGACGTATCTATTTTACTGCATCGAGAAACAGCAAAATCGCAAGATGTCGGCGTCAGTTGAACATCAATATTGCACGGTTGTTTGGTCTCGAGTAACACAACAATAGCCTTTTGTTTAGAGACTTCAATAGCATAATTTGCTGCTTGTGAGATGCTGGTGATGATAGGTTAGCGTTAGACGAAACGACGGAGTGTTGCAAATTGAAGGATGAAAACATACATTACGAACGATAGTAGCACTAATTTTGTAACAAATATAATATACACTCATCAACACTGTCTAGGGATATTGAACATATTGTTGATTTTTACAAAAACTGAAAACAAATTCTTTAGAAATTAGATAGGTATAACAGGAATCTTTATTTCGTGTTGTTTATGAATAATAATAAAATACAACTGTTTGATATTATGTAATAATAAAAATTAAAGTAGGAACGCAATCCCGAAAAATCTGAAAATCTATTTGAAATGGAATATCCCTAGACAATGTTGATGTGTGTATATCTCACTTTTCTATCTTTGTGACTAATGAAAATAGCTGTATGATACAGCGGCAAATAAAGAGCCTTCTATTATTAAAAAAGTCTTCTAATATTGAATTCTCTAATCAACCAAATAAATTTATTCAATCAGAGCATCAGCTGACGAGCAACTCTGAATGATTGTTTCATTGGAACAAATACAAAAATCAATATTAGTCAGGGAAATTCATTAATTAACTCTAACATGAACAATGCACATGCAATCGTTTAGCGTTGACTTTTAATAAATTATTCACATGTGCGATTCCGTAATTACACAGTCACCCGACAATACATACACCGGTTGTCAACATCGGCAAAATAGTATACATTTATAAGTAAGCTTTTAAACTATTTACTAGCAGTAAGTAACTCTATATATATTTAGGATCTCGGATATGGCACCAACAATTTTCATGAAATTTAGTATACAGGGGCTTACACAAAGGGGATATACAAGATTTTCTCGTTTAAAGGTATAAGATTATTATATAAGTAACGTATTTAAGTATTATATTAGCTATCCGGTTCCTATAGTACAAGCCCGGCTTAATTTATTAAAAATATAACATCTTCAAGTTCAAGCTTAGTATACCTACTTAGTCATAATAGAATGTACGTGGACAATCCATACAACACATCTAGCCCCCAGTTAAGCAGAGTTTACTATGGGAACCAAACAGCTGATATGATACTTATAATTTTTTTTTATTATATGTCGAATACGAAAATTCCATGCATTGTAAAATGGCTTGAAAGTTGCTTGGAAAAACATAACCCACCGATTCACCCAATCGCTCACTTCGCACGCTCGATCAATAAGGCTGGGGCGCGATGTCGCGTAACAATATCACCATGAACTTTTAGTGGATTACAAGCGGTGAGAGGCTTTTACTCTAACACCGCCGATTTTATCAGTCCTATCATAGGACTCCTGTGTCATTTCATACTGCAAATGATTTGATTTAAAATAATACTAAATACTAATAAAGCGAAAACTAAGTTTCAGTTCAGTTTCATTTATTTATCTTTCCACATACACCACGTTCTTAGATACGTCATACAAATTATAATAATATATTTTTAACAGGCAACAAAAAAAAATAAACATCAAAGAATACAATTGCATAGGTATACATACCTAAATTAGAAAATGTCTGTATGACATTATATATAATATCCACGCATTTAAACGCCATATTTTTATTCCCCGACTAGTGATGTATCTCGTAGCTCGATCCCAGTACCTAGTGATGTCCTATTCCCAAAACCGGCTAACAATACCTACTTGTTACCATATGCGCACATCTAAAGGCCTGCGCACACCTAGTTCGCTGGTTCGCAGTGAAACGCTGTCAAATATCGCTGTAAAATTTGACAGCGTTTCACAGATCGCCGACGCCAGCGAACTAGGTGTGCGCAGGCCTTAAGTGATCAGTTGTTATATTTGCGAGCGATATCGTCATCGTAGACTGCAGCTGATCGCCTAGATATGCGCAATGCTTAAATCATCCGCAATCAGTCAATCGGGTTCTCAGCATCAAGCTGCGGGTGAGGGCCTCTAGCTGGCGTTCTTTACCCTAGCTTCAACTCTGAAAGCTAAGACTTCTAGATCTTCTAGATCACGCGGTTATTCAAACATGAAAAAGGCTAATGTAATGATGTGTATGCTTACCTAATTTAAGTCGCCAAGAAATATGGGCTTATAATATTTTGCAACTGTGAATCACCAAACTCTGGTGCATTAAATAGGTAGGAGTAATAAAACAGAGGATATTGGAACAGATTCGGTATAAAACTTTTCACGAGAGAGCATAAAGGCATCACTTGAAAGTATCGCCGAAGTGAAGAGTCTTTACAAAACCTGCTATTTATTCTGTTATTCCAGCGTGTTATTCATGCGATAATTCGGCGTGACACGCGAACATAACATTACGATACCTGCAATTGCCGACGTAATGTTTTGTGTGCTGAAACCTCATTTGTGTAACTTGATTTGCGATTCAGTTTATAGCTGTAACTAATATGTTATAATCATTGTGCTCGCGTTATTAAAAGGCTAGGTGTTATAAGAATACTTTTAATGCTTATGGCTGAATTCCTTAATAGTAAAGTTGGTTAAAACTCCCGATCTCTGCCTATATGTTACGTCTGACCAGAGATTAACGCTCAATTTTGCTTTATGCTGTACTAGGAAAATGTCTGCTTGGTCACGTGTAGGTAGGTATATGGTGTCAAACAGGGCAGTAAACTTCGTTTTACCGTTTCTTTCTACTATAGGCACACGTGTACTCTCATATCTAATTGTTTAACAGTTGATACCTACACCTATGGTCCTGTAATGTATACTCAAACATCGAAACTGAATTGAAATCGGTCCACATATATAATTAATTGACTCACCTGGACATTCGATCGGGGGGTCGATTGTGCCGCTTGTTAGTTTGGTTCATTCCAAATAACTGAAACAAAACACATCAGTTATAAATATTTGTACCAGCTATCCATAGTCACAAGCTTTGCTTAGTTTGCTGTGTGAGTTATCCATCAAAGTTATTAGTTTATACTATGCCTTATCCAGAACAGTGTTTTGAAAAAACGGAATTAATATTCAATTTATAAAGTGAGGCACAAAAGCACTCGAGAAAAGTATAAATAAATAAAAAAAAAAAAAAAAAAATGTCCTCTCTTCTACCTGCCTAAAGGTCTCTTAGGCCTATTAGTAGTAGTAGTAGTAGTATTAACTTCGCTGAATAAATAGTATCACATACTCTGTGCGTCCGTTAACTTTTTAGTTAAAAACTCATTGATGTTTGCAATAGGGGGGAAATCAAGCGTGATGAACTTGCTACAAAGCACCCTATTTATGATATTTGACGAAGATTTTTAATCTAAAAATTGACACAATTATTTAACCTCAATAGAATAAAATGTGTACCCTGCAATCAAGTATTTTTCTAATAATATAGATACGACGTAATAAATTCATTTCCAGTTCCAGGCAAAGGCGCGCATGGATTATGATAGTTAATTGCCATAAAAACTGCGGCCTCTGGCAAACGAATTTCACAAATTTAAACAGGAATTCTCATAATGCGAGAGGCAGTTTGCAGTCGGCAGTTTGAGCTGGGCCGGCTAGATGTTTCGAGGATTCTCTATTAAATGATATTGCGGGTGAGTGCGCTCGGCCTCCGCTCGCGACACCGATCCATCATGACCCAAATGGAGGAGCGAGCAGGATCACTTCACACATTAACTCATAAGAGCCGCCATTTCGATTAGCCAACAGACTGGCCTCACAAACGCCACCCAAGCACTCAGTTAACTCCTGTTTAGGCTCTCTTGAAACCTTTGGGTACGTGACATAAAAGCCCGTTTACGATCACACAGAATTGCAGTTTTTCACGCAGCACCTGTGGCCGTACTAAAGTGTTTTTACGACCCACAAAATGTAATACATTCTTAAACTTTTCAAAGGACATGCTATGAGAGACTTTTGATGAAAACGAATATTATATGGCCTCGTGTAATGCCAATTTACAAGAATTTCTGCAACATTTTATGATAAAATAGAACCAGTTCTGGAAATTATGAGCTCTGTCTTGATTACTCTGTATCTTCAAAAAAAAATCTCTGTATCTTTAAAACAATTTCAGGCAACATTACTATGTTGCCTGAAATGAATGAATATTAAAAATAATAAGAATTTTAAGTTTCCTGGTTTTGAAAAGAGCAATACAATACAATTTATTTCTAAATGTTCACGTATAATAAAGAATGGTCACGTTTGCTCTCAGATGGAGAGACGGAAGTAGAACCGATACAGAGTTAAAAAGGAGAACGGAATGTAGATAATTTACAGAACGTTTGGAACAAAGGCATCCTCGGCACGCGACCTACATCCTGCAGCCCCATTCGATAAAACTTACAGACGAACATCCACCATTTTAACAAACGAATGCCAAATTTCAATATTTTTCTTTATTTTCGTGCATGATATTGAGATAAACTTTCATGTACAGCTCTACTATATTCCAATGAAAATTGAACATGGTGTATTCACAAAAGTATTAATTGAAATTGTGTCTGCTTATTTAAAAAACAAACGAGATGAAATGGAATTCATTTAGCTATCGTTCGTTATGAACCAACCCAGAAGTTTATTTATTTGAATAAAACTGTTGAAAATAATTCATGGATGTGTTATTTCCGGTACAGAGGGATATTGGGTCAAAATGGTCGTCTCCTGCAGCTGCTGCTGAGAAATTTACACCGAATTGTAATGACCACGAAAAACAGACGAACGGTAGCTTTGAGGATGACTTGAGGAGATAACCAGAGTCACGGCTAAAGACGCAAAGAGCAACGCACATACACAAATTTGACATTTGGGGCCTACATGAGGTGAAACCGAAAATGTAAAGTAGCATTTTTTTTCGTTGTATGGACGAATCCATTTATTTTTTTTGTAAAATATTACAATTAAATGGTGTAAAAAAATTATGATTAGGCTAGAAATTCTCCTAAACTCACAGGGTTCGATAAAATTGAACGCAAAGTTTGCCAAAAACTCTCAATTTTTTTTGGATTTGAAATGGTTTTTTTCCGTTGCTGTTAGAGCCATTGCAATGAAAGTTTTGTTCCCGTTTACCTTAATAAATACGTAAAAACCTGATGTTATTGCATTTTTCTTAGTTGCCGTAGTTTTTATAAAAAAATAAAATTTTCAAAAATATAAATAGATAGGTTTCTGTACTTACTTCTCAGTACAGCCCGAGCGGCCAAGAAGGTTGGACCTATGTCAAATTTCGTGACATGACATTTCATCTCTGACTACGTAAAATATACCCTAGATTAAATCATAGCTACTACTGGTACTATAAATTTGCCACAGTGTAACATAAAACAAACTGTCACAGTATAACGAAATGACATAAAACCATCTTCATCGTACATTATGATCGATAACCTGTATTCACATCATCATCAGCCTGTAGAAGTATATATTTTATGTAGCATATAACTTATCAAGTACATTCTAGGGCACGTTCCTATCGTGCGTGACCAGCGAAGCGCAATGCTTTTGTTAAATACCTCCATTTTTGTAGTTGCATAAGTAGCTATCTTCCTATCTACCCAGTGCTTTCCGTCATCATCATCAGTAAGTAGAAGTCCACTGCTAGATATAGACCTCCTTTATACATTTCCATGAAAAAACAATTTGCCGATTTCCCACGATCTTTAGAATGTCATCGGTCCATTAGGTGGAGGGGCGCTCTGGTTGCTTAGCACCGGTTATATTGTCGTAGCGACCCGCTTTTTGATTCTAAAGGCGTGTGTTCAAACCCCGTCATGCACAAATTAGTTTATCTGCCAAAAAACCTATGTGCACTATGTCAGTACACTCTAACGGTGAAGGAAAACAATAAATGAAACCAACGTGAAGTAGCAAAACTTTTGAGGCACATTCATAATCCACCACACCAGCTTTAATTTTCTATTGACATGACAAGAAGAAGACTCAAAAACTAGTAGCCGATTTTAGGCCTTTATAAAAATAGTGTCGATTTTGCAAAGAGTTTGGGAGCCCATTACAATGAAAAGGAAGTATATATATATATATATATATTATTGACAATCTACACTACACTATCTAGCCCTAAACTAAGCAGAGTTAGTATTATGGGAACCAGATAGCTGATGTAATACTTAAATACATTTTGTTTGTAAATACATAGGTACTTGGAAAACAATATAACATCCAGATGGAGAACAAATATCTATGATCACCACACAAATATTTGTTCTCGGTGGGGATCGAACCCACGACCTATGGCGCAGAAGGCAGAGCTACTAATAAATGAGCTGAGAGCCCAGTCATAACAATAATATCATGGGTTTTGAGTATTTTTGATTGCCGTCTTTTAAATCTGGAGGTGCCTGTAATGTCCCGAATTCTGGAACTTTCTGTCAAAGGCTTCATGCACGGTGCGCTCAAATACCCAAATACCAAAATACATGTGCCTATTTCTATACACGCAGCAAGGAGTTTCCCAAGATTTTGCGTTTGACAGAACTTTGAAGAGTCAGTTGGGGTTGTCGAAACTCTTTGGTATACCTAATATTTTTAAATGCCGATAAAATACAATAATATAAGTCGAATAGACAGTGTTATTTCACAATGCTTCACTGATCTCCACCGCAATGAGCACCGAAGGCCTAAATGAGTGCAAAGCTTAAAGCCACCCATAAATAATTTCCATTTCAATTCATTTATGAATTGAAATGAAAATTATCTATGCATGTAATGTATTGTATTATGTATATCAGTTATCTAGCACCCATAACACAAGCTTTGCTTAGCTTGGGGCTAGATAATGTTGTGTGAATTGTCCAGCATTATTATTATTATTATTATTATTTATTTCCATAGGCATGAATTCTATGCACTAAGTTATACTTACTAGATTTACATACAGATCTGGAAGTATAACCTTTTAGATAAAAGAAAAATTTACTAAATTGGATCATAAAATTAAATGACGAAGGTATGCAGTAACAAATAATAAAACAAAACGGCTTAGCCGATTTTGATGAAATATTACTTTTCAGAAAAAAAAAGATTAAAAGGGAGAAGACGAAAGAGAAGAAAAAAGATAAGAATATTATTGTACAAAAAAAATTGCCCCCCTTGCCCCCCAGGACCCCCCCTTTTGTGAGTGCTACCGGATGCCGTCGAGATAGGGGGTTTTCGATTAGGGTTTCGTATAGAGGGTTTCTTCCTGAATTGAAAAAACAAAAAAAACACCCCCCTCTTGCCCCTTTTTTCACCCCCCCCTTTCGTATCTTCCAAGCGGAGTGACTTGCAAGACTTTTTTTTTGGGTCATGTAGGGAAGGTGAGATTATTTTGAAAGCAAAATAAATTTTGCCCCCCTCCCCCCTCTAGACCCCTTTATTATTTTTGACCCTTTTTTTCGAGTGGAGCATTGCGGCGAGCGAATGGGGAACAGTGCGGCGAGCAAAGCGAGCCGTGCTGTGACCCCCCCCCCCCCCCTAAGCCCCCCAGAACCCCCTCCTCCTGAACCCGGGGGGAGCGTCGCGGCGAGCGAAGCGAGCCGTGCTGTGACCCCCCTCTCAAGCCCCCAGAACCCCCTCCTCCTGAACCCGGGGGGAACGTTGCGGCGAGCGAAGCGAGCCGCCACGCGACCACGCCCACCCTACTGAAATTTAGAACCCTCTCCTACTGAAATTTAGGGTGTCTTAGGGGTGTGAAAAAATGTTCACTAGACTGAGTTCAAAATTCAAAATGGCGGCTGTGCCACTTCCGGTTTTGCAAAAATCGTCCGATTAAGGTCGTTCAAACGGTTCATTCGACTGAGGACTATGATTGGAGATTGAATTTTAGGTTTTTTAAGGTGTTTGATTGGATCTTCACTTGGTTTAGGGTTCCGCCCCTGTGGGAACGCATTGAGGACGCGAGCTGCTTGCAGCTCGCGATGCACGCGACCCGGTAGTCAACGTTTGGGTTCCTTCCAGCGGTTTCGACCCGTTAAGGGTTTTGGCTTGACGTACAATTTAGGGTTCCGTATAAGGTTTTGATTGGGGTTTTACTACATTGAGCAATTTGATTAAGTGTTCGACTTTTAGGGTTCCTTAGGACTTTGATTGGAGTTTCAACTACACTTAGGAGCTTGATAATGTTAACATTTTTAGGGTTCCTTAGGACTTTGATTGGGGTTTTACTACATTGAGGAACTTGATAAAATAAACAACTTTTAGGGTTCCTTAGGCCTTTAATTGGAATTTTACTTCACTTAGGACCTTGATTATGTAAACAATTTTAGGGTTCTTTAGGACTTTGATTGGGGTTTTACTACACTGAGGAACTTGATTCACTGATCGACTTTTAGGGTTACTTAGGACTTTCTTTACTACTTTTTGGGGTTTTACAAGTGCAAGTGTAATGTAAAACTGGGAGTAGCACACCGACACGCGAGCTGCTTGCAGCTCGCGCACACGAAAAAACTAGTTAAGGGGCTGACGTATGGAAAATTTTCATACAAACGGAATACCAAAATGATTTCTAATTTAGACAGATTTACACTATATTATTGTAATAATTGTATTTGCATAGTATTTATCTAGGTTCTTCAACAGTTTTTATTTCAAATTACTTACCTAAAATTTTTTTTTTTTTTATTTGTTTATTAGGTACACAAAACAGAGCACAATCGATAATTTACAGGCATAAATATTATTAAATTATGAGCTAGACAGTACCCCAAAACATGCGTACACAGAATGCATAGAACAGGAAAGTTATGTAGATAGCGTGTAACCAGGCTTAACTAGTAGTAGGTGATTAAAGTTAACATTTACTTGGAACTTAGGTGTACTAATACAATTATTTTATTACAGTAAGTGCACACACTTCGAGTTAAGACTCGAAGAGAGTGCAGAATTAATTAACTAACTAATTTGAGTTTTCGGCACACTCTAATGAAAGAGTGGCCAAAGCTGAATTCTTAAATTTATTTTGATTATTGTTAAAGATATCAATTTTATCACTGTATTTAATCAATAAATCGTTAAATAGGCGACACATTCTGACAACGGGGTTATAATAGGAGGTGTTGTTTGAATGGACTTGTAGGGCGAAAGTGTTCTGAAAGGGTTGCCGAGGTCTAGGCTTTATATTTAGATTAATAAGATAAAGTAAGCAAGGAGAGTCGATATGCGAGTGGATAATTTTGAAAAGATACAGTAGATCATGATATTTGCGACGATTTTCTAATGACATTAAATGAAAATGATGGAGCTTTGCAGTATAGTTAGGCAATTTTCTATTAAGACCACATCTGTAACTTAAAATATTCAGAAACTTTTTCTGGACCCTCTCAATCCGGTCAACGTGAATATTGTAGTAGGGAGACCAAACAACGTCGTTGTACTCTAAAATAGTTCGCACTAAGGAGCAATAGAGGTAAATAAAACTTTTTGGATTCCTGAAATCTTTTGTAGTTCTTGATATAAAGCCAAGAATTTTTGTACTCCTAGATATAACCTGATCATAGTGCGCACGAAATGATAGCTTTTCATCGAATAAAACGCCAAGATCTCTAACAATGGATTTCCTTTCAAGATTTTGCCCCTTCAAGTTATAATTATATATAATTCTATGTGTTTTCTTGGTGATAGTAATGACACAGCACTTTTTTACATTTATAAACATGTTGTTCATCTCGCACCAATGCTGGACAACGTCCAAGTCTGTCTGAAGTTGCAAAGAATCGTTGAGGTCATTAATGGTATGATAAACTTTCAAGTCGTCCGCATACAATAAGCAAGGGCAAGATAGACGTTCAACGAGGTCATTAATAAATGCAATAAAAAGAAGTGGCCCAAGATGTGAACCTTGCGGGACGCCAGATGTAACAGCAGCAGGTGTCGAGATAAACCCCTTAATAGCAACCAATTGACTTCTTCTATGCAGGTAAGACTCAATCCAACGCAGCAAGCTTCCATGAATGCCGAAAAAAGACTCAAGTTTGGCACATAGGATGTAATGATTCACCTTATCAAATGCTTTTGAGAATTCAGTATAGATACTGTCGACCTGTTTGGTTTTTGCAAAAGCTCCACAGAGATAGTTTTTGTATTCCAGTAGGTTAGAGGTCGTTGATCGATTTCTAACAAAGCCATGTTGTCTAGGAGATAAGAGAGGCTGAATATGGTGGTATAATGAATCGTAAACTAAAGACTCAAAAAGCTTACCAAAACAAGACAAAATGCTTATAGGGCGGTAATTCTCACATAGCGATTTGTCGCCGGATTTGTATATAGGTATAATATGAGCGGTTTTCCAAATACATGGGAAGACACCAGCCTGAAGGGATGCATTAAATAACAGACAAAGAGGCACACTTAATTGCTTACAGCATTTCTTTATAAGTACGGGGGGAATGCCATCGGGTCCAGCACCTTTACTTGACTCTAATCGTAAGATTTTACGCATTACTTCTTCTTGGGTGATTGAGATATTGTGCAAAATAATACTGCTACGTGACGGTGCTGACCTTACATCATATGAGTTAAAACTTTGTGGAGCCTCGAAAAAAATGAAATAAACACCAATCGCATTTTGCACATTTTTATGCTAAACTTATCAAGTTTTCTACCTATTGGTTTCGTACTAAAAACAACAATATCTTACGTGTTTTTTGTTAAGGAACCTAGTTTATATTGTCTAGTTACAGAATAACAATACTATGTAAAGAATACAAAAAGTTTTCAGTCATCATTTTTGGTATTACGGAACACGATCAAATTCATGGCATTTTCGAACGGCTACTATTGCTATCGCGCACGCACGGTGCGGGTGGCGGGGTGCAGGGGGAGGAAACACTTGAAGCACACGGGACACTTCGGTTGTGTGTGTGAATCGCTCGGACTTCGGACTAGTTAAATACCTACACTGGCATAAAACATAATAATAATAATAATATCGTTTATTTCAGACCAACAAATGCACACATTACAAAAATGACACACTTTGGGTCCATAGTAATAAATACCTTAGAGACTAACATACATAAAATAAAATAAAATTACTAATCAAATCTTCAAATCTTAGGGGATTTTTTCTTTAGCGCACCCCTAAAGCGACGAAAGACGATTCCTGGCGGCCAGAAATCCGAAGTGAGAAACATGTCCCCATGCTTCGCAGGCACCTGGAGCACGTACGATTTGAAGGCCGTGTCTCTCACTCCCGATGGCTCTAGCCGCTGCAGATGTAGCTGTATTGGTGGCGGGTCCTTGATCCAGAAACGGATCCTCTCCTTTACATAGCGAAGGACCTCATCACCTGAAGTATTCGGGTCCAATCTCGAGAGGTAAAGGAGGATGGTCGGGTCCACAGCACGCAGGGTGACTTCTGTTGCTATGACGCTGCCGGTACCACGTTTATTTCGTGATGGTTTCTGTTTTTTCTCCACCAGGGTGAAACCATCTTTATCTACTTTTTTTGATGTACCAACGGGGATCTTCGTTTGTGCCTTCTGCCTCAAAACAGCGCAAGGCACTGGCGATGGTTGAGGCTGGCCGGAAGCTTGCGCATAACTTTTCTTCTTCGCCGGTTGACGCTTATAATGCTTAGATATTTGATAATTGTTAGTTTAGGAAGGGTACTAAGTGAAGATGGGAAATACTAAGTACCTAGGTAGGTTGTAGGTTGGGTAAACGAAATTAAGGTGCAGCACTAGGTCAAAAAGTCTGCCGAAATTTCGAAAAAAGCCAACATTTCGACTAAAACAAATTATGAACCATTAATTTCTATACAGGGTGGAATTTTGTAATGCCACCTGGAGGGAAAGTACTCTTAATACTGCAGATAGAAAATTTTACTCAAAGGAAACATTCCTTTATTTTTGGATAGAAAGCAATTTCTAAAATTAAAAATAAAATAATTTTTAAATTAATTTTTTTTTTTGAAAGGAATAAATTTATTCTTTTAAAGAAATGAATTCGTTAAAAGAATAAATTTGTGTATCCAAGAGAATGGAGCCCATTTCAAGCAACTAATTTCAAGTAACTAGTTAGTTATCCATTTTTTGTAAATAATTAAATTAATTTAAGATTTCCTGGTTTTTCTTTCATTTAATTTATCATGTTTGTTAGAGAGATTTCATCCTTATAATTGACTAACGATCGATGCAATAAAAGTACAAGGTATAATTTTTCTGATTTTAGCCGGTTCAATTCCCGGGTGTGAGAGAATTTTCGAAAAACTTTGAATGCAGTTTGCTTTCTATTCAAAAATAAAGGAATGTTTCCTGTGAGTAAAATTTTCTATCTGGAGTATTAAGAGTACTTTCCCTCCAGGTGGCATTACAAAATTCCACCCTGTATATGAAGTATTGATAAAAGGTCTAAGAAAAATTACAACAAATTATTTTTTTTCTTTATTTATTTGTAGTTCAAACAAAGCAGCCAAGTGCGAGTCGGACTCGCCCATGAAGGGTTCCGTAGCATCAATTAACATAATATAAAGGTTTTTGTAGTTCGTCGAAAGGTAAATTGCGGTTTACGATTTATGACGTATAAAAAAAAACTACTGACTTGATCTCGTTCAAACTAAATATCGTTGGAAGTTTACATAGTAATGTACAACATATATTTTTTTTGGATTTATCATTCTCTTATTTTAGAAGTTAGAGGGGGGGGGACCAACTTTTTTCAGTATTCAGTATTCAGTTTATTTATTGCCTTATTATGCATGTAAATTTAACAGTCAGATCTTAGAACTAGTTTAGAATCAATACATAATTTACCCTGCAAGGGTGTTGCAATACAGTAGAAGCGGACCGATATGGAATATTAAGTATTACAATTACATCTGTCTGTGATACTGATAAGTCAATAGTTATATTATATTATTATTATATTACATGTCAATTGCTTAAAATATTTAGGATAGAAAATGTCTCGATACAATAATAGTTAAAATAATTCCAAATAAGGTCCAAATGTCAAACACAAACTGAATTTCTTATTACATTGTTATCTTATCGGCTAGGAATTCGTCAACAGAATAGTAACACTTGGATAGGAGCAAATTTTTTAAACTATTTTGAAATAAGGAGTTTTTAGTTTCATTTTTAATTATGTCAGGAATTTTATTGAATATTTTTACTAGCCTAAAGTCAGGACTTTTGTCAATCGTTTTTAATTTAGTCGCTGGTAGAATCAGCTGGTCTTTATGTCGTCTATTATAAAACGTATTATTTTCTAGTTTGGAAAAGAAGAAGTGTCTATATTTCCTAACAAAGATCGACATTTGTAGTATATATATACATGGTAGCGTTAGAAGTTTGTTTTGTTTGAAATGGGGTTTACAACTATGTCTTGGCTTAATGTTTAGTAATATCCTAATTAACTTTTTTTGTTTGATAAACACGTCGTTAAAATCTACACTATCGCCCCATAGCACAATGGCGTAATTGAGCCATGCAAATGCGTTTGCATAGTAAGCTGACAAGGCGGTTTCGTAATTTGTGTTACATTTAATAATACTTAGGGCATATGTAAATCTAGACAGTTTTGATTTCAAGGTTTCTACGTACTTTTTCCAATTGAGGTGGGTGTCTAATGTTACCCCTAGCAGTTTAAATTCATTGCATTCGTTAATTTTAAGTAATTTGGTCAATTTTGTTAGATCAAGAGTTTTCCTTTGGTAGGTTTTGAATTGTATAATTTTAGTTTTATTTAAATTTATTTCCAGGTTGTGATCGCTAAGCCATTGTTTGGTAGTTTCCAAAGTATGTTGTAGATACTCATAGTCGATTTTTTCTGTACTTTCAAACAACAGGGACACGTCGTCTGCAAAAAGGACACACTTAGCATTGATAGCAGTTGGTAGGTTATTTACGTATATCAAAAATAGCAGACATCCGAGTACGCTTCCTTGCGGGATAGAATTATTTATAATTTTTAGGTCCGAGTTAATGTTACGTAATTGGTTTGTTTTGTCATCATAATGTTCTATGCATACATATTGGGTTCTATTTTTTAGGTACGACTGAAGCCATCGGAATGCTGGTCCTCTTATTCCAGACTCATATATTTTTTGTAAAAGTATGTCGTGGGCGACATTGTCATATGCCTTTGACATATCTAGGAAGAGGCCTATAGCGTATTTTTTATTACTCATACATTTGTAGATTTCTTGTACATTTTCTACTTTGGAAGTGTCTCTCGCGCAAACTATTCAGTTTAGAAAAAAACGATATTAGAAACCTCAACATCATTTTTGAAGACCTATCCATAGATACCCCACACGTATGGGTTTGATGAAAAAAAAAATTTTGAGTTTCAGTTTCAAGTATGGGGACCCCCAAATTTATAGTTTTAGAAAAAAACGATATTAGAAACCTCAACATAATTTTTAAAGACCTATCCATAGATACCCCACACATATGGGTTTGATGAAAAAAAATTTTTTGAGTTTCAGTTTCAAGTATGGGGACCCCCAAAATTTATAGATTTTTTTCTATTTTTGTGTAAAAACCTTAATGCGGTTCACAGAATACATCTACTCACCAAGTTTCATCAGTCTAGCTTTTATGGTTTCGAAGAAAAATGGCTGTGACACGGCCGGACAGACAGACAGACAGACAGACAGACAGACAGACAGACAGACATGACGAATCTATAAGGGTTCCGTTTTTGCCATTTGGCTACGGAACCCTAAAAACTGCTACCACTCAACGTCCGGTGGAAATATTGATAAAAGGACTGAGAAATACTTGAACAAAATTTTTTTTTTTTTTTTTTTTTTTTTTTACATGATATAGACCAGCCTTTGGCTACAATCTCACCTGGTGGTAAGTGACGATGTAGCCGACGATGGAGCAGGATGGTCTAGAAGACACCTATTCACTCTTGCCTTGAAGAGGCCCAGATTGTAGTGGTCAGGAAAAACAGCCGCCGGCAATGAGTTCCATTCCCTGGAGGTTCGCATAATGAAGGTGGAGCCAAAACGCTTAGTGCGAATGGGTGGTATGCTTACCAGGTATGGATGGTACTGAGCCGTGCGTCTGCTAGTCCTATGGTGGAAGGGAGATGGTGGTATAAGATCATGCAGTTCCTCACTACATTCCCCAAAATGTAACCTATAGAAAATCGATAGGCAAGCAACTTTGCGACGATGTGCCAGACTCTGGATTTTAGTCTGCGCCATGTGTTGCTCACCTATCAGCCTAAAAGCTCTTCGCTCAATCGAGTCTAAGGCAGCAAGCTGGTGTTTGGCAGAGCCGTCCCACAGGTGACAGCAGTACTCCATACCAGACCGGACTTGTGCTTTGTAAAGGCTAAGCAGCTGTCCTGGTGTGAAGTACCGCCTTACCCTGTTTAGGATGCCAAGCTTCATGGAGGCTGTTTTAGCCCTAGACTCGATATACGACCCAAAGTTGAGAGCAGGCGTAAGCGAAGCACCAAGGAGCTCAAGGTGATCCCGTATCGCTATAGGTACATCTCGGAAAACAGGAACGTGGGGAAACTGACTTTTCTTTGCTGAGAACAGGCAAGCCTGCGTTTTGGATGCATTGAATTTGACCAAATTGGCGTCACCCCAGTCAGACACCAATTTGAGTTTCATATTCAAGCGCTGCAGCATTGCCTCTCTCTCTTGCTGAACCACATTCTGTTTGGCCTGAGCATTGGAAGTATATCTTTCCACAACTGTGCTGTCGTCTGCATATCCCATGATACCGGGTATGAGCAGGTCGTTAATGTGCAGCAAAAACAGAGTGGCAGATAGTACTGACCCCTGAGGTACACCGGCATTAATAGCCAATTGATCCGACGAGCAGCCATCGATAACTACTCGAATGGATCGTTCCCTCAGAAAGTCTTCAAGCCAGGAACAGAATTGGGCTGGAAGTCCGTATGCTGAAAGCTTGCCAATAAGGCTAGCATGCCAGACCCTGTCAAATGCCTTTGAAATGTCAAGTGAAACCGCTAGTGCTTCACCGCATTTCTCTATGGCTTCACTCCAGAGGTGCGTGGCATACACAAGAAGATCCCCAGTAGACCGGTTTCGGCGGAATCCGTACTGGCGGTCACTGAGGAGGACATTGTCTTCAAGGTATGCGAGGAGCTTACCGTTCAGTACACGCTCCATACATTTACAAAGTATGGAGGTGACCGAAATAGGTCGGTAGTTTGACGGGTCGGCGCGACTACCTTTTTTGGGCACAGGCTGCACATTGGCTAGCTTCCAAGACTTGGGGACTATACCAGTTTCAAGAGATACGATCAAAACGAGACTTCCTTATCACCTTTTTGCAGGATTTGGCGGCTTTGTTGTAGGCTTTCTTCTTCTGTCGCGTGTCAGAGGCTTTGCCGTTTCGTGCATCAACCCAGGCAAGGTAAGCTACATGTTTTTGCGCTTCTGCGCTAGCGCATGTAGGAAATAGTTTTTTTTTTATATAACTGGAGCTCAATAAACAGAGTACCGCTCAACGTCTGGTGGAAATATTGATAAAAAGACTTGGAAAAATTTCAGCAAAATATTTTTTTTCTTTATTTATCTGGATCTCAAAAAACCGACTACCGCTCAACGTCAGGTGGAAAGATTGATGAAAGGACTAAGAAAAATTGGCACAAAATATTTTTAGTCTTTATTTATCTGGGGCTTAAAAAAACTGCTACCACTCAACGTCAGGTGGAAATATTGATAAAAAGACTTGGAAAAATTTCAGCAAAATATTTTTTTTCTTTATTTATCTGAATCTCAAACAACCGACTACCGCTCAACGTCAGGTTATAATATTGAAAAAAGGACTAAGAAAAATGGCTACAAAATATTTTATTCTTTATTTATCTGGGGCTTAAAAAAACTGATACCACTCAACGTCAGGTAGAAATATTGATAAAAAGACTTGTAAAAATTTGAACAACATATTTCTGTTTTATTTTTCTGGAGCTCAAGAAATAAACTACAGCTCAACGTCAGGTGGAAATATTGATAAAACGACTAAGAAATTAAAAAAAAAACTTTATTTATTTTGAGCTCAAAAAACTGCTACCACTCAACGTCCGGTGGAAATATTGATAAAAAGACTGAGAAATACTTTAACAAAATAGTTTTTCTTTATATAACTGGAGCTCAATAAACAGAGTACTGCTCAACGTCTGGTGGAAATATTGATAAAAAGACTTGGAAAAATTTCTGTAACGTTCACTAGAAGTTGCTTCATGCAATCAAAATTGAGTTCTATATAGTAATTGTGATAAGACATAAATATTTTTTTTTTCAGTTTGTTTATAATCATTATATAAGTATCCACCTATAGTAGGTTAGCTTGGTACACTTTTTTCGCGAGTTTTGTGCGAAAGCCGAGGTCCATGTAATTGTAGGTCGATGTTCGCAATCGTTGGTTTTGCGAATGTAAATAAGCAGAATAAAAGCAACCTAATTGCTCAACGAATAAAGTATATTTTTAAATGCAGTCACATTATTAGACTTTCTGTACTTTGGTAAGTGAGCCGCTTTGCGTGTTTTTTATTGCTGTGTGTGTGTGATCGATGAGGTCTGGCGAACCACACCCCACCTGATGTTGAGCGGACCTCCACCCATGATCTTCAACTGTAACGTCATGACTGGTTTTGAACCCACGCCCCCCAACCGCTAGGCCGATGAGGTCTGGCGAACCACACCCCACCTGACGTAGAGCGGATACCCACCCATCATCTATTACTGTAACGTTATCACTGATTTTGAACCCGCACCCTCCAACCACTAGGCCAATGAGGTCAAGCAAACCACACCACACCTGATGTTGAGCGGACTCCCACCCATCATCCTCTACTGGAACGTCATCAACCACAACTCCATCGCTCCGCGCCGGGGTCAATGGCTCTCTCAACTCAACTCGGAGTCAATGGTTCTCTTTACTCTTCTTCAATTTGGTCCAGAACCCGCACAAACCCTACCTGATGAATAAACTCACTCGTATCATGTTAGAGAATTTCCTGGTGTCTTTTCTAAGTGCGTAAATAGCTACTCTAAAGGTTCTTTATCGGTTCAGGAATGTTGTTTTTTTTTTCACTTTATTCTTGCATTCAGAGCATGACCAATCCTTGCTTATTGAATACTAGAAAAGCGAAACAAGCAAGCAATAAGCTTAGAGGGTTAGTCAGGTAATGCAGCCACAAAAAATAAAAACATAAAATTGTAGGGTGCAAAAAGTCAACTCTCTTTGACCAGATTTGAACTCCCGCCCACCTCGTCCTCTCAGTGTGAATCCGCACGCCCTAGCCACTAGCCTATCTGACGCTTAGTAACGTTGACGAAATTAGGCAATTCATAAAAATCGTTAGCAGTGGCTGACGCACACGCACAAGCGCGGCACTATGGTTGGATTCACGTATAGAAGTAGCGCGTCACACGAGCGCCTGTGTGTGTATACTACTATTATATATTCCGTGGCGCCCGCATCAAATGAATAGAGATAGCTATATTCGGAGCAATTTTTGCCCGCGCCTCGAATTGAAGTTGCGAGCTGCGTCCGTCACCCTCTTAATATCTAAACTTAAACATTACGGTATTCTAAATCGCTCCATTGACTTATTACAATCGTACTTGACTGATAGAATCCTTAAAGTTGATGTGGGCGGTGAGAGATCTTTTGGGTCAGTTATTGACATAGGGGTGCCACAAGGTTCGATATTAGGTCCTTTCTTGTTTCTAGTGTACGTAAATGACCTTCCTTTTTTGGTTAAAAAACTATGTGAAACAGTACTATTTGCTGACGATACCTCATTAATTTTTAAAGTCGATAGATAGAAGGCTAATTACGATGACGTTAACGCATCTCTGTCGTAAATACTTAACTGGTTTAATAATCTTTTACTTAATGTTAAGAAAACTCATAAGTTTTATGAAAAAATATTTTTTGAGTGTCAGTTCTAAGTATAAAAATCATAATGCGGTTTACAGAATACATCTATTTACCAAGTTTCATCAGTACATATAGCTTTTACAGTTTTGTAAGTACCATACTTCAAGCAAATAAATTATTTCTTTTCATTTCATTTCATTTTTTTGAAAAAAAGTGACTGTGACATACGGATGGACAGACAGACAGACATGACGAATTTATAAGGGTTCCGTTTTTTACCTTTAAAAAATACAAGTGTTCATTCACCGACTACCGACATTTATGAACTTGCAACTCACTCTGGTTTTGCATAATATGAGGAAAATCTCTCTTGGTGGAAGGTTTCTTTTATTAAATCTGGGGCTATTTGCTTGTTATACTATATAAATTAGACTACTACTACTACACTACTATATAAGTTAGATTTAAAATGTAGCGTTCGTGGTAGTTTAAAAAATACCGCACAGCTTGCCATTGTTATCACCAATCCTGGATGAAAAATATGCAATGGAAACTCTGCGACGGGAATCAGCTAACATAACAATTGGGTTATATTTATTTACTGAATATCTGTCTGTGTTTTTGTCTAACGAAGCGTATTCTAGTCAACACATTGTAATGTCGTGACAAATGTCAGACCCAAGCACAGAATAAGTAATAGTTGGTATCAAATACATGAATTCACAGCTCAGGTCAGGCAACGCCATCTTTATTTTAATTTTTTCCAACTTTCCGGTCGTGTTTTGTTTTTAGACCAGCGTATAGCGGAGGCTTAGTACGTTTGTAGGCACTAAATATTGCACATCGGCTTTTCGGCTTCGTAGAGCGCTATATCTCTTTCTGACGTACACTATATACGCTCTATGAAGCCGAAATTATCCGATGTTTGCTGCAGTATACTTATTTCGATAGTGCTTATAAACCAGCATGAAACACAGTTGTGTGAAGCTGTCTGCCAATATTGTGCATTGTGCTAAATTGTCTCCTATGCTGTCCCACATAATATCCTGGTGTGCAATGCCCCAGTTAGCCACCGGCAATAGAGAGCGCCATTAGAGTCGCCCATGTGTGTTAACTAGTTTAGTTCCTGTTGCTTGTTTTTAGCGCTGAACTGGCTGAAAAAAGCAATATAACAGAGGAAATCGGGTCAGAGCTTTTATGTGTACCCTTATTTAAATCTAGACATATCTCGCTCAGAGCAAGGCTCATCGTGCAAATTCTCACCTTAGATGGTAGCCTACCACTAAGGTGCGAATTGATGTTTCTGTTCGAATGGCCTACCACTGGTAGGCTATTCGAATGAAAACTCCGTCATTGAATTATCAGATTTGGCCAAATGTTAATGAAGTGGTTTATTATGCAATAATTATAACAGTTTACATAAGTAAGAACACTGTTTCCTCTCCATAGTATTAAATAAACCCATGCAAGACGCCTGTCGGTTGCATAAACAAGCACCCTACGTTATATTTGCCAGTTGCCCTATTTCTGTAACTTGCTAGAATAATTCTGTCTCTCACTCAAAGTTGCAATGCGGTCTTGCCGCCACAGTGTGCAAAGTGCATCTGATAAAATTTACAGCATCTCGAATTCTGTTTATTTCATTCAATGCTTTTTTTTGTAAAAACCATGGAACAAAATGTCTTGTTGCCCCTAAGTACATGATATCTCTAACTTTAAATATAAAAAACACTATAATACTTTGTATGAAAATTCATCTGTTTGAATATTAGATAGATAGATAACTCTTTATTGTTCACCACACAAAGGATACAGTACAGGACATAAAAAAATAACAAATAGGTAAAACAATGGGCGACCTTATCGCTGAGAGCGATCTCTTCCAGGCAACCTTTGCATGGAAAGAAATAACGAATATTATTATTTATGTGCCACAATGTAGATCCCTATTTCGTTTATAAATCGGAAAATCAAAAGTTTCTAATAAAAAGTTGGCCTTATTTACTAGCGCTATTGTTTTGTGTGGAGCGTTGGTGAACCTAACAATGTACGATATGAAGAAGCGAAGGTTGGTGGTGGTTGTCCATAACGTAAGACAGACATCCGCAATCCAAATGCTGTTTGCGCCGGCGGCGACGAGCTAGAAATAGTTGCTTTTTAATGCTCAATATTCAAAAACAAATCTTTGTTTTGAATATTTGGGCAATGTTTATTAGCTTACTTGGCTAAGATTGTAATGTATACTAATTTAGTGAAAAAAAAACTTGCTGAACAATATTCAGGAATTTGGTTTACTGCATAGGTGCTGCAAGAAATGATTTCATAAGAGAACAGTCAGGTTTTCCTACTTCTGAAAATTAATCGAGTAAAAAAACTGTAGAAAACTCACCCCGCAAGGGCCTCATTAAAATATTTTTATCATTTCCTTACTTCCAGTTAGATAGCAAAATGCAAATTTAGTTTCGCGAAGTCGGTAACTGTTATCTGATGACGAGGCGCCCGCTGCTGACTCGAATACTTGTTTCCTTTTACGAAAGATTCGTCGACGGACTCAACGCGATATAATAAGAGGAATTCCAATTTATTTAAAAAGCGACAAAGTAAATGGTGTTTTAAATGAATTGGTTTAAATACCACATTTGTCTATCATCAAAAATAAAAATAAAAGTTATGACACCATATTCATCTTTTTATGCGCACAAAGTTTATCTTTTTGAAGCTGCTCCGTCTTGAAAATAAGGTCGCTTGTTTCAAAACGCGTGAAATAAGAACGTAAAAGTTTTTATGGTTATTCATGACAGGCATGCGTGTCCGATCCACTGATTCGACAGAACTATGGTACTATGATCCCAATTAAAAATGTTAATTTACTACGTGGACTAACAAATATGTAGTGACAGGCATTACATTATTACAAAGAATTATAACTTACCTCAAATTACCTCTGCTAATATTTGATGTTTATTTGACTTTCTAAAGGAATACATGATTTACTTTTATAGCTATAAACTGGGGCAGAATTTGAATAGAATTAGAATTTGTTATTTACGTTTGTTTTTCACGTGATCCCACTGAATTGGCTGCGGCTATTACCAAACAAGTCTGCTACTCTCATAGCTCAGTCGGTAGTAGCTTTGCCTTCTGCGCTGGAGAGCGTGGTTTCGATCCCCAACGAAAACCAGTTTTTGTGTGGTGAACGTAGATGTTTGTTCTGTTTTTGGGCGTTAAATTGTACTATAAGAATATATTTAAAGAAAATATATAAGTACTAATATCAGCTTTCTGGCTCCCATAGTACTAGCTCTGTTTAGTTTGGGTTAAATAGTGTTGTGTGGATTGTCCAAGATATTTATTTATTTAAGTATATCATCAGCCCAGTCCAATTCTATCTTGAAACATGCGCCCTTAGATAATTAGGTATCAAATCAACATTTATAAGGGCTTGTTACTTGCAGTAAACGTCCAATTCAGTTGTTGTGTTAGTGGAGGTAAACAGTGGCATTGTGTCGCTCAACATGCAGACATCAAAAGTTGTATATCAAAGAGAGCTGCCGCAAAGAGCGTCAGGGTGGCCCCTTCAATACAGGGTTATTAATTATTAGCTGCAAATACTCAGGAATTAGGTTCAACAAATAGAATAAAAAATATATATATGAAATTATTTTTTTTAAATGTGATCAAAAAAAATTTCAAGTTTTTGTATCAAAATTTTATTTTTATTAATTTCTTTACGGCTTTTGCATAATGATTGCCATGGAGAACAGGACGATGACCCACCCAGGCGGTGACTGAACGCAGAGTGTCACTCACGGCGCGCGGGCGCGGATCAGAGGTCAAAATAGGTCAGGCGCCAATGATTCCTTTATCGATTTTCTCGGGATTTTCATAACAAAACTTAAAAAAAATCATTTCATAAATATTTTTTATTTTATTTATTGAACCTAATTCCTGAGTATTTGCAGCTAATAATGAATAACCCTGTATAAAGACAAACCTTGTTCAAATTTTACATACAAACTACACTATTAAGCAAGCAGCCAAAAACAACTCTATTTCCACAGATGTACACAAACGGATCCTATATTTATCGCTGCGACAGTTTTAGCAGCAGCTTTGTTTTAGACAGTTTAGTACAAGCAAAGTTATGTTGACGGCAGAAGTGGGATGGTTTGGGACTGCCGGCTTATATATTATCAGAGACTTTTTATGAGAATGAATTTGTAAAACAGATTACAGGGTTGTTCAATAAATTATAAGAAACGACAACATTTATTTTTTAGTTTTAGTTGAGTGACAATGTCAACCAGTAAATATATATATAAAAACCTATATATATAAACCTATGCCATTGAGCCTTTTTAGTTCGAATTGAAAAATGCAAGCAATATATTCCTGTGAAGAGACGATACATTATTGATACAGAAAAAAAAACACTAGACATTAGTAAGCGTTTCGTACTAAGCATTTTCAGGGCTTCCATTCAATTGCGAAATGAGAATATCGGCTTTAGGATATTGAAAATAATCATTGAGTTTCGAGATAAATTTTCTGCTTTCAATTAAGTTTCTTTACTTTTCCCGATCGGCGGTTTTATTTCGATCCGGAAGAATTATTGAATGACATAAAATAAGTCGCCTTAAATAAATAAAACGGCTTCAGTTCTTCTCTGGGGAAAAAAATGTATAAGTCGAGTAATTCGCAGTGAATAATGAATGAAGTACTTCCCCTCACAAAGTTATGGGAAGCTCCGACGAGATCCATTAGACTTGAGGGAATATAGGTAAAACACGTCAATTAAAGACTTTACTTTTTATGGTAAGTACACAAGTAGCTTTTGATAAGTATCGTGGGCTCCTATAGTATCTTTTTGAATGACAATGGCAGTCTGAAGAGAAATTCCTCAGCACAGAAGCGCGTAAGGCCGGTTGTACATTAACAGAAAACGTCTGACAGAACAGTTCTAATGCGTGCCGAACCCTTCCTTCCACCACTAATCTGCCGGTCTGCTTCAGCTTCTATAGTTTTACATCTTTAGAATGAATCCAGTAAGCATCCAAGACGGACGATGAGACGGAAAAAATCTAATCTAGAGTTTACTTCGGGTGCTTCGGGCGATCGTCGCACAGTTTTTCAGTGTACAGCTAGCCTAAAGCAGTTGCATGCGTAAAACAGACAAAAGCTTCGTTCTTGATATAGATCGTTTGTTTCGAATAGCTAACGTTAAAGAAAGTTCGTTTCACAGAGAAAGCGGACTGCAAATAAACCATCTCTCGAAAAACAATGCATGCATTGTTTAGTGTAAATTGGACGAATATTTTACTGATGGCACTTTGAATATATTAAACCTTAGATAACCCATGCCCGTTTTAAGGCTCGAACACACCTAGTTCGCTGGCGGTAGCGATCAGTGAAACGCTGTCAAATATCGCTGTCAGATTTGATATTTGACAGCGATATTTGACAGCGTTTCACTGATCGCTACCGCCAGCGAACTAGGTGTGCGCAGGCCTTTAAAGTAATTTCTATGAGCAATGTCTTCATTGACATCGCGTCGGCAGGTATGGTCGTAAAAACAATTAAATAGCAAACAGAGAGAGAGAGATAAAACACTTCCACATTTGAAATTGATGCCAGCATTTTATTCAGACAACTATTAATATCTATGGAGATGAACTGTCATGAAGGACGTCTACGCCAAAACCCGACACGCAATATCAGCTCAACATAATTCCCTCATCGTGTAAACATAATATGACGTATATTGTTCGCTATACATTGCCAACAATATTGATTCAACAACAGGAGACTCCAGCCTGACCTAGATATACAGCTGACCTGGCATGAAAGGCTGTTAATGCCATTAGACAGATCTAGATACATCTGTGTAACCTAAGACCTGTTCTACGACTGACAAAGGCTTACATAATGCCTCTAGCGATGAAAGCTTTGTTCAAGTTATTAAAATAAAGTTGATGGATTATAAATGAAATAATTATAAGTTTAAAAAACTTGAGAAACCGACTTCATTGTCAAACGGCTAAACCGATTTTAATCAAATTTGTTTGGGACAATCTGGACGTAAGAATAACCTTCCAAATAAAAAAATAATTTTCTAAATCGGTTCATAAATGACGGAGGCATGCAGTTCCAAACATTAAAAAAATTATTTAAAAAAAATGGCAACACCGATTTTAATAAAATTAAAATGGGACCAATCTGGAAGCAGTACCTTTCAGATAAAAAAATAATACCGAATTGAGAACCTCCTCCTTTTTGATTGGAAGTAGGTTAAAAAGGAAAAATAAAATTAAATCAAACTTAAATGTAAATTAAAATTTAGTAAAGCTTCTCGTTGTTTGATTTTTAATCTTAGGTCGTACGTAAGGTAAATGTAAAAAAATGCTTTTAAAACAATTACATACGATATGACTTAGAATTTGCATTTCAAGGCCTGCCGTTTCCTCGATGTTTTCCTTCACCGTATAAGAATAAAAAAAAAGGTTTCTTCATTTACGTCAGGTGGAATGGGCAAAGCAAGCACATAAGCAGCATAGTAAATAGGCTTTGAATCTATTGTTTATGATTTATAGCGTCAGGAGCAACTTGTTTTTACTCATGCCTCTACTTATGAGACGCTATATGCTATCTTTGCTATTTGTGGTGGAACATAAATAAATGTAAATATGCCGTTATATAAAACAAGCTGCATAATAAACAAGTGGTCGTCTACACACACATAAAAGCTGCCGTATAGTTCTCGTTATGATGGGAACGAGTTATATCTCGTACCTTATAACATAAAGCTATTTTGTGGCATGGTAACCGCACGCACTAAAACCATAATATCTCAATACAAATTCGGTAGAAAGTGTAAATGGTCTGTAAAAAAGTGCGAATTTAGTGGTGAAAGTTGTGATATCGATTTTAATGATAACTTGCACTTTTAAAGAAAGGTGATAGAAATAGGCAGTTTTTTTATTGGATTCATGTTTTTATCGTTGTGGTTTGGTTCATTGCGTCGATGGTAACTTCGATCAGCGACTCGCCATCGATCTAATAATCAAAATTCACGTCAAACTTCGTGAATTTATTACAATTAAACTCTTATCATCTACTAAAAGTTAGACAGACAAAAACAGAACAGCAATGTTCGCGGGTAGCATCCACCCTTAACAAATTGACAAGGGTTCTGCTTAAATACTTATTTGTAGAAGTTTACTGCCGGCTGATGTCAACCTTAGAATTCAAATGAGAAACACGAGAACTAGACTTGTTTTAATTTAGCTCCAAGTGTACTAATACCACACATTAGTTTAAATTAAACCTCAGTAAATATACATTTTTACACAATACAGTTCACAATGAACGAGCAACATCCGTAAAATGTGGTCGGTTGCTTATTGGTTAAAATTTATCCAAATGAATACAACACAAAAGGTAGGTGCGGAAGCGCTGTTTTCTCGTCCATCACATAATTTCAAACAATAGAAGCACAAAGGAATTTAGTAAAAGGACCGCATTGTTTTGCAATGCAGCACACGATCGCGACCCACATACGATTTTCTCACATGATTAGTTTGAAGCGCGCTTCCAACTCCGTATCAACATAAACAAACAAACGGAAGGGTTTGACTTTCGCAACTCGGGCGTGACTGTAAAAACGCGGCCAAAGGGTTCGGTTACAGGCCCATATTGAGTGTACCATACAGGCACGGATTAGCATTTCACAGACGAGCTTCGGCATGCCTTTGTTCAATAGAATTAATGAACGTGGGACATCGTCATTAAACGCCTTACGGGAGTGTAAACGTTCCTCGGGGGTAGAGTTTGAGCGTTGCCTAAATTTAGCAATTAAGAGGTGCATTCCACGGGCTTCGAGGAGCTACGTATTGATTATGTCAAGTCTGTGGCGCTTCAGGTTTCAAAATGGCTCGACAAACATGTAGCGCACACCCTGTACCTACCTATATACTATATCATTATGTGTAGTTTGACCAAACCGGGCGTAAGCACTGATGAACAAGAAACAATGACAGGCGTCATAACTGTCATTATTTTGTCGTCTTTTCATCGTGTCAATGGTTCTTTCAAACCTGTGTGAAGGATTTCAAGTGTGATTATTCTGTTATGGTTTACAGAATTTCTTCCCTTTTTCGCCCTAGTTAATTTAATCTAATAGTATACGGTAAAGCGTCAAACTGGTTTATTTATAGTTTAACTCGACATTATTCAGCTTGACGTGGCTGTTAAAGTCCTACTCCATAAAAACTAATGGCAACTCATTTAGTGAGCCGTCCCTGGATTACGGAGCACTTTTGCGAGTAATTTTTATGCTCGTATTCATGATAAATTAAACGGTAGGTATCATTTTCACAAAAGTTTAATGGATAAGTCGTCTAATGTATTCGTTCTGATAAACTTTCTAAATCATGACGTGTAGAATCTCACGTACGTACACCGATTTTAAAATAATTAATTTTTAATTTAATGGTTTTTCGGTAATGTTATTTAGGTTTTAGATTTGTGCACTACATTGGCTATATTTGGTTTGCTATTCTATTACAACAGAGTTGCACTGTTGCACAACGTTTAGTTTTTTTAAGAAATACATATTGCAATAGTTTGTAATTTATGTGGGTAGAAAGCAAACAATGTAAGTATTATGAATTATGTTACTGACACACGTCGAATGCTACTGATGCAAAAAAATACTGGAACACTTATATTACAAATTGAAATTATGTTTGTATATTTGATTATTTTTCCAAACCAATAAACTGATCTCAAAATTTAGCACAGAGATAATCATTGCATTTTGAAGATGGACATCATGAGTTTATTGGTAGGAACTGGTACCTAGACTTACCTAGCTTTAAGACCTTTTAAGGAGATCGTTGTGATAATTTCAAATTAAAAAAAAAACTCCTACCTTAGCTACTTTAAATGCATTTATTTACACAAAGAAACTTACAATTAAACAAATAAAGAAAGAAAGAAAGAAACAGTCGAGCTATCTACTCCGTTACAAACGATCTAGAGATGGCTCAACTGTTCCATAACAGTGCCAGACGGAAGGAACATATTTTGAATTTAAATTTGGCAATTATTGCGTAATCTCACTGGAAACTAAAGTCAACACGGAAAAACTCGCGGGCAAAAGCCTGTATGAAATAAATGAAGAAATAACTCATGTCGTGTCGGTAGTAATAACACAACGCTTGGTTATTCGCTAATTATGACGATTAAACCAGATTGCGTAAGATGTCGTGCGCTGAGGATTTTCACACCGCGTGCCGAGAGGGTGACAACCTGACAATAACAAACATGTTCATGCATGTAAAACAAACCATAGATATTTCTAACAATTATTGTGTTTCTTTAAAGCTTTGAGAACAGATCGTTGTGAATTTACTAGTAGATGCCATAAAAGACCAAAGGTGAAGGAAGTTTGATAATGTTAAACCCAAATAAAACTAGGACTTAAATATTTCAAATAGCAACCTATAGCCAATTTTCAGATAAGTTTCCTCGGTATATTTGTTACATCGATTTTTCTGGCCAATGATAATAACTGGAAACTATTTTAGGTTCTATCGTTGCACAATTCGGCGATAAAACCGTCCGAATCGAAATGCCTTGACTTTGCCAGGATTTTCTTCAGTCTGGCAACCTGCCAGCTTCCCCTACCAACTAGGTGGTATACGATCGACTAAAAATCTTTATGGTAATTTATTGTCTCTATCGAAAGCTTTTAAAAATTAAAAAGGAAATAGTGTCCAAATTAATGAACAGACGTAGGACTAAACATTAAAAAAAAAAAAAAAAAAATATTCTGGACAATTCACACAACACTACCCAGCCCCAAACTAAGCAGAGCTTGTAATATGGGAACCAGATAGCTGATATAATACTTGAATACATTTTTTTTTTTTTGTAAATACATACTTAGAATACAATATAACACCCAGACAGAGAACAAACATTTATGTTCACCACACAAATATTTTGTTCTCGGTGGGGATCGAACCCACGACCTACGGCGCAGAAGGCAGAGCTACTACCAACTGAGCTAGAGGCCAGTCTAACATTTCATGGAGGAAGGTGTTAATTGCATCTATTGTAGATGATTTATATAGCGTATGTGACAAATTTTTTTTCTTATGCAACTATTTACGGGATGCTTTAGTGCTTGGAACAGGACTTAGATTTTATGATTTTTTGCTGTTAGGCATACTTTCCATATTCTAGAAGTGAAGTATTAGATAAGGAAGTCTGTGATGTTACTTTACGATTTTTTACGATTTTACGAAACTAAGTCAAATTATCCATTCTATAGAGAAGACAGTTCTCCCAAGTTCAGAACCACTTCTAAACTTGGAGAGCTGCCCGTTATTGGTGACGTCATACATTTAGCATTTTAGCCTTAGTGTCTCGTTTCTAATGCAAAAAGAAACTCAACTGAGCTACATACATAATATAGACATAAAGACCCGGCCACATCAAGGCGATAACAAAGCGATAACATGACGAGATGCTTATATCACTGTCATGTAATCGTCGTATTATCGCAGATCGCCTTTCGAATGTTATCTATACCTACCACCGACTAAAATCATGTTAATTTAGTTTAGAAATCGATCTTGATCAACCAACTTATTTATAAAAACCAAACACAATAATATTCATTAACATATTGTTAGGCAATGATCTTTATTGATTCATGTACAACCCATGTTAGGTATATTGGTTTATTTAGACCTCCGACTACCCTATGTCTTCAATGAGCGAGGCTGGTTTAATTTTGTATAATTTTGATTATTCTTATTAAGTAAGAAGTGAGGTAGTCAACCAATAACTCTAATCCTAATCCAGTCTGAATTTAGTTCTTCAGACTAAGTTTAAACTATAAATACTGGCGAAAAACTTTCAGAGAGTTCATAATAAATTCACACGGTGCAGGCCTTCGTAGAGCTTACAGTTCAAATTAGCGTTGTTTCAGCTTATTACTTTCAAGAGGCTGAAATTCTAAACTTTGGCGTATCGCGAACTAGGCTTTTAGTATAAGTACCGCGGCGGCAGCGGGGCCAGAGTGAGGGGTCGAAACGGGTTTGTGAGAAATATAAGTAGGTAGCTACATTGATATTTACAGGGTCCTTGACGAGTAGCGATCGCGGTTCAAGACACTCTACTCGAGCGTCCTTCACGCCACCACTGAGGGAGATTGTAATCCGGCTTCGTCAGAATTCAGTGCGAAGGCAGGATGTGCCTTCCAACACTTCCTGTTTTTCGTATAAATCAATACTTACACTATTCGGCAGACACGGCGAAATCTCCCAGCCTCTAAAATGTAAGGATCCGAAAATATAAACTCAATTTTAGAAGACGTACAATATAGTGGCTCGAACTTATTGTATCTCAATCTCAACGTAGGTATAGTACCCAGTAGCCTGCTAATTATCGCAGCCCGCATCACAAATAGAGTAAACAATGAACGAAAATACTATCGTGTGAATTTTAAGTACGTAACTTAATAGATATAAAGTCTGTTAAAAGATATAAAGTCTGCAAAAGTTCATAACGGACGGCCACTTAAAATAGCTGCTGTCAAACGGACATGTCACTTAGTATTTGCCCCACGCAAATAATGCAAAAAGGGACCTTTAACAATTCTATAATCGATGAACAAACGGTTTTTAACGGTCACTGGCAAAGGATCTTTACCTATATATTTTGTACGTCACATTGGGTGTTATTAATAATCCTGGCGCAACGCTGGCGCTGGAGTCGTTAAATCGTGTTTTGTCACATTTGTTCGAGTTGACAATTGCATGTCAATGCAAGAGACAAAACACGGATCAACTAGTCCAACGCTATGCTAGGATTATTAATAAGGTCTTACTCTACACATTGATGAGAAGTGAAGATTTTCCAAGGACCTTTTTTTGTAACTTGATTTTGGGTATCAATTATCGTAAAAGTAGGGAAAGTGTTATTGTGGCGACTCCCAGAGACGAATCAAAAATAATCGTTTGTTTTGATAAACCGGAGATGCGATTTATTGAAATACGGGCGACTGAGCATAATTCACGCCGAAAGGGATACAATCCTAAAACAGAATGAGCCCCAGTTGGTCCATTGTTCATTTTAAGGATTTATGTTGATAGGAAGATTATATCAATGATAAGAATTAAAAAGACCAAATCAAAGGATGGTTATTATTATAAATATCCCAATCTACAAGTTGGGAGTGGGACACAGAATTCAAATTCAAATAAAAAAAAACTTTATTCAGTTGTATCACAAGGATCACTTTGAAACGTCTTATAGCCATAGGTGAGTCTAGGTTATAGTTAAACGCGACCTAGCTTAGAAGAACAAGCAACAAACTACGGCTCCTACCGTTTTTTTCATGATCCTTTTACAAAACAAAAATGAAAATAGCAGTGTAGTTACAGATCTTTCCAGACGCTTCATTAGATACGTCTTCTAACTTTGTTTAAAGATTTCGATAAAGCCAAAATTTAAAATGTATAGAGGACAGTTACTTAATCTATCATGACCCGAAGAATTGTGTACGTTCTGGTAGAAACGGTTTCATAATAAACTAATAAATTTATGAATTTACATAGTTTATTGTGTATTTTATGATGCTACTTTTACATAACTGTTAGGTCACTGACCGTTTCCAATTCATTTTAACAAATACATATTATGAAAGTTGAAGTATAATAAATAGATTATGATAAATATTGCTTATGTGATTTTTTTCTAGTTTCCAGCACCGGTTTAATCGAAATCTTGAAGAAAATTTCAGGTAATAAAAAAATGGTTGACGAAATTAGACTCACATAGATTTCTTACCGTGGAAGTACCAAAATGGTTCAAGGAAAAGTGCATCACAACTAGTAGTAGGTACTTATATGTTAACTTCCATATTAGCTTCCCCGTAAAGGAAACCCAACTGCAGAGGTACGTCGTGACGTCAACAGCCCGGACGCAGCTGTCAGACGCCCCGGAGCCCTGGCCTGGGAAAGCGGCGCGGCGTCCCCGCTCGCTCTCACCACGACGGGAATTGACAATTATTGCAAACTTGGCTTACTTTGTAGGTCTAAGTGGCACCACTTGTTTTATATGCCATTAGTGACAAGACAATAAATTTTTTAAATTAGGGTATTCTAGCCATTTACCTATTACGAGCTGGTATGTCCGAGCTTTGCTCGGTATTTTTTTTTGTAAATCGTGTTTTTAGTTTTTATACTTAATTTCATGAAAAATGTTGGCTCAGTTTACGAGATCCTAAATATTTATACAAGATTTTCTAGTTTAAAGGTATAAGCTAGTAACCTAAATTGTGGTAAAAACACGCAAACAAGACCAAAATTTACGGCCTACAAAAAGGTTTTATAGATTTCCAAAAGCCGAAAAGTTATCGGCGCCAGCGCTATCGAACGAAGCATCATGGATTGAAATTTACTTTGTAAAGATCAAAGATCAACTTCCAATATTTCAAGCGTCGTAAATCAATCAACAAATCTAAAGAACTTTTCCGATGTTTGTTACTTTTATGTTGTGAAAAGCGACATTACGTCGAACCCTTTCAGATCGATAGATTTGATGGCAGTGAACATAAATTTTACTTGGTATGTTTACCCCTTAGCATTCAACAAAGGCTGACCTGATTTTGTGTTCGTGCTCAAAGCGATAGGTACTGTTATTAACCAATAATGCCATGACATGCCTTTTCGACCAAGAATTATTACTTTCTTCATCATTTACACGTGAGGTTCCAAAGGCTATAGGTACGCCATGATTGGAAACGAATAGTCAATTTTTATAAGTTAAAGTATAAGTTTAATACAACTTTAATAGCCTTTACAATGTCCGATCGAACATTTCAATCAAAATCCGTAAAAGGTAAAGGAAATTGGAAACGGGACAAAGCGTCGGTCGGTGGCGATTGTTCCAGCTGGTGGCGGTTTCAATACAATCGGGAAGGTAGTCACTGCTTTTATTTTATTCGAAACTAGGTAACCGATACCTTGCGGCAGCAACGTTGGACACCTTGTTTCAGTTCATTTGCTATTCTGTTTAAAATTATATGAATTTTCCAATATCGACATGAAGCTCTGTGGTTTTCATTTGAATTCACCCAATATCTTTTACCAGCGACTACTATTATACAGCCTATTTAGCTGTACTATCTGGAAAAACTTATGCTATTTGAAATGAAAAAACATACGCCTTATACTATTCCCCAATGGTACTATTGTTTCAGTGCAATAGCGCAGCACGTCTTTGCAGCGAATAGACCGTGGATTTCATTAAGCCAATAGAAGTCTCCGACGACCGACAAGAAGCTTGTGGATTTCAATTCTCTTTGTCAAGACAACTGAGACGTTGGAAATGTGTTTTAGAGACAAGCGCTTGTGGTGAACCATATCTTTAACTAACTCTCCAAGTTTGTGTTCAGCCTAGATAACTTATATAAGCATTGCCGATTGAGGTGACTTGCTCTTTTAACACTCAACAATATCTTTATAAGATAACATTGAGCACAGTAATGAGCGTTATAGAAATGTATTTCTTAAAACAAAACTATTTAAGCGCCATAGGACGGACTTTCCGTGTTAGAAGAGATAAGTGCTGCAATCAAATTCGAAAAGAAGGTAAGCATCAACTTAATGTTTGCATTCAGTAAAGTACCGTTTTAAAATCTGCCCCCATACAGTTGTAGAGAAGGCGAATGTAATGGTTCATTGTTTTTGCGGTAAGTGCTCTGAGATTACACAAATTGATGCTTGTATGTTTGAAGTGAAAGGAAGTATTCTGTTCCAGATAATGGACTCGACTTGCATGTTGTGTTTATAACAATGCCTCAGTTTATTATGGCACGTCTTGTAATGATACTGTGCCCATCGTATAATTCTTGAGCAAAAAACAATAGTCTTATCTATTGGTGATGTATTAGCTAGCTATTTGCTTATACCTAGAACACGACTGACAAAACCGATGAATAAAATATTTATGCTTACTGTGTCATTTACCTTTATGTAAGTTCTTGTGAAAAAATATTAGATATTTCATAGAAAATAGTATGATATCTACATATTCCCAAGAGAATGTTTATGCTTCAGCAGTTGGAGATCGCATTTCGGTTGATAGGAGTCAATCCATTTTATACCCGAGATGCATCGAGCAATGCCAAGTGTCACCTCACCTACTGCTGGCGGCTGCCATTTCGAAAATCGCACCTCACCTAACCATCTGCAATTCTGCGGAACTTGGATCCGTCGGCAGATGAGTCCGGGAATCCCCGGGATTATTCTGCGGAACTGGACTAGTTGTAGAACAAGTCTAGCGCTTCGGTCTCGTCTAGACGGCGGCGTTGGATCCCTATCGGCCGCAGTTAAATTATGTGACGTGGGCGGGCAACGTACGTTCTAGGATATCCGCCCAAATTCAATATTTGTTCGTCTATTTAATTTAATGCAATCCTGTCAAACTTACGAATGATTGAACGTCTATATTATCTTTGACTCATGTAGTAGTTATTTATTTAAGTTTATACATATATACTCATTAAGAACGTTCATCCGTAAATTGATGATTTCAGACGGCCAATAAAACAAAATGTGTAACTTGCACAGAAGATAATTTGACCTCATATTATTGGGAATGACCAAAACTTAATCATATGGGAAAAACATTTTCAAATGGTTGTATAGTTTTTTCATAAGATTCATCTGTTTTTCCTAAACTTTCGGTTGATGGTCTACGCAGATGCGATTCAATGATAAAACTATAAACGACAAACTTATAAAATTTTCGTATAAAAAAGCTAATAACATTTTATTAGTTCTTAGTGGCAGAATAAACACGATTCCTGTAAGTTTTCATTCATGAAAAAAATAATTAAAGGAGTAATTTTTAGCCACTTTTGGAGATATTAGACGTGTTAGTTTATGATGAAATCCGAGGTATTTTTGTTATTTTTTTTGCCTAGTAAATGAAGAAGTGTTCGCTTTCAAACATGTTTGATTTTTTTTTTTATAACATGAATATTTATTTTACTATGAATTATTTCGTATTACTATATAATCGGCGCGGAATCAAGTCAACGCTCAGTGCCGGCCGAGGCCTTTCAGAGGTAGGACGTGCGTCGCTCCCGGTCGCTGCAAGCAAGCAGCAAGCCTCAAAAAAATGTATTGTAGCTTCACGAGTTTATAGCGCTACTGGGACGTTTTGATACTTTTTATTGTTTAACAAAACTTTGGTGAGTTTTTTTTTGTATTTTAAAGTAACGGTGTTGCATTAACTTATTAACTTTAATTACCCCCGGTTTCTGGTACGCAAAAAATAGTTAATTATTTTTAATTTGTATTTCTTTTTAATTCAGGTTTCATTCTTTACTTTTATTTCAGATATGGCATAAAAAAGCCGCTTACAGGCTACATCACGTTAAAAAAAGTAACGAGTACGTCACCAATTGTGAAAATTTGGTCAAGGCTAATGAAGCTAAAAGGTATGTTACCCAGGGGTTACTTTTTACAACGTAACATGTTATAGTCAATTCCCATTTTTATTAAACGTACACGGAGATAGAAGTAGTAATAATTTGCATTATAAAAATCATTATTGCTAACTTATCATAAAACATAACACGCCGAAAAAAAGGTCGAAATTAGCGGGTACTTTCAAATAGTCATCCAGTCCGCAAGTCCGCACGATACCAAAGCTAGTGTTCGTAGCACGGAGCCACTTGCACCGAGTTGATGAGCTATCTATGATTGTAAAGTAATCAATTAATTTTATAACACATTTGCTGGTAAAAGGTCTCTAATTTCACCGATTTCAATATCGTAATGTATGTCATTACGCACTAGTGCGGTAATGTAATGTAAAACGCACGGGTTGCTTTTTAATAAGGTATAACGTACGATTTATCCAGATGCTAAATGTATGAAATGAAACTGAATGAAACCGAATGAAACTGCATGGAACCGAATGAAACTGAATAAAACCGAATGAAACTGCATGAAACCGAATGAAACCGAATGAACTTAATGAAACTGAATGAAACTGCATGAAACCGAATGAAACGGAATAAAACCGAATGATACCGAATGAAACTGAATGAAAATAAATGAAACTGAATAAAACCGAATGAAGCTGCATGAAACCGAATGAAACCGAATGAAACTGAATGAAGCTGAATGAAACTGAATAAAACCGAATGAAACCGAATGAAACTGAATGAAACCGTATGAAACTGCATGAAACCGAATGAAACTGAATGAAACCGAATGATACTGAATGAAAATGAATGAAACTGAATAAAACCGAATGAAACTGCATGAAACCGAATGAAACTGAATGAAACCGAATGAAACCGAATGAAACCGAATGAAACTGAATGATACCGAATGAAACTGAATGAAACGGGATGAATTGGAATGAAATTAAATGAAATGACATTTACAATCTGCTATGTCATTTCATTTAATTTCAAATTCTCTAACTGCTATAACAAGTGATAAACAATTTATTCGTTTAATTTTTATTTATTTGCTTTCTTGTAGCCCTCGCCTACGGCTCGGGCTTCAATAACGCCTCGGCTGTAATTTTCAACCTACCGCACTTATATCATAATGTACCTACTATTGTTCGAAATACGTACATCAGTACCTACCTACTGCATATTTTATTGGGACCTATTGCATGCATTATATTATTTTTTTAATGATTTTATGTAGTTTCTTCTGAGTTCGCATTATGGTTTCGATTTCTGACCTATTCCTTGTTTATCATTGTTTTCTTTCAATTTATTATGGTTACAGGTGCTTCGCCGGATGGACTAATTGAAGATGATGGTATCACCGAAATAAAATGTCCTAGTCCGGCATTCGGATTAGAGGCAGATATCGCTATTAACCAAAAAAATGTTATTCTGGTAAATAGATGTATCCGTGAATCGACGCCATGACTGGTTTTATCAAATACAAGGGCAGCTGCACGTAACGAATAGAAATTACTGTCTATTTGCTGTGTGGACAGGCAAAAATTTTAAATTAAAGACAGAAAAAATAATTAGCGACGATACATTTTGGAGCGAGAACATGGAGCATCGGCTAGTCAGTTTTTATAATAAATTTCTATTACCCGAAGTTGTTGATCCCCGAAAAGCTAAGTCCATGAAACTTAGAGACGATAAATATTAAAATTGTATTTTACACGAAATTATTTTGATTTATTTTAACATACCTGCCCGTTTTTGCGTAAGTAGGTACTCATTCAACAAAATGTTGTACCTACTTACGAAAAATGAATACATTCCCTACTAAGAGCTGGTAAAGTATCAAGGTGATTCATTCAATGCGGCGCATGATACGCGCTCCAACACAGACGGCTGTGTGCGTGCTAGGTGTAACTGTATAGCTAGGTGAGTATATTTACCCAAACTTGAGTCACGACGCTCGGGATAAACGCTCTTAAGTTTATAAACATTATTCATTTACATTACACATTTAAGTTTATATACATTATGTGTGCTGTTGTTAACATTTATGTTGACAGCTATGGTATGGTATGTTTTAAAGTCAATAAGCGTAGTTATACGACGCAGACCTTAGCTAGACGTGTACAGTAGAATGCAAAGATTCAATTCAATTTTGTAGAGTTTAGGTACATATACATAATATGCTAGGCATACATTTCCTCAATAATGTAAATTGATACTTCGCGTAACCTACTTTCAGCGTTATCGTAACTTTTTTGGTCTTATTGCCGCTGATAACTAAGCAGTAAAAATAATTTATGACACTAACGTAAACATACAATAAAATTGCATGCTCTTCAATGTAGAGCATGCCTACTTTGCACAATAGAGGTCGTACATAAACTCACTGCAAAATAAACTGTACAGATCTAGATCAGACGGACAATGCGTTCTTTGCGAAACATGTTAGTAATTTGAGAGGTGTTAGCAACTTTCTGCGGTGAGAGTGATGCTAAGTGGCGAAACTGTGGGTAGAATGGAATTGTCGGCGTCGACGGCGTGCAAGATACTGCGATGACCTCGACACATGCAATAGACATCACGAGTACACTCTTGCTGCTTTTATTAAATTAAAAAAAAATATTCATACACCATTGTCGCCAAACTGTAATAATTGTGATCAGCCGAAGCAGAGATCCCTCGCGTCTACATACAAGTTCTTACTTAGTTAGAGCGAGGAGTCAATGTCGAAAAAGTTAAAAAAAAAAAAAAAAAAACTAGGGAACTAGTACTAACTAACAGCAAACATTGTTCAACAAGCATTATACATTTTGTTTTAAAAATTGTGAACCTAACGTGACAAATATCATTGTATTTGGTAAACGCAAGATACAGAAAATTGAATCGCTATAAGACTTCATGGATATTCTCGAAAAATAGAAAACCGTCTCTGAAAATCATCACTACAATTGTCCTCATACGAACAACTCTCATACAACACCTCGCAGAGCGAAACAATGTCACCGTATTACACGCTCACTGAATTTTTATTGAGATTTGCAATTACTTTTTGAAACGATTATGTTTTTTGTATGATCGGTAGGTAATGCCAAAGCATAAAATGTGTAGAAAATGACTGGGCGACTTTTAGTTATTTTCTTAGTTTCTATATTATTGTCCAATTTAGTAAGTAACTTTATGAATATTTAATTCGATTAGCTGCTATTAATAAAATCTGTAGGAATTTTTTACATCTATTTAATTTTGTGATAGGCTTACGGCGTCCCAAAACTGGAAAAAAGTAAGTCCATAAATAAAATGCAATAAAAGTGAAGCTCCGCTTATACATCGAAATGTCAATATACAAATGAACACAAGCCGGGTGACCTCCAGCTCCAGCATATAAGTTACCAATAAACTTACAATTAAACAAATATTTACAAAATGTACAAAATACACAAGAAACAGTTGAGCTATCTGCAGATCGTTACAAACGATCTATAGATAGCTCAACTGATCCAAATCAGTGCCAGACGGAAGCGTCCCCAAGACGCGTTACCAATATTATATGTATCTACTTATTAATTTTAAGCTAATACCGCTAGCATTGACGCTAAATCTAGAGTTAGTAGGTAAGTGGAATAGACTAATGTGTTTTAAAGAAATATTTAGTATTATTATACAACATGCACATTGCAAAAGGTAAAAAATCTGATATTATAGGAACTGTATTTCAGGAATAGAAATCTATTTCAGAAGTCTTTGGACACGAATAGGTTTAGATAAATGTGTAGAAAGTCGTAAGTATTATAAATACTGATATGAATATATCTCTGAAATTATATGAGACAAGCATTCATAAATAATCGTATTTATTATGCAGATATAAGGAGAATATACACAACCCCGAGCATTAAAGGCATTAAATCTAAATCACCATGCAGGGGCCTTATTCTCGGGCCGACCGAGATTTTCAATGTCCCCTAAATACACATTGACAATGCACAACCCCGCATTTTTTCTACGTTTTCCGTATATCGTAGCTGTCGAGGCTTCTACGATGAGAATAACTCAAGGAAATCTTCCCTTCTCTCTTCGAAAAAAAGCAATAAAATAAAATTGCAAAATGATCGAGATAGGCCCGAGAATAAGGCCCCTGGGGGCTAATTCTCGGGCCGATCTCGATCATTTTGAAATTTTATTTTATTGCTTCTTTTCACAACCCCGCACTTTTTGTACGTTTTCTGTATGTCGTAGCTGTCGAGGCTTTTACGAAGAGGTCGTTTATGAATTACTCAAGGAAATTATCCATTCCCCCTTCGAAAAGAAGCAATAAAATAAAATTTCAAAATGATCGAGATCGGCCCGAGAATTAGCCCCCTGGTTGTGTGCAGAATGTAGGTGTATCTTCAGGGGTCTAGACAAAATCCACTGTCTTTTTTGCGGAACAAGCCTGCGGAAAATTAGTTTGGCGTGAGCCGACAAGCTAATGTCATTTCTATACTTTCCGCAAGCGTGCTTCTCAAATAGAAAGTGGATCTTGTCTTAGCCCCCTGGTTGGTTCTAGGTAATAATAATTTTGATCTCCATATCAATTGTGACTAAGAAGAATAAAATGATCATTTATATTTATTTAGAAGATCATTCTGAACCAATCAATGAAACCGACACGCTGAGCTACCAAAATGATGCAGAAAGTGAAGAGTCCGTAACGAGTGCTGTCGAATATTCGGATACATATCATTCTCATGAAAGTAACTACATTATTATTCTTTAAATTTGTGTTTACCTGCAAAGTTTATGGTGTTTTCATACATTCTTCATTTATACTAGAGCTGCAGCTTAACACTAGATCAGTGCAAGTTGGTAAGTACTAATACATCTTTATATCCTTGATATTTATTACAAATTGATATAATCGATACACACAAGTATAGTGTATCAATTATATCATATAATATACAGAAGCTTACATCATACTGTGCATAAATAAATATGATAATAAACTATTATAATGTCAGGTGATACATTTATGACCCAGGAAATGCTACCGATTGCGAAAAAACTTATGAAGAAAAGTAAGTTAACATAAATATACATGTAACATTTTGTATTTATATGTTTAGCAAGTTACGATAAGTACATATTCATGCACATTTTTTCTTGTTCTATAGTTGGAAATCGCAGGGGTAAAGGTAAGTCAAAATTAAAATATACCTAAATTATATATTTCCGGATTTTTTACTGTAGTAAAAACAAGCTTGCTTAGCGCCCGCGGTTCTATTTACAACGATGACGATCGATGCATTGGTTTTTTTTTTCAAATTTAACTTTGACTAATTGCTAGGTATTAGTATATTTATTTTGCTTTTTGCGAGACATACTAATTATACTGAAAGAATTACGCAATGTTTCAGGGAAAGGTATTATAACTTCTGCAACCTGTTCAAAGATTTTGGCCGACAATTTATTTGAAAGATTTTGTGAGTGTTGTGCAGTATTCTTGTTGGAATGTATAGCGGAGTTTATTTATTTATTTAATTTAATGAGTTTTATTATTACAGTTGTTTCCATGAAGAGAATCGTGATTTTAAAAGGTTTGACATTGCACATTAGTTAAGTAGGTGATTTGATGACGTTGCTAATCATTAAGTAACTGATGATAGAAAACGAATGCGGGATTCAAACAGTAAATGCATTTTATAGTGTTGTCTGTGCCGGATCAATAGAATGAAAGGAAACTTTCATTTCCGGCCAACGCTAACACCAACATGATATAAGAACCGATTAGGAAATATGTTCTTAAGAATATTCTTCATTACAATAATGACTATGAACATATTTTACAGATGTTGACATTGCCGGATTAGATGCCCTGCAAGCGCTAGCACTTAGCGGTGAAGGTGAAATCCGTATTTTATCAAAATATCAAAGATCACTTTGAATGGTTTTAAAAAGCTAGGCTAGTTTATGCCACGAGTATATTAACTGATTTGCGTTTTTATTTATAGTTTTACCATTATACTGAGTTTCGTAACTGAAATTCGTGTCTTGCGTGCCCATTTTGACCAAGTTTTTGTCATAAGTACGTAGCAACCGATAAGCTCCTAGCGAGCGTGTGAGAAATCACACGATTCATGACAAAACCAACTTAAAAACGGGCATGCAAGACACGAGCGTCAGAGGGCGCAACTTGGAATAAAGCTCTACTTCTCTGCTCAAATCACGTAATTTATTAACTATTGTCTGTAAATTACAATAATATTGACTAATTTTGTAAAAAACAACAATTTCGGTTTAGTCACTGGATCAAGATCTGCAGTCAACTCTTTAACCAATTGGCGGGTTAATGGTATGAAATTCAAAAGAAAATCTGTTTTAATTCTAGATTCGTTTCATCTTTTAATTTATATTTTTCTTGTTAGGGGAAAAGCTATATGATGGAAAACCAATTTCCAAGTGCCACTTTAAAGGTAAGTTTAAATTATTGAAAATTATTTATCAATGAAAAGTGTCCTTTACAGTTTAGAAACAATAATATATAACGATGATTCCAGTTTACAACGTAGCCGGATAGATCTGGTTACGTAGATTATTACTAACACAAATGCAATTTCTTAAAAACATAAACTCTGTTTTTCAACATAGAATTGGTAATTTTGATCTTGTTTTCTAGTGCTAAAAAAGAGAATCGATAGAAAAGGAAGAATAGCAGTATCTAAACGAAAAGTAAAAAGACGCCGAGGTAATAATAAAAATAACGAACGTAAAAGTTTACTCTATTAGGTTAAGACGTGGAATAATATAAATTATATAAGTCATGGTAAGAATTATGATAACTAAAGCTGATTTTTAGACGACATATCAAAAAAATTAGCAAAACACCGAAAGCTGGTGATGAATCCGGCAAAAAAAAGACCAACAAGAAAATATAAGAACCGGAAATCGCAACAGATAAACCAGAACAAGAGAAAAGGACTTCAAAGCTTAAAGGAATTAAACCTCTTTCGTCCAAGATCTGCTGGCGAGCAGACGTGTATTGCGAATTAACTTTCCGTAGCGAAACCAAGCAATAGCATTTGAACCCTTATTCCAACTAAGAAGCGGCGCAACATCCTATAGAACCGCCTTGAGACATACGACGCGTGCGTCTACGCAGCTCAACGAGCCCCCCCCTTTCACCCGCGGGGAAACGAGTAAGTGATATATTTTTGGTCCTTGTCACCCGCTGCGAGCGTGCCGCTTGCGACCGACAACTGCTGACGTCACATACCCGTTCTTGCCACCTGACGGTACTGAGCATTGCGCCTGAATAGGGTGCGACAATTCACCAAAGGAACGTTTAGACGCCCAACTGACTGATGTCTGCTACCAAGTCGCAACTAACAAAACGGACCCCACCCGCGAAGGCCGATATGACATACTCGGCCTCTGACACTGATATACCAAGCTGTCTCCAACGAGAACTAGAAAAACCATCTAAGCGGATATCTGCGAAGCGTTTGCGGGTGGAAGATGACTGCACCGGCCAGGATTCTTGGAACACATTCAAGGAGGAGATAAAGGAGATGCTAAAAGAAATGGCGGTTAAGCAAACTCATAGACTTGATAAATTGGAGAAGAGCATCATGGACATAAAAAAACAAAATGACGTGATTCAGAACTCAAATACCGACTTAAAAAAGTCTATGGATTTTGTGTCTGACCAAGTACGAGTAATTCAAGATAAAATTATAACATTGGAAGAGGAAAGGAAAGATATTACACAACAGATAGATTATATCGATACTAAAATCGAAAACATGGAGCGTTTGAGTAAAAAAACTAGCATTGAGATTAGAAATGTTCCGAAAAGACAGAAAGAAGGCAAGAAAGACCTCTACAACATGATAGAGAAACTATACTGTACCATTGAGCGAAAGGACAAAATAGACGCTGCTGGCCTATTACGTGATGTATACAGGCTACCTAGCAAGCTAAATGCCACAACGACTACAGTAGTAGCCGAGTTCTCTAATACACTGGAGAGAGAAACCTTCCTGGGAAAAATTAAAAGCTACACCAAAAACAAGTTTGAACAACTAAGCTCCAAGCACATGGGTATCAACGAGCCGCCCAGTTTCATTTACGTCTCCGAGCACCTTACTGTGAAAGCCTCGAGGCTATTCTTCCTCGCTCGCGATGTTGCTAAGACTGAGGGCTTTGATTTCTGCTGGACCTCCAATGGAAGAGTCTTCCTTCGCAAAAGGGAAAATGCGCCACACATCTTAGTCAAGAATGAAGACACGCTCGCCTCCATCAAACGCAGCGTGATCCAGATTGCTGACTGACTAGACCTTAGCGATAGTTGTATGTATATTTATATTCTTGCTATCGGAATACTTCCTTGCATATATCAATCACGTTTCAACCTTGCTATAATAATACCTATATCAGGACATAATATTGATTTGTACCCTGACGATCATACTCCTCACACTACACTGTACACCTCATCCCCAATTAAGAAAGATACATTTTCACCGCTTTGCCATATCAAGTCTACACTTACACTCCTTGCCAAAATCACTAAACGAAACATACTATTTGTCACATTCGAATTTTCTGATCCCAATAATGGATAGCATTGACATCTTAAATGATTTAGACAACACCCAATTTGTAAACAGTAAGCCCATTAATAATCCCGAGGATTGTATTGAGCATATTGGAAATACTAAAACCCGCTACACTGTTATTTGCCAAAACATATGCAGCGTACAAAAGAACTTCGACAGTTTTATAGTTTTTTTGTCTAGGCTAAATTTTCTGCCAGATATAATCATTTTCACTGAATGCCGAATCAATGAATACTCCCCTCAAATCACCTTACAAAACTATACATATTTCTCATCTACTAAATTTATCAACCAAAATGACGGCATCATTGTATTAGCAAAATCATCCATTTGTGTAAAAATTATTGAGCCAGACTTCGATGACGCAAACTGTGTCCTGATAAACATTGATAATGAACTGTCCATTGTAGCAATCTATAGAACTCCTTCCATTTACAATATTAGTAGGTTCTGCAATTCACTTGAAAAAACATTTCAATCCATTACAACGGAATCGTGTATCATGGTTGGAGATCACAATATTGACATAGGTATGGACACAAAGGACAATCGCTCAATGGACTATTTGGATTTGACAGGACATTATGGATTTATAGTCGGACATCAACTCCCCACCCGTGGTCCAAGGTGCCTAGATCACGTTATGGTAAACACTAAGAAAACCACCCAAGTTTTAATTTGTAACACAGACATCACAGACCATCGAACTGCCATCGTAAGTATTGACAAACAAGAGCAACTAAACAATAAACCAGCAACCCGTTTGTATTCTAAAATTAACTTAAACTCATTCCTGGATGATTTGGCTAACCTTAATTTAAGTCCACTATATTTACTTGAAGATGTTGATGTAGCAGTCACTGAATTCACAAAAACAATTGGTAATCTTGTAACTAAAAATACTACATTTAAACAGCTAAAAAACCGGGAGGTCATTGTTAAACCTTGGATAACCCCAAATCTATTGAAATGCATCCGAAAGAAAGATGCACTTCATTTCCTTACCAAAAAAAACCCTAACGACTCAAAATTAAAAGAAAAATACAAAAAATATCGAAACACCTGCGTAACACTTCTACACGACCTGAAACGAAAATACGAAACCCAACAACTACACGACGCAAACGGAGATAGCAAAAAAACATGGAAATGCATCAAAAATATTTGCAACATAAATAAAACTGTCAACAAAAATTCTGAGCTTTTAAAAAGTTCTGAAAACCCCAAGGACGCAGTCAACAAGGTGAACTCGTACTTTACATCTGTTGGGAAAAATTTGGCTAATAATATTCTTAATTCTCTTTCTACGACTGAAGAACAGCTAGTTTCTTTAGTGAAACCCCCACCATCTGGAAGTCCAACAAATTCTTTTTTTCTAACACCAACTGACCATATAGAAATATCTAATATTATAAGCTCTCTTAAAACCGCATCAGCGCCTGGATGGGATAATATTAGTAATAATATACTCAAACATGGAAAAAAATATCTCTCGCATATCATAGCATACATAACAAACTTGAGTTTTTCAAGTGGAATAATGCCTGATTCACTCAAACTGGCCAATATAACCCCCATCCATAAAGCCGGTGATCCTCGAATTGCCTCTAATTATCGACCTATCTCACTTCTCACATCTCTGTCTAAAATCATAGAAAAAGTTGTCAACAAACGTCTCCTCTCTTATCTTGAAAGTCAGGGTATCTTGTCGGACAACCAATACGGTTTCCGGATTAATAAATCAACGAACGATGCCGTCACCAACCTTACAGACTTTGTCACCATGAAACTTGATAGCGGGAAACACTGTGTCGGCGTCTTCCTTGATCTCGCAAAGGCCTTCGACACAGTGTCAAGGCCGATCCTTTTACGCAAAATGGAAATCTATGGAATTCGTGGTTTTCCACTTGCATGGTTCAACTCTTATCTCACTGGCCGCAAGCAGAGAGTTGAGTTGGATAGCTGCACCAGTGACCTCTCTGAGCCTGAGTTTGGGGTGCCACAGGGTAGTGTTCTAGGGCCAACTCTGTTCCTCATGTACATTAACAGCTTGTGCATGTTGAACCTGGAAAGAGCAGAAACCTTTGCTTTCGCAAATGATACTGCCATCGTCTTCCATGGAGACTCCTGGTGTTCCGTCGCTGCGGCTGCGCAGTCTGGGCTCGATCTTATTTCGACATGGTTGCAAGAGAATTTGCTGACTCTCAACACTGATAAGACCAAGCTCATCGCTTTTAGCATCTCAAACCGCACATCTCCTAAATCTGATCTAAACATAAAACTCCACAAAACTCATGCTTGTCCAATCACATGTACCTGCTCTATCATTGAAAGGGTACAAAACATTAAATATCTTGGGGTGCTAATTGATGAGAACCTTTCTTGGAAAAAACAAATAGCAGCTATGTGTGGTAGATTACGGAAACTTCTATACCTATTCAAAATTTTAAGATCTAGTGCAGACAGTCAAACCATAAGACTAGTATATCAAGCCCTCTGCCAGTCGGTACTCACGTACTGTATCTCCTCATGGGGTTCAGCCTGTAAAACCCACTTACTCCGCCTAGAACGAGCTCAGCGAGCAGTATTAAAGGTCGCCCACTCTAAACCATACCGATACTCCACCACATTATTGTACCAGGATGTCAGACTCCTCTCTGTTAGACAACTCTTTCTACTTATTACCGCAGTAAACTTCCACAAAACCGCACACACAAATATGCTGGAAACACATACGAATCGTAGGCTTGTTTGGAGGATTCCTAAAGTAAGAACTACCTTCGGCAAGCGATGTCATTACTACCTTGGACCGTTCATTTATGCAAAATTAAATAAAAATCTTAACTTAAAATCACTTACTAGGAAAAAGTGTAGAAGAATAACTTCCGATTGGCTCAGTAGTTTAAACTATCATGAAACTGAACTAGTCTTAACTCCACTATCATAGCTCTAGTTTATTATATCAAACTCTAAAACATATTCAACTTAAACAATATATCTTATCTACATACAAAACCTATTTAAACACAATTATCTTACATAAACTGAAACAATTATTTATTTACACACTTATTTATATTCGTCACAATGCATGCTTTAATAATCTCATCCTAAATTTCTATAGTAAAAATAACACACACAATATTTTTGTCATTTTCTGCTGCACTCTTAACTAGCGTAACCTCATACGATTGATATTAGTTGGACGAAAGAGGCTAACTACCCACAACACAGGTTCTCCTAGGGTGGGAGTTAGCGTACTTACGCATTAAATATTGTACTACCCATCATGTTTATTATGTACCTGCTAGTTTAATGTTGTAACACTTTTGTATCATTGATGTTTGTTATCAAATAAATCTTTTAAATCTTAAAAAAAAAATCTTAAACGCAACAACAAATAAACGAGGTTTGTGAGTTTACTCCTCTCATTAGTTGAATTCAAATTAATTAAATCATCGCGGTGCAACAAGCGTATGTAAAATACCACGAAAATTCAAAACACACGGTTTTAATTTATATTGGTACGTTATAATATATTGTTGAGTACTTATTACCAAGAAAGAGTTAATATAGGCGATGTCTATTTCTAGCAGTAGACTTGTTTATTTTTTATTTTTAACCCATTTTATCCCACTCTCGAGCCTCCTCCCAAAAAATCAATTATAAATATGAAACAATTAATATCTTTTGTTAATTAACATTATGCTTTATTTAAGGTGCTTCAAAAGCGGAAGATGTATGTCGTTGGAGGTACGAGTGTACGGATCGAACAAGACTCGAGTCATGTGGACTGCACCCAGATTGTTCAAAAGACTCAGCATTATGTGTGTAAAAATAATTTCCTGATACAAATTACATAACAACATGAAGATTATAGTAGTGTAGTGACTTAGGCCCGTATTCAGAAACAGTGCTTGAGTCTGAGTCGAACCTCAAGCACTGAAACTATGAAAAATGACAAAAACCTATGTTTGAGGCTCCACTCAGACTCAACCATTGTTTTGGAATACGGGCCTTAGAATGCTTATTTGGATAACGAATTATTTCTTGCAGATATGGGACTCAAACTTAACCCAGATGAATTAACGGATACATATAAACAATTTAGAAGAATGGGTATTTACTCGTCATATTATTTTTACTTTATCATCAAATAATAAACTGTAATTATTTTATAGAAACAAGTAACTAAGTTTTATATTCTAGTGGGTGTTGACGTCTTAGACGAAGAAGTAGAGAAAATACGTAAGTTACATGACAAATATGTAGGTAAGTAACTGTGTGTGACAAGACAGTCTTCAACAGACAATCAAAAGAATAGGTTAGCAGCAATCAATTACCAATTGAATTTGGGAGAACTGTTACATTTTTTAGATTTCTTAATGTTCTTTTTAAAATTTCAGTGGAGAAACGATATTTACTTCTACGACCGCAGAAATTTGGTGAGTAAATGCGCATGCACACTTTTACAATTGTTCATAAAAAAAAGTAAGGGACAGAAAATAAAAAAACATCTTTCTATTAAATTAATTTGTTACTTTACAGAACCTAGCGAAAGAGTAGAAAGCATTGCAGATTATTTCAATAAAATTATGATCCGTGAAGAATTGGGTAAATACTGTTATCAAGCCTATACGTATCTATTTTATTCGCTTCAAAATCATATTATAGCTTCAACCACAATATACTTAGCTATTTGTACACCAGTTAGAAAATAAGGACCCCGACATTAAATAAATAATGTAAAAATTTTATCCTATACTATAGACAAGCATGCCAGTACAGAATTATCAAACGTAGCTTACGTGACACATTAGATCAATCTAGGTTTTTTAATAAATTAATTATATATTATTATATTTATATTAAATTTTGTACACTTAGTGGCGAGATGGCGCTTCTTACCATAATTCGTGTAAAAAAATCATGAAGACCTTCGTGGTCTGTTTCAGATGCCCATCAAACATCACCGACACCAATGCATTCAGCGCACCAGAAGCAACAAGAGGGGTACGATGGATATGACGCTACACCGGGACCTCCACAGGTACTAATTTATTACAAACAGCATTAATCAATATCGCTGGTTCAACATAAATATCTGTATAGGAGCCAACCACAGTTACTTCCTTGCACAATATACTCAAGCTCTCAATACTCTCAATATACTATATTTAACATTTGTTACAGGTTGAGGCAGAAGAAAGTGAAATACTGGTAAAGAAAGATAATCAACCAGCAGAAGAAGAAAAACAAATGCCAAAAGAAGGTAAAGATTCTGTAGAAAAAGAGGATCAACCAGCAGAAGAAGATGAAGAACCGGAAGAAGAAGATGAACAACTGCCCGAAGATGAACAACTAGCAGAAGAAGATGTACAGGTAATTTACAGTCCTAATAGGTATAGGCACGTAAAAAGACGAACCGAAGACTATGTAGTGCAAATCACACTGAACCTACCGGAATGAAAGAGACAGAAGCCGCCCGCCATCTACTTGATGGACCAATATGAAGAGAGTCCTCATGAAAGCCCAATTGCCCGAGCCAACCGCACAAGACAGACTGTCTTGGCGCAGAAAAGTGAGGAGACCTGACCCTAAATAATGGAAGCAGGGATAGATTTATTAGAAAGTTGAATTTAATTCATCTTCTTCTTTAGAAGAAGAATTAAATTCAACTTTCTAATAAATAAATGAAACCTGAAAATTCAATAAAATGTGAATTAAATAATACAGGCCTTAGTTTCTCAATTCAATTCTGAAAATAAAACTTCGTCACAACTTCACAAGCAGGTTTTTTTATTTTCTATGTAAGTTTAAAAAAATGCAATGCTGACATGTTGTAACGTTTTCAGGACGAGAGTACGGAGACGAATACTTTAGAAGCAAAGAGATGAATTCAGGGAATAAAACATTATTATCATTAGAAAAATGTTTTATAAATGCATTAAACCCAAAAGCTTATAGACAACACTACCAAGTCTTAAGTATTAATCATGCAATTAATTGTAAACTATCTCAATATAAGTTGTTAAGTTGAGTTGGTTGTTATTGAGGTGAGGTAAACAAAAGTGGTTAAAACTTAAAGGTTAAAGGTAACTACCGTTTGTGGCATTTGCAGGCTATTGTGAAACATCGATAACTCGGACGAGGCCACGGAGCCAGGAAATAAAACAGAGCTCTCGTTCCGGAACCCAATGACAGGTCTGCGTCCAACCACGCTTTTCTATTCCATTCACTTTGAATACCGTTTCTTCAAAGCAGAGTGAGACCAAAAGGAAAATGTTTACTTAGTGCAGTTTTTTAATAAAAAGATTTTCCTTGGAAAAGTTACTTATTCCACCACAAAATTCCTATTCAAATTTCAATAACGCAGCAGATGGTGGCTCTTACGTGTACCTATACAGGTTGATAATTTTACTTTGTCCAAGAAATTGGTTCATGGTAGCGAATGCGAAAGCAATGGGGCCTCGTCTGAATTTCAAATGAATAGATATAATCCAAAGCCCGTCTTAAATCGAGGATTAGGGGTTTAGAAGTAAAATATATTCCCCTGAAAAACCAAGGATAGCAAGATTGTTTTGAGTACACCGCCTAAAGTTATGTTTAATTAAATACAGAACCTGCGTGTTCTTGTCACTTCATACTCATTACAACTTGGTTTCTTTTTAGTAAAGTTTAAACTTTTGAAAGATACTCACTTTCACCCATATATTTGATATTTTTTTTTTTTTTTGATATTTTGAATCACTGAACTTATATAGCGATAATCGCGAGCCCTACACTTTTTCCTACTAATGAGTCGGCGGTTTTCGTAATAGGGTAAACTTTAGGCAGCTATAATGTAAAGATAGACAAAAATATAATATAGTGCCTTAAATAACTTTCAAAAGATGCCTGAAATTCCCAATATCTGTGTGTTTTCAAGTAAATATAATCGCGGGCTTAGCTTGGCTTCGCAACCGAATAACATTATATTTATCTGGAAGAATGACGTTTCAATTTGACTCTGTTTCGCCTGACTAGCAACAACTGGAGCAATAGGTAACTTTTGATTGTGTGGTAGTGCAGTTGACAGTGCATCATGCTCGACTAACCTGTAACGACAGACTGACTGTTGGACTGAATGGGAACACTGAAAATCAAATTAAAACTTGTATTATGCGGGGGTGTGCTGACGGTAACTTTCATGCAATACCAAATCATAGTTAATTCTTTTTTGCACACAATATAATACGTAAGAAAAGGACACAAATAGAGGACATAGATAAAGGCGAGCTTAACCCTGAGCAGTGCTTTCATACAGCAAACATTTGAAGCTAGAGAGATAATGAAATGGAAATGTTTTTATATCTTTGGTATTTTAGGTATGCAAAATAATAAATTCGCTATTGAGTCCATTTGCTTATTTCATGAACAGTAAATCGCAATGATCCCGTCATCATTCATTATACAGAAACCAACAGTTGAAATGGAAGTTGACTTTTGCACTTTTTGCACAATTTAGCCTGTCAATTTGCGAATATACGATGAATTTGCGATGTATCCATCAACTTCGAAACCACAAATCCGTTGTGACTTACCTACTAGGTACACCAAAATTATAAAGACGTTCCATGATAGATAAACCTTGAAGAAGTATTGAATTTTAACAATTCAAGCTTTTTTAATATTTTTCTTGTTTATTTCAGAGCCATCATAAATATAGAGGGAGATGTAGGTACTCTAGGTACTACCTGACGTAGCATAGGTCAAAGACCAACTTGTGTCACGACGAACGATGACTTTGAATAGTGAAAGTTGGCCGACAGTCTGAGCATGGCATTACATTTTCAGGTACTGAAATCTCAAATACAATGAAAATACTTACAAAGTTAGAGAGTGGTGCCACCATTTTATTTATACTTTGATTACGGTTGGTCTAAAAATGTGTTAAATATTATTTCCTGCTCGTAAAAACAGCATTTAAAAAACTCCACAATTCTTCATGCACGTAATCAGAATGTAGGCAGTATTTTATTGGATTGACTCCGTATTTTTCCATAGGTATATGCGATACTACCGTGGATTTATTAAAAACATAAACCTTTTATTTCGTTACGGTACGGTGCACCGCCAATTTTGTACCCCGTAAATTGAAAGTGCCGGTAGGAGCTATGAAACTTAATCCACGATAATTTATTACATTTTAGATTGGTTTGCAGGTTTTTTTACCATTTACGTTGTGGATTATTAAGTATTTAGAGACGATATTTAATTTTATACAACATGAAATATTTTGAGTACCTACTACCTTTAAAAAGTTTTAAATAAAGGTTTACAATATATTTAAAAATTAATTTTGCTAATTATGTCAATTATCTAACTATGTAGCATGCCAAATTGGGGATGCTACATAGTTAGATAATAAAACAATAAGTACCACTTGATACAAAAATAGACTATTTATTTTGGTAAATAGGTTCCTTAACTGACATGCATGGCGAGACGTATAGTTTTTGAACATGTCTCTGACTACTTCTAGGAGGATGCATTGATGCATTGAGGATTTTCACCAATTATAAAAAGTAATGCTGCACTTCAAAAAAAAACATTGTGGTAGATAAGGGATACCTAAACCACCTACCTATGTAATTTAGTTTCATAAGCCAACTGCCAGCGGCGCGTGCGGCCGTCCCTAACTGGATTACTGAAGGAAGAGGCCACTGCTACACTAACTACGTCATAATCTGTGGTTCAGTGTTATAACTCGATCCAGATTCATCAGGGTCCAACCAATAACGTTCCGTCGACTAGGCCATTTCCCGGTTTACTTAATAGAGAGGTCAAGTAATTTCGTTTAGTCATCTATGATCAAATATAAATACGTTAGGGGTTACGTAGAGACAGTTTTACTAAGATTTATATATACATTTCATCTTTCAAATTGTACCACAGCGTTGACATTGGTCAAGGCTAGGTTGTTCACATAGACAATAGAAAAGCAGTTTCGAAGTAAACCGCCAATTTGCGGCACTAGCTGCCCAGGGAAAACATAAGAAACTAACTGCAGATAAACAGAACAATTCAAAGCAAAACAGGCAGTATCAGCAATCACCGCGAACATAGGCACCACTAACAGAAGCAGTAGAGAATGTTGCAAGCGGATGTCGTTTATTTTATAAAAAAGTTAGACGAACGGGTTGCAACAACGCGGAAACCTTGATACAAGGAAAAACATTGAAATGCGATACAACGACAGCTGATCACTTTAAACTAAAGTGGTGAAAAAATGGTGACAGGACTTACTTTTCGATAAATATTCCGAGAAAAGCAATTTCAAAAAGATATGCAGAAGAATGGTGAAGTACGAAAGAACTCGCGAGCAGATATATTTTTTACGGTCTTGATTTTACAGGTTAACATGCTTTACGATTACGCATACGATTTGACCGGTTGGTGGCATGAAGCGGTTCCTATAAAACGGAGTTGTCAGGATTTTTTAAGGCTTCCTTTGATTTTAGTAGGGGTTTAAAAAAACAGAAGCACAACGCAGCGTGTTTTAAGAGGGTATACACTTACGAACCGTAATCTAATATGGGAACTATTTTCACGCTTCGTTTTGTGTTTTCCTGTTTGTGTTGTATGCTCTACTTACCATGTTTAGTTTTTCGGGTAACAATGTGAATACAAAAAGTTATAAATGACGTAGTTCTTTTTAGAGCTGTCACTTTTTGAAATTATTTAAATAGTTTCATGTACCAAGGTACCAAGGTACCAAGGTAACGAGTCACGTTGTTTTTTTATACAACCTACGATTTGAGTAACTCGCAGTATAGCTAAAAATTGTAAAATTACATTACGTTCATTAATTTGAATACGATTTTAAACTTATTAACTATATTTAAACTTACCATGTACGTAAGTAAACCTGATTTGACCAGAAACATAAAAATTATTTCAGCATTTATAAACGGTATCGTTTTAGCGCTGTCAAATTAAGTAAGTAAAACGCAAAACAGCATCACCTCCATTACATTGTCTTTAGCACATTGACAAGTCGGTAATTTAATATTGAAGTGCCAACCATATTCATTTCGTTTTGTCCATTGTGTAGCAATCCAGCTATTTACTTACCCTATTTCATAGAGACAATACCTGCACTCATTCTATGCCGTTCTATGGGTGCGAGTTTTATCAAGCAACGGCAAACGGACAAAGGAAATAAATGAATATCACTGTAGAAAATAGCACACGTCCTGTTGCTTTTTTATTTTAATCTGACGTTTTAATTTCTTTCATTTTTCTTTTCAGTGTATTTGCACCTTAAAATCCTGTTTCAATTGCCTTTCTGAAAGCATGCGAGGTCGCTCGAGAGTCCCATAAAGGGACGCACCTTAGCGAAGTTACGCCACTTCTTAAATATTTAAATCTCAGGGGCGACTTTCCCTGTGCTCCCGTGAAATGCAAAACAAGGAAAGTTTTCCCCCTAAATCAGCGGAGTCAGCATCCCAAGCCTCGCTTCGCTACGAACACGGACAACAAACAAACTTTAATTTTGGACGGTCGTGTCTCCTTTATTTTCTGTAAAGAGCTATATAACCTGAAAATAACTTAGAAGTAACATTAGGTATGTCACGAGGACGTGATTTCATTAAATTCGCTTTTTTAATAGCATTTTCATTCTTTTAGTAAAAATCATGTAGAAATTTTAGTAAGAAGTGTCTACGTTATTCTGGGTCTCATATTTTCTACTTACCGTTTCAAGAATTAATCATTTTCATCGCCATGATTTTGTTTACAATCTAAACATTATGAAAACATTGCCAACTATGAGGCAACAGTGTTCGATTCGGCACAGTACATAACCAACGAAATGGCCCAGCATTGCTCACCAATAACGCCCAGAAGTTTTTTCAATAAAATACAGGCAGGCATCAGCGCGGCAGAGAACACAAACAAACTGAATGCGCAGCTATTATCTCAGTGTAACCTAGTTCAGCACGGTAAACGAGAATAACGAAACAATGCTGAATTGCCGACCACTTGTAGGTATATTTATAAGCCTAATAAATGAAAACTCTATCGAAACTGTTTTCGATACTCGCACGCAACTCATTCGGTAGTTTAGTTCAAAGGACGATGCATCTACCGACGCGGTATGAATATTTATGTTATTGGAAATGACATAAATATTCCTAATTTTGGAAAGAATAACAGTGTCTACCATCTAGAGCGACTTTACTGAATATGAAAAGACCTGATTGATCTTTGTACCTGCTGATAATTTTTTGTTCTATAACTTTTAGTTTATTTTGTGTGTGCCATGTGTATTTCTAGCTACTAAATGACGGTCAAAATCTGGATCATTATGTACATACCTTGGACAGCTTTGTTAACACGGCCTGCTATCTGTAACAAAAAATAAGATTATTACGATTGGATCGACATCTGATAGGGATATTGCAATTTGATAAAATACTTCAATCAATACATACATATATTATATACATATGTATAATATAAAGTGTACGTGCGTAATATTGAATATAAGTCAAGATTTTATTATGAAGGCAGCTCAAACAATATACACATAGAAATAGACATTTATTTATTTACTACATTAGCACACATAAGCCAGTAAAACACAAGGACACTAAAAGAAGAAAGATACAAATGGATACATTGATACTGGAGAAATGCTTCGTGTTTCTGTGTGCTACAGCAGCAAAATTGTCTTGAATCAGCATAATGCCTGCCTAGTAATGTATGAAATCAATACAATATGACGATGCTAGTTGAATAATCATTCAATTGTCCTTATTGTCAATGGTCGATTGCGCAACGCACGCACTGGGACTGGCGCAGGCCCAGCACGGCCTGTCAGGGTGATCCTTATTAGCATTGTGGCAGCACAAGCTTGAGAGTTCCGGTGGGCAACAGACCGCAGCACGTACTGGTTACAATGCCCACTTCAACCGCCTTCACTTTTCCTTCTCGAGTGCTCTGGATAATAAAATTATGCGCAATTCTTCAGCCTCTCAACGACGTTCAGGACAGATCTATTGTTTCAGCGGTATAAGAGGGTTTAGGCACTTCGGGTGTGTTTAATTGTTTTATTGAAGCTCTTATAACTTTCGTGCTCTCCAGTTTGGGATAACGTTTCGCTGATGTCAAAATATTTCAAGAGCTGTACTTATCACGATTTTTTTACGAAATCGTCCATTTTAATTAGAATTTTGATATAAACGCTTTGTATCTAATATTGAACTTAGATTCACTTAATAAATATGGTATGCAAGTTTTTATTATAATTTTAGATAAAAGTGAGTATGTTTTTTTGCTGGCTATATAGTCAGCCGTAGTCAGAAAGAGGAAAACGCTATTCCGCATCCGAGAGCTGGCAAGGAAAACGGAACTATATTTCGATTGATTAAGTTAGAGAAAACTTACTTATCGGATACGCCCATTAATTTCGATAATATTTATCGTGAGCCTCACTTTATGGAGGCTGTCATATAAATATAACTCCCGGCCCATTAGCCCGACCGTGGCACGATCACCGACAAATTACTGGGGAGCCTGCGGAGGCAACATCGGACCCCATCAATATCTGCCATCAGTCATCGAGCAGCCAAATAAAAATGTATGACCGGCCTGTACCGGCGGATGACGCAGCGGTTCCCGTTTCCATCTCATGTTACATGGGCTGACCTAATTCTCAAATATATTCGTCGTGTCATTAGATAGATGCCCGCGATATTGGAAGCTCGTATGTTTTATTCCGGGAAATATTAGCTTTGATCTCATTTGAATCCAGCTGTTACATCACTGTTTATGTTTTGGCATTAACTAGAAACAACATCACAACTGTGTCAAGGATGATAAGACGGAAATTTTCCTTCGGAAAGGTAGAATACAGCGCGAGATAGCGACCTTCATTGCCTATACCCGCCCCGAGCGCCGCGCCGCAGCCGCCCGCCCAAACAGACAGTTTAAACGAACATTTCTTGTTACAAACACCCGGCTTCGCACCAAGAAGCACATTAAACTTTGTATAAAATTTTATGTATTAACGCCGGCATAATGCAAGTATATAAAATAAACTCGTCATAACGATGTTGGTGTTTCGACATTAAAGGGAATAATAGCGATCATTACTCTGTGCATACACGCACATGCTGTCTTATATGAAATTGCAAATAAACTATAAAACGGTAATATTTTCAAGTAGAACATCCTAAGGCTATTTACTTATTTGGATATTTAATAATTTACGTCACGTTGCCTGTTTTAAACTACTTGAATCCGTGTGTTTTGCCCTGGGTCAATCGGTACTTAGTTAATATAGTGTTTCTGTTTGGGGCGGAGCATACAAGACGCACTTGATAAGAGCCGAAAGAACTTAACGTTTACAATTAAAATTAATTATCTTTAAGCCTTTCCGTTACCCTACAACCTCCCTTTAAAATGAATGTAAACTCTTGTCCATACGCAAACTCTACATCCTTCAAACCATCCTTTTCTACCACCAATCGCTCATCTATGACCCCACCCATGGTACATCCACACAATCTTATTAGGGCCAGCATCTGAATTACAAGCTGTGCTTAGTTTATTCGGGGGAGGGCATTGGTATGCCATATCACAGGTTAATCCTAGTTTGGGTACCAATGTTATCCCGCCAGGAAATTTACATTTTAAGCTGTAACCTAACTGTATAATTAATGCTACTGTAATGTTTGTTAATATTTAATAAATTTCATTTCATACAGTTTTCAGTTGATGCTTCCACAAACATCTCTCTCTACTACCAAATTGACCTTTTGACTAATTTAATTTACAGTATGGTAAATGCTAAGACTGGCTAACTGCCCTTCCACATAAAGGTCTTTTGCAATTTCAAACCAAACCATCTTCGCTTGCTATTAGCTGAAAATAATGTGCAATAAGTTTGGTATGATTTATATAAGCATAATAAGTTTACCATCTGTAGGCCTACCACAAGCTCTGTCTGGCTCTGTCTCTGGTTCTGGTTTTGTCAGTCTGGGTGTGCTTACCAGTGTGTGTACTTTACTGTGTGTGTGACGTTTCGACGTAGGATTTATTTAGACAACACTCACAAAAAAAAAGCAGAGCCAGACAGAGCTTTTGGTAGGCCTACTGGTGGCACATAGCCAGCAGCTTCTGTAATGCACATGGCTGTTATAATCTACTAGCACACTTTCATTGCCGTACGTAGATAATACCTACACAGTAATTACGAAAACACACTCATGTCTAGAAATAGACCGTTTTATCATACACATTGCATCCGTAATTTTTATACCATTGGTGCATTGAGAATAGAATAATAAAGCTGCATGAAAGAACGACCTGCGACAATAAAAAAACGAAAAGTAGAATAAAAACATCGGCTTTACTTCATAGTTACTCACAAAAAGAAGCTGGACTCATTCTACTCTTCATACACAGACTGGTTTTTTGAGAAGGGCGGTGATGGCCAAGTTCGAAACCAGGAGAGTTCGGGAAAAGTCATGAAAGGAGTCATGCCCTCGATTTATAATAAAACAATAACTGCATTATATATAAATATGTAAAAGAAAAAAATAAAAGATAGTACTTATATACAGTTATTGTTTTCTTATAAATCGAAGACATGACTACTTTTACGACTTTTCCCTTACTCTTGTGGTTTCGGACTTGGCCATCACCGCCCTTCTCAAAATAAACACCCTGTATGTATAGGGCTTATAGGAAGACTTCATATGTCTTGTGAGTCACAAGTTGTGACTGCAAATCAAGTTTTTTGTTGTTATGGTATAGTTAGGTATAGGCTTTTCTTCTCTCCTCAGCTTCACTCACTATCACTCACTCAATATGGCGGCGCTCTGAATTATTTTATAAGTGAAAACTTCTTTATGCTTTATGCAGACTTGAACATTTTTGAGGTGGGACAGAACCAATAAACTCGCCATCGTCACGCGTCACGCCTCACGCGAGTTCAAGTTTTCACTTCTGTCAGCATTCCCACAGAGTGCCACGATTTTGTTTTGTTCTATTTTCATCTTAGGCTAAGAGTAGATCTGTGTAGCCAGGATGTGCACTATATTTGGATAAGTATATTAGGTGAGTGCATTGGTGGTCTAGTGGTAGCGGCCCCGCCCTCAGATCTTAAGGTCGTGGGTTCAAATCCAGTCATGTACCAATGAGCTTTTCTATCGAAAAGTTTATGTACACAATGCTAGTGCTCTCAAACGGTGAAGGAAAACATAGTGAGGAAACCCGCAGCTTAGCCAGCTCCGCGCCATGACCATTGACCATGTATTTGCTATGGATAGGCTGACTGAGCTGTCAGGATGGTATAGGTGCTGGGCAAGCCTATTCCATATAAAATCCTGTCCCAGGCACTAATAGCGTCCCGCAAATAGGGCTTGTGTAATCACCTATTAGTTGCCCTTGACGCTTTGTAAATCATCTATAATAGATGCAAAGGTCTATTAATAAGCCTATATATATAAGTATTTCCCTGCTGTCCGTGTTTTTGAGCTCCTTATTAATTTAACTTTTATTTTATTATATTGAAAGAATGGAGTCACAAGGCCCCAACAACCCTTTAGGAAGGTAAACAAACACCTTTTTCATCAAAATATTTGCATAAATTTAACCTCTGTGGGTGGTGTTACCTCAAACTTAAAAAGCGTTTTGATAACTTTTCCTTAATTTAATTAATTGGAGACTATAATACAACAGCGCCGCTCGTTTTCGTAAGTTGGTCTTGGTACCTACGTCAGTATACTTTTAATAACCTTTTTAAAATAACAGGCACGCGATGATGGGCCTACCTACTTTACAGTCTACACGTGCTTTCGGTCAAAACAACTTTTGAATACCATGGAGCATGTCATGATATAATATTTTGGCACTGTAACGAGCACGTGTCGGGGTTAGGGCCGGTCGTTGACCTCAAATTTACGGAAGGTAAGTAGATACCGCTAATCACTTTCTCTTGGGAAGAACGGTACAAGCGAGTTAAAATTACGACTTCATTTGTCTAATCGCATCCCCACGCCTCTACCAAATCATCAATTAAAGTTAGTCGTTTGTCATTTGATTCTTATTACGAGTACCAAGGCGTAGACTATAACAAAAGCTTCATTAAGGATGTTAATACCTTTTTAACAGGCATGAACTTATTAAGAAGGAACTAGAGTCACAAGGGTTGTATGTACGTGGCATCCACAGGTTCTTATTGTGTTCATCATAAAAACATATCACGTTTTATACCCTCCACTTTCCTCTCCTCTTCCCGCTGCGAAGAAAGTCACAAAAGATAACGAAATTCAGGCAGCCGGTAATATACAATCTTCGGTGCCTTTTGTAAAATCCGTCTGCAGGTGCTACAGCGAAATGATCAAACTTTTAAGTATTTCTGTCAAATGGTTTACATGTAAAAACACAATTTTGAAAACTTCAAAAAGTAATTTTATATTATAGAAAAAAGATGGAGTTTTTTAAAACGTGTTCTAGACTGGTTACAGGTGCCAAGATTGATTTCTTGACTCCAACGATATAAGTTCAAGACAAGTACGAGATACGACAAACGAGCCCCTTGATTACCTCTCCCCTTTATTTTACGTAAGTAATGTCATGATTTAGAAATGGAAATATATCAAAGATAATAAAGCTATAAAACAGGCACAAGTGGAGGCGACACTGGCGCCGGAGTATATCCCCCTGGCGTAATATAAAGTCGACAACTCTGCGAAGCAACTAACAAACTGCAATTTATTCCTTTTGTTGCTATCACCATTAGAAAACCACCAGATTTAACGACCTACGAAAGCCAGTTGTGTGACCATTGCCAACTCAAACTGCAACCGATTGCCGCATTTACCTGATTAAGTAATTTTTACGACTTATCTGATGAAAATCGGGCAAAGCTAAAAAATATATCTAGGAATTACCTCCTTTTGTAGACGTACTCAAGGTCAATGAACCCGTCCACCAATAACCTCTAACATCAGTTCATGCGCTAACTCCAAAGAAATATTAGGTATCAATAAAACGTATTGAATGGTGGTTTATGAACCTAGCCTTATAGCACTTCTATAGCCTCCAAAATATCAAGGTTGCAGTGACTCTAATTCATTGCTCTCTCATGTAGTTTTTAGTGGTCTAGACTTACCATAAAATATAAAAACTAGAGGTTATTACTGATTACTATTGTTTGCAATGGGTTTAATAATACTTACAAAAATACAGAATACCTAACGTGACACGTATATTTATACAACGTGTATCAAAATATGTGTACTATCCTGAAGGGGGGTGAATTTCCACCCCCCGGGGAACAACTTTTGTTCAACGACTTTTCGAACTTCGATTGGTATCTCTGAAAAAAACGGCAACGAAGTTTCAACATGAACAGCTGACTTTATACAAAGTGACAACCCTAAACTCAGCTACAGAGGTAGTAGGTAGTAGTAGTAGACCTACAGAGGTAGTAGGTCAAGGGGTAGGTGAGTTACAAGGATAGGGTTGTCAATTTATTTAGGCATTATGAAATTAAATATTTTTGTATGGGAAACTGAAAATAGGAATTTTTAATTTTCTCCCACCCACAACTGATCACCATTGTGGTCTGAAACCCCCCACCTTCGCATAGTACACATATTTAGATACACCTTGTATATCTCTTGTCTGTCGGTATGAGACTTCTGCCTGCCTGCCTGTCTGAATGATAGACTGTTAACATTATCGTTCTCACGTTAAATCTATTCGGAAGATTTAACCTTGCTTCAAAAAGCATTGTTTTGAGTACAATGACCCTGCTAATTGCAATGGCCTTTTGTGTAGAACACTTAGATGTTATTAATCACTACAAAAAACAAATTGAATTACCTAAATTAAATCGAATCACATGTTAGGCAACTAACAAAGTCACTGAAAGCAAATAAAACAGTAACTTTGATTAGATCATAAACAAATTAATTAATAGGGTAAAATGTTGTACGTAATTAATGTGAAAACGACTGAGAATAAAATATAAGAAAAGAAATCAACGTTGATGAACAATTTGCGTTATAAACACTGAATTAGAATAATATAATAATGAAGTTATCACGCAGATTGTAACGTGAACGTTGTTGTCGACAAACATTATTGAAGCTCGTTACGCTGTGGTTTCTGAGTTGCTGTTGATAAATTGTATTTCGGCGAAGTTCAAGCGATAAACTATGCCATAATTATGTAAACGTAATATATTATCTGTAGGCTTATATTTGTTAGAGAACCTCATGTTTATATGTAATGCTTCATCGACAATCAACACTGTAGAGAAGTACGGTTGGTATTAGGCAGTAAATATTGCACATTAGCGTTTCGGCTTAGTAAAACTCTTTCTGACGCACACTATGAAGCCGAAATTAGCCGATGTGCATTATTTGTTTTCTACCACTATTAGGCTTAGAATCAAAAATTATGGACAACAGAAATCTTCTTTTAGGGTTTTTGAAACTCACCGGAATAAAAGAGTCTATTATAATATGAGTTTTAATAATTGTGGTAAAGAGCCTACATCCTGCGTTACCGGGTCTAGCTGCTTTCAAAGTGCGCCGCGTGGAATATTCTAGAAAAAACCTAAACCGATTAGACTACCATGCAATTGTCGAGCCCCACTACAGGACATGCGACACCTGCTATCCTGTCCGCTGTGCCTGGAAGACTTGAATAAGGCAACAAATCGCGCTATCGAAGTAGCTACTACACACATTGGTTAAGAAAAGTTTGAGTGTGTCTTGACACGAAAAGAAGAAAATAAGTAGTTTCCTCCAATGCTGCATGTAAGTACATTAATGGGTAGGCGCCATTTTGAGCTGCCCTTTTAGAAACCCCCCTTTGGGCCCTCAGAGGGGAAGTAATGCATTTTCCTTTATCGCCGCGCGGACAGTTCGCACTTCTCGACAAGGGGGCCGGCTTTACGATTATTGTGCTCACGTAGTTGTTACATGAGATCAGCAGTAATAAAAAAAACACTGGATCCGATCTCGGATACCGTAAATGGCTGTGACGCTTTTGAGGCCTTCCCTGATAGCCACCATTGCGGACATTTATCCTTGCAATTCATTTTTATTTATTAGTATTTCCAAAGATACCTAGAGCCAGAAGAGTTTTGTAGGTTAAGTTTAATGCGTTAGTTACATACTTAATCAAGTTATTCGCGTATTACTATGCCAAACCCAATTTATTAAAAAGAACCAATTTTGATATACCACATGGTATAATAAATCAGATCATATTTTTTATGCTTATTATTATTACTTTGGTATGTACTAACTTGAATATGTTACCCGTTTAGCTAATATTATGCATTAACCGTCTGCCAACTTTGGCATAAAAAAATGTATTAGTTTTGTAAAACTAACGTTAAAATGCTTTTGAAGCAGATTTCATCACTTTGCACAAGCGTGCCATTTATAAAGCAGTATGAAGCAAGGTTCTGAAAGAAATGTCAAAATCGTGTTGATATTTCGCCTTGGGAATAGAATTGTAGTTCCAATGCAATGAAACAACAGTGTGAGACTGAGTACAGTTCAATGCAAGTTGGATATCGAAGCATACCGGAAAGAGTCCGCCACGCCGAGCGTGAAAATAATGCACCACATGTTGAATAACATCGGTAATTAATCGCATGGAGCGAAAGTGCAAGTGTTCTCATGCGAGTTGAGCGTAAAAACCGACTTATTAGACTATAAATTATGCATAATGTCGCTAGAATATGTTATTACAGCCATCGCATCGGCTACTGAGGGTGACGGCAAGCCATAATTAAAGTAGCCACCGTCGCATGCCTCCGTGACTATTAAACATGTGCATGGGCATGGGAGACACTCCGTCTGCGGTAATAACAGCAACAGATAATTTTAAACATTTCTACTCTATGCAACTTATTTCAAAGAGTAAGGCGAAAGTTAGGACAGTTTGCTTTACCACGTGGTCCATGATTTAATTTACGTTGCTCCACAGCCCTCTTGACTCATGTAGTAGGTATATACCTACTACACGAGTCAAGAGGGCTGTAAAGTCGAACATACCTAGTAACCTATTTTTCTAGGAAATTCAGCCATTAAATGCATGCGTAACGTTCTTACTTTTAACTTTCGATCTTCAACAATCAATTGAATTCCCCTATTCCTTTTCCCACCTGAAAGTTCGTTCACCCACAAAATATTTGTCATCAAAGATAAAACTGTCCCCGATGGTGTCAGTCCAATCCCACAGCAAACAACACTGGGCTCAGAGTCCATGTTTAGAACCGACTGCCGACACGATAGATTTACGCTCATCAACGTTTCCTTCCTCTTTCATAAAATATATTGGTCCGTACTTCAAATATACCTACGTATGTTTACCTATAGTTTACTTTTGAATTTAGTATGCAAAGAATATAAAACCATGAATAACATAGATGAAAGTGTGATTCGTTGCAGTTTTATAGGGACAAAAATAGGGCGAACGTGCAGGAGAAAGTGCGTGAGCTCAGTCGTGACAGGGCAGGGACGTGCCAACACTTTCAAGTAAGGCTATCAGATAACTGTAAAATCTTATCTCAATCGATGATCTACGGCTAATCGACGAAGTAATTGACAATGATTAATTGCTTTTGTGCGGAAATAAGGCACATACACAATACGGGTTCCGTTTTCTTGTGCACGACCGTTTTTCCCAAAAGTTAATCTATTATATGTTCCAAATATTTAATATTGTTTTATTAACTTGTTTATCAGTGATGTTAAATATTTAATTCAACATCACTGATAAACAAGCCAATAACATACTCTTTTGCAGTAGGTAACTTTCACAGAAGAGTGAGATGTATAGAGTGCAGATCCACGAAATCGATATCAAATCTTGGACGAGGTGCCAAAGCTTAGCAAATATTAAAGCCCTAGATATGATTCGTTTCAATGCGAGGTCACGAGTAGAGACGAGGGGATTTCACTAGAAAGCCCGAACGACATTGGACACTCGCTGTAAATCTCCAGAGCGAATGTAAATGCTTTCCAATTTCCAATGCACTAGTTCGTTCTATATTATAATAATATCAAGTAGAGGTACTTAGTAAGCTTAATTTGGTTTATACTATCTATTTTATTACAATGCACGTATGTTTGACATCAATGCGTTAGACAAAGAAACACGGAAACATAAATAGCATTAGGAATCGAACTAAACATCCGGCAAGGAAAGCAATAAACAATCGAATCCTCTTCCTCGTCAGGAGATAATTACAGTTGCGCACAGATTTTTTGTAACGAAGTTATGGAGGAGGATAAACTGCGGCTTGCTTGTGCAAAAACTCTTATATGAGAGCAGTTACATAATATTATCTATCGTAGCTAACACAGTGGAGATCTAAAACATTACGAGCCTAGTTAAAAAAAGTAAAAATACTTTTCTGCTTTCGTCTTAGATGACGGTCGTAATTTATATTATACTACAAGAAAGTGGTAGACAGCAAAATTTCAAGAAGGTGCCACCTCAAAGATTAAAGTTAAGCAGCATGACAAACGAAATGACTTCCTATTACGTTGCATTCGCTTATTTATTGTACACTTAGCGCGTTTGATTGAAGATTTCATTGACTTTCCCGTTCAATATTCATGACACAGCGTTATTATGTGCGTAATTAGATTTAGTTGCTTTCGCTTCTAATTCGACTCTGTTGGTTTTATGCAGTTTGTAAGTACCTAGTTACCGCATGTGTTGCAATGTTCGGGCATCGAACTGACACGTGACCTCCTTCACAATGAATTCTTTATTATTCAGCTTACCATACCATGCTTGCATGACTCCATCCCGTTTCATAGCTCTTGCAAATTAGCTGGGCTTTAATTAGTCTGAGGTTACCTCTGTGAGTAACTAATAAGAAACTTGCAACTAATTTAAGCAACTATGTACTTATACTACACTACCGGCCGCCCGCGGCTTCGCTCGCCCCGTTCCCGTTACAATATCTTTAAAAATTGTAGCCTATGTGTTATTCCAATGAATGAGCTTTATTATTGTGTAGTTTTTACGTGAAAGAGTAACAAACATCCATCCATCAATACTTACAAACTTTCGAGTTTTTTCCGAATGGAATCAATCTGGTGATTGTCTGACGATTCTTACAGCGCTAAAGGACAATAAACTTCGCGTTTATAATATTAGTAGGATTATATTTTACTGGTTTTTAGGGTTCCGTAGCCAAATGGCAAAAACGGAACCCTTATAGATTCGTCATGTCTGTCTGTCTGTCTGTCCGGCAGTGTCACAGCCATTTTTCTCCGAAACCATAAGAGCTAGACTGATGAAACTTGGTGAGTAGATGTATTCTGTGAACCGCATTAAGGTTTTTATATAAAAATAGAAAAAAAACTATAAATTTTGGGGGTCCCCATACTTAAAACTGAAACTCAAAAATTTTTTTTTCATCGAACCCATACGTGTGGGGTATCTATGGATAGGTCTTCAAAAATGATGTCGAGGTTTCTAATATAGTTTTTTTCTAAACTGAATAGTTTGCGCGAGAGACACTTCCAAAGTGGAAAAAAGTTGGTCCCCCCCCCCCTCTAACTTCTAAAATAAGAGAATGATAAATCCAAAAAAAATATATGTTGTACATTACTATGCAAACTTCCAACGATATTTGGTTTGAACGAGATCTAGTCAGTAGTTTTTTTTTTTATACGTCATAAATCGTAAACCGCAATTTACCTTTCGACGAACTACAAAAACCTTTATATTATGTTAATTGATGCTGCGGAACTCTTCATGGGCGAGACCGACTCGCACTTGGCTGCTTTTTTATATGATGGTTGGTATTAATAGACGAGGTAGCTGATGTGTTTATACATCTTAAACCACAAGAACCCATGATAACTGTAAAATTGCGCACAATCTCACTAAAATTATTCAGATGTCTAGACTATCAAGTTAGTTTTTGGGATTAATCCTAGATTGAATCGTATAACTTGCCAAAAGTTCTATGAAAACTAATCAAGTTCCACGGAGGGAAAATCTAAAATTTAGAAAAAAAATTTAACCTACTAGTGCTGTGTAAGATGAGATTATGATGTTATCCAATGTAAAATAAGGCTTTTGCATGTATTGTAGATGATTTATATATCGTCAGGGGAAACTTAAGATAAGCAATGGTGCCTGGGGCAGTATTTTAAATGGAATGGACTTGCCCAGTACATATGCCACCCAGACCACTTTAATCAGCCTAATCTACAGGAAAGACATGATGGTCAATACGTGCGAAGCTGACTAAGCTGCGGGTTTCCTCAGGATGTTTTCCTTCACCGTTTGAGAGCACTGCATACATAAATTTTTCGAACAGAAAAATCCAAAGGTATACGACTGGATTCCAACCCGCTACCGTAGGATTGAAAGGCGGGGCTACTACCACTAGACCTCCAGTGCTCTCGTACGTAATGCATCATTATTAATACACAGAATATATATAAATAATCTATTTGTTGATTCTTTAATTAAAATAAGTATATTATATCTATAATAATGACCATAGAATCTAATAAATTCTCCACCACGAGTTAAAAACGAATTTAAAATATTAATAGGCTTTCTTTGGCAAAATGTTGTGGGTATGTAATTCGAAGCGGAGTGTGAATACCTGCTTACTATAATCTACTATTGACTGATCAACCAGATAAACCTGTTTTGCAAGTCTGGTGCCAAAGACCTTATTTTAAAGCCAATTTCGGACTATAAAGCTCTTGCTGTTTACAATGCAAAAGGCATAAAAGAGTTACAACCTACTTGAAAACCTTTTTACGGCTTACGGTACCTACGTATTAGTCCACTCTAAAACAGGATTATCTTTGAGAGTGCATTTAAAATAGCAGGATCCCCAAAAAATTTTCGTTGATAGACATTTTGTTTTATTTTTTACAATTATTGTACATTTTCTCAGTAATCAGTCAGATTAGTAATAATCAGTCTAACACTGCACACGGCGTGGCGCGGCTGGGGAGTAGCACTTTCTGGCCGTGCCACCAACTTCGTCAAATTTTTTTTTTAATCAACGTACAAAAACGAACAATTCTAGAACCTTTCATTGGTATAACTTGCATTGAAATTAGAGCTTGTGGCGCGGCTGAGAAGTATCACACGAAATTGTGATAATAGTCTGATCATATTCTGGAGGTGGAAAGGGCTCAGCGTGCTATACTTAAGGTGGGTGCTTGTCTTCCATTTCGGTTCCCTACAGTACAACTATATGAAAAGTGGGATGTAATAACTTTCAGACAATCATTCATCCTTCAGACTGTCCTTAAAAAGCACTCAACCTTGAACTACGACCCTTTATTGACTAAGAACAAGAGAAAGAAAGGCAAAGTCTGTGAAATAACATCATTCCGTACTGCCCATGCCCGAAACTCGTACTGTTTCTTGGGTGCTTACCTCTACAATATCTTAAACGGTACACTAAACATTTATCCCCTATGTAGACCAAAATGCAAGAAGGTTATAACCAAGTACCTCAAAACACTTAACTATGAAGAAACTGAAAAACTTCTAATCCCCTCGAAATAATCCTCCATCACCTCACTCGTATTCCCACATTCAAACACACATTCACAACACACTCACCCACACCCACAACACACTCACCCACACAAATTTATCCACCACCTATCACTCATAATTTCATTCATCCTTCCCTCTTCTTTATATATATGCTATTAGGTAGCAAGATATTTACTACCTATGATCTTTAGCATAGTTTTAAGCTGTTCTTTAATGTATTTTATTTTTAATCTTGTTTTCGTACTTTTTATTGTATTTTACGTTTTATTTTTCTTATCACCAATATCTACTGCACTTGTAACTCTTACTGTTACTTAAATTACTGCTAATTGTTCTTGATAACAAGACCAGATTTGTTTGCAGAGTGGGGCCTGGTGACCTGTAATACAGGTTCTTACGAACTTACCTCAGGCACCAGTCTTTCACAATGCAGGCATACTTATCTTTGTTTGTAAAGCCATTACACCATTGACTTAAGCATTGTGAAAGAAAATAAATCCTTTTTACTTTTACTTTTTTTTTTGTGACAAATCTTCATAAACACCTACTATCAAACTGAAAAATTCTTACAGCTTTGCCAGTGTAGTGACTCCAACCCACACATACAATAATGATGCAATCGCAGCCACACTTAGACCCAAAGAGTAACCACATGAAATTTGGTACTGGGCTAATCCGATGCCAGAGCTTCTAAGTTACTCCACCCCCGTTGCCAGTCCCTAGTTACCCCGCCCGAGCCCTGGGTTAATCATTGTTGACACCGTGAGGCGCACCATCGGCCGAGGATCACCGGCAATTTGTCAATCATCGCGTGAAAGCCCTTCACAAAAGATTTCAATAAATGCCTCGTGTCGTGACGTGACTCGTGGGTTGAAAGGTTGCGACTAGCTGATGGCGGATATCAATCTACAGAACTGATTTATCGAGCGTGAGACCAATTTTACTTTCGTTTTGATCCAGATTAATGCCTTGCGCACATTTAGATCGCCTGCGTTGGTGATTAGTGTATCGTTGTCAAATATTACACTGTCAAAGTCCGCAGCAGTGTGTGCAAAACCATATGCTGAAACTAGTCGCTATGTGCAGATCGCCTAGATATGTGCGCAAGGCTTTATTGATTTGTCCTTAGGTGTATTATTGTGTATGCCACCACAGAATAATTCAGAACTTTCTCACTCGCTACTGAAGGCTTTGTGTAAATTATAATGCAAAATATATATCTAAACGAACCAATCGATCATCAAACAATCATCAATTACGGAATCAATGATTTATACTACAGTGTCATGTCACAGAAAATGGCTCTCTTTTTGCCTCACAAATATTCAACGGCGTCGGCAACAAACAACAAAAGCAGAAAAGTATTCACGACAGTCTAGTTTTCTTTCGGATCAGTATGTGAGATAGACAGTGCCTTGGGACGTCTTTTATGTAAGAGGATAATCAGAAGATTGATTCCGCGCCGAGACGAATGGCGAATGAAAGAAACCAGACAGAAATCAATACGATTCCGTTCTAACTACTAATATTACTCTCAATAATTCGGACAGACAGGACAGTTACGTAATACAATGACCGGTCATAATTGATTAAAGACGCTCGTAAGAAGACAAATTATCTCACCTGACAATATGCTTTCTGAATCAATGACTTGTTTCAGCTATGTCTGTCTAATGCATAAAAGCATGTCTTGGATTAGATAAGACTTCGATTTCGATTAGAGAAGCCAGTAATACTTCTTCTAAATATTTAGGTGTGCCTAGTGAAGTCCCGTGTGACTTAGTTCACGTGAAGTTATTTTCAACTTCGAGGCAAATATACCCTCCGCGATTCTATACGACCAATGGATTAGGATTGTGTATTTTGTCACAAATCTCTATGCTACTATGGGAACCAGATAGAACATCTGGTTCCCATAGTACAAGTTCTGCTTAGTTTGGACCTAGATAGTGTTGTGTGGATTATCTGTAATATTTTTTATAAACCCTTAATGACCCTTTAAAAAGTTAAATAGTCTAGAAATAAATGCAAAGGTCAGTTCACTTGCTGATTTTGCGTTTTTCGGCAGTTTCCATTCAATCGCTCAATTGTTCAAAGATGTTCACATGGAAATCATATTACACGGGTGATTGGTTATTCGTCACCGCGTTGATGTCACTGGCTACTTGACCTTGTCAAACCTATTCACATACACATTATACATTGTCAACAGTTTTTGATTTCAACCTTGTACCTTACCTACCGAGCAAAACCAATATCTTGTTTATACATTTGTGTCTAGACGGATATTATACAAAGTAAGTATCCAACCAGGGGGCTAATTCTCGGGCCGATCTCGATCATTTTGAAATTTTATTTTATTGCTTCTTTTCAAAGGGGGAATGGATAATTGCCTTGACTAATTCATAAACGACCTCTTCGTAAAAGCCTCGACAGCTACGATATACGAAAAACGTACAAAAAGTGCAGGGTTGTGAAAAGAAGCAATAAAATGAAATTTCAAAATGATCGAGATCGGCCCGAGAATTAGCCCCCAGAGTGATCGAAAAGTCACATATAATCAAAGATACTTGTGATAGAACTAAATGATTTTTTTTTGGCAAAAAAGTAAATTATACCTACTCTGAGAGATTCATGAGATTATAATGATGATGAAGTGTCCTCAATCCTCATAATACAAGTGTGGACATTGCTACGAGCTATAAAAGGGTTTATACTGACGCTTCAAAATTATACAAAATCCAGTGCCGTCACGCTGTAAGATACCGACCACTGTGCTAATGAAAGATATGTTCGGTTCATGAATGCGCTGAAATTCACAAAAGGGTTATAAATGTGCATGATATGCAACTTACCCTAAAAGTAGGCGAATTTGGGGAAATAAGTTATATAATATGATATAAGTACGTATATTTGTGTTTTGTGTATATAAGCAATATTGGACAATAATTTTGCCACAGGCGTGCAGCGAGCTTACACCTTAATTTTATTTACCTACATAATATTTACCTTTATGAAACCTGCCTGCTCAAGTGCTTAATTAGCATTCTGGCATCCCATTACCCAACTACCAATAAAGAATCGAGTGACGAACAATCGATATTAATTAAAAGCGGCCAAACAATGGTTCCACTCCATTAGGCATTCGCCTGGATCCGATTTCCGTAGAACGGACACTTTTCGATCAAAAACCACCAATTCCACCACATATTTGTTTAGAATTAAAGCCATATTGAAACTTGTATATCTCCTAAGTAATCTATGAATGTGATTTTTCTTGTGCTGTAGTTTATAAAGACAATGTATTTATTGTTTTTTTTCTTTTTAGGTACCTACGTGAAAAAGTTTATTTAAACAGCTATATCGTGGATAAAGGTGTGTGCCTAGAATATTTACGAAGTACCCTTCGCGCAAACGCCAACACCACGCCGCCAGTCTCCCCGATCAAAGCTTCCTATCTTATTTGCTCTCGATGTTCGTTCATTCCATTTTATCCTCTGAATGAAAATGCCAGGACTTCTTTTTTCCATCTCAACAAGCCACTTCTTTTGTATCCCAGATTTGCCTTATCCCGTCTTTTATTAAACTCACAGGTCGATTTTTATAAAATCAGCTATAATAATGTAGAGTTCACTGTACGGTGCTACCTTTTGCTACTGCTACAGAATTTATTGAATAATACCATTCACACACGTAGCTATAATATATAATAATATGCCGTGCGATCATATAAATTACGGTATAAGTTGGTGACGTCATAGAAATATATATTATAGCTGCGTGTGTGGTGACTTAAATATTTGTATAGAAAATACATCGTAATATGCTTTGCTATTATTTATATTAATATGATTATAGCTACGTGTGTGACGAGCTTAACTGCCGTTACTTGACGTGTGTGAACTAAGTTTATATTATAGGGACACGAGACTCCGAGCGTGCATCCATTCACTTCTGCGTTAATCCCGTTAGTTCAATGATCCGAATAACAAATCATCATTACTAGTACGTGAAACTTTTTAATGTCAATCGATTATTGCCAATCTGCCGATCATTATTCACATCGCGTAATAAACAAGAGAAAAAAGTTAATAGGCATGTGTAGTTTACAACTTATTTTGTCTTGCGTGACGGTAATGGCAGAAAGTTAATTTGTTCGAAATGTTTCTCACGGTGCTCGTGAGCAAACCCAGACATTACTGCAATACGATTAAACTATGGACAACAAATAAACTTAGGTACTGCAATGATGTGATGAGCAATTCCTAAGTTAATACAGCATGATGTCATTTAATTTTCGAATATGAACTCTGACGCTAAAACGATATTAAAACTGATGATATCATTACCTCTGATTTGCAAAGTGATAATGATGATATCTCGTGATGACATTTGGTAGTGAAGTGCTTGTGTACTCTGCAATTTGGTAGCGTTATAAGGTAGGATGTAGTAAAGATGACTAAATATGGTTACGTAATTTGCATAACAGAATTTATAATAAAATTAAGAGGAGGTTTTATCGATCAAAATAGAAGGGCTTGAAGTGAGTAGACTTTGACACCTACACTACATAAATGAGTCAGCTAACAGCTGGTGTTATGCAAGCATAGGCACGGCCGTCTGTGAATGAAACAGATATTGACAAAGACGCTAATCACGCTTCAACAGAGACTTTTGCAAGCAATGACTTTTAAAATGGTGATGTTCTAATAAGGCCTGTATCTCACTATCATCTCAATCAATTTGAAACAGAAGCAAACAAACTGTATATATGGAATTCAAATACGAGCAACGCATATTATTTGCATACAATGTTTTGAGAGAGATTAACGTAGGTACTTAAATAAATCTGTAATAGAAACGCACCGGTTAGGTTAAGCGCATCCTCAGAAAAGTAAATATTTACTTTTCCGTGGGCTCGTCAATACAGCAGTAAATCATATTCAGCGCTTTACTTGTGGTTAAGGCCGTCATTACTAGCACCGCGGCTGCTTCCAAGGAATCCCTCGCTTTAGACAAAGCGAACGTTTGTTGCGATCGGCAACGAGTGAAATGTGGGGCGACACAGCTGAGCCACTCACTAGATCGATACTTGATACGCACACCGCGCTCTGAATGCCGTCGTGACCGGATTTAATGATTTTTACAACACTTTTTCTTATGAAAGTGAAGAAAACCCAACAAGCTCTCGAGAAAACTATTAAACGCCGCCGTAAAACAACCATCGGTGAAAATGGCGCAGAGAGGTCTTTGTAAAGTCTTAATATACATAAGAATTGGTATATGAATCGGTTCTCCAATAGATATATTATAGCTTAGATATTGCCTATATATTTTAAGAAATTACCAGTTATTGTTCATTTTGTGATCGGTGACCTTTAATTTATTTGTTTTATGCGTCGAATTTTAAACATGTGTCAGCCAAGTAACAAATCTTGTATTATACAGATCATTTTAACCACGCTGCATTCAAATTAACTAACAATACGTATGTTTCAGAATGGGTTCCTCATAATAATGATTATTATTCTAATAAGTGATGCGTAGATTTACTAGAAATATATTTCTGCTCAAATACAATGTAACCTGTATAAGTTACAATAATAATAAATACCTAACTATAGAAACCTAATAAGTTATTCAACACAGTAATCTCGATACGACGTGATCGCAATATTAATCCGAGGTTTATCTAGGTATTATTATATTCCTCACCCAAACGGTGAAATAATAAAACAGAAACTGAGCAACCGAAGCAGAGGTATACTTGTATTTGTATGGTTCCCACAAAATAAACAGAATATTATTACTTTTAATAATAATACTCTCAATGTACCCACAATAATCATTGCTACTACCTATCAGATGTATGGAAGTATCACATTCACATCGCCATGCAATGTATTTTTATGATTATTGTCGAACCTTCACAGGAAAGTGTTGATAAGAATCTAGAGAGTAAATGTGTGTGAAAGCCGTGTCGGATTCAAATCAAATTGTGGGTGCAAGGTCACTTTGACGTCGGTTATCAAGGCGCCTGCTAGGTGTGACGTGATCCGGGTCAGAACGAGTGATGTCTTTATTGCTATTCGTATAAAGTGTTTCTATTCAACAATATGTCTCAAGCATTCACATCTCCGCAATCAGCTATGATCGCTGCGATATTTGACAGCGGTACACTGATCGACATCGTAGATCTTCATCGTAGATATCACTTGCTCATAAACACATACCGCATCTGTACTCACGCCCAATCACACACTGACACACACCCACTCACCCACACACAACACGGGGTAGGCTTCCCTCTGTGCTAACCAGACTCTCAAGAGACTGGGGGAATCATGGAGGCCTACCCACGACACGCTCTCACACACACACCACACACACAACACTACACACTCAATCACTCGCACACACAAATACACCCCTTTACACCTATATTTATTTAATATTATTTAATTTAAACACAAACACACACCACACCTGTTTTCACAACTAATCACGCAATGTCACACAAATACACAACTTTTTTCTACCACTCCACACACGGTATCTCCTGTTGCCCAGACTCTTAAGAGACTGGTGCCTCAGGAGAACCTTAACTTGCTAGCCTAAAATATATTATTATTATTATTATTTCATATCTGTTCCTTCACTATTATTATTTTTTTTTTTTATGTCCTCACAGGGTCAAATGACTCTGACCACCGGTTCTGGCAGAATAACAGCGATGAGCTGCCGCTGGTGGTGAAGCATTACGCTGAGCTAGAGCCGATTTGCTGCAGTGGCACACGTACACTGACCTCTTTATGTTGTTTTTAGTATGTTTAAGTGTCTTTTTTTTCAATGTAAATTTTCTTTAGCCTAAGTTGTAATTTTGTATTATTTATTGTCAAAAATGTCATATTTTCCTTTAGTACTTAGTTTGTAATATCATCTTATCTTTCTTTTTTTTTTTCATTTCTTTTTTAATAGTGTGTATATGTGCTGAAGCAGCAAATAAATTAATGTCTATGTCTATGTCTATCTAGCACTCTAGCTATTGTGCGCAAGGCTTAACTTTTGAATGGATAAAGGTCCATAACTCTGTCAATAATTTAAAAAAATCGTGATTTTAGTTATTTCTGCTCAGAATTGAACAAATCAAAAAACATCAAGGCATCTTGCCTAATTATTTAATTAAAAGTGTTATATAATTTTGTGCTAAAATGTTTCTGCTTTAACGTTGTACAATCTCTCACAAATAACTTGACCAAATAGTTCTCCACGTTTTCATAAAGATGGAAGTAATAAAACACTACGAGTTCCTTCGTTAAAATCGCGTGTCTATCACGAGTTTTCTCTAAAAATAACTAAGAACTAAGAAAAAGAAAGAACATTGCAAAGTTTTTGGTATAATACCCGTGATTTGGCAGTCTTGTTTTTGCAGAGAAATCTCATCCGCAACATCATCGGTCACGCGATTTTTGTAAAATAGTATTTACCTCATAAAACCTAACGAAATACAAAAAAAACATCAGAAGCCTTAAGGTTTGCGCATACCTAAGCGATCAGTGAAACGCTGTCAAATATGACAGCGATATTTGACAGCGTTCACTGATCGCCATCGCCTTCGCCTAGATGTTCGCAGGTTGTTGATTTATTTTCCAATTCATTAAAAATATCTAACATAATCAGATCTATACTTTATTAATTTTCCAATTAAATAAAAATATCAAATATAATCAGATCTATACTTTATAAGTTCATTTATCATCTTTTGTTATGGTGAATAGTAACTTAAGATCACGAAATAGAACAGACCGGTCACTTAGTAAGATTCAGTTGATGGGCCGTGACTGCCCGAGGCTATTTCCATAATAAAATAGTTATGGAAAGCCGCCGAGCAGTCCGTTATATCCGTCACGCTTCGTACCTATCTCGACTCTACCGACAGTAAGGTCTCGAATGAGCATGTATATAGTTGTATACCTATACCTACACAATCGGCTCAACACCGTGACTCTGCAATAGAATATTAGATTAAATTGATGTAGGTATCCTTTATAGGATAAAATAAAAAATAGAAGATCATAGATAATAGATTATATGGCAAAGTTACGGTATTGCGCTGATGGTGTAGGTATAGGTATACAAAATCGTTGTATCTAAATACAACTAAATATTATATTACCAATAACTATTAATACATTTTATAAAGAGGAATAACGAGGAGGCCGATTTTGCTCGAAAATTTAGTCTGACTTAAACAGTTATAAAATCAGTTAGAGCCTCAATAGAATCCGAAGCCAAGTCGGCCGTTGCAGGATTAACCAGAGCAAATGTGGGATGATTTCTTCGCAATGCCAGCGTGGTGCCCAGGTGCAGTCCATGCCACACGCTTACGTGTCCGTCATGCCTCAACGCATGCACAATGGGTGATCTCATGACTGGCTTGGCCAATGCCGTGGATATTACCACCTACTGGTCGAAGTGGCTTTAATGATTGTAATATCGACACGAAAGAAGAAGTTATAAAATGATTTAATGATATTACAATCAGTTTTAATTGAATGATGTAATAAATTCTTAAGAGCCCTTACAGACACAGAGGACTTTAATGGGTCGTTCTTCTTTAATCTTGTGTCTTCAGGGGCTCTAGTGATACTACTCAGAGTAGGTAGGTACTCAACAGGGTTATATGATGATTGCGACAGACCTGATGTATAGTCTGTGATCTATAGTCGTTTCATTGTTTAGTTTTGAAATATCGTTAGTTTGGAGGCTGCACAAGTCATTCGTCATATGATATGACATTATACGAAAGATGTTAATGGTAATGTTTTTTTTGCAACTGGCTCATACTAAAAAACGGCAGGAAATAAGCCTTAGTTTGTTGCCTGTTCTTTTAGGCTTGGTCGCGTGGAAGTGGCACAGTCTCGACGTTTCGTAAAGTGCTCGTTGTGATACAACTGAATGAAAAACATTGAGTTTGGATTAAGAGTAGTTGATTGGTTGATAGAGAGATAATGCTATGATAGAATAACCACTTTTCAGTAAACCATTGCCCATTATTCGTGACAAATCCACTAAAGTAGTAGAAGTATAGTGAAGTTATAGAGATGATTAAAAGTTTGCGTGTTAGTATGTATTACAAATTGAGTTAGAAAGCGGTTGTCTCTGCGTCGTAAGTAATTGCCAACATTAAAATACAATGGTACTTATGATGAAGACTACCTAGTACCCACTTACTCGTATGGTTTAGTTGAATAATTTAGGTGTGTGCGGTTCGACCTTGAGTTTGCTCCGCTCGGCTGCACTCCGTGGTTCCGGTTGTCTCGGTCCAGATACATTACTGCAGATGTGTTAATTTATATTCAACAACTTACACGATTATACCATTACCTCCCATTATTTCGTTCAGAATTGGGTAAGCGAGAACTCGTAATGCAGGAACACTGCCGTATTACGATCGATCCAATTATTTGGTTATGTAATTGAGAAGGGTATGACGATAGATCTTCGTTCTCATACCATGTCGGTGTGATCCTGGTTTTACAATTGCTGTTTACGGAGGGAGTCTTTTTGAAACGCTAGTTCAAAGAACTTGTGACAAGATGAAGCGTCGGTAACGGCGGTAAAGCTAGCGACTGAAGTGTTCATGGATCAAATGATGGAAACTGCATATGTAGAAACGGTGATTGAGTCTGAATCGAGTCTCAAGCATAGATTTCTAACACTATTCAATGGAGAACTGTCAAAAAATGTGTTAACTTGAGGCTTGACTCGTGTGTGTGGGTCTACGTCTAAGTGTCAGTTGTATGAGTTCCCTCTAATAAAAAGGCGAACGATTTCTTAATTATGTAGGGTTAATATTTATGTGAAACTAGACACGCCGTAATTTTTAGACGCGTTGGATAAAACTAGGGTAGGTCTGTACCTAGGTACTTATATAATGGTAATTTTAACATATAATAAACCATCTTTGAGTACATCTTTCAAAAATATATTTATATAATATTTATCCAAAGTTTGTCAAATTACGCGTGCTTTCTACGATGCGACGACAAGACTTTTCCTAGACTACCTAGACCAATTTGGTCAAAGATAAAAAAATCTAAATGTGTATGACCTAAATAAATATTACCTTTTTGATCTGTATACAATGCTAGAGAAGACACACGCAGCAGCTAGTTTTAAACCACCTAGAATTCAAAAGTGAAGACTAGCGTGCTAGAGTTAATTTACCAAGACATAGAAAGTGATAGTCAAAACGAACCACCCACATGACGATGTTTCAGTACTTTCTCGAAAGACATAAAATACTCGTACACCTGAGAGATAGTCATTTGATCTTGCTGTCTCTGGCAAAGTGATCGGCAATCAATTTCATTCAATCACTGAAATCACTAAAGCGTGTATATATCATTACAATCTTATTTAGAATCGTGTTTTCTTTTTCCTGACATCAAACGTAGTAGTTATTAGTTATTTGTTATACAAGAGTGCAAAGCTGCTTTTTAACCGCGTGCTCAATTTTGATGACTGAGCAAGCGCAGGATTCTAAAGTTTAACCACGAGCGTAGCGAGTGGTTTAAAAGTTAGAATCCTAAGCGTTGGCGAAGGAATCAAAAGAGCACAAGGTTAAAAATCTTTGCACTCGAGTGCAACACGTAACTTTTCATCCCACCACAGCGAGGAAATGACTAATGCAAAAAAGAACATGGCGCGACTAAAAGTAACACACCAAGAAGGTTCCGAGTATGAGTTCTTAACAAATTTAAAAAGGTTGTATGATAAATTCGGCACCATGCAGGTAGAAGTAAATAGGTTTAATGGTGTTTTGAATTCACAAATACACCAAGAAAGTTACGAGTGCGAGTTTTTAATAAAATAAAAAAGGTTGTATGATAAGTTCGGCACCATGGAGGTATAAGTAAATAGGTTGTGTATTCACAAACTTATTGAACACGATATTCTAAATTCAAATTTACTTTATCCTCTAGCGGATAAAAACGGCTTTTCCAGTCAGAAATTAAACAGCAAAAACACATTTTCAGAGCTGGTGGGATGAAAAATATATTTATTTGCTCACATCACTTGCATTTTGAGATGAGCACGGGTAAATTTGTATTTAGCACTATTTTTAAAATACGTAATTTCTTCCATAACATAAACTATATACCTATATATATATATTTAAATATGTATAATTTCTAGAACACAACACAGGAACGTAAATTAAAGTTTGGAGAATAGTGCACGATCAGTGTGTCATACGAGTATTTGGTAAACTGCTTTGTAGGAAACGTAACAGAATCTCAAATCTAATTAAACAATAAAATTATAGTAGGCATGACTAAATATGATGGAAAGAGCACTGATATGATTCCTTGAGCTGCAAGAATTAATAATCATTTATTAATTAAAGAATGCTGCAATTTCGTCCACAATGCATTTTTTTGTTAACAATCAAAAGAATTTGGCACACACAGTTTAATGTAAGTAATAGTACCGAGTTATTTATAGACTTGTCGGTAAAGAGATTCATTAATTAGTTGAATGAGCTCGACCTCGACCCGCTTGTTTGGGAAACGAGCGTGAAAACTAATTAAACTTTAACCTGTTCAATCTGCTGTCAAATAACCTTCAGGATAAACGTATTTCCTCCATCCATCAAACTGTAGCAGAAAATACCTGCAGTGCAGATTGGGCACCTCTAATCTGTGACTAAGGTAAGCAGAAGCACGTTTAGAAGAACAGCAAAAAAAGGGACGCTCCTCAACCATAAATAATAAAAGGGCATCTTTTTACCCCAGAACTTTATGGGGATGAATACCTCGCAAACAACCCTTCCTTTATAAGAGTTATAGAGATAAGAATAAATAAAACCTGCAAGTATGACGCAGCAGGATAATGGTTAATAGGTTTAAACAAACCCTCAGCTTTTGTTTATACAAAATACCTACACAAAGTATAATTTACTTACCGGATGAGTTGTTTATTTTCAAAATAATTTCAGGTAAAATGATACTGCTATTATTTTATAATCCCTATTAATTTGTCATTCCAATTTATTCTACAAGGGTTAGGAGCCGCAACCCGTACGTAATTCGTCTCCACATCAACCCAGAAACGCGTTTTGCGATTCGCAAACATCAAAAAGGGACATTTACTGTTGTGCTAGAGTTAGACTAATTGCAGTCAAAGGGCCTCGGAAAAGATAAGCAATTTTGATAGTAGGTTTCTCAATTTTAGACTACAAGACATAAAGTTATTTTCGTATGTCATTTCGTGGCATCTAAGACAAAAACTGAAAACTGAATGAATAAATTAACTTGACGCTGTTACACTTCTTTCTTTATAAACATCTCTACATCTACTTTTACTCGTATCTTCATAGCTTTGTGTACTCTAGTTTCACGTAGGTCACGTTCATGCCTACTTTCTTTTAAAATACAAGACTTTTGAAATGAGCATCATTCACCTTTATGACACGTAGCTAGACAATGTAGGGCTTAGTAGTGGCCCGCCGGGAGAGGTAAAAGACGTTAGCAGTCTTTACATTCAACTCACATTAGCTGGGACGTGTAGCCGACGTGACGAGGGCGACAGAATTTCACATCGCCAATGGGCGTGTCGGATAACTTAGGAACAAAACAGAAGTTCTTTTTATAAAGGTTAAAAGCAAAAACTACGCAGTAGCGAATGCAGTGACGTAGACGCTAGTGCTCGAGGTATGGCATCATTCTATCTGAGTCATACTCGGAGGTAGGTACTTTAAACACTGCGCCGCTACCATCTGGATTGGTTTACAAACAGGCCATAACTTCCCGCTGCTATTCAGAGCAGCAATTACTACTTTCATCCGATGCAATAACTAAATTTTACTAAGGAATATGTAAGAATAAAGACGCCACGAAAAACGTAAGCATAACAAACCAATGACGTTATGTAATTCATTATAATTTCCCCAGAGGCTAATGATATCCTTAAAAGCTATTCCAGTTCCTGACACCGTCGCGTGTAGGAGCTTGAGGCAATTTTGGTTTAAATTACTTCGCTTAAAATCTTAATTCGATTGAGAATCAATTTACGTACAGATAAATTAATATATATTCAACATATTGTTCGTGACCATATAATGTCGCAGTCGCATAAGCCAGTATTATTTTGACCTTTTTCGTGCTATAAACATCTAAAAATAAATGACTATCGCTACAAAACGTTCGATTATTGTTTATTTATAAATGCGGATAATGGTAATAATAGCAACCCGTTTTGATTCCGACAAACGTTCCCCTCTTCTTCAACCTACAAGCAAAAGACTCGACATGAATAATGCTCGACATCAATTAGCAAAAAACATTTTGCTTACAAAGAGTAATGTTTATGGGCATGTAATGGAAAAGCCGAAGTGAAGGTGAGTCGCCTGCCAGACGAGCTTATCGCACCGCCATTGTACCGAGACCAGCCTTATGAAATATGTACGCATCACTTCAAAGAGCCATGAGCCACCCCACCTTGCCCCCTACTTGTTCTATAGCGAAGGACTTATTGATATAATTACAGTTCATCTTTTGGTACGGGTTCTCGTATATTTTTTTTTGTTTAATACCGGAACATTTTTAACAGTATACAACCATAGTAGAGTGCTTGCAATATATCTAAAATCTAACTATATAATAAATCAAAAATCAATTTGTCAAAATTAAATGATAATAATTTAGGCTGTAAAAGAAATATTTATTTAAGTTCAGCTTTTTAATTATTCAGGTAATTCCTCTTCATCTTTAGTCAAAAATGTATTAAAAATAATTGTAGGTACTATACCAGTCGTTGCACTTTTCAGTAAGCCTGTGTCTAGATCCTTAACTTACACTAACTACCACCTAAATACTTCATACTTGGCGAACTGTAACGGTTCTGGTCTCGCATACTACATTCCCACATAATTCGTTTCGAAACCAGTTTGTATTGTACGATTGTATTCTTCAACATAACCGGTCAAGAACTATCTGCGAAGGGGTTCCTGATTGACCTCACTTGACGAGATCACGGTGGTGTTTTAAACACAACGAAATATTCCCATGGGCTCCTAGCAAATGAAATTCCAGTACCTTTTACCAGATTTGGTAATCAAAATCAGAGGCTAAATGATGAAGGTAACAATTAAGTCTTATAACATTGACTCTATAATATCAAAGCTCTTATGGTTTTAAGAGAGCAATTATTATGTCAATATATCTTATAATATCAAATACTATTATAGTCATAATGGACTGTAATAGTATTTTTTGGTAGGTAGCTGTTTTGTTTTTAACAATATGTAACTGTTTTATTGTTCTTCTGCAATGATTATGTATTTCACGCATTGGTTCAATGATGACATTATTAGACAAATAGATTGATTAATTGATGATTAATCTTTTAAGGACAATATGGTATCGTAAATTACGTAGTATTTAAGAGTTTACTCCATTTCTCAGATTTTGGTAGGTGATTTATGTACCCACTCATTGAACATTTTTGGTTCTACAATCACCATCTATTTATCCCACGCAATTCAAATACGTTTTACTTCGCTTGTGTGGGCAGCAAGTAATATTATTCTTCATTAGTGCTACAATTCTCTCAGGAATTATTATCCTCACTTTCTCCTTCTCTGAAATTCGCGGAATACATAATTAGGTAGAGGTAGGTAACATTCCATGAAGTATCATACATTCAAAGTCAATTTCTGACTTCCAAAAAGAGGGAGGCTATTCGGAGCCGTGTCAGCCTATCAGTGACAACTTTTTAGACATATACCTACCTCCGTATACATTTAAAAGGTAGCTAAGGTGAGATATAGGTAAAAAAAAATATCAAATTTATCATAATAACATATTTTGATAAAAATAAACAGATACTATACCTATATAACATAATATATAAAGTCTCATTAAAATCAGTTATCTTAAGGCCCGACCACATCAAAAGCAATTACACAGCGATCTAAGATAACATGGCAGCGATACAAGCTTACTCAAAAGAAATGAAAAATACACATTATGAATATTTGTATGAAGACGTGAAGAAGATCCTCTTAATGACCAAAATAAAAGAAAGCAGTAAAACTATAAAAAATTAAGCAAACAAAACATACATTTTGTACTTGCAGGTATAGCCACAACACTTGGCACAGGTAGGTACTTACACTATTGATTGTTCATTCAGGATTATAAGTGGTGGCGATGCTAGAGCCGCCACAGCCAGCTGTCACCACGGTGCATGATATTTCCAAGGTAAACAAAGATTACGTAAACTCAATCCCACGTACGCACGTCACCCGATCGATTATCAAACTTTCGAATACGCCCACTTACATTTAAGAAACAACTACGAGTCCTGTCCCAGCCTCCACTTCACCAAGAACCGGCCAGTTTCCGTGCCCTTGAAAATCGTACAGGTTATGTTATCGATAAAGCACAACACGCGCACTGACAGCTCGGACAACAATCACAGGTCAAGTTCGGAGCCGGTTTTCAGGAAAAGTTCAATGAAAGTGCTGATTAATTTGAAAGTTTATGAATGGGCATCATTTGATGTCGCGTGTGTGGCGATTCAATAAACATGCGACGTGTTTATGTGAGAAACCGTTCGTCAGTAAAGTCAGAGGCGATACTCGCGGCCCGTGGCCAGGCGCTGACTGAGTGAGCCGCGAGGGCGCCGCGAGCCGAGTGCTGTGCTGGTACCGCCACGCCACTCGAGAGCCCCGCGCTCCGCGCCGCGCCGCTACACGCCAAGTGCGCGCGCCTATCCAACACCGCATCCCAAATATTTACCAATAAGCTCTAAATGTTATTATTGTGATACCGAAACAAATTACATTACCCTGCGACACCACCTCTAAACCACTTTTATAAAGTAAACTAGAAAAAGTTAGCATTAACCCCAAAGCTAACTGAATCAAATATTTGGTTCCATATAAATTCATATAAAATCGTCGAGACTAATATACATAAGACAAGTAATTGTAGCCTAATAATTATGTAGTATGTTATCCCTGACATAAATCTCCAATATATCTGCAATCAATGTATTGAATCTGATAAACGGCTCAAGCGAACGACCCCTTAGATAATTGCGCTAATCATTTCAGTCATTATTCGGCAGAAACCCAACAACGACCCCCCTATCATATCAAAATACTATAGACTTATTAGGCAGAACCCGTATATAATGTACATTATTTGAAATTAAACCTCATACATAGTTCAGGGTTCTGTATTTTCACGTTCCGGGAAGGCAGGCAGAATATAGGAAACCAAGATTTAGGGGTTTGTGTTAACTGAGCTCTCTGATTTGACGGCCTGATAGTAACCGAAATTGGGGGAGATGGTAAGGGCTAGAATGAACCCTCACCAACATGCAAGGTAATAATGGATCTTTACTGTCTTTAATATTTAGGGGACTAATCTAACCAACTACCAAAATCAAATATAAAGTAAAGACTAGAAAGAACTTTTTATCGCTAAAGTAGCTAAGAAAGGCATTTTTTTTTAAATATGCTGTGAAAGTAAACAAACTTCCGCGTTAATTATGCAAATTCTTCATCGAAAGATACAAAACCAACGAACGCCAAAATTACTTATTCAAGCTTATCGGCACCACCACACGCCTTGTTGTAATGGATGATAAATATTATTTTGTGCAGATCCTTCAATACATCAGGGAACTGAGAGAAGTCAGTCGGCTGTCAGGGGCAGGTGATTGAGTCTTTATCGCTGGTGCCGCCGCCGGAACCCGAGGGTGCAACCTGTCTCTGTATCACTTTCATCTTGCCATTCATTTATCATAAGATGTTTTTAAGTTTCTGGGGGAACTCCGATACCAAAACCTGAAGTGCGAATTCAACATTTTCTTTCAATGCTTGACAAAAACTGGCTGTTTTTGTTGAGCGGATACTTTACCATGGACCATTAATCATTATGACAATCACACTTCACACAAATCATAACCACAAAATTATTCTACTCACTTTTTGGTAAGTAGTACAGACCTAGGTGTTCTTATTTAATTTATGAAAACACACCTCATTCTAATAAAGTGTATCTTTTAAACGTCGTCATAACCATTTGGTTTGAGTGTTAACAAAATAAATATGCCGTTAAAACTTTGCAAATAAAATTTTATGTGGGCGTTTTGAAATACTCAAAGCACTCATAATGAAGATAAGTGTTCCGTTTTATTATTAGACACGGAACACTAAAAAAACGTGAAAGTTAAATAGAATCTTTTGAAAAATTACAGGGTTCTTAACACTCGTTACGTAAGTGTTGGGAAGAACAATGGGGGATATTTTAGGCGTGCATTTTTCTCGAGAAGTGCCGTAAAATTCCACGTCGGCGTTTTATTTCTATTGTTACGGTGGGATAATGGTTGATTTTGACCAGGTAGGAAGGGAGAGGGAGGTGAGAGGGAGACAAGTAGCTGTTATGGTTGTCAGAGTAGCCCACTAACCCGGGCATGAAGCTTCGAGACTTCCAAGAAAGCGGCTTGGCTAGCGAGGCGAGCGTTAAACTCAATAAACGTGGAAATTATATCGGATGTCTACATTATTGGACACGGAACGGTTTCGGGTTCCAGCAGACAGAAATGTACGGTAAATGTACTGTTTAATACCTAAAATTTAATGTTTTACCGTTTTAGCCACTTATTCTTTTATACGAATGGTATAATGAAATGAAATGAAATGAAATGAAATTTATTTTGCCACACGTCAGTTACATAGTATTTATGAGTGAAATTAATCTATGCTTTTGGTAACTATAATAATAGGTACCTAGTAGATATACTTAATTGGTAGCATTATACTAGATAGGTAGCTAAAATAGGTGCAGGTAAGAGTTGACATGTACTTGATTTGGTGGCATCAAAAACCACGCTAGGTTGAAAAACCTGTGTTGTGGTTTTCGATCCTTCCTTCGGTTAATAAAATATGTAAACATGTACTGTGACGTAATTGTCATTGGACGGGTAGGAGTCGGGTAGGCTAGTATTAGGTAGGAGTTTATATATTGATTTTGATTTAATCTAAGATAGGTAGAAAACCCAGGTAGGCTACGCAGGTTCTTACATAATCAAAAGAAAAACTTATACTATAAAGGTACTTATACTATATTATACTATAAAGGTACATAACTATATCGAGAGGACATCCAGTAGGTAAGTAGGTAAGCGAAACCAATAATTAAGTCCTGGCTAGGCAGGTAGGTTTACACCGCTATTCATATGAGGCAGGCAGCAACAACATCAAATGTAAAATATCTTTCTATTCGAGGTAGGTATCATCACAAAGAAACACACAGGTACAAAGTAGCACCGTGCTACACTTGGTAGGTAATACTAGGAGGAATGAGGGTAGGTACCTGGGTCGCTAATAAACTATTGTCGGTGTGAGTTATGCACTATTAGCACAGAAGAGAAAAAAAAACGCTGCTTTTAGTGTGGGTGTAACTTTAGTGTAGGTCATGATAGTGTGTGTTGATGATGCATGTAGTAGTAGTGTAGGTACAGTATCAAGCTCGCGTTGCCAAAGAATGGAAGTAAAATAGTGTGTGTAATTAGTTGTGGTTATAGTCCGAGAGACCGCTTGCAATTTTTAGATGATAATGAGCGGTTGCTAGAAAGATGAATCAAATACTGTAGTTGTAAATATTGTAATTGTATAGGTCGTTCATATTATCAGATAGGTTTTTTTTTTTTTTTTTTTTTTTTTTTTTTTTTTTTTTTTTAATTTATATTTATTTGCTAATTTATTTTAAAGATATTATAAGTGATTCCGTTGTATCATAACTTAGTTGTAGTAGCCATTTGCGGATTGTTTTTGATAAATTAAAATAATTGAGGTTATATATGTCTAGGATGCGGTTTACTTTATTATAGACAAGGGGACCTAAAAAATATGGGTGTCTTCTGGCGAATGAGGTATTACATTTTTTAGTTTTAAATATTATGGTTTTTTTTCTCGTAACATTTTGAAGATTAGAGTCATAGGGTGTAGATATATTATGTTGTTTAGTAATAAGTCTCTGCAAAAATAGTTGGCGAACGGACAGGATTTCACATTCACTATACAAAAGATGTGTAGGATAACGGTAGGGCTTAAAGTTCATTACTTTTAGTAGCGACCTCTGCGCTCGTTCTAGCTTTATGAGTTTTGTTTTACATGCACACCCCCATACCAAGATACAGTAACCTATAACCGATTGTGCTAAGGCAAAATAAATTGTTTTCATAAGTTTGGATGTTGCTACGTGCCGCAGATGCTTAAACGTGAAGATAAGACGCCTAGTTCTAGCTGATAATTGATCAATATGGGGGCCCCAGTTAAGTTTACTATCTAAGGTGACACCTAAATACTTGATAGTTTCCACGTTTTCCAGAACGATGCATGGGCAGGTAAGGGAAGCGTAATCGTTACAAGTGTGGGCACGGATGGTCATATCATTTGGACTTGGGGATTTTTTAATAGAAAATTTTACATATTGCGTTTTGTCTATGTTTAAAGAAAGTTGGTTTTTACGCAGCCACAAAATGACCCTCTGCAAGCCTTTTTCAGCGCACTCACGTACCTGATCCCAAGTGTCTCCCCAATACACCAGCGCTGTATCGTCAGCAAAGCTAAAAGTTTCTCCATGGTAAGGCTCGTGCAAACAAAGCTCATTCAAGTAAATTAAGAATAGGCTCGGGCCGAGGATGCTACCCTGAGGGACGCCACACTGTAGCAATAGTTCATCAGAAGTGGCTTCCCCAATTTTGGTGCTTTGGTATCTGTTCCCAAGATAACTTGAAAATAGTTTCAGGGGAATTCCTCTGATTCCAATATTATGCATTTTTTGTAGAAGAATAGGGATAAAGACAGTGTCAAAGGCTTTAGCAAGATCCAGGAAAACTCCAATACACTTTGCTTTTTTGTCTAGTTTACTAGTAACAAATTGTGTTAACGAGTAAACAGCATCTTCTGTAGATTTACCAGCTCTAAACCCGAATTGGCGTGGTGATAATAAATGTTCATTTTCAAGATAATGTGTTAAGCGTTTGTTAATGAGCTTTTCTAGAACTTTTGAAATGGCTGGGAGTATTGAAATTTAAAATACAATATTGTATCTTTGACGATTTTATTCTTGTTCTTAATTCTCATACGGTATAGGTTACATAATATGCAATGCTTGCAAGAAATAGGTAGACGGAAACCAATCTCGTTGAAGTTTGAAATGGTCAATAAAATCAAATTGCTGCGCAACATAGCTCACAGCATAATACAGATACAGACAGATCCCCATAACTAACGGGAGAGCTCATCTGCGGGCCATTTCCTGTTCAGACGCGGTTCAGACGTCGCATGCTCCTAAATGCTTACCTACAAGTGATCAAATTGCAATATTCATCCGGTCAAATAGACATTTCGAATAATAATAATTCCCACAGAGCCAAAAAAAATTGGTGGAGAGATGGGGTTCACCATTAAAGCTTTAAAAATCCCCATCGATCCTATGTATGCTACAAAAGTTATTTGGGGTCAAAGGTCAAAATATCAGGTTTTTTAGATTTTTCTCGAAAACGGTAAGTTCTATCAAACAAAGCCTCAAAGCAAAGTAGTAGATCATAAAGTTATTTTCAAAAATGGTTTTGACTATTTTTATGTCTAATTTGAGGGTAATATGGCCCACCAGCCATATTGCAAGTCGATATTACAAAACATGTTTTAAAGCGAATAGTGCACGGCCATTAACATGAACAATTAATCGCATTCCCGACAATTTAATCCTATTCACGCTAAGCAGTAAGCAGTAAGCACCCTAGACGTTGCAAAACACAGACGCGGAGATAAAACCCAGACTGTTTACATTCGCTCTACAGGAATAAGTTGTTGTAACCGTTGTTGCATTGTGAGTGTACGGCTCTCATTCATCTTAAACCTTTTCAGACGTACGGTTTAATTCTCGCCGGGCGAATGCAACGCTAGCCGGTATAAGCGCCGCGTCGCATCTCACTCCGGGAGACATAAAACGTTCATTTGCATTGGTGCTCTCGCCGCTCTCCCACTATTTATTCAATGTTACACAGCCGCATAATAAGAGAACACGAAGAGCTTTGACGACTGGTGCAAACCCATTAAAAAATCCGTGTAAAAATATTCATAAGAGCTCTAGGGGTGGCTAATTAGCTGGCTGTTATAGAGTTGCTGCACGCGTTTTTTCACACTTGTAAAATATGATGACCAGCGATTTTTTTGAGAATTCAATTAATTAAATTTATAGCATTGTCTACCGTTCTAACTGGGCATGCAAAAACATGGTGTGTCGTGTTTTTTTATGAAAACCAGACCAGGTAGGTAGCAATGTATTTATTTTAGATTGTTGAGAAGGTGCTTTCGTACCAATCTCTTGAACGAATCTCTGGACTCAGATTATTTAATAGATATCGGCAGTTTATTCTATAAACATACTGTAGCTGGTATAGGTACCTAAACGAATCTCTGGACTCAGATTATTTAATAGGTAAGGTGATATATTCCCAACTAACCCACTGGTGGGATGGGCTTTTTTATTTCTGACTATTTCTACTTACACTAAATTTAAGTGTAAATACTCGGCACTTCAAATGAGAAGATTTAATAAACCTGTAATTAGAACGATTATTAATTAAAAAGTCAGTGGGGTCGATGGGATTGTTTTGTCCCAACGATCCTACTGGCCCAGCCTACCAGTGGTGTGGCTAAGTGGCTACCAATAAATGAATAAATGGTCGGATTAATTAAAACTGATGTCTGCTACATAATGTACGCCCCTTCCTGAATACACAGGGTGTAAAAATACCAATACTGAAAACTGAAAGTCCCTATCCTTAAAGACTAATATCAATTTAATTCCCCCTAAGGACACTCTCTTATGGCCCTTATTCAGAAGCAGTGTTTGATTCTGAGTCGAGCCTCAAGCTATATTTTTGTAATTTTTCAATGGAGAATTGTCAAAAAATCTGACTCAGCCTCAGTCACTGTTTCTGAATACGGGCCTAAGTACACCGATTATTATTACAAGTTCAACTGAAGACGGGTTTTTGACGATTATACATTGACTTAAAATCTATTCCTTATTTACATTTTTCATGGTCTGAATGTAAGTAGTATTTTTACGCCTTGTATGACTTACCCTCTAACTAAGCCCATGGTATTTATTAGATGTGTGTGTGTGTTTATGTTCGTGTTTCCCACTCCACCATACCTTCGGCCAACGCACAGTAATAACAACTTATCTTCATTGTTTTCTAGCTATCGTCAGTTTTCAGACGTTTTCCTGGTGAGAAAACCCTTGTTTCTATAACATAAACTTATAGCAATAGTGGTAAGTAGCAACGATAAATAGCGATAAAATAGACTACGCCACCTACCTTGCGCACATCTAGTCATTCTGTGGTGGCGATCGGTGAAACGCTGTCAAATATCGCTGACATATTATGTCTCTCCTATGCTCAATGTGCGCAAGGTTTAACTCGCGCCAATAAAGAAAAATCATCACTCATTTTTCACCGTAGTTATGCCTTTCAATCGTAATATTCATAGGCGATGGCGAAGGCAATCAGCTGAAACGCTGTTAAATTTGACAGCGTTTTAGCTGATCGCTATCGCCATCAGACGAAGTCGCGACAGAGACGGTAGTCGAAGATTTAATTCCCTAAATCAGGAAAAATTCCAAAGATTTTGATGCAGTAAAAAAACTTAAGAAATATTTATAATAAAAATATTTTTTTTATCCTCGGAAAATAAAATAATTTTTCGAAATAAATGACGAAGTTATGCAATAACAACCATCAAAAAAATAAAACCGTATTTAGAAGCTCTTCCTCTTTTATTTGACGTCAGTTAAAAAGTAACCGACTGGGCAAAACCTGTCTAACTTAGGAGCACTGAGTACAGTATCAAAGGCACCCTGCACGTATCGCCATTTTCGAAAGGTATATTTTATTTTCGTAGTTGCGGCTCTCTGGAAATCGTCTCCAATGCCTGCCGTGATTTAGTGGCCATTTTTCATTTGTATTGCACGTGCTCCCAGTTTCCATAAACAAGTACCTATCGAAAATTTCAACGCAGACAAAATCTTATACCTAGTGTAACATAGGCGTAATGAGGAACTGTTTTCCAGTGGGACTAAGAAATACACTTTCCTGAAAGTGTCTTGTAATCCATCTCTGTGTAAAACAGTGAAAGCAGAGATTCGTACAGCGATTGTTGCGAAAACGTAAAAACCCTGCGAGCGACGCGACGCATAGGTTTTGACTTTTTCAACGGTTTCAATCCTAAAATTGTGTTAAAGTTTCTCTCCTCAAATAATTTATTTTCAAAAGTACAAAAAAAAACCTCGGTCTGCCAACCTCTTACTATTGTAGTGTCCTAAAGGGGCTCACATGTGCTACTTACCACTGTTTGTAAAATTAACACCTCACTTACCATGAGTGTTTACAATAAATCTATTGAATAATGAGTAAGTACTAGCAGTAGTTTCAAAATGCTTTGCAACTCACCATTTTTACTACGGAAAGCAAGGCTTTATTTTAGCCACTTGTCTAAGGTGGTTGACCAGACTTGGCATAGCCCGCTCAAACCGTCCAGCAACGCAATCAATCGAGCCGCTTTTATTAGGTATACTAGCCGCTAAAATAACCACGTTATGGAATACATAAATAAAAGTTTTATATCCAGTTCGTATGTATAATATTTTACGCACTGAAATAACTTATCCGTTCAATGAATGATTTTATGATACGAACATAATGACCTATATTGAATAGATAGCTATCTAGGCCTCATCAATTCTAAAAAACACAACATTCTAAAAGGATCCTACTGAATAATAAAAACTTTGAAAGGGATTTGTGGAAAAAAGCTCAAGTAAATTCGTTTTCAGAGGATATGAAAAAAGCGTGTCTGAGCGGACCCGAACCGGTTTAGCGTCGGACGAGTCCCTTAATGGCGGACCGAAGGGCCAATTATATCAATTAAATACTTAACGTTCATCCAGCCTTTTTTATAAATAGGTTGGACTTTTTAAATTCTTCAAAATGTGGTCCAAAATAAAGCTCGAGGACGTATTGTGCTCAGTCCCAATAAGTAATTAGGGTAAGAAAAATTACCCTAATTGGCCATAATTTTTGGCTATTATACGACCAATTTACGTAATTGTTAGGTACCTTTCCTCCTTCTTGAGGAATAAACATTTGTTTCCACGTTTTTAATTCCGCAGCACAAAGATGAAAAGCTAGGTTCACATGTAACACGACATCAGTACAACAGTTTGTCAATAGAGTAGAAAATCGAAATACTGACTAAAATCGCATTAAAGGTGAATAAAAAATAAGAATATACCACATGAAATAAAAGCCAAAAGCATTTGAAACGGTTTTGTTAAATGGACTTGGACAGACTCGACAGACTCCACTAAACTATATTTCGAAAGACAAACGTTGGTAACGTCAAATCTAGGACTGCTAAAATTTCACTAAGGGCACTTGTACACGCTAAGAAAAAACGCCGGGTCTACCCAAGAATTCGTGTCGTAACTAGAAAATAACTGTGTACACTGCTCGCAGCGGTGCACGAAAAAAATCTTATCTGCGCAAGACACGACGCGGCGAACGTTGTTGCGTTTTCGTGTGTGGAAAAGACAAAATTCTTGTCGTCTACACGAAGAATTTGTCTTGTCTGCCGCAGGAACGGCAAATTTTCTTAGCGTGTACAAGCGCCCTAAGGGATATTTTATAGACTTACCATCCACTGATTTGCTTAAATTTTTGCAATGGCATCGCTGCTGTGTCAACAAGCTTGCTTTGTCTTCCGATTCGAAGTCGCCATTCGAGAAATATTATTCCCTAGTGGTTGTTGGTTCTACGATTGATATGCGACTGGCCTCTAACTCAGTTGGTAGTAGCTCTGCCTTCTGCGCCGTATGTCGTGGGTTCGATCCCCACCGTGAACAAATATTTGTGTGTCTGTTCTCTGTCTGAGTGTTATATTGTATTCTAAGTATGTATTTACAAAATATATATATTATATATCTCAATCAGATCGCAGACGTTTTAGAGAAAGGTCAGGATAGGAGTACCCTAAACCGACGAGCATGTATGAAGAATGTTATGAGAGTGAATGAAGCGAAGAGGTGTGTCAGGATCGTAGCAAGTGGAAATCCGTGATCTCTGCCTACCCCCATGGGAATAAGGCGTGATTTTATGTATGTATGTATGTATATATATATATATATATTTAAGTATCATATCAGCTACCTGGTTCCCATAGTACAAGCTCAGCTTAATTTGGGGCTAGATAGTGTTATGTGGATTGTCTACAATATTTATTTATTTATTATTTGTTATATTACTTACTACGCATCTATTATTTAATTTGATCTATTATTTATTCATTAAATAGTCTCAGTTAGTGCTAATTGTATTAAATAATAATCAATATTTAATTCGGTTCATTATACTGAAACGTGTTTGTCTCTATTATGCATAGTCGCGATAAATAAATTAGCCTTTATAGACAGACACCAATAAAACTAAAAAAATGCTAAGATCAGAGGTAAAAGTCTTTTGTTCATTAGTCTGTTTCATCCTTTCTTTTAATCCACGATTCTGATATTTACTCGAGCTCGGTCTCGACATCGTTATCTAATTTTCTCCAACAAAAATAGTAAGTTGCAAAAAAATATACAAGCAAATGTGCGAGGGGAAGAATGGGTTCTGGATTAAATCAACACTAATTCAAAGCATAGTGCTGCAAATAATAGTGCGGCTGCGGAATTAGTAGGGTTCCGTACCTACCATGAAAAGAAAAATGATAGTGTGCCTGTTTTATTGTCAATTCAAGACCCTTTCTTTAGATAAAAATAATTATACCAACTTTACAGCACCAAATATAAAAGTAGATATGCTAAAACATCTGCATTGTGCAGTAAAAAATGAAGCTCCTTACTCAGTGCATTACTCAATACTCAATACATTTATTGCATAAACATGGTTTAGTTTAGGTACATACATAGTTCTTAGGTGTTCTTAGGTTCTTAGGTGTTAGTTGTTAGGTGAAGGTGGTCTCATTACAATGGCATTAACTAGAAACGTATAGGGTTCCTTCACAATAATTCCGAAATTCAGAAAGATGAGCCTTTATAACAAAATTAAAGGTACCGGTGTAACAATTTTTTGCCTGAAAATGGCATGGTGAAGTTTGAGGAAAAAGCGTTTGAAAGTCAAAGAAAACTTGAACCATTTTTAATAATCCAATCTGTTCCGGAGGTGTATGCCTTCAAGAAATAATTTTAGCTGAAGAGTACGGAACCTTCAGAGTAAAAATCTCGCTCGCATTTAACCGTATAATTTATTTATACACTTATTCCCTGTTTTTACAAGCACTTCTACAATATTGACTTTTGTCTCTTGATATTATTTTGATTTATCACCCGACCGAAGCTGAGTTTTCTATTCATAGATTCCATATTGTTCACCGCATAGTACGATTTCCATAAATGTATTTCAGCTCAATCGTATGCAGTGGAGATGTGTAGAGCCGAGGGACTTCACAAAGAACCACTGAGTGTTTCTAACCTGTAACAGAAGACTGACGTCGCAACTCGCAAGTGCTTGTTACTTTGAGCTGAATGCTGAGCACCACACCCTAGCTCGTTATCCACTGAATACATCGTAAATGAGACTTCTCCCGTCCTTCACGAAATAACAGCCATTCACTGACCATCACCTAAAATGAGAGGCCATTCATTTTTGTGGAGAAAAAACCAGTATATTTACGTACTTTTAAAATTTTTCATTCGTGAAATGCCCTGTATTATTCAGGAAGTAAATCGCGGTCCTTGTGTAAAGTATGAATAATGAACTTTGCACGGCCACTACCTGGCGACGAACTATCGCGCGATATCGGAAAACTCTTGGCTCTTACCGTTTCATCGGAATCATTTTCTTAGTTTACAGAACTCTGACAAAGAACCCTCATAGTTTCCCCTGTCTTTTTGTTCTTCAGAACCGTTTAACCAACTTGGAGTAAATTAGTTGAAATACTGGGTTTGTACAAATAAGAAAAAACATTGTGAACATGTATGTATGGAAGCAGGACGCAATACAGTATTTAACACGGTCACGGTAATTAGTTTAAAATACTTGGAAAGTTGGTACATATTAATATCATGGTTTTGAAAAGGCATGTTGTCCTATATCCCTAAAACATTCATAGGTAATGGTACATTGTTGCAGCACAGCACACATGAACTGGACGAGATTACACGTGAAATTGCAAAAGCTGAACAATGGTCGCATTCGCATATTCAGCAAGACGACGACGAAGCAAATTTCGCGAGGAGACCCGCCAGCCGTATACTGTCCGAAAAGAAAAATGTGGGGCGGAGGGTACGGTGCGAGGTCGATGACCCCGCAGGGCGGGAGCCGTCCGTCTACACTACACCACTACAGCCTTCAGCGCCTACACAGAACCTTACATTATTAAACGCGATCCACGGAACTAACGACTTGCACTCGCCATTACACACAATTGATTAATTTAAAAAAACTTATCTTAACGAACCAAACTTGGACATGGAAAATGAACAGTGCAAAGGGTGTCCTTTCCGACGTAGCCAAATAACTAAATGGATTTTATTTTTAGAGGACCGGATATACAAGGGCTGACTTTGTGGCGAGTTAACCATAAATCTATCCCTTGAGGCGTCTTGCAGCCAATGTCATCTATTAGGTATTCAGACGCTGGCCGGCTCGTGAAAAATGATGAAGAGAAGATAAAACTATATTTTAACCCTTCCTATCCCCATGGCAGGTATAGTTAGCTTTCTGTCAGTTGGAAAAATATCACGTACCTACTTAAATAAGCATCATAATGGCTTTCCCGATAAGCTACGGTAAAAGCAAAAGTTATCGTATATTTATATTTCCAGCCATTCATCAAAAACGAGCCAACGAATTGATTGGCATCAGTGCAATCAATACCTCTCAATACAAGCCGATAAACACCAGCAACGATTGCCGTGAAAAAAACTCCCGACGTTTGCGCTATCGGATTAGCTGACAATGTCGTTACTGTTCACTACACACCATTTAACAGTGTACATATTGCTTTATAATAAAGAGCTCAAAACACGTGCTTTATGAAAACTGGAATCGTTCGCATTTTGTCTTTGTGGAGTTTTATGAGGATTCAAAATAAGGCGTATTTTTTTCATTTGTTTATCGATTAGTAGGGACCTTCAATGATATGTCCGTGCTTAGTAAGGTAATTTGTAAGGAATATGTGGTTTTTATGCACCTCATACTTTAAAAAAACATGTGCGTAAATAACACGTTTTTTACGTGCGTACATTTCTCACAATTATGATTCGTTGAACCTTATTTAATTTAGTAATTATGCATTAGTAAATTGGAATTATGCATTAGTAGTTTAAAATACAAAGGGTATGTTAAACAATACACTAAATTTTAAACAATTTATAGTTTAAAATCCAACCTCCTTAGCAATGTTATGCGCAAATAAAAATCAGAGTCTTTTATGAAAGAAAAGTTCATAGAACGTTTTTGCTAACTGTGTTGTTTGAGTCTGTTTTTCCAGACTCTTTTGTTTGTTCATTTTTTGTAGCACTATATAAAACTCTTTAAATCTTCATGTGCGCTATTCTATTCGAACAACTATCAAAAAGAAACAGAATATGAAAATGTGTGCTGAAACACGGCATTTACATAGAATGACAACATTTTTCATCACACGACGCACTTCATGCTACGTTTCCCCCTTTCCCAACGCCTTCATATTGTATCTGTGAGAATAAGAAAATGTTACAAAAATATAATATTTTCCTGCTCATAAATAAACTACGTTCGGTGATTTTCAAAATGTTTTTGATGATATCGTAGTTATCAGGAAAATTCATCGAAGTACTCGTAGCTTGGTAAATAATAATTTTTCGGCACCACCGCATTTTTGTGCCTATTAGTTTGCAACAATTAGCTCAGACTGTAGGTAATGTAATACCAATAATGATAACATCCGTACAACCTAGGTATTCAGACTTCTCCTACGAATAGCTAAAGAATAGATATAGTGATCGTATAGTAATAGAGTCACAGTTCAAGGTGAATACGCGTGTCATTGCGTTGGACAGACAGCGACCGTGCCCTACATTACACACGACTAATCATACTTAGCTCACTCTCCACGATTTTTAAAAACACTTAGTACATGACAAGTTGATAAAATACTTTAATAATTCACAAAGATACTATCATTGAAAATAATGGTGAAGGCATGGATTATTTACACTCTATGCAATTAAGTTTTCAGGCGTTTTTAAAGCCTAAAGTAAGTGCCAACCTATATAAGCGCTAAAAATGGCGAAAAGCAGCAAGGATGAAACAATTTTGTGAAGGTGATATTTCTTACCCCCGAAATAAGTTGGACACAGCCAGACACTAACGACCCGCCCGCGGCTACGAGTGAAATCCGATTTGGTTACATTACTGTTGATACGATACGAGTATCTCGTATGTGCCGCTTCAGAAATACTTTTCAGAATTACTTTTTAATTACGTGTTTTCGTCAACATGTTCAAAGATTAATCGCAGGCTGTATTTTATACTAGCTTCTGCTCGCGGCGTCTCTTTTGTGGTATGTAACAAAATAAAAAATAGCTGCAGCCACGGTCTATTCCGAGTCCATAAATCGTGAGATAAACATTATAGCCACAAAAATATTCAAATATATTTTTTCCATTTACTTTCAGGTATGTAAGGTACATTCTTAAATACGTAGCTAAACATTTTGTCTTACATACATATGTACCTAGTTACACAAAAATGTATTCGACTGCTGATTCTACATCTATACGTCACATTCTATGTCAATAAACACAACACATTTGGCATTCAAGTAAGAACGTTAGTAATAGTATCTACTAATAAAATAGATATTTCAATGCCCCAAACATGAACACGTAGCTTATGAATAAACAATACCCTCAGACATATTTTGACAGGTTCGTTTCCTTTGCAATACCGTCCGTAGGAAATTCATTGCCCTTCTGTAAACGTTAACTAAGACTCCCAGAGGCTTAACTGCGATATGCCTGTGTATCGGTGGGAAAGGGAAATAGCTACTGAGCTATTTCCCTTTCCCACCGATACACAGGTCTACTTACTTATAGATAAGTAAACAGTGTTTACCCTCTAATGCCCGGGTTTCACGAGGCTTTAGTTTTTCTTAGTAAGCCAGCAAGCTAGCAGTTCTAGCTTCGTGTAAACAGAACTGCTATACATAAATTGAAGCTCGTGCTGTTTACACGAAGCTAGAACTGCTAGCTTGCTATCCTGGCTTGAAAAGCTAGCCTCATGTATCCCGGGCATAAATGTTTGTTTGTCATGCATGATACTTACCCTACCTACTACTCGTTTTATTTAATTAAATTTGAGTCTAAAAATGGTAGTAAACAGAAATCTTCAATATTTTGTTGAACTGATTTTGTAGTTGATAATTTATGTTAAAATTAATTGGCCAAAACGATTTTACTATGACCGCTGTTTCTTATGAAACCCTTTATCGATTAAATCAAGTCACAGGCGGTGATAATGTATTGTTCGAATAACATTTGGAAATAATAACGAAACAATTTCAAACTTAATTTAATTTTACACTAGTCGGATTTCAATAATCCACTTCCAAAAGTGACTTTATTATAATTACACTGTTCGAAGTCCATCGGCGTTTGACCCAAATCTGCATTTGAATGAGAGGCCGGCTCAAGTGCTCCAAGTTTAGCACAATCGCTGCTCGATCTTAATAATTTCAAACTCACAGTTGGAATAAGCAGCTGCAGATGGATTACGGGCTTACAGCTTAAAATACCTAAAGCTGGATTTATAATCATGTTTCTCATACCACACACTACCTGACCAAACTGAAGAGTGGGTCTACCAAATCAGGGTGTGACTGGCATACCCTAAACAGGGACAGCTAAACAGACAGAGTCCAAAAAGATATATTCCCGAGTGATTGTGACCAGAGAAGTACACAACAATGTCTGACCAAAAGTGTCCGCGTCTTAACCCGTACGCAAGAATGGTATTTTTTCTCTACAGGGACCAAGAAGACGTAACTAAAATCAACGACTCGAGGGTTCAAATTGAAGACAAAACTCATGCAGCTCACAAGGCATTCTGAAAAAGCACAACTGCCCCCCTGAATTTTATGAATAATAATTATAATCGTATAAAATCATTTTTCTGAACCAACCTAAAACTGATAAATAAATAAGTAGGTCAGAAAGTATAGTTAGTTCCAATGTATCCAAACAGAAGTTATTTTACGGCAGATTTCACAATCAATAAAAAGTTCCGCCTCTGATACGGCACAATCTTGAATAGCCAATAATGCATTTGGATCCCCAATCTATCTCATCCAAGTCATAAAAGTTTCCGAGGCGAGGGGACGAGACATGTCCCAAGTTTCTTAGACACGTTCCAATTTCATAATTTTCTGTCATAGCTTTCGTTTTTTTCTTTAAGAGCGCATCGTGCGAAAATTTGAAATTTTTTTATAAAAAAATTCCTAACTAAATAACTAAGTGACATTTTAAAAATCGCAAAAGGACTAATTGTAGACTATACATTTGAGATTAATTCGAATTTAAGTGTGTTAAAAAAATATACTATTTAACATGACATTCTATTTAACGCTAATGAAAATCGCTGTCAGATTTGAGATTTGACAGCGATATTTGACAGCGTTTCACTGATCGCTACCGCCAGCGAACTAGGTGTGCGCAGGCCTTTACGGTTTCGTTCTAAGATTGATTTTACTGTGGATTTTGGATCATAATCAAAGCAAGTTTTGCATACAAATAAATTTGTATAGAAGCTAAAGGTAACGTCTGTCGAGGTACGAATGGTACGAGTAGCATTTATGTTACATGGCTTCTTTAAAAACTAAATTGTATTTGCTCGTATAATATTAGCGTCCTTAGACACAAAGTCGTAGTCACGTCGTCGTCGTGAGGCACATTCTAGATTTCTAAGATGAAGAAATAGGTATTGTGCTTACCTACTAACCTAGTGGGTCCATTCTTTTCAAAGAATTTTTAATTCGAGTGGTTAGGCAGATAGTTTAATTGGAAATTGACAATTAATGCAATTTAGGCTTCATAAATATTTTGGCAAAATGTGAAAACTTGTGTTATAACCGAATTTGCTACTGGATTTTCCCTACCATTTTATTTTAATTATATCAAAGTTGGAAAGCTTTCTCGTTAGAGCCGTCGCCCATCTCGTTAACCTTATTACCGAGTACCGAGTGATGCGAGTCCTGCATGAAACATTCTAGCCGCCGGCAGAATGGGTGCTGCTTACCTACTTTCTGTGTGAATGAACACCGACCTACGTTCAAAAGTGGAATTCAGCGGGCCGGTGAAAAAGGCAAAATATTTTTATACGATACGGGTATGAAAGGTGCTCAAACCAGATAATTTTTCACCGAAATGTTCCCATCATCAGTCTGAAAATTATTTATTTATTTACGTTCTTGTTCTATGTATCTCTACATATTCTTTCCCAGTGCATGGGAATTATTTTTTTGGTTGAGTTCTTTTTTCCGTTACTTTAGTCGATCGATCAAACAGTGAGTTACGAGATGGTTGCGTGCGTGTCTTCTAATTCTGTGTTGGATCGCCATCCATCACGGTGAGACAGACGCTGCAAAAACTCACTAAACTCAGCTAAGTATGGTTTGTCTATTGTGAAGTCTACCGTATTACGGAACGTGGAGTCTTGAAACGCCTACTTGGAAAATATATATGTAACGAATGGCGCTCGGCGTTTAATTCTAAATATTCTGACTTCTTTGTCCTTCGAGCAACCGACAAGTGCTTGAGTTACCTAACAGATGACTTTGATGGAAAAATGAGTGATCATCTAGTTACGTATGTGACTGCCTTACCAGCTCATTTGGTAGTAGCTTTGCCTTGGGCGCTGTAAGTTGTGGGTTCCATCAACAAAGATTTATTTGTGCAATGAACGTAGGTTACCGAGTGCCATAAAAAATATACCTAAATATGAATTGACACAAATTAAATTACATTATAATGATTATAAATTAATTACATCATTATGATAACCTGTCAGTTGCCGCTTTCTAGCATAATACAATTTTTACCAGTAAAAAACCGTAATAAAGTGTAGATTCACACTTTGTTTTGGAAGAGGGAAAATAAATAATATCCAAGAATATTTCACCGGCTCACCCTTCACTTCATTTAGTAAAAACTTGTCTGTGCTTTGGTTTTACTTTACTATGTCGTGACGTCAATGTGGCAGCCTTGGTGATAATTTACTGGCGCACCCCTCGGGATCATCCGGATAAACGCGCCCGATAAATCTTTACGAAACATTTTTATTGTTTACTCTCGCCCGATATTATATTTTATTTGTCGTTAAATATCTACCATATAAACATCGACCAACATTCACGCTGTCATTTATGACATCTGTTATAAGCTTTATAGGTTATCGAATATTGATCACGAAATTCACGAATATATGGATTAGCCGGCCGATTTGTCTACTGACTGACTTGAGTAAAAACTTTTATTTATGTAGGTAATATCGACACTGGCAAAATTGTCCGAATGGACAAATGCCATCTAATGAAAAAGAAGAAAAAGCCTGTTTAATTAAAATTTAGGTACTTTTCTACTCAAAACGTGCAGCAAAGCAGGTAGGTGTTTTGCGCTGTGTAATTATATACCTATTATAATAACAGACACACAGGTGTTTTGCATTTTAATTTAATTTCAGACTGTGTTTTCTATCTTAATTTAATTGTGGTACATAAATGAATGAATATTCAAGAGCCTCAGCGTTACCATTAGATGGGCCGACGACATTATAAAAACTCTACCATGTTATTTATTGGTGAATAATCCATTTATTTTCAAAGAAAGTTAAATATCGTTCTTCTTGAAAAAGTTAAACACTAAACTCAGACTTGAAGTTATCACTTATAATCCCAGTCCATTAAACCGCAATCAATCACCGTTATGTGTACTAACAATATCTGAGCTTAGCCGGCGACGAGATTGTCTTCCGGACTTGGCAGCACAAACTCGTTGTAAGCTGTCCCAACTCGGCCACGCTGAATGGATTGACCTCTTGTACCTAACTTTTAACTGCAAACGATATTTCTATCCGAGACGAAAGCACGAAAACATAATTAGTAACTATAGCGACAAAATGAAAGAAACACATCCATAGATTTCTTTCGGAAAATATCAATCGAGGAAAATTCTGGCTCTGGCTCTGTCTCTGGTTTTGAGTCTATGTGAGTGCTCACCAGTGTATTATAGTGTGTGTGACGATTCGACGTAGGATTTATTTAGTCAACCCTCACACAGAGTCAAAACCAGAGCCACAGACAGAGCTTGTGGTAGGCCCACAGAGAGAGGCCTATGCCCATTAGTGGATTTAATCAGGCTGCGGATGATGATGTTAGATTCATAAGACTCGGCGTTTATAGCATAAACTCATAAAAGAAGAGACTGAGAACTGAGTGAACTCCTTCTAAAAACTGGGTTGGGGCCTTCAAATATATTTGGTAAATTCTACACCTATGAAGAAAGAAGATACATTTATTGGACATACATGATGTCAAATAAGTGTATTTTCTTTCTTTCTTTTTTTTCCCCCCGAATAAGTAGGTACCTATAATGTTTTAGGATGTTTTGTTTTGCATAGCGTACTGTGTTGGTAAAGGGCTTTTGTTTCAAGCGTTCTTGCACTCATTTCGGGAATAGCGTTCCCAACATACAAATATACCAAAACTGCCTCATTACGCGTGCGAAGTTTTGGACCTCTCCACGTTTGCTGTAAGATATTTCTGCAATTTAAAAATATGTCTACGTAGGTTAATAATAGCTAAAATTATGATTACCAACTACGATTTCTGTAGAAAGTAAGCAAAGCTTTTAATAAAATTATCGAGCATTCAGATACTTAGTTACAATAAATGCTGAATTTATTCGTCGAAATCCTATTGAGATTCGGTGAAAATACCGTAGAGTAAGGGGTTTTAACTAAGGGATACTTGAAAGCAATGATTGCGTAATATACCTACTTTTACCCTTTTCGTCGACTTGTCGCAAGTTACGCTATATACGAGCGCCGGCCGGGAAATTTACCAATAGGTTTTTCTATTGGAAATTCCACATAATAATGCATGCAGCATTTGAAAAATATGAGCAACGCTATAATAGTGCTCTCAATGAGAGAAAATCTCGTCTGTATATTTCGAAATCTATGGCAATGGACTTGCACCTCGTCCTGTAGGCTAGTACTATGACTATGTAGGTAGTGCAAAATTGTATAGGCAAATATTGCTATCCTATGTAATACTTACGTGTAAACATTAAGCATTCCTTTATGTAAATAAATATTTTTTCATTCTTTGCATTTTACTTCCCTATACCTCAATATGCGCGTTTTACCTGTATAATCGTTATATTCCTTATATCTTACTTAGGGATTCTGATTACATAAAAATTGGTTCTTTGTGAATCTAATACTTTCACCTGTCTACATTCTGCTCTCGGTGTGTTTAGGACTACAGGGGAGGACGTCGCGAAGCAAATATCCATCTCCGGCCGTAATTGGAAAGCTCGCGACAATAAAAGACAGGGGTGACGCGAGACGATTTGGCTCACTGATGTGCCTACATTCACGTAACGATGTCAGGAAAACACCCCTTTTCCCCCTTGATTCGAGCCAATTTATATAACTAAAACAACATTAACTTTGTTCATAAAAACAATTTCAATAATGATAAGTTAAACATTTTTGATGTGCACCAGTCCCATGCTGATAATCACTATTGAGCCCAAAGTAGGCGTTAGTTTGCTCAATATATATATATATATATTTATCATACGGAGCCGGCATCACGAAATAACATTAATTTTATTCAGAGAACAGCTGCACTACCATCGTCGACGAAATAGGATCAAAGGATTATCTTTACTGACATATAAAACTATCTGAAAGTCAACTATAAGGAAATATTGTTTTGTATAGCAAATATCTCAATTTATTATTTGCTTGCTACGGCATATCTACGAGCCTACGACGTAGCTGGTCTACGAATTATTTTAATGTTGACAGATGAATGTACTAACATGATGAAATCCATTTCGCATTCCGTTGGATAATCGAAAGCCGAGCAGGGTGGAAGAGAGGATCACATTCGCAGGTATTTATAGTAAGTCGGGGAAAATAAAAAGCAACGTTTGATGAAAACTGAGCTACGCGCGCTATTCCGCGTCACTGGCGTCACGAACTCTCATACATATTTCGTTCAAAAGTAGTGAATTATGATGAGGCCGTCATACCCAGCAAAGGTAGAGTTCGCGCAAGATAGTTCTGCACGTGATAGATGGCAGAAAATGGAAAGCTATTTTTCCATTTTGCAAATGGAAAAATAGGCTTGAAATTAATTCTCCCAAGAACAAATATGGACTATGCATTAAACGTAATGCAAGTCGATTTCCCCATTCATGATTCTGATCCAGATTGGGATACATTTCCATCCAGACTAAAACAAAAACGCAGGCGTAAGCGTTTTCTCTTTTCAGTGTTCTATTCCATTCTAAGAACTGAGATTTCGATGAATGAGTTTCTAACAATCACATTGAAAATTTGTAAACTAAATAAACAGAACGTTAACCTTGTTGGAAACCAGTAACAAAGCAGCTTTAGACAATATACAGAGGAACCCTGCTTATCTTTGACAGACAGCGAGGAGCGAGGCGACGAGGCAAGCAGTTCTTGATAACCTTAGTACACACAATAATGTATTACCCAAGTAATACTTCCATGATTTATGATGAAACAAAACTCCATTATGTTTGGAGAGGCTTACAAAACCTACGAGAATATTGAAAGGTGAGTAAAGGTGAGGAAAAGAGCTGAACCTAGGTACAGTCCAGTCTGTTGCTAAATATTTTTTTTTAATTAACCTATTTTGTCTATTGCTAAAATATATAGATAGAAAATACTTTATTGCACACCACATAAAATTAACAAGGGAATACAGAAAAACATCAAAGTAGAATATAATGGGCGGTCTTATCACTAAGAGCGATCTCTAAAATAAACTCTATTGAAAGACGTTCTAATAAAATCTGATTATGAAAATAAGCAGTTCAAATATAAAGTGAATGTAAGATCAAACATTTTATTATTTATCCTCTTCGTTTGAACTTCCCACAATATTACTTCCTTACTTTTTAGGGTTCCGTAGTCAAACAAGGAACCGTTAGGGTACGACCACATCTAGGAGATCTGCGATGGTGATCAGTGAAACGCTGTTTAATATCACAGCGATGTTAGACAGCGTTTCACTGATAGCCATCGCCATCGGTTCAAAGTGATCCTTGTGATACTTTTGACTTTGACTTTGAATTGACTTGATCAGAGCCGTAGGATATTCATATTAGGACCACGCATATAGTTAAGAATAAAATCTTTTGGTAAATTGTTCGCAAAAGAAAAATGTAAGTATATAAAATCCTATAAGTCATTCGTTGGTAGTCAAACATACCTACTTTTACAATATAAATTTGGACCCTTCAGATTGAGGTTCAAGCCTAATAGTATCCGCATCCGCACAATGACGTCAGTACTTCCGCATCCCTATGATTACGCGGCGTAAATATCGGATTCGCATTCGATCTGGAACAAATCAGCTGGTATCAGCGGTAAACGTCATATCCACGATGATAAATTGTCTATCTGACCTGCTTACAGATGTAGCAATAGTAGATTTTATTACAAGGGGTATATTTTTCTACGAGGGTTAAATTTTGAATCAAAAGCGCTAAGATTAGGATCCCGAGCATAAGCGGGGCTTTTATTAGAAATATTTCTTGCGAGGGATTCTTTTCATGGCTAGATAGATAGATAGATAACTCTTTATTGATCACAACAACAAAAGGTAAGTAGGATACAGTTTTAAGCTTATATGTATATTAATATAAATAAATAAATATTGTAAAAAATCCACAAAACACTATCTAGCCCCAAATTAAGCCGAGCTTGTACTATGGGAACCAGGTAGCTGATATAATACATTTTTTTTTGTAAATACATACTTAGAATACAATATAACACCCAGACTAATAAACAGTCATAGTAATACAATGGGCGGCCTTATCGCTAACAGCGATCTCTACCAGGCAACCTTGACACTAGATATCACTCTTACGAGGACATCAAAACTAAGCATAAGCACAGATAAGATAATACTATACTAGTAGCATAAGTAACACACCCACAAACTTAGTAGGTGTGATGGTACGCAATTGACTGGAGTGGATTTTTTGTAGTTCATTTAATAATACGAGACAATGGATTGCACAAGCGAATATGTATAGAACACCTATTTTGTAGATGAGTGGTTTTGTAACGGTTACAGAAGATTTTCCCACGTAAGTAGGTACCCTAGATCTAGGTGATGCGGAAAAGTCTATGCCGTAACTGTCTTGTGTTTGTGATACAATTACTGAGATTTTCCTATGCCCTCGCTACGGCTAAAGATTCGAAGCAGGTACAGACTTAAAACGATACGCATGCGTAAATAGGATTCACGAGATTCACACCGCTCCCGTTTACTCCAAAACTGATGAATAAAATAGGTGGTAGCAAAACTTGAACTAAGTTTACATTTCAAATGTTATTTTTCACGAAAGCTACCTTCATTTCGTTACTCGATTAGGGAAGTGTTTATCAAGTTACGCGATTGCTGCCGCCCGGTCCGTCTAGTTTGCCGAGAGCAGATTGCACTGGCGGCGATGGAATTCGGAGCAACCGTCCCCTTGGCTAATTGAAAATAAACGTCTAAAATAAGCACCACTTCAATGTCACCGGTCTTCGAAGTGAAAAGTTTAAGCGATGGCCAAAATAAAACTACGATTAGGTGAGGTATAATTAGGTTGGTATTTAAGTTAAGGCACTGTAAAATAAAAATAAGTGAGTACCTACCTAATCTAGTTGGGGCTGAAAAATGCGTTTACGTACCCAAATACATACAGCTTCAGTCTGAGTTTAAACAAAATAACGTCGTAGGTAAGGCATTTATCTAGCAAAATACCTACCTATGTTTGAGGCTCAAATCAAACTCAAGCATTGGGCCAAAAAAGTTAAATAATCATGTCACCGTCAGTCACTTGGCAAGCATAATTCTACCTTACCAAAAATAAGTACAAAACTTTGACGTTGTTCATTATTATATTCAAAATTAATTATCACTTTCAGGGACGAGGAGTCCCTATTTTTAGCAGCACCGCTGCTTCCCAATTTGTGAAGTCACAACCCATTAGCGCTATTTTCGTTCAGAAGTTGATTGAGGAGGCCTTCCTTTCCTGATGACGCGATCGCCTGCTGTCGCAGCTATTTGCGTCGTCGGTCGGGTCGGACGGACCGTGTCCACGCATTATCCCTCGCTTTGACCCTTTTCCTTCAAATATATAGTATGGCCCGCAGGATCATTTCACACGTTCATCAGCGTGATAAACAAAAAATACTTTTTCGGTTACCAAATCAAATTAGAAGATGTCAGAAAAAGTCGGTCACACTTCCAAATCAAAGCCTTTTTTTCAGTAGGTAGGTAGGTACCACAAGTAACCAAATCGGTTCCATAATGTTTAATTCGAGAAATGAATATCGAACCGAACCAATGTGTCGGACCACGCACATTAGGGAAGGCTAAAAGTCAATTCTGTCTATAATCATCATCATGATCACGCTGTCAAGCTGATCAAGTCCACTGCTGGACATAGGTCTCTCCTACACATTTCTAGGAAGAACAATTCTGAGCCCTTTCCATACACCGACTTCCCGCGATTATCTGCCTATAATATAATATAATGTCCCGTCATAATTCAGTAAAGTTATCGATTTACTTAGTTTGGTCAAATTCAGCCTTTTATAGCAAGATTTACCTATCCACCAAGCTACTAGGTACATGGCAATTTCCGGAGCGCCACCTCGGTTTCAATCCATTTACTGAACGCATCAGCTAAGATTGATGGGCTGGATCAGTACCTCACCCACCTCCTACATATTGATATTGATTTTGCGTAACACACGTTCATTACTAACAGACTATCGTAAATTAAGCCCGTCACACATGTAGCTATTAATATATTTAATAATAAAAATTATAGCAGGGATACATTGCACGATATAATTGTCTATACAAATATTCAAGTGACCACACACGAAGCTATAATGTAGGTATATTTCTATGACGTCACCAACTTATACAGTAATTCATATTTATCGCATGGTATATTAATGTATATTATAGCTACGTGTGTGACGGGCTGTAGGTACAGTACTAAGGTACTTGCGCCTAAGATGGCCCTGTTCCTAAGATAGCCCACACTTAAAATTTCATACTTTTCTAAGTTCAAATTCGTTGAAATTCCGTGCCTATGTTCGGTTAGTACCCTAAACAAATCTGCAAGTTCATATCAGAGGAAGGGAGCCACCACCTTTGCAGTGGTTGACAGTTCGTCAGTGACGTTGCAAATGGCTTACGATTTATAACTTCATGTTCACAAACTTTTTACTATTTCTTTATAAAAACAAACGGTTTTCGTTAAATTTGTTAATACAACGTTAGATAGGTTTATGGGCACTCTTGAGAAGGTTAGTGTTGTTTGTATTCTATATTAATTTTCATTTAAAAGAATAAGTTCTTGTAACCGGGTAAAGTCCCTAAAAAGGCCCACCACACGGGCTTCCAAGATGGCCCGGGCTTTATTAGGACTATAGAATATCGTAGTTTCTTAGGAACCTTCCAGAGAAAATGAGTCATTTTGTCAATTTTTTAGTTTTAAGAATCGAAGATTGTGTTGGGCTAACTAAGAACGACGTCGAGGAATTCTTATGTCCAGAATGTGATTAAGAATCTATTAAACTTTGGGATTTTTGTAAGTTCTTATTTCACTGTTTTTTTCTATACTCTAATAAGGCCCACCAAACATTGTGGAGAAAAATATTTTGTCAATATAAAAAAAAAATACTTGGTTTTACCAAACTGAATTGTTAAATTAACGTCACAAAAGTGTTCTTTATTGATTTTATTTAGAGATGTTTGTTTTGTAGGTAGATTAAATTTTGCTAAGCCTAAAATGGCCCACCATACAATTTATGACCAAAAAAACTATTGTAACAGACTGATCACCTAGGAATGTCATATGTTTGGTAAAATTTTATGTTTACACATATTTTTTGTTTTGATAGCGCTTTTAGATTACGTAATTAATGTCGGGCCATGGTAAGTACCTATGTTCCTAAAAAGGCCCACTTTAGAGGTTTTTAAAAACAATTGTTTTTATTAAGAAATTTGATCTAGTAAGTTGATTTGTATGTTGATTTTATTCACAAATAAATGAGTATGATTGTGGTAAGGTTTGTTTTAATATATTATTATTATTATTTTTTTTATTTCAATATTGCAAAAAATGGGCTTTACAAGGCGCATGTACCTTACAGTACAGTACGAGAAGCAACTTATAGCTTAGACCTAATAGAGACCTTGTGCATATAGGTAGTGTAACCTTTTTTCTGCCACTACCACAACAAGTGGGTACCAACCACTAAAACTAGATTTTGTAAAGGGAATTCACAGTCCAATTGGACCAGCAAGACCAGCCAGCAATTGAAAAACTTTTCATAGAGCTTGAAAGCCTATCAAATGTGACAGCGATATTTGACAGTGTTTCACTGTTCGCCACAGAAACACAGAACGCTTAAATATGCATCGTCAAACTAATGTTTCGAATACGCGATGAAGAGACCTCATAGCCGAAACAGACATACAAACACCGGAGAGAAAAACCAGTGTTAATATTTTTCCAAAACCGGTGCGCGGAACACTAAAAAATCAACTGAGCCACTTGAACTAAAAGAGCATACCGGAACGACAATCAAACTGAGGAAATCGCATAGCCCAATTAAATTCCGGGACTGCACCAACACGGACGGAATAACGAACGGAAACGAACGGTGATTGTTTACATGTCGACTAAAACTCGAAAACTGCATTGCTCTAAAAAGTATTCGTACCAAAAATGCGTCCCGATTTTGGCAGGAATGTCCCGAGTTTTACCCCAATAAACTTATTGTTCCAGAATGGGTCAAAGCTACAAACCGCCACAAACATCAAAAATAAATCATAACTTTTTCATTAGGTCGTTTTAATTTTCCCAAAGTCTATTATTTGACGGTCCCAGGACTCTGATTAAAATGCATGGCCAACAATAGACATTGTTCCTGAATCCTGATCAAACATTTTCGTTCTTTGTGTTTATATTAAACGACAGCGAGGGTCTTTCAATTTCAAATATTCCTGGCTTTGTTTCTTCCTTTACTTGGCTATGTATAGACGTGTTCCAGTCAGTGGGTAAAGAAATGAAAGCAGTAGGAACCACAGAACACAAACTTCTATTCTGTATTGTGGTTGCTACCCTTTGCTTAAAGAATGTATAGGGATGTAATAGGTAGGTTTTTTCTATTCTATAATAAACGGATATTTTGACCTATCGAAAGGAGGTGATTCGGGATATCTAGACAGAACTGGAAGTCTTTGGGGGAGGTCCTTGCCCAGACGTGTGACGTCATAGGATAGAGACAATTTTGCTAAATTAAATTTAGCTAAATTAATTAGTTAAATTGAGCTAGGCGCGAGATGCTCTTACATTGCTTTCAATTAATTTAGTTTTAGAGTGACACAATCGATTGTTAGTATCCTACAGCCGATTGTCGCAATAAAAGTCTGGTGTAGTGTAGGCAGCATCACAAGTAGGTAGATCAACAATTTCAGATATTCAACGCTTCTTTTCTCTGGATTTGTCAAAGATAATAATGGTAACATTGGTCTGCAAGTAGTTACTTATGTTCAAAGCATATCTTCAAATATAGTTCAAAACTTCGCAGTCTAATAAATATTTGAACTTTACAAACCAGAAATGCTAATCTACTTTTGACGCTTACTGTAGGTACCTGTTTAAATTACTACAAAAAAAAATAAGTTGTAACTGCGAGTTAGAACAACCAAATTGCAGTAGTTTGGGAGTCAGGCGCGGGGTGGAGTGTCCGATGAGGGGGTAGTTCTGTAGCGTTTAGCCCCAGCTCAGGCTCTCAGCCGAGCACCGTCTGAGTGCCGTGCTAATTGCCAGCGCCTGTCTCCACACACTTGGCGACAGCTCTCAGTAAGCAGTTTTTCATTGTTGTTACAGGATTTATTTTGACTCAGCATGGACTCAGCAGACTATTCCAGTCTGCTAGTTGACCGATACCTAGGCACGAGTACATTACATAAACATTACCCACATTAGGTACATAAGTTAGGTAGGTATCTAGTCAATGAAGTACCTACCTACGATTGTTCTCTAACTTATTGCGTGGAGCGTGGGCTCCACGAGAGGTTTTAGGTCGTTCTAACATAAGGCCTTGCTCGTCATGCCGCATCGTTTGGTGTCGGATCAGGGGACAGATTTAATATTTCAGTGAGCTGAGGCTGTTGCAAAGCAAGTCTGGCACAAGGAAGCTGTAAGTATCTAAATTTAGAGAATCTAAAACTACACTCCTCCCTATAAAATTGGACAGTCAATCCTATTAAGTTATTTCAGTGCAATGTACCTAATGAAAGTTCGTGCAAGTGTGATAGTAAAATACCTATATTGTTCTTCGACGATTCTGTCTACGTGTTAGTCTGTTCTCCTTCAAGTGTTACCTATAAGTTTGTAAGTGACATAGTGGTACTTAGCAAAATAAACCTTTGGGCTATTTACTTGGGTCCCCATCGTTTAGGTAGGTATTTTAACGGAAAATGTCTAACAGTAAATTTCTAATCCACCCACCTTCCAGTGTGGGTGGCCTTCGTTGTTATGTAGGTATATTGTACTATACGCGCTACTGCTTGTCACCTCTTGAGGTATGCGAGCGGTGAGAGGGGGACAGTTCTCTAGTTGCCACCGCACGCAGCTGTCAATGGCATGGCATAGATACACTACACTGGCGAATCGGGCCGACATGCGACACGCCAACGGCGATGGTTCGCTCCACCCTCACGCCGCTGGCATACCGCAGGAGGTGACTAGCAGTTGTGCGTTCACTGCCTACTTACAACATTATTAGTTACCTGCCTGCTACATTTTGTACTAGACCCCGCAGATGGTAAGGGGCGTCCATAAATTACGTGAGATGTTTAAGGGGGTCGAGTCAAATCTCATCTAATCTTACGTTGGGGAGAGGGGGGGTATCGGTAAATATCACGCAATTTTTTTTCTGATTGAAAGAAAAAAAAATCATGCTATTTGAATACCGTTTTATGCCCGTCCTTTGTTTTAGCGCCACTGTCTAAATAAAAGCACGAAGCAATTTTTTTTTCTTTTTACAAAACAATCCAGCGCGTTTCTGCGGCTGCTGAAACGGCTGAAGAAGTAAAAACTTGCGGCGGCCTGAGTAAGGAGGTTTTAAGTCTGTGGAATAAACACAGATGCTATTTGTCAATGCTACTAACCAGTTACATCGAGAATGTCATTATTTTTTACACTATGGTTTTGTTACTACCCTAATTTATAATCTGTATTGCTTGCAAACACTGACAGATCGCAGCTGCTGGCGCATTTTATTGTTGATAGGGTTTTCCGGGTTTTTGAGGCGCAGAAAATGCAATTTAGCACTGAATTAGATTAAAAACTAGTGTTCTTAAGTGCTCTAGCATATTTTCCGACCCAACTATATCAACTTCAAATTACAACATGATCAAGGTAAGATGCCTACCGTAATTTTATCAACCTCAAAACATTTTCAATCGGTCTATTGTGTACAATTTTTCTCCAGAATTCATAACAAAATCTCAATCGTATAGGGGTTACACGCAACATTTGACAAAAATATACAGTGTTTTATTCACTGAAGTAGGCAGGGCTACATTTTGTATGATCCAATATGGCTTACTCCCGGTCAATTCGCGTAACTACAGTAAATGTGTTTAGAGTGCTCTGTGCGTCGAGACGTCGCATTACTTGCTGTTTCGTAAATGAACTCTGATTAAATAATATAAATAAACATTGTTCATGGTTAAGTAGTTGAACATGTTATGTAAGGGCCTATGTATTATTTTTCATTGTTCATGTTTTCTATGAGTTTATTAAATCCTAAAGATTTGTTAAGTAAATACAAACCATTTAATTCCTACTGTTATTTCAGATTCACTGGATACCATTCAATTCCTTGGTAAACAAGTGATAAGGTATGTGCCTGGTATCATGTATTTAATTATTATTAGTAATCAGATTCTTTCTTATATTCCCAATTAAAATTAAATAACCCTCCGAAAAAGTTCAATAATTGAATAATGTTAAGTGTTATACCTCCGTTTGTTTTGTTGTAGACAAATAGATAGATAGATAGATAACTCTTTATTGTTCACCACACAAAAGATACAGTACAGGAAATAAAAAATTAACAATTAGGTAAAACAATGGGCGACCTTATCGCTGAGAGCGATCTCTTCCAGGCAACCTTTGCATGGAAAGAAATAACGAATTGAAAGGCGGTTGTAGTCACATACATGAATCACATGTATTATCTATATAAATTACATTTTATATTGATTATAAATAAATAGGTACAAAAGTATTTGCCTTTATTTATCAACCCTTCTGGGATCATACTGGGATATTTACTGCTAAATTAAATTATTGTTCTTGGTATACATAAACTACACATTTTGAATGTTTCAAATAGGTAGGTACTGTGGCATATAGATGCTAACTTTATTTTGATTCCTCTTGCTGCTGATGTAGGTATTTCTTATATCTGAAGGGCTACCACAATGTTTTATCTTCTAGATGCCCCATAACTCACTAAAAAGCAGTGCATCATTTTCAAAATTGCCCATCATGTGCGTTGATGCCCTACAAATATGTATATTCATTTCTAACGAACAATATAAAAATAAAACAAGTGTTGATGATACTGATTGCAGAAAAACTTTTACACACCTAGTAACACCCTCCTCTTTGCAGGTATTTTCCAATTTTCAATATAGGTAGGATCAATTATGAAAAATCTGTGATAGGTGTTTTTCACAAAGCACAGTGTGCTTTGTTGTAAGTAGTTTATTTTTAAATTACGGTGTGGTTTTAGGTAGCTGTATGTGTTTGTGAGATCCTGAAAACACCGGTGTCTCAAGAGTTTTGGACAGTTTATCAGTAACCACACTCAGTTTTGTATATAAAGGGCACTAATTCAAAACTGCATGTTATTTTACCTTGATATCATTTTGTATTGTTTAAGGAACAATGTATCCAGGAAACTATAGTATAGAATGGCTTGGCTACAAAGGAGGTGAACCAGTTGAAGAAACACCCAAAGTAGGTTGTGTTGCTAAAGCATGGCAATGGAGGGAAAGAGGCATCAACCCCCCAAACCAACCCCCCAACAAGACAGTGTTGGAAAACATTGCCGAAGACATCCTTGTACAAAAGCCCCTTCAAATAACAGTAAGTCATTTATTTAGCTGATTACCATACATTTATTGACCTTTCCCAAGTTTTTAAGAAATGTTTATTGTTTGATTGTTACATTGTATTTATGTGGGTGGGTTTGGTATAATAAAAAAAAACTAATAATAATAATACAATATAATAGTAATGTTATAATGAGTAATGAAACAAAGTTACATGGCAGAGATGCGAATGTTAAGATGCGTGTGTGGAGTGACAAGAATGGATTGGATATGAGATGAGTACCTATATCAGGGGAAGTTTGAATGTAGCTGGGGTGATAGAAAAATTAAGGAGCTATAGGCTGGCATGGTACAGGCATGTCATGAGGGATGAATGTCATGTGACCAGGATAGTGATGAGTATGGATGTAGATGGATATGTGAGCAGAGGTTAACCAAAGAAAACATGGATGAACTGTGTGAAAGATGACATGGATAAGAGAGAAGTGAGTGCAGAGATGATGGCTGACAGAGTGGAATGAAGGAGGAAGACATGTTATGCCAACACCACATAAAGTGGGATAAGGACAGGAAGAAGAAGAGGTTCTGTATAATAATTCTTCACATTCTTATAGTACAAGTTTTACATCATTTACCTTTAGTGCTATTTGGCCACTATGTGAAGTGATTCCCAATATTGATTTATTTTTTACAGTCTTGTGACTTACCTGGTTACCCCCGGTCTACATTTCTTATGGTCTTCAGTCCTGATGGGTAAGATCTTTGTATTTAGTATTTAATAATTACATTCTGTTAAATTTTGATCCTTCATAGTGTGCTATTTCTTATAAGAAAAGGAGTAAATAGTCTCTCAAATGTCTGATAACTTATTAGAATTATCAATTTATTTATCCAGTGATGTGTAACGTTATGAATAACACAATAAGGAGGCCAGTAATCAGACAAAAATTTAATAGATCTGACTTGCCTTGAAAAACACACAATTTCTGTCACACTATTTCTATTGGCCACCTTACTAAATTTACGTGGCCAGATATACTGAGATAAAACCCAAATATAAAAGTAAAAAAATAATTCAAAAACTTTTTTAGGACAAAACTGGCATCAACTCATGGAAACCACAATATTTATGTGTCCGAACTAGCGAGTGGCAAGCATGTGAGGATATTGCGAGGTCATCCGCGCACTCCGTGGTGTATAGCCTTCCATCCGTCACACCCTCAGCTGATTGGCTCCGGCTGCCTCGGAGGGCAAGTCAGGGTCTGGGATATAGCCAGTGTAAGTAGAGCTATACCAGTCAAACTCGATGTAGAATGATTCACCATGGGTTAAGTACTTAACCTAAAATCACATTCTTTCAAAATAATTGGGCTGGCTAGGGTGAGGTTAGCAGGGAGCAATGTACAATACACCTCATCGCGGGACGTCAGTGCAGACCTTATTCCCTCAATTAGACTCTACCTAGACCTAACAAAAATTAGAATCACTTTCTTGTCATTGATATTTTCACAGATTTTGCAATACTCGACTTATTTTTTAAAACTAGGCAACAAAAAGGGAATTTAGATTTTATTTTGGTGCAGCCAAGATATAGTTTATAAACATTACACTTCGAATTTGTCTAGCTTATTGGTTAATTCTCTAACTTTGAAATTTTATATGAATTCAGGGTGGCAGCGAAGTTTGGAACGTATTCAATGAAACAGTGATTGCGTCTATAGCCTTCCATCCCCGGGAGCAATTGTTGGTGATTGCTACCTACAATGAACTTTACTTCTGGGACTGGAGTCAGCCAGCTCCCTTCACCAAAGTATCTACCAATAATATCAATGAGAAAGTCCGGTGTGTATTTACTTAATGCCATTTTCGCTTTTATTAACAAACCAACAGCACAACGGTAACCTAATTTAACCTCCAAATTTTAAAATCATATTTTCAGATCTTGCAAACTGAGAACATCAATTTATGTTAAAAAAGTTGGCTGTTGAAAATATTTGTCTATGAACATTTTATCGGTAAGGATTGAACCCACAACCTACAGCCCGGAATATAGAGATTCTGCCAAATGAGCTAGGATGAGGTCAGTCAGATCCTGTCTGAATACTATTTATTACTAACCAAACACAAAATTGCAGGTATGTCGCGTTTGATTCGCTCGGATTCAAACTCATAACTGGCATCTCTCTGTGGGCTTGTGCTAGTAATGCAGGAACTCCTCTTATATCTCTGGGCGGAAGTCCCAACTCAGCCAACAACAGCAACAATAGTGGCCCTGGAAACAGTAGTGGTTCCAGCAATAGTGGTACTGGCAATAATGGCGGCCCGGGCAATAATGGCGGTGGTAACAATGGAGGCCCTGGCAACGGTGGCAGCCCAGGCAGCAGTGGTGGTCCAGGGAACAGTCTTCGATACGGCATCAATGGTAGCCCTAACAATGCTAGCCCCGGCATCATTCGGATTTTCGGCAGCAATGGCGGCCCCGGCAACAGTGGTGGAACCGGCAATAATAGTGGCAGCGGCATCCCACGGGCAGAGGCTCGGGCCCGGTCTCCTGACTCGCCGGGTGCAGCTCAAGACATGATAGTGAACTCTTACCAGACCCTGGTGCAAAGATATGACAGCCTGGTGCGGAATTATCAGCGTCTGTTCATGGTACGCCACCGGCTGATCAATACACCGCCTCTGGCTAATACTGTACGTAATTTAATTTTGGTTTCGGTTAGTGAGACGGTGGCTACTAAAATATGCGTTTGGAAAGAGTATAGGACAGTAATAAGGCAGCATTTTCATTCGCTCGTCGTTCAAGATAGACTTGGCGCAAAATGGCATCTTATCAGTTGTATTCTCATTTTGAACGCATATTACGTCACGACAAACTTTAGAGATAATATGAACACAAGTTTTTTCGCGGTCTAACTTTGTCGTGACTCTTACCATCGTTCGTCGAACTAACCTTTTTATGTTTATTTTTCGTTATTTTTATTTTATCCCCATCCACATAGTATTATTCCCTCTCTAACTGTGTTACGTGAAATTTATTTTCTGCTTTCAGATCGACCGCGGAACTGATCCGATGGAGACGTATCCCCCAGAGGCTGGTCGTCCTAGGCGGCGATCATCGCGTCGACCCCCTCGCTCGTCATCCGCATCTTCAACTCAGAATAACCCTGGTTAGTACAGTTGACTATCCTAAAACACACTCATATCTTTACCAATGGTGACATGTTTTATTTCAGAGCAAATTATTTGTACCTCATCACCAAAGACACGCCAAACCTGAAATCAAACTTTACAAGTTTTTTATCTAATTTGAATTGTAACTTTTGAGGATTCCATCTGGTTTCGCCTGAGAAGTGACGTCACCCGAAGACATTTTTTGAACAAAGGACTCTTCGTTTTCATCGCTGGAAATGTTGGAGTAACATTCGAGAATCTCGAGAGGCAGCAAGAGGTCTTAATCGAAACCTTTCGCGAGGGATTCAATCGCACATGACAAAATTACTCTTAACTCCCAAGTGGAACCCTACTTTTCATCATTACTTACACCAAGGTATAATCTATTATTATATGAAGGTTGTCGACTCAACGCGCTTCAAAAGAAGTTATTTTTATTAACAAAACAACGCAACGGGATATGTATCATGATTTATGAGTTGGACTGTTTTCCCATATTTCAAATGCATGCGATCGATCACGGGTCGAACTGAAGTCTATACTAGTTTAAAAAGCGTTATTGGCAGACAAATCGGTCTACCTTCTTTCTTCACTCTACTAATATCTAGTTCTAGACAGAGACAGAATATATATACTGAATATATACAAAAGTTATAATAAGGTTTGTATTAAAATTATTAATCCTATGGATAGAGGATGGTTTAAGAATCTGACTATTTTACAAAAAAAAAAACTAAACCCCATTGCCACATTTGTCCATTGTACTTATCATTTTTAATTGTTTCTGTATTTATTTCTTTGTGTACAATAAAGAGTTAATCTATCGATCCATCTATCTAAACGTAATGCAAATGTTAAGTGCTGACAGCGCCATAATACCAAACGCTTATGTTCTATTTTCAGTTTCATATAGAGCTGTCACCGTGGAAATGATGGAGAATGTATGTTGTAGGTTCCCCTACGCCTGGCCCGTCGAGCCGTGACGCGGCGCCCACTGTCGCGTCCTTCATGTCGCCCGGGGGGGACCCATTCAGACATGGCACCAGGTAAATACATCCTCGCAAAAACTGAGCAAAGAATGACCTAACCCAGAAATTCACCAGCTGTATCATGTCCTTATTCACCACTAGTAACAAACAAGCTAACTTATTTTCTGAAAAAATGTCAGCAAACGTCAGATTGGCAGAAAATGACTGATGAATCTGACATTTTCAGTAAAAACGGGCAACACACAGACACAAATAAACTGGAACATAACGGAACTTACAAAAATATTAACCTAGGTCACATAACTAGGTATAGAACTACAATAATCCTTTTTTGTCAGGACCTTATTACGTTTGCATCGTGCACCAATTAATGTGATGTGGATTAAGCATTCTCGACCGGTGAAGGAAAACATCGTGTGGAAACCGGCATATTGTCGTAAAATTTCGTCTAAAAATTTTGAAAACATGTGTCAAGTGCACGAAGGTAGCATCTTTGAGGCCCACTTGAAATTATTTCACCACACTAATTCAAAGAAACTAGCGACTAGGCAAGAAGATTTCCAGTCATTTAGTAATTAATGAATAAATGAATATAATATGAATATAATTACGTTTTAGAAATCCTAAGTCCTAAGGCTGTCACTCAACGCAATCTTTCCTACTTCATTTTGTAGTTTTTTTTTTTTTTTTAGTTCATAGCATTAGGCCTACTCTAACCAAAAATAAAATTCGATCGAAACTTCGTATGATTCCTTCCGTGGTTTATATTCGTTCCAAAATTGCTGTCGTACGAAAAGTATACGGTATTTCTTTTGTCTGTAAGGGCTATCCGGGAATATTTATGGTATGTATACACACTTACTCATAAGATAAATAAAGTTTGTAAGAAGGAACAAACAAATACTTTTACTCCCTTACAAGCGTTTTTCAAACTATAATCTGCGTGTAAGCAACTGCCATCTCTTTCCACCGGCTTATGACAAACAGTGACAGGACGAACTTTAAGCAATGTTTCATTCTTAAGTAACGCTTGTAACGAAGAGCATAAATATGAGTATGTTTATTTCAACTCACATCTCTAAAGGCTTAGCTGATTTGGATGACTATTGGTGGCATTTAACTAATATAACTTGAGGTCAATGTACAAAGTGTACTTCAAACAGGCAAGATTTTTCAGTGTCACTGCCAATAAAACGTATGATCAACTTTTGCTAGGGCTTCCTTCTACATTTGTACCTAGCCTAACTGCTGAAAAGAACTTTGAAATTGGGGCTTTGCAAGCTTGGAGGAGGCTCGGAAACTTGAGGAAATTTTGACAGGACCAGAAACCTCCTAGAATTTATTTGTGTTGAATTAAAAACTTTTGATGCAGGAGTTTGACTGGCACTTACAACAGTTGTATTAAACAACATCCTATATGTTTATTTTTTAAACGGCTTTAGAACTTTATTATATTACAGGGCTGATGATACTTCAACTGTGGGGTTAACGAACCTTCCGGTATTTCGTTCCATCCCTTCAGCATTCCAGCCTCTAGGCGACGAGCGTACCACTAGACTGCTACCAAACCCTTTCTCATCCACAAATGGCAGTCCGGGACAACCAAACTCATCGCGAACTAGCGGAATGTTCAGAAATGGACCCGAGTCCGCACTAAGTGCACTGAGGCAGTTCTCAATACGAAGGAGGAATCTAGACGCGGCCGAGAACGCTACGAGAACAATGACAGCTGCGCGCGAAGAATTGAACGCAACCCGCGTAGCGAGTAATCTTGCAATGGGAAACACAAACGTACCAACCGGGTCAGCTGGCAACCCTTCCACTCCTCAGGCTCGTCAACCAGACGATCCTCTCTACGTGCCTCCACCCCTCCCTTCGGACCCTCCCCCCTCCCGACCACCTCCACCCCCTGAGCCCACTTCCGAAACCCTCGCCTCTGGCATGGCACCAACAGAGACAGCTCCGAACTCCTCAACCGCGCAGGGCAACGACCCAATCGATCCAGATGGTGAAGCTAACACCATCACCGAGAGCCTCGACTTGATTAGAGATATTCTCAGAGATTCAGGCACCAGACTCCTAAACCTCATTACAAACATGTCGATGAATATTCTGTCGAACTCTGAGCGAGACGAGAACGCGCGCGTGCCCGTGCACGTGTTCACCGGCAACCTGCGGCGTGACTTATTGGCCTCGAGCTCCGACTCCGACAGCGAACACACTGAAGTTAACATAACGAGGACACCCAATACTACCTTCCGGGAGGGCGCGCCGGACGCCACGCAAACGAGCCGACCCGCCGCCAACGCCACTGCCGCCGGTCGCCGGCTAAACGCGTCTACTGGACCTCAGATCTCGAACCGCATGACTTTCGAACTTGAGACGCCAAGCGAAGGGCCTTCGCGTGAAGGCGGAATAAACATATCGGATCGCATGACGTTCGAGCTAAACGAGACCACCAACGAAAGCCCGTCCCGGAAGGGAGGGATAAACGTGTCGTTAGCCAACGAAAGATTTCGAGTTCGAACTCAGACCAATAGTTCGGTGACTCCTAATGCGCCCCCTGCCGCGGCTGCCGCAACCCCCAGAGCCAGCACTTCGAGCGCGGCCCGAGACGAGCCCCAGGCTGGGCCGTCTACCGCTCCGGATTCGACAACCTTTGACCCCAGCGTACCTTCTACGAGCACGGACGACGACTGGACCCGCGGCGCCGTAGGCGGGCCCGTGATGCCAGCCGCCGAGGCCATCCGCCGCGTGCAAATGGGCGTCACTGCGCTGCAGAAGCACACTCTGCAGCTGGCCAACATGTGGCTACGCGGCGATCGCATCAGCTTGCGAGCACTGCGCGGCATGTGGGAAGACTTGCGCCGTCGAATCATGATGCTGTACAGAGAAGCGGGCGGCAGAGCGGACGCGCCCAGCTTCTACACCAGGTCGCTGCTCGAGCGGTGCATGATACTGACGGAGCTGACGGAAATTACCAACCTACCTTCGCGGCCTTCAGGTAGGCCCAGGCGGTCTGTGAGAATCGCGGTAGGGACACTGAGTGCCTCAAGAAGTGGACCAACTAGCCAGAGTACCGCCAGAACAAGAGAAGCCAGCCCATCCAATATTAATAACCCGAGCACTTCCGCCGCCGCTACCCAGCCGAGCTCATCGCATGATAATACAAATGACAACAGAACCTCGAGGGCGGCTCGAGCTAACCGAGTCCAGCGGACCAGACGCTTGGTGCGATTGCAACAAGCGTACAGGTGGCGGGCGGATGACGAGGCGCGCAGACGCGAGAGAAACGCGCCCGTCTACAGAATACCGACCCTAAGGGCCCGATCGCACCGCAGCAACTTGATGCGCACCGTCGAACAGAATGCCACCAGACACGTGATCCGCACGCGCGCAATGAAGGTGCTATCTGTGATGTTTAACATGATGATGATGTGCCTCGAGGAGAGAGGTCTCAGTCAACTCATCATAAACATGCTGAAGACGCTCAAGAAGGCGTTAGCGCTGACCTGCTTCATGATGATGTCCAATAGGAACATGACGCGCGAGGAGCAAGCGGCGACGCCGGCGGCGCAGAGCGTGGCCTCGGATGTGGTCCGCATCCAGAGCGCGGAGCACTCGGGCCCCGTCAACGTGGAGGACACCGCTGACCCGCAGTCGCTGCGCGTCGTGCGCTACAACGAGCTGGCCGGCGAGCGGCCCGCTGAACCCGCCGCCACCACCAGCACTCAAACCACGCCCCTCGAAGAACCACCGCCGTTGTTGCCACCGATGCCAGACTCCACTTCACAATCTTGGAGCCATCGCCTCGCCGTACAGATCGCCGCGGCCAACAGAAACACCTCGTCGACCGCGAACACGCGACGTGACTTGTACTTGGAGACGAGGCGACAGAAAGCTTTACACAGGACCAATCCGACAGCTCATCCATTCATCAGGAGACGGTTTCCTCCTGTTCTATCGCATAGAATACCGTCGATGCGCAGCTTGCCGCCGGGCCGGTTCCACCGCGTGTCGCCGAGGAGCCCGCCGCCCGGCCCGGATGCCGGACCGTCTACTTCGTCCGACAACCCCAACGATCCCGCTTTGCCACCGCACGACTGTGAAAACTTCATAAGATTGGCGCATATCCGCTTGAGGAATGCGGCTAGGAATAGGTTCAGGCGGTTACAGACGATCCGTTTGTATACGCCCTCGTCGGTGCGTGAGATGTTTGCGTTACAAGACTTTCAGCAAGAGAATAGAAACGATGGTGGTGCGGCTCCGGAGGAGAGCAATGAACCTTCTTTCGGGTCAATAGCAGCTGCGCAGCAGAATCGCAGCCGCGTGCAATACCAAGCGTTAATGGCGGCCAGCGAGAGCATGCTGCCCCTGATGCAGGTCAATGACCTCCCGCCGGCCGCGGAGGCGCAGCCTGGCCAGGCGCATCGCCTGCCGCGCATTCAGGAATACCTGCAGCCCATTATACTCGCACAGGTAAATAATGTTCTTGCTATTTTTTAACAAACTGAATATAATACAAGACACATCCTCCTCTCCCTGGAAAAAGAAACAGACTATTATTGATAGAAACTTTCATGCGATTGAATCCGTAGTTAAATGCAAATTCTAGTTACGTTCTCATCCACGTTGTGTATTTAATATTTCAGAATGCAATGATGGTAGAAGACTCTGACGGGAACCAGCATGGGCCGGGCATAGCGGCCGGCGTGCACGGCAACCGGCGGCTCGGCGGTATGGCGGGCCTTCTGGACGCGGGTATCATCTCCGAAGCTCTGCCGGCGCCCTCGCACCGCGTGCAAGCCTGGGACTTTACCTCAGGCGCCGCACCGGACATAGCCGACAGTAACTATCACACGTTTATTACACAACTCCCGGCTTCGCAATAAACACATAAATATAGCCTACAAGCGGCCGCCCGCGGCTTCGCTCACCCCGTTCCCGTTACGTTCCCTGAGTATGATATTACTGAGGGTTAATGTAGCTTTCCAATGGTGAAAGAATTTTTAAAATCGGTACAGGAGTTTTTGAGTTTATTCATTACAAACATACACACAAAAATACAAATCTTTCATCTCTATAATATTAGATTAGCGTAAGTCCATCAAGCACTACAGCATCCCGTAAATAGAGGCACGAGGGAACAGTTTCCCCTGGAGCTGTATAAATCATCTACATTAAGTCGACTGACCTTGATCAGTTGATAGTAGCCTTCTGCGCCGTAGATCGTGGGTTCGATCCCTACCGAGAACAAATATTTTTGTGGTGACCGCAAATGTTTGTTTTCTATCTGGGTGTAATATTGTATTCTAATGCTCTTTCCTGCATGATGCTCATTCAGACACCAGAAACTTAAACGTGTACAACTCTAAAAGGTTCATATGTTTACAATATTAAATATTGTTTATTACACGACTGCAGGTCACATTGAAATTCGGAATATGTGTGTTGCCCGTGGTCTAAAAATCGTTCATTTACCAGATACAAAAAACGTGGTGGTGCAGCGATGTCGGATCCACAACGACGCCAGTATCGATATATCCAAAGACGGCAGACTTCTGGTCGCGCTATTGCCCGTTCCCAGGCTGAGGAACACGAATAATTGGCTGGGTGAGTACTGAGTACCGTGATAGCTCAACATTCAACAAAAAAAATTCAACAATACGGCCGGAGACTTGCAGAGTCTGAAGTGAGCCGTTTGTACGAAAATGGCCAATGTCTGACGAAAGATTCGCCAAGATCCGTCTGTCGTATTGTACGACAAGCTTTTTTGCACCGTAACATTGCCTGAAGATTTAAGATGTCGTCATATCCCACACAGATATGAATTAGAGCTGACGATGACTACATCATCCGACCTAATTCAGCTTAATCAATATTTATTATAAAAACTAACTCTAACACATAGGGAGTTTTGTACGTCTATCCTTTTCTGTCACGAAAAGACTTTTCTAAAAATTCTAGACTACCAGAATATGAACCATAGACAAAAAAATGTTCTTGAATATTCTTGGATGATCTAGAAAAATTAAATTCCCGGGCGTCACTGCTAGTACTAGTAAAGTTATACCTTTAAAATTGGAATATTGCGAAATCTTTGCTAAGTTTGCTATTTTGAGAAAGGCTGAAAACAAAATTTGTATTTGTTGTATTACAGGAGTGTACTCGCTGGAATGGCCTCGCCTAGGCCAATGCCTTCACACCGCAGTGCTCGAACAGAGCGCAGTCTCTGTGGCGCTGTCGCCCACAGCTCGATACCTGGCAGTCGGGCTCGGATCGCGCCGGTTCACTTCCTCGCATTCAAGAACCAATATCATCGCGCTGCTTTACAAATTAGACCCACTTGGTGAGTTTCACAGCAACAAAGGGTACAAGGACTGTTTATCCGGTTATCGAAAGGCTCCTTCATAATGAGGGCGCGTGCCTTCGGAAATGAAGAGTCTGAGCGTTGGTGCACTAATTTATTGTGGCTCAGTTATATACAAAAATAATTTATTACTCCGCTTACTACTACTCAACTTCTTATCGTGTCACTAGTTCTTGCGAACCAGTGTGGTAAAAGGTGTTTATGTGCACCTCAGAGGCTCCTTACGTGCAGACTCTACTGATTTCCTTAAAATACATTGATTTGTTTTGGGTACCATTTCACGCTTACCCCCACCACCCCCACCCCAACAAAATGTGCTGAATCAATTTAATTACTGACATCTAAAAGACTAAAACCTTAACACATTTTATGAAATAACTTTTATTTCATTTCACCACTGGCTGGAACAATTGAAAAATACCACTGATAAAATTCTAATGATATCCCGATGTTGTTTTAGAGAGCTCCAGCCGCACCGGTCTGTCGCCAATGAAGGAGCTAGAGCAGTACTGGGAACATGGCTTCACAAGTCTCAACTGCCTGAGGTGGGCCCCCCAGCCTGGTCAAGGCCTCGTATACGCCAATAATACTGGACAACTCATTATCATGAGCTAAATGCCAACATACATAATAATACTAACTCAGGACAATGCCATGAGCTATGTGCACGCTAATTAAGACAAAATGAGCTATGTGTACGCTTACGATTCAAACATGAGCCTATGTGTGCGCTAGCGATTCAGGAAAATGCATTATCGTGAGCTATTTTTACGCTAGAAATACAGGCCCATATTATTACCAGGATTCATAAATGAGTGAGGTACTTACGTAGGTATCTAGTCACTCCTTTTTTATCTGAACTAAATGTAATATACCAAATTGAGATGAGAAACAGGTGTTTAAGCTCATCATTGTGAACTAAATATAATGTACACTAACAATAAAAATATTATAGTAACACTGTACTGTGTACGCACTTTTAACCAGTAACGAATTGTGTTGATATTATTCAGTGATCAGGGGCCTTATTCTCGGGCCGATCTCGATCATTTGCAATTTTATTTTGTTGCTTGTTTTCGAAGAGAGAATGGATGATTTCCTTGAGTAATTCATCGACGACCTCATTGTAGAAGCCTCGACAGCTACGATATACGGAAAACTAGAAAAAGTGCGGGGTTGTGCAATGCCAAAAATGAAATAATCGCGTAGAAAATCTCGGTCGGCCCGAGAATTAGGCCCCTGTACCCCTAGTCTGAGTTTTACTCTATCAGCTTGGACAATTCGTTTCGCCTACGTCTCTCTTTCTCTTTAGTATGGAGAAATGATGAGAACAACTCGTATCGATCGTTCTACGTAACGTATTGTTGTTGTCTCATCATTTCTCCATACTAAAGAGAAAGACACGTAGGCGAAACGCACTGTTCAAACTGATCGAGTGAAACTACGACATGCCCTTCTATGTAAAAACAAGTGAATTTCCTAAATAATGAATTTTTAATTTTGATTTGCCTATTATCTGATGATACATGTATTTTGTGTTATTTTGATGGTCAACTGTCGGTACTGCGATCGAAACCGAATAGAAGCGGACGTGCGTTTCATCGACTCTTAGATCAAATATTTAGTAGAATATAGATACATGTCAGGCTATGGTATGACTGACCGCCGGGAAAGCACTTAATCCAGCCTCTCGGGTATAGGCCACGTTATCAAGAGCAGTCGCGAAACAGATCAAGAGTTGGGCTAAGCAGACGATTTATTTCTTCAAAAATCAACTGTACAGCCAAACGGTCCGCGAATTTTTGTAGTAAATGCTTTTAAAAATAAGGGCTGACAAAAACTTCGAAATTAATGTTAATATCCGTTAGATTAGCTAATAATCAAATAAGACCATCATAGGATATTTGACTGTTCAAATATTATTGCAAAGTCATAAAAAATATCGTCTTTAAAAATATGTTTTTCTTTTTTTTTATCAAAAATAAATAGGTAACCTATTTTTTCCACCATATTATATTATTATTTCAAACCAAGTTAACATGTGGATATATGTTATAGAAACCAGCAATTTGCTATTGAGTATGTAAAGACGCGTAAATATGCATATTTCTATACAACAGTCAAATACCCTATTCTCGCGAATGCGATAAGGTCGTCTAAACTTAACATTATTTAATGTAAGACTTTTAATAAAATACATTGCCCTTTAACCATATTCCGATTAATAAGGTTTTATGATTATGTACGAATGATCTCCATTAAATTGAATCATGGATTAGTGCGGGAAATGTGCATGAACTATTAATTATTAAGAGGTGTATATATATAGAGGTATGTACTGCTTATTCTATTGTTGTTTCCTAATAGGTTGACTTGCACCTAAAAGTGAATCATAATTTAGTCAAATTAAAATTTAATATTCCATACAAAGTGAATTTGTCACTTTAGAGGAAAGACAACATTGTTCCTGATTGCATTACCTTACTCTAATGGAAACTTTGTAATTATATGTCAAAATTAATAACCGAAAAATATTTAAAATGTTTAGTAATATGTAAAGTTTTCTTCAAAAATAACTGAACTAATTTATTTTTAAAGTACCTCTATTTGCACAATTTATATTCATGAATTAGTAGTCGGTAGTTGTAGAATGCGCATAGGCTGTCAAGCAGTTTTTTACACTAAAGTAATATCAGTATAATTAGGCAACTAGATATATTTATTACCATCTCTTATTCAAATAATACTATTTAGTCTTAGATTAGATACATACTTTTAATTATATTTTTCTTATTGTAACGAATTTAAACTTCTCCCTGCTAAAAGAATAAACGAATTAAAAAGGTATTCGATTCATTGTCCACCAAAAATGATTCGGAAGAATGTTGAAGAAACCTCTCTGTCGTTTTGCGATGATTCTTGTTAGTTAAAAGATGAAAAGGCTGACAGAAATACATCTTCCAACTATTTTAATAATTCCTAAAAGCCAGCAGCTAAGAGAAGTTTTTTCATCAATTTGTTTGTTACCTAATTACATAGTTTTCAGTTCTTCCATATTTTTTTATTAAATATATTTTAAATTATTAGGCTGTTATGATTTTATTACTTACGGAAAATTAAAATTAAATAGCCATATTTTTTTCTAATTAGAAGTATTGTATTTATGTACTAGTTTTAAGGTTAAATCGCGTTTGTTTCCTTCAATACGTTTTGGAGTAAGTCGCGTTTGATACAGACTGATTCTACCAGGGTAAGACGGCTGATACAAAATTGTTTGCAACAACTTAAAGATGTGTGTGTGCATTTTATAGTGAGTACAATTTCCTGTAAAGTAGTCAAATATCGCCGTTTATTTACCGAGTACTTTCAGCTTTTCCAACAGTACCTATTCATACAGGGCTGTCCCAGGATTTACTAAGTTGATCTTACGAAAGGGTGGTTCTATACACCGAGATGTCCGTTTTTGACTGTTTGACTTCAAGGTATGCTGAGACTTTAGTCTGTATGTAGCTCTTGTGGTTCATAAGCAGCTAACACCAGACTGTGATAATGAATGCTTCAAATATTACGAATGGTCTCGGAAGCCTTTTGTCTGCGTCAGAATGTTTCTCTAGCTCTCTTAGCGGTTCCACCATAAATATTTTCCAATTGGCTTGTAACCCCTGGGACAATAGGTTCCGCATTTCCAAAGTCTGATCATACAGGGCTATGATTCTGAGAAACTAAACTTTTCGTTATCATATCTATGTTACGTATTGAAATTATACTTTGTGTAGGTAAGTACTGCTTTGAAATAAAGCATTAACTACTGTCTATTTCCAATTTAGTTTTTAATTAGGAGGATATAAACAATGTATCTATATGAATTAATATAGTTATCTTAATTTTATTTAACCATGCACTTTATTTTAGTTTTATGCACTCATAAAAATGTGATTTTATATAATCTATTACATATTTCAAAGTTTTTTGAATGCGCCAATCTAATCAATACACTTTCAAAATCAGAGCTCCAATTTTGAAAATTGTTGTTTTATTTATTACCTTTGAAGGCCATGTCTCAAGGGAATTTAATAAAACATTCCTTTGCGTGTCCCGTTTCAAGCGTTTATGGTAAGATCTGGTTGGTATCTGTTTTTAGGGTTCCGTAGCCAAACGGCAAAAACGGAACCCTTATAGATTCGTCATGTCTGTCTGTCTGTCCGTCCGTATGTCACAGCCATTTAACCGTAAGAGCTAGACTGGTGAAACTTGGCGAGTAGATGTATTCTGTGAACCGCATTAAGATTTTTAGACAAAAAAAAAAAAAACTAATTTTTGGGGGTACTTGAAACTGAAACTCGAAATAGTACATTGTTACCTGAGTGCTGAAAGTCACATTTTTTGAGTCCCGAGACGGGTTTGGCGCCAGAGCGTAGCGAGGGCGCCAATGGAGCTTGAGGGACTTAAAAGACTTTCTTCCGAGGTAAACACTGTGCTTTTCATTACGAATACAAGGAAAGTAAAAATAAAAACATGAAAGAAAAATTTGTGAAAATGAAGATTGAATTGCCGCCTTCCCGGTTTTTTTTTCTTTTTCTCTGGCGGGCCATCGGCTACGGCTCGCCAGCATTATTCAGCCATTATTTTCATTTTCATAATTTAAAAAATGGTAAATTGTTTGCTCAAATTTATGTCATTTTAAATAAATAGTTGAAGCTATATATTAATCAAGTAATTTAGAAGATATATTATTTATTTAATACATCTTTATGTTATTAAAATTTAAATTTTACATTGCGCTCTAATTAGACTTTTTAAACTTCTTACCGTTGTTAATGGGTTTCCAACCTATTTGCTGAATAAAAAGTTGGAATTTGGCTCAACGACCTCCTTGGAGTTAGAAAGACTTTAGAAAGTTGGAACATGGTTGAATAAAATAGAACTTGTTTTTTTTTATAATTTGACAGCTGTCAGTAGAAAGCGATTCTCCCTAGGGCTGAAAGTTTTACTTTCTATTAGGCCCCTCAGGCAACTGCAGACCTACTTTCAGAGTATGAGTAATGAAAAAGTTTTTTTCACCAAACCCATACGTGTGGGGGTATCTATGAATAAGTCTTCAAAAATGATGTTGAGGTTTCTAACATCGTTTTTTTCGAAACTGAATAGTTTGCGCGAGAGACACTTCCACTAAAATAAGGGAATGATAAAACTAAAAAAAATATATGTTGTACATTACTATGCAAACTTTCAACGATATTGGGTTTGAACGAGATCTAGTCAGTAGTTTTTTTTTATACGTCATTAATCGTAAACCGCAATTTACCTTGCGACGAACTACAAGAACCTTTATATTATGTTACTTGTTGCTACGGAACCCTTCATGGGCGAGTCCGACTCGCACTTGGCTGCTTTTTTTTTTGTTGCTACCATACTGTTGTGCATTTAAATTTACCGCTAACGCTGTTAACTGCTAAATAATGTACTCTTTACGTTTTTTTTAAGCTGTTCCGTTCCAGTTTTGGAAAGTTTCGCTCCTTCCGTGTCTGTCCGTCTTTCACAACAAATCTCCCGAAGGCTGGCTTTACTTGGAAGGAATTGAATGTATTCTTAGTATGTTGTGTTGTTGTGTATGTATTCTTGTATGTATGTTTTGTTGTTATTGTATTCTTAGAAACAGCCAGAGGTTTAGATACAAAGAAAATATTTCAATAATTAAATATGATGAACCTAACCCATTCTATCAGGCAGCACCAGCACCTGATAGAATGGGTAATGGGTTAGGTAATTTAATTAGGCATAATAATAAAAGCTAAGAATAAATCATAAAGTATTTTTTTTGTATCTTGGGAAAATTTAAACAACTCAGAAAACGTTAAATGGATTAAGAAACTTCACAATTATTATTCCAAATTTCTATCGGAACTCTACTTACGCATGTTTTTCTTGCATCTTCGCCTTTATTTATTTGTTTAGTTCCTACATATATTCCAAACAGTTATGTTAGTACCTAAACAATACTTGGAGAAATGTGAATGATTATGTTATGCTTGTGTCCAATAAAAGATCATGAAAGTCATAATATATCTTTTATTTTTTTTATCTAATTATCTGGTTTCGTTACGTAGTACACAAGGATACGCATCAGACTATACACTGCTAGCTCTTATGTCCTTGCAGTAAGCGTCATTTTTCTTTGTGTTTGGGTAACTTGAGGTGTATCCCACTGTACCTAACCAACCACAGGGCAGTGCCCGTTAGTCTCGTTTCCAATCAGGGGATTAGAAACGAGACTAACGGGCACTGCCCTGCGTCCATCAACTTGGGGCTCTAACTAAAGCGATAAAACATGATACAATAATACCACAAATTATTGTATGAACCTATCACTTTACAGTGTAGGAATGGCAAGATATTAAAACTAGTAAGAAAACAAGAGGTAGGTAGATTGTTTTATATTTATTGTATTTATTCTGTTTCTATATAATGTTCCTGCATAATATATAAATAGGCACATAATATTCTCGGCTAGGATCCTCAGATCCATTTGTATATTTTCAGAGAGGATAGTCTAAAACAAGACCAAACAATGTGTTCAGAATGTGCATATTCGTCCAGTTAAATTATCAGGCAGAATTTATAGAAAAAAATATACTTTTTAAATGATGGGCAGAAGTTTGGATAAATTATTATATAAGCTTGTTTATATAAAAATACTCATGTACAAAAAATTGCAATGCAAGTAGGTACCTACATCCGGAATCTCACTGAGACACATTTTAGAGAACTTAAAATAATGATGTCAATTTGACTTCACTGCATCGAAAATAATAAATATTATTTTAATTTACATATGTACCAGTTCCATTAGAATCAAAATACTGATAATAAACAATATAAAATATACTTTACTTCACATTCAACAATTTATATTTCCGATACTGATTTAGAACTCAAAAATTAATAAAAATAATTGAAAAATTGTCATAGATATGTACAAAACTTTAGATTTTGAGAGCTGCAACGAATCTCATATTGCATCAAAGAGCTATGATTAAATTATAGGGAATTTGTATGATTAAATGAAAATATTGATATTATAATGTAAGTATTTCGAACGTGACCCCGAATCAGTCACTAAACACGTCATAAAACTAAAAATGGGTTCAACAACTTACAAAAGGTATAAGTCAAACCATAAGTAACACTAATCCCTAGGAATCTTTAATAAGAAAACGTTAATTTGCTCGTAGCGCAATATTCTTTCCCTGAGCCATCACAGACCAATCGTAGATCCGTTTAGATTACCGATGTTGTTTGCCGCGCTGCAAAACACCAACTTAGAAGCAATTAAATATAATAGCATCTATGAAACTAACTTCTTTCAGTGGAGGAAGTGTCTGATTGAATGAAATGCAGTAGTCGTTAGTGTTCCAATGGTTTGAGTTCTTTGATTTGCTTTATGAGGTAAGCTTTCTCGTCGTTGAACTGCTCGTCTTCAGAGCGATCCGTATGGAACTTGGTGAGGAAGTCTACCAGCTTGTCTTGATTCCTTAGAAGGATGTCCAATATTGCCCTTGGTTTGTTGGGATTGGCTACGAATACCTGAAACAGACATTATTTGTATCAATTGTTGGGCTGAGTATTCAGCATATCAGTTGATGCGAATGCAGCGCTTTCCTTTTGAAAGATATAAAATCAATGAACCCTTTTTATTTAATTAAAGGTTCTAACGAACGTTCTTTAGGCACCAGTCCTTCACAATATTGGCACCTATCGTGTACGCATTAAAATAATTTTGCTTGCTTGCGTGTAAAAGTATTTTGATCCTAACACGTTTTCTTACATAAAGTTTACCTACCTACCATAAGCATGATTTTGTATCTTTCAATAAGGTCTAGTTGTTTAACGGTATTCATCGTTAAACAACTAGACCACACATCGTTTATCATATGTTTGAGGTTCGATCACGATGCTACAGTGCGTGCATCTATCTATCAAACTTGGGATTATGGAATTTTTTGAAAGGGTCAAGCAAGACGTCGACACTTATTCTGAATATAAAAAATGCATCATTAAACCTATTACGATAGCAATCAGGCTCCTAGGTGTTTGGCCGCAAGGTTAAAAGGTCAATAACACATCGTCCTAAACTGTTATCAGAATATCAGTAAAATTGTAGTTAAATTACCTAGTCACCTATCACGCAAATATAGAAGCAGCCAGCGGTCGGAAAAGAAACAGAAAACTGAAACGGTTTCACGATTTCGATATCCGACAACCATCCTAAACATCAATAAGATTCCTGAGTAGGGTCAGCGCAGACAGAAAGGAGAGTGGAGAGGACTTTTTTTGTCAGGTTAAGCATAATTATATGCACTTTATTCTAATAATTTTAAAGTTGATATTCGAGTGCCTTAATAAAATGCTCTTCGCTGCGCTCCTCTGTCTACGCTGACCCTAGGAAGGGTAACTCAAGATTAACCCGTTGATTTCCGAGATCTGATAGGGACGATCGGACTGTTTGTGACGCGACCGGAGAAGGGGTGTTGGCCTATTTATGGGAGTCAAAAAACTCAAAATATTACATTTGGCACATACCCATATTTTGCAGTAGTTTGCGTAACTAGTTATCGTTGCTGTTTGACCACTAACTGGTTTCCTCACGATGTTTTCCCTCATCGATTATATTAAATAGAGACAAAAATTCATTGGTGCACAACGGGATTCGAACCCCGGACGAGATGACGATGTGATCCAAAGGCGAGGTCGCTCCCACTAGACCACTGTTGCTGCTGTCCGAAACAATTTGAGAAAAATTACCTTAAAAACGTGGAAAGCCTCAAACTGGATATTGCGCGATTTCTCCTTTAGCATGTTCATCATCAATTTCAGGTTATCAGGGTTGGTGATGTAGCGAGTCATGATGGAGAAGTTGTGGCGGTCGAGAAGCAACTCTCCCAGCAGCTTGAGACTCTGTCGCCGAGTCACGTAGTTCTCGGAGTTCAACAACCTCTGGTATTGACTGAACACCTTGTCGTAATTCGCTTCTAAAAATTCGGCGCACAACATTTTATGTCTAGTAAGCAATTCCTGCAAAGGAAACATAAATAAAGACCATTAAAACAAGAAAAGTTTATTTTAGTGTATAAATAATAAATAAATAAATATCATAAACATTCCACACAACACTATCTAGCCCCAAACTAAACTAATAATGAGCCCTTCACGTCCCATTCATTTTTAAAGTCGAAAGATTGACTTTCTATTCCTACGATTCAAGGGCAGTAATAGAATAGTCAAGTACTGTGTAGGCACTTGATATCTACTAAACGTGTGACATTTTATTCGGATTGATGTAATTGTTCATCATGAACGACATCTAAACAACATTTTAGTGGCGCTAGGTTTATTTTTATGGCTAATTATGTACGCATCTCTGTCGCAAATACTTAACTGGTTTCACGTTAAACAAAAGTTTAGGTAAAGTAAGGTAATACAGTCCACCATCCTCATATTTAAACAGTAGTCATCAGTTCAGTTGAACAAGATATTTCTTTAAACTATAGCTACCCAAATTTCTTACCTACTTGAATTTTATTTTATTTTATTTTCAAAGTTTTGGGACTGTATTTTACTCACCTTAAATGTAGAAAAGGCATCTGAGGCAATATCAAAAGTAGAAACTTCTACGTAACGGAAGAAATTGTAAAAATCGTCTGAATACAACATTATCTTAGCCAAGGCTTCGTAGCGGGCACATTCCCGCAGCATGGTGCCGCAGTTAGACGCTATCTCCTGGTGTTCATACCTGAAACACACAAAGTTACTCATATTCATTTATTCATTGCTTCATGTGTTTTATAGGTCTTAAGGTGGTAATAACGTTCAGAACATGAGCCCCGCTGGGGCTTAAAATGGCCTTAAGTTCAAGATCGTACTCAGAACATAAAAGTCTCAGAAAGTCTTACGTCAACGTATCGATGACGTTCGTAAAAATGCGCCAATATAATTATGTGCTGGCGTGTAAACGTGCACTGTTTGTAAAAGTATAGGTGTCTTTATGGAATGCCCCTATGTTCAATCTGCTTCGTGAGATGAGTAAAATAGTGTTCACAGAAAAATTGACTAATGAGGACACAATGTAAGATTCTGGTTTGAATATTAGTTTATTTATTTTAGTTTTTACTACTATTTTCATCAGACATTCCTTCAAAGACTGAAATATTTTAGAATCTTCAGTCATCAACGCCATTTTTGAGTTTATTATAAATGTTGATCTTATAGAGCATCTTTTATAGAGCAAATCTTGGTGTCCATCAAACACCCTATACTTAGTTAAAAACTTGGACAAATAAAAACTTAAATAAGATAAGTAATAGAAATTCAAAACATTTACCCATACCCAGACATCAAGGTAAACAATATTTCAGGCTTGGTACAAATGTACTCGACTGTCGGAGATCGAGTACCGATCTGACGTCTAAGCACATTGTTGAACACCTGAGCCACATCCTTCTTACCCTCGAAGTCTATGCGGTTTAAATTCTAAAAAACGAGTGTTACATTAAAGCACAGATTGAGAGATAAACTTTTTTAGAACATAATATACATAGGTAATAATATGCATAGAATGTTTTCACCATAGCTATTCTTTAAGGTTCCTTTGCCTCAAATATACAGGGTTATTCATAATTAGCTGCAAATACTCAGGAATTAGGTTCAACAAATAAAATAAAAAACATATATGTAATTATTTTTTTTTAATTTTGATTTAAGTTTTTGTATCAAAATTTTATTTTTATTAATTTTTTTACGGCTACTGCATAATGATTGCCATGGAGAACAGGACGATGACCCACCCAGGCGGTGACTGAACGCAGAGTGTCGCTCACGGCGCGCGGGCGCGGATCAAAGGTCAAAATAGGTCAGGCGCCAATGATTCCAAAGGATATTCTTTGTCGATTTTCTCGGGATTTTCATAACAAAACTTAAAAAAAATCATTGCATAAATATTTTTTATTTTATTTGTTGAACCTAATTCCTGAGTATTTGCAGCTAATTATGAATAACCCTATATTTCTTCAATGTTCTTTGTTTCTGCTTAATCTCTTAAGGAGATTGCAGTAAAATAAAACAACACTAGCACTAGAGGTAAAGATTTGAGCTAGAGACCATGCGATGCGAACATTTGTTCAAATTTTTTTTTCTAAATCTCAGAAATATGATGTTTTGAAGTAAAGACTTATTTAGGCAGGCTTGAACAATTTTTGAAGTGGGAAAAATCAATGAACTCGCGTCACTGTACATAATACTGACATAATATGAAAGGATGAGAACCCCGCCTCCCGACCCGAAGGTCGTGGGTTCAAATCCAGTCGTGTACCAATGAGGTTTTCTGTTGAAAAATGTATGTGCACTATGCCAGTACTCTTAAAACGGTGCAGAAAAACATCGTGAGGAAACCGGCGTATTGTAGAACCTAAAAAAGTTCGAGTAACACATGTCAAGGGTCACACAAAAAGGGCCCGCCAGCGGCCTACTTGCGGAAAAACCAGCATGCACATCAAGTGCCAGTGATAAAAATTTGCCGAAATTTGCCATATAAAAGAATATTTACCCAGGCTAAACCTTTCCAATGTAAAACAGAGCATAATTTTCGACTATCAACAAATACTTAATTGTCACCTATTAGGCATTCAGTCAACTTATTTACTTCTTCGCTGCCTAAATTAGTCCACTTATTTGCACTTACCACTACATATTTATCTTAGATTTAGATAAAGAAATTATTATTCATTTAATCAGTGCAATGAAATCATAATTTAACTTGTCTATAAAAAATAATTACATACACATGTAATTACTATCATTTTCAACAAAATTTGAATGCATATTTCAATGTGGAACAGAAATCACAGGGTGAATGGATAGTATAAATGTATATCAAATGCTCGGAATGCTAAGGGTAGATGACTTACTTGTATCAATAACAACAGTAAGTTAGTGTTGTATAATTCCTGGGCTAGCTGGGCTACAATGATATCTGTCTGTGGCTCTGCATCAGAGGTGCCATACAACATGTTCTTTATCAGTACCTGTCAAAACACAATTTTAACTTTCAAGTGACAATGAACTTTAGAAAGACAAAAACATCCACAAGTATTGTGAATAAAATTTGTTCTATCCCTTACCAGATTTTTGCTAACATCTTCCTGAGCTTTCTCAGCTTTCTTATCACCTCTTTCTAGAGCTGTCACTGCATCTTTCAAGGATCTCACAAGCTCCGCTGGGCTCTTCTGGGATTTACCAAAAAGAGGCATTTCGATATTCGGGACAGATGACCAAAACAATGTTGTCTTCATAAGATTGCACCTACAATAAACAAACTGATGCATATCATCAAATCACTAAAACGTAATACTTCCATGCACTTACTTGCACTATAAATTTACGAGAATGCAAGAGAAACGAACTAAGACCAATTAAAAAAATCGTTTGCCAACCTGGTTAAAGGCACTGAACTTTATAAATATTCTAAGACCAAGTTAATAGTACACGTATTTTACATGAATCCACGGAGTGTAGTCAATTTTAACTCACTTTCAGAATAAAAATTACAATTTTCCCAAGCAAGACAGACAGACTACACGAACGAAACGAACAGCTGTGATGTGATGTCAATTCTTGTCAATCAAACAGATGTCAAACGCTATGTCATGTCAGGTATGTCGACAAAGGAACGCAATGGACAGTTACTTTGACTATGGTTCCTAGGGTTTGGGAGGGAATAAAATAGGACGAGTTTGACTATACAGGGTGTAATCGTTAAGTGTGCACAGGCGATTATTCCGTAACTATTGCAGATATCAAAAAACTTTAAACTGATATCGAAAGTACTTTACCTAATGAGTAAAATGACATTAATAACTTTTTTAAAATAAAACGAGAAATATCCAAAAAAAATACATTAATCACTCCCATACATTTAGTATGAGATAGTAGAATCGTTTTAGTTTCCTTATTTTAAGTGGAATAGTACCTACTCATTTTACCCTTGTCATTTTATAATTATGTACGATATGAAGGTATGAATGAATTTCAAGTAGATACACGTGTAGATTAATTATCTTACCACTTCAAATTTATAATAAACCTTGTTTCATGTATTGATTTGAACTAGCTGAAAAGCAACATACTAAATAAAAACAAAAAGAAAGATACTCTTTGGTGTTCGTTCTAAATTCAAATTCTTTATCGCGGGTTCTCGTTCCCGCCAATTTATTGTATTTTTCAATTTGCAAAGTACACAGCCTAGAAGAGTTACAGAATCGTGTGCGTCGTGCAATTGCTTTAATTATCAATCAATCAATCAATCAATCAAATTATTTATTTTATGCCAGAAAATTACAATTAAAATTACTCCGCAAATGTTAAGGAAAGTTCATTTAGAAACTGTAAATAGAGCTCGTCATTGTATTGCACAAGGAGGACGTCACTTCGAACATAATAATATGCTTTGAACACAAAATTTTGTACTTACTAAGAAATAAAATGTATGGGAGTGATTAATGTAATTTTTTGGATATTTCTCGTTTTATTTTTAAAAAGTTATTAATGTCATTTTACTCATTAGGTAAAGTACTTTCGATATCAGTTTAAAGTTTTTTGATATCTGTAATAGTTACGGAATAATCGCCTGTATACACTTAACGATTACACCCTGTATATTGCAGACCATTGATCATGCATGCAACCAGTTGCTAGCCTAAAGTAATAAAAATAAGATTCATTAATTCAAATTTCATCTGATGTGATGATTGTGCTTGTCATTGTAAGTTTGTTTAGATTACATGCTTAGATAAAAAAGTTTGCTTATTTAAATGCTTATAATTGTGAATTTCATTTCAAATCGGAAGGTGTAGTGTAGACTAATCTATGATTTTAACTATTATATATTATATGTATACAAAATAACCCTGCTGACGTTTTCGAAGAAGATTCTTTGTCATTGTCAAAGAAAGCGACGACGGCGGAACGAATCGAAAATGAAACGTCACACGAGCAAAATTCAAGAACGAAAAAAAGATTAACAAAACGTAAGCTGTCAAATGTCTTGGACGTGTCACCTTGTGTGGTGTCTGTCGGTCAACGACCGGCGAATCTTAGCAGGTCTGAAGTGAGCAGTATGTGAGAAATCGGCCAATGACTGACCGAAGATTCACCAAACGGCTAGCTTCAGACCCGCCAAGATTTGCCGCACAGATTGATAAAATGAGGTTGTAAAATTAATGGTGGTAATTGTAATTTGTACGTAGCTTCGTTCGCTCCGTATTCTGTTTAGGTTAGATTTTATTTAATAAGCTATAGACTTGTGTAAAAATGGCAGAAGCGGCCAGTGATAAACTGTCTAAGAAGTGAGTATCAGTGTGATGAACATAAAACCATGTACGTTTTACGAGCCCTCACTACCCTGTCGATAAAAAATGATTTGGCTAAGCGGTGTTTAAATCTAAGTACGGCTGTTAGCAAAGGGTGGGTTGTTTTCCACTGAAGTCTATCAACAAGAATGTAGGTACTGAATTCTGACCATTACATAAATTTCAGTGAGTTGAAAAGACGATTAAAAGCAGAACAAAAGTTAAAGGAAAAAGTCGAAAAGGCTGCGCAGCAGCCTGCTCCATCTGCTGACAAAAAAACAAATAAGGATGAAGAGGAAATCAGTCCTAATGAATACTACAAGTTGCGGTCGGCAGCTGTTGCAACCCTTAAAGAAGGACCTAAGGAAGAACACCCTTACCCTCATAAGTTCACAGTTACAATCTCCTTAGAAGAATTCATTGAAAAGTACAATCATCTCGGCAGTGGTGAAGTACTAGAAAGTACAACGCTCTCTTTGGCTGGAAGAGTTCACTCAATCCGTGAATCTGGAGCTAAACTAATCTTTTATGACCTAAGAGCAGAAGGTGTCAAGATTCAAGTAAGTTATGCCACTTTACTGCTATATTTTGTGTTTTTCATATCACAGCATTTATGGTACCTTGTGAGTTGCCTGTCCAATAAGCAATTAACTTTAGCCCAATATGCTATGAATCTATTTATAGACCAAAATTAAGTTGTAAAAGTAGCAGAATCATGCCAACTTAACGGGTCAGAGTATAAAGTTACCATTTCCTTCCTTTTGAAAAGTTATAGATATTGACTAAATTTCAGGTGATGGCAAATGCTAAACTGTATGAGTCCGAAGATAAGTTTTCTACTGACACTGACAAGCTAAGAAGAGGAGATATCATTGGTTGTATTGGCCACCCAGGAAAAACAAAGAAAGGAGAGTTGTCTATAGTGCCTAAGACCATAAAGCTGCTTTCACCCTGCCTCCACATGTTGCCTCACTTACATTTTGGCCTCAAAGATAAGGAAACTAGATTTAGGAAGAGATATTTGGACCTCATTTTAAATGAGAGGGTATGTTTTGTTGTTAACTGTATTAGTCTCTTGCCGAGATGCCAGATTTTTTGTTTTATATTATGCCTGACTGATGTGGTTAATTATACTTTTGATTTCAGGTAAGACAAACCTTCTATACTCGGGCAAAAATCATTGCTTACGTCAGACGCTTCTTGGACAACATGGGCTTTCTAGAAATTGAAACACCCATGATGAATATGATCGCTGGGGGAGCCACCGCCAAACCCTTCATCACCCATCACAATGACTTGAACATGGACCTGTACATGAGGATAGCACCAGAGCTGTACCACAAAATGCTTGTTGTCGGTGGATTGGATCGTGTGTACGAGATTGGACGGCAGTTCCGTAATGAGGGCATAGATATGACCCACAACCCTGAGTTCACTACATGCGAGTTCTACATGGCATATGCTGACTATAATGATCTCATTACCATCACTGAGACAATGCTGTCTGGAATGGTCAAGAGTATTCATGGCTCTTACAAAGTGAGTGTAAACATACTAGGCATAGTAACTTTCTATATGTATATCTGGTCGCGTGGAACTGGCACCTAAGCTCACCTAGCTTTCAGACGTTTCAAAGTGATTCTTGCAATTCAACTGAATAAATGCACTTGTTTTTTTTTATAAAAGAACTCTCTTTAAACAATTACATTATGCCTATTAAATTACCTAGCTACATTAATCTAACACATTTCTCTGCAGGTGAAATATCATCCAGATGGTCCTGATGGTGAAGAGGTGGAGATTGATTTCACACCACCATTTGCAAGAGTGCCCATGATTGCAACTCTTGAAAAAGTATTGAATGTGAAGTTCCCACCTGCTGACAAATTGGACTCTCCTGAAGCGAATGACATGCTCAGCCAACTGTGTACTAAGCATGAGGTAATTCATTGTTTTAGTAAAGAATTTATTTGCAGTAAGTAAAGTACTAATAAGACGAAAACTCTTGAAAATTGATTATAGCTACAATTCTGTTTTACTTTAGTAGACCGCAAACAATACAACTAGACGTAACGACGCCATATTATCCACTCTCTTCTTTTTCTCCACTAGAGACGTAACTTCTTGCTTGATCCGAATAGAGATGTCCTGGAACCAAAACTGGTTAACAGTACATACCTCATATATGTATGAATACATCACTGTAGTTAAATGAAATAGGTTCACAATGGTAATCCCCATGCATACACAATAGACATACTCTGACTGACTGTCCAATCAGTACTAAGCATCTTCTTGAATATCTACATAAATTATACTCTACCCATACTCATAGTGTCACTGGTTCTTTCTAACCAGTGTGGTGGAAGGAATTGAGGTGTGCCACTTCTCTTCCCATAGGCAGCAGACAGGCTACTTTCTAGCTTAGTAATATTCTTAAAAAATTTATTTATAGGTTGAATGCCCAGCACCAAGAACAACTGCCAGGCTTCTAGATAAGTTGGTTGGAGAGTTTTTGGAAGACAAATGTATCAACCCCACTTTTATCCTGGATCACCCACAGATAATGAGTCCTTTGTCTAAATATCACCGGGATATCCCAGGATTAACTGAAAGGTAAATATATTCCACAAAACTCTAGGGGTGTTATTAATAATCCTGGCGTAGCGTTGGACTAGTTAAATCGTGTTTTGTCACATTTGCTCGAGTTGACAATCGCATGTCAATGCAAGAGACAAAACATGGATTAACTAGTCCAACGCTACGCCAGGATTATTAATAGCACCCTAGGTATCTAGCCTTAAGCAAAGCTTGTAATAGGGAAACCAGTTGATTAATACTTCTTCCTGCGCACATTCACTGCATTTTTCTCTGTCATTAATTACTTACTTATTTTTTTATTGCAGGTTTGAATTGTTTGTCATGAAAAAGGAGATATGCAATGCTTACACGGAGCTGAACGATCCGGCGACGCAGCGCGAGCGCTTCGAGCAACAGGCAAAGAACCGCGCCGCGGGTGACGATGAGACGCCGCCCACTGATGAGGCCTTCTGCACGGCATTGGAGTACGGCCTACCACCAACAGCCGGCTGGGGACTGGGCGTAGACCGTTTTACCATGTTCCTCACAGACTCTAACAACATCAAGGTATGTACTAAAAGTTATAGCTAAATATTAATGATAATCATCTACTAGACCTTCAAACCTCGGCCTGTCTCCATTTTTGCTATACCTGATATATTTGCCTATGCAGGGTAGGGTACATGTGATTCCTACTTACACCTAAAACTATGTATGTACAAACTAGACCATAAAGCAATAAATGGATTGAGTTACATTGGAAAAACATGATGCGCATAAACCTCTTAACCATGTGGCTCACCAGACATGACAAATTCTGACACCTTTTCCTACCCCAAAAAAATGGTAAACCTGCTTGAAAACTTTTTTAAGTTTGACTTAAAAAATTGTAGACATTCCATTGATTACTCTTCCCCCTGCATTCCACACAGCAATATTTCTAGCTTGCCGTGAAGAGATTTTTGTTCTCTGTCTGGGTGTAATATTGTATTCTAAGTAGGTATATTGTATTTGCAAAAAAAACTCTATATCAACTTCCTGGTTCCCATAGTACAAGCTCTACTTAGTTTGGGGCTAGATGTTGTGTGGATTGTCCACAATAATTATACTTTTTTTTAAATGTTATTAGTTTGTTTTGATGGCTATCTCACATGGACAATTTCCTATCTTTTGCAGGAGGTCCTGTTATTCCCAGCGATGAAGCCTGATGACCCTAACAAACATGTGGAAGAAAATGCCTCGGCTGAAAATCCAGTCCAAAATGGGGCATAACCCAGCTTGCTTTCAGTACTAATTTTGTAGTTTCATTGTGCTTTTATACTAACAAGTGTATTTGCTAAATAAATTATTTACTTGAGTACTTTGTGTTCCATTGTCCAAAATAAAAGAAGTTCTATCTGGTAAGTGTAAATTTTATTAAATGAACTAAATAAATTAGCTAAAAAGTAAGTAAAAAGTGGTAGAATAGTTATTGTATACCAGATAGTACTATGGCATATATTTTTTAGTATTTAGGATGTACCCAACTCTTTATTCTCCAACTCCAATAGGTAATGTTGAGTTGTAATGTTCTCCCAATTGGTACATATGCCTGTGGTAGGTAATTAACAAAGGGGGTCCTTCAAATTCATTTCCCTGCTCTATAATTTCAGGTCCAGTAGCCTGTATAACATTAATAGGACATTTAAGTAAATTCGATAATGCTCTGATTTCTAACTGCCCACCCCAAACTTTAGTATCTCTAATTTTATCACAATAATCTTCAAACTCAATGTCACTAAGCATATCACATGTTACTGGATTACTCATAAACGGCATAAAGTCATCTTTATTCTCTCTAATGTAAGATGACACTTTTGACCTAAGGTCATCGGCAGAAAGCTGCTGTTTGTTTAATAATGCTAGCTGGTGGGATACTGCCTTGTACAAACAGTCACCATCTGATGGAATTGATAATATTTTGAAACCTCTTTCTTTTAGTTTAGTTGTAATTGCTAGAACTTCTTTATTTCTTGGGCCATGTAGGTTTTCTTTCTCTTGCAATTTAATTAGTTCTTCCCTTTCTTGATCTTGTTGCGATTTCTTGTCTCTTCTTTTCTGAGCCTTGGATATTTTAGGTTTTATTGCAGCTGTTACACCATTTTCTTCCGTCTGATCTATAACCTCAGAAACCGTCTCGAAGGTATCGAGTTTTTGCTGATGTTTCGATTCTAATTTTGACTCGAGTTTTAAAATTTCAGCTGCAAGCTCTTTCTTTTTTGTTTTATCATTCTTTGCCGCTTTTTTCAAAGCCTGGATTTGAGCCTGAAGTTCTTTTTTTTCCTTTCTTTGACTTACTTCCAGATTATTAGGGGAATCTGATTCACATTCCATTGTACACTCTTCGTTCGATGCAAAGAATTTCAGAACAAGTTTTTTGTTGTACGAAGATGAGGTTATCGGTTATCCAAACCAAACTCCAAAGAGAATAATAGAAGAGAAGAGGCCCACAGCACAGAGTACTCTTCTCTAGGAGGCCTGTGCAATGCAAATCTTCTTTACATTCTCTTTCTTTGTGCAAATCTTTAGATAGGCGCTAGGCAGGCGATAGCGAGCGAATAGCGAATTGGCGTTGGCGATGGCAATCAGCAGAATGAATGAAACGCTGTCAAATATGACAGCTTTAGTTGGGAGGCGTTATAGGAGTGAGGCATATATATCGGAACAGGTAAAAATAACAGGTATTTTAAAACAACAGCTTAGAACTGTTGTCTAAACCACTGAGAACCTGTTCCAGTTCCATTCCACAACAGCCCGAATCTGCCGAAACATGCGCCTCTTTATTCTAGCATATGGAGATTACTTTTGTTAGAAGGAGACGCAACGCACGGAACATGTGAGGCATATATATCGGAACAGATAACAAAATAACAGGTGTTTTAAAATAACAGCTTGGAACTGTTGTCTAAACCAACCAATGAGAGCCTGTTCCCTGCCTGTTCCAGTTCCAGTTCCATTCCACAACAGCCCGAATCTGCCGAAACATGCGTCTCTTTATTCTAGCTTATGGAGATTACTTTTGTTAGAAGGAGACGCCACGCACGGAACATGCTCTTCTCTATTCTAGCTTACGCATCTTACCTTTGTTAGAACGAGATAGCCTGTTACAAGCAGAGAACAGGTGTTGCGTTCGGAAAATACTATGTTGCATGCAACACAACCAGCTGTTATTTTGGAACAGGTTTTTGGAACTGTTGTTTTACTGGAACTGGAACAGGCGGAACAGGTTTCTTATTTTACCTGTTCCAACCCACTCCTAGGCGTTAATGTACATCATGATATTGTACACCCCGTTATTACGATGCCAGTTATGCCACATCATGTAGTACACTGTAGCAATTCAAACATGGATTTTTCCTTTTTTGTGCTGGCACTAGATACCTATACCCTGTTCTATAATCTTAGTCTTTTTTGGTAAACAAAGGTATGGCCATATCAAAAAAACGATGTTGAACTGGTACTTTTTAATATTTTTTAAAATTTTGAAATGTAGCTGAGGTAGGATTTATTTTCTAATCAATATCCATAGAATGAGAAAAAGTAATGGTTTCTTGCTAGCTCATATATTTTAATTTATTGTTTTAACAAAGTTATTAAATGATGAAGAAATTATAGCTTACGACACTGGTATCATTTGATTAACATGGGAGTAAATCACAAGGCTACGAAACAGTTGGTGCATTTTGGCACTATAAAGTCATTCTATTTTGTGTGTGTTCTTATTTGTTTTAATCGTCATGAACTTGCATCGTCTTTCGTTAGTCGAAGTCGAATGTGTTCCTCGTGTGCTGCTCGTGTCCAATTGTGCGTTGTTACCTAAGTTTTTGCTCACATTATCGTTGTCTGTTAATGTTATCAGTTTTTTGATAAGTTTTAGCCTTGTTGTTGATGCTGTTGTGTTTGTATCAAACATAGACCCTCAACCCGCACCGTTGGGTAAAAATATGATTTATAAAAATATGAAATTATGGTATCATTGTTTTATTTGTACTTCCTTATGATCAGGCACAGGAAAACGAGGTTCTACTTTTCAGTGTTCTCTAGTAGGTAAGTAGTTGTAGTAATATTCAGGTAGGTCTATTGCACGAGTAAAACCGCGCGCCGGTCCTACTTATAGTGATCCATGGTAAAACATGTTTTTCTCCTCTGAGTTGTCACTATGACAGTGACATATCATGACATTTGTTTGTTTACAAAAAAAGACTGAGTTTCTGAATCAGGGTATAAGCCAATTTCCACATGGAAAAAAAGTGGCATCGTTTAACTGTGTGTGTTCATTAACTGGACCTCTGATATTGACAGCGTTTCAGCTTATCGCCATCGCCATCGCCTAGATGTAAACAGTCCATAAAGCAGTGCAGCGGGTTCCCTCTCACGTTTTCAATGCTACTGTACGTACACCCAATTAAAACGAAACCTTTTTTTTGGGAATCGTTTTAATCAGCCTTAATATAATTGGCTGCGAATCAAATGTTCTAATCTAACATAACCACCAAATCATACCCAAGTCGGATCAGCCCTATAAAGTCTCAAAGACATGATGTATTCACTGTCATAGTAAAAGTAAAAATCAATGATTGAATTGCTATTATGTACTTGAGGCTTAGCTGGCACCGTAATAAAAAAACGGGATGTATGACAACGTGACAAATATTGTACAGATTTGTACGTCATGTTATTGCATGATCTTTTATTGTACGCCCAGTTAATCCAAGCCATCGTAATAACGGAATGGTGTGTACATTAATCTGCTGTACATTATCCTGCCATGCGCCACAGCGCCACAGCGATTCAATAAAAAAGAAGAAGAAAAGCGTTTCGAAATCAAATTCAAAACTAATTATTATTCCGATCCGAGTTGATTTCATGATCACAAATCGCAACCGGAAAAAGGTAAATCAAGAATTCATACAACTACAAATAAGCGGTATGTACATAAAACTACACATAAACTACATTTAAACGGGAAAAGTCAAACCTAGTACGTCTCAGTTAACTTTTCTAGTTTTGTTTTCAGTAAACCATTAGTCTACCAACATTTTTCTTATTCTAGTTTTTTGTATTTTAGTTACTGAATCGATTAGAAATCATGAATCCATGCTCTAAAGCGGCTCCTCAACAAGATTCAGAGGGTGATGGAAGGTGGAATAGTATTGTAAGTCACGATTTAGTTATCTATCTATCCCATTTAAATAGAAATGTAGATTTACTTAATTTTGCACCTTATCCTAGTCTATCAGTTCTCATCATACTTTTTTTCAGTATTTTTATTATAGAACCATCTGAATGTACGCTTCCCACCTACTTGCAGTCATAGGAGAAGTTGGCTGCACAATTTTTTTTTGTGTGCTAATTTTTCATGTACTCACAATATTTTGCTGTAATAAAATCAATGCAATACCTACCTATACTGCAGTTATAACTTGTGCCGAGGCTTAAACTTTTATCTTTACAGCATAACAGGTTCTTGTCTGATGCCAAAGGAAAAGATGCAGATGTAATATTTATTGGTGACTCAATATTGCAAGCCTTGGAGCATACTGAAGTGTGGAATCAGTGGTTTGCACCCCTACACTGCTTAAACTTTAGCATTCACAATGATCAAACTCAAAATGTTTTATGGCGCATCAAAAACGGAGAACTTGATCATGTTGAGGCCAAGGTAAGATAGATAATGATTTCATTTCTCACTTTCATCAATGTGTCAGAGATGAAATAAATGAAAATGTTTTATTTTACAGGTATTTGTTGTACATGTGGGCACTAATAATGTTGAGCACACCCCAGAACAAGTGTGTGAAGGAATCCTAGAAATTATAAGAACTATAAGAGAAAAACATCCTAGTGGCTACATAGTTTTACCTGTAAGTATCATGTAGAATAAATGTGCTTTTATGACAGTAGGGCCATTCCAGGGTGGCGGTCGGGACAGTTTTACTCCATTTTTTGACATATTTTTATGTGTAGCTTAGTAATTATACAAGTTTTGGGTAATATAAATATACAGAAATGTAGTTTAATAGTTGTGTAAGGACATCATCCAGTAAAAAAGCCACATTTTAGCATTTTACTATGATAAATCACACCTACAAAAAGCGCGGCGGTCGGGACAGGTACGCACCCACCCTCTCCAGATTCCAGTATAAACTAGTAAAGTTCAGCCCCCCTAGACCTGCTACAGCTTAACCATTTTTTTTATAGGTACCTAGATAGTTGTTCTTAAGAACCTGATTATGAAAATAGCATTTTGCTATAAGAATACTTAGATATTTTTATTGGAAAAGTGCGGCGGTCGGGACAAGGATTTGTTCCGGTCGGGACGAGTACCCAAAACCAGTTTTTTCATACAATCAAATAGCTTTATTAAGGATGCATTCAACAATAACAATTAAATTATAATCTAAATATATAAAACTCTTACGTTACTGACTGACTGACTGACTGACAATTAACGCACAGCCTAAGCCGTAAGTCCTAGAAGCATGAAACTTGGAGGGTATGTTCGTTTTATAACATAGGGGTGCACTAAGAAAGGAAATTGGAAAATTATTTCCCTAAGCGGAGAAAAAGAGGAAAAGCTTTTTAAAGAAAAATCAACGGGGCGTAACGGCTACGGGGCGAGCGAAGCCGTGGGCAGCTGCTAGTAAGAGATAAAGTCTAAACACACATCATACATGGTTTATCTAAGTTACACATTAACTTTTTTCAAAAACGTTCGATGTTCTCATCAAATTCGTAATATATACGATCTCCGCATGCTTTTAAGACAGGTTCGTTTAAAATTTTCAATATTTGGTCAATGCTAACATACGAAATATCGCATTTGTTCATCGTGAAAGTTTTAGCATCTTCTCCAAAAGATCCTTTCAAAAACATCACTTGTACTTCACCATATGCTTCTCCTTGGCAGATTGCCGCGTACCTAAATTCTCTTTTACTTCTTTTATTGTTAGTATCTATCTATCTTTACTAAAACGTATGTTCCCAATGCCATTTTTTTTGCGATTTCATCATTGCTATCAAAGTAAGCTCATTTTTAGCAAGCAATTTTACATGCTAACTAAGCACCAACATAATTATATGCTTGCATAACCATACCCGTTACAAGAAAACCCATTTTGTATGGAAGCACGTCAGTAATTTGTAAATATTTAAGTAAACGTGTCGTAATCATGGATATTATTCAATATGAAGATGAACGTGCATGCCACAACAATGACAAGATTTCCCTAAAACCATGCTACACACACTTTAACAATTTTAAATAAGTTTTGAAAATTCTACAAAGCATTAATATTGCGATTGGAGCAAAATTTTGGTGCCCAAAAAAAAGTTTTAATTATCGCTTATTAACTCTATGCCACACTAATACATGCCCAAAAACCCTCTCTAAGCATTTTAATTTTTTTACCTCTAATTTTTTGCGCGGCGGTCGGGACTAAACTTTGATCACCCTAAAAATATTCTGGTTATCTCCTGGCTGCTCGCAAATATGCCTAAATAATAGCTACCTAGCTTCTTATTACTTCTGGAAGTTATTTTCAATGCAGGTTTAATAGTTTTAGGCTAGAACTACTAAACGTCTATTTATATGTTACGGTCGGGACTTGAGACATACCTATCTTCGAGGCGTCATAAATCGGTAATTGACTTATATATTTCTGTTTTATGTTCGCCAGGCAAAAGAATAGATCCTTCCGTAAACTTTTGCTTGCCAAAACTTTCTGTGGCACAAACAAAACGGACGTTATCAGATAAACCAGTCTATTAACAAAAAACGTACCACGCAACAATAAGCGCACCTCAGTGTTTCAGTCCGAAAAAATCATAGAAAATGGTTGTTTTTTTTAGCGGTTTTTGTCAATTCATTAAATATGGGGTTTTTACTATGCGTTATGATTAAAATAAAGTCTACTTAATGGAGTTTTTTTTTTCGGTCGTGGTTTCAGTTAGCCTGGAATGACCCAGTACTAAGTTACTTTTTTATTACTTTGCTGGCTTTTGTTGTGTTGATTTGCTTTAATTGTGATTAAAAGAGTATGATATATGATTCCAGAGTCTGCTTCCTCGAGGCCAACACCCAAACACTCTTAGGGAGAAAAACTCTAAAATCAACCAGTTACTGCGCGAGAAAGTTGCCAGCATGAACAATGTTGAAATGGTCACCATAGATAAAGGACTTATACAAAATGATGGTACCATAAGCCACCATGACATGCATGATTACCTTATTCCCACCAATGCGGCATGCAGGAAAGCATTTGAACCAATTTATGATCTCCTACAACAAATATTGTGCGAGGGAGAGCCAGAAAAAGACTTGACACCATCGGAATAAAAAGGATTCCCATTTATTCCCAATTGTAGCTTTTTCTATCTATGCAGCAAGCCCATTGTGATGGTTCTACCATAGTACTTAAATAAGCTTTTTTTTATAATACGTCGGTGAGAATCATTAGTGGAACATCTCAAAATTATACGTTTTGAGTAATTGAGGGTTAAAGTTTTTGAAAACGGAACGGATCGGAACTTTTCTTTAACGGAATAAGTAGTTTTCTGTCAACTAGAACCAAAATTTGAGTTATACCGTTAGTGATTTGGATAGAGTATTCAATTTCCAACCATTCTGCATATTTATCTCAAAAAACGTGATTTCGGAAATGTTCCGGTAAGGAATCCGACCGACGAATAGACATAAGTATCTGTATTTTTTACTTTGTGAACTTTACATTCCAAAATTAGTGTTATTATCATTGATTGGCTGTATTTACACTTATTATTGTTGTTTTGAGATTACGTTTTGTTTTCTACAATTTTATGCAGCTGATCCTTATAGTTTCATACTTTCAATGATGATTTGAAATGTATAAAACATTAATCCTAGGACATAATTTGAGCAATGCTACTTATTTAGTTTTTAAATGCTACTATTAAGAATTTTATGTTGCACATCACAATACAAACCTACTTAAATTCTAACCAACCAAAGATTGTTGATTGATTTGCTAACCAAAGTTTCCAGAGAGGAATTGTGTATAATATTAAGCAGTTCTATTTTTGATATGATCATTGAGATTTTTGGAGGACCTATCTGTAAGAAACTGTTACACATGAAATAATTTATTTTTTTGTATCAACAAAATAATAGTTTATTCAAGTAAATGAAGGCTGTATGAGTAAGTAAATTTTGCTTTTAGTTTATTAGTGGCTAATGAATTTAGGTGTACTATAAGGTACTCAAGTTGCCAAAAGTTATACTGAATCTCATTTTATTATTTATAATCTATTTATTTGCATGAAGCTTGAAAGTAAACAGTGCAATTATTTATATACTTTGGTTTTATTTTATGGATAATTACATTCATTGGTAAAAATATTACATTATAATCTCCTATTCTAATATTATATCTTATGCAGATATTCCTACACAATGAATAATAATGAAACTTAAATATTTTTTAAATCATTCTAATATGACAGGTCTAAATTAGCCCTAGTACTTATTACGAAACCTACTATAGTACAAGCTGAAAGGTAGACTTATTTTTCCTGCATGTAAAGACTTGTCAAATACATTAAAATTACACTTTTGCAGTTTGGTCAAAAATGCATCCACTGCTACAGCTGGCAGGAATATTTGGTTGGCTGCTTTAGGTACACTGATGCTTCTTGCCTGTAATAAAACAATCCTTTATGGACCTGCCTATCTAATTAACATAATCTTTGATCTTCTATTCAGCTCATCTTAAAACATCTCAGTCAATTGTGATAAAGGTTTAATTTGAAACTTATTGGAAGCATACTTTTTAATTATTGTGAATTCAGTTTATCAGTCATTCCTATTTTTTAAAATAAATGTAGTGGACATTTCACACATTTAGCCCCAAATTAAGTCAAGCTTGTACTATGGCTAATATAATACTTGTACACATTTTTTTTTGCAAATACTAACCCCCTTATTTATAAAACTGCACACTTTTTTACAACTAAGTCACTTTCATGTCAACAAATAGAGATGGCAGTAGACTTATTTGTCTGCTAAGCTAAATTACTATAGGACCACTATGAATATACCCATTAGAATACAATAAACAATTAAGTACTTATAATTTTCACCTTTTGTAAATGGCTGTTAGCTCGACTAGCCACTTGGAAGGTAACACTTCTCATGTTTTCATTGTCTAACCCTCTTAGTACATTCTCCTGGCTGACTTGGTGTTCCATCAGCATGTCCATGGGCAAAGACACCATTTTATGATGGTTTGATATATGTATGGACCTGGATATCAAATAAAGAATATTAAATTACACACACACATACATAATTAAAACCATATTTAATGCTTCATTTGCATAGAACATACCTAAGTATATTGGTAATTCCTTGAGCCTTCCCTAAATGTGAAGCTACATGGTCAGCATGGACGTTTTCAACACCAGCTACTTTCAAAATCAAGTAATATATTGCAGAGACGGCATCTTCAGCGTATCTCTCTAAATCTTCCAAGGTCCGGAAATGCTTTGCTTTGAGCAAACCACTTCTAGATGTGACCAGTCTCTCAAGGTGCCTTCGCGGCAGAGAATAACAACAGCAGATCTATTAAGAAAAAATATTATAAAACAAAAAGTAACCATCATAATATGTAAATGAACAGAATACATTATGTATAACACATAGATGAGCACCTTGAATAACTCCTGCGCTATAGGGTTAGCTGGTACATTCTGCAATATTTGCTCTTTCTTATAAATGTCTTTGATGGTGTCTTGCCAGAACTGCAACCTAAATGCGGCAGTTTGAGCATCCGTGGTCTGATCTTGTACACGAGCAATTTCTACATTGAACGCTCTCACTACCAAGGCCGGAGAACGTATGGCTTTAGTCATAAGTAGAGTCGCCAGAAAATTTTCATAGTCATGCTGTCTATCTGTAAAATAAATACAAAGTACCAGAAATCGTCAGCTAGGCGGACATGGCATACGAAATGCATGTATTGTGGCAAATAACGATGAAAGATAGTCTCAGGAAAAGTACCTACCTGACTATTTTCGCACAATATTCGAGTGTGTCCTGATTGGAAGTGGCTAATTTTGAATGATACCTTACATTTATAGGTACGGAACCTATACGTTTTATAAAATCAATACAAGAGTTATTTATTTTCATGATGAAGATTTATTCAGTCGCCAGATGAGTTTTGTAACTTGTTTTGTTTACATCCATTTTTTTTTTCATTTCCGCTTTTCGCTTCTTTCGAAGCAGGCTACAGTACCAAGACCATACTACCTAGTCTTACGTCATTTTAGAAATCCATCCAGGCAAGCAACGTTTTTTTATTGCTAACCGACACCAAAGTCAAAAATAAGGAGTGCCAGAACCATAATCTTATAGATAACATTAATCTCCTTGCTTGGGTCCTTGCTGGCTGGCATACCTTTTACCTTATATTTGGTATTGCTATTTTATTTTTGATTATAGAACTAAAGGATGCTATTTTTTCGGCACGTGCTGGCACGAGTAATTGCGTTTTACCGTTTGACGATTATCATCATCATATACTCGTACTGACTACAGTCTTACTACAGTAGTCCACTACTGAACGTAGGTCCTTCCCAAGACGCGCAACTGAGCCCTGTCTTCGGCTCTTCTGTCTGCTATGATTCCGCGCTCCTCATACCACGCTGAGCAATGCTCCAACATGTGCTCCGTCGTATCGCACTCCCACGACATTGTGGTGTCGTCGGTTCGCATCCAATCCTACTCCGATACTTACTGAAGCGCCCATGCCCGGTCAACACCTGAGTAAGGCGACCCATGACGTGACGTCATGAGTGTGACGTACCCATGCTGTCTTCCCACTTCCCAGTCAGTCTTCGAAGTTCGGCGCAATAGCACCGACGATGCGCTAGGCGAGCTTCGCGCCTCGTTGGACCACTTGCGCCACTCCAAGAACGCACTTCGGCGCTCCTGCGCCCGCACCTTAGACGCAGACCAGACGGGTGCTCCGTAGAGAGCCATCGATCGCACGATTCCCTATAGATACGGCGAATGCCCTCCCTGGGTTCCCCGAGATTAGATAGCAGTCAGTGCAGGGCACCTTCTGAAACTCTTATGAGACGGTGCGTTTGAACTGCTCCCCGAAGTCCCAGCGACTGTCCAAGGTGAGGCCCAGGTTCTAGAAGTACCGTCCATCTGGACATCTACATCACCCACGAGAACCGACAAACTGGGTGGTTCCCTCCCCCTCGGGACTTAGTGGAACCACAACGCCTCAGTCTTGTGAGCTACTGTTCTCAGTAATATCGTTAGCCTAAACTAGCCTAACCACAATGCCTACCAGGTATCTCATTTTTAGGGTTCCGTAGCCAAATGGCAAAAACGGAACCCTTATAGATTCGTCATGTCTGTCTGTCTGTCTGTCCGGCCGTGTCACAGCCATTTTTCTCCGAAACCATAAGAGCTAGACTGATGAAACTTGGTGAGTATATGTATTATGTGAACCGCATTAAGGTTTTTACACAAAAATAGAAAAAAAACTATAAATTTTGGGGGTCCCCATACTTGAAACTGAAACTAAAAAATTTTTTTTTCATCGAACCCATACGTGTGGGGTATCTATGGATAGGTCTTCAAAAATGATGTTGAGGTTTCTAACATCATTTTTTTCTAAACTGAATAGATTGCACGAGAGACACTTCCAAAGTGGAAAAAAGTTGGTCCCCCCCCCTCTAACTTCTAAAATAAGAGAATGATAAAACTAAAAAAAATACATGTTGTACATTACTATGCAAACTTCCAACGATATTTGGTTTGAACGAGATCTAGTCAGTAGTTTTTTTTTATACGTCATAAATCGTAAACCGCAATTTACCTTTCGACGAACTACAAAAACCTTTATATTATGTTATTTGATGCTACGGAACCCTTCATGGGCGAGTCCGACTCGCACTTGGCTGCTTTTTGTAAGTAGGTATCTTCAATCAGATACCGTACCGATAGCAGCATTTGCAGCTAAGTAGGTAAGTACCTACTTAGGTATTAGGGTATTCAAATTTTTTATAATTTGTAATTGCTTTCCTGATACCGGTGATAAGCGATTTCTGAGCAGAAAAATAAAATGAATAACCTTCTGATTGATAGTCGCAGAGATGTATCAGCCACGGAGCAGGCAGCAGTGGAACGTGCGAGCCTCGGGCTTGGCTCGGAACACCCATAACCCGATCAGGGAAATTATCGAAAACCTCAAAATTGAACCGAATCCGAATAAGTCGTTCATCCCGCTCTCTGCAGGTATGTCAAGGGTCATCTACCCACTGGCTCCAGTCGGGTAATCCAGTCACTGTACTCTTTGATCCAGTCAACTCCGATCCATTTGGCTCCCCGATTTTATTGTATTTTAACCCCATTTTTCTTGGGGTTTTTGACTTAATCTAACGGGGATTCAAAATAATTTCATCTGCATAATTCCCATAAAATTCAATCAATAAAACTGTGCCTTCTACAAAATGTGTCAGTGGTTATTTTACCTAAATCTGTGAGGGAATGTTTTGACCAAAAATAAGTACTTAGGTAATTATCAAATCAAATAACACCATACCTACTTATTAAACTTATAGGCGATCCTACTCATTTCGGAAACCTAAAACCACCAATGGAGATTTTGGATGCTGTTAGAGAGAGTATATACCTGAAGGAAAGCCGGAGTTACGCTCCTTTGATTGGGCATTTTGAGGCGAGAAAAGCTGTAGCGGAGTACAATAGAATCCAGGATATCACCGCTGATGACGTCATCATTTGCAGTGGATGTTCCCATGCTGTGGAAGTCGTTATTTCAACACTTGCGGAAGCGGGGCAGAATATAGTAGTTCCTAGGCCTGGTTTTCGTATTCACGAAACTTTGGGAAAAGGGCTTGGCATTGAGATAAAATATTACGATTTACTGGTAAGAAGTTGCTGGAAGTTGTAGGCTAACTAACTATGTCGAGACGTTGAGACTGGTTAGCACCTTAGGAATCAATGTACCTAGACGTAGATAAGAGCTACTCTCTTGTGTCTTGTATTTTCTATTATTTTTTCAGCCTAACGAAAACTGGAAGGTGGATTTAAAGTCTCTGGAAAGCCAATTAGACGACAACACGGTGGCAATAGTAGTCAATAATCCGTCAAACCCTTGTGGTTCTGTATTTAGCAAGCAGCACTTGTGTGAAATAATCGACGTGGCATCGAGGAACCACCTGCCCATCATAGCCGATGAAATATACGAACACTTTGTTTTCTCCAGTGAAGAGTTTATTCCCGTAGCGTCTCTTTCGAAAGAGGTTCCGGTTTTCACTTGCAGTGGTCTTACTAAGAGGTTTTTGGTGCCCGGGTGGCGGCTAGGATGGCTCATAGTAAAAGATAGCAATGGGATCTTGAGAAAAGAAATTCGGGAATCACTGGCGAACATGGCGAGTCGGATCCTGGGAGCAAACACGCTAATCCAACAAGCGTTACCACAGATATTGAAATTCGCTTCACACAGCTATTTTAGCAATATGATGCTGTTTATAGAGGTAAATTATTAACTTTTAAAGCTTAGCAATTGGAATATACAATACAATATTAGGTAAGTATTTTATGTGTGTACCTATTTAAGTAAAATTGTATTTCCCAGAGCCAAGCTAAAATAGCACGCACCGAATTACAAAAAGTAACAGGATTACGTCCAATAATGCCACAGGGATCCTTTTACATGATGGTGGAAATCAAAATGTCTGTCTTCCCAAAATTCAAAAACGATTTGCAGTTCATAAAAGTAATGTGTGAAGAGCAATCAGTTCTATGCATACCAGGACAGGTGCGTTGCATACGTAATCTTTAGCGGGGGTATATTATAGTAGAGTAGGTATAAATAGATTGTAAGTAGGTATTGTGCATAGCACATAATGCGAACTTAATGCTAGAGAGCATTCTCTTCTAGTTACTGTTAACTTTTATGTCATTTTGATCTATAATTAGTACAGGGCTCTGTCTTTAGAACTAAATTCTTATTTAGTTTATTTATTTTAGTTTATTTTTCGTATTTTCAGTGTTTTAACTACCCTGGCTACATGCGCATAGTGTTGACGGTGCCTAAAGACATCCTTCTCGATGCGTGCAGCAGGATAATGGAGTTTTGTACAGAGAACGCCCACATCCCAGTGCATGAGACAAGACAAGTCCACAACGCTGCATGGCGTATAGCTTGATATTTTTAATTATGTAGTGCTAGCCGGTTTTGGGAATAGGACCTCACTACTGAGACCAGGCAACGAGACATCACTAGTCGGGGATACAAAGATGGCGTCGGAATGCGTAGAATATTGTTTTCCGTGTGATCAAGATAGACAGAGTTCCAACTGTATTCAATGGATAGATTTCACGTTATTAGTAGGTATTTGTACTTAATCAATATCATTTTTGATACCTATACCTATAAAATTAACTTCTTCAAACTTCTTTTTTACAAAACTTCTTTCTTAATTACTTGCAAAAATAAAGTCAATCAAGTAATTTATGGGGTATATGGCTCGAACACACCTACGGCGAACCAGATCGCTGGCGGTGGCGAACTACCCCCCAAATAATTTGAAGTCTCTGAAATGTACATTGCCATCACAATGGCGCTTTTGGCGCTAGATCTAGCGCAATTTCAAAGCAGTTAACTGCTATTATTTTGTGGGCTAATCTCGGATTAGCCTTGGATTTTAAATACGTGTTGCAGTTTGTAGTTAATATAATTTGCCAAGTTAAAAAAAAGCTATGTAAATAATGAATGTGCATGTTGGCAATAAAATATATGAGTCTATCTAGATTAGCAATTCATAGTTTTTTTTTTATTACACTAAACTATATTACCGTCGGGAGGCATCATGATATTGTACACACAGGTAATACGATGCCATCAGTTAAACCACATGTTATCCTCGCGTTAGCACAATTATTCATCGCTAGATTAACAAAATTAATAGGTAATCGAAATATTTATCTGCTCCAGTGTACACGGGCCTTAACAATTTCCCAGTGGAAAAAAGTGGCATCGTTATAACAGTGTGTACATTAACTGGACCCTTACCGTCAAGTATAAAATTAAATCGATTTCGAACTAGGTTTATAAGAAAGTAATTCTTTTATAATAGATCAAGCTAATCTCAGAATAGAGCTTACTTCAAGGTTAATAAATTAAAATCATATCTATGTGGGATAAGTTATTTTCATGTAGATACTGTTTTTTTTAAAGTCGCTTTAATTCCAGCGCATGCGTAATCTATGACTGAATAAATAAAAAAATATTGTAGACAATCCACACAACACTATCTAGCCCCAAGTTAGGCCGAGCTTGTTTTATGGGAACCATGCAGATAGCTGTTTTTTTTTGCCAAAGTATACTTACCTAGGTACATATAAAGAAAAGCACTAGCAGTCCGGAGTAATATGGTCGCAAGAAAATTTTCTGGCTGCTCGAGAGATCACATCCACAGGGCTACCAGTTATAGGTACCTTACTCTAAGAATTCAATACAATAACTGCTCAGCTTTCACAGTGCCTCAGGGATGTTTGCGGATGCAAAGTTCAATAGGTAGGTACCCACGCGCTTCTTGGAAAGAAAATGCTGGCCTCCCTTTTTTTTTTTTTTTTTTTTTTTTTAACGTTGGGAAATCCTCATGGATACTCTTCCGTCGTGGCGAGCAACGGAAGAGTTATGTCGGACTCCTACCGACTAAAACCCAACGGTGGTCCTTCTCTGCACCTTTAAGTGCCGGGGCTGTGGGAACTCTTACGGACTCGTCCATGGCCCCGACTGTGCTGTCTCCTACCAGAGACCCTCCTCAGCAGATCCCTCCTTCTCTTGCGAGAGGCACGCGGAATCATCGCGCGCACCACCTCCAGGCTTAATGTCTTAATTGGTGACAGCTACTGCTCCCCAGTGCCGCCACCCAGGCCTATTCTGGAGGACGAATATCATGGAGGCTCTGCCTCCATCTTCTGCCTCGCCTAGCTCTCTGCCTGCGGATCGGGAGCTCAGAAGTTATCTCTCTCTCCCGCTCCGCAGCCTCCTTCTGCGACATGACCTGTTCGCAGAAGGATTTCGCCTCTTCCCACGACGTCTCACTTTCCAGCATTGATTTTATCAATGCTGGAAGAGAGAGGTCATTCCCTATTGCAGCGACGAGAACACGGCGCTCCTCCACCCATGCTTCACACTCCTCTAGTGTGTGTCTTGCCGTGTCCTCGCCGCACCTACAATGATGGCATGCGGTTGTTGGTTCCCTTCGGGCTATTTGGTGCAGGTACTTCCCGAAGCATCCATGCCCCGTCAGCACCTGCACCAGCCGGAAGGAAAGCGACCCGTGTGCCCTGTCCAACCATTCGTTCAGAACTGGTTGGACAGCATCTACCGTCCAGTGGCCAGCACTAGGCTCCTCCAGCCTCTCTTTCCAATCTTATACTGTTTCCTCCCTTAGGTACCGCTTCCACGCGAGTTCCTCCACTGCTGGTGGTGGGTACTCCCCCCTGGACCGAAGCTCTATACGCCGTTTGTACGATGCCAACAGGCATTCCGCCTCAAGGTCCCAAGGGGGAGAACCCGCCAGCACGCACGCCGCCTCGTTCGACACAGTACGATACCCGCGTATGACACCGATGGCCATAACCCTATGAGCTCTGTTTAGTACGATGATATTCTTCTTGGCCAGCGGTGCCCACACTGGGGCCCCGTAAAGGGCCATGGACCGCACAACCCCCAAGTACAGACGGCGGCTAGCCGCCTTAGGTCCCCCAAGATTAGGCAAAAGGCGTTTTAACGCGTTTGCCACTCCCATCAATCGGGGAACCATACGAGTAAAGTGCTCGCAGAAGTTCCACCTGCTATCGAGGTAGAGCCCAAGATATTTCATCTTTGAATCCACCTCGATATTCACTGCCCCTATTCTTATGTGGGAGCCATGCGGTGTCGCTCGCCGAGGGCCATGAAAACAAATAGCCTCCGACTTATTGAGCGCCACCTGGAGTCCCAATAGCTCTATCCTGTCAACGACTTGTGCCACCGAGACAGTAACAAGACGAACTGCCTCCTCGTATGTCTCACCCCGGGCGGTCACTAGCGTATCGTCCGCATAGCAGACTAGGCCGGCTCCCGGATTAAGAGAACCACGCAGCACCCAGTCGTAGCCGATGTTCCACAGGAGGGGCCCAAGAACCGAGCCCTGTGGAACACCGCACGACATCTCTCTCTTAATTAGCCTGCCATTTCTGCCAGCGTACGTTATGTACCTATCAGATAGGTAGGCAGTCACTATCCGACTGAGATAAAGGGGCACTTCATGATACTTCAGTGCCTCTCTAACGCAAGCCCACGGCAGTGTGTTGAACGCGTTGGCTATATCTAAAGATACCGCCAACATCACACCGCCGCTGGCCACCACTCCCTCCGAGCGGGATTTTACAAGATTGATCGCATCAATCGTCGATCTGCCCACCCGGAATCCAATCTGATGATCGGATAGGTCCGGTCCCTCCCAACGGAGATGCTGAACGAGGCGGGCAGCGATTATCCTCTCGAATAGCTTGTCCGCCTCGTCCAACATTACCAGGGGCCTGTATGCGGACGGAGAGTCTGCGGGGCGCCCATCCTTCTTGAGCAGGACGAGCCTGCCTGTCTTCCACGTAGCTGGGAACCGACCCAATTCCAAACAAGCACTGAGCAATCCCCGGAATCGGTCCCCGAGCTCCCTCAGTGCCAGCACCCAGGCTCGGCCATGTATGCCATCTGGCCCTGGGGCTTTATTTTTGGCCTGCAGTTTCCGAATGGCCAAGTCAAGCTCCACCTCCAGAATTGGTGGCACTTCGTCGCCAACCCGCCCAGGCTCGCCACCTGCTGGAACCATTTCTGGGGGCTGGAAGCTAGACCCACTTGGAAATAGGGCAGTGATGATAGCGCACACCAAGTCTGGTTCGAGACTCCCTGTCAGCGGGGGTGCCCATGGTCGGATTTTACCCCGAACCATTTTATAGGGGCGTCCCCACGGATCGTTATTAAGAGTCTCAAGAAGTTCCGCTTTTTCACGCTCTTTGGCTGAGCGTATGGCCATGCTGGCCTCCCTGCGTCAGCGCCCTCGAGACAGCTGCAACGGAATCCCGCAGATAATATTTATTGTTCTTTATTAGAAAATCAACAGTAATTACAGAAGTTGAAAAGCGGAGTAGGTATAAATAATCTTAAAATAGGCCAATAATGGATTTTCTTAAATATTCATTATTACATAGGATAAGTGTTCCCAGCTTAGGTTACCGTTATATGACAGGCGTTTGCCGCATTTGACAGGCATTTTAAGATTGTGTGCGGCCGGCATTGGTCTGAAACAGGAATTTGTGAAAATCTGCCAGTTTGTGTTCTCTATTTTGGCACACAATGCTAACGTTGAACATAATATGTTTTCTCTCGTCAACCCCCAGTGGAGTAAAAAAAGAAATCGGCTGACAATTGAATCAGTAAAAGCAATATTGAGTACTCAGGAAAATTACAAAACTGTATCTTGTGAAGATTTTTACGTTTATGTATTAGAAAAGAAAGAACTATTAAAAAAAATAATGTCCTCTGACAAATATCAGTAATAAGTATCCTTTTGCATTATTATCTGTTAGCTTTTACTTATTACCTACAGCGTTTTGCTTTAGACAGGCATTTTTCTGAAAAATCAGGCATTTTAGGTACCATAGACAGGCATCTCTCTATTAACATTTATGGTAACCCTATCCCAGCTCAATTTAAAAATTTAAACAGATTTGAAAAATTATTATTTTAACTGAATAGTACCTACCTAATCATCATCATCTTCCTGCCCTTATCCCACGCTAAGTGGGGTCGGCACAACAGGTTTTCTTCTTCCACTCACCTCTATCACTCGTCATCTCAGTGCTCACTCCTTTCCTGCTCATAGTAATATATAGTAATATATAATAGTACCTACCTAATATTAATATTAATTTCCAGATTAGACCCATTTAGGTACATTTCACAAAATCGGTTGAATAGTTTGGCCATGAAGTCGGATTCTCATGTTTTTTAACTTAGGTATAGGTATTATACATATTATCATGGTACCTTAACCTACTGGGGCAGGATCCTAGCGGATCGTAGACACGTAAATATTATTGAAAAGGTATTAGTCACGTGTTTTTCATTGCACTGCACGTAAACAAGTAGGTATTGCGCGTAGAATATCTTTCCCAGGTTTTGTTTACCTACTTACAGAAAGATCGATATACCTACCTACAGGGTGTTTTTTTGAGAAGGGCGGTGATGGCCAAGCCCGAAAACACAAGAGTTAGGGAAAAGTCGTGAAAAGAGTCATGCCCTCGACTTGTAAGAAAACAATAACTGCATAATTTAGGAGACCCGCATTATAAAAAAAAAACCCTGTATTATTGAACAAATGTAAGATGTTGCTGTTATGGATCAATCTTTGCAAGTAATTGTGTTGTTCATAAATGAATGTAAATAGCAAATTTTCGCTGTTTTATATTTTTTTACACGGAAGAAAACTCCCCTCTACAAACTTTTAAAGTAAAAGTAACAAATTTTTGAACACAAAAATATGCAGTAATTGTTTTCTTATAAATCGAGAGCATTACTCCTTTCAGGATTTTCCTTAACTCTCGAGGACTTGGCCATTGCCACCCTTCTCAAAAAACCATATTATTTTGTTATTCGACTCACCTTGAATCGGAACACTATAAACATAGTCATAACAAATTTTGCGTTTATTGAAATAACTAAACTAGTAGGTAATGCTGTTTTTTTAATACAGGTTATTCTGTATTATATGACATTTCTGAAACAAATTAATTAAAGTATAAACAAAAACTTCAAACACGATTTATGCAAAATGTCCCAGGTTAACATGTTATTGCTTATCAGCATCCAATTATATGTTTTTTTAATTGATTATATTTAAGAGTGCATAAGCAACAAGGGCGTTCACAGTTGTTAAACGTATCCTACCATAAATTTTCTGTCTACAGTTTTATTTTACAGCTTCCTCCGTTTAATTCAATTGAAAGGAATAATTAAAATAAAAGTACTTATATTACCAATTCAGTATTTTTTTCTGAAGATACGACAACTAATTATGTTAGCAGTGCTTGTAGGTAGGTATGTAACCCGTGCAATTTTGATTGTTTGAAGGCATTTCACACACTGCAACCCCTTCAAAGGTCTCCAGAAAAAGTTCGTGCATCCCCAAATTGGACTTCTGATTTATCGATTGCCTATATCAACTTACTAGTTTTCTAGTGTGTTTGTTTGAAATAATGTAGATTGTGGTACCTACAACCTGCTTGTACCTCCGTCATCTCATCTACATTTCAAACCAGTTTCGCGACTAAGAGGCTTGTGCTTAGTTCTGATACAAAACTGAGGTGTATCGAAATGTAAGCAATATTCTCATTTCAAGTTTAAGTGTCGCCACAGCTTTCAATATTCCGCAAGTTTTGTGCCCATGTCGCGCCGGTCACGAGTTAACGAAGCATGGGACGTGCGTGCATCTGCTTTGGCTCGCAATACGCATAACCTGATCAGAGATATTGTGGAGAACCTGCAAGTGGAGCCCAACCCCGATAAACAGTTGATAGCACTTTCCGTTGGTAAGTACTAGGCCATTTGCATTCTTTCTCAATCAGACTACCGATGCCGTAGGTACCTAAGGTATGGATATAATTTGAAGTCATTATGTAAGGATTATGAATCCAATAAAACATTTACTTAAGGGTACTACTTATATGTGCTTAAATCTGGTCAACTGCACCAGTTTGATGAGGTTTTTTTAAACATTTCTGAATTGTCGGTCTCGGGCTAAATATTGCATGCCATGATGTGGAGGCGCGCTTGTAGAGTTTAGTCCGCTCTACCGCTCTGCTTCCCCTTTCTTTAATTGACGTTTCTAGTCTTTCTGATTGAAGTAGTTTTTAACTATTATTATTTATTATAATACTATACTTATTATTAATAAAGAATATACGAAGGAAGAATATAACTACGCAAGAAAAATATAAATATTTAGATAGAAAAACTCATGGACGTCTACTAGAAACACCAAGACTTGCTTTTTCACAAAAACAGCATCGCAGAATCCTGAAGGCAGGAAAGAACAAGCCTTGTAATTTTTTTCGGCAATGAGCGTTTCGGGTTACCGTATTACTGATAAGATAGGCTTTTGAAGTCAGTTTATGGCCGCCTCATATTTTTATTCAATTTGATATACCTACTTACTGTGGCATTTAAACTAAAAAACACCGAATAGTTTTTTTGGAGGAATTTCTTTTGTTATCGGTTATTGCAAAATATGATAGCTACAAATTCAAAGCAAAATATGAAGTAAAAAGAGTCTCTTGACTTAATCTTAATTAAGTATCTTAATCTTAGTTTTGTCATTTATAACTAAAATGCAGACGTTCGCTGATTGTGTTATCCAACAGTCGATAATAAAACACACAGTTAGGTTAGATAGTTACATAGTACCTACTTGCCTATTAGGTTGCTGTATATGATAAGATAAACAAAGCCATTCTAATAATTAATACAATTACTTAGTCAATTTTATTTTTGCTTAACTTGATAAGAGAAATAAAGTACATTGAGATAGGTCAGAAGTATCTAGCTAAGTTTTAGCAACAGCAGACCTACCTACGAGTTACCTTTTGCCTAGGTTGTCCTTGTAGATTTATATGATGTTTATAGATCCATCAAATGTTAAATAAATAAAGTTAAAGTACCTATCACTTTAATGGCAAAGGGGGTTTATGGGCTTTTTCGATAACTGGTTATCTATTTCTTGAATGAAGGCCATCAGGCCAACAGGATTTATGTTAGCAAATTATTATTTTCACAGCTTAAATTATTCGCCATTTTTAATTTAAATTCTGCTAGTTTGTAAAAAGAAAGATAGAATACCTACATCATACATAAAATCACGCCTCATTCTCATTGGGGTAGGCAGAGATCACGGATTTCCACTTGCAACGATCCTGACACACCTCTTTCGCTTCATTCACTCGCATAACATTCCTCATACATGCTCATCGGTTCAGGGTAGGTACTCATAACCTGGTCTTTCTCTAAAACGTCTGCTATCTGATCGAGATACATGCGCCGAGGTCTTCCACTTCCAGCAGTTCCATTCACACTCGCCGAAAGAAAGATAGAACTTCATATTTTTATTTATATTTCATGATCTTGAAAATTTTAGGTGACCCTACAACTTTTGGAAATCTCAACCCTCCGGATCAAGTAATTCAAGCAGTTCGGGAAAGCCTAGAGTGGACATCTAGCCGAAGCTATGGACCTGCTAAAGGACACCAGGAGGCCAGAGAAGCCGTGGCAGAATATAGCGCCCACCAGGGAGACGTGTCACCTGACGACGTAATCCTCTGTAGTGGATGTTCGCATGCCATAGAATTGGTTATATCCGTGATTGCAGACTCAGGACAGAATATTTTAGTACCGCGGCCCGGTTTCATGATTTACAAAACTGTAGCTGAAGGACTTGGAATTGTTATAAAGTATTACAACTTATTGGTGAGTTTCTTACTAAGTAAGTTGTACATCAAGTGGCGATCTTCAGCGTAGATAAAATTAAGAATTAGGCACGCAATAACAAAGTGGGGTATCGAAGAACAAGTACTTACCTATTATTTTATCTAGGTGGTTAGGCAAGTAACAAAAGCCAAATGAATGAAGATACATGTTCCAACTACAATCGCTTAGCAGAACTGGTTTACCAATAACTAAATTGGGTAATCCCTATTGACGATTGTAGCCAGACGTATGTAAGGATAAGTTTCTCGTATAGGGTCGCGGGGTTAGATAGGATAGGTATAGCACCCACCACCCAGTGCCGATGGTGTGATGCAAAATATGCGGCACGGACAAGTTTCTAGAAACATAACAAGTTTCCAGTTTATATGAATTGGATTTGCATATTTACTTATTTACTTCTATACGTGTCTCATTTTTAACTGCGTAGATCCTTGATTAAAGGTTACCTACCTACTAAATGCGATCCCAAAATAATTGTATCATAAATACACAATACGCTTTACAGCCTGATCACCAATGGAAAGTTGATCTGGAAGACTTAGAAAACCAAATAGATGACGACACAGCAGCCATAGTTGTCATCAATCCATCGAACCCATGTGGGTCGGTCTACAACAAGGATCACCTATACGAAATCATTGACGTTGCTGAAAGAAACCGAGTACCAATCATCGCAGATGAAATATACGAGCACTTTGTCTTCTCGGGACACGAGTCCATAGCTATATCTTCCATATCTAAAAATGTGCCAGTCTTAACGTGCAGTGGTCTCACGAAGAGATTCCTGGTTCCTGGATGGCGAATGGGATGGCTGATAATTCATGACAGACACAACATATTAGGAACCGAAATTCGCAAAGCAATTGCCAACTTGTCTAACAAAATTCTCGGTCCAAACACATTGATACAGAGAGCGTTGCCTTCAATATTGAAAGAAACACCACAAAGTTTCTTCGATGAAGTCGTGCTGTTTATCGAGGTTAGTGGAAGGTTCCATTGATTCGTTATTGCATTATAACTTCATTTCAACGGACCAGTCCAGCAAGTCACTAGTTCCTTAGTCATATTCCTAGTAACAGCTATATAAGTCGTCTACCTCGTAGTAACCTCCTAATAACAGCTAACTTTGCAACCATGAAAATAGCATATTTGTTTTCATGGTATGTATCTTTTGACAAAGCATGTAACGAGAATCGTAACATCGCTGTTTAGTTGAGTCATCATTTAGGTACCTTATAAAAAATAAAAATAAACAATAATCAAAATCTTTATGCAGTAGTATCTCAAGGATCACTTTGAAACGTCTTAAAGCTAGGTGAGTCTAGGTGCCGTTTCACGCGGCCTAGAAGAACAGGCAACCAACTACGGCTTGGTTCCTAAATAAATAAATTAATAAGTATGTAAATCTAATCAAATTGCGATGGTTTTAAAGTCACACAGAAAACACTGAAGATGAGAAGATTAAAGACACAGAAATTCTTGCCAGATTTTTCTGTTGTAGGTAAGCAAGGTAGCTCCGATTCACATTATAAAACTTATAGTTTTTTCATATTTCCAGAATCAAGCAAAATTGGCATACGAGGAGCTACGCCGGGCGCCAGGACTGCGTCCGATAATGCCTCAAGGAGCTATGTACATGATGATCGAGATCAGAATGACAATGTTCCCCAAATTCAAGAGTGACCTACAGTTTGTAGAACGATTGGTCTCGGAGCAATCAGTTTTTTGTTTACCTGGACAGGTTTGTATCTCTCTAATCCTACTCTAAAATTCTAAATTATTAGTTTATCCGAAGATCTGCTGCAATCTGGAGGTTCAAATTCAGTAGTATCGGGCTCGAAGCTTTCGAAGATGATAATGACTTATTCATTATTTATAACTGTTTATAACCACTGACAAAGAAACACGGTGGCATTCGTCAATTGAGATTAAGATTTGAAATCTTTTAAATCTTTATTTAGGAGCCTGTTAGCGCAGGTGGTTAGTGCATTCCCGTATCAAGGCGAAGGTCTAGGGCTCAAGCCCCGCTAGGCCCATAACTTTAAGAAACCTAATACTTAAAATCCAGAGTATTTCTTGATAATTAAACCAAGCAGATATCAACTGATATACCTTTACTTAACTATTTTATGCATGTATCTATGTACATACGTCTGTAGCAGTAGGTATATTTACTACAATGCATCAATATTTTTTTCTTTTTACAGTGCTTTGCCTACCCTAACTTCATGAGGATTGTGCTAACAGTCCCAGACGAGATACTCCGCGAGGCTTGCCAAAGGATAACGGCGTTTTGTACTGATCACATTGTTTCGAAGGAAAATCTCAAAGAAATTATAAGTAACGATATTTCTATATCCAGTGAACCACAAGTAATAGAGGATTTGGAGTGAGTTTCGTAGATATACTATACATAGGCACTGACTGATGTCTAGGTAACGATGTAAATAGGCAATTTAGTAAAGAAAGGTGCTTTGCAGAGTAAAATTAAGTACATAAGTAATAGTTAAGAAAATACTGTTATTATTTACTTATAGTAGGTAGGTACCTACATAAGAACTTGTTCAAGTGTGCCCCGGGGCGGTAGTCACGTAAATAGTTGATAATCACTAACTCATCGCTAAGTACGGTGAATTTAAAGACTTAGCGGCTAGTAAAGGGTCGCTAACTAGTCTAGACATTGTAAAGTCTTCAATTTTAGTGACTAGTTAGCGGTCGCTTATTAGTCTTGACATAGTTAGCGACTGCTATATTTCTAACCATAGAAGAAAAGTTAAAAAGCAAGGTAAAAAGAAAAATGAAAACTTAGCGACGGACTTAGCCCAGTCAGGTACGGAGTAGGTATAAGTAATAAAAATAAATGTATTTCAAACGAAACTGTCTTTACTACTTGCATCTCTTTTTCGTGAATACTTCTAATATACCTACCGCCTACACCTACACCTACAGGTGGTTTTTTTGAGAAGGGCGGTGATGGCCAACTCCGAAACAACGAGAGTTTGGGAAAAGTCGTGAAAGGAGTCAGCCCTCGATTTAAAAAAAAAACTGCATAAGCATTTATCTTTATCAAAAATCATTTGCTTTTGAAGGAAATGTTATTAGTTTTCTTTCGTGTAAAAATATAAAATGCTTAGTGAAAATTTGCTACATTCCCATCCATTTTAAGTAAAATATTTATTTGCAAAGGTTGATTATCATTCATTCCTTATTCAGCAACAGAATCCATTGGTTCAATAAACAGGGCGATTTTTTTTTTGGATAAATCAATTTCCGTCACAAGTAAAATATTTTTGAAAAAAATAAATATGCAGTTATTGTTTCCTTATAAATCGAGGGCATGACTCCTTTATGAGTACACGGCTTTTTTTTTCTCGAAAAACCACCCTGTATCCGAAAATAATGCATCTTTTCCCACTATTCACTTTTGTCTTGAATAGATTTAGATTGTAGTGGTAGAACAATCAGACCAAACTGTAACTTCTGCTGCAACCCTATAGGGGTCGTATTTTGAGAATCCCTACAACAATGCACCCCTTCATTATGAAGAATATATAACACAATGCGAAAACATGACATGAGCTCAATGCTTTCTTAACCGAAATCTTACCGAACGAGAGACACAGACACTCGGAGCCTAATTCTCGGCTCATCTCGGATCATTTTACAATTTTATTTTATTGCTTCTTTTCGAATAGAGATCGGCAGATTTCGTTGATTAATTCATCGACGACCTCATCGTAGAAGCCTCGACAGCTACGATATACGGAAAACGTAGAAATAGTGCGGGGTTGTGCATTGCCAATGTGTGGGACATTGAAAATCTCGGTCGGCCCGAGAATAGGGCTCCTGAAACCTCACTGTTACGTACGACTGTTATTTTCAGTTCTTTTTTAGAGGTCGTTATACATCGAGTTATTTTCTAAAGAACTCGATGTATAACGACCGTAACTGGTAGACATGAATAGAGTAGTAGGTAATGAGGAGTACACATTTTGTCATCTCTGTGAGAGTCCGCACCAGATAAATTTGCGTTTGACAGATGGCGAAAAACATGAATACCTAAGTAAAATGGTCTGAAAATACTTATATCTTCCGATCACAGACATGAATGGGAAAATTGAACTTTTATTGCGTTCAATGCAAGTATACAGGGTTATTCATTATTAGCTGCAAATACTCAGGAATAAGGTTCAACAAATAGAATAAAAAATATTTATGAAATTATTTTTTTTAAATTTGATCAAAAAAATTTTCAAGTTTTTGTATCAAAATTTTATTTTTATTAATTTCTTTACGGCTATTGCATAATGATTGCCATGGAGAACAGGACGATGACCCACCCAGGCGGTGACTGAACGCAGAGTGTCACTCACGGCGCGCGGGCGCGGATCAAAGGTCAAAATAGGTCAGGCACCAATGATTCCTTTATCGATTTTCTCGGGATTTTCATAACAAAACTTAAAAAAATCATTTCATAAATATTTTTTATTTTATTTGTTGAACCTAATTCCTGAGTATTTGCAGCTAATAATGAATAACCCTGTATAATTGTGATTGGGAGATAGTTTTTTTTTAATTTTCCGCAATCTGCCACGCACAACGTCATCTTGCGCGGGGTCTAGAAAGAAACGAAAAGTTTGTGGAACTAGTATTTATAGCACGCGGTAGTAGTATTAGTATTTGTACTTATAAAAGTTATTAAATTTAAAAACAACAATTATTTTTATACATTTTTCGCTGCTTACTAGAAATGTTACTTATCACGAAACTGATTATAATAAGTATATCACCATCTCGTGCAGCAGTTTCGCTTCAATCTCGCCGTGGTGGAGATGTGCTACCGTCCTGAAACAAATCACACAGCTCAATCAATTTGTTGGAATTGCGTTTCTGCTGCAAGACTGTAATAAAAATTCAATGCTATTTTCATGTTTCGCTGACATTGTTCTATGTGGTTACGCTAGTCTAGTCTCCACAAGAAATCTCAAAAAACAGAGTTGCACAGCATGTTTTACAGCACTGCAACAGGAAAAAAAACTATCACACTAGCGAAGCTGCACGCGGCCGCGAGTAGGGAATAAAGCCGATTTTCATTAGAGCAGACCGCTATTGGATATCATGTCATTCGAAAGAAGTAGTGTGGGGTAGCGAATATCTAGGAGGAAGGATAAAAGTGAGCGTGATATATAGACAGTAATGCAAAAAAGACATTATGTCAATGTCAAACATGTCAGTATGTCAGACGTCAAACGATTGTCTTGATGTTGGGAGACATGTCAACATTATGTCACTGTCAGTCAGTGAATGAAGGAAACTGAAAACTTCCTGTCCTGCCCTGCCTGAAATTTTATTGCAAATAAAACAAACATTCTTTAGAAATTGTAAGAGTGCTATTAGTTTAGCCCCAACATAAATCTGTGCTCCTAGCAACTTATCTCTAAACATGTCTCATGGAAAGCAAATTAAGAAATTCAAGTGGGCTTTAGACTTCAACCAGTCCTCAAAGTAAGTGCTTCCTTCCTTCCACCAATGTTCAATTGCTTCGTAATGCATTTGCCCAATAATAATAAAATGCGTTGTTTTATCTTACAGACACGGAGAAAGTAATATAGCCGCCGCTCTCGGCGCTCCTCCTGGCTTCAACCCATCCATTAGTTCTAATCATGCTGAAACCTCTAAGGACACAGACTCAAACTTGTTATTGATTAAAAAATTATGGGATGTGGCTCTTGGACCTTTGAAGCAAGTGCCTATGAATTTATTCATCATGTATATGGCCGGCAACTCAATTTCTATCTTTCCAATAATGATGGTGGGAATGTTGATAGTTCGCCCCGTTAAGGCTCTGTTTACAACTCAAAGCACTTTTAAGATGGTTGATGGCACTCAAGCAGTCGGCCAGAAATTTGTCTACTTCATTGGCAACATTGTAAACATACTGCTAGCTTTGTACAAGTGTCAAAGCATGGGTCTGTTACCAACACATTCTAGTGACTGGTTAGCCTTTGAAGAACCACAGACGCGAGTGGAACATATTGGTGGTGGGTTTTCTCTGGAGTAAAACAATGCAAGGATACTGTTTATTGCTAAGTTTATTTAAATTATATCATTGTGGAATACCAATATAGCTATTTACAATATAAATTAGATGTTTCGTGTTTATAGTACATTATACTGATCCTTTAATCTTTTTTGCCACTTATATCGGACATTTTCGCTTTTACAAAAGCTTGTGCCTTCTCAAATAATATTTTTGGGTCTTCAACTTTATCTATCTGCAGATGAAAGAAAACAAGCTGATTTAATTTCATAACACAATTACAATAACATTTAGTTTCAAAATTCCTGGTTCAAACCATTTTGTCATAAAGGAATACAGAAACTAACCATTTCTTTTTACCCATTGCCTTGTCACATTCCTGCACAGTTCTCTTACAAACATTTTCAACTGCATTCTGTATCAAAAAAATTGTTATTTTCATCACAGAAATGTGACAGAACAAAAGAGGCCATAAAATAACATCATAATTATGTAATTTGAACCAGGAGCTAGAGAAAACCAAACCAACATAATAATTTACCTATAGCATGAATTTAATGTAGATGACCTACTAAAATGCTGATATGGCCTCCTTTGTATTCTTTAAGTATTGTAGGTACCTAAGTAAAATGTAAGCATTATAAACTAATAATAATTTTTTTATTTAGGACAGGTTATTCGAGCTTTGGTCTTATTAAATTTGTCTAAATTTTTTTAAATGAATAGGTAAAACCATATTGAAACATCCTAAAGATTGCCTGTTTGACACAATTCAATTTCTATTTGTGGGTACCTACCTATGTATTGTATTCTAAGTGTGTATTTAAAAAAAAACACGCATTTATGTAACAATCTGGGTCTCAAAGTGTAAGCTCTGTTTAATTTAGTCAACAAATATTTAATCAACAAATATTATAAATAAGTTTATATTTATATGGCTCATTCACAATTACATGCTTAATGCTGGGTTTCATTAAACCATTAAATACCAATTATATTTAAATAAATTGTAGCCTATGTTTTATTCTGGTGTATATGTTATATTATAGTAAAGTTTCATTAAAATCCATTCAGTAAATTTTAGATGAAAGAGTAACAAACATCTATCCATCCATACTCTCAAACTTTCACGTTTATAATATTAGTAGGACAATATTCAATGATTGAGTCTCTGTCCTTGTGCATGTGAAATAAAATAATTATTGATAGCCACATTGTCAATGTATGCCAGTGAAAAAGGCCAATAAAAACTAAAATTTTGTTGTATTTACCTGATAATTTTGTGCGATGTAAACACCAGCATACACCCCGGTTCCGAATATTATCTGAAACAATTCAACTCGTCACTGTAGCTGTCCACATGAATAGAAAACAGGAGATGCAGCAAAACTGTAAGCATGATCCAATACACCCAAACATGGATAACTTAACTACATTCCTAATAGTTAATAATATCCATAACAATAGGAAACCTAGTGAGGGGCTTTTTAAACTCCTTGCTGCCGCAGGAAAGACAGGGCAGGTATGTATGCACAGGTACGCTTGCTAGAACTGAGTGCCAAAAACCTATGAGATTTGACTGTAAGTGTGGGATAGTGCCAAAAACCTATGAACCACCAAATAAATTCAGCATGAGTGCATCCTCTCCATTGTTATGGTATTTCTTGGTGCGGAGGGAGATTTACAGAATTAAATAAGCTACAAGGGTTTTTTAACTTTACTCTCATAAAACTTACACTGGTCTTAAGGAGTGATGATATACAACCCATTGTAGCATGGCACGGATATTTTTGAATCTTAATTTACATTTTTGTATTTACCACTCCATAATTTTACACACAGAACAAAAAACACTTGCTTGTTTTTTTTGTTCTGAGATATTACAGCAATATTAATATTTTGACTTTTGAAAATGCCAATATGACATTCTAATTTTGATTTTGTAGGCACCTACTGATACAAGTTAGCAAAAAGATTTCATGATAGCAGGTACACAGCAAGGTTTAGGAAAAGTTTTTACTTGTACCTATTTAGTTATCATAATCAATCGCATAAAAATGTGTTGCGTTATGATCAAATTGGTTTAAATCTCAGCTTGAAATGTGTACTTTTGTAGTGAATAACAATGTAGGTAGGAAGTTAAAAGAGACATACAATTTCTTGTATGTCGAAAAGGAAGTTTGTGTGAGTCTTTCGAATATTGATATAATTTTATAAAGGGGCTATGCACAATGAACTGGTGCATAAATCTTCTGCCCAGCTTGTGCATCACATCATAATAATAACACAATTTATGAAGTACTTTTTGTTCACATGCAACCTATCAGTAGGTACATAAATAATAATCAATAGTGTGCCAAGATTTGATGCGCCAGAGCACAAAAGAATTAAGTAGGTACGTATGAAAGAACAAAGAAGATTATTTTTGTAGACATCTACCTACTGAACACAAATAGATACCTATTGGGCTTATAATTTTTAAAAATCTTGGCCTACTAATCACTTATCCACCAGATATAAACCAATGATAGCTAGAGCTTTCTGAATGAAACTTGCGCGATGATAGTTAATATAAGTTGGTGAAAGTAGTAATGAAGATTTGTGAAAGAATAAAAAGACCAAAACAACACAATTTTTATCGAGGTTGTCTTACCAATCCTTTAATCATATTTCCTAGAATGGCCAGCGTTTTAGCGGAAAATACTTCCCTCTTAAACGAGGGTTCAGTAAAATTCAATAAAGTTATTCAACGTTCGGCTGCGTTTTTCGCACAGTAGTTTTGTTGATTTGCAACTTTTGAGTTTTGAAAGATGTTGTTTTTCTTCTTCTTCTTACAAGGAATCTGTTCATTCGGACAATTTGCCAATGTCAAGTGAGGGTTTTTAGTCAAGTCAGTCAATAGACAAGTCAGCTTTCATAATGACTTTGGAGAAAAAGATGGCATTTTCCTTCAAAACTCATAAAGAACTCAAAGTAACACTAGAAAACCAAATGAAAAGCTATGTCACTGCCCAAAATGACAGAAAACGAATTCTTTCTTCTCAAATCAACGGCTTGCTCTCAGAAAAGACTGGCAGAGCTGGCTGCCGTAGTTGGCTGCTATGTGGCTGCTCTTGCCGTCTGTCATTTCAACTTCGATACACATTGTTGCAAATGTCATTGTCAACTTTCAAAAATTTTACACAATCAAGTCGGAAAGCGAACATCATGCTCGCACTATTAATCTGAAACCGTATTATTTGTATTGTAGGCATGTAGGTAGATTCTGATTGTATACCCAACCCACTCACGCGCAGCGTTTCTAGTAACATTTATCTAAGTACTCATTGCGAATAGAGGGCAATAGTGAGTGACTATTACCCTCTATTTTTTTGGAAATTCCTGTTCTGATGCATGTATGTTTGCATGTTTCCTTGCAGTTGGTAGATGCCATAGTAATAGGTAGGTACTTTTATCTGGCACCCTTACGTGCTTCGGTGGCTTCCGTACTGGGCAGAAAGTAGGTACATCCTTCCAGAAACAACAACGGTCATCCATACTAATATTATAAATGCGTTTGTAACTCTGTCTGTCTGTCTGTCTGTCTTCCTGTCTGGCTTTCACGCCAAAACTACTGAACCGATTGAAATGAAATTTGGTACACAGATAGTTGAGGGCCTGGGGAAGGACATGGGCTACTTTTTATTGCGAAAAAGGGGTTGTAAGGGGTTGAAAATAGGGGTTGAAAGTTGTATGGAAGTATCGTCATTTTTAGAGCTAGAAACTTAAAACTTATTTTTTAGTCTGTTGATTTGATATAAAAAAATATGACATTCAAAGTTTGTGCTGGGGGGGTAGAGGGAGGGGAGTGTAGAGGGAGGGGAGTACAGGGGGGAGTGTGGAGGGGAGTACAGGGGGAGTGTGGAGGGGAGTACAGGGGGAGTGTGGAGGGGAGTACAGGGGGAGTGTGGAGGGGAGTACAGGGGGGAGTGTGGAGGGGAGTACAGCGGGGAGTGTGGAGGGGGAGGTGCGGGGGGAGTACAGGGGGATTGTGGAGGGGAGTCTGGGGGGAGTGCGGGGGGAATGTGGGGGGGTGTTGAGGAGAGTGGGGGGAGTTCGGAGAGGAATGCGGGGGGGATGAAAGTGTGGCGTAGTACGACGCCATATGTCTAAGTTTAGTAAGAGGGCAGACGACTGTGTCACGTGCACGCGAATATGACGTTGTTATTTAATTACTGTTTTCTTCCGCTGCAAATTAAAAATGCTACCCATAGACACTATACCACGCGGACGAAGTCGCGGGCACAGCTAGTTGGAAGATAAAATAAAATCAGTTCAGTTGACAAAATCACTTCTTAGATTTATAAATAAATTATTTTTTATTTTATTTAAAAAACCTACCTACTTTGGTCCATTTTTATTCAAAAATAATAATAAAAGATTCGTATAGCTACCTATTTAATTAATATGAAATAGTAGGTAAGGTATGTATGTACCTATATACTTACAGACAATAGAAAAGTCAGGCAGAAGGTACAGTCAGATGCACGAGAATGTAGTTACTTATACAATTCTAAACAGGGTAGGTATAGGTAGGTATTTTGTGTCGCAGAATTGCAATGGACATGACATACCTACTATAAAAATTATGTGAACATATCAACTGATTGCCTCAAAGATGATTTCAGATCTTTGAGTTTTTGCATTGCAAATGTCCATTGAAATGCTGCGACATTCGATATCATTAATTAAAGATACATACCTACCTACTAGTGGAGCAACTGTGCCTTTCTTTGAACTTTGAACAACCTTGCTTATAGGTAGGTTACAGGTTATGTTTATGGTTAGGTACCACTTAACATGTAGTGAGTCATCAGCTAGTTGCTAAAAAAGTACCGTAATAATAGGTGGACCGTACATAGGTACCAACCATTCCTAAAAATAAATGATCACAAATTAATCCATAGTCTATCTACTAACTAGAAATACAAAAAAACATAAGTAGGTATGCACCTACAACTTATTTCTAAACATTATTATTATATTACTTAGATAATTATTATAAGTCTGTTGTCATTGGCCCCACTATGATTTGCACATTCGCTTAAAAACATTTGCTTTATGTGTGCAAGTACCTAGCTAACATAGATAGGTACTTTACAGGGTCGGGTAGATACTTACCTACTAAGTTGGTCTTACATTTTATTCATAAGTTAAAGCCTTCTTATATAAATTATTCTAATCTGAGCTATTGTTCACTGCTTCTAAAAAGATATTGAATTGAATCCTCGTGAAGAGCAATCATAAGCATTATTATTCCACCTGAAAGAATGCCCACGACTGCTAACAATAAATTAATACTTTTTCCGTGATTGTTTAGATTCAACTCCGGCACTAAATCGGCAAGCGCTATGTAGAGGAATGTGCCAGCAGTCGCGGCGTATATCCACTGCGAAGCGGATTCGTGGTCCTCTGCGAGCCAGATCCCGCCAGCCATACCCATGAAGCTGAGGACGGATGACAGAATGTTGTAGTATAGAGCTCGCCTTATGCTCATACCGGAGCGCAGCAACACAGCAAAATCTCCAAGCTCATGGGGCAATTCATGACAGAAAACCGCCAAGGCCGTGGCGAAACCTGTGACCGGATCACCGCTGAAAGCGGCCCCTATGGCCAGCCCATCGGTCAAATTGTGCAGCCCGTCTCCAACAATCACCATCAACGCAGTCGAGGATATGGGCCGCTCTACAGGAGGCGGCGGTGATCCTGGCATCATCGCACCCAATTCTATTGGATCTATCTGCTTTGCACTTTCAATTTTCATTTCTTCGACCGTTATTCCTGGTGCGGGATCATGAGAGTGACTATGACCTCCATTTAGAATTTGCATAATGGCTTCTACTGTGTAGAATAGGAGGATAGTGAGAAAAGTAACACTGCACTTGAGAACAACCTCAGACTCCTTTTGCTCCTCCAGACCGTGAGATTTAAGCGCGTGAGGCAGGAGATGTAGTAAAGCATCACCACACAAGGTACCCACTGCGATAGCCACTAAGAAATGTAGCACTTGGTTGAATATCGCCGATTTCAGCAAAGGGACTATCGCTACCCCTATAAGGCCAGTTGCGCTGATTACTAGAATGCTCAAGCTTGCGTAGATCCAAACTGTAAAAGAATAAAAACGTGATTAATGAAATCGAAAGACAAGAAGAGGAAACGAAGAAATAAATGGTTTGGTATCTTCTACGACATCATATACACACAAATACTTTTGTAAGTGTAAAGCCGTGGTGTACCTACTATGATGGATGAACTCAGACTTTTTCTGTGACTCGCAGACTTTAGTTTATAGGAACAGGCAAGGCCCGATAAAACAGGTCGTAGACGTATTGGACGGAACAAAATGAATTAAACAAAGGCTTATACTCTGATGTCCTTACCCAAATATCTTTCAGTTTTTTCAACAGGTGCCTCACTCTTGAAGCAAGACCGCTGCTCAAGTTGGTATACAAGGGCAGGGCACATTTCTAGGAACGTTTTAGCATTGATGCTGATCACGCCGGGCTCGCTCTCCATGCCATACAAGTCCAGAATTTCTTTCGGGGTCAAACATGATCTTTGCGTTTTAGGCTGTTCTGCTCCTGAAATGAAACATATTTTTGTAAATGCAGGGGAAAATGTGGCACTTCGGGAATGCTGACTAAATTTAAAACTTTAACAATTATCATTCTTTTTAACCGACTTCAAATAAAAACAGAGGATGTTTTTTAAGTTTATTATAGCATAGCTTCGTCATTTAGGAACCGATTTAGTAAATTCATTTTTATATGAAAGTTAATACTTCAAGATTGTTCCCATTAAAATTTCATCAAAATCGGTTTAATAGTTTGGCCCTGAAGTCGGTTTCTCTATGAATTATCCGACAGTTAACTGCCAGGCTCATAAACTGCCAGGCTTTTCCCGATTAAAAGTGTAGTCACATATTCGAACTTGATATGATTTGTTCTATTTGTAAAATGTAGGTGAGTATCTGACCAATTCTAGTGCTCACAATCAATCGATGAAGAAAACATGGGAAATGGGTGAAAACTTGCCCCTGATGCATATAAATATATTATCTGCATCTAGATGCTAAAGCCTGTGCAAACGAAAAACTGATAAGGACTGGGTAGGATATTGATAAAAGATTAAACAGCTCTAGTCACAACAGACAGGTAAATAAAGCTAGTAAACATTCCTACCACCTTAATACTAAGAAAAGTACAGTACGCCGGAAGAAATGGCTACGCTATAAAAAAATACTCTACCACTGAATTGAATACTAAGAAAGGTACAGTGAACCGCAATAAATCGTTACACTATTCAAAATTACTTCGACTACTTTTTGTTCAAGTTTGATCACTCCCATGTAAACATCGTACACGTACTCCGTAAAAGTCGACGACATTTATTTAGCCAAGGGCTCCTCTTTCAATAATACTCCTCAAGACTAGGAGTCTAGACTGATGCAATTCCTAAGCACCATCGAACTTCTATTGTTTACGCGTCTATTGTTTGCCGTGACGAGGAAAATCATTTTCTGTTTCGTAATAATTCCTATAATACTCAGATAGTAATGGATTTGGAAGCGTTGATTAGTTTAAATTCTATTTCTGGTATAATATCGCAGATTAAACGTTACTTATCGTGTTACCTACTTCACGAACTGTTTTCCAGGAAGCTATGATATTTCCTACAATACAGAGTTTGGCATCAACTCAAGAAAACATCCTTGACTATCACAAGCAAGGGTCACTGATGACGGAGCAATTGTTACGCAGCCGTCATCCTTAATAGGATAATGACGAGTTACAATGGGCAGTCGTCAATTTCTTCGAGTTGGCGAGTAGGAATAAAAGGAGAGCTTGTCATACATATTCAAGGTAGTCAAGCGACACAAAGGCGTTTGTTGTTTGGCCTTTTGAAACAAACGAAAAATAGTTCTACGTTTTAGGCTGCGGAATTATAATTTCTACTACTAATATATTTATGGACGTGCCTCTGATCAACCCCCCCTCACGCCACTAATGAATAATGCAACAAAATCGCAACAATCACTTTGAAACGTCGTCCATCTGTCCATCTGAGTTCTCGATCGGAGGCAATTTTGGCTGCCATCCACAGAATAATTGAAACAATTTCTTTTGGAAGTAAGTTATAATTATATTTTGGTTGATCGTTAAGTATTTATTTTATGATATTATGAATCTCGTATATAACCTCTCAAAATGTACCTATTAGAATGTACTAACCACAAGTACAAGTCACAATACATTAAAAAATAAATAAATTGAAAACTTTATTAAGCAATCAACAATAAATGAAGTCGGTAAAAAGGCAAAAATAAACAACAACAATGGATGTAATGGGTAGATTGATTAATTTTAAGTACCTACCTACGTTTTGTTATAGACAGGAGTCGTTTCCTCCTTTCATTCGATCGGGTACAACTTCAAGGGTAAATGGGTCAATGACAATAATCAGATCTGATAATATACTTCTCTGGTATTTAGATAAAAGGTTTTGCTCGTAGGCTTTACTCGTAGAGCAAATTCCATTAATTGTTTTTTAAACCGTGCTACGAAAGTGCTACGAAACCTCGTAGCAACTTGAACTAGTAAAAATAAAATTAACTCAGCTTTTATCCCAGCTATCTAGGTACGGGGTAGGGCATGCTCCCGGGAAGTATCAGTATCGAAAGTACCGGGAATTATCGCTGATTTTGAACTTTTCTAGTACCGGTTCTCCACGAAGGAATTCCCGATACTTTCGATACTTTCGATACTGATGACAATGATCAATTATTGGTGTTTTCTTAGTACGATATAAATAAATATCGATAAAAAACACTTGCTATGCGTTCAGTTTCACTTTTCTGTATACATTGCTAGATATTTTGACAAATCATGAACCTATAATTGACATCATTCAGATAATATCTCAACAATTTCGGACAAGTCAAAACGAAAATGACATGTTTATTTTACCTGAATTGAAGATTGTTTAATATTGTATTATTCATATTTAGTTAGATGTTCGTTACTATTTATGATAAAATCTGTTAGAAAAAGAACGAAAATAACATAGACGGCTTTCTTTACGAAAGATGGAAACGCTTTTACATTCAACTTACGCCTTGCTTATATTTCGCTATATCTTTGCTGAGCTGATTTAGTTAGATAAATTACATAGTTTGTTACTGTTAGTTTTAACTATTGATTTATTTGATGATTATTCGATTTAACCTGACTCTGATTGTTGCGTGCACGCACAGAGAGTTTTTGTATTATAATAATGAAGATATACAAGAAATAAATGAGAATATCCTGAGTGACCTATACGGATTTCGCCGAAATCGGTCAACAGGAGACCTTCTAGCGTATGTCACTCACTTATGAAGTGAAGCTATCGAGAGAAACGGAGAAGCTTTAGCAGTTTCTCTGGATATATCGAAGGTTTTTGACCGGGTTTAGCATGACAGCCTACTAAGCAAGCTTCCTACGTATGGATTACTCACTGGCTCATGGTTTTGGGTATCAGACTTTCTGAGAGACCGATCAATTTGAGTAGTCGTTGACGGCTGCTCGTCTGATCAAATGGCAATTAATGCCAGAGTTCCTCAGGGGTCAGTTCTCTCTGCAACACTTTTCCTGCTGCACATCAACGATCTGCTTAGGCCCGGTATCATTGAGTATGCAGACGACAGCACCGTTGTAGAGAGATACATACCTGAAGCACGTTCCAGTGGATCTCAGATCCAGTCTCATAGAGAGGCAATGATTGAACGCATGAACTTAACGCTGAAGGTAGTCGCAGAGTGGGGCGATGCCAATTTGGTGAAGTTCAATGCTTCAAAAACACAGGCGTGTCTATTTTCCGCTAAGAGGGTCAATTTCACCTGACTCCTACTTTTCGAGATGTATCCCTTCCGATTTCAGACCAACTAGAGCTTCTAGGGTTTACGCTAACCAGTAAATTTTGGCTCGTTCATAGAATCCAAAAACAAGACAGCTGCGAAGAAGCTAGGCATTCTATCGAAGGTGAGACAGTACTTCACACCGGGACAGCTTTTTAACCTGTACCAAGCACAAGTCCGGTCGTGTATGGAGTACTGTTCTCATCTCTGGGATGGCTCTGCCAAATACCAGCTTGAGGTATTGGAAGCTTTTGAGAGACGAGCCAAAAGGCTCATTGGTAGCGACACTAGTCGAGTCCAAGCTCCTAAGTCTCGAACATCGTCGTAAAGTTGCCAGTCTATCGGTAATTTACAGGATACATTTCGGAGTATGCTACGGAACTTCACAATTTAGTTCCCCCATCCCCATTCTACCATCGGACCACTAGACGCACGGAAATGCGGCATCCATACCTGGTTGATGTTCCAACTGTCCGTACCAAGAGCTTTGCTTCAACTTTTATGTTGCGGACAGCCAAGGAATGGAATTCCTTGCCGGCGTCTGTCTTTCCGAGTACCTACAAATTGGACGTTTTCAAGACAAGAGTGAATAGGTATCTTCTAGGTAAGCGTGCTACATCGTCGACCGCATCATCACTTAACAGCAAGTGAGATAGCGGTCAAAGGCAAACAAAAATCGTGTATTTTGTGGTTGTGTGCGGCTCTCAATAAAAAAATATATCTCAATAATACAAAGTGTATTTTTCAGTAGTTTTTCTTTCATTGTATATCTATACGGTCAGTTTTATTAAAAAAATTAAGTCAGTATCGAAAGTATCGAAATTCCCGGGAATTCCCGGTTCCGGGCCCAGTATCGGGCGAAAATTCCCGGTTCTGACAATGGTTCCGATACTGCATGCCCTAGTACGGGGGCTGTTTTTTTCTAAAACTATTAAGACTCATTTCAGTGCCAAAAACAGCTGGTGCAGTCGGCTGCACTGTGTATACGATTCGTTAAAATTAAATTTTAACTACTTTGCTCCAGGAGCAAAGGGTTCATTCAATAAGTTAAACGTTACATGAATTATAATTTCATAATATGGTTTCAGTTCAATTAATGACAGCCAAACAGAGTGCTGTGCAGTGCAGTCTGACGTGTGGTCTGACGCTCATTGTTTTTTGTGTTAATGGTCTAAGTATGCCCGTTCCGAGACCCAAGATCATTATTGTCTAACTTGAAGTCCATTATCAGTGAACGATTTGCCGATTGTCACTGGTTGGCCCAGTCAGAATTTTGTTGGTATTGTATAAGGTATTCAACTGAAGTTCATTTCGGCGTTACGCAATTCCAAAATACGAATTTCCATAAAGTTCCATTCACACATTCACATTCACACAAGTGGCAGTTCTAGACTAGGATTTTTATAATGTCCCAAAAGTTAAGAGCCGAGCGGGTTTGAACCCGCGACCTTCTCCTTGGTACGGGGATGCGCTGACCACTGCGCCATCGGATCCTAATCACACTCGACGAATAACTTAGGGACTGTTCGGCACTAACAGTTTCGTGTTATTCCTTTGAACGTGGAACTTACGTGGAAGTAGAGATCGTCTGTGCCGATGCTGTGGGTCGTGCAGAGGCCTGAAAGAGCCGTTGACACGGTGAAGAGTGATGTCATGCGGAGAGTTGAACATCTTTCCTCCGACGGCGCCGAGACCCAACTTTTCAAGAAGGTGTTCGAAACCCTGAAATAATACGAATTCCGGATTAAAGGTGATAAAATAGTTTCACTTTTTTAATAGAATTAGTACGTACCTAAGTTATATTATTTTATGTTCTGTATTATTAGGTCAGAACATCATTTGGCAACTTTTTTTTGTTGATGATGTGTAATTGTAGTTGTGTGTTCATGTAAATTAAATGTAAACGGAAATGGAAAAAAATCTGAAACAAATACAAATCATACGACTTGCATTTGATTCAGTTGTTTTTTAATTTCCGCCTGTCACACGGTAAATTATCTTGTGCGGACTCTAGATAGCGCTTGTGAAATGACTAATCAAAACTTTCCATTAAATTTTGGAAAGGTAGATAATATAAATGAGTAGTCTGTAGTAAAAAAATACGTAAGATATTCGTTTGTAAACAGAGATACAGTACGCACGCACAACAACAGTGGGTAAAGATAGGTGATGAAGCTATAAAAGTACTAGACCCTACCGACAATTGCGCACTAGATACATTTAGTTTATTCGAGAAATAATTATGAGACCACGGCCTATACAGAAACATTGCTTGAGATAATTTGACAGTTCTCCATTGAAAAGTGTTAAAAATCTATGCTTGACTCTCGACTCACTGTTTCTGCCTAAGCCCGATTTTAGTTTACTCCTTTCTAAATATGTTATTGGTTGATTAGACATTGGCATCCGTTAAATAAGCCCATGGTAAGCCTAGATTTTGGAGCCTGTGCAAAACATACTACCTTCAACCAAAAACATTACGTGTTTTAAAAGACAGTAAAGTATTCCACTTTTTTACTTAAAAAAAAAACACTTGTTTTATTGGTAAGACAAAATCTAACTAAACTAATTAGTATAGGATCCCTAGAAGAAGGACCTTCACCGAGCTGGTTATTTAATGAAACGTATTTTATATTTTATTAAACATGCCAATAAATATATTCTATATGGGTTGCCTATCAAATTTCAGTCCAGGATATGATTAATTAATAATAAAAAAAAAAAAAGTTTTTTTAACTTTCCACCGGTTTGTTTATAAGGCAAATTCTATACCAATCGAAAGTATAGACCCCATAGAATATGCAAACGTTAGGTTGCCTATTTTTTTCCGGTCACAACTATCGGGTAGCCAGGTATAAACAGGAAAATCGATACTAGCATTTTGCACCGGTATGTTTATTGAATAAAAATACTGGGGTCTATACTTTCGATTGGTATAGAATTTGTTTAATAAACAAACCAGTGGAAAGTTTTTTTTTTTTTTTTTTTAATTATTAATTAATCATAATTATCCTGGACTGAAATTTGATAGGCAACCCATATACATATAATATATTTATTGGCATGTTTAATTATATATAAAATACGTTTCATTAAATAACCAGCTCGGTGAAGGTCCTTCTTCTAGGGATCTTAGACTAAATAACATTGTTTTTTTTTTTACTAAAAATTACTTTACTAATTTTTTTCTCAAAATTCACAGACACTAACAATACCACGATTTTTTTTAGTTAGTCAAAATAACACAAATTAAAGTAATTCAATTATAAAAACGATAAATATCGTCAGAGATATTGTATAAATAAAACAAAACCAAAAAACAGCTGAATTGATAGCCTCCTTCTTTTTTGAAAAACCTTTATAAGTAGAACAAAATAAATGTGAGTGACTCACAAATTTCACAATAAGGTGACTGACCCTTTTTTAGCAATCGTTCCGAACTAAGTACATAATACAGGCACCAACTTTACTTACTATTCATCATTTCTTTTCAACCGGCTTAAAAAAACAGGGTGGTACAGTCAACAACGTGGCAACACACGCGCCTACAGTAACTCAGCTTACACAAATTTAAAAAAAATGTTACGATCTGAAAGGTTGGTCATCCAAATCAGTAGGCCTACCATGAGCTCTGTCTCTGGTTCTGGTTTTGAGTCTGTGAAGTCTGTCTAAATAAATCCTACGTCAAAACGTCACACACACAGTATAATGCACTGGTGAGCACTCACACAGACTCAAAACCAAAGCCAGACAGAGCTCATGGTAGGCCTACAGTTCAGCAGTTTAGTAATGAAGATTGTTTTTAATTTCTTTTTAACGTATTCCTTTATTTAAATAAAGAAATAACTTCAACTTCGTAGACGAGTGCTACGACAAGGCATTGGCCACGGGTCCACTCTACACAAAATCAAATCAAATATGTATTTAGTCAGTAGTATCACAAGCATCACTTTGAAACGTCTTAAAGCTAGGTGTCTCTAAGAGCCAATTCCACGTCAAAAGACATCAACGCGCGAGCAGTGCTACGACTGCTACGAAAATTACATGTGGATAAAGGTAGCTTTGGAGGAGGCCTTCACCCAACCTGGGGTTCTTGCACCATAAGAGAAATAATTAGAATTAAGTACTAACAAAATTTTAAATATGCATACTAACCAATTTAAAACTAAATAGTAGTAAGTTAATGCAAGAAATAAAAGGCTTTTTTATTTTTATTTTATTTTAAAGGTAGCTAAAGTTTTACACACTCAAGTCGGATTTGTTTGTGAGGTATTGCCTAATCATGCCTAATTATGCCTAATCATTGCTTAAAATCCTTTCACCACACTTGGTTCGAAAGAATCAGTGACACGATAAGAAGAAGAAGATTGCCTAATCATTAACAAAATCATGAAAAGATGATGGACATGGAATCAGTAGTCAGTAGTAGTAGAGCTCTTTGTGATGAGCTCGTCTGGGGAAGTACTATCACCATGCCTATTTCTGCAGTGATAGCGGAAAAGAAGGCTATCGGAGTTTTATAGCACCATGGTTTTAATTTTCAAGATGACCACAACAAAACAAATATTTACAAACTATCTCTTTTTGTACCCTGTAGGCGTAGGCCTACAGGGTACAAAAAGAGCAAGAGCAGAGCCAGAGACAGAGCGAGACAGAGCTTGTAGTAGCACACGCTCTGCCTGGCTCTGTCTCTGGCTCTGGTTTTTAGTCTGTGTGAGTGGTGACTAAATAAATCCTACATCGAAACACACAGTATAATACACTAGTGAGCACTCACATAGACTCAAAACCAGAGCCAGAGACAGAGCCAGACAGAGCTTGTGGTAGGCCTAAAGGTTACTTCGTAAAAACAGCCACGTAGGTGTATTATATTAATTGTCCAGCCAACGGTAAGTACTTGTTTACATACGAAAATTGAATGTGTCCTATGTCCTTGGCAACAATGGCAACGCATCAGCAACCCCGTCGAGGTTACTGAATCTCCAAGGTTTTTAGTAAAATTGGATATGCTTTGTACAGTTGCCCGCACTATCTTAGTGCAGCCATCTGTACAATCATAATTATTCTCATAATTTTCAAAATTATGTCCATACTGTTTATTTATTTACAACTAGCGGCTGGCCGCGGATTCGCTCGCCCCACTCCCGTTCCCGTTATTATTTCAAGATAAAAGTATCCCATATTCTTCTCCCGGTTTTAAGCTACTTTCCCACCAATTTTCAGCCAAATCAGTTCAGCCGTTCTCGAGTTATAAATAGTGTAGCTAACACGACTTTCTTTATATTACTTGTATATTCACATCTGGTAGATTTAACGAGCATAAGTAGCACTAATTTGGTAATTTGGTATTTTTTTATTATTTATTTAAAAAATCCATGCCTTACCCTTTACCTACCCTCTGTTTTCAAATCTATCATGAACTTTCAGTGATCTCATTTCGTAGGAAATGAAGTGACTATTGTATTCAATTACGCCAACAAGTATTGCAGTTTTATCGACCACACGAGAGTAAAAGTATAATCAAAGCAAAACATGTTTGTTAGGTGCGCATTATTTTTTACTAATACCTACTTATCACCACACTGCGGCGAAGTCATGACGCAGACGCAGATTCGGAGTAGAATAACGAAAGATTTTCACGTAGCCTTGCCGTAACTAATACGTGACTATTATCAACAATTTATTGCAAACAACAAATACTACTAACAATCATTAAATATTTTATGGACAATCAACAAATATTTACATTGATGAAGATTGCGTCAATGTCAATCATAACTCTATATAGCTAGTCATTCAAAGCACTCACACACAAGTTTCTATCCTTGAATCTTCTCGCAGAATTGGATGCGTAAAAAAAGTAAGCGAGCAGGGTTTTTCTTCCTGTTGGCCTACCACAAGCTCTGTCTGGCTCTGTCTCTGGCTCTGGTTTTGAGTCTGTTTGAGTACTCACCAGTGTATTATAATGTGCGTGTGACGTTACGACGTAAGATTTATTTAATCAGCACTCACACAGAATCAGAACCATAGCCAGAGACAGAGCCAGACAGAGCTTGTGGTAGGCCTACTGTTGTGACAGTTATTACGTAACATCAAACATAAAAAAAATTAGGTAATCAACAATACTACCATTTTAATGTAAAAACCTATAATACTCTTCTAACTCCTTTTGGTAGTAGGTATAACCGAGAGAATCATTTCGTTTATTGGAATTTGTAAATAAAAATAATAATTCGTAGCTCATATGCTGATGAAGAGCGATTTGAAACATCTGTTGGTTTGTAACTATACCATGTTTATCTTTTCTGTTCAAGAACAATGCCGCGAAAAATTACAATTGAAGTGTAATTTTTCACGGAGTTTAGCTGAATTTAGAAATAAAAGACACTTAGTTAGGTGAACAAGAATGTTGAATTATTGGCACCACCAAAGAGTGGGATGATTTCGAGGGAGAGATTTGTCCAGCAGTAGTTGACCAGTGGACACTGTAGTTGATAGATAGTCATTTATTGATAAATGTTTTTGTACTTACAGGTCAACTTGATAAATAAACAATCTATTCAGCTTTTACTTGCTAAAGCAGCTAATCAATATATTTAATATCACGCGTGGATTAGACATGGAAATACAAATAGATTAAATAAAAACATTGTAGCAATTTGCTTGTTAAGAATGTAAGTACATTATGTACCGGCTTGAAGTCATAAATGTATTAACGATCCCTGGAAAAACAATGTAGCTAAATGTAATTTTCCAGTATTCCTCGGCAACTTTGTTACAATAAACAAAATATAAGATAAGCTTGACAGCTATCTTCTCTTGATATTAAAATCACGCCTATTCTTGCCCCGCGGGATTCAAATCTGCGACTTCCGCAATCATAGGCAGAGTCGCTATGGTCAAGCGCTCAACTGAGATGGCCTGCCATTGTATAACTTATCATCACTTATTGTATTGTTGCATATCTATAGGTATTCATTTCATAACAAGAACTTATTAGTAGTCAAATTTTATCAATAATACTATATCGTGTGCGTGCGAGTGCTATCATTTACGAACAAAACAAACTATTCATTGACTGTTCATTGATTTATTGATGAGAATATCAGAAAAAAGTACCTACTTTGCTAAACATCTAAAACAACAGTAAATATAATATGAGAGATTGTCATTTTTTAAATTTTCTATACTACCTAGTACTTAGTTGAATTTATAGCATGTCATGTAAAGGGATCAAAATCTAACCGATGAAATAGATAAGCCAGTGTATTTAGGTAAGTATTCGACGCCGTACCTGTCTATGTTAAGGAAACACTAATTTCATAATTATTGTGGTTCGATGAACTTGCGTTTACGAAATAGGGAAAGGTGTTTTAGAAAATCGCAGCTGGCGAAGTTTCCTGCTGCGACAAGAATCACAACAGGTTGGGAAAGTGAGGCAGAAATACATTATAAAGTGGTTGAAAGTGTGATACGTAAAGGGTATCAAAGAGTAAAGTCAATAGAACGGCTCATAATTATCTATTTTACCGACGGTTTGAGCAATAAACTAACATCGTGTTTGCTATTTTATTTAAGAGACAAGGTAAAGCATAAGTAACTTTAATTTAATTCATGAATTCAGTATATGACACATAAATATAATATTCAGGTAGCTTATACTATTTACGCAGATCTTACCTCGAAAGTAATAACTCCTTTGTAGCCATATTTGTCGAATATCCTGTCGATGAAGTATTGTTCCGCGGGCGCGGGCAGAGTGTTGTTGTCCATGAGGAGTGGCTCCAGCTCCAAAGCACTGGGGTTGGGGCCGGAGCTGCAGCTGGCAGAGAGTGCCAGCAGCGCTACGACGGCACACGGAGTACACATGCTCTCGACTGAGGACCAGGCGGATGCCGCTCTCGACGCTCCCGGTGCGCGCCAGCGGCGAACCCGCGCCGCACACTATCGCCCGATCTGCTTCAATTACCTCGTGCGCGATAATGACGGTTCGCACTGCGCTCACGCATCGGACGAACTGACCCGCGATTATATTTTGTTTATTTACAAATTATCAATCTATCGATTAAGTTATGTACAAGCGAGCGTCTGAATTGAGCTCAGGTATGCGTCTGAGACTTTCACCAAGCGATCGCCGAAGCCCGGCGCTGACACCGTTACAGATAATGAGGTGTATTTGCGAAGTGGCAAGAGAACCTTCGGATTCTTACTTAAGTTGGTTTCGGATGGCCACGAACTTTCAAGGATATTTAACTAGCGGTGGATTGACAGTGGCGTCCCATTGTTATCAATACAGCGTGGCTAAAGCACCAACGTGGAAGTGGGACCGAGGCCTGATCTTATAAAAGTTGTAGTTTATCATAGTGTTTAGGATTCCTACAATATTTACCTATGTAATAATTATGTTACGACTTCTATTGGGTCAACGCAGGCGACTTCGACGTCGTAATGGTCGTTGTTACCAGGTACCAGGTGTTTTGGTATGTAATGTACGTGTACAACTAGAAGTCCTCCCTACTTAGTGAGCAATTTTTGACACACCTAGTAATATTTTTTTGCACTGCAAGAGTTACCTAGAGCACCTGTAGTAATGTGATACAACAGAATAAATACATTTTTAATTTGAATTATTCAATGCAATGTTATCAAAAAAACCCTCATATTTAGACCTAGAGTAAAAATCATTGAACTATGTTATATTCATGGTTACTCAGTACGCAGGTTAGGTTCTCAATAGATACCGGACGTCCCTAACAAGTATTCTCAAGCAGAAATCTTACGGTGGAGCAAATCAGGACCTGTACCAGCCTAACTGCAAAAAAACATGATTTCATTCTAATACATTTTTTTTCTGTTACAGGTACCCTAAAACTACCAATTCTCTTCCTCATTCACGCCTTTGTGCAAAATATGCATTCTGTGGTGCGCCTTAGTTTTTGGCCCATTTGATACCAATTGATGATTTGATAGATTTATAGTCAGTGCACGGGATTTTCCTATAAATAATTCATAATGTTGACTAGCCAATGGGTAATGTACCTACTATGCATAGCTAGATAGAGCTAGCCTTACAATGATTAGATGCCGCTATTTTATTTATTTTTCCACAAATTAGTTTTTTTTAAATTGTATTTTTTGAGAAGGTTCTAAAAATTACTTTGGTAATTTAATATTGGTAATTGGTTATTCCTTTTAAAAAGCTCTACTTTGGGTTACTAAGTACATAATGATCGTTCAGTGTGCTAGCTAAATGAGTTAGGTTACTAATTAAACAGACCAAAATGACGCAGATTATCAGCTTGAATAGGGCTACTCCTGGATCTCTCCCATAATATAAGCCGTAGTCACCAACTCACTACGCTTGCCAGGCAAATTGGTGACCCCATTATTGGTATTGAAAAGGTAGTAGGTACCTAAACGAAGATGCAGCTGCCCATCCCTCTATTGCGTTCCTACAGTCGCCGCAGTTTCTTTTACGTCCTCCCCTCTCATGGAGGTCTCTTCCCATGGATGTCGTATTCTTTGCCAGGGTCACCAAGATCACCTGTCACTTATAAGCTGAAAACCGTGTGACAACTTCTGACTCGCATGCTTTGAACTTTTGATAGATAAACATTGAACTTATTTATCAAAAATCGTGAGCAACTATTTTGTGTTTTACTATTTAATAGTTTATACCCAAGTTCAAAAACCAGTAAGGTAACCTTTTAGGTAGGAAAGGTGGGGAAAATAAGCGAGAGGGAAGTACCTTCGCTTTAAAAGATTTTCCTACCTCAATTCAGTAAACCTACCCCTTCCACCTTTCTACCTTGCCAAGTCAATGTGGCTAATTTGTTTAGATCTACTAATTGAATTTAGTAGTAGATCTAAACAAATTAGCCACATTTACTTTATCACGTACTCACTACTAAGTACGTCTACTGTTTGTATGTTTGTGTTGTTTGTGTTTACCGACTGCGCCCATTGCACACATTCCCAGCGGACGTAAGATAGCATAGGTAAATAGTTAAGTAATTTATGTACCTAACTGAATATAAAAATATACATTTACTAACTAAGCTACGTAGGTACAGTCAGCACCATTAGCGTCTCAAAACTTTAAATATTTTTTTTTTGGATTTTGACGTTGAGTTTAGTTATGTCCGTCTGTCTGTCTGCGTCTGCGCTCTAAGTCAGAGCAACAGACTGTTACTGTACTGTACATCTCTATAATAATCATCATAATGCGACATTAAAACATTGTCTTCTTCTTACCGTATCATTGATTCTTTCAAACCAAGTGTGGTGAAAGCATTTTAAGTGCGCCTCAAAGAGGCATAAAATATTGTTAATACAGAGATTACGGCTGACGGAGGAGAATGTACCAACCCCACATAAAGTGGGACTTATTTCATCTTTTCTCCTTCTGCCTAAGGGCAGAAAGAGAACAATGATAATAATTATAAGTTTAAAAAACTTGAGAAATCGACTTCATTGCCAAACGGCTAAACCGATTTTAATGAAATTTGTTTGGGACAATCTGGACATAATAATAACCTTCCAAATAAAAAAATAATTTTCTAAATCGGTTCATAAATGACGGAGGCATGCAGTTACAAACATTAAAAAAAAAAAAAAAAAAAAAAAAATACAACCGAATTGAGAACCTCCTCCTTTTTGATTGGAAGTCGGTTAAAAAGAGAAGAAAACATACGAGTAGGTTAAATTTTGAAAAATAGTTTTCATCCAAAACAGTATTAGATTACAATTCTGTAGGTACTTTTGATGTTGACTGTAGGCACATACGTGTACCTACGTATCGTATAAGGTATAAGTACCTAAAATTTTTATCAAAAATAAGCTGACGTGATTAGTTATCTATCGAAAATATTTATTCACTATTTAGGTACATCGTGTTTCAGAATATGTTCGAGTAGAAGTTAAAATTAGTAACCTAAATCGGAAGGAATCGATATTTTTTTCGTGCAAACAATTTTGAAGGCTGTATAGAATAGAATGTAAAAATCCTTCTTTGTTTTTGAAAGTATTTTTAATAGTATAGGATCCCTAGAAGAAGGACCTTCACCGAGCTGGTTATTTAATGAAACGTATTTTATACAGTATGTTAGTTTAAACGAGGGACGTATTGAAACCCACAATAGTGCATGATTATAAGATACTAATAAAAATATGAACAAAAAAAAAACACTGATAAATAACAGACAGAACCATAACAAAAATTTCGCAAAAGTCTCGCAACGTGTGTACACCCTTGCGCTAGCGATTTAATATTATCGCAGAACATGTGCGCGGGTCAATGACCTTTAGGTATAATCCATTTTCCCTTCGTACTTTAAACCAGGCTTACCTGGGTATGGCTCCCTTCCTCGTCCTTGGGCATGCGTCGGTACGGTGAACTGATCGAATGTTCGCAATCGTTGGTTAACACCTAGCATAAGATTGTACGACGGAATCTGGCGGTTGGGAAACATCTCTTGGTACAAAATAATGGCTCCTCGCACACTATCATTAGATAACACGTAGGCACGAACCATATTCCAATATTCTTCATTAGAATATCGATAAGACGTCATTTTTGGTTAAAAGGACACGTTTACAGGACACACTTATCCCGAAGTAAGCGGGGTTGTTTTTGCGATACGCGGAAGCGCAATATTAGGCATGCGGAAATAGCAGCGCACTCGCAATACTCGCATAGACTGACTGCGGTCAGCGCGGGAGTGTGTCCTCCTGTCGGTGCAACACAAAGGGAAGGGGCGGGGTTTGCGCACAAGCTTCCTTTTCGGCAGGATCGGCACGTGTTTTGCCGCGTGATTATTTTACTGTTTACAAGTTCACTTCTTGCGCGCTCAGTGTTCATGAATAATGTATTTTAGTGGACAATTACGTCACAAATTAAGGTTATAGGTTTTTTACATATTTGGGACGAGAATCGAATACTGAATACCCTCCTTCAATATGTCCCTCGTTTAACCTAACACACTGTATTTAATTAAACATGCCAATAAATATATTCTATATGGGTTGCCTATCAAATTTCAGTCCAGGTAACTTTCCACCGGTTTGTTTATTAGACAAATTCTATACCAATCGAAAGTATAGACCCCATTGAATATGCAAACGTTAGGTTGCCTATTTTTTTCCGGTCACAACTCTCGGGTAGCCAGGTATAAACAGGAAAATCGATACTAGCATTTTGCACCGGTATGTTTATTGAATAAAAATACTGGGGTCTATACTTTCGATTGGTATAGAATTTGTTTAATAAACAAACCAGTGGAAAGTTTTTTTTTTTTTTTTTATTTATTAATTAATCATAATTATCCTGGACTGAAATTTGATAGGCAACCCATATAGAATATATTTATTGGCATGTTTAATTATACAGGGTGTCCCATAAGTCAACGTCCAGCCGAAAACGGGTGATGCGCCAAGTCATGACAGTTATCAGAAAAATATTAAAAAAAATATTTCTTACGTAACTTTCGAGTTATGAGTATTTAAAAAAAACAGGAAAAACTGACACCCTGTGATGATCTTTTAAGTCCTGTGACTACAAATATTAACTTTTCATGAAACTTTTTTCTGCAACGTAAGCATGAATAACCCTTCTGTAAATTACAATTCAAAATTAAGCCATAACTGCCTCAGTTTTCAATGAAATCGTGGAGTTTTGGCCAACGTTTCATTTCAGATAATTACATCACTCAACTTTAACCGTCTGTACCGCAAAAAAAATGTACTACAGTATCATGGCATGTAACTTTAAAAATTGGCGCATTTATCCAGGATTCCAAAATGGTATAATACTTGCTAGAGTACTTCTTAGTTTTGGAAATAAAAAATGTTTTTTCAACTAAACCGGATTTCCAATCAATTTTATTTCATGAGATAAAATGTTTGTACCCTTTAAATTATGGACTTAAAATGCCTACGCTGTGTTTTTAAGTGACTCACAATTTACAGGTACAAGTAAATACCATTTCGACAATGCAAGTAAACAGATAGAGCCACCATCTTGTCGAAAGAGTAATAACCATGGGTGTTCAAGTAATTTGTTAGTTTTAGGTGAAAGTTTGAAATAAAATTCGATCATAGGATTTCTTCAATCGTGATTTTAATTTAACTACATCAAGGATTTACAGCAAATGTTCAAACTGTTAGCCTTCAGCAGTAATGCAAGCTCTACATTTCCTTAAAAAAAATCAGCTGTCTGTAAAGTCAGTTAACTGACGACAGTTGAACGTGACAACGTCATACAGCTGTCCACGCGGACGCATCGCTCACTCAAGTAGGAGAGAGACCGTTGTCGAACGCTGCCCAACGCGGAGGCCGATTGTGCCTCTTTGCTCTCACTTGCACTTCAAGTATTAAATGGAACGCCTCAGAGCGAAGTAACGCCGCATGAGTCATGTTTTTTCGTACGAGCAGCCGGCTCCATCGAATTATAAGACGTTATCACGTCAAAAACCATGTAATAAGACCGGCGACGGGCGAAGGCAAACTTTTGATTAAAACCACGGTTGAACTAATCCTATGATTGAATTTTATTTCAAACTTTTACCTAAAACTATCAAATTACTTGAAAACCCATGGTTATTACTCTTTCGACAAGATGGTGGATCTATCTTGTTTACTTGCATTGTCGAAATGGTATTACTTGTACCTGTGAATTGTGAGTCACTTAAAAACACAGCGTAGGCATTTTAAGTCCATCATTTAAAGGGTACAAACATTTTATCTATTGAAATAAAATTGATTGGAAATCCGGTTTAGTTGAAAAAACATTTTTTATTTCCAAAACTAAGAAGTACTCTAGCAAGTTTTATACCATTTTGGAATTCTGGATAAATGCGCCAATTTTTAAAGTTACATGCCATGATAGTGTAGTACATTTTTTTTGCGGTACAGACGGTTAAAGTTGGGTGATGTAATTATCTGAAATGAAACGTTGGCCAAAACTCCACGATTTCATTGAAAACTGAGGCAGTTATGGCTTAATTTTGAATTGTAATTTACAGAAGGGTTATTCATGCTTACGTTGCAGAAAAAAGTTTCATGAAAAGTTAATATTTGTAGTCACAGGACTTAAAAGATCATCACAGGGTGTCAGTTTTTTCTGTTTTTTTTAAATCCTCATAACTCGAAAGTTACTTAATAAATATTTTTTTTTATATTTTTCTGATAACTGTCATGACTTGGCGCATCACCCGTTTTCGGTTGGACGTTGACTTATGGGACACCCTGTATATAAAATACGTTTCATTAAATAACCAGCTCGGTGAAGGTCCTTCTTCTAGGGATCTTAGACTCTAACTGACGGATAAGTTTAGGTTTTACCAACAAATAGCAAAATATAACATGAGACAGCCCAAAAAGTAAAATTTTCATAAGAAAAGTAACATTACCAAAAAATATTTGGAAAACGACGCAATACTTTGGTATTGCACTATAATACACGAAATTTTTGTAGCATGGAAGTAACATGAGAGGGCCAAAAGTAACGTAAAATGTTACAAAAGTAACATTCTGGCAACGCTGAGAGGGACAGCTAAGGCTGCCTTGATATGGTATATCTATCTGTCATCCATGCCATGGGTAACCTGCCGCAAGATCTTTTGATTGAATTAGTTTTGATGGAGAAGTATGATTCTGATGAATTCACAAATAGATAAAGTACTTATACTTAGGGACTTATAGATACCATTAAGGAAACGTATTAGGTAATAAATATGTATGTCGGATAATATAATAAACAAACAAGCTGTTGCAAGTAGTTATTCATATATACATTTCTATAAAATACATATCATGGCATGGAAGTGGTTATGGGGTAGCTCTATATAGTTAACATCTGGAAAGGAAATTTATTTTAAAATTCGTAACTGCTGACGTCATACAAATTATATTTCTATTTTTTTTAGAGCGTCTTGTTCTGAAGCCCAAAATAGTCTTGTTTGTTTATGCCATAGCAGGCAGACGAGCAAACGGGCCACCTGATGGAAAGTAGTCACCGTCACACCACGGGTGGTGCTGATGCGCTGCTACCTTTTAAGAACTGATAGACCCGCTTTTTGAAGGACCCCATGTCCGCAGAATTGTATTTTTGTTATGTGTCTTGTACCTATATTTGTATGTTTTATCTACTGCTAATGATTTTGGTGTAATTTTAAGGCCTATCTTGGTCTAGTGCCACCTTCAACAGATATTAATTTAAAAAATAAAAAAGTACATATTTTATAATAATAGAAGAATTATTTGGACTACTATTTTGAGTTTTCTAATGTAGGTACCTACCTACTTGTTCTAGTGTTTTGTAGTTGTGGGTTTTTAATTTTTATTTTTCCCTTTAAAAGCTGATGAGGGCGCCACTGGTCCATGACCGCCATATTTTATGGATCATATTTTTTTGTATAACTGCCAAAGTTCGTGCCAGCCTAAGCTTCCGTAACAGTTACGAAATTCAAATCTGTTCAATTTCCACGGTGGTGCACAGCACAATAGACCCACAATAATTGTAAAAAAAAATTGCTTTAGCATCCGCACACGTCGGTACCTAGCTGAGTGCTGAGTACTTCAGTTTTGTCATGCTCGACTGGTTTTGGAACTGAATAGATATCAACAAAAAAGAATTAACCCGTCTGCGTGCTAAGAATTCAATGAAAATATCGAGGAAAAAGCGATTGCAAGTTTTTACGTGAACTCAATAATTGCTCTTACTTACCTACCACTCTACTTTGCCTGAAGACAATGTAGGTAGACAAGACGATGACGCATAAGATTTCAATTGTGTTGAACCAATAAACCTTGCAGGTAATGTATCCAAGAATTATTTGTACAACATAGTACATTATATCGTTTAAAACGTATCAGCCTAGGTCCTCACAACAGACAGTTGATTTGCGAGATAGCAAAAACTCGCGACCCCAAGAGGGATAAAAATATGATTCTACAAATTATGAACAAAACTTGGAAAACGTCCCTAGAACCGATAACTACCACATCTAGTCAATGGCGATAGCGATCAGTGAAACGCTGTCAAATATGACGGCGATATTTCACAACGTTTCACTGATCGCCATCGCAGATCGCTTAGATGTGCGCAAGGCTTAAATGAAAACAGGTTCGGTTTATAAACGACGGAGTTGAGGTAACAAATATAAATAAAAAGCAGCCAAGTGCGAGTCGGACTCGCCCATGAAGGGTTCCGTCGCATCAAGTAACATAATATAAAGGTTCTTGTAGTTCGTCGAAAGGTAAATTGCCGTTTACGATTTATGACGTATAAAAAAAAAACTACTGACTAGATCTCGTTCAAACCAAATATCGTTGAAAGTTTGCATAGTAATGTACAACATACATTTTTTTTTGTTTGATCTTTCTCTTATTTTAGATGTTAGAGGGGGGGGGGGACCATCTTTTTTCCACTTTGGAACTGTCTCTCGCGCAAACTATTCAGTTTAGAAAAAAACTATATTAGAAACCTCAACATCATTTTTGAAGACCTATTCATAGATGGATAGATTAACGTATGGGTTCGATAAAAAAAAAAAATTGAGTTTCAGTTTCAAGTATGGGGACCCCCAAAATTTATAGTTTTTTTTTCAATTTTTGTATAAAAATCTTAATGCGGTTCACGGAATACATCTACTCGCCAAGTTTCATTAGTCTAGCTCTTATGGTTTCGGAGAAAAATGGCTGTGACATACGGACGGACAGACCGACAGACCGACAGACAGACATGACGAATCTATAAGGGTTCCGTTTTTGCCATTTGGCTAAGGAACCCTAAAAACAAACTGGAAACGCTTTTTAGTCGCTAAAAAATTAGCGCGAGGAATTAAGTTTTGGTCTTTACCAAGACCAAGACATTCGACGACGTCGTGTTTAAGGGAGTACAATTTAACACCTTAGGCAAGTGTCGATATGTTCAAGGGTAAACTGAAAAAATATGTTACACAAAACAAAAAAACTTTTTGTAAGGCCCTAGAGGCTTACATAGCACCATAACCTAATTTAAAAACTGTATCTCATGCATTTTATATGTAAACTGTTTTGTTTTTATGAGTTTTGTAAAAGAGCTTAGGTAATTGTTAAGTAAGCCCTAAGTAGAATGACAATTTGAGAAGCTTTTATATTCAAAATGCGTAATAGGTGAACTCGTTGCAGAGAAGTGGAGTACGGACGCAATAGAAAAAGAAAAATAGAAAAGCCTACGCCAGCAGCACTTTCAGATTTCCTTTATAGAAAACCTGTATTTGCAAGCAATAGTGATAGCATTCAAACCATTCAATTTTTTGAACTTAGCTTTACTTTGACATATCAACATAATACTTAATTATTTTTTGACATTGCCATCCAATTATTTCTTTTTTAATTTTGTTATGTACTTACCAAATTATGTTATTTCTATTTTTGCATGCCGAGTTAAGCGGTGAGGAGTGTGAACACAATTAGTTTAAGACCTGTACACAACCATTCTTCAAGCAATCAATAAATCATTTCAATTTCAATTTCAATTTCAATGGTAATTGATTAAAAAAACATCCAACAGCGGATTCAGTCGATTACCATTAGGGCCTAGGAGTTCCCTTAAAGTCAGTCACAAAGTACATTTTTTTTATAACTAAAATACAATATTAGGTATAGATAAACCAGTCTAAAAATGCACGCCCCTCCACCACGTTTTCTTGAAGTTGGCTCACAGAAAAATACTTCAAAATGATCTTTGTGATGTAGGAATTAAAGAACAATTTACTTTGACTGACTGAAGTAGTGGGGCGTGCAGTTTAAGATTGGACGATCTCTACTTCATTGTAAATAAGGACACCAAAATAAAAAGGCAAAAACCATTTCAAGAATACTTAAAAAAATACGGGGTAGGTACTTACAATGGGCGGTCTTATCGCTAAAAGCGATGCATGATCTACCTGATACTATCGTCACTCTGTCAATAGAGCCAACAAGTGAAATAACTCTAAGATATATCAGAGTTTTTGAGTTAAGTAATTTTAGTGTCTAAAAGTGTGTGTAGTATAAATTATGCCTTCACATTGCTACGAGAGCATGTAACTGTTTTTGACAGTCAAAGCCTTCACTAATATAACAAGTAAATGTGTGCAAATAGGTTCTAGGTAAGTACTAGGTACCTACCAGTAGTTTTAAATGAACAAAACATACCAGCTATTTAAACAAATTGGGGCGTCACGTCGAAGAGACAACTGAACAAACAAACTCGGTATAAACTATTTTTTATTAGATCATATTGAAATTATTACAAATAGAATTGATACTAAAATAACGTAAAGCAATAGATCCTTATCTTATAATGCATATATAATGAACTATCAACTAATAAAAATAGTCAGAAATACATTTAAAAACAGATCATAATTAATTTATTAATTGCAAAAGCAATGTTTATAATTCAATGAAAGCATCAGATCAAATATTACTTGCACAACTATATAAAGCTCATCTAGCAAAATCTTCAAAATGCATCACTTTTTGACTATCAACATAAAATTATTGGTCCCACTGATACAACCGCAACGATCATAACTTTTTCGAATCCTCTGGCAAGCATAAAAACATTTTGGAACATGTTAGATTGAAGGAATTGCACGCGTTCTGTAGCCACATAGGTTTGTTTTCCCACATTATAAAGATACCATAGACTGGGATGCCTATTAGTATAAACCCAATACCAACTCCTACTTCCTTCAGATGTGTGAAACAAGAGAAGATAACTAAAACTGTGCAGATGACTAGGAATGTAAGTGGGAGGAGTAAGCTGACTCGTATGGGTCTATGAAGGGTCGGTCGAGTGTGTCTCATCCAAAGCAGGCCGGCCACAGAGCAGATTGTGAAGAGAGCTTCTACCGAAGTCACGTACACTATGAGAGATTCAACGCTGTTTGATATCAACAGCAGCAAAGTCACGAGACACTGCAACAACAGAAATTACCATTTTAATAAATGAATTACTGTACCCGAAGTCGGAGTTTTGTAACCACATTTCGTTACGAAATGTTGTTTTCATTTCGCCTATTTGTTTCTTTCTATTGTATGGAGAAAAGACGTTACATACGTAGAAACGATCGAAAGGAGTTGTTGTCTCATCGATTTTCTATACGAAAGAGAGAGACTAGTGCTCACACGAAAACAACATTTGGTAGACGATATGTGGTAGCAAAACTCCGACTTCGGGTACTGATAGCATTTTTTAAATTAACGAGATCGTTATGCATAATTATATGGAACAAACGTGTATTTATCGCGATTACCTTTATTATTTTCCGACGTTTCGACCGTGTTACAACATCCGTGGTCGCAGGCAGATAAACGTAATCGCGATAAATTCCCGTTTGTTCCAAATATTTATGAATTACTGATATTCAAGATACGAGATTTTAGAGGCAAAGATATCTCGATGAACTTTGATAAGAATGATTTAAACTGCTATGTTGAAAACGTGAAAAATCGCTTATTCTAAGTATTTGCAATCTACTCGAGCTAGTATATTATGAGTGCCCTTTTTATATTTATACCAATAAATATTGTGGAGAATCCATACAACACTTTCTAGCCCCAAATTAAGCAGAGCTTGTACTGTGTACTTGATACTTATATACATTTTTTTTGTAAATGCATACTTAGATACGATATAACGCCCAGACGGAGAGCAAACATCTACCACATCACAAATATTAAATATTCAATTCAGCGCCTTAGGTTGTGGGTTTGATACCCCCGAGAACAAATTTTGTTCTCGGGGGTATCAAACCCACAACCTAAGGCGCTGAAGGCAGTGCTACTACCAACTGAGCTGAGAGGCCGGACAAATAAAGAACAGAACATAATGTCGCACGTCAAAAATAACCAATAACTTAGTAAAATAACACTCAAACATTAATAGCTTCGCAATAGCAAAGCTGATGATGACGAAATGCAATACTATAAGTACATCTGTTAGTTAGCAAATACTCGTTATCCAAGAAGATTAAATAATTTTATCAGTCAATGCCAATGTGCTCTGATAATAACGAACACTATTGTTTTTCATTCACCTACCATAACAAGGTGCCGACCTCCCAGTATTGGTATAGCGACAGACTTATTCGTACAAATTAATAGTTGAAAAAGTTGAACCAATCAAGCTCCACAATGGGATATGGCGCTTGTAAAGGGACTAATCTATTACATTTGCATAGTTGTCATGTCCCGATTACGAAATATTATACGAAATACATTACGGAACTGAGGAGATAGAAATCTTTGAGCTTTGACGTGCCGCGAGGCGGTGCCTTGAAGTATTTAATATCTGTAAAATTTCAAATGGTGTCATTTCCAAGAACACAATCTAGCCCCAAACTAAGCAAAAGACTTTGCATTAAGGCGCAGACGGCCGTCGATGACCTTCTCGCACACTTTGATCTTTGAAAGATATAAAATCACTAAACTTGTTTGTGAAAAATTATGTGAGAAAGCTTGCATTGTGTGAAAGATTGCACATAGTTGGGCAAAATCATATTTTTGATCATAGCTTGTTTTACTAATGAACGGTAAATTAACTTATACAAGACAAAATTGTGAATTTTTTTAATATTTTTTAAAGTTAAAAGTGAGCGAGCGATAAGTTTTTTCACGGTGTTCATCGCCTTAATGACCATAATAATTGCAATTCGAAATTTACTGCAATTTAAAAGCTCAATTACAAACGCAGTAAGCATTAGAAGTTGATAATGTTTTTCCAACAGGACATGCCATTGGTGTGGTGTCTTTAATATTGTCATCGGAATGTAGTAATACCGACGCCTACAAAAAGTGTACGGCAACGACGAGTGTGATTTGCTATAATGAATTATTAAGAAATTACACAACGCTATGTAACTTACCATGAAGATAAGCGAAGGCACCGGAGTCAATCGCTTGACATCGATTAGCGATATCGCCAATGGAAGGTGGCCATTCCTCGCTCCCACGAAGAATAGGCGAGATGAAGTGTAAATCGCCCCATTCAATGATCCAAAAGTGCAAAGCGCGACGAATAACGGCATGATCCAGGACATCATGCCGAGTATCTTATCACTGAATGTGACAGCTACGGCCTCTGAAGCGTGGATCTCGTCGTTTGTGAGGACGGCGAAGTAGGCGACGTTTGTCAGAAGGTAGACGAGGGTAACTACTGGCATTGATATGCAAATAGCTCGTGGGAGATTCCTGAAACAGAAAAATAAATACGCTGCTATAATGAAACTTGTTAAAACAAAATAATAACCAATTGACTGGCCTCTTAGCTCAGTTGGTAGTAGCTTTGCCTTTTTCGCTGTAGGTCGGTCGTGGGTTCGATCCCCACCGAGAACAAGTATTTTTTTGGTGAATACAGATATTTTGTTCTCTGACTGGATGTTATTTTGTATAATATATACTTAATAAGTATGTACATACATATTTACAAAAAATAGAAGCTCTGCTTAATTTGTGTCCACAATATTTATTTATTCACAGAATTAATAGTACATTATTGCAAAGGCAGCGAAATAGGCAATTGCCATTTCGGCCGAGGCATATATAGTGCTTTTCTTAAAAAAATGCAAGGAAATAAAAAATAAATTTACATAATAAATTTATTTTTTATTAACCAAATAACAACGAACTCCGCTTTACCGCCATTTTTTTTTTTTTTTTACCGTTTGTGCCGAAAGGTAAACGTTTCTGTGGCTATACAGCCACGAGAACGCAATGTGTACGATAGATGAAAGAGTTCTAAATTCAAACAGCACACCGTTTCATACAACATTGCTGGAGCGAGAACGCGCCGGGAAGTGATTTTGGTTTTTCAGTCTACGTAAATATGATACTTCGCGTGTTCTATATTCAAAAGTAATGACAATATTTCCGCGCATGTTTAAGAAAAATGTATTTAAGCATTAGTTATATCTGCTATCTATTGGGCTGGTCATCTTATCAGGACAGTGAGAGAAAAATGGGCGAAAGATGTTACCGAATGGTACCCTAGAGAAGGGAAAAGAGCTCGAGGTAGACCATTCCGAAGATGGGAAGATGACTTCAAGGAGACAGCTGGCGTACATTGGAGGAGGAAAGCGCGAGATCGACAATGTATTCAAGTATTATATCAGCTATCTGGTTCCCATATTACAAGCTCTGCTTAGTTTGGGGCTGGGTAGTGTTGTGTGAATTGTCCACAATATTTATTATTTATTATTATTAATTATGGAAGAGTTTGGGGGAGGCCCATGCTGAAAAGCAAAACAACCTTACTACCGACTTTTTATTTTGTAATACTGATGTTAAGATTGTTAATAAAGGCTATTGAAATTGAAATTGAAACTATATCTGCTATCTAGTTCCCATAGTACAAGCTTTGCTTAATTTAGGAAAAAAAAAAAATTAAAAAATGTTGCGTGGATTGTAAATTTTTTGTTAATCGCAACACGAAACTTAAAAATATTTTATTTGTACAACATGCCCATAGAATTCCGATTTCATCTTAGTTCTCGGAATGTTGAACGAATCATTAGTCTTTCCATTTACGGTCAAAGGAATTTGTTATTGTCTCTAAACATTTCTTTGGTTTCATAATTGTTGTGATAGATATACATACTAGATGATTATGTAGAAGCACTCAACTCAAGGACCTTACAATCTAAATAGATATGACTTGAACTATGAACTGAGATTTCGGAGGAAAGCGATTAATGTTGATGTTGTTTTCGATATTTAGTTCACAAGCCTAAAAATTACTCTTTTTAGTATGGTGTTTTAAAACTTCCTAATAGTAATATAAGTTAAAAAAACTTGAGAAACCAATGTTATGGTCAAACTATTAAACCGATTTTAATGAAATTTCAATGGGACCTGGAATAATTACTTTTCAGATAAAAAATAATTTACTTAATCGGTTGATAATTGACGAAGGTAGGAGTCTGTTACTGCATAGGTAGCTATGCAGTACCTATGCAGTAACAGACATTAAAAAAAGCAGCCAAGTGCGAGTCGGACTCGCCCATGAAGGGTTCCGTAGTAGCACGACGAACTACAAGAACCTTTATATATGTTACTTGATGTAACATAATAAGGTTCCTGTAGTTCGTTTAAGGGTAAATTGCGGTTTACGGTTTATGACGTATAAAAAAAAAACTACTGACTAGATCTCGTTCAAACCAAATATCGTTGAAAGTTTACATAGTAATGTACAACATATATTTTTTTTAGTATTATCATTCTCTTACTTTAGAAGTTAGAGGGGGGGGGACCAACTTTTTTCCACTTTGGAAGTGTCTCTCGCGCAAACTATTCAGTTTAGAAAAAAACTATATTAGAAACCTCAACATCATTTTTGAAGACCTATTCATAGATACCCCATACGTATGGGTTCGATGAAAAAAAAATTTTTGAGTTTCCGTTTATGACGTATAAAAAAAAAACTACTGACTAGATCTCGTTCAAACCAAATATCGTTGAAAGTTTACATAGTAATGTACAACATATATTTTTTTTAGTATTATCATTTTCTTACTTTAGAAGTTAGAGGGGGGGGGACCAACTTTTTTCCACTTTGGAAGTGTCTCTCGCGCAAACTATTCAGTTTAGAAAAAAACTATATTAGAAACCTCAACATCATTTTTGAAGACCTATTCATAGATACCCCACACGTATGGGTTCGATGAAAAAAAAATTTTGAGTTTCAGTTTCAAGTATGGGGACCCCCAAAATTTATAGTTTTTTTTCTATTTTTGTGTAAAAACCTTAATGCGGTTCACAGAATACATCTACTCACCAACTTTCATCAGTCTAGCTTTTATGGTTTCGGAGAAAAATGGCTGTGACACGGCCGGACAGACAGACAGACAGACAGACAGACAGACAGACATGACGAATCTATAAGGGTTCCGTTTTTGCCATTTGGCTACGGAACCCTAAAAACGGCTAAACCGATTTTGATGAAATTTCAATGGGACCAGTCTGGAAATATTACTTTTAATATAAAAAAAGAATTAATCAAATAGGCTCATAAATGACGAGGCTATAACAAACATAAAAAAAAATACGACTAAATTGAGAACAACTTTTTTTATTTGAAGTCGGTTAAAAAGTTGCCAGCGTCTATAGCAGTTCCTTAGTTAGGATACAACCCGTCCAACATAACATTCCTTACATAACACAGTAAAGTATGCAGTGAAACTTAATTAAAGACAGGCTTATAATTTATTCTTCGTGACGCTTCTCTTCAACGGAGTGAGCGCGATCTAAATAGAAAGTCAAACAATACACACAAGCAAGCGTAGGTTCTAAAATAGTAATACCAACTCACTTGTACGGGTCCTTCAATTCTTCTGTCACAAAGTTCAAGTAGTTCCATCCCGAATAGGAGAACAGTCCAGTATAGAAGGCGATGGCAAGCTCGCCCGGGTCATGTTTGGTTCCTTGCATCATGTTCTGAAGGTTCTCAGTGTGACCTTGGAACAAATACCAGAGGCTGGCGCAGAATGTGATCAGTAATGCCAAGATCTTCGCAGCGGTGAAGGAGTCTTGCACGCGAGTCACCCATTTGACGTTGTAACAGTTGATCACTGTTAGAAAACCTGGAATAAGAAATAAACTTTCTAAGTCTTTCTAGCGGACTGTATCTTTTTCACCTTTTCCGTTGCATCATCTATAATAATACTAATATAAAGAGGTAGTATGAGTGTAGATGGATATAAAAGTAGATGTAGCCATAAGAAAAGATGGATGGGTGTGCAAGAGATGATATTATGTAAAAGAAAGGAGTGAGTGAGAGAGAGGAGAATGGAAGAAAAATAGATGTTGTGCCAACCCACCTAGTGGGATAAGGGCAGGAAGAAGAAGAAGAAGAAGAATATTATAAAGAGGAAAGTATTGTATTTTTGTGTGTATGTTTGTAATAAATAAACTCAAAAACTACAGTGCCGATTTCAAAAAATCTTCACCATTGGATAGCTACATTCACTTTGAGTAACATAGGCTATATTTAAGTGTTTAAAAAATAAATGTCCACCCGTGCGAAGCCGGGACAGGCCGCTAGTTGGTAATAAAAAGAAACATTCGTTTAGTGAAGAATGTAATCAGAAAAGAAACGTGAAAGTTAATTAGTAGGTATTAGATTAAAAGTGTACTGATAGCAATGGTATATGGTGTAATGCAGATTGGAATATCCTTATCGAAACGAGATAAAAATGTTGTCTTTATACCAGACATCCCATTTCATTCATAAATCTTGTAGTCCAAAAATTTCATGCTAAACTGACACACATTCACACTTACCATATCCATTGGCACACATTCTTAGTTATACATTTTCAGGGTTATGCCCTAGATAGCGGACTATAGCATGTTTTACATAGGATAGTGATTTTTTTTTACATAGTAACGATTATTTTCAGTAAGTAATAATCAATTCAGAAATATAGTGGCATTTCGCTATAATAACATTATCGTTGTGGTTGGCGTGGCGGCAGATCTAGTCGAGGATCTCAATAGGCGCGAATATGCAGGTCTCGACAGAGCCTACTTATTTGCTCCTCTTGGGGTTGAGACTCTGGGTCCATGGCGAACCCAGGTCTAGTTGACTTTCAGATGATATGGTATGTTGCTATTTTAACATAAAGTCGTAAGTGCAGGTCGGTCAAAGGTCTAGCGGGTTTTCAAAATGTTATCTAGGCGACTGATCGAAGCGACGCGTAACCCAAGGGCTGGGTATCTGGCGCATTGCTATTTAGGGTGGCAATACCGCCAGCGTCTTGGGGACGCTTCCGTCTGGCACTGATTTGGATCAGTTGATCTTTAGATCTTTTGTAACGGTCTGCAGATAGCTCAACTGTTTCTTGTGTATTTTGTACATTTTGTAAATATTTGTTAAATTGCAAGTTTCTTTGTGTAAATAAATGTACCATCACAGATTTTATCGCTGTGATTTTCCATGCCATTAATTGTTCATCATCGAAAAAAAAACTCGATAGTGACAAGACGTGGTAACACAAATCAATGGTAAAACCGGACAAGAGACAGATATAGGTCAACTCACATTCGGGCTTCAAGTGGTAAACAGTCGTGCCCTTACGTGTCACCAATCCTAGGCACAAGTGTGTGTTAGCTCAGTGTGATGCGGGAGGAAGCTCCCATTATCTTGTCAGGCACAATCAGTAAACCGACTCAGTGTAGTGGCCATCAAAAGTAGCTGTGCAACATAGGTGTCTGTAAACTAGACTGACCAACAAAGAATTGAGCAGACAAGTACACGGAAATGAAGTTATAGTTTTCAAAATTCAATCAAACAAGTTTTGCAGTAGACTATAGAAGCTTTTCATAATTTCGTTTGGATGTTCGATACAAATTGATTTTTGAGATGGCTACGGAACGATGACCGTCACCAAACGCAGTTCGAAAGTAGACAAGTAATGAATCTATTCAAAAAAATAAAGTGCTGAGCCTGCTAGTATGTAATTTTTTTTAAATCTATCGTTCATTGTGGTCGCTATGAAGGGTCTTCCTATAGGAAAAAAAAAAAATCGATTGTCTGTAAAGTCAGTTTACTGACGATAGTTGAACGTGATAACGTCATAAGAAAATACTGATGAAATGGTTGCATTTTTCAAAAGAAAATTTTAGTTTTACTGAATTGAATTCAATGTGAATGAAACTGAATGATACTGAATGAAACTGAATGAAACAGAATGAAACTGAATGGAACTGAATGAAACTGAATGAAAATCCAGACCCGGACCCGGACCCGGACCCGGACCCAAACTGAACCCTTACCCTTACCCTCATTTACCTTTACCCTCATTTACCCTTACCCATTACGGGCTCGGGCTCAGGTAAATGGAACGACGAAACGACGTAACGACGCATGAGTCATGTTTTTTCGTGCGTGCAGCCGGCTCCATCGATTTATAAGACGTTATCACGTCAAAAATCGGTTGTCTGTAAAGTCGGTTTACTGACGATAGTTGAACGTGATAACGTCATAAGAAAATACTGATGGAATGGTTGCATTTTTCTAAAGAATTTTAATTAATATTTGTGACTCGCGGACTCGTGGACTCGCGGACTCGCGGACTCGGACTCGGACTCGGACTCGACTCGGACCCGGAACCCGACCGAACCCTTACCCTTACCCTCATTTACCCTTATCCTCATTTACCCTTATCCTCATTTACCCTTACCCATTACCCGACCCGGGCTCGGGCTCAGGTAAATGGAACGACGAAACGACGTAACGACGCATGAGTCATGTTTTTTCGTGCGTGCAGCCGGCTCCATCGATTTATAAGACGTTATCACGTCAAAAAACTCCTATAGTATAGTACCAACCTACTGAAGCTGCCAGTAAAAGAAGCATTGATGGGGGAACGTGTAAATACGCAAAAGATCGTTCCATTTTTAAAATACACGACAGGTATGAGTTTACTAAGTATGTAATTTATCTGGCCGTTAAACACGACAGTATCGGATATTTCCAAGCATGTTTGAGAAAATGTATTAAGCTGGGGTCACGTGGCTATAGAAACAGTCTCAAAAAGAAAATGATAGGTACCTAACTGCAGAAAAAACAATAAGGTACTTATTCAAAGAAATAAATGGCACTAAGGTATGTCAGAATGTAAAAACAAGTATGAAATACTGCAGTAACCGTCCCGAGTTCTGGGAACCAATTTAATTTTAAATTGGAAAAGAAAGAAGCACTCGTCAAGCGACGTGTGTATGAATGCAAGCATTCTTCGCGTTTCCTTTTTAAAATAACCGGTTACCAGCATGGGGTAATCACAATGGGCCTTTTAATTTTCAGATAAATATACCGGGAATTCGAAGTTATGCAAAAACGTTCTCATACTTTGGTCATACAAATTACCTACATTCATAAGTATTTTAAAACATAAATAATATAGTTACAAGCCGGTAGAACTCAGGCAAGTCTCGTTTTCAAGTTTGTCACTACGCCAACAAGAAATAAGAGATGAAATGTTCCTACGTAGAATGAATTTTTGCTTTGGAAGGTTCAGATTCCCAACGACAATCTATTTATGGAATGGAATTTATATTAAAAAAATAAAATATCATAAAGAACATAGAAATTAGACATGGCATAAGCTATATAGTACGGGAGCCAACAGTCAGATTGCTGATCAATCAATCGAAACTGTTTATTTTGGTACTTTCAACCAATCATCATTTTTTGATTGATTCGGAATCAACATCACTTAGGGATGCTGATGCCATTAGTCTCATCTTTGTATCAAGTCGGTGGGCAATCTGACTGTCGAGTCCCGTACTAATAGTTATTAATTATGTATTGCATAGCTATGCATTTGTTTATTTTCCTTCAGGAAATTCATGCCGATATTCTAAAGGAAATTAACAAAAGTGCATACATGCAGGGTTAAAGCAAATAAACAAATCATCAGACTTAATACTACACTATTACACTCGGAACACTCGATAGGCAAGTTTCACAAACTCTCATCTTTGCAAATAAGGTCATAGAAAATTATGTTACTTTTGATCTAAGTTATCTAGCTTCTTACGAAAGTTCCAAGTCGACCAATTATTCAATAACAGAATATGAAACAAAAAAACAATAAGACATCATTATTATGTTTAAATGGAGATAATATTAAAAAAAATCATACCTGATAGGTAGAAACAACTGTTTTATCTATACTAATATTATAAAGAGGAAAGATTTGTACCTATTTTTGTATGTTTATAATGAATAGGCTCAAAAAGTACTGGGCCGATATAAAAAATTATTTCACCAATAGAATGCTACATTCTTCCAATTTGACATAGGCTACATTTCATTTTGAAAAAAATTAGGGATCCTTGGTAAAATTTGAACAATGTAACCGAAGGTGTAGAAAAATGAGTCTTAAAATGTCTTTCGTCGAATGCGCTGCCGAAACTATTAGCGATAGAACAAAATAATTTATGGTTAAAAGAACTTACCTTAAGTGAATTTCAACCAAAATTACACGAGATGTTACATCCGAATAGATTTAATAATACCATGTAGTCCGCTTCTCACGTAGTGCATCGCCACAATGTTTATAGCATTAATTTTTTCAAGAAATAGCTGAAAAAATATTTTAAAACTCACTCAGGTTGCTATTACTCGGTCCCCTCACTATACGTACCCGCCGGACGCGTCATTCTTTTTAGAGTTATATCTTGTCTGCATTCTGCAACTAAGGGTTGTTATCCTAGCACAACAATTATACATAGTTAGTGTGCTGGATCGGGTGGGTGGGACTTTAAATCTATTCGGATGTAACATCTCGTGTAATTTTGGTTGAAATTCACTTAAGGTAAGTTCTTTTAACCATAAATTACACTTCGATGTTACATCCTCTAGATTTAATAATACCATGTAGATGTTTAGCGTCTGTTGCAGAATGAAAACATCAAATATATTATTTGCAAAGTGGTTATTTGATATTAAAGGTAGGCAGTGAACCAAATTTACCTAAATCATAATTGTACTAAGTTATTCACATGATGACAATATTTCCTCAACAAGGGATGTGTCTTCGGTGTTGGCCAAAGGTTGGTTATAGAACTTAGCAAACACATAGGATTACCTGACCAACCAGTTGTTCTCTTGATGATGTCGATGGACAGTCCAGACCTGCTGGCGGTGGAGGTCGACGCGTGGCGCGTACTGTGCGCGCTGAATACGGACACGTCCACCCCAATCTCTTGCAAAGTTTTTTTTTTTTTTTTTTTTATTAGAAAGATTTCTAAATTGGCTAGTTCTTTCAATGTACAAAGTCAAAGACAAATCAAACAAATTTGTTTGGACAAATGGATTCATTTTGTACAAAAAAAAAAGAGGATAGACAAAACAGCCTAGGCTAGCTAGGATCACAACGGTTCGCCATGGATGTCTTTATAATATTATTTATAGTCATTTTAATGTACGTATTTTGATTAAACATGCAATTCAATAACAGATACACACACAGAACAGTTTGAACACGCTGTCCTGTAGATAACGCGAGAAATTTTTTTTTTTTGATAGGGAATCAAGATAGGCAGATTCATTAGTTATCTTTGATAGGTATTATAAAACAATATTTGGGTCCCACGTGAAGTCATATTTCAGGAAAGGGTTTCATTTAAAGAAATACCTTTTAAAAAAAAATATCTAGAAATAGTGTAAGTATCTTTACCAATAATTAGCGATAAAGTAGACCGCAATGAATTTATAGTTCCATAAGGAGTTTTTTTTTTTTTTTGGTAGACGAACTATAACAATCTAATATGTTTCTTTGACAAAAAAGATACCACTGATTTAAAGCTACATTATACTGATTGAATGTGCTTTTTGAGAGATAGTTCAGGATTATGTCAACGCAGTTACTAAGAATGTCCTGCCTTAGGTACGCCTGCTGGATATTAGGATGTTATGGCTGCGCCATAGCGTATGATGTTCTCTGGAGGTGACAGTAGAAGGTTTTTATGCAGTCTTAAATATATAATTTCTGGGCTAATTAAAGATTTTAACAGAGGGTTGAACAAGGTTGATTACAGTAAGGGTCATTTTAGAATCCTTTTGCAAAAAAAAGTGTAGAAGAACTGCTTATTCCATCTGAATGTAAAGGTGTCAATTTCATAAGCACCAGAATCTTGTTACCAAAATACATAGTATTCGCATTTGATGTTTAATCTAGATGCAAACCAATCTATATAATATTTAGCCGATTAAAGTCTTGAGTAATGGTTTGAAACCTAGCTTCATTTATACTTCATTCAGTATCGATGTAAGTAAGCCTAGAGGCACGGTCTGCATCAATGTTATCAGGTCATCTGACATATAAGGCAAATATAATATGAATATGTTTTAGATTCACACCACTGCCATATTTCCCTGGAAATTTTATTGAGGTGCTGAAACTGTATTCCGTCCATTCTGTTCACGTATGGGATGGTAGTAGTGTTATCAATCCTAAGCAACATAACTCTTTTATGTTATGATAGTTTTCACAGAATTATTATAAACCCAAGAAGGCAGCCAAAAATTATATGTAGTTAATATGGTGAGTCTTGTCAGTAGTCAAACAATGCCCTATAGTCACATCACTAGCACAAGCGGCACCTCAACTAATAGTCAGTTATGAATCAGTGTATATTTCTAGCATGTAGGTATCTTATGTAGTTTATTTTGGACCCTAGAAGCTATACCAGACTACCAAGCAAAGTCTTCTTGTAGGTATTTTTTGAGACACGTTCGAGAATGATAGTTGTTATTCGATTGTTGTAGCGCCAAGTACTTTTCGCCTTCAAAGTGTTTGGTATATATCCAACTATATTATGCCATACAGCTGGACTAGTGGCTGTTAGCGTACCAATAAATTTTGCGAAATCACGGATGATAATAAATTCCTTGTGTTTAATACTGTTAACGATTCCTAAAATCTTGTTAAATTTTCCTGTTGGTAGTTATTGTAATGACAGAACGGGTGTTTATTTCAAACCCCCAAAAAATTACAGGTCTGACTGGGAACCATGCTACTTTATTCGTGATTTATTATGGACCCTAAGCGGCCCAGGTTTTTCACTACAGCAGTGATTGTATATAACTGTATATTGACATTTCTTTGACAATAAATCATCGAGATAAGTCACTTTAATATGACCTTGACTTCTTAGGAACGCTAAGAGGTTTGAGTAATTAAGTAGGCACCTAAGCACAAACTTAGACCATAAATGGTAGGCAGTTAAATTCATAAAGTTGATATACATAATCTAAACCTCAGATATATTTTATGTGATTGATGGATTGGTACTAAAAAGTATGTCTCTTTGAGATCAACAGTGGATATAAAATCTCCGTGACTGACTAACTTAGAAGCAGTGCGAATGTCTCCCATTTTAAAATGGGGTGTAGTGACAAAATTATTATTTGAGTATCAATTGAAAACTTCCATTACTTTGGGGTCAAGGACACAGAAGACACGAACCGCCCCGGGTGCTCAATGCATGGTGATATTTCCCCTAGATCTATAAGTTTATAGAATTATATTAATTTATTCATTGTATATTAATATTCATTTCATCTTTTGAAAAAAGGTGGGTTAACAGGTTCAAAGTTTTGTCGAACCAAACTTGTGAAAGGAATTTTATAGCCCACTACGTAAGACATCACAACTGGATCAATTGTGATTCTTCTTCTTATCGTGTCACTGATTCTTTCGAACCAAGTGTGGTGTTTGTGATTGACAATCAATTGTGATAACAGTATTGCATTCTACCAACATGAGGTACCTCTAGTTGCGGCGTCGCCGTCGGTCACGGGACTTGCCCGGCGGCGGCTTGTAGTGGCGCGGGCGCGATGAGCTCGGGGTCTTCTTCGCTGACGTCGAAGGCTGCGGCTCGTAGTAACGGCTGGGGCCTGCTGCTGGCTTCGAGTTGCTCTGCTGACGAGGAGGGAATCGCAAGTTTCCCGAGATTGGAGGCTTTTGTTGAGACCTTTGTTGTGGGGTAGTAGGTTTTTTTTTTTTTTTTTTGTCCGGTCAACAAAATTTTTCAATATCTTTTGAGTTTTTGCTGGTTTAACCAAGATTGTCTCCAAACAGAAAGAATTCTCATAGAGCATTGTGCTCGTTAAACACAACGTTTAAACTTTTGTCCAGTAAAGGCAGTAATACTTTTCGCTTATTGAGTGCTAGCATAGTGCAGGTCTAGCAAGATCTGAGCTACCTGATAACTTTTTGATGACTTCAAGTTTAGGCACATCAGACTGTATCCAGTCTTGGGTGAGATTAACTTAGCCCGCTATTCCTAGTCCCATCTGATTTTGCGAAACTTACCAAGCTGTTATCGCATTTTTTGGCCGGTTCAGTTAAGGCGGTGGTTAGGACAATTAGGCTAAGAGAAAGTTTTCTGGAACCGACATTTTATCCCTCAGTGCTTCCTCTCGCTCTTTGGCAAGTCCACCTAGCATCTTCCCCCCCCCTACGTTCAGAGATTTGTTTAGGAATTTCTCACCTAATATCTCCTCTAAAATTCTTGGCTTTTCTAAGCATTTTCAAGATTTCTTCTGGAACATCTGGGTCTGGAGCCGAAGTTGAGTTTGAGCCTGGACAGGAATCAGTGAGTTGCCTTGATCTTTATCTGGCTCGGGGGCTACAGATGGAGTGGGGGCTGCGGGTAGAGTGGAGGCTATAGTTGGAGCATGGAAGTGGATATAGATGATGTAATCACATTCACTACCGATGCCATAATTGTTCTGCGAGTAATCTTCTTTTAGAAAATCATCTTCCGATCGTATGTCGGGTATATTTTCTTCGTCACCACTATACGTTGGGCAGACGCCGAACTGGATGAAACTCCATTGTAGGAAAAAAAATACTTCCAGGATGGCATCGTGTACCACCACGCAAAGAAAGTAAGTACGATAAAAACAATTATTCCAGGGTAATATCTGGTACCACCACGTTAAGGAATGATTACGTTGTATAACCATCAGGATAATATCTGGTATTACCACACTAAGACGGTTTTGTTAATCGATGTTTCGAAAAGAGAGCATCATTCACAATGTTATGCGGGTAGGTATTTCGATAAACTTACTTTTGTTCCGTTCCAATTTTCTTTCCAAACGTTTAATCTTTCGTCGAATACTATCCTCATTGTGATCTTTTTATTTTCTTTTCCCCATAACAGCTTTTCACTTCAATTCACCGTAAAATATTAAAAAACGTAAAAAAGTCGTTGAGTTGAAGTTGACGATGCGGCACACGAAAAACGAATGACGCGTCCGGCGGGTACGTATAGTGAGGGGACCGAGTAATAGCAACCTGAGTGAGTTTTAAAATATTTTTTCAGCTATTTCTTGAAAAAATTAATGCTATAAACATTGTGGCGATGCACTACGTGAGAAGCGGACTACATGGTATTATTAAATCTAGAGGATGTAACATCGAAGTGTAATGTACAACAATATTGTCTACCCCGTGCGAAGCCGGGACGGGCTGCTAGTTATTTATATACTTAGGCATTCAAGAAGATAAAAAAAACAAAATATTAACAATAAGTTATCGTGGGTTACTATCAGGGGTTAGGCACATAATTGAAAAATATGAACGTATTACTCGTATGTAGAATGGAGTTCACGATAAAAGATGATAAGTGTGTGTGTACAAAATAAAGCTTCATATTATAAAAATAATCTTACCAAAACATCTTAATTTCCCATTGTACCCAAGTATCTCAATAATTAACTGAACAAACAACCAAACTTAATATAAAAACACTAACTATTTGTTCAAAAAACTTTTTTTAATGAAACATTTTGAACTGTTTGGTGAATTCTGCTTCGGGATATAAAGGTGCATATTAGGGCATGCTCCCGGTAATTATCCGTATGAAAAGTACCTACTGGTAATTACTGCTAATTTTGAACCAAACAAGTACCAGTTTGGCACCAAGGAATTCCCAGACTTTCGATACTTTCGGTAGTGATTTCATTGATCAATAATAATTGTTGATATTTTCTCGTATGACATTACTCTATATCGATAAATAGATGTTTCAACGCTAAACGAGGGGGTACGATTTCCATACAAACTTAATTTACACAACTATGGGCGAATACCTAAAGTATTAATGTACACTGAAATAGCTGTAATAGGCTTTTACAGTGGTCCTTATTACCGGCCAGTTATATAAAGTTGGAGTGTCAGCCGTTGGTAGTGGCAGTCGGGGCTTCAGAAAAAGAATGACGAAAAAATTACTTTTTTGGATTTTTATTAATATTTCTGTTATCCTACAGTTTTCTCCAACTTTATATAACTGGCCGGCAATAAAGACCACTGTAAAATTCTATTGCAGCTATTTCAGTGTACATTTATACTTTGTTTGCCCATAGTTGTGTAAATTCAGTTTGAGCTTCTCGAAATGCAGTAAACTGCTCACATTTTGTATGGTTGTGGTCAACTTTGCGCAAAATAATAATTACAGTATCGAAAGTACTGGTAATTATCGGTTACGAGTCGGCCGAAAATTACCGGTTTTGAGAATGGTACCGATACTGCATACCCTAGTACATTCCTATTGCTCTCGCTGCGTCTGTTTTTTTTACTGCCTGCATCATCCTACTGCTTGGTAAATTTATTTTCTTAAACATGCGCGGAAATATTGTCATTACTTTTGAATATAGAACACGCGAAGTATCATATTTACGTAGACTGAAAAACCAAAATCACTTCCCGGCGCGTTCTCGCTCCGGCAATGTTGTATGAAACGGTGTGCTGTTTGAATTTAGAACTCTTTCATCTATCGTACACATTGCGTTCTCGTGGCTGTATAGCCACAGATGCGTTTACCTTTCGGCACAAACTGTAAAATAAAAAAAAAAATGGCGGTAAAGCGGAGTTCGTTGTTATTTGGTTAATAAAAAATAAATTTATTATGTAAAAGACCCTTTTTTTATTTCCTTGCATTTTTTTAAGAAAAGCACTATATATGCCTCGGCCGAAATGGCAATTGCCTGTCTCGTATCATTGAAGTCCTCGCCTGCGGCTCGGCCTTCAAACTCATACTCGACCTGCAATTGCCTATTTCGCTGCCTTTGCAATAATGTACTATTATATCCCTTTCCTGCTTTCAGGAGACAACCATTAAGTTTACATTGTACTATTTCATCTGCCAGCCAAAACCCCGTGTCTTGTTGCAAGCTTATATTATGTATAAGTTCCATCGCTAATTGCTGAAAGGTCCACAAGAGGTGGTCTAGTGAGTCAATTGTTAAAATGTTTGTAATTACAGGTGATGATAGCAGCTATAAGGCTGACTGCTGAGTCAGGCGGTGTGCAGGTGGGCCACAGCGGTTTCAGGATGTTCTGTGCGAAGGTGATAGCTGTGATGGCGTTCCCCGTCGGCACCAGAATGAAGAGCGCCACCCAGAGGTACAGGAATGAAGGCAGCGCGCCAAATGCTTCTCCTAAATAAGCGTAGTCTCCGCCCGATTTCGGTATCATAGTACCTGAAATTTCAATAGTATTTTGATTTACCTATTAGGTTTTGAGATCTCAATGTATGTCATCCAGAATCCTATTGTTGATATCGATTTGCTGATCGATATTGATCATGCTAATTTACTTATTACTTATTTGCTAATTTGCTATTACTTAAATTCATTTATTCTTGCGAGGTTAGCAGATGATACAGTTTTTATACCCTAAATTTGAACAGCTAGTTATAAGATTACAAACTTGTAAAATTTATTGTAAAACTGATTTTTAGGTGCCTTCTGCAAGCCAAGTTTTTCTGGTAAAGAGTGTAACACCCAATGAACAGAGCTTTGGGTAGGATAGCTTAGAAGAAATATATTCCAATAAGTATAGGTACATTATGTAAGTAAATATAGCACTTGAGTGTATTTATTACGAGCATGTTTAATGAGTTTTTTTATCTGCTCCAGTTATCGAAAACTCATCAACATGGCTATAGACTTAATATCAGCATGTCATAAATTCATGGGCTTCTACATTCACTCATGAAGTAGGTTACTGATACCATAATCAATAATAGCTGTCAAGCGTTGTAATAATTATTACGGGCTACACAATACACATAGATAAGAATTTAACTATTATAGGTAAACCAAGCATTCTTTTATGATTCGCTGTCGGCAAATACAGCCTGAGTACCTACGTAAAGCTTTCAAAACTTTCGCAAAGCTTTAAAAAGCTACCAATAAGAATAAATAAGTATATTATCAATTTATCATACCATGAAAATTATTCAATTTTTAATAAATATAGGTTTTTAATCCAGCCATATTCGATGTGAAATGTTCGTTAACAAACCTCTAGTACTTAACCTAAAATCACTTTCTTGGCATTGATATTTTCAACAGTTTCATATTGAAAAGAGAAGTTTAGGTTTTTCATAAATCTACATCAAATTTGGCTGGAGTATACCTACACCTATAAGTAGTAGCACCTACAAGGTTAGGAACTTATTACCGCGCTGGCATACTACACCTATGGTATCAATTTTACTGTTTGTAACACTAACTATTTTGCTTCATTAAAAATACACAAAAAATAGAAAAAAAATATTTACAACACATTACATTTGTATTTACCGCTTCGAAATCTTGCTCAACTTAAAAAAAATAATTTAAAAATGTCAATCCGTTATTGGCTGTAAGTTCTTAAACCTACTTATTTGAAATTTAAGAATTTAAGTTTTTACCCTGCGGATTTTGTTCTAAAATAAAATAAACTTCAGTGAGTAGGTACTTTCACTATGTATGCCACTGAATAATTGGCACTATTGTGATATCTTTGTTATTAAATCAGTATATTTACGAAAGTTATATAAATCTGCATTTTTAAGTAGTAAATTACAAATGTCATGATATACTGTTTAGACCCTGATATGAAATACGGTTCTCGTTCAATTAGACAACATTTAGTAAGTTAGCACTTACCCAGTTCCGCATAGCAGAGGGCCCCCACCATGGAGATGATTCCGGAGAGGACCCACACGATGAGAGCCATGCCCTTCGAGCCGGCATGCTGGAGCGCGAACCGAGGCGACACGAAGATTCCCGAACCCACAATCACTCCTACGATGATCGCCACTCCGTTCAGTAAACTCAACTCCTTCTTCAGCCGCACTCTTCCGCTGGACTCGCCGTCGCTGGATTCTCCGCCTTCGCCGCTGATAACTCCGACGTCCATAGCCTTCGGCGGCAAACCATCAATGTCAGAAACTTTTGCCATTTTTAATGTTTTTATGTCAGATAAACACAGCAATAGATAAAAAGTAGTACCGGTCAAACAGTTTCACTCAACAAGAAGACGTTGTAAACCTCCGCCGAAAATCTGAGGTACCATGATACAAATATTGCATCACTATGCGGCGCAAGCTGCGGCGACAGGCACCACGTGTGTCGGCATACACCATGAATTCGCCATGGAACTGATAAAAACACGGCACCAAACGATTTACCGCACGCAACTGATAACAGGAACTATTAATAAATTATACCCACTACCGATTCTGTCGTATTGGACTACCGCTCCCGTAGTAGGTTAACGTATTCAACACATTCAAGGATGAAATAGCACCGGTTTTACACAATAAGTCAACGTATTATTATTTTAGAAGCGAAAGTGGGGCTTGCGATTTAATTTTAGTAGTTTCCGTTAGTGTGGTGGAAGTTTCACTCGCGATCGTAACCCATATGGTGTGAGATGCGGCAGCGTGCACACGTTCGACGGGAACGGCGCGGCGGCGCCTACTTTACTATTCAGTCGACTGCTTTGCGATTTAACCACGAGCAGGCTGATAGTCTACCGCCACACCAATGACTCAAAAATAAAACGACATGGGTGTAAAACGTGCCGAGCGACCGTCTGACGTGGTGCCCGCGGTTAGAGCAGGATTTCGAACAGCGCAATATTCATGTGAATTCACTGCCAAGTTCGAACAACTGGTTTTAACGTCACCATCGCGTATCGCCATGCTGAAACCACGTGGGTACTTGCCCTAGATTTTGAGGGTTTCTAGTAGCTATGTGATAAAATTTCATGTGTTTATGAATGACGTCGCAACATGACGACTGTCTATAGGCACACTGTATAATTGGTGCCTCCTCCTAGCAGGCAGGATATGAACAATTCCGATATAAGAGCGTCTTCATTGTGCTCGGGTCAATGACAGACATTGTACGATTTTAAATTGTAGATGAGTGAATACAACTACCGACAATGTAAGATTGACTTAACAATAAAAAAGTTTTTGTCATATTTTATTATTATGTCAATCTTAAATAAACATAAACAATCATGGTAACCGTTCCAGGTTATAAATAACTAATACAAGGGGCACTATGATCGTGTAATTCAGGTTGAATTCAGGGTACATAGAATTTGGAAAGCTCTAAGTTCTAAATATAATTTGTAAAGACTGCGACGTCGTCGGCAATAAGAACTGAGAACTAAGTCTAAATCTTAGATTAAAAGAAGGAATAAAGATAATACAGAGCTATTTAAAATAGTTTATTTTATAATAATGTTAATACAAAATTATATTTGTTTAGTTTCACCTTGATAAATCTATTAGTATATATTATCAGTTCTCACAAATCTAAGAATATACATCCAAGGGGGGAAATAGCAGTTTTTAAAAATAAGAATATGACGTTAGTACTAGGTTCATAGCGACCACACTATTTATACAAACCAAGGCGACATCAACATTGTTTTAAAAGATTTGGAGTCAACATAAATTAAGAACTAGTGTCATTGTATCTATAAATAATATAAAGTGAAAAAAATAGGAACACGTGTGTATGTCGTAAACACACGTGTTGTGTTTTGAAATGCACATTTTTAATATGCTCCTTAATATTTCTAATATAACCCGTGCCAGTAAGATACGAACCAAAAATTGGGCTCTAATCCATAACCTCTCTTAGACACACAATTGTTAACATACCTCTAACATTTGTGTAGAGAGAAGTAAGAAGCGGCGTTTTAAACGTCCGCCGGCTTGTCAATTCTACACCCGTGCAAAGCCGGGACGGGTCGCTAGTAAATGCCTATGTTACGTAGAGATATCTTTCAAATGGTGAAATAATTTTTGGAGTCTGTCCAGTATTTTTGAGATTATTCGTTAAATTAGTGTTTTGTCTTTTAGCGTGTGCTGTCTTTGAAACTTTTGCTTTGAGCCTCCTTCTGGTACTTCACTTCACTCACTGGAACTTCACTGCTGCTTATTAATAGGTCTTTACCTATGAAATTGCCGTTCTTCAGTACTGGTCATTTCAAATAGAAAAAAAGTTTGGAATGGCTTTGTATTTTAAATACAAATTATTTTTTTTTAAAAACATGCCATTCCTTTTACTAAATCAGTCTTTTGTTTATTGATTAGCGTTGTATTTTCATTACTTTTGAACATTTTTCGTCATAATGGATACTTTAAAAATTCGTGTAATTATGGAATATGAGTTCCGTCGTGGCACCAATGCGACACAAACGGCACGTAACATCAAAAACGTTTACAGAGAGAACTGTACAAACGAACGCACAACCCGTTATTGGTTTTCTCGGTTCCGTTATGGAAATTTTGACTTGAAAAATGAAGCTCGTGGTCGTCCGGAGACTTTGGTCAACAATGAGGAATTAAAGGCGATTGTGACTCACCACAGCTTTTTACAAAACGGCATGAGCATTACTGCAGATGTGTACTGTGAAGAACTGGAGACAATGATGGAGAAGCTTGCACATCGGCAACCAGCTTTGGTCAATCGGTCGTCCCCACTGCTCCTTCACGACAACGCGCGCCCCCATACTGCACATCAGACAGTCTCCAAGCTGCAAGAGCTGGGATTGGAAGCTCTCCCTCATCCGCCATACTCACCAGACCTTGCACCTACCGACTAATTACCTTTTCCAAAATTTAGAGAACTTTGTAGTGGGTAAACAATTCAATTCCCGAGAGGCAGTACAAAGTGCCTTTGAAGAGTTTGTTGCCTCCCGTCCAGCTGAATTTTACAAGAAGGGCATTAATAAACTGCCAATGCGTTGGCAAAAATGCGTCGATTGCATGGGTGATAACTTTGAATAAAAAAAATAAAAAAAGTTAAAAAAAAAAGTACTTTTACTTATTTTATTCCATACAAAACGGCAATTTTATAGGTAAAGACCTAATATTATTTTTGGTTTGTAAAAAATAATACAAAAAAACGGTAGGAACCAAGCCGTAGTTTGTTCTGTTTCTGTTCAGTTTGTTCCTGTTCTTCTAGGCTTGGTCGCGTGGAATTAGCACATATACTCATCTAGCTTTAAGACGTATCAAAGTAATCCTTGTGATACTATTAAATAAATACAAATTTGACTTTGAATAGTGTAAGTGTAGATTCGTTTTTTTATTGGCGCGGGTTACTAAAATTACTGCTACAACTCTACAAAACATTACAAATCTCACTAACCAGAGGTACAACACGTGGAATTAATCATTGTCGTTGTTCACTTCATAAAGAAACACTCTTGCAGAGTCATCATCTGACGTCGTGAGGATTAGCTTCTTCTCCGCATTGTAACAAAGATCTAGAATAGCCGATTCGTGGCCTGTCAACAGGAGCTTTCTCTCCCCAGTTCTAGCCTCGTACACTCGCAAAGAACCATCCAGGCAGCCAGTTACTATGTGGTTTTTGATCCATTGAATTTTGGTAACGCCAGATCCCTCTTCAGCTTTCACGCATTGATGTCTGATCATCTGTCGGGCTGTGTCCCATATGCTTACTGCGCCCGTAAGTGTTCCTGATGAAGAAAATAATGAAAGTCAAATATTGGCTTTTCAGTTCAGTTGGTAGTCTGCCTTCTGTGCAGTAGGTCGTATGTTCGATCCCCACCGAGAACAAATATTTATGTGGTGAATAGATGTTTTTTTCTCTGCCTGGGTATAATATTGTATTCTAAATATGTATTAACAAAACAACTGTATTTAGTATTATATAAGCTATCTGGATCCCATAGTACAAGATTCTGCTTAATTTGGGGCTAGATAGTGTTGTGTGGATTTTCCACAATATTTATTTATTTAAAATAAAGATTTCGGCTCTCAGCACAAGATCTGCTCCGAAAATTTAAGGAGAAGCGATGTCCAGCCTTGAACATTTTACAGCTGAAATGATGATCATGTGTTAACTATGTACTCCGTTTTTATAGGAAAAAATAATAAAACAATAATAAGTTCAGAAGGTGAAGGTTCAGAATTGTTATTTCTGGAAAGGTATGGGAGAGTCAAATATCCGGCAGTGAATTTTAGGCTAATGATGATGGTAATGAAGTACCAACTATTTAAACAGTGGAGATGTGGGTTCGATGCCCGCGGCGTGAGAAAACTATGAGTAAGGGTTATGGTTCTTTAAGTAACCTAATAGAATCAATCTTCTCTTGAAAATGGACAGCTTTTTAAAAGAGCTATTAAATTTTGTCAAAGTGAAAAAAGCAATTGATTTTTACCTAAAGCCAGGTATCCCGATGGCTCCTGTGAGAAGGCCACTGTTTCCAAGTCATTGTCAGCTTGTAGTTGTCCCACCACCTTGCCATTGCTTGGAGTTAATATTATAACTTTCCCTGTTAAATAGAAGATAGGTAATAGTTCGGCAAATTCATCATCCGCACTTGATGGGCGGACTGGTTTCCGCAAGTAGTCCGCTGGCCGGCCCTTTTTGCGTGACGCTTGACACTTGTTGCTCGAACTTTTTTAGGTTCTACGACACGCTGGTTTCCTCACAATGTTTTCCTTTGAGAGTACTGGCATAGTGCACATAAATTTCGCTCTGCCGCTGCACTAACGAATCGCTACTGTGCATAGGACCCGTGTTGGACGATGCATTCCTACTTAAAGTGGGTGATCAAACAAACCAATTAAGAGATCAAGAGATGTGTGGTGTGGGTGGACAAAGGTATAAACCGCCATTGAAGCACCTACAATACCGCCGTTTTGTAGGTGCTCTATTGGCGGTTTATACCTTAAGCTTGCAGGCTCGTCGGTTTTATTCGCCAATGGATCACCAACTTTAACCTGGCAATAATGACAAAATAAATATTACCCTGTCACTGCAGGGTAATATTTATGACGATTTTTTCTGCGCGTTTAACGGTCATTTTGGTACACGCGCACGGCATTTTAGGGCATTAACCATGTGCGTCAGCATAAGAGTTGCTTGTGACAAAACTAAAACACCAAACTAAACGCCAATACGCACGTAAAGAAACGAGATTATGCGCGCCGAAAAGACGCTAGTCTAAAAATGGCTTTATAAATATGGGCGTAAATTACCATCCAAAGATATTGATGCAACCAAGTTATTGTCTGGTTGCACATCTATAGCTGTCACTCTGATACCCTGTACATTTGAAGGCACTTGGCTAACAATTGATGATGTTTTTAAATCCCATATCTTCACAGCACCATCATCATAACCTGCTGCCAATCGCCTGCCATCGGGGAAAAGCTGTAACATAAAAAAAACATCATAAACTGTACTGAAGAAATTGCAGGGTTTAGGTACTTATGTGTATTGTCAATCTTTATAAAAAAATACACCCAAATTTTGTAAATACCAGAATAAAATAAAGGACTGTATCAACAAAGGCTACTAGGTAATAACTCGATCAAGCTTGCTCAACATTTTTTTGTAAGATTTTTTCGAGGAACCAGAACACACTCACAGGGGATCGCCTATCTATATAGTTTTACAACTACTGGTTAACATTTATAAACACAATTGGTAAGGTCACTCACCAGAGAGTGTCTAGTGGTAGTGGCCCCGCCTTCCGATCCGAAGGTCCTGGGTTCAAATCCACTCGTGTACCAATGAGTTTTTCTGTCGAAAAATGTATGTACACTATGCCAGTACTCTCAAAACGGTGAAGGAAAACATCGTGAGGAAACCGGCGTGTTGTAGAACCTAAAAAAGTTCGAGCAACACGTGTCAAGGGTCACCCAAAAAGGGCCCACCAGCGGCCTACTTGCGGAAAAACCTGCCCGCACATCAAGTGCACATGATAAACTTGCCGAAACTTGAAGGTCACTCACCTTTCCACATTCCACTTTTACATTGTGTCCTTTCAATACTTTTGTCTCTCCTGAAGGTATTTTGAATACATAAATATCTCCAGACTCAACTCCAAAAATCAGCACTCTCGCTCCAAAATGCCAAGAGCCCCAAGAGATATCCTCAGACTCATACTCAAAGGCTACCGGCCAAGGGTCAGTCCCAGATGGTTTTACCTCCCATACTTTAATCAATCCAGCCATATCAGCAGTTGCTAAATAAGTACCATCATGACTGAATCCAACAAATATTACCGAGTCTTTGTGGCCTATGCAATCCATAACTATATTGCCGGTTTCTACTGACCAAACATATGCTTTATCATCTTCCCCTCCAGTGACTGCTAACAATCCATTAGGGTGGAGATCACAGCAGAAAGTGGAGCCGACATGTTTTTTGAAAGCCATAATTGAATGATCCTCAGGAGGTTCCATATCAGCATCTTCCTCCTCCTGCTCTCCTAGCATATTTTCTAAGTCTTCCAGTTGAACTTCTTCCACCTCCTCGAAATACATTTCGTCATCCATGCCTTCAATTTCATCGCCGTTCACTGATGATGGCGGAGTATCTCTAAGCATGCCGTGTGTTTCTGTAATTTGACATTACGATCGATAATTAAAGCCCATAAACTAAACAACCCACAGAGGCAGCAGCAATCATGCAATTAAATTAAATAGGAATATATTAAAGCTAACCTTTCATGTTTTGGTGGAGTGCTTGCTATTTTAAGTAATAGCAAAATGGGCAATAAGTACACTAAAAGTCTTCTCCTAATAAATTATTCGTCTATTTCCAGTTATTTAGGTAGTAGGTACGTAGTTACTTATTTTATTTTCCAAGTTTTTCACTGTTTTCTTTTCCACTTTCACACAGTTTTCGGCTTTGGCCAGTGCTGCCAGCTGGCCTGGGTTTGTCAACAAAAGTAACCGGAAACAGAAATCATTTAAAAAGTAGCCTTTGGTGTGAAAAGTAACCTTGATTGTTTTTGCATTTTTACAACGAACTCTATTCTGTTAATAATTAGGTATCGGGACTTCTCGGAAAGCAACCAAAAAGCGAATCATGCAGGGAAAGTTGGGAAAAGTAAACACTGGCAAGTAGAACAGGCTCAACATTTTATACGAGGCATTGCTTTGTTATAGGCGATGGTTACGACTTAACATCAGGTGGGCCATATGCTTGTTCCATCAGGTAGTTACATAAAAAAAAAAGGAATACGTCCCAAACATTTAGCAATTGAGCACTAAGTAAGTTTATTGAAGTTACTTTGAAGTGAAGATTCGAAGTGATTACATTAGCCAACTTTGAAACACAGTGTTGGACTTTCGTTTAATAAATAAAAACTTATAAATTCGACGAATTCCGAAAATAAGCCCTAGCTACTTTTAGGGCTAATATTTGCATCTACGGAGTAACAGTATTCCTTATTTTTGACAGGTGCCTAAAAAGAGATTGATATATTTTCATTTGTTGGCATCTGTTAATAAAAAAAAACATAGTCGTGTAGCCTGAAATTAGCTTGACGGAGTCAAAAGCTACTAGCAAGATTTTAATAGAAACCAACATTTTGACAACGCTGATAATGGTAGTGGGCCACCCAACCACCATCCGTCACCATGTGTACATCAAATCGAAACATTTCCAAAAAATAGACTTTATTTTGCGGATCTTAAGATTTAGTTTATCTTGTTGTTGAGGTCACGTCACGGTATGTCACACACTCACACACACTTTCACAATTTTTTTTGTAGAATGTCAATGTCAAAGTGGATATGACATTACTATCGTCTTCTTTTTCTTAAATAGGGACCTGTTCATTTGTTCATTTTTTGGACAATTTTGCCAGTGTCAAGTGAGGATTAATATTCTAGATTCAAGTTATTCATTATACAAGTCAGCTGTCACTGGCATGTCAAAAGAAAAGGATGGCGGTTTTCTTCAGAGAAAAGCAAAAACGCTTTTCTGTGAAATGGGCAGGGGCCTTAATTGTATAAGGCAGGGGCTCAATTCTAGACCAGTGACTTTTTTGTCACGGTAGTTATATTCACAAGAACTGTCAAATTCAATAAAGAAACTGACAGTTCTTGTGATATTTATGCCCCAGATGTCTTCTAGCTAAAAAAAAAGAAAAAAAATGAAGAAGAAGTGAAGAAAACAAAAAAGTGAAGTTTTTTTGAGGTTATAAAGTAAAATAATAATGTTTGTCTAGGATTTGAAGTGAAAGTATGAAAAAAAAGTAGATTTATTCTCAAATCTAATAGTAATCTTAAAAATATTTTTTCTATAAATTAATCAGCTGGTACAATTTAGAAAATATGGCAGCAAAAGGTCTGTATTAACTCTGTGCGATGATTTTGTTGTCCATTTTATAAAATACGTAAAATAATTTTGTACTAACATTGTAATTGTTATTTTCAGCTTTACTGCAGCCTCAAACTGCGTTCACAATTACCAAACGATTTCGGGGGAAAATTAACATCCAGAAGCCAAGAGCACCACACTTTGAAAGACAACTTCTTATAGATCTTTCTAAACCGGTGTATAATCCTCCAAAGTGGACATTACCTGAGATTGTGGTTTGCGAAAAAGAAAGAACATCAGTAAAGAATGATGTTGATAATCCATTTGAGAGAATACTTGCTAAGGAATGTCTTAACTGGTTCAATACTTCAAAAATGGTTGTATTTCTACATTTAAACTCCATAAGTATGGAGGAAAAAACGCCAATATTTGCTAAATTATCAAAAAACGGCATGCATTTACGTTTTTATGGTAAAAAAATAATAAATATGGCTACTAAAGGAACTCGATATGAAGCTGTCAACCACTTGTTCACATCACATCAAAATATTATTTTTGGTCAGCCAGAACATGCAGCCAAAATGTTTAAAATATTGAAGAAAACACCTCAGCTTGTTGTCATGGGTAAGTATTTTTCCTTACAAAAAACACTTACTATTCCAGCACATCAACCTTCCATTGGTTCTTGGCCAACACAATAGAACTCCACCAGTCCCAGTCCTGCGCCACTTCTGCCCAGTAGGGTTATAGATTTTTGCTTAACAACCTCAAACGTTAAAATAATTAAATAATTATTCAATATGCTATAAAGAAATATTCAAAAATTAATTCAATTTGGTTAGTTAAGTTATTGATTCCGTGCTTAAAAGTTCTATTAATTTTCAGCTGGCATAATCCAAGACAGACTTGTGTCCAAAAATGAACTTGTTGAGTTTAGTAAACTGCCGACCCTGGAAGCAGCCAGGAGTCAGCTCTGTGCGGTCCTTGACAGTGCAGGATCCAGCATTGTCAGCCAACTCAACCAGACCCAGCAGATACTCGTATCGCACCTCGATAAACATGCAGAGTTGCAGAACCAACCTTCATCAGAACCCAAAGATACTTGAACTTTGATTATGTTATTTTAGTATACTTTGTTATAATAGAGACTTGGTTTTGATCTCGGCAACTTCTACTTATCTTCAAAGCATTGTTTTTATAACATAGCTGTCTATTTACTGCTTCTTATTAGTATACAGGGTGTGGCGTAAAGAGTGGATAATCCTTTACCTACGGGTCGGGGGCATCACAACTGTTCAGAAAATAAAAACATGTACCCAGTAAAAGTCCCACGGTTTTCGAGTTATTAAACATTTTCGAAATTTTCATTATTTTGTACTTCTGTCCATACTTTTGAATGCCAAGATCACAAATCAAGGAATTTTCTCCATCTGTTTTTTTTATAGCATTCTTAGATAACTGTTCTATCAAATGATAACTGCCATTGGTATGTCAAAGGTACAGTTTTTTTTTTAGAATTTTTTTTAGAAATAAAAATGTGATTTGCCAATTTTTTCCAAAAGTTTGACCTCCTGTGGTTTAAAAAAAATGTATGGTCACCCTGAGTGACCAACTAATAAATAACTTGCCTACTTCATTGAGATTCCGAAATGGTATAGCACTTGCTAGTTCCAACTTTCAATGCAAAGAATATTTGTGTTAAAAAAGAGTAAGGGTCATTTTTTCAAATTACAAGTAAGATTTTACATAGCAATCGAATTTACTAAAAACAGAAAATAAAACAAATTAGGTATTTAAAATACATTTATTACATTAAAATTTCTTACAACAAGTGCTCAAAATGGCTCAAAATGCTCAAAATGCGCGCAAGATAAAGCGTTCTTTTATTAGAAGATGCAGGGCTTGCATAAGAGCAAGTGGAAGCCATTTTGAGCACTTGTTGTAAGAAATTTTAATGTAATAAAAGTATTTTAAATATCTAATTTGTTTTATTTTCTGTTTTTAGTAAATTCGATTGCTATGTAAAATCTTACTTGTAATTTGAAAAAATGACCCTTACCCTTTTTTAACACAAATATTCTTTGCATTGAAAGTTGGAACTAGCAAGTGCTATACCATTTCGGAATCTCAATGAAGTAGGCAAGTTATTTATTAGTTGGTCACTCAGGGTGACCATACTTTTTTTTTAAACCACAGGAGGTCAAACTTTTAGAAAAAATTGGCAAATCACATTTTTATTTCTAAAAAAAATTCTAAAAAAAAAACTGTACCTTTGACATACCAATGGCAGTTATCATTTGATAGAACAGTTATCTAAGAATGCTATAAAAAAAACAGATGGAGAAAATTCCTTGATTTGTGATCTTGGCATCGAAAAGTATGGACAGAAGTACAAAATAATAAAAATTTCGAAAATGTTTAATAACTCGAAAACCGTGGGACTTTTACTGGGTACATGTTTTTATTTTCTGAACAGTTGTGATGCCCCCGACCCGTAGGTAAAGGATTATCCACTCTTTACGCCACACCCTGTATACTTAATATATAGTCATTTGGCTAGATTTAGTAGATTATTCTTTAGTTACATGTTAGAAGTTTAGATAGATTTGAATTACAGTATTTTATCTACATTGGCCAATCTTTTTAAGAGTCTTCTAGAGTCAAGAGAGTGTCAAGAGTTTCAAGCTAATGTGAAGAAAATCAGGAGATTAAATAAGGTACATGTCAGAATCAGCATCGTAGCCAGTAGAAATTCGCGATCTCTGCCCATTTAAGTATACATTTACTTTGGTCCCTAAAAAGCTTTGCTTAGTTCTTTCCTTCTAGATGGCGCTGCTGTGTAGAATGGCCGCCAGTAATTTGCTACAAGTGTAAAAAATCGTGGCACTTCGTAATGTCGACAGAAGTGAAAACATAACTGGTTTTTACCCACCTCAATAATTCTCAAGTTAGTTTTCACTTTAATTTTTTTTAAACTTAGGTGTACTTACATTATTCGCTCTTACGTAATTTCAGGGCCTAATTAAATGAGTCTTAGTATGGAAGTACCTACTTGCAACAAGAAGCTAATAATGAAATACATATTCAATTAATTATTTATTGTAAACACAATCTTTGGCAGGATTTATACATAAACTTACAATCTAAATCCAAAAGAGATCAAAAATTATGTTGACTACTTTTATCAATGGTCTGTCATAATCTTATTTTTTGTAATAATACTTGAGCAACGTTAGGATAAAATTATACACATTTAAAAATCTTATTCTATGTTAACATAAACAAACTTAATAAAAACTAGGTGAATAAAAATAAGGTATGTGGTAAGTTACTTGGCATAGTACATAGGTTTGAACTGTTGGTCAAGTTCATTAATTCAACAAAAGGATATATATATAGTATAGGTGTAGGATATTTGAAAACTTAATAGTTAAGGTGTTGCAGTGAGGCGGCTTGTTGCGGATGCCAGTGCGGTAAGAGCGACTGCAGCCTCCACCTCGTCTCTCCCATGTCGAGACAATGTGTTCATCGCGAAACGCTGGGTCTTGCTTTCCGATCTTCGTTTCTTCTCATCCGCCCACCACGAGTAGTTATTCTCACTTGGCTGAAACCTTGCCGCGCTCTCCAGCCATTTGCTCAGGAGCATGGGCCCAGATATTTTTTTGGAATCTCCCTTTGCGTTGTTTATCTCGTCGTATGAATTGTTGTTGTCGCACACATCTTTCAAAGACGAATCTGATTCTTCATGTTGGTAATCCCCTTCTGGACTGTCTGTAAAAGCTTCATCAATATCAATGTTTTCTCGTTCTGAAGAATTGGGTTCAGGCTCGCTCCAAATGCTGTCTTCCGAACAAATGCTGAACTGCTCAACATTTCCTTGGGCTCGATCGTTGTATGTGCGAATTAGATGGCCCCAGGTTTGCTGACTGCGTTCTGCACTTACGTTTTTCAACTTTCTTCGCCAATTGGCAAACCAATTGCATATCTGTAACAAAACAGCTTTTGTTAGTCTGGCTGGCATCAATTAATAAAATAATACGAAAATGATGGGGATGCGTCGAGTGAGGTTATAAGTTTTAAGCCAACTTATAGCCTCACTTGACGCAACGATGTTAAATCATGTAAATCGATACAACATAAACTGGACAAAACACTGTAGTCAAGAAAGCGGAGACAAAAATAGTGCCTATTTATGTACAAATAGCAATATCTGGCATTGTTCCAATTAGGTTGTTGGTGGTAGGCAAAAACACGATAGGACACCTTAAAGATTTTGGAAAACTTACAACTAAATGATTAAAAACATGATGCTTACTTGAATATACGTGAGACCTGTTTCCCGAGACAGATATTTTTTCTCTTCCCGATTGGGGTATGGGTTCTCTCTTCTTCGCACCAACCAGTCTTTCAGGTAACGTTTTATTTCTGGCGTGAATAGTCTCTTCTGTGGGCGTTGTCCTGCTACTAAACTCCTCCTGTGAAAGCAATAACTCATTATCAATTTATCCAAAAAAAAAACCCGTTCCGTCCCGTGCTCTGCTTTGAAAATATTTCTGAAAACCTTACTTCCAACATATTTTGTGATATTTTTCTAATTAGATAAAAGTCCTTACCTACTGATTTTCAGGTGCACGTGACGCACAAAGAAATTAAATTCATAAAGACTGAAAGTAATGAGTCATGTCATTAAGTACGAACCGAGTGTAGCGCCTGTTTCTGACCGGTCTGGATGATTTTACATTGTCCTCTTTGGTCGCGGGACAGTCCATGTTTTCAGCACTCGATCTTTGAATTAGCGTCATCGGAGCTCGTTTGACTTGGGTTAAACTTAGAATCGGTGTGATCATTGAAAGGAGAGCTCCTGTAGGCCCGTCAGTACGTGCAAGGGCTCTACGGCTTGCGACACGACTCGTGTCTTGCAACGCTGCCGCTGCGGGGGATGCTTACCGATCTATTAAAAAAATAAGGACATGATGACATAAATAGATTGACTTTCGAAGACAACACACTCTCATTACAACGAACGGTTAGATAGGTAACACCACACATTGTTCGATCTGCGGTTGTGCGTTGATGTAACCGAAACATGACGGTCACATTCCTGAGTTCACTTTTAGATGTTAGTTGCTGTTGACCATGTCCAACTGTTAAAATCTGTGATTAGACTATTGTCACTTCCAAAATATAGATCGAACTTCATTTAGGATCTTTGTCCTACGTTTTTATATTCAGGAATTAACAATACGAACAAAAAACATGCTGGCTGTTACGTGTCCGTCGAGGGTCAATGTTCTTGTTTTCGAGTGTTAAATGGGTAAATCAGCATTGGTGAATCGTTTTTGGATGATAGACCAACGGTTTGTTGAAGTGAAAGCGTATTACAAGTGATAAAAATACAGAATAACAGTGAATAAAATATTATTTGATTTTCGCACGTACCTGTGTGCGGGAAAGCTCCGGGACTGCGTGAAAATGGCGTCGGATAAGCGCGACGGTAGCGCCGCGGCGCGGGCGCATCGCGGCTGCAAACCCGTGTTATTTTCAGGATGTCTCCCGCGACGACTCAAAAAACATGACAATAGGTAAATATATTCATCTTGTTTAGTTACTAGAATACATATGTTGTACATGTGTTTTTAACATAACTATAAAACTCTATTGTTCTGTTTATTTTCTTTTATGACGGATGTTTCATATTTTATTCTACTTACGATAAGAAGGAATCTTTTTGGTTAATATGGTTAATGGTATTTGTTAATGGTAATACCTATAAAGCATTCGTCCGTGTTCCCTATTTTTCAGTACTGACTCTTACCAAGGTAGGTACCTTGTACTTTTGATTATTCTTATTAGGCACTCTATGATTTATTGAATAGGTAAATTTATACAAAACGTATACAAACAGTACCTACTTTTATCAACATCATTGTTTTATATTTTCAGGAGTGGCATGATGGAAAAAAGAAACTTGCAAGTCCGTTTTCATTAATAAGATCGTCGGGCTTCGGTTTTCTAATCTAAAGGTAACATTTTACATTTCTTTTATCAGACAAAGGTTTAGAATACAGGATGGAGAAGCTTTAGTACATAGATCAATTGAAATGGTATTATAAGTAGGTATGAATAGTAATCGAATAGCAAACAAATAAATCTTTCGTAATTCTAAAAATTAATTATTCTAGTAATTTTCAGCTCTGACCAAAACTAAAACGTGTCTATATCTTTTATTTTTACTTTTAATTCGAAAGTTCGCAAAAATCTATAAACGATTGTTCTTAAAATAAAGGTCCAGAAAAATCGCCTTGCACTTTAGTCTAATTACAATTCAATTTATTTATTCAATCACATTAGCATTGAAGAAAACAATACGCTTCAATTTAAATATTGGAGGACATTTGCTACAGCGCCACCTATAGCCCCAAAGTTGTAAGTTTCATTGAGAACTATAGTCGGATTTTTAATTAGACGATACCGACTGACAGTTGCTAATGTCACTTTGTAAAATAATGTTGCTACATTTAAAGTAATAGTGCTGCGTTCAGTTCTCGTTCAATCAGATGAATGAACAATGAGTGAATAGTTAATCATTTCAAACAAAATAATATTGAAATTTGTATAAAAAAATGTATAAAAGTGCTCTGATATAAGTTACTTGTAGTATGTAACTAGGTACAATCAGTTTTTTGACGTTTTATTACAAAGCGCAGCGTGCCGACTAGTGCCAACACCGATGAACGCCACCATTTTGTTTGTAATTCGGCTTATAACCTCTGGTCTGATAGCACGAATGTTTTTCTGCGCTCACGCTGTTCAGTTATTGTTTTTGTAAAGTTTTTCGTTACGTTGTGTTTGTGGTAATTGTTGTGTATTTTGTTGCTATATTGTTTCGCGCAAACGATATGGATCCTCAACCAAGCACGTCAAGTCAAGTTCGGCACACTAACTATTCACTAGAAAAACGAGGCAATTTCATTCATTCAGGAGTTTTTTCAATCATTCACTTTGTCACAACACTATTTTTATATCATCAAAAACTGACAACACAGTAAACGTCAGCTAGCTTCGTCTAATTAAAAATCCGAGTATATATCTGGCTGCAATCATGTACTTCAATGGACTCGTAAAGACAATGAGTAAACTATTCAAAGAACACCAAAAGTATGCATGAAAAAGAGCTTCCTGAATCCCCACCTCGTTATCGGGTTTTCCTGGTTCAATCTTTTCTTAGCATGGGGTTTTTTGGCAAAACAATAAATGAAATGAGGATAAATAAAACGGGTAAAAAATTTATAAAACTTATAACCGGCTATCATCATCATCATGGAATGCGTGCATAAAATTTCGTGTGTGTATTGTTAACTATTGAGGAGTTCTCTCAATAGAAGCCAAGCCTGAGTGCAGTAGCCAATCTTGAGTGCAGTAGCCATGTCGTGGTAAAGCTAAAAACCGGCTATCATTATGAAAGGCGTACAGAAAATTTCGTGTCTATGTACTGCTTAACGTTGAAGAATATCAGGATCCAATCCGGGATACACATCTGGGTCATGCTTACTATAAAAATTGCATTGTCATCGTATATGAACCAAAATGACAAATTTCAACGCCATAGGATAAGGCATAGTGGTTCTAAAAGAATTGACCCAAACAACAACAACAAACAGGTTAAGCTAAATAAAACCGTTTAAAAATAAGCATGCCGGAGCATGGTAAGATTAGATACCTGCTGCATATTTTTATTTATTGTTCTGATTCCAATAATATCAATATGGTATGCAGCTTAGCAGATATTTCTGCAAGCTGATGCAAGAAATCAATTAAGGTCATCAGCACCTTTCGAAAAACCCAAGGTTTGCAATCAAAGGTGTAAGTGTATAATACGGCTTATTCATCAGTAGGTATCTAAATTTGCGTGTAAATTTCACGTGCAACGTAAAGGATTGATTAAATTTGACAGCCTCAGGTATTAGGTCTGTGTTATTATCTGCCTGTGCTGCCTGCGGTCACAACACAAGCTTGTTGAATAATGTTGCCGTCTCTTTCTGGAATATATGTAGAGCTATCTAGACGTCCCTTTCGTCGAATTTACGCGTGATTTTGCCACGCGCGACTTACGGAGTTCCGTCTTTGTCCCCTCGCCATCGCCACATGCGCCGTGGCGACCGTTTCAAGCGCGCGGCCCGTTGCTCTACCAAATCGCGTTGCTAGATCGCTACGACACGCCGACGAACTCAGTATTAAATCGCTACATTCCAGTTTCCCAGACCAAAAAATGGAAGCCGAAACGTGACTCAGTCGTGTGAGATAAGCCGTAGCGAAGAGTCTGTTTGACGTACTGCTTGCCGGCTTAGATCGCGCGTTTTGCCCACGTGCGTTAGTTTACCTGTGTTAGCGATTGATTTTTTTACGGAATGGGCGAAGAATCTCATGCCGGCGATGGCAAAGTGGTGTTGAAACGCAAAATAACATTGTTTAATGGTGTCGGCATTATTATTGGGACTATTATAGGATCCGGCATTTTTATATCACCAACTGGTGTATTCCTGTACACTGAGTAAGTAAGATCGGATTTCCCGCCTACTTTCCTGGCTCATTAGAACGTAATTTAATTATTATAAAAATCCGCTGTGTTTAAGTACTGATTATTAGCTAATAAAAGGTAAAATATTCCAGAAACCTTAGTGTTTTACCTTTCTTGCGTATTTTAGGGTTCCGAAATGAAATCCGGCAAGGAAAACTTATTATTTCATCATGCCCATTTCTAATTTTTGTCTGACCGTAAAGCCGTTTTATTACTCGCAGACTATAAATGATTTCAATTTCAATTTAATTTCAATTTATTTATTCAAGAACAATAATTTATCGTATTCGAATGTCTTATAATCTACTTAAAAATACACTGACAAATAATAACATAACAAACACAATATGATAACAAACACAAATTAATTCAAATTTACATACTTAGACACTCAAAAATAATAATAATGAAAAAAAAAAAAAAAAAATGTCAGGCCGATTGGTGATTGTGGAGTTTACTATCATAAAACTCTTCGATAGAGTAGAAACATTTCTCCAACAAAAGCTTCTTCAACTGCCGTTTAAAAGCATTAGGGTTGCCGACAGACTTCAACTCAGTAGGCAGAGCATTAAATAATTTGATGGCCTGGTACCGACAGCCGTGCATTGCCACATTTAACCGCGGACACTTAGGGGCTTCAAGGTTCTTTCTCCTCGTATCCAACCTTAGCAATCTATTTTCTACTGATTCATATCTATATGAATGTCGAGCAATGTCCATGAGAACCACTAATATATAAAGGCTGGGAAGGGTCAATATCCTAAGATTTTTAAAATGATCTTTGCACGATTCCCATGGAGGTATTCGCACAATCGTTCTAATAGCACGTTTTTGTAGCACAAAAGCTCTATTCTGGTTGTATTTGTAACTGTTTCCCCAAAATTTCACACTGTACCTGAACTTTGATTCTACCAAAGCGTAGTAAACAGATATTAATTGCTCACGACTGACCTCATCTCTTAAGCTCCTTAAAGCGTAACAAGCAGAGCTAATCGCGTTTTCTAGGGATTATCTACTATCATGCTGAAAGTTGGTAAGATGATTCATATGCGGTATCTATCTATCAAAGGTACCATTAATAAGTGAAGTAAAAGCTTGAGAAACCAACATCATGGCCTGCTAAACCAATTTTTATGAAATGTATATGGGACCAATCTGGAAGTAAGAATTTTTAAATCGATTTACAAATGACAAAGTTATGCAAAAACAAATATTATAAAAATAATACAACCGAATTAAGAACCTTTTTATTTTATTTGAAGTCGGTTAAAAACACTATACAAATAAAAACAGTGCAACAACCTCTCATAACATGTAGAGAAGGCACCCCTATAATATTTAGTCTGGTCGTTCTTTTACCTTATCACGTGGGGTGTGTTTTTTAGGGTTCCGTAGACAAGTGGCAAAAATGAAACCCTTTTAGATTTGTCATGTCTGTCCGTCTGTCTGTCAATACTGTCAGTATTATACGAAAGTGATAGGTATACGGATTATGTTATATATTTATGTTACATACCACGGTGTTTTTAGATCTGGTGGTCGTATTAAAGATTCTAAGCACGCTCTTGGCCATTTTGTATAAGTAAGTAATATATTTATTGGCTATACATATTTTTATGAACAACGGGGTCTTTACCCTAATTTAATTTTGAGAGTCCCCCCTCCCGATCCTGATTTCAAAAATAAGTCTTAAAACCATGACATTTTTAAAAATTATATTTGGCTAAGTATGTTGATTTTCTTTGTTTGGATACATCCTACAACGTGATAGATAGAGTATGATAGAGATGACAATAAGGACAAACGAAGGTGCATTAATTATTTCGCAGTAGAGGCACAGAATATCGTGTATCGTAGAGAATTGATATCAGAGTATTATTCGAGGCCATAATCCAGTCTTGGTTTCAGCTTCATACAGGCTCCGCCACTTGATATTCAACGTACGATCTGATAACATCACATTTGTGAGCGTAGATGAGCGTATAGCTTAGCGTAGGCTCGTTAAGTCCGTTCTTGTTTCATTTACTTAAAGATGGCGTAGCAAAAGGTCCAATAATTGTGTCACAGTTGGGCACATTGTATCGTTACCAGGGTTACTAAGGTTAGATAGGTAGGTACTAGGTACATGTAAGCAGCAGAGCCTTCTATTAAAAGTGATGTGCCTGGAAATTGAAACCCATTGTCAGCAGGTGGTTATAGCCGAAAAAAATACTTAAGACCGTACCAAACTAGGCACGCTTAATACTCGGCACCTGTTGCGCTTCCTTGCTACTTATAAACATTACGCTACAAATATGTAACAGCTTATCGATAAGTGATGTGCGAAGTGCGAATGAACTTGTTGCCGTTCTCAGATAGTCGTTAGGCCAGTGAACGTACACACGGCTACGCACAGACTGTCCTTCGGTTGACTTGGCAACAAGGCCAAGGTTGTGACATAATAAAACTTAGCTATCCTCAATATTCAGATAAAAAATCACTTCATTATTATCATTAAAATCCGAATAAAACCGTGGGATACCAACGAATGAATTCTGTTAACTCTACCGATTATTTTATAGTTGTCTTTACTGCCTATTTGAACCTCTGTTTACTTTTTCTAGTGTTTCTATAAACTAGGCATTTAGGTAGGTATATCACTATAAACAGAAAATAATTTTGACAAATCGTTTAACTTTGCTGATTATATTACTAAGTGAGTTAATTAGAGTAGTAATTGGATCTATTTAACTGAATATTATCTCATACGATTTGAATCAAAACATCGTAAATATGGTACCAAAGCACATAAAAAACTACCTACCTAAGAGATTTGTTTGTTTTTTAATGTTATGCAACGTCTTGATCTTTTCTACCTGATGTTATAGGCTGAATAAATTAACTTACGTTTAGATTCTCTGGCTAAGATTATCACAAACCTGTTTATCCGGTTTTTAGAATCTTTGGGAAAATATTGTCTAAACTCAAAGAGGCAAAACTAATCTCAACATGTTGGTATCACTCCTAAATTCCGGATAGTGGAACTAGTAGGCCCTGACATTGAAAACCTATATCGAAATTTGAACAATGTAACCTACAGATTAGTTGAACAATTGTTACAACTTATCTGTAGGTATTTATTCATGAGGATAATCATTGTCAGTTGCACCCAAATCCTTTATTATCCTGAAGAGATAAACCTTATCATCATTAACCAACACGTCTCAGTCTGTAAATACGTCCACTGTCTATGAACTATAATCTACATTCTCAAATCCTTGAAAGGTTTATACACTATGATTTTCATATATTATCCAATAGCAGTAGTATCGTAGTAGAGCTCTTTTTGTATAACTCGTCCGGGGAAGTAGGTACTACCACCATGCCTAATTTCTGCCGTGAAGCAACATTGCTGTGTTTCGGTTTGAAGGGTGTGGGTGCCGGTGAAATTACAGGCATATGAGGCTGAACATCTATACCTATGCCTGAAGTTGATGGACGCCGGGAAGTGAATCATAGGGCACGTTCCTGATGTGCGTGACCTACGAGGCATGCTTTGTTATAAACGATGGTTACCACTTAACATCACTTAAAAACATAATATACTTGTCCCATCAGCTAAAGTTGAACAAAAAAAAACTGTATATCTTTATCACTATCAGACCGTCATCGAAGTATTCGGAGACGGTTTATGGTTTCTGTTTTTAGTCTAGTGTAATTTATTTATTTTCGCGTATCTTGCAAGGCTCACACGCGATAATATAAACAACCTGATAACGTTCTTCCGGCTGTTCGTTATCTTGGGAACTGAATATCCTTTGCTTTAAATTGATAATTTAAAACATCATTGACCAAAGCATATCGTCTGAATTAGTTTTATTAAATAGTTGTTTAGCCTGTCGGCCTACATCGTGGGCGGGTGCTATGCGAGGTAACGAATATTATTATGTCCGCTCCTCCTTCCTCCTTTTTTCCCTCCAAACTATTCTTAAAAAACCAGCGTAAAAATTGTTTTCTTAATAAAGGGCTTAATAATTTCTTATAGGGCGTCCCCAAAGTCTTCCACTTTTTCTATTCCGAGGCTCCTTCCACCATTTTCTTTCGAAGGCATACAGATCATCTCGCCAACGCTTGATTGGCCGATCACGAGGCCGTCCGCTAGGAATCCATTGAGTGCCAATAGTCCGCTCACTTATCTTTAATGCAGCCCAGCACTGATAAGAAATTAACGACGATTAGTTCGCTTACCATAACCTTGCAAAATTCAAGCATGACCGTATCAATGGTGTGCGCGTAAAACAGTTCTGCTTTATCCGTAAGAAACCCCTCTCTACCGGCGTCAGTATTTCCGGAACGCTATAATTTGGGAATTTTCAAGACAAGAGTGAACAGGTGGATTATGGCTAAGCATGCTCCATCTTAGGCTGCATCCTCACTTTCCATCAAGTGTGATGGCAGCCAAATGCTAAGTTTGTCTTGAAACACACACGAGTCCTTACGAGTATAGGTACTACTATTAGTATATGTTTTATAGTTAAAAATTGTCTCTTTTTGTTACAGATCAGTAGCAGCTTCCCTAACAATATGGCTGCTCTCCGGTCTCTTGTCCACGTTAGGTGCCCTATGTTACGCAGAGCTTGGAACCTCTATAACTAGATCTGGGGGTGACTACGCATATATATATTCAGCTTTCGGGCCCCTGCCAGCGTTTCTACGACTGTGGATAGCACTGTTGATCATCAGGCCGACCACGCAGGCCATAGTGGCGTTGACCTTTGGCCATTATGTGGTGAAGCCCTTTTTCCCAGAGTGCGACCCTCCTCAGAACGCTGTCAAACTGCTAGCTGGTGTTTGTTTGTGTGAGTACCTCCTACCTACCTACACTTATCCTTGCCTTCTATTATACGTACCTTACACACAATAACAATATTATGAATACAAGTATTTTTTGTGGTTTTCCTTCGTAAGTCCAGTACTGAACTAACGATAGGTCGGTGATAAGCGTTGAACGATTTTTACCTATGTCAATTTTCGTATTTCGAATAATCCTGTATAGCTTATGGCATCGATCGGCCCAATTAGCTATCTCATGGGATTGCTTACAATCTGCTGTTCGATCTCCATTCATGACATTATGTCCTGTATGCACGCTAACAATGTGTTGTTTGGCCGGACAATCAACAGTTTCCTATTGTGAGAGTGCTCGGAGGAAGTACACTGGAGTAGCCTTACTTGGTACCTATATTTCCGGCGATATTGGTCTAATGTGTAAGAACATTTATAGGACTTTAAAAATAAGAAGTTAATATATTTTTAATTGGTCAATCAAACGAAACCCGGTTTTATAAATTTATTACATTACATTTATACTAGAAAGTAAACCTTTGCATTCTACTTTCGTCAAAAATGCGGCTTTCTCAATTTTGTTTACTGCTCTAACTAAAGGTACGGGTAGTTAGCACTTTTCTGTAGTATGTAACCTTAGTAGTACACGTCCAAGGTTTTATTATTCTGAACAAATACTTAAAATACTTTTTGAATTATTCATTGAGATGATACCTATAATATTTTCTGCAATATATTGTCTTTTATTTTTCACAATGGTAAAGCCCCGTAAGCGTAACCCTTACGAGTATCATAGTAGGTACCAAGAGGTACCTACTATGAGTTATAGTAGGTAGTTATTAGTCATAATAATAACGCTATCGTAAGTTCAGTTTAGAGGAAAACTTTGCTGCTCATTTGTTCAATAAAAACCACTGAATTTACTTAGTACTTGATACTTGGTGAGCGGACTGGTTTCCACAAGTAGGCCACAGGTGGTTTCCGCAAGTACGCCACAGGTGGGCCCTTTTGTGTGACGCGTGGTTGAACAGTTCAACCACCCGATGTCCTCTAGGAAGGCTAGCAGTAGCAGCTCATGTAGTTTGGCCTCCCTTAGGCGTCTTCGTAAGCACTGAATTTACAAAATTTGCAGAATTAGTTTTACTCCTGTGAGTGTCAAGTATAAACTCCCCAAGATAACAAGCTGTAGTACTGGGTAGCCTGTATAATTTTATTATGACTCTTTGACAGAGCTAAAGTGGATTAAGATACAGTAGCTGAAGTAGATTTTGCTGGAGGTCAAACAAATTGAAACTAAAACTAACAGATAAACGTCGTTAGTAGAAATGGATCTTCTCTCGATTGCTCGGTCTCGGAATCGAAGGAGGAAACTTCCACTTAACCTAATTACAGCTGACATAGGAAACTGCTCACTGAAATGTTTGCCTTATATGCAGCGCCGTCTTTGTTCAAGCATAGATTAGATTCTGCGTAGCACACATACTTTGATACTTATGTGTTCCCGTCTGGTAGACTTCAAACGAATCCCTTCACCACACTGATTCGAAAGGACTAGTGAAATTACAAGAAGAATATCAAGTGATAGTGATTATAGCACCAGTTTTTAATTATTCTTTTAAACAGGTGTTCTGACTGCGGTCAACTGCATCAGCGTGCGATGGACGATGCGCATCCAAGACGTGTTCACTACCTCGAAGCTGTTCGCGCTGGTCGTCATCATCATCTCTGGAATAACATACATTGGCATCGGTAAGTTGTAGTGTAAGGGAATTCATTATTTAACTCCTATTAAAATGCAAAGCTTCCAGCTTTGGGTTGTAGTCTCTTTGCAATCGTTAGTAGAGTTGCAAACTTTATATTATGCTACATTTTTACCTTTTTTCCGTGCGGTCGCTTCTGTTCCACTCATATTTATCTTACCATTGCCTGGTCTTCTTCACACTTCTGCGTAAATATTTCTCTGATTTCCATACAAACTGATTTTTACCATTAATGGGAGATTAGAGTATAATTTTGTTTTGAAATAACTTAAGCTGGCTTTCATAATGGTCTTTTATTTCCGACAAACTTTATAAAGTTGAAAATACCTAACTGTATCTTGACGGCGGCGGTAATAATAAAAAAATCGGTTGTCTGTAAAGTCGGTTTACTGACGATAGTTGAACGTGATAACGTCATAAGAAAATACTCGCGGTCGCGGACTCGGACTCGGACTCGGACTCGGACTCGGACTCGGACTCGGACTCGGACTCGGACTCGGACTCGGACTCGGACTCGAACTCTCGGACCCGGACCCGGAACCCGACCGAACCCTTACCCTTACCCTCATTTACCCTTACCGTCATTTACCCTTACCCTCATTTACCCTTACCCTCATTTACCCTTACCCATTACCCGACCCGGGCTCGGGCTCAGGTAAATGGAACGACGAACAACGTAACGACGCATGAGTCATGTTTTTTCGTGCGTGCAGCCGGCTCCATCGATTTATAAGACGTTATCACGTCAAAAACTAAAAAATTCATTGCTGGAAATAAAAATATATATGAAAGCCTATCACATTTATTTCAGTGTACAATTATACTCTCATCGCCCATGTATGGTAAAATTAATTTGTATGGAAATCGTAACGCCTTAAAGACTTAGTGCTCCATATAGTGCTCCATATCCCGCGCATTATTGATGATTTGATCATGATGAGTCAGGAGCAACTTTTCACTCATGTTTTGATGTGATTATAGTTATTAGTTACGGGCCACTGCGCTGTAACAACCGGCGGCGTAGGATTTCAAATAGAGTGGACAGCTATACTATAAGAGTATATGCATGTATTACCATTCTCTCAGTCTAGTCAGCCTATTCAAAAGGTCAATAAGGTCAATATTTGGTACATTACATGCCGAGCTAAGCCGCTAACAAGTACAAAAAAGTTAATTGATTCAGCCCTGACTTTACGGAAGTCCATTGTTAAATAAATTTATACAAAAAAGAATCATTCATTTTTGTATAGAAAAGTCAACAAGAAATAAGTAACACACAATTAATTTATGGAATTCAAAGTGACTCGTGTCTGTTTATTTAATTAAAACTGTAGTTATATTAATGCATAAATTACATTCGAATTATTCGAGTTTCCTACAACCAAACAAACAATCAAACTTTTTAGTTTGGATAATAAAGAATATTCTATTTAGCTATTCTTCTACAAATATAATTGTAAGAACATACGAAATGTACACTTACACTTCTCGTATAATAATAGTAGCTACTCGTATGTCTTCATCAGTAGCGTTCTGTACATTGACGTCGTTGGTCTTTTGGGTGGGTTAGGGGGCGTCCATAAATTACGTGAGGTGTTTTTTTTAATTTTCTGTCCCTCCCTCCCCCCTGGTGAGATGTCGTGAGATTTTATTCAACCCCCTCCCCCAGCCCCCAATCTCACGTGAGATTTTTCAAAATGTTTTCTTACGTAAACACGTTGGATTGTTAATGTAAAAAGAAAAAAAAAATTGCGTAAAAAGTAATCAATATTGCTGAGAGTTATAAGTGTAATAAAAATTTAACAATAGAAACAGGACCAAAATAGTATATATTTTTTTGTTTCCATCAGAAAAAATATTGCGTGATATTTGCCGAGACCCCCCCTCTCTCCAACGTAAGATTAGATGAGATTTCACTCGACCCCCTCCCCCCCTTAAACATCTCACGTAATTTGTGGACGCCCCCTTACTTGCCGTTCTATTCTTCATCTTCTGGTTCGTGAAGAATATACTCGTACTAGTTATGTAAACGCGATATGATGACCGTCTAGTCTAATGACAATCATGATAAATGGGAAAACGGAAAATATATTGCTCGTAAGATGATATGCAAACGACCCTTTGTGGTAGTTATGAATGGCGGCGCATATACATAGTAGAAGCAATATAGCATGTACGGTCGTGGAAATGGGCTGAAACTGAAGAGCCCCTATGCTATCACGTTCTATGAATAAAACAAAGAAGATCTCTCATCGCATTAACGAGTATAATACGTGGGTAACATTACTGTAGTTATCGAGCAAAGCGAGCCGCTGCATACTCTTGGCTATTCTGCCAAGAGCCTTCACTGCCTTCACTGCCTTCACAACTCAGTTGGTAGTAGCTCTGCCTTCTGCGCTGACGGGCGTGGGTTCGATCCCCACCGAGAGCACATATTTGTGTGGTGAACGCAGATGTTTGTTATCTGTCTGGGTGTTATATTGTATTCTATGTATGTATTTACAAAAAAAAAGTATTTAAGTAATATATAAGCTATCTGGTTCCCATAATACAAGCTCTGCTTAGTTTGGGGCTAGATAGTGTTGTGTAGATTGTTCGCATTATTTATTTATTTATTTATTCTGTCATCATTTTCTTGTCCTTGTCCCACTTTATGTGGGGTTGGCACAACAGGTTTTCGTTCTCCACTCTCCTCTATTAGCCGTCATTTCAGCTGTCACTCCTTTCTTACCTATGTCATTCACACAATCCATCCAGCTTTTCTTTGCCCTACCTCTACTTCTCTACTTACTCTTTGCTATTCTGTATTATGCAGTTTTGATTAAACAAAATAAACATCTCGTATCTTGTCAAGCCAGCGAGACGGCCGGTGAGCAGATAATGATTTCCTTTTAACATGAATTGCTTCCAAGAACTGGACATAACGTCGGTCCCATGCGGCGAGATGGAAAGACGATGTGGCAAACATTGTGGGCAAAACGAGAATGAGAACATCGACAGTGGTGCATACAAAGAGGTCTATACTGATCAGTGGGTGAAATTGGGTTGGGCGATCTGTGCATGAGATGTGGATTGATACACATATCTAAACGTTTAATTTAAAAGATTAACCTACCACAATTAAGACCGCTATCGTAAACTGAAGAATATCCTGCTTTGAGAAGAGAAACCAAACTGGTAGTCGAAGGTTATTTTAAATATTTTTACTTGTAACGGTTGCTTGCTGAGAATAGGCGCTGTACCGTTCGCTTGCATATTAATAACTTGAATTTGCAATCTCGTGCACCTTGTCTGATGCTTTCGTATGTAGGTCGTTAGTACTACAAGTTTTACATTTTAGTGATTGTTTTTATTGCACGTCTAAAACCTTGATTGCGAATGGGGTTGACCCTGAGATTGTATTCGTAAAAACCGCTGGGTAGCTACAGATAGTACGTGCAGAAGTTGACGAATAATTTCAATATTTGAAATTGTTTGACTGGCATCTCAGCTCAGTTGGTAGTAGTAGCCCTGCCTATGAACAAATATTTGTGTGGTAAACGCAGATGTTTGTTCTCTGTCTGTGTTATATTGTACTCTAAGTATGTACCTAAATATAAGTATTTTATCACACATACAAATTATGATCAGAGGTTTACAATACACAACATTTCAAATACTTTTCAAATTCTGTATATTAATACGATAGACCCAACTTCCTAATGTCGGGATCCGAGGGTGCACCAAGGCCAGGACGTTGGAGGAATAAGAATAGGGAAGCTCAAATAAAATTAAGTAGTACACCTGGCAAGACTTGGTGACTACAGGTGGTGCAAAAGATTGACGGGAGTGGTGGCTGAGGACTGGCAAAAGAAGCGTTAGCCGTCCAGTAGCACGATGGGTTGACGATATTGTCAGCGTCGATAGGCCGCAGATGGATGAGGGTAGCCCAAGATCGTAGTTAATGGCAAGAGCAAAAAGAGGCCTATGCCTTGCAGTGGGGTAAGTCGGGCTGCGGATGATGATACTTACTTTTGAGTACTCCGAAAGAAAAGTAAAAATACTTTCCTTTCGGAGTACGGAATACCAATACGGAGTCAATTAGGTAATCGGTTAGGTTAGGTACCAAACAAACGCTATCCGTCAGATAAAAAAATCCAACATTGTTTTTAATGAGTCTAATGAGACGGAACTATTCTTATCTGACAGAAATATTATTATGTAGGTCTATAAATACTATATTGATGTCATATATTGTTACAGGTCACACAGAAAACTTCCAAAATTCGTTTGAAGGTAAATACAGTGCTGGTGGCATAGCTCTGGCATTCTACTCCGGGCTCTTCGCATTTGGAGGATGGAACTATCTCAACTTTGTTACTGAAGAACTACAAGATCCATACAAGTAAGTCCAAGTATAATCGCTCAAATAACAATAAATATGCATTTTCCCAACTAGTATAAAGAGATCCTATAAATAAATAAATATTGAGCCTTAATTGATAGTGTTGTGTGGAACAACACTATAAGCCCCAAATTAAGCCGAGCTTATGGGAACCAGACAGCTGATATAATACTTAAATACTTTTTTTTTGTAAATACATACTTAGAATACATGTAAAACCCAGACAGAGAACAAACATCTGTGTTCACCACACAAATATGTTCTCGGTGCGGATCGAACCGAAGATCTACGGCGCAGAAGGCAAAGCTACTGAGCTGAGTGACCAATATTATGAAGGGATTGTCCTCTTCTTCTTTATATCACTTCAGATTTTATAGTTATCTCCGTCAGTGCCATTATTAGTAAAGATCACGCTGCTTCATAAGCATCGTTTATCTCAAGCACGTTCTTAGTTCACGGATTATTCTGACAAAACTTCACATTTATTCTGTATGGAGAGAGGTTTTGTTGAGTTATCACTTTTATTGGTAAACATTATTATTTGCTATTTGGTGGCTATTTGGTGTTTATAATTGTTTTTTTTTGTCGTAAACGCAATTTTGCTAATAGTTGCGTCATTTATTTTTCTACCTATCTAGTCACCCACTTTGACCCCGCCTTCCGATTCGTGATTGTGGTTTGGTTAACGTGTATGACCCTGCCTTTCCGACCCAACGAGGGATCTAAATTAAATTCCGATATACAATAGTAGGTATGTCGACGGTTTTTTCTCTCGAAGTACACTCATGGATGCTCCTCTCGACTAATGTCTCCTCCTCTCGACTAATGTCTCGTTGTTCGTCAATCGTTTACGTTTATTGTGAGTATTCGAAAATGAGAGTAGACGAAGGTTAGTAGCTTACAAAAATAAAAACCGGCCAAGTGCGAGTCGGACTCGTGTACGATGAGTTCCGTACCATTATCTATTAAAACGTCAAAACAATCTTTGTTGTATGGGAACCCCCAATCAACAAAGGTTAAATACAACAAAATTAAATAGGTGTTTTTTTAATTTAATTATTTATTTTTAAAGTAATGATATTTCAAGCGTCTACCTGTTGCTGTTATCAATATCGAGCAAAAAAATTGCAAATAAATCACGTTTTGTATGGGAGCCCCCATAAATAATTATTTTATTCTGGTTTTTAATACCTAACTTGTTATTGTAGCAACAGAAATACATCATCTGGGAAAATTTCAACTGTCTTACTATCACGGTTCATGATATACAGCCTGGTGACAGACTGACAGGCAGACAGACGGACGGACAGCGGAGTCTTAGTAATAGGAACCCGTTTTACCCTTTGGGTACGGAACTCTAAAAATCAACACTGCAGAGCAATCCAGAGATAAAGCAAAGTTCGCGTTTGGTGTTTGAGGGTTTGAATGGATATTGGCCAAATTCGTTTCTTATGGGCTATTTGACTTTACACGAACGTGTTGTGTAAAGTCAATAGCCCAGAAACGAATTTGGTTTTCAAATGCAGACGGTATCGCTAGGTACTAGGTACCCATCCCGTAATGGTGGTGGAGTCATCGAATTGCTCACAATAGACTTTTAAATCTTCAGAAGTGGTTCCCACGAGTGTAACACAAACAATTCCACTCTAGCACTTACTTGGAATTTGTTTGATCTAGGCTTTGACGTGGGAATGAAAGACTATTGATTGAGACTTATGGCGTGGCCTCTGGGGAAAATATCGTGGAGTAGATACGTAATCAAGCTCAATTATATAAAGTACTTGTTTGATTTATTAAATTATTGTCCTCGAATATGAATTAGATTTAGGAGATTCTGCTTGCTCGTCTTTTATAAGCTTTTGGATTGAGTTTTGTTACTGAATCGATCTTTCAGACTGAAAGAGTTTAGGGGGGGACAATCATTTGCTTTTTGATAAGTTATAATGAAAAATTGATTGGCGTGCCATGTTTTTATTTAAGTACTTCATGATAAAACCGATACTAAATAGTTTAATAATAATTGAAGGTACCTCTATGCAAATACGGAGTAAGATTTTATGATGTTTTGCTGCCAACGGTATAATTACTCAAATGTTTGGCGGTAGGTACCTGTAGATTTGCAGTCTTGGGGATATAATCGGGTCATTTTAAGCACTCATCTAATATACCCTATTCTTTTAGTTCCAGCGGATCTTGTAGCTCTTCTAAGAAAGTCTCTTATCTTAAGTTTATTGGACCGGCTCTCTCCCTATTGCATGAATTATGTAGAAGCCACTTTATTTTGCACCGACTTGACCGCGATCCCCGAGAGGAAGGGAATGTTAAATTACTATTCATACACTCAGATAACAGTTGCATCTGAGTGTATAGTGGATTTAAGAATCCTGTTGTTGTGTGAGCGATGAGTTAAAAGATGATTTTCTCGAAATCATCAAATAGTTCTTACATTGATTAAAAAACCGTAAACGCAATATCTGAAGCTGAAGTGGAACTGGGCTGGTCATGTCTGTCCGTCCGTATGCCAGGTGAGCTGTGGGCAAAGATAGCCACCGATTGGCATCCTGAAGGATGATTAAACTAGATGGCGCGATGAGCTTGATGGTTTCCTGACGGACTGGACAAGCATAGCCAAGAATCGCGATGTCTGGGAAATAGGGGGAGGCCTTTGCCCAGCAAGGAGCAAGGGGACCCGACGGGTACATTATAAAATAAAATAAACACAATACCAGAGATAGAATTTACAATAAGGATAAATAAAACGCAGTCAACGCTTAGGGCCTTATTCAGATTGGTGAACTAGCCAGGCCGCTAAGTTTATTGCCATCTCTATTTGTTAACGCGAACCGGTAAAAAGTATCAGCGGTTTTAACTGAGAGGGTTATCCTATTAGTCCTAAGCTATAGCATTAGTTGTAAGATGCATTGGTTAAATTAGTTAGGTATCTGTATTTTATAGAACTCTTGCAGTTGTAGAAAAAAATAGTTTCAGAACAGCTTTTGCAGAATTTTTATGTGATTTGGAATGATGCCAACCTGCGTACTAAACTAACCTATTTCAACATGCTTTAATGTGTAACCACATTTTTTGTGACGTGTTTTTCTATCTAGTGGATAAAAGTCGAGCTTTGTATGAATAATAGTCGTAATTTACCTTATTGTTGAAGTATTAGGTTTACTGTTATGTATTTCATCATTTACAATAAAGGTAATTCTTCACCATATTAATAACGCCACTATTATGTCGTCATATGGATATTTATATAATTCGACTAAGTAGTATCACGTTTTCTGAAAAAATAATATAATAGTTATAAATTTTCTCCATTTTCCCTTTCCCATTTTGAGTAAGCCAAGGCGTCATCCCTCTTAATAGCAAATAATTTTCTCTGTAGCACAGAGAAAATAATTTGCAGTACTTAAAGATTTTCAAATATCTGCCAGCTTGTATTTTTTAAATTGCACTCAGCAATCTTCGTAATGAGGGCGGCACGATGCTATAAAACACTAGGTGCTTACAAAAACGATTTATTTGGTTCAAATTGAGCTTGACAATTTAAACTAATACTTAATTCAATCCGTTTACCAGTGTGGTACACTAGGATACACATCAGACTATACACTGCTTGCTCTTATGTCCTTGTGGTAAGCGTCATTTTTCTTTGTTTTTATGTAACTTGAGCTGTATCCTTCTGTACCAGTTTCAAGGAAGTTCTTGAAACCAGTTTTAAGGAAGGATAAGGTGTTTACATCATACATGCTCAGTAATTAGGATTTACTGCTGTGCAAAGAGGCTGTGTGTATGTAGGCATTTAGCTACTCATTGCATTGTAAATTCATTCCATTTTCAAATCACTTGACTGTCACGCTATGCTTGATAAATGATAAGGCTTGATATGTTCATATGTCAAGCTATGCAAAACTCCTTGGTGAAACAGTCTCATTTCTTTACCAGAATGATAAGAAAACTTTTTACTGAATAAAAATAGTAGCCACACAATGTGTGTCTGCGGCTATTTTGTGCAAATATTAGCTCACTTCGACCCTCGTGTAACAATCTACTATGCAGCTGGGTTCTACGCCATTTCCATTTGCGCCTTAATCTATCTATACGCTCATAACACGTTTCGTTATTTCAGGAATTTGCCCCGCGCAATATGGATCGCTATGCCCATGGTGACGACGATCTACGTACTCGCAAACTTGGCCTATTTCGCCGTTGTCTCCAGGATGGAAATGCTCGCTAATCCGGCAGTTGCTGCAGTAAGTACCCACTTACCTAATTTAATATTTATTTAATTGTTAACCATTAACATTAATTATTGCTAAAAATAAATGAAGCCAACAAGCTGTATCTGTACCAAAGTGACTCCACGCGACTTTATTGTTCTACGACAAATCGGTGGTCGAGTCAGTGGATGGGGAAAGCTCAAAATCGTTCTCCTGGAAAATTTATGAGGAAATCCGTTTTCCAGCAGTGGATTTCATCTGACTGATGATGATGAATTATATCAGAGCACTGGTGGCCTAGTGGTAGCGTCCGAAGGTTGTGGGTTAAAATCCAGTCGTTTACCAAATTCGTTTTTCTGTCGATAAATGTATATGCACTATGCCAGGACTCTCAAACGGTGAAGGAAAACATCGTGACAAAACCGGCAAGTCGTAGAACCTACAAAGTTCGAAAACATGTGTCAAGTGCACGAAAGGAGTCTACTAAGGAGGCATACTTAAAGTCCTTTCACCACACTGTTTCGAAAGAGCTAGTGACACGATAAGAAGTTTATAAATATACAATTATAATACCTGCGCTAATAGCATGTGGGGCAATGGAGCAAATGTTATCATATTGCTTAGCAACTTATCTATTCCCGAGACCCACTGTTCGGTTCTAGACTTATGAATAGTCAAGTGCTAATTATGATGCCCTATTTCCATTACTCAACTATTATTAAATATTATTACTTATCAACCTACGTTATTTAGAAAATGTCCGCTGAGAAACAGTCTTGATCATTAACAGTGAACAAACGAGTCATTTATAAAACCAATTACTATTTATTGATTTATGCTTCGGTTGGAGACATGAAAGATATGTTATGATTATTTTACTGACAAATATACTACAGTGGAACATATCAGCAGGACCGCACAGAGTGGAGAGGATTGGGGGAGGCCTTTGCCCAGCAGTGGGAAACAGGCCTTGCATCTAATGTAGATAAGTTATTATAATTAGGGGCGACTGGTGATTATTCAAGCCCTACTTGCGGGACGCTATAGTGCATGGGACAAGATTTTAGATGGAATAGGCTTGTTTAGCACCATTCTTAGCTGACAGCTTATAGTCGGCCTAATACACAGGAAAGACATTGTCAATACGTGCGGAGCTGACTAAGCCGCGGATTTCCTCAGTAGGTTTTCGTTCACCGTTTGAGAGCATTAGCATTGTGTACATACATTTTCCGAACTGAAAAATCCATAGGCACGACTCTGGATTCCGAGGGAAGGCAAAGATTCGATCTCCACCTAGAACAATTATTTGTGTGGTGAACATGGATGTTTGTTTTCTGTCTGGAGGCCCGCGCACACCTAGTTCGCTGGCGATCAGTGAAACGCTGTCAAATATCGCTGTCAAATTTGACAGCGTTTCACTGATCGCCAACGACAGCGGCCTAGCTGTGCGCAGGCCATTACAGAAAAAGTAGGTAAGTATCATACAATCATCTGGTTCCCATAGTAACAAGCTCTGCTTAATTTGGGTCTAAATGTAGTGGGGTAATGTCTAAAATATTGATTTTTACAGCTCTGAGTATAACCTCATTTGTACCTACCTGCTTGATAACATCCTATTAATAAAATTGATAACGGAATGCATTTGGGGGAGACCTCTGCCCCCAGTCGTAAATGATTTAGGTTAAATACCTAGTTTAATGCCTAAAAAGTATATTTATGTTATTTCCTATTGTTTTATTCCATGATTAGTCATGATGTGTCAAAATGTGGCAGAGCAATCAAACTTTTTGTATACTATTGGTTTTTACTATATGAAAGCAATTTTGTTGCGATGTAAGATGGTATCTAATCTAATAATATAACATATTGACCTTTTCGGTTGATAAACAAAAACAAACAAATAAAATTGCAATTTAACATTTTTACTGAAGAGATATGAATTACTCTGTATCACTAAGTTTAATATAATCTACTTATTCTATTTTGATCCGGCTTGCTTGTTGCAATGTTGCTAAAATAATTTTGATAAACTTTGATAACCCCCTGTGGATAGTAATAGATCGCGTGGAAGTTTCCTGAATTTACTTGATTAACGAATAATGCCCCTTGCTGTTTTAACAATCATCATGCTCATTTTATTGTAACCATCAACTATAAAAAGGATCATACAAAAAAAACGGTAGGAAACAAGCCGTAGTTTGTTGCCTGTTCTTCTAGACTTGGTAGTTTGGAACTGGCACCTAGAATCACCTATTCTTATGATACAACTGAAAAAAGAAATCCTACTAATACTACTCTGCGTCATAAAAGAAAGAACGAAAAAATGTTTATTCAAACCGCCAACAAACAATAAAAGATTAAAAATCAATACTATATGCATACCTAACTTATTAGAAAATAAACATAATCATAATCATTTATTTGCTTCAATGAAGTGTATGCATGAAAGATCTAAAAAAATAATAAATAAGTGTCAGTCATTCCACTCGTGTAACAATGAGTTTTTCTGTCGAAAAAATTTATGTGCACTATGCCAGTACTCTCAAAACGGTGAAGGAAAACATCGTGAGGAAACCGGCGTGTTGTAGAACCTAAAAAAGTTCGAGCAACACGTGTCAAGGGTCACGTAAAATGGGCCCACCAGCGGCCTACTTGCGGAAAAACCTGCCCGCACTTCAAGTGCGCATGATAAAACTTGCCGAAAACTCCCCATAGCTGGGCTGCAAATTATGGGTTCGTGCCATTTAAGCTAGGACAGGAACAGGAACATATATAGGTATATTTTCTATCAGTTATTAACTTTAGAAAAGCCTGTATTTTTACCGGCACCTTTAAACCAATGCTGATGATAATGGATGAAATTCTTCTTCCCAGGTTTTCGGCGACCGTCTCTTCGGCTCATGGAGTTGGGTAATCCCAGTGTTCGTGGCTCTATCCACGTTCGGAGGTGTCAATGGGGTGCTGTTCACTTCAGCGAGGTTGTTCGCGACCGGTGCGCAAGAGGGACACATGCCTGCTTTCTTCTCGCTCTTCCACATTGAGAAGCAAACTCCTATACCTTCGCTGATCTTTACTGTAAGTTTATTTTGAAATTACTGGCACGCTTAGCTAAACATCTGTATGGCTCAAGATTATGGAAGCTGGGCGGTGCATCGTAGGGCACGTTTCTGACGTGAGTGGCCTCAAACTCAAACTAAATTTTTATTCATTTCAATTCCAAGAATCACTTTGAAACGTCTTAAAGCTAGGTGAGTCTAGGTGCCAGCTCCACGTGACGTAGCCTACGAGGCAATGTCCTGTTATAGGCGATGGTTATCACTTTACATCAGGTGGGCCATATGCTTGTTCCATCAGCTTCTAGAACACTTGGATCCCAGACTCAATACATATTATTAATTATAATGTCACCTAAATGGACCAAAAAGATCCGATCTAAATTCGCACTTAGATATTTATTTGTAAGTTCCAGAAACAAAAAAAAAACACAGCAACATTTTGAATTTACAGACTGTTTTCTTTGATTCCAGTGTTTCTTCTCACTCCTAATGTTAACCACGAGCAACGTGTTCGATCTCATCAACTACTTCTCCCAGACGCTCTGGCTGTCCGTTGGTGCTTCCGTGGTCGGTATGCTGTGGCTTCGCAAAACCAAGCCCGATATACCACGCCCTATCAAAGTCAACATCATTATCCCTTACGTCTTCCTCATCGCTATCGGCTGCTTAGTCCTCATCCCAGCCATCACCAAGCCAAAGGACACAGCGATAGGCGTTGCCATTCTACTCTCAGGGATACCAGTCTACTACGCCTGCGTGAAATGGCAAAGCAAACCGAAAGCCTACGACGCCTGCTCAACTGGCATTCTCAGATTCCTACAGAAAATTTGCTCGTGCGTTTACGTAGAGTCGTTGGAGAAAATGTCGAATTGAACTATTTATACCGACTGAATGGATGAAATTGACTTCTACGTTTGTAGATGAAGAAATGGTTGCCTCGAAACGGTTGTTACGGACCAATGTTACGCTTATTGTGTCTAGAAAATGCTTTATTGTACTAAACGAACAATCGCCTGCGCAAATTGATGTGTCGAATTTTGTTGCATTAGGCAGACTGCATTGTAATTGTGAATATGTATAATAAACGGGCATTATTTTGTATTGGTCTGTCTATTTGTAGGTATCATATTAACATTTTACTATAACCAGTACTACCCTAAGTAACTTAGATACACTCTAAGTGAGTTAAAGCATGTTTAAAGTACATATTGGGCGTACCTTTAGTAATCGTGAATTCTCGTGATATTAAATACCAACTCAGTATTTTCAAAACTCAGTTGCTCGGGTACAGTTAGGTAGGTATTTATTTTTCTACTTTTTTCTAGGTTTCAAGAGATTTAAGATGTTTACACCAGTCAAAACATTGGTTTGGTATAAAATAATCAAACGAAAATAAACGAAATTGAAAAAAATATGACGAATCGTGATTCATTTTTTATCAATTTATAAAGTCTCGATAACGAGAAGAACACTTTATATTATATGACGTTTTTAGATTTAGACTTTTTACTTTCCTAATCAAAATCCAGTTTAAATTAGGTTTTACCAACTAAGTACACTTTTTAGGTTACGATTCGAAACTGAATTAAACACCTTAGCAATCCTGCTAATTTATTAAACCTTTTGAGATCAAAAACCTTTTTTTTTCTCACGTTTTGGAACTGGCTGTATCTACTAGTGATAGTTAGTAGTTATATGTTTTAAATTTGAGCTCTCTTTGGTAATCAGTAAATTATTTATGTTAATTTTGTTAATATTTAGGATCTTTGAACGCACTCATAGTATATGGTTATGTCACTGTCAGGGTGTCTATGACAGATAACTGTATTGCTGTCTCGCTCTCTCTTCTGTACCCTGCTCTCGCTTGACGACACGTATTTCACTGTATAATTAAATCTTATTTTATTTAACTAATCTTATAAACTAATTGACGAACATTAAGTGTCTTGTTTTTGTGAATAAAAACAGCTTCAATGGACCCTGCGTATTTTCATTGACTTTCCGGCTAGAATCAAGTTCCCGAAGGTTTTAAGTACCTATAGTGTCGAATTCCACTGACCAACCTCTAATAGGTTTTGGAAGCCCAGACGGCACAAGAAATCTTATTAACGACAACCGGGATATTCAAGAGATTCTTTCAAAAGCCGAAAGCATCGCAGGGTCGGAGACCGTGTGCATTTTGTATTGCGTGCGCGTGCCTCGTGCTGCTCGTCATGGCGACGTCTACACCGCCGACCGCAGGCGTGAGTATTGCTGCTGCTACTATGTCCACTGGCGGCTCCAACAACAACAATTCAGTGAATACTAGCTACAATGTTGATAAGCTCGAGGGTATGAGCAACTATAACACATGGAAATTTTGCATGAAAATGACATTAACCCTAGAAAATGTATGGTCTTGCACTCAAGGCATAGATGTTGAAGAATGGAAAGATCAGCGAGCCCTTGCCAGAATCTGCCTAGCAGTGAAACCACACTGTTATCAGTATGTTCATAACGCTAAAACGAGTCGAGAAGCATGGACGAACTTAGCCAAAGTTTTTGAAGACAAGGGCCTGTATCGTCGAGTTCTACTTCTACGACAACTGCATCGAGTCGAGTTATCTAAGTTTACATCGGTCACTGAGTATGTGGATGCAGTTATGACTCTCGTTCAGCAGCTGGCAGATATTGGAAAAGAAACCGAAGATGGTGAGATCGCAGAACTACTCCTCAGCGGACTACCAGAGAATTATGATCATCTTGTTTCCAGTCTTGAGACGGTGTGTTTAACAGGAAGTCTATCAAGTGAATTAGTACGATCCAGATTATTGCAAGAAGAATTCAGAAAGTCTGATTCAGGTACATCTGCAACAGCCTTTGTTTCAAGACAACAAATTAAAACCTGTACTTATTGTAAGAAGAAAGGCCATTTGAAGGCAAAGTGCTTCAAACTTCGGCGTGACAAGAAGAACAAAGAAGATGATGGAGAGAAATCTTTTGTCGCAACTGCTTTTCTTGCTAAGGACCAGGACTGGGTGATCGATTCAGGCTGTTCAAAGCACATGTGCAATAATAAAAGTTGGTTATCAAATTTTAAAGACTGTAAAAGTGAGATACAAATAGCAAACAATGAACAAATATCATGTTTGGGATCGGGTGAAGTATTATTGGAAACAGATGATATGGTTAGGAATATTGAAAATGTTTCTTTTGTACCTGAGTTATCAATTAACTTGCTGAGTGTTAGTAGGTTATGTGAGAAGGGTTTTACTGTAACATTTAACAACAAGGGTTGTCATATCTATGAAAATTGTGTTATCTCTGGCAATTCAATTTGTAAAGCCTATAGCAAAAATGGCATCTACAAATTATCTGGTAAAGCCCGTGTTCCAAGTTCATCGTCTACGTGCGGTTTGGTGGCGCATTCTTCGGCGCTCCTGCCTAAGCAGGAGGCAAAGAGTGCTAACGTGGCTGAGGTGCCGATTTATGTCTGGCACAGGAGGCTAGGCCATCTTGGAGTTGAAGGTATGCTAGCATTGAAGAATGGTGTGGCTAATGGTGTGTTGTTTCAGTTCAATCACAAGCAAGAGTTGCAAGACTGCATACCATGCATGGAAGGGAAAATGGCAGCTAAGCCGTTTCCAACCAAAAGTGATCACCGAGCAAGCCAGCCTTTGGAACTCATACACTCGGATGTCTGCGGCCCCATGCCTGTTGCAAGTTGGGGTGGCGCTAGATATCTGGTAACCTTCACGGACGACTTTACTAGGAAAAGCTTTGGCTACCTGCTTCAGAGGAAAAATGAGGTATTCTCTACTTTTATTGATTTTAAGTCACAAGTAGAAAAACAATTGGGTATTCCAATAAAAATACTACGTTCCGATAATGGGGGAGAATATTGTAATAGCAATTTTTCTGATTACTTCAAAAAGGAAGGGATTGTCCATCAGACCACTATTCCATATTGTCCTCAGGGAAATGGTGTTTCAGAGCGCCTTAATAGGACTCTCTTAGAAAAAGCGAGATGCATGCTACGAGGGGCAGGCCTGGAGGAGCGTTTTTGGGGTGAAGCAGTAATGACTGCTATTTATTTAAAAAATAGGTCCCCAACTACATCTTTATCTGGCCTTACTCCACAGGAGAAATGGACTGGATCAAGGCCAGATCTTAGTCATCTCCGTATATTCGGCTGTATTGCTTATTCACTTATCCCTGAGCAAAGAAGGAACAAGCTGGGTGCTAAAAGCAAAATGTATTTATTTGTGGGCTATAGCGAGACCTCTAAGGGCTATAGACTTGCAGACCCCGCTAACCCTACTAAGGTTATTATATCTAGGAATGTAGCATTTATAGAAAATAAATTCTATGAGACTGACAAAGATATTAATTCTAATAATTTTATGTTTTATGAATTGAATAATAATAATAAGTCTAGTCATCAGAATGAACTTAGTTCTAATATAAGTATTTTAGATTCTAGTACCAATGTTGAACTGAATGATGGTCAACCACATTCTAGTAACGATAGAGAAATAAATCCAAATATTATTGTATTAGATACTGAAACAAATAAATCTGTGATTTCAGATCAGGATGAGTACTACTGCACTGGCAGCGAGAACGAGGCTGGCTCTCCGTGTTCGCCGATCGTAGACGTACCCTGTGAGCGGGTGACGTCGCCGCATCTAGTGGCACCTCAAGGGGAAGCAGCTGTAGCCCCAGAGCCTTCGCCTTCGCGCTCTTCTGCTCGACCTGCTCGGTATACTCGTTCTAAGCGTCCATTGAGGTATGAAGAATATGAAACTGATTTCTCTCTCATGGCACATCATGCACTTCCAGGCGATCCTCACACGTATGAGGAAGCCGTGTCTTGTGCTGAGGGTCAACATTGGCAATCTGCCATGCAATGCGAATATAATTCGCTCATTGCAAACAATGTGTGGGAAATAGTCGACAGGCCACCAAATAGAAAAGTCATCAAATGTAAATGGGTCTATAAACGTAAACATGATGCCTCAGGCAAGTTCGATAGATTTAAGGCTCGATTGGTCGCCAGAGGTTTCACACAAGTTAGAGGCATAGATTACAATGAAACCTTCTCTCCTGTAGTTAGACATAGCACTATGAGAATCTTATTTAGTTTGGCTAATGAGCTAGATTTAAGCATAGATCATGTGGATGTAACTACTGCATTTCTTAATGGAAAATTGGATGAAACCATCTATATGGAACAACCTCCAGGTTTTTCCAATAATGATATTAGTAAAGTTTGTCTTTTATCAAAAGGCATTTATGGCCTTAAACAAGCAAGCAGAATATGGAATGAAAAAGTTCATACATTATTATCTGAAAATGGTTATAAACAGAGTAAATGTGAGCCATGTGTTTATATTAAGAAAGAAGGTAATAATCTCATAATTATAGCTTTGTATGTCGACGATTTCTACATATTTTATAGCTGTGATAAAAACGAATTATTGCCTATACTAGAAAATAGTTTTAGTATTAAAAACCTAGGTTCAGTTACAAACTGTTTAGGTATGAATGTATATAGAGACAGGATTAAGCATGTCATAAAACTTGACCAGTCCGAATATATTAATAAATTGTTAATTAAATTTGGCATGGATAAATGTAAACCAGTGTCTACTCCCATGGTACCTAATTGTAAATTAGAAGTAAGTGAGAGTGAACACCCTGATGACTATATGTATAGCTATAGAGAACTTCTTGGTAGCTTAATGTATCTATCTGTGTGCACTAGACCTGATATTGCTTTTTCATGTAGTCAACTAAGCCAGTTTAGCAACAATTTTAATAGGACTCATTGGTTAGCTTTGAAGCGCATCCTGAGATATTTAGGAGGCACAATAAATTATTGTCTATGTTTTAATAGGTCTAATAATTTAAGTATAACGGCCTTCTCTGATGCTGATTGGGCTAACGACCTAGTGGATCGTAAGTCTTATACGGGGTTTGTAGTCAAGCTTGGTTGCAATAATGTCAGTTGGGAATCTCGTAAACAGCGTTGTGTAGCTTTATCAAGTACAGAAGCTGAGTATCTATCTATTTCTGATGTATGTAAAGATCTCTGTTTTATTAGGAATTTTTTGTCAGAAATTGTAACTAAAGATATTCCAATAACATTGTTTAATGACAATCAAAGTGCACACAAGCTTCTTGAATGTAAAGAATATTGTCACAAGAGAACGAAGCACATAGATCTTCGTTATCACTATGTCAAAGATCTGGTTAGGAAGAATTTCTTAATTGTTAAATATCTACCTTCTGATCAAATGATAGCTGATGTACTAACAAAAGCGTTAGGTGGATGTAAACATAAATTGTTTACACATGAAATGAATGTGATCCCTAAGTAGACGTAGGTGTTACCTTTATATTATATTCATGTAATTGTGGATTGTTCTGTATCCACCTACTACCTATATACTATATTAATATAGCTCTACAAAATAATTGCTGAAAAATGTATGTAGAGTCTAAAAATTGCATGTTGCACGTAGAGTCGTAGAGCATGAATTGTATTGTTATGGTAGAGTCTCAAATTAAGATTTCTTGTGAAATGTATTCTGTTTGAGTCGCTCAAAGTCCTAAGGGGAAGTGTTAATATTTAGGATCTTTGAACGCACTCATAGTATATGGTTATGTCACTGTCAGGGTGTCTATGACAGATAACTGTATTGCTGTCTCGCTCTCTCTTCTGTACCCTGCTCTCGCTTGACGACACGTATTTCACTGTATAATTAAATCTTATTTTATTTAACTAATCTTATAAACTAATTGACGAACATTAAGTGTCTTGTTTTTGTGAATAAAAACAGCTTCAATGGACCCTGCGTATTTTCATTGACTTTCCGGCTAGAATCAAGTTCCCGAAGGTTTTAAGTACCTATAGTGTCGAATTCCACTGACCAACCTCTAATAAATTTTAAGCGTCTATCAGATTAATTAAACCTAATGGAGAACATACATTCCTTCAAATCACTATTGAAAGAAGTTACATTTTCGGTTTTATTGATTTATGTAGAATGTTCTAAAGTGCGTTTATTTTTAAGGTTCTGCATAGCTTTATTTTTAAATACCTACACACACAACCTACACTTTATAAGTTATTGCTACTTTTGACAAGAGACCTACTTACCTACTTTTAATAATACCTAATAAACTACCTAATCAGCTATATAGCATGTATGTTTATGTAATGTTTTTCTATTTATTTCAAAATAAAGCTAAATACTAAGCATATTTTTTTAGTTTTATTAAACTAGAATAGTTTTTAAAGCATTGGAAGAACTGAGTTACGGTGGTAGGTTGGTACACGATAATAGGTACTAAGGAGGTTGAAAATCCATTACAAAAAAGTCTACGTTAACTAGGTATCTACCTTATTGAAAAGAGGCAAAATGAAACAAAAGCCGGTCCAGACACTTTAATAGAGGTATATAAACTACTTCGTAGTTGTCAAAAACAATGACTTATGTCAGGTTCTCGTAATGCCACGGATATTCAAACACTTTCCAGTTTGTTTTTGAAAGTTTTTGACGCCTAAAATAATGCAATATTTAAAAAATCTAACAAGCAACTCATTTTGTAGAGTGCGCAGGTTATCAACTCATACTCCGCTGTACGCAGCCAAATGGTTTCCAGACGCAGAATATGTGAAGCAGTTCAGTGGCTCCGTTATGTATCCCACGGAGGCCACTGACAAGTATTACAAAATATTTTACAACTCAAAACTAAGCCCCGTGGAACGAAAGCTAAGAAACATGTGGATCAATTTCGGTCCTCAGCATCCCGCAGCTCACGGCGTCCTGCGCCTCATCCTGGAGTTAGACGGAGAGACCGTGGTGAGAGCCGACCCGCACATAGGCTTTCTGCACCGCGCCACCGAGAAACTGATGGAGTCTAAACATTACAATCAGAACCTACCATTCATGGACCGCCTCGACTACGTATCTACCATCTCAAACGAGATTTGCTTTGCTCTAGCCGTCGAGAATCTGCTTAACATAGAAGCACCACCGAGAGCAAAGGCCATTCGCGTCCTTTCCAACGAACTTTGCCGTATAGCGAACCATCTTCTCAACGTATCAGGAACCATCCTGGATGCGGGAGGAATAACACCTTTCTTTTGGATGTGCGAGGAACGTGAGAAGATCTATGAACTGTTTGAAAGGTTGTGTGGAGCTCGTGTGCACTGCGCGTACGTGCGGCCTGGCGGAGTCTCCCAGGACATCCCCATCGGATTCCTGGATGACGTGCACGAGTTATGCATGAAGATGGGAGAACGTTTGGATGAAACCGAAGACTTAGTAACTGGAAATAGATTGTACTACGCCAGAACGGCCGGAATAGGTGCATTCGACGCACACGATGCCATTAGCATGGGATTTACGGGCCCCATGTTACGATGCACCGGTGTCAAGTGGGATTTGCGGGTGGCATTTCCTCAGGACGGCTACGACTTGTATGATTTCGACGTGGTTGTCGGGACGTTTGGAGATAGCTATGACAGGCACCTCTTGCGATTGGAAGAAATGCGTCAATCTCTAAGGATTATAAATCAAGTCATTGACACAATGCCTGAAGGTGAAGTTAAGACTGACGATTCTAAAGTAAGCATGCCATCGCGTAAGGAGATGAAAACGTCGATGGAGGCACTTATTCATCACTTCAAACTTTGCTCTGAGGGTTACCCAGTACCTCCAGGAGCGACATACACTGCTGTAGAAGCACCGAAGGGTGAACTAGGCCTGTACATGGTTGCTGACGGCACGTCTAAGCCGTATCGCATCCATATTAGGCCTTGTTCATACACTCACCTAATGGGAGTCTCTTTTGTGGCACCACGATTGATGCTGGCGGATATAGCTGTTCTCATTGCTACGATAGATATCGTATTTGGTGACATTGATCGCTGAGTAGGTACCTACTTAGCTAGGTTACGAATACAATACCAATTGTAGCATAATTATATCAACCAATTGTTATTTTTTGTAGAAATCTTACTTAGTTTTTTCTTAGTGGAATTGGGCGGGGCATGTCTGCCGCATATCAAACGATGTTTGGGCCAAAATAACAACAGTAAGGAGCCCGCAACAATGGTAGACGACCTCGCGGCAGACCAAGACGCAGATGGCGGGCATCCGCAGCACAGAACAGGGAACAGTAGGGGTTAGGGAGGCCTTTGCACTACAGTGGGAAGATGCAGGCTAAACATAATAATAATTATAATAATACTCTTACCCCCGAATACTGAAACGCAACTCAAATTTAAGCACGTCTCAAGCGACGAATATTTGACAGTTTTCAATGAAAATCTGTCAAATATTCGTCGCTTGAGACGTGCTTAAATCTGAGTTGCGTTTCAGTATTCGGGGGTTAGTATCTTATCTTACTTACTACCTACTACTTACCTAAGTTAGAGCATAATTTAACAAATGTCCCATCCCAACCAAAGTCTAAAAATTAGAGTTTCTTTTGTGCGGGTAAGGGTCTCTCGTTGGCTCTTTATTTTTTTCAAATGGCCAAGCTGCAGCGTTATTTTATGCTAAAAATATTAAAATATCCGAGACACTTTTGTCAATGTCAAGACAATATGATGACGTTGACAACGAAAACTTTGACGTTATTATTTTGTTCACCATCATGTTTGTTTTTACAAGCAGTCGCGTATTTGTGTCTGTTTCATTTTGTTGTGTTGAGTTTGTGAGGTAATTTAGTAAATAGTAGGTACGAGTTTAGTACAATTTATCTGCTCTGATTTTAATTTAGTTAATGATTTGATCGCTGTTGACGATAAAAAATCTCTGCTAGCTGTGACTTGAGTAAAAGCAAACACCAGGGAAAACAAAGTACTTACTACTATTTGTTCTGAAAAAGTTTAGGTCCTTCACTAAAGACTTTCTAGTAAGATGTTGAAACTGGAAATTGTTTCGTCTCGAGTAGTAGATGCGTTCGATAAAGAGAAAAAGTTTGTGGCGTATATGGTGCAAGTTAGACAAGACGGAGACTCGACGGAGACCGAGGTTTTCGATCCAGATCCAGCCAATGTTGAAAGGCGCTACACCCACTTTTTGGATCTTTACAATGGTTTGAAGAAAGAACAGCCTTCTCTGATCCAGAATATCACCTTCCCAAGAAAAGTAAGTGTAAACATACAACATGGTTCTGAGACTTCTGAGTCAATGTTCCAAACTTGATCTAGTCATCTACATTCACAAAGAGAAATGCCTGAGTATGTATTTTCCTCTGTTTTTTCACAGTTTTCCGTTTTGCAAAAATCTTGTCTAGATAATCTATTGATACAAATTACACATAATTATTATTAAAGCAACATAATAAAATGTGGCCTAGAGTCACAATAAATAATAATTAGCAGTTTGGAAATAGAATGCAAAATATTTTTTATTTCAAAAGGCTTTTGTCTACACAGTACACAATACCTATCTATTTATAAACTCTTGACAAAGCCTTTGTTGACTAATGGTTAACACTGACTTATCTACCACTAAAAATTGTGGACAATGAGGCTGTTCTTTTGAAATAAAAACAGTTGTTCGTTATTAAAAAATATTTTAAAAACTTACGAAAATAAACAACATTGTCATTCTCTAATTTGAAAACTCGCCACTGCTGTGAAACTGTGTGTGTCATCTCATGCATTCTAGGAAAAGTGATGTACAGAAATACAGCTGGTTATGCAGATATCTTCGAAACTTTCAGCCTTTCATTATAGCTTGATTTTTGAATGCCATGGCTTGTCTTATTCTGATAAAAATTGGTTTTTAGTTTGTAGCAGGGATGAGAGCTAGTAGCTAACCCTAGGCTGATCTTAGCTTTCCATTTTTGCGGCTGTGTTTTTATTCCACCCTTTTTTTTGGGAACCTATCCAGTCACTGAGTTACTTATGGTAACCAATCTGTAATCTAATCAGTGTACAATCGCTTTGTGCTCATGGTCAAGCTTGTTTGCTCATCTAATATTTGCTTGTTACCATAACTGCTCGAAAATGTAGTATATGATGGTGTAATATTTTGTGATGTCATGTTACTACCTGGATTCAAACATGGTAATTCGTAAGGTCAAAACCAAGATACACTGATAAAAATATTAATAATTGAGCAAGAAGCTGGGTCTGAAGCTCCTATTGACGTTTTTCAGGAGTAGTCTCAACTCTCAGTCACGGTCAGAGTGTAACACAAGCACAAGGGGTTTTCTATGTAGTTAATAAAAAACACATGTTTTCAAATATCACAAATAATGGCCTAGAGCAGAATCCACGTTCATCATCATCATTATCATCATCCACAGCTCGACTTCACCCACTCCCGGGTATAGGCCTCCCTTAGTTTGTGCCATCTACCTCGATCCTGTGCCAGTCTAAACCATTGCCGCCCTGCGACCCTGTCTATGTCATCCATCCATCTTGCTGCAGGGCGCCCTACGCTTCTGTAGCCGGTTCTTGGCCACCATTCGGTTGTTGTTCTACTCCACAGTTGTTATAATCCATGTTCAAAGCATAATAATTTTCCAGATAGTTGTGGGGAACTTTGATCCGAGCCTCATATCAACACGATGTGCAGCTTTTGAGTCACTACTTTGCTTAGTGGCAAGTGAATCACGGCTCAGGGATGCTCCGGTGTCAATGACGTTCTTCCAAGATCCTGAATTGATTGAAGCTAAGAAGCTCATAAGTGAAGGCAAATTTGACCAGGCACTCTCTGTATTGGAGTCTAGTTTCAAACTGCTGAACAAGGTAAATAATTTCAAGCATTTGTAAGTATATATCAATTAATAGTAAATGTGAGCATAATTAGTAGAAGATGTGAGCATAAATTATAATTATTTGTATATGTAATACTTTGTCTAACTGTGAAGTAGAAGTGGGGAGTGCAATTTTAGCACAGAACACCTTTAGCTAATGGCCAATGAAAAATGACTAGAAGTCTAGAACTTCTAGTTACTAAGAGATCTAAGATGATTATTACCTAATTGATTTGACTCATGTAAAGTATCATGAATAAATATTTTTTATTTTTATTGTACTTACATATTTACTTACTCATTAACTAAGTATTCCATACCTATATATTATATTATACTGATGCATCATTTTATTTATTTTAATAATCTAGTGTACCAGCACATACCTAAACCTATCCTATCCATTTTATTTATTTATTGTGTTCGTGAAGCCACCAACGGGTTTCGTCTGAAAAACAGCGTTGTGTTCCATCTCTGGATGGTTCGCAGCATCGAGCTGAGACGAGGCCTGTTTGTCGCACCCCCCACATGAAGGACCATTCTCTGCACCTTCTTTTTTTAGTTCCTTTTTATTTTTGTTTTCTGTTTTTGTTACTGCTGTCCCTCAGTTTTAGCACTAAAATGTTCTCCATTGGAGGTGTGGCAAATAAACGTTTTTTTCTTTCTTCTTTCTTTCTAACTAATAGAAGAGCTCTTTGTGAAGGGCTTGTCAAGGCAAGTACTACCACCATGCTTAATTCTGTCGTGAAGCAGCATCACTGTGTTTCGGTTTGAAGGGTGTGGGCGCGTGACTTGCGAGAAAGTACTTTGTTATCAGCGATGGATTCCATTTTAAATCAGATAGGCCATATTATGCTTTTTCAATTTCAACAAAAAATGATCTTATTTTTTTCGTAGTTGTTAGAGACTTTCACAACCTTAGCTACCAATAATAATCATGCTAGTTCTAATAATTCTTGTTTCCTGTTAAATGCGTGATTCATTGGTGATGTAGGAGTTATCAAAATTTACGGGGAAATACTCATGATTTCAATTTATATTGTGACTCACCATTCCCTAGCTTTACTTGGCTGCTAATAAAAGACCGCTGATCTTTTCATCTCTCATCTACTAGCAATGTATTTTGGAGTATTCAAATGTTTAAGTAATATTTAGATGTTGGTCTTGGTTCAATGGAAACCTACAAGACAACAATAAAAAATCTATTGTATCTGTAGTCTAAATTGGATTTCCTTTGTTCAAAGTACTGCCTTTATCAATTACATTACATCATAGTATGTTTACCGAGGACATGCTCTATATAGTAGTACACTGCGTCCATTAAAGTAGGTATGTATAGATTTATGTCTCAATGTATTTGTATTCATCGTTTTCTTGTCCATAACCCACTTTAAGTGGGGTCGGCTCAGCAGGTTTTCGTTCTCGACTGTCCTCTATTAGCCGTCATTTCAGCAGTCACTCCTTTCTTAACCATGTCATCCTTCACACTATCCATCCATCTTTTCTTTGGCCTGCCTCTACTTCTATACCCATCCACATTACTATTTACCACTCTTCTCGTTACATGACATTCTTCCCTCCGCATGACGTGCATACCACGCTAACCTATTGCTCCTCATCATGTTTTGTAGATAGAAGATACTTTATTGCACACAGCATAGATAAAAATCAAATACAATGTGTGGTGGTCTAATCACTAAAGTCCTATCTCTACCAGTCTACCGTTGGATGGAATAAATTAATTTTATTTACCAGGACAATGGTGTGTTTCAGAATTAAATAATGTTTTGGCCTGTAATTGCACCTCTCACCACCTTTTTGTTGCCTGTTCGTTTAGGCTTGGTCACGTGGAACTGGCACCTAGACTCACCTAGCTTTAAGACGTATCAAAGTCGGTAGGTTGTCTGGGAGAGATCGCTCTTAGTGATAAGACCGCCCATTGTATTCCAATTCGATATTTTTCTGTATTCCCTTGTTAATTTTATGTGGTGTGCAATAAAGTATTTTCTATCTATCTATCAAAGTGATCCTTGTGATAAAACTGAATAAACGATTTGACTTTGACCTCTTTCCCTTCCTCGTTTCCAGGTGTACACAGACCGTTCTCGCGTCGTGTTAAGCGCTCTCTGCCGTATCGTAGCATGCGCCGCGGCGAGCGAAGGAGCCTTAGCCGGACCAGTGGAGAGATGGGCACAACTAGCCCTGAAGCGATACGAGGCCGTCAGCGATTCAGATCTACTGCTCATATACGTACCTCTGCTGCACACATGCATTTCTATATGGTAAGAGAAACTTTTAATAAGAATATACACCACTATTTTGTTATTACCAAAAAAAATGCCGATATTGGCTGCTGATACTGAACACATCACAAAAAAACAAATTTTTTTGAGACATCAAAAAAATATTTTTAAATAACCAAAAATTTTAGTCAAATATTGAGAAATGATTCAACAAGCAAAAATAATTTCATTCATAAACGATAAATACCAAGCGGAACCGAACAGCGTAATTTTTTTCTCTCTAGTAGGTACTACGTACTAATGTGTCCATAATTTTATGCAGGATTTCTGAAAATTTTAACATTTAATAACTTTGTCATTTTATCGAAACTAAAAATTCTGATTGCACATTCATAATGTTCTACCCCTACTACATTACCCTATTTTTTTTTGGTAGTTATACAATAGTGGTTCCTCTCAGGAATAAATAGCTCTCAGCGTTCGCTAGAGTGATAAGGATCCGATGGTTAGCAAATCCCCATGGATGCGCTAACCATCTGCGCCATGGATTCGAATCAAAGGTCAATGGGATTTACGCCCACGAACTTCCCAATGATGTTATGGCTCTTTTTTGGGACATTAAAGGATCGTAATTCGTGCCGCACTGGTTTCCGTCTTGTGGGAACGGGGCAATCTTATTCAGCCTTAGCGGTTTGCGGCTATGACGGCCTTGGCCAGTCAGTGGGACAAATCTAGCTGAAAATTATTAAATAAAAATATTCCATAATGCTGAAAAAAACATTAAGGAAAATAAATAAAATAAGGTAATTTATACGATAAATACCCGTGTATAAGATTCAGTATGTGTTATGATCGCGAAAGTTTGAAAAGTAATAATTTTTCACAAGTTTAAAAGTAATTCGCCAAGTTAGTACAAGCCGATGACGTTCTCCGTATCTATATAAAAGGTATATATGTAAAAGGTATATATGTGTATATGTAATATATAAAAGGATGGTTGTGGGTTTGGTTCTTTCAATCTTACTCAGTTTATAACGTTGGAAAGGTAGACATATCGATATAAAATAAAACATGTTCAGCAATAATCGTTATATTGCACTGTTTATTTTCTAACCGAGTCACATGATGCGATGACACACGCTTGACCTCTAACGATCGCGAAAATAAACAAATCATACCTAATCTATCTAAATTTAATTTTTAAACAAGAAGTCCACTCTGACTCATTCGACTTGTAATCTCCGAAAAGACAAGGTTTTTATGAAAAATTTTTTTTGAAAATTCCTATCCCTAGGTGTTTGTTAATATAATATAATATAATACCTCTAGATTATGTGGTATAGCTTCACGTCATCGCTCAATCATGAGCAAATCTTTTACGTGGTTATTGTAATCTGGGGGCTAATTCTCGGGCCGATCTCGATCATTTTGCAATTTTATATTATTGCTTGTTTTCGAAGAGATAATGGATGATGTCCTTGAGTAATTCATCAACGACCTCATCGTAAAAGCCTCGACAGCTATGATATACGGAAAACGTAGAAGAAGTGCGGGGTTGTGAAAAGAAGCAATAAAATAAAATTGCAAAATGATCGAGATCGGCCCGAGAATTAGCCCCCTGATTATTTTGTACGTGCTGCAGAACTAATTATTTATCTTTGCAATTTTTGCATAAAACTGCAATTTTACAAGAATGTAGATAAAAGCTGACGCTTCATTATGTAGTATTAAAATTTACAATAAAATGCACCGATATCCGCTAAAATAGTCGCAGAAGTAGGTAAATCTGTATTTTTTTCTCTGGCATCTACCTACTATTTTTTTTCATAAAAAAGTTTTCTTATCATTTTATGAGAAAAGAGATTGTTTCAGCAAAGAGTTTTGCATAGCTTTTTAATGTAATGAACTATTACACAATCAAGCATTGTGTGACGGTACAGCGTTTTGAAAATGGAACGTTCTAAACAATGATTGTGTTGCAAATGCCTACTCTAGCCTCTTTGCACAGCAGTAATTCCTACTGACTGAGCAGTATGATGTAAATGAACTTTCTGATAAGCGTAGGGAGATTCCCTTTCTGTATTGTCTCAATAACAACAATACTTAATAATAGTCACTCTCGACCAGAGTTCATATAAACGCTTTGTATAGTATACCTAATGCATTGCTTTCAGATAATAATATAGATAATAGAGCTTATACATTAGAATAACACATCGGCTACAATTTATAAATATATTCTAACGGAAAACAGGTGTAACTAACGGGAACGGGGCGAGCGATGCCGCGGGCGGCCGCTAGTCATAAATAAAATCTTTGTGATTTTAGAAGTGTAGGAAAATACTATAAATCAATAAAAAATAAAGTTAAGAGAGATGTGTCTGATAATTAGGCTGTGTACACACATTTATGTATTTTATTTGATGTTTCAGGGAAACCCTAGGCCGCGACAAAACGAAACTGGTAGAAGAACTGAACGACCTTCGCAAACGAGGGATGAAAGTCGACTCTGTGCCTACTCTCATGGAGGCAGTAGACGGCCTCTGCACCGACATTTAGCCAAATTACGGCAACCTGCAAAGTAACGTAACGTAACTGATAATCAGAATCGGATCGAATGGAATATAAAATTCTAGAAATCTTCAGTAAAATTAAAAGCATCACTTTTAATCGAAAATTGGGTGAATGTAAACCCTTTCCACGATCAAATCTGAAGAACTGGCATAGAACTTAAAGGAGTCATATACCAACAACCTTACGCTTTGTAAGTGAAACATTATGTACTAGTAACTGTTAAAACAAAGGATTTTTTTTCTTTCCCATTCTTATCTGTTGATAAAATGGATTTAATTTTAGTGAATAAATATTACTGAATGTTACTGATAGTCAATATAATACAATAATTGGTACGTATTTGATTCTGATTACCAGTTGATGTAATACGGCCTCTGGCCAAAAGCTTTAACTATACTGCTACCCTAGGCTTGATTACCTCCTATTCACAAGTAGGGTTAGGCACAGATAACCTTGTATTAGTATGAGTATGCATATTATTATGACTAAGAACACTACCGTCAATTTAATAAGTGAAATCGATAGATTCTGTAAAATATGTTTAATATGGTAGTCACAAACGAAAAACCAAAATACAAAAATATCAGAACAACGTAATATTTTATGCTTTAAAGTAAAAGGTATCACACACGACCAAAAATCTATGTATTTAAATAATGTATTCGGTGTGTAATGCTCTAAAATAAAATAATATTGTTGTATATGTCACTGTCGTTGACAGTGAATTGTATTGTAAAGTGATATTACAGTTTAAAAACGATACTGAGGTGGCATAAGGGTAGGGAGATAATAATTCAGAAACTGGCCAGTATGGGGAAGTTTGAAACTATAAGGCCTCTAAGTGAAGAGAAAATGTGTCAAGTGCAAGAAAAGAGCCCCTTTGAGGCTCACTTAAAATCCTTTCACCACACTTGTTTCGAAAGAATCAGTGACACGATAAGAAGAAGAAGTGAAGAGAAAGTTTGGAACCATGTTATCGCTATGTAACTTTTGAAACTATCATGGTTTTAAACACTATTTATATGAACAATGGGATATTTACCATGATTAAATTTTGTGCGTTTTGACTCGCGATATTTCGGCACAGTTGCATGCACCATGATCACGGTTGAACTGAAGTCCACGAGTAAAATAAATGTGATTGACAAATATATCGATCTACCCTCTTTCGCACTCTTTTATCGGGAGTCAAAGTCACAAAATTAATCATGCTAAATATCCCTTTGTTCATAAAAACCATGTAATCGCTTTCTATAGTTTTCGGATTCCCCATGCAGACGAAACGACTGACGTTATCTATGAAACACCATGTAAATTTCGTTATGTGTGACGCCTTTAACAAGCATGGGATTCTGGACTTACCATTGGGTCTCTTGAGATTATGCCAGAACTGATATTTACTAAGAAAAAAGTGTGCGAAGATTTTTTTCCACTATTTCGGCACACATTATTATAACATAAACTGCCTTAGAATCTAAAAAAAAATGCTGTGATCATTGATGATAAGATCTTTTCCGATCTAAGCCTATTTTCGTGTCTATTAAAAATGCTTGTACTTTTTACGATGAAATCAATCGAATATCAATTCTTTTTATAGATAATGTATAATGTAAGATCTTATAATAAGTAGAGATATTTTATATGCGAATCTGAATTCTATCAATTTTAGCCATACATATTGTTGCGCTAGTTATTCTGTTTCATTATATTGTAGAAACATATTTTAATCAATCTCAATAGTATAAGATATTTTTATTAATATTAATGTTTTTTTTAATTATCATTGTTTATGTTATCTCACGGAAGAGTATTGTCTTCGGTGACTTATATCTCATTAGTTCGTAAGTTTTATTTAAATAATATTAAATCAGCAGCTGTAGGGATTGGAATCATGTATATACGTGAAATTATTGTATTTAATTTTATTAAATGGTTTTTTTTATTATGCCGTCAATTTGTAAATCGTGTCATTGTAAATGTAATTTTAATACAATTTTTATAAGATATTCGCTAAACGAAATGTTTTCATTTCCCTATACATGTGTAATGATACAATTATTTGTGATAAAGGTTCCAAAGGAAAAATGCTTGTTTATTTCATTGAAACATTCGCAACAACAATCCAAAACCACGTAAATTGGATATTTTAGTTATTTTGACAGTAATCAATAATTATTACTCTCAAGGCTTCATTTTCCAAATACATATTACTTACTATTATCTATATTTATATTTCTGTGATCTTAACCTATGTACCTACTGAAAACAGTAACATGAATTGGTTACTAAGAAGCACTAAAGAGTACATATAGTATGTCGTAGAATCTAAAAAGTTAAACATGTGTTAAGCGCACGAAAGAAGCCTTAAACTCCTTTCGCCACATAGGTTTGAAAAAACCAGTGACACGATGTGAAGAAGACTAAAGGGAAGTGTGATACTAACGTGCTTTTTAGGGTTCCGTAGCCAAATGGCAAAAACGGAACCCTTATAGATTCGTCATGTCTGTCTGTCTGTCTGTCTGTCTGTCCGTCCGTATGTCACAGCCATTTTTCTCCGAAACCGTAAGAGCTAGACTGATTAAACTTGGCGAGTAGATGTATTCTGTGAACCGCATTAAGTTTTTTACATAAAAATAAAAAAAAACTATAAATTTCGGGGGTCCCCATACTTGAAACTGAAACTCAAATTTTTTTTTTCATCGAACCCATACGTGTGTGGTATCTATGAATAGGTCTTCAAAAATGATATTGAGGTTTCTAATATCGTTTTTTTCTAAACTTAATAGTTTGCGCGTTTGGTCCCCCCCCCTCTAACTTCTAAAGTAAGAGAATGATAAAACTAAAAAAAATACATGTTGTACATTACTATGCAAACTTCCAACGATATTTGGTTTGAACGAAATCTAGTCAGTAGTTTTTTTTTTATACGTCATAAACCGTAAACCGCAATTTACCTTTCGACGAACTACAAGAACCTTATTATGTTACATCAAGTAACATAATATAAAGGTTTTTGTAGTTCGTCGTGCTACGGAACCCTTCATGGGCGAGTCCGACTCGCACTTGGCTGCTTTTATCATTTAATTGTTATAGGTATACAATAGAAACCTACCTAGACCAAGATCGGCTTTTTATAGCTTCGGAAACAGAGTTTTTCAAAGTAATATTTTAAATTAAATAGGTACTGTATGATATTTGTAAACTGACTGATATTTTAATTTTCATACATTTTTAGCCTTCAAGTGTAATAAAATCAACTCAATAAAGTTCTATTTGTTTTACTTCAATCGTAATCTTTGTTTTTTTCCCTACCTATTTCCCTTGGTCACGCCATTACGCGTGAGCGGCTGAACCGATTTGTCTGAAAATTTTTGGGGATGTAGCTTAAAACCAGGAGACGGACATAGGATAGTATATCCCGTAAAAGTAAAGGGAACGGGGCGAGCGAAGCCACGGGTGGCCACTAGTGTGAAATATAAATTAAACTATACTTAGGTTGCCTTTCTACGACGGATAGATGGCGCTGCCAACATGCATTTTGATGCGATATTTATTTTACAGGCGAAGCCTACCCTTAGATCTTTTTATAACGCTTTTATTAGTTTCACCTGTATGTATGTATGTATGTATGTAACCGACCCCTTTGAGCTCGATTTTGTCCTACTTTGAACGATCAGCTTTGATTCAAACTTTGCACACCTGTCAAAGGCAAGGGCGGATCCAGCTTTGGCGCCAGGAGGGGGTCACATAGTCGTGGTCAGGTCAAGAACTTATAATTTAATTTTGATAACAATACAAAATGAAATTGATACATTACTTTATAAAATACCTACTTTTTACTTGTATGAAGTAAAAAGTAGGTATTTTATTAATGTACGTAAGTATTGTACTTAAAAATATTTATTCTTTAATGTACACTTGAAAAACTTAACACATAATAACTTCGTATATATTGCCATCTCTCTTGAAGACATCCGAAGAAGCACTATCACGCACGGAATGAGGCAGCCTATTATTTTAACTAAATATACAGGGTGGCCGGAACATTGGCGTCCAATATAAAAATGTTGGTCCCTCGTATCGTGGGGTATCCGAATCATCCCATGCATGTTCCGCGATTTTGTATAGTTTTCGAGTTATGATTTTTTTCTGAATTTTTGAGAAATTTCGAAATGACCAACTTAAAAATTTCTAAAAATAAAAAGTAGAAGACATTTTGGTAATTTTTTTTTTGCAAGAATTCTCATAAGTTGTACTTTTATGCATACAACAATTCGTTTTGTTACTTAAAAGAAAGTTATGAAAATAATGACCCAAAGTAAACAATTTACGTTTGGTGAATTGTGATACAAATTTTCAAATTTAAATTAAAAATCTAAACAGATAATTTCATGATTAGCATGAGTAGCTTCTTGTTCCATCTTGCTGTCTTTGAAGCCCGATTTTAGCAAAAGTAGCCAATTAAGTACTGTTTTTTTTAATAATTATGAAAGCTGAAAGTATGGCGCATTTTTTACAGCTACTTAGGAACCATGAAATCACCTGTTTACATTTTAAATTTAAAGTTGAAAATTTGAGTCATAATTCACCGAACGTAAATTGCTCACTTTGGATCATTATTTTCATAACTTTCATCAAAGTAACAAAGCTAAATGCTTTATGCATAAAAGTACAACTCATGAGGATTCAGTTGCAAAAAAAAATACTAAAACATCTTCTACTTTTTTTTTTTAATTATTAAGTTGGTCGTGTCGAAATTTCCCGTAAATTCAGATAAAAATTCATAATTCGAAAACTATACAAAATCGCGGAACATACATGGGGGTGATTCAGATACCCCACGATACGAGGGGCCAAAATTTTTTTTTGACGTTAATGTTCCGGCCACCCTGTATAACTAGTCTAAATATTATATAAAATTCTTACGTTACTCACTGTCGACTGACTGACTGACAATCAACGCACAGCCTAAGCCGTTAGTCCTAGAAGCATGAAATTTGAAGGGAGTGTTCCTCTTAAACGAAATTAACTAAGGTAACTAGCAGTTGGTCATGTTAAACCAAAAAAACAGATTCGATTGTACACCAAAACGTATACAAAAACCGCGATTTGTCTTAGTGGTTTACATAGGTTTTTTTCAAACCTTTGTATGTATTTAAATCTGGTGGCAGATGCTGCGGTAGCAGATATTTTTTTTTGACAGTTTTTTTGCGTAGGTATTTTTTAAAGCTATTTTTCGTGATTTTGTCATAGTGGCTAAGTTGGGTTTTGTATGCGTTGGTGTATTTATAATTGAATCTGGTTGTTTAAGTTTGACATAACTAACTGCTGGTTACCATAGTTTTGAGCTTGTATTCAAGTGCTTTAGAGTGTGTTTGAATCTAAAAGCAAGTGCTGTAGTAGCCAATTTTGTAAACCTTTGTGTGTATTCAAATTTGGTGACAGGTGCTGCGGTCCAAGGCTGCGGTAGCAAAATTTTTTATGACTGTTTTTTTGTGTATTTTTAAACCTTTTTTTCGTGATTTTGTCTTAGTGGCTATTTTGGGTTTGTGTATGCGTTGGTGTATAATCAAAGCTGGATTGTTTAGTTTGACATGACCAATTGTAAGAATTTTCTGTTTTTTTTTTCACACTGTGCTCCTGCATAATATAATTATGTATTATTGTCCAAGTTTCATGCTTCTAACTTTGCTTTGATTTTTATAATCATCATTTTTCCACTTTTTCTCCTTTTCGCGAAATTATTTTCCAATTTCTTTTCTTAGTGAACAACAACACTATAAAAGGAACACACCCTACAAGTTTCATGCTTCTAGGACTAACGGCCTAGGCTGTGCGTTGATTGTCAGTCAGTCAATAGCGTAAGAGTTTCATTAAAATAATTAAATAATGATGGTTTGAGTTACATAAAATCTGTATATAGTGGCAAAATATACATACCTACTATATTAATACAAAATCATTATGTACAATTAGTGGTCCACCTAAGTCCTGGAACCAGCTCAGGGGGGGGTCATGACCCCCATGACCCCCCCCCTGGATCCGCCCTTGGTCAAAGGTCGATGACAATGCAATAATATGAAAAAAAAAAAATGAAAAAAGAAAAAAAACTAAATTATAGTTTAAAAAACTAAAAAAATAACGCTTTTATAACTAATTGAACTAAAAAGTTAAAAATAAAACTGTAATAATCAATTGAAAATTTATATTATTGTACAAAAGGCTTGATTTTGATTGTTAGAAATATTTTATCAATAGTTTATTATATCTGAAGTTATTATAAAAAGCACCCCACGCTTTTGTATAATAATATAAATTTTCAATTGATTATTACAGTTTTATTTTTAACTTTTTAGTTCAATTACTTAGTTATAAAAGCGTTTTTTTTTAGTTTTTTAAACTATAATTTATTATTATAACGCTTTTATTAGCTTCACCTGTATGTATGTAACCGTCCTCTTTAGCTCGATTTTGTCCTACTTTGAACGATCAGATTTGATTCAAACTTTGCACATCTGTCAAAGGTCGATGACAATGCAATAATATGAAAAAAAAAAAATGAAAAAAGAAAAAAAACTAAATTATAGTTTAGAAAACTAAAAAAATAACGCTTTTATAACTAATTGAACTAAAAAGTTAAAAATAAAACTGTAATAATCAATTGAAAAATTTCGGCGCTCTTATATTTACGCAATATTCACCACGGCATGTTTATCAAAACTTTTTTTTAATTTTTAATTTGAACTTTCTGGGTTAAAGTTTTCTGTAATATTTCACTATCTTTCATCATCTTCTTTCTTTGTAAGCTTAATTACGTTAAATCTTACTGCATTCATAGATCATCGATTTTTAATTAAAGCTTTCATCATTTTATAATAATAAGTTGATGATACACACTAGCAAACATTTAGCAAACATTTTTTTTAAGGAAGTCAAATCTTCTCCTGCCTTGGCTTCTAACCGAATGCAACTAGAATGTAAAAAAAAAGCGGTGTTTCTCACGACATGGATTAAAGGATAGTTAGTATGGGATAAGGTTCGGGATAGGGTGATGATGATGTTAGATTTCGTGAATCTAAGATATTTCCGAATTACAGATACGCTAGTAGTTACTATGACACGGGATGCTTGCTACTAACTATTATCTACTCTGTGATGGTTCACAGAATAGATAATAGTTAGTAGCAAGCATCCCAAGGCGTTTTTCGTGACTGTAGATTTGTAGATTTTATGAACTAGCGGCCGCCCGCGGCAGGCTTTGCCCGCGTAGTAGTGGTCATTGCTATGCTAACATCCATCCTGTGGAATGTTTGTTTTATTTACCTGCATGATTTTGTAGATCTACTGCATTTAGTTAGGTAGGTATTATGAGTAAGGTGGGCACTGATGCCAACGAGCTTACCTGATGGTGGATTCAGAAGCTGAATATGTTTAAAAGGATTACCAGCTCTTAGGTTCTGGAGTTCTGTGTGTAAAATGGGACTTCTCAGCAAATAGGTAGATAGACTTGGCTACCTACATAGAGGTGCCTTTTCATCATCATCATCATCATTAGGCCTACCTTATTAGGTACCTATTATGAATAAGGTAGACAAGGCACTGATGCCAACGAGCTCCGGCATTTATATTATTGTACAAAAAGCGTGGGGGGCTTGATTTTGATTGTTGTAACTATTTTATCAATAGTATAAATCTGAAGTTATTATAAAAAGCACCCCAGGCTTTTTGTCCAATAATATAAATTTTCAATTGATTATTACAGTTTTATTTTTAACTTTTTAGTAAAATTAGATAAAAAAGCGTTTTTTTAGTTTTTTAAACTATAATTTATCTACAGAAAAACTCATTGGTACACGACTGGATTTGAACCCACGACCTAAGGATCGGAAGGCGGGTCCGCTACCACTAGACCACCAATGCTCTCTGCCAACAAGCTTACCTGATGGTGGATTCAGAGGAGCGTGTAATCATAATTATGTAGGTATGTGTAGGTAGGCGTTCTGTGTGATAATGGGACTTCTCAGCAAATAGGTAGGTATGTACTTATAGGTACTTAGGTAGGTAATCATCATCATTCTTCTTCTTCTTCTTCCTGCCCTTATCCCACTTTATGTGGGGTCGGCACAACATGTCTTCTTCCTCCATTTCCTTTCATCAATTCATCATCATCATTATTATACAGATTTGTATTTTTGTAACGAATAAACTCAAAAACTACTGGACTGATAAATTTCTTTGATGAATTATCCCCGAGTAACATAGTTACATTATATCTAGTTCGAGCAAATGAAACCTACAGGAAATGAGTCTCTTTCACCAATAACTCTGCATCTGTAGTTCAGTAACTACTGAGTAGTTCGACAGTTGGTACAAATGAAATGAAATGAAATATATTTATTTGCAAGAAGTATGGTACAATTATAAGATCATAGGGTATGTAAAAAAGTGGCTCACATACTTCATCAGCAACCAATATACAAAATTCAAACAAAAAGTAGAAAATATAAGTTAAATTAAAATAAATCAGTGTGAGAATAATAACAATAATCAATTCAGAATAATAATTCTTAAAGAAAATATAAAATAATTTAAATGAAATCTTTAACGCTATAAAAACATTTATACAACATTGTAGATATCTTTAGTAGGTAGTTACTCCATCACACACTTAAAGCAAGTTTCTTCATTCACAATCTGACACACTTTTGGCAGGGTTATAAACACACATCACACACCTACTAAAGTCGGGTCTACCACCTTCTAGCGCTAAGTTTGACACACATCTTCAGCCCACTGAAGATGAAAGCCCACGAGGTGTCTGGCATGCGGCAGAGGTGATGACTGCCCAGAGGCTCATTAGTGATGGATGACTGCCCAGTTCTAACTATGCGTAGGAGTTGCCTATGAGCGGTTGGTTCCCATCCCAACGCTGCTGGAGGCATTGGAGTCGTCTGTGCTGTAGGAAATGGTAAATACTCTTCAGATGATAATAATAAGACAGATGATTAATTACCGATGCTGTTGCAGCCATCGCATTTCTGTCGTGAATTTTATTTCGTAAATATTAGCTCGTATCTCGAAATAGCCTAGCAAGAAATAAAGAACAGTAGCAAGCAGAAGCAAGCATGACATTGACCTCTTGATATTTGACAGTTTGAGATGTCAGTTTTGACAGTTGAAATATAAGATTTACGCACACAAATGTAGATATACATACGTATACGCACACATAAGGCACACATACACCATAGAAATCTGCTTCTTCTTTTTTCGTGAAAATAAGATCGGCCGAAAAATTTATATTATTGTACAAAATGCGTGGGGGGGGGGGGGGGGGCTTGATTTTGATTGTTGTAAATATTTTATCAATAGTTTATTATGTCTGAAGTTATTATAAAAAGCACCCCACGCTTTTTTGTACAATAATATAAATTTTTCAATTGATTATTACAGTTTTATTTTTAACTTTTTGGTTCAATTAGTTATAAAAGCGTTTTTTTTTAGTTTTTTAAACTATAATTTATTCTCTTTATTCTACATGACTTCATAAAAGATACCAAACTTTTTTATTCCGTGAGAGTGTGTAGGTATCTACACTACCTACTTAGGTATATATAATAAGTACCTAATGACCCCTTAGCTCCCCTGCCATCTAATCAAAAATGTATCCAACATGATACTTCCCGTCATAAAACTGCGATCAATTTGGTAAATTGATTAGGGATTCACCAAAACAATTTACCCTTCATAAAGGTAAATTAATTCGGCTTCAATTATTAGTTTTAATGGAGGGACCTAAGTGCCTACACGATTCTTTATAATAATGTTATACCTAGCTGTTTAGAGCTGGGTCATTAGCAACCATGATGGCATATACGAGTACATAGGCATAGTTATACATAATGCATTTATTTGCTGCTTAGCACACGTAGGTAATACAATACTTTTCTCACTATACGACACAAGCCACAAGCCTTGGCCACCACTAGGCATTGATGGGCTTACGTATGTGTGCTTGGCTTTTTAGTAGAGCACGGCGAAGAAGAAGACTTAAGTAGGTACCTACACCTGATTTCGGTTTAGGTTCCAGATCCTTGAGAATCCTGCTCGATAACATAGTACCTACAGTTGGCTGTACTAGAATTTGAACAATTTGTGCAGGGCAAATACTCAATATTATAAGTGCACCTGCCAACTGATTTTGTCAAAAACTAGAGCGCGTTAACTCCACAAAATACTTGGGTATCATGCTAGATAAAAGTCTTTCTTGGTACCCCCAACTTGAATTAGTCTCAAACCGAGCCAGAAAACTGATATGGATATTCAAACACTTACGACACATTGCAGATTCACAACTAATCACTTACATATATATAACTCTTGTCCAATCAATTCTCCTATATTGCATACCGGTGTGGGGTGGGACTTACAAAACTAAATTTATTAGCATAGAACGTGCACAGAGAATTATCTTAAAAATAATGTTACGCAGGAAAAAAAGGTATAATACATGCAAACTGTTTAAAGAGTCAAATGTTTTATCGGTCAGGCAGTTATATATACTGCAATGCATACTAAAAACTCATAAAAACCAGTCTATAGATCCAAAAATACTTAAAAAACGCAGACAAAACACAGTACTTACAAACATAGTAACAAGAACCACAATGGCCTCAAAACAGTTTACGGCTCAATCAATAAAGATTTATAATACTGTGAACAGAAACCTAAATATCTATACTATGTCATTATTCGAATGCAAAAAAAAAGTAACAATGTGGTTAAAAACCCTGAACTATGAACAAACTGAGGATTTGTTCATAGCAGTATCATAGGACAACTAGAAAATACACATACAAATACTTTTTAAGCATTGCTTCAGTCATACTTATAAACGTAATTTAGATTTAATCATTGCTTAAAGTTAGCCCTCTCACTGTTTGTCATTACCCAGTGGTAAGAGATGGCAATAGTTGGCGGGAGCAGGCAAGTGGGCTGTTTATCTTTTGACAAGTTTTTATAAGTAAGGCCATTAGTATTTACCTATACAGTTCCTAAATTGAATAATATAACTGAATTTTACTAACCTACACTTAATTTGCTTGTATTGATCATAAATTTTATTTTACAGTTCCAATAAAGTACTCTAATTATTGTTTATCTGATTCAACCATAATATCATGCATAATTCAAACAAACAACCCACTTCATATCTTTAAAATATCATACACCTCGCCACCATAATACCTATTTTGTACACTATTTACCTACCTTTAGACATAAGTATAGCGCATTCATTCGATGTGACTTTCGATCGAGCTGATAGACTAAATCTTACGATTTATATCAGTGTAGGCTCGGATCGGAAGTCTCAATGTTTGAGTGTCTTTTTCTTGTTAAATACTTAGCATTAAAATTAGTTCGATCGTTACCTATTTATGTATATCGTACCTATCACCTAAATTAAATTACAAGGCAATGTTGAGCCACAGAAAAGAGGGGCTCTCTTCTAATACAGGTTTAACAACTTAAAAGAAGAGATCCCAACCCTTTATTTGTCCTACCTGTAATTTTTTCAATAAAAACATTTTGATTTTTTTTTTTTTTTTTTTGATTTTTTGATTTCATGATTTTTGAGTTTTTGTGTTACGATTGTAAAGGAGTCCCCTCGACGAGTCGTAACACAATTAAAACTCTTCGGATATGTAGAAACATCTTATAATCTTTTACATTTCACATGGCACCCTAATCCCATAACCTCCCTGACGTCTGTCTTTTTCCCCCCAAAACCGGCCTCTAACTGTCAACTCGTTGACATTATACTGTGCATGACAGGTGACATAACGGACGTAAGGTGATTCTATATAAAACATAGAGCTTGTAAATAACGCTGCGTTACACGATTGATATAATTTAGTGCCACCGACAGTACCTACCCACTTCTGAAACAAAGCTATTACTAGCGAGGTACAAATCGTACTAAGCAAGGATTTTATACTTCGTAAAGTATGTCGTGTAGTCTAACGACGTTGTCTCAGCGGTAACCTTACGAGAGAGTGTCACGCGATGCCGCAACCCTCAAATCACCTAATTGATTCACGTGGCTCCTCTCCAGTTAGACGGAACCACTTCCAGCTAGTCCTGAGGGAACCTTCAAGACCACGTTAATACTGTGAGGTTTGCTTGCACGCTATCCATTACCGTCTGTTATTTTAAGGGTTTCAAACTGAGAGCAGCAAAAACGCTTTTGCTTGTTTCAAAGTCCGACATGGGAACGTATATTCTCGGATGACGACGTACAAAACTATATTCGTAATTTCTATCCGTTCGTCTGTTAGTATACATATACAGTATTTTTTTATAATAACAAGTGAAGATTAAAAAACTTGAGAAACTGACTTCATGGTCAAACTCCTCGGTCTGCTGAATCGATTTTGATGAAATTTAATTAAATAGTAGTGCTAGTAATAATTTATGAAATCGTCTAATCATTAGATAAAAAAAACAACCGAATTTAGAACCTCCTCTTTTTTTATTAAAAGCCGGTTAAAAATAATCGTTCCAGAAAATAAATATTTTTTAAATGCCGTTATTATTTAATTACCTAAATAAGTAAAATCCAATTAGAGTCAATTATTCCTTAAAAAAACATTTCTTATAGCCGTCTTCAGAAGCCGAGCATAAAATCTCACCTACATACATCTAAACTTGCGCTGCTTTACCAGAAAAGTATATTCCTAACTAGCAAACAATATATAAGAAAAGCGTACAGAAATAAAATCCTTTTGACGTAAATGTCTATCCTATACCAAGTCAAGTAAAGAAAATGTTGTTGAGGTAGCAAACCTATCTAAACAGAAAATCTGTCCGTTTTCCTATCGTCCACGTAAGGAAGTAATACGTTGGGGAGTCCTTTAAGAAGCAACTTTGTTTTAAGCGCGCCCTGTAACCGCCATAAATCAGCCGTTCCGAATTTACGAGGGACCTCCGCAAATCGGTTTATATTTTCGATAAATAAAATTGGCGCGGGTTTTGCGAGGTAAGCAGAAGCCGTTAGGAACGCGTCGCCGCCGCAGCGCCCGCTGCCGCCAGCTGCCGCGCGCACATAAACCCGACTCGGTACCTACCCTCGCGTTTTCTTGCTGACAATTTTTTCCTGCTCCGGTCATTACGCAGCTGGGTCCCGAGACAAAACGGCGAATCGTTTAAGCTTTCTCCGGAGACCGTCCAATTTTATTGTGTGTACCTAGTCGAAATTGATATGCCACACGAGCGGCGCGTCGTCGACTTGCTACATGTGACGGAATGGATGCTGGTCCCGTACCCGCACCTTCGCCTTCATGCAAATTGGTCCATAAAACTTATGAATGTAAAGCTATTGAAGTGGATGGGGAAGTAAGTAAAACCTATGCTATAAACTTCTTAGAATAATAACTTCAGGCTAATAAAGAGTTTTCACACATTCGTCTTCTGCAATAAAAAAATCATGATTTTTCTCGATGGTGAGATAATGCGAGTGTCATAGAGAAATACTACGGGCGAGTGTCATTCATTCAACTCTTCCAATACCAGCAATGCTATGTTTTCGTTTTCTAATATTTCTGTAAAGTAATGTCAGGTCAAGAATGTGATGCTACGGTGGTGGTAGGCGCGTTTGTTGTATTCGCTCTACCGCTAACTCTCTTAATTCCCGGTTTTTCTTTGTGGGATGTGGTACCTAAGGTCCGCGTCACTCGGTTTCACATCATCAGCTTGGACATCACCTGGCCACAACTCAATTCAGGAGTATTGACACTGCTTGTGGTTTTCTTCTGCCTATTTCTTGAGATCAGGAAAAGAAAGTAAGAATACACTTATGTTAACTTTTTGGGGTTCTCGACTTGCCTTGCTCTGTCAATGAGAGGCACCTTAATCTCATCTTCTCTCATCAAAACGAAATCATTCCGTTTTGATGATGCCGTAATATTTTTTCAGACTCGACGACATGGTCGAGAATGTCTTGACAGTCAGCCAAGCCACAGATGCGACCATGGAAGTGGAAAAAGAAAGGCAAGCTGCTGCTGTTAAGGCTTGCGTGGAGCTTTTGGACGCGTCCTCCGATCACTACGAGCACCTCGTTCTTCTGAGAGACGAGCTGCGCAGGCGGGAGAAGATGAAGAAACAGCACCCTCCTGCGATAGAACTTAGTGCTTCCGAATTGTAGGATCAATGCAAGTCGGGAATCGGTAATGTCTATTTGTTTTTAATTCTTATTTAAATTATCTCTATAAATAAACATTGGTTTTGTAAAGCTACGTTTTGATATTCCTCGCTAAATTGAACTACAAATGGAATAGATTAGCTAAAACCTCGATCCAAGCTGGAGTATTTTTCTCTCTAAACAAATTGTTTCAACCGACAAAGGTATCGGAGCGGGGAACAGAGAAGGTAGTCAAGTGAAGCACCGTGAAACTATCCGATTTTTATTCAACAGTCTGAGCGCTAGTATTCATTAAGTGGAGCAAGAGTTCTATCCCACGGGACGGCGACGCGAAAAAACCAATCTGAAAGCAGCAATTATGGCAAATGACCTAATTAGACGGTACCACGGCATTGCCCCACACTGCAAGATTTTTCACCTCCGACTGGAGGCTCCGAGTGTTTTGCGGTTGCTGATGAGAATTGCCTTTTAATATGCGCTGAATTGCTTCTTTAAACTCTTTGCTTACTACTTTGTAGTGTCAGTTTTGAGGTTTTGGAACATTTAAGTAAGCATAGTGGTCTGTATTGTCAAGAATGTAAAATTAGAACTGTTAGCCAGAATGTACCTCTTTTACGACGCATTTAAAAATAAGGCTTTCATAATTATCCTCTTTTTTGCTCCTTGTGAAATATTTATTTTACATTTTGCCTACTTATAGTTACAGTTATAGCACCAGAAGTTATATAGTGTCCTATAATTTACTTCTAAATAATAGGAATTTTTATAGGATTTTTTATGCATGGTGTCTTATATTTACAAGTAAATTATAAGACACCATGCATAAAAATACTACTTTTTATTCAAAAACACTTGAAAACTCATCCTCATCATTTTTTATATTGGTTTTAAAACCAGGGCTTATACTATGTGGCGAGGTTTAGTAGTGATTCATATTTAAAGAACGCTAGTAGTTCCGTTACACAAAGTACCTACAGTAAAAGTTTTTTCTGTAATATTTGTTTGAATTGCCGCCTGCTTTGACAATTCGCAATGTATTCTAGTTTACGAGATAAGAAACCCGCTTTACGAGGGCTGCGGTCGTTAATTCGCGACTAAATAATCTTCAATGTCCTTGTGCAAGTTTGTATGCCCTGACTTCGTTTAAATGATATGAGTACCTACGATCAAAAAAAACACGAATTTTATTACTGCATAGAAATAATACGATTAATATTTCGTAGCACTTCGTAGCGTTTTTCGTAGCACATAAAAAATATAGTAAACTTAATAGAATAGATAACTGTTTACGCTTATAACTGTGATTCTCAGCCAAGCTAGTCCTGTCATGATCTTTTTGACGGGTAGTCAGAGGCACAAACATAACATTTGTCACATGTCGTTCATTTCATTGATACAGATAAATAAACCTAAAAAAATCTTTAAACATATACTGAAACTTCCCCTTTCAAACAGATTTTCGTATTCCCACTCGCAAGCAAATTCCAATCGGTTGCGATTTACAATTGGCAGCGGTGTCGGGTATTCTACGCTTGGAGACATTTGTCTCACATCCCGAACACGTCTTCCTCTATTTTCATTAGACGGATCCACCGGGAGCGGATCAGTCGCTCGCAAAAATAAATAAAACTGTTATTGAGATAAGCATCTGCGCTGCGAGGCTTTCCTCTAAGTCCCGCTGTGTCGCGCTGAGCAATGTACCAAGATATGTCCGGATTAAGGCGCGCCGCAGCTCCACCGCTTTCCTTCACATCCGCTGCTTTTCTTCGCCGTTTTGCAGCTGAAACAACTTTACATAAAAACTGTGTGGAACGGGCACCTGATTTATATGTCTCTCTCGGTAATTATTTAATTAAATTATCCAGGTTTAGTATGAAAAAATATTGTTGTTATTAAACTATGTCTTTCTGAACACAATACATACCTTATGTGCTTTATTAAAATAATCACTGATATAACGTATACGACATTTGATTAAATCCACCCATCTTTTGTAAAGTCTTGTAAATAAACCATGAGACAGAACAAGCGGCAATCATGGTAAAATGTCAGGATTAAATTCAGACGGTGCGCTTCTTTATTTAAGACTGTTTAAAAAAATACTTACCGAATTATTATTGTTAGTAGCAGCTTTTGTTCTTTACTAAGCGGTGGCGGTGCAGAGTTTGTCTCCTCGGCCGGGATTAGCCGAAGACGCTACCAGAGCGCCAGCAAATTGTCCTCGTACCACCTGCGCCACCTGCCCCCGGGATTAATTTCTCATCACACTGCGCCGTCCCGGGAAATAATGAAAGCTCCAAGAAAAATGCCACTAAGCCCAGAGATGTCCCTTTACTTGATTAATAAACTCTGTACACTGCTGCGGCTTTACGACCGCTACATTCTTGAAATTGGATAAAACTTGCGGAAGAAAGCGGTAACGTATTACGTAGAGCAATATTATGCTCCCTTGATAGGCAGACTCCAATTTTTTCTACAAAAATCAAGTACTTCTAGTGAGTGATGCTGAAGAAAACTTTGCCGAAAGTCTCTTTGCTGAAAAAACAAGCAAACCTAGATAAATCATGAAAATTTCCGAAAAAGATTTTCATCTAATGTAACACTGTAAGAGAGGGTACTGTGTATGTTATACGCACTTAACAATGTTCGCGACACAGATGGCAATTTCACGGTTCACAACTCTTTGCCTCGTATCCCATATTGTTTTTTTATTACCACTTAAAACGTATCTAAGTACTTTTTGCGCGAGAAAACGAGATGAAACTATAAACTACTCAGTTTTAACTTGGTCAGCTTTTTATAATTTGGTTAAAATTGTCACGACAACGTACATAATGTTGAATTAGGTAATACTTTCATTGTTGATTTTAATTATGTTTGAAATTACTCAAAATTGCGGAAGTTGGTTGCGGAAACTGTAATTGGATTCATTCGTCAGCGCAATGTTTATTTAGGACTCGCAGCTTTCAGCCGTTGGATAATTGCATTACATTAAACTACCAAAATAAAAGAAATTTGATTTTAAACGGAGACATTGTGACCGCAAAGTCACGAGTGGCATGCGATAGTTTCGTCCCGGCCGCAAGATGGCCGCGAGCATCTGTCGGGTTGTCGCTCTTTCCGAACAAATAACCGTACTTTTAATACAATTACATATTATTTACTATGTCATTATTGCTGCGGTCACTGTTGCATTCGAATTACCTCACTTGCATACGAACACTTTCCTTGAAATACTTTGGTGCTTAAAAGATGAGTCACCAGGTTATTTGGCATGCGATTTAAGCTTTTTTTGTAGAAACACTTCCTACTGCCTGAAGATAACCACAATCTACGTCTATTTGGACCCCTATATATTTCTATTGGGAGGGTTTATGTGAATAACCTACTTTATTTCCACTAGCTAAATGATAGGTAGGTACGACTTAAATTTAAATTGACCACAAATTTTATGACCCTGGTAATACCCGTTCGTTTTGTGTTAGTGTCATTGAGATGCACAAATCATTCAAATTGAATCTCTACCTACTCGCTCCCTTAAAGACAGTTTAGAATTTTTATCTACATAAATTCAAATTGTCTTCTATGTCTCCTTCACTATTATTTATGTCAGTATTTATTGTATTAACATAAATTAGACATGAGTTATTTTATAGACTAAACGCATCCCGAATGCGCTGGACAAAGGTTATGATTGTGATTCAGATTTGTCATAGCTCGTAAATGGAACGTTTGTTTATTTTATATAGGTCCCTCGCACAGAGGGCACTATAGGAACGAATCAAAAGTTTAACGACCAGTTATATTTTTGTATATTTTTAAGAATGGTTTGGCTATAAATGTTGTCCACTTATGACCATTCAGTGCTGTAATTAATCAATATGGTCCCGTAAAGTCAATCTGTCCCGCATGTCGCTATATCCAGGCGATGTTATGGTCATTCGAAATTACTTTTAAGGTTTTTGTCAATTTCAATATTTTCAAACTTCTCCCTATACCTAAAGTAAGTATTAGTGAAAAAGAACCTTGATCTTTGATTTTTTTAGGTAACGAAAATAGAAGATTACTATGCAGTGACGATTATTTACCTATTACAAAAAAGATTCGATTTTATTAGGTAGCATGCCAAACCAAATCAAATTTTTAAAATGTACCTACCTGCTTTTCAACTATAATTGCGAATTAATTCAAATATACTTGGTAATATAGTTGGTAGTAGCTCTGCCTTCTGCGCCGTAGGTCGTGGGTTCGATCCCCACCGAGAACAAATATTTGTGTGGTGAACATAAATGTTTGTTCTCTGTCTGGGTGTTATATTGTATTCTAAGTATGTATTTACAAAAAAAAAATGTATTCAAGTATTATATCAGCTATTCGGTTCCCATATTACAAGCTCTGCTTAGTTTGGGGCTGGGTAGTGTTGTGTGAATTGTCCACAATATTTATTTATTTATTTATTTATTTATTTAATATACTTGCATCAAAAACGCTTGTAAAAAAGATTTCAAGTATAGCATTGTTGCTAATCTACATTAAATTGTTGGGATCGTTCGATCATGCCTGTCCAAACACAAAATATCAAGAGTGTTTGGATCCTGCTATTGAATCAGTACACTGTATAGTGTAGGGCATGTTTTGTGGGCGCCCAGAATGACTGCACCCAGCGGGAACTCTGTCCCTTCCTTAATTTAATAATCGCGTATCGGACAAAACGGTATAACATGAATAGAAATCTTGAATAGTTGGGGAGGATGCCTACTCCAGTTTTGAGAATGAAACTTATTAAAGTATGCGTTGCACAGTTTTTACGGCACGTTAGATAACCGACGGTTATAAAACATTTTCTTCTACGCAGGATCCGGTGAGACAAGGCATCTAATTACTTGTAATAAACTGTGCTGTTAAAGTACCGACAATGGATTTTTACATGCGGCTTCTCATGTTATAAATAAAGTCTGATTGATAAATAGCTGCTAAAACTTATTCAATAATGTATTATTTTTAACAAGCCAAAGGAACAGCGCCTTCGTCTGAGTATCGTTTATGGAGTTTAGTTGCTTATCTGTTCTGTAAATAGTTATCCCTAATGGGGTATTGTCAAGCACTGGCGCCAAGGCGCCAAGGCCGACCCGCGCTTTTCAGTAATAACATTAGGAACCTTCTGTAATGTCCTCCCACTCGGCTGCCTCCCGTTGACCTCCAATCTATTCATTCATTCCATATACCGTGTGTCTATAGACATATAGTATTATCTATTATCGCTGTTTAGCTGTAATCGAACAATGAATCAAGTTACTTCGAGTTCTAACGTACTGTACGATGTGTCACGGCGTGGATGTTCCAAACATCTTGACAATAAATAACACAAGCCGGTTTTGTTATTACCCAAATAATATTAAAAACCGGCTGCAACTTAAAACCAACATTCATAAAATTGACCACATACTATGAAACGAATGTCCATCACCCCTGAATGTCTCTATGGTGGAGTACCCTCATTTCATTTTGATATGTTAACGATATGGCACCGAACACTCAGTAATAAGCCTTTTCATCTGTCAAGTCTTAACAGCCATGGAATTGGGTTATAATTTACGATTTTATCTCTTACCGGCACCCCGCATAGGGGCAGCGGTCAACTCGGCGAAAAAATGCTGCAGTGTAATAGAGGGATAATGGTCACCACTGACCGCCCGCCTGGTCACCACGCCCGCCCTGTTGTGACTTGCCAAAATAGAGTCGTAATAATGAAAGATGACCCGCGTAAGTTGCACGTAATTTAGTGCGATCTCGTAACGAGCGCCGGGGGCTGTTTTGTTACTGTTTGTCCGGCGGGCGCTCCTCGTGTCGAGCGGTCGGGGGTGATTCGGTTTCACTTTTGTTGGTCACTTTATGTCCGGTTCGTATTTATTGTCGACATGGGCAGTAGATAACCTTGTCACTGGTTATAGAGGCAGGCACTCGATTATTGTGCTACTACACAGGATGATAAATGGGGCGTACAGATGAACCATCATGCATCGACGAGGTCGCGCTAAGCCGGCGCCGGAGATTGATGCAGCCGACTGGCCCGCTCGCCTGACAAATAGTTGGTCCACGGGAGGCGTCGCAAGGCGTCTTGCAATAAATAAGGATTACGCTTCTGACCACACAGTCTTGTGGAGTGGACGCAGGAGAGCCTCCGTGATGCCTCTCGGAGCCTCCAAGACTCGCGTCAAACGTCTCCGGCGTCCGCATCGTTTGTCGTTGGACGGCTTTGAGAAATGCTCTGTTTCCGCTCCACGTAAATCGTATTTCTCAATTCACGAAAGCGTTTCTCCCCCGGGTGTTTCCCAAGTTGCGAATTTGCGTTACTTCGACGCCTAAGTCTCAAATCACAAGTTAGACGGTATCAAGTTTGGCGCGGGAAGCGCTAAGCCCGTCTGTTTCAGACTCCGCACCGACGACGTCTCAATCGCAAGTGCGCCCGCGGCTTAGGGGCTCACCCGAAAGTCGTCAAGCTCCGAAACGGGCTTCAAACCCCCATTTCAGTTATCCCTGCTCTCTGACTCTCAGTATTTACAATCTGATTCTACCAAATCACGAGTCATGAGATGTTAAAATTTGTAACGTCTCTCTGTTATTTAAAAGGATTGGAATCAACCAAGTCTAGGGTTGGTTTCGGTTCTTTGATCAAAATGAGTGTTTACGTAGTGTTAGTAGTTACATATGTGTTGCTTATAAGTACATTTTATGTAATCGCTACGTGTTGACCGTATATCACAATAGAGGATAATAGTGTTATCTCGTGAAATCTTCAATTACATGTAGTGTATCGTATGGTGGTCCGGTCTGGATTAGCCGATGGCCAGTCTTCTCACGTCGCCCGGACGCGGGTTTCAATTAGTGCCCGGCCCGCCCGAACAAATTACTATATTGGTTTATGTTATGTTATGACCCCTCTATGAATATCTTTAGCATGCTCAATCGGGCTTGGACCATACATTTTCTGAAACAAAGAAATGAAGTCAGCCAATGTCCCAAATGAAGGGTGTATGTTTGATGTTATAAAAACATGAAATTAAAGGGTTATATTGCGCCACGCCCGAATATTATGAATTCGTTACTTTTTAATCGCGGATCTACATAATTTGGAAGGGACTTCCTGTCCATCAGACAACTTGATTGATGTGCCTAGATTTATACACCGAAAAAGCAGCACGGCACACGTCCGCAGAGCTTTTACCAGAAACGGGCAGCAGTAATACCTTTGTTTCATTTTTTAATCCGTTCCATAATAATTAGCGTAATAAATTTAAAAATGATGATAATACAAGGGTCATCTTGTGAACGTCGCGTCGGGGGGCGCCGCCGCCGGCGACCGCATGTCAATCACTCTCCTGGATGTAGAACAAGTCGTATTTACAAAAAAACAAATAAAAATCCGTATCACTTTTATTTTCTGTCCTTCTCCGTCCAGTTGGCGCGAGGGTCGAGCAAAGGGAACGGCATCAGATCGGTCTTATGGTAACATCTGTGCTGTATAATAGACGCTTACGTAGGCTTCTTTTCGGGGATTCGGTGCGAGCCCGGTGGGATCGCTTTAACATGATTGATCTGTTTATTTTACATTTTAAAGGAGCATTTTTACGGTTGCTTGTCAACTTAATAACAAAGTGTTTTATTTCGGGACACGTTAAGTTCAGTTTTATTGATAGGTTTCTTTTAACATTATTCATGATTATTTATTCGATGTGACAGATTTGAGATATTTGAAATGTTTTCCGTGATCCGAAGTGTAACTAATGATTCGAATTTAATTTGATTCAATTTAAAAGGTTGTTTAAGTGAGTACCTGAAGAAGCATACGCATTGTTTATTATACAACGTGTATCAAAATATGTGTACTATCCCGAAGGGGGGTGAATTTCCACCCCCCGGGGAACAACTTTTGTTCAACGACTTTTCGAACTTCGATTGGTATCTCTGAAAAAAACTGCAACGAAGTTTCAACATGAACAGCTGACTTTATACAAAGTGACAACCCTAAACTCAGCTACAGAGGTAGTAGGTAGTAGTAGTAGACCTACAGAGGTAGTAGGTCAAGGGGTCAAGGGGTTACAAGGATAGGGTTGTCAATTTATTTAGGCATTATGAAATTAAATATTTTTGTATGGGAAACTGAAAATAGGAATTTTTAATTTTCTCCCCCCCACAACTGATCACCATTGTGGTCTGAAACCCCCCACCTTCGCATAGTACACATATTTAGATACACCTTGTATAAGTAAGAAAGTACATAGGTATACTAGGTCTACTTTTCATGAGTACCTATTTAAGCCGACTAATAAACTGCCAGAATGGGATAGGTGCTATGGATAGGCAAGCCTATTATATTCCATCTAAAATCCTGTCCCAAGAACTAGGTATAGCGTCTCGCAAGTATTTGTGACGCTATATAAATCATCTACAATAGTTAGATGCAAAGGCCTGTTTTTTTTATTCATGCACCTCAGTGATTTTAATAATATTAACTTTATAAGACATACCACTGTGCAGGCTTAGCTTAACAGAATAAGTTACAAAAAAAAGCAGCCAAGTGCGAGTCGGACTCGCCCATGAAGGGTTCCGTAGCATCAAGTAACATAATAATAAAGGTTCTTGTAGTTCGTCGAAAGGTAAATTGCGGTTTACGATTTATGACGTATAAAAAAAAACTACTGACTAGATCTCGTTCAAACCAAATATCGTTGGAAGTTTGCATAGTAATGTACAACATATATTTTTTTAGTTTTATTATTCTCTTATTTTAGAAGTTAGAGGGGGGGGACCAACTTTTTTCCACTTTGGAAGTGTCTCTCGCGCAAACTGTTCAGTTTAGAAAAAAACTATATTAAAAACCTCAACATCATTTTTTGAAGACCTATTCATAGATACCTACCCCACACGTATGGGTTCGATGAAAAAAACGGCTGTGACGTACGGACGGACAGACAGACAGACAGACAGACAGACATGACGAATCTATAATTTTTGCCATTTGGCTACGGAACCCTAAAAAAGGAAGAAATTGAAAGTATTTTTTTTAATACTACTACTATTAAAAAAATACTATTATTATTATATTCTCTTAGTTAATCTCTAGTTAATCTCTAGTTTAATACTATTACTATTATATAATGTAGACAAAAAAAAAATTGAAGAAAAACAAATCAACGATTATTGAGTAAATGTAATAACTGAAATCGTTTAAGACATGTTTGTAGAGAGCGAGCTCGTTAAACGATCTCCAGAGTAAAAAAAAAGTGAGTGCGCCCGCGCATCCCGCCTGGGCCGTCTTATCGGAAGCAATTACACCGTGTTCATTTTATTAATTTTCATAACTACCCTCGTGACATCAAAGCATGCCGCGACTTGCTTGCGCCGCCGCCCTCGAGGCTTAAGTGACGAGAGAAACATTATTTAGAAACATTTTAACGTTTTCATTAGAAGAGAGCTCTTATTCTGATAAAAAGGGCTATTATGAAACTTACATGTTGCTAATAAATTTTATCATTTTTCGTAATAGGTAGGTAAATAATTGGAAAACATAATTCTGTATTTGTATTAAAATTCTATCTATTATTCATCTTTGGATCTGCGATAAAATCCATTCCTACTAAGGCATTTCATGTACTTATGAATAGTTAGATGATCGCTTCTACCTTGAACCAGCCACCATGCTACTGTTCACCGCGCTGAAACCCTTGAAGACGTTTTAACAACACTCTGGCCTGGCACATACACTCTTTGATCTTCAGCGACACTTAAAATAATTCTGTCTTCTGCCAGTCTCGCATAACTGTTTATCTTACAAATTTACTCTCATATCTTCAACCTAATTCGTAAAGATACGCCGCATAAAATAAAAGATATGAAGGTAGGATTGTAAGATACAATAAATCAGTATTCCGGTACAAAATTTGCATGCATCGCAAAAGGTGAACACTGGAACACAGAGACTTATCTCGCCAAAACGATTCCCACATAAATAAAGCTCATCGGATATGAAACTGTATTTACATAAGAAAAATATAAAGAGGCCTAAACGATAGGAGCATAGGGACAGCGTGTATCGGGCGCTCAGAACGCCGCTCACGTCCGCGGGAGCCGTCCTTAATAACAATACGAAATATCAGTTCGTTCCTTCGATCGCAAATCTACGTCAATAACATATCCAATAGTAGCGCTCAATTCATTTCGACATAATCTAATATAGCAGGGCACGTTTCCCGCCTAAATCTCCCGCCACATGTCGCCAAGATGGCCGACCGGGCGAAACGCGAAACCAAAGAAAAAGGAGATCACGAATCGGTAATATCTTTCGAGTCCATAAAGTTAAACGTTTATTTGCAGCGATATTTTGTCCTTTTGCGGATATTGCTTTACTATGTAAACGGTTGGGGCCGCGGCAAGATCCACTCGATACTTCGGTTCGGCTTAACGGCTTCGGTTATCGCCATCTTCAATTCTAATAGGTATAATACCTTCATAAGTATACATAAATACATATTCATTATTTGGGTAGGTAGAGATCTAACTTGGACTTGGTAAGTACCTACTGACTTTGAAACCCGTCACGTTTTTGTTAAGTATACATAAAAGTGTTCAATTCAAGTAATTTCGCTTAATTCTAAAAACCGTTCACTACTTAATTTCTTCAAATCATATTAATGACTCAGTCTTACCTAAGTATTTAGGTGTACGTGGAAATCGCGCAGGTCACCCCACCCAACTCGAAGACTAAGTAAACCGTACATGGAGCAACTTGACGACCCCAGCGGTCGTCAGTACAAACAGCGGAATTGCTGCAATTAGCCTGGCCTTTCTAATACATTGATTGATCAATCATCGACCACCGAAGGAAAGGCTTTGAGCCGTAGGCACTGTATAATAATAGTACACTGTATGTTGTGGGTGCCTACTACGTATTAGAAATGTGGACTTGTTGGAAATTCACAGAGTAGGTAAATATAATCAGAACGGGCAAGAGATTTGGGTAAATTATTTTCTACCTTTAGCATGGTTTAAGTGTCTGAGCTACCGCCTGGGACCTTTTTATAAACTTGGAAACTTTCACCATATTTCTAGTACTGTATAAGTTTAATTCACTTCGAGTTACATAGCCAGCTTTTTTATATGCACATCTGTTTACGAAACGCTGTTTTTATTTGATTTATACATAATTGCATTTTCTTGTCAGGTTCTAACAATGTGAACCTGGTAGGTACCGATGGTGAGTGATATCTGTCGGCGAGATGTGTAGGTCGGCGGTCACGTCCACGATTGCTATTGATTTCCATTTAATTCGGCGCGTGCTTCGTCCGAGCTGCCTCCATGGCCGGCAACTGCCTCTACCTTCGCCTTTGATTGAAGGGCTTTTGCGAACCATTGTGCTTTCATTTGATTTGGATACGTTCGTTGGCTACAAAATAATGCATGCTGCTTTTATTTACGTAAGTAAAGATAGGCAAAAAATAAACGCTACATTTATTGCCCTAAGGTACTTTTTTTACAAATCTTGAAAATGATTATGATTGTCCACTTCCGAGGAATGAAATCTAGAAAAAGTAGATTACAATATGGAATATTTTTTATTAATTACCAAGTTTTGTACCTTTTCGTAGATGATGTATACAGGGTGTCCCATAAGTCAACGTCCAGCCGAAAACGGGTGATGCGCCAAGTCATGACAGTTATCAGAAAAATATAAAAAAAAATATTTGCTAAGTAACTTTCGAGTTATGAGTATTTTAAAAAAACAGGAAAAACTGACACCCTGTGATGATCTTTTAAGTCCTGTGACTACAAATATTAACTTTTCATGAAACTTTTTTTTGCAACGTAAGCATGAATAATGCTTCTGTAAATTACAATTCAAAATTAAGCCATAACTGCCTCAGTTTTCAATGAAATCGTGGAGTTTTGGCCAACGTTTCATTTCAGATAATTACATCAACCAACTTTAACCGTCTGTACCGCAAAAAAAATGTACCACACTATCATGGCATGTAACTTAAAAAATTGGCGCATTTATCCAGGATTCCAAAATGGTATAATACTTGCTAAAGTACTCTTTAGTTTTGGAAATAAAAAATGTTTTTTCAACTAAACCGGATTTCCAATCAATTTTATTTCAATAGATAAAGTGTTTGTACCCTTTAAATGACGTGTTTTTCACTTCACTTCTTCTTTTTTGGCTACTGCGACTTTATGCCACAATTCTGCCAGTGTCCGTTTCATGCTAGTGTCATAAACTTAAGATGGAGTAGAGTAATAAGAACATGGCCGGTAACGTGTTTTTAAGTGACTCACAATTCACAGGTACAAGTAAATACCATTTCGACAATGCAAGTAAACAGATAGATCCACCATCTTGTCGAAAGAGTAATAACCATGGGTGTTCAAGTAATTTGTTAGTTTTAGGTTGAAAGTTTGAAATAAAATTAAATCATAGGATTACTTCAATCGTGATTTTAATCTAAAGTTTGCCTTCGCCCGTCGCCGGTCTTATTACATGGTTTTTGACGTGATAACGTCTTATAATTCAATGGAGCCGGCTGCTCGTACGAAAAAACATGACTCATGCGGCGTTACCTCGCTCTGAGGCGTTCCATTTAATACTTGAAGTGCAAGTGAGAGCACGGAACGAGCCACAAAGAGGCACAATCGGCCTCCACGTTCGGCAGCGTTCGACATCTGTCTCTCTCCTACTTGAGTGAGCGATGCGTCCGCGTGGACAGCTGTATGACGTTGTCACGTTCAATTGTCGTCAGGTAACTGACTTTACAGACAGCTGATTTTTTTTTAAGGAAATGTAGAGCTTGCATTACTGCTGAAGGCTAACAGTTTGAACATTTGCTGTAAATCCTTGATCCTATGATTGAATTATATTTCAAACTTTCACCTAAAACTAACAAATTACTTGAACACCCATGGTTATTACTCTTTCGACAAGATGGTGGATCTATCTGTTTACTTACATTCTCGAAATGGTATTTACTTGTACCTGTGAATTGTGAGTCACTTAAAAACACGCCATTTAAAGGGTACAAACACTTTATCTATTGAAATAAAATTGATTGGAAATCCGGTTTGGTTGAAAAAACATTTTTTATTTCCAAAACTAAAGAGTACTCTAGCAAGTATTATACCATTTTGGAATCCTGGATAAATGCGCCAATTTTTTAAGTTACATGCCATGATAGTGTGGTACATTTTTTTTGCGGTACAGACGATTAAAGTTGGGTGATGTAATTATCTGAAATGAAACGTTGGCCAAAACTCCACGATTTCATTGAAAACTGAGGCAGTTATGGCTTAATTTTGAATTGTAATTTACAGAAGCATTATTCATGCTTACGTTGCAAAAAAAAGTTTCATGAAAAGTTAATATTTGTAGTCACAGGACTTAAAAGATCATCACAGGGTGTCAGTTTTTCCTGTTTTTTTAAAATACTCATAACTCGAAAGTTACTTAGCAAATATTTTTTTTTATATTTTTCTGATAACTGTCATGACTTGGCGCATCACCCGTTTTCGGCTGGACGTTGACTTATGGGACACCCTGTATAGTATAAGGAAGACATTTTATCGTCTTATTAATAAATTTACTTATTAAGTACATATTAGTCAATGTTATTTTATTATTTTAGTTTTACCATACAAACCAGCAGCACTACACGTTATGTTGGTAAATAAGCGGCAGACACTCAAGTCATTCCAGTAGTAGATGGGCAGTAGTAATTGTGCTTACGTGTACAATCCAAGCATTGAATTAGGTGCAATTGGCTGTCCCCCGCTCGAGACAATAGTGCGCGTGACTCCATCACCGTCCGCCTCATATCTGCCGTGCCGACATCGCTGATTCTATAAAATTTTCCATAAACAATACTTTTCCATTACACGATCTGTGAGATGATTACTTGCATATTTTCCTGCTACCTAGAAAATGGCACAACAAGAAAATTAACCCACAATTTCGAAGTTTTAAGACTTTACTTGATAGATCACTTTTTGATACCCTTTTCCAGCCTGTATTTTTTTATTCGACCAGTAAATTTCGAGAGAGCTTACGGCTCCTAAAAATTAATTGATCGAATCTCGTTTCTCAGAGGAAACAGCGTGGAAGAGTTTTAATTAGCGGGAAAAAAGCACCACAGAAGTTCCGACGTAAAAAAGCGGGAGACAAGGGTGGGCGTAGCGCGGAATAAAAATCTCCCGTCGTAATGCGGGCAACATTTGTGTGAGGAAGACGCTCAGTAATGGAAGACAAATTTCAATATAATTTGCAATACATAAGCGTGTTACTTTAATAGCCCAGAACCACCCTTCAAATTAAACGGGGCTTAAGTTTTATTTTATTTTTTCCTCCTCGATTGGATCGCGTAGGCAACGGGAGCTACGGGGAGAGTCGCACGGGGCGCCTCGAGAAAAAAATATAATCCGAGCAAATTAATTGCTCCTACAGGCAATAGTGGCGGGCCGCGATGCCGCCAAATCAAATTAAGGACGCGCTATAAAAACCAAATTAGTGCCCGCTTTAACCGTGAGGGGTATTTAGTTACAAGACGTTAGTTTAAATCCCGCCATTTTCATTAACAATAAATATCCGTGTGCAGCCGCGCGGAATCCTTATTGTTTTACTTTTTACACCCTTGTGTCGCGCGCGGGGGCTCCCGGACCCGTCCCGACCCCGGGCCCGGGCCTCCAGCGGGATGTGGCGGACGACACCGCTCCTTACACTAATTTGTTCTTTTTGTTTACTTACCGAGCGAAGGTAATAAAAATTTGTGTTGCGCGAATTGTAGGTATGGACTTAAAATTTTATATAGCCCTCAGACTTGCCTCAAGTTTTGCATTTAATTGAGAAAAATGTAGGGTCGGCGAAGAGCTTCTGCGTGGACTCTTAAACTAATTGGATGGCCGTTATAACTTTTGTTTAAACGTTTACGCAATCGGCGCAGCGGTCTTAGTCGCAAACCTCTGGATAAAAAAGCGGGTTGTTTTGAGTTTTTGAAACGGCCTTTATAAATTCTGTTCACTAAAGTGAGAGGATTTTACGTTGCGTGCGTTCTTATCGACCGTTATTTGGAGCATATTTTATACAGATGCAGTTATCATGAAGGGGTGAGTTTGAGGCGTTTTTTCTGTGTGCCCTTAATTACAGGCGATACAGTAAATTAGAGGGCGGCGGGCGGTGATCTAAAACAATAAGCCTGCACCGTCATTAGTGCAGTGAGGCCCGTTGCAGATTGCGCCTTGCACCGCTTAATGTGACGACATTTATTTCCTTCACATTTAATTTAATCTTGTAGGTGTGTATTATAAGTGGAGATCGAATGAGATACTACCTCATTACAGCAGGTAAGTAATTGTAGAGTTCAAGATTTGATCGAATGTTTTTAGTAAAAATATATGGCACGTTATTGCTTCTATATGAACCTATCTAGGTAATAATAATCATTTAGGTTTAGGGGCTTCAACATCAACAAGGAATAAAATGTAAAAATTTGAAAAACATTGATAAGCTTACGTCAATTAATATTTTATCTATAGGTAAAGCAAGCGATGGAAAACAGATAGATTTTTTTTGGCATGTGATAACAAAGCCTAGGAATAGTGTTTCTAAATGTGTTTATTCACCAACATGTAGAAAAAGCTGTTTAAAGTGACGGGGTTTTTTATACGAGTTATTCAAAGAAAATTTCAAAGAAACTTTAGTTTTTAAGAGACTTTTTAAGTTAATGAAGCTTTCTGAGTGTGGCTGTAACAGCCACACTCAGAAAGCTTCATTAACTTAGTCCTAATGAGCGATTAACTAACTAGCATTAAATCTGTTAATTAGAGGTACATCCCAGAGACATAATTTAATGGTTCATTAGTTAATGACACTTTAAGGTATCCGTAGGGCGGAGTATCATCGATTCTCGGTCGATTCACTCGATCGATTGCAAATTGTACAGCAAACTTACTTCTAACTGTCAATGTCAAGTCAAATATTTTCATAATGTCAATGTCAAATAACATTCAGAAGGAATATTGTATGTAATGCAAAAGTTCATTGAGGTTGTTGTTTTGTTTATTTTGGTTGGAGTCTATGTTCACTGGGAAAATAATAAAGTTTTAAGTGGTTCGCCGGGAAAAAATAGTTAATTGTTTCCGGGCTGGATTGTCCCATCCAAGATAGGTGGATGCAGATCACAATGGGATTGGATATAATTTAATTAATTTTTTTAGTTTTATTTATGTATCATCTTTGACATTTTAATTTGATTTTATTTGTGTGTTATTTTATTGTGTACCTGCATTATGGATTTGTATAATCTGAAATAAATAAATTAATAATAAAAAATAACTAGAAAAGGCTAAAATACAATAAGAGGAAGTTAAGAAATCTAATCCTCAAAATATTTTTTTGTTAATAATGTATGGTAAAATAGGTAGTACCTAATTTAAGATAGGTATTATTTAATACACCTTCCCACACCATTTCTGGTTTAAATTTGATTTTTTCTGTAGTTTTTTTTACACATTGAATAATAAACATAACACACAATACAAAGCGAATCACAAAAATAAAGATATAACCTCAAACGAAATGACAAAATCAGTCATTAAATAGTTAAGTGATGGTTTTGCTATACTTAACTTTAATTGCCATTAGAGGGCGCTAATGAACCGTTAACTGACTCTGAGAGTGACTTTTTTCAAATCTACACTAAGGAACGACTTAAGTAGCCATTAACCAACTCTGAGTGTGGCTGTAAGTATTACACCCAAATTTTTACAGTATTTATGTGTGTTTTATAGTATTATCATCGTTTAGTTTATAATCCTAATAATGATTGTCCATCTGCTCGTATGTTATCATAAAGGTATTGAAAAAAAGCATATTAGAAATTCGATTTTCTGAATTTCTGAAAATTTGCTCAGATTGGTATTGGTTGATACGTACCTATGCTTACTTACATATTTATACAAAGATAGGAAATAAAAATATGGAAGTAGTTTTCCCAAAATGCACTAGGGGGCGAGGCAAAGTTAGTGGTTTTATGGTTCCGGTGTACTTTAAAAAATAGAAAACATTTATAATGTCTTGCAACAATGTCTGGCCGTCTGTCGTCTCTCAGATAACTCTCAGCACCAGTCTCAGATTGTTTCTATAAATTAGCCATTTAAGTGTGCTCGCATGAAATACATCCGGAACAAAATGCTAACAGATTGAAGAGGAAGTTAAGTGTTGATGCTAAATTAGGCGAATTAATCACAATATAATTTAATGAATTGAGTATGGTGTGATATGGTTTTTACTAATAGGTTTTTTAGACCACCAAACGCACGGAAATGACGTATTTTTTAATGCCATAGCTGGCAGACGGGCCACCTGATGGAGAGCAGTCACCGCTGCCCATAGACACCTGCAACACAGAGGTGGTGCTGATGCGCTGCTGGCCCTAAATTTAGTTGTCTTCATTAGATTTTGTACATAATTGACATAATGAGTTATTTATAATTGACATACTTACTTCTAAATCATTGCTTAGTTTGGGTGTGGTTTGGGACTAGATATAGTGCTGTACATATTACATGTACATATTTTTATAAAGGAACTGCTTATCAAACTTGCTTCAATAAATGGTGTTTTGAATAATTTCGATTGCCTATCGCCGGCCACAAACTAGCCCTTACCTTTGCATAATCCACCGATTTTCGAAAGCTAAAACATAATGCCTGCCCACCGGCACTTTAATACATTGTGTGGCTTAATCGGTGTTGTTTGTGTTACCTGTCATTACTAGCCCGAATATCGTAATTACATTATTAAAATTACCACTACACTGAAAAAAAATAGTTGTTGAATTTACAAAATTCCTAGTATTTTATACGAAAATCAAGGGTTAATATAGGTCCTACACACATCTTTGTTGATTTTACTAAACAAAAATTGTTGAATATTTACAAAACTGGTTGAGTAATATTAACACAAGAAATCGTAAAATTCGTCAAAAGTCATGGTAAATTTAAATAGAAAATACAACACTGGTTTTGTAATATTTGCGAATCATGTTTAGTATTTCTTACTAAATAAATTTTGTGTATACTACTCATTAATTTTGTACATAATAAAATAGTTATTTTGTAGCATTTACTACATTTTGTTTCATAATATTTATGAAACAAGTTTAGTTTTTGTTACTGAATCAGTTAAGTATATTCTACGCTATTTATTTTGTACGTAATACTATTCTAATGTTGTAGCATTTACTAGATCGTTTCGCAAAACTAACGAAACATGTTTAGAAATTCTTAAAATCAGTTTCGTATATTCTACACTCGTAATTTTGTACATCATACTAAACTAGTTTTGTAGCATTTACTCATAAGATTTCGTATAATTTAAAAGTCTTATTTTGTATATTTTATCAAAATCAGTTTTGTAATTTTGACGATTTGCTTTCATATATTTTACAAGTATAACTTTGGTATATTCTACAGAATAAGTTGTAATATTTTACCCTATAATTTAGTACCGCTTACAAAACTGCTTATGTAACATTTACTTATTAGTTTTCGTATAGTAGGTATTCCACGAAGTGTGGATGTTACATACCTACGTGTTTTAGTTACCTGTTAACCTCTTAGATGAAATAAAATTATGTGTGTCGGTGATTATCTTCAAAATTGGTAGTGTTCAATATTAGGTATTTATACCTAAATGCAAACAACCAAATAAGCAAATGTCACAAAACATTTTCAGAAACAGTACAATGTTACAGGGTAAAAGCAACATGAATAAGAGAAACATACCAAAGTAGACTAAAATACACGAAAGCAAATGGTGTAAAACAACCTTAAGTAATCACAAATCAAAAACATTGAACATGCATGCAGTCATTTTGATATTATATTGTTAATTAACCACATGAACAAATGTTGCAATTCATAGAAAAAAATCTTTGATTTGGGTGGATAAGGATTCAATAATAACAATGACTGTGAAAATTGCAACATTTTATTTTAAAGGAATTTGTACTTATGTTATGTTATTTACTACCTAATATAAATTATTTACTACTAAGACAGTTTCGAAAGGTATGCAAAAGTCCATAATGTCTTTGATCGATGGCCATATCAACGGTTGGCACGTAAGTCCTTTGGCCAGGTGCTCCTTTTGACGAAGTCTGGTTTTTGTTAATATTTCACTCTGGTTCTGTAACAAAAAAATAATTTAAATTAAATACGTAATAATGATGACCACACGGATCATAAAGTAGGTACAATGACTTGGACATAATCGACAAATGTTTGAACGACCTGCAAATATTTATCCCGAGAGTTCTGGGTTTTTTCTATGTATAATAAATTATATACATATATAATATATCTACATCTATATAATATATTATTTTATTTATAATTTTAAATAAATAAATAATGTTACTAAACCAATTCCAATTAAATTTGGTATGTAGATAGCTGGATCTTTGGAATTACACATAGGCTAACTTTTATCAATAAATACTTACCAACTTGTAGCATAAGCTTGCTTTGAGCCATTCGTTAATTATGTGCTGGATATTTGTCTTTTGCAGACAAATCCTGGCTTCGTAATCTTTGTCTCAATTTCCACTTTTTCGTTATTCCTGTCCAAAGTTCTCTATTGAATATGAGAAACAATTTCATGGATACTTCTTCTTCTGTCGTTAATATAGACTGGTGTTCTGAAATAAAATCAAACTGAAGTGGGTAGGTACTGAGCGTTAATGACTAATGATAAAAACATGGTTCATACCTTCAACAATGTTCATGAGCAAGGGGCTCTTCTCAGCAGGATTTTTTTCTCAATGAGGCCAGATTTTCTCAACAAGCGTCGTTGGTTGTGGTATCGGTCTACAAGTTTGCCTCTCGCAGGAATATAGGTATGTCTTTTTCACATATTTTCTACTTCACTAAATTGTTTTATGTTGTAGCCTAGCCACCTAGCGTCGGGGAAACACCAGAGTCACTTTATAGAGAGTTTATTAATATTATGTTCACAAGACAGTCACAATATAATTAGTCATAGTTAGGAGCTAGGCATTTACATTATAATGACGCGTGTCCCGGGCGCGAACGGGCGTGCTCCTAGTGTGAGGCTAAGTAGTACACTGCGGGTCGCAGCGACGCAGAGTAGCGCTGTTATCCTGTCGGTCGCTGCGCTCACGCCAATCACGTGCACACGGCATATTACGTTCACTCCGAACGCTCAGAGATGAACTCGCAGCAGGGTGGATGCTTTTTGCCTTTTTATGGAATCCACGTAGACAAAGTTGTGCTAGTGCCCTAATACGGCAAAAAAATGCTTTACCTTGCAACACTACGCTATGCTAGTTTCCGTCAAGACGCTAAAACGACAGACAAATAGATCTATCCAATCATCACTTATCAGTTACTAAACAAAAATATTAAATAAACTAAACACGAGGGTCGATTGTACAATATCACTTTAGTAAGAACAAATAAGGTTGTTTTTTGGCGGGATGAACCTGACTTTCACATGCGAATGGCGATAAAATATATTACCTAGGTAGGTACCTATTAAAACTATGATAAAGTAAGTTTTTTTGCTAGGTACTCTTCGTTTTATAATTGGACGCTGAATATAATTAAACAGGGTAGGTTACTAACTAGTAGGTTTCTAACTTGCTAATAGAGACAGTTACTTGCATCGATTTAGGTAATATTTTTAATACCCGCTAACAGGGTGTTAAAGTATGAGGCCATAAAGTAGAGCCATTATAGTGGGTCACATTTGACATCTGTGAGCCTCATACTCATAGCGAGGCGATCTGCCTACAGTTATCGATTAATTTGTATAAATTTTCAAACATCAGCAGTGTCTCCATATAAAAATAAAGCATTACCGTGTTGCCAGGCTGAAAATACGGTGTTTTACGGTGTGTCAATTAAAAATTTACCGTAATTACCGTGTAATGTTTAAATAAATGGTAAAATTAGTAAATAAGTAGATAAAAAACAAATTTAAAGGGAATTTCTAATTTTTTGTAATGAATTTAAACCTACTTACTTAGAAAAAACTAGTTCCCTAATCCGAATCTAAGACGACAATTTCTTTTTCGTAATTAGAAGCATTCATTTTGCTGATCATTTCTTTAATGGGCATGAAATCAACACAGGTTTTTCACACGTAATCAAAAAAATATCAAAAATGCGAATAGTTATTCATCACCCTATTACGGTAGAATTACGACACGGTAATGGACGTTTACCGTTGACCGTAGATTAAGTCAGATTACGGTGCATCTACGGTAATTACCGTGTATATGGAGACACTGAACATCAGTGAATACAAAACTTCAATGGCAATGAAATATGGCAAACTTCATGGCAATCTTGAGGAACTACCTTCAGCTGGCAGTTAGCTGTTGTTTTGTTTGTAAAATTGTGGTGGGTTGGATAAGCCAGCGAGCATAGACATATAGGTATATTACAAGCACTTAAATCAATGCCTGCGAGAACAAAAATTGTTTCTGGTACGCGTTTACAGTAGGTATACAGCAGTACAGTAGATAGCATCCACCTGAGTACTCAACACCAATACTGCGATCACTAATCCGTCTGCCTAGAGTAGTGATTATGGCAAAGCCATTGGAGGGCCTCAATTGCTTTCCAACAGTGGACGTTTAAAGGCTGTGACGATGACGACGATGGGCCGGTGTAATGAAAGTTTACAGAACGTAGTCGTGTCAGAAAAAACTATTTTTTACCTTGCCCTTGACTTATTGTTCTGACTAGTTGTATACTTTCACGGGTCTCAATCTAATGACGTGCACGTTGTGGTTACCTATAATTGAAGGGACACTAGGTTTAAGGCCTGTTTCACAACTTCCGGTTAGGCACTATCTGGAGATGTTTTAAATACAAAACAAAAGGTAACAAGCTGATACGATTTTTTATGAGAGAATCTTAGTCGATAATGCTTGCCAAAATAAAAATAGTTACAATTCTTAAAACATCGGTCTTTTTACGACGGCTCTTTTGTAATATAAATACATATACGGCTAATTGTACAATTAATTACTATAGTATAATGGGTGTTGAATAGTGTTTAGTAAAAAGAACAACCATGATTGATCATTTTACAAATAACTTTAGTAGCGATGCATGCGACATCAGTCGGTTCTCACGAGAACTATCTTACAAAACAAGAACGTTGTTTCTACGAAAGCTGGTTGTTGATTACATCGACGTTCATGTGTAAATTTAACAAAGTATTGCTGTTGAATATACTAAACCGTAGTTGTAGTATTAAGTTTAGTATAACCAACATTGAGGATTGTTGAATATGCAAATGACTTTAGTAGCGATGCATGCGCCCTCAGACGGTTCTTACGGGAACTATCTTACAAAACTAGAACGTTGTTTGTACGAAAGCTCGTTGTTGATTACAACGACGTTCATGTGTATATTCTGCAAGGTATTACTATTGAATATACTAAACCGTAGTTGTAGTATCAGGTTTAGTAAAACCAACATTGAGGATTGTTGAATATATAAATGACTTTAGTAACGTTGGAAGTGCCACCTTATGGCACTCGCCTACAAATCACACTTTAGTGTAACCAATACATTGATTTCGTAAATTCTACTAAGCACAAAATGGCAAGTGTCAACCTTTACTGGTTTTGTAAAATTAATAATTGTATTTTGTAAAAACAACGAAGAATTTGGTTAATTTATTGCTTGTAAGCTCAAACCATGCGAGTTTAGTAAATTCAACAACTATACTTTTTCAGTGTAGGATTGCAGGAAACGTGTTATTTAACATCGGCCAGATATGATCTTATCGGCTATATCCTAATGTTGGACGTGTGGATATTATCGCTACCTGCCGAAAACGACGGATATACCCAGGTATAGGTAAGTATAATCGTGGATATTCGACACATGGACACCAACTGATTCATAGATACAGGAAGACTTCAAATATGGTACGCGTGCCTGCTATTTTATTTTTATAATGATGAATAATAATTAAATAGATTTTTGTGATTTTACAAAAATCTGTATATTTAAGGCTCCGTATCAACCCGAAAGAAAAAATGTACCCGTATAGGTTGTCTTTTTATACTTTTGAAGACTATGAAAATATCATTTTCGCTGCATTTTGAGTAGTATGGCAAGACAATTTTGAGCAAGTATGGGTAGACAATAAGAGTTTTTTATAATTTGTATGAAGATTTATCGATATACAGAATATCTAAAAGACTCGATCCCCACCGAAAACAAGTATTTGTGTGGTGAACATAAATGTTTGTGATCTGTCTTGGTGCTTTAACATTTTTGATATTGTATGAATTTACAAAAAAAATATTATTTTATTTATTAGTTATAAAAATAACGTAATAGCAATTTGAGCAAAACCAAATTAAAGATTACAATACAATAGGCTGATTTGGAGTGAGTTTGTCCGCATGCTCACTATTGCACACCCTGTTTAAAGCGTTATTATCGAGACAATGCGGCTGTTTGTCTATCACGATAATCTGTGGACTGCTCATTTCAATTCCGTGTTGTGTAAACGCCCTAATGGACGCTGGTAATGTGACACGCTTGACGATTTTACTCACAAATTGTACAAAACTCTATTACAATCTAATGACGGCCACCGTCTAATTGCAAGGTTATTACGTTTTGTTGTGCACGCCGCTTAATGATAGTGCTGGTAATTATTGGGCGAGGTGAAACCCCGAAGATGTGTCGAATTGAATCGTCGGCGTAATGACGCCGCGGATGTCGGATGCATATTAACTACCTATCAATGTATGAACGCAGATTAATATTTAATTGTATCAACCCTAGGGCTGCGTTTAAAATTGCGGCCGCTTTTGCAGTGGTTAAAACGTGATTTATAAAATTTGCTCTGGATTTTATTTCAATGATCGCGGCGAAATTAACTCCTTGTTGGTATAAATAAATGGTTTTTCTATTCATGTATCCTGGATGACAGAAACTAAAAGTTATCTAAGTTGCAATCTGTTATTTTTTTGCAGAATGTAATATTATTAATATACTGCGATTAACAATCAGTATTGTTGACTAGTTTCAAACCTTGACGTCACGCAAGCAACACTGAAAAGGGCATTCCAAGTTTAAAAAAAAGCAGCCAAGTGCGAGTCGGACTCGCCCATGAAGGGTTCCGTAGCATCAATTAACATAATATAAAGGTTTTTGTAGTTCGTCGAAAGGTAAATTGCGGTTTACGATTTATGACGTATAAAAAAAAGCTACTGACTAGATCTCGTTCAAACCAAATATCGTTGAAAGTTTGCATAGTAATGTACAACATATATTTTTTTTAGTTTTATCATTCTCTTATTTTAGAAGTTAGAGGGGGGGGGGACCAACTTTTTTCCACTTTGGAAGTGTCTCTCGCGCAAACTATTCAGTTTAGAAAAAAACAATGTTAGAAACCTCAACATCATTTTTGAAGACCTATCCATAGATACCCCACACGTATGGGTTCGATGAAAAAAAAAATTTTGAGTTTCAGTTTCAAGTATGGGGACCCCCAAAGTTTATAGTCTTTTTCTATTTTTGTGTAAAAACCTTAATGCGGTTCACAGAATACATCTACTCACCAAGTTTCATCAGTCTAGCTCTTATGGTTTCGGAGAAAAATGGCTGTGACACGGCCGGACAGACAGACAGACAGACATGACGAATCTATAAGGGTTCCGTTTTTGCCATTTGGCTACGGAACCCTAAAAAAGACTCGACAGCTTCTTAATTTTCCCGCATGATACAATCACGAGAAAAAATCCGATACAGCTGTCAGTGTCACGACTGTCATCAGGCGTCACCCGCCATGAAATATGGAAACGCATGTAATTCACCATATCGACAATCTCGACCAAGATCTGGAGCGACGAATAGATTTCGTGAATAATTTAACATACAATGGGCTGACAATTTTTTTATTCTATTATAGCGGTTGCATGATACCTACTAGAAAGTTGCCCCTGTGAATATCAATTTTAGGTAAATATTAAATATTATTTTAAGGAAGCACCATAAAAAGCTTTTTCGAGTTGGATTTCTACAGCTTATTAGTAATATATATACCTAACTATACCTTCCTCTTTATTTTTACCGGATCGCCTGAGACCGGATTGATTTACGGGACGAAGTGAGATGCCGGACCGACCCGACCCGGCTTACAACTAACTAAGCCTTATAGGGGATTACGCAAAACATACGCCACACGATCTCGTGACGTGTGTGGAATCGGAAACAGACGAGCTTATGGAGTTTAAAGGGTTTTCTTTGAAAAGTCACTGGTCCCACATGAAAAAGCTCTTCTATTTTTGCAGGTGGGATCATCGTTGATTCGACTTCTCACTAACATGCTGCCACCTCCTCTAAGGCGCGTATTCAGAAACAGTGCTTGAGTCTGAGCCGAGCCTCAAGCATAGATTCTTGCCATTTTTCAATTTATTTATTTATTTTATTTATTTATTTAGGAGAACTGACAAAAAACCTATACTTGAGGCTCGAATCCGACTCAGGCACTGTTTTTGAATACGGGCCTAAGAGTTATATGAGGATCACCAACTTATTATAGCTTAATATTAGGCACTTTACCAGAAGTGAATCTGTTTTAATGTAACTTTTACTCATCGAATAAGTAATTTGGCCAGCAATTCAAGTTAATTTCGGGACCGATTGGCCAGATCGGAACATTAATAAATCTCGCTTTTTTGTTTAAGTTATTACACCTATTAAGCGAGGAGCAAGAAGACACGTTCAGCCATTAAAGGAACTCTCAAGTAGCGGGCAGGCGGCGGTGGCTGAAGCGCGGGATATTATCGCGCAGCTTGTTGGCCGCGTAAAATAATAATGGTCGAACTTCCGGTGCCGCGGGCGCGGAAAACTTAAGCAAAAAAGAAAGAGAATGACGCCTGCGGCCGTCGCGCTAACTTTGCTAACCACTCAGATGTGACGTCACTTAATTTATTAACACATCGCGAGAGAAAATCTTTTTTACGGCACTTTTCTACTTCTCACTTGACGTGCTACAATTTCGTAGAACCGCCGTAGGCGTTCCGTAGCATGGAAAAGGGATGCGTAACAACTGTGGGAAAAAACCTGTATATAATTATAAAAAATACGTTTTTAGATAAGTATATTTATTAATGTTCAAATTTATGAAGCTTCCAGAGTAGTGAGTCCGCTCCAGCAACTTTGAAAGCTGCTGATCCGTAAAATACAAAGCGGCAGATACAGAAAATCAATAATCGCAACCACACGCAGAGCACTCGAATAAATACACTCCGACTATCCAATAAAACACGTGAATCGTTTACAATTAAAGCTTTAAATCGGCAATAGGTGTTGCCATAAATCGGAAGAGAAAACAATCAGCGGGCGCGCGTCGCTCGCAATTAGCGCGGCGTGGCTCGATAAATTTGCATTAATGCCCTCGAAAAATCCAGCAAGCAATAATTTTTACGTGCCATGTGTTGTGTAGTTCGAGAGGCCGTTTATGCCGATTTACTCGTAAAAATCCAAATACGCATGATGCCGAAATCGCTCAATGACAGTCTCTATCGGGATGATTCCCGCTATAAAGATTATATAATGTCCATTATATTCTGTGCAACATAGATTTGAATAGGTACTTAATCTTTAGAACTCGTACTTGAGCCCTGATTAGCCTGTGGAGACGACGAATTTTCCACGTGCGCACAAAACTCGTTTGGATTTTGGGGGACTGTTTCAACACCAATGACTTAGTTTTCTGGGTTACTTCAGTCAGAGCTCGACACCTGAAGTTGTATTTGCGCTATGGAAGCGTACAGGTATATTTCAGCGGCGTGGAATTCGCGTGGATCCCGCGTGATTTACGAAACGCGCCCCGCCTCGCTGCACTTTACACTTTTGCAGCTCTGCGCGCACCAACGGCTATTAATTGATATCCGCTTCGACATGTTCCGTGTTTTCTTTTTTAGGATACATTTTTGATAAAAAGGTAAAAATGCTTTTTAAAAAAGGTGGATAAATAAACTCTGAAGTTTATTCGAGTAAATAAAAACAAGTAATTTCTTTACACCCTGTATACTTAGTATCACCAACCGTTTATATGTTAAATAACTGTCTTGTTGTAGGTTTATCACACCAGACAAGTAGACAAGCAAGCCACAGGCGCCTACTTGGTAAACTAATTAGAACTATAATAAAACGAGCACACGTCGTTTGCACTAATCATGTTATTATGTAAAGTGTTCCGACCATATCTACGAAGTTTAGAAGCCGGGCGTGGGCGGTTTAATCAATTTAGCGATAATAAACTAGTACCCTACTGAGTTAACGACTCTTATAACTCTATAACATTGGCCAATTTAACTTGAAGTTTCACTGTCTTGCGTGGCCTAAGCGCTGTCACACCAGACATTATATTCTGTGGTTGCTATACACGATATAAGAATAGGCTTAGGCAGGAAATCTACGTCCGATTTTTCCAGCCAACAGTCTGATGAGACAATTGGATGGAAAATCGGACGAGTATAACCGGCCCTTATAAAAAGGCTTGCAGCATTTTGGTGATTTTTCTTCACGCAGCAGGCTAAGCTCATAGAAATATACTACCTCGTCTTTCGTTGCATCTTACCTTTCCTTCAGAGTGATTTCCTCCATTTTTGTCAGCCAGGTTATCTTCTTCTTCTTAATTTATGGCATCTGTCCATTTTGGATCAATTTTTCTAGTGTAAAGTGAAGATATATTACATAAAAAATAGGTTTTAGTCAAGTCAGTCACAGCAAGTCAGCTTTGAAAAAAAAGATGGCGGTTTTCTTCAAACATCGGAAATTTTTGCGTTCAAATCAGGATATCACAGTCATATTACACTTTCATTCCAACTGCTCACACTTTGCGTTAAGACCTCAAGTAATGTTGATTAAAATACCACCGAAATTACACAGCAGAACTTAAAATAACACCAGAAAAATAATAAAAATGAAAAAGCTTTGCCTTCCCAAAATGACAGAAAACGAATCTCGTCAGCCAAGTCAGTGAAGCACATGAAAAGTTCTGTCAGCTATCATTGAACATAAGAAAATTGAAAATTAATGCCAAAAAGCTGCTGTTTTTATTAAAATACTAAGTTTTTAAGTTAAGTTTTAGTCTAAAATATTTCTTCCTTATAGCGGGTACATTAACCTGTGATTACCTGGGATAATGCCCTAGGTATATCAAAAGTTAGGACACACACGCACACAACAAAAGCTATCAGTGAATCAAACGTAAAATAAGAAACGTCGATTTCTAGGCGACGGTTATAGTTTTATTTATTTTTAATAGCATAGCCGTAAAGTGTTTATCCAGAGAGTTTGTTTTACATATTGTTGTCAGTTAGTTCCACTTTAAGTTGGGCAGAAGCAGATAGGCTCGTAGGGCGTTATAAATGTGATAGGAACCTCTTTGTTTACATTTCAAAACAGTATGTGGCCTTTTTACTGAAACAATCGAGTGATTTGGTTAACTATGAAACAGTAGGAGACCTATTCAAAATGCTATTACTGTTGAAAATATGCTCAGTATTTTAATAGTCATTGTTCTTGAAATTTTAATAAAGCACATTTTTTAACTCAAGATCTCGAAATGTAAATACTGTAGGACAAAAAGTTCAAGTGTAGAAAAATTACTTACCGCATTTTTTTAAAGATCTAATGATATTTTGGGAATGTAAGTAAAATATTGTTTTGTAAGGCCATTTCATTATTGATACGCATAGATTTATAGAGGAACTAGGTATACGAATAACAAGTAAGCATAACGCATCTAGCAAAAAAGCAGTAAAAGAACTTTTCAAATTTTTGTAGAGACGTTAACAGCCATATTAAATAACGTCTCTATTCTCAATAAAATGTGTCATAAAAGTCTCCTAGTAGTTGATGGCTGAGTGTATTATGGTCAGTGGCCGCTGAGTAGAGCCCAAGGGCCATTGAAGCTGATCTCAAGTCCGAGTTGTTTTTAGATTTTGTAAGTTTTCCGTATTCCGTTTTTCCAGTGGGCCGCCTTTACCAGACGTGCTAAGTATTCACGCGACTCCATACAAAACCCGGGCTCGCAATGAAAAAAATGTAAGTACACATTTTTTTCAATGAGAAAAACTAAAATAACTCAGACTCAAGGTACTGGTCTCTTCCGGTATGGGGTCGCCGCGGGGGCAGGCCCAACACACTTAATGCATAAAAATATTCAATTTTATAACATTCCGTATCGATAACATCTTCTGTCGATTTGATATTTTCGGCGTTAAGGTAATATTATATGGTGGTGTGTGAATGGAGGCTGAACCCACGCTGCGCGCGCGCCTGCTAACATCGTAACTTAACACTTAATCATTTATACGGACACTTTGGAGTGTCGCTTGGAATACCTATCTACCATCGGATGTTGCTTACAATGAGGACCGAGTGCTACAGACCTCAGCCAGAGCAGTAACTGAGTGAATAATAAACACGCATAATATAAACTATTTTGGTTTAAAAAATAATTCAAAATGAATTTAAAGTAGGTACGCAACGTAGCACAAGTAAATATTATATACTAGCTTCTAGATGCGGCTTTGTTCGGGTGGCATTCGGTTAAAAAAACTATTGGCTATTCCACAAACCATAGTTATCCCAAGTTCTATACATATATGTATCTAAAACCATTCAGTTGGGTTGATAAGATTGTGTAAAAATGTGTGTTTTGAATTTATAAAAAAAAAAAAATGAATAAATAAAGAGCAGAACTTGTATTACGAAAACCAGGAAGCTGATATAATATTTACATGCTTTGTAAATACATAGTTAGAATACAGTATAACACCCCGACAGAGATCAAACATCTATGATCACCACAGCAACATTTGTTCTCTGTGGGGATTGAACCAACGACCTTCGGTGAGAAGGCAAAGTTACTACCAAATGAGTTGAGAGGCCAGTCATAGAACACTTCCAACCAAATGAAGTGAAAATTCCTATAAAGGGGTTTATTGTACAGCAGTTATCTATTTAGTCGGAAAAACTACGGTCAATTAAATATATTTAAAGTTTATAATCTGTGTAGTTGAAGTTGAGTATTTTCATTGAAATACCACTGATTTCCTTAGTAATGATTCTTATAAACTTGTCTTTTTGCCTTTGCATTGTTTTATTGTAATTTCTTACACAATTACATCTGCGTGACCCGTACGTTGGTAGCGTGTACAGAAAAGGGCACAGCTAAGCAGATGTCATAATAAGTCAGCCAGTTGACTCGAGATGGCACAATGAAAACGTCCCGGTGCCTACTGTGCGGCGAGAGTGCTACTACAAGTTTTAAAACTTGCGAAACGACTTCTATGGGAAAATTCTATGGGACCAATACCTTTTAGATAAAAAAATCGGTGCATAAATGACGAAGAATTGTGATAAAAAAATACAACCCAATTGATAACCTTCTCCTTTTTTATTTGAAGTCGGTTAATAGTACATTGTTACCCGAGTGTTGAAAGTCACGTTTTTTGAGTCCCGAGACGGGTTTGGCACCAGAGCGTAGCGAGGGCGCCAATGGAGCTTGAGGGACTTAAAAGACGTTCATCCGAGGTAAACACTGTGCTTTTCATTACGAATACAAGGAAAGTAAAAATAAAAACATGAAAGAAAAATTTGTGAAAATGAAGATTGAATTGCCGCCTTCCCGGTTTTTTTTTCTTTTTCTCTGGCGGGCCTTCGGCTTCGGTTCGCCAGCATTATTCAGCCATTATTTTGATTTTCATAATTTAAAAAAGCAGCCAAGTGCGAGTCGGACTCGCCCATGAAGGGTTCCGTACAAGAACCTTTATATTATGTTACTTGATGTAACATAATAAGGTTCTTGTAGTTCGTCGAAAGGTAAATATTGCGGTTTACGGTTTATGACGTATAAAAAAAAAACTACTGACTAGATCTCGTTCAAACCAAAAATCGTTAGAAGTTTACATAGTAATGTACAACATATATTTTTTTAAGTATTATCAATCTCTTACTTTAGAAGTTAGAGGGGGGGGGGACCAACTTTTTTCCACTTTGGAAGTGTCCCTCGCGCAAACTATTTAGTTTAGAAAAAAAGTATATTAGAAACCTCAACATCATTTTTGAAGACCTATTCATAGATACCCCACACGTATGTGTTCGATGAAAAAAAAATTTTTTTGTTTCATTTTCAAGTATGGGGACCCCCGAAATTTATAGTTTTATTTTTATTTTTATGTTAAAATCTTAATGCGGTTCACAGAATACATCTACTCGCCAAGTTTCATCAGTCTAGCTCTTACGGTTTCGGAGAAAAATGGCTGTGACATACGGACGGACAGACAGACAGACAGACAGACAGACAGACAGACAGACAGACAGACAGACATGACGAATCTATAAGGGTTCCGTTTTTGCCATTTGGCTACGGAACCCTAAAAATGGTAAATTGTTTGCTCAAATCTATGTTATTTTAAAGAAATAGTTGAACGTACGAGTACGAATATAATAATTAAGCCGTATAAGGGATCAACACACGAGGATAGTAGGCAGTGCTAATTTTTATCATATTTTTTATAAATATTGTTGACATCGATGATACATTAATAAAGTAATTTAGAAGATATATTATTTATTTAATACTATATTTATGTTATTTAAATTTAAATTTTACATTGCGCTCTAATTAGACTTTTTAACGTTGTAATGGGTTTCCAACCTACTTGCTGAATAAAAAGTTGGAATTTGGTTTAACAACCTCCTTGCAGTTAGAAAGACTTTAGAAAGTTGGAACATGGTCGAATAAAATAGAGCTTGTTTTTTTTTTATAATTTGACAGCTGTCAGTAGAAAGCGATTCTCTCTAGGGCTGAAAGTATTACTTTCAATTAGGCCCCTCAGGCAACTTCAGACCTACTTTCAGAGTATGAGTAATGAAAAATATTTAATTTAAGGTTTTGATTGTATATTGAAAGATTTGAACGAAAACTTACCTAAGTGTAATGATAAAAAGAGTAGCCAGCCCTGAAGGACTAGAATAGCAAAGAACAGAGAAATCCGGAAGACTTTAGGGGTGGCCTTTGTTAATTGAGTCGCAGGATCACTTTGAAACGTCTTATAGTTAGGCAATTGTTGTTGCCAGTGCCACGCAAACGCTTGGGTGATCGTTAAATCCGCGTTCGATTTTTAAATTTTTCCATCAAAAATTGAAAACACAGCGTGGATCCAGCGATCGCCTGAACTAATTGTGTTGCAAGAATAGATGGAAAAATATTCACACAAGACTATCATGCTATTGTTTCACAGTAGCACTGAAGGACTATCCGAAGTGTGTAGGCGACCCCTCAGGACACGGCACGGGCTCTAAGGTACTTTTTTAGATGTATCACATTACGCGCGAATGCTATTGTGAGATTTGAAACATGAAAATGATGAGACTGCGAACGAAATCTTCTTCTTCTTCTTCTTAAATATCTAAAACTCTTTTACTGACTGTCAATAAATTATTTTATCCTAAATACCAATAGCATTACTACTTTTTAAACATTCGCGATCATAAAACATAAATATTAAAACTAATACACGGGTATTTATCGCGTATATTACCTTATTTAAATAAAATAAGGTATACGCGAAAAATACCCGTGTACCTAAATAGTTTTAATATACTAATAGCATGTTTGGAGGTTAGATTCCTGGTGTAATAAAGGGATGCACTAAGAAAATGATTTCCGAAACTCTACCCTTAAAGGGATGCAGCGGGGTTTGAAGTTTGTATGGAAAAAGCTTGACGCGACCGAAGTCGCGTGAGTTTCTACTAGTATCGGATACAACGCTACTTGTATGAAGATGTATATCTTTTTTTAAAGCTTTTCTATGTGCAGAAGTTCCGCAGATAAATCTAAATGATTGTAATGTTGGTTAAATTATTGAAGTTAAGGCTTCTAACGATAGTGGGTAATATTTCCCCTGACTATCCCTCTTCTCCGAAGATCCTGTGAGCCATGTTATACAATTACATCCTCAAATAATCTTCAATCGGTTAGTTTACCTTACTTTGTGACTAAGGCCATTATTCTTCAGAAACAGTGTGAACAGTTTGAGTCGAGCCTCAAGCATATATATTTTGACAGTTCTCCATTGAAAAGTGCCAAAAACCTATGCTTGATTCAGACTCGAGAATTTTTTCTCAATACGAGCCTAAGGTAACTAAGAAATTTGATGGAATATTTTCTTGCGAGCTTTGAATTGGATTCGTTCAAGGGCTCTGTTACTGTGTGTTTACATTATGTATTCTACGAGTATGTTGACAATGGTCAAATTAAATCTAAATGGCGGTGCTGACTGCGTGATACGCCGATGGTGGATGTACTCGTAGCAAATACGCGTAATTCAAACCAATTGAGGTAACAATACGATGATTGCAGGTGAATGTGACAGATTAGAGCTTGTTGAAGCCAATTGCTCAACAAAGTACCAGTGAACCCATGGTCTGAAATAGATCCGTACAATAGATGGTAATAATGTAGAGCCATATAATTTTATTCGTTTGTGTGAAGGCATAAAAACGAAACCCTTTGCTTATAAATCAGCAGATCTTTACAAACGTTTGAATCATCGGCTACCGGTTTGAAGGTGGTAGAACTGGCAGATTTAGGTATCTACCTGCTGCAGTAACCTGTTTTGTGTAGCGTATGAAATAAGTATAAAGACGAATTAGATTTACCTATAAAAACTCTTATTTTGTTCTAAAATTGATTTACTGAAATAGTCACAGGCTGAGATCAATAACCAGACGTGCCAATATCAACAAACATGCCATCTTTACAAACTGCAGAGTGTAAATATGGAAGATGACACCAAGGTGCGAGTCAAAACACAAAAGGGTCGTTAGTCAACGAAGTGCTACCTACCACCAGCCCATAACGCAGTTCATTATTTATATTAACAGTTTAGCAGTCAGTGGCCGGCTCCGATCCCGACTTATGACTGCGTGAATATGCGTGGGTATTATTTGTAAGCTTGTTAAGCGCTGAGGATATTATAAAAATGATTCCTTTATTCGTGCTGTGACACTCGCTGGAAATTGGTAGTTTAATTTATAGTCATCATAAAAAAGGATTGGAAACCAACCGTGCAGGTTGGAATTTCATTCATAAGAAGGCAGAGGCGTTTGGGTCTTTATGGATGGATGTTTTCATTAATTTAACTCGATCCGGTGAATGCCACCGAGGTGTCGGGTATCGTGTGACAGCGGACACAGATCTACAGATATCTATCTGGCTCGTCTTGTGACTACTGTTCATCTGCAGTGGAGCTGTCTTATCCGGAAGAGTTGTAAGTATGACGTCATTGACAACGCTCCTCCAACGTTTACCGATCGCAGCCTTGATAAGTTGCCCTGTCTCTGATATGAAGAAGTGCAAGTCGTGATCGAGCAGTGTTATGGTTATTTACATATTAAATAGGCATTCCTTGAGGGTCGAGTGCGTGACTTAATTTATTGCTACGATCAATGGGAAATAATTCTTGGACATCTGAGAAGAGCGGTCATTAGTCACCGAGGAGTGACTCGGTGAAGGCAGTGTGGGTGAGGAACAGGAGTCTTAAATCCTTTCCCGAAGGCGTGTGTATACGCTATAGAGAGTGTGCCAGCGCATCATCAGATAAGCGACAATGAGTCGATACGCGCTCCGAATAATCTGAGGAGGACATTAGTCACCGCGCGACCGTCCGACACCGACAGTTTGCCTAATCCACTCAAAACATTCGGAGACATTTGTCGGCCCGCGCCGGGGATCGAGTGATCGATAGCGCTACTCTCCACAAAACGATAGATAAAAGCCGATAAGTCAGAAGAAATATGACGCGAACAAAATCGGGAGATGTACGTAATAAGATAAAAGTCAAACAATGATTCGACCGCGGATTCGCCGCGGCATAATTTATGTGACAACGCGTGATGGACGAGCGGCGACTTTTGGTAAACTATTTACATACGGCGGCGGCGCGCTGTCGGATTGGGTTCTGCCTGTGACAGAGGGTGGGGCTTAGTACCGAAAACAAATGTCACTGTTATTTATTAGGTTACGGGGCTATTCAGCCTAAGACGGGAATGGATACGAGCAACGTGGTCATACATTCAGGAGCAATCGTTACTGATCCTGAAGAGCAAGCTCTCATCTATACCGGCTTGAAAAAGACAATTGTATGCTGAATCATGCGCAAATGAGAATCAGATGTTCATAATATTCAAAGTTTCAAGAGGCTCCAATTTAGATAAAATGAATCTATGACTTATAGGTACTTCAATTGGGATTTGCTACACGAAATATTGATTTTATGGAATATTTAAAGGCCTTCTAAAGGATGCTTTGAAAAAATAAACTGAATTTGATCGAAAATTTGAGATTTTTTTCAAGTAACTTTTCATCGTATTTTTCCAATTCTTACAAACTTTTGTAAGAGAAGTTTGTTGGGTGAATGAGGGCATTCACAATGTTACCGGAGCCCTACACGGTATCCGGTCTAATTGAATCAAGAGAGTCTGTCTCAAATAAGGCGTGCGGCGCAGCACCGGCGCTACCGAGAGTGGTTGGCAATTCCCTTAACACGTCGACTTGGATTGTCTCAACCAGCTAAATAGAAGGTAAGACGCTAACTTTCATGATAGGACTTAGACTTATCGTGCGGTTGCAATATATTTAAATCCTATTATTAAAATCCACAGCGACACCAACTTAACAAATTCTCAGGCGCCAGTTGATGGTTAGCCGTCAAAATGTAAGAACTCGATTTCGCTGCAACCTGTAGGTAGGTATGTATTTTATTAGACAGGCTTTAGAGAAAAAGCAATCCCAAGTGATGGCAGTGACATCTGTCTAGCTCTGGATCCTTCTGGAGCAGAGGTTGTCGCCGGCACCGTGTCGAGACACAAATTGAGTTGGTGGGCAGAAAAGACGGGTCGGAGGTGAAAAGTTAGCCGACAATCCCCGCGGAGACAGCGAGGCAGCTCCGGTTTTTATCTACGCTCCTCGCACTTGGCGCGCTCGCTCGACCGTGTAATTGGATGAGAACGGCGCGATCCCAATAGCGCGCCCTTATCTGTTCGCGGCAAATCCAACCCCGCCACCCCCGGGCAACCCCCGCACCTACGACGCTCCGGCAATAAGTTTTTAGTGAGTAATTCAAGATAACCCCTTGATGTTGTTCATTTTCACACTTCCTTTCGCGAGAACAGCTCTTTATTGCGTAATATGTAACTGTCTCGTCGGCGACGGCCGTCCCGGGGGCTCGTAGACAAACTTCGCCCCTTTTATGATGTTAATGTGATCGCCTCCGACCCTTGCCTCGCTATCTGTCTAATGATAATTGCTTTTTCCGAAATTATTGTTTGATGTTGTCGCTTGACGTAATTTCGAAGTTTCGTAAATTGAGTTTGAAGTTTTTAACATTTACAGCTAATCATTTTAATGATGATGCCGTGTGACATTTAAGTTATCGTTATCTAGGAAGGTAGTCGATAAAAATAGGACGTCATAATTTGATGCCTGCCGTCGGGTTCTGCTAAAAGGATAACGAGTAACTTGAGAGAAGAAACCTGCAGGTCTGCGTTGATTCAGTAGGTATAAGGTTACCCAGCGTGCATGTAACTAGACGTGAAGAAGGGCGGTTTATGAGACACATACTTTCTTGAGCTTTTTATTATTTGCGCAAGTAAGCTGATATTACCTAGAATCTAGTACCAGTTAGTAGGAAAAACTTAATGCACCTAGCTAACATTAAATTGGTTTCATAAGATATGCACAATTCTAGCCCGGGATTGATTCAAGTGTTAGAATCCAGAGCATAATCCGTTTTATTCAAGAGTTGCATACTAACTTTAGAAGATGACTACTTATGACTACGAGAAAAAAAAAGATTTAAGGCCTGTGCACATCGAGGCGAGGGCAATGGCGATGCATGAAACGCTGTCAAATATGACAGCCATATTTGACAGTGTTTCACTGATCGCCATCGCGGATCATTTGGATGTGCGCAAGACTTTAGGCGAAACTAGACATTTAATTCAGAAAAAAGGAAGGTTAAATTAATTCAAGTCTTCTACATATCGGCCGCCCTCCCTTTATTTAAACTCAGATGTAAGTAAACACATCTTCATCACTTGAATGCATTTTCAATCGATTTGTTATTAAAGCACCACTAAACTTTGTATTGTCCAGCTAACAGTGTTTCAACTAGCGCCAATGTAGGTGCTCATGACAGCAAAGAACACCAAACAGTTTTTATTCTAATGTGTCAAAAACGTTGACCAATCAAATCTCGAGGAGTTATTTGAATAAAGAGTTTGTGTGCCGAGTATTATTTTGCGCAAAGAGGTTGGATTACATTGAGATGGAGGTCGAATGTAGTCGTGTGTTCTAAATTCAAACAGAGGGAACATGGTATAAATAAAATTTTATAAAACTTTCCCTTACTTATAATTATTATAAATAAATTTGCGAATATAAATCAAACAACTGTTACATTTACTATGGGTCGTTTATCTAAGTATTTGTTCTTGCTCTGCATTGTTTTTGAAAGGTAAACAAAATGCAAAGCTATTTTACCGACATCGACGGACGTTTTTATTTCAGGATTGGAAAGCGGGAGGCTGCGAATTGTCATCGTATTAGTTGGTATCAGATCGGCACCGGGCTCTATCAGAACATGGGACATAAAACCAGTAGAAGTGGCATTGTGAAACGCGATAATAACAGAAAGAATACTACCAAAATCCATTACATGAACCATCCTGAACTTGAGAACCTATTAGGTTCTGTAACCTGATCCTGAAATAACCTGAAAATTCAGCTGAATCTTTAGGTTATTTCAGGTTCATGTCATTCATTTGGTAGATCTGCCACTTCTTCTTTTCGAGCCAAGACTTTATAATTTTTTTTTACTTTTGTATCAACTTCTACCGAATGTGAATGTGACATTGTCACGCCATGCGAATACTTTTGTACGAGTAGTTCCCACTTCCATTTATTTTATATTCAGGGTTTATCCCCCTGCACCTCCCTATCGACTACCCTTGATTTTGCTGAATCAACAGATTTCCTGTATACCCTTTTCTGTTATTCTAAAACAAATTGAACGCCGCCTATTGTTTTTACTTCGCAAATCTAGATTTATGAGAGTATTTTTAATCTCTTCTTAGTGTTTAGGTTCTTGCTTTACAGATAATGCTTTGTAGAGCTTTTGGTAGAGCTCTCTCAGGCATTGTCAGAGCTATTTAAGATAAACGGCTGGTACCCATGTTGCTAAACATGTATTACCCTTTCAAAATGATGTCACTGAAGCTGTTTACTTTGCTAATATGTTTGTGTTTATCTTTGGAGCGAGCACCGACGGCACTCGGGAGCCGGGAGGCTGCGAACTGTCGTCATATTCCATCGCTATCTGATCGGCTCTCGAGGGTACTGCTATCTGCCTAACCGCTCCCGTTACTACAACTAGGACATGTTTTACGGTGTTTTGCAAAACATTTTTAAATACACTCGAAAGCATTGAACTTGTAAAAAAAAGGGGGTATTTTTTAGTGTAGACCTTCAGTTTATCAATGATCTGGCGTTATTGGTTTCGGGGATACGGGTTTATATTAGTGACCTGGGATTCATTGCTCTCGACTGTCATTTTCGTAGGCGTACGTACTCCTAAGTATAATTTTTACTATTATCTATTATTTTAGAATCAAGACTACCATCGCATTCTAAGTTAAACACATCAATTTTCAATTCAGTTGATTGAGTTGCTCGAACATCTGGAACTAATGCTCAAACAATGATTTCAATTTCTTCTTGATTAAATCACGCGAAACGCAATTGAGAGGTTCTGAGAACAATTTCGTCAGATCAGAACATGATCGTGGCTCATCTTCGGGATCAATATGTACGCGAGGCACGGGAGTCGCGGTGCTCACGTCGCCAGCTCTCATTTAGGGTTCCGCCGAAAACTTTTTTTATTGTGTTCATTATTTCGAGTCAAATTGCGAGAGCATTAAGTTGAGTATAGGGTGGGACGCGACGGGCCTATTACCGGCCGCCTTGTAATCAGACTTCGCCAAGCCGGTCCGCGCTCAATTCCAAACACACATTAATTTGTTAGCGAATTCTTCTGGTGTTCAGAATGTATTGAACGGTATTTTTGTTGTATGGTTTTAAGTACTTAGTAGGTACACTAAATTTAAAATAAAATAAAATATTATGTTCTCAATTCTTTACTCGTTTCTCAATTCAACCGGTGATAGTCACAAAAACTTTGATATAATTTGGCTGCGACTCTATCTTTGAAAGTGAGTGTCACAGTTTTATCATTATTGGCCCATTGTCGGCTGCATCCATAATTTAAGTCTGCTGAGAAGCAAGGCGGCGAGACTCAGACAGCGTGGCCCGTGGCTACACATCAAGCGTTCCATCGGCTCGATATCCCTATAATTTCCTCCCTAATTTATCCATTTTGAACCTGCACTCCAAATTAGGATTTGCATAAAATTGCTAATGACAGTTCGCGCTATAAGTATTCGACGTGTCAAAATTGGCTTTTAACCTATTTTGATTATAAGACTACCTACTAACTTATATTATCGCCGACATCGTCCCAAATTGGGGTTGAGTGGGTAATTTAGCATAAACATTCGTTTAGGCAGAAGCTAAAAAGTTAATGGGGATCGGATCGAAAACAAGTTTTAGGTCGATCAAGCTAGGGCGTTTACTAAGATACAAGTTTATCACTGAAGCAAGAAGTCTAGACAAAACATTAGTATCTCATAAAAACTTAACACCACCATCAAAATGCGCAAGGGTCACAAATTGCTCACTAAAGTCAATTTACGCTCATATTTTCTAACTTTATGGGTGGTAGTAATTACTCTAACACTTTATTATAGCTAAAATAATGATTTAAAGTGAGTGAGAGAACTCGGCCGGTGGCGTGTCGAAGCCTGTAATCTGGTGCCGGCCCCCAATCACGCATTTCTCACCCGAGCGCGTTGAAAAAATAATACCTTTCTCAGATTTGTCTATAATTTGCCGAATGCCGCCGCCGCTCTTGCTGCGCCACACGTAGCCACTGTTGTAGCCAACTATTACACTTTTTGGTTGAAATCTGCCACATATCAGGAAAAATAAGATTTCGTTTATTAACTTTTGATTTAAATGCTATAAGAAGAATGAACAATATCTATTTTATTTAATAAAGATAATTCCCAAACTAGTAGCCCATTAAAAATCCTGTGAATATACATACTAATTATAATTACTATCCAACTTTCTTTTTTTATTATATAATTAATTAAACCAGGTCGGTATTTAACAATTGTATAATTTTTGGCACATTATCCTGTAATAAGCTGGCAGCACTACACAGAGTGTCTGATTTAGCCGTTCTGGATGCGCGTGCGCAAGCCACAGATGGATCAAAATCTTGAATTACTTGCACACAAAACAACAATCTAATCGAATCTTTTGTTATTTAATTATAGATAAGACAGAAGCTTTCTCAGAATTCTTATAATTTTCAAAGTAAGAACTTGATAATTTGGTGATACACAGCTTTTATCAAAATACTCTGCTCAACCTACATATTCATCACAAAACAAGTATTTGACAAGATGTTGTGGATTCTTATACTACATAACCCGTGGTAGAATGAAAGCAAATTGTACCAAAAAATATACAAAGCCTTTTTTATGCCGTTTATTTATAAGTATATCCTAATGCATTGTTACCGCAGCAAAATTCACAATTTTGTGGAAAATTAGGCGCGAACTTCAAAGGCCTTTGTTAATGTTTTGACGTTTTGTCGACGTTTGAGTGACAGGTTCTTTCAATAGAAGCATTATGCGTACCTAAAAACTGTCAAAAATCAGAAAAAACATGAAATCACCCAGATATCCATGGACGAGACTGATTGGTTTCCTGGTGTTGGAGATGAGCGAAGGTAGACCAGAACCATCACAGTATAAAGGTTTTTGAATATCAATAAATTGGAAGATGATCTGGCACAGGATCGAGGTAGATGACACAAACTAATGCAAGCTTATACCCAGCAGTAGGTAAGTGAAGCAAGGATGTGGATGATGATGATGGAAGATGAAGCTACCGTTCTCAGCATCGGTTCTAAACTTTCTGAATAAATCTTATCTACAACCGTTTACGAATACCTATACCTACTCGCTTAAAAAATTAAACAGCATTGTTGCAAAAACAAACCAACACTGAAAAATCTGGATCAGAAAGTTGAACCAGTATTTCAGGCAGTAGACCTACCACAAGCTCTGTCTGGCTCTGTCTCTGTCTCTGGCTTTGAGTCTGTGTGAGTGCTCACCAGTGTGTAATACTGTGTGTGTGACGTTTCAACGTAGGATTTATTTAGACAGCACTCACACAGACTCAAACCAGAGCCAGAGACAGTGCCAGACAGAGTTTGTGGTAGGCCTACAGGCTGTCATGCGGTCACACATCCCATGGTGTCAAGAAACATGAACGATTGCTTTGCTTTGCTTTATACCCGGCGCCACTCTCCCGGACGTCCATCCAAGTACTTCATATATGACTAGTACGAGGCATACTTCTTGATCTGTGTTACTCCCAATCGATTTAAAATATAGAATGAGCATAATCTTAATGCGATATGTATTGTTACGGCGAAATTTCTTCATTGAATATAGCTAGAACAAACCAAACATCTACGCATTACAACGCCATCTTTCCTCTCTACTAGTGATGCGTCTCGTCGCTCGGTCCAAATAGGGATGTCCTATTCCTAAAACCGGCTTTTTAGTGCAGACTGAAGTTAAAATTACAATTTAGTCTGTCGTGGTTCCACCAGAAACTAGATTTTAATCTCTTTGTGGAAATCGCAGATTTTGTTGCAGCGATGCATCATATTTTTTGAGCGTAAAAGCAGCGAGAGCCGGTGGCAGCCAGCAGGTGGGTCATTTGATCGACACTCGATAAATTGGATTGACAGCTGGAGTGTCAGTGTCAGAAATGCTTGTGCAAGAGAAGCTGCCAGACCGCGTCAGAGCGATCTGTGTAACCTCAAAGGCTTGCTTCTATGTGGTCTTTCTTTTCAAATCAATCAATATATATAATAAAATGCAGGTGTGTACGTACGCACAGGGTTTTCTCTATCACCGCCAACTAGGATCTAGTCCCCGTTATACCTATTGGTCTCCTCCTGTGAGATTTTATGTCTATCCTTTTATCTATCATGCACTGCTTGCTGCTTGTCTATCATGCAAGGGTTTTTCTAAAATTTCGAAATTTCACCTAATTATTCTATAATAGAATGCTCCTCAACGTTCTAGAATGTTCTTTATCATCTGGAATGATCTCGAATAATAAAATATAAATCAAAGACTTTCCTGGGCAACACCGGGCTGCGCTGATAAGTATCTGAAAAAGTTGGCGGTTCTGTGAATAAATTTGACTCTTATTGCAATTTAACTGTTAAAAAGAATGAGGTACAGCGACATACGGTTGTTTATTGATTGGTTTGGACCTATTATGTAGGAGACTATTATCTGTCCAATCGTCAAGGAGTCACACACATTACAGTATATCGCTGCGGTGGTCATGTGCGGTCCTATTGTGTGCATGTCGCGTCACTCGTGACGGATTACGGCCTGTTAGCCGCTCTGATATTATGTGCGCCTTTTGTAGGTGTACTCGTTGTCATTGGGGATAATACTATTATCCAAGGGGAACGAAGTTTAAACGCATGAAAAAAATGTTTGGTGGTTTGTACGTACATACCCAATAGTATTAATATAGTAGTAACATATTCAACAAAATAGACCATATAGATTAGTGAGTTAATACACAAATGTTCTTAAATCTTGATAATTTATATTTTCAGAAAATAAAATATCTTTAAAACATCGTAACAGTCAGCCAAGTATGCTAAGGTTAGAGTTCAGGATATATTATGATGTGTACTAGACACTTAGGTAGGTACATTTTTATTGTAAGTAGTTAGAAGGTAAAGTACGATACAAAATAGTCATCATGCCAAATATCAAATCGACCATGACACGGAATGACGAACAAATCTCCGATTCAGCCGCTGCACATAATTAAACGAAGTCACGTATCATTTAAGCGCAGATTAGGGGTGTACTCCAATGACCCTTGCGATTAGTAGTTCAAGTCGGAAGTGGTCTACGCCGCGACGCAAAGCCGTCGGTAATTGCGGCTTCGGCGCTAGCCCCGGCAATCCCCAACTTATCCTCGAGGATGTTTGTTAGTGACGCCCACAGCGAGCTCTCAAAACAATCGCCGAACAGACAAACGCTAACAATGTACCTTGTACTTGAGATCTTCGGCTTTTATACTCAAACTACTTGTGACGTATAAGACAAACAAATGATAAATTGAAGTGAGCTAACTAACCGAAAACCGTGAGTCGTATCTTTCAGCGCGCTGCCGCCGCCCGCGTCGCGTACTCCTAGTCATCCAGGCACCTTGGCGGCGAACACAAATTACAAACAAAAGCTAGGAGCGTCCTAATCTGACATAACATCAAGCCCGATCATCGGCTGATCATGATTTACGAACGCGCTGCACGGTGATGGGTGATCTGGCCTATAACAATTGATTCTCGTTTGTTGAACTTATGAGAATTCCCCGTCACTTGATCTATTGATAGCTGTGTTTAGTACTAATAATTGCAGACATGACTTGAGTTGGTGTGCAGAGAGATTACACGCGTAACAGGATTTCGATTGATATTTCTTATCGCGGAACGAACTAGCTCTGCAATAGGTCACGGCTTACAAAGACCGAGCCTAATGAAATGTGATTTATGAGTTTGCTTTGAATAAGTCGAATTTTATTTGGATAGTAGTAGGTCGGTCGTAATGTTTATTTGTAATCAACTGTTGTTGCGAAGGTAATCTATATAAATAAAACTGACTCGTAGACAGTCAAAGCACAGTTTTTACCAATCTTAGAAATATGCCTATTTCTGCCATGAAGCAGCACTGTGTTTCGGTTTGAAAGGTATGGTTACCATTGGCCAAAATATGCTTGTTCCATCAACTAGTTGTATAAAAAAACATGTTTGGACAATAGTCGGTAAACTAGAGAATTTCAGAAAGTCAATGATGTTCAAGTTTGTAAAATTAACAACAATGAATCAAATGTGTTTTAAAATGTACTTATGCTAATTTACTAAGGGAAGTTACGAAAGTGAGAAGTCGAAATATCGATCGATCACAACACGAGCTGTTTGGTCCTCCGGGCTGGTATGTTGCCCACGTCAGCTCAGCTGTCCGATTAGCATCACCTCCTTTATGCGGGTCATCCACTGACGGCATCATGGCATACCACAAATTGAAATCTGTTTCGTTATGCCCCGTCAAAGAAACTAGCTGACGCGGGGACATTCCACTGGATTAGGATGACTAATAGAGTCGAGAGCTATCGTTTGTTAATTAGTACTTAGGTTAGGTATAAGTACTTTACTTTGAAAGTATTGCAAAACTATTTTATAATTTTTGGAAAATTTTGTTAAGGGGCCGCGGAGGACGAGTCTTCATACAAACGTAATACCAAAATGATTCCTAATTTAAGCAGACTTTCACTATATTATTGTAATAATTGTATTTGTTTAGTATTTATCTAGGCTCCTGAGATTTTATTTTAAATTACTTACCTCAAATAAAATTAACGCCAATCACATTTTGCAAAGAAAAAAATGTGTAAAATGCGATTGGTGTTTATTTCATTTAATGTAAGTAATTTAAAACAAAAACTGTTCAGGAACCTAGATAAATACTATGCAAATACAATTATTACAATTAGTGAAAGTCTTCTTAAATTAGTACTTAATCATTTTGGTATTACGTTTGTATGAAAATTCGTCCTCCGCAGGCCCCTTAACTAGCTGTAAAATACATGCTTATGAATATATCCTAGCCATAAATTATACGAGGTATCATAATATCCAAGTATAGTCCACTTACCTATAAACTGCCATCTGCTATGCTAGTTTGTCGCTTATTTCCATACAAAACCCTCTGCCGAGTATAGTAGCGTTGCGTGCCACTAAAAGCAATCAGCGTGATGTTCGGCACTCAACGATATCAAACCACCATTACCTTACAATATCAGCTATCGATAGTTAATTGATTACAAAAACAATATTGTTACAGAGCTTCCTGTCTTGCATAAATTAATCCAAATTAAAAGCGGAGATCCAAACGTAACTGCCGACCCTAGAGACTCCATTACAACCAATAAAATGCCTATTATTATCGAGGGCCGAAAAGCTGATGCACGCGATGCAATTACTTGATTGGCGGTGTTCTGGCTTCGGCTGAGCCGGGATTGATGGTGTACGTAATTAGAAAACACTTCAGAGTGTGTCTTCATCGGCGCTATCTTAATTGTGGGCAGCACTTACCTCGCTGAGTCAAACAACACGTGCCACTGGCTCCATATAGGAGTTACTGCTACTGATTTTGGTTAATTGATGCATGCCGAAACACAAAACTATGAAGATTACTGAGCTAAATCATGCCTGATCTGGACAGTTCAATACGGGTTACTGGATACCTAGTATGGGTAAATCCAGTCGATATAAAAATAAATAATTATTGTGGACAGTCCACACAACACCGTCTAGCTCCAAATTAGAACCAGATAGCTGATATAACACTTAATATTTTCTTTTATACATGCTTAGAATGTGTCAATATGGGCTCATGACATCATGAAGAGGGGTGAAAGCCATGTGACTAGAAGAGTGATGATTATGGATGTGGATGCTATGTGAGTAGAGCAAAGAAAAATGGATGAACTGTGTGAAAGATGATATGGATAAGAGAGGAGTGAATGCCGAAATGACGGCTGATAGAGGGGAATGGAGGAGGAAGATGTTGTGCCGACCCCATATAAGGTGTAGTAGAAGTAGATGAAAAGGGCGGTCAGCTCTGTATTTTCGATTATTCTTGTTGAAAATTTTTGACACCAGCAGCAGGCAGGGACATTTCGATGAAATTAATGAAGTATAACAATCTACTTATATTTAAATTTTAAATGCATTCTTCCTTGTTCAGCTGAGCTTCAAGTACTTTCTTAGCTGCTTTGCAAATGATACAAACCATCAGCCGGAGAGTGCGGCGCGATAGTGGCCGACACCTCGCAGATTTATGGCTGCTGGTCCGATATCGCGGATATTTCCGGACATTATTGATATTTCCAGCTAACTCCGGGGCTATTAACTTCCAACGCGCTGAAGTACTTCAGAAAGTGATACTGAGTCATGCAATACTACCTATCAAATCACGCAGGAATTTTCAACGTTTGTCTGTGTTCGTTCCAGAGAATGGTTCCAAGAAGCTGATGGGTTTTTACTATTTACCGCAGCTTAACTTGAATATTCTGCATTCGGAGCCACTTTGCAATCTCCGAGATTTTGTTTGCCGGCTGCATAAGTTGGGATAGGAGACATCGTTGATCCGCCGCCTGCCACCGTCCGGCGTGCGGCGTGCAGTGTACGGCCCGCCATAATCAACCTATTAATAAGAGGCTCAACTCTTAATGCGACCAATTAAAACGGCGACTCTTGTCTTGAGACGCCCGCAGTTTTTGGGCTCGTTCCAGCCGGATTAGGATTGCTTCAGCGCACTCTCACAGTATTTACTACGCCGCGCCGGCCTCGATACGCGCGATGTTCGCTTATCTCGACATCATGTGAATTTTATGGAAATGCACCATATTAATATTCAATTGTCGATAACATTCATCGCTCGTAATTTTAGCCGGAGGCGAGCATTATGTATGGACCGTGACCGCGTTGACAGGGCGGGAGGAGGGCGGTCGGCGGCGTCTTTGTCGGCGTGCTGCTTTGATCGGTGCGCGGGCGCCGGTAGCGAGGAGTTGGAGTGCCAGTTTACGACCACCGACGCGTTTTACTGCCAGTCTGCAGCTTCAATCAATAAGCGCAAATGGCCATTAGCCAACCTACGCCAGGGCAAAGCTGCGACTAAATTATCCACGCCTAGTTTAATTTCCTTTGATTTTGGCATGTGCATGATTTACTGCCTAAAAACTAATTGAGGGCATGACATCATGTTAGTCTGAAATTAAACGGAACAGTATTATTTATGTACACAATCTATTATGTATACAACGTGCAACAGCTAGTAATTTATTTATTTGGGGACCAGCAACCTTGTGAGACTTTTTGTTCGTCAAGAGCTTTAGCAAAGCTTTTACTATAAAACATCTTTGCATGTTTCGTTTTGTTTAGTTTTTATTTATCTTATCAATAGATATACTTAGTTTTTAAATTGTGAAAATAAATTTAAATTATAGGTTTGGTGCGGAACTTTTAGTCAGTGACAAACCATGCATATTTCTACCGTGAACCAGTATTGCTGTTTCGGTTTGAAGGGGGGTGCCAGTGAAATTACGCATTGCACGAGTGGATGCACATTTGCACATCTGTATGCCTCAAAAGATGATGGTCCCAGGGCAGTGCATCATACAGCACGTCCCTGACTTGCGTGACCTACGAGGCAATGCTTTGCTGTAGGCGATGGTTACCATTACCACTTAACATCAGGTGGGCCATATGCTTGTTACCGCACATTGCTTGGTTGTATCAAAAAGAAGTGAGACGACCCGTATTTAATCAAACGAAACTACTAATAAATACATTTTTAGGCCTAGCTTTACTTAAAAATAGAAGTGTAAGCCAGACATTTACGTACAGTCTGGTAGTGGTATCTATGGGAATTTATTAAAACTAAACTAATCAATCATGCAGTGCAGTGTGTTAGCCCGGTAATTGACGCCAAGAGCATTTAAAACAATTTAAGCGGTAGGTATCTCGAACGGCGCCAATCTTACAAGCAATATATTTAGCGAGACTAGGGTGGGGCTGCACTTCTAGCGAATTTTTTATACAAATTCCTGGTGAAACAAGCACATAACTAACCTGATACATCATCTATAACAATAGGTAGGTATTTGTTATACAAGAGTGCAATGTTGCCTTTTAACCGCGTGCTCAATTTTGATGACTGAGGAAGCGAAAAATTTCTAAAAGTAGGATCCTGAGCGTTAGTGAGGGAACCAAAAGAGCACGAGGTGAAAAATCTTTGCACTCGAGTGCAACACGTAATTTTTCATCCCACCTCGACGAGGAAATATCAAATAGTTTGATATAATGTATTTTGAAATAAGTATCTACCTACCTATGCTCGTAGAACTTTTTTTTGCAGTGTTTTACTCAAGTACATAAATTATCCTCTTGTGGCTAATAGTATGGCTGTACCCATAATAGCATACCTGCCGTTTACGAGGCTACCGCTGATCTTCAAAGCCCGCAGCAAAAACTTCGCATCATCAACACCATCCCGGACGCAAGGTAATTAGCTTATGCGTCTTGGATCGCTTTATGCACTAAATCTCACTATGCGTAGTAGTAGTAGTAGTAAAGAGACTGACTACTTTAGCTAGTCCTCACCCTTTACGCATAATAGGCTAGCCTAAGCCCCTTAACTAGACTCAATACTCAATTTAGTTTAGGTACATACATAGTTCTTAGGTGTAAGTCAGTATCACATGGACCCTGTGAATAGGGTAAAGCAACAGCTAGAACCTCAGTCTAGAACCTTGAGTCTAAATGCGGATACCAGGAGTTCAGGAGCTCCTCTTGACAGAGTTCTACAAATCCTGGAGTTCATCGCAAATGCTGGTGCACAATCCGAAAAATAGCTAATACTATCAAACCCATAACTGTTTTAAATATTCAAAAAAATTGCAACAGTCAGGCTTTTAATTTTAGTTCCATCAACAAAAATAAGAAAAAAAAAAAGCAGCCAAGTGCGAGTCGGACTCGCCCATGAAGGGTTCCGTACCATCAAGTAACATAATATAACGGTTCTTGTAGTTCGTCGAAAGGTAAATTGCGGTTTATGTTTTTTTCTATTTTTGTGTAAAAATCTTAATGCGGTTCACAGAATACATCTACTCGCCAAGTTTCATCAGTCTAGCTCTTATGGTTTCGGAAAAAATGGCTGTGACATACGGACGGACAGACAGACAGACAGACAGATAGACTGACGAATCTATAAGGGATCCGTTTTTGCCATTTGGCTACGGAACCCTAAAAAAGAGAGGTGCTAGAAGTTTTGTAATTTATCATGATCTAAACCAGACGTAGAAGTAAAAACTGACATAGATTTATCAATGTTTGTCTCTAGATTTGAGGTTAAGAATCTTGGTTCCGTTTCGCAAAAGAGTGACATGGCAATAAATGATATCGTTACAAGTTATGGATACGCGGTAATAGGCGATATCGCGGACCTCAACCGAATTTGCAAAAAACACGGGCTTCGACACCCATTGAGTATTTGTAGCGATGGCAAAAACATGAGGTCAGGTGAAGATTTTTGATATTATTATATCCATTGACTATTCATGCACAAAAGTCTGACTTCAGGAGGTTTACTGAGCAAAATTATAAAGTTACAATGACATGTTGACATTCTGTCTTACGCGGTGTGCGTGGCAACGATAGTTCAACGGGCAGCGTGTGATCCCGTTGCCACGCAGTTTAGCGCATTTATAAAGAACTATAAACGCAATGAGTTTATTAGCTCTGCATAGGATACTTCCAGGCCCACCAAGTTACAGTACATTGCCATAAACTTAATCTGTTCAGTTGACCAAATAATGATGTCATCTCATTTCGCTTCGCTATCAGTTCTATCTTTTGTTTCACAATTTTGTGTCCTCTCGCCTGAACTTGTTTTTGTTTTGTTTGAAGTTGGTGGCATTGTAGTCTATAGGCAGTTACAGTAATCTGTAGGTTATAACTTCTTTTTTTTTATTGATTTTATAGTGTTTACTACACTTAAGGATTCAACTAAATGCAACTTCGGTTATCGAGCAGGTAAGTAGTTGACTGTAACATAGAACCTGTAGATGGAGCCACGGTCGCGGTAGTGCCAAACAGTCCCTAAGAGTTATTTGACTGGCCTCTAGCTCAGTTGGTAGTAGCTCTGCCTTCTGCGCCGTAGGTCGTGGGTTCGATCCCCACCGAGAACAAATATTTGTGTGGTGAACATAAATGTTTGTTCTCTGTCTGGGTGTTATATTCTAAGTATGTATTTACAAAAAAAAATGTATTCAAGTATTATATCAGCTATCTGGTTCCCATATTACAAGCTCTGCTTAGTTTGGGGCTGGGTAGTGTTGTGTGAATTGTCCACAATATTTATTATTTATTATTATTATTATTCGTTGAATGTGATTAGGGTCCGATGGCGCAACGGTCAGCTCCGTACAGGGGAAGGTCGCGGGTTCAAATCCCGCTCGGCTCCTAACTTTTGGGACATTATAAAAATTTTATAACTTCTTGTTCTGACAACCGTACTTGTGCGGCAGAACAAAGAGGTTATACAGGTACTTAAATTGCGTTCAAACATAATCGAACGCCGCAAAATATTCTGTTCCATTTTCCACGATAAAACACTCTCATTTATGCACGCAAAAATAATTTAATAAATTGTAAGCAGTAAGTGTATGCTTTCTGTATGAAAAACTAATTGAAAATAAACTTAAGTGGGTACTTACTTAGGGAGGTTTAAGTGAATCAAAATTAAACTTAAAACTACATTTTTTTGTATTAATTATAGCACTTCTCAATGTTAAAACCCTGACAACTGTTTGTCGTTCTCGTTACCCATTGGTAAAATAATATCTTGTTTGTTGTTGTTTAAAGTTTACTTGTTTAGCTTAATATTGTTATTTTTCGTACATACGTAAGCCTAGGCTACGGCTGTAGGCCTAGGTGTTGACTAAATAAATCCTACGTCAAAACGTCACAAACACAGTATAATGCACTGGTGAGCACTCACACAAACTTAAAACCAGAGCCAGAGACAGAGCCAGACAGAGCTCATGGTAGGCTTACTGTTTAGATTTATTCTCGAGTAAGTGAATTATGTAATTCTTATGAGATATAAATAATCTTTAACCAGAAAATATGGCAGTAGCTGAAACACGGATTACCTTTTGACAGATTTTTATAAGACAGACCAACTCTTCAGTCTACAGTTTTTTCTACAAAATAATGCTTAGCAGATATCCTTATGAACAAGGGCTTCTGTTCCCTCTGTAAAGGTATCAAGTGTCTGGCGCCAGTTTTTGAAAGAAGCCGGTAGCACCGTGAAGTGTTCTTCTGAAGGCGCCGAGTATCACCCTTAATGCAGTGAGTGCACTGCACCAGAATTAGCTGGAAAAACTGCATGTGGCGCTTTTATCACGGCTTATCTGTTGTGAGTACCGAGCTTAATGGAGCTTTTTGTAACGCTACTTCTAAGAGGGTTGTACAGTCAGCAAGAAAATGTAGGTAGACACTTCAATACTTTACTATTTCAATACCATGACATCTAGTTTTTCTGTCAAAATTCTAACTTGGAACTAAGTAAGTTACGTGATTAGCCGCACTTTCAATATTTTTTATATACTGCACTGCTGGGACTTTGGGCTGCTGGATTGCTGCTATTGGGTTGCGTTTGTTACCTTGCGCAAAGTGTTAGCAAACAGAAGTAGAAACAACATATTTGGCAAAATAAGAAAAAAAATGGCTTTGAAAAACCGGCTTTGAAAGTCAGAAATTATGTTGCTGACTGTACGTTTAGTGAAGTCAGTGGATGATGATGATGGTAGTCTACAGCTATAAGAGGTAAAGTATTGGGTTTACAAGGCATTTAAAAAAGAGTCTCTGTCCCACACCTATGTTGTCCACTGCTGGACATAGGACTCCCCTTGTGTAAGTATTATGTAATTTATTACATTTCCAAGATTAACTCTTTTGGTCCTTTTCCAGAAAGATCCAGAATCATAAAATTAAAAATATACATACCATACCATACACCCGATACAACTACCCCAGCCTATTACAGATACGTCGGGTAAAAAAAGCACAATACTAAAAGCAAAAAAAAACTGATTGTACCGCAAAACTTAAAAACACATAAACATAAACTTACCTAGTTTATGTTTGTGTCTGGAATGTACATTGTACTTCGCTATAGTTTTAGTATTAACGTTAAATGTGTAATGTCCTAATAAAGTGTTATCTATCTATCTATTTATCTTTGTTTACCTATACAAATAATTATTCTATTTACACTCAAAAGTATTTAGACAACATTATTAACACCGTCTATACCAACCATCTGGTGGGATACATCTCTCTTCACCCGGACGGTTGGTGATCACATTGTCACCAATTAACAGAGGGCAAAAAACTAGACCACCCTGTAAGAAACACCTTGGTTAATGTGCCAGTTGACAAACCCAGATATGGGGGTGAGCAAAAAATTATGCGAAACCATAGGGGGTGCAAAAGTGTCCAAACACGGACCTCCATCGATGACCACGTGACGTAGTTTTTTTCATTTTATGACTGTTAAATTGACTTCCTATATTATTATCACAAGTACTCATTCATTTATAGAATGCTCGTAGATGTTAAGTTACTTTTAATAAGTTTCTTTTGGTAAAATAAATCAATTTTATTTTACTTACCGCATTCATTGGCACTAGTACTTAGCTTATAAGTAAAAGTGGATACTTGTTAGTAATTCCTGATACCTTCAGCTTATTTAAAAATAAAATAAAATAAAATCTTTTGTTTACACAGAACAGAACCACTCATACATTTAAATTTTATAATATATCGAATTTGAGAATAATAGGAACCTCTTTATATAAACAAGATCTAGCCAATTCAAGTATTGATAATAACGATTACCTATCAATATTTTAAGATTTTGATAGCTCTCACACGTTCAGAATTTCAAAAGAAACGCAAAGTACGTACTCACTACTCAACCATCTATTTTCACAAAAACTATCATGTCGTTCTCAGTTGAAGAGCAATTTTTCAAAAGTCATTGTACGAGACCACACCGCGAGTAAACCGCAAATGTAGCTATCATTGTGGCTAACCAACGCTTAGTTTACTAGTAAACGCCTACAATAATTTACTTTAGAATAGGGCTCCACTGAAAATGTCTTAATAGTGTCGCGAGTGAGTTGCGAGCGAGTTTCTGATGAATGGCGCAGTGGGAGCTAACGAGCAATATATGACGTGGCCAGATGTCGGTCATTTCGAGAACTTGTGGTATGGCCCTTTGTGAAATAGGTTACGCGTAATTTATGACTTGATGTGAGGTTAAGAGAGTGAAACGGTAGTGAGCGACATCCTCACAGCGGTAATTGAGTTCAGTACACCGCGAACCGCATAGGCTGGGAGCTACGCGGGTTTGAAATAAAAACTAGTAAAAATGATCTTATATAGGCCCGTATACTGAAACAGTGCTTGAGTCTGAGTCGAGCCTCAAGCACAGATTTTTGTCAATTTTCAATGGAGAACTGTCACAAAATGTATGGCTGAGGCTCGACTCTTATGATATGATAGTCTTTATGATAAATAAATAAATAAATAAATATTGTGGACAATTCACACAACACTACCCAGCCCCAAACTAAGCAGAGCTTGTAATATGGGAACCGGATAGCTGATATAATACTTGAATGCACATTTTTTTTTGTAAATACATAATTAGAATACAATATAACACCCAGACAGAGAACAAACATTTATGTTCACCTCACAAATACTTGTTCTCGGTGGGGATCGAACCCACGACCTACGGCGCAGAAGGCAGAGCTACTACCAACTGAGCTAGAGGCCAGTCAAGTCAGTGATGATGATGATTTGCTAGCTGTTTTCGCTATGGCGACTGTAATTGGATGAATTATTGTTTATTGTTTGAGGGCTTCGTTGCTCTACCCTCTGATGTGCCCTAGTGTGGCTGATGTACCCATTTTTGAACAAAGGTGAGCACATGCGGGGCACGTTAGTACCTTACTAACCCAGATTATATAGGTCGTAGTCGATATAATATTCAAGCTATGTGTCTTCTATGTGATTTAATAATTATAAGTTTAAAAAACTTGAGAAACCGACTTCATTGTCAAACGGCTAAACCAATTTTAATCAAATTTGTTTGGGACAATCTGGACGTAAGCATAACCTTCCAAATAAAAAAATAATTTTCTAAATCGGTTCATAAATGACGGAGGCATGCAGTTATAAACATTAAAAAAATTATTTAAAAAAAAATGGCAACACCGATTTTAATAAAATTAAAATGGGACCAATCTGGAAGCAGTACCTTTCAGATAAAAAAATAATTTTTCATATCGGCTCACAAACGACGAAGTTATGCGGTAACAAACATTAAAAATAAAAAAAAATAAAAAATACAACCGAATTGAGAACCTCCTCCTTTTTGATTGGAAGTCGGTTAAAAAGTGTTCTCATAATATAGAGGTCCATGTAAAGAAAGCCAACGAATTATGCCACGAATTTCAACGATCTGTAAAATCACCTAATCAATCTTCTTAACAAAGCCACCAACTAACAGTTGTCACAGCACAACACAGCAAGAGCAGGGGTGGTTCCCTATGTGCTAGGTATTGTCAACCGTTGCTGTATGTTGTTCTATTCAATATCAAATTCAAGTCAATAAGATAATGCATTCTATTGCATTTAATACGTCAGTAATACGAATTTAAAATCTAATACAGTACCTTGTGTGAGACATGAATGGGATAATTTTGCATCTGGAGAGTCATGCTGTGTTGTTTTGGTAAGATGAAGATGTTTCCCCAAGCCTCAAAGGTGAAAGCCATGAACAGTTGACAATAGATGAGACTCAATCTTAGAAGTGACAGTGAATAGAACAGTTACGCAACTCAGAAATGAGCGTTATTACTCAAACCACAAGGTTTCCTTATCGTGACAAGCAGAACACACAGTAATGAGCACGAACTATTCATTCGTGGATTTATTTGCTTGCAGAGAAATAACTAAATGAGACGGAATGTACGTCGTGTGGAGTGAAGGCAGCGGCCGACCGGGCTAGATATGTCTTCGTCACAATTTACATAAATGATATATGCGATCCGCCTAATGCCGTGCTTTGGTCATTTATTAGGCGGCTACGAGGCTGTGGCGGCCGGGTCAGGCGCATAGCGCGCGTGCCGAGACCGAGCGCCGACAGCGTGCATAGCCGGACCACACTGGAGCCAAGCCCTGCCCAGTGCCCACGGCGCGACCTCGTGCGGAATGCCAGGCGAGACCACTGCCAGTCAAGCCTTGTTGACGTATATAAACACGAGCAGATCATCGCTTCAGATAAAACAACAAAACCCATTAAACATAGCGATATAACTTTTTAATACAACTGTTCTTATCATATATAGAGCAATCAGCAGTTTTTGCAGACGCAAAATAAATTATCCAATTTCAACATAACTATTGGTGACCATCCACGTGTGATGCGCACACGCCCTGCGGCGACCGGTGGTCGAGCGCGGGTGGTCTGCGCGCGTCCGCAGGAGGCGTCAGCTTCACACGTCTATGCGCACCGCATTTCCACTGCCATCCATTTACACACGAATAAATCTTACCCACGGGCTCTGAAGGTCCAAAACCCCTAAACATATTTCACACAAAATACAAACTTTTTAAAACCTCTGGGCTCCTCATTACACACGATCGTAGGTCTACCGAAAGCAAAGATTTGGATATAATAACAGATGGGTGTTAATTGCTATCATGAGGCGTCAAATAATTGTTTTTTTAGCCACTAATGGCAATTGAAGTTCCGGGTTATGAAAGTTTTTGTAGGGTGTAATCAAGCCGTAATCAGCGGTTTGGCTAGAGCGTGTGAGCTGCTCTCCGCGGGCTCGCTCGCTGGAAATTATTACTTTGGTGAATATACTCCGTCGGTTTCATGTCGAGAGTGCTGTATGAAGACATTAGAGAGAACTTTATGATCGGTTGCGTGTGCCTCACTGTGTAATTCATGGCGCAATCACAAATCTCGTGTCTCCGCAATTTATGACTAAACATACCTATACCACAGATAATATAATACCTACTATTCTAATGCCTATACGATCGAATGCCATTTCTTACTTACGTTAAATATCATAGTGGTATATCATCGAATCACCCGCGGTATCTCCGAGTCGTTTTAAGAATCAGATGTAGGTCATAAATTAAAAACACAACTTTATGAAAAACAATTTGTAACGCCTTACCAAGACCATAAATCACAGATGTGCATCTTGTTTCAGAGAATTGTTGCATCGCCGAAATATTTGGAATCCCGTCTGTCAACCGGTGGATGAGTTTTTGTCTGTGATCGTTTTTGTAGCAGACCGTTCAGCTACTGGCGCTAATGAGACGTTCTAATGACTTGTATTTTGGCGAAAAAAGATATTTTATGTTTGTTTTATGGATTTATATTGTGATTTATTAGTTTCTTGTTCAGTTTAGCTTTTATACCTAATTTCATTTCATTTATTCATTGAGAACGTTTTTATTTTTTTATTGTTTTTTAGGCAGTAGGTACCTAAATATTAAGAAAACAAATATTTACGAATACTAAAGACATATTTAGAGTTGCTGCGTGTTGTAAAAAGCAATCAGCGCAACAAACATGACAAACAAGAAAAACATCTTGTAAATAAATTTTTGCACACAGAGCGCGGGATCCGACAGATCCCCTATCGCAAAACCCACTATTTTCCATCGGCCATATTTTTGTCAATTTTTCGTCTGACGTATCCCATTTCCTATTCAGAAAAACAGAGCAGACGTGGAGTTGGAAAACAAGGGAACGGGTAAAAAGAGCGTCTCGTTCGAAACGACAGATAATCGTGTTAGCCGACCGCGCGGAGAATAACTGATGCGAGCCGGTGCACCAGCCCAATGAGATTGCGCTGTTTTTTTCCGCCGACGCTCCGAGGAGACAAACAAGGGATGCAAATTCGTGTTGACACCGCGATCCGTCTTGTTCGCCTCTCCGGAGACCGCCTCCCAAACAAATAGCGTCGTGATTGAGGCGCACCAGCGGTTTATTCGTTTGTAATACGATTTCAGATGTTTTCTTGCATGAGTAAATAAGTTTTTCCTTTTCGGAGCAATAAATAAGCGAGGTCAGCGAGTAGTGGATGCCAGCAGTTTAGTTTGGCTTAATCTTGAAAACAAAACTGGCGGTGTATCGTAAAATAGGGGTGCGACACCGGGTGCCGGCAGCGGGCGGGTGGACAGTGCAAACTGTGACCTCACTCGCATGAGGAACGGCCTCCGCCCGACTGCACAACACGGACTATGCGAAACTACTACCTATTTAGATATTTATACCGTTTTGGATAAAATGAAAATAAGACTGAAGTCAAAGTTGTTTTATTTTAAGGTAAGTAATTCTGAACATTATCTCGTTATTAAAATTAAGTCAAGCTGTTTAAATTTGCTAAATTTGCTAAATTTTTACATGTTTATATTTTAAGAACTTTCCTACTCCGCCAAATAGGTCAGTAGGCTTACCATGAGCTCTGTCTGGCTCTGTCTTTGGTTCTGGTTATGAGTCTGTGTGAGTGTTGACTAAATAAATCTTACGTCAAACCGTCACACACACAGTATAATGCACTGGTGAGCACTCAGATAGACTCAAAATCAGAGCCAGATACAGAGCCAGACAGCTCTCATGGTAGGCTTACAGTATATCATAGACTCACTTAATTTTGTGACGAAAAACATTGTTAGTTTTATGCTATATTTCTTTACCTTATTTGACATTGTAACATACAGCAAAAGAACGAGATGAGTTATGCTTCCACATTCACTTTGATGCCTATGAGATAACTCAGTTTTCCCGTAAACTATTCAGAATATTCCAATAAACAAAAGCATAAACCATGCAGCCTTTTACAAACATCCTGTTAAATATTTTCCTCTAGATTTTCGTGTGTAGTGGCAACGTAAGTGTAGTGAATAGATCATCCGCCGGTGGATCGGGCGCGCCACTGTCCAATAAATATATTGTTTCGCGCAAAGCCAGCGCAGATAAAGCAAGCTCGCGCCTCGCTGTGCCTCACTGCCTCCCCGTGTCGCCCGTGTGTGCGCGACCAGCGTATCTTAGGCTCTGTTTAAGTATAGTTTCTACCGTGTTAGAAAAACATATTTATCTACAGTCTGTCTACCGTGCATGGGAACCACAGTCGCAACAACTGAACAAGACAACGTTGAAGAATTTGTCGTTTGGACTACACCACTCCACAAGTTACGTGCTACGCGCGTAGTAACTGTCTATGTTAAGTGCTACGAGTGCTACGACGGCATTTGTTTATACATAGACAGAATGATATACTTAACAATTATGCTGAAGCATTTTTGTACAAAGTCACACAGTAAAAAGTGCACAACATGAAACATGTTGAAGCAACTAGTCGTTGAACAACGCACGATAAGCTACTACGCTCCGGCACTCCGGCGTTCTTGCTACGCGAGTTGCGGTGCTACGGATATGCTACGTCATTTTAACGTAATGGTGTTTTTTCCAATTTGGGTGATAGATAAATTTTACCGAGTTTTGTATTCTTGTAGTAAACTTAGGAAGTAGAACGATTGTTTACAGTCTTGCTTTTGTTGGGTTAAAACCAGGAACAGACAAGAGCTGGTACAAAATAGGCTAGGATTGCGAGAACTCATGACAAAACTCAACCTTGTTTTAGTTCACTTCAAAATAATTATCAGATAAATACGCAAATGGTTCTCGTTGCCCCGCAACGGAGTCTAATACGCTCTTTAGGTTGTTGAGCTAGCCAGACTCAGTAAGCACTGTTCCCCGCTGGCACTCGCACCACTCGCTATCTCTCCACTTGGAACACTGTCAGCCAAAACGCGGAGAGCTTGGCGTTTGCACATTATGACTATGTGGAGGCAACGGTATATCATTCTTATTTATCATTTCAAACTTTTCGTGGCTAAAAATTTTGCTGGTTGTTCCTTTTTGTAAGTATGTTAATGTTCTGTGAAGCTTTCTATAATCTTTATTTAGTCATTTATTCCATACAAATTATGTCATCTTTCATAAATTATGCACTATTTTGTCATGTTGCTAATACAACATTTCTGAGGACCAACCTAAATACCTAACTTTATCTAGCCTGAGTCAAACTCATTGATTTAAGGTCACTTACCTCTTCTTCTAATATTGTTTTTTTTTTATTTTGTTAACAAGAATAATTCTTTTAAAACTTAATTCCAGCAAATATGTTTTCTATTCCAAGTGAGCTTGGGGACTTCAGCTGGATCTATAAAAGAAAAGGAACAAATAAACAGAGCGGCAGAAACCAATACGATTTAGCGAGTCCCCCGGGAGTGGCCGCTGTCCGCCCGCCACATTGTCACGCCAAGAGGAGATATGTGAACTTGCATATCTACCAGACTTCTCCCTATACTTACACAATTAATTGTCTTTGTATAGAAGTGTGTCTATCGAAACTATTGTGTATATTTATAAAATTATCACTTAGATCTATATAAAAGCTTGGAATTTGACTGGAATTATGCCACGTTGTATCGCCGAAGATGGTGATGAAAAATAATGAGACAAAAATGTGATGAAAAGTGATGAGTTACCCTACCCATTAATTTGGAAAAATTCTAAAAGCCCTTGTTTGTAAAAATTAAATAGCTTTATGACTTGTTCTTTAAACTGTGTTCCTGAGTGACGTTAGTGATAGAAAAGATAACGTTTCGTTTTTGCAGATTTTTCTTTGAAATATTGTAGGAATATGAATGACGTCTTCGATGATAATGATGACGATCCGTTTAGTAAAAATGATTTTTGACAGGTCTGAAGTAGAGTGGTAAATATTTTTTTCTCACGGATATAATAATAGTGATAAAAATATAATAAATAATAGTGGTAGGGTAATTAGCGAATGTGAAATAGGCCCTTACCCTTATATGTATAGCCTTAAACATTTAAAATACTGAAATAATAATAACAAAACATGGTCATACTCATTAGATTTAATTGTTAACACAATTGCTGGCAAGTAAGGGCTTCAATCCACGAACATTGGTAACCACATAGACATCTGAGCCCCTATAGGGCACTATAAAAATAGGGGGCTTGCAGACCGAGATTTTTTTTCTGTTTACAATCATCAAGTAATGCGTATAAGTATTATCATAATTTTTTTTTCAAACCGACTTCAAATAAAACAATAGGAGGTTCTCAATTCGGTTGTATTTTTTTATTTTTGCTATAGCATAACTTCGTCATAATATAGGTAGAAGAGCCGATTTTTTCAAAACGGTTATTTTATCTCAAAGGTTAGATTGACCCCATAAAAATTTCATCAAAATTGGTTTAGCAGTTTGGCTATGAAGTCGGTTTTTCAAGTTTTTTAAACTTTATTATTTGTTATAATATTAATTTTGACATCAGATGCATAATAAATTACATAATGTTATATTATTAATGGTAGGAATTTGGAATTAATTGGGTAAGTAGTACGTTGGTATATATATTTTTTATATCAATAGTAATAACTGGCTAGGATTCTAAGTTTTTTTACGACGGCTTTGCCTCTACCACTTACCGATTTTTTCCGTTCACAATGAACAGGCCACAAATATCCTAAATCCACTTACCTTATGTACTACAGATACTGAAGAGCTCTTAATCACAATAAAAGTAGTAGCCTTATACGTCTCACATTAATTAAGTTCGGACCGTCCTAATTTATTCATGTGACGTGGAGGCACCTTCGTTGCGACATTTTGTCGCTGTCGCGGGTCGCAGCTTGCCACGTCGGGCGGCGGTCGCGCTACATGTCCACCACTCCTGTGGAATAGAACAAGGTATGTGACTGGTGCATCTGACGTGGATTTGAAATGCAAACTTGTAAAGGGATACTTCCAAGAACATTGTTGCGGGGAATTAGCTGTCTCGAGTAGGTAAGTATATTTCTTTTAAATTTTCATGTTTTTTTTTTTTTGTAGTAGGTACTAATTCTAGCAACGAAGTTGGGCTTACAACTGCGTCAGGGATAGATTAGCAGCAATTTTTTTTTAAATTCACTATCATAGGTTTTTTTTTAATTAACCAACATTGTCCTACTGCTAGGAAAAGGTCTTATATAAGTTAAATACGTTATTTTGTAAAAAAATGTATTTCAAAATCCACTATGGTTTGTGCTCAATGCCTTATTAATCTACCATAGTATAGTATCTATATAGTGATTATATAAACTGGGGAGCTAGGATTTATGATAGTAATAACCGTAATTAGTTATCCAAAAATTACTGTATGGATGGTTGACTCTGACTCCCCTTCGTACTGATCTTGAGAGCACCAAGAGATGAGATGAGTGCTCTGCCGCATGTAGGATTTCTGTGTCAACTTGCTCATTTTAAGAAATTTACTAAATTCCTTATTACTGCTATTATAGCCTCTTTATTTAAAAAGATTGTCCACATTCCATAATTTTATCAATTATATCCTTTTATTTTTGAAGTCAGTTAAAAATAAACTTCGAACCTCAGTTGTTAATAATAATGCCATTATCTGTGTTCCTGTTTAAAGCAGCCCAGCATCCCGTGGGTGCTACGATGTAAAAAGAGCTTTGCAAGAAGACGGATTGGTACCTCACCGCCGTGGTAGCGGTCACATTGTTGCTTATTTTGTACAAAACAGAGTCTATAGGTATTTACTTGGTATTGTATATTCTTGTGAGTCTGTCCAAAAATAAGCGTTTACGGTAAGATATTTTGTGTTTTGAGAGTGTGTCTATAAAAATAGGCGTTTACTGCAAGAACCTTGACCATAGCTTCATTCATCTAGCTTCAAAAAATATGAACAAAATGAAAAGGCTTCCTCATATCATTCAAGTTTATCAAAATTAGAAAGTACGATTAACGAAACTAAGTATTACTTAGATACGATTATTATGAATAACCCGTACGATTCCACGATTCCAAAGTGGAATCATGGCATCGTACGGGTTAGTCCCACGAATGCAATGTATGATTTTTTTTTGTACGGGACAATGAAATAAAAATTTTCATACATTGAATTCCAACCAATGCATGACGTACTATTTGAACGTTCTTTTTAGGGTTCCGTAGCCAAATGGCAAAAACGGAACCCTTATAGATTCGTCATGTCTGTCTGACTGTCTGTCCGTCCGTATCACAGCCATTTTTCTCTGAAACCGTAAGAGCTAGACTGATGAAACTTGGCAAGTAGATGTATTCTGCAAACCGCATTAAGATTTTTACACAAAAATAGAAAAAAAACTATAAATTTTGGGGGTCCCCATACTTGAAACTGAAACTCAAAAAGTTTTTTTTCATCGAACCCATACGTGTGGGGTATCTATGAATAGGTCTTCAAAAATGATGTTTAGGTTTCTAATATCGTTTTTTTTAAACTGAATAGTTTGCGCGAGAGACACTTCCAAAGTGGAAAAAAGCTGGTCCCCCCCCCTCTAACTTCTAAAATAAGGGAATGATAAAACTAAAAAAAATATATGTTGTACATTACTATGCAAACTTCCAACGATATTTGGTTTGAACGAGATCTAGTCAGTAGTTTTTTTTTTATACGTCATAAATCGTAAACCGCAATTTACCTTTCGACGAACTACAAAAACCTTTATATTATGTTACTTGATGCTACGGAACCCTTCATGGGCGAGTCCGACTCGCACTTGGCTGCTTTTTTCAAATGGTGGTTTTGGTTCCTTGAGTTTTGTTGAAAGACAAACAATTGAATTCTAAATTCAAAATCCCAAGAAACCACACACTATAGAAACATATTGGACAGCTAAATTCCGAGCACGAACTATTAGTTCAAGATGCACGATCTCTAATATTCCGTACATATTGTGGATATTACACACGTCTTGAATTATTATCTCCATACATGCATTGTGATTTAGCTGTTTCAATATCACTGTGGTGCTAAAACTTTATTGTGGGGGTTGACTCTTGACATGTGTTGCAAGATCATTGAATTAATGACATATCTGTAATACTTACTTGAGGGGACAGAAGATTGCAGCTCTGTCGCAGATTTATTTACCGTGGCACTGCTACTCACGTGCATAAAATAACATAAAAGACGTAAAAAACTTCATAGTATTATTTTGTTGATTTTATTGCTTTTACATAATTATGGAAATCACTAATATATTTAAAATTTTCTAAAAGTCCGTTGGCGCAGCGATTGTGTGTGTCACAGCCTCTTCGATCTTAAAATAAGTTGTCTTTAAAATAATTGAATCTAAACAAAAAGAGAACAAAGGAGTGAAATGACTTTTATGCTTTGTATCTTTGGAAACTTTCCCAATATTTATATGTTGCTTACAAATTATTTTTGTGTTATTAAATTTTAATTCCATACAAATTAAATGAAATAAAGTATTTTTTTATCAAACCCTAACCTATTCAGTCTAAGCACGTAGAATATAGATATTAGAGTACCTTCTCAATAGCCTGCTAGACTAACCCCCGAATACTGAAACGCAACTCAGATTTAAGCACGTCTCAAGCGACGAATATTTGACAGTTTTCAATGTTTCAGTATTCGGGGGCTAGGCTCCTAGATAATAGTTACCCTAGCAGACCCTTCGAAAAAATTACCTCTGTTAATAGTATTGAAAATACATCAATTGCAGGCATTTCTATTAGCATTAAGCCCTTCTAGCACTAAATTTTTGTGTGAAAGTTTTAAATAAATAAGTCAATGAAATTAATTTAATTAAACTAAACAAAAAACTCGGTAAAAAAATATATTTTCAACTTTAAATGCTCCGCGTTTATTTTTAAATCCTTTTTAAACTTGGTTCTATTAAACTCAGTTTCTTTCAGAAGAAAATTTGGACGAAGAAAAAATTACTACAAGTGCACCGTGTACGGACACTACTTAGCAAAGAATCGCCTCACACCCACACCAACCCAAGTTGTAGTAAATGCATCGCACACTAGAACGCTGGAATCAACCATATTTTCATGAAAAATAGAGTTGAATTTCGTATGTTCATTGCCCGTCCCGCCTACTGGGGGCGTCGCCCCCCTCCGTCGTCAGTCGCAGTGAGTGCGTTCACACGAGTTTCTACTTTTAAATTTTAATCAGAACTCGTCCGTTGATTTGAGAAAAAAGCGAGTTTTGTGACAACAGAGATCGTAGTACCTGAAACTAATTCATAGAATTTATTCTGTTATTTCTCCAGGGACGTCGTAGTTTAAATAATCTTTAGAATAGTTTATTTTCTTTTCTTTTTTTTTAGATGTCAGTTGGTAGATAGCTTCTTTTGAAAGTTTTTGGTAACAATTAACGTTAACAATAAAACGATTATGTATTAAAAATAAATAAAAAAAAAACAAAATACTAAATAAATATAAAATTAAAAATCAATTAAAATATAAAAACCTGCCTAAAAATTAGGTAAATAACAACCCATTATGTTGCCATCTGTTTTGCCATCCACGGAATAACGCTATTCCCTCTAAAAAAATGTCAGTCTTTGTTTTTGACAAACCTAAAAAGAGATGGATTTATTTTTATATGACGGATAAATTCATCTGTAGATTGAAAATACTACCCTCAAAGTATTATTAAAATGTAGAACCTTTCATTAATTTAATTCCCGTGGAATATTATAATATTATATTCTATTGACTGTGATTTAATGTACAATAAACTCGCAGGGAATCTTAGATCGATATAATTTTGATTGGCCTCTCAGCTCTGCCTTCTACGCCGTAGGTCGTGGATTCGATACCCATCGAGAACAAATATTTGTGCGGTGAACGCAGATCTTTGTTCTCTGCCTGGGGTTATACGAAAATCTAAAATTACAAAAAGTATTATATGAGCTATCTGGTTCCAATATAGTACTACACATCACAATTAGGTAAGCAGAGCTTAATTTGGGGCTAGATAGTGTTGTGTGTGTTGTCTACAATATTTATAGATATTACATGAAAATAAAAAGAAAAACTCTCTCTCTCCCTCACTGTTTTATTTTACTCTGCTGTTGGTTTTTCAATAAATAAAGATAAAATAAAATAAATAAAACAATACAAAAAAATGTTTTATTTAACTCTGCTGTTTGTCTAAAAATAAAATTAAATAAAACAATACAAAAATATAACGAATTATAGTGATTGGCCACAATTCGCGGTAGCAGCTATTTGATCGCCTATTACCGGCTTATCAGCGATAAGGTTTACAGTGAAACGACATGGTTAGTTTGAACGTTATAAAATATCATAATTTCAGATGGAGGCAAGTCGTTGAAGTTTAATTTTCCGCAAATTTGATCTAGCGCTATAAACGTGCAGAGCTCAATTGGCTTTCAGTAGTTAGTTGTGGCTTAGTTAAGTAGGACGTGAGGTATGTCGCTTGATTTTACTGTATAAACTGTAAATAAAATATTGATGAAAGTTTCATAAAAAATATTATTTTTACTTAAGTTTGGATTCTTGGTTGGTTTGTCCTTCTATAGTTATTTTTTAATTGCTGTTCCCGAAATGTTGGGTTGATTAAATACTTACATTTCTATTATAGCCTTATAATTATATTCCTTATTTTTGTATTTCGTTTTATTTTTATAGATTGACTGGCTGGCAGTCTGTAAAATAGTGTTTAGTAAGTATTTTATAGTCTGTAGACTAGCTTCTCTCATTGAACAAGGACCATTGTAGCTTTCATAATCAATATTTAGTATGTTTGCACTAATGGAGAATAAAAAAAACTGCTACTGTAAATAATTACTTAAAAGCTTTTTTATAAATAAACCCAAACATTTAGTTTTGTTGAGATGTGAGTATTTTACAAAAATGTTAATTACACAAAATTTTAAATGTTTGTGCTCGTTGGGGATCGAACCCATGCCTTCAGAGCTATTACTGTGCTGTAAGGTCGATCGACATTGGTTAAGGTACTTAAATTTATTTTGAAAGAATTTGTGAAAATCTAACACAAATTAATTTATTCAATTTTGGTTTTATTTTATTTTAGTGCTTACTTTTGACTTTTCTTTATTATAAAGTCCAGTTAGGGTCTGTGCTATTAGCACATGATCAAACCGCAAATTTCTGAAGCAAGTTGATCTGCCATAATAGCCCTATCAAAGGAGGTTTACTCTCAAACTGCATAAATAGTGATATGAGCCGTCGTGTCGGCGCAGCGTGTAATGCGAATAAATACTCCGATACTATCGGTACACCGTTTAACGAGAGAGCCTTTTCCGCGCCGCGGTGAGCCGTTTAGCGAATTTCAATAGTTATCGCGTGGAGAAAAACTCTCGTCGAGAGAGATGGTGCGCGCGGAGAAACCGGAGGGAGCGGGACGGACTTAATAAGAAAGAAGTAATAAAAAGTGGTCGTGTGTGCGTGGTCGGAGTGTGGTGGCATGGGGCGGCAGTGCAAGCCCCTCCTTGCGGCGCCCGCCTCGCTCGCCTCAGTCGAGTCGACAGCGCGCCGCGTCGCACCGGTCCGCTCCCCGTGATAACGCCGCGCGTAAAAAGTTTCAACAACACTCGAAACTTACCAACAGTGTCGCACCCCCAAACCTCAAAACGAACCCAAGCGCAGTTCCGATCTGTTGTCTTTTCACGGATTATTTCATTGTGATTAGATATTTTTTGTTATTGTGATTGTTTTTGATCTCCTCAAAACTTTTCCGAACACCTTCCATTCAGTTTTCTTAACATTTTAAAACTTAACTATCAAAAAAGTATCAACGAAATTTGTCGCACACAAACAGAATCCAACAAGTGTTTCCACCAGCGCGACGTTCACACTCCACGTTGCATAGATCATGTTCTGTCAGTTCGATGGGATGTTCAGACGGTGACGTGCGGTCAGCTGGCAGCCTGGGGTCGGAAGCTATCAACTTGATGCTGCTGCAAGGCGAGGGTCGGGAGCGGCAGGGGTCCGCGATGGACGAGGAGTGCTCAGCGCGGCCTTGTGCCACCGACTTCTCAATAGCCGCCATCATGGCCAGAGACCGCCAGGAGAGACGAGAAAGACGAAGGCATCGAGACCCTAGAGAAGACACCTTGGCACCATTAGGTATGTACCTACTTCTATTTTTTTATTTTTTTTATTTTAAGTCTTTCGGATGCGGCCTCCTGGACTTCTTTAAACGACATGACGCTGACGGCATGTTACCATTTAATATTTTTATGTCAGATGATTTAATTTAGATTTAGCAAAAAACTTAAGGTCAAGAAGTTTATAAACTACGTAACAAGCATACAAAAACCTTGCTTTTGGTATACATATCCTTTTACAGTTGTCGGTACCTGTCCAAATGTGCCTACACTAGGTATACACTTACCTAGGTACCTAAAGCATCTGCAAATTAAATAAAGAACGATTCGTTTTCTGTAATTTTGGGAAGTCACATAGCTTTTCCATTTTGATTGTTTTTCTGGTGTTATATTTTAACCAACATTACTTACTTGAGTGAAGTGTGAGGATTGGAAATCAAGTGTAATATATTATGTGATATCTTGATTTGAAGAAAACCGCCATCTTTTTCTTAGCCAGTGACAGCCGACTTGTATACTGACTGACTTGACTAAAACCTATTTTATTTAAGTAATAATACCTCACTTGACACTGGCAAATTTGTTCCAAAATGGACAGATGTCATTGATTGAGAAGAAGAAGAATAAATAAAGACACTGAAACATTGACGTATAAAGAGCCGTAACCCACTTAGAAGTAATCAGTATCAATGGAGTCATCAGATAGAGATGCATTAAACCAAAAGCTTGAAAAAAAATCACCTCCCTAATTCTTCTTCATCGTCATTCGTGGCTATTATGGCTTGCGCACAACTAGGCGATGGCGACCAGCTGAAACGCTGTCAAATAATACAGCGATATTTTGGCAGCGTTTCAGCTGATCGCCATCGCCATCGCCTAGATGTGTGCAGGCCTAAATTACCAGAGACAAAAGTCATAAAACAATGATGGAAAGTTTCTTCAAAGCCAAATGGGGAACGTTTTTGATTAGTGCAGGATAATTCACTTTCGTCCCGACTGCTCACACTTTGAACTATGGTCTCAAGAAATGTTTGTTAAAGTACAACTGAAATTACAGTAATAAATAACAAAAGAAAAATTATAATTTTAAAAAGTATTATTATAAAAGGTATCCTTCCAAAATTAGAGAGAAATTTCGACTCTTCTAACTAATAATTCATCAATCAATTTGAAAAATAAGTTGATAATAAATTTATAAGCTTATCAAAACTGATGCAGACAAACTATAAACTACATACATGCTAATGAATGTTCAAAATAAATATAATGAGTCAAAATAAACATAAAAAATTTGCAATTGGAATAATTAATATTTAATTTCAAACGAAAAATGTCGGCAAAGCAATTCAATCACAAAACACCAATAAAAACCATGTGTAAATGCAAAAAATAAAGTCATATCTAGGCTAAGGCTAGTTCTAAAGTATGTAGCCTTATTTATAAACGTTACCTAGGTGTGAGGCATTGCTAAAAGTTAGCTCTATCCCAGTGGCGTAGCTAGGTAACCAAAAGCCTTGGGGCACAAAAAAAAACTAGTGCCCCAACGAAACGAATGAAAATCGTTTAGCCCGTATTTTAGGAATTCCCCTATATTTTCTCAAATAAGTTGCCATTATTAAAGTCACTTTATTAAAATATGGATTGCTTATATTCAGAACTAGCGGCCGCCCGCAGCTTCGCTCGCCACGTTCCCGTGAATTCCAAGCATTTTAATATCTATTCACCTTTTAAACCTTCTCTGGAATTCAACAAATAGCCCAAGATCAAAATTAGCCAAATAGGTCCAGCTGTTCTTAAGTTTTAGCGAGACTAACGAACAGCAATTCATTTTTATGTACATTTTTATATTTATATATAAGACTACTTTTAATATTATATTAACAGTTAGTAAATATAATATAAAAAGCAGTGTAAGTCAGAGTCCGAGGGGCCCCTGAGCTTGGGGGCCCCGGGGCACTGCCTCGTCTATTCCTCCGGTAGATACGTCACTGGCTCTGTCACTACTTGTCATTGACTGATGGTAAGAGGTGGCAGTTGCTTAAACACTCATTATCTTTTAAGAACCGCTTGTAAGTAAGGAGGGAAGGTCCAGGATGCAAGCTATATAGGCCTGCACACACCTAGTTCGCTGGTGTCGGCGATCAGTGGTTTCACAGTGCTGTCAAATATCGCTGTCAAATTTGACAGCGTTTCAGCGTTGCCGACGCCAGCAAACTATAGGTGTGCGCAGGCCTTAAGTATTTGTCTAAGTATACGGCAGATTTTTTTATTTCTTTTATCTTACACCTTACAAAAACAATCATAGCCGTCTAGAAATCATCACTCAACAGGCAAAATAGACTCAACTTGCTTAGATAACTTTATAAGAAGACTTAAATAAACCATTGTTCTCGAGCGAGCACCTGCTAAAGCAACTTCTAGTTTTTATAAGTTTTTTTTCTATTCCCGTTTACTGCATATCAATTCTCCGTTGAATTTTTGACATGGGCTCATTTACGAGTTATTCCTAAGACGTGTTTAAATCTTTTTTGAAACTAATATATTTACCTATTTATTATACAACTAGCAGTTGGTGCCCGAGCTTCGCTCGGTATTTTTTTTTTGGTAAACTGTTGTTGTGAATCTTATACCTTTAAACGAGAAAATCTTGTATATATATATATATATATATATTTAGGATCTCGGAAACTGAGCCAACAATTTTCATGAAATTAAGTATACAGGGGTTTTCGGGGACGATAAAACGATCTAGCTAGGATTCATTTTTAGAAAATGTCCCCTTAATCGTAAAGTAAATAATCAACTTTATCATAAAATCATAACTCCTAGCGCCAGACTCCTAGGGACAGAGAACGCCATCTATTGACGAGTAGTGGAGTTTATTATTATGTCGGTAAGATCGAAATATATTAATATTTAATCAGTATGTAAGTAATTCGTATTTAAATATAATTCACAACAACAGTTTACCAGAAAAAAAAATACCGAGCGAAGCTCGGGCACCAACTGCTAGTTATATTTAAATACGAATTACTTACATACATTAATATTTTTCGATCTTACCGACATAATAATAAACTCCACTACTCGTCAATAGATGGCGTTCTCTGTCCCACTAACTCATGACTTACTCAACAGATGGCGCTAGGAGTTATGATTTTATGATAAAGTTGATTATTTACTTTACGATTAGGGGGACATTTTCTAAAAATGAAACCTAGCTAGATCGTTTTATCGTCCCCAAAAACCCCTGTATACTTAATTTCATGAAAATTGTTGGCTCAGTTTCCGAGATCCTAAATATATATATCTTATACCTTTAAACGAGAAAATCTTGTATATATATATATATATATATATATATATATATATTTAGGATCTCGGAAACTGAGCCAACGATTTTCATGAAATTTTCTATACAGGGGTTTTCGGGGACGATAAAACGATCTAGCTAGGATTCATTTTCAGAAAATGACGAGAAATGGTTTTTTGCAATAATCTTACATAAACTAAATATATGACTGTTCCTGCCATCTATTGGCGATTGTGAGCAACTAACTGCAAGCTATTCCAGCAGATGGGGTTGTTAAATAAAAATAAGCCACTAAAGATTATGACTCTTCCTGACATCTATTGCCCAATAATAATACAATTTTTTATAATAATACGATTTACAAAAAAATAAAATACCGAGCGAAGCTCGGGCATACCGGCTCGTATATATATATACAAGATTTTCTCGTTTAAAGGTATAAGATATATAACACCCAGACAAAGAACAAAAATCTGGTATGTTCTTTTCACCACTCAAATGTTTGTTTTGGTGGTAAATAATATTGTGATAGATTTTAAACAAAGTTTCCTTTATCCAAGTTTTCCAAATTGGAAAGGTATTAATCTTCGTTTATTTGTCAATTTAAAGTTGGCACCACATGGTTGCTTTAAATGCGTACTAAAATACTAGGTAGGTACCTACATAATATTATCAATTCAAATCAAAAATCAAATTAATTAATTTATATACATTATAACTTCATTATTATTTTTTTAAGTTAGCCCTGTTAATGTTTGCTATTCCATTGGTAAGTAAAAAAATACTTAGTTCATGTGCATTGTTTATCATTTCACAAAAATGATTGGACGAGTTAGGCCATTTATGTTCATGAACAGCAAGTACCTTTTCAAACACTTGTTCGTAAAGTAACTCTTATGACCCACGCATTAGGTTCATAATACAGCTTGTTAAGAGGAAACGCGAACTGCATTAAATTTAAAAATAGGTGTTTATCAGATAAGTATTATTACTATCGCGACGCCCGAATACTAAGAACAAAAAAAAAACTATACGCTGGAAGAGTTCTTTGACGACGAAAGTAAATATCCTTTGCTATCTTTTCATTTAAAGCTTACAATCTGCATGATTATTATCGGTCCGCTTCTACTGTATTGCAACATGCACACTTGCAGTGTAAATTATGTATTGATTCTAGAAACTAGTCCACAAATCAAAGAATGTTGAATTTAGATGCAATTATGGTATATTTCATTAATTACTTTTACATTTAATTAAAATTTATTTGAATTTAAGGCAATAAATATACTGAATATAGAAAGCGATAAGACTATTACAGCTCGGGCTAATTTACCTGTTGAAATCGCTTTTTCGTATTCCTCTATTTCCTCCTCCAAAACTGGAATGATTTAGATTTTTTTTTTTTCTAAATAATACTAAGCTTTGGCTATGCCTCTATTTTTTCGTTTTATTGTTAAAAATTATTAACTGGATGTCTAATAAGGACGGTAAAATTGATAAATTTTGGAAGGTTCTAAGGAATTTGTAACTAAAGATTTCTACTCATAAAGATTGTATGGTAAAAATATTTTATTTTTCGTTCAACCACATTCTAGTGTATCTGTTTCCAGAGAGGAAACATCACACATGAACTCATTGCCAACCGCATTTCCTCTTAAACCCGCGTGCGTTTTACTTTATAATGAAGCAAAGTTGCTTTTCATTACTCAATACTCATACTCTGAAAGTAGGTCGGAAGTTGCCTGAGGGGCCTAATTGAAAGTAAAACTTTCAGCCCTAGGGAGAATCGCTTTCTACTGACAGCTGACAAATTATAAAAAAAAAACAAGTTCTATTTTATTCAACCATGTTCCAACTTTCTAAAGTCTTTCTAACTGCAAGGAGGTCGTTGAACCAAATTCCAACTTTTTATTCAGCAAGTAGGTTGGAAACTCATTATAACAGGAAGAAGTTTAAAAAGTCTAATAAGATAGCGCAATGTAAAATTTAAATTTAAATAACATAAAGATAGTATTAAATAAATAATATATCTTCTAAATTACTTGATTAATATATAGCTTCAACTATTTATTTAAAATAACATAGATTTGACATTAACCATTTTTTAAATTATGAGAATGAAAATAATGGCTGAATAATGCTGGCGAGCCGAAGCCGAAGGCCCGCCAGAGAAAAAGAAAAAAAAAACCGGGAAGGCGGCAATTCAATCTTCATTTTCACAAATTTTTCTTTCATGTTTTTATTTTTACTTTCCTTGTATTCGTAATGAAAAGCACAGTGTTTACCTCGGGTGAAAGTCTTTTAAGTCCCTCAAGCTCCATTGGCGCCCTCGCTAACGCTCTGGCGCCAAACCCGTCTCGGGACTCAAAAAACATGACTTTCAACACTCAGGTAACAATGTACTAAGTATTTTACTTTGGCATTTGTTTTTAATTCTTGCTAGAGTTTTTTATCAAGAAGGATGGCAAAAGTTTTCAGTTAGCTGAAACGCTTTGCCACCACCATCGCCTAGATGTGCGCAGGCCATAAGTGATCTGCAATGGAGAACAGTGAAACGATGTCAAATACGACAGCGATATTTGACAGCAGTACCTATTTGACAGCGTTTTACTGATCGCCATCGCCATTGCCTAGATGTACGCAGGCCTTCAGTTCTTGCAATATAACCGTCAGATGACAGGAGCTGTCAAATTAATATTTAGAAACAAAAGATATTAATATTACTACGACGATGTTCGTTATTCATCTTTAATCAACTGGATAGATAAATTAGTGACACTGTACTCGTGAAATTATAAAACAAAAGATAGCAACTGGTACCACAGTTAACTCATTATCACCACAGTGAAATTAAACGGGAGTACTAAGTTGCATTTTTTTAATCAATTGAACAGATAAATTGGTGACACTAAACTTACTGCAGACTTTGAAAACTACAATGCTATTTTTATGAGTCGAATAATATCAAAGGCAGCAATATGTCAAATTTTACAAAAAGTACCCATGGCAATTTAGGGAATTTAAAAAACGCAACAAATTTTCCTCAAACTGAATCAAATATGGCGGCAATATGTCGTTCAAAATCGACTTTAAAAATCAACATTAGTTAAAAATTCGGCAATCTTTGGTAGTTTTTTGGTAGCCCGGCCTATACATTATAAAACAAATTTATTGAATTACCAAAACTCACTCCGAGTGCAGGGCGTCGATTCCAGCAACACAAATCACTCAAGCAATCGCGTAAATCGATGTGAATTGTCAATTTTTAGGGTTCCGTAGCCAAATGGCAAAAACGGAACCCTTATAGATTCGTCATGTCTGTCTGTCTGTCTGTCCGGCCGTGTCACAGCCATTTTTCTCCGAAACCATAAGAGCGACTGATGAAACTTGGTGAGTAGATGTATTCTGTAAACCGCATTAAGGTTTTAACACAAAAATAGAAAAAAAACTATAAATTTTGGGGGTCCCCATACTTGAAACTGAAACTCAAAATTTTTTTTTTCATCGAACCCATACGTGTGGGGTATCTATGAATAGGTCTTCAAAAATGATGTTGAGGTTTCTAACATCGTTTTTTTCTAAACTGAATAGTTTGCGCGAGATACACTTCCAAAGTGGAAATAATTTAAGTTTAAAAAACTTGAGAAACCGACTTCATTGTCAAACGGCTAAACCGATTTTAATCAAATTTGTTTGGGACAATCTGGACGTAAAAATAACCTTCCAAATAAAAAAATAATTTTCTAAATCGGTTCATAAATGACGGAGGCATGCAGTTACAAACATTAAAAAAATTATTTAAAAAAAAATGGCAACACCGATTTTAATAAAATTAAAATGGGACCAATCTGGAAGCAGTACCTTTCAGATAAAAAAATAATTTTTCAAATCGGCTCACAAATGACGAAGTTATGCGGTAACAAACATAAAAAAAAAAAATAAAAAAAAAAAAAACATACAACCGAATTGAGAACCTCCTCCTTTTTGATTGGAAGTCGGTTAAAAAGTTGGTCCCCCCCCCTCTAACTTCTATAATAAGAGAATAATAAAACCAAAAAAATATATATGTTGTACATTACTATGCAAACTTCCAACGATATTTGGTTTGAACGAGATCTAGTCAGTAGTTTTTTTTTTATACGTCATAAATCGTAAACCGCAATTTACCTTTCAACGAACTACAAAAACCTTTATATTATGTTATTTGATGCTACGGAACCCTTCATGGGCGAGTCCGACTCGCACTTGGCTGCTTTTTGTTTGAAAAATTAGAAAATGGAACGCGGATTCAGCGATCACTCAATCGAGCCGTGTTGCTGGAATCGACGCACAGATTGCCGTTTTTTATTTTATACGACTCCTATGTGCAGCGTTGAATACGTCGTAGGTAGTATGCAGTAGGCTTCATACATCAACCGGCACCACAGAATAAAGAAGTCAACTCAATGACATTTCTTCTCAATTGTTATAGGTTTCCAACCTCCTTGATAAAACATAATATGATAACCAACAGTCGAATACATCTTTACTTTTTAAACTTTTACAGAGAAGTTCGTAGACGCAACGGCGTCCGCATCAGGGTCACCATCACCGCCGCTGGCAGAGTTCGAGAGGGATTCCCCTGTTGACGTATCTTCTACCTCCGAGGCTGGCTCGGCCAGTGGCATCGCTTGTGGCTCCAGAGCCATCTCCCCACCTCCCAGGAACCCGCAGCTAGCAGAAAGATGGTCATCCGAGGAGATGCGCCATATACAATGCCACTTGGAGACTAAGGAACTCTGGGACAAGTTCAATGAACTGGGGACAGAAATGATTATAACGAAGACTGGAAGGTGAGTGCCAAAAACTATTCTGTAGAAATGAGTGATTGAGCCATTCAGATGATTTATTAGGTATCTCATTGAATGCTGAGGTTTGGTTGGCACAGAACGCTTCTACTATTAAGAATGTCACCGTAGAATGATTTTACTAAGCTGCAAGAGAATTATTTATACCGTATTTTACATTATTTTCGTCTACTGTAATTGATATGAAGTTTATTTGTTTGACAGCCCTATTTTGAATTTTAGGCCCGTATTCAGAAACAGGCCTATAGCATAGATTTTTGACACTTTTCAATGGAGAACTGTCAAAAAATCTATGCGAGAGTGCATGAAACTCGACACAGACTCAAGCATTGATTCGGCATACGAGCCTTACTTTCGTTCATAGAATCCATTTAAAATCTTAGTTGAACCTGCTAATAAGCCTTCAATTTTCACAATTTACGAGTAGCAAAATCAACGCGGTAGGTAAGTAGGTAAGCAATCGAATCAATTGTAAGTTTAACGAGATCAAGGCAATATCGACGGCGCGTTTCAGAAGCGATAAGGTAGGTGGCACAGTGTGCGGCGGCGCGAGGCGTGTCGGTCGCGGCGCGATGTCGAACAATGGGCAATCGGCCACCGACGTCGACGACTCCCTCGCAACTCGCCAACGTCATCGCAGCTCATACCACCTTTACAATCATGAGCTGATGCGATCTTTTGCAAAAAGTTGATGTATACTCATTCGTCGCCATTTTATCTCTTTCTTTCTAGAGAAAAAGTCTTCAAACCATACGTGCAACAGCACGTCTTGATTAAAACAGCAAAAAAGATTGTTATAAAATTCTTACGCCTGAAAATTGACTTGCCGCACGTTTTAAAATGTCCGTGAGATGGGATAAATTCAATGAAACCATTTTCATTCAGTAGGCCTACCATGAGCTCTGTCTGGCTCTGTCTCTAGTGGTGGTTCTGGTTTTGAGTTTGTGTGAGTGCTTATCAGTGCATTATACTGTGTGTGTAACGTTTTGACGTAGGATTTATTTAGTCAACACTCACACAGACTCAAAACCAGAACCATAGCCAGACAGAGCTCATGGTAGGCCTACAGTTTGTAGTTGTGTTAACATTTTCGGTAGAGTAAAATAATAAAAACCACCATTAACACTCTGCAATAAATAGTCTTCGTAAAATCACTAACACTAGTCTCTAAAATTATTGATGGTCTGAAATAAATACTACTTGATTTGATTTGATTAGGTACTGCTCGTGCCAAAGGAAGACAAGGTGTCTATTTTATCAATTATTGCAAAACTTAGGTAGATCAGAACTGGTTGAAATTGATTCATAATAATTTCATTTAAATTCATCAAGGTTTAATAATACTGTTGGTATTGAAAATATATAGCTACCAAGCATTGGTTTCAGTTTTGTATGTTATCAACAAAACGGTCAATTGTGCTAGTCTTGCGTTGAAACTTCTACATTTATTGCTTATCGACAATGTCATAAATCCACGGTCGACAGCTAACTGTAGGCTTACCACAAGCTCTGTCTGGCTCTGTCTCGGGTTTAGAATCTGTTTAAGTGTTGACTAAATAAATCCTGCGTCGAAACGTCACACCGCAGTATAATACACTAGTGAGCACTCACACAGACTGAAAACTATGAGCCAGAGACAGAGCCAGACAGAGCTTGTGATAGGCCTACTGATTGTGAAAAATTTGCAGGCTTTACGATTACAATTCTCGCTAAATCTTTCACTCCACTCAAAGTTTATTTTATTCAGCCATTATGAAGAGTCTGCTAGCAGTTCATTAATTAGGGTTACAGCTCGCTCGGTTGCTATATTTATTTCATGCTAAATACGTCTTCTTGGATATTTAATGCGAACAAAGGCCCCATATAATACACAATGAAGGTTTTTTCACGGACTATAAAGCTGTATTATTACCTTATTTATTCTTATAGTGTTTACAAGTTTGTGAGCGACGCCTTCGACATTCAGCTTTTTTTTCCATCACTCCCCATAAAATGCGTCATTTTATAATTTCCGGCTGCGTTTATTTCCAAAGTCAGTCGTTCAGAACAATTCTTTGAGTGTATAATCGGGTGACAAAATAAAATTAATTGCAGAACTGAGTTTTTTAACTGAGTACTTTAAATCTTGAATATTGTGTCTATGCTATTTTTAGTTTGGTTATCAATGAGTTTAGTTACGGTTAAAAGCAATAAAATATTTAATGCGATATCAACCGCTACGAAGAGTTTTGGGAAGTCGCAATGGGAGACAATTTGCCACACGCCGTCACGCGAGCTTATCCGAGTCAGCCCCGTCGATTAGCATAAATCTCGCCAACTAACCGTCACAAATGAACAGCGCAGGGACGCGCATCGGGCATCGGGCAGCAGCGCGCAGCTACGGCTAAACAAACTGACGATGCGTCGCGCGACATTCGCATGTTCCCGCGACGAGGCGCGACGAATCGCGACCGTCGCCCGCCCACATAAATCAGCATTATCTCGCGAGATAGCCGCCTGGACCCACCCCGCCATATCACGCTACTCCCGTGTCGTTCGAAAAAATTAATGACTCGGAAAAACGATTCGCTTATGAGGGATCTTTCACTATAATTGAATTGCTCCGCAGAGATTGGCCGAATTGTCGGGTAATATTACAATTTGCGACGGAAACGAAATGCTAAGACTGCTCGACATTTGGGTTTGCGGTCCATGACACTAAACTTAATATGGCTTGTTCAACAATTTTCAAATTTAGACAAACTGTAACTCTACAAGAAAGCTCTTACAGTAATGTTTATAGTCATAAGAACGTGTCCTTAAATGCACATATACATAATATAAATTATTAAAGATGGAATAACCATAAGTATTTTTTTTATGAATCATGTCTACCTATTTTAAATACTTAAATGTGCTAAAACAATGAGAGGTAACAAATTCGTGCTACCCTACACTCCCCTAATCTCATAAACTCGCTGATTTAAATCATACGCGTACAAATGAAGACGAGAGAAAAATAAGCGATATTAAATCTGAGCACATTAGCTCTGTCGTTTGCATCCACCCCTAAGAGATTATCATAACAATCTCTTCTAACAATGCTATTAGAATATACTAAGCATCTCTTATGTAATGTTCTATCTATCCATTGCAACAGAGATGTTTGTCCGTGTGTTTTAAAAATCTGATCAAAAATAATTCTGTCATTTACTTCAATTCTGTCCCTTGAAAATATAGAGGTTTTTCAATCTATAAACGTTTGTTTTATAATAATCGTACAATATTGATCTCTCTACTTTACTTGCACAAGTTTATTCCGATTTCAGTAGTCAGATGTCTATAAGTATCAATTTGATAAAAGTTTACTTCTGGAGATACGAGTAGGGCTTTGGTAAGAACCCTTGATTCACCTATTAGTTCATATGACGTTTCACATGACAGTTTTGATATGATTTGAGCTAGATCCAGAAAGTACCTACCTTTTTCGTTTGTCCAAAATATCCAACAATGAATATCGAAATAGTTACATAATTTTCGATGCCAACTCAAACGAAGCAGCATGCACATGGTTGTATAAAAATAAAATGTCCGCCGAGCCCGTTGCACTTGCCATGCTAATCGCGGCGAAGCTAACGCGGTAAGCTCCATTTTAAAACTCTGTGTTTGCGCAGCAGCTTTTAGTTTATTTAGCGGGGAACGGCCAAGCCTGTGTCACTCCAACGGGCCTAAATATAGACCATGTAGAATGGTGATGTACGATTGCCGTTGGGGTATGGATCTAATGAAAGAACTGAGAAAAACTCGTACAATATTCTGACAGGTGAAAGAAGATAACATTCCTATGGAAACAGTTAGTGTCCTAGCAGCAGCAGTGTGATTGCAACCCTGTCACAGGAATATCAAACTACGAAGAAAAATCTGATTGCGCCAAATGTAAATTAAAAAAATGTAAATGTAATACCTATTAGTATTATATTTCGAACCTAAAAAGTTCGAAACATATGTCAAGTGCACGAAAGGAGCCTCTGAAGCGCACTTAAAATCCTTTCACCACACTGCTGGTTTGATAGAACTAGTGATAAGAATGATAAGAAGAAGAAGTATTATATTTCAATCAGCAATCGCAATCAGTTTTTAAATCAGAGAATTAATATGAGGTCTCTGACAATCCTTACTTCCTCAGAATCTTCCGTAGGATCAAGAGATTGACGGTATGTCTACTTTAGTGATGATTGGGATTGCGTGAAAGCGTATTTCATTTTCGGACAACATTTCTCATTTCGCATAAGTACCATCGCGGTATTCAGCGTGCATGCCGCAGATTCATAAATAACTCGTACCCATAGCTAGAGTGAAGCTTCTGTATACTATTAGGTACTGTTGTTCATTCTACGGTCCGCGAGCCAATAGGGCCAATATTTCATCCACCATGCAAATATTTTGATGTTTGTCGGCTTTTGTACGACAGCTATTATTCCAGCCATCTGATGCTGTTGTTAATATTGCGTCGACATTGATAAACAGTGGCAAATTAGTTTGACTGTTTTATTATCGCCTCTTTGAATAAAAGTCGTAAAATTAAAAAAATATTTGAGCCAAATATTGAATGAAATATTCGGGTGAGCTCGAAAACCGACTACTGCTTTGATTGTGGTTATTGGATACTTCTCAATTTACCTATTTAGCATATGAATAAAACACTTTAGGAAAGCTGGATAAAAAAACATGCACCATAATTTTGGAAAAAGGTGGCAGTTTTGACCGGTTTTTTTTCTTCGACGCTCCGTGTTTAATTTCATATTACAATAATTGAAGCCTTGTGTACATAAAAGCGTTCAGCGGTGGCGATCAGTGACACGTTGTCAAATATTGCTGACTTTGACAGAACGCTTTGATGTGTATTGTGCATCGAATCAAGTAGCATTTTGAACAAAACATTTGGTAACATTCGACTTGGCTTGTCGTCATACAGTAATCTATCCCCAACGTCAGGCTGTTGAAGACGTTTTCGTCGGCTCCACTGCCAAACAATTTAATCGCCCAGACTTGGCACACTAGATCTTTGATTTACTTCTCAACAGCACCTCGAGCTCGTAAATTAATTCCTTTGGCGTGTCATCTAGTCAGCTCTATAATAAATGTGAATATTTCAAACTGTTTTGATCTAAACGACTGAAATATTTGGCCAAATAAATAAATAAATTATGATAATTTCACCAATACATACTTGTAAAATCTCACGAGACTAAGGTCGTGCAAAGCTAAATAGGACACGAATTTTCAAAAAAGATTAGCAAAGTTTAAACGGCATTTTATAAAATATGTACCTATAGAACTTCATAATTTCTGAACAAAAATTTTTCCTCATGATTGTGGAAATTCTCTTTTCGGGCATATTATTATTATTATTATTGATCTGGGTTCACACAAGTGAAGCCGCAGACGAAAGTTATGTACTGTGAGATTTTGTGAACAATTCTCGACCACATTTCGGTTGCTCAAGCAAGTGCTGTTTAAGTTGCCACTAACGTTTTCTCTGCGAAAACAATAATTGAGCTTGGAAATACGGTTTTGCAAAAGTGTAAAGCCGCATCCTTAGCGTTGGCGTGATCGGTGTGCATGTCCGTAGGCGAACGCTGGGCGAACCGCGCTTACACGCGCACCGACCAGCTCGCCATTTGTCGCACTCGCGCGATAATTGTTGATATACGATCGCGATCCGGCACCGTAATTGTCAACGCTTAATCTTCTAATTGGCTCGCATTTACCAATGCCAGTCGCCTCCCGTCGGGAACGATAGTTCGCATGCAAAAAATTGATCTAAAAACTCGAACATAACTCGGCCATAAAACGAATCGAGCGCGCGGAGTCGAAAAGCAATTCGCAACGCCAATTTCAAGAACAGTAAAAAGTGCGATTCACAAGTGCAACTTGAAGCGGCGTTTAAGAGCGAACCGAGGGCGGCGCCCACCGGGGGCGAGAAAACAATTTGGAGTTTTATCGCGGCAAGGTGGGAGCTAGCGGGGTGGCGCGTTACCTCTGATTTATGCTCCACATTAGAGAACGCGAGGCGAGGCGAGGTGGGCATCGCGCAAACTGCACGCGCGCCGCGACAACCATTGCCACTCACTCGCCTATCTTCCCTGTCCCAACGCTATAATTCAAGTCGCTTCAGCCATTTCAGCTACTCAAATGATTTTGTCAAGACTAAAGAGAAGAAAAGTACTTCCTTTATCATAGCTTGTTCTGCATGTAAGAGCAATCATAGCATGCCTACTGTGACTGTCTAAAATAGTGGTTATCAAATATAAAAACATCTGGTAGGTATAGTAAAACAATCTTCAATTTTCAATTTTATAGAGATTACCTGGTAAGATTATAAAGTGGTTATAACTTTATTGACATTAACAAACTTTAAAAAGCTCGAATTAATGAAACCCTAATACAGCTTCAAGTTAACCAACTGATGCCGCACCGTGGATATTTCAGCGTCATTCGAATTCAAAAGCTAATTTCGCTAAAACCTTAAATGAATCGAGTTGGTCTGAGCTCGCACATTATTTAACTTGTTCCAAGTTTAAATTGAAAATGCCACCGAACTCTTTGCAGAGTCGGAGTCAAACTTTGAACTTTGCCGCTGAATTGGAAATTTCTTTATAAATATCTTATTGAGCTTAAATTCAGTTGATGTCACGCTGCCGACACTAATTTTATTCGTGAAAGACGGCGTCGGGCGGCTGCGGGCGTGGGGTGACGGTGAAAATGTATGCAAACGAGGAAACGTGATATTTGACGGGGCTGAAAACGACAAAAGAATTAGGCAAGGAAAGCACCAGGAGGAGAGGCTTGGGACGTTGACGACGCGACGCCGCGCCGCCGTCACCCCTCCAAGCCCTTCACATCAGGGATTCACTTTACTTTGTGTCTCATCAGTGGATAAGTCTGTCTCGAAACTCTGTTTTATGTCAGTTTAAAAAATGAAGTGCTGGCTGTAATAACATTCCATCATTTCAGAAATTAACCCTTTCAGAACCGTCAGCTGACAGTTTTTGGAAACATTTTCATAATTAAACTCGTAATTATCTTTGGCATTTGAATCGAATATTATTGAAATGGATAATTGGGGGTTTGTTATCATTCTAAGTAGGTACTTCTACATGGTTATTATTACATGCCCATATTTACCCCGTTTCGGTTTAGGTTAGCTAGGTAAGTAGGTATAGTACAAACACAATAGGTACAGCGTGTAATATAATATGTGTGATTCATGTAAATGTACCCTTAGCAAGTGTATCGCGGGTAATCTCCCCCGCACCCCGCTGCTGGCAATATGCCGCGGGGTGAGGTTGCGGGGTGCTTGAGAAAACGTGTAAACTAATTATGTACATTTTCGTAGCCACTTATTTACATAACCACGGACTGAGCCCCGCTTTCACCGTGAATATTTCATTCGTAATCTTTATTTTGAAGGTTTAATATGACAGTTGTTTTGTTTTGAGGAAACTTTTAATATTTGTCGTTTTCTTGGTTGCCACCACCCTTTGTGTGCGCGTTAGGTCGACGCCTCCCGTAATGATAGGTGATTGTCGAACTTTTTGTTCGGTTTCAGATAAACGTTTGGGAAACTTCGTGCGGTGTAATTTGGAATTTTCGCCTGCGACGTGTCGCTTGTTGTCTGTCGGGCTTCGAGGTGCTTATTATTTTGACGACTGTTTTGTCGACTTAATAACAAGGTAGTTTCATTGTGAGGGTTGGTTTCGTTTAGCTATTGATTAAGGGGTTAAAATAGTGGAAGAAAGCGTTCAATTGTTAAGCCGAATCAATTTTAGAGACGTAAACGTGTTGTTATGAAGCATACAGGAAGCCAATAAGTAAAACTATTAGTAGGTAATGAGCTAGCGCGGCGTTTCGCGCGTATTTATAGTATTTATACCGCGCCTTCGCGGGAACTAATTTATGGAAGTAAGTACGCGGAAAATGTTTATGTAGGTACTTCAGACCTCCCTCCGTTGTTGACATCCGGCGCCGTCCCCCTATGTGCTCAACCTCACATAACTCGGATGGGAAATTATGTGATACATACCGACATACTTAACCACAGGCATTACGAGTACTTACCTATCTATGCTATACCTATGTAAGTGCTGCACACATATGCCCCTACAAAGGCAGTTATTGCTAATGGTGGCTTTGCCCGTCCTTACTGCCTTAATGCAGAAACAGTTTTCCGTAATGACCAACTTATTTGAAAATAACATGTTGACTGTGGGGTTTCTTTGCTCGTCGATACGTTTTAAAATTATAGGTAATGATAGTTTTTTATTGTGGACAATAGTTTATATTTTACTTAGTAACAAGTATTTTTTTCAAAGACTTTAGATTTTGCAAAGCCTACGTCTCACTAAGTTAGAGTGGCACAACACTGAAACTTCACTGCATTTTTGATTGAAGTGAAAACTGTTTGAGCATTTTTGACGTGGGGAAAAAACAATGAACTCGCCATCGCCACGCGTCCCGCGACACCTCAGACAAGTTTTCACTCGAGTAGGCATTCCTGTGCTATTTTTTTTATACACATAGATCATGCAAAAAACGATGCCAACCAAGCTGTTGTTTTATTTTTTAACTTTGGCTTGAGACCCACACTTGCAATCTGCAAGTGTTAAGTTAAGTCAAGTCTTTAAATTAGCCCAGACGCTACATAACCAACCATAGTCAACCAAGTTTAAACTGACGTTATTGTATTTAAATTTTTCTAAACGGTAATGTTGAAAGTTTTATTTACTTTTTTACTTTTATGCCCAATACGGTGCTGAAATGCTATGAGTAGAAGGAAAAAAAAACTTTCCTGTTCTATGCATTCTGTGTACGCATGTTTTGGGGTACTGTCTAGCTCATAATTTAATAATATTTATGCCTGTAAATTATCGATTGTGCTCTGTTTTGTGTACCTAATAAACAAATAAATAAATAAATAAATGAAAGAAAAAAAAATAAAGGTGTTAAAAGCAAACCGTACAGCAAAAGTAGTTAGTTTCCTCACTGAAAACGATTTCATAAACTAATTATCCCAGTCAAATACAATGCTATCAAAATGACAGTTTGTGTTAGTTGCCATAACTAGCTGAACTCTTGAGATACAGGCCACGACATTATCAACATGGCTCCATCGCAGCGATTACAAACTGAGACGAGCTCCACCCCCGTTGACATGTAGCGTTTTAACAGTCGGTACGTGAGCCTCCAACCCCCACCCCCACCTCCACCCCTAGACCTGACGACATTAGCAGCCGCAGACATAGGGCACGTCCCTGCCAGACGTTGACATACGTGGCTAAGAATTTTCTAGTCATAATATATTGCTGAGCTGAAAGAAATGCTGACTTTTATTTTAGGTTCCATTTAGTTCTCTACACTATCGAATTTTGCGATGTTTGCTTCTGAAAGCTTTTCAAAAAGGATGAGACTGGGCAAACTGGTATTTGTCAGGTATTCAGTATTCAAAAATTGACGTCAAATGAAAATTAAAAAAATCAAATTATAATATAAATGCTATAACATATATCTTGGAATGCTTTTCACCAACAAAGATACCCTGTAATGAATTCAGGTAGGTATCGTAGACAAGGAACGAGGGAGGTACAAGGCACAAGGCGACAGTTTTCGCAATATTGTCGGCAAACTTCCCAATTTCGGTGTCGACTTGCGAAACTCCTCACAGTGTTTTGCCAGCGAATTCAGGTGTGGCGTGCCACATACCTATCTAACCTGGTACCTATAGATATATAGCTGTGTAATAGGTACCTACGTGACTCCGAATTGTGGGCTTTGTGGGAATTAACGCCGGATTTGCAAGGAATAACTCCGGCTGGTTTACCGTTCTATAAAATATGTGCCGCTGAATTTCACGCTTAGTGAAATTACCTTTCTAAAATTCTAACAAGAATTTCGAAAACATTTTCGTTGAAGTGTTTAATTTTGTATGAATAAGCGTGGCACATCTAGGCGATGGCGATGGCGATCACGTGAAACGTTGTTAAATATGACAGCGATATTTATTATTTATTTCTCCTGGTAGTTTAATATAAGATACTGAAAAAAAAACCTTTTCACTGTCACGCTACATACTTATAAAAAATAAATAATTAAAAAAGCTTTATTATAAAACTATGTGTAAGTGTCGCCTGTGGCGGTGAAAGCCTCCTCCAAGAGCTTCCATTCTTATCTTCTCTTGCCTTCCTCGCCCAGAGTTTCCCAGCTACTTGCGCTATATCATCACTTCACCTTTTGGAAGGTCGTCCTTTTTTTCTTTTTTTGTCCCATGGACTCCATTTTAGTTTTATTCAGGTACATTCTTATCGGTTATCAACTCATCATTTTATATGTATTAGGATCCCTCAGCCAATATGAGTTTTTTGAAAATATGAGCTAAAACAAAAGCTTTGTGTTTTGAGAATTTAAAATCTATGACAATTATAGGTGAGGGTGTCGTTTTCTAAAGGATTTTGAATAAACATAAATAAATCTTATAGTAAAAGAGCAGTGTGCTGACACCGTTCTGCAATGTGACACCATTAGCGGACCAAACAGCTGAACAATAGAACAAAACAAGACGGAATTTCGCGGCGGCTGGCGCGGTCCGCCTTCGATATCTGTCTGTCCACTAAATTATACATTTACTTAGCTAATACCTATTGTGCTACAATATTAAAAGATATTATTGAATAGTGCCATTTCTTTGATAAATTACAATCCGATATCGTCAATCCACAGTAGCATATAATAATTAAGTATATATTTACAAAAAAACATTATAATAATATTATATCAGCTATCTAGTTCCCATAGTACAAGCTCTGCTTAGTTTAGGGCTAGATAGTGTTGTGTAAGTTGTCCACGATATGTATTTATTTATGTTATTTTTTATACTATAGGTAATATATTCGCAGGCGAGTCGAGGATTTTGTGCTATAAAAACGTTGACGTGCAAAAAACTTTGCAACAAATGAGTGGGTTATGTCAATAAATTACAAGACAAGTTTTACCAAGCGTTTCTTTTATGAGACGAAGACATGCATTAGTTTTGTCGAAAACATGTTACCAGCACAATTAGCAGCATTGTTTCGTTGTTTATGAAATAATGCTTTTCCGGTGCAAGCGCAAACCAACATCAATGTAGACTATAATCATAGTCTGTCATTAAAATGGTACGCATAAGTAATATTTGTTCAAATTCACTAATTACGCCACTAATAAATACTTACACGCCACATATGCCGTACACTAATGACGGCGCTGCACAAAATGTTTTATTTGCAGCTCGCGTCGTACTGTCATGCCATCTGAAACTTTTATACTACTGTAGGCCTACCATAAGCTCTGTCTGGCTCTGGCTCTGGTTTTGAGTCTGTGTGAGTATTGACTAAATGAATCCTACGTCGAAACGTCACACACACATAAACTTAAAACCAGAGATAGAGCCAGACAGAGCTTTTGGTAGGCCTACTGTTTAAGTTACTTTATATTGTGCAAAACCTTTCCCACACAACCGTCAATAGGGCAGTTATCATGCGTTATCGGTGCTTTAAGTTCTCGTCATGATGTTATTCATAATTTAGGCACACTAATAAAGTTTTGCAAGTACTTCATGCATCGTTTCTAATTGATTAATTATGTTCTTCTCAATTCTTCACAGTTTCATAATACTTTGAAAACGTTTGAATACAGTTATTATCAATAATACCTTAATAAATTATTTCTTAGTTCGTCTTATACTGTAGTGCTGTTAGTAGTTTCAGTTCAGTTTCAGTTTCATTTATTTAGAGAGTATTTTAGTAGTGCTCATTATGTAAAGGACACGATTTTGCCCTTTAATTCTCCCATCCTTTCAACCTGGGCCCTGTTTAATAAAACTGACAATTCGACATTTAAGTCAAAAAGCGACAAAATTGTGGAATTGTCGTGCTTAAGCTGTTTTATAAAAGTGACAAATATGTTACAAACAGGTGGTATTACGACATATTTGTCAAAACTCGACAATTATGTCATGAAACTACAGTCAAATCATTTCTGACATTTGTCGGGTTGTCGCGACAATTTTGTCGACTTCTGACATAATTTTGTTTTACGGAGCTACACAAACACCTTCAAAATACGATTTCGCGACAGAGGGTAAAGCTCCTGTCAGAATCGTCAGACAATTCTACAAATATGTCAATATTTCGCGACAATTTTATGTTTTATAAAGAAGATTTGACAAGTTTTCAACGACAAATTGTCACCTGTCACTCGTCGTTTCAAGAAAAATATTATACAGAAAAAGGCCGAATTGTCGTGACAATGTGACATATTTGTAAATTTACTACCATCAAAATTTTGTCGCCTGTCGGTTTTATTAAACAGAATAATTGTCGAATTGTCACTTTTTGACATATGTCGGACTCGTCGAATTGTCAGCTTTATTAAACAGGGCCCTGGTAGTTTTAGACCAACAATAATAGGGCTACTAACGGTCTGTAATTTAAGAAAACAAGACTTCAACCTTCAAAAAGGTCTAGGCCAAAAAGTGGCCTGCACGATACGCCGACGTGACGGACCATCTCGGCTATCGTCGATCTCTACGTCTAGCAAATGCGATATCAATCAATACTATTGTCAAAATCGTGCAAGTGTCGAAAATCAGCCACAGTCTCATCCGGACCTCCCAGGGCGAGCTATATATCACTCGCTGCGCTTCATCCGCCCAACTCCGCCCTATTGCTCATTAGATATCTCTAATTCACATCAATCTCCGGTGCCCTCCCAAATGTTGAAAATTTATTTTCATTACTCATACTCTGAAAGTAGGTCTGAAGTTGCCTAAGGGGCCTAATTGAAAGTAAAACTTTCAGCCCTAGGGAGAATCGCTTTCTACTGACAGCTGTCAAATTATAAAAAAAAAAACAAGTTCTATTTTATTCAACCATGTTCCAACTTTCTAAAGTCTTTCTAACTGCAAGGAGGTCGTTGAACCAAATTCCAACTTTTTATTCAGCAAGTAGGTTGGAAACCCATTACAACGGTAAGAAGTTTAAAAAGTCTAATAAGATAGCGCAATGTAAAATTTAAATTTAAATAACTAAAAGATAGTACCTATTAAATAAATAATATATCTTCTAAATTACTTGATTAATATATAGCTTCAACTATTTATTTAAAATAACATAGATTTGACATTTACCATTTTTTAAATTATGAGAATGAAAATAATGGCTGAATAATGCTGGCGAGCCGAAGCCGAAGGCCCGCCAGAGAAAAAGAAAAAAAAAAACCGGGAAGGCGGCAATTAAATCTTCATTTTCACAAATTTTTCTTTCATGTTTTTATTTTTACTTTCCTTGTATTCGTAATGAAAAGCACAGTGTTTACCTCGGGTGAAAGTCTTTTAAGTCCCTCAAGCTCCATTGGCGCCCTCGCTAACGCTCTGGCGCCAAACCCGTCTCGGGACTCAAAAAACGTGACTTTCAACACTCAGGTAACAATGTACTATTATACTATACCGTAGTGACGTTTTTATTTCATTGCTCTATTTACAAAAATTTGGATTTTTGGTGAAAGTAATAGAAGGATTTTTTTACACAATCCTAGTGCTCTCAATCGGTGAAGGAAAACATCGTGAGGAAACCCGCGGCTTAGTCAGCTCCGCACGTATTGACTATGTCTTTCCTGTGGATTAGGCCGACAAAGCTGTCAGGATGGTATAGGTGTTGGACAAGCCTATTTAATCTAAAATCCTGTCCCAGGCACTATAGCGTCCCGTACGTAGGGGCATGAGTAATCACCAGTTGCTCCTGGCGCTATTTAAATCATCTACAATAGATGCAAAGTCTAAATGCCATATGCCTGTTTTGTAATAGAAGGCCTTTGTTCTTGAGTTTTTTTACAATTAAATGCATGATACCTGAAGCATTAGCTAAGAGGTACCTGAAACTAGGTACCCGAAACTAAAATCTAACAATCTCTTTTATAAATATAATCTCAAATTCAACCCACAGCTTGATGTGAATCAGTCCTGAAAAGCGTAAACGACAGTAAATTAGCAAGTAGCTTCGTGCCTAAATAGGTTCTAATATCCTGTTGAGTTGTTACAGAAACAAAATCAACTAGTTTTATGTAGGTATTCATATCTCCATCATGGATATAGTCCTTTAGTAAGTAATCAGAGTCGACGCTGGATCATTTGTCATCGCGTCAGTCACCCGTCAGCGCGTTGATACGCCCTTACAGTAATCACATCTCTGGATGATACGAGATTACAGCTTTCTTTTCTTTTATACTTATTTCATAAGATTCGTGAATTTAACATGTCTAATTGATTTATTATCTAAAGTTGAAGAAACTTCTACTTTGTCACAATCAAAGTACCTATGTTTAAGTTCTAAATTTTAACGTAAGTTAATTTTAAGTTTAACTTTATTACACGGCAAGCAAATCATCTACGCATTACGACGCCATTTTTTAGTGCCCACTAGTGATGTGTCTCGTCGCCCGGTCTCAGTAGGGATGTCTTATTCCCAAAACCGCGGCTATTACAGCCCAGGTACGGGTGTTATTTCGTTTTAAGTTGCTGTAAAAATGGTATTACATTTACTAAGCACAAATAATTTTGAAATGACGGCATTGATCTAGGCTATGCTATAGCTATGACTAAAAGTTCTAAAAGTCACAATTATTATTCATCATTAAAAACGAAGGAGAAATGCAAGCCCCTACAAGACGCTACATTTTTTCCCTTCATTATTATGACACATTGATGTATTAGTACCGAGCGTTACAATTAGACGTGAATATATTTCAGGAGATGAGGCTTCAGATTTCAAACGCATCGGTTGCATGACGCCGTCGGTCCGGCGTTGAGTCGTGACGTGACCGTGGCGAGATCGACACGTCAAGTCGGTATACGACACCGAAGCGACACCGTATCTGACGACCTGTCAAAAGATAGACAAGACTTGCTTTCTGGAAGCTTTGATTGACGCATTAAATACAAGCTGTAAAAAAACTTCTAATGAGTAGGTAGGATTTCAAACGCTTTAGATAATGGTAATCAAAACAGTATTTTTCAGTTATAACTATGTGGAACAGTACCCAGTGTTGGTACCACATTTCGTCTACCAAATGTTGCTTTAGTGTCTCTCTCTTTTGTGTGGAAAATTGATGAGATAACAGCTCGTTTCGATCGTTTCTACGTAACGTATTTTTGCTCTCTCATCTTTTCTCCATACAAAAGAGAGAGACAAATAGGCGAAACGAAAACATCATTTCGCAGACGAAAATGTCGTAGCAAAACTCCGACTTCGGATACTGAACAAGCATTCCTAAAATTAATGTTAATAGAATAATCGTCGTTTTTGTTTCAAAATCTTACCAAAGGCTGCTCTGACTGTGATGAAAGAACAGCACAGCGGTAGGTATTTTGATACTTCATTCTAGCTCCTGTCGAACGACGACTAACGAATTTCAAATATTGAAATCCTATTTATGTAATAGAGAACAAGTCACAGAGTTGAATGGAGTAAGGTCAAACAAAAATATTGTAAAATTAGGTGTACCACAGGGATCAATTTTAGGGCCTCTCTTGTTTTTAATGTATGTTAATGATGTTTCTGTAGTTTGTAAGGATATTGACATGGTCTTATTTGCTGACGACACAAGTTTAATTATTAAGGATAAAACGATTGATGGTCTTAGTGTTATACTTAGGGATGTTATGCCCAACTTAGAAAATTGGTTTTCTGTTAATAACTTGTTATTGAACATAAATAAAACACATGTTGTAAAGTTTTGGTTAGGAACCGGCGTATCACCAAATATATCACTACAAGATACATTAAGGGATTTGTCTTTGCCTAGTACCGATCGTATCAAGTTCTTAGGAGTCTGGTTAGACTCGAAATTGACATGGGCGGTTCATATTGACGAGTTAACGAAGAAATTGGGATCAGCAACGTATGCTATCAAAAAAATTAAAGAACTAGGAGGTATCAAAGCAGCAAGAGATGTATATTTTGCATATTTTCACTCTATAATGACTTATGGTATTATGTTTTGGGGTGCAGCCGCTGACTCTAATAGGATATTTATATTACAAAAACGTTGTATAAGATATATTCTAGGTATGAAACAAATGGACTCTTGTAGAGATAAGTTTAGAGAGTTAAGCATAATGACCATGACCTGTGAATTTATTTATCAAAATATTGTGTATGTTAGAGAAAATTTAAGTTATATGACATTGAAACAGGATTCTCATAGTTTTAACACAAGACATAAGACAAATTTAGTGACGCCAGCGGTTAGACTAGTTAAAACAAGGAAAAGTTTTGTTTTTGTTTCTATTCAATTTTACAATAATATTCCTATTGACATTAGAAATAAGAGTGACATTGATTTTTTTAGTTTTATTAAAAATAGATTAATATCTAAAAGTTATTATAAAATTGACGAAGCTCTGGCTGATAAATTTATGTTTTGTGATCATTTACCTGTGTAAGTGACTTATTTATTTATAATTTTACATTCCTATTTTAAAATAGGAAATAACGTCATTTAATTTTTAATTTTTAATTGTTTTATTTTTATTTCGTATTTTAACTTTTATTATTTAACTTTTTATTTCGTATGTGTTGATTAGAATTTGTTTTATTATTATGTTAACTATTTTGTGTGACGAATCTAAGTACATGTAACATGTCTAAAGAGAAATAAAGATTATGATTATGATTATGAACATGTTCCGCCACGGCTAGTTACCTACTTATTATCCATTATGAAATATTCATTGGCCACCGACATGGATTGTTGTCACTGGAATTATCCGGCAGAAATCACTTAAAGCAGTAAGGCCCACTATTAACGCTAATTTGCTGTAATCGGTGCCGAGAGCGCTGGGAACGTGTTTATGCAATACTGTTTAAGGCAGTAGAATACAAAAAAATGTTCTTTATAAAAAAGCTTGTCAATGATTAAAATTAAAATAATACCAAATAAAACTAGGCCTAATAAAATGGCGTAATGGTCATTAAATTTATTTTAATTTTGTTCTGAGAGTAACCTAATAAAAACAAGCATTGATAGGAGTGTCATTACGTGCGTCGAAAAATAAAATAAGAAAAAGTTTTCTTGAATAGAAAAAAGTCACAATCATCAGCATTAACGCAGGAAAAGTGCGCTAATGAGCGGCCCAGTGGAATCACAATCTCGCGCCATCTGTCTCTAATCAACGAATCGAGTTAATTAAATCGCGTTGGCAATATGGCGGCGGGTGTAATTGCTATTAATAAAGCGCTCCTGTATAATTAGACGGTGGCTTGCGCGGATTGGCTACCTAATGTCACAGCTTTAATGTTAAATAGCTGGTTCACTCTTTAGTCGAACTATTATTTTATTTCTATTTTAGATGCCAATTTATTGTAGATTGCCTTGTAAAATAAGCTGAGATTTTTATTGTTCGAAATTCAACTTAGAAGTACATAAGGTGTCATAAATTTAGGACTTTGTTATCTTTAAAATTTTTGAAACTTGTGAAAACTTCAATAAAGTATAAAAAATGATGATGAATAATGGACGATTTTAATATTTTTAATCGTTTTCTTAGTCTAATAATGTAAATCATGAAACTGCTACAGAATAATATAACTTGTACAGTTTCATCGTTTAGTTTGTAATTTGCACTCTCTGTAACATTGTTTTTAATAAATCATTTCTATTTCTAAAAAAACATGTACATTTTGTTGCTTCATTTCGTATTACGAAGTGCTCTAGCTTCTTTATAATCATTAGCTATGACGTCAGATGTGCTCTAATCACGACGTGATAACATTGCGCTAATGGCGTGCATAGCTATTGCATAATCACATCCAACGCTATCGCGGGGGTCATAATTTAATAAACACGACCTGTTCCGATTAAAATCGAATTCTGCACTAATTTTGCATCTCATAAGGAAATGCTGTTCATAATTTTATCTTGGGCAACTGCAGTAACAACTTGTAATATATTTTTATGAAGGATAATCATCACCAGACTGAATCAGTCCACTGTTGGATATACCTACGCTGGCTTTATATTTTGTAGGTTTGTCGTGGTCACCACGATTAGCAGGCGGATTGTGATCGATGTGTTATGTTGGTGTTGATGGTGCTTAGTTGCCTCTTACGTTATTTTTTCTAAAATATTTTTACGTATTAAATAAAAAATAAAAATATTATTGAGTACATTTATTCCAACTAAAGTACCTTGCCTTGCCTACGAAGTCTGGTATATTTTGTATTGTATCTTTTATCATATCAGCCATGTACTGCAAAAGAAGTGTGTGACGAATTAGACCAGTTATCTGTGTACACAAAGAATAAGAGTGTGAAAGGATGCATGGTCGGCGAGGTTTCAATAGTCCGTGCAGTAGATTCATCAAATGAGACGTCGAGGAAAACAATGATTGCCGAGTTCGCACCTCGCTTCGTGCCTCTCTAATTAAGACGACATGCGTCCGCGCACTGATGCAACTCTTCGCGCTCGTTTAACTCACAATCTCACTAATTTTACCCTTGCCTCGTCTCCGCTACACGTAATTATCACGTTAGAATTCACTTGAATTGCGAATGTAAGCGCACTCTACAAAAACATAAACATTATACGGTGGAATGCAGGTTCCAGCTATATGCATCATTCCCGACCCGCCGAGAGAATGTCACTTGCTACATTAATAACCTTTCATTCAAGGAACAGATTCCGGGCTTCAGATGGCACTAATTTATTAGTAACGTCTAGATTTCAGCCTTAGATATGCATTTTAACAATGTCATAACAATAAAGTCGCGCTGTAAACGGCCGGTCCTTATTTCTGTCTTCGGTATCTGCTCATTAAAACGACTCATGTGCGCGCGATGTTGTTTTGCTTTCCAACGGTTTTCCGCTAACTTTTGGGTGGTAGGATGATGGACGACGTCGGTGGCCATATATCATGGCGGTAATATATCGCACAGTGCGGCGAGTGTCGCCATTAACGCACGCGTGCAATTGCCCGTGCCGTGCCGTGCTCCGTAGTCCCGTAGACGCTATAAGAAGCGTCTCACAAATCGACGCGCGCGACCACGTCCAATGTGCATAAATCTTATTTTCTCATTTTCGTTTTCTCTCGATCTTGTGAAATCATTTACAAACGACGTCCCTAACGTGTCACATAACCATTGTTGAGCTCTATGAAACTAATTTATTCACATTGAAGCATAAAATTTCCTGGGAGAAATCGGTCCAATCAAATTGGTATTGTAAATCATATATAATGATATGTCTTCACAGTCATAGTTCGCTACTTGGGTGGCCGTTCATCTGCTTTGAATGTTAGTGTGATAGTTCGCGGGTCAGAAGCCACATTCCGTGTTCTCGTTACGCCAGCTCCGACAGCGGATTGTCAAGGCTCATCTCCCGCCATCGGCATCTCTGCCGCCTGCCACGGGCTACGGTGAAAAAAGTGAGAGGCTGATAGGCGAAGCCGCATCTCAGCTTACAGTAAAAGATTTGTTGTTTCCGTTCTCACCGCCTCAATGATTACCATTTTATGTCGATTAGGAGATAGTATTTCACGCAGTCGCTACCGATACCAGTTTTTGTGACACTCAACTCTGCCCACGAGTTTATTTATCGTTGATCAGTTTCTGACTGTGCTTTTGTTATTTATCTTTTGGGATAACTTATTTTTATAAGAGCAAATACAGTCCCGTTGTTTATATTGAAAATGATAACAGGAAACCGCATCGACATACATGACTGTAATGGGAGCTATTATGTCGACCAACCACAACCAATTTCACTCACTGAACAAAAACATACACCTTTACAAAAATGTCTACCCATTCATCTTTCTTGAACGGAGACATTAAAGAATGTCTCTGTTAAAGAGGGGAGGGGAACGACAGCTTAGACTCAAAGTCGTATGAAACTATTCACGATGTCGCCCCAGTGTTTGCTACGTCTCTCAACACGAGAAGAAGTGACTTTCAACTCAAGGGTTTTTTACCATTAACAATTTTATTATTTTTGTTTTATGTAGAGTCATTGCTCAAGATGTATTTGAAGAAGGGTGCCCAAATATAAATACATAGAAGTAGGAGCTTACATTCTCGTTTTGTGCCAAAAGTAATGGCTGTGCGAGGTGAAATATTATTATATATCTTGTAAATTCAAGTGATACCTAAAGTACAGCAACTCGAAGGGGTATTAAATATCCCTCTGTCTTACCAGCACTTGATAGATGGGTAACTTACCAAATTTCATGCAGAACGGATTTAGTTCTGTGGCTTTATTGTATTTTAGGTACCTATTCGTAAAAATGGTCAGACAAATAAACTTATACAAACACGCAACGGCAATTCGTGCAAGTAGATTGCGAGATCATAATAAGCAAAGGTGCCACTTAATCTATTTGTTGCTCACAGAACTTTGCGATTCTTCATACTAATTGCATGCGCTAATTTGCTATCCGATATCTCTTACCGTAGGAGGTTATAAGCAAAAGTGCATTTGAGCCGCCCTCAGCGTGCAGAAATTTTAGTTCAAGCAAGTAATTGTCGAATAATTGCGTTAATGTGAAAATATACGCTTTAACATAACAATGGAACGTGGAAGTTGATAGTATAGAAATGTGCATTGTAATATTATTTACGTTTCACGCTTTTTCACGCAATAAAATAGCGCACAATAAACAAAAGCACACATGAAAGCTGTTAACAATAATTTTGATATAATATTACGTGTGAGCCCTTTGTGTTTTTACGTCCTCCAAACTTCAACCAGTACTGAATAACAATAATTTCGATTATCCGCGAGGTATCTTTTCTTTTGCTTAATCAGGCTTTTGAGCTGAACTCAAACATTGACTATAATCTCAATACCCGATCCCAATGGAAGACGAACTGCGCACATAATGTTCTCTCCGTTTTCGGCAGACGCATGTTTCCGACGGTGCGCGTGTCGTTCGCGGGCTGCCGCGCGGAGGCGCGCTACGCCGTGCTGCTGGACGTGGTGCCGGTGGACGGCAAGCGGTACCGCTACGCGTACCACCGCTCCTCCTGGCTCGTGGCCGGCAAGGCGGACCCGCCCGCGCCCGCGCGTCTCTACCCGCATCCCGACTCGCCCTTCTCCGGGGACCAGCTGCGCAAGCAGGTCGTCTCCTTCGAGAAGGTCAAACTCACCAACAACGAAATGGACAAGAACGGACAGGTCAGTATGACTATAAAATTGGGAGTCATCGCTCCTGCTGCTCAAATCTCAATAAATCAGTCAAAGTACGTACAGGTAACAAATGATTCACACGGAACAAGGTGAATTATTCACGTCATTGCTGCCCATAAAATGTGTGTATTTGTTATCATAGTTGGTGCTAAATTCGATGCACAAGTACCAGCCGCGAATACACCTGGTGCTCCGGCGTGAAGGAGCCATCAACGCGCCCATCACCGATCTCGACCAGGAAGAATTCAAGACTTTCATCTTTCCAGAGTGCGTCTTCACCGCGGTGACAGCTTACCAGAACCAACTCGTGAGTAGGCCCAGACAGCTCTTTATGGCTTCGCAAACTTGTTTATTTGCCACCACAAATCACCTTCTTGTTTCTATCATTTGATTTCTAAAATAGATCAGAGAGACGAGCGTTTCAAATCGCATTGCGCTGTCGGGTGACTATCGACGATGGCTATTTCAGTGGCACTAATTGCATCTCGGTGAAAGGTATGTCCACTGTGAACAAAGGGAGGTGGCACATAATTTTTGTGTATCAGGCGGCCACACGCGGGCGTCGCTGACGACGGACGGACAGCGCGGCTGATGCGCGCTCGACACTGACGATTAAAGTTTTCACCCGAGCTATATTTAAAGCCCTAGCCGATGTCCTACTCAATCCTGTCCACCGTCTCGTCTCGTCTCTGCTGGTCACATTCCAAATAACATTCTAATTCAAGCCGTTTACTAGCTGTTACGTTGACTATTAGCATCATACAACGTAGTACTATTATTTCTTCAGTGACACAACGTAATGAGAAAGTATCAGTGGTTTCTGATTAGATACTAAATTGTCTACTGACTTGTGAGTATCTACTCTTGTGTAGTATATTTAACTAGCAGTCTCAATTATGACCCGCTATCCGCGCCGCTCGTGCGTCCGCCGGTTGCGAGCCCTCGCCGCATATGTCGCCACGCGCAATTAATTCCCTGTCACAAAAGCGTTTGGGCGTCTCCGTACTCCTTGTTTTGCTCCTTTTGTTTCTCGTAGTAAAATAATTAGGACGTTTTGAGGTTCATAAAGGAAGTTACTTTATATCGACAACGCGGTACATAAATCTTCATTCGTTCGTTAATTAGTTGCTTTGAGTTTCAGTTTAGTGGTAACATTAGACGTTTCAGTTCTTCTTAACTATTTATTATAGTAGGAGTATTCGTTTCATTTAAGATAATTATTTTAGGAATCAGAAAATTGTTTTATTTGTCGGGTTTAATTTTATCTTATAAACCGTGTTTCCCTTATACGTCGTTAATAATGTCAACATAAATTTTCCTCATAAGGTGAAAGCTTTAAAGGTCATGAGCAGTGCACACTAGTGCCTAGATGGGCCTAATCGGATATATCTCTTCCTTAATAGTTTGGTACAGTTGGCTCCAAACGACTCCCCAGGGTCGAGGGATATTGATTTCTATTGATTCTAACGCACTTCTAGATTTACGGCTTCCACCTAGCGACATCGCTGGTCATTTACTAGCCTAGGTATCGTTGTGTTCGGCCTATTGATTTATAGTTCTGCTTTGTGCGAAGAGGCCATCGCTCTTCCTCCTCTGTGAATCTATAACTATTTCATCCCAGTGCGGAGAATTAAAATAATTTATAAACACATTCTTCAAGGTATGACATTCTCGAGCTTGAAACTTCTGATCGTGAAAAGCATTATTATCTGAGTTTCGATCGCAACCTCGCGCGGGAGGCCGACGCAAACGCAACTTGCCCCGATTTGGCTGACGTCACACCTCTGACAGCTACAACATTTGTCGAACGCCGGAGATAGTGTCACTGATAACCCAATCCCTTACAACAATAAGAATACACTTAGCATGTTTGCACCTGCGCTGTGCGAGCCGGCTGAGATCGATATGACTCTACCCGCATATCATATAGCTGCCCACTTAGACACCTTGATAAAAATCAATAATCCCACTTTTAATACCTATCGGAGCAATATAAATGTATCCTATACGTGTTAGAAAAAAATTATAACAAAATTTTTAGTCGTCTGCGACATTTATTAAATCGATTTAAGATGAAACATCATTATTGGTGCTTTATCATACTGGAACGTTGATACGAAACGAGATAAAACATTCTGGACAAAGAACATGAATAGTGTTTTTTGTGTGTCGCGGTGTGAGACGGAGCGTCGCCGGCGCGCGCGCTGCGGGGCGGTTTCCCGGGAAAGCGGAGCCAACCTGCTTCAATATTTAACATTTTTACACCCACCACACTATTGTCAAGATGCTCGTTTTCTATAAAATCCTTTGTGTGGAATTCGACTCTCTGCGAGGTGACAATGTTTGTTAACGTTTACGCATCCTCAATGCACACAAAGCACTTTTTTATAAGTCGATGACTTGTGAATTTGTGATGATCGATTGGCTCGTAAGGTGACTTGAATGTAAAATCTAAAGCTCTCCGCAATATTATAAAAGGTGTTATTACTACAGTGTTTGTATTCGTTGATCACTTTAATCAGTCACTTCCACAAACAACTATCGGATGTATTGAGGGATGACAATCGAGTTACAGTTAAATAATAGATACACCATGATGGCAGACACCACAAAACGGTAAGATAAACTGACCAGAGAAATCGGAGTCAGCATTCGTGTTGGTCATGCTCCATCTTACTAATACGCGGCTTGAGAAGATAATCACGGAAATAACTGCGTGTGCTCGACGCATGTAGACGCAAACTATCTCAATAGGCGCTTAATTGAAATTTATATCTCATTTCTCAGTATCAACAATCAATATTCTAAAATATCCAAAGCTCTAAGCGTCCACAAACGAGTTCTACGAGAGTACAATCGAACAATATAATGAAGGAGTAAGGCAAACACAATTTCAATAACAAAGGGGAGCCATGACAAATAAACATATTTCACGGGCCAAAATGGCTGCGGTCAGGTGTCATGAGTTCCTCCCGCGCACCTCCGTACTGCTTCTTTTTCTTCTTTTATAATCGATTTATTCTTTTCAATGCAAGCTGAGCTTTGTTAGGTCGTTTGTCGACTTTATATTGTAACACTTTTAGTCTCGATTATTTTGTACTTTGACTTAGACACTATTCGTTATTCATTACATGTTGCATGGATACCTACTTATGCATTAGGTATAGGTACTGCCTTTATCAGTGGGGTTTAATTTGAGTAAATATATTTCGCTGCATTCAGTTTAATCTACATTGTCATTCAATTTCGTTATGCTCGCCTAAAAAAACTGCTTTAATTGATATACTTAGAATGTGGTACGATAACTTTGAAATTGAATTCTGAATTTTAATTCTGCAACTTCTAGTGTTCTTCACAGACCCCTATATCCATATTTTTTGAATTGACATATTTTATTCTTTAACATTCAGATGCCAACCATAATATTCAATGAAATATGACTACTACTTGCTAACATGAAAGCAACATAATTCAAAAATACAAGGAGTCAATGTACTTGCTTAAGAGTGGATTTAAAATAATTTAAGATGGAATTTATTTATTGGATCTCTATCCTGTTCCCTCTCGCGGGATCTTGCTATGGTATAGTAGTTCGATCGCGGTCACTCGTGCCATCGATCACTTGAGGTGTGACGTCAAGCAGAGCCATCGTGTGCGGCCGCATTAATTTATTGCGTCTGAGTCTTCGCATAGGGTTTCTAGAGGAAAAACTATTAGTACTAGCGGTCGAGCCTTCACTGAGTTTTATACTGTGATCGATCGCATAATAATACGAACGATCTCAGGCATCACTCCTTCTAACCAATGCTTCGGCAGGTTGAGTCTGCTAAGTGCAGTGGATACAGCATTTTAAAATGCATTGGCAACCTTATTTTAATTAAAACTTTAAAGTCATCACTGACAGCTGATGTCATTGACACTGACTTTAACATTATAATATGTCTTTGCAACAATGCTGCAATCTTATTTTTGATAATCTATTATCACAGAATCCTTGATGAATCAAAATATTAACTAAAGAAAATAGAAATGTGGCAAATTGCGTATTCTTTGATATTCAAAGTTTACAGCAGAAATATCGGACACGAGTGTAAAGTTGATCTTATTCTTACCGTCGGCCCTCTTCGGGATCTTCTCGCAAGACTGAACAGAGAAGCATCAGTTCTTCCTTCCTCACAACCTTAAATCTAGCGAAATGAAAAGTAAAAACCTCCCACGAAGATCTACCAAGAGTGCAAATGTGGATGGTCCGAATGCTAATCAAGATAATAACTGAAGTTGCAGACGATTTGTACAATCTTCATACAATGAATTTCATCTTGTCTGTGGGAACGATTACGGAAAGTTTACATCTTATTGACATTTTGGATGAAGATGAAAGTGTATGAAGACGTTTAGTTTTATACTCAAAAATAAAAATTAATAATGCTATACAATCATCTGTCCCATTCATTTTGCGAGATACTGTACATCCGCGATGTCAAGAAGGTCAGAATGAATCTCTTTCGTCCGATTTTTATGAACGTTACGCAGGAATATGCACTAAACAAGTTTTACGGAACGGCAATTTGCTCGAACCGACGGTATGTTTCTGGGAATATTATCACACTTGGGCTGGTTATACTTGTCTTGTCGAAGCCACATGCAGTGTTCATTATTTCAGAGCGTTTACGAATTATTGACAATAAAGCATCGGTTTTCTCGAAAACATCATTACGACGCGCAGCTGTAGGTCGTTCGATGTGTGCTGTGAGAGTCTGACTGCCAGACTGTTGTCTAGTTTCGACCCGTGACTTTATCCGGGATTTAGCAGTCAGCATATCAGAATATCTAGTATACCTACTTATTGAACCTATTATTCACTAAATCTTTAGTGTAGTAACTAGGTAAGTACAACTTTTTACAGAGATTTTCCTAGGCGTTTTACTTACTACAGAAAATCACTAGCACAGATAAATAATTAATGAATAAGTATTGTGAACAATCCATACAACACTATCTAGGCCCAAACTAATATCTATTATTATTATTATTATTAATTATAATCTATTATTCGGGTATTGTATCTATTATTTATTGTTTTTGTAAATACATACCTAATTGGAATACAATATAACACCCAGACAGAGAACAAACATCTGTGTTCACCGCACAAATATACTTGTTTGGAGTTAATACTGTGTTCGACACAAAATGCACTGTTTAAAATTGAGTTTCAATCATGTTGAGAGTCCCTATAGTTACAGCTTATAGCACAAAAGTTAGGGTTTCATTTAGAACAAATAAAGAGGCTTCCGTCGACCCGGACCGGTAGGTACTCGGACCGCAGTCCCACTCGCCGGAGTAATTTAATTTTATTATTTTTCTTCCGGCGACTCGGACCACTTTTGAAATGATTGAAAAAATCTATTGTTCGAGGCAATGCAGTACAGTCAAACGCAAAAGTAGGTGTAGAAAGTAAACATTAAGAATAAAACTCGTTGATTGAAGACACAATTTATTTTTAAAAAATCTAATTATTAACAGTTATTAAAATATACATAGATAGATAGATAGATAGATAACTCTTTATTGTTCACCACACAAAAAATACAGTACAGGACATAAAAAATTAACAATTAGGTAAAACAATGGGCGACCTTATCGCTGAGAGCGATCTCTTCCAGGCAACCTTTGCATGGAAAGAAATAACGAATTGAAAGGCGGTGTAGTTACAAACGGAAAATTGAAAATAAGTAGATCTACAATACCTACTCACTATTAGATACCTAATTAGATAGGTATTTACCTAAACTAACTACTTAATTTAAACTAAAATCCTAATACTTATTATAAGATATAACTAAAAATAAACTAATACATACAATATAAATATACATAAATATTATGTATAAATAAAAAAATAAAAAAATAAAAATATATATATTATACCCAATATTATTATGCTCAATGCCTAAAAAACTAGCTAGAAGAAATTGACGACAAGTAGTGCTCCTTCAACCTTAATTTAAAAGTGTTATGCGAGGTTGACTGTTTGATTTCCAGAGGCAGAGCATTCCACAGCCTAACAGCTTTAACAGTAAAAGAGTTTGTGTAGAAGGAGCTGCTATGACCTGGAATTTTAAGTAACAGGTTTTCCGATGACCTTAGCAAACGGTTACTGCAAGAATGGAGATACATGAATCTGTTTTTAAGATAGTGAGGTGAAAGAGGATTGAAAAGTATTGAGTAAAGAAGAGAAAGAATATGCATGTTTCGGCGAAGACGAATAGGAAGCCACTTGAGTTGAGATCGAAAAGGAGACACATGGTCATATTTACGAAGGCCAAAAATAAATCTGATGCAGAAGTTCTGGAGCCGCTCAAGCTTATCAAGCTGTTCCTCAGTGAGGTCCAGATAACATGCATCAGCGTAATCCAGAACGGGTAGCAAAAGTGACTGTGCAAGCGATAAGCGATATTGCTATATAAGCGATACTTGATATCACACTCCTAGTTAACATTTCGTATTTATGTCGGATCTGTTTCTAGCGACGACTGTACAATTTACGTCACGTGGTTTTTGGTCCGACTTGCCGGAAGAAAAATAATAAAATTTAATTACTCCGGCGAGTGGGACTGCGGTCCGAGTACCTACCGGTCCGAGTCGACGGAAGCCTCAAATAAACAGTGTGTTCATAAATATTCTATCATCATACATAGTTATATTATTCTACACATTCCAATTGAAAAACAATAAAACCAAAACCTATTGAACGAAATTGAATGAAAGTATGTTCCACTGACGAATATTGCTCAACTGCGAAAAAGATTCTTATTGGTCTACAAAGTCTGCATTTCTAACTTTCTATTTTTTGTCTTAATGTTATATTAGAAGGAATAATAGAATAAGTTGATACATCAGTAGCGCTAAGACGTCGCTCGTCGGCGCACTGCATCAATCAGTGAGATGTAGCAAAAGGAGCGCGGGCGCACGTTAACGTGACATTTATTTATTCCCCCGATGTTCCTGTCGTGTCCCGCTCGACGCGTCTGCTCATTTACACGGGTTACATGACAAGTGGTTTCGTTTTTGTGTATCTATTGATTTATTAGAATTTAGGACTTGTTCGCTCTAAACTGGTTTGTTATTCGAGCGAGAGTAAATTTAAATACACTGCTATTTCTATTTTCTCATTAACTCGATGACCTCTGAAGAGTTACAGCCGTTTGAAGTGCAATTTACTCTAAATTTGAAAGTGCAGCAAGAGCATCACATTGGACATCGAGTAGGTATACCTACTAATGCAAAATTAAAGACAAGTTCTTATTAGAAATAATAAACTGAAAATATTTAAGAGTAGATTCTAGGTGGACTGCTATACTCTACGTTCATTCTGTACTCTTCTATGTCAAGTTATAAATTGTGGTAAATATTTTTGGTAATCAAACAATGTATCACTTCAATAATTAGAGCACCGCGAGCGTTTTGGCGGCTCGAGCGACGCTCGTCTACTTATCTCCTTGACGCCTTTTTGTGACATTTTTTTGTTTCCCGCCCGGGAATAATGACATTATGGCGCCTTTAATGTTGTCAGTGAGCGGCAGCCGCCGCCGCCGCCCAAGGCGAATGTTTGTTGATACTTAAATTAGGTTGTTTTGACACGCCTCGTTCAAATGTTTGTACTAAATCTAATAAACGTCAGGAACCGGCTAACTTCTCGTTCATTACTGTTGAAGATATTTTTGTTTTTGAATTGTTTATTGTCAGGTATAGATCGATCCCGGCTTCGTACTTTCAGTGGTCAACGGAGTATTGAAAACGCCCTCTTGCAGGAAACCCTACGGCGACAGTAGAATGTAAATTATGCAATAAGTCAATATTGTCAGCTACTACTCGCATTGGAGGCGCACTCATTATATCGCGAACGAGGCGCAGGCGTGTTGCGAGCTCCCATTGTAGTCAATGGCGCTCGCCAGGTGGGTGTGCAAGTGTAAGTAGCTGCCATGACATGCCTGTGACCCTCGGCCTCTACGCCAAGCCCTCGCTGCAAGAGGCGAGGAACCACTGTCCTCTCCAGGACCTCGTTCATACCCATTTGGTGTTATGTTAGCACACGTGACTCATACACTTCAAAAATGGTATCCGTGGCTAACTGACAACGCATGCATTCATTCCCTATCGCCAACAGTACGACGCGGGATAAACGTAACACATTTATGAAATTGATTTGATAAACGGGCTACAACATTTATGTTTGTACAGAGATGCTGCGGTTACTATTTTAGAAATCATTAGTCTTGAAAGCCATGTCATGTTGCTTGTGAAATTACTCACCGCAAAACCGAAAACTTGTCACACAGACTCAATATTTTCTTGTTTTTATTATCCTTCTTTGATGCGACACAATGTAGGCTGAAGTATTTATCAATTAAAGTAGATTTAACGCTCTTCACATAAATAACTATACTTCAAACAAAAAATAAAATATCTTCAATAGAGTTTAAACGTTAATTGTCGCAGTAGAACGATCAGACAGTAATAAAGCACATTATTATGACATGTTATCGTAAGTATGCGATGTATCCGGCAGACATTCTGTTTGAAAATCACAGATGTTTAAAATTTATTATTTCTGTTGTTGTTTTAAAATAGGCAGCTAGTGCGAAGTTGATAGAACAATGCAATTAGTTGAGGTGTAGGTGTGAGTATGCCGCACTCGCAGATCGAGAGCGCTCAATCGCCAGATAATTACCGTCGCAGACTGGACACGCTGAAAGATTGACACTGCACGCTCCCGATGACTTGTTTATTGCAATCCATTAAAACATACTATATTTTTTTCTCGCCTCGTCTCATCATAAAAATGCCAAGATTGTGCTAAAATTAGCTGCAGTATTGGTTTAATTCGATATTAGGAGAGGCGCTATTAATGGAGACTGGTTTCTCGAAGGGTTTGTCGTAAATATTGTGTACAAATTGTGTGGAGACACAGCGGGGCGCGACGCAGCGAGGGGGCGATTTTTCATCAACACTGCCTCTGCTCTGCCAAACAGATTTTTTAACACCTTGTCCTTCTCTTAAATCAAAAATTTACTTTATGGGTACATCAGCTTCTTTTAACGATTTCCTCAGTAACAATTTGTGCGATTTATTGACTTACCGGGCTGACGACCTTTGCCACCTTATAATGATGAATAATATAACATTTTGCTCTGAGATTGCTTTTAGGTAGGTTAAAAGCGATATATTGAACAACAACCATTTGGTTTTTAGTACTTAGTACTACGATTTCATTATTTTCATCCTATTTAGGTTTTTTCAGTATTTAAAAAGACTTTTTAAACCTTATTTAATCTAATTTAGAGTAATTTATTTGAAAACCTGCCTATTTGCTATTTGTATAAACAATGACTCTTTCAAAGGCTTTCAAAGGTAATAACATGAGTGCGCTTTTGTTTCAGATCACGAAGTTGAAAATCGACAGTAATCCATTCGCGAAGGGGTTCCGTGACTCTTCACGTCTCACTGAATTCGAGAGGTAACTATCATAATGCTATTTTGTTGATACAGGAAAATTGTGCTTTATTCTTCTCTTGAGATGTCACATTACATATTTTTTGCGATGTTATTATTTTACCATTGACTATTTATGAAATATTGAACGTATTGATTGTTTTAACTGCTATACTTAGTATGATATTTGGGCGATTATGAAAACAGTAAATTGGTAATGCTCACAAAAACACATACAATGAGCGAAATATTGAGGCCGATTGATTTCTTATTTTCTCATGTCCGCAATTATTTCTCCACCTTTATTACTGCTTGGTCAATCATACTTCCCTATGTAATTACATGCATGAGTTCAGTGCAATTTATAACTCAACCAATATTTTGCTTTACTGTTGAGGATTCTATTATTTGCCTTACTTTAACTTACATTGATTTGTTTACTTAGATATTTTTTTTTGTTCCTTGAGATTCTATGTCACGGGGGAGCAAGACAGAACATCATACTTCCCCGATGAAAGGCGCCTCGGTGCCGCCTATCATAGGTAGATACTTTTCACGCTTTCTCATCATACTTTTTCTAAACAACCTGCATTTGCTCAAAGTTATATCGTTTATTTTCCAGGGAGACGATGGAGTCGATGCTGGCGGAACAGCACTACTTGCGGTCACCGCTGAGGCCATTCGATCTGGATCAGCATAATAATAATTTGACATTGGAAGAGAAGGCGATTCTGGCGGCTCGGTCGCAGCTGTTCTTGCGTGCTGCGTATCCTCTGTACGGGGTGCCAGCGGCGGCGCTGTGGGGGCAATGGGCGTGTTTGGCGCCGCAGTTGCTGGCGCAGCAGCACCTTGCGTCGGGGTCTGGGCTGCAGTTGCCGCGGCCGGTGTACGGGGGGGCGGGGGGTGCGCCAGCGCTTGCACACCACCGCTTCTCCCCGTACCCCCCGCGGCGCGGCTCGCCCGGCTCCTCGCCCGACTCTCTCCGCGCGCCCAGCCCGCATTCACTGCAACACCCGCTGCCGCCGCACACACCGCACGCGCCGCACACGCCGCACTCGCCTCTCAGCCCCACCTAATGCAAACAGATCTCATAACTGAACCATACCAGAATGAAAACATATTCAAACGGTGTTTGATGAGCTGTAGAAAATATCAGTGATAGTTTATTTATACTGTTTAGTAGAGTAAAAAATAATAATCCATGAAAACAAAGGACTCGAAGTGAGAAACTAATGAAGTTGGATAGTATGACAAAATGAATGTATAAATTATGTAAAAAGTTATATTCAATTAAATATGTAATTATTGTTATTATGTTCCTAATAGTTTGATTCGTAGTGATGTTTCCCTTTAAGTATTAAGAAAAGTTGTAGTCTTTATTACAATTTGTTTGTAAATAAAATTAATAACACTTATTCTAAGGAATAAAATGTTGCGCCTTCTGTAGAGCAATTTTTTTCATGAAAAGAGTTATGGTTACGCGTTAGGGAGTAACATAATTTGGGACTTGAAAAAATAAATTAAAATACACTGAAATTCAACGTGATGTGCAATACAACAAGTAGTTTTAGCACTAGGCTTATTAGAGGAAATTAGGTTACCCAAACATTGATGTCATGTTTCTGGGACCTAATTCCTTTGCACATAAATAGACTGTAGGCCTTGATTGTTCATAGTTGCTGTAGTTAAATTATAATTATTACAAATAATATATTGCTAAAGAATACAAAATTAAATGTTTGTTAAGATAATGGATATACTTACTTATTTTACCATCCTTTCCCTTGCTGGTTTTGAGAATCATCCCATGTATGGATACCTATACATAGAAAAGCATAGATGCTTATAATAATCCTATTATAAAAACATATTAAACCTAAGGAACCCCTTATACCCAAAAAAGGAAAACTCATGAAATATAGAAACAAAAAGGAAAGTATTTATTTCTTACAAATATCACTAGTTATACCAATTCGCCTTCGGAATTATTATAAAATTAACCTTTTGGGACTGCGTTCCCCTGATCGCCATCACAGATCGCTTAGATGTGCGCAGGCCTCAACTGCAGACATTAACTTACGCAGTCCCCTGTGGTTCATTTTATAAAAATTGCGAATAAGATAATTGAAGTAATGGGAACGGGGCGAACGAAGCCGCGGGCAGCCGCTAGTTAAATTTTACTGCCATCCCGTCACTGAAACTGCCAGAAAAGGGAAGAAAACTGTTACGGATACGACAAAGGATTCGCCAAGTGTGACGTAGAGGAGCTGTTCCTCAGCCGCTTTATTTCCAATAACTTTTTTTATTTATTTCTATTAGTAATACAGGCCCAGACACGATTATAGAAAGACCACGACCAAAACCAAAGTTAGAAAGGTATAAGACCATAATTTTGCGCAACTTACCTACTTAATTTCTGGTTGGTGCTTTAACATAGAAATAGGAAAAAGCACCAACAGCGTTACTACGAAAGAACCTTTCATGGTTTCTTTAAGTTTCACTAGATGGCGGTAGGTGTCACGCAGCAGTAATTATAAAACAAATGGAATAATGAGATTCGTCCGTACCTTATTTGTAGGTACTGAGCTTAGCTCACGACTTTGACCAGCAGTGGCCAGTTTAAATTCGAATCTCTTGACTTAGGTTACCTACTACCTATGAAAGTTGTATTAGGTATACCGATAAATACATGGTTTAAATGCCTACTATTTATAGGAAGACCAAAAGATTTCAAGTAAATTCAATGCAACGTTGACAGTTTTTTCATGGGAATTTTACAACAAACAAAATATTATAACCGCGACAGATTGCGTAATGTCACAAATTAGTGCGACACAGTGGGCAATTATGCAAAACGGCTTAAAGTTATCTTTAGGAAAACAAAGCGTCGCATCACCCCACATCCCTATTCAATTATAGGGCTGCGTCTGATGATTTCGAGTAACAAAATTCTAAATCCTCGAACACACAAGATCCACGTTGTTTTGTGGACATTTTCAAACATTCATTCTCACTACGCAATGAGCCTCCGTAGCGTTTTAGAGAAATCTGTCATAGTGTGTGCGTAGGCGAAGGGTCCGCGGTAGAATTACCCCGGCGCGTGGCTACATTACTGGGACAAATTTCACGTCCCCCGGGAACCACCAGAGGGCGCGGGATGCAACGCTAATCTAATCTGGATTGTAGCTAATAAATGTTGTACCAGTGACACGACCCGCAAGAATTTATTGCTTGTAAAACTGTTTCCAATCGCAGATATTGTAGGGATGACTCCACGTCTCCATGACGCACGCGTTTTGATAAGGTCTGATTGAATTTAACGTGTGACTGAATATTTCATTTGATTTAAGTAGCGGTGGTAATGTTCTTGTGATAATTAAATTTGGTTGACGATGGGGGTGGTTTATTAGCGTGTTAAACAGATCACTACAATTTTGTATCTAGAGAGTTACATAAATTTACAAATAAACTGGCAAATTTCACTTTCAAGTTCTTGTAATAGTATTCGGGAAACAAAATACAGGTTTTTAAGTCTTCGAAGACCATGATATCTGCTGAAGCTTAAAACTTATTAAACATAGAAGTACATTTATACGGGGAGTTTGATTTATTGTTACACTGGTCTGGCTACTAATTTTAATCTAAGCTGTAGGTGCTGTACATATCCATCCAGACCCTCAGTCATTGCCTGTGCAGAACATGATTGTCAACGCAATCACGTTTATTTTTAAATGCTAGTCAAGATAGGAGAAACAAAGCCCCACTGTGGATTATCGGTCGCTCCTTGGCCGAGCGAGCACGTAATGCCGTGTTATTGGCCACTCTGCTCATAATCCCCTTTTAATGCGGGCCGGAGTCGTGGACGTGCCTGGAATGTCTATAGTGCCCATATCCCAGCTTCTTCTGTTCGAGAACATTCGCACTCTTTACCAACGACGCTCAGTCGTCGGAAAGTAGGTTCCTAATTCTGAAGACGTGACGCAGTTATCACGATAAGGTAAAGCTGAGAATTACTTATTTCTGTTGACAAAAATCTGTTATTTGTGTAAGATGTTGTTCATGATAAGGCATTGCATCAAGTTGGTAACTTATTCTAAACAGTGGTCGTAGATTGACTTCGTCAAGTGGTTCGACTTGGAGGATACCATCAAGAATTACCATCAACTTTTTTTAATGCGTATGATTTTTTGAAATCATTTGAAACTGACAATGTACAATCAAAAATATCCTCAAACCCACCAATGTGTAGGTAAAAAGCAAAATGCGATACAAATGCCTATTATATCTCTATGCGTACTGTACAGTACGGCCAGTTGCTATTATTAGACGTTGAAATACACGTGTATTTCAACGTCTAATAGCAACTGGCCTGAGTAGGGTAGGGTAGGCAGATAGGGAGAGGCAGTTGCCGCTAATGTCGCAAACCCACACATCTCCACTTCAGTAAAACTGCAAACGTAACGGGGTAATAAATTTACGTTTATCGCCGCAAATATGATGTAGTTACCTCGGCAGTCACAACCGGAACAAATCGTGGGTCCGTCGTTTACGCGAAACGCTGAACGTGCTCTGTGAAATATTCACACAAACGCGTATATCGCTGAAACAATGATGCTATATGTAGAGTACGCTCACGCTCAGTAGTACGCCTCATCAGTAGTCTAGGAGGACCTACGTACGGTCCGGTATCCGGTCGACCAAGTTGTTCCACATTATTGGAACCATAGAGTCGTACTATAAATTGGAACGGTGCGCTAATGTATTGAATGTTTTTATTTATTGCTCAATATTATTCATCGGAGAGCGCGGCGTTTATGCGACTATATTGACAACGTGTAGGTACTTTTATTTATGTTGAATCCATAAATTTTGACAGCCTTTCAGAATTACAGGTTTTCGGTAGCCATGAGTTTTGCAGTATAGTATTTTTGAAGTGAAAACTTATTTAGGTGGGAATAAACCAATGAGCTCGTCAGTGACACGCGACACTAGCCCCCTTATTATAAAACAAAGACTAAAGAAAAGTCACAGATGATATCTTAGCTAAACCATGATTTAGACAAAACCTTATTACAAATCGTAGCCTATCTCCAAAACCATGTTTTGACTAAACATAGTTTAAACCAGGAACCAACTTTGATACCGTAACAAACAAAGAGTACTTAGTTCTAGACTAAACCTAGCCCAACTAATTTTTTTGTAATAAGATGGCTCCTGTTTAAGTTCACTTCTCTCGGCATTTCCGGATTGTTATTTTATTCCTGTAAACGTAAGTTTGCAAGAATTAAATGTCTTAATTTATATTCTTTTATTTTACATGCATTCTGCAGTATTATTTTTTCATGGTTGACTATTGTATAACCATTCATAACTTAATGAGGTTAAGTAGCAGAAAGCTAAGAGAAAGAGTAGGCACTAACTTTACAAAGCTCGGCGCATATTGCAAGTCGATAAAGTTATTCTCGTTCAATAACGCGAATGATCTGACTTTTCCCATTTTTCCTTTACGAATGGTTGTCCCTCCCTTCTCCCAGTTTGCCCCCTCCTGACCTCCCCTTGCGGTGCAAAGTTGAGGGCATTAGCGTGTTATCGGCGGCAGCGGCGTGAAGAAGGCACCCACCTGATCCTGCATTACACCTTCGCAAACGACACCTCCAATTACGCTCCTACCAAAATGCCACTCACACATCGCTGGCTTCATACCACCCTGTTACATTTCTACAAGAGCAAAAACTGCCATGTATTTTATAAGGAACAGCGTTGGCTTGGATACGAGTCCTTAATAGGTGTAACAGATAGTATCTATAAGCGTTGAGATGTGGGGATAGGTGGGAAGCGCGAACGTGTTTTGCAAACCAGCCGAGGAAATAAGGTGTCCCCAATTTTATTTTGTCGACCGCCACTGATAGCTGATAAAGATAATGTAGTGTTACGAGGGAACTTTGCAAACGAAACCTTTTTCGTTACCTTTACCTGTTTATTTTATAATATTTCTGTTATTTTGCGTTTTTACTCGCTATTATTATAATTTCGTCGTTCGCTTGTGCAGAAAAACTTATACCGACTGAAGCATACTTTTTCATGATTTGATAAAGTTAGTAGTTGTCATGTTGTGGTAAACTCTAGAGACTTCCAAAACTACAGCATAGAATTTTTAAACGAAGTTAGTAAACGTAATTCACGGAGAAAAAACTAAGCCCATCATTTCGATGCTTTTTCCATTACAACAGAACATCAATTTCAATGAAGCTTCTCACAATAAATCAGCCTTCAATATTGCAAATATTTCACACGCGTATCGTAATGCATTTCTAATCAAATCCGTGCGGTCATAGGTAGGTACAGTGGCATACGCAAGTGTCGGTATGGGGGCAGAGGTCCCCGCGGGCGAGCCCATTGACAGGTTATTGATACAAATAGTCGTACCTCACACCCCGCACCCCGCCGACCCCCTCCACATGCCCCGACAACACCAATAAAACCTGATTGATATTGTGTAAGTGCGCCCGGAAAATGTGGGAACTCGATTGATGTTACAGCCAAATTCGATTTGAGGAAAATTGAAAAGAAGGTTTGCGGCAAACCAAATTACACCGTGTCAGAACCAGGTAAAGTTGGTTTTGCTTCGTGCGAAGATAAGTGTGAGCCGTTCCGGTATGTCAAAGTTTGTGTATTGATGGTTAGTTGGAGGCGTGAATAGAGTTGCTGGCCAATGGTAAAGTTACCTGTATGCTTGGTACATGGCGCTGACTGAACCATTGGATCCCAAAATCTATTATTCTAAGATATTCGTCTATTAAAATGTGGCTGTACTTTTTAACTAATAAACCGACACTTGCATTAGTAACAAAGTACTCTAGTAAAGGAGTGGGCGACAAATGGAGACACTATCTTTTGGAAGTAGACATGCAAATATTTCTTGACAAGACAGTGACCCATAGACAAAGCGTAGGTGGCAATTAACAAGTGATAGGCGGTTCCAGAAGTGGATAAACTGACATCTTAAAAACCTATGTTCAAACTACTCGTTTTTATTGACAAGACTTGGTGGTTATGGGCACGTCCATAAGTCCGTGTGTCATTCTTGATAGCCTTTTGCGTAATTTTGACGAGAGGTAAGCACATGACAAAATAGAAACAAGATAGATAGATAGCAAATACTTTATTACACACCACACAAAATTAACAAAGGAATATAGAAAAACATCAAAATGTTTTTTTCTAAGTTTTCTACATGTATTTCACTACAGAATAAAGAAAGAATAAAAAAAACAGATTTACAGCAACCGTTCTTTGTAAGTAGGTACTAAGGCTTCAAGTTGTTAAAAATTGTGACAAAGTTTCGATGACGCTTAAGTTTGTGTACCATTTTCCGCATTTATTTTACTTGAAGTAATACGTCTATGTTTTATTTCTGTTCGCTGCATCTACAGATTAGATTAGCTGTTTCTTTGTTATCAGAGTGCCAAGCTAGTATCTAAATCCTTGCGCACATCTAAGTATTCTGCGGTGGCGATCAATGAAAGGCTGTCAAATAATATGACAGCGATATTTGACAGTGTTTCACAGGTCATCACCGCAGAACGCTTGTGGCAGAACGAAGGTGACAGCAGTACCAATGTATGTACGTCATGTGGGTTACCAACGGGTGTGAATGGCCACCCCATTGTGGGAAAATATCTATTAAATATTTATGAGAGCTATATCGAGTATTGGCTGCGTATCGCGAAATATTATGTGTAATATGATACACGTTTTTATAGTTGATGACTCAACGACTCCACTTTTGATGGTGATATAAAAAAATAGAAAAAACTTTTTTCAAAAATAATATTCGTTTCGCAGTCAGTTTTAATATTTAGCAGGCAAGTAGGTGCCTGCTTGTAAAAATGGTATCAAGTATCAACTCTCATCGACTTTGCATTACTAGCAAAACACAGATAATGGGAGTGTTTTGAGAAAAAACTGTGTTTATATCATGTAGGTATATTAGTATACCTACTTGGTTTTTTTATTTGGACTTAGTTTATGTATGAAAATATTATCGTAGGATGGTAAAAGTAATAACAATAATGGTATTGAAAACCCATAACAATCACTGTTACAACAATAATTGAAACAAGTAGGACCCCAATAACACTGGCGTGGAATAAATCAATTACTGGCACCCGCGCGACAATTACACTTGTAAACTTGTCCTGTGGTGATTTACCCTCCTATACACCCACACATGCTCAAATACACCCTCACATGCAAACACGCGCGCAATAAATACACAGAAACGCACACTACCCACATTGACCCTTGACTTTTCGGTAATGGGTATCAATGTCGCTGTCTGTTTCAAACTTCGCTTACAAGCTTATGATACCCCAATCAGAGAACCCTCTGATTTAAACGAATCTCTTCCTTCTCCACTATCAAATCATAATAAACTCTAATCTCTGCTTTATAGAATACGTTTTCCGAAGTATATTGAATTAGATCTTCAGCGGGTTTCTACAAATGAAGCAGCGAGACGAGTTCATAAAACTTTATTGTTGAAAAATAAGTAAGTGAGGAGGCGTCAAATAACGTTAGCAAGATTAAGTTACTATGCAGCTTTGCAGCAAGCAGCACAAGACCTTTTTTTAAATGGATAGCTACCTTGTTTTTCAATATCTTCACTATTCATCATCATTCATGGAGATGGTGGTATAAGCGATGATGAAGGCGATCGATGATGATGCGGTCTCTAAACTGTTTTTATCAACTGCCATGAGAGACAAATGTTTTAGTGATCAGGAAGAAGACAACATCAAATTAGTTCCACTAATTGCACCTTTCTGAACAACTTTTGGATGCAGGTGAACACTCAACTCAAATAATAGTCTTCGTAATGTCGCCAACACTATTCCTAAGTTGTATTGTTACTAACAAAATTATGGAACAGTATTCCAAAACAGTGCTTGAGTCTGAGTCGAGATTCAAGCATAGATTCATGACATTTTTCAATGGGGAACTGTCAAAAAATCTATGCTTGAGACTCGGCAAGCGCTGTTTCGGAATACGGGCCCTCAATTAATAGGAGAACTAGTTGATTTTATTTGATTTGTTTTTTTTGGGATTTTTAATGTTTTCAAAAACATTAGTCGTCGATAAAGTCATTATAAAGTCAGCTAGCTAGCACAATGTCAATTGGATGGATGAGTGGAAACCGAATCAAATGGGTTTGCCATCTGCGCCAACTCACCCCAAGCGGCGAGTCAATTAAAGAACTTTCTCCCTAAGTAGTTGTTTCAATCGTTTGTATCTTTCTTCAACATTTATAAAGTTTTTTCTAAGTAGATGAGTAGGCACAGTTGATACCAATCCCAATCTGAAATTTGAACAGGATTTGGTCAAAACAGGATTATTACAGGATTTTTTTATGCAACTTTGTAAGCAAACACGGCCTACCTGCTAGAAAGTGTTTACAGAAGCATATGGACGCTTGCAACACCAGAGGCATCCCTCGCGCGTTTCTGATCCTTTATTATTTTAAACAAAAAAACACCCTTCTTTTAAAAACCCTGTCATAAGTCCAAATCGAGATTGGGATTACCTACAATTAAGTAATCTATCTGCGGTAGTGATCAGAGAAACGTCGTCAAATACCACTGTCATAATTGACACCGTTTCACTGATCACCACCGCAGAACGCAAAGATGTGCGCAAGGCTTTGGACAAAATAGTTTCATGTAAATAAAAACATCAAATAATAACTTTGAATAGTCTAGTGTCCAACAAAAAATATGAGCAATCGTGATTGACGATGCATCGCTCAGCGCTCGTTAAACCCGATCCGATGGAATGCGAGCGAATCGACGCGTTTGAATAATAGCACTTTATTTTACAGCGACAGAGCGTTAGCTGGAATCGCTCCACTTGACACTAGTAAAACGATCCATAGATTGATCAACAGTTGTATAACTTCTACGGCTATACATACTTACCGGGAAAAAAAATATATGCATATTATACGTGTTTCATACGATAAAAAAATATTGTAGACAATTCACACAACTATCTAGTCCCAAACTTAGCATAAGTTAAGAGACCATTTGCAAAATAACGGGATGCCCATTCTTTTTCTGTTTGATTCGGAATCAGTTCACTTAGTGGCCCATCAGTTACTTTTGCCTTGTATAAAGTCGATGTCGGCTCCCGTACTATCAACGTTAGTGACTGTAGAAAGGGGCTAATGGGACAGGACAGCAACGTGATACCTACGGGACGGCTACGATATGGCTACGGGATGCCTACGCGCATCTATATGATGCCTACGGGTCTACTACGTAATGCCTACGGAACTACTACGTGGTGCCTATGGGACAGCTACGTTGTAGCTACGTGATGTCTACGATATGGCTACGGGATACCTACGGGACAGCTACATTACGCCAACGGGACTACTACGTGATTCTAAGTGGACTGCTACGTGATACCTACTGGTCTGTTACGTGATGCATTGTGAAAGATGACTGATATTGTTTTGTAAAAAAGAGGTGTGGTTTGAAATGAATTCACGCAACCACTCAATGGACATAACTAAAGGCTCGAACACACCTAGTTCGCTGGCGGTAGCGATCAGTGAAACGCTGTCAAATATCGCTGTCAGATTTGAGATTTGACAGCGATATTTGACAGCGTTTCACTGTTCGCTACCGCCAGCGAACTAGGTGTGCGCAGGCCATAAAGAAATAACAATTACTTTTTTAATTAAACGAATGTCACTGTGATAATTGAAGTTACAATAATTGAAGCGATGATTAATTAAATGCAAATATAACATTTATAATTTTGTTCTTCGGAAATTAAGCAATAAATTACGTGAATTGCAAAAGGTTCGTGATGCAGCTAACTTTTTAATTTAGTTTTAATAGGTCTGAACTTTTATTAAGAAATTACCTTTAAGTTTAGTAGTGCAAAGTGCCTCGTTAAGTTTCCTTCACATTTTTAAATTGCAAGGCTCGTATTCAACAAAATTGTCTATAGCATTGATTTTGTGACTTTTGAATGAAAACCAGTAAAAAAGAAAAATATTAATCTTAGTTTTAAAATACGCCAAAATATAAATATAACTATATAAGCACCAGATGCCTAAACTAATAAGGAATAATGATCGGGACGTTATCGATCACAGCCTTAATGCCTCACAAAAAATGTAGCAGTATGATGTGTCACAAACAAAATTTTGACTGCGGCTCCGTTTATAGGATTTGTCAATAGTAGATCACGGTCAATCCATAAGGAGGCACAGGTTTTAGGAATACTGATCGTATCAGCATAGCTTTCGGCAAAGGTGCGATGTCACCGCCATCGAACGATTGACAAGTCATAATGACTATCAAGACATTGGGACAAATCGATTACATATATTTTTGAGATCGTTTTTTATATTCCTCTGATAACGAAATAAAGCAAAAAGATAAAATTTATTTACACAAAGAAATATACAATTAAACAAATATTAACAAAATACAAACGAAACTGTTGAGCTATCTGCAGACCTTTACAAACGATCTAGAGATAGCTCAACTGAAATGAAAAGCAAAAAGTCTTAAAATTTTCAATTCCATTTTCCTGTGCTTTGCTACTTTGTAGTTCTGAGGTAGGTAAGGTACCATTTTAGAAATCGAATACCTTATTAAAGGCCTCGAGGTCTTCCTACTCGAACCAATCGTCTAAATCAGGTTGAATTATCGCATAAACATATCGCGGTGGTGCATCCTTCTGATATCACGGCAATCTACAGATATCTTTCCTGCTTTGTCGGGCGCCAATGAACATAATATATATACCTACCAATATAAAAATAAATGCGATATGTATAGATGCCGGCTGGGCTGATCAGATGAAATTGACAACATCAAAGCTTAGGTTATATTTGTATCGGGTTAGTCAACAATTTGCGTAATAAAAATAAATTAACATTTCATTGGAATGTAAAAATAAAATCCTTTTCCGGACCGAACTTGAATTATCGTGTAATTTTTTTTTTTGCTCCCCAAAAATCCCCAATCTCAATTACCCTTTACTACTTGTACCATTAATGGTACTAAGGATACAAAGTTGTGTCACTTGTGCCATCAACGGTACAACTGACACTAAGGCACAAAATCAGGAATAACCTACTATGAAATGGCCTAGACTATGGCATAATATTAGAGCGGAAGCGATACTAACGTAAACTATTTATTTGACAGGTTTGAAAATGGCAGAGGCTATTTCTGGAAACTTTTTGAAAAACTGTCAGTTGACAGAAGGGCGATGCGTGCACATTGCCTAGGACAATTACGTTTCATGGGGCATTAAGCTGCCTTCAAAGTAGCCCTAATTCAAGGTGTCCTGTTATTACGATCGCGCCACATCAAAGTCGACTAATGAACTGGTGTCTCCCGGATGCGACTATTAAGCTATCACATTATTCATAACTTTATTGCTGAATTCCCCTCTCACCTATTAATTAAAAGGCTTGATCAATACATAAATTAGAAGCGCGTTACCAGTTGCAACTTGCATAGAACGTGATGGGACTGCAAGTTGACTATTGAGGCATTGAAGCATTTTTAGGGTTCCGTAGCCAAATGGCAAAAACGGAACCCTTATAGATTCGTCATGTCTGTCTGTCTGTCTGTCCGTCCGTATGTCACAGCCATTTTTCTCCGAAACCGTAAGAGCTAGACTGATGAAACTTGGCGAGTAGATGTATTCTGTGAACCGCATTAAGATTTTTACACAAAACTAGAAAAAAAACTATAAATTTTGGGGGTCCCCATACTTGAAACTGAAACTCAAAAATTTTTTTTTCATCAAACCCATACGTGTGGGGTATCTATGAATAGGTCTTCAAAAATGATGTTGAGGTTTTTAATCTTGTTTTTTTCTAAACTGAATAGTTTGCGCGAGAGACACTTCCAAAGTGGAAAAAAGTTGGTCCCCCCCTCTAACTTCTAAAATAAGTGACTGATAAAGCTAAAAAAAATATATGTTGTACATTACTATGGAAACTTCCAACGATATTTGGTTTGAACGAGATCTAGTCAGTAGTTTTTTTTTTATACGTCATAAATCGTAAACCGCAATTTACCTTTCGACGAACTACAAAAACCTTTATATTATGTTATTTGATGCTACGGAACCCTTCATGGGCGAGTCCGACTCGCACTTGGCTGCTTTTTGTATATTCTTTACTCCATTATTAAAAAAAAACGTGTAAATAAAATTTATTCGTGTTTTAACGGTTGAACCGTTGAGCTCTCTAGATGTAAAAAAGTTTATTTGCATTCTGAATGCTTACTATCGGCTATACCTATTTTTATAGTTCACTATATTTACCGCGAACTAATAGAAGTTATAGAATAAATAGTACTTTTAACACCTAGTTCTGTATGTAACACAAGCATTTAATACTTAACTAAATGTTACCTACCGGATTTACCTTTCACGCTTCATATAGTAATAAAAAACGCTTATACACGCGCAATAAAAACTACAATGTTGTCGAGTTGAAGCTATTATAGCAATTATCTAGTTACCTATATGCACACTGCTAATATCCGTATAAATTCTAGCAGAGCCCAAGGGCTGAGACCTGACACCTAAAGAATACCAACTAAACAAAATGTGTGGGGTATGTTCAAATGTAATATTTGAACGTAGGCATGGCATCCAGGACTACCACTGATATCCTCAAAATATAACGAGTGGGAGCATGGAAATTATAAAACATTATTGTAGGTGTAGGGAAATTTAGAAATGGTTTACCTACGATTAAGTTACATTGACGTAAGTTTGCTTTTAGTTTTTATTTGTTAATAAACAAAAACATAAAATAGTGAGTACCTACTTTATTATGTGTTTAAATCTTCAATATTTTGTGAATTATTTTTTCATAATGTGAAAGAGGTTCTACATTATTTGGTTTGTCGGTGATGATAGTGAAATAAAATAAATGCACCGGCGAATAGTTTTTTGCAATCGTGGTAATGTGATAAATCTCGTGTCCTGCATCGGCGCAGCATCGAGGCGTGGAGCGATGCTATCACCCCCATTAGCGGCCGCCGCGCCCAGCCTCTATCAGCCGCATCATCAGCATCTTATCATACATCACCGCGAAATCCTTTAATAACCAACCGTAACCCACACAAAATAGAATTAAATATCGAATGAGTGAACAACGATAAGCATTGGGTATAAATGAGGATTTTATTGTATTCTCTAGTTTTTTCTAATATTTTAGTTTGTGTTTTTGAGATGGTATCGCGGCGTAATTTGCGTGATGCAGCCGTTTTTGATGATGATAGCTGAATTGTCGGCGCTCGTCAATGTGTCATTCGTTAGGTTCAGATACTTGGATTCCGATAAATATTTGAGGAATGTGTCGGTTTCTGTCAGACATATTGGTGCCTAATGCGTTTTATTGAAGTCACTTGATAAGATCTTTCCATTCCAAGAAGGTAACTATGTTTAGAATCCTATCATGCTACGAATAAAAAAATTAAAATAATTTAGACTAGCGTGATTATCATCAGCCTAAAGAAATCCACTGTTGTACATGACCTATGTACAGTGGATTTCTTTAGGCTATATTTATTTAAACATGCCCCAAACATTTACAGAAATAACGATTAAACCTTCTCCATCTGACTTTCCGCAATCTTCATAATGTCGTCTATCCTTTGCGAGGTCGTAGTTAAAAAACTTAATGTAATAGGGTTTTACATTCGTCGTAGAGTCCTCAACTAAGTATATCGTCTTATAAAGGGCTTGTTTAATTACATGTCGTAGGTAAACTAAGCAGTAGGTACTTCTTAATGAGCCGTAGTTACAAGTTGCGAGCAAGCGTGTTAATAGCTTATGATCAGCAGCGGCCAAAACATCTGCACTGCTCGATTGCACTCATCGCCTGCGCAGCTCAATGTCAAGCAGCTGGATCATAAGTCCATACCAAGGTAGATAAATTGTGTATAAACATTACCACTCAAAACTGACCTTGTTGATTTTGGCATAGAAAAACAAATAAAATCTTTGCCTATGGTAAGACATAGCAAATGTATTATGATATTGTTCATTTTTAACATATTTAAGGCCCGGTGTATCAGTCACAACTTCATGGTTCACTTAATTAGTGCTTCGATTCGGATCCAGTCGTTGCGTAGTGTGACATTGCTTCGTCCCCTCTATGATACTCCTAACTTCTGTGCAAATTTGTTGGTTGGTGTCATAGTTTTTGAGCCATATATAGATGAACGGAAGGAAATTCATTCTCATCCATTAGTCAACCTTTATTTAAAAAAGTTAGCCTGCTGTTCGCGTCTTACTATATTTTTTACGCCTACTTATCATGCAACGCACGTTTTTATAACAATGTATTATAAAGGTAATATGTTGCGGAAACCGCAAGACAATTATTGATAATCACCCGTGAAGGAACCACGCTTAATTACAATTTTAAGGCTTTACTTCTACAATTATGATATAAAAGATCGCGTGCAGCTGGCAACACTGCTTAAATTGGGAAGGCAAAGAGCGAATCAAACCAGTAGAGCAAAGGCACATTCAGGCAAAATGATTATGTTCAACGATTTATGAACCTTCTACGTAAGCACAATGTAACGCATATTAAAAATTTATGCAGGTACTCAATTTACGATGCACTTCCTTCCTACATGATATCGTTGCAGCGAGATCGATATCACCAGTGCAAGTAACGTCAAATAGCAAGAATTTATGATTCGCATAGCTTACATGTTGCGCACGCGGTCGTGACCGGCCGCGCGGGTGGCGGGGGTTGGCGGCGAGAACAAAGAGCGCCAGTTCAAACGTGCCGCCGCTAATAAGCAATAAACAAGGGGGCGGAGTCCGAGGGCGCACCTGAGGGATCACCTCGCGATGCTCCAGCGCCGTGGTACACCACGTACCACTAACGGAGCAGAGCCCCAGCACAGCCCTACCCTACCATACTCCTCTTGCGCCTTTACGCCAAAAGATTATTTAGCAATCCAAGTATTCCAACTCATGGTTCAAAGAATAAATGTCAATGCAAAGCCAGCTAGTCCTAGGAGTTATCAGCGCAGAGTTCTGAAACTAAAGCTACAACTCTACCCTATAATTTTCTTTGCATCATTCAATAGAAAACTTTTACAACTGAAAACAAAAACGTAATCGAGTAAGCAGGTAATAAGCTCATCGAAGCGTTGCTTTGTAACTTGTAATTAATAAGCAATAAAATTGTCTGTGGAACCGCGAAAGGCATCAAATGTGTACTTATGCTACACCGTCATTGAACAGATAATAAAAACTACGCATTCAACTGTTTCTTTCCTAATAATAAAACTACAATGTAATCGATTGCATCTAGAATAGTAAGAACCATGAGCATTCCCTACATAAACTAGACTATTAGGGTGTTATTAATAATCCTGGCGTAGCGTTGGACTAGTTAATCCGTGTTTTGTCACATTTGCTCGAGTTGACAATTGCATGTCAATGCAAGAGACAAAACACGGATTAACTAGTCCAACGCTACGCCAGGATTATTAATAAGACCCTTAAAGTTGTTACTACGAGTATATTACAAGCATTTATGAAAGCAATCATCTATGGGGTGATTGCGTGCCTTTCTTTGCAATCAAAACACAGTCTCATCCGCATCTGTCAGTTTTGCCATGATTTTGAGCTTATTGCAATCGAGTAAAAAACGAATAGAAACAAACCTTATCTTTGACAAGAAACGACTGTAACAAAACCGAATAAACATGAGATAGCGAATAGGATCTTCGCTTTGTAAAACTATCATGGCAACATAGAATATAGTAGTCGAGAAATGAAAACAAGATACGAGATCGTTGGTGATTTATCCTTTCAAATGCCCTCAAATTTTTAGGTAGGTACCTACTTAAAAGCGCCGTAAGGGCAATATGGTATATCGAAAGCCCCAGTCGATAGGTAGTGGTTAGTCTGTCTCGTGTCGATCACGCGGGGAGCTAGCGACGGCAGCTCTCAGCGCCAGTCTCGTCACACCAGCCGATAATCATGCTACTTTACACCAACTACCCTGTCACTCAATGTTCTAACCGTGGAATTACTAATCCACACCTATCAGCGACTGCAACGTTAGAATTTCCAGTCGTCGATTTTTCAAGACCCGCATTTGCACATCAATCCCACGGACATCTATCGCCAATAACAAAGCAATTGTTGGGAACACCGTGACGGAGTAATTCGTCGTTTCCCTTGCTGGACGCGACGATTAGCGCACCTCTATTTACTTGTCTATCTGGCTGGAGCTGGCAGCTGACGCCGGACGCGTCCGACAGACACCGTTACAACAGGGACTTAGAAAAACGTTTGCTAGACATCGGGCTCGTCTGTTGTTCTAGCCCGAATGCTTGACGCAGACATCTAGACCGTTTCTTGATTGATCGGAACAATTGACTGTGACTTTTGTAATGGGTAGCAAACTGCCTTACTTACCTTGTTTCTGCTTGTGTCTTGATGTCCGTTTCCTAATCTTCATTATCTTGTGGATTGGATTGATAGGTACTTAGATTTTTTGCGAGTTACGTCTGTTTTTCTTATTGCGTTATCATTTACAAATGTTGCAGTTTATATCGACGCACCGGTTGAATACCTACGTATTTTTGATACAATTTAGTTATATCAAAAATAAACTAGTTCTAATAATTCCTGCATGGTTGTTTGAGTGAGTAAGTATGTTACATCTTTGTTTTATTGCTTTTCACGTAGAGCCTCTCCAAAACTGATGCATGACCTTTCGGTGAACTAGTTCTTTCAAACTAATCAACGCCATGCTATTACGGAATCAGGCTGTCCGTGTTCAATATATCTTGATTCCCCCAGGCGAGAAGTCTGAGAAATTAGCCCTGACAATGCCACAATAGTCCATAATTGTGAAATGTGGTGTCATTTCGCGGAGATGTGCATTTTTTTACCGCGGCGAACAATGAAGGACGATAATGAAAGGAGTCAATCAGTCGGTGTCTGGAGATCCACCCGTGCTAATTTATGCAGACGCCAGACAGGCCGCTCGACTTCTTTCTACATCATATTATATTTGTGTGGACAAAGGAAGAACCACTGCACCCGAAGTTTCACATAGATACCTATGGTTACATAAGTACACGCTACTATTACTATCAACTAGCGATTGATAGACTAGTTCCAAGGTATTCAACTGTATCTGACCTAATAACTGTAAGTTGTGTGTAAGTGTATATCAAAGTTGGCAACAGCTAAGGTACGGCCATGTAAATAAATTAATATTTTGGACCATCCACACGACACTATCTAGTCTCAAACTAAGCAGAGCTTGTACTATGGGAACCAGTGGAACCAGTAGATAGAAGATATAATACATAAATACGTTTTTTGTAAATACATAGGTACTTAGATAACAATATAACACCCAGACAGAGAACAAACATTTGCGTTCACTCACACACAAATATTTGTTCTCGGTGGGGATCGAATCCACGGCCTACGTCGCAGAAGGCAGAGCACATATTCATCTGTTATTATTTTTCGGCTGTTTTACAAAACTAATTTACAACTGCAACTAATTACATTACTTACCTACACCGATAGTATTTTTTTATCTTTGCATTCCTCTTTCTTTCGTCTTAGCATGAGCACTGACGCTGCCATCCGCGCACGTATGATGCGTACGCTTATTACATCCTAGCACGTTATGAATTTATAGCGAATAGCGTGTTATTTACTAGCATTATACGCACAATTTGCGAAGCTGTCGCAAGGGCCAGCTATAATTTCCCGATGGCAGAGTATCCATCAATGCACGCCTGAGGCCGCGGCTCTTTCAATTTGTAGGCCGCTACATCGTCGGCAATTATGGGACGGACGGACGGACGGAAGGCCGATCATCGACGATATATACAGCCTTAATAATGCCTAATGATACTTAATAAAGACTGAAAATAAAAGTGTGACGATTATTTATTAACAATTTTGTAAACGATGAACATTACAAGTGCTTCAATTTTTTTACTGTAGAAGAAAAGATTAAATATTTGAAATTTCTATTGCGGTACTTACATAATCATAAATTGTTGTTATTTTTGTACTCTCTGGCAAAAAGTGGCTTTGTCTGTTCATAAGGGCTGAGTTGCAAATAACTATTTCAACTATTTTATATTCAACTATACCTAATTTTAAAAAATGTGTCAAATCAATCCATGTATTTTTTTTTAAATGCCCTGCGACATTTACTTTTCTTTGGGAAGGATGTTTTTGTATAAGCATTTGTGGAACTGTATCCGTTTTCTTGTGCTTTTTCTAATTAAAAAAAAAACTGGGTACTTTTGTCCTTTAATTTGACACCATGGAATGAATATCTCGAAAACCTTATTTTTAAATCCCACCTACTGTCATGCAGCATTACAAAATAATATGATACTATATGCTTATACCTAGGTGCATTTATCTGTAATAGGTACCTGTGTCCTTATATTTCTGTTTTTAGTTTCAAGATGTACCGACAGGGCTCGAACCTGTGACTTTTTTTATTAATGGTAGGTATAATATGTCCATCTTGGACATGCGAAGGATAATCAAAACAAAATAAATAAAACAACAGCTAGTTTCATTTTAGTTTATTACACTTTAAGCCAGAGCCACCTAAACATAAACGAATTTTTTTACCCGACTGCTTAAAAGGAGAGTTTTTTTATCGTGTGATTAGCGAATAACATTTTGAAACCAATGGTCGAGTAACAGTTCGTTTAAGTGTAGGTGAACTCTGGCTTTAGGGATCAACCCTGATATGTGTCTACTTATTGCGATGCTCACATTCACAAATAGAACAGTATGTATCAAATTATGAATTTTTAGACTATTTAAATGGTTATATTTATAATTATTTTTTACATCATAATGCGTTTTATTGAGTAAATACTGTAGGCCTACCAGAAGCTCTATCTGGTTCTGTCTCTGATTTAGAGTTTGTGTGAGTGCTCACCAGTGTATTATACTGTGTGTGTGACGTTTCGACGTAAGATTTATTTAGTCAACAATCACACAGACTCAAAACCAAAGCCAGAGATAGAGTCAGACAGAGCTTGTAGTATTCCTACTAATAAACGTGCAACTCATGCCAAATCATAGAAACGTTTCGTTAGGCCACTGCATATTACATAGTAATGTATGAAGAATAGTAGCTTACAGAGAATAGTTTGTACGTTAGTCTTATTGGAATCAAATCGATATTCAATATCAAACAAAACCGTGTGAAGATATAACAATGGGGTAACATTTTAGACTGGTATAATACTGGTAGTAGGTATTATGTTTGTAAAATATGTTTGCTTTTTGATTCAGGGGCCCACCCTCAACATCTAATAATTGCAAATATTAAAAAATCCACGATAAATTAAAATGGAACCAATCCAATTAATTTCTATACATACGTGTACCACAGAGCTCAAATTTAAATGCGTTTATATAATTTTAAAATGAGTCCGAATAATTGACATTCATGTAACATTATTTACTTTATTCATACAAACCGCAATATGACCACAAAGTACGCCACTTACTGCAAAAAAACCTCTGAATTCCCAAATGTGACGCAGTTATCAAATGAATTCCTAATTGCACCGGAAATATGAGTGACATTGCTGGGAGGAGGGTCTATAGTCCATGTAATTTGATTAGCAATTATTGTGACATCCCCCAAAAAATAATGCAATTGGCGTAGGGACAATTTTGTGGTGATACTATATCAATGGGGTTACATTTTAGATTCACTAGTACTGGTAAGTATAATATTGTTTGTTAAATATGTTTGCTTTTTGAATACATGACAATGTATACCTAAAAAGAAATACAATTCGATTAAAACTGTAGGGTTTTCAAATCGAGACATTCTTCATCGTGTGATTCAATCCTAGTTTTTATTTTATTTTGAAGCTTAAAAGTGTCTGAACAATCAATCCGGCTGGTCCAGTAGACCTGATGCTGAGCGGATCTTGTTTTTATCGTGTCACAGGTTCTTTCAAACCAGTGCCAGTGTGGTAAAAAGATTTTAAGTGCGCCTTGGAGTGCAACTCTGCATAATATCAAGACGTTTTAAGTACGTCCACTAGAAATGCTACTTTCAATCGGAGACATAAAACTGTATCCTCAGTATTGCGTTGCGTGATCTCAATATTAAATAGAATAGTAATAATTGTATTGTGATTATTGATTATTATTAACTGAAAAAGTTTTGCACATTGGATATACACTTTTTTTGCTTTTGAAAATGTGAGCATCTACGTAATTCATCTACAATATATTTCAAGACATCTTATTATAAACATCTAGGTGACCCAATATTTACAGTGCTTACCCTACAAAAATAATTTAGTCAAACACTATACAATAATATACAGCGTTACCAACGCCTTACACAATATTATAAATATTCTTAAATTTAAAGAAAATAATACACAAAAACACTAACAGGTAATTAATTCTACGTAAGTAATATTTATCACTGTTTTGGAATAGATACTTAGATTTACATACAAATAATTTCAAAAGATGAGACTGCAAACAATTGTTATTGATTTTAAAGAGCTTTTATGAGTTGGTTGAGAGGAAACTAACCACTTTCATAGAAAATATACATAACCTTTATATAGGTATACTATACAGAATTACTCTTCCTCTACATCACACTTAAGCCAGTCACACACATAGCAACAATAACCACAATTTTTAGTCAAATATTGAGAAATGATTCAACAAGCAAAAATCATTTAATTCACGCTAAATACCAAGCGGAACCGAACAGCGTAGTTTTTTTTCTCTCTAGTACTGCGTAACTAATATGTCCATAATTTTTTGCAGGATTTCTGAAAATTTTTACATTTAATAATTTTGTAATTTTATCGAAACTAAAAGTTCTGATTGCACATTCATAATCTTCTACCCCTACTACATTACCCTATATTTTTTTTGGTACTTACAAAATAGTAGTGTATTAAAGCAACGTGTGTGACGGGCTAAAGGTTTTGTCAATTAGTCTATCTCCGGGTATAAGGTTTGGAATGTTCTCATGTTTATCCTCTTATTATAATTTAGTTAAATTCTTGGTCCAGATAACTACTTCAAAAAGCCAGAGTAGTTATGACCACATAATCTTTGGTTAATTTACAAGCTTGAATACAGATAAGCATTAAAATAACTGAAATTATACAACTCAAGGGTAATTACACTAACTGTGCAGAGGTAACTTTATCTACACACACGAGAAAATCTTACATTCGGGTAGGAACCATGAAATTACAACTATTGGATAGCTTAACTACTACATACAACTAAATATAGGTACTATTCGAAATTCACTCGGAAATAATCTACGTATAGGAACACGATATTCCGGAATTGTTCTGATACTTCGTACGTTAGTGGAACGTGGCTCACAGGGGGTGTCTGGGGGATGAAGCATGTTCGTTCCTCGGCTGGCCGTGAGACGGAGGCGGGTAAGGGCAGTAGCGGACAGGGTTATGTGGCTTCTGCATCCAGAGGTCTGGTGGCAGGGACAGAGGCTGTGGCCATGAAGGCCAGGGTCTGCCGCCTAATGCCAGGAGCTGGAGCGCAGGTGGTGTCCGCGCCCAGGCGGCTCGCTTCTCCGCTTCCTCGTCAGCCCCGCCCGCGTACAGACGGAGAGGAGAGCGTAGGAGTTGCTGCTCCATCAACATCAGCTCCATTGGATCTCTGTGGAAGAAAGATACATGTTCTCTGTTAATATAATATAGGTCAAAAGAGAGGGATCTGCATTGTTATGTTTCAGTTTGAAGAGTGTGGGTGCTGGTGAAACAACTGGCACATTAGGCTGAACAACACTGGATGCCTCGAGTTGATGCACCAGTGCATCGTAGGGCACGTTCCTGACATGTGTGACAGGGAATGCTTTGTTAAAGGCGATGGTTACCACTAAATATCAGATGAGCCATATGCACGTTCCATTACTTAGTTGTATAAAAAAGTCAAAAGAATTCGGTATCCATTTGTCGAAACATATTTTACAAAGAAAACGTAGACTTTTTATAAAAAAACTGATTATAATACACCAAGGCGTAAATTTTTAACAACCCTGTTATTTTGTTTACAGGCAAATAAAACAGTTTGCTAATAAAATGTCAAATTGCTACAAAATAAGTTCGTAGATCAAAGCGTAGATGCGAGCGCGTTGATGTCTTCTGTATGAACTTTATTGTTTGCGCTAAGTGCTCCGACGAAAGTGTCGGGCTGGCTGTAGAAAGCGAGGCTTGTATTCCGCGAACGTACGCGTTTGTCTGTCGGTTGGATATCAGCAGTCCGTAGTCCATAAAACTGTTCGGGGAACACCAGCCACCAGCCGAGTGACGTAGTAGAGCTCATAAACAGCTATTATTAGGCGACTCGCTAAAATATCCAGAAACAAGAAATCTATTTAAAACACCACCGGCGGCTTTAATATTTTTAAGGTAGTTAAAATTTACTTTTCATTGCTCATACTCTGAAAGTAGGTTTGAAGTTGCCTGAGGGGCCTAATTGAAAGTAATACTTTCAGCCCTAGGGAGAATCGCTTTTTACTGACAGCTGTCAAATTATAAAAAAAAACAAGTTCTATTTTATTCAACCATGTTCCAACTTGATATAGTATTTCTAACTGCAAGGAGGTTGTTAAATCAAATTCCAACTTTTTATTCAGCAAGTAGGTTGGAAACCCATTACAACGGTAAGAAGTTTAAAAAGTCTAATTAGAGCGCAATGTAAAATATAATAACATAAAGATAGTATTAAATAAATAATATATCTTTTAGATTACCTACTTGAATAATATATAGCTTCAACTTTTTATTTAAAATAACATAGATTTGAGCAAACAATTTACCATTTTTTAAATTATGAAAATGAAAATAATGGCTGAATAATGCTGGTGAGCCGTAGCCGAAGGCCCGCCAGAAAAAAGAAAAAAAAACCGGGAAGGCGGCAATTCAATCTTTATTTTCGCTAATTTTTCTTTAATGTTTTTATTTTTTACTTTCCTTGTATTCGTAATGAAAAGCACAGTGTTTACCTCGGTTGAAAGTCTTTTAAGTCCCTCAAGCTCCATTGGCGCCCTCGCTAACGCTCTGGCGCCAAACCCGTCTCGGGACTCAAAAAACGTGACTTTCAACACTCAGGTAACAATGTACTATTACTCTGTTATGGTGTTTAGTATAATTTTATGTACCATACCTATTTACTTAAATTCAATTCTAGAAAACAAGTGAAATCGTATTGAATACTGTAAACCTTTTGATCAAATTATTTAAACGAAACTAGTTATTAAACTTAATTATTTTTCAAATCCCACAGATTTTGTATTGTCCCAAAAGTTTTTCGTCGAGTGCGATTAGGATCCGATGGAGCAGTTGTTTAGCGCATCCCCGTATCAAGGAAGGTTCAAATTCCATTTGGCTCATAACTTATGGGACTATAAAACCTAAGCCTAGGTCTAGTTTGAGAAAGATCGTATTATAGGTGAAAAAATATGAATGTGCTGCAGAGCATATCGGCGTCAATGATTTCGTCGAAGCGGGTTTACGAGTGTTCCCGCAGTTAACGAGGCGGAGTGGTCGCGGGTTTACGGCGTCATGTGCTGCGGCGCTCCGTTTATCGGTTCCAGGAGGCTGTGCGCCCGCCGCACGCTTCCCGTAACTAGCTATTTTCGCCTCTCTTAGAAGCTATCGGTTCGGTTCGGTTCGGTGGTCGTCGTTGCCATGTTGCCGTGCGTAATGCATCTCTCACGCCTGCTCAATACAATTCCGTGGTTATATTACCAGGGCATTGAATTACATATAGAAATATTTGTTTCTATTTACGTGTAACATGACAAGAACAACTTAGTGATTATTCACTGTTCTCAGTTCCATAAGCTTCCCTTTGGCTTCACAACATTAATCCCCAGATACAGTAGACATATAATTATCAGAATGAGATTCTTCGTTCAGGTCAGGCCCCTTGGTATCAAGTAAAAAGATTCTTTTAAATTAAGAACCGTGAGTCTTCTTTGCTCTATGTATACGTATAAGCGACCACCAAAGTAACAAAATTTGGTAGCAAAATAAGAGCATGCACCTCTATTTTTGAAATGTGATACCGGTAAACCGCCACGTAACCGCAGAGAAGTGATCTGGAATCTCTCTCGCCTCAAATTGGCGTGACATCACGAGATGCCGTGTCGAATGTAATCTATCACCGACCGAGCCCCAGGCGCCGCTCTCCTCGGGAATTAAAACAGGTAGTGCCCACACACGCTATTGCCTTTTTTATAATCTCAAATTTCGATAGAACCCTATAATCAAAGGTGTTATTGTACCTAACCATAACCGTGTATTACGTAAAGTGTCTCAGAATTTCAAATGATGATAGAGGGGATGGACACCCGACGGTTTTTTTGACAAGTTCACCGAAGTTTTTTAGAATACTATGGAGAAAGTTTGTATTTTTGGTCGGATTCATGTTCAACAATAAATAACAACCGCACACTGCTAAGATAATATACCTACACACTTTCAATCACGTTTTTCAATTGATGTATTTTGATTGTATGACAATTTCTGAGAAAACTCTTACTAATAAGAGGTGTGTCAAAACATTACACATGCCCAAGATCATGTTTTGCTATAATTTCAGATTGTATAATTTAATATGTGAGAGTAACACCGAAAGGTTATTTCGTTTCGGGTGCTGTTGGGGCGTTAATGGCGTATTTATTATGATCTCGGTATCAGAAGTAATAGCCGACACTTTCCGACGGCAAATTACAGGGCGGCGGCAGTTCTCAGAGATAGGAACGGGCAGGGCACGCTCGCAAACTCTTATCGATATCGCGGCCGCGGCGCCCTTATCGATACGAAATACGAATACGAGCATGGCTGCGATGCGAATGCATGACGTAACTATCTATCTGATACCTTTTGAAATATGATTTCCTTTCTTGGCTTGTTCTGTGCATTGTTTATGTATACCGGACATTACGCATAAAGTAACTCGAGCATTTTTGTTAACGTTATTTAATAGATATGGTAAAATCAAAAATAATAGTAATGGAAGTATTAGTAGTAGTAGGTAAATATTAGGTAAATATTCTAATCTGTGGTAAACGGTGTAATCTGTGGTAAACGGTGTTGGTACCACAATTAATAAAACTTAGATATAACATTTACTTTAGCAATATGTATTGTGATACTGTTTGTTTACCCAAATAAATAAAAAAAAAAAAATAGTATTAGTAATGTGACTATTGTTAATCTCGATTATCAATCGTGGCAAACACTTGCTCATTAAAGTTATTTCTAGCTCGTAAGTGAATTGCTAGCAATCAACGTATAGAGGTGCGTCCGAGCATAAATATAACTCCTCGCCGGCTAAATATCGGCTCTGATTGAGTGTGGGGCGTATCTTATTAATTAATGGATGAAAAGCCGCCTCGGCCACCACGCCAAATAACTCCGCCGTCCGATTCTCACACAATGGCAATTCATCATACTTATTGTCTGACGATTTCGGACGTCAGCGAGGGAAGTCATTACGGCTGAGCGCCGCTAGCTGTTTTTAAGCATTTTATATTCGTTTAAGATAGTGTGAATGAATAACTATATAGTAACGAAGCTTAGAAGCCAGCTTAGCTTAGTACCTAGAGGTACTAAGCTAGCGTACAATTGCAAAATAAACGAGACCGAGGGTACCTACTTAAAAAGCTCTTACGGCTACAATCATCAAATCAACATTTATGACAGACAGTAGAGAAATGATTCGCATTGAGATCTTATCGATACTCCAACGCATTGAACTAAATTACTTGAACTACCAATGAGTTGTCAGAGTTGCTAAAGCACGGTAGCGGCAGCGATGCCAGCTGACACCTATCATATTGAGTGAAGTGAATAATTTTAATGTAAATTACCACAGTAAGTAGGATGTTAGTTACTCTTAATAGATATAGTTATTTAGCCTTAGGTAAAATGTATTTGAAATAAATAATTACTTCCTCGAACTTAGCTAATAGCTTTAATGCATGTTCTTGATCGGTGATCGGTGTCTCTTTATTAGAGAGTATCTTGCCGGGGGGCATGTAGGTATGATGTAGGTACTCATTGAGTCATAAATCGTCCGGTAGCCGCTGCCGTTGAGTTGTATTGAAGCTCCGAGTCGAGTGGGCGACGCGTTGGTCGGTCGGTCGGATGGACGCGGGCGCAGTAGAAGCGCGGTAATTGCATCGATAACATCTCAAATTAGCCGTCAATCACTAGCGGTGAACTATCATCGCGCCGCCGCCGACGCTGTATCAATTAATCCAAATCGGTAGCCGAGTGCGCGCATTCGATTATTAATAGGTTCAATAATTCTGTCGATCATGCCATCAACCCACCTCGAAGTAATGCATGACTTGTGCAATGATTAAGTCATAATTGTGGCTACTGTATAGCTACCCAAAGCTTTTAACCGCTTGTTACATATTTCTATGAGAGCGAGTGTAAGCTTAATTTAGGTTACACGTGTACCGTCTTTACCAATTCGAATAGCTATAGTTCAAAATATAAATTAATAATCGATTTTCTCCTAGCTGCTACTGCTTTATACCATGTGCACAGCTTGATAACATCTTATGAATTTGGATCGGTAATTGTTTATGCATAGGCAATTCTGCACAACACCCAAGCCTTTCTGTCTGCCGTGAACCGGTCCGCATGTATGTGTGCATACCTGCACATCACACCAGGGAAGGTGGATTGGCTGGATGGTGGATGGTGAGATAATAGAAATGCGCTTTAATTTGTCGTTTAGGGTATAATGAGGCCGGGCCCTGTGATTACGGAGCCGCCGCCGCCGGCAGCCGCTGACGGGTTCTGTTTCCACATGCGGCTCGGCGCAACCATGCATCCACGAATGTGTTAACACGAAGCCTTTAAATGGTTTTGAATAACGGCAGTTTACTGCGAGGAACAGTTAAAGTGGCAATTCTTGTATTACAAGGTCATAATTATTTTTTATGTACCTATGCATAATGTACTTATTAGTATTACGAGCCGGTATGACCGAGCTTCGCTCGGGATTTTATTTTTTTGTAAATCGTATTATTAAATAAAATTGTATTATTATTTGCCAATAGAGTCATAATCTTTAATGGCTTATTTTTACTTAGCAACGCCATCTGCTCGAATAGCTTGCAGTTAGTTGCTCACAATCGCCAATAGATGGCAGGAACAGTCATATATTTAGTTTATGTTAGATTATTGCAAAAACCAATTTCTCGTCATTTTCTGAAAATAAATTCTAGCTAGATCGATTTATCGTCCCCGAAAACCCCTGTATACTAAATTTCATGAAAATCGTTGGCTCAGTTTCCGAGATCCTAAATATATATATATATACAAGATTTTCTCGTTTAAAGGTATAAGATTACTATAGGTACAGATGCAACAAAGTAAACTAGACGTACGCTTCTAGCGTACTTTGTTAAGTTTTTATTATAATTTGGACTATATGTATACTTACAACTTTTACGAGCGTTTGAATTAATTAATTAAAAAAAGATCGCGTTTTTCCTACAAAACACGTAAATTAAGTTTACTTAAGAGAGCACTGGTGGTCTAGTGGTAGCGTTCCCCGCCGACCCTAAGCTCGTGGGTTCAAATCCAGTTTGAAAAACTGTGTACTTGACGTGTAATAAAGGAACCGCTTAGAAGCGCACTCAAATCCTTTCACCACACTGGCACTGGTTCGAAACAACCAGTTGCACGATAAGAAGACTAAAGAAAGCATCTTTTGCCGGAGAAAAGCAATCGCTAAGAAGGCTCTATCATAAGTAGTGGTCAGTGTGCTCATGGGAACGCCCGCCGCCGCAGCCTCCGGCGGACTCTCGCTTCGCAGCGCTCACGTAATGACAAGAAAACACTAGCTTTGCTCGTGATCGGGTAGATATTTTACAGGCGTATGTAAAACAATTTATTATTATTATAGTTTAGTATACAGGGTGTTACAAAACTACCCGAAAAGAGGTTAAATGGAGCTTTTTATCGAGTACATTCACAATATTTAAGAACAGTAGTGAAGCTGTACCACATACCTACCTAAAACAAAAAAAAATATTACCTACTATATTTAACATTTATGAATTAAAAATAGAAAACTATTAAAGTAGACATTTATTAGGTAAAATAGGTACGTAGGCCTTTCTGTTAAATAATCTGTGGTTCCCTGACATGACAGCTTACTAGGGTTGACAAAATTTAGAATTTTTAGAATCTCTTTACTTTTTTTTTTACTTTCCATCAGGTGTGATGGCAGTCAAACGTTTAGCTATCAACAATAAAAAAAAAAAAAACTGCGATTTCTGTAATAGCTGCCTAATTCATTGCCTAATAACATCTCATTTCATTATTTGTATCATCGACTCGACGAAGACTGTTTCTCATCATGTTTTATTATTTCCCGATTGTTATACCTACTATACATTGTATTAGCACCCAGCTGCTAGGTGATAATTCACAGACCTTCATTTCCAGGTAAAGTAGAATGTTGTTTCAATTGATGAGATCAGCTAATCGGTGTCGTGACATCATTGCAAGCATTTGTTTAACTAAGACTAATTTATTTACAAAATTATGTAAGTCACACCAGTATAACCGTCAACGTTTATGTTAGTCCCAACTTTATGACTATAAGTAAACCTATGCCGTTTAGTTCAGGTCCCATAAAATGCGAACATGTGTGTTTGGCGTGTGGGCTGAGAGAAGCAAAAAACTTGGCAGATTTATTATTTCTTTCAAACATTCGACCCAAGTTGCCACAATATTTGTTACAACTGTAATTACCCGTGTTCGATTAAGCTGATTTGGTGGATAACAACAGGGCTCCCCAAATCAGGGTTTTCGATCAGCGTTTAGGTGCAATCAGCGAAGAGGCGCGTTTTTAATCTTCGAGTAGGTGTAAAGTCGGCGCGCAAATTGCAGGCCGGCAGACCTAATGCCTTTCAACTGTTGCTAATAACCTGTCAATTTATCAAAATCGCCCCGAGCGCCGCCGCAACACGATCGGGACCACTTTAGGGAACATAAACTAAAATATGGAATTCGCAACCAACATTGATCTCCGTTTTGTCAGTTTCATTTTAACTTGAGCTTGCTTACGGACGGCACTCTAAAATACTAATTAGTCTTTACCTACGCAAAATTTTAATAATTATATTCATAAATCGGAAATCTTCACACATGGCTATCAAGTAATTAGGTATTTATTATTAAGTTACAACTTTTATCAATTATTGTATTTGATTCAAAATTATGTGGTCTAGTGGAAAAGCCTGTATCTAACAACATAAGTGCAATAAGTTATTTGAATTTGAATTTGAAAGACTCAGCCTTCTGAGTCGCCCTGACTAACTAATTTCGTTTCGAATATAAAAGATAAAGAATACAAATGATTCTTACCTATCAAAGTCCGTCAGCCTTGACGAGTCCCGAAAGCCTTTAGCGAAGGGATTGGAGTCTATCTTCAGTTTAGTGATCAACTGGTTCTGGTAGGCAGTGACCGCCGTAAACACGGTCTCAGGGAAGACAAAGGTCCTGTGCTGCTCCCGCGTCAGATCCGTGATAGGACCGCCTCCTTCTCGCACCTTGACGAGGTGGATCCGAGGCTGGTACCGGTGCATTGAGTTCAATACGATCTGCAGAGGAAAATGATACAACAGGTTAGGTTTTTACAAGTTTTATAGGCATAATCTGATGCCTGATGTTAAGCGATGATGTTTCACGTTTACCTAGAATTCATCGAAAGGAATAAAGTTAACAATGTTTTCCGAACGCTTCGAAAATCCATAAAATTTTATGCAAGGCAACACCTAAAGGACGATGACGTAAGAAAATAAATTGTAAAGACAGATCCTGCATAGACAAGTGTTTCAAAAAACGGATCTAAAAATTACTTTTAAAATATGCGTTTGTCCATTTCGTATTCAGATATTATTACTATCGTAAATGTAACAATAAAAACAAAGGCAGATGGTGTAAACTGCTTCTATTTTGTGCCTCCGGCATGATTATGTAAATTGCTGAATTTTAGAGCAGACGCGTAGAAAATTAGCTAATGGGGCCTCTCGACGAACCCAAAATGCTTACTCACGACTTTAAAGTGGGTTTTCCTTACGCAAGTAGCTTAGGCGTTGTTTTAAAACTATTTAGACTGTCATGCAACTTCAGATTTCTTCATCTGAATTTTTTTAGTGTTGTAAAAATTAACAAAAATCACAAGGTTCGTCTTGAACAGTGAAGTGTCTTCAATGTAAGACCATAGATAGCCCAGCAAAGCCTAAGGTCATTTCACTTTAGCATTAGACTTAGGTAAATATTATTACCAAAATTAAAGAGTAATCTTAATACGTGGACTCGAAGCTTAAATGTAGGTACCTACCTTCTATAGGGCTTGGTTTAACTTAAAAAAATTGGAGTATTCCATTGTTGAACAAAGTTTTCCCCCATTTCTACCAACTAAATGAAAATAATTTGTTATTAAAATTTCTGTACTACCCAAAACAGTATTTTGTAAACCTCATAAAATTCTAAATTCCTCAAATTCTTCAACGTGGTTAGTCGACTAATTAATGAACGTGTTCCATAGAACAATAACATTATATAGAGGTACGTCGGTGATTTCTCATAGCGCGTAACACTGTAGGTATATTAATTAATTGTGAGCCGAGAGGTCGGCCAGCGGGCGGCGATGTGACGACCCGATAAGCCGCGCGCCGGCAAATTGTACCCAACTTTACGGCCCTGATGAGATAATTAAACTCTGTAAATTAATGAATATGACTGTCTAGTAATTTTTATTACAAATTCGTGTTAATTGTAAATTTAAAAGCACCGACTTCTAGACGGAGGTTCCCGACTTTCAGCTTTATATTTTATACTCGTCGCGCTTCGATGCATACACTTCACAGCACATTAAACTTTAATGCTCTTCCTAATGGGAATTGACTATTGTTATGAATATTTTGGATGCTAATAAAGTCTTTTGGAAGTGAACCTACACTTGCGAGCTTTAAACTGGAGTCGCTTCGTAAAGACAATTTTTTACAATATCTCTCCAATGAACTAAGGATTCTGGTAGAACAGTTTTGATATCGTAACTATTCACCTTGTAAAAGGAATATAATAAGAAAGATGGAACGCGTCGATATAAGACCAAAACCGCTTTAGTCGAAGAGTGGCAGCAAATCCCACAGGATTTCATCAGAAAACTTATTAGGTCAATGAAAAACCATTTACAAAATATTGATGGATTCAACTTAATTTAGGTAGAAAGTTTCATTAAAATCATATCTAGATATTACTTGAAAGATAACAAAATTACCTTTGTAATGATTTACAACAATACCTACATATTTCACTGGAAAGAAATGGTCAAAATTTGTCTTGGAGGTTGTATTCATGGAGGTTGTATGAATACACTCGCTGTATTCAAGACTAATTTTAACAATTTCCATACCCATGAAGCGATTGCAGTTTAAAGCTCGCAAGTGTATAAAAAAACTATTGTAATACGCAAAGGTAGATAAGTTTATTTCATGCTGACTGGAGATATGTATTGTTAATCAGAGCATATTTTTTTGTTAACTTGTGAATTGTCAGCAGTATTCATTTTGATGAATTTCAAGGTGTTTGTAATATTTTTAGCCTTGCTTTTGGCGATGTGGTTAACATCGCGGCAAGACCTGGATGAAATTATCACAAGACCGTCAACAGTGGCACATAAAGAGAGAGGCCTATACCCAGCAGTGGGTGAAGTCAGGCCGCGGATGATGATGATGAGGAAGATAATTATTGCTTTTTGTGTGTTTTAGCTATTTTAACCAGACGTAAGGAAACGATAACAATACCTAAATTGGAAAATATTGGAACTTGAAAAGTAAATAAACGCTAGAGCATGACAACGTCACGACATGCGACATTATGCTGCTCTTTCCCGCTCGATTTTGAAGGACGTCTTTTAGACGTCTTTAAGACGTCCTTCAGTTACAAAGTCAAGTCAAGCAATCTATGATAGCAACGGTAAAAATCCCGCGACTGGAGAATGTGTGAGCGGTTGTGGGCGTGGTGAGTATCATTAGTGTACCTCTAACTTCCACACCTGCGCTCTAATGAATTATCGCCTCCGCCAGCGAAATCATCCACCACGACTGCATAGACAAATTATACAATTTTAATATTCAGTCTTTCTTCTAAACGAGCTCTCTTTTAAGTGTTTTTTTTTCTTGGTTATATGACCGTGTTGAATTATTCTAATTATTTATAAGAATGCAAATCTTTAAACTTTCACTGGATCACCAAATACGTGTTTATAATAATTGCCGAATTATCAACGCCATGCATTTGTAATTGTCTAATTTTAGCTTATGATGACAATAATAAATTATTGCGAATATTTCAATGTACTAAGAGCTGTAAATGTACTTTATGTAGGTACCTAGGTATAATTAATTCATCATCATCATCATCGTAGTAGTAAGTTCATCATCATATCAGAGAGCGCTGGTGGCCTAGTGGTAGTGGCCCCGCCTTCCGATCCTAAGGTCGTGGCTTCGAATCCAGTCGTGTACCAATGAGTTTTTCTGCCCAAAAATTTATGTACACTATGCCAGTGCTCTCAAACGGTGAAGGAAAACATCGTGAGGAAACCGGCATATCGTAGAACCTAAAAAGTTCGAAAATATGTGTCAAGTGCACGATAGGAGCTCTTCGAGGCGCACTTAAAATCCTTTCACCACACTTGGTTCGAAAGAATCAGTGACACGATAAGAAGAAGAAGAAGATCATCATCGTAAGTAAATTATACAATAACAGAATTCTAAGATAATAATATAGTGACTAGCATTAAGATAAGGCCTATGAAGCTAGACGTAAGTATAATTGATCAATGTTCAAAAATTCACTAACTGCCAAAACCTAACCTAGCTCTCTGCTAGCTTCTGCTGGTTCCTGTCTCTAACTATAATTTTCAAGTATGAGCTGCCGATACGAAACATTATCATATTTATTACGAGGCGATGGCGATGGTACCACGTAGCATGTAGGCGACGACACGGATCGTTCTAAGAGATAAGACTCAACCCACCCAAGCCCCCACGTATCAACAGCCAAGCGATATTAATCTTTATTATCCGAGTAGTAAGATAACATGTGGCTTGACAGCGCAAGGATCAGATAGGTGTAATTGGTATGGGGGGCGTTGGGAGGGTCGTGGGGAGGAGCGGAACATGGCGGCCGGTGGGGGCCAGATGGTAGCGGGTCGTCGCCCGAGTAACATGTTTGTGCGTATAACTCAATGTTCACAAAAACATTAGGGTAAGCAATGGACTTATAGATGACAAAATAATATACATTTCTGAACAGCGCAGAGGCAAAAACTTAAAGAAGATTTTATGAGATTATTGTTATAAATTTTAAATTAATTTCTATAGGGTAGCAATTTGAAATCGGGGAAAGATAATAGAAAAGTACAAGGATGTTAAAAGTTAAATCATTCCGCTTTTAAAAAGGTTGAAATATGACAAAATATTTTATGCTCGCATTTTATCGAAAATGTTTGAAATAGAGACGTGGGTCGGACGGGTGAGTCGTCGATAAGCGGTGCGTCGATATTTCGATTAGCGCGCGAGCTGTCGGATTACGGCGGATTTTCGCCTCGGCACTGGCGCCGACAAATTGGCCCATTTGTACCTTCCATTGCAACGAGCGTCGGAAGCCCGGTGTCACCGCACCACACAACCAACAACGACATATCGCTAAAACAAGAGCCTTTGATGCTTTTAGCTAATGGCGACAGGAGCTTGGCAATACAGACAGAGTGCAATGTAACTGTGGTGTATTCCTTGACTTCATGAAACGTAGTAAAATAACAAGTCTGTTCAAATCACGTAGTTAATATATTTACACCTTGGTTGTTGCCAAGTACCTACCTACATTATGCTAAAAATGGGTGTAGCACAAGGCTCGATACTAGAACCGTTCTTGTTTTTAATCTACATTAATGATCTACCTCAAATGGAAGATAATCCCAAGATTGTACTAGTTTATTTGCTTTTTGAGACGCAATTTAACTCTTTCACCACACTGACTAGTTCAAAGAGCTACATACGGTTTAATAATTAAAAAACGTAATAAACCGCGAACTTAGTACAAAGTTTCCTATAAAATACTATGCAAGGTGCATAAACCAACAGGGTATGTTTTGAATAAACGAAGAGGACTGGCATCAATTCGAATAAAATTTAACGTTTAAATACTTACCTATTATTTTAAACGTAACAAGGTACCAACTTCAGTTTATTCAGCGTAACATTTATTTAAAATATGATATTGTTTCTGTCCGGTGGTACAGAGAATTAATGATTTTATATTAAAAACAAACAGCACGTGTTCATTCAATATGAGATGTCAACAGATTGGATCGAGATGGCTGTGTGGGCGAGCAGGTACAATCATGCGCTGAGGTTAATGTTTTCATAGTTATTACCTGGCACCATTTGAAAGTAACGTTTATAATCATTACAGATGAATAAAATACGATGCATAAACAATAATCTGACTTACTGAAAATCTAACTAAAACCTAAATGTGTAAAGGGCCAAGTTCGGAACAAACGACGTTCGAGGATGATGACGTCGTCAACCAAAATTTTTTTTTTATAACTGATATAGAAGAAAATAACTTTTATATTGATACCGAGGACAGTCTTTTGTTTGACGAAGAGAGATGTTTGCTTTATGTTTGGGTGTTATATTGTGATAGTGTTGTGTGGATTGTCTAAAATATGTATTTATTATTTATTGAGTATTTGAGTTTAGCATTGTATATAAAAAGACAAAAAGTTTAAAAATGTGTAATCCATCAGATAAATAGTTCTCAATTTCACAAACGGTGAGATATGGGACTAATCATTGTGTGAAATGTTCATAAATATTTCATTAATTGATTATGAAATGAAAATTAGAGATTTTATTACAATAAAAGCTCCATTCTACACAGAAAGCTTTTGACGGTGATTGTACTGCAGTGTCATCGAAGGTCAACAGCGGTAGTAAGCGATGAGATAAGGCCCACTAAAGAAGCAGATTTCTGTGCATTTGCATCCGTAAGCCTCCTTGTGGACAATCCCATTTACTGTCGTAATAAAAATCATAAATACACACATAAAATTCAATAATAGTTTTTGGTTGGTGCTTTTATCAGAGCTTACGATAAAATTCTGTGGATAGAGCATTTGCTTTATGCTATAAGCACACCTTAGTACCTTACATACATACATAACATGGTGAATAGTAAGTACTATTGTGTTGGTTGGGGGTTATATTTATACAATTAATTTAAATTTTATCAAAGTAGGCTAAAGGAGTTATTTTTTTTATTTACAGGGAATACCGTTACAATACGTAACATATGAATTTATTTTAGGGTTAATTTTCAATCAACTAATAAACATATCTATCTTATAAAATTATATCGATCTCATTTTTAGGCTGGTCAAAAACAAGGACTGATATTTTATATTCTACGAATAGCATTATTCCGTAGATGGAAAACACAGCCCGTAAGATAATTAAATTCTCTATTGGTAATTAAACAAACGAGGCTACCTATATCCAATACTCGTAGGAACCACTCACCGTTCCTTAATAAAATTGTGGTAACAAGATAGAGCTATTATTTTATAATCAGACGATAACATTAAACACTAAAATTTTATTCCATAAGTAATCAATTTCATCTTTATTGACCAAAGCGTCTTGCTTCTCGAGTTCACAAATTCACATGAAACATTAAAATAACTCAGGTACGTAAACGTTCATCATAACGTCGGTGGCAATAAAATATATCCAAATAAATTCTCGATCGTAAAGAGGCTGACATCGGGAGTCGAATGGATCGTGGTAAATCGTCATTTAACTAGAAAGGCGTACGTCGCTTGCCGTCACCCGGGGAGTCACGATAAACGTCACCTTAGAATGTAAAAAGATATAAAAGGAATTATTAAAAAACACCGATTGATATGAAGTGAGACGGAGAAACAGAAAAACAAATACGACTACAAATTGAAGTGAGAAATGTTATGTCGCTTCGGACGCCCCCCGTGAGGTGAGGTTGGACTTGACCGTTCTTATAGCCTCGATACCTTTTACTGTGCTTGGTAATTTGATGAATTTACTCAGTCTATCATCGGCATCAATTCTGTAGTATTAATGTATCATGTACAATACGAGAGGACCATAACTCTGTTTAATAAGAGCGACTACTAAGAGCGCTGAATGTATTTGCATACAATGACGTTAGAACCTGCCTCGGAGTGACAGCATTCCAAGACGCAACAAACTTCATCCATCTATACAGAAATATCTCTGTCTGCATTTGTTGCATAACATAAAGAAAATTGCAAAGAAAATAGCCAAATACGAATGCAATATTTTTACAAAACACACAATATTTATTCTTTAACATTTTTAGATTCAAAACGTCAAGCTGAACAAATATTTCGTAGATGTCAACGAAAACCAGGCCAATGAAGTGATATTGATACATCCCATAAAGTGATATCTGATTTGTAGTAGTGGTGATTACGTTGTCCGAGGCACGCAAGCTATTCGACGGATATTATAACTGATTGTGACTGATAGACACATCAAATATAATATTTTGGAAGAACACTTTTTTGTGTAAAGCTGAAGCGTTTATTTCGTTATATCACAAACATCATAATTATAATTGCCTCAAGGTCAATAAAACTTTATAATTCTGTTTTTTATCGCCTACATATTTTCAGTTTACTTGTTTGACTAATTTAATATAACGATAAATTTATAGAACTAGTGTCATTTCAGCGTGTTTTGAGATGGGCAGCAGTGTCGAAGTGACTAACAATAATTACGGTGTAAGGAAATACCGAGGAACGCGCGCTCCTCTCTGCAGGAGACCCGGCCAACAACGAATAACTTATTAATTTATATTACACTCAAACCATATTCACTACCAACTCCAGTCACCTGTCTAGCTTGTTTGTTTAATAATCACCTTATTTCAAAATACGTTAGCGTTGTGAAAATATCAACAGTAATTAAAAAGGCAAATGGTCGTCGAGAATTGATGTTTGTAGTTGTTCACGGGCGTTGGAACGGCCCGGCAAGACCAGCGGTGAGTGTTTTATTGAATTTTATTGGCTTGTATTTTGTATATTCATGCATCAGCCAGACGCCGTCATAAATTAAATAAGAAATATTAATAAAATTATAACGTGGATAACCGAGCTAATATGCGCCACAGATCCCGATTTTCCAGACGCATAAAGTGCAGTGACGCCCCCGTTGATTACATAAGAGTTTGGCTATATTTTCAGTAAAGACCAGATGCTACGCTGTCAGCAAGAAATGGGCAAATTAGAGGTAAAAATACATTTCGCAGCATAGCCTGCATAATCTTGTTGGAAGTGAAATATAGCGCTAACTGCCGTCGATGTCAGCGAAGTGTAATCACCGATTTCACAAGTAGGTAAAAGTGTATCTTAACGAAGATAAATAAACACCCTTGTGCGCGTCTCTAAGTGCATTATAATTGCTCGGACTACTTGAGTGGAACATTGCATAAAATAAATACGGTGATGGCGTTTCTAACGACATAATTCGCAGTGTAATAAATTGAATAAATGGCAGTGATTACGAGGAACCGTTACTGGCGTGTGGGTCTCGCGGCTGACACAGAGTGCGGACAGCCATTTGTATGGAAATATTTCATTTCCGTTTATCAAATCATTATGATTGATCTAATCATTCATTATCCATACACAATCCATGTATGAATTTTCGTAGTCACTGTAAGTAACTTCAAACCCTGTTTGCAAGATATATTAATATGTATTGAATTTCTAAAACAATAATAAGGTTACATTAATAAGCAACCAAGTTTAGCAAGGACTTGTACTTTCTTTTGCCAGCTGTTATGTTTGTGCTGTTATATTCTGTCATTTTGGTGATTTAAGATAGAAGCGGACCCAGTTTCAATAAACTAGTTTTAGTTTATTTTTAACACAAAATAATAGTAGCTCAAAAAATTGTACCTTAGCACTTTTTACATAGTACGGCTTACAATTTTTGTATAGTAATAAATTAACTGATATCAATACCTTTCATCTACCTGTGAGTACAGCAATTATAATTTCATTATTTGAGTAAATATTAAAACACTGTTCATTAATCATCTTGCTGTTGGTGGTTACCGTTCGCCAGACTTGGACTTAAAGTGGGCGCTTGGATTAATTTACATATTTTCACAATTACGCGCTTTTCTTCAAAAAGTCAGTTAATTAAATATCGTTCGTATAATTAGAAGAATAATTCAAAAGTAGACAGCTACTGTGTGAAAATGTCTCCCAATAATTTAATTAAATTAATTTAATATTACTTCGCTAGGTTCAGCATAACTTTATTAAAACTTATTATTTTGAACTGCTATATTTCACTGTCTATTTCTCGAATAAATAAATGTTAAATTTAATTTATTTCTACTTTTAGTTCTTTTGAGAAAAGTTAAAAGAATTAATGACCGTTTAGAATTATTAATGAAGAATTGACCGAATATTTTTACACCTACTAATGTTTTTCTTTCTTGGGAATCTAACCCACAACTGCGAAGATAGAGCTACCAACTGAGCTGTGAGCAAAAAAGCAGCAAAAACATTTTTACTGGCTCGTGATATCAAGATGTCTTCACGGGATTAGCGACCTTATTTCTCACAAAACCGCAGTTTTGTACAATGTTTTACAAAATAAGTACCGGGTTTATGATTAATTCGTTGGTTTCATGAAGCTTTTGTTGTACAATTAGGCGCGAGTCGTCGGCGACACGCGCAACGACTTGCGTGGCGGATATTTTGTAAGGAATATTACGAGTGGCCTTTACCGATGCTATATTGCTCATTAGGAGTTTTTACTTGTACAATTTAAGTCGGAACTTTTATTACCATTAGAAAATTAATCAAACTCATGCCCTGTTACTCTTTTGATTACCATCATGCGTCAGTATTTGTGTTCGGAAAGCCAATTAGGTACGTTTTTGGTTAGATCCAAGTCAATCCATCACCGTAGGTCCGCCCTCGTCCGTTCCATTCCGTTGCCTTTCCTCGAATTTTCTCTAAAGCTCACCTACTTCCAAATAAATACTAACGGGTTTAACTGCGCAATGTATGTACCTAACTTGATTTTAAAACGTGTGATTATTTATTATGTGTTATCTAATATCTATGCTAATAGATCTGGACATTTGAATAAAATATTTTATTTTTAGTTTTTTAACGTCATCTACAAGAACAATAAACAGTAAGCAGTCAACATTTTCTACGTCTGCATGATTTGTTCCTTTAAAACTGCTTTGAATATGATTATAATAGTTTAACCGCGTACAATTTTACGGACCGCTACTGGTAGTGCTTGAGACAGTATTTTAGATGGAGTAGTAAAGTGAACGGCCGAATAGGCTGCACAGCTTTTCTACCATCTTCTCAACTTATTCGTGCATTCACTTTACTATGGAATGAAAATTTACCAGCAAATAAATTTATATTGTCAAATTAATGATCGAATACATACATACATTATGCTCACGCCTCTTTCTCATGGGTGTAGGCAGATATCACGGATTTCCACCTGCTACGATCCTGGCACACCTCTCTCGCTTCATTCACTCGCCTATCATTCTTCATACATACTCGTCGGTTTGATGCACCCCTTTCATCCATTCTCGCTATATGCCCAAACCATTTTAGCATACCTTTCTCTATTCTCATCACCGAGAAATTATTGAATAGGCCGAAATAATGGAAGAAAAGCTGAGCATGTCCATCTAATCCTAGTGCAATGAAAATTATCCAGCAAATAAACTTTCAAACCTTTCAAACTTTAACTTTTTACCATCATGATCAGTGGATCTATCGTACCAAGGATAACACCAAGCAGATCCTTTATATCCATCATATTCTAGTAGACTAGTCCGAGTCGGGTAAACACTGACCATTATTGAAAGGTCTTTGCAGCCAACTAAGTAACCAGTCTATATGACGGGATTGTAAAGTTCTATATATCGTGGTTGGGTGAACTAGTGACATTTGCTTGGAAACGCGACAGAGTAGTAGCACCTGCAGCGTGGAGGTAAGTAGCTGCCGGCTGACGCGACACGGTCACGACATGTGCGACCAATTTGTTGCCGGCGACTCATTATACTCTCGCCGACGACGCCTGAGGTGTCGGCAATTTTATCCGTAATTCTATAAATTGCCACACGTATAAGGAAGTGGTGCATAATATACACGCGACACGAAATCATCTCAAAAGAACGTGTCAAAATTTAAACGGAGTGTGTATTGTGAGGTGTAAGTAAATAATTCTGAAAATGTTCTTTTTTTATTGTTTCTTACTTTGTGAGACATGCTAGTTTTGAATTAAGTTGGGTTTCGCAATTGCGTGTTTGCATCGCTGTAAAAAGTGTAGGAAATAATAAATATTTTACAAGGTATTGTTTATAGTTAACCATTAAGCATAACTAGATTTGCAGCAGTGCGCGTACCTACTGGTCTGGCCGCGGCTCACGAGGTACTTGTGTGCTAAGAATTTTCTGGAGCAGAACTAAGTTGGCCGATTAAACGCTTTGAAATATACAGCTTCGAAGTGGATTGATTAGGATAACAAGTTGGAGGCAATCAACTATGATTGACGAAGTAGACCTTTTGCATGCCTTCTATTTGATTGGAATCTATGCTTGGAAACAACGCTACATACTATGGATTTGTAACGAATGCTTGAATATTTTAATAGCAGCAGTCACTCAGTCAGGAAGATAAAGGAGGTTATTATGAGTATTGCAACCAACCTGTCCACTTTTGTCCATTTCGTTATTGGTGAGTTTGACCTTCTCGAAGGAGACGACCTGCTTGCGCAGCTGGTCCCCGGAGAAGGGCGAGTCGGGATGCGGGTAGAGACGCGCGGGCGCGGGCGGGTCCGCCTTGCCGGCCACGAGCCAGGAGGAGCGGTGGTACGCGTAGCGGTACCGCTTGCCGTCCACCGGCACCACGTCCAGCAGCACGGCGTAGCGCGCCTCCGCGCGGCAGCCCGCGAACGACACGCGCACCGTCGGAAACATGCGTCTGCCGATACAAATTCTCAAATTCAATTAAAACAACTCATAAAATCTATACATAGTAGGTACACATAATTGCAACAAATTAAAACGACATAAACGCAACTTGTAAACTATAAACTCCCGAAGCACGGACCTCACTGCGCTAATGACCTCATAAGAACCGACCGAAACTAAATTAGACATTACGCATACAAAAAGCCTATAATCCCCGAAAGTGTTTTACGAGACCAAACACATGCTCGCAATAAAAAAGATGATTAATGCATCTTAACAAAAACCGCCAGAGATCCGGCCATGCACGGTGACTTGTATAATTACAGGGTAAAACGCGGACTAGGAAATCAAACAAATATGATGTATACGATTTTAATGCACCCCTAAATGGGCCGAAGCGCTTCCTGCCAACGAACATCGATAACATCTCGCAATCGATAATTTATGATTTTCTTTTTACCGTAAGACAATACGAGGCTTATAATAACCGGGTTTTACCTACAGGAAAACTATGACAAAAAGAGGAAATCTATAAACCAGAGGCTGGACTTTAAACGATAAAGCGGAGTATTGAGGGCCTGCGTCGAGAGTTAAGCACTGGTCATAAATAAATCGTATTAAAGTGTGTTTTGAATGGTTCCGTATCGGTTGCGCGGGATCTCGTCGAGTTCGACAATAAGTCGCTGTCACCTGCGTTTATGAGTGTCGTTAGGGCGACAGTCGCGTGGTGTCGCGCCAAGCCACCCAGCGCGAGGCGTAATGAGCTACATCCATCATGGATAACAATCGATCGTGATCACGTCTTACGTCACTCGGCATTGTTGCCATTCTCAGTGCTAATTGAAATACCTAGTAGCAGCTCTTTTTTTATCCTTGCTTGTAATATACAATTTAATCCCAAAATGTAATCTCATCCTGTCGTCGTTTGTAGGTATATTTGAATTACACGTGGTGACACTGAAAAATAATTTAGGCCTGTACAATTTAATCCCAAAATGTAATCTCATCCTGTCGTCGTTTGTAGGTATATTTGAATTACACGTGGTGACACTGAAAAATAATTTAGGCCTGTACAATTTAATCCCAAAATGTAATCTCATCCTGTCGTCGTTTGTAGGTATATTTGAATTACACGTGGTGACACTGAAAAATAATTAAGGCCTGCGCACATCTAGGCGATGGCGATAGCGATCAGCTGAAACACTGTCAAATATGACAGCGATATTTGACAGTGTTTTAGCTGATCGTCATCACCATCGCTTGGAGGAACTGTTAGTAAAATGATTTGTTATTATCACTACTATCATAGGCTAAGGGCAAATTTTCCAATCCACAGATTTTATTCGTCAGATTAAACTATATCTATCTTTTGGTTAGGCTTGTCCAAAACAAGGGCTGACATTTTTGACTTGTCAAATAGCGTTATTCTGTACATGAAAAAAACAGTCTTCAAGTAAATATTAGTAAAAGCTTTATTTTAAGTAAAGTGAAACGTACTGAAACGAGGTATCAATCGGAATAGCGAATTTTGCGAGTAATAAAGTCGGTAGAGCCAGCCGACGGGAGGTCGTTCGGGCGCATTTACATAATTCATTAATAAACGTCGCTCGGCGATGCCCACGGATAAGCTTAACAAATACTGAGTGGTATGAACGTATCTTAATGACAAGTGCTTGAACATTCCAATTACATATTATTCACTTGAGTTTTGTAGCAGTAATTTGGGAAAAAACTTATATTTTACTTTCATTCCATATATAAATTTATGTTGACTTTAAAAACTTCTAAATATCTGTACTTAAAATAGTATTTCATTGTTCTTCGACTGCGGTGAGAAACCACTAATACGACAAAGAGCGCATGAAAAGAGCCCAATTTACTTGAACGAGTGCACCAATTACGGATAACCGCATCCGGTTTAAGGCGCGAAAATTATCTTTTCAAGGTTTCCCTTGTTATGCAAATACAAAACAAAATAGTAATTTCAACATGGAACTATAGATTTAACTATAATGTAGACAATTAACTAGAAATAGCACAGCGTCAGTTATATAATATTTTAGAGATTTAAGGGCCAATTCCACGGATGACAAATCAAAAAGAATGATTGACAGCGATCGGTGGATTAGTCATCCGTGAAACAGCCCTAAAGGCCTGCGCACACCTAGGTCGCTGGCGATGGCGAACAGCGTTTCACTGATCGCCATTGCCAGCGACCTAGGTGTGCGCAGGCCTTATATAAGAGTATGTTCTCCTTTTGTTCAACTTGAATGGAATATATAAATAGATAAGATGTATGTATGTATTACACGCGTTCATTAGACTTTAATAATTGTACTTTTGTACTTATTACAAGATTTTTTTGCATTAGTACTTATTGACTTGCAACTTGTCCAGGTACCTACTTATTAAAAATCGATGACTATGACGTGAATACAATTTATACAAAGCTATTAACCTTTTCACTAGCTTCTACAAAATGATAAAGAAACGTACAAAATGATACCGAACTAAATATTTATAAATTAGTAATAAATATCAGGTGCGCAATCAATAATCTATAAAATTTACAATTCTATTCTGTACGTTGAATTCATAGATTATAATCATGAATTTAAGATTCATAATAGACTGATAATGTGCAAATTATTGGTTCATAACAATATTTTTTTTTATACATATAGAATTTCTCGAATCTTTTTTTTAAGGATTTGAAACATGACTGTAAACGTGATTTGATCAGTATAGCACGAGAAAACGTAGTTCACGAGGACTTTATGTAACAAAGATCGAGTTTTCTAGCTTATTCACATTTTTTTATCATTTCGATGCATTAATAACATCAAAATTATTTTGGAATATTGAATGTATAACTTTAATAGTGCTAGAAACTCACTCTCACCTCATAGTTTTTTTTATGAGGTGGCACTTATAATTGTCTCTCTCACACACTGATAACAAAAGTGACCTTGTTCACTCTTACCTACTCGTGATAGATGATTACTTAGATGGTTTTTTTATCGACGCGTGTTATAGCTTATTTTATAGCAATAATTAAATTAAATTGTTGTTTATTTATAGTCACTTAATTAATAATCCTATTTCCTCAATTTTTATATCAATTTAATCATGTAATAAAGTGAGCAAAAATTATCTACGTGAAGATAAAACTTTAAGTAGGTATGATCATTTTGATTTCCAATCAGTGTTATTCAATAGATTGCACAACTGATTAAAACTAAGTACGAACGTTTGGATGATTAGTAATGATAGTATCAATTTATCACCTGCCGACCATTTTTGAACGAACGGATAGTAACGGATAGTACGAGTATTATTTAACTGCTAAGCACTGAAATCATCATGAGATATAACTAGTCATGAGCTATAAAACTACAGTAGGTAAACATTTTATGACCTTCTAACAGCCTGAGTCGTAGTTATGAAACATGACTGGTTTTTATGAAAATGTCATCCAGCAGACAAAGTCCTCACGCAATAGGTCATCTCAAAGGGTATATAAGTACTATGAAACCTAACTTCACAATTAGTTCGCAGAAAAATAAACTTGATATTACTTACCTACCTACATCATTATTTCTAAGCTTAGTAAGTACCTAATGTAGGTAGGTAGGATGTTTTTCATCAGCTTAAATGTAGTAAACAGAGGTATTGTAAGTGGTAGTGTCATGAGGACGCGTGCGAAGTGTCAGTTAGCTGTCACTCCCGCGTCTTGTTATGTCGCCACGCGGCACGACGCTGCTAATCTCGATTCTAAAAACACAATATCCAGTTACTGAGGCATTGAATCGTGTTAAAATTGAAAGATAAAAAGCAATAAAATATTCAGAACATCCAACAAGTTAGACAAATTGCCAGTCTTATAAAACAAAATGTTTCGCCACCACGAAAACGCGAGGAGCTGCCGCTGCCACGCAAACTGTCATCTGTCACACGGTCATTTTAATTCCTTTGAAAATTAAACAAATTGACACTTGACATGTTTTGTCGTCTCCCGGGTAATCGTGCGAAGTAGAGTCCTCTTTTTATTACTTTTGTGATGTTTGGGATATTCAGGAAAAACCGGATCAACATTCGGATCCAAAAAAACTTGAGACCAAACGATCAGCAAAACTTTTCACTTATTATTCATATGAAATATCAATACAAAAAATCTATACAAATAATGGGCACATTACTTGGCCCAGCTGTCAATATCGAATCGGGTCAAGCATAACAGTCGTTTACATGTTGGCGAACTTGCCTTGATTTCCCAAACCAAATTCACACAACTTTCACAAAATACGGTTTCATCAAAATAGTGATGTAGTTAGCTGCAGGTTTATGGATAAAATAATAATCTGATCAAAGGACAAAGTACTCAAGAATATATTATGTACTATTTCAATAGTTTAGTTAAAACTTAGCAAACAGACAGACACTTTCACATTTTCATTTTTTATGGTTGAATAAAAATATTGTGAAATGTGATGTTTTGTTAACGAGCACCAGTCCACGGCAATGTGTATGAAGCGGTATAAAGTAGCCCCGCCACGGGGCGCCTCGCAGCGGTGCAGGGTAACGTTTTGCTAATTAAAAAACCGTCTTTGTTTTTGCGTTCAGATTGTAGTTATGCAAGGAATGTTTTATTGCATTAACACACGATAATTTATATTACCCAACGACGAGTGAAATATCTCAAACGGAATTGTAAATCAGTTCACGCTGAGTTTTTTTGTTCACACTACGGTGATAAGCAGTTTAGTAGTAGGAAGGCTCTATTTGCATAGTAAAATATTGTTAATTAGAAGGGCATGCTTAATATTATTAATACACGATCGCATTGTGTATTCATAATATTAAGTAATAAGAGACTTAGGACAGGAGCTGGTAGAAAATAGAGGAGACTTAGGCTGATTACTAGTACTGCATTGAATCGGTTAAATAATTAAGGTCAATGACTAATAAGTACATAACTAGACCAGGTTACAAAAAACATGTTATGAATTATGAGGCATTATTTTCAGAAAAAAAGAATACCACGTTATTAGTTATTTATGAACATTGAGGCAAAAAGATAATGTTTAGGGTTCCAAAGTTCGACGTGGAAACCTTATGTTTAGTTATAAGTCCGTTTGTCTGTTTGATCCTATAATTATAGAGTTGTTTTACTTGCACTCTTTTAGTATTACCTACACTTTGGTCGATGCAATTAATTCAAAACAGGAAATACTTTTAAAGGAAAAATTGGGAAACAATAAAAAGGATCCTAATAAATTAATTAAACCTGATGGGGCGTTATAGTTTAGTGGATTTCGAATAATAACAGATTTTGTGTACCACGTTTTTTTTGTAACGGGGATTTATTTTGTATTGTTCCCAAATAAAATCAATATTGTGGACAATGCACACAACACTATCTAGCCCCAAACTAAGTAGAGGTTGCATTATAGGAACCAGATAGCAGATATAAATAAATAAATAAATAAATAAATATTGTGGACAATTCACACAACACTACCCAGCCCCAAACTAAGCAGAGCTTGTAATATGGGAACCAGATAGCTGATATAATACTTGAATACATTTTTTTTTTTGTAAAGCCATACTTAGAATACAATATAACACCCATAGAATATAATACTTATGAACATTTTTTATTAAATAACATATTAGAATACAATATAACACTAGGAGAACGTCTGTGTTCACCACATAAATATTTTTTATATCTCGTTCTCAGATAATTGTCATGTTTATTTTCTTTTACTTCCATGATAAACAAGATTCTAAGCCGTAAGGACTTTGGAAGTCATCTGTTCACGGACCGACACGCGCTTGGTCATTTTTTGTTCAATAAAATAAGTCATCTGGCTAATAAACTAATTAATATCAGCAGGAAATTATGGATCATTTAATATTAACAAGGTGCTCTTTAAAGATTATCTTTGGAATCTCTGTGAGGTCAGTTTACGAGTCTTCCGCCGGAACCACCGTCGTGCCATAAACTTTAACTGCCCTCAATTGTTGTTATGCAACATTCGGCCCAGTAAATTACAGTAGCCCGCTCAAATTCAGGTAGAGTTGTTACTTGAACGACCCCGAATGCTTTTATGGAGCAATAAAATGTTGAAATAGATGTAAAATTCCTGAGATTAAATCAATTAAGCTGTGGAAAATTTTAGTCTTGGGTATTAAAAGATGCCAATAACAAGCACTTATTATTAAATAGTAGGTAGTTACTTATTATTACACCTGCTCTACTTACGAGTATGGATAGATAATAGGTAAAGTAGGTACTATTTGTTAAAAAAAAAACCATTTACCATAAATTACAATATAAGACCTAAACAAGAAACACAGTTTAGTACAGTAATACTTATGTAACTCAGCAGGCTGGGCCGCCTTTTAAAATTTTCGATAAAATCATTATTTATGAGAAAAACATAACTTTAGATTTAAAAAATAAGTAATTATTAACCTAATAATAGTTATTTGTTGTACAAGAGTGCAAAGCTGCTTTTTAACCGCGTGCTCAATTTTGATGACCGAGCAAGCGCAGGATTCTAATATTTAACCACGAGCGGAGCGAGTGGTTTAAAAGTTAGAATCCTAAGCGTTGGCGAAGGAATCAAAAGAGCACAAGGTGAAAAATTTTTGCACTCGAGTGCAACACGTAACTTTTCATCCCACCTCAGCGAGGAAATGACCAAATGCAAAAAAGAACATGGCGCGACTAAAACACACCAAGAAGGTTCCGAGTATGAGTTTTTAACAAATTAAAAAATGTTGCATGATAAATTCGGCACCATGCAGGTAGAAGTAAATAGGTTAAATGATGTTTTGAATTTACAAATACACCAAGAAGGTTAAGAGTGCGAGTTTTTACCAAATTAAAAAAGGTTGTATGATATATTCAGCACCATGGAGGTAGAAGTACATAGGTTGTGTATTCACAAACTTAGTGAACACGATATTCTAAATTCAAATTTACTTTATCCTCTAGCGGATAAAAACGGGTTTTCCACTCAGATAGTGAACAGTAAAAATACACTTTCCGAGATGGTGGGATGAAAAACTGTTTTATATTTTTATAACGAGAAAGTGAGTGCTACTTTTTCAAAGTAAAAATGATTACTTAGTTTGTAAATTTTTGCATTTTAATTTGTAAATGTCGTAATTTGCTTATAATTTTAAATAGTAAAAATAGAGATAGCGTTGCGAACGCTACTGAGGTTTACCCGTCAAAGTATCCGTTTGTACCGCTCTAATAGGTACGTGATAGGTCAACGATATAACTTGTGCACTTACACAATTAACCATTCGTGTCAGTGCAATCATAAATGGTAATAGAAGTTAAATGAACGAAGCAATAATAAGTGCATTGTATTGCATAGAAAGGGGAATGCTACATTTGCCGGAGCCAGACTAAACGAACGCAAAGGTGTACAAAATCTTAAAATTGCAATTTCCGCAACCACTCATTTGACCAACCAAATTGTACAACCATTCAAAATTTAGTCACAGAATAGCTAAACCAAAACTGTTTTGGTAGTTTTTGTTTTTTTTCTATAACTTACTTGTAATACAAAAATATAGTGTTATGGAAATGTAAAATGTAATTTACATATTTATAGTAACAAAGTTACAATATTTTATTCACAAGTATTTACACACTGTTGATTTAAATACGTTTTCATCGTCACAGCCCATTAAAGTTTTAAGATGTGTGTTGGATTCTAAAACCATAATTCTGAAATAATGTATAACACCAGTATGCAGGCCACTATACGTTAACGACGTTTCCATGATGGCTGTTCGCTTGAAAGATTTTTACTGCCCTTGTAAGTGCCAGTCACTGTAAATGCTCAACGTATTCCTTATAATTTGTAATTAAGCGTTAATATCCAGTGATTATTATAAATAATGTAGGTATGTTTAATGTCAGAATTAACAGATTTATTTTATTGAGGTAAATGCATATTTAATGCATTTATCAGTACCTACGATATTTGCAAACTTGTAAAGCCATCCGTTTTTTAGTAGAAATTGTCTTTTTTCGTCGCGAAACATTTTATTTATTCTAAGTTATGAACTAATGGGGATTCCAGCCCACGACCAACTGCAGCTTTGGTTCATACCAACCACTCAATTAACCCGGCAAATACGGTGCATGCGCCGTAGCGTGACGTGTCATCGCTGCAGAATAATTACTAAGAATGTATTTAAATAGATACAATAATACTATAATGTCATATATGGATATTTAAATACGTAATGTCGGTAAGGTTAACCTACCTATACGCATATTATTGCGCTTCCTCTGACACGCAATGAGCCGTCAGACGATTATAACCGAAGTGTAACGCAGCTGGCGTTGAATTGACTCGATTCACTATACACTATAGTATAGGTACACAAACAATTACATAATATGCCTTTTTTATACTCTGTAAACTACTGCCAGTAGTTTTTAATGATTACACGTGTGATTTGCGAGTGTTTGCAGGGCGGAGCGATGAGTCTAGATTTTGGTAGTTACTAAAAGTCCGTAATGAGCGCGTTGAGATCTTTTGCTTTGAAACTACTAATTATGCTACAGATTGTATCTGTATCCCGATTTTTTTTCAAAATAATGTTAATTTTCATTATTAAATATTCGTAAATAAAACTTTGCCAAGTATTTCATGGAAAAAAAAGCGCACACAAGCGACGTGAAGGCATTTCCAGCGATAGGCTATCCCGGTCAACAGGCCTCGCTGCGTGTGAGCAACGGGCTTGTGACGACGATAATATCCGAATAAGTCATAAAATTTTATCGTTAAAAACAAATAAAAACTATCAGCAGTCAGCAGTACGAATATTGGTATAAATTATTTTATGGTAAGAATACTTGTCTGGATCAAATTATATATTTGATGAATCGCTTTCATAATGCGAATGCCAGGTGTTTTCGTGATTTTATATCCTTCAAAAGTGTAAAAGTGATATACTATGCGAGCAAGAAAGAGCCTGACGGTTGTAAGTGCCTTAATGTTTAAGTCAGCTGCTGATAATAGTGATTCGTTTTACTACTCACAAACTAATCTTACACTTCTTACGCTATCAACGATATGCTATTTTCTTTACCTAATTGAAAGTATTGAAAAATGGCGACCACATGCTGCGTAATTTAATGTCATTGCTTCGGGCGCGTATTAATTTAAACTTTGTTTACTTTTTAATCTGTTGTGGAAAGCTTGCTCACTATATAAATTCAACGCATATAAAAATGGGATTCATCTTGGTTTAATATAGTGTGACGTCCAAAAGTACTGATAAGTGTGACATTTCATGCAAAGCTAGTTTTGACGTATGGTATTTTGACGTTTCACGAATATCAAGTCAATGTCATGCATTTGGACTGGCATAAAGAAAAATTTGCCAAAGTATATCTACAAGTGTCTGTGTGAGAGAGTGATCCAGCTGTTCTTTTTGAACTGTGAAAACTGTGTTTATCTGCGAGTGTGCATGAGAGTACGGGCTTGTAATAAACTTGGATGTTTAAAGCGTTTATACTACAAATGTTATGTTCTTGTTGAATTCCGCTTCAATGCAACTATTTGTTCAGGCTGAGCTGCGCTTGCCAGTGTTAACATAGTCAGAATTTACGTATATTTTACACACACTACACAAAGTAACCACTTGTAGTAAAATTTGTAAGTGTTAGTAAAATATTGATAAGCAAATAAGATCAGACGAATTAAATTAATTAATTGATTATATCTGTTTTTGATATAGCTTTAAGGCCGCCCCACCAACGTGGGGCATGTTCCTGACGTGCGTGACCAACGAGGAAATTTTTTGTTATAGGCGAGGTTTACCACTTAACATCAGGTGGGCCATATGCTTGTTCTCTCAGCTAGTTAAATTAAAAGAAAAAAAGGCTACGCTGAGCTGAGTACTTCATCGTTTTAGGATCTAATTTTACCGCACAACAGCTTTGGATAACCAGGCAAGGCGACAAGACCGCCAGTGCACTCACGCCATAAGTATCATAATTTTAGTGTGATGTGATTGAACTATGGCATCAAAGCATATTTGTGTGATGGTGATTGGTGTGAGGTGAGCCTGCAGTCATGACATCACTCGTGATATGGAGAGGCCACGGTCGTTAGTGTAGCACCATTACCGATGATGAATGACCACCGTCCAGCGCCGGCTCGATACCCGACAAATTTAATTTAGACCAGTAATGTTGTAGGCTATTACTTCAATAAAGATAAAGCTATTATTGCTCGCGATGATGGGTGAAGTATTTTCATGATGAGTTTACTGGTTGTAGAATAATAACTCACGAAATGAGAAGAAATAACACGTACTTTTCAGCTTTTTTGGTGATTCAGCAAACGGCCTGATCGGAGCTGTCGAAAGGTTCCTTTTAAGTTATTGGTAGAGCTTTTGTTACACCGTGTACCCTGCCTTCAGTATTGTTTTAATCATAGTGCGATCGATTTAGTTATACGACTGTTATTAAAATCTGCAACAATGTTATAACAAAGCTCTCAACCTACAATGTTTCATTAATAATTTGCAATTAACATATGGCTACAGCGTACGCAATAAAATTTATAACATGATTCAGTTTTAATGAGCACAAAATAACATTTACAGGTTGCTCGCGAAGAGATGTAAACTGCTTTAATTGCACCTTAGCGTTCGCGCAATCCACGCTACTAGTCGAATCAACACCTCGCCTCTAAATTGGAGCATAAACGCGAACTCGTAAACGCGAATTCGAGCTTTATTTTCCTGATTTTGAATATAAAAGAGCGAAATTGCTGCAAAATATGTTAGAATCGTGGCGAGCAGACGAGCACGGTAGACAGGTAGGTTGTATGTATATTTGTATATGACAGGGTGGTTCGAGCGGGTGGTAAATGCAGTCGGTTGGGGCGCTAACGTGTGCGGGGTATGTGCGGGAGCGGGGTTGCTGGGGAGCAGACGTCGTCGTCGAGAAGCGTCGGAGGCTGCGATCGATGAAGCGCGGACACGCCTCGCGCCACGGTACACCGCAACCCGTAACCTACGCTCATTGTTGATTCACCCGATGCTCCTTCATCTGCCTCTACTCGCTATCGCTTACTATTTTTCACACCACAACTACAGGAACGAAGTTTCATCGTACCAAAACGAATCAAAGCACGTTGGTATGTATGGGAGCTGTCATGAGATCTTCCAAATGCGATGAGCGTGTTAAACGACTGTATTGTGAGGAGCTGTCACTGTGGCCGGTTCCTTTGCCCAAAGCTCTTGCCTTGTCGATATTATCTCGCCTCACGGACTAGGACTAGGAAGCTATTCGATTTTATAACGCTGAAGCGATTAAAAGAATAAAACAACTTAATCTGACATCGATGAATTGACGATACTTTAATAATCCCTACACGAACAGTGAAAATACTTTATGATTGTTAGTTTAATAATGTATGGTTTATTTATAAAAAACGTGAAGTTTTAAAAGTGCAGCATAATGCGGATGCATTGTGATGTGACACATGAAGTCTTACACGAATCGAGATAATAAATTCGTATGATGGACAAACCGATTGTTTTTTACAAGCTTTTATTTTTATGCGTGATTTTAGTTTTTATGCAACTTGGACACGGGTTCCAAAAAAAGACAAGAACACATTTATCGCATCTTCACATCTGAAATCATGTCAAAACGGTTAGCTAAGCGCGGGATCAGGCGACGACTACAAAACGGGTGACGTGCCTCAAACGACCGCCACGGTAGATATATTTTAACATAACGCATCACTGAAAATGATCCTTAACTCTTTGAAAATAAGGTTTAAACACGCGATGCTGTATTACCAGAGCTTGTAGTTGGTATTACGAAGAGTTTAAATTCCAAACGATGGTATAGGACACTGATCTGTCACCGATAAAGCCAGTGGCGGTGACAAGTTACTTGTGGAGTTGTAATCGAACAAATTAAAAATAAGTCTATTCAATTCAGTATGTACCCATTAAATTACATTCTGTATAAATGAGATCGTATACTTTACTACTATGCTAAAATGCTAATTTATCATATCATGCAAGGGGTTGAGAACATAACGTGCTAAAAATGCAAAGATGCTACCATCACGCTGTTATAATTTTAATAATATTACGAGTCCTTTCGATATAAAATTCCAGTCAGGTTGGCAATAAGGGTTGTTCCGGGCGAAGACCTCCGTTTGTTTGTGTTCATGTGTACTCTATGTAGGGTAGGTATAGGTATGTAGATGTAGGTATAGATAGTCGTGTAGCCACCAGAGGATAGAAGGCCTTGGGTCGACCAAAACCCCGCGTTTGTCGTGTTTATCTATCAAACGTGAGGCGCGTGCTGTCTATCCATCTGCATATTATGCATGCCACCTAGTTGGTACTTACCTACTTTTACTACGAGAGAGGACATTGCCTCATTTTCACGCAAATTGTAGTCAGTCACGCCACGGGATATAAAAACTTATCAGACATCTTATTGAAGCTAATCAGGTTTATAGATCCGTTTAACACACGGCAAATTGTCACAAACTCCGTCAAATGAAAATACGTAGACAAATGTATATTTATAATAAATAAATAATAAATATTGTGGACAATTCACACAATACTACCCAGCCCCAAACTAAGCAGAGCTTGTAATATGGGAACCGGATAGCTGATATAATACTTGAATACATTTTTTTTTGTAAATACATACTTAGAATACAATATAACACCCAGACAGAGAACAAACATTTATGTTAACCACACAAATATTTGTTCTCGGTGGGGATCGAACCCAAGACCTACGGCGCTGAAGGCAGAGCTACTACCAACTGAGCTAGAGGCCAGTCAACGTTATACGTTTTGTAGTTCAATTCTAATTGACTATTCGATGCTTGTTTTGGCTTTGACCTTATCGAAAGTTAATAAGTGGGATTACGATGTTTGTGGCGGTTATTAGGCTACTAAACGGAGCGATTAGTATGGAGATAATGTCGGGACATGTTCTATGTTGTACAGTTTGATGAGACAGGTTGCACCTGTAGGTCGTCGGATGGACGAGCTCGTCGGCATACTCCGAATGGTAATGAGCCGCGGCTGCGGGCGAACCCTCGGACGCCTGCGCTGCGTAACCCGACGCTACACCTGTCCCGATATTTAATAATTTTTATTTACGGACCCAACCAAGATTATGAATATTTCGTGTGCCGTTGTGTGTTGCTTCATATCGGATAAGGCGTATTATATTACTAGGTAGTGTAAGCTATGACGATTCATTGCGATGAACTTTCTGTTGCCTTATAAAGATCTGTCAAAAGATAGCTAATGCTTAAACTATGGACGTTTTTTATCAATGGATATAGTCGCCTGTTATTTTCTAAATTACATCATTACTTTGTATTTACGTTACGGTATAGTATGTCACTACTTTTATATTCACATGTGGTAGTTCTACCAGACGTAATAAACCAAAAGTAATGACAGATATAGCAAATATTTTTTTTTTAATAATATAAGTGAAACCGTCTTAAGGCTACTGACCTACCAATTAACGAAAAGTAATTCTAAGCAATGTTAAAAATATAACAGCTTACTTAGCTTAATCTAGTCATCATTTATTCCGGTCGTTGAACTATCTAGATAAACTCACAAAGAAACACTAGCATTATATCGAGCGTGTCCTGCAAACCGTAGGCTATGCAAGCGAGCGGTCATCAATCATGTCCCCGTCCCGCAGAGCCCCATGACGAATGCCAAACCAAACACCATTGTGACCGACATACCACCCACACGAGCTATGCAAACCAGCCGCGAATCCAACAACACGGAACGGGTTCCGTGGAGAATGAAAAACGAATAAAAGTTCTCCCGACGATGTGAGCGACGATCTACGTGGAGGGGCGCACCTAGAGGTGTTCAAATGAAGTGGCTCGGTTCCGATTACACTGTATCTACAACATTCCATAAATTTTTGTCTCTGAATGACCGCAGTCACCAATTGATTTGATCTTCCTTTTATTATTTAATATTGTTATGTATCTTATTTTAATTTAAATTTATGCAGAGATCCTTCTGCATAAAGTAATTTCTGTTGCATCATTGGAAGATCTATGCATAATACTAACGCAATATCTATTCGAGTCCTAAAATATTTCTGCTATTAGCCTAAGCTGTAAATGTGAGGAAACCGCAGTTCATTAATTAATCATGAAAACATGAGATTTTTCTGAAAGATCGGGCTTGATCATCAAAAATGCCGATATAGAGGTATAGTTAGAGGTATAATAACCCAACCTGGGACTTAGAAGTGTAGGGACTGGGGTGTAAGCATCAGAACAACAGTAAGCTCTATGCCCATTCATTATAATAGTGACTGGATTAAATATTGAGTAACGATAAGCAGTTGACTTTTGAGGCTTTATGCTCGTTGAAGCGCATTGTTTTATTTTTGTTTCAAATATTTTCTTTTCATGCATTTGAATAGAAACAAAAGCTGTATAGAAATAAATAGTTAGTTGTCCCGAAAACACCGCACGAGCGGAACGAAGCGGAACCCTAAAAACAACAAAAAATACATTGTCAATGTATATTGACACGCGCTTTTCAACAACCACGACAATGCGATTGGATATTGTGTCGTACCTAATTAATGGTTTGCACTTGTATGAGGAAGTCCTTCCTAGAAAACCTCCTGGAACGAGCCAACATGACCTCGATGTAGATGCTATTGATTTATTAGGTGTTTACCACACACGAAGTAATGCGTTTTTTTCGCGTCTTGAGTTGAATGCTCAAAGAACAATATATTATTTTGCCTCAGGTTTTCAAGCATATACTTGTTTTTGGTCAGAAAAAACCATTAACTTGTTAACTATATCTTATCACCATCAGTGTTATAAAATACAGTTTTGAGTACCACGGCAAGGTCGACTTTGCTCAAAGAACGTTGTCAAAATAATGACCTCATTACAAGCATAATTGAGTAAACTGAATATGTCAATGATTTATTTTCTTTTCGCTTCTTTCGAAGCATGTATTGTATACCAAGACCATATCGCCTAGTCTTACGTTTTGTTTTTTCCTTAAATTTTTGTCTTTCGTAATTTTCCTTTTTATAACGCTTTTATTAGCTTCACCTGTATGTATGTATGTATGTATGTATGTAACCGACCCCTTTGAGCTCGATTTTGTCCTACTTTTTAAGTAGAAATTATATCAATAACACTACAATATCAATGACATACTCGTATATCAATGAGTAGGAGCATTTCTTTAAAACACAGTGCAACAAATACTGAGCCGGGGCCTAATTGACCTCTAATATTGTTACCCATTTCTAAGTAATACTGTAGGTATGAAAGCTGTCTACCTGCCTATAATGACTATTTGCTTTTTATAATTTATTATGTGATTTTTATTTTTTTAAGTAGGTAGGTATTCCTTTGTACTGTATGCTAATAAGTCAATAAAATGCTTTTCTTTCTTTCTTTCTTTAAAATGCGTCTTTTATTCAAAATGTATGATGCCAATAAGCTATATCTGAGTAGGTAAATGTATCCTAGCCCGTTGCAAATCAATTGAAGCAATAGTTCACCTCGGGGAGCAGGCCGGTGCATGTGCAATTAATTGCCTTATCGTGAGTTTATTGATTCGGTAAGGCGATCGGTTTTAATTAGCGCCATCGCTCATTTGCCGCTGATTGGATATGCGTCCGCTGGATTAGCTATACTATTTGGTAAGCAATTACAAACAATGCAAAAAGTTTCTTTCCGATTAGATAACAAATCATCATCCGCGGTAGAAAAGCTTTCGCAACTGGTTACGAAAATTTGTTGTGAAAACGGCTGGAAATAAATTTTGGTGTAGACTGGACTTATAATCCTTAACTATATAAGATAAGATAATTATTTATTTCATTCAATCACACTCTTATAATATAGCAAACAATACAGAAAGCGGTAATAGCTTGTATAGGTACACATTATGGCTTATGCTAGAACCTATTGTGTTGTATAGGTTCTGCAGCCTTCTAGAGGAGTTACAGTTGCGCCATACACAACTATCAAAATTTTTATTGTGAATTATTTCAATATAATAATCATATTTATTTATATAATCATATTTATTTTAATAATATTTATTAGGCAAGTACAAACAATGCTAGAAGCTTGTTTTCCATCAGAGAGCAAATTATTATGCATACGGCAGAAAATTTGAAGTAAAACATCAGTGTAGGCTGCGTGCGACCCATAAGACAATACGACACACGATATAGTTACTGCTAACTAGTCGCTAAGCCATCAGTTTCTAGCCAAAGAGTAAAAGTTGAAGACTTAGCTATTAGTTAGCGGTCGCTAACTATGTATGTCGAGAAAAGTTGATAACCTCTAACTCCATATAAGAAGTCTTTAAGTTTACAGTTTTTTTGTCAAAAAAAGGAGCAATTTAACATTTAACGACGAGATAGAGGCCACTAACTTGATAATATCTACCGCCCCAGATAAATTTGTCAATTTACTAAAGTTTGATTTATTAATGGAAGTTAAACCTAGTGTTACGATATTATAGAGTCTAAAATTTTAAAGAGGATTCATGTATAATTGAAATCCAAAGTTCGCTGTCTAAAGACTAAAGACATATTTTACTCCAAAAAACGAAAGTCGACGAAAGGAGCCTCTTTAAGGTGCACTAAAAATCCTTTCACCACACTGGTGCGAAAGAACTAATGTCACGACAACAAGAAGAAGAGATTTTAAAAAAGTTTAGATTTTTATGCTGACTATACTCTACAATGTTTGTTCGAATACGCTCGGTGAAAGGTTCCCGATTACCTACAGCATTCCTTTCAAAACCTTTTGTAACTTTAATAGTGTGACGATTACAACAACAAGCCGCGACATTATTATGTATACCTACCTATAGGAGACAGATATACCTATAGGAGCTTGCAGCACAACGTTGTGTATAATTTTGTATCGTAAAAAGGGTAACAAATATAAAAGTCGGTCGTCGAGCATATGTCGCAAGGACTGTGCTATTACCGCTAATTGACAGTGCACACACGCTCTGTGTTTACTACTATACTTATTTGTCACTTCCCCTCGGCTAATGATATAGGTTTTGTGCTATGAAACTTAAAAAAAACATACTTGCACATTTTGTGGCAGAAGAGTAGACTAGCAATCAATTAATAATAACAAAAAAAGATGCCTTGACTGCTGTGGGTTCATCTACGGACAAAAGTTTTATTGAACAAAGAAGGCTATACGTCATTTAGCTTTGCCTAACTGCGAGAAGCAGAACAAAGTTTTATCAATAATCATGATATAGTTAATCGTGCGGGGCGGACGCCGGCTGAGTCTCGGCGTAACAGACAGGCTCATAATAAAGATATAATAATATTGCCGTCGGCGGCGTGCTCTCCCAAGGGTGACGAATCGCTCGTCCGATTAACTCTTAAACGACAAATAGAGGAACTCCCTTCCCGCAGCCCTCCAGCGAGGGGGTGAACTAAGCCACGACTTCCGCTAATTATTCGGGGGAGCGGCTCCACAAATATTGCCGTCCCCCTCGCACTCCACAAGCCGATGCACATCTCCGCAAAAACTCTCTGAAAACCAAAATTTTCCCTTCTCCCGACGGGCGGCCATATTTCTTCCCGCTCGCTCCCATTAAACACGCCGTAAACGCTTTCCTTTTTTCACGCCCTCGCTCTAATAGAAAGGCAAATTACGAGCTTACGGGCGCGGACGGGTGGCGATGTACGAAACCACCGCGGCCGAGCCGTCGTGCATCCTGCTTGCGCCTGCCACCCGCCGTATTTCCGCACCACTCGGGAAACTGGGGAAAAACGTGAACTCTCACCTCATAATAATGTTGATGCTCTCTGTAAGGGGTAGAACACAATGTGTGCCTTGTTTATATTCTAAAAACACCGCCAACAATGTGATCTCCATGTTTGCCAACCGATATTATGTGGCACATTATAAAAACGTTTTTCTTTGGTTACGTCACTATTATTGTACTGGTTTGGATCAAGCATGTCTGATCTAGTTGAAGACATATTAAAATATGATACCCTAGCTCGGAGTTAACATTATCCGTGCTACGCGCAAGTAACCCGAAACACAAAAATCGTGTGACATGCTAATTCCGAAGTAACGACAGCAGTTATAAATTTTCCCCACAAATTGTCAGTCCCTGAGTGAGTTGTAATGTGGCAACAAAGCTGACGAGCGACTTGCGTGACGTCACTAATACACCTACATGACATTTTAACTCAAAAGATTTCTTTGATGAATCAAAGTTACTTTATTCAATTTATGTATACGTCAAATATAGATCCTCATAAAAACATAGTAGGCAACAAATATTGCACATCGGCTAATTTCGGCTTCATAAAGCGTAGTGTGCGTCAGAAAGAGATAGCGCTCTACAAAGCTAAAAAGCCGATGTGCAATATTTATTGCCTACAGCTGTAAGTAGGTATATTATTGGTAAACTGGGGCTTTTGGGATTTCATGATTTAATCGAATTTTGGGTCAAAAAAGCCACATTGATGCATATCCTATGCAAGTGTAATATGAAGTTATAAAGTATATGTAAGTTTGTTTTTGAAAGCCAAAGCTTTCAATTGTCCCAGGTGAGCATAATGCCTGGTTTATAGTAATTGCTTATAATGGTTAGATGACACTCTAGCTTAGTCTAACCCGTAAACATTCACTACACACCATGACTTGGCCGAACAACGTCCTAACTTACTAGTACGTCCGAACATTAGCGCATGCGTCGTCAGCGTCACACAGCAGCGATAAAAGCGAATTATAAAACCGGTGTAGGCAAGGAACCCATTTTCAGATTAGAAGTTACTAGTTCGTACGAATATCAGTCATTTTCGAGTTATCGACTTAACGCCAGCGCGGAAATGGAAAATAATAACTTTATAGCTGGGCGGCGTAACTACGGGTATAATTTGGTCGCATTAGCCGTGAATTGTATACCCACCTGCCTATATCCAATTGTTAGATTTATTTCATTTCTTGCGCAACGTTTTAACGAGAAAGCTGATTAAGCAATTTTTGCTTCGAGGCTTAGTGCTCAAGTAGTAAAGTTTTGAGTATAGCACTTTAGTTGGAAGAAATTGAAACTAAAAGCAATCAGTGTGTGATTCTGAGAGTAGTTTTTTCATCCAGTTTATTTAGTTAGTTTTTTCTGTACATTTTCTTTTTAGTAGAACTAGGGGCTACTGAAATAATTATAATTACCTACTCTATTCTACATGTGGTATGCATCCATTACACCGAACCCATTCCAATCAACCCTTGTCCCTAGCTTCCGTGACTCGTGTTCGATTTACCACGTATCGGTTACAAAAACTACCTAGCTCGCCCACCCAGAATCGAAATAAATATAAATTTATTTGTGCCGAGGGGTAGCTGTGAAAATCGAACACTCTGCTTGAAAAAAGTGACACCACATGACGCAAACGCTCGCTATCCTTTACTTTTCAGTAGAGTATGAGGGTGATAGCTGATTATGTTTTTTTAAGAGTCTGAAAGGGATTTATAAAGTCACGGTACAAGATGTGCGTAAAGTTTATGCGTGTTGAATTGAAGTTTCCATAGCAATTTAAAATAATGCAATGTACAGAAACAATTTTAAAACAAAATAAAGTCTGTGTAGTCACACATGCTCATGTTTCTAAAATAGTAGTAATCTCTCCGATAGTAAAACGAACGGTGCCGATGTGTCTCACGTTCGACGTTACCTACACCAAATGAGATCCATTGGATCGAAAACGGTGCTCGTCAACGTCACACAGAGGTCTATTGATATGACAAAGTTCAAAAATCCCGTTCCGAAACAGGATAACGAGGCCTGCCGACAATACCGGGTATGTAGTTCCGGGGTGCTAACGGTGAGTGAAGTCGCGGTAACGAGCGGGTCGGGGGTCGCGGTGCACAATGCCTCGTTTGGAGCATTTCGAGGCACAATGCCGCCCCCTCGGCCCACTTCATTACGCAGTATTGTAACACAGCCACGCGCGTACCAAGACCTGTGACTTCTGTGACCCACCGCCGCTGGTGGCCAACATTCCATGCTGCCTGCTGCTCTTTGTTTCAAGTGCAAACATCCGTTACAATTTTTGTACATACCATTGCATTGCAACAACGCACTCGACTTAACTAAAAACGATTAAGAAGGTATTCGTTTAAAGTAACGAATTAAGTCAAACAAACTGAGCCACCCAAAAACACGAACTTTGCTAAAACCTAGAACATGGTTTTTGTTGCTTTAGCTATAGTGCATGTGCGTATAATTATAATGATGTATGTTGGTTTGTTAAATAAAGCCACTGTGTTACGCGGTATACTAACTTGAAATAATATAGCTGACTTATTTAACACTAAATAAACCAATCCAACATAAAGCTAATAACGATGGAGATAATATCTCATTGAGTAGGTTGTATGAGTAGAATGGCAAAGCGCGCGTTCGCTTGAGTGGGACACAATAGGCGTAGGAGTAAAACCAACAAGGCGGCCGGTCCGCGCCCGCGCACTGCTCACAATGCCAGCCTCACAATAGAGGGTTAATTGTGCGTCGACAGCCCAGATACCGCCCAGATTTTTACCTACACCAAGAACAAGCCAGTGTAAACGAATAGTTACCGCGCCAGACTGCTTCCGCACAATAAAACTTTCCAAAAGCGAGTAAGCTCGACCTCGACACCTTTAATCGACGCGTAAAATTAACTCAAAACTTGATTTGGTGCGGTCAAACTTCACATCATAAGCATCTCGAATACGTCGTCAACGAGCCGTGAGATGAATGATGATTACTCTCTCTATGAGAATCCCGAAATCGGCTGATGTCCATGATTACGTAATCAATCTCCGTCGGGCTGCGCCGTCAGCCTTTCATCGAGCGCGAGCGCATCACTCTCCTCCGTATTCAATAGCTTTTTACACCTTTTTTGTAATTATTTAACGTTGCTTATTATGTTTTAGGCGTTAATGGCTGTTAAATGACCACCCTCTTGATGGCTCGCTCCACTCAAACTCATTTTGAGAAATATGCCTCGATCTTTGTGCTTAAATTGGCTTTTAAATTGCTCCGTTGTAAAATGTTTTGAGCGTCTTTTTACGATGTCGGGCAGTGTCAGACGGATGAATACTTGATATGACAGTGCATTCGCGAGGCTCACAGGCTGGCGTGGCGGGGAGGCTCGGGCCAGAAGCGGAGGTTGCACAACCGAACGGTAGCTGGCAGACAGCGGCTGGCATCGCAAAATGCGTGGGTGCCACATTGTGTGCACATCTCATTTTCTCTCATTCATCTCACAATAACCAGTAGCTAATGCTTTCAACATTAATCATTCCAGATCGCAGTAAATGTATTCATATCTGATTTTCTGTTATTCCGTGCTATATTTATGATTATCATAAATTAGTTCTTAGTCATGGCGATAAATCTTGTTTGGATTGTGATGATTTATAAATAAATAGCTGTAGATATAATTGATTGTGGTTCCGGTGTAAAAATAAATTTAAATTCAACCTTAAAAGATGTGGCAAATTATTCCAACGTCCTATTTGAACATGCCAATTAAGAGAGCCTTAATTACTTAGTATGATGAACATAATTGCGTTTTATTGCAGCACGTCAGCAGCTTGATCGAATTATCGGGCGATCGCGCCACGCTGCACGCTGCTTGCAGCCTAGACAAAGTCCTCGAAAGAATACTTATTCGTAATCGTAAACTTTTCCCGTCTTCAGCAGTCTCAGTGGCAATGGGCTACCGGCCACAACCACCGGGACAAGCATAGATTTTGTATGGACTGGGACTGGCCGACACTGGACACACATGAGTGGCGAGAATCCCTACTTACGTTACGTTATTATTCGCAAGCGTATTTAGCGATTTGTTTTTTTACCAGGCACCTGTCTAGAGGCTGCCCTCCCCTCTGACTCAGATGGTCGAGCGCACCTTGGAACACGAACTGCAATCATCATCACCAACTCACAATTAGGTATTCATTAACTGATAAAGCCGGTGTAACGGACGTTTGAAATTAATAAGAGTTTTGCACTATAATAAAAAATATCATTTTTGTACTTTTGATGTAACTCATTATTCAGGTTGCTTGATATTAACTATCAATTATTATAAGGTTTTGTATAAGCCTGGTTTCTAAATCTACCGACTTTGATAGTTCTACTAATGAATTTAGGAACTGCAGATGAATACTTTGCATAGGGAAAACTACCAAACCGACCCACATCTCTTTAATTTGTTTACTGATTTTGGTATTAAAAACAGAAAACAAACGAACTTTTCTCAAAAAAAAGAGAAAAGTGGTGCAAAACGTCCTTGAAACTTTGTTACAAATTTATAACGGCTGTCACATTTCATTTTATGATTAGGTCATCTATCCATGAAGAAGTTGAGGGTTAAAAAACTAATTAAAACTTCTCACGAGTGCGGTTGAGAAGTAACTTATAAAAATATTAGTAAGTATATCATTAGGGATTGTTTTTTATTGGCGCGGGTCACCTATGTTTTAACTGAATACTGCAATCAACCTATATCTAACATTTTTTAAAGGCGTGCACGTGTCAGACATGTCAAGCTGAAAAGTGCATTAAGTATTGCGAATAACACGTAGCCTCGAAAATTTCAATTAACTTTAATGCACATGTCGCCCCTCCCCCACCCTCATATAGTCGATTTATTAATACCGATAGGGATAAGCTCCATTCGGGCCCGTTCGGCTGAGTTCGCTGCTTTTACTGCTATCGGTGCACTTTGTACCCTGAAATTATGATGACACAATCATACTACTTGAAAGGCGTTGTAAATTAATATTTGGGTAATTTTTGGTTGATTGTGTTCTCTTTGTGAAGGGCCTATTTCTGCCGCGAAACAGCATTGCTGTGTTTCGGTTTGAAGGGTGTGGGTGCCGGTGAAATTACTGGCACGTGAGGCTGAACATCTGAGTGCCTAAAGTTGATGGACGCAGGGCAATACATCGTAGGGCACGTTTTTTCGGCTTCACCTACGAGACAAAGCCTTTCTATAGGCATTGGTTACCACTTAACATCAGGTGGGCCACATGCTTGTTCCATCAGCTAGTTGAATAAAATATTAAGTAGTTTAAAGAATTTAAAACTTCTTCTCTGCAAGCTTTGCTTAGTTTGGGAAGTAGTCGTTGAGAGAATCCGACAGCACCTCCACCTACCTATGTCTCATGCAAATTTGTTTTTTATTTATGAGCCAAAACTTTCAAAACTTCCGACTTAACTGGAAAAACATTAAGAAATATATAACCCTGAGCTTCTAATTTATTTCACTAATAGCACCTGTTAGTAGCTTCCTTCGTGTTAAAAGGGTGCCTCCTAACCACTCATAATGAACAGTAATCATTGCCTACAATAACTGTCAAAACGGCACTAAATATTATTTGTTAAATGCCATACGTTTTTTCTTTTTTATAACGGTCCACACCTTGGAGCGAAGGCCATCGACAAAGGAACGGAGGAGCTGATCGAAGAGCCAGGTGCTAAAGGTTAACATGCGTTTTATATTATGGTTGTCTGTGGAGAGGTTTTGATAACTATTTAAAATAGCTTTCGATGATTTGATTTGCATATTAAAATTATTTCATGTAGGTAATAAGAGAACTGAGAGGATATCTAAAATGCTGAGTTCTTCTTTTTTTGTAAATTTCTTTATTCGGTCTAAAGTCTTACAGCCTTTGTTGGTTTGATTTGCCCCAAAGACGCATTAAAATCAATGTATGTTATGTGTGTAGATCTTATTGCTTTGTAAAAACATTGCGAAATTGCGAAAAATTTTAATTGGTAATTAGATATTTATGTTGTTATTGCCTAGTTTGTAGTACTGTTTGTTTTCCGAATAATATAAAATAAAAAAAATAAATAATAAATTGTACACAACAGCACTGACTTTTATGCCGTAGGTCGTAGGCTCGATCCCCACCGAGAAAAATATTTGTGAGTTGAATACAGATGCTTGTTCTCTATCTGGGTGTTATAATGTATTATAAGTATGTATCTATAAAAAAATATAGTATGTATGAGTATTATTATCAGATATTTGAATTTTCTATAATATTTAATTTAATTTAATATGTTTTTATATACCTATGAGTTATCTGGTTTTAGTCCAAACACTTGGAACAGGGCTGTAAAAAATGTCAGACAAATATTTATTTCTTTTAAAATTTCCGTGCTCTTCAATCCCCGATCAGAGCCAACACCCGGACATCGGCGGATAATTGTAGAGGTATTAAAAACCGATAAAACCATTTATCCAGGACAGCCATCGCTCAAAATTACGGATATGGATAATTTACTCCGACGTGTCCCAGAATAGTCCCCAGTTATTAAATAAGCCGTTAACGTTAAATGTTAATGCGCTTTTGCAGATAGCGTTGGGATAAGAAATGTAATATTTTAAGACTGTGATAAGAAAAATATTGAATTGAAGTTATAATTTCTCATACTTACTTAATTTTATCGTAAAAAACAGCCTCTCAATTTTAATCCTCAAGTGCGGAAGGTATTTCAGTACAAAATATAAATGCTCATTCATTCTTTCTTTTTTAACTCAAGAATATTCGAGGATGTTTAGTCTAGTCTGAGTGACGTCCAAAAATTACATTGCCACATTTATTTTCCTTACCGTTTCAGAGCAAAAGCTTTACAAAGAGCTTTTTGCGGAATAGCGCTCTTAGCTGATTATTTATGAACGTTATTTGTTATGGATTCAACACTGACGCATGCATCCGTCAAACCAACCGCAAGTCGATATCGCAATAATGTTGTTAAGTTAAAAACCTCGCATAAAAAAGCCAGGTTATGACTTAACATTCAAATATTTCGGATGGGCTCATTGTCATGACGGTCCAGCCCATAAATCGCCTTCCAGTTAGGTCTAACAAAGTTAACTCGGCAGTAAACGGAACGATTGTAAATCAAATCGAAATTGAAAAAAAAAACGAATAAGCCCGACATTTCTTGTAAGTCGTCGTAGTGATGTGTCGAATCAACATTGAGATGCATCGATAAAATTATTCGCCGATTTATACTCTACGCCTACACACTCAATACGGATTCAATAGTTGTGTTTACCTACCACAAAGTTTTATTTAAACTCTTCATCACTGTGAGACGACTTCAGTGATGTAGCTTATCCAACTGAGGCGCAAGATGTGAGTTTGAAGTTTTCGGTGTGACGAGACTAAATATTTTTTGCTTATTCGTGAATCCGGACCATGGCAGTTTCAGATACCCACAAAGAGTTAATGTTGAAGGATCAGAAATTTAAGAATTACGTTATAATAATTAGAAGCGGTGCGTAAAGCTTTAAATTTTGTTTTATTAGGATAATATTTCTGTTCATAATAAAATGTCCCTAAATAAATTAATAGATAAAACATTGTAAAGCAATTTAAAAACATGCTCCGACACCCTCTCTAGATAAAATTTGTCCCTGATATCTCGTTTTGATTGGACGGGTTGATTTATCTCTTGTTTAGACATCAACGATGCGACTAAATGTTTTGATACTTTCGGCAAAAAAGAACCGACACACTCATAATAATATGTATTCAAAATCAATCAAAATCAAAATATATTTATTTGGAATCAAGGTACAAGATTATACAAAAACAAGTGTAAACGATACTGACTGCAGAAGTATAAACTGTGCTAATTACATACCTACATATAAATTTTTCGACCACTTGTATCGATTAATCGATGGTCGCTATCGAATCAAGTCACGATGAACCAATGCCCTAAGATTAACCTTTGTGATTTCACGGGTTTTGTAGCCAGAAATAAATAGAAGTCGATTGCGTCTGTTATGATGAACCCTGACATTTTAAAAGTATTCGTAACTATAAACAAGTAAAGTCCCAAAGGCCAACAGTTTGCCTCCATTTGCGTTCAAGACTATTTCATGCCTTCGAAATTTGGATGGTTAAATAGTATCAAAACATGTGAGTTACATCATAGAATACGCAACGGGTGTAACAATAGGAGTTTTCCCCCGAGATTGAAACGCTTTGGACGAGTACCGATTCGTGATTTAGACTAACTACACTTGTTGCGAGGGACCTCCCCTGCAGATAACATCAAATGAGTCTAATACAGAGATTATGCTCATTTTATACAATCCATGCACTTGTTCCGGTATGCAGTTTCATCGTAACTAGATATTCATCAAGTAAGACACCTACCACATCCTTTAGAACCTGTTCGGCCGTGAAAATAAGGTATTTTATAGCGACCTATAACTTTACACGTTATAAATATTGCAGATATTGAATAAAAATATCCTCGTAAACATTATTATTGTAAGCTGTAAATCGCGAGTTTTTGAAAACGAGTTGTATATTTCGGACGGAATTTGAATTTGCTAAAGTAACGATTTAACATACTCAAATAAAAAACAACTTTATACAAGCTTTATTTTATTATTCATTTCATATACTCGCAACATTATTTAGAAAACGTCTCTAGAAGCTCAGGGGTGGCTCCCGTACACAATGCCAATTTTCCGCTCACCGCCACCGACTACGCAATTATTTAGATAAACCTCTCGGTGTGACTATAAAAACATCTTTCCCTCCCCTGACAGCGCTGTTTGTTGTCTTTGGGGCTTCGTGAATTTATTGCCCGACATTACGCCGACGGTTACGAAAAAATGTACTTTTAATTTATCTCGTTAAAGGGTTGAAGGACGGCCGGGTTCGCGAAGTAATTATTCCGAAATTGGCCACTTTAGCTGATGAATCCATTCCGTGGAGCCCTCGCCCTCGCTGGGGTCGATCATGGACTGAATTAATTTGTTTTTGACTTCGACCTCGAAGTGAAAGATTACATTATTTTGATGAGAGCAAAATAGTGCATTAAGTTGGTAAGTATTTGAAGTTCTTCGAGGCCTTCTTTAAAACTGGAATATAGGAAGATAATATTATTATGTCTTTAATATTTTGCTTAACTTATTCAAAAAAGTGCAATAATAAAGTTAGTTAAATGCCAACTTAATTTCCCAAATTAATCATTTCCCATCTAAGCACTCTGCGATGGCGATCAGAGTAACACTGTCAAATGTGACAGCAATATTTGACAACATTTCTCTTATCGCTATCGCAGAACGCTTATAGATGAGTGCAAACCTTCAAATGATGCTTTGTAAAAAAATTACCTTATTGAAATTCACTTTGCGCAAACAAACTCACTACTCAAAACAATAATATATAAATTGAGTAAGTAGGTACTGACCCAAAAATAATTATAGCCTCCATAGCAAGTACACGTGTAATAAAATAAAATCATACATAATGTACATGCAAGTGCCCAACTTGCATGTGCCAGCCGTCATTTCTTCTGAAGAAAATCCCTACTGAGACCGGGCAACGAGACACATCACTAATCGGGAGATAGAAAAATGGCGTCAGAAAGTCAGAATGCGTAAATTGTTTTCCGTGTTATAAAGATAAACAGCGTTCTAGCTGTATTCAATGGATAGTTTTCGCCTTAATCTATACTAATATTATACAGAGGAAAGATTTTTGTATTTTTGGACTCGCGGCTAGTATTTGAATATTAGTGTATGTGTGACTGACCTTCCAGTCTTCGTGATGATCATCTCCGTGCCGAGGTCGTGAAACTTGTCCCAGAGCTCCTTCGTTTCCAGCTGACAATCCACGGAAAGCAGCTCCTCGCAGTTGCAAGAAGTGGTGGGTGGAAGCGGCCGTGCGGGGGAAGGTGTGTCGCGTTCGCCTAGTTCTGTCATAGATAGTGTTGAAATCAATGAGGAAAGGAAAGAGGTAAGAAACACATCAGGAAAGAGTGTAAGTACCAACTATCTGATGGAACAATCATATGGCCCACCTAAGCGGTAACCATCGCCTATAACAAAGCATTGCCTGCCCTGCAAACGATGCACTGTCCTGCGTCCATCAACTTGAAGCATACAGATATGCCTCACGTGCCTGTAATTACGACGGCACCCACACCCTTCAAACCGAAATACAGCGAATCTGCTTCTCGGCAGAAATAGGCATGGTGGTAGTAGTTCCCCGGACGAGCCCTTCACAAAAAGCTCTGCTACTACTAAACTGTACTAACTGTATATGGAGAAAAGACACTATTGCAGCAAGAAGTTTTAAAGTCGTAGATTTAGGGTATCAATCGTCTAAGGAATTTGGTAGCCAATCGAAGCTGATAACGTCATCTCAGGCTCGTATTTACAAACAGTGCTTGAGGCTTGACTCAGACTCAAGCACTGTTTCTCAATACGGGTCTCAGTGTCAGCCACGTCAGCCAAATCAAAATATGGCTTTCTTCTTAAAAATACTTTCCAGCATTTTGGAGTTCAAGAAAATTGCAATAATATTATTATTATTAATTTATTTCAGGCAACATAGTATAAAATCTTATAAATACAAGACCTATGTGTAGCTTACAAATTAAAATACATAGTAATATTATGTAATTATATAGTTCAATAATTTAACCAGGACATAGTGTCTGATGGAGTGGGCGCGACAAGGCTAGGGAGTTGACTCCGGAAACGTCGGATAGAAGATTCCCTCAGGCCTCTTCTTTCATGAGGGTAGAATCTCCAAACTCAGCGTGGAACTCAATCCAGTCGGTGCTGTAACATACTTCTTCTATTCGATAAACGGGCTTCTTATTTATTCATCTATTATAGACATCTTCTATATTTTTTGATGATATTAACCTACTTCTGAATCTGTACCACAGTATACTCGAATGTCACTTTTAAATTGCATATCTCAACTAGTTCGGCAGCAAGTTAGTCGCTATAATTTGGTCAAAAAATCAGTCAGAAAAAAACACTTTTAATAAGTTTAATAGGTTTTCAATAGTTGGATTTCTTCTTCTAGTTTATGCCATTTCTAATAATTCTGAAATCTACTATGTACTATCATGGATTTCTACACGCACTATATCAGAAACAAGTACACAGTGTGAGAAAATGATTGTGTTTCTTTGAGAAATCTGGTTTGTTATGTTAATAACAGTTCTATAATCACAGCTCAATTTACTTTTTGCGCCACAATGAATGAAATGACGGAGGTGCCTCGGAAAATAATTCTTTGGAATTCACACTCGCAGTTGATTGCGAAGTATAAAAAGGAATTGAATGCCGAATGTGGTAAGTTGTATTTACTATAGCGTAAAAAAGCAAAAGAGCATAACCATTGCATTATTTGCTTGCATGGTTTAACCTCTTGGTCTACACTTTTCTGCGCAGAGCTTTTTCATCTGGTTATGAGTTTAATTCCTACACAACTATATCAATAACTGTACTTAAGTCGTAAAACGGTAAAGAGCAAACAAATATAAAGTTATAAGAGTTGTAATTACAAAATTATAGGCAAGTTAATGTTCCCAGTAACTTTTACTTCGTTTTCCTTCATCGTTTCCTAAATCCTAAATATAAAATGATTTATACAGTGTTTGATTGCGTCATAGTATTCGTATTGGTTTAGTTTTTAAATTTAACTAACGGGCGCCCGCAGCTCGATACTCCCCCCCCCCCGTTCCCGTTACTTTCTCGGGATAAAAGTATTCTATATCCGTTTTCTGGTGTGGTTCACTGGTAACCTCCCCACCAATTCTCAGCCAAATCGGTTCAGCCGTTCTTGAGTTATAAATAGTGTAACTAATACGACTTTCTTTATAATTTAGATTAGATTAGTAGGTATGCTATACGGAACTGAAGAATCGTAAATATTAACAAAAGTGAAGTGAAAATTAAACACTTGGTTTTGCTCCCAGAGACTGGCGATTGCAAAAACGATTTCAGTTTCATTTTATTTTTTATGATTTTCGTAGGGCGCCCACCCACCAGATGGACTGCCAACATTGTTAAGATTGCGGGAAGTCGATGGATGGAAAGGGCTCAGAATCGTTCTTCCTGGTAATGTGTTGGGGAGGCCTAGGTATGTCCAACAGTGGACTTCCAGACTGATATTGATGATGATGATGATGCTTATTTTTGAGCTAAGTTCCTTAACATCGGCTTTATACCCACCGAAAAAAACAGTGCATGTATTATGCTAACCTGAGGATGGTGCTGGTGAAGGTATAGCGTGGTCAGACACATCTCTCTCGCCGTCAGAGCACTGTTCCACGTCCACCTCCACATCCTCATCAGGCACCGGGGACCGGCAGCTCGAGCCAGGAGAACTGAGGGAGGCGGGGGAACTCTGTCTTGAAACTGATCCTGCGAAATAAACACCTATTTTTAATTAGAATACTATCACACGGAGAAGGAAAACATCGTGAGCATGCGGCATGTTGTCGAACCTAAATAGTTTTAAAGTATGTAGATGAAAATAACCTTCTTGAGGCGCACTTTTAATCCACAACGCACAATGGTCCCAATGGTCAATCTAGTTAGCAGGGCAAAACAATTTATAACATTCTTCCATTGTACCTCTAGTTTTCGGTTCTAGGTTTCGTTTTAGTTAGTCCTCTAGTTTAGTTCTCTTAGACCATGTTTACCTGATGATTTATGGTGTACAATAAAGTTATATTCTATTCTATTCTTCCTCTTAAAAACTTATTTTATTAAATGAAAAAAGTCACTGTTTTGGTGCTCGGATTTAGAACACCAATGTAGTCAACCTCCACCTAAATGCTATACAAACTCCTTGTGCGAATTACTCCTCGAAATTGAATTGGTCGATATTTTCGACCTGGAGTTTAGCATAATAACTACAGAATAAAAACTGTTTTGTGTTCTTTGTTGTCATTAGTTAATTGGCGCTATTTTTAATACTATAAGATGTAGTACAATACTCCCGTCACTTATGATTCAAACGCTTGAATCGCTCGCTACGCTCGTGATTCGGCCGTTAGAATCCTTCATTTGCTCGTGATTCATTTCCCTCGCTTTAAATCCATCTTTTATAATTCACCAATTGCATAACATATCTGTTTATTGAGCTATAACGTACATCAGGTATATTCTAAAGAAAATAATAAATAAATAAAAACAAGTGATCTTAATTTAACTTTTTTGCTCTGGTTTCAAGTTTGTAAGCTTTCATAGAACAAAAAAAGTTCAATTATAGATATTAATTTTATAATTACTTTGTTATAAAATATCATCGCATGACTAAAGAAAATGCAGCGAAAATAAATATTGGCTTAATATAGCCACTTAAATCTAAGGTCAGTGCGATAAAGCCTCGCTTAATATTGAAAGCTGTTTAAAGGGTTTATAGTGACATAGGCCTGGCAAAGTCATAAAACTGGTGTAAAATTATTATTTGTAGGTTGTAAGTTGCGTGTCCCAACGGCCGGCCGGGTGTCGAATGTGTTCGGTTCCACACAATTAATCTGAAATAACGAACTGACTCGTAACTCGATGCCTGCGCATGAGTCGACCACACCAATTAGCATTCAACTCTTTCATGGCCGGTCTAGAACGAAAGCCCTGAGCCAAAGGCTCATCATCATCATCATCCGCAGCCCGACTTAACCCACTGCTGGGCATAGGCCTCTCTTTGCTCCTGCCACTTACCACGATCTTGGGCTACCCTCATCCAACTGCGGCCCACGACGTTGGTAATGTCGTCAACCCATCGAGCTAATGGACGTCCAACACGTCTCTTCCCAGTCCTTGGCCACCACTCCATCAATCTTTTGCACCACCTGTCGTCACCACGCCTTGCCAAAGGCTACATTATGACAAATACAATTTGGCAAAATTAAAAAAAAGTTGGCTGTATGTATTGGTTGTACGAGTAGGAATATACCTAGTATTTTTTCTTCTTAGTAGGATTTTAGTCAATCAATCTGTCTGTACCCTCTGGATTTTTATTTTTTAGTTAGCGTTCCGTATTTTTTTTTATAATATTATTTTTTATAATGTAACAAACCCTGATATTTCTATCCCCTTATTCGCAATAAAAAATATAAGTAAATATAATCCACGCAACACTATCAAGCCTCAAATTAAGTAGAGCTTGTATATATGTAATATAAGACCCAGAAAACTGAATATTTTTTTTATACATTCATGCATAGAATGCAATATAGCACCCAGAGAGAACAAACAATTTTGTTTACTACATAAATATTTGTTCTCAGTGGGGATCAAACCCACGACCTACGGCGCAGAAAGCAGAGCTACTACCAACTGAGCCGTTACGCCTGTGAAGGTTAGTATAGTGCTTCTCATTCAAAAAAATACAATTATGATGATGCCTCTGCTCACCACTAGGTACTGCAAAATACCTTGCTAGGTCTAAAACTTCTTGATCTCCGTCCATTATCTGATGATCTCCTTCTACCTGCTCTCTTTTACCCAACAACTTAATAAGTTGGAGCAGATGGTAACGCGTCCAAGTCCAATAAGAATATCAAACTGTATAAGATTCTTATAGATTACCCCTTACACATCTTCTCATTTGGTTTGGTAGCAAGAAGTCTGAGAGAATTAGGTTTTTGTAATAGGGTCTGAATATGGCCTAAGCGGAAGGTTTTTAATATTTTTTTTTCATTATAATTATAGGGTAGGCCCTCAAAAAATGTTTGTGAGGGAGCTACATAAATAAAAAAATATTTTTTTGCCATGTGAAATTTCAGCAGAGGAATTCAAAACCAGCCTAAAACCTACGGCTTTGGCTACAAACTACCCAAATGGATTTAAGGTTAAACTTAACGGTTCTCGTTGTAGGTAGAATAAGTCTCTGCATAAAACTAAGATAGGTACTATTTCTTTTAAAGTACCTACTAACAGATCAACCTTTCAACTCTCAGATAATAAAACCTATACCTACCTACTTAGTTGATTCACATTACGTACAGACAGGCATAAATAGGTAAGTACACGATGATGAAAGTATAGGTAGGGGTTATTAATAAAAGAAAGCAAAAGGATAGGCCTAAATTATTTACTAGATTTTAGTAGTTAGGTATAGATTATTTTTTATTTTTTATTTTTTTAATTGATTCACATTACGTACAGACAGGCATAAATAGGTAAGTACACGATGATGAAAGTATAGGTAGGGGTTATTAATTAAAGAAAGCAAAAGGATAGGCCTAAATTATTTACTAGATTTTAGTAGTTAGGTATAGATTATTTTTTATTTTTTATTTTTTTAATTGATTCACATTACGTACAGACAGGCATAAATAGGTAAGTACACGATGATGAAAGTATAGGTAGGGGTTATTAATAAAAGAAAGCAAAAGGATAGGCCTAAATTATTTACTAGATTTTAGTAGTTAGGTATAGATTATTTTTTATTTTTTTAATTGATTCACATTACGTACAGACAGGCATAAATAGGTAAGTACACGATGATGAAAGTATAGGTAGGGGTTATTAATAAAAGAAAGCAAAAGGATAGGCCTAAATTATTTACTAGATTTTAGTAGTTAGGTATAGGTATCTAGGCTTGGTAAGTCTACAAAGGGTTATTTTCGTTAGGAAGCTATTAAATACAAATACTATATAAATACGAAATAAATAATTTATTTCTTCTTATACAAATATATTTTAAACTTGTTTTTGTAAACTAAGTTTTATTGCCTACAATTAGTTTTAAATAGCAAAATATGGACCATTTCTTAAACTTTGATCCTTTATATAAACACCTATTTCAAACAAATAAATAAATTTTATTCCAATTTATAAAAGCTTAACGAATTGTAAAACTGGTAAATATACGAATAAGTATCGGTAAAATAAATAGGCCTAACCTGTGTGAGGCGGCGAGCGCGCGACGGGGCTGCGCCGTTCCACGGCACTCCTCGCCATGATGGCTGCGATCGAGAAGTCTGTAGCCCTCGTCTTGCCTTCCTCCGGGACCATTCTCTCTCCTCCCGGCCTCCAGCATTCCGCGCTTTCCACATCCATCAAACACCTCGCAGCGAGTACCCCAGTCAGGCTGTAAACCATTTCACCGGTATCGTCCGAAACATTATTTTTAAAATATAACCTTGATTTTTTTTATGAAGCTAATAATAAACATTTTTAATTAATTCACTAAAATAATCACTATTGTTGTTATTTATAAATAAATCGTTAGCGCGCGATAACGGCGTTTTGACAGTAGCGGGCGCGGCACGGCGTCTGAACGCGGACTGACGCGCGGGAGCGGTGAGGAGAGCGGGCGGGGCGCAGGCGGGGCCGCCTCCCTAGCACAACCACTGGCCGATCTACCCGCTGTCACCGTACCTCCCTCCCCCTGTTTCCCCTACTGCCTCCTCTTCACTGCGCTTTTCAATAACAATAAAATTACTGATGGTATTAATTTCACTTTCAATGTCTATAAGTTATCGTACAGTAACTCACAGTTTTAAAACGCGTCATTTGTTTTTTAAATCTTACAAAACATTAAACTAGTAATGGAAAAAAACAAAAAAAATAAAATTGAATATGGATAAATTATTAAGAAAATACTGAACTAGAGAAGGCTCTACTTAAAAGCTCGTAAGTAATTTTAGAAACAAAGCGCGCGCATTCATGGTTGCCCTGTGCCGCCCATTAATAACATTAGATTAGAGGGAGACAGCAACGTTAGAATTGGTTTGAATACCACTCAACTAAACTCATACCAAGTTGTTATTTAATTAGCCATGTAGAGCCTAAAATCGTTATATTTTGATTTTAAAGCTAAGCTAAGCTTAGCTTAAGGAGGTAGATGTTAAACCTATACCACTGACTAACCTACTAGGTATTAAAAAAAATGATGGTAGGTACCTATGAGTATTGTTGAATTAAAAAAATATTTGCCAGACTCTACTCTTTTCAACTTCTGATCGTTTCACTGGTTCTTTTAAACCAGTGTGGTAAAAGGATTTTAAATGCCCCTCAGATAGGCTTCTTTCGTGCACTCATCACATAATTTTCGAACTTTTTATAGGTTCTATGACATGCCAGTTTCCTCACGATGTTTCCTTTCACCGTTTGAGAAATACTGACATAGTGCACTGCACATACATTTTTCAATAGAAAAACTCATTGGTACACGACGATTTGAATCCACGACCTTACGGAAAGCGGGCCCACTAATACCACTACACCACCAGTGCTCTCAAAAAGTGCTCAGTGCTTTTCAACTCGACAGACGAAACATAGGTTGACACGTTAGCAGGTAGGTACTACATTACTTGCCGCTGTCTGATGGTGGCCGTGAGCCCAACGTAAAGTAAGCCCAAGCCATCACAGCGCGGTCAACAGGCAGTCTTGATGGACAAGCTGGAAAAGGGCAGAGAACGTAGGTTTTCTTTATGATGCTGACAGGAAGGGTTATCGCATGATGACCAAGCTTATGGCAGAGAAACAAAATGAAGATAAGCTCGAGAACAGCATATAGCGTGGCCAGCAGTGCAGTCATTTTGGACCAGGGATTTTGTTTTACTTTACTCATATTTTTATGCGAATATTATATGCCAGCTTACTTTTCGCAGGAAAGTTTCCGTTGACTTCGGTGGCAATTAATTTTCAATCACTAATTTCGCTTCCATTTGGGGATTCGTCGTTTGAAAAGTTCACATACCCACCTACTCTACCACAGTTCCAGTAAAATTGTAAAAACTTTCACCGCCCTTTTGTTTGCTGTTTTGTTTCACTAGACTATTTTATGAAAAAAGAATTGCAAATTTAGAAAAGAGTAGGTACCAAACTTTTTGCACGTGATATTTTTTAAACAAAACTCGACATAATCTTTGACAGCGCGGCAAGGTTGACTTTGCTCAAAGAAGGTTGCAAATAATTACCACACATTTACAAGCATTTTTGAGTATAGATGTGCAATTCTCGAAGACGCGTGTGTACCGATAACACTCAAACATTGACGGAAGCTTGCACACATATACTATAAACGGTTAGGAGGAAAAGTGGGGCGCGCCTTCGTGGATTGCACTATCTATAAAGGTAAAACAAGTAGCTAAAATTAGCCAACGAAATATTTATTTCCGCCATAGACAGATGAATTAATCACCGCATTTTTTTTGCCAGGGCAGGCTAAGGTCAAAAACCAGACCAGTGCCGCCGTTGCCGATGTGGTCTGTATGCTATTCGATTCTCATTGCTTGTAGCATTCTAAATTCAAATCACTTTTCCACATAGTGGAGCAAAAGTAGAGCTTTCTTCACTGCCACCTCATTTCAACGCAGCCAACATAGAATTCATTCTATATAGCATAGGATGATTAGGTAGATACTATCAATAGAGTTTTAACCATTCATGCAAAACTAGAGAACATGAAGCGCCCTTTCAGTAATGTTGCGCGAGTATTCATGTAATAGTTATAAAACCATGAATTATTACCTCCTTGCGCGACCGTATTACTGCAAAGCACTCTCTTCCGCAGCGGCGGCCTACTTATGAGAACAAAACGTATACGTGGGTACCAGGTACCTACCCTCCTTTACGCATAAGTACATAAAGTTCTCGAACACTCGCATTATTCGCGAAAATATGAAAAATACTGCGTACTTAAACGGCTATAACTCTCACGGTGAAGCATTAAGAGGCATTATGAGGCACTCAGATGTTTTTCAATTTGCTGGAATGGCGTCTGTGGCGCTCGTCTTTATAGCAATACCTAAGCTGAATATTAGCTGGGGTTGAGGCTTGAACGCTTTCGTATGTCGGCTTTGTAAAAGAGTTTCGCTCTCATTTCGTTTACTAAATAATCATTTGAAAACAAGAGTTTAAATCAGTAAAAGTTCGATTCCGATACAAACTGAATATGTTTTCCTATTTTAATGTTTTAAGGCACCCTTAGATAATAAATACTCAACCGTGACTCACGGTGGAACTCTTGTAAAAGCATTCGAGGAGCGTTGTAAACACGCCAAGCTAATCCTTCAAGCAGTCACAACTTTGCTTTGAAAGCCTTGTCGGAACTCATATTTCATTATTAAAATCGACACAACTGACAAGCCAATAAAAATAGTAAATACTGGAAGAATGGACGTGCGGAACCAAACACAATACTCCAGCCGTATTGTATATGAATATTGCGTAAAAGAAGACTATGACTACATGCCGTGAATCGTTCTCGGCGCCCTTTTTTTCATTTCGAAAATCGACCGTCAAAACGTCAATGAGCCTTTGAAATGCCAACTAAATATTTGTTCAGAACGGAACCCACACATGGTCGCAAGGCCACACAGGAAGCCACATTAGCCACAGCCATATTGTGCAACATTAGAAAGTGGCTGAAAGCTATTTGTTTTCGCATAAAAACTAAACTCAATCAACGAAACATCAGCCACACACCAGCCATGAAATTACGTGTTCAAGCGATAAAGTGTTCTCAAAATCAATTTGTTAGAGAAAGAAATTATTTTGATTGAGTGATGCTATGTATTGACCACGTATTGCGGATCACGACGCTCACATATTCGAATAACGAATTACAAGATCTATCAGTCAAGCTTTGCACACATCTAGGCGTTCTACGGTGACGATCAGTGAAACGCTGTCAAATATGACAGCGATATTTGACAGCGTTTCATCGATCGCCATCGCCTAGGTGTACGCAGGCCTTAACGCGCTGTGTTTTTAACGTTACCTTGCATTATTAAGCTTCCGAAAACACGTTGCACTTAAACATATCACTGTACATAAACGACAAACAAGTCATAAAATGTCATAAAAAATATTGCGCACATCACACGTTTTGAATATTTGAATAAATATAAGTGAACATAAAAAGGCTGTGTGTGAGCTGAGGCTGTGGTACAGATGATTCAATAATAGCACTTCGGGCAAATATTCCACTGCGACAACAATCTTATAACCACCTTATCTTATAACCTTATGCCCTAGCATAACTAATAATACGTGGGTGTACTATTAGTTATTCTATGGTAGACGAATAATAATTTATGTTATAGACCAATATAATCGGCAAGCAGATTTCCAGGCAATGCATGATAATTAAAGCTTTTAGCTCATGACTGCGCGTGGTTAAAAATAAAATAAGTAAACCGAATAATAAATTCCAGACCACGAAATAAATGTATTCCTAATCGAATTTTTCTATCTTATTTTCATAATCGATTCAGTCGCTACGGATCGATAAACTCACAAACATCCAAACTTTCATAAATTCATAATGCCTACCTCGAAGAAATAGATATCGTCCATTGTCTATGGTCATGGTAAGGTTGTATTTGAAGAACTTCATCTTCTTTTGTATAAAGTGGGTGATCCATTGGCGAGCTAAAACCGACGAGCCTGTGAGCCAAAGGTATAAACCGCCAATGAAGCACCTACAAAACAGCGTTCTTTTAGGTGCTCCGCTACCTTTGGTTCGCAGGTTCGTCGGTCGGTTTAAGAGTGACACAAGGTATAGTGAGGTGAGGAGCAACAAATCGCACGCATTATAAATGACAAATGTAAGCTGCGCGCGCGCGGTGTCGGGTTGCGCCCACCCGCGCGCCGGATTAGTTTCAGCTTACTTCCCTGCTCCCTACGCCAGCCATCGCCACGGAAATAGTTTGCTCTCTGCCCCGGCTCGCTATCAATACTACCTACTAAAGCTACTCCCAATTTATTTTTAAAGTAGAGTCAATGAAATTTGTTAGACTCAACATTCATTGTGCTCTATCCAGTCTGTCAACTTATTTTAAAGAGCTTTGACCTATTACCAATATTAGTTAAAATCGAATTAAACAAGGATTCACTATTATGTTATTTAAATCTTTGTTTTTAATAATAAGATATTGTTTGCCTACAATAAGACGTAAAAATATGAACGTATTCTTAATATCACACCGTAGGGCCAGAAAATTGTAGAAGTTGCATAGTTTTAAACGATTAAACAAAAAAAGAGGATGTTCTGCTTCGCGTACATAATTAATGGACATTATTTTTGTACATTCTTTAATAAAAAATCTCTATGAATAGGCGTTCAAAATAAGAATTCTATTTACAGAGTCAAGTAGATGTGTGTATTCTGTAGATACAGCCCTATCACAGACTAGTCAGCGTAGCACAACCGAAGCGTGGGTCTCTCGAGGCTGGCGCTGGCGAGGCGACGCAGGCCGCGGGTGCACAATGCCTTCTCACCTCTCTCCCGGTAAACCTATTCAATATTCTCACTTGTGAGTATTTAAGCTTTTATCGAGGCTGGGCCATAAATCGGTGCGCAGACGCAAGTAATCCCCGCCCCCGCTGCGCCCGCGCCCCGCCGCCAGCTATAAACAGAAGTCAACGTGTTGGACTTATAAATCGTGCTCTTAACTATTGTATCTCACGCCACAATAATGAAGTTAGCTCGTTCAGGAAGAATTACGGGCACCACGTGGGTGGCCGACGCGGTTGGAATAAATCCTCACAGATTATTGCATACAAATGCAGTTAACTGATTTTTTGTGTGTAAGGCGGTAGTCGAACGTCGACACCCGAATCTCGCATGCGGAGGTCCCTGAAAAAACAAAGGCTCAACCATGACAGAACCACAGTGCGGACGATGTGTCATAATAACCTCGAAGTCATCTTTCAGCTAGTTTATCGCTACCACCGATGGTCTGCCCCGAATCTTGTCAACCGCCTTTTTTAAGTAAGTACTTATTCCCTTTTGGCTCCAATACCGTGCATTTTTTTTCCTGATTTAATTCGTATTCTTTCAAGCAAACTTTGTACTGCTGGCTAATCAAATACCATGTAGATCAATCAGTGATTCGACAGTGATGCTCGGATAAACTTACCCACTCACAGCCTTTTTTTATACCTTCAAGTATTGGTTAAGTATACCCAGAGAGCTAACTGTGGTCTATTGCGAAACAGCGAGCACACGACAGGGCTCGCCTCGCCGTGAGAACGATCGTGACGAATGCTGGCATTGAGCGAGAACATCGAGCGTGGAGGCTCTGAAAAGGCGTGCGTAATCGGCCCTATAAACAAACACTCTCGTCCAACACTAAAACTGATATATTTCACCAAACTTTTATATCCGTTCACTCCAACTTTAAATATATTACTTTTTCTTTAGCACCTTTTGTATCTTTTAGTGCGTTGTCCCAGCTTTTATGGGTGCAGACGGTTCGTAAATCATTGTAGTAGAAGTGGTGTACACTCGTAAACAATGCAGTTCTCGACGGGAGGCTCAGTCGCAGGTCAAACGTGTTGGCACTGCTAGAGAAACTGGTAAATTTTCGGATGTTTGACTCTTTCTCTGTTTAGAATTAAATCTTTCATCAGAGTTAGTTAATTGAACGTAGCTTTTTGATCAAACTCGATGTGATAGATAAACCTCTCCACTGTAAAAAATAATTCACTGAGGGTAATACTTTGGTTTATTCGTATAATTATAGTAACATCTAGGTACCTACCTGTCTATGTTCTACGTGTATGTTTTAATTGCTCAATAAATAATTCACAACGTTATTGCAAAACGTATCCATTTACATTATATTTACAATTAAACCTCAACTTAAGCAAAATATTTCAATAATTTCTTAATCGTAAGATTACCTTCATAAAAATGAATGTCCTCTTAAATATTTAAAATTAAATATCCAACTGACACTAAATACTCTTACAAAGAGAGAGAGCAGCACCAACAACATTAAGCAATAAAAATCTTTATTTTATTTGGACAAAGAAAACAATTTTTACGTCGAATCAGACTGTGGACATTACATTACCGATAACCGTTAATCCGACGCGTCTCCGCCAGCGCTGTAAATTAAACTTTATATCATTTTTAATGACCACTTTGAATGGTGTTTTGATTGCGGCCGGCTGGAGGCGTCGACAACTCGACACGATGATAAGGCGACAGTTAACGTAACCTACAAAAAACGCACATTTTATGGCCAAAAAAGCGTCTCGCGCTTAGCGTCATGCCATCATAGCCGCGTCCCCACAGCCTCGAGCGCGCTGCTCACAGCATCCGACCAGCCTCGCACCGAACACACTTTATGTGAATTCCTATACCGCAACACACTTCAATTTTATGAGGCTTTATAAGGCTCAACTTGACGTTATGGGACATCGTTAATAATTTTTAACTATCTGTCTAATAGTTCTCTCGCACTAAATCTTAATTTTATAACTTCTCAAGATCTGAACAATATTTAAATATTTAAAAATGCCTTTTTTACTTCGTAATGGATTTCCAAAGCAGCAAAAAATATGAATGTGTCTGTCTACCTATAATAATGATGACATCTTTTGTTTGAGTCCTGTGTTTATTTGTGAAATTTTACGCTTATTGGTGTTTAAACAGCTAAACAAACTGTGAAACGAGGCCACAAAACGCGTAAAGACCATCGAACGATAACAATAAGGAGCCATTAATCACACATTGTGTGACAACGCGGCGCGTCCTGTTGTTCGCGCACTCTCCCGGTTTCACTGACACTCTTTTACAGTTTGCTATTGTCCTAAACCGACTGGGTGTGATCCGCCACAATCACAATGAATTCTACAAATGGGGCGAAAATAACCGACTATCACAACAGTGTAGGCTTACAAATAATAAATTAATCTGGTATTAGAAACCGTTAGCAAAAACTGTGACTAGGAAGGGTTTCCCATTATATTATACAAGGTGTAGGATCAGGTTTTTGGAATTTACTGAAAACCCGAAGCTTAAAGTTAACCCCAAAACAAAAGTTTCCAAATTTAAAACTGAAATGTAGAGTTGTGAGCTTCTACAAATGACATCCACCACGGGACCAATCGTTCATCAGCTAAATCGAAAAGAATTTGTTCATTTGAATAGTCTGTCAGTTAGTCCCACGACGAACGGTCCCTTGAGCCCAGCGCCCGCTTCTCATGCTCGTCGATTGACAGCCCGTGACGTGTGACGGCCATTGTCAGACTGACATGTTGACACTGTCAAAACTTGACTTCTGTCCAGATTCCGCTTGGTAATTGTAAATACGGAAACATTACCCAAGTCGGCGAACGGGCACAATGTAACGACAAATTAAATAATGGAATAATAAACTACATTTTTGTATGGTACAGCTGCCGTATTGTTTGCTCTGTCGGTAGTTATTTTTGATGATTTTGGACGTCATCGCTTGCAAAAAAATCTAAAAATCGACTTATTCGGTATTTCTGACAGATATTAACTTTTTGTACTTTTTGGTACGATCTCCTTAGTAAAGGATGGAAAATTAATGTTACAGTAGACCTACCATGAGCTCTGTTTGGCTATGTCTCTGGTTCTGGTTTTGAGTGTGTGTGAGTGTTGAATAAATAAATCCTACGTCACACGCACAGTATAATGCACTGGTGAGCACTCACACAGACTCAAAACCAGAGCCAGAGACAGAGCCAGACAGAGCTCATGGTAGGCCTACAGAACACAGTATGAATGTTATTTAAAATAAACTTATTTTATCTTTGGGAATATGTAAGCATTGTATGTAGGCATAACACAGTTTCTTGACATTTAAAATTTGTCTGTCTGATTTACAGTGAGGTAAACTCATTCCTATTAAAATCTATTATGCCCTACTATAAAAGCAGAGTGCTAATTAACTATCGTAGATCAGCACCCACGATATCTGCTATATAGGCGGCTATGTTTATGCTGCTATTGTAAAAAACTTCTCAGCGTTCCAAATGAGAAAATAAGGTATAAAGTGTGCTAGTTCGAACCCCCGCGGTCACCTCCCGCGGTCATCCCACAACACCCCCAAGTGTCACCCGGCTCCAGCCGAGATGTCCGCTAGTCACAGACAAAGTGACAATTACTATTCACCTCTAATGTTGTTTAGGGAATATTCATTCTAAGCAGTTCGGCTTATTTATGGCCATGTTGTGAGCCCACAAAAGGTGACACGTCTTAAATTCCTTTTAAGCTGTTTCATTTCCGGACGAGGATTTTTTTTTAAATCACAAATAACGAGATTGTAAAACCGTTTATAGGATGGCCACCGTGCGTGTGATATTTAAAACTGATCGTTTTTCTAGAGACACGTCATCTTGAAATTTTTACGAAATTTACCCATACACAGTAAATAATAAAATTTAATGACTCTGCTTTAGAAAACTCCTCCAGGGTATGCAGCGCAACGCGACAATTTGGTGCTGTTGGTGTCTATGGGCGACGGTGACCGCTTACCATCAGGTGGGCCGTAAACTCGTTTGTCTAACTTTTATATCCAAAAAAAGGATTGTCTGGGCAAGTTGACGAATATCTCAAAAAAAAATTATGAAATAATTTACCTATCTCTTTATTTCAGTCGTAGATTTCGAATCTCCTCAATAGTGACTTTCTACTTCTTTATAGCTTTAATTAAACTAGGATTAAGCGATTCAACTGCACCTTACTGAAGCATTGTAATCCTTAACAAATCCGTTTCAAATCACACAATTATTGCGCGTCTGCCGGTCCGCCCCTCCTATTAGCCTCACTTACTTTATCTGTTTAGATGTGCACCCCTCGTCTTTGTCCGCCACTAATCCGGCAGGGAAGTGGCTAAATATCTTGTGCAAATAAACATTTGGCTTGTTGTATTGTCAGGGGATGAGAGCGAGCTGAGTAAATCGGATTATGCGGCGTAAGGTACCAATATCATGCCGCGTAATTAGATGGAGTAAAGTAGGATTTATTGTGTGGAACGGGAGTGCATCGGATTGAGATAGGCATCGCCCGATTCTGCGTATTTATTTTAACCGATCTTAGTTTGTGAGAAGTATAGTTCTTCTTCTTCAATTATCGTGTCACTGATTCTTTCGAACCAAGTGTGGTGAAAGGGTTTTAAGTGCGCCTCAAAGAGAAAGTATAGTGTATTAAAACCTTAGCAAACAAAATAAAAACATCAGCACGTTTTGATTTTCGATCGAGTACTTACCAACGCTATCAACGATTGACAAAGTGTCCATAACTTGCTGTGATTTGTTAAACTTGCTCATGTTTGAATATATTTAAATACTGTATTTAAACAAGACGGCTATCCAATATTACCACTACCGAAAACAAACAGTCTAAATGGTGTCTAACACTTCACGTGACTAAACAATGGTTTAGCATTATCATTGTGAGCCGGGAAGCTCGTCGTCCATAGACAGGTCTCCGCCCATCGCGCCACTCGATCATCACACAATAAGCTAACATGTAAATATACTCAGTTATTTGAGTAGCTAAAGCCCCTTGAAGTCGATCTCGGACTACATTCACTTTCGTAGCTCTTGAAGTGCGTATTTTCTACAAGGATGTCAATTTTCATGCATAATATATTACATATTAATAAAGCTATCGGTATCTCAAGTAGAAAGGTACCTATGGTATGGGCTCAAATTACAAAGTTTCAATATTGCATAGTATTTACATATATCAGGCAAGTTTAGGATCACGGCGAGGACAATGACAGTGCACATAGCTTGGAAGGCCGGCCGAGCGCATATTCATGAGGAGCGACGGCTGCGCACCATCCCCCGGCTCGGCTCCCCATCGCATTTGAATAAATACAATTAACTTGTTTGTTTTACTCGCCCCGTTACGCCCGACGCGACCCGACCTTCCGGCGTGAGACACATTCCACGACGCGAACTCACGCGGAGACACGACCACCTCAATAACATGAACCTCAATAAACCTTATTAATTCCCTTCGAGCGATCTCTCCGAAGGAAGGCAGCGGCGAAATTGAAAACTATTTCGCGCAAGCTGAATATTCAAATTGCGGCTAATGGTGATATTCGGCAGCGGTCGCTCAAAGGCGAGAGCCGGCCGCGATGCGCCGCACTGTTATTATCTCAACACCATCACACTCTTACCTGATCCATTCCTTTTTTACCAGACGCCTCCGTCTTCTTCCTTCGTTCCCGACCAGAACGGGACCCCGGGTTGTTCGTACTAAACTCGTCTCGGGGGCGTTCCGTCGGCGATTTATCATTTAACGTTGCCTACAGACATTATTTGAAACGCATTAAAATCGCGGTTGTGGAAAATTTGTCGGCATCGAAATTAGTACTCCTCTCAGAGTGCATAATTTATCGCTTATGCCGCATCCGGCGAAGGAGTTGCTATCATTCTAATTAGAGATTCATTGACGTTCATGATCTAGTAATGATCATGAAGGGGATATAATTTAGTCTACTTTAGTATGTATTTAGAATGCAGGCTAAAATTATCAATGAAAGTTTTTAGGCAAGTAAGTAGGTAAGTATATTTAGAGTTATTCTTGTGAAAGATTTAACTGTAGTGTATAAAGAAAGTCTCTCATAAAAACGCGCCTTGCCAAGAACTCGATTTGCCAACTTAAATTTAAGGTAATGAGCTCAACTAATTGGCTGAAATGAAGCGGATATACATATTTTAATGTTAGCGCTCTCGAACACGTCTCGAGTTTGCCTGAGGAAGCTGTCACGCGCGGCGCGAACATGTGATGAATATGTATCGGCAGGCCATAGCGGCGCCTTGTAATTTGAGACTCGCCGGTAATTATTTACGTGAGAATGGTCCAGTCCCCCTTTCCCTGCTTCCCCTTGTCCGGAACGAATCGTTGATTGCGCGTGAGTCGAGATGCCGCCGCTAGATTGTAGCTCACGCTCTGCTGGCCTGCTCGGAGCGGCCGACGACGGTGCTCGCAGACGGACCGGCTCGATGATACTCGTCTGCTATACTTGATACACGAACACTTTCCAAGTATGAGTTACGTGGTACGTGATAAATTGAGCGTTACAGATAGTATGCTGCACCACAAGATTTAAAACTTAGCATACCTTTGTATGAATATAGACTGGCTAAAACGTAGGCCCTCGCAGGTTTGGCTAAGCAATCATGTTACAGTACTAACTGCTTGCTACACACGGTTTTTCGTGTGTTAGCAAGCATAGAAATTTCAAACAAGATGAACCTCAGACAGAGTTTCTTAGGATACACCTTGTGTGACTTTTTAGGGTTATCCTAGTTTCAGAGCCCCACTGTATATGCAATTGACAGGCTTTTTCGAGCTTGCGTAGGCAAAGCTCAACGTGCCTACACTGCAGAATTTGCTCACAACACTTCTACTAAAGATTTATTTCGAATGACGGAAGTGCTAACGTAGCGTTCTAAAGCAACCATGAAAAAGTGTTACATTTTGGAGAACATTTTTATGTTAAACAGAAAAACTAATCATAATAAGTACCTACAGCGTGTCGTATTAACACGGTTAATGAGCAGGATAACAATATCACCCAAGCGTGCGAAGTGCGAACCTCACGAAACCCTGAGTGGAATCCGGCTTTTTGGATCCTCGGAGTGATGACGGTTGTTTTGACTGGTACTGACACTTGCGTGTTGCCATCAGTTACCTCTACTCCTCTACCTCCTGCGAATCTACTCTACCTGTATTAAGTTAGCAGACCGCAAAGTATTTGCAGGCACGGTCTGCTAACTTAAAGTTTTATTTTTGAGTATAATTTAATATCTAAAGAAAACCTTTCTGATCAACGGTGTTTTAGGAAACCCATATTATTGGCATTCAATTGAAACGATAGCGGATCATTTCAACAAGTTGAATCGTGTAGCGCCATCTATCAATCACAACAGCAACTTACTCATCTTGGTTTGATAATTTCGAAAATGAGTGACAGCATACATCTCTCGTAGAGAGTATTATATTCCTTGGCATACATTTCGATGCCTACACTAACGACTTCTCTAAATTCAATAACTAAGAACACTCAGGGCTGTTCGTTTGTTTATACAACAAAATGTTAAATTGGCTGCTTTCAATAAGTGGGCTCGTCCAAGGCGCCCCGCTGCGGCCCCCTAAACACACACAGACCGCGGGGCGCCGCACCCTGCCACTAATAACACCGTCTTTTCTGTCATGCCTTATTTCATCCGTACATCTTGAATTTTTTTACCACATATTCGTTTTTTAGCTTGCCCTCAAACAACAACAATAAAACGAGTCCTTGATGATAGTAATCCTTCATCCTCATTGTCTTTTGGCAGTTTCTCGGAATAAAATATGTGGTGCTGCAGCGACCTGATATTCGAATGTCATATTATAAATGGCGTCGTTTAAAATATTTTAATACTGTGTATAACAGGGCGATATTCATTTGGTACGGTTGAGTGGAACGGGCGGCTGCCACCGCTGGAATGTTAAATGACGGATTACTGGCCGCCGAGATGGAAAGATAACCACTTCATATCTTGTGAATTCTACTAATGCCCTTCCCTTTGGTCATATTATTTAGGTTAGGCAAGTAATAGCAACCTACCTTCTCCAATACCTACAATTACATAAATTACCTTCATGCGCAAAAGCACCTTTACCAGGTTGAGAATATCATGATTGTTTTGATTTGAGTTACCTATATTTTTAATGAGATGATAATTTTATTTTGTGATGATAAATAAAAGTTTTACATTACATACGTTTTTCTTTGGTTTTAAGGCTATCGTAATATCTCATTATTATCATGGATTTTATTTAACTCTTTGTTCGTTGTTCCGCATGAATAACAGGGCGACCCGCATTTTTGAACGTGCCGCGCGTGCTGGAACTAAAGTGTCAAAACTCACCGGAACCACCGAATAGTATTTGGCACTCGCACATCCTAGTCAAACCAATGGCATTTTCTCTATGGGTTTCCTTGGTTATTACACTTTTCGGCCGTAGTAACAGTTGCTATGACAACAAATAAAGTTTGGCTTACTTATAGTTTTGGCGAAAAACCTTATAGCACTCAAATTTAGTTTCTATTATACAAAAATGGTGAAAATAACCGTGGATTTGGTGCGCAAAAAAGCGGAACACCATGAGAAACTTCTCGCACCTTTAGAGGAAATTGCACTACATCAGGAGAATATTGAAAAAATTGAGTTCCTTCAGGACTGGTGTCCTAAGCTCAAAATACTTCTTATGCAGAGCAACCTTATACCGAAAATTGAAAACCTGAATAAACTAAAACACCTTACTTACCTCAACTTAGCTCTCAATAATATAGAAAAAATTGAAAATTTAGAGCGTTGTGAATCCTTACAAAAACTGGATCTAACCCTGAATTTTATTGGCGAAATTGTAAGTATTGAAAATTTAATTGGTAACTACAACTTAGAAAATCTATATTTGACTGGAAATCCTTGCACAGACTACGAAAATTATACAGATTTTGTTATTGGAACTCTACCGCAGCTTACGTCTTTAGACGGAGTCGATATTGAACGGTCTAACCGCATCAAAGCTCTGCAAAATCTCAAAATAATTAGATCAGACATATTGTTTGAGCAAGAAGACTACAGACACAAGCGTCTGAAACAAAAGGCGCGGTTAGAGAAAGAAATTACTGACAAATGGGAAAATGAGTACAAAGACATGGACCCCGAAGAGAGAAACAAAAAGTTTTATGCTGAAAAATGTGAACACGCCCCAGAAGTTCGTCACGAAATGGAAAAAATGAGGCAACTCAAGCTAAAAAGCTACGAGACTGAGGAAAAAAAGGAGGAAAAACGTCAATACAAATTCTTTGCTCCAGACGGTCGGCCCTTCAATATCAATCAGCCAAAAATAGACTTTTTGTTCAATAACTCAGATCCCTGCTGCTATACGCTAGACTTGGCTGTGTATAAACATTTAGATACGAGTCTTCTCGATATTGACGTGCAACCAAACTACGTGAGGGTCACGCTAAAAGGGAAAATATTTCAGCTCCATCTACCGGAAGAAGTAAACACTACGGCCTCAACTGCTCAAAGATCCCAAATCACTGGCCGTTTGATGGTTGATATGCCTAAAGCAAACCCTATCATAAAAAAGCCAGTGTCTCCAACAGCTGAAGTGCAAAAGAATACTCAATTATACACTGAGCATAATGTAAAAGATTGCTGCTCGGATCAGTCTCGAAGAGAGTTCTTAGAGATTGGGTCATCGGATCACGCACTAGATTTTACCAAAATGCTGAAGCTGGACTCCAAGCCAGATTATATTGACCCGAGAATGAAACTCGGAGTAAAAAAACCATCCCCTGATTTTGTTGATAATCCAGAAGTACCCGATTTGATCTAGAAAATATTCACTAAACTGCTTGAAAAGATTCACGGTGAGTTGCAATAAAACAATGACAAGTATTAATAACCTACTTCTTTATAAATAATGATTCATTATTATTGCTAGTTAATACTATAGGGTAATAATAGCAACGCACTTTTAAGCTAACTTATATAACACTTAGCACCTACATTGACTAAGAATTTAAATTTTGGTTAGCTTAAAAAGTTTTGCTTAGTTGGGAACTAGGAGACGTGGTCTAAATAAACCACATATTATGGTTTATTTAGACCACGTCTCCTAGTTCCCAACTAAGCAAAGTTTACTATGGAAACTAGATGACTAATATATAATTAAAATTATTTTTCTTTGTAAATAAATACTTTTCAATACAAAATAAGTACTCAGTATAATGTATAATAAAAATAATTGTATACCTAAAAAGTTCGAAAATATGTGTCAAGTGCACGAAAGGAGCCTCTTCAAGGGGCACTTAAAATCCTTTCACCACACTTGGTTCGAAAGAATCAGTGACACGATAAGAAGAAGAAGAATGTATAACAGTAACACCTAAACACAGTATAATATAATTATGTTTTTTATAATTATGAGATTATAGGAAACACATTTTACTGTTTTGTGTTTAGGATATTAGAAAATTTACTTACCTATGTAATTTACGCGAAACAAATATGACTTTCAACGATCAATCATACATAAGAAGTCAACACCTAATGTGAAGTAAATACAATGTATTTAAATTAAGAGCACCAAAATTATTTACTTATTTCAACAGTGTTTGAGAACACGAATATTATTTTCAAAAATGTTGAATTGACTGATCACATTATTTATTTTATTTATTCCACCATGGATGTGAGGAACATGGCGGGAACATATTAATGGCTACTTTATGCGTTTTTTGAGTTGAGATTCAATAACTCTAATCTTTTTCTCTTATTCAAATCTGTCGTGTTTCATAACTTTCAGGCGTGACTCCGTTGGTATCTGGCATTGAAACCATGAAAGAAAGGAATCCGTCCACATCACGAAGGTCTTTGGAAGAGAACTTGGCTGAAATCTGGTGTCTACCGGCCCAAGGCGGAGTAAGCTGGAACTGAGCTTTAGCGATGGCACCAGGTGCAACATTCTGGAATGAAAATATCAGTTATCTCTACTTTATTATTCAACTTTACCACGCAAAGTGGCTGCTTCTCTCTATCTATAATATTTTTAAGCCTACAAATCCTTAATTAAGAGAACTGCGGTTATAGAAGAGACGACAATACATAGATAGCGATGTTTAATTTATGCAATGATTTTGGAAAATGCTACGAGATCTCGTAGCAGTTTGTAGCTGTAAGCGCCCTCCGTAGTCAGGCCTACGAACTATTTTGCCGCATGGTTTGTATAGTCTACGTCGAAATACGCGTTAAGCTCACTGCTTTTGCTCACATGTTTTGATGTTGAGCGTGCATATTAGTTACAAGCACTTAACACAGGTGGCGGCACTAGTAAATAGTTGATAATAAAGTTTTGTGATAAAATACTAACTTCTTTCAACTCGATCTTCAATTGCTTCTCCAATCCCGGTCCTTGGATGTAAAACTTTGGGTTCCGTAGTGGAATGGGTAGAGGATTCTCCAACTGTACAGTGGCAGTGAACTCTTGGTGAGATATAGGTTTGCCATCGATGGTGATTTTGATATCAGGGTTTCGGACCCTAAAATCGTCTTGCGCGAAATAATCGAAACTCGTCTCCACAATACTTGCTAGGCAGGCGATGTTGAAGGATGCCTGAAAATAGATAATTATTGTACAAATTCAATTAACAACGACTTCAAGTCTATTTAACTATGAAAACTAATGAAATATCAAAGAATATCTATGTCTATGTAATATAATGGCTTGTCGCGTAAAATCAACCACCCTATCTATATGGATTTGTATAATCTGAAATAAATAAATTAATAATAATAATAATAATAATAACCTATCACCAATCAATAGTTCCCTGTTTGCGTATAATTTTATCACCAGTTTAAAATGATAGCCATATTACAATTCCAAGCTCACCTGATCAATCAGCTTCTTGTAATAATCATCGTAGGTAACCAGCATGTTGACCCGTTCCTTGCCTTCTGGCGCTAGTTTGTGGTCAAACTCGTAGCGTTTGACCCCGCCGCCTGTGACCCCGGTGTATGTCACCGTGTCCACTCTGAGAACGCCTTTTACGTGATGTGGATTCACTGAAGAACGGTTCTTTATGTTGAGGACCTGGAATTACAAGGAACTCTGTAATATGATGGCATGACAAGTTTGTATAGCCGATATTGATGTTCGTTGAAGTTGAAGAATCAATTATTATCTCAAGTTCTCTTTAATTTTTAACTGACTTCAAATATAAAAGTCGGAGGCTCTCAATTCGGTTATATTTTAATTTAAGTTTGTTATCGTATAACTTTGTCATTTATAAACCGATTTGAAAACATATTTTTTTTATCTGAAAGGTTCCACTTCCATATTGGTCCTATAGAAATTTTACCAATGAAGTCATGAAGTCAGTTCCTCAAGTTTCTCATAATATTATGGTAAAAATGGGACAGTACGCTTTGACGGCTAACGGTATAAACCCACAGTATTCGACATTTATGCATAATGGAAAAATAAAATAGAAAAGTCTAATTCATTTAACATGATACAAGAGAGGTTTTTGTAACTCCTAAAATGTTGATGAGTATGGCAATAACTCTCTGAATAGTCAGGATTGTATCCTACTCACCACTGTAAAATCTTGTCCAATCTTGATATTATCCCTGAGTTCAAACTCGAAGAACACATCATTGAAAACGTCATTCAAGTAATATCTTGCAAAAATGTTCTCCGACTTTCGAAGTGCCTTCTCCATAGTTTCTCGCTCCAGAGACGACCGCTCTGGGTATTTGTATGTATCTGTGATGTCTTCTCGTTCCATTTGGCCAATAGCTTTAGTTGAGATCTTCTGCCCGATAGATGTTGTGTCGCGTGCCAAAAGTTTCAGAGGCTGAATTTCTCCAGAGTATTTCCATAAAACCTGAAAAGTAAACGAGTTATTGTTGGCAATGAGGTATTGTTTCTATATCTCCAGGTCTAGCTCAGGTCCAGCGCTATAGACTGGAACTTTTTAAAGTAGAGGAAAACAAAGTTTATTTAACAAAATATCAATTACAGAGATAGGTAGAGTAACAAAATCAATTTACAAATTAAAATACACAGTTAAAGGTCTACCTAGATTAGTAAATTTTTCCCCGCACTACACAACTTTACAGCGATATAGTATGCCAGTTTGGATGGGATTATTTTACAGATGGCAACACTGCATAAAAACTATGATCCACTTCCAGTCAGCCTGCATAGTATAACCTTAGTTTTACCTTATCAGCGTTGACTTGTGCGAAAACATAGGCAGCGTCATAAGGTCGCTGAAGTTCTCCATCTCTCACTGCTCGTAGGGAAGCCGGCCCACATCTGTACATGTCTTCAGAGGTCTCTTGAGGAGTTGCGTCTATGGCTTGCCAGCCACCATATTCGTTACCTAAGTCAGGACGTTCCATCCACGCCTGAAAGAGCAAATAAAGGTATATGTATTATGTTTTAGCTACCCGTACCAATGGTTAAACTCAAGAATTATTTTAGCGAAAGTCAAAAACGGCATAAGTCGAGTTATGCCCTTTTGTTTTTATTGGACCGTTGTAATATACGTTCTCTGTTACAATTTATACACCACCACTCGTCCGATAGACGTGGCGCTCCTGTCACAGAATCCTTATGTTCTAGTACATACTACTATTTTGTAAGAAAGAGGCTAAGTTTCCGCTTTTTAACCGACTTCCAATCAAAAAGGAGGAGGTTCTTAATTCGGCGGTATGTTTTTTTTTTTTTTTTTTTTTTTTTTTTTAATGTTAATGTTTGTTACCGCATAACTTCGTCATTTGTGAGCCGATTTGAAAAATTATTTTTTTATCTGAAAGGTACTGCTTCCAGATTGGTCCCATTTTAATTTTATTAAAATCGGTGTTGCCATTTTTTTTAAATAATTTTTTTAATGTTTGTAACTCCATGCCTCCGTCATTTATGAACCGATTTAGAAAACAATTTTTTTATTTGGAAGGTTATTCTTACGTCCAGATTGTCCCAAACAAATTTGATTAAAATCGGTTTAGCCGTTTGACAATGAAGTCGGTTTCTCAAGTTTTTTAAACTTAAATTATTATGCCGTAAGACTTCTGTCGCGGCGTAGACATTAGCTATGGGTTCTTTTAAATTGGTTAGTGGGTATCTTTTATATTTTGTACACACAGGAAAATTGGAGGCAAAACATTTAATTTCTGTTTATTATACACAGATAATAATTAATGGCATTGGCAGTTGAAAATACTAATTCAGTAACCCTCTTTAAGTTCTTACCTCATTCCACACATGATAATTCCATACAGAGTCCCTAGTGAACTCGTCGAGTGTGTTGCCATCATCATCTTTGATGATATCAATTGTAAGGCTCCCTTGGCTATCGTGTGCTGCATCGTAGCCCGTTACAGGCCTGCAGGGAATTCCGAGTGCGCGGCAAACTGGAACACATCAAGCACTTATTGAGTCATTCAACCGTAAATACAAAATACATTACAGTTTATATCTGTAATTCGATGAGTGTTCCATAGTGCTAATTCCACTTACTGGTCGTCATAACACCGGCGTAGACCCAACACTGCGCGTATTTTACAGGTTTCTTTTTCTCGTAATAACTCTGTAAGATGGCTAGAGAGCCGACCCATTTGAGAGGGTGAGTTCCGCCGCTGTAATCACTCAGCTCTGAACCCCAGTTCCCAAACAAGACTCCATTGTCATCTTGCACATTGATTGCGGCTGAGAGAGCCCGGGATATTCGGATGGGATCACCTCTTGCTTTTCCTTTGACCTGCATACAATAACTCATTTTTAATTGCATCAATACAAAACTGCCATGATTATTTCTTGGCATTCAACAGTTTGTGTGTGATATGATTAGGAATGAGGAAATCAGTCAAAATACCAAGGTTAAACACACATACATAGCTCACAGATTGAAGTTGCTCACAAGCTGAATTGGTGGCAGTTAAACGCAGAGAGTTGACGACAGGTAGGGGAGACCTATGTCCAGCAATGGACTTGATAATCACGATGAGAAAAAGTTTGTACGAGTATGCATACCTTCCCAATCTCTCTAACCAGATACAACGCACAATCAAGAATGTCCTTTCCGTACTGAGCATAGTTCCATGGAGTAGGCTTAATACGATTATATACACCTCTGAACATCAGTCCACCATCTTCTTCTACGTATTCTTCACGGTGACTGTGACCTGAAATAATAGAATTTAGAAAATGTTATGCACTTAGTATACAAACAAAACCAGAAGCTAGTTTAAAACAATTTTAGATCATCAAGTATGTTAAAAATAAGCTGATTGTATTACCTGGCATATAGACACTGTCATTGAGACACCAAGGATTGAAGAGTATATAAATAGGCTGTGTATGAGTGTAGCTTAGAGAGCTGCCTCCAGTTAGTTTGGTGTCGATATCCATTTTCCACGCAGCGACGATGCAGTTAACTGCTGGCGTCACCGCCACCATCAGGTGGGAGTCGATCTGGCCTTCGTAAGTTGCATTCCAACCTCCCATAGTCTCAGATCCTTTTTCCAGTAACGGTACCGCTGCTGATGTGTCATCGGACGGCCCACGCTTCTCCACATCTGGAAATAATTCAGTCAATTATGCAGCTGATAGAGACTGCACTCAAAATAAACATTCAGAACGTTATATGTTATTATAATACCAGTTTGGCCTTCGTACCTGCCACGTAGAAAATAAAGGAAATAGCATCTCGGTTGTCGTCGTATGGTCTGTTTAGCAGAATGTCCAATTTGAAAGACTGTCCGCGTCTGATGACCAGACACCTGTCGGTGCTTCTTGTCATAAGATTGAATTTACTCGTGTGATGGTTCTCGCCATTCGCTTCGATGCAGAAGTCGATGCCTTGGACAGACAGGACACCTTGTTTTGTGCCATCAACAACATCTGCAAAAAAAAATGTTAAATTACACTTTTCTTCAATCTTTGCTTGCATGGTAGGCAAGAAAAGTATCGATTCCGTCATCGAATACTTCGTTGTTTTCCGCGTAACTTCCGTAATTAGGTAATAGTTACTACATACCAGAGACTAAATTGATTATTCATAAATAGTCACAGTAAATAACAAAAATCTTTGTACATATCTAGAGAAATTGGCTACCTGCCAAGAAGTCAATCATTATAGCTCACCAATTTTTCTAAACATAGTATATGACGAAAGGTAAACAAACCGAAATTAAGTGTGAATAAGTTATGTTTCCAAAAGCTTCACTTAACGGTCTTCTCGAAGGCTTATTGGTGAGTATAGTTTTTAAATTACTAAAATAGTTGGGTAACTAAAAACCTGTGCAATAAAATCGTTCTAATTGATCATAAACCCCGGAATGGCACTGAAAAACGCACCTGGCTGAAATGGCACTATAATGTATTTATGCCGCCTTCCGAAATAGTATCGCCACAAATTCTTCATGTATTCCATCTTATTTTTAATTCACTTTTTTACTTCCGCGCTCCCATCACTTTATTAAGCCAGTTATTCAGAGCTACGTATTTCGTTTGATATTTCGATTCACTACTTGCTAATTGTTTGTTCAAGCGACCAAATCCATGAGATCTCCATCACAGACTGGTGCTGGCTTCTAGCGTGAGCCTGTAGATACACTCCTGACCTAACCGGTGATGTCATGGAGTCAATAAGACGTGAAAATCTACGACTCGTACTGAGAAACATATCAATTCATTGACAGATACCAAGGTTACTCAAAAATGAGTAATTTGACCAAAGTCAAACATAAAAATGACAAATGCCTTTACGAGATATTAAACAGACTCATGATTTATCCTATACTAAATAAATTAAAAAATAAATAAAGGCCAAACAAACATTACCAGCATGTTTTGCACACATTCAGAAATAAAAATTGCGTTGTTTTATTTTATTTTATAAACATTAAGAATTTTAGAGCGAAATATAGCGAAATATATCGTTAATGCCAAACTTGTTCAATTAATCAACAAGGCAAGGGTCTTACAGAGATCACGGGCTATAGGTTCAATTGGTCTGACACATACCGTGGAATCAATTCCATAGCACAGTAGACCCTCAATATAAATAAAAAGCAGCCAAGTGCGAGTCGGACTCGCCCATGAAGGGTTCCGTAGCATCAATTAACATAATATAAAGGTTTTTGTAGTTCGTCGAAAGGTAAATTGCGGTTTACGATTTATGACGTATAAAAAAAAAACTACGGACTAGATCTCGTTCAAACCAAATATCGTTGGAAGTTTACATAGTAATGTACAACATATATATTTTTTGGATTTATCATTCTCTTATTTTAGAAGTTAGAGGGGGGGGGACCAACTTTTTTCTACTTTGGAAGTGTCTCTCGCGCAAACTATTCAGTTTAGAAAAAAACGATATTAGAAACCTCAACATCATTTTTGAAGACCTATTCATAGATAACCCACACGTATGGGTTTGATGAAAAAAAAAATTTTGATTTTCAGTTTCAAGTATGGGGACCCCCAAAATTTATAGTTTTAGAAAAAAACGATATTAGAAACCTCAACATAATTTTTGAAGACCTATCCATAGATACCCCACACGTATGGGTTCGATGAAAAAACATTTTTTGAGTTTCAGTTTCAAGTATAATTAATATTTTTTCTATTTTTGTGTAAAAACCTTAATGCGGTTCACAGAATACATCTACTCACCAAGTTTCATCAGTCCAGCTTTTATGGTTTCGGAGAAAAATGCCTGTGACACGGCCGGACAGACAGACAGACAGACAGACAGACAGACAGACATGACGAATCTATAAGGGTTCCGTTTTTGCCATTTGGCTACGGAACCCTAAAAACGAACGATTGATAATCAAAAATTATGTACAATAAGTGATCAAAGAAAATAAAATAGGCTCACTGTGTGAAATGTCACGTGCTACGTATATGCTTAATTTGTTACGAATTCGGGATCATTGAGAACGAATGTTTATATTGTGATATTTTTTAATTAGCTGCCATTTAATTTGTCAATTGTTCGGTCTTTGTATTCCATATTATGTATTATCACAGGTTCCAAGCCCTTTACCCTTGCTAGAATTCCAACTGGTTGGCTCACTAGGTTTTCCTTAGAAAGAACTGATATTAATTACTCACTATCTTCGACTAGATAAACTAATAGTAGTTTTACGAACCATAATACATTCTTGATCGTTTACTAGTTCTGCAAAATTGGTATAAGTATACTTTCCTATTTTGTGCATTTCCCATTTTGGTGTTCGTTATGAATGTGGGTGCTGTAGTGTTTATATTAATTCATGGCCAAAGGAATACGCGATTAATAGTTTATTCCTACACAGCCCACAATCGGCTGTGCGTAGGATGTTACAGACGTGATTAAGCTTACCTAGTACGCGTCTTCGGAGGACGATGTTTAATGTTTCCTTGTTCGATGGTTCATTACTTGCATTAATGTGAATTTAAGTGAAGATAAGTTTTATAGACATATAAAAACAAACCAAGTTCTAGAGTCCCTTTCCTGTTTTTAATCGTACTGTATCTGTTTGGTACTTGTACGACTAATATGACCATAATTTTTGTCATGAAGGAACAGCTTAGAATTCTAGAGCTCCATTAATATTAGTTAGCAAACTATCTGAGGGGCATCTTTTAGCAGCAAAAGGGAGGTAACTACCAGCATTGCCGTGTTCGGAGCGAGCCGCGATATTTTTTTAACACATACCCTATAAAGAACTCTGATAAGAACCTTAAAAAGAAATATTGAGAGCTCCTTTCTATTTTTAACCAACTATAAGATGATTGGCAGCGCCCTTTTCGAACACGTGGGCCAAATCAGCCTCACGCTAGTGCCTTGTGAACCGTTATGTCTCATACCAATTTGAGTTTTAATCGACTGTATTATGGTTGAGTTCACTCTTCTAATGAGACTCAAGACGTATGGTCACGTTGTGCATAAATATTAATGAATGAATAAATTGCTATGGTAAGTTATTTGCAGCGGCAAAACCTATTCCTAGTTTAAGGGGGTACAATTTCCATATAAATTGATTTAGCCATTCATGGGCGATGAGAGTATAATTGTACGTAATTGTAATTGTACGTTGTAATAGCAATATAAAATCCAGCCACTTTTCTGAGTACTTCTTCTTCGAGGCTTTCGGGTGACTTCTGAACCCGAATCACATTGGCTAGTCTGATCATACTATTAGGGCGCTTGTACACGCTAAGAAAAAACGCCGGGTCTACCCAAGAATTCGTGTCGTAACTAGAAAATAACTGTGTACACTGCTCGCAGCAGTGCACGAAAAAAATCTTATCTGCGCAAGACACAACGCGGCGAACGTTGTTGCGTTTTCGTGTGTGGAAAAGACAAAATTCTTGTCGTCTACACGAAGAATTTGTCTTGTCTGCCGCAGGAACGGCAAATTTTTTTAGCGTGTACAAACGCCCTTACGATGATCACAAACGTCATTGATAAGTTTTGCCTTGCGCAAAGCTTTATTGATTAAATCAAAATAAAAAACCTTAGGTCCATATTTATAAACATATAAGCAATGTCATTAAAGCCTGTATTACCCATGGTTGTAAAAATACCTCGATGGTTGGAATGTTTTTAAAGAATAATCATAAAACAAAGAAGCTAAAGAATCTAAAGCGCGTCAATTTGAATTCTAAGTAAAAAACGATTTCTGAAAGGAACTATTCATAGATACTATTAAGTTATATTCTAAGTAACATGCGGAAACTCATCACAAGTATACCTACCTCCTGTAAACTTAATTTTAAAATTGATTATTTTCTTGTGAACAAAAAATCCAAATCATTAAGCTTTTTTATTCATGGTTTAGTTTAAAGATTTGCTCTGTAGTTACTTTGCAGTTTAATAATTTTCAGGAAATTAAAAAGATGTAAGTTAGTTCTCAATTCAGTGGCTCATTCAGTGGCAATAAAAGGCGTTGAGTGAGTATACCTATTTTAGTTATATAATATGTTTTGTACTACACCGGTATAATGGAAAATTTCTAGATATATAACGTTCCTCCTTTATGATTTCATTGTTTTATTACTTTAATGTAAGTACGAGTAGGTGGTAGTAGTAATGTAGTAAGTACCTAATAAAATCTATATTTTATTGGTAAGTAAAAACATGACACTGGTCCTTTAATCATTTCTTAGATAGCCCATAGGTCTACTATCATGGGCGTAGACTCAAAACAAGACGGATTTGTTTATTGATTTTATAGTGTTTACTACACTTAAGGAAATCACAAAGATTTTTATAATGTCCCAAAAGTTATTATGAAAAACGCAAGGCGACATCTCTCGTCGATTCAACTGAATGCAACTTCGGTTATCGAGCAGGTTAATTGACTATAACGTCAAAACTGTAGATGGAGCCACGGTCGCGTTAGTGCCGAACAGTCCCTAAGAGTTATTCGTCGAGTGTGATTAGGATCCGATGGCGCAGTGGTCAGCGCAGCCCCGTACCGAGGGGAAGGTCGCGGGTTCAAATCCCGCTCGGCTCTTAACTTTTGGGACATTATAAAGACGGATTTGACTCACTAGTCATCTATTAGGTACTTACAAATAGTCATTTTAATTGTGGGCATAACTGACGCATTATTGGCATGATCGATTCTTTCCCAACCGCAAAAAAAGCATTGTAAATATTGCACAAAGGGTTCAAAACTAGGTCAAAAGTTTAGTGCGTAATGGCTCTTATAATGAATACTCGCACAAACCTAGTCAGCTCTACAATTCTGTGATTGACGTGAAGCTTTTATTTACCGACGTTTGCAAGATTTGTAGTTCCGGACGCGTTTGCCTTGGGATGATATAATATGGTACGGCGTCTAGGCAATTCTTATCTGAGAACCGGTTTTAAGAGTAAGTAAATACAGTATTTTTGAGGTCTACGTCCGTATTAGGCTCAGTTCTGTGTGACAGTATCTTTTCATTTGCAAATGGTAGGAATATTCAGCATACCTTGTAGGAAAAGGCTTTTTACCACTTTTTTACGGACGACAGCCATGAAGTGCGAGCCGCGCTTGTGCGTGCGTGTTTTTTTTTTTTTCAAAAAATATAGCTGTCATAATAAAAATATATTATGCTGTTGTCGAAACGTTTTTATCACAAAGCTTATGAAAACTGCACAATGATTCATTATTGTGAAAATAGGTACTTACAAAGAAAATAAAATTATGTGAGATGTGGCAACATAATGCACTCGTAATTACAGTGATATTCACCTGCATTTATTTGTAGTTTCGTAATCCTTCTAATATTATAAATGCGAAAGTTTGTAAGTATGGATAGATGGATGTTTGTTTCTATTTCACGTAAAAACTACGGCGGAACTACTGTGACGGAGAACGGATGTAATAACGGGAACGGGGCGTAACCGTAACGAGGCGAGCGCAGCCGCGGGTGGACGCTAGTATATATATAATTTTAGTTTCTATCATTTGAATTACCACAGGAAGTTTTATCAGTTTACGAGTTATTGAAATGACCAATTACCATCAAGTTACTAGCCTAGTCTGCATATTTAATTATTGCTTTGCGATTATTAAAAAAATATCAAGTTTGTACTGCGAAGGTAAATAAAACGCCGGTAGCATAGTTTGAACAGTTGTCTCAGCCTACTAACTTGAATTTAAATAAGTAAATGGGTATAATGTAGGTGTACCTAACTGTGTATTAAGTTTGTTAAGTAAGAACTAGTTCGCAAATGCAAATAGTGTCGATACTGCGACCATAGACCTCTGATTTTGAAGGCGCTAACTATAAAACAAACACAGTATTGAAAAACGACCTCGTCTATGATTCCCAGCTGCGCTCTGCTACCTTTTATTTATAAACCACTTCGAAAAGAAACGATAAACCAAACAGTTTTCTTTTATCTCTAAAGGCTAAAGGAGACTTCATATTAATTCATATAAACTTCCGAATTCGTCGATGAGGTATGAAATCATCAGAATTTGCGTTAAAATTTAAGCATAAAATCTAATAAATCTTGTTAGGTAATGTTGAATAAATATAAAAATCTTTTGCTAAATATTTATATGACATCACCACTAAATTAACCTCAGTGATTCTATAGACACAAGTGCTCTTTATTAGATCTGTGTTTAAACAGACCTGGCCACAATCTTAAGTAAGCATAACCTTGACCTACCGTTGCCACTAGGATTGGGGACGTCCGATCGTGGTGGTCGAGGTAGCTCCTTCAGATCGTAGGAATCTACTCTATGGTTCCAACAGATACACCGAGGCGGGCAGTGAGCCGCCAACTTGCTTTTAACAGCGCCCATTGCACAATGAATCCTCTGTACTCGCGATCATACAACTAATCTTGGAATGCAACCGCTATAATTCCAATTATCACATAAAACACTATTGGATCACTAATGTTCCGAATACGTGCTAGATCGCCACAGTGTAAACAATAGTGCTAATATTAATCACTTCTCGATATCTCCGGTAAGAACATTTATTTTCTACGTCTTGAATGGCGCGTGCGGCTTTTGCCGCGTTTAAGGTTGATCTGCGATGGACCGCATCATCGCTACTCCCACCTTCATTCAGTGATACGTGACCTCTTATCAGCATACTAATATTTGATGGGTCATCCCTGAACTTTCATTAATTTTGTACAATTTTTCTGACATTTGAACCCGCGCCTACGTAATTTTGGATAATATTATAAGTATGTATTTGCTTGGTAGAATAATTATAGCTTCTTACCGACTTTAAATATAAAGAGAGGAGGTTCTCAATTCGTTAGTTTTTTTATGCCTAACTTCGTTAATGCATAACTTCGTCCGAGCCGATTTGAAAAAACTTTTTTATCTGATAGATATAAATGCTTCCAGATTGGTCTCATAGAAATTCCATCTAAATAGGTTCGCAAGTTTTTTTAAACTTATATTGTCATACTTACATGTAAATTACCTACCGATAGTTACTTTTTACATCAATCTAAAATCATTTAGGTAATGCCATATAATTCATCGTCTGCCCACCAGCCCATGATACCTCCATTGTATCTACGTAGGCCACAGAAAGGTTACTCTTCCGTTACTAAGGCCTTTAGATGCTTTGGATTCTTATACACTTCTGGACACATCTATTGGCCCACCTTAGAGTTTAGGTTTCGATGGCCCCTACCGAAATATGATTGCTAGATTGAACAAAAACTGTTGATGCAGTTTTAAACCTGATACATTTTACCATCTTTTTCGATGGTATTGTTTTAAATTAGAATTCAGAATACCATACGATATGGAGCTACGCCTAACAAGTCGGATATGCGCCTTGTTAAAGGCAATTGATTTTTGAATAAAAAACATGTTTTATCAAATAAAGGTTTAATTTAATAACGCGTGTTGCCTCCATGGGCATCTACCACAGCTCTCATAAGATTAGGCATAGAGTTTATCAACCGCTCTATGAAATTTTGAGGGATCATCTCCCATTCCTCTTCTATGGCAGTTTTCAACTCCTGCATCGTCTGGGCAACTGGCTGACGAGCCCTAACACGTCTTTTTAGCTCGTCCCACATGTGCTCAATGAGGTTCATGTCTGGGCTTCTGGCTGGCCAGTCCATAACTGTGATGTTCACATCCCGATGATATTGCCTGACGATGCCGGCCGCATGGGCTCTTGCATTACCATGCATAAAAAGGAAATTTGGGCCCACATAGTCCGCGTATGGTATCACGTGAGGTTCTAAGCACTCACGAATGTACCTTTCAGCATTTAATGTTGGCAGCCGTGGTCCTGTAACAACCTCAAGTTGAGTTTTGCCGCTCGCGGATATACCGCCCCAGACAGTCCATGAGCCACCGCCATAAGCAACTCTCTCTTCAAAGCAGCATTGTGCGAAACGCTCTCCCTTACGTCGGTAGACCTTCTTCCTTTCATTATTGCCATGTAACACAATTTTAGACTCATCAGAAAAGAGTACACGGCTCCAATCTTGCTGTGTCCAATTTAAATGACTGCGTGCGAAATGAAGGCGCGCTGTTCGTTGGGCTCGCGTTAGTTTGGGCCCATTAGCTGGCTTGTGTGGTACCATATCGCGTTCTTTTAACCTTCTCCGAACAGTTCGAGCGCTCACAGATACTCCGTGGAAGTCGTGAAGTTGGTTTTGTATCTCAATGGAGGTAAGGTGACGATTTCTCAAGCTGGTCGTCACGATGAATCGATCCTGCCTTTCAGTTGTGACCCGAGATCGTGGCATTCCTTGGCGACAAACAAAGCCGCCAATCTCTAGGTACCTCTGATAAACATTTCGGACCGCAGATCGACTTAAATTAAGTTGAGCACTCACGTTTCTTTGGCTGTGTCCGGCCTGATAAGTGCCACAGCTTGGGCGGCGACTTCAGGTGAAGTATCCATAGATTATTGATAGAACCTCACCTTAATGTTAAGAATAAGTAATGTTTGTTGCAAAACCAAAGATATCAATCACTTTTTCAAGAATTAAATCCAAGTAAACAAATAAAACCAAGTTTACTTAGTATTCGATTGTTTGATATCAACAAACAGGCTCCAAATTGTCTTTTGTTTCTTTAAATTCTGTGTTCGAAATTAAAAAAAAGACTATTGAATGAAATTGTGAATGTGCCATGTTCAAAACTGCATCAAAACTTTTTGCTCGACCTAATATAAAATTTTAGCTAGGACCAAACGAAACTGAAAATACAAGGTGGGCCAATAGATGTGTCCAGAAGTGTAGTAGGCAGTCCAAACAGGTTATGTGCTGACAAACGTGTCTTAACAAAAGTGTTTTAACTCACGTCAGTGACTGCTGTTTTTTTTTATTAAGAACACAATTATTTATTTTCTCGTAATGTTTATTACCTAAATTGGTTTATATTTCTTGTTTAAATTAATTTCTATGTCTATGTCTATGTTTAATTTGAATTATGCAATAATTTACATAAATATTTAGGTCAATTTTATTTCATATAATTATAATGCTTATTGACTTAGGTATAACCTGTCAGGCTCAGATAAGAGAGCACTGGAGGTCTAGTGGTAGAGCCCTGCCTTCCGCACTTAAAGTCGTGGGTTCAAATCCAGTCGCGTACCAATGAGTTTTTTCAGTTGAAAAATGTATGTGCACTATGGTAGTACTCTCAAAAGGCTCGTAGAACCTAAAAAAGTTTGAGTACACGACGTGTCAAGCGTCTCGCCAAAAAGGCCCGCCAGCAGGGGCCTAACTTACGGAAACTAGTCCGCACACCAAGTGCGGATGATGAATTTGCCAATAGGTATAACATGGTGTTATGAATAAAGAACTTGTGAGTACATATTTGTATTTTACCCGAATCTAAAGATTAAGAAGGTTATAGTGCAATTTATACTTATTCTTTCTTTTCTTGTCTTTTGTGAGCCTAAACAGCTTTATGGATTTTTTTATCTCGATGTTTTAACTCAATTCAGTTGGATTTGATCGCTGGCTCACGCAATCAATTCGACAAATTATTTGGTTGCCTAGGAACCAATAGTAGAGCTTGTTCAAGTCTCCAACGCAGATACGTGAGTTAGAGGCTTCCGTCGACTCGGACCGTTAGGTACTCGGACCGCAGTCCCACTCGCCGGAGTAATTTAATTTTATTATTTTTCTTCCGGCGACTCGAACCACTTTTGAAATGATCGAAAAAATCTATTGTTCAAGGCAATGAAGTACAGTCAAAGGAAAAAGTAAAGTGTAGAAAGTAAACATAAAGAATAAAACTCTTTGATTGAAGACACAATTTATTAAAAAAAATATAATTATTAACAGTTATTAAAATAAACATAAATCATACTACAAATAATCAACAAATTAAAAAGAAGTAGACAAGTAAACAATATTAAAAATCAGTCTTAATTCGTTTTACTTAGATAATACGGTCTTTGTTATTTAAAATGTAATAAAAATAAAATGATAAATATGACCTAGGCTCTAAAAAAATAAATAAAAATAAATACAAACTTACCTGCATGGTTGTACAAATCATACATTTATAGGATGCAAGTTTATATTTAAGTTAATTTTATAGTCGTCTTAATATATAAAAATGAATTGCTGTTCGTTAGTCTCGTTAAAACTCGAAAACGGCTGGACCGATTTGGCTAATTTTGGTCTTGAATGATTTGTGGAGGTCCAGAGAAGGTTTAAAAGGTTGTTTTTTTATTGTTTTTTTCAACGGGAACGGTAACGGGGCGAGCGAAGCCGCGGGCGGCCGCTAGTAACTTTTATAAAAAAATTGGAATAAAATAATATTTTTTAATTGACATTAAACTACTATTTATTTATTTAAAACTTTCACACAAATTAAGTGCTTGGAGGACTTAATGCTAAAAACATTGTCTGCCAGTCTTCCTGGGCGTGCAGAAAGATGGTGTGGCTACTACTACTTAGCATTTCGTATTTATGTCAGATCTGGAAGCCTACTTGGATTCTCCGTTGCGAAACTTCGTCAACGAACGAAAATCAAACGAAATTTCGTTGGTTACCCTACTCTAATTCATTTTCGGATTCAGACAAGACTTTCGGATCCATTGTAAATTTTCGTGACCGAGCGGAATGAACAATATGGAGTGACATTGTTATCCGACCAATTTGAAGAGTTCTATTTTACGCAAGCGACGGGTATTAAACCTTCAACAATCTAAAATATCCGTATAGTCACATGCGATATGTAAACAGAAGTTTTATTTCACGAGTTTTTATAACTTTCATTAGCGTTTGTTTCTCAAATGCTGTGCTGTATTATCTAAAGTGTTCTCAAGTGCATGTGGGATACACATTCCATAATATGGTTTCAAGTATTACTCTCGCAGTCTGCAGTTTGGGTCCCTACAAGTGCCATTGTCTTGGAAACTTTGTAAGTAGAATCTATTTGTTTATTCACTATACGAATAATAAAATACATATTGTATTTCAGTTTATAATGGCTTCATTTGTGGGTTTGGCTGCGCCAGAGCAAATAAATACACTCCTCAATTGAGCATAAAGATCTAGCCCGCGGAAGATTGAGGAGTGTCGAAGTAAAAGTCCAGGCAAATAGGTTGTGGGATGAACTCATGCTCATGCAACATGCTCAATTCCATGGGTGGTTGTATCAAAAGAATTCACCAGTGGCAAAAAGGTAAAACTTTCAATTTTTAAAAGCCAAAATACCTAGTGCTATTTATAAAAAAAATCTAATGCTTGCAGATATGATTTGATAGAAAACATCTAGCCAAGAAAGGTGCATCTGATTCTCGGAGGTCAGTAGAAGAGGAACAAGCACACAGAGACAGAAATAACAAGCTTGCAGGAATCAAGACTGCCCTGTTAGAGCTGTGTGGGCTTGTCAGCTGTGTATGCTATAATATGTTAATTCAGTTCATTGTATGTGTCTGTTTAATTGATTTATGTCAAATGTGATATATTACCAAAGTTACTTTAATTAGTTATTACTTAGTATAGTTATTTTGTTTTATTTAGTCTAATATTAGTAGGCTAACATATTATTTTTTACTTTTAATAAAAAAAATATGCTTTTAAATATTTGCATTTAATTACTAAACATAAAACATAACTACATACAGATTATATTAGTTGTTGTTTCTTACAAAGTCTAATTTGGGAATAATACTTATATTGAGAATTAATGAGTTGATTGCGCAGGCGCCGGTTCCTTCTATAGATATTTTTCACGCAGAGAAAACTCGACTAAAAGAAATCTAGGAGCCACTCCACATCAATTTCCGACAAAATTCACAAAATAAAAAGATTACGAAAATCAAAAGGTAGCACTTTGGGTTTCGTCTATTTGAGGTTAAAATTCCGAACAAACATGCGTCACATTCAATTTTTCGTTCGGACCGAAAATGAATTAGAGTGGGTTTAGAGAATTTATATGTCAAACAGTTTACGTGCGGCCGAAGTTTCGGAACGAACATGAACCGTGGTAGGAATCGTGCGAAACTTCGATCGAAATTTCGTTGTTCGTTGAATTAGAGTAGACGTCCTGTTTCTGACGACGACTGTACAATTTACGTCACGTGGTTTGTGGTCCGAGTCGCCGGAAGAAAAATAATAAAATAAAATTACTCCGGCGAGTGGGACTGCGGTCCGAGTACCTAACGGTCCGAGTCGACGGAAGCCTCTGAGTAAGGTGTCAGTCAACCTAAAGATAGCTCTAGATATCGTAATGTATTCCTAATAGTTTAATAAACGGTCATATTGATAACAATAATAACGATTAAAATGTACCTATCCGGTAAATGGCTACCAAAAGAACCAGGAACCTCTTATAAGCCTTAGGTCCCATATTTTAGTGTAAGTATAATTAAGCTTAATAGGCCTTCCTAGGCCTATTAAGATTTTAAGCAGATTTTAAGGCGGCCAATTTCGGAGCAAAAAATTTGGCATGGTCAAAAATTAAAAAGATTACTTATTAGATTATTTGTTGTCGCTTTTGTTGTGTTCGACTGTTTGCCGATAATTTTTCGTGTGTTTTGTCGAAAGATCGCAATCTATCCAAGATTCTGTCTGGAAAACCTAAATTACGCGATCGCAAAGCACAAACATAAAGTCACCATTTCATAGAAAAATAAGGGCAATTATAATTTGATTTTGAACTTTAGTAACCTATTGAGGTGGGTAGGAGTGGCAGAATTTGAATAGTCTACTGGCGGCAAATGCGGTAACTTACTGTAACAGGAATCAGAACGAACAGGTCGCGGCATCTTTTTCACGTCAGAAGTTTTGTTGACGCAGCTTGCTGTAGTGCACCAAGTCCATTTGTTTTTCAAAACATCCATTCTGGGTCAATAATAAAATTCCCGCTCAATAAATTTAATTAAACCGATCGTGAAATAGCCGCTTTATTTCACTATACCACGGATTTTTAGTCTAAAACACTCAAGTAATTCGTTGAATTATATTTTTCACTTATGATAATTATTTTTTATTGTGATGCGTGTTTTCTCCACCACGACCGAGTTAAGTGTGATGGGCTGTAACTTTATCACCTTTATTGGTTCGTATGACGTATCAACGTGACCCTTTATCAGAAACCACCGAAGCTTTGTATTCATTTGTATACTAAATAATGAATCATTTATCCTGTGATGATTTATCCCTAGCAATGATTTTTCCCATGACGTAGCATGAATGGGACTTGGTAATTTCAGAAAGATGACCATAGTAAATGACACGTAGGAGGACAAATACTTCTAATGTACCAATAACTTTCACTTTTCATAGGTAGGAACACATCATCATTCATCCTGCGAAAAATCTAAGCAAACCCACGTTATAAGTGTAACGTCTTGCTCGGAAAATGTAGTTTCTATAATTTTTGCCATTATATGACCGAATGATGACAGCAAAATGGATCCTAAAATCCCGGCGCATTGTTTGCTTTTATTAGTTAGACCCATGTCAACAATGAACACCCGCAAAATAAAGTTACACACGATTATGTTAATTTACTACACGTGACATCATCACCCATGCTGGCGGCCGTAGATGGATTGACGTTCGGAGCCAGCGTTATACATATTTAAGCCCTATTTCCTTGTAACACAGATCAATATTGCTTAGTTTTATCTAAGCCGACCCGAAGGTTCTCAGTACAAAGAATGTGGTCAGTACGTAGTATTGGATTCTTTACCTTCAATATTCAGTGAATCGTGATTTATTTTCCATTTATGAACATCGCTCCTAACTTTCTGAGAAGACCCTTTAACGTAAGACTTTGACCTGGTTACCTACTAGGAACCGACGCATTTTTTAAATCCTGGAACTAAGTATTTGTCTACTTCAAACCTGTGACGCATCGGCTGGCTCACCGACTGAGATGGTCCTGGATGCCTACCACAAGCTCTGTCTGGCTCTGGTTTTGAGTCTGTGCGAGTGCTCACCAGTGTATTAGGTAGACTGTTTGTGTGTGACGTTTCGACGTAGGGATTATTTAGTCAACACTCACACAGACTCAAAACCAGAGCCAGATACAGAGCCAGATAGAGATTGTGGTAGGCCTACAGGGGCAGGCTCAATTTCTGCTATAGGACAAAAATATTTGCATGATCTGCAAATATTTACTTAGTTCTAGTTTTGGTACGGAGGAAATTCTCAATTGAGTTGTATTTTTTTATGTTTGTTAAAACTTAGAGTTAAAAATATGTCATAAAGGTAATTTTTCCAGATTGGTCCTACAGAAGTTTTATCAAAATCCGTTCAGCAGTTTGGCCATGAAGTCGGTTTCGCAAGATTTTTAAACACATATTTTTCTCCTTTAGCCTAGCCCACATCAAAATATTCTGCGGTGGCGATCAGTGAAACGCTGTCAAATATGACAACGATATTTGACAGTGTTTCACTGATTGCCACTGCAGAATGCTTTGATGTGTGAAGGCTTTATTGGACCCTGACAGCAGATTTTTGCATGAATTTATTCTGAATCACGCAGTATTTTAGAGTCATACTAATCGATACGAGTTGTTATTTATAGTTACTGGATACAGTGTATTAATGAAGTTTCAGTTACATGTTATAATGTATATCATATTATGTACACAAACGTGCGTATTTCTCAATACAATATCATGCTTTCCACTTCGTTCCAATTCTGTCGATGGTAAGCCGGGCTATTTTGGACTGCGCCTATTGTAATATCGGCATACCAAATACTTTGTAATCTTTCCCTGTAAATAAATATATTTCATTTCTTTACCCATACTGACACGCGCTCAAAATAATGTTGTGTTTGAAAGCTTTTTAGAGTTATAACAATATTTTGTTACTTACTAAAAAGTTGTAGAGGCATTTGTTTACAACAGGACCAACGCAGAACTAAGTACTTTTTTATGCTACTAGCTGATGGAGCGGCTAGCATGTGAACCACCTGATGTTATATGGTAACCATCGCCTATAACAAAGCATTGCCTCGTAGTTCAGCACGCACATCAGAAACGTACCCTACGATCTCGGTTAATCACCTTAACCGTAATTAAATCTATTGTGCTGTTCCACTTCTTTACAAATAATGGCGCAATAATGCAGCTTACGAATAAAATTAGGTTCTTTTTTAATTGAACAACGTAGGCGTAGGTAGGTACAGACAGAAGGTTACCTAAAGGATGTTGCTACTTGCTAGGATAAAAGGGAATACCCAGTAGTTCATTGACCCTTTGACAGTCACAACGGGATTGACTTTTTTCCTCCTTTTGATTATGTATCTACTTAGGTCTAAAGTTTATAGAAGGGCATAACGTCTTGAGTAAAATTGATGAATGAAAGAAAAACTGCAGTGAATGCATTTTATTTTTGAGATCCCAAAAACACACAAACTCAGTGCAAATACATTTTTTAAATATTGTAGTGTTCTCATCATACATACATAGTAAGTAAAATACATATTGTTGCATATTGCCAGTGAACTACTGAGATCTTCGTCTGAAATCTCAGTTGTTCATAGTCGAGATATAAAATGTGATTTAAATAAATTCATTAAAAAATCTAAACATATAAATAAAAAAATACATGCTATATAATATAAAAATAAATATAACTTAAAAAACAATAAAGCTTAAGCCTAATAATCCCTTTTCATACACCAGGGACGATACGCAATGGCACTTGAAACCACGGTTTTTCTTAAAACAAGAGACACGAGTACATTTACTTATTTTGTAATCACACGGTGAGTTAAGTGAAGTTTGTTTTTTTGTTTTTTTTTTATGATTTGTGCGGGTGATCCAAACTATTCCTTTTCCGAGCTGAGTCGTCGTTTTATCACAATAAACACTATATAGAGTCAAGGCTTACATAGTCATATGACTATTACAAAGCGTTACGCGCGGCTTAAGCGGTCGTTTTCACAATGATGACCTCCTCTTCCTGGTAGAGGTGTTGGTCAGGCGCGACGTAAGAGACGAAGGAGCGGTCCATCTGGACGGCAGGGGGGGAGGTAGGGCCCGGCGAAGTCGGCCGCGGAAGCGCGGGCGGCGAGGCGCGAGCCCCGGGGGCTAGCTAGCCGCGCACGTTCACCATACAGCAGCCGAAGATCTCGTCCATCTGCCGCGAGGAGAAGGTCACCACGAGGCGGCGCTCTCCGTGGCGGCGAGGCACGAACTTATCCTGGTAGTTCACGAACTCACCTGGCTTCACGTCACGGAAGCGGATCTGGGAAAGCAAGGCACCATTAGCATAGGGAAAGTATAGTCACGTATACTTTCATCACTATTTGCAGACTCTATGATGTGCTTGTTGCTTTTTGTTTAGGCGACATGTTCAGAGTGTCCAGTAATATTCATTTCAATCCATACTGCATGATATTAATATTACTTTACAAGTTAATCAGTTCTTTTGAATCTAGTGCATGCTAAGGTGTCTGTAGCTCTAGTACAAATAATACAATGGTCTGATGTCCGATGTTTAAATTTATTACCTGTCGTGGCCTCTGGATTCCAGGTCCTTCAAAGGTAAAGTAGCAGTCGGTCAGATGCACATGCAACGGGTTCTGGAAGCTGAACGTAACGGCACATTCTTGGCCGATGCAAGGCTGGCTTCTCACCTAGAAAAGATTTCGCAAAGGTTACAAAATAATGCTGTAGGAGGATTGTGGTAATAAAAATGTCAGGAAGAGACATTACCTGCACTTGCATCCTAGGCTTATGCAGCGGGAAGTCATCTTCATCAGACCAGGCCTGACGAGTCTGCTTTACATAAGCCATAGCATGGACCTTCACCATAGAGTGGTCCACTAGTTTATCCATATATTCCTGCGGAGTAACGTGGAGTTTCAACACCTCACGTTGTCCGGCACGTACTATAAACTCGCCCTGGGCTCTACGCAGGCGAGAGGCGATGGCGCCTGTGTAGTAGCTGGCAGAAGCTGTCAGGACGCACCAAATCGTACGGTCTTCGTGTGACTTGTTCTGAAACAAACAATATTATGCGTAAACAAAACTGAACATAATATATTTTAAAGCTAGATTCAAGCATTGATATTACTATACCTGGATATTCATGGTACAGTCGAATGGCTGTCCGTAAGGCACGATATCAATGTCCATGAGGTCGAAGAAAACATCTTCGAAGTTTCTATCAGGATATTCGTAATACTGCTGCATGCGTTGGTATCCACGGCAAGAGGCGATTATAGCAAGACGCTCGGGCGATGAGCTATCCACAGACTTGTATTCGTGGGTGATCTCTACCATGTCGCTTTCTCCTTCATCGTCGTCACGGCTGGGGTTCTTAGTCAGGATCTTGCGTCCCACTCTGTCAAAAAATGATTCATGTACTAAGCCCCCATAAAGAAAATCTCTATGTGGATAAATCAAATGCAACTGTTCTTACTGGTATTGATTGGAAGCCATCCTGATGAAGCCCCATTCAGAGTTTTCTTCTTCCTGGAAGTGGCACAGTTCGGCATTCAGCTGGCAGTACATGAAAGGCGTATCGTACTGGAAGCCGACCTCTCCGCGACGCACGGCCTCCACACTAGCCGGGCCGCAATGGTACACTGATTCCGCTTCCTCTTGAGGCGTAGCGTCGATGATCTGCCATCCACTGTAGCCTGTATTCCATAAACCATATTAAATCAGAGTTAAACGACACAACTAATATTGCTGTTTGTAAAGCTCAAGTTACTTAATTAAAAAATAAGAATGCTAATTTAATACTACCTTGAGGCAAGTCTGGTCGCTGCATCCATACGTCGTTCCAAACGTGGAAGTTCCAGCAAGAATCGTAACAGTCTTCATCTGGACCGTTGGGTACTTCGTTGCCATCACGATCGAAGTATTTGTCCACAGTAAAGGTCCTGTTTGTGTCATGCGCAGACACGTAGTTGGTAACGGATCGGCAAGGAATTCCTGGATACCCATAACATATTTTTAAGTTTCGGGTTGTTAAAGTGTTAGGAATTTAAATAATAGATTCCAGAATACAGCAATATCTTACCAAGAGCTCTGCAAATGGTGACAACCAAGCCGGAGTAAACCCAACATTGCCCGTATTCAACCGGCCTGCCGCCATCAGTGAGGTAGCGCTCCATGATGGCCACAGAACCAGTCCAAGCGTGAGGTGCAACACCATCCTTGTATTCTCCGTCATACCGACCGACCATAATGCCGTCATCATCATGGTTTGCGTTGATCTAGAGTAAAATAAACTGTCATGTATCAAACAATTACCTAAACTAAATTTAAAAAAATCATTCGTTCTAGGAAGACTAACTCACCATAGCAGAAATTGCTCTGCATACACGAATCGGGTTACCACGCTCTGAATGCTCAAGACCACTGCGTTCCAGCATATACATGGTAGCTGGTAGGACCACGTCATCAAATTGTCCGTAGATCCACTTGCGACCTTTAGGCTGGCGCCAAGTTCCACACCAGATCTTACCCTGTTCGTTTTGGATGTATTCTTTCCTGAAGGACTCATTGTCCATGAATACGGAATCCTCACGACACCAAGGGTTGAACAGAATGTAAATGTCCTCGTCGCATTTGTAGTCGTGACGGTTGTCGCGTTGACCGTATCTGTTGGTCTGGACCCAGCAGTTCCATACTCCTACCGGAGCAGTCGCCGGAACGTGAACTTGGAATGTAATAGTATTTCCATCCTGTCGCTGAATGCTTACATCCCATCGGTCCATATCATGAGCAAGAGCAGCGAGGTTTTGCATGGAGCCATGTCGAGATCCGTGACGAGAACCATATCCTCGCCCGAATGAAGGATGCTGGGTAGTGTTTGCTCCGTAGCGGTCTATCATGGCTTGCCTGTCCAGCGGTCCGTGAGGGCTCAGAGGGCTGTGCTGTAGAGGCAAAGGCTCGTTGCTGAACGAGCTGCGACGAACGCCGTACGTCGTAGTTTCTCTCATGCCACTCATTGGACCCATAGTTCCCATCGGACCCATGGTACCCATTTGCCCCATGGTACCCATATTGCTCATTGTGCCCATTGTTCCCATATTACCCATAGTTCCCATGGTGCCCATTGATCCCATGGTCCCCATAGTGGTGCTGGTATCCTGCATCCGAGTCATACCCATGCCCATGCCCATCCCCATATCGCGAGAGTGCTGGAACACACCCTGCTGGTTGTTCCAGTTTATGGGCAACACCACCCTGGTTCCCTTGGTAACACTTGGCTTAGGACCTATTAAAAATAATATTGAAATTAGAAATAGTATACAAGACCATTTGAAACTTTATACACTCAGAATCAGAAGTTGTTAACTTTTTCAAATTGTTTAGTATTTTAGCTCTTGAATCACAGTTTCGCATCTTTTTAATAGGTTAGATAGGTTTTTAAATTGTAGCTTGAGAAGAAAAAATTGTACTTTCAATTGCAAAATACTTCTTGAACTTTATCCAAGGATATTTTAACTTTATCATGTAATTTTAGTGTTGACTGCACAAATAGTTCGTAAATTAGCAAATAAATATGAATTGTAATAAAAAACAAGCAAGAGTTTTACTTACCAAAGCAGAATACGATGCGAATATTGTCCTGCTGCTTATCATAAGTCCTATCGAACCGCACAGCAAAGAAGAAATTCTGGCCTCTCCTCAGCACGGGGTTCGGTAGAATGTTATCATTTACGAGATCATACTGCTCTGTATGATGATCCTTGGAGTTGTCCCGCGAATAGAACTCCGTAAGCTCTACTTTAAGCGGCTGCTGCGAGTAGTAGCTTTGCGGAATCGTTTCCAGAGTGTCCTGGCGACGCCTGCGTTCATTTTGATCAGCCATCTTGCAGATCAAGTTGTGGGTGTACTGGGTGTTGGGGCTGTTCCTCATGGAGTGCTTCATGCGGTGCAATGAACCAGTGCTGTGCGAGCGTCCAGGGCGGTGCTGCGCCGAAGGCCCAGCACGCTGCATCGGCCAGCGGCGGCTCTGCCCAGGGCGTTGACAGAAGCTTGAGATGTTGTAGTAAGCCGACAATCCAGGGACATAGTTGGACGGCATCCCCCCGATCGTCATTTGCTGGTCCCTCATGCAGTTTAAAGTGCTCATCCCTGAGGTAATCCCAGTGATGCCACCCAAACCCATGCCAGTCATGCTGGAAGTCATGCTGGAGGACATCCTGTCCATGCTGGATCTACGAACCATGGCCATGGTGACGTTGGAGTTGATCTTTCAGAATAGAAGAGACGAATAAAAGTCCTATCTGAGGACTGCACTGTGCTCCGGACTCTCACCAGAGCGAGTGATGTCGTTTGCTAATTTCCTGGCCTTTTTATACGACGTTTGTAACGATAGGGATCATTCACCGGCCAGGTTTCAAGTTACCATCACAAGCGCCAGACCTGCTTGTTTCTGGCACTGCCTTTGTCTGTGTGCACTGGTTTGTTTAGAAACCAGAACGCTTTTTCAGTTAGTTTTGCGGACAGAAACTAACAATAGGCGTAGATGTGAGGAATAAAGAGAACAATAAGAGGGTCTAGGTAGGTATCTACTTTGATAACTATAAGCTTAATTTCGGTTTATTTTCTGCATTACAGTCATGTAAGTTGATTACCTGCTTATTTATTTTATATTTAAGAGTTAACTTTCAAGAGTATCACCCAACTATAGAAGAGTACTCTGTGACCTGTAGCCTGTACAGAACATGATTATCCTGACATCACCTGGCAGCATAAAACTTTTTTGTTTCTTGCAGCACCAATGTCGCCTAGCAACGTTGTTTGTTATTGTCACGGAGTGTTTTCGACAGTTTTCGATCGATAGCTAACGTCACAAAGTGGTAACACAAACTTGCCGTATTATTATAAATTGTGCTAAGTTTGTGTTTAGTACAATTAAAAAACAGTTTTAACGAATCACGAAGGAAAATGTATCTCTACCAACTTTTTAGTCATAATGTGCAAATTCAGTACAAAGGCTGCTTTTTATCAAAGGCCATGCTGTTTATTTTGACCACAACAACTTTGACTATTATTTTACCATTTGTTGTTGCTTACAGGAGTCGAGGTAAGGGTAATTTAGATATACCTGTTTGACTCAATAGCAAACAGTTTTGGTTAGTAGTTTTGTGAGTAGAGTACTAACTTCGAACTGGCTAGATAGGATTATTTAAATACGTAGTGGAACGTATTTATGAGCTTTTTTTACTATTACAGAATACGGTAAGAATACTTGAACCAAATTTGCTTTCCCATGTAAAAGTAGTGTGTTCGAAGCCGATTGCGCACATTAAGTCATACGGGATTTTTTCTATTAAGGGGGTACGATTTCCATACAAACTTAATTTACACAACTATGGGCGAATAAAGTATTAATGTACACTGAAATAGCTGTAATAGGCTTTTACAGTGGTCCTTATTACCGGCCAGCTATATGAAGTTGGAGTGTCAGCCGTTGGTCGTGGCAGTCGAGGCTTCAGAAAAAGAACTAACAGACTTTTACGACTATTTTGAGACATATGTTTTAAGCTCATTCACGTATTCAATGCCGAGTACCCGTTAGAAAGAATGACGAAAAAATTACTATTTTGGTTTTTTATTGATATTTCTGTTATCCTACAGTTTTCTCCAACTTTATATAACTGGCCGGCAATAAAGACCACTGTAAAATTCTATTACAGCTATTTCAGTGTACATTTATACTTTGTTTACCCATCGTTGTGTAAATTCAGTTAAGCGCCTAGGTTATAGACTCTCAACCGTAGAGGAAAAATATCGAAAGAAAACCCGCGGTTTAGTGTAGCGCGTATTTACCATGCCTTGTAAGGTAAGGCTGACTAGACCGGGAAAAAATGATACCTCATAGGTGCTAGGCATACGTAGGTACTGCATCTCGTACAACATGATACAAATTTTATTTTTTCGTACAACTTGCGTTTGAAAAAAGCATTTGGCCCCCTAATGTTAAGTGGTAACTATCGCCTATAACAAACCATTGTCTCGTTGGTCACGCACGATGCACGGCCATGCGTCCATAAACTTGAAGCATACAGCTGTTGAGCCTGTGTTTGTAACTTCACTGGCACCATCACCCTTCAAACTAAAACACAGCAACGGTTGAGAAACAGGCATCTGCCTGTCTGTTGGCTTTCGCACCAGTCTGGCTCGTCACTTCTTCTGCTTTCTTGGACACTTCATTTACAATAAGCTAAATAACAATCTTACAATTTATCCCGCTCCCAAACGTAAATGCAAAATTTTAGTATCTAATTATCTCAAATCCCTGACTTACGACGAGACTGAAAATATGATGATTCCTACTAAGTAGGACTTTCTAAACATAATATGCGAGAACCCACTGCACTCACTCACATTCCACCACTCACCCAAATTCACACCACCCACTCAAACTTTACTTATTCTTACTTATATAAAACATATCATAACACAGTAAAAAAAAACTCATCCACACTTCCAACTCATATCACACCATCACATATACACACATACTCATACACACACACCCAAAAGTAAGGTCTTCTTAACCGTGTTTTTAGTACTTAGTTAGTTTAGATATTTAGTTTTCTTCTATCATTTTGTAACGATGCATAAGTACTTGAATGGCTGTGTACTGTCGCGGAAATGGGTGTCATTATCCATGGCGGAGGGCCCTGGAGACTTGTATTACAGGCTATCTAAGCCTATCTCAAGCTCCAGTCTCTTGCAAAGTGGGTAGACACATCCCAACTAATTACTTTCCTAATAAATCTTCACCATATATTGTATCACTACCTACTCTGTAAAAGAAAAATAAATGCTTTATTTATTATTTATTATTATTTATCTGTTTCTGCGGTCGGAAGCGTTGCTGTGATAGTACTTTCCCGGACGAGCCCTTCGCAAAGAGCTGCCTATATCATTTAATATTTATAAATAAAAAGGTCTTAATTCATAACTTTCAGGGTTTTGGCTTAGATCCTACAGGTTCTATGAACAGCCAAAGGTGCACTTCACGTATGAATACTTGCTAGTGGCAGAAACAGAAGATCCCAGTCGTTCCATCATTTGCGGAGAAGCTGCATTTTTAGCTGATGATACTCTTAGCGCCGAAGAAAGCTGCCCCGAATTGCTGGTATTTTTATTCATAAAAATTATCATTCTTAAAAATACTAACGGTTTTCTCGCTATAAGAATTGAAAACAATTTGAGAGCATGACCTTGCATAGAGCGTAAATCTAGTCTCTAATAAAAGTATCAAATTGTCCGTTACCCCTAAACCGGTTCTTACAAAAAACGTCAATTGCGTAGAGCCTCTACGAGCCGTAGGGGCTGTCCGGTCAGCAACGGCAGTCGAAATACTTATAAGTAACTAAGTTTGAGTTTTTTAAACACTTTCTTCCCATTGAAATGAATCTTGAAGATATTTTTAGAAAATTTTGACTATTAGCTGCACGTTTTTTATATCAAATCAAAGTTTTCGTAACTCAAAGTGATGGTTCCGTCGCCTTTGCAAGCCTTGTCAATGGCGGTCTAGTAGATCAAGCTATCATTCACCACTTTACATTTAATATTATTATAGTTTTTATTAAAAAGTGATCTATTTCCAGGTTCACGAATATGATGATAACCGAGATGGAGTAAACGATGTGTTAGACTTCAAGTTTCGCCTGATGGTGCCAACTGACCATATTATTGCCTCGATTTCGGTCATTTTAGTCATGGACTATCAACTGCAGGTATGTATATCATAATTAATTCAAATAATAAATAAATAAATTATAGTTTAAAAAACTAAAAAAACGCTTTTATAACAAATTGAACTAAAAAGTTAAAAATAAAACTGTAATAATCAATTGAAAAATTTATATTATTTACAAAAAGCGTGGGGTGCTTTTTATAATAACTTCAGATATAATAAACTATTGATAAAATATTTACAACAATCAAAATCAAGCCCCCCACGCTTTTTGTACAATAATATAAATTTTCAATTGATTATTACAGTTTTATTTTTAACTTTTTAGTTCAATTTGTTATAAAAGCGTTTTTTTAGTTTTTTAAACTATAATTTATTTTTTACTTTTTAGTTTTTTTATTTTTTTTTCATATTTTTTTTTTATATATTTTTTTTCATATTATTGCATTGTCATCGACCTTCGACAGGTGTGCAAAGTTTGAATCAAATCTGATCGTTCAAAGTAGGTTTTTTTTTTTATTTTTTTTGTTTCTTTTCATTTTTTTTTATTTTTTTTTTCATATTATTGCATTGTCAACGACCTTTGACATGTGTGCAAAGTTTGAATCAAATCTGATCGTTCAAAGTGTGTTTTTTTTTTATTTTTTTTATTTCTTTTCATTTTTTTTTATTTTTTTTTTCATATTATTGCATTGTCATCGACCTTTGACAGGTGTGCAAAGTTTGAATCAAATCTGATCGTTCAAAGTAGGACAAAATCGAGCTCAAAGGGGTCGGTTACATACATACATACATACATACATACATACATACATACAGGTGAAGCTAATAAAAGCGTTATAAAAAAATATTGCGGCCAATCTATACAACACTATCTAGCCTCAAATTAAGCAGATCTTGTAATAAGGGAACCAGATAGCTGGAGCAGATATAATACTTTTTTTTCTTAGAATACAATACAACACCCAGACAAAGAGGAAACATCTGTGTTCATCACACAAATATTTGTTCTTGGTAAGGATCGAACCCACGACCTACGGTGCACAAAGCAGAGCCTTCACTACGTAGTGGGTAATGTGGGTATGGCGAAGTAACTTTGCTTGCTACCAGAGCAATTTTTTTGTAATATTATTTATAGCCAAGCATTTAGGAGCCATAACCCCTGATGGAAAGCGAGGATGTAGCCTAAGATGGAGTACGCTTATATATCTACAATACACCTACTCACTTTTACCTTCAATATTCCTAAATTATGTAGTTACAGTTAGTCATAGCCTCTTATGTAATTATTGAATTGGTATCCTAGAGGTAGATGACCTATCCATCTTTTTTATTTCCAGACAGTGTGTCCCCTCCACATGCAGTCTATAGCATATGTAACCAAAGAGTTTGCAATACCACCGTCAAGCTACAAATATTTCGGCGATGTTCAGCTCTATCAAACAGCACACTTGCCCTGCGAATATAATATCCTGGACAATAAGTACAACACCTCTTTCTTTGGTTACCGGGACAATGACAATGTGAACATAGTGGACTCCATGCTGGAAAAATACTTCAGGCGAGATAGTACGTATTCGTAGTACGAGTAATAGTAGATGGTATTATATATCTATCTATATACAAGGTGTATCTAAATATGTGTACTATGCGAAGGTGGGGGGTTTCAGACCACAATGGTGATCAGTTGTGGGGGGGAGAAAATTAAAAATTCCTATTTTCAGTTTCCCATACAAAAATATTTAATTTCATAATGCCTAAATAAATTGACAACCCTATCCTTGTAACCCCTTGACCCCTTGACCTACTACCTCTGTAGGTCTACTACTACCTACTACCTCTGTAGCTGAGTTTAGGGTTGTCACTTTGTATAAAGTCAGCTGTTCATGTTGAAACTTCGTTGCAGTTTTTTTCAGAGATACCAATCGAAGTTCGAAAAGTCGTTGAACAAAAGTTGTTCCCCGGGGGGTGGAAATTCACTCCCCTTCGGGATAGTACACATATTTTGATACACGTTGTATATAACAGTATCTAGTAGAGCTCATTGTCAGAGTTCGTTTATTGGGCGAGGACCGAGGACCTATTACTGCCGCCAAGCAGTGATGTTCCAATGTTTTTAATTTAAAGGTGTTCAATAATTGCAGGCACATTTATGTCTCAAGAGTGATGGATGCAGAAATGTCAAATAGGATGCGTTCTAAATGGACGTGCCTCATATTAAGTAGGTACACAATGTGATAGGATAGGCAGACATGGCCGCTCTACACCAAATGGGGGACATTTTTTTTTAAAGCAAAATGTTTATGCACCTTACCGTTGGTAGGTAAATTTTATGTAGGTACCTACCGAGCTAGGTACTTTTTAAATATCATAATGAAGAGTGTCGTTTCGATGCGTCACTCGTGCGCTGACATAGTGGCATAGTGATTGCTGTGACAAACATTGAAGGGACATAAAGGTACTGGACCAGCTTATCATCCGTCACATATTTTGCGAGCTCGAATAAAATAATTAGTAATATACAAAAATAATAATTAGTAATAATAATTAGTAATTAGTTTGCATACTAAAATAATTAGGCACCTACTTATGTATTAACCTAATTATTCAGTAATCTAAACATTCAATAAGCAGGTTCCACAATAAAAAGAGACTTATTTTGGCTCTTACACTACAACACTATAATTGTTATAAACACTATCATTGTAAGCATAGTGAGTACCTACACTTAGCTAAGTTAAAAAGTCTTACCCCCGAATACAGTTTTCAATGAAAATCTGTCAAATATTCGTCGCTTGAGACGTGCTTAAATCTGAGTTGCGTTTCAGTATTCGGGGGTTAGCATCTATTGTAGATGATTTTACCTTTAAGTATAGCGTCAGGGGCAACTGGTGTTTAATCATGCCCCTACTTGCGCTTTTGTGCGGTTCAGGATTTTAGACGCATCCTTTTCAGATTTTTGAGTGAAATAGTTACCTAATCATGTTTTTTTTGTCTGTATACTTTACAGTAATAACACGAACGGAAACAATTTTCTCGCGAATCCAAAACGGGCATACAGGAACAATGGACATCAAAATAAACCTTCGATTGCCTGAATCCGAAATCCGTTATACACCGAGTTTAATGCAAGAACTGAAATGGGCGTGGCCACAGTACCTCTCCCTGCTACTCATTTTCTACTGGATCTTTGAGAGGATCAAGCGGTTTGTTTTCCGAAATCGTTTGCTGATGGCATGGAAAATAGTGCCGTGGAAGGTGGAATATTAGAATTAACTTGCCGATAATGTCGTTTAGTGTCTTATCGTAAAAAAAACAGTGCCAATTAGTATCATCATTATCATCAGCCTGACGAAATCCACTGCTGGACATAGGTCTCCCCTACACATTTCCAGGAAGAACGACTCTGAGCCCTTTCGTTTAGTCTTCCGGTTCGTGGTCGCCATTTACCACGAACCGGACCAACCTTTATTCCCGAATGTTTGTCGGTTCTTCGAGCTATAAAGACTATAGCTACTACAGTAGCAATTAGTATCGTAAGACAACAATTTTTGTACAACCTATTTAACCCGTAATACTGTATTTGTAACACCTACATTATGTGCTAAAATTCATACTACCTACCTTCTAGAGTATTGTAGAATAAACAATCTACACTACAGATAAAATTGATTATGTAACAGAACCATCTTTTATTTAACAATATTATCCAATAATTCTACTTATCTAAGATTTACACATTTTTGATGATTACTGGCTGAGTGTGAGCGATGGGAATGAGCCGCCCAATCCAGCTTTAGCATCTAATTCTGCTCTGTTGTCTTCAATGATGAAAGTCTTTCCAGTATAGTCGTCGAGTTGAACTAGTAGGTACCGGCAAATGTAGTTACCATACTCATTCTGAAACGGAAAGACACTTGGATACAAAAGAGTTCACCCTTTAGTTTTTGCCGAGCTGACTCTGTCAATGAATAAACCTAGGATACCTGCATAATAGGACCGCTTGTCAATGTTTTCAAACTTTTTTAAGTTCTACAACATGCCCATTTCCTCACAATGTTTTCTTTCACTGTTTGTGAGTACTGGAATAGTGCACCATTTTCGAACAGAAAATCTCATTGGACATCTGGATTTGAACCCACAACTTTAGGATCAAAAGCAGAGTCAGCTACCACTAGACCACCAGTGCTCCAGATACCACATACTAATACCTCTTAAATCCTCTTCTCAAATTTCTAGTGTTTTGAATACTGCAACACCCTTGCAGGGTAAATTATGTATTGATTCTAAACTAGTTCTAAGATCTGACTGTTAAATTTACATGGCAATAAATATACTGAAATATACTGAATACTAATGTAACTGTTTGTGGTAGGCCTTACTTGTTTCATGTCTACTTCCACAACTCCTTTATTTCTAATGCCCTTGATGTAGAACCTCATCCTCATGTGTTTGATATTGTCCCTAAGGTAGATAGCATGGCTGACATGTGTCCTTCTTCTTCTACTGGTCTCTTCGCCGTAGCCTTTGATCGGAGCTCCCAACGCATCCTCTATCCTAGGGTCCTGAAATCAAATAATGGACAAGTCATCAGTCACAGCGGAAAGTTTTCTATAATCGAGATAATGAACAAAGTAAACAAAATCAATTTCCATTAATGTCATCTACCAAGGTTATGGTACTAAAATAACAAAATGGACATACGTTTTTGCATTTTTCTAGAGCTTCAGAGTAGATATTGTTTGGACTATTGCTTGAGAACAGCTCTCGGAACACGTAGTAAAAGATAACACCGGTAAAGCCGACGCCAGCTAGAATGACTCCTGTGTACGACACCGTTTTGGTAGTCTCCTTTATCTTCTCTCCCAAAGGTCTCACGTCCGTGGATACATCACCTCTCTCCTGACTTTTAGCCAAGCCACTTTCCTTCTGAGACGAGAAGGAACGAGGTAGGCTAAATTTAGATGTTTGTATAATCGCAGGAGCCATGCTGCTTGGACGCAGTGCTGGCAGCAGTTTTGATATGATCGTCATCGTAATTGTTCCATAAACTTTTCATGAGAGGCTTCTTCAGGTGTTATTTTTACAATTATTCTTGATACTGAATAACGAACGAGCGCCGACCGAAAACGTATATTGTAATGTGTGGTGAGTCTGAGTATGTTTTTCATTCAACAATCAACAAACAGCTGATTTTGATTTGTTTGACTTTGACAAACAAACTTTATTATGAATATGTCAAAGCCAGCGGAAGAAGCTGTCATTGTCATCATTGTAACATTAATATGTCAATGTCAATTCATCGCCACTTCCATTTCAACAATGGTTCCAGTCCAGCGATGACGAATACAAATAACATAATATCTTAGCTGTCGTCTTCTTTCTCTTTCATTTATGCTATAATTCCAATCAGAATAAAGAGCGAGCGCTTGTCAATTTATGCTTGACTTATGAACATTGTTGACATAGAAGCCAAAAATGGCAACAAAATTGGTGCTTCAGTTATTCAGAATCAATCAATCATTGAATCATTGGATTGAACATTCTATTCTATTTCTTTGAATTCTTTCTTTAGAAAATCTATAACAGCTGGCTGCTCTTGCTTGCCTGGTTGTGCCTGCCTTCCATTCTCTTCGAACGACTTCCAACAACTTCCAATCGATTTTGTTTGATTGTGGTGTACGGTAGCTGCTGTTTCATATCTGAAGGGGAGAGGAGTGCCAAGACTGCCAAGCCAAGGCTGTTCGTCTCCTGAAGACCTGCAAATAGAAAGAGCCTATGTGTGGCATTACGTAGTTAAAAAATGAGTTCAGTGAAAAGACAAAAGCCTTATTGCTAAATAAGATATCGTTCAAAGTGTAAAAGTTGGGCTGCTCCTTTTCATCACAATGGATTGGATAATATCAGACGAATTGGGCCTTACTGTGGGTCATCTGGTGGGATGGGGCGCCGCAGGAGCTATGATCATTGGAGGCGTAGCGCCGTATATTCCACAATATAGGCAGATAAGGAGAACACAAGATGCTGACGGATTTTCTCTGTATGTTTGTTTGGCACTCCTCATTGCCAACACCTTGAGGATATTATTCTGGTTTGTATCACAAAATTTTGGTTTAAAAACGAACATATTGTTGAATCCTTGAATCTCATCTTTTGTATCTGGTATTACAGGTTTGGCAAACGCTATGAACTTCCATTGTTAATTCAGAGTATTGTTATGAACTTCACAATGTTTGTGATGATTTACCTCTGTGTATCTGTTCGTAAAAAGAACCAAATTGTTAGGACAAGGGAGCGAATATTCACAGGTTGGTATCACTTCTTAGACTTATTCAGTTATGTTGATGTAACAAGGCCAACCTCAATAAGGGTTAATGACCTCAAATACTCTGATTTTTAATATCAACCCTGTGTGGGATGGGTCAGAAGCCACAAATTTCAGTTTTGATTCTGATGTACTACTCACAGACCTAATTCATTTTCACATTGACTTAGGGCCTAAAAGCTGATGCTGACTTGAAGTTTAATAAATAGCTACACTAGATTAAGCACTTAATTTCTACCTTCCTAAGGTTGGCCTAATGATATCAGCAGAACTATAGGTATATCATGTAGTTGTTAATAATAATTCTCAGCTTTATTTAACCCATAGTACATAAACATTGTAAATAATGGTTACTATATTTTTATTACTTGCTTTAAAGTCAAGTCTATCAGTGGTAGTCAATTATTTTATTTTTGTGGTATAATATTGATGCATTACTTTCTACTTGATTTGTTAAATATACAGGTTCTATACTTAATGTTATTTACTATGATTTTCAACATTTTATTTCTTGTGTTTATTATTATTTTAAAGAATGTATGATTAACTTTCTATTATTATATTAATTTACTAACTTTATTTTTTAATTTTATTTTATCTTCTGTTTGGTGGTTGGTGTGAATGGTGAAATTAGGTGCAATATTCATGTTATATATACTGTTGTGTTGTGTGAACGACTCAGCTCAGCCGGATGAAACAGCTCGCTGGTTGGACCAACGCAGTGATGTGTCTGGAGGGGGGAAGCCCCGTCGCTTCTATGGTGAGTGCGCTACAGTTGTGGTTGCATTACACATTTGCCTAATACCTGCTTACATTGGTATTCTTCACCTGTTTTGTTTTGTTTCAGTTGTGGATAAAACTCATGCTTGCCACTGGTTTTGTTTGAAATGCAACTTGGGATTATTACATATTTTTACTGCAACATCTTTAATTGATTGTCCATTTTTTATTTTGCTTAGTTAGTTTGATAACTTGTAAGTGTGTGCATGAACTGTTTTATAGATATATTTTTTTATGTTTGTTCTAACCAATCTGTATTAATATGATTATGTTGTATGCTTGTACTAAGTATGTTACTAACTGGGTTCATTGCTCTGTTTATTACATGTTCTGAATGGAGAGTGACTGGGTCAAAATGTCAGTGTAATATCTTATCAAATTGATGTCATATTCTTTCCTCATGGCCTATCATTATTAGAAAGAAACTTAGTTAATAAATATAAAATACAATTTGTAATTATGGCTTTGACAGGGTGGTTTTTTGAGAAGGGTGGTGATGGCCAAGTCTGAATCCACGAGAGTTAGAAAAAAGTCGTCATGCCATCGAGATATAAGTACTACGTACTAGAGAAGCTACGTCAAATAATTGAATTGTCCTATTCTTCGTAATTTGTTCTCGGCAAAAAGGTCTTAAGCGCCATGTAAATCACGGCACTTACGCGTTTTCGAGAGAGAGCGACTGAGGCGACTAACTGAGTGATCTGCGGCGCGATCGCCGCAGTTGAACGGGACAAAGTAGGAATTTACGGTGTCTTCTCAAGTACGTAGTACTTATATCTCGATGCGTCATGCCCTCGATTTTTAAGAAAACAATAACCACATATTTAAAAAAAATATCTTTTACTTTTAACAAAAACCACCCTGAATACATTGCTAATATAAAATCTAAATATGTATTGCACCACCCAGCCAACACCTTCCAATAAGATGATCTTGTAACATTTTATTTTAATATGTTTCAGTGGGGATCTCTTATTATATTAGTAATCACAATTTAACTGTAAACTGAGTACCTAACTGATGTTTTGGGTTACAGGTTTACAATATTATGCCATCTTAAATAAAATATTTACATCTTACATACCTAGTCAAACCTTTTACTTACTTTCTATTCCAGATATGGAAAGGAAGTATTTCTGGGCGTGGACAGATTTCCAAAGCTATGTGGACTGCATGCTGGTATTCTCAGTACTCGGCTCAGCTGTCATGTACCTGATGATTGAGTTCACCCCATTTGTGGAGCTCATTGGCTTCCTTGCTGTATTCACGGAAGCCATGCTTGGAGCCCCGCAAATATTCAAGAACCAACAGAACAAAAGTACTGAAGGAATGAGGTGAGTGCCTTTCAAATCAAATCAAATTGTTGATACTTTTTTTTTCTTTTAAGCCTGGGCCGTCCCACTGCAGGGCAACGGTCTCCCTCCCCTTCTTCCACACGGGGTATTCCTCTGTAGAATCAATCCTTTCATTTTAGAATCAATGTCACTGGTTTTCACTCATGTAAAAAAATATAATTATGTGAGCCGCTTGCAGGATATCGCTCCTCCCTATTCTGAGTGTACAGTAAGTTGAAAAAATAACGCTATCGTTTTCCTTTTCAGTGTGAGCATGGTCATAATGTGGACCTGCGGCGATGTGTTCAAGACTGCGTACTTCGTGATCAGAGAGGCGCCAACACAGTTCTGGGTGTGCGGCACCCTGCAAGTCACGTTAGACATTGTTATTCTTCTTCAAGTAAGTAGAAACGCCATCAAAAACATTCTCCAACGTGTCGTGCGCTCGTACCATTCTAGTTATTCTCGACCACCCGAAGATTATAGCTGATATCTCAAGTCATATGTATAATGTCATGCGTGTAGATTATGAACCAAAATTGTCATCCATCATCATTACCTAGCATAATATGAGGAGCGTATTGCTCGTTTGTAAATTGTGAATATTGTCATAGGTGTGGTTTTTCCGCCACAATACCGCAGCGGCCCGGAGATTGCGGCGAGGGGACTAGCAATGGCGTGAGAGCTCGGGCTTATAGCATTCAGCCTGCGCTCCCCGCGCCCGTGCCGATAGCGCACGATGCGATCGATGCGATCGATGCGCCTTTTGCGCCCCTTGCGTCTATAGCGCCCTTTGCGCCAGACTTTATAGCGCCTATTGTTCCTTATGCGGAGTATGGGTATGTGCCCGTAGCTTTGGGCTCCCCGCGGGCCCCATCCGCGCCGCCCGCCATGGGCCCGCTACCGCTCGTGCCCAGCGGCCGCTCCACGCCCAACTTCGGCCCTTCCTCGTGTCCTGCGCACTTCATTCGGTGCAACTCGTTTGCCTTCCCCGCCTTTTATGACCAAGAAGTACTACTTTAAAACGGGTTGTGTTCGAAAATCGAAAACTTATACGTACTCTTTTATCAATCTGTTAAATTCCGCTCGTGCCGATAAACGCGCGCACTATTGATAACTTTTTTATCGAAATTATTTGTTGTGAATGCTTGCAAAAATCTACCTGCAGTAGATTGTTTTATATTCTAATATTTTAAACTATTTTCCGTATAGTTACGGTGCTAAGTCGAAACGGAATTGTTTTTTATTCATAGTGCAAATATTTTATTGTATTTAGATGAATTTTACTAGTCTTAACGAATTATGATGTGTTGTTTTAACGTAGTTGTTAATTATTACTATGACTCACATTTGTGAAATTGGCTTTATATGTAGTTTGTTGATAGTAGAGATATTTTAGTGAAGAAACTTCCTCCTCTTACCTCGCTAGACTCCTTCATCGTGAGATATTCCAAATTAATAGAAGTAAGTAATACATAATTTAAGTAATATATTTTAGTTGTAAATCTAGACTGATAGTGATAGCATTATCTTGTTAATCCTCTGCTCGATAGTTCATGTTCTAATATCTTGACTGCATATAAGTAAGTGTAATAAGTCATAGGAGTGATTACTTACTCTTAAATCTAGGTTTGACTGGAATTTTCAATATGAATTTGGAAAATGTAAATAAATTAGATACATTGTTATGAACAACACGATATTTACCATTATTTCATTTTGTGAGTTTTGACTCCCGATATTTCCCGATACTCCCGATTTTCTAATAATCTTTAAAGAAATATCTAATGTATTTATTTATTTTGTTAAGAGCCACGAATAATTAATAGGTATTAACGAAACCAATACGTCGTTATCAAAAGCAACGGATGTCAAATTTTAATTGCATTCGAATTTTCCAATCCATTCAACCTCGTAATATATCCCAATAAATACTCCCTATATTTGTATATATCATCAAAATCCAAAAAGCTCTTCCAATAAAACAAACACCAACTTAGAATTGATGTACCTACCTTTTTTGTTTGAAATATAGTCAATCCTAGATTTAAGTATGTGATTGAGTTCTTGCTTAATACATATTATTCCAATTGTATTACAATAAAATAGCTGTGAAATGAAGCATTGTGTTACGAGTACGATAAACTAGTACAATACTAATAAGTAATTTATGGAAAATTGAAAAAAAAGAATTGTTGAAAATATAAAAATAGTTTAATGTACTTACTCCTTCACACAGATATTATAATAGAAAGCTAGCTAGTGTCCTATATAGGGCGTCCCTCGGATATGCCACATGAAGGGAAAGTACCTTAAATATTTTAAATGGAACATTTGACTGAGAGAAGACATTATTTGAATTTAAAAAAACAATTCGAACTGCATTCATAGATATTTAAATATTTACATGGTTGAACCGAAAATCGAACCCGTTACCCGTACCCTACTTTCCCTACATGAGGCATATCCGTGGGACACTCTATACGTATATTCCACTACCATTAAATGTGATGCAAACAAAAGTAAAAAGCTGTAGTTAGTGACCTACTGATATTGCAATATATGTAGGTATAAATAAAAACCTACACAATTAGTTAGGTAACTAATTAACGATACATAATTTCAACTCCAATAATGATAATCGATCGACTGGCCTCTTAGCTCAGTTAGTAGCTCTGCCTTCTGCGCCGTAGGCCGTGGGTTCGATCCCCACCGAGAACAAATATTGAATACAAATGTTTGTTCTCTGCCTGGGTGTTATATTGTATTCTAAGTATGTATTTACAAAAAAAAATATTTAAGTATTATATCAGCTATCTGGTTCCCATAGTACAAGCTATGCTTAATTTGGGGCTAGATAGTGTCGTGTGGATTGTCCAAAATATTTGTTTCATTATTATAATTTATATTTATTTTAATTATAATTTATATTTATTTAATTTATATTTATTTATAAACTGTTATAAAAAAAACATAATTCGTTGTGGTATATCCTTGTACTTCCAGTTTAGTATTTACTTTATCGGTTGTATTGATTGATGTTAGAATATAATCATTTAAATAGTGTTTTCCTGACATAGTGAATTGGTTTTTACTGTGTGCCACGGAAAGCAGTGGATATACAATACACAGTTATGTCATAAACTCAGTAGGTGTCATATACGTAGTACCTGCTATGTGTACATAAACAAAGGCTTTGAAAAGCTCGCAGATATTATATCAGAATGATTAACGCATTATGATCGCAATACCCCCAAAACAAAAGTATTAAACACTCTTATTTCGAGTTTGATAAGTTAGTAAATTCACCTCATGTACAAAATATAGGTATGTAATGCTGGGCTCAGTTAAAATAAATAGTACCTAAGTAGAGTACATCTTTGTAATAGCTCTAGTTATTGTAGGTAGTTCTTATAAATTGACAAAAATATTAATAAAAAATAGGTAAATTATTGTGGGCAGTTCTCAACTTCAATTTATATGAGCACTTTCTAGGTCTAAAAAAGTAATGCACAATGAAATTTCAAATCTGTAGATAATTTAAATAAATAAGTAGAGGTATTTAATAAGACCCAAGTGCTTATAGAATACACCCTGTGTATAGACCTTTCTATCTACGTATAGGCTGGCATAGGTGTAATGTTGGCTTGTACTTTATGTTACAAAATTGTACCTTTGTTACAAAAATATATATAATTGGAAATAACCAATAATTCGAGAAAGTAAAGCTTCCGTTACTGTAATATATTATGAAACTTTAGGTATTTCAGTCTTCGATTATAAAATTGTTATAAGTCTTCCGGCTGCAAATATGTACCTACCTATGTCTTTTTAACTTCGTATAGCATATCATTTTTACTTAAATCAAATAATTAGATATTTTACTTGTTACAAAAGATGTGATAAAACATATCATGCCATAATAATTTGATGATAAATAATATATCGTTTATACGTTGAATGAAATGAGTTTGTATTGTATTTAAAGCCCATAACACACGTAGCTATAATATATATTTATATGCTGTGCTATAATATATATTATAGTAAATTACGGTGGTGTCGTCATAGAAATATATATTACCTATAGCGCCATGTGCGGTCACTTGAATATTTGTATAGAAAATATATCGTAATATACCTGGCTATAATTTAAATGTATATATTATGTATTATATAGTTACGTGTGTCACGGGTTTAATAGTCAACTGTATAATATGAAAATTAATTAATATACATATACTTGTATTAAGTGCCCTATATAATTATGATGTGATGTCATATTGTGTTGTGTGTAACTATTTATGTTGTGATTATATCAGTTGACAATTTCTTATATAATAAAGGTATATTAACTGTTAAGCTGTCATTTTATTAATTAACCTTTAAAAGTAAGAAAGAAAGAAAAAATATTTAACAATAACAATATTTCACTAAAATAAAGAGGTGAGCTTTGTGTGTGAAGTACATATACTTACTAATTTTCGCTCACGGTTTGGCTTCTATCGGTATACCTTTATTACCTATACGTTTATATTTATATTCTGGACCTAGACCAACGAGTACAAACCTACCAACTACCAATAATGCAAAAACATTTTATGAATAAGTTACCGACCGATAGTTCAGTGACGCAGTTCATAATGTAACATTTGTGTGCAAAGTATGTACAGTCGCGGTATGAAAATGTTCGTCACCTTAGAGTCGGATTCCGCATGCACCAGTCCCTTGATCATGAACACATTTTGACATAATTTGTGACTTTAACTTATCGGTGTATTCTGTCTATTCAGTTTCAAAAGGTAGTATGTGATCGTGATACGTTCAACAAATCAAGTTAAAAATCGACAAACATTTTCATTCCGCCACTATACGAACAGGGGGAGAACCTTTTCCATTATTATGGAAACCACTGGCCTTCTCTGGCATAACATAACTATGTATAAATTTGATCAAACAGATTCTAACTTCTCTCTCGATCTAAAGTCTAAACTAATAACAAAATATTTAACGAATCAACTCAAAACATTACTGGACTGATTTCACAATTAAAAAGCTACATTATCCCCTAGCGTAGGATAAGCTATTTACTAGCGACCCGCCCCGGCTTCGCGCGGGTGGAAAAATGACACCCGTACAAAGCTGGGGCGGATCGCTAGTTTTTTTATAAAACGAAGTACTTAGCCTATAGTTATCTAAAGTGGTGGTTTATAAATAATAGCGTAAGAGCAAAGATATCTCAATGCGTAATGGGTTTTTTTTTTTATTGCCCGGTCCATATCGAGATCACGTTAACGATATAAATTATTCTTATACAGCTACGATACAAAGCCTCAGCCAGAGATCCACTTATGACACCAAATAGTACACTTGACATGAGAAGCTCAGTAATCATCATTACAGATCGCCAAAAGCTGTGAATTTGAACTTTATCCCGTGGGCGTAGGGGTTCTAGTATATTGCGATGTGAGGGTGGATCGATGGGTCGAGAGCTAGCTGGCGCCCCGCGCTGGTTAGAGGCGCCCTCTGTGGGGAGTTTGGAGAGCTGGGTACCGGCTCCAGTACGCGAGCCTCGCGGCAGCCGACCGGGCGTGTCAGCGCGTCTTCGCGTCGTTGCCTCTGCGTGCGCCTACTCTACACGGGACCCAACACCGAGGAGCGTAAGTCACTATTTCACCAACCTGCCAACTAAATATTTACCAACATAGCTATGTTTATTTGATACAGTTTACGTAGCCAGTTCTACGTGGTCTGGCAGGCGAAGTTGATGTTCTTATCTCTGTCTTTGTTTAGTTTTGTGTACTTCATGCGGTTACTTATCTCCTTTGCTCCGTGTTTGATGGAAGTAAGTACCTAGCCTACATAGGTTGTTGTGTGCATAGCCATACCCTACTGTCAAATTGCTAGAGTAGGTATCTTAGCTACTCTACATTGAAGTTGGGTAGGTGGGAGTATAATATGCGTGCCTACCTAAGCTTACATTGCAGCTGTTATCAAAATGCCTACTATTTATTTAGGACTAGAATGGCTGCTGTACCATGGATAAATGAAAATAATGCAAATCCAATATCTGAAAAATTCTGTCCAAATTCCAGCACGACTGGTATTGAAAATGTAATGTCGGTTCCTAACTCTTATTATTTTTATTGTTAGACGCAAAATGTGTGCTCGTCTTATCTTTCTTCCACGACTGTTCCCTCCCAACCCTACTCAAATACCAATCTGTGGTTCTAAGAATGTAATAGACGTCCTCGATCCCATTTCAAATATCTTAGGTTCCTCTATTAGGTAGTTTGTGCCACGGAGAGTGAATTCCATTGATGATGAAATTAAAATATACTATAGATAGAGATTATTCCATCTATAGTATTGGTCTAATTTTTTTCTAACTTTGAAAGCAAGCAGTCAGCAGTGCAAAGTACACAGCTCAAAAACCATGAAATCACAACTGATTTCACTACAACACAGTCCACTATAAATTTAGGCTAACAAATTTTTTTAGCAAATGTAATTGCAAAACTGCAACACTACCCTGAAAGTTATGAGTTGAATACATTCGAGTGCACCCGACTACGTGGTAGAAACAAGCCGCGCGGGGTCTCCGGAGACAACAATGTCATGAAATGAAATCGCATCACGTACTTAGTCGTACAGCTCTACTTCCATTCCACCGATAGTGACTATCGGAACCGACTCGTGATTGTCTGTGAACTTTAGTCCGGCCGTGCCGTTTTTGCACAGCTTGAAAGTACTAACCTAAATATCTCAGTTGAAAGCTTGAAAACAACTTCATAACCAATCTAAAAATATTGCTGGAGGAAAAATCATAAATAATCCTTGTACTTTTTATAAATGACGGAGTTATGGGTTCGCTAAAATTAAAAAAAGAACCTCTTCTATTTTGGAAGTCGGTGTGAAAGCGAGAAACAAATAGCAGTTCCATAGAAAAGTTAAAATAAGTATATGGAACAACTTGTTTTTTTTTTCCGCGTTCAGTGTTGGTTCCATAATAAATGTTACTCAAGTCATATTGATGAGTGGATATGGCTATTTGAACCTCCTGAAGTTTTTGGGAGTGGTCATTTTAAAGCCTGAATAGCCGGACGCTGTATAGGAGTAGAACGACTGAGATGAAACCTGTTGTGTCGAACCTGCTCGAAATGAGATAAGGGCAGTAAGATGATTATTCTAATAAAGTACAATGGAAAATGAGATACAATGGCTACAAAGCTATACTATTGGCTCTGTGAGCTGTAGATCACGAGATCTACTCTAATCTAAAAAGTGAGAACTTTTTTCTAGATCGGTTGACAAATGCGACCTGCAGGCGAGAACAGACAAACAGCCGCACTAAAACATTCGTGAAACAGAAAAGACTCGCTCGCTGCGCTTGCTCAGTCTATTAAACAACTGACATTTATTAGATTTATTTGGATAAATATACAAACTAACTAAATAAAAACCCAACTGCCACATTACCCTTGATCATGATAAATGGATTGCATAATGTCATGAACCCGGTTTGTTTTCTGACCTTGAAACCAGGAACAAAGACCACAGGAGATCAAAATTAATTTATCATGCGTCATTGCTACACATGCCGTGAGCTTACTCTAAAGAAATTCAGCCAAATGTCAGCTCAGTTCAAAGCAGCTGGTAGGTATTCGAGTGTTAACACGCCTCGTGAAGCTTTCGTGTGTAACATTCCTAGCTTTCGTGTGTATTAATATTCTAATTTCACACGGTTCGTAGGTTACAAGCATTTAATTTGCTCCTCAACATGACCCAGGGGTTTATTATATCCTGTGCGACTTAATTTATCCCCTAAACCTAAGTAAGGACTGATTTAACCAAAAAAAACACGGTCCCGAGTCACCGTTACCAAGATGTACAGTACCAGCGGCGTCTTAACCTATTGTGCAGGGTGTGCGGTGCACACGGGCGCAGCGTTCCTAGGGGGCGCCGAGTGCCGCGGCGGGGCGCTCGGCCACTATCATCAGCAGGCGCGGTGGCCGGACGCCGCACTTTCAATGACCAACGTAAAAAGGGTTCCGCTCTGCGTTCGGCGCCCCCTAGGACCGCTACGGAGCTCAACTTGGCGGGCGCGTTGGACGGGCGCCGCTCTTTCAATGATCAACGTAAAAAGCGCTCCGCTCTGCGTTCGGCGCCCCCTAGGACCGCTACGGAGCTCAACTTGGCGGGCGCGTTGGACGGGTGCCGCACTTTCAATTACCAACGTAAAAAACGCTCCGCTCTGCGTTCGGCGCCCCTTAGGACCGCTACGGAGCTCAACTTGGCGGGCGCGTTGGTCGGGCGCCGCACTTTCAATGACCAACGTAAAAAGCGCTCCGCTCTGCGTTCGGCGCCCCCTAGGACCACTACGGAGCTCAAAGGCGGGCGCGTTGGCCAGGCGCCGCACTTTCACCCTGCACTTTCACGAGTGCCGCTGGCACTCGGCGCCCTCCCCCCCCCCTTTTTTCTCCTCATAAAGAAAGAATTTTCAAATTTTCTTTCTAAATGCATTTCTAAGCTATAATAGAAACACACCCTCCAAGTTTCATGCTTCTAGAACTTACGGTTTAGGCTGTGCGTTGATTTTTTTTAAACCATCTTTATGTTCTTTTTCGATAAGTTTTGGCTTGTTAGGGTTCACACCAGAACACCTTGCATAATAATTCTAAATATAGTCAACAGGACATTGTGGTAACCAAACAGCATTTCTTCTTAAAAATCTCCAAGCAATAGAGTTAATTACCCATTGGGGAAATTTGACAGTTTGTTGTAACTTGATGTGCTGTTACTTGTACTTTGTATCCATTCCATTTTGAACGCGCACTTACTAGGGGGCGCTTGGGTAATGTTTGCACACGGGCGCTACATGGGCTAGAGACGCCTCTGTACAGTACCTACCTATTCTCTTATCTGCGCTTAGATAAAAATAATGTAAGTATTATTTGACAGTGGTCGAAGAAATAAGTAGAAAAACAATTGAGTGTGGGAAAGAACTGTGGGCCTACCATAATTATGCTCTGTCTGGCTCTGTATCTGGCTCTGGTTTTGAGTCTGTGTGAGTGTATTATACTGTGTGTGTGACGTAGAATTTATTTAGTCAGCTCTCACCTCCACAGAATTATTAATAAATACCACAGAAAAGTAAGCAGGCGGATTCCCGTCGGGCCAAGCAAGAGGAAAACCGCGCACTTCAAGCCCTGCTAACTTTAATCGTGTTTGAAGTATGTCAGAAGAAACGTAACTGAAAAAAACGTAAGCAAAAGCGTTTTTGCTTTTCTGTGCTCACATCGCACAGACTCAAAACCAGGGCCAGAGACAGAGCTTGTGGTAAGCCTACTGAGCCTTCTCAATACATCGAATTCATTCACGCAATCTTTACAATGCCGTCGTTTTATCGGGTGCGGGGTGAGTGGGCGTCCTATCCCACTACGCTTCGCCTTCCACCAGTTTGTGGTCACCATTCGAGATACTCGCAGCTCCCAGCTGTTGTCGGTCCTGCGACAGGCTCTATGTGTTACATGGCCTTCCCAGTGTCAATTCAACTCGCTTATTCGGAGAGCTATGTTGGTGACCTTGGTTGTTCGTTCTACGTGTAGTCTGATGTAGTTCATAACTTTCAAAATTGTGTCACAGCATTGCACTAAACATTTACAGTAACTTACGTAATAATATACATTACAGTAGGTACCTTACCTAACTCATATAAAGTATGTATGTATATTATACACATAAATATTACTTAATCTACACTATTATAAATAAAGACAGTAAATTTTATTTCAACCAAATAAGAATCATGTTACCTGACAAGAAATCAGCAACAGAATCTATTGGTTCAATAATACAGGATGTAATTTTTTTGAAAAAATCATTCGGATCATTTTAGCCAAAACCAAAAGATTTTTGAAAAAGGTAAGTTGTTATTGTTTTCTTATAAATCGAGGGCATGGCTCCTCTAACGACTTTTCCCTTACTCTCGTGGTTTCGGACTTGGCCATCACCGTCCTTCTCAAAAAAACACCCTGTATATACTTTCCAAAATCTTATTCACGTGTCTAACGACCTCGCATCGTTTCTCAAACAACCTCATCAAATTGGTAGTTTCAAATTTCACACTCAATTACCATTAGTTATCTCTGAAAATACGTAGTACATACATCCAAATTCATCTGAGCTGTGTAATCTGCGACCCGCTGGCTATGACGTCATAATGGAGGGTGGTTTGTACCCCCACGCTGATAGGGTGGCTGCCTCTCCCTACAGACTCGCTAAAGCTTTTGCGTTATCGGCGAGCATCCTCATCTAATTAATTTTCTGGTAAATTGCAGGATCCATTCACAAAGTTTCATTGCTCAATTTGAGCAAAAAGGTTAGGTTATTTTCTTCTTGTAGTATAGTGTATAGTGTCATCGATCTAGTCCTGTCGAACCAATGTAGTGAAAGGATTTTAAGTCCACCACAAAAGCTCTTTTTGCACTTTTAGATTGAGAAAAAAGCCATGTTGCTGTTAGAGCTTTTTTAGAGCCTTAAACTTTCGAAACTTAACCAAGTCAAGTTACAAAAGCGATTTCCATACAAATTGATTTTTACCACTTATGAGTATAATTTCAAACTGAAATAACTTTAGATGGCTTTTACATATTGGTCTTTATTTGCGGCAAACTAAATTAACCTGAAGAAAACTGTAGATTCAAAGTAATCATGAAAACGGAAAAATGCAGTTATTTATTATTATTTGCGAAGTTTTCATCATAATGAATTCTGTCAGAACTTTGTAATTGACTCAATTGTCATGACTTGGGTTTCTAAACTGCTACCGTATTGAAATTCTGGTCTAGGCAAAGCAAATGGTAAGATAAGCGAACAAATGGGGCTTCTCAATGGGCTATAAAAGTAACCCCAAAAGTTGATGATCACGCACGTTCTATCATGAAATGTTATGTGCTTTAAAAATAGGGCTCATAATAGGTCACCCCAACCACAAGGCCACAGGGTCTGTTCAAAGGATTTCTTACATGAAAATGCTTGTTATCAACGTACTTAGGTTTTCTTTTAAATTATAGTGATGGACCAATTAGTTGGTGCTCCTGATGTTGAGCTATAACCTCTTTTTAAAACAATCGCCTAGCATGTACAGTAGGATACAGCTCAAGTTACCTAAAAACAAAGAAAAATGACGCTTACTGCCAGGACATAATAGCTAGCAGCGTATAGTCTAATGTGTATCCTTGTGTACCTGCTTAGCGTAAAATTTCAATACTCAATCGACGAGTTTATACTTCGAAGATTGGGATGTTGATAGCAGCAATATTAGACGTCATTTAAAATATTGTAACCTTAGAAACTTATGTTCTTTTTTAGTAAGTGATTTACCTATTTCTGTTTAGTGATAGTCTTTTTCTCTTATCTGTTTTGCACGAAAAATGTAAATCCATTATTGGCTGTAAGTTAAATTGTAAGACATGTTATTTAAACCTTAAGAGCTGTGGATTTTGTTAATAAATAAAATAAAAATAAATAAAATAAGGAAAAAAAAACAATTTGTAACACGTTAGTAAGAAATCTGCACAGCTCAAATGGGATTGGGCTGGCCACGTCTTTTCTCTTATCTGTTTTGCACGAAAAATGTAAATCCATTATTGGCTGTAAGTTTAATTGTAAGACATGTTATTTAAACCTTTGTGGATTTTGTTAATAAATAAAATAAAAATAAATAAAATAAGAAAAAAAAACAATTTGTAACACATTTCCGCCTTCGTTTGCTGTGCGTAGGACGTAACGTAATCAAGTCGGTAGGTAACACGCGTAACACGCAAAAGAAAGTAAAGTTTTGTCACGCATTCGACAGCAAAGTACCTAGTGAATGGAGGTTACTTGTAAGGCTTTACGTACCCCGGTGTCAAAAAGAGCTGAAAAGCTTCAGCACTAACCATTATGTTAGTTCATATTAGTTCAACCAAAGTTATAAGAATACTATATTTATATGTTTTACAATTCAGGCACAGATTAGGGCTTTGCTGAAGATGTACTATAATCAGGTTAAGAATTACCTACCTTCTACCTACATCTTATGTGGGTTGGTTAACTAGACGTGTGTCGCGACTTTCCCACGCAGTGGCCAGTTTGCATAGAGCTTGAACCAACCAAATCAAAACAAACGTATTGGAAGTGGTTACAGTAGGTAATACAAATTACAAAATAAATATAAATGTTTTTCCACAAAACCGTCATATGGGATTCGTCACACAAATGTTTGAGTGAGAAAAAATTAAAAACTTCATCAACAAACGTGAATATTATGAACACTCCAGAGCGCTTTGACAAATAACAAAGGGAGTTTTCACCAAGGGTTGCACACTCGGGAAAGCGCCTAATCAAATGTGTTTTATGGAAATTTATTGTAGAGGGGGCCTACGACAAGTGGTTTATTCATACGTACAAATAATAGTGAGCATTTTGTCACAGGCGTTTTATGAAAAACAGAAAATGATGAGAAATGATCCAAGCAAGACTTCAGCTCTACTTTTCCATGACTATACAATCCTCTAATTATCTATTGCATAATACAATATTATGGGTAGATAGGAAAAATATAGGCAACTATTTTTAAGCTCAATTCAAGGCTATCACGATCACGACCTTATACATATTTTCTCTACCATACATTGAAGATGATTGAGGAGTAGGTATTACAGTACATTTGGATGGTAAATTTGAATTTAGTATAATCGACTCATATTATTATTGGTACTTTACCTACCTAATGCCGAAAGAAGCGTAACGCTGATGTCAAACACATACCTATTGATAAATTTCCCCTTGTTTTAGAACGTGACGTAGAGCAACAGAGCAGTGATCCCGCTTCCCTGGGGAGATAAAGTCAAGGTAGAGCAACAGGATCTGAAAATTAATCACAACTACAAAAGGATCTGGGAGAGTTCGTTCACACGAACGACGGAGCGGCTGGCGGACGGTCGTTCGTGCTTGCATGCTGTGCTGATGCTAACGAGAGACCATCGCGCCCGCTACGCGTCCGCCGCCGCCGAGGTGCGATAACCGACCTCCTCTAGCCATAAAATCAAGTGCCAAGTTTCGATTTCATTGCTCTCACTCCGTAGTCGCACGTGTACTGCACCAGACGCGTCGTCGTCGGCCGCAATACAGTCCACCGTGCGAGACGACTTGAGTGATGCAACCGCTTTAGAACCACTCCACCTGCCAGTACCTCCGACAAGTGTTACAAAGTTTAAATTTTTGACATTTTCTGTCATGTTGCGCGGATGCGCGTCAGACTTGTGAATGTAAATAAATAAAATCGAGTGAAAGTTACTTGGAAAAGTTGAGTGTCTAGAAATAGTGCAAAATGACGTCGAGATCTAGAGAGAAGGTAGCGGCTGCATTTAGGAAGCTGTTCCGATCTCCGGAGAAAATCGATAACGATGGTGCTGGGCCCAGCGGGTCACCGGCTCGACGGGGTCTTCTCAGACGACACAGGTGAGCTTTGCCAAGACTTCTTAAATCATAATCATGTAGGTACTTATTAAATCGATGTTCTCATATCACCAAAAGACGATTTATTCTTAGTAACTTACAAAAAAATTGCTTGCTCCTAGCCATGTATAAATCGAAACAAGTGGAAATCCACGAGAACAAATAACTGAAATCAGTTGTGCTTTTTTTCATTCAGAATTCAATAAGTTAACACAATGCTGATTACGACGGATGAGCCGACAGTCCATTGTAACAACATCCCATGTTTAATAATAATATAGTGTCATTCAGTCACGTAATCAGTTCACCCTCTTGCAAAACCAAAACGTGACTTGAGAGTAGGTATCGAAGAAATAACAAGCAATCGATTCATACCTGCACTTCTCATACCGAGATGGATGGATCAAATATCATCAACTTAACTGAATGCCTATAGCCATAGTGGCTCCAAGAAGTGCCACTGAGTATGGTCTTCGGTACTTCTCAACCAGTGTTTGCCAGCTACATTTCGCAGATCGCCGAATCAAGCGACAATTACGTGCCCTTTCTGTCTCTGCCTACTATTATTTCACCCGGTTCATCTTTGTTTCTATGCTCCTTCACCATATCTTTAAGTATATGTATATCTATATAAGTCAGCATATCTTTAAATATTATTGCTTATCCGTATCTGTAAAGGCCAGGCAGTAAACTTCTTAAATAACGACGACCATATCTTACTGTTGTTATTCAGGAAATTATCATTTTAATTTGCATAATTACTTTGATGGCACTCGGTAGCTTTTTACTCTGTTGGCATTATCATTAATTATGCCTTCCTAATTGAGCAGGTTATCTTTACCAGTGTAGGTTGCACATAGGTATTTTTCATGAATAAGCTTTCATCTTTTTCTTCTTCCGGCCCTTACCTCATTTTATGTGGAGTTGGCACAACATGTTCTCCTCTTCCATTCTCTTCTATCAGCCGTCATGTCTGTACTCACTTTTTTCTTATCCATGTCATCTTTCACTCTGTTCATCCATCTTTTCATTAATAAGCCTTATTTTTTGCGTAATCGTTACCTATGTCCTAATCTACTTTTAATTTTCGTTTATGGTTCGTTTATTATTATTCTTATTTGTAACGTTTCATAGTTATTTCTTACTTATGCTCACAATAAGTGAAAAATAGTATTATCCCGTTTCAAGGAATTCAAGAATATTTAAATCGAGTCACAAATTTCTTGTAAAATGAATCATTTTCGCACCGCTTACGCAGAATGAAGAAGACCAGTTTACCTAACTTTTCTAAATTCTTTGCGTTCCGTGAGATCAAGATCATATGACTCAAATTTATAATCATCGAGGATAGGGGAAGCCCGGTCTACAATTTAATTTTAGTTTCATGCCATGATTCCAAACGCATTGGATTATTTCCCCCATTTTGTCTGATTCAGCAGCAGCAGCAAGGGAAATGCGTTTTTGACATTCAAAAGTGTCATAATATTTAGTTTTTTATAGTGTTACATCTTTATTATGCAGTAAGGGTCTTATTAATAATCCTGGCGTAGCGTTGGACTAGTTAATCCGTGTTTTGTCTCTTGCATTGACATGCAATTGTCAACTCGAGCAAATGTGACAAAACACGGATACACCCTTAGTGTGTAATAGCTACAAGATACGGCATCAATATTTTATGTGTCGGCTATGGGTTCAATACGTGAAATAAAGTTCCAAATCTCACTCAGATCTTATATAGATCTGTGATAAAGTAACTGCGTTTAAAAATCTTCTTTCTTATCCATGTCATGTTTCTCCTGTCCATCCATCTTTTTATGAATATGCCTTTTGATTATCGATTATTTACAATGCATTTTTCAAAATAAAGAAAACAAATATTAGGACCAAGGGCCGGCCTATCAGAACGCATCATCATCATCATCATTATCAGCCTGAAGAAGTCCACTGCTGGACATAGGCCTCCCCTACTCGTTTCCAGGAAGAACGATTCTGAGCTCTTTCCATCCATCGACTTCCCGCGATCTTAACAATGTCGTCGGTCCATCTGGTGGGTGGGCGCCCAACGCTTCGTCTTCCGGTTCGTGGTCGCCATTCGAGAACCTTTATTCCCCAACGGTTGTCGGTTCTTCGAGCTATATGGCCTGCCCATTGCCACTTCAACTTACTAACTCTACGAGCTATGTCGGTGACCTTGGTTCTTCTACGGATATCCTCATTTCTGATTCTATCACGTAGTGAAACTCCCAGCATAGCTCTCTCCATAGCTCGTTGCGCGACTTTGAGCTTGTGCACGAGGCCTATAGTTAGCGACCACGTCTCAGTTCCATAAGTCATCACTGGCAACACGCACTGATTATAGACTTTTGTCTTGAGGCTCTGTGGTATCTGCGACGAGAAGATGTGACGCAGTTTCCCGAATGCTGCCCATCCGAGTTGGATTCGTCGGCTGACCTCTTTGTCGAAGTTGGCTCTACCTAATTGGATCGTTTGACCCAAATAAACATAGTGGTCCACAACTTCGATAATATCGCTCCCAACATGTACCGGCACGGGTGTGACATGAGCATTAGACATGATTTTTGTCTTGCTCATGTTCATCTTTAGACCCACCTGTTGGTTGGGAGACATTATTGAGGTCTCTGAGCATTGTGCCTAAGTCTTCCAGCGACTCCGCCATTATGACTATGTCGTCGGCAAATCGAAGGTGAGTGATGAATTCACCGTTGATGCTGATGCCATACCTTGTCCAGGACACGAGCTTGAAAATATCCTCCAGGGCCGAGGTGAACAGTTTCGGAGATATTACATCTCCCTGTCTCACCCCTTTTTGCATGTGGATTGGATTTGTACTCTGGTCCTGAAGTCGGATAGACATTGTGGCATTCCTGTAGAGACATTTCAACACTTCGATATACCGATAGTCAATTTGACACCGCTGGAGCGACTGTAGCACTGCCCAGGTTTCGACTGAATCGAAGGCTTTCTCATAGTCCACAAACGCTAAGCAAAGTGGCCGATTATACTCCTCGGTCTTCTGTATAATCTGCCGTAGCGTGTGGATGTGGTCTATGGTACTGAAGCCTTTCCGGAACCCGGCTTGTTCGGGAGGCTGGAAGTCGTCGAACCTACGAGCGAGACGATTAGTAACTACTCTCGAAAACAGCTTATAGACGTGGCTAAGCAAGGAGATCGGCCTATAATTTTTCAAGAGAGTGTTATCACCCTTCTTGAAAAAGAGCACCACTACGCTCCTGCCCCACACCTCAGTCGTCGTACCCTCGAGGCTGACAGAGTTAAATAGCTTCTGAAGGACCTTAAGTATCGGCGTTCCGCCCGCTTTCAGAAGCTCTGTCATTATTCCGTCTTCCCCCGGTGCCTTGTTACTCTTAAGCTGCTTGAGAGCCGTTCGAATCTCGTATAGGCTGACGTCCGGGATATCTTCCGTGTAGTGTCGAGTTAAACGGGCTTTTGCATCGCTAGTCGTGCTTGTAGCAGGACTTTGCGATGAGGTGTATAGTTGTCCATAGAACTTCTCGAGCTCTCTTAAAATTTCCGGCTTCGAGGAAACGATGCTGCTGCTATCGGTCTTCAGTTTCGTCAACAGACTTTGCCCAATAGACAGATCTCTAGCGAACACTTTCGAGCCTTTATTCCTTTCTATTGCCTTTTCAATACAATTAGTATTAAAAAGGCGTAGATCGTGTCGCATAGACTTAGAGATCTGTTTATTGAGCAAGCTGTATTTCGACCTGTCCACTGAAGACTGCAACCTCATTTCACTGCGGTCTGCCAGAAGTTTTAGAGTATGCTCAGAGAGTTTCTGAGTTCTATTTTTGCGTTGGGTCTTATAGAACTCTGACCCTACCGCTTGGACAACTTCCACCAGCCCGTTGTTTAGTTCGTCCACTGTTTCGCAATCGGCGAGGCATTGGAAGCGATTTTCGAGCTCCAACTGAAAGCTCTCGGGGTTTTGGATTTGGGCAGGACTTGGGCGAAGAGTAGATTTCACCAAACGAGACCTTTCAAGCTTGACGTTGAGATTCAATGTGCCTCTTACCATGCGGTGATCACTGCCGGTTTTCACCCTGTTGATCACGGAGACATCATTGAATATATGCTTTTTCGTCGTTAAAATGAAATCTATCTCGCGTTTGTGTCCACCGGGGTGCAGCCACGTCCATTTCCTGGACGACCGCTTTTTGAAGAAGGAGTTCATCATGAAGAGTCCCTCCTTCTCCATGAAGTCGGCCAGTCGCTGACCTCTGTGGTTCCGCTGTCCAAATCCGAATTGCCCCACTCTCAGTTCATCGCCAATCCTCACGCCTAGCCGCGCGTTGAAGTCCCCCATCACCACCGTAAAGTGTGTTTTCGAAGCTTGTATGGCGATTGAAATATCGTCATACATTGCCTCCACTTCATCGTCCGGGCGTTTCGAGTGAGGGGCGTATACCTGTATGACCTTCAGCGAATACCGACTGGTGATTCTGAGTATAAGGTATATAACCCTGTTCGAAACGCTTTCGATCTTTACGATGTTATTGACGAGGGACTTATGAACGAGAAACCCGACACCATGTTGGGATTGCTGGTCTCCCTCCCGGTAGTAGAGCAAGTTGCCGGAATTTAAGATTATCGTGTCCTCCCCCTCTCTTCGGACTTCTGATAACCCTATCACATCCCAGCGCAACTTACTGACTACTTCTTCCAGCTCAATCAGCTTCTCATCGGTCCTCAGTGTGCGTGCGTTGTAGGTTGCCAGGGCCAAGGGTCTTTGTTGGGATTGGTGGCTGGATCTCTGCCGGAGATTCTTCGCACCCCTTGTTCTGCCGTTACCGTGGCCGCCACCTGCGCCAGGAATAGCAGAACTGCCGGGGACTAGGGGCCGTCTCGTGTTCGTGTTCATCATGGGGGGGGGGGGTTTGCCATAGTCACCACGCTTGGCAGGCGGATTAGTGACCGCAGTGTTGGTGTTGTGTACGCTTAGGAAATGCTGCTGCCCATTTCCCAGTTGTGTTCCCTTAGTCGCCTTTTACGACATCCACGGGAGGTGATGGAGAGGTCCTATTCTTTGCCGGAACCCCACGGACTACATTTTTCAAAATAAAGAAAACATATATTAGGACCAAGGGCCGGCCTATCAGAACGCATGGTTGTCCAATTTTATTGGTAAAGGTCAAGTGATGATGATAAGAGATATGAGCCATATTCAATTGCTAAATTAAACCTTTGGTCAATGCCACGATATTGGTAGTATATAGTTGGCACGCTTCACTTATTTGGTAAGAAAATATATACACAAGAAGATAATTGGGTATGGACATAATAACTAAATACGATAAAGACCGGATAAGTTAATGACATCATTGGTAGTCCTTATTTGGTAGTTATCTAATCCTTATATAGAATCATAACTACCTCTACTCAGCTTTTTAATGGCCTCTATGGCAGATCATTTGTCTTTTCTTTGTGTAATTAAAGGCCTGCGCACATCTAGGCGATACACTATAGGCTAACGCTGTCAAAGCAGTCCTTTACCTAGTAATCATCTGTCTCCTGACCTTGTGGTCATTTCAGAAATGTATTGCACAAAGACGTCAGTTAGTGCATTTCCTCATTGTTTCCCCGCTTTCGCATTAAGTCTTGCAACATGGTCGGTCTGTTTATTATTCCGTACTTCAAGGAAGCGTCGAGTGATTCTACGTCATTCTCGGCGGATCACAAAGACTTTGTTTGCATTGTAGATCATGGCTCTTAGTCTACTAGACGGTAGACGGCAATGCTCTGAACGTTCCGCAGTAATGCCGAAGTGGTTCATACAGCTCAGCATGAATGCTTTGTTTGGATATACGCTGTTCGTATCTGTAGATAGATAGATACCACTTTATTACAAGAATACGACATTAAACACTTAACGAGAATACTATTAAACTAAGCGAAGTACAATGAGCAGTCTTATTGCTATGAGCGATATCGCGATGAGATCGCTCTGATATAATGGGCGATACCTGGATGAAATTAGTGCAGGACCGTCAATAGTGGTACTTATAAAAATAGGCTTAAACCCAGCAGAGTGGGTGAATCGGGCTATGGACGATGATTATGAAATGTTGTAAATGAAGTGAGACTTGCCCTTCTGATCGTCTACGAAATGTTGTTTTCGTTTCGCCTATTTGTCTCTCTATTATATGGAGAAAAGATGAGACAGCAAAAATACGTTACGTAGTTAGAGATTTGCTGTCTAATTAATTTTCCATACAAAAGAGGGAGACACGTGCTCACACGAAAACAACATTTGGTAGAAAAATATGGTAGCAAAACTCCGACTTCGGGTACTGATAAAAGCACTTATTTAGTGTCCCAGTGTCTGTAGAAGCAGTTGAAGCATGCAGTTGACAAAAATAAACGAGCTTTATTTATGTCGGTGACTAAGGTTAAATTAGTACACTTGAATCTATATTTAGTAGGCTGTTGCATAAATTGGTGAGCTGTGGGTTTGTTTATCTGTACACAAACGTACGTTAATCAGTCTACATTGTAGATGTAGACTCTACGACATTAAACTGGTTTACCTTTATGTCAGCCACTGCACTATGCATATATTATACGACAAGTCATATAGCAACACATATACATTATGTGTGCATAATATGTATAGTATTTTGCTAAAGGCGATGGTAACCACTTAATATCAGGTGGGCCATAAGCTTGTTCAATCGGCTAGTAATCGCCAAAAAATGTACAGAGTCGTCTATAAATAAGATCAATAACAGAATTTAACTTATTTAGAAAACTCATTTCAAGAGAATCTACAGGGTTATTCATTATTAACTGCAAATACTCAGGAATTAGGTTCAACAAATAAAATAAAAAATATTTATGAAATGATTTTTTTTAAGTTTTGGTATGAAAATCCCGAGAAAATCGATAAAGGAATCATTGGTGCCTGACCTATTTTGACCTTTGATCCGCGCCCGCGCGCCGTGAGTGACACTCTGCGTTCAGTCACCGCCTGGGTGGGTCATCGTCCTGTTCTCCGTGGCAATCAATAAGCAATAGCCGTAAAGAAATTAATAAAAATAAAATTTTGATACAAAAACTTGAAAAAATTTTTGATCAAATTTTAAAAAAATAATTTCATAATTATTTTTTATTCTATTTGTTGAACCTAATTCCTGAGTATTTGCAGTTAATAATGAATAACCCTGTATAATCTGTATCTACCACAAGTCATATTCATAGAGAAACAAGCCTACGTTGATGTTTTAAGAAATACTTTTTTGTCAGACATCACCTGCTATAGCCTTGGGCGTGTTCAACTATTTTCTGGCTTGCCAGGTGTACTGTATGTACAGTACATGCCTTTTGGGTCTAGAAAATGTTCATACCGCAACCAGTTTCGATTGATTAAACCATTTGTATGGCAAATACACTTTCCCTAACATACTACATTACATGCTATAAATGTAAGTACTTGCCTACTTACAGCGTCGACTTATTTATATAAGCTTCTACACTACCTTTAACCGAACCGGACGGCTTGATCACGTGAAGAAAATTTCATACACACTTAGGCACCCCTTTTGAACACCATGTGCTACTATTTTGCTATCTCTTCTTTCCACGAACTGCACGCACTTTTCAATTAATGCATGTTTTTTTAGGACCTCTACTAGGCCACCACAACATAGTTTAGGAGATTTCGTGATGAGTGGACTTCTTCTTTATGCATAAAAGGAGCGATGGAAGATCGTAAAAAAATATCGTTTTGTTATTATAAGTCTGTTACAAGGTGGGTATTCGTGGAATTGCACTTCGCATGCTCGTTTTACCATCTGGCGCATACACAAACGAACGAACAAACCAAAACAAAGTATTTTTGCAGCGTCTTCATTTTTGGAGGAACTTCATACTTATACATAACGGTGCTTAGATGGCAGAAATCTTTAGTGCTTTCATCTTCTGACAGACCCTAATAAAGTTGACGAGTCATTTTCAACTATAAGCTCAAGCCATTGGTGCTACGCTGCTACGAAAAATATCATCCGTAAAAAGTTACGATCTATATCGCCTAATACTAGTAAGATCGTTTTACCGAAACAAATAAATATAAACGAGCCTATAAAGAATCGAGATTGCTATTGGATTATCCAATCTAGCCGCAGTTCGAGGTCAGGGCCAGCGGCATGTCAACGAGAGCTTTATTGCTCCTCTAGTGCGACGTGCCAATGTGTTTGCGTAATCGCCACCTTCCGATGGAAGTCCGAGCAAGTTTAGTTCCTGTATTTTTTGCATAAATTGCAGTCACTTTATGGACGTTTAGGGTTTTTCATAACCGTTCTATGCACAAATTTAGACAGACATGCTTGAACTGCATGCAACACAAGTTTTGATAAATACATAGGTCTTATTTAATTTTATAGCTGCTCGCAGTCTGCTTACCTAATACCTTCATTCAAGTATATAAATACCTATAAGTTCATAAATCTCCAGGAAGTCATTGACCGACCCTCCGCGGAGTGACTTGTGCTTCATAAGTTGTGGAGCATGTGCCTTCGCACATTACGCCAGCTTGGATGTTATACACAGCCAAGGTTTTTTATTTTGTACAATATTACTAAGTATGTACGTACATTCGCCACATGCGATCCACATGCTGCATTGTTAAAGGATGGGCCAATACCTCACGCAAACAGTTTAGTTTCTCTTGATGCCTTGGTAGTGATTCATTAAATGATAATAAAAAATCGGTTGTCGGTAAAGTCGGTTTACTGACGATAGTTGAACGTGACAACGTCATAAGAAAATACTGATTAAATGGTTGCATTTTTCAAAAGAACATTTTAATTTTATTTGTTTGATAGATATTTTGAATGGATATAGAGAAGGAGGTAAATGGAAATCACAATTGAATTGATCAAGTTACATTTTCACTGCACTTCATGCTTGACGAAAACATGTAGGAGATGTAAAATATTATTGTATAGCAGCTGTCCACGCGGACGCAACGCACACTCAAGTAGGAGAGAGACAGATATCGAACGCTGCCGAACGCGGAGGCCAATTGTGCCTCTTTGTCGCTCGTTCCGCGCTCTCGCTTGCACTTCAAGCCTTAAATGGAACGCTTCAGAGCGAGGTAACGCCGCATGAGTCTTTTTTTTTCGTGCGTGCCGCCGGCTTTATCGAATTATAAGACGTTGTCACATCAAAAGAGTTGTTTATTTCAGGCACGATTGAGACAATAATAAAGATAGTGATAGAGACGATAGTGGTAACATTCAGTTGTTATATTTATCCCTATTGCTAGCCGTAAACATTATACGCAGTTTTTTGCAAGAAAACAGACCTTATGCACATGTGGTTAAGCTTCTTTAAGCTCTGCCTACACTATATCGATCTTACGTATAAGAAGTACCTACATAATTAATATCATACTTTATAAAATGAGTCAGTCCAAAGTACATTAAGATATCCGCCGTGAGAAGTGGTTGACTGCATTCCGCAAAATGAAACCACTCCGAGAATACCTGACCATAAGCATGCGATACTATAAGTACACATCTACTTAGGTATGTACATATTATATGTTACCTTCATGCAGGCACATTTACGGATTCTGTGAATCATGTATGTAGATATTTTATCCACTGTAGGTGTAGTATCCATTGTTTTCTTTGTTGTGGTAAATAAAATTGCAAATATTGAAGGGCTCCAATAAATACGTATGCAAGTATTATTCAAGATGTTTATTCTGCGTGTTTATCACCGTTTAGTTTGAGCAAGTATTCAAACCGTAAACAGCGCGTTATTAGATAAAATAATGAATTATTCAACAGACATTACGCGCTCATAACAATGTTCATAAATAAAATTAATGGTAGTGTTTGTTATTAATAAACACTGGTTTAGTCCTCAAAATATCTTGATTGTTCCTTGATGCCCAGAGATCTGGGAGGATATCTATCGTATCTGGATCAATGTCAAGTCTGGGAATCACAGTCGTGAGGCTTTTGTTTTTGTTATGATTACTTTTCTAGTCTTCACAGTATCATATTTTTTATATGCATCTTAACTATACAGGGTGTCCCATAAGTCAACGTCCAGCCGAAAACGGGTGATGCACCAAGTCATGACAGTTATTAAAAAAATATTTGCTAAGTAACTTTCGAGTTATGAGTATTTAAAAAAAACAGGAAAAACTGACACCCTGTGATGATCTTTTAAGTCCTGTGACTACAAATATTAATTTTTCATGAAACTTTTTTCTGCAACGTAAGCATGAATAACCCTTCTGTAAATTACAATTCAAAATTAAGCCATAACTGCCTTAGTTTTCAATGAAATCGTGGAGTTTTGGCCAACGTTTCATTTCAGATAATTACATCACCCAACTTTAACTGTCTGTACCGCAAAAAAAATGTACTACACTATCTTGGCATGTAACTTTAAAAATTGGCGCATTTATCCAGGATTCCAAAATGGTATAATACTTGCTAGAGTACTCCTTAGTTTTGGAAATAAAAAATGCTTTTTCAACTATACCGGATTTCCAATCAATTTTATTTCATGAGATAAAATGTTTGTACCCTTTAAATTATGGACTTTAAATGCCTACGCTGCGTTTTTAAATCGCTCACAATTTACAGGTACAAGTAAATACCATTTCGACAATGCAAGTAAACGGATAGAGCCACCATCTTGTCGAAAGAGTAATAACCATGGGTGTTCAAGTAATTTGTTAGTTTTAGGTGAAAGTTTGAAATAAAATTCAATCATAGGATTTCCTCAATCGTGATTTTAATCGAGTCGAGTTTCATTTTCATTTAACTTTCTAATGGAACATACACAATTTTAACCCATCTGATGTTATGAGGTAACCACTGCCTATAACAAAGCATTGCCTTGTAGGCTACAAATGTTAAGTACATACCCTATTATGCACTGACATGTGTCCCTCAACATACCATGTCCGGGATATTTATAATAACTGCAAAGGTTTTACATTATCCCAAAAATTATGAGCCGAGCGTGATTTGAATATACGACCTTCCCTTTGATACTGGTACAGAACACAGAATACAGTAGAAAGGCGATCATGCGCCGTTTGTATGGGAGTTTATCTGTTTTACATTTCCACTATTATATTTAAAATATCACTAAATTTTAGGATTCTAAGAAAAGGAAGGAAGAGACATGTCAAGAAAGTATTTCTAAGTTTTATCTTCAGAAAGTATTTATTGCGCTGCTGCAAGGCATTTTTCACTTTACGATTCCCGAAAAAAACTGTTGAATTTGTATGGAACAATGCTCATGTATATATTTTGGCGACACTTTTCAGCCACATGGCCGTTCTACTTTGTTCTGTGGGTACGGGGTACTTACTAGTTGTTACGTCTTCAGGGACGGTGTCAGTCCAGCAGAAGCAGCGGCCAGCCTTCCAGTGAGTCCCGCAGCGTCGTCCCTCGTGAAGAAGAAAGCGGCCTGCGTCAGCGAGGTGCGCGAGCGTGCTGCCGCCGTTCGCACGCGGAGGCTCATGAAGGAGCTCAAGGAAATACAGCGGAACCAGAACAGCAGACCGGAGCCAGTATTTACGGTGAGCTGACCTATCTGTTTATCGACTTCAAAAAAGAACGAGATTCTTGATTCGGCTGTATTTTTATTTATTTAAAAAAATGTCGGCGTTATGCGGTAAGCATAATTCCGTCATTGCTATTTTTTTTACCTGAAAAGTTAGGTATGTATTTCCAAAGTCTTTAAAATCAGTTCAACAATTTTGTTATGAAGACGGTTTTTCAAAACATAAATGTTACTATAATTATTACCTACCACATACATAAGTGGCAGGAAATAGTAAAACGTAGAAACTCAATACCTACATCTAAGCTCTTAGATGTAGGTATGTTATGTATTGATTGAAGGGAGGTAGGTACTCATTATTATTATTTGTCAGCGTATTTTTAAGTAGATTATAAAGATTTAAAGATTTAAAAGATTTATTTGATAACAAACATCAATGATACAAAAGTGTTACAACATTAAACTAGCAGGTACATACTAAACATGATGGGTAGTACAATATTTAATGCGTAAATACGCTAACTCCCACCCTAGGAGAACCTGTGTTGTGGGTAGTTAGCCTCTTTCGTCCAACTAATATCAATCGTATGAGGTTACGCTAGTTAAGAGTGCAGCAGAAAATGACATTCGAATACGATATTTTATTGTTCTTGAATAAATAAATTGAAAAATTGAAATTGGTGTATGCGTTGCGTACCTACTAAATTTGCTAAATAATTATTACCTGCGATTCTGACGTTACATTGTAAAGGGCATAACCAGTATTTATACCGAACAATTTTTTTAAATTTCCAGTTTGTTATTATTTTATCAAAGAACTTGTTACGGCAATTAGCTATCTAAGTACCTATTAAAATAGGTATTGTACGTTTAGTACTCAGATTTAAGCACGTCTCAAGCGACGAATATTTGACAGATTTTCATTGAAAACTGTCAAATATTCGTCGCTTGAGACGTGCTTAAATCTGAGTTGCGTTTCAGTATTCGGGGGTATGACATCCATTGAATAAAGTTACTCAATCAAACCTAGGTAAGTACTTTGTTTGTTTTTTGTGTGGCTGCTTCGCACACAGAACAATGCATACAAATCGATTGTTCCTAAGTAGTTGGGTAGAGGTACAGTTATTTTGTGACAGTTTTTAGAACTAATTCTCGTTCAAATCGATTGTTCTATATGTAGTGGTACAGTTATTTTGTGACAGTTTTTTAAAATGACTTCACGCTGCCGATGTCATGGCGTAGCACGTGCTACGACCCTTAAACGTATTTCGGTGTGCTACTTGCATTCTACGACTCTTCGTCTGCACCAAAAATGCTACGAGGTAATTTTTAGTGTAGACAGGAGTCGTAGCGGGCTCGTAGCACTCGCTACGACTTGAATGCTATGACAAAAAAGTCTCGTTATAATTGTTTGCCAATTTTTTTATTTCCCCGTTTCAGGTAGAGCTAGTTAACGACAACTTGTACGAATGGCACGTCCGCCTGCACCAGATCGACCCGGAGAGCGACCTGGCGGGCGACCTGCGCGAACTTCACATCGCCAACATCCTGCTGCATCTGGTGTTTCCAGAGAATTTCCCGTTCGCGCCGCCCTTCATGAGGGTCATCGAGCCTCGAATAGAGAAGGGTTTTGTTATGGAAGGTACCAATTTATTTTTGTTTTAGTTTCTGATTCCGTAATTTTAGTACCTATTTGTAAGAAATTCTTATTTGCACCATGTCTGTCTGTGAGTGAGCAGTTTTGCTCCGAGACTAAACTTTTTTAAAACGCGTCCGATCTGCGACATGATTGTTTCTCAAAGAACGATAGAAGTTTCTAATCTTCAGAATCATCAGAATCTCTAATTTGTTATTGAGTAACTAAATAGCTTGGTCTGATTTTTCTGGCATAACCAAACCAAACCATAACCATAGATTTAAATAACCACAAATACCTGACCTACCACCAATTTATCTTGAAACACCCTTTCACCAGGTGGTGCAATATGCATGGAGCTGCTAACTCCCCGCGGCTGGGCGTCCGCGTACACAGTAGAAGCCGTGGTGATGCAGTTCGCAGCGTCCGTAGTGAAGGGTCAGGGTAGAGTGGCTCGCGCGCCGCCGCGGCCATCTTGCGAGTTCTCGCGCCGACGAGCCGAAGAGGCATTCCGCTCAGTTGTGAAGACGCATGACAAGTATGGCTGGGTCACGCCGGCGCTGTCAGACGGTTGAGCGCGAGGTAAAATACTACCCGTCTATTCATATTCTCCGATGCTTGCATCGGCTCTATAAAATATTCTAGTACTAATGATGTTAGTACCTACTGTTAGCCGGTTTTGGGAATAGGACATCTCTACTCGGACCGAGTGACGAGATACATCACTAGTCGAGAGGGAAGAAAGAATGGCGTCGTAATGCGTAGTTGTATTGTGTGCTAAAGTAAAACAGAGTTCTAGCTATATTCAATGAAGAGTTTCGTCCTAATAGTACCTACAGGCACTTGGCATATTAAATTGATGCATCGTGTTAGGATATGGAGGTAATTAGTGCTATATTGAGCCGCATTCACTGCATTGAAGCAACAGAGATGATTTCTTCATAAATGATAATCTGCCGCCTCTTACCAATATCGAAACACTAAAATATACCTTTGTACGCGTTGCATGTCCGATGCGAGTCAGTAACATTGACCCAAATATCCTATAGTAGGTGCTCTGCTATAGGTGGAACGCATATGCGCTGGCATTTCGTAACTGCACCATTAATCAATTTAGTCGATCAAGCGTAAGGACCGCTATTGAATGGGTCTAGCACAATACATCTTCACGTCTGTACCTACCAGTGACAAAAACAGAAATACCTACTTACCTAAGTATGTATACATCAGTTACATCTTCACATAGGTATTAGGGATCTGTCTATACTCGGGACCTATCCGCTTATTTACCTATGTCGGGAATACAGTTATTGGTACTAGAGGTGGTTTTGGATTACACCCTCTTATGTACCTTTTGTGGTTACTGTGTGATTAAGTACGTACCTAGTACATACCTTCCACACTGATCGTATGCGCAGGTCACTTGTTCGAATAAAAAAAAATACTTCAAGAATAGCGTAACGTTAGAACGTTAAACGTAACGTTAACGTTAGAGTATGTAGGTACCTATTAGAATAGGTACAATAGGTACATACTCGTAGGTAGATAGTATTACGGTGAAAACTATCCATTGAATATACTTAATATATCTAGAACTCTGTCTATCTTTTTCACACGGCAAACAATCATCCACGTATTACGACGCCATCTTTCTATATCCCGACTAGTGATGTGTCTCGTCGCCCGGTCTCAGTAGAGATGTCCTAAACCCAAAACCGGCTAACAATAGGTACTTTGTAATGAGGGCGTAGATTAAATTCCAAAGATATTTCAAAGAAATACCTGAGTATAGTAGTAAGTGTACCAAACTAATATACTGTTTTTATTTCCAGAGCCAGCTTATCTACCGTAATGCAGAATGGATCTCTTTAGTTATTCTTCTTGAATAATTTTACTTGTAATTAGTGCAAATTTTAATAATGCTCTGCTCTGTGTAATTAGTAACCATCATTTAGATAAGGACAACGGACAGTCCCTAAAATAATACAGAAATTAGGTTCCACATCATTTAAAAATTTAATATTGTAACTATAGAAGAATACTTAACTATTTTTTATTCTGTGACTTTATTATCAATGTAGCTTTGTGACTTGCAAATGTACCTATGTAAGATGAATGTTATTCCATTCAAAAATATTCTTTATTATAAATTTGCACATAAATTCTTTGAAGAATTTAAATGCATGGATAGTAGGAAATTTTTAAATAATGGGTTTCTCAAATCTCTTCCTTCTTCTCTAGAACTAGTGCCAAAAGTTATGCTCAATGCCATCTGCATAAAGCTCAATTTTCCTCTACTTTTAATATAATAATTTTGAAATTTTCTCAACCTTTCAGATTGAAATCTTAAAAATATACCTAAGAGGAAATGTTTCCGTCCCAAAGTCATTTAAATATTTTTTTAAATTATGGTATGGACACAAGTGTAGTAGGTATGTATTTAAAATTCCACCTAACATTCTATTTGACCTTGTCATTTTAAAAGCATTCTTGGTGTATGTGATAACTTGATAAATAGGTAAGTAGGTACTATACTAGTAATTTTAATGACTATTCATTGCATGCTATTCGTACATCATAGTCTGCATGCTTCTGTGTACTAAGATTGTAGTAATCTATAAGTCAAATTATTACTACAACTATGTATGTACCTACAAGTTCTTGAGTAGTTAAATGCTCAAAATAGCAGTAGTTAATTATAAATGTGAATTGTGAATTGAAAGGCTTGTGGTAATTATAAATTTTACAGTTTTAAATAAGGAATATAATAGAAAATTGATGTTGTTTATTTGTGTAATCTACCAAAGATGTTTTATTTTTATGTAAATCCTTTCTATGCAAATTAGGCATGTGAAGAATAAAATTATTATACTAAATATTATGTGTACAATATTAATAGATGTATTAAATTACTTACCTGCTCAAATAAATGTTTTATTTTTTATTCCAATTTAGATGCCAATCCCAATTTCCCAATTAGTATCCAAATTTCCAAAGTCAATAACAATAGAACACTTAAAATAAACCCTGATTCCTATAGGGGTAAGTAAAGACCACACATGCAGAATATTAAATAGATGTAATAGAAAATTACCTATTTTGAATGAGTTTAAGTTTGTAGTTTTGTTCTTAAATATTGAGTCTGCATGCAACAACATATTATTCTTGAAAGTATGTAGGAAGTCTACAGAATCTCATGGCCAAATCAATGAAAAGTATGTCCCTACCATGTTAATGAATTAAAGTGCCTTGGGTTAAATAATAACAAGACACCCAAAACTACAACACACACCTCTACCAACTGTGGCACAGGTCGACGAACCTGGCTCCTAATAGGTAGCTAATGAACTTGAATAAAAACCCAATGTTTCACATTATTACTTTATACAAGAAAATAAAATAAAATTAAGCATTATAAATAGGTAGATGATGATTATACAAGCCAGATCACTCCCCGCCTCTCAGGGCTAACACCAGATGCAAAACAGAACCTCCTTGGACTTTGTAGTCCTGTGCTGTTTTTTCATCATTCCTGGCAACAATAGAAAACAACATGTTCACATTAAGCATGAAACTTGTTTGTACCTCCATCGAAAAGTTTTGCAAGTTTGCTAAGTCAGCTGATGCTACCAGTTTAGCATCAGCCAAACTCAGAAAACTTACAAAATATTTGCCGAAGCTTACCACTTTGGAATTACTATTGTACAATTGGTTTTTTTCATATGTATGAGGTAGGTGCACTTACATTTGTTTGCCCGAAAATATAAGACGCTGCTGTTGTGGGGGAATGCCTTCTTTTTCTTCAACCCTTTCCTTAATCCTTTCCACTTTATCCGTTGGCTCTATATCTATTTCAATTTCTTTGCCTGTAAGCGTCTGCAAGAAAACGTAGGAGAGGTTAGACCACTGTTAGGGATGAGTTTGTGTTATTTCATGAACCAAATTAGTTATAAATACATTACGTACTTTGACCTTGATCAACATGGCGAAGAAGATTAATATTTCCTTGTCTAAATTTTCTTCAAATTCTTTGATAAGCTATGCGATACACAATAAAAACACGGCAAAAAGATATGAAGGAAAGCTGCTCGCTCTAATTGATTCCGATTCTTCTTCTTTTTTTGCAATCCTTCTTCTGCTCTGTCAGTGTGACAGATTGACATTGACAAAACTATCTGAATGTCTTGTCAGTTGGATTTTGACGGCCACCAGATGTTCCGTGGCCTAGCCGTTGGCCGTGGCTGGCCATCAGCAATCAGCATCAGCATCAGGCATCAGCTAATCAGGTATTTCAGGGTATTTCAGGTATACATACCAATAAGCAGGAGTAGATCGAAGAATCCAAGTCGAACCAAACTAACAGGGATTTGGAAAAGTTTAAATTCTTTGTTGGTGTACAAAGCAAAGGCAGTCTACTCAAAGCACAACAAAAAAGTTCCTACAATACAAAACAAAGTTGGGACTGGGAGGGTTAGCCTTCAAAGTGAATTTATAAAAGGCTAAAATTGAAGTTCCTACTATCCTAGTAGGTACATGGTTGGTCTACTGCGGACTTGTGGTGGTTGATTACCAAACGTGCTGTTGACGAAATCTATGAAAATGATTTCTCTATCAGGTTTACTACGGGCTCGGTGCCCTTCCTGCTTGAGATTTCAAAACTATGGTGAGTTCAAATAGTAGATGATCAATAGTAGACTTATAGGTACTCTAGCCAAATTCGATATGGAATGTTTTTATACAATCATTATGTGCTAACCTAAAAATCACTTGATGGTTTCATTCAAGATTTGATTGCATTGCCAGTCAATTTGAGATTTTGCCTACAATGTTTAATGCTAACAATTATGTAGTAAACTAAACATAAAAAAGAGAATTTTAGGTTTTATTGTTGTGGGTTGTTGCCAAACATTGAATGTGGCTAGACTATATCCTACAATCAAAACTCCTCAACTTTATTGTATTTATATTATTTTAGCCACAAGAAAAAGGTTTTACCGTGGTACAGGCATTGTTCAGAATGATTCAAAATGGGAAGTCACATTGGATCACCGGCGATTGAAGACCCCCAATGGAAAAGCTATGCTGGTAGATAGTGAACCACTTGCCAGAGCCATCGCTGCAGAGTGGGATGCACAGACTGATTCTATTAGGCAGGCTACTATGCACTTGGTAAATCTACACTAATATTATAAAAATAATAATTATAAGTTTAAAAAACTTGAGAAACCGACTTCATTGTCAAACGGCTAAACCGATTTTAATCAAATTTGTTTGGGACAATCTGGACGTAAGAATAACCAAATAAAAAAAATAAAATCTAAATCGGTTCATAAATGACGAAGGCATGCAGTTACAAACATTAAAAAAAATATTTTAAAAAAACGGCAACACCGATTTTAATAAAATTAAAATGGGACCAATCTGGAAGCAGTACCTTTCAGATAAAAAAATAATTTTTCAAAACAAAAAAAAAACATACAACCGAATTGAGAACCTCCTCCTTTTTGATTGGAAGTCGGTTAAAAAATGGTTTGTATGTAACAAATAAACTCAAAAAGTATTGGACGAATTTCAAAAATACTTTCACCAAGAAAAAGCCACATTATCCCTTTGTGACACAGGCAATTTTTAACAACCCCTTCCATGCAAAGTTGGGGCGGATCGCTAGTTTTAAATTAGTTTATTCCTTATTTCGAGACTTCATCAACTTTTCAATGAGTTATATGATTTCCAATTACATGAAGTATTCAAATAATGATTTTAAGATTAAATTTAATCATTATCAGCCTTCATAAGTCCACAGTTGAACATAAGCGCCCCCCCCCCCTGTAGGGGGTTTGGGGGGGGGCATGCTTTGAATTCGCCTTGGTGTTGTGTACTTGGTAGTCTGATAAGAATGTTTTTTTCAGACTGCTCTTTGCAATACTGCTCTTGATAATCCAGGAAAGTTATCATCCCATGATATTGTCAACTACATACTGGAATATTTCCCCACAGACACACTACTATTTCTGACAGATGTAAGTACTTAAAAAAAAACAAATAAATAAAAATAATTGACAGCCTTTACAACTCAAGTGGTAGTAGAGTCCGCGCAAGATAAATCTGCACGTGACTGAAACATGACAATAAATCGACTGGAAATATAATTTCCGATTACAAAAATGATGGGTGAAATCGAACTTGCATTGTGTTTAATGCAAGTTCATATTTGTGATTGGAACATTATAAGAAGTCAGTTTCTTTTAAATTTTTCGCATCTGTCACGCGCAGAGTTATCTTGCGCAGACTCTAGCTCTGCCGTGCTGGAGTAGAAGCCATGAGTTCGATCCCCACAGAAAATAATATGTACACATGTATGGTGAACATAGAAGTTTGTTCTCTGTCTGGGTGTTATTTGTATTTATTAGTAGCTCTGTTTAGTTTAGAGCTAGATAATGGTTTGTGGCTGGCTCACAATATTTATTATTTGTTATGAGATACACAATACATTATTACTTTCTAAAATCTATTCTTATGACCTATAATAGGTATCTGTTATGAAATCTTTTTAAAAATATTTAGGAGGCCCTGTTTAGTTTAGAGCAAGGTGTGTGGATGGCCCACAGTATTTATTATTTTTTAGTAAATCAAGTATTTATTAAATTCTTTTGAATAATATTTTAGGAAGAGGAAGAACTAAGAGCTCTGCAAGAAGAGAAGTGGATGCCCATACTGGAATGGTTCCAGAAGAGGTTCAATGTGAAGCAAGAGATCTGCACAGGCTTGGATCCCCCACCAATGCAAACGGAAACCAGAGCAGTTTTAGCAAGACACTTCCTTTCCTACAACTTTCCTGCACTCAATGGTGAATAGTATTAAGCTCCGTACTCACATTCGGTATTACTCTATAGCTTTACTCCCAAAATATTAACATGTGGACCGCAAAAGTCACAGCTCGGAAGGCTCGCTTAGAGCGGTTCGGTGAACACTGAACGGCGCGCGTCACTCGATAGGTTAATGCTGAATGTGTGGACGAAAGCCCATGCCATGGTCTTAACTCAAAACCGTATGTGAGTACGGAGCTTTAGCTTAACTTTTTTATGTAAACCAATTGGTAACTTTACTTACGGTTGTAGGCAATAAATATTGCACATCGGATTTCTCTTTCTGACGCAACATCTCTTTCTGACGCATACTACGCTTTATGAAGCCGAAATTAGCCGATGTGCAATATGTATTGCCTACGTACTAAAGTTAAAAGCACCGGTGGTCTGGTGGTAGTTACCCCACCTTCCGATCTTACGGTCAAGGGTTCGTATCCAGGTTTGTACCTCTGGATTTTTCGGTTCGAGAATTTTTTGTGCATTATGCTAGTACTGTCAAAAGGTTAAGGAAAACACCGTGAGGAAACCGGCGGCTTAGCTTAATAAGTGCGGAGCTGACCGCACGTATTTATGTCTTTCCTGTGGATTAGGCCGACTAAGCTGTCTGGATGTTATGGGTGCTGGGCAAGCTTATTCCATGTAAAAGCTTGTCCTAGGCACTATAGCGTCCCGTAAGTAGGGGCATGAGTAAAGTAAATACCAGTTGCCCCTGATTCCACGGGAAATGTTAGGAAGATGATAATGATTTCATTTGTTTATTTTTTGTCATCAGCCATTAACTTTGGAGTGGAAGCCTTGAAATCGCCTGTCCTAATGCTGGCCTGCATCGAGAAGCGCTTAGAAGCTAAAGACGCCGTCTTACTGGCTCGACTTGAAGAAGAATACCAAGTAAGTGACTGTCGTGTTTTATACTAGCGGCCGCCCGCGGCTTCGCTCGCCCCGTCCCCGTTACGCCCCATTCCCGTTACTTACATCCGTTCTACGTTACTTTTTTTTAGATAAAATGCTATTTGGGCAGCTCGTGCCAAAGCGCCCAAATGCTAGAAACATTTCATCATCCATAATATAGCTAAAATTAAAAATATAAAGCGTTTCAGCTGATCGCCATCGCCGTCGCCTAGATGTGCGATGGCCTTAAATATTGAAATTTGTTATTTGTACTTACGTTCGCAACCCCAATAAAAGCTTCTATCTAGCAAGTCAAAACTATCTAATATTTTAGTTTTCGAGTTCTCACCAATTGACCCACAAACACGCTACAGTAAGACTATAAAATATGCGTCCAAATCTGGACCAGGCCGGAATGCTACATGCTATAAACTAATCAAATTAGGCCAAATGTTATGAAATTATTTACATGAATTCCAGACCTAAAAAGATACTGATTTTTTCTTGAAACTGGCACATTAAAATGAAATAAACACCAGTTTGCTTAGACAAAACATCAAAAAGTCAAAGATCAGTAAATAGGCGACCCAGATTAGCCCAGGAATACACCAAATGCCGATGACCTATTTAATAGAATCGCCTATTTCCTAATAGGCACTATACTGGATAGACACTTGCGTATGTTAGTCGCAGTGATTTTACTACTTACAGTTTAGGAGATATTTATATTGTCTTCAAGTAAGATGGTGGTGGTATCATAGAACATGCCTATTTCTGCAGTGTAGCAGCATTGCTATGTTTCGGTTTGAAGGGTGTCGGTGAAATTACTGGCACGTGGGGCTGAATATCTGTATGCCTCAAGTTGATGGACGCAGGGAAGTGCATTGTAGGGCACAGTCTTGACGTGCGTGACAATGCTTTGTTATAGGCGATGGTTACCACTTAACATCAGGCCACATGCTTGTCTATGGCTATACATTTCTATAGAACTAATAGAATTGACCAATTTCTAAAAGTACTATAGAACAAATGGGAGTTACCGGTTTCATCAGCTAGTTGTATAAAAAGATAGATCGCTTAATGTCGCTTAGTTCTCTTTTGTTTCCTACTATGCTTGATAAGTGATAACCGTTGGGGAATAAAGGTTCTCGAATGGCCGAACCGGAAGACGAAGCGTAGGGCGCCCACCCACCAGATGGGCCGACGACATTGTTAAGATCGCGGGAAGTCGATGGATGGAAAGCGCTCAGAATCATTCTTCCTGGAAATGTGTAGGGGAGGCCTAGGTCCAGCAGTGGACTTCTTCAGGCTGATGATGATGATGATGCCTAATAGCTATGAATCACTTTAAAACAAAACCAAAAGAATAAGTAGCAAGGACGTCTTTGTCAGGTAATTGTTAAATTGTTGCAGGCGGCTCGCTGGGGCCGCGTGACGTGGGCGCATGAGCTGAGTCAAGTGGAGCTCACGGCGCGAGTAGCCGCTTCGCTACTCGTCATACAAACCTGCACGGAACACCGTACGGCTAAGAAAAAAGCTAATCCAGAAACCGTACAAATATAGAACCTTGTCTAGTTGAAAAGGAATATTAAACATGTTGAGCCAGATTTTTTGTTGATTTTAAATAGTGTTATTTCAATTTATAATCAAGACTATAACCAGACAAATTATGATAGTAAGACGTAAGAACAAAACTAAATAGGTCAATCTAATTTAGATAAACACTGCCGAAAAGCATTCACACGGCCATAAACTCAACGATAAAAAAATCAAGAAGCTAGCGGAAACCAAAAGTGAGGTCGGGATACAAGAATGAAATGAAAATAGCAAAAAGTGAGTCGCGAAGTTGTACTAAATATAGCCAGGGCGGGCGGCGCGCGCTCCGCCGGCCGCGACCTCGCTTTGTTCACAACTCAGCGCGCTAGTCTCATTGTTGCATCTCTGCTACATCAACAATCACAGACTACATTTACCATTTTACTACAGTTACCTAGTGCAAAGTAAACAACATTCAGGTTAGGCCAGAAGCTAAAGTTACTAAAATAAAACGGAAGTGTTTAAAATAACGCCGCGCTGGTGTGAAATATCGAGGTTAATAATGCTCTAGTTTGTGTTTGAAAAGTTGCAGCTGCTGATTCACTTCGCCAACGCGTAAGTAAATTCTGATAATAATTATATTTAAATAAATAAAATAGAAGGTTTAGAATATTCACTCATGTAGTTTAAATATTTAGGGCATGTTTAGGTACCACCTATACGGGCAGATCAAACAGCTATACCATTAAAAACGTAATGAACAGACTGCTTGAGCAATCGCCAGCGCAACTGCAGATGCTATGACGCAACACTACTTATCAAAAATGTCTTCCACATACCCAATCATACAATCTTCTTTTCATTGAAATAAGTACACGAGACAGCTTGAACAGTCACGAATGCGCTGAGCGGTCAGCATAACGGCGGAAGTCGTTCTTTCGCCTACCCACACCGACAACAGCTCTCGACATCTCCCTCGCATGCCCCGTTACGTGTTGTATTATCTGCCGGCTACTCGAAAGACAGACTTCCGCCATTCTGCTGACCGCTCAGCGCATTCGCGAATGTTCAAGCGGTCTCGTGTATTTCAATGAAAAGTATAGATTGTATTAATCGTAGTTCGCTAAGGTGCTGGAGCTCGAAGCTCCAAGCTTTATCATGTCGGATTACTTTTCAACCTTTCTACCTTTATTTGCATTAATAAGTAATTAACCTAAACTGTGTTTGATAATAGGGGTAATGAGCGCCGTGGAGGTGGAGGCTCCGCGGCCGCGTCCTCTCTCCGGGGGGCTGTGGACTCTGTTCTCGTGGCTGCGGCGCGACGAGCACTCCTCCAGCGACAGTCTCTCCAGCGTCGGCTCTGACCGAACCGCCGCCAGCTTCGCCTTCCTCGGGCCCGGAAACTACGCGACCAACGCTGACCCGCGAGTCATCCCAGCGCCCGGACCGCCCACGGATTCCTATAAGAAGCGGGTGCGCGATAGGAACCTGCGCAGGCATCACGACCGCGATATAACTCTTCTAAGAAAGTACGGTCTGCACGGTTTCGACGCGTTCAGTCTCCCGAACGCGCGGAGAGTAGCCGCAGCATCGACCGAACGCAGTGAACGCGACCGACGCGCGACAAGCGAGCTCTTGCAGCGTCGTGCACACGTGCCTGGCAAGCGACGCGCGCCGCTGCCTCCTTCGGCACCCTCTACCCTCACGAGAACGCGATCCAGGAAGCGCCCAGCACCGCAACCACCTTTCCCACTAACCAGTACCCCTAAAATACCCGAGGAAGATACAGATATCGATAACCTACTGAATAACTCTGATACCTTACCGATGCACTCCCAACGTGTTACCGATAAACAACCCCTGAAGCACAACGAAGTGACGATGGGCTGCAAATATGAAAAATATAGTAAAAAAGAAAAACAACAGGAATCGACCCCCAAAGAAGTCAAGCCTCGACAAGATAAAAGCTTTTTAAAGCAGATATTTGAAAATAAGAAAAGGAACTCTGCAATAGAGACCTCGTCGGTGAAACTTCTGCCGAGTATCAGTGAATTAGATAAACAGGCGCATGAAATTATAGAAAGGTATAAATTAAAAGAATTAGAACAAAGTGGCCAGCACAGACTAGATAATGAAACACCTGGATCTTCGACGCAGGTGGAAGCTTGGATCTGCACCAGATGCTTGAGAAAATACAACGCAACTGTCATCACTTGCCTTTACTGCTTACCTTTGGAAAATGCATTACTTAATAACTCAACTAAAACTTCTAAAGTTAGTAATAATGCTACTCAAACGACGAACAGCCAAAGAAGTGGTCTTGAAGATAAAGAAAAGCTGAAAGAAATCCTTAAAGAAATGAAGAATAGTCTTCCTAAAAACCCAACGGCTGGTCCTTCTATGTCGAAAAATAACTGCTCAAGTGTAATAGAATCTAAGAGAGATCACAATAGAACGGAAGAAGCTGCTACTCTGAGAATAGGCAGTTTTGTTTCAACAGAAACTAAAAAGATCCCTGCTGCTGTACCTTTATCTCCAATTCGTAAGCCAAATGATAGAGAAACAGGTTCTCGGGGACCTACCAACGATTCACTCGCAACAATTGACAATGTTTTGGTAACACAACCGGAAGTATTAGTGCACACAAAAGCTAATATTGTGATCGTAGACAAACCTAGTAGAAGAGTTGGATCAGATGAATCAAAGCCACCCAATATCATTGTGACCAGAAAGGTCGATAATGTTACCAAAACACAAATAGCTAGTCAATTATTAAACGCTGAAAGATCCTCAAAGTCAAGTGGTATTTCAAGATCGGATATAAATACCCCATTGAAGGTTTCATCGTTATTCAACCCCATCTATATGCCCAAGAACCTGAACACCAGAGCACATGTAGCACCATCTACGATAGAAATAACAGAACTAAAAGTTGCGCAAAAAGATAAAGCAAAACCTGTCGTATCGACAAACATTATTAGCGATGTAGCATTACCAAAAGCTTCAGAGCCTAAAAAAGTTCCTAGCGTAATACAATTAGATGTAACAAAGCTAGAACCAAAACGGGACAAAGAGATAAAACAGCAGTCTGCAAATGACAAAACAGTTATTGTCAAGAAAGTTGTAGAAACTCAAACTTCTGGTGCAAAAGTATATGAAAGTACAATTCCGGTAAAATCACAAAGTACTAGCGCAGCAGAAAATATTATTGATAAATTAGACCAACATTCTAGACGACGGAATTTGATCAATCAACTCGAACAGTCCATAGCGAAAGGCGATGAGCGTGCAGCGGCCGATGCTGCAGTGAAATTGGCACAACTGAGACTATCCTGTTCTGTTCTATCGTTCTCTTCGCAAATAGTAGCAGAAGCTTCCACTTCTTCGTCAGAAACCCCTAGTCAAAGCGTTAAAACTGATAACAATACAGACGCTCCAAAGTCTTCACAGTCTACTAAAATAGAAACTGTAACACCAACGGTTGCATCAATAAAATCATTAGAATCAATAGACAAAAGCAATTTAGAAAAAATAAATAAGAATCACATCAACGATACCAATATGCACGATCAAATCAAAACACGTCCGAATGCAGTACCCGAGGCAGTTACGTCTAAACCAGCATCGGAATTAAATGAAGTAAAAATCCAGAGAAATGATGCTGCTTTGCAAAATCTGTCTCGAAGCGCACCTTCCACATCCAAAGATACTGAGAACAAATATACCAATGACGATGTTCCGTAAGTATCCTTCATGAATACTTAGAATATTCCCTTCATTTATTGCCTAAAACAAAATATGGATGAACTAGTGACCTGCCCCCGCTCCGCACGGATGTAAAAATTCAAAGGCTAACTAACTTAGTTACTTAAATTTTTATCTACTTTTTCTAAATTGCACTTGTGCGAATCCGATGTGGGTCGCTAGTTATAAATATAGCCTTTTATTGAAGAATTATACGCCAGTAAAATTAGGTAAGGATCTCGGAATTCGAGATACCCAGCTGTAAGTCTGTAAATACTTGTATATTGACACCCTAAAAGTTGTCTCAAAACCTACATACAGTGGTGGACACATAATTAAAGACACCCCCCAATTGATCACAATAAACTTGATTTTAGCACTACCATTAGCCAAAGTAGGTATTCAATTTAATGTAATTGTTACTAAATCATACAAGACGTTGTATTCTTAAAATAGATAACAAAAAAACTTGCGTTGCTTAGTAGTTTAGACACTGCTCACTATTCGAATCTAATACCAACTTTTTTAACACACCTCTAGCTTGGTCAGCTAATTAAAGACAGTGCACGCTTTGTTCTGAATTACAAAAAATAAAAATGAACTACACTCGGTTTTTCATTGTTTTGCCTCGTATATGCATGAAACGTCAACATTAATTACAGCAGTTTACTTTTTGTATTCAAATTAATACGTTTTATACCCATCAATATGGGAAAAAACAAAGAGTTGCGATTCATCCACTAGAAAGACAATCTTGGACTTTCATAGCAAAGGTTGGTCATACAGAACAATCGCAAACCATTTGAGCTGTTCTAAGGACATGGTTATGAATGCTATAAAGCATTTTAAGAAGTTCAATACGACCGTAAACGTACCCAGAAAACCGAAACCTAGAAAAACTACTCGCCAGGAAGACTCTAAGATGGTGTTGCTGGCAAAAAAAGAACCGTTCAAAGGATCAGAACTGATACGCTCGGAAATATATGGGGCAGGAGGGTCGACGGATATGTCTGCAAGGACTATAAGATGGAGACTATAAGAGGCAAACTTGTACGGAAGAGTGTCTCGGAAGGTGCCACTTTTGAAAAAGCAAAATGTTAAAGCAACGTTAGCGTTTGCCAAGAAATATGAACACTGGACTGAACAAAAGTGGAAAAATGTGCTTTTTTTGGATGAAACAAAAATTAATATGATTAATTCTGACGGAAAACAATATGTTAGACGCCCCCCGACCAAAGAAATGGATCCGAAGTACACCGAGAAAGTAGTGAAACATGGAGGGAGAAATATCAAAGTGTGGGGCTGTTTTTCATGACTTGGTGTCAGACCTGTCAGGAAGATAGAAAGCAATATAGATAAATGCCAGTACAAAAATATTTTAGAAGAAACTATGCTGCCCTATGCTGAGTAAAATTTACCGATCATTTGGACTTTTCAACAGGATAATGATCCGAACACACCACACAAGTAGTTAAAAATTTCTTACGGAGCCAGCTTGTGACAATTTTGGATTGGCCCCCATACAGCCTGGATTTAAATCAGATCGAAAACTTGTGATACCAGATGAAGAAGACAATGGCGGCAAAGCGTACATCAAACGTCGATCAACTTTACAAAGCTTTTACAGAAGCGTGGTAACTAATTCCGGTACAAGCTTGTACAAAATTGATCGCTCCCATGGCTAAGAGGTGTCGTGCTGTTATTGTTGCAAAAGGACATGCGACCAAGGGTTAATACGCATTGGAATGCTTTATAAAAATGTGTGAGAAACCTTACGTACTGAAATAACTTCAATGATAACTCAATTTTTTAAAATTTCTTGTTACGAAATGAAGTGTCTTTAATTATATGGCCAGATCTTACTAATCTTATTTTTTATTTACACTGCTTACATTCAAGTTTTACCGAATAAAAGGCAAGTTTTGTTGTAAATGTATCGTTTAAACATAACACAGTAACAACACAAATAAAAATTAATTATGCAGCAAGTTACAATAGCGGTCTGATAAAATCTGTACAGAGAAATAGGTTAGTTTTTTCAATATGCTTCCAGTGTCTTTAATTATGTGACCACCACTGTATATGGTAGGGTGTGCGCAACTATTAAATTTCAAGGTCAAAAAACTTTTTTGGAAATATCTCGTTTCCTATGGGTTTTTTTCTATTTGTATTTAATATCAATATTGTATAATATAAAATTCTACACAATTTTTGTTTAAAAACATTTTTCGTACGGTCTTGAAATTTAATAGTCCCTACCATATGCAGGTTTTGAGACAACTTTTAGGGTGTCAATATACAAGTATTTAGAGACTTACAGCTGGGTATCTCGAATTCCGAGATTCTTACCTAATTTAAGCTTAAATGACTGGCCTATTATACTGGTGAAACAGTTTTTGAAATCGGTCCAGTAGTTTTTAAGACTGTTCGTCACAAAAATACAAATCTTTCCTTATTTATAATATTACCTACTTTTTTATTTGATTTTTGATATCCAATGGCCTCTTGTTTTCAGAATTCTTGTTTGGGTGGAAGACAAAGAAACGACCCGGGGACCTGTTCAAATACACGTGGCTCGCAATGCCACGTTGGGCGAGCTGCGGCTACAAGCGTCTAAGTCGTTAGGGCTAGCTGTTCGGATGCAGCGCTGGATCATCGGCCGCGCGCTTTGCTCCGACGATGCCACGCCCCTCGTCTCGCTCGCAGGGCCCGACATGAGCGCACCTTTCTATCTGTGCCTGGTGGAATCTGGTTAGTATAGCAACAATAAACATTTTTATCTACTCGCTTTACTGTCTGGTATCACAAATTAGCTTCTGAACAGCAGGGTGCGTGGTCGATTCCCAACTGGGATAGCCATCTGCGTGATGAACATACTTCGTTGACTCGTAGGTGTGTGGGTGTCTTAATGTAACGATAATTGATCCAATTCAAGTTTATCAACTGCATAGTAATGTTATGGAATTGAATGTACTTTACTCTTCATTAATCCAATAAATATTTTTCATCTTTTCCAGAAGCGAAAGAACCAGTGAAGGCAAATATTGCCCATAAACCTAACAACGAGACCGGCAATTTTTACAGTGATTTAGTCAAACTGGAGCAACAGCCGACTGTCTCAAACGCGGAGGCGTTCCAATGTGACGTGTGCATGGAAGAGTGCACTCCCGGGCAGGGCGTTGTATTGAGAGAATGTGTCCACTCATTCTGCAACGAATGCTTATCGGATGTCGTGCGACACAGCGAGGAGCCAGTGGTGTCCTGCCCGGCGACGGGATGCCGAGGCGTTTTGCAAGAAAGAGAGATAAAAGGTTTACGGTCCTTAAAAGAAGAGATCCCAACCCTTTATTTGTCCTACCTGTAATTTTTTCAATAAAAACATTTTGATTTTTGATTTTGATTTTTTTGAAAAGGTCTCGTGACGCCCGAGGATTATGAGAGGTGGCTAGCGCGCGGTCTGGCCATGGCAGAGAGTGGCACGCGCAACGCATTCCATTGCCGCACGCGGGACTGCACCGGCTGGGCGCTCTGTGAGCCGGGAGTCAGGCGGTTTCCTTGCCCTGTGTGTAAACGCACCAATTGCGTACCCTGCCAGGTAATAACCATTTGGCCTACTCACGTTATAGTAACCTATTTGTAGTGTGTGTGAGCGAAAGTTTCGACTGTTGCTTTGAGAACGGTGTGACTCAATTCTACAGATTAGGATGATACTAGGAAAGTTAGGTTTCACTTAGTTTAAATGATTAATAGGAAAGTAGGTCTTTACGAAACTAGCGGCCTGGGACGAGTTATCCTTCTAACACCACTAGTTTGTCCCGAAGTAGGTATCGTGACCACGTTTCACCTGATTTGTGCTTGATCAAGTTAGTATTAGAGTCCGCGCCACGACTGCTGTCCTACGGCAAAACTAGGAACTAAGCCTCTTTCGGACAAAAATAGTTTAAAAAACATGCTCGTAGAATTAAGATTCTGCGACGACAGCGCCGCGAGTTCGGACTTCAATAGTAGCACGGGCACTCTTATCTATTCAGGTGACCACTGAACTCAATGCTCAAGCCCTGATTATGACCATGATGTGGGCCGAACTTTCTAGGGACGAATATGGCATAAATCCATGAAACTCGACTCAAAACGTAGGTAGGTAGGTACTACTAGACAAAGCGATGAAAAATTGATTGGAATTATTTTACAGGCTATACACGAGGGAGAAACTTGTACACAGCATCGTGTTAAACTCGAGACGGCTGCTGTAGCAAATGCTACAGATCAGACAGACGAGGGTACTCGCGCGTTGCTGGAGTCACTCATCGCCCGCGGCGAAGCGCTCGAGTGTCCGGAATGCAGCGCCATTATCACCAAGAAATGGGGATGCGATTGGATCAAGTGTTCAGCGTGCAAGACCGAGATCTGCTGGGTGACGCGCGGCCGGCGCTGGGGCCCGGCCGGCCGTGGGGACACCAGCGCGGGCTGTCGCTGCGGCCTCGATGGAATCAAATGTCACCCTTCTTGCGGATACTGTCATTAATCTTTAGGTAGATTGTACCTACTACCATCTACATTTGCGAACTTTAAATGAAATCGCTTCATCTAGACAATTTTTAACTTTAAGGCCTCGGCCTCGAATTTAGCGGGCAGCGGGGCGGCAGCGGCGGCGGCGCGGGAGCGGCAGGATTCTTATGCGTAAAATCAAATGGACCCCCCGCCCCGCTGCCCGCTAAATTCGAGGCCGAGGCCAAGACCTCACCATGTAACATAATAATTGCAATAAATAATACGAGTATGCATGTCCTAGGAATTGTAGCCAGCCCTCCTTCGAACTTCTCTGAGCTGTTGGACGTCTTTTGATAGCTAAAAAATTACCTATAGAAATTGTGTAAAAATTAGAATTATAACAACTTTCCATGGAGCGATGGTCTGAAGTAAACTTAAATAAAATAATTGGGATAAAAAGGGGTAATTCACTAGCTAGAATATATTACTAAGCAAGTAGGTACCTACATATTTAAACTTATACTTCTAATTTTAAGATATAGTCAACACAAGAGATAAATAAAGATATTTCTAATTTCACGTCACAAAGCTTCACTCTCATACTCATTGGAAGTGAGTACTGTTGAAATAATATAATATAGCAATCTATTTTTGGGCTCAAACTTAATTTCACTGTTAAATCATTCTATGGCTAGGTAAATAAAAATACCACCATGATAGACACCAATTGAAACATGTATCATAGCAGCTAGGTTTTCATAAATTGAAGATCAAATTTATATTAACGTAGTAAAAAGTAGTTTACTGGATAAATAGAAATATCTGGGCATGTGCTTTTTAAAACTGTCAACACAATATTTATTTTATTCTTATATTAAAGTACATGATAAATATACATTACTAGTTTATTATTTAAACTTGCACTTGCACCAATAAAGAATAAAGAATTAGTTTTTAAGATATTTATTGTTATTTTAGTCTACAGTGGAAAGAGATGCTTAAATCACACATCTGAGTCACAAATTCAATAAAATTTATTGTTTTCTGCTGTTTTTAGACTTATCACTAGAACCGATAACTAACTTATTAATAGCGACGCATGCCTCCACGTCCTGGGCCGCCGCGGCCCATGCCTGGAGGAGCACCCATCATGCCAGGTGGAGGACCACCCATCATTGGGCCACCACGCATCTGTGGGGGCGCTGACATTTGCCCTCGAGAGCCAGCAGCCATGTGTTGATGCGAGGGTCCGCCCACACCTCGCGCAGGTCCCTGCAAGCCAGGCGGGGGGCCACCGGGCCCGGAGCCCCGACCAGCAGCGCGGCCGCCACCCGGGCCCCCCATGCCACCCGGCAATGGAACTCGGGGTAAACCCTCTTCTGGTGGAGGAGGTCCTTCAATTGTTAAAGATACAATATTTTCCCCGCGTAGAAGTACAAATCCTAGAGTTCTTTTTTCTTCCCTGTCGGCAGCTTTGCTGGTTTTAGATCTGATTTTTCTAAACTCTTCACAGTCTCCTAGTATAAGATTCATATGCTTATCAAATGCTTTGAATGTTCCAATAAATATTCGGGAGTCTTGTAATATCACTCTCACTCTATAGTTCAGATGCTGTTGCATCTTATTGTTTTTTCCAATCGTCTGAAATCAAAGGTTTGTTATTAATCAACCTGTCACAGCTCAGTTGGCTGTATCCCTGCCTACTGCATGGTAGTTTGTGGGTTTGCACCGAGAACGAATATTTGTGTGGTTAACATAGATGTGAAATACTTAGATGTAGACGTTTACAAGAGATAATGGTAGATAAAATATGCCAAATAGGCCCTAACTCAGCTTTTTGCTGCCTCAAAATGCATTATCTACTATGCGAAGTAGAAAGGGGGTTACAATTGAAATCATTGAAAAAAATTATAATAAAATTAAAAACAATAACTGAAGAAACGAATGAACGGTTGGTATCTGCCTGGGTAAAGTAGGTCTTTACAAAAAAAGTACCTATGCTAGTATTATATCAACTATCTAGTTCCCATAAATAAAGCTCTGCTTAGTTCGGGCTTAGACAGTGTGGTGTGGATTGTCCATAATATTTATTTACTTTATCTCCTTCGTTTATAGTAATGTAGTGATTGTAGGCCATGGGGTGCATAACTAATCCTGCAGTAAATACAATACACTAGACTCTTGATATACCTAATAAAACAGAAAATAATGTTTCTATTCATAGCCTTTCACTTCATCAATTAAATCAACAATCTATTTATCCATAGCTAGAGCATATCAAGATATGACTCGTAATTTCATCCAATAAATAAACTAGATCATGAAGAAACAAGTAGTTTTGAAAGATTAAAATCAAGTTTTGTACGGGTTATCCTACGTTTTATAGGACTTGATATTATGGAATGTTACGCTATAAGCTCGTTTAAAATGAATATTAATGCTTCTTTTTTACATTTTGCTATTTGATGTTAGTAAACATACATTGGTTAGGCTGCTGCCGCCATAAATATTTCAAGCCGACCGGTAATAATAATAAAAATAATGATTGAAATAAAACCTAAAGTAATCATACAAAAAAACATAAATAGTACTTACCATTTTGAGCTCGTGATTATCAACCTTTTCAGCGATAAATTTCACAACTTCACTAACACAAATTTCTAGCTACTAGCAAAACAAAAACAATGGCATCAATCGAATGAAACGAAACGAAACGAACGAACCGAACCAAATCGACCAACCAACAGTGTTGTCATCTTGGTTTTTGAAAAAGGGCAGCTAGAAAAAGCGAGATGTAGCAAATTTTGTCATCAAGATAGTTAAAACTAAATATGCTAGAAAGGATAAAATGCAAAGGATTAGAAATAGTATATTTGAAACGAATCAAAAGAAAGTGCAAAATCTAACTATAACTATGTTTATTAAATTGTTAAAATCAGAATCTTCATCAGAATCGTTAAAATCATATCTACCAAAGCAGAAGAAGTTTGTTACTTACTATAACTAAGCTTTCAAAACATTCACACACTTTAAGTAGGTATCAAAACACTGAAGACACATGACAGTGTTCGGTTTACTCGCTATTAGTCGGTTTAGACTGTTTATTAGAAACAAACTTGAGAAATTCCCCAGTAAAGAAGCAAAAATTACCATGGCAAAAAAATAAATAAATATTGTAGAAAATCTATACAACGCTATCTTTCCCCAAACTAAGCAGGAGCTTGTACTATGGGAACCAGTAGCTGATATAATAATAAAATATATTATGTATATTTTTTTGTAAAAACATACTTAGAATACAATATAATACCCAGACAGAACAAACATCTGTGTTCACCACATAAATATTTGTTCTCGGTGGGGATCGAAACCACGACCCACGTCCTGCGCAGAAGGCAGAGCTACCACCAACTGAGCTGAGAGGCCAGTCAAAGTCAGCAAATCTATGCTATACCCAATTATTAGTAATCATAAAGTGTGAATTGACAAAATCTATACTACATGGAGCACATTGTTTCACAACTTGATAATCGTGATGCAGTTTTCGTATCGCTTAAAAAGGGCTAGATTGCTCTCTTCGGGCTAAAGCATGCTAGATCTAGCCCAAAAAGGGCTAAGGTGGCAGCACTATCAACCAAACAGTACCGGCGGCGGCGCGGCGCGCGGTTGGGAATCCGGGCTTTTTTCAAAGTTTGTACTAGCGCTGGAAATAACGTCGTTTTGCCAAGTCTTCCTTGCTTGTCAGAATAATAGCTATTTAAACTACGTCCAAGCCAAGTTAAATTTTAATGGATGGGGGATACCATTAAAATTAATTGAAAAAGGCTTGCTAGGGTGGTATTATTTATAAACAGTCACTTTGATAGTTGAGCTGTCAAATCTATTGCGCCGCGGCGCGGCGGCGCCCCCGTCGCGTATTTAAACAATAGAAGGATAACTGCGGGCGGGACCTATTAAATATTCTATTGTTATTTCTATTGTTATTCGTAAATCTTTATTTTTCTTTAAATCTTTGTTATTCGTAAATCTTTGTATGCTTATAACTTCTGTCTATAAAGAGACAGAAGTTATAAGCAGAGATAAGTTGTTAAGGACTACTGGACTGAACTTTATAAAATTCAGTCCAGTAGTCCTTATCAACTTTGTCATCTTTTTCCAGTTTACTTTATCAAAAACCTTTTTGAGATCTATAAATGCAATGTGTGTATTTAGTCATACGTCCATTCTTCTATCCACTATCAGCCTCAAGGCTAAGATTGCATCTCGCGTTCCTTTGTTTCTCCTGAAGCAATACTGGTCATCGCTTAGGTTATATTAAATTTTCGGTCTTATTTTTAATATTATTTTAGAGTGCGATAATGTGTTTGTTTGTGGAATAAAGTGTACCTACATGTAAGTACATAGGTACATACTTTATTTTTATGGTGGGCATTTTTTACTCCCTAAAATCCGGTAAGACCTACCTACCAATCGAAATTACCTACCTACCTTCCAAGGATAAAATCTTATACCTTTAAACGAGAAAATCTTGTATATATCCTTATTAATATTATAAATGCGTGTAACTCTGTCTGTCTGTCTGTCCGGCTTTCACGCCAAAACTACTGAACCGATTGAAATGAAATTTGGTACACAGATAGTTGAGGGCCTGAGGAAGGACATAGGCATACTTTTTATTGCGAAAAAAAGGTTGTAAGGGGTTGAAAATAGGGGTTGAAATTTGTATGGAAGTATCGTCATTTTTAGAGCTAGAAACTTATTTTTTAGTCTGTTGATTTGATATAAAAATATGACATTCAAAGTTTGTGCTGGGTGGGGTAGAGGGAGGGGAGTACAGGGGGGAGTTTGGAGGGGAGGTGCGGGGGAGTGTGGAGGGGAGTACAGGGGGGAGTGTGGAGGGGAGGTGCGAGAAGGATGCGAGGGGAGTGTGGAGGGGAGGTGCAAGGGGCGATGCGAGGGAGTGTAGAGGGGAGTACAGGGGGGAGTGTGGAGGGGAGGTGCGAGGGGTGATACGGGGGGAGTGTGGAGGGGAGTACAGGGGGAGTGTGGATGGGAGGTGTGGGGTGAGGAGAGAGGGGGCGTGTGGAGGGGAGGTGCGGGGGGAGTGTGGGGGGAGTGGGGACGGGAGGTGCGGGGGGAGTGTAGAGGAGAGGTGCGAGGGGGTATGTGGGGGGAGTTTGTAGGGAAGTGCGGGAGGAGTTTGGTGGGGAGTGCAAAGGGGGAGTACAGGGGGATTGTGGAGGGGTGTCTGGGGGGAGTGCGGGGGGGAATGTGGGGGGGGTGTTGAGAAGAGTGGGGGGAGTGTGGGGGGAGTTCAGAGAGGAATGCGGGGGGAAGAAAGTGTGGCGTAGTACGCCGCCATAATTATGTCTAAGTTTAGTAAGAGGGCAGACGAAAGTGTCACGTGCACGCGAATATGACGTTGTTATTTAATTACTGTTTTCTTCCGCTGCAAATTAAAAATGCTACCCATAGACACTATTCCATGCGGACGAAGTCGCGGGCACAGCTAGTATCTAGATATATTCGGAAATGGCACCAACGATTTTCATGAAATTTGGTATACAGGGGTTTTCGGGGACGATAAATCGATCTAGCTAGGATTTATTTTTAGAAAATATCGGCGTTCGGAGTTAAAAACAAACAACTTTTTCATAATATAATTACTCCTAGCGCCATCTGTTGCTCAGAAGCAAAAACTAAGCTCTGTGAGAACCTGAGAACTCAAGGGTTATGTTTCACAGAGAACGCCATCTATTGTCGAGTTTTGGAAGTAAAGGACTACGTAAACACAAGTTCCGGATGTTTCTCATTGCACTCGTGATTTTTTTTTAAATAACCAGTTCTTATTTTTTTTATTATGTAGTATGTTAGTAAGATCAAAATGGAATACCTATGATATCATCATTCATAAGTACGTTATCAAAAAAATACCGAGCGACGCTCGGTTACTTACTGCTAGTTATATACTTAAATTACTTAATCAGGGAAAAGGCGATATTAGTAAGTTGGCAAGTAGGTACTATCGTATAACACGTACCTACTCTACTTACTGCGTCCTTACTCTTTTAAACAAATTAAAACAACGTTTCAAATGATTTGTACTGTAATATTATGGGTAAAGTATGGATACCTACATTATATGCTAAAATGCATTCTAGCTCTACACATTCACAACAAGGAATAGCCTACGTCTTCAAGAAAATAAAAATACGTGGCATATTTTTATTTTCTGTACACAAAATGCAATTGAATAGAAAATTATCACTAGTAGGTAGGTACTTATAGCTAATCCATTCTAGTCTTTGCATCATTATTCATTACTAACATCTCGATCTGAGGAGTTATTCTGAGTTTTCAACATCATTTATCGTTAGCTTAACGCAAAATGAATTATCGTTAGCGTAGTCGCTAAAGGTTATCGAGCGCGATTTTGTACGGAGAAACGATGAGCGCCCCTGGTGGGATTGTGAGAACGAATGTACTTACGAACACTACGTTATAACATTTCTCCATGCAAAATCGCGGTCAATAACCTTGAACGATTAACGACAAAATGGTGTTAAACTTAGAATAAGCCCTCGATTATGCCAACTACCAAATTTTATACACAAATATACCTAACTATACAGAAATACCTAAGAAGTACTCTAACCTAGGCACTATACGATTCACAAGCATAAAAAAACTGTACAGACTTTTCTTAGATTATAAATAATTTCGGCTAAGTATGCCAGCCGCATTTACGCCTAGGGCATGTACTTATTTTTATTCAGTGCATAAGCAGAATAGAAATAAGGTTCCGTTAGAAAGAACTATGAGCTTATTAGGGTAGGTTAATTTCTTACTGATTGCTGATTCACGTTAAATAATTGACATTAACAAAAACAATTAAGAAAAACGCCCAAGTAGTTGTCACTCACATTTTTCATCTGAAATTACCAGTTACGTTATTACGCTCGTCATCATGTTTGAAGACCTAAAAAATACACATTAAATGAAGTAGGTAGGACGATAGAATATATCAAGATAGAATCAATCAAGTACCTAATACGAATTAGGGATTCAAATCCAGAATATTAATCAGCTGCTGCGGGAGCGAATTTAATAACTGATGTGTGGCGTACTACGGGCAAAGGTAAGGGTTCCGGTTCAGAATCAGGAATAGGGAGGTGTTTTCGTTTCCGCGGAGGCAAAGTAGACTGCGCATAGTACACACTGTACTGTAAGCCAGATGACGGTACTAATGATGGAGGTGGAGAAACTATAGCCACTGCTGAAGGAGTCGGTGCTGCGGGGCTCTGTGGGGATGGCGGCGAGCTCGGAGGGGTAGGCGGCAGTTGCTGCCGACCTGCATCTACCGGATCACAGATAACTGCACCAGCTACCAGAGGAGTGATTGGCGTTATTTGCGGTGCGCGTGGGGTGTCAGTACCATGTTCTTTATATATATGAGCATCCATTTGTTTCTTGGTATTGAAAGTTCCATCGCAGACCGTACAACGATAGCAGCGTTCCCCAAAATGTTGCGTACGATGTAGTTTTAACACATGGTTATAACCAAAATCACGGAGACATATTTCACAAGTATAAGGTCGCTCTCCAGTATGAGTTCGAGAATGAACTTTTAGTTGCTTAGAACATGTGAATCCCTTACCGCAGCCAGGCGCTGGGCAGCGATAAGGTTTCTCTCCAGTATGCGTTCTAAGGTGGATCACTAACTGACCTGACTGTATGAACGTTTTATGGCAGTGAGGACATGCGTGCGGCCGCTCTCCTGTATGGATTCGAGCATGACGATGAAGTTTCCCGGAATGTTCAAATGCGGCATCACATACGTTACATCTATAAGGTCTTTCCTTGGTATGGATGCGACGGTGCACTTGTAGATTTTCTTTGACACTGAACATCTTATGGCAATATTCACATTCAAATGGTCGCTCGCCAGTATGGGTCCTGTAGTGACGAACGAGTCTCGCCGGTACTGCGAAAGTCTTGTGACAGACGTCACACCGATGAGCATCAGCGTTAGTTCGATGAGAACGTGCGTGAGCCGTGAGTGCACTTCGCGTTGAAAGTGTCAATCCACACTCGCCACACTGATGAACGCGTTCCTCTTCACCTGCGGAACGATATTGATTCACTTGAGACAAAGTTAACGATTCCATTATAGGTAATCTAAAAATAATTAGCACGCCGTTTGAAACACGACGACCGTTCACAGTATACTGTCTGTTGCGTATGGCATGCAGCGATCAGGAATATCAGGATGCACCAACATAATACGGCCACGGAGGGAAACGCGCGGGTGGAGGGGAGCGGAGTGTAAGCTGAGTGAATGTCCTCTGATAACACGTGGAGGCTTGCACCACGGTTTCGGCGCGATGAAACCGCGGTGCAGGCCTCCACGTGCCGGGCTGCCGACCCCGACGGGCGCTCGTTCCAACAGATTATTATTATTTTCTCCTCTTTCCCACCACTCCCTAGGTACTATGACTACATTAGAGGGATGATTTTCCGAAAGGAAATCATTTAGAATAGATAGAAATCATACATTAGGTAGGTAGGTTCTTTACAAAATATTTACAAGAAGGAACTCAAGTAAAAAATAGGTGACAATAATTAAACTCTCGTAGTTAGTAGGTAAGTGATGCAAATGCAACCCATATTTTTTTTTTCAGTCAACAACAAAAAAACAGTTTTCATGCAGTAGGTAAACAGCCTAGGTATTAGCTCCATTAAAAATTAATGTAGGTACCTACATAAGTAATGATTTGATATGCAAAGGGACCAGAATAATCAAAATAAACTCACCTATCATGATTCAATGATGATTTTATTAGCGTTGAAAGTGCAATGGCGTCAATGTTGGTGTAGGTTGCGCACAAGGTTTTGGCTCTATGCGCTCGTGTTAAAAACACTCACTCGACTGGCAGTCAGAGGCTGAATGCGGTAGAACTGGGCGTAGCGAATAGTGCGGTGCTACAAGGCATACGCGACAGCGGAATACCTTGATTACATGATAATAATATTTATTTAGGCAGCCCAATCCCAAAAAACAATACATTTTGTAAGGTACGTAGGTACCTACCTACTTATTTCTGACAGCAGTAACAGAGGGAGAGGATACGATACAATGAAGTAACCATGATGATTATTTTTCCAAATTGTGTGTGTTTCCCATACATAAATAATCGAATTAAACTCCTACAAATAATTAAGTAGGAAATTTATTTTTTAACAGACATCATAAAAAAGAGGCGGTTCATAATTCGGTTGCATTTCCTAATAGGTACGAGTATCAAGAGGTCAAACTTTTATAACATACACCACACGTTTAAACAGCGCGGCGCGCGCGTTTGTTGAAGGTTGGTTGGATTGGATGGAATGCTCGACCCGTGTGGAGGGTGCGGTAAGCGGGCGGCGAGGCGACACGTGGAGGCCCACCGCGGTTTCGCAGAACGCGTGTGAACTCTCAGCACAGTGCGCGTGCGTACCATAACCTGCCCCTTCCCGCACTCTCTTCCTCGCTTTGTGTTTATCTGTCTATCTGTAGGACAATAAAATATTGTTAGAGCAAGGTAGGTTTGCTTTTGCGTCGGTAGGTGGGTAGGTATCTATCATGGATACAAGACTTATTCCCGTTTGCAGAAACAAAGCTTGAGTCTGAGTCGAGCCCCAAGCATAGATTTTTAGTTCTCCATTGAAAAGCGTCAAAAATTCGAAGCTGAACTCAGACTCAAGCTTTGTTTCTGCATACGGGCCTACCTACATGCTATGTAGGTATCATCTACCTAGGTACTAGGTACAACATTGTAGCGAAGCTTTGATTAAATAAAAATTAACGAAGCAATTTATGTTTTCAACTTTAACAAAGATAATTATAAAGGTTTTGAAGTTATAGGTATATTTATATTATCTCAATTATATCAATGCTTTATCAATTCTTGCAAGAAAATTGATACAAATAACATTATAAAAAAAGCTGCCAAGTGCGAGTCGGACTCGCCCATGAAGGGTTCCGTAGCACGACGAACTACAAGAACCTTTATAATATGTTACTTGATGTAACATAATAAGGTTCTTGTAGTTCGTCGAAAGGTAAATTGCGGTTTACGGTTTATGACGTATAAAAAAAAAACTACTGACTAGATCTCGTTCAAACCAAAAATCGTTGGAAGTTTACATAGTAATGTACAACATATATTTTTTTTAGTATTATCATTCTCTTACTTTAGAAGTTAGAGGGGGGGGGACCAACTTTTTTCCACTTTGGAAGTGTCTCTCGCGCAAACTATTCAGTTTAGAAAAAAACGATATTAGAAACCTCAACATCATTTTTGAAGACCTATTCATAGATACCCCACACGTATGGGTTCGATGAAAAAAAAAATTTCGAGTTTCAGTTTCAAGTATGGGGACCCCCGAAATTTATAGTTTTTTTTTTATTTTTATGTAAAAATCTTAATGCGGTTTACAGAATACATGTACTCGCCAAGTTTCATCAGTCTAGCTCTTACGGTTTCAGAGAAAAATGGCTGTGACATACGGACGGACAGACAGACAGACAGACAGACAGACAGACAGACAGACAGACAGACAGACAGACATGACGAATCTATAAGGGTTCCGTTTTTGCCATTTGGCTACGGAACCCTAAAAATGCAACTCATTGGTTATGTTTTTCCTCATTTCAACTATAATAGATAGAAAATAGTTACGGGGTCAATTTTTATTTAATAGTACCTACATACCTGATGTTAATTAAGGTTTAAGATCTTTATTATTAATTCTCTTAAAATTAAAAATCGCTTACGAGAACTAAAACAATGTTATACAAATGGGTGTTTGATTCGGGCTAAACAAAACAGATGTGGGTAGATTTGAAAAAATATTGTGGACGAAATAATGTTTAAATGGGGCCGGTTCACACTAGGTGATTTTGTTACTCTAATTTCGTCAAAAAAGTATCACTCATCGGTACAGTCTTTTAAAATGTGGCGTTTAAGTAGTAATTTAAAGTGGGGTAATGTTTTTGATTCCTTAATGATTTTAGGTAAAGCGTTATACAACTAATAAAACAATTAATTCCTTCCCACTTCATCCTTTCTACTTCAAGCAAGTCAATTCATAACTTGCATGATACAGATACCTTAGAATAAAATATAATAAAGGATAATTATACTTCGTTAGGAAAGGTACTACCTTTCCTAACGAAGTATAATTATCCTTTATTATTTGGGACACAAACGTCAAATATATTAATATTAAAATTGGGGACAACCCACAACCCAAAACCAAATACATACCACCCAAGAGTAATTTACTGCATGATAGCAGGCTGAACTCAGCCAAACAACAAACTGTGATAAAGTCCTCAAGGACCCACTGAAATACCGCACGGTAAAGAGAGGTCTAGGTGTATTGTATGGCGCCCTGGTGTACTCCGGTACCCTTACAGCGTTGCGTTGCGATACATAGACATAATTATTATGTATAAGTTCGAGAGCACTGGTGGTTTAGTGATAGTGGTCCCGCCTTCTAATAGTCGTAGGTTAAAATTCAGTGGTGTACAAATGCGTTTTTGTTGAATGAAATTGAATGTTGATGGTATAATTGAATGATGATATAGAAGTAGAGGTATGCCTAAGAAAAGATGGATGGATTGTGTGAAAGATGATATGTCCAAGAAAGGAGTGAGTACTGAGATGGCGAGTGATGGAAGAATGGAAGAAAAAGACATGTTGTGCCGACCCCACCTAGTGGGATAAGGGCAGGAAGAAGAAGTGTACAAATGCGTTTTTCTGTCCAAAAAAAATATGTGCACGATGTAAAATAATAATGATAATGTGTACTCTCAAACGGCGAAGAAAGACATCGTGAGGAAACCGGCATGTTCTAGAACCTAAAAAGTTCGAAAAAAGACACGACAAGACATACATTAACATGATGATGTCAAAATGCATGAAAGGAGCCTCTGCGAGGCGCACTAAAAATCCTTTCACCGCTCTGTTTTTCTAAAGAATCAGGGACACGAACACGATAGTAAGAAAGGATTATACTTATTATAATCCTTCCTAGCGTTGTCAGCTATATATTGCACTTAAGTAAATAATTTTTCTCATTAAACATGATTTAGTTTGATGAGATTGTATATTTTCTTCAAGGTTATGTTGTTTAATTCCCCGAATTTAAGAAGTAATTATTTAAAATATTTCATTGTAGTACGTCTGAACTCTGAACAGAGCCGACTGTTTAAAAAGTAGGTACTATTTATAATAATATACCGCCCGTACAACTGAATAGAATAAACAGCAGCTTAGAATAAATTCTTCTATTCTGATTCCTACATAAGTGGTGCTTCGTGCGATATAATTTAAAGGCTGAAAAATAGGCATTTTGGCTCTAGTCAGTCTTACCTATTTTAATGACCAAATTAACGAGGTTAACTTTACATTAACATAAATTTAATTATTTTATCTCATTGAAAATGAAGCGACGAATAAAACTGGTAACTGATCCAGGAAGCCAGTTTTGTGACTTGTCTCTTAGTGATAATTATCTAGTGTTTTATTAATATGCGAATAATAATATTGATGATTTTATCTATGAAATAGGTTACTTAGCACGTATCTATGAAACAAGTATTGGGTAAACATAGTCCTCGTGTTAGTATTTTGCCAATTATAATAGTAGATACCTATATACTTACATAATATTTGCCTTACATAATTTAAATATTATACCCTATACCTACCTAGATGTAGTACGCGTAAAGGATATCGGCAAACATGAAGTTAGCCTTTCCTACGTGGCAGACAATTTTCGACCTTATGTAATGATACAAAAAAACCATTATTGTGGTCTCACAGCTACCTACCTTCTCGCTGCTCGCCGTGATCCTCGTTGGATACTTACGAAACTGTGCACCTAATTCGAATAAAACTAAGTAGGTACCTAATATAGGTACCCACTAGCTAACTTGTTTTATTTTCATATTTATAAGATTGAAACACAGATTTATTTAAAGACAATCCAGATTCACATTTAAATCATGGTGGGGGAATAAGAATAAGCTTAGTTTTTCCTGTACCTACTTTCCTAAACTTTTGAGGAAAATGCCCGATGTTTGCCAATAATGATTATGAATACAATTAGATTAGGTATGTAGGTAATATGTATTGCTATTACCGACACAGTATTATTGATTAGGTATTGTATCAAGTCTAGGTTAGGTAGATGGTTGTGTAATTAGGTGAGTAAAATATAAAAAATAAGTAGGTAGGTAGACGACAGACGTATGTATTTAAGCCATACTTTGTAAGCGTCGGTTAGGGTGCCAGCAAGAGCCACGGGTAGGAGGTGAGGAGTGGGGGACGAAGCGTCGACACGCGCTGCACGGTCGTCGAACGTTCGAAACCGCAGTAATGAGGCCACACGGCTCGTGCGCCCGATTCAACCTTCCTCAATGCGACCGCAACTGACCCGCGCCGTGTTCCGCCCCCACTCCTCATTCTTCACTCCTTACCTTTCTGTGTCCCTGTCCGCATCGCTTCAACATGGGCTTTGTTGAATATAATTTTATTTTACCGACTATTATGTTTAGGTAGGTACAACTTCTTTCGTGTATTGCGCACTCGATAGATTTAAAATATACCTATAATTCTACTAATATGATATTTTTGGAATTCTATGTGCAAATAGTCATCTTAGAGACTTAGATAGGTACCTACCTACTTACCTACTACTTTCTTGGTGGGATATTTATAGTTGATGATTTTTGTAGTTAGGTCATAATAATAATATGCTTAACTCATAACTAGGTATCTATGTACAAATATGTGTATAGTCCGGTTAATGTACGGCCAGGTAATGTACACACAGTTAAACGATGCCAATTTTTTCTCCACTGAAAAATTGTTCGGCCCCTGTACCTACACTGTAGCAGATAAATATTTCAATTATTAATTTTTTATTTACTGATGGATAATTGCTCTGAAGAGGATAACGCATTAGATTTTATTGTAAAAATAACATTTTCTGGCACTGGCGGTGGCCGTTGCCGCTGCACGCTTTTTCTACTCGCTCGTCTTGTTCGTAGTTTTTATGTTCTTCTAACATAACCTAACCAATCCTAGTCGGAACCACCCTATAAAGTATCACACAAGACAAGTCTATGTAGGTATCTAATCTAGTGCCAGAACAAAAATACAAAAATCCGTGTTTGAATTACTACAGTGTACATGTGGCCTAACTGGCATCGTAATAACGGTGTAGGTACAATAAAGGTTCTTGTAGTTCGTCGAAGGGTAAATTACGGTCTACGATTTATGACGTTTAAAAAGAGAACTACTGACTAGATCTCGTTCAAACCAAATATCGTTGAAAGTTTGCATAGTAATGTATAACATATATTTTTCCTAGTTTTATAATTCTCTTATTTTAGAAGTTAGAGGGGGGGGACCAACTTTTTTCCACTTTGGAAGTGTCTCTCGCGCAAACTATTTAGTTTAGAAAAAAACGATATAAGAAACCTCAATATCATTTTTGAAGACCTATTCATAGATATCCCACACGTATGGGTTCGATGAAAAAAAATTTGAGTTTCAGTTTCAAGTATGGGGACCCCCAAAATTTATAGTTTTTTTTTCTATTTTTGTGTAAAAACTTTAATGCGGTTCACAGAATACATCCAAGCCAAGTTTCATCAGTCTAGCTTTTATGGTTTCGGAGTAAAATGGCTGTGACAGGGACGGACAGACAGACAGACAGACATGACGATCTATAAGGGTTCCGTTTTTGCCATTTGGCTACGGAACCCTAAAAATGGTACGGTAGACAGATTGTAGGTAATACCTACAACCTACATAATTACATTGCTTGCTGTCAAAATTATCCTCGCTTTGAAATAAAAGGAAGGATAGAGATAATAACAATGTAATGAAGGTAGGTTAGGTAGGCACTAGAATTTCGTTCAACGTAGCCCTAGCCTATGGTTAGGTAAGCTCGGCTTTGTACTAGCAAGATCGCTTTGTAGGTTATGCAAAAAATGTGCATAGTGCTCTGTTTCACTAAGCATGTACCTATGCCTTGGAGGAATACCTATGCATTTAATGTAGGAAGGTATCCTTCAGGAAGGTACATAAAATAAGCACCAAGTTCCAATGCCGAAGTAGTACATTACCTACAAACTTCCGACCTATTCATTTTATGTCAAGTTTTAGTGACCTCGATGCAGTGGGTCCGGTTAATGTACGGCCAGTTAAATCGAATCCACCTTTTTTAAACTGTGAAATTGTAAAGGCACACTGTTGCAGATGAATATTCTAGCGATGGATAATGGTACTAAACGGGACAGCCCCTTTGAGAGTATTGGGAAAAAACATTTTGCCGCGGCACGCTCGCTCTGCTCGCTCGTTTTGTGCGTAGTTTTTATGTTCTAATTCTAACATAACCTAAGTTAAGTTATGTTAGAATTAGAACATCCAAGTCGGATCCGCCCTAAAAAGTATCAAGGACAAGGTGTATCCAGTGCCAAAACAAAAAAGCAAATGATCATGTTTGAATTACTCCAGTGTGCATATATGGCCTAACTGGCATCGTAATAACGGTGCGTACATGATGTACATTATCGCCTCCCGCTATATCATTAAATAATAAGTACCAAAATCTATTGATCCAACCGGAAAAAATGCAGCGAGGGCAGGGAGTTTGGTTGGTTGGTGGGTTTTTTTTAATTTATTTTGTGTTGGCTTGGATACAAAGTCTTTCCGCCGCCTTTTTGCTTAGACATTGCCGTGGTTGGTGTTGATTGTGTTGTGTTGCCACTTTATTTTTATTATTGGGCCATTGCTTGGCTAAATAGATTGGGAAAGCCTCTACACATCAACGTGGCGCTCGTACACGTCACTTTTCAGACATTAAATTTTCTTCATGAATACGTTCAAAATAACCCATAACCTGAGATTTACCTCTCTTTTTCTTCTTATTTTATGGCATCTGTCCATTTTGGATTAATTTTGCCAGTGTCGAGTGAGGATATATTAGATAAATAAAATACTTTTTCGTCAAGTCAAGTCATAAACAAGTCGGCCCTACTTGGCCTTAAAAACAAAATGATGGTCGTATGTTTTCAAAACCTTAGGAAACCTTTTCGATCAAATCAGAATATGACATACTACCTACAATTTTATTCCAACTGCTAACACTTTTAGCTAAGACCTCAAGTAATGTTGGTTAAAATCTTAGACAAAATTGTCTAAGGTTAAAATTAAAATACCACCAAAATTACACAACAAAACTCAAAATAACACCAGAAAAACAATTAAAATTAATAACTTTCCAAAATGACAGAAAACGAAACACATAGCTCAAAACAAATGACAGCAGGACTTGACGCAATGTGTGTGTGACTGAGTGACTGACTTGACATTGGCATTGGCCCGTGGCCCGAGTTTTTGTGTCGAAATGACGGCCACCCAGTCATAGCGATGCGCATTTTCGAATGAAAACTGCGTTCGAGAGATCTCTCGTGTCCAAGTTTTCTGTTCGATTATGAAATTAGTCGATGAATGACTTCCGCTTTCGAATGATTCGAAAGATCTTTCGAGAGAGGAATGGGGCGGGGCTTAGTTTGATCGATTCATTTTCGTTCACACAATGTTCGTTCGCATAGAGTACCGTTCAAGGGCTAGGGATGTGACATGTGACTTTCATGGCAAAAAGTTATTTTGATAATAATCCTTTTTTTTGTTTTTAATTACACAATAATAATAATAAATATAAAGGCAACGACTAAAATTTAGATTGAAAAGATAAAAAATGTCTATGTTGAAAACGCTGGCTGTGGCGGTGGTCTGTCTATGGCTCTATCTCTCTATCTTTCAGTTTTTTGGAACTGATTGTTCTTGTGCCATGGAAGGAATTATAAGTAGGTCATCATCATCATCATCATAAGCCTGAAGAAGTATATTGCTGGACATAAGTCTTCCCTCTATATTTCGATGAAGAACGATTCTGAGCTTTTTCCATCCACTGACTCCCCACAATTTTAATAATGTCATCGGTCTATCGAGTGAGTGGGCGTCCTATGTTTCATCATCCAGTTCGTGGCGGCTTTTAGAGAACTTTTATTCCCTAACGGTTATTGGTTTTTCGAGCTATATGAGCTGCCCATTGCCACTTCAACTTATTAATTCTTAGGCAAAAAAATATTATTTTTGCCTAAGTATGGGTTCAATAATACTCGTTTTGATCCAAGATTACTAAGGTTTTATTACGATGCTTCCCGTCCCTATCATAATTCTATCGTTTGTTTCGTTCGACTAAGCGGTAGGCATTCATTCGTTCGATGTTGTTGTCTGTTTATACATTTCATTCACCACTCGAACGCTTGATTGATAGTGTAGTGTTAATACCTGTTATTAGGAGTGGGTTGGAACAGGTAAAATAAGAAACCTGTTCCGCCTGTTCCAGTTCCAGTAAAACAACAGTTCCAAAAACCTGTTCCAAAATAACAGCTGGTTGTGTTGCATGCAACATAGTTTTTCCGAACGCAACACCTGTTCTCTGCTTGTAACAGCCTATCTCGTTCTAACAAAGGTAAGATGCGTAAGCTAGAATAGAGAAGAGCATGTTCCGTGCGTGGCGTCTCCTTCTAACAAAAGTAATCTCCATAAGCTAGAATAAAGAGACGCATGTTTCGGCAGATTCGGGCTGTTGTGGAATGGAACTGGAACTGGAACTGGAACAGGCAGGGAACAGGCTCTCATTGGTTGGTTTAGACAACAGTTCCAAGCTGTTATTTTAAAACACCTGTTATTGTGTTATCTGTTCCGATATATATGCCTCACATGTTCCGTGCGTGGCGTCTCCTTCTAACAAAAGTAATCTCCATATGCTAGAATAAAGAGACGCATGTTTCGGCAGATTCGGGCTGTTGTGGAATGGAACTGGAACAGGTTCTCAGTGGTTTAGACAACAGTTCCAAGCTGTTGTTTTAAAATACCTGTTATTTTTACCTGTTCCGATATATATGCCTCACTCCTACCTGTTATTGAATGTTAAATTTGTGTCTTTCTTGATTCGTTATACTCATTCTTTCGTTCGTTATAGTCAGGCTAGCTCACAGAACACTTTTTACCCCTAGGGGCTAGCTAGATTAGTATCAGCGTTGGTCGAATAGTTCGAGAGATATGAGTTTTCGAAACATTAGTATTAGTATTAATATCTCTCGGATTCGCCCATCGCTAGCCGCCATTCAGCCAGTGAAGTGACGTAAACAAAATGTCCGATGAAAAAATGCAAAAAAAACTGTCTCTAAAATTTAAGACTGAAGATTGTTGCATTGCTATAATTTAAAATTTTTACCTTTTCTTTAGATTAATCAACGTAGCGTTATTCTCTTTGAAGGAAACTATGGGAGGGGGCGATTTGGTAAGAATCACGACAAATAATAGGGAGACCCTTCTTGCTTGTCGTAAAATGCAGAATTCGTAAATTTTAGTGCTTCAATTGCAGAATACAAAGAAATCATGGCATCCAAGCACACTAAAGAATCAAGAGCGTGTCTGGAAAGCAGAACAAGCCGCAGCGGAGGAGAAAAAGAGAATAGTAGAGCTGCAACGGGAACGCGAACAAGAGAGTGACCGTGCTCAGCTCAATGAAATGGCACAGCAGAACTTCGGAACCGGCGGGGTTAACCAAGTGGGCGACAATCGACTCCACTGGATGTATGATGTGAGTGACCTGCGAGGCAAAGCTTTGTTATAAATGATGATACCATATAGTATATATAGTATAGCCATAATGCTTGTTCCAACCGATAATAATAAATATTCTGGAAAACTCACAACACTATCTAGCCCGAAACTAAAAGAGCTTGTTCTATAGGAACGAGATAGCTGATATACCTACTTAATTTTTTTTGTTTGTAAATACTTCAACAGAGACCGATATATAAAACAGTGATTCTAGGATTGACTAAAGTTCAATCACAGAACAGCATACCTATTACCTACACTAAATAATAATTTCTTTTTGTCTTCTTAATCTTTAGAAACCAGATAAACAAGTGCAGCATGAAGACTACCTGTTGGGAAAAGAAATTGGTAAAAATGATATGTCAGAAAGACCACAGCATGCTATTCCCGCAGTGTCACGAAGAGTTGTTGGATCAAGCATGACAAAGTCTTTAGATGATACTCAGGTGGACTTGGTCAGAAAAATGAGAGAGGATCCGCTGTTGTTAGTAAAAGAAAGAGAACGGGCAGCTCGGGCAGCACTACTTAATAACCCTTTGCAAAGAAAACGTCTTGCGGACTTGTTAAGAAAAGAAAAGGTAAGTAAGATTCTGCTTTTCGTTTTTCATTCTTTTTTTATACCTAAATTATTACAAATTATATCACTTCATTTTTGTAGACAATAAGTGAGTAGTAAGGTTAACTGATTTGATACCCCAATTTTAATTTGTAACATGATTCAATCAATATCTATTGGGAGTGCATAAACTAACAAGATTTTCTTCTTCAGGAGCAAAAAGAAAGTAAAGAGGATAGCAAAACGAAAAAAAAGACAAAAAAGAAAGATAAGAACCTAGATGACATGCTTGCAGCCAAATTAAATGCTTTAGCTGGAGATAAAAAGATAGACCTAAGCAGTTTGCTAAACTCAAATGATTCATCATCTGAGTCTAGCGATGAAGACTCAAAGAAAAAGAAGAAAAAAAAGACTAAAGAAAAGAGTAAAGAGCCAAAAAAGTCTAAAAAGAAGAATTCTCATTCTAACTCAGAATCTGATGATACAAGACTTGAACCATCCCCTGATGATAAGTATAATAATGTACCAAAATATCAAAGCTATTATAGTACTAACTCTCAATCAACCACCTATGATGAAAATAGAAGAAATCATTCCTATGAAAATAACCACAAAAGGAATAGAAATAAAGAAGAAGATGATGATTGTAATAGAAAAAAACAGGACAGATTTTACGATAAACATCAAAGTTCTTCTGTTATAAGTAATAAATATAAAAGTTCCGATTCAAGAAAACGAAGGATCGATTCATACAATGAAACTGAAGCTAAAAATAGCCCGATAAAAAGTAGAAGGGAGTATTCAGCTCATAGTAAAAATGATTCAGACAGGTATAAACGTGATTCACCTGATGGTAGAGGCAGAAGACCTAGTCCGTTGGGTAAGAAGTCTAAACAGGATTCTCCTGAACGTGAGAGAAGCAAGACATTTGAATCGGTGAAGAAGAATGAAAGGGGGCGAAGACAAGAGATGAGTTCAGCGGAACGTGCGGCCAAATTGGAGGCGATGGCTGCGGCGGGTAAAGAACGCGAGGTGGAACGTGGACATAGAGTTAAACTCCAGCGTGCAGCCGACGCCGCCGCGGTTGAAAGCTCAGCCCGCCCACGCACTCTCAACAACGAGGCGCGCGCGTTGCCTGACTCACTAGAGAGCCGCATCCGCTCTAACAGGCACTACATTCAACGTGATAAAATGCATATGAACCAAAACTTTGCTAGGAGGTGATATTTGGCTGGCTTCACTTGGCGCAAACTGAACGATTACCTAATCTGCAAGGTGAGACTCAGTGTACAAATCTGCATCCCTAGTAGACCGACTCTGTGGTTCCTACATACAATGGGGCATATGAAATGAACTAAAATTTGACTTTTGTGTCTCAAAAAGGGTAATAATTAACGGGACAATCACATTCACAACGGTCCTTGACAATTTACATACTTCTTGTAGATTATTGGTATTCCATTCAGTCTCCTGTCAATGTCAACTGTCATTATTTAATCGTGTGACAACTGTGTGTAGGAAAAACAGCTAGACTTCTAAAAATTTAATAAAACATAAAAAAAAATCATATAACTAAAACTAATTACTAATTGGTACGTATCTATACAGATAATAAATAATGTTTAGTAGAGATCTTTTTGCAGTGTGTCAAACAAACTGATCCACTTTGTTTCTTCTTATTTGTAACAGAGTTGCGACGTATCTGTATGGTTACCGTTTCGTCGATGATCTTGAAGAAATCTCGTACAAACAAATTTACCGGTCAGTTCGTTTGCTACGCCTGCAGTTTCTAAGCCAGTCACCTGGATATCAAACTGCTCGAGGTAATCCTGAGAGAAGTATTTCAGCTATCTCCCCGTCTTCTTATGTTTTTACAATGTCTCCCAACTGAGCTACTAAGCTCATAACGCCTTCGATATAGCCAGACATATCTGAGAAGTTGTTATACTCAGCTTTATGAAGTTGACGCAGCAACAGAACCTTTCTGTGCAAGTCTTTATCTTCAAACGTGTCGGACAAGCGTTTCCAAGCTTCCTTGGCTGTTTTCGATTCATCTCTATAAGCTGGGAAGGTTTATAGTAAAGCACTCAGTGTGAATTGTCTTTTCAATTAAGTATATTTTTCAATATAAATCACACGCCGATGCTTATGCCTGATGGTAACTCTTATTGTCGCGTATCCGTTGATGCTCTAGCTGGCCGCTAGATGGTGAATTGATTGGTGTTGCCTGACATCCCCCATTTTAGGCGTAGTGCTTTGGAAGTACCATCTGTCGACCGCTGCGTGTTGTCTTTGACGTCAGAGGCTAAGCTGGAAAGGTTTATAGTAAAGTACTCAGTGTGAATAGTCTTTTCTATTAGGTATATTTTTCAATGTAAATCACACACTTATGCTTATGCTTGATGGTAACTGAGTATTATTTCAATACTTACATGTTGCATTGGATGTCACCACCCCGTTGACTGCCTTTGCAGACCTTGAAGCTTTCTCGGAGTGCGACGCAGCTTGCCCCTCTTCGCCTGTGTTTTCTTGAGCGATAGCCCTTTTCTCTAAGAACGAAAGGAATTCAGACAATGAAGGAACTTCTTTAGGATTTCTATCAAGATGGAAGCCCCGGATAGTGTAATTGTCAATCTTTCTTGCTAGGATATTGATAAGCAGGCTATCCCAATGTTGCACAGGAGGCTGTTCGAGGTTTTTGAGTGCGGCTAAATGCATGTGAACACTGCTTATAATCGTGCGTAAGTTTTGCGCTGTGCATTTTGTGAAGATGGGCAAGTCAAGCATGCTATTTACATGGTAATTTACAACCTTGTTCGCATACCTATTTTCTAAAAGCTTTAATGCTTCATTATATCTTATATCGTTGAGGGGCAAATTCTTGATTATGTCCAAAGCCTCTCCACCTAGCAGCCTGCGAAGATAATAAAGCTTCTCGCAAGCGCTTAGTTTTTTATCGGAGTGAATAACTGACCGGAAAAGATTAATGAATGGATAATAATCCACCACATTTTTTCAATCAAAACTTTGTATTGTAATTCTGGGTAATTTGTGAAACTCAGCAACAGTAGACGTGGGACGCTCATTTTTTACCGGCTCCTTTGTTCGTATCTTCAACTGATAATTCAGCACTGCTACGCTTTTGTAGTATAGGTCTTCATATTCGCCGAAGTCTTCTTTGTCATTAGGATCAAGCAACAGAATGCCCTGATTTTGTACCTCATAATCATTGAAAACCGCAGCAAGACGCTCACGTTTTTCTTGCAGCATTTCATACGAACACGTTTTCACGTCACAGGATTCACAAAATTTTGCGATTCTCGTAAGGGATCCTTTGATGTAGCCACGTGACGTGTCAACCATAGACAACATCAAAGTAGCTGTTCGGATACAATTCCAAATACTTAATCTATTGTTTGTATTGAACATTAACTCTTTTTTTTCGCGTGTCCCTTGATGCTCTAGCTGACCGCTAGATGGTGTATTGATTGGTGTTGCCTGACATCCCCCATTGTAGGCGTAAGGCTTTGGAAGTACCACCTGTCGACCGCTGCGTGTTGTCTTTGACGTCAGCGTTGTAGCTATCTCGCCGTCTTCTTTTGTTTTTCCAATGTCTCCCAACTGAGCTACTAATCTCATAACGCATTCGATATAGCTAGACATATCTGGGAAGTTGTTATACTCAGCTTTATGAAGTTGACGCAGCAACAGAACCTTTCTGTTGTGCAGAAAGGCCTTTATCTTCAAACGTGTCGGACAAGCGTTTCCAAGCTTCTTTGGCTGTTTTAGATTTCATCTCTATAGCTGGAAGCACTCAGTGAGAATTTTCTTTTCAAATTAGTATATTTTTCAATATAAATCACACGCCGATGCTTATGCCTGATGGTAACTCTTATTTTCGCGTGGCCGTTGATGCTCTAGCTGGCCGCTAGATGGTTTATTGTTTGGTGTTGCCTGACATCCCCCCTTTTTAGGCGTAGTGCTTTGGAAGACTTGCCGACAGCTGCGTGTTGTCTTTGACGTCAGAGGTGTAGCTATCTCGCCGTTAAGGTTAGACATTCTCTTGGCCCATCTCACAGCGTTTGCACTTTTAGAAGAACTGGAGGAGGATAGTAGCAGGGTAGATGTACACAGTTCGTTCTCTGAAGTACGGTATAAGATTTATTCAAGGAAGTGAACGATACAACACCGAAGCGCCCGAGATTTCGGAGGCTTGATTTACATTTTACACCCAGTACTCTGCAAGACGTCTTGTCTTCGGACTTCGGATGCATATTGCTTTGGCGTTTTTACCTTTTATCACTGATATTTCATTTTTTTGCTCAGCATTTATGGTGCTTAGCTGTAATTTGATTTGCTCTGCAGCATGACAAATATCGACATCGTTTTGCAGTGTTAGGTTTTCTTCTGTAAGTAGGTGTTCTCTCGTGTCGTTGCATCGGATTCTAGTCATGATTCGGTCGCGTAAAATGTCCTCTTCCAGCTTATCATAATTTCAATTTTTCACCTTGTTTTTTGAATAAGTGACAAAGTTATCAAATGTTTCAATTTCAATTTCAATTCTTTATTTGTGAAACACAGGTTTATAGTTGTTACATAGGTACAATTGTTGAGGTATCACTGTGATCTGCTCTAAGGCGTACAAATATTTTAAGTACGAGGGCAGGCTGATAAGTCCGCGGCCTAAGGTACTTAAAGAACGAAAAGTCAAGTTTTATATTTTTTATTTCTCAATATAATCTCCCTCAAGGCATATGCACTTCTTACATCTGGCGTATAACGCCTTTAAACCACCAAAAAAATATTCCTTGCCTATGCCTTCAAAATGTGTATTTTCGGCGGCTATCATTTCATTGTCATCTGAAAATCTCCGGCCCCTTAAGTTCTTTTTCAAATTGGAAAAAAGGAAAAAGTCGCTAGGAGCTAGGTCTAAACTGTAGGGAGGATGGTCTATTTCAGAAAAGCCGGTGTCTTGTAGGGCCCGCCTCGCAATGCGCGCCTTATGAACGGGCGCGTTGTCTTGCAAAACGAGCACTCCACGCGCTAACTTCCAGCGTCTCTTCTGAACAATGGCCTGACGGACCTGAGCCAATAAATTTGCATAATACTGACCATTCATTGTAGTTCTCTTAGGTAGGTAATTAATTAGCAAAATGCTTTCGCTATCCCAGAAAAAGCTTTGACGCTGACTTTTCCACCTTAAATTTCTTCGGCGCCCTTTCTCCTTTTTTCATCCATTGCATGGATTCTTTTTTGGACTCCAGATCATACTGGCAAACCCATGTTGCATCAACGGTCACGATACGATCGCAAATTGCGTCCAAATTTTCGCCGTCTAACTCCAAAAAATCCATGAAAGCCTGGAGACGTCGCTCTTTGTTGTGCGCCTAAGCATTTTTGGTACCCAACGCGCACAATTTTTTTTCATGCTCAAATGTTGATGTAAAATTTCTTCAAACCATTCTTTGCTGATCTGCAACTCTTCTGCTATCTGCCACAATTGAACTCTTTGATCGGCCAGTACCAATTTTTCGACTTTTTTAACATTTTCTTCGGTCACTACCGTTATTGGACGTCCCGGGCGGGGGTCATCTTCGCAGCTTTCTCGTCCTTGTTGAAATAAACGTACCCATTTTTTAACCATCGTGTATGAAGGCCCAGAATCCTGAAGAATAGATGACATGTCTTCAAAAATGTTTTTTGACGATTTCCCCTTTTTTACAAGGTACTTTATTACGGCACGGTGTTCCAAATTGCGAGAATTCGTAAATTCGGCTGACATGATGTTGTTTGATGTTCCACAAAATATTGAGTTATGACTTTAAAAATTAATTAGATGGTTGTTTCAAATACCATTGAACCACGCAATAAGTGATTTCGATAATAAGACGATAGGTAATATTTAAGTACCTTAGGCCGCGAACTTATCAGCCTCCCCTCGTATGTATTGCTAATATTTTAAGTATGTTTGTTCCTCTTTCTGGGCAATTTTATTGAATATGTACCTTTCATAGGTAATGTTCGTCTTACCAATAGCAGTTCTGTGCCCAATCTACGGGGTAGGAATGGAGCATCTGATCTTTATAATCGACGCCACCCTTAGAAATGTTATATTTCAGCACAACTTTTGGCTTACAAATAGCCGCTGAACATTGTTCTGCTTGTTTATTGCTTGTGGTAGCACCGTTACATTCTGAAACACAACTAACATTAAAAATGAAATCAGGCTTATAAATGCCCTGAAAACGTGTTGCATTAGCAAAAGGCTAACCTTGAGGATCTAATATCTGGCAATCTTTGTTTGCCGCTTTGATTCTTCAAGTCATTCTTTATTTTAAAACATTTTGAATTGAGATGCCCTTGCTTGTGACAGTAATGGCAAGTCAATGGTCTTCTTCTAGTTAATAAAACCACATCCTCATTTGTTTTGCCATTATTTGTGGATTTCCGGAAATACTGGATACAATTATGTTTTACTGCCAAGCAAATTCTGGCCAAAGGTTTCTGATCCGTGCTGCTGCTAGAATCAGAATCATCAACACATGCTTATAAGCCTTCCATAACAAGTACCATTCTCATTTGGAACTTCCAGTTTTGGTAAGAACCAGTCACATCCAATTTATCAAAATGTGTACAAGCCCGCTGACGACACGCGAGGCGTATGGCCGCCAGCGTTACCTCTTGCTGCTGTGACATAGCACACAATACAAAATCCGCGCTTCCAGATATATCCTTTCCCCTGCCGTGCCTGCCTGCATTACGCAAGGTCTTGTTTCTTCTCACTGGCTAGCTGGGACTCAAAACCTGTAGAGCAGGACACTAGGCTCGATGAATCACATCCACTGTGCAGTACTAGGCAGTACTGCACAGTGGATGTGAGGTTAAGAGTGCAGGCGATGCGGAAAATTAAACAAGAATATCACATATTACAATACTTATTATTGTCTATTGAAGAAAACTAAACTAGGTAACACATTATTAGGATTATTGTGGTGAATTGAGATTATAGAAAAGCAAGAAATTACGACATGTTTTGTGTGAGAGGCAACTAGTACGAGAGTGAAAAAGAAAAAAGATCTAAATTTTATAGATACGTCATTATCATAGTGACAGCTGACATTGACAGGAGATGGAATGGAATAACAATATGTCAAAAACTGAGGTGCAGTATTGCCTCCTTCGTGGCAAGTGCCCATCCAGGCGAGACTAGTGCGCCGCTTCTAATCTAACCACGCTGCTGTCAACACAATAGCCTGAAAAATCCGCCTTTGAACATAGGCGCCCCTCCCTTATACCAGGAAGAACGATGCCAAGCAGTCTCCATCCCTCTCGTAGAGAGTATTATATTCCTTGCTCCATCCACTGACTTCCATCGGGTGGGTGGCGGTCTCACGTTTCGTCTTCCGGTTCGTGGACGCAAATCGAAAACATTTATTCCCTAACGGTTGTCGGTTCTTCGACCTATACTACCCGCCCATTCTCACTTCAACTTACTAATTCTACGAGCTATGTCGGTGACAAAATTCTAGGTATAAAGGAGTTGTTTTTGGTAAACTTTGTTGTGCTAGGCGCTCACTGCCGATTAAGTTTGTGATGACAGACTACTACGGACATCTTAAAAGTGACAATTAACGTGAGCCAAGATTGTTCTACATAGTATGTAATTTATGTTATAAGTAATCAAGAATAAAATAATGTACCAATGTAAATAGAATTCATTTTATTTTAGAGTAACAAGTAAGATTTAATACTTAATAAATAAATTAATAACGTTCGTAAAATAGTTTGCAGAGTTCGATTGCACATTATCCTGACTAGATACTAGGTTTATAAACTTTCTATTGTATGTGTGATGTAATGGTTCGGAATATGAAAGCCACCCCTCTAAATATCTTCTTTTTTTCTCCATCTCTGTGGGTTGTGGTGCATCTATCAATCCAAAGGGATTTTCTCTTTGACAATCTGGAACAAACGCCAAAAATAAGAATTGAAAGTAATTTAAAACAAAAGCTTAGGTTTGACGTTTCTCTGCACTCTCAAACGATGAAGGAAAACATCGTGGGCAAATCAGCATGTACTTAGAACCTAAAAAAAAACGAAATATGTTTTCCCATAACACAAGCTCTGCTTAATTTTGGGCTAGATAGTGTTGTGTGAATTGACCACAATATTTATATTTATTTTTTATTTTTAAGTGCACGAAAGGACCTCTTTGAGGCGCACTTAAAATCCCTTCACAATACTTGGTTTGAAAGAACGAGTGACACGATAAGAAGACCAGCCGTAGAGTAGTATACCTCTGCGCACATCCCTGCGTAGATTGGGTCGGAGTCCCAAGGCCCTCGCTCCGGCAGCGGAAGCGCGCGACGCCGCAGTTCCGCCACCAGTTCAGCCACCTGCATGATGGGGATGGGGTCGAGCGGACGAGCGCGCGCCGCCAGATACTCCACGTAGTGCGGCCTGCAAGGCAAGCGAGCGGGTTACCTCGGTGAGTGCGCGGCGGTACAGGCCCTCGAGCGAGCCGTAGGGCCGCGGGGGAACACGCAGGCCGGCGCGCTTCACTAGTGTCTCGAGGTCGTCGACGCCGAGCAGAGGCAGCGGGTCGCAGCCGCACGAGCGCACCAGACGCGTCAGGTACTCCAGGTAGTGGTTCCTGCAACAGGCATCGCGCGCGCTGCCGCTACTCGGGGACAACTCTCTATGATAATATGACGATATGATGTGACCTAACGCGTGCAATGCTTCTTCGATCGTGGTCGCAGATCATTCTATAGCTAACTAGTGAAGTGCGCGCTACTTCGTTCGTCCTGCTTATACTTATCGTAACTTAAGTTATGAAAGCTTAACAAAAGCACAATTGTTTTAAATATGACTTAATTAGGCACGACACGTCTTTCTCATTTGGGCTATGAGCACAGACTGAAGGGACCACCTCTGTAAGGTCCCTAACACAAATAATAACCGATGACGATCAGCTGAAACGCTGTCAAATTTGACAGCGTTTCAGTTGATCGCCATCGCCAAGATGTGCGCAGGCCATACGAGTTATTCGTCGAGTGTGATTAGGATTCGATTCAGTCAGTGTTACCCCGTACCAAGAAAGTCGCGGATTCAAATCCCGCTCGGCTCACTTTTAGCACATTATAAAAATCCTTCTAATATGTATAAAGTAAAAAGCATGATCGACTTACTTGCACAGTCCAGCGTGTTTAGGCGGTACTTCGCTCCCGCAGATGCCGTCCACCAGTCCGGTGGGCGTCTCGCGCTGCAGGGGGATGGGACACCGGCCGTTAGTGCCTTCTGATGTTTCCATTTCGTACGATACGTTGTTCATCTACAATATTACTATAGATATTAGTTCAACTCGCTATTAGACGAGGCTTGAGTAAAGTCCACAATGTGCTATGGGAATGGCCGATTATCATAGTTTTGTATTTATAGTTATTATAGTAGGTAGTGTTAGTAGGTTTTGAATTTGGAATAGGACATCCCTATGGAGACTGAGCGACGAGACACATCACTAGTCGGGAGATAGAAAGATGGCGTCAAACAGAGTTCTAGCTATATTCAATGGATAGTTTTCGTCATAATAGTAGGCACGTACAGGTCAGTTTATTTACCTGTAGCAAAGTCTGCAGTTCGTGAGGCTCTTTGTCCCGCAGGTAGAACAGGCAGTTCCGTGGGTGGTGCGCGTGCAAGCCGAGCTTCGCGCAATAATCGCTGAGGCCGCAGCGCGCTCCCATCGTGAACGGCTTGCCACATCCGTAGCAAAATTCGTACTTGCATTGGGTGCAAGTGAAATGCATGCAGCCACCCCTTGAACATATATACACACTTTATCGGTATTGCTTTTTTTTTAATTTTATTCAAAACAAAAAGATTTATTCCAAAGACTGATGACTTCAATATCCTTGAATAGTAGGTATCCCTGCAGATTTGTTGGTACCTACTTGCTAGCAATCCTTGAGTTTTTCTAAAGAGAAGCACGCGCAATTTCACGTTAAGCTATTTTCTTGGTATAGAAACTTTAATCATCGGATCATCGTTCGGAAATTTTCCTTTAATAATGAGATCTCATTAGATTATATCATTACAAGAGAAAGCTGTTCTCTAATCTGTATGGTGATTGTCAGTCGTTTAGTCAGTAAAAAACGCTTTATTTATTTTAAAAATAGCAATCGTTTTTATCTTTACCTGGATAGCGAGTATTTGAAATGGCAGCGCGGGCATTCCAATCCGTTTTCACGCAAGTGTTGTTGTACTGCCGCGACAGAGATCTCAGGATCGTTGTCTGCCAGCCAAGCGGCGTACTGTTCGCAGCTTAATCCCTCGTGATTTTGGGACCACTGCAAGAACATAGGCTCTTTTGATTTATTTGTAGACACTTGAAGAATAAAGACTTCTTTTACCACTACTCCTGTTGGCTAGTTAAGTTTCGACGCATGCTTTTTGGATTGAAAAGCGCTCCAGTGACGTTTTAACGGATGAGACCCTGCCTAAAATATGTCTATGTATTGGAGCAACACGATTTCTAAGCCTAAAGGCCTGCGCACACCTAGTTCGCTGGCGGTAGCGATCAGTGAAACGCTGTCAAATATCGCTGTCAGATTTGAGATTTGACAGCGATATTTGACAGCGTTTCACTGATCGCTCCCGCCAGCGAACTAGGTGTGCGCAGGCCTTAAGTTTTTCGTGTCTTATATCCAAATAACACAAGTTTCATCCTCATTGATAAGGCGCATTCTTAAAAGAAATGCTTTTCAATAGATTTTCTAGATGGCGCTAAGCGGAAAATAGAGGGGTTACGAGATTTTTTTGTGTTTTGTCTTCCACTATGTGATTTGAAAATGTCTTACAAGTTACAACCCCTTGCCTTTTATTTTCAAAGCGACTTACCGATTTTCTACAAGAAGCGCAGGTAACCGAGCGACACTCTGGGCAGCGCAACTTTTTCTGTTTTGGGTGCACGAAAAATCCAGATGAACATTCCATGCACCACTTAAAATTGGGATCCATTGCCAGTGTTCTGTCGCGCAACTGAAAAGGAATTCATGCATGGTCAGCAACACAGAAGGCGATAGTTTTTTCAAAATAGTGTGACGCCGTGCTGACGTAACTACGTAAGCATGCAAGGCAGTGAAGTTTTTGGCAAACATCGTCATTGTCACAACGGCCGGGCTGTCAGAGCTACGACTGCAAAGCAGATGTACGCGAGTTCGAGCCCGGTCCAGCTATGAAGATTTTTGTTCGACATTTTAATGTTACCAGAAAATTCTAGTAGCGGCGAGTGCCTTCTTTAAGGAATTCAAATAAAGAACCGAAAGTTCTGGACTAAAACAAGAAATGATGTAAGAAGGAAAAGACGATCGGAATCCAACAGAAGAAAACGAAAAGACTGACGAAATTCAACAAATGACAATCGAAATTCCGGGTATATAAGGAGCTGCAAGCGCGTCTACGGGCAGTTCAGTGGAAAGTGATCTGAAGAAAGGAACAAGAAGGAAAAGTGAAAAAGTGGAAAAAGTGAACAGTGAAAGTGAATAGTGAAGTGAACAGTGAATAGTGAAGTGAAGTGCAAAGTGGTAAAGTGCTCCCAGTGGACTGTCAGTGTTCGGAGCACAGCGTTGGACCGTGTAACGCATAGTGCGCGGGGACACTGTCGGACAGTGCTACGCGTTTTCGTGCAGTGCTACGCGTTCAGTGCAGTGTTACGTGTTGTAGTGCGAATAAATCGCTACTATCGGTGAAATCAGTCGTTTCCTTCCAATCCCTGTACCCACTTCCGTAACATTTGGTGTCAGAAGTGGGATTGGAAGGTAAAATGCCTGTCATGCCGAGAGAAGGCATGAGTACTCGCGCTAAGACTGCCTCGCAGCAAGCAGGTGGCTCCAGCGCCGAGGCTCCTGAGGAAGATACCCCTGGGCGCCGAGACCACTCTGGTGGAGCAACCCCGGAAAGTTCGTCGATGAGGACCCAGGTTGGACCAGACCTTGGCGCCTTATTTGAGCAGCTGCGCGCCATGCAAGCGGACCAGGCTCACCGGGAGGAAGAACAAGCCCGCCGGCAGGAAGAGCAAGCCCGCCGGCAGGAGGAGCAGCTGCGCGCCATCCAGGAGGAGCAAGCTCGCCGCCAAGAAGAGGATGCCCGCCGGCAGGAGGAGCAAGCCCGCCGGCAGGAAGAGCAAGCCCGCCGGCAGGAAGAGCAGCTGCGCGCCATCCAGGAGGAGCAAGCTCGCCGCCAAGAAGAGGATGCCCGCCGCCAGGAGGAGCAAGGCCACCGGCAAGAGGAACAGATGTGTGCATTGCAGAAAAGTCTCTTGACCGCTATCACCGACAGCATGCGGAGGGTAGAAGCGGTGGAGGAAACTATACAGCAGCATGAGACTCGCCTCTGTTCCATTGAGGAAGGTATCAAAACTGTACAACAACACGGAAGCCGCCTCTCTTCCGTCGAGGAAGTCGTCAAGAAGCTCGAAACGAATGGAATCCCGGCCTCAGCGTCCATAGTAAGTGCGTCAACTGCAGGCGGAAATTTCAAAGTCCCGCCTTTCGATGGAACCTCCTCCTGGGCGGCCTACAAGCTTCAGTTTGAGGCTGTGATGAACCTTAATGGGTGGACCAAGAGTCAGGCTAAAACCGCACTCACTTTGGGACTGCGAGACAAGGCCTTGACCGTACTGGAGGCCTTGGGGAGTGATGCTACCTACGAGCAATTGCTAGAAGCCTTGGAGTCGCGCTATGGGGACTCGCACCTGGAGCATGTTTTCCGCGCTCAACTCCGTGATCGATGCCAACGAGCAAACGAGTCATTGCAACAGTGGTCCCTGGAGGTAGAAAAGTTGGTCCGGAAGGCGTACCAAACATCGCCGGCATCGGTCATTGACAGCATGCTTTTGCAGTCGTTTGTCGACGGTATTTTCGACGCGGAAGTAAGAGCTGCCGTGCGCTTGGGTCATCACGGTCACATCAAGGAAGCCGTTGCACATGCGCTCGAGGTGGAAGCCGTTCGGCGAGACCCGAGGAGTGGACGTCTGAGGGGAATAAATTCAATGGAAGTGGCGCGGGTAAGCCAACACAGAGCTTTCGTCCCTAGATGCTACAACTGTGGAGAGACGAAGGACCGATGCTGGTGTACAAGCATTGGAGAAGCAGAGAAACTAATTCCAGCCAGGGCTGAAGGGTGGGCACCGGCCGGTGGACATGAAGCCCCGAAAATCAAGATTTGTCAGAGCACAGATGGCAACAGCTTAACTGTTAATGGATCAGTAAATGGAAGTCCGTGCTCATTGACTTTGGATACTGGAGCGTCACGTACGGTAATTGGGACACAGCTGACAAGAAGAAACGGAAAGATCAACGTTCGGAAGGGAGCTTACCAGCTAACAACGGCTACCGGCCAGCATATACCAGTATCAGGTGAACAGAAAGTGGCTATAAAGATTGGTGACAAGCTGTACTGGCAACAAGCGGTAATAGCTGACATTGTGGATGACTGCATTATCGGCCTTGATTTCTTAAAGGATCATCGATGTAAGCTCGACATTCACTCCGGTGTCCTGAAGTGTGGGGAAGACGAAATACCAATGAGGGGCGGTGGCGAGGGCAAGGTGTACTGCATTAGGAACACTAAACTGTTGCCAAGATCACAAACGCTAGTTCCAGTAATTTTTCCCGGAAATAAAAGTTTGAAACAGCGACGTTGGACAATACTGGAAAAAGTGGATAACGAGTCATCATGGCTGCCGGCACGTACAGTCGTCAATTCATCTATGGAAGCAGTGGTACCTGTATTGAACTTGAGCAATGAAGAACAGGTGTTAAAGGAGGGTACGCTAATAGGACGAAGCGAAGAAATTGTGTGGTTGCGGAATTGTCAGGAAACCAAAAAGACGGAAGCAAGTACAATCGACGTTAACAGTATACTAGAAAAATGTAAGCAAGATTTGACAAGTATTGAATTGCTCAAGGCGAAGAATTTGCTACGTCGGTACTCCGATATATTTTCGAAGAATGATGGTGATATCGGAAGGACGAGCATGGTTCAGCATAAAATCAATACTGGAAATGAACAACCTATACGACAACGACCCCGCCGAATTCCTTTTGCCAGAGAAAAGGAGGTGGACGACATGATTCAAGACATGAAGGATAATGAAGTAATCGAACCATCGTCCAGTCCGTGGTGCTCACCAGTGGTTTTGGTAAAGAAGAAGGATGGGTCAACGAGGTTCTGTATTGACTATCGCCGCCTAAACGACGTGACCAAAAAGGACAGTTATCCATTACCAAGGATAGACGACACCTTGAATACTCTCAACGGCATGAAATGGTTTTCTACGCTGGACCTAAAAAGTGGCTATTGGCAGGTGGAGTTGGATCCTAAGGATAAGGAGAAGACCGCGTTCTCCACAGGAAAGGGCCTCTGGCAGTTCAGAGTGATGCCGTTTGGGCTGTGCAACGCCCCGGCTACTTTCGAGAGGTTAATGGAACGTGTCCTTGCTGGGTTGCTGGGAGAAACCTGCTTGGTGTATCTCGATGACATTATAATAGTGGGGCGAGAATTTGATGACCATTTGAAGAAGCTGGAATCCGTATTCAACAAGTTGAGAAGTGCAAATCTGAAACTAAGCCAGAAGAAGTGCTCATTCTTCAAACGGCAGGTGAACTATTTGGGACACGTTATTTCGGAAAGCGGCGTCGAAACGGATCCATCGAAAATTACGGCAGTTAAAGATTGGCCTGTGCCTGCTGACAAAACACAAGTACGAGCGTTTATGGGACTTTGCTCTTATTACCGTCGTTTTGTCAAGAGTTTTTCAGATATAGCGAAGCCATTGCATAGACTAACAGAAGAAAAACGGCCTTTCGTCTGGGACCAACAATGCCAGGCGGCTTTCGAGGAACTTAAGAGCCGGTTATGTGAAACACCAGTACTCGGATATCCAGATCAGTGTAATGAATTTGTAGTTGACACAGATGCAAGTAATACAGGGATAGGAGGAACACTCTCACAAAGAAAAGGAGATCAAGAAGTTGTGATAGCTTATTACAGTAAATCCCTGTCAAAACCAGAGCGGAATTATTGTGTCACTCGAAGGGAGCTACTAGCAGTTGTCAAAACACTTCAGCATTTTAAGAAGTATTTATTGGGTCGGAAATTTCTAGTCAGAACAGATCATGCAGCCTTGAAGTGGCTACTACAGTTCAAGAATCCTGAAGGACAAGTTGCGCGATGGATTGAACAACTACAGGAGTACGACTTTGTAGTAGAGCATCGCAGTGGGAAGTCTCATGGGAATGCTGATGCTTTGTCAAGACGGCCGTGTTCTGAAGACTGCAAGCACTGTTTGAAACAGGAAGATAAAGAAATATCTATGGTCAGAGTTATAAGAACTGATACAGTAAATGATGATTGGAGCAGCGATGCCATGCGTAAACTACAAGAAGAAGATGAAGACCTTAGACCAGTACTCAATTGGGTGAGAGATGGATCCGCACGCCCAGGATGGAGTGAAGTTGCCGGAATGAGTGCAGTAACAAAGAGCTATTGGGCACAATGGAATAGCTTGCTCTTACACAATGGACTTTTATGTCGAAAATGGGAGAGTGCATCGGGACAAGACAATCATCTTCAGACAGTTGTGCCGAAGTCAAAGATTTCTGATATACTGCGAGCGTATCACGACGGAACATCTGGCGGTCATCTCGGTGTGAAGAGAACTTTGGTGAAAATTCGTCAACGTTATTACTGGTTGCACTGCAAGGAAGATGTTGAAGACTGGTGCAAGAAATGTACGAGTTGTTCCTCTGTCAAAGGACCACAAACAAGAAGTCGGGGAGCGTTGAAGTTATACAACGTGGGTGCTCCTTGGGAACGAATAGCTTTGGATGTGGCCGGGCCGTTTCCAATGACGAATAGTGGAAATCGTTACATTTTGGTAATAATGGATTACTTCACAAAGTGGCCAGAAGCGTTCGCATTACCAAATCAAGAAGCTGTTACTGTGGCTAGCAAACTGGTGAATGAAGTTTTCTGCCGATTTGGACTACCCCTTGAAATCCATAGTGACCAAGGCAGGAATTTCGAGTCGCAAGTCTTTCAGGAAACATGCAAGATTATGGGGATACACAAAACTCGGACTACGCCGTATCATCCGCAATCTGATGGAATGGTGGAGAGGTTCAACCAAACTCTAGAGCGGCATCTGGCAAAAGTTGTTGAGAGCCATCAGAACAATTGGGACGAGTACATTTCTCTGTTTCTTCTGTCGTATAGAACTGCGGTTCATGAGAGTACCTCTACTACACCGGCCCGAGCGAACTTTGGTAGAGAGCTTCGACTTCCAGCGGATCTTCTCGCGGGTTGTCCTCCAGATACGCCTAGCTGTATTTCGGAATACGCGGAAGATTTGAGAAGGAAAATGGAGGAAGTTCACGGGCATATGAGGGAAGAAAATCTGCGTGCTAGTGAGCGAATGAAAACGCGATACGACAGAAGCGTCAACTCCAAGTCCTTTGAAGAAGGTTCTGCTGTTTGGCTTCACAACCCCGTTCGAAGGAAAGGAAAATCTCCAAAACTACAACCGAGTTGGGAAGGCCCTTTTCAAGTAATTACGAGGATCAATGATGTCACATATAGAATTCGGAAAACGCCAAGAAGTCCAGCGAAAGTGGTTCATGTGGACAGGTTGGCACGGTACTACGGCTCTAACGATGCTCGGGACGAGCACGTCTAAGGAGGGGGTAGTGTGACGCCGTGCTGACGTAACTACGTAAGCATGCAAGGCAGTGAAGTTTTTGGCAAACATCGTCATTGTCACAACGGCCGGGCTGTCAGAGCTACGACTGCAAAGCAGATGTACGCGAGTTCGAGCCCGGTCCAGCTATGAAGATTTTTGTTCGACATTTTAATGTTACCAGAAAATTCTAGTAGCGGCGAGTGCCTTCTTTAAGGAATTCAAATAAAGAACCGAAAGTTCTGGACTAAAACAAGAAATGATGTAAGAAGGAAAAGACGATCGGAATCCAACAGAAGAAAACGAAAAGACTGACGAAATTCAACAAATGACAATCGAAATTCCGGGTATATAAGGAGCTGCAAGCGCGTCTACGGGCAGTTCAGTGGAAAGTGATCTGAAGAAAGGAACAAGAAGGAAAAGTGAAAAAGTGGAAAAAGTGAACAGTGAAAGTGAATAGTGAAGTGAACAGTGAATAGTGAAGTGAAGTGCAAAGTGGTAAAGTGCTCCCAGTGGACTGTCAGTGTTCGGAGCACAGCGTTGGACCGTGTAACGCATAGTGCGCGGGGACACTGTCGGACAGTGCTACGCGTTTTCGTGCAGTGCTACGCGTTCAGTGCAGTGTTACGTGTTGTAGTGCGAATAAATCGCTACTATCGGTGAAATCAGTCGTTTCCTTCCAATCCCTGTACCCACTTCCGTAACAATATTAATTACCTACTTAAGAAAATAGTTTTTTTTATAAAATAATTGTAAGTACTTGTATTGTGTAAGTAATTGTAAATAATTGTAGAATTCTTATCGAAACTTTGATAACCTTCAAACATTTTCTACATTCATTCAACATTTTAAATTGTTTCCCTATTTTTTTGTAAAAAAAAACAGCAGTGGAATGGTATACCTATTGGCCACTCCATGTGCGTTTCCCTTAATTGTCTAAGGCGTTTCTTAAGGTTACTTTGTTCACGTCTGGAATCAACCAAACGTAAATCGAAATAGTATATTTCATTACAAGTGCGGAAAAGCTGTCATTGCAAAGAGTTCCGACAAATGTCTACCCGAGCCGAAGGCGAGGGTTGACAGTCGGAACAAGTTGCAATGACGGTTCCGCACGTGTACTGAACGACTATTTTTAATACAGTTGCGAAAAAATGAAGCAATTTAATAAAATAATAAAATAATAAAATACCATTTGCTTTTTTCTCTTCTCTCCACGTAATAAGTTCGTCGTATGTATGCATGTAGCGACTTTTTGACTTTTCCGGTAAAATGTTCTCCGAAGCATTTTGTGCAATTATACTGAGTTCCGGTGGTGTTCATTCAAAAAAACTAGGGTCGAAATTACTCATTTTGTGCAACAAACAAATTATACACTCGCAAAGAAAATTTCTGAAAAATGGCGCCAACCGTAGTTTTTTTTTTTTTTACTTATCGCTCCTTTCGAAGCAGGCTATAGTACCAAGACCATACCGCCTAGTCTTACGTTTTGTTTTTTCCCATGAGTTGGGTTTTTAAAAATTTACGTCTTTCGTAATTTTTCTATAGGTGAAATTTATATCAATAATTGAGCCAACCGTAGAATATAAGCAGAGATTTTTTTTTCTTCACCCATTCTGGAAGGCAAAGGGAACTATACCCATACAGCCAAGTCTTCAGTAGATTTTTTTATTGATATGAATTGAAAATGAAATTTAATGAGATGAAATGAAACCTAACATAATTCATTCAATCAAATCATTAAATCTGTTAATGAAACAAATTAGTAGATTCTTTTTAGAAATAATACGTATTTGCGTGAATCATAAAATCTTCGATGAATTTTTTTAGTAAAAACTTCATGGTTGGTTTTTCTTTTTAGACATGATTTTGACAGTTGGGAAAAAAAAAGCACTAGTGCGGGAAAGGTAAAAAAAAAGCACGCGTGTGTAATAGCCTTTAATAGCCCACATCCCGAACGCTATACGTCCCTGCAATACGCCACTTTTTGAGCAACTGTATTAAAAAAATCTAATTTCAAAATTATTCGTATTGTTGCGGCTTCGCATGCTTGACCCGTCTCACCTTTCTCTGAAACAGTTCATGTACGTCCGCATCAAGCAGCGTCTTGAGCTGTATATCGAGATGCGCAAAGTACTCGAGCCAGGCGTCCTCCGACATGGCTTCCAGTTCCGGCAGCTTGCAGAACGGACACACGCAGTCAACGATGCTGCGTTCCGTCACTTGCACCGTGAAGTAGAGGCGCGCGCACTCGCGGCAACATCGGTGTGTGCAGCGTAGCATTGATACCATCTACAGTACAAGATAAATTAAAAAAACTTGAATGCGACTTTAGAACCAAACTTTGATTGGCCTCTCAGCTCAGTTGGTAGTTCTGCCATCTGTGCCATAGGTCGCGGGCTCGATCCCCACCGAAACAAATATTTGTGTGGTGAACACAATAATTGTGTTTGTTTGCTGTTTTTATTGTTTTCAGAGATTTGAGATACAGCCTGGTGACAGACGGACGGACAGCGGAGTTTAGTTAATAGGGTCCCGTTTTACCCTACCGGTACGGTACGGAACCCTAAAAAGCTTGAGTAAAAATACGCATTGTTTTGGATTCGGAAAGCTATGCATTTGCCATCTAACCTCATGTTGCGGCAGTCGCTCGGCGCACAGTTCACACTCCTGATGCAAGTAGGCGAGTGCGGCGGGTAAGTCTGCGCACTGCAGTGCGGCGAGCAATGCGCAAGCAAGCGACGCGCCTTCGTTTCCCGCCAGCTGAACCGCCAGCTGGGCTTGTGCCCAAGTCTCCGTGGCACCCTCGGCTAGCAGCATGCGCGCTTGTCTCTGCAACCACATGAACAATCCTATATCGACAGTTTTCATTGCCCAAGGATCCTTTGAAACCTCATTAAACTAGGTGAGTCTTTATTCAGACGCATTATTCTTGGACCATATGGAGCCAGATGGCCTGAGTGTAAAGCGCTCAGTCATAATTGGATACAGTTATGCATAGTGAGTCCAAGCGCCATTTTCAGTTTTTTGGGAAATTACATAAACGCGTTTTTATTGGTAGAAGATTTGCATTTGCATCGTCAGAAAGTAAATCTATGTACATCGAAGCTTATATTTGTAATTTAACATGTTACAAAAAAAAAACACAAAAAAAGGTTTTATTTTGGAATATATCGTTAAAAATGCACTTGGACTCCTAATAAATATGATGTTCTCATTTTGCAAAACTAGTCCAAGAGACAAAATAATTATTTATTCTGGAAGATTAGCTTTAAGTGCACGTGGAAACGAATTAATATGATGTATTCATTTTGCAAAATGAGTATAAGTATAACATAATAGTACATTGTTACCCGAGTGTTGAAAGTCACGTTTTTTGAGTCCCGAGATAGCTCTGGCGCCAATGGAGCTTGAGGGACTTAAAAGACTTTCACCCGAGGTAAACACTGTGCTTTTCATTACGAATACAAGGAAAGTAAAAATAAAAACATGAAAGAAAAATTATGTAGTGAAAATGAAGATTGAATTGCCGCCTTCCCGGTTTTTTTTTTCTTTTTCTCTGGCGGGCCTTCGGCTTCGGCTCGCCAGCATTATTCAGCCATTATTTTCATTCTCATAATTTAAAAAGTTGTAAATTGTTTGCTCAAATCTATGTTATTTTAAATAAATAGTTGAAGCTATATATTAATCAAGTAATTTAGAAGATATATTATTTATTTAATACTATCTTTATGTTATTAAAATTTTACATTGCGCTTTAATTAGACTTTATAAAAACTTCTTACCGTTGTAATGGGTTTCCAACCTACTTGCTGAATAAAAAGTTGGAATTTCAACGACCTCCTTGCAGTTAGAAAGACTTTAGAAAGTTGGAACATGGTTGAATAGAAACGAACTTGTTTTTTTTATAATTTGACAGCTGTCAGTAGAAAGCGATTCTCCCTAGGGCTGAAAGTTTTACTTTCAATTAGGCCCCTCAGGCAACTTCAGACCTACTTTCAGAGTATGAGTAATGAAAAAATATTTCCTGGACTATTTTCCTATTGTTTAATAAAAACCCTTTGAATTTCCGTATTTACTCAGCATCTTATATTAGATGTTACAGAGGATTGTTAAAAATAAATAAAAAACTATTAAAATGGCACTGATAGTATGTCCAGAAAATAAAACAATATAATTATCATATTTTAATAAACAATAATAATTTAAAACAAGATAAGGACTATCTCAGATATTATCTTCAGCTTTCAGACAGACAGAATAATGATTGATGATATTATTGGTAAACACCAACCCCAAACCCAGAACATATCGGGTAGGATGTAGGATGGAGTAGGTATAGTACATTGTTACCCGAGTGTTGAAAGTCACGTTTTTTGAGTCCCGAGACGGGTTTGGCGCCAGAGCGTAGCGAGGGCGCCAATGGAGCTTGAGGGACTTAAAAGACTTTCATCCGAGGTAAACACTGTGCTTTTCATTACGAATACAAGGAAAGTAAAAATAAAAACATGAAAGAAAAATTTGTGAAAATGAAGATTGAATTGCCGCCTTCCCGGTTTTTTTTTTATTTTTCTCTGGCGGGCCTTCGGCTTCGGTTCGCCAGCATTATTCAGCCAAAATTTTCATTTTCATAATTTAAAAAATGGTAAATTGTTTGCTCAAATCTATGTTATTTTAAAGAAATAGTTGAACGTACGAGTACGAATATAATAATTAAGCCCTATATGGAATCAACACACGAGGATAGTAGGCAGTGCTAATTTTTATCATATTTTTTATAAATATTGTTGACATGGATGATATACTTATTAATAAAGTAATTTAGAAGATATATTATTTATTTAATACTATCTTTATGTTATTTAAATTTAAATTTTACATTGCGCTCTAATTAGACTTTTTAAACTTCATACCGTTGTAATGGGTTTCCAATTTACAACCTACTTGCTGAGTAAAAAGTTGGAATTTGGTTGAACAACCTCCTTGCAGTTAGAAAGACTTTAGAAAGTTGGAACATGGTTGAATAAAATAGAACTTGTTTTTTTTTATAATTTGACAGCTGTCAGTAGAAAGCGATTCTCCCTAGGGCTGAAAGTTTTACTTTCAATTAGGCCCCTCAGGCAACTTCAGACCTACTTTCAGAGTATGAGCAATGAAAAATAATATATAAATCTACTCTTCTTCAATATGTTCCGGATCAAAAACCTAAATGGCCATCAACACCTTCAACAACAATATCATCTTCAATCGTGTCATCAAAAATCAAATCTTTGTCAAATGCTATAGCGTCGTTTGGGATATTATGAAACGGTGATTTTAAATCTTTTAGTTTTTTCTCTGAAACGTTTTGTCCTTTCCTACCCTTTCTTTTCTTTACATCAATTTCTAAGCTTTCTTCCTCTTCTACTGCTCCTGCCTTAACATAATGAGGCAATGGATGATTTTAGGTTTCCTTTATCTGGTTTATTCTTAACCAATTATTATTCACCTTCTCGCCCACTGTTATCTTTTTTCTGTTGACAACAGCTTTTTCCTTTTCTTCAGTATTTGTGATTCTTTGTTCTGCAGCTTGCCATAACTTTCTTGTAGTCTTGTGGAGTATAAAGTATTAATTGCAGTTTCAGAAATATAGGGTGCTTTTCGAAGAGAGATCATCAGGTCTATTTTTATTTTTATTTTATTTTTTATTTTTATTTTTTATTTATCAAAAGCATTACAAACTAACAGCCTGGGCCAAAACGTCTGTGTGCCAGCTTACATAAGTAACATAGTACATACTTTAAACAAACACAGTTTGAGTAGCTACTCATACTAACTCATACTACATACATACATTTATACTTTTTTGCTATATTGTACGCCCGAAATAGGTAAGCTGTTGGAACATAATTACTTTTAAGATGTTTTATACACAGTTTTACAATAAAATATTTTTTTATCTTTATCTTTATACGTGTATTCTGGCCTTTATTTTTTTATTCTGTTCTCCGCAACAATTAAGTTGACCAAAGAATTAAGTTTTTGACTTTGGTAAACTAGTATAATATGTGCTTCCTTAAACATGACTTGGGTTCTTCTGCCAGCCTCTCCTTCCACCCAAACAAAGATTACGTTCAGAAGTTACAAACAACTGTCGCGTAGACTACTGATGCGTAACACTACGTCGTTTGGACTAGTAATGTATAATGGAAATGTGCTTTTTCATCATAAAATTTGGTTGTTAGTTTTAAATTGGTTGTTGGACTTGTATTGCATTTCAAAATACTTAGTTTTCTATAGAAGGCGCTTGGACTGGGTATCAAAAAATACCACTTAGAGTGAAGCTGGCTGCAAGAGTGTTTTTTCTATGGCTTAATTATGCCCTAGTGAATACGAAAATGCGAAAAAATCAAAAAATGAAATTTGGCGCTTGGACTCCTTATGCATAACTGTATCCAATTAGTTTTGAAACTAGGATTAGAAAAAGCAACAAAGGAACACCAAGGTTTAGAGATTATTGTGGTGTAAATAGTCAATTACGTGGTGTAACACTAAAACACGATAATTTCGACAATGATTTATGTGAAAATGGGAAAGTAGGTATAACATACCTCAGGTGAACCTTCTGGAAGTCGCACTTTAGCCAAATCGATGATGTTCCCTGACACTCTGCGCAAAGTGACGGGTGGTGGAGGCGTCGGAGTCGCCGGTATCACCTCCTCCACTGACGTTTGTCGGAAAGTCTGCGATTCATCCGAATCGCTCTCGGTCCATTCATCTTCCGTACGACAAGTCTCGCGGAAGTAATTGCTCCTTTTCTCATCAGGCTGCGAAGTATCGGGAGGCGATTGGTTCTGCTCTTGTGTCGTTGGTGGTTGAGGAGCCGGACTTTTCTTGGTTAGCGACGCGGTACTCGTAGATGGTTTTACTTCTACCTCAGCCCTGGACGGTTTGGCAGGTTTGATGTCTTTGGAGTTGAATACCTTGGATTGCAGTTGTTTTACGTGACCGCTTTGCACGTTACCGAAGTGAGTCTTTGGAGGTGCTGGGGCGTGATACTGTTTCAATGAACCTCGACGCACCGGCACCTTGGAAACCAATAACTTCGGAGCTGTTTTATCATTCTTCGTCTTACTATTTGGTGTTACTTTAACGGGTTTCGGTATATTGGATTTAGATGTGTTAGAATTTTTGTTGCCAGTGTTTGTCGAATTTACCAATATTCTCTCTGGAGTATCTTGTTTTATAATAATTCCATTTGAGTCTGGTTGAACACTTGTGATTTGAGATTGTGTGTCGTCCTTGCTATGTTGTTCAATAATTACCTCTTCATGTGAGGTAGGTCCCTCTAATAGACTAGAACTAGCAATTATAGTATTGACAACATCGTTTGGCATGTTGTTTATAGTTTCAGTTGTAGTAATTGTGATATCAGGATCATTTACGATTTCTGAAGCGCGGGTGTCGTTCGTATTATTTACAGATTCTGAATGAATTATTTCTTGAACATCAACGTTCACAATTTCATTGACGATGTCAACATCTAATGCATCATGAATTACTTCGGTTGCACTTTCAACAGTGTCAATTTCATTATTAATTTCTATATTTTCTATGATGGCGTTATAAATAGGTTCTTGGGTATCCAATATGGTTACTCTTGATGGACTTACAATTTTGAATACCGATTCATTCATTGCATATTTAGTAAGACGAATTTTAGGTTCAACTGGAATAGTTTCAGTAATTTCAGATTTTTTTATCGTTACGTCCTTCTGAGGCGTAGATAATTTATTTACATTAGATGTTTTGAGTTCGTCATAAATTTCTTCGAACGAATTCACCTCTATAAAAATATTGTTATTAGAGTCTTCTCTCATGAAATCTTTTTCTTTAGGCGCATTAACTACTATAGATATGTTACGGGAATTATTCATTGGTAGTCCTTTTTGTCCACTAGCATCTATGGGGCTACTGTTAGAATTGTCTATTTTCAGGTTATTTTGATTAGGTTCACTGACTTCAATGGATATCGTATGCTCCTCTTGCAAACTTCGAGCTATTGAATCTAAAATTTCAATATTGGCATGTTTAACATCTTCTATTTGAGTATCTAAATGATCTAATGCTTCTTCAAATTGTTCATTATCTTCTGAACTGGTTCTGTTCACAAACAATTCACCACCATTTGTAGGTATTTGTTTGCCATCATTGCGTTCATCTTCACTACTGCTTCCAGTACTTATTTCTTTTTCATCTGAAGTCATACTCATTTTATCAGTTTCTTCTTCTGATTCACTGTAACTTGATTCCTGTTCATCATGAGAGCTACTATCATGTTCGCTTAGTGATGTTTGAGAATGACCATCGTCAAGGGAATGTATGTCTGAATTGATTTCCTCCTTCATCTGTTGAATAAGCTTTTGGGTGTTATCCACAATTTCATTGAGGTTATTAGTTTTTTCCTCTGTCTGTCTAGTGGTTTCGACTTTAAAATCAGATAGAGTATTTTGTATATTACTTGGCCTAAAATTAGCTTGAGATACTAGTGTAGTCTCAGGGGTGACATGATTATTTGATGAATGTATTTGGTTTGGTTGCACTGCGTCGCCATTTTCAAATCTTTGTATTTCCCTTGGCATCACATGATTTGATTTTATGTGATTTGTATCGCGGCTATTTTGTTTCGATGAGTGATTTTTACGTTTATCGTGATGATGTGGTGTAATATTGATGTGTTTATGCTGTCCCTCAACGTTCGGCGGTTGCGTTTCATCGTCCTTTCTGATATGTTTTTCTTTGGCTTTGGATTCAGTACTGATCGGCTCCTTTTCGGACACCTTGGTTATATTAGGCAGCGGGCTCGCTCTCGTCAAAGCATTATACGCATCTATGAAATCATTTTCCGACTGGATAAAGTCTAACGAAGGCTTAGCTTTAGGAGTGTTCAGTTCTGGAGTAAGGTTTGTGTGAGCACCGTTAGCGAGTAAGCCTTTGAGAAGTAGGTTTTCATCGATTGACGGAATCCCGGCCTCAAGCAGGAGCGAGCGTAGTTTGAGGGCTACCTCCGCCGAGTCACGCGCTAGTGGAGGCAGCGGCGCAGGGGTAGCGAGAGTAGCAGGGGCAGGCACGCTCCACAGATCGATCTCTCGGTCGAGCTCGAAGGAATCGCCGTCTACTGGCGGGTACCACTCCTCCGGGTACCGGCCCGGCGGCGCGTCATACTCATCTGAGCTATCTTCTGCTGAAACGTAAACGTGAACGTTATACGGGACGATGATTGTCGCGTTGCCGGAGCTAAGGCAAGCGGGTGGTGTTTCGAGGTGGGGGGGGATTACCGCGCCGCGGAGCCGCCTCGTCGTCGGCGCCGGCGGGCGAGCCCCACACGCGTCCTCGCATGCGGCCCTCGCCGCTCACTCGGACCCTCTCCGACTGGAACAATACAATTCTCACATCACAAACACGACTTATAATAATAATCTTATACTTTAATCCTGGAATATTTCAGGTTAGTGGTAAAGGTTATCAGTAAACATTTAAAGGTGTAAAAATATTTTTCAAATTAAAATATGGGTATAACGCGCGCTTTTATAGAAATGTGCATTACCTCTTATTCACATAGCATTTATGAGAGGTAGGTATTACATGTACTGATCAGTGGCAACATTTGTATTCGTTTCTTTATTTGCACGATTACCTGTCGCCTCAGCTTGTCGACACAGTCGGTGACGGCGGGCCAGACGGCACCCCGATGGTTGGCGAGCGCGACGCGCGCCTCCGCCTCAGAGAGGTCACAGTGCGGGGCGAGACGCGCCGCAGCGCCACGTACCGCGCCAGCCAGCCCCGCCCAGCGCGACACCAGCCACGCCAGAGGCGCGCCAGGCGACTGCGACAGCCCTACCTGCACCTGCGCATTTACATTAACGGTTTTATCCCGTTGAGATTTAGCCACAGCAACGTCGCTGCTGCCACGCTGCTTTGTAAATCCATACAAATAAAAAATGCACGCTGTGGAGCCATCGCCTTCGTGCAGCTAATTTGAAGACATCAGGGACGTTGTTTCTTTTAGGCGTTGTTGCTGCTATTTCCATGTTATAACATCTTTCCGGAATGAGGTGGACCACGCAAAGGTTTTTGTAGATGGCAACACGAGCGGCTGCTTTGTTTACATACGTTTTGTGAAATATCAGTGGCTGCAAATAATAACCTAATTCCTAGGTTGCAATACCTCTGCGGCAGAAAAGCCGAGTCGCTCGCCCTCGGCCAACAAGCGCGCTAGCTCGAGCCCACGCTCGGCGCCGCGCGCTCCGGATAGCACCTCCATGGAATTAGCGCGCCCGCTGACCACTGGCTCGGGGGACGCTGCCTGAAACACCAACCTATATGAACATTCCACACATAAGAAACTCCAACTTCCTTGTTTTAGATACACTGTTGTTACAGTTACCTCTGAGCCGTAGAGGCTGGTGCGGCGCGGTCTGACGTCACGGCGGCGCACGTCGAGATGCGAGGCGCGACGGGCTAGTTTGCCCCCCCACTCCCGTCCACCACCGCCAACGCTCGGGCTGCTGTCACGCTCGCGCCATTCCCACGCACCCGTCGTGCGGACACTTCGGTCGCTTTCCTGGAATAATAAAACCACTGACATGATCTAATCCACTTACAATCACAAAAACTTCAGGCTATTGCTAAAAACTTTTTAGATTACTTCTACGACATGTTTCCTCACGATGTTTTCATTCGCGGTTCGTCCTAGTGCTCAAACATTTCAAAATTAAAATAAGCTCAGAGATGAATAAGTACAAAAACTGGTCATACCCTCGTGTCACTGGAAAGCGAGTGCCGACTGTGGGAGCGCTCGCGCCTTTCGTCTCGGAATCTGCGTCGCGGCCGTGACCGCGTCACTGACGGGGCTCGCTCGTATGAATTTGGATCTTCGTAAGTCTGTAAGGATATGGTTTGCTTTCAGAAGTAACTAACATTAGAAATAAAAAGTTCGGAACATGATAGGCAATGATTTACCTGCGTGGATATGTTCTGTGGGGGCGGGGAAGTTCCAGTATTCGATACATTAGTTTTTCCAGCTATCGAAGAAGAACGGCTTTCGGGTCGGACGTCGCGCGGTGGCGACGTCCCAACGAACTTTTTTTGACCGGTAAAGTTAGATTCTTGTTTTGTGTTTTCTCTAGGTGGAGATGGACCAACTGAAACGCTGTGACGCTCAACTTTTTGCTTTGTTTCGGGGTATGGTGAAGCTCTAGTTGGATCCTGTCGATCTGTAGAGTCATTAGTATGAATGGTACGAGTTTCTATAGGAGGCGAAGATCCCACGGCTGTATGGTTACGAATGGGGCGAGATTCTCTCGGTGGTGAGGGTCCAACTGCCATGTCGTGGCGTGTTTGTCTTTCAGTACTTCCTCCGTTTTGTTCTCGAGTCGGGGTGACAAGTCGCTGTGTTATATTCTTGAAAACGGTTGCTTCGCGTGGCGGCGATGGACCACAACCAGTAGATGTACGTTCTTTCTGTGATGTAGTGCTTGTTCGTTCTGAAACTAAAGTACAACAATTAGCTTTCGCTCGAGGCTACGCCCTCTCGGGACTAGGATAAGAACTACATCTGTTCTAAATTGAGCCAAGCCCATCGAAACGGTAACAAACTTTTTAACATTTAGGTACATTGATTTAGTAAAAGATATAAACCAACCTTGATGAACCTTTTCTGGAGCGGGTGACGCTGATCTACTAGTGATCTGTAGCTTCTCGAAGTTGGCAGCTTCAACGATAACTTTCGGCGCGGCTGTGGGCGTCCGGCAACATATCACGCAGACGCGAACGCCTGCTTCGTTAACGTAAGTGCAGTGCTCGCATTGCCACGGGGCGTCAGGCGGAGGGGGTATGGGGCCAAAGCTTTCGTCTTCAGCTGGCTCGGTCCGGGAGTTCAGCTGCTCGGGCTGTGAGTTGGGCTGCTCGGGCCGTGAGCTCGGCCGTTCGGATCGGGAGCTTGGTCGCTCGGGCCGTGAGCTTGGTCGCTCGGTCCGTGAGCTTGACCGCTCGGAGCGGGAGCTTGGTCGCTCGGGTCGTGCGCTCGAATGTTCATTTCGCGGTTTGGGTGCTGGCTCGTTCTCACTTTCGGAGTCGGCATCGCTGGACGGCAGCGGAGGTGACGGCGTACGGTGCTTGGTGCGACGAGACGTGCGCGACCGCACGCTCATAGCCGGGGAAGCTGCGCGGGAACCGGTGCGAGACGCGGCACGCGACATAGCACGACTGTCCGCTGGAAATAAACACGATAAGCACCAAGTCCGACTCTAAAACCACTGCTAGGTTTGTGTATGCCTACCCAATCATGCCGAGCACAAACATTCAAAATCAACTTACATAAAACAAACTGTCAGTAGGTATTGTATATGAGTTTGGTATTGGTAAAGTTGCACAGAGTTAATATGTTTGCTGACTTACCTCTGCGATACGGCTGCGGTGTCTGAGGCATATGCTGATGCATATGGAAGTGACCATGAGGCGGCTGTTGTGGCGGGCAACATTGCTGCACTGGCCACCCTCCTTGACCGACTCCCCAAGACTGGTCCAGCGTGGCGCAGCTACCATAGCGCCAAGTGGGAGGCGCACAATGAGCGCAGCCGGCGCAGGAGGCAGCACCACCACCGAGTTCTAGTGTTGAGGCACCTCGTCGCATCGGGCGACCCCATTGCGGTTGTCCCATCCCAGGTGGAGGAATGCTCTCGGGGCTTTCCCATGGCTCCTGCTGGTCATTTAGATAGAAATGGGGGTGATAAAGTTTATATGACTTTGGTAAAAATATGCTCAAACACTAAAGGGAGTCTTACCACTTGTGGTACTTGTGGAAAGCCTTGCAAGGACCCGCGAGGTCTATTCCATGCCACGTTGAGATGACCCAACGTATTGGTTGGTTGCATGTGCATTGGCGGTTGGTGTGCCATCGTCGTCGGGAGAAACGGCATGCTGCCCATCTGACCCGGGTTGTTTACAAGCTTAGCTTGCACGAGAAGGGGCTGCTGGACTTGACTGTGCTGAGCAGGAGAGGCTGATGCCCGTATTCCAGGCATTGTGGCGTGGGAATGGCTAAGAGTGGCGCGTCGTTGATCTAGCATTGGCGTCATAGGAGGCATCGGACTTGCACTCATCTAAACGAAAAGAAACATTTGATATGTAAAAAAAGCAGAAAAAGACATTGCTAGTAGTAAAATGTTTAAAAACGATAAAGTCATAGTACATACCTTGTGCCTTCTTGGTGGTGGAACTGGAGGTGTTCCTTTTGGTGGTAAGGGAGGTCTGTCTTCGCCGAGCTGCGACAGTGATAAAGCCTGAAAAATATAAATTTGAGCTAAGAGATCTTGAGGCCTGTATAGGGTGTAAAAAACTCATTCAAACCATACCTACTCGATAAATAAATTGATCACTACTACCTATGTAAAAAACATTTTTATATCAAGCTTTTTAATTTGCTTTTTTTACACCCTTTACATAAATAATACTCGTAACTTGGTAAATTATAGTAAGTACCACTTACGAAAGAAGTAAAAACAATATTTCGTAAACTAGCTAGCAAATATGAGAATTCACATGTAAGACGTCTGGCAAGCAGCCAAAACACACCAGCTACGAGAAATGCATTGTAAAATAATCATTTGGAAGTCGTGTTGCAATGCATTACAAATCATTGAGCTCACTATTTTTCTACCTAGTATATTGGAACATACCTGGCGTTGATGATGTCTGCGTTTAGGATGGCGGTGGTACATGTCATCGCAAGAGGCACATAGCGCGCGTCGGCCACACTCGGCGCATCGAACGCGGGCGCCGCCACCGCCGCATAGGCCACATGACGCCTGTACCGGGTGACCTGCAAACAGAATTTGTAAAACCAGATAGCTGAGAGAGCAATGGTGGGCCCCGCCTCCAGATCCTAAGGTTCAAATCCAATCGAGCACCAATAAGTTTATCTGCTAAAAAATGTATGTGCACTATGTCAGTGCTCTCAAACGGTGAAGGAAAACATCGTGACGAAACCAGTAAATAAAGTACCAGTAGAACCTAATAAATAAAGTTCTAAAACATGTGTCAAACATCACGCAAATAGGGGTCACCAGAAACCATACTTTTAAAAAGCTCACAAAGTGCGTATATAAGAATTTGCATAATTTTTGTTTACTATGTAGCTGAAATTCTTACCTGTAGGTGGACGTGGTGGAGGTGGCGGTGGTGGCTGCAGCTTAGCGTTGACGTATTGATCAGAAGGAAACTCCACTACTTCATAGTCTGGCTCTGGTCTTGCCGGGAGTGCTCTCTGCTGCTGCCCTGGCACTGGCCGGGTGGCCAGCCCAGGAGAGCGCATGGAAGCGTGCCCTGGAGGCAGCCCCGCCTGGCCAGGGGAATGCATGATGTGATTTCCTGGTATTGGAGACGGTAGCCCTGGCGAACGCATTGTAGGCTGTGCTGCAGGAGATGTCACTCCTCTGGGGTCACGACCGCGTCCTTTCAGCATCTCTTCGTGCATAAGCAATAAGTTTGTGATTTAGATATGACCACAAATGAAATAGGATAGGTGGACATAATTACTATAATGCAGAGTATACTAAACCGTCCGGTTTTGACCTCAGATGGCTCAGAGTGTTGTTGGGTACCGACCAACCGACAGACTAGGTACATTGCCTACGGACTCCGTCGGTCTAAAGGATCTATAGAGATGACTGAAATCGAAAAATAGAGCCCTCTGGATGGGTACTCCCTCGAATAAAATGGCGTGTTGTTTGTTTAACATCAGGTGCTGTTATAACCCAGAGGAACTTGGGCGTTCATCATGCACGATTATCTATACATTTCTTCGAATCTAGTCTAGTAGCTGGCTTTGGTGATTACAACTTCGCAATCTTGTTTCTCTATTCCTTGGGCGTCACGTCACTAACCATACTATCTCTAAATGTAGGTACCTACCTACTATGGGTGAACAAACCTTTTTGAAAACTAGACCATCGAACAGTCATCTCACTCTCGCGCCATCACAAGTGCTTGTGGGCGAAGTGTTGTTTCATGTTTGTCTTTTAAGTGCCTAGTACTAATACCTTAGTAACTCGAATTTGCAACTAATGTTATGTACTCTGAAGACATTTCAGGTCATCAGGTTTTCTTGTACGCATAGATTAGTAACATGTGCAAGCGGCAGCTGTGACCGGGATTGGAGCGGGCGTTGCCGCCGCGTCGTCGTCGACCCATATTCCGCTATTCATATCCCAAAATATCGAAACTCGTACTCAACAATGATGTAGTGCCTATCCGACATTACACCACTCTGTCTCTATGTATTTGTAAAATCGCAATTTTAACAGACCCATAAAATAGTGTAGGAGTCAGCCAAACATTTAATTCCTCACTGATATTTATAATATGGGATACAGTATTATTGGTCGTTTACACTGACTTACCTGAAGATTATCAGAGAAATCCTCTTCAAATAACTAAATCACTTCATATAGCACTAGAAAAAGTTGCGCACGCCATATCGGATGAATTGAAATATTATGCAACACATTTCCGGTTCCAGCACGTCACTCGCGAGGATCCCAGAGACCACTTGGACCTGGTAGGGACTCCGCCACTGGTCAGTTAGGCGTACAGTCGCTAATCAGGCGCCCTATCCGGATGATATTGACAGCGCAGCGGGAAGACGCGTTCACGCCGCCGCGCCGCCTCTATTTCTGTACGCGACCGCGTTGCCCCGATTTTACTAAAATTACGATGTGATGCTATTTCCGCACTCATCCCAGTGCGCCCTCTTGCTGAAGTCAAATAACCTACCTACCTTGCAAAATACCTATTTTAATTCCATAGTCCACTAGCGCGCAACTGTAGGTTAGCGCGCTGTCGGTAAGGAGAAGCACCGTTTGTTCTTATTCAACAGCTTTACTACAAGTCTTTAATCCACCAATAAATCCAATAATCCTTCTTAGCATAATTTATGTTTTTAAAAACATTACCCACCATGTGTCAATCTCGTGGCAACCATTTATATGTAAACAAAATACTGGTCTATTATTGAATGTGCATTGAAAGAGATTATGGAAATATTGCACAAATTCAAGCAAAATGGATATTTTACGGCAGAGCTCTACCATTTGCTTGCGAAGAAGAAACTGGTGGATGCGTCAGAAATGGTAATTAAATTTTAGATAAGCATATTTTTTTATAAAATAGGTAGGTACTTACTTATGTATTTTTCTTTAGTCCATCGAATTTCCTCAATTGGATAAAAAGTAATGCGTGAATAACTGCTGTCCCTATAATCAAGCTAGCCAGGAAGCGTCTAATCTCAAGATTTGGTGCAACTGGATATCTCTTAAAAACATATACCTAATTAAAAAACAAAGATACGTCTTATCCCTAGGTTTCCAAAGTTACCTTAAAGGGTCACAGGTGTGCCTGATTTGATATCATTAACATTCCAGGTCATACCTTCAGAATATGCAAAAGAGATGAAAATGACTACACAGCAAAGGTTGCAAAACCTCAATAATATAGAAGTGGACAACATTGTCATTACTGGAAACAAACCTAAGCAAACAGTGCTCTCTTTTTCCCCTAGAATAATTGTGTTTCAAAACTTTAAACCCAATGACAAGATCATTGCTAAATTCTCTGTGAAGAATATTAGCAAGGTACCTACATATTTATTGTTTTGTGTATAATATTGGCTCTACAAACAGGCTAAGAACTTTTTAAATTACAATTTTAGGCTCCAACATTCCTGAATATGGTGTGCAAGGAGTCTTCGTATTTTTTCATCAAGCCTTGTGGTGGTCAGCTGCTGTCCAGGTTGGCTCCAGGCATTAGTGTTACCTTTGCCATTACATTCACACCAGTGCAATATGAGGATTACTGTCATAGAGTAACATTTTACACTGACACTGATCAATATGTGCTCGCATTGATAGGTAAGATTGGTCATAAGCCTAAAGTATCTAATGTTAATAATAACCAACAGCCAGGTACTCGTAATACCTAATAAATACACTTTTGATTTGATTTGATTTTTCTGACGATCTATATGACTACGCAGTAGGTACAGAATTCTTTATGAATTTATAAATAAATAAGTCAGCCCTTCTCATGTTATATAGCGTCTTGTAGATCTTTGTAAACTTCACATAAGTACATCACATTACATGAGTATTCATCAATTTCGTGAATTTTTATAGCAATGGGACCTCGTCCGGTGTTCGACTTCCCAAATGAAGTTATAATACCAAATATTCCATTAAAAATAGAGAACTTCATATTGATGTCAGTTCACAACACCGGAATAATTCCGTCCGGCTTCACACTAACCACACGCTGGTAAATCATGGGAACTATCATGGAACTACTTATCATCTTCTAAACGACTGAAAAAGTAACACATAAAGGATTGTTTGTTTTCAGCCCTTTCTCTGTACAGCCAAAGTCTGCATATCTGAACCCAAATGAAAAGATAGAAATTAGGTTAGGATTTAAAACAATGATTTTAGGAGAAGCCTGTGGAGTTTTACACGCTATATTTGAAACAGGTAAACTCTGAACATTTTATGTAAAGTAAATCATTTAGAATTAACAAGATTATTCATTATTTGTTAAAATAGTGAGTAATGTAATTTATAACACATTTGCTCATAAAGGGTCTACTACTTCACCGATTTCAATATCGTTATGTATGTTTTTACGTACTTGTGCGTTATCGTAATGTAAAACGCACGGTTATCAATCCACGAACGGTACCTTTTTAAATCTTAGCAAAGAGTTTTTATGTCAGAAAACTGACATAAAAACTCTTTGCTAAAATTTTTTTGTGGTAAACATTTTATGAATAAAATTAACTCTGGGAGATAAAATATAGAAAATACACATTTATTCTTTAATTTAATTAATTTTAACAATAAATTAATACCATTTATTTGTAACAAAAACAAAAAAATATTAATTTACTCTATTAGTAATACTGGCTGTTTTTGTGCCTTTGCCTTAAAAAAAAAAAAATTAGCTAATTTGTGAAAAAGTAAAAAGTTATTCCGTGCGCTTTTTCTTTTCGCTGTATTATTTTTGTTTGAAAATGTCTTCAAGTAATGATGAATTTATTAATTCGAACCGCCAAAATTCTCAGAGGCAGTGAAAAAGGCTATACTTTAAGCCTCTTGCCTGAAAAATCGAACGATCGATACTTACAAGCGTATCAAAACTTCATCTTAGTGGAAAACAAGCAAAGATGCCAATTCATTTTCACAGAAAGTGTGTTTTTAGCCTATTTCATGGAACTTTCTTAAAAATATAAGTCAAGCTCATTGTGGTGGCAACGTAATAATCAACTTTACAAATTGTTAAAATTTTTCCAACTGTTTTAACAAGCAAGTAATTTCTACAAGTAAGTAAGTTCGTCCGAAAGTCCGAGTATTATTTGTTTCCTCGCAAATGTGTTATAAAACGTCGTATGACATACGTGCGCTTTGATAATTACAGCCTCTGCTTTCTTGTAGCCCTCGCCTACGGCTCGGGCTTGCAATAACGCCTCGGCTGTAATTTTCAACTTACCGCACTTATATCATAATGTACTATTATATTGCGTTTATTTTTTTATATCTTGTTAAAGGCGAGAACTTTCATATCAAAGTTAGAGGATCAACGCACATTGTAAACGTAGAGCTGGAGAAACAGACGGTCAGATTTCTTGACACTTACAACACCATGGTGCGCCAACTTACATTCAAGATCACCAACAAGTCCGACCATCTACTTACGTGCATGTGCATGAAGAACGACTGTGTTTACTATGGTATCTTTGGCTAAAATTTATATTCAGACAGTTTCAAAGTTTGTACGACAGGAATACTATAAAAGACTAACTCTTCTAGATTTCGAAGAAAAAGTAAAACTAGCTACAATATTCTACAATTTGAAAGATACTGAGGCAGCAAAAAGTATGAAATTGGTTCATTATGATGTACTCAGCAGTGATGAGCATGAAAGAGTCTACACGAGGATTTTTTTTGACGAAATACAATCACTTGTAGCGGATGAGTCATTACAATTTCAAAACATGCATTTTTCAATTTCACCTATCGTGAGTAGACCTAAAAATATTTAATCCAATCTAACTCAATATTAATAACAGCTTGACATGGCATTTATGTAAGCCACAATAGGAAGGTAACGCGGTATCTACAACACAAGTTTATCACTTAGTGTAGATACTGCAATACAATAATAACAGTGCACAAGCCAAATTAAATTGCTTAGAACTAGGAACTTCTCAATGTACCCTTATTTTTAGTAGCAACATATTGTGTTTATATTTCTACTGAATTGCTTGATTTTTATTCTATTCTATTCTTTTTTTTGCTCCAAGTGCAGGCTTAAAATTTAATCGATTTCAGAAAGGAAAATTGTGGCCCAATAAAACAACAGAAATAAACATAACTTTTCACCCCAAAGAAATAGGAGAGTTTAGCACAATTGCGTATTTGGACATCGATGGTGTTTATGAACGCATTCCTTTAAAACTCGTAGGAACCTCACTTCCCCCGGAAATACATTTGAACTTAGAAACTCTGGACATGGACTGTGTTTACATCAATAAAATGTATAATTACGAGATTGTCGCGATCAATAATGGTAAATGCAATAACGTGTTATAATGCAACGTCCTTATCTAAATATAAATTGATAATTTGGCATGAATGTTGCAATTATTTATAGGGCATATTAACGGCGTAATTGTGCACAAAGAGGTGCCGACTCTATTTGGGAGCCGAATCAAGTGCTCTCCAGAAATGCATTGTTTACGACCCGGGGAAAAGGAAATCTTTGTTATTTCCTTCTGCAATTCAAACCAAGGACCTTACTTTGAAGAAATCAACTTTGCAATTCGTGATACTCAAGTAGTTTTGAAGCTTTATTTAAAGTGAGATTTTATGGACAGAGCAATATTGACATAATTTATGATTACGAAAGATTGACCAACTTTGCCGTAAAATTAATTAAAATCTATTATTGCAGAGGTGAGGTGATTTACCCGTCCTTAATGTTCAGCATTCCATGTTTGGATTTTGGAATGGTTAGCTTAGGTAAGCATGATCTCGATTGCTGACAAAGCTTTAGCTTGGTAAGTTTTATAAAACCAAACTTTCACCATCAATTTTTACAGGGGTTCCTAAAACTCTAGAACTACAAGTGATAAATGAATCTATTGTGGACGTAAGTGGTTCTGTGAAAATATCGTCTGATGGACCAGAAGTAAGCAGCATTACGCTAACTGACTACGCGGTCACGGACATACCTAAGCCCCAAGTGCCTCAGTGGCCCAGAGAGTTCAAGATTGAGCCATGCAAAGTTGATATAGGGCCTGAATCAAGAATATCTCTAAGGGTAAGTATTACTATTAAAAGAAGATGTAATAGAGCTGGCAGCTTTTAACTTTTCCTTCATAAAATTCAGGTGACACTGACAGCGAATCTAATAAGAGCGAATCAGACTTCACTGGAATTGGAACTGGAGAAGTCAGACAGCCCACCGATAGTTTTGCCTGTTATGTACAACGCTATGGTTCCTGAAATATGCCCGGCGCCAGATATAAAAATGCGTGCCTGTTTCATTGATTTTCCGTACAAAAATGAAATTCAAATAGCTTCTAATGATTTTTGGGGATTCTTTACTTTGGAAGAACCTGAGGTAGGTATTGTAACTCTCTTATAGTGAGCTTATTATCCCTCAATAACTTCATTGTACGACTTTAAAAATTTCATACAGGAATCAACATTAGAAGTTGATGTCAGCGTAAAAGAAGGTATGATTGAACCGAATAGTGTTATAAGATTACCGGTTACTATAAAGACAAGCGTGCTTGGTGTTCAAGAATTTTTCATACGGTGAGAAGAATAAACCCGATTTCGTACCTATAGATACTATATTATTTAGTTTTTAAATCCTGGTGCTGTTTAAAGAATCAACTAACTATGTAACGAATATCTTTAATTTTCACACAGATTACATTTATTTGGATTATCAAAACCAATCGAAATATGTCACATCACGGGTTGTGGTGTCCGTCCAATAGTAACCTGCACTCCAATGGCACTTCACTGGGGTCAGGTAAAACTGTTGAACAGATCTCAAAAAGTTCTTACACTCTGTAATGACTCGCCCGTTGTCGTCCACTTTAAAGCAGCTTTGGTAAGGAAATATTTAATATCGCGTTTGAGGGTTGGTGAACTTTATATTACAACCTTATTAATTAATTAAATTTCTAGCTAAATAAAGATGGTAGGTGGCAAATCCAGCCAGTTGAAGGTTGCATAGAACCAGAGTCTGAGACCGATTTACTTCTGACTCTTTATTTACTTGATGCCGATACTTACACTAACAAGGCAGTAATACAGCTTGAAAAAGTAAAGGATATCGTAAGTTAATATTTTTCAAAAAAACTATTTGCATTGTTAACTCTACTGATGTAGGTACCTAACATTTTATCTGAACCTATTAACATAAACTTTGTTCACTTAGTTGGTTCCGCTATCAGCAACTGGTGTTGGCACCAGTATACTAGTCGGTGAGCTTCGGGATAGAATTTTCCTCGGCCGGCATTTCACAAAAAATCCACTGAACTGCAAAGTAGTCATGGAAAACTGTGGAACAAGGTTGCACGCGCTGGAATGGAGCGAACACTATAAAGCGCCGAAGACTAAACAACACGCTTCGTAAGAAATTTTCAGATAGAAAACATAAAATTACCTTGCACTCTATACTATTTATAATAAACAGATAAAGCTGATGTAATTATTTATTCTACCATTCAGGGGATTTTACAATTTAGATCCCAAGGTGTTCAAAATGGCTGCAGGAGAAAAGCTGGAATTGACTATAACAGGTTTATCGTACAAAGTGACAACTATCAAGGAAATGTGGTATTTAGTTGGCAGTGTCGAGGGAATTAACAAGAAGGAATTGCTATTAGAGTGTCAGATAGTAGCTGAATTCGTAGATCCTAAAATAGAAGTGTCGTCGTCAGTTATTGACTTGCAGTACGATTACGGCCCGTATAGTGAATACTACAAACTCACCGGTAACTCAAAATTAATACACTATTTTACAGCATTATGCGAGTTATTGATTGTATCTAAAACCTATTTCATTTCTTTCTCAGATATTATTACTATAAAGAATGTTTCGAAATTACCACTAGACATCGATTTAAGTGTGAAACCGCCGTTTGCAATAGTACAGAAACATAGCACCTATAAGATATTACCAGAAGAAGAGCATCTATGTTGCTGTATTTGTTACAACGAGTGCGACTTAAACATTCCAAACATAGTTAATGAAATGGGTCACCAGTCTCGGGTTTTTATTGACTATTTGACATTAAAACCAGTCGAACCATTACGTAAAGGGCCGTTGCATTTCTTCCAAGATATAAACAAAATTAAAACGGCCTTCAATCTAACTCATGTTATTGAAGAACGTCTGGAAGATCAGGATGTTATGAAATTGCAAATACTATTGGATACTTCAAAACATCTGTCATTAAAATCAAGAGTTTATTGTGACGTAATGCGAATAAAATTTAAGGGACATAAAAATAAGGTATGGTAACTAGATACTAACAATAATTTAATAATTTCAGGCAAGCAGTTTATTTTGTGCTAACGTGGATATAACGGATTAGGTATAAAATACTGACGTTGTTACTAGGCAATGCTTCGTTAAAGGCGATGGTTACCACTTCAAATCAGATGGTCTTAATAAAAAACGCATAACGAATTTCCAGCTTTCTGCCTCTCATTCCGAGTTTGACCCGATATTGGTTCTAAGATGACTGGGGGCTAATTCTCGGGCCGATCTCGATCATATTGAAATTTTATTTTATTGCTTCCTTTCGAAGGGGGAATGGATAATTTCCTTGAGTAATTCATAAACGACCTCTTCATAAAAGCCTCGACAGCTACGATATACGGAAAACTTCCAAAAAGTGCGGGGTTGTGAAAAGAAGCAATAAAATAAAATTTCAAAATGATCGAGATCGGCCCGAGAATTAGCCCCCTGGTCTATATGTATAGTCAGTAAGGCAGGATAAAACGTTCTTAAACTTATTATGAAACCTTTTCAGGATGCAATAAAACTAATAGGAAAAATAAACTTTCCGAACATGTTTGTGCTATCACCGCGGGTTGATTTCCAGTGTATATTGAACGGAAGTATTGAAAGCAAAACAATTAAAATACAAAATGTTACACCCCTTCTGGTATGCTACAGGTTTCAGTGGAAAAAGTGTTTAATAACCACAACTGCTATGGTAAGTTCGTACTTGTTTATCATTATTCAGTTGTTTCAGAGGATACGGTTCTACGATAATTTATTGATTTGGTTATAGCCTGAAATTCAAGTCGATTTGAGCAAAGTTATAAGCGACATCAAAACATCTACAGAAGAAACGGAACCTAGCGGTAAAATTACTCCATTATGTTGTTTTTGTTGTTTATGTTTTTAATTAAGTCATAATGAACCATAGCAAACAATTGAATTATATTGTAGTGTCTGATTTACATGAAATCATGGCTTGCCGTACGCCTATTGGGTCGCAAATAGATAAAATAACCGAAAACGAAGGTATACCAAAAGAGTTTCTGTCCGCCATTCAAGAGCCAGATATGGAATCTATGTCATTTGATTCGGAATTGGATTTGGAATTCATGAAAGCAAGAATAATGAAAAAAATTACTCCGATGATAGACCCTGGATGTGATTCAGAATTTCCATGGATTGGAAAATTTGCAAAGATTTCAAAACGTTACAGAACCAACATTAATGATGTTTTACAGTTAGTTCCACATAGAGGGTTACTAAAACCTACCGAAATTCAGTATATTCATGTCATATTTCAGCCTAAACCAAATATTAATGTACGAGCTATACTTGAATGTGAAGTTTTAGGAGGACCAGCAGAGTCTATAATAGTCACCGGTCAAAGCTCAGATTTAATGTACAAAATAAACACACAAAAAATCAATTTTAAAATTAGATCGTTTCACGAAAGCGCTACTGAACAATTAATCATGTCTAATATTGCACAGTTGCCTTACGAGTACAAAACTTATTTGAATGAACCAAAATTGCAAAACGAACTTGAGGGCACTATACTAGATTTGATACCGCCTGAAAAGATATTGGAACCTGAAGAAGAAGCTGAGCTCAAGATCATTATGAGACCAGGAGTTGTCGGCTACTTCCAAAGAGTATTTTTGCTAGAAATAGGACATTTGCCACACATACCAATAGAAGTATTCGGCTGGGGTGTTATTCCACAAGTTTATTTCAATCTACAAAGACCAGAAATAGCGAATGTAAGTTTACATCAGAGTAGAGTAGAATGTAACGGTGCATTTCATATTGCATTTATAATATAAGTTACTAACTTACCTACTTGTTTTTATAAATCATATATTTAATGAACGGCTAATTACCTACCACTGATTTGCTGTCGTTTAACTGGCGGTACCGCGATCTATAGAAGATTGTGAGTACTGACAGTGGTATTGAAACCGTAGCAATGAGTCGACCTAGGTCCACCATAGCTTTTTTTTACAAATTATAGGATTGCGTTTGACCACAATCTCACCTGAAGTTTAAAATTATACTTTGTTTTAGTTGCATCCCGAAATTGGTTATAGAGCTATACCCGCTTTGACTCTGGAATATTTGGAAGCCGTTAATGAGATATTTTCCAAAACCGATACAGAACATTTAAACTCACCTCTGACCGAAAAATGTTTCGAAGATCCAGACTTTCAAATTGGATGGCATGTTTGCTCAACTTGGGTGTGTAGTTTTAATAATCGGTTCATACTTTCATACGAAAATAATTATCTATTTACTTTTTTTGCTTAATGTTATTGTTCGTTCAGGATGGATACCCATCTACAATGGACATAGAATTAGCAATAGAGAGGATGCTAGTAATAAATCATATCAAACAGAAGCCAGATATTTTGACCGCTTACTCTACCTCTTCTAAAATGGGACCTATTCCGGGATTTCTCACAACTCCTTATGTGGTCGACTACGGTGTTGTTATCACAGGCAGCACGGTAAGAGTCTTAATATCATATATCGTACTTAAAGCTTAGGTATTGAGTCCAGTGGTATTGGAACCAGCGAAGCGAGCAGAAATCTTACGGACTTTACTCATGTGATAACAGGTGCAATGCACAGCTGAGATAATAAACTATGGACCGATTGCGACAAAACTGCATTTCGCCAAGGGCACTCATGTACCCACGTGGTTGTCTATGAAGCTCTGCGGAAAGTTGAATCCTGGTGAAACCGGTAAACTGGATGTTGTTTTTTCACCTACATCCATTGATTTTACGGAATTGGAACAGAGCGTAGAGACTTCTTTCAATTTGGAGGTAGCTTTTTTTGTTAATAATAATTTATTTATTTGTAAAAAGGTTTAAAAAGGTTGGTTGCTTGATGTCTAGAATAGGTTAGTGTACCTACACCTACATTATTATAGTTTTGGTACTAAGACAACAAACTGTTTTAAATATACATTTATGATTGGCATACATTTTTGCTATTTGCATTTCAGGTGCCCTATAGTGTAATTATTCCGATCCAAATAAAAGCGCTTTGCGCTGTTCCTTACTTGGTGTCGAACATGACCGAAATTAACTTTGGTTCGGTTAGATGTGGAGACAAAATAATTTGCTCAATACCACTGAAGAATGTGTAAGTTAAATATTGAATTAAAATAATTGAGATCCATATATATAAATATTTTATTGAACAAACGAGAACTAATCAGCTAAAAATATATTTGTTTTTGTTTGGAAGAGAAGTAGAGACAGAAATAGTTTTATGTGACGGTTAGCGTTACTATAGTGAATGACACGGACGGAGAATACGGATAGTGAATGATAATATAAAAGAATCAACAGGTACCGACAAAGTGATCGTATCGATTTTATCACGTTTTAGAGGGAAACCAACATGCATATGGTATGTTACTCTAAAATTGAAAGCACCCGGTCCAAATCCTATGGTGGTCTTGGACAGTTCAGGCAAATATGAACCCGGCGAAGGTGGTTGGCTCAGTGTAGCCTTTAAACCGACCATGGAGGTTTGAATTCAAAATACAAATAAAAAATGTTACTACTTATAAATATTGGTGAACATTTTAGGCATCATCATCTAGCCTAAAGCTTAATAAAACTCGTACTATAGGCACCAGATAATTGACAAACTGTCATTACATGAAGTATTTAGAAAAATATCTTAAAGTAACGTGATATTATATTAATAAATAATAAAATAATAAATAAATAAATATTGTGGACAATTCACACAACACTACCCAGCCCCAAACTAAGCAGAGCTTGTAATATGGGAACCGGATAGCTGATATAATACTTGAATACTTTTTTTTTTTGGTACTTAGAATACCATATAACACCCAGACAGAGAACAAACATTTATGTTAACCACACAAATATTTGTTCTCGGTGGGGATCGAACCCACGACCTACGGCGCAGAAGGCTACTACCAACTGAGCTAGAGGCCAGTCAATTAATAGCTAATTGAGATTGTTATTTTAACAGATGACATATGAAGGTTTATTGATATTCAGATTCCACATGAATCCGAACAGAATGACTATTCCAGTATCAGGTCAAGGAATTATACCACATGTGCATATAATTGGACCTAATGTCAACTTTACACCTACGCTTCCATGGGCTGAAACCACCGACATATACTTTGGTTTAACCAATTCGTGTCCTTTTCCGATACAACTGATCATAGCACATAGTGACGAGTATGAATAAACATTACTAAAGTATTATCAATTTTAAAATGACCTTTAAGACGCGATATAATAATTTATAGTGGTAACTGTCTATGATGGTTTTAGGAAATGGAAAGAAGAAGATGAAGTATATCAGTTATTGAATAAATATTACAATAAACCTGATGAAATGCTAGTGCCTGCTATAAGACCAGGAGCGGGGATGCCTACAGAAGTAACAAATTTCTTTAAAAAGTTCAAGGAACGGATCAAAAAGTATACTGACTTTCTATTTTAATTTTTTCAGTTTATATCATAGAGTAAACTATCAATTTTTTTGTTTCATTATAGGCTTAGTGATGAAGAAGCAGCAGCTTTGAAAGCTAGTGCAACGACTAAAGTTGCATCATCGGCAAAGTGAGATATTATATTCGTTTAAATGTAAAAATCGTAAAACAGTATCACCTTTTTCCTGGATAAAATTACTCTAAGATCAATATTTTCAGGAAAGCAAAGAGCCCGAAAACTGCACCTAAAACCCCACCGACCAAAGAAGCCACTCCAAAAAAGTTCAGAACCGAAGCAGAAATCATTTCAGGTATATTTCAGAAAACCAATTCAGTTATCAGGGTCCACCTTAGTGCACCCGTTTTTAAATAAGAATTGTCTCAACTAAAACATCATCATCAGCAAGCAAGCTGATCAGATAAATGAGACGACTTTCGTAGGTAGCTCTAGAATTACTCATGCAAAGCAACACAAATGGATGTCAGTGAAAATAAAAAGGTTCAGTAACGTTTCTAGAGGCATTTACAAATGTCTAGATTTCACTCAGGATCTGTAGGACCGATTGGTATTTTGTTTGAAAACCCCATGGTGTATTCCAGTAAGAATTATTTTTTCGTAGTAGGTATAAAAAGTATAGAATATGCCAATTAGATCGTTGTTTAAATTACAGATGAAATTAAATTAATGAAAGAAAATCTCGTGGATCCTCTAAAAGATTGTTTGCACATATTTGATCACATATCTACTGATAGTGGTTCAGAAAAAAATATGAAAGGTTTATTAGTTTTCGTTCACGGATCGCCATGCGAAGGTAAAGGAAAAATGTAAATTACTTAATAAAATACAACACTTTTTCCATATTTTTAAACAACCTTTTTTATATTTTATAGAAATGCAATGCCAAGAGATGGCATATTCGATTGGAATGAAGCTTAATATCCCGACGGTAAACTTCGATCTGTGTATTGTGGAAGCGCTTTGTGTATGTGAGTGTCCAGCAAAAATAATTCTAATTAGCGCTATAAACGAGAGCTATGAAATAGCAAGGAAACACGCAAAAGGAGATTCAGATGATATTGATGAACAGACTGAAGGTGTGTCTGGGAATGTTCAATAAATATTAATTACAAAATTCCACGTTAAACTTATTAACCTACTACTAATTATGTATTTTTCAGAAATGTTTAACGAAACTGAAGATGAGTTCGAAATGATTCTAAAGAAAATTGAATATCTAGCAGTTGCAAAAAGTGTTGCTACACCACGCTCTAAAGCTGGTGATAAAAAGAAGAAAAAATCACCCAATTCATCTATCGCTTCTCACACTGCTTTAGGAGCAATGGGATCAACAACAATGTTTCAAATGGTAAGAGTACACCTAATTATTAAACTTCTCGATTCCCTTACGTGTTTGATTCAAGATTTACTACTTTTTGCAACAGAATTTAGTCCAAGAGCTTCTCACAGATTACTTCAATCGGCCCAAATTCAATAAAGGGTTCGTCGTCGATTCTTTAACTAGCATTATGCTTAAAAATCCTTCACTCACGCTAACCACTTGTCTTAAATGCAAACATAATATATGGAATATACATCTCGTGCTTTGTCAGTCCGATTTTTATAAATGGGCACAACAATATGAAGAAACTCAAAGAGAAAATGATTTAATTGATGAGTAAGTTTAATTTTATATTATGTAAAAAGTAGCATCACAATAAACCAAAGAGCTTATCAAATTCCTGATTTCCTGATTCTAGGAATTTGTCCAAAGTTTATGATGAATCTGAAATAGAAGACATAATTCAATCTTTTGAAGACATGGATGAAGAAGAGTATGAATCCGCATCGTTAGAATTAAAGACCATTTACATTACACATGGGTTAGAAGCACGGAGAAGAAGGCTGTATGAGAAAAAAGGGTAAGGTCAATGCAAAACGGAATCACATAGGTAGTTTCATGAATTTGATACCAACAACTAATATACCTTAATTTATTGCAGATATCCAAGTGAAATTATGAAAAAAGATGGGAAAGGCTATCGAGGTAATTATTTTTTTTTTATTTAAAAAAATAACTTGCCACTGGATTATTTTTATGGCACCTGATGCAATTTATTAAAGCCAATCAGCAAACCTGTTGGCCATCAGGTTGGCCATCAGGTTGGCCAATTGTTTGTTATTTTTTTTTTATTTAGGACGATTCTGATTCTGTGCTATCTCCATCCACTGACTTTCCGCGATCTGTACAATGTTGTCGATTCATGGGGCGTCCTCAGATTCTTTTTCAAATTAAAAATAATCATATTTTTATCTTTCTGTGGGTATTTATTGCTTAAAATTTTGTAGATCGCAGTAAATCTTTACTCATGGTTGATGCTTCGGAATCTAAGAAAAAAATCAAGAAAGATGACACCAAAGGTACATCAACAGTAGGATTTAGTAGCCTACATTCTGTAGTTTCATTAATAACAGCAACAGTAATATTCCAAAATCACCTGCTCCTAAACCAAGATAAGTAGCTTTATACTACTAGGCTATTTTTTAACCTGAAAAAAATACAGCAATAGGTAGGTAGAACAAATAAACGAACCAGGGAAAACACCTTAAAAAATGGATGATTGCAATCACCGAGCAAACGAAGCCGCAGGCGACAAACCAATAAATAAGTATCATTATCATCAGCGATCTTATAAGAGCCAATATGACGGAGGTCACAGTCGCGAGTCTATTTCATGCAATATAATCCTATTAAAGAACCGTAAAACAGGTAAACCAACCAGTGAATATGCGGTGATGAACACTAAATACAATGAATATAATAAAAACACATATGAAAACCTTATAAATATTGCCAATAACTGGGTGATAGAAGAATGCGATGTGGGCAGTCCCATTTATGGTTTCAATGGACAGGTAGTTGGGGCAGCACAAAAGAAGGCCAAAAAGAAATCTGAGGTACAACTACAAGTGAGTACAGCCGTTCGCTAACATTCTCTTTTACAAATACGACAGTTTCAATATTGCATCAATTGTTGTTGTTGTAGGTAACACAAAAAGTAAGAAAACTAATAAGGTAGACGCGATAAATACTCGGTTATTCTATACAATAATGTACCAATTATTTTAGGTCTCTGATGTGAGTTTCTCAGAAAGAGGCTTTCCACTGACTCTTATTATGTGCCCGTGTTTACATTATAAAACCGCTCTCGTCAACATGTTAGCAACTGCACCAATTGTTAAAGAAGCCTTAAAAGAAGATGAAGAATACGATATCCTTTCATGTGCAATGGACAGAAAGGAGTACACTGTGCTATTGCCAAAAGTGTTTCCGACAATACATCAAGAAGAACCATTGCAATGGCGATATTTAGATGAGTTACCGGTAATGCTAGCTAATTTAACCTTAGTTTAGTTTGAGTTTATTCATTACAACGATACAAATTTTTCCTCATTATAATACATATAAGTATGATTTTAATGAGTGTAAATCGGTTACAAAACGCACTATTTTCAGATAAAAAAATGCGACTGTAACCAACTAACAGATCTGAACTTATTAGACGACTCTACTCAAGACAATGTTTTGAATATACTCTCAAAGTGGCATTGTACCTGTGGTAAAAAGGTAATCACTCTACTTGTTGCCCACTGCAAACCCACAATCCCTACGAATTTGAATTATACAGAATAATATACTTATTACTAGCTGTAGATGTCTAGAGACATGAGATATAGAGTTTTTGAGCAGAAACCTAAGTTACTCCTTCAAAAACTTATTCGGGATGCTTAAAAAGTATCATAGGTACTAAAAGTCTTAACGTCTAGTTTCTGACCTCAGGTTACTTCTCACGCACTTTACTTGAACCTAATCAACATTCTGTCAGGTAACTTCATCTCAAACATCAACAAGTGAGATTCCTTCTACAACAATAGTGAATGTTGCTACTGAAGAAAGCGAAACTGAAATCTTTTATCCGGAGCCTCTGGTATTGCGTCAAGTTAAATCCATGCCATGTAATTATGCCATGATAATACATGCCTGATTCTTAATGGTAAACTACCGTAGGACTTTCTATTTTTATTCGTTTTACAGCTGCAGGTAATCGTCTAGTACTGCAACCTGGCGACCTTGTAAGATGTAAATATTCATTTAGTCCTCAAATAGAAGGAAACTTCAGTGTAAAAAGGTTTGTAGAAGTAAGTGGCTGGCCTGATTCAAGAGTTGATATTAATGTAACAGGGATATGCGATTTGCCCAGGTTAGTGGACAAATTAGTATTGATACATTTCATAGTGACCTGTAAAATAACTAACTTGTCTTTTTAAATTCACTTGCAGGTTGGACAGCAGACCAAAAAAGATGTTTGAAAATTTTGTCAGAAGAACAACGGAAGAGAACGTCTACAAACTAACATATTTAGATGACATTAAAATATTTGAATTTGGTCCGATTTTCGTAGGACAATTTAGAATTTATGAGGAGGAATACACTATCGACTTAAAGAACTCTTCACTTATAACAGCGGATGTTGAAATAGAGTTTCTGGAAGACACATCTGTGTTTCAAATAGATAAAACTTTTACCAGACTGGAGGCAAGTGGCTGGCTAACTGTCAGAATGATAGATACATGTTAGATTTGTTTTTGATCGGATAGTTTCTTTGCTTTTATGATTATTTATTGGCAATAAATTAAATCTGCTTGTTTAGTTCTCATAAAATGGTGACAGTGAGCTGGTTTGAGGATGGAGACAAGGCATGTTCAACGAAACTGTTCAATAAATAACTCAATTATTATTATTATTTAGAATAATTAAAATAATATATTTCCTTGTAGCCTGGATGTCGAGGGAAGCTTATGATATCTGCTGCACCTGCAGAAGTAGGGATCCATAGAAGTGTCCTCTTATTCTGTATTAAGGACAATCCAGAAATAGTATCTGTCACCATTGGGTGCAGTGGAGTTGTGCCCATTGTAGAAATACTACCTTTAACGAAAGCAATCGGTGAGTTACCAAAGGCAAAAAGCACCCCTTACACTGAGATTTTGTTATCAGTAGATGTCATCCAGATAGTGGTATAAGCCTATTTACTACTTTAAAATTTGTCCGTGCTTCTTGAATTATGTCTGTATTGGGCCGAAATAAATATAATAATATGTTATTTATTTCTTGTTTTGTATGGGTCTGAGTGTTGGGCCACCAAAGGGATTGATGAAAGAAGAGTGCATGCAGCGGAAATGCGAATGTTGAGATGGATGTGTGGAGTGACTAGAATGGATAAGATAAGGAATGAGTATATTAGGGGCAGTTTGAAAGTGGCGCCAGTGACTGAAAAGATGAGAAGCAATAGGTTAGCATGGTACGGGCATGTCATGCGAAGGGAAGAATGTCATGTAACGAAAAGAGTGTTAAATATGAATGTGGATGGTTATAGAAGTAGAGGTAGGCCAAAGAAAAGATGGATGGATTGTGTGAAGGATGACATGAGTAAGAAAGGAGTGACTGTTGAAATGACGGCTGATAGAGGAGAGTGGAGAACGAAAACCTGTTGTGCCGACCCTACATAAAGTGGGATAAGGACAAGAGAATGATGATTTCTTATTTTATAGAATACGGGAAACTGCTACTCTATCGGCGTGAAGACGACAGATTCATAGTGAGGAATGATTCAATACTGCCAGTAATGTGGAAAATACGAAACGCATCAGAATTCGTTGAGGATTTCATAATAGCACAAACATCCGGAATTGTTTTGAGGCATGATAATCAAGTAGTTCCAGTGACATACATTGCTTGCAGAGTTGGTGTCGTATCACATAAAATGCTGACTATTGATGTAAGATACCTATTGGATGGTAGAAACACGCAGCACATAGCTTTTGGATTTTGACCAATTTAGAAAAAGATCTTATTTTAACAGATTTACGATGCACAAGGCAGAGGAGAACCGATGGTAATAGACAATCTCTACTTATCCGCGGAATGTTACGATGTTATGGTCGAATGTGCATATGAGAATCCTGCTGAAACTTTCCTGAATTACGGCAATGTAAAAGTGAACTCGACCGTAGTCAGAGAAATGTATCTTTTGAACAGGGGGAAATATAACATTTATTATAAGTAAGCATTTATAAGTTAAACTTAGTCAATAAGTTAAAAACATTTAGATTTGCTGTCGATAACGTATTGTCAAATAATGCTTACAGGTTAAAAAAAGTCAAGAACTTTCCGGAGCCGTCTTTATTGCGTTCATTCGAAGCTACTCCAGAATGTGGAGTCGTACCTCCCACATTAAAGTTAATTTGCATAGAATTTGACTGCACACCAACCACATCCATGAACCTCGTGAATGTACCAGCATATATTTGCTCATTGCTCGATGGAAGCAAGGACCAAGTAGTTGTGGCTAAATTTCCCGTGTGTGTTACGATAGCTTCTTTTTACAACACGTAAGTACCTACATCGAATCAATTCACCGTTAACAAGAGAACCAAAAGTACATCGATTCAATTCTGATGATGATGATAATCTTTTTTTAGGTTCACACTGTTTCCATTGGGTGAATTAAATTTCCACATCATAGCCGTAGGAAGTGGAGTGACGCGAGAAGTAATCTTGAACAATACCAGCAAATGTCCGGTAACGTACGAGATCGTGCTGCCACTTGAATATCAACCAGATCCAGACAATCCACAATTAATGAAAGTTAAAGACAACAAGTGAGTAAACACAAGGAAGCAAGACTTGACCTATGATTAAAACATGTAACCAAATTTAAAAATATTCAATGCACGCAGGTTAAAAAATCCACCGCTAAGGTGCGGCAATTTTTTAATAATGAATGAAGATAACCTGTTAGCTCCGGGCACCAGTCGGACCATGCAAATCCAGTTTTTAGCGACAGCAGCGAGGAAGTTCGAAGAAACTATAAACTTCATAATAAGTGATACCTGTCCTGCCGAGGCACAAGGAGTGCCACTGAGGCTAGTCGGCACGGGCGCTATGCCCACTTTAGATATTTGGAACTTGGAGACTACATTCCGGGAGCATCTCATTGTGAAAAACTTAACAGAATACAAAGTCCCTGAGGTGGGTTTTTGACTCAGTGATAAATGTTTAGTTATACCTACCTAATTATTCTAGGACGTTAAATAATGGTAGTCTCTTTTTTTCAGTCTGCACCGCACTGTGTTTTTTCGGAAAACTCAGTGACTCTACATTTCTTTTGCGTAAATGTAAATTCTAGTTTTATGGGTGCCATTGATCTTTATAATAACGGTCTTGTAGCGTGTTCGCTTATAATGAAATTGCATTATCAATCCAATTCAAATCCAGATGTATTCTCATTGGATAAGTACGAAACTCATATAGAGCCGCTACTACATAAAAATCTTGGAATCGTATTTAGTCCTAAAGCTCTACAGGTATGATTCACAACTTTATTATTTTATGGTCATGACTTAAAAATATCTTCATAGAAAAATAAGAAATGCTAGCTGTAATAAAACAACAATTACAAATTTACAGGAGTATCGAGCAGTTTTAGAAATAAGACTGAAGCTATTAGACAATCAAGAGCAATCTTTTAGGATTTGTCTGATAGGCGAAGGTGTTATACCAAGAATACGATTGCTTACACCACAAATACGACAGCACAATATAGCTCTGCTTCATTTCCCAGTCACATGTCTAGGTTCAATAAGCAGCAGGCCCATTCGTTTCAAGAATATAAGTTCTGTTAAAAGTATTGTTAAGCTAGATGTGATACAACCGAAATGTGAAGAAAGGCCAATATTTTGGTTGAGCGTAATCGAGAGTTGTGAACATATTATAATATACGGAAGCATCGGTAAGCTTATTACAGTCAGAGATAAAACTAGAAAAATAAATGCTTGAACCTTATTATTATAATGGTTATATCAATTATGTATTTCAGATTATGAAAATACTAATTTGAAAGTAGTAATAAGACCAAACGAAATAGCAACCATAATCGTTCACTACAATCCCATAAAGAAAGGAAAAACTAGCTGCGACGTTAAACTGTCAATTCTTGAAAACCCCTACGAGTATTTTACAGTAAGTTTTTGATGACTTCTTTTTAAACAACTAGCTGATGGAACAGGCATAATATTCCACACTTGATGCCTCGCTGGTCACAACAAAGGCGTACAAATCTTTATTGCTTAGTAGCGGTCTCTTCCAGAGAGCATGTATCATATTAGTAATCCTAGATGACACTATTGTGTTGTGTATCTAATCTACTCTTGACAGGTGTTGTGTGAATCTGAAGCCTTCATGGAGGACGTTATACTGATAGGACTCGAAATGCTTTCAATGGGCGTTGATTTAGATGTCTACAAGCAGTCTGCTGGAGAAACAGCAGGGTAAGTAGTTTTCGTATTATGCCATCGGTTTTTTACTTTTCATATTTTATTTTTCGTACTACTTACGAGGAGTACACGAGTAAGTATGTATCAATCACGTGCATGATATTATTCTTGGATGGTTTTCGAAAGGACCGCATCTACGGCTTCAACAGTTGACAGCAGAAATAAAAGCAAAAGTGCACCACTTGAGAAGAAAAAGTCGAAAGGAATTGATTCAAGTTCAAAAAAGAGCAAACGAATATCGATGGGGTCGATGAGATATAGCGATTCAGCTAGTTTAGAACCGTCTGTTCTAAAATACGTTTTGGATTTTGGTATGTTCGCAATTATTAGTTTTATTATGATTTGTAGATATAATATAATATCTCGGTCGTCCTGTGGCAAGATGGGCAGACGATATGACGAACATCGCGGGCATACATACAGAGAGAGGCTTATACCCCCAGCAGTTGGTGAAGTCGGGCTGTGGATGATGATGTAGATATTGGATCGGGGAAGAGGGATAATCCATGTATTGGATAGCATTATTATGTAGGAACTTGCTTCATTTTATTTGATTACTTATTCCTAAGGTGGCTGTGAACTCTGCTCGATTCAAAGAAGATCAGTTATAATGGTCAATAACTCTGATAAAGTCTATAAATTCACATGGGTTGAAGTAGAGAATATTGTTATAAAGCCTACCATGGGCTACATATCACCTGGGGAAGAAAAAGATTTGGAAATAATGTTCTTCGCGGGACAACCAATAAGCATTAAAAAGGTAATGAGTCGTTAGGTGTGGTGCATGAATCTCCACCTCATTAACTGGCGTAACCAAGGATTAAGAATGTTTTTTCTGCAACAATCGTTTAGATGTAAAGTCGTTATTGACTGTATGTAAGATATTTAATAATTAATACGGATTTTACGATGAAATAAATAAAGTAAATTAATGATAAATACATTTTGGGTTTTTCAGGAGTTTCTGAATTGCAATTTATCAGCAGTAAGTGATGACTCGTTGACTATTGATTTGAAGGGGGCCACATGGGACAATCGTCAAATCATAACTTTATTTGACCACAACCGGTAAGAGAAATGAAACTAGACGCATGTATTAGATCAGGGTAACTTTATATTAAAAAGAAAATATAGAATAGTAAGTAAATGATTTAATTACATCAATGTCTTTACAATTTACACTTTATTTAACTAAATTAGAGCTTTAGTCACGTTATTCAACACAAAACTACCTTACAGTAAAAATATATAACTACAAAGACATATAGCGAACTAGGTACTTATCTTTAACAATCAAGGGGTGTACTCAGAGCCGAATGACATCGACAGTACACAGAACGAAACGATAACCTTCTCCTTCGAGTCTCAAGCCCAGAATAATCCACTGCCTCGCCTAGCCTCAGTCAGGCGACCAACATGACAGTTGATAGCCAGCGCCCTCTATCGCAATATCGTTATCCGTTCTGCGTAGCTTCTGACTACCATTAACAATTTATTGATATAATAAATTGTTAATAATTACTAACAAATAATAATAAAAATATAATATTATTTATCAAATGGTTTTAAAGCAACTACAATGTTCTTAAATTAAATAAAGTAAAATAGCTTTTTATTTTAAACATTAAAGACTATCCTTCTTTCATACTTCAATAATCATTATTATTTTAATACAGATTTCTAAAAGCATTTAAATATCAAATTGAATAAATTTTAGCCCCTATTATCTACTAGATACGACACATGCTAGTATAATATTATCTTATCTGTGACGCATGTGATATACACAGAATAATTAGAATCTCAAGCTCTCAATTTTATTTTCAGAGACGTGAGTTTAAACGAAAGGTGCGAGTTGATTATTGACGAACAAGCTGTTACGCCAACAGAAGCATTCCTGGGCTCAATAACAATGATAGTGGTCTACTCGGCTGTTACAGAATATACCAAGTATACGTGCTCTTTGAAAGAACAGACCACTTTGAGGGATACATTTATTTATCAGGTGAATGGTCGTTGTATTCAAATAAGTCATGTTATTTAGCTTTTTTTACCTTACTATGTTCTTAGGCGTCCATGGTTCATGCGTCTATTTGGTTTATGGTGAAATGCATGGATTTATGTTTTTTTAAATAGCAGGCAGGTTTTTTATACTCGTAAAAGAAAATGTAATTTTTTTCTTCATAACTACTGTATTAATTAACTTTTGAAAATGTTAAACAGACACGACAATTTGATTTCCATGTAAAAAATGTTGGAAATGTGCCTATGAAAATTGTGTGGAAGTTTCACATCGATGATGAATATCCTGCAAGAATTGACAAACATATTCCTAAATCGGTAACTAGATGATTTTATTTTGAAAGATCTTATTCGATCTTAAATGATAATAATGTTAACCGAAATCAATTCCAGACTCCCGATGCCAGTCAACCCCGACAACCCAACAGTCTAAACAGTTTGGGAGAACATGGAGCTAGTGGGGATGAGAACCAAACAACAACACAGCCTCCCATCGACAACAAAAACGAAAATGGTTAGCTCCATACATTTCGAATCTTATAGACACAATATCTTCAATTTTTGCTAATTAGAGTTTATGTTCGCAGATCCTAGTAATGTCACACTGTTTAGTGGTAGCACAGGAAGAAACAGTGTTGATACGTGGTTTGAAATAGATCTGCCTTTCGTTATTGAACCCGTCAAGGAATGTCTGAAACCAAATGAAAGTAAACTTTTTAAGGTTACCTTCAGCCCTTTGGAAGCATTTGACTTCAAAGTCAGATTGAAATGTGCTATTGGTAAGTTGCATAAACGTGAACGCTATTCACACAATACCTTTTTCACGATGTTTTTTTTTTGCATGTATGAAATTGGCATCAGTTTCTTTTTTCAAACTGAATTTACTAGGCAAACTTTGATTTATTTTGTTTTTTCACAGATAACTTGGATCCATATGATCAAAATGTAAACTGTAAAATTATTGCGAAGTCTCTTATCCCGTATGTTCACTTGGACATAGAGGAAAGCGACTATTTGACTTCGGGAAGAAGAAAAGTAACAGGAGTAGCTCTGCCTCCATACATGACTGTTTTGGAATTCAATGTTCTAGGCTGGGGTTGTTATAAAAAGTAAGACCTAAACTAAAAACTGTTCATCATTTACTTATCATCTTCCTGGCCTTATTCCACTTTATATGTGGAGTCGGCGCTCTACTTTGCTATCCCATTAAAATACTAAATTTTAGTATACCTATACAGGAAGGCATTCATGTTTTAATACTTAACAGATCTTTTAACGTGATCAACCCAACGGACGAGCCATACGAATTCATTTTTGAAATGGTAATGTCTGATAAGCCGGAGTTAATACCGATGCATTGTAACATGCTGAAAGGATATGTAGAAGGTGGAACTTCCACTGAAGTCACATTTACATTTTCTCCAACAGCTCCTGGTGTAAGTACCTCATCATCACCATCTTTAGTTTGTTGTTTAGTTGTTGTTAATACGGTATTATGTATGTCAATTTCTATAAGTCATTAGTCATTACACCCTCAATATACTTACAGGTTTACGAATCACAATGGAAGTTTATGATCCCAATATATAACTTGACAATTAACTTACTAGTAGTTGGATTTGTAAGAGAACCAGAAGTTATTTTTGTTCCAACCATAATGATTATTAGAAACTCATTAGTTGGTTTTACATCTACAAACATAGTGATATTGAAAAATAATGAAAATGTAGCGCTCAATTTTGAGTTCAAAGGAAATTCACTCTGTAATGAATCTGGTAAAACTCCAGTTATTGTTGAGCCAGAACGTGGTGTACTGAAGCCTCGCTCCGAAACGCCGATAAAGTAAGAATGTTAAATTTAAAATAAGTAGGGGTTGTGGATTTGATGAAAGGTTTATTCTCCTTAACATTTCTGTTATGAACACTAAAGATGTTGGCTCTGTGTCTGAGAGATATAAGTAATAATTATATTAGTATGTAGGTATAAATTAATATATTCATTTCGAGTTTCATGCAAATCCATGCAATTAGGGCACGAGTCAGAAAAAACATCTAATCTTTCCAAACGTAATAATACTTAGTATGCATTTATGTTACAGATATTCTTCTATTTCTTGACAAGTCAAATTATGTCGTTAGGTTTTATTGAAATAATTTATTTTAGAATGATCTACACTCCGATCCAAGATGGTCCGTTATCATTCAAGATATTCTGTAGCATAACGTTCATGACAAAATATTTGACTTTATGCATAAACGCCTTGAGCTATTCCATTAAACCCAAAGTTGCTTATTACTTGATTGGTAACGAGCACGTGCTTAATGCTGATGCTGATACACATATCCACCTAGATCAGGTATTTAATCATTTTTCTTTTACACCAGAGGGGGAAGTCCCACTAAATTTACTACGAAATGTTGTTTTCGTTTCGTCTATTTGTCTGTCTATATTAATCTCTATTGTATGGAGGAAAGTTGAGACAGCAAAAATACGTTACGTAAAAACGATTAAAACGAGTTTTCGTCTCATCAATTTTAGATACAAAAGAGAGAGACGCGTGCTCACACGAAAACAACATTTGGTAGACGAAATGTAGCAAAACTCAGACTTCGGGTACAGAACAAAATGGATGTATGTACTGTAAACATATAACAAAATAAGCTGGCTAATAAAGGCGTTTCTTATTTTTAGACTGCTTCGACATACGAGAGAACTATACCATTCACAATAAAGAATGATGGATCAGCAACATTCTTATTCGATTGGTATTACACATGCAGCTCTGTCAAGAAATACATGCATCTGAACGTTGAGCCCAAGAATGGTCATGTCACACCGGGAAATGAAGTAGACTGTACTTTATTTTTTACACTCAAACAAGTGCCTGTCCAGGCATTTCCTGTTACTCTCTCCGTAAGTATTCCTATAGACACTATACATTGTCTATATACTATACACGATAGTACTATTAGTAGACTTAATATGAATATTTTGAAGCGTGTCTATTTCCGTTAGGCCATTCTACATATTTGTAATTTACATTCAGATCTCCGATGGTCCCGCGTACACCATGTTCATACACGCAGATATAGAGAAACCATTGTATCACTTCTCGTGCAAGGAATACAATTTTGATAAATGTTTCATCAACGCACCGGATCCTACATACAAGAAGAACATAGCTTTTATCAACGATGACAAAGTCCCTGTGATGTTTGTATCAACATTTTTTATTATTATTAGACAAACGTGTGTAATTGCTAATAATCTGCTAACTTTTTTTTTATTTTTTATTGCAGCCTTGATTTAAATTTCACTAACGTTCCGGAATTATTTGTCGATTATCAAGAGGTCCCTAGCGTCCAACCAGGGAAACGTTTAAAAGTTCCAATTTACTTCAGACCAAAGCAAGTCCGAGAATATGAGTTCAAATTGCAATTTTGGGTCAACTCTCTCTGTGAAGAAATCATCACTATCAAAGGAGAAGGTTTTCTCGCCAATATTTTATTTAACTTCTGAAAGAACGCTACTTTAGTTGTATTCGGTAGGTATTAAAAGTTTTCTATTTTAACCAGGTATTCCACTCCTATTCGATTTATACGAAGGATGCCAAAAAAGCTTTGATTTAGGACCCGTTAAAGTCGGGGAAAAAATAATACGCACTATAGAGGTGATAAACCACAGCAAAATAGCAATTGACGCAACTTTTATATTCCGGGACATGTATCCAACAGTGGAAGACACAACTAACTCTGAAGCAACAAGTGTATGCCTTAGCCCTAGCGTAGCCAACCTGCAAGCTGATACTGGCCCGTCCAGGTATGTTGCTGTTCAGCGAACTGGAAGCGCGAACATTAGCGGTCTATGACGCGATGGTCTCAATGTTCTGCTATATACTTAGATGTAAAATAGTACGCAAAATACGTAGGTACATTACATACCAGTAAACATTTACTGTTTTTCTAAACTATTTTAGAGTAAAAATGCTACAAAACTACAAGGATGACAAAGTGCGAGAACAAATTGCAATGGACATACAGAATGCCTTATCGTCTTTGAAAGTACTACCTAACAAGTTCACAATAAAACCTTATAGAAAAGCTCCTCTGAAAATACAATTCAAGCCAGTTGGGATGATAAGCACTCTTGACGTTCAGGTACACTTAGTACAACTATAGTAAATACATATTACTAAACTTGCATAATTATAATGATGATAACATAAGCATAACATAATTTTGAAAACTTTCAGCTTAACATGAAAGTACTGAACTTCGAACGGCCACTTGTGAAATTGAGCGGCAGTGCTACAGGAATGAGCCTTTGCTTCAGTCAGAATTCTTTACAATTTGGTCGAGTACGCAAACGTGGTTGCAAGATTCTCAAAGTGATGCTTTTGAATAAGGGCGACTTCGGAGCCAGGTACACCATAGAAGAAATAATAGTAGTACACAATATGGCCGGCTGATCTTGGCCGGTCTAAAGTTGGCCGTTTTGCGAGTCTTCATTGGTATACCAGCTACCTGGTTCCCATAGTATACAAGGTAGGTAGGTAGTATGTACTAGGTTTGGTCGCATGGAACTGGCACCTAGACTCACCTAGGTTTATGACGTTTCAAAGTGACCCTTGTGATACTATTGAATAAATACTTAATTGACTTTGACACGGCAAGCTTTGATTAGTTTGTGGCTATAGTGCTGTGTTATATGTACCTACGCATATAAATATTACCGTCTTATTATTTTTTTAATACCTATATACCTATTTGATCAGATTATAAATTATAAAAACACAGACACAAAACAGAGATTTTCAACTTGCAAAATGTTAAAATATGCGAGTGAGACGTTTTATAGACGGTCGTCAGCCCCATTACATGTGAGAGAATTGTTTTTTTACAGGTTTTGGTGGCAGCCCTTTACATCTGACGAATTCGCGATCTCCCCGCAGAAGGGGAACATTGCTGCACATACAAATGTTACCTTCACCATAACATTTAGACCGATTAACCACAATCCGTTCATCAAAGTTTGGGTTAGTTTTCATACGTTTTTTAAGAAATAGCGCCATCAAATTGTGCTGCACTAATATCATGTTATGTTTTAGGCAAGCTGCAACATAGAAAATTATATGCCGCTAGAGCTAGCTCTTTACGGAACTTGCGTAGACATTGGAAACGTTCAAAATAAGACACTTTACCTAGAATGTCCAGTGCGTGAAGTTCAGACAGAATTTGTAGTAGTTACTAACCCGTAAGTGTACCTACTTATTAGAAATAATTGTTATTAAAACAACACAAAAAATGACATGATTGTGTGTTGCATAGTATTTATCCTCAGACGAGATCCATAGGTAGTCGTAGGTTATGTAACACATGTTACAGTATGAAGGTGTTTATGAGCTACGCTACTAATAACCATGTACCTAAGTAAAACGACTCAAGATAGTATATAGGTATACCTCTACCTGGTGGCAACGGTGCCGACAGTCAGATTGCCTATCCTTGTGCCTTCCGGTAAATTGCTACTTTTTTTGATTCGGAACTAATCATAATCACTTGGTGGGTTGGTGGTCCTACTGCTGCTGTCGGCTCCCGTACCCCGTAGGTACCCCGTAGGTAACCTTTATAATGCGGACACTGGACAGCCAAAGAGTAAAACTCGTTGCCAGCGTCTGTTTTTCCGATTACCATTTGGTTGTTTTCAAAAAAAGAGAGAATAGGTATCTTCTAGGTGCGCTACGCCGCCGTCGACCGCGTCAGAAATTGCGGTCAAGCGTTAGCGTTTTATTGATATCCGCGAATAAGCAGTCAATTAGAAAATCTTGATAATTGTCCGACATTGTGCACAAACCTTTACGGGTATGCTATTGAATATAGGTACCATAATAACAATAATTCCCCCAGTTCGGATGATATGTGGCTGGTTCTATCTGAAGTATCAGGAGGACCATTTGACACTTTGAAAGAATTTAATGTCGAACCGAATTCCACTTTCGACATACCAGTGCACTTCAAGCCGAAAACTATAGGAAAACACGATGTAAGTTTTTAAACAACTACAGTACCTACTTATACTTACCTATTCAGACTGTAGTAGTAGTATCTGATGATTGACCTAAGGAGTACTTAGGTATTTATTAAATCTGGTCTTGTTATTAGTTTTTATTATTTTTCCCTATAAGGGGGTACAATTTCCATACAAACTTAATTTACACAACTATGGGCGAATAAAGACTGAAATAGCTGTAATAGGCTTTTACAGTGGTTCTTATTACCGGCCAGTTATATAAAGTTGGAGTGTCAGCCATTGGTCGTGGCAGTCGGGGCTTCAGAAAAAAGAACTAACAGACTTTAAAGACCACTGTAAATTCTATTACAGCTATTTCAGTGTACCTACATTTATACTTTGTTTGCCCATAGTTGTGTAAATTCAGTTTGTATCGGAATCGAACAACCTTAAGGCCTGCGCACACCTCATAGTTCGCTGGCGGTAGCGATCAGTGAAACGCTGTCAAATATCGCTGTCAGATTCGAAATTTGACAGCGTTTCACAGATCGCTGCCGCCAGCGAACTAGGTGTGCGCAGGCCTTTACCTAAAAAAACAGGCCACTATTGTTTACTCATGCCCCTACTTGCCGGACGCTTTAGTGCCTGGGACAGGATTTTTTAGATGAAATAGGCTTGCCCAGCAGATAGGTACCCTGATAGCTTAGTGGGCTCAATCCACAGGAAAGACGTGGTCAATACGTGCGGAGTTGACTAAACCGCGGGATTCCTCACAATGTTTTCCTTCGCCGTTTTTGTGTACTGTTCCTACTACATAATAATAATCTCTGTATAATACCTATAATCAATTTCCAACGATTCTGATTCTCAGGCTCAAGTATTATTCTCGCCTCTTGGAGAGACCGCTCTATTCGTCACCTTGGTGGGATCAGCAGGGCATCCCAATCCTAATGGAACAATCAATATAACTGTACCTGCCAAAGATTTTTACACCGAGGAGTTACTCGTTTACAATATAACAGAGGTATACTTACAATTTGGTAGACTTCATAACTCACTTATTTATTCTGTGCTAGCATCTACTGGTCTCTCAACTTTTGAACAACAACGCCTGGCAGGTAGATCTGGACCGGAATACGAAAGCGTAACTTTGAAGGGCTTAGGGGCCCTAAGCCAATCAGTTGGTAGTACCTAGCCCTAAGTTAGGGCTAGCTACTACCAACTGTTATTTCTGACCTGTAATTTTCAGACAACACAGAGTTATTTTCAACCGACTTCAAATAAAAAAGGAGGTTCCCAATTCGGTTGTATTTTTTTTTATGTTACTTATTGCCTAACTTCGTCATTTATGAGCCGATTTGAAAAGTTTTTTATCAGAAACGTTTCCATATTGATCCCTAGAAATTTCATTAAACTCGGATCAGCAGTTTGGACATGAGGTCGGTTTCTCAAGTTTTTTGAACTTAAAACTATTGTCAGTGGGATAAAAGGCCACGTGGAAAGTAGCAACTATGGGTCTTTTGTATAGACGCTTGCAACACCAGAGGTATCACTGGCTGGCGCGTTGCCGACCCTGCCGACAACACGATGTTACTCTCCAGATTGTTCACAAATGCTTTTGGAAATGTATTCTTTTGTTTCTTATTGCAGGAGCCAGAGTCGTACGCTGTGTCGACAGAGATTCTGCGAGTAGTTCCCGACAAATTCGAAGGTTTCTATGAGATCAAACACCCTGAAAGCGTGCGTGTTTGGGGTGAGGCAGCTGCTACTTGCCGTTGGGTGTTCGTCTGTTATGAGGAGTGTGAAATGCACTTGAAGGTTTACTCATGGAATTAATCATTATCTCTGACTATCCCTATTAGTTATTAGGTATTTATGCTAATCCAGAGTAAGTAGATACCATATTCTGGCTACCTCATTATTAAATACCAAGAGGTTCGAGGATGTCGTCCCTTCCTGAAAATTAGGTACAGCAGTGCGTAAGTGATCTGATTTCATGTTTTTATTTTGACCGATGTCCACGAAAGGTTCTACTTAGTTGGTTTGTTTTGCAAAACACCATCATTTGTAAAACATAGTGGCTTTTTCTCTCAAATTTTGTAAATCTGTATTGTATTGTAGTCTAATCGCGCAAATCAAAGGGAACGCTCTTACTCTCAGGTTATGTTTATAAACGAAGCATCCCGGGAGTACCAATTCTACAACATCATAGCGGCAGTCACAAAGAGTGAAATAGTTGATACATTGGTCTTTGTGTCGCGAGCTCGAGAGCTGATGCAGAAAGATCTTGTCGTCACAAATCCGCTGTCCACCGATGCCGATTTTCAGATACGATGTGATAAACTCAACTGTCCGGATGCAATTTCCATTGGCAGGCACTCAGAGGTACTCGTAGTTCGGAATTGTATCTACCTACCTGTTATTTTTGACGCAACAACGTCCTTAAATTCGATGGAGCCGGCTGCACGCACGAAAAAGCATGACTCATGCGGCGTTACCTCGCTCTGAGGCGTTCCATTTAAGGCTTGAAGTGCAAGCGAGAGCGCGGAACGAGCGACAAAGAGGCACAATCGACATCTGCCTCTCTCCTAATTGAGTGAGCGATGCGTCCGCGTGGACAGCTGTATGACGTTGTCACGTTCAACTACCGTCAGTAAACCGACTTTACAGACAGCCGATTTTTTCTGTATGTTTAGGAAAGTACGAATAGGTGTATAGTAAGAACTTTCAGCGGCGTCTTTACCTATTGTGCAGGGTGTGCGGTGCACACGGGCGCAGCGGTCCTAGGGGGCGCCGCGCGCCGCGGCCCCCTAGGACCGCTACGGAGCCCCACTTGGCGGGTGCGTTGGTTGGTCGGGTGCAGCACTTTCAATGACCAACGTAAAAAGAGCTCCGCCTCTGCATAGATTTTGTATAGCATCTTAAGCTCTCCTAATATTTGATGAATGGCGCCCGGTGCCCCCTAGGACTGCTGCGCGAGTGAGGCTCCGCAGTGCCCCACTTGGCCACTCGGCGGGCACGTTGGCCAAGCGCCACACTTTCAAAGGCCAACGTAAAAAGAGCTCCACTCTGCATACATTTTGTATAGCATCTTGAGCCCTTCTAATATTTCATCAAATATTAGAAGGGCTCAAGATGCTATAACATAATAGGGGGCGCCGAGCGCTGCGGCGCCTCTCTTTTTCTCTTCTTAGGGAAAGAATTTTCAATTTTTTTTTCTAAATGCATTTCTAAGCTATAAAAGATACACACACAGACACAGACAAACACACCCTCCAAGTTTCTTGCTTCTAGAACTAACAGTTTAGGCTGTGCGTTGATTTTTCTTAAAACCATTTTTCTCCTCTTAGGGAAAGAATTTTCCAATTTCTTTCTTAGTGCACCTCTACGCTGCAAAAGGAACACACCCTCCAAGTTTAATGCTTCTAGAATTAACGTGGAAGGGGAAATTTGACAGTTTTGTGGTAACTTGATGTGTGTGACTTCCATTCCAACGCGCGCCTACTTGGGGGCGCTTAGTTAATTTTTGCACACGGGCGCTACATGGGCTAGAGACGCCTCTGGCTTTCCTTCGCCTTCGGTTCAAGTTTCCACACTATTCTAATAATTGACCTACAATGTTAGCAAAGTGGAGTATCAATTTATAAAGTAACGTGTGAAACTGGCACGATGCATCAGATACAGTATAGCACCAACGCATCTGTTCAGGTCTTCTGATCATAGGTACCACTTCTTTTGAACCAGTGTGGCAAAAAGATGTTATGTACGGCTCCTTTCGTGCACTGTTTAGAATTTAGATGATCGGAGGAACTAATAATGTAATTTCGTGTCGCTCACTGAAAATATTTTTTGTTAGCAATTGTTTGATGGTGGCGCCTCTCACCGTAACATATAGGTGGCACGTTAGAAAGGTATATCTTTAGTAGTTGTTTTTGTTTCACAGGCTGTAGTAGTGATGACGTATTCTCCTCTTGTCATCGGGGAGACCGAGGATTTCTTAGAAGTTTCAAACAGCTTGGCAGGCTCATATATCTACAAAGTAGTATTAAAATGCTTGCCGGCCAAGCAGAAGGACTTGGAAACCACAACACCTTTTGGAACCAGTGTTCCTCTCCGTCTAAGGGTTCAGAACAAGACAGATGTCAAAACCGAATTTGCAACATCGGTAATTTATTAAATTTACTAGCAACCCTTCTTTTAACTTGTGCTTTTTGAAATTGCTGCTACGGGATTACTTTTATAATATTGAAAACAAAATCTGTAGAAATTGTAGTCTGTAGAATTGGGAGTAATCGCAATTTTGTTTACCTATTGGTTGAATAATGACATATTTATTTACACAAAGAAACTTACAATTAAACAAATATTTACAAAATGTACAAAATACACAAGAAACAGTTGAGCTATCTGCAGATCGTTACAAACGATCTAGAGATAGCTCAACTGATCCCAATCAGTACCATACGGAAGCGTCCCCAAGATGCTGGCGGCATTGCCACGCTGAATAGCAATGCTTATACGCTGCGCTAGATACCCTCTAGCCCTTGGGTCACTCACGCGTCGCGTCGCTTCAATCAGTCGCCTAGACAAAATTTTGAAGACCCGCGAGGCCTCTGTTCCCCACGGACCCAGAGTCTCAACCCCATATTCATTTCATCATTGGTTGATACTTATTGGTTGATTGCGTCAATTTTACGCTTTGAATTTAAGTATAGAATACAGAACAATAAAAATAAATACATACTTTCAAACTATGGAAACCGGTGTTGGTGTAATTTTGACGATTGCTAATTCTAGGTTTTGTTTATAGGTTACTCATACATCAATACAAACAGATCGGGAATATGCGTTGGGACCGTTTGAAAAGGGAAAATTTTTGGTTTGGTTTGAACCTACTGAATTAGGCGTACAAAACTGCACAGTCTCGTTTAAGTCGATGGTCGCTGGAGATTTTGTGTAAGTGCCTATGTTAAACTTGTGGTTCGCCCATAACGGTGTCAGTTCCAGTCTTACAACGATGTTTGGTATGGTACGCTGTCCCATACTTGTCCGAGTTCCACCTAAGTACTTACTTGGTATTGGTAACCATGAAAGTTGCACAGCTCAATTGGCCTTATTTTTAAAGAGTTCCGTTGAAGAGATCTTGGCTCCATCGTGAAACCAGCTCATCGTTTATCACTCAGCTGTCATAATTTTCCCAACAAGTAACAGAACTGCCAGGTCGACGAATTGTAGAAATGGGAAGCTCACGGATCCATAGTTTGCTCTCAGTACTTCTGTTGACCGAACTACATTATTTTCTCATGCAATCCCAGTACATAGTTCTGTTCTAACGTTCTGTGGAACCATCATACTACCTTATCGTTAACTTTTTTGTTCGATCGAAGCAAGCGCATCTTTAGAAACAATACACAAATAAGACCTACACAAATAAGTTAGGCTTGAGTGAAAATTCTACTTACAGGTTCAACATTAAAGGAATAGGTACAGAACCTAAGCCACAAGGACCCTACGAGATTAGGGCAGGTGGGTCTACAACGATAAAATTTAAAAATGTTTTTGATGACACAAGAATGTTTAAAATATACGTAGACCGAGAAGAGTTTTATGTGAAGACACTATACGAACCTATAAAAGGAAAGAAGGTTGGTACTGTTTCATATTTATAGAGCTTGCCAGTGAGATAGCCAGTGGTAGGTACCTTAATGACCAACTAACGCTTTTTTTTCTTAGGACTTGAAAATAGTGGTGCACCTAAGTGAAAGACCCTTATCTGGATGGACTGAAATGCCAACTGGAAGTCTGACTATTGAAAACTGTGAACCAGCTGAGCCTAAAGTTCACTGGACGTATTTTCTTCAAGGCATTTGAACCTTCTTATTTTATTTTAGCAGAAAACGTGTTTTTTGTAACAGTCACGTATTGTGTTTGTATTTTTTTGCGGAATAAATAACACATTTATAAAGTCATGTATTTATTGTTCGTAGTAACCCTAAGTCTGCGATTGCCGTAAGATACTGACTCTACTGACAAAAACTACATTCTAATGCTAAATCCTACCTAGCTACCTAGGTAGCAATCTGAAATATTTTTGCAGCGACATTTAGATTGTACATAATGTCTAATAACTAATGCGTAGAGGCACAATACAATATTTCGTATTGCATACAATATTTATATCACTGATATTAACACTTTCAAACAAGGATTTACGAAAGAAATCAATTTAATTTGAACCCTGTCTGTACAAATTCAACTCACTGTCTGGACAGATAGAGTAACCCGCTTAATAAAATACTCTGTCTCAAAGGCAAAAATATTTTTGTCTGACTAATAGCGTACTTACAGTTATATCGGTATTAGTAACGATCCCTTAAATAAAGCTACCAATCACGAGAACTAAACTCCTGCACAATATCTCCCGTGTCCGGGGCATCTGGGATTTCCTTTTCTGTTCTCATCGGTTTATTAACCTTTTTCTTGTTGATTTTTTCTTTTGGCTGCGTTTTTTTTATACCTTTATTTTCAAAGTAATCTTTTTCATCGTCGCTGTCTGATGGGAGTATATCAACCTGTTTCAATACAGGTAATTTGTTTAAAACTTTTTTCCCTTCCTTCATCACTGCCATTGCTCGCTCGATGGGGGGTTTCTGGCCTCCGTAAAACTCGTCCATTCTATCGAACACCTTGCGCTTATGTGTTTGATGGGTCCTCCTCCAGTTTTCAAAGTAAGTCATTAATGGCGTTGATTTTTTCCTTAAATTCGCTTCCCAAATACCCATAGCCGTTGGGTCATGGAACATGTATTGGCATGAAATTCGCTCTTTACGCATGAATTCTGCATTTTCCACAAGTTTTTCATGTAGCTGTTTAAATATTTTTGCGGTATTCTGGTCTGTGCTTTTGCTCAAGCAACCGAGCTGAAAATAAAAGTATTTTTACTATGATTTCAATAGTTACATTTAAAAATATTTTGCTGTATCTGATCAACCAATGCATTCTATGTAGATGTTTGTTCTGTCTGGTTGTTATTGAGCGAGTGAGTGAAGCGAACGAAATATGTTTTCAGCGGGAATCGAACCCACGACCTACGGCGCATCAGGCAGAGCTCCTACCAACTGAGCTGCAAGGCCAAAGTTTGTTGATCTGATTGAATAAAGTTTATTCAGGAAATTTCTAAGGTAGTTTATTCCATATTGTTCCATGTCCTACGTGTTTATACAACAGATTTTATAGATCGTGTAACTGGTATTACTTACGTTTCAGCAACTTCTCTCTCTCGCTTATGTTTTTCAAATTATTAAAGTATGCTAACTAAAGCGATAATTTTAAAACAAATCAATCAAAAGTATTCAGTAGGATTGCAAGAATCCCTTTGAAACGTCTTAAAGCCAGGTGAGTCTAGGTGCCAGTTCCACGCGACCAAGCCTAGAAGAACAGGCAACAAACTACGGCTCGGTTCCTACCGTTTTTTTATACGATAATAGGAACATACCTCGTAGCGAAGTAACGACGTCGTCTCTGGGAACACGCTGCTGCATGATGTTGTAGCCAAGTACTCCAGTAATAGAGCATGCACCCTCTCCACAACTGCGTTTTTAAAACCATTTTCCGACATCTGAGACTTACTCAGCCTGATTATACAAGACAAGTCCATCGGCTTCATTGAAACATTATTTGATTTCTGATCGAATTTGAATTTGGTCAACACCTGAAAAAATAACAAAGACCTTTCATTTTATTTCAGTCATCCTGCCAACCAGCACAAATGTAACCTTTACTATAGAATCAAAGTCCTGACTGACCTAAATAGACAACGCACAGCCTTAAGGACGTTCATAGAGCTAACTAGCTACTGAGCTCCTAACTGAGCATGTTTTCAGTGCCAACTCTTCTGTAAATAATGGAGGTAGAAGTAAACTGAAGAAACAGCATGAATCTCTAACAGGTCGACTTTTTTTCTGGCCTCTTTTAATATTTTTTTATCGTCGTATTTACTCAATAAAAAATTCACGAAAGGAAACAAAAAAGGAGATATAAATTTGCAACTCCTCCTAAAGTTGATATTGTTTATTTTTTGGTTTACACCAAAAGATAGATAATTAAGCCATAGAATTAGCCGTTTTTATTATAAAAAAAACGAAAGAATTGAATTTTTATAAACAAAAAATGACGAATCCGTGCGTGTTTTGCCAGGCGCAGTATTGTTGAGTTTCATACGAACGAAACTCTCAAATTGGGTCAGGGTACGACCTTATCCGCTGGACTTGAGGAGTATATCAATCTTAGATGGGTCTAGAGGTGAGAGTAGAGGGGATTTTAGCAACGTTTGCTGTCATTTTTTTTCAGAATATAAGTTTCCTTGTTGGTAACTAGTTTCCTTGTTTGTAACTCTAACTAGTGTTGAATGAGACAGCAAGAACGAAGACATGATACAGCTGGTGAACGGATCTAGCGAGAATAATACTTTTCAGTAGATCCACATTGGATCTATAGAGAAAAAAAATCTCACTAGATCCACTATGGAACTGGACAATGGATCTTCTGAGATTGAACAAAATAAAAAACCAGATTAAAAAAATATAATAATTATACTTACATCCAAGATGTATCCTTTTATGGGTATAAATATACCACCTTCCTTTGTCATGTCCATGAGTACCTCAGTCAAGTAGAACCGAACAGGGTAATATTGAGGAGTGGGCACAAGCTTTATTGTGTTGGAAATGACCATCGTTAGCGGGAAGAAAAGCGAGTGCAAACCCGAATGCGATGGAGCTCTTTGTTGAAGCAGTTCAGCCCACAGACGCAGCGAATTTAAATACTGCCAGTTATACACAGCGAGCTTGTGTTCTAATTTTGGGACCATAATAGCATTTCTTAGGTGAATTCCCAATTGTCTAATGTAAAGAAACGCATGCGCGTACGAAATATCCAAATCCAACATATACATTTCGCATAGAGACCTCCTCATGAAGTTTATACCGGGCCATGTGGTCGGACTGACGAACTTGCAATTACGCACATACGTCAGATGCATTGCTTTGAGAACTTTCTCAAGTAACTGACTTTGATTGCATACCGTGATACGCAGTATGCACATAAACGCAAGTACTCTGACTGTTTCCTCGGCCGTGGCCCATAAAGGTAGAATCTTTTTAATTGCCTTCTTGGCTAATCTTGGAAAGCATGCCACGAAGCTAGAAATCTGATGGAGATGCTTTAGCAACATAGATAAGATGCTATCTGATGTGACTACTGAGAGAAGCTTTATCGCGTCTTCGACGTATTGAATCATGGTTGCTTTGACTTTGACGAAACGTTTGCATGTTGTTGGGTTCACGGCTGAATCCTCCATGCCTAAGTAGCTCGCCACTGATCGTGGCATATTCAAGATGCACATACTCAGTATAGAATTGAAAACCGATGATCCTGAAATATATTAAGTATTTAGTAAGTAATATACATTTATTTACACAAAGAAACTTACAAAATTAACCAAATATTTACAAAACGTACAAAATACACAAGAAACCATTGAACTATCTGCAGACCGTTACAAACATTCTAGAGCAAATATACCATACCTATTCACCTAACATAAAATATGGCATTAGTTTAATAAATATTGTAGACAATCCACACAACACTATCTAGCCCCAAATTAGGCAGAAGCTTCCCATTTTTTGTAAATACATACCTACTTAGAATACAATATAACACCGAAACAGAGAAAAAACATCTGCGTTCACCACACAAATAATTGTTCTCGTTGGGGATCGAACCCACGACCTACGGCGTAGAAGGCAGAGCTACTGCCAACTGAGCTGAGAGGCCAGTCGAACATAAGGCATAGTCTGGCTGGTATATCGGCATCCGTAGCTCCTTCGCCTTCTGCGCCGTAGGTCGTGGGTTCGATCCCCACCGAGAACAAAATATTTGTGTGGTGAACATAGATGTTTGTTCTCTGTCTGGGTGTTATATTGTATTCTATGTATGTATTTACAAAAAAAAAGTATTTAAGTATTATAATCAGCTATCTGGTTCCTATAGTACAAGCTCTGCTTAGTTTGGGGTTAGATAGTGTTGTGTGGATTGTCCGCATTATTTATTATTATGTGTTTCTTCTTACCTGCCACAACAAACTCCCCCTTACAGGTCCCGTCCTCGCTGGTGGCTCGCTGAACAGCAGCGTGGAAAAGTTTTGCTGCATAGATTATAGAGCTCGCCTTCGGTTTGGCCGGCGTTCTTAACTGAACAGTCAAATCATTCACCATCTTTAGGGTGACTTTTCCTTGTCCACTATTTTCCATCTGTGAATAAAGTTACTTATTCAAATACCTTCAGAAGCATGGTCAATGATCACTACCTAACTAGTTTATGGTCTGTCTTTGTTCTTTGTATTTATGTATGTATTTATAGTAAGTATTGGTATTTATATCATATTTGTATTTGTTTTATGTTTATATTGTATGTTTATGTAAGTTATATTTTGAAAATGTAAAATTAATAAAACATATCAAAATCCCCCCTCTCTTGTTTATGTTCAGTTCTGTCCATCCCAAGGTTGCCTGGTAGAGATCGATATTAGCGATAAGGCCGCTTTTAAGCTAAAAACTGTATCCTACTTACCTTGTGTGTCATTGTAATCAATAAAGAGTTATCTATCTATCTAAAGTTGTTTATTTTAATAGCCTCCCGGAGCCGGAAACTTGGCAAATGGCAAATTCATCATCCGCTCTTGATGTACGGACTGGTTTTCGCAAGTTGGCCGCTTACGGGCCTTTTTTGCTTGACGCTTGACATTTTTTGAGAGGAGCTAGCCATTAAGGAAACTTACCTCGTAGTCGCTCTCATCACTAAACTCGACCAACGTCCCAGGAGCATGTAGATTTGTGTCGTCGATATTTTTCTCACTAGAGTCATCGTTTTCTTCCTCGTCCAAGGGGTTTTCTTCATCGTCATCAAAATTAAGTAACTCGGCGTCGTGTTTTTTCAGAAACTTGTAAAAATCAGGATCAATAGACTTGAGTTTTCTGAGAGATCGCTTGTGATGTTTTGGGTTGAAAGGAGCATCATAGTCAAGTTCTGAAGAGAAAAAATTAAAATAAAACACCTAGCACGGTTGTAGGCAATAAATATTGCACATCGGTTTTTCTGCTTTCTTAGAGCGCTAACTCTTTCTGACTACGCTCTACGCTCTATGAAGCCGAAATTAGCCGACGCGACGTGCAAAATGTTGCCTACTACTATACTTTATTTAACACACACACCGAACAAAATAAACAGTACCAAGGTTTACCAAGATGTACCACTTTAAAAAAAACGGCGGTCTTATCGCTGAAAGCAATCTCTTTTTTTTTTAATAAATATTGTGGACAATTCACACAACACTACCCAGCTCCAAACTAAGCAGAGCTTGTAATATGGGAACCGGATAGCTGATATAATACTTGAATACATTTTTTTTGTAAATACATACTTAGAATACAATATAACACCCAGACAGAGAACAAACATTTATGTTAACCACACAAATATTTGTTCTCGGTGGGGATCGAACCCACGACCTACGGCGCAGAAGGCAGAGCTACTACCAACTGAGCTAGAGGCCAGTCGTCCAAAAGTTGTCTCTTCTAGACAACTTTTGGATAGAGATTATTGTAAAAGTAAAATTTTACAATGATCTTTATCCAAAAGAAAAAATGTTCGCCTAATTTCGGCTTCATAGAGCGTAGAGCGTAGTCAGATTGGTGGGTTTTATTTGAAGAATAAGGTTATTCCGAAGATGGAAAATAACCGTCCATAATGGTATCACAATAACATACCCTCGTCAGATGATAGCTCGCCATCTTCAGGCTTATCCATTCGCTGCAAACTATCTGGAACTGAACATAATTAATACATTAAAAAATCCAGACAAGTGCGAGTTCGACTCGCCTACAAAGGGGTCCGTACATAGGTACAATTATAAACAAAGTCAGAGTATATTTAACTATTATAATAATAAGTAACAAAAAATAATTTAAAATTTACACACACACAACGCAAAAAATAATAACGTAGTCACAAAACATAATTTATTAAAATTTTGCCGCCCGGCGCCGTTCCTTGCATAAGGACCCAGTTTTTTTAAGATTAATTACAAATGTATAGATTTCAACTTTTCCCTGCACTTGTATAAGATGGTATTATTTGCCAAATTTCATAGTTTTCATAGTCAGCGTATTTTCCGTGTGTCCGTGTTTTTCGCGTTTTTGTGGCATAAACGGCCGCATCTTTTTTTACGTGAACTCAGAAGTTTGATTTTTCCACAGCTTCAAGATACTGTAAACCTCTGTCCTGAGAGAGTGATATCGTTTTAGTTTCAGCTCAAAACCTCCACGCGTTCCCGAGACAGGGTATTGACAGACTTCCGTTTTTCCTTTTAAGTTACGGAACCCTAAAAATAAATATTGTTACGGATGTGGGTACAGGGATTGGAAGGAAACGAACGTTTTACCGAAAGTAGCGATTTATTCGCACTACGAACACGTAACACTGCACTGAACGCGTAGCTTCACTTTCACTGTTCACTTTTTCCACTTTTTCACTTTTCCTTCTTGTTCCTTTCTTCAGATCACTTTCCACTGAACTGCCCGTAGACGCGCTTGCAGCTCCTTATATACCCGGAATTTCGATTGTCATTTATTGGATTTTGATCGTCATTTATTGAATTTCGTTAGTCTTTTCGTTTTCTTCTGTTGGATTCCGATCGTCTTTTCCTTCTTACATCATTTCTTGTTTTAGTCCAGAACTTTCGGTTCTTTATTTGAATTCCTTAAAGAAGGCACTCGCCGCTACTAGAATTTTCTGGTAACATTAAAATGTCGAACAAAAATCTTCATAGCTGGACCGGGCTCGAACTCGCGTACGTCTGCTTTGCAGTCGTAGCTCTGACAGCCCGGCCGTTGTGACAATGACGATGTTTGCCAAAAACTTCACTGCCTTGCACGCTTACGTAGTTACGTCAGCACGGCGTCACACTACCCCCTCCTTAGACGTGCTCGTCCCGAGCATCGTTAGAGCCGTAGTACCGTGCCAACCTGTCCACATGAACCACTTTCGCTGGACTTCTTGGCGTTTTCCGAATTCTATATGTGACATCATTGATCCTCGTAATTACTTGAAAAGGGCCTTCCCAACTCGGTTGTAGTTTTGGAGATTTTCCTTTCCTTCGAACGGGGTTGTGAAGCCAAACAGCAGAACCTTCTTCAAAGGACTTGGAGTTGACGCTTCTGTCGTATCGCGTTTTCATTCGCTCACTAGCACGCAGATTCTCTTCCCTCATATGCCCGTGAACTTCCTCCATTTTCCTTCTCAAATCTTCCGCGTATTCCGAAATACAGCTAGGCGTATCTGGAGGACAACCCGCGAGAAGATCCGCTGGAAGTCGAAGCTCTCTACCAAAGTTCGCTCGGGCCGGTGTAGTAGAGGTACTCTCATGAACCGCAGTTCTATACGACAGAAGGAACAGAGAAATGTACTCGTCCCAATTGTTCTGATGGCTTTCAACAACTTTTGCCAGATGCCGCTCTAGAGTTTGGTTGAACCTCTCCACCATTCCATCAGATTGCGGATGATACGGCGTAGTCCGAGTTTTGTGTATCCCCATAATCTTGCATGTTTCCTGAAAGACTTGCGACTCGAAATTCCTGCCTTGGTCACTATGGATTTCAAGGGGTAGTCCAAATCGGCAGAAAACTTCATTCACCAGTTTGCTAGCCACAGTAACAGCTTCTTGATTTGGTAATGCAAACGCTTCTGGCCACTTTGTGAAGTAATCCATTATTACCAAAATGTAACGATTTCCACTATTCGTCATTGGAAACGGCCCGGCCACATCCAAAGCTATTCGTTCCCAAGGAGCACCCACGTTGTATAACTTCAACGCTCCCCGACTTCTTGTTTGTGGTCCTTTGACAGAGGAACAACTCGTACATTTCTTGCACCAGTCTTCAACATCTTCCTTGCAGTGCAACCAGTAATAACGTTGACGAATTTTCACCAAAGTTCTCTTCACACCGAGATGACCGCCTGATGTTCCGTCGTGATACGCTCGCAGTATATCAGAAATCTTTGACTTCGGCACAACTGTCTGAAGATGATTGTCTTGTCCTGATGCACTCTCCCATTTTCGACATAAAAGACCATTGTGTAAGAGCAGGCTATTCCATTGTGCCCAATAGCTCTTCGTTACTGCACTCATTCCAGCAACTTCACTCCATCCTGGGCGTGCGGATCCATCTCTCACCCAATTGAGTATTGGTCTAAGGTCTTCATCTTCTTCTTGTAGTTTACAAATGGCATCGCTGCTCCAATCATCATTTACTGTATCAGTTCTTATAACTCGGACCATAGATTTTTCTTTATCTTCCTGTTTCACACAGTGCTTGCAGTCTTCAGAACACGGCCGTCTTGACAAAGCATCAGCATTCCCATGAGACTTTCCACTGCGATGCTCTACTACAAAGTCGTACTCCTGTAGTTGTTCAATCCATCGCGCAACTTGTCCTTCAGGATTCTTGAACTGCAGTAGCCACTTCAAGGCTGCATGATCTGTTCTGACTAGAAATTTCCGACCCAATAAATACTTCTTAAAATGCTGAAGTGTTTTGACAACTGCAAGTAGCTCCCTTCGAGTGACACAATAATTCCGTTCTGGTTTTGACAGGGATTTACTGTAATAAGCTATCACAACTTCTTGATCTTCTTTTCTTTGTGAGAGTGTTCCTCCTATCCCTGTATTACTTGCGTCCGTGTCAACTACAAACTCATTGCACTGATCCGGATATCCGAGTACTGGTGTTTCTCATAACCGGCTCTTTAGTTCCTCGAAAGCCACCTGGCATTGTTGGTCCCAAACGAAAGGTCGTTTTTCTTCTGTGAGTCTATGCAATGGCTTCGCTATATCCGAAAAACTCTTGACAAAACGACGGTAATAAGAGCAAAGTCCCATAAACGCCCGTACTTGTGTTTTGTCCGCAGGCACAGGCCAATCTTTAACCGCCGAAATTTTCAATGGATCCGTTTCGACGCCGCTTTCCGAAATAACGTGTCCCAAATAGTTCACCTGCCGTTTGAAGAATGAGCACTTCTTATGGCTTAGTTTCAGATTTGCACATCTCAACTTGTTGAATACGGATTCCAGCTTCTTCAAATGGTCATCAAATTCTCGCCCCACTATTATAATGTCATCGAGATACACCAAGCAGGTTTCTCCCAGCAACCCAGCAAGGACACGTTCCATTAACCTCTCGAAAGTAGCCGGAGCGTTGCACAGCCCAAACGGCATCACTCTGAACTGCCAGAGGCCCTTTCCTGTGGAGAACGCGGTCTTCTCCTTATCCTTAGGATCCAACTCCACCTGCCAATAGCCGCTTTTTAGGTCCAGCGTAGAAAACCATTTCATGCCGTTGAGAGTATTCAAGGTGTCGTCTATCCTTGGTAATGGATAACTGTCCTTTTTGGTCACGTCGTTTAGGCGGCGATAGTCAATACAGAACCTCGTTGACCCATCCTTCTTCTTTACCAAAACCACTGGTGAGCACCACGGACTGGACGATGGTTCGATTACTTCATTATCCTTCATGTCTTGAATCATGTCGTCCACCTCTTTTTCTCTGGCAAAAGGGATTCGGCGGGGTCGTTGTCGTATAGGTTGTTCATTTCCAGTATTGATTTTATGCTGAACCATGCTCGTCCTTCCGATATCACCATCATTCTTCGAAAATATATCGGAGAACCGACGTAGCAAATTCTTCGCCTTGAGCAATTCAATAGTTGTCAAATCGTGCTTACATTCTTCCAGTATACTGTTAACGTCGATTGAACTTGCATCCGTCTTTTTGGTTTCTTGACAATTCCGCAACCACACGATTTCTTCGCTCCGCCCTATTAGGGTACCCTTCTTTAACACCTGTTCCCCATTGCTCAAATTTAACACAGGTACCACTGTTTCTGCGGATGAATTTATGACCGTACGTGCTGGCAGCCACGATGACTCGTTATCCACTTTTTCTAGTATTGTCCACCGTCGCTGTTTCAAACTTTTACTACCAGGAAAAATTACTGGAACTAGCGTCTGTGATCTTGGCAATAGTTTAGTGTTCTTAATGCAGTACACCTTGCCTTCGCCACCGCCTCTCATCGGTATTTCGTCTTCCCCACACTTCAGGACGCCGGAGTGAATGTCGAGCTTGCACCGATGGTCCTTCAAGAAGTCCAGGCCTATAATGCAGTCATCCACAATGTCAGCTATTACCGCTTGTTGCCAGTAAAGTTTATCGCCAATCTTGATAGCCACTTTCTGTTCACCTGATACTGGTATGCGCTGGCCGGTAGCCGTTGTTAGCTGGTAAGCTCCCTTCCGAACGTTGATCTTTCCGTTTCTTCTTATCAGCTGTGTCCCAATTACCGTACGTGACGCTCCAGTATCCAAAGTCAATGAGCACGGAATTCCATTTACTGATCCATTAACAGTTAAGCTGTTGCCATCTGTGCTCTGATGAATCTTGATTTTCGGGGCTTCATGTCTACCGGCCAGCGCCCACCCCTCAGCCCTGGCTGGAATTAGTTTTCCTGGTTCTCCGACGCTTGTACACAAGCATCGGTTCCTCGTCTCTCTGCAATCCGATTCGGGCAGCCGCTTCTTAGATGTCCTCGTTCCCCACAGTTGTAGCATCTAGGGACGAAAGCTCTGCGTTGGTTTACCCGCTCCACTTCCGTAGAATTAATTTCCCTCAGACGTCCACTCCTCGGGTCTCGTCGGACGGCCTCTACTTCGAGCGCATGCGCGACGGCTTCCTTGATGTGACCGTGGTGACCCAAGCGCACAGTAGCTCTTACTTCCGCGTCGAAAATACCGTCAACAAACGACTGCAAAAGCATGCTGTCAATGACCGATGCCGGCGATGTTTGGTATGCCTTCCGGACCAACTTTTCTACCTCCAGGGACCACTGTTGCAATGACTCGTTTGCTCGTTGGCATCGATCACGGAGTTGAGCGCGGAAAACATGCTCCAGGTGCGAGTCCCCATAGCGCGACTCCAAGGCTTCTAGCAATTGCTCGTAGGTAGCATCACTCCCCAAGGTCTCCAGTACGGTCAAGGCCTTGTCTCGCAGTCCCAAAGTGAGTGCGGTTTTAGCCTGACTCTTGGTCCACCCATTAAGGTTCATCACAGCCTCAAACTGAAGCTTGTAGGCCGCCCAGGAGGAGGTTCCATCGAAAGGCGGGACTTTGAAATTTCCGCCTGCATTTGACGCACTTACTATGGACGCTGAGGCCGGGATTCCATTCGTTTCGAGCTTCTTGACGACTTCCTCGACGGAAGAGAGGCGGCTTCCGTGTTGTTGTACAGTTTTGATACCTTCCTCAATGGAACAGAGGCGAGTCTCATGCTGCTGTATAGTTTCCTCCACCGCTTCTACCCTCCGCATGCTGTCGGTGATAGCGGTCAAGAGACTTTTCTGCAATGCGCACATCTGTTCCTCTTGCCGGTGGCCTTGCTCCTCCTGACGGTGGGCATCCTCTTCTTGGCGGCGTGCCTGCTCCTCCTGGATGGCGCGCAGCTGCTCCTCCTGCCGGCGGGCTTGCTCCTCCTGCCAGCGGGCTTGCTCCTCCTGCCGGCGGGCATCCTCTTCTTGGCGGCGAGCTTGCTCCTCCTGGATGGCGCGCAGCTGCTCTTCCTGCCGGCGGGCTTGCTCTTCCTGCCGGCGGGCTTGCTCCTCCTGCCGGCGGGCATCCTCTTCTTGGCGGCGAGCTTGCTCCTCCTGGATGGCGCGCAGCTGCTCCTCCTGCCGGCGGGCTTGCTCCTCCTGCCGGCGGGCTTGTTCTTCCTCCCGGCGAGCCTGGTCCGCTTGCATGGCGCGCAGCTGCTCAAATAAGGCGCCAAGGTCTGGTCCAACCTGGGTCCTCATCGACGAACTTTCCGGGGTTGCTCCACCGGAGTGGTCTCGGCGCCCAGGGGTATCTTCCTCAGGAGCCTCGGCGCTGGAGCCACCTGCTTGCTGCGAGGCAGTCTTAGCGCGAGTACTCATGCCTTCTCTCGGCATGACAGGCATTTTACCTTCCAATCCCACTTCTGACACCAAATGTTACGGAAGTGGGTACAGGGATTGGAAGGAAACGAACGTTTTACCGAAAGTAGCGATTTATTCGCACTACGAACACGTAACACTGCACTGAACGCGTAGCACTGCACGAAACGCGTAGCACTGTCCGACACTGTCCCCGCGCACTATGCGTTACACGGTCCAACGCTGTGCTCCGAACACTGACAGTCCACTGGGAGCACTTTAACACTTTGCACTTCACTTCACTATTCACTGTTCACTTCACTATTCACTTTCACTGTTCACTTTTTCCACTTTTTCACTTTTCCTTCTTGTTCCTTTCTTCAGATCACTTTCCACTGAACTGCCCGTAGACGCGCTTGCAGCTCCTTATATACCCGGAATTTCGATTGTCATTTATTGGATTTTGATCGTCATTTATTGAATTTCGTTAGTCTTTTCGTTTTCTTCTGTTGGATTCCGATCGTCTTTTCCTTCTTACATCATTTCTTGTTTTAGTCCAGAACTTTCGGTTCTTTATTTGAATTCCTTAAAGAAGGCACTCGCCGCTACTAGAATTTTCTGGTAACATTAAAATGTCGAACAAAAATCTTCATAGCTGGACCGGGCTCGAACTCGCGTACGTCTGCTTTGCAGTCGTAGCTCTGACAGCCCGGCCGTTGTGACAATGACGATGTTTGCCAAAAACTTCACTGCCTTGCACGCTTACGTAGTTACGTCAGCACGGCGTCACAATATTATGAAGTCAACTTCATAATAATGTCAATTACCTGATGGTGCAGTGTTTTCAGTCGGTTCTGATGTTTTTTTTGTTTTCTTGCCTTTGCCTTTTGCATTCGAGGGACCAGATGAGTTTTCGGCAGAATCTGTAAACATTAGAAAATATAAAATAAGTTAAACATATTTTTTTCAAATCACAAAGATTTGTCCAAAGATGTCCCAGGAGCCGAACGGGATTTGAACCCGCGACCTTCCCCTTGGTACGGGGCAGCGCTGACCACTGCGCTATCGGATCCTAATCACATTCGACGAATAACTCTTAGGGACTGTTCGGCACTAACTGTTAGTTAAACAGTTTTATTTTGAAAACAATGATAACTTATACCATATTATATGCTTATACTGATATAGCTAGTGTAAAAAAAGCTAAAAAATAATTAGGTAGGTCCTAGATACCAGTCATGAAACCCTCTCCTCATCAATCAACTAGGGCATTGATCATAATCACTACATAGTTTAAAAAAAAGTCACTTGCTGTCTGTATGTCCCTATGTATACTTCAACCTTTAAAACTAATGCAACAGATTTTTATGCAGTTTTGGGAAATCGTTAATTTCCTTAATGATTGCTTAAATATATAGCTTTTGAGCCATCAGCTAAGTGTTAATGACCTTAGGATTCTTCTTCATATACACACCTGAGTGATCAGATGATTCTTCCTTTTGTTCCGCTTTCTTGCTGTTAAGCTTCCTTTTGGTTCTGGGTATAACTATAGAATCTGTAAATGTATTATGTATTTATATTTCTTCACTTACTCGCTATATATTTATTTAATTAGCTATAATTAATATTTATTTAACTAGCTATATATATTTATTTAATTAATCATACAAGAGTGGTACGAAAACAAGCTATGGCACCGAGTTAGCGCATTCAGATTATATTTAAAGCACCGGCCCATCGAAGATGTGCTATTATAACAGAACAAAAAAAACGCTTATTCTGTTCTGAGTGTGCTACTATGCTAAGTTTGTGTGCGCCAAACCCACCAATAGGATCACTTCATTTTCATTGGACATTAAGTAGCTAAGAATGAAGCAATTCAAAATTCAAATTTACAAATTTGAAACATTTGCGATATCTAGAACCATCTATAGCTGACCTAAAGGCTCATAGGTACTACATCATTATACTCAGAATGAATGAATGATTATTATGTATCTCTGAGTTCAATTACAGAAATACCATAACTATTATTATTCCTCAGATTTAGATAACCAACAACATACCAGCATCAGAAAGGTCTTCCTTCTTTAAATCAGATTCTTTCTTACTGCTTTGCTTCCTTTTGATTCCCGGCATTGCTTTAGCATCTGTAAGAATTAGGTTTTACTCCTATACATTTATGAAAACAAGAAGCAAAATAAAAATTCACTCGTCCTATAATTGAAGCCTGTAATTAACCAAAAACATACCTTCATCATCAGAAAGATCTTCCTTTGGGTCTTCCTTCTTTGTATCAGATACTTTCTTGCTCTTTAGCTTTCTTGTGATTCTCGGCAGTACTTTAGAATCTGTGAATGTGTAAAAAATTTAATCAACTTTAACTCATGAACACATATATACTAAACACAATAATAATAGTTAAAATAAACTATATTGTAAAAAACTTTAAAAATAAATTAAATATCTGAGTAATATGAATAGATAATGAATAATAATATGAATAGATGACATACTGGGTGGACTAAGACATCTCCCAAAAACTATAACATCAACCTTTTAAATTGCATTTGGTTAGACGTTGAATCATTTACGAGAACAAAATATTATTTTTTGAAGCAATTTTTAAGAAAAATATTTTTTTTGCTTATTATGATTCGACGCCGGAAAAAGTCGTGGATGTGGGTACGCGAATCGCGAAACTAAAGTGGAGATGGGCAGGGCACTTGGCAAGAAGGGACGACGGGAGATGGACGAAGGCGGCTACTGAATGGTGGCCAAGGGACGCTCAAATACCTAGATGCAGACCGCCCGTTGGTCGAACGACAAGCTAATGCTGGGAATGAGTGGATGAGTCCCTAGGGACGGAAAGAGTGACGCAATAAAGAGGAGAGGTGCAAACGGGCTGAGATGATGATGATATTTTGATTCCCTTTTTCTACAAACAAATTTTGTAAAAGTAGAGGAGGTCTAAAGATATTAGAACACTTTTTCATCTATTCAGCTAAAATCATCAGAATTTAATATAGTTAACCAACATACCTGCATCATCAGAGAGGTCTTCCTTCTTTGTGTCAGGTACTTTCTTTCTGATTAGCTTCTTTTTGATTCTCGGCATTACTTTAGATTCTGTGAATGTGGAATTCAAAATTTAAGATATGACTTCTAAAACCATAAACAAAAAATTATAATTGTAGGTATTAAGCGCAATACACACTGAGCCCGCCGGGTCGCTGACATATGTCGGAAACTTTTTGTCTTCTTGTCTATTCTTTTCATACAGGCCGCCGGGTTGTGTCGCCGGGCTTTGTCGGCGACCCGGCGGGCTCAGTGTGTATTGCGCTTTAGTTCAGTGGGATGTGGGGGATTAGAGATTAGAGGCAAATTGGATATTCATTGAAAATCTATTCTGAGTATATTTTAGAATTAGATCAACAAAGCAGCTATAGTATTTCTGCATTAGTATTGAAGCAACTATTTATGGCAAAACTAGTAAAGATCTCAATCTGATGCGAGTTGTTCATGTGAAAATGACCAACGGATTACTTCAGACTCGACAGTTGCATTGTACAAAACGTAACTATTTTTTTTTTCTTTTTATTTCACTGGAAAAAAACATTTTTTTTTTACCCGGGCACAGGACTAGGAACTGTCACTGCTAACCGATACACTTACCTAACTGATCACGAGGTTTGGTTGTTTTTAATAGATTTTTCCCCTTTCCTTGTTTTATGGGTTGCTCCTCATCAGAATCTGTGAAGATGTAAAACAATTTATACAAATGTAATAGAATATTATTTTTTTTTTTGGGCAAAGGTCTCCCCCAAATCCTTCCAACTGTTTCTATCCATTGCTATATCCCACCATCCTCGCTCGAAAGCGTCGAGATCGTCCCTACAACGCTTTCTTGGCCGACCTCGACCTCGCCTTCCCTCTGGTTGCCACGGTGTTAACTGGTTCATCCATTTATCGAGATGCATTCTACTGACATGGCCCGCCCAGTCAGTCACTATGCCAGCACTCTCAAACAGTGAAGGAAAACATCATAAGGAAACCGGCATATCATAGAGTATAGTTCGAAAACATGTATCAAATGCACGAGAGGAGCATGAGGCGGACTTGAAATCCTTTCACCACACTGGTTTGACAGAACTAGTGACACAATAGGAAGAGAAGTAATTCAGCAGAACCATTACCATCAAGCCAAATACAAAAAAGTTTTTATCCCCTATCTCGGTAAGTATATTTTTGCTGTTCAAAACTTGAGTTAAAAAAGTCTCAAAAAACTAGCCTGGCTATTCTAGGTTATTGATTCAGAGTATTCAGCTAGACTCACCTAGGTAAGCTAACAAAAATAGTTTTGTTATAAGTGTTTAAGTAGATTCATAAAGCCAGTCAAAAAAAATTGTGTGCCAGTTCCACTGGACCAAGCCTACTTAAATAAAGGGATTGCATAGTCAAATCTTGAATAAAAAATCCAGGCAGCCAAGACAGATCATGGTATCTAGTAACCCTACATGCAAAGACGCAAAGATGAGGTCTCGGTGAGGTCCAGACAGTAGGTACTGAAGTTCACTGTAAAGACCAGGATGTGACCTATCCGATGTATCCAACGCATTTCCGCCGCATGCGTCGCGTCTTCTCTCATGAGGACGGATAGAAAGACCGTCGTAAAAAACAAAATAACCTACTGCAAAATAAAAAAACTAACCTGAGTCGTATGGATTTTTTTCCGCTGCAGCGGGTTTTTTATTTAACTTTCTCACTTTCTTCATAGTAGATAAATAACTTAGATATCGTTATTAAACTCTAAACAAACAAAGAGAATGTAAAACTACGAGATAAACAAACTGCTTCCCATGTGCACTGCACACCGGTCACAGACACAGATCAGAACAGACAGACACAGACGTCAGACAGGACAGAACAGACAGAACACAAACAACCAGTGTTGCCAGTAGCAGACAGTCAAATGTCAAATATAACATGAGACAGCTCAAAAAGTAACATTTTCATGAGAAAAGTAACATTATTATAATTTACGGTTCACAGAATACCTACATATCTACTCGCCAAGTTTCATCAGTCTAGCTTTTACAGTTTCGGAGAAAAATGGCTGTGACATACGGACGGACAGACAGACATGACGATTCTATAAGGGTTCCGTTTTTGCCATTTGGCTACGGAACCCTAAAAAAGACCGCAAATTCTGGGTTTGAACCAGGGTTCTTTGCCTTGTTATTAAGTGTGCTGAAGTCGAGACGTTGAATACCTGCGATTTTAGCTGTCATTCAAAGTGGCAACTCAGTCTTAACAAAAAAACATGAATAAGAACCAGGGTTTTTTGCCTTGTTAATAAGTGTGCTGAAGTCGAGACGTTAAATACCTGCGATTTTAGCTGTCATTCAAAGCGCTCCAACTCAGTCTTAATAAAAAAACATGAACAATCTAATTCCAAGGAGTAGAATCATATTAGCCTGTGCACATCTAGATGATGGTGATCAGTGAAACGCTGTCATAGTTTTCTCTGTGTAGCCACACCTACACAGAGGTCACACTATTTCTTTTGACATTGGCATAATAATAATTGTCTTTGGAAATGACGAAATGCCAAAGTGGAATGAAGAAGAGCGGGCTTAGGAAACTAGCTTATACAGACACTGGCAGATTTGTGTTTAGTCGCAGCAGCCAAAAAAGAAGCGAAGAAGAGCAGGCAGCAGCTTTGCCAAAATGTTATTTTTGTAACAATTTACGTTTACATTACTTTTGACCCTCTCATGCTCCTCCATGCACCTACATGTTACATCCACTGTACTCGTGTACAGTGGATGTAACATGGAGGTAACATGAGAGGGTCAAAAAAATCCATATAAATAATTGTTTTAATATAAAGAAAAAAAATATCGTGAAACGGAAGGCATCCCAGAATGTTTTTATTTTTGTGTACTAAAGTGCCATAATAAGGTAGTGTATCGTTTTCCACATAATCTATGGTAATGTTACTTTTCTCGTGAAAATGTTACTTTTTGCACTGTCTTAGTCTCATGTTATATTTGACTATCTGCCACTGGCAGCACTGTTATCGCCTCCCTCCTCCCTCCCTTCTGTCTGTGATTTTTGGACTTTGTTTGTTTCACTTTGTTTGTGTTTTGTGTTGTGTTGTGTGGTGTGAGTTGAGTACTCAGTGATAAAATTTTAACCTACTTCTCAAAAACAACCTGCCGCCGTTTCTGCGGAAAACGGACTTCAGATTTAAAAAGTGTACGTACACCACATAATAGTGAAAATCATTAGACCTAGCCATTTGCAATTACTAAAGGTATGTTATCTAGTACCTACCTACTTACCTAGAGCTGACTGAACTCTCAAAGAAAGTTGAGCCGGTTGACCTTCGACCCGAATTCGAAGTCGGAAAGAAAGAACCTTTTCTACGTCTTCTGCGATACTTTGCAATCAATCAACGATAGAAGGTAGGTACCTACATCAGAGCTAATGAATAATGTACCATGTGTACCTTCGACCCGAATTCGAAGTCGGAAAGAAAGAAACTTTTCTACGTCTTCTGCGATACTTTGCAATCAATCAACGATAGAAGGTGTACCTACCTACCATAATGTTGGTGGGTAGGTACATGCTTACATTCTTCAAGTAAGTAAAAGAATGATCAAAATTATTTTCATTGGACCACCATGTAAAAATTCATCTCCTAAGATAGGATAAGTGGTTCTTTTTCAGCTCGCAATATTTCAGCCAAAAAACATAAAGTCAAGCTGAATAAAACCATTTTTAGACGGTTAAAGGGTCTACCTACTGACAGTACCTACTTAGTTAGATAGATACAGTTGACTGCATTTAAATGTATACGATTCTGTAACTTTTAGGGTAGTTTAATAGCATTGCAATTTACATTTATGAGAGAAATGCTGAAATGATAGGTGAACTCTTTTGTCAATTTGCAATACTGCCACACTAACTTGAAAGTTAAGGTTACATTCTAGCACAGCAGACTGTACCTTATGTTCCCTAACTAAAATTCAAATTGTCCTCTATGCTTTTGTCTATAAATAAGTACACACAGAAATTAGAAACTTTTGATGAAATTGGTACATTAGACTTAATAAATTACCAAAACTGTACAATGGTAAAAAAAGAAATCATGTCTTTATAATTTCAGCTGAAATGGCACTCAAAGGTCTTAAAGTGGTGGAAATTCTGGGATTAGCACCTGGGCCTCTTTGTGGAACAATACTAGCTGACTTTGGAGCAACGGTCACAGTAGTGCAGAGGGTAAACTAACTTCATTACACAATGCCATTGTTGTGTCTTGTAATTATTTTGTTCTACTTATATAATGTATTATATAATATATTTACTTTCAGATAGAACCAGCACCTTTTGATGTGATGTCTAATGGGAAAAAACAATTATCGTTAAACTTAAAAACAAAGGCAGGTGTGGAAGTTATGAGAAAACTTTGTTGCAATTCAGATATATTATTAGATACTTTTCGTCCTGGTGTCATGGAAAATTTGGGCTTAGGTCCAGAATTACTCATGAAAGATAACTCAAAATTGATATACGCAAGACTTACTGGTTACGGGCAAGATGGGTATTTCAAAACCAAGGCCGGCCATGATCTTAACTATGTGGCAATGTCTGGAATACTCTCGTTACTAGGCAAGAAAAATGAGCCACCTACTCCTCCCATTAATTTACTAGCAGATTTTGCTGGAGGAAGCTTAATGTGTGTTTTGGGAATATTGCTAGCACTTTTTGAAAGATCCAAATCTGGATCAGGTCAAATTGTAGATTGCAGCATGACTGACGGAATCGCATATCTTTCAACATGGATATTCAAGTCTAGAAAGTTGCCGATTTGGATAGGTCAACCAGGAGAGAATGCATTGGATGGGGGTCTTTCTTCATATAGAACATACAAAACAAAAGATGGTAAATTCATGGCAATAGCAGCTCTGGAGCCTCAATTTTATGCCAATTTCCTTAAAACCCTTAATTTATCTGATGATGAATACAGCCAAACTGAGAATGATGGTACAAGCCATAGAAAATTTGAAGAGTTATTTTTGACTAAAACCCAAAAGGAATGGAGTGCAATATTTGAAAATGTAGATGCATGTGTTACTCCTGTATTAGATTTGGATTCAGTTGATAAATCAAAATACCATTCTAACGGGAGATCGTTCTACAGAGACTCTGAGAACATGGTGGTGCCCGAAGCAGCACCTAAGTTATCTCGCACTCCTGGAGTATCTGTTGGTCGGAATCCCACACCAATGCATGGCCAACACACATATGAAATATTAAAAGAGTTGGGGTACAGTCATCAATCTATCAATGATTTTGTACAAGAAGGATTTGTGTATACTGCTCTAAAATCAAGTTTATAGGTACCTACTTAACTACGTGACGTCACCATAATATAATATGTTGGTGATGTCCTATAAATATGTATTATAGCTACGTGTATGACAGGCTTAACACTATCTTTGATTCTTTCATTGGGGCCTATTATGTTATTTATGGCTGTATGTACCTACCTACCTGTAATATCTGTGATAGAGAGGTTTTAGTTGTAATTAAAGTATACCACCTCTACAAGGATTCGATATTTTTATCTAAGTTGAGCGTTGCCCCCTATGGCAGCAATACAATAGAAATAGATCCAGCTTTTGATACAGGCAGAGGGAGAATTCATATGAGTACAGTCGTCATTATAAATTTAATTAGGTATATTCAGTTGGGCAGGTACCTACCACTTATTAATTATGGCCCACCCACGAGCTAAACAGCTAGCTAAATGTATAAGGTAATAAAGTAGTTATATTTGTAATTATTCTTGTATTTATATCTCTTCGATTATTCCAGGGCATAATAGCCCACTGCACGAAGAATAAGTGGTGGTTAATTTACTTCCAAATCGGTTCAGTAAATTGAGCCACGCCACAAACATCGCATCTGTAGGTAATAGTTATTAGTAGGAAGCAGGATGATGATGATGAGGTAAATATTAATTTTGGCGTAATCTGTTGTTTTTTTTATAATTTGTGTTGGATTAGGTTAGGTTTGGGGGTACCTACATTATAAAAGATAGGTAGGTATTCAGAATATGAATTAATTGTAGGTAACGTTGTCTGATCTTAGGACTAGTTTTTTCAATCAATTCATAATTTACCCTATACGGGTGTTCAATACACCCTTTAGGTAAAGTTACGTGTAGGTTACATACCTATCTAACGTCAAAAGTAGGTTGGCCTTTCTATTTGTAAAGTTCGAGTAACTATTTCTTCTATAGCCAGCTTACTGTAGATTTTAGTTTCGAGCTTTATTTCAAGATGCGCTTTTAGCCACCACTATTTGCATACCCATGTTAGTATACTTGTAACAAATTCAGATGGAAAGGTAATTTAATAAATCAAACTGCTTATAATTTTGATGCTGATTGTAGGTACTCAATGTTCGTTATTTATACCATGGACACGCAAGGTAGTTAATTACCTATCCAGTCGGTTTTACAGGACCGTACACGACGGAAACTTATTAGAAGTTTGTGCTCTACTTTTAGAAGTAGAGCTAAAACGATACGGGGTGTCTTGAACCTTGGAGGAATGTCTTGAACTCTTGATCCTATACTCGGATTTTTAATTAGACGAAGCTAGCTGACGTTTACTGTGTTGTCAGTTTTTGATGAAATAAAAATAGTGTTGTGACAAAGTGAATGATTGAAAAAACTCCTGAATGAATGAAATTGCCTCGTTTTTCTAGTGAATAGTTAGTGTGCCGAACTTGACTTGACGTGCTTGGTTGAGGATCCATATCGTTCGCGCGAAACAATATAGCAACAAAATACACAACAATTACCACAAACACAACGTAACGAAAAACTTTACAAAAACAATAACTAAACAGCGTGAGAGCCGAAAAACATTCGTGCTATCAGACCAGAGGTTAGAAGCCGAATTACAAACAAAATGGTGACCGACGCGCATAGCGTTCATCGGTGTTGGCACTAGTCGCCACGTCGCGCTTTGTAATAAACCGTCAAAAAACTGTTTGTAGTTACATACTACAAGTAACTTATATCAGAGCACTTTTATACATTTTTTTATACAAATTTCAATATTATTTTATAGTTTGAAATGATTAACTATTCACACACACACACACTCATTGTTCATTCATCTGATTGAACGAGAACTGAACGCAGCACTATTACTTTAAATATGGCAACATTATTTTGCAAAGTGACATTAGCTACTGTCAGTCGGTATCGTCTAATTAAAAATCCGACTCTAGACAAAAAAAGTAGCGAAGCATCAAGAAGATAACTACATGCTATGCAGTAAAGTCACTGTCATTTTAAATCTATTGTCATACGGACCGGACGAGGTAGTATGAAACTCTTGACCTATAGCCTGCCTACTACGATCGGAAAGATTCCTTGGGAAAGACCGACTATAAAAAAAAGAAGGAAGGAGTGCAAAAACCAGAAGAAAGTTCGAAAGCCAAAACCCGAAAAGCAACCCTACTATTTGAATTTCCGTGTTGTTGTTTCTTGTACGTAGGTGTTTATAAATTAGAATTCATGTGTAAATAAAGTTTCAATAATAATAATTACATCCTCGGTTGTCAAAAAGTAAAAAAAAAAAAATATTTTTCCTGAAAATAAAATCTTTTTTGTGCTATAGATTTGTAGATCACAATGCTATCTCGTATGTGCATTGCCCGCTCTGCATTCAACTCGGTACCAAGTTTGAAAACTCCGGTGCCCCAAAGATTCGTGCCCAAAAACTACGTAGTTCGAAACTATGCTCGCGAGCCCCGTTCCAGAGTCGCTACGCCGGTTCGGACTGGACCGACGCTCTGGGAGAAGCTTATGGCACCTGCTGGACCTAACGGTAAAGAAAAATTTCATTAAATTTTGTACAACATACAAATTCTTACTCTTATGTTTTTCTTAACTTTGCAACTTTAGCTTTCAGCTTGGGGAAGGGAGCCTTGGCGGGTGCCTCCGCTGTAGGTCTGGTGGCGCTTTGCTACTACGGCTCTGGAGTAAAACCGGGTACTATCCAGGAGGCTCAGTGAGTACTAATATTAGTAATGACTTTGATTGGTACATATCTATTTATGTAATAGCTGGCTGGTCACTTTCAGTTTCTGGTTGAATTCAATTAGTGTTTCTTGATTGATAAAATTTTCTAGGTTTTATTAATGACAAAATAATTTTGATTTCAGCCTCTGGCCTCAATATGTAAAGGACCGAATCAAATCAACTTATGGATACATTGCTGGGTCCTTAGTCTTAACAGCTGGTAGTGCTGTGACTGTTTTCCGGACTCCTGTTTTGCTTAACCTTGTGGCTAGGAATGGCTGGATGGTGAGTGTACTTTCAACAGGGTACCTTTCCACTCATTATTACCAATGAATTTTTATGTATAACAACATGTAGCCTGAAACTAAGCAAAGCTTGTACGATGGGAACCAGATAGCAAATATTATAATAGATAAATACTTTTTTTGTAGGTACATATTACTCAATACATCAATTTCATATGCTATGGTTTAGTTTGTACATACATAGTTTGTAGGTGTAAGTAGGTACCACATGGCCCTGCATAGGGTATAGGCATAGCATTTATTTTCTTCATCACACAGATGTCAGTTCATTGTAGAGATCGAGCATACCACCTACGCAGAAGTCAGAGCCACCCATTGAGCAACAGTACCCGAAGTCCCAGTGCATTTACAACATTTCGTTACCAAATGTTGTTTTCGTTTCGCCTATTAGTCTCTGCCTATTGTATGGAGAAAAGATGAGACAACAACTCTAACTACGTAACATATTTTTGCCGTCTCATATTTTCTCCATGCAATAGAGAGAGACAAAAAGGCGAAACGAAAACAACATTTTGGTAACGAAATGTGGTAGCAAAACTCCGACTTCGGGTTCTGCTGTGACTAAATTACTAAATTTGTTTTTCTAGTCTATGATCCTAACTTTGGGTCTAATGATCGGGTCGGGGATGGTTGTAAGAGGCATGGAGTACACACCTGGCATTGGAGCAAAGCAGCTGGCTTGGGTAGTTCACACTGGCATCATGGGAGCTGTAATTGCACCTATATGCTTCCTCGGAGGACCACTATTGACAAGAGCAGCATGGTAAGAGATTTCTCAGCAAATTGGTGCTTGTTAATTTGTGTCTGATTTATAACAAGCTTAACACACAGTCACACATTCCAGAGCAAACTCGATGCTTAAAGATTAGTAGGACTAAATCACACACCTGGCTGCAGAGAGCACTGGTGGTCCCAGTGGTAGCAGCCTTCCGATCCTAAGGTCGTAGTTCAGTTGACGTTATGTGTCCTCAAAATGTCCACTATGCTGCTGTTCTCAAAGGATGAAGGAAAAACATCATATAGAAACCGGCATATACCGAAAAATTCGAAAACATGTGTCCCATGCACAAAAAGATCTTTCATCACACTGGATCAAAGGGCAATATGAAGAAGAAGCAAATAGATGTTGTGTCTGAATGTTGCAGGTACACTGCTGGCGTGGTTGGAGGTTTGAGCACGATCGCTGTGTGTGCACCGTCCGGGGAGTTTCTGAACATGCGCGCGCCGCTAGCCATGGGGCTCGGCGCCGTGTTCGCAGCCTCACTTGCCGGCATGTTCCTCCCGCCGACCTCTGTCCTCGGAGCTGGTAATTATCATTATATAATAGTAGCCAATAAATGTTGCACATCGGCTAATTTCGGCTTCATATAGCGTAGTGTGCGTTAGAAAGAGATAGCGCTCTACGAAAGCAGAAAATAAGCCGATGTGCAATATTTTTTGCCTTCAACCGTTATATTGTTATTCTCACACGATCCCAGCTTCGCTCTGGTGTCATTTATCCACCCGTGCAAAGCGGGGCGGGTTGTTACTAAACTGTCTTATGTTACGCAGGAATGTAGCTTTCCAATAGTGAAGGAATTTTTGAAATTGGTCCAGTAGTTTCTAATGGCGTAAAAATAATGGAAATCATCACTAACACACGGGTGGCTGCTAGTATTTTAAATATAAACAGTAAAAAATACTCAAAATCATACAATAGTGTAGCTGTGGAAGTGTGGAGAGAGACTATTAATAACTATTGCACTAACTGTCGCAAATGGCGCAATGTTTTTCAGCTTATGTAGGGATTGCGCAATATTTATTTTATTACGTCACGCATTTTGAATGATGAAATCGTTTCAGGACTTTACTCACTGAGCATGTACGGCGGCCTTATTGTATTCAGCGGATTCCTGCTTTACGACACACAAGCGATCGTGAAACGCGCCGAGTTAACTCCCGCTGTCGGATACCAACCCTACGACCCTATCAACTCGTAAGCTATGCAATAAATGATAGTTATTCCGATTTAATTGAATTAAGTCAAATTATGTGGTTCTTTTTTTCATCTTTAATGTGGGCTGTAGGTATATGATATTTTTTACCTTTTTTGCACATTACTCAAGATAAGCCGTAGCAACATACAGTCAATATCAAATTTTATTTGGGTGGGTCTATTTTTTCAAGCAATAATGTCATGCATTTCTTTTTGTTGCAGAGCTATCTCAGTGTACTTGGATGTCCTCAATATCTTCATGCGCATCGCCATGATCCTGGCAGGAGGTGGCGGCAACAAGAGGAAGTAAACTTCCCTAAAACGCGAAAATAAAAAGTGAAGTGAAAAATTACTCATAGTTTTTGTTTGGTCTGTTCTTTAGGTCTGACAGTCTATGAAATTATTTGTATTATGCAAGTTACTGTAGTTGGGCTTTGTGATATTATTGTAGGCTGTTTATGATGTTATGACGTAAGATTTCGAAGTAAATAAATTAACAAGTACCTATTTAACCGTGGTTTTATGTATGGTTAAGGTAATTTCCTACCTACCTACCTAGGATCTATTATGAATTTTATTAATTTTTGTCAGGTTCTTTGGTACTAGGAGATCTGAGTAATATCTACCGTGGTAGAGTTCAAAGTAATAAAGCTGATTCAGTATTATTATAACTATAGGTAGGTACTTCTAGAGAGAGAGTAGAGAAAGGTATGCTAAGATGGTTTGGGCATGTAGAGAGAATGGATGACAGATTAACAAAACAGGTGCATCAGGCGAGTGGAATGGAACTGCTGGAAGAGGAAGACCTCGGCGCATGTATATCGATCTGTACCCGAAGTCGGAGTTTTGCTACCACATTTCGTTACCAAATGTTGTTTTCGTTTCGCCTATTTGTCTCTCTCTATTGTATGGAGAAAATATGAGACGGCAAAAATACGTTACGTAGTTAGAGTTGTTGTTTCATCTTTTCTCCATACATAGACAGAGACAAATTGGCAAATCGAAAACAACATTTGGTAACGAAATGTTGTAAATGCACTGGGACTTCGGGCTCAGATAGCTGATGTAAGTACCTTACACCGACGAGCATGTATGAAGAATGTTATGTGAGTGAATGAAGCGAAAGAGGTGTGTCAGGATCATAGCAGGTGGAAATCGGTGATATCTGCCGATCCCCATGGAAAAGAGGCGTGAATTTGTGTTTAAAGGTTCATAATAATAAAAAAAGCATTTATAGTTTTGTGACTTAGATACTTTATTTACAGACAAGTTAAATGCACAGTTATTATGTATGACCTGTCTCACCTTATAATATTTTTATAAGTAGGCATTCAACGGTATTGGATCATTTGGATTATAATATTTTTATAAGTAGGCATTCAACGGTATTGGATCATTTGGATTACATTGATGAAACAGCGCCTAAAAACACTAATACATTATGTTTGCAATTGCTGTATATAGCCAACAAGCTCAAACAAATAATTACCTAAGTAACTATTTTTCTACCAATTTCAAATCCTAATTTTGAAAAAATATCGAATATTTTTTTTCTTGATTTCTGTGCATCTTTTTAAAGAATTTAAGACTAGATTGTTTTAAATATACGCTTTACCTAAAAATACTGCGCTCTGGTTAATGAATGCCGTACATACATAAATATACATCGTAGTGTTGATTTATTGTGCTCATTTAAGTCTATTATCATTAAAAAGTTAAGTTCATATCATAAAATAAGAAAACATAAAATATCACAATCAAATTGCTAAAAAAAGCTCTTTGGAATAATAAAAGTAAGTACCTGCATGATACAAATATTTAAGAAAAAATCAGCATTCGAAATACTATAGCAGTTTATGCGGAAAATTAATCATTAAAATTGAGTACGTAATAAGCTGAATTAAGTTTTTAAAACCTACGGCTATGTTACAATGTCTGATGGAATCCATGGCATTTGCCTACCTCTATGGGAAGCAGGCGTGATTTTATTAAAGCTACAGTCATTGCTGCTCGGCCACGACACGTCAACCCTTCGCAAAATTAAATTTCCATTTTCGTAGTAGGTTCGTCAGTAGTAATGGCGTCAAATGGGGTTCTTATTGTTGTATTCACACTTAGGCCCGTATTACGAAACAGCGCATGAGTCTGAGTCCAGCCTCAAGCATAGATTTTATGACAGTTCTCCATCGAAGTGTCAAAAATCTGTGCTTGAGGCTCGACTCAGACTCAAGCACTGTTTCAAAATACGGGCCTTACCCCCGAATACTGAAACGCAACTCAGATTTAAGCACGAAAATCTGTCAAATATTCGTCGCTTGAGACGTGCTTAAATCTGAGTTGCGTTTCAGTATTCGGGGGTTAGTATTCAGTATATGCAAGCAAATCACGATTTAATCGTTGCACAAGTTAGGCGCCGTTAGTTATAGTTTTTATGCCAATTGGATTAATAAACTAGATTATTATAACATTATCTAAGTAATATCAATATAAATGCTAACGTAATACAGACTTAATTATAATGTATTTTCATCTACAAATAAGAGTGAAACTATCGTACTTATGAGCAAAAAAACAAGAGATCTCATTTCCTAAAACTAAGCAATATTATGTAGATACGTCGCCAGTCTTATTCGCTTGTTGTTTTAAATACATGGCGTACATCTGCCTAGCTTGATTCAGTACCCTGTTCACGTTGTGTTTCCGAACCATTTTGTCGAAATGCATCGCCAATTCATTGTAGTCCATTCTGTTTCTCATAATGTAATCTCTGTGTTGCAGCAACACGGTCAAACATAGGAACATCAAAAAGGGATTACCGCCTCCGAACAAAGCGGGAGGTGGCAGCCCGCTTACTGTATACTTCACGGAATTGTCACCGCTTGACGAAGTCACTGAAACTGTTTTCTGCAAAGGCGGCTTGAAAACCTCGTACTTTTTCTGAAAATTGTTTATAGTTGAAGCGACGCTGTGCAAGTTGGTTTGCTTCGTATTCAAAAGTGATTCGCAATTCTTTTTCGCGTTTTCTAACTCCTGGGACATACTGGAAAAGAACTTTTGAGACCGTGACGAGTTTGTGACGTCAGCCTGGTTATTGTTTGCGACTTCCTTGTTCGTAGTTTCTTTTTCGGAGGAGTCAGATTCGCTGGAATGTATGACAATATTTTGAGCTTCTTTGATAAGTTCGTGGGGATCTACAGATTGGTTTTTACGTAGTAAACGTATTGGGGTGATGGATTTCTTGCCGGAGTGCTCTTCGAATATCTCTCCGGTGTCTCCGTCGTAGTCGAGGTCGGCTTGTTCGTCCGGCGTCTGCGGACAGCTCGCCGTAGTGCGGGTCGTAGGCGTGTTCCTGTGCAAAGGGTTTTCCCATATATAAATATCTTCTGCGCTTCTCGCGTTCGATTTGACGGTATCGAGCAACGAAGGTCTTTTTATATTCTCTAACAGTTCTATTGTCTCCGTCCGCCTTTCTAGAGTATCCGCAGCGCAGTGTTGTTTGATGAGCGTGCAATCCTGCGTGGGTTTGTCATCGGAGCTTGTGGACTCCGAGGGAGAGTCGCAAACCACGCTGCAGCGGCTCACGTATTGCGGCCCGAACACTTGCCGGTCCAAGTGCTCCAGTTCAAGTCTTAACTCTCGTGTCATAGATGTCGTCATCGGGTAGTACTCCTGAGAATCGTCAGGACTGCTACCGTCGTTAGTATCGCTGTAAATGTTTTTAGTCAGCCGATTCGCAAGTTTTTCGTCTTTTATTTGCGGTTTGCCTAAATTAGATGAGGTTTTCGTCAGTGTGATTCTCGGACATTCTCTTGGCGACGCGTATTCTTTGGCGGAGTTGGCTCTCTGTAACTTTTCATGGGTCGTGGCGCCCTTGCTTCCCGTGGCAAAATTGAGAAATTCATTTAAATTTTTGATCATTTTTACTTGAGGTTTGCCTTTATCAGTTTCCGAGCTTAGAGAATCGTCCAATTTATCTAAAGAGAAGAATTTGTTGTTGTGTACAGATATCCGGTCTCTTAGCAATCTGACTTGATTTCCTAAGGGCGTCTCCTTCTCTTCAGGATGTTGAGTGCCATTGGCGAGGTCCCCAGTGCTGGACCAGGTAGTAGTCAATGAATCTTGTGCTTCTGGCGTCTTGCCGTGCTCTGGCACGCTATTCATACCTCTTCTGTTCGGCGACTTAGTCAAGTTATTTTCCTCAGTTTTGACAGCTTCATCTATATTTATTTTAGACTTTTGTGTCTGCAAGGCAGCATCGTCTAAGCTTTGGAATAGTTTGGAATGTTTAAGCGATGCATTGGAGTGATAGTTGCGGGTCGCACTCTCGTCCAGGCTATGGTTCATTTGCTTGCGAGTGGAATGTTTGGTTGCTTTCATGTTCGCTAGGCTGAAGCTGGAGCTCTGACGTCGGATCGCGCATACTTTCGTGTAAGCGTTCTCTCGCGGGGCTTTCATGAGCGGACTCAAAGGTGGAGGCTCGTCGTCCACTTCTAAACTAGGATCGAACTCTTTTTCCTTCAAAGAAAGTTCTACAGATGGTGTTTTCTGCGGCAGCGACGCCCAGAGCACTTCGAGCATCCTGAGAGCGTCCTCGAACGCAAACTCCCGCTTCATTTCGAGCAGCAGCCACCGGTAGCAGAACAGGAGGTCGTCGGCTTGCTGTGATTTTAGGTAGTTGTAGAAGTCGACGTCGTATACTTGTAGGGATTCGGTTAAATGGGAGAATTTGACGGTCATGGCTTCTCCGTCGAGTAGGAAGTTAGGATGCAGGCGAGCCATGAGGGCGCACAGACAGATGTAGGCATGCGCCTCGTCACCCATCGTCACCAGCAGCGGCGACGCGAGATCCGACATACCTTGGCAGTAGCTCACCGTCGGGTGATTTAGTGCGTAGCTGAAACAAAACAAATAATCATTGGGTTTGCTAACAGATCACCACTCAGAAACCACTCCTCTCCGGAAATCCAAGCTTTCACCTACGAAACCTTTTTATATTTTTGAAAGATCCACGATTCCCCTGCACAGCAAGGAACAAAATAAAAACACCTATTTTCACAAAATTGAAACACTGAAAAATCATTTCAAGAAGTCACAAGACAGACAGTGTTCAAACTTAAAGATGTATTTATTCAGTAGAATCACAAGGATCACTTTTAAACGTCTTATGTAATAGGTGAGTCTAGGTGCCAGTTCCACGCGACCAAGCCTAGAACAGGCAACAAACTACGACTTGGTTCCTTCCATTTTTTTGTAAGATCCTTTTACAAATCAAAAATAATAATAATATCAGTGAATCCCTCGGAACTTTTGAGACATTATAAAAAAATATGGGAAGTTCCAGTGTGATGCCACTTCACTAAGTGAGACATAGGTAATAATTCATTTCAATCATTCATTAAACTCACGTAGTCAATATATTGAAGAGCGAGGCGATGTTCTGGTTGTCGTCGCTGCCCGCATAGAAGTTGTGATGCCTATCGGTGCGCAACACGTCCTTGCGAACCATGCCGGTCACGTACGCCAGGTCAGGGCTCACCTGGAACACACTTCACCGTTGTAACATATTACTCTTCCAAGCTAAGTTTGCACCCCGCTTTTTGTGTATATTTTAATGTTTAAAAAAAATATGCAAAGTATAATTTGTTAAATTTTTTAATGTCGATTTTTTGTAATTGACGCGAGGTGCAAACTTGGTTTGGTCGAGCTATACATTACTATTATAGTTATTATTTTATTTTTGCAGACTATCTTATCCCACTACAGGGCAAAGCGACCCATGCCCTTTTTCCAGCTTTCTATTGCTCATTCCAATCCATTGCTAGATTAGATTATACAACAATAATAATGCACATTATTTTAAGGATTTTTTTTCGAAAAATCGTTTTAGGCGCTGGAAAGCGCTCTCTGTGTAATATTTGACAGTGTTTCATTTATTCATTGTAAACTTTATACATATAACAATAAAGAAATATATAACTTTATACATAGATAGATAGATAGATAGAAAATACTTTATTGCTCACAAATACATAAGAACAAACAATGGTACATAAAAACTTAACAACTATTTGTAATTGGATTATTGTTACTTACAAGGGGTGATTTGTGTGCATATTTATTTATTGTTTTGTATGAACGTAACTAAGTTACCCTTTTTATTTCAAAGCTTACTTTTAGTATACAGGGTGTCCCATAAGTCAACGTCCAGCCGAAAACGGGTGATGCGCCAAGTCATGACAGTTATCAGAAAAATATTAAAAAAAATATTTGTTAAGTAACTTTTGAGTTATGAGTATTTTAAAAAAACAGGAAAAACTGACACCCTGTGATGATCTTTTAAGTCCTGTGACTACAAATATTAACTTTTCATGAAACTTTTTTCTGCAACGTAAGCATGAATAACCCTTCTGTAAATTACAATTCAAAATTAAGCCATAACTGCCTCAGTTTTCAATGAAATCGTGGAGTTTCGGCCAACGTTTCATTTCAGATAATTACATCACCCAACTTTAACCGTCTGTACCACAAAAAAAATGTACTACACTATCATGGCATGTAACTTTAAAAATTGGCGCATTTATCCAGGATTCCAAAATGGTATAATACTTGCTAGAGTACTCTTTAGTTTTGGAAATAAAAAATGTTTTTTCAACTAAACCGGATTTCCAATCAATTTTATTTCATGAGATAAAATGTTTGTACCCTTAAAATTATGGACTTAAATGCCTACGCTGCGTTTTTAAATCGCTCACAATTTACAGGTACAAGTAAATACCATTTCGACAATGCAAGTAAACAGATAGGGCCACCATCTTGTCGAAAGAGACTAGCAAATTACTTGAACACCATGGGTATTCAAGTAATTTGTTAGTTTTAGGTGAAAGTTTGAAATTAAATTCAATCATAGGATTTCTTCAATCGTGATTTTAATTTAACTACATCAAGGATTTACAGCAAATGTTCAAAGTGTTAGCCTTCAGCAGTAATGCAAGCTCTACATTAAAAAATCAGCTGTCTGTAAAGTCAGTTAACTGACGACAGTTGAACGTGACAACGTCATACAGCTGTCCACGCGGACGCATCGCTCACTCAAGTAAGAGAGAGACCGATGTCGAACGCTGCCGAACGCGGAGGCCGATTGTGCCTCTTTGTCGCTCGTTCCGCGCTCTCACTTGCACTTCAAGTATTAAATGGAACGCCTCAGAGTGAGGTAACGCCGCATGAGTCATGTTTTTTCGTACGAGCAGCCGGCTCCATCGAATTATAAGACGTTATCACGTCAAAAACCATGTAATTAGACCGGCGACGGGCGAAGGCAAACTTTAGATTAAAACCACGATTGAAGTAATCCTATGATTGAATTTTATTTCAAATTTTTACCTAAAACTAACAAATTACTTGAAAACCCATGGTTATTACTCTTTCGACAAGATGGTGGATCTATCTGTTTACTTGCATTGTCGAAATGGTATTTACTTGTACCTATGAATTGTGAGTCACATAGAAACACAGCGTAGGCATTTTAAGTCCATCATTTAAATTAAAGGGTACAAACATTTTATCTATTGAAATAAAATTGATTGGAAATCCGGTTTAGTTGAAAAAACATTTTTTATTTCCAAAACCAAGGAGTACTTTAGCAAGTATTATACCATTTTGGAATCCTGAATAAATGCGCCAATTTTTAAAGTTACATGCCATGATAGTGTAGTACATTTTTTTTGCAGTACAGACGGTTTAAGTTGGGTGATGTAATTATCTGAAATGAAACGTTGGCCAAAACTCCACGATTTCATTGAAAACTGAGGCAGTTATGGCTTAATTTTGAATTGTAATTTACAGAAGGGTTATTCATGCTTACGTTGCAGAAAAAAGTTTCATGAAAAATTGATATTTGTAGTCTCAGGACTTAAAAGAGCATCACAGGGTGTCAGTTTTTTCTGATTTTTTTAAATACTCATAACTCGAAAGTTACATAACAAATATTTTTTTATATATTTTTCTGATAACTGTCATGACTTGGCGCATCACCCGTTTTCGGTTGGACGTTGACTTATGGGACACCCTGTATAAGCCTATGGCTTACCATTCCTCTCTGTATACAGTCCTTCCACCTAGTTCGTAACGCGTAGTACTCGTTGGCTTTCCGTTTCATATAGTCCATCCTTTCTTTTCCAGTCATGCCGTCAGGGTACACGTTGAGAATATGCTTCCAAACTACTTTCCTGAAATTTAGGTATTTTGATATTTCAACATGTTTAAGAAAGAAAAGCCCCCGCCTAATCGTCTCTGCGCGTTATCGCCTGTGAATTGGGACAACGAGGATCCGAGTGACATAAATAGATACCTACTATGCAAATTTACCCTGTAAAACCTATTCTGTTCTATTTCTATGGCATATAGGGTAATTTTAATAATTATTATTCATGCCTCCAAATGGATATTAATTAAAGTAGCCCCAGATTCTGTATAATTATATCATGTAGACTGGAAATAGATGTAAATGCATGTTTAGTTATATCATCATCCGCAGCCCAACTTAACCCACTGCTGAACATAGGCCTCTTTGCTCTCGCTATTCCACACAATCTTGGACTACCCTCATCCACCTACATGCTTAGTACATGTTAAGGATACATGCTTAGTACATGTTAAGGATACATGTTTAGGTACCTTAAACTGGGATCAATTCCTCCGCAGTAGATAACTTCCCGCAGCTTGGTGGTGTTGGTGATTTGGCCAACTGTGTCCAGAAAGGCTCTAAACTCGGTGTCGCACAGCGGAGGTCGCGGCGCCGTGTTAGGATCCTCGTACAAGTTCAGTGCCCTTGATACCATGTTGAATGTTTTTTCCACCTATCATGATAAAAATTCTCATAATGCCCACGAGGCTAGTTTTTCAAGCCAGGATAGAAAGATAGTAAGCTATTAACTACTAATGCCCGGGCATTAGTCAGGGGTTTCCAAACTTTTACAGGTTGCTATGCACTTAGTTTGTTGTTAACATGGGGCACCCTTATTGTTATAACTTTTATTAAGGTAACGTTAAACATGATGACTTAACACATAGTTACATACATACATCATACAATGAAGGTTTTTTTATTATTCAGATGATATTAAACATCTGCTGCCTTCGTTTAATTTTAGGAATTAACTAATTTAATCATCCCATCAGTTCTCTTTCTCTTTAGGCATCACCTAAGTTCTCTTGGCTCAAATGTATTTTTTTGAGGAAAATTTAGGCTTGAATATAATATAATACCTGATTGAGTAACATTCCCTGGAAGCCAGTTTGTGTTTCCTGTTTGTCTATCTGGTGTGCTGCGGGAGCCACCGTGGGTTGTTCCTTGCAGTTTTGAATCACTACAGGGGTTCCTTGGCTGACACTCGGTGGCTCCCAGTCTTCTGATGCCTCGGAAAAAGGCCTCATATCTACTTTCAACTGAACACATGGTTCTGACTTTTGTGTGAGAGCTATATTATGAGCCCTGTGATAAAATAATATTCAACATTAGTAATCAAAAATTAATAGTAACCAAAAGGTTATATGCTTATGCTGATGAGCTACAGCAATACACCATTTTTTTTTTCATATATTTGTGTATTGTATGTTGTGTGCTAAGAAGCAAATAAATGAGTGTCTATGTCTATGAGCTTGTACAAATTATGCTCCCAGATGAATTTGCAACATTGGCTTGAGATATAATCAACCTATATTTATATCTATAGTTATTTTAAAAGTTATATTTCAACAATTATAAACTAAGATAATTACTTGAGAAAAGCAGCGTCCAGGTCCCAGTCAGAGAGGAGTGGCAGGTGGATCTCTTGTCCAAAGTCATCTGTGCTTCTGTAGCACAGTGTGAAATCAGACTTTATATCAAATGCTTTCACCAAAATACTCTGGAGAACTTCCAATGACGTTATTTGAGGGTCAACTGAGAACTTTCTCCATTCTGCTTGAAGTTTGCCTTCACATTTCTGTAATAGTATGAACAAAGTAGGTCAATAAATACAGTTACTGAAAAATGAACTCTATGGTAATTTGATGTTGTTGTGAATTTTAATGTTAATGCAAGGGAATGTCTACCGTGCCTTGCCTGAAAGTCATCAGGCTATTTCTTTTTTAAATTTCATTATTTCCAACTTGAATAAAATTCAAAATCCACTTTGATATCTAGTTCTAGAAGGTACCTACCTAAAGTTATAGTTTTTTTGTTGGTGGCTGGTAGTTAATTGTTATTATCTCCACTATTTTATTTTTATAATAATATAGGTACCTACATACCTTGACTTTCACTCTAACCGCTTCTTTACTGTAGCCGAACATGATTCAATAAATCAATCTATTATTTCAATGCTATTGTTCCTACATGGTGGTCATCTGTGAAACTGAGTTCTCTCATAATCTCATATTTCTTAGTTACAAGTGGATGTGAATTGATTATCAGTTAGCAAACTAATTTATCATTTTTAGTACTAAGTTCAGTGCACAAAAAGCAATGAATAGAAATTAATATTTTTACACCAACTAGCCTGAAATTCTGTCTGACTGACCTAACAAAGAAATATGACAGTGACAATATTTATTTCACTGTCATGTCATGATGTGTGTCATACTGGCAGTTATACCTCCACAAGCCATGTCACAACGCAGGACCTTTGCATCAGGGCAGGGGCATCTGTTTTGCTCATGACCCTAATTACGAATATTAAGCAGTGCAGTAGGCTTGCCCAGCACCCATTCCATCATGCCTGACAGCTTTATGACCGCGTAATCAGTAAAAAGACATCCTTCTTCCCAGGGAAAGACAGTATTGACAAGACGAAGGACTAGCATTGCCAACTTGTTCAGGAATTCCCCAAAAAGCAGGGAATTTTAAAGTGATTGGGAATTTTAAACAAATAATAGCTATATCTACACTTTGCACCTATTTAAACTACTGTGTCCTCAAGTTATCATTCATTCAATTTAACAAATGAAAATTGTTCCTAATCTTCTTCTTAGTTTAGACAAGAGCAACGCTCTTGTCGGCGTAGGTAATGTATGCATTTTTCTCCAGGTATTTCTTTTGAGGGCAACCTCCTTGACCTCCTTAAACATTAAACATTATGGCGATCTTTGCTTTTATTTGGCTCATGTAGCTTATCTTTGGTCTTTTTCCTATTATCTAACTAATAATTGGATTGTTCGTTTTGTTGTATTATTTAACAACAAAAAAAAATCCATTAATTTAGAATGATCTGAAAATGTAAATTTTGTGACTGATTTTTTTACTCATAAAAAAACACATTCTATATTGTGAAGAAAAGTTGTGGAGAAAACAGGTTTTCCTCACCCCGCATGTTGGTTTTTGCCAGGGGTTTGATTGTCCTCTTAACTATGTAACCACACGAGTTAGAGCCTGGCTGGCTTTATTTAGTGATGAATTAGTGACGCAGATTGGCGTCACTAAATATTGGAATACCAGCCAGGCTCCATCTCCATATCGTCTGGCCACATGGATGGTTAAGACATTACTGTGGTTTGTGGTGTGGATATTTTACCACATAAGCACTGGCAATCCTGATCAGATGTTTTGCTGACAATGACAAACGAAACGTCGACCATTTTTGACTTGACTTTGATTGAAGCATTTGGACTTGGAGCATGAAATTGAAATAGGAGCATGGGACATGGGACCGAAACTTTATTTTTCTAAGTTTGTGATGTGGCGACTTTAATTTATATAAAGACATATAAATCAGACGAATTACCATGAGCACTCCAACACCAGCTCCGACTGTTCCTCAGATTGACCGCGAATTAGACCTATCAAATACTGGTAGAGGAGTGTGGCTTGTGAAGGTACCGAAGTATATCGCAAATAAATGGGAAAAAGCAACTGGAAATATCGAAGTGGGAAAATTAAAGATATCCCGTGCACCAGGACAGAAAGCGCAGGTGCAGTTGTCGCTCTCGGAAGCAGTTCTATGTCTCAAAGACCCTGGTGAGCAGTCCATACCAAAAGAACATCGTCTTGACGTGTCCACCGTTACGAGACAGTCTTTGGGTGTCTTTTCTCATGTTGTCCGTAAGTTACTACTCTGTTACATGCCTACAAATATTTCTTTACTATGTTTCATACTACTTAAAGAAGTAAAACAATCGTTTTAGCAAGCATGTAGGTACTTAAAATTTTTCTTACCGGCTATGAAGTGTCTACTAATGTCTCATCCTGTTTCAGCAACCACTACAGATTCTGTGGTACCTGAGTCAGAAAAACTATTCATGGAAGGAAGAATAGTACAAAAACTAGAATGTAGGCCTTTTGCTGACAACACATACTATAAGCTGAAGTCTGAATCAATCAGGAAGGCTTCTGTGCCTCAACGACAAGTACAGCAGTTAGACAGGATAGTGCAGAACTTTAAACCAAGATCAGATCACAAGCATAACATTGAATACCAAGAGAAGAAAAAGGCTGAAGGCAAGAAAGCACGTGATGATAAAGATTCTGTCCTCAATGTTCTATTTGCTGCATTTGAGAAACATCAGTATTATAACATCAAAGACTTGCAAAAGATTACAAGACAACCAATAGTATATCTAAAAGAGATTTTGAAAGAAGTGTGTAATTACAACCTGAAGAATCCACACAAAAACATGTGGGAATTGAAGCCGGAATATAGATATTATAAGCAAGACACACCGGTTGAGACTAAAGCAGATAAGAATAGCTCTGACAGTGACTAGAAAACTGATGTTCTGTCAGCTTATTAATATCATGGACCAATTTTAATTGGTGATGTAATATTACCATGAAAGCAGGTTTTGCATGTTTGCAGATCCTGTCATGAATCAATGTATTCCCAAGAGCTTCAATGTTGTTACCTTTATTATATCATGAAATGAATATTTATTATGTGATTTGTATATTTTAATATATTGACAGTGGTTAGTAATGTTGAGTTCTAATTAACGAAAAAAGAAACTAAAATTCAACCTTGCTTCAAGTTTATTAACAGTTAAACATTAGTTTAAAAATATTTCTACAGATAAATAGTATAATTTTGATAACATTTACTTTGAAACACTACAGTGTCTCAATCATTTAGATGACTATATTAATCATAATAAACATCAAGAAATTGTAAATAATACTTGATTAAAAAGTACAACATTCAGTCAAATTTATTGGAAGAAAATTGAGATTCCAAATTGAGTACTTACCTACACAATGACTACGTAATTGATATTCTTAGGGCTACTTGAGACTTCAGAGTCAATAGTTTTGGCAAATCAAAGGGGTTCATCGCTCACATTAATCTTCTCGGACATATTTGAAGGTCCACTGGGTTAGTTCATGGCATCATATTTAGATTTCTTGATGAAGCTTGCCAGGGAGCAGGATAGTATAGTGCCCATGAGAGGCAGTAGAGCTGTTCCAATTGCCACTCCGATTAGTATGTCCATATTGCTTCTTAGGTACTCGGTGATCACCTCATAGCAGCCCTGTCATATAAAAAAAAAAGAATGAGTGGGTTTTTGTATAAGTTACAACCTCAACAGCATTGCCTTTTTCACAGATACATTAGTACATCGATTTTTTTATTATAAGCTAACAAAAAAAACAAGAAAGACCAAAGATCTGATCTGAAAAAATATTAAACTTTACAATTAATTATTATCAAATGTTTTTTTTTCTTTTTTTTATAAAGCTGCTGATGAACTAGGCTTAAAGCCCACCTGATGTTAAGTGGTAACCCTCGCCTATAACAAAGCATTGCCTCGTAGGTCACGCACGTCAGGAACCCTACGATGCACTAATACAATGATAATAAGTTAGTTTTAAAATATAATTCTTTTAAATATAATCTAGGTATTGAGATATTATGTTTTACGAATTATAATTTTTCAATCGGTCCAGCAGGCCGATCATGTAACTTTTGTTGCAATGGTTTCAATCAAAATCTTATTTATTGAAACTGTCAATTTACGATCCCGTATTAGTTCGAAAATTGTCAGTTTCAACAAGATTTTGATCGAAACCATTGCAACAAAAGTTACATGATCGGCCTGCTCTTGTTAGGGCGTGAATAAAGCCACAAACATCGCATGTATAGTATGAGATATAATAAATAGGAAGTAGTATTGAAAGGTCACCTGCTGGAAGACATGGCTGTAGTTGGCAGTGATGCAGTCCTCCGGATCGATGCAGCAGGAGGTGGGGATCACATGCTGCGGTGATAGCCGGATCCAGTCCGTGTAGTTGGACACACCACAGCATGACAGCTGGAATAATAATAAAAAAATTACTGGCTGCGACACAGTTTATACTTCTGCACTCAGTATCGTTTACACTTGTTTTTGTATAACCTTGTACCTTGTTTCCAAATAAATATACCTATATTTTATATTAATATAATAGCTGGTAGAGCTCTTTGTGAAGGGCTCGTCCAGGGAAGTACTACCACCATGCCTATTTCTGCCGTGAAGCAGCATTGCTGTGTTTCGGTTTGAAGGGTTATAGGTGCTGGTGTATTTACTGGCACGTGAGGCTGAATATCTGTATGCCTCCAGTTGATGGACGCAGGGCAGTGCATCGTATAGGGCACGTTCCTGACGTACGTGTCCTGGCAACGCTCTGTTATCTCTTAGTATCAGGTGGGCCATATTCTTGTTTCATTCACTAGTTGTATAAAAAAAAAGATTTTCATTCATCTTATCAGTTTTGTCCACAACCAATGACTGGCTAAACTAAACCATACTCAACCAGAAAGTTAAGTAGGTATGGTCTGGCTGGCAACTGTAGGTTTACACCTATACCTAACTGGCTGTCCTTATAAATTGAACTTTAAAACAAGATGGCGGCGAATCCTCTACACTCTACAGGGATTAATAAAAAAATCGAGATTGATACTTCCAACCACCACCCCCGTGGTATTAAAAAAAAATCGCTCCCCGGAATTTTTTCTATTTAAATGTCTGCCCCGACTGGACTATTACTCAAAACCGAAATAGTCTTACAGTAGTTTGTGCAAAGTCGAAGTTAGCTTTCCGCGGATTGTAGGTCTCGAGAGTTTGCTTGAGTCCGTCGTGCAGGCCCTTGGCGAAGGTATCCCGGTAGCAGGCTACTGACGCGCCCACGCCTGCGTCCATCATGAAGATGCACGCTAGGAATCCACCGTACTGAAACAAATATTAAGCCTAGCTAGACTTAAGCAGCTTTAAAAAATAACCGCTTTAAAAAAAATGTGCGGGACCCTCGACTGAGAGGACCTCGCACGAGGGGCGTAATGTTTTTTTCATCCCACCAGCTCTGAAAGTGTGTTTTTGCTGTTTAATTTCTGACTGGAAAAGCCGTTTTTATCCGCTAGAGGATAAAGTAAATTTGAATTTAGAATATCGTGTTCAATAAGTTTGTGAATACACAACCTATTTACTTCTACCTCCATGGTGCCGAACTTATCATACAACCTTTTTTATTTTGTTAAAAACTCGCACTCGTAACCTTCTTGGTGTATTTGTGAATTCAAAACACCATTAAACCTATTTACTTCTACCTGCATGGTGCCGAATTTATCATACAACCTTTTTATAGTACATTGTTACCTGAGTGTTGAAAGTCACGTTTTTTTGAGTCCCGAGACGGGCGCCAATGGAGCTTGAGGGACTTAAAAGATTTTCAACCGAGGTAAACACTGTGCTTTTCATTACGAATACAAGGAATGTAAAAAATGAAAACATGAAAGAAAAATTAGTGAAAATAGAGATTGAATTGCCGCCTTCCCGTTTTTTTTTTTTTCTTTTTTCTGGCGGGCCTTCGGCTACGGCTCACCAGCATTATTCAGCCATTATTTTCATTTCCATAATTTAAAAAATGGTAAATTGTTTGCTCAAATTTATGTTATTTTAAATAAATAGTTGAAGCTATATATTAATCAAGTAATTTAGAAGATATATTTTTTATTGAATACTATCTTTATGTTATTATATTTTACATTGTGCTCTAATTAGACTTTTTAAACTTCTTACCGTTGTAATGGGTTTCCAACCTACTTGCTGAATAAAAAGTTGGAATTTGGTTCAACAACCTCCTTGCAGTTAGAAAGACTTTAGAAAGTTGGAACATGGTTGAATAAAATAGAACTTGTTTTTTTTATAATTTGACAGCTGTCAGTAGAAAGCGATTCTCCCTAGGGCTGAAAGTATTACTTTCAATTAGGCCCCTCAGGCAACTTCAAACCTACTTTCAGAGTATGAGCAATGAAAAATTTGTTAATAACTCATACTCGGAACCTTCTTGGTGTGTTACTTTTAGTCGCGCCATGTTCTTTTTTGCATTTAGTCATTTCCTCGCTGAGGTGGGATGAAAAGTTACGTGTTGCACTCGAGTGCAAAGATTTTTCACCTTGTGCTCTTTTGATTCCTTCGCCAACGCTTAGGATTCTAACTTTTAAACCACTCGCTACGCTCGTGGTTAAACTTTAGAATCCTGCGCTTGCTCAGTCATCAAAATTGAGCACGCGGTTAAAAAGCAGCTTTGCACTCTTGAATAACAAATAACTATTTTTACCTGGTCTGGTGCATGATAGAAAAGTCAATTTGACTTTTTAGTCAAATTGACTTTAGAAAAAACTTTTCACCAGAAGAGAGAGAGAGATAAGTGAATGTGAGGATATTCAGATCATCATACAACATAGCGCAAACAACCAAGTTTTATTACTCCACGGTAATCAACCTGTTTACGAGACTCAATACCGCCAATGACCTCGCTCGCACTTTGACATGGTATGTATTCCAAATTTTTTTAAACATAAACACACTGTAGGTACTCACAATATAGAGTAGCACCGGTTGTCCCTTAATAATGCAGGAGAACGCAATAGAGCTGATCAAGATGATGAGGCCAGATATGCCGATGATCACGTGGGGAGCCGTCCCGGAGAACTCGGGGGAAAGCTCCAGATACTTGTAGAGGTCCAGCTCTGCCCACAGCCCGACAAGCAGCAGGAGTATCCCAGTAAGCTGGAAACACCAATAAAAAATCTAGTAGATGCATGAAAGGTCAGGTCGGAAAAGAAAAGTGCAGAAGTAGTTGAGCTGATAAAAATAAGTTATTGTTGTATTAGAAATACTGGCAATAATTTAAGACTCTGAACTCCTTCTCGCTGGCACAAATTGAAAGATGTTATAACACTGGATTTATACGAAAATCACGAGCAAATATCTTTAACCGTGACAGTTAAAATAAGAAAAGTAACTATTGGCCGTGCCAAGGTACGGGAAGTGACCTTTAGATAAAAAAAACATCTGTTGAGCCTAATATTTTATAAGGAAAGGCTCTAGTTTGATCGCAATATCAATACTCATACCCAAAATACTATGTTGAATATGAAGAGCAGGGTCTTGAGGCAGGCTATCACCGCCACATTCTTGAATTGGTTCCCCATTTTGATGATGAAAAATGACGGGAATTCACATAATTTTAGCGATAATGTTGACGTGCTCCAGAGAGTGAAGGAATACTGGCTGGGATATTAGAACAGCCAGCCACATAGCGCATGCGTGAATAAATCGGCGTCTCCCGTTTTCCTTTGTTTGTAAATATGTACATAATAGACCTACCTATAATTATCTACAGTACCTAACGAACGAAATGTATAGGACAAGGACGACGATGACGTGATGCAAATGTGCAGCCCAGCCCTATGCGTAATTATTATTATTGTTTATTATGCAAAACAAACAGCACAACGGCACTTATGTTATGTAAAAAAAGACACACGCAAGGTTCTTCTACATATTTCTGCTAAAAGTTTAACTATAGTGGACGTCCCAATAAAAGCCATTAGATAAACCTCATACAGCTTTAGAATAGGTAAGCGAAGCGGTTTATTACTTCATCCGCACAGTCGATTATGGGTAGAAGAGAGTTAACTAGGTCAATAATTTATTTTACTACTTTTCCTAATAACGCTTTATTGTACACACAATAATCATCATAAATTTAGGCGTAAAAGTAACTTCTTCGAGGCAGCCTTTCCTTAATAACGCTAAACAAACTTTTTGATTCAAAAAATATTTTATTTTATTTTAGAACAAAATCCACAGCTTATCATGATTCTATTTAAATACATACTACTTACATTTATAACATACAGCCAATAACTGATTTACTTTTTAAAACTATAGTATTTAAAAAAAGTGAAAATGTAGGTACTTCGTCAAAATCACAACTTTGGTGATTTTGATTTTTCACAACTACGTTGGTGATTTAAATTTTTATCTTTATTTTGACGGTTAGCAACTTCCTACCTAAGGCCATCAAAGATGAGCCCAAGATATTTGACTACTGGCACATATCATTTGAAGTTGAAAAGGGAAGCCCACCCCCTTTTTGCCAGTCGTCGTCGGTTAGGTAAATTTAAATAATTTTGCGTTCGATGAGGATTTTGGCTTCAAAATGCCAGAGCGTCTTCTTGAAGCAATGTTTTAATTTATTAATTACACGGCTCTGTTATGTATGAAATGATTATGTGTGCAGAGCTTCGCTTGCTGTTACCTACTTTATTTATGGTGCGCAATATGCCTCCTGTCCTGCTGCCGCGACGAAGTGCGGTTAGTTCAGAGTTGAACGGCGCGCGGCGCAAGCGCATGTCTGGCCGGTGATTTCGTGAATCAAGTTACGGAACTATTTACGAACGGATAACGAAACAGGATTTTTATAATCAAGTCGCTTAGGCTTCGGCCTTATTAAAATCAAGTGCTTTTAAAATAAAAATAATACTAAACTAATGAGAATTGATAAGAAATCACAATGGTTTTCCGAGCAAATTTGTTTGTGATTGGACTCATTTTCCGAATTACATCCGTTTCACCGGTCGCTGAAATTGATACAAACGAAGGTAAGCATTGTAATGAGTGTTGGAATATCTATTATACAATAGAATATTGGTCACTTAGCATTTATATTAATTTAGTTTCGCTGGGCAGCGCTCAGGGTTATGGTTTCCGGTACCTAACCATCATTTTGGAAAACTTGAAAATTTTGGTGACAAAGATGTGACACCAAAATCCTGCAGTTGTTTTGATTTACGATCGACCGATTTTAATGAAATTTCTATTGTAAGAAATTATAGAAATTTCATAAAATTCGGCATTATAAATTAAAAAATATCCAAATCATTTATTAATAACGGTCAGTGACGTCCTGAAAAAAAACCGAAATAAGAACCTCCTCCTTTTCTTAAAGTCGGCTTAAAACAATGAGCGTGGTAGATTTGCAAAGCAGAGCAGACAGAGCCTATATGAATACCTAAGATCGTAGACCTAACGGTTGCAATGCATGTAGGTGGTAGGTATAGTTTAAAATTCCAACATTTCCGTCATAAAATTAAGTTGCGTGTTGGTGCACACACTGACTTCATTTTAATTGGGAATTCGTGAATTCTCCGTTACTGAAAGTCATTTTATCTTATTCAATTTATGCGATGCACCATAAAAACAAGTTTTAGCGAAAAATATAAAGTTGTTCCGAAAGATTCCTTCATATTTACTAACGAGGGATTTAAGCGATTTTTTGCCTATTTTTCAGCGTTGAGGCCAATTTTTCCCCGCAAATCCGTACGGTACGGTCGGTACGTACCTTACGGTAGTTTTTTTTTATCACGAATACATATTAATTATCAATAAATACGAAAAATATTATATACATAAATATGACTTGTAATACAGTTACCCTCATTTTTTTAGATTATATTATTTTTATTTGCAGATTGACACGATTAGGTTTTTGGTTGTTTCTATGCCATACTTACCTAATGCAAACTTTTGACTTTGAAACTATTGTTTGATAAGAAGTACTTTTTGATTGTAATCTTGCATTGGCTGTGTTTTAGTTTTATCGTCCACCACCGTAACCGAGCATGTCACATAGAACGTTCACCGCAAATTATCGCTGGGCGGTTCACACTTTTCCCATAGAAGCTTTAATCCTAACGGCACCCGTAACCATATCAGTTTCAAAGATTACGTGACTTCTCTCAGTAATTTTTCTTCACGGAACACGACAATACTACACGCTATTCATGGGGTAATTTCTCTCTATACTGCTTAACTAGTTTGGGACAGATTTATACATATACTTATTTTCATAAGTTGTATAGTGAAATATTTGTTTTTGCCTTTTTCGGTGATAAATAATAGATCGCAAAGTATGATCTCAGTCACTTTAAAACTTTCGGAAGCTGCCTAAAAAATCTCTTGCATAATAGATGTATAGCTACAACTCTGTCTACCCTCGCATTTCCTATTTTCTAAGCACCTAAAATCTAGGAAGTCTGAAGTAATGCTAATTAACTCAACTAACAGAGGTTTAAGTCTAACAAAGATCGTATCTTGCGCAGGTCCTACTGCACTAGGTACCGTGACGTATTCAGTGCTGACGGGAAACATTCATCTAAATGCTATCTGTGTCACAGATCGTGGACGCCACGCCGGCACACGGGCCCATCTGCGAGCTTATCTCACCATCTACCAGCTTATCGAGATAACCGCACAAATTAACTGCACGAACAATCGGTTCCGCCACGGTATTACAGTACAACCATTGATACAGTCCTCCAGAGAAGCCATAACTAAAAGATGTCGTCCCCGCTATCAGTCATCTTCATTATTCTCATTGTTTACATGACACGAATCGATTCGATTGATCGTTACCGAATCGGTCCAACCGTATCTGGGTCGTAGACTATACCTAAAGACACGTAACGAATCGACTTATTTTACTCATTCATCGTTTCGGTTAAAATATGTCCATATAGTGTGTACCTGTTAGTTCTACATTTTTGTGTGATGTCGGAACTCGGTCACCGAGATCAAAAAACAAGGGTAATTTGCCCTAAGGCCTCAAGATCGCTCGCTCGTTGAGCTCGAGTAATGTTCCCTCACTTGCACCGTGATAGAACAAATCACCCGTGTCCAGTGCAAACTACAGCAAAAACTAGATGTTATTTGCAACGTCGTCGTTACTTAGATGCACTCCATCAATAACTGCTCATTCATTTATGGACCGATCATTGCAATTTCGTCTTTAATTCAGTCTGCTGTGATAGACAGATAGGAAGTCATATTGTTATAGACGCTAGACAAAATGCAGACAAAACATAAAGCGAGTCCCTTTCTCCAGGAAAACGTGACAATATTTTTAAATAGTCGCAGATCCATAGTTGCTGTCATTACATTATTCGCGGTCGACATTAGCATGCTAACGGTAGACAAGCCAACCCCGACCCGGCCAGTGGCAACCGGCGAACCGCTCTAATAACCTCTCAGCCGCACAGGAGATGTAGCCTTTCTGTGGCTTGATATAAATGTAGGTACTTAACTTCAAAGTTGTATTGTGCTTCATCATCATGAGCTTGAATGTGTCCATCCACCACACTGCTGGATAAAGTGTTTGGAGAGGTTCGCCGATGTGCTTAACATGCTTGTCAGACTTGGCAGGCGGATTAGTGGCTACAGAACTTACCTACATATTGGCGTTAATGTATTCGGGATTTCAGAAGATGCTGCTGCTTATTCCATTATTCCGTCAGACATTTTTTACGGTATCCGCGGGAGATAATAGTTATAATCTATGCCGAATGGGTGGTTCTGAACCAAGGCAACCAGGTTTTCTATTCGTTGTGTCTAAGCTTAGTATACCCGTATTTTGAATTGTAGTCGAAACAGGTATTCGTAGGTATAGAGACCATGCCAATTCTAAGAAGTTTAAAAAGAAAAAGCTCATAATCACAAGAAGCTTCATGAAAGCTACTTAGATATCGACTTGTAATAGATGATGGCGCATAACATGAATGAGCTAATGAGTGAAATGTCGCGTCAAAACACTTGTTTTGTTTTTTGTGCAGTGCTCTAACTGGCATACGTGCGATGCGAGTGAACTTTCACTGAACGTGTTGGAGTTGAAACGTCGCGATAATCATTAGGAGATCATTATTTTCTACTGCATTATTATCTTTGTCTATCGAAGCCGCGCGCGTTATTGCCGAACAACGCTTGTTCTACTCTACGACTTTGGAAATAATGTTTTCCATTCACGAATTTCCTTTTGAACTTTCCTGCAAAATATACTAGACACAACCTACCTAGTAGGTTCTAGACATAACATGAAGTAACCCATTTTGTTAATTAACAGCTGTAGTTTGTACCTTTGAGGGCTGGTTTCATTGATTGTTAATTGACCAATTAAATATAGACAGTTGTGCAAGACAAATTTATGACTGTCAAATTAGCCCTAGGTATACTTCTAAAAATAGAGCAAAAACAGAACTGGCACCAATCCTTTGCACACGTCAAAGTTTTTTCAAGTGTTTAGTTTGAAGTAAGTTTTTTCAGAAAAGTCGCATATCCAACGTTGTTCGCAATCCTATGTGAAATTATTAGTTACACCATGTATGTATTGCATAAATAAATATTGTGGACAATCCACACAACACTATCTTTTCACAAATTAAGCAGAGCTTGTATTAAGGAAACCAGAAAGCTGATATCTTAATTATATACATTTTTTTTATACAAACTTAGAAAACAATATTAGATTAGATTAGAAAATACTTTATTGCACAAAATTAAGTACATAGCCGAACTTAATGCTAATTAGCATTTCCTTCCAGTTAACCATAACAACCAATATAACACCCTAAATGGTATTTCGTCAAATTGATTTAGCAAGAACCGTTGGAGGTAGGGTATATAGCTAGGTATGTTTTCATAGTATGTACTACCTGTAACACGGATGCTTCTAACATAAATCTAGCGGGTGTCATATAACACGGTGCCGAACGAAGTAGGTCGCTAGCTGGAGTCCTGTCTGACTACGAACGAAGGTCAACGGCCGCTTTGCAGAGATCAAATTCTTTAACCCCATTGACTACCTACATGGCCTACATGTAGGTAGTATGGCATTTCGAATCGTGCAGCGTTAGTCCTCAATAACAGCTATCCATAAAAGTCCGTGCTATTTCTATTTAAGGATCCGACCGACATGGGTGCGCCCACGCGAAATACAAACTCCGAAGTAGGAGCATAAATTCCTTTTCCGTCTTTATTAAAGGTGTCATGCTGTTATTCAAGTGGCTCCTTGTTTGCTCCGGCTAAGATCTTCACATTGTATAGAGATGGTTGCGGCTAGCGACCAACCAGGCCTTGAGCCTCGGGGTGCAAGGCTGTTCTATTATCTAAACCATCAAACCGATCTTAGAAACGTTAACCTTATGTAGCTTAGCAGTTGTAACCGTGAACGGTTATCCATTTTATTAGCCATTGACGTGGCCGTTACCCGCAGCTATTCTCGGTGCATAGGCATAGCTGGCATGAAGCCGTGATTAACAATCAGAGTTTGTAATACACCTATACTCGTAATAAAGTAAATTCGTAATTGCCTAAGTATTGCAATGAGATTGTTCATTCGTAGAAATAACAGCATGATACAGAATTGAATTAAATTATTTAAATTAAAAAAAAAATTAAAACCTTCGACTTCGGGATCGACTGCAGCCGAGGTGGCGGCGTAGCTTAGAAAAAGAGATCAAGCGCTCCGGGCACTATGATAACAATCTACAAATAAGATTATATTTGAATAGGTCAACACATTCGTTTTTTTATATAGGGCTAAATGAAAAATTGATGCTGTGCTGGTATACGGTTGAGTGTCCAACCAGTTCGTAAACTAAATTCCACTGACACTGTCTATTGTATTGAGACAAACTTGTCCACTTCAGCTGTTTTGTTCTTTCGGCACGCGTCGTCCCCAGTAGGTCAATTTTAATTGAATTCAGTAAAAACCAATTTTACACGCACGTGCAAATTGGAATACTTACTTATTGCTTGGTAATGTTAACCTGTTTTCTGTGGTTTATCGATGAGATACTGATAATGTCAGTAGGTATTTATTTATCTTCATTTTCATACAATTACGTAGGTTTTTTTTTCAATTTACTCAGTATTTCGTTTTTAAAACAATAATATTTTCTAAAACTGGACCGGAACACTAGAAAATGTATGATTTTCCGCCACATTATGCTGTTCAAGAACACGTACACCTACCAAAAGGTTCAAAACTTATCACGTTGATAAATTAACAACGCTTTCAACATTTTCCTAGAAAATCTTAGCCCACTATCAAGTAACGAATTTTAAAAACACTTAAAATTTCAAGGAATTCTTAATTCGTTTCTTTTATTATTGTGGGCAAACAAATAACGTACGTACCTATTTGTTTTTTACTTTTTATTCCTTGTAGAACGGGACTTTTATCGGTTTATTGGGAAGAACTCAATACAGTTCAACAGTGAGCCTGACCGAAGTTGAGTGAACCTACCATTAGCCATTTATTTGCCGATGTACAAACCTTCCAGTTTTGCTTGTTGAACTGTGAGTAAGGTATTTATTATTATTACCTAACTGGGTGGTTCGAGAGCGGACGACGAAAACACCATGAAATCAGATGGCCCCATAAGCTCGACAGGAAGAGCGGAACGCGTGAAACCTTCATTGTTTGGTTAGTGCCGTTTCGCGCCGCTCACCCGCCACAATAACGCCGCTCAATGCTCATTTATGCATTATTTATTGCGCGTAAAACAACGAATTGTTTTAAAAGCATTGTAATTTATTTAATTGAGCATTTAGGTCTGGTACGTTCTTCCTTTGGCCCGCTAAAGACGGACATTAGGCATTGTAATAAAACTGATCCTTTCACATGTCAGTAAATTTAATTTCTACTTAACTAATATAGATATGGATCTCGTTATCTGACAATGAATAAATTGAATTGAATTGGACAGATTGAGAATGAGCTGCGAAAAAACCCTCAGACATAAAGTTCTTTTTATTCTTGTAGAAGCGTACCGTATTATGCATGGTGCAGTATAGATATAAACTAGAGCTAGTATGGGTGTAGGTTGGCTAAGGTAAGTAGACAACCCATAGTAAACAAAATCGACTATTTAATCAGTAGGACAGCTCAAATTAGGTATGTGCATTGTTGGCGAGGACACAAACAGCCGTTACGGTCCAGTCGCCAGGTCATGCCCGCGCATCCGTCATTTCAGTAGTAAGTACTATAGAACTGGGCAAATTCGCGCAATGATCAACAATGGATTACATTCATAATTTTAGTAGGTGATTTATAAATAATAAATATATATTATGGACAATACACACAACACTTTAACTAGCCCCAAATTTAGCAGAGCTGGTACCATGAGAACCAGACAGCTGATATAATACTTACATACAATTTTTTTGTGATAACATACTTAGAATACGATATAACACCCAGAAAGACAACAAACAACTGGGTTCACCACACAAATATTTGATCTCGGTGAGAATCGAACCCATGATTTACGGCGCAGAAGGCAGAGCTACTACCAACTGAGCTGGAGAGGCCAACCAATAGACAGATAGGTGTATAGGATAATGATGTCCCGTTCACCATTATCCTTAGCCATAAGATTTTTATATTAGTATATTAATTTGACCTAGTACGTTTGTTTTGCGGTATACAGACTTTACTTTTTTTACATGGGAAGTGTCGGTAATTATGCTAATGTTAAAAACAATTTCTGTCGAGGCCTTACCGATTTCTGGTTTCGTTGCTCGTATCGGGGGCATTCGGCTAATTGGCAAAAACCGCTCGCATCACTAGGCACTTCATCCGCGCATTACGATCGGGCGGGGCCAAATATTTTGAGAATCAATATTTTTTTATAAGTTTGGTAAAAAATAAATATGTTTTTGCAATAAACGCCTTACAACAACGTAAAAAACAAAACGATAGCAAGCTATCATTAGGAATAAAAACCTACTGCTCATAATAAGGAAATCAACATTATGTTTCGTATAAAGTCGCAGCATCTTAGCCCCAAAAAAAAACATTGAGATTCACGCTCACGCATGGTGATTGACAAAAGCATATTTTCTAGGCTAGGTGACCAAAAATTAATTTAAATTGGTGTGGCAATAGTATAACTTTCTAGTTCGTTTTTGAGCGAACGTTGCAGTATTGTCTGCTTTGTAATTTATTTTATTTTTTATTATTGATTATCATTTACTGGTAAAGTTTGTAAGTATAAAAGTCATATAAGGCATTTATTCAGTTTGCAAGACTTTGAAATCGCTTAGGTATATATAATTAGAATATGTGTTGAAAACGAGGATGAAGGTCTGCAACTCTTCATGGACTTAGCAGCAATTTTATGAAAAGTTGATGTGTGTGGTATGTTAGCTTTATACTGTAGGGTCTGTAGGTGTGATAAGCATTTTAATTTAATCCAAAACTTGTTTTGCGAGAAAATGTTCAATCAACCACGACTTAGGTGTAGCTCCACACGACTACTTTCTACATAAAATGTTATGTTTAATTTTGTAGCGGACCACTTCATCGTGCTAGTTAGATAAAGTTCTCATTACTGAAACCGCACTAGCAGCTAGGTACTATCTCAACGCGAGGCGAGGAGGGTTCGAGCCATAGCCAGAGGCTGCAATGCAATAGACCTATACCGCCAGGCGTGAAGTGAATCACTCATTTTTCGTATCAGATGCCGCCGTTTATAGGAAATATTAAGGGGCAGACTACCGACGATGACCTTCTCGCTTGCACATTTTAGCCTTTTCTCACGGAACTAATCAATAAAAAATCGTAAGCAACAAAGTTTTCCCACTGAACGTTTTCGTACTGCAAACTTTTTAACACTTTCATGACCTTTCGCTTGGTAAATCCAATATACCCAGTATCTTAATCCTAAATATTTTGGAGACAAACTAAAGACCTTTCGCTTGGTAAATCCAATACACCCAGTAGTATTGAAGACAAACTAAATTAATTGAGATAAAAAAAATAAAATTAAACACATAACTTACCTACCTACTAGTAATTTTCTCAAGAATAACCTATCATCAGGTTTTGAAAGTCATGCTTGCTTGAGCAAACATCATGCATCGCTAAATCGCCCAAGCTGTCACTGATATCGTTTGCTTCCCACACTCGATAAACTAGTAATGGTGTTATAAAAATAGCTGATAGTGATATTAAAAATTATAATATACACGCTCACACAGGAGCGTGCCATGCTCGGAATGAAACTTATAGATCGAGTTCCGAACTCAGAAATCAGAAGACTAGGTAACAAAGGTTCAAGAGATCGGAGATTGGATTACGGAGCTCAAATAGAGTAGGGCAGGACACATTGCAAGACGTGGCGATGACAGGTGAAGTAGGATATAGGATAACAGCCGAATGGTGGCTAAGAACCGGCTACGGAAACGTAGGACGCCCTGCAGCAAGATGGATGGACGATACGTCAAAGTCCCGGGGCGAATATGGGTTAGACTTTCACAGGTAAATGGCACAAACTAAGAGAGGCCTATCTATCTAGCAGTGGGTAAAGCCAGACTGTGGATTATGATGAGTTCAATTTGTAATTATTGATCATAAGTTCGACATTCACCGAGCGGTTAGTACCGTAATTTTATTTGCCGATCTTTTATGGTTCGTTTCCATGTCGAGGTTTGAATTTTCGACGCACTAGTTCGAAATGGTGATGGCTGCTATTATTCTTGAGGCATCTTGAAGTACCTACCATTAAAAGTAATGGTAACACAAGAAGAAGTTCAATCGATTCGATTCAATAAAACTCTGAGTGAAATTCCAGTAGGCTCGTCTCACGTCAAGCCTGATTCTGATTTAGTCCAATAGGATGATCTCAAATTTGAGTTTAATCCTCTTATCTTTCGAGATTCGGTTATTGAGGAGAGAAAGACGTTTCTAGTGGAAATAGCGGCAAATAGCTCGCAGACTTTTATGAAAGATTGATAAGTTGCAAAGCTAAGATTACAAGATGGATCAATTAATACTTTATTGCACACAAAGGAAGACATTCTAAAAGCAATGTTAGAAATGTTATTTACATTCGTATGTTATCTTAGTTGTACAAGTTGTAAAGTTTTAATAACGTTGAATATTATGCAGCCGAAAACCTGTTCCTTTCATCGCCAACCTATATGGCTATGTCAGGCCACTGCTGGGAATAGGTTTCTCTCAAGACCCACCGGTAGCCCGGTCTTCGGCTCTTCTCCTCCAGTGCTTGCCGGCTACATTTCGCAGAAGACGTTAGGACGTCTTCTGCGAAATGTAGCCGGCAAGTTTAGGTAAGAGTAGTGTAGGCACTACTCTTACCTAAACGCGGACTCAATTCTAGTATTCTTTTGTGCACAAGATACACGTATCAGAATATAATCTGCTCACTCTTATGCCCGCGTAGTAAGCGTTATATTTCTTTGTTTTCTACACACCTTGAACTGTATCCTTGTGTACTTTCATCATTGATCATTATTATTAAGATTGCTAACTTTTTATTTTTGTCATCGTTAAGTTATACACTTTTCTATATTCATTTTACCTCATTTATGTACCCATTTATCTTTTTATTCTAAGCATTTGACACCTTGAAATTTAATAGGTATTGCCGAGGAGGGCGTTGATGTTCGCGACACAGTTTTTAACTCCTGCGAATTTCATCGTTTTTCATCTGTTTCTGTTCCATTTGTATTAAGATCCAAATAAAGAAAAAAAAAAAATTCTTTGCTCTCACGAAATAACTTCTAGGTAAATAGGTAGTATATAAGGTACCTACGTATTTCCAAATTCAACTCGATTATTCATCACAAAACATTATGCAAAGATCTGCATTTTTGGGGTCAAAATTAAATGAGTTCAAATTCAGTGAATCTTAAACAGGTGACCCTGACCATGTGACAAAAAAAGCTTAAATAAATGGAAGAAACGGGTATTTATCGCTATTAACTTTATAATTTCCCGACGTTTCGAACGTGTTAAAACAGCCGTGGTGGCGGGAAGAGTCAGAATCACGATAAATACCCGTTCCTTCCATATAATTATGCTCAACGATCGCGTTAATTTAAAAAGCTTAAATAAAAATAGCTACCAGAAAATCTAGTATTTTAAGCCACAGTAAGTATGGTCAGCTGCATCAAGAGTAGATTGGCAACTTCGGTTATTAAATTCCGGTTTTCTCTGGATATGTCGCACAGGCATGGCAACTTCGTTTGCGAATAGTTGTGGCTCAAAAAAAAACTTCAAATATAGTTCAAAACCTCAATCTAAACTCCAAAGTGAGTTTGTTTATACCGAATAATTATCTAGTAGGCTCCCGTTCTATAATAAGCAGCAGGAACGGCTCGGTGAGCAAGTCATTGGGTTAATGGTACGAACGGCCTGCGGCCACTACATTGGCTGTGCAATGTGCATCCGAGCGTTGTAACCACCGTGGAATACCTACAGCACAATTATGGGGATTTTGGGTCAAAAGTTATGAATATTATGGTCACACCAACACCGCACGTCTAAACTTTCAACATCGTTCCGAGATTAAATACATAGATTAATTCTATTCGGTCGGGCAACTGAGTTTGAAATGAAATTCACATCAAATTGCAAAAACAAAAATCATGCATCGTAGGGCACGTTCTTGACGTGTGTGACCTACGAGGCAATGCTTTGTTATAGTCGATGGTTACCACTTAACATCAGGTGGGCTATATGGTTGTTCCATCAGCTCAGTTAGATATTTTAAAAAATGTTGTTAAAAAAAAAGACCGCCGAAGACCGGGATCAGCAACGCGTTTTGGGAGAGACCAACGTTAAGTAGTGGACTGTTATAGGATGATGAAGACGTTTTTTGCACAGCTGTTGTCGTTGAAGTTTTTTTTTTTCCATAGAGGTACTACATTTAATTGGCGAGCCCGACTTCAGAGATGTGCAACTGCGCTGGGAGTACGGGAATGATGAAGAAAATGCAAAAATTCTTGCGTTCCAAGTGCATTACTGCGAGCTGCAGGCGTGGGGTCAATATCGATGCAGGACTAAGGTGAGACCAGAGAAGAAAATTATCATTGTAAATTCCATTCGACGAGATGCTACAGTGGGAGCACTAGTGGTCTAGTGGTAGCGTCCCCGCCTTCCGATCGAAAGGTCGTGAATCTGGTTCCCATAGAACAAGCTCTGCTTAATTTGGGGCTAGATAGTGTTGTGTGGATTGTTCACAATATTCATTTATTGATTAAGTATTTATCTTGACGGTCATAGGAAGGTTTGGTTGGAGACCGCCAAGTACCGAGAAAAGTGAAAGGTTTTGGGGAGACTTTTTCCCAGCAGTGGGACAATGTAGGTTCACTAAAAAAAAATATACATCATCTAAACGCGTATATTGCTTCAACTCCAAGTTTGATAACCTATAATCTCAGTGATATCATTATAAGAACATATTACAATCTAAAAACCGTACTTTCATCATAATAAATTTCATTGATAATATCACAGGAAACTGTTCGAGTTTAGGCTCAGCTCCAAATCGGGAGTTAATAGGGTAAAGTTCACGAGCGTGACTGCGTGTTGCGGCGACAAGGAAAGCTGCCATTACTGCAGTTATCTAAGTGTTAATGCACCGCTATTTTGCTCGTTTTATAAAGAAAATTGATAAAAAGATTTTGTTTTTTATATTGTAAATTTCTCGGTAAAGTTGCAGCTGCCTCGTAACTTGTTGAGGTCAACCACAAAATAGCTGGCACTTTTTGGTGCAGGTAAAGTAGTAGAACCTTTATGAAATCGTTATGGGCCACCTCAATTTGGAAATACAGCTCCCCCCTTTGTTTGTCAAGTTCTAATTAAGGTTTCATAAGGTACTTCTCAGTGACAATAATTATTGTCAGTTTCGTAGGTTAACCTACTTGTTTCAAGTACAAGATGCGGTAGGTTACACTGATAAAATGTTCTGTCACCAACCACCAGGTCGTGGACAACACAGTAGATGACGCAGTCAAGAGCACCGAATCGCCGACCACTAGCACCCAAGCTCCCGGTTTCCGTCGAGCCTACAACACCCGCATCACTGGTCTCCGTATGGCCACCACCTACTCTTTCGAAGTGCGGCCAGTGACGAGAGATGCGCGGGAACTTGCCGATCCACACTCTATTGGATCTAAATTTATCATCGTGCCTACCAAGGGATGTAAGTACTGTTAGCCGGTTTTGGGAATAGGACATCACTGCTGAGACACACACTATACACATCACTAGTCGGGGAATGGCATCGGAATGCGTAGATATTGTTTTTCGTGCTAAAAAGATAAACAGAGTTCTAACTGTATTCAATGGATAGTTTTCACCTTATTATTACCAATTTTATAAGTTATCCAAGCGTGAGATGGACCAAGCACGTAAAATGGGTTTCAATGGGTATTGCACAGTTTCAGCTCGTGCTACCCAATGCCTGCCACACGCGAGCGAGGTGGAAGTATCCACCGGTCCCTTTTTTGGAGGTCGAATCGCGGTGGAGGCCATCGACGGAGGTCCAGAGCGCTGCTCCATTCAAGGCAACCCGAACAGCGCGCAAGACGCATACATCCTGCGCATCCACCATGACGAGTGCGGCTCGGAAGTGAACGACACGACCGTGGCCACATACGTTATCGTGCAGGAGAATCTGCCGATACTGACGCACAGCACGCGGAGGTAACTCAATGGAACCGCATTTCTATAGTGACAACTGTACCTAACCTCTGGCTTTAGATTTTATCTGGGAAGGTTTACAGTCTGTGATTCAAATATTATTGTTATTTGTGTTAATTCTTGTTTTTATGAGAATGCATTTTAATCAATTATGGCCATATTTAGAAGTTACTTAGGTGTGAAATGTTGCTTAAAGTTAGAAATGTCACTGTTTACCTAGTGGTATAGGATGAGAAGATGGACGAAGACGGCTACAGAATGGGGGCCAAGGGATGCTCAAAGACCTAGAGGCAGACCCGCCCGTTGGTCGAACGACATTTTCGTTAATGCTGGGAATTTGTCGATGAGACTCGCGAGGGACCGGAGAGAGTGGCGTGACAAAGAGGAGGCCTATACTCAGCAGTGGGTGAAAACGGGCTGAGATGATGATGATGATGATTTTGTCTCCAGGTAGAGAGCACTGGTGGTCTAGTGGTAGCGGCCCCGCCTTCCGATCCTAAGGTCGTGGGTTCAAATCCAGTCGTGTACCAATGAGTTTTCTGTCGAAAAATGTATCTGCATATGCCAGTACTCTCAAAAAGGTGAAGGAAAACATCGTGAGGAAACCGGCGTGTCGTAGAACCTAAAAAAGTTCGAGCAACACGTGTCAAGTCAAGGGTTACGCAAAAAGGGCCCGCCACCGGCCTACTTGTGGAAAAACCACATCAAATGCGGATGATAAAAATTTGCCGATATTTTGTCTCCAGATTTCTAGTACTGTGCACGTACAAGCCAGAGACGCTCACAGTGCGCGCCGGCATCAACCTGCCCAAAGCACACCCTGGAGACGTGCTGCTCCACACCAAGCCACACCTGGGCTTTGTGGAGCCCTACGACGACGACACAGACTACAATGAACTACAGCCCGCAAGGCTGGAAGCAAGGAAGGAAGAGGTGCAACAAAGTTAGTGAACCCTTCATTACTCATAGGCACTTAAGTGACCACTCTGAACACTTAGAAAAAGGAATAGTCAGTAGAAGTACTATAGAAGTTTGCCAGGCTTCATGTTTTGGCAGTTAATGCGTTTCATTGACAGGATTGCCTGCCACTTGCCTTCCTCCAGTTTCTGACTGCGGCGTTTCTGGAATAATGCCTAGATACAACTACCTTCTACTACGTATCTTATGATATACATATGTATCATGGTCTTAAAAATCCTAAAAAATTAAAATATGCATCTTTTTATTCCAGGTGCCTTCGGAGAAGTAACACTAGTTATGTTCTTAGTGGTGGCAGCTTTTGGCGGAATCGCCTTGCTGATCTGGAAGATGGTTCCCCAAGCAGACAGAGACAACATATCCATCTCAACGATATCCACTCTCAACCGAAGCGGAATCTTCAGCAGGCGGAATAGAGACAGGTTTTCGGACCAAAGTTCCGTTTACTCTGTCTACTCCATCTCTTTATCAGAGAAAGAAGATGATATTGCGAAGAAGCCGAGCGAAGGAGACAACACTTCTGAAGCCTGATTGGCTGGAAAATTATAGGCATATCCAATCAATGTACATAACTGGAGTTGCCTGTCGCATCTTTTGCTAAGATCCCGACTCATGTCCAAGCAAGGATTTTTTATACTAGTTTATAAACGCGAGACCACAAGCGAGACAGTGTTATACAACCTTCCTTCGAAGCCACAAACAATTATCTGTTTTGACTTTAGGATGTAAGTGGGTATGGAACTTATGTCTTTCCCTTAATTTTTAAAAGCATCTTTGTCTAAGACAGTAGAAGTTATTGTCTGGATGAAGATAGTTGGCACTTCACAATATTGTGTGTGTTTGATATGCACATTTTTGAACACATACTTTTTGTAAGGTTTTGTGATATAACATTAGGAATTATAATGGCAAACTGATTAATTACGATACGATGTTAAATGTAAATATTATTGGTAAGAATCTCAAATAGTACGAGTATAATTATATGCTTGATTAACTATTGAAATATAATTATTATCATGAGGGGTCGGTGCAACAGGTTTAAGTTTTTCACTCTCCTCTAATAGCCTTCACTCCTTTTTGACCCATGTCATCCTTCACAGAATCCATCCATGTTTTCTTTGGCCTACCTCTACTTCTATACCAATCCATATTCATACGAAGGGAAGAATGTCATGTAACATGAGAAGAGTGCTAGACTCTTCTCATGTTACATGACATTCTTCCCTTCGTATGACATGCCTATACCACGCTAACCTATTGCTCCTCATCTTTTCAGTCACTGGCGCCACTTTCAAACTGCACACACACCCATACACTCATTCCTTATCTTATCCATTCTCGTCACTCCACACATCCATCTCATCATTCGCATCTCTGCTGCATGCTCTCTTCTTTCATAAGTCCCTTTGGTTGCCCAACACTTACCCCATATAAAACGACATGTTTTATAAATTGTCTTATAAATCTTCCCCTTTAGTTTGAGGGGCATTCGCGGATCACACGTTGTTTCTGTGACCTGCCATTTAATCCACCCTGCATTTATTCTCCAAAAACTATAATATTCTAGCAATATCACCGTGGATTTCGGCTATTCGTCATAATAACCGCGAATCTACTACTTTTTTTACGGCGATGCATTTTGATGTTAGCTTTTTGACTCTACTGCGAAGTCGGAAAAATGCTTGTCGCACGCATTGTGCCTATAAATAAACAACGGTTGACTATTATCTAGCTTTAACCTTAAGTTTAAGCACCTTAGCTAGCTTTAAGTTATTATCGAGTGATTAAATAAAACAATTAAATACGTACTTGGTTTTATTTGAACACTTCTTCAGCTTTATCCAGTACAAATATTCGTTTCTCCATTTTCACTTCAGGGAACATGAACTGATTGACGATATTATTGAGTTCTTCTAGAGCTATTTGTGCGTGGAGTCTCACTACGGAATCTTCGCTGTCGTCTCTGTATATTTCTTTGAGACTTCTGTATATTGGTAGTAGGTTGTCCTTGAGTTGGACTAAGGTCTCGTTGCCTAGACCCTTGAGTAAGCTGGAAATGACCATGACAGCGGCTCGCCGGCATTCCACGGCTTTGTCAGTTTCTATGATACCACTGATACATAGCAGCAACTGTGAAGAAAATAAGACTTCAGTTAAAATCAAAATACAGTACGAACTGATGTTATCCTTATGACTTTGATACAATATTTTTGGAACTAGGTACAGTCGGCTGCACTCTCTTTCTTATCGTGTCACTAATTCGTTCTAAGTGTGGTGAAAGGATTTAAAGTGCGTCTCAAAAATGCTTCTTTCGTACTTTGTTTTTGAACTGTTTAGGTTCTACGACATGTCGGCTTTCTCGCGGTGTTTTTCTATACCGTTTGAGAGTACTGGCATAGTGCACATAATTTTTTGGACAAAAAAACTCATTGGTACACGACTGGATTCGAACCCACGACCTTAGGATCGGAATGCGGGTCTACCACTAGACCACCACGAGGCTCTAAATTACTGAATATAAATTTGACAAAATATTCCCTAAGCATAATATTCAATTACATGTGCTTGTTTAACTTCTTCATAGATTCTGATTCAGTGCTGATTCCGTGATGATCTCTCAGTTTTTTTTTTGTCGTTTTTTAGTAGTTTGTTATTTTACTAAGAAAAACCTTCCATTATGATCATGCGAGATTACTCAGAAAGTTACGAATTGCATACATCCTAGTGCAGCCTACTAATAAACACAACAATAATTAGTAATAGGTACCTCGTAGATGATGTTGCCGATCTTGTAATGCAACACCAGTGCTATCTCCGCCAAGTTGGAGAGTGCCGATGTCCTGATAAGAGGGTCGTCGTCACGGCAAGCACACAGCATAGTGTTTAGCAACACCGATTTGTGCACTATCGCCATTTCACCTGTCAGAAATAATAGAGGTATACTTATTTATAAATGTAGGTATATTCTAAGCGAGTTTTTTTATAAGTTCTAGGTATATTTTTGAAATTCCTGCACAACTAGGCGATGGCTATGGCGATGACGATTTGCTGAAACGCTGTCGAATATGACAGCGATATTTGACAACGTTTCAGCTGATCGCCATCGCCTAGATGTGCGCAGGGCCTAAAGGGCTCACAATTCGCTCAGACGATCGCTGAATCCACTGTGAGTTTACAATATTGTTTGAAAAATTAGAAAATGTAACTCGGATTCAGCGATCACCTAAGCGAACCGTGTTACAACTAACAGGAATAGCAAGGCTAGAAAATAACATTACACACACGACAGTACTAAATCTACAGCGAGATACAATAAGCGGTCTTATCGCTGGGACCGATCTCTTCCAGACAACCTTTACATGGTTTTTTTATGGATGTCAAATGAGTAGGTAGGTACCAAAGTCATCGGAAGAGACGTCTTTGTTTAAAATTAATCATGTAATGGTTTCCCTAGGAAGACCTATGGGCTAGATATTAGACTCTTGAAACTTTAATTTGTTTTATCATAACTGCTGTTGGTTTTCTATTAATAAAATGAAATTATATTGACCTGGGGATTATGACACCGGGCAGAGTGTAATTTATTTTTTGTGTCTAATTCTTTTAAACTTACCTAATCGTTTCGTTACTTTAACAATAACGTCACCAATCTTCATTCTTGTCTCAGCTGCTTTCTTTTCTCCATTAGCCTCAGTATTTTCGGGGGCCACTTGTAGGAACTCTTTGCAGAGTGTGTGCAGCACATCTTCTGTGCAGAGGATGCTGAGGGCAGCTAAACCATTTATCACTGACAAATAGATATAGGAGTCCGGGTCTTTTAGCTGTTCCTGATCAAATAGAAGAATAGTTGCAATGAGAAATATGGCTGAGATATTGTTGCAAAATGTTCTAGTTTAAGACAGATAATATAAGTTTGAAAAACTTGAGAAAACCACTTCATGGCCTAGCTATTAAACCAATTTTTATGAAATTTTAATTGGACCAATCTGGAAGTACATAATATTACCAATCAGATAAAAAAAATGTACTAAATCGGTTCATAATCGACAGAGGTATGGAGTAACAAACATTAAAACAAAATGTCTAAGCCGATTTTTATGAAATTTAAATGGTATCAATTTCCTGACCTTCCAATAAAAATAAAAAAAATTCAAATCTGTTAATAAATGAATTGAGAACCTCCTCCTTTTTTATTTGAAGTCGGTTAAAAATGTAGTGATGACTCAACCAGATATAATAAAGTGTCTTTTGAATAATTTATAACCTGTTTACTCTTGAATTGAAATAAAAAATAATACCTGGAATAAACAAAAAATGTATTGTTTTTTGGTAATCGTCTCAGGATCCTTGGCATCAATAAGTTTTGTAAGTTCCATAATTCCATGAGCCCTCACCGGCAGTAAGTTATCAAAGACATTAGATATAGCTTTACTACAAGCACTCTCAGACTGTTTGGGCTTGTCTAAATTCATCAGTGCCAAAGCTTGATGACAAAGAATGTAGTTATAGTTGGACTTATCAGCGGACATTTTTTTCAATACAGGATATAAAGGAGCAAATTTATTGGCCAGATTTACATTCATATTTCCATTTGACAATACTGTAATCAGTAAAACCAGAGCCACAGGCAAGCATTCACCATCGGAATCAAAGTTCTCTTTTGAAAGGAAGTGTTCTAAGAAATTCATGACAATAGTTGGATCATTCTTCAAAGCTGCTATGACATTAGGCAATATGGATACTTCGGATAGCAACTGCAATATGGTGGCATATTCCTTATCAACATTGGACAACAAAATAGGCTCATCTTCCAAGGCCAACAAGTCTTTATTTAACGCTTTCTCTCTTTTAACGCTAAGGTCTATCAGCATATCCAGTGATGCTTCAAATGCAACCTTGACAAAACTGTTTTCATTTGCTGCTTTGATCAAATTAATGAAGTATGATAACTCTTTATTACTGGACTTAGCTTCTGTCGGAACTCCAGACTTAATAGCTATGCCTGAGTCAAATTCTTCAATAACAATTCCAAATGATGCTACCTTTTCAAATAGAATGTTGCTCATGAATTCCCCAAATTCTGTCTTACTAAGTTTACCGAGACATTTCGGAAGCATATCATTAATTTTAAGTTCAAGATCTCTGTGTTTAGAACATTTTGAACTGATCATAAATAGCACATACATATTTGAAGATAAAAGAGAAACTGGCCAATTCAACTTTCCTGAGCAAATACAGGCATGTAAAATAATGACTCTGTGATTCACTTCTTGAGGTGATAGTATCACTGTTCCTGGTAAGTTTGACTTCAATCTCAAGGAGTTACAATCAAACGCCTGAATACTATCTTTTACCAGGTCATTTATTTGACCAGAGTAAGGGTAGTTTTCCTTAAGCCTGAAGAGGCATGATAGAGCAATAGTCATGTATTGATTATTATTTGTAAACAGTATTTGTGCCAACTGTGAAGTGATGTTAGCAAGATAATCATTTTCTGAACCAATTCCATGTTTAGCTGACACCAATCTACAAATCATATCAATTTTCTTCCATTCAAGGCCAGTGTCAACATTATATGTTTCTATGAAGCATCTGATGAGACTCAGTAATCCTCCAGGTGCTAGAAGCCTTTGGCTCAACTCTTTAACAATAACTCTTTTGGCAAATGCTGGAGGAGGTGGGTCAATGACTCCCTGTAGGGCCAGCAGTTCTTTCATCAGAGCTGGTTGAAAACAATTGGCCACTAAATGTTTGTAGATCAGTACAAACTGTTTTCTCTCTTCATTTATCTGGTCATGCATCTCTTGGGTCATGATAAACTGGCCGTAAACACCTGGTTTCTTCAGTGGTGCAAATGAAAGCTGCATCAATGCAGCAAGGTAGTCTGATAGGTGTAAAGTGACAATTATATTTTTAATCACTGGAACTTTAAAGCTTCTTGTGAAGAAATTGGTACAGTCAACTAACAACTTATATTTTTCTTCATCTTTTAAATTTAGTTTTGAAAGTATTGTGGAATTTGAACATCTGCTTTTCAAAGATATTCCTAAGCCAGGTAACAAACAGTTTGAAATCCCAACAGATGAGACGAGTTCAAAACATGTCCTCAATATTTTTTGATTCTTTACACTAATGAGTATGGAATCATCATTGAGAATCTCGGAGGATAGCTCGTCTATTGCACTGAAAATTTTATGCAGAAACACTTGGAGAAGCTGGTAGGTGCTAGTATCATTTCCCACAGGTTGGTTGTAGCATTCCTTCTTCAAAAGTTTACCATTTACAGCTGCTACAAATTCAGGCTGGCCATCTGGAAGTGAAGATTATTATTATAAATCTGAATGTTTAGTTCCGCAATACCTGTGTAACTTTATCTAGAACATTGTGCACTTGTCCGCTAGTTCGATTATGATTTAAGGCACTTGTTTACCTTTTTGAGTAATATTTTGCAAACGATTAAAAATATCCATAATTTTAGACATTGCGAAAAAAATTAAGTTGAAGTTAAATTAAGCGTAGGTAACAGTAAACTGATCTCGAATAAAACTATAGAACTCTCCCAGGAATTTTCCGCTAAAAATTGGAAAAATTCGATGAAAACTTGATTAAAATGAAAAGTCCTTGTGAAAAGTGATGTTATTTTATTTTTTTGTTCTGGTTTTAGAATCTCTGGATGCTTGTCTTTTTGCCAAGTTCAATTCAATAAAGACTGTCACTTTCACTTGTTATTTTTTTCAGACTATTACCCCAAGTTCCCCAAGTACCCCGTGATATATGCGGGAACACTCCGACGAGGTAGTATGGCAATAAAAGTTTTAGCTATATACAGGCTATATATAATTTACAGGTGAATAAAAAATAAAAATATTCCGCCCTCCGCCATTTTGCTTTGCTGTGTTCGTTCAAGTTGTGTTGTTGAAGTGAAAGCCGACCAAAGCGAACCTTTGTTTTGTTTGATCGATTGTTGTAGTCGAGCGAGAAGTAAGGCCTAACGAAAGCTTGTATTGTGTTCTTGAAGTGTATTAGTATGCTGTGAAAATGTTTTCTATGGATTTTGAATTATAGCTAATTGCAAAAGTGTTTATGTAACTAGTTTTGAGGAAGGGAAGGAAGGACTGGACACCAGTGAAGTGACGCGATCGCCTTGGGACAACCAAAAACTACCTAAAAATACATTTGCTTTTGTATAGCACTTCGTTACATCTATTTTTCTTTCTTATTTGTGATGTTCCCGCATTCTATCAGCGCGGAAGAAGAAAAGAAGTCGAACTTGATTCCGAGTGTGAACCTTCTGCACTCTAAAAGGAAAGGAATTTTCATACACCCTTCGGCTATGTACAGAAATATACTTACAAGTACATTTACACCGTTTCTAACAAGAAATATAAGTGGGTAAATAGCGACGAATCACACAAAGTGAGACAAAATGAAACTCCTTGAGAGTAGCCGTTTGGAGTCCTTGAGCCGGGCACTGTCAATCCTGAATGGAGACAGCGCCGTGCAGGGCCGCGTTGAGGGATACAGCTGCAAGATGGTTGGCAATGAAAAAGCTTTTTACAAGCGATTCACTGCAGATGGTGAAACCACACATGACCTTCAAGCACTGTCACCCCCAGAGGGTGTCTCATACAGGTATGCTTATAATGTGTAATTATACAACTCGGTTTGAAGGATATCTTTATCAAAGGAACAAGGTCAAAGGAACTACCATTAGAAGAAGTTCCTTTGGCCCTTTCACTGCAATTCTTGCGTTGGGTCAATAATTGCTATGGAATCTTTAAACTGGTGGTTTTTCTGTGCCTGTTTAGAGATTACAGCTGAGAGTTTTTGATATACTTGCATTTTTATATGTGATGGTTACCGCATAACATCAGGTGGGCCATCAGCATAAACTATAAAATAAAAATTAAATGTATGTAATTATGTTTCATGGATTTCAGCCGCAGTCTGTCAGGTGATGAGGAGGGAGTACTTTGTGACACCATCTCTCGGAAAACTTTGTTTTATTTGATTGCTACATTGAACGCTGCCTTTCCAGATTATGACTTTTCAATGGCAAAGGTATCTTTTCTCAGCTTTTCTAAATGGGTTTTAGTTTGTTCATTTATATAAACAAAAGTCCTAAATAGGGGTAAAAAATTCCAAAATGTACTTGTAATTGACAAATGTTTTGACCCAATCATTTAAAATATTATATGGCAAAATTAATTAACTCTGTTATTGACACTGTTTTTTTAAAAATCTTACTACAGTACCTGCTTTATTATAATTACCATCGATACAATTAAAATAATTAATATATTCTATGGTTTTTTAGAGCAGTGAGTTTAGTGCCGAGCCATCACTTACATGGGTTCAATCTGCTGTGGATGACGCCCTGTCAGCAGTAGGAGGGGCACGCTGGCGTCAGCTAAGGCCTGCCATGTGGGCAGCCATTGAGGAAGAGATCCTGCTTCCCGAATGCCGCATTTACAGCTACAACCCAGACTTGGCTAGTGATCCATTCGGAGAACCCGGATGCCTTTGGACTTTTAACTACTTCTTTTACAACAGAAAATTGAAACGCATAGTTTTCTTTACCTGTAGAGCTATGAGGTTAGTGACCTATTACTTATAAATTAAAAGAACCGATAACCACTGGGGTAAAACCCGCGTTTACGCAAACAGCAAATTGTGCAGGGTGGCAGGCAGCAACTGGATGGGAAGAGCTGAAGACTGGGCTGAGTGGCGCGCCATGGGAGAGACCTATGTCCAGCTGTGGACTATAATATGATGATGATGATATTTCTGAATGTGATAAACTATAAAATAAGCTTATTGACTTACCCCTTCATTCATAATGAAGTACTTGTTTTAGCAGTTCGCTAAAAGTCTCTTGTTACTATCCCTTTCATGCCAACAAATAAAGTTAGCAACAGACTTATAATGCTAATCTAAATGACTGCTATAGGACCATTATGAATAACTGCAATTTTGTTCACAGCCCCGTATGTGCTGTTGACTCTGGTGTGGATTTTGCTATGGATGAAGATGAAGAAGAGTATAACTAAGTGATTTTTGTTCACTCAGTTTGATTTTAAAATGCTTATGCATATAAGAACCCAAAAAGAACAAGACAACTATGAAATACAGTAATAAATAGAACTAGACTACACTAGGTTGGTTGAACTTTGCAAGTTATTTTAAGAAGCACCTCAATATTAATAACTAATAGGTAAAGGATGGAGAAGCACTTGTAAAATTAGGATAGTAAATGTTTAGTTTAAATAGTTAGTTCTCCCCAATTAACTGTTAATTTTAACTCACCTCTTTTTAATAATATAGTTACTTATAACTTTATGTGTGTGTGTGTATGTCACAAAGTTTCACAAAAATCAATTTAAATTAAACTTCTTCAAAAAATGAAGAAGGTTCGACTTTATGTATTTTTTTATGGCTCAGTTTCACAAAACTCAATTTAAATTAAACTTCTTCAAAAAATGAAGAAGGTTTGACTTTATGTATTTTTTTATGGCTCAGTTTCACAAAACTCAATTTAAATTAAACTTCTTCAAAAAATGAAGAAGGTTTGACTTTATGTATTTTTTTATGGCTCTTCATTTACAGATTTCTGAGTAAATGGCAGGCCGATTTTTAATTAAAATTTTTGTTTGAAAGATGTACTTGGTTCCATATTTTCACCAAGTTTTTATTTGAATGAATTCTTTTAAACTGAATTATTCTAATGTTTTTGCTATAGCAGACATCTGATCTTCCTTATAGGACCAGCCATACTTATAGTGTAAATTTATTACCATGCTATTTAAAATATTTTTATTGGTGCATACTTCGTTGGTGGTTCTTTGTATCACAGAATACAAATATAATTTCTTCTGTATTGTGCATATATTATTTATACATTTTGAATTGTATACCTATGCTCATGTTTTTCCAAAACAGTCTTTAATTAAATTACTTTATTATTCAATTAGTACAGTTTTTATTAACCTCGCTTCATATGGATAGAATGCTACTTAACGTTCTTACTACATAGTTAGGTAATCAAACAAGGTGCAACCTACAAAAATATTGTTGACATTTAATGTCAACAATATTATTACCTAACTATACTACTAACTACTACTATAACTACTTAATTAGTTCTCAGCGAGATCGAACCCACGCCTCCCGGTGCAGTAGGCAGAGAGCTACTACCAACATACCGAAATCAAATCTTCCAGACAGGTTGTTCACGATAAAATAAGTAAGTAGGTATATACAGGGTGTCCCAGAAAGTATGGTCAAGCGAAATTCCAGAGATAGAACACCCTTTGGGGTACCCGAATCACCCCCATGTATGTTCCGCGATTTCTTATAGTTTTCGAGTTATGAATTTTTTTCCGAATTTTAGAAAATTTTCGACTTGAACCACTTAAAAAATTCTAAAAAAAAAAAGTAGAAAACTTTCTTAATATTTTTTTTTTGCTACTTCTTATCGTGTCACTGATTCTTTCGAACCAAGTGTGGTGAAAGGATTTTAAGTGCGCCTCGAAGAGGCTCCTTTCGTGCACTTGACACATATTTTCGAACTTTTTAGGTTCTACGATATGCCGGTTTCCTCACGATGTTTTCCTTCACCGTTTGAGAGCACTGGCATAGTGTACATAAATTTTTGGGCAGAAAAACTCATTGGTACACGACTGGATTCGAACCCACGACCTTAGGATCGGAAGGCGGGGCCGCTACCACTAGGCCACCAGCGCTCTCTTTGCTACTGAATACTGATGAGTGTTTCTTTTACGCATAAAATAATTGGCGACGTAACTTTGATAAAAACTATGAATATGTTGGTGTAAAGTCAGAAAATTACGTTCGGTGAATTATGACTTCAATTTTCAACTTTAAATTAAAAATCTTAACAAGTGATTCCATGGTTTTATAATAAGTTTAAAAACTTTTACAAACTCCCAGCTTTTATAATTATTAAAAAAAAAATAGGTCTTAATAGGCTACTTTGGCTAAAATCAGCCTTCAAAGACGGCGAGGTGGAAAATTCTTAAAATTAGCTATCTGATTAGAAAATAGATTTAGACCATTTTATAATTTCTAGGCTTAATTCGTTTGTTAACTAACCAAAAATGACTGCGGAAAAAGTAATATTTAATTAATATTTGAAGATATGAGTAACATTTATTAACAAAAAAAATCTTAATGTCGACCTTCTAGGTCGATACAAATCCTACACCGTCGTAAAAAGTTTTCCTTTAATCGTATGAAAGCTATTCTATTTGCCTTATTTTTTTCTTGGGCCTGTCTTAATTTTGTTCTTAATTGGGCCATATTTCTGATTTCTTTGGCGTTAACTAATTCTTTGTAGTAGTCCCAACACAAAGAAATCGATCGATATTATGTTAGTGTTACTCCGAATCCTGACAACAAAGCAGGTGTACTCCAAGGCTCTGTGCTGTGGACCAGCGTAAACACCAACATGATAAGGTAAATGAAAAAATACAACAATCATCTATAATAAGTATGTAATTATTAGAACATAAATAATGTACTCTGGGCCAGGAAAACCACTTATAAAATTAAAATATTTTCTCGCAAAATATAAACAATAAAACTTATAACTAAGTATAAAGATTTCATAATAAAAAACTATACAACAGAAAAAAATGTTTCCAAAATGAACTTATGTTAGTTAGGGTGATTGTCCCTAAAACTATTTACATTATCACTTATCATTACACCTTGCTAGTCCTTATTTACAATTTCATTGCGAGACTACCGGTCGACAAACCTTCAGATTTATTGAGTTCTTAAACTTGCAGCCTAACATTGGCCTTCAGTTGATAGGTAATCTTTATATACATGATTTATTTATAAACGATTTAAATTAGACCACTCCTTAGGAAGTCAACAGGAGCGTGGCCGGGTGTGAAAGAGAAGGGGATTAGACTAAACGAGCGAAATTTTAAATGTTTTGTTTGATTGCTGATTGTTCCGAGATCGCTATCAGTATCAGTAATGTTTGGTAGAAATCCATGTAGTCGATTTATATTCTGAGGATTTCCATAACTTCGATCGAGGGTTTTAAAATGTTTGTATAATAACATATTTTGAAGAGATCCACGGTCGGGCGGCTAATACACCGCTCGTCGCTACCGGGTCTCAATATTTTCAGAGTTCTTTGAGCGAATGCGACTTGGCTAAGACCTTTGTTTTACCGGCTTTACCGGCAGTTGTCACTCATCGGCTAAAGGTTCGTAGCGGTAGGCGTTCATTGGGCGGATGTCGGTAATCGGTGTGATAGGCTAGCGCTTCTCTGGCGGACTACTACTGCATAAACAGCTCATCGACGTGCTAGCGTCCTCGCCGACTGGTCTCGCCGGTATACTGGGTTCTGGCGTCCGTTTCATAGGCGCAAGCGGGTTGGTGTCACTATCGGTTTCACAAGGGTCAGTGAAGTCTCGTTTATAGGTACCGGATTCTAGCGACCCAACGTGGGCCGCAGGAATCGGTCGTCAGTAACCAGAGTGCTTAGTTGCGCTCACTGTTTAATTTACGAATCGGGCTCGCAGAACACTAAAACAGTGATCACAAATCACTCTGGGGGCACACAGGAGAGGGTTGATGCTGTTAGCGTTTGTCTGGCGGATGGTCTGTCTGCGGCTGTGCGTCGGGCGGCGCTAGCGGCGCGTCGGGCTCGGCGAGCGCGCTCGGCGGCGGCGCGGGCGCGGTGGCGGCGGGGGGCGCGGGGGCGGGGGCTAGCACGGGCGCGGGCGCGGGGGACACTCGCAGCTTGGCGCGCGGCCGCCACGCATCAAGCAACGCCTCAACACGCTCGTCGGTCGGCCCCCAACGTGCGAAGCCACCCGCATTCTGCAGCCACACGACAACCGTGCCGCCGCCCCAGCGGAAGTAGATCTCGTTCCTGTACACGGTAGGACTATTCCAACATTTGTATTGTGTTGCGCTCACTCTCGTCTGGGCTGTGCGAGCCGGTTTTTAGATGGAGACACTTTAAACGCTCTTGATGAACGTGTACAAAAACGGGCTCGCACGAAAATATCTTTAAGGAAAGAGTGCTACACAATCGACCGCATCGTCACTTTACATAGGGTGAGCGCTTTACAACTTGTACAAAAAAACAATACGATAGTAAAAACAGGGTTTCAGATTATGTCTGTCCATAAGGCAGATTTCGATGAAATATAAGTATAGTTAGTAGCTGGCGAGCAAAACCGCAGCGACCAGAAGCTTGCATTATTACTACAACTACTACACAATGAGTGTAGGCTATTCAGATTTCAACTCTCGGGGTAGGTAGGGTAAACTTACTTGGGCATAAAATGTTGAAATCCATGTCGGTATTCGTGTTCAAATGCAGGAATTACCACCTGAAAACAAATAATAAATCATCAAACCAAAATAAACTAGTTTTCAGTCAACTCCAATGCCATCTAGGAATGAATTGGAAAGTATTTGTTTTTAGATGAGCTTATATAATACATACACTACTTATTAGTACTTATTAGTAAACTCTTACTCTACTTGGAGTACTTATAGAAAACTCTTTTTTTAATCTGAAAGATTGGTCCTATAGAAATTTCATCAAAATCAGTTTTCTTGAGGTTTATATAGTGTTACTAAAGTGGCAAGCTAAAACGGCTATATAGGGCGCCACAAGCCGGCGAGCTAAAGGTATAAACCGCCAGTGGAGCACCTACAAAACCGCGGTTTTTTAGGGCTTGTCGGTTTTAGCTCGCCAATGGATCACCCACTTAACACGACTTTCTTTTATATAATAATATATTGTTAGCCGGTTTTGGGAGTGGGGAATCCCTGCGTCGTAATGCGTAGCTGTATGGTAGGAAATTTTGGTGTTTAAAAGTTAAACCGTGTTCTAGCGATAGATGATGATGATGAGGAAGGCGCTAGGCGCTACCTGTTTCCGTTTGAAGTGGCTGGCCTGCAGCTTGTGCAGCGCGTGCGTGTGCGTGTCGGGCCACTCGGGCAGCACCACCACGAAGCTGAGCGGCTCGGCCGACTCCTGCAGCAGGCGCTCCATGTGCCGCAGCGACGCCTCCAGCAGCTCCTCGCAGTGCGGCGGGTGCGCCACCATCGACCCCGCCACCGGACGCAACTCCAGGAAAGGCCTGGTAAACACAATACTCGTTAAAAAGATCAGAACATCAAACTCTTCAAAGAATTCCTGAAAATAGTTCTAATGAAAACTACTTTTTAACAGACTTCAAATAAAAAAGGAGGTTAGCATTTCTGTTATATTTTATTTTTAATTTTTTGTTGTAGCATAACTTCGTCAGTACATTTAATGCCATTATTCATTCGATATCTTATAGACACAAATTAATAGGTACCTAATGGGAACACGGCTTTAAAATTGATCATCAAAACGAACAAAACGAAGTGCTTGAGTCTGAGTCGAACCTCAAGCACTCTCAAGCATATATTATAAAAAATCTATGCTTGAGGCTTGACTCAGACTCGAGCACTATTACTAAAGACGGGCCTTAGAGTCTGCTGTAAAAACTCTTACCCTCTTGATCCGAAATAGGCGTCGGTATCAGCGAACGCTGAGCAATACTGCTTGAAGTACGAGTCGAGCGGACTCGCGAAGCACTCGGAGCTGACTCCGAAGCAGCGCTGCAGGCACTGCAGCACCGGGACCGGTAGCGCCATCTGTGAGAGATGCGCCTCGCTGCCGGCGCCTATCCACGCCGCGTACCGCCGGAGCAGGCACCACACGCGGGAGAGGAAGTATTCGAACTTCTTGTCGTAGATACAGTTCATGCGGTATAGCACTTCCTGAAAAAGAAAAGTTCAAGACTGTGGCAAGTTCGGCAAGTTTATCATGCGCACTTGATGTGCGGGCAGGTTTTTCCGCAAGTAGGCCGCTGGCAGGCCCTTTTTGCGTGACCCTTAACACGTGTTGCTCGAACTTTTTTAGGTTCTACAACACGCCGGTTTCCTCACGATGTTTTCCTTCACCATTTTGAGAATACTGGCATAGTGCTCATACATTTTTCGACAGAAAAACTCATTGGTACACGAGTGGATTTGAACCCACGACCTTCGGATCGGAAGGCGGGGCCACTACCACTAGACCACCATATGCTCTCTTAAAAAAAAACTGTGCTCAAGCCTGTGATGAACGCACTTTTTAAATCAACGCGACCATTATGCGTCATTGAATGGATTAAACGGGTATTAATGGCAATTACTATTATTACTTTTTTATATTTCCTAATGTTTCGACCGTGTTAAAACTGCCGTGGTCGCAGGTAAATACCCGTTTAATCTATGTAGTAGTGATGAACGCCTTAGGCTTAGACATTCTGTCAGCTTTTTTGTTGGTACGAACCTTGATCGCCTTTTAGGGAATGATTTTCTTTGAAAACTAAGAAAAACAATATAGGGCTGTTTCTTCAGAAACAGCGCCTCGATAATGGTATGCGGAGTGAAAGCAATGATAAAGAAAATCATGTCTGAGGAGTATATTGGGGTATTGGGTCTGATTCTTCAGAAAGAAACCGAGTCACAGTAATGGATGTGGAGTGGGTAATGATATGGAAATTGAATACACAATAAACATTTAGAATAACAAAGAAACAACAACGGCTGCAAGACGGTCTCACCGGAACTAAAAATCAGCGAATTATTCAAACTTACCAACTTCTGCAAGTAAGTGGCATTGATAATCTGGGTCTCGCCGAGGTAGCGGATTAGCGTCTGGTCGCGCTCTACGACATGCTCGACAATAGGTGGCCGCGGCGATGGATTCGCGAAATGGACGTTATAGCAAAACACCTTGCGTAGTGCAGACTCCTGCTGTGTACCTGACAGTTCCTGAATAAACACTCAAATATATTAAAACATTCTTTATTGCACCAAAAAATAAGATCATAGAATATAATCATAGATATAGGTAGCGGCACATAACTTTAGCGCTGCGCAGAAGTCAAAAATAAGGTACCTGAGGGGGGCTCGCGGTATGAAGGGTGGGCGTACGTAGCGCTGATTGGCTCTCCAGTCGCACTCTGCTCTCTGTATCAATAGGACACTCTGCACACATCCACACATCCTGTGTGCGCGACATGCGCACACTACGACGCATGCGCAGCTATCCCCTCCGCGTATCGCTCAGCGCTAAAGTTATGTGCCGCTAGTTATAGGAGATTCTTCAAGTTAAACACCTAACCGAAATTTGTTGCGTCCTTGATAGAATAAACCTGTTTATTCATTTATGATTTCAAATGATGCTATCACGGTACTAAATAAACAAGCCTACCTGAAGTCCATTTTCTTTCAAAAGAGCACTGTGTTTTTCCCTGATTTTGCGAGCATATTCTGCAGACAAGTGGTATATCTTCAAGCAAATACCCTCCACTGAAGCCTTGACAGTTTCTGCTAAATGTGGCTGGCATTGTCTCTGTAAAAGAATAATAGTTAGTATAAACTAATGTCCAGAAAATTTATCAGACACTGACAAATCTTTTTTAAGTGATTACAATCCATATTGGTATCTGTATTGTTATTTGTTAGTGCACATTAACAATAACAGGGTGGTTTTATGGGAAGGGCGGTGATTACCAAGTCTGAAACCACGAGAGTTAGGGAAAAGTCGTGAAAGGAGTCATGCCCTCGATTTATAAGAAAAACATAACTGCATATTTATTTTTTCCAAAATCTTTTACTTTTGACGAAAATGGAACCGAATTCAAAATTCTAGAGGGAAAGAAAAGATTTATGAAAAAAATATATAGGATGTTATTTTTTATAAATCGAGGGAATGACTCCTTTCACAACTTTTCCCTAATCCACCTGGTTTCGAACTTGGCCATCACCAACCTTCTGTGCTGGCCTGCATCCATAAAATTAAGCATCACTTGCAACCGGCACCCACACATTTCAAACCTAAACACAGCAACGCTGCTTGACAGCAGAATAAGCATGGTGGTGGTAGGTACTTCCCCAGATGAACCCTTCTACTGCTGTCCGAATATGCTCTTACTATTTTATGTAAATTCATTGCAAGTTTTTTATAACTTACCCTTAAATGAGCTAGTCTATCTTGAAAGTCATCATAGGTAGCACCGACAGTTCGTCGGAGCCACTGGAATGTGTCCTCGGCATTCCATTTCACAACTTTACGGCTCTCAGGAGATGCATTTCTAGATTCGATCATTTTTTTTGCAGCCTCTGCATATCTTGACAATTGTTTTCTAGCATCTCCAGTGAATTTAGGATGTGTCAGTTTTATGGGAATGTCATTCATGATTTCTTCGTACATAGACCTTGATATTTCTGGAAAGCAATGGCTAGGCAATAGAGGATCTGAACCGCCTTGGTCATTCACTTTTCTTTCCATCAACCAACGATTGAAAGAGTCTTTAGGTGCATCTATACCTTCTCTAGTGTGGCAAAGCTCTTGATAGCATTGCCTTAGTTTAGTAGCCAGTGTAAACCTGAACGCTTCTATTTCTGGATGTGGATGAGGACATATAGTTGGTGGACGCTCGTAAATAACAATATTTGTACTTGTTTCTAAGTCCCATGGGCCTGCTAAAATAAACTTTTTTGGGGGAGGACCATTATCTTCAGAAGGACGGCGCTTGTTGCCACTCGGCGTCATGTTTCCTGCACCTGATGGACCAGTGTGGCATATTCCCAACGGGTCAGTTATTGGATCGAAGTCCCGTTTCACCGCTGGCAGTTCCCACATAGATTCACCAGACAATTTGTTCCAAAAGTAGGGTCGATTCTCTCGCTTGGACCAGTACTTGCGCCACCCTTGTTGGATGAGATCAGGATGTAACTCCGCGGCCAAGTGCGGCGCGAGAGGAACCGGCGCACCGGGTGTGTGAGGTGTCTCGCCACTCGAGCTCGGTGATGATTGGATCTCGGGCGAGGAGTCGCTGTGAGTAGTGCTACTCTCCCACGTCGAAGAACCGGCGACAACTTTATCCCGACTATCATTCATGTTTGATCCTTTTTATCACCCGGACGATGGGAAATACATACATCTATTTTTATTTATACTGATAAAATAAAATATCGTTCAGAGCTAATAAGTTTCCAATAAGTATACTTTTTTGTTGAAACAGTACCTAGTTACTCCAAGATAGCGCCAAGAACTCCAGAAAATTAATTCGGTTCACAGAAGATAACACGTATGTATCTTTCAAAATGTTAAGTGCTTTACAAATAAATAAAAGGTAAATAAAACAATACGTAGACACGCAATCGTATGTTTCTTTTACGAAAAAAATAGCAAAGCGTACTCTACAACCAAGCGAGCACAGCCATTGACCGCCATCACGAAACGAATGAATGAAATTATATACAGACAAGAGGAGGCTGACTTGACTGAATGGAATGAATAGGAAAATGACAGTCAGGGTTGCCAAATGCCAAGTAATTATTACTTGCTTGAAGTCTCTTGAAGTGCTTGAAGTACATTTGACTTTCATTGTTTCGTTTTCTGTCATTTTGGGAAGTCACTTATCTTTTTCATTGTAATCGTTTTTCTGGTGATAGTTAGAGTTCTGTCTGTTGTGTAATTTCGGTGGTTTTTTCACTGTGTCTATTGACTGACTTATTTGACTAAAAAATATTTTATTGTAATCTAGACTCACTGGCAAAATTTATCCAAAATGGGCAGATGCCATAACATAAATAAGAAGAAGAAGACTTTGCATTGGTATCTTTGTATTTGTATACGAAATCGTTGTTGTTGAACATAAATTAAATAGAATACTCAATCTAGTCAAGGTATAAAGACAAAATTCACAAAAACAAATAGATCTGACGATTTGCCATGAGCACTCCGACCCCAACTCCGACTGTTCCTCAGATTGACCGCGAATTAGACCTTTCGAATACTGGTAGAGGAGTGTGGCTTGTAAAGGTACCAAAGTATATCGCAAATAAATGGGAAAAAGCAACTGGAAATATCGAAGTGGGAAAATTAAAGATATCCCGTGCACCAGGACAGAAAGCACAGGTGCAGTTGTCGCTCTCGGAAGCAGTTCTATGTCTCAAGGACCCTGGTGAGCAGTCCATACCAAAAGAACATCGTCTCGACGTGTCCACCGTTACGAGACAGTCTTTGGGGGTCTTTTCACATGTTGTCCGTAAGTTACTACTCTGTTACATACCTACAAAATATTTTGATACTATGTTTCTTACAATAACTTATAAATAAAATAAATAAATATTGTGGACAATTCACACAACACTACCCAGCCCCAAACTAAGCAGAGCTTGTAATATGGGAACCAGATAGCTGATATAATACTTGAATACATTTTTTTTTTTTTGTAAATACATACTTAGAATACAATATAACACCCAGACAGAGAACAAACATTTATGTTCACCACACAAATATTTGTTCTCGGTGGGGATCGAACCCACGACCTACGGCGCAGAAGGCAGAGCTACTACCAACTGAGCTAGAGGCCAGTCATAGAAGCAAAACTCCAGTAGAAGTAAAACGCCAGTCATAGAAGTCACTTATAGAAGTAAAACAATTGTTTTGGCAGGCATGTACTTTGTTTTACCAGCTATGAAGTGTCTACTAATGTCTTATCCTGTTTCAGCAACTACTACAGATTCTGTGGTACCTGAGTCAGAAAAACTGTTCATGGAAGGAAGAATAGTACAAAAACTAGAATGTAGGCCTTTTGCTGACAACACATACTATAAGCTGAAGTCTGAATCAATCAGGAAGGCATCCATGCCTCAACGACAAGTACAACAGTTAGACAGGATAGTGCAGAACTTTAAACCAATTTCTGATCACAAGCATAACATTGAATACCAAGAGAAGAAAAAGGCTGAAGGCAAGAAAGCACGTGATGATAAAGATTCTGTTCTCAATGTTCTTTTTGCTGCATTTGAGAAACATCAGTACTATAACATCAAAGACCTACAAAAGATAACAAGACAACCAATAGTATATCTGAAAGAGATCTTGAAAGAAGTGTGTAATTACAACCTGAAAAATCCACATAAGAATATGTGGGAACTGAAGCCGGAGTATAGACATTATAAGCAAGACACTCCAGCTGATTCTAAAGAAGATAAGAATAGCTCTGACAGTGACTAGTAGCTGATGGAACCAATTATGTGATGGCCAATCAGCATCGTAATATTATGAATCAATGTAAATCCTGCTATCAATCTTCTCAAGTTTCAATTTGGATACCGTACTACTTCATCGTGAAAATAATGTGATTCATAATGATGAGTTCTAATGTCGAAACATAATACAAAATATCTTGCTTTAATTATTGAGTGTTCTTGTTGTGTCACTAGTTAATTATTATTATTTATTTATAAAGGATCAGCTTTTGAACCAGTTGGGTTCAAGCGGGGCTGCTACCACTAGGCCACCAGTGCTTGCTGTGTTCTATTTACATCAAACAGTTATATTAGCATTACATAGTATTCCTACAGTTAAATAGTTATACTATAAAATAATTTGGATATTACTTTATTACTTACCTACTTGTGTATACCTATATGTTTAGAACGTGGGTAGGTCAAAATTGATAGAAAGATCACAGTAGGTATTTAATCACTTTTCAAGGTCGAAGAAAAGTTGACAATTTGATCGTTTTTAACCATGTTCGGGTCGGCTTTAAACGCAAAAAAGAAGAAAAAAAACATAATTATGTTTAATGGTGTTAATGTTTCAGGTTTGGAAAAAAAGGCCACCATTTTTAACAAAGCCACTAAGGTCCGACTTGTCTATTGCCGAGTATTGCCTGACTTGACTTGATTCAAAACAATTCTAAGGCCCGTATTCCGAAACAGCGCTTGAGTCTGAGTCGAGCCTCAAGCATAGATTTTATGACAGTTCTCCATTGAAAAGTGTCAAAAATCTGTGCTTGAGGCTCGACTCAGACCTAAGCACTGTTTCAGAATACGGGCCTTAGTATCCCTTCAGCTTCACTCTGGCAAAATTGATCCAAAATGGACAGATACCATTAATTAAAAAGAAGAAGACTACATAGTTTTCTTACTTTTTCCAAGCTTTTCCCCTGCTTTTCCCACTTACGGAATGTCAGTCATCTGCTCTCGTTTAGGAGTGGGTTGGAACCTTGGAGGAATTAGAAATGGAGATGTCAAGGCAGGGCTTTCCCCTCTGCCGATCATATAACGATCTCGATCATATCCTTTTAATAAAACTGTTTTACTCGCAACCGCAGCCATTGTGTGTCGTTTCATGTCGCGAAGTGGAGCTCCGTGAAAATGGTGAATTGCATGGTAGTTTCTTGTAAAAGACGATCAGAGACATCAAACTTCCGGGAACATGGTATTTCCTACCACAAGGGAGTATTATTTTGTCAATTGTGTTTGTAATTTTGTAGAATTTAAGTTCAAAAGAAATACCGGTTGCGACAGATTAGCGACAGTATTACGACACCATTGTCAAAGAATAAACCTTGGTAGAAGGCATAGTGTTGGGAAAAGTTGAATGAAATTGATGAATGAATGAATGATAAAATAAACGTTAAATTATTATCACATAATGTGTTGTCTAATTACGTATTTGGTGTTTTTTAAGCCCCCGACGTAAAAACGACGGGATGTTATGAGTTTGCGGTGTCTGTGTGTGTGTCTGTCTGTCCCATCGTAGTTCCCGAATATCGGTTTACATTTATTCACAAATCCCACAATATGGGTATCCTAGGTACCAGTAATCAAACCCTCTACTCATCAATGTATAAAATAGGACATGACATCATACTCAAAAATAAAGTCGTGGGCGTAGTGAAAACATTTTTTTGCCTATTTTATATTTATTTTATGTCCTGTGCAGGTTTCCAAAAAATCCTGTTGCTTGAAGAGTGGACTAAATTTTTTGGCCAAAAAACAACTTGGCATGCAACAAGAACGAGTGTGATTTGCTCGGAACATTTTGCAGAAAGTTCTCAAACTCGGGCAAACAAACATCTGCGTTCACCACACAAATATTTGTTCTCGGTGGGAATCGAACCAGCGCCTCCGGCGGAGAAGGCAGAACTGCAAACTTCGCTGTGATGTGAAGGCTGACGATGTAATGTGATTTCACTTTATTTTATTTTTTTCAATTATTCAGTAAAAGACTAAACTTATGTGTACTATGCTATAACATGTTAAGAACTATTGATTCGAACTTATAACCACTAATAAAACATAACAACTAAATTCAGTTCTTTTATTTTCTGACTGTTACAAAATGTGAAACCTGTTGTGCATAACTTATTTAAATTACCTTTACCTAAAAACCCATTTCATTCATTATTTTATTCATCGTTCAATTTACCGGTCTTACTGAATGCCCATCACTAGAGATTATCCTAATGTGAGTCTAGACACTGCGTAACTACGTTATATTTTTTATCTGTGTGCAAATTTTAAGATCGTGTGCGAGATTGTCAATGTGTGTGTTTACATGAATAGGATTTTGCTATGCGCGTGTGCCATGCGTGTTTACCTCGTCCCCCGTCAATTTTGGCAGAAAATATTGTTCGTGGATTTAAACGTTGACGCCTCCATTTCTAATTCCTCCAAGGTTGGAACAGGTAAAATAAGAAACCTGTTCCGCCTGTTCCAGTTCCAGTAAAACAACAGTTCCAAAATAACAGCTGGTTGTGTTGCATGCAACATAGTATTTTCCGAACGCAACACCTGTTCTCTGCTTGTAACAGGCTATCTCGTTCTAACAAAGGTAAGATGCGTAAGCTAGAATAGAGAAGAGCATGTTCCGTGCGTGGCGTCTCCTTCTAACAAAAGTAATCTCCATAAGCTAGAATAAAGAGACGCATGTTTCGGCAGATTCGGGCTGTTGTGGAATGGAACTGGAACTGGAACAGGCTCTCATTGGTTGGTTTAGACAACAGTTCCAAGCTGTTATTTTAAAACACCTGTTGTTTTGTTATCTGTTCCGATATATATGCCTCACATGTTCCGTGCGTGGCGTCTCCTTCTAACAAAAGTAATCTCCCTATGCTAGAATAAAGAGACGCATGTTTCGGCAGATTCGGGCTGTTGTGGAATGGAACTGGAACAGGTTCTCAGTGGTTTAGACAACAGTTCCAAGCTGTTGTTTTAAAATACCTGTTATTTTTACCTGTTCCGATATATACGCCTCACTCCTACTCTCGTTTAGAGAGTTTATATTCCTTGGTCATATTCTGTGTGCAGTGCGGCCTGCGGCTACTTGACTAAACACTATTTCATTTGACACTGATAAAATTCATTGTCGAAATGACGGTCAGGTAGGTAAATGTCAGACAGAGAAAAAAAAAGAAGAAGAAACCAGACTACGAGTATGTAATGTAAATTAGCGATGGGCGATTGCTTCAAAAAAAAACAATCGAATGAATCGAAAATTGCGCTACTGCGCATTCGAGTTCCTCCCCATGATTATTCGAACAACAATCGACAAACTACTAACTACTATACATGTAAGTATGCGTGCGGTGCGGTGAACTGCGCTGCGGAAGGCCACGCGGGGCGGTGCATGCGGGGGCGGGACGCTGTTGCGTCGATTGTTTCTAAGTAATAATACTTCGGTTGCATTTAATGTTAACACGTAGGTAGTATATTTTAATATTATGTACATACATTTTATAGAAATGTAAAATTGACCTTGTCAAGTAAAAAGTATAGTTACCAAAATAATGTTAGAAGGTAGATTTCTAGCTATAAGTTAATTTTCTGTAAGAAAATATATTTCAAATAAGCATCTATAATATTTTCTAATTCCTCCAAGATCTATAAGTACCTTTTTTACTTAATTTTTATTCTAGTCTGTGTTTTCCTTAGTTAGAAACTCTTTACCTACCCTTCCATTCGTAATTTGTTATACTTTAAAACAAATTAATTAATGTAATAACTTAAATCGCATAATTGCATTAAGTAACGGCGCACGGACTTAATCTATAGATTTGTAGCGCAGCGCACGCCCGACGCACCATCTTTTGTAACTACTGATTCAGTAGTACGCACGAAAGTAGTAGTTAGGTGCGTTGCGTGAATGCGTGACCGCGCGGCAAAAATAGTAGTTAGGTACGTTGCGTGAATGCGTGACCGCGCGGCAAAAATAGTAGTTAGGTGCGTTGCGTGGTTGCGTGGCGTGACCGCGCGGCAAATAGTAGTTAAAGTTGGTGCTAGTCGTTGTCGCCGTGCGCCGCACGCCACACGCGGCGTCAGTCGATAACAATCGACTAGTTTCAATTGTTATCGACTTTTATCGACTGAACCGAACAATCGACTAATTCGATAAAATATAGTAGTAATCGCCCATCGCTAATGTAAATGTACTTTTCCGGCGGCGCTCTTGTATTTACGAAATTGAATTTTTATTTTAACTTTTAGGGCTAAAGTTTTTTGTAATATTCGACTATTTTTCTTTTTCTTCTTTCTTTGTAAGCATAATTACGTTAAATCTCACTGCACTCATTTGACATTGATTTTTTATTAAACGTTTCATCATTAAATAATAATAGGTTGATGACGCACACTAGCAAACAATTAGCAAACATTTTTTTTAAGGAAGTCAAATCTTTCCGTAACTTTGGCTTTTACTGGATGCAACTATGTAAAAAAAAGAAAAAAGGTGTTCCTCACGACAGGGATAGGGTGATGATGATGTTAGATTTCGTGACTCTAAGATATTTTCGAATTACAGATACGCTAGTAGTTACTATGACACGGTAACGTCACAGAATAGATAATAGTTTGTAGGAAGCATACCAAGGCGTTTTTCGTGACTGTAGTAGGTATAGGTACATACCTATTATAGATTTTATGAACTAGCGGCCGCCCGCGTAGTAGTGGTCAATTGGTACATGATTTTATAGATCTACTGCATTTATTTAGGTATTATGAATAAGGTAGGCAAGGCACTGATGAAGACACCAACGACGAGCTTCGCCAAATTCACCATCCACACTTGATGTGCGGGCTGGTTTCCGCAAGGCCTCTAGTGGGCCCTTGTTGCGTGGCGCTTGACACGAACGTGTTGCTCGAACTTTTGTGGCTTCTACAACACGCCGGTTTCCTCACGATGTTTTACTGGCATAGTGCACATAAATTTTTCTACAGAAAACTAATTGGTACACGACTGGATTTGAACCCACGACCTTAGGCGGATCGGAAGGCGGGTTCGCTACCACTAGACCACCAGTGCTCTCTGCCAACGAGCTTATCTGATGGTGGATTCAGAGGAGCTGGTAATCATTAAAATCATATAGGTAGGCGTTCTGTGTGAAAATGGGACTTCTCAGCAAATAGGTAGGTATGTACTTATAGGTACATAGGTAGGTAACTTATCATCATCATTATTATTAAAAGCCTGTTGCGTCCCACTGCAGGGCAAAGGCCTCCCTTCCTTCTCTCCATTTATCTCTTGTTTGGGCTACTGTGGATCATCATTGTTATTATAAATTGTACAGATTTGTATTTTTGTAACAAATAAACTCAAAAACTACTGGACTGATAAATTTCTTTTGCCACTATAATGCTGAATTATCCTCGAATAACATAGTTACATTATACCTAGTTCGAGCAAATTAAACCTACAGGACATGAGTCTATCACCAATAACTCTGCCTCTGTAGTTCAGTAACTACTGAGTAGTTCGACAGGTGGTACAAATGAAATGAAATGAAATATATTTATTTGCAAGAAGTATGGTACAATTATTAGATCAAGAATTTTGTATATCGGAGAATGATATACAAAATTCAAACAAAACGTAGAAAATTTAAGTAAAATTAAAATGAATCAGTGTGTCAGAATAATAACAATAATCAATTCAGAATAATAATTCTTAAAGAAAATAGAAAATAATTTATATGAAATCTTTAACGCTATAAAATATTGATACAACATTGTAGATATCTTTAGTAGGTAGTTACTTCATCACACACATCTACCTAGTTACTTCATTCACAATCTGACTTCACACACTTTTGGCAGGGTTCTAGACACACATCTAAAGTCTGGTCTACCACTTTCTAGCGCTAAATTTGACACACATCTTCAGCCCACTGAAGATGAAAGCCCACGAGGTGTCTGGCATGCGGCAGAGGTGTCCAGCCCTGAAGAATTAAAAGTTCTTCTCATTAATGATGACTGCCCAGTTCTAACTATGCGTAGAAGTTGCTTAGGAGCGGTTGGTTCCCAACGCTGCTGGAGGCATTGGAGTCGTCTGTGCTGTAGGACATGGTAAATACTCTTCAGATGATAATAATAAGACAGATCATTAGCTAAAAATGCTGTTGCAGCCATCGCATTTCTGTCTTACTAATATTCCGGTGGATTTTATTTATTTCGTAAATAGAGTAGCTCGTATCTCTTCTTCTTCTTAATGAATCTTGAATGGCATCCACAATGGCATCTGTCCTTTTCGGATTTAAACAGTAGCAATCAGAAGCAAGCATGACATTGACCTCTTGACATTTGACAGTTTGAGATGTCAGTTTTGACAGTTGTAATTTATGATTTATGCACACAAATGTAGATATACATACGTATACGCACACATAAACTATAGAAATCTGCTTCTTCTTTTTTCGTGAAAATAAGATCGGCCCTTTTCCGGACTTTTCCTCAACCAAACACAACAATCAATTTTCTTTCACTTTGTATGAAAGAAAGGAGGGATATTTCACAAATCACAATCTAAAATAAGGTTCTTTCGTCCAAGCTTTTGTAAATCGTAAAAAGAAGTATTCACAACACCCTCTCCTACCGCAGGTATAGCCATCATTTTAGCCAATTAATTTACTATAACAAATTGTTAGATGATTGAGATAGAAGCTGATAATTACATTTCTAGACATGATTACAATGGTTGGAATATAGTAGATTCGACTTATCCTGCTCACAGCTTATCCTATCAAAAATTCTTCGAAAATCATTTACTAGAAAACTTGCCATGTATAATTCAGAATGTTAGTACATCTTGGGAATGTTCCGAGAAATGGACAGTAAACGATCAAATAAATTATGAATATTTAGCACAAACTTATGGGGACTTGGAAGCCCCTATTGCAGATTGTAATGACATCTTAGACTATGCCCAACGCACAACTGTAATGAAAGTTGGAGAGTTTTTAAATTATATGCAAAGCAGTCCAAGGAATAGTCTTCTTTATTTAAAAGATTTCCATCTAAAAAAATTACGGCCAAATGATAATTTCTATATGATCCCATTGCTATTTAGTTGTGATTGGCTAAATGAATATGCCCACGACAAAAATGAAGACGACTTTAAGTTTGTTTATATTGGCCCCAAAGGTTCCTGGTAAGTAGAGATCCCTGACTTTCCCTATTATGTTACCTTAACATTTGATGTTAATGTAATTTCACTAACCTACTTGTTTCAGGACTCCCTTACATGCAGATGTTTATTGTTCGTATAGCTGGTCCGTCAATGTGACTGGAAGAAAAAAATGGACTTTATTCCCACCCGGAGAAGAAAGAAAACTCAAAGACAAACAAAGCCAACTGCAACTTTTATTTGATAAAAAACAGAATGTTGATGTGAAGCACTATGAAGTAATTCAAGAAAAGGGTGATGCCCTTTTTGTACCATCGGGATGGTACCACCAGGTTGAGAATCAATTGGATACTATTTCAATCAATCACAATTGGAACAATGGCTGTAACATTCAGTTTATGTGGGAGGTTCTTAACCAGTCTTTGAATGATGTTGAACATGAAATTGGACAGTTTAAAGACTCACCTGACTACTATTGGGACTGCCAAAACCTACTTAAGGCCTTATGTGGTGCTAACTTTGAATCATACATAAATTTTATAACACATATTGCTAAAAAGAGATTGACACAATTGACAGGCCAAGTAAATGAATGTGATACCCCATGTTTTGGTGCTAATCAATTAAAATTTGATTTAACGATGATACTTAATGTAATAGAGTTGATAATATCACATCCTAATTATTGCATGAATCAAGAGGTGTTGAAAAATAATAATTTTTCCTTACTTAAGCAAGAGATTGTAGAAACCCTTACAAACTTAAAACAAGCAGGTAGGTAGGTAGTAGGTGAATTGTATTTTCAGTACCTATGTATTTACAAAAAAAATGATTCCAAGCATTAATTCGGCTATCTGGTTCCCATAGTACAAGCTCTGCTTATTTTGGAGCTAGATAGTGCTAATAAATTAATACATATTGTGGATAATGCACAAAACACTATCTAGCCCTAAATTAAGCCGAGCTTGTACTATGGGAACCAAATAGCTGATATAATACTGCGGTATCATCAGAGCTACGGACGATGCGGCAGGAAACGATGAGGTTACCTCCACCGGCCTTAAGCTTGGAAGCGGAACTCTCGAAAGCGGACGAGAGAACCAAGACATTTTTGTTTTTTGTAAATACATATACTTAGAATACATTAGAACACCCAGGCAGAGAACAAACATCTGTGTTCACCACACAAATATTTGTTCTCGGTGGCTGCAGATCGATCCAACGACCTACGGCGCAGAAGGCAGAGCTACTACCAACTAAGCTGAGAGCTGAGAGGCCAGTCAAAGTCAGTGCTGTGTGTGGATTGTCCATAATATTAACCTATTATGTATTTTTTTATTTATCTTTCTACCTAGTGCAATGTACTTAATTATCTCAGGCACTGCTTACCCTATTAAAATATGTTTAATAAAAGTAAAAAAAATGATTTTATTCAGACGTCTATAACCAAGTGCTTTTCTAACATATTTATGAAAAGCCAAGAAACTTGGGGTGCTTAACCGAGCCAAACGGTATTTAACATCTAAACAGCGGCTTTTGCTATATAAAGCACAAGTACCTACGTCCACATGTAGAATACTGTTCCCATGTATGGAACGGGGCACCCAAGTACCAGCTACAACGATTTGACTCCCTACAGAGAAGGGCCGTTAGAATCATCGAAGATCCCAAGCTCACCGAAACCTTGGAGCCGCTCAGCCAACGCCGCGACATTGGTTCTCTGTGTGTTTTCTACCGCCTCTATAACGGCGAGTGTTCCGATGAGCTGTTTTTCACATTATCCCCGCTTCGAGATTTTATCACCGCTCTTCTCGTCACCGAGACCGAGCTCATCCACACATTGTCGATCCCTGGGTGTCTCGCACGGCTCGCTTCTCGAGATCATTTCTCCCCCATACCCAAAAATTGTGGAATGAGCTGCCGCCAGAGGTCTTTCCCCTCAGCTATAACATGAATAGGTTTAAGAAAAATGTAAAAAAGTTCCTTCAGGGTAGTAGGCAACGCAACGACAGCACCCTTGGTGTTGATGGTGTCTATGGGCGACGGTGACCGCTTACCATCAGGTGGGCCGTAAGCCCGTTTGTCTATCTTTTACATAAAGTACCTACTCCTTAAAAAAATATCCTCATCAACTGAAGGTCCTCTTTGTACCATATGGGTAGTTTTCAAAAACTAAAAGTTAGCAGATGTAGGTACTGCTGCAGATACTAGTAGTAGAGTAGGTTCTGTTCCGTCGTCTCCTCCCTCGCATTAGAGCCTGTCCAGATGGGGCGTTTTACGCGCGAGTGTCCTCGCGCGTAAACATTCGCGCGTTCTCCAGATACTAGAGCGCTATACATCCCGTCCAGACGCTGCCGTGCGATTCCTCAATCGCGCGTAAAACGCGAGCAACTCGCCGGACTCTCGACTCGCACGTGTTACGCGCGAGCGCCGCGCGAGTCGAGATACTCTGGTGCCATTGCTGCGTCCAGTGGTGCGCGCGAGTCCGACGCGAGTGGACGTATTTGGAACGAAAATGGAGAGTGATAATTTCTAGTAAATCATCAAACGATGTTACTGACATCCGAAAGTAGTTAAAAAACTTTTCGTTATGTTCTCTGAGCTTTGGGTATAATGTTATAAACATACTATGTGTCATTCTGTCACGTAGAATTGGATGCACATTAAATCGTCGACTTTCTCTTTGTTAACGACGTTTCCATCTGCGGTATGCAAGCCACAACACGACTGCTTTGTCTGGCTCCATGTTTATAACTGTCCCTGGGTCCCTCCCAAATACATCGCGCGTAGGAGCGCGCGTAAAACGCGGCATCTCGACGCAATATAAATTGAAACGCGCGAGGGCACTCGCGCGTAAAACGCTCCATCTGGACAGGCTCTAAGAGCCTGTCCAGATGGGGCGTTTTACGCGCGTTTTACGCGCGATTCCTCAATCGCGCGTAAAACGCGAGCAACTATTTGGTAGGAGCGCGCGTAAAACGCGGCATCTGGACGCAATATAAATTGAAACGCGCGAGGGCACTCGCGCGTAAAACGCTCCATCTGGACAGGCTCTAAAAGTTCGAACAACAAACCCGCAAAAAGGGTCGTTGCCCCAGCGGTCTACTTGCGGAAACTAGTTCGCACACAGTGCGGATGATGAATTTAACATTTTGCCTCTCGTAGAGAGTAGTAGATTCCTTGCATTTTGCCATCTAGCAGTGTTGAATCCAATAAACAAACTGGATTGTTCCAAATATTATACTGGATTGGAAGCTAATCGTACCCACAACAGTTAAACGCACATTACATAAAGATCAAACTTCTTGGTATAGATAGATATTTGACTTTTTTGGGTCATTGTAGACAGCACTATCGGTGAAGGGCTTGGCAAAAGAATTACGATCCAGCGCCAGTAAAAACTCTATTCAATAAAAAAGAAAAATAAAAATACAAAAAAGTATCTTTGAGAGTTTGAGCTTGTTGAATGTTGAACATTATATTGTTTTAGAAAGGTATTTCACTATGTATGTAATTATGGTCTAGCATAGTGTAACTACTTTGTGAAGTTGTGATAGGTACTTTCTTTTCTAAATCTAATTTCTTATTTGCAGCGCAAACAATGTCCGTAGCTTTTGCAGCACGGGGCAATCGCCCTCCCATGAATCCGGCTCAAATACAAAAGATGTTAGACGAAAATGCTCATCTGATACAAACTATTCAAGAGTATCAAGCAAAAGGACAGCTTATGGAATGCCATCAATACCAGCAGGTTCTGCACAGAAACCTTGTATATTTAGCGTCAGTGGCTGATGCAAATCAAAACATTCAAGCTATTCTACCGGTAATTATTACTTCCTACAAGACTGGCGTAGATAAATAATTTAATTAAAGTATGTACTTCACTGTCCTATGTTGTGTACTTACTAAGGCACATTCAATCTGTAAATATTAAATGCCTTTGTCTTCTGAGCATCCAATTAATGTATACCCCTTTCTTGCTAAGTCAATTTTTAAATATCTTGTTGCTGTTTTGTATTATCATTACCTAGGTACTGAAATAAGTAGCCATGTGAATGTAATAGTTTTAACTTTACAGCCTCCACATCAGCTTGCTGCTGGGAATGTCCCACAGCAACCTCCACTGAATGCTCCAGGTGGTCCAGATGGTCCAGGAGCCTCTCAGCAGCCATACCATCCTCCAGTTGGTGTTTCCTCCACCCCAACAAGACCAACACAGTCATATGGACAAAGACCATATCAACAGAATCAATATCAAGGACAGTATCAAGGTGCACCTGGTGGGTACCCACCTCAAGGTGGCTATGGCCCTCCCAGTCAGGGATATGGGCCTCCTAACCCTTCTCAACAGCCCCAGGGTTACCCTCCAAATTCTAATTATGGTCCCCCAATTACGACATCTCCTAGCAACTATCCTCCATCAACTCATCCAGGGGCAGGATATCCTCCATCAACAGCTCAGCAGCCTTATGCTCCTCCTGGCAGCCCTGCAGCTGCTGGTGCCCCCTACCCTGTACGAGCACCATCTCAGCCCCCCTACACAGGAAATTCAGCCTATCCACCACCACAATCTGGCCCTAATTATCCTAATGTTGGTGTGAGTACTTATAATTCCACAACTTCTCAGCCCCAATCCTACCAATCACAACCTTTTCCAAACACAACTCCGACTTATAGCTCTACTCCTACATCCCAACCCAACCGTTCTCCTCAACCTCCTTCGAGTTACACCCCTCAAAACCCACCAAGTTCGAATTATGGGCCTCCATCGGCTCAGTCACCTACGTACAATTCAAGTTCTCATGGGAATAATGCTCCTCCTTCGACTCCCGCTTCTGGTCCTCCAGCGCCGGGTGTTCCGCCGGGTCAGCAGTATCCGCCGCAGGGCCAGCAATCACCATACCCGCCGGCGTCTCAGCCTCCATACTCCAACCCTTCTTCCCAGCCTGGAAGTCCTGCGCCTTCAGTGTCAACGGCGCCTCCTCCCCAAGGCTCGTACCCCCAAAACCCGCAGAACTATCCTCCGGCGGGGGCAGCTTACCCGCCGCACGCGTACCAACAAGGATACCCGCCAGCGCAGTACCCGCCGGCGCCGTACCCGTACGCGCGGGCACCCGCGCCTGGCGCGCCCCCGCCTGGCGCTCCGCAGCCATATCCCGGCTATGGCTTCCAACCGCCAAGCCAGCAGTGATCTTTCAATTGAACTTAACATAAGCTAAGACTGGAAAGTTTGTTTTGTCTTTAGGATTTAATTCCATTTTATAAATGGATCTTCTTTTTGAAGAAGTATTTTTTATTTTATACTAATGTAATCTTAATAAGTTTAAATGATTTACTGGATTATTATTATGCTTTATAATCATGAAATAAGATTTGTTTATGAATTTAGTAATTGTGTGAATGTAGTTTTAAGTTTATCAGACATGGAATTAATTAAATTTTTCAAGTACATTAATATGTATACATTTGCATTCCTACCAAAAATATTAACTTTGCAGGTCACAAAAAAAAACATAGGTACATGTTAAGGTACTACATATACTCTTATTTACTATTTATTAATTCAGAACTAAGACTCTTCAAATGAAATGGATGAATTGTTGAAATCATGAATAGATTCATCAAGGTACTCTAAAGGCAGATCCCCCGTAGGTATGTCAGTAGGGAAAGGTGGTGATGTTTTATGCCTTTTGAGTGGTAATATTGTATCAAACAAATAGCACATTGCACCAGTTTCTCCAGGTATGGCCACTCCTAATGTCCAAATTACATTGTGTTGTGTGTTGATTCTCAGTATTTTTACTCCACGTAAAGTCCTCCACCTGCAAAAATGTAAATGCATTAATATATTGTTTCAATAATAAGAATTCTCACAAAATGTTTAACATGGTATACAGACCTGTTCCCCATATGTCCAGGCATTTTTGTGCCTGGCCAAACTCTAGCCTTTTCACCACCTGCACCAATGTTACCTGGTCTCCGATGGGTCTTTGTGACACCATGAGATGCAGGCATACCTTTAAAGCCATGCCGTTTCATGACCCCTTGAAAGCCTCTATCTGTGCTGTAAAACAAAGTGAAGTTGTTACCTAAGATAGTCCTAGTTTTCACGATTTCAACAAAGTAAAAAACATGTCAGTTTAACTAACGTTTTAGCTCTAATATCAATGTGATCTCCTACTCTGAAGTGTGTGGCAAATAAAGGAGTTCCAGTTTGTAATGCAGCATTTGGTGTTACCATGAACCGACACAGAAAGCGCTTTGGTAGCATGCCCACACTGTTGAATATCCCACAATATTCTCTGGTCACTTTACTGGGGTCAACAGTTTCTGCTCCAACCAAAACTACTCCACACCTCTTCTCTTTCTTGTAAGTGGGATCTTTTACTTTCATGGGGCTCCATTCCTCAGGTGGTATGTACTTTATAACATGGTTATCTACTACCTGAAAAAAGTAAGCAGGTTCAACACAGCTGTTTTTATCATTTAGTTTGATTGACACCCATATGTATTTCCACACAAAATGTTCTGTTTTTGGTTTTATTGTACATATTTTTTATCATATTAGGTTGGTAATATAATTTGGATATACACTTTTTCAAAAATTACCTGTAGCAAAGTAGTTTGGAATTTCTTTCCATCTTTAGACCATAATGGATAGTTTCCTATTTTACGTGCTAGAAGGCCCACTCGTCGTGTGTAGGGAGACCAGGGTGCTTCATTAATAGATTCAGTGGTAGCTAATGGAGACTCTGCTACATTCTGTTTTTCATAGGTTTCTCTAAATACTTCATCAATAAATAATTTGTTATCATTGGTGACGTGGTCATCATATTTCTAAAACAAATAAGTACAAGGGTGGACGGTGGGTGGTGGGTATGGACTAGGGTGAACAAAACATTATCTTTAGTTAAACTTTTAAGAAAACTACAAAGGTGCTTACCGTTTCTTTTGGCATGTACCAGTATGGTGGACGAAACCTTGGAGGAATGTAAGTCCTCACCGAGGTAGTATCTAACCTGCAATACAAGATATTTAGCATTTACCAAGTGGATTCGCTAATTATTGACATGAAAGTTTTTCAAAAAACTAACCTCATCCTGCTGAGTTTGCTGCTTAATAGTCTAAGATTGCTGGTAGCCATAGCAAGCAAAGTAGTTAGTTTTAAATAATGTGCTAGGTATGTAGTAAATTAAACTGCAGTTTGTATGAATTTGTTCCTGTCTGCCGACGACCCCTCTTTTATTTTCTCTCTTTAGAGCTAGCGAAGCGAAGGTTTTCAAAGATTTTCTGAATATTTTATTCTTCTTCTTCCTAATCATAATTAATGGCTTAATGGCATCTGCCCGTTCAGTTTACTTTTCCAATGTCAAGTCACGATTACATTAATGGATTTCTGGATTTCGGGAAATGCTCGGAATAAAAAAAACTATTATTTTTTAACGGGAACGGGGCGAGCGAAGCCGTGGGTGGCTGCTAGTAAATAATATTTGTTTAAATTTATCGTCTACAGATTTTAGACAGATTTTAAGACCCGTATTCCGAAACAGCGCTTGAGTCTGAGTCGAGCCTCAAGCATAGATTTTATGACAGTTCTCCATTGAAAAGTGTTGTTGGCCATATTATGAAACCCAGTTATTTTGGTTTGGCACGTGGCAGCACAGGTTTCTGAAACCTTTAGAAGACTTGGTTTGGGACTTGGCGGAAGAACTTTGAATCCAAGCCAGCACAAAATTTAAAAAAAAAAGCTGAACTGAGTTTTGTTTGTTTACTTTTTGTGTCCCGGGTTTACTGACCCCCGTTACAAATAAATTCTTTTATTTTTATCTAAACTTTTATATCACCTAACAAGGATTTCAGCTAATCAGTCAGTTAGTTTATGTTCCTTGATTGATATTTATTGAATAAACTGTATTGTAATGAAAACAAAAACTAGGTTATAGTTAATATCAGATTATGTTCCGGCGTTTATTCGTGATACTGATTAGCTTTACGCTAACATCATCTTACCAAAATTTGGTTGATGTATACGGCCCAGGATTACAACCTTATCTAGTGGTTATGCCGGCTAGATATTTCTTTATACACGTGACTGACGAAAAATCGTAAGTTATCTTATTCTTACTACTACCTAATCATCATTTAAATAATAATTAGCCTTTTATTCCGATCTTTGGGTTTACATGGTTCTGGTAAATAAGCTTAGTATTTATAGGATGTCCTGCAGTTTGGTGTGCCTCTTGGCATATGCTCTCCCATTTTCCACTGGGTTCCGTTGTGTGCTACACTTCTCCAGTGATGTCCAGCTGTGAGCTTTATGGCATCTTCCCATCTTGTGTGTTGATGCCCTATAATACACTATTGATGCCTATGACCAGCAGTGGATTTCTTCAGGTTGATGATGATGAGGCACATAATAGTTTAAAGTAAGTAGTCTAGGCGAACTGCTCTTAAAGTAAGTTTTTCTATGTAATACCTTTTTGAAACCTAAAAAATGTAGGTATGCTAAGCATTTCACTATAACTAGGTTCTATCATAGCATTACCATCATAGGTACCTAAGGAGTGGGTGGAGGATATTCTGTTTCTACAAACTCAACCATCAACTCAAGAGATGTCTAATCTAACTAAATATGTTGGTACTAGGAGGAAAATTCTATATCAGATGATTGTTTTTTTAAGCTGAGATCTCTTGAACATTACCTTGTTATGTTAACTAAACAGTTTTGATCGTAATATTTTTGATGTTTTTGCAGATATTCTCCAGATCTCACAAAACTATTGGAAGTTGATATAAATGGTAGATCAAAGAACACAGCTCATTGCCGCATATGGGTTAACAAATTGGATAGGAAAGATGGATCTTTTATAGTGAGGTACAAAATCTATGAAACATGTTATGATCTGCAAATAAACATTTTGTATAAACACATACATGTGCCAGGCTCTCCATTTAAATTTACAGGTTTGTGACTTGTATCATTGTTCTAGCTAGAAACTCTTAGCATCCTTCTATAGGTTTGGGACTCTTATACACATTTTATTACACCCCAACTTGAGGTGTAATAATATATGAAACCAGTAATGTATATAACTTGTGAAACTAGTTTAAAATGCTCTGTTATTATCCTTGAGCTACCTACCTAAAAGATTAAGAAACCTCGCCTAAAACAGGGGTCCCATAACACTAACTTTTCTTTTTAGGTCCAATTCAACCTGATCAATGTCACTGTCCAAAAGAAAATATGACAAAATGGCTTGAGGAGTATGGGTGTCCAACAGCTAACCCGCAAATCAAGAACGATCTGGCACCTTATAGCAGTATTGACATGGCACAGGCTGTAAAGAAAATTATACAAAAATACCATCAACCTGAGAGCACTAGTTTTTGCCACTACATTATTAAAAATAATGAAGTTCATAGAGACTGTTATGGAAAGCATGTAGGCTTCAATATGTTTTCTGATAACATTTTATTATCAATGGCAAGAAAAGTTAAGCTGCCTGATGTAGAATTGGTTATAAATTTAGGAGATTGGCCATTGGTGAAGAAAAGTTCCGAAGCATTGCCAGTGTTTTCATGGTGTGGTAGCGATGACACTGTTGATATAACTATGCCAACATATGATCTGACCGAGTCTACTTTAGAGAACATGGGAAGGTAGGTGTATGCTCAAGAAATTATTAGAAAACACGTACACATTTTCAACATTGTGAAATAACTATTGTAAACCTTGCTTCAGGGTATCATTAGACATTCTATCAGTACAAGGTGGAGTGGAGCGTTCATGGTCTCAAAGAGAACCTCGCGCGATCTGGCGAGGCCGCGACTCGCGCGAGGAAAGACTGAAGCTTGTGGACATTGCCCGTGCCAACCCTGATTTATTCAATGTTTCTCTTACAAATTTCTTCTTTTTCCGTGACAAGGAAGCAGAGTATGGTCCCAAGCAACCACACATATCATTCTTTAAGTTCTTTGATGTAAGTTCATAAAATTTTGACCTATCTCTCTAACTCTACTTATTTGAGGTACCTACCGAAAAACCTCATAATTTCAAATGACACCTTACCTACACCATAATAATAAATCTTGTTTTTTTTTTAGTACAAATATCAGATTAATATAGATGGGACAGTTGCTGCTTACCGCTTGCCATACCTCCTAGCTGGTGGAGGCATGGTTTTGAAGCAAGCCTCTCCATACTATGAGCATTTCTACAGCCAAATCCAAGCATGGAAACACTTTGTCCCTGTCAAACGTGATTTGTCAGACTTGGTAGAGAAGATACAATGGGCTCTAGATCACGATGATCAAGCGCAGGAAATAGCTAAAAACGCACAACGTTTTGCTAATGAAGAACTACTGCCTCAGCATATAATTTGTTATCATGCTCAGCTGTTATTTGTAAGTCACTAAAAAGTTTTATTTTTTGCTTATTTCACTTGACGTTACACAAGTTTAACATTTATCGGCGTTATGAGAGAGAAGACAGTTTGCACATCAAAAGAGGAACATTTTCCTAGCGCTGATATGTAAATCAAAGAAGCTAAGAGCTCTCTTACAAAAGACGAATCGACCTTGTATGTTTATTGGAACATAACTCATCATCCATCATCGGCCTGAAGAGGTCCACTGCTGGTTATAGGCCTCCCGTATACATTTCCAGGAAGAACGATTCTGAGCTCTTTCCATCCACCGATTTCCCGCGATCTTAACAATGTCGTCGGTCCATCGGGTAGGCGTCCTACGTTTCGTCTTCCGGTTCCTGGTCGCCATTAGAGAACTTTTATTCCCCAGCGGGAACTTTGAATCGATAATCTGATCTGCATTTAATTTAGTAGATCATGTACATTGCGAAATCTCATTTCAAAAACTCTTATTACAATTACGTTCACAGGAATGGAGCAAAAAGATGAGCAACGAAATAACAGTGAGAGAGGGTATGACACATGTACCTCAACCGAAATTCAAATGTGATTGTAGTAAACAGAAAAGCCATGAAGAGCTATGAAGTAGGTAACCTATCAAAATAAATATACTTGTATATAAATGCGAAAGTTTAGGTGTGGCTGCGAATGTTTGTCGCTCAATCATGCCTCAACTTTTTATGAGGCAGAAGGTGAGTATAGCTATATAGAGATTGCTATAAGGTAATATTTATTAGTACGACAGCTAAAGTTGTAAATAGCGTGTGATCGCTGTAGCTAAATATAAAAAAAAAACATATTTAATTTAGTGAATTGTATTTTTGTAGAGATTTTAGAGGCCAAAATACATTACTATTGTAACAATACTAGTATTTATTTAACGTAATCATGTATATAGGTAAGCAATTTTAATTACAAATAACTCTACATAACAGTATTTAAACTAATCTGAATACAATAACCAACAACATTAAATAAAATAATATGTACAATTAGCAAATTAATCGGAACTTGTTCTGAGCTTCTCATCACAATTCTTCTTAATTAATTTATTGATCTATTCCTGTCTTTAATTTCAATCTACAAACTTACCAGTTTGAATAACATAATGTACATATGTATAATTTATTACAAAGTTAAAATCAATAAATGCGAAGAAGAATCTAATAAACATTTGTTTAATTTTTTAAAGTCATAGCGAATCCATTTTTGCAAACCCGCGATTTGTTGTAATCGATGCGAGGTGCAATCTTAGCTTTGTCGAGCTATAAGTATACATAAATCAGCCAAGTAAATAAATAGAGCGATTGCCGTCTCCGTCTCTCGGTCGTTTGAAACATTATTATCGTTCAAAACAGGATATCACTTAAATCATTTCCATCCTAACTGCTCAGACTTTTGCTAAGACATCGAGAAATGTTAGTTAAATACCATGGAAATTAGAATATTATTACTTCGAATGAAATTAGGAAAAGTACAAGGAGTATTCATTTTAAAACTAAAATATTTATCCCGCATCCAAACTTGTTCCTACTGTAGAAAACATAAATAAAAAAAAAAGATAGGGTCAGCATTGGAAATGAAAATGAATAGAGGTAAATTAATACCAGTAGAATCTATTGCACGTGCGGCGGCGTACACAAAAATGTAAGCGAGCGTTCGAGAATAAGTCGTTCCGTTGAGGAACGTAAAACCGAATGACGTCACCTTAAACGCGAAGGAGCACCCACGGCCGCTAACATTTTGTAGCAGAGTTCAATTATTTTTCAATGGACCGCATAACATCATCGAATCTGTCCAACGAAAGAAACTGACGTTGAAGGCAACTACCGGTACATAGCTACATCCGGGCTCCTGTAGAAGCACATGTAGGCGTCAGAGAGCAGCCGGCGCGCGTGCAGCGGACGCGGGCGCGCGGGGCCCGCCGCGGGGGAGGGCGCGGGGGCGGGGGCGGCGGCGGGGCGGGACGCGCGCTCGCTCTCCTCGCTGAGCCACGCGCCCAGCTCCTCGATACTCACTATCTCCGGTATGTTGTAGCCGTTGCGCTCACCTGAATAACCATCCAATAGTAACCATTTATGTTTTTATCGCTTTTCTGCACATGCTGATGATTATATCTCTCTGTTAAGGTTTTTTTTTACTTTTGATGTAGGAAGGTACTGTTAACCGGTTTTGGGAATAGGACATCCCTAATTGGGGAAGACCTAGGCGCATGTATCTCGATCAGATCGCAGACGTTTTAGAGAAAGGCCTGGTTAGGAGTACCCTAAACCGACGAGTATGTATGAAGAATGTTATGAAAGTGAATGAAGCGAAAGAAGTGTGTCAGGATCGTAGCAAGTGGAAATCCGTGATCTCTGCCTACCCCCATGGGAGTAAGGCGTGATATTATGTATGTATGTATGTACATCCCTAATTGGATCAAGCAACAGAGCACGTCCCTAGAGGAAAGGAAGAAGAAGGATAAGACGGCGTCTTGCGTAGTTGTATTGTTTGCCGTGTAATAAAAGTAAAACCGAGTTGTAGCTATAATCACTGAAGAGTTTTCGTCATAATAGAACTTATGTCAAGGAGGTTGGAAACCCATTACAATGAAGACCAAATGCCGAATTGGATCTGTGCTTTCAGTAAAAATGAATCACTTGCTGAAACTCGGAAGCCCATCACGCACGCTCAAAAACCTATCGTTACTGCATGTCTACATTGCGCAGCAAGGAGTTTCCTTAGTATATGTATACTATGTTTTATCAAATAAAGGTCGGTCAATGTGTACCTTTTCTATCGGCCATAGAGTCGAAGAAGCACCACGGAGCATCGCAGGCCGCGCCCGCCTTCACGAAGGCGACGTAATGCGAGGTCTCTATGCACAGCACCGCGAACAGCTCCATGTAGACGCGAGGTAACGTGCATGACTCCATGACCCGGGCGTATTCCTCGCACACCGCCAGTGGACTCGCCTGCAACCACGAGAATTATCAAATCAAATGTTATTTATTTTTATGCCACACAACAAGAATAGTATTACCCAACGATGATATACAAATAACAATGACATAAAAGATGTCCGTCACTCAGCATTATGCCATAGTAGCGAGCGCCACAATAACACTGGTCTTCCGAATTACACTATCTAGCTAGCACACAAATCATTCAAGACCAAAATCAGCCAAATCGGTCCAGCCGTTCTCGAGTTTTAGCGAGACTAACGAACAGCAATTCATTTTTATAATTAAGAAGAAGAAGATGAATGCCAGTGCTGCCTACGTCATCAATCGATGCCATCGCAACTGTATACCGATCGATCGGGTACAACACAACGTCTCCATGCACACACGCTGCGATGTGGTATGTTACCTTGTGGCTTACACTACGTTGTGTTTGCTTGTGGGTAAGATTACCTTGTGATGGGGTCGTGAGTTGTGCACGACGCGCAGACAGGGCGCGCAGAAGGCGCCGGCCTCCAGCACGCCGCCGCCGTCGGGCGCCGCGCACGCAGCGCACTCCCAGCGCGCCAGCGAGCCGCACACCGCGCACTGACGCGGCACTGCATATACAACATTATAATATTGTGTTAGAGTCTGGTCAGAAAGAGAGCCGTCGTCGTGGGATTTGAGGGCGCAGCTGTGCTTAATTACTCTACATAGATATGCGCATGATACAAAATAACTACAACGTACGGAAGGAAGTACCAGTGTGGTATAACCGATAAAAAAACCGGCAAAACTACATGTTTGTCGTAGAACAGACAATGGTTGGAGCAAACGAATACTAGAGTGGAGGCCGCGTTTAGGTAAGCGTAGTGTAGAACGTCCTCCGGCAAGGTGGAGCGACGATCTGCGAAATGTAGCGGGCAAGAACTGGAGAAGAGCCGAAGACCGGGCTCTGTTGCGCGTCTTGGGAGAGACCTACGTCACGAGCAGTGGTCTGATATAGGTTGATGATGATGATTCAATCCACTTTTTGTATATGTACGTAAGCAAATATGAACCGAATTACTACAACAAGTCTATACTCTGAGCCGCTCTTCAAAAAAGGCCTTAGCTCTAATGTGCAGTTCAATTTGCAGTAATAATGTAAAAACAAATACCACGAACCGGAAGACATAACCTAGGGATGTAAAGTACATAACACCCCACTCAAGTGACACCTTGTTTCTCTGGAAAAAGTGGTCCTCATGTCTTAAATATAACTTACAACTTAAAAATACCTGCACATTTTTACTAACATTCCTCGATGAGATCAGTGACGTCTAATAACGGAGATGGTAGAACTTGTTGATACAGTTTGTACTGCTTCCCGAATCGTGGCATTTGGATGATCAACGTCGATGGTACCTGGCGAGACATAAGTCAAATATGAATCAAAACCGTCAAAAATCTCAAAACACAAAGAAAACTAGTTTCAAATCTGTAATAAAGCAGAGAAGGGTTAATGCCCGTAGCACATCTCCGCTGGGAAACCGTTGCAGCGGTACCGCAATAATTTTGTCATGTCTTGGCTCGTGTAAGAGATGCGGAACCCAGGCGAAACTGCCTGTTCTAACGCATAGATTTGACTATATTCCATCTCTTTCTCTACGCGGTTTCACCGATCTGCTCCGAAGCCAGCCACACTTCCGCGCTCTGGCCGCCGTTTTCTTTTTCACTTGATCGCAACGGAATTCATCTAGCTTGTACCGCTGGCGCTGTAACGGTTCCCCAGCGGAGGTGTGCTACGGGCATAATAGACTTACTTCGCTCAATTTGACTCCAGAAGTTGCAAACGACTGTTCCAGCAGTTGCTGTACGGTTGGCAATGACACGTGCTCGTCTTTCTCCACAAACAGCTGATAGCAGAAGGACTCTTGTCCGGAAGACAGCTTCAGAAACGGCTCCGCGCGAAGAAGCTGTGCTACTAGACCGTTCAGGAACTCTTCTGGGTCCTGGAGTTTATGAATCAAAAGTTAGCATGTACAGTGTGAATTTTCTGAAAATTGAAATTTCGGTCGGGAAAATCGGTTTAATAGTTTGGCCATGAAGTCTGTTTCTCAAGTGTTTTAAACTTAGATTATCGTATAGACACGTTTCTCAATTCATCCGCTAGGGGCGCTTATCGCATCGCTATGTTAAGGCCGTCTGCATACACACGTTCTTCGTACACGGAAAAACATATTCGGAAAACGTGTGTATGCGGCCGACCTTAAACCGCGGAAAACCGGCTCATACGGAATGGACCTTAGAATGAAGCCTACGCGGGTTTATCTTTTGTTATGCATTGGATTGGGTACCTTCTCCTCGGAAGTGAGTCCCGGCACGTCGGAGAGCCGCTCGAGCAAGGTCCGTAGCTTCATGACGCGGTCGGCGCGCACGTAGCCGTGACGTCGAAGTGGGTTCACTATCTGCTCGCGCAACACGCGCTGCACTTCCGAATAGTGAGGCGAGTCCTGTACAACAAACAATTCATTACTAAGAAAGATAAACGACCAGTGACACGATAAGAAGAAGGAAACGAATGAACTATATACATTTCATAATCACAAACAGCCGTAAGAAGTCTACTAACCGATACTGGACATAGACTTTCATATCTAAAGCAGGAAATAATAAAATTATGGTTTACTAGCGGCCGCGCGCGACTTCGTTCGCCCCATTTCATAATAACTCCATTGTCTATAACATTTTTTAAAAAATATACATGATAAACTAAATAAAAAATTTACAAATTACTGTTACGCTTCGTTCCCGCTACTTACATCTGTTCTCCGTTACAATATCTTTATAAATTGTAGCCTATGTGTTATTCTGATGTATAAGCTATCTTATCGTAAAATTTCATTAAAATACATTCAGTAGGTTTTACGTGAACGAGTAACAAGCATCCATGCATCCATACTTGCAAATTTCCGCGTTTATAATATTAGTAGGATAATTCAAGTTACCTCTGGCTCAGGAGGGCGGTAGAGCAGCGCGTCGAATACGCTGGTGAATGTGAACATAGCGAAGAGCGTAGCGTCCAGATAGCACGAGTTATGGTGGCCCTGGATGCCGCGGTTCTTGCCTGCGAGTTCGCCCACCGAGCCTAGAGGGGGCACCACGCCTGGCACCACGGGACAATCTGGCTATAACGAATATTATAATAATATTACATAAAAAACCCATTTATTTTCTTTACCATTAACTAATTTTCAATTTTACAATATTTAGTAATGATATCACTGTACTTATTTTACACGGCTTCGTTTTTATTCGTTCCCCCCTCGGAACCTCTCTACGGGTAAAGGCATCCTCCAGTTTATGCCATTCATCTCTGTCAATGGCCAGGGACATCCATATATAACGAACATCATCAGAAATATATCACGGACACACTTATACAGGGCGATAAACATGCCACATGGAGGGAAAGTACCTTCAATATTGTAGATGGAACATTTTACTGAAAGAAGACTTATTTGAATTTAAAAAGCAATTGAAGCTGAATAGATATTTATATAATTACACGGTTGAACCGGGAATCGAACCCATCAATTACGAGTATTTATCAAAAGCTCAATTTTTTTCAATTATCTTTGAATGCATTTTAAATTGGTTTTTTAAATTCAAATACTCTTCTTTCAGTAAAAAAAACCATCTACATTATTCAAGGTACTTTCTCTCCATGTGGCATATCTGTGGGACGCCCTGTATTGATTTTAACCCTGGTCGTCCAACTGCAGGCCTCCCTGCCCTATTCCCACACCTCTCGATCCTTGGCTACAGTGGGCCAGTCGTTCATATGATAATCGAGATAGTCCCGCCATCTTCTCCGGGGTCTTCCTCTACGAAGCCGACCTTGTGAGACCCAATCAGTTAATATTTTGGCCCAAAGAATGTCCGGCTTACGAGCCACATGCCCTGCCCAATTTCATTTAAGGTTTGCCGCTTTCTCAGTCACTACGAAAAAATTATTGATAGCAGACTCTGATTTGGTCAAATCCTTAAGTGGCCGGCGGAGGGCGAACTTTCATACAAACGTAATACCAAAATTATTACTAATTTAAGCAGATTTAAGAAAAAATTTAAAATAAAAACTGTTCAGGAACTTAGATAAATACTATACAAATACAGTTATTACAATAATATAGTGAATATCTGCTTAAATTAGTAATCATTTGGTATTACGTTTGTATGAAAATTCGTCCTCCGCAGGCCCCTTAAGTACTAAGCGTCCTCTTCCGATTTTGTACCTGGTCAAAGAACTCGTCTTGATGCGTAGGTGCGTCCAGCGGGGGCGTGTCACGGAACCTCGCGTCCCTGCGACAGAGCGGAAGCGGCACGAACAGAGCGCGACCGGACGCGCACGTAAACAGCCTTGAACCATTCCGCGACCCATCGCCGAGGCCGCACACGCTTTGTTCTAGTTCCACACCCGCCGTTGGAGTGTCTAAACATACAAATTAATTTATATTATGTTGACATGCATGATGTCCTTGCATGTAGGTCTATCTGTGAAACTGCCAAACTGGACTTCATGGTGCCAGTAATTACACCATACACACACAGTCACAGTCTATATAATAGTTTGTATAAAATTGACATAATTGTGGTTTAGAATATAATTATCTGTTTTATAGAAATGTTAGGCAACTGGTTAGCGCAACTTCATATCAAAGGGAAGGTTGTTGGATTAATCCCCCTTGGTTTATTATCTTTAGGACATCTCATCTTTAGGGATCTCTTAGAGAACCTACCCTCTCTCTACTGTGGTCTGTATGAAATGAAACACCCTGTATAAATGTACGTAATTCTTACCATCAATGACGCCTATCCACCTCACAACGCCGTAGTGGTGTTGATCAACGTCTGTCGCGACTTCCACCAGGGAACCGACTCCGATTTCATCCTGTTAACATCAATTTTTAGTTATTATCTCAATATGTGAATGGAACAGTTTAAACGTTTCATAGAATACCAGATGCAGTAGATCTACCTACCTAAATACATAGTATCAAATTCTAATTTGAGTTGGGGGAATAAGGTCTGCACTGACGTCCCGCGATGGGGTGTATTGTCCTCCTGTGCTTGTCCATTGTTGGAAGCAACGTTTTTGTATGTTTGCAGCGTATCTGCGTTCCCATTGCTTTTGGTGCTTCTGGGAGTATCTTCAGCATGTTTTTTTCAATGAGGTTTGCAGAGACTACATAGTATTATACAGGTGTGTTTTTTCGATCTCCCCTAAGGGCAAAAGCTTACTTACGATGGAGGAATCATAAGTGAAACCCACCTACCCAAAAATATTTATAGCATGCAATGTTTACAAATATGTTTCCGGTATATCTAGGTCAGTCACATCATCTATGTTGACGAGGTTGGTACTCTACAGATATATCTTAAGAAGACCTCACCTGTAAATGTCCCACTGGCACGGGGGATGGTTTCTGCGGAGGAGGCGCCACACGCGGAGAGCCCAGCACTGGCGAATCATAAAACTCTTCAGTGTTTTCATTTCCCACATCTAAACAAACAGTTTAAACTTAACAAAACTTTTTTATAGTTCTTCTAAACAAATTTGAGTGTGCATGGAATAGGTACCATTATCAAATTCAAGTAGACATAAAGGTATTTCGTCGATAGACAAAGGCTGCAAGCTAAACTGATAATACGGCTGGTACGACATTTCACAGTGCACTGACGACTACCGGCCGCCTGTTGCGCGTAGGCACAATGCCTATAATTAGAAACCAGGAAAGTTATTTCGAACATCATACGCGGGTTGTACGCTCAGTGATGTTGTGTAGTTTTATGTGTTTGTCAATAAATATTTAGATTCTGTAATAATGGTTGGTGGTGTTGTGAGCGAAGAACATAGTAGAATGGTCAGTACTTTTAGATGTTAAATGTCAATAACACTTGTAAGTCTTGAAACTATGTTAAAAAATGTGTTAGATAACACTTTTGTTCTATTTATTATCATCAATGCCAAATCAGGATAAATACTACTTTAACTATACAAATATTTTTTACAACAACTTAGATAAGTAATAAGCTTTTTGCATATATATAATGTAGATTATAAATACCTACCACCCATATATTATTATTGCATATTATTATTATATTTGAGAGAAAAATTATGTATGTATTATGTGTATGTAAATAGGTAGGTCTTTAAATCTCTTACCTATCCATCTAACATCACCATACTGATGTTGATCTAAACTGCCCCTCGTTCCTGCACTCTCCTGAAGAAAAAAAATATGTAGATTTATCAATATCAGTGCAGAAGGCAGAGGTACATACTACCAACCTAGCTTAGAGGCCAGTAAATAAAGTTTATTCACCTGATTTCGTGATAAAGTCCTTGAACTTGATGAAGTACGAGGGGAACCCATCGATGAGTGCATGCCTTGTGAACCTTCACCACAAACATCTGGAAATGAGATAAAATATTCAATAACATCTTGGAGCATCTACAGACTCACCATAGCTTGGATAAAACTTCTATTAAAAAGAAAATTACCAACTAAAAGTCCAGTATCAATTTTCTTAGGATCATGTACCATCTTGCTTTTCTGCTGTTCTTCAAATGATGATGATGTACCCTGAGGCTTGTTCCGTCTTCGCTCTGGTGCCAAGTGTTCGATGAGATTGATAGACTTTATCCTCTCATTTTGAGAGGGTCGCTGCATAGTGTGTCGTCTTGGAAGTGGAGCTGACTTATATTCAGGGTGTTTTGGTACAAAGGGGGCAGGTGGCCAACTCCCTCCAATCAAAGTAAATAAATCTATCTGTAAAGTTTTATTTTATTAGAAGATTTCAAAAAAAGCAATTATAAAAAAGCAGATAAATACATTTTATTTGAAAATGTATCAAAACCAATGCATCGCACAATGGACATCACCAATGAGTCATGAAAAATGATTATATCAAGCATTAATAAAATATTAGGTACATAAAAAACATGAAAACCATTCTTTTCAATGGCCACTTATGTTATTATATCCTATTAATTAGATAAGTTTAGCATGCTTTTCAATTTTGATTACCTGCTGAATTTATTAGTAGTTTTATTAAAATTTGTCTTTTTATTTTGTACTATTTTGTTATTAAGTGGAGTGCTAATATTATATAAATAAAGTGCAAGTGAATAAATAATTATATTTAAAATTATTATTAGTGGTTAGTTATTCAGCAGAGCATTTGTATATAACTGATATGACCTGTGCATCACTACTGCAGCTAATAATATGTTCATCCTCTTCATTTTTCATTTTAGAGGTTCAAATTACTGTAAAGCACACAAAATTAATTAGAAAATTGGAAGAGCACTTCTTGATACTAGCTGTGTACCTACCTCAATGTAAACAAGTTAGCAAGCGGATAATCATCAAAGCACTCTCTTTTTACCCACTTTTTACTACAGTTTTGCGTTCGTTTCATCCTCTATTCAACTCAGTCCGGAACTCCAGAAGACTCTGGCTTGGCTGGGCTGATGAAAGATGACATACTCTACAGTAGATTATTTCCAGAAATTAAACTGGGCCGTGTGACCATGAATTTTCAAGTAAATCCTTTCTTCCTACTACCTTAAGATTATGTCTACAGACACTCCTTTCCAGAATGCTTTGCTTCTCTCATCTTTTATTCTTTGTTTTCACAACAATAAATATTTTTATTTTTTACAAAATTACCAATGAAGGAATGAACAAACAAAACCAATTTGAAAGTCAGTTTGATTTGATGACTTTGATGTTTGATGTGACAGACGAATCATCCATCATCACATCATCACTGTCACTGTCATGTTGAATGAACCGATACGGAACCGATTGAACCGGTCTAGCCGGTCAGCAAAAGCAAAATCAACAAACAAGGGCAGCGCAGCGATAGCGATCAGTTTTTCACTTTTGGTTTTTGTTTTGGGGTCTAACATACAATTGAATGAATACAAAAGCTAAATGGTAGGTTAGACCAATGATTAGAGTGAGATATTCCTTGCAAATAGGTACTACCTATTATAGATAACTTGTAAAAGCTAAGCTGGCTCTGCTGAGTGATGCTGTGACACTGTTCTAGAGGTCATAATTTTTAATTCATTATTAAAATATTTTTTTTTAAATTTTTTTCTCTACTCCGTTTTTTCTCTCTAATAGAGGTAAGTTTCCAAACTTTTAAAATAAAGATCTACCTTCTATTTACAAGGAAGTTTCTGAAAATAAATTAGGGATCCGGTCTTACTGTTTACTGTTTAACTCCTAGATTAATTTTCCATAAAATTACAAATTCTCAAGAAAATGGTAATCCATCCAGATAATGGTTTTCTACTGACTTCCAGATCTGTTTTGGTTTCAGATTGGCCTATACATAATGTGTACTAGGTACCCAATAAATATCACAAATAATATTTATATTCTAATTGTCAGGTGCATCCAGACATGATGATTCGGCAAGGCAGTATAGATGACATAAGCGCCCAACAGTTTATGAAGATATCAAATTATGAAGACACAGTTAGACAGCTAGATATTTACTATGCTATTGGTATGTAAACCCTCACTTTACTACCAAATAAATACATAAATAGTGAATAAATGTTATGGACATTCCACACTACAATATCTAGCCTCAAAATAAGCAGCGTTTGTATTATGGGGACTAGATAGCTGGTGTAATACATTATATACTTTTTTGTAAATACATAGTTGGAATACAATACAAAACCCAGACAGAGAACACACATCTATGTTTAACTACATTGGTCTTGGTGGGCATTGAACCCACACCCTCCAGCGTAGAAGGCAGAGCTAAATGAACTGAGTGGTTTCAAATGTTACTGATTAACATAACTTTTTCTAAATATTTATCTACCCTTGTTTGAATTGAATAACTGGTTATTGTGTCTAAAACTGAATAAAAAAAATTTGAAACCTGGAAATAAAACCATAAAACATTTTTGAATTAATAAGTGCTCTGCTCACAACATGTAATCAAACTTACTAACTTACTGTTTTCAGTTAAAAGACAGCTGCTAAGATATCAAAGTCCAATCACAGGATTGTTCCCTGTGCTATCATCTGACCTTCACATAGCCAGTGTGAGGGACAGCATTTACTGTGCCTCTGCGGTATGGGGTCTTTACCAAGCCTACAGGTATTATTATAACATCCTATTATTGTATGATCTCCAGGGGTGAAAAGAGAACTGACCAAAATATTGCCAGTTTCTCAGGTAGACCACCTGAGAAACTGGCAATATTTTGGTCAGTTACTGGGAGCTCCATAAGATCATGGTTATGGCTGTCAAAACTTACTCACACATTCAAACCTAAGAAGTAATGAATGTGTGGGTTAGATGATCTGTATACAATTTAAGAGCCATAGTCATGCCTTATAACCATATAGAGCTCTCGGTAGCCCCCCAGAGCAACGACACAAGCGGCAGCTAGTTCTATTAATAATCGAAAAATCTATTCCACCACACTGTTTTATGCTTTTAATTTTGAATTGAGACCTGCGAAAATGGTCAAGCCGAATGGCAACTTCAGACCCGCTAAGTTACGCCGGCCGTATTGTACTGGCAACGCATACACAATAGTACATTGTTCACCGAGAGGAGAAAGTGACCGATTACCGTTGAGGGTGTCGTTTGAAGCCCGAGCCGTAGGCGAGGGTTTTAAAACACCCGAGATCGGGAATCGCAGTTTCTCTCGAGTGATACATAGTGCTTTATACTACACCTACAAGGAAAATAAATTCTACGAAAACTGAATCCTCAAACAAACACACAAATTGGAAATGGCGTCTGCAATTTTCACATGTTCTTTTTTCAAATTGTTTATCCTGCCGCCGCAGGGTCGCACTGCCAGCCCGACACCATCCAACACACAGCTAGTGGCCAGTGTCATTTTGCGAACTTTGAGATAAAAACTCACTGTAAAAACTTTTTGGCTTTTGACATTTAGGTTACCGGCGCATAGTCTTACCCAAAATTAAGAAAGAAAAACCACGTAAGAAATGGATTTTCATACACTTTTCTCTCCCGCTCAGATGCGTTTTCTCCCCGCATTTTTTGTTCGATATGCAATGACGTACTTTCTACCGTAAATTTGATAAAGTATCAAGGTACTTTCCAAGCAGGTGTAGTATAAACATATTATGCGCTATCTATTCTTCAGGCGTATAGACGACGACAGAGGCAAATCCCACGAACTCGGTCAGAGTACAGTGAAATGTATGCGCGGCGTCCTCGAGTGCTGGATCAAACAATCAGCGCGAGTAGAAGCGTTTAAAACCAGGCAAAGTGCGGCTCACGCATTGCACGTGAAGTTCCATCTCACCACAGGCGAGCCAGTGTTGGGAGATGAGGAATACCACCATTTGCAGATTGATGTGGTATCACTGTATCTGTTGTTTCTTGTGCAGATGATCACGTCTGGCTTGCAAATTGTTTATACCCAGGTTTGTTGACTACCAAGCCATTTTACCATTTTGGTTTCTTGGTTGGCCCACCAGGGTCTAGTGATAGCGGAACCACCTTCCGATCATAATCTATCAAAATCTTTGTGGATTAAAATCCAGTCATGCACCAATGGGTCTTCTGGCCAAAAATTTTACTGCACTATGCCAGTACTCTGAAACAGTGAAGGAAAACATCGTGAGGAAAAGGCATGTCGTATGAACAAAAAGTTCGGAAAAAACATGTTACAAGCGTCACGCAAAACGGGACCCGCAGGCTGTCTACTTTGTGGAAAACTGTCCGCACACCAGTCTTTGTCCATTACCAGCTCACCAAGATCAAAGAATTTACTGAAGTCGGGCATTCTTGAAAAATTTCTATCATGTATCTCAAGGCTCTTTTTTTTTAACAGCTATTTAAAAATGATATGCAATACATACCAATGTATTATTTTAATTGATTTATTGTTTTAGGATGAGGTGGCATTTGTTCAAAACCTTGTGTACTATGTAGAGCGCGCGTACAGGACACCAGATTATGGCATGTGGGAGAGAGGCTCTAAATATAACGACGGAAAACCTGAGATCCATGCTTCATCTATTGGTAATTAATATTTTCTACTTTATGACTTAAGGGATAAGGTTCAGAATCTAAACACTTTTATACAACAGGTATGGCAAAAGCAGCTCTAGAAGCAATTAATGGATGTAACTTATTTGGGGATAAGGGCGCATCGTGGAGCGTTGTGTATGTGGACATCGACGCACACAACCGTAACCGAAGTATATTTGAAACCATGCTTCCACGTGAGTCTAGCTCAAAGGTAATTCTATAGAGTGGATAACACCTATGCTATCTAACCAACATTATTTTTTGATCTTTTCAAATCAGCTGCTAGCCAATTTATTGTATCTTACGCGTAAAAGGTCATCATCATAATCATCAGCCTGAAGAAGACCACTGCTGGACATAGTTCTCCTCTATACATTTCCAGGAATAACTATTCTGATCTCTTTCCATCCACCGACTTCCCGCGATTTTAACAAAGCCGTCGGTCCATCTGGTGGTTGGGCGCCCTACTTTTCGTCTTCCGGTTCGTGGTCGCCATTCGAGAACCTTTATTCCCCAACGGTTGTCGGTTCTTCGAGGTATATGACCTGCCCATTGCCACTTAAACTTACTAATTCTAAGAGCTATGTCGGTGACTTTAAAAGCGTAAAAAAAAAACAAATTTAAAAACGTACAAGCCTCTTGGAAGAAATTGTTCACTCATTTTAGGCATTCATTACAGGGCGTCGATGCTGCGCTTTTGCCGACAATATCGTTCCCAGCATTCGCAACTCATGAAGAACACTTAGTACAGCTAACGAAAACAAACATACTACGGCGATTGCAAGGAAAATGCGGTTTCAAGCGCTTCAGTCGAGACGGCTACAAGTGTGTTCTAGAAGACCAGAATCGAAGATACTACAATGAAGGAGAATTGAAGGAATTTGACGGTATTGAGTCCGAATGGCCGCTATTCTATGTACTGATGATAATTGACGGCGTGTTTCGAACATTGCCTGATCAGGTGGAGGAGTATCAGAAGCTGCTGAAAGCGAGGATTTATATGGATGAACATGGAGGTAACTAGTTTGACTACGCTCACGAGCACCCGGGGCTAATAGCCTGCTCACAAATTGTGACTAGGCTAACTGACTTTGACTTAAAGTTAGTACTTTGACTTTAAAACGTATTAGCCTAGACATAGACCTTCGTTTTAAGTTAAAGTCAGTTGTTTAAATGTTAACTTGGCCTTACGAAACACCGTCGTTGCGTGCCTTAGTCGATTTTTTTCACCTTCCTGAAAAATATTAAGCCTGGGCAAAGAAATGGGCAATACAATAACTTTAATTTATTTTCAGATCCCGTAATACCGTGGTACTATTACGTTCCACGCGAATGCATTGAAAACGAGCGCAGCGAGCCTAATTCTGTGCGCAGGATACCAGCAAGTAAGTTTTTATTTTATTTACTCTAGCACACCTTACAAAGAGCTCTACTACAACTGGTAGAGGTCGTTGTGAAAGTCTATCACCTATTTCTGCCGTGAAGCAGCGTGGCTGTGATTCAGTTTGAAGGGTGTGGGTGCCGGTGAAATTACTGGCACGTGGTTCTGAACATCTGTATGCCTCAAGTTGATGAACGCAGGGCAGTACATCGTAGGGCATGTTCCTGACGTGCGTGACCTACGAGGCAATGCTTTGATGAGGCGATGCTTGTTTCATCAACTAGTTGTATTAAAAAAAACTTAGTAAACCCTAAGGACGAGTAATTGAAACTTTTTTTTTGAATCGCGAAATATATTTTTCAAATATAAATGAGTGTAATATTTGCAGACTCACCAGGCGACAGTGAAACTAAAGGTAACGGTTGTGGGCGCGAAGATTATTTTTGTTTTCTGTTTTCTTCCCTAACATTTTTTCAGTTTTTATTTCTTGATAACATTTTTGTTTAGTGTTTTGCAACTCTAAACTAACTTATGCATTGACTCATCGTTATCTTACTAAGAACTGCATAAATTGTTATGACTAAGCTTTTCTTGCGCGTTTACAATCTATTTATCCAGCTTTTTAAAGGAGAAGGAAAAACTCAGCAATATGCAATAAGCTTAAAATGCATAATAAAGCAATAAATATACTGAATACTGAAATGGCCGATCCGTATCTAAAGTAAAATACTACAATCTAGAAGTATAGAATCTAAAATCTGTATACATAAACCAAAACTTATCACTATTGACAAGTTCTTTGGTTATAGTTTTACGTAAGTAATTACTTATTCTGCAACAAGCAAACAATTACATACAGGGTTATTCATAATTAGCTGCAAATACTCAGGAATTAGGTTCAACAAATAAAATAAAACATATAACCCTTTTTCTTAAACATGCTAACAAAACGGAATAACAGAGTAGTACCCTGTCAAGTCTAAGATTATTTTTTGTTTTTGATTTTATGTATTCCTTTCCATTAAGATACAGATAGTTAGCAGGGGTAGTCAGAGGCAAGACCAAACATATAAATCTGAATGAAAAATCACGATATTTCAGTTCAGGGCGAACTTCTAGGGCGGGAATTGGCAATGTTAACGAAAAAAAAATACCACTAGGGCTAGGAGACACGTATTTTAATCTTATTTGATCGCTAAGAATTGTCAAAAAAGCTACGCCACTATCGCTTCTTAGCCACGCTTTTAAGACCTGAGTGAAATTTTTTTATGCCTTTCAAGACGCTCTTGAGTGAACCGATGTATTTCTTACGCACACAGACACAGGAGGCCTGTTCCTCTGGGCACAGTCAATGTTCGTGCTCGCTCAGCTGTTGACAGGCGGCTTACTGCACGTCAACGAATTGGACCCAATAAGACGATACCTACCGTCTTATAACCGACCGAGGCGCGCCGGCCGGTATTCAGCTTTTCAGGTACGGGTCTAACCCTTTACTTTTATTTTAGTGCATCGTATATCGGACGCATCGTATCGAAAGAGTAAAGATGAACAGCCATGCGGCCGGAAAAGTGTCGCCAAAATACAAAAGCGTGTGCTCCTTTCTCCATACAAATTGTGTAGTTTTTTCGGTATTCGTAAAATAAAAAATGCCTTTTTTCCGAATTACTTTCCGAGCAAAATGTCAAGCGGCGAGCTAAAACAAAGATACTTTATAAAGGTCCTCTTTCCTTTAATTGTTTTAGAAATTTTATGTTTAGTGATGTTTTAAATAAAATAGTGAAAATGTAAAATTGGTGACAGAGCGGTCCCGGTACAAACAGCTCTAATAACGGTTTCTACTCATTTCTGTATTCTGGGACCGTATCGAACATATTTTATACATACATTCGAGCGATACGTACGGTGCGGATCAGTGGACGCACTTGTATGATTTTCTATACAAGATATTTATACTATTACACGGGTATTTATCGCGTATAAGGTAATATACGCGATAAATACCCGTGTAATTGTATAAATATGTTTTATGATCGCGAAAGTTTAAAAAGTTTCTATACAAGGTTTTATTACGATCCGTTTGATGCGATGCGTCCCATGCGATTCGATGCTCCTTTTATCAGGATTCTGGTGTATCACAGTGTCACTCTAATAAATAAATGAATTATGTGACTGTTATAATTATAAACTATGAGATAAAAATAAAACTTAAAAAAATATATATTCACTATTTTATTTACTTTCATGCAGGCCAAACCGACATGTGTGAGTATATAGCACATCCAAGATAGTCATAAGAATATGTATGAGTAGCATGATTATTCTTACAACTACTGCATGCCAAGTGATGTACCTATTACTTAGAAAAAATAAAATGAAATAGCTTTTGTTTATCTCTAGAGCTTTTGCTTTACTGCCGACAACTGCTAGAATAATAAATATCAACCGTAAAAATATTTGCAGCATTGTGACAGTGCCTGCCGAAGATGCGCAGTTTTTTAACTTGAGTTTGAAGCACGAATGTGTAATACTCGAACCAATCACGTTTGCATAATTTTTTGTTTCTTCCAGGGTATTGCAACAGACTTGGTAGTCCAAGTGGTGTTGATCGCGGAGTCGATGCGTCTCCAAGCCATGATGGGGACCTACGGCATCCAAACGCAAACGCCTCACGAAGTTGAACCAGTGCAGGTGAAGGAAGCATTGAATCTTGCACCTTATTTGCTTACAATTTAGGGCGCAATTTGATAATGTGTATTATTTCAGGTCTGCAGTTCAACGCAACTGGTTCACGTCTACAGAGAGTTGGGAGTTTGCCCCAAATTGAAGTTGACCGGCCGTCCTATCCGTCCTGTGGGATCACTGGGTACAAGCAAGGTGTGCTAGTCAAACCTTGAGTTTTATTTTGATCAAGCTTAGAATAATTTTTGTTACTAATCTATGTTTTGCAGATTTACAGGGTGTGCGGAATGACAGTGCTGTGCTATCCGCTTATATTTGAAGTGTCTGAGTTTTACCTGTACCGCGATATGGCGTTACTGATTGATGATATAAAGACTGAGCTGCAGTTTGTCGGCAAGTAAGTATTTACTATCTAACTCCCCATTGTCTTAGGCCCGTATTTCGAAACAGTGCTTGTGTCTGAGTCGAGCCTCAAGAAGAGCCTTAAGAAGATTTTATGACAGTTTTCCATTGAAAAGTGTCAAAAATCTGTGCTTGAGGCTCGACTCAGGCTTAAGCACTGTTTCAGAATACGGGCCTTAAAGTTTTAACTTGTAAGCTTATTAGAAAAAAACAAATTAGCCTAATTTCTGATAGTGTTAACAAAATATCTGATTTTCAGGTACTGGCGTCTATCAGGCCGTCCAACAGTGTGCCTTTTAGTCCGCGAAGAGCACATGCGTGATCCGCATTTCAAGCAGATGTTAGATCTGTTCGCGATGCTGAAGAAAGGACATTGTGACGGTGTCAAAGTGCGTCTCGGACGATTGCAGAACTTGATCTCCAGCTCTTGTATGGGTAAGTTTTAAAAAGTCTGTAGTGATTGTTTTTGTCCTAATTTTCATTTAAATAATCCTTCCGGCTGCGCCAGATAAAGTACCTTACTTGCTTAATGCTACAAAACTCAAAGAAAAAAATATTATCAGAGAAAAAATATCAGTATTCAGCATTCAGTATATTTATTGCCTTATTATGTATGTAAATTTAACAGTGTCAGATCTTAAAACTAGTTTTTGAATCAATACATAACTTTCCCTGTAAGGGTGTTGCAATACTGTAGAAGGGGGCCGATATGGTTATAATCACGCATATTGTAAGCAGGTTTAGTATAAAATTATAAAAGGGTTATTTATAATTAACGTTATTATTTTCGTTAAAGAACTCATCTAGTGTGTGTAGTGTGTATCTCTGACAAGCAAGAGCTTAAATCGGACACAGGGGTCGTGTCGTGTCGTGATCCAAGAACTCTCTGACGAGCTGAAATGGGATGAAAGAGAGAAAAATTTGGATGGTGGGCAAATTTCACCAATTTTACCATGGTACTCGCAGTTAATATCAGTAACAACTAGCGTGAGGTCACTACGCAACTGCTGTGATAAAAATACGTTTACCTACATTTTTTTTGGTTTGCAGAGCATCTGGACTTCATGAGCCAAGGCGAGTTTCCATCTGAGATGTTTAGTCAGTTCCGTCAATTGGAGCACGATTACATCGGCTACCAGTCGCTCACAGACGTACCGCGCACTCTCACCTACCGCGAGGAACTCATGTCCTATGACACTTATAAGAATAAGTGAGTACAAGTGTACAAGTAAAAAGCAGCCAAGTGCGAGTCGGACTCGCCCATGAAGGGTTCCGTAGCACGACGAACTACAAGAACCTTTATATTATGTTACGTGATGTAACATAATAAGGTTCTTGTAGTTCGTCAAAAGGTAAATTGCGGTTTACGGTTTATGACGTATAAAAAAAAAACTACTCACTGGATCTCGTTCAAACCAAATATCGTTGAAAGTTTGCATAGTAATGTACAACATATATTTTTTTTAGTATTATCATTCTCTTACTTTAGAAGTTAGAGGGGGGGGGACCAACTTTTTTCCACTTTGGAAAGGTCTCTCGTGCAAACTATTCGGTTTAGAAAAAAACGATATTAGAAACCTCAACATCATTTTTGAAGACCTATTCACAGATACCCCACACGTATGGGTTTGATGAAAAAAAAAATTTTGAGTTTAGTATGGGGACCCCCGAAATTTATAGTTTTTTTTTTATTTTTATGTAAAAATCTTAATGCGGTTTACAGAATACATCTACTCGCCAAGTTTCAGCAGTCTAGCTTTTATGGTTTTGGAGAAAAATGGCTGTGACATACGGACGGACAGACAGACAGACAGACAGACAGACATGACGAATCTATAAGGGTTCCGTTTTTGCCATTTGGCTACGGAACCCTAAAAATGTAAAATGTAAAGATATGTATTTCCATAAATGCATGCTTAATGTTAAGTGCAACGCGCCTTCCTGCTTCAGCTTGCACTGTGTTGCAGGAAGTGACGCCTCTTCCAAACATGAAAATAACCAAGAAAAACTATAACTAGGATTAGGATCTTACACAGTACACGAGATGTACATAAAATCCATCTTTGTTTAGGGAACACGCACGCGAAAAGATATTATTATATCGTATGAAAATTATATTAGTTTGGCGTAAGCTTATCCAGTCGTGCACCGCAAACAGAAAGTGGATATTGTCTAGACCGCCTGGTTGCTTGAGGAGGGGTAAACATCAGGGATAGAAGCTCTAAGAGCACAAGAATTTCAACAAATCTGTAGTCAAGACGAGTTTCTGTCGACGATTTTCATTGCACATTCTCAGACATATTTATTTCTATAAAAATAAGTCAAATTAAACTTGTTCATTAGCCCATTAGAGATTATTGGCTAGATTGTAATGTTATGAGGGTACCGCATTGAAATGGTATACTTATTTCATTATCATCTCAGCCCGTTTGCACCCACTGCTGAGTATAGGCCTCCTCTTTATTGCGCCACTATTTCTGGTCCCTCGCGAGTCTCATACTTATTTAATGAATAAAAAAATGCAGTGGGTTGGATATTACAAAGAGTTTGTTGTGCTAGGCTAGAGGGTCCTTTAAATGGTCTTCCAATAACTTTATTGATACATCGTTTGTTTCAGATCAACACCAGATGTTGTGGCAGCGTTAAGATCATGTGACAACATATATGCGCAGTGTCAGCTGTGGGGCATCCTCATGGCACGCGAGGGGCCTATGTACGAGGTATGATGTCACTTATCCTCGGCAGCGGACGATTTAGTTTAAGAAAAAAGAGGTAGTTTTGTGGCTGAATTACGCTCTAACCATAGGGCAGATCTTAATTAAAATTGGTTATTGCACATTTGCCGACAACCGTTAGGGAATAAAGGTTCTCGAATGCGACCACGAACCAAAAGACGAAGCGTCGGGCGCCCACCCACCAGATGGACCGACGACATTGTTAAGATCGCGGGAAGTCGATGGATGGAAAGGGCTCAGAATCGTTCTTCCTGGAAATGTTTAGGGGAGGCCTATGTCCAGCAGTGGACTTCTTCAGGCTGATGATGATGATGATTGCACATTTAAACCAATTTGTGCCAATGACCACGGACGGAAGCTTGTATTTCGTGCCTCAAAAATGTGGATATGGGATGATTCGGGCCAATAGTAATAAATAATGCGGACAATCCACACAACACTACCTAACCCCAAACTAAGCAGAGCTTGTACTATGGGAACCAGATAGCTGACTTGAATATTTTTTTTTTGTAAATAGATACATGGACTAAAATATAACACTGAAACAGAGAACAAATGTCTGTGTTCACCACACAAATATTTGTTCTCAGTGGGAAGAGAATCCACGCCCTCCAGCGCAGAAAGCAGAGCTATTACAAACTGAGCGGCGAGGCAGTCAATAATGTAATTCTGATCAGACACTTTGTTTCGTCAGGTGAACGGCACCAACGCGTTGGAATCTCTGAAGAGTTTGTACCACAGCGCGGGCGTGCTACGTCACTGGCGCGCCGTGCGATACTGCTCGTCGCTACTAAACCATACGGTCGACTCCATCAGTCCCTTCATTACCACCGTGCTCGTCAATGGGAAGCAGGTACTTGTAGCTATAGCTTTATAACTAGCAGCACATAACTTTAGCGCTGAGCGTTACGCGCTGCGCATGCGTCGTAGTGTGCCATTATGTCGCGCACACTGGATGTGTGGATGTGTGCAGAGTGTCCTATGCCAATACTCTCAAACGGTGACAGAAAACATTGTAAGGAAACCAGCATGTTCTCGAATCTTGAAGATTTAAAAACGTACGTGTCTCTAATATATTTTTAAGCTTCTTTGAGGCGCACTAAAATCGCTACCCTGGTTAAAAAAAACGAATTAAAAGAAGAAGGAATGAAATGGAAATAACAGTAGTATTTTTCCAGCTCACTGTTGGCGTGATCGGACATAAAGAGACAGTGTTCGACAAGCCGATGACGCCCGGAGAGATCCAGTCAGTGATGTACTCCACCATTCAACCGTATGACGTCATCGGAGCCGTGTTGCAACAGGTTCGTTTCCCTTACTACCTAGTAATAGGACGAAACTCTTCTGCATTGAATATAGCTACAATTCTGTTTTACTTTAAATAAACGGCAAATAGTAAAACTACGCATCACGACCCCGTCTTCCCCTTCCCCTTCGTCTCCTTTTTATTCTAGGGATGTGTCCGTTGCTTGATCCAATTAGGATGTCCTATTCCCAAATCAGGTTAACACTGGGTAGGTATAAATCACGACCTTTCAACTCGTCAGCTATGGGTCGCTTAATATGACTCAAAACTCCTCAGACTCAGATTCGAGGCTCTGATCAGATGAAGTTGCGATAAGCGCCCCTAGCGGGCACGTTAGGAACTCTCGTGAACCCACTCGTAAAATATCTTCGCATTACGCATAATTTCAAGACACTCGATAAATGGACTATCCAAACACAAACATTTTTTAAATTCAGACCAGCCGATCTACTCTAGAAAGGAATTCCGATCGCAATTTTAAGTTTTGACGGAATTCTGACAGAAAACCCATAGGATTTCTGTCAAAACTTAAGATTGGAATCGGAATCGCGTTCATTAGACCGGCAGGCAGCGCAGCGTTTTCCGAGATTAGCGCGTTTAACCAAACTCAGCTTTATAATATAAGTATAGATTAAATAGCATGAATGTCCAACAGGAAATAGTCCTATACTGCGGCCGTCTTATCGGAACCAACCCTGACATGTTCCGAGGCATCCTCAAGATCCGAGTCGGCTGGGTGCTGGAGGCAGTGCGTATATACCTGAAGCTGTTCCCTCATGAGGGCCGCGCCGATGCAGCGACAGAAAGCCTCAGCCCGTTCAAGCTGAGAATGCTACTGATTAGAGTGCTTAGCGTCTCTGACTGGGCGGATGAAAAAGGGTACGTATTTTTATTTTATATGAAATTCAAATGCGTTGGTAAGTTATTGCTATTTTTTTCGGAATAATTAGAAGTCTGTAAATATTTTAATTCAACTAAAAACTATATTTGTTCCTAATTTCTCTCAAATAGTTTTGTTATTGAATTTATAGTGTTTTGTTTACTACACATAAGGAAATCACAAAGATTTTCATAATGTCCCTAAAGTTAAGAGCCGATCGGGATTTGAACCTGCGCCATCGGATCCTATTCACACTCGACGAATAACTCGGACTACGGCATTAACGCTACAGTCAACTACTTACGTACTACGTCCAGTAGTTAGTGCGTGATGGAGCCACAAACATCGTACATCGCAGTAACTTTCGCATTTATATCAGTAAGCTTTATGTCGAGGTTAAAATCGGTTTTAATGACACAATTCGAGGAGAACAAGTGCTGACTGCTGATGCAACTTACTTATTACTATTTTGTTGTATACAGCTTGACGCCTCTTCAACGGCGGCAGTTAGAGGGCTGTCTATGTCGCGTGCCGAAACACTTCTATATTCAAGTTTGGGACATATTGCTGAGGACACCAAAAGGAATTATTGTTCAGGTAATATTTTTTTTTTTACAACTTGCTGATGGAACAAGCATATGGCCCACCTGATGTTAAGTGGTAACCATCGCCTATAACAAAGCATTGCCCCGTAGGTCACAAAAAACTCTGTATAGGCACATTCTAATGACAAATTGACAATTTGTCGAACTTGAAATTTTTATCGTCGTGTGTAATACGCACTTCGATAAAAATCTTGATGTAAGACTTCAACACTTTCGCATTTAAAATTCAGGCAGGTACAGTCAGAGACAAAAGTAGATTAAGAAATGGGCACACGCGAACGAAGCTGCGAATGAAAGTTAGTTTAAGTTAAAGGGTGTTTCAAAGATCAATCAGCATGTTGTTCTTTTATATGAAGAGTGTATATTTTGTTCGACAGGGTCATTCAATTCCCGCTGACCCGACCCTAGTGAACATGTCCCGTTCGGAACTGTCGTTCGCTCTGCTTGTGGAAGAGGCGCTGGTCACAGTAAAGTCGCCGTCTCGTCGGCAACTGTGCGTGGAACTGCTGTGCGTGCTCGCGACCATCTTGCGACGGAACCCCGAACTCTATCTGCAACACCCGCTCGACTTGGACAAGCTGCTTGATGATGCTCATTTAACTTACGCTAAGGTACAGTTTAGGGCCCTTATTTTCCATATAGCACATATTCTTCTTCTTCTTAATGAATGACATCTGCCCATTTAGGATAAATTTTGCCAGTGACGAGTATGGAATAGACACTGGCCCTACTTGGCTTTGAAAACAAATGATGGTCGTTTGTTTTCAAAACCATCAGAAACCTTATTTTTTTATTGATTTTATAGTGTTTACTACACTTAAAGAAATCGCAAAGATTTTTATAATGTCCCAAAAGAAACCTTCATCAGAAACCTTTTCGATCATATCAGAATATCACATAATACACTTTCATTCCAACTGCTAACACTTTGAGCTAAGACCTCAAGTAGTGTTGGTTAAAATACCACCGAAATTACACAACAGAGCCCGAAGTCCCAGTGCATCTAAAACATTTCGTTACCAAATGTTGTTTTCGTTTTGCCTATTTGTCTCTGTCTATTGTATGGAGAAAAGATGAGACAACAACTCTTACTACGTAACATATTTTTGCCGTCTCATATTTTCTCCATACAATAGAGAGAGACAAATAGGCGAAACGAAAACAACATTTGGTAACGAAATGTGGTAGCAAAACTCTGACTTCGGGTACTGAACTCAAAATAACACTCGACAAACAATTAAAATGGAAAAGCTATGTGACTTCCCAAAATGATAGAAAACAAATCGTAACTACATATTATAGAGCGGCGCTATAAAGCAAACGTGTCACTAAGGTATCACTGTTACTTTGATGTCTTTAAAAAGGACTTAGCACAAATTGTGAGCAGTAGGAATGATATCCTGATGTAGGAATGATGTGATATCCTGATTTAAACGAAAGTGTTTCCGATGGTTTTGAAGAAAACCATCTTTTCCTTCAAAGCCACCGACGACGACGACTGAATTATTTATTGGCTGACTTGACTAACTAAACAAAATCTAATTAAGAAGTTGAAGTTGAAATGTTATCAGAGTTTGGGCTATTTTAGCTTGTGGAACCCTCATGCTTGGGAAAGAAAATCAATCCTTTTCACTTTTACTTACATATTGGTGTTCTCATACAACTGCAAAATGTGAACGTGCGGACATTTGTGCGCCAAATGTAAGGGTTGGACATGCTTCTGACAACTTCAGACCTTTCTTCCGATCCTTAAACCTTGGGTTCGACAACACAAGTATTCTTACCGCATTCAAGAACTGCTCTCACTTCATCTCTCGTTTCCAGGACTGCGGTTTATCACCGGAGAATACTGAAGCATTGGCAGCGGCGAACGCGTCAGTATCCGTTGGATATTTGGCGCGAGCTGTCGTCAATAGCGTGCTACAAGGCGCGGCGACGGAGTTGATTCCCACCACACATCCCACTTGTCTTGTATCGTAGGAAAGTGAAGCTAACGTTGATCTAACTTGTTTCGTGGATTTGTAGACTTCTGTACAGGGGGCCAATTCTAGATTTTTAGAGATTTACGCTCGAAATAGAGATTTGAAATGTCGCGAAAGCAGTGTCATATCACCAAATTTGTCGAAGATAATATCGAACCGCGATAAAATGCGTATTCTAGCCACCGTTAGACTTTTACGTTAGACTTTTACATTAGAGATGTCAGAAAGAAGGTTCATTCCTAAAACTTCCACAGACTATCCCGTTGTTGTTCATGTTTATCTACGTTCCGTTTCTATCGATAGAATAGTTCGATAACACTAACTTTATTATTGTCTTCAAATGAACACATTTCCTATTAAACGGTGTTTATAATGCGTTCTTGTTGTTGTTTATAGTAGATTCATTTTCATTAGATAGTAATCAATGGACTTTTCGCACAAAATGTTAGTTACAATAATTAATTCCGGAAACACACGGAACGTTATTATGTACCATAAAACTGTAAACTTTGTTGTTTGTAATCTATGGTCAGTTGTCTATGAAGTGTTGTAGATGTGTCATTGTCAGGATCATTATTAGGATATGTTATTGTCAGGATCATTATACTCAAGAGAAGGACTCCGATGACTTGAATGTTTAATTCAAAGGCAACTAGATGGCCATTCCATGCAAAAAGAATATTTCTCTCGAAGCTTGAACCCCGGATACAAGTATAGACGTTGACTGTCTGATTGACTGCTCTTCTAACTGCGCCATTGAATAATTACTAAGTACGAGCTACATTCAATCACTCCTCACTTATTGTAGGTTTATGAGAAAGCATTATTCGCGTTCTCGCTCCCAACTTGTATACCCTACAAACAAGTAAACATCATTGACTTTTTATCAAAAAGTAAGACTAGGTGGTATGGTCTTGGTACTCTAGTCTGCTCCAAGGACCGAAAGAAAAAAAAGCCCAAAGTCACCCAAAGTATATTAGAGATGTCAATGTCGACTACTACTCACCACTCGACACATATCTAACGGCCTTCGCTCGATAAATGTCTATAGTGATATTGCTGGAATACGATATCTATTGAAAATGTCATGTCTATTTAAATTTGACAGTTCTTGTGATATATATCTACCGTGACAAAAAAGTCACTGGTCTAGAATTGCCCCCCAGATTGACGCAAATAAAGGGAGAAAATCTGAGTACTAATAAGTAAACCAAAGACCTTGTGGCGCTACTTGATTGCTTGTGAATCGATACGCACAAGTTAATCTTTGTAAATGTCCACTATGAACGTTACTTTAAAAGACAGTCTGTAATGTCCCAATGTTACGTGATCCTTTTCGTATCCACCTTTGGGTGGTGTATTGAGAAGTAATTGAAATGTGTGATACAGCTAGGGTCGAACTACTGATTTGAATTTGAACTGAATTGAAAAAAGATTTGGGGGATACTTTTGTGATAAAATTTACGTGCCAGAAAATAGTTTTAATTTAACCTCTAGCAAAGAACAAATTGTATCCTGTATAGGTCGGGTACATTGTCAAGGTTAACATTGTTTAAGAAAGAATCTTTGCAACACATGCATGAAAAGATAAGAGGTATAGTATAGATATTAATATATTTTTTTATAAAGATTAGGTATTTTTAGTGAATAAGCATAATAAGCATATCTATTATTTGAAAGACAGTAAATCGTGTGCATAGTTTTTATGTAAAAATCAATTTTGATTCATGTAAAAATCATAGTTTCATAATTAATTTAACCTTTTATTTTAGATACTTGTTAAATAAAATTGTTTGATACAATGTTATATTATTATTGTTAATGTCATGTCATTTTGAAGAGTGGACTTTGGGAAATAAAATTATTTCGTTTTTATCCTGTTTTATTATTAACCAGCTTATAAACAAAACATTTCCATGAGAATGAATGAAGTTTATCAACATAAAGTTTCACACTTGGCATTATTCAATTTAATTCAACTATCTATTGAATAAATACAACCACAGGTAACGCAATCATCACACAAGAATTGTTCATACAGAACTCACTCATTCCACTACTTATTTAAATTAAATTGGCATAGTGTTATTTTTCATAGTCCATTGTATATTTTATTATTTGGTTGCTGTTTCAGGATTTTCCTCAGCGCTGGAACAAAAACACAAATTTTCAATAAAATACATTCTTCGGCCACATAAGTAAGATAAGGGCAGGAATATGATGAAATCTACATTTTCAAGATTTATAATAATGTTACGAAGGGAATCATTATTATGCAAAAGTTATTTACTTTCGTTTTTTTTTCATAGTTCAAACCATACCAAGTTTAGGTCTACATTTGAGATGGCTCGCTACTACATCTATCAACAATAATTTAAAGAAGTTCATCAATGATCACGAGATCTCCGAAAATAAAAGGCCTAGAGGTCGGAAATTTGGCACTGGCTCTTTACTATCGACGTTTACTAAGAAACGAATTTCAAAAATTCGCACCAAACCTATTGGAAAAGGGGGGGGTGAATCTTTGTATGGATCAGGCGTGCGGGATCCCACATAGTTATCATCAAATACAAGTAGTTTTAATTAAATAAATATGTACTGACCTTCCTTTTCCTCATCATTAAAGTCTTGCTTAGGGAATTCAATATCAAAAGTAATGTACAGGTTTCCGTGAAGGTTGTTGTTCTCGAAGTTAGGCATTCCCTCGCCCTTCTTACGGACACGGGCGCCGGCCCACGTGACCTTGTCTCGTGACACGGTCACTTTGTGCCCGTCTAGGTGAGGCAACTCCATTGTGAAGCCAGTAAGGGCATCCTAGAATACACAAAACATTAAATGTGTGTGTCAATAATGTAATAAAAAAATGCAGAATTTATAACGTAAATTACCTCCTAGCGTACTTTAGTTTTTTTTTTTATACAACTAGCTGATGGAACAACAATATGGCCCACCTGCTGTTGAGTGGTAACCATCACCTATAACAATGCATTGCCTTGTAGGTCACGCACGACAGGAACGTGCTCTATGATGCATTGGCCTGCATCCATCAACTTGAGGCATGCAGATGTTCAGCCTCACATGCCCGTAATTTCAATAGATAGAGCAAATGGGTTAAATGGTTTAAACTGATCCAAATAATTATGAAAACAATCATGTACCTATTAATGATAGAATAGGTTCATGATGAAAAAAATTGGTTGTCTGTAAAGTTAGTTTACTGACGATAGTTGAATGTGACAACGTTAAATGGAACGCCTCAGCGAGGTAACGCCGCATGAGTCATGTTTTTTCGTGCGTGCAGCTGGCTCCATCGAATTATAAGACCTTGTCACGTCAAAAATGTGACTATAGTTTATGGATATGGAAAGCTGATAGTAACAAACCTGTAAGGATATAGTGACATTAATGTACAGATCATCTGCCTTGCGGACAAACTGAGGATGTCTCTCAGTCCTGAATATGAAGATGAGGTCTCCTGGATCACCATCTACATGGGGCTCTCCTTCACCTCGCAACCTGGACTTGTGCCCATCAGGAGCACCTACTTCTACCTGAAAGAAAAAGTAGACTTAATGAACAAAAGTATATTATTGTTGATTTCTATATGTGCCAACTTTGGTAACAGTTTTAGGACAAAAATCTGAGAATAGTCAGAAGCCAACAGTAGTCTTCTATTATCATAAAATCAGTTATTAAAAACAATTACACAGTTTTTTAACTAGCACGGTAGGTAAAGCTCCAAACCACAGTATGTGGCTATTGCCTAGAGTTGCCTATTATTTCCAGGTTTAGATGCTGTTTCTGGAACTAAAAGGCAATAAAATGGCATTATTACTAGTAATAGGTATTAAAATAAGGATAATATTTTTGTGTTCACCAAATATCTTAAGGTACATCAATGTATGCATTTCTAAAATATTGATCTTCCCCGAAAAATACTGATCGTGCACCAAATATTCCTGAATGTTACACAAAGGGCGGATCCGACTTGGATAGGTTAGGTTATGTTAGAACATCAAAATTACGCTCAAGGCGAGCAAGCAGAGCGAGCGTGCTGCGGTAGCCGCCGCAGTGCCAGAGAATATTTTTTTCCCAATAACCTCAAAGGGGCTGCCAGTTTAGTACAATTGTTCATTATTTTATTAATAAAGTTCAGTATATTTGGTGGAACACAGGCAAGATTAGGTATATGAAATGGGAATAAATTGAAGTACTTTTAAATACCATCCTTAAAATAACTGTATGTCTTGTTTGATTGGAAATAAACGTTAAACATTAATTAATAAATCCTAAAAAAAATCATCATCATCATTACATACCTCTATTTCTAATTGCCTCTCCTCAGTAACGAAGGTCACATTGGGACACTCATCACAAACGGTCTGTTGCATCATCTGGAAGCGGCCGGGGCCAAGGTTTCTAGTTACCATCTCCTGTCTGCAGTTGCATTTACGAGTGCCTGGTGCTGGCTTTATAACTGGCTTGTTGCGAGTTATCTGTGAAGATAAATATTAGAATTAGACTGTTATAAAACTGATCAGTATTACGAATCCCAACATAGGTAGAATAGTATATTTACTAGGGGCGTAGCATCTTACCTCTATGAAATTGCCATTGTATAACTCTTCTAGAGACACAGTGAGTTCCATTATAATATCCGACCCTCGAGGGGTGTCATGTTGCTGCTGTTCTCCTCCAAAGTGAAAACCGAAGTCTCCGAAGAAACTTGAAAATGGATCATTGTTGTTCATCATACCATCTTTCTTCAAACAGTCTTCGCCACATCGGTCAAAAAGTTCTCGCTTTTCTGGGTCAGACAGAGCCTCATACGCCGCGCCAAGATCTTGAAACTTTTGCGAGGCATCAGGATCATCTTGGTTTTTATCTGGATGTAAAGTTTTTGCTAACTTTCTGTAAGCTTTTTTGATTTCATTCGTATTCGCTGATCGAGACACTCCGAGTATATTGTAGAAATCACGACCGGCCAATGTTAGGACTAGAACCGAAGCCAGATAAACTAAACACACACACGCTGCGTTAGTGAACATTGTGTTATCTATTTCTAGGAACTAATTTATTAGCTAACATTTATTTAGAAAATTCTAAACGCGTTCAACACATTTCGCTTTTTGATCACTTTTTGACAACATCGCTATTGGTTTGACAAATAGGCGTAGGACGACAATTCGTCTCGTCATGATTGGTTATTATTTTGATAGGATTAGAGAAGACCAAAAACACAAAATGTCGTTAGCAAGTTTTACACTCTATTCTGTATGAAATAAAGACCAAAGTTGTGTACTATATTTACAAAATATTGCATCAATCGTGCACCAATCAACTGTAGCCACAAGTTTAAATTGCCAACATAAAAATTGATATTTATTTTGCCGGAAAATATCAGGTTACTCAAGTCTGTGGAGAGCTGTGGAGTGGAAAGTATGATTGTATGCTACCTTGACAGTCAGTTTGTTTGCATGCCAGTATGACAGAAAAATTACGAACTCGCCCTGACAGTGACAGCGTGACACAACAAAAATTTAGATTTTGTTGTATCGGTTTGCTCGCTTCGGTGCGGTTCTTTTTGTAATTTTAAACACAATAAATCACGAAAATGGCTTCAGTACTAGCCCCAGAAGTTGCTGCCCCTGGTTTCTCGTTTGAAAACTGCCAGCGGTACGTAAGACTGTTACCTACTATTACTATTACCTTCGACCACTTCCAAGTCTGGTGGAATACTAGGAGCAATAGGCGTTACCACTACCAACTATCATTGTTTTCTTTCCAGCAATGCGTTCCTCGCGAATAAAGGATTTCCAGCCCCGAAAGCTGTTAAGACCGGAACTACTATTGTAGGCATTATTTTCGCCGATGGCGTTATCCTCGGTGCCGACACAAGAGCCACCGAAGGCACGGTCGTTTCTGATAAAAATTGTGAGAAGATTCACTACTTGGCTGGTAACATGTATTGTTGCGGTGCTGGTACGGCTGCGGACACTGAAATGACTACCCAGACTGTATCCTCGCAGCTGGAGCTACAGCGGTTGCACACTGGGCGCACGGTGCCGGTAGAGACTGCCGCGACACTGCTCAAACGTATGCTGTTCCGCTACCAGGGACATGTTTCTGCTGCCCTTGTTCTTGGTGGTGTGGACAGAACTGGACCTCACATCTACTGCATTTATCCTCATGGATCAGTTGATAAACTGCCCTATGCAACAATGGGTAAGCATGTTTTGGTTAAAATAAACATAATGAAAAGAACCTTTTCTTTTATATTGTTTTTGATGTAAATGTTTTGCTTAATAATTATAGCTGTTATACCTTTCATCCAATAGGATCTGGATCCCTAGCAGCCATGGCAGTTTTTGAAGCTGGCTGGAAACCCAACTTGTCAGAGGAAGAAGGCAAAAAGCTGGTTCGTGATGCCATTGCAGCTGGTATCTTCAATGACTTAGGATCTGGATCAAATGTGGACCTTTGTGTCATCCGCAACTCTGGTCCTGCTCAGTATTTGAGAACTTATGAAGAAGCGAATATCAAGGTAACTTCGTTTTTAATTCTCTAGCCAACCAACAAGGTTGTTCCCCATTGAACAGTATTTGCATTGTTTTTGTCACAAACTAATAATAATATTTCTTTATTTCAGGGTAAGAAGCAAAGATCATACAGATATCCGCTGGGGACGACTGCAGTACTGAAGCAGCGTGTCATACCTTTGGAAGTTGATTCAGTGACCGTGCACACCGTGCAGGCTATGGATGTAGAGCCCAGCCACAGCAGGCGTTGATATCAATAGCTTTATAAATGGTGTATCAGTAAAATAAACTTTTCTTTTATAAAAAAATATATTTTTTAATTCCACATTTAAAAAAATATATCATCATTGGACGGAATGCAACTTACTACCTACCTAATTATTAAAAAAAAAAAACATAAATGATATCAGAAAGTCATGATTTAAACATAGTTCATACAGCTAATACTAGGGTTCAGGTTTTATCATCTCAGGTGTTAGTAAAAATAAATAATCTGTATCTTTAAGACTAATGAGTAAGTGTAGATTACATCTTAGAAATGGCAGTATTACATTACCTATAAAATAACTTGGCACCTAAGATTCATCCCCTTTTATGAAGAATAAAATCCCATGTATCTTTCCATCTGAGATTCATAAGATCACTTTCAGTCAGATTTGTGCTTCCATAGTTGAGTACACTGAACTTCTTGAATGTCAGTGCAACATATGCTAGCCAAATCGCAACACAGAGTATAAAGATGGTTGTGAGTGGTCTAGTTCTTTCTCGTAATTGGACAACAAAGTAAATATGATCGACAATAAATGCAAGCAATAGTATTTTGAAAATATAGGCAGGTAGATAATGGTGAAGAAAAAGCGTTCGATCCAAGAAGAAGTATGGCAAGTAGTGCATCCAATAGCCTAGAAAGAGAATGTATCCGGCGTCGTAGAATTTCTGCAGAGCCCGAGGAGGAAGGTCCACACATGCCCGACGTTGGCGAATAGCGTAGATAGCGAGAAGAGCGCTGTATAACACAAGTGAGATCGTTCCGGCGTACCATGTTACTATGTTGCCGATGAGGTGAATTTGAGCCTGGAAATATAATGTACAATAGGTTGCTAAGCTCAAAGGTGTTGTGATTATTTAACGTCATGGGGGCGTTCAAGTATTACGTAAGCGCTTGAGCTGCTCAATCTATGTACCTACGTAGAGGATGGACGTAAGCAGGTCCATGATACGATGTCGATACAGTTCCGTTCAAAAGAGTCAGTTTCTGTCTCTTTTGTTAACAAGCAAACAAAACAAAGAGCAAATTCTGACGAAAAATCTACGAATTTACTCGGAAAAATAAAATGGCAGTTTAAGTATGGGCTATGGATACTATAGGTAGGCGGCACATAACTTTAGCGCTGACCGTATTGCGCAGAAGTCAAAAATAAGGTACCTGAGAGAGGCTAGCGGTATGAAGGCCGAACGTGCGTAGCGCTGATTGGCTCTCCAGTCGCACTCCGCTCTCTGTACCAATAGAACGCTCTGCACACATCCACACATCCAGTGTACGCGACATTCGCACACTACGACGTATGCCCAGCTATAACTTTAGCGGCACCTCGGCCGCGGCCCCTCCGCGTATCGCTCAGCGCTAAAGTTATGTGCCGCTAGTTATACTTACATTAGAGTTAGGCGAGAGCCAGTATGCGATAGACCGGACGAGTAGAGGCCAGTCAGCGGGCTCGCTCGCAAACATGTGACCGTGCGGCGCGTCCGGCGCATGCGCCCACATCTTGTACTGCAGCTCCAAGAACTTCTGCCAGAAGCTGAGCTGCGTCACCGCAGTGGGGATCATCTCGGCCGTCACCAGCTCGCGTTCGCGCTCTTTTCTATCTTCCGCTGAAATGATGCGTCAACTCAAATTCAAGTCCTATTGATAGCACTTTTGAAACAAAATGGAGGTAACATACCTCCACGTTGCTTCACCCTATACAGGATCCATGTGATACTGATATACACATAAGAACTATGTATGTACCTAAACTAAACCATGTGTTTGCAATAAATATATTGAGTATTGAGAAGAATGATGGCTGAAAACTTCGATACTGGAAGTGGACCATGTATAATATGTATGTAATCGACTATTGAAGCACCTTTGACATAGTTATAGACTACCATCTTTTGTGGTATGTGTGATAGGACACATGGCTATCTAACCTTTCGTATATCTGTGTTCCTCCACATTCCACTGCGTGTCCTGATGCGTGATGACCTTGTCCGCGACCACCTCATGCTGATGGAAGCCCCACGACGGCAGTTGCCTCCCGCTGAAGCGGAGCGCGGAGCCAGAATCCACGTGTATCAGTCTGACGGTAGACCTGATGCTGTCCCAAGTGGCATCCTCGCTGTCGCGGTTTACTATATCCACGCGCCAGAGATTCTGTGCTGGCATTGACACGTTGTAGTCTATGTAGCAAGAAACTTCCTGAAACAAATCAGTTATAACTACTGTTAGCCGGTTTTGGGAATAGGACATCCCTACGTGAGACTGGCCGACGAGACAAAAAAGATGGCGTCGGAATGCGTAGATTATAAAAATAAACAGAGTTCTAAACGTATTCAATGGATAGTTTTCGCCTACTCTCATCTCAGTTGACTAGCCTCTCAGCTCAGCTGTTAGTAGCTCTGCCTTCTGCGCTATAGGTCGTGCTTTCGATTCCCACTGAGAACAAACATTTGTGTGGTGAACTCAGATGTTTGTAAGAAAGGTATATGTTTAGGGTCCGTTCACACAGACCGGCTCGGAGAGCATCGGCGCGCTTTTTTCTTTTCACACAGACCAGATCGTATACGCTTGGAGTTGGTTGGTCGGCGCTCGCAGCCGACGAGAAAAGTACGCGATCGGAGCCGGTCAGCTCCTCTTATTATTTCACACCAAGCGCGTTCAAGCAAAAGAATGCTATTGCTATTGCTGCATTAAGAAATGACAAAAGCAGTGCAGATGCAAAAATAAACCTTACTACAAATACTAAAATCTCTGTTTTCAACGTAATAAGAATCTGCTCTTCTCTCCAAGCCGGTCTATGTGAACGGACCCTTATAAGTTTTAGTCCATACTTGAGACTGCGGCGAGACAGCGGCAGCGACATCATGCGAGTTGAGCGCTCTGCTCGTAATCCCGTGCAGCAGTTGCACCACATCTCCATGTCGGATGGCGTCCGGCGGCCGCGCCACCGCCAGCGCCGCGCGCTCCGGCCTCTTCACGATCCACCAGTTGTTGACGTCCTTGAAGCTGTAGCACGTGACCTGCTGCTGGTGGGAGGAGCCGCGACCGTCGCCGTAGCGCACAGGATACACGTGCGCGTGAGAGTGCAGCCAGCAAGTGCGTCCGTGCGTGTGTCTGACATACATAATATAAGTTTAAAAAACTTGAGAAACCGACTTCATGGCCAAACTATTAAACCGATTTTCCCGACTGAAATTTTAATGGGACCAACCTGGAAGATGTACCTACCAGACTTTTTTACCTTTCAGATAAAACAAGAATTGACTAAATCGGTTCATACATGACGGAGGTATGCGGTAACAAAGATTTAAAAAAAATATAGAACCGGATTGAAAACCTCCTGCTTCTAATTTGAAGTCTCATAAAAAAATATAAATATAAATATTTAATAATACGAGGATAAAGAAATCACTTCGAAAAGTTCAAAGTAGCTTAGCCAGGAGACACATGCTTAGTCCAACCGAGAAAATCTCACGGAGGAGATGACGACAAACTCGGTCAAAAACTTATAGCGCCACACGTTATACGAGGTTTTGGCGAAACACCATCTCCATCGTGATAATATTCAGCCAAACCGAACTTATAGCCCTTCGATGATGCGACCAAATCCTACTAAAATATGATGATAGGGAAATTCGTACTTGAAATTGTACGATTTTTTTTTCGACTTTTTTTATTACAGCAGAGGTAATAAAATGCGTACCTGAGAGTAATCTGAGAGCCGTGGGCGACATGCAACGGCTGCCCTCTCGTGATACTGGCAAGACCGCCTTGAAGCGATGCTTGGAACGCGCTCGTCATCACACTATCATGGGGGCCTGCTTTCGGCAACATCGCCAGATGCGCGTAGAACACTCCCAAGTACACAGCAGCTGGTATTGCTATTAGTACCATCATTCGCCAGAGCGCAGAGACAGTGATACGTAATCCTGATTCACGGCTGCCGAAGCGACCCCACATTTGCCGGCCCACTAGGAATAGTGCTAGGTAGTATGAGTAAATACCGGAGTATTTTACGCTGGAACAAATTAGTTGATTATAGAACCTGTTAGGTCTGATGGAAATCATTTAGTAATTAGGTCATATTGCATTAAATTAGACGCTTTATTAATGTAATAATGACACTTAAGTTTAATAAGGTACTTACGAAAAACAGCAGCCTAATGAGAGAGCACCACTGCAAAGCCAAAAAATAGAACTGATTCCAGTTCTATTTGTACTTTTCAAAGCACAATAAATTCCGCATAGTGCAAATAATATCTGTATGCTCTCTAATAACATGAACCTTGACTGGGCAAGAAAACAGTTTTCTGGAAAAGAAGATACAATTTGTTACTTCTTTTCGTCTAGCTAGGCCTGAGAGTGCTCTATAGTATTGTAATAAAAAAATCCTAGCACTCCAGAAACACGTGACATGGTGGTGACGGATCCGAGTTTTTTTTTCCCATTTAAAAAATGCACAAGCCTAAAGAAGTTTTCACTTAAACTGCTGCTATTATACAGATAAATATAAGAGATTTTGGCCTAGGTATTAGGAATTTAATTAGTCAGCCTGCTGAACAAAAGCCTCCCTTCCTCTCACCCTTGATTTGTCGTCCAGTCTGAAGCAGAGGAGCATGCTTCCCTACTTCAATTTGTGGCCTCATGAGCTTATTTACTCTTAATGAGTTAATTATCTAATGTTCCTTATTCAAATAGCTTTCCATATTTTATAATTCTTACCAAAGAGAACCAAAAGTGCAGCTAAAATAGCAGTACACTGATACATAGACAGCTGTAGCATCACATGGTATGTGACTGGCACCAGCAGACTGCCGGCTAAAGCTGGCACAAGGCGCAGTTCCTTTATGGGCACATTCTCAGCATAAGGAGACCCGATCCTATCAAATGTGAAGTTTCCATCGTAACCAGCTGCTCGGCCTGCCAGATAAAGTAGTTGTTTACCCAATGGTGGATGGGCATCAAAGAAAAATACTCCTTTTGTGTATAGAGATACATAACGCCCATAGTGCAGTTCATCAAATCTGAAATTAAATAAATAAATAAATAAATAAATATTGTGGACAATTCACACAACACTACCCAGCCCCAAACTAAGCAGAGCTTGTAATATGGGAACCAGATAGCTGATATAATACTTGAATACATTTTTTTTTTTTTTGTAAATCAATACTTAGAATACAATATAACACCCAGACAGAGAACAAACATTTATGTTCACCACACAAATATTTGTTCTCGGTGGGGATCGAACCCACGACCTACGGCGCAGAAGGCAGAGCTACTACCAACTGAGCTAGAGGCCAGTCAAAATTGTAAATAAGGACAAGCATGAAAAAATGCTTTTGTGTTATTGCATACTTTAGAGAGCACTGGTGGTCTAGTGGTAGTGGCCCCGCCGCAAAAAGGGCCCACCAGCGGCCTACTTGCGGAAAAACCTGCCCGCACATCAAGTGCGCATGATAAACTTGCCGAACTTGCCGTTATTGCATACGTCTCACTAAGTAAAGTGGCACCGCACTGGAACTTCACTGCTATTATTATTATTTTTTATTTGTAAAAGCATGATTATAAAAAACGGTAGGAACCAAGCCGTAGTTTGTTGCCTGTTCTTCTAGGCTTGGCCGTGTGGAACTGGCACCTAGATTCCTGAGAAGTGATCCTTGTGGTTCTACTGAATAAATACACTTTTGATGTTTGACTTTACCTTTTGGTACCTACCTACTTTAAGATCAGTAGGTATGTGATTAAATTCAGCACTATACTTACACAATATATCTAGGTTCTTCCAATTTGTAAAGTCTAGTGCACAGTGCTAGCAAGAATAAACCAGCGCAAATAAGATCAACTTTTATGTGTAAATAAAATCCTGTAGGCTGCGTCTCCAGATCCTTGAACTTTTCGATAGAATGAGCTGTTTCCTTGATGGTTGTTTCTAAATTTCTTTTAGTTGATGTTTTATCCTGAAATTCAAAATATTTAGTGCTTGCTCACTAACTTCTACTTCAACTATTGAAGTAATTTGTTGAGAATTTCTTTTTCTCGTGGTGTCTATAGAGTTTTATATTATCCATCTACCATGCAACAATACAATGAATTTTACAGACTGCAATAAAATACTTACGATTTCATTTTCGGAGCTGCAAGAGGTCTTTTCACTATAACTGTCCGAATGTTCGATGACCTCGTTACATGTCTTTCTATTTTCTTTACGTTTCTTCAAGTTTTTCTCAGCCTCCATTGTGATTCAAGATAAATCATCTACAGTGTTACACTATTGTTAGAATTTAAATCATATAATTTCATTTAAAATTCGTAAACGCACAACGCACGCACCTCCACCAAACATTGACCAAACACAAACAAAACTTTTTTTCGATCTCGAACAATTTCCCTTCCCTCTCAAGTTCCCACTGACGCATGCCGGTGAAAGGCCGACGACCCCGACGACTCACACAACTGTCAACCAGCTCAGCTGTTAGCTGTCAATTGCTTGTCATTGTCGTGTCGGTAAATTTTAGCGCCAAAACAAAATTCTAATTCCTCCAAGATTTCAAGGGAAAACAAATACGCCGCAATCCAGGCAAACTTTTCAGGCGTATTGTGTTCAAAGAAAATAACACTATAATCATTGAACTCTTCTTTACATTCTCTTTGCATTGAACAACATTATGGCATCAAAAACTGCAAGTGCAAGTTCATGCTCAAACAGCCCGGTTTCTTGTCCAATTTGTGGAAAGTCTTTCGAGAAACATGTTGTTGAAGAGCATGTAAACAAATGTTTATTTTTGAATACCTCAGGAAAACAATTAAAACGAAGCGGCTCTTTTACAAGTAACGTTTCACCAAAGCGTATCAAAGTTGAAAACAAAGCAATAGCTTACCAACCCAAAGCTGTAAGTATAATAATATGTAGGTATATGCTCTTAGTTCATTCTCCAGATTGAAGTCGATACTTGTTAAATAATGTGTAAACAGATTTTGAACCTTACACAGACTTACTTAATTTTTGGTTGCCTACCCACCAACCTGATACTTACAGGAATCCACATCTTCTTTAGCTGAAACTACAAAAAAGATTGAAGTAACAAATGAAACGATACCTCTAGCCGAGCGCATGAGACCACTTTCTTTGGATGAAATGGTTGGGCAAAAGCAAGTATTTGGTCAAGGATCTATGCTAAGGTCTTTATTGGAGCAGAAAAAAGTCACCAACATGATTCTATGGGGTCCTCCGGGTTGTGGAAAAGTATGTTGAAAAACAAACCGCACTATTTAATTAATAAAAGCAGAATAGTGTCTATTATTTGCTAGAACTTTCAATTTACAGACTTCGCTAGCAAACGTTGTGGCAAATATTTGTAAAGAACAGAGCAGCAAAAGATTTGTTAAGCTGTCTGCTACAATGTCTGGAATAAATGATGTGAAAGAAGTTGTTAAAATAGCTAAAAATGAAGCCCAGTTCAAAAGGCATACTGTTCTCTTCATGGACGAAATACACAGGTAAGTTAGCTATATGAAATACCTATGATTTGCCTGTTTGGCAATAAAGTAGTGAATATTTATTATGTTTAAAGGTTTAATAAACTTCAGCAAGACACATTTCTACCTCATGTTGAGAATGGTACAATAACATTGATTGGAGCCACTACCGAAAACCCATCTTTTAGCCTAAATAATGCGCTACTGAGCAGGTGTAAAGTTGTTGTCTTAGAAAAACTGTCAGTTGATGAAATACTGTGCATCTTAAAACGGGCTATAGAAAAGAGTAAGCAGGCAGTTGTAGTAAGCTCTGCTATGCAGGTAGAAACCATGACAAAAGATGATCTACCCAGGTGAGTAGGTTGAGATTCCAGTCCTAAATTGCATGCCATAAAATATAAATAAAAATAAATCAAGTGCATCAAGCCAATGGAGGGTGTTTACTTTGAGATGTGCACAGCGCCATCTAACCTCAAACTGAGGAAAGCTTTGTTCTATAAACCAGCTAACGTTTACTGCTAGATGGCGCTGTGCGAAATATCATTATCAACCAATTAAATGGAACTTTGATCATTCGTATTTGTATGGTAAAGCTGAAAGAAACAAAAGTCCCAACTGCCAGCTACCACAAACATAAATGGTCCATGTATATACCTAGGTTATGCATAAGTATAATACAGGGTTAAAAAGCTTGCCTTTTATTGCATTGCTGTTTCTTGTGTAGGTGCATTGTAGAAGAGGCGTCCTTGCGATGGCTAGCAGAGATAAGCGACGGAGATGCACGCGTTGCCCTTGGAGCATTCGAGTTGGCCCTTATGGCGCGTGACCCAGGAACCCCATTGCATGTGTCTGGCCCAGCTGTACTCTCATTGGATGACGTCAAAGAAGGGATAAAGGTTTTCAAGCATGTTTTAAATAACTCGCTGATGGAGCAATCATAACCCCATTTTAAGTGGTAACCACACGAAATACCTATGAAGGAAGGAAGTATTGTTAGGGTAGGTGAAGATTGCCGTCTTCCCTATACATTTCTAAGAAGAACTACCAAGATTGATTTAATAGAATAGAATATGACTTTAAGAAAAAAACAAGAGCAAAAAGTATACTAAAAAACCCAGTGGTGGAATTGGCGGTCTTATCGCTAAGAGCGATTTCTTCCAGGTAATCGTTAGATGGACGGAAACATAGCACGACAATGGACAGGACATAGTAAAATAGATACTTAGTCATAAACGAATAAATATCTTTCTCAGCGAACACACATGCTGTATGATCGAAAAGGGGAGCAGCATTATAACATAATATCTGCGATGCACAAGTCAATTCGAGCGGGCGACGACAACGCGGCTCTCTATTGGACTACAAGAGCTTTGCACGGCGGTGAAGACCCCTTGTACATAGCTCGGCGACTCGTTAGAGTGGCGTCTGAAGACATAGGTAGAGATACTGCAGATTTTTTTATGATTTGGACAACACTATCTAGCCCCAAACTAAGCAGAGCTTGTATGATGGGAACCAAATAGCTGATACAATAATTGAATACATATTTTTTTTGCAATTATACATTCGTAATAATACATTATAACACCCAGACGGAGAACAAACATCTGCGTTCACCACACAAGCATTTGTTTTCGGTGGGGATCGAACCCACGACTTTCGGCGCAGAAGGCAGAGATACTACCGACTGAGCTGAGAGGCCAGTCAATTTTATTTTTAGACTACTTCATTTCATTTATTCAATAACAATCCTTTTATAAATCGTGTCTGAATGTCTACTATAAACTAACATGCTACAAAATAATAAAAAAAAATCAATAAAACATTTAAACACTGTTATCAAATAATATTAGTACACATAAACAAACAAAAACAAATGTCAGAATAAATTAATAAATCATCAATATTAAATAATACTCTTTGCAGGTCAATGGTATTCTTTCAATGTGCTAGTTTTTAAGTTACTCTGAATTGTCCGTAATAAAGTTTATATTTTATTTATTTATTTGGTGAAGCCAAACGCCCCTTCAGCTAGCTTATCACATCTATACAAATTATTTCTCCTGTTCCCAATGTTTTTAGAGCAATCTTATAGCGCGAATCTCTAGCGCTTTGATTTATATTATACTCAGTTCGTTTTTACAGGTCTGGCCGATCCTAATGCGATTGTAGAAGCTATCGCGTGCCTTCATGGCTGCCAGCACATAGGCATGCCAGAATGCGACGTCTTGCTAGCTCAATGCGCGGTTCGACTTGCGAGAGCGCCAAAAAGTACAGAAGTTTATCGCGCAATGAAAAACTGTCAGAAGTTATTGGCACAGGGACCACTACCACCGGTGCCACTACATTTACGCAATGCTCCCACGAAATTAATGAAACAATTGGGTTAGTTATTTCAAAACTTGCGATAAGAACGACAGTTGCACCGATATAAAATACTTGTAAGCATAGCGACACGACCCTAAGTTCATTGCGCCTGCGAACGTTCATTTTACTTCTAGAATTGATTCTTTATAAGTAACCCGCCAAAGATATCTGTCGGAGATATCCGAACAGGAATAACTAGACAAATTACATAGAAAAAGTAAATAAACTCCCAAATAAAAAAATCGCACGGCCATACTTTCTGTAAAGATAATTTTCGTTTATTAATAATTACTCTTTATTAACAGGTTACGGCGCCGGCTATAACACGTCGCATAAAGATGAATCCGGATTGACTTATATGCCAGAAGGTTTAGAAAATCAAGATTTCTTTAACTATCACTGCGAAGATGGTGAAGCTGGATAGTAACTTAAAAAATACAAAATTAGTGTCAATGTTTTATTTATTTCGATAATCTCATTTCACAATTTTCATAAAAAATTACTATTTACACGAGACGCACACACATATTATTTAATTTAATAATACGAATTTGACCTAACATTGTACCTTTTCTTAACATTGACGGCTTTTGCCCCAATTTTCTTAAATATACAAAATTAACTAACATTCTTACTTTACAACATAGTAAAAGTACATTGTGCATATTCACACAAACTTATTCCATTTTAGTATATATTTTCGGTGTAAAAATAAACTATTTAATAACCTGATCAAAGATTACTCATAAGTAGAAGTTTCATTCAAGATAATGATCACTAAATTGATCTGGAACCTCGCTAATATTTACAGTTGCGTGTATTACGATGCATATCCTTATTTTTTTTATTTTCACAGCTCAAGTCATTTCTTTAGTAAAATCCAAAAGAGCCAAACTGAACAACTCCATTCAGGAGTTTAACTCATGATTTTTATATAGTAAAGTCGTGGTAAAACGAAAATACCTATAATATTTATAAAATTCAACATATACGTAAAACAGGCAGCTGAAATTACTTTTAACTATTACTCCTACTCCAGTCTAGTACTAAAACTTACTGAACTAATAGAACTAAAGAGATGTTTTTAGTCTAAACAAAATAAATTAGTGTCAGACTTCTAATTTGGAACCTATTATGAAAGGAACAACACTACACTTTAAGATAAAAAAAATATAATAAATATCACTACAATTTTGAATGAGTATGTAATTCAAAATAAATTACATACAATGTTATATTGACTATTGAAGTGGAACGATATAAACACAGAAATTTGTATAAAATGAACATAGCTAATGCTAAAGTAAACTTTAGAAAATATAATCGGGGCCCGCCATATCGATAGCCCAGCGAAACTTATCGCGTTGAGTTTTGTTGTATATTTTTTCGAGCGGGACGTCGTGTTTCTTGCACCTGTGTAAAAATAAAATCCAAATGTAATTTCTTGCAAAATAAAACTATCAAGCAAGCTTGCATTAGGGGTAAACTAGAACCGGCCCGCTCTTGTCTCGCATACGTCACAGTCCTGCACCCCGGCGCACTGAATTTCCCGTCGTCTCGTTGAGAGAAGATAACTAACACATTTGGGTTTTGCTTACCCTACCCTGCAAATGTCGCCTGCTCTGCGGTTGAATTTTAGTGCTGCCGGCACTGAAAATACTACAAGGACGAACTACAGGAAGGTAGAGCTACAACCAACTGATATGTATCATGAGCGGCCTAATCGCTGAAAGAGATTTCTTCCAGGCAACCTTGGCTTAGGCTAGGTCTAAAGGCTACTAGTAATAATAAAACAAGTTGCGAACTTACCAAGCCACTGAGATCCTAGGATCGAGATAATTGAGCTTAGAGGTGCCCAAGGCAATAGTTTTATTTTCATCACGATCAGTTTCCTGTAGTTCTAATCTTTTCAATGCTTCTCTCAATTTTTCCAAAGCTTTCTTTTTCTTATCAGCATTGAGCTTTTCCTTGACAGAGCCGCGTTTGGCGGCCCTTGTGGCTTCGCGCGATTCTTCCTCAGCCTCCTCAATTTGATTGCGTTTGACTTGAATTTTGTCTTTCAGAGCTTCCATGGACTTGTCATGACCTAGAATGAATAGTAAAAGAAAGTAAGGTTAATATTTATTAAACCAAAACATTTTAGAAAACGAATAACAATAATAGTTTCATATTACCCTTTGGGACAGCACGTTGATGGTTACACAGTACAGCTACAGCTCTATTAGCACGGTTATATGCAAGAATTTTCTCTTGAACACTAGCATCTCCATCCGTAAGTTCATCTAACTGGTTTTGCAAGGTAATAGAAGCATTGTATGTACGGAAACATTTGGCTGTTAATCCAGGCATCAACTCTTTCAGATGTTCATTCAACGTCTGTGTATTTAGTCTGTCAAAGAGGTCATCACTGCCTTTTTTATTTTCCATAAAAAGTTTGAGATTATTGTATACACGTTTTTCAACTGGTACCTCATTATAGTATCTGATGGAATCTTTACCAAGAAAGTCAAACACAACCACATACTCTTTTCCATCTTTCTCTTTTTCCAAGTTGATGTGCTCAACCCGCAGGGAGCAGCAACCCACTGTATCCGCCTGGTCATCATCCTTCTCATTACCAGCTCTCAGAGCGAGTATATCTATGAAGTACAAGGCAACAGCACGCTGCCTCACTCGCATTTCTTTTGCTTTCCAGTCTGCGCGATAAGTGTGCCTAATTTTGTCTATGCACTTATGAAGTTTTCTAGCAGTTTCATATTTTTGCCAATCCTTTTCACCCTTTAGTTTTGAACTAGGATTCAACATTACATACTTAGAGTTTCCTTGGACATTTTCAGTCCATGAAGCGAGCCATGTCACTGTGTTGTCATGTCTGACTTCCTTCCATTTATGACCTGCTGGAGGTTTTGGTACTTTACTGTCTTTAGAACAGTTGATAAGGACATCTTCAGGCATGACACGTTTCTTCAACATACCCATCTTGGGATGCTCACCTCTACCTCTGAATAAACCCGGAGGTTCTATTCTGAAGTTACCAATCTTTTCTTTGTGCCCATCAATAGTGCAGAACCCATATTCTTTTTGGATCTCTTCATTCTTGGCCTTCAAAGCAGCCTTTTCCTCTTTAGAACGATTTTTGTTTTTTTCAGAAACACTTAAGAAATAAGCAGCCATTTCTTTAAAGTTGCACTTGGAGAGATCTTTGATTAGCTTAGTTTCTTCATGTGTCATAACTTTACGCCAGTCGGCCATGAAGTTATTGTTAAATGCAGGTTTCGTGGTATAGTCGTGATCCAACATGCGCGCATAGAATCCTGCCACCTCTTCAGTATCTTCGGAGAGGCGGACTTGTTTTCCATCATAATAGAACCGCACATTTGAAGGTAAGGGTTCGTAGTCAGGAGCAAATAGAGGCCCTTTGTGCTCCAGAAACTTCCATTTAGTGCCATCATCCTTCTTTTCTTCTTCCCACCTAAAACAAAACGAAGAAACTGTATTGTAAACTTGTATTTAAAATCTCAACATACCTACTTGCTCACTTGATATCATTACTATGTACCAACACACTTTAGCCTTTTTACGCGTAACTGTCTGAAAACAAATTGATTTGACGTACTTTTCCTTAGTAATACTCTGAATTCATAAAATACACCCACAACTCTCATGGACATTGTTATTTATATGAAACATAACCTCAATCAAAGAATGTTACGTCACATGGTTCTCTGACGGAGCGCCATCTAGTTTCCTCATAATGTACTTTAACCCAATAAGAGTTCAATCACCTTTCAAGCAAATTTTGTTGGTGAAATTTTGAAAATGATAAATACATAAATAAATTCCGTATTTACACATAATGTAATAAAGGAAAGAAAATTTTGTAGAAGTTTAAGCAGAGGAAAATCTACAAGGAACATACCTAGAAAAAAAAAGTTATTGCACTTACCATTTCCAGACTTCCCCTTCCTCTTCCTGTCCTTTCTTCTTACGTTTGGTGGGGCTTGGACCCTCTTCAGGCTCAGACTTCACTTTTGAAGGTTTCTTTTCAAGCTTTTTCTTCTTCTTGGGTTTCTCTTCTTCATCGTCGTCGTAATCATCATATCTTGGTTCTGTATAATTTACTTGTTATTAGTGTATGTGCTTTATAATATAAAATGGAACCACCCATAAATGCCCCCACCACTATCCTATGATAGCCATTATATTTCAACACAAAAGGCGAACATGAACTAAGTATTTCCAGGAATTTTAAAAACAGTTTTTGTGTAGTATTATTAAACCTGCTAGAAAAATGAAATTATACCTATATTGAATGTATTATTGGGTATTATAAATCCCGTTCTCGCATGTGATGGTTATCATCAATATGTTAAAAAGTACTATTGAAATTATACCTTTCTTGACTTTTTTCTCTTTCTTGACTTTTTTACGTTTCGTCAGGGGAATGTCTTCTTCACTCTCACTAGGCATGCGCCGTTTTCTCTCCAGCTATCAAACAATAAGTAAACATTACTACAACACATCCAACTAAATAAGTTACGAAACATCAAATTTCATTGAATGCCTTTGAAATATAAATCACCCATATTATGTGTATAACATAAATGTTTGCTCTCTCGGCAAATCCGGACTGGTTTCTGCAAGTAGGTCGCTGGCGGGCCATTTTTGCGTGACACATATGTTTTCGAACTTTTTAGGTTCTACGACATGCCGGAATCCTCAGGATGTTTTCCTTCACCGTTTGAGAGTACTGGCATAGTGCGCATAAATTTTCAGACAGAAAAACTCATTGGTGCCCGACTGGGTTTGAACCCACGACCTTAGGATCGAAAGACGGGAGCGCTACCACTAGACCACCATTGCTCTGTTCTCAGTAGTACTACCAACATACTGTGAAGCCTGTCAATTCATGATAAGTTACCTATAAGCAAAATAATTATCATACCCTGACACATTTTTAGCATTTAGGTAAAAGAATGAGGTTGTTTGTTAGCAAAAGCTGCTTAAAATTACCAGTGGAACATCTTCTTCACTCTCCTCATCAGGTGGCAGCTCCGAAAGAGGATCGTCTTTAAACTGGGAGATGGAGTAATCACATGACGATTGTGTGGTATTAACAGCCACAAATCCATCATCACTTTCATCTTTGATCTCCTGTTTCATGTAGCTCTCATCTATCTGTTAAGAAATTAAATTGATGCATGGTTTTATTGGTAAAGAATTATTGGGAAAAAAATTAAAGAACTATGTCCAGTCATAAATAAAGAATTATTTAAAAGCAATCTAAAGTATTCTTTTTGTTTTTAATTAATGTAATAAAAAAAAAAACTGGCAAGTTATGCCATAAACACTCAAAAGCCATTTTTAGGTTAAGTACTGCATGTTTGGTAAAAAAACATTCTACATCGAATTTGGCTATAGTTTAAGTACTATTATTTCATAACCCAAAAAAATGTGATAAATGAGTGATTGAGGTGATAACTTAAAACATTTATGGTAGAAAAAAACAAATAAACTTGTGCCAATAGTCACTTCTGTCAGATTGACTTCATCAAAAGGCCCTTTTGGTGAAGTCCTATCTTTGCATGAATTGATTGATGAATTGATCAAGTTCTTACTTCTGTAAGCATTCCCAGAGTGACACAATTTTTTTTATTTACCTGCAGACAATCTTGTGAATCAGATTCAGATTTGAGTGTCTCATGGTTTTCTTCTTTAACACTGTTGCTGCTCTTTTCTTTTTCTTTGCTCTTGCTACTGGAACTGTAAAGACACTCATTATACTGTATACAATGGTACATTATGATAGAATATATTAATACATTACATTAGATACATAACCACAAAGATTACCTAGTTGGAAGCACACTATAAAATAGGTTAATCTAAGTCAGTTCAGAGTTTTACATTATTTGCATTTTAATATTCGAATGAACAATATCAAACTATTTTTGCTCTAATTAGAGCAGGCAGGTAACCTTCAGACTAGGTTCAAAAACTTGTATAACACAATCTCAGTTTAATTTTCATAAATATCAATGGTTACCTGCTGTGTTTATCTTTAGATGAACTGGAAGAGTGTTTGTCCTTGTCACTCCGACTCTTATCCTTGTCTCGATCACTCCTGTGCCGGTCTTTCTCCCGGTCTTTAGACTTGTGATCTTTATCCTTTGACGACTTCTCTTTATCTTTTGATGATGATGTTTTTTTTTCATCACTGCTCTTGTGTCTTTCCTTATCTTTTTCACTGCGATCTCTGTGTTTGTCCTTATCACTGCGATGCTTGTCCTTGTCACTGCGTTCTTTATCCTTGTCACTGCGTTCTCTGTCCTTGTCACTGCGTTCTCTGTCCTTGTCGCTACGTTCTCTGTCCTTGTCGCTGCGTTCTCTGTCCTTATCGCTGCGTTCTCTGTCCTTGTCACTGCGATGCTTGTCTTTATCACTACGCTCCTTGTCTTTGCTTGATGACTTGTGTGAGCTACTGCTGTGATGTTTACTGCTTGAATGTCTGTCTTTGTCCTTGTCTTTATCTCTGCAAAAACGGGAAAGGTATATTAGAGTAATAATAATACATTTTATACGAAGAATAACCATGTTCAATGAACTTTCTGGAAAACTAACCTGCTACTAGAACTGCTATGTTTAGAGCTTTTGTGGTCACCTTTGTCACGGTGTTTATCCTTACTGGATGACTTGTGGCTCGACTTGTGCTTGTCGGAGCCACTGTAACCATTCTGGATTCCGTTCACGTGTTCATTTTTATTACCATTTACTTTTCCCTGAAATAAAAAAATTAAGATGTACAAAAATAAGATATCATGTTTTACTGATGATGCGAATACTCTAAGCTAAAATCTACAGATACATTAGGTTCTCCGCAAATAGATTCCATTGATTAATATGCACTCGGACCGATCGTCAATTCGACAGACGGACGCTATGCTTCTATTCAACTGTAGACGCCATATTGGGACTTAGAAAATTTTCGCTTCGTGGGAGCATTTTTCACTAGTAAATAAGAGTTTGTAGATCACCTAGGAATAAAAACGTACATTCAAATAAAAGGTATGATTGTAACATATAAAATTCAATACTTACAGATTCACCGTCGTTATCACTGGCTGGGTTTTCGACACTCATTTTGCCCACGTATCACGTTTGCACGACCAAACGCGAACGCGAACGAGTGAGAAATTAAATTACAAAAGATGGGATGGGGCCATGGAACAAAAAATATCCTAGCATAGAGAGTATCAACGTCATACAGAAAAAATGGCTCGTTACAACTTCACTCGCTTCAAGTTTCTGCGGGGTCGTCGCTAAGGGGTCGCTAGTGAGCAGTGACACAAGATAAGGCGGAAAATTTAAATTTATAATAATGAATAAATAAATAAATAAATAAATAAATAACGCTGGACAATTCACACAACATTATTTAGCCCCAAGCTAAGCAGAGCTTGTGTTATGGGTGCTAGATAACTGATATACATAATACAATACATTACATGCATAGATATTTTTTTTTATTTTATATAGAAAACGACCAGAACACCCGGAACAAATACCTGCAGATCGTACAAATATTTGTTCCAAGGCGGGAATCGAACCCGCAACCTCTTGCGTCGTAGGTGGACATTCGCCCACCGCACCTCCACACTCCTTCCACACTCCTGTTAGTAGGTAGTCATTTTACTTTTAATTACTGGTTAATCTTTAACTGAGAAGAGAAATACATAAAAAAAAGCGTCTGCAATACTAACTGAAATGGAGTAATAACAAAAATAAAGAAACAATGTTAAAAGTTTTTAAGGTATTATAGAATAACTGCAAGAAGCTACGTGGACCTACTCATGTCAAGATTAGCGACGTAACTCCGGGGACCTTTAAAACGAATGAACAAGTGAATGTAAATAATACTACCGTCATCCGTGGCAGCGGATGTGGACGCGCCCTGTACCTAGTCTACTATGGATATTTCTATTTGGATTTATACACTTTGCAAATGAATAGAAAAGCGTCATCTATGTACTGTGGGCTCAGTAAGTATGTCAAGTATGTCAGTATGTATGCCTACAATAATATTTTCAGGCACCTTAGAGGGCTGTGGCGTTACTGTAGCACCTCAGGCATGTTTGCGGAAGCTAGAATTGACACATTTAATGCTAGCCAGCGAAAACGAATCACATCATTTATGTTCAGAGTAAATAGTTGTCCCAACTCTATCATTGAAAGTTTGGCAAGCAGACTGATGCAGACGGCAACGTACCGACGCGACGGTGGGTGCACCATTATACGATAAAGATGGTCATTTCGGTTATTTTTTACTAGTATAATAGGATTATTTATCAAGTCTGACCAAGGCTAGGCTTTTAAAGGCACTTACTCGTCGACCTCTTACATAGACCTCCTATTTGGTTTAAACTATGAATTTTAAGAATACGCTTTTATTCACGTCACCTGTATAGGGGACGTGAATAAAAGCGTATTCTTAAAATTCATAGTACGCGTCATGGTATCATGACATGGGTGGAAATTGCCACCTAGACTAGCAGTAATATATTTATTATAGGTATTCTGCACTTGTTTTATTTTCGTTGTTTGTAATAATGTGCTCATTATGTATTTTAAATTGTTTTTGTATAAATGCGTCAACCTACGGATCACGTTACGGAAATATTATTATTATGTGTGGGTTAAAAAAATGCATACACACAGAGAAAACTTAGTCACTAAATCACAGGAGCGCGCTACTTTCCATACTGAATGAAATTGGCACAAGAGAGCACTCTATTCCTTTTTATGTACTACTCTATGGGAAGGAACCGGATCGGACCGGGTAGGAGCGAGTTGCACAGATTCAATTTTTTTTATGTTCTGGCGCTGGGCACTTTGTTCTTTTGCCTAGTTTATTTGTTTGCAAATTAGCGGCAAAATATAATTCTATTCGGGAAATTGAGTGCGTTGTTGCCAGATTAAAATTTAAAAAGATCCATACACCTCTGCAGCCCCGAATCTAAATCCCCCAATATCCCCAAATCCAAAATAAAGGACATGAAAATATCAGGTCAGCGACCTCAAATACAGATCAGTGACCTCAATGGTGAGGTTGGTTTCCAAGGTTACCACCGACCGACACTCTTCGAGCATAATTATATCTCTTCCTAATGAGCAGATTTAACGGATTTAACCAAATAGAATATTTAAACTACGCGAGATTTAAATATGCTCCAAGCAGACACTCGATTCTAACCCCAATTTATGAATTTTTAAAGAAATCTAGGCTTTCTGTCTCGAGTTTGAGATTGGAATTGAGTTCTGTAGTAGCTCTGTACCTAACCACTGAACAAAAAATTCAGGTCAGTGAGTGAGACGGTAGCAGTAAACTGCTTTTACCTTTTTTTCTTCTCTAGTTATTGGTAGGTGAATTTGAAACTCTTTGACCTCAGAGATTTCATAAATATAACTTAAAAGTTTTCAGTTTGGGAGATTAGGGTTATGTTGGTACAGGTACCTAATCATGCAACAGATAAAAATTACAAACACGGAAAGAAAACAATCATTATTTTTTGTAACACTTCTTGCAAGTCAGGGTTCAAAATACTTTCACAATATACCTATCTACTTAATAACAATAGTCTATTTAACAGCACAAACAGTTCACAGACTGAAATCACTGGTTATTTATTTGCCATTTGTTTTTTATAAACAGTCTTGCCATTTGCATCCATTGTGCCTTTAAACTTCTTGAAAGCAAACACCATGTAAATAGCTGTAACAAAAATAATAAAACTGTTAGCATGTAGAGGAATATGATTACATTTTGCACTGGAGAGTCTGGATTTGTGTGTTGTGAATGGAGCATAGATGTTTATTTTTTGTCTAGGTGTTTTGTATTCACATTCTCTTTGCTTACTTAATCAAATTATGAGGATCCGAAAAATACTTTTCATATACTTACATCATAATATGGCTTTACTGGCCTCTCAGCTCAGTTGGTTGTAGCTCTGCCTACTGCGCTGTAGGTCGTGGGTTCGATCCCCACCGAGAACAAATATTTGTGTGGGTAACACAGATGATTGTTCTCTGTCTGAGTGTTATATTGTATTCTAAGTATGTATTTACAAAAAATATATATTTAAGTATTATATTATCAGCTATCTGGTTCCCATAGTACAAGCTCCTGCTTAGTTTAGGGCTAGATAGTGTTGTTTGGGTTGTCTACAATATTTAATTTAATATGTCTAATGTATACAACTTATATTTTTACTCACTTGCTACTTCCCATTCACATTGACTCATTGTTCCAATGTAATCATGCTCAGTCTTATTCTCTTGGCTTTCCCAAAACAGTTTAGCATGTTCATACTCTGTTTCTTCTCCCATCAATTTCTTACCCGGGGGAGCCGGATAGCTTTCGAAGCATTTTATCCTTTGAAGCAGTTGCTTATATTTTCCAGAATGGTCTTTGAAAAAATCTGAGAAACTTGCTTTGTAAACCAACTCTAAACCATATTCCAATGCAAGTTTTTCTAGAACTTCAAAGTTCACTAAGAACTCTGGACAGTTCACTACACCCTCTAGGTTGAAGTCGTATTTACCCCCAAATATGGGATAACCTTCTTTGGGATCAAACAACAACTTTATATTGAATATCCTGTTACCGAATGACCAATCAGGAGACTTTTGAGCTCGTGACACTATATCATAGGCATTTGGTATGGTTCCAAAGAAATGCCCATCAGGTTTCAAGCACTCTGAAATATTTGTCAACATGCGCCGTGCTTGAGTCAAACTTTCAAAACAATAATGGAAACCGAACTGGCAGCTGACGAGGTCAAAGTTAATTGAAGGATCTGTGTATTTATCTCTGAGTGTATCTCTTGTACAATCAGCAGCAATAAATTCAGCAGTAAAGAGACGACCACAGCGCTTCAGCAGCTCTTCATAGCGCTTCTCACACTGTTGCACAGACACTTCTGCAATATCAGCAAAAATAACACGATCTATCCTAGCTTTTTGCCATTTGCTTATGTCTCCACCTTTCCCGCAGCAGATATCAAGTACTCTAATACGTCTTCCGTAGTCCTTTTCGCGAATTTTATCTGTGTATTCTTGAATGAGAACACTCTTAACCCAGTTATTAAAGTTTCTCATGTAAAATATAGGTGAGTTGTAGCGTTCTTCAAGACCTTTCTCTTCAAGGTGATTGTAATGCGCTGCAACAATGCTGCTGTGCTTCTCTGTTTTGGCCTCTTCTTGTACAGGAGCTTCGTCATTTTGAGAATCACTGGCTCTTCTCTTTAAATTACTGCTTGTTGTCTCTGGTGACAAGGGTTTCGATCCTTCATCAGTTACGGCAGCAGTGGACATATTATAACCCTTAACTTTTTGTAATTCTTACCACTGTAAACTTTATAAAATACTCGGCTGAATAGTTAGTTAGCATTAGTTAATCGACACCTTTAGTTTTAATTTAACTAGAGAATTCTGAAAATTAAAACAGAAACAACAAACTGCAACAATGCAAATGCAAATTATTGAATGAGTAAGTAATGTAATAAAATAAGTTGTTGACATTGACATACTTGACGGACAGAGTTCACTCTGAGTGAAGTGACAGCTTGGTGACAGCGACAAGTTGGTGAGTGAAGGAAATAGGAGAAGCAAACAAAACAAAACAAAACAACGCGAAGAGAGAAATAGGCGCTTGGACGGTGAGGGTGGGACTAAGTAAGAACCTGCTACTTTGTATGGGGAGGTCTTTTTCTACGACGAGCGCAATCAAATCTTTTAAATCTATGAATCAAACGGGTGGGTGTACCGATGGTTGGTACTTAAGGGCCTACATGAGGTGAAACCGAAAATGTAAAGTAGCATTTTTTTTCGTTGTATGGACGAATCCATTTAATTTTTTTGTAAAATATAACAATTAAATGGTGTAAAAAAATTATGTTCCGGCTAGAAATTCTCTTAAACTCACTGAGTTCGATAAAATTGAACGCAAAGTTTGCCAAAAACTCTCAATTTTTTTTGGATTTGAAATGGTTTTTTTCCGTTGCTGTTAGAGCCATTGCAATGAAAGTTTTGTTCCCGTATACCTAAATAAATACGTAAAAACCCTATGTTATTGCACTTTTCTTAGTTGCCGTAGTTTTTATAAAAAAATAAAATTTTCAAAAATATATATAGGTAGGATTTCCTAGATACTTCTCAGTACAGCCCGCGCGGCCAACGAGGAGAGGTCCATGTCAAATTTCGCGACATGACATTTCATCTCTGACTACGTAAAATATACCCTAGATTAAATCATAGCTACTACTGGTACTATAAATTTGCCACAGTGTAACATAAAACAAATTGTCACAGTATAACGAAATGACATAATACCATCTTCATCATACATTATGATCGATAACCTGTATTCACATCATCATCAGCCTGTAGAAGTATAATTATATTTTATGTAGCATATAACTTATCTAGTACATTCTAGGGCACGTTCCTATCGTGCGTGACCAGCGAAGCGCAATGCTTTTGTTAAATACCTCCATTTTTGTAGTTGCATAAGTAGCTATCTTCCTATCTACCCAGTGCTTTCCGTCATCATCATCAGTAAGTAGAAGTCCACTGCTAGATATAGACCTCCTTTATACATTTCCATGAAAAAACCATTTGCCGATTTCCCACGATCTTTAGAATGTCATCGGTCCATTAGGTGGAGGGGCGCTCTGGTTGCTTAGCACCGGTTATATTGTCGTAGCGACCCGCTTTTTGATTCTAAAGGCGTGTGTTCAAACCCCGTCATGCATAAATTAGTTTATCTGCCAAAAAACCTATGTGCACTATGTCAGTACACTCTAACGGTGAAGGAAAACAATAAATGAAACCAACGTGAAGTAGCAAAACTTTTGAGGCACATTCATAATCCACCACACCAGCTTTAATTTTCTATTGACATGACAAGAAGAAGACTCAAAAACTAGTAGCCGATTTTAGGCCTTTATAAAAATAGTGTCGATTTTGCAAAGAGTTTGGGAGCCCATTACAATGAAAAGGAAGTATATATATATATATTATGGACAATCTACACTACACTATCTAGCCCTAAACTAAGCAGAGTTAGTATTATGGGAACCAGATAGCTGATGTAATACTTAAATACATTTTGTTTGTAAATACATACTTGGAAAACAATATAACATCCAGATGGAGAACAAATATCTATGATCACCACACAAATATTTGTTCTCGGTGGGGATCGAACCCACGACCTATGGCGCAGAAGGCAGAGCTACTAATAAATGAGCTGAGAGCCCAGTCATAACAATAGTATCATGGGTTTTGAGTATTTTTGATTGCCGTCTTTTAAATCTGGAGGTGTCTGTAATGTCCCGAATTCTGGAACTTTCTGTCAAAGGCTTCATGCACGGTGCGCTCAAATACCCAAATACCAAAATACATGTGCCTATTTCTATACACGCAGCAAGGAGTTTCCCAAGATTTTGCGTTTGACAGAACTTTGAAGAGTCAGTTGGGGTTGTCGAAACTCTTTGGTATACCTAATATTTTTAAATGCCGATTAAATACAATATTATAAGTCGAATAGACAGTGTTATTTCACAATGCTTCACTGATCTCCACCGCAATGAGCACCGAAGGCCTAAATGAGTGCAAAGCTTAAAGCCACCCATAAATAATTTCCATTTCAATTCATTTATGAATTGAAATGAAAATTATCTATGCATGTAATGTATTGTATTATGTATATCAGTTATCTAGCACCCATAACACAAGCTTTGCTTAGCTTGGGGCTAGATAATGTTGTGTGAATTGTCCAGCATTATTATTATTATTATTATTTATTTCCATAGGCATGAATTCTATGCACTAAGTTATACTTACTAGATTTACATACAGATCTGGAAGTATAACCTTTTAGATAAAAGAAAAATTTACTAAATTGGATCATAAAATTAAATGACGAAGGTATGCAGTAACAAACAATAAAACAAAACGGCTTAGCCGATTTTGATGAAATATTACTTTTCAGAAAAAAAAAGATTAAAAGGGAGAAGACGAAAGAGAAGAAAAAAGATAAGAATATTATTGTACAAAAAAAATTGCCCCCCTTGCCCCCCAGGACCCCCCCTTTTGTGAGTGCTACCGGATGCCGTCGAGATAGGGGGTTTTCGATTGGGGTTTCGTATAGAGGGTTTCTTCCTGAATTGAAAAAACAAAAAAAACACCCCCCTCTTGCCCCTTTTTTCACCCCCCCCTTTCGTATCTTCCAAGCGGAGTGACTTGCAAGACTTTTTTTTTGGGTCGTGTAGGGAAGGTGAGATTATTTTGAAAGCAAAATAAATTTTGCCCCCCTCCCCCCTCTAGACCCCTTTATTATTTTTGACCCTTTTTTTCGAGTGGAGCATTGCGACGAGCGAAGCGAGCCGCCATGCAACCATGGGGAACAGTGCGGCGAGCAAAGCGAGCCGTGCTGTGACCCCCCCCTCCCCCTAAGCCCCCCAGAACCCCCTCCTCCTGAACCCGGGGGGAGCGTCGCGGCGAGCGAAGCGAGCCGTGCTGTGACCCCCCCCTCAAGCCCCCAGAACCCCCTCCTCCTGAACCCGGGGGGAACGTTGCGGCGAGCGAAGCGAGCCGCCACGCGACCACGCCCACCCAACTGAAATTTAGGGAAATTTAGAACCCCCTCCTACTGAAATTTAGGGTGTCTTAGGGGTGTGAAAAAATGTTCACTAGACTGACAGTTCAAAATTCAAAATGGCGGCTGTGCCACTTCCGGTTTTGCAAACATCGTCCGATTAAGGTCGTTCAAACGGTTCATTCGACTGAGGACTATGATTGGAGATTGAATTTTAGGTTTTTTAAGGTGTTTGATTGGATCTTCACTTGGTTTAGGGTTCCGCCCCTGTGGGAACGCATTGAGGACGCGAGCTGCTTGCAGCTCGCGATGCACGCGACCCGGTAGTCAACGTTTGGGTTCCTTCCAGCGGTTTCGACCCGTTAAGGGTTTTGGCTTGACGTACAATTTAGGGTTCCGTATAAGGTTTTGATTGGGGTTTTACTACATTGAGCAATTTGATTAAGTGTTCGACTTTTAGGGTTCCTTAGGACTTTGATTGGAGTTTCAACTACACTTAGGAGCTTGATAATGTTAACATTTTTAGGGTTCCTTAGGACTTTGATTGGGGTTTTACTACATTGAGGAACTTGATAAAATAAACAACTTTTAGGGTTCCTTAGGCCTTTAATTGGAATTTTACTTCACTTAGGACCTTGATTATGTAAACAATTTTAGGGTTCTTTAGGACTTTGATTGGGGTTTTACTACACTGAGGAACTTGATTCACTGATCGACTTGTAGGGTTACTTAGGACTTTCTTTACTACTTTTTGGGGTTTTACAAGTGCAAGTGTAATGTAAAACTGGGAGTAGCACACCGACACGCGAGCTGCTTGCAGCTCGCGCACACGAAAAAACTAGTTAAGGGGCTGACGTATGGAAAATTTTCATACAAACGGAATACCAAAATGATTTCTAATTTAGACAGATTTACACTATATTATTGTAATAATTGTATTTGCATAGTATTTATCTAGGTTCCTCAACAGTTTTTATTTCAAATTACTTACCTAAAATGAAATAAACACCAATCGCATTTTGCACATTTTTATGCTAAACTTATCAAGTTTTCTACCTATTGGTTTCGTACTAAAAACAACAATATCTTACGTGTTTTTTGTTAAGGAACCTAGTTTATATTGTCTAGTTACAGAATAACAATACTATGTGAAGAATACAAAAAGTTTTCAGTCATCATTTTTGGTATTACGGAACACGATCAAATTCATGGCATTTTCGAACGGCTACTATTGCTATCGCGCACGCACGGTGCGGGTGGCGGGGTGCAGGGAGAGGAAACGCTTGAAGCACACGGGACACTTCGGTTGTGTGTGTGAATCGCTCGGACTTCGGACTAGTTAAATACCTACACTGGCATAAAACATAATGCTTAGATATTTGATAATTGTTAGTTTAGGAAGGGTACTAAGTGAAGATGGGAAATACTAAGTAGGTACCTAGGTAGGTTGTAGGTTGGGTAAACGAAATCAAGGTGCAGCACTAGGTCAAAAAGTCTTCCGAAATTTCGAAAAAAGCCAACATTTCGACTAAAACAAATTCTGAACCATTAATTTCTATACAGGGTGGAATTTTGTAATGCCACCTGGAGGGAAAGTACTCTTAATACTGCAGATAGAAAATTTTACTCAAAGGAAACATTCCTTTATTTTTGGATAGAAAGCAATTTCTAAAATTAAAAATAAAATAATTTTTAAATTAATTTTTTTTTTGAAAGGAATAAATTTATTCTTTTAAAGAAATGAATTCGTTAAAAGAATAAATTTGTGTATCCAAGAGAATGGAGCCCATTTCAAGCAACTAATTTCAAGTAACTAGTTAGTTATCCATTTTTTGTAAATAATTAAATTAATTTAAGATTTCCTGGTTTTTCTTTCATTTAATTTATCATGTTTGTTAGAGAGATTTCATCCTTATAATTGACTAACGATCGATGCAATAAAAGTACAAGGTATAATTTTTCTGATTTTAGCCGGTTCAATTCCCGGGTGTGAGAGAATTTTCGATAAACTTTGAATGCAGTTTGCTTTCTATTCAAAAATAAAGGAATGTTTCCTGTGAGTAAAATTTTCTATCTGGAGTATTAAGAGTACTTTCCCTCCAGGTGGCATTACAAAATTCCACCCTGTATATGAAGTATTGATAAAAGGTCTAAGAAAAATTACAACAAATTATTTTTTTTCTTTATTTATTTGTAGTTCAAAAAACTGCTACCACTCAACGTCCGGTGGAAATATTGATAAAAGGACTGAGAAATACTTGAACAAAATAGTTTTTTTTTTATATAACTGGAGCTCAATAAACAGAGTACCGCTCAACGTCTGGTGGAAATATTGATAAAAAGACTTGGAAAAATTTCAGCAAAATATTTTTTTTCTTTATTTATCTGGATCTCAAAAAACCGACTACCGCTCAACGTCAGGTGGAAAGATTGATGAAAGGACTAAGAAAAATTGCCACAAAATATTTTTAGTCTTTATTTATCTGGGGCTTAAAAAAACTGATACCACTCAACGTCAGGTAGAAATATTGATAAAAAGACTTGTAAAAATTTGAACAACATATTTCTGTTTTATTTTTCTGGAGCTCAAGAAATAAACTACAGCTCAACGTCAGGTGGAAATATTGATAAAACGACTAAGAAATTAAAAAAAAAACTTTATTTATTTGGAGCTCAAAAAACTGCTACCACTCAACGTCCGGTGGAAATATTGATAAAAAGACTGAGAAATACTTTAACAAAATAGTTTTTCTTTATATAACTGGAGCTCAATAAACAGAGTACTGCTCAACGTCTGGTGGAAATATTGATAAAAAGACTTGGAAAAATTTCTGTAACGTTCACTAGAAGTTGCTTCATGCAATCAAAATTGAGTTCTATATAGTAATTGTGATAAGACATAAATAATTTTTTTTTCAGTTTGTTTATAATCATTATACAGGGTGTCCCATAAGTCAACGTCCAGCCGAAAACGGGTGATGCGCCAAGTCATGACAGATACCAGAAAAATATAAAAAAAAATATTTGTTATGTAACTTTCGAGTTATGAGTATTTATAAAAAACAGAAAAAACTGACACCCTGTGATGATCTTTTAAGTCCTGTGACTACAAATATTAACTTTTCATGAAACTTTTTTCTGCAACGTAAGCATGAATAACCCTTCTGTAAAATACAATTCAAAATTAAGCCATAACTGCCTCAGTTCTCAATGAAATCGTGGAGTTTTGGCCAACGTTTCATTTCAGATAATTACATCACCCAACTTTAACCGTCTGTACCGCAAAAAAAATGTACTACACTATCATGGCATGTAACTTTAAAAATTGGCGCATTTATCCAGGACTCCAAAATGGTAAAATACTTGCTAGAGTACTCCTTAGTTTTGGAAATAAAAAATGTTTTTTCAACTAAACTGGATTTCCAATCAATTTTATTTCAATAGATAAAATGTTTGTACCCTTTAAATGATGGACTTAAAATGCCTACGCTGTGTTTTTAAGTGACTCATAATTTACAGATACAAGTAAATACCATTTCGACAATGCAAGTAAACAGATAGATCCACCATCTTGTCGAAAGAGTAATAACCATGGGTGTTCAAGTAATTTGTTAGTTTTAGGTGAAAGTTTGAAATAAAATTCAATCATAGGATTTCTTCAATCTTGATTTTAATCTAAAGCTCTACATTTCCTTAAAAAAAATCTGCTGTCTGTAAAGTCAGTTAACTGACGACAGTTGAACGTTTCAACGTCATACAGCTGTCCACGCAGACGCATCGCTCACTCAAGTAGGAGAGAGACCGATGTCGAACGCTGCCGAACGCGGAGGCCGATTGTGCCTCTTTGTCGCTCGTTCCGCGCTCTCACTTGCACTTCAAGTATTAAATGGAACGCCTCAGAGTGAGGTAACGCCGCATTAGTCATGTTTTTTCGTACGAGCAGCCGGCTCCATCGAATTATAAGACGTTGTCACGTCAAAAACCATGCAATAAGACCGGCGACCGGCGAAGGCAAACTTTAGATTAAAATCACGATTGAAGTAATCCTATGATTGAATTTTATTTCAAACTTTTACCTAAAACTAACAAATTACTTGAAAACCCATGGTTATTACTTTTTCGACAAGATGGTGGATCTATCTGTTTACTTGCATTGTCGAAATGGAATTTACTTGTACCTGTGAATTGTGAGTCACTTAAAAACACAGCGTAGGCATTTTAAGTCCATCATTTAAAGGGTACAAACATTTTATCTATTGAAATAAAATTGATTGGAAATCCGGTTTAGTTGAAAAAACATTTTTTATTTCCAAAACTAAGGAGTACTCTAGCAAGTATTTTACCATTTTGGAATTCTGGATAAATGCGCCAATTTTTAAAGTTACATGCCATGATAGTGTAGTACAGTTTTTTGCGGTACAGACGGTTAAAGTTGGGTGATGTAATTATCTGAAATGAAACGTTGGCCAAAACTCCACGATTTCATTAAAAACTGAGGCAGTTATGGCTTAATTTTGAATTGTATTTTACAGAAGGGTTATTCATGCTTACGTTGCAGAAAAAAGTTTCATGAAAAGTTAATATTTGTAGTCACAGGACTTAAAAGATCATCACAGGGTGTCAGTTTTTTTTGTTTTTTATAAATACTCATAACTCGAAAGTTACATAACAAATATTTTTTTTATATTTTTCTGGTATCTGTCATGACTTGGCGCATCACCCGTTTTCGGCTGGACGTTGACTTATGGGACACCCTGTATAAGTATCCACCTATAGTAGGTTAGCTTGGTACACTTTTTTCGCGAGTTTTGTGCGAAAGCCGAGGTCCATGTAATTGTAGGTCGATGTTCGCAATCGTTGGTTTTGCGAATGTAAATAAGCAGAATAAAAGCAACCTAATTGCTCAACGAATAAAGTATATTTTTAAATGCAGTCACATTATTAGACTTTCTGTACTTTGGTAAGTGAGCCGCTTTGCGTGTTTTTTATTGCTGTGTGTGTGTGATCGATGAGGTCTGGCGAACCACACCCCACCTGATGTTGAGCGGACCTCCACCCATGATCTTCAACTGTAACGTCATGACTGGTTTTGAACCCACGCCCCCCAACCGCTAGGCCGATGAGGTCTGGCGAACCACACCCCACCTGACGTAGAGCGGACCCCACCCATCATCTATTACTGTAACGTTATCACTGATTTTGAACCCGCACCCTCCAACCACTAGGCCAATGAGGTCAAGCAAACCACACCACACCTGATGTTGAGCGGACTCCCACCCATCATCCTCTACTGGAACGTCATCAACCACAACTCCATCGCTCCGCGCCGGGGTCAATGGCTCTCTCAACTCAACTCGGAGTCAATGGTTCTCTTTACTCTTCTTCAATTTGGTCCAGAACCCGCACAAACCCTACCTGATGAATAAACTCACTCGTATCATGTTAGAGAATTTCCTGGTGTCTTTTCTAAGTGCGTAAATAGCTACTCTGAAGGTTCTTTATCGGTTCAGGAATGTTGTTTTTTTTTTCACTTTATTCTTGCATTCAGAGCATGACCAATCCTTGCTTATTGAATACTAGAAAAGCGAAACAAGCAAGCAATAAGCTTAGAGGGTTAGTCAGGTAATGCAGCCACAAAAAATAAAAACATAAAATTGTAGGGTGCAAAAAGTCAACTCTCTTTGACCAGATTTGAACTCCCGCCCACCTCGTCCTCTCAGTGTGAATCCGCACGCCCTAGCCACTAGCCTATCTGACGCTTAGTAACGTTGACGAAATTAGGCAATGCATAAAAATCGTTAGCAGTGGCTGACGCACACGCACAAGCGCGGCACTATGGTTGGATTCACGTATAGAAGTAGCGCGTCACACGAGCGCCTGTGTGTGTATACTACTATTATATATTCCGTGGCGCCCGCATCAAATGAATAGAGATAGCTATATTCGGAGCAGTTTTTGCTCACGCCTCGAATTGAAGTTGCGAGCTGTGTACGTCGGCCCGTTAAGAGCTGCTTATGCCGCAAATGCTGTTGTAGAATCAATATGAATCAGTCAAAAATTAACGTAAAATTCTGAAAAAAATATATGTTTTAGTTGAGGATCTTACAGAGTGCAATTCGCTTACAGTTACACAATCAGATGAATTTCGTTCGATAGAAAAAAATACCAAAGTTGCCTATTTTTAAAAAACAAATTCAATACTGTGCCTAAAATAAACAAAATATTGACTTTATTTTTACACCAATCTTTAGATAAATCACTTTTCTAGTACAAATCGCTGAGTTGGATGTTGTAATGTTATTTTCCTATTTATAATGAATTATTTACCTACAAACACACGAGCGGCGCGACGCCGTGGGCTAAGTCAGTCGCGCGGTAGCGCTTACCGACGACGGACCTGTGCCAGTGCTCTTCCCGCCCGACGCGCGACTTGTGACGTGCAGTGGTTTTACGAAAATAAACTAAAATTGATCTCGCTAAGTCGTCACCATGGCTAACAAACGCAACAGGACGAATGCATAACAAAGAAATGTTAAGTAAGTACATTACTTGCACGTACGTGTTTATTTATTATGTAGGAACCTATATTGTTCTATTTAAATATTACCTACTTTACTCCTTACGTTACTTACCTACTTTGTTCCATAAATAGCTGAGAATATACTTAGTATGTAGGTACCAACTCTTTGGCACAGTATAGTTAAAGCAGTATAAGTACGGAAAGAAATATGAAATATTAACTTTTAGCTGTGCCCGCGACTTCGTCCGCGTGGTATAGTGTCTATGGGTAGCATTTTTAATTTGCAGCGGAAGAAAACAGTAATTAAATAACAACGTCATATTCGCGTGCACGTGACACAGTCGTCTGCCCTCTTACTAAACTTAGACATATGGCGTCGTACAACGCCACACTTTCATCCCCCCCGCATTCCTCTCCGAACTCCCCCCACTCTCCTCAACACCCCCCCACATTCCCCCCACACTCCCCCCAGGCTCCCCTCCACAATCCACCTGTACTCCCTCTTTGCACTCCCCACTAAGCTCCTCCCGCACTCTTCTCCACACTCCCCTCCACACCCCCCCCGCATCCCCCCTCGCACCTCCCCTCCACACTCCCCCCTGTACTCCCTCCCCCCACACCTCCCCTCCACACTCCCCCAGTACTCCCCTCCACACTCCCCCCGCACCTCCCCTCCACACTCCCCCCTGTGCTACCCTCCACACTCCCCCTGTACTCCCCTCCACACTCCCCCCGCACCTCCCCTCCACACTCCCCCTGTACTCCTCTCCACACTCTTCCCGCACCTCCCCTCCACACTCCCTCTGTACTCCCCTCTACACTCCCCCCGCACCTCCCTTCCACACTCCCCCCTTACTCCCTCCCCCCTAACTCCCCTCAACACTCCCCCCGCACCTCCCCTCCACACTCCTCCTGTACTCCCCTCCACACTCCCCCCGCACCTCCCCTCCACACTCCCCCTGTATTCCCTTCCACACTCCCCCCGCACCTCCCCCCACACTCCCCCGCATCACTTCTCGCACCTCCCCTCCACACTCCCCCCTGTACTCCCCTCCCTCTACCCCCCCAGCACAAACTTTGAATGTCATATTTTTTTATATCAAGACAACAGACTTAAAAAATAAGTTTTAAGTTTCTAGCTCTAAAAATGACGATGCTTCCATACAACTTTCAACCCTTATTTTCAACCCCTTACAACCCTAAAACCCTTTTTCACAATAAAAAGTAGCCTATGTCCTCCTCAGGCCCTGAACTATCTGTGTACCAAATTTCATTTCAATAGGTTTAGTAGTTTTGGCGTGAAAGCCACACAGACAGACAGACAGACAGAGTTACAAACGCATTTATAATATTAGTATGGATAGTCTGATTCAGAATTGGAGATTATTTTTGTAAACAAAAAAATGACATGATATGTCACTGTTATGACAGTATAGAGTACCAGGACAAACCAGGAGTAGATACATTTTTTTTTACATTTTACTGCGATGATGTGGAAAAATATTTTCTACTAATAATTCTTCATCATTTTATAATTTTGTTAGTTTATGGAAATAAAATATAATTTATAGCTTAAAACCATTGCTATTTTCCATATTAAGAATTTTAAATTTTTTTACCAAATATCAAAAATCACTTATTGTTGCAGAAAATCTAGTCAAGATGACCCTTTTCTCGTAGAGTCTGAAAATCAAGAACACGAGTTTCAACCAGCTTCAGGGAGACGCATCATTGACATCAACTACTTGTTTAGTCAATTACAGGAAAAAGCACGTCACAACAACAAATTATAATGAATTTTAATCAAAATAAGCATTCTGTACATCATATTAAATCAACCTGTAAGTATAATAAATGAGAATAAATATTGTACATAACAATTATGTTTGTTTTCATTTGTTGTTTGTATTTTTAGGTAGGTACTAGGTACCACAAACTCTCCTATAATCACCATATCATTATCACCTCACTAATTCAAATAGTTTAGACTTTTAGAGTATATATTAACAGTTAATACCTATTTAAGTCTAATAAACTTTCATTTCAATACCTATACTAAAAGAATATAGTCAATAATATTAAACTTACTTTGCCTACTGCATTATGTTATACTGTGGCGTTCTCGCCCGCCGTCAAAGGGTCACCGGAGTTCATATCAAGTCGGCTCCCGCGTAACGCGGATGCAAGTCGACTGGGTGAGTTAAATACCTAAATCTTCGAAAGAAGGGGCCCTTAATATTTAGGCATCCGATTTAGGCGTCGCCTAGGTTTAGTGAAAACGGGTGTTAGTAACGTTGACGAAATTAGGCAATGCATAAAAATCGTTATCAGTGGCTGACGCACACGCACAAGCGCGGCACTATGGTTGGATTCACGTATAGAAGTAGCGCGTCACACGAGCGCCTGTGTGTGTATACTACTATTATATATTCCGTGGCGCCCGCATCAAATGAATAGAGATAGCTATATTCGGAGCAATTTTTGCCCGCGCCTCGAATTGAAGTTGCGAGCTGCGTCCGTCACCCTCTTAATATCTAAACTTAAACATTACGGTATTCTAAATCGCTCCATTGACTTATTACAATCGTACTTGACTGATAGAATCCTTAAAGTTGATGTGGGCGGTGAGAGATCTTTTGGGTCAGTTATTGACATAGGGGTGCCACAAGGTTCGATATTAGGTCCTTTCTTGTTTCTAGTGTACGTAAATGACCTTCCTTTTTTGGTTAAAAAACTATGTGAAACAGTACTATTTGCTGACGATACCTCATTAATTTTTAAAGTCGATAGATAGAAGGCTAATTACGATGACGTTAACGCATCTCTGTCGTAAATACTTAACTGGTTTAATAATCTTTTACTTAATGTTAAGAAAACTCATAAGTTTTATGAAAAAATATTTTTTGAGTGTCAGTTCTAAGTATAAAAATCATAATGCGGTTTACAGAATACATCTATTTACCAAGTTTCATCAGTACATATAGCTTTTACAGTTTTGTAAGTACCATACTTCAAGCAAATAAATTATTTCTTTTCATTTCATTTCATTTTTTTGAAAAAAAGTGACTGTGACATACGGATGGACAGACAGACAGACATGATGAATTTATAAGGGTTCCGTTTTTTACCTTCTACCGACATTTATGAACTTGCAACTCACTCTGGTTTTGCATAATATGAGGATAATCTCTCTTGGTGGAAGGTTTCTTTTATTAAATCTGGGGCTATTTGCTTGTTATACTATATAAATTAGACTACTACTACTACACTACTATATAAGTTAGATTTAAAATGTAGCGTTCGTGGTAGTTTAAAAAATACCGCACAGCTTGCCATTGTTATCACCAATCCTGGATGAAAAATATGCAATGGAAACTCTGCGACGGGAATCAGCTAACATAACAATTGGGTTATATTTATTTACTGAATATCTGTCTGTGTTTTTGTCTAACGAAGCGTATTCTAGTCAACACATTGTAATGTCGTGACAAATGTCAGACCCAAGCACAGAATAAGTAATAGTTGGTATCAAATACATGAATTCACAGCTCAGGTCAGGCAACGCCATCTTTATTTTAAATTTTTCCAACTTTCCGGTCGTGTTTTGTTTTTAGACCAGCGTATAGCGGAGGCTTAATAATCATCTAATAATTTTTTTAAGTACCTACCTACCTACTATGTGTATAATTTTAAATTTAAAATTATACCGAATAAATAATGTTAAATCCGAATAGCCCTCTGTATGAATTTTGTAGGTCGATAGTTGTCGATAGCTTGTAACATGAGAAAACGTTACCCAATAAGATAGCTATGGGATTTTATACGGGGGGCAAAAAAAAACCTTGCACAAAATAAATAATCAAACAGGTAGGTAGGTACCTACCTACATAAGTACTTTGTTCTCTTTTAGAGGTGACAGCGAGTTGGTTTGACGATGGAGCCAAGGTCTGTGCAACGGAACTCTTCAATAAATATTTATATCGAGTTAAAAATTGGTCACCATGCCAAGATAGTAAGGGATAGTCAGAGGCTATTCTAAGCATGTCTCTTCTTCTTTTTGAGGGTGCGTGAGCGAATCATCGGGGTAGGTGGATGAGTGGGACGCAGGCCGGCGTAAGCGCAAGGGTGACCAAGGTGGAGTAGGTGAGGGGGGGGCGGGAGGGATTCTCGGTGCCGTTACGTAGGTAGGTAGGTATGGAGCGCGCGAGGCACGACCAGCCGCGGTGCCACGACGCGGACGTGGTTCATTCAGTTCGTGCGCGAAAGTCGTTACCTGCGTCACTCCACACAATTTCCCCACATGCTACTAAACCTAGCACCATTACTACCCGAACGATCAAGTGAAACGGATCAATTTGTGCAGTGAAGACGATTCGAGTTTGTTTATTTATTCGGCCAGTGTAAGCTTGCGGTGCCTACAGTTCACAGTGCAGTGCAACCTTGTGGAGTTGTGAGAAAGCGTGTGACGTCAGAGAGACCGGCCGAACCGATCATATGTTGATTTGGACGCGGATGCAGTGATGGAATGTGGCGTGTTGTTATGGTGACATGATGGTGCTGTGCTTGAGCCTACCTGGTGCGTAGCCTGCTGCCGCCAGAGCGCGGTTCCTCCACGGGAACCATGCGTGGAAAAAGATGAGCCAGGATGCCGAGAGCTTGGTAATATCACTTTTATATTCCCACATAATCTTTTACATTTTAATTGACACCTAAGCCAATAATAAAATTTTAAAAATCTTAACCGACGTGAGTTACGCTAATACCCACCTCAGACTGAGTTTATTGTAATATGAAATGAAGTCATCTTAAGCAAACTTAAACGGAAACCATCTTCGATTAGGCTATTTATAGTGATGATACCTTACATCAAAAGGTAAACTAAAATAGTTAGGTTGCGTAGGTTGATATATGCGAGACAGTTACCAGACTAATGGTGTCAAAGTTTTATACTTATTTCAGTTATGACCCTATATAATTAGGGTGTATAGCCTACCTCATCTACCTGTTACATACAACGGTTGTAAAAAAGGTATAAAAATTTATCCCGAATATTCAAACGACGACGACGCCTCAAAATCTGTATCACTGAAAACGAATCAACTAGTTCATAACCAAACTGCTAAACCACTAAATTATCAATATAAATATGATAAACCTCCCAGATTTCTCTATCGGAGTTATGCGGTAGGAAACATTGAGAACTCTGTGCCCTTGCGAAGATATTTACGTCCCTTTTATGGTACCTACCTAAATTTGCCTGTTTAGGATTGCAAGCAAACAAACAATTTAAATCAAAACAATCAAATAATTTATTGAAACAACGAACACAACAGGAAAACACCTTTTGGTATGTACCTAGGTACATAAGAATCATATTATTTATTTATTTAAATAAGCGATGATGATACCCACCGAAATACTATTATTAAATCATACGTAACATACATACTTATTTACTAGTTACTTAATGAAACGTCTAAAAACGAACTCCAACATAATGAAACGTTCCAACAAACACAACAAACACAACAACAACAAACGAAAATAAAACACGAACATATTGGAACAAACCAAACGTTTGGTAAATTATTGCTTGGAAAATATTTTGTTAGACAGAACTCCACCAAATACAATATCCAGAAATATTAATTGACAGCCCGATGTGATGTCGATTTAGGAAGTCTTGTATCCTGCTGTGGTTAAGATTCTATTATCAGTATTTTTTAGGCTTTTGATTTGATATAAATAAATACTTACTTAATATTATCATTTATTATCAAAGTTTGTAAAAGTTTTACCCTCAAAGGTGTAAAATAACAATAGGGAGCAGAAGATGAAAGTTTGTATCGAAATATGAGGTTTCCACGCGGACGAAGTCGTGGGCACAGCTAGCAATAAATAAAAAAAACATACAACTCTATCTTTTGCACACTGTAATCTTGAATCTGATGTAAAATATTTGAATGGTCACATTTTTATGCCTTTTGTGCATATTTCATGCGTTTGCGTTTTATACACGCGAATTAGGCGTTTATTGCGCAAACGGTATTCACACCGAGCGACGATACTTTGTATACGCACATATTAGGTACAATGGACTTCTGAGCCATCAAAACATCCACTTGATCACATATCGCCCATACCGAATCGCTCATCGAAGATAGAAAATACTTTATTGCTCACAAATACCTACTTAAGAACAAACAATGGTATGCATAAAAACTTAACAACTATTTGTAAAAACAATAGGTGGTCTTATCGCTAAGCAGCGATTTCTACCAGACAACCGTTACTTTACCAACCTGCAAACATATTTCAGCAAAATGAACGAGAATGCTATTTGAAACGAAGATGTGACGAAGTTGTGGAATGAGCTGCCTTCTGCGGTTTTCCCTCAGAGCTTCGACATGGGGTCCTTCAAAAGGCGGGTATATCGTTACTTAAAAGGCCGGCAGCGCATTAGCACCACCTCTGGTGTTGCAGGTGTCTATGGGCGACAGTGACTACTTTCCATCAGGTGGCCCGTCTGCTCGTCTGCCTGTTATGGCATAAAAAAAAAAGATATTCCCTAGTAGATAGACATATAAATTATCTAACCTTACTTTAATTAATGGACGCTCCAAACTGTTTTCTGCTTTTTCGTGCTAAAATTATTAGGCTTTCATTTAACATCACCCTTTAAATCACGTTATCCGGGGAATCGTTCTAGTAACTAGTAATAAGAGAGTGAGATAGAGAGAAAATTCGCTTTGCTAAATCGATCCATAATTTAAACACCTATTAGGTACTTAAAAAATAACCCAAGTTACAAAATAGTGATCTACCTCTGAAGTAAGTATAAGTACCTTCTGCTAGGTATCTGTCTACTGTATCTATAGTGTCGAAAGCACTCGTGGGACCAAAGGTTTGCTTTACGTAAATAATAATTAGTTCTAATTCCAAACCATTGTGTACAGTTCCCAGTGTGCATTGGCACTCGTATTTCAATTGAGCAGTGGAGTAGGTTGTAAAAAAACACCAATGCATAGTAAACCTCACCAGGAATCAGAATGGCCTTAGTATCAGAATGGCTTTTCTTAGAGATAGTCAAAATTCAAATTCGTCCAAGTTGCTTGAGACATCGTAGCTTGCTTCGCTTACTTCACTATATCAAGATTGTAAAGGAGATGTTTCATAAATGCATGGAGCTTGCGTCTGCTTAGTATTCGGTTTCAATGCTAATTTTCTAAAATTCTTCGATTCTTCTTCGATCATTGTATTTTCTTGGTTATAGAATGCCACACACACAACGTACTCTAAAAACATGGGAGAACAATATGTCGTGATAGTTTGTGTAGCCAGTTTGTCCAGTTAATGTTCTAAACAGTTTTTGTACGATATTTGCTTACAAAGTAGTGAACTCGTATTTTTTTATTATTCTACTTTATATTCCGTATTTTCCTATACCGCACCAAAACTTGGCGCAAGTGAAACATCTCCTTTGTGCTTTGTACTATGTACTACTACGGCATTACCAACGTAGTAGATGTGAATTAATGATTTCTAAATTAGACTCAATAATGAATTTAGCGTGGGTACTACGCTACTACGTGGTAACTCGAGGTGCGTGTATAATACCTACCTTGCCTACCTACAATTCGACATCGTCGCATTTTTTCGTAGAAAGTGAAACTCGGACCTTCAGCAACTGCTTTCACGTCGCATGATAAGTATTATGAAACCGGAAAAAAGCATTTAGAAAAATAAGTCTGCAACAGAATATTGTTGTCCAATCAATACAAATAATTAAATAAAAAAAGCTCTAAACCAAATTCACATTGAAAAAACTTGGTGACGTACTCGTAGAACCACCTCGGGAGCAGACCTTATTAAACAAAAAAGTAGTCTCAAAATTGGGCCACAATCGATGGAAAAATCAATGATAAAATATCGAAAATAATTTAAACATACCTTATACCTATACTTAGAATATAAAATATAGTTATTAACCTGGATTATCATATAGGCTGCTTTTATCTCGAAAAAATAACAGGAACGTGGTAAAAATGCCACCCACGCCGGTGTAGCCGGCTATAGCTAGTAGAATAAAATTTACTACGTTAATTATCATGTGGTAGGGCATCATAATAATCAACCGCAATATCTTATTATGTTACAATCGGAAGAAGTAAACATGAGGTTCAATTATATTTATCAGGATAAGGTTACTTGCATTTACAAAGGGGAGAAGATCCCACTTTACGGAACTGACGACGTGACGACACGTGAGCAATTACAAATTACTCAAGTCGCTGAATGTAATCAACCATTTCTAATGCTAATTGCATCTACCTAATTTATATTTTCTAGTGAAAGTTGTTTACGCATAAAATTCTACAGGAACATAAATTGTTGTTGTTGAACAAAAATATACTTAGAAAAACATTATCAGAAAAACAGAATCATCCCAATAGGAATATTTACAAGTACGAAATAACAATGTGGCTGTGTTTATAAATACAATTGAATGCAGAAATATAACATGCTACTTCCGCGTAGATTAGATGGCCTGTTGATAGAAGAGTGTTTGAGTGTCAGCGCGTTGATATCTTTTCTGACATAATAGGTTTGTCGTAGAGCCCGTAGCACCCTCTACGAAATGTATCTTTGATGCACTTTTATTGAAATCTTCAAAAATGGAGTCAATCTTCCATGGTTATTATCATAACATTGATATTATCAGCAGCAGCACGGTTGGTTATACATAGTTATGTTTATTATATAGTACCTATTGTGTGATATTTTAGCTTTGAAGCGATTCAAGCGTGGCGTTCATGTGACGTGTAGCATGACGTCTTTGTTGTGACGTTTACGGGAAAAGCCGAGAAAATGTTGCGCTTGCGTAGTTCCTTGTCATTTTTTCCCTCGGATGCCTCTGTCTGTGTGACAGAGCTCGCTCCGCTGACTCAGTCACAGTCGGACGATCGACGCCGCCCGTCCAGTGCCGAGTGCGGAAGGGCATCATTTCAAAATGCGTCTTTGTAATTGGACAATATTCCCGTAAAAATTCAAACTCGATCTCTGTCTCTCAGTTTACTGAAGTGTTTATAACTCTAACTATCACGCTGATAAGGTTCTTGTTGTGTACATATGTAAGTTCGCGATCAGTGCGCGTTGTGTTGTTGTGTGAACCGGTGCCGGTGTTTTGACTCAAGTGCAATTTGCATGGTAATTAGGTGGTTGTGGTTGGTACCAATTAGGCTTATCCTCTAAGTATGGTAGTCAATGCCAAGTTAATGTATGACCTTACATTGATAACTGCGTTTGGATAGGTATGAACTTATTACGTAAAGGCAGGTACCTAAATACCTACTTGGTACATATCTCTACGTAATAACAAAATATACAAATATTATCTGTACCTGCTATGGGTAAATAAATATTTAACAAAAAAAACATTCTTTAGCAAATAATTAAAAATACATTATGATATTTATGTAGGTCTACTAATAGGAGTTCATTTCATGCTACATTGATTTATAGTAAGAATGTACCTAGGTACGTTAATGTAAGTGTGTCGTATACCGTCGTATATATAATGGGCCTAGCCTCTCACCACACTGGTTATGAGGGTAATAACCAGTTGCCCCGGACGCTATTATAAATTATCTATATAAAAATATTAAATAAATTATCTAATATTTATTTTTTTACTTACACTCGTTATTTCACTCGGAAGACTTATGAAAGTTATAATTGCACTTTGACCAGTTATTTAATTTATCAATAATAATATTCTTCAATCAAGAGTTCGTGAAGAGATTCTTATAATGTAATCGAATCGAATTTTAACAAAATATTTTGTAAGAAATGGCATGTGTATTAAACCAGGGGGCTAATTCTCGGGCCGATCTCGATCATTTTGAAATTTTATTTTATTGCTTCTTTTCACAACCCCGCACTTTTTGGAAGTTTTCCGTATATCGTAGCTGTCGAGGCTTTTATGAAGAGGTCGTTTATGAATTACTCAAGGAAATTATCCATTCCCCCTTCGAAAGGAAGCAATAAAATAAAATTTCAATATGATCGAGATCGGCCCGAGAATTAGCCCCCAGGTAGTCTTTTTTTTCTCCTATCGCACGACAGGTAATATGACCGTGGAACCCCCTACGGTCGCTTGCCACCTGTTGGCTTTCAAATCGACATCTGATTCTGAGGGGCCTTTCACAAATAAAACCATCTGCCGTTTTTATACAGGTTTTTAAATAATAAACACATTGAATCATTGGAAAGACGAGAAGGGATTAATACTTGTTGTGGGAACTCAAATAAATTCGTGTTAATACTCCCTTGTGGTACTTGTTTCCAAAATAAATATTTTGATTTGATATTGATTTGAAACAATGCGAGATGCTGTCCAGTTAGTAGAATCTACCAAACATCTACTCTTATCAAATCGTTTAGAAACAACTAAAAAAAATAAAAACTAGTTACTACTAATAGTATAATGCTAAACGTTATAGCTGACAACTATTGCAATATCTCATAAAAATAAAATTGCCAAGTGTGAGTGAAACTCCCGCGTCGAAGGTTCCGAAACCTTTTTCCCTTCTTAAAACACCCTACGGACTAAAACAAAGTATACGCTAGTAATAATTTTCTAAGACCAGCAGTGGTTTAGTATGATTTATTCTATGCATGTTATGATGGCCAACAAGATCTGGCTCGCCGCATCATGAAGAGAACGTACTAAATGCAAACCGCTTCGAGTAACTTCGTCCAGTGTTGTATTAGTACATAAAAATATGTGTTATGTAGGAAAACATTCTTAAACTATCTACATATTACGTTATCTATGTCAGGACAAATATTCTAGTTTTAATAAAAGATTGGATTTCTTTGGTAATTTTCTGTACCCTAAAAAGTAAATACCAACAAACCTACTTTCGCTCGTTCAAGTATTACTGTGAAGGGGTTTACGCAATGCACAACTTGTGTAGATTTGTTGCATATTTCAAGTATGTTCGTATTCGTATGTGGTCATAGATCTCGGCTTCGGCCGCTCCCTTCCTCAATTATCCAATTTCCTCGTCAGAACGTTAGCTTATCGACCTAGTCTGCATCTGCCTGCAAGAGTTACACATTGTAACCAATTCCAATCGATTAGATGGTTGACCACCATTTCGGTTTACGGTCAGGAAAATAATAGTTTTAGGGTTCCGAATTTGGATAACGAAACCTTATTGTTCCGCCATTTAATCAGCCCTAGCCAGCAACTGTTTATTTCCGCATAATAAAGTTATAAAATTGGTAGGTACCTAATATACTTAAAACTTGTTACTGCTGTAAGAGGTATAGTCTGATATGGAAATTATAAAAAGAATTGTAACAGCGTACAAGTTTACACACCATACATATTCATTGAACCAGTTGAATGCTGAGGGTTAACCATAACCTTAGTTTTTATCTTATTATTTTATCAAAGTATTTTATCTTATTTACCTGCCAACTACGTCACTAAAACTCATTCATAGTATCTTGGTCGTGTGTGTCACGGCTTAGTCTTGTTGCTTTGTGTGTATTATATAGAGTTAAACTTATTTTCTTACCACTATGCTTAGAACCATCTATACTTTGTTGGCTTTGAGATGTACATAGGTACACACTACACACACATACATAGCATATAGCATAGGTATTTACCTTACTCACACAGGATGTTTTCATGTAAATTATGAATGAACGAGTGTTTTATGCTCAACGAGAATAATTGCGCTTGCTTGTCAGCGACGGATGTTATGATAGAGATTGGTGATTCTATCACATTATGTCATTTTAGATTTCAAGGTAAGTAGATACTTTACCTACCATAACCTATTAGCTAGGAAGAATAACAGTGAACAAAAATGCAGTTATTGTACAAGTATTTACGTGAAATCAAAATACACACGAAGAGCTTTCTGCAGACCATTGCATCATTCCATTAAATTCTGCAAAATTATTTCATCGCCGTTCGTTTGTCAAACCAAATTTTAATACGGAAGTTCAAAGATGGAAGTTGACTATGATGGTTCCTATTACTTACACTAGGCGTACTTAGGTATTTTATTTTATCCCAAGCCCAACACTACGCCCTGGGATTCCCTGCGGGTAAAAACGGGAGTATTACATTTTTATAGCAACAAAAACATTTTGTTCTATAGTCAGGAATCTGTTGTATACTAATGTTGACTAATAACTTACTAATGTTATCAGCCGACTTAGACCTTGTCTACGCGTCTTTTCTAATCTTGTTATGAACACGTGGGCCGCTCCAACCTAGCTTTACTATAATATAAGTAGTGGGTAAACCATGGCGTGCGTGAGCTCGGGCATCGAATGTTTTTATTTATGCGTGCTGTTGGCGTTGCTAATCATTAGTATTACACGTATTGTATTCTCATATTATACTCGTACAAATATGTTCTTTTTGTCTTAGCTGTTGAGAGATTCAAACTTTGAAAGATGAGACCTCTTTGAGGGGAGCAGCGAGCAGGGGTAGTAAATTAGTATTGTATAAATAAAAAATAAATAAATATTGTGCATGAATAGCAAAAATTAAAAACCTTAAAAACTTCCAGGAGTTTCGGAATTCGGAAATTTCGAAATAATTTAATTTTAATTTCAACGTGTATTTTTGAAACGATAAAGCGATTGAATGCTGTTTTTTATTGTTTGAAAGTTGATTGTTCTGAGATGGCTCTTACATTCTTAGGCTTGTTTGGTACAAACAAATACTTGCAGCCATTTCCAGCTATTGAAGATAACCATCACCACGGTCCACCGACCAGTCTTTATTGAATTACGAGTAAACATAGTTCACGCGGACGTAAAAATGCGCAGTTATCAATTGTAAATGCCTATCCAAGTTAACTTTGCATTGAATCAGCAAGTACTTACATTTTATTATTTTGCAAGGATTGACTCATAAAAATATTCCATCAATATTTTATTGGTACAATGTTAGAATCCGCCGTCTAAGGAATACTGAAAGCAAGGTTTTCGGTGACTGTTATCAAAAGAAGCGAGAGTAAGATGAGTGTCGATGAGGGTACAGTGAGCGAGGCCGGTGGAGGTTGAGCGAGTATGTTAGTGCGGGGTTGTGCTGGAGGCGAGCTGCGCCACTCGCTGGCGGAGCGCACCAAGGCGCTGGCGGCCAAGTGCCACGCGCTGGCCGGCGCGCGCTCGCCTGCGGCACGGGCTGATAGGAGCGCTGAGCGCCGCCGTCCCAGGCACCGCAAGTCGCAAACACGATGGTATGTCAAGGTGAGTTTTGGTCCTGGCCTTGTTGTCATTGGTCTCTAGCTAGATCAATTTTAAAATGGTTGTTTATAAAAGTAGGCAATGCTATAAAAATGTTATAGTGTCCCAAAAATTAAGAGCGGAGCAGGACACACTATATAATCTTTGTAGTATAAAATCAATAAATAATGACATGATATTTGGGCTATGAACGTTTGCCTCTTTGCCACTTTTATTGGAATAGGTAATGTTCAATTCGAATCTAGAGCATCTAGAGACTCTTGCGTGTGTCCACCAACTTTATAGTAGTCTACTACTAGACGTAGATCTCTCTCAAAACACTTATATACTATTTTTCTATACTACTATTAATACGTTGGATTATGTTTATGTGGTCAACAGTTAGTAACCTAGTATTATTTTATGTTCTGTGTTTCTACCTTCCTACATCATCGTCGCCTACCGAATTATCGATCGTCTCAGTTATCCACCCAATGTAATATCACTAGAATTTACGTCCTTATTTATTAATATGACTCTCTTATTTACATCACTTTCTTCTTTTACTGTATTGTTCTACACCTAACGGATAGTCAACAATAACATTTCCACTGAAGAGCGGATATAGTTATTCATCTCGTACGAATCTATTATTTTATTCGAAGTGAATACAGAGATTACGGCTGATAGAGGAGAATGGAAGTAGAGACGAAACTATAATTTTCTTGTTTTTTTGCATGGCAATTCAAGCGAATATTGTACCGGACAAAGGTTGGCAGAATTTGTTCTTCTAATAAAAAGAGCCCTAAGAATTTTCACGGTTGTGCGATGAGTAAACATTACTCATAAAGTGCTTATTACCAACGTGGTCGGTGAATTTGTAGTAGTGGTTGGTGTGTACGTTAGCGTTAGCACGGCATTTTGTTTTTAATTAATCAAGCAGAGCTGAAAAATCGAAAATGAATCAGTTGCTTCAGTAAACTCTCAAGGAACGGGTTTCACTTTTGAAACTTAATTTATTAAGTTTCAAAAGTTTGAGATTGATTTTGAGCTATGCGAGTTATAATTATGGTTTCGATGAGTGAAGTGTCTCCATCTAGAACAGGTTATGCCTAGTTGGAAAGTATTCGCAATGTTCACGTGTGTAAGAACGGTGCCAGTGAATTGTGTTATCTTGTGCTCGTCTGCAGGCTTCGTTAGCAAAGCAGGTCAAGGCTTGAGTTATGTGAGTGTCCGCAGCGGTGCATGCGCTTGGAATGCAAGCCATTGCTGTAAAATGCCATGTAACTATACGCCTACGATCACTATGAGTCCACTATGCATACAAACTAAGGTAAATTATATAGTCGATATACACTTGCGAGCTTCAAAATGTTAAGCTGTTCTTACGTGCAAATTCCAGGGAAGGGAATGCCCGTTTTGTAGGGTAACATTTCTTACTTTCATTTTTAACGAAACTTCTATGTCCCAGCGAATCAAGTCGACCGGTGTCCTGTATATAGATGTACTCAAAACTTTCAGATTCAGCTCAAAATTTTCCCCCTAAATGTTCTGATGAACAAGGATTCTTTTGAAAGGCGTGCCATAAACAAGATTCAGTCGGCTTCCGTAATGGTGGGTTTTCTGTTTTCTATGGTAGATTAAACTTCTAGTCTACAGAATACAGAATAACAGCCCGTCAATATTATCTAATAGTGAGGCATACGCTGAGTCGTCTTTCTTGGTGCTGTAGCCCTCTTGATGATCCATCAAACTCTCAATTTAGTTAGCTTTTTTGTTATTATTTTTGTTTGGTTGATAGTTTTTACAGTAGATAAAAAATTTTGGTTGTTTGCTATTGGAGTTACTTGATCAATTTAAAAATGTATGTATTTGCTATGACTTTCCGGTGGCTCACAGACATACCTAGATGATAATGAGACAAATAAGATCATATTTGCAAAGTGTGCTCCATATGAATCATCGTTCGATGTGACGAATCGCATTCATTGTTAGCGGTGATCGAAATTTGTTTTGTTGGTGTAAATTGCTCATACCTAGTTCTTCGAACCAATCGTTAATTTTCTTTGGAACTACATAAGTAGTTTCAAGAAGACATACAACATGCAAGTATACAATAGGACTTGACGCTCTGTAAATTTTTATCTTCTTCTTTCTTTCTGTTCATCCATTTCTCATTAAATTGTGAACCAATTTCATTGTCACCAAGTTTTAATTCGAATCCGGGATTTCAAGTCACTTGTGGCAACGCTCGGTGACAACTTTCTATAACGAGTTCACACTCTTGTTTTTCTTCAGTGCGTCTTCAACGCAAAGTTGAAGAGTGTGTGCCGCATATGGCAGACATCTAACCTCGAAATATCACCTTTCTTCAAGCACTTCACAAGTGAAACATCCTTCTATATTTTCAATTTTATTTTCAAAATAATTGTCTTGTGTAATTGTATAATCTTCCATGATCATAGCTGGATCAACTGCTGGAAATTTCACGAAACACTTTATCTTCGAGAAGCTCAAACGGCCTTTCACGAATGGGTTGCAATTTATTTGATACAACTAGGTACATATTATTGTGACTTTATCACATCACCTAAGTATCCACCTGATTTTTTTACGCCTTTATTCACGTATAATTATAGGTACACATACATACAATACCTGAGCTAAATAGATTGCCTGTCATTAGCTATGTTTGAGAAACAATACAGGTCATCGAGCACGGGGTCGTTATCACTGCTCGCTTCAGTGCTCAAAACGTAGGTACTCTTCATACGTACTTGACTATTGATTGTGGTGGCGACGAACTTTGTATTCTTACATTTATAATCGCAGCTGTTTCACCTTGCTCGACGTTCGTCTTCAGTAGTTGGTAGGTATATATTACCTGGACAGACTATAACACACACACAGACTATAAGCCGCCGCCGCCGCACAAAACTGAACTTTAAAACTTGGAAGATAAGGTTTAGTTTATGGTATCGAACTTTTTACAGTCTGCAATAACAATATAAGACTTGCTTATGTATTGTGATAGCTACTCGGTGCACTGATAGTATCAGTGCACCGAGTAGCTCGGTGTTTGTAAAAATCAAACTATGATAGGTCCCTTTTAATTAAGTAAGCTTTAATTTGGTTGACGTAGGTTTTTAAAATATGTACCTAATTAATAAAAAAATTTGAGGGCTGATAATGAGTTTATAAATGAAAGCGTCTGCCCACATTTGTGTACTAACTTAGGTTCCAATTTAATAAAAATAATTTGCTCGGTGTTATTTTGCCCTGAAAACCAATGAAAAAGATACCCAGGTATAGTTTCTTCTTATTCTAAATATTTTTATCTCTCCATAGTTCAAGTAAAGTTACTTACCCAACAGTATTTGCGTGGGAAAGCAAAATGGAAAGCAAGAAAATGTGCGTTTCATTTCGTGTTCTCTTGCAAATACGGAAAGGAGGTGAGTCTCGACTTTTTATTCAGCACCTTTGAAGGAAACCTCGGAGCACACTGCAAAAGGAATGACCGACATCTCTCTCATGTTTCTCAACCAAGGGCTTGGTTCAGTTTATATCCAAGCACAGTAGCATATTTCAAAGGAATGATAAGAAGTAGTCTTGCATCTAGGCTCGGGTAAAGAATGTTTGTGTCAGCCTGTTTATGTACGCTAAATTTACAGATGAAAGAAAATGCTGTCTGTGGCTAATGGACTACCTAGTTAGGTGTCAAATTAAATCAAATAAAAACAAATATGAATTTATTCAGTACTAGTTGTGCCCGCGACTTCGTCCGCGTGGTATAGTGTCTATGGGTAGCATTTTTAATTTGCAGCGGAAGAAAACAGTAATTAAATAACAACGTGATATTCGCGTGCACGTGACACAGTCGTCTGCCCTCTTACTAAACTTAGACATATAGCGTCGTACTACGCCACACTTTCATCCCCCCCCGCATTCCTCTCCGAACTCCCCCCACTCTCCTCAACACCCCCCCACATTCCCCCCGCACTCCCCCCAGACTCCCCTCCACAATCCCCCTGTACTCCCCTCCACACTCCCTCCGCACCTTCCCTCCACACTCCCCCTGTACTCCCCTCCACACTCTTCCCGTACCTCCCCTCCACACTCCCCCTGTACTCCCCTCCACACTCCCCCCGCACCTCCCTTCCACACTCCCCCCTTACTCCCTCCCCCCTAACTCCCCTCAACACTCCCCCCGCACCTCCCCTCCACACTCCTCCTGAACTCCCCTCCACACTCCCCCTGTAATCCCTTCCACACTCCCCCCGCACCTCCCCCCACACTCCCCCGCATCACTTCTCACACCTCCCCTCCACACTCCCCCCTGTACTCCCCTCCCTCTACCCCCCCAGCACAAACTTTGAATGTCATATTTTTTTATTTATTTATTTATTTATTTTATTTATTTGTTTTTTGGAAGACCAACAGCTTAAAGTAACTTATTAACTAATTAATCTAGGTTATCAGAGAAGCCAATTAGCGGTCTTCACGAATAGCTAACGGAGTAGTTAATAAGATACGCGCAAACAACATTTACAGCCCCACTTCTGCTATCTGCCAATAAGATAATTAATACTGTGTTAACAAACAATAAGTGTTGACTACCTACCTACTATCTATTTTTACATAAAGGCTAAGTTCAACAAATGTGAATAAGAAATATTTTCTAAGCGTTAACTAACCTACAGTTACTAATTACAAGTACCTAGGTACCTAGGAATCTAATTTCAACTATAACATAAAGTTTACCTACCTACTCGCTACCACAGAATAATAACAGTAGTGCACCACTAGGTGCCTACACTATCTATACTTACCTACCTAATCGAAGAATGAACTGCTCAGCTGCCGGCGCGCCGAGCTCACACTCGTACAAAACAAGTCCATTGTCTCACTTTCTTTGCAGGTATTATTGAATTTACTACTCGCTCGATAAATATATGAATTCTGACGGTAATTAGTGTTGACAAATGGAATGAAAAGAGGTGGATTGAACCTTTTACGTTTGGGAGGGATGTTTAGATTAATTTTATTGAGTAATTCGGGACAATCAATTTGGTTAGATGCTATTTTAAGTAGGTAAATTATATCGGATATGTCACGTCTTGTGCTAAGTGGCAGAATATGGAAACGTTTGCATAAATTAAGATAGTCATCCGAGTTGTATGGAATACGTAGTTTATAACATAAAAATTTCATAAATTTCCTCTGAATTCGTTCAACTCGAGCGATGTAGGTATCGTACCTCGGGTTCCACAATTGAGAAGCGTACTCCAATATACTACGAACAAAAGTGCAGTAGAGAATCTTAATTGTTTTAGCTTTTTTAAAACCTACAGAGCTTCTCATAACGAAACCTAGGGCTTTATGTGCTTTACTTACAATGTGAGTAATGTGCTGGTCAAATAAAAGTTTCGAGTCGTGGATGACACCTAAGTCTCGAGTCTGATGACAGTGTTGAAGGGATTGGTTTTTAAGCGTGTATGTTGACTGTATGATATTAATCTTGCGGGTAAAAGTGGTAACAGAACATTTTAATGGGTTGAGGTCGAGCTTGTTAAGAAGGCAATAGTCGTCGAGTCGTGACAAGTCGCTTTGCAAAGCATTAGAATCGGATACACTAGTTATCTTTTTATAGATTTTCATATCGTCATATCGTTATATCATATCAACAGACTAAAAAATTAGTTTTAAGTTTCTAGCTCTAAAAATGACGATGCTTCCATACAACTTTCAACCCCTATTTTCAACCCCTTGCAACCCTTTTTTCACAATAAAAAGTAGCCTATGTCCTTCCTCAGGCCCTGAACTATCTGTGTACCAAATTTCATTTTAATAGGTTTAGTAGTTTTGGCGTGAAAGCCACACAGACAGACAGAGTTATAAACGCATTTATAATATTAGTATGGATAGTATCACAAGGATTACTTTGAAACGTCTTAAAGCTAGGTGAGCCTAGGTGCCAGTTCCACGCGACCAAATCTAAAGAAAAGGCTTGGTTGCTACCGTTTTTTGTATGATCCTGGGTAAATGGGTTTTAAATGTCATCAGTCGGGATTTGTTTTGTGGTGGTTTTGCTGAGGACTTGAAAATTTTGAATCATTGCTTGAGAGAGTTTGGAGACCCTCGCAGCGCAGCCAACATGTTCAGGAATGCTCAGTGTTGCTCAACGCTGCGCTGCGCTGCGCTGGGCGATGGTTCCGGGTATCGTCCGTGGAGGGCGGGCCGGCGGCCAAGCGAATCCGTCACGCCAGCCGGCACAATGCCCTCAGACTTCACCATCCTATAGCCTCACGACAGTTTTCTAATCGACCACGCTTTTCTTTGTTCACTGCACTCGTTACATAACAAATTACCGGGCCGTGCTGTGCAGTCTTATTGCGATTAAATTCCATGAATGAATTTGCTTTGAAAAATAACTTATTATATTACGACCTACTGTTTTATTTAGATGCAGTATTTGACATGCCAACCTTGCAATGCCGACTATGCGCTGTTGTTCTCCTCTACCAGACTCTGTCCTTAATTATTGATTAATACTCATGTGATATGGTAGTTTATTGGTTGCAAAAAATACATTATTATTATAAGCATTGAAGCCAAGTTGAATGACGCAAATAATTGGTTTCCCCATGTAAGTTTAAATCTACAACTGCTGTTCGTCACGTACGTAGAGGTCTTTGAGAAGGCATACCCATAAGTAAATACTACTATGACGCACTGTCCTTATTTATCTGGAGACAGCCACTTCAATACGCGTTATATGTGTCACTATTAGGTATTATTTTATGTTACGAAGTTTTTAGAAATATTTTCCCCAAGCAACAGTGACGTAGCTAACAAGATATTCCAATAATCTAATCGTACTTAGTAGGTATTTCTGCCGATATTGTCAGATGATGAACTTTATCACTTCAAATCCAATCACGCCAAATATAATAGAGTTGGATTGGTTTACTGAGTCTGAAAGGTCACGGTGACATCTGTAGGATGCTTACAGGCAGATAATGCGTATGGCCTTGAGTTTGAATGAATGCGATCAATTTAGCAAAACAAGTAATATCCTACTAAAGTAACAAACTAATGACGTCATGCATAATACATAAAAACATTTTGTGTCTCTTTTGTCTAAACATCAGAGTATATAATAATATTTACAAGTTAGGTACTTTTAAATGATCAAATGAACTTCCAAGTGATTTTTTATCATTATTATATGAATTGTTTCGTTAGAATATATTAGTAGCACCGTAGCTTACCGTAGTGTCCCTAATCTACTTGGTAACAACCGCACCTTTTGTATAGATTTAAAAAATAAAACATTGAAACCTATTTTCCATCTGCTTAATCCCAGCCGGTACGTCATTTGATAATTTGTACCTACTTATTACTTATTTGCCTCACGGGGTGGGGATAATAACGCTGTCCTCCGCTCCATCTATCAATGCAACGTGAGTGTCATACAATACTAGTTGTGACAAGTTCTATGGTATTGGATTACATGGATTTACAGGCATTACAGCGCGCGGCAGGAGGCCTTCTGAATAATTTTCCCCGTGCGCTATATTTAGATTACTGCTGCGACCGATCGATACAGAAGCTTAGACATAGTCTTTTCTAATAAAGAAAAGTTTGTAGAATTATGCTTAAAGGTACATTTATCATAAAGTCATAAGAAACGACTGCCTTTTGGCGCTTGTAACGGGCTCTAATTTTGGGCAATCTACGACTGGAATTTATAATTTTCTCTTTGGATGACTTCAGACCACCCAGCCAAATAAGAGCATGAAGGAGCGTTCGTGCGTTTCCTTTGGTATTGTAGTTCGTTCCTGATTTTTTTATTGTCATCGGCACGGGGCTAGAGTGCCCGTGTCTACAACTCAACAGCAGCTGTGAAGGGAGAGCGTTCTAATTCGCCTTTCATCTTGCACGTCTCTCTTTGTGTCTTGTAACAGGGGCAACATTTTAATCCTTTCACTCCACATCCTTTCACTCCAAATACACATAGTACCTACCTACCTAACATTAAGGTTACGATTTCAAATCTTTAATAACTCTCTCACAATCAGCTATTATTTCTCATAATAAGTAACTTGGTTAATCTAAGCTTATGAGCTTTGGTTGAGGCAGCTCGGTCTGCTATGTTGTTAAGGGTTCAGGTGGGCCATATCTCGTTCCATCAGCTAGGAATATAAAAAAAAAGGTACAGATGAGTGTAAATAAAAGATTCCGTGAAGTGAAAATAACGACTGAGCTTCTATGAACACGTCGATACAAACTAATCGATACGTGATTGTATAGGTTGTCGTTTGTAGAGTATTTGTATTACTGTGAAAGTGGATATTCTGGCTAGTATGAAACAAAGTATTTATTACTTTCCTCATGTAGTAAGTCAGTACCTACCTATAGGTATATGACGAAAGTATTAAATCCTAAGTTTGCTCTGCCCTCATTTTTTTTCGTCGTATACTCATAATACCTACTCGTAGCACTTTAACTTCGCGTTGAAGTCTTTCCTTTTGTTATTTTCATATTTTATTTTGGGCTGTAAATAGCCTTCCTTAACTAAATCAAAGTCATATTCAAAGTCATAAATCGTTTATTCAGTTGCATTGCATCACAGAAATCAGTTTGAAATGTCTTTAGAAAGCTCTAGGTGCCTTTACCTAATACCTATAGTAGATTAGGTATGTAGATGGTATTATGGACTACCTCATGACTATATTTTTATTTGTGTACTTATAATTATTCATGACGCACAAAGGTAATGTGTACGTGAAATGTATAAAAAAAAGTAAAAAAGTATAAAAAGGTTGCATTCATTACTTGACTCAACACTGGACTTCCCAGAACTGGATTTTAACTTGGTGTAATTGTTCCTAAGAATATACCATAACCTGAGAGGTCATGAGAGTTCAGATGGCGCCGACTGGCCTCTTGGCGCGATGTCAACATCCAAACTTGCAATCTAGAGCAAATTAGCTTCGAGAGGCTAGATTTTGTCTTCACCAACGAATGAAGACAAAAATAGTGTGGTAACTTTGTGTCGTGCATAAGAAAATGGTAGATATTATAAAACTGGCTGCGGCAGTACTTATACTTAACCTTCCTAAAGTGTGGGAGACGTACGGGGATTAGTACTCATACACTGATGTAATGAAATTTGCGTTTGAATACCTAGTAAACTGTTAGGTACCGAGTAGACTGGTTAGTTTTGCTCGCTCGCAAGAATTTGGAGGTGGCTAATGGCGGCGCGTGGCTTATTTTTCAAGTCCACACGCATCATACTCCATGAGAGAACTTGTTATAATATTATGTACATACATCCTTCTCTTTATGTTACGACTCGGCAGTGTTGATGCTACAAACGGGTACAAAGTTGTTTGGCAAAAAACATCAACTTGAGATCAATAATGCAGATAAAAGAGTTCTATTCGAAAAACAAAAAGATATTGTGGTAGGCTGGTAGGTATGACGAATGGGTAGATATTGAATTGTGAGTCGGTATAGCATGTTTGGTACAATAATGTATTCTTGTATGAAACGACAGTATTAATTTCAAGCTTCAATTGAGTATGATATCAGTATCACCTTTAATTGACCACGAAAAAATAACGTTCCATTGAGAGCACAACTGCAAACTAGTGCATATATACCTACTTACAATTATCGATATTTATGAATGCGTCAAATTGATTTAGAATAAGCAAAGAGTTTCTTCAATATACCTACTTATTTAGTAGGCTCCTAAGTAGAACATTGAAGCTCCTCGTGTTAGAAAACTGAAGCCTATATGACAGTGATTCATAAGCATAATGCGATTTTGAAAAGTAAACTCATGTTTCCAAGCCTATTAGGTGTAAACCGTAAACGCACACTATCACAAGATTAACAAGCATTGTGTTGTACACCTGGGTAGGCGAAGTACATCGCCATTGACGTGCTCTATCGGAGTTTTTCACGCGATCTCTCCACAAGAGAGCAGTCTATTTGCGCCCGCGATGCAGCCATGCAGCATCAGCGCATCTACAATATAAATTATAGAAATTATTTAATACGTGCAATATCCCCGGGTGGTATTTTAACCGGTCCTATTTAGTTGTTTTAGTTTTAACTTTGGCTCGCTTAAATTCTGGGATAGAAACGTAAAACATGCTATACCATACTACCTGATGCAGGCGGCGAAAGTGTTCAGTTACGCGACGTTTGTGTAATACTTTACCTATGCAAAATACTATTTCATAACGTCGTTATGAATTGTACACCGATCGTTTACATAAGAAACCGAGAAACTTTGATTATAACTAGATCGTGAAGAGTGTCAGAAATTAATCGGTGATGATCTGCCAATCGTTTGGTTAGTCGTTAAAGTGTGTTTAGAAGTGCCGGATACCGCCGAAGTGTGTCGTCGTCCGCGCCTATTGCGATTTCACCCGCGTCACGCACGTCCGCGGCTACATACTGGTTCTCTTCTCGCTGTTGATTGATCCAATTAAATAGTTGTAAGATTTATGTGATAAATCCCGCTAAGTTTCACTTGGTGAGGTAAATAAGAAAAACTATCTCATATCTCATGAGTTGTGTGGCCCTAGAGACAGTCGTGCATGACAACTTAGGGATTGAGCTGGTTTCCATGTCTTTTGGAAATGCAGGAAACCTTGGCCATATACTCTAAAATGAGGACAAAACACTCATTAAACATTGAGAACTATTAAGAGTGATAGATGCGATAAGCGCGGCAGCGCACGGAACGCTGGCCAGTGAAAGTGAGCGTGATGCAGCTCAGCTGGGCTGGTGACGTCGCGTGACGCGGACATGGACCATGTGGAAGATATGCGGCGTCAGTAAGGTCGTACCGGCGCTCTTCGATAGCGTTCACGATGATTATGTAAGCGTTGCGATTGCACATTCTAAGATTACATCACACCCGTTATCATTGGAAAACTGATGTTATACATAATAGAAAGCAAGCATTCGAATCCCACAGTATATCTTTACATACCATTTAGTTTCCATAAGGCGTTAATTAAAACGTCATGTTTTGTATCTCAGAATTACTCTTTCAAGCATTTCTAAAACATAATATCAGAAATGTTGATCAAACGAGCAAAGATTGTATTGGATGTTTGTCCGAAGATACCTATCGAACCGCTCTGCTCTGCGGGAATTTGATAGATCAGGCGCCTAATTCTCGGCTCATCTCGGATCATTTTGCAATTTTATTTTATTGCTTCTTTTCGAAGAGAGAATGGATGATTTTCTTGAGTAATTCATCGACGACCTCATCGTAGAAGCCTCGACAGCTACGTAATAAATGTATCGCTTTAAATTGTCTGTTAGGATGCATTTATGTTCAATAAACAACAATTTGAATTTGATATACGGAAAACGTAGAAAAAGTGCGGGGTTGTGCAATGGCAATGTGTATTTAAGGGAAATTGAAAATCTCGGTCGGCCCGGGAACTAGGTGCTCCAGATTAGATAAATGTCGGGGTCCAAATAGATTAAGACGCTCATTCTCTACCGAAATCCCGCTAACATCTTCAAGATTGTAATGTTTGGACTCTTCACTTGGGTCAACATCTTATTCTATAGGCCCGCTATTCAACAAATTCACAATTATATGTTATTTACTTTGTTGTGTTGACCTTTGCGTGGTGTGTTCCAGCAGCCGACATGGCGGTTGTGGGGCGAAGAGCGCGTCGACGGCGCCGTCTACACCGTGTATCTCAAAAAGGTGCGCTACCACCGCCCTACCAGAAGCGCTTCCAGTGTGAGTATACTTCTATTTGAAAACTGAATCCATTTTTTTCACGTTAGGTTGGAATTCTAAAAAGCTATTTCCTAAGCTTTAGCTCTCAGAACTGAGACTGAAAACCCCTGAAGTTTTACATCAGGTGGCCTGGGCCATAAACTGGCTCTACTCAGGCCATGATTGTATTTTTATTTGAGTGGAATGTTTTATAATATTGGTCCTCCTCCTCCTCGCGTCGTGCTCCTCACTGCTGAGGGTCGTGACCCCCTCCATGGATCAATTTGTCCCTGATAGTGTTTCGCCACCTGGATCTGTCACCGGCAACCTGAATGGCTTCATGGACCTTCACGTCGAGAGTGGAGCGGATTTTGTCGGACCAACGTATCGGGCTTCGGCCTCGTGGTCTCTTGCCTTCAATTTTGCCAGTGATGACAAGTTTTTCCAGGTTGTCACCCTGTTTCCTGGCTATATGCCCGAAATACTCAAGGACTCGCTGGAGACAGGTTATAATATTGGTACATCTACCTTATTATACTCATAGTTAGAATAACTATAAAATGCCACTATAGTCGCGCACAATACAAACGCAGTGGTATTAAAGCATTTAGATCACAGTAACATTGTTTCTGATGTTAGTGGCTTCCCGGATGAGCGAGACTCTCGTACAAGGTTGCATTATACAATAAATGAGGCATACCTATATTAAAATGATGTCATTCAAACAAATTTCAACTAGGCCTCTAAAATAGGTCAGATTAACACGTACAGGAGCTGAGAACAGCAAAGATTAATAAATAGATGAAAAATCTGATGTAAAAATACTGACGTTGTAGGGCAAGAATTATTATTGGTCTAATAATAACTTTCATGAGCTCGAAAGATAGTTAAAGAGGCCACATTGAAAATAACAAAATAAGAGCTCTGTAGAAAGAAAAAGAACAAACCTGCTACGAGTACTAGAATCTACACTGTCTCAGTTAGTTTTAGTGTTGCCCAAATTCAGTCTTGGTCTTGCAGTCTTAGTCTTGTTCTTGCGTTTTTGCAAGACCAAGACCAAGAACAAGACCGCGTATTTTTAGCAAGACCAAGACCAAGACTGACCGTGCAAGACTTGAGCAAGAACAAGACATAGCCTGCAAGACTCTTGCGTCTTGCAGCTAGGACTCTTATTAGGTCTAGGATAGGATTCTTGGTCAAAAAAATTGATATAAAGTATCATAACCTAATGATAAAGCTGTTGATTTATGTTGTATTTTATTTTTTATTCAAATAAATGATAAATCGTAAAACTCTTTTATGAAATTTTATAAGTTGAGGGTTCAATCTCTTTCTAGACAGATAAGTATTGTTCTTTAAAATACAGTCAAGTTATTGTAATTAATTTGTTTTTTTACATGTTTTAGCAAATGTAAGCTTATAAATCATAAATGTTTATTAAGAAACAGTTACTTCCATGGAAAACGACATAGGTCAGTTGGTTTTTCGTATTTCTTATCAAATCTTCAGTTATTTATTAATCTGCTTGATCTTTACTATGGCTATGTTAATTCAAGCTCACAATGTTCCAATTCTAATACGTTTTTAGGGTTCCGTAGCCAAATGGCAAAAACGGAACCCTTATAGATTCGTCATGTCTGTCTGTCTGTCTGTCTGTCTGTCTGTCTGTCTGTCTGTCCGTCCGTCCGTATGTCACAGCCATTTTTCTCCGAAACCGTAAGAGCTAGACTGATGAAACTTGGCGAGTAGATGTATTCTGTGAACCGCATTAAGTTTTTTACATAAAAATAAAAAAAAACTATAAATTTCGGGGGTCCCCATACTTGAAACTGAAACTCAAAAATTTTTTTTTCATTGAACCCATACGTGTGGGGTATCTATGAATAGGTCTTCAAAAATGATGTTGAGGTTTCTAATATCGTTTTTTTCTAAACTGAATAGTTTGCGCGAGAGACACTTCCAAAGTGGAAAAAAGTTGGCCCCCCCCCCTCTAACTTCTAAAGTAAGAGAATGATAAAACTAAAAAAAATATATGTTGTACATTACTATGCAAACTTCCAACGATTTTTGGTTTGAACGAAATCTAGTCAGTAGTTTTTTTTTTATACGTCATAAACCGTAAACCGCAATTTACCTTTCGACGAACTACAAGAACCTTATTATGTTACATTAAGTAACATAATATAAAGGTTTTTGTAGTTCGTCGTGCTACGGAGCCCTTCATGGGCGAGTCCGACTCGCACTTGGCTGCTTTTTCTAAGATTTAAAGTAAACTTTAATAAATAGTAATAGACTAATAGGTAATTGCAAGACTTGCAAGACTCTTGCTGCAAGACCAAGACCAAGACCAAGACCAGGTGTATTGGCGCAAGACCAAGACCAAGACTGGCTAAGTCTCGTCTTGTTCTTGCATTTGGGCAACACTAGTTAGTTTATAATAAGACTAATAGAAACTCTTTGTCATTTCCAGGAATCGGATGACGAGATATCCCACCTGGAGTGGGAGACAGTTCGAGTGCGGTTCGTGAAGGCCGGCACCGTCGAGCGGCTAGTGGAGGCGCTGGCGACGGATGACGGCGAACTCGAGTCCACATACGTCAATGTGTTCCTTGCTACATACCGGTAAATCATGACTCATACACAATATCAACATTGAAAGTACTCAATCAATAACACTGTCAATCAATCTCTTTGGAAAATAAATAGAATAACTACTACTACTAGAAGGGCAAGTCCCACTTCATTTAAACATTTCGTAACGAAATCTTCACCGTTTCGCCTATTTGTCTCTCTCTGTTGTATGGAGAAAAGATGAGACAATAAAAGTACGTTACGTAGAAACGATCGAAACGAGTTGTTGTCTCATCAATTTTCCATACAAAAGAGAGAGACACGTGATCACACGAAAACAATGAAAAGTTGTAAATGCACTAGGGCTTGCCCTTCTGAACAAAAACAAATGAAACATAAGCCTACGGCTGGCCTGATAAAGTCATAAACGACTCGTAAAGTGATTAAGCCCAATGTGTTTAGAATGGGGAAAACAGATAGACTAGAACAGGAAGATTATTCCAAAGCCTAAGTGTTCAAGAGATCTAATTCCTCTGAAACCAGATCATCACGGATGAACACCCTCAGATGGCAAGAAATACGATAGTGTAAAGTTGCTCTAGGAATCATCTCGAAGAATACTTCAGAACACAACCTATAATAGAAGCCGTCAAATCATAATAAACGTTGCTAAAATTGACTTTGACTCTTTGGTATTTCCAGATCATTTGCGGAGTGTAGTAAAGTATTGGATCTCCTTCTGCGACGATATGAAGCACTAGCTGCAGACGATGTCATGCCAGCAGCCGTTGACACTTCACAGCAACACCGAAAGTAAGAATTTCATGACCTACATAACTTTTTTGAGCTCACGTTAAAGCTGTCTAACGTTAACAGTTTCAATATCTTTGCAGTTCACGATCTTGAACATTTCGAGATCTCAGTTAGCGTGAGTGCATCATACGCGTAGCCTCTATCCGTAAAACAACTATTTACAGATATTTTTCAACTTCTGTGTCTTCGGTATACTGGTATACTTGATTACCAACGTATTGTTAATGAGGACTTTCTACATTGCAGGACCCTGGTCGCGTGTCTACATGTCTGGTTGGACAGTTATCCGGAAGACTTTCGGCAGTCGCCGCACCACCCCGCACTGCAGCAGCTACTCGCCTTCACGCAACTACACCTATCCGGCTCAGAACTGCATTCGAAGGTAACCCATTTAACTTTTTATTGATTCCATGCCAGGTTGCCATTCTCGAATTTAGGCTATTGAGACTAGAGACTAATTTGAACGGTTATGGTTTCAGGTTTTACAGAAGTTAGCAGTATTCAGTGCGGAGCGGAATGGTGTGTCGAGCAGTGGCGGTGGTGGTGGCGTATGTCTCGCGGCAGGCATGCGGCTGGCCGCGCACCACACCACGGCGTACCGGCTGCCGCACGCGCCGCCGCGGCACTTCGCCGAGCAGCTGACACGCATGGACATGGAGCTGTTCAAGAAACTGGTGCCGCACCAGTGCCTCGGTGCCGTCTGGTCGCGTCGCGACAAAGACCGCAACCACGACGCTGCCACCGTGCTCGCCACCGTAAACCAGTTCAATGCGGTCTCCTTCCGCGTCATATCTACCGTGCTGGTGGAGCCTGGCCTGCGCCCGCTCGAGCGCGCCGACATCCTCGCCGCCTGGCTCGACATCGCGCGTGAACTGCGCGTCCTCAAGAACTTCTCATCGCTTAAGGCGATCATATCCGGACTGCAGAGTAACCCAGTCTATAGGCTGCGGAAGACGTGGGCGCTTTTAGGAAAGGAAAAAACGGAGCTTTTTGACGAACTCGCGCGGATATTCAGCGAAGACAACAATCGTTGGGCTCAGCGAGAGCTGTTGATGCGCGAGGGTACCGCCAAGTTCGCGGACACGGTCGGCGAGAACGACCGCCATCTTCAGAAGCTGCTGCACGAGCGCGGCTCGCCCGGCGTCAGCCACGGCACCATCCCCTACCTCGGCACCTTCCTCACCGACCTCACCATGATCGACACCGCCATCCCCGACACCGTCGCCGACGGACTTATCAATTTCGACAAGCGACGGAAGGAGTTCGAAGTACTCGCTCAGATCAAGCTCCTGCAAGGCGCCGCGAACGCCTACCACCTAGTCACCGACCCGATGTTCGATCGCTGGTTCGATTCCGTGATAGTGCTGGACGATCGAGAGGCGTATCAGCTTTCTTGCCAGATCGAGCCGATGACCAACCCACCGAAAGAAAGGAAGCCCAAGAAGGCGAACGAGACTAACGGCCACAGGAAGAACGACTCGATAGCGAGCACGAGTTCCAGTAACAGCTCGCAGTTCTACTGCGAGACTGACGGAGTAACGAACGGCGCGTGGAAGCGAGACAGCTTGGAGAGGCGGATATCTCCGACGCGGCTATCGCATGGATCGTCGTCTTCGTCGATACCTTCTCTGGACGCGTCGCTGTCTAGCGGCAACAGCGGACAGAAGCCGGCGGCGAACGGTAAAGCGGGTGCGGCGAGCCCCGCGCACGCGACCGCGCCGCGCTCGGGGCCTGACTTCTACATAATCCGCGTGACGTACGAAACGGAGTGCGTGGAGACGGAAGGCGTGGTGCTCTACAAGTCCATAATGCTGAGCAACAACGAGCGCACGCCGCAAGTCATCCGGAACGCCATGCTCAAGCTGAACCTGGAGGGCGACCCCGACGGCTATACGCTGGCTCAAGTCTTACCTGAAAGAGGTACGTTACTTTTTTTTTATTTTTTTTATTTATTCGGTTTATAGAACTTTATTAATCAACAATCAACTCATGCAGACTTCACAGTCAACTTATTATAATGAGCTTAGACTAGGTAGATAAAAGCTAAGGTTGATAGGTACCTAGTTAATTAGTAGGTTGGTAGGATATACTATATTAGTACCTAGGTGTAATAATATGTAACATTTTATTTAGTATAGGTAGATAGACAAATATTATAAGTTAGGTAGGTAAGTTAACTAGTTCATAACTTTTTGAATAGGTGAGAATGAGTAGGTATCATAAAATTTTTGTTATCAACTTATTTACCAATTTAACTATTATTACATTATTTTGTAAAAAATAGCATCTAAAAAATTACTAAGGTGCTGATGCTATCGCGAGCACGTCGCTAAATTTATAAACAACCTAGTTGTACACTACCTAAACCTTACGAGTTATGTATCGCTTTCATTACACTTAACTGCGCTACTAAAATTTAACTGTATACAATGTAGGTAAATATCTGTTCATATAAATAATTGATTCAGGTGTGACATTGCAGAAATCCGCATTATTGTAAAATATAAGGTAAACAGAATATGTGTATGACTATGCTTATCAATCCTCGTTAGACCATAGCACCTGCATACAGTTACACGTGTCTTGCCTCTTTATAAAGCATCCTGACGAATTGATAAACAATGTCGATAAAAACATTGCGAATGTTGTGTTATTCGTAAACTCAATTGAACCAACACCTCGTGATTTCTCGTTAAACTCAACCAGCTGACTGATTGTTTAATTCTATTGCTATCAAAAGTTTGACTTTTATTTATACTAACAAGGTACAGCGAGCACATATCTTGTTGCCATCATTTTTCGACCATTATCTATCTGTTGCCATACTAGTTTTACAAAACGAAGTTCTTATTCGCTATCTCATATATATATCAAAAATGGCAGATGAGACGAGGTTTTGTTTGCAACAAAAGTTACGCAATGACCCCACTGAAAGGAATTTCTGTTGACAATTTGTGTATCGTCATAATTTAGTGCACGTCTTCGCTGTATAAATAAACATCACATAACTGACTAAATCGATGGTTTGTTTCAGAAATGTTGCTTCCTGCGAATGCAAACGTGTACTACGCAGTGAACACAGCATACAATCTCAACTTCATTCTGCGGCCGCGTAAGGCGCAGCCCGAGCCGATCGTAAACGGCAAAACAAAGAAACGACCATGATCGAACCTACTGAAAGGAGAATGTGCAATCAGTGTTTAACTTGAAAAAGTGACAGCATCTACAACATTATTTTTGTTTGTACCGCTGGTTTAGTTATAAAGAAAATGATAATCTGGTTCCCGTAGTACAAGCTCTGCTTAATTTGGGGCTTGATAGTGTTGTGTGGAATGTTCTCAATATTTATTTCATATTTATTTATTGTAAAGCAAAAGCAAAAGGGTTGAATTTCATAACAGCAGCTGTTAAAATTGGTAATGATGACTAAGTTGTATATTTATCGAATAAATAAAGGCAGATTAATATAATTCAAAAATTTACGTTACTGTATGTCGTATACCAATGAGATTAAATTATTTGCTAGCTCGGTGAAAATAATATGACGTCTTTTAAACTCTCTCTTTGTGTAAAATAAAACAAGACTGATTAGAAATTTTGTAGAAAAACTATGTTCATCTCGAATACAGGTTTGACTTTTTCAGTTTAGGGCCACAGACTAGGTTAATGAAAATGGCCCAATCATTTTTTGACAGTGGTTTAAGTTAAACAACTGTCAAATATTTGATTGGGCGATTAGTCATAGTCATCCGTGAAACCGAGCCTAAGCACTGAATTGATCACGCACTGTTGTACACTTCCCGGGCATTTTAATTTTTATGCAGCCCACTTTATCGTTTTACTGAAGACAACATCACAATTTGGTCTGTTGAATCGTTTAATTTGGGTTAAATGAAAATAAAAGATCAGACTCATATTTTCATACAAAACTATTTTGAGTTTATTTGTATTTGGTATAATTAAGAAATTATTTTAAGTTAAAAATATTTTATTGAACCCTGAACCGAAAACACGCCGATAGTATCCGAACGAATCCGACTGAGTGTGACGTCACAACACAATGCTTGATTTCTCTTCATCGTAGCATATTACAGAGCCAATCCTATATCAATAAGACGTCACAAATATTATGGCGACCAATGGTAGCGCGTTTGTGTTCACGTGATTATTTTTCAAATTTTATGAATTTTCCATTGCTTTTTTCATTCAAATTTAGTTTTTCTCATAGAATATCATATAATTTATGATAAAGTTTTAAAACAAATAAGAAAATTTGAAGACTTTTTTTAGATTCAACAGACCAATTCAACAAAAAACAACGCTCCACACGCTTCGATTTTTGCACATTCGTCATTTTGAAGTAGACAAGTATTCCAACTAGTTCCTCTTGACTAGGTAGGTACCTATTTATTGTGTGCATAGATGTGTAATTTGCATAGATCAATGATCATGGATGTTATTTATTTATGAAAAAGTGATGGAACAGGCAGATTGGCCACCTGATGTTAGGTGGTTACCTCTGCGAATAACAATTGTAATACCCTACTATGTATTATTAGATATACACCTTTACCTAGTACTTTTGATGTATGTACCTTACTAATGTGTTCAGATTGTGCTCGTACTACATTCCATGGTGTCTATTTTTTGTAAGTAAATAATGTCAATAACTACTTTTTTAACCACCCTTTAATTCTACTACCATGTTATATGTAGGTAATGCCTTATGACTATAGATATGCATTTTTTTACGTAAGTTTGTAAAAGTACCTACGATAAATTAGGTATTAATTTATCGTAGGTACTTTTGTTACACGTATATGTAATGCAATTATTCTACCATGTAGGTAAGTTTGTTCAAACTTACGACTATGTAAAAAAATATTTATTGCTTGCGACAGTCTTTTTTAAAAATAATCGTCGTGCATGCATTTAGGTTATTTTTGATAAATTACTGTTTTGTTCGAACAGTAATAAAATATGCTGCAGCCATCGAGATATAAGTACTACGTACAAGAGAAGACACCGTAAATTCCTACTTTGTCTCGTTCAACTGCGGCGATCGCGCCGCACCTCACTCAGTCGCTCTCTAGCTCGCGCGTAAATGCCGTGATTTACATGTTTTGCCGAGAATAAATTACGAAGAATAGGACAATTCAGTTATTTGACGTAGCTTCTCTAGTACGTAGTTTCTCGATGGCTGCAGCATACTATGCTAAGCCTACTCATCTTCGATTGTATATGTTACTCTTGGTATAAATATAGCTAATTCCTGTATGTAAATAAAGAATCTCGTTATTTATATGTCTGTAATGTTTGTGTAGCGAGTGAGTATGAACAGCCAAAGGCAAAAAAACATCTACAAGGTGCTGTTTTGTATGTTTTATAGCCCTGCGCATAATTTGGCTTAAAAATTATGTTTTCATTGTAAAAAAAAATATTTTTTAGTATCCTTTGATTTTGGAGTAATGCGTGCGGCTGTTAGAAGCTTTAACATGGTCTTAAAACCGAATTTTAACATGTATATAAGAAATAACGTTAGATAGTTTTGTTTGTATTAGAAAATGTATATTACTACATATAAACTTGCTACTTGTACTTATTTAATTTTAATTTGCCAGCAGGTCAGGTATACAAATTAAAAAGAGGCAAATTTAAAAGTGTTTTTAGTTGAGACTCGAATGAAATAATATTATTTTTAGTTCCGGACCCCCGGTTTAATTTGGGAAAAACGGAAACGGAAAAATTATTAAACTTATTTCAACTTCATATAAACTTAATTTTTACAACTAGAAAGTTATATACAGTTGCATTGAGGAATTACAATGCGTTTTGTAACCTTACTCCACACTGGTTCCTTCACTCTGGACACTACTAATGCAAGTTTTATTTGTACCTTGGCAAATATTATTTGGACAAAAGTGAATGGTTGATTGTGCTTTAAGCCACAGCCGTACTGCTAAGGCAATAGCGACGCAACGGCGCGGCGATGCGTCAAAGAAATAAACTTAGGAACAACACACCTATGGATGCAGCCACCGCCATGTTTTTTCAATGGATTTGCCGAAGCCATCGGGTTGCTTTCCCCACTTAGGTCCAATTTCACCGTTGAAATTGAACGCGTTCTACTGACGTTTAAACTCGCTTTTCTCTAAACGCGTTTAAAGACCTGTCAATGTCGTTGCATTTCTTTTGAAAATGGATACGTGTGTACCCGCTTTATGAATGCGTTTACATATAAACGAGTTTAGTTAAACGCGTTTAACGGTGAAATCCCCCCTTAGTGCGGTATCAGCCTCAAATAAATTTGAACATTATTTTTTTGTAATAAGAATGCGACGTTACCTGCCTGATATTATTTAATGTGATGGTGTTTAGCTGTTTGTAAATATTATATTGTACTTATAATGTAATTTTGTAGTTTTCCACCAGTGTCTGTGTGATGTTTATGTTCATATAATAAAAAGTTAACGAATAAAACTTATTTGCTTTGTTATTTTTAATTATTGCAGAAAAAAGCCTTTTATCTACATAAGTATATAAAAGTAGCCATATTCTAAAACGACCTTATCGTAGAAACTACACAGGTCGCAGGGTCCGCCACAGCCTCGCTGTAAAGGCTCATAGAGCCATAATGTAGGTACTTTGGTGTTAAGTTGAGAGCACCTATACCTAGCTGTACCGGTAGTTGTTTTAGTTTTTTATTAATACTCAATACTTGCTTGCTTTTATTTACTGGCTTACCTACCTAGTAACCCCATTCCCCAATTCCTGTTGAAAATAAAAATGCCGTAGTAGGTTTTGTGTATAGGTGCCAAACAAAAAAAGTTGGCCTAAACAAAAAGTCAACATTCCTTGAAAACATAAAAGAGAGAAACGGCCTCCAACTTGAATAGCAAATTCTATTAAGCTGTTGGCAGAGAGCTAGCGGCTATTGTGCGGTGAACTCTGAACGAAAGGTATGCTAGTGTACGGCTTTGTCCTCCGCACCTGCGTGCCGCCACCGGTTGACAGCAACTCTGCTGAAATTTTCATGGGCAGCGTATCGAGCGGGGGTGCGCTTCGCTGGTTCGCGCAGTCGCGGCGCGCCGTCCGCCCGAGCGCCACACGCGACCAGCACGCCACTCGCCGAACCTCCGCCGCCGCGCCGCGCCGGTGCCGACCCACAACAAACACACGCGCCCGCAGCTGCAGCGACCAGCGACCAGCGTGCAGTGGCCGTTCCGCGATCGCGACGTTGCCGCATCGCCGCCGCTGCCGATGCCGGCACGACATGCCGAGCGCGGAAACCCTGCGACAACGCCGGCGACCGACATGAGGATCGTCCGACTAGTACACAAAATGAAATAATTAGGTGAGTTCCGCTATAAACCTAATATTAAACAGACCAGACTGACCTTGTGTTTGAGCTAAACTCTGGACCATTCAAGCTTCTGATCGCGGATGAACAAAAATTAGCTAAAAACTTGTGATTGTCTCAGAGTTGAAACCGCCTACGTGGCGTGATTATACCCCATGAAATTTATACTGAAGCAGTTTATATTGTGGGAGCGGCCCAAGTTCGCCCGTAGCGAAGCTCCACAAATGCCGCAATCTGATTATGGCACACCCCACTAGGCAACTAGATACCTGACACATTTTCAGAAGGTAGAATAAAAAATACTAGATGAAAATAGACACCATCGGAAAGTTTGAAGATTCAAAATTAAAGCTTTCGTAGCTGCATCGTAGCTCAGTCGTAGCTTCGTAGCATAGACGTGTTGAAGTCGTTTGTTGAGAGACGATTTATCTGAATAATAAATTGATCATATTGATGTGTTGGCTGAATTTTATAGGCAATATGTAAATGAGAACTTTATCTACCACTGACGTGATAACTTATATAGGTACTTAATTACTTACGGATTACATGCTGAAATTATACAGCCGTATTCGTAGAAAAAAGTGAAATAACGAAGAGTTTGTATGAAATCGTTCGAAAATTTTTTCAGTTGTACCATAATCATTATTAGTTCTAATTATTGTGAAGGTATACGCAGGTTTGCGTGATTAGGGACAGGCGTGCACGAAACTCGCAAACAACAGTGCAATAATTTAGTCCCCTGGCATACTAAGTAGTGTTTAATCTGTGCCGTGGCATGTTTAAACGAACCATTGTTTGTCAAGAAATACAAAAGACTAGAAAATAAACTTTCCTGGAATAAACAGAAAGAAGGCAGCAAAAATAAAATGTAATGTAGACGCGAATATTTAAGTGTTGTTATGTTAGATTACCAAATAGAAGATTGATTGATAAATTTCATTTAATTAATCAAAAAACGATGTGGTTAACATCGCAGGCAAGACCTGGATGAGATTGGCACAAGACCGGCAACAGTGGCACATACAGAGAGAGGCCTATACCCAGCAGTGGGTGAAGTTGGGCTGTGGATGATGATGATGATGAATCAAAAAACTTCGTTTTATATGTACGAGTATGAATGACGGACAATCGATAGAAACGTATTTGATTAAAAAAAAACATGATTCTGCAAGAAACAGATAATTAGCTTGTTTACAATTATCTACATTTGCCCAGTGTGCAGTTTTCTACCTTGGCCCAATGTGAGATCTAAGTACTTACCTCATTTCATGAAAGCCTAAATCTAGATCTATAGAAATGGAACTGTAAAGTCAACATTTTATAGCCCGTGCACAAGTGCCATTAACCGTTTACGGTGCTTATTGCATAATCGAATGCCATAAACGAAATATTTGTTCACTAGTACCTACCAATATAGAAAAAAGAAATAGTTATTTGTTATACAAGAGTGCAAAGCTGCTTTTTAACCGCGTGCTCAATTTTGATGACCGAGCAAGCGCAGGATTCTAATATTTAACCACGAGCGGAGCGAGTGGTTTAAAAGTTAGAATCCTAAGCGTTGGCGAAGGAATCAAAAGAGCACAAGGTGAAAAATCTTTGCACTCGAGTGCAACACGTAACTTTTCATCCCACCTCAGCGAGGAAATGACCAAATGCAAAAAAGAACATGGCGCGACTAAAACACACCAAGAAGGTTCCGAGTATGAGTTTTTAACAAATTTAAAAATGTTGCATGATAAATTCGGCACCATGCAGGTAGAAGTAAATAGGTTAAATGATGTTTTGAATTCACAAATACACCAAGAAGGCTAAGAGTGCGAGTTTTTACCAAATTAAAAAAGGTTGCATGATATATTCAGCACCATGGAGGTAGAAGTACATAGGTTGTGTATTCACAAACTTAGTGAACACGATATTCTAAATTCAAATTTACTTTATCCTCTAGCGGATAAAAACGGGTTTTCCACTCAGATATTGAACAGTAAAAATACACTTTCCGAGATGGTGGGATGAAAAAGAAATTGTCTCTTGACTTTATTCCCCAGGCAGATATCTCAGTACCATGAACCCACTCAAGGTACGTGGAGGAACTCGGTTCAGACAGTTCAGAGTAACATTCACCAAGATATTACTTATGTATTTTGTAATCCATACCTCCTCCCCCTCCATGCATCGGTATCCTCACTGTTGAGGGTCGTGACCTTTGTGCAGGACCCTAGTCTGCACTATGTTCCTCCATTTGGTTCTGTCCTCCGCGGCATGGATGGCCCACGGAGGAGTATGTTACTGAGCGCACTTGTTCGCTCCAACGCATCGGGCTCCGTCCTCGCGGCCTTTGCCTCCACCTTGCCAGCCTTGTAATCCATACATAAATAAATAAATAATGTGGGCAATTCACACAGCACTATCTAGCCCCAAATTAGGAAGAGCTTGTACTATGGGAATCAGATAAACATGAATACATAGATAGCAATCCTTATTAATATTATAAATGCGTTTGTAACTCTGTCTGTCTGTGTGGCTTTCACGCCAAAACTACTGAACCGATTGAAATGAAATTTGGTACACAGATAGTTGAGGGCCTGAGGAAGGACATAGGCTACTTTTTATCGCGAAAAAAGTTTAAGGTTGTAAGGGGTTGAAAATAGGGGTTGAAAGTTGTATGGAAGTATCGTCATTTTTAGAGCTAGAAACATAAAACTTATTTTTTAGTCTGTTGATTTGATATAAAAAAATATGACATTCAAAGTTTGTGCTGGGGGGGTAGAGGGAGGGGAGTACAGGGGGGAGTGTGGAAGGGAATACAGGGGGAGTGTGGAGGGGAGGTGCGGGGGGAGTGTTGAGGGGAGTACAGGGGGAGTGTGGAGGGGAGGTGCGGGGGGAGTACAGGAGGGAGTGTGGAGGGGAGTACAGGGGGGAGTGTGGAGGGGAGTACAGGGGGGAGTGTGGAGGGGAGGTGCGGGGGGAGTGTGGAGTGGAGTACAGGGGGAGTGTGGAGGGGAGGTGCGGGGGGAGTGTGGAGGGGAGTACACGGGGAGTGTGGAGGGGAGTACACGGGGAGTGTGGAGGGGAGGTGCGAGGGGGGGATGCGGGGGAAGTACAGGGGGAGTATGAAGGGGAGGTGTGGAGGGGAGTACAGGGGGGAGTGTGGAGGGGAGGTGCGGGGGGAGTGTGGAGAGGAGTACAGGGGGGAGTGTGGAGGGGAGGTGCGAAGGGGGATGCGGGGGGAGTGTGGAGGAGAGGTGCAAAGGGGGATGCGGGGGGAGTGTGGAGGGGAGGTGCGAGGGGTGATGCGGGGGGGGGGGTGTGGAGGGGAGTGTGGAGAGGAGTGCGGGAGGAGTTTAGTGGGGAGTCATATGTCTAAGTTTAGTAAGAGGGCAGACGACTGTGTCACGTGCACCCGAATATGACGTTGTTATTTAATTACTGTTTTCTTCCGCTGCAAATTAAAAATGCTACCCTTAGACACTATACCACGCGGACGAAGTCGCGGGCACAGCTAGTAGTTAATATAAACGTAAATAAAAATAATTGCTATTTAACTGCTTTCCTCACGATGTTTTCCTTCACAGACATTTCGAACATATATTTTTTTAATAGATAAATATCTATATAAACCAATATATTGTTTTAATGTTGTTTGTGGAGTTGTAAAAATTTACTGGTCGTTACTACGAGGCTTCTTCACGACCGGCGGCAAACGTGCTCCTGCTGTAAAACGGGACGCCTTCGTAAAAGGATTTTCATGTTTGCACGAAGGTTTTCTATGAAATTGCACATGAGCTTATTGAACATACTAGACAGTCGTATGTTGTACGTAGGTATGTATATATTTTGGCACTAGTTTTTTACGAACTTTGTAGACATTTTTAAAGCTAGGTTATGCTTTGTATATCATATCTACCCTAATAATAAAAAAAATGTAGGTATGTATATTGGGAACAATCCACACACAAAATGATCAAGCACTTGATAGAACTCTCGTTTTTCATATAAACTCTTTACAGATCTAAGAAGCAAGATAATTATTTCATCAATGTTAAACTGAATGAAAAAATAATCTGCGTATTGCTCTGAAAAGAAAAAACAACGACTTATTTTAATATGATTCGCAACGGAAGATCTTTCACAGAGATTAGCTCTTATAATGCGACCTCTTTGAGGTTGCGACCATGAAAGGCTTATCCCGTCTTATTACGCGTTTATAAATAGGTACCTAGGTAGCAAAATATGATAAGAATGGCCACTTTAGGGAAAAACGCTGTTCTGTCGTGAAAGCTCACTACAGAACAGCGTTTAGTAAGTTAGTAGCAAAAACTCAAGATTCTTTAGAAATCAACCTCTATTCTACTGCTTCCAACTCGCGCTCTAGTTTCCAACTAGTTTTTCAAACTTTACTATAAACTGAATTGAAGGACTTCTCTTGTCTCTGCCACCGCCAGCTTTCACACTTACAGTTAAATCTCGTTAAAACTTTTAAAACCTTGTTTGCTTATTTTTATTCTGTACACTAGCCAAGATAAAAACCTTCCATTTCCAAGTGCATCTACTTAATCATTATCCGAAACGAGTTAACAAATTTCAACTCTGTTCCGACCTAGGTAAAAAAAGCTTTACACACAGCATGCAACGCACTTACCTACTAATTATACGAGCTTAGGCGCGTCAAGACACGTACGAGCGGCGTGTGTGAAAATACGTAAGGTTCCTACGCGCGTACAGAAATTACGTTATATTGTATAGTACGCACCGAAAATAGCTAGCCTGGAACCACCCTTACATATTTAAAGTTTTTTTTAAATGATTTCGAATAGTATGTGCAGATGACTGTACCTCTAGTCTAGCTAATATGCCAAGACATAAAAACCCTTGAAACTATAAATAACTGTGCTCTATTCAGCACAAAAGGCTTCTGATCCGGCTCGAAGGTTGCACTGGCGCTCCTTGGGAAATACGATCTCCATTGGTAACATGAATAATACAAGTGAAGATAAACGACTGAAACGGGGATATTTATAGGACAAGGAAGTTCTACTTTGTAAGTCAATCTGTTTCGTGATAAACGTAGAAAATAGATATACAATAGAATTTCGAATCCGCCGGTAAAAAAACAAAACACGTGAATAGTTGTAGGCGGTAAAGCCATGGACGATCAATTAATGTAGAATAAGGTAGCCACGGTATGTAGGTATTGGTGCGTTTTTGACTTAAAATGTAAACTAGTTTGTAAACACGTAAAAAAGACTTGCAATTTCAACCCACGTAGGTAATATAACCCATTTCATCCGGCTCTTTCATACCATTCATCCCTTTGAACCGGAACACAATCATGCGAGCATGAGAGACGAAAAGTTCCCAAGACAAAAGATCAGTCTGCTAGATGGCCTTTTCTTTGTAAGAATGTGAAATAAAAAAATACTGTGTTTTAATGAAGTCCAGTTTAAATTATGGAGAGCATTTCTTTAGACTTTCTTTTCCTTTCCTGTAAAGTTTGCACTAAAAGAAAATGGAATGGTAGGGAGCTTAAATTTAGGATAATTTCTATCAGTACTCGTGGGTTGGCTTGTAAGGTACTTTGGTTTTGTTAGCGAGATGCTTTTACTATAAAATTATGGAGTTCAAAAACCTTGAGTTTCGTGCTTCGACAGGACTGCGGTGGGTAGGAAATTAGGTACTTATTTACGATTTGGAATTGCATGAAAAAGGCGTGCTGACGGTTTTACCTTATGTTTTGTGGAAGCAATCGGGCACGCTACGGATTTTACCAGCTGATTATAAAAGCGTGACTCAGTACAGGACAAAAACTAAAGTAGAAAATGGGAGTAAGCGCTTGTTGGACCACTCAGAGGTGGCGGAACTTTAAACTCGTTAGAACAGAGCACCGCTCGCCACGATGAAAATTGAGCAAATTTTATGTTATAGAGAAATTCATATTTCCCTTCAACTTTAGAAACTCTTATTTCTCATGAGTGCCCTGCAACGTTTCAGTTTAATAGATACAATGCCGTTTGTTTCATTATGAAACAGTTCCTTATTTGGTCCCTGTCTTGATCAAGCGAGCAAAGAGAGCGAAGCTTCTAAGTTTTGTAATTGGCCAAAAATGCTTTTGTCCGACTGACGGACTGTCGGTCGGTCGGACTGACGACGGTCTGTACTCGCCTACAGGTTGCATGTTTTCAACCGATCTAGACGAAACTTGGTACTTGTATGATGTTGTAGATTTGTTTGTTGTCGGTGAGTTTTGATTGAAGGGGTCCAAAAAGGGGCAAAAAAGGATGTCTCCGCCTTATGAGATCCGATTTAAATAAATCTGTCAATAAATTGTTTAATTGAAAGGTATATAATCTCCTAAAAAATGGCGAAGATTTGATGAAGATCTTCGGCATAATGAGCAGAATAGCTCCTCAAAATGCAGTACCTAAATTGCTCACTTTTAGTGTGCTCGCGAGGTCTACAACTTACAGAGCCACACGGAAAAAAAAAATGTTTTAAACCAAGAATATTTCCCTTGGTCAAGACATTGCGTGATTCATATATGGGGAAAACAATATATTCTTAAAATTAGTAAATATTTGTCTTGTTATTAATTCTCCTTCCAAGTATATATATTCACAAATTAAGACAATATCTGTTCTTGCAATAGAAAAGCAACGTTGTCTTTGCATAAGCAAACACATTTTTTTAAGTTAAGATTCCTAAATTCTCATATTTAATACCATTATGTCTTAAATATAGCATGTAATCATCGAATTTATTCTTGGTATTTATGAGGATATCTCATATCCTCCTTCATCTAGAATATATTTATTGGTCAAGAAATGATATTGTTTCTGATCAAGAATATATCTATTGGTCAAGAATTTCCGTGATTCATATATGGGGAAAACAATAAATGCTTGTATTGAAACAGAACTATTTTCAATACGAGTAAATAAATGTTTAAGTCAAGATATTTGTCTTCCTTCGAGTATTTGCATACTTGTGATTAAATAATAATTTTAAGTATAATGCTTTTCTCAGTTGAACACTTTGTCCAATGGATCCCGGAGTTTTCTTACAAGAAAATAAGTTCTCCGTATGAAAAATAAATGATTTGTAAGAAGAATGGTATTTACTTATCTGTGTGCTACTGCATATTTCAGTGAAGCAGTTTAAATTCTTGCATCAATTAGTTCTATTTTCACACTGAGAATAATTTATCTTTAATGAAGAATGCCAACAATCTTAGTAACAGTTGCTGCTCTCCAGTAAAGAAGTTTTAGCTATTAGTTCAATAACATAAGTTATTCTCCGGAGATCAGGTTGTCTTAAATATAAAGTCTTAATGTTCTTAGTTCGATGATCATGCATTTTTAGTGAAGAAGTTTTATTTCTTAGTTTAATAATATTAAGAAATTTATACGGAGATCAGATTGTTTCGCAAGAATAATATGAATGTTTTTGGATCAATACTTATACTCATTTCAGTAAAGAAGTTTAGTTCTTAATTCAACAACAATAAGCAATTGATACGGAGATCCGATTGTCTCCAACCAATAATGTTAATATTGTTGATTTAAGAACGTGAACCTACTTAACTGAAGAAGTTTTAGCTCTTGATGTAATTCACTGTATGTTTCATTCGGAGATCAGACTTCTTTTGGCTCAATTATAATGTGTTTCACTGAAAGAGATCCCAGTTCTTGGTTCAATGTATGAATGTTTTATACGAAGATCAGATGGTCTTCAACGAATAGTGTCATTATTATTGATTTTAAATCGTTGAACTTCAGTTAAGAAATTTTAGTTCTTGATCTAACTCATTGCATGTTTCATTAGGAGATCAGATATCTCTTGGCCTAATAATAATGTATTTCACTAAAAGATATCTAAGTTCTTAGCTCAAAGCATAAATGTTTCATACGAAGATCAGTTTGTTTCCAACTAATAATATCATTATTATCGATTTGAAACCCTCGTTCTTCAGTAAAGAAGTCTCAGTTCTTAATCTAATTCATTTCATGTTTCATACAGAGATCAGAAATCTCTTGGCTCAATAATAGTGTATTTTACTGTAAGAAATCTCACTTCTTGGTCCAACGCATGTCATGTTTCATACGAAGATCAGATTGTCTCCAACGAATAATGTCATTATTATTGATTTTAAAACCGTGTTCTTCAGTAAAGAAGTTTTAGTTCTTGATCTAATTCATTTCATGTTTCATTCAGAGACCCGGAATCTCTTGGTTCAATAATAAATTATTTTACTATAAGAATTTTCAGTTCTTGAAACTTCTTCACTAAAATAACATTATTATTGAGTAGGTACCATTTGAAACATGAAATGAATAAGAAAAGCACTAAAACTCACTTACAGAATAACGAGCCTGCTGCACCTTCACATCTTCCAATCTGATCTCCGTGTGCCATTTCATGCCTGAAAATAGATATAAATAAGTTGGAAATACTCAAGGTAATAAAATAATAAAATAAATTTTTAATTATATGAAATATTTATTAAAAAATAAACATCTTAAAACAACAGTAGGTATTGGTCATTTTATTTAAATATTTGTTAGGTATTCATTATAATTATTACCTTATAATGTTATGCAAGCTCAAGTTATTATAAATCATGAAGGTGCTAATCAGTGCCTCTCACTCGCAGACTAATTTTTACATTGGCTCATAAAATCCACTTTCACTATAAATCTACTTCTCACGAGTGAAGCTATAGGCATGTACCTAGCTTCACTCGTGAGAAGTATAGATAAGCGCCGCAATTTAAGACTTGTTCCTTTATTGTACTTATGCCATCAGATTCTTAAAACTAGTAATATAACATAATATTTGTCTAATACAATAATTATCATTTTGTACTGTAGCCACAATACTAAACCTTCTGAATGTTTATCCTGCCCAGCTGGTTTTTACTTAGTTACTACCATAATCACTAATTGATGTCCCGTCCATTTGCTGATTTAAATCAAAATTGAACTGATTCCCAGCATACCTACCTATACTCACCTGAGTATAGGAACCTATGTAGAGGTTAACAATGGAGTTGCTTCTAGAGAAATGGAATATGCCACAGGATATATTTACAAATTTCAACGGTAGGTGAAAATTAATCTACTGAATTAATAATATTAAGTACTTACTATTCCATGTTGTGCAAAGTATTAAATTATACTACACCTTGCATCCTCGAGATTTATAATAAATAAGTTGGTATTTTATTCACTTCGTAGTCCACTCTTTAATGTACTGGGCACAAAGCAAAATTTCAGAGCTAAAAAAACAAATCAAATGACTGGTTAGTACCACATCCGGCCACAGGTGGCGCCCTGCCGCATGACATCGCCTCATTCGCTTTTTTTGTGCGGGCATCGAAGCATCGAAATACTTATTTTTGTTCTTTAAAGCTAAAAACATTATAACATTGTGTTCGTGTTTAACTACGTTTTATCAGAATATTGTGCAATGGGCAAAAGGAAACGTAGCATGTCCAAGAATCGTATCAGGAGAAAGTTGCGTAAACTGGAAAGATGTTTACAGCGTTTCAAAAGTACGGATAGCAGCGACGACGAAACCGGTAAGTGTTTTTTTTTGCATTGCACATTCTACTAAATAATTTAACAAACAACAGTGTTTTGTTACAAAAGGTTACACACCTTTGTTGTTCATTTGTTTTGCAACTACCCTCAGTTATTTTGACCTGTGATTTAAATGCAATATGGTAAAAGTCTACATGCCTTCGGTTTAAAAAACTTTTACTAACTACCCTCAATTTATTATTATTGTGATTTGAATGCAAAGTTACTATTATTGATATTTAAATGCTTCTGACATTATGAAATATGCATTTTACTAGCCTAAACATGAGTGCCTTGGTACTATGATGCGATCATAGTCACGCACTAGTGCTACAATGCGATTGTAGCCGTGTTTATCTGGAACCGTGATGCGATTACGGTCTCTAAGAGAATATTTCTAGCAATTTTGTGTCATGATGTGATCTTGACCCCTGCTTTGCATTGTCTGCAGACAACCACCATGACTACAGGGATAGAAGTCCTTCATATGCACGCGATGAAGAGGCTAGCCCGGTACTAGAATTAACTGACTCAGATGGTGGGAGTACCCACAATAATATTCGCTCCACGGTACATGCAGTGGATGTTCACCATGGTGCACCACAGACAATGGAGGTTCTGCCACCACCTACCCATGCTGAGGCGTCGGGTCCATCGTCAACCGTCGATCCTGTGCCTTCGATCGTCAGCCTACCCGACGATATTCTTGACGCATTAGGTGATTCAAAAGAAAAACCAGAAGTTTTTGGGCCGATGATTCCGGAGGAAGTCTCTAAACGTTGGGGGCGTATTCTGTGTGAAGGGTTAAACAAAGATCAAAAGAAGGCTCTTGGCGAAAAGATATGTGTACCCGAAAACTTTCAATTGGTTAAAGCACCCAAATTGAACCCCGAAATATCGGCAGTCCTGGTTGAGTCAACCAGAAATCGAGACAAACGCCTGGAGGCAGCTCAAAACTACCTAGGGCTAGGAATTTCAGCTGTGACAGCTTTAACATCTTCTCTTATTGAAAAGGACATGGATAAAATGGACATCATTAAACGGTTATCCGAAACCAATCAAATTCTATTGGATTTGCATTTTGAGAATACGATCAATAGAAGAAAACTGATCACTTACACATTGGATAAGAAATTCCAAGAAGTCGTTCAAGATGTTAAGAGGGACAAAATGCTTTTTGGTGAAAACCTTACAGATAAAATAAAAGCTTCCAAGTCAGCTGAGAGATCAGGCCTTCAAATCAAGAAGGCAAGTTATACTGACGCTTCGACGTCAAAGAAGCCATATCGGCAGGGAAACTGGAGAGGCTCACCCCGTCAAGGTCAGCGCGGAAACAGACAGGGTGGGGCCAGGAGTCAACAAGCGTACCGCTCCACAACCTGGAAGAGACCTACGACTGCATCACATCAGTACCAGAATCGATTCAAGGAACAGCGACCGAAGTCTCAGCTGCCACAGTCCAAGACACAATAGAGGTATCTATTCACTCTGGTAGATTAACGAAATTTATTGGTAACTGGCAAACAATTACTAGCGATCCAGTCATTTTGGACGTGGTGAGAGGTTATAAAATACCACTTCTAAGACCAGTTTTTCAAGCGCAAGAACCTTCTAATGCTAAGTTTTCCGAATTAGAAAAGTTAAATCTACGTCTCGAGATAGAAAAATTACAGCGTATCGGAGCCGTAGTACCCTGTGGTGATGTTCCAGGTCAATTTATATCTAAAATATTTCTGGTTCCTAAGGCAGATAACATGTTTAGATTCATTCTTAATCTTAAATCGTTTAACAAAATAGTTGACTCACGCCATTTTAAGATGGAGGATTACCGAACAGCCACTAGACTGCTATCGCCATTGTGTTACATGGCCAGCATTGACTTGAAAGATGCATACTTTCTTGTAGGTATTCATGATACGTCTAAAAAATATCTTAGATTTAAATTTGGGCTTCAAACGTTCGAATTTCAGTGTCTTCCGTTTGGAATTTCTTCGGCACCATACATTTTTACTAAGCTACTTAAACCAGTTGTAGCCTGCCTTAGAAGTAAAGGTCTATTTATAGTTAATTACCTAGATGATTTTTTATGCCTAGGGAGTTCTTATGACGATTGCGTCAATTGTGTGTCTGAGACATTAAAATTACTAATTTTTTTGGGGTTTGTCATTAACGACGAGAAAAGTAAACTTGTACCATCTCAGTGTCGCAAGTTCCTTGGCTTTGAATTCAACTCAGTTGATATGACGCTTAGTCTTCCTATCGAAAAACGTACGAAGATTTTCAATTTTGTTCAGGATATTTCTAAGAAAAATATTATAAAAATTCGAGAGTTCGCTAAGTTCTTGGGCGTACTTACCTCAGCGTGTCCAGCCGTATCCTATGGCTGGATGTATACCAAAGTTTTTGAAAGAGCCAAATTTTTGGCATTAAGAGGATCTGACGATAATTATGATTGCAATATGATGTTAGATGAAAACTTGGAGAAAGATTTCTCGTGGTGGAAACAACACATAATGACTACTAAAAATCCAATACGTAGTGGTCAGTACACCTTAGAGATTTTTACAGACGCTTCCTTGTCTGGTTGGGGTGTGATGTGTAACGGAGAACGATCAAATGGTTTTTGGGATGCAGCAGAGTCCCAATGCCACATTAATTTGTTAGAATTGAAGGCAGCCTTTATAGGCCTTAGATGTTTTGCTAGGAATATGTACAATTCTGAAATCTTGTTACGTATCGATAACACTGTGGCTATCTCCTACATAAATAGAATGGGAGGCATTCAGTACACACATTTGAATGACATCACACGCAGCATTTGGGAATGGTGTGAGGAAAGGCAACTGTTCATTTTTGCATCTTACATTAAGTCCAAAGAAAATGTAGAAGCTGACGAAGAATCACGGCGTACAAACGTAGATACGGAATGGGATTTATCTCCTTTGGCATTCAAAGAAATAGTCGATTATTTTGGAGAGCCAGAGGTTGATCTTTTTGCTACTCGGTTAAACTCTAAATGTAGCATTTATGTTTCGTGGAAAAGAGATCCCAGCGCTTTCAATGTAGACGCATTTACAATAAACTGGAGCTCTTATTTTTTTTATGCCTTTCCACCCTTTTCGTTGATATTAAAAAGTCTTCGAAAAATAATTAATGACGGTGCTACAGGAATAATGGTTGTTCCATACTGGAAAAGCCAGCCTTGGTATCCCCTGTTTCTTTCCTTGGCATGCCAAGATCCGATATATTTATATCCTAACAAACATCTGTTACTATCTCCTTCCAGAGAACCTCATCCACGATGGAGGACACTTACCCTGGTATCATGCCAGTTATCAGGTCGGCCTTCACGCAACAAGACCTCCAATCAGAAACGATTAATATAATATTATCATCACTGTCTGAAAACTCCCTTAAGCAATATAACGTAACATTGAAGAAGTGGTGGTTATATTGTCAATCTAAAGCAAGAGATCCGTTCCTTATGAATTTACCTTTTTTGTTAGAATTTATGACTCATGAATACAGCAGTGGAGCTAGTTATTCTAGTCTAAATACAAGCCGCTCAGCGTTAGCTTTAGTTTTTGGTAAAAAATTTAGTGAAAATGACACTGTTACTCGTTTTCTGAAGGGTGTTTTCAGATCTAGACCTAGTTTCCCAAGATACCAAACTACTTGGGATCCTAATACAGTTCTCGATTACATAACAACATTTTTTCCCAATGAAGAATTACGATTACCTCAAATTACGAAGAAAACGGCAGTTCTGCTCGCATTGTCGACTGGACAACGAGTCCAGACACTATCGCTTATAAGAATGTCGAATGTCAGAGTATCTGATTCTAGCATAGATATTGTAATTAATGACGTCATAAAAACGTCGGCGCCGAATCGCCCAATGCCTCACTTGTCAATTCCATTTTTTCCTAACAGGAAAGAAGTTTGCCCTGCAAGGGCACTTTCATCATATTTGGAGGCTACGAACGCTTTTCGCACAGCGGCTAATACCGAGCGTCTTTTTCTCACGACTAGGAAACCTTTCCATAACGCGAGCCCTTCCACTATCAGTCGGTGGATCAAAGAGGTCATGAGTGCAAGCGGGGTAAATACGGATATTTTCTCTGCACACAGTACTCGTCATGCGTCTACTTCGGCAGCTCATCGACGAGGTTTGTCAATAGATCTTATAAAGAAATGTGCCGGTTGGTCGGGGAATAGCTTAGTATTTGCTAGATATTACAATAGACCCTTGCCCTCCAACTATGATGAAGGAACCTTTGCAGAAGCCGTGTATGATTGTTCACTTGATTCATAAATTAGTATTATTTCATATACCTACTTAATAAATAAGGAATAAAAATAAAAATTGTTAAATATTTTCCTTCCTATTTATGTGACTTGTATATTTCGCAATGTGCTCTAAACATCCTACGAAGTGAATAAAATACCAACTTATTTATTATAAATCTCGAGGATGCAAGGTGTAGTATAATTAATGGTTAAACAAACTTACCTTGTGACGTTTGACCATAATTATACAAACCTTGCATCCGAAGAGATTTATAACCCACCCATACCCAATTTTGCTGAACTTCAAAATCATACCCCTGACATCCTATGTAACATTGCGAAATAGATATATTTGCTCTAAAGAAATGAGGCGATGTCATGCGGCAGGGCGCCACCTGTGGCCGGATGTGGTACTAACCAGTCATTTGATTTGTTTTTTTAGCTCTGAAATTTTGCTTTGTGCCCAGTACATTAAAGAGTGGACTACGAAGTGAATAAAATACCAACTTATTTATTATAAATCTCTTCGGATGCAAGGTTTGTATAATTATGGTCAAACGTCACAAGGTAAGTTTGTTTAACCATTAATTATACATTAGTGTCATAAATTCATCTAAATACAATTTTAATGTGTTAATGAGCTTTAGGCTGCTAACAACCGGTATATTAAGAGCGAGTCATGCGAAAATTTGAGATTAAAAAAAAAAAAATCATAACTAAATAACTAAGAGACATTTTAAAAATCGCAAAAGGACTAATTGTAGACTATACATTTGAGATTAATTCGAATTTAAGTGTGTTAAAAAAATATACTATTTAACATGACATTCTATTTAACGCTAATGAAAATCGTATGTCAGCGTTAAATAGAATGTCATGTTAAATAGTATATTTTTTTAACACACTTAAATTCGAATTAATCTCAAATGTATAGTCTACAATTAGTCCTTTTGCGATTTTTAAAATGTCACTTAGTTATTTAGTTATGATTTTTTTTTTATAAATCTCAAATTTTCGCACGACCCGCTCTTAACTGTGGATCAATTAAAAGATATCAATGAAAATATCCTGAAAGAACTGTGCCCAAAGATTGGACTAAGAATAGACGAGTATTTGGTAGCAACCTGCACAGTAAGTTTCCTACCTACCTATTGAATATTCTGTTTCTAATGATAATATTATTTTATGATCACAATATGTTACACCATTAAACTCTTTATAACAAACACAATTATAAGCATCATCATCAATTTCAGTAATATTATTTAGTTTGAGTATTTTTCCAGTATGGAAACAATATTAAACTCTGTTAGAAATTACAGAAATATTAACATCTCAGATTTTCACTTTACACTTGATTGACTACTTGAGAACTTCAATCGAAGCTTACATGGAAAATTTAATTCAATTATTTAACTGCACATTAAAACCGAAACATCATTTTCTACTACATTACCCAAAAAGTTGGTCCATTGATGTCCCGTCCATTTGCAGATTTAAATCAAAATTGAACTGATTCCCAGCATACCTACCTATACTCACCTGAGTATAGGTACCTCTGTAGAGGTTAACAATGGAGTTGCTTCTAGAGAAATGGAATATGCCACAGGATATATTTACAAATTTCAACGGTAGGTGAATATTAATCTACTGAATTAATAATATTAAGTACTTACTATTCCATGTTGTGCAAAGTATTAAATTATACATTAGTGTCATAAATTCATCTAAATACAATTTTAATGTGTTAATGAGCTTAAGGCTGCTAACAACCGGTATATTAAGAGCGGGTCGTGCGAAAATTTGAGATTTAAAAAAAAAAAATTCATAACTAAATAACTAAGAGACATTTTAAAAATCGCAAAAGGACTAATTGTAGACTATACATTTGAGATTAATTCGAATTTAAGTGTGTTAAAAAAATATACTATTTAACATGACATTCTATTTAACGCTAATGAAAATCGTATGTCAGCGTTAAATAGAATGTCATGTTAAATAGTATATTTTTTTAACACAATTAAATTCGAATTAATCTCAAATGTATAGTCTACAATTAGTCCTTTTGCGATTTTTAAAATGTCACTTAGTTATTTAGTTATTAATTTTTTTTTTAAATCTCAAATTTTCGCACGACCCGCTCTTAACTGTGGATCAAATAAAAGATATCAATGACAATATCCTGAAAGAACTGTGCCCAAAGATTGGACTAAGAATATAGCTAAAAAAAAAATAGATGAGTATTTGATAGCGACCTGCACAGTAAGTTTCCTACCTACCTATTGAATATTCTGTTTCTAATGATAATATTATTTTCATGATCACAATTAATCTCTTTATAACAAACACAATTATAAGCATCATCATCAATTTCAGTAATATTATTTAGTTTGAGTATTTTTCCAGTATGGAAACAATATTTAACTCTGTTAGAAATTACAGAAATATTAACATCTCAGTTTTTCACTTTATACTTGATTGACTACTTGAGAACTTCAATCGAAGCTTACATGGAAAATTTAATTCAATTATTTAACTGCACATTAAAACCGAAACATCATTTTCTACTACATTACCCAAAAAGTTGGTCCACCAATATTGATAAGTGCTTTTAAATTTGAGGCCAAGCACAAAGTGTTGAAAAACTATGCACAATCAATAGCTAGCCTTAAAAACTTGCCACTAACACTTGCTACAAGACATCAATTGACGAATAGTCATAAATTACTTGTTAGCACTGGACTTGCTGATCGCTATGTACACGGAAAAATACTCAAACTAAATAATATTACTGAAATGGATGATGATGTTTATAATTGTGGTTGTTTTATAGAGATTAATATGAAGTGAAGGAAAAGGCTCTACATAGCAAGCAAAGTGTTCAACCGTATCTAATTATATAATTTTGCAATAAATGTAAGCAACGCATTATCAACTTCTTTTTGATAATCAGATAAATTTGTGGTTTGATACCCAGTATTATTATTCAATTTAAGGCTTTCTTTCAAAGGTGTTAATTCAGACGTTGAACCAGAACTAGTTTGCTTTGCCACTAACATCAAATACATTGGCATCTGAGATGAGATTGCTACTTGAGGTTTCGTGATAATGAATTAAATGCTTCTTTAAATCACTTTTAGAGTGATATAACCTGGCACAATTTTCTTCAGGACATTTAAAATAATTGACAATATTATGTGCGTAACGCAAATGCACAAAGTATTGCTGAAAATCTTGATATTCGTTGCGACATTCAAGGCACTTCATCGTGCAATAATAGTACAGTATATTTCAACAAGATTAACCATACATTTTGTTTACATATTAGCAAGCGACAACAAATCTGCGATGTATGGTACAATCTTATCATACTTTGTTTCTATTTTATAGACACAGCGCTGAATCAGCACGTATAAATGCGCAGCAGCTGCTGGGTACGTGGCGTGAAGCGCGTGGTATGATTTAAACAGTGTGTCAAAAGCATTCATTGGCGAGGTAAACTTGTACATAACCTTGTCAATTACTAAATAATAGTTTTCGTTACCATCATCACCAGCAGCACATTTTATTAGATACGGTTGAACACTTTGCTTGCTATGTAGAGCCATTTCCTTCACTTCATCTATTTTCATTTGAATATCTCCAGGATTTCATCACCAGCAGCACATTTAATTAGATACGGTTGAACACTTTGCTTGCTATGTAGAGCCTTTTCCTTCACTTCATCTATTTTCATTTGAATATCTCCAGGATTCTGCAAACAATAGCAAACATATAAAATTGGCAAAATTGATTAACATACCTACAAAGCACACGCGATTAGTTCCAATATTATATATGGGCAAGCTTATGATCAAGTGAATATGTTTGTTCCCACTTATTTCCGAAAGGGCAAAATGGATTTGGATGAAATTTGATATAAATAATAATAAATAAATATTTAAGACAATCCACACAACACTATCTGGCCATGGGAACCAGATAGCTGATATACTACTTACATACATTTATTTTCTAAATACATACATAGAATACAATATAACATAACACCCAGACAGAACAGACATCTGTGTTTACCACACAAATACCTATTTGTTCTTGGAGGGGATCGAGTGCAGAAGGCAGAGCTACTACCAACTGAGCTGAGAGGCCAGCCAAATATGAATGTAAGTTATACCCTGGTTAAACACAGGTTACTCTTTATCCAGGAAAAAACCAAGACATACCCTATAATAACGTAACCGCGAGTTATAGATATTGTACCATTCAACGAAATAAAATAGTACCCCAATATATTTACCTCAACGTCAATTATGAAGTTCTCTACGCATTCTAATGTGGAAAATTTTCTTCGCTTGTTCAGTCTTCCTCTCGGGGGAATCAAGTAGGACAACAGTTTTATTTGATCCTGGCACTTTTAGATCTGAAATGTATAAAACAGATGATTTAAGATGAGAATGATTTAATTTAAGGATAAGTAATGGTCATTAACCTTAGTTTTAAAAATGTTGAGCGATTTGGATAAGCGGACAGACACAGGCAAGGAGTTCCATAACCAACCACCATAACCATATGAGTAGTTTAAGGTGGGCGATAAAGATTTATATTCTACAAAGATACAATGTCAAATTGCCTTAGTTGATGAAAATGTTCGCTTCACTCACTCAATCAATTACCTATATATAATATATATTATAACATACAGACACTGTACAAACATGTTTATCCTCGGCGGGGAGGGAACCCATGACCTATGCACAGAAGGCACAGCTACTACCATGCCAACTGAGCTGTGTGGCCGGCCAAAACCATTAAAATAATATTATCATTAGAAACAGAATATTCAATAGGTAGGTAGGAAACTTACTGTGCAGGTCGCTATCAAATACTCATCTATTTTTTTTTTAGCTCTATTCTTAGTCCAATCTTTGGGCACAGTTCTTTCAGGATATTGTCATTGATATCTTTTAATTGATCCACAGTTACATCATTTTCTAAAACAAAAATTCCCCTTATCACTAAAAAAAATATTATTTATCTAAATGCGAAGGATATAATTAATATTCACCTACCGTTGAAATTTGTAATTATATCCTGTGGCATATTCCATTTCTCCATTAGAAGCAACTCCATAGTTAACCTCTACATATCTCTCTCTATAAGTATGCTGGGAATCAGTTCAATTTTGATTTAAATCTGCAAATGGACGGGACATCAATTAATGGTTATGGTAGTAACTAAGTAAAAAACAGCTGGGCAGGATAAACGGCACCTTTCAGCAGGTTTAGTATTGTGGCTACGGTACCTAGATTACAGTTACAAGAACTTCTGCTTATTAGGTAGAGATTACATATTTTCATCACCTCGGTTCCTCGGTTCAGTAATACAGAATGATTGTGAGATTGACAGGGATGTAAAGAGCAGGATAAACGCAGGATGGATGAAATGGCGACAGGTCACAGGAACAACGTGCGATCCGCGAATGCCCCTTAAACTAAAGGGGAAGATTTACAAGACGGTTATAAGACCTGTCGTTTTGTATGGGTCTGAGTGTTGGGCCACCAAAGGGATTGATGAAAGAAGAGTGCATGCAGCGGAAATGCGAATGTTGAGATGGATGTGTGGAGTGACTAGAATGGATAAGATAAGGAATGAGTATATTAGGGGCAGTTTGAAAGTGGCGCCTGTGACTGAAAAGATGAGAAGCAATAGGTTAGCATGGTACGGGCATGTTATGCGAAGGGAAGAATGTCATGTAACGAGAAGAGTGCTAAATATGAATGTGAATGGTTATAGAAGTAGAGGTAGGCCAAAGAAAAGATGGATGGATTGTGTGAAGGATGACATAAGTAAGAAAGGAGTGACTGTTGAAATGACGGCTAATAGAGGAGAGTGGAGAACGAAAACCTGTTGCGCCGACCCTACATAAAGTGGGACAAGGACAAGATAATTTTTACATATTTTCATCACCCAGAGAGACATAACCTGAAAGGCAGTCCAGCAGCCTTACCGCCAGCCTTACAGCAGCTGCAGCAGCCTGCTACGTAGCAGAAGGCAGTGCCAGCGGCTGTGGTAGGTACCTAACCAGTGAATTTGAACATTGAAGCGCAAAGCATTTTTTGAGTTTAATTCGTCCGGGCACCGCGAATGGTATACCGCCTCGCCTAATATAAGTAGTACCTACATAGAACACCTATCCCAATCAAACGATAAGTGCATACAATAAGCGGAAAGTTTCTCAACATGGCGCCGGCCGGTACTATGTCTGAGCGTGCGTCGGTCCGATAACAAAATGCAACAATTCTAAATACACTTACAACACAACACAATGTCAATTACCTAGGTACTTACTTATTATTCTCAATAACTCAAAAACTTACATGCCAGGCTCGAATCTCAGAATAAATGGAATGGAACTCAATAATCAATCACACACAATACAACTCACCGCTCCGGCGCAAGCAAAGACAAGACTAAAAAGAGTGTTGCCCGCTACAAAATGTTAGTTACCAAAAATAAGGCCGTATCTTTCACATTTCTGCACTATTTTTACTGACGTTGACTCACTACGAAATAATTATTATTCAATCGATAAGCTATAGACGGTAGAAAGGGTGATGAAAGGATTTTGTGCACCACGAGCCTCTTTGTGGTCTTTCATGCACTTATGCATTTTTTGTGCTAGTTAACCATACAAAGTTAGTGAGGTATATTCAGAGGTAAAGCCAAACAGTGAATCTGGATAGAAATACTTCCTCAAAGTAGATAAAACACAATGCGTGATGGACTACTTAAGTTTTGACTGGCCTCTCAGCTCAGTTGGTAGTAGCTCTGCCTTCTGCGCCGTAGGTCGTGGGCTCGATCTCCACCGAGAACAAACATTTGTGTGGTGAACATCTATGTTTGTTCTCTGTCTGGGTGTATATATTGTATTCTAAGTATGTATTTACAATAAAAAGTATTTAAGTATTATATCAGCTATCTGGTTCACATATTACAAGCTCTGCTTAGTTTGGGGCTAGATAGAGCGGTGTGGATTGTCCACAATATTTATTTATTTATAAATAGGTACGTACTTAACTTTTCAGAGCATTTGGATCGCATCACGCGATCTCAGTTCGGAGCGAACTACTGGTCTAGATGTTTTCGTTTTTTTGCTTCCGTGGTAAAGACCGATTAGTGATACATAGGGCTCCCGTGTATAGGATATATTTTATAAACACTCGGCAAGAGCCTAACCGAGTGAACGCATGCATTTTCAATTATTTTCCCTACAACTTGGGAAAAACACTGCAACACCGGATCTATGCCTAAACGCGTAGCTATCTACATATAGTTTGTTTCGTTTCCTTGGTAAAACCAAGAAACGTGAATTTGGTCTAAAACACACCTTTGAATCATTGTTTAAATTCAAGAATGTTTTTGTTTTGGACTCAAGACATCTTTTCTTAAATATTTTTCAAGATTTCCATGCTAAAGTCAAGAAACGTCAATTTGGTGTGAAACACTCATTTGCACCATAGTTTTCATACAAAAAAATTATAGTTTAGGTTCCTACCTACTTAGGTGGGTAAACAAACTTAATTATTAATTTTATAAGCATTTGTCACACGGAAATAGATATGATTTTGGGGCATGATAAATTGATTCCTAATCGGAAAAATAGGTGCAAATACTGGCATGACATTCAAGGCGTGTGCCATTTTTAGGGTTCCGTAGCCAAATGGCAAAAACGGAACCCTTATAGATTCGTCATGTCTGTCTGTCTGTCTGTCTGTCTGTCTGTCCGGCCGTGTCACAGCCATTTTTCTCTGAAACCATAAGAGCCTGACTGATGAAACTTGGTGAGTAGATGTATTCTGTGAACCGCAATAAGGTTTTTATACAAAAATAGAAAAAAAACTATACATTTTGGGGGTCCCCATACTTGAAACTGAAACTCAACATTTTTTTTTCATCGAACCCATACGTGTGGGGGTATCTATGGATAGGTCTTCAAAAATGATGTTGAGGTTTCTAACATCGTTTTTTTCTAAACTGAATAGTTAAAACTTAGCTCGACCAAATTGATATCGTCTATGGAGTATAATTTAAGGTTCATTTTGGGTAACAAGGAAATATCATAGTGTAAATCGTTTACAATTCTAGCTTGATTTTTCGGAGGCGGCTGGTAATTGGGTGGTGGCTGGATTTCGGTCATGTTACCCTATTCTAATGTATTAAAAGTATGTATTTACAAAAAAATACATATAAGTATTATATCAGCTGTCTGGTTCCCATAGTACAAACTCAGCATAATTTGGGGCTAGGTAGTGTTGTGTGGAATGTCCTAAATATTTATTTGTTTATTTATTTTAATAGCACGTTCAACCAAACAATGAAAATCTTCAGCCTTATAATATTAGTATATGTATAGATTATATATTTTGTATATACTTACTTAGAATACAATACTTATGTATTCCTAAAAACATACCTTTAAAGGGTCGGCAACGCACTTGTGACGCCTCTGGTATTCAGGGCGTCCATAGGCTACGATAACCGCTTGCCATCAAGTGGACCATGTGCTTGTTTGCTTACTATCTTGTACAAAAAAATCTAGAACACCCATACAAAGAACAAAAATCTATGTTCACCACACAGGTATTTATACTACCAGCTGAACCGTGACGCCTGTCAAATCGTAGGGCACGTTTCTGATATACGTGACCTGCAAGGCAATGCTCTACTATAGGTACTTACTTTACTTGCTTTACTTTACTTTAGTGATTTGAAAATGGAACGCTTTCAGCATCGTTTCACAGCAGTAAAAACTACTTACTGATGTATATGATTTATAGACTTATTAATATCATCATCACCATCATCAGCCTCTAGAAGTTCACTGCTGGACATATACCCCTATCATCAGCCTCCCCTACACATTTCCAGGAAGAACAATTCTGAGCCCTTTCCATCCATTGGCTTTCCACGATTACGTCTTTTTTTGAAGTTTGTTTAACGTTCATATACGCCCGCGAGTCAACGTTTAAAATGTAGGTATCTCTAACATGTTTTTAATCAGAAGCGTAAACTCTTGCTTTAAGAATATTATTGATAAACGAATGTTTAAACGCCATCTAGACGTTAACAGCAGAACTACATAATTATTTTGTTCAACAACTTATTTAATAAAAGCTTTCAATTTTCCCAGCTTGATTCATTTTACAATGAATTCACATACTTTTTAGTGTCATATTTATTTGTGTAATTCTTGCTTACCAAAACTTAACAAAGTAAAAAAATATTTTTTATTCAACTAATAAAATATTATGTATACCTACTTAGCTCCACTAAAACATTTTATCATTTTTATTGAAATAATAATTAAGTAGGTATGCCAGTTAACATAGACATTATAATTAATTGTAGAAGGAAATATTTTCTTGACTTAAAATTTTGGTTCTTCATCAATTATTTTAGAAGCGATATTCTTCAGTTAAGTAACATTGTACTCACAGCAAAGCTTTTAAATTTGTTTAACCAACAAAAAGAGGACTCAATGGCAGACCGTTATAATTCTCATTTGAAAAACAGTACGTAATCAAATCAAAAGAGACAGATTTTTTATTGTAATACAAATCTATCTTCAATTCAGTAAATATTTCTTTACATAAAATGTTTGTTCTTGGCTGATATTTGAATCCATATTCTTAGGTTAAGAGGCAATAGTTGTCACTTGAGAGCTTTTATAAGACAATTATTTTCTTGCTGTTAAATAGTAGATTCTAAAATTATATTATCTTTGTCGTATTTTGAATCAAAAGTGTTAAACTCTTGTCTAAACAATATTATTGTTGAAAGAATAAATAATAAATTCTTAATGCAATTTAATAAAATTCTTGTTTGGAGTTATAAGCAAAAAAATACTTTGTTTGTAAAATAACCAAATCATTAATTCTTGAGTAAAGAAAGTTTTAATTCTTCATGAAATAATAATGAAGAATTTCAGTTAACACAGACATTATTATTTGTAAAAGAACATCCATATTCACCGAAGAAGATATTTTCTCGACTTAAAATGTTGGTTGTTTATCAATTTTAGAAACGATATTCTTCAGTTAAGAGAAATTGCACTCACAGAAAAACTACTGAATTTGTCTAACCAAGTAAAAGAGGTCTCAATTGTAGACCATTATAATTCTCATTTGAAAATCAGTATACGTATTCAAACCAAAAGAGACAGATTTTAAATTGTAAAACAAATCTATCTTCGATTAAGTAAATATTTCTTTACATAAAATATTTGTTCTTAGCTGATATTTGAATCCATATTCTTAGGTTAAGAGGCAATAGTTGTCACTTGAGAGCTTTTATAAGACAATTATTTTCTTGCTGTTAAATAGTAGATTCTTAAAATATATTATCTTTGTCGTATTTTGAATCAAAAATGTAAAACTCTTGTCTAAACAATATTATTGTTGAAAAAATAAATAATAAATTCTTAATGCAATTTTATAAAATTCTTGTTTGGAGTTATAAGCAAAAAAATACTTTGTTTGTAAAATGAACAAATCATTGATTCTTAAGTAAAGAAAGTTATAATTCTTCATGAAATAATAATAAAGTATTCTAGTTAACACAGATATAATTAATTGAAAAGAACATCCACATTCACCGAAGAAGATATTTTCTCGACTTAAAATGTTGGTTGTTTATCAATTTTAGAAACGATATTCTTCAGTTAAAAAACATTGCACTCACAGAAAAACTTCTGAATTTGTCCAACCAAGTAAAATAGGTCTTAATGGCAGACAGTTATAATTCTTAATTGAAGAACAGTAAGTATTCAAATCAATAAACATAGAGTTTTAATTGTTGAACAAATCATCTTCAATGGAGTAAATATTTCTTTACCTAAAATGTTTGTTCTTAGTTGATAGTTGAATCCATATTCTTAGGTTAAGGCAATATTTTGTCATTCGAGAGTATTTATAAAACGAATATTTTCTTGATTTTAAATAGTAGACTTTATTTAAAATGAGTATTTTATGTATTTTGAATCAAAAGTATGAAAGTCTAGTTTCAATAATATTATTTTTGAAGGAATTCACACTTTTTCTTAAGCCAATAATTTATTTTTATTCTTGGCCGTAATCTCTGAGCTTCTTAAGCTAAATCTTTATTTATTCAGAGTAAGAATTCTTAATTGCTTTGTTCAAAATGAAAACGTTTTCTACAGTCAAGAGTAAATATCCTCTTGATCCAAAAAAATATTCTTGATGTAAAGAAATAAATGAAGAATAATATTATACAAGGTGCAGTTTTGAACCTGCAAAACATTTCAGGAGGTTGTTAGGAGACTCGTAAATAATCATATAACAATACGATACCAAGTCAATAATCAATAATACTTTTTCTTTTCGATTTTTCAATTTTATTGATTTTCAGAATAACCCTCTTCAAAAAAACAGAATCACCCATTGCGATGTATCGCGTGTCATGTCACTGTGTGCGTGAATGCGATGACCAGTGACGTCAGCCTGTACGAGTCTCCGTCCACATTTCTAAGAAACGAACGCGGCACATACGTTAAACTAAAATGAAGGTCGTTGCTATGGTTACGGGGAACCCCGCGATTCTCGTCATACCGCATTTCGATTTAGACTCGAAAATCTGTTACTGCGCATCGAAGGTTCAACCAACGTGCCGCGACCTGTACAAGTTGTTGTAGCTAAAGCAACTTATAGCAAATAATTTTACCTTAGATGTAGTTCGAATTTTTAACTGTATGCAGCTCACTGCATGGAGTGCCAGTGAATCACGCAGGGCGACTGCGTATCAGACCTCAACAAACCAGTTACTTTTTTTTTTTTTTTTTTTTTACTAAATTAGTATACTATTTAAATGTGGTACACTAATAAGATTACAATCTAGCCAAGTAGGCTAATGAGCAATTTTGCTTTGGCTTATTTTTATAGAAATAAATATTACTAAGAATGTGTCCATTGGCACTTTTCTTAAAGTCTCTACTTAAGGTGACACTTTGTTCTTGTGTTCATTAATAGTAGCACTATTACTACACAATCACTTAAACACTACACTAACTCAAAAGGTTTGGTTCTTTTGAGCCTTCTCACTTTGTCTGTGTGGTCGAGGAGCTGGATGGCCTCGACATTCACGTGGTGATGAAGTCTTTTTTCGTGAGCTTCTGCGAATTTCTTAATTAATTTATCAACGAATTCGATCTGGAGGTCCCGGTGCAGATCTTCGTCTCTCACGTACCAGGGTGCATTAACAATACCCCTTAGCACTTTATTCTGAAATCGTTGTATTATTGCAATATTACTTTTACAGGTACAGCCCCACAGCTGTATACCATAAGTCCATATCGGCATTAGGACTTGTTTGTACAACAAAAGTTTGTTAGGCACTGAAAGAGCGGACTGCCTTCCAAGCAGCCAGTACATCCTCTTGTAGCGTAACTCTAGCTCTTCGTTTTTCTTCTTGACGTGTGCTTTCCAGCGCAGCTTTGCGTCAAGAGTCATACCGAGGTATTTAGCTGTGTTTCCATATGGAATGATTTTATTGTTAATGAATACCGCACAGTATTGATCTTTCTTGTTAGTGAAGTTGATGTGAATCGATTTGGATTCATTTAGTTTTATTCTCCATTTTTTAGTCCAATCATGGATTTCATTAACAGCTACTTGTACCTTTTCAGCTGCTTCTGCATGAGTGCCTCCGACAGCCATTATGGCAGTGTCATCAGCAAAGGTTGCAATGGTATTATTGGCTAAGACGGGGATATCACTTGTATAAAGAAGGTACAGGACCGGACCTAGTACGCTTCCTTGTGGTACCCCAGCTCTTATTTTCTTAAGTTCAGAGTAGGCGTCTTCTTGCCTTATTCTAAAGGTTCTATCAGATAAGTAGGATTCTATTACATCTGTAAATTCAGAAGGTAATACTTTTCTTAATTTCAGTAATAGGCCCTCATGCCATACCTTATCGAATGCCTGTGCTACGTCCAAAAAGATAGTGGAGCAGACTTTTTTTTCTTCGAGAGTCCTCTCAATAACATCTGTAATCCTATGAACTTGATCTATTGTTGAATGCTGTTCTCGGAATCCAAATTGGTGATCTGGTATAATGTTTTTACTTTCTATATGTGGCTTAAGTCTTTTCAGTAACAGTTTTTCAAATAATTTTGACATGATAGGTAGCAGAGAAATTGGCCTATAAGATGAGGTCTCATGAGGTGGTTTTCCTGGCTTTGCTATCATAATGACTTCGGCAACTTTCCATAAATCTGGTACAACCTTAAGTCTGAGTGCTGCGTTTATAAGGGTCGTCAGTTTCACTAGTGCTTTTCTTGGAAGGTGGTGTAGTATTTCTCCCGAGATGAGGTCGAATCCAGGAGATTTCTTTGGGTTTATACGGTATTTTATTTCACTCCAGACTTCTCTGGGTGTTACCAGCTTTATCGCAAATGTTTCGTCACCAACTTCATTAATCGTAGGTTCTTGGTTTGTTAGGCCTTCGTTAGGTTGAAATATCTCTTCAAGATGTTCTGCAAATCTTTTAGCTTTCTGTTCGTTACTAACGGCCCATTTTCCAGACCCTATATTAATTGGAGGAATTTGGGCAATGGGTCGTTTCATATGTTTAGTTGCCTTCCAGAGTGAGTAGTTTGTACTGCGGTCACTGGTGAGGTTCTGGAGATAGCTGTTAGTTGACTCGTCATTAAAAGCTTGAATTTTTCTTTTAAGCTGTTTTGTGAGGTTATTTAATTTAGTTTTGTCTTGGGGAAATCTAGTTTGATGCCAAACGTTTCTCTGTTTTCTTTTTTCACTTATGAGTTGCAAGATATCCTGAGGGTAGTGATTTCGTGTGGATCTTTTTTTGTTTACTGGTGTATTATTCCAGGCAACCTGTTGTATGATTTTCGTAAAATTGTCTATTTCTTGGTTAAGTTGCTCCGGGGCTTTCAAAGGAACTTTTAGGTCTATATTAGAATCTAATTCTATCTTAAAACTCTCCCAATCAGTATACTTATTTACCAGGGTCAGAGCCGTTTCTGTTCGTGAGACTTGTTCACTTATTTCTAGGTATATTGGAGAATGGTCAGAGTTCATATCATAACTTTGCTTCATTCGTAGGAAGTTACTCGATAGATTTTTGTAGATGAAAAAGTCTATCAGGTCTGGAATTTTGTTTTGGTCAGTTGGCCAGTATGTTGGTGAACCAGTGGATATAACTTCACCTTTTATTTGTTTAATGGCTTTTAATAAGTTTCTGCCCTTTGTATTCGTAAGTCTGGATCCCCAGTACATATTCTTTGCATTGAAGTCACCTCCAAGTACAAATCTTTCACCAAGGGTTTGTAGGAATTTTGAGTAGTTGTCTTCATGTATCGTATGACGCGGAGGGCAGTATATGGCTGCTACCGTAAGAGAATATCGCTTTGTATTAATGCAAATAGCTACGGACTGGATGTCCGGTTCTTCACATTTACTTACTTCATAATGTTTTATGTTTTCTTTCACGATAACAGCACTACCCCCCCTTCCTTTGTTATCTGGGTGTAGTGCATGATAGGTTTTATAGCCTTTGAAAGTGATGTGTGAATGTTTATTGAAATGCGTTTCAGATACGAGGCACAAATCGACCTTTTCTATGTCTAGGACTACTTGCAGTTCGTTTTGATGATTAAGTAGCCCATTGCAGTTCCAAGCCATGATTTTTAGTGTACAAATCATTTTTTACTCTTAGGAATAGCTTGTTTGGTGCTATTTTCTATTATTTTCAATCGCTCATCAAATGATGTCATGAACTTCAGAATTTCATCTAACTTGTTATCATTGCTTGGCTCTTTGCGTTGCATGGTTGGCTTGTTTTTGGAAGTTGCCTGGGCATATGACACAGATTTGTGAGTGGTGCTAAGTAAAGGAGTTCTTATATTAGAACCTGGAAGAGCTACCTGCTGTTTGCTACTGGTGATTTGCTGTGCAACCGGGTTTTTTTTAATATTTTTCGTCCGCATCCTCTGCATTTCTTTAGCTATCATGCAGCCTCTGTAGTTAGCTGGGTGTGCTTCCCCACAGTGCACACACTTTGGTTTTTCTTCTGCAGGTTTTTTGCAGTCCTTAGTAAGGTGTTTACCTGTGCATTTAACACACCTCGGTTCTTTGGAGCAGTACTTCTGTGTATGACCATAAACTTGGCATTTCTTGCACTGTGGGATAAGTTTGGTGGATCTTAGTGGTTGAATCTCAACCAAGCACCCCAATATATGTTTTATTTCATATATTTTTTTTATATCTTCTTCGTTGCTGAAGGTGGCCATGAACATGTTGAGTGGTTCCTTAGTTTTCCAGCTTAGTTTGTTCACAACTTCTTCAATCATGTAGCCTCTTCCATTTAAGTCTTCGATGATTCGGTCAGGTTTACACGAGGAAGGCAATTTTTTTACCATAACTCTTATCGGTCTCTCTTGTTTGTTTTCATAGGAGTGCCAGGGGCAGTTGCTTTCACTTAGCATTTTTGTTAAAGCTCTGTACGCTTCATCATTGATGGCATTCACTTTAACACTCTCACCGCTTAGTATCTTGGTTTTAAAGGTACCCGCGGGCTGTTTTAAAGACAAGGAGTCGTAAAAGTTTTGGTAATTATTAACCCCGTCCACTATGATCGGAGGTGGAGGAGGAATTTTTTTAGGTCTTTCTTTTGTTGGAATATTTTCATTTCCTTGTGGTGAGACAGTGGGCGAGGTGTTCATCTTCCGCTTTTTCCTAGATTTCGCTCTTATCCACTCTGTCTCTTTTGCTAGCTCTTCCTCGTCCGTAACATATTCCACCTGTACCGAGGAAGTTTCCATACTTGATGTTGATGGCACAACGCATTTCAGCTGTTCTTGAAGAACTTCAATTTGGTTCTTCAAGTTCTCAACAAGGCCTTGAAGCTTTTCACGCTCTTGTCTTTCTTCTTTAAAAAGACGGACTGCGTCATTGTAGTGGTCATATAAGGTATGCTCCAGCTCTGTATGCAGGGTAAAGCGTACCTTTGATGGCGTATCCATTGTAAAGGCAATAAATGGTGTCACCTAAACAATATAATTCGTCGTCGATGCACATGCCTTACGCGACAAAGAACGGGGTCATTGTCACAGTCGGCAGCACGTCCGCGGTGACGTTGTGATGCGCTTGCACTTTGCACTGTAGGTACCTACGCGCGAACGCGAGAGACGCTACTGTTCTCAGCGGAGATCGAACAGCCACTGAGTAAACCAGTTACTTGATAACACGATACCCATTTGTTATTTGCTAATTGTCTGACTTTCTGGCTTTTGACTACCCGGAACCAACGACCGTACGGCAAAGCTGTAAGGTCGTTGACCCGTACCGACCCGTGTGGTACCTAACGACTGTCCGAGAGCTACAAATCAGTTCGAACCAAAGGCTTTAATTAAGTGCTTACCGAAACACGGGATTTCAATGATGACGTTGCCGATTGGGGAATAACTCCGCGAACATTTCGATGGCTCGAGATACATTGTCTCCACTGATGGCATACCTACAAGCGGACCATCTCCACCAACTCTACATTGGAGTCATCTTTACAATTAGGTAGTAGGTACCTATCCCGACCGTTAATCGAAGGCGCACTTGAGGGGCGGAATTTGCAAGCGTATGCACATACCGGCGTCATCAAATACACTAATAAATTGAGCCGATCGATGCGTTTGCGATGGCCGCGGGGGCGTGGCGGGGTGGCGGGGGGGAGGGAGCGGCCGGTGGTTGGTGCTTTGGTTTGGATTTATGAAAGAAATGTCGGTTGCGTTTGTTTGTGTGTGTGAAAGCGCAGTTTAAGGACACGTACAGATTGGTCGCGTTTTAAAAAGGGGAGTTCACACTTACCGATTTACGTTAATAAGAATAAAATGAAAAAAAAATACCTGCCCATTTTATTGTTGATTCGGGTCGAGAATCACTAACATAATTACCTCCTAAAATGTTTTGCAGATCCAAAACTGCACCTTGTATATATTGAAGAATTCCATGTTATTTTATTCAAGATATTATTGTTACCTTAAGTAAATATATGCTTGAGATTAAACAATATACTTGAGAATAATTTTATTCTTGAATGAACACTTTGTCAGACCCCATTTTTTTCCGTGCACTAGTTTTTTGACAGCTTAGCAACGCATACCTTCTACATTACCACAATATTATTGATATACCTATCAGTCCATTTTGAGGATAAATACCAATAGCCACCTCTGGACAACAATAATAATAACCTAAAACAATTTTACGGAAAACAAATAATTTGTATCGTCCACACGTCTTCTAAGGATTACGTTCGTTTCCAAATAGCAGTTTGGGGCTTTCTAATTTGCTAAAAGGTACATCCTGTTACGTGACATCATATTATTTCGTTTTTCTCGAGGAGGCTTACACAGCGTCACCAACTTATCACAGAACTTTATCTGTATTATTAGAAAGGAACTCTAATATTGTCGTTTCATTTCGCTTCCCTGATAGTTTTACCTTCTTTTGTTTCACACTTTTGTGATGGACGGCCTGTGTTGCCCCTTTCAATTGAACAGCTGAGTTATTGGCGCTGTACATTTTTTTGATGCTACTTGCTGATGGAACAAGCATAGCCCACCTGATGTTAAGTGGTGAACATCATTAACATAATAAATGTTCTTACGTGTATATACAGGGTGTCCCATAAGTCAACGTCCAGCTGAAAACGGACGATAGGCCAAGTCATGACAGCTATCTAAAAAATATCAAAAAAAATATTTGTCATGTAATTTTCGAGTTATGAGTATTTTAAAAAAACAAGAAAAACTGACATCCTGTGATGATCTTTTAAGTCCTGTGACTACAAATATTAACTTTTCATGAAACTTTTTTTTGCAACGTAAGCATGAATAAAATAACCCTTCTGTAAATTACAATTCAAAATTAAGCCATAACTGCCTCAGTTTTCAATGAAATCATGGAGTTTGGCCAACATTTAATTTCAGATAATTACATAACCCAACTTTAACCGTCAGTACCGCAAAAAATCTGTACTACACTATCATGGCAAAGAACTTTAAAAAATGGCGCATTTAGTTATGGCCTAATTTCGCATTGTAATTTACAGAAGAGTTATTCATGCTTACGTTGCAGAAAAAAGTTTTATGATAAGTTAATATTTGTAGTCACAGGACTTAAAAGATCATCACAGGGTGTCAGTTTTTCCTGTTTTTTTTAAATACTCATAACTTGAAAGTTACATAACAAATATTTTTTTTTATATTTTTCTGATAACTGCCATGACTTGGCGCATCCCCCGTTTTCGGTTGGACGTTGACTTATGGGACACCCTGTATAATTAAAAGAGGTTTCTTTGAAGGTTTGCGCGGTGGTAGACAAGCGCACTCGTCTGGATAATATTTACAGATTGTTCGTTGAACCAGAAGATTTCGTGGGCTGATTATTTCTGCTTGGTCATCTGTGATGGGCTGCTTTAGAGAATTAATACCAGTTCCATGCATCAACTTTTTATGAAATCAAAGCAATTTCACAGAGAAATTTTTACTTAGTGCCATATTATTTAATCAGAAACTAACTTAGTAAGTGTTGAAACTACAAAAAAGAAGTGTCCATTCTATACAAACATTCAATACGTAGTCTACATATAATGAACAGAACAGCCAGCTAATTTCGAGCAGAACAGTAATCCTTGTAAGTCCTCTCAAATGGAGTAGTTAAGGAGGCAAGACAATGAGCAAGGCAAATAGAATGGCGAACCGATCAGCTCCGGCTCCCATTCGTAGTAACCCGGTCCAACTCTGCCCGTGTCCCATTGACCTACATTCGCGCCCTTGAACCATCTCACCCCTCGCCTCCCCGCGAGTTCCCGTGACGTCATAAATGCCCTCGGTGTTCCATTGTTTCTTAACTGAATTGTGTTACTGCAAAGCTGACGACGTGGTGGTGTGTCAACAAACTAATAAAACAACGTCTGACACCTCCGACATTTTTTAACAAACCCGGATGCAACGAACGTCGTATCAAATCATGCGTTTTAGGTACCTCCTTATGTAACCCAGAAAGAAAAGTATGGATTACCCCGAACCAAAATCTCGCTATATACGCAATCCAATTCTCTGAACTTCTCCAATCATTAAAACTCTCATAAATGGGATTGGCTTAGATTATAATGGTTTTCTGAATTTTATCACCTAAGTTTATATTGTATCACAGAAGGAATGCATACTTAGTCTTACTATTAAACTTAGTTTTGATGCATGCAAGTTTTTGTACCTAAAAACGGCCAGGAATTGGTATACGATTTCCCAATGATTTTTATCAGGCTTGAACTTCCTGAGTAGCTTCGTTTTGACGAGTCAAGTCACCTTTCTCTTCACCTTCTTTGGAAAATTCGCGATAGTAGTGTTAATTTGGTGGAATATCGAAATTGTCTGGCTAAACATTAGTTTTTTACCGGAATGTATGATCTTATAGTAAACAGTGAAAACGTTTGCCCTGCAAAAGTATTGGCCTAACTCCCAATATGTTGAAAAACGACAGCTAAAACCGCAACCTTCTCTCGTTACGTCAGCAGGCTGTACCTACCACATGCTGTGCCTAGGCATTTGCTATTGTTTACTTGCCAACTAAAAGAGGTTTAATTATATCATACAATTTTCACTCTCCATTTGGTTTTAAATATTACGCTTCGTATTGTTTTAATAGAGATAATTTCACTTTGCATGCCGGCTCTAGGCAATTTTTCCTTTCGGTCTTCTCCTCGTTTTCCGAACCAGTGGCTCGCTCAATAACACGAGCGTGAAGTACATCCAAAGTGCCTTTTCGGTAGGTTTGTGCCTGCCTGGTTTCTGATTCTGACGGTTTTGTAGATGATAGTGGGTATACTACTTACAGACAATAATTCCACGAAAAGCACTATCAATAAGTATTTTAATTGGTACTTTCGTGGAATAGTAGATAACAATAAAATATTTCCACGAAACCGAATGACACAGTCATAATACAAGATGTTTTTTTTCTATTTAGCTCATGGACCCATTCTGATCATAGCGAAAACAGGGTTTAACTTTTTTTTAAATTTTGATACCATCTAATTTACAGTGAAATACTAATTTAGAGAAGAGTCAACAGGTGGGCTAAGACTAAGCATGATATATCTTAGGCTGCATCCTCACTTTCCATCAGGTGTGATGGCAACCAAATGCTTATGTAACTATGTATATAAAAAAAATGCATTTAAACATACAACAGAGGTCCAGCTGTGCTGCAAAAAGTGCAGTCTGAGTCATAGATTCACAAAGAAGTAAAACAATTCAGTAGGTAGCTTCATGCCAGCTGTCTTTTAACTGGTACGTAACGATCGCCTTGCCGACAGTCCCGACAGCTAGACATAAAGTTGGAGGATGTAAAATAAAAGCAATATAGTCAGGATGTGAGCCAGTGGGACGCGGCACTTCGATCGGATTGGCTGCTTGCCAAAAACTGATCGTCCATTCTCTGCTACGAAATAAATTATCACAACCAAATTGTAATCTATTCACCAAATTACTCCAATCACTCACAGAGTTGTATAGTTTTCTGTGGGGGCAAATGCTTACTTTATCTACTTCTTATCTATAATATAACACGTTGGCATCATAAACAATAATAATATACTACTCATATTATACTGGCACTGGCACGTGAGTTAAACAGATGTTTAGCCTCACGTACCTACCAGTAATTCACCATCAGCCACACTCTTCAAACCGAAACACAACAATGCTTCGAGTTGATGGACGCAGGGCAATGTATTGCGGAGGACGTTACTGTGTGTTTGACCTACGAGACCTTTGTTAAAGCCGATATGGCCAGGTAAACCAATGCTTGTTCCATCAGAGTGTTGTATGAAAAAAAAACTTTACGATTCATTACGATCATTTAGAAGTGACCCTTTGATGTCACGAAATGTAAGCACAATATTCAAACGTTTCATGAGCGTACTTGCGTTTATCGCTATCAAGATAAGCTCATTGAATTCTAGCTGAGAAAAGATCAAAGGCCCTGAATTTGGTAACTGTCGATATAATAACAACGCATGCTTAGGAATACACTCACAGAGTACACTCATTAAGTATCTACAGAGCCGTGCTCTCTCGGCATGCAGCGAGCACGCTTCTCATTACCATAACAGCCTGAAGCAGTCTTGAAACTCTAACTTCAGTGAAGCTTGGTTCACTCTTGGTCCACATTCTCCTAACCTCATTGGAAAAACGGAATTCCTCATTGGAATTTTGGTTCTGATCGCGATAGTAACCACCTAGTAGCTAAAATTTTGATAAAAACTAGAGGAGACATAGTTTTGTCCACTTTGGTAATTTGGGACACTTGCGCAACTTGATCAATAATACCTTCAAACAAACATAGCTATTCGCTTAGGTGCCACTTGATTCTCAGAAACTTTTGAATTTGAAGTATATGTGATTCACATAATGTACGTATTGTATTGATACTAGAATCTTGTTCGAATCGCGCTCGTGTGAACGTGCCTTTAATGATCAGTAAAAAATAAACTGAATCAAATTGCGCCAAAAATTATTCTAGAGTAGCTATGATGTGGCTGGAGCGTGGAGGAATTTATAGCTGTGTCAGTCCATCAAGTGGACGTGATTCTTGGCACAGCTGATATTGTCACAGAACAGGCATTGTGTTATCGGCAACCCTTAGTGTGTGCTGGAGTGAACAAATAAATGAATATTGATGCCCTGCCGCATAAGCTCCTTGTGCCTGAGTGTCACTTGATTCAGGAATTCTAAACACTTCAATAGTGCCTTGTGAGCTACAACTATAATAAAATGATCAAGTGGCGCAGGAACTATGTTCCCTTTTTGAAAATAGTAATACATTCATTATTAGCTATTACGGACCACCTAATAATAAAGCTGGAAAATAACGCTCAGACTGGCTGACGCATTTATTGACAGTAATTGACTTTTGTAATTTTATAAGCTTGGCGTACCTATAGGGCGGAGTTCATTAGGGTTCCGTAGCCAAATGGCAAAAACGGAACCCTTATAGATTCGTCATGTCTGTCTGTCTGTCTGTCTGTCTGTCTGTCCGTCCGTCCGTATGTCACAGCCATTTTTCTCCGAAACCGTAAGAGCTAGACTGATGAAACTTGGCAAGTAGATGTATTCTGTGAACCGCATTAAGATTTTTACGCAAAAATAAAAAAAAAACTATAAATTTGGGGGTCCCCATACTTGAAACTGAAACTCAAAATTTTTTTTATCATCAAATCGTCGTGGTATCGTGTGGGGTATCTATGAATAGGTCTTCAAAAATGATGTTGAGGTTTTTAATATTGTTTTTTTCTAAACTGAATAGTTTGCGCGAGAGACACTTCCAAAGTGGAAAAAAGTTGCCCCCCCCCCTCTAACTTCTAAAATAAGAGACTGATAAAGCTAAAAAAAATGTATGTTGTTCATGACTATGGAAACTTCCAACGATATTTGGTTTGAACGAGATCTAGTCAGTATTTGTCACTATTTTTTTATACGTCATAAATCGTAAACCGTAATTTACCTTTCGACGAACTACTAGAACTTCTAGAACTCTATGTTATATTTATATTACTTACTGCTACGGAACCCTTCATGGGCGAGTCCGACTCGCACTTGGCCGCTTTTTTTATTGTGTAATAAACACGTCTGACGAAAGGGACTGGCACCCGGATGTTTTGAACCGGCGACGGCGGCCTCACGGAAACAATACTTTGTAGGGACGCTGCCGTTTTGTTTAATTTATTGGCAGCCCTTAAATCCTTGTCTCACCTTTTAGTAAGAACAGGGTCTTTTTTTATTAGAAAAGACTTACCGTTGGTAGAACAAAAAAAACTTAGCTAGGGTGAAATGCGCCGTTATTTCAAGGTGGCGCTGACCTCATATTACTGAATTCACGTATTTGTATGTACGAGTAAGTACCACTCACTCTCTTTTTTCTACTTACACTGAATTTCAAGGAAGAAACTCAACTTGAAATATACCAGTCACTACACGTAGTTTATATACACTACTTACTACATTGATGATGTGAAGTTAAAGGTTTTCTTGAGTAGTATTAAGTACCATCCAACTGACGACCGACTCTAGCTTTCATTAATTGGAATCACAAATTGCCTAGAATGATGATCGAACCGCTGCGCTTGGTTAAAGAACGGCGGATTGGAACATGAATTTTCTGCCTTCAAAGATTCGCAATAATATTGTAGCGAAGTAAAAATATTATGCGATCTTTTACCTATTAAAAACTGAAAAGTTACTTAGCTCGTATAAGTATATATATATGTCATAGGGGTTACCTGCTAGCTTGTCTGCCCCACATGCAGTCTAATAGGGGCAACTTTACATCATGCGTGACCCTATTCACGGGACACATTTTATTGATGCGTAGGTTTATTACTTATTTGGTAAGCGGACAGTTTTCCGCAACTGGCGACTTATTATTTTTATGTAACTACTTCTCCGATTTCTTCAATATCGCACGAAAGCTTTGCATGTTTGTCGTTTTACAATGCAACGTTTGTTCCAGATAGGGTAGTGACCCCCGGCATGAGGTCGGGGGAAGCGGGCGAGGGCTCTGAGCTGGCTGAGTTCGGCGCGCGCTGGCCGCCGCCATACACGCAGGGCTACGGATGGACGCGGTCCGCTACGCCGCAGCACCCGCCAGCGCACCACCTGGCACGGCACTCGCGCTCGCAGCAGGTGACAACCTCTGCACTTACATACATACAAACCAGTTGGCTCACTCATAAATACTCACTCGCGCTCGCACCAGGTGACATCCTCTGCACTTAAATACACAAACAAGCCGTTTGGCGTACTCATACATACTCCATAGCGCTCGCAGCAGATGACAGTTCCTGCACTTACATACATAATACTCTCCTCTAACGCAAACAGTTGAAATCCTGATGAATAGGCATATACCACCAGTATGTGCCTATTAATTTCAAAGTTTCAAAGAAAAACCTTCAAAGATTTCGCAACAAAAGGACGTCAGTCAGACAAATTATTGTGAGACCCAAATGCCCTGCTTTATTCCAGGTGAAAGCACTAAGTGTACTATTACCAACCGAAAAGTACAGAGTTTTGAGCCACACAGCTCAGCTTGAGGTGGTGATGCTTACTGGCAGTTTGGTTTGATGTTTTGGATTTAGCATGCTCGATTGGACCTTCATCTGAGGAAGTAGCAGTGGTGGCATCAACTTCCCGCCTGCATGAACAGTGGTGTGTTTGCATGAGTATAAAGGTTACTCTCAACTTCACTTATCTCTAAGCAGTATTGTTATCTGTTCAGTGGTTGCAGGACAATCGGCACACAAGCTACGAGGCCGAGGACGCAAGGTCGCGGGCCCGCGGTGGGATCTACTACTCCCCGCCGGGAACCTCGTACACAATTGTGGAAAGACCGGCTTCTTCGCACGGCCACCACACTTCCTACTCTCACCACTATTCGGGGAAGCTTTCTAGGCAACCCTATCTTGGATCCTCTACTATTGCGAATAGTGCAGGTAATTTTTTTTTAAACAGTTACTCGTGACTCGACAGTAGGATCCATGTTCGTGGTTATTAAAAACTGTACGATACTCCTTGTTTCTGATACCCATGACGCAGGATATCAAAACACCTCAGATTTGGAACCAAACATTTGGGAACCGAACACACGTCTAAGCGGGTTAGCATCCCACCGCGTCCTAGAGGAGTCAAAGTTTACTTGATGACTTTTGGTTCGTAATCTCATCACGTACGTTTGATAAGTCACGTTCTAAACGGAAACATTTTTTCATTACTCTCGTATTATTCGTTGACCCCAACTGTGTGGGCAGAAGCTAGTTAAGTATTCCATTAATGTTTCTTCGAGGGCATCTAAAAATACTTTTGTTATAACACAAACCCTCTGTGAACCTCTCGCTATAGATATCACACTAGATTACAGAAGAGTAATGATGTGTATGCTTTTTTATTCTTTGTAGCAGGTGCTACGAGTTTAAGAAATAGTACGAACCATTTGGGCGCCGTTACGAACGGCAAGAAGCGACCGATATCACCAGAGCAGGTGCTCAGACTCTTCGGGCAGGGTGGTGCTGCGGCGCTGGGCAAGGCGCTCCCCCCGTCACACCCACCGGCCGTGCCGGCTCCTTTACCCGCCAGGCGACACTCCCCAGCCAGTAGTCCTAGTAGTACAACTCACCATGTAAGTCTCTAGGTGATCAGCAGCGATAGCGATCAGTGTTTCGCTCTGGCAAATATCGCGTTGCAGCGCAAAATTAGCAGTTTTCTAAAACCTGGTGATCAAATAAAAACGTAAAAAACAAAACGGTAATGTAGCAAATCAATAGTTAACGTCAACAAAGACGTCTATAAATAAAAACGCGGAGTGCCATGTGTGTAAACTCCAGAGTGAGGCCGACGTCGCGACGATGGTAAGTCGATATCACTATTTTATTTATGATCACAGTGGCCAGTGCTAAGGCTGGCATATGGACGGACATAAGCTGTCTTAATTTTTTTTTTTCATGGCAGCGACGTTAAATATTTTCAAATATTTTCGTAAAAAAATATGCCAGTTGAAATACATAAGAAAATTGATAAGAATCGTGTGGTTTTTACGTTGAAAAATATGAGGATGTCCATAAACTTTTGTCACGGTCGCGGGGTAGCAATGTTTATTAAAAAGCCAGTCGTTGACAGGCTACAGAAGAATAAACGCGTGTTTCATCGACTTTCATAAAAAAAAAGCTGAAAGCTTTCCGTTTACCGACAGGCAGTTTACGCCACAGTTGGCGAAGCATTGTACTGACCCAATTAAATAAAAGTACTTTCGTTTTCTTAACCGAGGGATGAAAATAATATATTTTTATAGTCATCTGGCATTTAATTCACCATAAGCTTTGTAGCTAAAGAATGGTCGCCACGTGGTTATCTATGATTAAAATTATGAATGGTTAATTATGAAAGGACAAAATGTTTGCTTAGAATTAAGGATTTACAACAGTGCGTGATATGCATACGTGCTTCCGTGTGCTTCTGTGACGTGACCTGCCTTCAATATCAAATTGGATTCCATCGATAAATATTATGAGGTACGTTTTTAACGCAGTACAGTAAAAGCTTAGCTAGGTGTACCCTGCAGAAGTATCCTCTGAAAACTCTCGGAATTGGCCAAAGCGTCTGGGCGAACAAAAAAGTAAGTGGGTTGGTAATTAGGTAGAAAAGTAGGTATACATTAGCAACTTTGGTGACGCTATCCGAAGGCCTTCGGCATATCTTAGTAGTTGTAAACTACGGTACGTACGATCAGGTCATAGTGCTCAGATAAGTATTGCTCTATCGACGACCCAACCAAATGGTGACCGCGCTATAAACTGTTACCTTATTTATCGGTTAGAAACGAACACAATGCACTAGCTAAGCTTACCATGAGCAGGAGTTGAAATATACATTGCTTACTTGTCGTGCCATCAAGTTAGTTCTTTTGAATCAGTGTGGTGAAAGTGAAGCGTGTACCAAAAAGGCTCGTTTCATGCACTTATTTTCGAACTTACCATTGACGTTGAAAATCGGGGGTTGCGTTAGTCTGTGATATTACGTCAGTTCCGCTTCCCTGAGTGGCTAATGAATGAAGGAAGTTGAGTATTTGTAAATTATGGAGTTTCCGTGAGCTGTCAGGTAAGCCCCAGGATTACTAATTTTATTGATAAGACGTGCTAACTGTTTCAAGCACTTGTTGATCGAACTCACTCAAAATAACACGTTGACTTGCTTTCCTTTTATTCGATGGGTAAAACGCAGAAAACTTAAAGTAAAATAAAAGGTAAAAAATATTGAAACCGAACTAGGTAGGAGAGGTACGAGTACACTACAATTCTGTGCAGCTGAATATACTTTAAAAGTGTTCTTATTGTAGGTAAAGCGGATCTGTTCAAATAAAAGTTGTAAAATTGGAATTGGTGTAGCGAGTGGGGCGGGCGGGCGGACGGTTGGGTGCGGCAGACGGCGCGGCGGCCGTTCCTACTGCTTCTTTGATATGCTAAACGTTCGCCTTGAGATCCTTTGTTTACCCAGAATAGGGGATTGCGTTTTATTGCTCATGAACGCCCGTCTCGAGAGCAATATCGCGGAAAACAATTCTTTACCAACTCATTGGCTCGACAAGGAATTTCGTGCGACGTGGTATGCAAATGCAGCGCTCGGGAATGTTGTAATATGCCTACGGACGTGCACGCCTTCAGCGTGTACCCTCAATATTGACAGGATAGACAAATGCAGTATTGGCCAGTTGAGGACTGCAAGCATCTTCCTTATAAAATTTTACACTATTGCTAAACTGTACTTACAACAGTGAGGAAAAATACAATACGCTTAAAAACACAACTTGAAAAGCAACGTGCACGAGCATCATACAAAAACAGGTGATTTACTACAAACCTACTGAAATTTTATGACTACACGTTAGTCATTAAATTTCAGCAGGCAGCAAAAACACATAAACATGTCGGTTTGAAGTTAGCGTGAGAGTAGAATTTGTAGTACCTACGCATGGGTAATGGGGTAGCAGGCGAACGGTGCCCTAATTTAGCTCAAGCGGGCGCCGGAATGGTCAAGGTCACTGAAATGTTATCGAAATATTCGGTTATAAATCAGTGAAACCAATCCGAATGCTTATAAATTTTAGCGAAGGTTGTAATTACTCCAGTTGATTAATGTTTACCGCGTAACTGCTCGTGCCTCTGCACAACTATTTGCTTTGCTTTGATCTGTTGTGTTTTGTCGATGAACGATGATTCTGTAAGCACTACGTACCATAACCATAAAAAATACATGAACATGATGAACCGTAGTAGAAACCGCATGCCTGGACCCAAAAAAAACGTCTCTCTTTTTGACTTGCGGTCTAAATCACGGCTCATTTCTCTGACTTTGAAGAGCTTGAGCTGTGATTAGAACTGCAACTCATTCGTTTAACAGGCGATATACCGAACCGGCGAGCGGGAGCGGCCGTACTCGTCGGGGGGTGCGCCGCCGCCGCCGATGGAGCCCATTACGCGCACTGTCACCATGAGCCGAGACCCCAACGACTCACATGGATTCGGTATCTGCGTCAAGGGTGGCAAGGAGGCAGGTGAGACGAACAGTTACCTACTACTATTATTATCAGTCTAAAGAAGTCCCCTTCTTCTTCTTATCGTGTTTCTGGTTTTGCCGAACCAAGTAGTGGTGGAAAGGGATTTTCAGTGCGCCTCAAGGCAACTGCTGACTCATGGTCACACTTGATTGTCACATGGCTTTTTCGTGCACATACATTTTCGTATATTTTTGAGCTTTTTAGGTTCTCCAACATGCCGGTTTCCACACGATATTTTTCTTCACCGTTTAAGAGTATGAAGTCCGCTGATGGGCATATAGACATCCCATAAACAGGAACAATTCAGGGCTCTTTGCGCCTTTTGCGCCAATTTGGGCCAATTTGCGCCCACCGACTTCCCGTGACCTATAAAATGTCATTCTCTCCTGGTAAAAGCAGATAAAAGTTGCCAAAAAGAAAGAAAAATTGCTAAACTAGAAACACTACCAAGTACGAGAACACTCCTACTAGTTCGATACGTAGTAAATGAGCAGCTATCTGCTGGCCCCAAACACTGCAAACACAGTGGTAATATCAAAAAATTATTCAAATGCATAGGAAACAAAACACGCTCTCTGTACCTACTAATTTATATTTCCTTTCTCTGTTGGATATACACGAAAACACAATGGGTTGCGTTGGTCTAATTTTCGAGGAACACTAAACTCACCACAAACGCAAGCCATATTATTTTATGATCTTGAATGCTCTTTTCGGGCTCTCTTTGGAATAAACATGTGCTCTATGTTAATTTTACAAGCATGGCAAATGGAGCTTTTATTCAAATTAACGCATGACATAGAACGAAAATAAAGATTATAAATAATGTTAAACCTTTAGGCTCACTATGAAAGCTGTCCAGTAGGTAGAAAATGACCAGCTAAAGCTCTGTTATCGATTAGTGATGCTCGTGGGCGGCACTTAAATATCATGAGAGACGTCAAAGTGTTCTAACCAATGACCTAGAGTTGTTTGCGAAACATGTTTAGTCTACTCTACTTGTCTCGCGCCTCGGTGAGCTCGAACTGTTTCCAAACAACTAATATTATGTTCGTGATATTATATTAAGTATTTCTATTATGAACACTCAAGTTACGGCTCCATCTAGGTGATATGCTGGCGATAACATTACCTAGATGTGGCCGTACCTTTATTTATCTCATGCCAAATATTGTCAATATTTTGAATTTGGCAAGCCATAGTGCTATTGGGTGTACAAGGACTCCAATAAACTTTTAGCACTAGTTTGTACAGAAGCTTAAAATAATATGTTATACTGTAAAGTTGGCGAACTACTTAGTTCAAAAATAAGCTTTTCAACAAATATGAATAAAAAAGCAAAAACTTTTACTGCTTATTTACGTCCCTAAATAGCTGTAGTTGTAGTTGTAAATTAGTTCTCGTCGTCTAGCCATGTTTTTATTTATAGGTACAACGAAATCAAAAAGCTTGTAAATAAACTACAATATACAGTAGCTTTATTATTGAACAATAATTTTATTCTCTCTTGTTTCGTTTAAAATCACAAGTTGTGGTAAAAACAGCAAATTATAAACCGTGCCGTCCAATTACGGAGCGAGTTTTAAAATTGGATTTCCTTTTGTAGGCCATTATTCAGATCATTCAATTTTCCGGTTGTTTTAAGAGTTGAATACGGTTACGAGCGTGCGATAAATTGAACAAAAATGTTATATAACAATGTTTAATGAAAAACCTTTGAAGTAATTTCCATTATCCTTCTTATTAGGACGTTTTTGTTACTTCATAGTTATAAAGAAAATTCAAGCATTGATAACAAAGTACTTTACGTAAGTATGTACGTCTCAATATTCACCTACACTAACAAAGTCTAAATTTGAGCAGAACCCGAAGTCGGAGTTTTGCTACCACATTTCGTTACCAAATGTTGTTTTCGTTTCGCCTTTTGTCTCTCTCTATTGCATGGAGAAAATATGAGACAGCAAAAATACGTTACGTAGTTAGAGTTGTTGTCTTCTTTTCTCCATACAATAGACAGAGACTAATAGGCGAAACGAAAACAACATTTGGTAACGAAATGTTGTAAATGCACTGGGACTTCGGGTACAGGTAAAGAAAATTATGGTGATTTTGAATCCAAACTAATAATGCTTTTATGCAGGTGTAGGGGTGTACATATCGCGCGTGGAAGAAGGTTCAGTGGCTGAGCGCGCGGGGCTGCGGCCTGGCGATTCCATCATGCAGGTGAACGGGACACCGTTCTCGGGGATCTCACACGAAGACGCACTCAAGGTAATATACATCGTCTGCTAACTGCTTGGGCCAAAGTAAAGTATTTTTTCAACTGGCCTCTCAGCTCAGTTGGTAGTAGCTCTGCCTTCTGCGCTGTAGGTTGTGAGTTCGATCCCCACCGAGAACAAATACTCGAGTGATGAACACAGATGTTTGTTCTCTGTCTGGATGTTACATGGTATTCTAAGTAAATAAATATTTAAATAAATATTTTGGACACTCCACACAACAGTTCTGCTTAATTTGGGGCCAGGCACACAACAAAGTAGAACTTTGGAATCGAAGTTCTCGAACTTCTTAATTTTTTGTGTTTTTTGTATTACAAAAGAAATCTAAAAATTACAATTAGTTGTAAATCGCAATTTTCTTACTTTTATGTAGTAGAATCTGTTTATTAAAATTAGGTAAAGTACCACTGAAATATTGATCTTATTTGCATTTATGTGTTCTCATTCCCATGGCACACATTGCACATAAAATGAATTTATGTGTGTGGAGCACTGCTCAAGTTCACCTCTTGAAGAATATTACAGTCGCAAAAATGTCTGCCAAGAGCTTTTTACGCGTAGATTTGAAAAGATTCAGTCGGAGACACAAACATTCATTGTTACCGACCCTTTCTAATGAATGGAAGGCGACAGCCCTATAGCTTACTACCCCAGTTCGTTGCTCTCATATTAGTATCGCTGTGTAATTAATAAATACGTACGGTATGACAAAGAGCCTGACCTGTTGCCCCTGGCAGGCCACCCTGAATTTGCGCCAAATTACCTCGACACAGCTTGATTCGCGCCAAAGTGTTCCTCGACTAAGCCGTTATGTCTTCGCAAATGTGGTACAGCTCGTTGGTTCTTATCTGGTAAGCCTTTTGCACACTTATCCGTCTTAAAAATTTTAACGCTGACACATTGTTTTAAAATAGTAATATACTACTGGTAAACTTTTAGGTTTATAATAATTAAAGCCTGAACGTAGCATTCCTGAATAACAAATATCTATTTGTTGTTTAAAACAAGCCTAAAAGATTTTATGCTTTCACTTTATTTACACTTAACTTTCAGCGAAAAGCTTCGAAGTAAATGAGAACAGAAAATTTACAGAGAGCGCTTCGCAAAACAAATTAAATAGTCACGTTTCGACGATTGCGAATAACGAAGCTAATTAAATCGGACCTTTGATTAAGGCACAAGTTGCTCAACTTCCCGGAATCAGTGGCACCCACGCAAATTAAATACAGCTACCTAGCTTTATTATTCTTTAGATAGCCTAATTAAAAGAACAATAATAATATTATATACTAATTATATGACTTTTTTTCTACAGTATATTTGTGAGAGTGTTTCTTGCAGATAATACTCGTAGTAGGGCGCAAACTAAAAAGTCTAAGTATAAGGAATTAACGTAATATCACGATCATCATGGTACACGCTCCCCCAAAAGTCATGTATATGTAGCAATATACTATTTTGAACCTCAATCTTATCAATTGCTACGCCGTAGCCCCCGATTTTAATGGCGTAGCACTATGCTACGCACACACTACGTTGTGCTAGTTATGTCGTAGCAGCTGCCTGGCACACGCGGAAATGGAACAGTCAACCTCACAATCATGTCCGTTTGTCATTTCCGAACGAGCTCGAATGCCTTTACACGTCACTCACGTCACATTGTTCGATGTGAAAGAAACCAAGGAGAAAATAAACACTAATGACGTAAAGTAGGAACACGAGCACACTAACTGACCTTACTTATAAAAATATGTCAAAAGATAAACAGTGCTTAAATTACTGCAATCTCTTACCACTGGGTAAATAGTGACCGGGCTAACTTAATTTATTTTGTTCTCTATTTTTCACCTAGTAGGAACTTGGGTCCATAAATATAAACTTTGCACAGGTGCGCATTTATTTTATGTACTATGCCATTGTATAAAGTACAAGTTTTTGCCTGAAAACTCGAGTTCTTGTTTTCTTACAGTATATTACTGTCGTATCATAGAAAAGTTTTTTATTTATTCAATCAACCTTGATAATACAGGAGGTGGAGTTCTGTATTTACTTATATCAGTTATTGTTATTTCATGGTGTATCCAATTACTGGATCTCTAGAGGACAAACAGGCAGGCTAAGACAAACTTCGGTAAAGAAACTGAAACTATATGTGGACCCCCCAAGTTTCTCTTCGTTCATAATGAATAGGGTGTAACCTCGGACAAAAGTTTCGTACTTATGTTGTGAGCTTCAATTCAATACCATTACTCAGACAATTTATCGAGCTTGGAATTTTCCATTATGCGAGAACTTTCTTACTTTCTCTCGGTATTTTTGGAACAAAAATAAAACTTTTTTAGGGACTGACGTAGCGTGGCATATAGGTACTAAGCGCAGACCGCAACCTTTTCTTTTCTATAAATAATACGAGGGTTCGTGGGTTACGTTGGTTGAAAGTCCGTGGGTGCTAGTACCTACAACCCGCTTTTTCTGATGTAAAGAAGCGAAATACGTAGGGGTAAGCAGAAATATCTATTTCTACAAAGGTACCTGTATACTGCTGTCCCTCAGTCGGCAGCGGTATCGCTTGATTTACGACCAAACTTCCTGACATTTACTGGGAGTTTTTGTGGAACGACGTCATGCAACTCCGACAATACCTACATAGTTAAAGAAGTGTTGGTATTGGTACTGTTATTTCAAATGTTAGAGTGCCGCGAAGGCTCAGTGCTGGAAACGACAATATATACTAGGTACTGTTTTTTCATTCAATAATTTGGAAAATGGAGCAATTTTTAGGTTAGGTGGATTTGAAAAGGTTCGCGAAATACTTTTAGACCTCCTACTTTCCCTACCACTTTCGAATAACAACAGTTCATAGCATTAATAACATACCTACTAGAAGTATGTAGGTAACAGTTCTTGATTACTTTGATGCAAAGTAGTGTTTATTTCCGTTTGTTGCGGTTTGTGCGTGTTTGCATCACAATTGTATTGGATTCCTTTTTTATAGTACTACTATACTATTCTATGGTACAGGGTGGTATTGGGGTTGAAAGTGAGGGGAAAGTTCTTTACTTCTTCGTTTTTGGCTGCTGCTAGTTGCAGCAGCCAAAAACGAAGAAGTAAAGAACTTTGTGAACACTATAACGGACACTGGCAGAATTGTCACAATTCTGCCAGTGTCCGCTATAGTGTCATAAACTTAAGAAGAAGTGAGGTTATTATAGTTTCGATATTTGTGTCTGTCAATCAGCGCTTATGATGTTGTTTCGAACTTCTATAAGTATGCTGAAATGAATGAAGCAATAAAAAAGTATTTGCATATTTTTAGTATAATACCTATAACATTTCATCGACCTACTAATTAAACTTACCGACGTTCAGACTCACAAAACTCCTCGCTCTCCTATCCTATTTTGTATCAACGAAGATTGTAGTAGAAGTAGTCCTCTTCGAGATCACCACACAAAATAACTCAATATAATCGTACATTTCAAATCATACAACGGATTTCAAGATATGTACAATCTCCAAAATTCTATTAAAATAGAAAAGAAAAATTTTCCGGGCTACATAACAGTATTCGCAATACACTTTATCAGATAGGTAGCTACAGATAAGTGTGCCAGACGCCACGCTGGCTGGCTACACGGTCGCCATACTGTCCGGCCGAGCCACTCCTGCCAGCGCACTGACGAGATTTTATCACACCAGCTTATGTAAGGTGACCCCTTTTGTTATACACAAGCTAAGATATATTTATGGTTATTTTGACGACGTAAGCTGGGTGTTGAATAATGTAAGAGTGCCTCGATTGAGTAGCCAAGTCTTGCAAACTTTTTACTAAGCTGACATACTTCTACTTAGATGGTGGAAGTGTTCTTATTTGAGACTTGTCCTGACACTTCTGTGATTACATTTTGGATAAAGTTAGGGATTATGTTATATACTCATTGGTTAATACGTTTCGTTGAGTGAAGTTGTGTAAATGCACAATAACGGTCTGTTTTTCCGAATACTTATAACTTGGATGTTTTTAAGAGTATAGTGAACAGGTATCTTCTAGGTAAGGTGCTACACCGTCGACCCAGCAGGTGAGATTGCGGTCAAACGCAAGCCTATATTATGTAAAAAAAGACTGGTGGGTGAACATCCCTTTGCATCTACTGTCGATATTTTTTTCTAGCGTCAGGTGAAATTTTTTACTCATGCCACTATTTACGACGCGTCAAAGTACCGAAGGACATAGTTTATGGTGATGTGCGAAGTTTATTAGGTTCCTGATGATCAAACATGAAATAATAGGTGGCGATCAGCTTACTCAGATATCCTCGGGCTGGCATTTCCATCATCGTAACAGAAATCCCTACAAGTCTTACCAGGGAAGGTTATTACCTTTTCAGAGTAAGGTCCGTATTACAGGTATTAAGGCGTAACAATGTTTGCCGGATGTCCTTAAGGGGCCGGCGGAGGGCGAATTTTCATACAAACGTAATACCAAAATGATTACTAATTTAAGCAGATTTTCACTATATTACTGTAATGATTGTATTTGTCTAGTATTTATATAAGTTCCTGAACAGTTTTAATTTTTAATTACTAACCTCAAATGAAATTAACGCCAATCACATTTTGCAATGTGATTGGCGAATTTTCATACGTTTGTATGAAAATTCGCCCTCCGCCGGCCCCTTAAGATATCTGGGTTTAAAGACGGTATTATGGAAGAAGTTTGTGAAATATTTTTACGTGGCTATTTCTTGTTCCCTGACCTGTGAGGAAAATATTAGTGTAGTCAAAATTACGTAACTTCGTGGTGCATTGTTTATTTATTTACGAAATAATTTTGTACCGAATTCAGAATAAATATTAGGACAGTATAAATAAATAGGCTATTTTTATTTGCATACGCTCTACTCGAAAGTACACATGAAACCTATAATACACATGAAACAATGAATAAATGAATATGAATATGAATAAGTAATTTAATTCATAAATCTTAACGTAGCACAGGTGCGCGCTCTGAACTGTCCTTTGTTGTACTTTATTAAACAGTATTTTTTGAGAGGAAATCCCAGAGAGCACTGGTGGTCTAGTGGTAGTGGCCTCGCCTTCCGATCCGAAGATCGTGGGTTCAAATCCACTCGTGTACCAATGAGTTTTTCTGTCGAAAAATTTATGTGCACTATGCCAGTACTCTCAAAACGGTGAAGGAAAACATCGTGAGGAAACCGGCGTGTTGTAGAACCTAAAAAAGTTCGAGCAACACGTGTCAAGGGTCACGCAAAAAGGGTCCACCAGCGGCCTACTTGCGGAAAAACCTGCCCGCACATGAAGTGCGCATGATAAAACTTGCCGAACTTGCCGAGAGGAAATCCCTAGAGCTTAGATGCAATCTCTTTCTTGTTCTGAAATATGGTATAGTGAAGTAAAAAAAGCCTTGCGTACATCTAAGCTTTCTCCGGTGGCGATCAGTATAACAATGTCTTACACTGTAATATGACAGCGATAATTAACAGCATTCTGATCGCCACCGCAGAACGCAATGTTTAAATCCGGTGGTATCAAAATGAAGATACGGCAGGGTCAACCTAAACCTTCCTAATTTAATACATGTCCGGCATATGAGGTCGTACATCTGTATGCCTCAAGTTGATAGACGCGATGGATGTGTTCTTCTTCTTATCGTGTCACTGATTCTTTCGAACCAAGTGTGGTTAAACGGATTTTTAGTGCGCCTCAAAGAGGCTCTGTTCGTGCACTTAACACGTATTTTCGAACTTTAAAATGTGTTTACATCATACATGCTCAGTAAATAGGAGTTTCTTTGGCGTGTGCAGCCCAGTGCATTGTAAATGCGTTCCATTTTCAAATCACTTTTACCGTCACACTATGCTTGATACGTAATGGTTCATTACAGTTTAAGAGCTATGCAAACCTCCTTGGTGGAACAATCTCTTTTCTTACAAAATGATATAAAAACTTTTTACTGAAAAGATATAGTAGCTCACAGATGTGTGCATAAGTGTGCGTCTACGACTGTTTTAGCAGATACCTACCGGTACAAATATTTTACTAATAATTTTAATACAATTAATAGTATAATTATAATAATACTTATATTATTATAGTAATTTTATTTTTCTCAAATTAAAATTACATTTTCATACCCGTATAAATTTTGTGTTACTGTTGTATTGTAAGCCTATTTCTGCCGAAAAGCAGCATTGCTGTGTTTCGAGTTGAGGGGTATGGGTGCCGGTGAAATCACTGACACGTGAGGCTGAACATCCGTATGCCTCAAGTTGATGGTCGTAGGGCACGTTCCTGACGTGCTTGGCCTACGAGGCAATGCTTTGCTATAGGCAATGGTTACCACTTAACATCAGGTGGGCCATATGTTTGTTCCATCAGCTAGTTAAACATTTACCTCGCATGAATGATGTAAAGTAGAATGCTTACCTCGGTCATAAGTAGCTATTGCACCCTCGAACTATATTTGCCCTCGCTCGCTTTGCTCGCTCGGGCATCTAAATATCTCGGGTACACTCGATCCATTAGCGCCCTTTGCGAGCTGCGCTCGCACGGGCGCCAAAAAGGATCTTGTTCTGCAAAAGCTCACTTACTGCCCTTGTATAACAATCTACTATTACATCATACATGCTCAGTAAATAGGATTTACTTTAGCGCAAAGAGGATGTGTAAGTAGGCGTGTGCAGCCCAGTGCATTGTAAATGCGTTCCATTTTCAAATTACTTTTACCGTCACACTATGCTTGATACGTAATGGTTCATTACAGTTCAAGAGATATGCAAACCTCCTTGGTGATGGTTCATTACAGTTCAAGAGCTATGAAAAGATATAGTAGCTCACAGATGTGTGCATAAGTGTGCGTCTACGACTGTTTTAGCAGATACCTACCGGTACAAATATTTTACTATTAATTTTAATAAAATTAATAGTATAATTATAATAATACTTATATTATTATTGTAATTTTATTTTTCTCAAATTAAAATTACATTTTGTCATACCCGTATAAATGTTGTGTTATTGTTGTATTGTAAGCCTATTTCTGCCGAAAAGCAGCATTGCTGTGTTTCGAGTTGAAGGGTATGGGTGCCGGTGAAATCACTAACACGTGAGGCTGAACATCCGTATGCCTCAAGTTGATGGTCGTAGGGCAGTGCATTGTAGGGAACGTTCCTGACGTGCTTTGCTATAGGCAATGTTTACCACTTAACATCAGGTGGGCCATATGTTTGTTCCATCAGCTAGTTAAAAATTTACCTCGCATGAATGATGTAAAGTAGAATGCTTACCTCGGTCATAAGTAGCTATTGCACCCTCGAACTATATTTGCCCTCGCTCGCTTTGCTCGCTCGGGCATCTAAATATCTCGGGTACACTCGATCCATTAGCGCCCTTTGCTAGCTGTGCTCGCACGGGCGCCAAAAAGGATCTTGTTCTGCAAAAGCTCACTTACTGCCCTTGTATAACAATCTACTATTAAAACCATGATAGTTACACAAGTTATATTCAAACACTTTTTTTTTTATACTTGATTGTTTTATTTCTTTACCAGATGCTGAAGTCGTGTCGTCAACTGACGATGTCGGTGCGGACAGCGGGTGCGCTGGTGCCACGACCTTCGTGTTCGTGGATGGACCGGTATGGACGACCAGCGTCACCGCCCACCAACCGCACATCACGATCTGCTAGCAAAGACCGCTCCATACGAAGGGTGAGCATGACCAGCTATTAGTGTCGCCGCATACGGGCCTCCGACCACAATCACAAAACTCCACCACCGGCATATTTCCTTTAGCTTTCATATACTTTATTTGGACGCCGCACACGGTTGACGCTGGTATCCGCCACACGCTACAAATCGTCGCTATATAAAATATACGAAAACTACAGGAAATATGCCAGTGGCAGCGTTTTGTGGTTGTAGCCGAAGGACCCGCGTGCGGTAGAGAGTCTACAACAAATATTTTTATAATGTCCATAAATTTAAGAGCCGAGCGGCATTTGAACCCGTGACCTTCCTTGGTACGGGTTTGCGTTGACCCCTTAAGTTTCCTTAAGCGTAGTAAACACTATTTATTCAATAAAAAGTAATTATGAAAATTTAGCCCGCCAATGGATCACCCACTTTACAGTGATATTTCGGTCACAATGGCATTCTTTCCGTATCAAATTGAAAGCTTGTGTTCAATATTCAACCACATAAGGATTAACGTTAACGATCACCGTGATTAATTGAATTCCATAACCTATAGCGATGCTATAATCAAAGCCTTTTGTATAGCCCCTTCCTCCGTTGATAATAAAAAAGGCTTATTTTATTTTATGTATTTTTTATAAAAGTTGAGGTTTCCTTATCTGTGAAACTGGTAGACTATGCTATTCATAAACACCATGCAGTACCTACGAATGAATCTAAGGCCTGTATGCAGAAACAATGCTTGAGTCTGAGTCAAATCTCAAGCATAGCATTTTTGACACAGACTCAAGCTCACTCACTGTTTCTGTATACGGCCCTGAAAGACCCTTTGCACACAAACGTTTGTAGCCATGTTATATTGCCGTGAATTCACTTCAGATAGTTGTACGCTACCCAAGTAGTAAGCAGATTTATAAATATACTAGCGGCCGCCCACGGCATCGCTCGCCCCGTTCCCGTTACACCCGGTTCCCGTTATTTACACCCGTTCTCCGTTAGAATATCTTTAAAAATTGTGTATGTGTTATTCTGATGCATAAGCTATATTTTATTGTTAAGTTTCATTAAAATTTAGTAGTTTTTACGTGAAGGAGTAACAAACATCCATCCATCTTGCGCGTTTATAATATTAGTAGGAAGTAGGATAGGATATTTTTAAATTATTAAGCCAAGGTAAATTGTACCGTGTGTACCTTAGGCTACGCCATTAATGCCGGCATAACATTTTACGTGCTATATCTGGATCGTTAATATTTCGCAAATGCATATTTATGGGAGTTAGACTCCACACGGACGATCAAAATAAAGCAACTTGCGGTTTAAAGGATACTTATGGATTGTATATTATTTGCGATATTTCGTGTACTTACTTACCTTTACAGTTTATGAACCAGTAATGCTTTCTAGTACTTGTGATTTTCGAGATGTGAAGTCTTCTTTTGCTTGTCGTTTCACTAGTTCTTTTGAACCATTAGCGTGGTCGAGGTATTTCATCTCGGATCAAGAAATAAACCATTCGAACGCACTGCATAAAAGTTATAAATGATCGTTTTCAAAAACAGAGCCACGAATGGCAGGTTTAGAATCTTTGAGGCATCTTCAACTAAAGAGTGCTTTTAATTTGAAGTGTGTGTGTGAAGTGCATTATTTTGACTTGCACACACCTAATTAAGCGTGAACACAGTGGCGATCAGTGAAACGCTGTCAAATATGACAGCGATTTTTGACAACGTTTCATTGATCACCACCGCTTAACGCCTATAACTTGCACCCGATTACTTTAAATATGTTCGGCAACTAACGTCGAGCTACTCACGTGAAATCCAGCATCATAAACGCGGGTAGAATAGAGCCATGGTATGTATGTATGCTAATTGCAGTCCATCGGCCAGCAAACTGTGTCGTTAGCGGTTGTAATGAGCGGGCGAACTGCCCACCTCGTATCGATCCCGCGATAAAACACCAGTTTATGTTATGAATGAACGACGAAACTGTTACTGCTGAGTGCTGCTGATGTGGTTTTGATTGTTGGGTCTACAACATTGTTTGTAATTTACGCGAGTACTTTGTACAAACGAGCATTACAACTAGGTACTTAACCTTTATTAGATACAGATAAATAAAAGACTGGTTTATATCATGGCAGGGAAGTTGTAAGACAGTTTATAGGCCCAGCCTTGCGTAAGCGTTTTTTTTCTGTTTTGGGTCCAGCAGTGTCGGCGGGTTCGTGTGAAGTCAGCTCATAACTAACCTCGGCTAGCCTCGCAAAGTTATTTTAGGATGCAGTACAGAATTTAGATTTATCTTGAAGAAGGTTGTCAAAATAATGCTCAGAATTTCTTTGAGTTTGAGAAAACAAATAAGCTGATGATTTTTAAATGTTATTTGGCTATTTTATAAGAGTATTATTACACTTTAGCATTTTTTAACAGGTGGACCTTTGCATAGAGCCGGGACAGTCACTAGGGCTGATGATCCGAGGCGGCCTTGAATACAACCTTGGAATTTACATCACAGGGGTCGACAAGGATTCCGTCGCAGACCGAGCTGGACTCATGGTAAGTGAGGCAAATCCTATGAATTCATTATTTTCATGTGTGTTTAAATCTCAGAAATAGAGGAATACTTAGCAGTGTGTTTATTTCTAGATCTTCTCTGTTTGGTCACGTAGAAGCGTTTACATTTACTTTCATTAGTTGTAAGAGGTTTTCAAGTAACCCTGATTACTAAATAAAGGCGATTTTACAATGGTAAAATGAGGTACAAAAACAAACAATAAGATAAAGTTCAGTCTACCATAAGGTTATTCAGTATTCATGGAGGTCACAGGGTTTCCATTACGCGTGCTTCCGTGTCGCGTGTGTCAGGACACCAAGACAAAGATCTTCGCATCAATAAGTTAGAGAACAACGTATTTTATCGCATTGGATAAGCCCAACATTTGTATTAGGTAAACAATTTTGATCCTATCAATCCTCTGGTTAAACAAGTGTCTAAACATTTAAATACCTCAGAAATAAAAACTAAAAAGACTTTCAACGATATTAAACTCAAACCGTAATTTATCTATCTGTGTGAGATTTCTCTACGTAGTCACAAGCTCTCAAAAGGACATAAACTGTGAATTATGTCGTCGTTAGCGACGTGCTCCATATTAATAGCCATTTATTACATAACTATGTTCTGTGTAATTTAGGTTATGAACGCTGAAGGAAGTTGGAAGGATCTATCCAACTCCGAATCACGCAAACTTTGCACCAAAATAGAACGGGAATGTGCCAGTGAATTGCTTGTTTACCTAACTCCCAACGCTGCACCAAAGTTTCACTACAAATGTATACAATGGGTGCGCACAATTCACAACATACCTACCATCTACAGGGTTATTCATAATTAGCTGCAAATACTCAGGAATTAGGTTCAACAAATAAAATAAAAAATATTTATATAATAATTTTTTTAAAATTTTGATTTAAGTTTTTGTATCAAAATTTTATTTTTATTAATTTTTTTACGGCTTTTGCATAATGATTGCCATGGAGAACAGGACGATGACCCACCCAGGCGGTAACTGAACGCAGAGTGTCGATCACGGCACGCGGGCGCGGATCAAAGGTCAAAATAGGTCAGGCGCCAATGATTCCAAAGGATATTCTTTGTCGATTTTCTCGGGATTTTCATAACAAAACTTGAAAAAAATCATTTCATAAATATTTTTTATTTTATTTGTTGAACTTAATTCCTGAGTATTTGCAGCTAATTATGAATAACCCTGTATAAGTTTTCGTAATTTTAATAAACGCACTGTCGCTTTTAAAATGAAACTGTAATCCGTAGGCTTACCACAAGCTCTGTCTGGCTCTGTCTCTGGTTTTGAGTCTGTGTGACTGCTCACCAGTATATTATACTGTGTGTGTGACGTTTCGATGTAGGATTTATTTAGTCAACACTCACAGACTCAAAACCAGAGCCAGAGACAGAACCAGACAGAGCTTGTGGTAGGTCTACAGGTTGAAAATGAGGTTTTGTTCTGTGACGATAAGACTCGTTATTTCCCAAATGATCCGAGGGGAATTTGTCGGCAGACCTCATAATTGTCTCACCTAGTGGAATCGTCTGACCCAGATTCCTAGCAGTCTACCAAATTCGATTATACCGCTCCCAACATGTAACGCAATGGGTCGACAGTGAGCGTTGTACACGATTTGCATCTTACGTCAGTTGGGGGGATAATATTGAGGTCTCCGAGCATTGTGCGAACTCAAGTACTTACTCACAAGTTCTCAGAATTGAAATTGCTCATCTATTTTCTATTATAATACCCTGTTAAGCCTCAGATCAGAGAGGGGGGCTATTATACATAATTATATGAAATTATGTATAATAGTCCCCCTCTCTGATATTTAATCATACATTATGGTGTGAAACCCCCAATATTAGATATTTAGACCAATGTATCAATTTTCCTGTTTGAAAAGCACCCTGTGTATAAGGTGTGGAGGGAAATTTATAGTGAGCTTGGGACGAAGTACGCCCACTGCACGCTACATCCGAAGCTCGTATTTTATAGTTAGCTTTCACCAAGTAATTTAAACGAGTTTTTAAAGTCGGGGTATTATTGCTATGCATTTTGTCTCTACTGTCCGGCGGAGGCATATACTTTAAATACTTGGGGAAAGCACTTTTCAACATTTATTAGAAGAGTAAGCATGGATATGAATGAAGGTGTTTTCACAGTTGCATTGTGTGAGTATCAGCCGAGTGATTGTGTAATTCTGTTGCTATTAAACGTTTGATACTAACAAATAAATTATACCGACAAGGAACAGCGATCACGTACCTAACTTGTTGTCATCATTTTTCGATCGCTATCTTTCTGTTACGTTATCCCTATTTACTATTATGTTATTTACACCAACAATACATCTTGTCCCTTGTCAAAGATATTTTTTTTTCAATTCAATAATGTGAAAACTGACAAATTCGACTAGGTTTGGATTTGAAAAGATACGCCCCACAGAAGAGAGAGAGAGAGAGAAGAGGTCCAGGTAGAAAGGATTATTACTATGTCTATTATTGGTCTGCGTTTCACTGTAAGTAAGTGCTAGGCAGTGAAACATATTAAAGAAGGTATACCTACCTGTAAGAAACTATTAAAATTTTCTTTTGAAAAATGCAACCAATCCATCAGTATTTTCTTATGACGTTGTCACGTTCAACTATCGTCAGTAAACCGGCTTTACAGACAACGGTTTTTTTTTTTTATCAGGTCGGTGACCAAATTCTAGAAGTAAACGGCCAGTCGTTCGTCGAAGTGACCCACGACGAGGCGGTTGGCCAGCTCAAATACCACAAACGGATGTCTTTACTGGTGAAAGACGTCGGGAAAGTGCCTCACGCATGTACCGCTTACGGTGGCGGCGAACAACAGCGGGATAATCAGAATGTTGCAAAGTAAGACTTGTAAAAAACCATAGCCTCTTGTAGGGCCCAAATCATCCCAACACGCATTCCACAAATAATATTAGAGGCACGCCGCATAGGAAGTCATATACTTACCTTTAGTTTGCATATTTTGAATGCTTAGTGCAAAACTCACTTCAAACCCCTAAAATTACTACGTGCGAATCTCAGCAGTGTCTTATAAATTTTTGAATTCAATTTACATAATCGTCATGTAATCAAGAGTTGCACGTTTGCCAACAAATTTTCACAGAGTAAAAAGAGTTTTTGTTGGCTTAGTAATATCACAGATTTAACTCAACTTAGTTCAATATCCAGCGATAAAGAAATTAAACTAGAATAGGAACCTATTCGATTTTTTATCTCAATTTGAAAATTTGCCAGAAAGACGCTTTGAACGTTCTAATATTTGAAATTTAGTGGGTTTCTGCATTTAACGAGGTATGTGGCTGTTCTCGGTGCCAAGTTTGAAATACGATTTATTAGAATAGTTTTCTTTTATGCAGGATAAGTGGTTGGGGCAAGAGAAGAGGAGCAGCATCGACGGCAGTAGAGCAAAAAGCACGCTCGCTCCTTCCACCGAGTGAGCTTCCTGCACTCGCCTACTATATGGAGGAGTACGCGGCAAGAAGACTTACGCCTGACGCCTTTCTCACTGTACTCAGAGATTTGTTAGATACGCAGCAAAAGGTAAGCATAAATAATATATGTATTTGTCTAAGCCACCAATGCATAAAATGGTCTCAACAGACGTAGTACTCGGTCTTCAAAACGACAATCAAAAGAAAGTGCACTTCCTATCTGTCAAAAATCCTACAAACATAGGAGACATAGAAGGTTCCTTGATAGTTCAAGTCATCACTGGAAGTGTTTTGAAAGACAAAGACGTGTTGACATCAATATGCCTAAAAGCGCTGTTACCTTAAAGCAAAGGTTGGCTTAGCTAGGATATTTGAAATAGTCCACTCCAATTTCAGTAAAAGGTAGATATTTTGACGTGAATAATTCACCCGAATATTTTTTAGGGTTTGCTCGAGTATGATGACTAGGCTATATCCAGCAGTCGCATATTTTATACATAGTAGGTATATCCGCGTAGGTAAGCCAAAACGCCGCGTCATATTTGTCGCAAAGCGCTTTTCGTGTCTGTATTGTGGTTCGTATATCGTACTCGTGCTGAAATGATTAACGTTCTGTTATTTTGTCACAAAAATTGTTATTTATTGCTCAAAGAAGATAAAAACAATATTTTGTTTGCAAAAAGAGTGAAAACAACACAGACACTAGCTAAATAAAATGGTTCAGTATGACAATTGAGCTTAGGTGTCGTGTTTATCTAACCAAAACTGTGGGTACTTGACATAAAATATGTTTGAAGCGAAGGTTTCGATATTCGTATTTTGGTTGTATTTCGGTTGCAATTATAAGTTTGAATACAAACCATTTTCAACCTAGTCTAGTCAACATCAGCCACACACAAAAGGAGCGAATTTCATAGTTTGCTTATACTATATTACAGCCATGCGGAAGCGCCTGGGTTCTTATCATAAAACTAAGTCGTAACTCTAGAGCTACCTTAATGTTCAAAGGAATTAAATTATAAGAGAAATAGCTTCCCGTTCTACAGTTTTCTTTGGCATTAAATTACTCGTAGCAGTCGAGTAACCTGCTCTAGAGAATGAAGATGAATACCTAGCCGAGCGATATCTTTAAAATTGGGTTCGTAGAGGTTTTGTTTCTTGCACTGAAGCAGTTTAAACTAGTGCGGAACTGAGTACTTATTATTCTGTGGCCCAACACTGCAATATGATTGTTTTAATAAAAAGTGCTTGGCAACACACCAATTATCAATTGTAGACTTTAGATAATCTTAAAATTGCTATTGTCAATCTTACCGTTCTTGGGCTACCCTCATTCATCTATGGCGTAATGGTTATTATATTTAATAAGCCCAAATAACGTAAATTGAATTAATTACAACTGTCATCATCTATCATGCTCTTTAACAAGTCTAGTTGACACTGGCTCTGTGCAAACCTCGTATTGATCAATCAATTACTGCTTGTGTAACTTGACGGGACAAGCGGTGTTGATTGCGCTCTACCTATAATATTATTACGGCGAAAACTATCCATTGAATATAGTTAGGACTCTGTATAATCTTTATAACACGGCAAACAATCATATTTGCAATTCGACGCCATGTTTCTATCCCCCGACCAGTGATGTGACTCGTCGCCCGGTCTCAGTAGGGATGCCCTATTCCCAGAACCGGCTAACACTATATAAAAAAATAGTCACTGAGAAACGTGACCTGCAAATTGAGACAGGCACTGTTATTTTGCAAACGATCTAACGTGCTAGTTTAAAAATTCCTTTTCGGTGCTTATTCTATTCTATAAAATGTGAATAATCGGAAAATATACCCATAATAGGTATAATAGCTTTCTTTTGTCATATTGCTGATTATATATATTTGTTTTAGTATACTCTACTGACGGAAATCCGTGAGTTCATGCTACCTGAAGACAGGCCACGGTTCGACGAGCTCGTCTACAGACGAGGAGACGAATCAGCCGATCACCATCTCAAGGTAAGAACAAAACCACTAATCAGTAGATAACAAAGAATACTGAACTAAAATAAACGTACAATATTTTATGCCATAATGATTATTTTACCTCTACCTCAATAATTTTCATAATTTAATGACTAATAATGAGGGTGTGGCTTTGTGAAATGGAACAGTAATGATATAGTTAATTATCGCCAAAATGTGTACGCAGCTCAAATCATTTCCAAAAGATAAGGACGGTCTTCTCATCAGAAAGTTTGCCGATATAGGTACTTAGCTACAATGGTTATGTTACCTGCCCTTACTGCCCCTTCTTAAAAATCCCCGTGTAATATTTAAACGTGACTGGAGGGAACAATGTCACGTAAAAACGTCTTTTTACAAAGTTCACCTTCTCTAGATCCCGTCTTATAATCTTGTAATAGCCCACCTGGTGGCCCGTATTACGTAAGACCGACCTTCATAATGACATGGGGTTATACATGACTAAATTCACGAAAACAATGCAGCAGCCTTAATAATGCGCGTATATTCTTCCTAAATCCGTTCGGGTGAGAATGTTAATTAACTTTCAACATTGTTAACTGAAACTCGACGAAGCTAATGTAAGGCCTGAATTTGCTGTACCAGATTTCTATACTACTAGAATAATTTGCACATAACTTAGGGTAGGAATTACGCAACAGTTTGCAGTGTAAATAGGAACGCGGCACGCAGACTGTATAATTACGTGACTGTAGAAAAGTGTTGCTCATGAAGTAAATCAGAGGGTAAAATATCAGAGAGCCACGATTACTCGGCGTTTCGTTTGAGTTCAGCGGCAGCACTTATTTTGTGGGAAATTTTCTTCCACGATTTAAAAAAGGCTTCCATTTATATAAACTTTCTAAATTTCTTGGCATTCAATTCGTTCATCCTCGATTTGCTTCATGTCTATTGCAATCTATATGTTTAATTTTAAGTCATATTCGAATACGATTTTAATTGTTTAATGAATAAATAAACTGAAACTGAAACTGAATCTGGCGTTCGAGTTTCGAACACAATGGAGAGGGAGGAGTTTCATCGGAGTTGCAACGCTTTTCTATAGTCCGATGTATGACGGTGACGGTTTGTCCATAGCGCGGCGCCGAGCGCCACATGCTGCCTTCCTCGACGATGCATGACTTGCACGAGCCGGTAAGTGCACCACCCGTCCCTATGCAATGATCTTTGTTGGTGCATGTCCCATTGTTCATAGTGTGAACGCTTTCAATGGTAGACTTTTGAGCTTTTTATGTTGTTGTTACCTTCAATGTTCACAGAATGTTGTCTGTGTAGTTTTTTATTCAAAACGGGTTAGGTTTTACGTCGAAAGTTATTGGCATTACAATAGGTTCAAAATTATTTCGGTAGGTGACTCGGTAATAACGATGATGTAATTATAATACCCCCTTACGTAAATTATCGGTTATCGCTTTTTGTGTTATCTTCAAGAAAGCAAGAAAGGGTCAGTGCATAAGGGCAGCCAGGTGAGGTTGAGGGTTATTGTTGTAGGAGGTACCGACGGACGCGCCTCTCGTGGCCGACCACCGCTCGCCCTCCGAAGACTCCGGCCTGGGCCTGCCTCCACATGACGCTTACAGGTGACACCACCGTTACTATCGCATACATGGGTTTCATACTTTCACATATCCGTAATCTATGATATTACAATCAGCGAATAGGCATGCTCGGGCTAGGAGCCAGATAGACCACGAGCTCGGCTCGAGTGAGCGAGGCGTCGCAGGCGGTGCCTCTCACAAAGACGCTAAAGCACCATTAGAGTGTGAACGCAAAGGCTGAGTCCTCGTCGAGCATTCGCTTTCGTCCGCTCTTTTACATCTCACAGCGAAAATAACCCACAGTTTTGAACGAGCCCTCTCGGCGCTCGGTTTCAAGCCGAGCATCTATCTCATTGGCCAGCCGCCAGCCACTTCCACTTTTATTCGGTATCGGAATCGATTGCTTTATAGCAGTATAAACGTTCAAATTTACTGTCACCGGCGGTTTAGTGCCGCTGTCCTGCATCTAAAGGGTTCTTTTATATTTACTGCCAGTAAACTCAATGCACGATCGACGACGTTTAACCTCTTATAAGGCTTAATTCTCTCTTTTAGTGTCTTTTAAAAGTCATCTGGCTCAGCATGAAGCTAATACCTGAATTGCTCTTCAAACACTATATGATTATTTAGAATATACTAAACGACATAAAAAATACAGAGTAGGTACTTATTCTAAAAGACGAGCACCCTCGATAAAACATTGAGCAGCACATTGAGTTGCCTTGCAAAGATTCCGGCCTGCCGTTTCACATAAACAAAAGCAAAGCCAAACATGTAGAGTAGGTAATGGTCAGTTATTTTCCCTAGTAAATATAACTTAGCCATGTTTCGTGCATCGTGTAGCTGAAATGTTTAGATTGTTGATAGTGACAGTGGTGTTGTGTGGGGCAGGAGCGGCCGGCCGTGGCGGGCCGACGCGCCGCCGCCGGAAGACGACCTGGAGCCACACCACGAGGTGATTTTGCCAGAATTACCTTACACACTCCTCCTTCGATCACATTCACTCAGCCTTTTCAAAAGCCGTGTCCCTGGGTGTCACTCCGAACTCATTTACACCGCTATCGAAAGTGGAATACATCTTTGAAATGAATTACTGATTCCGGCAGTAAATAAACAACACGGAGGACAGTTTAACTTATACATTATATCATGGGTCTTGCTTATTCCTGTGCACAGAAGTGCGCAGTTTAAGGCTTAGTTTGAGTGGCACCTCGGCACTGGCATCTCAGGGTGGGTAGAACTGACCTCTACACATTTTTTTTGCATGTCTGTCTACAACGGCTAACAAGTACTTAGAGCTCACACCGCTGTCTATATGGCCGTTATTTCCTGTAAAATCTGTATATTCAAAATTATTCGACTACGAACTGGCAAAATTCAATTTGTAGCTAAGTACTATGACTTAATTGGCTAAGTAGAATGCGGGAAAATTGGCTGCACCTATTATTTTTCGATTCAGATATGAAATCGGTAATAGCGGCCAGCTATTGAATTTCCTTTATCTATTAGAGTAGTCCTAGATTATACCTATAATAGCTTTCCTCTTTTGAATACAGTTTTTATTTAACTGGTTGTTCTGTAGACCGCTGCGATGTTATTGATATCTGTATATAAAGTTTATTAATATAGGTGGGTTTCGGTGTTGCGAAAAAATCTTTTTAAAATGGTAATACACAATAATGATACCTGCATCAGGCATAAATGATCTTAGTATAGTTACGATGAAGGGTTCCATCACGAAATTAATAACAATTAACCAAGTATGCAGGTATACTATTATAGTCGCATACAGGATGCATCCAAAAATAATACATTGGTCAATAAAATGATGACGCCATTAAAATTCCATGTAGTGTGAATTGTACTAACTAGTTAAATAGATAACATTAACTAATTTCGACTTCAGTGTCATTGGCTCGTTGGTCTAGGGGTATGATTCTCGCTTCGGGTGCGAGAGGTCCCGGGTTCAAATCCCGGACGAGCCCTTCTTTTTGCGAAAGATCTACGAAAATATTTTATAAAATATTTTCATATTTATTATCCGTGGTTTTTCTTCTCCAAGCCTATTTAAGTAATCCAACAATATTTCTACTACAAACAACCTAATGTGAACAAGTTTTATTTTCTGTTTTCACAGTCAGGTACGATACAGCCAAAATGTAGTACATAGTTGAATATTTATTTCTAAGAACACATAATATAAAATAATGGGCTACTTAGACATACTCTTTACACACTTGACTTGATTTATTTTATAAAATATTGAAAAGTTTTTATGCCTATTCTTTACTGTAATAAGGTTAGGTTAGAGGAGGTCTGTAGGAGGTTTATCTTGAAAATATTGACATTTGCCTTCTCGCTGAGTACGCTATACTGAGTTAGACTAGAGAAGGTTCATGTAATTAGTTCCAGAAACAACGCCGGTAGAACTAAGCAAAAACATATTCTTGACTTTTCCCACCGCTTCCGTTGTGACGTCAGACGACGGGATCCATTCTGACGTCATCGAGATAAAGCGAGCTTATTTTCGGAGCTGCGAAGCTCGCTTGAAATTGTGGCCCTTTTATCCCGGTCTCGTTTACTTTAATTAAGGAACGATTATTTCCAAACACCGTTGATCGCGATGGGATTGTATAAGAATTGGCCGAGATGGATGGAATAAAGTACTTGCGTCTCCTGTTACGAGTAAAACCTGGGGTTTTAGTTTTTTTTTAAATAAATATCTTATAATACTTCTTTGAACCAGAATATTTTGATAAATTCTCTTCACTTAGCTTAGCTTCACTTAGCGCGGATGAGGTCACAGGAATAAAAAATATGATTTTTATGGCCTTTCCGCCATAGCACGGCCAAAATAGCGAAACAGATTCACTATGCCCATTCTGCCTACGTTCTACGTGGTAATTAGTCCCACCGGAAGACATTAGGGATAGGGAACGTGTGTGTATCTAATACGTAGGTAGGTACGTTTATTACGGTACTCCATTTCCGAGGAGATAAACCGGTTACACTAAGTTACTATTTAGCCTAATTATAAAGTTGTGTAAATAGTTACATCGCTATTTTAGCTCATTATTTAGCGCATTAGAGTTCCAAATATAATTACGAGTACTCATTCATGTATAAGTGTAATACTGTGGGCACATTTAAGCGTTCTGCGGTGGCATTGACAGCGTTTCAGCTGATCGCCATCGCCGTCGCCTGCATGTGTGCAGACCTATACCTGGTAGATAGAGCTTAGACGCGAAACGTTTCCGCAAGTAGGGTAATCACCCGTTGCCCCTGACGCTACTTATATCATCTACAGTAGATGCAAACGCCTGTTTACTTTATTTTTACAATAAACAGTTTTATTCCATGGCTGCCCAAGATAGTTTTCACTTTACTGCTATTTTAAGTATCTACTCGTCCACCATCGATGTTAAACCGAATATCCATTCCATATCGGTGCTTACCGCAATCGCTCGTAAATCTTTTAATGCATCTTCAAGTGACTATAAAATTATGACATAAAATTTCAATAACGAGCGGTAAAGTTCCAGATGTGATCTAAACGTTATAGAACTGTGCCAAAACAAAATAGAACATAGTAATAAAACCTGGGATAGAACCATAAATTTAGTTTTAACTATGTTAGTTTGGGCTAGAATTTTACTAAATGATTTGGAATGGGATTCACTGCATAAAGAATCAAATAAATTGTGACTGGCTGGCGTACTCGCAAGTTAGTCCGGGTTTTTTAGAAACAAAAGTTGACTGTAATTGGTTGGAATATCTACGAAAAAAGAAACAGATTTAAAACTAGTGAAAGTATTTTTTTTTTTTTAAACGACGCGTATTTGAAGTAAGTTCACAAAGAAACGAATCAATTTTTTTTAGGTCAATTGAAAAAAGGGTTCATCCTCAAAAACGCAATTATATGAATATCCCATGAACTCTTAATTGGATATTTTTTATACTTCCTGTTGCTTCAACTTAAAAACGATTAGCAGAAGCGTTTAAGCCTTATCGCGAGTGCTCAGCCGTCTACTTTCAAGTGCAACTTTGTCTGGCCTCATTTTTCCTAGTTTACGACTTTGTTTTGGTTTAAATTACCTGTAAAACACGTTCACAGCAATTTACTGTTACAGAAAGATTACTTTTTTATTATTTTTGTTAATGGATCTTGGTGTTATAAGTTTAAATAATGTGACAACTCTGGTGTCCTTTTTTTTAAAGGCCGTCCTATGTAAATACTCCAAATGATGACCACACTAAAAATGCTTACCAGTCAATTGGTTACAAAACAAGCTACACTATATACGAACCTACGGACGCTTCAGTACCCGTAGTCTGAGTTTTATTCGATCAGTTTGAACATTTTTTTTGCCTACCTGTTTCTTTCGTTTGCATGATGAGACAACAACACGTTTCGATCGTTTCTATATACGTAACATAATGTTTTTGTCTCATCTTTTCTCCATACAATAGAGGAAGACAAATAGGCGAAACGAAAACATTTCGTAGACGAAATGTTGTAAATGAAGTGGGACTTGCCCTTCTGTTGAAAAACTTTGAAGTAAACATGTCGCCGCGTAGCGCGTGACGTAGAGGGGCTACGTAAGCGCTACCAAAGGCGGGCGCAAACATGCACATTCAAACTCAAGCTACGAAGTACTAAGTTCGGGTATAAAGTAATCAATAAACATGGCCGATGTTTATTTGGTTGTAGGTGAATTTTATGCACCCTTATAAGTACCTAATTATTTCAAAGGTAGACTTTAGTATCTAAGATGAAAGTGCACGCGGAAGATCACTGATATTCATCATTTTCGAAACTGATCGTGATTTATCTTCGTGTTGAATTTATGATACCAAACCATTTTCTTACCCAATGCTCAAATAAAATTAACCGATAACTCCTAGAAAACTTTGAGTAGCTACCATTTCAATAGTAGTGTTCAATGCCGTCCGCATGGGGTGAACGTAGTGTCACACAGAGTTCATACTTAGAGGGTAGGGTCACAGAATATTACTAAACTGTCGTAATGGGTAGAGAGAAGGGTAGAGTCACGAGTAAGTACCTCCCTGGGTCTTATGCTCCGAAACGTTCGAAAACCGAATTAGGTGAGATAACGTTACATCTCATACGAAACCAATTGAAAACCACCCAGTTACAACAAAAAATCTCTCTCAAAAATAAGAGCTTGAGGACAAGTTTGCGCAAACCAATTTTTCACAATCATTGTGCATTTTTTTTACCATAGTGAAGAAATTAACGTTAAATGAAAAGTAATGAGATTTGTCGGACGTCTCCGAGGATAAAGGCCTAGTAGAGGGTAGTGTCACAGAATAATACGTAGTAACTAGTAGAGGGTAGAGTCGGGCAGGGTGGCCATGGAGTCAGTTCGCGGCGCGTCGGACGATCGGCATGTCGTCGCGCCGGCGACGCCGCGTCGCGTTCTGCGATTACGTACCGATGGATGTTCGCGCTATGGCTAAGGTACGCGAACATATACAAACCTTACCTTTCTTCTTTCCATTTGTAATACAACCGTGTTAGATTTCAATAAGACCAGGTTTCAAACTTCGGCTGCAGTTTGTAAACAAAGTCAACGATAGGGGTGTAAAAATTGTGCGTTGGGTGTTTTGTGTTCGAATATAAATCTGAATATTGATTTGATACCCCTCATCTGCTCAAACACAGATCCAATAAAGACAATGAAAAATCGAATGTGTCTAGAACTACCGCTGTTTGGTTATCACCGAACAAAAATATACTTATTAGACTTCAGTGCCGTCAACAGTAAATAAGTAACTGAACAGCACCATAAACAAAGTATTTTCGAACAGCAGAATGATAGGCAAGTGTATTTTCTGATTAACAGAGCAAAGTAAACACAGGTCGTGTCTATTGTTAATAATAAATACACCGTCGATACCATTTTTTTCGCATGCCCCATAATGTATAGGACGCGTAGTGCTTAGAGCAGATTTTAAAGGCTGTCCCAGTAGTCATTATCTTCATATAGCTTAGTCGGACTATCCTACAAGAAATACATGGTCAATAGGTGCGGAGCTGACTAAACTTGAGATGAGTTTCTTCACGATGTTTTCCATTACCGTTTCAGAGCATTAGAATTGCGCAAATCAGCATAAAAAAACATCCCTACAACACTGGATTTAAGCCCGCGAACTTAGAATAGGAAGGTTGCTTTGTGGTCTAGCCACTAGTGCTCTCGATACTATAATACAAGCAAAGTTCTACTCCTTCAAATAATGCGAGATATTATCATGAATATGGTTTCTGCTTTTTTTTTACCATTTGTACAGTTGCTTGCAATAAAGTTGTTTAACATTTTCCAAAAATTGATAGAAATACCAAAAACAATATGATTTCCGGTGAAAAAATATGAGGCATTTTTTTGTACTGCCAAGTTATATTTACTTTTTCTGATTGGTTCGAAATCAGCATCACTTAGCAGCGGTCCTGCTGCCATATGTCTCTCTTTGTATCAAGTCGATAGGCTCTCTGAATCTCATCTCTGATCAGATTGTCAGCTCCTGTACTACAAATTACGTCAGGTTCGGCAAATTTTTATCATCCGCACTTTATGTGCGGGCTGGTTTTTCCGCAAGTAGGCCGTTGGTGGGCCCTTTTTGCGTAACCCTTACACGTGTTGCTCGAACTTTTTTAGGTTCTACGACACGCCGCCCGGCTTCCTCACGATGTTTTCCTTCACCGTTTTGAGAGTACTGGTATAGTGCACACACATTTTTCGACAGAAAAACTCATTGGTACACGACTGGATTTCCCACCACCTTCGGATCGGAAGGCGGGCTACCACTAGACCACCAAGCTCTTTTTTAAATTTCGTCTGGTCGATTTGTCATTCGTTATACATATATCATGCCGTATCACGCCCTACCGGACAATTTACCGATATTCGACTAAAATACGAAAGTAGTGAAATAGTCGATGCATCGAATAAATGAAATGAAATGAGTCTACGACATTGCTGATATCTTCCATCGTATGGTAGAGTCAAGGGAGGCCAAGGTTAGTATCCGTAGCCAATTAATTTGTTTTGAACTCAAAATGTACTTGCATCGGACCGTAACACGCTACTACGAACTAAAATAAACATAAGCAAAGATTATAGTTTATGTTTTTCTATGTCGTACCTACGTAAAGCAATAATTTGCTATATTTCTCTATGACGTACGTAAGGTAATTGGTACGTAAGGGTGTAGGTAAGGTTTTAGCAGTAAAGTAGGAATATTTATTTCGTGAGAAATTTAGATCACCCGGATGCATATACAATATCATTTAGAAAATTATGAAGTTCTAGCTAGGTAGTATTCGTAGGTTACCTATGCTAAGCGTGATACTACAAAACAGATTTTCTACCATCAAACGTTTGAGTTTAGAAAGATCTACAAATGTAAACGCCTTTAAATTGTGTAATAGCAAATTCAGCTTCAAGTGTAAATGTAATATTACATGCTCGTCAAGAATCAAGACTCCAGTTATAGTGACGCTTCTGCCACCTTAGCACAAAATAAATTGTTATTATTACGGCGCCTTAGATAAGTATTTTGAAACCTTGCAATGCGAAACCACGAAGCCTTGAAAATGGAATACCTATAGCTTTTGGTTATTTGTCGACACGCAAACAGCTCTATTCTTAGATGAAACTATCGTTACGCTACGCTGTTGACGCGTAACTAGGAAATCAGCAATACCTTCCGATATCCACATTATAAGTGCAGCACATTTATGATAAAAGTATTTTATTAGCATCGTAAAAATAACCCTAGTTTTTATACAGCCAAGGTAGAATACCTACCATAAAAAAAATCATACAATTATTTCGTCTTCTATTCACTGCAAATTGAGAAACGATTTTTTCTTAAACATGCGCGGAAATATTGTCATTACTTTTGAATATAGAACACGCGAAGTATCATATTTACGTAGACTGAAAAACCAAAATCACTTCCCGGCGCGTTCTCGCTCCAGCAATGTTGTATGAAACGGCGTGCTGTTTGAATTTAGAACTCTTTCATCTATCGTACACATTGCGTTCTCGTGGCTGTATAGCCACAGAAACGTTTACCTTTCGGCACAAACTGTAAAAAAAAAAAAAAAAAATGGCGGTAAAGCGGAGTTCGTTGTTATTTGGTTAATAAAAATAAATTTGTTATGTAAAAAACCCTTTATATTTCCTTGCATTTTTTTAAGAAAAGCACTATATATGCCTCGGCCGAAATGGCAATTGCCTGTCTCGTATCATTGAAGTCCTCGCCTGCGGCTCGGCCTTCAAACTCATACTCGACCTGCAATTGCCTATTTCGCTGCCTTTGCAATAATGTACTATTAACACATCAATGAAAGATAGGTACTCAACCAACAAAAAGTTTGTTCATGCTTAATAGGTAAGATAACAATAGGCTTGAGTTCGATGAACCTTTCTATAAGAGAATTTTGTGAGTGCCGCCGGTATGCTGGAACATTTCAAACATCAAAGTTTTATTTCAACGTTTACGACTAATTAAAACGTAGCGCAAAAACTTGAACCGACTCACTACTCATAGGCAAACCGCCTTATTTTATGTTTTAAATGAACCGAGTCAATGCCTAGCTAATTGGTAGGTTTTTAGTATTTACTTTGCGGTCAATGCGGGATTATCAGTTGCGTGACTCGTGCTGTACTTTATTTAAAATGAAATATAAAAATATTGCGTCTAAACTACTCATTATAGCGACCAAGGTGGTTCAATAGTTTGACCCTTTTAACACGCGATACACAGGATCTTAGGCGAGCACCTGGGCGCACCGGCTTTTAACTTAAAACGTTTTAAATAATATAGTAGGTGATTGTGCCGTTGGCTCCCAAGTCTGTCGGTATTTTTAACCTTATTTACAGGAGGAAAAGCCTGTTTTAGTAACGTCATCAATAGGGGTACATTTTTTACCCAGCCTAAGCTCCGGGCATATCGTACTGTATTTATATAATTGCAATTCTTTTGGTTTGAATAAAAGTATAGTATCTAAAACATGCAGACTACAAAAGTCATAACGGTGAGTCAGATAACATAATTATCCAGTTGGGACAAGGGTAGGTATAGGACAGAGATAAGAGATGCGAGGGTCGGGTAAACTCATTTGTTTGGGATAGGCATTTGTTGAAATACATCAGTCTTTCTATTAAGATACACGTGACTCCATTAAAAGTCCTTTTGATATGGAATTGCTTAATGTTCAGATATTAGATTTGTGCTGTTAAAAATGAGATAGGTACCTGCATAAATACATATCTTTCGGATGAGATTTCTTACCAAGATTTTCCCGAATTTTAATTTCAGCCGGTTTCTGTAAGAAACTATACACTAGTGCATGTAGGTACACTAAGTGATTTTATTATGTGAAAAAGGCTTAACCGTTCTAGATGAAACTTGGAATACAAAGGTGTAATGACCTTTATCCAGGATTCTCTGAGAGCGAAGCAATTTTGATAGTAAGCTCAAAGTTGGTCCCGGTCAAAGTTTGGAGGTAGACTATAATAACATTAGGAAACTGTGCCAACATGCAAAAATAGCGTGAAAAATCAATTGCCATAGGTCATCGAGACACTTGGCTATTCCTCGCCTTGCAGTCTGGCTTCGGATCTTCTCTGTTTCACATCCCTGTGAGCTAACCTGGATTATTTTCGAGTAGCCTTTTAAAGTCTGCATAAGTTGTTGGTGAACTGTAGCAAGTCGCGAAGTATACGTAGTGTTGATGCTTATCTGTTTTCTTTATGCGTGCAATTTGTGATGCATGTATCTGATAGCGCTATTTTAAACCTGTGTTGGAAACGTGTTTTGAGAGCAATATCAAGTCTTGTGTGTTGGTTTTGTTTATAATGGCCATTCCTATTTATTTCGAAACTGCATGAATTCAATTAAACAGAAAGATTTGTAATTTATGAGATGTGAGTCTGTATCCTTTTGAATGTTCTTCTCTGAAGTGAAGAACTATACATATTTATATCGGTGAAATACCTAGCTATTTGATGTTTGTCCAGGAATACGAAGAGGAGGGTCGGAGATCCAGAAGGCATTCATCGCCCTGCAACTCGAGGGAAGGCAGCAACACAGCACTGCACACTACACACTTTGACGATCCCGTGAGTAAACATTTGCCATGTTTTAGACTAGCTATAAAATTAGAGTCTATTATTTATTATTTGTAGGTATATTTACGACTCTTTTCATGTGAAGCTCCTGTCGAATTATTTATTACCGACGACATTCGTATCAGTAACTTACTCTTACATACGTACGAACACGACATAAAAATAAATGATCCCTGTTTTTTTCCGAAACTATCTTTGCGAATTACCTTCGACCCTAATGGCTTTATTAATAATCCTGGCGTAGCGTTGGACTAGTTAATCCGTGTTTTGTCACATTTGCTTGAGTTGACAATTGCATGTCAATGCAAGAGACAAAACACGGATTAACTAGTCCAACGCTACGCCAGGATTATTAATAAGACCCTAAAGGTCCCGGTGTAGGCTTATAACAGTAACGCTCTCGTAGTATGCTAGGTTATTGCATTATGAGAACAGGGGAAAAATATCCTGCATGGGCATGATGTTCAGTGTATACCTATAGGTACTGTATTAGGTCATGCCGACAAAACTCATTTGTAACTGAATATTTTGGCCAGATGCCAGCCCTCATTCGGCTATCAGAGAGCTACACGAAATATTACTTACTACTATACTTACAACTCTAGTATTGCTAACTTATCATAACATACTAAGAACAAAATGTAGTGAAAGTGTGTATCGATTCTATCGTTCTTGTTTATTGGATTGGAAAGTGTAAGAAATAAGTGTTGTATGTAAGAAAACAACCGATAACACAAAAAGTGTTTATTTATGTAAAGTATTTTATACTCGATGAGATTCACAATAACTTAGTCTAAATTATATCAGTCCAAAACTATACAAGTATTTTTGCAGATTATGTTATTTAAGTCACTTTGATCAAAATTCTTCAACTGTTAACGGTTTTAGTAACGGTATGTTATATTTAAAAAAATCCTGGCAGTTTATTAATGTAGTCGTACAATTTAGATAAGCACAATATTATTCATATAATATACTGATGAATAAACTAAACACTTAGTAAAAAAAGTTTTTTACCAGGATGTCAAGGGACATTGAATGGCGCGAAATTTTCAACAACTACCGACTGAATCACAAGTATTATTATTATTATTAACTGAAAATTTCTTACATTAATATTCTAAAGTTGACTCTAATTGTTAATGCCATTATATTTTTTATAATAATGCGTTTACACTGGATAAGCACAGGGCAGGATATTTTTTTGTATTCTTGGTGAAACAAAATCATCTGCTATGTTTTGTAATTGAGCATAAGCACATTTTTTTACGCCACGATCTTTTAATATTTTAAATAATGTATGAGTTTATTTTTCTTACATAATATTTTATGATTAGGTACAGTTAAGTTTATAGCGCGGTATACAGCAAAATAGTCAAATACCTTATTTGAAAACTAGATTAACACATACGCAACGATAACAACCGTTCAGCCGATTAATACAATAAACACGGATTTGACACCTATTAAATTCTACAAATCTCGTTCATTTGCCACGAACAATGCACGTCAAATGGCTTATGTAATCGCTTAATCGGCCGAATATAGGGTAATATGCCATCATTGGCTGTTTAAAGCTACATTTATCCTAATATCGACGTAGTCAGGTCATAGTTTATCTTGTAGTGTTCTCCGTAACTCCTCGGTGGCTTTCGCCAGGTCCTTGGCGTCGTGGCGCCGGGGTTTACCACCAAGATCTGTTCCATCGTCAAGATAGTCTTTTGGAGGTTCTGCCGGATACTTGGTGCCGAACTTCGGTCTAGGTATTTTTACGCGTTTAACATCGTCCAACCAAGTCTCCATTTTAGAAGAATGATTTCTTATACCTGTAACAAGGAAATTTATTTGCTTATACTTGACATATTAATTTATGAGCGTTCATTCAATCTGAATAAAACAAACATAAACTAAAACGGCACTATTCGCCTTTTATTGCTTACAATGGATAGTACAAGAACATAAAGGTAGTCGTAGTACTAAATTTAGTACTTCCTAGTTTGATTTACAGCTTTAAAGGATTTAGTACCAGTTAGTTTAATGTAGCAATGTCTAATTGTAACTTGTTACATAATTATATCAAAAGATTGACGTATCGCTAAATCTGTAGTAACGATAGGAAACAATAGATTACGTTGTAACACCTGCGCCATACTCTTTCAGTTTGTTGAACCAAATAACGCAGCACCATGCTGAGTTATTTGCTGCCAACACGCACTGCTTTAGGTCACTGTTGGGAAATAATTGTGCAAGGATGGTCAAACGAGCGAGTGAGGCAAAACGACAAGATAACCGCTTGCCACTTGGCAAATAAGGTGTTTTGGCTAACCGCGTGGGAAGCCAATGTCGAATGACCAATATAAATATACTTGTAATAAATTGACGATGACCAAATATAACAGACTTGCTTATTATTTACTTTAGGGGGATTTCAAATAAGTACAAAGACACAAACAAGAAGAGTAATTTATTATTTCTTAAATGAGTTTTGTTTTGGAAAGTTTGATTGGAAGGCCGATCTTCGTTGGTTCCGTATTGTATGCAAATCACGTCTCGGTCATAACTCGGTTGCTTTGCTGTAGAATTGTATTAATTTGTATTAACAAGTCGACCGTTGTTCATCTCAATCGTAAAGACAAAGATATTTATTGAACGATTGACTTTCACCGGGGAAAGTGTTACTAAATGCAGTGGCATTATTCAATTTGACGCTTTCAAACCTCTCAATTTGCGTGTTTGCGGAGCTGTGATTTATTTTCTACCCATTTGCCACACAATGGGGAGGTTTATTCACTTCAACTATTGCAGTAAGAAGAATCGCGTTGACTTGTTGCATTTCTGCTTTCTGGCAAGTTTTTAACGGCCCCAGTTTATTTCATTTTATGAAACAACGACGAATGTCTACCTGCCATATTACAAAATCATAGCAAAGATCGTCTGTAACCAATTATTCGTTTTCTAAATTGTGTAAACCCTACCATTTTATCGTACTTTTCAAGGCAGTATATATTTCATAATATTCTACAGCATAGATAGATGCTGATATTGTTGAGAAAGTGAACAGGCAGCGTCTGACGTCCGACACAGTAACTACACTTATCCGGTGGTCATAATAAGGCAGTACCACTACCTAATAGCATATCATGACTCAGACTTAGATGCTGTGGGTGGTAACTAAAGAGGTAGCCCACGATAACCGACATGCTAAGGTACAGGACAACTGGTAGACGGCACGGAGAAGACGAATTGAAATTTGTCAATAAATATATATTATACACAATCCACACAACATTATATAGCCCCAAACTAAGCAGAGCTAGGTATAGTATAGGTAGTCAATGTAGGTATATTTCATCTTTATCTTTATAGAGTGTTACAAAACCCGTCTTCGGAGCATCTGTTACAATTCCAAAGACTCAAAACGGTGTTCGAAAAACATATAAAGAGTCAAATAATAATGTAATACCTAGTTACAACATCATCGATATGGTTAGCTTGCCAGATTAGATTAGAGGAAAGAAATAATCGAAAACATCCTATACAATAATCTTGTTAGAAGACATCCTTGAGACAAAAATAGGCCATCTGTATTGTATAATTTCAGTGTCAATAAATTATAAAGTCTGAGAACCAATAATGTAAACAATATGTTTCGCTCTAGAGGAGCTCTGGATTTCCGGAAGTGAGGCGTCGGCGTCGTCGCGTGCGCGTTGTCACTTCATCTGCATTGTTATTGTTTACTCATACATATCCATATATTTGAAATATTCAGTTCATTAATTAATAAACATTACGTAAGAATATAGGATTTAGGACAGGACCGAAGAGAGTGGCGTATTAGGGAGGAGGCATATACCCAGCAGTGGGTGCATACAGGCTGAATCGATAGAAGAATATAGCGCGGTACTTGAAGAAACTAACTCCACATTGCACTCAAAGGCAAAAAATGAATCTACGCCTGTAAAGAACAGACTCATGAGTTTCATCATGTACTCATGACCTGAGTTCCTACTTATATAAAAGCGACTTCCCAAAAGCCAAACCAGAGAATTTAAAGAGGAAGTTTCAAAACAAAAAACACGCGTTAACAACACCAGTTGTAGAATACCACTGTCGATTTGAACAAAGTGGGTGGCAGCGGCGATTCTCAATATGGTTAGAGGTACTGCCACAAACGAGGCTGTTGTAATTGTAGATAGTTTCACATTTACGAATACGCTACGTTCCCAATTGTTCGTACGTGATATCATTATTCGCTCCCTATTATTGGGTAGCTCTCTCCAGCTAGTCAGAATCATGACAGAGTAGAGTCAAACGATTCAATAATAGATTATTTTTATCCAGCTAGATTCGTGATTTCATAAATCGTTTTAATTGAAAATAATCGCACTAACATAAAGTGTTTGGATGCGATAGTTCAATCACGTATTCATATCATGCTGGTATCATGTCTTTCTTGAGATAAGTTCAATATTATTCTTCTAGGTAACACATTCAAATATAGCTTCAGAGGTTCCCATATAGATACCTCGTTCGGTTCCGGGGTCGCAGAGGTGCACCTCAGCCCTGCATAACTAACAAACGGCAATTGACTTTCGCCAGAGAAATCCTCACGATTCCTCCATTTAGACGTCAACTATTAGTTTTTCTTGCATTTGGGTAAGTGTGCTGCGGTACACGACAGATAGATATGCCTACTTACGCCATATATAACCGTTTTGTCGCGATTTAAGACCGTTACCTTGTATAGTAGTGATAATTCACTTGTGTGCCACATTGCATTTACGACCTAATCTGTATTTCTAGAAAATATAATTTTATAAGAATATGCAAACCTTTTGGGCTAAACAAAAATAATATATTTCCACATAGATAGCAAAACTAATTACAAAACTTCTTATCATCATCAGTAAACGAAGGATGAAATTATAAATCGCGGCCGTAATACCTACACAATTAAAAGTGCTAAAAACAATAAAGTAATCATGGAGCTTGGAAAGCAGCTATTTAAGGATTGTACGAATAATACCGAAGTCAATTAAGTACCGAACTAACAAGTCTCTATAGAGCCAAAAGCTTTCACATTGGTATTTAACAGTTAGAAGACGTCAATATACGAATTAAAATCGACGGAACTGTGTAGCGGAGAATGATAATTTCATAGAAACGCAGAGGTAGTTAGGTCACTGAACCTAAAGACATAAAAAAACTGGCGCGACCTACTCTTGTCATCAATAAAAACGTATTTCGAAACGCTCCAATCAAAACGTCGGAAGAATCAATTAACACACAAAATCGAAAGCTGTGAAAGGTTCACACGGGATGACAGTCCCTACTGGTCCGGTTTGATCATATTTCCTGTAAACAAGAACTTGTTTCCCTTTAACTTGCGGCACAACTTTCTACATGTGTGTGTGTGTATTCCGGACTTCATGATATACTAACAATTAGGTCAGGGCACGATTTTATCGCGATCATGTTACAACAATATCTGACATCTGTATCAACTATAAAAAATGCCCAAGGTGCTAGTAATACCGGCGTTAATTTAATTAGGTATAAGCGAGGGGGCTAAGGAACGTAAGGTGTAGAAGTATTTTTATTTGTCTAAATTCAGATATATTTATATTGTTTTTTAGTTAGCATAATAACGAGATCTTGATGTAGTTACACCTACATTGTATGACACACCGAAAATTGTGAGTGTGAATCATGATTCAAACGTAACCGATTTACCACCCATTTTTTATATTTCACGGAAATTTAAGTTCGCGCGATGTCACTAAAGCCAGTTAACAATATACCTAGTGCTAGTATCATCCTTCGTGAAAGTTGGGCAGTAAATGCATGAATTGAACTCTCATTCTTCAGATCCTTACTAAGCCTTTGATCCGTATGCGAGGACACTTTGCCGCGTTCTTGAATAAATTACGGTTTACATGGCATTTGCATACTGTCTGAGTGTCTAGGCCGTGCACACCGCAAAACTATGAGGCGGTGAACTCATCGTGTTTGGCTAGCGGGACTACTACATCTCGGGGAGTTGTGGTTGGACTCTCACGACACCGACAGCCAGCTTTGACAAATTATGCAAAGTAAAACTTCTCTTTCTCAACTGTCTGTGCTGTACGTAGTTCACGAGTGAGTACTTATTTGCCCACACTTTGCTAATTTTATTAGATTTCCTTAATACTTGCAAACTCTATTCTATTTAACTGAAAGCTAACAGGAACTCGTCTATTTTATTATTCAGAAACCACAAGTTTGCGTTCAATGTAACCGATCGTGATAAATTATCTATTATCACTGATCTCGCTTTTACTCCGTGGATGTGATTTACCGCCGTTCACAGGTAGGTAGGAAATCACATTTTCCTAAAAGCATGGGCTTTTGCTTGACAATCTGCTACTCCACTCACGACGGCTCTATCGCATCATATTCAACAGAAAAAGCTACTTTATCAAAACCAATAATTCTTGTTCCTGCTTAGCTAACACCTTAAAATAGTAAGTACCTGCCTATCTAGCATTCGTTTACGTAAAAGCTTCCTTATCTCTTGGCACGACGCCCGCTGTAATGTCCACGTTTATTGTCATGAAAGTTTCCGAAATCGTAAATGGAATAAAGCTGCAAAAACGTTACACAATGAGTCAATGCCTAGCGTCATGCGAGTTTTATCGATTAAACAATTATTTCTTGAACAATGCGTAAATTGGCAGTCCAGCAATACGAAGGTCTCCGTAACATTAACCCCCTTGCACGCCATGACACCTCCGGTTCGTGATCTCGATGGTATAGTCGCACGGCCTCGTGATTCTAAATACTATCGAACCAAAGAAATGTCTTATAGGATAGGTAAGATAGATTGTACGATAAGATAAATCATAATATAGCACCACTAGAGATGATGGAGAGCGCCATTACCTCTGTATTTATACTATAAAAAGATATAAATAACAAACAGATAAAAATATCACGTTTTATAACAGAAAGAACAAAGAAAAACAACGTGTCGTGTGTCATCTTAAAGTAGGTTGTGTATACGAATCGTCATAACGACACAAAATAAATGGGACTAAGAAAACAACAAACATCAAATTATGCCGTGTAGTAAAATATCTACAAAGGTAACGTGCCTGGCTAGTATAGTTTCGATAAACTGATCATTTACTGTTATCCAAAGTATGTCTGTATAATATTTGTTACGTTTTTACGGTTAAATTATTGAACCGATAGGTTGCGTTCAGGAGACAGCATAAGCGGCTTTCTATCTAAATCGGATATCCAAGATCCATCATAGTTTGCTGAATAAGTTTTTGAATGATTTTTACTTTATTTTGACGCAATTAACGTTTACTTAGTATTTTGTAGAAAAAATAATTTTGTTATTGCTCATTATAGAACAGACTGTCTGAGATCGTCTAGAAGAATTCCAGTAGTAGAAAGCGTGTCAAGTCTCGTCGTGATGCAGCTGTATATAAAAAAGTGAATAATCTCATAGCACAATAGACAAGACATCTCTTGGAGGCCATCTGTGAGCAGATAATGTCCTTGTTGCATTTAAACGAGACATTCAAGCGAGTCGTCACACCATCATACACACTTCTTTGACAGCGTTGACTGGAATCTCGCTATGGATGGCTTTGGTTGTGAGGCAATTGTTTGGGTCATCTCTGGTCTTGGTTCATTTTAATTGCAAAACGGTTTAACCTGTACCTAGTACTATCCGCGATGTATACGTCACTTATATCATCATATATTTTGACCTTAGAAAAAGAGAAGTCATCAATTCTTATTTAATAAGGTGTAAATGTGTTAATATTAAATTATAAATAGTAAGTATTAAATGGTTTTGTAACGCGGCACGATCTAAGCTCTAGTAAGTAAAACGAGGTTCACTTTTACGTCCATGGCCCAAAAAGAACCAAACCGGCTGATGGCGACAAACTCTCAGGCCGCCTTGATGGATGTGAATAGAATAATCAATTTGCTGTAGTTGCAAGTGACCTTAAAAGCCTTAGATGCGTACCACTTTGGAAAAAGTTGTAAGTGGGTTGTGGTGGGTGGTCAAAGATCAAGATGGACATGACAGAACAAGTAACTTGTATTTCTGGTAACATACAAATGTTAAACTTAAAAAACGTTTGCCTCTAAATACAACCAACGTTATTTTAAATACAAATTAAATATATTTTTAATAATAAAAAGTAGCGGCATGAAGGTTTACCACGTTATTGCGTAAATACGTAAACTCACGCAATAATGACCGAAAACAAAACCTGACCACAAATCGTACCCATTGTTCTGTTTACACCGAAGATAATTGAGACACCCGATACAGGTATAGCAAGACAGGTGCAATAAGGACACTGACCTCAATTTAAGATTTAACTCACCTCGCACAGTTATCCTGTCCAAGCAACTGCACTGGAGCAAGTTTATAAACTTTGTAAACAACAAGAAGATGTGAAATAAACAGATATACGTGCACGTGCGTCGATGCTTGCAGCGAGACTGGCTGGCTGCTGTGTTTGCTTGCCGACCGGACCGACACAAAGCTAGCCGCGTGGTGTGCGAATCGAGTTCACTTGACACTCGCCATAGCAGTGGACCTCAGTCAGGTAGAAAAGGATTTACGCTGGAAGCAGTAATGGCCACCCACGCGAGTAATCATCTATTTATTGCAAAAGCAAGAGCATCACACAATCAACAGATATAATGAAACCTGTCGTAATATCAGGCGCCTGTTAACTTAACTAAAAGTGGTACTGATATTTCTGAGGTAGATTTATGAATGGAAGTGGAAAGCGAATGTTATGCAAACACTACGTAAGTTGGATTAAAAAGTCAGGCCATGCTCATTGAAAATATTGTCAAAGCTCGGTGAATTAATGTTGAGTTACCTAACGTAGGTAAGTGGCGTCGCACAACTAAAACAATTGTCGAATACCAACTAATGAACAACACAGGGTTTGTCTTAACCGTTAGTTCCCACAAGACGAACATCTGTCCAAAACTGGATATACCGGAAATCAACGCTATCCACCTGCAATTCCCATGCTCGGAGATGATTACTTATGGTTTTTTTTTGTAAGACGTGCCGCCCGCTATCACGCTATTAGATTTTTGATAAGCACTATACAAACCGGAATTAACTACTAAGTACTACATTTGCGCCGTATAAGCCGTGGGTCTGATCCCCACCGAGAACAAATATTTGAGTTCTGGGGAACACAAATGTTTGTTCTATGTCTGGGTGTTATATTGTATGTACTTTAAGTATTTACAAAGAAAAATATAAGCATCAAATGAGCTATTCGGTTCCCATCCAATAGTAGAAGTCCTGTTTAATTTGGGACTGGATGGTGCTGTGTGGCTTGTCCACAATATTTATTTATTATTAAACGACACACGGAAACTGTGCCATTTGATAATAAATGCCATTCAATGAAGAAAAAATAACAATTTTAACATTAGTAGTACGTATTATAGAGAAGAAATAAATATAACCTTCGATCAACAACAAAACAGCAAACTATAAGCTGGGTGCTGCCAAAGATGCAGTCCGAGAGGATAAACTATCTAGATAGATACAAAACAACTGCTTTATATGCTGATGGTGTATATTTGACGGCGTCCGGTTCTTTGGAAACCAAGGTTTAATAATAGTAAAGAATAACAACCTGTTGTAAGCATTAATTACCGCGCCGAGTATCGGATAAGCATCGTTTTTCACGACCGACCAGAAAGTTGGTAATTCAATCAATCGCTCTTTACAACGATTAGTGAAGCGTGCTCCGCTGCGGTCGGTAAAAGTGAAATTGATGTTGGCTTTGTTCGAAAGGTACCTAAGTTACCAGCCTGGGAGGTTTCACTCAAAAGGCAAACATTATCCTCGCTTAGCTTTCACAGAGCAGCCAAAATACCTGTTTTGATATCGATATATCGGGTTTAGATTGCTCTCAAAAACTGTATGTTTTACCTATTACTTTACTTAGGTCTTTAAAATATGTATAACAAGACACTTAGGTACAAGGCTTTTTCGTCTAGACAAAATATTATGTAAAAGTATATATCTACTTAGTAGAGGCCTACGATGCTGTGATCAGCGTTTCAGCTGATCGCCATTGCTATCGCCTAGACGAGCGCAGGCCTTTAGTAGTTATAATTACCTCAAAAAGTTGGAAACAATTTAGCTATTACTTCACGTAGAAAGCGAGAATATTAGTAGAAAAAAATATACATTGATTGATGAGATATGTTTCTAGCTATAATACATAATGTTTCTAAGCTAAGGTTTAGTCAAGGTTTACCTAATAAATGGCCACGTCAACCATATTTAATTTTGTAGGTTCATAGCTAAACTAGACTATTTTGTAGGTTGAAGTCCACACGTGTGGCTGGATGCCAGTTTGTCACTCCACCATCGCGTATGTGAAGGAAGACCTAGCATCGCTCTGACTCTTAGTTTTCATTTTCTAGGGAATTAAACAATCCAAGAGCTACCGCTGGCTCCAAGCCAACACGAATACGATAAAGGCCTATTTTAGTTGTTCCGTTAAGTTTTCTAAGATTATAATCAAAATATAAATTATTTACATTCATTAATTTCACGAGGTCCACAATACATTTGTCAAGAAAAAACACCGAATTAATACCGTAAGGCGTTCACAGTATCTCTTCTATTATGTTTTGTATGTTAAGTATAGCCATGAAACCTATGACTGCCTCTTTTCTAGATAGTGTACCTATGTTTTTTTAAATAGTGTATTATTACGTATAAATATTCCAATAAATAAAGCATACATATAATAATATTATGCTGCACCTCTTGCACTATATTCTATATTTTTTGCTTCGCTGTAGTCGGGTAAAAATATAGTTTGATTTTGACTCTGCAATTATTTTACTTTTCAAGTGAAAAAATCAAGTTAAAATATCTTGAGAACTATTTATTCGACTTGGATTTGTAAACATGTTTTCATAAGTTCTAAGGTCATTCTACTGTGAAAAGTTTATTCATTATGTAGCGAAAGCTATATTTTGGCAATACCAATAAACGATAGTGACGTCACTCAAGTGTAAACTTTGAATGAATAAGCGATTGCAGTTAGACTTAATGAAGTCGTCTGAGACCTGTTAAATGTAAGTGAACCACCGAACCGAACTGACCTACTGATGCCAAAAGTTAGCAGAGTTTAAAAGCAGTGCCTACATTTTTGTGGTTTTTCATTTACTACAATCCAGCCAAGGTGGTTTTCATTAGTTTCAAGCTAAAAAATTGTGTTTAAAAAGGCAAAAATGACTGTATGTTCACATTCACACCTCATCGTAATAATATAGCAGTGATAGGCAAAATGCCGTAAGCGTCACGTCCTAAAAATTTCAAACTCAATGTCAAGTACATGCTTATAGCCGCTGTGCTACGGCTGTAACGGACTGTGTGATCGCTGTTGATATACGCGTTACGTATCATTACGAAAATAAACTAGAGATTATCACGTGCAAAGTTCGCACGAAGAGTAAGTTCTAGATTTGTATATGCTCAACACTGACATATGAACCAGATCACAGATATAATAAGCTAGCAGCCACCTGCGGCTTCGCATGCCCCCTACCCGTTACTTTTTTGGGATAAAAAGTATCCCATGTCCGTCTCTGGGTTCTAAGCTATACCTCCCCACCAATTTTCAGCCTAACCAGTCCAGCCGTTCACGCGTGACCAAGGGAAAACTGAATATTTTCATATATAAAAAAAATATACCTAACTGTAATGCACAAGGTAGGGTCGAGGAAGGTAGATCGAGTCAGTTGTAGTAAAACTAGGAGCGTGCGGGTACAGGACGCTATCGCCGATGTTATCAGATTATTTATAGAAGACGCTAACAAGACGCACCGTGTCCCGCCCTTAGATATACAACGAATGATAGCCCATGATCTTACAATAAACAAAATCCTCCTGGCATAAAACTTTATGCATAATGTTTTGCTTCACAAAGAAATTCAATTGAGAAACAAACAATGATGGCGATAGCTGACGAAAATCGCACTTCCCCCGACGGAAAGAAGCATACAATAGAGGCATTATTTTTTAACATTATGTCGGTGTTTTGTATGAAACGACGTTGAGTTCGTTGAAAGACAGCAAAATTGATGGAAAGTTAACCAACGTTGGGCCAGACAATGTAAACACAATGGGACAAATTGTAGCATGGCTCGAAAGTTGCAAATGTGTTGCAAACTATACCTACGTTTCCTTCGTTTAATAACACACTTATAAATCATGTGTAACGTTTTATGATTTTGTTTCATGCTGCTACTTACACGTGAACAGGATCAGGTATGTAATTATTATAAGTTACTTTAACAACTTTAATATTTTATGTGAAATTTCCAAAATGTGGAATTGAATAGATTGTTTTACTCGTACTCACTTGAATATTATTTAACGGTTATTATACTTAGTAGAAAATAATGTCATTTATATCCGTAGTCGGTTAGAAAATAGTGATTTACTGCTAATGCTATTTATTTAATTACTGTTTTGTATTAGTAACTATAATCTTCTTCTATAATCTAGTAAGTTCATGAATGATTATTCATTTTATATAGGTAACGGATAATGTATCATCAGTATATTAGGTAGTTTGGTATAAATATACTATGATATTGACCGTTGTTGTAGGAATTGTCCCCATAGACTGGTAGAGTTTATGCTAGATGCTTGTGTCACTGTAACATGTTCACTTGACAAAAACACAGTTAGGTCGGTATGTGGCAAGGCTAGGGGCGCAGAGTGCTAGGCAGAGGATGGGCGAGGATAGGAGAGGCGGCGTTGGTTGACCGAGTGACAGTAGCTAAAGGATGTGGTCCTCAGAGAGTGTGATGTTTCAGTGCGGCTATCTCGAGGGGCTGCGATCATCACTCGGTGGCTGGACGCAGAAAGTTAAATCATGGTACTGGGGACGACCTCTAGTAAGTGGCCCGGTCTCTCGCCGTCGGAATGACCAGCGAACTGTCCTAGCACATTCAAAATTATTACATATGCACGAAATTAATTTGAAAAATTGGATATTTTTTATTGGAAGATCTCGCTTCAAAAACAAAACGATTGCTTGGTGTTAGACAATTAATTTGTATTTTTTCACTTTTCTTATCGTTGCACATCATTTTTGGTGTATGATTTCGTCGCCTAATATTTTATTTGATCATCAGTTAATTTGAAAGTAGAAGTGCACATACCAGTGATTTGGTTTAATCATTCCGGTAATCATTAGTTAGTAGAGGTATTTCGATTGTCTTGAATGGTTCGAGCTGCGACGGTGCTGCATGAAGAATTAGTTCAATACTACTTACTCATATCACCGATTATAGTCATTCAACATTTTACTATCTCTATACGGACATTTCCAATAAATTTACTTCTAAATCGAATACTACCGATTTCTGGAAATAAAAGCATGGTGGCATTAGCTATGAAAAAAAGTCTTATTTTATTCTTATTTTCGAAGTCGCTTTATACGGATTTATTTTGATTATTTTTGCTTTTAATAATACGTCGTACAATGATTGTGAGGTTTACCTACGCCTGTTAGGTAGTCGGGATAAGGACTCTCCTCATGAATACATTTAAACACTTGTAAAAAAACCCACCTTGAACCACGCCACCGAGTGATCGAAACGCATGAATCCAAGCCTCCAGCACACATCTCACTAACAGCTTCTCAATACATTCGACTTATACAAATCACTCTACATCTATGTAACTGAGAGGCATAAGGTCGTAAGTCAGCCAGCCGATAATGTTCCACAACACAAAGAGGTCAGGAACGCCAGTCGCCGAGAGTTACTGCCCTCTGCCACCCAGCTACAACTACTCCTCAAATACTTAGAGCACTTATGTACTTGTACTTAGAGGCTAAATTAAATTTGCTGTTCTTAGCATCGTAGAGTTACAGTTCTTAGTGTGGATGTGGTATTTAAATTAGAAACTAGGTTTTAGGACCGATGAATTGTATTCTTACCTTTGAGTGTAAATACTTTGTATACCGTTGGAAATAAGGATGTTATTTTTTAGTTAACTAAGGATGAAATATAAATTATTTAGGAGGTTAAATTCCTCAGGACCTCGCGCATAAGCTGTCGAGAAGTTTTGACATGAAAGAAGACGGTGGTGCCTTATTAGAAGAACGAGGAGGGATTCGAAGGCATCAGTCTATGCAGAGGCTTGGGCACGACCCTAACATGGACCCTAACATAGCGGCGCGAGTGGTGCCCGATCACCACGGCAACTTGCAAATCACAGTGAAGAAAACCAAGCCCATACTGGGCATCGCCATTGAAGGTGGTGCCAACACGAAGCATCCACTGCCCAGGATAATCAATATCCATGTGAGTGTATTGTACATTTCTGCAGCCGAGGCCCACATACGCAAGTCCATCAATGCGTCCATCAGTTGTGGCCAAGGCTTGTATTGATTCTCAAATAATGCGAGGAAATTAAAACTAAGTAGATAGATAGGTACCTACTTGAACTCATTTATCTCGCGTTGAAGTGTTTATTTGTTTTATTTTTCAGATAACTAGTAGTAATTTTCGAAGCAAGTTCGAAATTCAAATGAAACCTTTGCTATGTTAACTCTTTGGTTGCCATGTTTCGGTGCAAAAGATGGTTCCATTTTTAAATTACACGACAGCTGATATGAGTTTAGTATGAAGGTACATTTATCTGGCTGGCCGCTAAACACGACAGTATGGATTTTCATACAACTTCGATTTATCTCCTAGAAGATTGTCAAAATAATGCTCAAAAGTTCGAGAATGTTTGAGAATATTTACATTAGGCCTTACGACATGCCAGTTTCCTCCCGATTACTGTAAAGTCGAGATGAATATGTAACATGTAAGCTACTATGTCGATCAAATTCATCTCAACGATTTCTGATAACAAAACGTTGTTGCCTTGCATAACCGAAAGAGCAAAACGTTTTGTCGATAATGCCGCCTGCCCAGTTAAAAATGGGAGTGTAGAGTATCGCTTTGCCCCTATAAGGCATCAGTAATTGCTCGGTCCTTATCGTATTACCCCACAAAGGATCCGAATGTCAAACTTCCACGTTGTACCATTTTATCTACTTTAAGCGAGCCACATTGTTCTGAAATACGATTCATTATCAAGTACAGATCAGCAAATTGTTGAATATAATAAATATAATATAACAAAGTACTATATGGTAGTATACCTAAATATATATTTGTAAACACATTTTTTGGAAGAGTTGGTGTCATCATTTAGGTTATTCATGCGCATTTTAGTAGGCGTAGGGATGTAAGATATAGGTACCTATAAAGTTTTGGAATTGGCATAAATATAGGTACTGACTGAAACAATCAGTCTTTTGATCGGAGTTTAAAATTTAAACGTGCAGAATTAACAAAAAAAAGAAGTTGCTCTAATTCAACTTGCAAGATTTGACCCAAAAAACAAGAGGCTTCCGTCGACTCGGACCGGTAGGTACTCGGACCGCAGTCCCACTCGCCGGAGTAATTTAATTTTATTATTTTTCTTCCGGCGAGTCGGACCACAAACCACGTGACGTAAATTGTACAGTCGTCGTCAGAAACAGATCTGACATTAATACGAAATGTTAAGTAGTAGTGCAATGTAATTTTGTTTTTTTTTTTTTTAAATCAACCTATTTTGTTCCACTGCTGGGCAAAGGTCTCCCCCAAAGACTTATCTCTCTCTCGAGCCTCCTCCCACCATCTCCTCTCAAAGGTGTCGATATCGTCCCGCCAACATTTCCTTGGGCGGCCCCGGGACCGCCGCCCGTCAGGAATCCAAGGTGTACTGATGGTCGCCCACCTATCAGGAGGCATCCGGCTAACATGCCCTGCCCAATCCCATTTCAGCCACTTCACTATAAATTCGAAAAAATATTATTTTATCAATTTTTTTTATAAATGTTATGACTATAAAATTAACTTAAATATAAACTTGCATCCTATAAATGTATTGATGATTTGTACCTTCCTATCCTAGACGTTGCGATAGTGACAGAATTGCCTTCAACCCAGTGTTTCCACTTAAGATTTTGGGTTTGCCCTGAATTCTTTAATGGTTATAATTTATAGTCAAAAATCTCAAATTTTGAAGACTTATGTGAATAAACATCGTTGCTTGTGTTTTCCACGTACCGTAATATTTATAATGTTAGGTTTATCATGTTATTTTATATAATACTAGCTGTGCCCGCGACTTCGTCCGCGTGGTATAGTGTCTATGGGTAGCATTTTTAATTTGCAGCGGAAAAAAACAGTAATTAAATAACAACGTCATATTCGCGTGCACGTGACACAGTCGTCTGCCCTCTTACTAAACTTAGACATATGGCGTCGTACTACGCCACACTTTCATCCCCCCCGCATTCCTCTCCGAACTCCCCCCACTCTCCTCAACACCCCCCCACATTCCCCCCGCACTCCCCCCAGACTCCCCTCCACAATAGCCCTGTACTCCCCCCCCCCCCTTCCCTCCACACTCCCCCCTGTACTCCCCTCCACACTCCCCCCGCACCTCCCCTCCACACTCCTCCTGTACTCCCCTCCACACTCCCCCCTGTACTCCCCTCCCTCTACCCCCCCAGCACAAACTTTGAATGTCATATTTTTTTATATCAAATCAACAGACTAAAAAATAAGTTTTAAGTTTCTAGCTCTAAAAATGACGATACTTCCATACAACTTTCAACCCCTATTTTCAACCCCTTACAACCCTTTTTTCGCAATAAAAAGTAGCCTATGTCCTTCCCCAGGCCCTCAACTATCTGTGTACCAAATTTCATTTCAATAGGTTCAGTAGTTTTGGCGTGAAAGCCACACAGACAGACAGACAGAGTTACAAACGCATTTATAATATTAGTATGGATGATGACTGGCCTTTCAGCTCCGTAGGGTTCGATTCCCACCGAGAACCAATATTTGTGTGGTGAACGCAGATGTTTGTTCTCTGTCTAGGTGTTATATTGTATTCTAAGTGTGTATTTAAAAAAAACGTACATAAGTATTATATCAGCTATCAAGTTCCCATAGCACAAGCTCTGCTTAATTTGGGGCTAGATAGTATTTTAAAGATTGTACACAATATTTATTAATTTTTTTAGAGCCTAGGTCAGATTTATCATATTATTTTTATTACATTTTAAATAACAAAGACCGTATTATCTAAGTAAAACGAATTAAGACTGATTTTTAGGGTTCCGTAGCCAAATGGCAAAAACGGAACCCTTATAGATTCGTCATGTCTGTCTGTCTGTCTGTCTGTCTGTCTGTCTGTCTGTCTGTCCGTCCGTATGTCACAGCCATTTTTCTCCGAAACCGTAAGAGCTAGACTAATGAAACTTAACGAGTAGATGTATTCTGTGAACCGCATTAAGATTTTGACACAATAATAGAAAAAAAACTATAAATTTTGGGGGTCCTCATACTTGAAACTGAAACTCAAAAAAAAATTTTTCATCGAACCCATACGTGTGGGGTATCTATGAATAGGTCTTCAAAAATGATGTTGAGGTTTCTAATATCGTTTTTTTCTAAACTGAATAGTTTGCGCGAGAGACACTTCCAAAGTGGAAAAAAGTTGGTCCCCCCCCCTCTAACTTCTAAAATAAGAGAATTATAAAAAAAAAAAAAATATATGTTGTACATTACTATGCAAACTTTCAACGATATTTGGTTTGAACGAGATCTAGTCAGTAGTTTTTTTTTTATACGTCATAAATCGTAAACCGCAATTTACCTTTCGACGAACTATAGTCGAAAGGTAAATTGCGGTCTTGTATACAAGAACCTATAGATTATGTTACTTGATGCTACGGAACCCTTCATGGGCGAGTCCGACTCGCACTTGGCTGCTTTTTAATATTGTTTTCTTGTCTACTTCTTTTTAATTTGTTCATTATTTGTAGTATGATATATGTATATTTTAATAACTGTTAATAATTAGATTTTTTAAAATAAATTGTGTCTTCAATCAAAGAGTTATTATATTCTTTATGTTTACTTTCTACATCTACTTTTTCCTTTGACTGTACTTCATTGCCTTGAACAATGGATTTTTTAGATCATTTCAAAAGTGGTCCGAGTCGCCGGAAGAAAAATAATAAAATTAAATTACTCCGGCGAGTGGGACTGCGGTCCGAGTACCTACCGGTCCGAGTCGACGGAAGCCTCAAAACAAACCGGGGCAAATAAATAATTTTGTTTAAATGTTTGTTATCGCATAATTTCGTCATTAATGACCCGATCTGAAAAGTCCAGGTCAGTTCCAGGTCTCATAGAAATTTCATCACATTCGGTTAAGCTGTTTTGTTTTAACGTTTGTTACTGCATACTTCTGTCATTTATGAACAGATTAAGCAAATTATTTTTTTATCTGAAATGTAATAAATACTTCCAGATCGGTCCCATTGAAACACCAAAATCAGTTTAATAGTTTGGCCATGAAGTTGGTTTCTCAAATTTTTAAAACTTATATTTTTCTATATCGATCGTGCAAAGTTAGCCGGAAAAGTCAGTATGTGTTGTATGATCGTAAAAGTTTAAAAAGTAGATACTATTAGTAGGAAATTAATAACAATAGGCCGGAACGCTTCATCTGCCAAGAATTGAAATCCATTATTCATGACTTCCGTTTTGTATCCCTAATCAGAGCTTCAAGAAGCCGCGCTACAAATGTATTCGAGTTGTAATGCGCTGAAGTTTATGGCTATCGTACCGCAATGTAAAAGCATTTCCATGACCGAGCAACAACGGAAAGAGGATTTGGTTAAGATGACTAGGGCAGATTTTTTCAGCAGCGGTTCAACGCTATCCGTCGAATAAAATAATGTCAGTCCTTGTTTAATAATAAAATTAAAAAAAAAACTTGTGAAACTGACTTCATAGCCGAACTGCTGAACTGATTTTGATGAAATTTCTATGGTTGTCCCATAGAAATTTCATTAATCTGGAAGTTATTAACTGTCATATAAAAATCAAATCAAATAAAAAACAAAAATTAAAAAAAAAACTATGTAAGAACTTCCTCCGTTTGCATTTAAAGTTGTTTAATTAGATATTGATTTATTTTGATGTGAATGATAAACTTATCTGATCATTGTAAAATTTAATCTAAGCGTAATCTATTCATCAGATAAAATTATTTACGACTGTTTTCCACCGACTTTTTATCTGACGGATAGCGTGACTCTGAGATGGTAAAACTGCTCTTAGATTTTGCCTTTACATTAATTTGCAGCATTATAGAGATTCGATTTAATGAGTAAGCGCAAAATTTTACTCAAAACATGAAGGATGAAGTTTATTATTGGGTATGCTAAAGGATAATAACAAAGTATATTGAGGCTTGGAATTGTCCATAGAAAACTCCTTGCTGTGCAGGTTTTCAACCTTGCAATTGCCCTACTCTGCAAGCAATAAATACCCTACCGATTGCCTTGCATTTGCTCGCAGGGCAGCACGCAAAAAATAGCCAGTCTGCTAGTCGATGGCTCAAAAATAGATTCTTATATTTCCAGGAGCATGGAGCTGCCTTTGAAGCTGGTGGACTCGAAGTAGGACAGCTAATCCTGGCGGTGGACGGACATCGGGTGGAAGGCTTGCAACATCAAGATGTCGCAAGGCTCATAGCCGAGTCCTTCGCACAAAGGGATAAACCGGTACGTGCTAATTTTGTTCGCATGATAGAAAAACGAATGCCAACGTTTTTTAGTAGTAGTCTACTACATTACAAACTGATTTTAACCATTTTGCATAATCGTAACCACCGGGTTTCGTTTGTTTTCAGGAAATCGAGTTCCTAGTTGTCGAAGCAAAAAAGTCCAACTTAGAACCAAAACCTACGGCCTTGATTTTTTTAGAGGCCTAACATCTACTTTCCCTCCCCGCCAGCGACCCGCCGGCCGCGCTGGGCAGCGCGAAGTCGGGGGTCGACCTCACCGCTCACACCACGGAATAGCCAACTCTAACCTGCGATGCCACATGCTCTTCTGAATGCACGACCGCGACCAGACGGTGCGGCGCAGCCACGGCCCAGCCCCGCGTAATGCACCTCCAGGACACTGCTCGAGCACTGCCATGTAGGGAGCGGGCGCGGGCGTAGCGCCTCGCCTGGTCAAGTGCGTTCCGCTCTACGGATTTATGAACGTTTGACGAGTGACGAGTGATGACCGACACGCGAACTATACTACCCTGACGTTGCAACGGACTGAAATGAGAATGTTAATGTGAAGCAGGCGATCGAGTAGGCTATATTTACAAATGAATGGCACAAGGGAGGCGATTTTTATTACACCTCGAATGACTATTGGTTACGATGCACACTGCCCGGAGTTTTAGAGTTTCTCGCGACTTAAATAAAATACGTCCCTCTTTTCTAACGGGATTATTTCGGGTAGTGAATGAAACGTTTGTAAATTGTTTTCTAGGACTTTAAAAAGATTTTACAGTAGTCATCGACTGAATTTTATAAAAAGCGATTCTCTTCCTACTTTTACCGATTGCTATAAGTTTCATCTCTAACTAAATAAATTTAAAGATTTTAATAAACCAGTAGATTTGAAAGATAATTCTGTAACTAATAAAACCTAGATTTTTAATGACGTTATCATAGATGTTAAAAACATTTCGAGAGATTAATGCTGATATCGAATCGATTGGCATCGGTGCTATGAAAAGAATCATTTCAGAATCGTTCGGATCATATTCACGTAGAATCGATTAGAGTGCGCTTGTTGGTCAGTGCGTAACAAACATTGCATCGGGATCGCATCATGGGGTTCATTCGCGGCGTCATCCATGTGCCATTGGAGTTGAAGGTTCGGGAGCATCTCATCCCAGGTCGTTGTTCGACGGTAGTTGGTTGTGACTGCACTAGAGCCTGCCTAAGGCACTTCATCCTCGTCATTAGTAGAGCGAGCTTGAGGCACGCAATACGACGCCAGCTACACTAAGCAAGCTGTCATACCATCTATTAAAACTTTATAACTTCTTCGAAGATTCGCACCGTTTCTTATTTTTTGACTGATTTAAGGCGTTTCTAACTTCTAAAGGCCTGCGCACAGGTGTGCGCAGGCCTGATGCGCTGTCAGATTTGAGATTTGACAGCGATATTTGACAGCGTTTCACTGATCGCTACCGCCAGCGAACTAGGTGTGCGCAGGCCTTAAGGCTCGAACACACCTAGTTCGCTGGCGGTAGCGATCAGTGAAACGCTGTCAAATATCGCTGTCAAATCTCAAATCTGACAGCGATATTTGACAGCGTTTCACTGATCGCTACCGCCAGCGAACTAGGTGTGTTCAAGCCTTTAAGAGTAATCTATTCATCTGATAAATATAATTATTTCTGTTTTGAGTGACTTTTTATCTGACGGATAGCGAGACTCTGAGATGGTAAAACTGCCCGTATTAGACTTTAGATTTTCGTGTTTGAGTTCTAGAAAGACTTATTTTTGAATGATCATAATCAGAGAAGCTTTTTCGAGTTTGCTTAGAGAGTAGCATTGAAGGCGCGTCAGGCATGTCATCCATCAGGCATCAGGTAGAATTGCGGTGAGTTTGCGAAATTATGGCGGAGAGGGATTATAGCCCACTCATTTATTTATACATAGTAGTTTTTAAGTGAATGTGTGCAATATAATCAATGGTTTTGTCAGATATTGGTATCAGAACATTATGGATAATATGATATGATGAATAAAGAGAATTGATCCGCTAAGTGAAGCCTACACTGCTGTTAACATAGAGGGCCGAAGCTTTCCACTAGCAAGCAATACAGCATCCAGTAGGCCTACCATGAGCTCTGTCTGGCTCTGTCTCTGGCTCTGGTTTTGAGTCTGTGTGAGTGCTCATCAGTGCATTATTCTGTGTGAGTGACGTTTTGACGTTGAATTTATTCAGTCAACACTTACACAGACTCAAAAACAAGAACCAGCGACAGCCAGACAGAGCTCATGGTAGGCCTACAGCTGTAGATATAATATTGTAGGTACACGTTGACAAATTTGTTAAAATTCATTGTATAACCATTGTATTGTTATAAAGTAGAACCACATTACATGCTTCCTAAAAATTGAACCGTTGTAAATAATGTATCTCTCCGTACACATAAGCTGTATATATCTTTGAATGTATTGTAAAATAGTATACATTTTTATTGAAGTTAGTGCCAAAAGCGTTTTACATTTCCCTCGACTATTGTATACAGTTCGAAGGAGGCAGAGCTGTTGGCAGTATCTAATAAAATAGTTCATAAACGTTCTCTATAATATATACCATATAATATATAATAATAATAGATAACTTATATCAAATTGCTAGACTCACAGAATACGCTTTTAAATATTAGGGTTTGAACATCGTTCTAAAGTTTATCGAATACATAATATTGCAATAAATAGAGTAGACAAAATATTATTATATTGAAAATGTTATATTTTCACAATTAACAAAAGTGCTTTTAATATGGTTCAAATTTGATGTAACCTGGGTTAGAACGCGTTGTGGATAGCTTAGTAAGAAATTATGACACGATAAGTGATCCACGTTTTTAAAAAACTAATTACCTACATTTTTACAAAATGCATTGTGAGCAGAATATGCACTAAAAGAAATATATTTTGTACGAGTAATTGTAATTGATTGAATACCTAATTGTATGTACTTACCAATAAGTTTGTATGATTATCATAAGTAGTAGGTACCTGTAATTTTGTGCAAGGCAGATCCTGCCTACTTGTATTTGAGTCAATTGATTTACGTATTTACGTCAAACCAAAAGCAATTTCAAACGTAGGGAATAAGAGTTATTTTTAATATTCTGTTGAAAAACTTTAGGTTTAATATGGTGTTCTAAAAGACGGGTTTTGAATTAACCTATAAATTGAATAATTTGTTCAAACAGCTTAGCAGTAGAATACTTGTATAGATCGAATCTAACTTTTTTCTAAAACCTTTGGGCCTGTGTTTGTTTCCAAGCGATCTACAATTATCTATTACTCCAGATAAAAATAAAGTTTATCATTTTATGCACAAAATTTTGACCATTCAGCAGGCACGAGCGACGATGGAAATGTCATCAGCAAAAAGAACACATTAGTATTTAGTGATTAACGGTAGGTCATTAATATACAATAGAAATAACAATGGTCCCAAAATACTTCCTTGTGGCACACCAAATTTGTTATATTGGTAATCGGATTTGTATGTAGTAGCAGTCAAAGTTTCATTGAGACCTTTAACCTCCATGTATTGTTGTCTATCTGCGAGGTAACTATTCAACCATTTAAGAGCAAGACCTCTAATACCATATTTTTCACATTTGTTTAATAATATAGCATGATCAACAAAGTCAAACGCCTTGCTCATGTCGAAAAATATGACAGAGACTGGTACGCGCTTGTCAACAAAGTCAATAATTAATCATTGCCAGGTTTTTCTCAACCCACGTGGGGTTCACGGTTAATATTATCATTATTTTGATTGATATTTACGTCAAATAAGGCATGAACATAAAGTTGTTGATTGTATATATTTTGTGCATCAGGTGGTGTGTGAACGCTTTTTCGGAACAAGCACAGACCCGTTTTTCGTAAAGCAATTATTTTATTGTTATAAGCCGTCCAATAATTTGTCATTTTGTCATTAGACGTGGAAACTTATGATTCGTTTTTATATACCCACGCAAGTCAAAATCTTTCACAGTTGTCCATAGCATCAATTTCCATATTGAGATAATAATTATGCTGTCACGGATCTAAAATGCAGCTAGTGCTTTGACTGACCTGCCAAAGACTACAAAAATATATGATCCAAAATTTGTATTATCAGGCTTTAATCAAAAAAGTCTGATCCTGAAAATCGAAGATTGTTTGTAGCCCTTTCGATTAATGAGATAAAAAATTCAGGAATCTCTAGCTGTGCGATGTTCAATGGCTGCCTTTTTTAGGATAACTGAAGTAAAATTTTTGTTTATTTATTTATTTTAACAAAGTTATACAATTTTAGTTTCAATAATGTACCCTTCAAACCTTCGTAGGTTTGTGTGGGTGCTCACTCACATTCATTTGATAATGTACACAGTTCTCAGATCAATAACCTACCTACTCGTAAAGAGCAGCATCTGTACTCATACATTACGGCCTCAACATTTAGTTATTCAGATACCATTTTATTAGTTTTTCATACATGCATTCTTTTTATTATCTCAATAGTCAGAAGTACTTATTAGTGACACCTTTACGATCAATTAGAAGGACTTACTTTGGAAGATAAAACTTAAATGGCCTTTTGAACGGACTGTCCTTATCCTTGATATTGGTACATTTCCCAGGGTTACGCAAGGTATTCGCGCAGGTTTCGTTGAGAAGATCTATGTTGTAGTCTGTTGTTAAGTTTGTCGTTGATGACAAAAATATATTGTTATCTAGATAATGCTGTTGTTTTATTGAAATACCCTTTCTTTTCGATACATTTTCATTAAGCAATGACTTATTGCTCGTCTAAAGGCCTACCATGAGCTATGTTTGGCTCTGTCTCTGGTTCTGGTTTTGAGTCTATGTGAGTGTTGACTAAATAAATCACTGGTGGGCACTCACACAGATTCAAAACCAGAACTAGAAACAGAGCCAGACAGAGCTCATGGTAGGCATACTGAGGAGGTATTCGAGCAAAGTTACCTATACCTACCTACATTTTTAATACAAAATCATCATCGTCAGCCTAGGAAGTGTATTGCTGGACATAAGCCTCCCTCATACTAGGGGGAACGAAACAATCTCCAGTGATGCATCGTCCAGCGATCGTCACAATGTCGTCGATCTATCGGATATGGGAGTGCCCTGCGCTTCGTCTTCTGGTTCTTAGTGTCAATGTTCCAACCAGCTGGTAAATTGCCTAGCCGTTTCATCAAACGGCACCATTCAACTAACCACCTGATTCTACTCAATGATCATCACTCAAATGTTTGTCATTGGTCCCTCCAACCTACGAAGAAGGCACAAATGAGCTGTGAGTCACAGCAAAGTTTGCTTACATCAAAGTATAGGCGCTTACTTCTTCAGAATGTCTATCCCACGAAAATTGCATTATTTTATAGCGAATTATAATTATAGCTGGGCAGTTTTAGAATTCTTTTAAAATTAAAATTAAATCTACCTAAATTGTAGGGTATCGTCGAAAGGGGATGTTCTCTTTTGGCCCACCAAGCTCAGGCCCAAATTCTTGATCCTTACGACATTGTTTGATTATAGATATCAATATTGTTATTTTTGTGATTTTTGATATTATTGTCATCACTACACGATAAATAAAAGTAGAAACCTATCGATGACCTCGCAATCATTGACTGTCAACTTATGTTTTGGAAACATTTATCTTCTTACTAAACATTTTAGCAATTCTTATAAAATATTTACTGGTTGATAAAATTCGCTATCTATCGTTCTGGGGGTGTTTGACACGCAATGTGCGTCACCGAAGATACAAACTAATGAATCCAGAACGGAGGTTGAACCCACAACAAGCTAAAAATGGTACGAGTTTTTTATGTAAAACAGTAGGTAAGGGGTAGGTAGTCCAAAAACGGGGCAGTTTAGGAGTATTAACTCTCAGGCAGTTTTTGGACTACGCCTTACTTACTGTTTTAGATAAAAGTGAGACTGACAAGAATATTTTATAGAGCCTCTCTAAAGTGATAGGGAATAGGAATAAGACTTATTCATATTGGTCCTCTAGCACTCTGCGTAGGCCTTTAGCGGCCTGCTAAGCTAGTTAGCTTAGCAGGCCGCTAAAGGCCTTCGCACACCTAGTTCGCTGGCGGTAGCGATCAGTGAAACGCTGTCAAATATCGCTGTCAGATTTGACAGCGTTTCACTGATCGCCGACGCCAGTGGCCTAGGTGTGCGCAGGCCTTAAGTCAAGTCAATAATGGCAAAAGTGCCATTTCATTTCGTTGACATTCAAGTAGCAGCGTCCAATTTAAAGATCTTCTTTTATAAAGTGTGAAGGTACACCCCTCTTCCCAGGAAGGTACGGCCACATTGACAGCGATATAGATATCGCTGTCAAATATCGGAGCTTATCACCTAGATGTGGCCATACCTTTAGAGAATATGAATAAAATGGGTAAGGTTTAGAGATGTAGATTCCCCCAATAACTAACAACAAATTTAGTCTACTCTACTAGCTGTTTTAAGGCCTGCGCACACCTAGTTCGCTGGCGGTAACGATCAGTGAAACGCTGTCAAATATCGCTGTCAAATCTCAAATCTGACAGCGATATTTGACAGCGTTTCACTGATTGCTACCGCCAGCGGCCTAGGTGTGCGCAGGCCTTTACTCAGTGCCAGTAAAAAGTGCAGTAAAAGACGACGAAGACACATTAAAATTACAACAATTAAATAGGCATGCGAAGTTTTAGAAAGAGGCAATTTCACATCCACACCTACCAAATCAAACCTACTTTTAAAATACCTAAGTACCTATACCTACCTACAGCGTTAACAGCTATCCTGTTAATATTTTGAAGGGGAATATGGTCTCTATCAATGATTTACCAGTAGGTATACACTGCTTACGCATTATCAAAACATGAATGAATGAAATGAATATTTGCTTATTCATGCTGGCTGTCGTCTCTGCTCTATATCAGATTTGTATAACACACGAAACAGTTTGACAGCTAAAATAAATGGCAAAACCATGTGTTGGAAAATCATTGGCAGGCAACCCGGCCCATTCAGAGAAATATTGGTTTACTAGAGGAAATTAACAACTGCAAATAACATACTAATAATAGTACAATTCACTGGCCTATAACTCAGTTGGTAGTAGCTCTGCCTTCTGCGCCGTAGGTCGTGGGTTCGATCCCCACCGAGAACAAATATTTGTGTGGTGAACATAAATGTTTGTTCTCTGTTTGGGTGTTATATTGTATTCTAAGTATGTATTTACAAAAAAAATGTATTCAAGTATTATATCAGCTATCTGGTTCCCATATAGCTCTGCTTAGTTTGGGGCTGTGTGAATTGTCCGCAATAAAAAAAAAAAAAAAAATTACTAAGCAAACATCATGGTAAGTGGTAACCATCGCCTATAGCAGAGCATTGCCTCGTAGGCCGTTAAAAAGAGATGGCGCTTATTTTTATTTCAAATCAGTTAGTTCAATCAGTTAGCCCCTCAAGTGAACCTTGAAAGAGCTATCTTTTCAAAACATAACCACTTGATTTTAAAAACATTATAGGTACTGATGACTGTTATGCAATCAATGATATGCAAGGTTATTTTAAAAACAAACCCTGAAAGCAAAGTTAAAAGGTCGTTGGTATTATATCTACCTATCCTTAATAATGACCACGGCAGAGATGCATTTTTTAGCAACCTCTTGATGGTTATAAAAAAAACTCCCCTTTCTGGTTTTCCCCGGGATTTTTTGCAAGATAGAGCCCAATCAACGTCTCGTTTGTGCTCAATTGTATCAAAACAAGGAACCCTGGTTCAAACCCCGAAATTGTAGTCTTTTGTGAAGAAATATAATAAATTCTTAGAAGTTTTATCGACCTTTATTCAAAGCTAGCAACGCATTTTTTTCAAGTTATTTAAATTAGAATCTAGAATCTGATGCAATTGTGTTGGCGGCGCGGTCATCTACTGGCTATCTACCAACTGCTTACTACTACATGAATGAAGCCCTCTCCGTAATGCTTATCTCGAACACAATGCGGCTCGTGCTATTTGATATGGTATCTATAGGGCTGCCAGTATCCCTGTGGCTCTCCGGAAACAAAACGACAGAAGTGAAAACTTTAACAACTAAAAATGGCTATATATAACTTTTTTACTTTTTTATAAATAATAATAAAATGCTCTGACAGTGTGTAGTATCATTCAGCTGAAACTGCCATTGCATTTTTTTCTGGTATTTACAAAATATGGGTGCAGATAATGAAAACATGTCTCTAAATCTTTTTAGAAATTATTATAATATTGTGTGTACTACTACAAGTGGCTCTGTGAGCTGTAGATCCACAAACATTGAGCAATTATTTTTATACAACTGGTTGATGGAATAAGCATATGAATTTACTGCATTTTGAGTAGCTATTCTGCTCATTCATGCCGAAGATCCTCATTACAACTTCACCCTTTTATGAGACTAGCATATAGAAAAAAAAGATCGATATTGGATCTCATACGGCGAAGATATCCAGTAGCCCACTTTTTGCCCCTTTTAGAGGAATGTTCCCCTTCAATCAAAAAAATGCATACAACCTGTGTACCAAGTTTCGCCTAGATCGGGCGGACGTACACGTCGCCTACAGGCAAGAACAAACAGACAGGCAGATAGACAGCCGAAAAAAAGCATTATTAGTTAATCTCGAAACTTAGAAATTTCGCTCGCTTCACTCGCTCAGTCAATAATTTGTAATTTGGATATTTTCGGTTCTAAACTAAATTTACATTTGTATCTGATGCAACAATGTTGACAGCGCGATCATTTAAAGTTAGTGATAATAGGTAGGTATTTCCACAGAATATAAATAAGTACGGTATTGGTTTCTAGTGTTCATCTATCTAGTTCCCATAGTACAAGCTCTGCTTAATTTGGGGCTAGATAGAGTAGTGGTGTAGGGACTGTCCACAATATTTATTATTAACTGGTTCCATCTTAGGCTGCATTTTCAATTGTGAAAAAGTTTTTTGCAATTGTCTACCCTTTACCTTACGTCACATGGTGCGTACGACAGACGCATTGGGGAATGTGCATTTCTCCAGCTTCCTCATATGGAAATTGCAAATTCTGAAAACGCCAACATTTAAAGCATAATTAGAGCAATCATTGATTTGAAGGAAAATTTAGCAGCAAAAAAAACAACGACTCTATGAGACTTTATAGGTGTGTTAGCTGTAGTAACGGCTCCACAGCTTCCTCATTCAGTGTGGGCAAACGGCTAACGGTAGAGCTATATACTAAACGCACAATTTAAGAGCATAATTAGAGCACCCGGCATAAAAAAAATCAAGTCTCTAGCTCGAAAACTCTTTGAGTTAGAAGACTATAACAACGTGTTTGCTGGGAAGCCATTTCTCCAGCTAACACATGTGTTAGAAATGATCTCAGGAATGGCTATAGCTAGAAAGTTGCTTGATATCTCCAAATTTAGAGCAAAAAATATCATGGATGCTGCAAATATTTCAAGTGTCTAGGTTCAAAACTAGCACGCAGGTAAGGCGGCCGCGTGGACGCACAACAACCAACGTAGTTGCTACCGATATTTGATAGAACGCTTTGCACTTGCATCATGCAACACGTGCTCTTTGGAAAACCGCAGAGCATTCAATAGTTGCATACCTTTTAATATGTAATACCTACTTGCAATTGGCTATGGTTGTTAGAGCTAATACATTTAAGTATATTTTTTTTATATTATGGACTATATACACAACACTATCTAGCCCCAAACTAAGCAGAGCTTGTACGATGGAACCAGAAAGCTGATATAACTATACTTATGTATTTTTTTGTAAATACATACTTAGAATACAATATAACACCCAAACAGAGAGCAAACACACGTTCACCACACAAATACTAGTTCTCGGTGGGGATCGAACCCCTAACCTACATACGGTGCAGAAGGCAGGGCTACTATAACAACAGAGCTAGCGTCCGTAAAGTGACCGTATCAAACCTGAGTAGGTTTGATACGGTCATTGCTGACTGATAATGTGCTGATAAAGCATAGTAAGCATTTGTTTTTACTGTTTTGAGAAATATTTACTACATCGTTATCTAGTTCGGTTGTTTTAAAGCTTGTATGCTCTTTTTACAAGTCTAATCTCTCTAATGTCACAAATAAGTCATTAATTTAGGAAGTACATTTAAATGAAAACGTTTTTTAAAACGGTATTAATAACAAAACCGGTATACGATGCGGTTAAGAAAAGCAGTCTATTCTAGTTCGCCTAATGAGACGGCCACTCGGTTGTCCTCATTTCAGTTGCAAGCGAGTTCAAGAGCAAGCCTCTAGACAAGCGGCCGTCGAATAAACGAGTCCCATAACCACCTGGTGCAAGTTATGTTACCCCTCTAGACAAGCGGCCGTCGAATAAACGAATCGAATAACCACCAGATACAAGTTATGGCAACCTTGGAATTTTCAAGTCAAGAGTGAACAAGTGGCGTGCTACACCTTAGGCTGCATTTTCACTTTCCATCAAGTGTGATGGCAGTCAAACGTTTAGCTATCACCAAAAAAAAAATGTTACCACTCCAGACAAGCGGCTGTCGAATTACAGATACTTTCGTTTTAGAGGAGCCTCTTCGAGGTGCACTTATCTTTGACCAAACCTGGCTCGAAAGAATAATGTCATGACAGAATGAGAAAGTGAGATGGGATGTGGAATGAACTTTATTTCCGCTTAAAACTACCTACTTATTGGGGGCATCCTGTATTTAATAAGTATAAGTTTTGCCACGACAAATGCTTAGGCAAAAGCAGACGACATTGAACGAACTATTACATCAGCAAACAGCATTGATATAACATGCATTAGGTATGCATACTGCTAAATTGCTGATGCGACTGAAAATATTTTGTTACAATTTAACGTTTAGTAAGCATCAGTCAAAAATATTTTTTGAAGTGAAAACTTCTTTATTTGAGTTTTTTTTTAGGTGGGAAATGATTTTCTTCCCTGAAAAAAACAATGAGCTCGCGTCATCGTCACCTTTTCGGTACAGATTGGCAAGCTTCTCTAACAATCCTCCCATCCGATTTTTAGCGTCGGGTGATTTCAATTTCTCACTTGTGTCGGTTTTCCCGAAGTGCCATGCACGACTTTTTATTGTGCTATGCTACTTAGTTACCATTCACTCATAGTGAATTCAGTATGTCCTCAACCTTACTTTTAATCAGACTTTGGTTTGCCGTTTATGTATGTTTGCATCGGCAAAAAAATACATTGTCCTACAAATTAGATTAGACGATACGAGCGGTGCTTATGATATGAAAGCACTGGCGGTCTAGTGGTAGTGGCCCCCCCGCCTTCCGAACCTAAAGTCGTGGGTTCAAATCCAGTCGTGTACCAATGAGTTTTCCTGTCGAAAAAAGTATCTGCACTATGCCCGTACTCTCAAAACGGTGAAGGTAAACATCGTGAGGAAACCAGGGCGTATCGTACAACCATAAAAATTTCGAGCAACACGTGTAAAGCGTCACGCAAAAAGGGCCCGCCAGCGACAGCGGCCTAGTTGCGGAAACCAGTCCGCATACCAAGTGCGGATGATAAATTTGCCAATTTTTTTGCGGTGATGAAGCTTCAAAACTTCTTAGAAGTTTATGAACCGAAAATACAAATAAAGCACGAACCGATTTCGGGTCAGATGTCAAAGTGAACATACTGCGATTATTGAAACGCACTCTTTGCGTTTCAATAATCTTCTTTCCAAACTAGCCAAAACCATCACGATGCCGCAGTATGTTCACTTTGACATCTGACCCGAAATCGGTTCGTGACCGATAGAGGTACCTACTCTGCTCCAATTCCATCCGGATCACACTTGATTCGAGATCAAAAGAGCACCCGTGTGCAATGTATTCACTTCACTTCTTCTTTTTTGGCTGCTGCGATTAAAAGTCACAATTTTTTCAGTGTCCGTTTCATGCTAGTGTCATAAACTTAAAATGGAGAAGAGAGAAGAAGAGTCGTAAAAAAATAGCCAGTATACATAATAATAATGATCGAAGGTTGTGACAGAAAACATAATAATAAAAAGCATAATAATTTAAAACCAAGATGAACAATGTCTTCAACCGACTACAAAAAGCTGAAAGAGGTTATCAATTCGCCAGTTTATTTTAAGTTTGACGATAAATGCATAATTTAAAATGGTGTCGAATGCTACTATAAAAACTCGTTCGCTTTTTGTTTCTTATTACTTCCCACCGTTCTTCCCCGATGGGTACGAGCGGGAAGTTTTAAGAAAAATACTAACGAGTACTTAATCCATTTTTTCCATACCATTCGGAAAAAATATTAAGTCAGTGAATTATTTTCTTATTCTCTATAATCGAAAAAATTCTAGGAAAATTTCCATTATAATATAAACTTAATAAACTCTTTTTAGATTAGGAATTAACGTACAATAGTCTACAGTCTACACTACATGATGACCACGATGAATGGTGATAAATTACCAATAATGAATTATCTCTGTTTAAGTGTTTGCGCTTTTGAGGCTTGGAGTTCCGTACAATGTAGGTATTTTCAGAGCGGCTAAAACGTTGGTCTGCAAAAATGCTAGAAACCTCGACCATTTATAAAAAAAAAACAAGTAATATTTATTTCAGACATAAATCCATAATTTGTTAGTACCTAATCAAAATTATAATAACTCATCTAAGGCTTAGGCGTCTTTTCGATTGCGGTTTTCTGAATATGTCCGAGATTTCTTTGATAGTTAACTCCTAAGTTTTTAAAAACAAGTGCACACAAAAGAAAATCATATACAACGTGTATCAAAATATGTGTACTATCCTGAAGGGGGGTGAATTTCCACCCCCCGGGGAACAACTTTTGTTCAACGACTTTTCGAACTTCGATTGGTATCTCTGAAAAAAACTGCAACGAAGTTTCAACATTAACAGCTGACTTTATACAAAGTGACAACCCTAAACTCAGCTACAGAGGTAGTAGGTAGTAGTAGTAGACCTAGAGGTAGTAGGTCAAGGGGTCAAGGGGTTACAAGGATAGGGTTGTCAATTTATTTAGGCATTATGAAATTAAATATTTTTGTATGGGAAACTGAAAATAGGAATTTTTAATTATCTCCCCTCCACAACTGATCACCATTGTGGTCTGAAACCCCCCACCTTCGCATAGTACACATATTTAGATACACCTTGTATATGTGATCATCTTCGGTATAAGTATACAATTTATCAAAATTGTGTATCCTGTTAACTAGTCAGATATTTATCGACATAATCAAATATCCATGACCAAGGTTCTATAAATTTGTAGGTACCTACTCAAGATAGTACCACTAAAATGGATGAACAAAAATGAAGAAAAACTATGATAATTCGTACTTTTAAGAAAAGCTATAAGTACAATTAAACATAATCATTATTGAACCATAAAATGCTACTAAGATAAGATGAATTGGACAAAAAAATTGTCTGTCATTATTGTCCAATAATTATTCATTTACGAAAACAATTTTATTAATAAGCATAGCAAAATCTAAAAAGTGTGTCGTTTCAAAGTGATTCTTGAAATTCAACTGAATTAAGACTATTTTGATTTTGATTTTGTCATTAGAAATTTTGTCATTAGAAAATAACTTTAAAGGCGATGACCAACGTCGATAATTATACTTCTTACTCGCACATTTTGAAGCTTTGAAAGCATCACTGAGCATATTTAGCGAAAATCGTGAGCCACTATCTTTGGTGCCATCCGAATGAGTTTAGCAAAGAAGTAATTTTGATTCTGTGTGCAATTGGATTGCACACTATACAGTTGGTCGCCATTTTCGTTATATAGGTTCAGTGCCTTCTGCGCCGTGGTCGTGGGTTCGATCACCACCGAGAACAAAATTTTTGTGTGGTGAACAAAGATAATATGTTCTCAGTCTGGGTGATAACTATATCGTATTCTAAGAATTTATTTCAAAAAAAATATATAAGTACTATTATTAATCAACTATTTGGTTCTCATCGTACAAACTCTGCTTAATTTGGGGCTAGATAGTGTTGTGTATATTGTCCATAATATAGAAAAAAAACCTAAATGTGTTAGCTGTAACAACTATAGCCAATTGCTAGTAGGTATTGAATATTAAAAGGTATGCAAATATTTATTGCTCTGTGCGGAAAAGCACGTGTTGCATGATGTATTTATATCAACTATTTGGTTCCCATCACAGAGCACCAAACACGCTTTTCCCATAGTACAAGCTCAGTGTTGTGTGGATTGTCCACAATATTTTCTTTATTTATTTATCTTTCAAAAGATCAGTCAAAGAGTCCGAGAAAGAAGTTTGTTTCACCGAGTTCAGCTTCTTAATTCGTTTTTAAAATCATTAAAGCGAAAAAGCAGTATTTTGATAAAATACCTAACAATAGGTATTTTCAGAAAAAAACTACCTATTGACAGAAAAAAGTTTTTTCAAGTACAGAATATTCCAAAAATATACCGAAACCGATGTTTTTATCAACTAGCTAAATAATAGCTCAACCGACCATTTAAATGTAATTTAGGATAACTAGACATAAAATTGATTCTATTTTAAGAAAATAATCATACCTACATACTTTTTTTGTTCAATTATCTGCTAAGTTATACAAGGTCAAAGGTAATAGAATTTTTTTAGCTAGTTCAGTATTTAATCCACTTTTAGAAAGGAAACTAATGCCAATCCTATAACTAATAGATAGGTAGGTACATTTGTTAAGCAATAATCACTGAGAAAAATGTAAAGCTGAAAGTTTCGTAACGAAGGTGGATTTATTCGTAATGAAGGCGAAAAAACGACCGACCGTGCTTGAACGAAAAACGCCTCCTAGGTTGGAGGCGTTTTACGCCTTAAGCGTGAGGCGCAACAAATAAGCAGCAATAATACTCTATAATGTGTGTTTTAGACGTATGTTTTTACAGATTAGCCTTAAATAAAAAGCTATTAACGTGGTAAGTCAGATAGGATCGACGAACTGACGATGGGATTCAACTTCTGGTAAGGCGATATAAACGGTAAAGAAGGTGCTCGGGTCACACACGTAAAATTTTCTTAGAGTAATGTCCGACGTATCATTGTGCCCCAATTAACCTCTGGTAAGGCGTTTTACGCCTTTTCTTACTGCTGTTTAATTTGTTCACAAAGTGTTTTGAATGTTTCTTAAATTGTAATTCGCTTCTAGTAAGGCGTTTTAAGTCTTTACTGACTGTGGGTTTAACCTGTCCACTAAGCGTTGTCAACGTTTACTAAGTCGTAATCGACTTCTAGCAAGGCTTTGTACGTCTTACCTTACTGTAGTTTAATCTGTTCATTAAGTGTTTTCAACGTTTACTAAGTCGAAATCGACTTTTTGTAAGGCGTCGTACGTCTTACCTTACTGTAGTTTAAGCTGTTTACTTAGTCATAATCGACTTCTAGTAAGACGTCGTACGTCTTATCATAATGTAGTTTAACCTGTTCATTAACCGGTATTGATGTTTTTTTAAGTCGTTATTCATTTCTAGTAAGGTGTTTTACGTCTTTACTTACTATGGGTTTAACCTAACCATTAAGCATTTCCAACGTTTACTTAGTCGTATTTGCCTTCTAGAAGTTGTTTTAGAATGTTTCATACGATTAAGCAAGCCGTATCGTACGGTAATTTTTGCTTTCTGTACGAGCAGAAACGTTTTATGAAGACCGGAAAAAAAGCCCTTTAACGGCTGGTAACGCTGTTCCCTAAGGGCATGATTGACTTGCTTTACTATCATTTAGTTCATACTAAGGGCATTGGGCCGCTCAAAGTTCACTCTAAGGTAACCTTATCCTTCACATGAACTTCATGATAGTAGATCAGCCAAACATGCCTTCAGTGAGCAGCGTAGCCTGCTGCTCTCAGAAAGCTGTTCTCCCAGTCTTTGTAAGATTCTGAAATTAATAGAACAAAAATTTATAAAGCACCTCAATAACAACTGGTTACCAAAATATGTACTACATAGACTAGTATTTTCTCAACCCAACAGTTTAACCTCAACCTAGCCTAATAAATAAGCCGATAGCTTTTGTATGTACTAGAAATAATAGTGGTATTGCAATAAAACCATTCAATAAAAATTTATAAATAAAAATCTGTATTTGAAAATCAATTTAGATAGGTATTTAACTATTTAAATACTTAAAACAAGATAAAATCGTCTTGGAGAATGCCCTTTTCGTTGTAAAGCTTTTGTAGGCGCGCATTTGCTGTTATTGCCTGCAGGCTAGCTCCTCTCATGGCATCGCTCCTTCCTCGGCAACCGTTATTGCAAGTGAAGCCTTCTCAACCGGATCACTTTCAACTGAAATAAAATAATGTATTTCTTAGGAAATAGTTATCGCAAACCACAAAGTAGAGCATTCTATAATGGTAATTAGTACAAGTATTATGTTTATCTAACCAAACTAAGACCTGTTTGTTATTGACGAAAGTATCGTCAATAATAGTATTAGAGGACAGGTCGGCCTGACATTGCAGGTTCTAAGTCAGAGAAATCGTTTGAATCACTGATAGCAAATGACAAGTACTTACAGTTATAGGTATATGCAGTACGCTGCATAGATGACTGTCTAATCCTTTTTAAAAAGTTCTCCAATACTGCTTGCCCATGATTGAAATCACTCTTGAAGTTTGGTGTTTGGATTTACTTCTAGCCATTAATAAATAGGCCAATTATTAGTTGTTTGGAATCCAGGAAGCCATTAACAGCCTGTTAAGTAGCCCGTCCTCTTTGCGTATTATGTAAAGTACACCTTATCTGAAAAAAATAAACAATTAATTTACCTAACTTTAAAAACTTCTTTGTACCAATATACAAAATTAAATGCAAAAGCTCAGAACTGAAAACACTAAGTTTTATAAATCATTTTTCGATCGTGTTTCCAACACAACCAGAATCTAGGAAGTAGGTAGGTACCTAAACTTATCAAATACAAAACATAATTAGGTTCAAAAACATCAAGGAATAACTGAGTTTGATACAGGTACTCTACTAACCTCGAAATGACGTATCAATCAGGTGTGTGCCCCATTTTGTTAATAAATGTATGGGATTCTGGTCTGCCGCGTTCGAAGCACGAAGATGTTTGTCTGGTTGGCTGCTGCTGATAGGTCTGTCTTGGACCTCGGTACATCTGTTTGTCTGTGCTTCCATACACTGACACAGCCAGCAGCGTTCAGAAAATGAGGGAAAATAAAAAAACCCGCTAAATTAAACTTTGAATGACTCAGAACGAAACCAAACACTCCATCCAAACTCAAACCAAACTGACGAATGAAACAAGTCGATACTCGTGGGCAGTGCTGCCAACTCGACTACTGCAGATTATGCTAGTGGTGGGTGTTAAAAATTACAAAATAATATTAAATAAATATTCAAGACAATCTACTCAACACTATCCAGCCCCAAACTAAGCAGAGCTTGTACTATGGGAACCGGATAGCTGATATAATACTTACACACATTTTTTTTGTAAATACATCTCAGAATACAATATAACGCCCCAACAGAGAAAAAACAACTGTGTTCACCACAAATATTTGTTCTCGGTGGGGATCGAACCCACGACCTACGGCGCAGAAGGCAGAGATTCTACCAACTGAGCTGAGAGGCCAATCAAAAATATGCTATACGTAATCTTTAAGCCAAAACTGTACTGCATTACTAACTGCCTGTGTCATAATTATGTGTGTCAATTGGCCTATGCTCCAAGCATAGTTCGTGTAGTTAGCACACAGCACAGAGCAAAAGTAGGTATTGAATCTCGTTCGTCAGGGTTCCAACCAAAAAGCGAGTAAACTCAGGGAATGATTCTAAATGGGTGTTTTCACGGATATTTGATTTGTATTGATTTTTTTTATGTTTATTACCACATAACTCGTAAACTAATTTGAAAAATTATATCTTAACTTTACTTTCAGATTAGTGCCATAGAAATTTCATCATAATCGGTTCGTCAGTTTTGACGTTGGGTTTTCAAGTTTATATACTCTCTCTCATACAGTCATACAAACCAAGGTTATTTGCCTTAGTAGCTGGCAGCATTATTGAGATTTTCGTTGTACCTACGATAAGTGCCTTACAAAGATGTATCTCTCAGTAACTAGAGAGCTTTTTTAAACTTAACCCACCAAATGACTGAAAGTCGTTAAAATAATAAAACTGAGTAAAATATAGTTTTCTTCCACCAAATTAAATACAAATATTTGCGGACATTCCACACAACACAGTCTAGCCCTAAACTAAGCAAAGCTTGGTAATATGAGAAACAGGTAGCTGAGACCTATATTACCTAAATAGGTATCAAATTTTTGTAGACACTGGTTTAGGTTCTTCGCTTGATCTAAGTAGATACCTTCCTACAGGAGTACAGGGCTTGTATGTAGAAGCGAGAGCTCTGTCTTTGAATAATAGCAACAAGGAGTCATAGAGCGTAGCAAACTTTTTTCAATGGAACAGCTATTAATGGGTATGGTTTATTAAACAGCGCTATGATTCAATAGGAACCTCTCTAATAAAACACAATGAAACACTTAAGTGGGTAGAGTACCTACTTAAGTATTTAGGTAGGTAATGTACAAATCTGCCTACCTATCTATTACCTAGGATCGTACTTATGTAGGTTTTGTACGTTTGTATAAATAGTTACGAAAGTATTATCCGTTGAACGTTGCCATATCTACGGTTTCATTCACAGAATATGTAAGTCGCCAGGTGACGTTATTTCACCATTTGATCAGTCGTAACCTGAGCATTATTTAGCCTTTAATATAGACAAATATTGCTAAATTTACGGTTATATTAGCCAAATATGTATGCCGTTATTAGGCTTTTTTAAAGTTTAACTATATAATATCTCAAGTACCATCCACTCTATCTTAAGGTGAATATTGCTATATATACGGTTTCATTTACTGAATATGAAAGTCGTTAAATGAAGTTATTTCACCGTTTGGTTAGTCTTACCTCGATCGTATTTTGCCTTAAGATACGGTAAATATTGCCAAATTTACGGTTAAATTGGACAAATATGTATGGCGTTATTAGACTTTTTAAACGTTTGATTAAATAGTAATTTAAGTATCATCCGCCCTACCATAAGGTGATTGTTGTCTTATCTACGGTTTAATTAACCGAATAAGTAAATCGTTTTATGATGTTATTCACCGTTTGATTAGTCGTAACTTGATCGTATTTCGCCTGATGATAACACTAATATCACCAAATTTACGGTTATATTGACCAAGTATGTAAGTCGTTATATGACGTTATGTAACCGTTTAACCAGTCGATATCTTGAGCATGTATTGCCTTATGAAAAGGTGAATATTGCCGTATTTACGTTTATATGTGCTGTATATGTATGCCGTTATAAAACCTAATGTTACCATTTGATTCGTCAAAACCTGAGCATATTTCGCCTTATAAAAGGGCAAATGTGGCCACATTATACCTCTAAGTTGCCGAATTCATACGTCGCTGAAAGACTTTAAGTTTACGTTCAATTTTTTGTGACTAAAGTATATTCTGCCTTATTGTAAGGTGAATATTGTCATTCTTAAGATTATTTATGCCGCTTTCGAAAGTTTGTTTATGACTTAGGTTTAAGTTTGTTTAGTTTTTATTAAAGCATATATCGCCTTAATTTAAGTTAAATTTTGCCTTAATTACGGTGATATTCAACACATATTCAACGTCGTAAATTTAAAGCGTTTTCAATAGTCCATTACTGCTGTATTAACAGTGTTAAGTTGGATTCCAAGACTACCTTACGGTAAGTCATTTGAGACGGTTCGTGTTTATCATAAGAGACGTACCAGTTTATCCCAAACGAATAGTAAAGTCAAATTAACCGTAAGCGTTTCAAAATCGCCTCGCGTCATTACAATTCAGCCGTCAAAGGTGGAATTCATCTTAGGCCAGAAATCCATTTTTCTCAGTGTATAATATACGTTCAAGTCATCTAAGTGTTCGGCGGTGGCGATCAGTGTATCGCTGTCATATTTAACAGCGTTACACTGATCGCCATAGCACAATGCTTAGATGTGCGCTACACAGAATACTTTCAGTATTTTTCAAGATTAGTCCGCACAAATACAGACAGACAAATAGAACGCGGCAAGGAGTCATATTTGAGATCTAAATATTTGTAACGGCCAAAACCGCCAGTCCAGGATTTGAACTAAAACCTTGAGATCCATGAGACCATTAATAAGAGGTAGTATTATTTCTTCTGCGTCAATAGCTTGTTTTTGTTTAGGTAAAAAGTCTAAATTAGAAGCTTGTTTTCAGTTTCTGTCCGATAACAGCGCGTAAAACATGCGTCACATTTGCTACAAATATTTTTCGGTATCATTTTCATTGATTTTAAATACGTTCAATCATAGCTGGTTGATATGCAATCAAAACAAGTGGATAAGAATAAAATTAATACTTATTCTAAGTTATGTGTGTCATGTGAATGTTGTAGGAGGATCTACGTCATGAACAGCTGATAACGAAGTTTATCATTTGAAATGAGTTTACTATGCGCGTAGTTTTATAAAACGTTATCAATAAAGCACAGAAAAAAAACCCAATTCATGAATCAAACTGTCAAATATTTATTCTTATAGGGATCGTCCTAATTGGGCAACGATCGTACGATCAATCGCTTAACGATTTCGTCACACGACGAAACACATACTTACACATTTCTTTAGTTTAGAGAGTGTCCTAATTGAAGCTTGAAGTCATCGTAAGATGTCGCATACGCAGTTTCATCGTACGATGAAATCGCATCGCACCATGGCGCGATCGATGGCCAATAAGGATGATCCCATTCAAATATTTAGGTTCGGGTTTTGAAGTACCATTCTACTTTGGATGACACGGAGAATTAAATTCTAAGCAACGCTCATTCATCCAAGTTGTTTGGAAAATATTACTCGCTTCGCTCGCTCAACGACGCTAAACAACCAACTTCTAAAATAATTTTAAGTCGGCTAAAAACTAACTGACATCGCCGCAGTTTTTGTCACCTTCACTGCTTTGCCAACAGTCTATCGAGCACAAAAATGTCTCAAAGTAATACGATGATAATATTGCGTCATGTATTTTGCGTTAGAAGAATGTTTGATGATTATGGAAAGTACCTACCTTAGTGTTTCCTTGAACGCTTGAAATAGTCAAAATATTTTTCATCAGAAAATAACGTATTAATTATCAATTAAAAGTGTCGACATCTACAAAAAAAGCAGCCAAGTGCGAGTCGGACTCGCCCATGAAGGGTTCCGTAGCACGACGAACTACAAAAACCTTTATATTATGTTACTTGATGTAACATAATAAGGTTCTTGTAGTTCGTCGAAAGGAAATTGCGGTTTACGGTTTATGACGTTTAAAAAAAAAACTATTGACTGGATTTCGTTCAAACCAAATATCGTTGGAAGTTTACATAGTAATGTACAACATATATTTTTTTTGGATTTATCATTCTCTTATTTTAGAAGTTAGAGGGGGGGGGACCAACTTTTTTCTACTTTGGAAGTGTCCCTCGCGCAAACTATTCAGTTTAGAAAAAAATGATATTAGAAACCTCAACATCATTTTTGAAGACCTATCCATAGATACCCCACACGTATGGGTTCGATGAAAAAAAAAATTTTGAGTTTCAGTTTCAAGTATGGGGACCCCCAAAATTTATAGTTTTAGAAAAAAACGATATTAGAAACCTCAACATAATTTTTGAAGACCTATCCATAGATACCCCACACGTATGGGTTCGATGAAAAAAGATTTTTTGAGTTTCAGTTTCAAGTATGGGGACCCCCAAAATTTATAGTTTTTTTTCTATTTTTGTGTAAAAACCTTAATGCGGTTCACAGAATACATCTACTCACCAAGTTTCATCAGTCTAGCTCTTATGGTTTCGGAGAAAAATGGCTGTGACACGGCCGGACAGACAGACAGACAGACAGACAGACAGACAGACAGACAGACAGACAGACAGACAGACAGACAGACAGACAGACAGACATGACGAATCTATAAGGGTTCCGTTTTTGCCATTTGGCTACGGAACCCTAAAAACAAAAATTCAACGCTTTTAAAAATAGTGCGGGAAATAAATAACATTCGTATAATTAGAGATTATTTACTTTAAGGCGTTTTTTTATTATTTCTGGAAAGGGGTGGTGGTTGTGGGAGGCAAAAGTTTCACGGACTTTATTATGTCTTTTCTATGTATGATTTAATACTTTTCTATGTATTAAATCTAAATAATGAAATTTAATTCAAGGACATTGAAATTATTTAGAATATACGGTCATCAATCATCATTCAGAAGGCTCCTAAACGTTGTAGAATGATCAATAATATTCTTGAATGATCTAGAATAATCAAATTTAATTCAAAGACTATCCCGGGCAACGCCGGGGTTCGCTGCTCGTGTTGGTATTAAATGGGATGATCAATGTTGACTTGATAATATGATCTCTATTAGGTACTGCAAGTAAAATTATAGTTGACTGGCCTCTCAGCTGGTTGGTTGGTTGGTTGGCTCTGCCTTCTGCGCTGTAGGCCATGGGTTCGATCCCCACCGAGAACAAATATTATCTTAAGTATTAATGTCAGCTATCTGGTTCTCATAGTACAAGCTCTGCTTAGTTTGGGGCTAGATAGTGTCGTGTTGATTTTCCAAAATATTTATTTATTTATAGTGACTAGGTACATAACACTTATTTTTGTTCTATGTTATTAGGTACCTACCGCAAGTATACTATCTTCCTTCTTGTTATTTTCATTGTTTTAGTAATTTTCCTTGTTTTTACAATATCAAGATGATAAAAATAAGATGACGAAGTTAGTAAAAGAGAATGGGAAAAAAACAACTCTCTATTATGATGGTAATAACAATATTTTGCGAACACTGATAAAAAAATATTCTAGTAATAATATTCATACTGCTGACGTAGGATTTTAATAATTTGTTTTGTTGTTGTCATACGATTTCGGCCTACGTCATCTAAAGAAAACTCTTTACAGCCTTGTAAATTTTACTATACACTCCTATTTTGTAACCACCAGAAAAAAATAAGGACGGTTTTAGCTGATGCTACTTATGACACTAGCTCGCCCCGTTCCCGTTACTTTTTCGGGATAAAAAGTAGGTATATCGTGTCCTGGTTCTAAGCTACCTCCTTATTTTCAGCCAAATTGGTTTAGCTGTTCTTTAGTTATAAAGAGTGTAACTAACACGACATTCTTTTGGATTGTTGTTCGTATTTTTGACTAAGTAGGTACCAAACCAAGTTTCGCATTTTATAGCTAAGATTATTGTTCATCAGTTTTGAATAGGCTACCTATACTTTCAAACAAGTTATAATGCGATCGATATTTTTAATAGTTTTTACCTCTCCTCCTTCAGAATCCGAGATTATTTATTTAAAAAAACAGATAATCTCAAGTATTTATCACGGAAACTACTTGGAGATTTTTATAGAGTCATCATCATCATCCACAGCCCGACTTCCCTCACTGCTGGGTATAGGCCTCTCTCTATACCTATGTCCAACTCATGGCAGTCCCGTACTGGTCTCATCCAGGCCTTGCCGAAGATGTTCGTCACATCGTCTGCTCATCTTGCCAATCGTAGAGTCCTGTACTTACTGTATAATCTCTTAAGAGGGAACAACACAGGCGACTCTCCATACAAACGTAGACCCCTATTACCTCCCTGGATAATGCCTCTAGAGTAACCATTTTGTCTCATAAAATCCAAATTTGCTATATACGTGCTCGTATGTTTTCCTTTTTTTCAGAAACTTATTTATAGAGAAAATATCACCTCCAATTCATATTTCATATAAATCATATGAGGGTCATATTTTCTTTATCAATAAGTTTCTGAAAAAAAGGAAAACATACGAGCACGTATTTGGCAGATCTGGATTTTATGAGACAAAATGGTTACTCTAGTAGAGGCATTATCCAGGGAGGAAATAGGGGACTACGTTTGTATGGAGAGTCGCCTGTGTTGTACCCTCTTAATTTGTATTTATTTGGAGGGCGTCTATAAGGGTTATAATATACCGGCTGCCGCCGTAGTCGGCACGAGCCTAGCAAGTAAAATTACATAATTCAGAGACTGCTATTCTAGGCGCGTGCCCGCCGGCTATATAAACCACGCGCAACACGCAACTTCACTCATTCACAACTCTCCACTCACACATGACTGCAAGATTCTAACTCGTGGCAATGATCTACAATCACATGCATCAACTAACCCTCGTGCAACACAAACTCAAATACGAACATCTGTGGCATAGTGACAATTGGTGTGACGGTCACTCTCCAATATTCGAGCATCAACAGAGATAGCAGAAGTCCTTCAGATCGAGTGCATCAATTATAAGGTAAATATTATTTGTTTTATATCATGTCATCATTAAGCTGGTAATTAATTAATATAGGCATAATTATTATGCCTATTTAATTAATATATTATAAATATGCCTCGTCACAGATTAAAAATAAACAATTCAATGCTTGAGTAGGTATAATTACTTTGCATTCAAATAATTTTTACAACCATTATTATTAATTAGGCGACTCCACTCACGTGGTACCTACGTTTCCAGATTTTTAAGACAGCATTTTACTTTAATTTATGTGCCATGCCATTACTCTCAAACGGCGAAGGAAAACATCGTGAGGAAACCGGCATGTCGTAGAACCTAAAAAGTTTGAAAACAGGTGTCAAGTGCACAAAAGTAGCCTCTTTGAAGCGCGCTTAAAATCCTTTCACAAGACTTCGGAAAAACCAGTGACACGATAGGAAGACTAGGCAGTTATTCCAAATTTCATTAAAATCCGTTCAGCGGTTACGGAGATAAGTGAGAACAAACATCTCACAACTCACTCAAACTTTCATATTTAGGTTTAATACACAAAATTTTTCGATACTTATCCATAATTTTTTATCACCCCGAACCATGATGAACTTTTTATTTACGTCATAAATAGTGATAAAACTGTCGTTAACCGTTACTTCCAAACTTGCAAATTTTTGATAAAGCATATCGATAGGACTCTCTGCCACTTGGCCAACGATGGTCTTGTAGAAATGCCACCTTGGATGTGCGAAGACAGAACTTGGGGAGCTTTATAAAAGGAAAATCTTGCAAATCTATTGGTGTCTAGTCGATTTGTAAGCTGATCTGTAGTAACAGTATCGTATGTTAGCTGTTCACGCTCCAGTACTTTTTATCAGGGCTGACACGCACTGTGAACATTTTCCTCCTCTATAGTTTGACACTTTCTTCAGCTGGTTCCAAAACCAAATAATTTTTAGTGTAGGCTTTCAGGAACATTTAGTCAAACTATTTGATTATGTATAGTTTTTTTAATAATTCCCTAGTACAAATAAAAATCCCATCATATCCAACCCTATACAATATGGTCAAAACGCAACCACTAATATGATTTCTTAATCTTTTACAGAGCGGGTCTCCGATTATTCGTACCCAGTCTGCTTTGTGAAGCAAACGTAGCAGTCGACGGCAACTTTTTTGAGAAAAAATAAGTAGCGAAGACAAGATGGCCAAAGTACAGTCGCATTCTGAGATGAGTCTCGCAGCCCCCATGCCCGTAGTCCAAGACGAAGACATCGATCTGGTGGCCCTGACCATGGCAGCCCTTCGGTTCGTGAACCCATGGACCGTGGAGGCCAAGCCCCAGTGGTCGGACCGGATAGTACCTGGAACCCCCGAAGCTAAAGACCGGACCATCACCCTCGCGGAAGTATCATGCCATGACACGCCCAATGATTGCTGGGTGGTGATCTACGACCGCGTGTACGATATCTCCACATTTCTCGATGAGGTAAGCATGTCAAATTTAGGTCAATGTTAATCTTTATTATAGCTAGATTGCAATGTTACCTATAGTATGCCAAATATGAAAAGCTCTTATAAAAAAACTACTGTATTTCAACTCAAGATCTCCTACAGATTTCCATGACATGTCTTCAAGACTAATATTATTTTCCTTTTATTCCAGCATCCCGGTGGAGTAGAAATAATGCTGGAATACGCCGGCCGAGACGCGAGTACAGCTTTCAGAGGGTCTGGTCACTCCCGCATGGCGACCAAAGCGCTGGAGCGGTTCCTAGTGGGAGAGCTACCCATGCCAGAACGCATGTACCGACGACCAGGTGGCATCCGCCTTAGCGATATACCCGAATAAGAGAAGGCTAGAATATCCTTCTCTTTCAAAAGTCGGCCCCTTAAATACGTCAAGATTTTCGGAAAGAAGAATCTCACGTTTAAGCTTAGAGTAGCTTGCCCAGTAGTATAGTTAAGATGTATAGATTCCAACAGAATTAACAAGTAGTCTGCGCTAGATAGTGTACCGAAGGAATAATAATATTAGTCCAATGAAATGGCGCTTTGAAATAATAGTTTGTTAACCTTAATAATGTCAGGGTTCAGGAGCTTAGATAAGGTCTCCATTTGTGTACTTAACGAGTGAGAACTGGTGCGGAGTTACGAACGTGGACAGTTGTCAACCGCCATTTTCACTTCGTATCGCTTTAATGCATTTATATAGGTGTAGGTCTGGGCATCGGTGTAATGTTTTAAATTCTACTTAAGCCCCTATAGTTAAGTATTCAGTATTAATTACTAGTTTTTATAGGCTTCTCGATTGGTGTTTTAACTTAATTGTCCCTATGCTTAATTAGTTTGCAAATAAATGTTATAAATTATACATTTTTTTTATTTATCATCGATTCAAAATATCTTGGTGAACTTTCGCCTTTGAGAATTTTTATCTATCGAATATACTGATATGAATGCGTGTATTCTATAGGTCTTTATAATTTATACAATTTTGTAGGATTAAAATAACTTTTATTAACAAAATCAGTCAACAATAAATACTAAAAACCGTAACGAAATGTAAATGAGATCAATAAAAATATGAATAAAAAACTAACGTATTCAAATCACATTTTCTTTCCAGTCCTGAAACAATTAAAAACATCGAATTAGGTTAGTTTTTCTAAACAAAATACTAATACATAAATCTACAACACCCTATATATTATTAGCATCGTATCGTAGTAGTGGGGTGGGTCGTAGTTCATTGCTAACAAGTCGATAAAGCAGATAAATACTACTATATACTAGATTTTCTATTGTGTCTGAAACTTACTACATGCATAGTATATGTCATACAAAACAATGCAGGTATAAATTAAAATTAAGATAGATAAGCATTATTTGGGTTAGAAGCGAAAATCAACATCGCTAGAAGTGATCGTAACATATAGAAAGTGCGCGCAAGATAATAAGTTTGCGCGTCGAAAACATGGATAAAATGGACTGGAAACATATCTTCCGACCAAAACATGAATGGGAAAATCGAAATTGCATTGCGTTTAAGGGGGTACGATTTCCATACAAACTTAATTATACAACTATGGGCGAATAAAGTATTAATGTACACTGAAATAGCTGTAATAGGCTTTTACAGTGGTCCTTATTACCGGCCAGTTATATAAAGTTGGAGTGGTAGCCGTTGGTCGTGGCAGTTGGGGCTTCAGAAAAAGAACTAACAGACTTTTACGACTATTTTGAGACATATGTTTTAAGCTCATTCGGGTATTCAATGCCGAGTACCCGTTAGAAAGAATGACGAAAAAATTACTTTTTTGGTTTTTTATTAATATTTTTGTTATCCTACAGTTTTCTCCAACTTTATATAACTGGCCGGCAATAAAGACCACTGTAAAATTCTATTACAGCTATTTCAGTATACATTTATACTTTGTTTGCCCATAGTTGTGTAAATTCACTTTGTATCGGAATCGAACCACCTTAATGCAGGTTCATATTTGTGATTGGGAGTTTTTGGGAGTAGGAGTTTTTTTACATTTTCCGCCTTCTATCATGCGCAAAGTTATCCTGCGCGCGGTCTAACGAATCCCGTTAGACATTAGGTATCTTAGGTCCGTGTTCCGAAACTGTGCTTGAGTCTGAGTCGAGCCTCAAGCACAGATTTTTTACATTTTTCAATGGAGAACTGTCAAAAAATCTACGCTTGAGTGCCTGAGGCTCGACTCAGACTCATTTTACATCCCATTGAGTCACACTGTTACTCGTTGCAACTTTTTTTTATAAAAGAGCTCCCAACGTTTTACACCTGTGTAACTCGATGGGACTCCCAACGAGTCACACCAGATCCGGTCCCAGCGTGAATCCACCCACTCAAGCACTATTTCGGAATACGGGCCTTAAAGCCTAATTAGCACTTGATAGGCGATAAGATAGGCGCGTGGTTGAACAGCCAATAGAATGGCTTGAAATTCACATGACGACATCCACACGCGATCCTATTGGTTGTTCAATCACCTTCGTGGTGACTATTCATATCGCATAGACAGGGTTATTTTGAATTAATAACTTACATATCATAATAATAATAATGAGCGTGTTATTCTCAGGCCCTGCTAACGTTCTAAGAATGTAAATATTGACGTAAAATATAGGATTAAAATTGCATCATTATACAAGGTGTATCTAAATATGTGTACTATGCGAAGGTGGGGGGTTTCAGACCACAATGGTGATCATTTGTGGGGGGGAGATAATTAAAAATTCCTATTTTCAGTTTCCCATACAAAAATATTTAATTTCATAATGCCTAAATAAATTGACAACCCTATCCTTGTAACCCCTTGACCCCTTGACGTACTACCTCTGTAGGTCTACTACTACTACCTACTACCTCTGTAGCTGAGTTTAGGGTTGTCACTTTGTATAAAGTCAGCTGTTCATGTTGAAACTTCGTTGCAGTTTTTTTCAGAGATACCAATTTAAGTTCGAAAAGTCGTTGAACAAAAGTTGTTCCCCAGGGGGTGGAAATTCACCCCCCTTCAGGATAGTACACATATTTTGATACACGTTCTATACGTGAAGTTATATTTTATGTCTTTATAGATCTGTAGTGTATCTATGAAGAGCCATTCGCTTTGCAGTGAGCCTAGATACAATAACATTTCACCATAAATAATATTAATCTATTCTTACCAAGGTTAATTAGATATCAAACACTAGACCGTGCTAATCAGTAATTAAATAAAACCTGATCACTCCTTATAACCTTTTAAGTAATGCTGGAAACGATTGCCATCTCTTACCTATTCATAAACAGTGATAAGACTAATTAATATTTAATGTAAGGTACGCATTAGGCGAACAGTTAGCGGTCTCCTGTCTACTGAAACACTCTTTCCTTTCAAATGATAAACCACAATTCATAGCTCACTGGATAGAAATTGTGTAAAATAAGTCTTGAACAACCCGCCATGATGCAAGTGTTAGATTCAACAGACCAAGCATCAACAGACTAAATTAGAAATTAACTCTAAACAAAACGCAGAAAGCCCCTTATTTTGAGAATAAATGTCAATTTATTCGCTTTATTTTTAAGCTTCACCTATATCTTTGTAACCGACTCCTTTAGGCGTGATTTTGACCCACTTTAAACGGTCAGATTTCATTCAAACTTTGTAGATTTCTTATCCATCGATCTTCCAAGTTCCCAATTTTCCCGACGTTTCGGCTATGTTGCAATATAACTATACTCTTTGGTCACGGGCAGACTGGAGCATTGACATGAGTGCTACCAAGGTATATACCGTTCATTGAGAAGTTGAGGCAGCATCACTAACTACCCTCACTTGATCTTTTTTTTCCGTAATGTCCGCGAATGTGATCGCGAAAGTTTAAAAAGTACTATTGAATATAGCTAGAACTCTGTTTAACTTTATTACACGTCAAACAAATCATCTATGCATTACGACGCCATATTTTCCCACCCCGACTAGTGATGTGACTCTTCGCTCGGTCCCAAGATAGGGATGTCTTATTCCCAAAACCGGCTAACAATACTATAGAAATGTACTTTCAGGAACTTTTCTCTATACTTACAGATGCTTATAATAGAAGGATTTCTGTTTGGTGTTGTAGTACCTCAGGTAAGCTGCAAGTGCTATGACCATCATTATGGCGGTGAGTTGCATCGTATGTTCTTTGGGCATGCTGCATTTGGAGACTTTCACTTCAGTTGGTGTAATTGCTGCCTGTGGACAATCAATTAAAATCAGTAAGACTAAATCGCGATAAATAGCTATAAAAAACAGTAAAAAAAAAGTCTACTACAGCATCTGCCACAAGAATTCCAGAGAAACATATACCAAAGTTCATAAAAAAAAACAATGAGCACTCTGGCGAAATGGCGAGATAAAAATTGGCTACCGCAGCTCACCATCTTTGAACACACTTAAGTTTTTAATACAAACTCAAAACTACAGTTACCAATTCGGCAAAATTGAGAAAAAAAGATCATGGGTTGTAAAAAAATTGCCAACCGCCGAAACAGTTTCTTTTAAACGAACTTAAACTATGTAACCACACGGACGAAGTCGCGGGCGGCCGCTAGTATATGTATACTAGCGGCCGCCCGCGACTTCGTCCGTGGGTCCGCGAACCCATGTGTCCCCATCGTACCATCTATTCCCAATTGTGGTGGTAGATACCCCTCGGTGTCCTGCTTCAAGTAGGGGAGCTTGGACGGAATTGATGGACGTGGGTGGTTATGGGAGGCAGGTTTCGAAATCTATGCCTATCCTTTTCTATCACTTATGATTTTCTAAAAACTCTCGATTTTGATCAAAATAGAAAGCCTCTAAACGTTCTAGAATGTTCTTTAACTTTAAGACGTTTCAAAGTGATCCTTAAGGTGATATCAGACGGTTCACTCGGATGAATGTTCACTCGAGTGAATGGTTAAGGTGATATCAGACGATTCATTTTTTGTTCATTTTTGCCTTTCATTCGGCACTTTTCACGCGAAATGAAACGTGTGAACACCGAATGAAATATTAGTGAACATGGCATGAAAGAAAAATTAACCATTCACTCGAGTGAACATTCATCCGAGTGAACCGTCTGATATCACCCTTAATTTTTCTTTCATGCCATGTTTACTAATATTTCATTCGGTGTTCACACGTTTCATTTCGCGTGAAAAGTGCCGAATGAAAGGCAAAAATGAACAAAAAATGAATCGTCTGATATCACCTTTATGATACCACTGAATAAAGAAATATTTGACTTTGACTATGGTGGTTAATGATGGGATCAATTAAGAGAGAGCCATAAAAGGCAGGAAAAAAAATTGTCTACAAAATGAGTTGATTTATCACCGTGTCACATGATTACCCTCATTAGTTTATTAAACTACTACTACTATTATTAGCCCGAATCATTTTTATACCCTGTTCCTCTATAATCTACATTACACTTAAATCTAAAGTAAAAAGTTTAAATGTTATGTGTAATCTTTTGCCTGGCGATAGTAAAAAAAGTCAATTTAATGTTTTTTCTACATTTATCATAGTAATCTAGAATGACGAAATATTTTTACCGGCCAATGGAATAGCAACAAAGTACTTTAAAGTTTAGGCACCTACTTTTGTGAATGACTACACTTATCTACACTACACTAGTGCCCGTTTCACCGTATCTCTCAATAACGTCTCGTTCAGACATCAATACTGCATTGATGATTCGTTAAGATTTCGTAGAAGTTGATGTACGTAAACTGACGCCGTGTGGATGAGCCCTTAGGGCGCTTTTTACACGCTAAGAAAATTTGCCGTTCCTGCGGCAGACAAGACAAATTCTTCGTGTAGACGACAAGAATTTTGTCTTTTCCACACACGAAAACGCAACAACGATCGCCGCGTCGTGTCTTGCGCAGATAAGATTTTTTTCGTGCACCGCTGCGAGCAGTGTACACAGTTATTTTCTAGTTACGACACGAATTCTTGGGTAGACCCGGCGTTTTTTCTTAGCGTGTACAAGCGCCCTTACTGTGCGTTCACAAATGCATCCGGGTTTGGACGATACTCAAGAATTTTGTATGAGAAATGACGTACGTACTTGCGTCATACCTCCTGCAAAGTTCTTGACGAATCGTGAACGACCGATGCCGTGTGAATAAGCCTAATTACTACACTATCAGATAAACATATTTCCGTCTCTACTTTAAATTCGACCTAGACAAAGACGGCAATATCGTATCTGAAGTATAACGAAATCTAGACGGTGAAATAGGCACAAAGTTTTATAAAAGCGGATAAATCCGGATACTTCCAACATTTGCTTTCAATATCACTAATTGCCTTGTGAACATTGTATGATTGTAAAATAAATTATGATAGGTACCTACATAAATATGCATGTTTAATTGTTATGCAGTGTGTTGATAAGACAGGTACATATTTATATTATGTAACTTTATTACAAAATATTATTGTAATGTAAGTTTTTCATTGAATGACAACCTCTAATGTTGATTTAGCCTTGAGTCCCTTCCTATTGTCAAACAACATAATAATAATTCAACATCAGTGGTACTCGTTTCTGTGTTTCTGTAGTGTTCAATGTTTTTTTTTCTTTTTTGATTTATGTGTAGCCCGTACCTGTATTCGATGTTCTTGTTTCTGTTGTTTTTTATTGATAAGTTGTTCTGTACCTCTGTCTTTATGAGACAAATAAAAAGTTATCTATCTATCTATCAGGCTGAAGAAGAGAGGTCAAAATCTATCATCTTGGAACGTGTGGAGTAGTGGAGGATACTATGTTCTATAAAAAATAAAAATAGGTCGATGAATTGCTAAGCTTCGCTTCTTAAAAAATACACCTAACCTGCGCCATTAACGAAACAAATAGCTAATCAATACTTTTCATTCATACTTATGATGTCTTTCCTTTCATTATTAGCCCTGCATATGGCGGTAAGATTTCCATACAAATATTTTTTTCCATTTATGGGCGATGAGAGTATAATTTTACACTGAAATAAATATGGTTGGCTTTCATATTGTGTTTAGTTTTTATTACTATTACTGTTAATCAACAGTTTTCTTCAACATAATAAAGATTGCCGGAAATAAAGACTCATCGCTCGTAACTGGTAAAAACCAGTTTGTATCGAAATCAAACAACCACTAACTCACCATATAATACTTGGGATCTATTCGATGCCTCCACGAGAACGACGGCACAGAGTATTCCACAAACTCGATCTTGTGCTGATGTGTTGGTACGTAGCTATGCATGGCCATGCAACTGTGGTGTGTATGGCCGCCGAATGCCGCCCGTGGCGTCAGGCTTTCCGCTAGGTAGTCCGTCGTTTCTTTGGAGAGGCAATCCCATCGCTCCTCGAATAGTTGCAACCTCTCGGGTAATTCCGGATCGGGCTCGGCGCATGCTCGGTCTGATTCCCGGTACAGGGGATAGTGCTGGAAATAGTGGCAGGAAATGAGTGATTTGTTTGAGATTTTAAGGATTACAAATACAAATTACAAAAATATTTATTCGAGAAATCAGTTTTACAAAAATCCAGATATACAATGGACCCCGCACTAGGACTAGCCTGCATCGCGGTAGACCTAAAAGAGTTTACAAAGTGGCGAACAAAAAAAAAAATATACAACCGAATTGAGAACCTCCTCCTTTTTGATTGGAAGTCGGTTAAAAAGAATCGCCAATGGTTCTCGTCGAAAGAAGATTCTAAACGACAGATAGTTTATGTACTATGGTGTTTAGTCTACACACTCTCGTAGAACTGGCACCTAGACTTACCTAGTTTTAAAACATTTCAAAGTGGTCCTTGTGATATATAACTGAATTAAGAATTTTGATTTTGAATTAAACTTGGAAGTCACAAAGGTTACCCTAAAAAAGTTGGCGAACCCCATCCTGGATTGTGTGTTAAAATCCCATTTGTACCGTTATTCAGTGTTTTACTTGATCAGTTTGAACAATTCGTTTCGCCTAAGTGTCTCTCTCTTTTGTATGGAGAAATGATGATAGTCATTTTCAAATCGCAACTCACGAATCTGGAGTTGGTACTTGACTGGACTGGAGTTGGAATAAAAGATTTGAGGGAATAACTACAATTACTATTAGTTATATTATAAGTTGTTTCGGTTTTGGTACCTGCATCATTATAGGTCTGCTGTATCGGTCGAGTTTGGTCTTCCCTTTGCATAGTGCGGAGCCGCTGCTGCACCTCAGTATATCTGTAAAATTATAGAAAGAGTAATTAAATTACTTCGGTATATTTTTAAAAGTTTAAAAAAAAAATGATCTCACAGCTTTGTTTGTCCTAGCTCTGGCTGTGACTTCTGTGCGTAAGCTGTGGGTTCGGTCCCCATCGAGGATAATCGTTTGTATAAGTGTTTAGTTGTGTTTGTAGAAATTTAAGGCGTCTCCCATTTTGGACGCATAAATGTTTTCCCGTTCCTGTTATTCGACTATCCAAACATCAAAACTTTTTTTAATCATCAAGGAGGATCAAGGAGGTTGTAAACCAACGCAGCAAGGAGTTTCCGAAGCCTATGGTAGGATTCAAAGTCTTACCAGAAATTCTGTCAATTTCAGCATCCGCCCGAGCGCACAGCGTGCATCCATCGCCCTCCATAGCCATAGAGTTGATTAGCACAAAGTGGTTCCCTCTGATGCTCACGAGGCGAACGGGCGGCGCGTTCAGCTTATGCTCAAACCGACTTAGGATATGAGGCGTTATCCTTTAAACAGATCAAAACACGTTTTAAAATCCTAACAGAGCTCAAAAGCAGTCAAAAGCTATAGTTCTTTGTTACACAAAAAAACATTTTTTTTCAAACATATTTTTTTTTTATACAACTAGCTGATGGAAAAAGTTATGGCCCACCTGATGTAAAGTGGGAAACATCGCCTATAACAAAGCAATGCCACGAAGGTCACGCACGTTAGGAAAAAACATGTCTATTATAGTACTAGTACTATTATTATACCAAAGAAAAACAAGTTTCAGTATGATTATTTATGAGTAATTAATAATATAAGCTGTAATTCTATATTATGATCTTTTATCAACAATCTACACAATGAAATGATGTTGGTAAGAGTATGTACTAGCCAATCAAAATTGATTTTGTACTTGTTAAAAATGATGGCATGAACCTATTTACAAACAAACTTTGCAAAGACTTGATAATAACAAAGTACCTACTGAATAAGTAAATAATAGGTAACCTTTCCAGTTTGATATTACCTACGATACATATCACTTTCAATAGGTCCAACTATTCTGATTTTCCATTCAAGGGCTTTACTTTGGAATAAACAAAATATTATTAGATCTATTGGATGATTTAAGGAACAGCGAAAACAAAGTACACACACATTGTATCACATAACCAAAGCCGCCGACGGCAAGACATAGCAATGAGAGCACTGGTGGTCTAGTGGTAGTGGCCCCGCCTTCCTATCCTAAGGCCGTGGGTTCAAATCCACTCGTGTACCAATGAGTTTTTCTGTCGAAAAATTTATGTGCACTATGCCAGTACTCTCAAATCGGTGAAGGAAAACATCGAGAGGAAACCGGCGCGTTGTAGAACCTAAAACAGTTCGAGCAACACATGTCAAGGGTCACGCAAAAAGGGCCCGCCAGCGGCCTACTTGCGGAAAAACCTGCCCGCACATCAAGTGCGCATGATGAACTTGCCGGGCGACGAGACAGTTCTTTATGGATACTTTTCGACGTAATAGTACTAACCTATAATGATGCCCTATATCATGATTACCCATTACAGAATACATGGGTGTGTTTTCTGGCACTCTGAACAGTTTGTGGAATCTGTCCACACTTTCTGCAAACTCTCTTTCAGAAGCTGATTTCCCTTCATCAAATAAATCACCTGTAAAAACAATATGGGATAAACATCCAATTTCTTAGCCACTACGCATAATATGGTCAAGAGTATTAGTATGCAAAATACAAAGTGAATGAAGCAAGCATATATCAAGACCTGTAATTTTTTTTTACCAATGCTTATAACATTATGGTTTATGACAGGCATGTAAGGTTAATAGCAAGACCTTGTGGCCCACAGACTGTAAGTTAACTTACCTAAAACAAAAATAACATCAGGGTTATGCAGCATCAAAGCAGTTTGGAAACCTCTATGCATTTGCCATTCCCTGCGCCACTTCTCAAACCAGTGCCCGTTTTTAGAGCCCAGCAAGTGAGTATCAGCTAGGATCATGGCATATACGGGCTTTACATCGTCTTCTGGCTTATCATTTAGCTCCGGCCAGTCACACTAAAAAAAAAAACGCAAATTAAACATTGCACTTTGTTTTGATTTAGAGTACCTACTGAAAGCTAGACTCCACTGACCTGAATTTGGGTAACATAATAAATAAGATATTCACAATACAAATAAATAAAGAAAATGCCGAAAACGCAACGTGAAATTACATTATTCAGTAAGTTCCTCTTCCAAAGCCGTGGAAATAATGCCATTGCTGTGTGAACCTATTGGTTAAATTACATGAGTATTAAGTTACCATCGTACATGATTTACAAATTACCTAAACAGCAGCAATTATTTATGGAAAAAAGATATTAATCTAATGTATGATTGTATGCCACCAGCACCAAATTCCAAAACTGATTTTTTTTGTTTACATCGATCTTGACATTGACATACGTTTGTCAAACTTGATATTGACTGAATGACAAATTTGACAATGACAATATCTTAATTTTCGACAGTTCAGTCGTTGCTTTTTGCATGGGATGTGTGGTTATGAACTAAACCAATTCTGCCAGAACAGTTTCAAGGTTTACAGTTTACATTGTTGTTGTTGAAAAGACGATAATCTGGCATGGGACATAGCATAGCTAAATTACTAAAGTTTCTTTATTCTGTTAAAATAAGAAAAACGTAGATGAGAAATTAAGAAATGTAAAAAAATACAACGGAAGACGTGGTAGTATGGTTTTTAAAACTCTAGCAAATCCTGTGTTTACAATAATTCAAAATATTGGTTTGTTTTGATTTTTGGTAGTTTTGATTGCATGCTGATGCATTTTACCATTCGCTACAATGACTTTATCGGCGTTAGTTCGTCGTAGAATTTAGTTAGCAGTCAGTGAATCAATCCTGTATAATTCGCAATGTCTATTCATTGGAGCTCAGAAATCTTAAAATGGGAGCATCGGGACTTGCAAGCCACTGCCATGTCCGTGGATTACTCCGGCAATAACGTGCTACTGGCTGGTCGAAGGTGGCTGGCAATAAAGCAGATTAGCCAGGATGATGATGCTGGAGATATTGTGAAGAAGTATCCGCGGCACAGTAAATATGACGCTGCGGGCGCTGAATGGTGCCAGACTTACGATGGGCAGAGATTGTGTGCTATCGCTGTAAGTAAACAAAACTGTAACCATTCTTACCACTCTGTTTCTTAGATCGGTTGAAAAAATTAAAAGCCAGTACCTCGCATTATTTTCTAAATTAGATAATTTTAAACTTACTTATTTACCTACTTAAATACGGAGGAGGGCGTTGATGTCTGCGACACAGTTTTTTAACTTCTGCAGACATCATCGTATTTCCGCAAACTTATGATGTACAAACTGGTTTTTTTTTTTTTTGTTCATAATAAAGCATTATTATTATTAATTAGCGGCTCGCTAGTAAAAAATATAGCCTATTTTTCTCAGGGATAATGTAAAAGAATATCATGTAATGTCATGTAAAATAATTTTTGAAATCGGTCTGCCAGTTTTTGACTTTGATTGGTTCAGCTTATTTTACCTAAATAGCAGCGTTTTACCTGAAATAAAACGCACATTATATACTTACCTCAATAAAAGCTTTATATTGAGAAGGCGACATCCGTTTCCGGCGAATTACTACCAGTTTTCATACTTTTATACAGTCTACATCCGGTCAAGTGGCGCCACCTGGCGGCCGCGCGCAATTTTACTTCGTAAAACATGCAGCGCCATATTGAACTCATTGGCTTTTTTATTTCACCAGGCAGCAATTAAAGTGAAAGCTTTTATTGAGGTAAGTATATAATGTGCGTTTTATTTCAGGTAAAACGCTGCTATTATATCCTGAACGCTCAATAAAAGCTTTATATTGAGATCTGTTTGTTATCGCCTGGTGACGCCACTTGTAAGATCTGGGTTACTCTAGCGCCAATGTGATGTTATATTTTTTACTCATAATATAGGTAAGTTTGCCTACAATAGTAAATAAAACCGTATTTTAATCAATTACGCACATAATAGTACCCGACTATATTATATTATTAATAGTAACATGATTATTTTCATTCTATCAGACATAACTATAATCTTAAATTATATAAGAGATTGTAAGTAATCTTAAAAAATCTGCTAAGCATGGTAACAGACAAACCACCCCAAGTTCCTGGCTTAAGTCCAGCTATGGACTTCTTTAGGCTGATCATAATGATGAAATTATCATAATGCCATGTTAATTGAATGCATTCAAACAAGCCGCGCGATAGGCCTGGTTAAACTCTATACCTAATTGTGTGTACCTACTGGTCGCGTAATTTTGTCAAATGCTATGTAGCTAGTGTAAAGAATGATAGATAGCGACAATCAAGCTCAACCATTATTTATTTCCTGTAGATATCGTCAAGTTATTTTTAAAACAATGCTTAGAACAATAAATCGTAGCTGAAATGCTACCTTGCGGTGCTGTAATAACAGCCTCCTTAATAAACATTTAGATCGTCTGCTATGACGTTGCGCAAAACGAGTTAAGCTTAATATCTTACTGTTTTATTGTAAAAAATAAATTAAAAGGTATGTAAGGCTATGTTACCTATGAACTCTAATTATAAATTCATGTCAAGAAAATTGTGATCAGTAAATACTGATAATATTATGTAGTATATAATTATTATTGCATAAATAATAACTGCAGTCAGTTTCTAACTAGGTATACTTGGATAAAATAGTTACTACTTAGTATCTAGATCTAACCCAGAATAAAATCAAATGCTAATAAGATCTGTGGTGAATAAGGACTTATCCTGTAAGGGCCTTTATGAGCTAAGAATATTACTGCAATGTACTATCAGCAGTACCTATACCTATCAATAGTAATATATAATAAAGCTTATTCTTTATTCTTATACTTATTCTAGCAGTATCTTAGTGAATTACTTTTGCTAACGTCCCATCGGAAACTCGGTTTTGTCAAAAGTCTAAACCATCATCATTGACTCAAGAATATTCAGGACTTAGAGCATAACAGACAAGACAGTGTCTGCGTTATAACGTAGGAGTACAGATTCATGCGTTAGTGTCGTATTGTATAGAATATACCAAAAGTAAAACATGAAAGACAAAAAGACAGTGTCTGCGTCATAGGAAGTACGAATTTATATGACTGTTAAGATAAGATAAGAAAATTATTTATTGGACAATAAAATGCGAACACACAGCGACACAGGCGAACTTAATGCTTATTCTGGTTTAAGATATTTATTCTCAAAAAGACAATACTAGGTCACTTACATGAGAACATTCGTCGTAATTAGCATTAGTGTTGTATTGTATTCAACAAAATACAAAAAGTCGAGCATAAAAAACACAAAGACAGTGTTTGCTTCATAACATAGGAAATATGGATCTATGTGCTAGCGCTAATCAAGTGTAAATCACATAGAAAATGTGGTCATCACTATTAGTTGTGACCCCAAAAGTAGCTTTTAGTGCTACACTAAAGATGGTTACGAACCACACGTTATTACATACTTAAGCAAATTTTTATCAAGCAACGGTAACAATTATCAACGCAACGTACCTTTTAAACATCGGTATTGGTCCGTATTCTATTCGCTAGGAAACAATAGCATACACACTTTGGGGAGTGTGTACGATGGTAGATACATCCACGAGCATGTGTGGGTAGTTTCATAGAATAGTGACCGCGTTGTAAACCTTGACGGTTCCTTACTAAAATAATTGCAGGTAGACCGCAAGTCAACGACTCTCAAAAAATATTTTCTTGACTAAAGACTTCACGTGCGATTTCAGAGACAAACAGGTCAAAAACCGAAGTTCCGTACTTTACAAGCATTATAGTAGCATAAGTTGGCCGCCACATGTAATAGCGAATAAGGCCCCTGCTCGCGCAGATAGACCGGCAGTAATGCATTTTTTGTGCGTGTACCACGCGCCACTAATGACCGGTTTATTAGTGTCAAAAACCAAACGGCAATGTACAAATAAGGTACAAATAAGGAACAAATTGGTACGACTTTGTCAAATACTGAAACGTCAAAAGACACTCTGTCTTGCTAGGAAAAACATGGTCCTCCTTGGTATCTTTTCTCAATGCGTAAAAATGATCGCACGAAATTGCTTTTTATAAAACATTCATTTCATTTTAATTGTTCCTAAACCCTGATTTTTAACACATCTATTAGAAAAATGATTCGAGAGTTACCTAACTTAGCGATGTGTTTTAAGGCATCCTTATGTAGGGTAGGTCTTTGCTAGTTTTAATAAATGTATAAACATTAATTTAGCACCATGGTGAACTACAAGGCTGGCAAAGTCTAAAAGTCTGAAGCTTTTAAGCGGGTAGGCTTGAAAATGTTTGCAAAGAATGTCTTTGTTTTGTCCCATTCAAGACAAGTGATCGTAGATATTCACAAAAAATATTTGTTTAAAAAAGCGTGCTTAGCCTGCAAATACTTGCAAAAAACAAAGTACAGTTTAAATCTACGAGTAAGGTTCGGTTTAGGTTAACTCGGAAATTAAGAACTTCCTATCTTTGGCAAATACTTTAAGGGTTGCACTTTTAGGTTTGGGTCCAAAAGCAGACAAGGGTCTAATTACACTATGATAAGGAATTCAGTGGATTTATAAGAGCCATTTTTCATTAGATCAAACAAGACTAGGCTTTTGATGTAAAACACTTTATTGGATGGAAGTGTGTAACTGGCTTTCCTTACCTTGAGTATATTTCTTTTATTTAAGTATCTATGTACTATATCAGCTATCTGGTTCCCATCGTACAAGCTCTGCTTAGTTTGGGGCTAGATAGTGTTATATTTATTTTTATTTTATATATGCCTAAGCCAGCACTCGAGGTCATTATAATCTTCACTTTCGAGTCGCGACTCGTTACTTACCTTTCCCATTGTAAAAACACAGTTCGTATATTGCACATTCGAGGGTTGACCCCTGTGCGAGTTTCAATGTGGCTAAAATTTTCACCCCGCGAGGCTGTACTTGATACAGGCACATAATTTGAGAGGGCAGGTTTGCTAAAATTGTATCAAATCTGTATGATGGAACACAGTTAAAACACTTAACCCCCGCGAGAGGCAGTTTTATGATTGATTTTCTCTTGTGAGAACCACCACCTTTCAGAGACTAGATTCACTTACCTGTAGTTCACAGAGTTCCACGCGATGGAACACATTTTCGCTTTACGCCTAACCCCCGCGAGGGGTGGCTGTTAAGTAGATAGAGGTTCTCTTGCGAGAATCTATTTTATTTAGCGAGAAAGTTTCACTAGAAGTTTAGAGAGTTCAACTCGATAGAACATAGTTTACAAACGCCTAACCCCCGCGAGGGGCGGTCGTTAGGTTGATTGAGTTTCTTTTTTCAGATTTAACAGGAACAGGCCAGTTTCACTGGACGTCTATAGAGTTCCATTCCATAGAACGCAGTTAGTTCACAAACGCCTTACCCCCGCGAGGGGTGGCTGGTAGGTTCTCAAGACCAAAAATACTTTGCTGCTAATAAAGTACGCCATTTTACTTGAAAACTTTATGATAAACCTTCGAGTCGGTGACCAGTAAACTGATTGAAAGCGATGGTGTGATGAACATAGTTTTAAAATAATAAAGTGGGTATTAAGAAAAAAGTTTCTTAAGATTTTTCTAGAAGTAAAAGTATTCGTATAATAAACCCAAGAGAGAATATAACAAATATTATTTCTGCTTTGGGAAGGTAGGCATAATTTTAATCAAAAACAAAATAAAATTTAATATTATTTTTACCATGCAGTAAGCTTAACCGTATAGGTAGGTATGGCCCGATGACGTCAGGTATCATACGTTTTACCCCTCTTTGTTTGTTTCCAAGTCTATGAAACCTGGAGTATATTAGGGTATAGGACTTTAAGCAAAATGCACTGGATATCAAAATAGCAGTCAACATGAAGCAATGAATGAATGATAATATTCAATTAAGGGTTTAATAAATAACTATTCCTTTTACGATTTTGATTTAACCTCCTCGGAAAAACATTGTAACCTCAGAACAAAGACCCATGTTTATCACACGTATTTCGGTGGGGATCGAACCCACGATCACACAGAAGGCAGAACTACTATGAAAAATAAATATTAGCAAATTGTTTGGAAAACAATTCTAAAACTACGTTCAAACGACGTCCTGCCTATTTGTTCATTTTATAGCTATGGCAGCGGTACCGGCTTTTGCCTCAAAGAACGGCACGTATACCTACCACAGCTTATGTGCACAATAAAATGTACTACTGAAAATGAAACTTAACTATAGAAATAAACTGGATTTTTTAAACTATAAGAACGTGATCCAAACGAAAAATTCGTTAAAAAAAATTAATCACGTTAATTTTTTATTATTATGAGGGTACTCACGGTTTTCCCTCCTTGCACTGCTCAAAGAAGAACACTTCACTAAATAAAATTAATTATTTATTCACTTTTGTAAGAACAAAGATTTAAAATATTATTAGCAACCACGGTCGTCGCAGAGATAGCTGCTGGACACGTGTTGCTTCGACGGAAAACAAAACGCCAATGAGTTCAATATGGCGCTGCATGTTTTACGAAGTAAAATTGCGCGCGGCCGCCAGGTGGCGCCACTTGACCGGATGTAGACTGTATAAAAGTATGAAAACTGGTAGTAATTCGCCGGAAACGGATGTCGCCTTCTCAATATAAAGCTTTTATTGAGCGTTCAGGATATAATACTAAAATAAAGCTTTTGTAATAACAGAGCAACCAGCGAGTAGATGTTTATGAATGGCGTGGTGGCAATGATCTAGTCTGCATCTGCTCACTTCGAGGACATACTCGAGTGGTCAGTGACACTCACTTCCACCGACAGGACCATAACCTCATAGCAACATGCTCCATAGACACATTCACTCATATGTGGGACTTGAGAGATGCTAGGAAACCATGTATCTCATTGTGTGCTGTTGGTAAGTCTTACATCTACTATAACGGCTGGACCGACTTGGCTGATTTTGGTCTAGAATGATTTGTGGAGGTCCAGAGAAGGTTTAAAAGGTTTTTTTTTTTTTCATCGGAAACGGTAACGGCGAGCGAAGCCGCTAGTTACTTATAAAATGGCTAGTAAGTATTTTACACCTATTTATTTAAATTCTTCTTGATTCCAGCTGGTGCATCTCAAGTGCAATGGAACAAAGTAGCAGCCAACATTGTGGCCACAGCACATGACGGAGATATCAAAATCTGGGATTTCCGCAAACATTCCACACCCATTCACTACATATCCGCCCACTTGTGCAAAATACATGGTGTGGATTGGAGTCCTCACCATGAGTACCAACTAGTCACTTCGAGTCATGATGGAAGTATCAAGTACTTTGATATAAACAATGCGAGACGGCCTGAGAATGTTATAATGACCAATTTTCCTGTATGGAGGGCTATTTACACCCCTTTCGGGAGTGGGCTACTGACTATTGGTGTTGGTTGGGGAGGTCTACCTAGAGTTGAACAAGCGGGTGTCATTGGCATTTGGGTTGGTGGATCTTTAACGCACAGATTAGTGGGACATACAGATACAGTTCAGACAATGGTGTGGAGGCCCAATACTTTACCATCTAATTATCAGTTGGTGACGTGGGGCAGGGATCAGTCATTGCGAGTGTGGACGATGCATCAGTCACTGCTTAAGATGTGCAATCATTACTTACCCGACGACACAGAGTCCGAAGAGGACAATAACAGTGACAGTAAGTTTTTACCCTTGAGGCTTCCTAAAGAAGGTATATTTTAGAATAACTACCTGTTTTTGTTACAGATGTCAGCTATGCATCTACTGCAGGGTCTGTCAATGATGTATCAATTGGAGATGGTAAAGGACAACAAGATATTGCATTGGTCAGTGAATTTTTTTTTATCTAGATAATAAGATTTGCACTTTTTAAATTAATGCAGTTGTTATACATATATGGAAAAAACGGGTATTTATCGCGATTACCTTTATTATTTCCCGACGTTTCGCCTGCATATTAGCAGTGTTGCTTACTTAGGAAGTAGATGGCACTGCTGTAAAATATTTGACAATAGATCTACATATTACATTACAGAATAAATTGCCATCAAAAATAAACACATCAATAGATGAAGAGTTTGAGTCAATCCGTGAAATGGCCAATATGGAAGTAACAAGCTTGAACATAGAAACTAGAACATGTCAAATCCACTCCGAACGTAATGGCTATTCAGCAAACTTACAAGTCACGTTTCCAAGAAACCAGACTATACCAAGGTTTTCCTGGCTATCTGGGACCAATGTTGATAGTGCAACTACAATAAAGGTCTTGCAGAATATCAATAGGACCGCAGATCATAAAAAGAAGTTGGGGCAGAGATGTTTATTGTATTGTTTGAAAACGCTGGCGACGTCTATTGATGAGGTAAGATAATTTTGTTCGTAAACCTTACTACTTTTCTATTCATACAAAATGACCCACTACTACTAGATACAACAACTAAACCTCATAACTCGATTGAGCACTAGTGATCTAGTGGTAGGGGCCCCACCTTCCGATCTTAAGATCGAGAGTTCCAAATTCAAATTAAGTCGTGTACCAATGAGTTTTTCTAGCCAAAAGTTTTAATGCACTATGCCAACTCTCGTTATAAGATCCTTGCAACTCTCTCAAACGATGAAGGAAACATCGTGAGGAACCCGGTATATGTCGTAAAACCGAAAAAGTTCTTGAACTTTTTCGGTTTTACGACATATACCGGGACATATACGACATATACATGAAGAAAACATGTGCAAGAAGTTCAAGTGCATGACAGGAGCTTTTTTGTGGCGCACTTTTAATCCTTTCACCACACTGATTCAAAAGAATAAATAAAAATAAATAAATAAATAAATAAATATTCTGGACAATTCACACAACACTACCCAGCCCCAAACTAAAGAACAAATGACACGATAAGAAGAATAACTCTACAAGGTCAAAGCTATAAGTACTTATTAATTTTCATCTCTCTAGATACCAGTAAAATCAAATGACGATGACGACTCCCAGAAATCTAGTCAAAGAAGTCAATCTGAGAGCGAGAACGCGGGAGACTCGTGCATTCCTTTCCCTCGCACTTGCGGCGCTAAATGGTGTGGCACTAGTACTTTAGTCGTATTCAACCGTCCGTCCAATGCAAGAAGGTTAGTGCACTTTATTCTAATTATTCAACTACTAAGACGAAACGAAGGACTTTCACCTACCTGAATGATGACATTGTTATGATCGTTCGAAGTTCGTGGATAAAGAAAGCTCAGAACCTGGCTCAGGTTGATGTTGATGATTAAAAGTTTAATCTATGTAGTCCATTGAGACGTTTCATTAAGACGTTTCAAAGTTATTCTTGTATCGTATTGAATAAAGTTTATTGAGTTTGAATTGTTTAAGAGGGAATCACACAGGCGACTCTCCATACAAACGTAGTCCCCTATTTCTAGACTCTAGAGGCATTATCCAGGGAGGAAATAGGGGACTACGTATGTATGGAGAGTCGCCTGTGTGATGCCCTCTTAAGGCGTGGTTGAGCAAAAAAAAACTTTCGTTTCTTTACTCCTCAGTTCAGCGCGTAGATTCATCTATGTTCTTTGAATCGAAAGGCGAAGGGCTACCAGCGAAGCGAAGTACAACTTTCCGTCCCAAAGGCTTTGGACAGAAAGTTCCAGAATCAACCTATTACAGCATTTTCTTGTACTGCGCAGCAAGGAGTTTCCTAAGTATGTTTTTTACGGAATAGGTTATCGCTGAAACACGAAACAGGAACTCCCCGCTCGATGTCGTCTCTGTCTCTCACGCCCGCGCTGTTCGGGACGAGCTATACGTCTGTCTCACCGCACGCCACGACCACACCATCGCCAACGAACGCGCCTGGCTTCCCGCAACTTCATCACAGGCACGCGTCTAACTCTATAACTACGTTCTACTTTCAGGATCGATGGGTAAGACTCATTTGTATTTATTCGTATCTCTCTCTGTCTGACCAAGATCACGATGTCATAATTCGTAGATCTCTCCGTTATATTTCTTTGCTATGCACGGTCATACTTGCTATGCCTCCATCAACTTGAGGATTACAGATACCTCTTCTCTTCTTCTTTTTTTAGGGCTCAGCTCTTGTCGGGGTCTGATGCACTTTCCAGCAATTAGTCTGTCGAATGCGACCTCCTTGATACGTAACAACTAACGCCTTCTTCCTCGCTTTTCTTCAAACTTTCTCTCAATATTGTTCTTTATGTAGCTGTATTTGCCTTCCAGAAAGCCCAAGGCCGCCGGGCAGGAAGCATGCGTAGTCGCGGCAGCATATCAGGTTGTGGTTCGCCGCGAGTGATGCTTTACTCTGCCGAAGATCTGTTCCCTCTCAACCGAACACTCGCCGAAAGATACCTCATCGATCCTGACAACCCTATTGGTATGTGCCCTATGCTATTCTCACTTACAAAAAGCATAAAAGCTACAATAATTGCTTGAAATTTGCCCTGTCACTGTTTCTTGTTGTCCATTGGTAAAATATAGCTGTAGTAAATATCAGAAATGAAATTATTTGTTACAAGAGTATAGTTTTATATCAGTTTAGTAAAAGATCCTAATTGGTTTCCAAAAGCCAAACTAGATGGCGCGACTAGTATTTTAGATAATATTCAATGTAACTTGTGTTTGTTGGTTTTATCTTCACCACAAGCAAATAAGATAACTTCATAGAGTTGATTATCATCATCATCAGCCAAAAGAAGTCCACAAACACCCACACATTTCTATTTCCAGGGCGAACGATTTTGAGCCCTCCATACACCGACTTCCCGCCTTCCTAACAATACCGTCGGTCCATCGTGTGGCTAGTCCAACGTTTTATCTTCCGGTTCAAGTTGATATAAAAAAAATGTAATCCTCAGAAATGTGTGAAAGGAACTCCAAAGTGGCGACAGAAGAAGGTGAGAGGGAGATAGCACACTCATGGTGTCTCGCAGCTCTGACCGCTCGCTCGTTGCGAGCCAAGTTACAAGACCACCTCACCTCCAGCGAAGAGACAATGGGCTGGATTGGACATCCGCTCTGCTGTAACTTGCTGCAATCCTTGTAAGTATGTGCGAAGGAACTCCAAATCGGCGAGAGAAGGAGAAAGGGAGATAGCACACTTGTGGCAGTGTTTAGATGCCTGCATATTTAAATAAATTGTTTTAAAAATAATTATCCTAATCGAAAACTATTCTTGCTCTTCCATGTACAGAGATATACATTAGCATACTTGGACTGATTTTGTTTTCTTTTATTTTGATTTTGAATGAGACATACTTTGTATGAGTAGTTTCATCAAAAGTTGTTGAGAAAACAAGAGGAAAGATGATTTAATTTTGTCATTTTGTACGACATGACAGCTCTATAAGAAATATCACGAGGCTACCCTTAAAATAAATACCTGGAGAAAAATGCATATTTTGTAATAACATTGCTCTTAAATAAGAAGAGAGAAATATTCATGATATTTTTTATGAATTATAACTATTCTTGCAGAATAACGCACTATGCCAAAGCGTCGAACGTGCAAATGGCGGCCATGTTAACTTGTGCATTCTCCGTCTTCACTGACACCAGTAGTTGTAGTTCACAGTCAACAATCAGCACTTCAAGTTTTGTAAGTTATTCATTTTAGTTATTATCCGCCAAACGCGATTTGTAATACTCATCTCTGACTCTCTGTATCACCACCAACTTATCGATTCAGCCAAAAAAAGTGTGAAATAAAAGAAAGCAACTAACACCATAGCTAAATGCCAAAATGGCTTATTGTTGTAATTCATTTTTGAAGTGAAAACTTCTTTAGCGGCGTTGAGCACTTTTTCTGTATAAAATCTTAAACTCGCGTCAGCGCGTCAGGACACGTGACCTGATCGAAAAAGCGTAAGACGGATGGAGAGTAGACAGCTATCCCCTCTCTACGGCGCGGCGAAAATGTATGCCTGGGCCTACTGTTTCGTTTAGGCAGCGCAGGGCGCTTGCGCGAATGTTCGTGTATGTTACAGCGTGCCAAATAACAAACAAGCCCCCCCTAACCATTCCAAAATATCAAACATGCTCAACGTTAATAATCAAGTTTTCACTTCTGCCGGCACTCCCGGAGTGCAACCCGTATTTTTTGTTTCTAAATTTGTAATTTGGTGACTATTCAATTCGTTATTCGTTCGTTGTTTTTCTAGGCTTGGTTGCGTAGAACTGGCACCTAGACTTACCTAGCTTTAAGACGTGATCCTTGTAATAAAATGACTTTTAACTTTAACGTTCGTTAATTTTCTAAACCTAAACATACCAATTAACATTGTAAGATTTTAGTTGTGGAAGAGTCAAATCGTCGCGCCAGCATTTTCTCGCGCGTTCGTGATGTCTTTTACCCTCTGCGGTTATCCATCCTGTGACTACATTTGCCCACCTCTCAGGCTTCATGCGTATTACGTGACCTGCCCACTCCCATTTCAGCTTTGCCAAAACTTTGTTCATTGTTTAGTTCGACTGCCCTCTCAGCTCAGTTGGTATTGGTAGTAAACTCTGCTTTCTTGCGCCGTAGTTCAGGGTTTCGATACCCGCTGAGAACAAATATTAGTGTGGTGAACGCAGATGTTTATTCTCTGTCTGGGTGTTATATTGTATTCTAAGTATGTATTCACATAAGTATTATTTCAGCTCTCTGGTTCCCATAGCAAGCTTTGCTTAATTTGGGACCTCATCAGTGTTGTGTGGATTGTCCTAAATATTTATTTATTTATTGTAATTAAACTATACATTTCTAGGGTAACGGTACATCTCCCTACAACACAGTAAACCAATACAGTGAAATCAGCGCAGACGGCTGGACTGTTCCTATAGTGCGAAGCAACTCTTGCTCAGAAGCGGAAAACTTCTATACGGACTCGAGTGCGTCTAAATCCGATCGGACATCTTCTTGCGTACTGGATGAAGCGACGGTGCATTTATACTACTGCTTCAAGAGAGTGTACGCTGATGTACTGCATAGGTGGCAACTGATTTACAAGAAAACTGAGGTAAGTTTCGAAATTATCAGTAAAATAGCAGCGACGCCCGGCGTTGCCCGTGCATTCCCAAATGTTAAAGAAAATTCTAGAACGTTTAGAAGAATTCTGTTCTAGAACATTTTGACAAATTCTAGTTTTTATAGAATAGATTATTATTATTATTAATATTTTTTCAATTTGGACCAGCAGTTCCCGAGATTAGCGCGTTCAACCAAACAAACTCTTCAGCTTTATAATATTATATAGATGCCTCCTGACCAAAAGGTCTAAGTGGCTTAATGTCCTTCAGAGCAAAAGGTCAATGAGCAGTTAGTCTAACTGGCAAAATGTCCATGTAGCAAAACGTCCAACTATCAGATGGTCTGTATAGCAGAACGTCTAGGTAGCTATATAAGTACATATCTATACTTCTATACTAATATTATAAAGAGGAAAGATTTGTACCTATTTTTGTATGTTTGCAATGAATAGGCTCAAAAAGTACTGGGCCGATTTAAAAAAATCTTTCACCAATAGAATGCTACATTCTTCCAATTTGACATAGGCTACATTTCATTTTGAAAAAAATTAGGGATCCTTGGTATTTGAACAATGTAACCGAAGGTGTAGAAAAATGAGTCTTAAAATGTCTTTCGCCGAATGCGCTGCCGAAACTATTAGCGATAGAACAAAATAATGTACAACAATATTGTCTACCCCGTGCGAAGCCGGGACGGGCTGCTAGTAAGTACATATATTATGTATATTTGAAGTCTGTTAATGGATTAGTATTCCATAGGTGCTAAAGCTGGTGCGCTGCAAGTACTCGAGCTGGACGCCGCAGCAGGGGCCGGGAGTGGGGGCGGCGCTGCGCTGCGCGGTGTGCGCGCGCCCCGTGCGCGGACTCGCCTGCGCATGCGCATACTGCGCGCACGCGGGGCACGCGCAACACATGCTCAAATGGTAACTCATTAGTTACGACTGACACGAGCTTTTGCTCGACATAAATAATCAAAGTCAAAGTATATTTTTTTTTATAAATATTGTAAACAATCCACACAACACTATCTAGACTAAATTTTGACAAAGAAACGTAGTAATTAGAAACAAGTGAATATTAAATAACTTGAGAAACCGACTTCATGGCCAAACTACTGAACCTATTTTAATGAAATTTCTGAAAATATTTCATGGGTGTTCAATCTTTCAAGTTCCATGTTTCAGGTTTCATGGGCAGTTGCTCATGAATGCACTATGTCAGTACTCTCAAACGGTGAAGGAAAACATCGTGAGGAAACCGGCATGTCGTTGAATCTAAAAAGTTCGAAAAACATGCGTCGAGTGCACGAAAAGAGCTTCTCTGAGGCGCACTTAAAATCCTTTCACCACACTGATGTGATGAACTAGTGACACGATAAAGAGAAGAAGAATAGATGCAAAGGCCTGAAGTGATGATGAGAGAACCACTCGTTTTGTTCGTTTCTACATAAGTATTGTTGTTGTCTCATCTTTTCTCCATATAAAAGAAAGAGACACGTAGGCGAAACGAATCGCTTAAACTAATCGAGTAAAACTCAGACTACGGGTACTGATTCCTTTTTATTTTTGTCCTAGGTTCTCAGAACGAGATACTTGTCCTACTGGTTGCGGATGCAAGTGCCTCATTGATGGAAATGCAGTTTGGAAAGGAGTCAAATATGTATAGAGCTTCCAACGTAATACATTTAACTACTTTGTACAGGGAAATTCGTTCATTATGGAACTGCTGATTCGATGTTCAAACAATTGGTGTACCACAACCGTAGATTACCGTAGATATTGTAAAAATACTGTACAGTTCTGCTTGGTCCATGCTTTTGAAGCACCCTGTTTGAAATCTGTATTTAAAAATGTAAAGACACAAATTTTATAAGATTTTACACAATTATTCGTGATCAGTTTTTAAGTATAAATAAAAGAATAATAATATGTATAAATATTTTGGACGATCCACACTATCTAGCCCCAAATTAAGCAGAGCTTGTACTATGGGAACTCGATAGCTGATATAATACTTATACACTTTTATTTTGTAAATACATACTTAGAATACAATATAACACCCAGACAGAAAACAAACATCTGTGTTCACCACACAAATATTTGTTCTCGGTGGGGATCGAACCCACGGCCTATGGCGCAGAAGGCAGAGCTACTACCAACTGAGCTGAGAGGCCAATCCTAGAAGCTAGTATGAGTTATGCGTAAAACTATTATTGTTGCTACGGTTTTGTTACAGTTTTTATATACGAAAAATGCCGAATAAAAAAATCGACATGTTTTTATTATGAATTTTATTTGACAAACTTTTTACATTCTTAAAATTAGGAAGGTGCTGGTAATATTCAAGAAATAGTGAGCATTAATATTATTTAGAAGATAGTTTCCATTTTGAAAATACCGATTTTAGTCATCGAGATATAAGTACTACGTACTAGAGAAGCTACGTCAAATAACTGAATTGTCCTATTCTTCGTAATTTATTCTCGGCAAAAAGGTCTTAAGCGCCATGTAAATCACGACACTTACGCGCGAGCTAGAGAGCGACTGAGTGAGGTGCGGCGCGATCGCCGCTGTCGAACGAGACAAAGTAGGAATTTACGGTGTCTTCTCTAGTACGTAGTACTTATATCTCGATGATTTTAGTCAACATTATTAAACAGTTTTTTTCTAAAGAAAGCACTAAGTACATTATTTGTACGATTACATGCTTATTTACTGTATGTTAATTTGCAGTAATTCGACTTTAGTTAAGTCTTCTTTAAGCGATTTAGGCTTATATTTCTTTTGAAAACCCACCGGCTCTCCTGGTATCCAGGAATTATAGAAACTTGTTCTAGGTATTTCAAATGTTAAAGGCAGGCTAATTATAATCTAAATTGGTCGATGTTCACAACAATTAATGAGATTGTATAAAAACTAAATACCAATTTATACATGAGAAAAAAGGAATTAAGTTCTGCAATTTTAGTTTGATTTTAAACAATGCATCGTGTAGCCTATGTTTATTTATTTTTAAAATGTAGTCCAGCTCATTTCAAAACTCTTATAGATTTATTACAAGAGCATACTTTTATTTATAAAGGTACACGCAGTCAATATGTACATTATTCTTATAAAAATTAACTACAAAAAGAATATTTTGATTAAAATTATAAAAAAATTAGGCACCGTATTCTAAGCAAACTACCAAAAATATCTCTTACTAGTAGTTTAAAATACAAAATATTGCATAAATTCTCGAGATTCTAAATTTTCTACATAACGTGTTATGAATTGAGTAAACTTATTGACTCTGAACCTTACAAATATAATATCAATATTTGATTCTACTATAATTACCCGTATTTTTTCCCCATATAAAATAATAATTCCAGACCATAGAAGAATTGCAAAAATAGAAAAATCCAGCTTAATTATTAATAGGAAAGTTTTAGATATATGGAACAAAATGTCGTCCAAATGTACGGTTGTAGGCATTAAATATTGCACATCTGCTTTCGTAGAGCGTTGTCTCTTTCTGACGCACACTCGCTCTATGAAGCCGAAATTAGCCGAAGTGCAACATTTGTTGCTTATTACTATAGCTAACACTATCTAGCTAACTCGTATCTATAGTTCGTATTCAAAAACGTTACTTTTAATATTTGTCCCTTCACGCATAAATAAGGCAATTCAGAAAAGTAAGCGCTCAGTTTTGTATAAAATTAAAATTCCGTTAAAAATTGCTCGTATTCTGTGTAAACTTTATATTGATCCTGACACGTTTTCCTACTTTAGAGTTTTCTCATGTACACAAGATGCAGCTCAAATTACATGAAGACAAAGAAAAATAATGCTTACTACAAGGACATAAGAGCGAGCAGTGTATAGTCTAATGTGTATCTTTGTATACGTAAATCAGACATACTTTTAAATAGAAAAACGTGTTAGGATCACAATTATTTTTTGGATAAGTTGTATGCAATCGGATTGCACACTAGATGCTCGTAATTTACGATGAATAAGTCCAGTGATTTCATATCTTTCATAGGGTCCAAATGTGCAAGCGAGAAGTATGATGGAGACTCGAAAAAGTTTTTTTCTCTGTACCCGAAGTCGGAGTTTGGCAACCATATTTCGTTACCAAATGTTGTTTTCGTTTCGCATATTTGTCTCTATCTATTGCATGGAGAAAATATGAGACGGTAAAAATACATTACGTAGTTGGAGTTGTTGTCTCATCTTTTCTCCATACAATAGACAGAGACAAATAGGCGAAACGAAAACAACATTTGGTAACGAAATGTTGTATAATTGCAGTGGGACTTGGGGTACTGGAGTCCTGATTTTGGTAGCATTATGTTCGAATACGGGCGTAGATTGACAGTAAAGTTGTTGAATACATGGTGTTGCTAGAACTAACTTAGTCTACTGCACCGGCACAAAACACATGCAGACGCGGCGGGATTTCAGAGCCGGGTCGTTCTATTGTAGCAGCTATAACAATAAACAAATATTAGTATCCACCTTATTCTAAATCAATATTACTACTTAGGAATTATTACTACTTAGTAACGTTACAGCGATATCGATTTAATGGCCTGCGCACACCTAGTTCACTGGCGGTAGCGAACAGTGAAACGCTGTCAAATATCGCTGTCAAATCTTAAATCTGACAGCGATATTTGACAGCGTTTCACTGATCGCTACCGCCAGCGAACTAGGTGTGTTCGAGCCTTAAAGGCTCGTAATATAAAACTATGTTTCTATACGTGTCACTATTATTTTTGTGCTTTTTGAAGGCTAGGCTTGGAGTTGAAAAGGTGCACTGTGAAGTATTTCTGTACTAAACCACGGATGCTAACTAATTAATTTAATTGCAATGCTACAGATCAACTGACGAATCATTGAAATCGAGTTCAATTTAGTTTAAAACTAGTGACCGCCCGCGGCTTCGCTCGCCAATTTTCAACTAAATCGGTTTAGCCGTTCTTGAGCTAAAAATAATGTTACTGGCACGACTTTCTTTTTATAGTTGTAATAAATATATATATATATATAACAGTTCAATCGACCCTACTCTGCCTGATGTAAGGCGAGAGTACGATAAGCGTGAACTGGTTCGCGGCATACCTCTCCAGCAGTCTTCTCTTCAGCTCGGGAGGGTAGGTGACATATATATAGTGGTCGTCGTGGTCCGGGTCATCTAAGAGTGCCTCCTCCGCGGCCAGGCGTTCTGCGCGCGTGGGGGATGAATGCGTTGTCATAGAAACGGAGGCGCTGCCAGCTACACTACCCTCTTCTGAACTGAAAAATACTTTTTGTGAAAAGACTACCGCCTGCGGCTTCGTTTTGCTTTACTTTTTCGGGATAAAAAGTATTTTATGTCCGTCTCCTGGTTCTATTCTAAGCTACCTCCCCACCAATTTTCAGCCAAATCGGTTCAGCCGTGTTTGAGCTATTAGATAGTGTTACTAACACGACTTTCTTTTATACATTATGGGTATCTATAATGTATAAAAGAAAGTCGTGTTAGTAACACTATCTATCCCTATACAAGGTGCAGTTTTGAACCTGCAAAACATTTCAGGAGGTTGTTATGAGACTCGTAAATAATCATATAACAATACGATACCAAGTCAATAATCAATAATACTTTTTCTTTTCGATTTTTCAATTTTATTGATTTTCAGAATAACCCTCTTCAAAAAAACAGAATCACCCATTGCGATGTATCGCGTGTCATGTCACTGTGTGCGTGAATGCGATGACCAGTGACGTCAGCCTGTACGAGTCTCCGTCCACATTTCTATGAAACGAACGCGGCACATACGTTAAACTAAAATGAAGGTCGTTGCTATGGTTACGGGGAGCCCCCGCGATTCTCGTCATACCGCATTTCGATTTAGACTCGAAAATCTGTTACTGCGCATCGAAGGTTCAACCAACGTGCCGCGATCTGTACAAGTTGTTGTAGCTACAGCAACTTATAGCAAATAATTTTACCTTAGATGTAGTTCGAATTTTTAACTGTATGCAGCTCACTGCATGGAGTGCCAGTGAATCACGTAGGGCGACTGCGTATCAGACCTCAACAAACCAGTTACTTGATAACACGATACCCATTTGTTATTTGCTAATTGTCTGACTTTCTGGCTTTTGACTACCCGGAAGCAACGACCGTACGGCAGGGCTGTAAGGTCGTTGACCCGTACCGACCCGTGTGGTACCTAACGACTGTCCGAGAGCTACAAATCAGTTCGAACCAAAGGCTTTAATTAAGTGCTTACCGAAACACGGGATTTCAATGATGACGTTGCCGATTGGGGAATAACTCCGCGAACATTTCGATGGCTCGAGATACATTGTCTCCACTGATGGCATACCTACAAGCGGACCATCTCCACCAACTCTACATTGGAGTATTGGTCCGTCATCTTTACAATTAGGTAGTAGGTACCTATCCCGACCGTTAATCGAAGGCGCACTTGAGGGGCGGAATTTGCAAGCGTATGCACATACCGGCGTCATCAAATACACTAATAAATTGAGCCGATTGATGCGTTTGCGATGGCCGCGGGGGCGTGGCGGGGTGGCGGGGGGGAGGGAGCGGCCGGTGATTGGTGCTTTGGTTTGGATTTATGAAAGAAATGTCGGTTGCGTTTGTTTGTGTGTGTGACAGCGCAGTTTAAGGACACGTACAGATTGGTCGCGTTTTAAAAAGGGGAGTTCACACTTACCGATTTACGTAAATAAGAATAAAATGAAAAAAAAATACCTGCCCATTTTATTGTTGATTCGGGTCGAGAATCACTAACATAATTACCTCCTAAAATGTTTTGCAGATCCAAAACTGCACCTTGTATACATATATAATATCCCTAACCCTCCGTGCATTATTTTTGAAGTAACACAAATACTTCGCGATTTCCATGGGTTCCATTATAAAAAAAGCAAAGTAATCACTTTCAAGATTTCAACGCTTACGAGAAATTATCGTGAGAAAAGAGACAGTTAGAGGGATTTGAGGAAATCCTCTGCTCAGAAGTGAGTGAGTGGGGTCGGTATTTCGGTCCTGTGCTGCTCGAATAAAATAAGAGACGGTTCGAGGAATTTGAGAAAGATCGTTGACACCGTTTGAGAAAGAGCTCAGCAGTGGGACGATATGGGTATTGTTGTCCGTATAAAACAAAATTGGTATAAAATATTGAGTCAAAGTCAAAATGTAGGTATTTATTCAGTAGTATCACTTTGAAACGTCATAGAGCTAGGAGAGTCTAGGTGCCAGTTCCCCGCGACCAAGCCTAGAAGAATTGAAAAGCACTCACTCAAAAACGATCCAAATGATATAGTAGCACATACACAGCGCTAGCGCCAGCCCCGTGGCGAGCGCCAACAGGAGCGGCCAGGGGAAGGCACGCGCGGTCGGTGCTGTGTCCTGCCAGTACCGGTCGCAGCTCAGGTACCAGCACACCGCTCGCTGCATCTCGTCTGAAACACGCACAACAAACCACGGTAGTCCAAAATATTTATTCTCACTGGAAATAGCAGCGCCAGTTCCACGCGAGTAGATCTGTCTGCGGTAAAATTCAAATAATATGTATTTCACATAGGTTGATAGATACAGGTGATACAGTAGACTAGTCTTAAACATAAACCCTGTTATGGCACCGAAACTATTTTTTCCCACTAAGGTAAGGATTGTGGGTAGGTGGGGATTGTGGTGGGACTCTGTTTCTACAAAGCAGGCATATTTGCTGTAATAAATAGATGTTTATTCTATGTCTGGGGTCTGGGTATTTAAATACAACATAACAAAGAGTATATTTAGAAAAGTATTATGATCTGCTAACCATGCGAAGCCAGGCGGGTTTCTATTACTCAGTTACGTGAGTGATGTTGTATTACACCTAATACAACAACAATATAATATATAATTGTCTAGCACGCAAGCTCAAATCTGAAAGTTCAAAGTCATAGCTCCAGCTACGACATTGCTCTACGCTGCTGCTACGGCGTAGCACTATTTTATCGTGCTCGAATGACTGACCTTCAAGTTCGTTGAACTGATGTTGTGTTAGATGCAACAGAAGAGTCGCTATGCAGGAATGCACTATCTTTTCACAGCGAACCTGGAAATAAAGAATTTAGGAAACTATCACGAAAGGGGAAAAATAATAGTAAATATCAGTGACATTGAAATGAAATAGTTGATAAACATAATTTTTTGACAAAGTAGTTTTTTTAACCTTGAGTGTTTGAAGCCGCGCTGGATCGCAGGCAGCTCTCTCTGCCTGCAGATCTGCCAGTCTCTTCTGCCGGCTGTCGGGCGGTAATGATGACTCCACGGTGTCAGCGTCGCATAGTTCTGCCGTCTGGTTGCTTTCGCTCTCCGTGTCTTCGGTCCTTTTCTCTTCGGACTCTGGAATGTTATGCATTTTTACAGGTTTTTGTATAAAACCCCAAGGTTTTTTGTTTCAGGGTGTGAAAAGAACGCCCCGAAAACTTTAGCGGGAATGAAAATGACCGGATGCTTCGCGTTCGATCCAAAAATGATGGTATATTAATAAGTAAATTTATAAAAATATTGCTCTCTGCATTTTGAATGAAAGTAATGGCAGCTGATTTTATTTTGCTTACTTACTTTTTTTTATCGCAAAAAATCCTTTGATTTATCAAATCCGGGGTCTATTAGTCTTAAAAAAATCGCTGTGATGTACATACCTGTGTCATGAAGGTGTACGTCGGTCTTAGGACAGTCGGGCTCAGGAGGCGCCGGCGTGGTCCGTACGCGGTGTCTCCTGCGATTTGGGACCTTGGCCACGCTCCGCGGCGCGGCAGGTGCTAGCGCTTTCTTCACTGATTCTATGTCTTGCCAAACCTACAATTCAGTTTAGGCGAAAAATCAGCGTTTCAGTTTCTGCTACAAAAAAACCTATCCGTTAACATCCCAAATCCGTTCCAAACATCACCCTCAAAATGGCACTCAAAAGGCATTCTCAACTTGAGTAAACTTGCATTTTCGTACTTGTAAGTATGAAAACTGGAGTCATTTTGACATACCTACCCAAGCGTAGGTACGAGTAAGTTCGAGTGATGTGTAGGTATTGCATGTACAATTATTTGGACGATAGAGTGTAAGGGGCAGTTTAAAAGTTTTCGTGCTTTGGAACGCATATCTTTTTTTTTTGCAACTGCTGTTAGCCTACCACAAGCTCTGTCTGTGTAAATAAATCCTACGTCAAAACGTCACACACACAGTATAATACACTCACACAGACTCAAAACCAGAGCCAGAGACAGAGCCAGACAGAGCTTGTGGTAGACCTACTGATGGAACAAGCATATGGCCCACATTATAACTGACCGTCACCAGCCACTCAAAACCTTACCTCGATGTCAGTGGTTGGGCCGCTACCGCCGCTGAGTAGGCCATGAGCCACCAACACCTGGCATCGCATGATGTCACAGTACTCTGCAAGGCAAACCGCGTCCTCCGCCTAAAACAAACTATGTGCTTTAATGATATGGCCTATGATACATACATAGGTGCACCTATGCAGTCTTAATGGCTTTTGGCAGATCAGAAAACACACTGTCTTATCTACTACTTATCTAGCCCAAACCTAAGCAGTTTGTATGGAATCCCGATACGCTCATGAATCATCACACTGACAACTGAGGCAACATAACATCGATTATAGATTGGCTTACTGAACAGGGCACTAATAATTGCGCAGCTTAATGCGTTGCAGAAGTCCTCTCAAAAGTTAAATAAATCTGCACAACAAGCTGATAGCGAACACAGAACACATATTATATATATATATATATCCTATAGCGAATAACAGACCTTATTAATCTGGTTTTTGTGACGCTGGTCGAAATGCGTGTCGAGGTGACGCTCCTCGTAGAAGGATTTGCCGCAGAAGGCGCACGTCCACTGCGACGGCCGGTGCTGCAGCTTTGCAGCATGCTGAGGTGCGAATATGTCGCGCGCGGGGTGGAACGGACACTCTAGTGGCAATTTTACCTAAAACAAGAAACAACTACACTTTTGAGCAAATACAGCGTGTCCCAGAAAGTAGTGTCAAGCGAAAGTCCAGAGATAGAACACCATCGTCATAGAACACCCTTTGGGGTTTCCGAATCACCCCCATGTATGTTCTGCAATTGTTTATAGTTTCAAGTCGAACATTTTCTAAAATTTGGAAAAAAAAATATAACTTGAAAACTATAAACAATTATGGAACAAACATGGGGGTGATTCGGAAACCCCAAAGGGGGAACTATATCCGGACTTTCGCTTGACCATACTTTCTGGGACACCCTGTATATACTTATCAAGCATTCAACTGAAACTTTCCATCAGAAGTGATGGCAGCCAAATGCTTAGCTATCAGTATAATTAAATACATTATCTGGCGCAGCGCATTAGCATTGATATTCAGCGTGGCAATGCCGCCAGCTTCTTGGGTACTCTTAGTGATGAAGAAACCAGAATTCCGAGTCCTGATTCTTACCTGAAACCTTTCTAAAACAGGGAGCCATTTGTTTTGTATAACTTTTCTGACGATTTTCGAATTGTCACGCGAACAGGTGATCTTGAAAACTGAGGGCCCCGGCCAGGGGATCAGTGTCAGGAAGAGAAGGGCCAGGACCTGCAACGTATAAAACCTCTTAAATTATATTTGCAGACTTCGTAAGAAACCTTACCTCTCTTCTGAAAAGAGATGACATCATCTATGCATGGGGTCAATTAATGTTATTCACAATCACTTCGGAAAATACCACTAACACGAATCGGAGAACCATTAGAAATAGTTTAGTAGACGTCAACTACATACACACCACGATACGCAGATTAGAACGGAAGTAAGGACGCTCTTGCCATCAAAAATTAGCACTAGAGTTTAAGGTTATGCTTGTGTTATTCAACTATTGATTTTCTAACATCGGCTTAATAACCTTCGGTTGCACAGCGGGATGCTCACCTCGAGAGAGAACGACGTGGTCCTCATTCATATCTCTTATACCGCAAATATTCAATGAAACTATACCGTTTAACAAAATAAACAGTGCGCGATAATCTGAGGTGGTTTTTTTACCCTCTGGTTCCGTGTGCGGAGAGCGCATGCGCCAAGACTTCCCAATTTCCCCTCCTGTTCAAAGTTCACAATTTTAATTATTATACCTTTGACCTTATTATTTTGTGTTTTGGTAGATCCAAGTAAGGTATTTCTCTGTTCACACTTGTCATTGTAGAAAAGCGTGCATTTACCTTTTCGTATACCTATTGATATCATTGTGTATAGGTGCCTAAGTAAAAGGTTTTAGAATTTTAGATGGTACAGCTCAGTAGTATCCATAAGTAATTATAGACATTCATTGCTGTGAGATAAGTAGGCTAGAATCGTTGCTGAAGTAGATATAAAGCCTACATTTCATTTTCAGAGTAAAGCATAATAAAGCTGATGCAAACTAGTTTATTAGAACCTAGTTTTAACGGTTTAAAAACGAACAAGGAAGCCATTCCAACCAACCAACAAGGAAAAAAGTTTCATCATATCTGATTCTGACGTCATTTGTCCCTAGTTAGAGTTGTTTTATTCGTAGGTATACTTTAGGTAGTACCACCCATCAGTCACGCTGCATGGTATTACGTTGTTACCTAATACCATACAGCGTAGCCAGATAGTTAGATAAGTACATTTAGATAGATGAATAGAAAAATCTTTATTGCACAAATAAAATGTACTGTACACAGGCAAGCTTAATGCTGGATAGCATTATCTACCAGCTAACCTTTGGGTAATAAAGAGATAGGTTGGGTAGTGCACATATAAGATGTGGGCATAAGTACTAAACAAAAATAAACACACAGTTATGTGACACAATTACAACTAACACACATATTATGGATACTGCATAACTGTAAAGCAGAACACGCTGCATCTATAGTAATAATATTATGTGTTTATAGGTATGTTTCTGTCTGTCACACACACACACTTCTGTGTACACAGTACACACATAACACTAACGAAAGTTGAGTAACTTTTTTTACTCCTATCGTGTCGATAGGTTAGAATTTCTGGCGTTATGCCACATACCGAATATAGGTACAATAATTTTATTTACATCATACATGCTCAGTAAATAGGATTTTCTTTAGCGCAAAGAGGCTGATCTTATGCGGGATCTTATTAAAAAATTTGATACTCATATGATAGCAGTTTTTTTGATAGAGAAAAGTCGCGGAGTAAACTCGTTCACTAGACGCTCTCCATTTCTAGAGTTACGCGGATATATATCATTTGCCGTCGTGTAAAGATACATATGTTGCCTCACAAAGCATGCAGTCTCATATATGTAAAGACAAGGAAGACTTAATATTTTCAACTTAGAGAAAAATGGTTTGCAAGACTCTAAAGGGCCAATACCGCATATGGCGCGAATACATTTTTTTTTTGTGCAATAAAAGCTTTATTAAAATCCGTACTGTACCCCCAAATGGTCAGGTCGTATCTGAGAACGGAGTCAACATATCCTTATAAGCTAAGCCATCAATGCCGATTCTTGATTGACGGTTTTTCGGAGTCTACCTAACACGTACACGAACCGGTTAACCTTTGTGCATATTTTGTCTACTTGTTCCTTCCAGTTGAGTTTCTTATCAATAGTGGCTCTTAAAAATGAAACTGAAGCCGGTTGTATTAATTTATGGCTATTATATGTAATATTCATGTCAAATAGGTCATTAAAATTTAAGAAATTAGTTTTATTAAGATTTATATTTAAATTATTATTGTTTAGCCATTTTACTATTGAGTCAATTGTAATTGTAATGTCAGATATATGTTTCTTATTGTCATGCGAACAATATTTGTATTATAGTTTGTCACTTCAGTTATGTCATTTATAATTATATAGTACAAAAATAAAAGGGGACCTAAAAGAGCGGTCCGTAATGACTAAGCTTGCGCAATAATAGAAGCGCATGTGAGACAAAGTCGAATGCTTTTGACATGTCGAAGTACAGAGCAGTTGTGATTTGTTTCCTATCAACGTTACTTACTATGTCACGAATAAGGTTAAAGATTGCTAGCGTGGTTGATTTATTTCTTTGAAACCCATTCTGCTGTTCCTTATTGACTTTGTGCTTAATACAAAAATCATACAGCCGCTTATGCATTGCTTTTTCATATATTTTTGAGAGTACAGAAATGATTGCTATTGGTCGATAGTTTTCTAGTTGGTCTATATCACCCTTTTTGAATAACGCCTTTATTATAGACTTCTTTAAAGAACCAGGGAATACACCATTCGTGAAAGATAAGTTAATAAGATAAGCTAGGACATCGCTTAACTCGGCTTTGGCTGCTTTTATTATTTTAGTATTAGCAATACCATCGCTACCTTCTGTATTTTTATTATTAAGAGACGCAATTATATTTTGCACTTCTTTTGAAGAAACTGGATTAAGAAATATGGTGCTAGATACTTCTTTTGTTCTTAAAATAGATTGATTTGGTTTTAAATAATTTGCATTTACTTTATTTAGACTGGCCTCTAGCTCAGTTGGTAGTAGCTCTGCCTTCTGCGCCGTAGGTCGTGGGTTCGATCCCCACCGAGAACAAATATTTGTGTGGTCAACATAAATGTTTGTTTTCTGTCTGGGTGTTATATTGTATTCTAAGTATGTATTTACAAAAAAAAAAAATATTCAAGTATTATATCAGCTATCCGGTTCCCATATTACAAGTTCTGCTTAGTTTGGGGCTGGGTAGTGTTGTGTGAATTGTCCACAATATTTATTTATTTATTTGTCAATTCTATAAAATAACTGTTGAAAGCATTTGCGGTACCCATAGGATCCATGATACGATTGCCATCAACATTGAGTAACTCTTTAATACACGCAGGAGGGTTTAGTGACATTCCATGCAATCTTGCATTCTTTTATGACATTCCATGCAATCTTGCATTTATTGCCACTTTTCCTAATTATCTCACTATTCCTTGATTTTTGTGAATGTATAATACATTTCTTTAATACTTTTGCATACTTGAGATACCTATACTTAGCCGTGGGTGTTTTTTCCCTGTAGAATTTTAAACGTAACGATCGTTTTGTTCTGCAGCTCACTCTTAAACCTTTGGTAATCCACCTCTCTAATCTCTCTCTACTCTAATTTGTTTTTCTGGGAAACAAAGTCTACAAAGCCATCTTAATGTGCTTTGAAATTTAAAATTGACATTATTATTGCCATATTTTATACACTTTGAGGAAAATATGTTGCGTTATTACTTATAGTTACCTGTACTCTACGTATTGTGGGCGTGAGCAATTGAGCATGGCTGCGCCCCGCGGTATTACCCGCGATTTAAAAGTATGAACTTTTCCTCTATGTCCATGATAAGTTCAACCTCTGGAAGTCTGATTTTGATTTTGATTTGATTTGATTTGATTTTAATACCATTTTCAAAGACCTACCATAGTTACCACACAGGTTATGGGTTTGCTGAAAAACATATTTTTTTAGTTTCAGTTCTAAGTATTGGGAGCCCCCAAAATTAATTGTTTTTTTTATATTTTGGTGGGAAAATTGAAATGCGGTTCACAGAATACATCTAAATCACACCCGGGCGACGCTGGGGCAATCCGCTAGTAAAATAAAAAAGCGAAATTACTCAAGTACCTACTCGACGTAGGAATTTTAATAAAAAGGGCTGAAATATGCCTATGAATTGCAAATTAACATTGCTAAGCATTCGTTTTAATAAGTCTCTGAGAGTTATTGAAACAAGCCTATAATTTTTAATAATGCCTATTAGTCCGTAAAGTTGACGTTTTGGTTACTTAGGGGTGCCACACGGTTCGATATTAGGGCCTGGAGCTCAATTCTAGACCAGTTACTTTTTTGTCACGGTAGCTATATAACACAAGAACTGACAGTTTCTTTAGTTAATTTGACAGTTCTTGTGATATACAGGGTGTCCCATAAGTCAACGTCCAGCCAAAACCGGGCGATGGACCAAGTCATGACAGCTATCAGAAAAATATAAAATAAAAATATTTGTCGTGTAACTTTCGAGTTATGAGTATTTTAAAAAATTATAGTTTAAAAAACTAAAAAAAAACGCTTTTACAACTAATTGCACTAAAAAGTTAAAAATAAAACTGTAATAATCAATTGAAAAATTTATATTATTGTACAAAAAAGCGTGGGGTGCTTTTTATAATAACTTCAGACATAATAAACTATTGATAAAATATTTACAACAATCAAAATCAAGCCCCCCACGCTTTTTGTACAATAATATAAATTTTTCAATTGATTATTACAGTTTTATTTTTAACTTTTTAGTGCAATTAGTTGTAAAAGCGTTTTTTTTTAGTTTTTTAAACTATAATTTATTTTTTACTTTTTAGTATTTTTTTTTTCATTTTTTTTTTCATATTATTGCATTGTCATCGACCTTTGACAGGTGAGCAAAGTTTGAATCAAATCTGACCGTTCAAAGTAGGTTTATTTTTTATTTTTTTTCATTTTTTTTTTCATATTATTGCATTGTCATCGACCTTTGACAGGTTTGCAAAGTTTGAATCAAATCTGATCGTTCAAAGTAGGTTTTTTATTTTATTTTTTTTATTTCTTTTCATTTTTTTTTATTTTTTTTTTCATATTATTGCATTGTCATCGACCTTTGACAGGTGTGCAAAGTTTGAATCAAATCTGATCGTTCAAAGTAGGACAAAATCGAGCTCAAAGGGGTCGGTTACATACATACATACATACATACATACATACATACATACATACATACATACATACATACAGGTGAAGCTAATAAAAGCGTTATAAAAACAGAAAAAACTGTCACCCTGTGATGATCTTTTAAGTCCTGTGACTACAAATATTAATTTTTCCGTTTCGTGAAACTTTTTTCTGCAATGTAAGCATGAATAACCCTTCTGTAAATTGCAATTCAAATTAAGCCATAACTGCCTCAGTTTTCAATAAAATCATGGAGTTTTGGCCAACATTTCATTTCAGATAATTACATCACCCAACTTTAACCGTCTGTACCGCAAAAAAAATGTACTACACTATCATGGCAAGTAACTTTAAAAGATGACGCATTTATCCAGGATTCCAAAATGGTATGATACTTGCTAGAGTACTATTTAGTTTTGGAAATAAAAAATGGTTTTTCAACTAAACCGGATTTCCAATCAATTTTATTTCATTAGATAAAGTGTTTGTACCCTTTAAATCATAGACTTATAATGCCTACGCTGCGTTTTTAGGTCGCTCACAATTCGCAGGTAGGTACAAGTAAATACCATTTCGACAATGTAAGTAAACAGATAGATCTTGTCGAAAAAGTAATAACCAAGGGTTTTCAAGTAATTTGTTTCATAGTATTCTTCAATCGGCATTTTAATTTAACTACATCAAGGATTTACAGCAAATGTTCAAACTGTTAGCCTTCATCTGTAATGCAAGCTCTACATCTCTTTTAAAATGACCGTGTCCTAAGACGGGCGTATCTTCTCGAGTCTTGAGTGACTTCTGTGTGTGTGTGTGTGTGTATTGAGCGTTTCTTTGGCGCAGCTCGTCTAAATCTTGAAGGGGCTTAGAGTACATTTTTTTCTTTATCGTTCCCCAGCAAAAGAAATCTAGGGGGTTTACAGAGGCCGTGTAAGTACGCGTTTGCTACTCAGTGCATTGTAAATGCGTTCCATTTTCAAATCACTCTACACCTACGAGGTAATGGTTACCACTTAACATCAGGTGGGCCATATCTTTGCTTCATCGGCTAGTTAAGAATTTACCTCGCATGAATGATGTAAAGTAGATTGCTTGGGTAACAATCTACTATACTGTCCGTCTCAATCGTACTTGTGCCTGTAAATTTGTGGACTTAAAAATGCCTTGGCTGTAAACAAACATTTTATCTAGTGAAATAAAATTGTTTGGAAATCCGTTTTAGTTGAAAAAAACATTATTTTCAAAACTTTAGTTTGAAATTCTGATTAAATGCGCCATCTTTAAAAGTTACTTGCCGAAGTAGTGTAGTACATTTTTTTTACGGTACAGTCAGTTAAAGTAGGGTGATGTAATTATCTGAAATGAAATGTTGGCCAAAACTCCACAATTTTATTTAAAACTGAGGCAGTTATGACTTGATGTTGAACTGTAATTTATAGAAGGGTTATTCATGCTTACATTGCAGAAAAAAGTTTTACGAAAAGTTAATATTTGTAGTCACAGGACTTAAAAGATCATCACAAGGTGTCAGTTTTTCCTGTTTTTTTAAATACTCATAACTCGAAAGGTACATGACAAATATATTTTTTTGTATTTTTCTGATAACTGTCATTACTTGGCCCATAGCCCGTTTTCGGTTGGACGTTGACTTATGGGACACCCTGTATACATGGATCCCTGGATATATATCTACCGTGACAAAAAAGTCACTGGTCTAGAATTGAGCCCCTGTCTTGTGTCCGTAAATGATCTCCCGTTTTTTACCTAAAAAAGGGAGATACTCCCCTTTTTAGGTAAAAATATATGTGAAATTGTACTATTTCATACCTAATCTTTTATTTTAAAGTATTTTTTAAAGCCGATAGATTGAAGGCTAATTACGATGACGTTAACGCATCTCTGTGGCAAATACTTAACTGGTTTAAAAATCCTTGTAATACAACTGAATATGTAACCTATATTTTGATTAATTTGAATTTGACTGCCAATTCATTTACTAAGTGGACTTCAGTTCTACCCGTGATCATGGTGCTTGCAACTTAAGTCGATTTCCAATACGTCATAGAACCAATTTAAATTTTCCTAAAAGAATGCGTGAATGCATGCATTCTCAGGCTAAACTGAAAGAAGTTTATACAGGGTGCACCCTGTATAAACTTCTTTCAGTTCTGTCTGAGGCGGTTGCGATCGATTGGGTGATGCTTGTTTGCTTTTAAAAACACATGCACTGAGCCAGTTTACATGTGAACTAACAAACCAATAAAACTAATTAGCTTGTTTAAACAATCGGTGTTTGATAACAGTTGACACAGTACCTAGTGGGGCATGCTCTCGGTGATTGTCGATATCGAAAGTACCGGTAATTACTGCTCATTTTGCGCGGTTCGTGGACGCTTCGTGGGACGAAGCATTTTCTGGTACTTTCGACGCTGATGTCACTCAATTGTCGATGGTTACGTTCAGTTTCAGTTTTGCAATTAATTTTCTTGATATTTTAACGAATTACGTACAAACTCATTGCCTGGTTCCTACCTACTCATTGCCTGACGGCTGTTTTTCCTGACCACTACAATCTGGGCCTCTTCAAGGCAAGAGTGAATAGGTGTCTTCTAGAGCATCCTGCTAATAAAATGTAAAAAAAAAACTATGATTGATGTTGTCAATCATAGTTTTTTTTTTACATTTGCTATCAAAATCTATGCTATAAAAAAATACTGGGAATTACCAGTTCCTGGGAGTGTATCGGTCGAAATTTATACCGATACGGCAGGCCCTAGACCAGGGGTGGGGAAACTTTATCCTTCGCGTGCTAAGGATAAAGGCTATATACGGTCTACTCGATATTACCTAATCGGCGTCGATAGCTTAATTTGCTGTTTTTACTCATGACATACCGCCCGCGCTCGCGAATATAATAAAACGTGATTGTTTTATGCGAGCCGCGCACCTCGAATGAGAATGAAATTTCTAACAATACGAAAACTTCACTTGAACTTTGTTTGATGGTCGCGGGCCGGATTCAAGCCTTCGCGGGCCAGAGATGGCCCGCGGGCCGTAGTTTCCCCATTCCTGCCATATACTATACCTAGTCAACCATACTTCGACCGACTTCATCCACAGTGGACGCATTTCCCTTACACAGGTTAGTCTTATTTTTTTAAGTTAGATTTACTGAAAGCGCGGTTTCCAATCTTGAAAATTCAAAATCCGCACCTAGAAAATTGTTTTACGATCATGTGATACAGTCAGTTTTTCGTCATTACCTACTAGGTGCTAGGGAAATAAACTAAGATAGTTTTGTGGCGGATTTTCGTCTTAGTAGTATTATTAATGGAGCAATGCCATCGCACTGCTCGCCATTGGCAGAGAGTTCATCCTTACACCTTAGAGCCTGGGTGGTCGCGCACCGTTCGGTTTCAGAGGAACTTCCTCCCGCGAACACTCAGGCTGTGGAATGATCTCCCTGCTGAGGTTTTCCCTACGGACTATAGCATGGGGTTATAACGACTTGTTACCGGCATGGTCGCGCACCGTCCGGTTTCAGAGAAACTTTCTTGCGCGCACTCGAAGGTTGTGGATTCCTGCTGAGGTTTTTTTTCCCTATAGTATGGGGTTCTTCAAAAAGGTCGTTTTTAAATATTTAAAGGGTCAGCAACGCGCGAGTGATGTTTCTGGTGTTGTAAGCGTACATAACCGGTTTAGTGGTATAAAAAAAACTAAACGGTTGCATGATTATTTGACTGGCCTCTAGCTCAGTTGGTAGTAGCTCTGCCTTCTGCGCCGTAGGTCGTGGGTTCGATCCCCACCGAGAACAAATATTTGTGAGGTGAACATAAATGTTTGTTCTCTGTCTGGGTGTTATATTGTATTGTAAGTATGTTTTTACAAAAAAAAATGTATTCAAGTATTATATCAGCTATCCGGTTCCCATATTACAAGCTCTGCTTAGTTTGGGGCTGGGTAGTATTGTGTGAATTGTCCACAATATTTATTATTTATTATAAACCTAGTGTAAAGATATGATTCCAATCTCGGCAGCACTGCTATGTTTTATTTTTATTAAATACAAATTCTACCTGTCCCTTAGGGACAGGTAGAATTTGTCTTTTGGCCTTAATCTACTTTATCTCTCGTTACGGATCAAATCGCTGCAATCGCTGTTGCTTCAAAAAAGGAGGCTTTTCCCAATTCCGCTGTATACTATATATTTTTTAAATTTTTCTTATCTCTTTATTTCGCCATTTATGAGACAATTTAAAATACTTTTTTTTATCTGAAAGGTTATAACTAACTTCCAGATTAGTTTTAGTAGTAGTAGAGCTCTTTGTGAAGCGCTCGTTCGGGGAAGTACTAACACCATGCCTATTTGTGCTGTGAAGCACAAATAGGCATGGTGCAACATTGCTGTGTTTCGGTGAAGAGTGTGGGTGTCGGTGAAATTACAACATACATCCATCCAAACTTTCACATTTAAATGATTAGTGGGGTAGCTGCGCCCCGCGGTGTTACCCACGATTAAAAAGTATGTACTTTTCCTCTAATGTTTATGATAAGTTCATCGTCTGTAACAACTGCATGGGAAAAACCCCGTTTAAAAAATTTGGTTCCTATATGCTATTCCATAGGAACCGTACATTTTTCCGGGATATAAATTAGTCATTTTCTGGCCCCTAAACTAACACTACCTATGCAAAAAATAATGTCGACCCTTTGCTCTACGAAAAATTTTAACAAATCTATCCCACGGGAACTATACTTTTTGACGGGATAAAAAGTAGCCTATGTGCTATTCGAGAGTATATTATGTAATAGCGTGTGATGTGCGTCCAAGATCGACGCCTATGTACTATGAGTATTTTTTTTATAAATTATACAAGGTCTACGCGCAGCCTCTACGCCGTAGAGCTCTCTTATAGCCTACCTTAGTAAATGTTTGTCGATGTAGCCGTTATGTGTATGTTGTGTATCTATAAATAAATTTTATTTCTCTTTTATTGAATATCGATGCGAATATTGATTTATGCATGACGCTTTAATCACTGAACCGATGTATGAAACTTATAATGAATATATAGTTAGAAACATGGTTACTAACTCCTTCTTTTTTTTCCTCTTTGGGCGCACTCAAAATTCTTTCACCACACTATTTCGCAAGAACTAGGGACATGAGAAAAGAAGAAGCGATAGGCTAACCCATGTTACTAACTATATTCATTCTCAGTTCCATGCATATCGGTTCAGCCTATATTTCGCTCCTTTTTATCCCGCAAAGTTCATTAAATTTAAAAACTTCGTTCCTAAATTAAGTATGTCATATTTCTCAAGCTATTATAAAACCAGCTTTTTAGGGCCTAGACTAGAATCCTCAAAAAAAATGTTGGTCAATCGCGACATTAGTTTTTTTTTAATTACAACCTGTAGGTACCTAACTAACTGCACTTTTTAAGTTTTTACGTATCATTGTCTGTTTTTGTGAGCAACAAAGTATGTTTAATCTACCTACTGATGATAATAACATTAACTTAGTTTTTTACCAAAATACATTTAAAATATGTCGGCTACGTCTCGCAGAAACGCTTCTGAATTCAAATTTTCTGTATTCGTAATCCGTTACAATTTGACGAAAAAGAAACACTACATTCACAACTCTAGAGATTTTATAGAATCCGGACATAATTAGAGGTTTACGTTTTATCAGCCAGTCAGTTATTTTCATGATATTTTGTACGCGCTGTCAGTTGCCGCATCGCTCAAAGACAAATTACAAAATATGATGGCAATCTAATTTTGCTGCTTTGAAACCTATTCATTGAAACCAGCAAATCCACCTATATTCACACAAATATGGACTGTTGGCACGTTAGGGAGGCAGCCCTCTTTAGTGTTGGCTTGTAGTAAAACCTCTAAGCGCATGCGCGCAGCCTCCAGTACGATCAGGGAAGATATGCCTCAAATCAAGCTCCATCTCGCTCATTTTCACTCTGCAAAAGAGAAACGCAAGATTCATAATCTTCAGCTGTCCCGTTCCGGTTACGGGGTAAGTACATCCACCCCAGTTCAGTCTCATAAGCCCTCACTCGCGGCCACGCAGCACGAGGATCATGAAAAATACAAGAGTGTATTTTTTTGCTAAATAGCAATGCTTGTTTTAACTTCGACAATCAGTTTTATAGTAATTCAACTCGAGATATTCAGTGGACACAGTTTTCATATGAAATGGTGGTAAAATGTAAAGCAGTAACTGACTTTGTTGTTATGAATTGGGAATAAGTTTAACTGCCTACGGAGAGACAGGTGAGAAAATGTAGAAGAGGATTACTTTCCATTACTTTCAGTAAATGAATGATTCAATAAAATATTAGGCAATTAATTCATTTATTCGTTGTTAAGTTATGCGCTTATGCTTTCCATTTTTTTTACACAAAACTTAACGAGGTAAAAAGACTAAATAAGTATTGATGAAACATTTAACATGACTATAAAAGACATTTTTTTTTTTTTCAGAATGACCAATGTCGGGAAAAAGCTATTTGGGAGTACGAAATCAACCCAAATAAGATACCGCTACCTGGTTATATTTGCAACAGTATTTGGGGGCAGTTTGCTGGTAATTTCATTGAACAACCATGCAGCTTTCTTGTATCTAAACAATACCTCGAACGTATTCATTTGGGAATCAAACCGAACAGAAGAAAGTTTCACGATAAAAACTGAAGGTTGCACTATCCCTGGGTTGCAGCCCTTTGATGAAACAATCAGAAAGTTTATTAAACGACCTAAATACGTAAAACAGTGCTGGGAGACAAACTACTCATTGCTCCAAAACAACGACACTCATATATGGATAGACAAAAAGAAGTTCCAGTTTTACAAAATACCCAGTGATGCTAACGTTACCTGCTGTTACAAATCATTTCATAGACCTTCTGCGATTGCCGACATATCAGCTGTCGATGTCGATGATAGAGTCGAATACGACAAGTGCATCGATTTCATCAGTAATATTGAAGTTAGAAATGAATTTGTTAAAGTTTCGTGTGGTTTGAACGACAAAAGTTTGGATGAACAATTCTTCTTGTACGCGCCTAAAAAAGATTTTTTTTCTTATAGACATGATGCAACTGACGCACCCCAAAACAAATCAGCCTATAACGTAATTGTTATGGGAATCGATGCAATATCACGGTTGAATTTCTATAGGACCATGCCTAAAACATTGGCCTATTTAAAAAAGAAAGGCGCTGTAGAGCTCCTTGGATATAATAAAGTTGGAGATAACACTTTTCCCAACTTAACTCCAATGTTGCTAGGGATAAAGGAGTCGGATTTAAAACGAACATGCTGGCCTAACAATAGAGCTACTTTTGATAACTGTCCTTTTATATGGGAATGGTACAAAGATGCAGGATTCTACACAGCTCTTGGAGAAGACAGTGCTAGCCTGGGCACATTTAATTTTGAAAAATTAGGCTTTAGCGGAACGCCGACCGATTATTATATTCACACCTTTATTCACGAAGCTGAAGTCCACGTAGGAACCAACAGAGACTTCAACTCCTTCCTCTGTATGGGTAATAAATATTTTTATAGAGTTCTATTAGATTACGTAGAAAACTTGTCAAAGACTCTGAAGTCTTCAAAGTTATTTGGATTCTTCTGGGAGGTGACCATGAGTCACGACTATCTAAACTATCCTATGCTTATGGATAAAAGTTACGAGAGTTTTTTGAGGAGGCTCGATAATTCTAATTATTTAAATAATACAATCCTTATCCTACTGAGTGATCATGGGATGAGATGGGGAGATATACGGTTTACTAAGCAAGGCAGACTAGAAGAACGCTTGCCTTTCGTTCACATCCTAGTGCCACCTTCATTTAAAAAAAACTACAATCTGGCTTACGACAACTTGAAGCTGAATAGTAAACGTTTGACAACACCATTCGACATTCATGCAACTCTATCAGATTTGATCAACCTTGACTCAATACAGAATGAAGAAATACAATCAAGAAGTAAAACGAGCTACGTTCATGGTAACAGCATCAGTTTATTTTTGCCGATACCGGGAAACCGAACGTGTCACGCAGCAGGGATCGACGATCACTGGTGCACTTGCCACAGAAACAGCAAGCTACAGAAGGCAAGTGTTGAATCTAGTCAAGCATCGGAATATCTAGTGGGACATATAAACTCATTGTTACGTGATTACCGTCAATGCGCCACGTTGACTTTAAATGAGGTTTTGGAGGTAACCGAGTTGTTATCGGGGACTCCGGGGGAGGACGAGGTTGGATGGAGAGAGTTTATGGTGGTAATAAGGACGATGCCTGGTGGGGGAGTGTTCGAAGCGACCCTGCGTCGGAACAGCCAGGGCTGGGCACTGGCCGGCACTGCTAGCAGACTCAACCTTTACGGAGAGCAGAGCCGCTGCCTTCACCATTACCAGCTCAAGTTGTACTGCTTCTGTACATAGTTCTTGAGGGGATGTCAAACAACCTGTGATAATAATATTCAAGGTTACAGCGTAACGTTTAAGTTTATTTATTTTGAATGTTCATGTAAGAAACTCCTATATATCAATGAATGCTTCTTTGTGTAAATAAATGTATATTTTATATAAATTACGATCAATTATAATTTATATACTTAAAAGTACATTTATTTACACAAAGAAACTTAGAAATATTTACTAAATGTACAAAATACACAAGAAACAGTTGAGCTATCTGGAGCCTAATTCTCGGGCCGACCGAGATTATTATGCAATTTTATTTTATTGTTTCTTTTCGAAGAGAGAATGAATGATTTCCTTGAGTAATTCATCGACGACCTCATCGTAGAAGCCTCGACAGTTACGATATACGGAAAACGTAGAAAAAGTGCGCAATGCCTCGGTCGGCCCGAGAATTAGGCTCCTGCACTGCAGATATATCTAGATCGTTTGTAACGGTTGGCAGATAGCTTAAGGCCCTTCGCACATGGAGCTAATAAGAACTAGTCACAAACTTAAATTACTAACGAGTTGCCTGAGCGAGATACATGTTATAAGGAGGTTCTCACACGACGCGACTAGTTACTAACTGGTCAGTAACGCGTTAGCAACCGATCACGCGCGACGCGTCGTACCGGTCTCCACGCTGCTGGTTTCCCGAGTTTCTTTGTTTTTAGGGTTCCGTAGCCAAATGGCAAAAACGGAACCCTTATAGATTCGTCATGTCTGTCTGTCTGTCTGTCTGTCTGTCTGTCTGTCTGTCCGTCCGTCCGTATGTCACAGCCATTTTTCTCTGAAACCGTAAGAGCTAGACTGATGAAACTTGGCGAGTAGATGTATTCTGTAAACCGCATTAAGATTTTTACATAAAAATAAAAAAAAAACAATAAATTTCGGGGGTCCCCATACTTGAAACTGAAACTCAAAAATTTTTTTTTCATCAAACCCATACGTGTGGGGTATCTATGGATAGGTCTTCAAAAATGATGTTGAGGTTTCTAATATTGTTTTTTTCTAAACTGAATAGTTTGCGCGAGAGACACTTCCAAAGTGGAAAAAAGTTGGTCCCCCCCCCTCTAACTTCTAAAGTAAGAGAATGATAATACTAAAAAAAATATATGTTGTACATTACTATGTAAACTTCCAACGATTTTTGGTTTGAACGAGATCTAGTCAGTAGTTTTTTTTTTATACGTCATAAACCGTAAACCGCAATTTACCTTTCGACGAACTACAAGAACCTTATTATGTTACATCAAGTAACATAATATACAGGTTCTTGTAGTTCGTCGTGCTACGGAACCCTTCATGGGCGAGTCCGACTCGCACTTGGCTGCTTTTTTGTTATAAAAATGAACGAGCAAACATTAAGGCCCTTCGCACATGGAGCTACTCAAAAAGAACTAGTCACAAACTTAAATTTCCAAAGAGTTGCCTGAGCGTCACAGCCCATACATGTTCTATGGAGGTTCGCACACGACGCGACTAGTTACTAACTGGTCAGTAACGCGTTAGCAACTGATCACGCACGACGCGTCGTACCGGTCTCCACGCTGCTGGTTTCCCGAGTTTCTTTGTTTTTTGTTATAAAAATGAACGAGCAAACATTAAATATTCAATTTGTGCGACAGAAGTGACTGAAACCTTCCAACTTGAGTAGCGTCGTGTGCGAGATACAATTTGTAACTGGTTTGTAATCGTAATTACTGATTAGTTCAGCCATTTTTGAGTAGCTCCATGTGCGAAGGGCCTAACTGTTTCATGTATATTTTGTATAAAAAAAAGTTATGTAGTAGATTTATATAGAAACAAAGATTCTAGCTACTAGGTATATGTATATGTGCCAAATTTAGCGTAGGTACCTACTGCAAAATGTTATTAATCCTATTATATATACGTTTCCCATTTCGGTCGACTTGTCCAGTTCGGAAAAAAATATTTCCTCTCATGCACACTTTTTGTTTAAAATCCTTAATTCAAAGGTGCCGCAGGTATATTAGGTGGCAGCTTTGAACAATTGAGTTACTTCTCAATTGTGATTAAATCACATAAATATTGATTAAAGCTTAGGGTTTGTGTATAGCAAATAATATATCAAACAACAAAAGCAAAAATGACTAAATAGTTGATAATATTTTGAACTTTACAGACAAGAGTGTGAAAAAGTTCAAAAGTGCCTCCTTCAATCCTATGCGCCTGCATCTAAGTTATTAAAATTCTAATTACCTTATAATAACGTATGAAAAAAAGAACACCGCAGAAGCACGATTATATCAAATTAGTTTAGTCACTACATAAAGGTAATCTAGCTATATTATGCCTAAGTTTCATTTCGATAGGTACGACAATGAGAAGTAGGTTATTTATAAGATTTTTTGTTACCTAGTTAGTTAGTGAAGCTAATAAAAGTTAAACAAGAACAAATTGTCTGTTGTAAATGCACCGACCTCTCCAACGACAGACCTACTACACTGGTGGTAGGTAGGTAGGGTACCTACATCAGTCTCCAGATTGATATAGAATAATGTATTTGCTGGTACTTGCCCACTAAAACATCGATGTAGAGCTCTGATATTACGAAGGCCTACCTCCGTTAGTTAGAAAATACGTTTTAAAGGAATAGAAAAATCAATTGGCAGGCTTAGAATCGAACCCACAACCTAAGGATTAAGATTCCACAACGGAAGCACTGTTAAGGTGATATCAGACGGTTCATACGGATGAATGTTCACTCGACTTTTATTTTTCTTTCGTTCCATGTTCACTATTATTTCATTCTGTGTTCATAACGTTTCATTTCAAGTAAAAGGTGCCGAATTTAAAGGCGAAAATTAACAAAGAATATCACCTTTACCGATAGACCCCCGTCCCCATGCACCGTACTCCAGTACTCTCAAAACGGTGAAGGAAACCATCGTGAGGAAACCGGCGTGTCGTAGAACCTAAAAAAGTTCGAGCAACACGTGTCAGGGTCACGCAAAAAAGGCCCGCCAGCGGTCTACTTGCGGGAAAACCAGCCCGCACATCAAGTGCGGATGATAAAAATTTGCCGAATTTTGCCCATGCACCGTACCGCGGTGCTTTCAAAAATAAATACATAACTAATACTAACGTTGTCTGACAGCCTCGTCATTTAAACCATATGATATCTTATACCTTTAAACGAGAAAATCTTGTATATATATATATATATATATATTTAGGATCTCGGAAACTGAGCCAACGATTTTCATGAAATTAAGTATACAGGGGTTTTCGGGGACGATAAAACGATCTAGCTAGGATTCATTTTTAGAAAATATCGGCGTTCGGAGTTACGAACAAACTACTTTATCGTAATATCATTACTCCTAGCGACATCTATTGCTCAGAAGCAAAAACTAAGCTCTCTGAGAACCTGAGAACTCACAGAGAACGCCATCTTTTGACGAGTTTTGGAACTAAATGACTACATAAACACTCTTTAGACAAGTTCCGGAAGTTTCCATCTCATTGCACTCGTGATTTTTTTTTAAATAACCATTTCTTATTTTTTTATTATTAAGTAGTATGTTAGTAAGATCGAAAAATATGATTTCATCATTCACACGTTATTAAAAAATACCGAGCGAAGCTCGGTCACAAACTGCTAGTTGTAGAGTGGTACGTGGTGTGTATACTCGTATAGCAAGATAAGTAAAGTAAAGTAAATATGTAATGTACCTATACAAATTGTATCTTTTCATTAGGTACTCATACTCTGAAAGTAGGTCTGAAGTTGCCTGAGGGGCCTAATTGAAAGTAAAACTTTCAGCCCTAGGGAGAATTGCTTTCTACTGACAGCTGTCAAATTATTAAAAAAAACAAGTTCTATTTTATTCAACCATGTTCCAACTTTCTAAAGTCTTTCTAACTGCAAAGAGGTCGTTGAACCAAATTCCAACTTTTTATTCAGCAAGTAGGTTGGAAACCCATTACAACGGTAAGAAGTTTAAAAAGTCTAATAAGATAGCGCAATGTAAAATTAAAATTTAAATAACATAAAGATAGTATTAAATAAATAATATATCTTCTAAATTACTTGATTAATATATAGCTTCAACTATTTATTTAAAATAACATAGATTTGACATTTACCATTTTTTAAATTATGAGAATGAAAATAATGGCTGAATAATGCTGGCGAGCCGAAGCCGAAGGCCCGCCAGAGAAAAAGAAAAAAAAAAACCGGGAAGGCGGCAATTCAATCTTCATTTTCACAAATTTTTCTCTCATGTTTTTATTTTTACTTTCCTTGTATTCGTAATGAAAAGCACAGTGTTTACCTCGGTTGAAAGTCTTTTAAGTCCCTCAAGCTCCATTGGCGCCCTCGCTAACGCTCTGGCGCCAAACCCGTCTCGGGACTCAAAAAACGTGACTTTCAACACTTAGGTAACAATGTACTATTAAAGGGATATTTATTATGAAGCCCCTTGCTACATAATATGACGAAGGTGGTTTCTTTATTTCAGTATGAGTCGCGCGTCGGGCTACAGATGCGCCTGCAGCAGTGGGTTTCGGGTGGTATGGCTAAAGTACCTACTACTAGCCACCTGCATATTCATCGGTACTTTCGTCCTCCTGCAGTATCACTCCAACAGTATCAACATCATTTTCATGGACCCTCAAGCTACAGACACTAGCCTTCATAGCCGTCGATACAACCCTCTAAATTCGGAACAGAGTTACGCCATCAGAACAGAAGAATGCAGCATACCAGCCATGAAACCGTTGAGTCCCAGCGTAAAGAAATACGTATTTTACCCTTCCAGTTTGAAACCTTGTAAAAACAAATCCCATGCCTTATTAGATAATGATAAAACAACAATATGGGTGAAGAAAGAAAACCTTCATATTTATAATGTTAAAATAGAAGACAAAAGTCTAACTTGTTGTTACCAAGCATTCTACAGGCCCACATCAATAAAAGATATCTCATCTAATGTAGACGATAGAGTCAAATACAATGACTGTATATATTTTAGTGAAAAGATTGATGTTCAAGACGAATTTGTCAGAGTAAAGTGTTCAGCAAAATCAGTGGAGTTATATCAACAATATTTTTTATTTGCCCCCAAAAAAACATTTGTAGAACACGGTAAGGCTGAAAAACCAAAGAACGAACCGGCTTACAACGTACTGATCCTGGGAATTGATGGTGTGTCAAGGCTTAACTTTCATAGAACAATGCCGAAAACAATAAGCCTTCTAAAAAGTAAAGGTGTTGTGGAAATGATGGGGTATAACAAAGTCGGTGATAACACGTTTCCTAATTTAATACCAATGACAATGGGAATCAAAGAGCCTGAGCTAAAGAAAGTATGCCTCCCGTACAAAGAATCGACGTTCGATAATTGCCCCTTCATCTGGGAATGGTTCAAGCAAGCAGGATACTACACCGCACTCGGAGAAGACAGTGCCTCTCTCGGGACATTCAATTATTTAAAGAGAGGCTTTGGCGCCACTCCCACGGACTATTACTTGCATACATTCATACATGAAGTTGAACAAAATGTTGGATCTAATAAAGATTTCAACGCATTTCTTTGCATGCAGGAAAAATATATGTACAAAGTCTTGCTAAATTATATAGAAGACCTGACAGTGACTCTGAACAGTTCGAAATTATTCGGGTTTTTTTGGGAAATCACTATGTCTCACGACTATCTTAACTACCCAATGGTAATGGATGATGATTATGTGCAGTTGTTTAATAGACTGGAAGCGAATAACTATTTAAATGATACTATAGTCATAATGGTTAGCGATCACGGCATACGATGGGGAGATATAAGATCGACGAAACAAGGCCAGCTTGAGGAGAGACTTCCGTTTCTATTCGTGTTGGTTCCGCCATCATTTCGAGAAAATTATGCTCGAGCGTACGATCATTTAAAACAGAACAGCAAACGTTTAATAACCCCATTCGATCTTTACGCGACTCTTTCGGATTTGGTCGATCTTAAAAGTATCTCTGAGACATCCGTGCTATGTCGAAGTAAAACAAGTTATGGCCACGATAGAGCCATCAGTTTATTCTTACCGGTACCTTACAACAGGACGTGTGAAAGAGCAGATATTAGTAACCATTGGTGTACGTGCCATAAGAATATCGCAGTGTCGAAAACGAGCCCGAAAGCTAACATAGCTGCAATCAAATTAGTCGCGTTTTTGAATGAAATGCTCGAAGAACATCCCCAGTGCACGCGGCTTTCTCTTGCTGGAGTTTTGAATGTAACGAGAATGGAAGCTGATAAGCCTTTTACTGGAGAAGTAGAATGGGAGGTGTTTATGGTGGTAGTGAGAACAACGCCAGGAAATGGCACATTCGAGGCCACTTTGCAGAATGATAACGGTGTCTGGTCGCTTGTTGGGACCGCCAGCCGACTCAACCTCTACGGAGAGCAGAGTCGTTGCATAGATCATCCCCTGTTAAAGTTGTATTGCTACTGTACCTGACTTGCAGTACCTGCAGAATGTTTCTGCCATTTTCTCGTATGTTTGGTTCTTTATTATCATATGTCGAATTATAATATGAATTAAAAAAAACGAGAATTACGTAAAATCCGTAATATCCCATATAATAATACACAATCAGCATTAAATTAAAAAGTAAATAACTATTTTTATGAAACAACGGGATATTTACCATTGAATGATTGAATTTTGAGTTGATTTCCGATATTTCGGTTCAACCGTGATCATGGTAAATGTCCCGTTGTTTCATAAAAATAGTGTTAAAAACCATGACAGTTTCAAAAGTTATATTTTACTTTTTCATAGAATGCAAATTCTGCTTTCATTGTTTTTTAAGTGTAAAATGTACTAGTTGTATATTATTATTGTGCCATATATAATTATGCATTTATACAAATTAATCTTAATTTAAATACCACCAAGGTCACTGCATTTATAATTTTGTAAATACTTGTCTAGTCTAATAGGCCAGGCATTTAAGCTTAAATTAGGTAAGAATCTCGGAATTCGAGATACCCAGCTGTAAATACTAAAAAACTCCAAAAAAGCAAACACCGCATATAAGTACAAGTGTCAATATACAAGTATTTCTGTAAATACTTGTATATTGACACCCTAAAAGTTGTCTCAAAACCTGCATATGGTAGGGTGTGCGCAACTATTAAATTTCAAGGTCAAAAAACTTTTTTTGTAAATATCTCATTTCCTATGGGTTTTTTGCTATTTGTATTTAATATCAATATTGTATAATACAAAATTCTACACAATTTTTGTTTAAAATCATTTTTCATACGGTGAATCGTTTTCGAGATAAGAGGGCAGAGAACGCGCGGTCACAGCATCACCTCAGGGGGCTAATTCTCGGGCCGATTTCGATCATTTTGAAATTTTATTTTATTGCTTCTTTTCACAACCCCGCACTTTTTGTACGTTTTCCGTATATCGTAGCTGTCGAGGATTTTTCGAAGAGTTCGTTTATGAATTACTCAAGGAAATTATCCATTCCCCCTTCGAAAAGAAGCAATAAAATAAAATTGCAAAATGATCGAGATCGGCCCGAGAATTAACCCCCAGGTCAACCGACGACCGGGCTGTGACCGCGCGCTCGCGCAATATTGATATTAAATACAAATAGCAAAAAACCCATAGGAAATGAGGTATTTACAAAAAAAAGTTTTTTGACCTTATGCAGGTTTTGAGACAACTTTTAGGGTGTCAATATACAAATATTTACAGACTGGGTATCTCGAATTCCGAGGTGAGCTTACTATAATGACTGGACTATAAGTAGGTAAGGTTTCAGTAGTAGGCATCAAATATTGCACATCGGCTAATTCCGGCTTCCTATAGCGTGGTGTGCGTCAGAAAGAGATAGCGCTCTACGAAAGCAGAATAGCCGATGTGCAATATTTGTTGCATACAGCACAACCTAAACTAGTAGTTCGCCCCGAACTGAGATCTCGTGATGCGATTCAACGCTCTGAAAAGTCAAGTACATAATAGTACCTAAATAAATTCCTAATCAGAAAAAAATGTGCCACCATCACGAATTGTGTTTTATCTACTTTGAGAAGGATTTCTGTCCAGATTTACTGTTTGACCTTGCCTCTGACTATCCCTCACTATCTTTGTATGGTAAAAAAGTTTTAACTCAATTGGCCAATTGATTGAAGAGTTCCGTTGGACTGACCTTGGATGATGATGGAGCCAAGACCAGGCCGCTTCCATCATTTTATGACAGCGAGTACTTCCTTAACTTATTTCAAGAAAAAAAAATAAGAAAAAGTAAAAAAAATGACTAACCAGTAGAAAAACCTTGATGTCAACGAAATTCTTAGAGATGGAGGCTCTCGGATCGTTGGTTATCTTAATTTAACCTTTTTTTGTATAGCAAAAACGGAGCTTCCTAGAAAAAAAGTAAAAACGGTTTTGGAATGTCCAAGCAAAGTTCTTTCATATGACATGACACTTGATTTTTTTGTGTCACTTTTTTTTTTGCACCCTTTAAAACCCCCATATCTTAATAATCCCTCGTCCGATTTTACTCATATACTTACCAGTAAATTTCTCAAGTACAAGCTACCTACTTATAAAATTTCATGCAGATCGGATCAATGGTTCGAAAGTTATCGTCGGACAAACATACATAAATACATACATACATACGGACATAAAATGCCAAAATGCCCAAGTTGTTTGTAAGATCTTCGTTCGCTTCGCTCACTCGATCAATAATAGTCATAAACCATTAAGCACTAGCTAATGGAAAAAGCAAATGACCTACTTGATGTGACCAGACATGATACGTATACATAATATTAAAGCTTTTATAAGATGACATTACACCTTTTATTTTCTATAAACAATTACCTATCTAACGTAGAACTTTTCTAGCTCTTTCCATATCTTCCGATTCTAGTTCTTCTTCGGCTCTGCTTCATGTTGGCTGCTTTACCTAACAGAGGAAGGGAAATGTCTTCAAGCAATCGAAGGTATGAAGGTATGAAGGTATGAAGGTAAGGTATGTATATTATAGTAATTAGATTTGTTATTTTCTTAGTTAGTAATTAAAAACATAGTTGCGGGTTGTATACATATACAGGGTGGAAGTTTGTAATGCCACCTGGAGGGAAAGTACTCTTAATACTGCAGATAGACAATTTTACTCAAAGGAAACATTCCTTTATTTTTGAATAGAAAGCAAACTGCATTCAAAGATTTTCGAAAATTCTCTTCTCCCACACCCGGGAATAGAACCGGCTAAAATCTGAAAAAAATATACCCTGTACTTTTATTGCATCGATCGTTAGGGTCAATTATAAGGATGAAATCTAAGAGAATGTCGCAAAGGAGTCTGCATTACAAAAGAGACGCCACATGCGTGTAATTGATCGACATACTTAGACAGTTTTTCTGCTATAGTAGCCTGTAGGTTGTGTGTGTTAAGGATGGCAATATCAATTAGGAGAGCCGTATTATTATTATTATTAGGTAGGTATACATTACCTAGGTACCTACTCTATTAGGTTTGCTTCTACTACATTAGCTACACGCATTTCCCTCACTACACTTACCTACCAATCATGTTATGGTTGCTCGCCATATCAACTTGCCTATTATTAATTAGCAGAAAAGTTAGCACAAACGAAACAGGAGTGTTTACAATTTCTACAAATGGTTGCACAATCCGTCGATTTCCATTGTTCAGTGAAAATATTGAAAAAATAGTTCGGTCGCCTCCAACCACGCGTAACTGTTCGGAAAATAGTCGACTTGTGGATGCCAACAACACTCATCTTTGGATAATCAATGATGCTCTTGAAATTTTGAACATACGAATAGATGAAGAGTTTTTTTGCTGCTATAGAAGTTTTAAATCAGAGAATCAGTTGGAAAATGTAACGTACGGAAAGTGCATTGAATTCAAAAAGAGTATAGCAGCAAACCATGAATTCGTCCGAGTCGAATGTTTTTACTTTGATGAAAAAGTATATGATGACTTCTTCGTGTTCAAATACAAAAAGCGCTACATGCTGACTGATAATATAAACAGTTTCAACGTTCTTATAATTGGCCTTGAAAGCTTATCGAGGATGAACTTCCATCGTACGATGCTCAAGACCTCAGATTATTTGCGCCGTCGAGGAAGCATAGAACTGTTAGGTTACAACAAAGTGGGAGACAACTCTTATCCCAACTTGTTCCCACTTTTGACAGGGCATAATTTCACGTCCGTGAAAAGAATTTGCAATAACAAACACGCTAGTGATTTAACCACATTATGCCCCTTTATTTGGGATAATTTTAAAAGAGCCGGATATCACACAGCTCTAGGTTCAGATAGCATTGCGGGACTACTTGGTGATTATGAATACAATCTCTCGAAAATTCCAACCGATTTTTATTTACAAACGGTGATGTATGAAGCTAGACATCTATTTAAAAATCAACACTACAGTTATCACCAATGTCTTGGCTCCAAACATTTTTACAAAATACTTTTGGATTATATTAAAGGTTTGACGGAAACCTTGAATACTTCTAGACTCTTTGGCGTGTTTTGGGAAGAATCCGTTAGTCACGAACACCTGAATAATCCTCAAATAATGGATGAAGATTACTTTCAGCTTCTCACAGATTTAGAAGAAAGTTCATATCTAAATGAATCTGTAATAATATTTCTCAGTGACCATGGCATGCGCTGGGGGAATATTGTGCGCACGGAACAAGGTCGACAGGAAGATCGTTTGCCGTTGCTCCAAGCTCTTTTCCCCGAATCATTTAAACGAAGATTCAAGTTAGCGGTTCAAAACTTTCAGCTGAACCGCCACCGACTAACTACTCCATACGATGTTTATCTAACTCTGTTGGATCTCATAGATCCATCTTTGTTAGAAGATATAACAATAATGAAGAGGTCCAAATCAAACAAGTTTTTAGAAAAATCTAGTTTATTTTTACCTGTCTCTACAAAACGAACTTGTAAATCGGTTCAAATCGAGGAGCACTGGTGCTCCTGCTACAAAGGAAAGAAGTTGGAAGTTGGAAACTTGGTCAGAATTTTTGCTGCTCAGTTCATGGTCAACCATATCAACGAGTTATTGGCGCCTTTTAATCAATGCCAAAAACTTTCATTGACCAGCATATTGGAAGCGACTGTGATAAAAAAGGGAAAATTACTGGTCCATAGTATTGTTTTGGAAACGCATCCAGGGAATGCAATATTCGACGGTACAGTGCTCAAAGAAAGAGATTCTTGGATTGTTTCTGGTACCGTCAGTCGCCTAAATCGCTACCAAAATGATAGTTGCATCGATGATGCTTCTGTCAGATTGTACTGCTTTTGCCAATGAAAAGGACACCAAATAGTTGCACCAAACGTATGACTTCCTATCAACTAAGTATGGGAGGTCCATGTACCTAAAGCAACTATGCCAAGAGGGTAGATGTAGATATCCTTGTCTGCCAACTACGCATCATACTACCCTAAATTCAATTTATTTTAATCATTAGCATAATATAATAGAATATATCCAATGCGCTATACCTACTACGTACCCACTATAAAATATTAGGAAAAGGTACCATGGAAATCAAGGACTAAATTAAAATGACTGGAAGCATTTGTACAAACGGTAGTATAAACAAATCATTGAGTCAACTGTAAAAAAAAAAATGAAATAATAATACACACATTACACTTACTTACTTACTTACATTGTCTAGGGATATTCAACATTTTGTGGATTATTATTATTACAAAACTGAAAATAATTTCTTAAGAAAACGAGGTAGGTACCTCAGTATGGCAAGAATATTTATTTTGTGTTGTTTATAAATAATAATAAAATACTACTGATTGATATTATTTTTTAATAAAAATTTACATCAGAAGAAAACCTCGAAAAATCAGAAAATTTACAAGATTCGGTAAATTGTGTTAAAACTATTTATACGTTGCCATGATTTCCTAAAATTCCTGTTTAGGGTTCCGTAGCCAAATGGCAAAAACGGAACCCTTATAGATTCGTCATGTCTGTCTGTCTGTCTGTCCGTCCGTGTCACAGCCATTTTACTCCAAAACCGTAAGAGCTAGACTTTAGAAACTTGGCGAGTAGATGTATTCTGTGAACCGCATTAAGATTTTTACACAAAAATATAAAAAAAACTATAAATTTTGGGGGTACTTGAAACTGAAACTCAAAAAAATTTTTTTCATCGAACCCATACGTGTGTGGTATCTATGAATAGGTCTTCAAAAATAATGTTGAGGTTTCTATTATCGTTTTTTTCTAAACTGAATAGTTTGCGCGAGAGACACTTCCAAAGTGGAAAAAACTTGGTCCCCCCCCCTCTAACTTCTAAAATAAGAGAATAATAAAACTAAAAAAATATATGTTGTACATTACTATGCAAACTTTCAACGATATTTGGTTTGAACGAGATCTAGCCCGTAGTTTTTTTTTTATATGTCATAAATCGTAAACCGCAATTTACCTTTCGGCGAGTCCGGCTCGCACTTGGCTGCTTTTTTATTTAGAATTTAATAAACGTTGTTGCTTCCCCTCACATCTGCACCGGTTATTCATGAGTAGGTACATACCTACCTACTCAAAATTAGAGTGTCTTACCCCCGAATACTGAAACGAAACTCAGATTTAAGCACGTCTCAAGCGAAGAATATTTGACATTTTTCAATGAAAAACTGTCAAATATTCGTCGCTTGAGACGTGCTTAAATCTGAGTTGCGTTTCAGTATTCGGGGGAAAGATACAAGATACAAGATTTATTTGTAAAAAGCTTATTTTACACGTAAAATATAATAGAATTTCATATTATTCAGTCGACGTTCTAGTCATTCGACAGTCTCGCTGGGGTATGCGATCCCATGTTACAAAGTTGGTCTTTTGCGTCTTTTGTGGTCAAATTTGACGGCAAATTGCTTAAAGCCCTTCGCTGCAACATATCCGAAGCGTGTTCAATTGGGTTTAAATTGGGTGACTGTGCAGGCCAGTCCAAAACCGCGACATCATGTTCCTGAAGGGCGGCTGACACCATGCAATCGCGCCGTGTGTGGAGGGGCATCAGCTGAAATTGCTGGCCATCAATTTGAATTCTGTGAGGGATGATCACAGGTTCTACGACCTCGTTCCGGTATACAAGGTGGCCGCAACATTGACGTCCAAAACAAAGATTTTGGGCCCTCGTATTGTGGGGTATCCGAATCACCCCCATGTACGAGTATGTTCCGCGATTTTGTATAGTATAATGAGAGATTTTTTTCCTGAATTTTCGGGAATTTTCGACACGACCAACATAAAAATTTCTAAAAAAAAAGGTTGAAAATTTTTTACTAATTTTTTTGCAACTGAATCTTCATGAATTATACTTTTATGCCTAAAATAATTACTTTGTTACTTTGATGAAAGTTATGAAAATGATGAACCAAAGTGAAAAATTTACGTTCGGTGTATTATGACTTAAATTTTCAAACTTTAAACAGGTGCTTTCATGGTTTCTAAGTAGCTTTAAAAAATGCGCCATTCTCTCAGCTTCCATAATGATAAAAAAAAAATAGCACTTCGGGCTTCAAAGACAGCAAGATAGAACATTCTGGTGAAAGGTTAATTTGATTTAAACAATTTTTTTCATTCATAAAGTTAACTATTGCTAGATAATACTGGAAACTAACCAACAAATAGCTTCAGAGGTTTGGTAAGAAAAGTTTTAAGTAAGAAGTGGTAGGTATTGTTAATAAATAAAGCATAAATGATAATATGAAAAAAATATTTATTTAAGTTATAGTTTAGTAAGTATATTAGGTAAATGGTTAGGTACAATGTAGATGGAATTTTTCTGGAAATATATAGGCTAAACCTTAAAACCTTGTAGGTACACCAGGATAGACAACAGGCTATACCTACCTATACAGTGCTTGCTATTCTGTTCTTGTAAGCGTCATTTTTATTAGTTTTTAAGAAACTTGGGTTGCATCCTAGACGCATAACGAATAATCATATACCTGTTAGGTACCTACTATTTATAGCTACCTGTGTGTGCGTTTAATAAATAAAATTTCTAAGTAAGTAGGTACCTAGACTCTTTTCATAATTTCACTTTGTTTTTTTTATAAGTAGGTACCTATATGAGATAACTGAGATAGGTAAGATATGTTACTATAGCTATTTCTTCTATGCTTGGAAAACACTGGTCAAGGAATATACTAATACTCTATAGACGAGAGGCACTGGTGGTCTAGTGGTAGCGGCCCTGCCTTCCGGTCGTGGGTTCAAATCAAGTGTTACCTATTAATGAGTTTTTCTATCGAAAATATATGTACCTACAAAATGCGAGTGCTCTCAAACGGTGAATAAAAACATCGTGAGGAAACCCGCGGCTTATTCAGCTCCGCACGTATTGACCATGTCTTTCCTGTGGATTAGGCCGAATAAACTGTCAGGATGGTATAAAAATCTTGTCCCAGGCACTGTAGCGTCCCGTACCAAGGTCCCGTACCTAGGGGCATGAGTATCACCAGTAGCCCCTGACGCTATATAAATCTTTTACAATAGATGCAGAGGCCTGTTTACTTACTCTTCTATGCTTGAAACAAGCTTGAACACTAATCGTGTTCTAAACTTAGTGCATGACTATGTAAGTAGAATTATGAGCGTGGAATCATTCTATGCTCTGGATCAAATTCTTCCTCCAAGTTTCTAAGGCAAGGAATCTAATATTATGAGAGTTCTAAGGTCCGTTTTGTTCATGTCAATGTCAGGTACGTCAATATTAGGTACATAATTCACTCCCGTCATCCATTAGAACTTAAAATCCGGCGCTCTTGTATTTACGAAATTGAATTTTTCTTTTAACTTTTAGGGCTAAAGTTTTTTGTAATATTCGACTATTTTTCTACTTCTTCTTTCTTTGTAAGCTTATTTACGTTAAATCTCACTGCACTAATTTTACATCGATTTTTAATTATAGGTTTCATCATTTTATAATAATATGTTGATGATGCACATAAGCAAACAATTAGCAAACATTTTTTTTATGGAAGACAAATATTCCCCTACCTTTGGCTTCTACTGGATGCAACTATGTAAAAAAATAAAAACTGGTGTTCCTCACGGCAGAGATAGGGTGATGATGATGTTAGATTTCGTGACTCTAAGATATTTTCGAATTACAGATACGCTAGTAGTTACTATGACACGGTAACGTCACAGAATAGATAATAGTTAGTAGCAAGCATACCAAGGCGTTTTTCGTGACTGTAGTAGATATAGGTACATACCTATTATAGATTTTATGAACTAGCGGCCGCCTGCGGCAGGCTTTGCCCACGTAGTAGTGGTCATTGCTAACATCCATCCTGTGGAATGTTTGTTTTATTTACCTACATGATAAGCCTTAGATAACGCATTGGATTCAATCTGTAATGTTATTATATGTGAATGATTATATAAATAAATAAATGATTTTGTAGATCTACTGCATTTAGTTAGGAATTATGAATAAGGTAGGCAAGGCAAGGCACTGATGCCAACAGCAACGAGCTTCGGCAAATTCATCATCCACACCTTGATGTGCGGGCTGGTTTCCGCAAGGCCTCTAGTGGGCCCTTTTTGCGTAGCGCTTGAAACGACCGTGTTGCTCGAACTTTTGTGGGTTCTACAACACGCCGGTTTCCTCACGATGTTTTACTGGCATAGTGCACATAAATTTTTCTACAGAAAAACTAATTGGTACATGACTGGATTTGAACCCACGACCTTAGGCGGATCGGAAGCTGGGTCCGTTACCACTAGACCACCAGTGCTCTCTGCCAACGAGCTTACCTGATGGTGGATTCAGAGGAGCTGGTAATCATTATAATCATTTAAGTAGGTAGGCATTCTGTGTTAAAATGGGACTTCTCAGCAAACAAGTACCTACCTAGGTATGTACTTAGTTATAGGCACATACTTACCTATAGGTACGGTACGTAACTTATCATCATCATTATTATTATTATTAAAAGCCTGTTGTGTCCCACTGCAGGGCAAAGGCCTCCCTTCCTTCTCTCCATTCATCTCTTGTTTGGGCTACTGTGGATCATCATCATTATCATTATTATAAATTGTACAGATTTGTATTTTTGTAATGAATAAACTCAAAAACTACTGGACTGATAAATTTATTTTGCCACTATAATCCTGAATTATCCCCGAATAACATTATACCTAGTTCGATCAAATTAAAACTACAGGAAATGAGTCTCTTTCACCAATAACTCTGCATCTGTAGTTTAGTAAGTACTGAGTAGTTCGACAGGTGGTACAAATGGAATGAAATGAAATAATATATTTATTTGCAAGAAATATGGTACAATTATTAGATCCCAGCTTCCTCATCCACTTTTTGGAGGCGAAGTAGCATTTAAGCTGAGTGAGGACCATTTTGGCTCTTATACAAATACTTATAAGTATACCCAGTTGGATACTGTCGGCACCCTTTTCAGCAATAGAACTAGGATTAGGTGTATACCTATTTCTTTCTATGTGTTTCTGTACCTATGTGTTCTATGTTTTATTTTCTCTTATGATTTCTTGTGTAGCGGTACCTTTACTCAATGTTCTTCTCTTTCTGTGGTTTTATTTTCTTTAGTTGTGTTTTTTGAGCCAAATAAAAAAGTTATCTATCTATCTATCTATCTAGATCATAGGGTATGTAAAAAAGTGGCTCACATACTTTGTCGGAGACCGATATACAAAATTCAAACAAAAAGTAGAAAACATAAGTTAAATTAAAATGAATCAGTGTGTCAGAATAATAACAATAATCAATTCAGAATAATAATTCTTGAAGAAAATAGAACATAATTCATATGAAATCTTTAACGCTATTGATACAACATTGTAGATAATGTCTTTAGTAGGTAGTTACTTCATCACACACATCTACCTAGTTACTTCATTCACAATCTGACTTCACACGCTTTTGGCAGGGTTTTAAACACTCATCACACACCCAATAAAGTCTGGTCATGGTCTACCACTTTCTAGCGCTAAGTTTAGAACACATCTTCAGCCCACTGAAGATGAAAGCCCTCGAGGTGTCTGGCAAGCGGCAGAGGTGTCCAGCCCTGAAGAATTAAAAGTTCTTCTCATTAGTGATGACTGCCCAGTTCTAACTATGCGTAGGAGTTGCCTACGAGCTGTTGGTTCCCAACGCTGCTGGAGTCGTCTGTGCTGTAGGAAATGGTAAATACTCTTCAGATGATAATAATAAGACAGATCATTAATTACTGATGCTGTTACAGCCATCACATTTCTGTCTTTTAAATTATTCCGGTGGATTTTATTTCGTAAATAGAGCTCGTATCTCGAAATAGCCCAGCAAGAATTGTAGAACAGTAGCAAGCACTTCACTTCACTTCTTCTTTTTTGGCTACTGCAGTAGCAAGCAGAAGCAAGCATGACATTGACCTCTTGACATTTGACATTTGAGATGTCAGTTTTGACAGATGAAATATAAGATTTATGCACACAAATGTAGATATACATACATATACGCACACATATACCATAGAAATCTGCTTCTTCTTTTTTCGTGAAAATAAGGTCGGCCCTTAAAATCTGTCAATCATAAAATTTCAATTTCTGTGATTCTACTTTTTATCTGGTTTACAATGAATACTTTCATTATTTCAAAGTATAATTGATAAAAAACTATACGAAATGGCTCTTGCTTACCGTGCTTTATTTAGGAATTGCAACTTTATCTATAATTTGTCCAAACCGGTACATCGGAATGTTGGTAGTATTTATCCTGTAAAAGTGTTGTCTTGTGGTATTTGTTACAATAATACATATTTTCATCGGTCCAAAAACCAAACAAGACCAGTCGATTTCATATCAGTAAGAAAATGTACCTCAAAAAGTTCTGACAGCACTGAAAAGCCATCCCCAGAACCGGAGGAAAAAAAACTAGGACTCATACAAAGGTTTAAACAAATGTACAAAGACTACTGGTATGTGCTGCTGCCGGTTCACATGTGCACATCTGCTATATGGTTTGGCAGCTTCTACTATGCAGTAAGAAGGTAAAAACTATAAGGTTTTCTTTCACATGAATGTGGACATCACAAGTAGGCAACAGCTAATCTATTAATATTGCTGTTTGTACAACCTTGTATTAATCATATGGATATTGCTGATGCAATAATATTTATGACCCTTATTTATTAAACCTAATTTGTTTCAGCGGTGTTGATGTAATAAGTATTTTAGAGTCTTATGGAGTTAGTGAAAAGCTACTGGAGCCTGTAAAAAACTCAGGAGCTGGATATTTAGCACTTGCCTTTGCCCTTTACAAGCTAGCAACACCCCTAAGATATGCTGTGACAGTTGGTAATAAAATTAAATATTTACTTTAGTATTTAGGTTATGTTTTACAAGTTATATTCATAAAGCTTACATGCTCTGTGAAATCTTTTAGGTGGTACCACTTTTGCTATTAAGAGGTTACAAGCAATAGGATGGATAAAGCCAGTACCCTCAAGGGAAAGACTCAAGGAGATATTTCAAGAAAAAAAAGATAATCTGCAAGACCGCTACAAAGAAAGTAAACAACATTACCAAACCCAAATGAAAGAGAAACGGACCCAAGTTATGGACGAAATGAGAAAATATAAAGCAGAAATGAAAAACATGAAAAATAAGGTGAAGAAAAAAAAAAGAATGTGAATGGCTGACATGGCATTATGGCATTCATAACTTTTGAAACTACACTACTAATAACCAAAGTTTTCACTAGTCATGCATTTAACTGTGAAATAATCAATAATACTGAAATAGTCTAACTAATAAATCCGTGTCTAGCCATGCAGTTTGTGAAACTGAATATGTCATTTACATTTTTTTTGTAGATATTCTCTTCACATTTAGAACCTTACATAAGAGCTGATAGCTTTTTTACTATCATGACTAAGTTGTAATATAAATCCTCTCTGGGTTGGACTCTTACTTCACTATTTTGGCTAGAATCAATCATATTTAAGGTGTAAAAAGCGGCCAAGTGCGAGTCGGACTCGCCCATGAAGGGTTCCGTAGCAGTAAGTAATATAATATAGAAGATCTAGTAGCTCGTCGAATGGTACATTGCCGTTTACGATTAATGACGTATTTAAAAAAAACTGCTAACTAGATCTCGTTTAAACCAAATATCGTTGAAAGTTTACATACTTATGTACCTACATCATATATATTTTTTAGTTTTATCATTCTATTACTTTAGAAGTTACAGGGTGGGGACCAACATTTTACCACTTTGGAAGTGTCTCTCGCAAAAACTATTAATTTTAGAAAAAAACTATTTAAGAAACCTCAACATCATTTTTGAACACCTATTCATAAATACCCCACACATATGGGTTTGATGAATAAAAGTTTTTTGAATTTCAGGTCTAAGTATGGGGACCCCCAAAATTTATTGTTTTTTTTTCTATGTTTGTAAAAAAATCTTAATGCGGTTCACAGAATACATCTAATTACAAAGTTTCATCAGTGTAGCTCTTATAGTTTCGGAGAAAAGTGGCTGTGACATACGGACGGACAGACAGACATGACGAATCTATAAGGGTTCCGTTTTTGCCATTTGGCTATGGAACTCTAAAAAGCATTTTATAATACATACTTTTAAAAAGAATATTTATACTATTACACGGGTATTTATCGCGTATATTACCTCATACGCCTTATAAGCGATAACTACCCGTGTAATAGTATAAACATGTTTTATGATTGCAAAAGTTTAAAAAGTACTATTTTTAAAAAGAATTTTAGAACATTTTTTAAAAAAGGTATAACTAGCTCTACGTTTTACCGGGATAGTAACCTATGTGCTATTCCAGACTAATCTCTGTTGCAAATTTCATCCAGATCCGTTCTAGCGTTATTGATTCACAAACATCCAAAATTCCATCCAAATATTCACATTTATAATATTAGTGGAATTAATTATACAAAAAGTACCTGATAAAATTAACTTTATTTATGTTAAACTGAATACAAATAATCACATTTCCATACTCAAAATGTACAAATACAGAACAAGCTTATAAACTAAGAAAATGTTAAGTACACAACAGGACAGCACTTAACTGGAATGTTTGATCTGAATAAGACAAAAAATATTAATCCTAATTTGTGACCATAAAGGTACATTGCCTACCCAATTTGTTCTATAGTAAATTTTATTTAAAAGAGCCAGAGTGCTGTCATGTACAGTGTTTATAAAATATTAAATGCATGTCACATTTATAAAATAGTAAAACACGCAAAGCATCCAAAAATGGTCACTGCACATCTTTTGTACCATAAAGCTTGTATTTAGGATATAAACCCAAAACTTCACCACATACATTTAGTTTATAATCAATTCCTAGTCCGATTAGTTAAAACTATTATTATCACAAAGTGTTCCTCAACACATTGTTAGCTTAAAATAAATACATTATTTTTATCGATTTCATAACTAATTTACGAATTAAATGCGATAATTTAATTTAACCATAGAACCAATCTTTTTTACCTAATATTAAATACAACATGTCTAACAATACATTTGAAGTACTTAATTATCACTACTATTATGTTTCTTGATTTAGTCATGGACAAATTATTTGTCCATGATTTAGTATAATGGACATAAAGTTATAATTTCCTTGGATCTTGTAGTCAGTGCCTAATAATAGTCAGTGCATGATAACTCTGCGCGTGACAGATGGCGGAAATCTCCTTATTCCAAAAATATGAATACGATAAAATATGAAGTTCATAATTATATTTGTGATTGAGAAATTACGTCTAGTCAGTTTTACATTTTACATTTTCCGCCATCACACACACACACACTTTTTTTTTTTGTCACACGCAAAGTTATCTTGCGTGGGCTCTACTATGTCTTTATTATGTCGATAACAATAAGCCCTTTCCTAAAAGTAACTTTTAATATCAGCTGAGCAAAATGTATTAATATTAAACCTGTGGTATTTTTTGGAAGCACAAACATGATGTCATTCTCAAATAAGTTGCCGATACTTTTATCTCATTCTAAATCCGTAACCTTTTTTAACGGCTTGCTAAGATATTCTTGTCAATAGCGTATGGACAAATAGAGATCGAAACAGACTTAGCGGCCTTATCTAAGCTAGTGGAGCTCTAAACTACCAATATGACTAAGAGCCTGGAAATCTTCCAATTACGCCACATTATTTCCGTTCATAATTTACCGAACACTGGCCTTGGCTTCACAAATAAACAATGCGAAAAATGTACTTAATAATGTCTTAAAATAGCTGCAATTCTTTCGTTTCAAACATCATATATTGTCTGTTAGAAGTTTATGATGTCTCATGTTGAGAACAGAATCATATTGAAAAGTTTTGAGCAGCGAGAACCAACAACATTTTATTGAGCTCATGTTAATAGATCTAGTCTAGAAACATCGAATAATATTCTTTCGTTTCCTTGGTACTCGAGTTTACAAGTCTCATTTTTTTCAAATATTCCGTGTTTTACTCTGACAATAAACTGTCCGTTTCTACGATATATCCGTAACGCTTTTATTGATTCCTTGTACAAAGTATGTTTTTTTACATAGCCGAAAGACGACGAGAAGCAGTGATCAGCCCATGTACTGGTAGGAGGCAGGGGAGAGATGCGGCGCGGGAGGCTGGCCGGGCCCCGAGGCCGCGCCGATCGTCGTCAAGTGGCACGCACGACACATCAGCTTGCCTGCACAAATATATTATATTATAATTTTTTTGTTTGTTTTATTTTGTGGTCTTGTTTCTTTTTTGTTGCTTATCTATACTAATATTATAAAGAGGAAAGATTTGTACCTATTTTTGTATGTTTGTAATGAATAGGCTCAAAAAGTACTGGGCCGATTTAAAAAATTCTTTCACCAATAGAATGCTACATTCTTCCAATTTGACATAATAATATAATAATAATAATATTATTAATAATATATTATATTCATTTTGAAAAAAATTAGGGATCCTTGGTAAAATTTGAACAATGTAACCGAAGGTGTAGAAAAATGAGTCTTAAAATGTCTTTCGTCGAATGCGCTGCCGAAACTATTAGCGATAGAACAAAATAATGTACAACAATATTGTCTACCCCGTGCGAAGCCGGGACGGGCTGCTAGTTTTGTATAAGTAGGCACTCTCTGCTACGAATAGGCTTAGGTCTTTTAGGGCCTAGAATACGAGTATGCCTCATATTCTAGGCCTTAGAGGCTAGGCCCCTAAGGCCCCAATATTTAATTTTGGACATAGCATTATTACTATCTATTTTATAACTTTGTTCTCTCATTGATTATGAGCTAGATCAAGAGCAAAGATAGACTACAAACTATTATAACAGATAATCAATGGAGGAAGAATACATTATTTTGGGTCCAACACTGGTTGTCAAAAAAATTTTTTGATTCGAACAACATTCAGATAAAATATAATAAATGAACATACCGGCCAAAGGATAGCACCGTTTATCCGGCTCATCAGTGAGCTGCATTCCGCAAACGCAACACATGTAGCAGTCGACATGGAAGTCGCGGTCCATGGACACCACGCGTACCGTCTCGTCAGTTCCTTCCACTGGTGTGATACCTGCAATATAATATAGCGTCTAATTAACATTGGTTGTTAATATGAGAAAATAAACAAGTACGACGATAACCAGTTGGTATTTCCCTTTATTTGGTTTCTTTATACTATCATCATATCAATACGACTCGTGTTCAATCCATACGTAGCGGTTAAATAGACCGGCTACCCGCCACCACCAGCTTCCGCTGTAGCTACGGACCCCCCTTGTAGTATGCAGCCTAATACTAAACAGCATAAGTACAGCTATAACTTTTGTACACATTGTGAAAAATACTTCAGAGGAGTAGCTGTAGACAAATGGTCAACCATCTAAGACAAAAATCTATTGAGCAGCCAAACTGGTGATCTAGTGGTGGCTTGGAATCCCAACCAAAAAAAACATTTTTCCACATTTAAATTGTCAGTGCAATAAATTTACCTTTCCCGCAACTGGCACACTTGGGCGCGAACATGCGATGGTAATCGTTCACGCAGTAGATCTTGTTGTCCACATCTACCGTGAATGGCACTCCGTCGAGACACTCGTTGCACACGCAGCATCGGAAACAACCTGGATGGTAGGACTTTCCCATCGCTTGGAGAATCTAAAAGGATGGTTTTTTTTTAGAAAAGTATTGGAGCTATACTTTTAAGTTATGGTTTTAAGCATGATCTCTATGTCGCACCACCATAACTATGTTTTAATGACAACGTAGATATGCGACGTGCTGATTTATTACAACTTCTGAGCGCTGGTGGTCTAATGGTAGCGGCCCCGCCTTCCAATCCTAAGGTCGTGGGTTCAAATCCAGTCGTGACCTAATGAGTTTTTTTGCCCAAAAATGTATGTACACTATGCCAATGCTCTTAAACGGTGAAGGAAAAGATCGTGAGGAAACCGGCATATCGTAAAACCTAAAAGTTGGAAAATGTGTCAAGTGCACGAAAGGAGCCTCTTTTCACCTCACTTGGTTCGAAAGAATCAGTAACACGATTAAAAGAAGACTTCTACTTATCTGATTGTACTATAGCTTGTGTGAGCGAGGGGCCTTACATGCTACGATGTGGCAACATAATAAGGGTAGTTATAAGGGCTGATGATTTTGACTTCAACAACATAACTCTCTATAGGGAAACAAACGAAATTGGGACCCGACTGCTACCACCTCTTAATTTAAGAAGAGTTGCATGTATGTAATCTTTATTAACATCATTTGCCACTCACCATTTCCATGATCAAATGACCACATATTGCACATTTCTCAGCTGTTTGTTGGAATCCAGAATACTGAAATAGAAAATGTTTAATTATTAATTTACTTTTACACAACCATTACTATTTCTTGAAAAGGAATCTATCTAGGAATTAATCTGTTCCAAAAACGCTGGTTTCTTGAAAAGGAATCTATCAAGGAATTAATCTGTTCCAAAACCCCTGGGTAACCTAAGTAGTAGGTTAAGTAGTAGTAGGTAGTAATAAATGAGATACTAATCATAGAACACATCTTACCAAATAGTCTTCTTCACAATAGACTTTGCCGTGCACATTATAGAAGGCTTTTCCCCTAAGGGCACGGCCGCATGAGCAGCAGATGAAGCAATTTGTGTGGTACAGGTTGCCCATGGCTTGACAAGCTTGCCCAGCTCCTGTCACTCCAGCTCCACAAGTGTGACATATACCTAGAAATTAATAACTTTCATGAGAATATATTATGTAAATTGAATCTTAGGATATGTTTATCTACTTAGAAGAGGCAGAGATTTATCATACCTGGGGATTCACTTATTTTCTTTCTAAAAGATGGAAATCAAACCCATGCTAGATGTTTTTCCATCACTACCTCTTATTAAAAAAAATGTTATTTCCTAAGATTTAAGACTAGGCGAAAAAAGTCAACTTAATTTTTCTGTGTTACTACAACTATTTGTCTGCTACTCCAAGAGATTATGTAACACAGCACATTCATGGTAACTTACCAAAATATTCTCCTTCTTCATCCTGCCTCTCCATTTCTTCCTCAAGTTGTCTTGTGAGCTCTTCAATCTTCCTCTGGGCCTCACTGGGCCCCGGAGGACGGGGTGGTGTAATGCTGTATGGCAGCAGGCTCTTGCCCCGCCCACCTGACCCACGGGAACCACCAGACAGTTGAGAAACAGAACTCGGAGTTGGGCTTGGCGCAGGCGACTGAGATGGAGAATATGAGGCCATTCCAGAAACTAAGTTTCTAGAACCCATAGATTCTGAAGCTATTGATGAGTTATCCCTATTTGCAGCAGCCACAGCAGCAGCAGACGAGCCGCCAGTCATACACACATAATCAGAGCCATTAGTTTCCTCTACTATCTGCATTCTGCTAGTAACAGGCTTTGCAAATCCTCCATTTGCAATAAGAGGCTTGTCTTTACCGACATTGTTTGCAATAATTGGCTTAGGATGAAAAAATTTGGGAGCTGAGGTAGCAGTTTGTACTTCAGTGGCAATGTTGGCTTTAGGGCGTTGAGCACTTGGTGCAATGGAAGCATAGATTGCTGTTGATGGAATGGTCACAACATTTTCATCATTTTTCAATAATGAACTAACATCAGTGTATTTCGGGGGGGCAGATTTCATGATAGTATAGTCTCCACTAGCATTATCTTGACCAGCAGTGTAAGGAGGCGGAGGTGGCACCTTATCTATACTTCCTTTGTTGTTTATCACTTGTGCTATGTGTCTAGTCACACCAGGTTTTGGCACTTGAGGGCCGGGCACTGATCCTTGCTGTACAAAGCGTTGGTCCAGAATTGGTGCCAATTTGTATTCATTTTTCTTGTCATTGTTTTCAGAACACAGCATATTTTCATAGACAGCTGGGTTAGGTTTTGGTTTGCAGTTGACTGGTACTTGCGGTTGCGCCTTACTGTATCTGGTGTCGTAGTAGCCGTCAGAGACAGGCGGCGGCGCACCCGTCGGCTGGTACACCTGGTGGTAGTAGGGCAGCTGCGGCGAGCGCGCAGACCCGTAATATTCCACGTTTTCGTACACAGGCGGCGGAAATGGTGCGTTGGGGTTCGCTGGTATCTCATACAAGTCGTCAGTCTGGTAGCTGAGCGATCGTTGCGATATGGAGTCAATAGATCTCGTCGGACTAGACGGCAGAGCTGCTGTGTTTATATCCCGTTTATTGATAGATGCGATCGTTTCTACACGTTTAGGAGTAGCAAACTTCGAAGCTGCAATCACATTTGAACGCTCGTAAAAACTGTAATCCTGGCGGCTCTGCTGAGAGTTGTCGAGTGCAAAGCTTTCGATTGCGCCAACGGGCCGAGTTTTGGCAAGTGTACTCGTATTCGGTGCCGAAGAGCCGTGCGCTTGCTCAGTACCATCTTCAACTTTGTTTGCTATTTTCAAATCTTGAAGTCCGATTATACAACGCTGATCTTCAGGATTACTCCTTCGTGAGGAATCCATTATTATGGGAACTTAGACTAGAATAATTATAAATAATTAGTTTCTTTAGAAAGGGCACAAATGAATCATCTCAAAATCCTGAAATTAAACTCAAAAGCCTCGGAACAAAACATGTTCAAAGTCCCATCCCACCAGTGTTGCCATAAAGAGAAGCATGAAAACTGTATTTTCGTTTATAAAAAGACTGAGGCCCGTATTCCGAAACAGCGCTTGAGTCTGAGTCGAGCCTCAAGCACAGATTTTTGACACTTTTCAATGGAGAACTGTCATAAAATCTATGCTTGAGGCTCGACTCAGACTCAAGCGCTGTTTCGGAATACGGGCCTGAGTCTATTAATACAGGTACTTTACGAACAATTTATAATTATTAATACGGGTACTGCGGGGGGAGGGGGGGGGGGCACCATTCCTGAAATTAAGTAGGTATAAAAAAAAACAATAACCTACTGTTACTTTTGTGACTTAAGTCGGAGTGCCCCGAGTTTGAATCTGGATTTTTAAAACACTTTACAGTCGCTTAAAAGGCGTAGTAAAGTTAAAATTTGGGTTGGCTTTAGTATTGTTAGGGAGGAGGAGGGACAGGGGAAGGGTCCTCTCTGCACTGACATGCACCATTCTTGAAATTAAGTAGGTATAAAAAAATAAAAAAAAACCTAACGACCTACTGTTACTTTTGTGACTTAAGTCGGGGTGCCCCGAGTTTGAATAATATCCGTATGAATATACTCATTATAAAATTGAATAAATGTACGAATAAATATAATTTATTCATCCAGCACCCGTACAAATAGTCACTTCCTTATAAAAATCCGTAAATATTATTTTCCGTAGAAAAAAGAATCTATTACCTATATCAGATTCTAAAGATAACTACTATGTATATTTAATCATTACTGAGACCCGATATAGGACAGAGAAAATACGTTCTATCACTGTAGGCACAAAAATTAATTGAAATAGTAAAGTGCGGTAAATTAATTGAAATAGTAAAGTGCGGTAAACTCAATAAGACAGTAATGCCATTGATGGTTGTGGTCAAAGTTTGAGTGATTAGAGCTCTAGCCACTCCATTAAACATATTGTTTTTAGTTATAGGTCGTGTTTGCACAATCCGTAATCACCTTAATACTTTCATATTGGAGTTCCAAAATCCGTAGTACGGACAAATCGTGTCTATGTGGCAACACTGCCACCCACAGCCAAAGTAAAGTTAGCCATCGAGAAAGGGATCAGTCAACAACAACAACAGAGCGGGCAAAGTGAGTATTGATAACTTGTGGTTACTTGCCCAGAAAATGTGTATAGTCGGATTTTTAATTAGACGATACCGACTGACAGTAGCTAATGTCACTTTGTAAAATAATGTTGCCATATTTAGAGTAATAGTGCTGCGTTCAGTTCTCGTTCAATCAGATGAATGAACAATGAGTAAAAAATAATATTGAAATTTGTATAAAAAAATGCATAAAAGTGCTCTGATATAAGTTACTTGTAGTATGTAACTGTACAATCAGTTTTTTGACGGTTTATTACAATGCGCGGCGTGGCGACTAGAGCCAACACCGATGAACGCCATGCGCGTTGATCACCATTTTGTTTGTAATTCGGCTTCTAACCTCTGGTCTGATAGCACGAATGTTTTTCTGCGCTCACGCTGTTTAGTTATTGTTTTTGTAAAGTTTTTCGTTACGTTGTGTTTGTGGTAATTGTTATGTATTTTGTTGCTTCATGTTTCGCGCGAACGATATGGATCCTCAACCAAACACGTCAAGTCAAGTTCGGCACACTAATTATTCACTAGAAAAACGAGGCAATTTCATTCATTCAGGAGTTTTTTCAATCATTCACTTTGTCACAACACTATTTTTATTTCATCAAAAACTGACAACAAAGTAAACGTCAGCTAGCTTCGTCTAATTAAAAATCCGAGTATAGGTCAAAATATTCTATATAACAACATTTCCATTTTCTTAATAAGCTCAATTTCTAATTGGCTCATTCTAGTTCATTCGTCTGGTATTTTAACTAATTTAATACTGTTATAGAACTTTTTTTATTATTATTTTTTTTTTTTTTTTATTCCTCGTTCCTCTGACGAAATCAAAGACTTTTTCTCGTTTAATTCTATTTTCAGGTAATGGACTACAGTTTTAGCGTACCCTCTTGGGGTCTAGGGGTGGTCTTAAATCTGATTACATGTTCTTAATGTTGTTATAGAATATTATAGAACTTGGCGGAAGGACGTTGTATTTAAGCCAGCACAAAATTAAAAAAAAAAACAGTATTCATTCATTTCAGTTCATTCATCCTTAGTAGAGATGGGCAGAGGGTTTAAACCCAGTTGGGCAAAAAGGCCATAAACTGGACAAATAGGGCAAAAATGAATTAACGTCCTTTTAAATGTCCAAAATCAGGGCGGAAACTCTAATTAGTCAAAATCAGACTTTTTCATTGAGTATTCGTAAGATGTACCTGTTTAAACCATTTTAATATTAGAACAAATAGTAATTGACCAAAAAGGAGGATCTTACTGAAAATAAAAAATGTATTTGTGGCCAAATTACAGAATTATCAGCAGAATCACAGTCGGTCGGTATTATTTAAATCAACATTTTACCGCACATGGTATTCGTGATTCGTGCCTGCTAATCGCTGTCACTAGCGTAATCTTCATCAACCTTTTGAGTCCACTGCTGGACATAGGTCACTCTCATGGCGCGCCACTGAGCCCAGTGTTTGGTTTGGCTCTTCCTATCAAGTTGTGGCCCACCACTCTGCATATTAAGTCGTCGCTCCATCTAATCTGAGGCATCCTACACTACGTTTGTCTAAACGTGGTCTTCACATTATTGGTTCTTCGAATCATGACCGGCCCACTGCCACTTGAGCTTGCTAGTTCTTTGGGCTATGTTGACAACTTTGGTCCTCTATCGAATGACCTCGTTCCAGATTCTGTCTCTGAGAGAGACTCCGAGCATAGCCTTAACCATAGCTTTTTGAGCGACTTTTAATTTATGGACCCGTCAGTGTCCACGTGTTATTATAACTGGTAGGACGCACTGGCTTTCATTTTTGAGCACTGTGGGATGGGTTACTAGAAGATCTGACGAAGTTTCCCAAATACCGCCCAACCCAGCTGAATTCTCTTTCTTAACTCCATACAGTACTATCATAATAAAGTCGGGACAAATTCAAATATTCTGGATGTAGAAGTTGATGCTTGACCATTGCTTCTCTATTAGGTTCATATTTGGTTTACGCAAATATGACCACGTTTCCGATTTTTGTAATAAGCTTAAGTGGTTGCCTATTCGTTTTTGCAGGAATACCCCCCTTATCTAAAAGCTAAACTAATCTCAACGCTTTGAATACCTACCTAAATCTTTCTAACTGTCGTACTTTACGGTCTTCTGAAATTCTACAACTTCCTGTCCACTCTTATTCTTTCTATAAGCACTTATTCATTGTACAAGCTATCTGTATTTGGAACACTCTTCCTATTGATATCAGAAAAGTGATATCTCTTCCCATCCACAAAAAGCTTTTGCACAGCCGCTATTCAGTTGAATTAGGAAGTCGCTACTTTCGTCAGCCTATACGAGATCCGAACGGCTCTCAAGCAGCTTAAGAGTAACAAGGCACCGCGGGAAGTCGGAATAACGACAGAACTTCTGAAAGCGGGTGGAACGCTGATACTTGAGTTTTTTCAGAAGCTTTTGTGGTGATGTACTAGTAACTATATTAGTATCTATGTAAGAGAATGCAATTAGTCAATATACGACGCTCTACCTGTCAACACGTGTTTCATTATATACTTCACTCTCCTCATCCCCGGCACCACACTTTTTAATTCTGTCACCCTTGAGGGTACGATGCCTGAAGCGTGGGGCAGGAGCGTAGTGGTGCTCTTCTCCAAGAAGGGTAATAACACCCTATTAAAGAACTATAGGCCCATCTCTCTGCTTAGCCACGTCTATAAGCTGTTTTCGAGAGTAGTTACCAATCGTCTCGCTCGATGGTTCGACGACTTTCAACCTCCCGAACAAGCCGGGTTCCGGACAGGCTTTAGCACCATAGACCACATCCACACGCTACGGCAGATTATACAGAAGACTGAGGAATTTAATCGGCCACTTTGCTTAGCGTTTGTAGACTATGAGAAAGCCTTCGATTCAGTCGAAACCTGGGCAGTGCTACAGTCGCTCTAGCGGTGTGTCAAATTGGCTATCTATAATTATCAAAGTGTTGATATGTATCAACAGGAATGCCACAATGTCTATCCAACTTCAGGATCAGAGTACAAATCCAATCCACATGCAAAAAGGGGTGAGACAAGGAGATGTCATATCTCCGAAACTGTTCACCTCGGCACTGGAGAATATTTTCAAGCTCGTGTCCAGGACGGACAAGGTATGGCATTAACATCAACGGCGAATTCATCACTCACCTTCGATTTGCCTACGACTGGCCATTATGACTAAGTAGTCATAATGGCGGAGTCGCTGGAAGATTTAGGCACAATGCTCAGAGACCTTATATTGTCTCCCAACAGGTGGGTCTAAAAATGAACATGAGCAAGACAAAAACCATGTCTAATGCTCATGTTAATTTGGGTCAGACGATCCAATTAGGTAGAGCCAACTTCGACAAAGAGGTCAGCCGACGAATCCAACTCAGATGGGCAGCGTCGGGAAATTGCGCCACCTCTTCTCATCGCAGGTGCCGCAAAGCCTCAAGACAAAAGTCTTTAATCAGTACTTGTTGCCAGTGATGACTTACGGAACTGAGACCTGGTCGCTAACTATTGGCCTCGTACACAAGCTCAAAGTCGCACAACGAGCTATATATAGAGAGAGCTATGCTGGGAGTTTTACTACGTGATAGAATCAGAAAAGAGGATATCCGTAGAAGAACCAAGGTCACCTACATAGCTCTTAGAATTAGTAAATTGAAGTGGCAATGGGCAGGTCATATAGCTCAAAGAAACGACAACCGTTGGGGAATAAAGGTTCTCGAATGGCGACCACGAACCGGAAGACAAAAAGTAGGGCACCCACCCACCAGATGGACCGACGACATTGTTAAGAGCGCGGGAAGCCGGTGGATGGAAAGAGCTCAGAATCGTTCTTCCTGGAAATGTGTAGGGGAGGCCTATGTCCAGCAGTGGCCTTCTTCAGCCTGATGATGATTATAGATTAACTTAAAAAAACCTTTTTAGTCATTAGAACTTAGCATTGTGTAATAATTTGTGAATTTTGCTATATTTTAAAATAAAAATATATCCGCCCTGTTTTGGGACGTTTACTGGGCGTAAATGGACGCTTACTCGGCATTTACTCAATACGTCCATAAATGCCCGGGCAAAAACCCATCTCTAATCCTTAGTCAAGGGAAAAAAAGAATAAGCGGTATGGTAAAAAAAAAAACATTCATTCATTTTCATTTCATTCATTGCGTTCGCGTTTTAGTTGATTCGTCTTGTTCTGAGCTGAGTATTTTGGCCAGATTTTTAATAATAATTCTACAACACAGGTTAAATTATAGCCGTAAGCGTACTGATCGGGAGTTGTCGTTGGCCCGTTCATCATGTACGATACCGAAGATGACCAGTATGAAGAAGAAGATGTTGAAGAGATCTCATCAGAGCTCTGGCAGGAGGCCTGCTGGATTGTCATCAACGCATACTTCGATGAAAAGGGTTTGGTCCGTCAACAACTTGATAGTTTTGATGAGTTTATCCAAATGTCTGTCCAAAGAATTGTGGAAGATTCACCACCCATAGAACTTCAAGCCGAGGCGCAGCACGCTTCTGGGGAAATCGAAACACCGCCCAAGTATCTTCTGAAGTTTGATCAAATCTACTTATCCAAACCTACTCATTGGGAGAAGGACGGAGCTCCGTCGCCTATGATGCCTAATGAGGCTCGTCTACGTAATTTGACGTATTCAGCCCCTTTGTATGTCGACATAACCAAAACGATTGTAAAAGAAAACGAAGATCCCGTTGAGACTCAACATCAAAAAACTTTCATTGGAAAAATTCCAATCATGTTGAGATCTACATATTGCTTGCTAAGTAACTTGACTGACAGAGATTTGTCTGAGTTGAATGAGTGCCCACTGGACCCTGGTGGCTATTTCATTATCAACGGTTCTGAAAAAGTGCTAATTGCACAAGAAAAAATGGCGACAAATACTGTCTATGTCTTCAGTATGAAAGATGGTAAATTTGCTTACAAAACTGAGATAAGATCCTGCTTGGAGCATAGCTCTAGGCCTACATCAACTCTTTGGGTTAACATGATGGCCCGAGGTGGGCAAAGTATAAAGAAATCAGCCATTGGTCAACGGATTATTGCTACTGTCCCCTACATCAAACAGGAGATACCCATTATGATTGTATTCAGAGCTCTTGGTTTTGTAGCTGACAGAGATATTTTAGAGCACATAATTTACGATTTTGATGACCCTGAGATGATGGAAATGGTAAAACCTTCCTTAGATGAAGCTTTTGTGATTCAAGAGCAAAACGTTGCTCTTAACTTTATTGGTGCTCGCGGGGCCAGGCCAGGCGTAACTAAAGAAAAGCGTATTAAATATGCTAAAGAAATTCTGCAAAAGGAAATGTTACCACATGTAGGTGTTTCTGATTTTTGTGAAACTAAAAAGGCATATTTTTTGGGATACATGGTGCATAGATTGCTTCTGGCGGCTCTTGGTCGCCGAGAGTTAGATGATCGAGATCACTATGGGAATAAAAGATTGGACTTGGCTGGCCCTTTGTTGGCATTCTTGTTCAGAGGGTTATTCAAAACCTTGTTGAAGGAGGTCAGAATGTATGCACAGAAGTTCATTGATAGAGGAAAAGATTTCAACTTGGAGTTGGCTATCAAGACTAAAATTATTACTGATGGCCTGCGTTATTCACTTGCTACTGGAAACTGGGGAGATCAAAAGAAGGCTCATCAGGCTAGAGCTGGAGTATCCCAAGTATTGAATAGGTTGACCTTTGCTTCAACTTTGTCTCATTTACGACGCGTTAATTCTCCTATCGGAAGAGATGGAAAACTCGCAAAGCCTCGTCAACTGCATAACACTCTATGGGGCATGATATGTCCTGCCGAAACTCCAGAAGGAGCTGCCGTCGGCCTTGTGAAGAACTTAGCTTTGATGGCCTACATCTCTGTAGGTAGCCAGCCATCACCTATCTTGGAGTTCTTAGAAGAGTGGTCTATGGAAAATTTGGAAGAAATTGCACCATCGGCCATTGCTGACGCGACAAAGATTTTCGTAAATGGCTGTTGGGTCGGAATCCATAGGGACCCTGAGCAACTGATGGCTACATTACGCAAACTACGTCGTCAAATGGATATCATTGTGTCTGAAGTGAGCATGATTCGTGACATCAGAGACAGGGAGATCCGAATTTATACAGATGCTGGAAGAATTTGTCGTCCTCTATTGATTGTCGAAAATGGCGCTCTACTGTTAAAGAAAAAACACATTGATAACTTAAAAGAGAGAGATTACAATAACTATGGCTGGCAAAATTTGGTTGCTAGTGGTGTGGTAGAGTATATTGACACTCTGGAAGAAGAAACAGTAATGATTGCTATGAGTCCTGACGATCTAACCCAGTTGAAGGAGTATGCTTACTGTACAACATACTCACATTGTGAGATTCACCCAGCTATGATATTGGGTGTGTGTGCTTCCATTATTCCATTCCCTGATCACAACCAAAGTCCCAGGAATACATACCAAAGTGCTATGGGAAAACAAGCAATGGGAGTTTACATTACTAATTTCCACGTGAGAATGGACACACTGGCCCATGTGCTGTACTATCCCCACAAGCCGCTAGTTACAACACGCTCCATGGAGTACCTCCGCTTCAGAGAGTTGCCAGCCGGAATAAACTCGATTGTCGCTATTCTTTGCTACACAGGATACAATCAAGAAGACAGCGTTATTTTGAACGCTTCGGCAGTAGAAAGAGGATTCTTCCGATCTGTGTTTTACCGTTCTTATAAAGATTCCGAATCCAAGCGTATTGGAGATCAAGAGGAGCAGTTTGAAAAGCCAACAAGGCAAACGTGTCAAGGCATGAGAAATGCCCTTTATGACAAACTAGATGAAGACGGTATTATAGCGCCTGGCATCAGAGTGTCAGGTGATGATGTTGTAATAGGAAAAACTATCACACTACCTGAAAATGATGACGAATTGGAAGGTACAACCAAGCGTTTCTCCAAACGTGATGCATCTACATTCTTACGTAACAGCGAAACGGGAATCGTCGATCAAGTCATGTTAACATTGAACAGCGAGGGTTACAAGTTCTGTAAAATTCGTGTAAGATCAGTGCGCATACCGCAAATTGGGGACAAGTTCGCTTCCCGCCATGGTCAGAAAGGAACCTGTGGTATCCAATACAGACAAGAAGACATGCCATTTACATGTGAGGGGCTCACACCAGATATCATCATTAATCCTCACGCTATTCCATCTCGTATGACGATTGGCCATTTAATTGAATGCATTCAGGGCAAAGTGTCCTCCAACAAGGGTGAAATCGGTGATGCTACACCGTTTAACGATGCTGTAAACGTGCAAAAAATATCATCACTCTTGCAGGAATACGGCTATCACCTTCGTGGCAATGAAGTGATGTATAACGGGCATACAGGACGAAAGATTAACGCTCAAGTGTTCTTGGGTCCAACATACTACCAGCGTCTCAAGCATATGGTGGATGATAAGATTCATTCCAGAGCTAGGGGACCTGTGCAAATTCTTGTACGACAGCCTATGGAGGGCCGAGCAAGAGATGGAGGCTTGCGATTCGGAGAGATGGAACGTGATTGTCAGATCGCCCACGGCGCTGCACAATTTCTTCGCGAGCGTCTGTTTGAGGTATCTGACCCGTATCGTATACACGTGTGTAACTTCTGCGGTCTGATCGCCATTGCTAACTTGCGAAACAACACGTTTGAATGCAAAGGATGCAAGAACAAAACGCAGATTTCCCAAGTGCGTCTACCTTACGCCGCTAAACTACTGTTCCAGGAGCTGATGTCCATGAATATTGCTCCAAGGTTGATGGTTATTTCTTAGAGCCTATAGTACAGTTTAAGTGATATATTTGTTTGCGTGTGAAGCAATTCAAGTATTAATTTTTAAGTTGATAAATAAACGACTTTGAACATTTTGTACGGATTTTATTATCACAACTTGACAACATTAAATGCAGCATTTATCAATCAAATACAAAATTACAGAATACGTAGACGTAAAGTTTGTTAGTTTATCATAATAAGTTAATAACAAAATGTATTTAACTTATAGCTTTGAGGTAAAAAAGAGTTCATGGAAATGTTTACGTAAAACTATTTTGTATTAAATAAGAAAACAGGTAGGTAAATAGATGATAACAATTAATAAATAGGAATATAATTTATGTATTTACATAACATGAGCAAGTTGTAAAATAATTGCAAAATAAAAACTAAACCTCAATATTTTTCTCTTCCATAGCTTTGAAAAAACATGATGCACATAAAATATTCTGAAAACATTAACACAAAAATAATTTATATTTAAATATGCAGGTAGGCGATACATGTATAAGTCAAATAAGTTAAACTAGATTTCATCTCGCATTCGATGTTTCAGAAAATATACACATCACCTAGCTCATAAAAAATGCATAATGCAGAGCTAATTAATTTATGAAAAAAGAGAGCAAATTATACAAATAGGACATTTCATAAAATAAAATATACAGACATACGTTTGCACATATCTACATAACATATTTTATGTGCACTTCTAAAAATAGAAAAAGTGCACAAAATTGTAGTTTTAAGTACCTACTAACTTACAATTTAAACTGGTAATATTACAAAACATTTTGATTTCATTGAATATACAAAATGTAATTCAGTTAATCTTAAATTATTAAAAACTTTACTGTACAACTTACCTAATTAAGCCGATTCAATATTGCAATGCAATGAGATAATATATCGAGGTACATAGTGGACTTTGTGGCAGTTTATGAGGTAATTTAATTGACTGAAAAGTCACTCAGCATTGAACAGCAACTCTTCAATGTTGTAGATTGTTAGTAGAGACACTCGAACTAAATTAATTTTAAGGTTTTATCAGTCGTATGTACCATATTGCTTGCTACAAAGATAGTATTAAATCGACCTATCATTTCATAAAGTACATGATGTAAGTAACTATTCAATACAGGACATATTGGAGTCCTATTACGATGGCGCTTTGGACTTGATCTGTGCGATAGGTAGTAAATCTGATACCACAATTTAAGGCTTTAACCCCATATACCCTCTCGCAATCGCCTTTTATAATTCAAAATCAGTACGATATTTTATCTTTTACAGGCACGTACAATAGGCGAATAGGTAGGGTACTTTGCAATCACTGTTAAAAGGATTTCCTAAATGTATAGAATCTTTCAACGCGAAGGTGGCAGCGCCCTTTGTTCCTCGGGCTCGTCTTTCGGCCGACTCCACTTTATCATAGTTTCTGGTGACCGGTAGAGGAAAACTAGTTTCGCGAAAAGATCTTCTTCCAGTGTTAGCTCGAGTGCCTCGCGCACCTGAAATTATTTTTTATTATTAAGATGGATCATTTGTGGTATCGTAGCACCCATAGATTTATAAAGTTAGGAGATAACATGGCGCATGCTACCGAAATGTTAATTAAATATAAATTTGAGCCTTGACGAAAGGCGACAGTCTTAGGGCAGATTTTGACAATCCTAAAAAAAAAATGGATTTATTTTTTGATTTTACTGAAAATTTTACCTTTAACCCAGTGGCGCCCACATCAGATATTGATTATTGAAAGAAACACCATGACAATTAAAAATATATTCAGCTTATATTGTAGATCAATAGCAAAAGTATTTTTGGACTAATATATAATATAATACGAGTGCCTATGTGTCTTTTCTCATCTCAAGTTTCATCTAGTTTCGTGCTGTTAGCAAAACTAGCCCCTTTTTACGATAATACGGGTAACAGTAAACATCTTATCGGCGGTGAAAGGATATAGACATATAAAACATAAAGACGTAGACGTAAAGCAAAAAATACTAGTGCTATCGATTTACAGTAATGTATCTTGTGTGTAGCGTTGTATGTATCTTACCAAGTAAATGTCGAGGCAGAGTTGCAGCACTCGGTCGACGTTAGGAAGGTCGTCGAACATGATTTTGGTGTAAATTCCAGAGAAGAATCCGCGCAGAACACGCGATGCCAAGAACACGAATGTCGTGTACAGTCCGATAATTCTGTGCAACAAGAAAACATTATGTAATTAAAACTACCTACTTTTATAAACTATCCTGTTCTTCCTCTTCTTGTCATGTCACCAGCTCTTTTGAACCATTGTGGTGAAAGGATTCTAAGTGCGTCTCAAAGAGACGTCGAGTCTCTTTGAGACGCACTTCCTATTGAAGGGATAATACAAAAAAACGGGAAGCAAGCCAAAGCTTCCTGCCTGTTTTTCTAGTTTTGGTAGCGTAGAGCTTGGCACTTGGATTCAGAAGTTTAAAATATTGTGATGTTATTGAATAATACCTTGCTTACAATAGTCGGGAAACGGGAATCATATCAGCTTTATCTTAGAAATAAAGACTTTTGACAGATGTTTATAAGTCGGTCAGTTTCGGTTTGAAGGGTGCGGGTGCTTGTAAATTTACTGGCACGTGAGGCTGAACATCTGTATGCCTCAAGTTGATGGACACAGGGAAGTGCATCGTAGGGCAGCAAACGTGCGTGACCTACGATGCAATATTTTTTTTTCATAGGCGATGGTTACCATTTAACATCAGGTGGACCATATGCCTGTTCCATCAGCTAGTTGTACTTATATAAAAAACAGTTCCTTATATTTCGTCCGCGAGGTCTAAATTTGTCGTGTAAGCAAGGTTTAAGGAATGAAGATACTCACCCACTTCCCGATATAATGTTGAGTGTTTCCGGGAACAGCTTGTCGTTGAAAGTATACATGATGAGCATGTCACAGTTGTTCAATGGTATTGAGGCCAGAGGGTCCTGAAAATTAAAACAATAGTACATTGTTCACCGAGAGGAGAAAGTGACCGATTACCGTTGAGGGTGTCGTTTTAAAACACCCGAGATCGGGAATCGCAGTTTCTCTCGAGTGATACATAGTGCTTTATACTACACCTACAAGGCAAATAAATTCTACGAAAACTGAATCCTCAAACAAACACACAAATTGGAAATGGCGTCTGCAATTTTCACATGTTCTTTTTTCAAATTGTTTATCCTGCCGCCGCAGGGTCATACTGCCAGCCCGACACCATCCAACACACAGCTAGTGGCCAGTGTCATTTTGCGAACTTTGAGATAAAAACTCACTGTAAAAACTTTTTGGCTTTTGACATTTAGGTTACCGGCGCATAGTCTTACCCAAAATTAAGAAAGAAAAACCACGTAAGAAATGGATTTTTCATTACTCATACTCTGAAAGTAGGTCTGAAGTTGCCTGAGGGGCCTAATTGAAAGTAAAACTTTCAGCCCTAGGGAGAATCGCTTTCTACTGACAGTTATCAAATTATAAAAAAAACAAGTTCGTTTTTATTCAACCATGTTCCAACTTTCTAAAGTCTTTCTAACTGCAAAGAGGTCGTTGAAATTCCAATTTTTTATTCAGCAAGTAGGTTGGAAACCCATTACAACGGTAAGAAGTTTTTATAAAGTCTAATTAAAGCGCAATGTAAAATTTTAATAACATAAAGATAGTATTAAATAAAAAATATATTACTTGATTAATATTATAGCTTCAACTATTTATTTAAAATAACATAGATTTGAGCAAACAATTTACAACTTTTTAAATTATGAGAATGAAAATAATGGCTGAATAATGCTGGCGAGCCGAAGCCGAAGGCCCGCCAGAGAAAAAGAAAAAAAAAACCGGGAAGACGGCAATTCAATCTTCATTTTCACAAATTTTTCTTTCATGTTTTTATTTTTACTTTCCTTGTATTCGTAATGAAAAGCACAGTGTTTACCTCGGGTGAAAGTCTTTTAAGTCCCTCAAGCTCCATTGGCGCCCTCGCTATCGCTCTGGCGCCAAACCCGTCTCGGGACTCAAAAAACGTGACTTTCAACACTCGGGTAACAATGTACTATTCATACACTTTTCTCTCCCGCTCAGATGCGTTTTCTCCCCGCATATTTGTTCGATATGCAATGACGTACCTTCTACCGTAAATTTGATAAAGTATCAAGGTACTTTCCAAGCAGGTGTAGTATAAATATTATAACTGCATGTTGTACTTGCATGTTGTCAAACCTTGGCTCTCCTACCTCCAACGAGCACCGGCAGGGTGTGAAAGTAAATTAGGTACCTAGAGAAAATGTGATTTAAGCGTTAGCTACACCAAATATTATAACTACTTGCATGTTGGCAAAACTATATTTGTTCTCCTACCTCCAACGCGCACGAGTATGAAATATTATTTTTGTAGATACCTAGAGAAAATGTGATTAGGTACTTTAATAGTTGGCGACAACCTTTGGGGAAACAAGGTGCTCGAATGGCGACCACGAACTAAAAGACGAAACGTAGGACTCATCCGATGGCTCGATGACATTAAGACTGCGGGAAGTTGGTTGGGGAGGCCTATATCCAGTCGACTTCAGGTTGATAATGTTGACTGCTAGTTTAACTTACAGGTCGACTGCAATGTTCCCGAACTCGCCAGTACATGGTGTCGTTGTCTCTCTCCAATCGTAGTTGCACGTCGCGGTACAGGCGAGAGTTTTCGTCTGAAAATCATCACGTTTTATAATAGCCAGTATTTTTATCTAGGACTTAAAATCCGTTTTTAGGGTTCCGTAGCCAAATGGCAAAAACGGAACCCTTATAGATTCGTCATGTCTGTCTGTCTGTCTGTCTGTCTGTCTGTCTGTCCGTCCGTATGTCACAGCCATTTTTCTCCGAAACCGTAAAAGCTAGACTGATGAAACTTGGCGAGTAGATGTATTCTGTGAACCGCATTAAGTTTGTTACATAAAAATAAAAAATAAACTATAAATTTCGGGGGTCCCCATACTTGAAACTGAAACTCAAAAAATTTTTTTTCATCGAACCCATACGTGTGGGGTATTTATGAATAGGTCTTCAAAAATGATGTTGAGGTTTCTAATATCGTTTTTTTCTAAACTGAATAGTTTGCGCGAGAGACACTTCCAAAGTGGAAAAAAGTTGGTCCCCCCCCTCTAACTTCTAAAGTAAGAGAATGATAAAACTAAAAAAAATATATGTTGTACATTACTATGTAAACTTCCAACGATATTTGGTTTGAACGAAATCTAGACAGTAGTTTTTTTTTTATACGTCATAAACCGTAAACCGCAATTTACCTTTCGACGAACTACAAGAACCTTATTATGTTGCATCAAGTAACATAATATAAAGGTTCTTGTAGTTCGTCGTGCTACGGAACCCTTCATGGGCGAGTCCGACTCGCACTTGGCTGCTTTTTTTGTTGTTGTTGTGTTTCTTGTACTCTGCAATGCGAAGTAATACACTGGCAAATAACTTCGCAGACGACGACTGTTTGATAGAAACTATAAACGAAGAAATAACTCGTAAGTTACCGAGTCCATACTTCGAATACAGAGAAAATACTATACTCCAGCCGAATTAGATGTAGAATGTTTCTAAACCAACCACCGTTTGGTGTAGTTTTGGAAATGTTTGTCAACATTATAGACAAGATAACAAATCAACCGGTAATAACAAGCATAAAAATGTTAAAAAAAGCTAAAGGTTTGTCGACAAAGATTCTATTTCGAATTTGACTAGATTATAGCATTGTCCGGTTAAATCAATTTAGCAAAAACGATAGGTTTTATAAGCTTACCACCATTCGGGACAAACGGCATTAGTTGGTAGGCGGGCTTCGTGCTTCCCTTGTTGAAGACTTTCACGAACTTGGGGAAAAGAGTTTTCACGTTCAACCTGCGAAAGAAATACGGAGTGTGTATTCAGAGTTTCATCTACTGATGTCTGTGCCTTGAGGTCCCGTTTTTGAGCGGATTTTGGTATGGAAGTATGAGACTCCCCAACATTATTGTCCTTCCATACAAAAAAACAGCAAGATTCTGCAGCTGGGAAAACCTGTAACCGGACATAACTTTTAGAGCTTGCACGTAACCGGGTTTCGTAACCTGCTGACCCGATTTTGATGCATAAAGGACCAATCTGAAAGTATGTAACCTTTCAGATAAAAAATCGTAGCACTCCGGGAAACCGACAGAAGTGAAACATGACAAGTTATGAGTGACGGTGACAAATTAACTGGTTTTTCCCCATCTCAAAAATGCTCAAGCCCGCTTTCACTTTTAGCAGTTTTTTAGTTCATAAATCAAAGAGTTAAGCAGTAGGTAACGAGCATTAAGCGTACCACGAAATTAAGTCCCTTTTTAATTTTTACTCGTTTAATTTTTTTTTCCTTTGCTTCTTAAATTTAAGAGCTTATAGCACTTGTCGGGGTTTTGATGCAGTTTTCTCCAATTAAGACTTTCGAATGCGGCCTCCTTGACTTCTTGATTTTTTTTAATTTGCTTATAATACGACTATCAATATTTACCAAGTATCTGGAGGTGCCGTTCCGTCTAAGAGCGCGAGCAGGGTGTCTCGCTCCGGGTTCTTGACTTCGCCGGTGTTCGCGGGAATGTACGCGGCTAGTTCCACCTCGCGGCTGTCGTCCATGACGGGCGGGTTTGGGACCGCGTTGGACGGATGCGTTATCACGTATGTGAACTTCACTTGGAGGGACGAATCTGTGGGTGACAAGTTTCATTGTCAAGTAGTGTACAATTTAAGCCATAATTTTCCATATCCGATTCCTTTCCTGTCGAAAAAAACTTTTCTTTCCTTGAATAAATGAAATATTGTGGACAATCCACAAAACACTATCTAGCCCCAAATTAAGCAGAGCTTGTACTATGGGAACCAAATAAGTGTCAGTGTCATGAACTGATTTCAAACAATCTTTTTTTTATCTGAAAAGTAATATTTCCATATTTTGCTCTCATAGAGACAAATTAAAACGGATTTAACAAGCGGCTTTTTTGTTTTCATTAAGATCATTGCTACTGCATACCTCTGTCATTTATGAACCAATTAAGAAAATTATTTTTATCCAGAATGTAATACTTGGTCCCATTGAAATTTTATCGAAATTTCAGTAATTGTAAAGTAATAGTTAGTTGTTGGTAGCTTTCTATATTAGTTAAGCAGTGAGATTTTAAATTAGACTTAATGATTTTTGAATTGACGCTGTTCATTAAGTCAACAGCATCACACAAACAAACATCATACAAACTTACTCGACATAGCTTCTTTAGTAAGCCGCTTCAGCTCAGGCGGGGATATGATCCATTTCAATGTAGAGTTGGGATTGATAGTGATGACCGCTATGTCGTTATACATATAGTTCGATAGGAAAGTCTGCGCCGAACGATCGCGCGCGTACAGGTTGCTAAGCTGGGTGAAGTCTTGTTCTGTGAATCTGAAATAATAAAACAAATAACCTCAGAAGGACAAGTAGTACTTTAACTCGATCAGTTTGAACTATTCGCCTACGTGTCTCTCTCTTTTGTATGGAGTAAAGATGAGACAACAACAATACATTACGTAGAAACGATCGAAACCAGTTTTTGTCTCATCATTTCTCCGTACAAGAGAGAGAGACACGTAGCGTAGGCGAAAAGAATTGTTCAAACTGATCGAGTAAAACTCAGACTAAGGGGTACAGTTTTGAATAATATGAAATGTTTAAAAAATAAAATATTAAACCTCACTTTTTAGCTTTAGGCCCTGTTGAACTGCTTGTTATAGGCTTTCTAGACTGGCACCTAGCTTTAAGACGTTTCAAAGTGATCCTTGTGATACAACTGGGTAAACATATTTTCTACTTTTGACTACCTAATCAAGATTCTTATAAAGGGGTAGTCAAAGGTACGTCCAAAGGTTTAATTTAGCACATACTAACATTTTCTCGGCTCTTACTAATAATTAAGGGACAAACATTGACAGGGCAATAAACATATATCATTGACTTTGACTACTTTTAAGATTCTTATAAAGGGGTAGTCAGTAAGTACGTCAAAAGATTGAATTTGGCACAAATCCACATTTTGTCGGCTCTTACCAAGGGACAAATTTTAAAATGGTTACGCTTTAAGATGGTAACTTTTAATTTTTCATTAATTGTTGAATGAAAATACTTACACATCGATGTTGTGAGATTGCGCTGACATCTGATACACTGGAAGGAAGGGTCCAATTCTAATCTTAACCGTAACATCTGTGGGTGGATTCGGTTCTCCTACCTTGAATAAAAAAATGACATTTTATAAAACATTAAAATAACATTGGCAGAAATGCAAGTATTCATTATCTTCTGTAGCTTCAAAATTGGTAAAACTTGTACTATGGCGACCAAACAGTAGATATAATCCTTTTTTTGCATACATGTTTCACACCCACACAGAGAACAAACATCTACGTTAATCATACGAATGTTAGTCCTCATTGGGGATCGAAACCACGGCCTGCAGCGCAGAAGGTATACCTACTACAAACTGAGCTGTGATGTAATAATAAATAAATAAATATTATAGATAATCCACACAACACTATAGCCCCAAACTAAGCAGAGCTTGTACCAGATAGATATAATACTTATAATTTTTTTTGTAAATATTATACTTATAATACAACATAACATCCAGACAGAGAACAAACATCTGTGTTCACTACACAAATATTTGTTCTCGGTGGGGATCGAACCCACGACCTACGGCTCGAAGGCAGAGCAACTATCAACTGAGCTGTGAGGGTTATATAAAGTGCTCTAGTTTTCCAATTTACCGAATTTCCAAACGCGAAGAACACCAAGGGGAACCATATGATAGCGATGACGAAGGCAAGCACTCCACCGCCGAGAAGGTACTTAGACGTGCTTGACTTTTTAACGCCGCGCGGCTGCGGAAACTCGTCTTCCACGTATCGGGAGCACTGAGGAAGGAACACATAATTATAACCAACGCTAAAAAAGGAACGAATCGTAATGGGCTGACAGAAATTCATCATAATATATGAATGAATGAATGCCTGAATGAATCTACTGCTTGAACTTATTTTAAGCATACACCTACTACTCGACCGAACTAAGTTTGCACCTCGCGTCGATTACGTCACACCGACGCGACGCGACGCTAAGTACGGTCTTCAAAAAAGGATTGGCTATGACTTCGGGATGCCACATTCCAGCGAGGTGCAAACTTAGCTCGGTGGAGTAGTACATAGTTTTAAGACGTGCCTATCCTAGTAGTCCGGAGAAGTACTACCACCATGCCCATTTCTGACGTGAAGCAGCGTTGCCGTGTTTCGGTTTGAAAGGTGTGGGTGCCGGTGAAATTAACTGGTACGGGAGGCTGAACATCTGTATGCCTACAGTTGATGGACGTGGGGCAGTGCATCGTAGGGCACGTTTCGACTAGGCAATGCTTTGTTATAAGCGATGGTTACCACTTAGCATCAGGTGAGTCATATGCTTTTTATATCAGCTAGATGTAAAAAAAGTCTTTGCTGGGACCACCACGGCCGCATAGTCATAAACCTGAAAACAAAACTTACCTTGAGTAGAAATACGCTAGCGAATATATCCTCCATTTTGAGCCAGTCCATAAGTGTCATGGAGGTGTCAGTCCATATCCAGTCCATGAGGGTTCGCAGTTCAAACACAAACGGTACTGCCATGAATCTGCAATAAAAATCCGCGTTAAAAACTGGCCCCGAACTTCTGTAGAACTCTGTGACTCTCTCTATCTCTCTCTTTCTCGGTGGGTGTGTGTGTGTGTGTGTGTGGGGGGGGGTAAAATCCGTCATTTGCTGAACTACCAAACGGTTTAATGCCTAGTCTGCCTAGTCTAATGTTTAGTGTAGTTGTTTAAAATTTGAAAAAAAACAAAACTTATAACCTAGCCAAACCTATCCCTAAAAAGTAGGTACATTACGTTATTGGTAAATTTTTAACTATCTGCCGTATATCATTCAGGCTCTACAAATAACAGAGCTGACCAAAGACCCGTGACAGGCGTCACGGGTCGGTAGCCCTGCTTATTGCGCCGTAGGCCGTGGGTTCGATACCCACCGAGAACAAATATTTGTGTGAACATAGATTATAGATGTTTGTTTTCTGTCTGAATATGTATTTACAAAAAAAATATCAGGTAAGTATTTGGTTTCTATCTTAGCTTTGAGGCTAGATAGTGTTGTATGAATTGTCCACAATATTGAGCTATGCTGGGAGTTTCACTACGTGATAGAATCAGAAATGAGGATATCCGTAGAAGAACCAAGGTCACCGACATAGCTCGTAGAGTTAGTAAGTTGAAGTGGCAATGGGCAAGCCATATAGTTCGAAGAACTGACAACCGTTGGGGAATAAAGGTTCTCGAATGGCGACCACGAACCGGAAGACGAAGCGTAGGGCGCCCACCCACCAGATGGACCGACGACATTGTTAAGATCGCGGGAAGTCGATGGATGGAAAGGGCTCAGAACCGTTCTTCCTGGAAATGTGTAGGGGAGGCCTATGTCCAGCAGTGGACTTCTTCAGGCTGATAATGATGATGATGATTTAACTATAGGCTTGTACTTACCCTCTGAAGCATATCATGTTGAGGAAGCGATAAGATTTGCAGAGGAAGTTGCCGATGATCCGTCGCGGGTACCCGCAGCGGATCTGATACGCCGACAACAGCAGATAGATGCATTTGATCATATACCACATCGGCGGTGGAGTCTTGGCGTTGAATTTCCTGCGAGAAAACATATTTTAGAAATAAAAACGAAACAGCTTCAAGACCCCTAGATAGGGATCTAGCCTAGGGAGGCACGATAGATCCCTATACCAGTTCATCAGCGATCAGTTGGTATTTGGTACTTTCTTTGAGAATGACGTTATAGAAGACACGAATTAAATCCAGATAGCTTTTTAACGATGAAGTGCGTTTAATTATTGTAAAATGGTAAGTAAAATAAACCCAAGGAGGTTTATAGGGTACAATATTGAAGCAAAAAGTGAAAATAAATTATTTTTGTAAAATTAAATAAACCTGGAAAAATACCTGGATAAAGCTTTGGAATGCTATATTTAGATTATGGTTTGCTATATTTATGCATTTTTTTATGGGATTTTAATTTTTTTTTATGTGATATTTTTAAATACCTGCATTACTCTACAGTAAGGGACTCTTTTCATCAATTTCTTACATGAGAGCCACATACCTGTTGCCGACTTGGCGGTAAAAAATCTCACCTTTCAGTAATAAACGGCAGTACAAAGAACATCCATATATGCACGCCGATTATCAGTGCGTATTGGAACAGAATCTTGCCCAACATGAATTTGCGAAGGTACAGTGCCCGGTCTATTATGATGAGAGCGAACTGTAGGATAAGCATCACTAAAAAGGGAATGGGAACTTTGTTCTCTTCTAGGTAAGCTTGCACTCCGCCGTCGCCTTGGTGTGTCTGTGAAACGTAGAAAACATTGCAGCTTATTATTGTTAGGCTAAAGGGTTATTCATTGTTTTTAGGGTTCCGTAGCCAAATGGCAAAAACGGAACCCTTATAGATTCGTCATGTCTGTCTGTCTGTCTGTCTGTCTGTCTGTCTGTCTGTCCGTCCGTATGTCACAGCCATTTTTCTCCGAAACCGTAAGAGCTAGACTGATGAAACTTGGCGAGTAGATGTATTCTGTGAACCGCATTAAGTTTTTTACATAAAAATAAAAATAAAACTATAAATTTCGGGGGTCCCCATACTTGAAACTGAAACTCTAAATTTTTTTTTTCATCGAACCCATACCTGTGTGGTATCTATGAATAGGTCTTCAAAAATGATGTTGAGGTTTCTAATATCGTTTTTTTCTAAACTGAATAGTTTGCGCGAGAGACACTTCCAAAGTGGAAAAAAGTTGGTCCCCCCCCCTCTAACTTCTAAAGTAAGAGAATGATAAAACTAAAAAAAATATATGTTGTACATTACTATGCAAACTTCCAACGATATTTAGTTTGAACGAAATCTAGTCAGTAGTTTTTTTTTTATACGTCATAAGCCGTAAACCGCAATTTTTTACCTTTCGACGAACTACAAGAACCTTATTAGGTTACATCAAGTAACATAATATAAAGGTTTTTGTAGTTCGTCGTGCTACGGAACCCTTCATGGGCGAGTCCGACTCGCACTTGGCTGCTTTTTTTTTCAAGTTGGTGGATGGAGACAGCTCATAATCGTTCTTCCTGGAAATGTGTAGGGCAGGCCTATTTCCAGCAGTGGACTTCCCAGGATGATGATGAAAGTGTTACTGTATTTTTGGTTTAGTAGGTACTCCTAGGCAGATTTCGGTCTTTACAGTTTTATAGGAGCATAGACTGGCTTTCTCCCGCAGCTTCGATCGTTTTAAGACCGTATGCCTGCGGAAGTTTCGGTTGATTTTATTTTGGTGATTTAGTTTCTGAAAAACACTGAAACAGTCATGATCAAAATTTTTACTAATATTGAAATATTTGCCTTTAATCATAAAAAAGTTTCTACAGACTACAGAAAAGAGGTGTGTCTTTTATAACTAACTTCTTATAAGATGTTTTTATCCATTGTATTTGAAAAAAATGTTGCAGTACGAGTTAAATACTTACTCCAAACGCAGCGAATCCGAATATAACGACCATAAAGTTGAAGAAATCGCACAGGAACATGTAGGCATAGACATCGGCCGTGACTCGCGCGCCCGGCGCTAACATACGTTTGAAGAATCGGTGCATAGGCCGAAGGTATCGCTTTACTCTGCAAAGGAAACAATACATAAATAAAAAATAAAATAAATAAAAAATTTCAAGTTACCGAAAACTCCGACAGCGCTAAAAACTTAGTTGGCAGTAGCTCTGCCTTCTGCGCTGTAGGGCGTAGGTTCGATCGGCCATCGAAATCAATAATTTGTTTGGTGAACAGAGAGGTGTGATGTGGCATAACCCGCTTTGCTTAGCCGGGGCGGGCTAACCCGGGCTAGATTGAGTTGTATGGGTTGTCCACAAACATTTATTTATTATTAATATATTACTAATACACACTGCCTAAGTTTGAGCCTTTTTTGACGTTGACAAATAAATAAATATTGCGAACAATTCCTATTTCTCCTATTCCTATTTATTCCGTGATAAAATGAAAAATATATGCTATAAAAAGTAGATTTGGTAACTAAATGACTTACGACAGTAGCATCACTTGAGGATAGTGTTTATAAGTATCATCCAGTTTAGTGGTTACTGCAATTATTGGTTCTTGATCATCGTTTACTCTGCAACAAATAAAAACTTATTAAAAAACATTACAACATATTTTATCGCGATTTTTCTCTAACATTATTTTTCTTTAACTCTCTGTCTGTCTCTAAAATTTGTATGGATTGCAGGCACGTGAGGCTGAACATCTGTACACCTCAAGTTGATGGACGCAGGGCAGTGCATTAGGGCACGTACCTGACGTGCGTGACCGACGAAGCAATGCTTTGTTACAGGCGATGGTTACCACTTAACATCATGTGGGTCATAGTCTTGTTCCATCAGCTAGTTGTTTAAAAATGTTTTGTTTTGGAGGATGTTCTACGACTAAGGGTAAATGCCACGAAAAGGGCAAAAATTGTCCCCAACTAAAGAACTAAATTAAATATCTAACCAAAGATAATTTTATATCTATCTCGCTCTTATTTCTGTAGCATATATTATTATAGTTTTGCTTTACTAGTATTCAGAAAGGCCAGTCACAGTTTTACTCGATCTGTTTGAACAATTCGTGTCTCTCTTTTGTATGGAGAAAAGATGAGACAGAAACAATACGTCACGTAGAAACGATCGAAACGAGTTGTTGTCTCATCATTTCTCCATACAAAAGAGAGAGACACGAATTGTTCAAACTGATCGAGTAAAACTTATACTAGGGGTACGGTCACTCACTTGTAATATTGATCGTCGTCTGGCGGACGAGATGGACCGGCCTCGTGATCATCATCATCATTATTTCTATCATTTGCAGTCTCTTGCTGCTCGGCATTCATAATGGCCATTGAGTTAGCGTCTTCTGCTTCATCACTGTTCCTGAAAATGGATTGATTGGCATTTCAACTATATTATAATCATAGATTAGTATTTTTAAGTTTTTCATCCAGTTTCTGTCATCACAGCCGTTTATCCTGAACATATCATCATCTTCTAGTAAGTTTGTAAGTCTTAAGATGCACATAAAAAGGGGGGGGGGGGGGGGGGTTGTCATTTTACTGACACAATCTACGACGTAATTTACGAATACTGCGTATGACATTTTGAGAGTAAAATCTATGACGGTAAAATACTAATTATGTAACATTAAAATACTGCATAACAAATTGTGACAACCTGCGACTTGTTTAAAATACAGCGTATGACATTTCAGAGTACAATCTATTATATCAAAATACAGATTTACATTACAATACTGCGTATGGGATTCCAAGAGTACAATTAGTGACACTGAAATACCGTCCGTGACATTACAATACTGCGTCAGTGACATACAATAGATTCCAAGAGTACAATCTATAGCGGAAAAATACCATCTGATCTGCCACAAGTTCAGAATACTGTGTATGACGATCTAGAAGTACAATTTATGACAATAAAATACCATATGTAATATTTAAAGAATACAATATATTACGGTTGTATTGTAGACAAAAAATATTGCACATCGGCTTTTCGGCTTTGTAGAGCGCTACCTCTTTCTGACGCCCTATGAAGCCGCAATTAGCCGAGGTGCAATATTTGTTGTCTACGTTTATGTTACAATACCGTCTGTAAAAATACATGAGATTACAATAATACGAAGATAAAATACGACGTGATAGAATACCGTCGATAGATCTGTTTTGAGATCGCAGCGAGCAGTGACGTATGTTGTCGAGTCGCCTGGTTATTCTGCAGGCGTTGCCACACGAGCGCAGCGACGCGCGGGTCAGACCGGCTGGCGCTGAGGTCACGCATCGCGGCGGTGATAGTCGCTACCACGTGGTACAGCCGGTCCACGAGACGATGACGACTGTCTGAGCCACACACTGCATTACCTCACTAACTGAACCGAACCGTCAAGCCATACTATATTAGGGTATAAGCCATGGGCTTAGGGGCTTGGCTTTGCCAGGGATCTGATAACGTTTTCACAGCAAAAGTATTATGAGGTTGTGTATGTCTTGGAATGACGAAACGCTCCTTGCGGGTCCGGTTAATGTACGGCCAGTTACAACGAATATTTTTTTTTCCATTGTGAAATTGTTAAGGCCCATGTACATGTACACTGTAGCAGATAAATATTTCGATTATTTATTTTTTATCTAGCGATGGTTAATTGTCCTAAATATCCCCTTTGAGGGTATTGAAAAAAAAAACATTAACTGGCACTGTAACGGCTACTGCCGCGGCACGCTCGCTCTACTCGCTCGCCTTGTGCGTAATTTTTATGTTCTAACATAACCTAACCTATCCAAGTCGAATCCACCCTGTTAAGTATCAAGGACAAGTATAAGTAGCCAGCACCAAAACAAAAAAGCAAACATCCGTGTTTGAATTCCTTTAATATGACATAACTGACATCGTAATAACGGGGTGTGCAATAACATGATGTACATTATCGCTTCCCATCTTTGCGCTTCTCTTTGCTCGTATTGCGTGCCCCCAGATGATATTAAAACAACAGCATACTCACGGGCCGGTCTTGTCGTGCAATCGGATGTACTTCCGTCCCACCTCGGCTCCCTTCCCTTCGACCACGAGCTGCGTGTCCTCAGGACTGAGCGGGTACTCAACGTCTTCACGTAACTCTATATCAGGCGTGGACTCCTTCCAGAGGCCGAGGGATTTTAGCATGAATCTGATGGGCAGAAAAGATGTAATATTTTTTGTGAAAAATGTGGGTAGTACGGGTGAGTTTTGTGGACAATTCACACAGCCCCAAATTAAGGAGAGCTTGTACTATGAGAACCAGATAGATGATATAATACTTACATAATTTTTTTTTGTAAATACATACTTAGAATACAATACAACGTGTACCAAAATATGTGTACTATCCTGAAGGGGGGTGAATTTCCACCCCCCGGGGAACAACTTTTGTTCAACGACTTTTCGAACTTCGATTGGTATCTCTGAAAAAAACTGCAACGAAGTTTCAACATGAACAGCTGACTTTATACAAAGTGACAACCCTAAACTCAGCTACAGAGGTAGTAGGTAGTAGTAGTAGACCTACAGAGGTAGTAGGTCAAGGGGTCAAGGGTTTACAAGGATAGGGTTGTCAATTTATTTAGGCATTATGAAATTAAATATTTTTGTATGGGAAACTGAAAATAGGAATTTTTAATTATCTCCCCCCCACAACTGATCACCATTGTGGTCTGAAACCCCCCACCTTCGCATAGTACACATATTTAGATACACCTTGTATAACACCCAGACAGAGAACAAACATTTGCGTTCACCACACAAATATTTGTTCTCGGTGGGGATCGAACCCACGACTAGCGCAGCAGGCAGAACTACAAACTGAGCTGAGAGGCCAGTCAAATTCATGCGATCAATGAGTGTTTTTATTTAGGCTCGATTTGACCTACCAGTTTCTAAAGCATCATTATCATCATCATCATCATTATCAGCCTGAAGAAGTCCACTGCTGGACATAAGCCTCCCCTACACATTTCCAGGAAGAACGATTCTGAGCCTTTTCCATCCATCGACTTCCCACGATCTTAACAATGTCGTCGGCCCATCTGGTGGGTGGGCGCCCTACGCTTCGTCTTCCGGTTCGTGGTCGCCATTCGAGAACCTTTATTCCCCAACAGTTGTCGGTTCTTCGAGCTATGTGGCCTGCCCATTGCCACTTCAACTTACTAACTCTACGAGCTATGTCGGTGACCTTGGTTCCTCTACGGATATCCTCATTTCTGATCAGTTTTTAAAGCGAATCTGTCAAATTAGAATAAATGCAAAACCTAAAACAAACGGCATATTCACCTGTGCAAGAATATAATAAGAAGCAGCAGCAAATCATACAACGCGTAGTTGAATTTCCTTTCGATACCAATAATTCTGGGTGCTGTGAAGGGCATATTTGCAGGTATTTCTTTCCGATTCCACGGCAGTATTTCGAATTGGAACATGCTTTTTATAAGCACTATAACTTCGGTGTAGGCGATCAACGTGACCCAGAACGTTTTGGTCGGCCGAGGAATAGTGATAGTACCCCAGAGGAATACCATGAGTGGTAGAGGTATGGACAGGATGGTCGCTGATTGGATCTGAAACAATAGCGGAAGGATTACTAAACATTTTGTTTGAATTCTGACAAATTGAGCGGTGTTATTATGTCTCAACCAGAACGCAGATAAGCAGAAACTAACTAAAGACGGAGTTTCTACTCCGACGATACCTTGAGTACCCAAGTACCAATTTAACTTTATAAAATTGTCAATAAAAGATCACACTCATAAAGTGGGTTTAAAAGAGCAATCATTATGTCAATTTCTTTTATAGCACAATATAAGATTTGGCTAAAATTACCTTTATTTTTATAATAATATGGCTGTAAGTATAAAAGTTGATTTTTCTGTCATATAAGTAACTAGAAGATAATTTATTTTGTGAGTTGGGTATTATTGAGTTGTACCGTAGTTTCATACAATTCGTGTTTACATACCTGGTTTATAAACACCATGATGTAGCACACAATGTCGGTATGCGCTAACACTGCGTACCACAGCGCATAGGCCAAATGCACGAACGGAGATCGGTCCTGCTTAAACATCGAATCATCTTGCTCTTCTAGAGTCGTCACGTCCTTACTGAAAGAGGTTTTAACCTGTTAAGTACTTCTTCTTATCGTGTCACTTATTTATTTCGAACCGAGTGTGGTGAAAGGATTTTAAGTGCGCTTCAAGAAGGCTCCTTTTGTGCACTTGGCACATATTTTTGAACTTTTTAGGTTCTACGACATGCCGGTTTCCTCACGATGTTTTTCTTCGCCGTTTGGGAGTACTGGCATAGTGCACATACATTTTTTGACAGATAAACTCATTTGTACACGACTGGATTTGAACCCACGATGTTAGGATCGGCCGCGACCACCAGTGTTTCCTCTCTGTTAAGTACTAAAAACACTAGTACCGTCTACAAAGTAGGTAAGTGTAGAAATAATAACTTCAATATAGCTTTCTTTCCCTTTCTGTTTTTGGTAAAACAAAAGAGAAAACGAACTTTTGAACGAGGCTAAACAAAACCGTCAATTAAAAAAGTATAAAAGGTACAAGACTACAATAGAATTTTGTGCGGTTTGAAGTGCCGTTGTGTGTTTATTTTTTGGAGTTAGGCTGTGATTTTGTGTTTATAATATTAAGTAAACTGGAGTATCAAGTGTTAGAAGATAAGTCCTGAAGGTATAAAATATAAATATGTATGTACAAAATGACGCAAAGATTGTTTGTGTTCATATATGAAGTTGGTAACACCAATGTAAGAAAGTTTTCTTCAATTCTTTAAAAAGTAACGGATATAAAGTAAACCATTTATAAAAGTCATGGATCATATTATAAAGAGATCTAAAGAATAAATCCATAAAAATCGAAGTAATACAAAAGTTTATAAAACATTCTTGAGGTTGTTAGCACATTTTAGCTACCAAGGTAGGTACGGTAAGGTACAACGTATTCTCCAGACCTGTAGAAAACGAACGATAAAAGCAGCAAAGTGGATTAGCACAAATAAATGGAATCGAGTGAAAAATATTTACAAAACAAATAAAGGGAAGCCCATTGCATTTCATTAAATTGCAAGACTTGTACTGTTATAACATGTGACATTTCTTTCATGACTAAAAATTTACTTTATTGCTTACATAAATACGAATGGCGCTTTCAGTAGACTCATCAATAAACCTTGTCACACTGGCGCTCGCTCGAATATCACTTTCACCGATTATTTAAATACATATTTAAAACAGTACAAGTCTTAAACCCGTATGCAGTAATAATACTCAAGTCTGAATCGAGCCTCAAGCATAGATATTTTTACAGAAAAATATCTATGCTTTAGGTTCGACTCAGACATTACTCAGCATTAATTCTGCATCCGGCCCTTAGCTAGCCTGATGATAAATGAAACCTTGAAGTGGTCTGCAAACTAAACACGCTCTCATGTTCCGAAGTATCGTCATCATCGCGTCGATAAGAATCCTGAGAAGACTCCCTGCCGACTAGTTGGCCGACTGGTTGAGCAACTGGTTGGTTAGGCGAAGCACGGCGGGATGGAGGGGATGTGTCGAGTCCCCACTCCATACTCGGCGCTATCAAACGTATCTCTGGTACGCTTATATCGCTTAGTTTACGACTGAAACCGCACCCGTAACAACCATTTTAGTGAAAATTTGAAGTAGATGCTATTTCATATCCCTACACAAAGTATACCTTTGGGCTGGCGTTATCCTTACGCGATTGATTTCACCGAAGGAATTGAACCAATTTGAACTAACAGATAACTTCAGTCAGAGCAACAAACAATTTGCAAGTTTTATTTTGCATCTAAACTAGGCTGCGTTCTTGTCCATTTTCGTCAAGGAAGAAGAGCTACAAGATTAATAAAAAACATTCGTTTTTTTTACATCTTTTAGCGGTATTTTGTATGAAAAGTATAAAAATGATATGATATCTAGCTATCTACTGAGCTAAATTCTAAAGTACCTACACACTAAGTTCTAAAATATTTAAAACCCGGGATGCACTTGGAATGGTGACAAAGATTTGTATTTCTGGGTGGAATTTCCACAATGATAATTAAAGTGTTTTTTTTTTCAGTTAAAGTTGTTCCATTATTATTTACAAGTTATTGCATTGTTATTCTAAGTACATTCCGGTTTAGTTCAAAACAAAAATTATACAGACCCCATTTCCACAGGCATCAACAGATTTTTATCGTAAGTATCCTCATCTTTATGGACACTATGGCAGCATGCAAACAAATATCACTAACTAATGCATACTATAAGACTCATGTTAGGTATGGTTATAGAAGCTGGCTGCGCTCTAAATGGGACAAGTCGTAACTAAATGTATCCACTAGATGCATTTACTAAAATACTTTTCTAAGACTAACAAGGCTCGCACTGTTATATCTAGCGGCACATAACTTTAGCGCTGAGCGATACGCGGAGGGGATAGCTGCGCATGCGTCGTAGTGTGCGCATGTCTTGCACACTGGATGTGTGGATGTGTGCAGAGTGTCTTATGGGTGTACATTACACATGAAGGTGTACATTAGAACCAGTAAAGAGACTCATTTCAAAAAGTATTATGCGTTTTACTTAGCCTTTTTTTACGCTCATCCAAACCATCATTATCAGGTTAGCATTCCATTCATATATAAGTTTATAAGAATTTGGCTCCGTTATGCAAGAGATTATAGTCTGATTTCACAAAGATTTATTCTAAGCCAACTACGAGCAATATGTTTAATTTGTTTTGTACTAACCGATGTGCTAGCGTTTCTGGAAGTGGTTCCCAGATCATTTGAGAGCCTTCACGTAGACCGATGCCGAAACCTTCTTTCTCCTGAAACGTACCAAAGAAAACCAAATTTATTTTTTATTTATTTGCATACACTTGGTTTAGTTTAGGTAGATACATAGTTCTTAGTTGTAAGTCAATCATCATCATTCTCTTTTCCTTGTCCCACTTAGGGTCGGCACAACAGGTTTTCGTTCTCCACTCTCCTCTATTAGCCGTCATTTCAACAGTCACTCCTTTGTTACTCTTAGTTTGTAAGTCAATATCCTACTAAAAAGTTGACTTATTTACGAAATCTAGTTAAGCAGTGTAGGTTAAAACTTAACGAATATATAAACAGTGCAGAGAGCAAACAACAAGTAAACCAATTACTGTAAATCCCGTTAAAATGTGTGAGTAGGCTTTGCCATTTTAAAGCCGACTGCTCAGAATGAGGGTAATGTTTTTCAAAAACGGATGTTGTTCGATTTTCCTGGATCACGAGAATGAGTTAGGCTATAAAAAAAACAATAGTCCATACACACCACTAAAAGAAATAATTAACCACGCTCAAAACAGAATTGTTTACGGTAAAACGGAGTAGATGTCGCTAAAGGACAAATAAAGAGGCGTTTTCATTGTGTTTTGTTAAGATTTTCATATTTGGAAAACCCAGGCGGGTTTTTAGGGTTCCGTAGCCAAATGGCAAAAACGGAACCCTTATAGATTCGTCATGTCTGTCTGTCTGTCTGTCTGTCTGTCTGTCTGTCTGTCCGTCCGTCCGTATGTCACAGCCATTTTTCTCTGAAACCGTAAGAGCTAGACTGATGAAACTTGGCAAGTAGATGTATTCTGTGAACCGCATTAAGATTTTTACATAAAAATAAAAAATAAACTATAAATTTCGGGGGTCCCCATACTTGAAACTGAAACTCAAAAAAATTTTTTTCATTGAACCCATACGTGTGGGGTATCTATGAATAGGTCTTCAAAAATGATGTTGAGGTTTCTAATATAGTTTTTTTCTAAACTGAATAGTTTGCGCGAGAGACACTTCCAAAGTGGTAAAAAGTTGGTCCCCCCCCCTCTAACTTCTAAAATAAGGGAATGATAAAACTAAAAAAAATATATGTTGTACATTACTATGCAAACTTTCAACGATATTTGGTTTGAACGAGATCTAGTCAGTAGTTTTTTTTTTATACGTCATAAACCGTAAACCGCAATTTACCTTTCGACGAACTACAAGAACCTTTATATTATGTTATTTGATGCTACGGAACCCTTCATGAGCGAGTCCGACTCGCACTTGGCTGCTTTTTTTTTTTATTTTTCAATAAGTTCCTATAAACATTTTTTAACAACGGGTTAATTATAACCTGGGCATAGAACGAGCTAGTTTCGTCGGTTCTTCAACAAAAAAACAAAAAGGTAAAATAAATATTATAGACAATCCACACAACACTATCTAGCCCCAAACTAAGTAGAGCTTGTACTATGGGAGCCAGATAGCTGATATAATACATATATACATTTTTTTTTGTAAATACATACATACCCAGACAGAAAACAAACATCTGTGTTCACCACACAAATATTTGTTCTCGGTGGGGATCGAACCCACGACCTACGGCTCAGAAGGCAGAGCTACCAACTGAGCTGAGAGGCCAGTCTCTATCAACTGTACGGTCCATTTAGTTCCTGTAACCTGTACCTTCAATATTTTCTTCTCAACGGAGAGCGTTCGCGAGACGTATCGGTAATCGCGCGAGTACTTCATCAGATGTCGCGTCAGAGACACGAGGAAGCTCGATATGAAAGCCCACGTTGCATCCATTATATTATTTAATTTGTCGATCCAGGTTTCTTGTTCTAGAAAAAAACAGTAACTAGTTAATATCCTGACGAAGCAGCGAAACTCTTGTCGAATCTTGTGAATTTTAAAGTACGCTAAACAGGGTTTTTATTAAAAGCGGTTTGGAACTAAATTTGTTTACTCCGCGCCAAAAGTACTAGATTCTTGTCTTTCAATTATATTTGCCCGATAATTGATCTTTAAAAATATTATTTTCTTTTCTTTTTTCTAGAATAAATTGAGCATAATTTTTGCACTATACATGTCTTTCCTAAAATCTACTGTATACAACTAACTAACTGTAATGTATATGATGTATGGGAATAAATAAATCTTAGGCATGTGGTAAGTTAAGTCTTACCCGGTTCAGGACCATCGTCATCCAAATCCGTCGCGGGTCCATCCTTGTCCTCGCGATCGGAAAGAACTACGTCACCCTTCTGAGTGACGTCACCTTGCGATGGTCGACGACCTCCCTATTTATTTACATAATTTTATTATTACATATTTTCAAAATCTAGTGGATATCAAATGAATATTAGAATTCAATAATTATTTTTGCTCAAAGGTCAATACAGTTAAAATTGAAAGAATTTAGATTATATTACGAAAAGGTTTGTTAAAAGTAAAGTATCATGTAAAATAAACGCCAGAAAATATAAAATAATTTGGAAAAAAGACTGCAAATAATAAATTGAAGTAAAATAAAAAATTAAATGTTAGTAACATGAATGTTAATTGGTGTGAACATTTATAACAACATAGAACATGCAAGAAAACACAAATAGTCCCAAATGTATAAATAAACTGCATTCAGCACACATGTAATTATGAATACAAATAAGTACATAATCATAAAATAAGTAAAGTAAATACATGCAAGCCGAAATAAGAAGTAAGTGAAAAACGTATCCGTAAACCATAATTACCTTGCTGAAGTTTTATATATGTATGCTCCTGTTTTAAAATGGGTACGAAAATGGGAATAGAGGGGAGGGGAACGATAATTGTAGTATTTTACTGATAAGGTCTTTGATTTTCAAACATGTGAGTGCACTTACAAAACTCAAGCTTTTACTTGAAGCTTAAATCGAAGTGCCGTTTATTTTTGGCAAAGCTTGCAAGCAGTTGGTTCAAAATATTGTCGATTCACTGGTAGCTACAGTATTCTTTTGCTTGATGATCTTCGTTTTGATATTCATCAAGTGCTGAAAACCAGCCCTGTGCATCATCTATGTATGTTGCACAGAATTAGTGCTGAGCCGAGCCTACTCCTATTGTCAAACTGTAAAATTTATATGTGTTTTCTTTTTATGTGTTGTGTCTTATTTGGCAATAAACTTATTTGTATTTTGTATTTGAAATGAAAAGAAAAAAATTACATTTGGATTGGTTTGCTCAGCTTTTAACTGATTTACTCAAATATGGTACAAATCAATAGACAACTGATACTAAGGCAATTTAGGATACTGAGATATTTTATGAATAAAAATAAAGAGGGTTTTGAATAGTTTACGATCTATTACCTCATGCGGATAGGATAGCGGGTAGCTTCCGAGCGAGAGATGTCTCGTGGAACGCACGGCGGGCGCCGACGACCGCCGCATAGACACTGCTTGCTTCAAGTCCTTCTTGATCACAGTCGACAGCAGCTAACCCGCAATGGACGCCACACAATTGTAAAGGCACGGTAGTTTTACGACACTGTTGGTTTTTTGCTCTCATTTATGCTTTTTGATGGTTTTCACCGATGTCTTATAATAAGACATCGTGAATAATTTCTGGTACATTTATTTTTTCAGAGTTTATGGTTTTGCTTATGTTTTTGACGAGCGAAAAACCATAGTATCGTACAACTACGAGTAGCATTGCTGTGCAATAGTTATTATCACATTACGATAAAGTTAGTTGCTAAGCTGCAGGGACATACTAAATGCCACCCAAAAGCTTACTTGTACGTATACCCATATATTATAATTTCGGGGAAGCTACATGCGGAAATTAAATACCCAGGGGACAAGACAAAAACATTCTCTAAATGAAATATAGGTACCCATGCGCATATCCAAACAACTGGACTATGAAATATGTTTCTTACTTAGTACCCACTTCAGCCCCCTTTCAGCTGCTGGTGATGTTTCTATTGCCAAAGAAGATGCGCTTACGCGTGTAAGTACTTGAATTAAAAAATAAAATTTGGAATATTTTCGGATACTAAGTAAGTGCGTTCTATGATGTATCCCACGTGACCCATGCCATCCAGTCCAGGTCATTCAACCCAACCTCTACCGGGACAGATACAGTAGACAACACAGATTTTCAAACTAGACTTGTACATTCTAGGGGATAGTTTTACTACCTGTGTTGCTGTGTGTACGGTCGCTGTGAACTTACCTTGCCGAAGCCCATCTCTTTAGGACCCTCTTCGTCTGAGCTCGAGTCATCCTTCATTTGGACTTCGGTGTCGTCGAATTCGTCAAACATGTAGTAGTCTCCGGAACGAACGGCTGTATACAGAAAAACAATGTTAATATTCTGTTCAATGGCGTGTAGGTGTAACTAGGAAATCCAATGATAGAATGGATATATTGTGTCCAATAGGTAAGTAAGATATATCATATTAAGCTATGATTCTGTTACAAACTGTACCAGTTAAGGCAACATTAGGTACCCACAATTTTTTTTTATTAAATATAATAATTGCTCATACGTTTATTTTGATGATTTTGAATAATTAATTTTTGTTTCGGATTTCTAGTCACACCAGACGAATGAATATTATAAAGCTAGTAGGCTACTTAATATGCATGCCAATAAATCACACACATAAATAAAATCATAATACAATAAAATGCTGAAATATGCAAACAAAACCAATGAATTTACACAAATGTAAATACAAAATCAAGGCACATAAACAATGCAAGACCATGCAAAGCACAGAAAGCTCATCCATGCAACTAGAACCGAAGCTTGCTGCGGCGTAATCTGTCTTAGATAAGATATTTACAGTTTTTACAATTTACAAAGAGGTGAAGAGTACATGAAATAATAGTTCAGACAGTCCCCGCCATAGCGTTGCAACTTGCCTAAATACCGTCACCGATAAGCCGGACTATGTTAGTAACGCCAATACAAGGTTATTGCGAGCGAAGTTCCGAGAGTCAACGTTACCCTTCTGATGGCTCGCGGGCGGTCTATACTGCGGCCTGTCGCGCGCTACAAGAGAAAAGCACAGCTCAACCGACAGTTCACACACCATTGAAATATTAATTCGGGCAATTATAGCGCTTAAGACCATATCAACAGAACTCACAATTCGACCGGTTAAAACGAAACTCCACCAAACTTTCATGGGTAATTAATGAAGCACATAGAGATCGTTGGTTACTGAAATCTGCCAAGAAGTCAAAACAGTATCGTTCAGATAGCTTTGTCTGTTATTTAACATTGCACAAATGTTCCGTTTAGTTGATTCAGGACCAAAGTAGAAATGGTAACAGCCACCTGTTTCTCAAACCGTGCGACAAATCTTTACCTTGGTGTCTCTTTGTGAAAACTCGGGGCCTAGTCGTCAAATCTGTGTCACTTCCTATATAAATAAAAATAAACGGTTCATAAAATGTATAAAAAATAATCTGAAAGAGAATGCTGTACAAGTATAGACAGTGTCACACATAGACGGTGTATGTTCATCGGTAGGAAGATTCCAGTGGAACAATCTAAAGCACTTTCGTTCAGGTGAGGAAATAAATGTGAGAGCACACGGTAGTTACACGTATGATGTGAATGAGGCTCGGCTCGGCTTGAGTGCGATATTATAGACGTTCGCTGCTGAACGCTTGGACTGGCCACGGTGTGTCGCCGCCGGATGGGAGGGGGGGAGAACACCGGATACGACTCCTCGGGGCTCCGAGCGCGAGGCATCAGCTCCGACGACGGAGGGGACTCGAAGGAAATCCGTCGCGGCTCCAAGTACGCGTCAAGGGAGACCGTCATCAAGGCTGATGATGGGGACGGCGGTCCGCCTGTCGAGCTAGGGAAGGGCAACTCGATGGTGGCGGGGGGTCGAATCGGGGAAGGGGGGGCGGAGGGTTCGCTGACGGGGGTGTGGAAGCCGCGGGGGGAAGCGGGGCTGTCAGGCGTGTGGTAGCCGCGCGCAGACGCGTCCGAGTCGCCTCGCACCAGCGGCACTTGCTCCGATTCGCCCGGCTGAGTCTCACACTCGTCTTCTTCTGGATAGCGTGCAAGTAATTTCTAGTTATAATTTTCTTGTAACGCAAAAGTATATCCGTTTTAGGATATCTGATAATTTATTTGCCATCAAAACCTTTTTTTTTTCAATTTATTATGCTAGACAATCTGGTATTTAATGTTTTTGCTACCGATGTTTTTTAATGCCATAGATGTAATACGAAGTAAGTTTGAATAAATATTACAGCGATTGATTGGAAACTCGCATGGTGGCACTGAATCAAATAAAACACAATTTATACGTCAATTTAAATACCGGTATCCTGGACAAACCGAATTACGGTTGTTTTTGACTCTATTCTGAACGTTTAACTTATTTTTTATTTAACCTGTTGTGTACCACTGCTGGACAAAGGTATCTCCCAAAATCTCGAACAGATCCCCAAATCTCGAAAGGCAAGACAAAAAATCTCTCCTTCAATTTCATCATTGTAATATAATAAAATTATATTAAGATAAAGTAATCCCTTACCGTCATCGTGATGACGCGGCTCCTTAGTTATAACTCCCTGTATTTTCTTCTGGTTAGCCTTTATTCTTTCCATCTTTACTTTGATCTTCTCCAGGATTTTTATCTCGGTGTCCTCTTGCACTTTCATTTGTTTCAGACGGAGCTCTTCTATGAGTTCTGCACCTCTGAGAAAAAAATAGAATTTAGGAAACAATCACACACAAGTTTTTGTAATCTTCTTCTGATTCGTGGTTACGATTCAAGAACATTTTGTGGTGAAAACATCTTAAAGTGGGTTGGGCTTGAGCATTTTCGAGTTGGAAAAAACCAATTAACCTATTAGGGGGTTTATTATTGTTTAAGTATTCATTTCTGCCCGCATTGATCTTTTTTACCAGCGATTGTAGCGCAATTGCGAGCTAGGTATAAACACTGAGACAAAAAATTACAAGATTCGATATAGATAATGTCCACCAATATTGATATATTGCCGCGCAGGACAGAGGAGGCTGGCAGAATATGAAGGAGGCATTATACCCAGCAGTGGGCTGAGATGATGTCGGAATTCCAGAGTTTCACGATTTATTTTTATTACCTAGACGCTAGAACAGTAGTCGCTTTGCTCTCGTCAATGACCCGGTAGAAGTAGTAGCTGTGGAATAATCTCCGCTGCAGTATAAGGAACGCGAAACAAACGCCGTCCCACGCCAGACCAATATCCTCTTGTGGCACTGAACATGGTAAGTTCTCCTCCTGAAATTTAAACGAATAAAACAAAATACAAACTAGGTTCGAGGTTTTATTTCGTCATCCATCGTCAACAGCCTGAAGTAGCTCTATTGCTGGATATTGACCAGAACACTTGCTTTGTTTTGAGCAATGGATACCACACAACATCAGTTAATATGCTTGTTAAGGATCTTCTTTGAAGCGCACTTAAAATCCTTTCGCCGCACTGGTTCGAAAGAACCAATGACATGATAGCGAGAAGGGATTAAAGAATTTGAGAAGCAGACTTAATGGCCAAACTGTTGAACGGATTTTGATGAAATATGTATGGGGCTAATCTAGTATTACCTTTCAGATAAAAACAATATTGTTTCATATAAATAACGAAGTTATGAGTTGAGATTTTTTTTTTATAAAAACCATCGAATTGAGAACCTGTTCTTATTTTATTTGAAGTCGGTTAAAAAGGTGCTATTTACCTTGCCGTCCATTTTAAGGAACCTAGCGATGTTCCCTCCAGCGAATTTGTCCACACATCCTATGCCCAGCAGCTGGACGATCCAACAAGCGTTCTTTTGCATAACCTCGCTGAACATACAACCAGGGATCTGGAGAAGCGCTTTCACAACCACCACGCCCACGTTGTAACCGACTAGCCATGACCACCTGAAAGAGAATATAATTACTATTCAAATCAAGTTTAGTAACTTGAAAAGCCAAATTCATAACCTAACTCCTGAACCAATTTTGATAAAATTAGCATAGAGCTAAACTGAAATGCCTCCCGACTTAACAGATACAAAAACAGGTTTTTTAATTTGGTTCTAGAGGTGTGTCAGGATCGTAGCAAGTGGAAATCCGTGAGCTCTGCCATGTGATGGGAGTGTGTGTGTGTGTGTTTCCTATGGGGGTAGTCTCATGGGAAAGAGGTGAGGAGAGGGAGGCATGTATGTAAATTGGTTCTTATGACCGAGTTAAAAGTACCCTTTTATACAAAGCATCTTACTACAAAGGGGATAACAATTGTATTTAGCCCAATGCAAAAACATTTTCTTACTAAACTTATTTCGTATTTTTAATCCTTTCACCACTTGACACGATAAGAAGAAACATTATTTTACTTACCACTTCAAAATGGCTTCTTTAGGGCGTAAATAGAAATCAGTCCCTTGCCACAGGAATATGAAGGATCCGATCAGATAGCCCATGGAGAAGAGATTGACACGGTTTGTGCCCGTCAGGAACATGATGGCGAGAGTAACCCACAGCATTCCAAGAAACAGCATCCTTTTCACAACGTCAAGCCATGACCTGCAAATAAAAAAAAATATAGGTGCATGTTCCACACAATATAAAAAAGCAGCCAAGTGCGAGTCGGACTCGCCCATGAAGGGTTCCGTACAAGAACCTTTATATTATGTTACTTGATGTAACATAATAAGGTTCTTGTAGTTCGTCGAAAGGTAAATTGCGGTTTACGGTTTATGACGTATAAAAAAAAAACTACTGACTAGATCTCGTTCAAACCAAAAATCGTTGGAAGTTTACATAGTAATGTACAACATATATTTTTTTTAGTATTATCATTTTCTTACTTTAGAAGTTAGAGGGGGGGGGGACCAACTTTTTTCTACTTTGGAAGTGTCTCTCGCGCAAACTATTCAGTTTAGAAAAAAACTATATTAGAAACCTCAACATCATTTTTGAAGACCTATTCATAGATACCCCACACGTATGGGTTCGATGAAAAAAAAATGTTTGAGTTTCAGTTTCAAGTATGGGGACCCCCGAAATTTATAGTTTTATTTTTATTTTTATGTTAAAATCTTAATGCGGTTCACAGAATACATCTACTCGCCAAGTTTCATCAGTCTAGCTCTTACGGTTTCGGAGAAAAATGGCTGTGACATACGGACGGACGGACAGACAGACAGACAGACAGACAGACAGACAGACAGACATGACGAATCTATAAGGGTTCCGTTTTTGCCATTTGGCTACGGAACCCTAAAAACAATAGCATGATGAGTACATAGAATAGAACAGACCAACTAACATTTGGTAAATAGGTTTAATGCAGACCGATAAGTCTTCTTCCTCTTAATTAATGGCATGTCTATTTTGGATCAATTTTGCCATTGTCAAGTGAGGATATAATATTACATAAATAAAATAGTTTTTAGTTCAAGTCATGTCAGTCAATAGACAAGCCAGCCCTAATTGGCTTTAAAAACAAATGGTGGGCATATTTTTTTTTTCAAATAATAATAAAATCAGTAACATTTTTCGATAAGTCTGTTGTCATCTCTATCTGTTGACATTAAAGTGACAGTGACAAGAATCAAGCATTATGAATGAGGGGGTATGAGTTAAGACAATATGAGTGCATTCCAATAGTAAAAAAAATACCAGTAATATAAAAACAACTGCGGCAACACTCAGACCACGGTTGACTATTATAATGAACATAATCAAAGATAACGGTCAAATAAATAACAGTAAAAAAAACTTTAAAACACGTTGATTTCTTCTACGTACCCAACATATCCAAGGAAGTCTGGGACAGGATTGACAAACGAGGGCGTCTCCCAATCCTTCCCGATATCCTCACTATTAGATCCCCCTACGTAGTTATCTCCCTGCACCTTTTCTATCACGAACACTCGCAGTTGTCGCGTCGCAAACAGCAGTAAGAAGTAGTCGAAGATTAGTTTGACTGCGTGAGGCGGGTTCTCGCTGTAAGGCAGGAAAAGCCAGGTGCGGATGTGTTTCATTTGCTGTAAAAAATATGCCGATGACTATAGATGTCCAGAGGGCGTATTATTTTCTAAGCAATTCTGTTTCTAGTCTCGCTACGAATTTGCATACGATACAGTGATGACTTATTTCATGATATCAATCGAAATACTTGTTTTTTTTTTTTTTTGACGAAGCAGATTTTGCATTTCGTTGCGTCACAAGTACCTACCTTTTTCGAATAGAAAAACCCATAGGTATAGGTAGCGGCACATAACTTTAGCGCTGACCGTTATTGGGCAGAAGTCAAAAATATGGTACCTGAGGGGGGCTAGCGGTATGAAGGGCGGGCGGGCGTAGCGCTAATTGGCTCTCCAGTCACACTCCGCTTTCTGTACCAATAGGACACTTGCGCACATCCAGTGTGCGCAACATGCGCACACTACGAAGCATGCGCAGCTATCCCCTCCGTGTATCGCTCAGCACTTAAGTTATGTGCCGCTAGTTATACACGATTGGATTCGAGCCCCCACCCGTAGGATCGTCAGTCGGGGTTACTTCCACTAGACCACCAGTGATCTTATTCGCTCAATTTTGTCACTCAATGAGTTGCAAAACTCTACTAAACCAGTAGAAAGACCAACCTCATCATCCCCACTCCAAGGGTACTGAACACACAGCTGGGGCAGGAATCCGACAGATAGCATATACTGCAGTGGTATTAGGAAGGTGACACTCGCAGTGAACGCAGGCCACAGTCTCGCCTGACGCGGCCTTCGAGACATCACTAACATTAGGAGCCAACCTGCGTACAGGACCGCGTAGACATCCATACGGGACCCTATCACGCCCATTAGGCAGATGAGAGAAATCTGAAATAAATAAAAAACTACTTCAAATACTAGAAATTACATAACTTTTAAGACGAATCGTGCCGTTTCACCATGACTACATTGCCAGACAGTAAATATACACCCATATAACTTTTGAAACTATCATGGTTTTTAACACTATTTTTATGAATCGACAGGATATTTACCATGATTAAATTTTTCTGAGTTTACTTCCGATATTTCGGCACAGTTGCATGCACCATGATCATGGATGAACTGAAGTCCACGAGTAAAAGAAATGTTATTGGCAGATAAATCGATCTACCCTCTTTCGCACTCTTTTATTGGTTTCGATACTACTATGGGTTCTGTTGTAACTGTGCCGAAATATCGGAAGTCAACTCAGAAAAATTTAATCCCGTCGTTTCATAAAAATAATATACACCCATGTTTACTAATTCATCATCATTATCATCAGCCTAAAGAAGTCCACTGCTGGACATAGGCCTCCCCTACCATTTCCAGGAAGAACGATTCTGAGCCCTTTCCATCCATCGACTTCCCGGGTCCTAACAATGTCTACTACCAATGTAGCAATGTTTACTACGACCAGATTAAAAATTAAGAAGAGCGAGTCTTTTCCTTCAACACAATTCGTTCAGGCGGTCGCTGAATCCGCTTTGAGTTTTTGTTTGGAGAAAAATTGGAGAATTATTTTTTTTTCTGGTAAAAAATAATATGGATGTAAACCACCATATTCATAGACAAAGAAGATAAGTGTAAAATAGGGTAATATACGCGATAAATACCCGTGTAATAATTTCAATATATGGGTGTAAAATATGAAAGCGAATGTTTAAAACTTACCTCAACCCCGAACTTATAAAAGCCATAATTCAGCAAATATTTAGCACAATGCACCAAAGATTTGTCTGCTTCTTTTCTTGTGATATGCGGGAACATTATTTTGTCTTTGTTTTTAGGTAGCATACCTTGTTCTCTGAAAATGTATGTAAAACATTTTGAAATCGGTCTATTAGAACTAAATATACCGGCTAGAATGTATTCTTGTTTAAATGTAACTCATGTCATATCTCATAAATTCATGTTCTGTTAGTTTTTTATTTTCTGTCCTTGTCTTTTTTATCATTGTTATTACTTATGTAAATTTCTTTAAAATTGTTTTTAAATAAATTTATATTATTACTATTCATATATTGTATTTAGTGTGCTAAGAAGCAAATAAATGATTGTCTATGTCTAGAATATGTTTCAAACCTCATTGTCTGCTGTCGATAAGTGACTAGGGAGTAAAATGTGAAGACAGCTATGAGAGCGATATATCCTTTTATGAGGACGGCCAAAGGTCGCGTGGGACTCGCTTTTGTAAACCCAACCCATTCCGCGTTATTGAAAGTCGTTAGATTTTCTGTTTTGTTTTCGCCGGCAATCTAAAAAAATATAAAAAGTCTGTTATTCATTACAAGTTAGGCTTGCGTTTGAGCGTAATGTCACTGAGTTTATTGTGGCAATTTTAATTTGACTATTGTAATTTTGTTTAGTATCTCCTGTTTAGCTCTCCTACGTTTTTTTTTTAAATTAGAATACAATTTATCACCCAGACAGCGTACATCTGACAGATATCTGTGTTTACAACATAAATATTTGTCCTCGGTGGGGATTGAACCCACGATCTACGGCGCAGAAGGCAGAGCTACTACCAACTGAGCTGAGAGGCAAGTCGAATATATTAATACTAAACAGTGAAAGTTACACTTACTGTGGTACAATTGACATCGAAATACGAATGCTGGATGTAGTCAATCTGGTAGACCATTTTCGCCATTAAGTACACGCTGATTAGGGTTGATATCAGAAGCACGCAAATTCGCTGTTTGCGCGCGCTCAACCAGAGAGCAGGCGAGATTATCAGCATTATTGGCACATGCATTGCGCACACCTGTCAAAATATCACATGGATAATATAGAGTTGATACGCGTTCGTTCAAATCTACCTTTCACATCTCATCTCATGCTAAGTCGTGAAAAGTTTAGAAATGTCAGCAATATGGGTCCAGTAGAGGTCCCCGAGACGGAGTTTTGCTACCACATTTCGTCTACCAAATGTTGTTTTCGTGTGAGCACGTGTCTCTCTCTTTTGTATGGAAAATTGATGGGATAAAAACTCGTTTCTACGTAACGTATTTTGCTGTCTCATCTTTTCTTCATACACTAGAGAGAGACAAATAGACGTAACGAAAACAACTTCAAGTTCTCCAAGAAAAATATTAAGACTTACGTTTAAAGCGCAAAGCAGCATCAGCGCCAGGAATATGATCCTGACTAAATGTATATCTAGATAGATGAACGCTTTATCCGTCCAGCGATACACTTTCTCTCTAAGAGCTAAAAACGCTCGCACTACGACCGTTTTGAACGCGGTGGATGGCCGCTCAGTGATCGTAGGCGCGTATGAACGCGTTCTAGAAGGTTTTCTGCAACAATTAATAAATAAATAAACATTGACAGGCGTCACGGCTCAGTTGATAGTACCCTGACTTCTGCCTAGGCCGCGGGTTCGATCCCCACCGATAACAAATATTTGTGTGGTGACCGTTTTTTGCATGATACTTCTATACTTATTATTATATTGCTTTGTTATAGGCGATGGTTACCACTTAACATCAGGTGGATAAAAAAATAATATTACAACATTATTTTTTTATCCTTAACACGTCCTATGCTTGTTTCAAATAAAAGCACATTTAAAAAAAAAACCTTTTTTGTTAAATTCATACTCACTCAAAATACACCCATTGTGGATTATTTATGGTGACTTACGGATTGTATTTTTAGCAAAAAAGCGTTAAATGAAGAAACGTGTAAGTCGTTTCAAGTCGTTTGAGCGATTGTGAATATAGTCAGTTCCCAGTATATTACCTGTGTAAAGAGCGCCTCGCAGCAGTATTGAAGGAGGACATCTCTATGGAATGATCAGCTTCGGTCACGCTCCCTTCCAGCGACGCAGGCTGCTCTTCTTCAGAAGGCAGCGGAGGTAACTGCTGTCAACATGTTAAGGAACAAGATAGAAAATCCAACTCAAGTGACATAGGCTAATTTCGACTTCATAGATCGTAGCGTGCGTCAGAAAGAGATAGCGCTCTACGAAACCGAAAAGCAGATGTGTAATATTTATTGCCTACAACATATTATACAGGTTTCGTTCTCAATAATATTTGGCCGTGCTTTATCTCCTTATTTTTAACTAATGGAAATGTCCACGAAAGGAGAGGCTCCTTAAAATCCTTTCACCACACTGATTCGTTTAAGAAAGAAGAATTAAAGGCTGATCACAGTAAAAGCCCTAAGCTAGATCATTCAAAACGATCACAAAAACCGCATTCTGGTGGGTTTCTAGGCTTATAGGCCACTTTCTAGCTTGAGCTGTAGTTTTGCAGCAAATCCAAGTACCAACACCGATGAGAATTATTTAAATATTGAGAATATTAAGAACTTACATCATTGTTCATAGTAGAAGCACCTGCTTGACTAGGCCTACTGGACTCGGCTTCTCTCGCCACACTGTTTGTTCTAGAAATACATTCACATATCAAGTGTGACAACCAACAATATGCTTTGCCAAATTAAATTTAAAGTGCAATCTTCTGTAACTCACCTGGTTCTTGGGTCCGATAACGCCATAAAGTCTTTGTGGAAATAGTGGACTTGCATGATTGTTATGATTAAAAATAATGTTGGGGTCAGGAGTTTGACAAATAAGTCTGCCGGGTGATACGTATCTAAGCCTAAATCATGCTGCCTGAAAAAAAAAGAAAGATATTGTAGCAATCGAAAATCAACTCTATTTGTATAAAGCACAGAATATTTGTTCACTTACAGCCTTTCTTTTATATGTAGATATGCCTCTATAGTTTTTGAAAAATTGTCGAACTGGTAGATGTAAAGGAGTATTAGATTTATCATTGAGTAGATAATCACTACTATCCAGAAAATATACATTAGGCGTCGCCACCAGTACCAACTTATCTGAAAATAACAAACATTTATTCAGGATTCTCATCTAAAATATTGTTCAAATTAATTTTACAATAAAGAAAATGCCATGCATTTGATTTGTTAAACAAACAGTACAATTTAGCCCGAGCGGCGCTAAAAGCGAATAGTGGTTAAACTGCCTCGCTTCTATACTATGGACTGGTACCTTGGGGTAGGTACAAATGAATGAAACTCAAACCTGGAACATCAATATAAAAGTAAGGAACAGGAACATGTAGATGATTCTGAATATCGTCATCCGGTCCCCGGTGACTCCGATCACGAAGAGCATTATAACGACCACATATATCCAGTATCTAGCGCAGGCAGCTCGCAGCCATTCACCAAGGACTTTGAGAAGGCGGGAACGACTTTCTTCTTCACGTTGAGCCTCCATTACTACAAACGTGAATATGGAACTTACATTATTGCATTTACTCAGAGGAAAGAAAATAGTTTTAACGTCACGTTCACATTACTACATCACATTACGCCAGGATGATATGGAGCGACAAATCCACGCATTTGAAAGAAGGTGCCCAACATATTATTACAAACGCTCCAAAATAGTAATTCGATCTATCTGGCGCCACAAAACACTGGGTGTGTTTTGATATAGTAGATGTGAAAGTGGCTTTAGGTATTGCTGCGAAGAAAGAATAGCAAGTATAGCAGAAGTAGAGTGAAATGTGGACTCATATACAAGAAATGACAAAACACTTTTTAAATAATTTGTCTTACAATTTAAGTGATTTGTATTGTAGTATTCAGGTATACTAAGGAAATTGTGATTGAAGGAATAGGAAGTCTAAAAGAGATATGTTAAAATATAGCTTGTTGTTACCACGAGCCAGACCTGTTTCACCCAAAAACAAATATTAGTAATAGGCGGATAGAACAATAAAATATTTTTTACCAAGACTATGAAATATCATCTCACTATTCATCACAATAACCATAGTTATGACTTCTTTATCAAGGACCTGTCCAAAACAATGAAAATTTGTAAAGGTTGATAATCTGGACTAATCTAGATATTAAAACGTAGATTAAATTTTCACAAAGATTTCAAGAGCCCGAACACGGTTGAAGACGATTTCGAAACATAAGCCTCGAGATTCTTTTATTTCATAGTTGAGGGGTCATCACACTCCCATCGAACTCCGACGGTTCATGAACTGTTTCTTTTCGTTACTGCGGCAACTGAGAAACGTCTCAAAGCGCAACTTGTTCTGCGCAATCTTAAGAATCCATGACTACTTATTCACAACAAAACATATAAACAAATTCTGCAATAGCTCTAGAACCCTAAAAACTATAATCCCAACAGTTGATGTTGGATGTTTCACAAATTTAAAACTTTTTGACGTGATAACGTCTTATAAATCGATGGAGCCGGCTGCACGCACGAAAAAACATGACTCATGCGTCGTTACGTCGTTTCGTCGTTCCATTTACCTGAGCCCGAGCCCGGGTCGGGTAATGGGTAAGGGTAAATGAGGGTAAGGGTAAATGAGGGTAAGGGTAAATGAGGGTAAGGGTAAGGGTTCGGTCGGGTTCCGGGTCCGGGTCCGAGAGTTCGAGTCCGAGTCCGAGTCCGCGAGTCCGCGAGTCCGCGAGTATTTTCTTATGACGTTAACACGTTCAACTATCATCAGTAAACCGACTTTACAGACAACCGATTTTTTTGTCTATTCAAATAACACTTTAAGCAAAGTATATTACCTACGTGTGAGTAATAAAGGAGCTAGGTTCCTAAAACCGGACTTTAGCATGCCTATAGCGCTCTTGCTCAAACGATAATTCGTACAATAGGACTAAATAGAAAATGAAATAACAAATGTGGCACTCTTTCGATGTCACCACTCAGTCAAGCTCAGTATCCGTTATACTAGGGTGCATCAAAATAATCTTCAATTAATCAACCTTTGGAATAATTTCATAAGCGGTCTGACCTTTTTACTGGTCAAGTATATTAATTATATATTCTACTGATACAAGAGAGTGGAAGAAAACCTGTTGTGCCGACCCCTTGGGATAAAGGCAGGGCTTACCGCTAGCAGCAGTTGACACAGTGAGCTGTAATGGCGCCGCCATTTCGGTGATCAAAGTTGATCTGCGTCGCTGCCTTATCTCCTGCACCCGCTGACGAAGCGTCACCCAAAACATACAGGTGAATAGAGACTTAATGAGCAAAGTCACGCAAGGCTCGCCTTCGGCCGCCCGACCGAGGCCTATTTGATGGAGGTTTACTTCCTGAGGACGAGAGAAAAAAAAGTGAGATCATGTAGACTCGCATCTCCATCTGCAGGTAGGCTGTACACTTGCTGCATCAACTAGCATTATAAAAAAAGTACTCTAGAGTGAGTAAAGTAGAAATATCTTTTTCTACAAAATATTATTCTTGAGAATTTGGTACGGTACTACACGCATCAGCATTCCCATGAGACTTCCCACTGCGATGCTCTACTACAAAGTCGTACTCCTGTTGTTGTTCAATCCATCGCGCAACTTGTCCTTCAGGATTCTCATAACTTAGCTTAATTTAAAACTTTTCAAATAATCTAAGGTAAAAAGTGTTGGTACCACAATGCTATTCTCGGTTGGATAGTGAGATTTAGACATTTGCCTGATTTGACTGACTGCCCGCAACAAAAGGAATTTTAATGTCACAAAACAGTCTGCGCGATACCACAGGTGGAAGCTAATGTGTTTTAAATATTAAAATGATACTAACCGTGATGTTAGACGGCAGTTCACTCTCATACAAATCCATGCTGTAGATGTACTGAGCTAAGAGCAGTAGCATCGCGTAGCAGACTAGAATAGGACTCGTCTTCAACATAAAGGAACGCTGGTCTTGACATAACCAGACTACGTTGGCCCACATCAGCAGTACGAAAGTAAGCCACGAGTGGTACATTATACTCCACGCCATCATTGTGATTGTGGTCGCTATATAGGATGATCTGTAAATATAAAGAGGCGTATTGTAATAATTTAATTTCGCGGAGTTTATAATTATGTTCCATAAATATACCGCTAATATATTTTTTAATCCACGAATAGTGAAAACGCGAATGAAGGAAGCGCGAATTAGGAGCTTATACAGGTAAGCTATAAAACTTTACAACTATTTTCTGTCTAGCTCGATACCTGTTCTTTTAAACAGTTTTAAATACTTTAAAGACTTTAAGTATAAAATTAGAGTTTCAGAGTTAGTCAAAGTCAAAGTCAAAGTGTATTTATTTGCCCAATCACATGTACAAGGGTTGTTAGTTTAGCATGTATCTTTTTCTGATAATTATAAACGCAAATGGAGGCCTTAGACCTGTACGTGCACGCAAGCTATTTCATTACCTGACTAGAACTTGGAAAAAATCAATGACCGCAGCCATGATGTCGTCTAACAAAGTTGGTTCTTCATCTTCAACGGTAGATTCTGGAAACGCAATAAATAATTATGCATCTGATGGGATATTCAAGAAGAAACCTAAATTTCTGAAAAAAATCTTCTTAATAGGTTAGATTTCTGAACCGGTTTGAATGTTGGTTCCGATTAAGTTACGGAACAGGCTTATCGCCATGGTTGGTGAAATTAGTACAAGCTCTGCTTAGTTTGGGGCTGGATAGTTTTGTGTAAATTGTCTATAATATTTATTTATTTTATTTTATTCACCGAGCATAGACAACTACAAAACAAGCCTTGAAAAAAAATTGAAGCTGATTGATACTGGAGTTGTCTATGCTTGGTGAAATTGGTGGTAGGGCTGCAAATTGAATATCAGGATAGAGTTTGGGATAGGTACTTATTTTTGTCGGTGGGAAGTCAGTGGATGGAAAGAGGTCAGAATCGTTCTTCCTGGAAGTAGGCCTATGTCCAGCAGTCGACTTCTTCAGGCTGATGATGACTTATTTTAGAGCAGGTTATTGATGATTTACCTTCATCAGGAACTACCACGGAGCCAGTGGAGTCTTGGTGTAAGGGCCTCGAAACCGAGCCAGATCGCACGCTCGACCATCGTTTAGAAGGACTCACATTTCGCAGAAGCTACAAACATACACATAATATTGAAGCATGAGTCTGAAAAGGTGTGAATGATTTAAACTTTTTACAGTGAGTAATTGAGTTCATACAATACTGAGTTCTTGAACGAAGTCGACTGAAAACTATACAATGTGCACTTATACTTTGTTAAAATCAGAAGTCATTTTAAGCCCTGTAATAATTTAAATATGTAATGGAAACAATAGATAAACATGATAGAGCTCTTGTGTTTTCAAGGTAACAGATTAATGATTAACACAGGATAAAAAGGGATACTTACATTGATGTAGGTACCTACTGACACAATAGCAATAACACAATAAATAAAACAATACTGTTACAACAGAAAACAAAGCTATAAATAAGCACAGCAAACAACATATGAAACAAATGAAAATGAACCTTCAGTACAAATACTAACAAAACACACAAAAAAATACGAATGATGTGAACATGGTACGCGTGTTTTATTAACGCTTTGCGTGTGTGGATGACCCATACATAGCATATACGCACAAAATTTAACTTTATTTCATGAATCTTAAGATACAGTTCCTCGAGTTTTAGACCATAAAGTTTCAGCAATTTCACCCAAGCGTTGAAGAATTTTAATCATAGAATATTTTGCTAATTTACAGAAGGCGACTTTCACCCAAAGGGGCTGCACACTAGGTTTCGAAGATTGTATGAAAATATAATCACGCGAAGTCGGGATTCCACTAGTAAAAATTGGTAAAACAAATGCATGTCCAGTGCGAAAAAATGTAAAAAAACTAACTTGGAATACGCCATCTTTCACGAGCAACTTATCTTGCGCGGACTCTAAAACACATACAACGTTGTTTATATCGCTTTCATGTTTTACGACATCTTTTCCTGATTTAGAAGTTTGCTGACCAAGATGTTCAAACTTACGGTAAGCCCCAATGACAGTGCTTAAAGTCCTTGCTGTGAATTAACAATATAAGCACCCACCAGTATAATAAAGAAGGAATACCTACAGGGGCAGTCTCACTGGCGCTCCCACGAAGTGCTTTGGAATTTATGTATGAATATGCAACCTACAAAAGAACGAAAGCAGATTGCAAAAAAACAAGTCAACATTTCAAAGATAAATAAAATACAATGCCAAAACAAACGTGCGTTCAGTAAGTTAATAAATATTAGCACAGTCCAAACATGCCTTGTCCTCAGTGCCTGGTCTAATTGCATAGAGTGCAGATGTGTCTCAAACCAATGCCAATGATACTCTCAAAACGCTGCTATACTTAGACGATTTGTTTTTTGTGGGTGTATGGTGTATGTATGGAACTAATAATTGAATGAAACCTTTCGTGTCTTGCCTTTCGTGTTGAATGCCGAATTAAATATCTACAAAACTCTACAGCAACATAATGTGATGATAATATACAGTTATTCACAATTTAAACTCCAGAAAAGTGATTCATACAAAAAAACTGAAATAATACGAACTCGCCTACCAGTCGTGTAACAAAACAATCATTTTAACATGAATCATTTGTTTTAACAGCATCGATGTTTTAAATAAAGTTGTTTCTATTTCTTCTATTTGTTTGAATACCAAGGTCGGGAACAGGTGAAGAATTTCAAAAAAGTTACATAAACCAAAATATAACCGATGATTAATTTATTTTAAAGGTTGAAACTATTCCAAGAACCTCAATTACATTCAGTATCTGTTACAAAAGTTTTAATACAGGACATAAATTTCGCAATTAAACTTTTCGTTTTATTACGTTCACGCGCATGTAAAAAGCGTGTACATGTCCGTTATACTCAGTTTTATTACACGAACAAATAAAAAAGTAGACTGCGATGACATGATATTTGCAAAGGCCAAGCTTACTCGAACTTTTTTAGTGGCGTTCATCCACTTGTCTCGTGTGCCACGTTTGCTGCGGCGATGGAACGACACGGCTCGGACCAGCGAGCCATTCAGCTTGCCCGCCTCTATACCGGTCAAGGCGCTCTTTTTTTTCGGCTACATCCCATTCGGAAGGACACAAGAGAAACAACCAATCATCAACAAGCAATGCACTAATATACTCAAGTGTTCCGTGCCTATTTTTAACGTGAATGTTTGTTTTTACTACTGAATTAACCTACTTGCTGCGCTCAGAGTTAGCACTCGTTAGGTGGACTATATACTGAGAAGGATAGCATTACACCGGCATGGAATCGAAGGCGTTTACGCAGCGTTAGGTAATCAAATAAAATTATCCCTAGATTAATTAAAAAGCATTGAACTCTTAATAATATGGTTAGTCAAAATCTGTCATAAGTCATAATCCAATCAGTATAGTGTTCTGCATACCTTAGGTTTGAATAGTTCCCGAGTTTCAACAGCTAAAACGTAGTATGTAAAGAGAATGACAAGCGGACTTGCTAGAGTGGCCCACTTTAGATCATCGGTCACTTCGTATCTGAAGTTAGTTGGATCTGTTTCGTTGATGATAACCAGTTTAGTCAAGCCAAAGTACCTGTTGAAAAATGAATTGCTTCATTTACCCACTGAAATAATTAGGTATACAAATTAACGTTATCTTACACTGCGGTCTTTGACTCAATAGAGTTGTTTGTACGTAAATAATGGGTATAGTGAGTCACCTCATCATGTAAGGTGGAAATTAACTAACGTTTCAAACACAACCGAGGAATTTTTAATGATTTTATAGTGTTTACTAAACTTAAGGAAATCACAAAGATTTTTATAATGTCCCGGTCTGATGGAGCCACGGTCGCGTTAGTGCCGAACAGTCCCCTATAGTTATTCGTCGAGTGTGATTAGGATCCGATGGCGCAGCGGTCAGCGCAGCCCCGTACCAAGGGGAAGGTCACGGGCTCAAATCCCGCTCGGCTCTTAACTTTTGGGACATTATAAAACCAAGGCCAAACCAAACCAAATTACCTGGCCATGTCCATATCAGGTGGGTACAGTTCCACAAGCCAAGTGCACTGGTAGACCAGTAGCAAAGCTATGTGGACGGCCATGATTGCCATGAGACAGCGGCTGACAACCGCAAATCCTTTTTCCAGAGGCCGGCCAACCGCCCAGGCTGTAGCGGCTCCCATGAACACAAGGAAGTAGATACCGGAGGTGACACTGGGTCGCATTATCCCAGAGAACATTATGAGGAAGAGGCATAAGTACTTTCCTGAAAAAAAACGACGTGACATTTAATCACAGTCAGCTGTGACCATACTTATTATCATCATTATTTGGTCTCTATGAATATAAACAAGTCAGCACCGAATATTTCTATACTAGCGGCCGCCCGCGGCATCGCGCGCCCCGTTCCCGTTACTTACATCCGTTCTCCGTTACGATATCTTTATAAATTGTAGCCTATGTGTTATTCTGATGTATAGCTGATGTATAGTTTAACGTGAAAGAGTTACAAACATCCATCTATCCATCCATCCATCCATCCATACATCCATCCATCCATACTTACAAACTTTCACGTTTATAATCTGTGTTGATAATATTAGTAGGAGGATTCTACGTGAGTTGGAACGTTAGCACCTACAAACTTGCGATGTAATACGCTGTGTGTGATTATCTTCCCAATTAAAACGCGATAATGAATGCTGGATTTTACACAATGCGTCTCTTCACGGTTGAAGTAACACCAACACTTTATTTTGTTCTTTAAAACTCACTTTGGCGGACACCGCACTGTGTATGTGATTCGACATAATCAAGCACTCTATAGCCTAGAAATTGAGTTTTGGCACATTATAATATTTTTTCTACCAGAAACTTAAGCGTTCTAAAAGTACTTCTACGTTCTTTTGAACCGACTTAAAAAAAAAAGATATCTTTCTTAAGTTTAATATCACATAACTTCGACATTTATGAGCCGAAAATATATATGAAAAAATAAATGTATCTGAAAGGTTATTTCGGATTGATCCCATAGAAATTTCATCAAAATGTTCTACAGTTAGGACAAGAAGTCATAAGTTTTTTTGTAATTAAATTATACTGAAATAAAGTCTATTCTATGTTTGAGTTACAAAAAAAGTAGTTACCTGTGCTCGTGAGCAGTGGAAACCGTTGGTGCTTGGTATCTTTCTTCAACTCAGGCGCTCCCGGGCCCGTTACCAGTTTTTTGACCACCAAGTATACTGCTAACGATACGGTTGTCATAACAAGCTGCAACAAAATATAAGACGATCAGATAAATAAAATACAGGCTTTTGCAACTCTACTTCAAAGAGCTTAAAAAGTCAAGGCGAGTGGAAGGGCATGGTATATCAAAGAAGCAGTTGTTTAACTCAAATGTTTGCTTGAAAATTTTAAGATAAACAACTGTCACATCTAACCGGTCGATTAGCAATCGGTAAAACCAGCACTTAGACACGTCTATCATTTCTATTACAGTTCTCAAAACATTAAGCTGATAGATACATCGTGAAAAAAAGGGTTAGTAAGAAACAGATTTCTTGGTAAAGTAATAAGTAAGGCACGAGCATTGCATTCTGGACTACTTTACATATACTTATTCACTAACTGGTACAAATAAGTTTTTCATTAAACTTGCCGGTGCAACAAGCATAGTAATCATAGCCTATAACAAAGCATTGCATCGTAAGGCACGCACGTCAGAACGTGCCCTATGATGCACTGCTTTGCGTCCATCAACTTGAGGCATACAGATGTTCAGCCTCACGTGCCAGTTATTTCACCGGCACCCACACCCTTCAAACGGATACACAGCAATGCTGCTTTACGGCAGAAATAGGCATGGTGATAGTATTTCCCCAGATGGTTGTGTGTGGAGTATGCGTGTGTGTAAAAAGCTCCACATACACGAACTGTAAAAGTGTATACCAAGTGAGGTTTCAAAAGTAACTTTCCAAGCTTTATAAACTTACCTCGGGAGCCAAATAATGCACTGCCATGAGCGGGTCTATCTCCGCATACGACACCAGACCCAAATTGTGTCCGATCTTCTGCACGAGCGGGTAATCTTCTAGCAGAGAGCCGTAAGGCGCAAACGCGGCTAGCACGCTGTGCCATGCTGCGTGAGTCAGTAGCAGAATGAACGATATGACCAAGGTGAGGACAAGGTATTTCCCACGAAATCCTGAAATTACAAATTAGAGATCACTTCCGAGGATTTCTCACTTAGTTTCGCATATATGACTAATTCATATGATGCCACGTGTGACTAAGAGTCTGTTTAAACATCCTTTTAAGGCTATATTTCAGATACAAATATATCAGTCTCTACTTTGGGCTCATCAAAACAAAATGTAGACTATAGTTTTACCCAGACACGGTTATATCTGTATCCCTAAGTGACAAGGATTGGTGATCGTGGATTGGTGATTGTGGCTAGAAAATTAGAGGATTGAGATTTCTTTCTTATTAAGATCATATATAAAACTCTGGGCGTTTCAGATGCCAAAAAGAAGTAAGTAGTTTGTTGATGCTTCAGAGTTCTTTAAAACTAAAAAGGCGCAACGTTACAGCCTTACAAGTTTGACAACAACGCAGAAAGAAAACATATCGACCTAAAGGTGAATTGCCAACCATAAAGAAATAGGGGTTGACGTCACACAATCCTTAGGGTCATAGCTAGCGCCACACCATTCGCTAGTGAATAGCTCTCATAAAAAATAATTGGGCAAAGTTTTCGGATTGTGTTTGCGTATCAAGGGCGAACTGTACTAGGTTAAGGTTTTTTGTATTTAACGAACACGAAATCATTTTTTCTTAGTGTTTAAATAAAAAACCTTAAATATCAATAAATTACTGAGATCTACTTCTCAGAAATTTCTTGATATTTAAGCTACAACTTTTTTGTGGAGCCTTTGGTTGGGCGGACTATAAATTTTGTCTAATAGTGCTTATAAACTAGTGCTTATTGCCTAGTTCAAAACAAACGGCTATATTTTAGGCAAATTTATGTTATCGAAACAACTTAACATATAGGCGGTGGGTATGTGCTACCATACCGGCACGTTTAGTATTGTTACCCCAAACAATTTATCAACGTGTGTTACATTTTACGGCCCTTCAGTCGTGATAAGGCTCAGCGACCTCAAAATGTCACGTCTCACTACGTTGGTACCAGTTACCCACTAATGTGTGTGTAACAAATTTTCTACAATATTATTACAACTGCGAGCTATTTCTGGAAAATTTAAATCGAACTCGCTAGCCAAGTACGTACTTGTGAAAACCCAGTTAAACAATTCGGCTACTTACCGGTAAACGTCTGCGAGTCGGGAACTTGCGGTAGCGGTGCTAGTAAGTAAAGCAGCAAGTAGATCAATGACAGGCCAAAAGGTCGTAGTGCTATACCTGAAACAAATAAACATTCGATCAGTCAAAGAATGAAACGAATATTGTAAGTAGGTAATTTAGAATCATCGCTACAAAACTTTCGAGCTAATAGATACTTTAAAGATTAGGTATCTAACGACCCAAAACATTCGATTAGCAAAAAAGGCAGAACACAAAATAAATGCAAAAGAAAATGTCAACAAACCGAACGAAAACGCAATAAAGGAAAAGTCGCAGACACTATAAATCACAGACCCCGCGTCGCCACTAACGCCAAGCTCTAAGGAATGAAATAAGAGGGGTTTCAACGTTTTTTGTATTCAACTTTTTTACATAACAACCTATTCTAGCCAAAATAGATTTTGAGATACCTTTGCAAAAAGTTTATAAACAGATTATTGTGACTATTTTTTGATGATATTTACAAATATGCGCGCTTTATTTTGCGATGACCGGTAATATTCGAGCAAGGCAAGATTTGCGAAAGTGATATTCTAAGAAGTGATTTTATATAACATCAAAGTGACGACGCACTAAAATTCTAAATTGAGCTTTGAATGCAACACATATTGTCAGAGGCACCATCTGTATTGCACTTACGTTGTCTTTAGAGATCTCAACCGTGAAGATTTCATCCCAGCACAATAAGTAGGTCAACGGTTTTGCTATATACTGATCGCGCAGTTAATTTAAATTAAACCGCATAACATATACAAGGCGCTTTTTAGTGTGAGGATACCTTTTTTATTACCGCTATTAGCCAACCAAAATGCCAGAGTAACATTTAGAATTTGCTCTAGTTCGTTTTGTACCTTGCCCCATTTTGCCTTGAGTCGCACGTCGCACCGCAATGGCACCATAACAATGGCTAATATTTGTTTATAGACAAAAACTGTTTAAGTACATTAAGTTAGGAAAATGTTGATCCATTGTAGCGTAGGTTTATGACGCACCACACCATAAGCTAATTATGATTCGATAATAAGATCAATAAGATGCACCAAGACTGCGCATAACAGAACAATCGGAGATGTTCCTACTGTCTTACAAATCCTTGACCAACCAATCATAAAGTATAAATCCATTTTTGTAAACCACCCATCATTGACTCACACATAGGTGATAATAATCTATTCTAATTTAAACAGTAGGTAGACAAATCGGCGGCGGCGCCTAAATGCCCAGTATCTTAGACAATTTAGGTTAAATTGTCTAAGCCCAGTATAGATACTTATTTGCGTAATTTATCATCAACAATATCAAGATAACCATAATTTGTATTTTATCATGTTGACGTTCGATAAACATTGTGTTAAGTATTACGTCGTTGATAACTTATTCATTATCTTTGTTGCATGTTTGTATAGATAATCTTCATCTTATGTTTTCCCACAGGTTGTCCTAATGTTTAAATAAGGTGTTGGTTAAGGCTTTATAGTTGACGTGCTCTCAACCTATTAAGCCTCATTTTAAGCAATGCCATCTCTAACCAATAATGCGAAATTCCGAGCAAATTTTAGGGTTTTTATTTGAGCCAAAATTGTAAGTAGTTTGGGCAAATAGTTAATAATGCATTCATAAAGTTCAGATGACTGACGGATAACTACAAAATTATACGCACAGGTTTCTTTTAAACAGCTAGCTGATGTAACAAGCATATGGGCCACCTGATGTTAAGTGGTAACCAACGCCTATAACAAAGCATTGCTGCGTAGGACACGCACGTCAGTAACGTGCCTTACGATGCACTTCCCTGAATCCTTCAACTTGAGGCATACAGATGTTCAGCCTCACGTGCCAGTAATTACACCGACACCCACACCCTTCAAACCGAAACACAGCAATGCTACTTCACGGCAGAAACAGGCATGGTGGTACTACTTCCCTGGACCTGGACGAATTTTTCAATCCTATTATTTGTATATCAGTTTTTATCAGGATGTTAGGGTATGTCTTGGCTACTGTCCAAAATCTAGAGTATACTATTGTAATTCATTTCATTGATATTCTCAGACATGGTGTTCTGACCGCAATACACGAACGTTATGGTCAGACAAGGTTGAGAATCGATAGCCATCTCACAAGAGCCTTCACATCAAACCTTATTAGAAGATTAAACGATGACAATTATGATAATGGTAAGTACACGTTTTGCATGTCGCAGAACAACAAATACATTTTAATAATGTAAGTAAATTACACGATGCATGATTCTTATCACGATATAAACATTCACATCACGCAAAAAGTAAGCAAGCTTTTCATTATTGAAATGGACGGTGCAGTGATAATTAGTGCATTTTCATTACTTCAGACATATTAAGTTGATTGAAGTAAATAAATTAACCTTTACCTAGAATATATTTAATCTAGTAGTAGTTTAATCTAGTCTAATTTTGTAGTAGTAGAGCTCTTCTGCGTATAATTTTATTTATCATAAACATTTTTAAGAAATAAAAGCTGAACGATGACAGATTCTTAGATAAACAAAAACCTATAAACCTACGTACTACGTATCATATGTTTTACTATTTGTTGATCAAATGATATTTATTGAACAAGCGTAAATAATCACTGAAAGTCTGTCGTACATTTGAGCAGACGAGAATCACGTCAAAATCTCATGATGAAACGTAATGTCTGTTTTAGAAATAACGCAAACAACGAAGAGCATGATCATATAGTAGCAGCAGCGTAAGCATTAAACAACGCATAATGACGTTGAACTTCCAAGAATTACATTTTAAATAAGATAATACGAAACAATAAAAAAAAACATTTAGGGGAAACCGTAAAAGGCAGCGTTCGCATACTGTGCGTTTTAAAAATTAACCACGATTAGGCCACTAAGCCAAGAGCAGCTTGTAATAGAGAGCTTGGATTCTGGAGAAGGGTATAGGCTACTTTTTATCTCATCAGAGTGAGTTTTCAGCAATAACCCTCTTATTTACAAGCGCTTCTTAAAAGATAATCAGCGTATAAGCAACTGCCATCTCTTACCACCGTAGGTAATGACAAACAGAGACAGGGATAACTTCAAGCAATGTCTGACAGCTAAGTAACACTTACAAGTAAGGCTACTCATGTATACTTTCATTTGGAGAGTGGCAATGCTCATACCGTTCGTAGCAAGAGCGACATAGCAAAAAAAAAAAAAGTTATATTAGCTCACTAACAGGAAAATGATAAGTAGCAAACTAAATGATCTCATTTCACCAACAAACTAGGTAAGTATCACGCATGTGAAGCCAAAACTAGGAAAGCATGTGCACATAAATAAACGTCTATAATAAATATGTAACTTGTCCATACAAAACATTTTTTTGAATAGGTACAAAAACTATACAAAACACAAATATTTACTACATAATGTTATTGATGATGATGAAGTATGGCTTCATAGACGTCAAGAGAAAAAAGCGTTATTCTAGAGAAAAATTGAGCTTGGCTGAGTCAGCTCTGAAATGATATCATCTATTCCACATATCACTAAAATCTGCCATAAAATCGAACGGAAACCTCAATACTCCCAACAGTGCATGCTGGCTGACACAAATAACAAAGATAAAAATAACGCGTTAAAACTGAAAGATTTGCAGGGAATAATCATTTTTGTTTGCATTTGAACGAAACACGCACATCTGATATAGAACTGGAATTTAATGAAACAAGGATACTATGCTCGATTTAAAATGTAATCAACGCAAATATACATTCACAGCTTAAAATAAACTAAGGTACGCATAAGGAAATAACCACCGTAAACCTCTTTATTTTATTCATATCTACTTAGTTGTAATGCATTTTCAATAATACATTTCCAGGGCCACGCATAAGACCTAACTTAATCAGATACGGTACCTTGCATTGCATCTCCAATAATAAGAGCATTATCAGCACCAAATTAGATGATGTGTTTTTGAAGCGCATTTTATCCAGGCCAAAAATAAATACAGAGGTATTTTTATTAATGCTTTGAAATAATCTAAACTATTTTTTTCTGGAAAAGCTCGATTGGTGATTGATAACTTGATAAGGCACAAGTTTCTAGGGGTCTTATTAATAATCCTAGCGTAGTGTTGGACTAGTTGATCCGTGTTTTGTCTCTTGCATTGACATGCAATTGTCAACTCGAACAAATGTGACAAAACACGATTTACTACTCCAGCGTTGCGCCAGGATTATTAATAACACAGTACAAGTTCAAGGAAAGTGTAATTGTCAATAATTTTCACATAGGTACACAATTTGAATATATACGAATATACACAGCTTTGTAAACTGAAACAACTTTAAAACTTATATGTAATGATTACTATTTAAAAGAATAAATGGAATCGTGTGATGATGAGATCATAGTTAATGTAGTCGTTTTGCTAACCAGTTGAACCGAAGAGTGACCTTGTGAATCACACTGCCGATAAGGCATTGCTATGCCGGCTGTCGAATACGTTAGACGAATTGTAAACCACCATGGCATGAGCCACATTATATTGACAAATAAAATCATGCACCAGCCAATATAACATGGAATAGTTCCGCTACATAATAATATGTACATGAAAACAAAGGCTTAGAAGAATGAAAAAGACCTTGCAGTGCAGTGTAATTGGTTGGATGGAAATTAGATAAATGCCACGAAAAATATAAATATAGGCTCTAATGCAGTCATGAAGCAAAAAATTCGCGATAACTATTTAGTGAGTGTCAGATATAACGATAACCCCGGACCGACTCGATGACTACATACATCATCGGTAGTTTAAAATTGCTCCAAAAACAACAAAGTAATGTAAACAATACCAATATCGTACCTATAAGTTATTTAAACGGTTTAATTTAGTTTGTTCCATTTGTTGAAGTTATTTGTTTATTGCAAGATTTGGCCCAACCAAATCTTGCGAACTGAATTAGCCCTTTATTTTTATGTTTAATTTTTACATTGGTGGTTCAATTCCGATGATAATGCAATATCATGGTAAGCATGACCTGAATAGACATCCAGGATTGGCTCCAGATAAAGGAACTCTTTAACGTTCAGCAGCATTCGAAATATTGTGTGAAATTTTGCGTGAAATGTATAATATTTACTCAATTTACACTACACCCTATGATTTTATTTTCGAGTCTAATCGATGCCTTAGATTGATGAGGAGAGGGTTTGATTATTACCTGATTAATTGATTATTACCTGATTAATTTTAAGCTACGTTTAACTCTAAAATGTTGTTTGCCTTTTTAGGGTTCCGTAGCCAAATGGCAAAAACGGAACCCTTATAGATTCGTCATGTCTGTCTGTCTGTCTGTCCGTCCGTATGTCACAGCCATTTTTCTCCGTCACCGTAAGAGCTAGACTGATGAAACTTGGCGAGTAGATGTATTCTGTGAACCGCATTAAGATTTTTACACAAAAATAGAAAAAAAAACTATAAATTTTGGGGGTTATACTTGAAACTGAAACTCAAAAAAATTTTTTTCATCAAACCCATACGTGTATCTATGAATAGGTCTTCAAAAATGATGTTGAGGTTTCTAATATAGTTTTTTTCTAAACTGAATAGTTTGCGCGAGAGACACTTCCAAAGTGGAAAAAAGTTGGTCTCCCCCCCTCTAACTTCTAAAATAAGTGACTGATAAAGCTAAAAAAAATATATGTTGTACATTACTATGGAAACTTCCAACGATATTTGGTTTGAACGAGATCTAGTCAGTAGTTTTTAGGGTTCCGTAGCCAAATGGCAAAAACGGAACCCTTATAGATTCGTCATGTCTGTCTGTCTGTCTGTCTGTCTGTCCGGAAGTGTCACAGCCATTTTTCTCCGAAACCATAAGAGCTAGACTGATGAAACATGGTGAGTAGATGTATTCTGTGAACCCCATTAAGGTTTTTACACAAAAATAGAAAAAAAAACTATAAATATTGGGGGTCCCCATACTTGAAACTGAAACTCAAAAAATTTTTTTTCATCGAACCCTTACGTGTGGGGTACCTATCTATGGATAGGTCTTTAAAAATGATGAGGTTTCTAATATCGTTTTTTCTAAGCTGAATAGTTTGCGCGAGAGACACTTCCAAAGTGAAAAAAAGTTGGTCCCCCCCCCCTCTAACTTCTAAAATAAGAGAATGATAAAACTAAAAAAATATATGTTGTACATTACTATGCAAACTTCCAACGATATTTGGTTTGAACGAGATCTAGTAAGTAGTTTTTTTTTATACGTCATAAATCGTAAACCGCAATTTACCTTTCGTCGAACTACAAAAACCTTTATATTATGTTAATTGATGCTACGGAACCCTTCATGGTCGAGTCCGACTCGCACTTGGCTGCTTTTTTTTTTATACGTCATAAATCGTAAACCGCAATTTACCTTTCGACGAACTACTAGAACTTCTAGAACTCTATGTTATATTACTTACTGCTACGGAACCCTTCATGGGCGAGTCCGACTCGCACTTGGCCGCTTTTTTATATTATAAACAAGTTGACATCCTTAGACTATTTACATGCCTACGTCCTTAATTAATTAACCTTATCTGCATGTTAATTTGATTAAACTAGATTTACGATGAAATCGGACCGGAGAGCTTTTAATTAATTAAAATAAAAGGACCCCGCCCATAACTACTACGATTAGTTCTATTTCGCAAAATAGTGTTAGGTACTGGGTTAGATTTTATTTTAATACCGCTAAGTGCTTACAGAGTTATAGATAAATATCTTAATGCATGGACTCTAAATTATAATGTTACACAGGGTCGTTATAATTATATGTAGGTAATAATTAAGCTAATTAGTAAGGTTATTCAACGTAATAGAACATGTATGTTGATTGTTTTTAATAGAGGAGTCGGGAGCATGGACGACCGACTGGCCTTTCAGCTTTGTAAGCAGTAAGCTGCCTTCTGCGTAGGTCGTGGGTTCGATCCTCACCGAGAGCAAATATTTGTGTGGTGAACACAGATGTTTGTTCTCGGTCTGGTTGTTATATTGTATTCTAAGTATGTATTTATTTACAAAAAAAAATGCTTATAATAAGTACATAATTATTATCATCTATCTGTACTTACAAGCTCTGCTTAATTTGGGGCTAGATAGTGTTGTGTGGATTGTCTACTATATTTATTTATCAGTATACAGTTTATAAAGGTAGGTAACCTATACAAGGTGTATCTAAATATGTGTACTATGCGAAGGTGGGGGGTTTCAGACCACAATGGTGATCAGTTGTGGAGGGGAGATAATTAAAAATTCCTATTTTCAGTTTCCCATACAAAAATATTTAATTTCATAATGCCTAAATAAATTGACAACCCTATCCTTGTAACCCCTTGACCCCTTGACCTACTACCTCTGTAGGTCTACTACTACTACCTACTACCTCTGTAGCTGAGTTTAGGGTTGTCACTTTGTATAAAGTCAGCTGTTAATGTTGAAACTTCGTTGCAGTTTTTTTCAGAGATACCAATCGAAGTTCGAAAAGTCGTTGAACAAAAGTTGTTCCCCGGGGGGTGGAAATTCACCCCCCTTCAGGATAGTACACATATTTTGATACACGTTGTAGTGAATGATGTCTGGATTGTAAATAATATAGTAGTTAAAATACTATTATATTTGTTCTATTTTCATTTTGCGAGTGACTACATAAATAGCACAAACTACATATCTAGCACGCAATTTTTTATAATTAAAAAAGTTAGTCCACTTTATATGATGTTCTAAATTTTTTATTTTCTCCTCTTGGTTCAAATCCCAATTAAGTAAACAGTAAGCAAGTACTCAATCAACCCAGAGAGATAGCAAAGCCTTGATCTCAGCCAATTATTATTTGATTAATCAAACTCATCAAACGTACACAGTTCACAGCAGGCGAGACAATTTTATCGAATTAATAAAAGAGGTCAGACACACTGAGTAAAAATGCCAATAGTTTTAAACGCGCAGCCAACTACAAAATAGATGAGACGGCTTTCGGAAGCCTTCTAGGTATTAAAGGTTCGGAACTTTGTTAATTAATATTGTCAAAAATAGGCGCGCCTTTGGGTCCATTAGCTGTTCAAACAGTGGCCGTCGTTCGTCGTGACAGCCTATGAAACGATAGTATAGAACAGTTTAAACGAAATCGGACCATTATGGGCTATGGTACTTGAGCTCAATTGGCATGATTATATCAATATACAAACTAAACATATTATGATATCAATTATCAAGCTTATCTAAGACTAGTATAGCGTTAGGTTTAACCTGGTAAAAATCGAATGTAGAATAAAATGCATTTGTGCAACAAGTTCTTTCCGATACTTTTGCTAAATAAAATTGGTTTGACCTTTCCACTCAATCATGATTACAAAAGAATTTAAGGCAATTTAACTTAAAATGTCATGAAAATTAAAGTTGAAATGGAGTCCACGGCAAAATAAATCAAACCTGATAGTCCGGTTCAAAAATGAGTCGTTGGGAAGAACTATCGAATTACCGTGACGAAACTTAATCTAGGATCAAAGATTATGTGAACTATGATTATTCAAATAAGTAGTTTGCCTCTAGTTTGTCTGATAGGAAAGATAGGTAAACAAACGGGGCGGGCAGTAATGTTCCAAATAGACGGATTTATGGGCTGTGTGGGAATTAGGGTCAGGACGTGCTTCCTTTATGATTGTGACACGCACTCACTTCCGAAACATTTACCTATTATCATACACCTTTACATTTTGCAAATCTTGTTCCGGGAATAAGTACCACCGAGATGGACCGCATGCCGTAAAGAACCTGATTAAGCTTAGTCATGGCGGATTTACGAGATAGTCACAGATCCAATCATTTGGGAAACCGATTAACGCAGTTAGTGTACAGGTCATAGATATTTTACTCGTAGTCCAGTTTAGGTGCGTTAAGACCGTGGTGATTGTTTCACAGAGTTGCTCGTTCAGACTAAGCATGATGATTTCACACCATAGTCATGGCACAAAAACTTAGCGCTTCAAAACACGGACAAGGGCAGCCTCTACGGTACAACAACCAACTTTATATTTATATATTTTTACAAGTACCTACCTCTATGTTCCACGGCGGAATGTAAGTCATGAGAGGAAGCTATTCGTGCACTAGGCCCCCCGCGTAATTTTTAAATCGGTTCGCGGATTGCATGTCCCTATTTTAATGTAACATGTAAATTTTCAGATTGGCAATTAAAGGGTTCTGGCAAGGCCACGGCAAGTCGGTCAAGGGGTCACAGACTCAGAGTACGAATCGTGAGGACGCACCCAGAACGGGCGCGCCCAGTGAGTGGTGTATCCTACCCTGTTACATTACTCCTTCCCGCAATGCGACGATGCCTGGATTTAAACATTATTAAGGATAATTCAGCAGGAAAAGCGTTTTTAATGCATATATTTTACCGCGAGAAACTTAGCATAATTGAACGTCAGATGCCATAAAATAAATCTGGAGAGAAAGATACATTTTTTCTGCAACCAGTCTTAAAGGCCTCTGTGGTTCGGAGGACTGTACCTCTATCGCGAGTTGATCGTACGCTTTTTTGACAGTGTGCTGTAGTTTGTACGCTGTACGCCCAATATATATGTATATGCTTATGTACGCTCTCAAAAGACTAGGCAATTCTGTAATGTCCTGTCCATCCCGTTTGTCCATGAGCTATTTAAAATTGTATAAGTAGTCGGTACGCATGACGTCAGATTTATTTCGGCGTATGCTTCATATTAATGCAGTGGTGATGAGCTTACAGACATGTTATTAGGAAGGCGCGGCGTGATTCGCACGCGAAGTAACGATACCGGCCGGTTCCGGCGTTGCGTCATCATGTGTATAGCGTCGTGTCTTTGAGTAGGTGACTGGTTGGAACTAAGAGTTTCGTCTGGTTATCTTTTCCTTAGATAATAATTTATAGTGTCAGTCAGTGACATGCGTTCATTGATCTTGTTCAGCCCAAAAAAATAAATTTATTTACAAAGGTGAACTGCATAATGCTTACCTTTTGCATGAACTCTTATTTAGGTGTGCTATAGAAAGTTTTTCGTGGAGTAGGTATACCTAGTTGATAAAAAAAATGTAAGTATAGGTACATATCCTCATGGTAGTCACACAAGATTCTGATCTGACAAACACATTCTTAGGTCCAACATAGACCATATAACCTTAGGGTATGGTTATATGTCCATACCTATTAAATCAGATATTTATATTAGAATTATTATGGCGTTTTCTACCATTATTTATATTCGAAAACACCATAGATTACCAAAAAAAAAATATTAGAATAAAAATGTCAATGAAGAAGATAATATAATACAATGATATTTGGGTGCAGATACAATGACAAGATCGAATATATTCCAATATAAAGTAATATAAAACAAGCTTTAAGTAAAAAAACAACACTCAATAGTTTTTTTTAATAACAATAAGTTGGTAATTTAGTTAGTTGTTATTGATTTTCATTGCATGTTGACTGTGCAGGTAATAAACATCTAACCAACATTTTGAGTTAGTTAAAACAAATCTATACTACAAAGAGGAAAGATTTGTATTTTTGTATTTTCGTGTGTATGTTTAACGAATAAACTCAAAAACAACTTTGCCGATTTATAAAAATTCTTTCACCGTTGGAAAGCTACATTCACCCTAAGTAATATAGGCTATATTTATTTGTTTAAAAAAAAGCAGCCAAGTGCGAGTCGGACTCGCCCATGAAGGGTTCCGTAGCACGACGAACTACAAGAACCTTTAAATTATGTTACTTGATGTAACATAATAAGGTTCTTGTAGTTCGTCGAAAGGTAAATTGCGGTTTACGGTTTATGACGTATAAAAAAAAAACTACTGACTAGATCTCGTTCAAACCAAAAATCGTTGGAAGTTTACATAGTAATGTACAACATATATTTTTTTTAGTATTATCATTCTCTTACTTTAGAAGTTAGAGGGGGGGGGACCAACTTTTTTCTACTTTGGAAGTGTCTCTCGCGCAAACAATTCAGTTTAGAAAAAAACTATATTAGAAACCTCAACATCATTTTTGAAGACCTATTCATAGATACCCCACACGTATGGGTTCGATGAAAAAAAATTTTTTGAGTTTCAGTTTCAAGTATGGGGACCCCTGAAATTTATAGTTTTTTTTTTATTTTTATGTTAAATTCTTAATGCGGTTCACAGAATACATCTACTCACCAAGTTTCATCAGTCTAGCTCTTACAGTTTCGGAGAAAAATGGCTGTGACATACGGACGGACGGACAGACAGACAGACAGACAGACAGACAGACAGACAGACAGACATGACGAATCTATAAGGGTTCCGTTTTTGCCATTTGGCTACGGAACCCTAAAAATGACGACCGTGCAAGCCGGGACAGGCCGCTAGTTAGTAATAAAACATGAAGAAAAAAACATAAGCACCAAGGGGAAAGAAAAAGAAAAGCCTTATTACCGCTACTCGTGGGCTAACCTACAGACGGATGAGGGTAGCCCAAGATTATGAGGAATGGTAAGAGCAAACATTCGGGCTGATTTTTCCGCAAGTAGGCCGCTGGCGGGCCCTTTTTGCGTGACCCTTGACACGTGTTGCTCGAACTTTTTTTAGGTTCTACGACACGCCAGTTTCCTCACGATGTTTTCCTTCACCGTTTTGAGAGTACTGGCATAGTGCGCATATTTTTCGACAGAAAAACTCATTGGTACATGACTTGATTTGAACCCACGACCTTCGGATCAGAAGGCGGGGCCGCTACCACTAGACCACCAGTGCTCTCAATGGTAAGAAAGAGCAAAGAGAAGCCTATGCCCAGCAGTGAGTTAAGCCCAGCTGTAGATGATGATGCCTAGGTAGTGATTTAGCAAGCCAATAAATACATTATATTTCATTTAGCTACTAGGTACTTGGTATGCTGGGAGTTTCACTACGTGATAGAATCAGGAATGAGGATATCCGTAGAAGAACCAAGGTCACCGACATAGCTCATAGAGTTAGTAAGTTGAAGTGGCAATGGGAAGGCCATATAGCTCGAAGAACCGAAAACCGTTGGGGAATAAAGGTTCTCGAATGGCGACCACGAACCGGAAGACGAAGCGTAGGGCGCCCACCCACCAGATGGACCGACGACATTGTTAAGATCGTGGGAAGTCGATGGCTGGAAAGGGCTCAGAATAGTTCTTCCTGGAAATGTGTAGGGGAGGCCTATGTCCAGCAGTGGACTTCTCAGGCTGCTGATGATGATGATGATGATGATGACTAGGTACTTACTTAGTAGAAGCCCTGCTGGCAGGACTATCCTGACCAGGACCACAGAAAAGAAATACTTGTGCATGATGTTATCTGAAAATAAATAAAAAATGACACTCAATCTTCACTCATCTAGCCTCAAAATAAGCATAGTACCTATTTAAATTTCCGTGATTTTATTTAATAAATATCATCTGTACATAATTTAGACATACAGTATCATCATCTTGGCTTGGGGCTTTTAGGCCATAACCAGAGCTTGAAGGTAGGAAGGTAGGTAGGTAGGAACCTCTGTTATTCAAAATATATTATATTTAGCCTGTAACCTTTTGATTGTTTACACAACAGTACTATCAGGTAGCACGAAAAATACAGTGGAGGTATCTATATACAATGCAAGCCGCAAGCCGCCGCCCGGCATGATAGGTAGGTATTTATTTGAAAAAGATTCTACCCACAGCCCCACACATAGGTAAATATTAAACATTCACGTTCTATCAAGATAAGCTTGCTTTATCAATCTATTGAGTTAATGTGTTACTTTCTTGCTCATCATGACCCAAAAACAACTGCTTTTACAGCAGGTAGGTACCTACAAATAAATACTAATGTTTAGCTTGCCTTTTCATGCAGCTCAGATCAAGGAGTCATTTCATTACGATCGACACTATCTTCACATGTGCAGTTCAAGTTAGCTTTTGGAATTATTTTATTCGAACTTTCGATCATCTTACATCGTGTGTATTATTTTTGTCGAAAACGAGAACACAACCACGCTCACCACACCGTAACGCAAACTGATAATGTTAATTTGATAGGTATGACATCTGACATGACTGACACTTGACAGTGATGTAAATGAATGGAACCTCGCATTATCCAAAAAAGAAGAAATATTGGGACGTTCGAGTCGACGTATATTTTGCACATTTTGCCAAGAACGCACAAAACGATTACATCCACTATGATTGTGTTCGTTTTGGCACGAAACGAAAATTTCAAAACTTTTGCCCACAGTGTCTCGAACGGGATGACATTTCACGCACGACTATCAAAATATTTGAGACAGGTGTGTTTGCGCGCCAATCTTGTTTTGATTGATTTTGAGTTGAGCGGCACGGGCAGCGGGTTTTTGTTAATGATGCAGCGTTGGTGTCGGTAGGGTAGAGTATAATTGAGCCACAAACACTCACTTACATCCAAACATCGTAAGTTTCGCATTTACGTATATTATGGGAGTTGGGGAGGCCACTTGTGAAGCTGCGTGTGTCTGTGTCGACACATTTGCGTCTTCGCATCATGCCAATTTTGGAAGAGTTCGAGCATGAATACCAATTTAGCACTAGTACTAACAACATTGAAAGAAATAATTAGAAGAACGATAAGAATTTATTTTGGAAACACACACAAACCAAAGGACAAATAAATCAGTGTAGGTACAATTTACAAGATAGCTAGCAGGTAGGTAGTAGGTAGGCAAACAAGTAGACTTACCCACCTTATTGGTAGATTGAGACCTAGGAAAACAAAGGAATAAATTCTAAGTAGGTAAGTGTGTAGGTCCCCATGATAGGTAATAAATAATCCAATAGGTAGGTAGAGTACCCTGCTCAACACGTAGGCACAAAAATTTACGGGCCGCAAATCAGTTCGTGCCGTGGTCCAAGTACGCGTGAGACACAATCTGTTCCCAACTCAGCCTATAGCCGCTCCTTGAAGTGTAGCGACGCTGATTTTCATGTGAAACCAGTGAGTGGCTTCTTGACCGAGTCTTCTTTGGATTTTTCAGACGCCGAAGATCTAGTCCAGTTACTTAGTATGAAAACGACATTCGTACGGTAATAGATAGCCCGGTTTGAGCCATTTATGGATATGGGTAGGGTTACAGAGTCCCCGTGTTCTCCATCTCAGTCGTAAAAATAAATAATTTGCTATAAATCTTTAACTTTTATTATTTTGCAACACAACAACTAATCAATCTCAAGTCACTGACACAAATGTCAAAAACCAATAATTTTGACCCATCGACCTAGCTGGGTAAAAAGTGGCAAAAATCGGTAGCGTTTTTAGCGTTTATATCCAACTCGAACCGGGGTGAAAACTGTTCAAAACGATCACAGTGATCACTTTTATTTCGAACCGAACATGGGTTGAAAACGAAAATTTCGTTATTTTCGTCGACTCGAACGGCCCCGAAGTGAATTCATAGACATTAGGCTTGACTTGACAACAAAATTGTGTATGACTAGATAGTGTTGTACCGACTTGTACCCACATCACATCACATACTACCTTTCGGAACCTTTCGGTTTTTTGACTGTTTAGTTTATGTGGAAGATATCTACAATTTTAAAGATAAGCAGCTATTTCATTTAAAAATAGCACTGACTATGTATGTACTGATTTCCCCGCAATTATTATTTTTTATTACAGATATTTTAAAAATGAGTATCCATTTTCAATATTTCTGTCAAACTATTTTCGATCTAACTAGACATAGACATCACTAGTGAATTTATTTTTATTGCGAATTAATGGCGTAGCCAGGTGAGTTTTCTTGTTTATTTCCTTTTTTCATACTGTTCCATGGTTTTCATTTGTTTTGTCTACATGTTTTTCATGGAGCAAAATATTTTATCTTCCACAAAGTCAAAATTTTTTCAGCAGATCCATTTTTATTGAACTAAAAATCCAATACAAAAAGTAATGAACACTTAGCTATTGGATTTGTTCCGAATTTATTCGCTAGGATTATTCATTGTCATCACTTTCACTTTTCGCGATTTGCTGTAATATAGTGGCTCAAGTGCGCTTCGAGTTGCAGCCGCCATGGATGAGTGAGTTTCCTGATAGTTCCTTTATGTATTTGGTGGTTTCGTTTGAATAATTTATAGCAAGGTTACTCATATCCTCCAACAAAAATGTGACAATCATGTTCACAACGCCCGGCGCGGCGGCGATTTCAAACTACCGAAATCGTAAATATTTAGGTGTTGATGTGATATCTTTGTACAGCACCATGTCGACCCTAACGAAAATGACACGCACCGTAAAGAAACTGGAGGTTCCCAGGCCTCTGAAATCTACAACTAGCTCTGCACACAACCGCAACTCTATGCTGGATGTCAAGATAAACTCTGGTAAGAATCTTCTTAGATTTAAAAAATACTATATATTGTATTGTTTTGAACAAATTCCAAAGCTTTTGTTCACACACTATAATTGGAACTTGTTGACTTAAACAAAACGGATTGTAAAAATGTATTTTTTTGTTTTCCAGTTGATGACCTCATTGTTCTGACAGAAGCAGTTGCATACCAAATGATGCAGGGCAACTATGACCGTGTGTTGCAAAGCAATGTGTCAACCATGTATTCTAACTTAAAGCTTTATGGCGCTCAGCTCGAAGAACTTTATAAGGACTTCCTCGATCGGTATTTGAACTTAATTAGTTAATAACTTTGCACCCGCAGCTTATGTCCATCCCGCTGCTGGGCAAAGGCCTCCCACAAATACTAAAATAACTATTACTTTTAATTAGGTGGTATATTTGTTGCTGTAAATTTACATAAATAAAATATTTCAGATACTTTGTGGTGTTCCGAAATGGTTCTCAGGATGAGCGACTGGACAAAAAAACAAGATTGCATCTGCTGGAGCTTATTGAGTTGCGCGCTAAATTGTGGCAGGGTTCCAACTACATGAGTCAATACTATAGGCACCGTGGTACACATGCTGAGGTAAACATTATACATACACTATATTTACTATCTTATTTGCTGTGATGTTTGGATGTTTTACTACATAAACAAGATTTGATACACTGAGTAGTGCTCAATTTGTTGATATCCATCAAACAACCTAATGAATTTACGTAAAAGTATAATTTAGGTACCTTGCGGAATACATATAGTTTTGTATCAGTCTGTAAATACTGGGTTTAGTAATTAGTCAGGCATGCTACCAAGAAAGCTAGACAATGATAACTATTTAAAAGATTTTTAGAGCACTTTAGCTAAAAATAATGTGAATCAGACGCCAGACAAACATAATTACAATGCTGACCTAGTTAACAAACAAGCAAGAAAAATACCAAAGACTATTGTATGTACAGAAACAATTACTTACTGGCTTCTGTGTATTTAGAGGCTTTGGTTTACTTTTGTTTATGCCTGTGTATGTAAAGTATGTGGTCCTATTTAGTGTTTTGTTGCCAATTACCATGAACCAGCTTTTTATCTTATTGGGATTACCTATCATAACATATTGTCTATTGCATAGCTAATGGTTTGAGTTAAAGAGTTTGATTCCCGCAGAGCCCTATTGTGGCAAGGGATCGGATCTATGGATGTAATTGTGGGGGTTTGTTATAAAACTAAACTTATAAACACACAATCAATCATGCCTGTCTAAAAGGCGGGGAACGGTTTTTGCACAGAATAGTGATGTAAATTCATTAAAATTCATAGTGGCTACTTATCACGTTATGAAGGTTCAACTGAAGTAATTTACCTACCTAGGCGTAGTTAATTTATGCCTTCTTTAACCCTCGACTAAAAAAAGTAGAGGCGTGAGTGTGTGCAAAGGAATGCTTTGATTAAAATGTGTTTTTTTTTCTAAGAAAGTTGATGGGTCGTCGCCTGACTTACACATTCCTTGATATTACTTGGTGACTACCCGTGAATGAGATTTATTTAACTGCAGGTTTTGCCGTCAACTTTATCTCCCTAAAATATCGAAGAACGGGTAAAAATCGTGGCCACTTAACCCTTGAGTGCTATATACCTTTTAGTAATAGCACTCTTGAGAGTTTAGTAGTGGGCGCGGTTTTTTCTGGTTAAAATTAGAGAATTAATAACCCTACTAGAAAATATTCCATCCAAGTATATTATTTAGAATGCCCAGAATGGAAGTTATAGTGCCGACCAACTTCTCGGGCTCTCGGAGTGATTGTATACAATCTGGAGACATGCGGTCATATTGAATGGGGGAGAATATAATATACTTTACGTAATTCGTAATCAGAAGGGGAAGTCCCATACTTCTACGAAATGTTGTTTTCGTTTCGCCTGTTTGTCTTCCTCTAGTGTATGGAGAAAAGATGAGACAGCAAAAATACGTTGCGTAGTTAAAGTTGTTGTCTCATCTATTTCCCATACAAAAGAAAGGAACACCGTGCTCACATGGAAACAACATTTGGTAGACGAAAAGTGGTAGCAAAACTCCCGACATTGGGTACAACTAGTGCATTTGTTCGTCCCCAGCCTCTGCTGGTGCCGACGATGGAAGGGTCGGGCACGGGCGGTTCGGTGTCTCCCACGCTGGCTGCGCCCGCCGAGCCGCCCACTATGCTCGGCCCCGGCGAACTCATCAAGCCCTCGGGCAAGTTCCCCAAGCCCACCAAGATACCCGGCAAGAACTACTCCAAGGACGAGGTGGTTATACGGAACGCTGATTCTGGAAAAGGTATGTGTGCTATCTAGGCTAATCCTTATCTTATGTGGGTGATCCATTGGCGAGCTAAAACCGAAAAGCCTGGGAGCCAAAGGTATAAACCGCCAATGGAGCACCTAAAAGATCGCGGTTTTGTAATTACTGGCACGTGAAGCTGAACATCTGTATGCCTCAAGTTGATGGACGCAGGGCAGTGCATCGTAGGGCGTTCCTGACGTGCGTGACAGACGAGGCAATGCTTTTTTATAGACGATGGTTACCACTTAACATCAGGGGGGCCATAAGCTTGTTTCATTAACTAGATGTATTTAAAAAAATGTAACGTTTGAACGAGCGACAACATGTTTTTAATTCTTCATTTAAAGTTGATGCCACCGGCCTGCGCCAATCACAATTTAGGCACGAATTTTCAAGCATTTGAAAAAATTTCGTGTGCGATATTTTGAACACAGGTTCATACCACACTCAAAATGAAATATACCGCAAGGAAATATTAATCAGTTCAGGAGTTTACAAAAAACAATGCTTAAGTATCGATTTGTGCGTTTTATTTACGTAAATGGGCTAAAACATCTTATTTATGTTGGGGTCTCTTTTAACTGATCAAGGTAAGATAATTATATTAGGAAGAATTTAAGAGTACGAAATTTTCTTTATTATGCATGATTATTTTAAAAGTCTAGCTAGACAGCCAAGGTATGTGACATCTTTATTAAGAGGCGAAAACAATGCATGACTGACTTTAATGTTATACGCTTATCTGTCCTGAGTAGATGTTAGTCAGATGTATTTGTGTAATGAATTATGTACTCTGCATGACGATAATTAGATAAAGTTAGATATCTGTTTATTTATGTTTCTGTGGGTTTAGTTGGCCTTTTCACACAGAATCTGTTTAGAAATCAACCAAGTCTAGTTTTCTTATTAGTATATCGCGCCAGTTGACGGCTATCATAATCTTTTTTAAAATGATCATTATCAATTCCATCCGACTTTTTGGAACGTTTATAATGCCCTACTCTGGGTTCTGCTGAACGCTAAATTTCTTGTGTGAAAAGGCCTTTATAAGCACAGTGGCGCCATCAAGCGGCGAAACTGAAGTTGTTATGTGGTGTTACAGTGATGGGTATCAAGGGCAGACGGGTGCACATGATCGAGGAGCTATCTGATACGATAATATCGTTTCAGCGAGGTATGACCGCTCGTGCGGGCTGTGGGCCGCTGACGCATGGTGTGGGCTCTATAACATGCCTTGAATGCTCTTCTATCTCTAACAATATCGATTTATTTATTTCACCGACGGAAAGGCAGCTGTTGCGTTTCAAGGGTCGCTTACTCATGGCGTGGACTCTTCCCATCTCTTATCTCTTACCTACCTAGCCTCTTGTGATAATGCTCTTTCATTTCTAACATCTTTCCAAGGCGTAAGTAATGAAATCCAAGTGCAAGTGCACTTGGATTTCAGTACTCACGCAATTTCTGGTGGTTTCCGGACAGAAATTTTGAAAAATGAAGCTGCATTTTGAAAAATAATTGTATGGCTATTTCACTGACGCAAATAGTTCGAAAGCAGGATATCTATACAAATGCTAGAATAAATTGCTACGACTATCCCGTTAGCAAGCACCGAAACTTTAGGCTGAAACAAGTTTAAGCCAAATGGAGTTCCAAATATAATTGGTAACGGTGACCGAATTAAAACGATAACGTCATCATTTTCACGGCCTATTAATCGCATACAGCTTGAGCTTGTAAAAGATAACAAGACTAACCCCCGGTTTTACCATCAATAACTAAATCTAGGTGGCCATTTACCTATCCAACCCTTCAGCAGAAATAAAATGTTCCGTTTTATAATTTTGTATGAAATGATCTAGAAACTGTTCACTGTTTGGAAAATATAATGGTCTCCTAAAGTTAGGTGTTTGGTGAAATCAGGCAAAATATCGGCGGACTGAGAGGGTGCGGTGATATCATATGGCCATGGTTTTTCAGTGAGCCCCGGCGCAAAGGAGCGTCTAGTCCAGATCACGGGACCTAATGAGGAGAATGTGAAGTGAGTTTACATTCTTGTACAATGTCTAATGTCTCGCCTTACCACCTTGCACTGTATTATGGTGTGATCCAAACATTTACCCAATTTAGTTGAATTAATACATATCTTGGATATATCAGCATCTCTAAATGTCTTTCTGAGTAGCGTAATAATATTTTACGTTCTTGTCAACTTCTTATTTCTTCCCAGCATCCCCATGTCAATAGGACGGTCCTATTAAGCCATACTGCTTAATAGGCTACATAGACTTAAATATTAAAAAAATTCACAATTTTATATTCTATCTAGTATCTTTCACATCGGTTTCAAGAGTAGTGATAATGTTTCAGCCACGCTAAGCACCTGATCGGTGACACGATCCGCCGCAATGCGTCTCCAGTGAGGCTGGAGGGTGAGGAGTCAGGCCTAGGTGGCTCCCACGGCTCTCTCGACTCCACTGGAGAGGATGAAACGCCTGTGTTTAGAGAGGTAGGGACACAAACCCTTGGATTATGCCGACACATTCCGCCTGAAAGACGGAGTTATTCTCACCCAGGGCCGCGGACTTGTGAATGTTTAGGTCTTCCGAGAACGCGCCCGCTCCAATGTAGGTAGGCAACCTACATTTTTGAGCCATCTGTGTATATCCTCAATTCATGTGTGTTCGAACTATCACTAGGCTCTTCTGTCAGTAGAAATTCTATCACTGATCTATCCCTACTGGTCATCCTGAAATCAGCAACAGTTGATTTTAAGAACAAAATCTTTGTCGAAAACTTTCGACGGCTACAACTTTTTACAAAATAATTTTTGAGTTTTTTGAGTGGTACGTGAATTGATAACGAAACTTTTTTCATTTTCAGAAATCACCACATAACTCGCGTGCGCTGCTACACAGCTTCTCGACCAATGACGCTGCGCTCGGCGAGTATAAGTACACTGTGACTTTTGGACAACATTCCATCAAGATCACGGGCCCGAATTTGGATCTTGTCAAGGTAAGTTGTCGAAAATTGTAATCTCTATCTCACCAAGAGATTTATCTCTTGGTGAGAGTGAGATTACAATCAAAGTTAGGAAGTTCTCTTAGGACAGATGTTTTATCTACGAAAGGGAAGATGACACTTATCCGCCACCCACCCGATATAACTACGACGTTGTTAAAACTCATGAGAAGTGGGTGAAGAGGGCTCAAAATCGTTCTTCCAGGAAATGTATAAGCACTATCTTTAGTAGTGATAAAAACAAACAGTTATAAGTATGAATAATAAATGTTTTTGGTCCTAAAGCTTTGTTACTAGGTTGACTAGTTTACTAACGTTTCAGACTGCAAAGCTAGTCCACAAGCTTTGTCACTAGGTTGACTAGTTTACAACGTTCCAAGTTGCAAAGCTAGTCCAAAAGCTTTGTCACCAGGTTGACTAGTTTACAAACTTTCCAGACTGCAAAGCTAGTCCAAAAGCTTTGTCACCAGGTTGACTTTTTTTACAAACGTTCCAGAATGCAAAGCTAGTCCAAAAGCTTTGTCACTAGGTTGACTAGTTTACAAACGTTTCAGACTGCAAAGCTAGTCCAAAAGCTTTGTTACTAGGTTGACTAGTTTACAAACGTTCCAGACTGCAAAGCTAGTCCAAAAGCTTTGTCACCAGGTTGACTAGTTTACAACATTCCAGACTGCAAAGCTAGTCCAAAAGCTTTGTCACCAGGTTGACTTTTTTACAAACGTTCCAGACTGCAAAGCTAGTCCTGGATGAGTACTTCGAGAGCGCCAACGGCCTGGAAGCCATGGGCGCGGGCTCCGGCGACTTCTTCACGCTGTCGCAGCGACCCGCCGCCGCTCTGTTGCTGCACGATGACGCAGCGCTCAACGGACACGATGATGACGTGTTTGTGCAGCCCGCTACTGAACCCGGTTAGTCATCAACTCATCACTGCCATAAATCAAATCAAAAGTTATTTATTTTTATGCCACACAATAGTGTTACACAAGGATTATACAAGAAAAGTCACTCAGGCTGTGGAATGATCTTCTTGCTGAGGTTTTCCCTAAGGATTGTAGCATGGGGTTCTTTAGAAGGGCGTTTTATAAGTTTTTAAGGGTCGGCAACGCGCTTGTGATGCCTCTGGTATTGCAGGAGTCCATGCTACGGTAAAATGAGGTTGGATCTTTAAAAAAATACTTCAAAACAGTAAAATAATCCTTAATATTTATAATAATATACCTACCAAGAGTTCTATTAGAGGCCAATGGCGAAGCACTTACACACGTCCTTGTTAGAAAAAAACCCTTTTTTCATCAAAATAAAAAAATCCTTTCTGTATTTTGTATCTAATATAAGAACGAAATTGATAAATTAACTTGATTTGTCAATAACCAGATGCGATAATACTGTTGGCTCGTTTGAGCTATTCTCAGATCTCGGAAACTCCACCTACAAAGAGATAATACTTTCTAATAACTTTGTAACATTTTTTGTATTAAAATTCAGTAAAATAACTTGATGTTGTCAATAACTTATACCTCCTTACAAGCGTTTTTTAAAAAGATAATCAGTGCTTAAGCTACGTCTATTACCAGTTAATGTACAAACAGTGACAAGGCTAAGAGCAGTGTGTAACAGGCTCAGTAGCATTTGTAACTAAGAGCAAGATAGGATAATACTGTTGGCTCCTTGAGCTATTCCCAGATCTTGCTGCATGTCCAGATTCCCCTACAGGTAATGTAATAAACTCCTATTGTCTAGCTGCTAGACAGCTAGACTCTAGCTAGATTCTAGTTGGAGTCTGCAGACAAGTTTTCGTACTAATCGATTTTGAGAGCGAAAAATACTGAAACAGCATGACAGTAGTTAGAGAGATGCGAGTTTGACAGCATGACTTTAGAATTTAACAAAACTTAATCCTTTCTCTCGAGTTAGCTGATATTCTTGAAAGACTGACTGAAGCATGTCTAGTTTTCATAACATCGGATTTGGAGCCATTGAAGAACCATTTTGTGCCATATTATTTACTTCAATATGTATTAGAACCATAATTATTATATTATTACAGTCAAACAGCGTATATTATTGTATCAATCTATGTATTTTATTCATTCTGTATGTATTTTACCTGACTGTGGCCAAGCCAGAACAGGGATAAGGTGTTTCAGTCATACCCACCGCGGACCAATGTCGAGGCAGTTTTTTTCCAAATTTTTGTTCATCCATTATGTAACAAACATTTTGTTAACATACCATTATTAGTAGTCGCTATTAGCTGCCATTACGACACAACTAATTCAAACTCTATCTACAGAAGCAATTGTAAGCACTCCAAACTGAGACTCGTGCAAAATCTGAATTTAAATGTTTTCTTCTTCTTCTTCTTATCGTGTCACTGTGTTCTATCTTTCGAACCAAGTATGGTGAAAGTATTTTTAAGTGCGCCTCAAAGAGGCTTATAATAAATGTTTGCTTAACTCTGCATATTATTCTTTTTTTATCTAAGCGCATTTTCAAACATATAATACTCAAATGCATATTACGTATTTATTCCATTCTTCTTATGAAATCTGGCGTAAGTAGTAAATTCACTCGGAATAGAATAAAAAATGTAAAAACTCCGAGCTAGAGTGCAAAAAAATTGCCAAAACAATATTTGTATTAGCACAGTAGTGTTATGACTCAGTTACAACTCCGAGCAAGAGTGCAAAAAAATTGCCAAAACAATATTTGAATTAGCCCAGTAGTGTATTACTCAGTAACAGTCTAAGTAAACAGTTTTGCATAGCGGTTGCTTCTGTATTAGTAGAGTGTAGTCTCGTCCGGGTGGGTGTGCGCGAGTGTAACGTGCGTTGTGTGCAGCCGGCACCGGGGAGGACGCCGCGCCGCGCCGACCGCGCTTCTCGCGCGCCACCAGCACCGACAAGAACCAAGGAGGTAACGCACTCATTTACAATACAACCTCTAACGTACAGACTATTTCGGCTATGGATTCAAACTCCTTGCGACAAACTGCTACTTTATTGAGAACAATCTGTTACAGCAGGCCGAGTTTTTGTTCAGTATGGAAACAAAATCAAGCTATTTTTTTAATGTAAAACAACGTCAAGGTTTTTTTTTCGTCTAGTTATGTTTGTATTCAAACTCTTTGGTTTTGAGAATAATCTAATACAACAGGCCATGTTCTTGTTCTGTACAGAAAAAAAGCTTGTCCAGCTTTGCAACAGTATATCCCCTAATAAATACCTTTTACATACAGTAAAAGGTATTCATTTGGGGATATACTGTTGCAGAGCTGTCGCTATAATAAATGCTGGATTGTGTGTCCCGATTCGGGTTAAATAATTTCCGTAATTTTCCGTATACATATCCGTACGTTTTCCGTAGACTTTTTTTTTAAAGTCACTATACAGAGTTATTGGTAATTATATAAGAAACCAGTTAAGGGCTCCTTCTTTACATCTTAACAAACAGTATTTGTTCTACGACTTTTGTCAAAAATCAATACACTTCCCAAAAAAAATATTTTATGTTTTTGTAACACTTTTTAGCTCTATATAGTGTAGACGCTTCTTGGTAATGACCGGTGACCGGAGTCGCATCGCGACCCCGCACTGAGCGCCCCTTTCATTGAAATTGCCCCGCGCTGCGCCACGGGGCATAGAGTTATAATTATTTAGAATGACAAGTTTGTTAAAAATAACTTATTATGTTTTGTATGGAAAAAAAAATTACGAATTATTGAAAGTCGTAGAACAAAAGTTGTTTGTTAAGATGTACAGAAAGAGCTCTTAACTGGTTTCTTATATAATTACCAATAACCCTGTATATTTATTTATGGATTGATCTCAGTAAAGAAATCATGTCGCGGGACAAAATTGATGAACTGAACATTTTCGAATCCACTACATTTAGGAATTCATTTTCGTAGGAGGTAATGGTTATTATGAGAATCAAGATTCGCTCATACTAATTGGTTTATCTTGAAAAAAATTTTACTCCTTGTTAGTTTATTGCACATATTTATATGTACTTTTGCACTTTGTTCCTCACGTTTAAATCATATATCAATCATATGATCTCATTATCATAATCGTTTCCATACAAAATCGTTTTAGTTGTTTACTCCGTTGATATTATTGTTGTGAAATTATATTTCAGTATTTATTACATTTCTGTCACTCATATTCACACCACTAACAATCTATGCAACAGTCAGTCAATAACACGAGTGGAGTTGCTTTGCGATGTACTAAGAATGAAGATTATCGCATTGACCGTATCACTTACCCTAGAATGTGAATGTGCATTGTGTGTATTCAGTGCACGGGCACTCGATAAACATCGCTTCTATTTAGCAGCAGAGCTTGGCACGATGAAATTTACAATGATGCAAATAATCTATTTTCTGAATTCGCGATTATGCCGATTACAAATGAGCAATAAATAAATTATAGTTTAAAAAACTAAAAAAAACGCTTTTATAACTAGTTGAACTAAAAAGTTAAAAATAAAACTGTAATAATCAATTGAAAATTTATATTATTGTACAAAAAGCGTGAGGTGCTTTTTATAATAACTTCAGATATAATAAACTAATTGATAAAATATTTACAACAATCAAAATCAAGCCCCCCACGCTTTTTGTACAATAATATAAATTTTCAATTGATTATTACAGTTTTATTTTTAACTTTTTAGTTCAACTAGTTATAAAAGCGTTTTTTTTAGTTTTTTAAACTATAATTTATTTTTTACTTTTTTGTTTTTTTTTTTTCATATTATTGCATTGTCATCGACCTTTGACAGGTGTGCAAAGTTTGAATCAAATCTGATCGTTCAAAGTAGGTTTTTTTTTTTTTTTTTTTTTTTTTTCATTTTTTTTTATTTTTTTTTCATATTATTGCATTGTCATCGACCTTTGACAGGTGTGCAAAGTTTGAATCAAATCTGATCGTTCAAAGTAGGTTTTTTTTTAATTTTTTTTATTTCTTTTCATTTTTTTTTATTTTTTTTTTCATATTATTGCATTGTCATCGACCTTTGACAGGTGTGCAAAATTTGAATCAAATCTGATCGTTCAAAGTAGGACAAAATCGAGCTCAAAGGGGTCGGTTACATACATACATACATACATACATACATACATACATACATACATACATACAGGTGAAGCTAATAAAAGCGTTATAAAAAGATCCTGTTCAAAAAAAAGCAAAAACTGAAAGAGACGAGCTAAGATTGACAGATGTTTTATTAATGGGGCTTCTAAACAGGTAATGTTTTACTGCAATTTGTGGCCGGCAACTATTGCTGTCCCTCTCACATGTTAGACAGGGACATCAAAATGTGCCGGCCACTTATTGCAGTGATAATATGGCCCGTCTACGAGCCGCTTAATATTTTACTCGGCATAGCTGACCGGTGTTTCAAACTCAAAAGTAGCCGCGTATTAGAGCTAGCTGCAAATAATGATCTGCTCTTCAACCTGACCTTTTTATTTCTGTGAATGACATTGCATGGTTGTCAATAAGTCTTACGAGGCATTGCTTTGTTATAGGTGCCGCCTATCAGGTGGACCATATCTAGTACAAAATTTTTCGAAATTAGTTACTGCGAGACTTACGCGGCTAGCTTTGAGTGTAACTTATTAGGCGGTGAGGCCCCTCGAGGTGTGTTTGTCAACTTTATCGACTGCCAGCTATGGCAAAAAAAATGTAGTTAAGTGCAGATGAGTGAGCGGTTATTGTGCGCAGGTGTGGGCTCGCGGCAGGTGTATTCATACGAGGCGCTGCTGCAGTACGCAGACTCGCCGCTCAGCAAGCCGCCGCCCGCCGGCCTGGCTGCCTTCCCGGCCGAGCTGGCGCGCAAGGTAACCCCGCGCCGTCACGCACCGCCTGTCATCCACCACCTCCCCCCGACCCAGCTCGCGTGCCCCCCCCTGCCGACGCACCGCATGCGCAGCGCCTGGCCCCCGCTACATCATCCCAACTACCTGGCCGCGCTGCTCTGCCGGAACTTCTACTGAACTGTACTTACCGCACCACCCACACCCTCCCCTCACTGCTGACTCCACCCACGTGGACGTTCACGCTCCCGCTATGAACGCCCGGGTACCGACTAATCGACAAATGAAAGTTGAACTTTGATTTGCGATTCGCTCGGCCCGCGCGCTGCCTACTGCTGAACTTGATTGTAACGCGACGCGATCGATTATGAAGTGTCGATAGGATTGAGTGTTGGCGATTAGTTTTCCGGTTCCTCTTAAGGTAACCACGATTAACTTTCGATATTTTTGGAGTGTATTATTGGATGAAACATACTCGATCGCGTTGCTGTTTAGTAATAGAATGTCTTGAATTGCACAAATTGAGCTTTGTTCGCACTTTGTTTGTAACTAACTGCCCATCGTGATTTCAGGGATTGGGGAAAAAATTTGGTGTATCACTATCGCTAGTCCATAGAATCTCTGTATATGTCACCTCTTGCTTATACGCGCATTCCTCTCTATCATTAAGATTAACATAGACTAGGCTCATTCATGTACCTAAAGATAAGCATTTGATTTGATCTCAGTAGCTTAAGTTGACCGTTAATAGTTAAGACTGACGCTAGTGGTATATAGGATGCGGCGGAACCGGCCGAGAGGTGGCGATAACTCGAACACTGCGCTGGAATGAGCCGATCCGGCGATAGTACTTATAAAAATGAAAAATAAATATTATTTTATACTCGCACGACTTATGAGCCCACTGGCTACTCGCTCATTAAATTTAACTGTTGATCTCGAATTATGTTAATTTGTAAGACTGTTTCCAAATTGTAATTAGTGTAATTTTTATAATAATATTTTCTTGTTGATTGACTCATGTGACACTTTATTAGAAATATTTATTGTCTGTTGCGTATTGATGACTGTTTTATGAAGAGCTGTTTACATAATGATAGTTTTGAAGTGTTTATATGAGCATAAATTGGTAATGTTTGTTTGTTCTTGCTGCTCGGACAGAACGGGTATTCGAGAGGGGTTGGCTACAGGTAGTCTATTCGTCTAAAATACGTTAGGTGGCATAGCCGTCCTAAGCTATCCATATATTCCAGTGTTCATTCATCGTGTTGTTTTTATGCTGTAGTAGGTAGAAAATTACCAGTGTTATGTTATCTTTGTCATTGTCAAATGATTTTTTGTAATATAAACGTTATGAAAATATAACTGTCTTTGCTTGTTTACTAACATCATCGGAACTGCTCGCTTGGTGACTAAAACCGCTTCTGCTTTCAAATTTAACATGCAAGACTGCACTGTGCATTGTTTCGATCTAAATTATGAGTATCGTATCGACAGAGTTGCTTGGAGTTCGACAGTGCGAGCTACTTGAAGAAGGCGCGCGCGGCCGGAGCTGCTGGGACTAACACCGTCTCTGCAGACGCGCCGGACTCACCTGAGCCTGAATAAACAAACTTCTAATATTCGCTCACTTATTGCACACTCACTACACGGTACAGTCTACAGTTCCTCCGAGATACAATGACCCCTGAGGTTAGCTGAATGACTGCAATAGACAATTGTGCAGACAATCTGCGAGCGGCGGCCTTATCGGAATAAATGTATGTAGTCTGTAGGCAGGCACTATATATATGTAATGTGAGCGAACTTGTAAGATGGCCTTGAATGGAACATGTTATTTTTTGTATCTGTTAATAATCTGGGTTTAACTATAGGCTATTATATGGCTAAACTGCAGTACAGAACACGTAGGCCCTATCAGTATAAATCATTAATCGCATAGGTATTCGATACAAAAGGTAACATTGTGTGCTGAGCCCTCGTATATTTGCGGCTACTATATTGCGGCTGCTCGATCTTCACTAGTAAGGTCTTAGAAGGCCGGGTTTCGGTGACCTGCACCGATAACCGTCCACCTCATCCCATGATTTAATACGCAGCTTTTATATTTGCGGACTTGGAAAGTATTAGCACACCAAAAGATTAATTTTGCAGTGGTTATGGTATAGGTGTACCTCATTTTTTATAATAATTTATTTACAGGATCGGATGATAATCTTCTGTAGTCATTGGCCACTTTTATCGCATAAAATTGAAAATGAAAGAATTAGGCATCGACTTTAGTCACGGGTCAGGAGATGTCTACCCTTACGATATTTTCTCCCAGTAGTTGAGGAAGACTATAATGGGGTCGGTTGTTAGAGGTTACAGAAGAAAGTAGATAAGTATTTTCTACTCTATCCAGTTCTTTTATTATTTTGATGACCAGTTACTAAATATTAGTGGTGTGGCTTTCCAACCATCATTTCTCAATTTAATTGCCAAATTTGGCAGCACTGTATAATTAAAGATAAAATGATCCAAGATGAAAATACACTTTGGCAACGTTGTTATATTTTCTAAGCAGCTATGAACCATAATAAATAAATAGAATGAATGCACAAAATCTTATCAAAACAGGCGTTGATTGGATCCACTACGTTTGAGGGATATAATTGAAACAGATAAATCTGGAACTGAAAACAATGTTAATTTCAATTGAGTTGAAACATTTTTCAGATAATTTACCAGGTTGTAAATATTGACTCTGTTGGTTTTGGAAGTCATAGAGTGATTCCATTTATTTTAAGATGAATGCATGCATTTCTTTTGTGTGTTGTCTCATTTTCAGACTTTTTAGGGTCTAGTCTTGACGAGTAGTTGTGTCGATTCTCACTATGTCGTAAGCTTATAAGTATATTTTCTAAGAAAGCCTGTCAATCTGTTGTTGATTATGATAAAAATCTATAAAAAGTGACTCGTAGAGTCCAGATAAGTTGATTAAATTAAATATGTAGGTTTTATTAAAGCTATTATATTTATCTGAATTAGAGCTTCTAATGAAACTGCTGTGCACTAAACCAAATAAATAATTGTTGAGTATTAAAAACATATTTAAACTAACTGTTAAAGTGTGATTGTCAGGCTTTCTTCTATTGTCTTTTAGATTTTATGAAATAGCCTTATTTTGAATTTACAAAAGTTGTAATATTTATAGTTTATAAATGAGTCTATTCGACCGGTAATGTAAGTGCACTATTGTTCTATAGTTTTGTAGCAAACAAAGTAACCAAGAAGAATGAAAAGGACTTAAAAAAATTAATGTATAGCCTATGTGTATGTACCTATATCAGTATGTTTAATTTAAAAGGTAGGTATGCATGTATTGCTATAGCCTCAAAAATGCATACATTACATAATGATCGTTTGCACTAAAATATAGATTCCACGCTGTTACCAGTAGGCTACAAGTAAATCTGAAAACAAACTGAAGAGAAACTCAAGAAATACAATGGCGCAACATTAACAGTTGGATTCTCACGAAATTGGTGCTTCTAATATATTATATGGAAAAAGTATAATCGTTAAATTATGAAAATAATTTTATCATTCGTTTGTTTTTATTTAGGTATAAGACAATATTTTATTATAAAACTGATGATAATACTAAATTTTTCTAATATACATTTGGTTTTTATTTATACTCCTTTTATATAATAAAGAATATTTTTCGAATTTATTATAGATTATGTACCTACCTCATAACTGCTATTGGATTTAAATACATTTTCTATTTCTACCGATTTTCACTATACAACGTGTATCAAAATATGTGTACTATCCTGAAGGGGGGTGAATTTCCACCCCCCGGGGAACAACTTTTGTTCAACGACTTTTCGAACTTCGATTGGTATCTCTGAAAAAAACTGCAACGAAGTTTCAACATTAACAGCTGACTTTATACAAAGTGACAACCCTAAACTCAGCTACAGAGGTAGTAGGTAGTAGTAGTAGACCTACAGAGGTAGTAGGTCAAGGGATCAAGGGGTTACAAGGATAGGGTTGTCAATTTATTTAGGCATTATGAAATTAAATATTTTTGTATGGGAAACTGAAAATAGGAATTTTTAATTATCTCCCCTCCACAACTGATCACCATTGTGGTCTGAAACCCCCCACCTTCGCATAGTACACATATTTAGATACACCTTGTATAGTGAAATAGCGGACTTGATCTTATGTGCAATCCGGTGGTACACCGTGATTTTCGATAGATCAGTGATTTATCTCTTTCAAGGATCAAAATGTGAGAAGTACATGGACGGTGGTCTTCGCCTTTCGAAAGCTGATAAAATTATCTTAAACATTGATCCTATTCACTTGTTATTTCTAATCGTTGTCTAATTAATAAGCTCTTATCAAAGCTGAACAAGTTCTTAAATTCCAATTTTTCAGAGCTAGCTAGATGTAGGTTGTTATTCAGGCTGTACTGAAGTGGTGCTCACGCCCGGTTACGTATGTGCATGGACTCCTTCTCGGGATGTGGGCGCGGACGCAACCCAGCGCCTTTTTCATGAAAACGCCAGTACTGTTTTCATAAAAACTGCTGTGCATTTGGGTAAGTACAAGTAGGTATAATTGAAAAACTTAGCAGGAGCAACTAGGAATAAATAAAAGATTTTTTTCTCAAATACGGGTATATTTACAAAAACCTTCCTGCCTGCCATAACAGTTATTAGATTTTAATAAATTACCTATTTACTACCGATTTTTAAATATATTTTGAATAACTAAAACCTATTTTTTTTACATTATAATACTAATTAATCATATTGTCAATAGTAAAATGTGAATTGCTAGTTGAGACTTCACCATAGGAAGGAAAATTAAGCTATTCGTGATACCAAGTTGGAGGATAATCCAAATGGAATGCATGATTGCAGTAAAAGCATAATTAGCACCATTAGAAAATGCTAAATAATGAACGCACGTTCTACGCTAAGAATAACCACTTATAACTTATATAATAATATAATCGACGAGCATTATTGTTGGAGCGAGTCTTGGTGTGCCATAGTATTTTTCCAATCGGTGCCTTGATTAAGTAATTCTAACTATTTAAGAATCCTATACCACCGGCACGTCATGACAAACCCCTACAATAATGTAACTACGGCTTTAGACTTAATTGAAGAGTAATAGTTGAACAAGAAACTGCTAATACAGTAGATATACGAGCTATTAGTTCGTTTTTGGCTGTTCGTGGCACATTATAGATAATGAAAAAAAGTAATTTTTCACCTTTGCGAGGCCATATTCGAAATTCTGAGCTGCCTGTTTAATTTAACTGGACGACGAAAAGTGCCATATCGATATCCGGTAACTTTAGGAATGTAGCAATTACTTTTTATTCTTTTTATTGTCTTATTTTCTAAGCTTAGTCGTGTCGAAAACATGATCTTGATTGAATAAGATTCAAACGACGATAGCATTTTACGAAAACTAAGCAAATGAGAATAGTGTTTTATTACAACATATTTGCTTAGAGTTAGCGTACGACTACATTACAGATTTATAATCAAAGATCGACCTTAACCTACTCAACAGTCAAATATCGACCTTAACCTACTCAAATAGACAAAAAACTGCAGATGTTACAGTTAAAGTTCTTCGTGTCTTAGAACTCTTGATTGGGATAAGGTCGATGTTCCTATTGGTGTCTGCACTGACCGATAGAAAACAACATTGAAGCTAGAGCGATTTATGAGCTCGGATTCCGCCACTGAAACGCGCGTTTTAACGATAAGTTTTCTTCCATTATATTCTGACTCGTGCATATACGCCAACGCGCCGAAAATACAGTAATCGAACTAGGCTCGAAAAACTAAATATTTGACTCTTGCATTTTTTTTAAACGAAATCAATGCTGGAGTCGCTTGCTGAAGCAATATATACGTCAATTAGTTTCTTATCGCCAACTTGTCAGTGATATTTGCTGTTCTAGAGCGAGCGTGTTGCATTATATCAACGGCTAGATCGTCCACAGTTGTGTACCTGCACTTCTGAAAGCTGAACAAGTCTGAAATGAATCCTACTATTTCCGATTGGAAACTCTCGCAGACGTCTCTCAGTCGTTCTCTTGGTCCGAGGAAGCCCCACACAAGCACCGGCAGCAGATGCTCGGATATGGAGTAGAAATGCGCCATGAATCCGTCGGGGTAGTGCAAGTATCGCCGCTTCGCTTTTATCACTGACCAAACTGCTGTTGTCAGCGCCTGCAAATTACCATTCTAACTGCAATAAATGCAATAAATATTTTGTGACTCAAAATATTTATTGCATACACATGGTTTAGGCACATTCATAGTTCTTAGGTGTAAGTCAGTATCACATAGACCCTGTATAGGGTATAGCACTAACTAACTGCATGCTGCGGGATACTTTTTAGACGCAGCATCCAAGTATATCGCCATGCTACGCGTTCAATATTCATAATATCACCATCATCATCTCGGACCGATATCAGTACTGGGTATAGGACTTTCATTTTCTACCAGCATTCTATCCGTGCGTCTCTCTGGTTCGCGTTTTTACGAAGTCGTCGACCGATCGCGCTTTCGGGAACCCTACATTTCTTCGGCCCGACTTTGGCCACCATTCGGTCAAGGCTCAATCAGCCATCACCACGTCGAACTTCATCAAAGGTTGAAAAAAATGGGCAACGTCCATATTATAGTACTTACGCTTTCTTTGAAGCCGTCTGACAGCCATCGATTGCGCACTACAGCGAGTACGGAGGAAGGCGGCGACGCGAGGTCTTCAAACGCGTCCAGTAGAATGTAATCCAGTACAACATCGTAGAACGTTAACGCCTGCAAGCACTTTAATCATCAACACCTTAGCAAGAATCCATGCCAAAGAAGAAAAATCTTAAAACCTCATACACTTTTGTTAAAAATAACACCTTACGCTTAAACTCATGATATTCTTCTTTATTTTTAAATTTAGAAAATTCTTTAGGCGAATCGTAATTATGTATGAAAGTTTGGATAGATGTTTATGACTCCATCACTTTGTAAAGATTATGTTAGAGAATTTACCTTTACGTTTTTACTAGAAAGTTCACTCTCAATCATTTGCCAGTTAGCGCCGTCAGAAGTCCAAGACACCATTTCTTCATACGCAACGAGAAATTCTTTTGGTTCCTGAAAATGTAGGTATTCATAAATGATTGAAGCTCTCGACTTTCCGATACAGATTTTAACTGGTTACACTTAACCTCTATTAAGGCGGGGTCAAGAGACAAAAGACAATGTATTGTCTCTCATTGATACGTGCGCGGCTGACACCAAACATCATTTCTCCATTTAAATTGCAAGGATCGCTTTCAAGCATCTTATAGCTAGGTGAGTCTAGATGCCAGTTGAACGTGACCAAGCCTAGAAGAACAGGCAAGAAACTAACGACTTCTTTTACAAACTATAAAAAACTATGAAGTTCTAGTGGCATCACAGTGGTACTCCATTATTATTTTTATTCTCTAAATCAGCGGTTCTCAAACTTTTTTGGTCACGGAACCCTTTTGACAAGCAAAATACTTGACGGAACTCTACAATAAAAGATTAAACTTTAGAATCCTGCGCTTGCTCAGTCATCAAAATTGAGCACGTGGTTAAAAAGCAGCTTTGCACTCTTGTATAACAATTAACTATTAAAAGTGTATTCTTTATTATAGAAGCATAATAAAAGAACAATGTAACAGTTACTAATTATTTTGTTTTGTTTTTCTAAATTCTTGCGGAACCCCTACAGGGGTAGCGCGGAACCCTAGGGTTCCGCGGAACACACTTTGAGTACCGCTGCTCTAAATGATTGAAAAATCAGCGGGCCATGGCCATTTAGTCTGACTTAGTACAGTGGCGGATTTGCCTTAAAGCAAAGTAGGCCTGGGCCTAGGGCGACGATTTGCCGCCCCTAATATCTTGTCGTGGCAAAAACTCAGTGATGATAGCAATAAAATATAATTATAAAATGCAAAGTACCTAAAAATTTAAAACGCTGCACATGTCATATTACGGCGACGAGCGACGGCGCGGAGTATCGAACCGCAACGCAACATATAGTATCTTCCCAAATCACTATTTTAGGATTTACGGTATAGACTGTGCTAAGTTTTATATATTTAGGAAAAGAAGAAGAATACATTTCTCATTTCTATTTTAAAAGTTGGCAATAAAGTAAATTCATTATGTATCTAGTCTATATGATGGCTACTGAGAAGGGGCGGCACATGGCCTGGGGCCTAGGGCGGAGAAGACTGCAAATCCGCCACTGAATTAGTAAGTAGTACCTTATCAGCGAAGAGTAATAAGTCAGTGAGGACCTGGCGGCCTGCGTCCACGAACCAGGCCCAAACCGCGGCGTCCTTGAATACGAGTTGAAACGCGATCCGCAGGCAATACAACTTGCACAGGAACTCAGAATCTGATGTGCACTTCACTACGTCTGTGCGAAGAGTTCTGAAATATATGGAAGTTATTTTTTTATGCAATCAGCTGACGGAGCTATCCAGTTACCTGTGGTAACCATCGCCTCGCAGGTCACGCACATTAGTAACGTGCCCTATGATGCACTGCCCTGCGTCCATCAATTTGAGGCATACAGATGTTCAGCCTCACGTGCCATTAACTTCACCGGCACCCACACCCTTCAAACTGAACTGCTTGGCTGCATAAATAGGCATGGTGGTAGTACTTCCCCGGACGAGCTCTACTACTACTAAATATTTGTTATGCAAGCGAATAAATTCTATTGTGATGTTCTATTTGATTCCCGTTAAAAATAACTGGTTGAGGTCCCAGCATAAAATGGGACTCCAACATCACACTCTATGGATGTCGTAGGAAGTGACTATGGGAACAGTGTACTTTATTTTCATTACCTGTAAGGAATACCGTTTTCTAACTGTTTCACTGCAGCTTGGTATAACTCCAAGTTTTCTAATTCTGGTAAGGCTTCCGTTAAATCATCAAAATCACGCAAGTCTGCTACCTGAAACAAAACGAAATGAAAATTTACCCACAGCATGGATTCTTTATATAGATTGACATATTGAGTAATGAGGTCTTTCTAATTAGTAGTGGTGAAAGGATTTTATGTAAGCCTCAAGGAAGCTTCTTAATATGGGCCCGGGTGGCTGACCACAAGCCTGGGGGTCCGAAGCAACCATTTTTCGAATTTTACTATTTCATTTCTCTCTAATTGTATGAACGAACTATTTGATCTATAGTTTTAAATTTAGGTCGCAAGAGTACCCAGCCTGCGCGAGCCTCTTATCCAACGGTTACCGCAAGCCAGTCCAGTACGCCGTTGTCCCCTTAAGGTTGCGCCCGCGGCAATTACCTGATCCTCAGCGGACGCGAAGGACTCTGCACTGGAGTGGTGCTCCCGCCGCGTGTGAGAAGAACCCGTGTGTGTGGACAAGAGACGCGAGCGGCGGCCGGCACCCGAGCCCACGGAGCCACCGCCGCCACCACCGCCACCGCCACCGCTCTCCGACCGGAACAACACCGACCGCTGGTCCAGGAACAACAGCTCGCATCGCTCCTGGAATACACAAGCCAGCCAGCTGGAGTGACGCTTTATCTACGTGATTTTAATTTTTGCCTAAAACACGTTTTGTTGCTGTTAAACGTGATCAATTCCATGGATCAGCATATTTTAAAACATTCAGTTCAGTTTAAAGATATTTATTCTCAATACAGACAAATAGTCGCTTAAATGAGAACACATTAGATTTACAAATATACTAGTGGCCGCCCGCGGCTTCGCTCGCCCCGTTCCCGTTCATTTTTCGGGATTAAAAGTATGTGCTATTCCAGACTATAATCTATATCTGTGCCAAGTTTTATCCAAATCCGTTCAGTCGTTTTAGAGTTATACGAGTAACAAACATCCATCCTTACAAATATTCACATTTATAATATTAATGTTATATACTTAATGTCGTCCGGTTGCCACATCGTTTCGTTTGCAGGCATGGTAGACAAAGCGTAAGTATGTACAATTAGAGTCAATTCAGTAAAGAAAGATCATTGCCAAGACCTAAGCTTAACATTCGTAAACGTTTCCAATCATTTCCGTTTGAATTTGTCTCTCTTGCTCTTTGTTTGCATGTATCTATGTAATTAAAAGACACAGAAACTGACGTTTCCGATCGGGAACGTTCACGGGAGGGGAGCAAGACAGTGCATCTTAGTCTGTCTTTACGCCATGTTAATTTGATCGGGAACGTTTACGGGAAAATAGAGGGACAGTGCATCATAATCTGTCTTTACTGGCGTAAGTGGTGTTAACTCCGCCGACACGGCAATAGTAGGCATTGCAGTAAACATTTCGTTACAACATTTAATGGTGTCAGAAATTCCGTAGGTACCTGTAGTAGGTATGCATTTTGCAACAATTCTTGTATTTCCCTGCAGAATTCAGCTTCCTCGGGCGATGTTAGCGCCAACGTGCCGCTGACGCCTCCTCGCGCTCCTAATGAAAACGCCGCTAATGCGTCTTCCCAGTAGTTTATACTCGTCTCTAGAGCCTCCATACCTATAGAAATACAACATGAACTAAGACAAACTTATTATAAAGACTCTAGCTCTACGAACGCAATGGAGCTTGAGTTTGTTCAACATTCATTTGCATCCTATACTTTGAAAATCATTTTCACATGAGACCAGTTTTGAATACCACTGTTTTTGTACAATTATAAAATCTTAAACTAAACTTTCTACAACTGAACACTATATATTGCATAAATAATAATCTATTAATTATGACCTAACGGTTTAAATGCAATTTAAATGCTTATTTTAATACCATAAGTTATGAAAATATATTAATATAATCCAGTTGCTATAAATTAATACAAAACTAATAGTGGGCTGATTGCGTATCTTTTGTTGTAATCAAAACCTAGTCGCATCTGTCAGTATTGGCATTATTTTCAGCTTTAAAATCAAGATAAAAACTTATCTTTTATGGGAATGATTGCAACAAGTCTGAATGTTGACGTAATAAACATGAGATAACGAATAGGAACTCTGCTTTGTAAAACTAGTATGGCAAATGATAAAAAATGATGACAACAAGTTATGTGATCGCTGTTCCTAGATAGTATCATTTAAATGTTAGTATAAAAATTTTGACTGCAACAGAATTACGCAATCGCCCAGCTGATCTTAAATCTATACCTAGATGATAAAATTTCCCTTAAAATCTTCCCCATTTGTATGTGTAGAATTCATTGTATGTAAATGTTGCAATGCTTCTTGGAATCCGCTATTCAAATCTTGTACTGCTCCTGCAATGGTTGTCACTGCGTCAACTATTCGTTCATCGAGCATGGCTCTGCGCTCCTCTTGTGATTGCATCACTGAAGCTATGGATTCCAAGGCTGCTGCCATTCGCTCTTCTGTAGCTAACCTTCGCTCTTCTATGTCTAAAGCCCATTTAGGAGGTGGTGTTGCTGATCTAGCTTCATGATCTGTAATAGTGAAAACATATAACCTGAATTATTATTTTACATGCCTCTGTAACACATTATTGTTATTTGTATCTATTTCTGTAGCAGCAGAACAAATATGTGCATGGTCTGTACACTGCACAACATCTAAAAGCCTGCGTTGTATGGTCATAGGTTAGGCAGGTATTTGTTCTAGGTAGGTATAATATGTTGTGGTACCCCCAAAGTTAGTAGTAGCGTAGTTTCTGATATACACACTACAGATACATATTTCAATGTGAAACCAGATAGAACCCTAACCCTAACCCTAACATAAACCCTAACTACTAACTAGGAGGTCAGTTTGTACCTAAGTGGTTGAATGATTAGATATTTTAAACCAAATAGAATTTACCTGTAATTTGATGATAATTTATAGCTGGTTTTGAAGTATGAGTTTTACCCTTTTTTGGTTTCGGTTTGTTGACCAATACAGCCTGAACTTTGATCTTTTCTAGTGGCTGTGAATCTGAATCTTCATTTTCTGCAATAACACTGTCCAATTGACTAGAGGCCTTAGAAGATTTGGTGCCCGTTACCGATCCTATCCCACAGAGTTCTACTACTCTAATCTCCAAATCACTGATAGGCAGAAATCTTTTTCCTCCAGAATGAAACCTAGAATTGGCCAATTTTGTTCTGCATCTGTATCTCCATTCAAACCAATACTGAAAAAAAAAAACATTTCAAATTTATTTGGTTGCATATATGACACAAGTTTACGGTTGTGTTATATGGTGTAATGTGTTCTTCCACACAGTTCGCTATTTATTTTAAAACATGGGACGATAAAGACTAACCTTCTTCCATCTTAGAGGAGTTTTCAAAGCCCCAGATTGCACAGCATTCAATTTCTTAGCAACAATTGTCCACTTCTGTCGGACACACTGTTGGTCTCGCATGGAGCCTTCCGCAGCTGTTCCTTTTAGCAAATCCTTGTTTTCCTCCACGAAATCCACCAGGATCTCGAGTTGCTGTCTCAGAACTTGCCTAGGGGGTGCCATCTACGAGCTTACACTAAAGTTATTTTACATAGGTACCTACTGAATTAGAGAAATCGCAAAGTTCAGATTACAACGTAATCGTCATCTTACAATGTAACGTAATCGTAAAAGAAGAAAAGATAGAAAATAGAAAGGTAAGCAATGCAAGAACAGACAACTGAAAAGAAAGCACAGACTAGTTAGAGATACTACGTATCAGACTGCCATCTGTAGAACATAAAATGCAACTGTTGAGTTTTAGTGTCATATGACAGTTCTTTTTTTTTTTTGTGAGATTGAATGAATGACGAGTGGCATAGCCACAGATGGCATAATAATGTGACCGAATTTAGCCAGGCCACTATAGATTTTTTATTATCTGTGATGTTACTACCTACTCCAGCGTACCTACAGTACCTACATATAGTATTTCAAACAATATATAATTATAATGTACCTAAGCTACATAACACGGTATGTTAATTAAAACCACGTACATTATTTATACAATGATTTATTTTTAAGTTTCTTTTTGTGTATTTTTCAAAAGCCTTCTTTAGCATCGCAGGCAAAACACGATTTTGTTATCTTACAATCATCATCTTCCTGCCCTTATCCCACGCTAAGTGGGGTCGGCACAAGAGGTTTTCTTCTTCCACTCACCTTTATCATTCGTCATCTCAGTGCATACGGATTTATCTGTTCAGTCAATTTTTCAAATGACTTCTCCTTACAGAACTTTAAGCTTCTTTTGGCTCTTCGGTAAAAGTCTGCTTGTTGTTTTGCCTTTTTGTATTCTTTATAAATCATTTGGCCCGTTGGAGTCAAATCCTTGAGTTTTTTTATCAAGCGCTTTCTGGAAGGTTTTAGCTTTTTCATAGGTCTATTATTTTCGTCTGGACCTGAAAGATTTTAAAATTGTTTATAAAAATAAAAGTCTAATCTATATATCAATATAGTCTTATTATATCTACAGGCATTTACAAGTGGTTATGTTATAAACAAGTTAATAATGATTATTACCTGAGACCTGAATGATCGATAGATTTTGTGAGGGTTCTGGTAAATTTTGGGATACACTTGGTGCCAGACGCATTATTTTCTGAAATAGACATCAAAGTAGGTAAATATTATAATTTAATTTAAAAATTATACTTTTTTACTGTATACCATGATATTCTTTCCATCAAAGACAAGCAAAAAAATATTTTTTTTTGTAAAAACCCACAACCCCATCGCTCCCTGGTGAGTTGTCACTGTAACACCTATCTAAAAACATGCACCAATCAAACCCAAACCAATAACTGAAAACTGCATCCAAATCATACTAGTAGTTTCGGAGAAGAATGGCAACATAGATTTGCAAACATACAAACCTACACTCATGGTATCAGTTAGATGCATATTCTATATAAATATATTGTATTGAATGTAAAGTAGTGACAAACCTTTCAGTGGTTCCGGGCGGGAGTATGTGTGGTCAAAGTGTATTTTACGTGAGTAATTATGCTCAGTCTGAGGATCAACGTTTTCTGAAAATTATAACAAATACCTATTTAGCAACATAGATAATGGCACCAAGGGATGAGCAGTAGGATCTCTTAAGGACCCCATCCCATTTAACCCCATCATTGCGAGTACCCTTCTGCCTGCTAAGAGTGGGTACTATAGGTACCTATGAAGTGGGTAGTCGAGTAAGAAAGTTATCTATACTTATATCTCTTTCGAAGCTGACTGTCTGACAATAAACGCACAACCTAAATCAGAAGTCTTAGAAATTTGCAGCATAGCTTCTTTTTGTAGCAGGGTGCATAATGAAGAGAATTTTGAACTCGAGCCTAAGTTGTCTTATAAAATTGATCATGCTGGACAAATTAAATCAGTCTTACCGCTGTTCCCCTAAGCCTGAGCTGGTATTCCACTAGAAATCTCGTCTTCAGTAAACAGGGTAGCATATCCTTTTCCTAGAAGACGTGATTTGGGAGTAAGGAACTTCTTTTCAAAATGTTTTTGACATACAAAAAGCTTCGAAAGCTGTTCCTGTGATAATTTCTTTAAATCATCACGGTCTATACACTCTAACCACTTATTGAGTCTTCTCAGTGCACGGAAAATGATGTCAAATAGCGTCCTGTCGCGAACTTTTGCAAACACAGCATTCGTAATACATTTTGTAAGAAGCATAATAACTACAACGGAGCTATTAGTAAGGATAAATTGGAGAGGATAAGCACAACTTCTTCTAATCGATCGACAAAGTACCCGTAATGAAAAAAACTTGCTTTGTTGACAAGTCAAACAATATGGCCGACCAGCCAGCCAACCAATCACAGCCTCTTCAAACGTCACTTATCATTAAAAACAAAATGGCGCTACAGCAACAGTTTCGTTCTATGAAGATTGTCAGCCATGAAAGAAAGTTTATGACTGAATGAATGAAGTAAATAATGAATGAACCCTAATGACCGAATGAGAGAGAAATGTTTAATACAGGCTTACAAGCAAGCAACATAACATTGCACACTGCCATCTAGTGTCAAGTAGCAAAACAAAAAAAAACTTGAAAAATTAATCTATCTTTAATTGAGTAATAAAGAAGTAATGGAAATAGCATGTAGACGACCTTCTCACGCTCCAAGTACGCGCAGTACAGCAGACTTCAAGCCCTCCTTTGTTTAGTCGTGTTTGAAGTCTGTCAGAAGAAACGTAACTGAGAAAAACACGAAAAAATATAAAAATGCCGTATTGTGCTGTTTTGCAGTGCTAAAACGATAGCCGAACCAATAATTTAACAAAAGGGGGCATATCGTATCACAGGTTAGTATTATTTTATTGCTTAAATTGGTTTTATTTAGAATGCAAAACCATCAAACAAAAATAGACTGTGAATGATATTCGTTAAGGTCGCGTTTCTATAAATCTCAACTTTCGCTACTCAATTAGGGCTGTACCCCAATAAAGTGATGAATGTGCTATCGAATACTTTATTAGTTCTGATCATATAAATAGTTAGGTTTAGGGAGCTGACTTTTTTTTTGCTTTTGTGATGATTTTATTCCTTATGTATTATTCTGATTCTTTTCTTATTCTTATAGCCCACAGTGGCTGGGTAAGATGAAAATTACAGAAATATTTTGAAGAAATAACATAATAATTCTGGTTTCAGTTTTCCGATATTCAAAATAAATGTATCGATGCAACAGGAAAAAGAAAACACAAGAAGAAAAAGAAACAATATTTGAAACAGTTAAGTATACAATTTTACGAGTTGTAAACATTTGATTGGGTAAATAAAGAAAGATAGATAAGAAAAGCTTTTTATTTCGACCACCATAAATATAACCTGACGTGCTACCGATCGTTATACATCAGTAGGTAGGTGAGAGCGCTGGTGGGCTAGTGGTAGCGGCTTCGCCTTCTGATCCTTAGGTCGTGGGCTTAAATCCAGTCCAACCAATGAGGTTTACTGCCCAAAAATTAATTTACACTATGCCAGTGCTCTTAAACGGTGAAGAAAAACATCGTGAGGAAACCGGGCATGCCATAGAACTTAAAAAGTTCGAAAATATGTGTTAAATAAGTGCACGAAAGGAGCCTCTTTGGGGCGCACTTAAAATCCTTTCACCTCACTTGGTTCGAAAAAACCAGTGACACGATAAGAAGTAGGTAGGTAATCATCGATGTCGATACATTTGTCTTGTATCCACCTTGGCACATCACTAAGTGAGTGGCTATGTCAAGTAATAGCCATTGTATTATGAATCTTATAACTTGTGGATAAAGACTAACAGAATTGTTTTCTATAACGCCATCTAGCGTCAAGTAGCTTTGTTTTGTTGTAAATCAAGTAACAGCCATTGTATTATCAATCATATTACAACTAAATAGAGACTAAAAGAAAAAAATACTGAATGAAATCTGCCATCTCGTGGTAAGTAGAATTTCATTTTAGCACTGTTTATTTTATTAAGTTTAGAACCATGTTACGATAGCGTTAAGGTTTATTATCAATTAAATTATTTTTTTGGTTTTAGGTCCTTTTTAACGTTTCTTTTCGACCAATCATAACTTTTATTTCTATGTGTATTTGTTTTTACGTGTATGAGTTTGGCGACACTGGTTCTCTTAGTAATACGTCATCATACTCTCTCTACTTTGCGTAAGCAAAAGCGTGTTGGCTGCTCTGTGGAGTATTCAATGCAATGAGGTAAGGTGACCGAGCGAGGAGTTTATAATTATTATAGGTTTATTGCGTATATTGTCTATGAAAATAGCCCAATGAGTGAGGAAACCAAGGAGGTTGGAATGTCTATATTACGAATCCCAGCAAGGAGTTTCCAAATCTAAAGACTGGTTCGCTCCGATCTGACGATCTGAGAGATCTTGTGAAGAACGTGATGGCGGCCTGACGAAAGACGTAAATTTTAAAAATTCCAACAATTAACGTAAGACTAGGCGATATGGTGTTGATACTATAGCCTGCTTCGAAAGGACCGAAAAGGAATAATAATAATTGTGAAGAATGTTAGCTCCTTTGGAATTCTCAGTCTTTCTGATTACCTAGGTACTAACCAACGCAACGGTTGAACTTGGTATGGTAACCAAACCACCAAGTTTCGGACCAATCGATCAAATCAATGAAGAGTTCCGTTGAACAGACCTCAGCTTGTTTTAAGATAACTAGCAGTTGGTGACCGAGCTTCGCTCGGTATTTTTTTTTGGTAAACTATTGTTGTGAGTTATATTTAAATATGAATTACTTACAAACTGATGAAATATTCATAATATTTTTCGATCTTACCGACATAATAATAAACTCCACTACTCGTCAATAGATGGCGTTCTCTGTCTCACTAACTCATGACTTAAGTAACAGATGGCGCTAGGAGTTATGATTTTATGATAAAGTTGATTATTTACTACACTATTAACGCGACATTTTCTAAGAATGAATCCTAGCTAGATCGTTTTATCGTCCCCGAAAACCCCTGTATACTAAATTTCATGAAAATCGTTGGCTCAGTTTCCGAGATCCTAAATATATATATATATACATATAGATATACAAGATTTTCTCGTTTAAAAGTATAAGATTAAGTAACTACATAACAAGTCATCAAAATAATATTTTTAAAACAGCAAAGTAGGAAATAAACCGAGAAACTATTATTTAACTCTGTCTGTACCTATGATGTCAACTAACGAAATGGGAGAACTCGGATCGTTGGTTATCTAATTATTTACTTTTTCGATGTTATCTCTATCTGGGAATCTAAAAACGATTTAGTCGGTAAGGTAGGTAGGTAGGTAGATTAGTATAATAGTAGGTACCATAAGGTTAGGGCGGCAGCGGTAGCGAGCCGCCCGCCCCGCGGCCGGGCGGGCGCGCAAGTGTCAGCTTACGGGCTAAGCTTTTGTGATATGTAAATTAATTTACCCGAAATACCCTAGAAAAGTGGGTAGGCAGTAATTAATTCTAAGAAAAAGCGTAAGTGTAGGTAGATAGGTAGGTACGATTAATTTAGGTCGTTCGTGACCATTGGGATAATCATACGTAGGTAGGTATATTACTATCTATAGTTGATGCCTAAACACATTATTAAATTAAAATCCTTTCGATCCTTTTTTTGGGTCAAAAGAATTAGTGACGCGCCAAGAGTATTTTTTTGGTTTATTATTTCAAGGTAGGTGGATCATTTGTGTATAGTTTCCTAGAGAAACAAGTGGAACTTGGAAGGGATGTCCTAAAACTGGTGAAAGCTTTCAATAAAAATACCTAAGTCTACCCCTTACCCAACCCAGGCACCTACAAACAGGTGCTTAGGTTGGGTAAGTAAGTTTGTAGCCAAAGAAAAAAGCAAGAGATAAGATTATTCTCGCGCCACCAAACTGCTAATGCCGCAGATTATGCAACAGTCAATAAGAAACGTACCACAGCTTACAAAAGAGTTGCTGCGTACCTACCGAAGTGCGTCAGCAGAGGACGGTACTGAGCATGTCCCAAGTTCCCCCGCGAACGTGGCGGAACCGCTCCAGTCCAGTCGGCAGTTCAGTTTACCGGCAACTTCGCACTGCGTCGGTACCGTAACACACTTCACAAATTCACAATAAATCTCCCGTGTTTTTTTTAAACGAACAATAAGTGAAACGTTGAAACTGAACAGTGAGTGAACGTTTTTGTGAAATTGAAGAAATTCCCGCTGAATAGTTTTTGCGACAGGTAAGAATCAACCATGTTATTATCAAACTTACTAAGTATATACCTACGGTACCCATCTTATTTTTTACTTCATGGAAGATTTGGGCTGTGTTCAGTTTATTGGCAAGAATTCTAGTTATTTATATACCTACATGACTTAATTAAGTAGACGTTCCTTATTTTTCGTCGAAAGAAACCCTAGAGTAAGAGTATACTTATTATTTTATCAGATTATATCTTTTAGCTAACACGAAACATGATCTTGAAGTTAAAAATTCAAAGGTTTAAGTAAGAACGTCATATTTTACATATTTTAGATTATGGCATATTTTACAAAGAATCTACGTTTTGTTCCAAAAGTCGACCATCTTAACTTAAAAGCAATATTTCGAATACCTACCTGCACTGCGGCACGGATTAAACTTAATTATTGTAGACGGATAGCCAGAGGAAGTCCGTGTTACTTCTACACGAGCTTGGATTGGAAGAGGACCTCCTAACACGTTTCTTGAAACCGGTTCACATGAGTGGGGCTTATGCAATCGGCTCACTAAATCATTATCGATGGACCCAATAACCACTACCCAACCTCGTAACCAGAATGAATGCATTGGAAAACCTTGGGCCTTTGAATTTAAACGCTGTACAGAAAGGTTTGACAATAGGTCAGCTTCGGCCGAAAATAGCTGTTTTGTAGTGCAAATTCACATTAGAGCAGTCAGTAGAATTATTTATAAACCTACTTGTATCTTTCAACTCTATACAAATCTTTTTAAATATTTAAGAAAATATTTATATGTTCCTAATCATTGATTTGACAATTTTATTAAAACTCAACTACATTCAGCGATAGCGATAAGGGTTCCAATCAATTGCAACGAAGGAGTAATAAAAACTGCTCTATCTGAACTAGTCAAGCATAATGTTTACTGTTTTATCGACATGGATAAGGTGATATGAGTCAGTAAAGTACAGAACTTATGTACCTACCAACTATTCACTTGTTCTCAAACATGTTACAATAATTTCCAAATAATTTGTGACTTCACGAGTCCCCATCCATACCAAAAGCCGCAGCTGCGGAACACCGTAGACAACAATGCAGATATCGCAGCGTTGCATCGCACAATAGTTCCTCTTTGTATCCAAATCCAAAAGTAAACAAGGGAATTTCCTGGTGAAGGTACCCTTCACACCATTTGCACACGTTAAAAGCTTTTACAATTTTAATGCTGTGTTGAATAAAAATTGTTCGCGGTACAGTGGTATTAAAATTTAAACGAAATACCACAAGCACGTTTTTTTTCCGAGAACAGATTTGTTCGCGCAGAAATAGTTTAAAAACATGAAAAAGACATCGTTTGGTAGTTGTCCAGAACTTTAAGATAAAATAAATGCTGTGATGACTGCGCAAACGGAAACGGATCAGAATAATGTTGACTCAACTACTTATTGAATGCATGAAGTATAAACGAATTTATTATTCTCAACACTAAGATGATTCATGTGAATTTCATCCTAAATAGTCTGGAGACGTTCTGTGTCATGTAAACATAGCAACAGTGTCGATTGTTGAAACCCTAGCGCCCGCCCGCCTCCTACGTAGCGGCACGACAAATTGGCGGCGCTTTATCGATCAGCTATTCCAATTCAACAACGTATGAGGACAGGTTAATTAGTTTGGTGAACCTATAAAGGTGAAAGGTAACATACTCGTTCTAGAATGTCTTACCTTTCAGTATCTTATTTATGGTTTCACCGGAGAAGTTAGTAAGTTAATACGTTAAGCTTGCGTAGTTCAGTCACATAATAGCCTCTTATTTCAATTAGTGGGTAAACAATCCAAAGGTCAATATACCTTGGATGTAAATAAAGATCATATTGATCTAACCTAATAAATATTTATAATCAACGAAAGAGTGATCAAAGGAAATTAAACCCCACGACGACGTGGGATAGCAGATTTTCCGGTAGTACCTATTGTACCTATTTAAGCTAATCAGCCCCGGCCAGAAAAGCTTGATTGCAGTTCAATTTATTATTCAAGAATTGGCGGCTAATAACCGGGTCAGATTCACCTAGTCTAGCAGAAGAGCCAAATTCAAACTCTTGTTATTTTATTGATTAAAATATTTTTGAACACAGCAGGTTTTTTTATACACCTAGCTGATGGAACAAGCATAAGGCCCACCTGATGTTAAGTGGTAGCCATCGCCTTATAACAAAGCATTGCCTCGTAGGTCACGCATGTCAGGAACGTGCCCTACGATGCACTGCCCTGCGTCCATCAACTTGAGGCACACAGATGTAACACACAAATACAGATACAGTACAGATGTTTGAGTATAACATTTCTTTCCGAATTGATCGTTGATTCAGTTTCAGCATGATCCAATATTTGACTTCAGACCCTTACCATGTTTGAATGCAGCGTCAGAACTATTACTTTAGAGGGCAAAACAATAATGGACTGCCCAGGAGGGCTAGGAAGAGTAGATCTAAATTGCCTCCACTCCGGTCTCCGGCTGCGAGATGGTCATTTCCGTTTGGCGTGTCCTGCCGCCTGCTGTTAGTTAACTATGCATCTCGTAAACGGTATGCTAATCTACATCTTCCAGTGCATGGGTATAGGGTATAAAAACAATCAGAATCAGTACCAATCTTATGTTACGATCACAGTTCCAATTTATGTGGCAGGCTTATCATTGGACAGATTTAAGAAAATTGCAGAGTTGGCTATATTGTTATTGATTGATTGTTGATTTCTCCAATCCGATGATTTAGGTTACTTGATATTAGGTGTGTCGTATAAGCTGCACATCTCTAAACTCAATACGACATTTAAGCACATAGGTTCGTTGGTAAAAAGGAGTATTTGTAAAACATCAGGAATTTGATAAAAGTCTGCCGCTAGCCAATCGCTAAATAATCCCATTTCATTATTAATTGGAATTGCATTTTTAATTTTGATAACCTTATAATAATTCGTAACTACATTATTCTAATGAAAATAAGGAAAAGTTACAAATTCCAAATTCTGTATCACAGAGTTTCCTTCTGATATCAAATTAAAATTCAGACCTTTAACCCTATAGCCAAACCCTCGGTTGGCCTACTAAAACGTTGTAGGGCGAAACATTTCGCGACAAAATAAGTAGGCGTCATCTCGGCCGGAAAATTGCGTCAATTTTTGGGGCGCGAACCACCCCAGAAACATAATCAGCTAAATAGCCAAGCACGACAAAGGAAGTTTGGGAAACTCGCGGCCTGAACGGCTGTTTCGTAATTTGAGAAATGCTAACTACACGCCTTGTGGGGAAATGGTGAAAAGTTGTTGAGTTGGGCGTAATTTAATTAGGTTGACTAAAATGTTTTTTGCACGTTGAGTTCGGAGCATTTCGTGCATTCTATACATCGATATATCGTTATCGCAACGTGTAGGTATACAATTTAAATGAGCAAATAATTGTGGAGCTGATACATTTTGTCGCGTGCTCGAACAGAAAGAAGATTACTTTCTTTCTCGGAATGTTTTCCAACACCTATCCGGTCTGTCTGGTTCCTTTTACTGAATAGTTGCTTGGCGTGGAACCGTCTTTGGTTTCTTCATAGTCATTAAAGAAAAATGCAAGTAACATTGTTTCACGTAACAGAAGATAGTTTGGTAAAAGCTCAAGTAGAATTACACGGCCGACAGTGTGTTAAACCTTCTCTGGGTCTTAAGAAGATTAGTCAATCACATTAATCGGCTTACAGCGTTTAATGGTTTGATTATTAACAGTACTAATCAAAGTTTTAACGGTATTTGAATAGGCGCTTCGAACTAAACGTCTCATCATTTCTAAAGATGCAAACTCTGTGACGTCATCATTAGGAATAAGTCTAGGTAAATGTTGTTCTTGCAATCTCCACGGAACGAGGTCACGTCCCTCGGGCGTAGGGTGAACGAGGAAAGCTTTTTGTAATTTAGCCTCGCTACATCCGCGTGTCATAACATTGTGACACAACCGTCGCGTCATCGCCCTTTTACATTTTACGGCCTGAAATACCTTGTTGGCGTTCAAATATGACTTTTACAATAAAAATAGCTTTGTTCGCTGTTGCTGAATTTCAATGAACCTTATTTTTTGCGGATTGATACGCTCCCAGCATATCAAAGTATCTGATAACTATATATGACCCTATAACTAGGTGCTTTGTGTAGATGACGTTTTCTGGCGCTGTTGTGACAATAATCAGCGAGGTCACGATACTGACGGAGGGCTTGGGGTCTAGTCTAGGGAAGTGCCTGATAAGGGGCGAGCGTGGCGGGGGCGATTCTTGTATTCGTATGCAGGCCGCGGCGTGAGGTGGCCCGATCGATACGCGCCCGCGCGACGCCCTTCCTCGCAAGTACTCGGTACACCAGTCCAAGTCTGCCACAGCAAATACACTTGACTTTATTAAACTCCTTGCGAGACTTTCTTTTGCCTTGTTACTATTATAGCGATACCAATATGATCGCGACCGCCTTTGATGTTGATACCATAATTTATAATGGCGTCGGGATATTATCGTAGTATAATATTAGGTCAATTATTAAGCTATTATACGCCCAAGTCGAACGGCTAAGTGGAAACACTGGCAATCATGAATTATGGAGATATTTCATCAAATGCTTGCAAGGTGATCCAATTACTTAGTAGGCTTTACGTACATTGCCTTCTCTATAATCATAAAATTAATTCAGCTACTGGATAGGTAGGTACTTGACTTTTCCATTAAAGATACAGACAAAAACTCTTAGTATTATTATTTGTGTAAAGGAGCGTGTTTCGCGAGTCGTGTGCGTTAAAGATAAGTAGATGACATCATCGTTGACGGCAACGACCAAGGGAGAGCATAAAAAAGTTGTCTTTTCGAACTGGCCAGTCGGATAGCTTGTATATTGTTAACGGCCGGTGACCGTGTGGCCCTGATCTTGATGGAATAACCCGATGGTGGCCTTCCCTAAATGTTTATACTAGCTGGAGATACTTCGATCAATAGCAGACTATTTAACTTGCATCCGTACTCCATACTACTTCAAGAGCTTTAAGTGTTTTTTTATTAAAACTCATAGGCTGGCCAATAGCCTTATAGGTATATAACCTTGATTGCAAAGGCCTCGCTCGTAGTTCATAACTATGTAATAGCTAATAAAGCAAAACAAATCATTAATCACGTATTACTTTACGTGGGCGATCATTGCCATGGATCTTATGAGTCTTGAGGCTCGTAATATTATAATTATTCCTATATCTCGTAGGTATAAACAGGCGTTCATTATGTAGTTTAGTGATGTAGGCGATACGGAAGTACGGAACGAAGGTTTTATTTACTAAGCAAAAGACCCTCGATTGGTCCCTTTTCAACGCGAAATGTACTAACTGTTTACTAATAGCTTAATGCACTACCAATGCCCGTCTGACGAACATCAGGGGGAGCACGCCATTATCGACGTATTTTATTTCGAGATTATTTATCTGGAATATAAGCTAACTATATCACAATATATAATATAAACTATATAGACCAAGTAGTATGTCTTACTTATTAATTATGTTATCAAGTATAGTAAAATGAAGTTACGTAAAAAAAATATTAACATTGAACGAGAAACTTAAACATTAAAATTACTTTGAATAACTATTGTTCTTATTTGAATATACATTATTTAAATCGCATAAGGCATTCCTACATTTCTATTGTGATCTATTTATGAACATGGAACAGCAATAATTGAGTCTTCGCGTTGATCCTGATCCAGATGAAACCAGTTGAATGATTATCATAATTGTTGAGTTAATATTCTGAAGCATACAAATACAAATTGAACTGAAGAGCACTTGTGTTAATCCGATTTACATTTTATATATGAGATGCGTGATTAAAATTTTAAATCGTAACTGCACTGCAACAATTATATATCTAAGTCATAGGTACGTGCTAAAACCTGGCTTTGTAGGTAATGAACTAACATAAAATATCTACCTATCACTGAAAACGCGCACTATAAATTTTGCAAATACCCATAAATCTCTCATGAATGACACAAAACGCGTATGGTTATTTAGCTACAATATGCAATGCAAACCCATACATAGCGCATGCATGACAAAACAGATAGTTAGTTTGTCATTGTCTGTCTGCATCGAATATGCGGTGGTTTTGAGAGTAGATTTGAGTATGGATAATTCGTCAGGCTGGTGGTAGGTGGTAATGTAATTTGCATAATTATTGAGGGTTCGCTAATGGGTTCCTAATTGTATCGTAATGTTATCTGAATTAGATAGGTAGGTAAGACGTTACATAGTATTAGAGAAAGTTGTTCTTTCTGAGTGCATACTCTTGCTGCAACCTATATTAACACAGATAAGTTTTGTTATCTACTATTCATCTAGCTCCCGAATTATCTCGCAATCGTAAGATCATTAATTTCGTTTGGATATTAAACCGATCAAGTCCCGTACCTGGATGTGTTCTTTAATAGATGTTTTTTTTTCACGTATTCCGGCCATTGCTCCCCATTCGGGCGACCCTTTGGCCGAACAATGATTAGAATGAGGGGAGACGTGCAGCTGCTCTTTTTCGTTAAATGAATTCGTGTTATACTTTGTAGAAGTCACTGGGTTGCAAAATCGGTCAAAATAGCTTTCCAGTTTCTAAGAAATATTTTTTCGCGATTTATTATAAAATGAACAAAAAAGTTCTGGTTTGAGATGACATCGGATCAAAACATATGCCGATAATACGAATGACAGAATAACCTACTTATTTGACAAACCTAACGCAAAAACATGGTAAGGTTTCAAAGACCGATCTGGAACGTTTCTATAAGTAACAAAAAGCTGTTACTTCCAAAGCAGATGACGCAACGTGAAAAGCAATGTGGTCCCAGTGTAGTAAGTGTACAACTTTTTCCCGCGGCGCCAGACGATGGCGACACGCCAGAGTTTCTACATAATGATTACAGGGAGCTAGATATCTGGTCGGACAGACAACATGCAAGGTAATAGCTGGGAGCAGTTGTACTAACATGCTTGCAGAAGAAATCGTGAGCAAACAGGAAAGCAAATATTGTTTTTGCTCTTCCAATCGTGAGGTTTTACTAGTTCCGTCAATTTCCAAGCACGCCTGCTGCGAGCGTGTCGGTTCGAGTTCATGGCCATATAATGTAGCTATCGATTAGCGAAATGCTACAGAGCAGCCGAGCTCTGGTGGCTGGGTTCTAACCTTGATCAGCCATTGAATATTTTTAGTGAACAAGACCGTTTTAATGTCACAACAGGCGCCAGCTAAAAATACATGCATGTTAATAAGTATTTGTCAGTGTAATTCTTTGCCCCCAGACGATTTCCACAGTCGTTGTCCAAGTACAGTACGGTCGTCGGGAAATGCAAAGAGAAATAGAAAGCTTGAACATGGAGGGATGGGACTAAATTAATCTCTTCCGTAAAGTGTTGGCTTAATGGAGAAAACGGCTTGAGGGAAATTGCATTCACTGGAAAAACAGCTGCCACTTCGCTCGTTTGCAAACACAAAACCACATTTTCACGGGTGAAATAAAGATTCTTTTAACATTTGAATCACAATTTGGTCGTAAATAAACCTAATTTATATGAAAACGTCTAGAATCCTAAATTAAAACACAAGATGCATCAGGTATGCATCAGGTTGATGGACGCAGTGCACCAGTGTTAAAGCTATGGTTACCACTTAACATCAGATGGGTCATATGCAATGCACTGCCAGCCAGCGTGAAGGACGCACCCAGCATTGACAATTTTAAATTCAGGCTCAAAAACTGGCTCGTTGAAAAGACAATATATAGCTTTGACGAATTTAATGAAGTACCTACTACAAAGGTTAAGTAGTATAGGCACAAGATTTTTATACTATTTATATAATTTTTACCAATAATTTTATATTTTTCCATGACATGTAATACGACCTATTACCAATAAAATGTTTATACCTGTTTATACCTGCATGTTCCATCAATTAGTTGTATTAAAAAAAACAAAGGCGAAGTCCAACGTATACAATATTATTCGGCATCTGATACGACTATGTTATGTAAATTTTGAGCGGGACGCGGCTTTCAGCTAGCTAGACCCACCAAACTGAGTAAAATTAATTACTTACATTAGACCGACAAGCAGTACTGCGGTCAGCGAGGAAATTAAATGAGCGCGCTTAGGCTCTTCGAGGTGTTCTTATTGGAATGTTCACACTTCATTATGATAATCAAGATGAGTTGAATGAAACTAGCTGTTGCTTGTATACCACCGTGTAGTAAAGTGGTATTCTGAAACAGCTTCCTTATTGTGTGTTCTTGCTAGTACACACAATCGAAATGAAGGAGCCCTTGAAAAGTTTTAATGAGGTTTTCTGATGTTGTTTTTTGTATGCAATGAACACACCACAGCGAGCATTTTAATTAGATACTTTAAATTTTGAATAAGAACTACAAAATCACATCAGGAAGGTCACGTATATTCGAAATAGTATCACAGAAACCGATAAGATAGCCTTGACTTAAATCCTCATGCAAATAGTTTTTTTCGCATAAGATTTAGAAACGAACATTAACAAATTACACAAACTAAAAGTTGAGCGATCAATTCATATCAATATTGCGAGCTTAAAAATATAGAAGAAGCGAAAACAAAAAAGAAAGTGAACCATACTGGTAAAGGAAGTAAGTAGAAAGGTAAACGTATTGATGGTTGCGTTTCATCTTAATTAACAATTTGTAATGAGGTAATTAGTCCGACGATCGTAGCCCTTATTGGGGATCGGAAGTATCAATTTAAATTCTTCGCATGAAAGGAGGCGGCTTGACGACCGGTGCGGTGCTTCTGGCCCTAGAACAATGTCACGCAACTTCAAGCAAGTATCCACTTACTACTATTATTTCTTCTGTGGTATCGATCGCTGGAAGTTTCCGGCGCGCGCGCAACCACGTGCTGTCTCCATAAACAATGTCTATGGGTCATTTGGTGTGCTTACCTACACCTTACATAGAAAGGAAATGTTAACAATGTATTTAGCGTATCATTTTAATAGATCGGATGCTTTATGCATAGCTAAAAGTTTTTTAGATTTGTTTTCCACTATTTATTCCATCAATGTTAGGTAAGTCACGGACTTCAATTCATACGACAAACACTGGAAGTTTTATCGTTCAATTTTGTTTCTCATTCGGCCCAGCCCCGGTAAACTTTATCAAGGTCGACAAAGTCGAATCATTCGTCATCAGTGATTGATAATGGATCATAAATCTCGACCTCAATAGGACTGGTAATGCGGGTTTTACCGGCTATAATTTAATATCCGCCCGAAAATAATCCCATTTCCTCGGCCACGCCACTAACGCCTTAATCGCTTTTAATGCCCTTGACAATAAGGTGTGTAGTGTTTTTATAGATTTTATATTTCTACTTGCCATACCTACCTACCTCACTCTTTCTATTTATATATCTAAAGTGATATCAAAAAATAATGCTTGGTGAATCGGTAAACATGATTAGTTCCATAATGTCATGTAATGATTTTGACATTTCAAATAACCACAAGGTGAATAACGTTTCATGTTTGCTGTAAATGATACTTAGCGGTGATAGTGGCATGGCTTCAATATTATACGATCGTATTGAAGTTTGATGAAAGCAATTCGTGATAGTAAAAGAAAGCAGAACAGCTTTCACACCAATTATTTGTGAGAAAGAGAAGTGTGATCAATTGGTAGGTAATTTTATTCGAATAATACAGTTCACTGTATTGTATTGTATCGATTGTATTGCAAACAAACACAGACCAAACAGTCAGACGAGAAACGACGCTGCGAGCTGTCCGAGTGATAGATGATGTGAGGAAAGTGATGCATGAGCATGAGCTTTATGTAAATCCAATAACCAATCTATACTTATACAGTATTTATACATCACTTTGCAACGCAAATACTCTGGGAAAAGACGCTGAGTGAAAGACATCTAAGTAAGTATTTATTTGTAAAAGTACCTACTTTATTTTGTAGAAAGTAAAGTAAAGTAAAAGTAAACAGGCCTTTGCATCTATTGTATATAATTTATACAGGGTGTCCCATAAGTCAACGTCCAGCCGAAAACGGGTGATGCGCCAAGTCATGACAGTTATCAGAAAAATATAAAAAAAAAATTTGCTGAGTAACTTTTGAGTTATGAGTATTTAAAAAAAACAGGAAAAACTGACACCCTGTGATGATCTTTTAAGTCCTGTGACTACAAATATTAACTTTTCATGAAACTTTTTTCTGCAACGTAAGCATGAATAACCCTTCTGTAAATTACAATTCAAAATTAAGCCATAACTGCCTCAGTTTTCAATGAAATCGTGGAGTTTCGGCCAACGTTTCATTTCAGATAATTACATCACCCAACTTTAACCGTCTGTACCGCAAAAAAAATGTACTACACTATCATGGCATGTAACTTTAAAAATTGGCGCATTTATCCAGGATTCTAAAATGGTATAATACTTGCTAGAGTACTCCTTAGTTTTGGAAATAAAAAATGTTTTTTCAACTAAACCGGATTTCCAATCAATTTTATTTCATGAGATAAAATGTTTGTACCCTTAAAACTATGGACTTAAATGCCTACGCTGCGTTTTTAAATCGCTCACAATTTACAGGTACAAGTAAATACCATTTCGACAATGCAAGTAAACAGATAGGGCCACCATCTTGTCGAAAGAGACTAGCAAATTACTTGAACACCATGGGTGTTCAAGTAATTTGTTAGTTTTAGGTGAAAGTTTGAAATTAAATTCAATCATAGGATTTCTTCAATCGTGATTTTAATTTAACTACATCAAGGATTTACAGCAAATGTTCAAACTGCTAGCCTTCAGCAGTAATGCAAGCACTACATTTCCTTAAAAAAAATCAGCTGTCTGTAAAGTCAGTTAACTGACGACAGTTGAACGTGACAACGTCATACAGCTGTCCACGCGGACGCATCGCTCACTCAAGTAGGAGAGAGACCGATGTCGAACGCTGCCGAACGCGGAGGCCGATTGTGCCTCTTTGTCGCTCGTTCCGCGCTCTCACTTGCACTTCAAGTATTAAATGGAACGCTTCAGAGCGAGGTAACGCCGCATGAGTCATGTTTTTTCGTACGAGCAGCCGGCTCCATCGAATTTTAAGACGTTATCACGTCAAAAACCATGTAATAAGACCGGCGACGGGCGAAGGCAAACTTTAGATTAAAACCACGATTGAAGTAATCCTATGATTGAATTTTATTTCAAATTTTTACCTAAAACTAACAAATTACTTGAAAACCCATGGTTATTACTCTTTCGACAAGATGGTGGATCTATCTGTTTACTTGCATTGTCGAAATGTATTTACTTGTACCTGTGAATTGTGAGTCACTTAAAAACACAGCGTACGCATTTTAAGTCCATCATTTAAAGGGTACAAACATTTTATCTATTGAAATAAAATTGATTGGAAATCCGGTTTAGTTGAAAAAACATTTTTACTTCCAAAACTAAGGAGTACTCTAGCAAGTATTATACCATTTTGGAATCCTGAATAAATGCGCCAATTTTTAAAGTTACATGCCATGATAGTGTAGTACATTTTTTTTGCGGTACAGACGGTTTAAGTTGGGTGATGTAATTATCTGAAATGAAACGTTGGCCAAAACTCCACGATTTCATTGAAAATTGAGGCAGTTATGGCTTAATTTTGAATTGTAATTTACAGAAGGGTTATTCATGCTTACGTTGCAGAAAAAAGTTTCATGAAAAATTGATATTTGTAGTCACAGGACTTAAAAGATCATCACAGGGTGTCAGTTTTTTCTGATTTTTTTAAATACTCATAACTCGAAAGTTACATAACAAATAATTTTTAAATATTTTTCTGATAACTGTCATGACTAGGCGCATCACCCGTTTTCGGTTGGACGTTGACTTATGGGACACCCTGTATATTGTCAGAGGCAACTGGTGATTACACAAGCCCTACTTGCGGGACCCTATAGGGCCTGGGACAGGATATTTAGATTGAATTGGCTTGCCCAGCACCTATACCATCCTGACACCTTAGTCGGCCTAATTCACAGGAAAGACATTTAGTAGAAAGGTACGTCAATAAAGAATTGAGAACATGCCAATAATAGGTTTATACCATACCCCCTCTAAAAAGCTTATTTTATTCACTGCAAACAGTGAATAAAAAGCCCTTTTAATCACTGTTTTGGTGTTTGAATTTGGAACCCACTAATAAGGTCAACGTCCATCCCAATACCTTAAAACCTTTTTGCGCCATAAATACTTTGGATATTAATTTTCGACAAGGAGTTTAGCGTTGGATTATATACTGTTTTAGTAGAAAACTTAAATTTATTTATCCTTCCTTTTTTACAAATCAAAACAAAGTCAAAAATTATTTGTTTTATGTCATTTAAGAATAGTATAAACAAAGTTCATAGTTTTTATTCTCTTTTCGCTTAAATTTTTCTTTTTCTCGAAGTTTTGGTATAAAATATAGTATGCAACTCTTGAATAAAACGGATTTATATCGAGGGCCATGAATCACTGGCGTCGTTTAGGATTCTAACACTTGAATCACTCGCTACGCTCGTGATTCAATTATTATGAATCACTCCCTACGGTCGTGATTCATTCGTTAGAACCCTTCACTTGCTTGTGATTCATCTACGGCCCTCGATTTAAATCAGTCTTTTATTCACTAGTTACATAATATACTATTGTTTGTTTACATTTATAAGTCCAACTTTAATGGCGTATTTGGAACATCAAGAATTAGGAACACGAATATCATCACATCAGACACATTGACACATCTAATGAAAGACGTGCCAGTGTGAATTTACCGGTAGGTTAGGTATTGATTGAAAACCTCGGAACAAAAGATTTTATTAAAATCTTTAAACATCACCTTTAACAAAGCATTGCCTCGTAGGTCACGCACGTCAGGAACGTGCCCTACAATGCACTGCCCTGCATCCATCAACTTGAGGCGTACAGATGATAAGCCTCACGAGCCAGTTATTTCAGTATGTCTTAATAACGTATTTAACGACCATGGTATCTTCTTTTTTGTTTTTAAGAGTTAAGCACGTCATTATGATGATATCTAACACGACCTTCTCAAGCAATCAGAAGTAAAGATGAAGAGGACAAAAATAAAGGCACAAAAGGAATACCTTACCTATACATATATCCTAGAGGTAGAGTTCCCAAAACAGTTTCATTTATTACGCAATTTTCAGCATAAAAGCTTACGTGCCAGCCGGGTACCAGGTCATAACCAACAAAGGCCGTATTCCAGAGTATTCAAGGACGTAGCCATTTCTCGTCCAAGGTTGCACAAGGTCTCGCCCGGGCTCGCGGGCAGCGCTAGCGTGGCGTCCTTGGCTTTCAGAAGCTTTTACTCCCGAACAAACTCGTAGCTTATTATCTTTCTCTTAATACTTTGATTGAAAGGCAGAGATTGGTTGAGCTTCAACAAGTTTTTATGCTGAAGGTCACTACATTATACTTTTTAGAGAATTCTAGAAGTCATATTATTCATGCGTGATTAGAGATGGGTTTTTGCCTAGGCATTTATGGACGTATTGAGTAAATGCCGAGTAAACGTCCATTTACGCCCAGTAAACGTCCCAAAACAGGGCGGATATATTTTTATTGTAAAATATCGCAAAATTCACAAATTATGACAATGCTAAGTTCAAATGACTAAAAAGGTTTTTTTATGTTAATCTATAATCATCATCAGGCTGAAGAAGTCCACTGCTGGACATAGGCCTCCCCTACACATTTCCAGGAAGAACGATTCTGAGCCCTTTCCATCCACCGACTTCCTGCGATCTAAACAATATCGTCAGGCTATCTGGTGGGTGGGCGCCATACTTTTCGTCTTCCGGTTCGTGGTCGCCATTCGAGAACCTTTAGTCCCCAACGGTTGTCGGTTCTTCGAGCTATATGACCTGCCCGTTGCCACTTCAATTTACTAATTCTAAGAGCTATGTAGGTGACCTTGGTTCTTCTACGGATATCCTCATTTCTGATTCTATCACGTAGTGAAACTCTCAGCATAGCTCTCTCTATATATAGCTCGTTGCGTGACTTTGAGCTTGTGTACGAAACCAATAGCTAGCGACCACGTCTCAGGTCCGTAAGTAATCACTGGCAACAAGCACTGATTAAAGACTTTTGTCTTGAGGCTTTGCGGTACCTTCGACGAGAAGATTTGGCGCAATTTTCCGACGCTGCCCATCTGAGTTGGATTCGTTGGCTGACCTCTTTGTCGAAGTTGGCTCTACCTAATTGGATCGTCTGACCCAAATTAACATGAGCATTAGACATGATTTTTGTCTTGCTCATGTTCATTTTTAGACCCACCTGTTGGGAGACAATATTGAGGTCTCTGAGCATTGTGCCTAAATCTTCCAGTGACTCCGCCATTATGACTACTTAGTCATAATGGCGGAGTCGCTGGAAGACTGGAAGTCGTCGGCAAATCGAAGGTGAGTGATGAATTCGCCGTTGATGTTGATGCCATACCTTGTCCAGGACATGAGCTTGAAAATATCTTCCAGTGCCGAGGTGAACAGTTTCGGAGATATGACATCTCCCTGTCTCACCCCTTTTTGCATGTGGATTGGATTTGTACTCTGGTCCTGAAGTTGGATAGACATTGTGGCATTCCTGTAGATACATTTCAACACTTTGATATACCGATAGTCAATTTGACACCGCTAGAGCGACTGTAGCACTGCCCAGGTTTCGACTGAATCGAAGGCTTTCTCATAGTCCACAAACGCTAAGCAAAGTGGCTGATCATAGTTCTCAGTCTTCTGTATAATCTGCCGTAGCGTGTGGATGTGGTCTATGGTGCTAAAGCCTTTCCGGATCCCGGCTTGTTCGGGAGGCTGAAAGTCGTCGAACCATCGAACGAGACGATTGGTAACTAGCGTAGTAGCCACGTCTATAAGCTGTTTTCGAGAGGAAAACAGCTTAAAGACGTGGCTACTACGCTCCTGCTCCACTATTCAGGCGTCGTACCCTCGAGGATGACAGAATTAAAAAGCTTCTGAAGAACCTTAAGTATCAGCGTTCCGCCCACTTTCAGAAGATCTGTCGTTATTTCGTCTTCCTCCGGTGCCTTGTTACTCTTAAGCTGCTTGAGAGCCGTTCGGATCTCGTATAGGCTGACGAAAGTAGTGACTTCCTAATTCAACTGAATAGTGGCTGTGCAAAAGCTTTTTGAAGATGGGAAGAGATATCACTTTTCTGATATCTGATATGTACAGTGAATAAGTGCTTATAAAAAGAATAAGAGTGGACAGGAAGTTGTAGAGTTTCAGAAGACCGTAAGGTAAGAGAGTTACAAAGATTTTGGTATTCAAAGCGTTGAGATTAGTTTAGCTTTTAGTAAGGGGGGTGGAGGGGTTAAACATGACACTGTACAAGAGGGAAAAGAGACGAGTATTCCTGCAAAAACGAATAGGCAACCACTTAAGCTTATTACAAAAATTAGAAACATGGTCATATTTGCGTAAACCAAATATGAACTTAATGGAGAAGCAATGGCCAAGTATCAACTTCTACATCCAGAATATTTGAATTTGTCCCGACTTTATTATGATAGTACAGTATGGAGTTAAGTAAGAGAATTCAGCTGGGTTGGGCGGTATTTGGGAAACTTCGTCAGGTCTTCTAGTAACCCATCCCACAGTGCTCGAAAACGAAAGCCAGTGCGTCTTACCAGTTATAATAAGACGTGGACACTGACGGGTTCATAAATTAAAAGTCGCTCAACAAGCTATGGTTAAGGCTATGCTTGGAGTCTCTCTCAGAGACAGGATCTGGAACGAGGTCATTCGATAGAGGACCAAAGTTGTCAACATAGCCCAAAGAACTAGCAAGCTCAAGTGGCAGTGGGTCATGATTCGAAGAACCGATAATGTGAAGACCACGTTTAGGCAAACGTAATGTAGGATGCCTCAGATTAGATGGAGCGACGACTTATGCAGAGTGGCGGGCAGCAACTTGATAGGAAGAGCCAAACCAAACCCTGGGCTCAGTGGCGTGCCATGGGAGATGACCTATGTCCAGCAGTGGACTTCAAAAGGTTGATGATGATTGCGATAGTGACAGCGATTAGCAGGCACGAATCACGAATACCATGTGCGGTAAAATGTTGATTTAAATAATACCGACCGACTGTGATTCTGCAGATAATTCTGTAATTTGGCAACAAATACATTTTTTATTTTCAGTGAGATCCTCCTTTTTGGTCAATTACTATTTGTTCTAATATTAAAATGGTTTAAACAAGTACATCTTACGAATACTCAATGAAAAAGTCTGATTTTGACTAATTAGAGTTTCCGCCCTGATTTTGGACATTTAAAAGGACGTTAATTCGTTTTTGCCCTATTTGTCCAGTTAATGGCCTTTTTGCCCAACTGGGTTTAAACCCTCTGCCCATCTCTATGCGTGATTGAGTGGAGTTTTTTGAAACGTTTCTAAGAACAAATAACAAATGAACACTCAATTGAAAATGGAATCGATGGAAGTCTATTTTGACATTTGATTAATACTACGTTTATACTGGCAGTTACCTACCTACTACTTTATGAAAATGTGAATTAATTAATTTGTTTTGGCGGAGCATTGGACATGTTTGGACGGTGGTGGTACAAGTTACATAAATACACAACTCATTTAGCGCCACCTTTAAATGAATTAGACCTTCAGCTAGGATATATCGTGATCTTGCGTAATTTACTCCAACCAAGGTTTACAAAGATGAATTCACTCTAGTTTATTCCAACGAGTACACCAATGTGAAAGCTTTTTCTGAACAATAGCCAATTAACTGATGCAACAATAAACGGCAAACAAAAACTTGAGAACCTCCATTAGGTTCACAAAGGAATATAAGTGATGGAGTGTTGTAGTGGACAATGATGTCACAAGGCACTAATTGTAAATGGAGAGCCGCCTCTTCCGTTAATCGATGGACAGAAGAATATACTAGAGAAACTACTACATTCTCTGAACAAACTCCCAAACTACGTACTACATATAAGGAAAACGAAGTACACAGACAAAGTTCACGAGGATATGGGAAAGAAAGTACATTTTTTTAACGCGATACCCAAATACCACATTCTCTGGACCAACTCTCAAAATACGTAATATGGAAAACTAAGTACCTAACTAAGTACAAAGTTCAGGAGGATTTAGGAAAAAAGTATATACTTAATATATTTTTAACGTAGAAATGTCCAAAATTAGACAAATTGTAAACACTGAAGCTTGAAAGACGTACTTTTAAGAACATGTGAAATATTCTAGTAACTATTACAGTTGAAGTGGTTCGCAATGAACGTGCTTCGATTGCTAATGATATTAATCTATCAAGTTACTAGTCACGAACTACAAACATAGCACGTACTAGCTCTTATAAATAATCTGTTGCAAAACTCATCGTTTAGGAGAATTATAACAGCTGAAAATGTAGAATTTCGGTAATAACCTTTTAAGTCGGTATTTTAAAGAAAGAAGAATATTACTTTTAGAAAATACTGGGTCGAAATTAAATAAAACAACATGGAATTTAGTATGCGAAAGACCTTAAGAGATAAAGACATTCTAGATATTAAAGGGACGTCAAGTTGGCAAGTTTTATCATGCGCACTTGATGTGCGGGCAGGTTTTTTCCGCAAGTAGGCCGCTGGTGGGCCCTTTTTGCGTGACCCCTGACACGTGTTGCTCGAACTTTTTTAGGTTCTACAACACGCCGGTTTCCTCACGATGTTTTCCTTCACCGTTTTGAGAGTACTGGCATAGTGCACATAAATTTTTCGACAGAAAAACTCATTGGTACACGAGTGGATTTGAACCCACGACCTTCGGATCGGAAGGCGGGGCCACTACCACTAGACCACCAGTGCTCCTATAAAGGGACGTCATCCAATTACACAAATTACTTGAGAAAACTTTGCGGCATTGTTTTGCCGACAGAATAATAATGGATTAAAACAAATTAGTGGTCATATCACGTAGTACTGAATGTTATTTAGGTAGTAAGAATGTTATAATTGATCGAGTGAGCGAAGCGAACGAAGATCTTACAAACAACTTGGGCGATTTCGCATTTTATGTGCGTATGTATGTATTTGTGTATGTCTGTCCGACGATAACTTTCGAACCGTTGGTTGATCCGATCTGCATGAAATTTGATAAGTCGATAGCTTGTAGTACTTGAGAAATTTGCTGGTAAGTATTTGAGTAAAATTGGATGAGGGGTTATTAAGATATGGGAGTTTTTCAGGATGCAAAAATAAAAAAGTGACAAAAAAAATCGAATTAATAGGGACATGTCATATTAAGAAAGAACTTTGGTTGGACATTCCAAAACAGTTTGGATTTTTTTTCTAGGACCCTCAGTATTACCTCTTAACTTTTCACTAAGTAAAAATATAAAGAAATCATCAGATACACTATGACCGGACCGTGACCCGCGCGTAAGGCTCATTGTTTACATTTCAATAAAAGCTTTAAGCAGCACTCAAGCTCCCTACAATCTTGTCTAAACGATGCTTAAGATCATAAGCTAGTGTAAACACTTTGAGATTGTTATCAAACACGTTTTCGGCAGGTGCTTGAATCCACGACAACGAAATATTTTGTTATATAAACAATGAGAACATTTAGGTAAGGTACCTAACTTAAATATGCATGGATTTACTGTAGCAACATGTAATTTTTGGACATACATATACTTACCATATTTTCTAAAAAAAAAAAGGTTGAATGTACAATGTAGGATAAACAACAGTTTTGTTCGAGCAAGAACTGTATTTTACGAAATCTTCTTTAGAAGACACATTTATTTTGAGCATTGCAAGACCAAGCGAGACGTCTCCAGGAGACATGTTGAACAAGCACCTGGCAGCACGACTTGCACTTAAGCCACCACAAGTAGGAGTGCGTTACTTCAGTAGAGGGTACTTCAGCCGACAGAGTATTGTAAACTTTGCCTTTGTACCCAGACAGGGAACATTCTCGAGCTACTTAGTCGTAATGATGGTGGAAAACATTTTTAGTTTTACTTACTTTGAAATAAAATTCTATAAACATACATAGATCAGTGCTTACAATATTTTAGGTGACGATGGTGTCGTAAAAGTTGGAAGATAAGAAAATTTTACTGATTCGGTATTCAATTCACCTATGATATTGACATGCACTGAGCACAACTAAGAAGATCCAGAAGCAGAAATAAACAAAGTGGACAAAATGAATAATATACAACTAGTTCATGTCTCGTCTCATTAATAAATTAACGATAATAAACATTATGAAATAGCCTGCGCTTCTAATTATAGAAGTTACGAGCATCAATCAGTCATGAATCAATATGAAAGAAACGGAACGCTTGTCAGGGTAGGTGAAATGATTTATTTGTAATGTAAAACAAAACACGGATCGTAAAAACGCACAACCACTTGAGTTCAAGAACAAGAAGCACGCTCAGGCGCAACGTGCCGTCTTGTGCATTAAAATTGTAAAGTTTATTGTTATTGCTGCCAATAAGAAACCTGGTTATTACATCTATGTTGCAACAATGATCAAAATATTTAACTAACAAAAGGCGACGACCTTTTCTGAATTGGTATAATATAATATCTAGAGATGAATAATACTGCAATTGTAAGTTTCGCGAATTCAATACTTGCAGATTGGAGTAGTATTTCGTTTCATCATATCAAATGGCAAATGCACTTGTAGTGTGACTCCCGTTAGGGCATGCTTCAACGGACATCCAGCTCCTGTTACTAGATCTGACAAGATAAGGTGGATGGCTTCATTGCACATGATGGAAAACAGGAACTTCTAATCTAGACTTGAAACTGACCCATGCTGGAAAACTAGCACTATGAACAGAGTTTCTATTTTAAAGCATTGTAAAAAATGATAAATGCTTACTCTATGAAATGGTCTCAGCAACTGTTATTATACTTGAGCAAACCTGTAATGAATCTCAGTTATGCAACGACGTCGTAAATAAGCATGGAAATATTCAACCTTGCAAAGTAATCGTTTCTACTTAGTTCTAAGAATTTAAGTAGGCAAGCAGAATACTACGTACAAATACATCGTTTAATAAGATTTACTACGACGAAATAAACATGCAAGATAAAGTAGGTAGGTACCTTTTAGCTTGCGTCTAATCTAATAAAATAAACAGGAGTTTGAGGAAGTTATGCAGCAACCCAACGTAAAAAAATGTATTCAAACAATCCCCCGATAGTTAAATTCCATTTTGAAAACTCGCTTTCTCTTATAGGATTTGCACGATAGTCGTTTGACAACACAGAGAAAATAAAAAGCGACGTCAACAGGTCGTCCGCATAATTGACGTATTCTCTCTTTCACGAGCTGTTCACGAGAATTTCCTACATGGTCGTATTGGAAACTGGATGAAGGCCATGCAACAACTACCAGCCTTCATACGAAACTGGGTCAAGTTTACAACAACGCAGCTTTGTGTCTCACAGAAATGAGCAAGATTCATTAAATACACTACGGATGAATAGATGTAAGATTGTGAGAACTGTGGACAGCAAAGACACATTGAACTTGTGCATTGTTTTCAACTATACATTATAGAGGTACATGTCAGAAAGAACATTGAAGATTTTTGTTAGATAGTTGGTATGGTATGGACTCATTATGATGCATTCATCGTGGTCGAATAATTTTAAAGGCCAGTAATTTACAGAACCCTCTGGCTCCGGTCCACTCAGGCAGCGTTTCGACGCAGTTAATGGCTCTTACCACGTGGAATGCAGGGCTCTCGAATCCTTCCGCTATTATTGCTTTCACTAATGGACATTAAACACGAACGTTTTTGTACTGAACCTTTAATTTAAATGTGGTCCTCTCCTACACGTACGTTATTTTCGGGCAATGAGTTCGATTCAATTTGGTGGTTTAAAAGAACAGGTAACGTTCGCGTGACTTGTGCCTTTATCGACACTACGTGACTACGGATTGTTAGCGTGTTCATTTGCGTTCGGTGAAGCCTTTTCTCTTGAGCGGAAGATCTATGTTCTTACAAGTGAATGGGGACTTGGAGATGGCGGTGACCGATGACTCAACGATGTGCTCGCGTTCATCGACCTGCCCCTACAGCTTGGCGCCGATATTGTTGTCATATGCACCCACATGTATTTTTGCACGGCGTCGGTGGTTATCTTTGCCAATTGTATTTGTGGCCAGTTCATATCATAAGCAAATCATTGACTGGTGTTTAGTATCCAAATTGTTGAAATATTTCTTCTCAGAACTTTTCTCAATAAATAAATAATTGAGAACCGAAGAACAGAATACAATGAAGTGAAAAATGTCGTCATTGACTTCGTAAACTTATAGATGAGATCTATTCTACAAAATGCAACGAGCAGAATAGAATACATAACAGTAAAAGCACATATGAAATAACGGCTCGCGTGCGGGTGCGGTGATGTTTCTTAATCCCCCGGTTCAGTTCACTAACAGCATTTCATATGCTAACGACAAACTCTGCCTGTTTTATGTTTGCACTGCGTAAACGATTTTTATTAGGGGAAAACTCTGTCGATTCATGTGCGATTTGAATTGGAATTCACGTAGTCCGATTGACCCGACAAAGCTGTTAGAATACGCAGCCACAGCCTGAAATTCAGCTTAATTACTGTATTTCACAGCCTGTATTAAAAATAGTAATAAAGAATGAAGGTTCAAAATTTCTAAAGAAAGTATAAAATAACTTATGAGAGAAAAGCTATTGGAGGTATTCAATGAAAATACCATGCCCATATCAATGTCAAACTAAATCAGGCTACAGTTATTCTGAATAAGGAACTTAATTAGAGAGATATTGCACAATGTTTACTGCTCGACGGTTTGTGTAGCGGGAGAAGCTACTCGGCGGTAATTAATGCCAGTTTGAAAGCCCCCAGTCCATATAACCGCGAAGTTTACAGCCTACCCAATATCATAGGCAAACTTTGTGGAAAACAAAGGAATTTCAATTATAATAAACAGAAATTTCAATCGAATATGTAACGCACAAAGAGCTATGCAATATGAATCCCAATTCAAATAAAGCAATGCAAAATAGAGCAGTGATCGCGTCATGGAATTATTTTAAATAAAATTTCTGCAAAAAGTGTAAGTAATCTTATGTGCTGTTAGATTTGAGGGGATCTCTACATTGTGCATAGTTTTTTTGGAATAAAGAGCAAAAATAATGCTAAATGGGTGGCATGAAAAGATAAGCTATTATGGACCACGAAGAGCATGCGATCTAGAGATGGAACCAAGGGATTATACAGATGAAAAAACACAAGTCACGGACGGGCGCAAAGTGGAAGACTTTTACATTTTCCTGAGAACTCAAGACCCTAATAGCAATAAATATGTAATGGCTCCACCCAATATCGATTGCATCATCGAGGGAGTTTTATTATGGAACAGGTATGACATCAGCAAAAAATGTACTTACTTGTATTGTCGAGGCGTACAGCATACAATCCCGTTAGTATAGGAATCATGAAATTATGCAAGTTAAGCCATTTGCGATATTTCCCTAGGGAATAAATAATTTATTTAATACCAGTGATGCAATGAATTAAATAAGATTTCCCTGTAAAATATCAGTATTTCAATTTTGGGCGTAGATTTGATTTAACATTGAAAACGTGTTGTATCATGACTAAGGATTATCTGAGAACGGAATCCAATTTGAATTTCCGACCAAATTGCTTTCTAATCGTTTATCGGGAGCCGGGACGGACCGATGGGTCTAATCTGATACCGTTCACCGTGGTAGCGATTAATGGAATGTTTTTTCGGCTCGAGACAATGTCGGATAATATTCAATTTAGTATTTCTCCGGAAGATATAGCTCTTTACAATTCACAAACAGGTCAGACCCATGATCACGAATCATCAAATTTTTGGGCAAAAGATTCTACACCAACATAATCTAATTACAAGAAAATTACAAGGATTTCATAAAGTTCCAAAAATGTAAGGATTACTGCAGTGGTTGTCTTAATAGAGTCAATGGTTGGCTAATGAACTACTCAATAGCATTACGGAGTTCTCGAGACTACAAGCTCGACTAACGAGCGACTGCGCCAAATCACTCCCTACGCGATCATCCAAGGGGTACTAAGGTCTTGAATAAATAAAATGCAATTAGACTAGGGTGAGCAAACACCCCTACATCTAACATGGGATATAGAATAAAATATGATGAATTTATTAGAATATCCTTATAAATAAGATTGGATGGAGGAAGTGTAAAGCGTAAGTAAGTAAACACTTACTTACGGTTTCGATTCAATTATTATTATTACGAACTCAAACCTTAAAAAACCTATTTTGCAAAGGGTTTGATGGTTATATTGAGGCTTTTACACAAACGATTAAGCACGACGGAACAAATGCTGTGTAATCGGGTCACAAAGGGATAACCAACGAATTCGAGTATGTTTTGGCTGCTAACTCTGCAGCCGGTTGCGAAATCATCGGGCAGTCGAGCCGCGTACGGGGCGTAACCATGGTAACGGTGGAAACTACGCCGTTTTCACAACTCCCTACCCTAAGACATGGACTATATAACTTGGAATTTACTGCACTACAAAATATAGAGGGCCATCTAATATTAGTCCTGGCTAAGTAATAATTATAATTTCTTGAGTACAAGCGATGTGGAATGTGGAGGGTAGAAAAACAGCTCGCTATGTAAAAGATTTATTACAAGTGTCCCAGAATTCGATGTTTACAATATTTGTATGTTCTTTTTATATTCTTCGTCAAAAATTTGTTTTTTTTTTATTTTCTCAGTTTCTTGTTTTTTTACCTAAAATTGTTCTATTTTTTTGCAAACTTGTAGCAGATAAACATAATATTTCAAGAGGATATCCTCATCAAATCAGTGGTCCGTAATAATAACTCCATTGAACAAAGGGATGCGAGGCAATTTCAAATTGGGGGCAGAGGGACGATCTGTATGAACAATTGTTTTATCGCAGGCCAAAATGGACATTACATTTTGGAGGCGGGTCCAATGTGTGATAAGGGGACTGTTATGATATAATCAAGCTTTGTAAGGCTGACCGGCGGCCTTATCACTTGACGCGTAAAAAACTCTTAGAGCAGCGAAAACAATCTCAGAATAATATTTTGCAAAGTATTGGCAGACGAATATGTGGAATAGGATACAAACGTGGGGTATAAAAAAAGTGAGAGCAATGGCTTTCTCGACCCTTCTCTATTTGGTTATTTGACCCCTGTCACAGAATGCCGTTGTCTATCAGCCTTCCCTATCGTTATTGGAAATCCCGGCTTCCTTACGCACACTTGCGGTCACTGAACAATTTGACCGCAAGGTGGTACGCCACCAATCTTAGATAATGGGAATTGATTATATTGAACTGAACTACAGAAGATAACAGTTCTTTTGTTATTATTATTGTTCAAAAACAATAGAGAAATTATAACTTGTTAACTGTAGTATAGTTTAGAAAATATATAGAGAAAATCGAGGAAAATTAAACATTTTAGTCTGATTCAGATCCGATTTATAGTACGTCAAGAATGTAAAACAAAATTTAGTCATTTCCATGAAAGTCAAAAACGAATACAACAATAAAACAACTTTCAAAGTCCGTCCAATTCTGTTTCTATATTGGTTATGCCTCATGCTTATCGTTTGCGTATAAATTAAGGATTTCCTGTTCTGAACTGTGCACCGTGTAATTAAAGTGGAGACGATGAAGACAGAAGACGATATCTTGTTACGAGAGTTCTTTGTAGCGAAACAATGGGTCTGGTGCCGTGGCGAAGGCCAAACCACCGCCGCATAACGGCTGCATTAGAACACTTGCTTGCATTCTGCAGTTTGTACGTGACGCATTCTTGCGAATACCTACTGACATAATCTTGTGGTTTAAAGTAGCAATTTATATTCACTTATGGTAATCTAAGTAGGAAACAACAAGCTTCCTTTACTTGTGACAACACTTTGGAAAAATGTTGAAAAACTTGTGGTGAAGCGACACAGTTCGCAAATGTTTTTTTATTTTTTGTACCTACCCACAGAATATATTTTTTTAAGTGAAAAAAAAATCTAACTATTGCACAAGCTAAAAGGAAGGACAGCAGCTGCTAAGCTCAGGAACTTGCATCTGCTCATGCTCATAGAAAAGAAAAAGATACAAAGCAAACTACACTTATTAAGTAGACAGCTGCAGTGCAACTTGATAACAATTTGCTGTATCTAATCGTAAAGGTTGCTTTTTTGTTTACTGACCGATGTTACTAAACCAATTGCTTGATACCGGTATCGTTTGAAATTAAACAGCATACGAATGTTGTTTGTTGCATAACTTTAATTGGAAGATCACGCTGCTCGTTTATATAAATTAGGAGCAAGGTCTTTTCTTCTTAACTATAAATAAATATATCGTAAATAAAATCAAGACAAAAGTTTTTTCAACGTTTTCATTTTTTAAATCTTGTTTCAGATTTTGAATATCGCTGAATATTAGCAACACTGGAAGCTAATAGCCACTGCGAAAAGGTATTTTTTTCTTTATAATAAATAAATAAATACTTAATAAAATAAATTTAATTTGATAAAATCAATTTTGTTGAAAAATATCTTGCTACAAATCGTACTTGTCATGTCCCTCGTGCGCGCGCTTGACAGATCGTAAAATTAAATAATCATGCATAACGTGATCGTATTAACATAGTACCAAACTACCTACACCATTTCAACAATGCTACTAACGTAGCGAGTGAAGCGTGGAACCACCGGCGCGGTGGACCAGGGAGCCGCAAAAAATATACGAAATTGTTACAATGTCAACTCAATGGAATGTTTCGGTGGCATCATCAAATCTAAAAATAGTCACGACTCTGAGGCACGTTCTAGAGCCCACTATCATCCTGCTCGTGCCAGGCAGGATCCAGGATGGTACTGCGCAATTGTCCTCTCAAACAAGACAAGTGCTCGACACTATCTTGCTGGTTGCGTAATGCAATTTTCACTAGCCGCACAATCACTCTACCAATGCATACCTAAAATACCTACTCGAATATAGCTCGATACCATGTAAGGTTTAAAAATTATTAGAGTACTAACTACCTACGTATAAACTAGTAATCAATCGTCTTGATCAAAATTAAATCAAAGTAACAAATTCATTTCGAAAAATAATGACGTGCATATTATTTCGTCATGCGTAATGTGCAAAGCTAATTAATTTGTTTTGAGAGAAGAATTATTCAAACAATATAGACTTATACCGGAAATGTAGGCCGATATAGGAAAGTTATCGAAAAATCCAAAGCAGGTGTACTCGTGTATAGCAAAAATTAGGGCAATGTGTCGTCGGGTATATCATAAGCGCCTATTACCGACAATCAGACGGCGACCTTGCTGCTCGTTGTCGCAAATCGTGGGGAGCAGATTGCCATCCTCCATATCCTTTTGCACATCATTATAGCATACTCCAGCTATGCCAAGGGGCTTGGCGCTACCTATGTGTACGACATGATTCACAAGCCCAACAAGGCTGTATTTAAACTGATTAATATCATTGGAATTTCTTAGCAAGCACGAGAACACTTGAATACATCAATATAATCTATTGTTGTATTGTTCTCAAAATGTAATTCAGTCAGAAATGACTCAGTTTTACAAATGATCGATTCGGGTAATTAATACTTGAATTTATTCAGTGAGCCATCCAAAAATGTCTAGGTAAATATAAGTATAGACCACATCATAAAAAGAAAGGTCATTAAATTTATGGACTGTGTTATTTCAAACTCAAGATGACGTGAATGTTGATAATGTAGGCTTTCATGATAAAATAGCTACTGATTTAAGGTGTAGTAGTATTACCGTTCCTATCTTAATAGCCAAACAACAATCCACAGAGCACCAGTTTATCATGACTTGTTTATATACAATTCAAGTGTTAATAAAAATGTTATGACACCTCGAAGAGAAAGCCTCTTTCTAACGAAACAGCTTTTAAAAACTAGTTTGGCTCAAGTGCTTAACTAAATACAAGTGTTGATAAACGTGACACTTGAAATTGTGTGTTTAGACTGGGCCTTATAAAGAAACCATGGGTAAACTTTGTCACCTTCGTTTTGTTTGTAACAAACTTTGCGGTGTCGAATAACGTAAGCATGGTAATTGTATTATGGTTTTAGAAGTCCTTTTAACCTTTTAAAGCTGGTGTAAATTGCTGAGAGTTAATAAACACAAGTGAGGTCAAAGCAGATAAGTTTATGCCGCCACACTCGTCAGTGGAAACGACACATATCTTATTATATCGTTAAATTTAGATGCGTTGCAAATTGCTACCTCTCACCACGAGCCACCGGCGGCAGGTGCGATAGTACAGACTCTATCCGCGCGATGTTAATTGGCCCCTTACCGTTTGATATACGCCATAACTTTGTCTTCCGATAAATAAATCCTTTAATCAGTCTTTTATCGATGACGCATACTACAGCTACAAGCAGTAAAATTTAAGAACCGAGGTGAACCGGAGACCTTTTATTAATATTAAACTTCTTGCTAAATTCGTTTCCAAATATAGATGATAAAACAAACTAAACTGTAATCGAACCGAACAACACGTACTACGGGGAACGGTGAAACAGAGTCAAAACGGAAACAATGATTGGAATCTGGGCTTCTGCGTACTGTTATTATTATAATGTTGGCGGTAGTTTTAATGTTAGAGTTCATTCTCTGTCATCTATGTCCCAACGTCACGGTTGGCGAGAGTGGTTGCGTGGCTGACGAGCGTGTTAAACATTGTCCGTCGGAATTAGTCACATTCATTCACAAATTAAAATTAGCGGAAGCTAACTGTACCCTGAATATACTACGGTAAAAATGCGCACCTCTATCGATCTAAACTAGTCAGTTAGATACCTATTGCGAGAAACTACAGTGACCCCCTATTACGATAATGGAGTGTGTTGATACTAGGCTGAATGTAGGGCACGAGCAAACTATTGCGTGACGAATGTAGGCAAGTCGTTCTCACTGGTACTGTTGTGCCCGCTAATCGGTCGGCGTCATCATTTGTATCCGTCGAGAGTTCTCGATTTTAAACGATAAACATGACAAATTGAATCTTCACTTGGGAAAGACACGCAAAACCCTAACTACCTGTTATTTCATTTAAGAGCAATATAAATCTAATCTATTAGCTTTCGAAAGTTAACTTGGTAAAGTGAATAATACTACTGCAATACGGTATAGGAAACAGGGTAAATTGCGTTTTTGCCAACGACCAGCGGAAACCCCAAAAATAGTTAAGACGATTATCACTAATCAAACCTATTAGCAGAGTTCATTGAGCAATGATTACTTAATTGTAAATGTCAAGAACAACTCTGAGAACAAAACGAACTCGTCAACTCACCACAAAAGCAAACCCGCATCGCGGTCTATTGTTTTAGAGCTTTTAAGGATGCTTACATGAGTATTGTTTGAGTCAGTCGCAACCCTTAGCTCAGAGTCAACAACTACATCATTCATCACTCATAAAAACAAAAGTGGCTTTTGATTCAACAATGTATATATGTATATGACGACGTCTGTTAACTTGGCCTTTATTACAAGTATTTTGAGTACAAGAATAATTATTATAAAACTGTCACAAACTCGATAACGACCGGATAAAGCGCCAGCATCTTCTACGTGAAGGATTTCATTGTTAATGAATTGCGTTACATACACTCATGTTCTCAGAAGTGTGTATTATTGCGATATGATCTTGCATCCCGGCGCCACACCATAATGTACGATGCGCATTGCGGTTCTATGGTTTTCACGCATGAGGTTATTCCCACGCTATCAGCTGGTTTACGCGCGGGCGCACTCACGCAGCGGTCCGCGACGCTAGCGCTACCCGTGACACCGGTTGTCCGGCGACTGATACCGATGAAATGCAGATTCCATGAATATGCAACTCATGACAACTGCTGGGAGAACAGGAATTTATGGTATCTACTATAAAATACAATTTTGAAACACATTTTCAAAGTTGAAACATAAATGATCAAAAAGAATGGAGTGAAGAACCGTTAGGTACTACGAGTACGTCCAACAGTGATAAAAGATGATTTATTGACAGTTACGATGGCGCCCTGGAGAGTAATTTGCACTGCGCAAAAACTTTATTGCCCGCATTCAATGGTCCAGCATTGTCGATCGCATACTGTGCACTTCCCGATAAAGATGATTGTAACGGATCCATCCGGTGCTTTCTATTAATCTAAGCATCATTTGGTTCACTGACTTCTATTGATAAATTTGTTTAAATTTAACTCTAGCCAGCTTCTCGTTAAATTTTATTTTTATTACAACAACAGCTATGCTTAGCTTTTAGAGAAATAAAACAGCGGTAGATAACAGTACACCAAATGAAATCTATTTTCTTTGACTGATACCGTTACCCACTGTTGGTAGAGACCAGCATAATCAGATGTAACCGATTTGAAGAATAAGGAAGAGACCTCTACTTACTAGAACAGTTGTTTTAGAAACCTCTTAAATCGAGCCCTTCCTGATAACATAATTTTCGCTGGATGAGCATTTTACCACGATCAACAAAGTAATGCGGCAGAGAGCGGTGCTCGTTTCACTATTAGTTGAGGCGGCATCTGATAACGAAGCTATTACCCAGCTAATTGCCGCCCTATGTGGACCGTCCATCTAATGCTTCTATTACTGAGAACAACACTAATCATATCACACTACATGGATTTCAACAAATAATATAAAACAAGCAACAGTTCTTAAATAGACCGACGAATAGCACGAGCGAACTGAACTTTAGATAAACTAATAAGAACAGTGTACCTAACGGTGCTACGCCACATGCCGTCATCATGAAAAACTGATTGAACAGATAAGAGGTGACGAGGCTCGACGAGCGAGATTCCTTATCGCAGAGCATGAAGGTAGCAGGAATTATATACGGAGAAAATGTTCTTGACTGGTGGGTTATCTTAGAGGGAAATTAAGTGAATGCCTTAAAAATGGCATGACCCCTGTGCCTAGTGTAGTAATTGAACAAGTTTGCCTTGTGCTAACGGTAGAATGCGAGGCACGGCAGCAACAACTATGAAACTCTAACGACTACAATAATCATGGTAAGCATCATCAATGGGGTGAAGACCTACGTTATAAAACAGTAGTTTTTCATTCTTCTAAGTAGTACAATGTCCGGCATCCCTAGAGCTTCATTGTGCGGCGTTAACGGAATATTTGCAAAGCTTAGTGTTGATCGCAACGTGACTAGTGTAGTGAGTTCAGTTCAGTCAGATGTAAACTAGGCATCGTATAGATAATGCTAAGGCTGGATTAGATTATAAATGGCATCATAAGACTGGGTGGCGCGTATTTTAATAGAATGGACGACAACTCCGGATATTATAAGGTCTAAAGCACAACTTGTACTAGGTTAGTTACCTATCTAAAACAAAGTAAACGGCCGAGTAAGGAAAAATTATGCATCAATAAAATTAATACACTAAAGCGACACAGACAGAGGTCGGTACTCGGTCAGTACTTAAGCTTCTTACTAAGCGTAATCAGCAATTTTCCTTTCTTTCCCGGACGACAGTAATCCGGTCTAGCAATATCGATTGCTTGTAGGCAGAGGCAGGTAATGCGATTAGCGCGAATTGCCGGGAGCTCTGTGCTTTCAATGAGCTCCTTATATTTTTCAATTGAAAAGGGACCACCTGATAGTTTTGAAGTGGATATCTACATACATAAGATACAGTATATATACGAGTATACAGTATTAATCAACACAGCCAATAAAATACCATTCCAAGATCCGTTTATTTGAAGCTGATAAATGATCTCTAACAAACAATGCCAGAGCAACGGAATCAAAGATAACGAAGTGTCATCCCAAGAGCTTTCTCTTCAGATAGTACATATAAATCACAGCTAGACACGAACTTACGGTAACTTTGTTATCAAATACAGTTATATTGAGATTCATTGATGATGCTATTATATTTTGATTATGTTAACTTAGTTTCGTTCCCACGGTTTACTTATGTATTTTGTTCATTGAGCAGGAAACAAAAAGCTGTCAATGAAAATCTTACGATTCCAAATATTATGCAGTGACGTTTTTAGCTTAAAAAGTAATACTAGGAATAGTTAAATAAATCTAGAGAAATTAAAATGATGATTTCCGAGATAATAACCTTAACCTATTAGGTGAAAACCAATTTTGACGAAAAACTGGTCGCATATTTTAAAAAGACGCTAGTTTAAAATTTGCTTTATGATAGGAACCTTGAACACAGATTTATAAATTGGCCGAGCCACAACGACAATTTGAACCGTAGATGCGTAATGGCTTTAACATTGACTTTGGCAAAGAGATGATGTCCTTGTGTTGAATTAGCGTTCAAATTACGAACACCTGTACTTACAGCGTGTATGAATAACATGTGACCTCACTGCAACCATCACCAACAGTCGTAAAGTTTTATTACCCGCAACAACTATTCCGACAAAATGTATAAGTTTTGCCTTTAAGCCTTTAGTGATGTCATCTTTGCAATTTATAACAGTGCCAACTTTCATGATTTTAACGAGGGTGACCTTATTCGAACATGTATTTGGGATGCCAAGAATTTATATTGCCAAAACTACACAATCTTTAAACTCACGATGGTAATAATAATTAATGTACCAGTTAATGGAGAGGAGCAGCAAAGGCAAAAGCTTGTTTTCAATTCAGTGGCAGGAACTAAGTTGGAAAACTCTTGACTGACGAGAGATTTCCTTGTTTTGTTTTGAAGCGTCTCTCCCCTCGCAACGAGTACTTGCTCGCACACAACACACGATGAAGGTATTGTGTCGGAAAGATTGTATGGGGAGTTTAAATCGACTCATTAAAGCCACCGCAGAGTAATTGTCTGCATTTCCCTTCTACACGTTATCATTCCTAATTTCTCGGGGGAGATCGAAATCATCTTCATGACCGGATATTACTTTAGCAAACTTGCAAAGTGTCGACAAATTAGCTTTCGCTGTTTTAAAACAAAGTTTTTAGCGAAGCATTAATTATAAAAAAGAATAGCAATAAACTAGAAATGTTACTTATGCACAGAGCCCTGTAAGGACCAATGCATACGCATGCCATTCAGAGCCGCAATCGGTTAATCGATTAAAGGTGTTATATTGGCAGGCACACAAAGGTTGCGTTTGGACACGGAGCCTGCCCCGCCACAATGGGGTTTAACTCGCTCAGTCGGCGCCCGTCGCCGGCCTGATGGAATGCTAACACAATAGCCAGTGCACCAAACTCGTTTAGGGGAATTCCAATCCTCATGCCCTCATTCTGTTTTCTTTGGATAAATCGAGCACCATTTTTTATTCAAAATGCACGCTGTTTCAATAACTTGGGAACTAAGATACTTACTTCCACATTGGTACGAAAGGTCTATAAAAAACACAAATACATATACTTTTTAGACGGTTATGAAATAGACATAAAATCCAAGAGATTCCAATAACAATGAAACTCTCCGTAACAAATTCACAGATTGAATCCAATATCCCAATCTCAAATACAATTTATCAGCGATTGATCAAATAACAAAGAGAGAGGGCGTCCGGATTTGTGTCACTTGAAATAGTGCGTGTCAATCTCCAATTGAACTTATTAAATTTACTCCATCTGCTGTGGTATAAGTGTGATTTATTCCCATTTAAAACACGTCATCTATTTCGTAAAATACATTGAGAATCAAAAATAAGGTATTATAGATGAGTCAAGTGGTTCAGTGGATCAATTTGGAAAAACTCTTATTTTTTGCCAATATTGCCAAAGGTCTTGCGAAGCTTTGGCAATATTGGCAAAAAATAAGAATAAAATGATTAGTTTAGCCTATATTTCGCCTGTTATTTGCTACCAGTTTTACTTTTCCAACCCACGAGTAGTTTGAATACGTAATAGGTATACAAGACTTCATTATAAAAAAAAAATACGGGTTGCACTCCGGGAGCGCCGGCAGAAGTGAAAACTTGATTATTAACGTTGAGCATGTTTGATATTTTGGAATGGTTAGGGGGGGCTTGTTTGTTATTTGGCACGCTGTAACATACACGAACATTCGCGCAAGCGCCCTGCGCTGCCTAAACGAAACAGTAGGCCCAGGCATACATTTTCGCCGCGCCGTAGAGAGGGGATAGCTGTCTACTCTCCATCCGTCTTACGCTTTTTCGATCAGGTCACGTGTCCTGACGCGCTGACGCGAGTTTAAGATTTTATACCCATTACAGAAAAAGTGCTCAACGCCGCTAAAGAAGTTTTCACTTCAAAAATGTTAGTTATTTATTTTTCTTCGGTTTCCTTGTCCTTGACATATAATTAGATAGCTATACTAATTCAGGAGGTATAAATAATGCATTCTTGGTTTAAATCTTAACGTGGTAATGCATCGCAGGGCACCTTCCTGACGTGCGTGATCTACGAGGCAATGCTTTGTTATAGGCGATGGTACTATAGACCACTTGACATCAGGTGGGCCATAATATGCTTGTTCCATAAGCTAGTTGTATAAAAAAAAGATCAAATAAAATAATAAAACGATTGAGTCTTAAAATACCGTTGCGCCAACAACTATTTGAAACTAGGTTATATAGGCTGGTTGTATCCAATCGAAATAAAATACACTTGAAATATCCAATGATCTATTAATAAGACTAAATCAAATTTGTAGAACAGTAACTAATATGCTTTACTTGTTTCAGATACAAGTATGAAGAAAAACAGAAATTGTCAGAGTGGCTGGTGGGTGGTGCTGCTGACGGCTACGTTAGCCGTCCCAGCCATGACAGAGGCTAGCGTGGGCCTCTACAACTCAAAGCTAAAGCAAGTCACCACTTCCAGTACGCTCAAATGGGCAAACCAAAAAAAAGAAGCCATGGTCAACTACGTCGTTGGATCTGAATCTGAACAAGGTACGAACGATTTTATTTTGTATTTACTTAATGCGAGATGACAATTAGAATTTATAATAATTGCTATACTAGTTGTACTAAAATCTGATGTTTCTTTCCAGGACCCATATACCTTTGCAGAGCCCGTCATCAGGGAGACATGCTTCTGGGTCAATTGAAACCGGATTACTCTTCTTGTTTAGTTGGCGGAAGCAAGCATGATGTTTTCGAAGTTCTCGAGAATATAGAAAACGCATCTTTGATTGACTGGCAATCTTGGTTCAAGTTTAACTCGAAACCTAACGGGGCTGTAGTAGTGGACTCCTCGTTTGACTCTGTTTTTATTGGCCGCATCAAAAAACCAAATGATAATTCTCATTACATTGGAAAAATTGCCTATGAAAGTGTTATTGGAGAGTTCAAAAGTTTTACTGATGAAACGAATGATATAATAACAGATGATAATGGAGAAATTCTTGTAGAAATTGAACCTGTCAGCTACAAGTTAGAGAATGTGGTGCTGGATATGAGCACAGAGCACGTCACGCAATCAGATCCCGAGATTTTGGATGAAAGAGTCTTGCGAAATGACGAAGAAGTTGGTGCAACGGTCACAACGGAAATCCCTTATTCCTATGATTACACATTGTCTTGGGGTCACGGACATGGTATTGCAATCGGATTAAACACTTCAGTTGAAATGGCTGACGGAACACAGTTGCCTCAAATCCAATGGGCTAACCAGTACACTGAAAAGAGAACGTTACTTTACAAACTAGAACAATTTCTTGAACCTGGTACTGCGTGTAATGTTACATTCAGAGGAAATATTACAGATCGTGACGTGCAATACACTGCTAAGTTAGTAACTTTATACAAAGGTAAAGATTCACGATCGAGGCAGATGCGAGGGCAACGTATTGAGAACATCATGGAAGTGGAAGCGGTCTATGGAGAAATATATTTTGTTGGAAATAACAGTTTAGTACCTACAACTACCACCACCACTACGACGACGACAACAACAACAACAACAACTCCTGTTCCTGAGACAGTGCCGCCTGCGCCGGAAGAAAATGATATTGCAAGTCCTATCAAAAAACCAGAGTCATCACATGAGATGGACACCGGCGACATGATGGGCGACAGCAGCGAAGACATGGTTAAAGTTCCTCCTGTTAAGGAAGACAATATTAACAGGGCTGAAGTCGGTGGCCTCGGAAGCAATCCCAACGGTGCCGTTACTAAAATACTCACCGTCGCGTTACTTGTTCCAACTTTCATACTTTTACTCTAAAAAGCAGAGTTATTCCCTTGTAAATATAAATTGAAAATATATCACTAAATATATAGTTGCTTTGTCCTTGATCATTCTTTTAGTAACCAAGCTTTACGCTGTTATTTGGTTCGGGTGAGAGCTCGGAGTTAACTTGTAAATACTTAGAAATTTGTTCTCCAACATTCCTGTTATGTGATTTCATTCCAGTTTGTTATATGAGGAGCCAAAATAAATCGCATAACTGTACATAGATATTTGTAAATAGATACGAAAACGAAAGTCGCAGAGCGACAAAGAGGATTTTGCTATTAGACGAAATGGCAAATAGTGACATCATAGATATTAGTGATGAGCGGAATAAGATACTGTTACCAACCTTGTATTGTAATAACAAGTAAGATTATGTAGAAACAAACCATAACAACTCCCTTAATGTGATAACTTTAAATAGTCATCCAAATTCAAAACAATTCTCGAATCAACATTACGTTACCTTTAAAAGATAATAATTATGTACAAACTAAGCCTAATATAAACATAACAAAATGCGCGTTTGTCCATGTTCATTTTAAATAGAAACTTTTATTTTTCGTAGTTAGAGCACGAAATATGTTACGCTCAATCAATAAAGCACATCTATTTAGTACCTCCTGTTTTATAGTTTTTAGTATTTTTTGTTAGATTTAGTTAAGTTACAAGAGTTTAAATTCCAGAATTAAAAGATATTATTATCTAATAAGTCTTTATTATAAAATATCTTATTTATTTTGTTTTTATTTTAATAGGTTACATGATGTATTAGTTTGTAATTTAAAAATCATGAATGAATGCAAGAATAATATCATAAATTATAACTTTGATAGCCTACATCCAAAGTTATAGTTAAGAGACACATGGTAGCTAGAATCTCTAAAAAAAAACTATATTTTAAACATTCATCCCTCCGTTGAATAACATTTATTTGTAGAAAGTCTGTATGTAGTGAAGGTAACTGGTGAAAGTAGGTCATAAATCAAACGTTTGTTAGAATGCTTAGCTGTGTTTGTCAGTGTGTAAAAAAAATGATATTTTTGTATGAATTGATCGGTGTAATTCGCCTTAATTGTAAGTGATCCCCATTGTCCTTCTTCTTTTCTATAACGCTGATTTCAGTTTTAATATTGTCTTAATTTTATATAATTTGTTTCAAACAAATATCCCACCTAGTGTACCATAAACGATAAGTCTTAAATCATATTTTATAAATCATAGTATTTTTAACCTTTAGCTTTCTTTGGTAAACTTTGTTCAACTGGTAAAATAGTGTAGTGGGTAATTAATAACTTGTACCTACTTAGGTACTTACTTTAACGTTGTATTTTCCAAAATTGATGTCTATCTCTTTCCTACTACGTACTACGTATTGTGCAAATAAAACTGCTTCTCTTCTAAAAAGTAGGCAATTTAAAAGTATTTGCTATTGTTATTCAATAAACAAAAACCTGAATAAAGTAAATGAATCTCATGGCATCTACATTTCTTTGCGAAGCATAATTGTGATGTTTCATGTAAGTTTTATGTTTTAAATCATTAAAGTGTAATAAAATTATAAATTGTTTTAATGGCTTACCTTCTAGTTACCCCAAATTATCTTAATCGTGATCTTAAGACTAATTAATCGAGCGAGCGAAGCGATCCAACATTTAATGACCAACTAGGACGAAGTGGAACTTTCAAGATTTGATGACTATTAGAATTATGATATGAGTAAAATCGGTAAGAGCTCATTGAAATCGGGATCCAAATATTTAGGAAGGTATTTAGTTATACAAGCATTGCAGTCTGATATGAAAAAGGATTTATTAGTATTAGTAGACAGACATCAATGTTCTAAAATGATTTTTATATACATATATTGTTTTGTTAAATACACAACGAAAATAGTTAGATTTGAAAACCCAAAAGGAATTCAGATAAGGATAGACTGGGATAGACATTGCGCGATCTTTCATGTCTGAATTGCTATCTATAAGGTAGAGTACATAGGACATATTATTATATACCATATACCTACACCATATACCTATATGTTTTATAGTAAAAACTTCCGCTTCACAAAGTAAGTTTGTGTTTTCGGTATCAGTAGATATTTTATCAGCCCACGAACCTGCGGTACCTTTTGTTTTATTGCGATGTCAACATTAAAACTTTCATTGTTTTTTACCCTAACTTACCACATTGTTTACTTTTTTAACACGAATGCGTGACTTTGCTGCGTGACGAACGCGCCCTTGTATTTCCTACTTGCGTCCCATATTTTATTTCAACATAAATCTCTCAAAGAAAACTAAATACTATACTTGTAAAAACGTTCTGTAATGAAGTTAAATTCAAACCATTTTCTAATGTAGGTACTAAATCATACAATTTTGCTTTAATTAACACTGATGGATGATTTGTCGATAAACTGTCGATGTCTTGGTTAGCTGCACTCCGTTAGACACCCGCCAATGGAAAATGTTAAGAATGCGTCAATCATGAATGTCTGTATAAATTATTGATAGTACGACAGAAAGCGGGTTATAATTGACGAAAGGAGATAGTGCGTTATTTAATAAAGATTAATATAGACTAGTAATAGTTATTATATAAATAAAGGCAGTTTAGTTAAAGAAAATATAAATCCAAACACATTCAGTGATCTGATTCAAAACCTATAAGCAGGTATAGGCAACTTGTTAGGTATAGAAAGACTTCGATGTTGGACAAAATGTAGGCATCAACTTGGATGAAAATAATAATTGCTAATAAAATAACCATTCGAACATAAAACAGACTATAGAAAAGTGCCTAGTACGAATCCCATTAAACGCAGATAGCATAGATATGAATCATAAAAGAAAATTTGTCCGTACCCTTGTAATGCCGACCCTCAAACATCCCTCGGAGACGACCTTCAGTCTAGGGAGGGTTTACACACGATGTACTCCGAGAGAAGGAGGGGATAACAACGCATGAAAGGAGAAAGGGTGCCTGCCTAGTACCTACAATCGAGAACACTACAACTTTCATGGATTATGAAATATCTACCATTTGTGAGTACTTAACTAAAAAAAATTTTTAACTTATATATTATGTATTTGTATTTTGTATTTATTGATTTACTTTATGACGGTTGACACCAATAACAATAATTATAGATATTATAGACAGAAAGAAAAATAAAAATAAAAAAAGCATAAAAATGTTTGGTCAAATAAATCAATTGTAAAATATAATACAAAATGTCAGGACAATCATCACAATAAATTAGAAATTCACACACAGCTATACATCACGCACACAGAATCTCAAGCATTCAGACTTAATTTTCATCTAGCCATCCTCAAAAGATCACACCCTATATGAAAGTACAATGGCCACTAAATCATCCTGTATAACCAGCGTATATTTCTTGTCTGTTAAACTTAGTAACTAGAGCTTAGACAAGTGATGCCCATAAAAGCTCGTTGAGTGCGTAAGTACTTAATTGAGTAATATTGTATTTTTAGCTTAATTAGGTAGCTCTTGTTTGTCAGTGATGTTACTAGCTATGATGATGTGTGTATGTGTGTGTATAGAACACGCTGTAATTAGTAGAGTTGGCAAGGTAAGGTAAGTATAAATACAACTCTATTACCTAGGCAAGTGACGAGTTATTTACTAAATACAATTATATTATGATAAGCTTAAAGAACTATATACCTATAGCTGAATAACAAAGCGGCAACCCTGACTTTTTAAGTCAGCACTGAAGGTATGGGTTTAAATATATAAACCAAGGGATGAGAAAAGTTCAGATCCCTGACATTTAGACCCATTGGGCTGAGGTAGGCCACGGAACACCAGTCCACCCTACAACGCCCCATAAAAAGACCATTCGTTGCGGCAGCACGCATAAAATAAAAGATTGCAAGCCCGTCTACTCTAATGTTCGGTAAGATCGTAAAGATGAAACGCCACTCAATAAAGTTTCATAGTAGTACCAGTACTATGCTGTATAAATGAACTTTGACTTTATTATATAAAATATGTATATTGGTATCATAAGTTTATTTGGATATGATATCACGATTGCAAGTTAAAATAATAACAGAGAGGATAGGTAAAGATACAGATGACGTAATCTTAGGAGCCAGGAGCAATGATAGTGTCAAGATCAAGGATAACCAGGTATAATGTACTACGCTCAAGCTGTCGTGTTCCGAAAATTCACTTATGCCGCTTGAACTATGGGTAAGTAGGTACACCTACTTTAGAGTGTTGATTCGGCATTCATACAGTGCGGTCGTTATTAGAGTGGGACTAATTAACGAAACGCGTAAGACCCTGGAATTTCATGGCGTTTACGATGTCTTGGAAAAATATTTCACAGAATACCTACTGGGAAGTACAGTGGCTTGACATAGCGCGGCGAGGCGGGTGCGGCGGGCGTCGAGCGGCCCCAGCAAACTGCGAGACGATTTGGGGTTGAATTTACTTCCCCATTAGCTCGATGGGTCAAAGTCAATGAAACTAACAATAAGTATGTATCTTAGAATGCTGAATACATAAGGGCCTAGATGATCAATGAATCCTTATGGACATGGCATGACAATAAGTAATAAAATATTTACATTAAACCAGCAGGTTTCTGTTAGATCATCATAAAATAATATGTAGGTAAGTAAGTACTGAGTATATTACTTCGAGAAACATTTCAAAACGTTTAGGAGGCATCGCTCTGGTATGTACATAAATAAAGTAGAAACCAATAGAAAGGCTTGAAACTCCCCGTTCGACTTCATAACTTATAGGACGACAGATGTAGGAAACGGCCTGACACAATGCGATTGTAATACTCTCGCTAGCCTGAAATACCGACTTCGCTTGGGTTTGTTTAATCATGCAAAATATGCTTAGGTGAAGGAAAACATCGTGGGGAAACCAGGTAATGCCTCTCTAGGCTTACTGGCATGGGTATAATGTATTATTATATATTTGGATGTGCCTCTTTTAGATAGGAATCCAAGCCGTAGTTTGTTGCCTGTTCTGCTACGCTTGGTCGCGTGGAACTGGCACCTAGACCCACCTAGCTTTAAGACGTTTCAAAGTGATCCTTGTGATACCACTGAGCAAAGAAGTTTTGAATTTGATAGCTTATCAACGGATATTCAGTAGGCATTTACTAGAAACCGCTATTGTTCCAGATTTATAAATAAACGCACAAACAATTTTTTCAAATGTAAAGAACGAGAAAATACAGTCGACAGACTCTGAAGAAAAGTACCTGCCAAAGCACAGAATAAATAGGTGCCTACGAAGCAGAAAATAAGGGCACATAAATCAGAAAGGGTTAACCATAGCTATACGAAACACAATGCATAATTTACTTGGTTTAACAATGAACGTTTGTGATTAGGTAATCCAATAGTTTAAGGAGAGCGGAGAAATGAAATTTAATATACTCAGCATCGTAATAAATGAGTAGGTGGTTCTCGTCATTATCGTCCTATTATTAAATGACGACCTAATGGACTGTGTAGGCGAGGCAATAAATGGGTAATTTAATTAAAAATCCAGCCAAACTTGTCATCAGATTCTGTCATTCATACCTACAGAATCTCTATGTAAGAAATTGACTGACCTTGTCTTCGAGTTAGGTACTATGTACTGTGTTGGACAATTGGTTAGTTATCCATTCGCTAGACTAAGCATTAGTTCAATACCCACCAACAAACATTGATGTGTTTGTTCTCTGTCTGGGTGTTAATTTGTATTATACGAGTAAAACTAACAACAATAAGAAGTGCAATAATTTTGTACCAAGCTATGCATATTTTGGGCGAGATAGCATTGTATGTAAATTTCCAAAAAAAAATATTTCTCGTCGAAATACTGCCCTTGTGCAAGACGTGTTGCACCCACGTCTTGCTTTCAGCTAAATTTAAAAGCTCCAGAAATTATGTGTTTCTTTTCACCGGAGGCGTAGCGCAGACAGGTTCTTTGTGAAGACATTTCAGCTCAGTTCAAAGGTAGTTGGAGGCGGTTTAATTATTTCCACACGCAGGGGACGGACGGGAAGAAGGCTTTCTTAACGATATTCCACTTCCACAAACGTCCGAGCTGTATCAGGGACGGGGAATATGTTTTGTGTGGTGAACAAAATATGTGATGTGTGGTGAACGCAATAGGCCATCATTAGAATGTCGTGGTTTAGAATTCAGTGTTAGAAGAACGACTGAAGTTATTATAAAAAGCACCCCACGCTTTTTGTACAATAATATAAATTTTCAATTGATTATTACAGTTTTATTTTTAACTTTTTAGTTCAATTTGTTATAAAAGCGTTTTTTTTTAGTTTTTTAAACTATAATTTATTAATTGATAAATGGTCGGCTACGTCCCCTGGAACTGAAACAACGCTTTTACGGATAGTCCCCACGGCTCTCCCGCGGGCGGGATGCCTGCAAGGTTTGTTTGCATACGTGTGCCTGTGCACTGTGCAATCGACGTGCTTTTAAACGTTTTCTTTGAAGTACCCAGTTAGTTAGGAATAAGGTTTTCACAGAACTTAAATATTGCATCTGATGTTATTTCGTAATAATGTTGATATTTATTAGATATAAATTTTAATTACACAAAGAAACTTACAATTAAACAAATATTTACAAAATGTACAAAATACCCAAGAAACAGTTGAGCTATCTGCAGATCGTTACAAACGATCTAGAGATAGCTCAACTGATATAAATGATTTATGTAGTATTTAGGTATTCTTGTATTTTTATTATAACATTGTGTTTGATTGATAATTATTTTTATACATAAGTACAAAGTCAAATTAAAACGGCATCAAACATTTATTTTAGAAAATTAACTTGAGATGATTCTGATGTTTAAAAATTACGAGAGTATTACCAACATAATGTTTATACTTCCTACTGTAACAACTGAGAAACAAAATAAAAAGTTGCAAAACGTTGGGCTCGTCCGGGATTTGAACCCGGGACCTCTCGCACCCTAAGCGAAAATCATACCCCTAGACCAACGAGCCACCTGATCAGTCGCTCGAAATAGCTAACTACACTGCTTTGACCGTCGACCAAAAGCCAACGTCATATTTGTTATTATTACATACGTACATGTCCATGTTAGGTAGTTTAGCAAGAGTTTATCAATTTTCAACAGTCAACAGTAAAATAATGACACGCGACAACATTACATAATTTATATCAAACTTCTCGTAGCGCCATCTAGTGTGGAGTAGCCAGTAAATTTTTCCATTTCAGATTATAATTTGTTCTAAATGTTATTATTACATTATGAAAAAAATATATATTATAATTATATAATAAAAGAGCGGTGGCCAACTATAAATAACAAACATTCAATGATAAAGCAGTACTAAGGCCGACCTATAGGATACCTAGGTAAGTATGTATTTTGATTTGTCATACATAACTCAAATCTTATAAAATAGTCCCTTTGCTGAATCACCAGACCACTGTGACTAAAGCAGTGAATCACTTAATATTTATTAATGATTAGTACGTATTCAAAGCATTAATTGTAATTATTATTCATGAAATAAATGGTTACGTTTCGTTAGAACAACAAACTTCTTGATTGTGGAAAAAAAAACAATTTGTTAGAACGCCTTACTTCTCAGAAAATAGAGCAATAGTACAAAATGTACCATTAGTAAGTACATAGATATCGTTGGTACCTAACTACAATATTAGGGCAAATAATGCGATAATAAATAAATAAATTAAAAAAAATCCCGTCACAAATTCCTTAGTATAGTGTACATATCCTACTAGTCAAGCTATATATTTCATTTGATACCCATATTGAGGAAGTTGTGAAAAAATACTAATTCGCCATTTTGTGACGGCCGTCATCTTGGACCCATTTTCACCAAACATAGCTAAGAACACTCCCGCCTAATACACATTTCAAACAAAATCAAAATCGGTTCATCCGCTCAAGAGCTACGATGCCACACACACACACACACACACACACCCTCACCCACCCCACCCTCACACACAACTTATAACTCCCAGCCGTTTTTACGTTGTGGTCAGTGGCGTAGCTACCAAAGGGGACGACGGGGCGGGGAAGCGACCCAGGGCCCTCAAGCTCGGGGCGCCTCGGACTCTGACTTACAAATCTAGAATACGTCGAAATCGTAAGAAACGGTTTTACATAGTTTAGTTGGGGGGCTCTAGATAAACCACTGGTCAGGGGGTTTTAAAATAAATTAGGTTAGACGATAGACTCTAATTAAAACAAACTCCTCACGCACATCACGTCTCTTTCAAGATGGGAAGAATAGCTTCGCCTTGGTGTCAGTGGGTCGGCGCGTGCCTTGAACGCATAAATACGAGTCCCGAGGGAGACCTCCTGTTACGCATGACTATTGTTTGAAAACTGTTATGAGATGTGGCGCGATTATGAAGTACTGCTCTTGTGCTCTTGCTACAATTAAATTCTAAGCACTGGATGCAAAAAAGGCGAAGGTTTTATAACTAGTTAGTGTATTTATATCAAAACATGTAGAAAAATTCCCAAATAAAGTGTGGTACAAATAAAATGGCAAAAACACGGGCTCGTCCGGGATTTGAACCCGGGACCTCTCGCACCCAAAGCGAGAATCATACCCCTAGACCAACGAGCCGTGCTTTCAGCGAGCGAAAATAACGATCGCTCAGCATGACCATAATTAGGTACATCTTGATACTTTTAAAAATGCTGGTGGAACGTTCGGAAAGTTGTAGGTACTTCATTTTTATGCAAAGTTATATTGAAAACCCTAATTTAAAACTTGATTATTAAATATTTAGGGAGGGACTTAACAAGAATGATGACGTAATTTTCCAAGCATGTTTATTGTAATAAACAAAAAAGGTTTATCCCTAACAAATTAAACCCATACGAGACTCCTCAGAAACATTCCCTACAAATCTGTTTAAAGCGCCATCTATACTTAACTATAAAACTTACATTGAATAGTGCATATCAATGTAGTTTTGCCACTCATCAATAGATGGCGCTGTAAAAAATGTTACGTGAATCATCCTTTTATCCAAAACAATTTTTTTACATTTGTTTATCCTAAGTTATGAATCATGTTCAAATTCAAAACATATCCTTATAATTTAGTAAAAGTAATTAATTATTACAATCGTTATACCTTCTTACATACAAACACACAAACAGTTACACAGAGTACAAAAGTAAATACAAAAGTTCCATTACAGTAAAACAACTTATACATTACTATAGATTAATGCACCGCAGGTACATACTACAAACTAACATGCCTAAACAGTGGTATTCAAAACATCTTTGTTACATTATTTCCTTCATACTGATAGATGGTGTGATTTTCCCAAACATAATACTATTACTATTATATTCACTAGAAATGATTACAATCTTACCCATAACGCCAAGCTGCTGTGGAGAAAGAGGCGCAGCGTCACCACCCGACCCAATGGAGCCTGAAGCCAGTGATAGCCTCTCTCCGAAGCCTATGGGGCTACCCCTGCCTCCACTGCTAGCCACTGATCCCATGCCTGCATTATAAAATTAAGTAGGTGCCATGTTTTTAAGGATACTGCTGTTCTGCCAACTTGGTCAGTTTGTGGGCTCGAAAACTGTCATGTTCATCCTCATTACTGGCGGCTGTATGAAGATTTCGTTATTTAATTTTTTTATGCAACTAGCTGGTGCAACAAGTATATGGCCTACCTATGGTTGAGTGATAACTGTAATTATCTATAAGTTATCAATAACGGTCTACAGATAGCTTAACAGTTTCTTGTGTATTTTGTAAATTTTGTAAATAATTGTTTAATTGTAAGTTTCTTTATCGAAAATTGATTTGTGGATGAGTCCAGTTATCAACAGCGACTTACCACCATTAGGACTTCTCATTCTAGATATCCTTTTGTTAAGAGCTCGCTGTATCCTCGGATTGATTATAGGTTTGGCTCGCCGTCTTGCTAAATACCGTGAGAGCACTCCCACAACCACTGCACTTGTGCCAACCACACCTATACTCCATAAAACTACCTGGAAATATAAGAAGGGATCAAGTTACCTACGAAGATACCAAAGTTTAGTTTAGGTCCTGATGTATACAGAGGATCAGATAAAAAGGATAAGAAGATTTGCATGAAAACTATTTACTTACCAATTTCAACAATCACAAAACAATTCATAAACTTAGGCCCGTATTCCGAAACAGCGCTTGAGTCTGAGTCGAGCCTCAAGCATAGATTTTATGACAGTTCTCCATTGAAAAGTGTCAAAAATCTGTGCTTGAGGCTCGACTCAGACCTAAGCACTGTTTCAGAATACGGGCCTTAAACTAAAATCATATTTCAGCGGAATAAGAAGGCAAAAGCAAACAAATCCAATGATTACTTACCTTTTGTGTTGTGGTGAGTTGAACTTCGTTAAAAGATATAGCACGTTGCCAGTGTTTTAATTTATCAATTAATGGACTGGCTTGTAATAAAAGTTGCATTGTGAACTAGGGAAGCCGTTTTAACTGATTATTTACAAAATAATTCGTAAAGTCCTAGCACTTGTATAGGTTATCTTAGTTGTCAAAACATACATAAAGTTCTTTCACAAAGAAAATGCTCCTAATTATCTACTTTTTATGCATTGTAAATTGAGACTTTCTTCCTAAACATTACATAGATGCATTACAAGAACAAGTAAAACGAATAATGATGATTTTTATTATTTAATTATTGTGCGAAAATTCAAATATTCGCGCTACTCTCCAACCTTACACATGACATGACATTGACAAATAAACTAAATAACCAATCAATCAATGCTACACAGATTAAACAATCCCATCGAAAGATTGAAGATTATTTTTAGAAATATGTCATTGTCATTGCTGACACAATTTCCAAAATTTGACAGTTTAGCTTCTTCCCTTCTTACGTTTGACTACCAAGTTTGACTAGGCTTGATTGATTGAGTATGCGACAGCGTTGCCAGAAGGCTACTTTGGTAACCTTTTGTGCTACTTTTGGCATGCCTTATTATTTTTGCTGTTTTCTATAGCAATACTTCGTTCGTAACGAGAACCTTTTGAAACCTTTCTTTCACATACCATTTGCCTTGCAAATCACAAAATGACTAGAACTTCGTGCTTTGTCGTTCGATTCAGCTGATTCATTACTATATAAAGGTTCGTTTGCCATCGTGCCACGGCACGGCACGTCATCACATTGGTTGTGTCATATCGTTGTGTTGGTCGAGCATTTCAATGTTCGCTAGATAGAATATAATTTATAGTGTTTTCTGAAGGTAAAGGCACCACGGCACTCTGTAAAACGGGCGCGCTAAGTACTGATATTTGTTATTCAACGTCTCCAATCCAAGTTCAATGTATGGTATTTGGTTATTGGTTCACATCACCACCTAATGTTCCATCACATTAGGTGGTGATGTGGACACAGTTTTTGACGATCTAAAACTCATCACAGATGAATTTCGGCATATAGGTTTAGAATTAAATTTTTCAAAGTGCGAACTATTTATTTCAGATAATTTTGTGGACAAAAATTATAAAAAAAAAAAATACGGGTTGCACTCCGGGAGTGCCGGCAGAAGTGAAAACTTGATTATTAACGTTGAGCATGTTTGATATTTTGGAATTGTTAGGGGGGGCTTGTTTGTTATTTAGCACGCTGTAACATACACGAACATTCGCGCAAGCGCCCTGCGCTGCCTAAACGAAACAGTAGGCCCAGGCATACATTTTCGCCGCGCCGTAGAGAGGGGATAGCTGTCTACTCTCCATCCGTCTTACGCTTTTTCGATCAGGTCACGTGTCCTGACGCGCTGACGCGAGTTTAAGATTTTATACCCATTACAGAAAAAGTGCTCAACGCCGCTAAAGAAGTTTTCACTTCAAAAATCATTAATAAATTTAACAGTTTGGCTCCAAACATTACAATTGTAGATAAGTGTTCACTTCGACTCCTTGGTTCACCAATTCTTGATGAGTCCTTTCCGGCATTTGTAGATGAGAAAATTCAAAATTTTAACAGAACTTCGGACAGATTACTCAAAATTAATAGCCTTACAATTATTCGGTTTTGCCTGTTTGTGCCTAAATTTACCTACTCTCTAAGATGTTGTCAACTATGGAAACACAGTGAGCTGGTGGAAGGCTTAGACAACATTCTAAAGACTATTTTTTCATCGGTTTTGAATATTTCCTTGGATGACAGGGCATGGTCGCAGGCCTCCCTGCCTGTCAAATTAGGAGGCTTAGGTATTCGCAAAATTTTGAGTGTAGCCCTACCAGCTTTCTTGTCTTCCGTCTATAGCACTAGCTCTTTGGTTAAACAAATTCTATCTCAGTCTTTTTCGGCTACATCTGGTATTACTCTCCAAATTTCGTATCTAGACGAAGCTGGAAATGCTTGGCATAGTGCAAGTCCCAATACTACTCCCCCCAAATCTCTTTCGTCTCAACGGCAATGGGACGGGTCTCTGTGTGAGTTGACACGGAATTGTCTGTTACAAACGTGTTCCAGCTCTACAGATTGTGCCCGTCTTCTTGCTGTTTCCAAATTGGAGTCAGGTTATTGGTTACAAGCCCTTCCTTCATGTAACACTGGTACTTTAATGGATCCCGTCACGTTCCGTATTGCAACCTGCCTACGGTTGGGTGCGCCGTGCTGCGCATCTCATCGGTGCCAGTGCGGTACTGCAGTCGATCAGCTTGGGCACCACGGATTATCGTGTTCTAGGGCCGCCGGTCGGATATCTCGTCACGCCAGCCTTAGCGACGTCACCCGGCGGGCCTTTACAACCGTCAACGTACCAGCCGTTCTCGAACCGAATGGTCTGTTGCGTGACGATGGTAAGCGGCCTGACGGTATGACGCTTGTTCCTTGGGAGTTGGGGAGGCCACTTGTGTGGGACGCTACGTGTATCGACACACTTGCGCCTTCTCATCTGCCAAGGACATTCGTTGTGGCAGGCGCGGCGGCAGATCTGGCCGAGGATCTCAAGAGGCACAAATATGCAGGTCTCGACAGAGCCTACTTGTTTGCTCCTCTTGGGGTTGAAACTCTGGGTCCGTGGGGAACCGAGGCCTCGCGGGTCTTCAAAATTTTGTCTAGGCGACTGATCGAAGCGACGCGTGACCCAAGAGCTGGTGGGTATCTGGCGCAGCGTATAAGCATTGCTATTCAGCGTGGCAATGCCGCCAGCATCTTGGGGACGCTTCCGTCTGGCACTGATTTGGATCAGTTGAGCTATCTCTAGATCGTTTGTAACGATCTGTTTCAACCAACTTCTCATCACTTCTGATCTGTTTCTTGTGTATTTTGTACATTTTGTAAACAATTGTATGTTTCTTTGTGTAAATAAAAGTCATTTTAATAAAATTGTGGCTAAAGTGGGTAGGTTGGTAGGTACATATAATACCTCATGGCACGCTGCGTTCTCCAGTAGATAAATAATATTATATTTTATTAGTCAACTTGCTGCTGTTCGCCAAGAACTCTCAATGATTTATTTAATTTTTGTTGTAAAAACATGAATATTTTCGTGGCTTACTTCGTTCTCTTCGTTCGCTGATACTAAGCTTTGTATTTTTGTATTTTCTAGTTTGTTACTCCTAATATTTTATCCGATTTATCCGCTAAAAATGTTCGGTTAAAAAAAGTTAAAATATTTACAGCTTTTTAATACAAAGTAGTTTCTTAACATTTAGAGCTCGTATCAGTTTGTAGACTTAAAACATTTAGAAGAGGTTACTTTTACACACTAAAGGCTAAATTTTTAACTATTTCAAAAAACCCCGTCTGGCAAGTGGCAACACTGGTATGCGAGCGCGAGCGAGCGAGTGTGTGAATAAAACTGAAAACGTGAAAACTGAAAGAAAAGTACATAGAAACGCGACAGCGAAAAAAATCTGATTTAAATAGTTTGAATCACATTCAGAAAGTATAATACAGTAGGAACCAAAAAATATGTAATTTGGATCAATTTCAAAATATCAAAAATATGGAAGTAATTCATCAATCTCTTCGTGACCAAACATTACAAAGTTCTGTAGAAGATCTGCCAGATGAAGTATTGGAGTTCATTTTGGGATTTCTACCACCGTACGAAGATTTACAGAACTGTATGCTCGTCTGTAAAAGGTGGCATGTCTGTGCTCAAAGTAAGTATGGTTTTCTTCTGCAGAAGCTAGGCTTACTTCAATAAAAAGGATTAAGCTTACCTACCTACAAATCCGTTTTCATGAGTTATGTGATTTATAAAATACCTACCTATTAATACATTTGGTCTGTATTTCAGGTGTGTTACGGCAAACTACTACTAAACTGACCAAAGCTATTGGGGAATTCAATATACTTTGGGGCAACATAAACGCAAGTGACTTGGGGTATACCATCACCAAAAGGTTCTCACATGCAGCATGTGTTTATGACAACAATATGTATGTATTTGGGGGATGCACCACTAATGCAACCTCTTTTAATGATCTCTGGAGATTTGATTTGTCTAAACGGCAATGGGTAAGACCACTTGCTACTGGCACATATCCGGTACCCAAGGCATACACTTCAATGGTTCCATATAAAGACTCATTGATTGTCTTTGGGGGCTGGACTTACCCTTCACTCTCTCAGTATTACACCCACATTACTATGTTCAATGAAATACACTTTTATGATGTGAGAACTAACAAGTGGATGTTGATGAATGCAACTAACTGCCCACCACCGATGGCGGGGCACTCGGCCCACATGAAGGATGATGAAATGGTTGTATTTGGAGGACTGACAATGTGTCCTGAGTTTCAACAACAAATACAATGCTCAAATGATGTTTGGGTGCTAAATATAAATACCCTTGCATGGAGGCAACAACCAACAACTAAGCCTAGGCCAGCACCTAGATACTCTCAATCGGTTATAGAACTAGATTCAGATAGGTTGATGCTGTTGGGAGGGGTCCAAACACTGCACAATCGATTTGTATACAATGATTGCTGGATGCTGACAATGACGGGTCCCGTGTGGACATGGAAGGAATTAGCGGTCAAAAACAAAGAATGGGCTGCTTCAAATATCTGGTGTAACCCAGCATGTAGAGTTGGAGACAAAGTGATTAGCTTGAGCAGAAGTAGGAATGGATGGAATGGTGCTCGGCCACTAGTCACATCAGCTGTCCGGATCTCTGCACTTAGCAGACCAGATAATCCACCTGTGTCAGTCAGAGTTGAGCAGTGTGTACAAAGACCTCTAGACAGAGATCTAAATATAAATGGTAGGCGAGGTGAACTGCCCAGAAGACCATCCAATGCACCAATGCATGAACAGATGGTCACAAATGATGAGCCTGTGGCAGGTCCTAGTCATGAAAACAAAAATTGTGATGCAAATATACCATGCATACCAAATTATACTGAATGCAAATTTGGAAGAAAAGATTCACCAATACGAGGAACTAAAAAGGTACATTATTAGATTTATTTTAGGTTTCCTATTTACTTATTTTCCTAAAGCTGCTGTGGATATACTTGTGTGTGTATAAGTATTTGTAAGATGCAAGGGTATCACTGGGTATCATGCATGCAACCATGTAGTTTGTTATCAGTAATCAAATAATATATTTTCCAGGACAAAGCTATGAGGCTAATGAGACAACTACAAGAAGCTAATAGGTACAGAATGGCTGCCTTCGCCTGTGACCCAACTGAGGAGAATGGAGTACCAGAACAAGATCTCATCAATATAAGAAATGTTGCTCATTTAGAAAACAGGGACCCACCACCTCCAGAAAATCCTGTAGTAAAGCCAGAAGTGAAGAAATCTAAAAGAAATACACTGTCCATGCATGTCCTTGATATCTCAACCATATTAAATGGAAACTCCTTGAACTATGTGGCATGGCTCTGTCCTAGGTTAGGGGAAACTAATGGAGCACCAGAAGAACTAATCATGTACTCACTGGTGAAAGGCAATGGAGAATTGATTATGTTTGGAGGTGTTACCAATGATATAGGCTTAAACTATTCTGAATTGAATAATATGTACTCAAATTCTCTGTATACAATCACATCTCCCAGGGATATCATATGATTACTATCTTAAGTAGGCATGTTAGTCTTTTCCTACTGATATCAACAAATTGTATATGTTTTATGGAACCTATCTATATGTATTTGATATCTTCAATGCTCTCAAGCTTGTTTTTTTTGCTATTGCCTATTGTATCAGAAGTTGTACTAACGTATTTGTAGCACATAATATAAAGTGACATTTTGTCTTTCTAAAAGACTTCAAACTGAATAAATCTTCGTATTTTCTTGCTAAAATGACTGTAAATTGCTAAACATCTTAGTGTTGTACTATCTTAATATAAGTTGTATGTATGTGACAATCTTGGACTAGTAATATAGTACCTATTTAATGGTTAGAAATAACTGAGTTCTGTGATTTCTGTTGTAAATATTTAAAAACTGCATTATTTAACTAAGTTTTATTAAAAGTTGATTTATACTAATATTATTCATCATTCTCAGTGACAAGCCCTCCAAACACTGCAGCTGGTACTTTTATCTTTTGGACTGGGTCTTCTTCTTCTTCTCCATCACTTTTGTCTGACGCCTCATCTTCGTCAATGTCAATTTCATCAGGATTGACCACCTTGTCTGCCTCCTTCAGCCCCTGTGTCTCTCCTCTTACAAACATAATATTGCTCTTATTAATACCAGCCATTTCAGCAGCTTTGGCCTCCAGCATTCGCATACCATCCTTCATTCCTGGTGCAAGATCAGAAACAGTTCCAGCTGTTCCAGATGAACTCAACATCTGTGCTGACATCATGTTGACTTGAGTGTTGTATGTTGCTTGTACACTTCTCTTTATTCTAAGCATTTCCCTCATAGTATCCTCATTACCATGCCTTACTTCAAATTCTTTCCAGGTGTTCCAGAACTCTGCAGTTATTCTTGGGTCGCACATTTGACTGCAATGTGCGTAAATTGCTCGCGCTCTGTCAACTTCGCCTAGTTTTGTCTCCATTTCAGCAAAGCGCTGGCACATCTCTCTTGCCCGCTCTTCTGGAAGAGTTTCTATAGCTTTTTCGTAGATTGTGCGTGTTTTAGGAACGCCGTATATCTCTGCTGCTTTCTTAATGTACACATTGAACATTTCAAACATTTGTTCTGGCAGAACAGCTGCTGTTGCTCGCTCATACACAGACATGGCATGTCTAGCCAAACCATGCTCTTCTTCCAATTTGGCATACAGTAAAAATATCGCTTTTGCAAACTCAGGAGGACAGTTTTCAAGACACTGTTCAAACAGATCTCTAGCTCTTTCTAATTTCGATCCTCCATACCTTTTTAAGAACTTAGTCAAATAGGTATTCCAGATGTCATAAACATTGGGCCATTTGAACAAGGCAATTCCTTTTTCATATGCTCTGAAAGCTTCTTCAAAATAGTTGTGTTCTTCTAGGAATAAACCATAGTTGATAATGATTTGAGGTGTAGCAATTTTCAAGTCAATAATATGGTCATAAACTGCTTTACATGATTTGTATGTTCCAAAGCTTTCTTCCAAGTCTGCATACATTGACCACACTTTCAAAGATTTGTACAAGCGTGTTTGTACGGTTTCAGTATCATCATGGTAGGCTACTTTTCTCTTTGGTAAAACAGTAGCTCTTTGCATTAAACTCAGGGCTTCTTCATAGTTTTCATGCCTTATTTCCATTTCGGCCCACTCACACCACACTGAAGCAAGGTCATCAACTTTGGCATAGCTGACTTGAGTTGCTTTTTCAAAAACAACTCTTGCATCTTCAATTTGTTCATTTTTTTCATAGAACTTAGCAAAACCAACCCACAGAGTGTACAATTTTCCTACAGCCAGTTTAGGGTCCACGGTCTGCACTGCTTCTGTATAAGTGTCAATAATTTCATGTGGTTTTTCTTCAAACAGTTTCACTCTCTTGTGCCATTCAGATACATTGTGAGGATTTTGTCTCAGTAGTACAGAATTGAGCAGCAACAACCTTCTTTCCATTAGGTATTCGAACCTAGCCAATCTCAGTTCTAAATCTATGTCATCATCTTCAGAAGGACTTGGTTTCTTTGCAACTTCTTCCATCTTCTTGCTCAGACTCAGTTCCTCAAACTGAGCATAGGCATCAAATACTTGAGTGAAATCTCTTACAGTGGTAACTGTTTGTATAGCTTCCTCATATATGTCTCTGGCTCTTTCAAACAGTCCACTCCTGACATAGTAATCTGCAAGAGAGTTCCACAGATGTCCCAGCTGATCTGTGTAACGTCTGAGCCCACCTCTTATGATGGCATCCACATTGAGGGTGTGAATTTGATCAGGGTTCTTGGAAATGAGTTCACACAGTTCATTCCAAAGTTGATGGTTAGATTTTCCATGTTTTGATTGAAAGTTTTCATTGTTTACAAGTTGAGCTAGTTTCACAGCTGCTTCATCTAACTTATGTATGGATATTAAGTAGTCAATATACTCTTCAGTATCTTCGGGGCACAATTTTAAGTACCTGCGGAACACTCTCACAGCTGTTTCTGGGATATTATGCTTTTTCAAAAAGTTTAAATATAAAGGCCAGATTCTGTGATGTTGGGTTATTGGTAAAGCTCTTAGAGCACAGTCAAATGCCTTTCTAGTGGAAGTTATTTTACACTGGTCTGTTAAAAAGGTACAGTAATCCATCCACAATCTAGGCATCTTGTGCATGAACACCAGAGACCTTTCAAAGCAATTGTTGACATCATCATAACATGGGTCAGTGATACATCGACCACGGATCTGACCTCTTCTCAGTTTTAAATAGTTGTACCATAGTTTGAAGGATCCTGGAAGCTCCTTGAGGGCTCTCTCGTACACAAGATTGATTTCGTTTTTAGGGGCGCCTTTTTTGTGTTCTATATAGCGGAGCCAATGTTTTACTGAAAATGGATTTCTTAGTATTTCTTCCTCATATGGAAGATCCTCCTCACTCTGAAAATAAGGAAAGGTCATATTAATGAAAATGAGGTTAGCAAATTGATAAAGGTTTTAGTCGTAGTTAAAGGTACTGAGTCTGACTGCTGATACGACTTTATGATATGAAATGGAGACTAGAGAACTAATACTATCACAGTGTTATTATTCTAGTGAACTTAAGCATTTGAAAAACATATGAAAGCAGTGATTTCATACTTACAAAAAATATTTCTATTTCTTTTCCGTCTAGAAGTGGCATCGTGCGTGGTAGATATACCTGTACGTATCTCTACTTAAAGCGAAAACAACACTAGCAGCTAATTCATTCAGGTAGTTTATAAATTACTAAAATGCAAATCTTAAACTTTGTTGTTGATTTTTGGGAGAGTTGATTGAACATTGAATGAATCAGTGAAAATAATGAATGTGAATGTGACAGTATCAAATCAAAAAACCACAGACCACTAAACTTCGAGGATGAAAAACTTGAAGAGAAACCGTTAATTTTCCGAAAAAAACAACACGTCCTTCCATAGACGCTGCGCGTCGGCGTGGGAGATGCCTATAAAACGAAACTATTTTGTCGATGACGATGAACAAAACAACAATGGCGGCGATTTCATTGCCGGCTTGAAAGTAAAAATTGTAATTGACTTTGAAAACGAGACCAATGTATTTAATTTATAATGTCAAAGCAAGGAAAAAGAAAAATTACTGTTGAGTTACCGAAACAAAAAGATTTATCAAATAGACCCAGTGTATTTGAGCGCCTCGGTACCAAAAAGGCTTCCAGTGCTAAAAAAACAACTGAACATTGCAGACAGTGGGCCCAGCACGGCAGTTGTGCTTACGGTAAAAGTTGTAAATTTGCATCCACCCATACGTTAATTAGTCCGTCAAAACAGCGCGCTGCTAACAAAGATAGTGAACAAAAGCGTTCTGTGAAAGATGATCCTAAAAGTAGACTTCATTCGACAGTGGTTGTGAGGCCAGGGCATAGTCCCGACGGTGAAATTGACAATTGGGACCAAAATGACCTAGATTATGCAGATGCTGATGCGCTCGAAAAACGGCGGTTGCAGCTGCAACGGGAATTAGAATTGCAGTTGAAAATGGATGGTAAAGACATGCGCAAAGATAAAAAGAAACCCGTGTCCAGCACCTCTTCATCGAGGAGCTCCAGCTCGTCCAGTGTCTCGTCTTCTTCGTCCGATGGCAGTTCCTCATCTTCTTCCTCTGATAGGTGAGCCCCAGCTGCTATAATCTTCATTTAGTGTAGCTTGTGTACTCAACCACTCCACTAAAGGTTTAAGAAACTACAAGTACCATGGTGTTACAACACACAGACCTGGTAAATTCAATGTTGATACATCATGCTAGCATTTTCTGTGGACCTGTGAGCTGGAACCTATGCCTTTGACCTGAATCTGTAGCTCTAGAGTCTAAATAACTGTCCATACCTAGTTTGTTCATATTTCTTTTCAAATTGTTTTCGTAACTAGAATTTATGATTGTAAAGTAGAGAAACCAAGCATTGTCTTTATAATTTTTGACCTAACCTTGCAACTTTTAGTAAAACATTGCTTTTAGAGATTTTCATCTATGTATGTGATATCTCTTTATGTAGTATGTAATGACAATAATGATAGTAGTTTTCTAATTATTGATTATATCAAATAATGTTGACTGTGCACATCTTAGAGACACTTAAAACAGTTTAAAAGGACCAACTTACCATTTGTAAAAAATCTGAAAAAATGCCGATCACAATTTGGTGTAATGCCAAGAGAAAAAGATTCCTAGTTTTTCTTCTCTTAGGGATGTTTTGTAATCTGTGTGCAATTTTAGTACTTATTCTACTAGGCTAGTCCATGTAACTAATGCATTACTGTCCAGGTGAGCCTTGAAGCTGCTTTCTCAACTTCTTTACACATCCCCTTTTTTGGGTCATGATTAAATAAGAGGACTGATCTTCTCTTCTTCTTCTTCCTGCCCTTATCCCACTTTATGTGGGGTCGGCACAACATGTCTTCCTCCTAGTCACATGACTTTCATCCCTCCTCATGACATGCCCGTACCCTGCCAACCTATTGCTCCTATCTTTACAAATAAGAGGACTGATCATCTTATATATTTATTTTACTGTTTCTAAATTGCTCAAATTGCGAACTCTATGGTTGGTGATCTAGGTACATAACATTCTGGAGCTCACATCGCAGCCAACCGGAGGAGATTCTTTATTAAAATTAGTTTGTTTACTAACAACAATTGTAAGTAAAGTGATACTAACACACATTTGAAATGTAAACAAAAATACAAAAATTATTATAATTTATGACTATTCATTTCATAATTCATGATTATACTGTTTTAACAACTAATGAAATTATACATTTTGAAAGTACTTACCTAATTGTTCAATTTCTTTAGGGATACCAGAAGAAAAGTAAAGAAGGGAAAGCTCAAACGAAACTCAAGTTCCTCATCAGATGGGGATGTGCCATCTAAAAAGAAATTCATTAAAAATGACACACTAAAAAGAGACAAAAGTGTGATTAAAAAAACTATTGCAAAAAAAGATGAAAAACCTCTAAAAAAAACAATTGTAACTAAAAAGAAGTCATCCAGTAAATCTTCGATTGGAAAAAAATCACTTTCACCAGCTAAAAAGTCTGGTGGTACTCCACCTATTACATCAAAAACTTTAACCAAGAATATAGCAAAACATGCAAAGTCGCCGCCTAGACGAGAGAGAAACAGAAGTACTTCGCCACATTCAACCAGAGATAGAGACAAAGAAAGAGATCGTAAAGAAAAAGAAAGGGAAAAAGAAAGAGAAAAGGAGAGAGAAAAAACGAAGCCGCGTAGTAGATCCCCTAGAAAGGCTCGTTCGCGTTCGCCACGGCCGCACAAAGATTCCAGAAGAAAAGAAAGTTCAGAACGAAGCAGACCAGTTTCACCTAAGAAACTAGTAAAAAAAGATGGTAGCTCTGACAGACCTAAGAAGCGATCCGTTAGCCGTGATCGTGATAGAGGACGTGACCACAAAGATAGATCGTTGGAAAGAAGGAAAGAGAAAAACGAAGACAAAGAACGACATGACCGAAAAGATAGGGTGCGCGACAGAAAAGACAAAAGAGATGATAAGCGCAGAGGGCGAGGAAGTGGTCGTGAGGGTCTGGGAGGCAGCAGAAGCTCTGACAAAGGTTTGGAGAAACCTAATAAACCAATGGAGCGACTACTGCCTAGGCCCGAAGAGCGGCTTGCGGCCCTGGCAGCCATATCAAACAGAACGGTTGAAACCGATAAGAATTCGACAACATCGAAAGATCGCACAGACTCACACTCTGAAAGAGGTGGTCGTAAAACTGACAGAGACAGAGACCGTTCAACAAAACGCGAAAGATTGGATAGTTTGGATGGTGAACCAGGTGATTATGAATTAGAAAGGACATACGATACCGATCGGGTCGATCATTATGATCGCGGCGACGACCGTTACGATGCAAGCGCTAGAGATGGCGATCGCTCACCTAGTTACGCAATACAAGGGAGGGAGAGACATTATGACGCCGCTGCATACGACATGGCCGGTCCACCCAGAGGGTACGCTGAAGAAGACGAGAGACTCTATGGTGAACGTATGGGAGAACGCAGAGGTATTTTCTTTATATAAGGTGATATTTAAACGTAAACTATCAATGTTATAATTATACCTTACTGTGATGGTGATTCTATTCTAGGATACGATGACAGACGACCGCACCGCGATCGCTCATGGGAAGGAAGAGCGTCCATGGACCGCGAGCGAGGCTACATGCATCCGCCACACAAGGAATGGGACAATGAGGATTATCGCGCCGCGGGAGATTGGGGGAGGGAGCGGCGCTGGCCTATGCATGAGTCTCAGGTAATTATTTTACTTCTATACCCCTTATTTATTTTAATTTGATGTGCTGGCTGGCTTTAGTCATGGCTTAACCATAGAAGCTTGTTTAATTGACTCCTTTAAACTATTAACAGTGTGGGTGATATTTAAACGCGACCGCACATAGGCTGTTTATCCTTCCAAGTTCGTCCGCAGATCAGCAGCCTTACCGACAAGTTTGTTGAAGTTCACAGAGCATTGACAACTCCTGATTCCAACCTGCAAAACTTGAAAAATCATTTGGAGCTGATTGGTTCCAAATCAGAAGTTTTCTATGCTTGGTGAAATTCACTAAACTTGGCGGTAAGACTAGTTTTGACCGTAAAATAAGTTTCTTATCGTGTCACTGATTCTTTCGAACCAAGTGTGGTGAAATGATTTTAAGTGCGCTGTAACGAACTCTTATTTTACACAAATACTAGTACTTCTTTATAATTTATTTTTCTCACAGTTCTTAGAGCTCACTTGAACGAAATGCTTTTTTTTTAATCGTAAATGTGGCTCCGGGGTTAATCTCTGAAATAATAAATAAAATATGGCTTGACATATTTCTTAACACATGAGTGCCAATAAATTTTGGTTAAATATTACCTCTGAAGTACGCTTGGCGACAATTTTTTGTTAGAATTTAGCTTTAAACGAACACTTGATTTTTTATGTGTCTACAAACTCGTGGGAAAGCAATAAGTCCCGCCTTCTATTTTTTTTTATTAATTGATCTAGAGAATCGATTGGCTAGCTAACAAAGTTACCGTTGCTGGGAGGGTGGCTCCGCCCTTGAAGTATGGTAGTGGGGTTTGAACAAAAGGGATAGACACGCGACATTCGAGGCTTTTTACAGATTTTTGGGGAGAGAGTAGGAAGTGATGTCTCGAGGGAGGCAGGCTAAAATCAGTGTGTTATTCTGAGGTCTCGGTAATTAATCAGAGATGAAAGATAGGGTTGCGTAATTAGATTAGTTACAGTATGGGATAGTGAATCGTGTTTAATTGGGAAGAATGGGAGATAGTTTGTTTGACGACGAATAAAAGGAGTTTAATAAAATCAGTGTAATATTAATAGATTCAGTGTCAGCTTTAGACAAGGAACAAATTAATAACTAAGTTTAACTGTAGTACTATAAAGTCAGTGATTATCTTTGGTAACGTATATTTAGATGTATAAGTTAATGCAGGTTAATTAAGAAATATTTCGCCGTAGCCAAACTATCTAGATAATTTATCTCTTGTCCTGTTATTTATAATACTCTAATTTAAATCTGATGTGCATGGTAAATAATTTTCAGCAGTTAGGACGACGGATAGCAGATTCGACGGCCTGTTATGTTATTATTAGTTGCATTTGCATGGTGTTATTTTAATTCCTATTTAGATTAGCAGAGTTCCAGCGCTGAGACTACAGCTTTGCTTCCTGTTAGATTTCATTTCCTTTTAGATAATCCCTTACATTGTGATTAGTGATCAGTGCAACAAATATATTCTACAAACACTGTAATTACTATCGCGATACTGAATTCATTTTATCCACACAGTAGCAGAATTTGTTAAACTTTAAATTTTAGCTAGGGATCTGTTTTAACAAATTCCATGTAAGGATCTACTATGCTTAGAATGCAATCTTTGACGGGGTGTGGATTCCTGCTTAACGCTTGTATAGAAACCCCCTAAAGCATCTATTGCAACATAATGACCTATTATTTTCTAATCTTAGTGCTTACATGGAATGTAATAAACAGATCGTTTAGGTAGGTAAATTTATAGGGACCATCCTTTCCTTTCCCAATTCCCTGCTTAGCTTGAATGGCTTTATTAGATAGAAAGAGTATTCCCCATCGTAGTCTTTTGACAGATACTCTTTGCGTACGATTCACTCGCGCGCCGGTGGTCATACGTTGCGTCGGGGCACCTTCCAAAAACAACAAAAAAATGCTGTGAGGCAATTAACTAATGCAATCAATTTGTTTCCCTTTCAGTACAACATCGCGCATCCGGACAATCACTTTATTATTAAGACAATAGTTCTAGAGTTAATTAATAGTTCATTTTAATTGTAATTTAGGGTTTAGAATATTAAATTGCAGCCTATTCTTTTGCATTAAATTTACAGTAGCTCAAAATCATGTCACTTAAATGTTGAATTATTTTATTTTATGAATATTAAATGTTCTTTAATTCTTAAACTATTTATTTTACTCTCTGACTTCTAACACGTATAAAACAGATGAATCTAAACTAGATGATCACGTAGTTGGCCAAATCGGTACAGTAGGGTTTTCAGGTTTAGCAGCTTCACAAAAGTCAGGTAGATGTAGTTATTATTTGATATAGAGGGGGGTTTCTTTACAGCGCCTCAAAGAGGTTCCTTTCGTGCACTTGACACATATTTTCGAACTTCTTAGGTTATACGATATTCCGGTTTCCTAACGAAGTTTTCCTTCACCGTTTGAAAGCACTGGCATAGTACATACATTTTTGGGCAGAAAATCTAATTGATACACGGCTGGACTTGAACCCACGACCTTAATATCGCAAGACGGGGCCACTACCACTAGGCTATCAGCGCTCTTATAAATTAAGTACCTAACCGCCTTAATGTTTGGTGACTTCCAGATATATCCCAATTTATTTTCATGCTTTATATCTTTTGCATGTTCCTTTAGGTGAGTTTATACTATTGGTACTTGTACCAGTACGAGCCGATTGACTATCACAAACGGAGCTCTAAAGTTCCCTGTGCTATCCTATCCCACAAATTCCTTGGCTGTCCTTACCCGCATTTCGGTATGTCCATTTTGCTTGGTTACATAATATTACACATTCCTGTAGTGGTAGGCATAAGTGTTCATTTTCATACCAAAGAAACCAACCTTATTATTTACTAAGAATATTGATTTTTAGATGACGGAGTGGGCTGATAAAGATCCAGAAATGGAAGGCTGGCATCATAGGGGTCACCCTGGACATCGTGGTCGCATGCATGGTGAGTTGTTGAACGTTTGGTGTACTCTGACATGATTAGGAAATCACCTAAGGCTCTAGAAATTAGACTCTTTTAATTAAAGTTTTTAGATTGTTCTCTAACTAATTAGCTACTTTTTTAGAGAGATGTGTATTTTACTAATTTTTCTATACTAGCTAGCATGACATGAACTAGTACTTGCATATCATGCCTCCATCCCTTACCAATTAAGCCAGCATAGTTTTAATGGTTTAAGAAAACTACGGACGTGGCATGCGTATGGATCACAAGCGACGAGGGGCTCCGAGGAACGAGCCACCTCCAGTGGCAGAAAAGCAGACGCCATCGCCCGCTCAGCCGGCGGCTGCTACCGTCGCCGCTGCCGCCACTGCCACCGTCACCGTAGCCGCGGCCGCGCCAGCTCGCCTTGACTCGGAGGCAGACGACAAGCCTATTCCCGATGACCTTAGTGAAATCAGCGACGACCCTGACGATATACTCAATAGAGAAGATGTAAGTACTCAGCAGCGGCCCCTTACTATTGACAAAAATCATGATGCATCTAAAAATTTTATTATTTCTCTTATCAGTTCCCTGCTATATACGATGGATGTGATTCTATTTTATTTGTAATTTACTATTATTAGATGGCTGACCAAACTATGGATGATGACAGTCAGAATGGACCACTTGACGATAGCGTTATCAAGCCAGAACCAGCTGAACAGGAATCTACCCAGGTAACTTCACTCTTTCACTATACAATATCTTGTACTAATGTTTGCTATGCATATATTTGCAGTTACAACATTTAATTCAATTATATATTTTATTTGTTTTAGGATACTAGTGGAGCAGCTGAAGAAAAAGATTTGAAAGACATCAATGATGATGAAGACACCAATTTAGATTTTGAAGAGATATCTGATGGAGAACTTGAAGAAGAACGGACTAGAGGTAACAGTTTTGTATACTGCATAAGTTTTGTATTTTAGAAACATCTCTTCTTTTTTTTACATCTAGTGCACTAATTGCCCCTTCAGGACAGGAGTAATCTGGAGTATTCAGTTACATAGGTACTCCAAAGTTTACATAATTATTATTTTTTCTAGCTGGCTTAGGTGATGCTCTGGGCGTAGACTGGGCTAGTTTAGTGGCAGATGTGCATCGACGGGAACAAATTACGCCTTCCGGAGGTGCCAGGGATCGATGGAGACCAGAGAAAGTTCTGACCCGCGTCGGACTCTCCATCCAAATGGCTGGCAAAGAACTCGTGCAAGAAATCTTGGACAAAAATGCGATTATTGATAAAAAAGATTCAGAACAGAAACACAGTGAAAATAATGGTACCGAGCAGAATGGAACGCACCACGAGGAAGAGCAGAAACAATCGGCGCCGGATGTCAACTCCTTGCATCCAGTTGCTGCTATACAGGCTAGTTGTTTTGTGATTCAATTTGTCATGTTAGCTGTCTCAAAGCTTAAGAAAGATCAAGATAATTTTATTGGTTTAGCTTGCCACTGGGATTCAGTAAGCTTCTAGTATATTTAACTTGCATACAAAATGTATTTTGTCAATTTCGATTTATTTGTTGTTGTAATGTAGATAATTTATTTTATAATAGGTAGTTGTGACTACTAGTTTTCTAAAAAAATATTTCTGAATACCTATTTTGTTTCTTGGTTACAGGTCGCGATAGAAAAACGTAAGCGTCAGCGCGCTCTACTATTTGGTTCAGGCTGTGAAATAACTAGGGGATTGAGTGCTCGACGAGACTTGGCGTTGCGACGATTCTTGTGTAATTTGCCGGCCACTGAGCGGACGGGTCAGTCTCGAATTCCGCCACCGCCTTCACTGTTCCAGGCTGCTAGGGCATTACTCATACATTCGAAATCGGGTTGATCATACACAGAAAGTTTCAAATATACAGATCACATAAATGGACCTATCAGGCCCTCAGATAAGAGACAAAATGAAGTGGTAAGTGAGCCTTATGCCTTTACTTCAATTCTTCAATAAAAAATTTTGGATGCAGACGTCACACATAGAAAGACATTTGAGTGCAGGATTGACTTGAGTGGAACTTGGTGGGATTGTGATCAAATTTAAGTGAAATCAAAACAATATTTACAAATTTTAAATGGATTGAGATTGAATCCTGGGAAAAGTTCAGTGAATGTTAGATGCTGGATTCTGTATGAAATGGTTTGAAGTGCTTGGGAGAACAATGGCATAAGTAATTAAATAATTGGTGGTTTACAATAAGAAAAATAATTTTCCAGAATATATTTAAGTTATTATATTGCTATAAAGGCTGATTTTTGAATCTTCAGAGTAACACTATTCATTGAATAGAAAGTATCAGTCCTTGTTTTTGATTAGCATAGAAAAAGAGATGGATATATTTTTATTTGATGGATAATTTTATCTATAGATGGAAAAAAATGCCCTAAGAGGTATATGACTGTGTAGTTTTATGGGATTAGATATTTAACCTAAACACAGCTGGTTACTCTGCAATGCTATGTAGAGACATCGCATAACTATTTACTTTGGGCTACAGATTACCTGAAGCTTAATATTTTTACAAGTCATGAAATATAAAATGCTCATTACATATTATTTGTTTTTTATTTCATTCCATTTATCAACTCTCATAGCTTCATTATGAAATATTGATTATCTAATGAATAATGTAGGCACTTGAATTACATAGCCTAAAAATATCAGAATACAAATTTCTATTTTTTTTTTTTACATAATATAGGCTTGCGTTTGTCAATAAGTAGACATCCAATTAGTTACCATAATATAGTTCCAAATATTAATAAAATAATTATTAGGTACTATTCATATTAGCCTGAATCATCCCATTGTTGGGCAAAGGCCTCCAATATCAAATCTATTTAAAAATATATTTTTTATTTATTAAATAATAAAATCACTTTAATAAAATTGATTTTAAATAAAGTAGCATGATAAAAAATGTAAACTTAACATTAGTGGTTTTGTATAGAATAATTATAAACTATATACTAACTTGTCTCCAAATAGGTTATACAATTATTGGGATATTACTTGAGTCTATTACATTGCAAGCTGACAGCCCATGGCTCAGTGTATAGTAGCGGCATAACATTTGCATGGCGAACATGTTTGTATAGGTCACAGATGTTTGTTCTCTGTCTGGGTGTTTTATTGTACTCTATTTACAAATAATTAATAGTATATAAGTACTATTATCAGCCATCTGGTTCACAAAGAACTAAATTAGCTTATTACAGTTTGATTTTTTATTATTTTTATCATTTATTATTAATCTTTGTTCAGAAGGAAGGTCATATCAGAACCAACAGGGAATTCTGTCTTCTGCATACCCCTAAAATAAAAAAATGGTAGTATTAATATTGAAATAATTATAAAACACCAAATAACTTAAGTAATAAACAAATAAGTAAGTTAATTTATGTATATGCATACTTACTTGCGGAATAGTACAGCTCCAGCAACTCCTTTAATAGTGAGTGCAGTGCCATCAACTCTTAAAATAGAACCTTCTCTCAAGCCCAATACTGGTGTAGCATAATTCATTTCCAGATATTCACTTATTCTTTGGTCTCTTGTCTCACCCCTATGAATATCACTCACAGTTTCAACATAGTGAGGATTTATATTAAAAGGAACAAGGTTGATAGCATCGAATGTTGGTGGATAAGTGATTGGCATATCATTTGTTGTATGAATGCTTCTTGTAGCAACATTTGACCCAGCACTGGCACCAATGTACAGCAAATTACCCAATTCCACCCCATTTCTTATCACATCCACTATCTTCAGATCATACAGCGTTTTTAATAGGAGAAACGTGTTTCCACCTCCAACATAAATGGCTTTCGAGCTGGTAAGTAGGCTTATTGGATCAGTGTGAGTGTGTGCTCCCAATACTTTTATACCCCAGGGTTCTAAAACTGCCTTGACTCTAGCTGTGTAGCCATCATAGTCATTTTGAGCATATGGTAAGAAAATAATCTCTTCTACATTTTTCCTAAAAGGTACATAAGTAGGCATTATTCAAAAAATTTAAAGGGACATGCAGAAACAAAATAAAACATCAAACTTACTGTTTCAGGAAAGCACATATTTCTTCCTTTGCAAATTCTAACATGGAATATCCATAGCAACCTGAAGAGGAAAGTAGCAAAGCTTGGCATAGTTTGGAACACATTTCTAAGTGGGTTTTAAAGATAAAAACGTCAATCTTGTTTTTGCAACTATTTGGTCTGAGCGCAGCGATAAGTACCTACTCTTTGTGTTGTGTGATACAATGTAGTTATATGACATAAGATGACTAATGAAATATTATCAAAGCAAGCTAATCTATTGGACTTAACGCACGATAGTGAGCCCGTGTCTTGGAGGAATTAGAAATGGAGGCGTCAACGTTTAAATCCACGAACAATATTTTCTGCCAAAAATGACGGGGGACGAGGTAAACACGCATGGCACACGCGCATAGCAAAATCCTATTCATGTAAACACACACATTGACAATCCCGCACACGATCTTAAAATTTGCACACAGATAAAAAATATAACGTAGTTACGCAGTGTCAAGACTCACATTAGGATAATCTCTAGTGATGGGCATTCAGTAAGACCGGTAAATTGAACGATGAATAAAATAATGAATGAAATGGGTTTTTAGGTACAGGTAATAGTGAGTGTTATGAATAAGTTATGCACAACAGGTTTCACATTTTGTAACAGTCAGAAAATAAAAGAACTGAATTTAAATAAATAAATAATAAATAAATATTGTGGACAATTCACACAACACTACCCAGCCCCAAAGTAAGCAGAGCTTGTAATATGGGAACCAGATAGATGATATAATACTTGAAAACATATTTTTTTTTTGTAAATACATACTTAGAATACAATATAACACCCAGACAGAGAACAAACATTTATGTTCACCACACAAATATTTGTTCTCGGTGGGGATCGAACCCACGACCTATGGCGCAGAAGGCAGAGCTACTACCAACTGAGCTAGAGGCCAGTCGATTTAGTTGTTATGTTTTATTAATGGTTATAAGTTTGAATCAATAGTTCTTAACATGATAAAGCATAGTACACATAAGTTTAGTCTTTTACTGAATAATTGAAAAATATATATAAAGTGAAATCACATTACATCGTCAGCCTTCACACAACAGCGAAGTTTGTAGTTCTGCCTTCTGCGCCGGAGGCGTTGGTTCGATTCCCACCGAGAACAAATATTTGTGTGGTGAACGCAGATGTTTGTTTGCCCGAGTTTGAGAACTTTCTGTAAAATGTTCCGAGCAAATCACACTCGTTCTTGTTGCATGCCAAGTTGTTTTTTGGGCAAAAAGTTTTGTCCACTCTTCAAGCAACAGGGTTTTTTGGAAACCTGCACAGGACGTAAAAGAAATATAAAATAGGCAAAAAAAATGTTTTCACTACGCCCACGACTTTATTTTTGAGTATGATGTCATGTCCTATTTTATACATTGATGAGTAGAGAGTTTGATGACTGGTACCTAGGATAACCATATTGTGGGATTTGTGAATAAATGTAATCCGATATTTCGTGGCGGCAGCCATCTCGGACCGATTTTTATCAAAAATAGCTAAGAACACTCCCGACTATTCATCTTTCAAACAAACAAAAAACTAAATTAAAATCGGTTGATTCGTTCGGGAACTACGATGGGACAGACAGACACACACACAGACACCGCAAACTCATAACATCCCGTCGTTTTTACGTCGGGGTTTAAAAAGCACCAAATACGTAATTAGACAACACATTATGTGATAATAGTTTAACGTTTATTTTATCATTCATTCATTCATCAATTTCATTCAACTTTTCCCAACACTATGCCTTCTACCAAGGTATAATCTTTGACAATACTGTCGTAATACTGTCGCTAATCTGTCGCAACCGGTATTTCTTTTGAACTAAAATTCTACAAAATTACAAACACAATTGACAAAATAATACTCCCTTGTGGTAGGAAATACCATGTTCCCGGAAGTTTGATGTCTCTGATCGTCTTTTACAAGAAACTACCATGCAATTCACCATTTTCGCGGAGCTCCACTTCGCGACATGAAACGACACACAATGGCTGCAGTTGCGAGTAAAACAGTTTTATTTAAAGGATATGATCGAGGTCGGTATATGACCAGCAGAGGGGAAAGCCCTGTATTGACATCTCCATTTCTAATTCCTCCAAGGCCCGTGTTGGTAAACAATGGACATGGACTTGCGGGCATACCTTTGCCAACCTTTGCCTTCTGTTTTCTGTGTCATTAATGTCAATGTCAAAAGGATTAATCAGCTGTGGAGTGTGGTGCCCGTAAACCGTAAACCTTGGCGGTCCCTGCCCCGATAAATTCTAGGCAAAATCAAAAATCAAAAGTGTATTTATTCAGTAGGATTGCAAGAATCTCTTCGAAACGTCTTAAAGCTAGGTGAGTCTAGGTGTTAGTTCCACGCGACCAAGCCTAGAACTCCTAGAAGCACCCCCAACCCTCTTGATCTGGAAGAGCGCCATCCAGCAAGATGACCAACTCTTTACTCAACGAGCAGTAATAATAATAACTTCTGGAAGTCAGAATTGATATTGAAGCAGTCGAAGTTAGGGTAAATATCGCCAGCTAGAGGCCCTTACCCTCGGCTGAATAATCTGCTACATAATAATATCTGCTACGAAGCTGCTGAAGACCCGATAACTCCCGGTAGGCGATGACGATATTTGAATGTTTGTGGCTTCGTTTGTAACCACTGTAAATGGACGGATTTGGATGTGGAACAAATACCTATAGATTTAAACCTGGACTAAAAAAAAATTACAGGAACGGGGTAAGAAAGCTAACCGAGCGGGTGAAGCCGCGGGCGGCTTATAAAAACAGTATTTTTATCAAATAATTAATATTTTCCAAATTTATTTTGGTAGGTAAGTATGCATAACAATCTTTTTTCTCGAAAAAATAATATTTTTCATATTTATTTTAGGTATATAATGCAGAAACTATGCTTTGGCCTGAGTCAAGCCTCAAGCACAGATTTTTGGCAATTTTCAATGAAGAGCTGTCAGAAAATATATATATGTTTGAGGCATTAACCGCACCCGGCTCGAATCAGACTCAAGCATTGTTTTTCTGCATGGGCCTAAAAGTTTTGTGAGTCGGTGAGGTCGACTCCTTTGAGGATAATGCTCCTTTACAAAGAAATAAGGCAAGTAAGTGGGCATAGTTAATGGATAAATAAGTTTTTATAAAACCATTCTTAGGTTAATGAGAACAATACAAATAAAATTATTTTCTAAAAGCACTGGAGGTCACGACGCGACGACGCGGTGACGTCACGAGTCTAATATAAAGAATCTCTCCTGTTGGGGTTTATCACAGCCTGGGCCGAGGTAGCGGCGTCTCAGTTCGATGTCTGGGGGCGCGGAGATATCGCCTTGGAGTATGTGGTACGCCTGTTCTATGGAACTCTCGATCTCTGACTTCAGTTCCTAGAAATACAACAATACAACTATGTATTATTCATATTATTATGGAAACAAGTTTTCGTGATGAAAAGGGAATTTGGCAAATCTTATTCTATGGCGTTACCTATGCATATAGGGATAAAAAAACATGCTTTAGCTACCTACCTCACATAGTTGATGCGCCCACTGAATATGTGCCTAATGTGGTGGTGTACTTTACTATTTATATTATTTCCCCTTGAAATCGGTATAGATTATGGCGGTGGTACTTTCCCAGTCTTTACGAAAATCTCTAATATAGGCTGCGATCATTTGGTCCAGTGCGGTCAACAATAGGAGCGTGTTCCGGCCTATGCTCTCATTATACTACTGCATATATACTATTATTCAGCAGGCCATCAGCAAACAAACAAGGAGTAAGTAGGTACTATTAAGGCGAAAACTCTTCATTGAAAACTAGCTATAACTCTGTGTTACTTTATTACACGGCAAACAATTCAACTACGCAAAACGCCATCTTCTCTTCCTCTCCACTAGTGACGTCTCTCGTCGCTCGGTCCGAATAGGGCTTGGAATAGGGATGTCCTATTCCCAAAATCCGTTCAAACTAGATACTCACGTCATAGAGTTCGGGCGAGCGGCGCGCGCGCTCTGCCAGCGCGGCGTGCAGGTGATAGAGCAGCAGGCCGCGCAGGTGGGCGTCGCCCGCGCCCAGCGCCGCCAGCGTGCGCAGCGTGCCGCGGCACAGGCTCTCCTTCAGCGCCAGGCGCGACTCCGACAGCTCTGACAAACAAAAAAGCTTTTAAAACAACAAGATCTCTAGAACTGTCTTTTTAATAGAGATCCTTCTCATGCTATTTCTAACTAAGACTGATGATGTTGCACCGAGCCTAGCAATGATCAGGCTTTTGAGTAACAAATTTAATCGCATATTCAAAGTTTGGTTGCTATTTAACAAAGTATTTTGGATCTCTACCAAAATATTGTTCGGAAGCTAAGTTGGGTCCTGCCCATTACTTAATTCGGAATTACTACTACCATTTTTTTATAGATGTGGTTGTTTTTTGGTCCTCCCAGATGAGCTCTAAGTTTATAACTGAAATATTATGTTCTATTAACTGGACAGCTATTAACGAGTTCATTTGTTATTTATCATTGTTTGGCTAGGGCTAATGAAATAGTTGGCAGAACCGTAAACAAAGACCTTTACACCTATGGTTGAGTAGCGGCAAGACGCCAAGTCGAACACAATACACTTATACATGCAAATCCCTTCAATAAATAGATATGTGCATATCTCAATCTAGATAGACCTAACCTAATAAGAGCGAACACTGTTTACGACTCACCAACTCGGTTCGCACTATGTAAACTAGCCACACAAAAGGTATTATCTCGTCACAAGTCACATTCGCATGCATGAGCGATGCCAAATCCGTGAGCTATTACCCCTTGCTCTGGCAGCTATTACCGGATAAATTATTAGGCAGTGCGTAACATAGTTATGAATGAAGGTACTAACGGCACAGGCAGACAGATCCATCTGGTGACGACGTGAGGACGCGCGTTCCTAGCGGCTGCGCCCATATCAATATTATAACTGCACGTCTCAGTACAACGGTCTCTGATTTTATTCACTTGTTGCGTAGTACTCGTCGCATGCCGGGACACGCTACGAGTATTCTGAACGTTGCAGTACTAACTGCATAATTTATATAAGCCTTTAAAATTATTCTGCGCATGAGTTTCTGTTCATGACGCAGTTGTGACAGCGATGCAGCTTCCGAACAAAGGGTTGCTGGGTATTTCCATAATTGAAAACATTTCGCCGTTTTCATTGTGGTGATCCTTTGTGTATGAAGTCTTTACTGTAGGTTGATGATCGGATATGCAAGCAAGCGTTCGTACCTATCTATCTACCTATAGGTACCTCTATTTGGGCACTCCGATCGTTTTGCCAGAAGTAGTATCACGCCCTAGATACGCATCACCCGTGTCGTACGTATCTAAGCGTAAATCACATACGTCAGAGTATTACACGTTTCCATTGAGTAAAACCAACCAAACGAGAAATGCATTATTTATAGTACAGTCGCCTGCAGTAGTATATTTAATTTGACACTTCACGATTTTCAAAAAAAAAACTATGTCTGGTAGATCTGAGTGAAAATGAGAAGATAATGGCGTACTTTCTACGTTTGGAAATTGTGATCAGTAACCATCTAATTCTATTACTATTTTCTGAAAATAAATTGTTTGATTTCTTGTAAATTTTACTTTCGATTTAGCGTTAGTGTAAAATATTATCTATTAAAATATGAACGATACATTTTGTGTTCTAACAGACCTTGACACAATACTAACCGCACTTTGTCCGAGAAACAATATACAATTACATACTTAGATAGCAAGAAGCTAGCATTTTGTAGGCTGGTACCTAACAAAATGTAATTTAAAAAAGTGTTTGCTATGTTTATTCTTACAATCTTTATAATATTGTGCCTCGCAAAGGATTTATGACGGTTAGAACTAATTTGTATTTTAGATATCGGTACCTACTTTAATAAACAACTTCTGAATAGGTATCCGTATGTATTAGGAACCTATTTAGAACATCATTCCCACCGATCCCTCATAATCATTTCCCTTGCGTAGAGGTCTCAGCTACGGCGTAGCGCTACCCTCTACGCTTCTACGAAATAGTTCCAAAATACAGTTTGCGAGACAATTATTTAAGGCAGCACCTACTATTGAAGCGAAAACTATCCATTGAATATAGCTAGGACTCCCGCTAATATCTTTATAACATACAGCGCAGAAGGCAAAACCACAGCCAACTGAGCTGTGAGTACAGTCAGTCCTGTTTTCACTCATAAAAATAAACATGGTACAGCTAACTTCGTGCACGCACGTTCTTATCTACTTGTTGGTGTTATAACAAAGAAAATTGGTTAACTTTACCATGGAAATTTAGTAAAATTTTTGATCGCATTTATCAAAAAAAATAAGCATCTATCAAAAGCTTAAAAAAATATAAGCGTAACAAATTGCAAAAAATTAAAAAGTTATGCAACAAAGTACTAAAAATAATGTAATTTTAGGTTTTAGGGTGTTAATTATTTTTAAGTAACTAGGTCGTTACCTACCATTTAGTTTAACTCCTTCATAACCAACTCGTATTGCTAACCGTAGCCTCAGGTCTACGAAGATATGGCTACTGTAGGGAATTAATTTCGCTAACCTCTCTAACACGACAGTTTCTAAGCGAAAATTCTCATCCAACTCTAAAGTGCCTACCAAACTTCCTAAAGCACTTTGCACAACACTAATTCGATTAGCTGGTACTCCAGTTTCACAGTTATCACAGCTCCAATCAGATCCAGGGTCAGTGGGTATATTTGGTAGAAGGATTCCAACACAATTTCTATCTAGACACTTTAATGCGGATAACTTTGTGCCCATTTCAGTTCTGTCTTCACATCTCCTGCATTTGCACCAAAACCCCTTTGTTTTGTAAATCTGGCATCGTCTTGCTGGTGTGCTCCATAAAAATCCAGTGTAACAAGTTAAAATTTCCTCATCTGCCCCGATATCTTTTGACGCGATAACAGACATTGTGTAATCCTTTTTGAAGATATTCCTTGTGTTTGGCACACAGCTATGATTCAGGAATGAAGATAGAGGGTATAAACCCCGTAATGATATCTGTTTCTCCTGAGAGTTGTTGGCGATTCGGAACGAGTTTGTTTTTAGTATCGAATTTATAACCGACATTAACTTTTTATGTTCGTCCGGTACATTGTATTTGGAATAAAGATCATCTAATTCTTCAAAATTAGAGGTAGTTTTACTCTGATGTAATATTTGCAGTAAATTTGGGTCTTCTAACAGAAGAAGTTTTAAATATATTTGCACACGAGACAGCGTTTCTAATTGCTTACTGTTTGATTTTGGTATCCAACTTTTGGTTACGAAATCGCACATTTTTTTATGATCCAGAGCAACTTCACATTCTTTAGAACACAATAGCATTAAACACAAATTACATTTGTATTCCTCATCACTAATTTTATAACACACTGTACAGTATGAAATGATGTCATGGTCCATTTTAGGACCTACACTTAGAGGCTTATTCTCGAAGATTAGAGTTCCTTGTTTGATGACCTTCGTAGTGAACAGCCCTCGGCCTCCCAAATCGGATTGCTTGATCTTCCAGTTTCGCTGTCCTGTTTGGTTTGGATCCAGTTGATTTTCCAATAGCTCGTATTGACGTGACTTCATTTTGACGATGGAGTAACAGTGCAGTTTGTATGGCCCAGCAGTGAATCGCGGCTGACTGAGGCTCAAACGAATCAATGTTGCTGACCCAATATGAAAATAGCTTGAAGTCTTTTCGGTTTTATGGAGCCAGCTCACATGTCGAAACTGACGTAATTCGTGTCGGTCGAGCGAGAGCTATGTTTACTTCACTATTGTTCTATTCTAAAGTTTCAGCGTGACGTAGGTATCTGAAACTACGAGTGCACACGTACCCAGACCAGAATAAAAAGCAATAGCATAATATTTATCCCACCCTGTCCCACCGTGGAAATCGAATCTATCATGATTCGTCAAACACCAAATTTCTTGTGACAATGGAAAAAACACTTTTAAAGTCAAATATTACGAAGAATTATTCAATTTATGGATGGAGCCAGCAACTGCTCACTGACAATTAAATAGTTAAACATCTAAAGTAGGTATGACCTTGAATTAACATTCCGGTAATTTACACCGCTGACCTAACAAACATTATTTTGACCGCTGCTGCTAATAGCGCATCCTGGTTTTAAGTGCAAATGATGTAAGGTAAATACATAAATATTTACTCCCCGAAATAACCCTGGCAATTGTTTCTTAAGATTTTACAATCTTGCAGTCTATGTATTGTAGAGTGCTATTGTTATTCTAAAGGTATTCATAAAATAAATACTTTTCACAATCTTTTCATGGACCAGTTAAAAGGTTATACTTAGAGGTTGCATAACTTGCATATTAGTAGCTGATGAGGTTGATGTGATCGCTAATATTGGCTTAGGTAACAAAAGCATTAGTATGTGCTGCCTGGGGCCCGCAGCGGTATGCTCTGCCTTCTACGCCGTAGGTCGTGGGTTCGATCCCCACCGAGAACATATTTATATCTATGTTCATCACAACTATATAAACTTAAATAAATATATACTTGAAATAACAATATAACATCCACATATTTACAAAAAAATATAAGTATTATACGGATCAGCTATCTGATTCCCAATAGTCCATCATAGCTCTGCTTAGTTCGGGGCTAGATAGGATTGTGTGGGAGTTTCGTAATAGAACCAGAAATTAGAAGACCAAGTTGAAGCGGCATCAAGTAGATCATACAGAGCGAAGAACCAATAACCGTCGGAAAATAGTTCTCGAATGGCAACCACGAAGGCGAAGCTTAAGACGCCCTTCCCACACGATGGACCGACGACTTCGTTAAGATTGCGGAGTCATAGGATAAGTAGTGCTTAGAATTCTTCTTTTGAAAATGGTGTAGTGTAGTGTAGGTAGGGAGACCTTTGTACAGCGACTTCTTCATGTTGATGATATTGTTCGTTTAACTCTTCTGGGTTAAAAAAACTGCCATTTCTAAAATGTTAGACAAAGAAAAACGAAAAAAAAGGTTTTTGCAAAATGTCTTGAAAATTAACGCCTAAGTATTGTTAGGAGCAAACACTGCACAACTAACTAGCAAACGATATTTCTATTTTATAGTAACATCATATACATGTCTATCTAATATAGGAACCAGATTATTATGGTGTTAGAATATTTTAAACTGAATGAGATTTTGGTTAGTTTTCGTTAGATCGACTAGTTGATTGATATTTTGTCTCTCACTATCACATTTTATCTACTGGCTATCAGAAAAAATTGAGCCTTGAAATAAACAAATAAATAAACTAGTTGTCAGCAAAGATTTTGATTAGTCAGATAATCATGCAAGTTGGAAATATGGTGTGGGCTTGACTAGACATAGACCATTCAAACGGTTTATTCAATCAGTGAGCTAAAATTGCGTCTATTAGTTCACTGACTGGCTTGGCACTACTCTCGCACAAATTTACAATGCAGTTTAAAGCAGTCAATTCAACTTACGGTGCCAGTGAAGCCCTTCAGAATCTCCAAGCATCCAAATGAGCCTACAGTGTAGATCCACCACTATCTGATTTGTCCTCGGAATGTGCTTTGTTATCCGGTTCACGAGAAAATTCTCCAAGTCACCCACATTTTCAAAATTCAATGTGCTCATCAAGCTTCCAAGAGCGCCTTGGATTGCACAGACATTATTGTAGGGTACTCGCAAGTCGCACTCTATGCATCGCCAGGCACTTGTCATTTTTAACGGCTCTACAGGAAGGATTACCCCCGGACATTCTGACGCGAAGCATTTAAGAGCTGCCAAAAGTGTGCCACGCTCCGTCGGGTCGGCACATCGGTCACATTTACATGAGAAATGCTTCGTTTTGTAGAGGTGCGTACGGCGAGCTGGTGTTCCCCACAAAGTTCCAGAGTAGCACGAAAATATTTCACATCCGGCTTTTATAGGTTTAACTGCATTGACTGTCATTTGAAGCTCGCTGTTGTAGCTGTACCTTGTGTTCGGCACACAGGTGTGATTCATTAGACCCGAGACAGGGTACAATCCTCGCATACTTATTTCACTTTTTCCATACGGAGTTGCTATCTCAAAGGCATTAGTATCGAGCGCGCAGCAGGCTAATACCATCAATCGTTCTTCTTCCTCGGGTATAACAAAATACGGCAAAATATCACGAACTTCCTTTCCGTGTTGCGGTTGCATATTAGCTTGTAGATAAGTCATGAATTGTTTTTGATCTTCGTTGAGTAATAATACTCTTATCGCTGTCAACGCTCGCGACATTAACGTGTCGTCGACTTCCTCGATAGGTATTTTATTAGTCCAACAGGAAATAACACCACAATCGTCCGAATGTTTTGTTGTATTCTGACACTGTTCCGAACACACTAGCAATGCACATTTTGAACACTTGAAGAACGTGTTGGAGTCTAACTGTTTACGACACACCGTGCATCCACGCGGAAGGTTGGGCCCGGCTCGTGGTCCGAAGATGAGTGGATGGTCCACGAATAACACTTCACCGGACTTGATGTCTTCGGTCGTTATGAGCCCTCGTCCTCCTAGAGATGACTCGCCAATGGTCCATTTACAGGAGTGCTGCATTCCATCTACACAGTTGTACAGATGCTCCTTCACCGATTGCGACAATTGCTCCAACGATAACATCCTGCCGTCGCGACCGCCGGTGACGGCACTGCACTGCGCGCTCGATGCGAATAAACAAATCAGCCGTATGATAACAGCCAGGAACTGATCGAACGCACTATATCATAGCCCAAACCAGGTAGGTTGCATTCTTCTCCGTAATTAACTGCGTCGGGCGTGCACCGGCCGGGCGGTGCGTTCTTGTCGATCTATTGCTCTCTTCACGGAGCCGTTGCCAACTCAATAACGTATAGATTAATCATGCAATTTAAGTACTCATGGAAATCGATTATTTGACTCATGACTCAGCACTGCGAAATCAGCAGTTACCTGAGCCAAGACCACCGAACAAATAGTGTGAACGACGGAGCCGTGACATCTGGGAAAAAATCATCTAAGATATAAAAATAGGTGGAGTATAGAACTATTTTTAAACGTTTGAAGTAAAATAAATGGTTGCAGAAAATTCTGGGTAATTTAGTCACAGTAAAGTGTTACTTTCTAGAGCTGTTACTTTAGAATTCCGAATCCCGGTGCAACAGTCAAAGGTTTTGTTTCAGCTAGGTTGTTTTTGATGACATAGTTTATTATTGTGTTTCTCGAGATAATAAATTAAGTACGAACAGCATCGTGAGATGGGATGGGGACACAATGGCGATGGCTTACTCACTGCTGGCTAGTGGATTTTACTTCAACGATTAAAACAAATGCTTAGGTAATAGTAATAGTAACTATTTTAGGGTTAGTTTAGGGTAATTCAAATGAATAATAGTCGATACCACGAAATTTAAACACATGGACGTATTCTGGAATTGAGAAAATATGAGTTCCAATGATATTAGTAATAGCAACCAGCTATAAGATTGAGAAATAGCTGGTTACGAAACCCGGTTACGCACAAATAAAGGAACAATGCTATGTAGCTAACACATTCAATAGTTCAATCAATCTAATTATGCTTTGAATGCATAAATAAACCTATAATAAGCTATAATTTACTGCTATTTGTATTTATAACTTGTATTGACATTAAGAAACTATCCGTATCGTATTGATACAGTAGGCACTGGTCACGTCATCACAGATTCCTAATGACATAGATTTATTAGTAGTGTATTGTGCTTTGATACAGGCTATTTGAAGAACAGATGAACCGCGCTGCTAGAGACTAAGCGAGGCATCTGCAGCAAAGCGTGGCGACGCGACGATCAATTACTTATTGCCATGTAATGTTTTTTTATACAGAAAAATTGGCAAACTCGTATGACGAGACTTGTAGTTCTTATCTTATGCGTGGTTCATATCTTATAGATTTTAAGATAAATAGAGTTTCAACTTATAGAGTTTTTTCTTCTTGCTTCTATCTCATCGTTATCAACTCTGATATGCTTGGATACAATATCCTCGGTGCGTGAGTTTATCTCACACTTGGCAAATACATTTAATTTAGCTTGCATGCTTTTATTTTACGCCAGTAAATATATGCATTATTGTAGACAGTGTTTAGGCAAGGGTTGGGAATCCGCCGGTGCATTTTTATGAGGTTCAGATTTAGATGAAGATACGTTCTGCAACCCCAAGATTTATAATATTATATTTATTAGCTAGTTTTATTACTATGGTAGGTTCGAGCGTACAGGTAGTCGCGCATCGTTCACGCCCTCGATCTCAAACACAAAGTGGCGTCATCTGCCTGGTAACATGATCTACCCCCTTTGTCCAAGAGCCCTGCTGGTTCGACAACCTGCCCAGTCTCTGTAACCGCTTCTCATACGTGGACGTTCAGCAGCTGTCCGTCAAAAAATTAATCTAAATGCGCAAAAAACGAGAAAGAATCACCGATAAGTCTTTCGGTGCATAGCACCCAGTGATCAGTGTGACAATGCAAATGTTTGATTACCATGAAGAAGAGTGCCCTTGGTTTTACTTTGACAGTTCTTACAAGACGCTTCTCGGCGCTTGCCTTTTTGTGTTCGGTTAGTCTTACATTTGATATTCAGTGTAGTTGATCAAAAGTGTTTTTACCCAGTGTGGATAACAATATCACGTATGACACTTCGTCTCCAGTTTTTGCAGTGCGAGTTTTCTTCTTTTCAAGTAGTGTTTCGATGTGTTTAAGCATTCAATTATTCTTTTGGCAGGCTTGTTTGGGGTGCTGCTCAACGGTTGGCTTTTTATTACGTTCATCCACAGTCATCTGCTCATATTCAAAAGTCATATTTTGGTACTCAATCTGTGTGTGGCCTCGCTCGGCAGAAATCTTCTTGGATTCCCTTTTGCGGGGCCATCAGCTATTGCAAAAAGGTATGCACGTTAGCCTTGCTAAAAGGGATAGAGGTATTTTGAATCGTATCTAATACGTTCGCTGTACGTCGTATCTTCTAGTTGGCATTTTATTTTATCAATGTGTATTTTTTGCAGATGGCTTTTTGGTCCAGCGTGCTGTCAACTCTTCGCATTTACAAATCAATTTTTTGGTGTCTTTCAAATGACCGCATTATTTGTAATTGTCCTGGAGCGATATGTGTTGGCAAAACACTACAGACATGGTTCGTTTCAAACAAGTTGGTATTTTCAATAGAAGAATAAATTACTGGATTGCTATCTGGTAGCTTAGGCAAGTTAGGGGAAGGTCGCGGGCTTAAATCCCGCTCGGCTCCTAACTTTTGGGATATTATAAAAAAAATCTTTACTAATTATAAGATGCCAATTATAAAAGTTGTGTATTTTAATTAATATTATATTTTCAGAAAAGAAACTACATATACGGTTTTACTGGACATTGGTTGGCGTTAGTGGGATAAACGCGGTTTTATTCGCGATCCCTCCACTATTTGGTTATGGTGTGTATTCCTGTGATCCCACTGGCACGGTTTGCACTCTACTATGGCCATCGCTGACTTCAACGAGACAGATTGGCTTCTGCATACCTTACGTTATTGTGTGTGGAGTAGTGCCTGTGGTCGGGATGTGAGTATTTAATATTATTTTAACGGTTTTTGTCGGTTCTCCTAAGCATGGTGGCGTGGAACTGACACCTAGATTCCCCTAGCTCTAAGGCATTTTAGAGTGACCCAGGAGATTCACATGGATAAAATCTGTACAAAGAATGGAACTCTCTCTCAGCGTTAGTATTTCCGGAACGTTTTAATTCAGGATTTTTTAAGGCAAGAGTGAGCTGGTGGATTATTGCTAAGCATGCTGCATCCTCACTTTCTATCAGGTGTGAAGGCAGCTACCTGCTTAGGTATCTACACAAAAAGACTTGTCTATGATGGAGTCAATAGAAACAAACGAGAATTCACTACTGATATAGATTCTTCTCCATATTTTAGCAAATAAACATTATGTACGTATTTTTTGATGACTCTACTTTACAGATTCTTTTACATGGGCAAAGCGGTACGGCTTGAACAAATATTTTACAGGGGAGAAAATCAACAGGAGCAGAAATATTTAACACAGGTACACTTGTCAATCTTTTCATTTGTAAGGTCATCGTCAGCCTAAAAAGTCAACTTCTCGATATAAGCAACACAACATAACATTTCCAGGAATAAAGGCTCCGAATGTTTCTAGCCACCGGAACCGGGTTCACCTATATCTTTACAATAATTATGTTCAATCCATCGGGTGGACAAGCATTCTACACTTCGTTTGTGGTTGCAATGAAACTGCTTACCTTTATTCTATAAGAACAGGTTCATAAGGATGATGCCCCATTTATGCGTTGCGTTGTGCTGCGCCGTCACGAGTTCGCGACGGATCGACCGACGCATTGCATGCCACACCCTGCCACGCCTAGGGAAACGAACATCAGCGCAACGCAGAGTCGTTGCCTAGCAACACTGTCCGACGTCGCACCGGAGGAGCCTTAGGACCCTTCATACACAACGCTACGATATACCCGACGATTTTAGTCTCTGAGATACTAAAATCGTCGGGTATCGAAGATTGGCGTAGCGCTGTGTTCGAAGGGGCTAACTAGCAAACGCATGTGTGAGACCCAAATCTGAGTCTTAATTTTGCTTTTGGTTTTCTGTATGCGAGCCCACAGGAAAAACGAAATGCTAGCCGACACTTAAATAACTATGTCAAAAATCGTACAATCAACTCCTGCTAGGCCGTTTCGAATTGTACTAATAGAGCAACAACATCGTACAAAATAACTTTATTGTTTCAGAGTGTCCATACGATATGCGTAGCCACGCTAGCTCTGTGGATACCTGCTGCAGTGTTGATTGGCTGGCAGTGGTTCCCTCTCCTGGTTCTTGGATACAGATCTCATGTTCCACCAGCTTTAGCTTTAATTGCTCCTATTGCTTCTGAAGTGAGTAATATAAAAAGTACCCATATTACAAAGACTTACAAAATATTTTTTCGAGCCCCAAAAGGCAGAAAAAGTAAAAAAAAAACGTTCGAGGACAAACTTTACAATATAACCAACAACATTACCGCCAAAATTAACTTTATAATGAACATTACAATCAAAAAGCAGCCAAGTGCGAGTCGGACTCGCCCATGAAGGGTTCCGTAGCACGACGAACTACAAGAACCTGTATATTATGTTACTTGATGTAACATAATAAGGTTCTTGTAGTTCGTCGAAAGGTAAATTGCGGTTCACGGTTTATGACGTATAAAAAAAAACTACTGACTAGATCTCGTTCAAACCAAAAATCGTTGGAAGTTTACATAGTAATGTACAACATATATTTTTTTTAGTATTATCATTCTCTTACTTTAGAAGTTAGAGGGGGGGGGACCAACTTTTTTCCACTTTGGAAGTGTCTCTCGCGCAAACTATTCAGTTTAGAAAAAAACGATATTAGAAACCTCAACATCATTTTTGAAGACCTATTCATAAATACCCCACACGTATGGGTTCGATGAAAAAAAAATTTTTGAGTTTCAGTTTCAAGTATGGGGACCCCCGAAATTTATAGTTTTTTTTTTATTTTTATGTTAAAATCTTAATGCGGTTTACAGAATACATCTACTCGCCAAGTTTCATCAGTCTAGCTCTTAGCGTTTCGGAGAAAAATGGCTGTGACATACGGACGGACGGACAGACAGACAGACAGACAGACAGACAGACAGACAGACATGACGAATCTATAAGGGTTCCGTTTTTGCCATTTGGCTACGGAACCCTAAAAAGCACCATTGACATTCACAAGGTCACCTCAGTTCTACGAACTTTCGTAGACCTTCGTAGAGGGTCTACGAAATGTTTTGATCTCTGAAGTTCCGACTCAATTCCTAAAGCGGCAGACGATAAACTCACATTCCTAGAGTTATGGTGCCAGCATTTACCAAACTCTTAGGTATAAATAACTTTGTAAATTGTAAAATGCAAATATAATTTGAAAATGCAATGTTTCTGATATTATGTTGGAAATACTAGAAACTAGAGTGATATTTATTGTTTATAGGCTGCAACAACGATACCCGTCCTTTGCTACCTGACTGGAGACGAGAGGCTCCGCGCCGCCCTTCTCGGCCGTATGAGGAAACAGTACGCGCTACTACGCCCAGATCGAGCCAAAAAGTTCTACAGACCTTAGTACTTGAAACGTCTAAAATACTTACCTACTTTTTGAATACCGTTTTGGTTGAAAACTTGAGGTGGCAAGAAAACCACAACAGATTAGATTCGCCCCGAGATGAATGAGACACAAAAGAAAAGACATGAGTTATATTTTAAGAACCTTTAATCCTATGCTTAAAAAAATAAATAAACTTCTTTTAAATACTCGTCGTTTCTTTAATCAAGTGAAATCAATTTGCTACTGTGTAACTGTGATTCAAACCGTCCAAGCCTAAAAGCCATCTGCTTTTTTTACCTTGCTTGCTTTCTGGTACCTAAATTAAAAGTAAAATTCATTCTTAATTTTGAGATACCGACCAGTCCATCAAAACGCTAGTTGATATTTCAATCGACGAGTGAGGGGTGTAAAACAGATGCTGTGTTCAGGTAAATCGTTACTACGGGGCGAGGGGTGGGGGTAGCAGCTATGAGAACCCCGAGAGAGGAACTAATAAGTTAGCTGTGTCACATCAGGCTAGATACGCAGTCCGATCGTTCTAGAAGCGGTGATTTATCATCATTGATAAATTGAATAAAAGGTGAGTGAAGTAAGCTTTTCGTGAGTATTTAATGTTTTATGTATATCGTTTTGGTTTCTTCGGTTTATTACTTCAATGTACCTACAGCTTGCGTCTTTGTGTGCATGCTGTTTTTGCAGATGAGGTATCTTTTCACCAGTTCAGCAGAGTGTATTTAAGTCTTAGAAATATCTTGTTCTAGATTACGGTCGCCAAGTGTGGTTTGAGTTTTACCTTCTCGTCTAAATTTCACTATTGTTGCAGTAGTACAAAGACAATGCAATTAACAGAGCGTGTAAAAACTGGTGTCGTTTTGGTTGAAGATACAAATGCAACTTGAGACTGTGGTTTTATCTCGCCACACCGTTCTGTGCAGTCCTTCACGGCAACTGTCTTAAGCTTTAAATGTTCTTGGATTTTCAGTACGACATACAACATTGATATCGATCAGCAAAAGTTCAATATGGCGGCCGTTGAAAACTGTGCTTGGGATAACTTGTTTGACGATGATGATAAGAATAGTTTGGAGCATGGATTTTTCAACATTGGTATGTTTTAGCCCCTATTTTTATCTAAGTAATTTTTGTTACGTTTTGATATTGAGTCGTTCCGTTTTTTTTCGAGTTTTATTTTAACTGTTCCGTAGACAGAGTATAATTATGTTTGGAGAATCTCATAGTTTAACTTGAATAGTTTCCACACCAGGTGATTATTTTTAAATCAACAGGGATCATATCTGTGGCACTGGGCCTGTGGTTGTACTTGACCATTTTGATGACAAACCTTCGCCAGGACCGCAGTTACAAGAATTTGGCAAATTTTACAGTAGCTGCTTGCGCCCATAGAGTTGTAGCTATGCTACCATTCGCCAACAAGATTGTAAGGTGAGTAAATACATTTTATCAAATAGATTTTTGGTTTGAAGGGTGTGGGTGCCGGTGTAATTACTGGCACGTGAGGCTGAACATCTGCATGCCTCCAGTTGATGGACGCAGGGCAGTGCATCGATAGGGCATGTTACTGATGCGCGTGACCTACGAGGCAATATACTTTGATATAAGTGATGGTTACCACTTAAAATCAGGTTTTTATTCAGGGACCATTCGCTTGTTATATCAGCAAGTTAAATAAATAAAATATTTTAATTAATATAGAGCGCTGGTGGCCTAGTAAAGCGCTGGTGGCCTAGTAGAGCGCTGGTGGCCTAGTGGTAGTGGCCCCGCCTTCCGATCCTAAGGTCGTGGGTTCGAATCCAGTCGTGTACCAATGAGTTTTTCTGCCCATAAATTTATGTACACTATGCCAGTGCTCTCAAACGGTGAAGGAAAACATCGTGAGGAAACCGGCATATCGTAGAACCTAAAAAGTTCGAAAATATGTGTCAAGTGCACGAAAGGAGCCTCTTCGAGGCGCACTTAAAATCCTTTCACCACACTTGGTTCGAAAGAATCAGTGACACGATAAGAAGAAGAAGTGGGACAATCTAGGCTAAAAATAATTCTGATACCCAATAAATTTAAAACTCAATAAAGAAAAATTAGGTACTCATCTAATATTTTTTTTTCTTAATTCTCTTGAAAAGGACTTTATGCCTTTCTCCTGTAAAAGGATTACCTATGTGTAGGTCTTAAATTTTGCCATTGCTAGCGCAGACACGGACCAGCGTTAGTAACTAGTGTAGAGATCAACCAATCTTAAACTGCATGCCCTACTACTTCAGTCAGTCAAAGTAAATTGTTCTTTATCACTTACATCACAAGGATCAATTTTAAGTACTTTGCTTTGAGTCAACGTCAAGTAAACGTGGTGGAGGGGCGTGCATTTTTAGACTGGTTTATCTATACTTAGTGTAGCTGAATGCACTGAGTGTGAAGATCAATGACATTCTTCGAGAAAAGCTTAAATTAAAAGCATAAAAAAAGCGAAAATTCAATAAACAAACAAATTGCTGTAGTCTATATTTGTTTTTACAGGTCGGATGAATATCAACCATACTGCAATTTATTTGCTTTTCTGGAAACATTTTTGGCAGTACTTGAGGTTGAATGGCTCACCCACGTTTGCATCGAGAGATATGTCGTCACTAAATACGTCGCTAAAGGTAATTATTATTTTTGTTTAAGTTTTTCCACGCTATAAAGTTAAGCTTAACCATCCAATAAAATATGCTCCAAAGTAAATAATCCCAGTTTTGGCATCCTGTTTTTAGAGTAATTTTATGAGTACGTGATAAAATCTTTGTGATTTTCTTTAAGATTGAATAAACACTATACTTAGGGCAATAAAAACTGAGTCCATGAATAATAACTTTTATGTTTTTTTTATTTTCAGGTTGGAACATCAACAAAGACCATTACACATTATTTAAACGCCTGTGCGTTTTCTGTGCGTGTTTATATTCCTTCCCTCCTCTGTTTGGGTTCGGAAGTTATGGATTCGACTTTTCATGCACTTTCTATACTTTTGATATGATATTGTCTGACTCTTGGACGAAGTACGTAACCTTGGCCATCTTCTTTTTGCGCAGTATCAAACCTACTGCTGTCATGTAAGTAAAAAAACGATCATTATTTGTGCGATTGTTTTTAACAGTTTAACATGAGGTGCGGGTGCAGGCTGAGAAGCAAGAGGTGCGGGTTCGATTCCCCATGGATTTTCTTGTATAAAGTAGATAGCATATATTATATATGCATATAGCTTACAGAAAGCCTCTATTATTACAGAATGATGGCGCTGGTGGGGGCGTGTGTATCGGAAAAAAACCTGAAAGATTCCGAAGAAAACCAAAAGCTCCGAAGCTTCAATCGGGTATGTATTGACATAGTAAAGTGTTCACTGGCAATAACATTTGCAGTAGTTGGCTTGCGCAAGTGATTTTCAGCGTGTTAACGTTCACACACTCAGTCGCTCACGCAAACCAACTCGAACTCCAACTCGGAACAAAGGTTCTCGAATGGTGCCCACGAACCAGAAGACGAAGCGTAGGGCACCCACTCACCAGATGGACCGACGACGTTGTTAAGATCGCGGGAAGTTTGTGGAAAGGGCTCAGAATCGTTCTTCCTATATGTCCACTGCTGGACATAGGGACTGCTTCAGGCTGATGATGATGATGATGATGAACGCTCACGCAAGAGGATTTCTAAGTTTTTGTGACATGCATGTCCCTCGTGGATAAATCTGCCGCCAGTGGAAACAGTTGTCAGTTGACTTCTGGAAGTAATTTGCGATTGTTACTTGCCAGTTTTTAGTTTTTCTCTTTCTCGAGCCTGCTTCCACCATCACCTTTCAAAGTTTTCTAAAGCCTTATTGCACACATCTAAGGGCTCTGCGGTGAAGATCAGTAAAACGCTGTCAAATGTGGCAGCAATATTTGACAGTGATTCACTGATCGCCAACGCAGAACACTTAGATGTACGCAAAGCTTAAAGATGAATGGCCATACAAGCGTTAATTAGGTGTGAAGCCTTGCCCACATCTCATATTGCTGTCATATTTGATAGCGTTTCAGCTGATCGCCATCGCCTAGATGTGCGCAGGTCTAAAGACCCTGTCACTGTTTGTATATAAGTGGCAAGAGATTGCAGTTGCATAAGCAATGATTATCTTTTAAGAGCGCATCGTGCGAAAATTTGAGATTTAAAAAAAAAAAATCATAACTAAATAACTAAGTGACATTTTAAAAATCGCAAAAGGACTAATTGTAGACTATACATTTGAGATTAATTCGAATTTAAGTGTGGTAAAAAAATATACTATTTAACATGACATTCTATTTAACGCTAATGAAAATCGTATGTCAGCGTTAAATAGGATGTCATGTTAAATAGTATATTTTTTTAACACACTTAAATTCGAATTAATCTCAAATGTATAATACAATCCTTTTGCGATTTTTAAAATGTCACTTAGTTATTTAGTTATGATTTTTTTGTTTTAAGTCTCAAATTTTCGCACGATGCGCTCTTAGGAAACGCTTGTAAGCAAGGGTTATATTTTTTTTCAGATTGTCATTATGGTAGCGTTCGTGAATTTGTTATGCTGGACACCCGTTGCACTAGTAAGGGGAGGGGTGGTGCTATCACAGCTGCTCTACACCGGATCTGTATTGATGGCTTCAGTATCTTACATCAAATTGGCTTTGTGGATTCACTGGGCAAGTATTCAGTACTATCTTATGGAGGACAACTTTTAGAATTGTTTTTATTTAATTGTAAGTATCTACGAGTATTAGTCCCTGAAATCATATTAGATAGTTGAGTTGGTTCTTTATGTTGCTCATTAAAATGCTGCAGGTACTTTGCCGGAATAGTAGGCATTCTACATACGTTTCCAGAAATAATAATTTTGAGACTTTGAAGTCATTATGTCGAATTCGACGTTCTACGAAATGTAGCTGGCAACTGGAGAACAGCCGAAGACCGGGCTCAGTGGCGCGTCTTAGCAGTGGACTGATATAGGTTGATGATGATGATGATGATGTCGAATTCTTCCCACGGGTCAAGTAGGAATTTGACTTACCTGCTCTTTATACTATCATAATGTCTTTTTACTGCTACATTACCTTTTCTTTTGAATTTAAGTCTCCAATCATGTCTGTGTTTCTCTACTAATATGGCTACAGATTCGTTCTTGACTATACAGTAACCTGCAGATACTTCATAGTTTTAAAAAGCAGAAGCCAGCTCTTCGTGAAGGGTTCTTCCAGGGAAGTATATATACCTACTACCATCATGACTATATTTGTGGTCAAGCAGCGCTGCTGCGTTTCGGTTTGAAAGCTGCTGGTGAATGCAGGCACATGTGAATTAACACATTTGAATGCCTTAAGTTAATTAAGGTTTTTGAGAAAAAGAACAAAGACAAAACATTCTAAAATTAATTTTAAATATTATTCAAGCCCTAGAAATTTTTTATAGGTACTTGGTTTGGAAATTTATTGATCAGATCTAATCAAATAAAATGTTTAGACATGATCATCACATTTCATGTCAAATGTTGATTTATTTTTTCCCTTTATACTGATTTAAGTCAGTCTGGACATGATGATGTGAGGTCACAGTTTGGGGCTACATAAAACCCTTCAAGTTGGGTGCATCGTTCCTTATAAGGCCAGCAGCGCATCAGCATCGCCTCTGGTGTTGCAAGTGTCCATGGACGACGGTGACGTGACCACTTTCGATCAGATGTGTGTGTGTGTGTCTGCTCTTTTATCAGTTATGGCATACACAAATTCTGTGTATTAGTTCTACATTAAAAAAATAACAAAAATATAAACAATCCACACACTATCTAGCTCTTTAATTTGGAGCTAGATAGTTTTGTGTGGATTGTTGTGGCATAGCTTGTACTATGAGAACCAGATAGCCGATATTATAATTATAATTTTTGTCATACTTAGAATACAATATAACGCCCAGACAGAGAACAAACATTTCTGTGCTCATCATAAAAATATTTGTTCTCAGTGGGGATCAAACCCACGACCTACGGCGCAGAAGGCAGAGCTGAGAGGCCAGTCAAAACATTACAACCAGTAATTCATTTTTTTAATTCCAGGCTGCGCCTGCGCTGACTGCAGTAGCATTGTTTATGGCCGACGATAACATTCGTAATAAAATGATTTTTAACGGCAACGTCATCAAAGATGGTGACACCCAAGAACAAAAGGAGAAGTAGGAGAAGTACTCTAATTCTTACTTATTATATACTAACTTATTGCATGCGATTAGTCCCTATAATTATTGTAACAATTGACATGTATTTTGGTCTGTACTGTATAAATTGGTGTATACGATGTTAGTGACTTTAATAAATAAACAAGTAGGTGCCTACAAGTAAACATCAAAGTCGATTCGAATAAATATATTTTATTTTATATCAAGGGTTATAATGTACTTATAATAGACAGTAACATTAAATGTACCTACACAGAAATCGCATTACATACGATAATAAAGAATGGTTACAATATAATACATAGTGACAAAGTTTTGTACGAAGAATATCAGCAGTCGAGTAAAAACTGATCATTATGATTATATAATTCAGTCACATTATTATTATCATCCTATTATTGTATAACTACATCGGATATATTAGCTGACAGAAGAAATGAAGAAAATAATAACTCTATTATGAACACAATTGGAAGATATCACTAGAAGACATAATAATATTAATAATCTAACCTTTCTATTCAAATAAAATTATCAGCTAATAAAATAAATTAAGTGTTTGATCTCGGTAGCTTACGTACATAGGGTACCTACTTATTAATATTATGCATCTTTCTGTACTTATATAATGTTTGGATCTTCACATCACACATCCACGATTGGTCCACAATAAGGCTTATTTTATGGAACAATAGATAATTTTCAATATATTAATAATTTGTATTGAACTGCAAACCATAATTATCATTTGCAGAAATCTTGATAAATTTAGAAGTTCAATAAAGTAACTACTTAATGATCGTATCCAACTATTTAAACTAGGTACTAATATAAATTTGTTGAAGTCCTTTAGCGGAGCGAACATAGCCGTTCGGCGCACGATCTTAACCTACTTATAAAAATAAACTTTTGATCCATATTGCACCATTTCATTTAACACGACCTAAATAATCAGTAGTTATAAGCACTGCATAAATAGCACATGGAATGGATCCGATGTACCTCTACGAATTGTTCTTCACCCATCGATTTCAACGCTAACTACAAAATTGTAATCGTTTTACATAACAATGTATGTTCTAATAGTGTAGGTTCTATTATTGTAGTTTTAAATACCCTGTTGGTGATAGTGTCCTCAGTGGAACTGGTGTAGGATGGTGTTGAGGGAGTGTCGAGTACTATTGTCGGGTACTCGCAAGTCCCTCGCTCTTCCTGCTATATCTGCTCAAGAGGTGTCTCCTCGTCTTGTTCCTCATCCCGTCGCCTCTCGAACAGAGGAATAAGGAATAGAATCAACCCACTTAGTGCTATCGCACCTCCTGCTACGTAGAAACCAGGTGTATATGTCTCCAAATTGTCGTACAGCCAACCTGGAACAATAGTTGTAAAGCAACTTTTAGAAAACTTCAATGTCAAATATAGGTAGAGTTATGCACTGGGTCCTGTACCCACATACTAGTATCTATATACTATAGTATGTGGGTACAGGACTCAGTGTATATGACCATATTTTTGCACAGTATTTGAACTTTATAACTACTATAGTGGATCGCCGCTGAGATTTTCACTCTAGTCTTGCCTGGACTTGCCTCTGATGACCCCTAGTAACTTTGTGTTCCGCTGAACAGACCTTGACTCCATTATGGTCCAAAGTGTGCGAATGAGAAGTTCTTTCACTCTTCGAAAGTTATAGCCTGACAAATACCTACATACATACAAAGATACAATGACAAATTACCCAAGCTGATTGTAAGACCATCGCTCGCTCACTCAATCAATTAATTTACCTGCAAACGGAGGGCCAATAAGTGAAGCAATTCCTTGAAATAGTAGAAGTAGACCAAAGGCATTTGTGAGCTTCTCAAGCCCAAGAAGGTCCACGAGAACCACTGAAGTAAGACCTACGTAGGCACCAATTGTAAAGCCGAATATCGTAGCGTAAAGCGCTAGGCCCCAAAACTCCCAGCAAAACATCGCCAGTACTGTACCTGAAATTAAAAATATTTTCAAACGACAATTACACAACATTATAAAAAGGATGTTTGTAAAGAATAATTAGGAAGGGAAACTTACTTGTACCAGCAATGGTGAGGCAGATATTGTAAGCTAATAATCTATTCACCCATGGCATGTCACTTATGTATCCTAAAACAATTCTGCCCACCATGTTCGCCGCTCCAATAATGGAAATCAGGTATGGAGGGTTTTCAATTCCCAACTTTTCACTCATCGGCACCACGTAAACATATGGTATGTAAAAACCAACACTGGTCAAAAAATTTGATATAGCGAATAAAATGAAAATCGGGTCTACTAATAATGAGAAGTCAAGCATTTCTGATAATGCAGTCTTGAATTCCGTAGAGCATGGTAACCAATGACAACTCTGTTTTTTCACTGTTATTGTACTTCTTCTCATTTTAGTGATATCTAGAGTAGAAGCTTTGATGGCCGTTAGGCTTTTCCTACTGCCCCGGTAAAGGACATCGGGTCTCAGCATGATGCCGCTGGCCTGGACCGACGGCGAACGCGATCTCGAGCCTTGTGTATCGTTCAGTGCTGGCTGCGAGAGCGTCAGCCTCGAAACATCATTATCATCCGATTTCAGTTTACCATTCGGTTTTATTACATTCTCGCTACTCTGGGACCTTATAAGTGGGACATTATTTTGTTGCGGTAGCATTGGTTCTTCGACTGTGGAGCGTCGTGGTTCAGGCACGGGGCGGAACATTATTCCGAGTGGTATGCAGTTTAGAGTGATAGCGCCTACGATGGCCATAGCTCCTCTCCATCCGTAGTAGTTTATAAGTGATGCCGTGAGTGGAGCGAACACCAGTGTGCCTAGTCCTGCTCCACATACTGCTATACCTGAAACCAACAAATCCAGAATTTTTATAAGTTCACTAAGTAAGTTTGGCAATAATTAGGATCTCTTTTTTTATCTTTAAGGGCCTACATGAGGTGAAACCGAAAATGTAAAGTAGCATTTTTTTTCGTTGTATGGACGAATCCATTTATTTTTTTTGTAAAATATTACAATTAAATGGTGTAAAAAAATTATGATTAGGCTAGAAATTCTCCTCAACTCACAGGGTTCGATAAAATTGAACGCAAAGTTTGCCAAAAACTCTCAATTTTTTTTGGATTTGAAATGGTTTTTTTCCGTTGCTGTTAGAGCCATTGCAATGAAAGTTTTGTTCCCGTATACCTTAATAAATACGTAAAAACCTGATGTTATTGCATTTTTCTTAGTTGCCGTAGTTTTTATAAAAAAATAAAATTTTCAAAAATATAAATAGATAGGTTTCTGTACTTACTTCTCAGTACAGCCCGAGCGGCCAAGAAGGTTGGACCTATGTCAAATTTCGTGACATGACATTTCATCTCTGACTACGTAAAATATACCCTAGATTAAATCATAGCTACTACTGGTACTATAAATTTGCCACAGTGTAACATAAAACAAACTGTCACAGTATAACGAAATGACATAAAACCATCTTCATCGTACATTATGATCGATAACCTGTATTCACATCATCATCAGCCTGTAGAAGTATATATTTTATGTAGCATATAACTTATCAAGTACATTCTAGGGCACGTTCCTATCGTGCGTGACCAGCGAAGCGCAATGCTTTTGTTAAATACCTCCATTTTTGTAGTTGCATAAGTAGCTATCTTCCTATCTACCCAGTGCTTTCCGTCATCATCATCAGTAAGTAGAAGTCCACTGCTAGATATAGACCTCCTTTATACATTTCCATGAAAAAACAATTTGCCGATTTCCCACGATCTTTAGAATGTCATCGGTCCATTAGGTGGAGGGGCGCTCTGGTTGCTTAGCACCGGTTATATTGTCGTAGCGACCCGCTTTTTGATTCTAAAGGCGTGTGTTCAAACCCCGTCATGCACAAATTAGTTTATCTGCCAAAAAACCTATGTGCACTATGTCAGTACACTCTAACGGTGAAGGAAAACAATAAATGAAACCAACGTGAAGTAGCAAAACTTTTGAGGCACATTCATAATCCACCACACCAGCTTTAATTTTCTATTGACATGACAAGAAGAAGACTCAAAAACTAGTAGCCGATTTTAGGCCTTTATAAAAATAGTGTCGATTTTGCAAAGAGTTTGGGAGCCCATTACAATGAAAAGGAAGTATATATATATATATATATATTATGGACAATCTACACTACACTATCTAGCCCTAAACTAAGCAGAGTTAGTATTATGGGAACCAGATAGCTGATGTAATACTTAAATACATTTTGTTTGTAAATACATAGGTACTTGGAAAACAATATAACATCCAGATGGAGAACAAATATCTATGATCACCACACAAATATTTGTTCTCGGTGGGGATCGAACCCACGACCTATGGCGCAGAAGGCAGAGCTACTAATAAATGAGCTGAGAGCCCAGTCATAACAATAATATCATGGGTTTTGAGTATTTTTGATTGCCGTCTTTTAAATCTGGAGGTGCCTGTAATGTCCCGAATTCTGGAACTTTCTGTCAAAGGCTTCATGCACGGTGCGCTCAAATACCCAAATACCAAAATACATGTGCCTATTTCTATACACGCAGCAAGGAGTTTCCCAAGATTTTGCGTTTGACAGAACTTTGAAGAGTCAGTTGGGGTTGTCGAAACTCTTTGGTATACCTAATATTTTTAAATGCCGATAAAATACAATAATATAAGTCGAATAGACAGTGTTATTTCACAATGCTTCACTGATCTCCACCGCAATGAGCACCGAAGGCCTAAATGAGTGCAAAGCTTAAAGCCACCCATAAATAATTTCCATTTCAATTCATTTATGAATTGAAATGAAAATTATCTATGCATGTAATGTATTGTATTATGTATATCAGTTATCTAGCACCCATAACACAAGCTTTGCTTAGCTTGAGGCTAGATAATGTTGTGTGAATTGTCCAGCATTATTATTATTATTATTATTATTTATTTCCATAGGCATTAATTCTATGCACTAAGTTATACTTACTAGATTTACATACAGATCTGGAAGTATAACCTTTTAGATAAAAGAAAAATTTACTAAATTGGATCATAAAATTAAATGACGAAGGTATGCAGTAACAAACAATAAAACAAAACGGCTTAGCCGATTTTGATGAAATATTACTTTTCAGAAAAAAAAAGATTAAAAGGGAGAAGACGAAAGAGAAGAAAAAAGATAAGAATATTATTGTACAAAAAAAATTGCCCCCCTTGCCCCCCAGGACCCCCCCTTTTGTGAGTGCTACCGGATGCCGTCGAGATAGGGGGTTTTCGATTAGGGTTTCGTATAGAGGGTTTCTTCCTGAATTGAAAAAACAAAAAAAACACCCCCCTCTTGCCCCTTTTTTCACCCCCCCCTTTCGTATCTTCCAAGCGGAGTGACTTGCAAGACTTTTTTTTTGGGTCATGTAGGGAAGGTGAGATTATTTTGAAAGCAAAATAAATTTTGCCCCCCTCCCCCCTCTAGACCCCTTTATTATTTTTGACCCTTTTTTTCGAGTGGAGCATTGCGGCGAGCGAATGGGGAACAGTGCGGCGAGCAAAGCGAGCCGTGCTGTGACCCCCCCCCCCCCTAAGCCCCCCAGAACCCCCTCCTCCTGAACCCGGGGGGAGCGTCGCGGCGAGCGAAGCGAGCCGCCACGCGACCACGCCCACCCTACTGAAATTTAGAACCCCCTCCTACTGAAATTTAGGGTGTCTTAGGGGTGTGAAAAAATGTTCACTAGACTGAGTTCAAAATTCAAAATGGCGGCTGTGCCACTTCCGGTTTTGCAAAAATCGTCCGATTAAGGTCGTTCAAACGGTTCATTCGACTGAGGACTATGATTGGAGATTGAATTTTAGGTTTTTTAAGGTGTTTGATTGGATCTTCACTTGGTTTAGGGTTCCGCCCCTGTGGGAACGCATTGAGGACGCGAGCTGCTTGCAGCTCGCGATGCACGCGACCCGGTAGTCAACGTTTGGGTTCCTTCCAGCGGTTTCGACCCGTTAAGGGTTTTGGCTTGACGTACAATTTAGGGTTCCGTATAAGGTTTTGATTGGGGTTTTACTACATTGAGCAATTTGATTAAGTGTTCGACTTTTAGGGTTCCTTAGGACTTTGATTGGAGTTTCAACTACACTTAGGAGCTTGATAATGTTAACATTTTTAGGGTTCCTTAGGACTTTGATTGGGGTTTTACTACATTGAGGAACTTGATAAAATAAACAACTTTTAGGGTTCCTTAGGCCTTTAATTGGAATTTTACTTCACTTAGGACCTTGATTATGTAAACAATTTTAGGGTTCTTTAGGACTTTGATTGGGGTTTTACTACACTGAGGAACTTGATTCACTGATCGACTTTTAGGGTTACTTAGGACTTTCTTTACTACTTTTTGGGGTTTTACAAGTGCAAGTGTAATGTAAAACTGGGAGTAGCACACCGACACGCGAGCTGCTTGCAGCTCGCGCACACGAAAAAACTAGTTAAGGGGCTGACGTATGGAAAATTTTCATACAAACGGAATACCAAAATGATTTCTAATTTAGACAGATTTACACTATATTATTGTAATAATTGTATTTGCATAGTATTTATCTAGGTTCCTCAACAGTTTTTATTTCAAATTACTTACCTAAAATGAAATAAACACCAATCGCATTTTGCACATTTTTATGCTAAACTTATCAAGTTTTCTACCTATTGGTTTCGTACTAAAAACAACAATATCTTACGTGTTTTTTGTTAAGGAACCTAATTTATATTGTCTAGTTACAGAATAACAATACTATGTAAAGAATACAAAAAGTTTTCAGTCATCATTTTTGGTATTACGGAACACGATCAAATTCATGGCATTTTCGAACGGCTACTATTGCTATCGCGCACGCACGGTGCGGGTGGCGGGGTGCAGGGGGAGGAAACGCTTGAAGCACACGGGACACTTCGGTTGTGTGTGTGAATCGCTCGGACTTCGGACTAGTTAAATACCTACACTGGCATAAAACATAATGCTTAGATATTTGATAATTGTTAGTTTAGGAAGGGTACTAAGTGAAGATGGGAAATACTAAGTACCTAGGTAGGTTGTAGGTTGGGTAAACGAAATTAAGGTGCAGCACTAGGTCAAAAAGTCTGCCGAAATTTCGAAAAAAGCCAACATTTCGACTAAAACAAATTATGAACCATTAATTTCTATACAGGGTGGAATTTTGTAATGCCACCTGGAGGGAAAGTACTCTTAATACTGCAGATAGAAAATTTTACTCAAAGGAAACATTCCTTTATTTTTGGATAGAAAGCAATTTCTAAAATTAAAAATAAAATAATTTTTAAATTAATTTTTTTTTTTGAAAGGAATAAATTTATTCTTTTAAAGAAATGAATTCGTTAAAAGAATAAATTTGTGTATCCAAGAGAATGGAGCCCATTTCAAGCAACTAATTTCAAGTAACTAGTTAGTTATCCATTTTTTGTAAATAATTAAATTAATTTAAGATTTCCTGGTTTTTCTTTCATTTAATTTATCATGTTTGTTAGAGAGATTTCATCCTTATAATTGACTAACGATCGATGCAATAAAAGTACAAGGTATAATTTTTCTGATTTTAGCCGGTTCAATTCCCGGGTGTGAGAGAATTTTCGAAAAACTTTGAATGCAGTTTGCTTTCTATTCAAAAATAAAGGAATGTTTCCTGTGAGTAAAATTTTCTATCTGGAGTATTAAGAGTACTTTCCCTCCAGGTGGCATTACAAAATTCCACCCTGTATATGAAGTATTGATAAAAGGTCTAAGAAAAATTACAACAAATAATTTTTTTTCTTTATTTATTTGTAGTTCAAACAAAGCAGCCAAGTGCGAGTCGGACTCGCCCATGAGGGGTTCCGTAGCATCAATTAACATAATATAAAGGTTTTTGTAGTTCGTCGAAAGGTAAATTGCGGTTTACGATTTATGACGTATAAAAAAAAACTACTGACTTGATCTCGTTCAAACTAAATATCGTTGGAAGTTTACATAGTAATGTACAACATATATTTTTTTTGGATTTATCATTCTCTTATTTTAGAAGTTAGAGGGGGGGGGACCAACTTTTTTCTACTTTGGAAGTGTCTCTCGCGCAAACTATTCAGTTTAGAAAAAAACTATATTAGAAACCTCAACATCATTTTTGAAGACCTATCCATAGATACCCCACACGTATGGGTTTGATGAAAAAAAAAATTTTGAGTTTCAGTTTCAAGTATGGGGACCCCCAAATTTATAGTTTTAGAAAAAAACGATATTAGAAACCTCAACATAATTTTTAAAGACCTATCCATAGATACCCCACACATATGGGTTTGATGAAAAAAAATTTTTTGAGTTACAGTTTCAAGTATGGGGACCCCCAAAATTTATAGATTTTTTTCTATTTTTGTGTAAAAACCTTAATGCGGTTCACAGAATACATCTACTCACCAAGTTTCATCAGTCTAGCTTTTATGGTTTCGAAGAAAAATGGCTGTGACACGGCCGGACAGACAGACAGACAGACAGACAGACATGACGAATCTATAAGGGTTCCGTTTTTGCCATTTGGCTACGGAACCCTAAAAACTGCTACCACTCAACGTCCGGTGGAAATATTGATAAAAGGACTGAGAAATACTTGAACAAAATAGTTTTTTTTTTATATAACTGGAGCTCAATAAACAGAGTACCGCTCAACGTCTGGTGGAAATATTGATAAAAAGACTTGGAAAAATTTCAGCAAAATATTTTTTTTCTTTATTTATCTGGATCTCAAAAAACCGACTACCGCTCAACGTCAGGTGGAAAGATTGATGAAAGGACTAAGAAAAATTGGCACAAAATATTTTTAGTCTTTATTTATCTGGGGCTTAAAAAAACTGCTACCACTCAACGTCAGGTGGAAATATTGATAAAAAGACTTGGAAAAATTTCAGCAAAATATTTTTTTTCTTTATTTATCTGAATCTCAAACAACCGACTACCGCTCAACGTCAGGTTATAATATTGAAAAAAGGACTAAGAAAAATGGCTACAAAATATTTTTATTCTTTATTTATCTGGGGCTTAAAAAAACTGATACCACTCAACGTCAGGTAGAAATATTGATAAAAAGACTTGTAAAAATTTGAACAACATATTTCTGTTTTATTTTTCTGGAGCTCAAGAAATAAACTACAGCTCAACGTCAGGTGGAAATATTGATAAAACGACTAAGAAATTAAAAAAAAAACTTTATTTATTTTGAGCTCAAAAAACTGCTACCACTCAACGTCCGGTGGAAATATTGATAAAAAGACTGAGAAATACTTTAACAAAATAGTTTTTCTTTATATAACTGGAGCTCAATAAACAGAGTACTGCTCAACGTCTGGTGGAAATATTGATAAAAAGACTTGGAAAAATTTCTGTAACGTTCACTAGAAGTTGCTTCATACAATCAAAATTGAGTTCTATATAGTAATTGTGATAAGACATAAATAATTTTTTTTTCAGTTTGTTTATAATCATTATATAAGTATCCACCTATAGTAGGTTAGCTTGGTACACTTTTTTCGCGAGTTTTGTGCGAAAGCCGAGGTCCATGTAATTGTAGGTCGATGTTCGCAATCGTTGGTTTTGCGAATGTAAATAAGCAGAATAAAAGCAACCTAATTGCTCAACGAATAAAGTATATTTTTAAATGCAGTCACATTATTAGACTTTCTGTACTTTGGTAAGTGAGCCGCTTTGCGTGTTTTTTATTGCTGTGTGTGTGTGATCGATGAGGTCTGGCGAACCACACCCCACCTGATGTTGAGCGGACCTCCACCCATGATCTTCAACTGTAACGTCATGACTGGTTTTGAACCCACGCCCCCCAACCGCTAGGCCGATGAGGTCTGGCGAACCACACCCCACCTGACGTAGAGCGGATACCCACCCATCATCTATTACTGTAACGTTATCACTGATTTTGAACCCGCACCCTCCAACCACTAGGCCAATGAGGTCAAGCAAACCACACCACACCTGATGTTGAGCGGACTCCCACCCATCATCCTCTACTGGAACGTCATCAACCACAACTCCATCGCTCCGCGCCGGGGTCAATGGCTCTCTCAACTCAACTCGGAGTCAATGGTTCTCTTTACTCTTCTTCAATTTGGTCCAGAACCCGCACAAACCCTACCTGATGAATAAACTCACTCGTATCATGTTAGAGAATTTCCTGGTGTCTTTTCTAAGTGCGTAAATAGCTACTCTGAAGGTTCTTTATCGGTTCAGGAATGTTGTTTTTTTTTTCACTTTATTCTTGCATTCAGAGCATGACCAATCCTTGCTTATTGAATACTAGAAAAGCGAAACAAGCAAGCAATAAGCTTAGAGGGTTAGTCAGGTAATGCAGCCACAAAAAATAAAAACATAAAATTGTAGGGTGCAAAAAGTCAACTCTCTTTGACCAGATTTGAACTCCCGCCCACCTCGTCCTCTCAGTGTGAATCCGCACGCCCTAGCCACTAGCCTATCTGACGCTTAGTAACGTTGACGAAATTAGGCAATGCATAAAAATCGTTAGCAGTGGCTGACGCACACGCACAAGCGCGGCACTATGGTTGGATTCACGTATAGAAGTAGCGCGTCACACGAGCGCCTGTGTGTGTATACTACTATTATATATTCCGTGGCGCCCGCATCAAATGAATAGAGATAGCTATATTCGGAGCAGTTTTTGCTCACGCCTCGAATTGAAGTTGCGAGCTATGTACGTCGGCCCGTTAATATTTAGGCATCCGATTTAGGCGTCGCCTAGGTTTAGTGAAAACGGGTGTTAGTAACGTTGACGAAATTAGGCAATGCATAAAAATCGTTATCAGTGGCTGACGCACACGCACAAGCGCGGCACTATGGTTGGATTCACGTATAGAAGTAGCGCGTCACACGAGCGCCTGTGTGTGTATACTACTATTATATATTCCGTGGCGCCCGCATCAAATGAATAGAGATAGCTATATTCGGAGCAATTTTTGCCCGCGCCTCGAATTGAAGTTGCGAGCTGCGTCCGTCACCCTCTTAATATCTAAACTTAAACATTACGGTATTCTAAATCGCTCCATTGACTTATTACAATCGTACTTGACTGATAGAATCCTTAAAGTTGATGTGGGCGGTGAGAGATCTTTTGGGTCAGTTATTGACATAGGGGTGCCACAAGGTTCGATATTAGGTCCTTTCTTGTTTCTAGTGTACGTAAATGACCTTCCTTTTTTGGTTAAAAAACTATGTGAAACAGTACTATTTGCTGACGATACCTCATTAATTTTTAAAGTCGATAGATAGAAGGCTAATTACGATGACGTTAACGCATCTCTGTCGTAAATACTTAACTGGTTTAATAATCTTTTATAACACATTTGCTCATAAAGGGTCTCCTACTTCACCGATTTCAATATCGTTATGTATGTTTTTACGTACTTGTGCGTTATCGTAATGTAAAACGCACGGTTATCAATCCACGAACGGTACCTTTTTAAATCTTAGCAAAGAGTTTTTATGTCAGAAAACTGACATAAAAACTCTTTGCTAAGATTTTTTTGTGGTAAACATTTTATGAATAAAATTAACTCTGGGAGATAAAATATAGAAAATACACATTTATTCTTTAATTTAATTAATTTTAACAATAAATTAATACCATTTATTTGTAACAAAAACAAAAAAAATATTAATTTACTCTATTAGTAATACTGGCTGTTTTTGTGCCTTTGCCTTTTAAAAAAAATAAATTAGCTAATTTGTGAAAAAGTAAAAAGTTATTCCGCGCGCTTTTTCTTTTCGCTGTATTATTTTTGTTTGAAAATGTCGTCAAGTAATGATGAATTTATAAATTCGAACCGCCAAAATTCTCAGAGGCAGTGAAAAAGGCTACTTTAAGCCTCTTGCCTGAAAAATCGAACGATAGATACTTACAAGCGTATCAAAACTTCATCTTATGGAAAACAAGCAAAGATGCCAATTCATTTTCACAGAAAGTGTGTTTTTAGCCTATTTCATGGAACTTTCTTAAAAATATAAGTCAAGCTCATTGTGGTGGCAACGTAATAATCAACATTACAAATTGTTCAAATTTTTCCAACTGTTTTAACAAGTAAGTAATTACTACAAGTAAGTTCGTCCGAAAGTCCGAGTATTATTTGTTTCCTCGCAAATGTGTTATAAAACGTCGTATGACATACGTGCGCTTTGATAATTACAGCCTCTGCTTTCTTGTAGCCCTCGCCTACGGCTCGGGCTTGCAATAACGCCTCGGCTGTAATTTTCAACTTACCGCACTTATATCATAATGTACTATTACTTAATGTTAAGAAAACTCGTAAGTTTTATGAAAAAATATTTTTTGAGTGTCAGTTCTAAGTATAAAAATCATAATGCGGTTTACAGAATACATCTATTTACCAAGTTTCATCAGTACATATAGCTTTTACAGTTTTGTAAGTACCATACTTCAAGCAAATAAATTATTTCTTTTCATTTCATTTCATTTTTTTGAAAAAAAGTGACTGTGACATACGGATGGACAGACAGACAGACATGACGAATTTATAAGGGTTCCGTTTTTTACCTTTAAAAAATACAAGTGTTCATTCACCGACTACCGACATTTATGAACTTGCAACTCACTCTGGTTTTGCATAATATGAGGAAAATCTCTCTTGGTGGAAGGTTTCTTTTATTAAATCTGGGGCTATTTGCTTGTTATACTATATAAATTAGACTACTACTACTACACTACTATATAAGTTAGATTTAAAATGTAGCGTTCGTGGTAGTTTAAAAAATACCGCACAGCTTGCCATTGTTATCACCAATCCTGGATGAAAAATATGCAATGGAAACTCTGCGACGGGAATCAGCTAACATAACAATTGGGTTATATTTATTTACTGAATATCTGTCTGTGTTTTTGTCTAACGAAGCGTATTCTAGTCAACACATTGTAATGTCGTGACAAATGTCAGACCCAAGCACAGAATAAGTAATAGTTGGTATCAAATACATGAATTCACAGCTCAGGTCAGGCAACGCCATCTTTATTTTAAATTTTTCCAACTTTCCGGTCGTGTTTTGTTTTTAGACCAGCGTATAGCGGAGGCTTAAACAAAGGAATTCTTTATTGTGGCCCGTAAAATAATAACTATTGTGGAAAATTAACACAACACTATCTAGCCCCAAATTAAGCAATCCTCGGACTATGGGAAACTGATGGCTGATATGATACCTAAATACTTTTTTTTGTACATATTATAATAAGTATTATGTATAATTATAAATACAATACAATATTCAGTTTGTATTTACAGACAAAGAAAAAACATGTGTGTTCACCATTCAAACAATTGTTCTCGGTGGGAATCGAACCCACGACCTATGGTCCAAAAGGTACTAGTACCAACTGAGCTGCGAGGCCAGTCACAATAAACTGATGACCAGACTTCTTCTTCGAAGACTTCTTATACTTAAGTTTAAATTAAATACGCACCTGTGGCAAGACTTCTCCGCTTGTCAAACCACACAGTGACACTCACAATGGCTGGCAAGTAGATGAGTCCAAAGCCAAAGCCAGTGCCTATTCCAATAGTAAATATAAGAGTCAGCACGTTGTTTGCAAATGCAGACAGTATTATGCAAACTGACGAGAGGATGGCACCGGCGACAGTGACTGCTCGGCAGCCCCATCGGTTAACACACGAACTTGATATAGGCCCTGAAAAAGAGAAAAAGAAAGTTCTTAGATAAAATGTGCTTCTACCTAGCACTTAAATAAATAAGTGCTAGGTACAATCTAGCCCCAAACTATATCAGCAGAGCTTGTATGATGGGAACCAGATAGCTGATACAACACTTGAATATATTTTTTTTGTAAATATATAACACCCAGACAGAGAACAAACATCTATGTTCACCACACAAATATTTGTTCTCGGTGGGGATCGAACCCACGACCTACGGCGCAGAAGGCAGGGCTACTACCAACTGAGCTGAGAGGCCAGGCAATATCTATATTGTTGATCATAACATATCAATAGTGTAAGTACGTACCTATAAAGGCTAAGTGTGATAGCCGAAGGGTCAGAATAACTTCCAATAATAATAATTGCTTATTCACATAACATTATTAATTATGCAAGCCACAATCGAGGAAATGTTCAATTACCTCGCTGCTAATAGTTGATTCATTGTAACTCAATACAACGTGGAATGATTCATTTTCGTTTTATAAACTCGACTAATGGTTAGAGTCTGTCTGAGACTGGAAAATCGCGGCAAAATAAAAAATATTACTTTGGCAATCCATTACTAGATACGATGCTTGAAATTACACGTTTTTAATAATTTTTGCATAACGTTTTGGAAATATTGAATTTGCCGCAATTTTTTAGTCTCTACTTTCATTTGCCAGACGCTACGAAACATATTGGTGTAAGTAATGGCAGCTTGGGGGGGCTCAATTTACTGGCATTGATATCGTGAATCCATAACTCCATCGAGGTGCTACTTAATTTAAACATCACTATAAATTTATGTTCTGGCCTTGAAGTTTTCTCGTAAGTAAGAGGTACTATACTATCCCAAATAAAACTTCGTATGGTCGTTTGTTAGTCTTCTGCGTAAATTACTTCTGGTAGCAGTTACAATAGACGGTAAAAATACAATCTGTCTCTCAGTGATTTAGGCTTGCGGCAGCAGGCATAATAGACGGTAAAATATAATCTGTCTCTCAGTGATCTGATTAGCTTTCCATTATAATATTTTATTTACCTGAAGACAGAGTGACCCCGACGAGTATAGACACGATCCATGCCGTCTTGCCTTTCCCCTCCTGGAAGTAGGTCAGGAACTCCGAATAGAACACGCCAAACGAATAAGTCAAACCATCAGCTGAAACAGTAAAATTTTATGGTTAATTCAAAGAGTAATTGCAAAAAATTATCATAAGCCAGGGCCAACGCAAACTCAGGAATGTGTATTCCTGATAGGTATAACAGATTATTTGGAGTAGGGAAGTACCTAAAAACATTTATCAATGGATCACGTTTTCAATTCTTACTCATGAGCTTTGAAATGAAATGGTGGTGAGCTAAATAACTAAAAGCGATGAAGCTACAATTAAATATTTCTAAAATAACCCCTGATAAGTACTGGTGATAACATAACAGTTAAAGGCAGTGGTAATAATATCGCAAGTCGTCAGCATAGCTTTGAAAAGTTACACGATGTTACTCCAATCACGTAAAACGTGAATAATGTTCAGTTTGACGATAAAATAGGCTAACATGAGGCGTTGAACTGATGTCAATGCAGGGAGGGTGTTGCAAACAAAAGCTCAGCTAACAATAGACAAGTATCGACGGACGACGTCAAAAATGCTGTATGCCCTGATTTTTCTACAGGGGGTAGCTATCCTATAACTCGTTCCTAGATTTCTGTTATGCAAGTAAAAAAGTACACTTAAAGTACACTTTAGGATAAGTGTAAGTTAAGTGGAACTAAAGTAACAACAACACCATATAGATAACTATGTCAAGGATTACTGTTGTTTTTTTGTAAGTAGGTTCCACCCGCGACTTTCCTCGTACTTTGGGCACAGCAAATATTATTATAATACTACATCACCTCAGGTACCACCCGAAATCACCCTAGCTGATGTGTTTGATTAAGAAATATCAATATATTATCATTCATTTTCAAAAGTTGGCATAAATCTCCATGGTTTTAGAAACAATCTCGAAGCATTCGACAAAATAAATATTTCAACTTGACTGATGATACTTCCAAAGGGCGTTTTAAATGTATTGATTATTAAAGTAACCAAATAAGAGATTCGCATTACAGCATTATGCAATTGCATAGCAGTAGTTGAGTGTACTTCCTCGGCTTACAAAGAGCAGAAAAAAGTATAGGAGGTACTGCTATTATTTCTTCTGTGGTATGAAGACCTACTTCTGCCGTCAAGCAGCATCGCTGTGTTTCGGTTTGAAGGGTGCGGTGCCGGTCAAGTTACTGGTACGTGAGGCTTTATATCTGGCAGTGGATCGTAGGGACATTCTAGTCGTGTGTGACCTGCGAGGCAATGTTTTGTTATAGGCCATGGTTACCACTTAACACCAGGACCAATTATGGTGATTCCATCAGTTATAGTTGTTTTAAAAATATGCACGTCGACTTTATTTTCCTGTTGATATCATGATCATGTTTAATCAATAAACGACTGCGGTATTTAGCTGTTTATTGCAAAATGTCACGAGAACTTTATTATTTTGTGTCATTGCCAGGCTCTAGTTCTAAAGACAGTAAAGCGGTTCAAGTATTTCCAAGGTTAGAAAGGCATCTACAAGTAGGTTATAATAGTCTCTTAAAAGGTACATAAAGAGAAACATTATGATGAATAGTAGATTATGCACCAAGGGGCTAAGCGATCTGCGATGGTGATCAGTGCAACGTTCTCATGACAGCGATATTTAACAACGTTTCACTGATCGCTATCGCCATCGCCTAGATGTGCGCAAGCCTAAATCGTCATACATCTGTTTGTAATTACTTCAATGAAATGCAGAACAAAACTGGTTTTGCTAATCAAACAGATGGCTTGAACAAAACTGATTGTGATTAATTGTTGCACTGCTAATTAATTATTGATAAACCGGGCAGTAGCTTGCACTTTTGTAACCTTCTACTTCTGCTATGGAATATTTGTTTAAGATAAGTAACGGACACGCGTCACTTTACAAAATGTGCTTCCATTTCTTTCATTTGAAAACTACGTGACTGATTTCATTAAAATTTTGCATACATCATTTGATTTGATATAGTTCACTAAAAATCACTAAACCTATATTATTTATCAGAGAAATTATCTTTTGTCCAATCCAAATTAAAGCCTAAGACGAAATTATTATTATTATTATTATTCAGCCGTTTTTGTCCCACTGCAGGGCAAAGGCCTCCCTTCCGTCTTTCCACTCTTCGCGACTTAAAGCCCTGCGCACACCTAGTTCGCTGGCGGTAGCGATCAGTGAAACGCTGTCAAATATCGCTGTCAAATCTCAAATCTGGCAGCGATATTTGACAGTGGGCCTTAACGCAGTGACAGGCCACGATCTAAGGTGGGAGTCAAGTTCGTCCCGCCATCTCATTCTTGGTCTCTTAAGACGAAAGACAGAATTTATTTTTTGCTAAACTGTGTGCATCCGGATTGCAGACAAGATAGTTGCTCGATACTTTCGATAAACAAGTTCAGTGATTTTATATCTTTCAAAGGTCAAAGAGTGCGAGCGTGAAGTTGTTTCATGGTTTTAATCGTCTTAAAATGTAAATCATAGTTCGAGGTCCGTGCACGGTTTTAGTTATCTGTACTTATATTATATTCTGATATTATCATCGCTTAAGGAGGTGTGCCGTTTTTATCTATAATAAGCGTATTTATTTAAATCACGTGTGGCGAACGCATCCTTAATATTAACTACCATTATGAACGCATCCATCTAGTATTTAGTTATAATTTAGGAGTGCCGTTATGTTGGCCATATGGTAGATAACACCAATCGTAGTGCTTGCCGCCCGCTTAGGATCCGCCCACACACAAGCTGACAACGTAATGAGACACGGCCGCGGATCGTCTGCATGGACGAGACCTCTTGCCCTCGGACCGCGCGACAAGCACCACGTGACGTGCAATCGCTGTGTAATTAATCTATACTTACCTGTGCCAATAATTATATAGTACAATAACTGTATCTAATGTAACGCCGATATTAAACTGGATGATATTGAATTGGTGTTTTCAACATGAACCCTAAATTGGTGACCCCGACGTGATCAAATAGGTATTCGCATATATTAGAATAACTTATCAATGGAAGAGAAAGGGATGGCTCCGACGCTGGGAGCTACGGCGTTGGATGTGGAGGACGCGACAAAAGGTAACATAAATAGAGTAAGCATAAAAGTGCCCCCATTTTGGCCGGACCGCCCTGCTTTGTGGTTCGCAAGCTTAGAGGCCCAATTTCATTTAAACCAAATAACGAGGGAGTTAACTAAGTTTTACCATGCAATCTCACGTTTAGACACTGCTACCGCCGGAGAAGTAGAGGAACTCATCATAAAACCACCGGAAGATGAGCCCTACACAAAACTTAAATCCGCTTTGATCCACAGATTTTCTGAGTCCTATGAAGAAAAGATTCGCAGGCTCTTGGAGAAGGAGGAGATGGGGGATAGGAAGCCGTCCTCCTTCCTTCGCCACCTGCGGACGTTGTCTGGTGGAGGCATACCGGACCGGCTGTTGCAATCCATGTGGACGAACCGGCTACCACGGCAGATGCAGTTGATCCTGCTCACACAGCCAAATGCGAGCCTGGAGGAGCTTGGTGACCTGGCGGACAAGCTTCACGAGGTCAACCCCGCACCCCAAGTGCAGGTAGCAAGCACTAACAATGTATGTCCGCAGGATGACTTGCAGCGTTTGAGTAGGTTGGTGGGTGACCTGACAAAGCAGGTAGCCAGCCTCGCTGCAGCCAGCAACAGGGGAGCACAACACCGCAACCGCTCACGCTCGCGCTCACGTTCGCGCTCGAGCCCACAAACAGAAGGTATGTGTTGGTATCACTCTACTTACGACACTAAGGCCACCAAGTGCAAGTCACCTTGCAACTGGCACAGTAACAAAAACTCGGAAAACTCATCGGGCAGTCAGTAAGTGCGACAGCTGACTGCCACCCAACTAGCCGTCGCCTTTTTGTAACAGACAAAGTGACGAAATACCGCTTTCTCATTGATACAGGATCAGACATTTGTTGTTTCCCAAAACAGTTAACATCTGGGCGACGCCTACCAACATCATACCAACTCAGCGCTGCCAACGGCACTGTCATAAATACATATGGTACCATACAATTAAATTTAAACCTTGGGTTGCGCCGCGATTTTTGTTGGAACTTTGTTGTGGCCGATGTTAATATAGCCATCATTGGATCAGACTTCTTAGCACACTACAACCTTCTGCCAGACTGCACTAAAAAGAGACTCGTGGATGGTATGACCCGCCTAGTCACTAGTGTGGAAATGTCTAACGCTGACCATAATAGCATCAAAGTTATATCCGCAGAAGGGTCAGAATTTAATAGAATCTTGTCTGAATTTCCAGAGATACTGCGGCCGCCTGGCATCCTAAGGCAAATGAAGCATGAAACGGTCCACTACATCCACACCACTGACGGCCCGCCGATCAGCTGTCGACCGCGCCGCCTGGGGCCTGATAAGCTGGCCGCTGCTAAAAAGGAGTTTAACGATATGTTGAACTGCGGCACTGCGAGGCCTTCCAAGAGCCCTTGGTCCTCGCCGCTGCATCTAGCCCAAAAGCGCGATACATCCTGGCGTCCCTGCGGTGACTATCGCGCGCTCAACGCACGAACCATACCCGACCGGTACCCTGTGCGACACATCGGGGATTTTAACCAAGGACTATCAGGTGCTACCGTTTTTAGTACTATAGATCTGGCTAAGGCATACCAACAAATACCTGTCTATGAACCCCACATTTGCAAAACCGCCATAATCACTCCGTTCGGATTATTCGAACATCCATATATGGGATTTGGTTTGCGCAATGCCGGACAAACATTTCAACGATTCATTGATGAGGTTGTTCGAGGGTTCGATTTTTGCTACAGCTACGTGGATGACATCCTTGTATTTTCTGAAAATGCCACTGACCATGCCAACCATCTTCGCAAACTCTTTCAAAGACTGCAGGATTATGGCGTGGTTGTCAATGCTTCGAAATGTCGTTTAGGGCTAGCTGAGGTTACATTCCTAGGTTACCACATCAGCGCAGCTGGAACACAGCCGCCTGAGGAACGCATTGCATCCCTGTTAGAGTTTCCTCTGCCTAAGACAGTTCAAGGCATGAGACGTTTCTTAGGTATGATGAATTACTATCGCAAGTTTTTACCCCAGGCTGCCCAACACCAAGCCCCGCTCATTGATGCAGTCACTGCCATCAACGGCAAAGGCGCAAAGCCATTTCCATGGACGCCTGAGCTTGAGCAACAATTTGAAGCATGCAAAAAGAGCTTATCATCTGCAACACTGCTCGCCCATCCCGATATGTCTGCCCCTTTAGGACTTTTTACCGATGCGTCCAGCACGCACGTTGGGTCCTGCTTACAGCAGAAGGTTGATGACGAATGGCAACCCCTTGCATTTTTCAGCAAGAAATTAGATGAAAAACAGGCTCAACAACCAGCGTACTACAGAGAACTCCTAGGTGTGTATGAAAGTGTGCAACACTTTCGACACATTTTAGAGTGCCGACACGCAACGATTTTTACCGACCACAAGCCATTATTATATGCTTTCATACAGCGTCGAGAAAAGTTGCCACCGCAACAGCTAAACCAACTTTCATTCATCAGTCAATTTACAACCGACATTCAACACATTAAGGGGACCGATAATGTAGTAGCAGATGCAATGTCACGCATTGAATCTATCTCACTGGAATTTGATTTTGCAGCCCTGTCTAAAGCTCAAGACGATGATGACGAGTTAAAACACCTTCCGTCTAAAACATCATTAAAACTAGAAAAAGTTGAAATACCCGGTACTAAAATTTCTATTTTCTGTGACAGATCCACTGGAAGATCCCGTCCGTACCTGCCTGGTCCGCTGCGTCGCGCAGTGTTTGACCGGCTGCACAACTTGAGTCACCCTGGCGCGCGGGCATCCGCACGCATGGTGGCTGAGCGACATGTGTGGCCCAACATGCAGAAGGATTGTCTAGCCTGGGCTCGAACGTGCATGGCGTGCCAAAGGTCAAAGGTATCGCGGCATAACACCGCTCCGCTGGGCAATTTTAACACACCATCTGGGCGTTTCAAACACGTGCATATTGATATCATAGGCCCATTGCCATACTCCCATGGTCACACTTACTGCCTCACGGCCGTCGACCGTTATACACGCTGGCCAGAGGTGTGGCCTATGACGTCAATCACAGCGGAGGAGGTTGCTGAAACGTTTGTCAGTGGGTGGATTGCTCGCTACGGTGTGCCGTCTACAATAACCACCGACCAAGGCCGCCAATTTGAGTCAAATTTATTCCAGCGGCTGACCAACCTATGTGGCTCACAAAGGGTAAGGACTACAGCGTATCATCCACAAGCCAACGGCATGGTAGAACGATTACACCGTCAGTTAAAGGCGGCTATCATGTGTCACACTGACACATGGTTCAGTGCCCTACCCGTCGTTCTCCTCGGCCTCCGATCTTCATTAAAGGCAGATCTTGGATGCTCAGCAGCTGAATTAGTATATGGCGAACCTCTCCGCCTACCGGGAGAGTTAGTAATCCCAACTCAATCAAACATCGCTGAGGCCAGCGAATTTGTCGCACAGCTAAGGGCGAAAATGTCGATAATGAGGGCAGTGCCTGCATCTCGACATGCCAAAACAACATCTTTCATACACAAAGACCTCGCGACGACCACACACGTCATGCTGAGAGACGACTCAGCACGGCGGTCCCTGCAGCCTCCCTACACAGGGCCTTATAGAGTTAAAGATAGGGGCCTCAAAATTATTACCTTGGAGATAGGTGGCAAGGAAGTCGCAGTGAGCATCGACCGGGTCAAACCTGCACATTTAGACGTTGCTTCCTTGCCAACTGTCCCTCCAAGTTCAGTTATACCAAACAATAAAGCAGCATCTCACGTTACAGATAACACGCCGCAGCCTGCACCTCCAGCGCCTTCGCCTCCAGCGCCGGAGCCTGTCACCCCGTCAAAACTAACAACTACTCGTTCCGGTCGTAGGGTTAGGTTTCGACCTATTTTCGACCTATAGTTCGTTTCTCCGTGGGTGGGTGGTTGTGGCGAACGCATCCTTAATATTAACTACCATTATGAACGCATCCATCTAGTATTTAGTTATAATTTAGGAGTGCCGTTATGTTGGCCATATGGTAGATAACACCAATCGTAGTGCTTGCCGCCCGCTTAGGATCCGCCCACACACAAGCTGACAACGTAATGAGACACGGCCGCGGATCGTCTGCATGGACGAGACCTCTTGCCCTCGGACCGCGCGACAAGCACCACGTGACGTGCAATCGCTGTGTAATTAATCTATACTTACCTGTGCCAATAATTATATAGTACAATAACTGTATCTAATGTAACGCCGATATTAAACTGGATGATATTGAATTGGTGTTTTCAACATGAACCCTAAACACGCTTATAGGATGTAATCAGTAGTTTCATATTATGCAATACATAATATCATTATCATGCACCCAGTAATCATGTCTTGACAGCCGTGTCGATTACGACTTGTTGGTATCGTCTTCAGTTTGTACTTCTATTTATTAGGCAACGTGATTGATAGGCACTTAAACTTTTCATAGAAGATACAAAATATTAAGAGCAATACAATGCACATCAGCTTTTATCTCTAGTAGCTCGCTTGTGAAACATAAACGATTATACATATAGAAATCAAAGTATTATCTATCTATAAAATCTCTATCTCTATCTCTCTATCTATTTAAAATAAATAAGTGTTTGTGGATATCCCTTACAATGCCCACTGCAAACCAGAAAAAAAATAATGAAGGAAAACCACCAAAAAAAATGCCGATATTAGCTGCTGATACTGAACACTATAACGAAAAAAAAATTAAGTCATAAAAAAATATCTTTAAATAACCACAATTTTCAAGTCAAATATTGAGAAATGATTCATCAAGAAAAATCATTTCATTCTTATACGCTCAATACCAAGCGGAACCGAACAGCGTATTTTTTTTTCTCTCTAGTATTCTTCTTCTTCTTCTTATTTAAGAGCAACGCTCTTGTCGGCGTAATGTATGCATTTTCCTCCAGGTATTTCTTTTGAGGGCAACCTCCTTGACCTCCTTATACGACATGACGGCGATCTTTGCTTTTATTTGGCTCATGTAGCTTATCCTTGGTCTTCCTCTTCCTCTCTTTCCTTCGATAATATTTCTGATAAAGCTGTCATGTCGTACAAGATGGCCAATCATCTTTCCTCTTCTGTTTTCAACAACTCCTATTAGGGCTCTTTCCTCGTCGACTCTATTTAATACTTCTACGTTCGTTACTCTTTCTGTCCAGCTGATCCGTTCCATTCTTCTCCAACACCACATTTCAAATGCTTCTAAAAATTCTCTATCTCTTTGTGTCATGGTCCACGTTTCACACCCATAAAGTGCTATGCTCCAGATGTATGATTTAATAAATTTTTTCTTAATTGTTTTGGAAATCCTGGATGTAAAAATTCGTCTTTTGTTATTAAATGCCTGTTTTGCAATCGCTATTCTGGACTTGATGTCTGGTGTGCATCTAGAGTCTGCTGTTATGAGGCTCCCTAAGTATCTAACCCCCGAATACTGAAACGAAACTCAGATTTAAGCACGTCTCAAGCGACGAATATTTGACAGATTTTCATTGAAAACTGTCAAATATTCGTCGCTTGAGACGTGCTTAAATCTGAGTTGCGTTTCAGTATTCGGGGGTAAAACTGTTTACTCTCTCTATGCCTATGTTATCTAATGTTATGGTGTTGGTTGTGGTGTCTTCTGTCTTTGATGTTATTAATGTTTTGGTTTTATTGGTATTAATTTTGAGTGAGCAATCTTTAAAGACTGAATCCATTGTGCTCAAAAGTTTTTGCAGGTCGCTTTGGGTCTCTGCAACAGCCGCTATATCATCAGCAAATCTTACAATTTCCCCGTTGTTTGTCTAGTTGTTTCAAACAACTAGACAAACAACTTGTTTGTCTAGTTGTTTCTCTAGTATTACGTAACTAATATGTCCATAATTTTATGCAGGATCTGAAAATTTTAACATTTAATAACTTTGTCATATTTTTATCGAAATGTGCAATCAGAATTTTACACTACTACATTATCCTATTTTTTTTTGGTAGTTACAAAATAGTGGTGTGTATGTTAAAATATAACGCCCGGTCTCAGAGCAGAAAAAACATCTTTTTTCCCCCATTCAAACGATTATTGGTGAAAAGTTATTCTACCAACAGACCTTCTGAAGCAAAGCTCGTCAAAGTATTTGTATAGTTCTTATTCTGTAGAAAGGCCTTAGATACGATCAACCTATTTTAAGATATTTGTATTTGGCTTCCATTTAATATCCCAGAGGCTAGAAATTCGACCTTGATAGGGTAGCGAAACTTCCCCTTGCAACGTGCCCTTTACACGCAAGCCTAAATGAAACCCACCTATTATTTATCTACAAAGGATAGTTTTAACTCGGCGTTGTGTTTTAACCTATGTCAGGGAAAAGAAAATACTATGTTGTATTTTTTAGATATTACAAATAACTTCGAGTTTGACGTTGGTTGGTACAACTATTTGCTTACCATGCTATTTGCTTGCATATAAGATTAGCTAGAGCCCGCGCAAGATAACTCTGTACGTGACTGATGGCGAAAATTGAAAAAAACAAATATTTGGAATAATCTTGATGAATATTTTGAAAATCTCCCAATCACTAAAATGAATTTGGATTAAACGCAATGCAAGTTCGATTTCCCCATTCATGTTTGTGTTATGAAGATACATTACTAGTCCATTATTTTCATGTTTTTCTGTGGCAGTGTTATCTTGCGCGGACTCTACATGTTAAATCCTTATTTATCATTCTGATGGTAGACAAATCGAAACCCTGCATAAACTTATTATTGTTTTACAATAAATATATGTGTTCTTGCGTGATAATATTGTTTTGATAAACATGACGACCAAGGGTCGTCACATCGGGCAGCGCCTGCAAGCTGATAGCATAGTAGGTATTAATGTTGTAGGTATTAGGACGCTTATGCAAAGTCAAACGGAAACAACAAGTTCGTACTTTTGTTTTAAAATTACGACGAGTCTTACAAAATCGTTGATAATGGTTTTTCTTCGTGTTGTTATAGGGAATCTGTTTGTCTTGGTACCGTGACAGCCAAAATAAATGATCTATCAGCTTATAGAAATACTAGCTATCCACCCCAGCTGCGTGGAAAAATGACACCCGTGTGAAGCCGGGGCGGGTCGCTAGTAAATAGCCTTTGTTACGCAGGGAGAACGTAGCTAAACATAAATAATAATTGAGAAAATGTACTAAAGGCGGAATGATGTCATAATAACTACAAAAGTGATAAAAAAGCTATTCATTTCCAAAACAAAAACTGTTTTATTGAAATTTTACATAAAACACAAATAAGCTGTGAGTATAATATAGCATAACCCACTTGCAATTTTGTTTCCTCAAATAACTGTAACATAGCAATTATTTCTAAGACTATTTAAGCAGTAAAAATTCGGGATTTCTTTTTATTGCTTGGCTTGAAGTATAATAATCGTAGACGCACATGATTGTCCTACGATTATTGCTATATTCAAATTCAAATGTTATGTGAAGTGTCTTATCGATTAGTGGGCGTGCATACACTTTGATAGCAACACTTTGACATCATGCCAATATTATTTTCGATACACAAAGCTGTATTTAGAACATTTTATTTACGTTCTCTGCTTTATTTTCTTTTTTTTTTAACATTGCATACACCTCTTTCCGTCTAATCTATTCATTTTCATTTAATCATCTTATTCTTCTATTTAATCACATTCATTTATAATCAGGCCACGAGAACCTATTACTGGGTACAAGTGATCTTTGGAATGTAATTTTCTCTGGTCTTGCGCCAATAAATTCACTGAGCTCACTACGTATGAGAGCTCACTGGATTCTAGGACCTCCGGCTCAGAATTTTGATCATTTTCTGCAAGTATTACTAATAAGATGAAAACTACCCTTTGCATACAGTTAGAACTCTGTTTATCATTATAACACGGAAAACTATCATCTATGCATTCCGACGCCATTTTTTTTAATCCCCATTTAATGATGTGCCCCAATCCCAGCAGTGATGTTCTGTTCCCGCTTACAATACTAAAATACGTTCGTAATAAAAAAAAAAACATCTGGCTTTATTTATTATCAACATTTTGTTTAGCTTTATATAATAAATAAATGTTACATACTGAAGCGCAGAGCGTGTGGGATTGTTAAAATGTAGGTAACATTAAAATAAAGATTCTGTTATAGTATCGATGCTCATGTTGAGGCCGCTTTCTGTGCTTTTCTTTTTATAAATACCTACCTTACCTTCAAGAACATATTCCAGTGCCCATTACTTATCCCATCCATCTCGGACAACACTGGGTTCTCAGAATTACTAAACGAGCTTCCTTTTTTCAAGAAGAACGTCTGAAATTACGCTAATTTGCCGCTATTCCCCTGTCACGCGAGGTTCCTAGAATATCTTGTTAGGATTGGACGACATGCTATGTAATGATATGATCAATTTTTATCAGTACTGATAAAACTACTGAGTACGTATAGTTCTTGTGAACTTCTTAATAAATGAATCAGAGCGAATGAATAAGACGCTGAATTTTATTTTTATACTAGCGGCCGCCCACGGCTTTGCTCGCCCCGTTGATTTTTCTTTTTACAGTTTTTTCTCTTTTTCTCCGCTTAGGGAAGTAATTTCCCAATTTCCTTTCTTAGTGCACCTCTATGCTATAAAAGGAACATACCCTCCAAGTTTCATGCTTCTAGGACTTACGGTTTAGGCTGAGCGTTGATTGTCAGTCAGTCAGTAACGTAAGAGTTTTATATATTTAGATCACGCAAAAATGTCTGTCTCTCTAATGTTATTCTCAATTTATATTGACTGGCATTTCAGCTCAGTTGGTAGTAGCTCTGCATTCTGAGCCGTAGATCGTGGGTTCGATCCCCACCGAGAACAAATATTTGTGTGGTGAACACAAATGTTCTCTGTCTGGGTGTTATATCGTATTCTAAGTATGTATTTACGAAAACAATTATATCAGTTATCTGGTTCCCAGCTTTGCTTAGTTTTGGGCTAGATAGTGTTGTGTAGATTGTCTATAATATTTATTTAAGTATTTATATTATTCTGTGCTTAGTAAACTCTGATTTCGCTGATTAAGCTTTTTTAGTGCAAAAGGCATTCCTTTATCTCGAGGGATAGCAACATTATTTCCCCAAGTCCTTAGTATCACTCTGTTACTTTATTACCAACCTCGATAAAAGCTAGCGGAGGGTATTTTATTTATGCCTTTGAAATGGTTCGCCACTTTAGCTGTTAAACTCTTAGCCCATTTTTTATTTTGTCTCGAAAATATTTACTTATTAAAAATATATGGAGCTTGTATTCAAAATAACACAGTAAGAAAAGTCACAAGTTTCGAGAACCTGTCAAAAGATACACAATGTATCTACCTATTTTAGTATTGATATTTTATAAGTATTTGTGTATCAGTTAAGCAAGAGCGTTTTCAAGATAAATATAGAAAAATATTTACATAACTCTGTTTAAATATTCCCAGCTGCTACTATCTCTGTTTTCTGCTCTGGGTATTGTACTTGTAGTGTTTGTGTGTTGGACATAACCTCATACATACACAGTCTCGGGCAAGCGAGTGGGTAAGGCGGCACGGACAGTGTTACGAGAGCCGTGGGCGAGAGTAGACGTGCCGCTTGTACTAACCGCCGGTTGTCGAGCCTGTGACTACCTACCTTCATAGAGGCTGTCTTGGCCTCGTACTTACCATCGGCCTGCGAGCACTACATGTGGCGACGGGATAAAAGGTCAGTGAAATAACAAAAAAAAAAAAAAAAAACAAAACAAATAAATAATAGGCTACAATTATAGATAACGTTATACTGGGAATAAGTATGTAGGTTTGCGAAGTATTTTGCTGTTTTGGTTAGAGTCTAGACTCACTGGCGGCAGCGCAGGCGCTGGCGCCTGGCGCGACAAAACGCAAGGCTTCATTACGAGTATACCATACCTACCCACCTGTTCGTTGTCTTTATCTATACTTTATTTGATGAAAACTTGGTAGCGTATTTTAGCTTTTAGTAGACCTATTAATTAAATAGATAGATACTGAAGTGTTTACAATACCATATACAATTCGAAGAATTAATTATTTTATTTTCTCGTTTGAATTTAACCTACACTGTTAAACAGACGAGTACCTATCTAGTTATTTACATTGACTTCTATAATAAATGAAAAAGCATTAATTTAAATGCTGCATAGTAATAAAAGTAGACCTACCTACTACACTAATCTAGAGGTACACCTACATTCACGTTTACGGAGTTATACGTTTAGCTCAAGAAGATTATATAAAATGAAACTCACTTCTTTTCGTAAAATGGGCTGTATTAATTGCTCCGCGTTGCACTTTAATATTTAACAAACTGATGTGCATAAAGACTGCACTTTAAGTTGTATTCCGGGCTAGTGCCAACGACAGAATGCATGAGATAATTCGCTCCATAGCATAGCGAACCGTCAGCTATCCCCTCCCAACGTCAAGGAGGGAGGGAGTCCTGTCAGTAAAGATGGGCGTTTAAACGAAAAGCGTATAGTAAAGCAGACATTTATAAATATAGCAGATAAACAAACTTACAATGACAGACGCTTTTCGTTTTATGCTTTTCAATAATGTGATGAAATGGAACCTTATTTTTATCATAGTAAGCAAGCATTATTGTTTGCACAATCAAAAAGTTGAAAAATATAACCCAACCAAATTAAACAACGACAATTAAGATACCTAATGTTGAAAACTGATAACCTTTTGAATAGGTTCAGATTATCAATTCATAATCTGGTTTTTGCTTTTGAAAAGTGAGGAGAGTTGAAAAGTTTAACTTTTGTAAGTTGAAAATTAAAATGGTTCTCAAGCAAATTATTGCTTACCATTTTATTCAGTAGCTTTATTGGTGTTAAACTTTGCTTTTGTTAGACCTTTGCGATGGGCTTGGAATAATTTTCGAAACTTACCTATGTGTAAATAATGTGCAAATAGAAAATGTGTGTAAATAAAATGTAAATAAACTTTTGTTTCTTGAGTTTTCTTAGGACTAGACTACCTATTGACTTTATTTCTAAATTTTAGGTGTTTTGATAAAAAGTGTATGACTAATGATTATAGCTAGGGACATAATAGATAATTCGCTATAATACAAAATAAAATACACGTTTTCATTTAAAAAATAAATAAAATAATGAAATTAGAACATCAACGCCATCTCTTGACACTGAGGTGCCTAGAATGATTTGGATTAGAAATAACGAAGTAATAGGTGCCTGTAGAGCATGGATATATGAGAGAAAAGTATGTGGTCTCTCATAAAAGTACTCTAGGTTGACACATTCCACTAGTTTATGTTGTATATTAACAAAAAGCAGATAAGTGAAAAAGCAACTTACAATAGTAGTTTAAAAAAAAAAAAAAAGCGTAAGCATTAAGTTCGTTAAAAATTTTAAGTCGTTTTTCAGTCAGTGCTGCCAACGGTATTTTTATGAAGTTGACAGACTATTATTTTACAAACAAACATGGCAAGTGTCATCAAATATCATAAAAGTAATTTCTATTAAACCATTAAAATTAGAACCATTGTTGAAAATCATCACAGTAGATACCTAGACAAGAGGAAAAATTAAATACTCACCAGGTAAGGTACTCACTCACCTCAAATAAAATGTTCTTTGTTACTTTATTGATTGGATGAATAAGTAGTAACTTTAGCCTAAATAGAACTAGGTTGCCAAGGTTTAGTCAACAGTATGTCCACCAATTTAGTCACCACTAAATTAGTGGTTGGTGCATTGATATACCATCATTAAATTGAGAAAAATTTGTTGTGGTACCCACTTAACTGGGAACATTGATATAATAGCTTCAGCTTATTATGCTACCCACTAAACTGGGAAGATTGGTGCATTGATATACCTTCATTAAATTGAAAAATCTAAGGTACCCACTTAACTGGGAACATTGAAATAATAACTTCAGTTTATTATGCTACCCACTAAACTGGGAAGATTGGTGCATTGATATACCTTCATTAAATTGAAAAAATCTAAGGTACCCACTTAACTGGGAACATTGATAAAATAGCTTCAGCTTATTATGCTACCCACTAAACTGGGAAGATTGGTGCATTGATAGACCTTCATTAAATTGAAAAAATCTAAGGTACCCACTTAACTGGGAACATTGAAATAATAACTTCAGGTTATTATGCTACCCACTAAACTGGGAAGATTGGTGCATTGATAGACCTTCATTAAATTGAAAAAAATGCTAAGGTACCCACTTAACTGGGAACATTGATATAATAACATCAGCTTATTATGCTACCCACTAAACTGGGAAGATTGGTGCATTGAGATACCTTCATTGAATTGAAAAAATGTTGAGGTACCCACTTAACTGGGAACACTGGTACATTAAGTACCTCCATTTGATTGGAAATTTGTATAAAATATCTCCATATTATTGGAAATTGGTATGACCACCCCCATTTAATTGGAAACGGTTTAAGGTGACACAGGGTATTATGGAAACAAGCTGGTAAATGCAAATTCAATAACTAGCTTATTTTATGAACATTTGGTTGATCAGATAACAGAAAAGTGTTACTCCACGAGTTACTCCAAAAGATTTTGACCATAGGTGACGACATTACTCTTGATAAAATTTACACTCAAACAAACACTTTAGAAGTGGTAGGTCATCAATTTGAAATGAAATGAAATGAAATGAAAAAATGAAATGAAATGTATTTATTCGCTTGAAGTCAAGTCAATTTTAAAAAACTTCTTATTAATAATAATGTAGTACCACATACTTCGTCGGAGACCGACATGCAAAGTTTAATGTCAAATTGCTAACATAAAGCAAAACTAAAGAAAAATGTAAAAACAATAAACTACAAACAGAAGAAACAGACAGAGAACATAAGACTACGAAGGTAAAAGTAAAAAACTAGAGATGAATGCTATTGCACTTATAAGAGAAAAAACCAGACAAGCAAAACCTGGAAGTATTGAATCTCAAGACATAAAGAAGAAGGGTTGTATGTAACAGGTGTGGAAATACAAAACACGAATCATACTCAAACACAATAAAATTTATTCAATACAACTGCAAGAATCACTTTGAAACGTCTTAAAGCTAGGTAGAAGAACAGAAAACATATGACGTTAGTTATCCTGCTAGGGGAAAGAAATGTCACCTGTGCGGAAAGATAGGTCATTTCGACAGTACTGCAAGAATGCGAAGAAGCGAAAGTTAGGTGAAACAACAAAACCAGATGAAGGAAGTAAGTACAAGAAGACTAAAAGAAATGAAGCAGATCACATAGGCAGTGAAAATGTCATTTTGTGTTTAACGTAAACAATGATGTATCGAATGACGAATGATGTATGTAATGAATCGGGTATTTCCAAAGTTGAAAGACGTGTTGATCAAAATTCCTATCGGTGAGGAAAATAACGTTCTACTAAATGAAGCAAAATGTATCTACAAAGTTCAACAGGTAAACTTCCTAGAACATGAATTAGGCCAGATGGGGACGAAGACCTTTGAACAAATACATCTAAAGCAATTTTAGAGAACCAAAAACAATTGAAGAACTTCAAGTTTCCTGGGACGAGCTAACTACATAAACAAATGGATACCAAATCTAGTCACGATCACGGAACTCTAAACTACTTTTACGGAAGAAGATAGGAAAAAATGCTAATATTTCGGAACACTGGACCACTAAACAAGAACTAAAAACATTTAAAAGAAGGACTCACAAGAATACCCACTTTTGGGTTACTATGATGTGAAAAGGCAAAACTCAAGTAATTGCAGACACAAATCCTGTGGGTTTGGGAGCGGTACTGGTGCAGATAGATGAAAAAAGACCTCGGATTATTGCTTATGGAAATAGGACGTTAACAGAGTGTGAGCGCAGATATAGCCAGACTGAAAAAGAAGCTTTAGCCCTAGTTTGGGCCATAGAACACATAAATGATTTAGATGGAAGCAATCAAGAAGAGGACTTTGAGATTAGTGACAAAGATAAGCAGGAAAAGGAGAAAGGAAAAGAGTATGGAGATAGAAAGAGGAGAGACCAAGGAAATACTTTGATCGAAGGGGACAAAGTCTATGTCAAAGAGATGGAAAAGGGTAACAAACTCAATGCCCTACAAACTTCTACCCTACTCTACATGTTGTTGATAAATCACACGGTGGTGACGTCACGTTAAGAAATGAAGAAACAGAGTAAAGAGTAAAAAGAAATGTCAAACACCTTAAAAGAGTAGAAGAAGAGTGGAAAGCTATGGAAAGAAAAGAAAATCTAGACCAGCAAGAAGAACAAAGTGGTTTGAATACTTAAGTCTACGACCATGGTATATCTACCAAAATAATTATAGTACCTACTTGCTTTCGAATAAAACAATTTGATTAGATAGAGATGTAGTGTTTGTGTGTTGGACATAACCTCATACATACACAGTCTCGGGCAAGCGAGTGGGTAAGGCGGCACGGACAGTGTTACGAGAGCCGTGGGCGAGAGTAGACGTGCCGCTTGTACTAACCGCCGGTTGTCGAGCCTGTGACTACCTACCTTCATAGAGGCTGTCTTGGCCTCGTACTTACCATCGGCCTGCGAGCACTACAGTACTCACTATAATTTTATTCTGTGGCATCACCTATAACCACCTATAAGTATCGCTAGTTCATGAATAAAACTTTCGGCCCGGTTTCACGGATGACTACTCGCCCAATAAATTTTTGCTCAAAATTTTACCTTACAAAATTTGAGTTAAACAATTGACAAATATTTGATTGGCAATTCGTCATTGGTGAAACCAAGCCATACATAGATGTTTATAAACATGAATTAACATTCGCTATTCAATGTTAACCAACCAACTAACTTGTATAGATATAGGTACCTACTTTGCAAAATTGTGCATAAATATTGTGTAGATTAAAAGTTGTCACAACTTTTAATCTACCGAAATTTATGTTTGGTTTAAAAAAATTATAAAGTAAAACGTCTGCTAAGTACAAACTAAACTTACCATTCCGTAATGTTTTGGTTTAGTTCGAGGCATACATTTGGTATTTAGGAAGTAACAAAACTTCTAAGTAAATCTACCGTAACTCCGACCACAATACAACGTGTATCAAAATATGTGTACTATCCTGAAGGGGGGTGAATTTCCACCCCCCGGGGAACAACTTTTGTTCAACGACTTTTCGAACTTCGATTGGTATCTCTGAAAAAAACTGCAACGAAGTTTCAACATTAACAGCTGACTTTATACAAAGTGACAACCCTAAACTCAGCTACAGAGGTAGTAGGTAGTAGTAGTAGACCTACAGAGGTAGTAGGTCAAGGGGTCAAGGGGTTACAAGGATAGGGTTGTCAATTTATTTAGGCATTATGAAATTAAATATTTTTGTATGGGAAACTGAAAATAGGAATTTTTAATTATCTCCCCTCCACAACTGATCACCATTGTGGTCTGAAACCCCCCACCTTCGCATAGTACACATATTCAGATACACCTTGTATAAAGCTGTGAAACACTGTACACGGGGTTGGATTACGTCAAAAATCAGACGCGGCTCAAATACCCGAGGTGGAAACCTGCCGCCCGGTCGGTTAAGCAGACTTTATGCGTCAATCTGCTCACAGCTTAAGAGAAATCAGCTGGTTACTAACATACAAAGTAATACATAAAATCGCCTCCAATCGCGGAAGCGGATCTTCAGTGATTGAAGTAAAGGTGTCAAAAGTCGCAATTTGCATCAAAAATCGATTGCTTCGTGAGTCAAGCGAAAGAAAACAACGATGATTAATCGACAGACTCTGATCGAGTCTGAAAATCTGATTGGGTTGAATATGCCTTGCCTTACCGAATTGTATAAAAAGTTTAGCTGCCTGTTTGGTACAGAGAGAGGTTAAAGGTATCAACCATATGGACTGAGCTAGCTAACCTATGAACGGCTATGGCCAGTTTTTCGTGTAATAAAACAAGGGACACGGTAAACACCTGTGGGGATTGAGAGACAAACACCTGTGGGGATTGAGAGACCGTATCTGCGGAAATTTACCAGTTAGGCTCTTTTCTTTAGTCTTCCTTCTGTTATTTAGAAGGCACGTTAAACTGTCGCACGTTATTAGCTAGCGGTCTAAGCCACAATAATCCGTCACTAGAGCTTGTCACTAACTCACTGTTTAGTGTAACCAATATGCCTATTAGTTACCATCGAATAATTATTGTAACCCCATTACCATACAAGTCACTTCTATATCTCGTAGAAATATTTGGCATGAACAAAAATTACATTTGAAATGGGTACAAGAATGTTGTCTTTGTATAAATAAAACGAAACGTACTATTTACATACATTGCCTTACTTAATTGTACAAAGGACTTTATCAATTTAAGTGACACAGAAACGAAAATGTGACTAGCTAATATTACCTACTAGAAATAAGGTAGAGTACAAATGCAACATTTTAAAAACAAAAACTAGGATAGATTTTGTACAAACACAATTTAATTTACTGAAGCCTTGCGCACATTCAAGCGATCTACGATGGCGATCAGTGAAACGCTTTCAAATTGACAGCGTTTCACTGATCGCCATCGCCTAAATGTGCGCAGGCCTTGAAGATTTAATTACCTAAATAAAAATAATCTTCTATACATAATAATCTTTTTCTAAAATAATGATGGACTAAAACAATGCTTAAAGACTCACTGATAAGGTTGATAACGTGAGAAGCGAAGACCACCGCCCATCCATACCCGCCGTCCGGGGGGGCTGGCAATTCCTTTGTATAGGACTTCTTTGGTTTAGGCTCTGCACTTTTTGCAGACGCATGAGCGACTGCATGATGGATGGCTTTATGAGTCATCTTTCCATATAATATTTATCTTGTCTCTTCAGAGAATTTCCAATAAAAAATAACAATTTAGTGATCTGTTAGGTTATTTTTTGAATTTATAACGTCCTTTTCTTCATAAGTATTCTCAATGGTTATAGAAATAGCCGAAGCATAATGCATAATGTACCAATCTAATAATAGCAGTAAGTCGTAATAATTTATTATTTTAGTTTTCCAGCCATTTTCGGCAAAGCTTTCGTGGTTGCAATGTCTCCGACTACAAAATTCTTATTACTTGTGGCAGTTTGTTTTTAAGTTACTTTCATTATTGGTAATTATCGCTTTTAAGGGTCATTATTAATTTTGCTGATTACAGTTGTTCCTTCTCATTACGTTTAGTAATTTAGGAATACCGTTGCGCTATTTTCTCAAGATCCAGAAACTAATTATGGTTAGATGTGTATGATATGTTTGTAGTCTCTACGATGAAACACCTAAACTAACAAGACTTTATCAAAAACCTTTTGTTTTCATTTATTTATTCGACAGCAGCTATTAACAGTAGCAACAATCAAGTAGTGGGATATGGACAGAAAGATGATGTTTGATGTTAGAGGAACAAAACATACTAAAAAGTTCACATTCGTCACAACTTTAGTGAAACAAAAATTTTATGTTTATTGTACTTTTTTTTCATATAATATGAATTTACGCTTGTAAAATAATAAACTGCATGGCCCAACTATCAAAAGTGGAACATAATTCTATAGATACGAATCATGTCTTTTATTATGCAACTAGTAGAGTAGTAACTCGTTTAGACTCTGTTACGTACTTATAGTAAACTGGGTTTTTAATCATTCAACGCAGCGCGCTCCTTTGGCATTGAAATGAGTTTGTACTTCATTCCACGACAAATTGAAAAAAAAAATTGAAAATTGTAGATCGAGGAAAATAGTAAAGTTTTAAAATGATAGCTGAATTTTTTTACCTGGTAGGTACCTAAGATTTTCTGTACAGACTAGAAACTTCGGATTGGGAACATAAAATTCATGTTTTATAGGTCCTATTACATACCAGGCTGATTGTTTTATTCAGCTGAGAATGAGAATGCTCAATAGTTTAATTGCGAGTTTTTATCAGTTTCATAAAATTGTCGAGTAGTTAGGAAATACTTACTGGCAACGTGGACCATGAAAGAAGCGAAGACCACTGCCCAGCCCCATCCTCCATCAGGTGGCGGTGTCAAGCTTTGTGAGTCGTACTCTGGCGGCGGTGCCGAGGGCGCATGTCCATTACCATTCTTGTTCATTCTTCCGTTACCGTTCGAGTTCTTGATCGTTCCATGAGACATCTTTATTACTCTTTGGCAACTCTCCTTACAGCTATATAAATCTCTGAAGTACTTTAATATCACCTTTAGCTTCTCTTCTTTTGTATACTAAAATTTATGATCCGTATTGTCGTAGATATGTTAAAGATTTTTTCTTTGATCACTTGTAGAGGCACTGTTACTTACTGCTATTGGAGATAAAAAAATGCAATGGAAGGGGTGTGGGAAAGACTGAAGCTATCTTTGGTCGTGGACCATTTTCTTAGAGCCTATCTCCGGTTTAGGACAGTGTGCGATGTAGTTCTGCAGATGCGAAGCATTTTCCGTGAAGCCGTCGTTTCAACTGAAACAAAACAAATATGATTACTAATACGTCATACGTTGAAAAATTCCGATTATCTACAGAATGTTACAGTTACTCTTCTAGTTAATGTATAACTAAGCATTCGAAAATACATAGCAACAAAAGTAGGCAAGTAGGTGCCTCGATTAATTTCAATTCTCAAATATGCAACCCTGCCTATCTATGATAGAAAGAAATAGAAATAGAAATAATTTATTTTGCGTCAACTTAAAAATAAAAGGTACAGGTACAACTTAGATTACATGACGGCAAAAAAGGTAAACCACTCAGCATTTGCTACAAGGGCACGGTAACCCTTGTAGCGCTGGTTTTCAGTGGCACCATAATATAATAAAAATAACTAACGCTAAATAATAATAATAAACCTAACACGAAATAAAACAATATTTGTTACCCAAAACACACAGAAATATCAATCAATAATAGTCTCTTTATAAAACAAGACCACAACAGTTTGTATTAAATTAAATTAAATTTGAAAAACAATCAAATGTTTTAACAAAAATGAACAGTCCAAAATTATACAGTCTTCTCAACCAAATACAAATAACACCTTAACTAAGTCTAAAAGAGCAAACATCAGAATAAGAACGACCACTTCATAGTACAGATTTTTGTAGATTCAACAGGTATTTCTTAAGAGATTTCTTGAAAGAGCAAACGGTGTTCGATCATGATCATGATCGATTGCCGATATAGCGACCCTTGAGAGATTGTGATGTATCGTACAGGCCAAAGTGATTTGTTGATAGCAATATGATTTTGGGGCTATCTCAGTGAGATATACTTTATTGGCAATCGACAGGACTTATTTTGTTTACTTTTGGGGTACCTTATGGAAGATATCTACATGCATAACCTTTATTTTTGAAAACGAACTGTAGGGCTACGAACTGCGACTACATCTCCAGAAAACTTTCTATTTATGAGTTAATGAAGTGATATTATAGGTGAGGTTCTTTCCCGATAAGTTGATTCAGATCAGTTGAGCTATCGTACTCGTAGATCATCTTTTTATTTTGTGCAAATTGTAAATAGGTCTATGTGTTTCACTATGGCTATAGGAAAAAAAAATATGATCGTTTACTTCTTTGTCGATGTCTTCGTAATCGTTACTTGCAATCAAATCACCCTTGACCATATATTGTAAGAAAAAATAATTAAATGAAGGTTTTACCTCATGCGGGCCTGTAGACACGTTTGTGATTCTGAGGAAGGATTTATTTAAAACTAAGTACTGCTTGTGATAAATAACTGCCTAATAAAGATACGAATACCATTAATACGTTATTTATATTCTCGCTTAGTTTCATAGCGAAAGCAACATACGACTCAGCCTTCAAAATCACGGGTCATAAGTCATAACTGATAGTACCACAAACTTGACCTACCCCTAGAGGAAATCGGGGTGACTGAATATAGCGCAACGGTATCTTAGTTTTTTTAGTGTCATGCTTGGGCATCGGTACATTTTATATAGGTAAGTAATTTAATATTGAAAATGACAGTTTGACCCTAAAGCTTTTATTTGTTGAGTTTATCTGGAGTAGCAAAGAAAGGATAATAGTTTGGTAAAATATGTATGAGCCGGGTCGGGAGGAAGTCTACCAGGCTATTATTATTTTACAAGAAAATAATCTTTGTGAGCAGAAGTGACAGACTCATAATAGGCTCTTTTCTGTTGTATTAGGCGCATTTAGTTAGGTACTTTTTATGTACTAGCACAATCACATTCACTGTTTTTGTTCACGTTCATTGAGAAAACTAGAAGAGGTCTTTATAATTAGAAAAATTCGTTGTTTTGGGTTTTACCAAGGCTTCGCTAAGAAAAGTTATAAATATCTTGACAAGACAGAGAAGATTGACTTGTAATGTCATGACCGCTCTGTATCGAGGTGTTATCAGCCGAGATAATAGGTCGTACGTCGTAAGATCCGCTGGGTGTTGTTACATCAGCCATACATGTTCATTTTATTCTATAGTTTTGTAAACAATTATCAGGATTTCACAAACTCTCTAGCTAGAGTTTTTACCACAGTCCTTTTGAATAATGCTAATTGCTATTCATTCATTATTTAATTTTGTCTTCCTATACTTAAAGTACAATGATAATATAATTATCCTGATGTCTGACTCTGGTCTGATAAAAGTCTCCAAATTATTTTTTTTATCCAGTAGCCTGAACATTTCGTGACAAAGTAAATAAAAAAAAATATGTTTGCGGAAGCCAGTGTTGAAATGTGCGAACAAATCGCAACGTTTATGGACAGGGCTAAATGTTGTTACAACAAACATATGTATACGCATGATCAGATGTTCATTCTGACTGTGGATTAAATCTATGTACAGCGCAGAAAGCAGAGCCACTGGCGAGTAGCTGTGAGGCCAGTCAATTTATGTAATAAAATTATTGTCCTCTAGGTAAAATTAGTATTTGGCAGACTTATTCTGACGGTAACATATACCTACCAGACTTCCTAGCCATTCGTTACAGAAATTGCCCCTTATAATGGTGTAGGTCTAAATTATACTAATCAACCAAATGTACTCTCACTCGGCTTATTATTTGACTCCATAGAAACAAGAATAATTGACTAGGTACTGAATCTATTTATTTTGAATTAGTATTGATTGTTTATTTGTAAGAAGTAGGTACTGTCGATTAATTTATTGCAAGGTCACTAGCCACAAGTGTCTACGTATGCATATTACACGTGATCATTTTGTTGTGTTGCTTTGTTTACGTAGTAGGTCATTAACACAATGAAGGTACTTGTATTATTGGATATTGCATGTCATTGTTCTGCTTCTGTGAATTGATTTGTTATTATGAAATTGTGACATAGGTACATTTTACGATGGGTTTTTTTACCTAACTAAATTAAAGTAGTAGTAAAATTATGGTAGTTACTGTTAAAAGGGGCCTACCACATGCTCTGTCTCTGGCTCTGGTTTTGAGTCTGTGTGAGTTCTCACCAGTGTAATATGCTGTGTGTGTGACGTTTCGACGTAGGATTTATACAGGGTTCATAATTTGCTGCAAATACTCAGGAATTAGGTTCAACAAATAAAATAAAAAATATTTATGTAATTTTTTATTTTTATTTTGATTTAAGTTTTTGTATCAAAATTTTATTTTAATAAATTTTTTTACGGCTATTGTATAATGATTGCCATGGAGAACAGGACGATGACCCACCCAGGCGGTGACTGAACGCAGAGTGTCGCTCACGGCGCGCGGGCGCGGATCAAAGATCAAAATAGGTCAGGCGCCAATGATTCCAAAGGATATTCTTTGTCGATTTTCTCGGGATTTTCATAACAAAACTTTAAAAAAATCATTTCATAAATATTTTTTATTTTATTTGTTGAACCTAATTCCTGAGTATTTGCAGCTAATTATGAATAACCCTGTATATGTAGATAGCACTTACATAGACTCAAAACCAGAGCAGAGACAGAGCCAGATAGAGCTTGTGGTAGGCCTAAAGGTATTCAATTGTACAGGAGCTTGTATGATGGGAACCAGATAGCATAGCAGAAGTTATATTCCCTATCTTTATTTATCTTTAAATTGAGTTGAAAGAGCAGTAGGTCACTTGCGCTGTTTGCAGATAGGATAGGTTTGGACGCTCTTATCAATATGCTCATTTGTAAAATATCTGTAATTACTAATTAGGCATAATAATTTGTATAATGTAGTAAGGCCCGGTTTCACAGATAACTTATCGCCCAATAAAATATGTGACAGTTGGTTAATTAACGCTATTGCTCCCAAAATGTGTGCTTACGGTCAAATACTTGTTTTGATTCGGCGATTTGTTATCCGTGAAACCAGGCCTATATAGGATTAAAATAATTACTATGGCAGGTACCTTTTAAAAATTACTCTACATAGATACGGTATAATTTGAAAGTTTAATACCTATAGCCTAATAATAAGGACTTATTAGCAGGTAGTAGAAGAAAGCAAGAAGGTTGGGTTTCAAACCTCCTTGCCTAATATACAAAGAGTAAACATGCTATAAAACTGTTTTCTCGTAAGAAAACATTTAAAAACAACGATTCATGTTTTGTTTTAATTACCGGGTTCGAGTTTTCTTTGTTTTTACTTTAGGTATAAACGTGTTTAAGGGCCTACATGAGGTGAAACCGAAAATGTAAAGTAGCATTTTTTTTCGTTGTATGGACGAATCCATTTATTTTTTTTGTAAAATATTACAATTAAATGGTGTAAAAAAATTATGATTAGGCTAGAAATTCTCCTCAACTCACAGGGTTCGATAAAATTGAACGCAAAGTTTGCCAAAAACTCTCAATTTTTTTTGGATTTGAAATGGTTTTTTTCCGTTGCTGTTAGAGCCATTGCAATGAAAGTTTTGTTCCCGTTTACCTTAATAAATACGTAAAAACCTGATGTTATTGCATTTTTCTTAGTTGCCGTAGTTTTTATAAAAAAATAAAATTTTCAAAAATATAAATAGATAGGTTTCTGTACTTACTTCTCAGTACAGCCCGAGCGGCCAAGAAGGTTGGACCTATGTCAAATTTCGTGACATGACATTTCATCTCTGACTACGTAAAATATACCCTAGATTAAATCATAGCTACTACTGGTACTATAAATTTGCCACAGTGTAACATAAAACAAACTGTCACAGTATAACGAAATGACATAAAACCATCTTCATCGTACATTATGATCGATAACCTGTATTCACATCATCATCAGCCTGTAGAAGTATATATTTTATGTAGCATATAACTTATCAAGTACATTCTAGGGCACGTTCCTATCGTGCGTGACCAGCGAAGCGCAATGCTTTTGTTAAATACCTCCATTTTTGTAGTTGCATAAGTAGCTATCTTCCTATCTACCCAGTGCTTTCCGTCATCATCATCAGTAAGTAGAAGTCCACTGCTAGATATAGACCTCCTTTATACATTTCCATGAAAAAACAATTTGCCGATTTCCCACGATCTTTAGAATGTCATCGGTCCATTAGGTGGAGGGGCGCTCTGGTTGCTTAGCACCGGTTATATTGTCGTAGCGACCCGCTTTTTGATTCTAAAGGCGTGTGTTCAAACCCCGTCATGCACAAATTAGTTTATCTGCCAAAAAACCTTATGTGCACTATGTCAGTACACTCTAACGGTGAAGGAAAACAATAAATGAAACCAACGTGAAGTAGCAAAACTTTTGAGGCACATTCATAATCCACCACACCAGCTTTAATTTTCTATTGACATGACAAGAAGAAGACTCAAAAACTAGTAGCCGATTTTAGGCCTTTATAAAAATAGTGTCGATTTTGCAAAGAGTTTGGGAGCCCATTACAATGAAAAGGAAGTATATATATATATATATATATATATTATGGACAATCTACACTACACTATCTAGCCCTAAACTAAGCAGAGTTAGTATTATGGGAACCAGATAGCTGATGTAATACTTAAATACATTTTGTTTGTAAATACATAGGTACTTGGAAAACAATATAACATCCAGATGGAGAACAAATATCTATGATCACCACACAAATATTTGTTCTCGGTGGGGATCGAACCCACGACCTATGGCGCAGAAGGCAGAGCTACTAATAAATGAGCTGAGAGCCCAGTCATAACAATAGTATCATGGGTTTTGAGTATTTTTGATTGCCGTCTTTTAAATCTGGAGGTGCCTGTAATGTCCCGAATTCTGGAACTTTCTGTCAAAGGCTTCATGCACGGTGCGCTCAAATACCCAAATACCAAAATACATGTGCCTATTTCTATACACGCAGCAAGGAGTTTCCCAAGATTTTGCGTTTGACAGAACTTTGAAGAGTCAGTTGGGGTTGTCGAAACTCTTTGGTATACCTAATATTTTTAAATGCCGATAAAATACAATAGTATAAGTCGAATAGACAGTGTTATTTCACAATGCTTCACTGATCTCCACCGCAATGAGCACCGAAGGCCTAAATGAGTGCAAAGCTTAAAGCCACCCATAAATAATTTCCATTTCAATTCATTTATGAATTGAAATGAAAATTATCTATGCATGTAATGTATTGTATTATGTATATCAGTTATCTAGCACCCATAACACAAGCTTTGCTTAGCTTGGGGCTAGATAATGTTGTGTGAATTGTCCAGCATTATTATTATTATTATTATTATTATTATTTATTTCCATAGGCATGAATTCTATGCACTAAGTTATACTTACTAGATTTACATACAGATCTGGAAGTATAACCTTTTATATAAAAGAAAAATTTACTAAATTGGATCATAAAATTAAATGACGAAGGTATGCAGTAACAAACAATAAAACAAAACGGCTTAGCCGATTTTGATGAAATATTACTTTTCAGAAAAAAAAAGATTAAAAGGGAGAAGACGAAAGAGAAGAAAAAAGATAAGAATATTATTGTACAAAAAAAATTGCCCCCCTTGCCCCCCAGGACCCCCCCTTTTGTGAGTGCTACCGGATGCCGTCGAGATAGGGGGTTTTCGATTAGGGTTTCGTATAGAGGGTTTCTTCCTGAATTGAAAAAACAAAAAAAACACCCCCCTCTTGCCCCTTTTTTCACCCCCCCCTTTCGTATCTTCCAAGCGGAGTGACTTGCAAGACTTTTTTTTTGGGTCATGTAGGGAAGGTGAGATTATTTTGAAAGCAAAATAAATTTTGCCCCCCTCCCCCCTCTAGACCCCTTTATTATTTTTGACCCTTTTTTTCGAGTGGAGCATTGCGGCGAGCGAATGGGGAACAGTGCGGCGAGCAAAGCGAGCCGTGCTGTGACACCCCCCCCCCCCTAAGCCCCCCAGAACCCCCTCCTCCTAAACCCGGGGGGAGCGTCGCGGCGAGCGAAGCGAGCCGTGCTGTGATCCCCCCCTCAAGCCCCCAGAACCCCCTCCTCCTGAACCCGGGGGGAACGTTGCGGCGAGCGAAGCGAGCCGCCACGCGACCACGCCCACCCTACTGAAATTTAGAACCCCCTCCTACTGAAATTTAGGGTGTCTTAGGGGTGTGAAAAAATGTTCACTAGACTGAGTTCAAAATTCAAAATGGCGGCTAGTGGCACAGCCGCCATTTTGAATTTTGCAAAAATCGTCCGATTAAGGTCGTTCAAACGGTTCATTCGACTGAGGACTATGATTGGAGATTGAATTTTAGGTTTTTTAAGGTGTTTGATTGGATCTTCACTTGGTTTAGGGTTCCGCCCCTGTGGGAACGCATTGAGGACGCGAGCTGCTTGCAGCTCGCGATGCACGCGACCCGGTAGTCAACGTTTGGGTTCCTTCCAGCGGTTTCGACCCGTTAAGGGTTTTGGCTTGACGTACAATTTAGGGTTCCGTATAAGGTTTTGATTGGGGTTTTACTACATTGAGCAATTTGATTAAGTGTTCGACTTTTAGGGTTCCTTAGGACTTTGATTGGAGTTTCAACTACACTTAGGAGCTTGATAATGTTAACATTTTTAGGGTTCCTTAGGACTTTGATTGGGGTTTTACTACATTGAGGAACTTGATAAAATAAACAACTTTTAGGGTTCCTTAGGCCTTTAATTGGAATTTTACTTCACTTAGGACCTTGATTATGTAAACAATTTTAGGGTTCTTTAGGACTTTGATTGGGGTTTTACTACACTGAGGAACTTGATTCACTGATCGACTTTTAGGGTTACTTAGGACTTTCTTTACTACTTTTTGGGGTTTTACAAGTGCAAGTGTAATGTAAAACTGGGAGTAGCACACCGACACGCGAGCTGCTTGCAGCTCGCGCACACGAAAAAACTAGTTAAGGGGCTGACGTATGGAAAATTTTCATACAAACGGAATACCAAAATGATTTCTAATTTAGACAGATTTACACTATATTATTGTAATAATTGTATTTGCATAGTATTTATCTAGGTTCCTCAACAGTTTTTATTTCAAATTACTTACCTAAAATGAAATAAACACCAATCGCATTTTGCACATTTTTATGCTAAACTTATCAAGTTTTCTACCTATTGGTTTCGTACTAAAAACAACAATATCTTACGTGTTTTTTGTTAAGGAACCTAATTTATATTGTCTAGTTACAGAATAACAATACTATGTAAAGAATACAAAAAGTTTTCAGTCATCATTTTTGGTATTACGGAACACGATCAAATTCATGGCATTTTCGAACGGCTACTATTGCTATCGCGCACGCACGGTGCGGGTGGCGGGGTGCAGGGGGAGGAAACGCTTGAAGCACACGGGACACTTCGGTTGTGTGTGTGAATCGCTCGGACTTCGGACTAGTTAAATACCTACACTGGCATAAAACATAATGCTTAGATATTTGATAATTGTTAGTTTAGGAAGGGTACTAAGTGAAGATGGGAAATACTAAGTACCTAGGTAGGTTGTAGGTTGGGTAAACGAAATTAAGGTGCAGCACTAGGTCAAAAAGTCTGCCGAAATTTCGAAAAAAGCCAACATTTCGACTAAAACAAATTATGAACCATTAATTTCTATACAGGGTGGAATTTTGTAATGCCACCTGGAGGGAAAGTACTCTTAATACTGCAGATAGAAAATTTTACTCAAAGGAAACATTCCTTTATTTTTGGATAGAAAGCAATTTCTAAAATTAAAAATAAAATAATTTTTAAATTAATTTTTTTTTTTGAAAGGAATAAATTTATTCTTTTAAAGAAATGAATTCGTTAAAAGAATAAATTTGTGTATCCAAGAGAATGGAGCCCATTTCAAGCAACTAATTTCAAGTAACTAGTTAGTTATCCATTTTTTGTAAATAATTAAATTAATTTAAGATTTCCTGGTTTTTCTTTCATTTAATTTATCATGTTTGTTAGAGAGATTTCATCCTTATAATTGACTAACGATCGATGCAATAAAAGTACAAGGTATAATTTTTCTGATTTTAGCCGGTTCAATTCCCGGGTGTGAGAGAATTTTCGAAAAACTTTGAATGCAGTTTGCTTTCTATTCAAAAATAAAGGAATGTTTCCTGTGAGTAAAATTTTCTATCTGGAGTATTAAGAGTACTTTCCCTCCAGGTGGCATTACAAAATTCCACCCTGTATATGAAGTATTGATAAAAGGTCTAAGAAAAATTACAACAAATAATTTTTTTTCTTTATTTATTTGTAGTTCAAACAAAGCAGCCAAGTGCGAGTCGGACTCGCCCATGAGGGGTTCCGTAGCATCAATTAACATAATATAAAGGTTTTTGTAGTTCGTCGAAAGGTAAATTGCGGTTTACGATTTATGACGTATAAAAAAAAACTACTGACTTGATCTCGTTCAAACTAAATATCGTTGGAAGTTTACATAGTAATGTACAACATATATTTTTTTTGGATTTATCATTCTCTTATTTTAGAAGTTAGAGGGGGGGGGACCAACTTTTTTCTACTTTGGAAGTGTCTCTCGCGCAAACTATTCAGTTTAGAAAAAAACGATATTAGAAACCTCAACATCATTTTTGAAGACCTATCCATAGATACCCCACACGTATGGGTTTGATGAAAGATATAGACTTTAGACCCCCAAATTTATAGTTTTAGAAAAAAACGATATTAGAAACCTGAACATAATTTTTAAAGACCTATCCATAGATACCCCACACATATGGGTTTGATGAAAAAAAATTTTTTGAGTTTCAGTTTCAAGTATGGGGACCCCCAAAATTTATAGATTTTTTTCTATTTTTGTGTAAAAACCTTAATGCGGTTCACAGAATACATCTACTCACCAAGTTTCATCAGTCTAGCTTTTATGGTTTCGAAGAAAAATGGCTGTGACACGGCCGGACAGACAGACAGACAGACAGACAGACAGACAGACATGACGAATCTATAAGGGTTCCGTTTTTGCCATTTGGCTACGGAACCCTAAAAACTGCTACCACTCAACGTCCGGTGGAAATATTGATAAAAGGACTGAGAAATACTTGAACAAAATAGTTTTTTTTTTATATAACTGGAGCTCAATAAACAGAGTACCGCTCAACGTCTGGTGGAAATATTGATAAAAAGACTTGGAAAAATTTCAGCAAAATATTTTTTTTCTTTATTTATCTGGATCTCAAAAAACCGACTACCGCTCAACGTCAGGTGGAAAGATTGATGAAAGGACTAAGAAAAATTGGCACAAAATATTTTTAGTCTTTATTTATCTGGGGCTTAAAAAAACTGCTACCACTCAACGTCAGGTGGAAATATTGATAAAAAGACTTGGAAAAATTTCAGCAAAATATTTTTTTTCTTTATTTATCTGAATCTCAAACAACCGACTACCGCTCAACGTGAAAAAAGGACTAAGAAAAATGGCTACAAAATATTTTTATTCTTTATTTATCTGGGGCTTAAAAAAACTGATACCACTCAACGTCAGGTAGAAATATTGATAAAAAGACTTGTAAAAATTTGAACAACATATTTCTGTTTTATTTTTCTGGAGCTCAAGAAATAAACTACAGCTCAACGTCAGGTGGAAATATTGATAAAACGACTAAGAAATTAAAAAAAAAACTTTATTTATTTTGAGCTCAAAAAACTGCTACCACTCAACGTCCGGTGGAAATATTGATAAAAAGACTGAGAAATACTTTAACAAAATAGTTTTTCTTTATATAACTGGAGCTCAATAAACAGAGTACTGCTCAACGTCTGGTGGAAATATTGATAAAAAGACTTGGAAAAATTTCTGTAACGTTCACTAGAAGTTGCTTCATGCAATCAAAATTGAGTTCTATATAGTAATTGTGATAAGACATAAATAATTTTTTTTTCAGTTTGTTTATAATCATTATATAAGTATCCACCTTGTTACGCTAGGCGCCTCTGAATAAACCGATGACAAGACAATACCTACTTACCGCGCACCTTGAACTGCAGCTTGCGTCAGCGCAATCAACGCGACGCACGACACAGTTACAGAATCACCTAGTTTTAAGATTTTGGAAATGTACTCATTCTGTTCTCACACTTAGAGACTCAATCATTGACAAAATTAATTATAGATTTAAATTAAAAATCTTCTTTCCTTTAAACCCGGTCGGCAGCCTACGTATTTGGCGCAGGCACGGATATTTTAATTTACTAAAATTAAGAAAAAGAACCTACTAGTGCTGTTGTTCCGGGTGGTGATAGTGGAATCAAGAAATCGATTCTGCTGAGCAGCTGACGACGACGACAAGAAAAATGCAGTAAGTCCTTGAATCTTTCAAGTCCTTGCTTAATCCTACCTAAACTATAGTCCTTCCTTTAGTGTATCCCATATTTTTTTATAACGTTAGTAATTAACTTCCAAGATTTTTCATCCAAGAGAGTCGAGGAATATTAGGTTAGGTAGTAGGTTAAATAGTAGGCTCAGTGTAATAGACGAGCATAGAGATATAGAAGAAAGCATGGCTCAGCCTCCAGCTTCCGCCGGCAGTAACCCGATTGATATAATTTTTAAGTCCTTAAGACTTGTGCCAGATTTCGATGGAAATCCGCACGTATTAACGAGATTTATAAATCTCTGCGACCAGTTGGTCCTGGCTCACTTTAAACCAGAACCAGGCAACGATTTGACCAATCTAGCGCTTGTAAACGGAATTTTAAATAAAGTCTCCGGTTCCGCCGCTAGATTAATAAATTCGAACGGGATACCAGATAACTGGTTAGGTATAAGGAACGCTTTAGTGAACAATTTTGCGGATCACCGTGACGAGACCGCTCTTTACAGTGATTTATCCTTAGAGACCCAAGGTTCGAGTACCCCGCAAGAATTTTATGAACGATGCCAAAACTTATTCAGTACCATAATGACGTATGTTTCACTTCACGAGAACTTGAAAAGCACCATCGACGCAAAACGCGATTTATACCAAAAACTAACTCTTCAGGCCTATTTAAGAGGACTCAAGGACCCACTTGGATCCAGGGTACGTTGCATGCGACCCGCTTCGATGGAAAAAGCTTTAGAGTTTGTTCAGGAGGAGCTCAATACTCTCTACATGCAAGAGCGCAGTAGTGGTTCAGCTAGTAAGAAAGACTGGCGGCAGCCAAACTTAAATGCAGCCAAGTTCAATCTCCCTATTCCCAACTATGTCCCCAGACTGACTGACGGATTCGGACCAATGAAACAACCCATTTTTACCATGTCTGGTCCATCTAGGCCCAACCCCATTCAAGCTTCACCTAGTCAGGGTTGGAGGCCTACATTTCAACCGCAACCACTACGTGGTCTTACTCACACGCAACAGATGTTCCGCGCCCCTCCACAAAATTACAACCCGCAAAATAACGCTTTTAGGATGCCTTATAGACCCCCACAGCAACCAAATAATTTTGGTAATACTTCGCGTCCTACTCCAATGAGTGGTGTTAGTAGCTATGTAGAAAGACGTCCACCAATGACGGGAATGACAGGACATGACTGGAGAAAACACGGGAATCCACCCCCGACTAACTACTTCAAAACTCGCGAAATTAACTTCAATGAGTTTGACGAAAATGACTATTACCCCGAGTATCAAGACTATTATTCGTGGGAGCAATGCCCCGATTATTACTACTATGACCAAGACCAGTATTATAACTCCGAGACCCCAGTAGTAGAGGAAGTTGTAGATCAGGCCTCTAATGAAAATTTTCAGAAGGAGTCGAAATCCGAAAAACCAAGATAGAAGTCAATTTCCACATTCAAAGGCAACTAGGTTACATCCAGATAGCAAATCCACCTTTAAAGTTCCTAATCGACACAGGTGCTAACCAATCGTTTATAAGCCCTGATGCCGTCGAGAAATACTTTCGTCACGTTCCTTTGAAATATGATCCATTTGAAGTGACAAACGTGCACGCGACTAGTATAAACAATTATTCTGTAACAATGCCTTGCTTCGAGGAATTTAATGACTCGAATGATATAACTTTGTACGTCTACAAGTTTCATAATTACTTTGACGGACTTTTAGGCTTTGATTTACTTGACGTATGGGACTCTAACATTGATTTAAAAAATAGGTTACTGAAAACTCGCTATACACAGATACCTATTCAGATGTATGATTCTAGAAACGCTAACTTGTACGAGGAAATTATTCCAGCTAATTCGACTAAAGTAGTTAGATTACCAGTTAATACACATGACGGAGAAGTATTAGTAGGCAACCAAACGATTTGTAATTGCCTTATTTCAGACTGTTTAACGACGGTTCAGAATAATAGGGGCTGGGTAGAAATAACTAACCCTACGTCTAACGATGTAATATTTTCTATGGATCGTCCTATTGAAGCTGAAATATTTAATATTGAATGTGACAGTACTGAAACTTTATCAGACCGCGCTAAAGATGTTTTATCTCGTCTACGAACCGATCATCTTAATTCGGAAGAACTCGCCAATTTACAGCGTTTGTGTTCTAACTACGCGGATGTGTTTTATCTTGAGGGCGAATCACTTTCGTTCACCAACAAGATCAAACATAAGATTAGGACTTATGACGAAATTCCAGTACATACCAAGAGCTATCGCTATCCTTACGTTCACAGGCAGGAGGTCAGAGATCAAATAAATAAGATGCTTGATCAAAATATTATAAGGCCATCAGAATCTGCTTGGAGCTCTCCCATCTGGATTGTACCAAAAAAAGCAGATGCCTCCGGTAAAGTTAAATGGCGTCTTGTCGTGGATTTCAGGAAAGTTAACGAGAAAACGATTGATGACAAATACCCTATACCTAATATAACAGATGTATTGGACAAATTAGGTAAATGCCAGTACTTTACGACCCTTGATTTGGCCAGTGGATTTTATCAGGTTGAGATGGACCCCTCCGATGTTCATAAGACAGGGTTCAATGTAGAAAACGGGCATTACGAGTTTTTAAGAATGCCCATGGGGTTGAAAAACTCACCCTCTACCTTCCAACGGGTTATGGACAATGTCCTCAGGGGCTTACAAAATGAAATTTGTCTAGTATACCTTGATGACATCATCATTTTCAGTACTTCGCTTCAGGAGCACATAGTTAACCTCGACAAGGTATTTAAACGATTGAGAGAATCCAACTTCAAAATTCAAATGGATAAATCCGAATTCTTGAAGCTGGAAACTGAGTTTTTAGGTCATGTTATCTGTAAAGAAGGCGTTAAACCAAACCCGAATAAAATTAAAGCTATTGAAAATTACCCCATTCCTAAGACTACCACTGAAATCAAACGTTTTCTCGGCTTGCTCGGATATTATAGGAAATTTATTCCAGACTTCGCTCGTATCACTAAACCACTAACCCAATGTTTAAAAAAAGGTTCAAAAATCACGTTGGACAACAAGTACACCAGCTGTTTTGAGCATTGCAAGACACTCTTAACTAATGATCCAATCTTACAGTACCCGGATTTTACACGTGATTTTATATTAACGACTGATGCATCCAACGTAGCTATAGGTGCTATCTTATCACAAGGCACTAAGGCCTCCAATAAACCGATTGCATATGCATCGCGGACTCTTAACAGCAGCGAGTTGAATTACAGCACCATCGAAAAAGAACTTCTAGCTATCGTTTGGGCAACTAAGTACTTTAGACCGTATCTCTATGGCCGTAAATTTCTAATTCTCACGGATCATAGGCCTTTACAATGGGTAGTGAATTTAAAAGATCCTAGTTCAAGGCTTACAAGATGGCGCTTGAAGCTAAGTGAGTATGACTATAAGGTCGACTACCTACAGGGAAAGTGCAATACTAACGCCGACGCGCTATCGCGAATAGAAATTAATAATGAGGAGCTCATGTCGATAGCAGTTAATCCATCGGAAACTGACCCTGAGTTAGATGAATCTCGAACTTTAACTGCTACAGAAACTGAAGCTGGTTCGAGATCTGCCACTGTTCATACAAATAGCGAAAGCCCCATTTTAGAGGTCCCAATTTCAGATGACCCCCTAAATAGATTCACGAAGCAACTAATTTTCAACGTTGTAGGTGACATTAAGAGTAGACCAGTAGTCACTAAGCCGTTTGACACGCACACACGAACATCTGTTCAAATATCTGCATCTAATATAGAGGAAGATATCATAAATGCGATCAAGGAGTACGTCCACCCTAAGATAAAAACCGGACTTTTAATAAATCCTTATTCGGCTATGTACACTATCGTACCTACTATACAAAAAACGTTCAAAAATTCGGCAATGAATCTGACACTAACTAAAACGGAATTAGAGAACGTTAGGGAATATTTAAAGCAGCAGGAAATAATTAATAAATATCATGAGGGGAAGACCAATCATCGCGGCATCAATGAATGTTACTTAGCGTTATCTAATAAATATTACTGGCCTAAAATGCGAGAACACATTACTAAATTAATAAACCAATGCACTATCTGCGGCCAAGCGAAATATGATCGCAGTCCGATAAAGCAACAGTTTAAGGTGGTACCACCCGCTAGCCGGCCCTTTGAATTAGTTCATCTAGATCTTTTGACTATTCAAAGCGAAAAATTCTTAACCATTGTAGATGCATTCTCTAAATATGCACAAGCCTATCATATAAGAGACGGCACGGCTGTTAGTGTGGTTCAAGCCCTATTGAATTACTGTACTCATCATGGTATACCTATCACTATAGTAACTGATAACGGAACCGAGTTCACAAATCAGCTGGTTGCGGAATTTGTGAAGATGCATAAAATTCAGCATCATAGAGTGGCTCCTCATTCCCCGAATGAGAATGGTATTGTTGAAAGGTTCCACTCCACGGTACTTGAACATCTCCGTATTCTAAAATTAGGACAGAAATCTGAATCAGTAATTAATCTTATGCCATATGCCCTTCTGGCTTACAACAGTAGCATCCATAGTTTCACAAAATGTAAACCATTAGAGGTAGTAACGGGACACTATGACCCTCGCGATCCCTTTGACGTAGACCTGTCCGCCCATTTAATCCAACAGTACATGACTAATCATAAGAATAAGATGACTAAAGCCTATAACACGATTCACGACATGTGTAGTACGACTCGTAAAGACCTGACAGACCACCGAAATAGAGAACGGGAACCAGAGGTTGAGTACTCTCCTGAACAACAGGTTTTCGTGAAAAATCCGTTTGCTTCCCGACAGAAGTTAGCTCCCCGTTATACACATGACGTCGTAATGGCAGACCTCCCCATTCATATTTATACTAAGAAAAAACGAGGTCTTATTGCCAAATCTAGGCTAAAGCGTCTCCCTAAAAATGCCCAATTGTTACAAGACCATCGTGATAATTCACTTGCTCCTGGTACCAGCTTTGATATTTAACAGAGAAAAAGTGTTCAATTTAGACATTGGAGAATATTTTGATATAATTAAGTTAGGTTCATATTATGTAGAAAATAATATAGTTATAGTTTTAAATTCCCAATAGTGCTTTCATCGTTGTATGTTATGTATAAATTATCAATTATACCTAACAAACACCATGAGATCCTTACTCCTCCTTTCCCATACCTAGCTATCCATGAGAAAGATTTCAAGCACATTGAGGCTGAATGCCCGAAGACCAGTAAATGGTACCTCTGCGAGGAGAAGAAAAACCAGCAGAATCGATCACCAGACGACTGCATCCAGCATCTCATCTCAACGCAGCAGCGAAACGACGCATGCAGCCCTACCACTATCACCCAGTCCAAGCCAGCATACGAAGAACTCGATGAGAAACACTACACCATCAGTTTCCCTATCTTAACAAAAGTACACCTATCCTGTGGACAAAATCTCTACCAAACCCTACAAGGCAGTTTCCTCGCTATAATTCCCAAGCAGTGCTACTTAGAAACACCAGAATTTACGATATCCAACACCAATGATCGGTTGAAGGGTCAGGTATTGAAGATAATGGACTTGCCCAAGAACAATGTCGTAACCCCATCTTCAACTCCTTCATTCAAACTAAACTCTATCAACCTGGACCAGCTTCACGCCACTAATAGGAAAATAGCGCTACAGTCCCCACTTCACCTGCAGAAAGACACCGAATATACCCTATACCCCACAACGATCCCTATGTATGTGGTTCTATCCAGTGCATGTGCACTTGCTAGCGTCCTTTTATACTGAAAGTATAAACTTAAAAATAATTCACATAAAGTACAGAAAGCAAGTGAAAGCCAAGCTGAACCTGATCACCAAGCAATCTATTCCCTACCATCTACAGGAAGGGTTGACCGCACTCCAACCCCAATCCCAGCTCAATTTACAGCAAGCTTCAATACTCGCTGTTCTTCGGGGAGAGGTGTTACGCTAGGCGCCTCTGAATAAACCGATGACAAGACAATACCTACTTACCGCGCACCTTGAACTGCAGCTTGCGTCAGCGCAATCAACGCGACGCACGACACAGTTACAGAATCACCTAGTTTTAAGATTTTGGAAATGTACTCATTCTGTTCTCACACTTAGAGACTCAATCATTGACAAAATTAATTATAGATTTAAATTAAAAATCTTCTTTCCTTTAAACCCGGTCGGCAGCCTACGTATTTACCTATAGTAGGTTAGCTTGGTACACTTTTTTCGCGAGTTTTGTGCGAAAGCCGAGGTCCATGTAATTGTAGGTCGATGTTCGCAATCGTTGGTTTTGCGAATGTAAATAAGCAGAATAAAAGCAACCTAATTGCTCAACGAATAAAGTATATTTTTAAATGCAGTCACATTATTAGACTTTCTGTACTTTGGTAAGTGAGCCGCTTTGCGTGTTTTTTATTGCTGTGTGTGTGTGATCGATGAGGTCTGGCGAACCACACCCCACCTGATGTTGAGCGGACCTCCACCCATGACCTTCAACTGTAACGTCATGACTGGTTTTGAACCCACGCCCCCCAACCGCTAGGCCGATGAGGTCTGGCGAACCACACCCCACCTGACGTAGAGCGGACCCCAACCATCATCTATAACTGTAACGTTATCACTGATTTTGAACCCGCACCCTCCAACCACTAGGCCAATGAGGTCAAGCAAACCACACCACACCTGATGTTGAGCGGACTCCCACCCATCATCCTCTACTGGAACGTCATCAACCACAACTCCATCGCTCCGCGCCGGGGTCAATGGCTCTCTCAACTCAACTCGGAGTCAATGGTTCTCTTTACTCTTCTTCAATTTGGTCCAGAACCCGCACAAACCCTACCTGATGAATAAACTCACTCGTATCATGTTAGAGAATTTCCTGGTGTCTTTTCTAAGTGCGTAAATAGCTACTCTGAAGGTTCTTTATCGGTTCAGGAATGTTGTTTTTTTTTTCACTTTATTCTTGCATTCAGAGCATGACCAATCCTTGCTTATTGAATACTAGAAAAGCGAAACAAGCAAGCAATAAGCTTAGAGGGTTAGTCAGGTAATGCAGCCACAAAAAATAAAAACATAAAATTGTAGGGTGCAAAAAGTCAACTCTCTTTGACCAGATTTGAACTCCCGCCCACCTCGTCCTCTCAGTGTGAATCCGCACGCCCTAGCCACTAGCCTATCTGACGCTTAGTAACGTTGACGAAATTAGGCAATGCATAAAAATCGTTAGCAGTGGCTGACGCACACGCACAAGCGCGGCACTATGGTTGGATTCACGTATAGAAGTAGCGCGTCACACGAGCGCCTGTGTGTGTATACTACTATTATATATTCCGTGGCGCCCGCATCAAATGAATAGAGATAGCTATATTCGGAGCAGTTTTTGCTCACGCCTCGAATTGAAGTTGCGAGCTGTGTACGTCGGCCCGTTAATATTTAGGCATCCGATTTAGGCGTCGCCTAGGTTTAGTGAAAACGGGTGTTAGTAACGTTGACGAAATTAGGCAATGCATAAAAATCGTTATCAGTAGCTGACGCACACGCACAAGCGCGGCACTATGGTTGGATTCACGTATAGAAGTAGCGCGTCACACGAGCGCCTGTGTGTGTATACTACTATTATATATTCCGTGGCGCCCGCATCAAATGAATAGAGATAGCTATATTCGGAGCAATTTTTGCCCGCGCCTCGAATTGAAGTTGCGAGCTGCGTCCGTCACCCTCTTAATATCTAAACTTAAACATTACGGTATTCTAAATCGCTCCATTGACTTATTACAATCGTACTTGACTGATAGAATCCTTAAAGTTGATGTGGGCGGTGAGAGATCTTTTGGGTCAGTTATTGACATAGGGGTGCCACAAGGTTCGATATTAGGTCCTTTCTTGTTTCTAGTGTACGTAAATGACCTTCCTTTTTTGGTTAAAAAACTATGTGAAACAGTACTATTTGCTGACGATACCTCATTAATTTTTAAAGTCGATAGATAGAAGGCTAATTACGATGACGTTAACGCATCTCTGTCGTAAATACTTAACTGGTTTAATAATCTTTTACTTAATGTTAAGAAAACTCATAAGTTTTATGAAAAAATATTTTTTGAGTGTCAGTTCTAAGTATAAAAATCATAATGCGGTTTACAGAATACATCTATTTACCAAGTTTCATCAGTACATATAGCTTTTACAGTTTTGTAAGTACCATACTTCAAGCAAATAAATTATTTCTTTTCATTTCATTTCATTTTTTTGAAAAAAAGTGACTGTGACATACGGATGGACAGACAGACAGACATGACGAATTTATAAGGGTTCCGTTTTTTACCTTTAAAAAATACAAGTGTTCATTCACCGACTACCGACATTTATGAACTTGCAACTCACTCTGGTTTTGCATAATATGAGGAAAATCTCTCTTGGTGGAAGGTTTCTTTTATTAAATCTGGGGCTATTTGCTTGTTATACTATATAAATTAGACTACTACTACTACACTACTATATAAGTTAGATTTAAAATGTAGCGTTCGTGGTAGTTTAAAAAATACCGCACAGCTTGCCATTGTTATCACCAATCCTGGATGAAAAATATGCAATGGAAACTCTGCGACGGGAATCAGCTAACATAACAATTGGGTTATATTTATTTACTGAATATCTGTCTGTGTTTTTGTCTAACGAAGCGTATTCTAGTCAACACATTGTAATGTCGTGACAAATGTCAGACCCAAGCACAGAATAAGTAATAGTTGGTATCAAATACATGAATTCACAGCTCAGGTCAGGCAACGCCATCTTTATTTTAAATTTTTCCAACTTTCCGGTCGTGTTTTGTTTTTAGACCAGCGTATAGCGGAGGCTTAAGGAAGAGCATTTCCAGGCATTTTCATTGTCCTTGAAACTCACGTTTCTCGCGCCAAATTTTCTTGGCGCCGCTGCCGTGTTCGGTCAACGAACACGTTTTATTTTGTTGGTATACTTAGTCTTGCTATATGATTAAAATACAGGATTTTTTTTGCTTTATTGCATTGGCGTCATTATAAAAATGAATGGTGAAACTCGTCGGTTGACAACAGACGAGTTAAAATTTAATATTTTTCGTTGCAATAAAAAATATATTTATTTTGGTAGAATTTAACAATTAAATGTACCAGTCGTTATTTGAAGGAACTAGTCTAGCCGGACCGCACTTGGTTTGATAAAATTGAACAAAAAATTTGGACTCTTTGAAAGATATAAAATCACTGAACTTCTAGCCAAAATCGCGAGGAGCAGCTATTTCGAGTGCAATCCGATTGCACACGCAGTTTAGCACAAAAATAAGTTTAATCCTCACGTTTTTCTAACTAACATTTGAAACAGACATGATTTTGAACATTCCCGTTTTTATTGTAAAAATGTATTTAGCTTTATAAATAATTTTACCTCTTCAGAAATCCTGTCACCAAAAATACATCACAATTTTTTTTCACAAAGTTCACGATTTCCCGGGCCTCGAAAGAAAGAAAATGATTAGCGTGCGGCGGCGGCGCAGTGACGGCGGCGGCGGCGTCGTCCGCTCTAGCGCGTTGCTATTCTCGTACTGACAACCGACAGAAAATAAAACAGCGATACCTAACTGAAGGAACTCCAAGAGATTCGATAAATTTCTTCATAAAACATAATAAAGAACATTGTTCGACAGGAGATAAAGAAAAACAAGATGAATAGCACATTCTGGAAGTTCTCTCGGACATTCTTTTTACTGGTAGAGGCAGTGCGTTTCACGTACCTACACCTAATTATTGACATCAGTACAACGTCTTATTTAGTAATTAATCAATATAAAATAAATATTGTGGACAACTCACACAACACTATCTAGCCCCAAACTAAGCAGAGCGATGGGAACGAAAAGATATACAATAACACCCATATTGTTTGGTTTTAGTTAATAATTAATATATCCAGAGAATCTAGAAAATATAAAAAAATGATTTGGGAAAATTGCAATATTAGAATTTGGAAAAATTGTAATTTGTAATTAAAGTCTGACCTTTAAATACTAACATAATAAGTTATGTTATTTAATATTTGAATTTATATAGGTACTAGTGGCCGCCCGCGGCTTCGCTCGCCCGTTCCCGTAACACCCCGTTCCCGTTGCTTTTTCGGGATAAAAAGTATCCTATGTCCTTCTCCCGGTTCTAAGCTACCTCCCCACTCATTTTCTGCCAAATCGGTTCCGCCGTTCTTGAGTTATAAATAGTGTAACTAACACGACTTTCTTTTATAAATATAGATAGATATTGCCCTTAGCTATCAATATATTACAAGTGTAAGTGGTTGCTATGTCGCAACCGTTCTAATCAATTACAAATCTATACTTATAATATTATAAAGAGGAAAGATTTGTACCTATTTTTGTATGTTTATATGTTTGTAATGAATAGGCTCAAAAAGTACTGGGCCGATTTAAAAAAATATTTCACCAATAGAATGCTACATTCTTCCAATTTGACATAGGCTACATTTCATTTTGAAAAATATTAGGGATCCTTGGTAAAATTTGAACAATGTAACCGAAGGTGTAGAAAAATGAGTCTTAAAATGTCTTTCATCGAATGCGCTGCCGAAACTATAAGCTATAGAACAAAATAATGTACAATAATATTGTCTACCCCGTGCGAAGCCAGGACGGGCTGCTAGTATATAATATTTCAGTTTCAGATAACCCAAATCTTATTTTATTTTCTTCTTCTACTAAACCACGTTGCCTACACGATGTTTTTCTTTACAGTAAATAAAATGTACTTTTTATACTATCCAAAAAAGTTATTTTGTTACTGGACCCGAAGAATTTGTGGACGGGCTCGCTACCACAAGACCACCGGTGCTGTTATTTCATGTTATCAGTTTATATTCATATATATACGTAGGTATAATCATTTTATGTAAGGAAAAAGAGTCGGAAAATTTATCGGCAATAGTTTAATCATAGTAAATCTTATCTCAACAGGACCAGTAACATGTGTATCTTTGTCTCAGATTCTGTTATACTAGGTACTTATACCCATTGTGACAGTTCAAGTGTTATTAGCTGACATAAAATAAATCTGAATTATCTGTGATTGATCATAGTAAGTTGCTAGGACCGCTATGACAGGCCTATATGTTCTATTTCGGTGACATACAAAGATACCCAGATATCTTTGTTTACAGAAACGCTCGGGATCATTCAGTGAATACGTGTACACTTTCTTGTATTATTAGATTTATCAACTGTTGTTTTGTTCCAGAATAAGACAGTTAAGGCCTGCGCACATCTAGACGGTGGCGATTGTGATCAGCTGAAACGCTGTCAAATATGACAGCGATATCTTACAGCGTTTTAGCTGATCGCCATCACCATCGCTTAGATGTGCGCAGGCCTTTACAGCTTTATTTTTTCAATCTTTAGATAAAATTATCCGTTGGATAAAAATACAGTCATCTCTGTTTCAGCCTTGGCAAAAACAAGGACTGATATTTTTATTCGACGAATAGCGTTATTCCGTAGATGGAAAACCGACCCTTAAAATAAATTCACTTCAAAAGAAATAGTAATACCTAAGGGCTGATTTAAGATACTTATTTTGAGAGTTTCAAGTCATCGTGCTGATCACCGTGCATACAATTACCTACACACCTACACCCTTTACTAAGTAAAATATAAGCACGAAACACGCATTAACCCCATAGCTTTTTTTAAGTAAATCGCTCACACTGACTTGCACTGAAGTGTGCTTGAGTATCGCTTTAGCCGCCATACTGCCGCCGCGCCGTTATAGGTGTGAGCACAGTTTTTCATCGATAGGCTGTATTTTTAATGTAATGCATTGGAGTAGAGTTTGAACGTGTACAGGAGAGTGAGTTTACGGAACTTTCCCTTTTGGAATACTTTTCTTTTGGCACATGTTTGATCTACCATCTTCAACTTATCGTGTGTGTGTGTGTACTTGTCGTGGTGCTTAGGGGTTCAGTTCTTTCGAAGCAAGTGTGGTGGTTGGATTTTATGAGGCTCCTGTCATGCACTTGACAAATGTAGGTTCCACGACATGTCGGTTCCTCACAAGGATTTCCTTCACTTTCACCGTTTGAGAGTACTGGCATAATTTTTTAGACTAAAAACTCATTGGTGCACGACTGTATTTGAATCACGACCTTGGAAGCTTAGGCTACTACCACTAATAAATGTACAAGGGTCGTATGCAGGAACGAAAGTTTGAATCACTGTGGAACTTAACGAATTTCAATAAACCCAAATATTTAAAACATCTGCAATCTTAAACCCATGTGAGAATAATAAATGCATAAAATGTTACATAAGTAGGCACATTCTTTTTGCTATTGCCTTATATGCTAGGCGGCCGTGAGTCGAAGTGGATTGTATAATGACGTATATTATGTACCTATAACTACTACGTTTGTTCTATGTTTGTACTACAAAAGAGTTATTGGTTGGCTTTTCTTCAAACACGTGCGTTCTTGTCACGTTTCACTTACCACATCCGCCTAGCCTAGATTGAAAGGCGCTGTTTTCCACCCCTATTGGAAAACCTTGGCTCAGATAGGTACTCGCATATCACGTATGGGTTATACGCACGTGATGACTACGTAACAGGCTTGTTAAGTGCCTTCCGATTAGGTGCTTGGGGGTGCCCCAAATACGGTCAAAAACATTAAATATACAAATAATCCATTCAATACCATAGTATAATCTTTTATTCGTTTACAAAATGTCAATAATTTATGATGTAATTTGTGTGTATTACTGTTCCCGCTACTTTGAATGCTACAGATACTGCAGACGCAGACCAGTTTACCGGCAACATAATACTACTTACTATAGATACTTACCTACGACACCTGGGACTAACATTGGTCCTTCGAGCCGGATCAATGTTTAGTGCCAGAAGTTTTATTTGATTAGGTGTCGTAGGTTTGAAGCTTCTGGGTTTGGGAAATATTGAAAACGCAGCCTTTTTTCTACAATTATTGTAGATAAAAAAATAGCTAGGTAAGTATATATAATAAGTAATATTATGTTGCCGGTAAACTGGTCTGCGTCTGCAGTATCTGTAGCATGCAAAGTAGCGGGAACATTACTGAGTAGTATTAATTTTAGTTTTTTACTCAAGTGTCAGAAACTGTTTGTACTTACAGAGTAGGGCCTGGTGACTTAATTGTAATAATATAATATTAATTATAATAATAAATTATATAATATTAATTATAATATATAATATTATATATAATATTTAATATATACACAGTACCTATACAGTCATAGATCTTTATTTCAAAGTCAAAGTGTTATTTATTTACAGAATTACATGAACAGGGTTGATAATGGTAATTTATTTAGGATGAGTGGAGTCCACGAAGTCTATGCTATTATTTATGAACGAGGATCTAAAAACCCCATAAATATAAAAATAAAATACTTTCTGCAATGATTTCTACAAGGTCGAGTGAATTTAGTCGGCGAACTTTTATTAGCAAGCATTTGAAAATAGAACGCTAAAATACTAAAATAATTACATACGAAATACCACCACTACAAATGCGGATTACAGATTCCTAGATGTCTATCCTATGTGCCTGTATTATGTTATAGCAATATACATATATACCTACACTCCCATGTGATTTGCCTAATGATAGCTTTGATTTATTGCCGCTCACAGTATTACTAATATTATTACCATGCACTAGTAAACTCACTCGGCTACACTCGGGTCAAAGTATTATCCTACTATAGAAAAACTTAATTTCCAATATAAAAACATGAAGCCTATAGCCGTCTCTCTAATGCAAACTATCTCTGTGAAAAAAATATCATAAAAAATTAAACTATCTAAAGATAAAAAAAATATAGCTCAGCTGTTTTGCAGATGTTTTGTGTGTATTTTGTAAATAGCAGCTGCAAAGGTAGTAAATTAACTTGTGAATAAAAACGTCTTTATTCAATAGTAAATGTACTTTGAATGATGTATGACAGTTTACTTGACTGTAAGTAAATTGATTTAAAATTTCCTCGATACAATCCTCGTCTATAAAACTTAAGTTGTAAAATAATCTGAGAAAAAATTGTAGAATAAGTAGGTATATACTAGAGCTTCTGCTTAAATTATTTTATAAGTATCATGTTATATCCAAAACTTACTTGATTTGCTTCTAAACTGCTGCAAACTCCGAATCGATACACCTTTGTTTTCATTCCGTCTTCAAAACTTATCTCCGAATTCATACCCCAAAACTCATGTTACACACAGAACAGCTAACCATAATACCCGAAGCTGATGAATAAAATTGGTGTTTTATTCATGAAATCTATTTAAATAAAATGTGTGTTTCCAAGTAGACAATTTTTGGTTATGTTATTATTAGTTAGCAGGGAGTACGGGCGCGGCCTTTCTCTCGGCCGGCGCAGGGCGACTGGTTAGTGGTTTGGGCTGCAAGGCGGGCGGGCGGCGTGATATTTCCGCAACGTACAATCAGACGCTGTGCGATCACTGCACTGCATTCAATAAAATATAATAAAAAAACAACCAAATAAAATTCTATTAAATCAAATATGACCTATACCACCCGGAAACTTTTTTATCCTTTTAGTTCCATAGTAGAACTAATGAAACGAAAGATAGCCCATTTTATCTATGGTTCTTTTAGTACTTGGCAAATTCTATGAATTTTATTAACTAGTATTTTCTGACTATTTCATGATTAAAGTCTTGTAAGTTAATTAGGTTTTATATCCGACATAAAGCAAGATTAAGCCAGAAAAGTAATTAGTGATTTCCGCTTAAACGACTCATAAAATGCTACTCAACCTCGCAGGCATTCCTAATGTTCAGAGGACTTTCTGAATATTTTTTGATACTTTTGATAACGAATATTGAATTCTCAAACATGTTTGGTAAAAGTATAGTAGCGGTTCTTGTAAAACCCAGTCAGATGCAAGGAAATATTGTCGGTGGCAGTCCTGTGTCCTTGGATCATTTTCCCTCAATGGTGCAACTGTATAATGAAGGAAATATGTGTGCAGGAAATATAATTAATAGTTGGACTATACTTACGGCAGCACATTGCTTTGACTTAAACTGGGATGTTAATGAGATGGTCATTCAAATAGGTTAGTGCATTTGATAAACGGAAGTATGTTTTAAATTAAATGTGATTTACTTTCTCGTTTACCTAGAATGTCATAATCGTGGAAATTTTCATCTAGACTAGAACAAACGCTACCTTAATTAACAAAGTAACGTAAGATGTAGATCGGGTCTTCAAGCCAAGAAACGAATCGAAAATAATTAAACTTTTGAAATTATGAATTCCCTATTTCTATATCAATTTGTTTTACTGGCAGGTTCCATCTTAAATGATCTACCTGCCCTTATCCGACGCAAAGTGCGGTCGGCATAACAGGTTTCCTTCTTTAACTCACCTCTATCATTCGTCATCTCAGTGCTCACTCCTTTCTTGCCCATGTCATCTTTGGCACAGTCCATCCATATTTTCTTTGGTCTATTTCTTCTATACCACCATCCACGTCCATACCTAACACTTTTCTTGTAATATGGCTTTCATACCTCCGCATGGCATGCCCATACCATGCTAAGCAATGACTCCTCATCTTGTCTGTCACAGACGCTATTTTCAAACTTCTTTTATATCTAAACTAAAATAAAACTTGAAAAATTAATGTATTGTGTGAAATTAAGGCATTGTTTCTAGGTACAAGATACGTGTACGATTTCCATGCAAAATCGTACGGTGTGCAGTCATTAGTAATCCACCACGAGTACAACGAGACGCAAAACTTTGCGTGTGACATAGCATTGATGTTCTTAGACAGGCCAATTCACTTTACAAATTACTCGAAAAAGGGTATTTTGGCGTATACCACAAGATGGATGAATCGACGAGAATCGAACTTTACTGTAACTGGCTGGGGGTGGACAAAGGTAGGTAAAATATACTTATCTAAGTAGAGTACACAAGGTTTTTGCATCTATTGTAGATGGTTATACAGCGTCAGCATCATCAAGATTTGAAATGCAGTCAGCCTGCCCAGCACCTGTGTCATTCTCGAAGCTTGGATTAGATGCTTGAAGATGATTATACATTGTCACGGACTTGTATTGGTCTACAGGAAAGCTTTTGACACATACATTTTGTACTAGACCCCACAGATGGTCAGAAAATTGATGTACCGACCAATTTTCTTTGGATTAGGATTTTTTGTTAGACGTTTTCTGATAATAATGCGCCCGGCCTTCAGTTTAGTCAGCAAGAAAGATAAGGTCATCACGTGTGGAGCTGACTTAGCCGCGGATTTTCATATACCTTGCGCACAAATAAATACCATAGTTATATACGCATGCACGTGCATGCTATCCTATCTATACTAATATTATAAAGCGTAAAGATTTTTATTTTGTATTTTTGTGTGTATTTTTGTTTGTAATGAATAAACTCAAAAACTACTGTGCCGATTTCAAAAACTTTTTCACCATTAGAAAGCTACATTCATCTTGAGTAACATCATCATCATCATTCATCTTCATGTTTATTTGTTTGAAAATGAAATGTCCACCCGTGCTAAGCCGGGACAAGCCACTAGTGGCGCACCAACTCTTCAACTTGTTCATGTTAGCGATCATGGTCATCATGGTACGGTGATTTTTACGAGTATGTAAAAAAGAAAACGTTTTCTTTTTTAGTATGGAGGTGACGTATCAAAACAAGGTCTCATGATGACGCGATTACGGTACATCCCCAGCAATGAATGTAGTCGTTTGCATGCTTTGCCGTTTACAAAGGACATGTTCTGTTTGTATGGAGAAGGTACACGCGACACGTGTAAGGGAGACTCAGGGGGTGGTGTTTTATGGCATGGGTAATACGATGATTGTTTTAATTTACTTCCATGTTCCATGTTGCTTTACCCTATTCACAGGGTCCATGTGATACTGACTTACACCTAAGAACTATGTATGTACCTAAACTAAACCATGTTAATGCAATAAATGTATTGAGTATTGAGTACTTACATATGAATCTCGCGTTACACACGGTACTAGCAAGCCACAGCGTGGGTAAAAAACGTGGGTAAAAAAAACTCGAACTATAAGGAGTTTTTCTTTTTGCCCCCGTTAAGCCAAAATTTGCTTATAAATCCAATAAATAAAGGTTTAAATCCTTAACCCTATTCAAAAGTACCGGGGCTGTATACGTTGTCACTGCTCCTGTAAAATTGTTTTTTTACAAAATTATAATCGAATGTCGAATGTTAAACCCGGGGCCTTGCGGGTCTTAAAAATTTTGTCTAGGCGACTGATTGAAGCGACGCGTGACCCAAGGGCTGGTGGGTATCTGGCGCAGCGCATTGCATGCTATTCAGCGTGGCAATGCCGCCAGCGTCTTGGGAACGCTTCCGTCTGGTACTGATTTGGATCAGTTGAGAGATCTCTAGATTGTTTGTAACGGTCTGAAGATAGCTCAACTGTTTCTTGTGTTTTTTGTACATTTTGTAAATATTTCTTTAATTGTAAGTTTCTTTGTATACTTTAATAAATAATTGAATGGTTTTCTCCTTTTCCAGGATGATAGTGGGGTTAACTTCGCATGGAGACGGGTGTGCAAAGAAGCACAAACCTAGCGTTTACACAAACGTCTATTATTTTAGAGAGTGGATCAAATACCATATCAATATATTTATGCAAAATTATTGTAAAAACCATAAATAAACCTAAAGACAGGTTAGAGTTTTAATGGTTGTGGGTTGTGTATATTTGAAAGAAGAGATGACACCGAGTCATGTTTTTTATTTGTTTCATTTATATGCTTTTGGCTGCTGCAATAAAAGTACATAGTGTAGTTTCACGTTGCATAGCTGACGTGATCCATAGTCTGCGTTTAATCGTTACCGAGCTGAGGCGAGATGAGGTGGAACGCAGTATTTATCCAAAAATCTTTTGGAATTTAGTACTATCCATCTGTGAAATAACAATTTTTTTAATGAGCTGAGTACTTATTTTTAACTGACTTCAAATAAAAAGGAAGAGGTTGTTAATTCGGTTGTATTTATGTAGTATTTCTTTTTTATGTTTTGAAAAAATCTTTTGTAGCTGAAAAAGAAATACTTTCAGATTGGTCCATAGAAATTCCATCAAATTCAGTTCAGCAGTTTGGCCACGAATTTGGGTTCTCAAGTTTTTGAAAGTAAACAAAATGTGTGTCTTACAATTTTCAAGCTACATGGAGGTTACGAGTTATAAATATTGCATTTAGTTTTTTTTTTGTTTCGCCTTATTAACTTTTCGGGGTGGTCTGGTATCCTGAGATAATGTTTACTGAATGTAGCAGAATGTAGAGCAACTCACCGGTTGAAATATGAAACGTTTGTCAACACGGCCACGTAAGGCTCGTCGGTTCTAGCAGCGCCAAACGACACAACACCGACCAACAGTTGGTCGTATTCGGCTGGGCCTCCGTTGTCGCTGAGTTGGCTCTCCTAACCAAATGAAATTACACGATGGATCTTGATATAAATAACACAGGAAAATTGTTACATGCAGCAAGTCGGCCAAAGACCTAATTTATATAACTTTTCGAATATATTGATGAAATTTGGGTATTTGCAGATAGTTCAGTTGTTATGTGTGTATTAAACATTTGTTTTGTAGTGAATAAAATGTTTTATGTTATGGTAAGTACCTACCTACTAAAGTCTATTATGACATTATGAATTATGGGATGGACAGTGTGAATAAGCAGTGAGAAACGAGTGAACACCGATATGAGGAGTTTTGTGGCGACCTTATTGTAGCATGAGATGAGCAGGAAAATGATGATGATGAATGTAACAAATGATCTTTATGGTGGGAAAGATGGCGATGGTGATGTGAGCGAACAATAGGATAAAGCATAATGCTTAGATCATATTGAATACTCTTTGGGTAGGTACTTACAGGTTGATACCGAACACAAAAGTTGGAGGATGTTATCAGATGAGGATAAATTTTCATGCATTCATTTCTATTGATTACAACCATTTCCGACCATAGAAGAACATTCATGTATATCGGTTTAAGATTCTGAAAAACAAAAATAAAAACTTAATTCTAGTATACATACTTCATGTTCATGAACAACTTATTACTTCATGTTCATCAACATAGTTTTATTAGGTTGTACGCAACGCAAGTATCTTGTCCTGAACCCAGTAATGAAGATGCTAGAGCCACACTGACCCGCCACTACACAGAAGATCTCCCAGAGATCAGCCTTGACGAGATTGGAATAGCCTTGAGGCAGTTGAAAAATGGAAAAGCCCCAGGGGAAGACGGAATCACATCAGAGCTCCTAAGAGCAGGTAGTTCTCTTGTTCTGAAGGAGCTCCAACGTGTCTTCAATTCCGTTCTCAACCATGGGAGAACTCAAAGGGCATGGAGTAGGAGTGTCGTGGTATTGTTCTTCAAGAAAGGCAATAAAGCTTTATTGAAGAACTATAGACCGATCTCACTCTTGAGCCATGTCTACAAACTGTTTTCCAGGGTTATTTCGAACCGTCTTGCGCGAAGACTTGACGAGTTTCAAACACCGGAGCAGGCTGGGTTTCGAGGAGGATATGGCACCATAGACCACATTCACACAGTGCGGCAGATTATACAAAAATCTGAAGAGTATAATCAGCCCTTGTGCTTAGCGTTTGTGGACTATGAGAAGGCCTTTGACTCTGTTGAGACCTGGGCTGTTCTACAGTCCCTGCAACGGTGTCAGGTTGACTGGCGATATATCGAAGTGTTGAGATGTCTTTACAATGACGCCACCATGTCTGTTCAGGTCCAGAACCAGCAGTCAAAACCTATCCAGTTGCGCCGCGGAGTGAGGCAAGGGGACGTTATACCCCCCAAATTGTTCACAAGCGCGCTGGAAGATTTGTTTAAGACGCTGAGTTGGACTGGAATGGGCATCAATATCAATGGCGAATACATCTCGCACTTACGATTTGCTGATGACATCGTCATATTGGCAGAATCGTTGCAGGACCTACAACAGATGCTGAACAGCCTAGCTGTTTCCTCACGACGGGTCGGCCTGGGCATAAACTTGGATAAAACTAAGATCATGTTCAATGATCGTATCACCCCAGAGCCGATCACCGTCGCCGGAATGCCTCTCGAAGTTGTGCAGGAGTATGTCTACCTCGGGCAAACCTTGCGGCTAGGTAGACACAACTTTGAGAGAGAGCTAAACCGGAGAATACAGCTGGGCTGGGCTGCATTTGGGAAACTCCGTCAGGTTTTCTCGTCGCCGATCCCACAATGTCTGAAGACGAAAGTCTTCAACCAGTGCGTCCTACCTGTAATGACCTATGCTGCCGAAACGTGGACACTAACAGTAGGGTCGGTCCACAAACTGAAAGTCGCTCAGCAAGCTATGGAAAGGGCTATGTTCGGAGTCTCTCTGAAGGATAAAATCCGGAACGAAGTTATCCGACAGAGAACCAAGGTGGTCGACATAGCTCAAAGGATTAGTAAGCTGAAGTGGCAGTGGGCCGGTCATGTTTGCCGTAGAACAGACAATCGTTGGAGCAAACAAATACTAGAGTGGAGACCGCGTTTAGGTAAGCGTAGTGTAGGACGCCCTCCGGCAAGGTGGGGCGACGATCTGCGAAATGTAGCTGGCAAGCACTGGAGGAGAAGAGCCGAAGACCGGGCTCAGTGGCACGTCTTGGGAGAGACCTACGTCCAGCAGTGGACTGATACAGGTTGATGATGATGATGATACATACTTATTTATTTTTCATATTTTAGAAATAAAATAAATATGTAAAAGCGCCATCTGTTGGTGAAATGGGGTACGAAGTAGGTAACTGATTGAAACATTCACCTCAACCACCGTAGTTTGCAGAACGCGTTCGTTTGCAAACACCTTTTCCCGCGAAAGAATATTACAACCAAAAACACACAGATGGCGCTTGTAAAACAATTTAGAATGCAGTGTTACCTACCTACATATGGGGTTCTGTAACTTCTCTTGAAGATGAAATATTCACTAGACACTTACAGACCCTTTTTCTTACAACACACTTCGAAACACTTTATTCTTGAATGAATTATTGAAAGTATATCTAATGCTGAGTTTTTAATATTAATGCGCAATGTTTAAAATTTATGCGCACTATGCCAGTTGGTAGGTACTTACACTCGAGTGGTGATGGAAAACATCGTGGGGTAATTCGGCACGAAAAGAGCCTCTTCAAGGCGCACTTAAAATCCTTTCACCACATTATTGGATCGAAAGAACGTGACACAATAATAAGAAGAAGGGCATGCTAGGAATACGGCGAATAGACACAATAATAACAGACTGATTTATGGACAGATAGGCAGCCTATATATATACCATGAAGCATGAAGCACGTACCGTACTGCCCCAGCCGGATACGTCCAGAATAGTACCAACCCGTAGAGCCATCTCAGGCTCAACCAAAACGATCTTCTTCACCTTATCCCCGAAAGATACGTGTTCCTGCCAAAAATATCAGCACAAATACCAAAATTAAAAAGGAGGAAGCTATATGTCAGCGCAAATTACTTTATCTCACGTCCTAAGTAGTTTATTACACAGTGGAACTTAATTTCAAATACGTGTTGAGTTGAAGAAAGACTACCGATCTACTACTCAACAACAGCACTTCACATTAGTTTTTAGATAAAGTGGCTCTACAAATAATCTGTTGCAGAAATATAGCATTGTATAAGTTTTTTCCATCTTTGCAAAAGTAAAATCGGGGAAACTACGGCAAAGTCTGGGAGATTTACTTCCACTCCAGCACGTTCGCAACAAAAACTTAATGTATTGTCTTCTTACTTACCTTCAACACCAGAATAGCAATGTCGTTGTTTCTGTTTGTATTTTGACCATAATACTCGTGAGATTTTACTTCCAGAACTTCTATCACCTGCCTAGAATGAGAATTTTTTTTTGACATTAAATGGTTGAATTTATGAAGTCACAACTGAATCTACGATAATTTGATTCAAGGGCCAAGCAATACTTATTAACCGTGTTATAAAGTAGGTAAAATGAATAGCTATTCAACCATTAATTTTATACCAAAAAGTAGTGCAGTACGTAACCGATTTGCAACAAAGAAAAAAGGGAATCCATCAAGAAACTTACCCCATCCCAGTTACCAAAGTTGAACCAACTTTCACAATAACAGGCGCATCGGTTTTACGTCTTTCAAAGCAGCTGGCAGCCGTGACCACTATCCTACTTCTCACGAGGCTCCCTGAGCAGTACACGTTACTGTACACTATGAGCACATGGTGAGGTATGCTGCTGATTACTGCTGTGTACTTGTGGAAACTGATGTGACTGCTGCCAAATTGGGTTGTATTGCTATTTAAGTATTTGTAGGCCGTTGCTATGCTCAAGAGCGGCACCAACCAAACCAGAGTCCTGAATCGAAATTAACATTATAATAATACACAGTAGGCACATACACACACACACCCACACAGTCACAGTTCAGTAGTTGGAGTCACGATAACTAAAAGAATCAAAATGTTTCCATCGGTTTATAACAAATACATACAAAAACATAAGTAATTTTGATTTGAGGGATAGCGTTGCAAAACAGTCTAATTTTCCTGGTAATCGCTTCTGTAAGTTAGTTTAATAATGTTGTTTTTAATCAAAGTAGGCTCTGGGTTGCTGAGATTGAGTATATCAAGCCCGCTAGATTATCTAATTAACTTAAGCTGATACTATAACACGCTTCTACGAATATCGAGAGCTCAGCAGGTGAGCGAAAGACAAGTATTATATTAGGCATTTCAGTATCTCAATATTCAGCCTTATAACCAAGCAAATACAAACTTTTAAAGATGTAAATTTATTCCTTACTTACACAATCATCTCGACCCAATATGAATTTTACTATGAAAGCAATTTCGGATTGGTCCACGGTTCGTGCATAATGCAAAATGTTTTCGAGAGACTCGCTTGTTAGGCGAGACCGAGACAAACCAGTAATAAAACCAACAGTAACAAAGGATACCAAGTTGATGAAGCATTCGCTTATTTGTGAGTACAATTCGCAATCATAGTTTGGCGCGCAATAAGTTGGAGTGTCGATTCCGAATTACAATTTTAATACCAAGAATATGGGGGTGTCCACAGAACAAAGTAGAACGGCCGGAAAAGTGTCGCCAAAATACATGAGCATGTGCTCCTTTCTCCAAACAAATTCAACAGTTTTTTCAATCAAAAGTATCAGAGCAGATAAATATCAATTAAAATAAATATTTTTAAATACATTATGTATCTACTGAAATACATCATAATTTATAAATTTTTAAATGACTAATATTTTTAAATGACTTGCTAGTATACTAGCAAGTCATTTAAAAATATTACAAATTGTGATTACGCAAACATTATAGAATAAAGACCAATACAGTTAAAATATAAGACCAATATTCTTGCAGCAGACATATTTATGTTATAAATAAACTAGGCGTGTTCGCATTGGTGCGCGGTGTATCGCCTATATACGAGTATGTTATGACAACTTTTACAACTCGCAGCGTACGGACCAAGTTATATGTGACTGTAAATAAAAATAGCATATTTATTACCAAATATAAAACTCAGGTACATAAAGAAAAAACTCACGTGAATTTTTTTACGGTGCATTTTTCATGTGTTGGAAAAATCCTACATGCTCGTAATATTCGCCCTCAGACTAGATGGAGCGACGACTTGCGCAGGGTGGCGGGCAGCAACTGGATGGGAAGAGCCAAAGACCGGGCTCAGTGGCGCGCCATGGGAGAGACCTATGTCCAGCAGTGGACTGCAATAGGTTGATGATGATGATGATGATGATGACTCGTAATATTATGGACGTTTCAGCAAATAAATTTGCTGTAGGTGAGATACATACATTAGCATCAGCTTTACCAGACGGAAGGCTAGTTTAGTTGTTTTCCATGTGACCATCTTCCACCTTTGGTCTCACGAGAAAAGGTCTCAAAGAATTCCAAAAACAACTTAAATACCGACTAACTCACGAATGACTAAATTTCAGCGGCATCTGAAAATACATTCTTCCTTGCTCTTAAAATATTAGAATTTCGCTCATGTATTTCCATTGTTGATTTTTGCATTTACGTCACGTAGGTACTATAGAAAAGCGTAGAAACGACCTTCACGTTTAAATGCTTTAAGTATTATATTCCTCTCCGTCTTGTAAAAGAAAATTGAGACTTTTATCATGTTTTCTCTAAGGTCAATGTGTCCTTCAATTCAGCTATCGGCATTTAAACGGCTGTTTATCCTAACTTTTTATTTTCCACAGACAATGGACTTGAATATTATTCATTATCAGCCGATCTCAAGTTCACTTGCTTCGTGCTTAGATAAAAAGTCGACTGTGTGTTATTCTAGGTTACCAACATAAAGTATTTCAAATTTCTTCCAAATCTGTTCAGTCGTTACGAAGATGACCGGAAACAAACTTTGGCGTTCTCAATCTCATTCATACGATCTAGGCATAGGTACCTACTCAATCTACATTAGGTATGAATTTATGCAATAATTGACGTTTTTATTATCTGTTAATTTTAATTAGATTTTTTGCTCATATTTTCTCGAAAAAAAACGTCCCTGGGGCAATTAAGTTCACTAAATTGCCAGTACGCGAGTATAAACCTGATAATTCAGAGAAAATGATTTATTCACAAAATATTTTCAAAGATTGCAAACTTTTGTAGACTTGATGAAGATTGGGGCCGACCCAATATTTTCGATAATCCATGATTAATGAGTTTCGTAAGATTATAACAAGAATTGATTTTCTTATGAACCCAAGACGATACAGTCAGCTGCGCTAGAATGTAGACTATTCGTAGATACACGTTTCTGTCACAGCATGGGAATGGACAATCATGTTGAATACTCAAAACAAGTGAATTTATCAACTTTCTGTTTTGCACTGTAAAATATATACCTATTGCAATGTAGCGACACTTCTGCCTTGTAGGATTTGTATACATTCTTGTGCAGCCAACTGTACTGTCGATAAGAACAGTAAAAGTTGGGATGATTTTGAATTTACGATGGTTGTTAACTTTGGAACATTAATATTGTGTGTAAGTTACGTTCTATAAATGTTACAATAACTTCAGGATGTGGAAGCAAATGAAGCCTTGCGCACATCTAGATCGCCTGCGATGGCGATCAGTGCGAATGTAATGCAAAACCCTATGCTGAAACTGATCGCCATCGCCTTCACATATCCCCTAGATGTGGTAAAGAGGTCAATTACGTATAGATTATTTTGTCTGTCACAAGTCCAATAAAATCAATGGCGTTTTCAGCAAAAATTTGAAAAATCTTCTAAATATATTTTGCGAAGTCCATCAATTGCATATTAGAATAATTTGCATTACTGCAATTCGTAAACATGGTTAGGTGTTTATCGGTTTTGCTATTATTTCGAATGCTGGCAGTGCTAGTGTAGAATACACAGCTTACGTAACAGTTGGTACCACGTAGGCAGGAGCTCGTAGCGCGTAGTTGCGGCAGTCACGCTACAGCGGCCGCGCGCTACGGACCGCTACGCGCTACGAAGCCACCATGTGGACATCGCTCGTGTTGTTCGCACTGCTCGCTTCGGCCCAAGGACGAGCGGTATGCTACTTTTATTATTTTGACAACATGCAATGATGACGCAGTTGCTTAGTTTACTTTCGTAACGAACATTTAACGTAGAAAATGATGCTTTACACATTCATAAAGTTAGGACTTGCAAACATTACCCTCTTTTTGGGCAGTTGGGTAAAAACAAACTCTACTCCAGATATGTTGCTAGATATTAGTAATAGCATAAATTTGAACAGTAGTTTAGTAAGTTCCTAATATACAGGTCTTTAATAACAAAAACTTATGAAATTCAGAAATTATAAATAAGCAAATAAATGTGAAAGGAAAGATTAAAAAAGCTTATATTTACGATGTGATAACATTCTTTTTTCACAGATAATGTAGAATATTGTAGAAAAATATAATTATATTTTATTTTTTATTCCTTGTTCCAATTTTATGAAGTTTCTTATATAATTAAAGTTCGTGTCGTGACAAAGGATAGTTTGTTTAAGCGTCTCTTTGTCCAAGGACTTTGAAAGGTTATGAAAAATACGCCAAAATGATACAAATTATATTCAAAGAGAATAAAGACTTATTTCAAATCTAAATATTACAAAAATTCTACACGCACGCATTGTTCTCGCGCTGCGTGAGAATCTGAATAACATGCTTATACTACAATGTCTACAATTTGCCGCTTAATATTATCCAGCTTTCATCATTTTTCTTTTACATTTTGTTCTATTTCAGAAAAGTTTGCATCAATTAATGTACGTTATTACAAAAAAATGCAATATTAAAAGATTTGCTTAGTTTTGGGGCGAAAAAAAAACGAACCGACGTAGTATGAGGGATGATATTGTTTTGTGAGTCACTAGTAGCAATACTAGCAATCAAGAACGTAACGTTTAAGCAAAGTTTAAACCGTTTGTTAATAGAGATACGTTTTCTGTGTTTTTGGTTATCCATATTCCGTTTTGCAAATTTTCTATGCAGCTTATGTTTCCAAACAAAAGCCGCGAAAAAAACGGGAAACGAAAGCAATTTTAGTATTGTCGCCTAAGACCGAGTAATTATCTAAATTTACTTTTTAATGTCATCATCATCATGATCTTCTTGCTCTTATCTAAACACCAAGTCATCAAGATCACCATTTTTTTCTGGTTTTCAGTATGATATTTACTAGAAGTAAGTTAATCGCAAAAGTTGATGAATATTTCCGGTTTGTAAAGCTCAAATATTTCTGACGTCAGCAGGTTTTTGATGAAAAAGAATAACCTTTTAACAAATTAAAACTGAAAAGAAAATGCTTTGGTGAGCAGAGAAATTAAATTACTTAAATACCATTTATATACATTTTGATCCTCTTCTTTCACAAAATTGAAGTTAATTTCAAGTAAATTAACATTTTCAAATGACTGAAAATGTTAATTTACTTTCGTCGTAGACTGCATTCTCCATGTTCAACCTGATTGAAATTCTTACTTACAAACAAGCCCAACAAGCTTTTGTTTGAGTCACGAAGTCAAATGGAGTACTTAAGTATTCAACTCACTAATTAAATTATCGGGAACAGCTTGTTTGAGGGCTACTTTGCAACTTCAATGGAATAATGAACTGAATAGTACCGATTTTATTGGACGCTTTGCGTAAAGGCACATTTAGGCAATGGCGATCAGCTATCAGATAAAAAAAGATATGACAGCGATATTTGACAGCGCTTCAGCTGATCGCCATCACCATTGCCTAGATAAATGTAGGTTTTGAAGGTAATTAGTTTCCTGAATCTTTATTTTTAGAGCAAAACGCACCTACACATAAAAAAGTGGTTAGATGCGCTCATAAACCTTATAAACATTTTACACAGTTACTTACACACACACAACACACAGTACAGTACAGTTACTTTTTCTGAGAAGTCAACATTTACTTATCACAAGACTTTGAAACTTAGTTGAAAAGACACTGAGTTTGAAAAGAGAGAACGGTTAAATGGAAAATTATTACAAAAGAAAAAGTTTTCATTCTATTAAGCTCTTAAAAAGCTTTTATACTAATCAAAAACATAAAAGCAGGTTGACTGTTTATTTTATCAATAAAGCTTTGCAACGGCTCTTGGAGAGCCTAGGCGGAAAGTTTTAAGCCTTACCGAGAACCAAAGTCGAAGTAAGTATGTACTTGTGCTACGGAAGTAGTAATAGACAAAGAAACGTTTTAAAAAGTTAAATTTGGTTGTTTTAATCATTAAGCAATTGTACCATTACATCTCAGAATAAAGAACGCAGTGTAATGGTACTTAAAACGGCTGTGGTGGATGTTCTCAGTAAGACAATTCAATTTTTAAGCTGAGGTAACCGCGCAACTTCAGGTGGACCATCTGATTGTTTCATAGTTATTTGACTATATTGTCAGTCCAAATCACTTTCTTTAAATAAGAAAACTATGGTCTACGATAATGCAGTTATTTTACCGCACTGCAACCAAACATGCAGAGTACGATGCCAAAATAAATAATAATAATGTTTATTTTGCAAAAGAAAAGGAACAAAAATGTCGTAACATCTACAAAGTACAAACTGAACGACAACTTTGGTTTGGTACTCTGAGGATCAGACTAGAAAATCTGTTTCCCGATCCTCAGCGCCCGCCCCTCTTAAAAAATAGATCACAAAAAAAGGTCATTAAACAATGTAAGACTAACATAAGTTTAGGTTAACAAAATATTATGCGGTAAGGGTTAGTAAATAAAGAAGCTAGGAGTAAATAAGAATAAGTTAATCATAAGTAGGTATTAGTGATGTAAACAATAGAATTGTGGTACTTATTACCTAATAATAATATGATTAGTAGGTACTTGGGTATTATGTGTAAGTAGTGTTGAAGGCATATTATCCTATGCCTCCCAGTATTTTACAAGTCTGGTTAATTAGGTACCGGATAATCCATATGTGTGTGTGTGAGTGTCGTATGAGGGTGCGTGTCAGCAGGAGTGTGTGTGTGTGTTGTATTGTTTGAGGTTCAAATGGTATGTTGTGTATATGTGCTGAATGTTGGTTTAATTGTCTGGAGTTTTGTTTAGCATTGAATTTGAAGTATCTTCTCCGTTTCTATGTAATCTAATTCTAGTAGCCATGTACTTATTCTCATTTTGCACTTTATTTTATTGAGGGGGTGATGGTTCAACGTTTTATTTAATTTGTTGTAAAGGTAGGGTGCCAAAAAGCAGTGTTGTGTTTTAGTAAATTTAGTCCGAAAATTTATAATTTTGCAAATTTTGTGCTGTCTACGTTTGTTTGTAGTTTCATATGGTGTACGTGAGTGGAGGTTAAGAATTAGGTTACGTAGGTATAACTGCCTGACTGTTAGAACTCCGCTTTCTTTGAAGAGATCTATTGTCGGGAAGCGGAATGGTTTAAAAAGTAGAACTTTTAAAACTGATCTTTGAGCTCTTTCAAGACCAATCATGTGTGTTTTGTAAGCTCCGCCCCAGACTGTTATACAGTAGCTTATGACCGATTGACAGAGAGTTTTATATGTAGTTTTCAGAAGTTCGAGGCTCATTACTTGTCGCAGTTTTTTGAAAGTCCAAATCAATTTCCTGACTCTGGAAGTAGTTTGATTGATATGAGGTAACCATTTAAGCCGTTCATCCAATATTATCCCTAAATATTTTATTTCAGAAACCTTTTCTATGGACGGGCACCTACAGTTTTCACGGTCTCTGCATGTGTGTACTCTTAAGTTAAGGTTCGGGATGGTCGGAACTGTTCCGCGGACGGTGAATGTAATATATTTAGTTTTGCCTATGTTAAGAGTCAGCAGGTTGTCGTTTAGCCATGTTATGATTTTATTAAGACCTTGCTCAGCCAAAGCATACACTTTCGGCCAGGTCTCTCCCCGAAATATGACTGCTGTGTCGTCAGCATATGTAAATATTTTAGCACTGTCAATATTCATGTCACACAGGGTGTTGATATATATCAGGAAAAGACTCGGACCAAGTATGCTACCCTGTGGAACACCGTAAGATATATTAGAGTATTTGCTCGTGTATTGGCCAATTTTCACTTTTTGTTTTCTGTCAGACAGAAAGTCCCTGAAAATCTCTAAGCAAGTTCCCCTTACACCAATGCTTTCCAGTTTGTTTACAAGTCTGGGAACTGACACAGTGTCGAAGGCCTTGGCTAAGTCAAGAAAAATACCAAGACACTTCTCCCGACCGTCCAGAGACCCGACCACACTATTACAGAGATTCAAGACAGCATCCTCAGTGGATTTTCCAGGCCTGAACCCGAACTGCTGATTTGAAAGTATTTTTTGTGCTTCTAGATAGTGCATAAGACGATTGTTCAGTATTTTTTCTAACAGTTTGGACAGGACTGGAAGGACCGAAATTGGCCTGTAGTTGTTAGTTACGTGTTTATCCCCTCCCTTGAAGACAGGTGTTACAACGGCTTTCTTAAACACAGCTGGAAACACGCCCTTATCTATGCATAGATTAAATAACTTGACAAGGGGGGGAATTAGAATATGTCGTGCTGATTTCATTAGTTTCGGGGGAATGGAGTCCCAGCCAGCTGCGGAGCTGGTCTTGAGTCCCAATATTATGTCTTCAAGTTCCTGCTCGTCTGTCGGAAGGATGACTAGGGAGTTAAGGGGATGCGAACATGGGCCAGGGTCTTCGTTTGAGGGACAGCTGTTTATTGGCATAATTTTTTCAGCTAGTTCTTGGCCGATGTTAGAGAAGTGTTCGTTTACGAGCTCGATTGACTCGTATGGGTTGGCACCACTAAGTTCTAGGAGTTCTTTAGGTATAATGTTTTCTCTTTTATTATTAGTTATTTCCCTGATTATTTTCCAAGTTTGTTTCATGTCATGTACGTGTGTTTCAAGTCTAGATTGTTCGTATTGGTTCCTGACTTTGTTAATGATTTGAGTACAGAAGCTTTTATATCTGATGTAAGTTGTTTTAAGGGTCGCATTTCCTGGATTTTGCTTATGTTGGAGATGTAGTTTGTCTTTTTGTTGTATACAGCGAAGTAAACCTGGAGTAATCCAGGGCTGTGCTTTTCTCTTCTTTTTGCTATGTTTTATTGTATGTGTATTTTTGGCAATGGCTTGTGATATTATTTCTACCAGTTGTTCGGCGATGTGGTTTGGGTCACTATACTGAAATATTGTCGCATAGTTAGCGGATTCTAGCTGACTGATGACTTCTACCCATTTGGTTTTGGTAGTGTACTTGGCCGGCTTGTTTATATTAGTATTTCTACTGATACTGAGCAAGACGGGTAAATGATCTGTTATTTGGGTGTCAATAACTACTATGAATGCTGGTGACAACGTTTTAAGGAGCACGTGATCAAGACAACTTGGTCCCCTAGTAGGGAGAGTATGAGCAGGGAAAAGACCTAGCTCTAACACTAAGTTTAGATATTCTGATACGTTGCTGTCTGAGGTTTTGTTCTTTATATCAAGGTTCATGTCCCCTAGAATAGCGGTATTAGTGTAGTGTTTTACTGACGTTACTACTTTGTCCAGAGAATTTAAGAATGAGTCGATATGTTTGAAAGAGGGTGATCTATAAATTCCTAAAATTACTGTATCTGGTTTTAGTTTCAGCATTAAGCAATTGCCCTCTTCAAATAGTGGTTCTTCGATAGTATAGTTTAGGTCTAGGCGTGCATAAATAACGATGCCATCATTTTGGTTTAAATTATTACCAGTGTAGTGGGCATAATAACCTGATAGTAAAGGGATTGGTTTTTCTTTTTGTAGCCAACATTCGGTTAAGATGAGTAAATCACAGGTAAAGTTCAATCGGCTCAGCAGCAATTCTAGTAATAAAATATTTTTGTAAATACTTCGTATATTGAGGCAGATTACTTTTAAGCTGTTTATAGGATTGCCTATGTTATGTACACAGGCTTCTGGTATACATGATATTTCTGTTGCAACTTTGAAGTTATCTAGTTCCTCAAACACGCTATTATTCATGCTAGTATAATGTTGAAGTAAGACTAAAATATCAAAAGAAACTTCGGTGAGTAAGTAGGTACTTAATTTTGGTTAGAGTTAAAAGTAAGTTTAATAGCGGTTTGCTTTTGTGTAGAGTGTGTAATGTATTGAGTTAAGTATAAACCTAACTTATCTAGTTATCTGTTCCAGGTAATAGATTTTTTCTTCGAGCCGCCACCTATCTTTGCCACTATTGCTTAGTGGCTAGTGCTTCCAGGTCGCTTTCGGAGTAAATGCGAATTTGGGGCGCTCCTTCTGCTCGACGTAAGAAGATCCTTCCAAAAGAGGTCCAGCAAAAGGAATACCCGCTGTTCCTTGCAAATTCACGAGCTTGAAAAAATAATTTTCTGTCTCCTTGTGTAAGGTTCTCTGAGATGTAAACTTGTTTGCTAGGACCTTTTATGCCCAAGTTCAAGGTACTCAGCTTCTCTTCCTTTTCCTGGGCCCTGTTGTATCTTTTGAGGGAGGCCAGGAAGCTATCTCTTTTGAGGATAGTGGTAAAGTCTGCTATTATTGGCTTGACTTGGGCGTTGGAGTTAACTCGGTAAACGTTATTTATATCAGATGAGCTATCTAGAGGGATACTTAGGGCCTCGGCGGTCTTAGAGATAATATTAACGAGATCTTCTTTTGTCTCGCTGGTAGGTTGTGGGATGTTTCTGATCTCGACACTCGTAGCTTTGTTTTGACGTTCAATAGTCTCAATCTTTTGTTCCAGCAGCTTTATTTTTGCAACGTGTATTATGTTTTCTTCTTCTAAGGAACTCATTCTCTTGAGTACATCATCATGCTTACGGGACATGCAGTCCATAGAGAGCTTAACTTCTGATAAGGAGTCCAATACTGCAGAGAACTTCCGGTCTTGGTCTTTCATCAAAGATGTGAACATATCCAAGATTTCTGACTTATTAATGTCATTGTTTTTGCGTTTATTACAGCGTGAAGCAATATTTGTAAAAGAAAAAGCTTCATGTAGTGGTTGTGGAGATGCAGCTATATTAGGGGCTGAAGCATAATGATGAAGCGGTGACACAAATACAGAGGGTGAATCGGCTTTAGGTGAGGTACACTGCGCCTGCATAGCTACGTTTTAAAAGGTGAACAGCAAAGCAGGCGATTACACAAAGTTGAATTTGTGCAGGCGCTGTGTAGTAGCTTGACTTGTATTATAATGTGCAGGGCGCACAAGCTGAGTAGCACCTACCAGTGCGCGTAGCCACTCTGTAGCACGCAGTGTGTCGTAGCGCCAAGGCTTGCCGGCAGCGTAGATGTTCGTAGCACATAAGTTTGGATGCGGTAGGTAATTTCGCCGTAGCAGCTCACTGTTCCGTTGGCTCAGTTTGTTCAAGCACCGAAACAACAACGGGATGCGGGTCGGCCACCACGAACTCAAATCCCGACGAAATGCAAATGTGCAAAAAGCAGCGTCCACTCACTCAGGCACCGAGACTCGGTGGAGCCCTCCTTGGAGACCTCTCGGGGCGCAGCACCAGTCGCCCAAGAAACGGATAAATGAGGGGCGAAGTCCTATCGCTTAATAAATTGTAAAAATTGTAAAAATGCAGCCAGAAACACGTCCACTCTGTACGGAGGTTGAGGGGCAATAAACAATTTAAATATGCTTAGATAGGAAAAAAATGTAGTACTGCGACCATAATAATATCTCTCCTTTTAGGTAGTCGTGAAAAAATGGTGGATTACTTGACTCATAGTACTTTGGTTTCCAGGTTAACATTAGCAACACATGGGTGCTTCCTGAAGAAGGGTTCCCAGTGTTCTACCGTTACTTCAGAGATCGCATCTCCTGGTACGAGGCTGATGCTGTCTGCCAGTTCCACCACGCCAATCTTGTGACAGGTTAGTCATTGTAGTGTCTAAACTACTCAAAATACATTTTTAACTTTTCTGAAACGCTATCCTACGCATGAAAAAAATATGTACGGTGCGGGTGGGTTTTCAAATCTCAGAATAGCTTTTAATTTTTCACTAGTCTACAGTAGAGAGGGAAATATTTAAATCTGAAGGATAGCGTTATTTAGATAGGTAAAACCCGCCCTTAATGAAAAAAGAGGAAAAGCTGAACAATTTATGATACACAAGTAAATGTAAATGTAAGTAGGTAAGTATGTATTACAATACGACGACAAACTTTCAAATCTTTTTTCACCTCATCAAAAATTAAAAGCACACCCTAAAAAGTCCATTTAAGTTTACACAATCTGTTTCTACTTTTCTAAAAAAAACCGCTTTACAAAACTTATTATTAAAAAACAATTAGCTAAAAGCCTACACGTGTACTAAAGTGAACTCATTTGTGAAGCAAGGGTAATTATACATACACTATCTAAAGTAATTATTCATCGTTTGGAATTATTTTCTATTCACAGAGTGGCTAGCTGGAAATACGGAAAGTTTAAATGGCTTTTATAACTCAGTTATAATAATAATCTCGTGCTTATCTTTTATCTAAATTTGAGTATAAACTTTGCGATACTATCGGAAAATATTTAGATGGCTTTATATATTTATGCCATAATACATACCTGTCTGTAAAAGTCGGTGGATGAAATGGCTAAAATTATTCTTCCTGGAAATGTATAGGGGAGGCCTATGTCCTGAAAAGTGATCTTCTTCAGGATGTCTATAATACCAGCCCTGTTTTGAATTTGAATGCGTCACTTTTTTATGCAAATAGTTAGTTGATGTTATGTAAGGACAAATAGGAATGCTGACGGCTACGAGTATGGGCCTAAAGCAGTTATTTGGCATAACAGACTGATAAGTCTGTTGCCGTCTCTACTTATTGACATGAAAGTGACAGTGACAAGAGACTTTTAGGGAGCCGTTAAAAAGTGTCCGGCATTATGAAAGAGGGGGAACAGGCCCTATGATTAGATATAAGAGATTATTACTGATAAAAGCACAACCTAAAACTCGTGCGTCGTTGTTCGCAGCTCTAAAAGATTATTCTCTCAACATAATATCCCCGTATTGTTGCGAGCTTACAAATAAATATCGTCGGCAATCAAGACACATTTTACAGGAATGTGGCCTATTGTTCGACGCGAGACGCAAGGCAGAAAAAAGTACGCAGAGCAATGAAAAGCTTGACTTATACCTATGGACTTCCCTGTTCAAAATATCATTATACTGTCTAACTAAGCACATGATAGAGATAGCGTTTCTAATCTTAATATTCATTGGATAAAAATAACTCGCCTCTTCATTAAATTTATCAAAAAAAATGCGTATTTTTTTTATTTATGACCTATTGCGTTTAGGCACTGTGCAGTGAAACGCTGTCAAATATTAACCATATTTGATAACGTTTTGCAGATCACTTAGATGTGCTTTTGTCTGGGATAGGGGATGGCAAAATGCCCTTAATCTTTATTTCATACATCATATTTAGTGTCATTTGAAAATATAATTAAAAATTAAGAAAGGAAAAATTAAGAACCCAAAAAGGGAAAACTAGTGAAGCCCCGGGCAACTTAAAATAACAACCTTTAAATGAATTAACGTACACGAAATATAGCTTTATCATGAGCATGTTTTTACATGATGTTTCCGCCTCCATCAGCGCCCCGCGAAGATTTCAATGCCTCGCACCACATTTCAATATCCCAGTGGGCCGTTAGGTGTAATCGAGGGCAATCCAGCCAAGACCCCATTACACTTGATGGCCCGACCTCAGAGATACCTCGCAAATGGATGTAGGTAACAACCGATAAGAAAATGTAAATAAGCAAGGTTTTATGCGTGTTGACTTCGCGCCGTTGGGAATATGCTTAAGGGGTGTGTTTTAAATGTTTTCGTGTTCGTTGCTTCACTTTACACACCGTTACGTTCTTATTTTTATAGTAAGCATCATTTTAGTAATACTTTCTTGTACATTTTAACTTTAGAATTTGCATTCAAACGTTTTATAAAATCTGTTGGAGAAGGTTCTCGAATGACGACCACAAACCGTAGAACATTATAAGGCGGAGACTTGGAAAGCAGACCTTAGCATTTGCATTGCTACATCTAAAGCCGTGCGTACCTCTAGATCACCTGCGATCAGTGTATCGCTGAAAAATATCGCAATGTAAAAGTTCGCAGCACTGATCGCCATCGCCATTGCAGATCGCCTAGATGTGAAGACTTAAGTGAAGTGTAGAAAACGATAGCCGCGTACCTATACTACGTATATCTTTTTGTACGCTTCAACCGTGAGCATTATGCCTGACCAATCACTATGTTGCATTCTAGGAATACACAGTGTGAGTTGTTGAGTTATGAAGCCTTTTTGTGTTTGAACTTGGATAACTAAATACTACGCCAAGATTAGAATAGAGACACTTCATTTTGTTCCGAAACCCAATTTAGTCTCGGAGTTGTCATTTATTGTACCCAAGCTGACAAACAAAACAATGGCTTAGTACTCAGCATTTATTCGTCTTCACAACATCGAGTCAGTCTCGTATTGTATTCTCAAAGGGCTTGTCGACTCCTTTGTAACATAACACTTGTAAATGAAAACTTAAATAAGGTCGGAATACCTCAAATTCCGAATCAGAAGGGCTCTTCCATTTTGTGATTTTAGGAATTATATATATTTGCATATAACTGTACTGTACCTACACACTGCCGTGAACTTAGGCCGTGCGATATTTGACAGCGAAAAAACTGATTGCTATCACAGGCGATCTAGACGGGCTCAAGGCTAGCATTAATTATGAAAATTATGTAAGTACCTCTTGTATTGATTTGAAAGTAGTACTTTAACTTATAAACAACAAAATCAAAAGTCTGCTGAGAGTTGAAGCGTGGCTTTTTGCCTAGGTGATTTTGTGTACACTTCAAAGGGATTTACATAATTATGTTAAACTTTTGTTTGAGAGTAATTAGAAGCTTTAATGATTAGGTTCTAGTAGTTAAATAATTAACAAGAGTTATTGAAGTGAAAACGTCTCTAGGCGGGTTTGAGTAGTACAAAGCTCTTTGTGAAGGGCTCGTCCGGGGAAGTAATATCCACCATGCCTATTTCTGCCGTGAAGCAGCATGCTGTGTTTCGATTTGAAGGGTGTGGATGCCGATGAAATTACTGGCACATGGGGCTGAAGATCTGTATGCCTCAAGTTGATGGACGCAGGGTAGTGCATCATAGGGCATGTTTCTGTCGTGAAAAAAGCATTACCTCGTAGGGCACCTACGATATAGGCGACGGTTCCGCGGTCATTTAGATAATTTGCTTACTGCAAGTTCACTCCAAACCCGTTCAGTCGTTACGAAGGTGAGTGAAAACGAAAAACACATAAAATATTAAATATACACATAAAATATAATATATTCATAAACATTACACCTGTAAAGAGAAATAACGGGCAGTAATTATTCACTACCAGCAGGTGAAAATACTTGCCAACAAAAGAATAGAATTCGACCGTACTCTCAACCCAAAAACATTCATTCGACGTTGTTGTGCACTTTTTCGGATAGAACAAAGGGTTGAATTGCGGCAGGGGTTAATTCCATGTTCATTCAGGATAAAGAAGTTGACAGCGGTCAGGCGTGAAATGAATGTGGAAGTAGAAGCTTTGGGTACCTACATTTACTGCTTAATCATTATCCGGACGTGTTTCCCCCAAACTGATGGGTAGCTGAAGAATAGAATATAATAAAACTTTATTTTCAAAATTAAAAGGTAAAACATGGACTGAAATATATTTAAAAACTACTACTACTATGGGCGGTCTTATCGCTAATAGCGAATGAAAGTTGGATGGAAGAACTGCTTTTTATTGACCATCACAATGAAGATAAATAATGTATATACAAATAGAATCTTTAGTTTTAGTGGTAAAAGAATGACTTTCAATAAGGGCATCTTAACACTGGTTTCACAATATTAAAATTACTTAATAACCTATAAGACATCGGTTCGATAGTAGTTAGGTGGTTTTGCTTTTCAGCATAGATACCAACTGTAAAAAGCAGTAATTGCGTTAAAATCGATGAGTCCCCTGTAGCAATTTGGACGGTAAAAGCGAAAAAGAGTAAAGAGCTTTGATAATAAAAACAAAGAAGTATTCCCCTTAAGCGCTTTTGCTTCTAGCTCAACTTGAAAGCATTCGAATTTATTGTATGCTATCTAGATCTTTGTGTTTTTGTGGAGAACAAATTCAACTTTTATCAATAAAAGTACATATTGCCTGATGGCAGATCTACCAGATGTGAATCTACTTCTACATAGGTTTTAAAGTTATGGCAGAATCTACCAAACTGACAAAAGTACTGCGTACCGTTAAAATACGCCATGGCTCATAAGTTTTTCGAGACCAAAGAAAATGATATTGCAAGCTTTCAAAAACTAATTCTTGATCTTTCTAAATCTTTTATAGATATTTTTATTAAAAGGCATTTGTTATCAAACTAACCCATACCTCTTTTGTGCCCTTTTTATTTCCTGAGAAAAACGCTGTCATGAAATATCAACGTGTGAAAATTTCCCAATCCGGATATTTTTTATTTTTCCTCGTCACATAAACCTTTTCCTGAGTCCGCACATTTTTCTATTTCGACGTAATTTCAAGTTGGGATAACATTGTTATGGGACTTTTTATTCTTACTTTGAGTATTCTGTACCTTTCATAACTTATAAGTAGGTATATAACTTGAATATGATATTATTTCTAACTCTGGTATATATCGTGAATTCTTTAATGGTTCTAGCTTCCTCAAAATTTTCAGAAGATCTAATGATTATTTGTATCCCATCATATAAAAGATACAAAGGAATTGATTTATTGCAATGACATGCGTACACAGGCGAACTTAATGCTGGATATCATTATCTACCAGCAAACCTTTGGTTTCCACTTTAGGTATTCCATATTTTTATAAAATCTATCAAAAGGTTTATAATAACTAACATAATACCTATATACCAGACAAAATTTACTGATACTTCGGCATTCGTAAGCAAAATTTAGGGGTTTCAGAGATAGCGGTTGAGCTAATCTAATAGTGAATTCGGTTTTGGTGATTCATGAGCCAACTTGAAAAAGGTTCATGGATCTTTATCTATGGATATAGCCTCAAGAATGTCCTTTCAATACTTGTAATTTAAAAGAACATCTACAGACATTTTAAGCAATTCTAAATTGACTTATTTTCGACTAACTTGAAAAGAGTTTTTAGATCCCACCCGTATTTGGACATAGTTCGCGGAATGTTTTTTTGAATTTTAATAAATAGAAACTATTACCTATTACTTTACTTGATTCGCACTATTAAAAGAAAATTGATGTTAAAGCCGCTCAGTTGCTAGGTGAACGATAAATTAATATCCAAATATCAAAGTGTATTCTACCAATTCTGAATTCTGGTGGAAAGAAAATACTCGTAATCGAAGCCTGTTCTCGGTACTGCTACAAAATTTTGGGGATTCGCATACAGTATGCGATTCTGTGAACCAAAGTGTCGATTTTATACATTGATCATTTTAAGGGTTTGCTTACACGTAAAGTTCTTCCATCTTTGACGAAATTAAACTACTCAAGCGGTGTCGAAAAGTTCATATAGTACGTGCTATACGGTTGGTCGTAAGCCGAAGTGTAGTTGTATAAATGCAGGCTCATCACGTCCGCAAGTTTTGGCCTACTAGGGGTAAGGGGTCTCTCGTCCTCTACACACTCGCATTTGTGACTTGAATAGGAAATGCTTTTCCTAAATAATTGACTAAAGAAACTTTATTTCTACTAAAACTATGTTGTGTATACGATCACGATGTTATTAAGTAAGGTAACGTTTTTTTGGTTCGTGATCATGGAATATTATTTTCACTGTCCTCCATTTTTGAGCGAGTTAAGCCAGGAAACTAATAAGTGTTTCAAGTCAGGCCTTATAAAATTAATTATTTTAGAGTAAGTTTTTTTTTGCGTTCCACTCGGGTCATTCCCTAGACTCGCAGAAAATAATTTCCGCAATAACGAAACCTCTATTTCGTTTTAAAGAAATGCCAATAACATTGAAACTAATATCCTCAAAGGGCTCTAAAATTACCTACGAACTTGCAAAAACCTTGAAAGTTCGCCCCCCGAAGACTGTAAGCCAAACTCGAGAACTTGCAAAAGAACCATTTATCTGCGCGAGAAAAGTTCAAAATTATATTTCTTTAGCCAATTTCCGTCCGAAATTGAAAGTTGTGAAAAACATAAGCACTGCCAACTGTTAGTTAGTATTCGCAACTTTTTGTTCGTTATGTTGGTACTAATGATTCAGGGGGTGTTACGTGAAGTTTGCTAAAGTCAGTCAGTAAATTAACTAAAGTACATTGTTAACCGTGGATTATAAGTCACGAATTTAAGTCCCGAGACGAATTTGGCACCCGAGCGTAGTGAGGGCGCCAATGGAGCTCGAGAGACTTAAATAAGCCTTTCACCCGAGGGAAACACTGTGCTTTTCATTACGAATACAAGGAAAGTAAAAATAAAAACATGATAGAAAAATGAGTGAATTTTATTTTACATAGGGTAGGTAAAATAACAACTTTGCTGAGTTATTTACTTAAAGTTTATGGAAAATTTAGAACAATTAGTTATATTTAGTAAAAGGTTTTTTCCGGATATGTTGATATTTGATATTTTCTGGGAAACTTGAGTTTCTGCAATATCCAGGGATTCTTGGGTTTTTAAACTTCTTACCGTTGTAATGGGTTTCCAACCTCCTTGCCGAAATTGGAATTTGGTTCAATAACCTCCTTGCTGTTTAGAAAGTTGGAACATGGTTGAATAAAAATGTAAAAATAGAACTTGTTTTTTATGTACACGCTAAATATTACATTATGCATTACTTCATCAAAGGTATTTAGGGAGATCCCTGATTTTAAGATTATTATACAGCCGGGGTTTACCACCGTATTGTAACGCTATTTGTCACATTGCCCCGCGTTTAGTAGTTAAAATAAATAAAATATCCGTAATCTCATTATCATTCACTGTCTGTGACAGCAATTACTTATCGGGCTTTGTTATAAATAAGTCTTGTCGAACTACACCGACTTCGAAATCACGTTTATTATTTAAATCCAAGAGGACTAAGAACTCCAATCCGTTTATGTAAATCAATGCTAACGTTCTTTGTAGTTAAGGGTTGTTACTTTATGGGACTTAGCCCCAAGTCCCTATCCAGAGCTTGCAAACTATAGATAAGTATGAGGGTATGAAAGGGCAGAATAGATTGCCACGCTCTTGTTTGAAAGGCACGATTTATCGTGGAACTAATGGTTCGCAGACTGTTGAGTACAATGAATAAGTATACTCACGTAAATACGGCATTTCAGTGGTTTATGAGCAATCACTTTATGTGCTATTACGTTGCGTCCTTATGTGTACCTTAACTTCTGTGCTTCGAAAAAGACGAGTAGGATAAATAATCGCACTGAGGTGACTTCGTAATTATCATTGTAACTTCTTTTTTTTATAGAATACCTATGCATTTTTTAAGCTGCACAATATATTCGGCTTAAGAAAATAATTAAAAACATGAATATTTAACGGGGCTCAGTACCCGGGCGGAAACGAAAAAAGGTAGACAAGGGTATAAAACAAAAAGAGTACACCAGTAGATAGTGGAACACATAAAAAACAACTATAAAAGATGTCAATTCCTGCCCAGCTAGCTACACAACAATAGCAGGTAGGTACTTACAGTAGGAATGAACCTTTTCTGTTTCAACCTCTTCTCATTGAAAACACGCCGAATTTTATTAATACACAAAAAATAAAAAGGAACGTGAGCGCAAATGAACCAACTTACATCTAACATTTACATCATGGGTTACTTATTGCTCGTAAAAATATCTACTTTCTCATGAAAATTCACTTTTCCATCTCTAATAAATATTTGAAAGAGTTTTTCGTGCGCGTACTACAGTAGTAAAAACGTGCGCTTACTTATTTTACGATTTACTATTGAATACGCTATCACGCAAAATGAGCTACGTGTAATTTACTTGCACGTAGCCGATCTCAAAAAAGCATGGGAATATGGTACACCAAATGTTTTTTTTTCAGGTTTTGCGACCATTACGAACTATACCGAAACCGTGCCGTAAAAGTAGATAGATAGATAGATAGATAGAAAATACTTTATTGCTCACAAATACATAAGAAACAATGGTACATAAAAACTTAACAACTATTTGTAAAAGCAATAGGCGGTCTTATCGCTGAGCAGCGATCTCTACCAGACAACCGTGGATGGATTGGATTAATGTTACTTACACGGGGTGATTTGTGTGCGTGGATAAAGAAAAACAAAAAACAAACTACATACCTAATACAAAAGAAAAATAAACCAAGAATAGTTATTTGTTATACAAGAGTGCAAAGCTGCTTTTTAACCGCGTGCTCAATTTTGATGACCGAGCAAGCGCAGGATTCTAATATTTAACCACGAGCGTAGCGAGTGGTTTAAAAGGTAGAATCCTAAGCGTTGGCGAAGGAATCAAAAGAGCACAAGGTGAAAAATCTTTGCACTCGAGTGCAACACGTAACTTTTCATCCCACCTCAGCGAGGAAATGACTAAGTGCAAAAAAGAACATGGCGCGACTAAAAGTAAAACACCAAGAAGGTTCAGAGTATGAGTTTTTAACAAATTTAAAAAGGTTGTATGATAAATTCGGCACCATGGAGGTAGAAGTAAATAGGTTTAATGATGTTTTGAACTCACAAAAACACCAAGAAGGTTTCGAGTGCGAGTTATTAACAAATTAAAAAAGGTTGTATGATAAATTCGGCACCATGGAGGTTGAAGTAAATAGGTTGTGTATTCACAAACTTAGTGAACACGATATTCTAAATTCAAATTTACTTTATCCTCTAGAGGATAAAAACGGCTTTTGCAGTCAGATATTGAACAGTAAAACACACTTTCCGAGCTGGTGGGATGAAAATATAATTATAAAATACTTACATTATTCAAAGGCTATTTTAGCCATACTTACTATACCTTACTACATTACATGTATACCTACCCATAGTGATATATATATAAATATACTCTACACATAATATATACATACATACTAACATAAAATATATATATTATTTTATTATTACATGCGAAAGAAGAAAGAAAGGAGTTTAGCGACAACAGGACAAATAGTGTTCCTTGACCATCGATTTGAATATAAATAGCGATACCAATACCAATTAATAAGTAGTACCAATTTTTAAAGGGTAGGGCCAAATTTTACACGTTTTTCAGCATGTTTTCAGTGCACGAAAGGATCCTCTTTAAAATCCTTTCACTACACCTGGTTCCAAAGAATCAGTGACACGATAAGAAGAAGAAGCTGGTTTTCTATTTTGTTTGGCGTGTTCTCGTTAGGAGCGGTTATGTAGGTTTTTAAATTTTATAGTGATTATTTGTGCAGGTTTACTAATGGAGTCATTCAACGCTTTTCAATGGGATGTAATGAAAGCGTATTTCGAAACCACGCTCTATTTCTGTTGAAAGGTATAATGAAACCTTATTTAAGAAATGAACCACCAATTCCAGTCAGTAACTATTATTTGTAATGACGTAATTTTGTTTCTTCTTTCTGGGTCTGTACAAAATAAAATTGGAGTTAAAATTCAGTTGCTAACATGTAATAGTTTCCATTATCTTTTATTTGATAAAAGAGAAATCAACGCACTCGCAATGTTTTTTTAATCTATCTGACGATTTTGGAAAATCATCATATTTTATTCCCACATAGCTTTACGCTAAAGAAGTCGCATGAATTTCATGTTTTCACTTCTATTTATAAAAGGTTAGTAACCAGTTTTTAATCAAGTAAACAAAAATGGTATTTATTATAAAGATCTAAAAAAATGTTTATATTACATAAAAACGTTGATCCTACGGCTGTTACATCACATATCCCGGGTATTACCGAGCTATTCTAGTGCACAACACTCAGCCGGCCATAATCTGGTTTATTAGTAAATATAAAAACAAGGTGCGCCCTATTAGCGTTATGTATGGCCTGTCCACCAGCCCTGGCCGCCCACCTAGGTGTGTCCATCGATCGTCTACCCTCTATTTTGGTCGCGTACTTTAACATTACGGTTTTATGCTTTTAATAACCCTGTAGTAGGTACTATAAATAAATCGCCACCGTATTCATGAGTGTTTTCGGCTATTTGTAAGTACCTATTAACTTTTTTTATTTCTATGCTTTCATATCAAATAAAAAAATGTTTCATCTTCTGAAACCCAACTTGATTCGGTGAATCATGATTAGTTCATCAGCCCCGCCAGAATGCCAGACCAGACCAGAAACGAATATTTGCAAATGATTAAATGTTATCCCACCGTGGCCGCTTGAACCTTTGCGTCTCAGCTGGTTATTTGCACTATATTCAATCAAAGTACAAAGGTCTTCGGCGTAGAGAGTCTACGACGTAGCCGCAGGGCGTAGCACGTAGCAATCAAAACGGACAAGCTTCATTGATAACATCCTTTGAACTTATACATAAATCATTTTGGCTTATCTATTTAGCATCAGCGTTTAGTACCTAACTAACAGCTAGTGCCACTCTCAGGTAGTGCGGTACTTGAGATATGAGATTCTACACTTGTGTATTCCGATACCAAAGCCGCAGAACAGCCTCAAGAAATTTTAATACTTAGTAGGTAGATACTCTAGTTTCTAAGCATTGCACTAAGGTTTTTATTATACCTATATGTAAATATCAGATGGAACTTGGAAAGTATCCTAAAAGAAGAAAAAAGCGTGCCTAGAATTATTCAACTATGTTTTAAATACCTAATTCAATTTGTAATAAGTACCTCTTTTTATTTCAATTTGAGCCTAAAATCAAAAGAATTGTAAAAACTATATAGTTCTATGGCAAAAATATACGTGCATTTGCTATTCCTAATCAAACTGTATAGTTTCTGAAAGAGGTATCTGATTATAACTAGAAAACCACTATACATCCGTGATAATAATATATTATTTCGTTTTCCACACTATTATTCCTTTATCGAACTATAACAATGCCGTGTGTGATGGATTGCCACCCAATAAAAAGCCCCAGCGGCATACATTCTACGCAATATTATTACGATAAGTACATATATCGTGTTTAGGGCTGGCTAGCTCAGAAAATTGTACCTATGTTTCTTAGATACGAGTCTGTGATACGAGTAAGTATTTTGTTTTATCTTAGCTTTGGCAGTCTGAAAACTTGTTATTTTAATGTTGGAATCGATGATTTTATTATGGATTTTATCTTTATTACATTTTGTATTCGAATCAATATGATTTTAAATTATTTATTTATTTTATTTGAAAGCCGATCAAAAAGCTCAAGCTAGTTTACTTTGGTCTAAAGTTAGTGGCCCATCATAAATGAGAAAGGTTGACACTATGCTGGCTGTAGTACTTATGCCAACTAATACTAATTGTCAAATTAAACAATGACAAATGTTAAACTATTCTTACAAGTTAACAGTTGCCAGTGTTGTTTGTTTTAAAATTAAAAGATTATTAAGATTATGATTATTAATTAAAAAGTTGGTCCCCACCGACTGGGAAAACCAGAGTCCCAACGACCCCTCGTTGGGACTCTGGTTTTCCCAATAATACCTCAATTTAATCCAGTAGGGTCATTTGGAATATATCTAAATTGCGAGAGTGCAGTTCAAGACGAACAACTTAAATACACAAATAGGTTTACAGCTAACTTAAGTACTTTAGCGATACGAGATTCCATAAAGCCCAAAGTGCTATCAAATTATGGTGCCATTAATTTTAATTAAACCCTATCCCTCCGGCAACCCTAATATATTGATGTTTCACGCTCACATTGTATCTAGGCCACGGTCGTTATAAGATTTTATGTGCAAGATTGCAGGCACTTTCGCGAAGCCAGTAAAACTTCTTGAGAAATAGTTTAAATAAGTCTTAAGAGTTGAGCGGGAAATTTACTTACAAGGTAACAAAGTTTTGCTTACATCCTTTTGCTTTTTTCCAGCACCAGAAAATTGTAAGTTGTTGTCAATAATGGTTGCTATATGTTTTATTTATTACTATAGCCTTGATTTTTTTAACACACACGGTTTAAAATATAAATACAGGTGATTACAGGTTTTCATTTTCATTCAATTTATTGAAAGTATACCTAAAGTAAACAGGCCTGTGGATCTATTGTAGATCTATACTATCTATACCTACTAATATTATAAAGAGGAAAGAATTGTATTTTTGTGTGTCTGTATAAACTCAAAATCTACTGTTCCGATTTCAAAAATGTTTTCACCATTGGGAAGCTACATTCACCCTGAGTAACATAAGCTATATTTATGTTTAAGAAAATTAATGCCCATCCGTGCAAAACCAGGACAGGCCGCTAGTAATTTATATAGCGTCAGGGGCAACTGGTGTTAGTAAGTACATACTAGGGCCCGTATTCCGAAACAGCGCTTGAGTCTGAGTCGAGCCTCAAGCATAGATTTTTGACACTTTTCAATGGAGAACTGTCATAAAATCTGTGCTTGAGGCTCGACTCAGACTCAAGCACTGTTTCGGAATACGGGCCTAAATCTACATTATTTACCTTAGAACAGACAAGATTCCGAGACCTTTAAGTTTTGCTTGGGTTTATTGATATAGGTACATTACAATATTTACCTTAGAATAGCCAATATTTCGTTTGAATTGTACCAAGTTAATTGACTCTGTGCCCGGGAGGCTTTGTGCCACACCCTTTTCAAATCTTCACAACCAACTGTCAAAACCATGATTCTCTTTCTGACATGATGACTAATGACACCGGGCATTCACTGACAACAAGTTACAATGTCACACTGCCGGTAGGTACAGGCAGCAGCAAGATAGTAAACGTTTGTTCAAGTAAGTGTTGCTGCATTTTGGTCTTGAGCGTCCATAATCTTGCAAGCCTTTGCTCTGTAAATGTCCAATGCAACACCGCTACTACCATAAAAGTTACGAATTGTGTACATTATAGTGAAGAGGACTGTACACAGAGACCCACAAATAAAATACGATGTTCTGAAAATAACCTTGTTGTTTATTTTGTACATTTTGTAAATACCCCTGAATGTCTTGAGGAATTTGGTACTTATAAAATATTGATTAAAAAAACTACCACCCCCTGCTAGAAACACTGACTTTGCCACAGCAAAGCTTAAATCTAAATTTCGTTATTGTGGAACAAGTGAGCTCCCAATAACTTTACCAGATCGTGGTAAATCTTTTTTTCTATAATAAACAATATTATTTTTTGTCATGCCAAAAAATACTAATGGCACGACAAAAAAGGCATTTACAAAGGTAGCTATCAACCTCTGTACCTCGTTAGGGCTTCGCCTCACAGGCAAATGACAGCGAACGCCTTCTAATGACATGCCGCTGTCCGGCACTTGACACCGGACGCCGCCGGACGGCAAACAACGTCCCCATAATTGCTGTCAGCTGTAAACATACACACGCCCCTCGTATTGATTTATTTTGCTAACGGAACGGTACTCGATAGAGACGAATGTTGTAAAAAAGACTAGATTTAGTTGATAATACTAGTTTTTAAGCATAATACGCCTCTCTCTTGTCTCTTATCGTGTCACTGGTTCTTTCGATCCAAGTGTGGTGAAATGATTTTAAGTGCACCTCAAAGAAGCTCCTTTCGTGCACTTGGCACATATTATCGAACTATTTTGGTTCTAGGACATGCCGGTTTCCTCACGATGTTTTCCTTCACCGTTTGAGAGAACGCCCCTTCATCCAATAGACTGACACCTTTTTTAAATATTTATAACTATAGGAAAAAAACGTCAAGGATTGTTTAAGGTACCTACTTTACTTCTGATACATATCAGTTTCAAGTCACCGGTTGAGTTGAAGTCAAGTCTAGGATAAGACGGTAAAGGTAATCCCTCCAATTTGCATAATACCTTGTCCCACCACAAGTACCTATCTATATAATAGCGAACGGTCCCTCTCCAGTTAGGAAAACTATAAGTACATTAGAGATGGGTTGTATAACCTTAACTGGTTAATAGGAACAAGGTTCCTCTTGTACCCTTAACCACTTGCAAATCCTTCATCGAGCTCGACCATCTTCTTATTGGCTTTATTTTGGTGAGTGCGTGATAAGCATGTCATTGTTGAGTCTTTATCAATTAATTTATTGCTGAAAGTGTTTTTATAAGAAAATGTGATCAAGCTTCATATTCATATTTGATAATCATCAAAGCCATAGGTTATTGACCTGGGTGACTAATAAGTAATACCGTTTATTTATACGAACCTGAGGTGGTCTCGCCTCACTTCGTCCGGTAAATATTCAACTGCTGAAGATTTATATCAGGCACCCGGCTTTAAATTTAGTGAGTCGTAAATCTATTAGGACCCCTCACTGCGTTCAGCTGAGTCATCCCGCTGTTCGGTGTCAAGGCTAATAATCTTTTTCCGCTATAAAAGGGGAATAAAATCCAAGTTATGCGAGTCATAAGCCAAGTGGCGAAAGCATATTACAGGGTCTGATGCTGTGTGCAAGATACGCATATTTGGCAATATTCGTGATATTCATTTAATACACTCCACATCAACTTCTACTCCACACGGCATGAGAGACAACTAGTCAGTCTGAAAGTTAGTTTGAGGTTTCCTTGCTATTGATTAATACTACATTTCTTCGATCTACTTAAAACAATGGTAGAATATAATACCAGTAGGCTTTGAAGAAACCCTCTAGCCTAATCTGGGCTCATTTCAGTAATAATTTATGCAAAAAAATCGATCTATTCCCAGTGGATATTGCTCTATTGTCATTAACGTTGAAAATATTCTTTTTCAACATAAAATTTGAAATACCCGTAGCTTTGATCATTTTTTACGTCGTTTACCGAAAACTTTTAATAATTTATCTTCGCTCTGAATTATGCTGAACTGGCTATTCAATAATTGAAACTTCTAGGAATACTTTATTATGTAAAGACTTAGTTTATAATTCTTAGAAGTTACAAATATATGTCATTAAGAAATTATAAACAGTAGAATTTTGTGTTTATGTGGTTTTTAGGTAGGATTCAGTTGCTATCTACAAATACCTACATAAAGACAACCGTTCTTTTTCACAAATTACTTAATCCAGAGGTAAAACTTATCAACTTCCATTATATTTGTCTTCTCCACACTGGCTGAATGTTACCCACCATTCACACGATTATCACGATCTTCCAACGAATACGACGAAAACCTATCAAATAAATCATTTGCGATACTAATTACTATACAATATCAGATTTGGCATAGCTTTTATGATCGTTTCATTTATCGACGATAAGTAGTATAAACAACGTCAAAAAAAACTATAGACTGCTTTTTATAAATACTTTTATAGTCTTCATAGATGCACTGGTAAGTAAAAAACGCCCAGGATATCAATGCCAGCGATGATTGGCCTCAATTCGTGTCAGTAATCTGGGACTAGCGTTTGTATCCAAACGCAGCCTATATCGACCTGTCTTTCCATCCATTTATCTGACAAACAACAGGCTAATAGAGTTACTGAGTTCTGTCAATACGTGGAGTGTATATTGCGTCGTTGTTGAACTTTAGGTTACTACGTTTGACGCAGTATGACACGATTTTGGAGGAGTAAGCTTGCTTAAATCCTATGATATCCTTTCAGCTATTAATCGGCCTGACCCACAGAAAAGATAAAATGATACGTCCCTTAGACGTATAGAATATAGACGTACGTATTACACGTAGACACGTTATTTTCATTTTAATTTTTAAATTCTGTAATCGTTAAATGGTGCAATTGTCTCTAGTAACGGTGATTGACAGCTCTATTGAAGTGTCAAACAACAGGAAACTACGGCAGGGTGGCACAAAAAGGAAATTTGCGTTACCGTGAAGAGGCGTAAACCGGATAGCTGTCGTAATGTCAAATAAATGGTTATACAAAAACTGGTCTTATATAAAAATCTCGCAAATACAACTGGACAGATTTTGAATTTGTTTTGAATATAGCAACAGTAATATTAATAATAATACGTAAGTATTGATAGGGTATGTCTTATCTCCAGGTCTTATTTACATTCAAGCGAAGACGCGAGTGGAAGCTAGTAGGATATAAATGCTAAAAATACAATAACATCAGAGCAACAAGCCTTTGTTCGCTCTTGCTTCAGATTTTGTCGGTAACTTTTCTACCAATGTATTTTCTTTTGAGAGAAAATGAATTTGCTAAAAGTAGGGTAGAAACAAGTAAACTAACCAATAGCAGAAGTAAGTCTTTTTATTACTTCTGATATTGATTGGGTTATAGCTAGCGTCATAGAGACGGAGAATAGGTAATATTGATAAATCCTTGGAACTCAACAGTTTCTCTATCGGAAAATAATAAATAGCACATGTGGCATACATGAAAGAACGTTATTTTATTTTTATTCTTAGCGTGTGTCTGGAATGATTTGAGTAGAATCACAAAATTTGTTATTCTAAACGCTCCGTTAATATATTTTCAGTTACTATTTACCTCATAATATATAGCATCAACCGTAGAATTAAATATTTAAAGTTGGGCTATTTTTGCTCGGGGTAAATTTAAATGTCGACTTAATTTGGAATTTATAATACGAACTCTAGAAAGCACCTTGGCTCTAAGACGTGACGTTGGCGGTTCCCCCTAAGAAATAACGGGTCTCAAAGACTTGCAGTATAGCCTCTGAAACTTTTATATATAAAATGGGATAGTCAACTGGCGTGGTGCCAAACCGAGCGTAGGAGGTACACTCGCAGAAAAAAATCTTTTATTCCCCGTTTGCACTGCAAAGGCTAAAGTAAATAATAATTATAAATAAAAATTATTTCAATAATTGTAATCAAATAAATTATTTCATTCATGACTGACATTTGACCACCACCCATGACTTATTTGGTAGGACAGAAGGATTACTGGTCAGTTCCTCTATACAAAGTCTTATAAACATGGTATAGAGTACTTGGTACTGGTCAAAATAATCGCCAGAATATTGCATACAACATACCTAACATGAAGGAGAATGTTAAGTTTCCTTGCCTGTACCGAAGCCGCGAGATCGCAAGAGAAATCTTTCGCAACCAAGTCAATATTTGTGATGCCATTTAACTGTCCTGCCGCTTGCCACTTATTTCATTGTGGATGTTTTATTATATTTGTAACGGATCATAGCCTTCATAGCTGAGTTGACAGTAGCTCTGCCTTGTCCTGGAGGACGTGGGTTCGATCCCACTGAAAATAAATATTTGTGTGGTGGATTCTTGTTCTCTGTCTAAATATTCTATGTAGATATTTATATATTTTCAAAGAAATGTATTTCAGTATTGTGCCAGTTTTCTGGTTCCCTTAGTACGAGTACATACAAGCTCTGTGGATCGTCCACAAAATATATTTATTTTAATCTTTCGACTCACAAGTGTTTTGCCCTTGGGTTCGGTGTTTCCTTCTACTACGAGTAAATACGTGAAAATTCCAATAAAAACGTGTGTGTTGTATTATGTACTGTTCAGACTATCATGGCTCTCAAACATTTAAGTTTTCTAAGAGCTTACTTGAGTCCCACTTTTAACATTTATCTATATTTTGCCACGGTATTCAATAATAACAGTTATCAAATGGACGACTCGAAATTTTAAATATACCATTATATCTAACAGAAAACGAAATAACAGCCCCCTAATGCTTTAATTTGCAGACCCAAGTACAATCATAAAACCCTTGTAACCCTTGTATTCCCGTAATCCAGCGCCATAACACCAAAATTCGCCAGAACAGGCACCGGGAAATTTATATTAGATTGTGAAGCGTCGAGCCAGCCGCAATTTAGCCTGCGGGATCCCAATAACTACATTTGACGCCATTCGTACCTACATCGGGGATCGTATCATGATATTTATTCTCCTACCAAGTGGAATTTAAGTTTAAACGAAATTTATAATGTGAATTTTATTAGAAATAGTCAACCACTATTTTACTATACTCTACGGGTCTTATTAATAATCCTGGCGTAGCGTTGGACTAGTTAATCCGTGTTTTGTCTCTTGCATTGACATGCAATTGTCAACTCGAGCAAATGTGACAAAACACGGATTAACTAGTCCAACGCTACGCCAGGATTATTAATAACACCCTACGTGATTTTGATTGGCCTAAGTTTCTAACGTGGCATCAAAGGTTTTACCTACAAAAACCTCAGATTATTTATTTTTTCAAGGCAATTTACGGCATTTTCAAAAAGGATTTTCACATCGCACGTAGCATCGACTTTCGACTATCTACGACGAAGCCTGAATCCATAAAAAGTGTTCGTGCCAAAGCACACTTCGAATCACAAGAATTCTTTGTAAAATAACGAGTCAGTTTCTAAAATGGCCAATCAACGCTCAGTCGTCGTACGTGACGTGTCACGTGAGGGAAGAGAGACCAAAAGATGCTACCAATGTGTTTGAGATAATGTAGTTTAACTTAATTTTTTTTTGCTCCAAATATTGAAGGACATTAACACCATTAGCTTTAAACTCGTTGCTGACGCTTCTATGAAGTATTTGAAAAAGTCAAGAAGATAAATGAGAATTTAGTCATAAGATTTTCTCAAACAAGGCGCTACCGAAAACAAGTGCTTCAAGAGCAACTTGCGTTTTTTCTGTAGAGAAATAAAACTTTGTAATTTCAAATAACTAATGAAATTTTTAACAATACAAACTCTGTTAACTATGAATATAAAATACAATTAATTGTAGTAAATGCTGTACAATGGTTGCCTTGTTTGCATTCGCATTATTGTATCTACCTACACTGTCCTACTAATACTCTAATCTAACGTAGGTTTACTAGTATCGTTCCCAGCCTTTGTAAATTCAGAACCAATACTAACTCCGCCCGCCGTCGCGTGAGTTCAAAACGATCTTGCTTCATTAGTAGCAGCCAAAGTATTACCAAGTAGCTGTACATCGACAGCAAGAGACATTCCAGACAGCTGCCTATCCTCACGAGCATCGTGACGTCAGCTGTCTCCCCTCACGAGCATTGCGAGGTGCTGTCTCATGCTTAATCTCACGTTATTCATGCACTTGACGTGTCTGGGCTTAAGTGGGATAATGGTACTTTGTGCCATAAGAGAGGAATATATTTTAAATCGTTGGTACACTAGAGTTTTAAACGCTCATAGTTATCAAAGATTAAATAATTAAAAGTTTTAGTTACTCATTTAAAATTAAAAGATTCTTATTTTTCTTACTAAAAACGCATTGATCTGAAATGGAAAGGAAATACAAACACAAACTGGGTAGTCGAATACCAATAGGAAACTGCCCTGAACGTCTCACTTGAATAATAAATGTGTGAATGTTGATATTCTTTCCGGAAAATAGACGGTTTTACTGGTTTCCAAAGGTTTTCTCTCCAGAATAATGTATTGTTCAGACTCGGACCAACGCGAGAATGCTACACGTTTGTACGAGTACATGCAACTATTGACGGAAGTGTCTACTGAAATGTGCAATGGAATTTTAGATACCCCTACATATATTTGAGGCTAAGCACAAAGCGGTATTTTGCTTACATCGCCTAGGTATTTTTTTTGTTTCCTTAGCAGAATTTCTCAAATTCTTTGTTACTGTACTCTACTTTGTTAAACAAATGAAAGAAGCAGTGAGAGGTTGTTCAAACATGGGTATTTAATTAAATAATTATTTCTCGGATCTGAGTTTACTCGATACAGTGAAATTAGCTGTTATACAGCCGCCAGATTTAATTAATTCAAACTGAATTCCACCCACGCTATCGCATCTACATAATATCATCAATATAGAATATAAAAAAAATATGCAGTGTTATTTTACGCAATAATATAGTAAATTAATTTCAAACAATTACCTTCCTTTCCTTTTATTATATCATAAATCATTTCGATTAGGCAACATTTTACCCGACATCTTATGACTGCTTAAATTTAATTAGGCCGCGCCGATGCGATGGTTTGAAGCTCATGTTAGCAAGATTGCTGGAGGCTAATAATTGTTTAACAGTCCAACCTGCTCTTGTAGGACTGTAGCTTGAGGCCGGAGGGCACTTCTCGAGGACACACTGTCCACTTTACATAAGTAAGATTCAGCGGAGTTGCGACCACAATCTTGTTGATCACGGCGGAGTTTAATTAAATTTCCCTCTAGCTGCTGTTATATAAACTTACATTGTAGAAATTACAAGTTAGAACCCCATTTTCAAAGACCAGCGAATAAGTACTTATTTTTATGACATAGTGCACTGCACACACGCCCCGTCTTCCGATCTGAAGGTCGTGGGTTGAAATCCAGTCGTGTACCTATGAGTTTTTATGTCGAAAAATATATGTGCAATATGCCAGTACTCTCAAACGGTGAAGGAAAACATCGTGAGGAAACCGGCGTGTCGTAAAATCTAAACGTGTCAAGCGTCACGCAAAAAGTGCCCGCCAGCGGCCTACTTGCGTAAAACCAATCCGCAAACCAAGTGCGGATCATGAATTTTCCAATTTGACATATTGCTATTCGTATGTAGGGATTGTTGTTTTCTAATCAGGTTGCTTTTGTTTTTTATGCCAACACAAAAGTGTTTCCCATGCTGATGGAAGTTGGTGTTGGTGTTTTGGAGTGCCCTTAATCATGGTCTGAAGACGCTAAGACCTAGAACCGACTACTTACCGAAAAGACTCTTAGTATACTCTTGTAAACATAGTTTGTTTGTTACAGTGGATACGACGGCCCAGTATGATGCAGTTCGAGCTTACCTAAGAGAACTGGACATAACTAGTTCTGTTTGGGTAGGCCTCATCCGCAGCAACCCTGATGGAGACTTTACTTGGACGTAAGTATACTTTACAAATTCTTATGCCTTTATTATTGGTGCACGAAAAGAGCCTCTCTGAGGCGCACATGAAATCCTTTCACCACACTGGTTTAAAAGAACCAATGTCACGATAAGAAGAAGAAGTTATGCCTTTGATTTATGTATAGTGATCCAACAATCAACTTGCTTAACTATGGTAGGGAAACGTGCAAAGTTCAACCGTTTTGTTTTAAAGAAAAGTCAGTGATTTATAACAGTTTTCTCTCAATTTATCCGTTTTGTTAAATTTAGTCTTAAAACTACGAAGAGTTCTTTGAAGATTATTAATTTGCTTTGCTAAGCGATACTTTTTGCACTGGTTTTTGGTCATAGCTCAATTTGAGCTCAACTTCAATTTGAGCAAATTAATAATGTAAATAAACAATCTTAGTAAATGTTGTTGAACAGTTTTGTTCAAAAACCTAATTTGACATTGTCGCTTCTGAAAATTTTACATTTTATAATTATTACTCGTAATGATGATACAAAGTTTCTTAGCAATTTTACAACCGTTATACATGATTTCTAAAAATAAGTGATTATTTTTCAATGTGGTTATTGCTGTTTATTTGTTTGCAGAGATTACCGTGGGCTGAGTGGCGATGGATACTGGAGTTCGGCTCCAGACACGCGCTCCGCCCCACTTTGCGCCGCTGCTAACCCTGCTGCCGACTATCGTTGGGAGGCTAGGGCGTGTGGTGGACCTACTGTGGCGTCATTCATTTGTGAATTACCAGGTGAGTCATTGGTCTTTGTTGTGGAACTGTATGAAGTGAGATATGCAATAAGTAATATACGCAATATAACCTTTACTGATTAGTGTTTGACAGTCAGAAAGTCAAAAAGCTTTCTTTTTGATTACAAATAATTATTTTTGATATTTACATGCTGTGAATTTTGTAACCTCCATATTTTATGTGTTTACACTAGTACCTCAATGGGCATTGGGCAACGAAGGATGCATGGTACAAGAACTTCCTGCACTTACCATCCTCTACCTACCTGAAAGTGCGGCTGTCCAGCTCAACGCAGACTGCGGCCTGGCTGGAGTGAAACGAGTGCAATGCACTGGATATGTGGTAACTACTCTTTTAAGCAAAGTTAGCACCTTGTATAAGACATATGTGCAAGTATCAATGCTATGTTTGTTTTCAGAAACGTGAAGGCCTGCTTAAAGATCTATCGTGTGCCGATGAAGAAGAAACATCTAGTACCTCGATAGGCACAAACGAGCCGGCTACTGCAGATCCTAGCGCTGATCCAAATACAGCAAGTGATACTACCACTGAGGAAAATACGACGGCTGAACACGAAATCGATGTTAATCAACCTATAGTTGTTACCGCTACTTCAATCCCACAGTATATTAAGTCTAAAATACATTACAAATCTCCTACTAAATTCACTGACATGAACAATTTTAATAAAGTTTCATTTGGTAAAGATATCAATTTAGGAGCAGGTGACGATCATAATATTCAAAGTAACTTCATTCCAAAGCTTGTTGATGATAGTAACGTTTTGATAGACGAACAGCTTGAAAAACTGGAAGATGCACGACACATGCAGCATAAGATGTTACACGAGGAAATAGCCCGAGTAGGCAATGTCGATAACATTTTTACACAACCCACTGACCATTTTATTCCGCCACTAGTCATGGCAAAATCTAGAATGAATGACGATATGACCGTTCTTTCTTTAGCAGAAAAGCATGCTCAGCAACTAGCTGAAAAGCAGTTCAGTAAACATATTCAAGCTGATCATTCTTTATTCGTTGAAACTAGCAACACATTGCAATCGGAAAATTCAAATAGTAATACGGATAAACCTTTGATTGCTCCAGTTAAACCGAATCAAGTAACAGAATCAAAATCAAATATATTGAAGTCACACGTGCCTAAAAAATATGTGAATGAAAAGTATCATGAATCCAAAGAAAAAGTTGCAGGCAAAATGTGGCAACCCAAGTCAAGCGGAGTTAATAAACCAGCAGATTCAACACAGATCCCAATAACTACACTGGAAGAGAGCAAAGCTATAACCTTAAAATATCATTCTAAATATCAAGATAAAATAGATGAAGATTTTGCAATGGATCTCAAAGTTATGTTAAAGGATGCTCCTCTTACCAGTGAAGAAAATACAGCAACTTCTCGTTACACAGGTGACGTAGCTAAACTTGAATCGATAACTAAGAAAAACATTTTAGTAAACGACAAGTTAAGTATTCCTATAGCATCACAAGAAAATTCTTCACCCCTTCCAAATTTAAAACCTGTGGACAATAATTCAATGGAACATGAAGTGATTAAAATCACTGTCATTTCTAATGATGACCCTACTGTAAATACTACTGTTTTTGAAATTACTACCAAAATGCCGATTTTTCGAGATGATACAGAAAAACCGGGTGTATATTCTACTTCTTTGCCGTCTATAGCTCCAAAGGAAACAAATTTTATGGAAAGTATTAAAGTTGAAAAGCCTGACAGTACATCCAAGGCTAACCAAGAAACTTCACCTACTACTGTTCAAGTAACTTTATCAATTGTTAATGCTACAGAAGATCCGATTACAATAAACAATACCACATTGTATCATTCCACTACAACTGAAACTATAACAGCTAAAGCTGAGTCTATCATACCAGTGACTATTACGCCAATAATAATCAACAAAACTGAAATTACTGAACTGCCAGCAACAATGACTACAACGTCATTTTTTAATAACAGTTATGAAGTTGCTAGTGACGACATTGATAAAACTACCACTACTCATGTGCTTACTAATAAACATTCCGTCTCAGCTGCAACAGAAACTAATGCATCTACAGAAAAAAATGATTTTAATAATACAGGAGTCCATGATCTACTAGAAACGAACACAACTGACATAGAAGAAATTATTGATGATGATTCGCCTCTCCTATCCGGAGCATACGAGCCAGTGCCGCGGCCACCTAGAACTAGGAGACCTCAACAACAGAATCGAAAATTCAACCCTTTTCGCATATTAGGCTAAGTGCTTAATTTTACTGCCATGATAGGAAGTAATAGATGACTGAAATCTAATACAATTAGATATAGGAAGTCACAGTCACGTTATCAATTATTGAGATTGCACAATGCACTTAGCTGATAAAATCAACAAAGGCACACCTAACAGTGCGTGCAAGCAAGCATCAGCCAGTGGTAGAAAACAGAGCATAACGGCTAACTTCACCCTGAAACTTTGTACAGGATCAAGTTACAAGTCTGCAGGATCATAACGCACTGTGTGTTTTTGTTGTAATATCGCATTATTTTAATAAGTTGCTTCATGTCCTTGACTTAGTTTGGTTTGAATTATATAGATTCCAAGTAAATTAAAAATGTAACTTAGTCAATTCGTAATTAATAGCACTAGGTATGTATTTCACTTCAGTATAGGTAATAATCGTAACTAGAAATTATTTATTTTGTAGACGATCAAAAAAATAAGGCATGCCACCAAATGACTATAGAGATACAATTCTTACAATAATCATAGAAATTAGTTACTTACATGACATTATCCTTCACAGACCATATCATTTAGAGACTAAGAATAGGATAATATTTTGTATTGTTTACCTACCTTCATCGCATTTAATTTATATAAATAACCCCCGAATACTGAAACGCAACTCAGATTTAAGCACGTCTCAAGCGACGAATATTTGACAGTTTTCAATGAAAATCTGTCAAATATTCGTCGCTTGAGACGTGCTTAAATCTGAGTTGTGTTTCAGTATTCGGGGGTAAACCTCATAATAATACTGAAATATGTTCATGTAATCTATGAACTTCTAGGGTGAAAACATTTTCTAATTGATTTGGTCACAGGCAGCCTTAAGTGAAAATGGTTCCAATATTTTAGATTTCTGTGAAGCAAGATGTAGTGAATGTGTGCAAAGATTTGTCGTAGCGTAGACCAATACTATTGTGTTTTCACCCTATTTATGAAATCTTAGAATATTACTTTTTGCTATTCTACTCATACGAATACTTACCCCTGTAGTTGTTTATAGGTTTTGGAATAAAGTTTAATAAAGTGAAATTGAAACGTGTTTCAATGCCAACAAGTTTTATAGCAGTAAAAAAAACCTGTCTTTAGGGACCAAATAAGGAACATTTATACTGCTAAGATAATTAAAAATGATAAAAGATAAGTGAATTTATATATCAGCAAAGTTCCTATTGTTCAATCAGATGTGTAAAAGATGACGTAGAAATCTTCGGCAACTAACATCTCTCTCTCTGGTGATGATAATAGCGTCAAATGCACTATTCAGCTGAAACGCTGTCAATGAAATGCAAAGAAATGCGAAGTCAGTAATCGAGACCACGCCACGGCAAAAGGCTAGCCTATAACAAGTTTATCACTTTCCCTAGAGCATTAATATGAAAGTTATGGTACTATATAGCACGAGGAAATCCGCAAGTTTGAAGCACCGACCGCACAGTCAATATTTGAGAAGCGCTTTCACGCCACCTCACTCGAGTTGGCTCGCGGGCGGCAACTTCAACTCAATTTCTCTTGAGGGGAGCTTATCAATATTACTTGAATAAACTTCCTAAGGCACCTTTTCCTTTAGAGGCACAATTTGTTGAAGCAAGTATTTGAGTTTAAACTTTAATAAAATGGGCTGAATGAAGAGGGTGCTCCATACGTAGGCCAATCAAATAGTGAAGGAAAAAAATTAACCGAATAAGTTAGTACTGGCTGGTATTGCTAGAATATTGATTAGATAAAAAAAAAGCAGCCAAGTGCGAGTCGGACTCGCCCATGAAGGGTTCCGTAGCACGACGAACTACAAGAACCTTTATATATATGTTACTTGATGTAACATAATAAGGTTCCTGTAGTTCGTTGAAAGGTAAATTGCGGTTTACGGTTTATGACGTATAAAAAAAAACTACTGACTAGATCTCGTTTAAACCAAATATCGTTGAAAGTTTACATAGTAATGTACAACATATATTTTTTTTAGTATTATCATTCTCTTACTTTAGAAGTTAGAGGGGGGGGGGACCAACTTTTTTCCACTTTGGAAGTGTCTCTCGCGCAAACTATTCAGTTTAGAAAAAAACTATATTAGAAACCTCAACATCATTTTTGAAGACCTATTCATAGATACCCCACACGTATGGGTTCGATGAAAAAAAATTTTTTGAGATTCAGTTTCAAGTATGGGGACCCCCAAAATTTATAGTTTTTTTTCTATTTTTGTGTAAAAACCTTAATGCGGTTCACAGAATACATCTACTCACCAACTTTCATCAGTCTAGCTTTTATGGTTTCGGAGAAAAATGGCTGTGACACGGCCGGACAGACAGACAGACAGACAGACAGACAGACAGACAGACAGACAGACATGACGAATCTATAAGGGTTCCGTTTTTGCCATTTGGCTATATACGGAACCCTAAAAAAGGAAATAATTTCTCTTATAAGATCTTTTGGTTTTTAAAAATGGAAGCATTTTGTTAGCGTATTGTCCAAAATAGTATTTCTATCTATTTCCAAGATTTCCGAGAGGACAGAGGAGAGATATTCAAAAATTATGAAGCAGCAGTCCTTGCAGTACAGGAAATTCAGGTGCTCAGGATAAAGAGTTTTGTAAGAAAGAAACTGTATTTACGGGTAAAAAAATCGAAGTTTAAGTACATATATGATAAATAAAACAACATTTATCCGACGTTACCGGCAATACTACGTACGTTATATCTATGACGGAAGGCCCTGGAGACTGTAGACTGAGAGACCCTGGAGACTGAGCTTGAGAGAGGTTTATTAAACCTCTCTCAAGCTCAAGGCAAGCTCACTCTGACTTTTTATTGAACGCCACAGTCATGATTGGAGAGATAATCTAAGTATAATTAATTATCGACATAAAATTCATGTTGACAGGTTTTTTTTATAAATTAACACCCAGAATTAATACATGATGAAAATACAACTCTTGTACATTAAACTTAAAATAAATTAACTAAGAGCCCATTAGACAGATAGGTAGGTACCCAAGACAAGTACTACGTGATCTCTTTTTATAACGCTTTTATTAGCTTCACCTGTATGTATGTATGTATGTATGTAACCGACCCCTTTGAGCTCGATTTTGTCCTACTTTGAACTATCAGATTTGATTCAAACTTTGCACACCTGTCAAAGGTCGATGACAATGCAATAATATGAAAAAAAAAATAAAAAAAATGAAAAGAAATAAAAAAATAAAAAAAAAACCTACTTTGAACGATCAGATTTCATTCAAACTTTGCACACCTGTCAAAGGTCGATGACAATGCAATAATATGAAAAAAAAAATTAAAAAAAACCTACTTTGAACTATCAGATTTGATTCAAACTTTGCACATCTGTCAAAGGTCGATGACAATGCAATTATATAAAAAAAAAACAAATATGAAAAAAAAAAAAACTAAAAAGTAAAAAAAATATTATAGTTTAAAAAACTAATACAATAATATAAATTTTCAATTGATTATTACAGTTTTATTTTTAACTTTTTAGTTCAATTAGTTATAAAAGCGTTTTTTTTTAGTTTTTTAAACTATAATTTTTTCAGCTTATATTATTATTACGGGGCTTCGCCTATTTTTTCCAAACATAACCTTACCATAACTTTCAGCCATCCATAACTTTCAGAGTATGAGCAATGAAAATATATTTTTCATTACTCATACTCTGAAAGTAGGTCTGAAGTTGCCTGAGGGGCCTAATTGAAAGTAAAACTTTCAGCCCTAGGGAGAATCGCTTTCTACTGACAGCTGTCAAATTATTAAAAAAAACAAGTTCTATTTTATTCAACCATGTTCCAACTTTCTAAAGTCTTTCTAACTTCAAGCAACCCATTACAACAGTAAGTGGCAAGGAGGTTGTTCAACCAAATTCCAACTTTTTATTCAGCAAGTAGGTTGGAAACCCATTACAACAGTAAGAAGTTTAAAAAGTCTAATTAGAGCGCAATGTAAAATTTAAATTTAAATAACATAAAGATAGTATTAAATAAATAATATATCTTCTAAATTACTTGATTAATAAATAGCTTCAACTATTTATTTAAAATAACATAGATTTGACATTTACCATTTTTTAAATTATGAGAATGAAATAATGGCTGAATAATGCTGGCGAGCCGAAGCCGAAGGCCCGCCAGAGAAAAAGAAAAAAAAAACCGGGAAGGCGGCAATTCAATCTTCATTTTCACAAATTTTTCTTTCATGTTTTTATTTTTACTTTCCTTGTATTCGTAATGAAAAGCACAGTGTTTTTACCTCGGGTGAAAGTCTTTTAAGTCCCTCAAGCTCCATTGGCGCCCTCGCTAACGCTCTGGCGCCAAACCCGTCTCGGGACTCAAAAAACGTGACTTTCAACACTCAGGTAACAATGTACTATTGCTAAAACTCAGCAAAATAGGGCAGGTAAACGTCATAATCCGCTGATACAAGCGCGCTGCGTCGACGCTTGGCAAATTATGTAAATTGTTTTACATAAAGGCCTATACTGATCCTGCCGTGATAAGCACAAATCTCTTTGAGTTGAATCCTCCAAGGATGTCTAGTAAGTATTTAAGGGCGCACACAGCCTACAAACTATATGAGTTTGATTCCCATCTAGGCCTAAAATTTGTGTGATGAGACCTAATAAACTATAGAAATGTAAAGATGTTTGTTTCGTGTTTAGGTATGGTATGTTTAATGGTTCCGTTTGTAAACTTTGATATCGAGCCTCTGAGATATCGTTGTTCCGGGATAAATCCAAGTAAAAGCCGGTCGGACGGATTTAGTATTATATCACGTCTTTATACATTAGAGCTAGAATCTCAAGGATCACTTTGAAGTAGGTACAACCCGCCTAAAGCTATTTTGATTTTAAATTGTTTTTTTATGGTGTTTGCATTGCTCCGGTCCATTTGTAAAAGCGGAACGGATTTACACGTCGTATCCAAGAAAATAAATAAATTCCTGAGTTTTCATTTCGAAGAAGAATGTTTTTAGAGATGGTTTGTATAGACGAAATATCGGTTTTCTTTGTTTTTTTATTTTTATCATAATATTAGGAATATGTTATGTGATTAAAGAGGGCATACAAAAAATAAATAGGCACTCACCGCAGTGTTCTGGTTAAATTATTACGCTGCGTAGTACAACTAGTATAGTATTATCTTATCTGTGGTAGTACAAAACAGACGCATGGATGGCAGAACTCAATCCTCTTAGTATTTATCGAGTTTTGAAACGCATCGGAAGTGGCTCAATAATTGGATCTGCGGCTCTGTACGATATCGTTGCCCGCAAGCCTTACTTGGCACAGTAAATTGGACGAAGTTGAAATCCACCAGCTTTTCTGTTTCATAATATTTTTAACCGTATCTCGTTATTTTTTGGCAAACTTCGTACTTTTAAAAAATCGGTTGTCTGTAAAGTCGGTTTACTGACGATAGTTGAACGTGATAACGTCATAAGAAAATACTGATGGAATGGTTGCATTTTTCAAAAGAAAATTTTAGTTTTACTGAATTGAATTGAATGTGAATGAAACTGAATGATACTGAATGAAACTGAATGATACTGAATGAAACTGAATGGAACTGAATGAAAATCCGGACCCGGACCCGGACCCAGACTGAACCCTTACCCTTACCCTCATTTACCCTTACCCTCATTTACCCTTACCCATTACCCGACCCGGGCTCGGGCTCAGGTAAATGGAACGACGAAACGACGTAACGACGCATGAGTCATGTTTTTTCGTGCGTGCAGCCGGCTCCATCGATTTATAAGACGTTATCACGTCAAAAGCTTGCGGAGTTGTGAAATTTAAAAAAGTATTTGCAAGAAATTGATTGAAACGGTCGAGCGTATATTAGCGAACGTGTAAAGGCCTGCGCACACTGGTCGCTGGCGATGGCGATCAATGAAACGCTGTCAAATTTGACAGCGGTTCACTGCCATCACCAGCAACCTAGGGGTGCGCAGGCCTTACGTCCCAATCCCCCTGGGCAAAACAAATGTTTGAAGTGAGAAAAAAAGTTATCTTTTTACTGATTTATTATTTATAATAAAAAGGATACGTTTGTGAACCGGTACTGAGAAGACATGATTTCGCTAAACTCAAAATGTGACAAATTAATTAAAAATTAATGAATTTCTGATTTGGATCAGTAGAGCTATCTGTAGATCGTTTGTAACGGTCTGCAGATAGCTCAACTGTTTTTTGTACATTTTACAAATTAATTGAAAGTCAAATTTATGTATATATGTATCTATATTGGATTAAACAACAGTAAAAAAAATCTGTGACTTTCTCAAGAGATCCTCATTCCATGAGGCCACGTTCTCTATTGAAAGATATAAATCAAGTCTTTTCTAGAACGCTAGCTTTTTATAATTAGAATAAATCAACAAGACTTTCATTACCTACTTTAAACGAGAAGACCTCAATGTTTGATCTGGGTGTCGATTCTAAAGACACAAATCACTCAAGCGATCGCGTAAATCGATGTGAGTTGTCAATTTTTGTTTGAAAATTTTGAAAATGGAACGCGGATTCAGCGATCACTCGACGATCACTCAATCGAACCGTGTTGCTAGAATTGACGCCCAGGTCTCGACTTTTTTCGAGAGCGGGCGTTCCACTTGCGCCTTTGCCATTATTTTTATGGGCTTTTTATGTACTTCTCCTTTAATAAGGGTCGTTTTTCACAATCCACCGGCATTAAGATTTATGGGTATTAATCTCCAAGAGATATCTTGTTTTTGTCTCTGCCCGTATTTTCTTAGAAACGTGTAATGATCGTAAAAGATTACTAAATCAGAATCTTTTCCTGTCTTTTTCATTTTGTGTAAATGTTTCGTATATTTTTCATGTTTTGTTATTATTTTGGATGTTATAATATGATTTGTGTTTTTTTTCCTTGCTTTCGTGTCATTAATTCTGATCATTGAAATGATTTAAATCGGTCTCCGGCGAAGTATGTTATTCAGTATTTTTTTACATACCCTAATACGACCTAATTGTATCATATTTTTTAATAAATAAAATAAAATAAAAATAAAAATACTTACAAATAAATATATTTCATTTCAAAGAGGCGCTTATAGTCTAGAGGTACTTATAGTCTAAAATTACGGGTTTTCCTGAAAGTTTGATCTTCTCACGCAGGATATCTTTCTGACTTTTAAGGCCATATATAGGCACATCTAGGCAATGCCGCGATCAGTGAAACGCTGTGAAATATCACTGTCATATTTGACAGTGTTTCACTGATCGACATCGCATACCGCTTAGATGTGAGCAAGGCTGTAACTAAGCAAAGCTAATAATAATATGAGAACAATGTACTTTAGATAGGTACTGACTGTACCTATAATTTTCAAAGTCAAAAACGAAAAGTTGATGATGATATTGATACTAAGGATCGCTTGGTGAGCCTGGCCCTAGTCTCAGTTAACCAAACCTTAGAAAAACGGGCAAGAAACTACGGGTTTTCCGTATCCGTATCAATAAATAATCTATCAACAGCCAACTTTATCCATTAGTGTACTAAGACTATCCATTTTAATTTATCAGATAAGCAATGAGGCGTAACGAAGTGCCAGCGACCGCAGCCACCCGGGAAGAAATGTCAATAAACACTTAATCTCCATTATAAGAATCGAGTTAGAAGCTGATAGTATGAGAAAACAGGAAGAAGTGGTAGTTTTCTTACATCAAATTATTGCAAACACGTTTTAGACTGATAGCTATTATAACACATCACGCATTGCATTTTGTAAAACAAGGTACAAGTTATACTTACTTGTTTCATCTTAAATTGTGTTTTGAGGTGCGAATGGTTAGAAAATAGTGGTGTTGTGACCTTAATTTGTAGTGATATGTTCTAAAGTACTTGTCATGCAAACTGACCCACCACCCTCAGCGTGACGTGTAAAAATAATCACCAACCAACTCCCGATCTAAAATCGGCAGTAGCCGTAGTAGCGGCCGATAGCTGAATAATGAATGAGAGAGCCGACGCGTGTGTGATCTCTGCTCTATATTTTGGACCCAACTACTCAGAAACTTTTCCTATTAGTGATCGGGTTATCAAATATGCATCGGACTTCCGGTTTTTCCGGGAAACTCTGGAGTATAGGGTACAAATTAAATATTAGTTGTAAACTAACCAAATTTTTATGACCACCAATCATAAAATGAAACATTAACACCACAGGAAAATCTGAAAAAAAAACCGTGCTATGTGAATAACAGGCCTTCATCTATTTTCATTAAAAACGATATTAAAAATGAAACCATCCAAGCGATTCATTATTATAATAAGCGGTCATTTAAGAACCCTTAAGTTGTTCAAAGTTTTGAAATTGGAATTCTAATAAAAGCGAACGCAGTCAGCCGTAAATTAAAAACAAAAAGAAGAAAAAAGATTTAATTAGAGCCGACTTTCAAGTAGGTATACTCCACGGAATATCATTAAAAGAACTTCACAAAGACACTCAAACAATGGAGGTTTTGTTAAGTACTACTAACTTGCGTCTAGATTATTTGGATATAAATGTAACATTATGAAAAAACTTATTCATAACTTATACCAAAATGGGAAATAAAAACCAAATTTGAGTCATTTTGTTTACTGTTAAGTAAACAAAATGACTCAAATTTGGTTCAGTTTCAGCATATTACATTTTATAAAAAGCTTTTTAACTTACAAGATTTATATACTTAGTAGTAGAGCTCTTTGTGACGGGCTCGTTCGGGGAAGTACTAACACCATCCCTATTTCGGCCTGAAAGCAGCATTACTGTGTTTCGGTTCGAAGGGTGTGTGGGTGCCGGTGAAATTACTGGCACGTGAGGCTGAATATCTGCATGCTTCAAGTTGATGGACGCAGGACAATGCATCGTAGGGCACGATCCTGACGTGCCACGCAACATCAGGTGCGCCATATGCATGTTCATAGTCGTATAATATGAACATGCATATATAAAAATATTTTCGTAACTAATTTTACAAATTGTGTAAAATTAAAAGATATACTATCCAATATCATCAGATTTAGCCAAATATCTTTATAATTCAAGTCAAGCGAAGAATGAAATGAATCCAAGCTCAATTTATTTTCCCGAGCAACCTTTTCCTATTGCCGATCTTTGTTATGAAAGGAAATTAAATAGATCTCGAAAATTACGAAATACCAGAGGAACGGGCCAAGGTTTTATGTGTAATGTGTATCTTATTTTGCTTGTTATATTTGTAGGGTTATTAAAGTTATTATTTGACTATAGTGAATACACGGGGTTTCGTTAATTGTCCCAATTTCATAACACGTTACAACCACGTTATAGATTAAAAATAATTATCAGGCGTTAGGTAAATTTCATAAAGATTATACCTCTAAGCAATATAAATTATTTAGGTTTATTTTGAACTTATTATGGCCCGCGCACACCTAGTTCGCTGGCGTCGGCGATCAGTGAAACGCTGTCAACTTTGACAGCGATATTTGACAGCGTTTCACTGATCGCTACCGCCAGCGGCCTAGGTGTGTTCGGGCCTTTAATATCGCATAATACATTTCCGTTACCTAGGCCGGTGATTAATCGACCACTGAAGTATTTGGCAGCTGTTAATTTGGCAAGCAAAACTTTGGGTTATACCACTGTCAAATATTTGATTGACCTATTTACGAGTGCCTTACGATTTGCCTCAAATATTGATCACGACGGATATTTTTCCATAAATATACATTTTTGGACAGTAGGTAGGTACTCCTAAAATTTTACTGCCAGCGTTTTACTTCTTCAGGAATAAAGATTAAACAGGTACTCGAACCCTCGTCAGACCTACCCTTCCGAGATATCAGGACGTGTTCTCTCAACTGTGAGGACTTTAGATACCTATATAATTATCAAATACATTTGTTCATTTCAAATACTGACATTCCGTACGCTTGCTGAATTACAAAGCAGTCGAAGGTTTAGTGAGAAATTTGGTATTTGTGTGACAGCTTGGGATCAGTGGGGTGGAATACTGCGGTCAGGCGAAACTTAGCGTCAGAACCACAACCTCTCAAGTGAAGCTTTGCTCCTAAACAAACACAAACCTACCTTTACAAACAGATACATGACATGCGAAAAATACGATCCAAATGTAAATAGTCCAAAAATACCACGACTACACTTATTTGAGAGTACATTACGTTCAAACTTTTGGTAGTTTTATCAACAATAAATCTTATTGTGATAGAATAAACCCAAGATCGATCTTGATAAAAATATTAAGATAGAAAGAGATGTTCCTCACCTTTTCCAAACACTTTGCATCCACACGCATTCCTTTTATTACAAATGTTAGCAACAAATCCAGTTCAGTGCCAAATAAGCAACTTAAAATAAGCCGTGAAAACAAACTAAGAGAGACTGCTTATTAAAACATTCTCATTCTGCCCATTAAAAGTTACCTGGTACGCAGTAACAAGTCTACACAACTCAAAGGCTCGAACTAAGAACTAAAAGTAAAGCTTTATGTTTGGATGCACTACATATAAGATAACAAGTAGTTACAAAACAAGCCAATCCCATCGCTTTGAAAGGGTCACGTGAAAAATGGTTTTACATCCCATCAAGGTGTCAGAAAATGAAGCAGACACTCTCCGATCTCCGAAGGACGGAAGCACTCATGTAAGACTCAGATAAGTTGCTCGTACGATCAAGGAAGCAAGCCACTCCATGAGCCCTTACGATGCGCATTTAAAAGCTCCGAGAAGCTCCGAGCTATGCAGCACTGTTGGTAGCTCTGTACTAATATTCATGTAGATGTTTACTGTCTCGGCAAAGCACCTAAACTTTTCACCTCGACCCAAAGACGCGATTACAACTTTCGAGATTGATATAAATATTTCTTGGAGTTCTAATTTACCTGAGGAAAGAGTTTTTGAATTAAATAATGAGATAACGTTGGAATTTTATCTTGGAGTTCCCCGTACTACCGTTTTAATTGTCATTTTGTTCAGCTTTCTTTGCTTAGTCTTTAATTTAAGCACCCCCTGCTATCCTGTTAAGAACTTCACTGCCAGTGCCTGCCAGCCATGATAGCATATCATTTATAAGCGTAATAGTGCTCAAGAATAAACAAAAAAAAAAACGGCCTCAATACTGATTCGATTTTTTTTTCAAATATTTACAAGGGCAATGAAAAACAATTAGGAAAATACAAAATTAAAATGCTTACAATACATATTAAATGCGCGCATGACAATCTTATAGCAAAAAAAAAAAACAATGACGACCAAACACCCATTGAAAATTGAAAGAGGTTTGTTTTTCATTGGATTTTCAAATTTCGAATGTTGGAATGTTTATACGAAGGAGTTAGTTTGTATGCAGGTAACCTTGGTATCCAGCCTTATCTAATCTGGCAAGTAGAGTTTGATGCTTTGTGTCCTTTCGTTTCGAAGGCTGCAATAGTCATGGCGATAAATAATTTTTAAATAAAAAATCTAAAGCGGCAATTATTATAGCGATTGCGATAAGGTGAATATGGTTATGCAAATGGTATTCGATAACAGTAATTACTGACCGGAGATACCGCGACTGGTTAATTTGTATAATGCCATGAAAACATGACAAAAGCTTGCTCATGTGGCTACACTTTGGCCGACACAAGCTGCATTTTAGCTTTCTTTTTGCAATGTTAGTTTATTCTCTTGTATTGGAAAATGTAGTCAAGCCTCACTACATAATTTAGCAAACCACGAAGCGCAGGTAATTTCCACCGCATTAAAACCCAGCTCAATAAACGTCAAAGTAATGAGAAGTAACGGCGCATTGGCATGTGGTCAGCTAATTTGTTATGGAAACGAATTGTTCGATTTGATCAAACTGCTGAATTATTTTAATTTGCAGCTGGTGTTGAACAAAGCGCATTTTTGTTTTGATGATCAAAGAAAATCGAATCTACTATTTGAAAAATACATGGAAACAGAGTGTAAAGCTTCCAGACAAAGTGGCTAAAACTGCTACTGTTTATGACACGGATCTGACAAAGAGAAAATACTAAGGAGCTTTTAAGATATTATCTTTTATGATAAGAAAACCTTTGCTTACTGCAGCAGGTTTAAATAGGGAATCCGTGAGCTCCTAGCCTTCTTGGAGGACATCAGGTGGTTGAAATAGCAACGCCACCACCCGTCACGCAAAAAGGGCTCACCTGTGGCCTGCTTGCTGAAACCAGTCCGCTCACCAAGTACCGAGGTAGTAGGTATAAATTCTAAGCTTATAATAGAAGAAAAACAGGAGCTTCAAATATTGTAAGTTATAAATGCATGCAAAAATGCCAACAATGGCTTCAAACTCTGTCTTATGAAGACACGGAGCAACTCATGAAGATAGCTGAATAAAATAAAATATATGCATATAAATATAATGTATAAGTATGCATATATCACGATCACGATTTCTCACTCATTAATACAACTTTGTTAAAAAGCCCATACAAAAAGAATATCAAATCACATTTACTCACACACACGCACCCACACCCATATTTACACACACACCCTCACCCACACCCACACACACCCTTACCCATACAAACAAACGACACAATTTATGTACACTACAGGTTCTTCTCTATAACCAGACTCTCATGAGACTGGCGTACCAGGAGAACCACCCCAAAATTTTTATACCTTTCACACTTACGCAAACCCATTCACTCTACACAAAAACACAATCACGTAAAGAATTTTGTTTTAATTAAGATTTAATTAAGTTTATATTATGTTATAGCTTCAATTCTTCTACAGTTTGGAATTCCCTAAGTCGGAGGAGGGCGTTAATGTTCGCGACACAGTTTATAACTTCTGCGAACGTTATCGTGCTTTGACCTTATTTGTGCCATGTATTTATTCCAAAATAAACATTTTTGATTTTTGATTTTGATTTTGATTGAATTCTCAAAAATCTTTAACTTATGAGACCTTGAGATCTGATCAGACTTCTACCGTGCGTGTTGGGGGACAAAAATAACGAGCCTTCTTCTTTTTAAGGGTAAACCAATTTTTACCCCTAAAAGTCTCTATATAAAATCAAACCTTTTACTGAAATGTGCCCAACATTTTCCTCAAACCTATTTTTTTCAGATTGCTCTCATAAAATTACAGCTAGGTACGTAGTTAGGTACCGACGTTGAGCTTCAGCAAGCCATTTTGGCACGCTTCATTTTCTCCAATTCATAATTTCAAATGAAAAACGATAGCAGTGAATGTGCTCTAGGGTTGGTAATTGCGTGTATCCTAAGTCGTGTTTACTAGGGCGGGCTTGTTTGCCTCGTCGGTCACAAATATTGACACAAACGCCGACTTGCGACAGGAATCAACTGTGCAGAGCCAACTTCTTATTAGCTCTTGTGAGGCTTTGTGCGCTACCCCAATGGCAGGATTAATTGAATAGCTTCATCAAACGAATGATAAGGATTAATTAAGTACCTAAAAATATTTTTCTTCTTTTTAACAGACTTCAAAAAGCAGCCAAGTGCGAGTCGGACTCGCCCATGAAGGGTTTCGTAGCATCAATTAACATAATATAAAGGTTTTTGTAGTTCGTCGAAGGGTAAATTGCGGTTTACGATTTATGACGTATAAAAAAAAAACTACTGACTAGATCTCGTTCAAACCAAATATCGTTGGAAGTTTACATAGTTATGTACAACATATTTTTTTTTTTGGTTTATCGTTCTCTTATTTTAGAAGTTAGAGGGGGGGGGACCAACTTTTTTCTACTTTGGAAGTGTCTCTCGCGCAAACTATTCAGTTTAGAAAAAAACTATATTAGAAACCTAAACATCATTTTTGAAGACCTATCCATAGATACCCGACACGTATGGGTTCGATGAAAAAAAAAATTTTGAGTTTCAGTTTCAAGTATGGGGACCCCCAAATTTATAGTTTTAGAAAAAAACTATATTAGAAACCTCAACATAATTTTTGAAGACCTATCCATAGATACCCCACACATATGAGTTCGATGAAAAAAAATTTTTTGAGTTTCAGTTTCAAGTATGGGGACCCCCAAAATTTATAGATTTTTTTCTATTTTTGTGTAAAAACCTTAATGCGGTTCACAGAATACATCTACTCACCAAGTTTCATCAGTCCAGCTTTTATGGTTTCGGAGAAAAATGGCTGTGACACGGCCGGACAGACAGATAGACAGACAGACAGACAGACAGACAGACAGACAGACAGACAGACATGACGAATCTATAAGGGTTCCGTTTTTGCCATTTGGCTACGGAACCCTAATAAAAAAGGAGGATGCTCACAACTCGATTGTTTAATTTTATGTTCGTCATATTATTTTATGAGCCGATTCGAAAAAAAAAATGTAATCTGAAAGGTTTCAGATCGATCTCATAGAAATTTCATCAAAATTGGTTCAGCAGTTTGGCCATGAAATCAGCTTCTCAAGTTTTGTAAACTTATATTAATGAATTTGTAGTTACTAAGCTCATAAAATAAACTGAGCTAGCTACTTAGGTATAACATTTTATACTAAACCTGCTTACAAATCTGCGTGATTATAATAATATCGGCCCGCTTCTCCAGTATTGCAACACCCTTACAGGGTATATTATGTATTGATTCAAAAACTAGTTCTAAGATCTGACACTGTTATATTTACATACATAATAAGGCAATAAATATACTGAATACTGAATATACTATGCCAATTTTACTCAAAGAACACTTTAGCTTTAGAAAAGTCGCATAAGCCCAGCCGGCAAAGAGTTTTATTTTTAAGACATTTGCCGCCATGAAAACTTATATCGTTACTGCGACCTACTTTAAACCAAGGAGGATTCAATAAAGCAGGAAAAATAAAGCAAAATTCTCGTAGGAGAAAATGGTTTTGAATTCGAAAATAGATTGTACCTAACAAATAGGGACGAAGGGGAAGACAATTGAATGATACTAAAGCTATTCTGAGATTTATATTCCTGCTGAAGTTTAGGGGTGCACTAAGGAACAAATTCTCAACAAAATCCGTAAGGCTGCAGTGGGGCTGAAGTGTGTTTCAAAATTATCTTTTTTTATTTTTTATTTGAAAGGGTATGTCTCCAAGCGTCCACGCTGTCCTATAACAAAACACCAACTAAATCTAAACATACAAACTTAGTCTCTAGCTACAAAATTATTTTGGAGTGAGCGAAGTACGTGCTGTCACTAGTAAAATATAAGGGTTTGGTGTCCAGTGATACAGCTTCCAAGGATGCAACGGACGTAGCGGTTGGCGTAGCACGCTGTTTACAGTTGAATTTCCGCCATTTCTCCGAGTAAACACGGCTCTTCCGGTACGGGCGCAGCTGCCTGTCGCCGCAGAACAACTTAAGTGATACGGAATGTTTTATTGGATTATACCTACAGAGCCGATGGCTTATCAAATATTATGACTAGGCAGGTTAGTAGCTACCTATCTGTAAATTGTTGTCTAAATAGTAAATTATGCAATTAGTGAATAAATCTCTCGTGTTTTCAATGAAGGGGTAGACCGCCGTCGTTGACCTTATCACTTGCAATCTTTGACTTTGATGTACGTGTGTTACTAATAAATAACGCTAATAATAATAACGCCAGAAAGGCTGAACGGATCTGGATGCAATTTGGCACAGAGAAAAAAAATATGGTTCCCCAGGGATGGTTGGTTTCCATTTTAAATTTTCTGGGACGTCCAAAAATTTTAATCTGAGTGGTTCCATTTCAGCAAGTAGCGAAGATTCTCGAATTCAGACAGACTAAACAAATTCGTCAAAGGCTCAGTTGGCAAATAAATTAGCTTCTCTGAAGGTGTCAAGGATTATTGAGAAGTGAGTGCTCCTCTCGTAATGACAGTACCTACTCGGGTTCACAAGGATATTAATATACTGAGTATTTTATTGAATCAAATGATAAATCATTGGGATCTTTAGCTTAATAAGCAGTCGTCAACATTGTTCATTTTAAATACTTATAGGTGTGTGGCACTTTGGTCTGAATAGACATAAATAACCTCTCAAGTTAGGTAATATTCGTAGTAATTTGATGTTAGATTTTGTGGATGGACTTTATAAGCTTGCACCAAAGTACTATAATATTTAAATCAAATCAAAAGTTATTTATTTTTATGCCACACAACAATATTTGACCGAACTCGAGTCAAAAAAAAAATAACAGAACTGCGTTCTCGACTAAAACATACTCTATGGTTCACAGCTTGAAGCACACTCTCTGATATTAGACAATTAAATAATCTTCAGTATTATAATATTTACCGTTACGTTACAAAACAATACATTTCAATTGTTTGACAATCCAGATGGGTTTGCTAAAAGCTTAATCGTGTTTTCATTCATTAGTATCGTTAAAATATTCATAAATATTCTCGATATAACGGAGGATACCTAAACAGAGAAGGACTATACTTGCAGGGGTCAGGGGTGTGGTGGTGGGGGAGATTTCAACTGAAAGGCAGGTATCTGAAATAGGTAGTCAATGTATTATTCTAAGACAATTACAATAGTCAATAATTTTCTTGATTATACTTAGATCTTCATTTAATTCGCTTGCAGCTAGTCTAGTCTAGAGGGCATTACGGTTTTTTTCTAAAGATGGTCAAGAGCATAATTTTGACAACCTCCTTTGAGATAAATTGAAACTGCTGTATTGGCCAAATCAATGCGAGCAACGGCCGGCAAAAGTTGTATGAATAGTACATTGTTACCTGAGTGTTGAAAGTCACGTTTTTTGAGTCCCGACACGGGTTTGGCGCCCTCGCTTACGCTCTGGCGCCAAACCCGTCTCGGGACTCAAAAAACGTGACTTTCAACACTCGGGTAACAATGTACTATTGCTTCCTTCTATAATAGTCATAGGTATAGAATAGTCATAGTCAGTAGAATATAATAGTTATAGATCTATAGGTTTGTCATAACACATTATGTTAAAAAACCTGAAATAAATGATTAAAAAAAAAAAAAAAACTAGGTTTTGTCAATGCCTCTTGTCATTGTATCAATGCCTCTTATGCTGGCTGCTGCAGAAATGTAGGTACATAATCTTTTCGAATAGATAGAAGTAAAATTATCAAAATCAAGCTATATAATATAATGTTTAGTTGCGTATGTATATATAATATGTATGTATGTTTGTATGTGTATGCATTCATTTTTTATTTTTTAGTAAGCTATCTTTTGTTTTTAATTTTTCGTCTGTCATAATTACGGTTGTGTACGATTTTCATTATTCAGCTGTACTGACTTCAATAGCCTTACCTTGAACACATGCCTAACCAACGTTTTAATTCTAACTGAAAATATTTTATTTGGGAACAACTTTAGTGGCATGCATTTTCAACCGCAACGAGTAAGACATATTCATTCTACCTTCGTTGACAGGTGTCACTGCCACACATCGCCGATATTGGTTGCTTGAGTCCTTTGTACAGCTTACTATAGTTCGGCCGTTCAGAGAATGCGTTTGACAGTTTGATCAGTTATTCACAGTTAGTCACATAGTTAGTACAGCACTACAAATATAAAGCGCTGACATACCCTTATAATAGCGCAGTATAGATTTAGAAAAATATTGTATTACAAGTTATTTGACACTCAGTTTGGCACAAAATTATAAAATTCATTGATTATTGATATAATAATGTTGTTTTAATGCTCATCAATTGTTAAAACGGTAAACAACCAGCGAACATATTTTTATCGTAACTGCAACGCCATTACAAAGTTACGTCGTGAGTTCAATCGCGACGTGTCAGGAACGCATTCTTTGTACGGCCGAACTATACATACATTTGTAGGTACCTATTATTCTTCTAACAATAATTTCTAAAATCGACAACAAAAATAGATGTTGAGGAATTTTGTTGTGGTTTGTATAAAAAACTTATACATCTTCGGAATTAACAAGGATGTTAATAAACTAGGACTATAATAAAATCATCAAAAATACATCATAATGTTTGTAGGTGTTTTTTTTTATTTTGTACTGGCGCTGGAGACAACGTCCTTTTGCCAATGTAAGTCTTTATGACTTCAAGCATAATTAATAAATCAGCTATCTATTTCCCATCGTATGTACAAACTCTGCTTAGTTAGGGGATAGATTGTGATGTGATTGTCCGTAATATGTATTTATTTTATTCAGTCTCCGTTATCCGTCCTTCATTCTCTGTCTTTACTAGATTTTTACTCCAAAAAGAACAAAATCATCAAACAACAGTTGTATTACCATAACATTTCATTTTACGAACATCACATTAGTCGCAGCTACACAGAGTGTGCAAGTTCTTAATGACGGTACGTAAGTAAAAGGTAACGTATTCGTCAAAGTGGAGCATTGTTAGCAGTAGCAGGTATTCTGTAGGTCGAGCCTCGCGCCGTAAATAGACGTCACTAAAGCCGCCTTCTCACTAATGACGGTGAATGACCCCTCTGTCGAATTCTTTAGCGAGAATGATGAAAGAGAACTATTGAAGGTCTAACTAAAGCGAGACAGTTGCACGTTGCGTGGGTTATGTCAAAGTAATGAAATAAGATATAATAATATTTCTAACTAAGATTATGTTCACATTTTGATGATAAAAGAGCTAGAGATAAACAAACTAGGTCACCTTTTTCTTCAGTCGGTAATCAATTTTAGATTAGGAATTTTATCATACTACGATTAATCTTCTTTTTTAGAAAGCCATTTTATTTTCCAAACTGATGATCTACTTACCAGCCCTTTATTTTGTAAGGTCTCCTAAAAATAAGATACCTACCATATTATTAATAACTTTGCTTCTTGCTACAACCGAAATAATATTATTACAACTTTACAACACTCTTACAGGGTAAATTATGTATTGATTCAAAAACTAGTTTTAAGATCTGACACTGTTAAATTTACATACATAATAATAAGGCAATAAATATACTGAATACTGAATAATCGAGTTTTCAAGAAACTTATATGTGTGTGAATAGGTATGCCAAAATAAATAATGGATGCTGTTTGTTTTAAGTTCAGCAGAGTTGGCTGTGCACTAAGTTAAGCCTTGCGCAAATCTAGGTGATCTGCGATGGTGATCGCCTTGATTGCACATAGTCACTGCCGCGAACTTTGGCAGTGCGATATTTACCAGCAATACACAGATCGCCATAGCAGGCGATCTTGATATGCGCAAGGTGCACAAACACTGCATCCATAAGTATTTATACCATAAAAGCTTTTAAATACTGATTACTTAAAGAATTTTTATATTTAAAAAAGCGTCAAATTAAGAAAACCAAATACTTACTAATAATGTTATTGTTATCGTCGTCGGTTCAAGCGCCTGATCTTTATTTATATCAATCTACTAGCACGCAAATACGTTAGCAAAGACCATTTAAAATTCACGCAGATAATGCAATCTGGATTCGCTCATTCGCAAGTAAATAAAATTTCTACTCCACAGGAAATGAAGTCCACAAGAACGAAATTGCAATGAGACAAAGGTTCGCACACATTTGCTTACGTGAAAGTGTTGCAACGTGGCTATTTCTGTGAACGTAGCTATACATTGTACAAAATACTATATTAACACCTAGATTAGACTATGTTTATAGAGAGCACAAAGGAATAGACAAATGACAGCAGCTGGAGGCAGCTGGCAGCTAATGGAAATGTCATTCGGACAGCATCAAATCCCTATCCGAATTTGGTTTAGGTCAATGATTCGGACTTAGACAATTTAGATCAGGACCTGCCTTGCATGGATCTTCCCCTCTGCCAAAAGGTACAAGACTAATGAATCTGACATATCTAGCACGTTTATAAAAACCACTTCGTAATCGATCTTTATCAGTGTCAATATCGGTATCGCGGTGAAAGGAGCTCTTCTAAAAATGCCAACATGTGCAGTTGCAGTGTGTACTAAGAAGTCCAACACATCAAGCTTGTAAAAGGATGGTGTAACATTTCATATGTAGTTTTTTTTTGCATAGTTAATGCTTTTTTCTATTAAAATAATGTAAAATTGTTGTGCGGCGTTTAGCTCTAGAACATCGATTCAGTATACGATTATACGAAAAAGATCGAATCGCCTCGAGTTTCCTGCCGTCAATTATCCGCATTTAATTTTCAACCTTATCACAAAATGAAATAGACTATAATTGCGAAATAATCTCTAATTGCCAAGCAATTTTAGTCACTAGCAAAAATTTAAAATTGTACCGAGACTACCTATGACGTACCTATGAACTCCTCACGAGATAGTTGGCATTTCAAAAATGAATTTTTGACCTTACAGATTTAGATATTAAGTCGATTTGGCTTTGAATTTTTCCAGACCTGACAGGCCCAAGACATCAAAACCCCGCCCTCCGGTAGCGAGACTAGTGATAGAGGTGGATAAATGTTTACACACAGTTTTTTATCGATATCGATAAAAGCACGGGTGTTCTAGCGAGTAGATTTGTCTTAGCTTTCTGATTGGTTGTGGGTTCAAATCCAGTCGTGCACCAACGGATTGTGTTGAAGTTGTAACGTGTTATTTTATTCATAACATTACGTAGCCTACATGTTTTATTAGCTAATAGTAGCTATTGAACAATTTAGGAACTTAAAAAACTTTTAACTTTATACCTTGTGGAAAAACCAGCCCGCACATCAAGTGCGGATGATAAAATTTGCCAATTTGCGTATTCGGACATCCAAAAGCATAGCATTTGACACAAATTTAGTTTCAAACATTTATTCATCCCACCTTTTATAAGATGGATAGTTTTTGTGACCTTTTACCTTGAAAAACTAACGTAGTCATCATAGAATTTCATTTTATTTTTGAAAGAACTTTTAGAACACCTTTATGACGGTGTATACGAGTTTCCAGCTTATTCGCTCTTATTCTGAGGTTGACCTCATATTGGTTCTAAAATATGATAAGTTTATTTAGGCCAAATAAAAACATCGATATCTTTGATTTTAAGCTCGGAAAATTTATCAATCTCTATGAAAGTGTCAGTTTTGAGTAGTAATGCTGCCAACTTAATCAAGATGTAGTTTGTCGAGATTTGGGGTAAAAATAGGTTCTTAGTGCAAGTAATGAGTAACATACAATAAAGGATTTGTCCCTCATGGCATCCTAGAGAGCTGGCTGTAGTTTTAGTGTTGTCCAGTCCAGATCAATTGAACGAAATGAACTAGTCTGCCTGTGATATTCATTCATTAACAATTATACATTTGTGTCTGAAAAATAGTACATAATAAGCAAAAATAATATGAGTCATATCATAAATTAAATAATTATCAAAGAAATTGTTATCAAATAATACTAGCAATGTCACTTCATATTTATAAAATCATCAGTAGAATAAAAACACCCTTTCAACAAAAGCTGCTTTAGTCTAGTTTTGAATAAATGTAGACTGTCTATTATTTTAATGTCAATACGTAAATAATAATATAATTAAATGGCCTGATATCTATAAGATCACTAAGAAACATGCCAAAAAATATTGGTAACTGCCCCGGATTCTGTAACAACTTCTTGTTTACCGAAAATGCTTCTTATCTCTACGAATTGTTTTATATTCGTAAGGTATATACTTAAACAGATTAAGTACGTCACCTCTGATACCGTAGTGTTCTAGCTAAGCAATCAGTAATTTATGATTTATAGTATCGAAAGCAGAAAAAAGATCTAAAAACAAGCCTGCTACTTTCATTTTATTATTAAGATTTGTAACAACATCGTTCACCAAATAAATAGTCGATAGCATCTACCGTACCTACATTCACCTGGTAGCCAAACTGTCGTTCATATAGAGTTAATTTTTAAATGTGATACTAACCTATCTCTGATAAATTTTTCAAAAACTTTAGAAACAATAGGTAGCAACGAGATAGGCCTATATTTTTTATATTGTTTGGTCTTGAACATAAATACCCGACGACCATTAGTGCCATGAAATCTAAAATAATATTCAGAATTAATATTTAATAAATAAATCTTACTGACTTCGGAAGCCTTACATTCTTTCATACCTAACATAGGGAAAATAAAATGATGATACGGCATCACTGTTGTGGTTCTCTGTATTTTGAATGTGTGTCACCTGTATATACAGTAAACTTGAACTAGTGTTAAAGATTTGTATTTGTGTGCGTTCATAACAACACAAATAATTGTTGTGTGTGTTACGATCGTTTGAATGTGTGTCGCTTTCGTTTCAGTGTGTGCTTTCCTCGTCCCCCTCAAAATATGGCAGAAAAATTTGTTAGGCTGAATAGATGCAAGGCAAGTCCTTAGGTTAAATTGTCTAAGGATTCGGACAGTCTTATTAAAAGCTCAATAATATTGGTACCTAGTTGCTATTACTTGATTGTTAGCTGCTAAATGTTTGTGTAGCTATAATATTCTCAACTTTTGGAACACTAGTAGGTAAATACATCACCTTGAACTTTGATTTTTGATTTGAAACATTTGATTTAACCCAGCACCAGCACTTAGAATCTTTGAAATAGTTTCCAAATATGCTTACCACTCCCACCAATAGTTCACCACCATAGTTCAAAAAGTTCAAACTAATAAAATTATGCGACCTCATTTGTTACTTAGCCTGCCCCCAGGGCTTTACGTGAGAAATTACCCTAAGCTCCTGAAAGCATTAATTTCTGTCCCGCTCTTCAATAAATCTTGCTAAAAATCGGTCAAGTAAGATTCATGGAGAATGGAAGAGCGCGATAATTATTATAGATGGGCTGTAACCTGATGTCATTTGTAATTTAAATGGCTTGTATAACTTTTGCCTGCATATTTTAGAACTTTTCATTGCTCATACTCGGAAAGTAGGTCTGAAGTTGCCTGAGGAGCCTAATTGAAAGTAATACTTTCAGCCCTAGGCAGAATCGCTTTCTACTGACAGCTGTCAAATTATTAAAAAAACAAGTTCTATTTTATTCAACCATGTTCTCTTCTTTCTTTCTAAAGTCTTAATAACTAAATTTTCTTTAAAATAACATAGATTTGTAATTTTTCGTAATGAACAGCACAGTGTTTACCTCGGGTGAAAGACTTATTTAAGTCCCTCAAGCTCCATTGGCGCCCTCGCTACGCTCTGGCGCCAAACCCGTCTCGGGACACAAAAACGTGACTTTCAATCCTCTGGTGACAATGTACTATTGTACTACCCGGTGAACCGTAGACAACAACAACAACCGTGGTCCACGGGTGAAGTTCATCAGGCTAATAAACATCGATACTAGTTGGTTCTCATTTTGTTCTCGTCTTTGAGCGTGTTTATGTAGGTATTCCACTCATACTTCTTTTAAAGACTTGAAAACGGTTGGATTGTTTTCTTACTCCATTCAATGGATGAATATTCAACAGTAATTTCAAAGCTGGAATGCCTAATATACTATAGATAGATCTACAAGGTCACATTCAATTTTCCAGCGAGAATAAATTAAGACCTCTCCATCACATCATCTTAGCCGCCCCTCTCAGCTTTTTGGCAATAAATTCATTTTGACTGCTAATGGAAATGGGAAGCAAAGTAACATTGGGACGGCGAGACAAAATTGGATAAATAAGCTATCAGTCACGGAAACAGAATTATTGGGTTACGTCGGAACACAACATTGCTATTTCGAATTTAGCGGCGTGGAACATTCTTGCCCTAAATTTTAGGTATATGTAAAACCACTATCTATGCTTGAAAAGTAAGAATAAAGAATAATGGGGTTTGCCTAAATAGGTAGTGTAAATCTCCCAGGCGAAATCAGGGCGAGATAATACGAACAAATACTTATCTACACAAAAGTCATTTTCTTGCTCAGTGAACATAGAATCAGATACTAACTAAAATATGTATGGAAAATTCTAAACGATTCGCTGTTGGGTATAATGGGATACTCAGTTTTCTTCGAAATCGTTTTTTATCAAAAAATACAGCTAACAGGAAATACAAAATTCATTACAAGTCACGTGACGATTTTTGAGCAGTTAAACTAAAAGTTATATTGGCACAAAAAATTGGGCTCGTCCGGGATTTGAACCCGGGACCTCTCGCACCCTAAGCGAAAATCATACCCCTAGACCAACGAGCCACCTGACTCTACTAACGAAATAATGGTTCTAACCACGTGTTTGGTAAGCCAGTGGGCGTATGCGATGACGTAATCAAACAGACGTAGGTACTTGCATGGTGAAAGGCGTTGGATTGGAGAAACCTCCATGGTAGACAGGTAGACACCGCACGCTACGGTGAGCATCGTGCCTGTGCGTGCCTTAATAAATATTTATTAAGCTAATAGTACGTTTGAAGACATTCTTCTGGTAGGTACTTCACTTTTGTTAATTTGTGTCAACGTTCCGTAAAAAATAAGTAGAATAAAAAAAGTTGGGCTCGTCCGGGATTTGAACCCGGGACCTCTCGCACCCAAAGCGAGAATCATACCCCTAGACCAACGAGCCACTGCATCATGAGTTGAAAATTCACAATGCACTAAAACAAAATACTCGTACCTTACTTTCCAGTTTTATTAACGCGATTGCGTCATCGCTGTATTTCTGGTTATGATAACAACATATTTTATTTACCTACCATTTTTGTAATGATCAATGGTAAACAATGTTTTATTATAACCTTTTTTGTTACATTACGAAGCACAACGTTTAAGTAACTGTTTTCCGACGTGGTCTACATGCCTAAGCTAAGCGTATTAGTAACTAACATTGAGGCTTAGCCAAGAATGAATACATATGCTTTAAAACCCTTTCAGAGTTGCTGTCACCGACTGTACATTTCTTATTAGCTTTGGTCTGGAGTTAATGTTGCCGTTTATACGGCATTACCCGTATACGGCAGCCCTTTACGGCTCATAAAGCTAAGCCTGTCTATGGACTAAGCCGATGCAGCGATGCCCACAAAACCATGGCCATAAAACCAGACATTGGCTTGGTAGGTACTTGTACTTGCCACGAAACAGTGGACCTAAAGAGATTGCTTTACCTAAAGTTACTAGTGGTTTTGTTTATTTTATTATCCTGTTTGGACATGATAGCAAATAAAAATAAAATTATCAAGGTTTCAATTAACAAATTTTTTATCTTTATAATTATTTCCTTACACCTAAACTTATATTATAATGATGATTCCTTAACCACTAGTAAATCTAATAGATTTATTGCATGAAAGTCCATTATTTTATATAAAATCTACTGAATATATTTAGACTGATATATATTTTCTGCTTTACCCGAGGCATCGTCTGAGGAATTCGTGTGCGATACTAAAGTTTGTATTTTAGTATGGCAGGTGGGATTTTACGGATGCAGTAGTGCAACACAGCTATCAAGCTGGCACATTGTAGGAAATAAAATGCTCGTCTAAGTCGAATTATGATTGGTTCGTGCTCTCAATCCTCTAGACACTAAATAAAAATAAAAGATATTGAAAATGCTCTACAGGAAATCCACGACGATGTCTATCGTCATCGTGTTACTGGACCTCTGTCGGCCTGTCGCTTGTTTTCCCAGTCCTCGGCCACCACTCCGTCAATCTTTTGCCTTTAGGCAGGGCGCAAAACGTGAACACTTTGGAGTCTGATGTCAGACACACGCTACCAATGAATATATGAATTCTATAGAACCAGTATGAAATCATCCACTCCCTGCGCATACCTACGTCTAATTGTATCCGATCACCACTACAGGACACAGCAACTACGGCTCCCTAGAATGGTGTGCCGTATCGGCCACAAAAAGTACGTAAACCACGCAAACCACCTCGCTATGTGTCCTACCCGGAGTGGGTAGGACACATATTATTTGAGCTACACAATTTAGTTTTCTTCTATGAAATTAAATTAAGTTTAAACGTAGAGAATAAACCTGCAATCGGTTTGGTACTTCCTGGTATCGCTGCAGTGAACCGCACAGCACCGACGATACCCGGAGCCACAGAAGACGAAGCAGTGAAACAGTATCCCAATTTCCCTGAAGTTGAATACTTGAAAACACCTTTGTAGTGCTGTTGGCTTAGACGCAAGGTGGTTTCAAATCCCGGGGTGGACGAATGTTTAGGTAATTATTTTCATAATGATGGTTACGATTCTGGGTATTTTTAAAAACAGGCATTGCAAGCTTTTATAGAACCGGTATTAGGTGTATAAACTTCATCTTATTCAGCAGTTTTTACTCCTTTCTCATAATTATTTTATGTTCCTGACCCGTTCTTGATCTTTGTATTACAAATTCAGCCTCTCCCATATTATTACAAATCTTCAGGATCAAGCTGTTTCTGGCATGTTATACGATTCTCACTATATTCGGGGATACAAAGCTTTTGATCCAACCGGTAGACTATTTCTTGTAAGACTCTTGTAAAAAACGAAACTTGGACAATACGGAGCGGGTTGAATGTAATTTAAGTTCTTACTTTCTCATCTGTACTACCTACCTACTGTATAAGAATGAGAGTGCCCCGTTCATCGACTCCAGTCGGACGCTGCTATAGGTATTGTAGTATCGCTTCAATTTATTCATGCCGTCTATCTACGTACCTTGTACCAAAACCGAACCGCATCGAGAATTGGAATCGCAACTCGATTGCAAACTACGTGCTTTATTGTGCATAACTTTGAAGCTCTGCTGAGCTACGTCAAGCTATATTGGGGCTACGAGTATAGACAGTAGGCTGGGCACCTATTGTTCTGAATCCTTTTATTGCATTTTGAGTGGAACGCAGCTCATTGTTATGGAAAAATTGGTCGGGAAATGCTATTCTCGAATAACGGTGAGTGAAGCTCCTTTAAAAAAACTTTTATTGTTTTTTTTTTCTTTTTTTTATCAGTCGGTCAGTACTTTACCATTCACTAACATCAAACTGAAACAGAAGACATGGGTGCAAGTATTCAAAGGGTGCAAACTGAATTTGTATAATTTTATGCGATAGGGTCGCTAGTCAGCCTTTTTACATCAATACACATGTAACTATAGACGCATATTCTATCAAAATTTTCAGATCGTCACTATTCCTACTCGTAAAGATTCTGCTAAAGATTTTGCATACTTACATCCAACTTTGCTCATAAAAAACAAACATGAAACTACTTAGATAAGAACATACGATCAGGCGCTCCATAAAGTAGGTACCTAACTTGAGATAAGACGGATGCTAGCTTCAGAAATCTCTTCCAACGATCTCGCTCAAATGCGCGGCATGCCGCCACAGATAATTACCTACAGTAGTAGAATCGCTGCTTTCTCGATACGGGATAACTTAGTATTCCGAGTGCGCTTGCTTTACCTTTTTCAAATCGGTATCTTAGAAGATTTGGTTTCGGGAACCCTGATTTATATTTTACCTGTAGCAATTTATGTAGGTACCTATTACGATGTAGTATGCGATGTCCTAAAAGCATGATAATTTTTTTGTATAAGAGTCTGAAATTCTCATCTCCAAGCAGAGTAAAAACCTGCGCAAATCTAGGCGATGGCGATCAGTGAAACGCTGTCGAATATCGCTGTCATATTTTACAGCGATATCTGATCGGCATTGCAGATCGCTTAGATGTGCGCAAATACCAACTGGCGTGAATCGTGTGATTTAAGCTATTCAGCATTTAAACGATGAAGTAGTAAGCGAAGCGAATCGCTTACAAATATTTCAAAATGACGACCCCAAGACAGTTAGTCAAACGTTTAGAGCGCGCGAGTGCCATTATTCACTCCCATTTGTACCTACCGCTTTCGGCTAATGATCACGACTCACTCTAAGTACATCTCTTAAAGAATGATTTCACTTCTTCAAGCATTTGTTAGGTCGTAAACCCAAAGAATAATACTTAGGGTGCGCCGTAAATCAATAACTTCCATTTATACGAAATCTTTCCTCGCTTTACTTTGCTCGTTTGCAAAAAAGTTTTTTTTACAACAGCCATTCTGTATTTTCTTTATTTATAAAACCTTGTCAATATTGTCTTGTGAATTTACCAAATCAGTTCGCTTTCGGTCATCAATCATACCTCGCGTCTACATTCCATCATCTATCATAGTTAGTTAAAATTTACTCGAGTTTTAATGATTGAAGATTACTCACTAGCCAGCAGGGTGTGCGGACCGTACAGGAACGAATCCCGGCTTGCGTGGATTAATTAAAGATCTTAATAAATTAATAAAACAAACACAAATAAAAAAGTTATTTTATTAGACAAAATTATACAGAGTGAGATTACAGAGAATTCTCGGAACACAAAACTTCCTGTGGAAAGCCAATTGGAATTAATGAAACAGGAACTCGCCGTATCTCCACGGTAATTCAAAGGACCATAATGATGCTATACAAAATGAGGCTTTGTTTCACGTTTCACTATCAGCCGACTTCCTTAATTATATCAAAGTCCTGATAAAAGAGGCTGGTGTGAGTGAGGGTGTGAGGGCCATAATACCAAACAAATGAGATCCCTAAAAGTTATACACTTTGAAAGACCAATTATATAGGCTTTATTGAAAATCTTATTTTTTGTTCTGCGAGTGGATGCCGCCACCCAGCCTCCTTTGGATGTAGCATAATAAATACAGTATGTAAGTAGGAGGTACCTAACTTCGTGACATTAATTTTCGCATAATCTTCATCATAATTATGATAAAATAAAACATACTAAAGTTTAAGTAAAAATTACACCATAATAATAAAATTGTAACAGGAACAAGCCAGTCGTAAAATAACAATGGCAGATCCAGGCCGAGACGGGCCACAGACTGAATTATTCAGGCGAATTTTCTAAACTCAAAGCTCGCATAATCCGTGGAAAGCCATTATCTGTCTGGAAATCTCATTTCCTGTCGGGAAAAACGGACTTGCTGTCGTGATGTTCGGAAGTGGGTCGCGACTTGAGCCAACACTCTACCGTATACCAGCGTATAGGTATGATATACCGACATAAGTCGTCTGTTTGAACCTCTGAAATACTGGATATACGTTACTACGTACCTACGTGTGGCGTAAAGTGGGCCAGTCACACAGAGTATCATTGATTGCTTTGGGATGCAAAGTTTTCTCTTGGATTAGCTAATAAAATAACCTCGGGATTTCTCGAGTTAATTCGATTCAAAAGGTGATTTTAAATACTCTTTGTTATATATTTAGTAACGTTAGAAAGACGTTGTACGACTGACTTAGGTACTAGCCCTAAGTAACAATTTAGCTTTATAAAATTAACACTAAATGAACTCTTTTAGTGGTCAATGGGCAATCGTTATGTCAATGTCCAGTATAATTATTTTTGGTTATATAAACCAATATAATAGGATACTTTTTATCCCAAAAAAGTAACGGGAACGGGGCGAGTGAAAAAAGGATACAAGTTTCCTCAATTATAAAAAAATCGTCAAGGCTGTGCATAATATTAGTAAAAGAACGCACAAGCTTTACGATCTTGTACATAATTTTCATCAGGTTTTTTTTCAGTCATCGATTCATTCTTACCAAATAGGTCATTCACACGTTTGTGTGACACCTACCCTACATCGAGGCGACGACGTGTGAGATTTCGAGCGATAGCTAAAGCTAAACGTTTCCCGCGTTTGTTTTCAAGTCGCGGGCGCGATGCCAAATGTAGGCTAAATTTCTTTGGATCCAGTAAATCGAAGGTGTTTTATCTGTTTTTCTTTTAGTGGAATAGAAGTTGGGTTCAAACGTTCTTAAAGGTGCTATCAAGTTGGAAACCGGATAATTATTTAACGCTACATATTTCTTATATAACAAAAAAAATGGCGTAGTTTGTAGGATTTTAGTCATGTTTAGAGGATAACGTCATATTTCTAAGACGAGAATGAAGTCGTTTTTTAACTTTAAGTACCTACTGTTGTCTCTTTCTCTCACGTTCCTAAGTTCAAGTATAATAAAGGGTTTCCGCCACGGGCCATAGAAAAAAACCCCAGTCCCGGCGCAAAAGAATTGTATCTCAGATTTTAGATAATTATAAGTAGAAACAATATCAGGTGTCACTATTTCCTGATTTCGTGGCTAACATGGTTATTTTGCCCAGAGAAGTTTCATAGGCGCCACATGTAAACATGACACTTTGTAGGAAAAACTACTTGTTACTGTACTAATTGACATTGAATTGGCAAAAAATGAATAAAACACACACATATACCCTAGTACATAATGTTGTTATTGAGGAACAAGGACGACATAAGTTTATTCATACATGTTTCAAGTGTGCATTAAGAACTCAATACTCAGTCATTTAAAGCGCGCTCAATGCGTTCTTTTACTTAAACAGTAATTATTAGCGTATATCTATGCATATATTCATTGTGTTAAAATAAATACTTTGTTTAAATGGAATAGTTTTTTAAACATACCTCTTGGGGCGGTTCAATAGCACGTACAATATGTACCACGAATTCTCGACGTGATTGAAGAAAATGTTCAAATAGAACATGTCTTCGAAGTCGCCGAAGTGACCGTGTACACAAAACACAATTGTCTGCCATATCACAAGAAAAATCAAAAGTCCAGGGATTAATGCCAAGTCGCCGTAAAAACAAAATAAATCAGGAGGAACCAACCACGAGTCGTATCAGTGTGTACGTATTATATTCATTTTTTGCAACTACCCGCACGTTTGTGTTGTTTATGAGTGAATTAATACAGTAAAATGAAGTTTTTAAAAAAATGGCATAGGTTAGGTATATTATATTACATATGTGATAATGTGTTTATATGATGTGTTTTATTAGTTTTTTGCCAATTCAATGTCAATTACACACAGTAACATGAAGTTTATCCTAAAAAGTGTCATTTTTGCATGTAGCGCCTATGAAACTTCTCTGGGTAAAAAAAACATGTTAGCCACGAAATCAGGAAATAGCGACACCTGATATTGTTTCTACTAATAAGTATCTAAAATCTGAGATACAATTCTTTTGCGCCGGGACTGGGGCAATTTTGGCGGAAACCCTTTGTATTTAAAGTGATTGTACTAATTTTGCCGTAGCCGATAAGATTAACAATTCACATATCAAAGTCAAAACGAGGATAACGAGGTAACGGCATGAAACGCACAATAACAAAACTCCGATTAGAGTTAGCTAGTTGGAGAAAATTATAATACACCAGCACTCAAACTGAAATCCTTAATCTGAACCAATAATAATTACAATTTCTAAATCAACATTAGTCCAAATCAAATTTGAAATCAAAATAATAGTTTAAATACAAAATTAACGAAATCTTCAGAATCCATCAAGTACCTAATATTTTCTCACTCAACAACTGACAAGACTCTTCTCTGTATAACTAGACACATCTTTGTATCTCGTATCCTAAGATCGAGTTTAAATAAAATTATTTTTTAAATCGGTTGTGCCGTTTACTACGTAACAATTCGGCGCAGCCTGTAGGATACAATTCTCGTATCAAGACAGGGAAAACGTTTCTACGCGTAAGACGGTCCCGAAAGGTTTTTACACTCTCTGCCGAACCAAAAGACAAGTGCATCCGTACCATTATTGTGTTACTGTGGTAAGCAGCCCAATTTTATATGCTCTGTTTCCTTAAACCTTAAATAATACTCCACAGCAGCCTCAAATCAATTCGAAAACATGCAACTATAGCAAAAAGCCGGGGCATTTAATCTCAGAATGCCGGCAAACGCGCTTATAACAACAATCAGGCAAAATTCTAACTATGAACAACGAATGATGCCACTACGCCCCGCACCCCCTGCTAGGGTAAACAATTTAAACTCGCAGGCGGCCGAAGAGATGAGCAGAATCCTTAATCAGAACCATAAGTAAGTAAGTATACTTCTCTAATGCCCAGACTCACAGATGATGAACAATTCGTAGGCCAACGTTCAGAAACCGTCATAACGTGCTACACCAAAGATATTCAAGACGGATACGTGGTGATCGAAAAACAGCAGGTTGTTAATGATTTAACTATCCCCATTGTGTTAGTTATAGTCAAAAACAACAAATTCTTAATAACTTGCGTAAACTCAAGCAACACTGATAAAGATTTATCCAGTCCCAAAATCAGTTCAACTGAACTAAAAGCAGACGCGATAAGTGTCCTGAGAATTTTGAGCACCCAATCAACTTAACAAACTCAGCTAACTCAAGTGCTAAAATTAGTGCAATCAAAAAACTTATCCGACAAGACCATTTGAACATTGAAGAGAAGGACTCTCTCAATAGAATAGCCAACGAGTTCTCTGAAATATACCGACCGACGGCGAATCTCTGACAAATCACACAAAACATTATATTCCTACCACCTCTGAAACACATATTCACACTAAAGCCTATAGGTTTCCTTTCGTACATCAGCAAGAAGTCAAAACGCAAGTCCAGAAAATGTTAGTCCAAAACACTATTAAACATAGCACCTCCCTTTGGAGTAGCCCTATTTGGGTGGAACCAATTGGATGCGTCAGGTAAAAAAAAGGGGCGCGTAGATATTGACTACCGCAAACTAAACCACGTTACTAATTTACTATAGGTGACAGCTATCCTTTGCCTAACATCATTGACATTTTAGCCAAATTAGTTCACTCGGTTACCTAGGTCACATAATTTCTAGCGAAGGTGTGGAACCTAACCCTTAAAAAGTCAGGTATTCCAAGCCTGAAGAAATCCATCCCTGAGATCCTTAAACTATATCACGACGAACCTCTCTCAGGACATCGAAGTATAGTCAAAACGACTAGAAAAATCAGAGACGAATTCTTTTGGACAGGAATGACCAACGACATCAGAACTTATGTTGATTCTTGCGCCTCAGCGTCATAAAATCTAAAGAAAATCATTTCAAGCTCCTATGGTCATAACTTCCCAATCAACCGAACTTTTCGAAAGAGTTTCAATAGATCTAGTTTCTTATTCAGACGTTAATCAAATAATAATAAAGCGTGTGCAATCCCTGATAAAGAAACTATGACCGTAACACATCAGTTGCTTCATTTTTGCCAACATTACGGAGTTCCTAAAAGATGCCATTCAGACCAAGGCACTGAATTCATGAAAAGTGTCATGAAACAATTTAAGGCTCCAATCATACTTTCAATCCTACTTACTATACTCAAACAAACGGTGCCCTCGAACGCTTCCATGGAACACTACGTGACCACAATCATCTGCATCAGCTAATAACGGGTACACACCGCATGAACACCTTTTTGGTTATAAGCCTCGTCCATTCTATTCTTTAAAGTCAATCCCCGATTACACTGCATGCGACTATTTAAAAGATCTCAACGAACGCCTAAGACCATCTCGCGATGCTGCATTGAAAAACATTGAGAACATGAAGAAAAAAGCCAAAAAGCGCTACGATAGTAAGATCAAGAATACTGTCGAATATAAGATAGGTGATAAAGTGATGTTCAAAGTTCCGTATCCAAACAATATGGATTCAAAATGGGAAGGTCCATGTGGAGTAATACGTGTAGATTTTAACGAAACCTACATAATCAAGAAATCAGGTAAAAACCAATTAGTGCATGCTTGCTAATCGCCTGCGACCATACTTAGGTTAAAATTTATATTATAAGCTAACTTTAGGTTTAGGTGTAGATTAAAATTTGGATTCTTTATTTACAGAGCTTGCCACCATACAGCAGCCCAGACAATTCCCTTTTTCAAAATTTTCCAAGATCCAATCTATATTTACATTTTCGTATTTTGTTCTATTATCAAACTTATTTTCTGCATCATCTGATACAAAACATACATTTACACGAAGAGTATCATTAAAAATAAATTCAACTCTCACTCCGATCCTAATTCTGTAATTATTTATATTCCAGTGCAACCACAGGAATCGTTGCCCACATAAGTATATCCGAACCCCTTACCGAACCCATTCCGGTGTATTCTTTGACGAGAAGGAAATATTTATATTTCGGACGAATCATGGAAACCTAAAATTTATAGATACTTAAAACCATTGTTCATTTCTTTCGATTCTTTAAAACGTCTCTCTGATAAATTTACAATGATGTCCACTCAGTATAATCATTTTCCTAACGTCCAATCAACAATTCGTTTCTAAGCGTAAATCTTAATAAAATCGAATCAAGACTCGCGGAACTTAACATGTATCTAGGTAAAAACTCACGTGTAAAAAGGGAACTGTTAGATGGCTTTGGCTCTGTTCTTAAGTAGCTCATTGGTACGCCCGACGCTAGAGACGCGAAACGTTACGACGAATGCATCAATAAACTGGAGCGAAGTTAATTAGATTCATCCAATCTCATGCAAAAACAACTGCAAATAACATCTTCAACGATTAAAAACTTTAATGAGACAATCTTCAAGATTTCTTTCGATGAACAAGTCATTAATGAAAACATAAAGCGACTAAAAAGCTACCGCAATAAGAGCGACACTATCATCTTTGACCTGAAAATCAGTGAAGATATATCAACTACATCCCTTCAAATTCTAGAACTTGTAACTAACCTAGAAAATCAACGATTGTCTTTATAGTATCCTCTTTGCTAAGTCCAATATCTTACATCCCTCTATCATAAGCTCCAAGAAACTTTTCGAAGAACTCCTAAAGTCCAATAATATCAGAACAAACAAAAGGCTTGTCACTTCTATTTCCATCGATAACTTGCACACACTGTTGAAATCCACTTCTTTGACAGCCTACGTTTATTCGAATCGTCTAGTCTACGTATTAGAATTACCTCTTGTCATGAATGATCCTCTTACACCGTACCACGTATATTCCATTCCTATCAAACACCCGAACTCCTCATTCCATTCCACCATCCTTCCTGAGCATATATACCTGGCCACTTACCCTAGAATGCAATATTATGCGTCGGAGAGCTCGCTGGACAACTGCATGACCTTTGCACCGAGACGGAGCGTCTGCAGGGAACTCGTGGTCTACGACTCATCTGAGCGTCCCATCTGCGAGCTACAACTACTCTTCAGCAAGGAGACTACAATACCTGAGACCTGCACGACGACAACATTCCCAGCAGAAATCCAGACGTTTCAGCCTCTAAATCATAACAGATGGCTCTAGATCTTAAGCATGGAAACGAGTTGCGTTCTACACTGCGGCGATGAAGTCTCTAACCACACACTTCGAGGTTCAGGCGTTATCACACTACTACAAGGATGCAAACTTTATAGAAGCCATAGTACGCTCACAGCAAACCAAACCAACGAGGATAATACGACAAGTCCTATCATCATTCCTGTCATAAGAACGGACGACTGCTTCGAGATATCAAAGAAAATTTAAAACCCACCGCATCTTTTACCTATCAAAATTAACGAGAAAAATTGGATTCACCGAACAAAATCAAAAGTCATCTAGAAAAATATTCAGAAAAGCTATCACGATTCCAAGCAAAATCGAAAACTCAATCATTCGTCGAGAAAAACCACTCAATCTTAATGTGACTGTATTTTACGACGAGCATTGTGCTTCTTTTCTATATCCTGATTAAACTTTGCAACCAATGCCCTAATGGATTCATTCGAGATCAACGCCGACGGTCATCAGGGTGCGTCCAAATCTTCAACAACTGTTTCGACAACTCCCCAGCGACATATTAGTAAAACTCGGATCGCTATCCCGCTAAGAGACTTGCGACAAACAACTTCCTGTGTAACAGACAACGAAGAAGACATAGACATCGAGAACGCCACACCTCAATCTCAAAGATCAGGTACTAATGCCCAATCTTTATTTTATGGGGGGAGATGTTAAATAATCCCCATCAATGTTTAATACAAAGAAAAAGTACTCATAGGTACTCGTACTTCCCCAAATAAGCTGATTAGTTAATTAGGTAAACAGGGTAATACCCTTATTGTATCGCACACAATTGATTGGTCTTAAGGACCTTGTTTTTGCGACTTGTATTTTTCTACTCCTCACTTGGAAATTGAGGAGTGGAAACCAACCCTTAATGATGTTTGGTTATCCCACGCACGACCATTTAGTACTTAAACTTCGTTTTCAGTTCAAATCTAATTCGTCATCCTAACTAGATACATCTCTGTATCTCGTAGACTAAGTTCAAAGTTTGAATTCAATTTATTATTCAACTCTTGAAAATAAATCAATAACAATTTTTGACTATTTTAAACCCCTTGTGGTAGAATCCACCAGTGATATCGAGTCACTTTTGATATTTGTACCTTGCGTTGATACCGCAAATAGATGACAAGTTTATCGATTCATTAGATCGTGTGATTCAGCGTTCGAATTTGGAACAAAGTCACAAAAAATAAATCATGAGCAAAAAACTTAAAAAAAAGGTTTTATTTGAACGGTTATTTTACCCTCATAGAAAAAAACAATTACCCTCAATGCACAAGTCACAGTTAACAGTTAACACAATTAACCTCAAATTCCTAATAACTTTAATGTGACACAACCAGCAAAAGAGTCTCTAACCAATGATCTGCTTAGCAAAATCAAACCAACTCAAGAAAAAAATACAAACTCAAGTCATCAAAACAATGGACAAACTTATCCGTCAAAATCACTTGGACGCTAAAGAGAATTTAGAATGACTCCCTCATAGTAATCGAATTTTCTGACATGGGTAATTCAATTCCAAAGACGAGCTTGTGAAGAAACCAGGATAAACATTCAATTTCTACCACCTCCGAAACACATGTTAATACCAAAACCTACAGGTTTCCTTTTGCGCCAACAAGAGGAACAAGAAGGCAAGTTCTAAAAATGATAGACCAAATATCATTCAACTTAGCATCGCTCTGTGGAGTAAATTAAAATAAGTTTGAGTTAGAACCTAGCTCAGATTATTTCTGTAATTCTTTCCAGTGCAATCACAGGAATTGTTGCTCACATAAATATATCCAGAACCCTTTCCTCTCTTTCCGGTGTATTCTTTGACGAGGAAGGTAAAATTTTCATTTTCGACAGATCATGGAAATTTATATCGAATCACTATTATCCCAGTCTATATTATTATGTTTTGACGAGCTCGCTGAACCACTACATAACTTTCAAAATAAGACGCATCGACAACGCAATCTCAACAGATTAGAAAAAATATTAATTCAGATTTGTGCGTAATACGAGTATACAGGGTTATTCATTATTAGCTGCAAATACTCAGGAATTAGGTTCAACAAATAAAATAAAAACTATTTATGAATTGATTTTTTTTTATTTTGATTTTAGTTTTTGTATCAAAATTTTATTTTTATTAATTTCTTTACGGCTATTGCATAATTATTGCCATGTAGAACTGGACAATGACCCACCCAGGAGGTGACTGAACGCCGTGTGTCGCTAACGGCGCGCAGACGCGGATCAAAGGTCAAAATAGGTCAGGCGCCAACGATTCCTTTATCGATTTTCTCGGGATTTTCATAACAAAACTTAAAAAAAATCATTGCATAAATATTTTTTATTTTATTTGTTGAACCTAATTCCTGAGTATTTGCAGCTAATAATGAATAACTCTGTATACTTAGGTTTGATTTGATTTAGATCCACTAATAAAAATTAAAAGCCATAAAATATAAATAGTCAGAAGAACCTGGAAACTAAGCAATGGATGACCAAACGAATTCACCCCAGGTCAATCATTAAATGAAAGCATTCGCGTCCAAATGAACAACTTCTGGAGACAACGTAACACTGAGAACGTAGTCAGAAACATGCGACAGACGATTTAGACGACAAAAATAATATCGACAATGGTTTGGCCATTCTCAGGGGAACAAAGGGAAGTTGAGGAGGTACTTTTGTCTCAAAGATAATTAGCTAATTGGTTCATTCCTATTGTATCGTAAATAATTGATGAGCCTTGTTTTTGTTTACGCATTAGGTATAAGTACACCCCTTTGTATTTGATCAAACTTTTTTGTATATATTCGAAGGGTTTTTAATATTAATAACGTAAAGTATATACCAAAACTACACAGAAACTTGAAAAAAATACGAAAATGCAATATTTTGCAGCATTATAAACTCGAGAGTAAAAAGTGTGGCAAAATTTGCATCTGAGAAATGAGAATATTCTCTTAGAGATTCACAGACGCTTTTATGAAAAACATAAATTTATCTCCATAAACTGAACTATTAAATCGGTAGCGCTAAAGCTCGTGTCACATCTGTACCATTTTAGTGACTATTTTACGAGCCATAATAACATACGAGTATCTAATAAGCCATAATTATGTAGGTAGGTATAGGTATTCCAGCCACTGCGTAATTTACCATAATACGCAATAGTTACTTCAGCTAGTAGTGGCCTGTAACAAATGTCGTATACTGCAGTTGCAACGGAATATCGAACAAATTGGTTAGCATAAAACAACAACTTCTATGCATGAGATGGCTTATAAAATCTAAAAAAGCATCTTATCATGTTGGCCATAATTCTGCTTGTTCCATCAGCAATTTGTATGGAAAAATAACGAGGGAGCCCCTACCGCAGTTATCCTAGATAATGAACCCTTTGTAAAAGTATTACCATGCTCGTTCATATTTCAAACTGAATCGCACATTAGTCCAGCGCTTGACACTCGTTGAAATGAGGGCTGAGCCAGCAAGACATGTTCGATTCATCACGCGGCGTCGACTCAGCAGTGTGGCAACATGTCGAGTGTGCGACGCAATTTTTTGCGATGACGAACAGTTTTGCACCTTCTAACATTACGACCACGATGACACATGTGGCCCACAAGTGCCGTGAATCGGCACTTTATATTTTTCAACATTATAAGGAGTGTTCCAACAGTAGAAATATATTTGGACCCTCTAAGTGGAAAGGCCCGTAATATAGGATAAGGATTTTTAGAGAGCAACGTTGAAAATAAATCTTTTGCGAGAGCTGAAATGATTTGCGAATACACATTTTCATCTTTTTTTTTTAGAACAAGGAAGAAGTTCGTTTTTGAAGAATCTTAACTATAGTGTATGAATTATACAATCCGATTGTTGCCAATACCTTGATGGTAGCCTTGAGTTTAAAGTTATACCACCAACTTGACCAAACGAACTTTCTAACTTCTAAAGCCACTAGAATCAACTTCGGTGAATTCTAATAATCTGAAACTAAGAGCGTCTACCGACGGTAATGGTATTCTGCCACGTGCCGCTCTAACCGAAGTAGACATGTTCGGAATACGTTACATATTGAACTCGACATTCCGATCCATGCGAGGTCATGAGATAAAATAATATCAGCCGACTTTTTGATGTGCCTTCTGATGAAAAAATAGTCAAGAAATGTATTATTATCAGAAAACGATGTAGAGGAAAAAGCATAAAATATACCATACAAGTAATAATACCTACTACATATATTTATTTTAATGAAACCAAGCAAAGCTGAAATCATTCACCACGTAAACGAACGCGCGCCATATTATTTATACGTTCTATTTATGCTGGTAATATGTCATCGATAATACATTAGGCTCGGGTCTAATGGAATGGTATTCACGATGTTGAAGTAGATATGGTTACACATACATATGCCTACTTAATGGCATGGGCTGAATAACTTTTGAACCACAACGTATGGATCAAAAATGGCAGAAACCGTGAAAGCTGCACAAAACTCAGATGACCAAAATAAAAAAGAAATCATCCAGGAGTTTTATCACAAATTAGCACAAGATTATTTTATAACCATAGTATAAATAATACAGTTTTAATATAAACCATATAAACCTTTTTGGGTATAGGAGGATGATTTTTAAATTCGATTTGTGTATTCACCACAGAATAGAATCTGTTTTCGCACATCCCTGAACTTCAAGAGCTTGCCACCGCTAGTGCAGCACTTTCCGATCCACAGCTTTCGCCGCAAAGTCAAATACTCTCTTCAGTTTTATAAGCGTCCACAAAACACGAGAAAACCTTTCACGAAACACGAGAAAAACTATGCAGAGTTTGTCGATGTTTTTAAATTGTTTGCTACAATCCGATTATTACTCAATAGTTAATCTCCATTACTTTTATACCACCTCATGGATAAAAGCTGTCAGAAAAACACGAAAAATATAATGAGGACGCATGACCTTTATCAGCCAATCTTAAATTTGGATTGCCTTCTGTGACAACCCGCTTTAGACATGCTCAAAGAATCCAGAGATCCAGAGATGTATGGAATGATCATAATATTGGTCGTAAAGGTGGTTTCTTTTCTTTTTCGAATACTTATATCACATTGGTACAAGGGTTAAATTGGATGTATTATTGTGCTTATAAGGTATTATAATAATTCTTTAGTCCTTTTATCCGTAATAAATTCAATCGTGACGTGATCCACATCAAAAGGATTAAGGGCATCCGCACACGGACAGTTTTACCGTTATTTAAATGGAATTTATCTGAACGGACGGAATTTAAACAGATTACTGTGTTGTCCAGCGACCCTCACTGTTTTACTATTCCAGCTTGTTTTTGTACGGATTGGCTAGGTTGAAGCCCGTTAATTTGTCTACACAATTATCGTTAGCTAGGACCCAAAAGTTTAAACTCAATAACCAAACACATACAAGTAGTTTAAAAAATAAGTTATTCACATTTGGCTATCACTCTGGGAGCTTATTTCCTGGTCGGTTTGTCCTAATTAAAGTATGCGCCTAATTGCATTCTAGTTGGCAAGTAAACTAAATTAAAGCTGGAACACGTTTCTAGTGCGCCAGACGGGCCCATGTCTGGCTCACTAGAGTCGTGTGCTGACGTAGCTACAGTTATACGAATGCTAGACAAGCCCGATAGATTTACACCTATTCAAAATTCACATAAAAATAAATGTGTATTGGAATCGATTTGAGAGAAGGTGCTAGAAGGTCTACAGCTTCGCTTAGTACAATCAACTCATCTAGCTAGAACTTAGTATTCTTTTATACTAATAGCTGGTACAATTTTATTTTACTTTGTATCAACACTGTCTTTAACTGGCCATTCCAGATTTATAAAACCTTCGTTGGCCAGATAGACGGTCTAAAAACAACTTGGCCTGTGAAGTCTATTACAGCCACTTAGTGCCCCGAGGGTGTAAAATGAAAGCCAGCAGAGCGTGTGACCTGCTCGCTCCAAAAGCTCATCCACTGGCAACGTCGCAAATTATTATTGGAGCATTAATTGTGCCTCCCTTCTCGCCTCCTCTCACATGCAATAATGAAAGTCGTCAGGCAGACCAGCGCAAGGCTAATTAGCGAACGAATATTTAACTTTGTTTGGTTGGAAACGTGTAATGAAAAATAGAAAATTTCTAGGGAAAAACATATTTTTAGTTTGAGCTACTATTGAATTCAACTATGTACGCAATATGAAAACTCTAAAGTTTAAAGCAAACTTACGGAAAAGTTGTTCCCCTGCTTCTATGGCCTCCTGTTATAGAAACAGGGAACAGTTTTTTCGGTAAATGAATCTTCGGATTTCAGTACAATGCTTTGAAACTATTGAAATAAACCCCAACCATTACTTTATTAGTTTGTAAGTAGGAACATTATCACTAATGAACAAAACAGTATTGGAACTCTAAGTAACGTTCCGAAGTATTTCTAAGAAAAAACTTTTCTGAAATACCAATAAAACTAAGATGATTAATCCGGTTCAAGAACAAGAAATTGCTTTCTTGATTGGATAGGATCCAGCTATGAAACTTATTTCTGGGAATCAACAAGACGCAATCAAATATACTGACTTACACGACGAGATATATAATAAAATATAAATTTATAGCTTGATCGAACGGTAGGAATTAAAGAAGCCGTAAGTTTGTTCCCTATTTCTAGAATCAGCTGAATCAAGGTTGCCTTCCACGTCTTCCACGTGTGGACGGCACCTCGATTCACGCAGATTTAAAACGTTTAAAAGTGATGTTTGTGATTTAATCTAAAAATATACCTTTATAAATTGACTTGGTAATTCCCTCTGCTCGATAGATATCTTCTCAATTCTATAATAATTTTATAAGTTTTTACATGCTCTCGGCAGTAACCTCAATAGGTACGTGACAAGTGGCATGTCCATTACCAAGAACGTTCAGTTTAAATTATTTAATTAAAAAAGGTAAAACCAAAGTGTAACCCAATCCAGCACTTAGATACTTTCCAAACAATGGCTTCTATTTCTATTTTCTGACTTAGTATATTTGATAACCCAACCCTTTTCGCAAACAAAATATGGCCTTCTGAACTTATTTTTGCCTAAAGCTGCTCGTAGTTTAACTGAAAGTGTTATTTTACGACTGGCTTTATCTTAAAAATAAACCTTATCCAAAACTGGCGTCAATGACGTACCCAAAGAACATGACGTGCTATATTTTTATCGTTTTTGCCATCAGACAGGTTTTTATAACATCATAGTTGCAAAACGAATGATCATCAGTAGGTACTCGTAGGTACTATGTATCACTTTCATACCTCGTAGACAACATCAGATATTATGTGTCAGTCTGGAGACTCTGACTTCGGACAGGCCACGCCCTTCTTCATATCCCATGTCTTCGCATCAGCAGATTAGATCTTCTTGGTATGCATTTCTGCTAAGAGAAGTCCAACAAAGGAGGCTTTATTCAAGGTGGTCTGTCAAGTATCCTTCGACTGGTTTTGCCCCAACAGCAGTACATCATCAGGTAACCCGCGAGTGAGTCAGCTTCACGTGTATTGACCATGACTTTCCTGGGGATAAATAAATAAATATTATGGACAATCTTCACAATACTAATATCTAGCCTCAAACTAAGCTAAGCTTGTACTATAGGAATCAGATAGCTGATTTAGTAGAATATGTTTTTTTTTAACACTTATTTAGAATACAATATAACACCCAGACAGAGAGCAAGCATCTGTGATCACCACATAAATATTTGTTCTCGGTGGGATAGGTTTCGTTTAGGTTGAGAAGATGGAGCAAGTCTAACTTAAAGAAATAATTTTAGGGTCCTAAATGTAGCATGTGTGAAAAAATATTGCTAATTTCTTTGTTCACGGATGACCAATCGACTAATCAAATCTTTGACGGTTGTTCATCTTAAACTTTGAACGCAAAAACACCGGTAACTCCCATTTGTTCTATAGGACTGTGACGTCATAGAACACACGAGGTTAACAGCTGACAAATATTTTATTAGGTGAATAGTTATCCGTGAAATAGGCCCTATATATATATAGTCTTCTTCTTCTTACCCTCAATTTAGATGACATCTGTACAATCGGACAATTTGGCCGATGTCGAGTAGGGAAATATTACAAAAAAAATAGTTTTAGTCAAGTCAGTCAATAGACAAGTCAGCCGTTATTAGCTTTGAAGAAAATGGTGGTTTTGTTCTTAAAAACCATCGGAAACATTTTAGTTCAAATCAGGCTACCACATATCACATTTTACACCGAAATTACACAACAGAACTTAATAAAAGCTATGCGTGTGACGTCCCAAAATGACAGAAAACGAATCCTTCGTCATGAGTGTCAAACTGTTCATCACATTTTTTTATTTTGTATGCATGTTCTTTAATAATTCAAATTGTTACCTCATTTATCTTCAACTTCATTAATTCTTTCAATCAGCCAGTTCCCAGTTCCATAAACTTGGATTATTCTTTCAATGTGATTTCAGCTGCATACTTCATAATATCACGACGTGACACTTAGGTACATACATCACTTATTGATAACCAAACTTTTTACTAAAGACAAGCGTAAACAAGGGTTGATACAAGAATGACTCAAAAAATGACAGATCTGAGTATAAATACAAGCGAGGTTAATGTGTTTGCATGCTAATCAGTATGTAATTAGTTCATTAAATAATAGATTAGAACCACAAATAACTTCCACGGTGGGAATAACACTAATTAGTTAAATGCACTGATACGTGATAGTACATTGTGGTTGGTCTATTTGTCAATTTAATTATCTACAGGGTGTATAAAACCAACTCCCGAGAAGTTACACAAGGTCTGTACGGAGCCAGGAACTTTCCTTTGTATACCTAACTGTCTATTAATGTTACAGTAAGTAATGTTTGTTACAATGCATTCATTTAGGGCAGATTGTAGTATCTACGGAATAACGCTATTCGTCGAACAAAAATGTAATTCCTTGATAGGCCTAAAAAAGAGTGGAGATATTTAGCGTGGGTTATTTAAGAATCTGCCTTAATAGCCTTATGAATGAATTCAAGTCAATAACTTAGTTTGTGCCGTTCAACATCTACATTAAATGTAAATTTATCTAATTTTGTACCATAAATAAGTTATATTTTTGTAAACATACAAAAAATATTTGAATAAAAAATTGCGTAGATTATTATTTTCTGTGTTACAAAGATAGAATTCATGGATAGATTTCACCTTATTACAAGTGTGGATTTTGCTTTTGTCTGACGGATAAATTAATTTGACTTAGGTTTAACTTTATTTCAATGTAGACAAGACATATTTTAAATGAGCTGTTTTTGCACTCCCTGTAGATTACATTCCACCCAGTAACCAAATCAATGGAAACAATAGCGCTGACTAGAACAATTAGGAGCCTACTTAAGATGGAGTAGACCAACACAACAAGCGACTGCTACCGTAACCATCGGTTAAGGTATATTCAGTTACTTCTATTTCATTCTAGGTCCAGTCAATCTATGGAAAAAACAGGGGCACTCTGGGAATACCGACATCAGAAGTGAAAATTTGACCATTTACATATGTGTATGTCCCTGCCTGCTGGCGGACAGACCCCGACTTCTAGTGAAGTTTGCCGATCTTTGCCAAAGAGATGTTGGTTACGGTGAAGTGATCATGTTGGCCTACTTCTTCCCACAAATCCATCTACATTCATACTCATCAATCTCCTAGAAACATGACTCTCATTTCATGCTGCTGAAGACATGCTGCCCGAGATGCCATGCATCAGTAGATAACGAGAATTTTTTTCAATTTCAGATTATGATTGGGCTTTTATGAAGCGTGCCCTAAATATAAACCATAAAATGAAATAGGCTGTGTAAGCTCTACCATCGGGTAGCTCTCTGCCCGATGAGCGTAAAAGCAGCCAAGCGTGAGTGGAGTGCTTCATTGCCGCTCAGCTAGGGATGGAAAGTTGTTTGAATTTTATTTTTATTTGTATTATTTAAACGTTTCAGATGCACGAAGCCGTAGTTTATTGCCTTGTTAGGAAAATGTATGTGTTTATCAAGTAATAGCGTTAATACTCTCTAATTCATAGCCAGGTAGGTACCATTACTTTTGAAATTGTGAAAATCCTTAAATAACATCATAATTAAACATCCCTATTTCCTTTGGTCACGCGTGTACGGCTGGACCTATTTGGTTGAAAATTGGTCGGGAGGTAGCTTAAAACTAGGAGACTGATATAATATGATACTTTTTATCCCTGCCCAACTCATAATGGCCATCAGCAGTCATTTAAGCTTAACAGACCGATAAGTCAATAGACTTTTAAGACCTGCGCACATCTAGGCTATAGCGATGGCGATCCAGCTGAAACGCTGTTTAATTTATATGAGGCGGTTTGTATCTAGCATCTATACCATGACCAAATCCACAGCCCGACTTCACCCACTGCTGGGTATAGGCCTCTCTCTATATGTGCCACTGTTGCCGGACTTGTGCCAATCTCATCCAGGTCTTGCCCGCGATGTTAACCACATCGTCTGCACATCTTGCCGCAGGGTGACCAACGCTTCTATAGCCAGTTCTTGGACGCCATTCAGTCATCGCCTTACTCCACCTGTCATCACCTCACCTTGCCAGGTGTCCTGCCCAGCTCCATTAAAGTTCTGTTATGCGATTCCCAACATCTTTGACCTTTGTTCGACTTCGAATCTCGATGTTGGGAACACGGTCTATAAGCTTGATGCTCCATGACCAATACTCAAGAATTTTATAAACAAAGAAGTAAACAAAATCCTTGCCCATACTTCGTTTACAGTTTCATCGAGCTGATGAGCGTGAAGGAAAAGCCCGCCTCATCGCCGCTCAGCTAGCGAGTAATCGCGTTAAGGCCGCTCATTCGCTCCGTCTGGATAAACAAGTTGCACCGACCTAGCCGACAGGGCTTTTGTACACTGGATTATTGGATCAATGTCGAGATAGGGTATCGATTACTGTAGGCCTACCACAAGCTCTGTCTAGCTCTGTGTCTGGTTCTGATTTTGAGCCTATGTGAGTGTTGACTAAAGAAATTCTACGTCGAAACGTCACACGCACTCACACAGACTCAAAACCAGAGCCAGACAGAGCGTGTGGTATGCCTACTGGCCTAAAAAAGATAAAAAGAAAGAAAATACATTTATTTGACATATTTAAGTAAGACAAATAAACAAAACACACAAGCCTGTAGCCTGTAGCTGTGTGTGTGTGTGGCCTGTAGGTTTATTGAGCTAACTAAAAAAATATTTAAGCCGACGCTCATAGCTAGGGAGGAAAATTTATACATGGCATAATCAATTAGCCCATGCGAAATATTTAGAGGCTGACTAATATCACATAGTTTTTTTTAAATCACCCCATTAAATCTTAATATAATTAATCATTAAATATTATTATAAAAAGATTCCCCCATTCAGGTTTGTGATCGGAAAATATTTTTTCAGTCCATTTTTTCCATCTTTTTTGCCACCTGTCACATGCAGATGTATCTTTAGCGGACTCTAATGATATTAAGGGCTGCCATAAACATTATAACACAAAATATAAACATTATAAAAAAAACAAATTTAATATGATTATCTCCTTGTATTGTTGCTAAAGCTTTATTTTGTAATCGTGCTGCCAGCTAATACCTATGTTACTAACATGTTGGTGAACTTTGGACTTGTACGTTCGCATCACTGAAGCACCGGATTAAGATATTAACCGATTTGAATACTGATATAGGTATTCGTGCGCTCAAATTTCACGTAATTCAGGTGAAGCCGTGAATTTGAAATTCTGATATGTTAATCCATTCTTACCTACGTCATGGTAGATGAACATTACTCGATTATAGTTAAGGCAAAGACAACCGTCAATGTGCGTGAATTGTGTGAGCGAATAAGAGAAACAGAAATAAATATAAATAAATCACGAGCAGTTATCTTGTGTGAAATCGGATTGCACACATTTTGTGAGAAAATAACTATGATCTTAAGCACGCTTTCCTAATTAATAGTTGGCCTAACTGGTTTTCGTACTTCAGTAAACTTAAAAAAATAAAGAATAATAATTATAAGTTTAAAAAACTTGAGAAACCGACTTCATTGTCAAACGGCTAAACCGATTTTAATCAAATTTGTTTGGGACAACCTGGACGTAAGAATAACCTTCCAAATAAAAAAAAAATTTCTAAATCGGTTCATAAATGACGGAGGCATGCAGTTACAAACATTAAAAAAATAATTTAAAAAAAAATGGCAACACCGATTTTAATAAAATTAAAATGGGACCAATCTGGAAGCAGTACCTTTCAGATAAAAAAATAATTTTTCAAATCGGCTCACAAATGACGAAGTTCATCATCATCATCATCATCATCAACCTGTATTAGTCCACTGCTGGACGTAGGTCTCTCCCAAGACGTGCCACTGAGCCCGGTCTTCGGCTCTTCTCCTCCAGTGCTTGCCAGCTACATTTCGCAGATCGTCGCCCCACCTTGCCGGAGGGCGTCCTACACTACGCTTACCTAAACGCGGTCTCCACTCTAGTATTCGTTTGCTCCAACGATTGTCTGTTCTACGGCAAACATGACCGGCCCACTGCCACTTCAGCTTACTAATCCTTTGAGCTATGTCGACCACCTTGGTTCTCTGTCGGATAACTTCGTTCCGGATTTTATCCTTCAGAGAGACTCCGAGCATAGCCCTTTCCATAGCTCGCTGAGCGACTTTCAGTTTGTGGACCGACCCTACTGTTAGTGTCCACGTTTCGGCAGCATAGGTCATTACAGGTAGGACGCACTGGTTGAAGACTTTCGTCTTCAGACATTGTGGGATCGGCGACGAGAAAACCTGACGGAGTTTCCCAAACGCAGCCCAACCCAGCTGTATTCTCCGGTTTAGCTCTCTCTCAAAGTTGTGTCTACCTAGCCGCAAGGTTTGCCCGAGGTAGACATACTCCTGCACAATTTCGAGAGGCATTCCGGCGACGGTGATCGGCTCTGGGGTGATACGATCATTGAACATGATCTTAGTTTTATCCAAGTTCATGCCCAGGCCGACCCGTCGTGAGGAAACAGCTAGGCTATTCAGCATCTGTTGTAGGTCCTGCAACGATTCTGCCAATATGACGATGTCATCAGCAAATCGTAAGTGTGAGATGTATTCGCCATTGATATTGATGCCCATTCCAGTCCAACTCAGCGTCTTAAACAAATCTTCCAGCGCGCTTGTGAACAATTTGGGGGATATAACGTCCCCTTGCCTCACTCCGCGGCGCAACTGGATAGGTTTTGACTGCTGGTTCTGGACCTGAACAGACATGGTGGCGTCATTGTAAAGACATCTCAACACTTCGATATATCGCCAGTCAACCTGACATCGTTGCAGGGACTGTAGAACAGCCCAGGTCTCAACAGAGTCAAAGGCCTTCTCATAGTCCACAAACGCTAAGCACAAGGGCTGATTATACTCTTCAGATTTTTGTATAATCTGCCGCACTGTGTGAATGTGGTCTATGGTGCCATATCCTCCTCGAAACCCAGCCTGCTCCGGTGTTTGAAACTCGTCAAGTCTTCGCGCAAGACGGTTCGAAATAACCCTGGAAAACAGTTTGTAGACATGGCTCAAGAGTGAGATCGGTCTATAGTTCTTCAATAAAGCTTTATTGCCTTTCTTGAAGAACAATACCACGACACTCCTGCTCCATGCCCGAATGACTGACTGATGAATGACGAAGTTATGCGGTAACAAACATTTAAAAAAAAAAAAAAAAAAAAAAAAACATACAACCGAATTGAGAACCTCCTCCTTTTTGATTGGAAGTCGGTTAAAAAGTAAAAAGTTGTTTCACGTGCTCTACATTTTCTTACAAAAAACTTCTCTGTTGGGTCAAATTGTTTGTTAAATAAACGTATTTCATTAATCTGGAAAAACTATTTATGAATTAAGAGCCTAGCTTAATTTAGGTTACCCGAGTTAATTTCTGTCTTTCGCGGAAACCAACTATGCACTAAAAGCATAAAGGAAACCACTTAGCTCCTACAAATTGACACGCTCTAGCTTCTAGCCACAGCCAGACGTTTCGTAGGCTAAAGTGCACTCGCGCCTCCTGGGAGAACGTCAAACAAATTAAGGGGCAGACCGCCGTCGATGACCTTAATACGCGAACACTTTGACCTTTTGAAAGAAACAAATCACTGAATTTATAAATTAAAAATAGCGAGCAACTTATTTTGTGTCCGATCCGCTACACACAGATTATCAAAACAAATCTGGATCTTAACACGTTTTTCTACTTAAAAGTTTACTACAAACTTGAAACTTTAACGTAACTTAAATAAAATTTCTAAAGTTTGGTTTACTTTTATTGATAAGTTCAGTAATTTTATATCTTTCAAAGGGTCATACTGTACATCGACAGTGGTCTTCGCCTTAAGTTCTCTAATAATTCAAGAGAAGTCCAACATAATGTGAATACACCGGGGTTTCAGACCAGATGTTCCAGTAATTGATTAGTCCATAGCGACTGCTACCGGATCTGTGTTGTACAATATTAACCCTCACATTATAGGTTTCCTTCAACCAAAAGGAAGAAGCAATTCAATGAACTGAACATAGTATTGAGACTATTGAGACAGATTAAGATACTCTTAAAGCCTTTACGATACTCTTTCATCGTTGGAAGCAGCTTCAACCAATCAGAACTTATCAGTGCCCTTAGTCGAGATGTATTCAACTGGATATAAGGATGCCCTGGCTTTTATGAGGAAACTTCAGTTTTGTAAAAAATACGTCATTTATTTTGGTTGATTCGTGGGCCATTTCATCGAATTACGTTAATAGATGCAACAAATAAAAGTGCATTTTTTAGTAGCCTATGTTGTCCCACTGCTGGGCAAAGGCCTCCCCCAAAGATTTTCAATTCCCTCTATTCATTACGACGACTTAGACGCCTTCGAAAAGGGATAGGAAGAGGCTCAGAATAGAGGGAACTGGAAAACTACAATTTAACTCAGCATAAAATAGTAATATGTTACCTACATATTACTATTTTATGCTGAGTTAAATTACGCATTCATATTTATATTCAATATGCTTCTGGAATAGTAATAGAGCAAAATCCTTCATCTACTTACCTTTTTATGATATTGCTTGAAATTTTTAAAGAAATATAAAGGTTTTACTAAACTTTTCCTGTGTGGATTTAAATCCTAAAGCGCTGCAGTTTTCTGCCATCATTCCTTGAGACTCAACGAGCTGTGGTGCTTATAAACGGGTCAGACGTTTATGAAGAATATTTTCAGCTATAAAAGCATATTTAAATATAAGCACCTATTTCTCAGTATGTTTTAATTGTTTTAACATACTGGGTCTAATTATTACTAGGTGAGTATTTCAAAATCATCGTCTAACAATTATTAAAAACCGGAGAAGTAGAATATAGAAATATAAAAGAATTGGCGGTTTCTAGAAGGCTAATCGTTGAATTATATATTTGACAGTTGTTTAGGTTAGATTATTAGGTTAGATTCAAGTTGAACCGCTGACGAATATGTCATTAGTTGACAAGTCATCTATGACTAGGATAACTAACTAAAAACTGAGTGTTCGAAGCGACGCATGACCCAGAGTTGGTGGATATCTGGCGCAGCGCATCAGCATTGCTATTAAACAGCGTGGCAATATCTCCAGCGTCTTGGGGACGCTGTGAGTGTGTTAACATGCCATGTCAAATATTTAATCGATTAATTATTTGGCCCAGCTCTAAAATCAGAAGTACAATGGACAATTGTCAGTCTTATCATTAAAAGCGATTTATTTCTCATAACCCTTGGATGGAGTAAAACCTTTATCCTAAAATGTATTTATTACACCGTTGAGAAAGCATGCCGGTAAGAATACTTGTTTAGCGGCACGATACCATCAGTCCCATAGGGATACTATAGTAGTGTAGTAACTGACTTGACTACAAATTGACTTCTCTATAACTCCATATTGTATCGTATTTTCAATTCCTTAGATCTATTTACGCTAGCATATTGTCTGGAACAAAATTGTTGAGCGCGGTATACGTGAAACTGTCAAATTTCGTAAAAATCATTGTTTCTGTCTTTTTTCCCCAGAGCGTTACATCGACATAAAGCGGCTTGAAAGCCCTGAAACTTTTAGAAAGTTATGAAAGCGAGTTTCTTTGAGCGAACTGGCGAGAAAAACATTTGTAAATAGGCGCATTTTTATTATAACACGCAGCGGAACTTGCTACTTTCTCTTGTTTACGTTTACAAACTCTGAACTAAACTCTTTTGAGCTTCAACAAAATGTAGGTATTAACCAAAACTATTAGGGCCCGTCCGCACAGCGATATTTCACCGCGAGATTTTTATTCTCGCGTATAACCAGCCCTACGTTTAAACGCAATTTAAATTTAATCATTGCTTAAAATTAGCCCTGTCACTGTTTGTCATTACCCAGTGGTAAGAGATGGCAATAATAGTTTAAGCACTGTTTATCTTTTGACATATTTTAATAAGTAAAGCCATAATATTTTAAGATCGCAGTTACACCTGCTACGCAAAAATCTAAATTGGAGCAATTCGCATCGCCTGTAATTTGCATCAAATCACAGATTTTTGACCGCCGGTGCAGCTACTAAAATAAGAAACAATGTGTTACAGAATTGCGAAAAAATAATTGAATTGGTAAGTATTTAAATATTTTCGTTGAACACTTAATTTACCGTTATGCCGGCTGTACACTCTCGACGAAACACCCCGAGACAGGCCGAGAACGAGAATGTACATGGAGCTCTCGTCGTGTCTCGCTCTCTCGCGCCTTGCCTCGGTCGGTCTCGGTCGCTTGTCGGTTTTTTGTGCCCGAGTCAAAGGATCTCGTTGGGTCTCGCGAGGAAAACGAGAGCGTGCATGTACACACTCGTCATTTAGTTATTCGTTGACTGTGTTTGTGTTGTGTGAAGACGCGTTTTTAAATACACAGAATTAATAATACTCTAGCTAGGTATATATATACATATACAATACACACATCAACTGACTGTTGTTCAATTTGAAGTAGGTACCTGTTTCTATTGCGGTGCCTATGCACCGCAATAGTAACCAATCACCATCTTCTTCTTCGCCATGGCTTTTTAATTTTTTTTTTGTGGTAGATGTTTATCAAATTATAATAGCTCACAGCACAAAGGCAAACAGCAGCAGCCATTTCTACGTCCGTTACTGCGAGAATCTACAGTACTAATGAAAAACGAGAGTGTACAGGTATGCTCTCGTCGAGAGCCTCACCGGCCGAGGCTCTCAGGGAGACTCTCTCGCCGAGAGTGTACAGCCGGCATTGACTATAAAAGTAAAGTAATCCAAATAATTAAAGGAAAAAAGTATCTAATCTTATCCTCTAAAACCTTTTTGTTTTAACCCTCTTTCGCCTTTTTCTTATCTGCCGGGAATAAAACTCTCATTCTTCAAGACAAGTCTTTGAGGCGGTCTTAATTATTCTCTACTTAATTAAGGCAATAGAATTTAAGTGATAGTAGATAGGCTAATAGAATAATCTTGTGCGGAAATGGAGATTTCCTAAGATCATCAACATAATCAACCTGAAGAAGGTACGCTATTGGACAAGGACCTCAACATTTCCAGGATAAAATGATTCTAAGCCTTCTGCATCTACCTATCCCGCGATTTTTACAATGTCATATTATTCGTCGTGTTTTGGTTTTTTGTTCGTGGTCGCTATTCGAAAAGCTAATACTTACTATACCTAATGCATTCCCTGGTGGTTGTCGGTACAACTCAAGGAAATTGTATGAACGCCTATTGCAAATTTTCTATAAGTTATTTCAGAAGATATTCATTTTATGAATCTTCAGCTTGTAGTGGGTACAGCCCTTTTTTAAGTAGATTTTAAAAACGGGCAGAATTCAGTATTCATCTGAAATTTCAGTCCATTTTATATCCAGCGAGTTGGGCAATTACAAAAACTGAATGAGAACGGACGGCTGGGCTTGTTCAAACTTGTTAGGCCCGCCTGTCTGCAAGCACTAGCTAGTTAGCGTTTGTTCAACTTTTATGTCTGTATTCGGGGTGAATTAATTAACCTCAAATTTACAGTTGGAAATATTGGCTTTTTAGTGTTACATGTTTCCTCAATCTATCCTCATTTATATCAGGCTGAATCTTTGTAATCGTTTTAAAGAAGACATTTGTTTGCTTGCTAAATCTTAGATTAATCAACTGTCAAATATTTGATTAATTAAATATTTAGATTAGCAATCGGTTAAACCAGTCCAGCACTAAGTGTACTTCATGCTAGTGTTTATGATTATTACGTGATGGAGCGGAACCCGAGAGTGCAATCCCAACTTGTGCTTGCTTTGTTTTTCATAAAAAACATCCAGCTCAATTTTTGTGGCATCTATTCCGAATTTGGAGTGCTCGCTCTCTGATGGTTGAATTAGCTGGAAGAGTAAAACGCGATCAATATCGATGAAAAAAACTCGTTTGAAATTCGCGAGTAATTTTATTGGAGAACGTTTTTTTACGTTTGCTTTTTAAAATTCTTGTCTATTGGTATGTAGAGTATAATTTGCGCTTTTGCGTAGAATCCGTAGAGGTGCGTAGAGAGCTGTAGAGAGCTACGCGCGTAGACACAATCGTAGCATGTTACCTGCCCTCAAATCTCAAATCTGTTTTAATTAAAAACAAAACCTTGAAACCAAACTCTGCCATTTGCTAATAACTACGATTCCCACCAGACCAATATTTGATGTTCTAATATCATATTATTAATGTAGAAAAAAAGTATGTTTATTAAGATGAACACTTGAGACATGATGTTTATATTTTCTTTACTCTTAACGGAGATAAAGTACTCAACTAAAAATATATGCATTCTAAACACGAATCCGCTAAATATTTATTTTCAATTCGGCAAGAAACATTTCAGATATTTACAGCCACAAAACACCTATCGGCTTATTCATAATGTATCACACTATCCAGTATCTTATCCTTACCCAGCGCAGGCCAGTGTCCCGAGAGTGTTGAAGATCGTAAATCCACGTATGTTTGTGTACTAGGATACACGAGACTACTGGGCGAGGGTAAGTGGTAATATGCCAAAGTACATACAGGGTGTCCCATAAGTCAACGTCCAGCCGAAAACGGACGATAGGCTAAGTCATGACAGCTATCTAAAAAATATAAAAAAAAATATTTGTCATGTAATTTTCGAGTTATGAGTATTTAAAAAAAACAAGAAAAACTGACATCCTGTGATGATCTTTTAAGTCCTGTGACTACAAATATTAACTTTTCATGAAACTTTTTTTTGCAACGTAAGCATGAATAACCCTTCTGTAAATTACAATTCAAAATTAAGCCATAACTGCCTCAGTTTTCAATGAAATCGTGGAGTTTTGGCCAACACTTCATTTCAGATAATTACATCACCCAACTTTAACCGTCTGTACCACAAAAAAAATGTACTACACTATCATGGCAAGTAACTTTAAAAAATGGCGCATTTATCCAGAATTCCAAAATGGTATAATACTTGCTAGAGTACTCCTTAGTTTTGGAAATAAAAAATGTTTTTTCAACTAAACCGGATTTCCAATCAATTTTATTTCATTAGATAAATTGTTTGTACCCTTTAAATCATGGGTTTAAAATGCCTACGCTGCGTTTTTAAGTGACTCACAATTCACAGGTACAAGTAAATATCATTTCGACGATGTAAATAAACAGTTAGAGCCACCATCTTGTCAAAAGAGTAATAACCATGGGTTTTCAAGTTGGATCAGTTGAGCTATCTCTAGATCGTTTGTAACGATCGGGAGAGCTCAACTGTTTTTTGTGTATTTTGTAAATTTTGTAAATATTTGTTTAATTGTAAGTTTCTTAGTGTAAGTAAAGTTTTCAAGTAATTTGTTAGTTGTAGGTAAAAGTTTGAAATAAAATTCAATCTTATGATTACATCAATCGTGATTTTAATCTAAAGTTTGCCTTCGCCCGTCGCCGGTCTTATAACATGGTTATTGACGTGACAACGTCTTATAATTCGATGTAGCCGGCTGCACGCACGAAAAAACATGACTCATGTGGCGTTACCTCGCTCTGAGGCGTTCCATTTAATACTTGAAGTGCAGTCCTACATGAATCTAATAATCCTATTAAATTTTATTTCAAACTTTCACCTAAAACTAACAAACTACTTGAACACCAATGGTTATTACTCTTTCGACAAGATGGTGGCTCTATTTGTTTACTTGCATTGTCGAAATGGTATTTACTTGTACCTGTAACTTGTGAGCGACTTAAAAACACAGCGTAGGCATTTTAAGTCCATAGTTTAAAGGGTACAAACATTTTATCTCATGAAATAAAATTGATTGGAAATCCGGTTTAGTTGAAAAAACATTTTTTATTTCCAAAACTAAGGAGTACTCTAGCAAGTATTATACCATTTTGGAATCCTGGATCAATGCGCCATTTTTTAAAAATACTTGCCATGATAGTGTAGTACATATTTTTTGCGGTACTGACGGTTAAAGTTGGGTGATGTAATTATCTGAAATGAAATGTTGGCCAAAACTCCACGATTTCATTGAAAACTGAGGTAGTTATGGCCTAATTTTGAATTGTAATTTACAGAAGGGTTATTCATGCTTACGTTGCAGAAAAAAGTTTCATGAAAAGTTAATATTTGTAGTCACAGGACTTAAAAGATCATCACAGGGTGTCAGTTTTTCCTGTTTTTTTTAAATACTCATAACTCGAAAGTTACATAACAAATATTTTTTTTTATATTTTTCTGATAACTGTCATGACTTGGCGCATCCCCCGTTTTCGGTTGGACGTTGACTTATGGGACACCCTGTATAAACTATGTTTCAACCCCAGGCGACATAGTTAGGCCTCATAGTTCCGTTATTAACTGCTCTAATTTATGAGTACCTAGTGGATGGCAACTGATAATTGAATAATATTTTCTTCGCAACTCGAAATATTTTTTGCAGTGAGCCGGTCATGTTTGCCGTAGAACAGGCAATTGTTGGAGCAAACGAATACTAGAGTGGAGACCGCGTTTAAGCGTAGTGTAGAACGCCCTCCGGCAAGGTGGGGCGACGATCTGTGAAATGTAGCTGGCAAGCACAGTAGGCCTACCACAAGCTCTGTCTGGCTCTGTCTCTGGCTCTGGTTTTGAGTCTGTGTGAGTGCTCACCAGCGTATTATACTGTGTGTGTGACGTTTCAACGTAGGATTTACTTAGTCAACACTCACACAAACTCAAAACCAGAGCCAAAGACAGAGCTTGTGGTAGGCCTACTGGAGGAGACGAGCCGGAGATCGGGCTCAATGGCGCGTCTTGAGAGAGATCTACGTCCAGCAGTGGACTAGAGTAGGGTGATGATGATTATGATGATGAAATCGATATATTTTTATACAGCCAATTTTCAACAACAAAAACAAACCGCTTTTTTTGCTAACGAGGACAGACCAGCCAGCTTAACTAAAGCCTCGAACATAAATATCATAGTATCTGTGATGATATAAAAACAGCGCGCGTGCTTGTGGGTATGAAGCTAGCGCAATGCGATACTGCTCTGCAAATAGGGAATGTACAGTCAAAACTAAAAGTAAACTTGCGAGCTTTAAACTGGAATCGCTTCATCAAGACATTTTTTTACAATTCTGTCCAGTGAACTAGGAATTGTGGTATATCATTTAAAAGGTAATTTGTTAGCTATTAAACCTGACCGGCATAGACGTACAACAGCAGCACAGAGAAGTCGAGGTCGAGGAAGCCCTGTAAGCGGCAGTCAGATGAAGACTCAAAGAAGCTAACTTGACTCCAAAAAAACCAGCCATGGGACCTGAACTGTCTCCACTATATTATCAAACTAAGATTGAGCATAAATTCTGGGCCACTAATAATCCATAAATGATTTTTACCTCATTCCTTTATCCTCATAGTGACCCTGAACTCTGAATTCCAACTGACCCTGCTTTCCGATGATTCATGTGACACAAGAATGGGCACTGTTTGCCAAATGTTTCCATTTCCACTAACAGATTTACTAGCAGCAATAACTCAAGTAGAGATTTTTTGAGGTTATTTTGGAAAATGTTATTCAACGCTGTTTTTACATTCCTGCGACCTTCAAGTTTCTGTTGGATGACTGACAGAAAACAATTACTTACGAGTATATGAAACGCGGATAATGATCTTTAGGGTTTTGTGAATAAGTACAAACTGGTACAAATAAGAGAAGTACGAGAAAGTAATTTCCACTCACAATGATAAATAAGTAGTAAGTACTTATGTTAGAACCTAGATTCCGAATCAATTGGGCGCTTTTTTGGCACAGCACGGACGACCGAGGATAAAGGACGTATTGGATAGTTTTGTGGTGATTTTATTAATAACAAGCCGTAGTCATGGTGGACGGTAAATTAATGGCATATAAATAAAATTTCATCCCTACATTTCGCTTGTCTATTTGAGCGTAACGGTAAAAACATGCAGTGCAGTACCGTCAAATTAAAAGCTCCCATTCAATTCAAACCCACGATTCAATTAAAAAAATACTCGTTCCGCAAGTCAATTTCAAAGGGAAAACTTTTTCTAGTTATTCCACAGACAGAAACGTGGGGCGGTCCATGGGGAGGGCGATCGAAAAATCGAATGTCAAAACATGATTGATGCCCTGTCGTCCTCTTTGGTGTTTCCCAATTCTCGACCTCCGATGTGCCTCCGTGCTCCGTGCCTCCGCGCTGAAGCGAACGCTAAACAAAAGCTGCCTCTTCACTGTCTTTTACTCGTCTAAGACTCGACTTTAGCTTATTATAATTGACAGCGTCTGATGCTACAATTCTTACTGAAAATTTATAGATTCCGAAAATACAAAACTTTTTCTTTACGCTTTGAAAAAACCTTAGACAATTAGGTTAAATTGTCTAAGGAAAAAACTTTTCTTGACAAGAATACGAAATACTTTACTTGAATAGATCGTGCTATGAAGTTTAAACATTTGACAACCAAAGTAACTTTTCGTAAAATAATTTATCTTCGTTGCAAATTGCTTTATTGGTTGAAAAACTCTCACATTTTATATTCAGTATGCTTTGTTTGAGAATAAAGACGATAATGTTTAGAAATTGAATGTTTAGGGTATGAAACATTTTATAATCGAAAAACACTGACTGATATTTATTGCAGCCACGTAGATACCAATTTATCGAATTTAGTATATTCTAGAGTAAAAGAGACGGTGCCTGATGCAGTATGCAATTAGTCTGTGTCAATATCAGTCAACCTTTGACCACGGAAAGACCAGAAAGGATATCATTTTTTTGCAAACTTGATTTCAAGTAAAGGTTGGGTTACGTTACGTGATAGAAACCACAGCCCAACAATTTATTCTACTTCCTATATTAAAGCGAAAGCAAATAAGCAATGCCATTTTAGGGTCGTTTTTATGGGTTTAAGTTATGGTATGTGGTTTAAGTTATACCAACCAAACAAAAAAAATGTAAAGGCTCTGACAGAATGGTGGTCTAGGGGGCACTCAAGAGGTCTTGGTAGACCAACAGCCCAAAAAAATTTAGGGTACCTACTTGTTCCTAGCTCGTCAAATACCCTTCGAAATAAAATTCAAAATCCACAAGCAAATCAACAAAACTGATTGGCATTTCAAAGTGTCGCTTGAATCAAAACAAGTGTTGGTACTCGTGATTCAAAGCTAGCTAGTACACTGTAACTATTTCTTGTTCTGTGTCCCTTTGTGAGAATTTCCTTTGATCCATGCTCTATATACGACTCTACGAGTGTTTGTTCCGAATATTTCATCACCTTTGACAAATCTTACCAGAGTGTTAGGATATTTGAGATAAGGGTGTTTTTTTGGAAAATAGAAATTGTGCGCACCCTTAGGCTTAATAAAAGATAGGATAGAAATAGGATTTTTAAACTTTCACGATTATGACACCTTATGAAACACGCGCATTTATCGCGTACCTGTTATTATTTATTTTACCGAGGTTTTGATCATGTTTTAATTACAGTTTTAGAAACACAGTAATAGTATCTACAGAAATCTATCTATACTTTACCTATCCCCAAGATCTACTTCGTTAAACTTATTCCCACAAGACAAATGCCGTCTACAAATGCATCTTCTGAGTCAGCCGAACCCGAACGCTGCGGTCTGGCATAAATCCTCCCCCACTAATTGAGCGTGACTAAGCACTGCATTCAACGTACATTTCTTGTTAGACTTATCTTGGCTTATCCGCTAAGTCAACAGAACACGCAGTGTATTTTGAAAAGGATAAATTACCACGCTCGAGTCGTGTTTCAAAGGCTAGTAGCTTGCGGTTCTTCGCTCGAACTGACACTTTGATAGCAATAGCTTTCTAACTCTGAGGAACTAACTTAAGTGCAGCGTCAGGTGTATCTCCTGGCAAGTAAAGCTCTAAAGAGAATAGTGATCGTTTTATATCTTATACCTTTAAACGAGAAAATCTTGTATATTTATGATCTCGGAAACTGAGCCAACAATTTTCATGAAATTAAGTATGCAGGGGTTTTCGGGGACGATAAAACGATCTAGCTAGGATTCATTTTCAGAAAATGAGTCTGTTCGTTAAAAAAAACTAAAAACATAAACTGAATAAGTGACTGCTCCTGCCATCTATTGACGATTGTGAGCAACTAACTGCAAGCATGTCCAGTAGATGGCGTTGTTCAGTAAGAATAAACCAGTAAAGATAATTATGCTTCTTATGATTTCTTAAAAATACAAATTAACGAAAAAAATTCCGAGCGAAGCTCGGTTACCAACTAGTAGTTTATTAAAATAGTAACTGCAAGCAATGTTATAGATAGGCAGGTACCTAAATTTATATGATCCGCGTCATTTTTTGGAATGGTTTGACGACGTTAGAGGTTTTCTATTTCTCTAACTAAAGGAAATTAGAATATAGGAAATATTTGAATTTGAAGAGCTTTAAGAATAGTATTTACCTAGGCTTCTTTGTTTTCCTACTGTTGGCCTGTTGGTTTTGCCTACAGGAGTAGGTAAACTGAGTTCAGTTACAATATAGGCATTGTAATTTACTGAAATCGAAAACAAATAATAAAACATCTTCCAAAAAAACGTTTGCCGACTTTGATAAAGTATCGTCTATCGACCATATTATGAAGTTTGCAGCTTTTTAAGAAAGCAAAGTATGAGCCATTATCTTGCAAAAAGATTTGCGGAACATTAGCTTAGGAACGCGGTCACGTTCCATTATCCTCCCACTAAGTTGGTAGATACTGCATTATTCTGTGTCCAAAAACCATTTTGTGTATTTCCAAAGCTTTTGCTTTATGTACGATTGATATTTGTTATAGCGCATGTTTGAAAAGTTTGTCTGTGTGTCTGTATATCTAATAAATAAATAAACATGTAGGCCTACCATGAGCTCTGTCTGGCTCTGGCTCTGGTTCTGGTTTTGAGTCTGTGTACCAGACAGAGCTCATGGTAGGCCTCCTGTATCTTATACTGCCTGGGACAGCTAACCCAAGCTAGTGAATAGAAATGTATTGCACTAGCTGAAGTCCACGACTTCGCGTGAACTGTATGGTATGCCGTATAGTAAGTGTGGGTGCTGCGGCACCTATTTTTTTACTGTTGTGTTACGTTTGCTGAACTATACCAATTTTTATTACTCCTTAAAAGTTTAACAAACTTTGAGTTCCCGTAGCACCCTCATATTGTTTTTTTTTAAATTCCTAAAAACATTTATATTTTTCAAGGAGAATATTCTTGTGAATTTGGGCTGCGTGTTTGCGCCAGCAGCGCGGCAGTGGTTTGGATGCGTCGATCTATAGGTCAGTGTAGCCAGTAAAGTAAAGGTACACTTTGTATTTTGTAGTGCATTTTACTATTATTTTTTTCATCCTACAGCAGTGTATTTACATAAACATCATCAAGCTCCATAGCATGAGCCGTAAAACGGTGATTAATCAACTTTATATGCAGCCCGAGATCAGGCCACGTTGAATTTTGCATTTTAGAGCAGCCTGGGATTAAAATATCATGAGTTAAACACAGTTTCTACAATCACAGACATGCAAAAAACTTTAAGCTGGAAAAAAAATATATCTATTACTTTGAGGCGATGAATGCCGTAGTTTTATCACATAGAATCCGTAATTCAACTCTCTCTCTCTGGTTATAAATATATGTAAATAAATATTGTGGACAATCCACACAACACTATCTAGCCCCAAATTAAGCAGAGCTTGTACTATGAGAACCATCAGGTAGCTGATATAATAATATACATTTTTAAATAAATAGGTACTTAACATACAATATAACACCCAGACAGAGAACAAAGATCTGTGTTCACCACACAAATATTCGTTCTCTGTGGGGATCGAACCCAGCACGATCTATATACGACGCAGAAGGCAGAGCTACTGCCAACTGAGCTGAGAGGCCTGTCTATCTAACCATCGTGATGCAAGTGTACTAATAAATAAGTTTTCTGAATAGAAAACGAGGAATTTAACGCTTTTTCGACCTGTATTAAAATTAATACCTACCTCATCATAGCCTACTGAGCTTACATCGCACGGCGCGCTGAGCCGAATAATTTGCCGTGACACAAGCCCCGTTCGTGTCACTAATCTGTGTAGCAATGATAAATGAATGAGCAGACAAGTACTTACATACACACTACCTACACGTCGCTCGTGATATTTAATCGAGAAAGTAGCTATGAAAACATAAGATAAAATCAATGACAATAAAAAAGCGGCCAAGTGCGAGTCGGACTCGCCCATGAAGGGTTCCGTGGCAGTAAGTAATATAACATAGAGTTCTAGAAGTTCTAGTAGTTCGTCGAAAGGTAAATTGCGGTTTACGATTTATGACGTATAAAAAAAAAACTAATGACTAGATCTCGTTCAAACCAAATATCGTTGGAAGTTTCCATAGTAATGTACAACATATATTTTTTTTAGCTTTATCAGTCACTTATTTTAGAAGTTAGAGGGGGGGGGACCAACATTTTTCACTTTGGAAGTGTCTCTCGCGCAAACTATTCAGTTTAGAAAAAAACAATATTAGAAACCTCAACATCATTTTTAAAGACCTATTCATAGATACCCCACACGTATGGGTTTGATGAAAAAAAATTTTTTGAGTTTCAGTTTCAAGTATGGGGACCCCCAAAATTTATAGTTTTTTTTTCTGTTTTTGTGTAAAAATCTTAATGCGGTTTACAGAATACATCTACTCGCCAAGTTTCATCAGTCTAGCTTTTACGGTTTCGGAGAAAAATGGCTGTGACATACGGACGGACAGACAGACAGACAGACATGACGAATCTATAAGGGTTCCGTTTTTGCCATTTGGCTACGGAACCCTAAAAATCGAACGCCTCCAAAAATAAATTCACGATTATTAAAGCGAGTCATAAAAATAAAGCGGTTTTGTTATGAGCGCTGAATATTTGAACAGCGGTCCACCCTCGACCCTTGCCTGAACAATACGCGGATGAATGTTTTAAAATATGAAAAAAGTATCAAATTTTAACTCATCAAAAGGGTCGGCGTTGTGTTGTCTAATGAAAATCTTTTGTGCTCCACTGAAAGCGAGTAACGTTGCGTAAAACTCAAATAATGGAAGGAAGGCCATTACTGCAGCTTCACAAAATAATTATGATGAAAAGGGTTTTTCTTTTGATAGTAGTGGAGTTACATTTTAAGCAGTCCTGAAATCAGGGTCTAAATACAGAAAAGAGCAAAAGTGAACTTTGGCAAACAACAAATTAGGGGATGCAAATAGCGAAACCTGTGAAATTAACCCGCGATTTTCCTTATAAATGTCAAATGTTGTTTCAGCTCACTATGAAACGAAATGGAAGGACGCAGCAGCAGGCGTGAGCTGGATGGAAATTGCAATATCCGAGCGAACCGAATTACACGCAGCTCTGTATTCTCTAGATGTGGCCGGAAACCACAGGTTTTCGTGACGTTACTTGTTAGTTGTTTGGTTATTCATAATCAATTGACTAAGGTCACAGATTAAAAAAGCTATAACACGTAAAAAGCTCAATACTTGGATAGACCTTGGAAATAGATATAGTACCTATTGCGTATCTTTTGTTGCAATCAAAACCTAGTCTATTTTTTTGTGTGAAACTTTTGATATCAACAGAATTAGGTACACAGTCACCCAACTGAGCGCTTCCATGATTCTGTCAATCCTGGCTATAGCAGTCGTTAAGCCAGGACACGTGGCCTTGGAGAGAAAACTGTTCGTTTTTATTATTGTATGTATTACAATACAAATAGGCGTCCATAACATGGTAAGCCGATCCAGTAACGCTATAGCAATACGATTAGGCACGGCGGGATTGGATCTCGCACGAGCCTGCCTAACTAAACTTCATTAGTCAAGTTTGTATACCGAAGCTACGGATTATATCATTACCGGTGCGAAGATTTTTCATATGAGGAACTCGGCAAAAATATTATTGCAACTTTTTTTTCTCAAGGCTTTTTATAGGGGTCTACTAGCTGACGGCCCCTTAAGACACAATCTACTATTATGGACAGACTTGATCGTACCTACTCGGCCCGCACGCACACGGACATGCAGTTGGTGTGCTATAATTCAAAATACTTTCATAGAAAAATGATCTGTTTTGTCATAGACCTAAGAAGCATAACACACACTGATTTCACAGAATAAATAACAGGACCGAATTGCCACTATGCAGATGTTTTTTAATTATGATAATTTATGGAAACACAAAGATAAACAGAGCAAACATAAACTTTTATTTACTAGGAATTTTATAAGTATTCTTTCCCGCGCTCAGCGAACGTTGAACGGTGTTAGCAAATTAGCGTTTTACAACTCTTTCAGCCTGAAACACAATCATCCGACTATTGTACGAAATTTTTGTAAGCTCAATATATACCTAAGTAGGGTTTATGTTTTATAAATAAGTATAAGTTGATTATATTTAAGAATGTGGTCATTCTAACGAAATCTATTTTTCTAGTAAATGCTTAAACTTTCAGCCAAATGCAATTTTGAGGTCGTATAAGCCCTACACGTTCCTCAAGCTTTTCGGAGATGCCATATTCCACCATGAAGTATAATGATATTTCACCACTTACAACAGGCACGAAGAAAAGTTCTTAAACAAAAATAACTAAATAAATCCATGCAATATCCGAGCGTGTGCGTTAAAACAAAAATTTCATCAAAACTGATTTTAAAATTCACTTCGCATCTACGCCATGGAAATAAAATCAAGCATGAACTTTACATTCAGGAGAGTTTCAAATTTACATTTCTCGTCGCCTTTATTTTAACTCCGAGAAATATAATGCAAATCACCTTTTAGGAGCTTCCATAGCTCAACATAACGAATATTATACCTAGGTACTGTGTGTGTGCAGTGTAGGTAAATTGCTACCCTACCTTTGAAAAATAAATACTTAGTTAAGGTTCTAAGTCTAGACTAAGTGATGTTAGGCGTTATATGTTTTGCTACTTGTTGAAACTTGGCACCGCACAGAGATAGAACATTTTATAATTTCAGAGACATAATTAGTTAAGCAGAACTTAGTGCCTTGACTAAATGCAGGGTGGCGTTAACAGCCCTCCCGTAAAGGTGCCTAAACCTAAAGTCTCGAACAGAAAAGAATAAACGCCCAAAGGTAAGGTAGGTACGTATGTATTCTTATTTATGAGGAACATTAAAATCATAAGTAATCTATAGTTTCGTAGCTTTTTTAGCACAAGCTAAAATTTGTAACTTCCATATTCGTCCCTAAATCATCACACCATCCCATTCCGAAAATAATGGAGCTAGCCTCGAGATTGATGTTTACCGAATTCGGCACGACCAAAGATACAAACCAATTGATCCGATATTCGACATGGCACTATCCTCAAAGGACTTTGGGCCTCAGTTCGCTTGAAAAATTCAGTTCGCCCGAGAAGACTTGTTTTATGTAGGGCCCAGCGCACTGCGGCCTGTTCAAATATTTAGTAACGTCCATTGAGACGGAGTGTTACCTTTTCGACACGAAAGGTGGTATTTACCACCGTTTTTACCGACGTGACAACTGAGTACGATCGTCTATAAATACCATGAAGTATGGGCAAATTCTGTGAAATGGAGTGGCTATTGGGTTTTACGGTAAGATTATAATAGGTATTATATAGAATGTAGGTACACACATAAGAAAGTACACTAGAAAAATATCCCCTAGCTAGATATCCCTTGACCCTTGGTCCCCAAGCTAAATATTAAAATTTGCAGACTATAGATCTCGAGGAAAGGAATCGCATAAATGTCTATTAGTTTACCTTTAGGTAACCTACGGACCTATCTAATAAGAGCTAGATAAGATAAGTCAGAAAGATACTACAAAATAGATACCTACTTACCTCTTTCAGCTAAGTAGGTAGGTACCTATCATATTATATTTTACGCCCGCAAAACAAGCTAAACGATTTTTCTTTTTCCAAAGCAATAAACTTTGTGTCTACTATAAAATATATTACCTATGTTATTTGGAACCAGCCTTTCATTTCTTGAACGATCAATCTCGCTGCGAGATATTTTGTACCTACCTACGTCATGTTAGATAGCGGTAACAACGAACGAACTGTATAGGTACTTACCTACCTACCTTTCTTTTCAAACAGCTTACCTATTTACTTCTTTAAATAGTTACAATCCGTAGCGTAGCAGTAACGTAAACATGGATTATAGTTTTTGAATGCTCGAAGCATATTACTAATGGCTCGAACTTCGAAGCAAATAAATAAAGAAGTCCAAGCTCCACCTAGGCCAAACGCCCAAGCAAGCCCCTGTGTGCTGCGTGTGTGCGTCGTGTGCGTGCCAGTTTTCATAGACTTAAAAATTCCTTGTTGCGCGTTTCACTACCTCTTTGCTCCACTATTTTCAATACCTACTCCTTGCTTTTGCTTTGCTGGGCTTATTATTAATTACTAGTTAGTTTTTTTTAACTACCTACCTCTTTTCTCGTTTTACACTTTTGTTTTGATATTAAAGTAAAAGTCAACGTCAACTGTCAGGTATGCGTCAAATCAGTCAGGCAACAGTCATATCAAATCAGCTGTGCATCTTCTTGTTTTGTTTTCATTTTTAATTTCGGTAATTTTTGATTTTGTTTATAGCCAATTTTTGTAAGCATATGGTGATATATGTGTAGCCATCATCATGGTTCTTTGGTCTTGGGTAAGAACAACTAATAACAGCAATTTGAGTTGAGCGCATAGTTTACATAATGATTTCTTACCAACCTATTTAAAACTAACTATGCATTTTCAGGGTGCCAATTCCCATGGACAATTAGGCCTCAACGTTGTCAGCGAACAAATAGAAAAACCTACCAAAGTGGAAATCGGATTTTATGACACTGGAATAAAACAAATTGCATGTGGAGGCGGCCACTCGTTACTAATCGATGAAGAGGGCAGACTGTTTACTTGCGGCTGGAACTCAAAACTCCAGCTAGCGACAGATAAAGAATTACATACCTTAGAACGAACATGGGCACTAAGTGGGATTACATTCACCTATATTGCATGTGGCTGGGACTTTAGCTGCGGAATCACAGATGAACTTCTATTTGTTTGGGGCTCAAATAGCCATGGGCAGCTAGGACTACCAAAAGAGCATTTCCCAGTTTCAGTTTCCCCTGTGAGACTTCAGGTAAAAGCACAAGTGGTTTCCATGGGCTTGAGGCACACTGCTATCATAAATTCAAAGGGTGAAGTGTGGGTGACAGGTTGTGGCAAGTTCGGTCAGTTGGGACTTGGTACAGATGTGATATCGGTAGATAGATTTACTTTAGTGACTAACATTGGCAAGATGTCTCATGTTGCATGTGGGCAGAAACATACTGTAGCATGGAGTACAGATGAGAATGCTTTGTATGTGTGGGGTGATAATAACCATGGTCAGTTAGTGTTAAACACTGAGAAATATAGCAAAATATTTACACCACAAAAGATTGATATAGGTGTGAAACAAGCAGTAAAGAAACTTTTGACAGGGTGGACCAATGTATTACTGTGGCTAGAAGATGGAACTTTGTTTACATGGGGGAGGAACACTTATGGACAGATTGGAGGCAATGATTTTGTGGGACAAAAGAATAGGATAAAATTGCCTGGTATGTATCTATCACCTACTACTTTTACAAACACATTTTCGTAGTCCATGCAACAGTGCACTGTGAAACTTTTATTAAATTTTCAGATAGCAGGCAAGTCAAGGATGTTGCATTAGGATCAGAGCACACAATCTGTTTGGCAACAGACAACACTCTTTGGGCATGGGGCTGGAATGAACACTCTAATACTGGCATACCATCCGATAAAGACATATTTCTACCAACATTTGTGCCAATAGAAAGGAGTGGCACCATCACACATATATTTGCAGGAGGTGCTCACAACTTCATAATTACCGATGGTAAAGTTATTGAACCTGATGATACAGGGGATAATGAGTCATTTATCAGTATTGATGAAAACTAGAGGCCATCTATAGGTTCACAACCATACTTTGTATACTAAACAAAGTATTATTATGTACATAAAATAAGTAGATAATTAAAGAAAAAAGAGCTAATAATAATATGGAAGTGCACATTTCCATACAGTCCTTAAAAACTTCAAATATAATTTGAACATTTAAAATATATTTTTGTTAATTTTAGCATGACTAGTCATTTTAAAATTTCATAGTTATTACAGGTGCTATTGAATAAAATATTAAAACTTTGTATAGTTTTTTATTTGCAAACATAAAACCTTTGTTTCTCTCTAATAGAAAGACACCTACCTCTCTATCTTTATAGAAGCTCAGCAAAAAGCTGAGTCAGGGCCTATTTGGCATATTTTATCTAACATCATCTATTGTTAATGTATTCACCTATGTATGTATGTCAAACAAATGTATTTTCTTTCTATACCAACAATTTGTACCATAGGATCTAAGGATTCATGGACCCAGAATCATCATTAAACTTGATCATGTGACAGAATACCAGGGCATAGCTTCCTCTCAGTAGCTAGGCACTAAGCACAGTCAAGACTCTTTTGCTGCTGTAGCGTAACACACTCCTCCATAAGGATGTATCTTTCTTCTAGCTAGAGTTCTTGCTCTACTGGTTTATGTATGCATAAGTAGTAAATAAATAAATATCTATGTAAAAATATTTTACTAGCTTTTTTACGTAATTTGGGCTGGTTTGAACACCTTTACTAGATTTTAAAATATAAGTTAGATAATGAGGGTATTTAGTAACAAAAATCACAAATGTTTAAAAAACATTTAATCTAATGAGGTGTTTGTTCTTCCAAGAATTTTTGCCATACACCAAATTATCTTGATGTTTCAAACTTGGACTGAAATACTATTTGTAATAGCATTGACCTAACACTAAAATACCTTTTGTTAGATTCCCCAATCAAATGGTTAGACTTTAAAATACCTAACATTAAAATGCATACTAGTATTACTTTTCTTACTCAATTATATAAAAATACAGATAAAACACAAACATGAAAGGTTTTACACCTTTGGATTTATCTAAGGATACTGTTAACACTATTAATTAGTTATTGCATTCTGCCTGTGTAGGTTATCTTCAAGCTTTATAGCTTTTAAACAACCTAACAAGCCCTGGAACCTAACACAAATATTTTACCACCTACCTTAGTTTTTCTTTGTCAATATTCTCAAATATAACAGTTTGAACTGCCTGACTAATGTGTATCCAAAGACAATTAATTATGCATTATTTCCAGGGCCACTTTAAACTAAAATAATACATAAATTAAACAAAGCAGCACAAAAAAAGTGAAGAGTGTACCGCGCTACCTTTTCCTCTCTCCTTTCTGTGTTTTGCGCTTTTCTTTCTTGTCTTCCTTCAGCTGTTTTTGTTTCTCTCTGAAAATACAAAATAGAGGTTTTTAAGTTAAAACTCATTACAGTAATAAACTTGTTAACATCATTACAGAGACACCCTAAGGAAACTGAAAAATAGTTCTCAAATGAAAACAACAGTAATCCTTATTTTATTATAACATAGTTGATACAGCCATGAACACTATTTACTTATTTTATTTCAGTAAGTTATGTGTAAATAAACATCTCGAGGAAACCGGTTTGTATTCTAGCAGCAGCAATGGACTTGTAATATAATGACTGGTCTCTCAGCTCATCAGGTAATAAGTCTGCCCTCTGCACTGTAAGTTGTGGGTTTGAGCCCCACCGAAAACAAGTATTTGTTTGGTGAACATGAAGTTTGTTCTCTGTCTAGGTGCTATATTGTATTGTATATTTACAAAAATAATGTATCATAATCATCATCCACAGCCTGACTTCAAAAGCAGCCAGCCTACTTCCTCATGTATACAAGTATTAAACCAGTTAATTGGTTTCCATAGCTTCGCTTCAATTTGGGGCTTGATAGTGTTGTGTGGGTTGTCCACAATATTTATTTATTTATATAAATAACCTAGTAAGTTGCATTCTATGATAGGCATCAGAGATGCGAGAGACTAGGCTGGCAAACTTAAATGGGATTGAGCAATGGATGATCTGAACTTTCTAAAATAAGGTGGTGAGAGGAGGCTCAGGATAGGGAGACCTGGACGTCTTTGAGGGATGGCTTCGTCTAGCAGGGGGACGACATAGGCAAGGGAAAGAAATGTTCAGTTACCTATCTTCCTTGTCTTTTTCTTTCTTTTTTTGCGCGTCTTGCCGCGCCTGTTCGCGTCGCTCCCTAGCTGCAGCATGCACATCAGCAGCATTTGTATTTTTGACTAAATCCGAACTCTCCGGTTCTTCCACACTAACTGCCTCATCCTGGAAAAGTGTTCACGCTTCAATTAGAAAAAACATAGAGGATCTTCAAAGGTATGGAGATAACCTCAACATTCATCACCATTTTTACACTGTTACCTACCTCATTGTCGGACAGCTGGCTGTACTGAGATAAAATAGCTTCTCGAATCTTCTTTTCCTCATCGGTATACTGTTTTTTCGCTGTAGTGGCCAGACAACGAGTATTCATCAATTTAGCTAGCTGAGCATCCACCACATCCACATTGGACTTAGCCAACTCTTCTTTTGGTTGGCATGACTCCCATTTCTCTAGTAGATCGGTTACAACAGCCTCGACATCTTTTTCCTGTACATTTTAAGAAATTGTAAGAACAGTCTGCTAACATACAAATTATGTTGAAATTGACACACCAACTTACTGCGATTTCAGATAGTATGCCTTCAAGTGCTTCCTTTTTCTCATCGATACTTTCATCGCCGCCTAAAATTCCTATTATGTATGAGCCGTATACGCCTTCATCTATTTTCAATTCTTTTAATTTCTCTATCAACCACGGCTCAAAATCACTCGCCGCCGCCGCCATGTTTATTTGCTTGCTTGCTTTTGGTTTTGATTGCTGGCTTACTGGCTTGCTTGCTTGCTTTGTTGTTTGTGTACCGCTTTTTTTGTACTAGCGCTGGCTACCAATGTTTTTGCCAAGCTTATATTTTATCTATAGTTTAGACAGACAACTAGACTTGACATTGACAGACACACAACCACCAACACCCCAACACGAACAAATCAACAATCATGTTCTTTCTTCTGCTTCTTCGAATGATTTGCGAATAGTTTTGATGTCAAAGAAAGCCCAAGCCGAATAAACGAATCGGTATTAAATTTATTCACTTTCCAGATTGTAACGCAGACTTATATAAACCATGGCTCGTTACGATAGAGCTATTACAGTGTTTTCACCTGACGGTCATTTGCTGCAAGTGGAATATGCACAAGAAGCTGTTCGCAAAGGTTCCACCGCGGTAAGCTTCTTGGTTAAGTATTTTTGTTATTCTCCCTATTTCTCTGTATTTTTACTAAAATTCATTTCCAGGTTGGTGTAAGAGGAGGCGATGTTGTTGTTCTAGGCGTCGAAAAGAAATCCGTTGCTAAACTTCAAGAGGAGAGGACTGTGAGGAAGATATGCCTTCTAGACGATCATGTTGTAATGGCATTCGCCGGTTTGACAGCAGATGCTCGCATTCTCATCAATAGAGCTCAAATCGAATGCCAGTCTCATAAATTGACTGTTGAAGATCCAGTTACTCTGGAGTACATTACTAGATATATTGCTGGTCTGAAGCAAAAATACACTCAGAGCAACGGTCGTCGTCCGTTTGGCATTTCTTGTCTGATTGGCGGGTTTGATTATGATGGCCATCCTCACTTATTCCAAACTGAGCCATCAGGTATTTACTATGAATGGAAAGCCAATGCTACTGGAAGATCTGCTAAGACTGTCCGTGAATTCTTGGAGAAAAACTACACTGGAGAGGAAGTTGCCAACGAGAAAGGTGCAGTGAAGGTATGAAACTGATAATCTAGTTTATAACATCTATATAATCTTATTCTGATCCCACCAGCAACAAGTTGATGACTACCTAATTATTTATTGAATCTATCTTCATCTTTTCCAGCTTGCTATTCGTGCCTTACTGGAAGTTGTCCAATCCGGTCAGAAGAACTTGGAAATAGCAGTCATGCGAAGAGGTCAGCCAATGCAGATGCTTGATGCTGATACCATCAACTCTTATGTGTCTGTTATTGAAAAAGAAAAAGAAGAAGAAGCTGAGAAGAAAAAGCAAAAGAAGTAGTTGTAACATTTTTTATTATACTTATCAAACGCCTTAGCAAAGTGTTTCATTTTAAACTTATGAGTTTAACAAATCAATTGTTTTTGAGATTTGAGAGTAGAGATCCTTCAGATCTGAACCACATTCTTGGTTAGGACCCTTGTTAGTTATAATATCACTGAACATCTGGTCCCATTCTGAGTTGTATTCATTGTTTATCTGTAAAAATATTTTTTTCATAAATTTGATAATAATACATTGTAATCTTTAGAATCTTCAGGAATCTCAGGTTGCGTTCATACCTCTGTCATGGGCTCATCATCAATCTGGTCATGATTGATAGAAGGCAGCACACAGTTCAAAGAGCTATGGCCACTATCATCACTCAGTTTCTGAATGATTCTCGGATCAACCTCATTATCAATATTAAATTCTGCCAGAAGCTCCATATCACAATTTGGGACTGTCGTTATAGCATCTAGATCCGGCATGCATAGAAATTGGGAGGGCAATGATACACTTGTTTGTTGACAAGAGGCCTCGGGGAAGCTCATCAGACTATACTGACTGGAATTCCTGAAATATAATTACTCTATGAGCAACAGTCGGTATCTGAGTACCTACACAAATTAAATCTGAATTTAGCACACCTAAAAGTTTCTTGTTCTTCAGATGTGTTTGGGGCCTCCTCATGCTTTTCCAGAGTCTCTTCAGTATCTGTGGCGGCTTGAAGGATAAGGAAAACAATAAGGATAATGGAAAAAGGAAAAGTAAGGATATGTAAAAGGTGAAAATGGAACCTGTTTTAGGAGGGGATTGGAATTGTTCTTCATTATTTGACCAGTCAAACTCTATAGTTTCGTCTTCTTCACCCAAGTCATCTTGTGAATCTGAAATATAGAGAAAATGGTTTCCATTAATTTATGTTGAGCCAACAAGAGGCTCAAGGTAAATTGGTTGTGCTGGTTCTACAAAGTTTGCATCAAATGTAAAGCACCAAAGTCAAAAGTGTATTGTTTTGTGTAGGCTATAACTAAGAATTGGTATACAATGATTAAGAAGAGCATCAAACCTACCTTCATACTCAAACTTCATGTTGCACAGTCTGGGGGAATTTTGCAGGAAGATCTCATGAGATGCCTTTTTCAAAGCCATGCGTAAAGCATGCCTAGCTTTTTGGAGTGGTGTCAGACAAAGCAGCTGCTGTACATTACTGAAGGCAATCTGAAACATAAGATATTATAGGTAAGGTAATGTGGGACTAAAACTTAACGATTTCAAAATTATCTATGCCCATACCTTTGGCTTAAAGTTTCGTTTCATTGTCAAGGCTTTTCTTGTTATATTATTCAACAACTCTGGCCTTCCATAATGGAAATAATCATGAACATACTCGTGCATATATGGATTGCTTGAATTACAAAGCGGATCTTGAAGATGTGATGTAACTTTTCTAAACCCATACAAATTTAGTTGTCGCACAAAACTTGAAATGTTGGTAGTTTTGAATATTGAGTGATCACACTGCAAATAGCTATGTAAGATACGGTAGTTCAGTAATATAGTTCTACCTGTGCCACCCCACATAATCGCATCAGTGCGCATGTTGAGCAAATACCACAACTTCTGTGGAAATCGCATTTGAAATAAAGCATTTTTGTCTTCCTGCATTTTTTCGTGAAAATGCAATCGTAGATAGGTCAATACTCTAGGAAACCTGTTTACTTTCTTGTTTAAGTATACCGTAGCGTTTAAATTCCAAAATGGAGCAACTAACAAGCAATTTTCCTGTTTTTCTTTTTATTTAGTACTGCCTAAACATAAGCAACATGCATCGAGAAAAATCAAAAATGTCCCGCCATTTTCTCATTATTTTTTTTTATTTTGTGCTGGCTGCTTGGTTTCGAAGTCCTTCCGCCAAACCATTTTCGCATTTTCTTAAATTTTCTTTGAGTGAGTGTAAAGACTATTTATCTATGTCCATGTATTCATGGATCAATCAATTATTTAGTGACGCGACAGTTGACATTGGTAAACTTGACCGTTGAAAGGACATGCCTAACATGTCTTGTAATGTGTTTACTAAGATAAGTAAGTAATAGTACAGTCCGGCAAGTATAACTTGGCGGGTCTGAAGCTAGCCGTTTGGTCAATCTTCCATCAGTCATTGGCCATTAACGATCGAACAGCTCACTTCAGACCCGCCAAGTTATACTTGCCGGACTGTATTATTTACTGTATTATTTAAAAAATCAATATTTCACACGCTAGACTAACGTCTAGCAGTGTGAAATATTGATTTTTTTTTAAATTTGTGATAGTGTTATCGTTTTGGCTAGCTGTTAAGATAACATCTATAGTAAGTAAATAAATAAATCAATAAATAAATAAATAACAGACAGCCGATGTCATGCTGACATGACTTTGGTTGCCGTTGTGTTCAGTGTGACCAGATTTAGTGTTTTAATACTTCACCGGTATTCTTGAACATCAGTATTTTACAGAAGGTTTTTTGCCGGACGTTGGTATTTTTGGGTATATTTTGGATGAAGTCAGCTCTATCATGATGGTTTCTAAGAACAGGAGAGTTTCCAAACCATTTGTGACTATTTTTAGTTTGGAGCTATACAGGGTTATTCATTACTAGCTACAAATACTCAGGAATTCAACAAATAAAATGAAAAATATTTATGAAATGATTTTTTGAAGTTTTGTTACGAAAATCCCGAGAAAATCGATATTTTCTTACTTGAGTTTGGAAGCCCATCACGCAGTAAGAAGTTTCTGAAATCTCTGGCACGTACAGTCACATGAACACAAGACTATCTGTGATGGTTAAATCAGCTACTAAAATACCTATCCGCTATTCACGTTCAATGTTGTTAATGCTGCTTTTATGGCATGGCATTTGAAAGCTACGTACGTACAGTGCGATCCACTTGAGTGAGCTCTTGAGGTTTTCTAGAATATTTTTTGAAATCCTTGTGATCTGATGATGATTTCCAATAACTTTGATTGCTATATTTGCCCGGTGTAGGTCGGTACGGTATTTTCCAGTATTTGAGGTTCCTGGGCATTTGTGTAAAAATAAATCTGGTCACACTACTAGCTGGTTGTGTTTTTGGTGTTTCGCTTCGTTCGTTTTCGCCTTTGCCCAAAAACAAAAAAGAGAAAGTGATATTCGTTCGTTTTTAAAATCAAATCTACTTGCTGAGATGCTGATAAATTTCCTTTTGTTCAGGCAGCAATATTCCTTGACAGCACTGCACCTTGCATGTAATGCGTATTGTAGCTAATGGCAAACAAAACAAACAACCGGAAAAACGCTAGAGCAAAGAGAAGTGTGGAATAGCGCCTGCCTGCACTGCAGTTTAGCGTGTGTTGCGTTGTTAGATTACGGTTTTGTTTGCGTTATTCATGTTTGTTGGTGTTGTATTCGCTCGCTAACTTTTACTAAAGATACCTAGCGTTCCTCCTTCCGTAGGACAGGACGGACCAAGGTTTTGGAACTGACACTTCCTTTGTGTTTACGAGAGTTTGAACTACGAATTGCAGTGCAATGGATAAATCAAGGTAATATGTGTAGATTATGTTAAAGCTATAGGCAACTGTGTTCCTTGCCCGGTAGACATCCCTTGATCTGGGCAGGTCCATTCCTAGGGTTCTTTCTTTATACCATTGAATAGACAACACTTGTACCTATACTGCGTGCGGACTGGTTTCCGCATGTAGGCTCATAGGCTGCTGGCTTAGGTTCTACAACATGCCGGTTTCCTCACAATGATTTCCTTCACCGTTTGAGAGTATTGGCATATGCACATACATTTTCAGACAAAAAAACTCATTGGTGCAGGACTGGATTTGAACCCACGTTCTTAGAATCCGAAGGTGGTGCTGCTACTGCTAGACCACCTTTGCTCACAAATGCACACACAATTTACCAATCTTTCCTACCTATTATAATGTTTTAAATATACAAATAATTTTTTTCTCTTACTTGCATTGAATATGTATTAGATAGGCATTTATTAGCCATAACATCAAAATACTTCCTACATCCAGGCGGCCCAAGCTTTTCAATTAGAGCATTTGTTTACTTAAATTTTTAATGTTTTCAGTGAATAATATTCTTTCTATATTTATAGGTTTTCCCTGTTACTTCTTGAGCCAGGAGAAATATATTTCGAAGATTATTCATGCATCCTTAATGATATTGATTCTCCAAAAGGCGGTAAACCAAGACAAGGTAGATTGAAACTTTGTTCAAAGTCTCTTGTCTTTGAGCCACGAGACTGGTGCTATCCGATTATAAAAATGCATTTCAGGGACTGTATCAGTATTGCTACAGTGCCTGCAAATAAGTTAAACATTATAAAAGTGGAACTCCAGCAGTTTGCGGAAATGCTTGAAGGGAATATTCTGGCGCCTTACAAGTTTGTCTATGAACGGAAAGAGTTTTATATAATTTATGATTTTGCATCGGCTGAAGAATGTTTGTGCCAAATGCAGCAGTTGCAAAGGGCATCAACTTTGCATGCCCCAGAACACAACAGCATGGTGGCGACTATACTTCACTCCAGGTACATGAGAATGGAGTTTGATCCGGTGATGATGGATGACTTTACCGAGCAGATTGTGTGTGAGCTGCAAGCAGAGAAGATATCTCCTCTTGTGAGACACCAGGGGAAGCTGGCTCTGACTCCTACCACAATCTATTTTCAGCCATTCAGTAACGTTGAAAATGTAGGTATATATCTGTTCCTAGAACCACTTCACTCCATTTTATTCATTCTAAATAGGTAGGTACCTATATGCAATTTTACTAAATGAAAAGAAACGGTTGGATCTTAATATTAAGAAAAGTACTTTGCAATGAGTTTTTCCTAGAATTTTTCCTCTATTTTATTTTTATTGTATTACAGTAAATTCAAAAATTAATTAATTTACAGAGTCCCATATTAAAGTTGAAGCTAAGCCAATTGAGAAGGATGTATAAAAGAAGATTTTTACTAAGGCAAGTTGTATGTATCTGAGCTACCTTTTATTTAGTTTTTGCTTTGAAGTTTGGTTTTAACAAGGTCATGTCCATATCTCAGAATGAATGAATCATGCATTTATTGGAATTTTCTCTTGTGTTCCATTATGCATGAGTGATTTCTGTATTATTGAGACAATGACTATGTTTTTGCTTGTTCTTTGTTGGCTCATGCTTGTTTTAATTCAATAAAAAAAAGCATTTTGAATATTGTCACCACTTTTTCAGGGGCTTGAAATATACAATGCGGGACACAGTGATATAATTCACATATACTTGACATTCAAGAACGAATATGACCGAGATAAAGTATACAGTGTTCTAGAAGATTCTCCTCATGTGAACTTGGAAAGAGTACACACAGATGAGATGACCTTGCAGTGGCAGAATGGAACTGTTTCAAACTATGACTACCTTATGTATTTAAATTGGTGAGTGCATTGTTCTCTTTCTAAAGCTGGTAAGAATCAAACGGCACCATCCATCTTTGAGGATTTTTTTTCTTAGCAGATAACCATCACGAAGGTCAGTTATTTATAAAGAAAAAATCCCTTGAAATAACTGGTTTTCTCTAAGGAAAAAATTCTGCAAATCACTGGTTATCTGACACCAGTAATCAGCAAGGAATAAGCGGTTTATACCCAGCTTAATATTAAAATTTAATAGGGAGCAGAGCGTAACGTCTATAGGGAGTGGTAGCACTAAAATTGACTTAGGTTCCATTCTTTTCTACTTGACGAACCGTAACGCTGACTTTAATGATTACAGGAAGTCAGTATAACAGCTTTTGCTTGTTTTTATGTTTCAAAAGTCAGTATAACAGCTTTTGCTTGTTTTTATGTTTCAAAGGTATCTGGATAGGAGTTTTTTATACAGTGATACTTCCTCATGGTTTTTGCAACAGTATGCGTGGTGGGCGGCTGTTAGACTGAGGCGAAAGTGGTGCAGGTTTCATTCACGGGCAGGACAAAATGTTTTTTCCTAATCTGGGTGCTACAGTCCCTGATACGGGGAATCTTAGTGTGTCAGAAATATAAATACATTGTATGTACTACAAAATACGGTAGGTACATGTAACAGCGTTTGTTTACGTATCTACCATTATTTATTTTTGTAGTATACTTACACCAATCGACCTCCAACCCTGCGGCAAGTATTGATTGCGTGAATCATACTAGTACCTACGAAAACAGTCAATAGTGATATCTTATCAGAAGCTTCTATTACTCATAGGTACATTACAGAAATTAATTTCATTATTGCTTCACCTTTTCTAGTGAGTAAATATATTGGTAACATGTGTGACCTTGCTGACTAACACAGAATAATTCATAGTGAAATTACATTATAGCATAGAACAAAAGATGGTAGATATTGTGCAACTCTAGCCAGTGAGCACTGATGTGTAGCCGAACGGCCTTCCACTTGATATAGGCTACTTTTTTTTTTTTTTTTTATACAACTAAGTTGACAAACAAGCTTACGGCCCACCTAATGGGAAGCGGTTATCGTAGCCTATGGACACCTGCAATACCAGAGGCATCACAAGCGCGTTGCCGACCCTTTAAAACTTTCAAAACGCCCTTTTTGAAGAACCCCATGCTATAGTCCTTAGGGAAAACCTCAGCAGGGAGATCATTCCATAGCCTGAGTGTTCGCGGGAGTAAGTTCCTCTGAAACCGAACGGTGTGCGACCAACCAGGCTCTAAGGGGTACTTGGCCAGGTTTCATTTGTGCCTTATCATCATCAACCTAAATCTAAACTGCTGGATATAGGTCTCTCCCAAGACGTGCCACTGAGCCCGGTCTTCGGCTCTTCTCGTCCAGTTCTTGCCAGCTACATTTCGTACTCTAGTCTCCACTCTAGTATTCGCTTGCTTTAACGATTGTCTGTTCTACTATCTTTCAGAGAGACTCCGAGCATAGCCCTCTCCATAGCTCGCTGAGCTCGCTCATTTGAGCCTATTGTTCGAAATTACGTCCAAAACTCGGCTCGATACGTATATGACTCGATCATCAGAAACTTTTTAGTTACAAAAGATCTCGCGAATCCACTAGACTCAAGCGGCCGATTAGTGTTTGACTACAACAAATTGGTCATTGATCTAATGCAAGGTTACTTAGAAGGAACGATTTCACGCACGACCGCTATTAAGAATCGAGACATTATTTTTAACTGAGAGTATTGTAGTGTTGTGGTGGTCTGAGGTTGTGAGTTCTAATTCAATAGGAATACAGTCTTGCGCTTATTTCATTATTTTTCTTTTTAGTCTAGCAGACAGAAGCAAAAACGACCTCACTCAGTATCCAGTGTTTCCATGGATAGTAGCCGATTATGTCTCAGATGTGTTAGATCTGACCAAATCTGATACATTTCGGGACCTGTCAAAGCCAATGGGAGCTCTCAATCCGGATAGACTGGAGAAACTGAAGGAAAGATACAATGAGATGTGTGATCCTAAATTTCTCTATGGCTCGCACTATTCTGCACCGGGTCTTGTACTGTTTTATTTGGTAAGTTTACGTTCTATAAACATTCTGCATTATTCGCTTGTGAGCGAAATATCTGACGAAGTGACAAAACTCGACGACGAAAACGTTCATTTTATTTAAGTTATATTTAGCTGGCGTCGAAAAGTTGTCTGAATGTCAAACGAAGCAAGTCACGTGCTGCTCAGTACAAAAAATATAATCAATGAAATGCACAGCTTTGTCATGGTCAACGTGGATTGTCAAAGAACCGACTTCATTCTATAGGATTCAACCTATTAACTTTATTTCAAACCACTTAAAAAACAATTATTCTGGTAATGATTTGAAAGTTTTACCAATTAATTAACACGGATTGTCTGCGCCGTGTTACGCAGTGTCACGGTGTCACGCATTTGCCCACGGAAGCGACTATAGAGTCTACAACCTCCTTCCTATCCTAACCCACTTCATCATTATTATCATCAACCCATATCAGTCAGTGGACTGATATGGGTTGATGATAATAATGATGAAGTGGGTATCTGCTGCTGACTGTGGGTGTGGCTGCTGGACGTAGGTATCTCCCAAGACGCACCGCTGAGTCCTGTCTTCGGCTCTTCTCCTCCATAGTTTTTAAGTGCGTCTCAAAGATGCTCTTTTCATGAATTTTACACATGTTTTAGGAATTTTTAGGTTTTACGACATACTTACCGGTTTTCTCACGATATTTTCCTTCACCTTTCGATATTAGGTACTTGGATAGTGCACATTTTATATAGAAAAACTCATTGGTACACGACTGGATTTGAACCCACGACCTTAGGATCGGAAGGCGGGGTCGCTACCACTTGAGCACCTTCTGTAATAAAAGTATACATCCATAAAAGTTGAAAGACTACTACTACTTCTAGGTTCTACTACAGAGTATTACATTGTCTTCTGTTACAGGTCAGAAAATACCCGCAATACATGTTGTGCCTTCAAAACGGCAGGTTCGATCATCCCGATAGAATGTTCAATTCAGTGAGAGATGTCTACAATAACTGCCTGAAAAACATGTCAGACTTTAAGGTAATTATAATCTTACAGTTACCTACTACTGTTAATTTAACTAAAGAATAAAAATTAAGTACCTTGTTGATAGAATATGTTTCGCTGCCCAAGAGATTTAAATACTGACCGCAGCAGCAACGTTTTTTGGGCTCCCTAGATACGACGTAGATACTCCCTAGATCCTCGGGATTCCTATTTTCTCAGACACAAAGGCGTTGGTTAATAGAAATTTTACATAAAAAAAAAACATTAAAATGTTCATCAGTATTTCGACCTGTGGACTGAGATAATCGCGAAGCGTCTGCAAATCGTAAAGTTCATGAGCTCGAGTCTCACCAAGGAGGTTGGAAGTAAGGAGTTTCTTAAATATATGAGTCCCAGGCCACTCGACCTATAGGTAGGTTATTTTTAAATTATTCGAATTACGAATTTGTTTTTCCAGGAACTAGTTCCAGAGTTCTACGACACGGAAACAAAAGGCGACTTTCTAATGAACAAATACGAGATAGACTTCGGCGAGCGCCATGACGGCAGTAAAGTGAATAACGTGGGACTGCCGCCGTGGGCAGAATCACCGGAACACTTTGTGATGAAGCTGAGAGAGGCCTTGGAATCGGAGTATGTATCACGACACTTGCATCTGTGGATCGATCTCATTTTCGGATACAAACAACGAGGCGACGAGGCTGTAAAGGCTAATAATGGTAAGGGAGTTTTTTAACTTTTTCAGACCACCTTCTAAACGAAAAGTCGACTCACTAAGATATCAATGATCTGAGCCTGGAGGTCTGCCATTTATTAGCAAAGCAGTTTTAAAAAGATTTTAAAGTGGTGTGTAGGAACTTCCTGGAAACTATTTTAGAAAGTTTGCCGTGCCAAGTCCTTGAATAGGGGTTTTTAAATTTGTATGCAATTAACTTCACGCAAATTAAGTCGCACGAATTTCGCTAGTTATTTAAAAATCTGCAATGCCGATCACTCACTTACGCATGAACACGCGAACTCACATTGTTGAGAACGACATTTTGCGAATGAATATGCAAATTTTTTATTCAATTTTGGTTGAAATTCATAATTTCTTTATTCAGTTGTATCACAAGGATCACTTTGAAATGTCTTGAAGCTAGTTGTGTCTAGGTGCATTGTAGTTTTATAACGTGTAAGTAACAAATCCGAATTAAATACCCATACTCTATAATGGTCAGATGGTCAAGCAATTCAGAATACAATCCAAACTTTTGAATCGACGATGCGTCACCCAATTAAGCATTCCATCTAGGTTGAATGACACCGTCGTTTTCTCCGGGATCTCTCTCTTGAATGCAACACGGTTTTATTTTATTGCAATCACCATCACAAAAGTAACTTTGACTTCGTCCGAATCTGTATTGTAAAACCGCCACTTTCCTTGACATTATCCGTCATGCTTATATTAATAACAATAGTTTTTATGCATTGTTTAACTTTTGACGGATTTTGAAAAGGAAATCCAATGCAAATAATTATTCGTCCTAACTTTAAAGGCCTGCAACCTGCACACCTAGCTCGCTGGCGGTAGCGATCAGTGAAACGCTGTCAAATATTCGCTGTCAGATTTGAGATTTGACAGCGTTTCACTGATCGCTACCGCCAGCGAACTAGGTGTGCGCAGGCCTTAAGGTTTAAATCATCAGCCACTGCCCGACTAGACATTACTGCGTATAGGCCTCTCTACGAGTAGCTTTAACTCCTGCCATTCCACACAAAACAAACAAACGGTCTATGACGCTGACAATGTTATGTACCCAAAGCTACTAATAGGACATCAAAAAACTTGAAACCTCTCCTTTGATTCCAGTCTTCCACCACGTCTGCTACGAGGGTTCCGTCGATCTCGAAAACGTATACGACATGAACGACCGACACGCGCTAGAAGTCCAAATCATGGAGTTCGGACAAGTTCCCAAGCAACTTTTCACAAAACCCCACGTGCGTCGAATATCACACCAAGTACCAAAACCGCTAGAAGCGCCAAATAATATAACATACAGTACAACATGTATTGATACAATACAGTTGCACAAAGAAGCAGTGACCGCGGTTGTGCGTAGTAATGATAGAGTGATATCGGTAGGCAAGGATGGGACGCTGAAAGTGTATGACACAGTTCAAAGGAAGCAGATAAGAAGTGTGGCGCTGTCTAATACGCCGCTCAGTTCCTGTGTGATGGTGGATCAGAATACTGTTGCTGTTGGCTCGTGGGATAATGATATGTAAGTTAATCTTGAATATTGAAAATCTTTAATCTTGAAATAAAAAAATCACTACCCGTTAAGAATGTCCGAATTACACAAAGGTTTACTGGAAGAGTATATGGATATGGTATTATTATGGTGTACTATGTGTATGTAACTAGAAAAAAAATTAAAAGGACGTACATAAGTCAACATATTTTTCGAGTTTTTTTTTCGCTAAATATCTTCAGAATCGTGGTCTGATTGCAACCCCTCAGTTTTCGGTAGTAGTCTTTTTACACGCTGTATCTAATCTATCTATCCTCGTCTGCTTCGATACAGCCGGGTGATCTGTTGCTATCAAATACAAATAATTAATTTAAGTAAACTTAATCTAAGGTACATTTCATAATGGGTTTGGGACTCTCTTATGTATGGAAACTGTGTTATAGAGCCTGGCTCTTTCGTAGTAAATTTTATCAGGAGTCATCATGAAGTATACTATAGAACAAATCAAAGAAAATAATATGCTATGTAAAAAATTATGTGGAAGTAACAATAGTTGTGAGTTGAAATAATTAAATATACATAATAAAGAAAATAATTCAATACGTAATCCCTTATTTTAGTAGTTTATCCTACTACGAGGAGGTAAAGACAAAGCCTAAATAAATAATGTTCTTTTTATTTTCAGATACATTTACGACGTGGAGTACGGAAGGGTGGTTGAAAGCTTTCGTGCACATGACGACTCTGTCAGCTGCCTACTATGGTTACAGAAAGGTAATAACCCTTTAAGTTACTTACACCTTGGACAACATGGGGTACCTACCTATACCTAGTCTGTGAGCCATAACAATAAATATTGATTTATTGTAGTGGGACTATAAACTTTTCGAAAATAATTTAATTATCACATGATTACAATAAGCTACAACAACAGCACCCTTGGTGTTGTTGTAGCGGAAATTGCCAGACGTAAAAAAAGTTACCAGTTCTCAAGAGGCGTGTACATTTCGTTCTAGAACGTCTGCTAATATCTGGAGGTTGTGACGGCGTTGTTCGCGTGTGGGGCAACGTGGGCAGACCGGGACAGGCGCTGCGAGGCTTGAGGGCAGAATTTGATCATGATGGGAAAATCACCAGCCTTACATACAGGTACACTACAATCTAAAACAATGCGCATGGTTGAATACAATAATTGTATTGTATGGATGAATACAAGGTTTAATTATTAAACCTTGTATTCATCCATGCGCATCATTTTGAGATACGAGTGAAAACCCCAAAGTAAAAAATAAATAAATTTAGGGACTTTGTCGTCGCTCCAGCTCACCTTCAAGTTGTCACGACTTTTAGAGCCTCAATATGACACTATTTAATGGGGAACTGTCAAAAAATCTATGCTGGCTCTAATTTTGAGCCAAACTCGAGCATATTTTCTGATAAAATCGCTTAGGCCGTTCACGCACTCTCTGCGCCCACACCCCCTAAAGACCTGCACATCTAGGCGATGTTCATCAGCTGAAACGCTGGCAAATATGACAGCGATATTTGACAGCGTTTCAGCTGATCGCCATCGCCATCGCCTAGATGTGCGCAGGCATTAATGTCCTTTATGTAATAGTATCAGTATTACTAGTTGTAACCAGTATTAACTGACACCATCATTTCGTTTTAGACGTAGACGTCACGAAGTCGACATCATAACCGGAACGAGCGACGGAGAAATCTTTATATGGGATTTTACGAGCAAAACGACTGTGAGCACCATCTCCGTGCATTCTGAAGGCGTCAGCGGCGCGTGCTTCGTATCCGGCGACCGGGTGGTCACCACGAGCGACGGCGGAGACATGACCGTCACTGATCTCAGTGTTCTGCATTCGGTAAGATGTCTTACCTATGTGGGTACATTAATTTATATAGCGTCACGTCAGGGGCAACTGGTGATTACTCATGTCCCTACTGACTGACGGCACTGTAGCGTCCCGTAGGACGCGACAGTGCCTGGGACAGGGTTTTTAAAAGGAATAGGCTAGCCCATAAAACGGTAGGTAAGGTGCCAAAACTTAATTTATGTCTTTCCTGTTCTTTAACCGAGTTCAAATAAAAAAGGAGGTTCTCAATTCGGTTGATTTTTTAATTTCTTATCGCATCGAACCGATTCAGTAAATTATTTTTTTATCTGGAAGGTTATACTTCCAGATTGGTCCTATAGAAATCTTATCAGAATCGGTTTAGCAGTTTGGCTATGAAGTCGTTTTCTTTACTTACATTATTTAGGCGTAGATACGTGGAACTGGTGCCATAATTCTACAAAACCATTTTCGCAATTTTACTGAAAGAAACGAAATTAGAACTTTACACAAACCATGTTTTAACGGACGTGATAAATGTAGATTCAACTCACAATCGCCACACAGAATACCAGCATCAACTGAGCTCAGTCAATTGGCTATGGTCAGTTAATTATTCTCACTTGTATCATCTTGCATTGTCAGGTGTATCAGAAAAGGCTGCCAAGCTCGGTGACAGCGTTGTGTTGGGACGGCAACAACGTGGTTTGGCTGGGCTGCGGAAGAGGCAGGCTGCGAGACTGGAACCTACTCACTGCCACGGAAATAAGCGAACATCACGCCCATACTGGTAACCTACCCCTTACTTATCCTACTTTTTCCACGTAACTTTAATGTACTCGGTAAGATCGAACCAGAAGACGAAACGTAGGATAGGATGGCCAGACAATGTTGTAAAAATGGTGGGAAGCCTGTGGAAGGGGCTAATAATATTTTGTACAATCGACACAACACTATCTAGCCCCAAATTAAGCAGAGCTTGTACTATGGGAACCAGATAGCTGATATAATACTTAAATACATTTTTTTTATAAATACATACTAAAAATACAATATAACACCCAGACAGAGAACAAACATCTGTGTTCACCACACAAATATTTGTTCTCGGTGGGGATCAAACCCACGACCTACGGCTCAGAAGGCAGAGCTACTGCCAACTGAGCTGAGTGGTCAGTCTATAATCTAGCCAAAAAATCTATAAATATGTGTCAAGTGCACGAGAGGAGCCTCTTCGAGGCGCACTTAAAATCCTTTCACCACACTTGGTTCGAAAGAATCAGTGACACGATAAGAAGAAGATCTAGCCATGGACTTTTTGAGGCTGATGATGATGACGCAAATCATGCACTACACACACTATCTATGTCATGGTACTGATTCGGTCTTTATCAAAAAATCAATACTTGAGCTCATATTCCAGAACAAACCTATAACGTTACTAAAACTGGAACTATATACTAGAAAAATATAATCTAAAACTAGCACTGTGACAGTTTCGTTACAAACTTGACAGCAGCATCTCCGAGTAAAGGCCTGCGCACATCTAGACGATGGCGATCAGCTAAAACTTTGACAGCGTTTCACTGATCGCTATCGCAGATCGCTTATATATGAGCAAGGCTTAACTAACAACTGCTGTCACCATTCCCCGTGCCAAGCGTGGTGGCTACCAGAAAATGCCTTCAAATACAGGGGAGGCCTTTGTCCAGTAATAGACTCATTCAAGCTGATCTATTTACATGCCTTACAATATCTGGTCTCTAGCTAACTTATTGACGGTAGTTTTTTAATTACAGTAGTACACAAGGATACGCATCAGACTATGCACTGCTAGCTCTTATGTCCTTGCAGGTAACTTGAGCTGTATCCTACTGTACACAAGGATACAGCTCAAGTTACCTAAAGACTAAGAAAAATGACGCTTAAGAGGACAGAGCTAGTAGTGTATAGTCTGATGCGTATCCTTGTGTACATTTCTAAATTGGCATTGGTTGATGTGATTTTTTTTTTCAGATATCATAAACAGTATTCATTTTGATGCGATCTCGAAGACTGTGATAACGGCGAGTGAGGACAAGACTGTGAAGATATGGCAGTTGACGGAGAACTCTTGACAGCGTCGGTTAGGATAATGCTCTTGATACATCAGTTTAGTGCATTACGCAGTACTATGATATGCATGCAGCTTTACACTAATAGCAGTTTAAAGGCAGCATTTTCTAATTAAATAATGCACAACAGTCTCAATGAGATAAAAATGAATTATCGAATTCGGTCACGTTGTAGAATGATTGCGCATCTTTCGTGATCCGCCTATTCGGTCGTTTTTAGATACGTTCCTACATAAGGCAGTTGCCAGGTAGAAGTGATAACAAGTTTCCTAGAAGTACTCCATATTTAGATGAGTAGGTAAATAAAATACTGGTATTTTAATGATCGCGAAAGTTTGAAAAGGACCGAGTACAGTAGGATACAGCTCAAGTTACCTAAAAACAAAGAAAAATGACGCCTACTGCAAGGACATAAGAGCTAGCAGTGTATAGTCTGAGTGATATGACTGCCGGGCCCGTAAGGAAAAAATCTAGAGCATCGGAAATTATATTAGGGGACTTCAAGTCTTAAAATGCCAATTTGTACTGAAATATTTTAACTTGTTTTTTTCTAAGATGCAACATAATATTTATTTGATCAAAATATTTAGAAAAGCGAGAATTGTTCTCTAAACTCCTACCCGATAACCCTTGAGTGTACAAGATGTGATAAGACCACTCCCAAAAACTTCAGGGTACAAATAGTAGATACCAATCAATGTGAATAACTTTTTCTATGGAACCAACACTGAACGATATGAAATTCTATTGCCTGAGGGTTGTGGCGTTTTATTTACCAAGTGAATTTTATTGCTAGTTGCTCTTCAAAATTGTTGTCTGTGTGCGAAACAGAATATACACTGCAGAAGGGCGAGTCCCAGTGCATTTACAACATTTCGTCTACCAAATGTTGTTTTCGTGTGAGCACGCGTCTTTCTCTTTTGTATGGAAAATTGATGAGACAACAACTCGTTTCGATCGTTTCTATGCGACGTATTTTTGATGTCTCATCTTTTCTCCATAGAATAGAGAGAGACAAATAGGCGAAACTAAATGAAGTGGGACTTGCCCTTCTGAAGACTTTGATAGTTTTACGTTGTCTATTTAACTGCAAGATTATATCGTGTTATAAAAATTACGTAAATACTTGCTGATAGTTTTACGTTGTCTATTTAACTGCAAGATTATATCGTGTTATAAAAATTACGTAAATACTTGCCGTACGTATAAACTTTTGAATGAGCTATCAAAATTGTAGTTTTAAACGTAGTAGTTTTAAGCCAAATTTAGCCAGTATTATTGGAACAATATCATTTTCGTCCTTGTATTATTAAGTTTCTTGTGATATTTTAGTTAGGACCAGATTATATATTTTTAAAATGTAGAAGAGAATCTATGAACAAAATAAACGATATCTGTATTGCCGCAACTAGTTTGTTTTATAATTGATTTAGATCTCTAAGTTAGATTTTTTTACTGTGGTCCTCAAACCACTTACCCCTTTTTATAGTTTTTCTAACACTTCCACAGTGAGAGACACTTCCACAGTGGTAAAAGTGTTTTAGTTTATGCATAGGTACTGTCAATTTATTATTTACAAACAGCCTTTCAATTTACATCTCCAACTCCGTTCACCATTGGGAGTAAAGTGAATGTACGTGCACAGCACGTTTTTGCGAAAAAATGCCGTGACCTCTTATCTAGCACGAGCTTCATGACAGTTAGCCTAGCGTTGGCCCTGTCACGCGATCCTAAGATAAGTACCTAAGAATAAACTAGATTAGCATATTCAAGGACAAAACCTGCACTTTGGAATAAAGAACTCTTAGGTTAGGGTTTGTTGGTGCTCCATTGGTGGTGTATACCTTTGGCTCGTATAGGCTCGTCGGTTTTAGCTCGCCAATGGATCGCCTACTTTAGAGTTCTATAATCATCGCAAAGTCCAGGTTTTGTCCTTGAATATGCTAATCTAGTTTATTCTCAGGGTAGGTACTCTAATTATACTATACCCGTAAATAGGTACTTTAAGCTTAGCAATAGCTTTTAGCGTTAGGGCCGCCCATTATACTTACGCATTAAAATTATATTTAGACTTTAACAGAGAAGATAGTGTGGCACCGATAGCGGGCTCCGTTCGTGCATAAAAAAGGGTCAGGGTCCTCTGCTCACATAGCATAGCCAAAGCAGGTAACCCGCTTACAGGCGGTTGGCTGATCCATACCGGTGGGCGGGGCAAATGGATACGCACGCACACAAAGAAAACCGGCTGAAACTTGTCGGTACCGGCAACCGGGACCGACGCGCTTGCCATTCATTCGCGTTTAATAATTTACCAGCGTAGGGTCTGTGAAAAATGAACATAGAAACATTGATATCCATGGTATACGCCAGGCCACCACTGTGGGATAAGACAAACAAGTTGCGTGGGGACCGAAATGTGATCGATAAGTTTTGGAGGCAGATTAGCCTTGAAATGAAAGAAGATGGTGAGTAACCTACCTATTAGTTCATTGGCTTTCTTTATTTAGCTACTAAGCAAATTTACAATACGTTATAGAAGTCCAAGGCACTCAAAATAATCAATAAAACAATTTCTCTATTGTGCCTTGCTTGCGTCACGCACGGCAATGTCAGCCATCTTTTGGGCATAACATTTTACAGTAGGTTGGTGTTTAAACTGAATTATTTTCTTTATTAGATAAACTTGCCCTTTCCTTAACTAACGGCATTTCGTAAAAAATATAGCACACTCGTATAGTTTTGTCTATAATAAAACAAGCAAATAAACAATAAATTATGTTGTATCGATCGATGTTAAACAAGCTAAGCAGTGTTTCCCTCTTGATTTTTATAATAATGCTTGATTATGAATGAAATGTGTTTTTTACAATTTATAGGCAAATTAATTTTATAATTGGCGTATGTTATATTTGTGTGTGAGTCTAAGTAAATTAAGTAGAAAAAAATAACAAATGATTTTTTTTATTGGTTTTATTAATCTTTAACTAACCTAACGATAAAACTAACTTAGAATTATCGGGCCTGATACGTTGACATTTCTTAGTTAATTTTAAGTTATTTTATTTATGTTGATAAATAGGTAATAAAAAAGATTATGTGAGGTACCCTGCCGAAACCCCAACACCAAGTAGGTAATAGTTGAGTACCTACCTACTATACATGATATTATAATAAAATAGCGCTAGAATAATATTAAATCTAGCGCCTTATGTAAAACGTTGGCAACAATGTGGAGGTTAGTGCTGCCATGATAAGTACAAAATTATTACATAGCTGTGCTTATTTTTCAGAAAGTAAACTAAGAAAAAAATGGAAGTACCTAAGAGATCAGTTTTCAGTGGAACTTGGGAAATTTCCACCAGACGACGACGGATATCGTCCCAAATGGATTCATTTTGACTCGTTGCTTTTTCTCAAAGAAATGGTGAAACCTCGGGAACTCATCAAGAAACCTAAAGGAAAAGTCTCCCGGCGACGACGATCTGTTACATCAGCAGTGGTCTCAGATGACCCAGGTGCTGATTCTTCAGTTGATGGTGATGATGACGATGATGATGACAGTAATAGTGAACACGGCATGTCTTTACTAGAATTGCTAGACCAAGGAGCGACCTCTTCCTCAAAACGAAAGAATTTTGCAGAAGATAATAGCAACGGATCTTCCAAAAAGATAGTTAAATCGTTCAACGTTGTACCACATGAAGATGATGATGATGAGAATCTATTCTTCTTCAAAAGCTTGTTACCCCACGTTCGTAAGATTCCTGATAACAAGATTCTTCTGTTTAGAAATCAAATACAAGAAGTCGTGGAAGAGTTTGCGTACAGAACAGAAAAAGAAGACGTTAAATTATTTTGAGAAATTTAATTGAACAATTAATTATTTAATTGTTCAATTGTTTCTACCTACCAATTGGAAGAATTATCGAAGTAATTCAGTTAAGATATTGTCATTAAAGTTATTTTTACGGGCCTAATAAACGATAATTAGTGTCATTAAAATTAACAGACTTTCAACTGTATTAATAATATTTAAAAACTGATGATAAATTATTTGAAATCATTGTTTTTGGCGAGACCTATAAGTAACAAAGATATCAATATTTTTAAAATAATTGCGTGGCTTGAGAAAATTATAACTTTAAAGCATAATCCCAGAGATGGCAAATCAAGTGATTTTTGTAGTAAAATAATTGGGAAAATTAAGAAGTTTTATTTTTCGACATAGGTACATACCTACTTATTGTTGGTAGGTAGTTTCTAACATTCAATGAAGTATTACATTATCGCGATAAAACAGACAGATAAACACGAAGCATAAACAAGCTTTCATATCCAAACTTCCCCTATACTCGGGAAAATTTAAAATCATCGTTTTACTAGCAACATCCAAGTACATACTCTACCTACAGATGTGTTTATCTCTTGGATGTTTTTTTTAGATTGACTGGCCTCTGAGCTCAGCTCAGTTGGTAGTCTGCCTTCTGCTCCGTAGGTCGCGGGTTCGATCCCCACCGAGAACAAATATTTGTGTGGTGAGCACAGATGTTTGTTCTCTATCTGGGTGTTACCTACTTGTATATTGTATTCTAAGTACTAATGTATTTACAAAAAAATGCATTTAAGTATCATATTAGGTATCAGCTAGGTTAGTAGTTCTCTCTGCTTAATTTGGGGCTAGATGGTGTTGTGTGGATTGTCCACAATATTTATTTATGAATATATTTATTTTCTCGATGAGACTATTTAAGTAATCTGAGCAATGCATACTTCATAAAAGTTGGTTAAAATTATTCTGTCACCAACATTTATCTTTTAATTTCTGCGCATCGGGTATTTTGTAAAGGATAAGGGATTGGTAGGTATGGGTAATGAATTGATAGAATCATTTTTTTGTGGCGATTTATTCTAATTACTTAGTAAATTGTGTCGGACCTACTCCAATTTATGCTTTATATAAACAACTGGCTTAAAATAATGATTTTCAGCCAATGTTTTTAGGAGTGCTCTCCAAAGAATATTTACTCTCTACGAGAGGTGCTGTGTGCTGTCTGTATGAAACTGCAATCAAATGTCATGTGGGTTTTCAATAATTTAGTTACCATTGATTATATTCGTTTTGTTTGAGTATCCAACTAGGTACCTTTTTAGTGCTAGATTCTCGACTTCTGATTTACGTAGCATTTTATCTGAATACTAGTGGCCGCCCGCGGCTTCGCTCGCCCGTTCCCGTTGCTTTTTCGGGATAAAAAGTATCCTATGTCCTTCTCCTGGTTCTAAGCTACCTCCCCACTAATTTTCTGCCAAATCGGTTCCGCCGTTCTTGAGTTATAAATAGTGTAACTAACACGACTTTCTTTTATAAATATAGATTTTTTAACCAGTTTTTTGTTATTTTTCACCACCGAGGTAAATGTACAATTCAGTAATTGATAGGTAGGTAAGGTTGATGCCTGATTTAGATGTTTTAAGAAACGGAAAAAATACTCTATTTCAATTTATTTTACAGTAGTGATTAAATTAAATCATAAATACACAAGTTAGGAATAAAATATGGCACTTATAAATAGGTATACTACGTATGCGAAAGTAAAGAAATCATGTCTTATCTGCTGTTTTGGATTACTAATTAATATAATTAAAAATTCATAAACATGATAATTACTAATTATTGATGATTTAAATACAACAATAAGCTATACAGTAACAGATTCTACCATAGTGTTTTTGATAAGTTCGCCAAAATTTTCCGCAGTCTCCGTGTTATTGCTTTCGGTTAAAGCGGGAGGCTGCGTTTGCAGGTCAGCCACGTCCGGCGTGGCAGGCTCGTTCTGGTCCAAGTTCAGGAGCGTGCTGTGACTGAACCAATTCTCGTCGTTCTCCACGGCTTGCAACTTATTACTAGCTTGATATGGCGGCGTCATGGTTGCGTACTCGCCTTTGACTTCATTATTTACACATTCAACTGGGCTTTTGTACATTTCGTAATGGTTCTGATGCATGTTGTGATATTGTAATGTGCTGTGATCGTGCATGTTAGCTGTCGCTTTGTGCAAGTAGTCTGGCGTATACATGTTGTGGCCGTACTGGCTAAACATACTCATGTGCGAACTGTGGGCAAACTCTTCAAAGCTACTTGCTGAAAAACTGTGCAGACCCTTGAAGTGATTATTATCATTATGCAGATCGTACGTGTAGTTGAGATCACAAGGAAAATGTTGCATGTTATTTGGCATTGCTTCGTAGCCCACCGTACCTGCTGCCGCAGCAGTAAAAGGCGGCCCTTTTCCTTGTAGTATGTTAGAAGTGTATGGATCCACAAGATGGAGATGGTTGCTCGTAGTTTCATAGTGCATGCTGTTCTCGCTGATGTTTCTATGTTCCGTGTTTTCAATTCCGTAACTATAAGTTTGTTGATTGGTTTGGTTCGGCACATTGTTCATATCACAGTGGACGTTACTGAAGTTGCCTGTACTAACACAGGATTCCACTTCAATTCTTGGAGTAAGGCTTATGTCTCTCACTAGCCCATCATCTTGGTTTCTACTGTGATCTATTTCGTAACTGGGGGTTGGTAAACATTGTGGCGGTGTGTTTACATTGTGTACTGATGCCCACTGCCTTTTTACAGCTTCTTGATTGTCTTCGTTTTTCTTTTCAAGACCCACTCTCATAAGGGTGTGAATAAAATGCGTCCTTACTCTTATTGGATTGAATTCAATTCTCCCTGTAGTATTGCTACACCCGTCTCTGGTACATCCACAAGGGAAGTTCAATCGATCGACTTGGCATTTAATGCCACCCAAACTACAAGAACAAGTTTCTGGATTACATGTCCCTTTACACGCACATCCGCAGAATTCTCGCGATGTTCTGATGTCTCTACATTCATCTTTCTCATAACCTTCAATCTTTCTAACTCCGGCTGCGCGTAAGAGAGCTCTCCTTTGCCGAGTAGGTACTGGCTGTAGAAAGTAATAGCTGTCCAAATCGAGCTCTGATTCCGATATGTCACTTGCTTCTTCTTCAGTGTCACTATCTTCACTAGATGATAGCGTGAGTGTACCCTGTAAGGAATGGCGTTCACTTTTTAATTGTTGCAATATTTGTCTATGCAATCGTCTTTGCTCTAAGGCATGTTCGGCTAATGAGAATTTTTGCATATGAGAATGTTCCCACTCCATTCCCAAAGTAGAGCCCCCTTGTGACGGAACACATGAAAATCCTTGGGCCCTAGGAAAATAGTAAACTGTTACATTATCGAATTGGATATTATGTTTCATCTTTTTCAAGTGAGGGGCATCCACGTTTTCTTCAGTAAGTTTACGTTTTAGGTTACTCCTGACGGGAGTTTTTTGTTCAAGGGAGTTATTGCATTCATTGTTTTTACCAATATCTCTACTATTACTGGTGCTGGCACTATTATTATCGGTACCACTGCTTAATTTTAAATTATTTGTGCTGGTAAAAGCAAGATTGAAACTCGATAACTTAATGTCTTCCAAAGTTTCTGGTCCAATTCCGGAATCACTTCCTTCTGATCTGTCTTGAGCATCTTCTTCTCTGTCGGGCACCACACTGTCTGATGGCAAGCTACCTAGAGCAGAATCTTCACTGTCCGCCGATGCACTATCAGTTTTTATATCGTCTATATCACTGAGAGTATCGTTATCGTCTATTTTCACAGCATAATCAACTTTACTGTCACTGCTCTCATAAAACTGAGAGCTGTTACCACTGCCTAGATGATTTTGATCATCGTTTGAACTAAAATCGTCACTATGACTGTCACTGTCACTTTTTTCCTCCTCTTTCGTTAAATATGTATCTGCATCAGCTTTGTCTTCTTCAACGTCGTTGCTTAAGGTAGTTTCATTTTCTTTTCCTTTATCATTTTCATAATCTTGCTGTTCTTTTGTCAGTGGTTGCGTCGAGGAGGCGTCCATGATTGTCTGAAAAGCAAAACAACTAATTTTAATTATGTAGGAACACGTATATTATGTAGTAGGTAAGTACTCTTGTTCATAAATTTTAGTTATTTGAATCGAACATCTACAATATGGGAATTGAATGGTTTGGGTATACTTTGCATACCGCACTGTATCTTGCGTAAATAATATTGGAAGCAGAATATTTACGATTTACGTAGGTTTTAAGTAGATGTTATAATAATAGCAGATAAGTTCAGTAGGTAGGTAGGTATGCCGACTGTGGGCGCTCTAAGGTAAATTTAAAATGTTAAATCTACCTGCACCCGTCTGAACCGAGTGCCCATTATAAATCAAACAAAATGATAACTGAAAACCGGTACCTACCTCTTTCAAAAGTAGCTGTGGCCTCGGAAACTTCACCGGCGTTCGCGAGCTCGACGTTCGATTCTCCAGTCCATCGTGAAACACTCACAATTCGATCATCACGCTAGACATCTCATCATCAATATTTAACTGGTCTGCTAGTCACCAACATACATTTCACAAATTCGTTCACATCACTATTTACACTCAAGCGATTAACACACTATGCTTCACCATCATAAGGTCCACATTTATCATATTCTCGCGCCGTTGTGTTTAACCCTATTTATTTATTTTCTGCTGTATTTTGACAGCGACGTTCCTGGGATAAGGATAGTCTCTTTGTTTGTCTTGTTTGCCAGCAACGTTATCGTATTCGCGTTGATAATCGCCGTTTGAGGTTGGTACTTGATAAAGTATTGAGCGAATTATTATCGTTTTCAAATTACTAAGTATAGAGAGTGGCCGCTCAACTGGCGTTCTCACAGCACAGACAGCTCCCACCTCGCGTAATCGCGTCCGACGACTCAACGACGACGCAGGCCAGTTTTTAACCGCCGGTTTTTAATGTGTATCGGTCACACCCTGGGTGCGCGCGCTGAGGGGTCTTCTGAATTTAGCCGGGTATAGGCTGCGTTGTTCGACGTGACGTCGCCCTGCCTCCCCTCCCCGCGCACCGGCCTTGCGACCCCCCTCCCCTCTGCCCGTGCAACTCGCGCAGGCGCGTTCTGTATCTTGTGAATGCGGTGATACCACACGTGAACATTGAAATACCCCTGTTATTATTATTGCTAGAGCTGCCATCATGATTTTAGTTGTTTGGTACTACAACTGTGTGGGTTTACCAGCTTCATTCGACAGCAAACAAAACTTAAATCCTGATTTGAAGATATATTTATAAAACTATTTTAAATAAGTACTTACACGCCTAGTCATTGTTATTTTAAATGTGACGTTGATAATGACTGGCCTCTCAGCTCAGTTGGTAATGAGTCTGCCTTCTGCGCTGTAGGCCGTAGGTTCGATCCCCACCGAGAAAAAATATTTGACCAACATCAGGGGCCTAATTCTCGAGCCAATCTCGATCATTTTGCAATTTTATCTTATTGCTTCTTTTCGAAGAGAGAATGGATGATTTCCTTGAGTAATTCATCGACGACCTCATCGTTGAAGCCTCGACAGTTACGATATATGGAAAACGTAGAAAAAGTGCGGGGTTGTGCAATGCCAATGTGTATTTAAAATTGCAAAATGATCGAGATCGGCCCGAGAATTAGGCCCCAGGAGCCTAATTCTCGAGCCGACCGAGATTTTCTAAGCGATTATTTTTTTATTGCCATTGCACAACCCCGCACTTTTTCTACGTTTTCCGTATATCGTAGCTGTCGAAGGTTCTACGATGTGGTCGTTGATGAATTACTCAATGAAATCTGCTATTTTCTCTTCGAAAGAAGCAATAAAATAAAATTGCAAAATGATCGAGATCGGCCCGAGAATTAAGCCACAGTATGTTTGTTCTCTGTCTCGGTGTAGGTATTATTGTATTCCAAGTAGGTAATAGGTATACATATTTACAAAAAGTGTACTATGTATTACATCAACTATTTGGTTTCCATCGTACAAGTTTAGGTGCTAAGTTAGATAGTGCTGTGTGGTATGTCCACAATATTTATTTATTTTTTTATGCAGGGGGCTTTGATCGCATAGGGGCCAAATCTAAATTGTTATTAGTTATGGAAAAATGTTGTTCAGAGTTACGGCCTCAATTTCAATAAAAATAAGAACGTAATTTAATAGAAAAACTAGATTTTTCGAGGAATAAGATTTTTATACAATAAAACATTTTCCCGCATATTTTGATTCTCCCCCTGATATAAACAAGTTGTAATGTAATTTATAGGTCTATTGGTCTATTGTTATAAAACTTTTTCATCTTACATCTTACTTGCTCTTTTTATTTTAGAAAATGTGTGCAAATAATCTTTAATTTTCCATTTTGAACCTTACCGGTTAGTCAGACTAAAATCAGCTTAATATTCCGTTTTAAATATACCTAACATTCCATACCTAATCCTTGCTTATTCTCCAAGAAACTCAAGTAAAAAAAACCGCCAAGTGCGAGTCAAACTGGCGCACAAAAGGTTCCGTACCATTGTATAAAAAAACTGCAGAAAAATCATGGCTAATGATAATGACAGCCCCCTTATATATTTATTGTATATTAATTATTTATTGTTAAAATTAATAATAAAACTAAACCATATTCAGTAAATATTTCAAGCGGCTACCATCACGTTTGTTGTATGGGCTCCCTTAAATATTTATTTTATTTTGTTTTGTAGTATTTGTTGTTTTATATAGACAACCGAAATACATAATCTGCGAAAATGTTAACTGTCTAACTATCACGGCTCATGAGATACAGCCTGGTGACAGACGGACAGACAGACCGACTGACTGATGGACAGCGGAGTAACAGGGTCTCGTTTTACCTCTTTGGTACGGAACCTTAAAGTTGATTATTTTTAGAATTCAAGCTATAGCATTTTAGATGCAATCAAGTTCCATTCTAACAAAATTATGTTATATTCTTTAAAAATATTAAAACTAATAATTATGTTATATCTTATAGAAGTGTTGTGTGAATTGTCCACAATAATTATTTACTTATTTAATGTTTTTTTCGCAGAGAAAAACATTGTTGTTACGTTGATTTTTAGTTGTAAAGCGAAAAGTCCATTTTTGGCCTTGTGAGATCCGTATCTGTATTTCAAAAGTCCAAAAACCGACTTTTCACTTCACTTCGACGATACAATGTATGTAGGTGCAATATTACTCAGTCATGTAGACGCAACCACGCAAAACAATAGAGAAACTAGCAACACAGGTTCACAACCTTTTGCTCTTGGCTCGACTCGACAGGTTTCAACCGACATGTACCTACATCTACCAACGTCGAGTTATTAGAGCTCTAAATAATGATATCGGGTAGACATAATTATATTATTATGTAGGTATGTGAATGTACTACTTAGATAGGACTTCTTCTTCCTAATTCGTGAAAAACAACCGACAAAAACCCACAAAATAATCGTGCTCTAGATTAACTAACTGTAAATATTTTGAACATTTTTCGTTCGATGCGTAAGGTAGAATTTATATTTAGAACTACATACCTAGTACATGTATTGTGTACAAGCTATATCGCCATTTTGTTTATCCTCGGAGCAAACGTAGGTGGACATTATGACGTCTAGCTTCGTCAGGGCTCTGAGCGTTCTTCAAATAAATTGGCTCTCGACAGGCATAATACCTACCTAGTAGGTAGGTAGGTGGGCGAGGTGGCTGACTATACTACGTACTAACCAACGTGTACGATAATCAATAGATATTTTCAGGAGGCTTTCGTGGTGGGTGAAAGCGACAACGCGACGCGCGCTTTCTCGCTCTGTCCTGTAATTTTCACAGAACAGACCTAAACTCCAGACTATCTCTTTTAATTTTCAATTTATTAATGTACGTACGCTTACGTCTTACCTACTCGGTTATTGTAAGATTATCGCAATAGCCTTTAGTATATCTTAGGTCCTTGACCTAAACACTCTAATCGATGTTGAATGATTCAAGTAAAACTAATTAATACAGTCTTTGCTAACGAATACAAAAATAAACTATTTTCTCATTAATAAAATATGTCCTACAATAATCATTGCCCAGCAGTCGTGGGACGCTATAGGCTAAGAAAAAAAATCTTATCTAAAACCATTGTCCATTGTAAACTAAAATAATTCCTTTATTTGTCTTGCTCAGGTAACCTCAGACCATTTATTGTTTACAACCGGTTTTCGTTTTTTCGGGCGTCTCTCTTTTCTAACGGTATACTGTGTCAGCACCAGTCCTTGCATAGGGCATAAGCGTATACCTAAACGTAGAGTGGGTAGATAGGTACAATACAATGGCGGTTCCCTATGACGTCTCGTGTCTCTCCGTACCTAGGCACAGGCTAGGCTGCATAAGTAGCTGGATTCATTAATCGTTCTCATGGTAACGAGAAACAAACTGAACTGGATGGTAGTCATTACTAGGTGTTTACATTAAAGACATGGGTTACCATGAATAAATGACATAGTGTGCGGGTGGGTAGGTCGGTGCAGGGTGAGGCGAGGGTGGACGAGGGAGGCAGACAGGGGTAGATTAAATTTCGTACCTCACCGCTGCTTGCTGCCTCGAGCTCGCTTGTATTCATCACAGGGTTGCAATTTGCTTCCCGGTAAATTTTAGTTTACAATAAACATAAACATAAACATAAATTTATTTCACCAAAAATTAGTTGCTACCTAAAATACGAACATTTCTAGAATATAAGTATCTATATTTAATGCCTAACCTAAGATATTATAGAATAATAATAACAGTTGAACCAGTTAAGTGTATAGTTTTAGGTGGCTACTTACTTAACAGTAGTTTAGGTAACTTTCCGAGGTAGGGATCAAAAAAACCAAGCTAGGTTGTAAAAACCGTGTTATGGTTTTTGATGCCTCCCTTTGACCGTCACGTTTACAAAAACATAAAAACGGTTCATTTTAGGTTATTAGAAAATAATTTCAGGAAAACAAAAAAATACAATTAGTTATAAAAGTAGTAATAAATTGGCCTACCCAAGTACATATATAATAAGAAAAAACCTTTTCCATGCAAGAGTTTTGTACTACAATAGTGAATTTCCGTGTTTTGAAGTTCCGACCCCAACTTGCAATTTAATTACATACTTTGAATTATTTTAAAAGATCTACAAATTTTTGAGACTCTCATAGATATTCAAAATAAATAATGAGTGTCTTTTTGTTTCAGCTGGCTTGTAGGGTTCTGCATTTCAATAAGATATGCTTATACTTATGTACCCAGTTTCGCCATGTCCGTCTGTCTGTCCAGTTCTTCGACGACTTCCGTACGTTGAGCCGTTGCTTACTCGCAGACAGTTCAGTCGCTAAAATTTTCCATGGTAACCCACGTTATGAGGACCACGCGCTCCACTGAGCGTCTATGGTCGTGGCTTGATTTGGTAGAGTCCTTTGTCTTAAAGTTAAGCTAAAGTAACACTTTTCGATTCGTTTCGATTATGATACTCGTTATTTTTGCTAGCTGGTAGAATACTAATAATACACTTCTGCCTGTGCATTTTATGGGGGGTGGGCATTGAATGTTTATTTTCTTGCATTCCCCTCTATCAGCCGTCATCATATTTCATCGTCATCTTTTTATCCATGCCGTCTTTCACACAATTCATCCATCATTCCTTTACTTGGGCTTACCTACCTCTACCAATATATCCACCAAAATTCTTACTCATCACTCTCCTTAGGGGCGTATTTACCCTTAGGCCAAGAGGGCCATGGCCCGGGGCGGCAGGCTGCGAGGGGCGGCGTAAGCCGCCCCTTGTTCATATTCGTGCGCCTTTTTTTACTTTACATCATCATTATCCACAGCCCGACTTTACCCACTGCTGGGTGTAGGCCACCCTTAGTTTGAGCCATCTACCTCGATCCTGTGCCAGTCTAAGCCATTGCCGCCCCACGACCCTGAATATATCTGACTTTACATCCCTGAAGCAATTTTAAAAAGCCTACTAACCAAAACTAACCTCGTTCGTCGAAAAAAAATATTTTTTTAAATCGGCTCACAATAGACGAAGTTATGCGGTAACAAACATTAAAAGTAATAATAAAAAAATACAACCGAATTGAGAACCTCCTCTTTTTTGATTGGAAGTCGGTTAAAAAAAAATCCCGATAATTTATGGGGCGGCATATCTTTTAGGCCCGGGGCGCCAAATCTTTAAATACGCCTCTGCTCTCCTGGTCACATGACTTTCATCCCTCCTTAATCAGGCCTCATAATGTTTATCCCAATAATATCATAAATGCGCGTAATGGGATAACGGGGCTAGCGAAGCCGCGGGCAGCCGCTAGTTTCCTTTATAAAGTGGCAACATTTAGGTTTTTGCGCTGTAATAATTATCTACTTTTACGTTATAAGTTCGTAATGTAGGATTGTAGGAAGACCATGTAGTAATGCAACCGGTTGCGTTATTCCTTACTGCCTGCCTGTGTTGAGCAACGAATTATCGAACTTCAGTCTCAAGCCCGTATTCAGAAACAATGATTGAGTCTGAGTCGAGCCTCAAGCATATATTTTTGTCATTTTTCAATGGAGAACTGTCCAAAAACCTGTGCCTGAGTCGAGCCTCAAGCATAGATTTTCAGCATTTTCAGTGAAGAACTGTCAAAAATCTGTGCTTGAGTCTGTCGAACCTCATGCATAGATTTTTGTCATTTTTCAATGGAGAACTGTCCTGTGCTTGAGTCTCTACTCAGACTCAAGCAATGTTTCTGAATCCCTCCCTTAGTGTGTTTACAGATTAATTCTATTAAAGACGCGCAGGTATAACAGTATTTCGTCGCTAAAGAACTATTCAAACAGCCTTAAAACGTATCCTCTGTAGACCAAGAAACGTTTTGAGTGAATAAGATGCCCATTACCGTAATGTTAGCGCAGGATACTTGACTCCCCATGTCTACGCGTCTTCACTCTGTCTACGTCTGGGTGAAGAGATTCTAAATCGTCTCCCTTCCTGGCAATGGCCCAATAACCGAGGTCCATACCCTTTTTTTGTATGGCTAAGCGGCCTCTGCCCTCGCATGTGGCCCGGTAACGGCATTCGTCAGACGATAATAGCATAATTTTTTGTCATCCGAAAAATATTATCAGTACAAGCAAGCTCGTGCAAACCAGTTTTGATGTAGCAATATGACGCTGAAGCGTACCTTCTACGTCATTGTCATAAATGTCACGCGATTATAATCGAATAAAGAGCGTGCGCTCAAAAACGCCTAACCTGTAAACACCCTTATTTCCCAGAGGGTTTTTCATTTACCGCAATTACGCCTACGTCAGAAAAGTCCGCCTTTCTTCACAGTATTTAGGGTTTTACCATCGTCGATGGCTTTGACGGTACTTAGCAGCGCCCCAGGCCCACATTAACATTTTTCAAATGTTTTATCTTGAATTGTCAAAGTTAAGATGCAAACGAATCATCGTGTTCTTTTTTACCTACTCCTTTCATTTTACTTTGAAATGTCGCTGTTTACAAATAACTCAAAAAACTTTAGTGCATCATCATCATACAATTCCCACGTGTAGAAAAGCAGGATCTGAGTCAGGACTATTTTCAACCGAGAATGGGTCGCTAGCCATCCACACGAGCCCGAGCATTTTGAAAGTCATTGTTCTATCATGATTAAAGATTATGGTTAGTTTAATTTTCTTGTGTTCTTCAACATAACATGGCATTGTACTTCTCACTGGCACATTTGAAAGATATAAAATCATTCAACTTATTTATCGATAATCGAGATTAGCAAAAAAAATGTTTTGATATATACTAACACGTTTTCCTACTTAATCAGTTAGGTCAACTTGCCTAATTATTATTGTAGTTGTGGTCTGTAATTGTTCAAGTTTTCACTTCCGTCGGCATTCCCAGAGTGCCACGATTTTTTTAAAGATTTTCCGAGTGATTTTCCGAGTGATTTTCCTAGTGACGGGAAATTCGAATTACGTTAGAGACCATGCACACGAGCAGCTTGACAAATACGCTGGCCGTATAGTATAGATAAGCCTTTAAGCTATAGACAGGGCTTTGTGGTACACAACACACCTAGAGCCTAAAATTCTAATTATAATGTTGCTACAATAAAACCCAATCATAATTACAGCAGTAAATAGGAAGTATTTAGTATTCTGAACCCTGTTTATTCTATGTCAATAATTTGACTGTGAAAACTGGTGGAGTGGAGACCCACAAAAAAATAAGGAGCTCTCATTTAAAAGGAAAGTGGTACCACTTATCTAGGAAGAGTGGAGTCGTTGATAGAGCCAATTTCGTCTGCGAAGAAATTACATGCAGTTGCTATGTAGGAGCGTAAAGTAGAGTAGGCTAGGCCTAGGCCTCTACATAATACAGACGCGGCTATCGACCTCGACAAAGTAGGTGTATTAGCAGTGCCATCTATCGAAGTACCGTGGAACTGAGTTGTACCTTGGTTGCTCTATTGTTTTGTGTTTTTCTTAGTTTATGAAGCATGGTTCTATGTTCTGCCGATCCGAGGCGCTTTTAGGGTATTTTGAAACTATTTATTTCATGCGTCATAGTATTATTATTCATTTATTTCTTCAAGGTTCTACTTATATAGGCCCAGTTATAATATAAGCATTTGCGTAAATCAAAACCCAGAAAGTAATTATTGGCTACGCATGTGAAATATGAGAGAGAGAATAAGAACACATGTGATAGGTTCGTTTATTTATTATTTTAATGGTATTCTAATCACAATAATTGAAATAATCACAATTCATTTTGACTTCAGCAAATCCATACATTTCGATCTTTATATGTACTTACTAAGTAAAAGTTAGGTTGCTCAAAAGACATCCATATTTTTGGTGAACCGTTTGCACATTCCTAGTGGTTCTACTCTATGTAGGTACGTTCTTTATTAATTTACCTATTAGGAAGAAAAAATGTGAGCAAGAAACATTACTGTAGTAACCACTGCCTAATGATATTACTCAAGTAGCTACTTTTATGTTTTTATCTTACCCGAAATACGGTGTTTTTTTTACTAGCTTTTTAAACACTATAGATTACCTTAAAAATATATTAAAATTAACTTACTCGTAGCTATAATACTCATTCGGTAATGATGTAAATATAATGTACATTTTGATTTACCATTATTATTGTTAATCTTATATTAATAAATAATTTCGTAGTCCACTGCTCTCCGTTTTTTATACATTTTCAGAGAGCCTTAATTTTTTATATTAAATAATTTTATAGCCACATAATCATCATCAATCAATTTCATATACTTAATCAAAGTTACGTTATTATGTTACCTGCTAACACAACTATAAAGGACAGCATCAATACTCAATACGTTTATTGCTTTACACATGGTTTAGTTTGTACATGCATAGTTCATAAGTGGGTATCAGTGATACCCATGCAGAGTCCATGTGATACCGTATCCCATTGACCCTGCATGGGGCCAAGGCATGGGGCATAGCAAACATGGAGGCAGGCGGAAGTCATAAGGTAGGTAGGTAAGGTAGATATCGATCAACATGCAGTTTTCAATCAGAGATGAATGTTAATTAACAAGATCAACGTCATCTGCAAATCTATAAATATAAAAGAAAGTCGTGTCAGTAACACTATTGTTGTGAACCGGTTTAGCTGAAAATTGGTGGGGGTTAGGACCAGGAGATAGATATAGGGTACCTTCATCCCGAAAAGTAACGGGAACGGGGCAAGCAAAGCCGCGGGTGGCCGCTAGTAACTTATAAAATAAGTAGCATACCTAATAATCGAGATTTTTTACATAATTCTATTTTTTTTATTTTCGAGAATAAAAACACCATTGATCAAATATTATTTTATAAGTTACTAGCGGCCGCTCGCGGCTTTGCTCACCCCGTTCCCGTCACTTTGAATATAGTTCAAAATAACGTATTCGTGAAACACGTTTCTATACTGAAATACACCCTTTAGTATCGGAGAAGGTTTTTGTTACATACCTACTGTGTATAAAAAAGTTATAAGTTAAATATGAAGTAAGCATGTAATATAAATGTATTTTAACACTACTTTCTTAGGTAGTTCTTAATAGCTACTTATATAATTTTTGGCACGTGAGCTCCACAGTTTTTTCATATATTTACATTTCTTAGACTATAATATTAAAACTACAAAACATATAGGTAGTTTTGTTTAAAACTAAATAAATGTACACTACAGCAAATAGTGAGCATATATTTTTTGCATAATTATGAGCACAAAATTTAATTGTAATTTCTCAATAAAAATACATAATAATAATAAATATTGTAGACCATTCCCACAACTAACTATCTAGCCCCAAACTTGCGAGCTTGTTACCTACTTGTAAGCTATAAATATAATAAATACTTAGAATACAATATAACACCCAGTCAGAGAACTATAACATAAGTATATATCTAACCACTCAATTATTTGTTGTCAGTGAAATTCGAACCCGCACCTTCCAGCGGAAAAGGCAGTGCTACTACCGATTGAGCTGTGAGGGGTGTGAGGGGTGTAAAGGAATGCTTCGTATTTCTCAAAGTCCTAGAACTTACCCTGCGGGCCTAATTCTCGGTTCATCTCGATTATTTTGCAATTTTATTTTATTGCTTCTTTTCGAATAGAGAATGGGTGATTTCCTTGAGTAATTCATCGATGACCTCAACGTAGAAGCCTCGACAGCTACGATATACGGAAAACGTAGAAAAAGTGCTAAAAAGTCGAAAAGAAGCAATAAAATAAAATTGCAAAATGATCGAGATCGGCCCGAGAATTAGGCTCCAGGGGGCTAATTCTCGGGCCGATCTCGATCATTTTGAAATTTTATTTTATTGCTTCTTTTCGAAGGGGGAATGGATAAGTTCCTTGAGTAATTCTTACACGACCTCTTCGTAAAAGCCTCGACAACTACGGTATACGGAAAACGTACAAAAATTGCGGGGTTGTGAAAAAAAGCAATAAAATAAAATTTCAAAATGATCGAGATCGGCCCGAGAATTAGCCCCCTGGTTGGTACGTGCTAAGTGCATAATATAAAACATATTAATTTATAAGTTGTTTTTATATTTCCTAGCCGGTATCTATGCATAAAAATGGGCATAAAGTTTGAATGAACTTAGTACATCTACCTAAATAATCCGAGTTTTAAATTGTAATGTAATTTCACAATAATCATCATTTTCGGCCCGCATCTACCCCCGGCTGATGGGTAGGTATCTTCTTCTTGCGGTATCTTATAGGTATAGGGCTCGAGTATACATTTTCAAAATAAATAAATAAATTTTATAACTAACCTAATACTAATTTGGCACTTTTTCTCCACAGTGTTTTTTTTTATATTTACATTTCTTAGATTACAAAATATTACCAAAAGTTTGAACGTTTTCAAACAGTTACTACCAACTGTATATTTCCATTTGTGCATAACATAGAGTGAGCAGGTATATTTGCATAATAATAACCACAAACTTTTAAAATCTATCCTAAGATAGTATCCAGAGAGTAGCAGAGATAGTAGCAGTTATTCTCACACCTCTAGCAGTAGGTAGAGATGAGAGAATAACTGCTAGAGTAGGTTTTTTTAACTGCTAGAGTAGATTCCTGAAATGATGCATGAGTTTAAAAAGATTTTTACATATTATGCACTGCATCATAATCATTTTCTTATCTTTATCTCACTTCATGTGGGGTCATCACAACAGGTTTTCGTTCTCCACTCTCCTCTATTAGCCGTTATTGCAGCAGCCACTCTTTTCTTACCCATGTCATCCTTCACACAATCCATCCATCTTTTCTTTGGACTACCTCTCATTACCCATCCTCACGTATTGAACATTATAATTACCAGCACGTGAGACTGATAAACCTGATGGACTCAGGGCAGTGCATCATAGGGTACGCTCTGGACGTGTGTGGCCTACATGGCATTGTTTTGTTATAGGTGATGGTTACCATCTAAACAACAGGTAGACCAAATGCTTGTTCCATCAGCTAGACCTATTTATAAAAAAAATTGACTAGCTACTTGAGTAATATTTTAAGACAGTAATCAAGTTATAAAAAACTATAAAAGAAATGCCCAATTACAAACCTTAATAAATAATTATTAAATACATCACCTTATAATTATTAAATAACTCTATCACATTAAATAATAATAATTTAAGACTCAATTCAACAGTTTTTACTAAAGCTAGATATTGTATAAAAGAATACCATTGGTTGCTACAGATCACAATTGATGCCATATCCGGTCAAACTCAAATTTTAGCTTATTTATTAGTACATCGATATAATAGGACTAAATACGACACAAAAACCTACTGAGTACTATGTTGGACGAGATCGTAGCTACTACACAAAAATTACTTAAGTTAAGATGAGCACAAAATTGAATACTTATCTTGAAAATTACTTAGCCTTACACACAGTTTATAAAGTTTATTTATACCTAAATATTAGCTGTATAGCTAACGAGACTAGAATATCAACCGCTTTTATACTTCCGTCATTATGTGTAGGTAGTATTTGTTACATGCACCTAATGCTTCCATGCCAGACTGACGCCAACAGAAAGTAACCGAGTCAAGTGTTTGAATGTTATAAACAAAGAAGTAAAAGACAATAAATTAAAATAAAAGAAGTTTCTGATAATCATATTTTTTTCTAATATTTGTATTACGTTAAGAGAGAGAAGTTATTAAGCATAAATGTAACCAAAGTAGGTGAATTTGAATTTGCTGACCTAAATTTATTACCTCTGTTTTAACCGTCTTCAAAAAAGAGGGTATTCCAAAGGCTAAATGAACAAAGAACAACATTTGGCTGAACTCCTCATGATGTCAATCTTGCACAAAAGATGGATAAAAATCACATGACTCGCGGTTCAAAGGTTCAATTTTGATGGGCATATCTCAAGATGGCGGGTCTGGTGGCGCTGGTGGTCCAAGGTCGAAGTTAGGTGGCTGGAGGAGTTTAGCTGCTGCAGGCAGGCACGTGATGTCAAAACCTGGTGGTGGAACGATACCAGCAGCTGTCATTGTTCCTTGGAGATACGCTACCACTCTGGAAAATTTCAAGAACAAAGTATAGGTTACCACCTTTTCTAATTCTAATTCTAATTGATTTGGGGAAATAAGCTCTGCACTGACGTCCCGCGATGGGGTGTATTGTGCATTGTCCCCCTGCTAACTGCACCCCAGCCAGCCCAGACGGAGTAGGACTTTGGGTTGGTGGCAGCAATGTTCTAGTGAACCGTATGGTGATACGGATGTGGATGTGGAGGGACAAGACTCAATAAGTTCCTTGAGCCCTGTCTTTGGACCTCGCTTCTTCTGTTGCGGAGCAGTGCAGTATTTTACCACCTTACTTGCATATATTTTTGCAGAGGTTAATATTTTATTATATTTTGTACCTTCTCAGTTCCTCGAGAGCGCTGGCCTGCATCATTATGTAGTTCTTCGCAAGAAGCAGCGTCGCAATCTTCGATAGCTTTCTGACGGATGGCGAGTGGGCGTAAGGAATCACCCCTCTGAGCTCGTCCAGGGCATCATTCTACAAAATACACCAAGGTATTTTAAAACATTTTTCTGCATAGTGAAGATGTTAATCTTTGTAATGTACTGACTCAACCGAGATGTTGAAGTTTCATCAAGAATTTTAAAAGCATGGAAATTCTTAAATTTGTATTGGTTTATAAATGGAATACTGTCTATTTTTGATGTGTTTGGAAGTTTGATTGATTTCTTCCATTACTCTGTGGATTACATCAACATTAACATTGTTGCTGTAACTAATGGTGTTAATTTTAAACCATGACCCTAAACACAAGTCAGTAGGTAGGTACAAAGGCAGCTAATTTCGTAATGTTTGTTTCCTTGAATGATTTTTTTAATTGCTCATAGCATTACTACCAATATCTGCTAGACTTCGAGGTTCTTACTCTAAAATAAAATCGAGGGTACGTAAGCAATATAACTATTATTTTGTCTACGTACCAAATCGTGCATTCTTCGCCGTTCTCTTGCATTTATATTCAGTCGTACGGTTTTCCCCTGTCGCATCTTCTGCTTCGATTTATCATTGAGAGGCCTGAAATCAACAACATTCGAATTTTAGTTTTAAAGCGACCGACGGCTTATTATCCGACGGAGATTAACCTAATATTGTGGGAGCAAAGACCTCAAGTCTTTTGTTTATTTTTCTGTTTATTGGTATTTAGTAACCTTAAACCCCTGAAAACTGCAAGTTATCTCGTTCTTTGTTTCAAATTCCAGTCCTATGATACAATTACCCAGAAAGATTCTCGAAATAGACTCCCTACAAGTCTGTACAACAGAGTTATAAGTATGCTTTTACAAAAAGCACACTATATTCTATTGAACATTATTTATGTGACAATTTTGATTCCTGATATTCATTACTTATAATAAGCTGAATACTTTTTTGCCTCATTTTATATTCTTTGGAATTTTAATTTGCTGTGTTAATTTATTTTTGTAAAATAATTGCATGCTTTAAATAGCTTATGATGACTGAACTACCTATATTAATTTTAATTTAACATGCATACACACCAAACCATTTTCACAATAAATGAATTATGATTATGATTAAAACTTAAAACATAGATGCTATTGACCCTGCAGAGAATCAAGAATTGAATTGAATTGTTTGATACAAATCCAGTGCTAAATCGATTGATGCGATTGAAACTGAGAATGGACAAGGGTGAGCAATGATGTACGACGGAACAAGTGATACGATTTTCAAACAACAATGCGATTCGCAACGGTAGGGTGTTTTGGAAGGGAGCGTTTTGTGCGACATTTTAGCTATTATTGCGTTCGTGTAAGGTGCTTTTTCACATACCTTTTTGTAAATTGCTGAGTAATACATATTCATACGTGATTCTAATAAGAAATTATGGCAAAATGAATATATATATTTGATGGCCTTCTCTAGGCTCAACAAATAAAAATTCAATAGGAACACAATGAAAATGAAAAATATAGAAATTGCATTACACTATAGTAGATAATGATGTGTAAGACGTTTATTATTTACTTGCGGGGTGATTGCGTATCTTTTGTTGCAATCAAAACCTAGTCGCATCTGTCAATTAGGACATGATTTTGAACTTTGATTGCAATGAAAAACAGATACAAACAAAACCCATCCTTGTCAAGAAACAATTGCAACACGATGTAATGTTGACGTAAATGAAATAACTATATGAACTTGAATTTGCAAAACTATTATAGCAGTAAATAGATAGATAGCGGTTGAAAAATTATGGCAACGAGATACGTGATCGCTGTTCCTTGTTAGTATCATTTATTTGTTAGCATAAAACTTTTGATAGCAACAGAATTACACAATCACCCGGCTGGTACTTAAGTATACTTTAGAGGTGGTTAAATTAGGTATATGAAGCATTTTGATTTGTGCGCTGTATAAGTTTAATGAATTATTTAATAATACTAATATGCTTATTACCGATAAATTACTATGTGAGAGTAAATTGCGGTCGAAATGGGTAGTTCTTGCGCTAGGGTGCTATTGTTCTATTGTGCCCAGATGTGCACTGATTTTGAAGTGCATTTGTTTATAACCCCTACCTTAGGGTGAACATGTGGGGTAAGTGCAAGTTACTCTCGTACGTATGTCACTCAAACGTATGATTAATATTCGTTTAAATTGTAAAACTTTTATAAGTATTAAAATAAAAATTAGCTTAACGAAGCAATTTCAAAATTCAAGTAATGTATAAGACAAACCAATTTATAAATAAATGTATCAATAAAATTTATAATATTAGTTTTTTTATTTGACATTAAAATCAAAGCTTTGTGTTTGAGATACTCTGGAGCAAAATTCAACCCTTATAATAATAAAAAATCTTCAAGTTATAATATTACTGGTATTCAAGTGTCGTCAAGCTTATTTATTGTTCTTTCTCTTCTTTATTTGATCAATAAAAATTTGCGACTAAGAAAAACTCATAAGAAAAACTATTTCACCAACTTTGGAACGGTTTTTGGCCTTTCTGCGATACGAATCTGAAAGGTTCGGTTTGGTTTGTATGTTGCCAAAATGATGTATGAAAACATTATTCAAAAAACTTTCTGCTGCTTTGGGAACAATAAGAGCCAATGCTCGAAGAGTTTATTCGATTGTTTCTTTGTGTATGAGTTCAACTATCAGCCATTTTAATGACCAAAGTAATCTACAATGCCCTGTTTGAGGACAGCAACGCAGAGCGCATGCGTCCCATTTCAAAACAATATGTTGCCGGTAACGATTCGCCTACGTCACTGTTGTTTAACCTAAATCTTGCTAAAAACCACTGAAATACACGTTATTTTTACATTTAGATGCCATTTTACACAAAGATATTCTTCTTCGAGCCTTAGTTGGCTTTTAATTTCATTGAAAACTCCTTATAATCAACAAAAAAGCCAGATTTTCGTCCTTGAGTTGATCTGTAAAGAACTACAAACTTAGATGTTATTACCTTTGACCATAGCTGGTGCCTGGTTCAGGCTGGTTCTCGTCGGTCGGGTAGCAGTGCTGAGGCGGCGGAGGCTGTCCTCCCTGCATATAGAATCCTCCCAGTCCCACAGCCCCCAGAGGCGTTCTCCTCCCCGGCACCGACTGCGGAGGAGACACCGACTCCACCGGCACTCCTTCCCACGTCCTGCGACCTTCCATTCTGATAAAAAACTATAACATTTAAATAAAAAAATAAAACGCGGTGGTCTCAGTAGCGGCCGAGATGACAGTGCAGCGTCGACTGGTCCACGGATCGATTGAATCACGCAGATGGGGTGCGCACCCCTCTCGTTTCGCTCATTGTTCCCGAATCTGATTTATTTCAGCGGGCGGACCGGCCGGCGACAAAACTCATAAATATCGACTAATAATTAGGTTATCAACCATTATTATAAATAAAAATATCATATACGCAGAACATTAGTAAAATGTTGCACGTTTAAAAATGAATGAAAAACTAGATACTATAAGTAACACATTTTTTAATCTCAATAATCATCATTAAATCTTCGAAACTATACAAGATCTCGGTCTTGGTCTGTGATGGGGCACAAGCGCTATTGAGAGGTTTAATAATTAAATGAACTGACTTTGAAAAGAAATAAAATTTCTTAACATATATATTTTTTATAAGAGTAGATGTTTTATTCAAATTCTTTCATTATACATATTTATTCCTAACTAATACTTATACAAATTGAGAAAGTTATTCAGTTGTAGGAAGTAGGTTAGTCCAAATAACTGCTAAGATTAAAACATCGGCGTCCATCACTGCCCGATAGATATATAGACCAACTACGTATCATCATTTTTTGTGAGTGAGATAACGTGATTTCCCGATGCTATTGCCAAGAATGCCTATAGGAGATTATCTTGTAATTTGCCCTCCTTTTTCTTCGCAACATATTATATTTACTTTCGTAAAGAGGTGCTTATATCAATTTATCTTAAGATTAAGCTCGATTTATGTCTACTGAATGACCATTATGTTAACCTAGTACTAAAACGTCCATCCGGCTACGTAAATTTTGATAAAAGGAATCTTTGATACCTACTACAAAAATCACTTTCGGTCATTAACCTATAGCGACTCGATTTTTCTTTCATCACTCTGGTTTGAAAGACCTAGTGCCACGATAAGAAGAAGAAGCGTTTTGATGATTATGCGTTGTATGTTATTAGGTATGTAATTCACAAATTCATAAGGAATTTACAACTTAGAACTGAAGCTTAATGCCTGCAAGGCTTGTTCACGTTTTTTAGAAATATCTTATTTGTCATCCCACAATTTTTGTGATGTCCAAACTTATTGCTTATTTTATTTGAATCCTCGTGAATAGTAAAGGTAAGAATGAATAAAAAATGTGTTCGTGTAATGAAACGTATATTTCAATTAAAGCTATCAATTAAAACTATTTACACTTATTCCAATCAGTTCCGACTTTTCAGCAGTCTCCATAACAATTTACAATATTTACATTCCTTCTTGTAATTCCACCGATGCACTCTAATAGCCATGTCGAGTAAATCGATAGGTATAATAGATAGGTATTGATTGACAGATAGGTACTGCCCTGCTATTCCTGGAACACGACTCGTTCTAGTAATCACTGAATCCGCGTTCGATTTTTAAGTTTTTTGAAACGCGATAAATTTTTTTATAACTTGAGAATCTGACTTCATGACCAAACTGAATCGATTTTCATGGACTTTCTATGGTACCAATTTGGAAGTATTAATTACGATTCAGATAAAAATGAAAATATTTCTTCAAATCAACAAAAATTAAAGAATACAACCGAATTGAGAACCTCCGCTTTTTTTATTTGTAGTCTGTTTAATAAGTTGTAAACTAGCATCGGATTCAGCGATCGTTTGAAGGAATTGTGTTGCAGGAATAGACCGTCAGGATACAATAAACTTTCATTTAAAACAATTTTCAAGGTAAAAATACATTAAACCTGTCTTGAAGCCTCCTGGCTACTAGAATGAACGATTCACAAACATACCAATTACAACTATGGAATTTATTTATTCTTTTTAATATTAATACTATAATTTTATAATTCCCAACTTATCAATTCGCTTCTCCGAAACAATCCAACTTTGAAAATGACATGTCTTTTTACAGCCCCCTACCCTATATGACTAGATGTGACTAAAATGTGATATTTTTATTTACTTATAATATTGAAATATTTATTAGAATTTGAATTTAAAACAGTATTATGTATCACACAATTTGACTAAATTTACAGATCATTATAAAAAAATTAGCTTAAACATCCATTTTGAAAAGCTTCTAAACATCAACAATTAATACTTTCTTTTAAAGTGAGCTGAGGCTGCTATTTCTCTAATAAATATATGAAAGCTACCAGTCTACAGAAGACTTAAGACTTACCTACTGTGTAAAAGTAGAAAAAGTTAGAAAAATCATCTAAAGATGCGTAAAAAGTTAGGCCATTACTGTGCTTTTAAATTGTTGTTTATCAACTTTTAATCTCGATGTGGTAGCAAATTTATATTTCATAGCATTGCACGGTAATTTATGTACATTCGCTAGCATAGGTAAATGCCGACATGATTTTATTTACAACATTCAAAATGAGTATTTTCATAGAATTTAAAAATCCCTAATAACAATTCAATTAAGTACGTATAATAAATATTGGCACAATTTTGAGAAACGTGACAAGATCTTTTTTCTAGCATTCGTTCACTCGAACTATCTTGGAATTCTCTCGTGCATTTTTTGTAGCCATGCAAGTAAGAATACAACGGTGTCGATCGCTGTCTTATACTCCTGCCAAAGCTTTAGCTCTAACTTCACAATTGCTTACGCTAACTTAAATTATGACTAGTTTTCTCTTTGGTTAGAGTCCATTATCACTTTGCTTTATAAACACATTCCACCAGCTTTATCCACCGTCCACCATTGACGTCATAGAATTTAAAACCACTAATAACATTTAGTAAAACACGAATATTTATCAGATATAAATTCTACACATAAACGTTGGAAACGTATCTACATACTCCTCTGATCTTCTAATTAATACTAAAAGTACTTATTACGTCAGTTTAACGTTACTCTCTGACCTATTGGGCAGATCCTAAAAATCGCCACTTATTGTTTGAAAACACTCGAAATATTTAAATATATCAACGACAATAATATGACCTGTAAAACATTCTGTTCTTAGATTAATAACCAAGCTACGAGCATTGGGAGTTGAACACTGCCATGAAATAGAAGTCTCCTGAAAGTGATGACATCCATAATAAAAAAAAGCAGCCAAGTGCGAGTCGGACTCGCCCATGAAGGGTTCCGTAGCACGACGAACTACAAGAACCTTTATATTATGTTACTTGATGTAACATAATAAGGTTCTTGTAGTTCGTCGAAAGGTAAATTGCGGTTTACGGTGTATGACGTATAAAAAAAAAACTACTGACTAGATCTCGTTCAAACCAAAAATCGTTGGAAGTTTACATAGTAATGTACAACATATATTTTTTTTAGTATTATCATTCTCTTACTTTAGAAGTTAGAGGGGGGGGGACCAACTTTTTTCCACTTTGGAAGTGTCTCTCGCGCAAACAATTCAGTTTAGAAAAAAACTATATTAAAAACCTCAACATCATTTTTGAAGACCTATTCATAGATACCCCACACGTATGGGTTCGATGAAAAAAAAATTTTTGAGTTTCAGTTTCAAGTATGGGGACCCCTGAAATTTATAGTTTTTTTTTTATTTTTATGTTAAATTCTTAATGCGGTTCACAGAATACATCTATTCACCAAGTTTCATCAGTCTAGCTCTTACAGTTTCGGAGAAAAATGGCTGTGACATACGGACGGACAGACAGACAGACAGACAGACAGACAGACAGACAGACATGACGAATCTATAAGGGTTCCGTTTTTGCCATTTGGCTACGGAACCCTAAAAATGCCAGATAGCGCTTTATAACTTGATCAAAATACATAACATGAGTTAAAAGTGCATACAACATCAATATCTTAACTTAGCTCTAACTTTCCAATAATTTATACCTTAAAAGTTAATCAGGTGAAAGATGTTTACATGCGCTACGTTTCCAAAATATGATGACCTAGTTTGAAATGGTTCACGATTTCAATGAAACTTATAGAAGTTTATATAATGGTGGTGGATAGTTGTGAGTCGTAGCGAGTGGGCACGGGCAGGCAGGCGAGCCAGGCGGCTCCCGCGAGGCATCAGCGCGCGCGATGCGCAGGCGCGGCCGCCGGTCAGGGCGCCGCCGCCGCCAGCGGGGGGCGAGTGGGCGCGGGCACGCGGGGGCATGCCACCACGGAGCCACTGCGGTTCGTCTGGTTGTTACTTGTGCCACCTGCAGGACAAACACTAGGAATTAGAACAGGCTAAAAGAAGCAATTTAGAGAAATTTGAAAAACTGTGGGAACCAAGTCGTTCCTTGTTTGTTGTTCTAGACTTATTTTCCTTTTTCCCGTGGAAATGATATCTAGATTCACCTAGCTTTAAAAATTTAAAGTATTTTTTTCAAAGTCAAATTCAGAGTATTGGCTTCTGAATTTGACTTTGATTTTTGAAGCGGAGATAACATAGAAAACGAATATCTTACCGATCAGTGAGCCAAGCATCTTCGTGACAGAGAACTTTCTTGTGCGTTGCGGGGTTCGGACTTCAGCAAGCAGTCGGTCCACAGCCCGGTAGAGGTCGCCAGAGTTATCAGCCACGCTTGCCTCGCTGAAGGAAGCTCCGTGCGCTGCGCTTACTGCCTGACCTTCCTTTGTTGTCACCTGGAAAGATAGAAAGAACTGTCACATTGTGCACTCGTGGCGAATCAGCCTTAGGTTTACGAAGATCGGGATGTAAAATCTTTATACATAACTGGATGCTCCGTAACACCGAAAATAATACCCACTCTTACTGTTGTAGTCTTAAAATTCACTCAACTACCTACAGTTTACAGTTCAAGTATTTCTCAATTACTGAAGTTGGCTTTTCTAGCAAAATAAAACGAACAAGGTTGAACGGATTAGGGATTGTGTTATTTTAGGTAAGTTGGTCCCTGGAGACGATTCGTGTTTTCATACAATTACAAACTCAAAGTTGAATGGGCCCGGACAGAATACGAAATATTTTCTGGGAAACTTGTTTAAACGTGTTATACTGAAAGTTACAGGGTCAAGCCTCAGGTGTAATTAGACCTGGATGTGAAGTTACCCGTAACATTTAAATAAATGTTTATACTTTACCATAGTTTTTTTATCAAGTGGTTGTTTATTTTAGTAGGTAAATTTTTTTTTGGTGGTTAGCATAAGATACCTACAAATTAGAAATTACATTTAGACGACCAAGTTTAGTCTGTCGACAAACCTAAACTTTTTGTATTTTGTAAGTATAGAGTTTCATTTTGTCATTGAAAACAATATCCACGACAGGGCTGTCTGCCAGTTGTGCTTTCCTTTCTTTCATGCAAAATGCGTCAACTCAACTTCGAAACTTCTGACAGTTCAGTGGAAACCTATTCACAACTTTACTTATTGTTCGTTTAACAATCACACGTTACGCAGTTGGTATAGTGGTAGGTATTCCCGCGTCCGGTGTGTTCATAAATCAATATCGGAACTAGTTTGAAGGACGATAAATCATACATTTATAAACCAGTCGCAGTTACTGAAATGGTTAGTGCGACTGGACGATGATAAGTACTCTGAAATTCACTTCGGTCAAGATCAACTCTGAATGCAAAAAAACTTTCGACCTTCTCCATGTAATATAGTGTAAGATTTTAAAAGAACTCAAAGAAGACAAACCAACAAATTGTTTTTTCTTCATGAAAACGCCAGGTCTAAATTGAGGCGATGTAATAACAAAAGTGCTACGAAGTGGAAAGCTCAAGATAACTTCAAATCTAATTTATATTTTACTTTTCCTTCGTAATAAAAAAGACCGGCCATGGATACTCATTTATTGCAAAATGTAAGTGGTATGAAACTGATCTGTCTGTCTAGTCAACATTATAAAATTAAAATAAATGATCTCGAATTTGTATAGTGGATACATGCTTTAAATGTGGTGACCCACTTACTCTAGCGTTGCGAATTCCACCCACGTACTCTAACTTTTATTGGCAGGGGCGTGATTTTACCCTGCTAAATGCCCTCCATAAAGTTTTAGGGGTGAGGTGACCTAGAAACATAGTGGCTGGGTCATGGGGTGATTGTGTCTAACTGACCTGTCTCAAGTGGTCCAGATCTGTCTTGTTCCCCAGGAGAGCGAGCGGCATTGGGGTCGCGGATCCCGCATGCCCGTGAGCTGGACTGCTCCCCGTCGGCGGCCGTTTCAGAAGGCTCAAGACTTCAGTAGCGTACTCGAAGCTGTTGCGGTCCGTCACTGCGTAAACCAGGAGACAGGCGTCTGCCCATTGGATCTGGAACAAAGATTATAAAAGTCAGATAAAAGGTAATTTAGGTTGACGGGAAATATGTTTCTTCGGGTCCATGCAGTTATCCGCAAAACCACTTCAGGTTCAACAATCAATCATCATGTTTCATTGTAAGAGGAAGCGAAACAAATCATTGTTTATTTTGGCTGGTAATATTTTTTTTGTAAGAGTAATAGTACAAGTCTGGTTAACTATTTTGTGGTCATGATTGAGCAGATCAGATTATTTAAGAGTTACAAATGTTTAGATATGATCTGTTTCACTCTGACAAGCCCCTTTAAAAAGACTAGACGGAGAAGAATGTACGCAATTAATTACTGCGTTCGAGCCAACATTCCTGCTTAAAATTAGCACCGCGTCAATTCACAGCCCGAGCGCTTCACGCACACTGATCAACGGGGAGTGTCTCCATAATATCGACTTTTAATGTAAAATTAGTTTCATCGCGCTTATTTTTAGATTTACTTGATTGACTTTAAGTGAGCGTATTAGACAGATTTTTCGGTCCGCAAGCTTAATCTGATGTTTCATGGTGACTGAAATTTCAATTATCACCAGAGATTCAAACAAATTATATGTTTCTGTACAGTTGCGTGGGAGTTCAACCAACCTCATCTTTATACTACTGCTACAATGGCAGCAAATTGGATAAAAGGATAAAAGGATTCCTTTCCATAGGTTCAACATAACGAAACGTAAACATTCAATTCGTCAATAAATCTAGAACAATGAATTATTTCGCGGAAGTAAGGTTTCATTATAATTACGCCGAACGTGTGGCTACGTTTCTTGTTTCGGTGGAACAATAACCGATTCATAAATTGAATAATATGAAATGTTAACAAAAGATTAGACGAAAACTGGTGTAAATACTTTATAGAAAAAATATTTGGAACTACGCAGTTTATTCATTTAGATATGCGTAGTATACTGTTATGCGAAATTCACATATGATTTCGATAGGCATAATAATGTCACCTGTTTAGGGAGCGCGCCAGTAACTGCTATGCATAATAGGTAATATTGTTGTAGTAACAGTCACATTTATAACTATGTGTTAAACAAACTTGCACGCATAGGATTGATCGCTTCGGCTGATATAAACTATTGTGAGACTGACATCTAGGTAAATAAACGGAGATGGTGCGGCGCTGGCGTTCTCATTCACTGTTCGCCCACCATCTAAACAAGAATTACAATGTATTTGAGATCGTGGTTTAGTTTTCAAACTGAAATCATGCATGATTATAGCTGATGATTAATTTCAAGATAATTGCTGAATGATCAAGTAAAAGATTTAAATTACACGCACCCAAATTAACACAGAGAAGCCAACATTGTGTCCGCTTAACATAATATTTGGCTCAGCATAATTATAGCTGCTCAATATAAAAAAAGTTAAAACAGTCTACGTAAACAGGTAGTCAGTAAACGATGCGAGTCATTAGCAGTAGGTACAGTCTATTAGGAACTGGTTCATTTTAGCTAATGGTTACTTTTATTAACCACTCATCGCCCCAGATATCGAGAAAATGACGACGTTTCGGTACGGTACCATATTCAGCGCTGAAAGAAATCCACGGTACAGCAATGACGCTTATTTTCCTACAGCTGTTTTGCTCGACATTAATATGGATGATGATATGACTAGTCTGCTGAACTCTGACTGAGAGGGTTCTTCGGTTGACCTTAGAACTTGTTATCGAGGTTTGGTTTAAACGAACTTTTGTGTTAGTATTTTATCTGAAGTGGCTTAAGTACTTACTTATGCACCTATGAAAATATTAGTCAGTTTGAGTTATGAGTCAGGTAATAGTGGTAGGTACGGGTCACGGGACTGTTTTGGCTGTTGTGTACATCAGCCATTCAATAATATTGTGACGATTAACCCACTTCTTGAACGTAAAGCCAGAACTGTTTGTTTGCGGAAAGGGTTTATTTAAACAGTTTCAATTTTACTGCAGCTGAGATATTTAAGAGATTCACTATTTATTACAAAACATTTATGTGTTTCAACAACACCAATATGAAATTCTATATCTAACTTCCATTCAATCAACTATTGAAACTGGCAATAGTCGATCGTCAACCTAGTGCGTCAGGTACACAGTTTATAATCATAACAGAGCTTTGGATCCGGTAGTTTCAAAATAGACTTTGCAGTATATAAAATTGGTTTAATCGTATCTATAAAATCAACGCATGATTCATGGTTATAAACACGATTTCAACCTGTGTGAAACGCTTCTACAGCATCTAAACTATAAACATGTTTTCAATGAGGAACCTATAGCTCCACGGACACAGCCTTGAGAGTATTATTACTGAATACTCGACAATTTTAAATCCTGCCCGTGATTTAGTGAACTTTATTATTGTTTAGAAACCAAAGGTCGGGTTATGTTTATGCTTTTAATTCTTGAAGGTGAAAATAACTCGGCAATAGACAAGGCCCATGCCTACCACCACAAAGATGGACGTGGGTACCTATCTACTAACCCACATCTGCGTAGCACAGTTGATAACAGAACTCGTTTACGTTCACAATCATAACTCTACCAGTTAATAATGTATGTAAATCACGAGTTGACAGACAAATCCCTCGAGTGAATATATTGCTGTAAAACCTCGTCATGTTTTTGGAAGGTGGTGTAAAAAACACGTAGGAGAGAAATCATTACGTATTCAAGGTTACCTTTCATAACTTTAAAAGGGTACCCGATATATACATAGCAAGTACTTGTTTATTAGAAAAAAATCCGTTCATGAGTTCAGTTTAGTAATTGTACCAGCGGTCATACCTGCAAACGTACCTATATGACGAAACTATAAGGGTTCCTTGTCAAAGTCAAAACCCTAGAAACGAAAACACGCTGAGTTTTAATATTTCACAGAAAAGCCCCAAGCATTTGCCACCTCATTCAGCTAAGTAAATGCTTTTTATAATTTCATTGTTTGGTTAGGTTTCTCAAAAGGGTCTCCTGCTTGTGACACCGAGGACTGGATTCAAACCTTTATTTACCATGTTCGCACAGACTTTTATTTTTTTAATGAAGTTCGGCTTTTACTCAACCCTATACAAACACCCATTGTACCTATATTTGTTATGTTTCTGTTATAATATGTATTCAGTATTCAGTATTCAGTATATTTATTGCCTTATTATGTATGTAAATATAACAGTGTCAGATCTTAGAACTAATTTTTGAATCAATACATAATTTACTCTGTAAGGGTGTTGCAATACTGGAGAAGCTGGAATACTGGTATGTTTCTTATGTGTACAATAAAGTATTAATCTATCTATCTATCTACAAACATCAATAATTATTTTGCGAAATATTTATTATTTAAATACTCTTGTAATAAACAAATTTTTTGTAACGTGATCTTATTTTTCCGTAATGCATTTATGTTTTCCCCAACTCGCAATGTTTAGTCTCAACATTATCAGGTTGATATTTGCTAAACAGCCGCTACAAATTGTTCAACTATAAAAGCTTCGGCCAAAAAGACGATGTAGGAAGAGTAACATGTAACACATTCGGTTCACGAGTCACGATATGGACGAAATGGGACACATAAATCAAACAGAAAACCTTAATTTGGGATACTAAAACAGATTAATGTCTAGTTATGTTTGTTTATGTTAAACATGTTTCTGTCTACATACCTGTTCAGCTGGAAACTTGTCTGCATTTGAACCAGAGACGTCTATCACTTCTAGTTCCATTGGAGTCCCGTTTATTGGAACCGTCTGTCTGTAGAGTAGATCTGGAAAAGGACATTTATATTATTTTACGTCGTGATTCATTGGTTTCATTTAATTTGAAACTGATAAAGGGCCATAGATGTCTTAAAGTAGCGAATTCCTGGCACAACTTAAATCTGGCAAGCATGACTAATAGGATAGTATACAAATGCATTGGATACATTTGAATGGCGTTGTAGCTTGCCAGAACTAAGTACGTGCGTTAGATGTGAATGACGTCTCATCAGCAAATGATGCTAGGTCTTTCTAAATAAGGAGATAGTACGGAAATACTAACCTGTATTGGAATGATATTCTCCGATGTACCGCCTCGTTAGATAGCGGACAATGAGAGCTGAAACAAAAAAAATAATAAGCAAACAGATAAACAGACATCATTTGCATATGACCTACTCAGATCAAGTAATAATTGATAATTCAAGCGATATTAATGTCTATTTGAGGTTCGATCTCGATAAGTTATTCAAATTAGAGTAAAAAAGCGCCCCAGTTTCAAACTTATGGAACTTTGATGAATACTCGATGAGGCATCCAGATAGAATCGACCTCAATTCTACGAGTAACAATAAAATACGAAGTTTGATTTGAGCATCGGAATGTAGTAAATTAGATTACATCATGTCAGATGTCGGTCTTCGGGATGTTGGCCTGCCCTCGGTTTATGTAATAGAATCTAGGTCGCGCTCTTGATTTTGAAAGTCTCAGTTCTCTGAAGCATTGTTTACATACTGTCAATGCGTTTTTCAAATGTCCGAAACTCAAATAAAATAATCAGAGGTCCAAAATACACAAAAAATGGGGTTAAAACAAATCGAAAGTGGAATCAAAATCCAGGGAACCAATTCGATTCGAAATTGTGTTATATTAGGCACTAGCGGTCTCTCCTGGCTTCGCACGGGTGGACCATTTATTTTTTAACCACATGAATATAGCTTATGTTACTTAAGGTGAATGTAGCTTTCCAATGATGAAATAATTTTTGAAATCGGCACAGTAGTTTTTGGGTTTATTCATTTCAAACATACACATTAAAATACAAATATTTCCTCTTTATAATATTAGTATAGATTGAAATTGTAATTTGACGAGGTTTTATTTCACATTTCCAAAAATGTTGATATCTAATCAAGCGGCAAAGCAAACTTAAGAACAAATCCAGCACAAACAAACAGGACAAAGTATTGCACTACAAATCCAGTAAGGTTACCTGATTTTCCTACTCTGGAGCTGCCTATGACCGCGATCCGAACTCGCGGAGGGCTGGAGCGTTCGTCCCTCATTCTGGAGGAAATTCTGAATAAACTGAAACAATACAAAAATAACACTTAGGAAATATTTAAGTATAAAATCGTTTATGGAAGTCAAGGAGGCCGTATTCGAAAGACTTAATTGGAGAAAACTGCATCAAAACCCTGACAAGAGCTAATCTCTCAAATTTAAAAAAAGAAGAGAAGAAGAAAATGGGGTTTGTGTACAATTGTTATTAAAAATAATGCTTATTTTTCAAACACCATGTTTCTCGTCTTATATTTGAAACTATTATTTTACAACACCAACCAAAAAACATTATTTTATTAAAATAGTTTGCAGACAGGCGAATCAAGGTCTCGTTATTCCCAAGGTTTTCTATCCAAGTTTTGTTATTCACTACAATAGCATCCGTCAGTGGCTTCACTTGCGTGAATAAAAGTATTGATAAAATTGTTATTCCAGGTCATGAACTATAGGTACCTACGTGAGCTATACGTATATTCTAATCCACTTAACTTTTACGGAGCTGAGTGGGAAGAAACATGCCTCTTTTACAAACTTTTACATTTATGATAAGTTAGGTTGGTTTACTTTGTAAGCGTGGGAGCCTTTTGCTTTGACCTATCTTTTACTCAACTAAGGGTAGAGTATACACTTCTAATAATATGCTGAAGACGTACATGTGAAAATGTTCTGGCTTGCGTTCATTCATTACATTCTCGTGACGCGCTTGTAGAATCACCAACATTGCGCGTCATGGACAAATGTTTCTTGTGATTTTATCATTCCAAATAATAAAATACGCTTTTGATGTAAGTTGGAATTTGTGAATTGAAACTCATATAATAGGTAAATAAATAATAAATATTTTCATTTCCACACAACACTATCTAGCCCAAAGTTAGGCAGAGCTTTTACTATGGGAACCAGATAGCTGATATAATAAGTACTATATTTTTTTTTGTAAGTACATACTTGGAATATTATATAACACACAGGCAGAGAACAAACATCTATGTTCACCACACAAATAAATACAACAAATACTTTTTCTCGGGGGAAAGAACCCACGACCTACGGCGTAGAAGGCAGAGCTACTACCAACTGAGCTGAGAGGCCAGTCAAAATGCAATACAAACAACTATAGCAATAGACACGTGAGTGCCGTTTGTTAGTTTAAGCACGTTATTTCTTATGGAAGACTCTGATTATCAGTTGTTTATTTTCAAATTAATTTGTATTGCATTCATGAATCATGTAGATATTAATGAATAAAAATACCGATCTTTTCTGAATTTAGTTTCTTAATGAAAAAGAACCGTGAGAGAGCGACATACGTCGCTGAGACATAGGTACTGTTGTGTATTAATAGTCATGTTATTCCGCGTCAATGTCTGCCCACTGCATAGTTGAATAACCCTAGTTAACAATGTGAGCATTGCTAATGAGAGGAAGTTACTTTAAATGTTTGCTTTTACATATATCATGCAGAAAATATTTCAATGTTATTGCTACAAAGTTTACACAAAGAAACAACTTCGTCGTCGTTTTTGAAACAAATTAGACGGTACTTACTCACCTAATATTTTCAAATGTACCTGTATCCTTTATTTTATTACGTGGTAAACAATGTTATGAACATTTTAAACTGTAGATACTGTTGGTAAACAACTGTTGAGCATGAGTGACGTACAAGTGTCACTTTATTAGTACATTGTTACCCGAGTGTTGAAAGTCACGTTTTTTGAGTCCCGAGACGGGTTTGGCGCCAGAGCGTTAGCGAGGGCGCCAATGGAGCTTGAGGGACTTAAAAGACTTTCATCCGAGGTAAACACTGTGCTTTTCATTACGAATACAAGGAAAGTAAAAATAAAAACATGAAAGAAAAATTAGTGAAAATGAAGATTGAATTGCCGCCTTCCCGGTTTTTTTTTCTTTTTCTCTGGCGGGATTCGGCTTCGGTTCGCCAGCATTATTCAGCCATTATTTTCATTTTCATAATTTAAAAAATGGTAAATTGTTTGCTCAAATCTATATTATTTTAAAGAAATAGTTGAAGCTATATATAAATCAAGTAATTTAGAAGATATATTATTTATTTAATACTATCATTATGTTATTTAAATTTAAATTTTACATTGCGCTCTAATTAGACTTTTTAAACTTCTTACCGTTGTAATGGGTTTCCAACCTACTTGCTGAATAAAAAGTTGGAATTTGGTTCAACGACCTCCTTGCAGTTAGAAAGACTTTAGAAAGTTGGAACATGGTTGAATAAAATAGAACTTGTTTTTTTTATAATTTGACAGCTGTCAGTAGAAAGCGATTCTACCGAGACCTACTTTCAGAGTATGAGTAATGAAAAATACTTTTCATTACTCATACTCTGAAAGTAGGTCTGAAGTTGCCTGAGGGGCCTAATTGAAAGTAAAACTTTCAGCCCTAGGGAGAATCGCTTTCTACTGACAGCTGTCAAATTATAAAAAAAACAAGTTCTATTTTATTCAACCATGTTCCAACTTTCTAAAGTCTTTCTAACTGCAAGGAGGTCGTTGAACCAAATTCCAACTTTTTATTCAGCAAGTAGGTTGGAAACCCATTACAACGGTAAGAAGTTTAAAAAGTCTAATAAGATAGCGCAATGTAAAATTTAAATTTAAATAACATAAAGATAGTATTAAATAAATAATATATCTTCTAAATTACTTGATTAATATATAGCTTCAACTATTTATTTAAAATAACATAGATTTGACATTTACCATTTTTTAAATTATGAGAATGAAAATAATGGCTGAATAATGCTGGCGAGCCGAAGCCGAAGGCCCGCCAGAGAAAAAGAAAAAAAAAAAACCGGGAAGGCGGCAATTCAATCTTCATTTTCACAAATTTTTCTTTCATGTTTTTATTTTTACTTTCCTTGTATTCGTAATGAAAAGCACAGTGTTTACCTCGGGTGAAAGTCTTTTAGGTCCCTCAAGCTCCATTGGCGCCCTCGCTAACGCTCTGGCGCCAAACCCGTCTCGGGACTCAAAAAACGTGACTTTCAACACTCAGGTAACAATGTACTATTTCAGCTGTGCGCTCGGCTGTGGGCAATGTTCATAACGCTTCAGAAAATGTAGCAAATTGTTTACCTCAAAGTTACGCAACATTTTATTTTCTTTATTTTTGCAAGCAAAACTGACATTTACTATTGGTTTTAAGTGGTTTTATTACAAAGGAAATGCGGCGTCGTCTGACTTCAAACCGATTTAATTGATGTAAAATAAAAGTCGCATAATATCCGGTGATTCTATTCGTGCTGCAATAGATCTTGGCATGAGATGGTGGTCCATCGCTGACTGGTGCGCAGCGCTTACCGTTGACATCTTTCCCACTTTTTATTTATGTTTGGCGCCAAATAATATCATCAGTCGGAATTTTTGTAGTCTGCGTAGGTACCTTTATTGTGCCAAAATAAATGTTGAGTTTTTAAATTTATTGCTTTACGCACACTCTTGTTTTTTATGTAGCAGGTTTAAATATGGATAATTTAATTTGTTATCTTAAGAACATCCAAAGCTTTGAAGTTTATCTATCATCTGTATCAAACATGATGCGAAAATCGATTGCAGTTGCGCAGAGCGAGCTGGCACGTGGAGCTCGTGTCGAGTACCTCTAGAAGCTATTTGTCAATTTACTGAGCAAGCAAAAAATTGTCTCAACTTTTACGTAGGTACCACGACACGTTGTTCATATGTCACTGATACGGTTCCAGTGCTATCAACACATTGTCCTGCGAATATTACAATGTCAAACTAAAAGGCTATTCATTTATTCTAAGTAAGTAGGGATACAGGACAGTAAAACTAAATATTCTGTACGAATGATGGTAAAGGTTAGCTAAGTACTGACGGCGTAGGCGGATGGCAGATGCAGAGGCAATAATTATTTCAGTGGGTGAGCCTGTGTGGGCGTGCTCAGCTGTATGTCCGAGCAGTAAGGACCTGCGGGCTAAATAGAAAACTCTAATGCCATCCATAAAATCATACTTGTGCAGCCTAATGTTTGATTACACAGCTAAATACGGGCGTTTTTCAATTGAAAATGGATCATAATTAATCCTAAACCAAGGAGTAAATGACAACGTGTGTTCAGGATTTAATGTGTTATGACCATCGTATTATTGTAGTGTCAATCTACCGAAGGTCCCTTGAGCCTCTGAGACCATTGTAAAGGGCGAGGCCTTCGGATCTTACGCTGGAGAGTGAGGGTATTAATTTACCGATAGAAGGTTAGTAGCCAAGGTCGCGAGGCCTTGGTGACGTAATGTTGACAGTGGCAATGATAGGAGGTTAGTATCGCGTGGCAAACAGCCTTCGCGATATCGAGAGTGCTCTTGTTACCACTTGTGTATAAGCCGGAAAATTTCAGCGTGTTCTTGAAAATTTCATTTTTTTTTGCGAGAGTTTTATTTTAATTTTTCAACATTCAGCCGCTGTTATTTTCCGCAATTCATTAGTCTTTATCGCAAAGTAGCTCGTGAGCGTTTGAGCTTTTATTTGTTTCGCCTTAATGTTTGGACACTCATAAAAGATATCTAATCAGATAACCGCGCCTAGTAACCAGAGTTCGTTTTAAAAATAACCAAAAAAGACTCTCGGTTGCGCAAACAATATTTTTCGTCTAAATATCAATGGCATACGCAATCGGAAAAATAATATTTTGCCTAATGTCCAGAATCTGGACTGAGATATTTATGAGCGGTTTGATAGTATCGCTGCCAGTTTCCGCAATAATATTAAAGTGGTGGTCTGCTTAAAACAATAAATACGAGTTCAAACACCAGTTACAATACATAATTTATTGGTATAGTTAGAATTATAGGACTCATAAAAATGTTTATCACTATACAGGAGTATGTTTCAATGACAATCAAGAAACTAGGTTAAGCCATAAAACAATAAATCGTAAAAACGCATATAGGTAGACACCTATTATTCTATTTTATTTTACGAAAATCATTTTCATGTAGATGCCTCTACGTAAGGTCTACGCAGAGTCTACGCGTCGTAGCAACTCTCGGGTCTACGTCAATCGTTTCGTAACCGTTATCATAAACAGATGGCTTAAACCGCGGACGTTCAGATTACGTCATAATTCTAAATATTCTGTAATACAGTTATATTTTGACATTGAACCCGGGAGACCGATGTTTATACAGAGATATTTTATGAATATTCAAGGGCACTGATCTTAGCTGAATGAATGAGCTTTTATTATATCATACAGAGAGTAGTAGATATGTAAAACCTATAATCAAGTCTATACCTACACATTCGAAAAGAAAATATTTTCACTGATCATGATAAACTGTATTGAACTATAAAGCTTCCTAAAACAGTATTTATAGTGGATGATATAGTGAAATAAATAAATTATAATGCCATATTTTCCATTACAGAGACAACTGAAAGGCTTTGAGGAAGGCCTTTGCCCAGCCGTGGGAAGATAATTATAGATATACACTAAGAAAAAAACAGGATAATTAATTATTTTGCATTGGCAGGCAAGATAAGATGTAACAATTCTCTGAAATGCTGATTTGTTTTTGATGATCTATATCGATTTATACATGATGATTTATACATCTTATACTGAATACCCACCAAACTGTTACTCTTTCGTGTGCGATTTGTGCAATATTTATAAAACAATAAAAACTAAAGCCCTGAGCAAATTGGCGATGACCCATACTTGACCCGGTCACCTGGATCTGGGTACAGGCGCAGCTCAGGTCTTAGGATTTAGTTATCTAGATATAATAGTGTGTTGCTCGACTAACTTCAAATTCAAATACTACAAGATCTTAGAAATCTACCATCCATAGGTGATAAAAAATAGTCATGAATTTATTCGTTCAGGCCTGCACACATCTAGGCCAAAGCAATGGCAATCAGTGAAACGTTGTCAAACATCCCTGTCATATTTGACAGCGTTTCACTGATCATAATCGCAGATCGCTTAGATGTGCGCAAGCTTTATATATAATCAATATAGTATATAATTTAAAGATAATGATAGATTGTTTTTAAATAAAGGCCAAATTTAAAAGGTTTACATTTACAAAAGTCAAAAATAAACACTAACCTTCTCTATACAAAAAACAACACCCAAATATTTGTTTTGACTTGACGAAAACGTGTGTAGCGTCATTCCACAGGCTATTCAACTTACCGAACTGGAAAAAATAACACAGATGAATCACTACCAAACCACCTTTGTGATTGATTGCCTATCGCTCTCTCACCAATCAAATTTCACTAGTAAATCAATGCATACAGTCATGAAAAATTGGCCGTAGTTAGTATAGAATTGCCTTATTAAAATCTGCTTTCTCGATCTCAGTTTGCTTGGTCTTAAATCTCGTAAGAAGTGTGGGTTTAAGCCCCCTGTTCAACCCCCGCCCAAATAGATATCTGCTTATGTATGTTATTGTTGCCAAAGTATGTTTGTTTTATGCCATGACTGAAAGACGATGTTTGTGTATTGTGTATGTTTTGGAAGGTTTTATCGACGAAAAGACTCTACTCAACTATGACTACAGATTTGTTCGTGACTGTACCTACCTGTAATGCTGGAAAAATAGTCCCTTACAATTTGTTTCTATTAGATTACCGTTACATTATACAAGCTAGATATATCGATGTATTACCCTTGAAAAGTGCGTTGTTTGAACATGTATCGTGTACGTTCTGTTTATTTTCCCAGAAAGAATAGTGTTACAATATTAATGCCAAACATTGCATGTATACTTGACCTATTTTCTGTAATTTGGTATTGTATATCAATTGCGAAGGTTCAATGTTAGGAATGATTGTGTGTGTGCCAGCGTGACCTTTGTAGAAGGTAATGCTGTTGAACTGCAGGTGGAATTTAAATAAGTTCTGTTATTATTTTGGTTAAGTACTTGCTTACGACTGCTTCAGGCATTACAGTGCTTTTCATTTAAAGAAAATTTCTAGCCTGTTTTTGTAAGTTTGGTCCCTTACTACACATACAACAACATACAACTAGATTCCTTATTAGCGTTTGCAAGGGATCCTTGAGATATTATAAAATAAATACTTGATGGCTTGATTTGATTTATTTGACAATAGTTTGGTAGTGGATCATAAGGTGGCTCATATACTTGTTTGTTCAGCTAGTTTAAAATAACTACATTGTATGCCTGTAGGCATTTTTCATATCTCGATTTTTAAGTCGAGATATGAAAAGCGAGTTGTTTTGAGAAATGTCACAGATTATGCGAACGTTATCCATATGTATTTATCTCATACTAAACACTGCATTCGTAAACTTGACCTACTTGTAGTTTTCGTTTGGAGCAACAATATATTGTTAACCCAGTTATGCATTGCACAACAGTTTGGCTGAAGTATGAGACGATGGCACTGAAGTCATTTGACGAGGACTTTCATTCATATGTGTTCCCTTTATAAAAAATCCCAAATATTACGTTCAAAGGCGCCTTTGTTTCATATTCAGGAAACATAGATTACTCAGGCTCGTTATTCGTTCTTCCAAATATTTTAATAAGCTTTCCTTGTTATTAATTGCTGTATGAAGGTATTAAATACATAATAATATCACGTTATCAAAATATTTATTGCTGTTTATCAGCAGAATATTATCGTAGATTATCATGTTTTGACATATCAGCTAAATAAATAAATATTATATTACCCACTTATCAGTGGATATACAGACCAAAAATTTCTAGGTATAAAAAGTGACTCGCGGTAGCGGGAATGAGGCAGCGCGCGCTAAAAGAAGGCTCTACGATAAAAAACTCTACCTATCCTATGATGAATCTATCTACTTGGTACCCTTCTTATTTACGAAGTATATTAATATATTAATATGTTAATATGTTATGTGAGCTATCTGCAGACCCATACAAACGATCTAGAGATAGCAGTGCTAGACGGAAGTGTCTTCAAGATGCTGGGGGCATTGCCACGCTGAATAGCAATGCTAATGCGCTGCGTCAGATACCCACCATCCCTTGGGTCACGCGTCGCTTCGATATATTAAATAGTTATTGTTTTGAAGCTTTGGACCAGTTGTCCGTTAAAACATTCGGTATCGGTAGTAATGTTATATGGCGTTCAGCTATAAGCCCACTTATCTATTGAAATGTAGTCGTAAACTTCAGTTTTATGTGACAGTTAAATCGATAGCGGTTGTTTAACGATGCTACTTTCAGTCACCGTGACCTACCTTTCTATCTCTTATAATGTGACAAGGCTAGTTTTTTATGCCTACTCATTACTCATTTCATATACTACGTACATTAAATAAATTTCAATAAAAATAAGTAAAATTCGTCAAACTCAGAGCAAAAATAATCTATTCCAAGTAGAAATGCTCACACACAGATCAGTCGGAAATCACAACAGTTTGAGTGCCAAGCTCAGCAAAGCTAAATAAGCTATGGAGATAATATTACCATCATTCAATTCATAATGCCATCTGAGCGCACCTGGGCGTAGCCGCCAGGTGCAAACTGGCGTAACAACAAGATTGAAATTTTCCAACCGACCGAGACGCTCCGAGGAATATTTTGGTCGTAAATCGAGTCAATAACTGGATCGAAACCGTCACATCCGATAGTTATTTTCGTCATACAAAGGTGTATTGAAACCGTAAACCTGAGTACTCATTTTATGAAAATTCATAAACTGTCTGTGTCGCATATAAAAAGAAGGTCATCATTATAGTCATAGGACATTAACTGCGGCATATAGGCCTCCTTCTTATATTTCCAGAGCGTACGATCTTGAACCGCCTTTAAAAAGCAGGTCATCATTATAGTCGTAGGACATTAACTGCGGAATATAGGTCTCCTTCTTATATTTCCAGAGCGTACGATCTTGCACCGCGTTTAAAAAGAAGGTCATCATTATAGTCGTAGGACATTAACTGCGGTATATAGGCCTTCTTCTTATATTGCAAAAGCACCGCCCAGAATTATTTTGCCGGCCGCATACACTCATTTTTCGTATTCGATTTCCAAATTTGTCTAATAGTTTCTCTTTTCATCTAATGGAGATCCCGTCGCGACCTATTCTGCGCCTTTCGTTATAGAAATAGGCACATTTATCAAATGCTCAAACTAGGTACTTTTTATTTTAGATTATGCTTATAAGAAAATATGTTTGCTTCCCAAATACAAAGTAGTACCCATTTTTATATCTATGTACCTATATCAATAACCATAAAGTTATTTGTTTTCTATATTACAATATCGAAAGTTCAAGTGGAATATACCTACTCGTTATTTTATTGAGTTCGAAAGTTTATTCACTCTTGTTTATTTATCATTTCGTTCTACGAGATTTTAAATTGATGACTTTTAAAAAGCTGATACCTAGAAGCACTTGTCATTATAGGAGTATTTTAAAGTAAATAAAGTTAATGCCCTTAGCTCTTAGGTTTTGCAAGTCAATTACCCAAACGCAGCAAGGGTTCATATTATTGGTTGATCTCCTAAACATTATTTATAAAAAACAAGAGATAAAACGATTATAAAAAAGAGAAAATTAGTTTTCTGTTTAGAGTATGTTGCAATTTGAATTGTTTTTTTACAAGTTACTAATACGTACTAGTAATGTAGTAGTCCACGAATAGATCCTTTGTTGATAGACAGTTGATACCTTGTTTGCCTAATCTTTAATCTCATGTTCAAAGGGATTAGAGTGTTGGACGATATGAACCATATCAACACGTTAAAAATACAATGGAAAATTACCCCGTGGATTTGTCTGTCGAGTGGCCTGTTTGGAAAGTTTTATTATACGTGCTTTGGAGATAATGACGATAAATGGGTCGGTAAATTAAATGTAATTGGTAAAAGTTGCTAATTTTAGATTTATTCTATGTTTTTCAAGGCTCGAACACACCTAGTTCGTTGGCGGTAGCGAACAGTGAAACGCTGTCAAATATTCGCTGTCAAATCTCAAATCTGACAGCGATATTTGACACCGTTTCACTGATCGCTACCGCCAGCGAACTAGGTGTGTTCGGGCCATTAGCGTTTTGTAGTGTAAGAAACATCAAGGGTGCCATCAGGATCTGTATGCCGCCGGAGGTACTTTTGAGTTTTTAAAAATGAAGATGCCAAACAAGATATCTTTATAGTAGGTTCTCAGTACCAACCAGTCTTTTGGACTAGGTTTTGTCTTTGTCAATAAAATGGAAAGCTATTTTAGACGCACGTCTCTTCGTGTCAGATTATATTTTTAACCATAATCATAATAATGTCGCCGCGGTCTAGACAAAAATTTCCATATTTTAGCCTCTTTCGACAAAATATATTTTATAAAAATCAACATTGCGTGACTCAGAATCTGTTGCTGCTCAATTTATAAAAATGTTTACGCATTCGATTTTTGTTGGTTCATGTATTCGAACAAATGGATCTTCAATCAACGCATTGTAAAGATATGCGGATGTGTGAATTGGGTAGTGCCAGACTTAGCACTTAAATTCTATTTCGCACAATCTCTGGTATGATACTAACATTATAAATGCATAATGCATAAAAAATTGTGAAACGTTTTTTGTTTTAACTTGGAATAACATAATATAATGGCTTGGTTACTTCTTATTATAGATACTTTTATATGTTTTTTTGTTTGCTAGTTGGAATAAATACGTAAAGTTATCATACGAATTAAAAAGAAAAAATAAATAAATTGGATGATCTCTTGAGTACCGAAGCTGCGTTTTTTATTTCAAAATTATTATTTACTTCAAAACTTACTTTAAAAATGAATGAGATAATTCTTAAACTCATTGCGAATCCGCGAAGATCTAAGTAAAAAACATATTTTTATCCTAAAAAACGGTAAGACTTTCCCAAAGGAAAAGTGTAAATAATTAACAATCTAATTAAAAAGCTCGCAACTTGATTGCCAAGGAAAGGAATGTGTATACTTGAACGATAACCATATTTTTTCATACCTAAGATCAAATTTAATGAGTATTAAATCTGAGGAAGGTACAGTTTTCATTATTTATTCATCTTATTTCATCATCTTCTTTCCTCTTATTTCTTGCCCACTTCTTGAGCTACGCGTAGCTTGCTGATAGAGCAAGCAGACCGTGTAACCGTCGTCTATATCGAAGCATTGGCTCGCAGGCTCAGCCACGTACATAAACGTTAGGAACGTGCCCTACGATACATTGCATGCCTTGCGTCTCTCTATCAACACGAGGTATAGGTGTAAGCTTCATGTGCCTGTAATTTCACCGGCACCCAAAACCTTCGAACCGAAACACAGCAGTACTACTTCTTAGCCATAAGAGCTCATTTTCTAAAAGCTTTTAATTTTAATGACACAATCATTTTAGATTGCTTTTTGAGAGGCGTGGAACTAACTGAAAAACAATAAAATTGTATGACAAATAATGATGATAGCAAGAGATGATCGTGGTAATTATTTTCGTTGTGCACTTAATACATAATATCAGCGACTTACCAATATCCAAGCCTAACAATTCAGCAATCATTACTATCCAATAATCAATGACTAAAAAAGTCATTAAAAAGACTGCGGTAAGAATTAAAAACCACAAATGTGGTATGGTTATATCTGCTTCAATCATTGGTTGATAAAACAAAGTGCGACTGCTAGTTTACGACAAGCCCAATGTATTAGCAACATTTACACAAACTGACTGTGAATTGCAGTCTTCAAATCCATCAAATATGTATGACAAGGCAGCTAGCAACCCCGTCTGTTTATTCATAGATAAAGGTAGAAAATCAATAGCACCAACTGCATTCAAACAGCGACCGTCGTACGTTTTACAACAAAAACGGAAATCGATTTATGAACACGTGAAAACTCACCTTATTGAAGATCGGTAGAAAACCCTTGCCGGCTGGCTTAGCAGTCGGCAACAAAAGCACTAGGAGTCTTTACACAAATCACCAATCACAGTCCTACAACAATTTGCAAATGTCGGGAGTGCCGACGTGTCGTGTCTGAGAGCTTCAGGGATCGACTGGGCGCCGCGTATCCAGAGACGCTATATATACGTAGGTCCATTCGCCGCCCGCCCTCCGCTTTTTCATACATGCAAAAATATCGGAGGAATTCAGCGCCTAATTCTCTGTCGCTGCCTTATGTCTGCACAATGAGAGCATTGATCCCGACGTGCAGGGACAACTGACCAATTTCTTTTATTCTGCTGGCATCTGTAGGTTTACGTACGTGCTTATGTTGGGTGACCGATATTTCGTGCGTGAGCTTTATCTTACCTTAAATGGATTCTTGATTCACACATAAGAACTACAATTTATACTTTCGAAGTTCCCTTTTCTACCTCATTGCTAGTTCATATAACTTACGGTTGAGCAATTACTTGCCATCATAATTAGAAATAAAGTTTTTTACATCTAAAACAAAGGATAGTAGCCACTCGATGGTGTAAATATTTTGATTAGCGTGTGAATATTTCTATAGCTTCGTACGTTTTCAAACAAAACCAGTTCAAGGATGTACTTTATCTAAAGCGATTATTGTGATCTAAATAACACTACGCAAAATTTTATATATTATACGGTTTGGTTGAGTGAATACTAGTACTCCAGACTTACTCTCTGGTTTGAACGCTTCCATGCCTAAAAACATGAGAAGACCAGCCCCGAAGAAGCATGATCGCTGTCTAAAAATCGAGTTGGCCTAACTAGATCAAAATCAAAAGAAATACTCTTAAAACTCTGTCACCGTCACTACGAGAATTTACTGAGAGTTACGTTAGGAGATTAAATATTAGATAGAAAAAGGCAACCCCTGGCATAACATAATGCTATTGTTATTTTTGCAGATATGTATACATATAGTACCTGGTAGTTCATCCCGAAAATGTTGCGATCTAGAATTTCAATGGGAATATAAACTACACTTTTTACAGCTCAGTGGACGTAGTGCTGCTTGTTGCTTTGCAGTCGTGGGTTCAATACCTGCAAGTGCGCACAAAAGTTGGTGTGATTGATGTTGGTTCTGAGTCTCAATGTTATATAAATTAATAAATTAATATTTGTGGACATTTCAGACAACGCCATGCACTGGTTTTTATTTTTATTACTAATTTATTGCCACTCCTTTCTTTCTTATAAATCAAGAGGTCAAATCGTTATCATATATACCAATTATAGGCGAACCGAGCAATTTCTAACCTGTAGGCTTACCACAAGCTCTGTCTGGCTCTGGTTTTGAGTCTATGTGAGTGCTCACCAGTGTATTATACTGTGTGTGTGACATTTCGACGTTTGACAATAAATCCTACGATTTATTTAGTAAACACTCACACATACTCAAAACCAGACCCAGAAACAGACCCAGACAGAGCTTGTGGTAAGCCTACTGTAATATAATGTTTCTAAATACTAATTGAATCAGTTTAGTAGGTACATTGCAAGCGAATGCTCGTCAGTCAGTGAGGAAGTATTGTAACATAAAATTTTACCCAAAATACAAGACAAACCATGACAAGAGTGAACGGTGGATTATGGCTAAGCATGCTCCATCATAGGCTACATCCTCACTTTCCATCAAGTGTGAGTCAAATGCTTAGGTCCAATTTCACCGTTAAACGCGTTTAGCTAAACGCGTTTATTATGTAAACGCATTCATAAAGCGTATCTATTTTCAAAAGAAATGCAACGACATTGACAGGTCTTTAAGCGCGTTTAGAGAAAAGCGAGTTTAAACGTCAGTAGAACGCGTTCAATTTCAACGGTGAAATTGGACCTTAGTTGTTTATAGTAAATAAAAAATCCTACATGCTCTCACCTGTTGTCAGTTATTATATTCTTTTATAGTGTTCCTTTTCTTTAAATTATTTTTGGTTTTTACAATTTGTTATTTTTCCCAAACTCACATTGATTTACAGTCAAATTAAAATAAAAACGTCAGCTATCACATTCCAAGTTCCATCATAAGGGATTCATCCATCGTTATTTATTGCTGTTTTGAGTGGGGTGCTGACTCATAAATGCGCCGTTGAGACAATATCAAAATCTCATCGGGATACTCAGGTTTTCCCGTGCTAGATATGCTGTTTTCCTCAATAAATATTTCAGAGGATGAATACATATTTTTTGTGCTCTTATATGTTGAATACTTTTTTATAATGTTATGCTTATTTGGGATGGAAACAGATTTTTATTAGAAGCTCGCATAATAATAACCTACATAAATACTATTTTGTTTGACTCTTTTTTTTTTGAAATTTTCACTAGTATTTAGGTGCTACTAATTTCTGCAAGTTCAAATGGGCTCTTTTTAGGAATAAAGCGACTACGAAAGCACTTTCTCAGTTAGACAGAAATACGTTAAGAATTTTTTTTTCACACTTTTTCAGTTTTAGGCTCATGGAAAAAGCACAACAACAACAATGCAATAAAACAAGTGCGCGTGACCTTATAATCACTTAACAGCAGGTGAGATAGCGCATCTAAAAATTAAAAAAAAAGACCTACGAGACAGTGCTTTGCTATACTTATAAGCGATGGTTACCACTTCACGTCACGCGCGGAAGGACCCTACAATGCAATACCATACCATAAAGATTAATCATTATCATCATCATGTTAGTATCCACTATTACGTGAACGGATACAAACCCATCGTTGCTTCTAAAAGTCTGTGCATGATGATATACAGTTGTGAGTTTATTTTGTTTACCTACGTAATTTATCCGAATCAATTACTTCAAAATAAAAACAAATCATTTCAAGAACTCAAGAGAAACGAGAATTGAGATAAAAGCGACAGTCATTAGAAGAAGCTCGTAACGCTCATCTATATATAAAACCAGGAAGTCCACTCACTGACTGACTCGCTCAACACGAAATTTGTGAAACTACAATATTATAAATCTAAACTATTGCATAAACATTTTCTCAATACTCTTGAGAGAATGCTCTTCTTATCGTGTCACTAATTCTTTCGAACCAAGTGTGGTGAAAGGTTTTTAAGTGCGCCTCAAAGAGGCTCCTTTCGTGCACTTGCACATAAGTCAAAAGTCATTTATTGGTAAATCAATTTACAGGTCTAAACATAGCACAATTAGAAATAAAACACGTATGATTGTACCTAGATTAATTAATAAAATAAAATTCTATTAAATTCAAAACAATAAAGGCCATATTAATAAACGTAGACTAAGCTAAGATTAAGTTTACTCCAGGTTTTAGAGCAGAAGTAAATAATTTTGATATTAATAAACAAAGAGTAAGGAGGAAGTAAGCTAATCCGAATCTACTCTCGGACTAAAAGTTAATCCCAGATGGCACCTAGTTTAGAGACAGAATAAGCATAGAGTAACATGACAATGCATGAATTTTGTAAATTTTTACATAATCATAGCCTTGAAACTTCTACAAAGACTGTTCTTTCATGGTTATTTGATAAAATTGTGCAAATAGCTACGTAACATGGATAGAGACTATTATGTTGATGATTTGAGAGTGATAGAAGAATTATATGAGTTTGAAAACCAAATTCCATCAGTGCGACGAATAAAAGTTTACAAGATTCGTAAAAATCCATTAGAAGATCTTGAAGAAACTGAATTTAACTCTTAGCCACCTGACGTATTTTTCAGTTACACTACCACCTGGCGTCGGTCCTGGAGACCGCTAGCCTATTTTTCATGTTTTATAACCATTTTTTTAAATAGTATGGTAAATAAAAGTCACATCTGCATTTTCACTATGTTTTTGTTTATTATAAGTTTTTTAACAATGCAAAAGTATGTACATGCAAAACGCGTGTAAGCTAAAGTAGGTTGTCGCATTCAATGATGTGATCACCTGCAATCTTCATTCAGTAGTAGATTCTCTCGATCTACTGCCCTTTTCATCATTGACATGGTGAAAAATCAATAAGCTGGTGATTCAAGAAGTGGCTTTATACCACCCCTTAAAATAAAGCAGTAACGTTTTGTGGACATCTATCTTCCCATGCTTTCGTTTTATTTTTGTTTGCATTTAGAGATTTGTCCTCTATTATACCCGCGTATTTCTTGAGAACATCACGATTTTATAATATTATTTTATGTACAATGTTCATACGCCACAAAAACAAATTGACATCAATCAACCTTTGACAAGATATCAACAAACAAGTCAATAAAACAGTCTGTCAAACACAAAATATTAACTTGTCAGTGTCATCATTTTCATTCTTTGGCTGATTTGGCTCACTCATTTTACTTTTCAATTTCAAGGGTTGCCATATCGCACGTGCTAATCCTGAATTAGCGAATGTATTGTTACTCCGAGGATACTCCTTGTTTATTAATAACATTGAAATGTCATAGGTAATACTCGGTTAGTCTAAGACTGACCATGACTAGTCTAAGAGTAATAGCGAATATGCTAGGATTAAGAGATTCTTATTAATAGGGCCTTAAGGGTCTTATTAATAATCCTAGCGTAGCGTTGGACTAGTTAATCCGTGTTTTGTCTCTTGCATTGACATGCAATTGTCAACTCGAACAAAAGTGACAAAACACGATTTAACTACTCCAGCGTTGCGCCAGGATTATTAATAAGACCCTAAGAATACACGAAATGTCACCATAAAATTATTAATTAAATATTATCTTCCGGCAATTTCTTCTTCAGAAAAAGCTTCATGCAATCAAAGTCGCGCTGAATTTCAATAGTATACATTTCCACTACGAGTAAGTTGGTACCGAGCAGATGTTCCGACGTAAACAGCCGACGCCCGCTGTGCGTCGCATCTTCCCGGAAACATCGATGTATGAAAGACTGAACTTGACTCATAATGCAATTGAAAATGTATAGTTTTGTCAGACATTCCAAATGAGTACGCATTTCGTGAAACTCATGGCATTTTCAGCCACTACCTAATTTTCGTCACCGTTTCAAATTATTTTTGAATGTCAAGAAGGTTTGTGTAGAATCATCATTTACCATCCTTATTATAGGTTAAATTGTCTAAGTTATTACTGTATTTATTTGTTTATTTATTGAATCTATTTATTTATTTATCGAATTTAAATAAACAATATTGTAACTGTGAGTCTAAACTCACAGTTACAATATTGTTTATCTTAAGCTATTCGATGTATTTTATACATTAACCAATTCGAATCTACATTATGTAAGCAAAAAAAAAAAAATCACAAAGAAACTTACAATTAAACAAAATATTTACAAAATGTACAAAACACACAAGAAACAGTTGAGCTGTCTGCAGATCGTTACAAACGATCCTTATTATTGTAACTGTATATAGTGTAGGTACTAATGTCCGTGCTACCATAGCCGAAACGTCGGGAAAATAAATAAAATAAGGTAATATACGCGATAAATACCCGTGTTGTTGTTTAAATATCAAAATTCACGTTTAAATTAGATAAGGTTACAAAAATATTGTAGCATTATGGAAAGCTTGGTATTTGTTAAGTGCGTGGGCAAATATAAGCATCATTATCACTGCCTACCCACAATTTTAAACCTTTAACCTTTGCTTCTACACCGCAGGTTTATGCAAGTTTTATGGTGACCTTTAATAAAAACCAGGCTACCACGCACTTAGGTCACTTTAATTTATAGTTTTTGATTTTAGACTTTAGTTTGCGCTTAGCATTTACTGGCACAGTGTTCAATTCATACATTTTTGGACCAAAAAATTTATTGCTACCGACTGGATTTGACCCACGACCTTAGGATCGGAGTACGAGACCGCTACCACTAGGCCACAAATTGTCTCACAATTTCCCAAAAAAGTGATAGACCGAGAATTTTTGACATAAGGTTTTTGAGTAAAAATGAATTTTCGTAGCAAGTTGTAGACCTCCTCCCTCTACGAAAGTCGTAGCTTGTCTTGTAGAACTTGATACTCGGCCGTAGCTGTGTTCGTAGAGCGTCGTTGACTTACATGCAAACCTAGGGAATTTGTTCTCTATTAGAGTAATTTCTGACAAATGAGTAGACACTATTGTCTATTAATTTGACAGAAATTGCTCCATTTTTACTTGGCAAAATCATTTCATTTTTCTGTCAACAATCATCATCGATGACTCGACGGCTCAACTATTTCATTCGGAATGTTTCAAAATAACTTTACTCCACATTTCGTAACAAATATTTAGTTTTCGTGAGAAGAAACAACTTGTAATTAAACAGTCACAATAAACTATCGCCTAACAAGTTCGCCGAAGTACAACTAGGTCGAAAACACTTAGTGCCCATAAATTAGCCTCGAGTAACCTGGATCATGAAGTGGGACAGTATACCTCCTAGCACTAGGACTATACAGCCACTAGACTCGAGAAAAAATGTTGCCGTCACACCAGTGTGACAGAGCAATATGAAGATAAATTGGATTTGCACTTCATTTTGAATGAAATTAACGATTGGTTTAGCTATGGTGTAAATACAAATTAGTTGAGATGTTATTTACAAGCTTTTTTTTTTTTTTTTCTCTTTGGAAGGTTGTCTTCATCGATAAATAATAAAGATGTCGTTCTTCAACGATAATACCGCCTATTGTATATTACTACATTTTAAAATTTTTGTTGCTTATTTATTTTTATATTGTAAGTAGTAAGGTGTGCAATAATTTTTTTTTAATTCTATTCTACAAACCACCTGAAACGTAGCGCCTTTAAGCCTCATGTTGATGGACGCAGGGCAATGCTTCGCAAATAATGAAAATTAATGTCCCCTACATTAATTTTCATTATTTGCGAGACATCTGTTTAACATAAGGTCAAGGCCAAGGTTTTGGGACACATATCAATTTATTGTTAAAGTGTACTATCGTGTATTTGTCGATAAATTATTCTAATTCTGATTCTGATTCTCCTAATGTGATGGGCCACCAGCAAAGGATATCAAAAAAATCGGGTCTAGATGCTATATTATAATCTAGGTCCACGCAATATGCGTAACTTTGACACGATTCTGTAACGTACGGCGCTTCGAGATTGCGTCGAGACCACGGGGCAATCTCATCACTCTATCCCATCGCTATTTGTTATTTATCGTTCGAGGAACTAGCGCAAACTAATTGTTTTACTAATAACTTGAACCTATTTCTGAAGGAGTTTCAATATTGACTGTTATTGTTACATATAGTTTGATGGACACGGATTTTGTAGGAAGATTTTGGAATATATAGTAACAATCCTGAAGGTTTACAATCACAAGATTTTATCCTGCAAATCAGAGTTTATAACAGAGAGTAAATCAATGTTTTCACCGTTTCGTTGTATTATGTAACCATGTAGTGCACGAAAAGGGCTTCTTTAAGGCACACTTAAAATCCTTTGGTTTGAAAGACCCAGTGACACGATAAGAAGATGCAACCATTTAGTTGTATGGCATACCAAATACAGCAAAATGTTGATAAGTGTTTAAGGTAACAGTTGAACGCATTTATCACTGACTACCCTATAAACATCACCAAAGAACTTTTGAGTTGGTAAGTCCTAGGGATTAAGCTCGTGACGCTGCTGTTTCGTTGATTTAAGTTTAAGTTTTGATGATTTAAATGTTCTATTTATACTGCTTCCGGTTGTAAAACAACAAGTTTATAGTGCAAGTAATTTTAGAAAGCGATGCTTAAAAGTACATCTCTGCAGCGGCCAGCAAAAGAGAGTAAATTAGAACTAAGTAATACCACTTGAATTCATTTTGTCAAATATAATAATTATGACAAATAACGAATAACACTATTTTTTCTGGCGTTAAAGTGTTCATATGTTTTTATATATCACACACTCATACACACCCTCACATACATTATATTAAATTTTGCTAGCCAGTTCGTCATTTAAATAAAACCTTTAGTTAGTTACCTCCTTGATTGCTATGTTTCAAATTAAAGGATCGTTCCATTTTTAAATTACAATAAAAATCAATGAAAAAAAAAGTTGCATGAATACGCAACTTTTGCCGGCCGCTACTCGCATGTACCCGCAACCAGGGGGGCAATTCTAGACCAGTGACTTTTTTGTCACGGTAGATATATATCACAAGAACTGTCAAATTTAAATAGACATGACATTTTCAATAGATATCGTATTCCAGCAATATCACTTTAGACATTTATCGAGCGAAGGCCGTTAGATATGTGTCGAGTGGTGAGTAGTAGTCGACATTGACATCTCTAATATACTTTGGGCTTTTTAGGGTTCCGTAGCCAAATGGCAAAAACGGAACCCTTATAGATTCGTCATGTCTGTCTGTCTGTCTGTCTGTCTGTCTGTCTGTCTGTCCGTCCGTATGTCACAGCCATTTTTCTCCGAAACCGTAAGAGCTAGACTGATGAAACTTGGCGAGTAGATGTATTCTGTGAACCGCATTAAGATTTTTACATAAAAATAAAAAAAAACTATAAATTTCGGGGGTCCCCATACTTGAAACTGAAACTTAAAAGTTTTTTTTTCATCGAACCCATACGTGTGGGGTATCTATGAATAGGTCTTCAAAAATGATGTTGAGGTTTCTAATATAGTTTTTTTCTAAACTGAATAGTTTGCGCGAGAGACACTTCCAAAGTGGAAAAAAGTTGGTCCCCCCCCCTCTAACTTCTAAAGTAAGAGAATGATAATACAAAAAAAAATATATGTTGTGCATTACTATGCAAACTTCCAACGATATTTGGTTTGAACGAGATCCAGTCAGTAGTTTTTTTTTTATACGTCATAAACCGTAAACCACAATTTACCTTTCGACGAACTACAAGAACCTTATTATGTTACATCAAGTAACATAATAGAAAGGTTCTTGTAGTTCGTCGTGCTACGGAACCCTTCATGGGCGAGTCCGACTCGCACTTGGCTGCTTTTTTTTTCTTTCGGTCCTTGGAGCAGGCTAGAGTACCAAGACCATACCACCTAGTCTTACTTTTTGATAAAAAGTCAATGATGTTTACTTGTTTGTAGGGGATACAAGTTGGGAGCGAGAACGCGAATAATGCTTTCTCATAAACCTACAATAAGTGAGGAGTGATTGAATTTAGCTCGTACTTAGTAATTATTCAATGGCGCAGTTAAAAGAGCAGTCAATCTGACAGTCAACGTCTATACTTGTATCCGGGGTTCAAGCTTCGAGAGAAATATTCTTTTTGCATTGAATGGCCATCTAGTTGTTAACCTTTGAATTAAAAATTCAAGTCATCGGAGTCCTTCTCTTGAGTGTAATGATCCTGACAATGACATAATATCTACAACACTTCATAGACAACTGACCATAGATTACAAACAACAAAGTTTACAGTTTTATGGTACATAACGTTCCGTGTGTTTCCGGAATTAATTATTGTAACTAACATTTTGTGCGAAAAGTCCATTGATTACTATCTAATGAAAATGAATCTATTATAAACAACAACAACAACGCATTATAAACGCCGTTTAATAGGAAATGTGTTTATTTGAAGACAATAATAAAGTTAGTGCTATCGAACTATTCTATCGATAGAAATGGAACGTAGATAAACATGAACAACAACGGGATAGTCTGTGGAAGTTCTAAGAATGAACCTTCTTTCTGACATCTCTAAAGTAAAAGTCTAACGTTAAACTCTAACGGTGGCTAGAATACGCATTTTAGCGCGGTTCGATATTATCTTCGACAAATTTGGTGATATGACACTGCTTTCGCGACATTTCAAATCTCTATTTCGAGCGTAAATCTCTAAAAGTCTAGAATTGGCCCCCAGTACAGAAATTTCCATTCATCTCGAAGAAGGAGGAAAATGATGCTCATTATTTCCGAGAATGTTTGAGAAAAAACTATTTTCTTTGGCCACGCGTAATATGTGACCTTTAATATGGTTCCAACAGTATCAGTAATAAATCCCTTTGACAATAGCCACCCTTGCCAGAATATATAATAATATTATGAAGGTTAACCCGTACTTTTCTTCAAGTTACTGAGGAAAATTTTACTATCTCTTATTGCCTCATTATCCCATAAAAATAATGGCAATGGAAATAATGTACCTATATCTGACGAAAAGTGCTCCAAATTGTAAAATCCGACACTAAACAAGGGTATTTTTCACCATCATGGATTCGTTTTTTTATAACCACTTGCTAACAAATGATAGAACAAGGTCGTGGGAACACATGCGTGTGTGTGTGTGTGTGTACCATGTACGTGTTTTTCGTAAAACACAGTTTGGATAGGTAACTAGTGTACATACCTGTGATGAATTTCAATAATGGTTCTAATTTTAATGGTTTAATAGAAATGATACTACTACTATTATGATATTTGATGACACTTGTCATATTTGTTTGTAAAATAGTCTGTCAACTTCATAGAAAATGCCGTTGGCAACACTGACTAAACCCCTCCCTTCTTGACGTTGGTTGAGGTGAGGTGAGTTTCATTTTATACCTAACTTCCTGTCCAAGCAATTTTATTTTATTTTTATCTTTTACCTACTGTATTTTCCTTTTAGTTTTATGTTTTTTGTTAGCGTTTTACGAAAATAGAAACACCCAAAGTTGAACTTAGAAAAGCTTAAATTTTGTTTATGAAGGTGTACATTCTACACTCTGCAAACTCGTCCCATAAAAAGCAAAGCTTCTACTTTGAGAACTACATAGTGTTAAGTCGAAAACTCTTCATTGAATTTATCTAGAACTTTGAACTTTAACCCAAAGGCATTAAGACGCCATCTCCCTTCCCCACTAGTGATGTTTTCGTCGCTCGGTCCGAGTAGGGATGTCCTATTCCCAAAACTGGCTAACAATGGATAGCTAATGAGAATAGATATAATATTTCTAAATATTGTTGTAATTGTGTATAATGCAGGTAATATAACAAATGTTTGTCGTTAGTGGGAACCAAACCCATGGCTTTCAGCACATAAGGCAGAGCCACCAACTGCTTTACTTAATAAAATAGCTAGACCAATTAATTTTCTCAGTTTGCTCATTTCTATAAATTCCGACCACGTAACATTTGCAATCGGTGAAATAGCGGTATGGAAACCTTCTAAATGACCCTTTTTATATCCACTTGTAAAGTTAATGGACGCTTTTGTTTTTCATTGGAATCGAATACAAATATTGGTTGGTTACTTACATAACAAGTTTATAAATTCATATAACCAGCATGAAAGCTGATTTGGATTGCATAATATCTTAAGTATTATGTAAGTAGAAAATCTTATTCATTTCAGTCAGCACGAGAGTTACTCGTATGTTAACAAAGTTGATAGAAGTTAAATGTAAAACTGTAAAAAAATATTTCAGGGCTAATTTTTTCATCATCAAACTTTATCATTTAGATAAAAATATACCCATCTCTTGGTTCGGCTTTTCAAAAACAAGGACTGTCATTTATTTTTCGACGAATACCATTATTCCGTATATGGCCAAAATAGCTCTATGTAAATAAATTTTCCAACAAACTGAGTGTTTGAAAAAAAGTTTAATTAAGAATCAACGACTCATTTTAAGCAGGTACTGCCACTGAGTTTGATGTTACTTGTTCTCAGGTAATCAACCTGCTGTTTTGAGGGCCCAAAGTTTATCGACCTTCAATAACCTTTGTTATGTAAGCAAGTATGTACTGAACCAAACTAAAACTAATATTTGCCAACGATGAAGTATTATATCAAAGTTTCTTGTTTTCACAAGCCTAAAGAAGAGATATACAGTATGTTTTTACCTGACAGATAAATGTATCTATCTATTTAAAAAATTGCCCTTGAATGTTCCAAAAAAGTTTAAATATTGTTAGGGCAACAGCTGATGAGCTGGTGAGTTGGAACATTTTTCTCACTCTACTGCGAAAAGACAATATCCTTAAAAGTTTTTGCTTATTGTACAACAAACAGCCCGAAGAATGACCCTTACTTAAGGGAGGTCACTGTACCGAGAGGTTTTGTAAGAAAGTATAAATGTGTAAGTTTCTAAAACTTGCAAACTTAATTTTGTGTTTTTATTTAATTTGTCGTGAATTTTCTTTGATCTATCCATCTGCCTAGAAGAAGGTAAAAGAACTTGCTAATGAGAACTTTGATACTTACCTACTATACCTGTATATTTACATATACAGGGTGTCCCATAAGTCAACGTCCAGCCGAAAACGAACGATAGGCCAAGTCTGGACAGCTATCAAAAAAATATAACAAAAAATATTTGTCATGTAATTTTCGAGTAATGAGTATTTTAAAAAAACAAGAAAAACTGACACCCTGTGATGATCTTTTAAGTCCTGTGACTACAAATATTAACTTTTCATAAAACTTTTTTTTGCAACGTAAGCATGAATAACCTTTCTGTAAATTACAATTCAAAATTAAGCCATAACTGCCTCAGTTTTCAATGAAATCGTGGAGTTTTGGCCAACATTTCATTTCAGATAATTACATCACCCAACTTTAACCGTCTGTACCGCCAACAAAATGTACTACACTGTCATGGCAAGTAACTTTAAAAAATGGTGCATTTATCCAGGATTCTAAAATGGTATAATACTTGCTAGAGTACTCCTCAGTTTTGGAAATAAAAAATGTTTTTTCACCTAAACCGGATTTTCAATCAATTTTATTTCATTAGATAAAATGTTTGTACCCTTTAAATCATGGGTTTAAAATGCTTACGCTGCGTTTTTAAGTGACTCACAATTCACAGGTACAAGTAAATACCATTTCGACGATGTAAATAAACAGTTAGAGCCACCATCTTGTCGAAAGAGTAATAACCATGGGTTTTCAAGTAATTTGTTAGTTTTAGGTGAAAGTTTGAAATAAAATTCAATCATAGGATTACTTCAATCGTGATTTTAATCAAAAGTTTGCCTTCGCCCGTCGCCGGTCTTATTACATGGTTATTGACGTGACAACGTCTTATAATTCGATGGAGCCGGCTACACGCACGAAAAAACATGACTCATGTGGCGTTACCTCGCTCTGAGGCGTTCCATTTAATACTTGAAGTGCAGTCCTACATGAATCTAATAATGCTATTGAATTTTATTTCAAACTTTCACCTAAAACTAACAAATTACTTGAACACCCATGGTTATTACTCTTTCGACAAGATGGTGGCTCTATCTGTTTACTTGCATTGTCGAAATGGTATTTACTTGGACCTGTAAATTGTGAGTGACTTAAAAACGCAGCGTAGGCATTTTAAGTCCATAATTTAAAGGGTACAAACTTTTTATCTCATGAAATAAAATTGATTGGAAATCCGGTATTTCCAAAACTAAGGAGCACTCTAGCAAGTATTATACCATTTTGGAATCCTGGATAAATGCACCATTTTTTAAAGTTACTTGCCATGACAGTGTAGTACATTTTTTTGGCAGTACAGACGGTTAAAGTTGAGTGATGTAGTTATCTGAAATGAAATGTTGGCCAAAACTCCACGATTTCATTAAAAATTGAGGCAGTGATGGCTTAATTTTGAATTGCAATTTACAGAAGGGTTATTCATGCTTACGTTGCAGAAAAAAGTTTCATGAAAAGTTAATATTTGTAGTCACAGGACTTAAAAGATCATCGCAGGGTGTCAGTATTTCCTGTTTTTTTTAAATACTCATAACTCGAAAGTTACACAACAAATAATTTTTTTTATATTTTTCTGATAACTGTCATAACTTGGCGCATCACTCGTTTTCGGCTGGACGTTGACTTATGGGACACCCTGTATATTTTACGAATAAATTTTTAGCATAAAGATATTAAATCATCTCCGAATGATCCCATTGTTGTGTGGCATCATAAATAAATAACTTTTGATTCGATTTAATTTGATCCCCATCGAGAACAAACATGTTTTACACTGTAGTATATTATATCCTGAAATGTTACGCTTTTACTGTAAACTTTTGAATCTCATATCTGAATTAGATAAACTGTGAAGAAAAAAACCTTTTTTGTAGGTCCAACTCGCTGCCGTAATCCATGCCAATTATTTGCAACAGCTCGCTGTCGCACTAATGCTGCATGGTAAGCGATCTCCTTTGTACCGCTTAGTTCACTCGTTTAATACAAACTTTAACTCTTTAGACATTGCGGTAGCGCGTCCTAGCAGCTTCAAAAAAATGATTCTTGAGAATTTAGTATAGTACCTACCTTATTAACACTTCTCATAACTTAGGTTAAGTTAACACTTTTGAAATAATCTGTGGTAAACGGTGTTGGTACCACAATTAATAAAACTTAGATATAACATTTACTTTAGCAATATGTATTGTGATACTGTTTGTTTACCCAAATAAAAAAAAAAAAAAAAAAAAAAAACTCATGACTGGCCTCTCAGCTCTGTTGGTAGTAGCTCTGCTTTCTGCGCCGTAGCTCGTGAGTTCGATCCCCACCGAGAACGATTATTATTATTTGTGCGATGAATGAAGCTATTATTTCTTTGTCTGAGTGTATTATTTTATTTACAAAAAAAAATACAAGTATTATATCAGCTATCATGCACAAGCTCTGCATGAGCGTGTGTTGTCTATCCACAAAATTTTATTTTATTTATTAAAATTAACACAAAATTTGATTATACCTTGTCGGTATTCAATTGAATCGTGGAATACACCGGGCGGTCTCATCGATGAGAGCGATGTCTTCCTTAAAACTTATATAACTTATTAGGGATGCCTCCATTTAGCAACTTAATTTATATTTGTCGGAACAAAAATAACAATGATGCATACTTATAAAACAATAAAACTCTTGACCCTTTATGATCCTAATTATCTTTAAACAACTGTTTGATGAAACGTTTTCACGGCTTAAATACACTGAACAAAAAATAAATCTTCCTAATACACTCTTTATTAAAATTAACTACCCTTTAGAACATAAAACGTACATCATTCGCTCGCTCATATTCAGTGTCTTTGTCCCAATCCGAGATGAAGAATTGAGGAAGTTATTTCAAAATGTTGACCTTCGGCTTTCAACGCAATTTTCGATATTTTATTTTTAGTCCCTAAGCGGAAAATGGACTTATATACGGCCGCATTCGTCTTCGAGTACATCTCAACACTAAGTGATTTATTTCCATAATTAGAGAGACCTTTAAAAAAAGTATTTCTGGGTTTATACCTAGATAGATTCATCCGTAATGATGATGGTATCGTTGGTGTCTATGTGGGCGATAAAGACCTAATTCACTAAATGGGCCGTAAAGCCTTGCGCACATAATTATTGTTCTATGTAGTAGCGATCAGTGATGGCCCGAACACACCTAGTTCGCTGGCGGTAGCGATCAGTGAAACGCTGTCAAATATCGCTGTCATATTTGGGATTGGACAGCGAATATTTGACAGCGTTTCACTGATCGCTACCGCCAGCGAACTAGGTGTGTTCGAGCCTTAAGGGCCTACATGAGGTGAAACCGAAAATGTAAAGTAGCATTTTTTTTCGTTGTATGGACGAATCCATTTATTTTTTTTGTAAAATATTACAATTAAATGGTGTAAAAAAATTATGATTAGGCTAGAAATTCCCCTCAACTCACAGGGTTCGATAAAATTGAACGCAAAGTTTGCCAAAAACTCTCAATTTTTTTTGGATTTGAAATGGTTTTTTTCCGTTGCTGTTAGAGCCATTGCAATGAAAGTTTTGTTCCCGTTTACCTTAATAAATACGTAAAAACCTGATGTTATTGCATTTTTCTTAGTTGCCGTAGTTTTTATAAAAAAATAAAATTTTCAAAAATATAAATAGATAGGTTTCTGTACTTACTTCTCAGTACAGCCCGAGCGGCCAAGAAGGTTGGACCTATGTCAAATTTCGTGACATGACATTTCATCTCTGACTACGTAAAATATACCCTAGATTAAATCATAGCTACTACTGGTACTATAAATTTGCCACAGTGTAACATAAAACAAACTGTCACAGTATAACGAAATGACATAAAACCATCTTCATCGTACATTATGATCGATAACCTGTATTCACATCATCATCAGCCTGTAGAAGTATATATTTTATGTAGCATATAACTTATCAAGTACATTCTAGGGCACGTTCCTATCGTGCGTGACCAGCGAAGCGCAATGCTTTTGTTAAATACCTCCATTTTTGTAGTTGCATAAGTAGCTATCTTCCTATCTACCCAGTGCTTTCCGTCATCATCATCAGTAAGTAGAAGTCCACTGCTAGATATAGACCTCCTTTATACATTTCCATGAAAAAACAATTTGCCGATTTCCCACGATCTTTAGAATGTCATCGGTCCATTAGGTGGAGGGGCGCTCTGGTTGCTTAGCACCGGTTATATTGTCGTAGCGACCCGCTTTTTGATTCTAAAGGCGTGTGTTCAAACCCCGTCATGCACAAATTAGTTTATCTGCCAAAAAACCTATGTGCACTATGTCAGTACACTCTAACGGTGAAGGAAAACAATAAATGAAACCAACGTGAAGTAGCAAAACTTTTGAGGCACATTCATAATCCACCACACCAGCTTTAATTTTCTATTGACATGACAAGAAGAAGACTCAAAAACTAGTAGCCGATTTTAGGCCTTTATAAAAATAGTGTCGATTTTGCAAAACGTTTGGGAGCCCATTACAATGAAAAGGAAGTATATATATATATATATATATTATGGACAATCTACACTACACTATCTAGCCCTAAACTAAGCAGAGTTAGTATTATGGGAACCAGATAGCTGATGTAATACTTAAATACATTTTGTTTGTAAATACATAGGTACTTGGAAAACAATATAACATCCAGATGGAGAACAAATATCTATGATCACCACACAAATATTTGTTCTCGGTGGGGATCGAACCCACGACCTATGGCGCAGAAGGCAGAGCTACTAATAAATGAGCTGAGAGCCCAGTCATAACAATAATATCATGGGTTTTGAGTATTTTTGATTGCCGTCTTTTAAATCTGGAGGTGCCTGTAATGTCCCGAATTCTGGAACTTTCTGTCAAAGGCTTCATGCACGGTGCGCTCAAATACCCAAATACCAAAATACATGTGCCTATTTCTATACACGCAGCAAGGAGTTTCCCAAGATTTTGCGTTTGACAGAACTTTGAAGAGTCAGTTGGGGTTGTCGAAACTCTTTGGTATACCTAATATTTTTAAATGCCGATAAAATACAATAATATAAGTCGAATAGACAGTGTTATTTCACAATGCTTCACTGATCTCCACCGCAATGAGCACCGAAGGCCTAAATGAGTGCAAAGCTTAAAGCCACCCATAAATAATTTCCATTTCAATTCATTTATGAATTGAAATGAAAATTATCTATGCATGTAATGTATTGTATTATGTATATCAGTTATCTAGCACCCATAACACAAGCTTTGCTTAGCTTGGGGCTAGATAATGTTGTGTGAATTGTCCAGCATTATTATTATTATTATTATTATTTATTTCCATAGGCATGAATTCTATGCACTAAGTTATACTTACTAGATTTACATACAGATCTGGAAGTATAACCTTTTAGATAAAAGAAAAATTTACTAAATTGGATCATAAAATTAAATGACGAAGGTATGCAGTAACAAATAATAAAACAAAACGGCTTAGCCGATTTTGATGAAATATTACTTTTCAGAAAAAAAAAGATTAAAAGGGAGAAGACGAAAGAGAAGAAAAAAGATAAGAATATTATTGTACAAAAAAAATTGCCCCCCTTGCCCCCCAGGACCCCCCCTTTTGTGAGTGCTACCGGATGCCGTCGAGATAGGGGGTTTTCGATTAGGGTTTCGTATAGAGGGTTTCTCCCTGAATTGAAAAAACAAAAAAAACACCCCCCTCTTGCCCCTTTTTTCACCCCCCCCTTTCGTATCTTTCAAGCGGAGTGACTTGCAAGACTTTTTTTTTGGGTCATGTAGGGAAGGTGAGATTATTTTGAAAGCAAAATAAATTTTGCCCCCCTCCCCCCTCTAGACCCCTTTATTATTTTTGACCCTTTTTTTCGAGTGGAGCATTGCGGCGAGCGAATGGGGAACAGTGCGGCGAGCAAAGCGAGCCGTGCTGTGACCCCCCCCCCCCCCTAAGCCCCCCAGAACCCCCTCCTCCTGAACCCGGGGGGAGCGTCGCGGCGAGCGAAGCGAGCCGTGCTGTGACCCCCCCCTCAAGCCCCCAGAACCCCCTCCTCCTGAACCCGGGGGGAACGTTGCGGCGAGCGAAGCGAGCCGCCACGCGACCACGCCCACCCTACTGAAATTTAGAACCCCCTCCTACTGAAATTTAGGGTGTCTTAGGGGTGTGAAAAAATGTTCACTAGACTGAGTTCAAAATTCAAAATGGCGGCTGTGCCACTTCCGGTTTTGCAAAAATCGTCCGATTAAGGTCGTTCAAACGGTTCATTCGACTGAGGACTATGATTGGAGATTGAATTTTAGGTTTTTTAAGGTGTTTGATTGGATCTTCACTTGGTTTAGGGTTCCGCCCCTGTGGGAACGCATTGAGGACGCGAGCTGCTTGCAGCTCGCGATGCACGCGACCCGGTAGTCAACGTTTGGGTTCCTTCCAGCGGTTTCGACCCGTTAAGGGTTTTGGCTTGACGTACAATTTAGGGTTCCGTATAAGGTTTTGATTGGGGTTTTACTACATTGAGCAATTTGATTAAGTGTTCGACTTTTAGGGTTCCTTAGGACTTTGATTGGAGTTTCAACTACACTTAGGAGCTTGATAATGTTAACATTTTTAGGGTTCCTTAGGACTTTGATTGGGGTTTTACTACATTGAGGAACTTGATAAAATAAACAACTTTTAGGGTTCCTTAGGCCTTTAATTGGAATTTTACTTCACTTAGGACCTTGATTATGTAAACAATTTTAGGGTTCTTTAGGACTTTGATTGGGGTTTTACTACACTGAGGAACTTGATTCACTGATCGACTTTTAGGGTTACTTAGGACTTTCTTTACTACTTTTTGGGGTTTTACAAGTGCAAGTGTAATGTAAAACTGGGAGTAGCACACCGACACGCGAGCTGCTTGCAGCTCGCGCACACGAAAAAACTAGTTAAGGGGCTGACGTATGGAAAATTTTCATACAAACGGAATACCAAAATGATTTCTAATTTAGACAGATTTACACTATATTAGTTTTTATTTCAAATTACTTACCTAAAATGAAATAAACACCAATCGCATTTTGCACATTTTTATGCTAAACTTATCAAGTTTTCTACCTATTGGTTTCGTACTAAAAACAACAATATCTTACGTGTTTTTTGTTAAGGAACCTAGTTTATATTGTCTAGTTACAGAATAACAATACTATGTAAAGAATACAAAAAGTTTTCAGTCATCATTTTTGGTATTACGGAACACGATCAAATTCATGGCATTTTCGAACGGCTACTATTGCTATCGCGCACGCACGGTGCGGGTGGCGGGGTGCAGGGGGAGGAAACGCTTGAAGCACACGGGACACTTCGGTTGTGTGTGTGAATCGCTCGGACTTCGGACTAGTTAAATACCTACACTGGCATAAAACATAATGCTTAGATATTTGATAATTGTTAGTTTAGGAAGGGTACTAAGTGAAGATGGGAAATACTAAGTACCTAGGTAGGTTGTAGGTTGGGTAAACGAAATTAAGGTGCAGCACTAGGTCAAAAAGTCTGCCGAAATTTCGAAAAAAGCCAACATTTCGACTAAAACAAATTATGAACCATTAATTTCTATACAGGGTGGAATTTTGTAATGCCACCTGGAGGGAAAGTACTCTTAATACTGCAGATAGAAAATTTTACTCAAAGGAAACATTCCTTTATTTTTGGATAGAAAGCAATTTCTAAAATTAAAAATAAAATAATTTTTAAATTAATTTTTTTTTTTGAAAGGAATAAATTTATTCTTTTAAAGAAATGAATTCGTTAAAAGAATAAATTTGTGTATCCAAGAGAATGGAGCCCATTTCAAGCAACTAATTTCAAGTAACTAGTTAGTTATCCATTTTTTGTAAATAATTAAATTAATTTAAGATTTCCTGGTTTTTCTTTCATTTAATTTATCATGTTTGTTAGAGAGATTTCATCCTTATAATTGACTAACGATCGATGCAATAAAAGTACAAGGTATAATTTTTCTGATTTTAGCCGGTTCAATTCCCGGGTGTGAGAGAATTTTCGAAAAACTTTGAATGCAGTTTGCTTTCTATTCAAAAATAAAGGAATGTTTCCTGTGAGTAAAATTTTCTATCTGGAGTATTAAGAGTACTTTCCCTCCAGGTGGCATTACAAAATTCCACCCTGTATATGAAGTATTGATAAAAGGTCTAAGAAAAATTACAACAAATTATTTTTTTTCTTTATTTATTTGTAGTTCAAACAAAGCAGCCAAGTGCGAGTCGGACTCGCCCATGAAGGGTTCCGTAGCATCAATTAACATAATATAAAGGTTTTTGTAGTTCGTCGAAAGGTAAATTGCGGTTTACGATTTATGACGTATAAAAAAAAACTACTGACTTGATCTCGTTCAAACTAAATATCGTTGGAAGTTTATATAGTAATGTACAACATATGTTTTTTTTGGATTTATCATTCTCTTATTTTAGAAGTTAGAGGGGGGGGGACCAACTTTTTTCTACTTTGGAAGTGTCTCTCGCGCAAACTATTCAGTTTAGAAAAAAACGATATTAGAAACCTCAACATCATTTTTGAAGACCTATCCATAGATACCCCACACGTATGGGTTTGATAAAAAAAAAAAAATTTGAGTTTCAGTTTCAAGTATGGGGACCCCCAAATTTATAGATTTTTTTCTATTTTTGTGTAAAAACCTTAATGCGGTTCACAGAATACATCTACTCACCAAGTTTCATCAGTCTAGCTTTTATGGTTTCGAAGAAAAATGGCTGTGACACGGCCGGACAGACAGACAGACAGACAGACAGACAGACAGACAGACAGACATGACGAATCTATAAGGGTTCCGTTTTTGCCATTTGGCTACGGAACCCTAAAAACTGCTACCACTCAACGTCCGGTGGAAATATTGATAAAAGGACTGAGAAATACTTGAACAAAATAATTTTTTTTTATATAACTGGAGCTCAATAAACAGAGTACCGCTCAACGTCTGGTGGAAATATTGATAAAAAGACTTGGAAAAATTTCAGCAAAATATTTTTTTTCTTTATTTATCTGGATCTCAAAAAACCGACTACCGCTCAACGTCAGGTGGAAAGATTGATGAAAGGACTAAGAAAAATTGGCACAAAATATTTTTAGTCTTTATTTATCTGGGGCTTAAAAAAACTGCTACCACTCAACGTCAGGTGGAAATATTGATAAAAAGACTTGGAAAAATTTCAGCAAAATATTTTTTTTCTTTATTTATCTGAATCTCAAACAACCGACTACCGCTCAACGTCAGGTTATAATATTGAAAAAAGGACTAAGAAAAATGGCTACAAAATATTTTTATTCTTTATTTATCTGGGGCTTAAAAAAACTGATACCACTCAACGTCCGGTAGAAATATTGATAAAAAGACTTGTAAAAATTTGAACAACATATTTCTGTTTTATTTTTCTGGAGCTCAAGAAATAAACTACAGCTCAACGTCAGGTGGAAATATTGATAAAACGACTAAGAAATTAAAAAAAAACTTTATTTATTTTGAGCTCAAAAAACTGCTACCACTCAACGTCCGGTGGAAATATTGATAAAAAGACTGAGAAATACTTTAACAAAATAGTTTTTCTTTAAATAACTGGAGCTCAATAAACAGAGTACTGCTCAACGTCTGGTGGAAATATTGATAAAAAGACTTGGAAAAATTTCTGTAACGTTCACTAGAAGTTGCTTCATGCAATCAAAATTGAGTTCTATATAGTAATTGTGATAAGACATAAATAATTTTTTTTTCAGTTTGTTTATAATCATTATATAAGTATCCACCTATAGTAGGTTAGCTTGGTACACTTTTTTCGCGAGTTTTGTGCGAAAGCCGAGGTCCATGTAATTGTAGGTCGATGTTCGCAATCGTTGGTTTTGCGAATGTAAATAAGCAGAATAAAAGCAACCTAATTGCTCAACGAATAAAGTATATTTTTAAATGCAGTCACATTATTAGACTTTCTGTACTTTGGTAAGTGAGCCGCTTTGCGTGTTTTTTATTGCTGTGTGTGTGTGATCGATGAGGTCTGGCGAACCACACCCCACCTGATGTTGAGCGGACCTCCACCCATGATCTTCAACTGTAACGTCATGACTGGTTTTGAACCCACGCCCCCCAACCGCTAGGCCGATGAGGTCTGGCGAACCACACCCCACCTGACGTAGAGCGGATACCCACCCATCATCTATTACTGTAACGTTATCACTGATTTTGAACCCGCACCCTCCAACCACTAGGCCAATGAGGTCAAGCAAACCACACCACACCTGATGTTGAGCGGACTCCCACCCATCATCCTCTACTGGAACGTCATCAACCACAACTCCATCGCTCCGCGCCGGGGTCAATGGCTCTCTCAACTCAACTCGGAGTCAATGGTTCTCTTTACTCTTCTTCAATTTGGTCCAGAACCCGCACAAACCCTACCTGATGAATAAACTCACTCGTATCATGTTAGAGAATTTCCTGGTGTCTTTTCTAAGTGCGTAAATAGCTACTCTGAAGGTTCTTTATCGGTTCAGGAATGTTGTTTTTTTTTTCACTTTATTCTTGCATTCAGAGCATGACCAATCCTTGCTTATTGAATACTAGAAAAGCGAAACAAGCAAGCAATAAGCTTAGAGGGTTAGTCAGGTAATGCAGCCACAAAAAATAAAAACATAAAATTGTAGGGTGCAAAAAGTCAACTCTCTTTGACCAGATTTGAACTCCCGCCCACCTCGTCCTCTCAGTGTGAATCCGCACGCCCTAGCCACTAGCCTATCTGACGCTTAGTAACGTTGACGAAATTAGGCAATGCATAAAAATCGTTAGCAGTGGCTGACGCACACGCACAAGCGCGGCACTATGGTTGGATTCACGTATAGAAGTAGCGCGTCACACGAGCGCCTGTGTGTGTATACTACTATTATATATTCCGTGGCGCCCGCATCAAATGAATAGAGATAGCTATATTCGGAGCAGTTTTTGCTCACGCCTCGAATTGAAGTTGCGAGCTGTGTACGTCGGCCCGTTAATATTTAGGCATCCGATTTAGGCGTCGCCTAGGTTTAGTGAAAACGGGTGTTAGTAACGTTGTCGAAATTAGGCAATGCATAAAAATCGTTAGCAGTGGCTGACGCACACGCACAAGCGCGGCACTATGGTTGGATTCACGTATAGAAGTAGCGCGTCACACGAGCGCCTGTGTGTGTATACTACTATTATATATTCCGTGGCGCCCGCATCAAATGAATAGAGATAGCTATATTCGGAGCAATTTTTGCCCGCGCCTCGAATTGAAGTTGCGAGCTGCGTCCGTCACCCTCTTATTATCTAAACTTAAACATTACGGTATTCTAAATCGCTCCATTGACTTATTACAATCGTACTTGACTGATAGAATCCTTAAAGTTGATGTGGGCGGTGAGAGATCTTTTGGGTCAGTTATTGACATAGGGGTGCCACAAGGTTCGATATTAGGTCCTTTCTTGTTTCTAGTGTACGTAAATGACCTTCCTTTTTTGGTTAAAAAACTATGTGAAACAGTACTATTTGCTGACGATACCTCATTAATTTTTAAAGTCGATAGATAGAAGGATAATTACGATGACGTTAACGCATCTCTGTCGTAAATACTTAACTGGTTTAATAATCTTTTACTTAATGTTAAGAAAACTCATAAGTTTTATGAAAAAATATTTTTTGAGTGTCAGTTCTAAGTATAAAAATCATAATGCGGTTTACAGAATACATCTATTTACCAAGTTTCATCAGTACATATAGCTTTTACAGTTTTGTAAGTACCATACTTCAAGCAAATAAATTATTTCTTTTCATTTCATTTCATTTTTTTGAAAAAAAGTGACTGTGACATACGGATGGACAGACAGACAGACATGACGAATTTATAAGGGTTCCGTTTTTTACCTTTAAAAAATACAAGTGTTCATTCACCGACTACCGACATTTATGAACTTGCAACTCACTCTGGTTTTGCATAATATGAGGAAAATCTCTCTTGGTGGAAGGTTTCTTTTATTAAATCTGGGGCTATTTGCTTGTTATACTATATAAATTAGACTACTACTACTACACTACTATATAAGTTAGATTTAAAATGTAGCGTTCGTGGTAGTTTAAAAAATACCGCACAGCTTGCCATTGTTATCACCAATCCTGGATGAAAAATATGCAATGGAAACTCTGCGACGGGAATCAGCTAACATAACAATTGGGTTATATTTATTTACTGAATATCTGTCTGTGTTTTTGTCTAACGAAGCGTATTCTAGTCAACACATTGTAATGTCGTGACAAATGTCAGACCCAAGCACAGAATAAGTAATAGTTGGTATCAAATACATGAATTCACAGCTCAGGTCAGGCAACGCCATCTTTATTTTAAATTTTTCCAACTTTCCGGTCGTGTTTTGTTTTTAGACCAGCGTATAGCGGAGGCTTAAGCGCTGAAATATTTGATAGATGTCAAATTGGACATAATATGACAGCGACATTTGACAGCATTTCACTGAAGGCTTTAAGTCTGTTTGTCATCTTTTCCATGAAAAGCTTTGTTTCTAAGTTTGCCTTTATTATTAAAATATTGTTGATACGTTAATATTTGCTGTAATTAATATGTTAACATGTATTTATGTATAACTATGACATATGAGGTTGAGACTGAACATTTTTATTTAGAATGGGTATTATATTTCAATATTGTTACTTGTGTTGTGTTACCCGTAAATTGTTATCGTCTTTAATTGTTGTAAATGTTTTAAAAAAGAAAAAAACAAATTAAATGCAGATGGTCTATGCATTGAAATTATTTACTGTCCCACTTCCTTTCCTTTTTCTACAATATTAAAGATCGCTAAAATGTTGAAAATTTCGGTTCAATAGCAAATATTTAAATTAATTTACTCTTGTGCAATTATGTAGTCAATGTTTTATCATTAGCGGTACTTATTTATGGTTTGTCATCACGTATTATGACGGTATGCCTGCCACGTGCCGTTCGTTGGGGCTGGTCCAATTTCATTTCGATCCCACAGGAACTAAATGATCTGAGCTATTACGAGAATCCAAATATTTGTTCAGATGTGTCGCAATAATAAACACTTTCTGATGACATTTAGTTTTATATTTGCCTAGAAACTGCTCTGAATAAGATAAAAAAATATGTTTGTCTCACGAAAAAGCCCTTACTTTTAGGCCTACCACAAGCTCTGTCTGGCTCTGTCTCTGGCTCTAGTTTTGAGTCTGTGTGAGTGCTGTCAAAATAAACCCTAAGTCGAAACGTCACACATACAGCATAATACACTGGTGAGCACTCACACAGACTCAAAACCAGAGCCAGACAGAGCCTACTGATTAGATGTTGGGGTAACTCACTCGTCGTTCTCATTGTTCACGTAATTCTTTAAATTGTATGACTCTTCGTTATGCGTAATGAGGTGCATTTCTCATCCAACAACATCCGTTTTCTTAATATCTTTCGTAGTTAGAAAAACAACTACCAATGCTTAACATTTTTTTTTCGGAATTTGCGAACTAAGATCGCAACAACAACATTGCAAACGACGATTATATTGGCCACACTTGGAGCCATCACCGTTAAGGCCTGCGCATACCTTGGTCGCTGGCGTTCACTGATCGCCGATCAGTGAAACGTTGTCACATTTGACAGCGATATTTGGCAGTGTTTCATTGATCGCCATCGCCAGCGACCTAGGTGTGCGCAGGCCTTTCCTCTCATTCCTCACATTTCCTCTCATTACTCCTCACTTGACACTCTAAAATAATCGCGTATTATTGATGGCACTGCATTTGTTTTCACTAAACGACATAATAATAAATAACAAAGGCTAATATTAACCCTTTATTGAATCACATCACAAAACCGCAGTAGTAAAAATAAAACGGATTATTCGCCCACGGATTTTCATTGAGTTCCTGATTCACAGTTGTCGCCGAGAAAACATAATTTCTCGGTATTTGGCACATTGATGATTCCACTTCTTCTCAAATATTGTCATAACCGCTTGTTTACAATTATTTAAATTGACCATGGAATGTAGTTTCTAAGAAAATGTATGAATAACAATCCGCATCAGACCCAAACAAGACGAAAAAAGACGCTTTCTTGTTCCCCATATTTATGCTCAGGGGAACAAGAAAGCGTCTCGTTCATATCATGTATAATATCATGTAAATAACAAAACTTTGTTGAGTTATAGTCCAAACTTATCAAGAAATTGCTTCGAAATGTACACTTTATAAATATACACGGGAATAAGAGCATTTTATGTTAGCATAACACTCATAAACAATAAGCAAAGTTCCCTTCAGTTTTAGGTATAGCGCTATCAAGGATATATTGTTTACCTGAGTGCTTGAAACGTGGAAAGATGGGTGGCGATGGGAAGTGAACCTGTCGGTAGGTCGTCCACCGGTCCACCACGTGGAGCTGAATTCCTTCGCGACAACTTAATCTCCGCCTTCTAATTTGTTGGGCGCCAGTCACGCACGCATCGCTAAGGTATGTCAAGTGTGCGGTCAAGCACCCCACCTGCCGGGCGAACATACCATACCAAAATAAACTCTATCCATGCTTCTACAAGGCTGAAAATGAGTGTCGTATATTTGAAGAAAGTTCCCTAAAACAAGCGTAGAGATATTATGGCACGGGGATTCCGATTCATATCGAAAACTCAATCTGGTTCCATTTTGTGATGGACGGTTCATATTATCTGGATAACGTATTAGAGAAATGTCACGTCCTCTCTTTAGGGCACCTACTTGCTCATGTCAATTTTCTGTATTCTGAAACGTGGAAAAACGTAATAGAACCATGATATTTTTGCTCTATTTTTGCCCCAATTTTCGTTCTTTTTAGCTGTTATTAGAGTGACATATGAATAAAATATACATTTGTTTTGATTGAAATCTTATCCAAATCTATTGAAACATAACGGCTCTCAAAACAAATTTCAAGTCATGCTATACTTACACATACATTTTGTATTATGTATACCTAATAGGTTAATCGTTTACACTTATTTCTAAGCATTTACAGAAAGAACTTTATATTACAAATATTTACATAGGTACGTATAATATTACGTAAATGAGAACAAATATCGGTCAATGGCTTCAAAAACAAACTTGACAACTGGATTGACCAAAAATGACAATGACAATATCAATTAAATCAAATGACTATAATTCAACACTGTTTGACGTAGACACATCAGCGAAAGCTGCTCGTCTATAAATAATAATAATTAATAATTAAATACAAACACACATAATTAATGTTTTATCTATCAAGGATCCACAACCTACAGGCTACCACCTTCCTACGTCGAAACGACACATATAGTGTATGTGTCGTGCGAGCACTCACACAGACTCAAAACCAGAGCCAGAGTCAGAGCCAGACAGAGCTTGTGGTAGGCCTACAAGTCTATGTATCAATTGAACTGTGAGGCATATCAATTGTCAACGAAAGCAAGTTTTTTACATAACTAATAAAAGTTATCTATTTAGCAATACAGGGTCAATACCGATTAATAATCAGTATTGACCCTGTTCTAATTCCTAATGCGACAAACAGACAGAGAAACACGAATTGAGTTTCAGTAAGACCTACTATAAGCACGTAACATCTGTTCGTTGCAGACAACGTGCGGGAGTAAGTCACGTGCTCCTAATTTAGCTATAATTCAAGCGCAGGTGTTCGCGTATCAAGTGCAGAAATATTTATATAATAAGCATGTTTTAGAAGTTGTATAACTCATTGATTCATATTAGCACGTGCTCAAAAATAACTACGGAAACTGAATAAAACCGGCTCCAGAATTTTTACGACACTAAGCTGGCACAGAACTAGCTAGCCGGGAGTAGAGTGCTTTATAGTCTTAGTATAGGATCCCGCTATAGAAGGACCTTCACCGAGCTGGTTATTTAATGAAACGTATTTTATATTTAATTAAACATGCCAATAAATATATTCTATATGGGTTGCCTATCAAATTTCAGTCCAGGATAATTATGATTAATTAATAAAAAAAAATAAAAAAAAAGTTTCCACTGGTTTTGAGTCTGTGTGAGTGCTCACCAGTGTATTAAAGTGTGTGTGTGACGTTTCGACTTATGATTTATTTAGTCAGCTCTCACACATACTCAAACCCAGAGCCAGAAACATAGCCAGACAGAGTTTGTGGTAGGACTACTTGTCATCAGACCATCAAAAACTTGCAAATTCCGCTGGTGGTTTCAAGGTGCTATGTATTACAGGGCTATCAATTAATCTGTTCAGGAAATATAAATGTTCAAAACAAAATGAAATAACATTATTAGTTTTTCTTTGGTCAGCTGAACAGTTAAGTTGGTGGCTAAGTATAAGTTACCCAGTTCTAATAGCGCATGCTACGGCGTAGCGCTACGTAATAGTCTACACCAAGTTTTGCCTTAAAGTTATTGATGAGATTTTGTAAACTGCCGTAGATAAGAAGATATTGTTTCATAGGCGGTAAACAGACCCCATATTTATAATGTCTGACACATTTTAGCGGCTAGCTAAAAGTAGGTATCTCGTCACTAATGCGGCCTGCTAAGTGAAATGACTGCTATATGAGCATTATGAATATGAGCCCAGCCTTAAAAATCTGATATACTTACTACTACTTACTATCCCGGCGCATCAACCCCGAAGTGGGTTTTGGCCTCCGACACAATAGAAAGCCCCCGGTCCCTCTCCTGCGCCACCTCTTGCCAGTTGGAAACTCGAAGAGAGCGGAGATCCTTCTCTACTTCGTCCTTCCACCGGTATCTGGGTCATTTAGTTGTACAGTCGCTGTAGCCGAAATCGGCCAGGACGTTATATCTGGGTCAGCCGACTGGTCGCCGTCCGACTGGCACTCCCAGGAAAGCCCGCTTAACCGCCCGATCCTCCCCCATTCGTAGCACGTGGCCGAACCGTTGTAGACGATGTGCTTTTGTTTCGCCGATGATATTCTGTTCAGCCACGAGCTCCGCAACCTCCCGATTCTTCCTCACCCTCCAGGGTCCATCTTCGCGTTGGACTGGGCCCAGGATTTTTCGCAGTACCCTTCGTTCTGCGACCAGAAGCTTGTAAAAATCTGATATGCCATATCCAAACCTTACCAGAAAATTGATCACTCCTTGTTTTGGTTCACTTGTCACGTGGGTTTATTACCTCTTCGAACAGTCGAATCGCAACTCGTAAGATCTCGCGTGAACTCTGTCACCGGGGTCATCCGAGTCCATCCATGTGGAAGTAAACAGCTATTGAGATTAGACTCTTGCATGATTGATTACGAGTGAAATATAAAAAAACAACATCTGAATAAAGTAGAATTATATTTTACATAGAAACTAAGTGCCTACCTACCCTGTACTAATTCTAATTGAGTTGGGGGAATAAGATCTGCACTAACGTCCCGCGATGGGGTGTATTGAGCATTGTCCCCCTGCCAAACATTACCCCAGCCAGCCCAACTCCTTAAAATAGCGGATTATACCCTGTACTATTAATATTGTATAAGATTAAATTAGCTGACAATAATAATTCTAAATAATTCTAAGCAAACTTGGAAACAATGCCGGAAACTTAAAGACACCATTTATATCCCATCTCAAAGTTCCAAAGAAATCCAAATGTCGTAGTCTTACAAGCTTAGGTAGTAGGTAGGTACCTATTGCACGTAAAATAATTCAAATTAGCGAAATAAGTCACCGCATCTATATTTTCTACGAAACGGGAAGCCTTTTAATACCTTTATAACTGTTTGTACCTTTTGTAGTAAACTAGGATTATGAACCCTGCAAGTTGATGAACTCTGATGGTTCAATAATGGACTAAGCCACAAATCACAGGTGAGAGCACTCCCTAAGAAATTGTTGACATCTGAAATTCAAAGTCTTGTCGGTCGTTGACTTTAGAAAGTATACGACTTTGACTCTCTCAACTTTTCATGAGTTATGAGTACTTGAGTGGGTTCAACTATGAGATCAAAGATTGGAAAGCCTGAATATTTTTGACTGCTTATAATATTTTGCCTTAAAACCCATTTTGCAGCTCCAAACAAAGGTCTTGTAAATCAAAGAATATTTAAACATTATATTTGGTGTTCTAGAGTAGAACAAACCTTCAAGAGATACTTTATCAATTAGCATTACCCATAAACATACTTTAAACGTGCTACAAACCAATCTCAAACCCCAAAATAGGAACGCTACAGCCGAACTAAAATAAACTTTCATCTTTTTATCTTTGTTTTTACGATGAACCCTAGTCGTAAAGTTCGTGTAATCGTACGTGTAATACAATATGAAGCATGCTAGCTGCGCAGCGCACCACAACAATGAGTCACTCGCCAGCGCGGAATCCAGGTCAGTCGCGGCCTCGGGAAAGGCCGCCAGATAATGCAGGCGCATGTAAACAGAAGAAAGTTAAGAACAAAGTAATCATATTTTAATACTTTATTAAAATATTATAAAATGTAGCTTTGTAATTCTATAAAAAACTAGGTATCTATCGACCTACTTCATCATAAAGTTTATATTGAAATCTTTCGTTAAAAAGTTGTGTAAGTTTTGGTGCTCTTAAATTGATTTTCTTTCTTGAAATGGATAAGAAAATGAAGCACAAAAATGAGTGCCACAATCATGGTAGGCACTCGGCTCTTCTCATATTCGACTTTTTAGCACTTGACAACGCTTTCAAAGCTAATGTGCTAGCCTTGATGTTCTACCCTCGCAAATCTTTGCATTCAGTCTTTGCACACATGCCATTTCGTATTACTATCACCAATAAAGTCGGAACTAGAGACAAATACTTACATTTCAGTCAGTAAGTTACATATGAAAACAGTCAGTATCATGGATTGCAATTGTATTGTAAGGTCAACTGCCAGTTCGGCACTTCATAAAATTAAACAGAAAGAAACTCACAGCAGGCATACTTGGCCACGAGTATATCAAAGGAAAATTACCCAGACTTCAGTGTGAGTGGTCCTGCTGCGAGTTGAGGCTGAGCCATTATCGCACTTGCTCGATCGTATGCGGAAATATAGCCCGGGATCTGGCGAACTTTGCTTTACATAGTAGTGCGATAACGTACTACTGGATGAGGCAGATTGCATAGACAGGGCACCATCTATTTCGATATGTAAGGAATTTATGTTGATGTATTTACGTCATTAGTCACCATTGATAACACGACAGATGACGGAAAGGACTGTGAGATGCGTCAACAATGTATTTCCCGGAAAACAGCAACTGCTTCACTGTACAAACTGATTAATTTCTGCTTTAGTAAGATGCTGTAAGAATAAGACCACTGGCTTCAGGTGATAATTGGGTCGAACGTTGAAATGTATAGGTATAACAATGTCGCGTTCTTGGGCGGCGCTCCCGGCAGCTGTCTCCCAAACGGCTAATTGTCAGTAATTCGACACCAACAGATGGGTTTTACTCCCGACTGACCTCATGGAACATTTGGTGAAAATAAAAACTTCCCAGTCAATGACATTACGGTTTCTTGTACCACCAGTGATTGTTTTAATAAACATCAAGGTAAATGACTTACAGATGGTTGCTCTATAAAACTGGGCAACAACATTGCATCATCAAAATATTACAATATTAGTGTCCGTTGCTCTTAATCGTTCCTTTGTACGCATTGACACTCGCCCGCCAAAATAAAGAATCACCTTTGAAAACAGCAATATATTTAAGAAATTATCAAGATTACTTTTTTTTCTTATGAAACTAAACCAAAAGAGGATATGTGGACTGTATACAACCCTTCATTCAACCTTTTTTACTACTATGGCACTAAAATTGCTTTATTGTAATATATAAATTGTGATTCATTTTTAAATTTCGTTTGGTGGTAACTAGGGTTATTTTTGCATGTGAATGAAATCATATATGTTAATCATGCAGCTTCCCTCATACATGAATATTGTATACTTCATAATACAATAATGACCTTGTGCATCAATCAATTTAGGAGCCTTGGCCTGTTCAAATGCACCGATGGAAATATATAACGAGGATATTTCAAATCCACAATAAAGCATGCTACAATGTCAGATGTGTCAGTGTGTACTACACAGCATGAATAATTTAAAGCTGATGTACTTACTATCCTTTCCGTCTTTCCTCTTATGAAGCCTTATGGTTGCCTATCCGCTCATACAAAGTCTGTCAAACCGTAGGCATTTGTACCTATATACTTGTGTCTTTCGTACCTGGAATCCTTTGACAGATATATTTCATTCATTTCATTTCATTTATTTATTGCTTGCATGTACACAAAATATATAGCACTTGTTCTTAAATTAGCATAGTCAGTACATGCACCCTGTTGGGCACTGTTGGTATATTAGGCTACCCAGCGCATGACATATTCGTCAAGCTCACTCAAGGGCCGTATGCAGAAACAGTGCTTGAGTCTGAGTCAAAGTCAAAATCTACCCTTTCTATCTGTCTCTATCTGTTTATCTATTCAGTTAAACACAAGGATCACTTTGAAACGTCTTAAAGCTGGGTGAGTCTAGGTGCTAGTTCCACGCGACTGAGCCTAGAAGAGCAGGCAACAAATTACGGCGTGGTTCCTCCTACTATTGTTTTTTTATAATCCTTCTACAAAATGAAAAGTGCTATATAATACCCGTGTCAGTATGTGTTGAACGCGAAAGTTTAAAAAGTGCTTTATAATAAGTTCCAGTGTGGTTCCAGTTCAACTAAGTGAGACGTATATAGGCAATACAAAAGCAGTCTTTGCTCAAGCATCAGGTTGTTGCTCGGCTGAGTCTGTAGCTTGTCTCTACTAAAGCACCTAACTCTTTTACATTTACTGTGATTCCTTCAGACAGTCGAGTTGCTTCAAATCCATCGTCAAATTATATTTACTGAACTCAAAGCTCTTTCTAGTCAATTTAAGTGCCGTGAAATGATTTTGCATTCTCTGCATGGTTGGCAAGTGATGCAGAGATTTTGAATAGAATTACAATAACAACATTAATATCAGGTGGGCCGTATATATGCTTGTTCCATTAGCTTGTTGTTTATGAAATATGTTTACATAGAATTTTAATACTTTGCTTACCACGCTGTGCGTTTATTGTGTTTACCAAGGGCATAGGTAATGGTTCAACCGTAAAACAGTAGGGGCTGCCTCTTAGGACATTGGAACGACAGAGACCCATATAAAGCCCTGAGCTACGAATTTAGGGCATAAAAGCTTACTTAACTGCAAGGTTACCACCACTTTGTTTGGTCATCATAAAAATAAGGACCCTGTATCTAAGTTCTATTATTATTAATTAGCCGTTTTTGTCCCACTGCCTTCCCTCTCCCACTCCTCACAATTCATCGCTGTGACAGGCCACGATCTAAGGAGTCAAGTTCGCCCCGCCATCTCATTCTTGGTCTCCCACGTTGACCTTGCATTTTGTGGGATCCACAGAATCTAAGTTCTACGTCATCATAATTTGAATGAGTGATTGTAAGGTTGAATCATAAGTTGAGTTGTAAGTTAATACATTTGAGCGCTTTCGTGCTTTGGGCACGGTAGTCTATCCCGGTAAGCGATCTCCGGCCTGTCACTGCAGTTTCGCACTATAGCCCATACGGACTTGCCCATACTTTCTACAATAATCTCGATAGCGCTGAAATCTAATCAAAGTGGGCAGAAAGTGGGCAGTGGGTGGTAAAAAATCTGTCACCACAGTTGCGCACAGTTGCCCATGCAGACTTGCTTACTTTCAATAATCTCGATAGCGCAAAAATCTGATCAAAGTGAAAATTATATACCGCATACCATCTATTGATCCTTACACAAAGCTTACAGACTGACTACCTAATCATAATAAATAGTAATGTGCAATAAACTTTAAATAATACCTACGGTAATATTACGATTTATTTATTAAGGAAGTTGCCCATAAATTTTAGTTGTTATAAATTTTAGAGCATGAATCTGTTTACATATCAAACATAAATCGGAAAGCATTGTTACAAAATCGTTATGTCAGAGAGAATCTACCGAAGATGCGCGGGAGCAGATACCGTGAATCGTTATTTTAGTTGGTCAGCTTTTGCCATAGTAGAGCTAAACCAGCACCTGCCAACCTCAACTTCAAGCAAAATACCTATAGAATTTTGTCTCTCGACTGTCTAATCTTACATAAAAAAGACTCCATTACTTGGGAGAAAGTAATAAGTTTAGTAATTCACTAGGTATTTATTGCTGAAATTAGGTGAAGAGCCTGTACTACAAGAGGTCTACTCACTGACCTTGAATAACTCATAACTATATTTCGTGATGAGTCAGTCAGTCCGACACTACAAGGCCTAAGGATTTAAAATTTGAGAAATAAACTGAGGCACCGCTTAGCAGACATACACTCAAGGAATTATTTTTCAAAATTCCAACCCCACTATTTCAAAAAAAGTACAACTTCATACGAACGAAGTTGCGCAGGATTCCACTCGTAGATGCCATAAATTAATTCTAATGCCTATATTTGGAGAATAGTACGAACCTAATTCTGTATTTATTATAATAGACAGTCTATGATCGGTTTGATACGTCGTTGTTCGGATTCTTCAGGCTCCAAGCATCCGGCGATGCAGTGTCGTTGGCGAGGCGCCAACTATGCGCGCGCCGTACGCTACCCACTGTGGAATATATCGAGAAATATTCCAAATGCTCGACAGACACGACGAATAGATGTTGATAAAATATTGATAGGTTTTGTCATTTATTACCTCAACAGAACATTTTTATTATACTACGGGTATAATACACAGATTTAAATTTAAAAGAGTTTATTTACTTTTTCTTACAACACGGTAACCGACAAACTGAACAAAATATACGAACACGCGTCAGCTTTTCAAAGTTAAAATTAAAAGGTAGGTACCAATTAAATTCTCATCTCAGGATACATAAATTAGAACAAATGTGCAACTGATTGCGTACACCGAATCTCCTGCATACGGCTAAAATTAGTTGTATCGTGACAGAAAGGAAGTTATCCTTTAATTTCGATAATATTATTAAATTAGTCAAGAAAATTATGTTCAGTTAGTCGTAAGGAAGCCGACTCCACGCTTTGTAGCCCCACTGGGAACCACTCGGCGGACTCGCGAGCGCCGCGACGCCGCCGCCGCCGGCGCACCCGGCGCCGAGGCAAAGATTTATAACGCATAATCGTCGTATTTATAAAAATAATACTTATAAAGACAGTACACAGTCGTTAAAAATATCCAACGCTTTTAAACTCATTCAGCCTAATGTATTTTAATCTTAGTCGTAATAGCATGTCGCATGTGCCACAACTTTTTGTATAAAACATTAACTCGCTTTTGTAAGATGGGCTTTCTACACCAAAACTGCATCAATTATCATGAATTATTAGCAAATTTTTAACCCATGTAAATTTGTCTAATCACGTTTTAGAATTCAGACGTTTTGGAAATCATATATTAATTATGTAGTTGTGCTGGCTATTTTAATTAATATACATTAACTCAATTTAGCTATCTGCAGACCATTACAAATGATCAAGAGATAGCTCACTTGATCCAAATTAGTGCCAGACAACTTCGTGTAAATAAAGATTTTTCATTTCATACTTTCCAGTTTCTACGCAAAAACGGAACAGGAAACGCCACGTGCGTTTGCCAACGTAATCCGGATGGACATTTTCTGGAAAGACAATTATTAATTACAGCCCTAAATATTGAGGAAACAGTGTGAATGAGCTTAGTTCTCCCAAAGTCCCGTCACACTGACCTTCCACAGCGCAGAGGTAGATTAATTTGACACTGCAAATTATTGGCAAAGAGTTACGACTACATTCCGCCCATACAGGCTTGCGTCTTTCACAATAAATACCTACCCACGGCGTTCAGTAGGCCTACCACAAGCTCTATCTGGCTCTGTCTCTGGCTCTGGTTTTGTGTCTGTGTGAAGTGTAAATAAATCCTATATACGTCAAAACGTCACACACAGTATAATACACTGGTGAGCACTCACACAGACTATCTAAATCAGAGCCAGACAGAGCTTGTGATAGGCCTATATACAGTTATGCATTTCATACAATAATTCTATTTAATTTACTTGAGAAAGCTCGATACTATAGCATCTGTACAAAGGTCATTGGTCTCGGTATTTTTCAATAGCCAACACTGCTTTTAAAGATCTTTATAAGGAAAAAGCATGTTTTTAACGAAAACACGATATACAATCACGCCTACGCGGACCACTTAGCTTTTCTTTATATGTCTAACGACACTTATTTTGGATAATGCATGATGTTTTTGACAAAAACATGTCCACTTACTAGCTGGTTCTATATGGTTATGACTGGCAAAACTGACACACACAGAAATGAATGTGTGTAGGAGCATTCAGCTCAACAAATGAGTTGGGGGAATAAGATCTACACTGACGTCCCGCGATGGGGTGCACAATAGTGCATTGTCCCCCAGTCAGCCCGACTCCTAGAACCTCAGGTTGATGGCAATATATAATCCGATCTACTGGAATAATGTTCCAGTAGACCGGATGGTGACACAGATGTGGATGTGAAGGGGCAAGACTTAAACAGTTCCCTGAGTCTTGCTTATAGCTTGTGGTTTAACGAGTGATTACGAAACCAATCCACCAGGCAGTTGCCGCCGGCGCCGCCTCGCAGCGGCAGCTCATTGAAATTAGTTTATATTTAGCTAAGCTCCAAAAGAATGGCTGTTCATGCTGGCCCTTTAGCCACTTCAATTCCCTTGACAGTCGCTCTCAACAAATAACTCAAGGCGGTCTCGATGTCAGGGTTTCATGTCAATATCATTTTACAGCTGGTACCTAATAAATGTATCTTGAAATTGTACTAAATCATTTGACATAATAACAGCTCAAACGGAAAACATCGTGAGGAAATTGGCATATCGTGGAACCTAAAAAAAAGTTAACACGAAAGGAGCCTTTTTGAGGTGCACTTAAAATCCTTTCACCACGCTTGGTTCGACAGAATCAGTGGCACGATAAGAAGAAGAATCACAGCTTTGACGCTCTGGTATATATAGGTTTTCTATTATGGACTTATGTACCTACGTAATACATTGATCATGATCATTTGAATATGATAATCAGGTCATCATAAATTAAAACCAGCAAGATTATGACGTAACAATAGATATAGCAGTACAAAATATCATTACTTGTTTAAACGAATAAAATTGAGCGTTGTGACCGTCGTCGCCTCACAGTTCGGCCGTACAAAGGGCCGTTAGCCAACAAATCTTCGTTGAGTTCGCTGAAGTTTAGGATGTCGAAACGCGTTACACAATCGCTGCCGTTTCAAGCTTCCGTGTTATTTTCAGAGTTTCCGAATATTGTTATAACTAATTGCCTTTCATTTCACACCTACTTTTATTACGTTGTTTGTGTTTTCTTTTAACAACTTTGAAAATACGGCAAACCTTATCTCAAAACAACACTATAACAATGCGCATTCGAAGTGATAAAGGGCCTTACTTGCTTCATGGACGTTTTTTCGAATGGACAAAATTCTGGTGATCGTCTGACGATTCTTACAGCGCTACCGGACAATAACTTCATGGATGTTAGCAGAGACACGAGTTGATAGCTTCGCAACAGATAGATTAGAGTCCCTCATGCACTAAGCAGCCCCAACAAGCTACCGAGGAGATTTCAATATAAAAGTTATGTAATAGCATTGAATTGAAAAGTACCTACTACTACGTTATTACTCATACTATTTCATAAAATAAACTACTTATATCCGAATGAAGTCCACCGTAGCTATAAGTACAGCAAGCTATTAACCTTCCTCGTAATTTGTTGAAATACCTTCGAGTAGACGAGGGCGTGTCGAATTCGTCACTATTTCTGTCTGAAGCCCTTCGCTCATCGACCGCGTGGAACTACGAGAAGAGGGACAATTGCTTCAGTTTAGGTTAGGAATACATTTTTTCAGTATACTCGCAAGTTCATCAAGTTAATATGACTCCTCCTCAAGCTAATATGTTTTTTTTAAGGATAGGTACATAATAAAGTAACAGTGTCAGTGACCTGTATTTCCGTATTTCATCTTTAACGATTTAAATACATATAAATTACACAGTATTATTGATTGATAAGAATTATAAGTACAATAACATACCATTTAAACTCCTCCTAATAAATCATGGTTTAAAGTATGAAAGTTGTGCGTCGAAATAAAATGACACTATTTCAAACTTCCGAGTGAAAAGGGTCGATACAAGATTTATTTGTAATAAACTAATTTTACACGAAATCGAAATACCTACATTTTCTGCTCATAGATAAACACAGGCAGATCTTTGAAGCCCATTAAATCATATTTTTATACCAGATTGAAAAATTACATATCATCTATGAATAACTTTTCGTCTGAGGTTAATAAAAAATTAAATCACGGTCATTGCAACTCAAATTTGATAAAAGGTATACCTAATGACTCTGAAAGTGTTATAAATTACTTTTGTACGGCGTAGTTCCTTCCTGGCTGTCACTAGAGCTGGCCAACCAATTAATATACATCTCACTACAATATAACACGAGGTAAATTCAAATGTATGTTTGTCTGTTTTCACGGCTATGCCACTCAACCAGCACTCAACCGATCCAGATGATATTTGGCACAGAGATAGCTTGTCTTCTGGAGACGAACATTGATGAGCTAATTTTTTACAGCCGTGGGCCTACCACAAGCTCTGTCTGGCTTTGTTTCTGGCTCTGGTTTTAAGCCCGTGTGAGTGTTGACTAAATAAATCCTACGTCAAAACGTCACACACACAGTATATTACACTAGTCAGAACTCACACAGACTCAAAACCAGAGCCAGATACAGAGCTAGACAGAGCTTGTGGTAGGCCTACTGTTCAAATGTCATTATTTTACCGAAATACAAATTGTGATGTCACTCACTCAATCGAACTTTAATTAATTTCGCCAACATTATTATCATCGTAAAGCTTCTACATTATTAGCCTCGAACATCTGTCGTAGACACAATAAATGAGATTACACAATATTTGATTTGCCACACATTTTAAACCACATGTGACCCAATTTTATTATTTGTGGTATTGCAAAATCTTAAAAGTCTGCATTTCAGTATGAAATGGTTAGCGGACGTTAGAAAAAATATAACGGACGGATGTAGGTCTTTACCTACTTAAATAATAAATAATAGCCAAGTGCGAGAAGGACACAATCTCTGAGATTTCTGTACGGTATATTTTAACAAGCTACTAAATAGTTTACACAGTTGCTTACATGGCTGAAAAGAGCATATATTTTGTTCAAGCAGGTAGTACTTATATAAATTGTATGATACCAGCAGGCCTACCACAAGCTCTGTCTGGCTCTGGTTTTGTATATTATTCTGTGGGTGTGACGTTTCGACGTAGGATTTATTTAGTCAATACTCATACACAAAACCAGAGCCAGAGACAGAGTTAGATAGAGCTTGTGTAGGCCTACAATGTAAGTTCTCCCAAAATTACAAAATAAAGTAAAACAATTAAATAACATTTCAGAATTATGCTATTACTTATCATTTACTGTACATTCGATAATTAATAAATAATAATTAATTTATCAGAAGAAAGACGTTGGACGTCTATTAGCACGATGGGTTGACGACATTGTCAATGTCATGGACCTCAGATGAACGAGGGTAGCCCAAGATCGAGGTGAATGGCAAAAGCAAAGAGAGACCCTATCCCCAGCTGTGGGTTAAGTCGGGCTGTGGGATGATAAATTTATCAGACCATTCAAAGGATTGTTGGGGTTACAAAACATAGTACCTTTTGTGAAAGTGAATGCGTAATCTTGACACTATAAAGTAATCAAAGGGTTCCATTCTCCAATTCAGATACGATACCCTGAAAACATGCAAAAAGCAAAGTTCCAGATTCCATTCATAAAAATGTTCACTCACTGTGTGTTGTGTAATCAAATTAACGGAATGAGGGCAACGGCGGCGATAATGCGGAGTAGCACAGCTCTGGATATTCTCTACTTCGTTATGGCTCTCATTAGCAACGACACAAATGTTTGCGATTTGCAGCAGCTCACAAATTGTATTAAAAACAGTTGAAAATTGTACTCTGGGTAGCAGTAGGAGAGGTCAATACTCAATACATTTATTGCATAAACATAGTTTAGTTTAATACATAGTTGTTAGGTGTAAGTCAGTATCACATGGACCCTGTGTATAGGGTAAAGCAACATGGAGGTAGGCCGAGGCTTATACACAGTAGTTAGGTCTTGGTTAGTTTAACTAAATAAATAAAGAGATAAAAGATGTAAATTTATAGATGTCCAATGTAATTTATACTTAAATCTCCCACATGTCATAACTTATAAATCCATGTGTTCTGTTTGTTTTAAATTTCTGTCCTTCTGTTTTAAGCATTTTTATAACTTATGCTCACGTATGTATATTAGTGTTTCATCCATTCATGTCTTATATTGACCAGAACGAATTTAAACTGTTGATAACAGAATTATAATTTCTAAAAGCTGTTACAATAACTCAAAGAGCTTGTTTGTTCAAATAAAATCATAATTCCCGTGAGTAGAACTCAGAGCCAAGCAATGAGTGTGTAAAGTGCGTTTCGTTTGCTTCAAGCTGTGGTTTTCGTAATGTAAACAGTACGTATTCTACTATAAAAGTCAGTGCACATCTAGCGATTGCGATGGCGTTAAGTGAAACGCTGTGAAATATCGCTGTCATATTTGACAGCGATTCACTGACCGCCATCGCCATCGCGCTAGATGTGCAAGATGTGTAGATCTTTGGTGGCGTATTTTAAATATGCAATAAAGTTATGACCAGAGAGATAAGCACCATGTTCCTAAGTTTATATATTAGGTGGCTGTTTTAACCAACTTCAAATAAAAAAGAAGGTTTTCAAATTTGTTTTTTTATGTGCTTGTTATCGCATAACTTCTTCATATTCCTAACTTAGTCAGGTTCCAGATTTATCCCATATAAATTTTAGTTCAGCAATTTAACCATGAAGTCGCTTCCATTTTTCCAAATTTATTGCGGTTTTTACACGCCGAAATTTCAATTACTCTATTTTTAGAGCAAACGTTGTTCAGTGGGTCTACCACGACACTCGATGACAATCAGATTTATGCAGTTAAAAAATGTTATCCCTCCATTACTTTTGGAGTAGCAAGATGGCTACAATGTTTATGATATAATAAATTAACCGTCGGGCAGCTGAACACTGTTACACAATGTTTCATTCAAGTCAATGATCGCGAGAAAACCCATAGCAACAAACTGATTCCATCCAACATTATACAAAGCTTCAATGCGAAATCCGAGGGATGAAAAAATCTAGATATCAAAATAAATTGTTTTGACGGACAAACACGTCTGTTACAAACAAATTCCATTTGTATAACAAAGAGTAATAGTGTTATATTTCAATGTTTATACTGTCAGGCGCTGAGCTGGCCTCGATCCATCAGCACTGGCGGAGGCCTTGTCCTCTGCTACTACACGACTTCATTCATAACCGAACTCACACGACCACTACCAGACATACGCATTAATATCTAAATATCCTGCTTTTGACTAACAACCGACCGTGACTTCACTCGGGTGCTTCTTGTTTAATAAGTAACCTACTATACTCGTGTCGTATCTGGGGCTCAATTCTAGACCAGTGACTTTTTTGTCATGGTAGATATACATCACAAGAACTGCCAGTTTCCTTAGTGAATTTGACAGTTCTTGTGATATATATCTACCGTGACAAAAAAGTCACTGGTCTAGAATTGAGCCCCTGCTATTATACTAAATGATGACTTTGTACTGTTAACCGGTTTTGGGAATAGGACATCTCTAATTCGATATAACTTTTGAAACTATCATGGTTTTTAACACTATTTTTATGAAACAACGAAATTTAATCATGGTAAATATCCCGTTGTTTCATAAAAATCTCTAATTCAGATCAAGCAACAGGACACATCCCTAGGCTAGAAAAAAAAGAAGAAGGGAAAGATGGCGCATGGCGTCGTAATGTGTAGTTGTAATTGTTTGCCATGTAATAAAATAAAACTAGAGTTGTAGTACTAAATTCAATTTTTTCATTGTTTTTTACACGTTTCATGAATATAAACTTCGGATCTCAATAAACAAATGTTATGTTCTGTATGTCAGAACAAGAGTCTTATTAGTGTATTGATGATTTCATATTGAAATATTCGCCATTCAGCGTGGTTTCAGTCTGTTGACAGATTCGTTACACTAATTTGTGTTGTTATTTTTTCACAATTTATAGGCTAACGTTTGACCGCGACTGTTTCTGTAATTCGTGGTTTTATTCACTCGAAAGCTGGATGTTGTGACAGCGTAGCAATATAAAACCAAGATGACTAAAGACTTCCTAACGTTTTGTTTTATGAAAACGTGCTGGCGGCTGTCAGTTTTCGACAAAGAGATGTGGATTAAGAACAGCATTGAAAAGCTTGTTGTATTCTTGTTATAGTTTACGATTGCGGAAGTGAGTATATATTATAAACCTACCAGTGCGCCTACTATGTAGTAGGTATTTATTTGGAAATCAATAAAATGTTGCGAGTGTTACTGTGAAATTTAACGATTTTAAAATATAGTAAGTATTTCAGGGTTTCGCAAGCAAAGATTTTTTCTTCGTTGCTTTCTGTTCCGCCCTGCATAATGTTTACACTTGGGAAACTACGTTGTTTATCAGTCTTGGCAAGTTTGTGCTACTTCTATACAGGTGGTTTTTTTAGAAGGTCGGTGATGGCCAAGTCTGAAAACACGAGAGGGAAAAACCGTGAATAAGTCATGCGTCGATTTATAAGAAAATAATAACTGTATATTTTAGTAAAACATTTGTTTGCAAATATTCTTATCAGCAACTGAATCAATTGGTTCATTAATACAGGGTATATATTTTTTTTCATCCCACCAGCTCTGAAAGTGTGTTTTTGCTGTTTAATTTCTGACTGGAAAAGCCGTTTTTATCCGCTAGAGGATAGAGTAAATTTGAATTTAGAATATCGTGTTAAATAAGTTTGTGAATACACAACCTATTTACTTCCACCTCCATGGTGCCGAACTTATCATTCAACCTTTTTGACGTGATAACGTCTTATAAATCGATGGAGCCGGCTGCGCGCACGAAAAAACATGACTCATGCGTCGTTACGTCGTTTCGTCGTTCCATTTACCTGAGCCCGAGCCCGGGTCGGGTAATGGGTAAGGGTAAATGAGGGTAAGGGTAAGGGTTCGGTCGGGTTCCGGGTCCGGGTCCGAGAGTTCGAGTCAGAGTCCGAGTCCGAGTCCGCGAGACTGCGAGTCCGCGAGTCCGCGAGTCACAAATATTATTTAAAATTCTTTTGAAAAACGCAACCATTCCATCAGTATTTTTTTATGACGTTATCACGTTCAACTATCGTCCGTAAACCGACTTTACAGACAACCGATTTTTTTATTTTGTTAAAAACTCGCACTCGTAACCTTCTTGGTGTATTTGTGAATTCAAAACACCATTAAACCTATTTACTTCTACCTGCATGGTGTCGAATTTATCAAGGCTCGAACACACCTAGTTCGCTGGCGGTAGCGAACAGTGAAACGCTGTCAAATATTCGCTGTCAAATCTCAAATCTGACAGCGATATTTGACACCGTTTCACTGATCGCTACCGCCAGCGAACTAGGTGTGTTCGGGCCATCATACAACCTTTTTAAATTTGTTAATAACTCATACTCGGAACCTTCTTGGTGTGTTACTTTTAGTCGCGCCATATTCTTTTTTGCATTTATAGTCATTTCCTCGCTGAGGTGGGATGAAAAGTTACGTGTTGCACTCGAGTGCAAAGATGGTTAAACTTTAGAATCCTGCGCTTGCTCAGTCATCAAAATTGAGCACGCGGTTAAAAAGCAGCTTTGCACTCTTGTATATCAAATAACTATTAAATCATTCGGGACCGTTTCAGTCAAATTTTTTTTGTTCAAAAATTTAAAAAAAAACATGCCTTTATTGTTTTCCTATAAATCGAGGGCATGACTCCTTTCACTTTACCATAACTCTCTTGGTTACAAACTTGGCCATCACCGCCCTTCTCAAAAAACCAGCCTGTATAATTCGAGAGTGCAATAGCTACTTAACACCGAAGAAAGAGAAAGAAAGAAGAAGAAAGCTTTCTTTCTTCAAGAAGAGACAAAATGTTATTTTAATTGGAGAAAAATAGTCTGTGTATTTGCGATTTTTTTTTGTTAAAAGTTTTCGTATCTATTAATAAGAAAATAAAATGTTTTACCAAGGAGTTTTACATAGCATGATACGAAATATAACATATCAAGCTTGACGGTAAAGTGTTTTGAAAATGGAACGTTTTAAACAATGCATTGAGTAGCAAATGCTTACAGTACTTACCTCTTTGCACAGCAGTATATCCTACTTAGATGCATGTATGATGTAAAAAAGTGTAAAAAGTATCAACCAGCCATATCACAATTTGTGGTTATGAAACAAAATAATGCCGTAGGTATGTTATTCTTGATTGTACAGTACCTATTTCTCGTCCCGTGACTCGTGGGTGGATCCTCTAACGCAACAGTCATAGAAGTAGGTAAGAACATACTAAACTGCTGTTTACATCCTGTGATGCAATCCTTTCTGCTAAATTTATTCTGAAAATAGGTCAGCAGGTCTAAAAAAGTGTGGTACTTTCAGATGTCAATAGTAAAATAATACAAATAAACTAAAGGTAAAGCATGTGCATAAACGTACGTAGGATGATGTTAGAATAAAATGAACCGAACTAAAATTATGACTGAACTAAGGTATTTCTACCTAAAGATTGTAAGTATTAGTTTATTCGATTTCATGCTGCGAGTTGCCATGGAAATGAGTTGGGAAAGTTTTCTATTTCCAGCGTTAACTTTTTCTCAGTAGAAATGTCTTCATAATAACGTAATTATAGACCATCTGCGCAGCGAGATCGGCCACGAGGCAGCTCCACTGATCGCTTACACACGAGGCACAATCGACGGTGCATGCTGCATGCTCACTTCACAACATTGGTTCGTCATGCACAATCTTAGGTTGTTAGAAGTTTCTACCTAACAGTTCTCAATACTTTCTATAATATCTGGATTTAGACTCTAAAGCCTCTAAAGGTTAGAGGTATAATTTGAACATAATCTATGCTAATATTATAAAGAGGAAAGATTTGTATTTTTGAAATGAATAAACTCAAAAACTACTCTGCTGATTTCAATAATTGTTTCGCCATTGGAAAGCTACATTCACCTTTAGTAAAATAGCCTGTATTTATATGCTTAAAAAATAAATGTCCACCCGTGCGAAACTGGGACAGGCCGCTAGTATTTAATAAATAAACATGATCATCCTTATTGTCAACAAAAGTGACAACTTCTAAGGACGCTCAGTGCTCATATAAAAGAGCCCTAATTTCCTTTGAGTGATGGCCTGCGCACACCTATTTCGCTGGCGGTAGCGAACAGTGAAACGCTGTCAAATATCGCTGTCAAATCTCAAATCTGACAGCGATATTTGACAGCGTTTCACTGATCGCTACCGCCAGCGAACTAGGTGTGTTCGAGCCTTGAGGCACCGAGTTACCTGTAATTGGTAAGCCACCACCGAGTTCTCCGTAGGGTTCGAAGCACTACTTGCATAATGTTGGTACCTTTTGAGAAAAGCAATTTCAGAGCACGACGCCGCATGGCAATCTTGTATTTGAATCGATTAGTGAACCCTATTGCAATATAAAATAACAGTGATGATGAACGAGGAATTTTATAAATAAACATAATACAATTTATTCAGTAAGTCAATAACGTCTGAAACCGAAAAACCACGTAAAGATAAAAGTTTACTTGAAAATTATAGATAGTCCTAATGTTTTCAAAACTAAACTCACTACTATGTTGTTAAAAGGTTGTTTTTGTATATAGCATTAATGAATTCTTGACATGTAATAATCTAGAATAGTACCTAATATATTGTTGTATGTAGTTTTAATTTGAAATTTATTTATGTTGTTAATATTATAAATTGTATTAAGTATTTAGCTTTAATAGTAATAGTAAAACTATAACAGTAATATTCGAATACGATATTTAATTGTTTTAATGAATAAATCAACTGAAACTGAAACTTTTGCAAATTTGTTTGAAGGAGCGGACGTCCAACAGCTGACCGATTAAAAAGTTATAGACTGAGTGGAAAATTCTCGTGTTCCTTTCCTTCCGCTACATAAGGAAAACATAAAAACCGTGTAAACAGTGTGCGATAACAGTAGTCACACACGAGCTATGCGAGGCCTCGACCTTCCTCGGATTGGCGATGCGGGAACACAATCATTAAAACTCGCAAAAAACGCCAGTTTCTCTGTAATAACATCTTCATGCGCAGTGTTCGTAGTCCTGTTGACGTAAGCTCAATAAATATCGACATTAAATCGATTAAAATAATAAATAGGCTCACCACGTGTGATGGATCAAGGTATCGATTTTTTTTCAATGATTTTTTCTGAATGAATGGCTATTTCCGCAACAAAATCGGCATGCAACAGAGAAAGCGCAGTTTTGAAAGGTAATTTCCTAATTTCCACGTGCCGGTAAAATATTAGTCTCAGTTTTCACTCTTCCTGTTACACCCACATTTAGTTTAGTTTTTAGTTTTAGTTTTTAGCACATTTAGTTTACTAAATATTTTCACAATTTGTATGAACTGATGAGCTTTACCTAGTTGTGTTTTGATCTGAGTTACAGTCAGCTCTCTCAATAATTATTTATTATAATTCAATATTTATTTTATTCAAATGACTGACAGACTTACTTTAGCAGGTAGGCGAGGCGTAGGACGCTCAACCCCGATTTTGCTTTGCTAACATCGCAGGAAGTTAATGTAGAAATTCCATAAGGGAGAAAGCTTATGCACAATAAATTACCTTAAGAAGTGATGAAGCTTTCTATAAGCGTATTAAAATATCTTAGAGCGCTAATTTGCAAAAACTGTCTCTATTTTTGCTAAACAAAAGTGGATTAGCAATCGTGAAACCAGCACTAAGCAGGTGAATTGTTAATTGATCAAAAGTAAGCGAACAAACCAGGAAAACCTCCTACAAGCTTGTTATGCTGGCCTCGTAACTTCCCGTACCCATAAATACAATTTCCGCGTCCCTCGAGCTTTTCAAAGTAGGTTCCCGACACGTGGCCGGCCAGGAACTATTCATTTCAATCGGACAAAACTGGATACCAAAGTCGAACACCGGGCTATAGAGTGAAGAGCTATGCTGGATGCAGATATTCTGCATATCTAGCAGAATTAGTTAAGTTGCAATGTGCAGGTGTATAGCCAAGAAGCCAATGGAGTCGAGTAAAGGTTTTCATATGGTGACCGTCCAAACCGAAAACCGGTCTTGAATTTAATGAAAACCTTAAAATATTTTCTACTCATCGTAACAATCGAAGTGATAACTCACATAAAATTGGATTGATTCTAAACATAAATCAGCGGAGTAATGATCCACATACATACACTCCACATACATACACTCCAAAAACAGACTCCATAAATACATAATAATGTTCAGCATTAATCTATCATTGACCTAAACATCTCAAGTATACTTGGATGTTTAGACCATTCCAATTCAGGGTTGACGCCTTCAGATAGATTACTTACTTTCGATTTAAGGTTACAGATCTAGTTTCCTGTTTGTCTAATCTCTTTCAAACGAATCATACCAATTACAATTTAATCGCAACTTCTGACTCCTCTAGGCCGACGAAGAAGGCCGAAAACCAATGCCTCGGATCGTTTTAAACTTTTATTTCGGGACTGCGATGGATGATAAAAAAGTGCATCTATTTATTGAGTAAACATCTTAAATTTTAGACGTCTTTGAAGTCGTAAGATAAGGTGCTTCTCATATAGAAATGAAGAGCCAGGAAATGTTTTTCGCGATGCGATTAGGGTTTACGATCAGCAGCTTGGCTTCTGATAACGACGCGCAGGAATGTCGCGCCGCGGCCCACGTGGCGCGAATCGTCGCGAGACAAATGACTGTAATTAAAAGTTTTACAATCAAGTAAGCGCAAGTTATCTTCCTTTGTTCGTGTGACTCTCAAAGGACATCGCCCTATAGGGCGGAAAAACGTGATTTAGTAAGCATTGGACTCGACGGCGGCGTGTCAGTTGCCAAACAAAAGAAAAAATCTGTGTCTACTTAAGTGCAATATTAACGAACCCAAAGTTGGACAGTTCAACGGCTTTTGCTCTATTCTTAGATATTGATTGATGTTAAGCAGTTTATTTTGTAATGGCAAATGCTGAAAACTGACTGAGACCCATTCGAAAATATTTCGGAACCAGATTATACTTATACACTAATATGTACTTACGTACATTATAAAAAAAAATGTCTTTACAATAACGTACACATAAGTTTATACATATACATTATTTTTCATTACTCATACTCTGAAAGTAGGTCTGAAGTTGCCTGAGGGGCCTAATTGAAAGTAAAACTTTCAGCCCTAGGGAGAATCGCTTCCTACTGACAGCTGTCAAATTATAAAAAAAACAAGTTCTATTTTATTCAACCATGTTCCAACTTTCTAAAGTCTTTCTAACTGCAAGGAGGTCGTTGAACCAAATTCCAACTTTTTATTCAGCAAGTAGGTTGGAAACCCATTACAACGGTAAGAAGTTTAAAAAGTCTAATAAGATAGCGCAATGTAAAATTTAAATTTAAATAACATAAAGATAGTATTAAATAAATAATATATCTTCTAAATTACATGATTAATATTATAGCTTCAACTATTTATTTAAAATAACATAGATTTGACATTTACCATTTTTTAAATTATGAGAATGAAAATAATGGCTGAATAATGCTGGCGAGCTGAAGCCGAAGGCCTGCCAGAGAAAAAGAAAAAAAAACCGGGAAGGCGGCAATTCAATCTTCATTTTCACAAATTTTTCTTTCTGTTTTCATTTTTACTTTCCTTGTATTCGTAATGAAAAGCACAGTGTTTACCTCGGGTGAAAGTCTTTTAAGTCCCTCAAGCTCCATTGGCGCCCTCGCTAACGCTCTGGCGCCAAACCCGTCTCGGGACTCAAAAAACGTGACTTTCAACACTCAGGTAACAATGTACTATTAAAGACGTATGAGCCAGTGGTTTAAATATCTGGTTTAAAATATATGCACTGACTGATTAATGAAAATATTATTTTATAAATTTAATTATAGATGGATATTTCCGGCGCTTACTAAATCTGTTTACGATCATTTTAATACCTATCAATCCGCAATTCTATTTATAATTATCAAAATTTAAAACCGCAAACCTGTTTTTTTGCCAAGTCCAAATGGTTTAGGTTGTTATTGCATATCTTTGGTATTGAATGTGTATGATTTTATTAGATTAATTTAATATTTTAATTAACTCGAGTCTCAAGCTTTCAAACACGAATAAAATTAGCCCAGACTTCAACTTTGGTATCTTGCAGCTTACCTATATCAAGTTACGAACTAAGAGGTCTTAGAGCGAGAAAAGAAGAAGATAGTTATATATTTAAGACGATGCAAAATCGAGGGATAAAATCTTTAGACTTTTTCTATGACATGACAGCCACATAAAGAATATGATTGAAGGAAAGCGAAGAAGAGGAAGGCCAAGAATAAGTTAATCAATTGGACTCAATTGGAATTGAAACTGCATCAAAACCCCGACAAGAGCAAAGCTTATAGATTTAAGTAGAAGGAGACACTCTTCACAGGAGGCAACATTTTCTTGAGGAATTTGAATTTGCATTTTCCCTTAAGCCTCCGCTATACGCTGGTCTAAAAACAAAACACGACCGGAAAGTTGGAAAAATTTAAAATAAAGATGGCGTTGCCTGACCTGAGCTGTGAATTCATGTATTTGATACCAACTATTACTTATTCTGTGCTTGGGTCTGACATTTGTCACGACATTACAATGTGTTGACTAGAATACGCTTCGTTAGACAAAAACACAGACAGATATTCAGTAAATAAATATAACCCAATTGTTATGTTAGCTGATTCCCGTCGCAGAGTTTCCATTGCATATTTTTCATCCAGGATTGGTGATAACAATGGCAAGCTGTGCGGTATTTTTTAAACTACCACGAACGCTACATTTTAAATCTAACAACTATAGTAGTGTAGTAGTAGTAGTCTAATTTATATAGTATAACAAGCAAATAGCCCCAGATTTAATAAAAGAAACCTTCCACCAAGAGAGATTTTCCTCATATTATGCAAAACCAGAGTGAGTTGCAAGTTCATAAATGTCGGTAGTCGGTGAATGAACACTTGTATTTATTAAAGGTAAAAAACGGAACCCTTATAAATTCGTCATGTCTGTCTGTCTGTCCATCCGTATGTCACAGTCACTTTTTTTCAAAAAAATGAAATGAAATGAAAAGAAATAATTTATTTGCTTGAAGTATGGTACTTACAAAACTGTAAAAGCTATATGTACTGATGAAACTTGGTAAATAGATGTATTCTGTAAACCGCATTATGATTTTTATACTTAGAACTGACACTCAAAAAATATTTTTTCATAAAACTTATGAGTTTTCTTAACATTAAGTAAAAGATTACTAAACCAGTTAAGTATTTACGACAGAGATGCGTTAACGTCATCGTAATTAGCCTTCTATCTATCGACTTTAAAAATTAATGAGGTATCGTCAGCAAATAGTACTGTTTCACATAGTTTTTTAACCAAAAAAGGAAGGTCATTTACGTACACTAGAAACAAGAAAGGACCTAATATCGAACCTTGTGGCACCCCTATGTCAATAACTGACCCAAAAGATCTCTCACCGCCCACATCAACTTTAAGGATTCTATCAGTCAAGTACGATTGTAATAAGTCAATGGAGCGATTTAGAATACCGTAATGTTTAAGTTTAGATATTAAGAGGGTGACGGACGCAGCTCGCAACTTCAATTCGAGGCGCGGGCAAAAATTGCTCCGAATATAGCTATCTCTATTCATTTGATGCGGGCGCCACGGAATATATAATAGTAGTATACACACACAGGCGCTCGTGTGACGCGCTACTTCTATACGTGAATCCAACCATAGTGCCGCGCTTGTGCGTGTGCGTCAGCCACTGATAACGATTTTTATGCATTGCCTAATTTCGTCAACGTTACTAACACCCGTTTTCACTAAACCTAGGCGACGCCTAAATCGGATGCCTAAATATTAACGGGCCGACGTACACAGCTCGCAACTTCAATTCGAGGCGTGAGCAAAAACTGCTCCGAATATAGCTATCTCTATTCATTTGATGCGGGCGCCACGGAATATATAATAGTAGTATACACACACAGGCGCTCGTGTGACGCGCTACTTCTATACGTGAATCCAACCATAGTGCCGCGCTTGTGCGTGTGCGTCAGCCACTGCTAACGATTTTTATGCATTGCCTAATTTCGTCAACGTTACTAAGCGTCAGATAGGCTAGTGGCTAGGGCGTGCGGATTCACACTGAGAGGACGAGGTGGGCGGGAGTTCAAATCTGGTCAAAGAGAGTTGACTTTTTGCACCCTACAATTTTATGTTTTTATTTTTTGTGGCTGCATTACCTGACTAACCCTCTAAGCTTATTGCTTGCTTGTTTCGCTTTTCTAGTATTCAATAAGCAAGGATTGGTCATGCTCTGAATGCAAGAATAAAGTGAAAAAAAAAACAACATTCCTGAACCGATAAAGAACCTTCAGAGTAGCTATTTACGCACTTAGAAAAGACACCAGGAAATTCTCTAACATGATACGAGTGAGTTTATTCATCAGGTAGGGTTTGTGCGGGTTCTGGACCAAATTGAAGAAGAGTAAAGAGAACCATTGACTCCGAGTTGAGTTGAGAGAGCCATTGACCCCGGCGCGGAGCGATGGAGTTGTGGTTGATGACGTTCCAGTAGAGGATGATGGGTGGGAGTCCGCTCAACATCAGGTGTGGTGTGGTTTGCTTGACCTCATTGGCCTAGTGGTTGGAGGGTGCGGGTTCAAAATCAGTGATAACGTTACAGTAATAGATGATGGGTGGGTATCCGCTCTACGTCAGGTGGGGTGTGGTTCGCCAGACCTCATCGGCCTAGCGGTTGGGGGGCGTGGGTTCAAAACCAGTCATGACGTTACAGTTGAAGATCATGGGTGGAGGTCCGCTCAACATCAGGTGGGGTGTGGTTCGCCAGACCTCATCGATCACACACACACAGCAATAAAAAACACGCAAAGCGGCTCACTTACCAAAGTACAGAAAGTCTAATAATGTGACTGCATTTAAAAATATACTTTATTCGTTGAGCAATTAGGTTGCTTTTATTCTGCTTATTTACATTCGCAAAACCAACGATTGCGAACATCGACCTACAATTACATGGACCTCGGCTTTCGCACAAAACTCGCGAAAAAAGTGTACCAAGCTAACCTACTATAGGTGGATACTTATACAGGGTGTCCCATAAGTCAACGTCCAACCGAAAACGGGTGATGCGCCAAGTCATGACAGTTATCAGAAAAATATAAAAAAATATATTTGTTATGTAACTTTCGAGTTATGAGTATTTTCAAAAAACAGGAAAAACTGACACCCTGTGATGATCTTTTAAGTCCTGTGACTACAAATATTAACTTTTCATGAAACTTTTTTCTGCAACGTAAGCATGAATAACCCGTCTATAAATAACAATTCAAAATTAAGCCATAACTGCCTCAGTTTTTAATGAAATCGTGGAGTTTTGGCCAACATTTCATTTCAGATAATTACATCATCCAACTTTAACCGCCTGTATCGCAAAAAAAATGAACTACACTATCATGGCAAGTAACTTTAAAAAATGGCGCATTTATCCAGGATTCCAAAATGGTATAATACTTGCTAAAGTACTCCTTAGTTTTGGAAATAAAAAATGTTTTCTCAACTAAACCGGATTTCCAATCAATTTTATTTCATGAGATAAAATGTTTGTACCCTTTAAATCATAGGTTTAAAATGCCTACGCTGCGTTTTTAAGTGACTCACAATTCACAGGTACAAGTAAATACCATTTCGACGATGTAAATAAACAGTTAGAGCCACCATCTTGTCGAAAGAGTAATAACCATGGGTTTTCAAGTAATTTGTTAGTTTACGGTGAAAGTTTGAAATAAAATTCAATCATAGGATTACTTCAATCGTGATTTTAATCTAAAGTTTGCCTTCGCCCGTCGCCGGTCTTATTACATGGTTATTGACGTGACAACGTCTTACAATACGATGGAGCCGGCTGCACGCACGAAAAAAGATGACTCATGTGGCGTTACCTCGCTCTGAAGCGTTCCATTTAATACTTGAAGTGCAGTCCTACATGGATCTAATAATTCAATTGAATTTCAAACTTTCACCTAAAACTAACAAATTACTTGAACACCCATGGTTATTACTCTTTCGACAAGATGGTGCCTCTAACTGTTTATTTACATCGTCGAAATGGTATTTACTTGTTCCTGTGAATTGTGAGTCACTTAAAAACGCAGCGTAGGCATTTTAAACCCATGATTTAAAGGGTACAAACATTTTATCTCATGAAATAAAATTGATTGGAAATCCGGTTTAGTTGAAAAAACATTTTTTATTTCCAAAACTAAGGAATACTCTAGCAAGTATTATACCATTTTGGAATCCTGGATAAATGCGCCATTTTTTAAAGTTACTTGCCATGATGGTGTAGTTCATTTTTTTTGCGATACAGGCGGTTAAAGTTGGGTGATGTAATTATCTGAAATGAAATGTTGGCCAAAACTCCACGATTTCATTAAAAACTGAGGCAGTTATGGCTTAATTTTGAATTGTTATTCACAGACGGGTTATTCATGCTTACGTTGCAGAAAAAAGTTTCATGAAAAGTTAATATTTGTAGTCACAGGACTTAAAAGATCATCACAGGGTGTCAGTTTTTCCTGTTTTTTGAAAATACTCATAACTCAAAAGTTACATAACAAATATTTTTTTTTATATTTTTCTGATAACTGTCATGACTTGGCGCATCACCCGTTTTCGGTTGGACGTTGACTTATGGGACACCCTGTATAATGATTATAAACAAACTGAAAAAAAAAATATTTATGTCTTATCACAATTACTATATAGAACTCAATTTTGATTGCATGAAGCAACTTCTAGTGAACGTTACAGAAATTTTTCCAAGTATTTTTATCAATATTTCCACCAGACGTTGAGCAGTACTCTGTTTATTGAGCTCCAGTTATATAAAGAAAAACTATTTTGTTAAAGTATTTCTCAGTCTTTTTATCAATATTTCTACCGGACGTTGAGTGGTAGCAGTTTTTTGAGCTCCAAATAAATAAAGTTTTTTTTTTAATTTCTTAGTCGTTTTATCAATATTTCCACCTGACGTTGAGCTGTAGTTTATTTCTTGAGCTCCAGAAAAATAAAACAGAAATATGTTGTTCAAATTTTTACAAGTCTTTTTATCAATATTTCTACCTGACGTTGAGTGGTATCAGTTTTTTTAAGCCCCAGATAAATAAAGAATAAAAATATTTTGTAGCCATTTTTCTTAGTCCTTTTTTCAATATTATAACCTGACGTTGAGCGGTAGTCGGTTGTTTGAGATTCAGATAAATAAAGAAAAAAAATATTTTGCTGAAATTTTTCCAAGTCTTTTTATCAATATTTCCACCTGACGTTGAGTGGTAGCAGTTTTTTTAAGCCCCAGATAAATAAAGACTAAAAATATTTTGTGCCAATTTTTCTTAGTCCTTTCATCAATCTTTCCACCTGACGTTGAGCGGTAGTCGGTTTTTTGAGATCCAGATAAATAAAGAAAAAAAATATTTTGCTGAAATTTTTCCAAGTCTGTGATCAATATTTCCACCAGACGTTGAGCGGTACTCTGTTTATTGAGCTCCAGTTATATAAAAAAAAAACTATTTTGTTCAAGTATTTCTCAGTCCTTTTATCAATATTTCCACCGGACGTTGAGTGGTAGCAGTTTTTAGGGTTCCGTAGCCAAATGGCAAAAACGGAACCCTTATAGATTCGTCATGTCTGTCTGTCTGTCTGTCTGTCTGTCTGTCTGTCTGTCTGTCCGGCCGTGTCACAGCCATTTTTCTTCGAAACCATAAAAGCTAGACTGATGAAACTTGGTGAGTAGATGTATTCTGTGAACCGCATTAAGGTTTTTACACAAAAATAGAAAAAAATCTATAAATTTTGGGGGTCCCCATACTTGAAACTGAAACTCAAAAAATTTTTTTTCATCAAACCCATATGTTAGGGGTATCTATGGATAGGTCTTTAAAAATTATGTTGAGGTTTCTAATATCGTTTTTTTCTAAAACTATAAATTTGGGGGTCCCCATACTTGAAACTGAAACTCAAAATTTTTTTTTTCATCAAACCCATACGTGTGGGGTATCTATGGATAGGTCTTCAAAAATGATGTTGAGGTTTCTAATATCGTTTTTTTCTAAACTGAATAGTTTGCGCGAGAGACACTTCCAAAGTAGAAAAAAGTTGGTCCCCCCCCCTCTAACTTCTAAAATAAGAGAATGATAAATCCAAAAAAAATATATGTTGTACATTACTATGTAAACTTCCAACGATATTTAGTTTGAACGAGATCAAGTCAGTAGTTTTTTTTTATACGTCATAAATCGTAAACCGCAATTTACCTTTCGACGAACTACAAAAACCTTTATATTATGTTAATTGATGCTACGGAACCCTTCATGGGCGAGTCCGACTCGCACTTGGCTGCTTTGTTTGAACTACAAATAAATAAAGAAAAAAAATAATTTGTTGTAATTTTTCTTAGACCTTTTATCAATACTTCATATACAGGGTGGAATTTTGTAATGCCACCTGGAGGGAAAGTACTCTTAATACTCCAGATAGAAAATTTTACTCACAGGAAACATTCCTTTATTTTTGAATAGAAAGCAAACTGCATTCAAAGTTTTTCGAAAATTCTCTCACACCCGGGAATTGAACCGGCTAAAATCAGAAAAATTATACCTTGTACTTTTATTGCATCGATCGTTAGTCAATTATAAGGATGAAATCTCTCTAACAAACATGATAAATTAAATGAAAGAAAAACCAGGAAATCTTAAATTAATTTAATTATTTACAAAAAATGGATAACTAACTAGTTACTTGAAATTAGTTGCTTGAAATGGGCTCCATTCTCTTGGATACACAAATTTATTCTTTTAACGAATTCATTTCTTTAAAAGAATAAATTTATTCCTTTCAAAAAAAAAAATTAATTTAAAAATTATTTTATTTTTAATTTTAGAATTTGCTTTCTATCCAAAAATAAAGGAATGTTTCCTTTGAGTAAAATTTTCTATCTGCAGTATTAAGAGTACTTTCCCTCCAGGTGGCATTACAAAATTCCACCCTGTATAGAAATTAATGGTTCATAATTTGTTTTAGTCGAAATGTTGGCTTTTTTCGAAATTTCGGCAGACTTTTTGACCTAGTGCTGCACCTTGATTTCGTTTACCCAACCTACAACCTACCTAGGTACTTAGTATTTCCCATCTTCACTTAGTACCCTTCCTAAACTAACAATTATCAAATATCTAAGCATTATGTTTTATGCCAGTGTAGGTATTTAACTAGTCCGAAGTCCGAGCGATTCACACACACAACCGAAGTGTCCCGTGTGCTTCAAGCGTTTCCTCCCCCTGCACCCCGCCACCCGCACCGTGCGTGCGCGAAAGCAATAGTAGCCGTTCGAAAATGCCATGAATTTGATCGTGTTCCGTAATACCAAAAATGATGACTGAAAACTTTTTGTATTCTTTACATAGTATTGTTATTCTGTAACTAGACAATATAAACTAGGTTCCTTAACAAAAAACACGTAAGATATTGTTGTTTTTAGTACGAAACCAATAGGTAGAAAACTTGATAAGTTTAGCATAAAAATGTGCAAAATGCGATTGGTGTTTATTTCATTTTAGGTAAGTAATTTGAAATAAAAACTGTTGAGGAACCTAGATAAATACTATGCAAATACAATTATTACAATAATATAGTGTAAATCTGTCTAAATTAGAAATCATTTTGGTATTCCGTTTGTATGAAAATTTTCCATACGTCAGCCCCTTAACTAGTTTTTTCGTGTGCGCGAGCTGCAAGCAGCTCGCGTGTCGGTGTGCTACTCCCAGTTTTACATTACACTTGCACTTGTAAAACCCCAAAAAGTAGTAAAGAAAGTCCTAAGTAACCCTAAAAGTCGATCAGTGAATCAAGTTCCTCAGTGTAGTAAAACCCCAATCAAAGTCCTAAAGAACCTTAAAATTGTTTACATAATCAAGGTCCTAAGTGAAGTAAAATTCCAATTAAAGGCCTAAGGAACCCTAAAAGTTGTTTATTTTATCAAGTTCCTCAATGTAGTAAAACCCCAATCAAAGTCCTAAGGAACCCTAAAAATGTTAACATTATCAAGCTCCTAAGTGTAGTTGAAACTCCAATCAAAGTCCTAAGGAACCCTAAAAGTCGAACACTTAATCAAATTGCTCAATGTAGTAAAACCCCAATCAAAACCTTATACGGAACCCTAAATTGTACGTCAAGCCAAAACCCTTAACGGGTCGAAACCGCTGGAAGGAACCCAAACGTTGACTACCGGGTCGCGTGCATCGCGAGCTGCAAGCAGCTCGCGTCCTCAATGCGTTCCCACAGGGGCGGAACCCTAAACCAAGTGAAGATCCAATCAAACACCTTAAAAAACCTAAAATTCAATCTCCAATCATAGTCCTCAGTCGAATGAACCGTTTGAACGACCTTAATCGGACGATTTTTGCAAAACCGGAAGTGGCACAGCCGCCATTTTGAATTTTGAACTCAGTCTAGTGAACATTTTTTCACACCCCTAAGACACCCTAAATTTCAGTAGGAGGGGGTTCTAAATTTCAGTAGGGTGGGCGTGGTCGCGTGGCGGCTCGCTTCGCTCGCCGCAACGTTCCCCCCGGGTTCAGGAGGAGGGGGTTCTGGGGGCTTGAGGGGGGGGTCACAGCACGGCTCGCTTCGCTCGCCGCGACGCTCCCCCCGGGTTCAGGAGGAAGGGGTTCTGGGGGGCTTAGGGGGGGGGGGGGGGGGGGTCACAGCACGGCTCACTTTGCTCGCCGCACTGTTCCCCATTCGCTCGCCGCAATGCTCCACTCGAAAAAAAGGGTCAAAAATAATAAAGGGGTCTAGAGGGGGGAGGGGGGCAAAATTTATTTTGCTTTCAAAATAATCTCACCTTCCCTACATGACCCAAAAAAAAAGTCTTGCAAGTCACTCCGCTTGGAAGATACGAAAGGGGGGGGTGAAAAAAGGGGCAAGAGGGGGGTGTTTTTTTTGTTTTTTCAATTCAGGAAGAAACCCTCTATACGAAACCCTAATCGAAAACCCCCTATCTCGACGGCATCCGGTAGCACTCACAAAAGGGGGGGTCCTGGGGGGCAAGGGGGGCAATTTTTTTTGTACAATAATATTCTTATCTTTTTTCTTCTCTTTCGTCTTCTCCCTTTTAATCTTTTTTTTTCTGAAAAGTAATATTTCATCAAAATCGGCTAAGCCGTTTTGTTTTATTGTTTGTTACTGCATACCTTCGTCATTTAATTTTATGATCCAATTTAGTAAATTTTTCTTTTATCTAAAAGGTTATACTTCCAGATCTGTATGTAAATCTAGTAAGTATAACTTAGTGCATAGAATTCATGCCTATGGAAATAAATAATAATAATAATAATAATAATGCTGGACAATTCACACAACATTATCTAGCCCCAAGCTAAGCAAAGCTTGTGTTATGGGTGCTAGATAACTGATATACATAATACAATACATTACATGCATAGATAATTTTCATTTCAATTCATAAATGAATTGAAATGGAAATTATTTATGGGTGGCTTTAAGCTTTGCACTCATTTAGGCCTTCGGTGCTCATTGCGGTGGAGATCAGTGAAGCATTGTGAAATAACACTGTCTATGCGACTTATATTATTGTATTTTATCGGCATTTAAAAATATTAGGTATACCAAAGAGTTTCGACAACCCCAACTGACTCTTCAAAGTTCTGTCAAACGCAAAATCTTGGGAAACTCCTTGCTGCGTGTATAGAAATAGGCACATGTATTTTGGTATTTGGGTATTTGAGCGCACCGTGCATGAAGCCTTTGACAGAAAGTTCCAGAATTCGGGACATTACAGGCACCTCCAGATTTAAAAGACGGCAATCAAAAATACTCAAAACCCATGATATTATTGTTATGACTGGGCTCTCAGCTCATTTATTAGTAGCTCTGCCTTCTGCGCCATAGGTCGTGGGTTCGATCCCCACCGAGAACAAATATTTGTGTGGTGATCATAGATATTTGTTCTCCATCTGGATGTTATATTGTTTTCCAAGTACCTATGTATTTACAAACAAAATGTATTTAAGTATTACATCAGCTATCTGGTTCCCATAATACTAACTCTGCTTAGTTTAGGGCTAGATAGTGTAGTGTAGATTGTCCATAATATATATATATATATATATACTTCCTTTTCATTGTAATGGGCTCCCAAACTCTTTGCAAAATCGACACTATTTTTATAAAGGCCTAAAATCGGCTACTAGTTTTTGAGTCTTCTTCTTGTCATGTCAATAGAAAATTAAAGCTGGTGTGGTGGATTATGAATGTGCCTCAAAAGTTTTGCTACTTCACGTTGGTTTCATTTATTGTTTTCCTTCACCGTTAGAGTGTACTGACATAGTGCACATAGGTTTTTTGGCAGATAAACTAATTTGTGCATGACGGGGTTTGAACACACGCCTTTAGAATCAAAAAGCGGGTCGCTACGACAATATAACCGGTGCTAAGCAACCAGAGCGCCCCTCCACCTAATGGACCGATGACATTCTAAAGATCGTGGGAAATCGGCAAATTGTTTTTTCATGGAAATGTATAAAGGAGGTCTATATCTAGCAGTGGACTTCTACTTACTGATGATGATGACGGAAAGCACTGGGTAGATAGGAAGATAGCTACTTATGCAACTACAAAAATGGAGGTATTTAACAAAAGCATTGCGCTTCGCTGGTCACGCACGATAGGAACGTGCCCTAGAATGTACTTGATAAGTTATATGCTACATAAAATATATACTTCTACAGGCTGATGATGATGTGAATACAGGTTATCGATCATAATGTACGATGAAGATGGTTTTATGTCATTTCGTTATACTGTGACAGTTTGTTTTATGTTACACTGTGGCAAATTTATAGTACCAGTAGTAGCTATGATTTAATCTAGGGTATATTTTACGTAGTCAGAGATGAAATGTCATGTCACGAAATTTGACATAGGTCCAACCTTCTTGGCCGCTCGGGCTGTACTGAGAAGTAAGTACAGAAACCTATCTATTTATATTTTTGAAAATTTTATTTTTTTATAAAAACTACGGCAACTAAGAAAAATGCAATAACATCAGGTTTTTACGTATTTATTAAGGTAAACGGGAACAAAACTTTCATTGCAATGGCTCTAACAGCAACGGAAAAAAACCATTTCAAATCCAAAAAAAATTGAGAGTTTTTGGCAAACTTTGCGTTCAATTTTATCGAACCCTGTGAGTTGAGGAGAATTTCTAGCCTAATCATAATTTTTTTACACCATTTAATTGTAATATTTTACAAAAAAAATAAATGGATTCGTCCATACAACGAAAAAAAATGCTACTTTACATTTTCGGTTTCACCTCATGTAGGCCCTTAAGGCCTTTACAATATTATAATGTTGGGAGCCATCTCTAAACATGATAAAATGCCTATGACCTTTACAAGAAAAGTTACTGTGGGTAACGTATTGCCAGATCAATCGGTTTTCAGTCCGTTTCCGAATGATCCGTCAATGAATTCCAAAACAAAGTTTCAAGGAACGCGATGGTAGTTTCCTCCAGAGTGACGAATTGTGGCTCAAAAGATCTATCTAAAACAAACAAACACGCCGATGGAAATTTTCAGCTTGGCTCAGGTTAGAAGATTCAATACACTCACCTACTAATGGTTTTGTGTGAAAATATTTATGTGCAATTGTTATTTATAACAGTTAATTGATTCCTGCTCTAATTTTCCCCAGAAAACGTTGGACACGAACTAAAATATAACAACGTAGTAGGCAACCTTAAGAATTTGCTCAAGTTAACAGTTCAGACGGTGGAAGAAAACCTCCATCCGGTCATCGGGGAGTGTATTTACCTAATTAAGTAGGTACCTCATTATTTACCTACGGCTTACTAAGGTACAATGATACCAGGAACCGTAAGCAAGTCGATAACCTTAGCGTTTGACGAAAAACATTTTTATAATTACTCACCTTTTTCCAAAGAAGATTTCCTTCTAATGCTATTACAGGTGGTTCACCTTCTGATATTCGTAATTACCTCTTATTTATTTGTCTCCATTACGCGATTTATAAATGGAAGATTTTTATAGCATCGAGATATATGTAGGTATTTTTTTGAGAACATGACGTTGTGCTACCTAGACGTTCTGCTATATAGACCATCTGATAGTAGGACGATTTGCTACTTGGTCCTTTTGCTAATTAGTCTTACTGCTCTTTAGACCTTTTGCTCTGTTGGACGTTTTGCTACTTAGACCATTTGATCAGGAGGCCTCAGCTAATGTTATCACATGACGAGTCATGGAGTCATTTTATGCACGGTGACCCTCGGGTTACCGTGCGTTCACAAATGATTGTTAGGCAGAGGCAATTCCTCTGTATTTAAGGACAAGATACATCGACAGCGGTCTTTGCCTGAAAAAAATTCGAGAATCTTTAATATCAATGAAATACAATAAATGGTTGGTGAATGAGATTCACTCTTACTCAGCCTTACCCTGAGATCCTCCGGTCAATAACCCCTACCGCCTGCCCTGCAGGTACGTCTCACCACTTAGGAGGTACAAAGCATTACTTTGGCACAATCTACTTACAAATCTAATTGATTGAGTTTCCTCTCTTTATACGTTGAAGATTTCCGAGAAAATGTGCCTACTTTCTTCAGTTTAATGCACTATGCTTTTATTTACGGCCCTTAAAAAAAGGTTTTTAGAATTTGAAGATCGCGACGCTCTGTGAATTTTTTATTTTGAATTTAGAAAATTTAATTACAAGCCAAAGGATCGCCTAAAAAATTTATATACAAGAGTAGTCGAAAGGGCAACGAACTAAAGTCCCATTTCCTCAAGGATGGTTGATTTAAATGTTGTCCTAAATTCCTTTCAAGCCTGCCAACATGAAGATCGGCTGAGAGCTTCTTCCGGGTCGGGATATAACGCGGCGTTGGGTCAAGGGTCGTTTAGTGGACGTTGGGGCTGTTGAACCTACCCTAGAGATTTTACTAAATATTTATTTATTCTTAGAGATTTTACATTATTCCACAAGTTCAGAAATTAATTAAAACCACCATATTAGCATATTACCAGTTTTTAACCGACTTCCAATCAAAAAGGAGGAGGTTTTTTTTATTTTATTTTTTATTTTTAATGTTTGTTACCGCATAACTTCGTCATTTGTGAGCCGATTTGAAAAAATATTTTTTTATCTGAAAGGTACTGCTTCCAGATTGGTCCCATTTTAATTTTATTAAAATCGGTGTTGCCATTTTTTTTTAAATAATTTTTTTAATGTTTGTAGCTGCATGCCTCCGTCATTTATGAACCGATTTAGAAAATACTTTTTTTTTTGGAAGGTTATTCTTACGTCCAGATGGTCCCAAACAAATTTGATTAAAATCGGTTTAGCCGTTTGACAATGAAGTCGGTTTCTCAAGTTTTTTAAACTTATAATTATTTATAATCAGCTACTCCTAGAGATTTTATTTTATATTTTATATTTATTTTATTTTATTTATAAATTCTTAGAGATTTTACATTATCCTACAAGTTAAGAAATTAATTAAAACCACCTGACTTACCAGTTTTTTAAATCAAGAAGAGCAAGCCTGGAATAAGCCTGGAATAATAAGCAAGGCATTTCGGTATACCTAATACTTAATTAAATGATAGCAGACTAACATTGGAGTAGTGTGCGTCGACCACTTTTACATATCCCACTGTTTCGTTCGGTTCCGTTTTTTTTTATTACTTCTGTTTTGTTCTATTTCATTCTCTGTTGATCGATTGTTCATGTAACCGACAACAACAATAGAAAATATAACAATTTAAATAGCCACGCATAATGGAATGCCAATTTATAAATCTTTCGAAAAATGTTACGTACGTATTACGTAATAACTTCAATAATTACTTATTCACCGGTATTAACTTTTTCTATAGAAGCTGTTGAAGTTGAACGTAAAGCAAATTGCTTTTCAATTACTATTTAAATCACTACAAACAGAATTGTGAAATAATATTACTTTCTTTATGCCTCTTAAAGCCATGGATCGAAATTAATTATGTTATGTCTATGAAAAAGGCATACATTAATATACCTATTTCGAAAATTTTTCCTGCGCAAAGCGGTTTTATTCTCATTGAGGAAAGGTCGATTATTGACATCATAAGAAAATGGAAATACTCGTATGATTGACATTTTAATAACATTGATATTTTGAGCTTGTTTTTTATCAGCCTACAACAATTTTCTTGTTTATTCCGCCGCCCACCAATTTGTTTTGTATAATTATAGACCTACCTTTCTTGCGATTATTTCATAGTAATTTGTCGCTCAACACCATCGAGATATAAGTACTACGTTCTCTAGTACGTATTAGAACTTATATCTCGATGCTCAACACTATAAATAAAAATAATAAATAAACTGTATCTACCTGAAGTCCTACCTACTTTTAAAAACTATGAAGCAGTGCTGGTCATCAAATCCTAACCTACGAATCATATTCAATTATGCTACTAGTTTAATCTATTTTCTAGTGTTATACTTATATGTATGCAAAAATAATGATGGGGATGCAACATAGAATGATCGCATGTCCGTTACATTTTTTTTAACGTTGGGAAATCCTCATGGATACGTCTTGGCGAGCAACGGAAGAGTTATTCGGACTCTTACCGACTAAAACCTAACGGCGGCCCTTCTTTGCACCTTTATGTGCCGGGGCTGTGGGTACACTTACGGACTCGTCCATGGCCCCAACGGCGACATGTTCATAACCTGAATTATACAAGCTACATAATATCCCAAAAAGTAATATGAACAGTGCAGAGTGAATGCAAAAAGAGAGAACGCCTTCAACATTGTTGTTAGCAATCACTACTACCTACTACATGTGAAACCGGGGGATATTCCCAACTTACGAGTACCTACGAGTAGCGATGAAAGCATCAATGAAAAGCCGATATTAGCTTCAAAGTCAATGAACCAACTCTTTCATGAACGTCAAGTTATTAGGTATACGTGTCCGCTGAAGTATGAAGTTCCATGAACGAGGCCCTATGATTGGAAGGTGCGTGAACTTGGCAACTGGGCAGAGATTCCAAGAAGTAGTTACTAACTTATTCGACAGTTGGGAAGACCTATACGAGCAGAAAGTACTTAATTTATATAACTTACCCATTAAATACTAGCGGCCACCCGCGTTTTCCTCCGAGTGAAGGTTTATTCCCCCGGTCAAGTTATTTTTTCAGGATAAAAGGTACAGCAAGTAACATAAGTCTATAAGCTAGTCTGGGTTACAAACTACATTTGCTGAAAATTTCCAGGGTTGGGGCGTGAATGAGGCACAAACAAAAATTAGAACTAATATAAGGAAACAACGAAACTTCAACAAATAATGTTATTTTTGGGTTGGTTTAATAAAAAACAAGAATAAAATCTTACAAAAATTTACTCAAATATCTCCCTTAAGTAATTTTATATAATTTTTTAGAATCAGTGATTATCCTAACACTAAACGACCATGCACTATTATTTAGTTTGAACTACAAATTTATTTAAAATGTTTTTTTATGTACAACTTTCTATCACAGGCTTTTGACGAATATCTTAATAATACAATTACAAACTAGAAACTAAAGATGTATACTACTCTACTGTCCTTAACATAAACGAATTATAAAATGTACGGTAAATTTTTCACGGTTTACTTTTTATATTTTTATGAATCACAGATTTTTAAAAAGCATTTGGACTATGAACTTTATTCCTGGTGCACAAAAATATATGTTTCTATAATTATTAAATCCCATCGGTAACGGAACCCTTTTGCAATGTGAACTGTGTTTTCAAGGAGGTCCTCTAAAATATGTTTCTGTGACTTTTAAATCCACAGAATAGTAAATACTACATATTTATAACCCTGTGTAAACACTCTTGCTTTCTTACTCAATCTGATTATTGATGATGAAGCAAATACAGACGAATATTTTTGGAATTACATATTAAACTAGCATAAAGATTTTTATAATGTCCCAAAAGTCAAGAGCCTAGTGGGTTTGAACCCACGACCTTCCCCTTGGTACGGGGCTGCGCTGACTGCTTCGCCATCGGATCCTAATCACACTCGACGAATAAATCTTTACTGTTTGTGATTCCCAAACACTAAAAATTTAATTCAAAATGAAATATCATAATTTTATACCCGATTGACTTGAGAACTTAGGTTTCAACTACATTATATTATTAATCTTTTCTGCATTATACTGATTGTCTGACCATAGAAATCTTACGCATACTTATTTACCTTTCCTTTCCTTTTCCATAAAAAAAACTCTTATAAACTTAGACACCTAACGAATAACGACTCCATAAAATGACTGGAATGGACCGGCTTACACTAACTTTCCTTATAATAAACCTATATAATAATCGATGGAACCCCCCACCGGCCTACTTTCAGGAGATTTCTATACCCTCTTCCTTTAGTTGTCTGAAAACTTCGGGAGCGAATTCTTCCTCCCGAAATTTGTACCCACAGTTAAGCATTTCTTTCGCTACGACTATATTATTTTTCAACGACTCCAACCAAATAGTGTAGGAGTAGTCAGGCCAGTTGCCTCCGTAGCGCTCTGGTAGATGCTCCTTGTCTATGTGTTTGTGCAGATTGCTCAGTTCATATCCGTGGAAGTATATCCTGGAGCGCATTTCAGGTGTAAGCATCGGCTTGAAGATGTTGTACATCTTATCGAATAGCCACGAGTGGTTGATGACGTGGATCGCGTGCGTTGATGTTGGGTAGCACGACTGAAAAAATCGACAATTTAAGATCACATTACAAACTAATCAATGGTTCTCGGTTTAAAGAGGGGTTAAAAGTTTATATCGATAACTCATATTTTGTTCTATAGGGCTGTGACGTCATAGAACTGTAAAAACTTTTTTATCCTTTCAGATCCATGGTACAACTGTTATAACGAAAACTGGCCCATTTGTCCTATAGAACTAAATAAATAAATAGATATTGTGGACAAGCCACACAACACTATGTGCAGAGCTTGTACTATGGGAACCAGATACCCGATGTATAATGCGTATATTAGTATGCATTTTTTTTATATGCTCCTAAAGATGAAGTATTGCTTTGTGAGCCTAGCACAAGCTCTGTCTGGCTTTGTCTCTGGCTCTAGTTTTGAGTCTGTGTGAGTGCTCACCAGTGTATTATATACGGAGTGTGTGACGAGAGAAGAACCAGAGCCAGACAGAACTTGTGGTAGGCCTAATGGATCATATTAGCCTTGCCAGCACAGTATATACCTAAGCAATATAAGTATATAAGTGATCCTTGAGGTCCCAAAATACTTACCACCAGCATTTTGACGATCATCGAAGCGACAGACGGTGTAAGCTGCCAGGCGTGTTGAGTGCTAATATCCTCGAGGTCAAAAATAGCCACTCCACCCAGGATCTGTGTGCGTTGCTCCATCATGCCCAATTCTATGGCCAGGATGGTGGCTTTGAACAGGTGCTCGACTGGAATAGCTTTTGGGTCCCAGCAACCTGAAGAAGAGGTTGACACAAGTTAGTATTACTTTGAATATTCAAGGTCTACCTCAAATATGTATTTATTCATTAGTATCACAAGGATCACTTTGAAACGTCTTAAAGCTAGGTGAGTTTAGGTGCCAGTTTCACGCGACCAAGCCTAGAAGAACAGGCAATAAACTACGGCTGGGTTCCTACCGTTTTTTTGCATGATCCTTTCACAAAACAAAAACAAAATAAAACGGGATCTAGCCAATAGAAATCTATTGCCAATGCTCTTGTAGAACACAAAATATGTCTCGTATCAACTGAAGAGCCACCAATGAAGCACCTCTAGTCTTTATCTTTTATTTGCATTTTTTTTTTATCGAAGTAACGCGTGACTCAAGTGCTGGTGGGTATCTGGGGCACTAACTACCCTCTATATGAAGCCGAATTTAGCCAATATTTGTTGCCTACTACTATATCTGTTTCACCATACTATATCATCTATTTACAAAAAAAAATATTTTAGTATTATATCAGCTATCTGGTTCCCATAGTACAAGCTCTGCTTAGTTTGGGGCCAGATAGCGTTGTGTGAATTGTCTACAATATTTATTTATTTATTAAGGCCAGGATATTCGAGCGCAGTAGGCATTTAGCGCTACCTCAGCCCCCGCCATGATAAGCGCGCGACGTAATTATTTACGCGCCCGGCAGGCCGTGCGCCACTGACCGCGTACGATAACTTAGTGCCACAGTATAGAAAACCAAGCAGTAGTTAGGTATGATATTTACTTACTAACTTCAGTTAGGTAGTATTGTAGATAGTATTGATAACATATTACCAGTATTTTTGTTACATATTGTGTGTAGATATAGGTACAGTCACAAAGCTAAGTAATAAAAAAAATTAGAATTAGTCCAACTAAAAAGTACTTTGGTTTCGTGTGGCACATACAACTATTCGATCCAGCAACGAGAACATAGAGGTAAAAAATACAACTAGTACAAGTAACAATTATATTTATTTTGTAAAACGACACATACTTCTGCCTACAATACGTAAATTTTGAAAATGTTATTTTTATACTATATTATATAAAAAATATTTTTATTTCGTATGGCACATATCACTTTTTCATTGCACATACTCGGAAAGTAGGTCTGAAGTTGCCTGAGGGGCCTAATTGAAAGTAATACTTTCAGCCCTAGAGAGAATCGCTTTCTACTGACAGCTGTCAAATTATAAAAAAACAAGTTCTATTTTATTCAACCATGTTCCAACTTTCTAAAGCTATTTCTAACTGCAAGGAGGTTATTGAACTAAATTCTAACGTTTTATTCAGCAAGGAGGTTGGAAACCCATTACAACGATTAGAAGTTTAAAAAGTCTAATTAGTCCGCGATGTAAAATTTAAATTTAAATAACATAAAGATAGTGGGTATTAAATAAAGAATATATTTTCTAAATGACTTTAATATTATTTAGCTTCAACTATCTCAACTTCCCTACATGACCCAAAAAAAAAAAGTCTCGCAAGTCACTCCGCTTGGAAGATACGAAAGGGGGGGAAAAAAAAGGGGTAGGAGGGGGGAAGTTTTTTTTGTTCTTTCAATTCAGGAAGAAACCCTCTATACGAAACCCCAATCGAAACCTTCCTGTCTCGACGGCATCCGGTAGCACTCTCAAAAGGGGGGGTCCTGGGGGGCAAGAGGGGCAAATTATTTTGTACAATCAAAATCACTCTAGACCCTCTTTACGTTGCCTATTAAAAAATTATGCAGGACCTCTCCGTTGCAGAGCCACTCTGAGGGGGGGAGTTCCGGGGGGGCAAATTTCGGAAGGTTCACAGCACGGCTCGCTTCGCTCGCCGCGTTGTTCCCCGTGGTCGCATGGCGGCTCGCTTCGCTCGCCGCAATGCTCCACACGAAAATAAAAGGTCAAAAATAGGCCATTTTTAGGTTTTTTAAATAATAAAGGGATCTAAAGGGGGGAGGGGGGAAAAAATTATTTTGCTTTCAAAATAATCTCACCTTCCCTACATGACCCAAAAAAAAAAGAAAAATAATAAAATAAATTGTGTTGCTTACTTATATTTCCGTAAAACAAAGTTAATTGTACTTACTGTTACAATTTTATACTGTGACGGCAAACAACAATAATAATTTATCGTATATTTTGCGGGGAACGTAGCGAGCTAGCAACAGCGACACAGGTCCTACCTCAAAGACGCCTGGCCGGCTACTGAAACGAAGCGCGCGGGCCGCATTATTATATAATATCTTGATAAAACAATAAAAAACTGTTTTGAGAAAAATGAACCGTAGAATATTCTTCGTAATTTCATTGCCTATTTTTTGACATGTTTTTCGGGAGTAAACGTTGGGTCTACTTCAAGTACGACTTAAAAAAACGATCAAAAATTCGCGAAATTGGGAGTTTTCGCGATTTTTTTTGATCGAGCAAAGTTGACAATATCGTGTTTTGAACCATAGAATAATCAAGATTATTTATTAAACTACAACATATATTTTTATCAGATCAAAACAAATAATATTTGATTGTTTAATGTTGAATCTAAAATAGGTCGATTCTGAGAGTCTTGGTCTTAAGGCAACAAATCTGCGTTGGAGCATATAAGAGAAGAATTATTGAGAGTAGATAGACAAAATTAGAGATAGACCAGATTAGCCCTAAATTAGATTCTGATTATTACACTAACTTCTTCAGATTTAATAACTTTGTAAACCTACCGTTATTCCTACTCAAATAACGTCTATTCAGTAATAAGAAGAAAATGAGAACATCTCTACAAAAACACTCGCGTATACAATATTCATAAAATAATAATTTAGTAGGTCACTCAAGGAATATTTTTACGTAGGAGTTCTGAGTGATATTTTTACGTGGGTGCATAATGTTAATATTTAGGAGGATTTTAAAAGGTAAATAATATTGAGCGAGTAAAAATAATAAACGCGCATCTTTTATGCGGTGGCGATCAGTAAAAAGCTGTCAATTATCTTCGTCATATTTGACAGCGTACTGATGACCACCTTAATTAACACCTCTCCTCTCATCGCTTTAATATAGAAAATAAAAAATGAAACACTGACACTGACAGTGTTTCTAATTTTCAGAATGATTTTAGTGCTGTCAGATTTGGTTATTTTGATATTAATAGAATTGACACCACTGTCCATCCATCACTAACCCTCTAGATGAGACGCTGCATTGCAGCACCTTCGAGTTGTTTATAGAAAATCTTGCTTAAGTTATAGATGTAGGTAGTGTTAGCCGGTTTTTGGAATAGGACATCACTACTGGAACCAGGCAACGAGACACGTCACAAGTCGGGATAGATAAATAGTGTCTAAATGCTTAGATGATTTTTTTCCATGTGACAAATTTAAACAGAGTCTAGCTATATTCAATGGATAGTTTTCGCCTTAATAGTAATTCACCTAAAGTAGTAGCGGGAAGTCGATGGATGGAAAGGGTTCAGAATCGTTCTTCCTGGAAATGTGTAGAGGAGGGTTATGTCCAGCAATGGACTTCTTCAGGCTGATAATGGTGATCATCATCATCAACAACCTTTATCAATCCACTGCTGGACGTAGGTCTCTCCCAAGACGTGCCACTAAGCCCGCGGTCTTCGGCTTTTCTCCTCCAGTGCTTGCCAGCTACATTTCGCAGATCGTCGCCCCACCTTGCCGGAGGACGTCCTAATGATAATAATGATTAGTAATCAACGTTTTGGTACTCGCCTATCCTGAAAATCATGAGTCTCCGTCCGTCTTGGTCTCGGTAGGGCGGCACAGCTATCACGTTAGCGTCGCCTATGCTCTGCAGGTCCAGTGGGAAAATATTATCGAAAAGCTCACGGTGGTCTTCTTTGAACTGATAGTAATTTACGATCTGAAATACCAAAGCAATGAGCAAAATTACAATAAAACCTACCATCTGACATCGGGAAATACGAGCCCGGTACGATAGCTTATGTCTGGCTCGTAGTGCTTTACAATATCAAGTACCTAACACACGGCTTTGTTTTTTATGATATAAACTGTGCTGCAAGCCGATCATGTAACTTTTGTTGCAATGGTTTCAATCAAAATCTTATTGAAACTGTCGATTTTCGAACTAATACGTGATCGCAAATTGACAGTTACAATAAGATTTTGGTTGAAACCATTGCAACAAAAGTTACATTATCGGCCTGCTGATCTCACCTATAATCCTACCAGCTGTGTCAAAAAAACACATTGCATAAATAAAAAAAATAAGACATTTCCACCTAAAGTGAAATATTTAACTCTTGGCAGCTAGACCTAAATAAACTGGTAGGTACCTACCAGTTTACACGTGCAAAATATTTTACTGCTAAGAAATATTTAACCCGTGTTTTATTTTGTTAAGTTTTGAAATCTTTTGACACGTCTTTGAGTGTAAAGTCAGGGGTCGTTCATTGTTATAGGTACCAAAATATTCTCAAATTGCTATTCTTTTGCTCTTAAATTCAAATTTATTCATGTTTATTGTCTTCACTTGTTGTAAAGTAAATTCCTAGGTTTAGTGTATTACTTAAATTTAATATGTGGAGGCTGTAAAAAAAACGACACCTGTAGGTCTACCAAAAGCTCTGTCTGGCTCTGTATCTGTCTCTGGTTTCGAATTTGTGTCATAAGTCCTAACGTCGAAACGTCACACACATAGTAATACACTACGCGCACAGACGGATTTGTGCTCCACTTACATATTTGTATTTACTCTTTGTTCTGTTTACTATTCTGTTTTCTTTCTTTTTGTGTTATGTGCTCTGTTTGTGCTGTGTTTATGTGTGTTGTGTGTCCAAAATAAATGTATTTTCTTTCTTTCTTTCTTACACTGGTGAGCACTCAAACAGGCTCAAAACCAGAGCCAGACAGAGCTTGTGGTAGGCCTATTGCTTATAATACACCACAGTCACCAACAGACACAAAAATAATTTCTCACGTTAATTCCGTGTGAAAATCCTCCAAACGAAATACAATAACTGTCCAAAGGTGAATAACAATTACCTAAGTATAGATTACCTGTTACAACATTACGCCTTATTGAGAATCAAAATAGGTAGGTATATATACATACATGATATCGTTTAATTCTTTATTTTAGGTTCGTGTGTAGTAATTTTTTACCGTATCATAAGGTTATCTGCATCTATTTCAATTAATTATCTTTAACAGTTGCGGCGTGATTTAGATATAAACAAACAATCGGACCTAATTTAGACCTTAGATAAGACTTTTTAAAATAAATATTTTTTTTATATCCCAATATCAAGTAAGGATTTTAGGGTAAAGTGGGGCGAAAAGTTTAGGAGATAAGTTGAAAAGATATTTAGCAAATTAAAATGAAACTTACCAATCTGTGCGCTCTCTGCGGGATAAAGTTGCGCGCGCGCAGGAATCTGGTCAAGAACTCGTCATCCATTCTATGGGGCGTGCACTCGCCTCGCTCTGAAACATTAAACATGATACTACAAGCTTCCGTTTACGTACACGGATAAAAAGATGCGACTTAACCCGATCATGGTCACGGTCTACACTGGTCTACACCCACAGAACACTGGTCTACACAAAAGTGTTCGAATTTGATTATTATAACTACGCCTACGCTATTATGCAATCTACCTACCTAGTACTATCTAAAAACCACGGCCTACCCCCATGTTGATTTATCCTATAGCAGGTCCATACCCTGTTGTGTGGTAGGCCGAGGTTTTTAGATAGTAGTAGGTGAGACTGACTTACATCTAAGAACTACGCATGTACCTAAGCTAAATCATGTATAATGCAATAATCAAATCGTCATCGCAGATCGCTTAGATGGCTTTCGATTCGCTCACAAGGCTTTAGGCAAACTTTAAGTAGTAGTAGTAGGTAAACATGTGAGGATCGAAATAGTTTTTTACTAAAATTTTCATAAATAAGCTCAGTAGTTCTATATTTTTTTTAAATGTCGAAGTGTGCGAGCGAGAAATTGTTTCACGGTACGTCCTTAGGTGTGATTGAGCCACATCCTTGAACATTCGTGTTAATTATAACGCTTGTCGCTGTCTTTTAGTAAATTGAAACGACGTAGAGGTGTTGTGTATTGCGGAATAATCATACATTATAGCGACACTATCTTGTAAATAAGTAAAATAAATAAAATTAGCGGAAATTACACACCAATAGCTAGCCTTAAACTAAGCAAAACCTGTACTATGGGCTCCAAGGTAGCTGAGATATTACGCTTATATGCTATTTTTATAAATAATACGTGATTATAGTAATAAAGTAGGTTGCTGGTAAAAACGGTAGAAACCAAGCTGTAGTTTGTTGCCTGTTCTTCTAGGCTTGGTCGCGTTGAACTGGCAACCTATAGACTCACTTAGCTTTAAGACGTTTCAAAGTGATCCTGATGGTGATACTAATGAATAAATATAGGTATACTTATTTCACTTTGGTACACCATGCAACCATCTTTGTTCCTCTCACATATAGTTGTCAGTGGGGTTCAAACAAGAAGGCAGAGCTATGACCCAACTGAGATGTACGGGTTGTTTAAGGAAACAACTCTGTTAAATGGTTACTTTTTAAATTAATTATGCACATTACAATTATACTATTGCGGTTTGCTAAGAGTCGGTGCCTACGAAGTTTATTAAAATTACTTAGATATAATATTAAGGCCACGAATTTAGAATAAATTAAGCTAATTAATTTATTCTCACATTATTTTTTACGTTTTTTGAATCTGTGCTGTTTCTTTGCACCTGACCTCGTTTAGAAGTTCAAAAACTTGCAATTAATATTTATGTTGGCAATTATTTTCAATTACATATTTATGATAATTCAATTATTTGTAATAAGGTATTTGTGGGTATAATTGTGCTATTTAATCATGTCGTCAGCATAGCAGATGGCCCTGGTTTAGATGAATAAAAAAATAATAAAATAAATATTAGTGACAATCCACACAACACTATCTAGCCCCAAACCGAGCAGAGCTTGTACGATGAGAACCAGGGGGCTAATTCTCGGGCCGATCTCGATCATTTAGAAATTTTAAATTATTGCTTCTTTTCGAAGGGGGAATGGATAATTTCTTTGAGTAATTCAAAAACGACCTCTTCGAAAAATCCTCGACAGCTACGATATACGGAAAACGTACAAAAAGTGCGGGGTTGTGAAAAGAAGCAATAAAATAAAATATCAAAATGATCGAGATCGGCCTGAGAATTAGCCCCCAGGTAGCTGATATAATAAATAAATACATTTTTTTTGTAAATACATACGTAGAATACGACAGCACCCAGACAGCGAACATTTGGGTTCACCACACAATTATTTGTTATCGATGGGGATCGAACCCACGACTTACGGTGCAGAAGGCAGGTTTACTACAAACTGAGCTGAAAGGCCAGTAAAGGATAATTATATTTCTTTGTTTGTTTTTCTTTTGTATTATGTTTGAAGCTAACTACACCTTTATGGAGTATTTTAATTTTTCCACGCACTCAATCACCCCTCGTAATCAGTCAGTCCTATCCATCCAACGGTTGTCTGGTAGAAATCGCTGCTTAGCGATAAGACCGCCTATTGTTTCTACAAATAGGTTTCAAGTTGTTTGTATAAGTTTTGTCTGTGATTAAGTTTTTGGGAGCAATAAAGTATTTTCTATCTACATATTATATTCTATTTATCTACTTAGCAAAATGAAAATGTGTCATCACAAAGATAAACGCAAAACCAGGACATGTTAATCAGTACTCCACTCTGACCCGTAGCAAGTAGGTACTACCTAAACTGTTCTGCTCTAAGAACTTTTAAATAAAATTCATTTAAATAGTTATAGCGCTATCAATCGCCAAACTGAGCAAAGCTTGTGGTGAACACAGATGTTTGGTCTTTGTCTGGGTGTTATGTATTGTATTCTACTTCAACGTTACTTAGCAGCCAGGGTGGAAGTTTGTATGGAAATAGCTTCCACTAGTGCATTATTTTAAATTTATGACACACTAATATTATAAATGCGAAAGTTTGTAAGTATGGATGGATGGATAAATAAATAAATAAATAAATATTGTGGACAATTCACACAACACTACCCAGCCCCAAACTAAGCAGAGCTTGTAATATGGGAACCAGATAGCTGATAAAATACTTGAATACATTTTTTTTTTGTAAATACATGCTTAGAATACAATATAACACCCAGACGGAGAACAAACATTTGTGTTCACCACACAAATATTTGTTCTCGGTGGGGATCGAAACCACGACCTACGGCGCAGAAGGCAGAGCTACTACCAACTGAGCTAGAGGATGTTTGTAACTCAATAACTCTAGAACGACTAAACGGATTTGGATGAAATTTGGCAGATATAGATTATGGTCTGGAGTAGCACATCATGCTTTTTATACCTTTAAAATGTATGGTTTCCGTGGGATAGATTTTTTTTTAATTATATGTATAAGAGAAAATCGTGTTTATATTATAACTAAAGAACGGCTGAGCAGATTTAGCTGAAACTTGGTAGAGAGGTGCTTAATTATATCGCCCACTTGCGACGACAGTGTGACATCTCAAAAACATGGATTTTACAGAAACCGACTTTTAAACTTTTAAATGAGCTTAACTTTTAAACTGTTGTCAAATAGCTTTATTATGTATGAACAGATTAGACAATAACTAATAATGAAATGAAATATTAAAAAAGAAATACACTTCTGGAACAAAATTAAGTTAAAACTATAGTTTTAAAAAAATAAGGAAAACTTGTCACGTTGTTTCAGACAAAAATAAAGTTTTCAAAGTGACAAGTTCAGTTGTCACGTTGAAGATGATGTAAAGATTTACATTTATCTATTTTATTTATTTTTTTATTTAGTTATGTCAAAATAAAACGATATTCTTGAAAATCAGTTTCTTAATTAAGGAATAAAATATTCATTTGACACAGTGGTAACTATTTTAATCGTACATTTTGTTACAATAAATTACATGTTGACTTGTATTTAATTAGGCACATGGGTATTGTACTACGCACACAATATTTATTTTATTTCAATAAAATACAAATTGATATCAGTCCTCCTCCTCGCGTCGTGCTCCTCACTGCTGAGGGTCGTGACCCCCTCCATGGATCAATTTGTCCCTGACAATGTTTCGTTACCTGGATCTGTCACCGGCAACCTTCATGCTTCGTGGAATATTCGTTTGAATAGCTTCATGGACCTTCACGTCGAGAGTGGAGCGGATTTGGTCGGACCAACGTATCGGGCTTCGGCCTCGTAGTCTCTTGCCCTCAATTTTGCCAGTGATGACAAGTTTTTCCAGGTTGTCACCCTGTTTCCTGGCTATATGCCCGAAATACTCAAGGAATCGCTGGAGGCAGATGGTTGATAGCCTAGTGGTCACTTTAGAGTTTCTTGAGTATTGACACATTGGTCCCACGCGCTGTCCACGGGATACGGAGCATCCTCCTCCAACACCACATATCAAACGCGTCCACGCGTCTGCGATCATGCGCTTTCAGAGTCCATGTTTCTGCACCGTAAAGAAATATGGAGAAGACTAGAATCCGGATAAGTTTCATTTTTAAGATAAAAAAAGATGAACAACTGAAAAAGCTGCTGCATGAAGTACTTGAAGAAGATGAACTCGTTTATAGGCTACGATGGTGCTACTTTTGTGGCGTTTGTTGATTATCCATTGATTCATCCTCTTAAACGTTTAATTACGTTTTATTATTCATTTCCTTGCGTACAATAAAGAGTTAATCTATCTATCTATCTATCGTTTGTTGGTTAGACTGTTTGATAAACAAACAGTTTTTGAATGAATTCGTGTTGTTTCAAGAAATTAAGTGCTACTGGGCAAGTCCTCGTCCATTTTTAGTTTGTGCTTATCGTAAAACTAGTGTAGACCTTGTCGCCATCTGGAAAGATAACTGGTGTTTTGTATTGCTGTTTAGTGTTTACAACGTGGCAGATGGACATACCACTAAATTTTATCAAAAGGTATTCGGCAACAACAGAACATCAACAAATGACCCACTACTTATTTCCAGTAAAAGAAAAACAAGTATCATCTTCAACGTTATAATTCAAAATGACGCAATGATGCTGTGAATTTCTTACAAGAACAACGTGACATCATTAACATTTCTCGTTAACTTTGCTTTTTGGTTTGCAAGAACAGTATGATAAGTTCATCGTACCACGTTGTCGAATAAATTAAAATTATTAAAATAAACTAACCTTTTTCACCTAAATCGTGGTATCCTCGTGATGTCACGTTTTTTATGAAAACCGAGAGTGCTTCACGTCTCAACGCCCAGGTGACAACTGAACTGTCGCTATGTCGAAGCCAACATGATCACCAAACGAGACAGTGCTATATTGTGATATTTTGTCTCATTCTCTCATTCCTTCGTTGTTTATGGAGCAAAAATTATCCCGTTTTTGGAGATAATAGAGCGCGCGATCGCGATTCCGAATATCAGAAAAACGAAAAATCGTATAACTTGAGATGTCACACTGTCGTCGCAAGTGGGCGTTATAGAAGAAACGGGTATTTATCGCGATTATACCTTTATAAATACTCGTTTCTTCTATTAAATTTTGCATAACGATAAAAAGAGGTAGCTTTAGTCCAGGAGACGGACATTGGATACTATTAATCCCGAAAAGTTAACGGGAACGGGGAGTAACGAGAATTAACAGGGTGAGCGAAGCCGCGGGCAGCCGCTTGTATACTATATACCTATATGTAAGTAGATACATAAACAACTTCATGACACACTCTATTGTCACCACAATGCGTGTGTAATAAGATCGATAGGATCACAGCATGTCACGGCGCACAGACAAAGGGCGACCTTGCAACAGTTTTCAAAGGTGAATAGAGATGCTATCTTTTCTCACACCTACTCCCTCGTACTCCCACGATTTATTGAACATTGTGCTGGTATTTCGTATTTTTATCTAGCACATTCGTAATTATAAGAATTGTCGAGTCAAATTCTATAGAGTTAGTATATTTTACAAATGTTTGTACCTATCTACGAGTAACGGGAACCGTGAGCGATCGCTAGTTATATTGATAAAACACGCCTGCCACTAGTTTTTTTTTCTATACAGGATTATAATTGTATGAGTAGAGGTCTTTGTGAAGGGCTCGTCCGGGGAAGTACTAACCACCATGCCTATTTCTGCCGGGAAGCAGCATTGTTGTGTTTCGATTTTCAAATCGACCGGCACTCACACCCTGGGTGTGGGTGTCGGTGAAATTATTGGCACGTGAGGCTGAACTGCTGTATACTCAAGATGATGGACTCAGGGAAGTGCCTCGTAGGGCACGTTCCTGACGTGCGTGACCTACGAGGCAATGCGATTATAGGCGATGGTTTAGGCGAGCCTCCTGATCAGAAGGTCTAAATAGCTAAATGACCAACAGAGCAAAAGGTGTAATGAGCAGTAAGTCTATTAATTAGCAAAATGTCCATGTAGCAAAACGTCCAACTATCAGATGGTCTGTATAGCAGAACATCTCAGCATAGATTATTATCTAAGCTCACGCAATAACTTGAGACTCCAAAAACGTAATATAATTAAGCGACCATCGATCTCCTACTATCAGATCTGCCAACTCTCTGTCGCATGTACTGCACTTAGATTATTAATGACGCTATGCTAATGTTGAATGAATTAATTGTGTTTTGACCTAGAAAAAGTTTCTCAACATTGTGACATAAACGTGTTTTCTGGTTTTTTTGAAAACTAATGAAACGAAACTATTTTTAACCACCTAATCGAGTTACATTATATTCAAGTTTTACTCGCATCTCATTCATTATTCGATTATGTATGCAAAGTTACATTGCAATCGGACATGTAAGTTCGAAATAATTTAGAAAGTACGTATGGGGGTTTAGGTGTTTCCGGATTTAAGATCATCTGTAGGTCAACTACAAGCTCTATCTCTGGCTCTGGTTTTGAGTCTGTGTGAGTACTGTCTAAATAAATCCTACGTCGAAACGTCACACACACAATACACTGGTGAGCACTCACACAGGCTCAAAACTAGAGTCAGAGACACTGCCAGGCAAAGCGTGTGTTAGGCCTACTGTTCTCACTCATGGTCAATAGATTGAAATCTTATTGTTCGATTGTTGAATGCTGTTTCTTTATTCTATAAACTGATGGATGGATATTTTAGAAATCCACTTTATTACACGGAAATTTGATGAAACCTTTTGTGATAATTTAAACGTTTTTACCAAAGGTGAAATGTACTATTTTACATCAGTAAAGTATTCGATTTTAAACTGTAAATAGGCACGTAAATGAGACTTTTTGTTAAAGCACTCACTAAAACTATTTTTGAAAACTCGCGCCCAAGGTATTTGAAAAGGTCAAGTTTGTATGGTAATAGCTTCACAGAGAGTCGTGGGATATCTCTAGTTTATAATATAATAATATGCAAAACTATAATTTCATCAAAATAACTGATAATATTTAGTTCACGTAGTTAAGTTATAACATAATAATAATTATAGGTGTATACTGTATACCCACGATATTTAATCATAATAAACAAATACTTAATTGTACCTTGTAGCGGTTTTATTACGCATGCATCACCGATGTAACTTGTTAAGTGTTGGTGGGTAGTTACACAAATAGTTAACTATGTTAGCAGGCTGATTTTATGAGACCAGAGACCTTCAATCAAAGGTATGCACATGATTACCTCAAAGTAGGTAACTAGTAACTGCCTACGAGTGTATAATCAAAGTTGCTAGGCTGTTGAGGTTCAGAGATCAGATACACTAACAAATATTAGAACTACTGACTATTATTACCATATTTTCAGCTCTCGCTAAGCAAGGACATACTACGTTCGCGGGCTTTTAGCCAAACTAAAAATCGTTGATTTTATAGATTGATTTGTTATTACTATTAGCCCGAATCGCCCCACTGTTGGGAAAAGGCCCCTATAGAACTACCGATGGGAAAAAATGGGTTGTGTTATGTGATAAACTTCTGCTTTTATACCCATCAGTAGTGAACTTCTTCTGGATTTAGGTATGTTTAATTAAAATTAAATATTTACTGGATCATCCCAAGGATCATCAAACAATACGAACCTCATCTTAGAAAAGTTTAGTTTTGCGACAGAATTGGAATCATTTTTAACCTACTTCAAATAAAAAAGGAGAAGGTTCTCAATTCGGTTGAATTTTTTACGTAGCAACATTGTCACCTTTGGGCCCATTTTTATGTTTGCTATCGCATAATTTCGAAAAATAATATTGCCAGATTAGTCCCATAGAAATTTCATCAAAATGGGTTTGGCCGTTTTCTTTTAATGTTTATTTCTGCATATCTCTGTCATTTATGAACCGATTTAGTAAATTCTTTTTTTATCTGATAGGTTTACTTCCAGATTGCTCCCATTGAAATTTCATCAAAATCGGTTTCATAGTATTGGCATGAAGTCGGTTTTTCAAGTTTTTTAAACTTATACTATTAGCGCCAGATACTTAATCTAGCCAGAGATTATGTCGTCGTAAAAGGGTCTCAAAAGCTGCCAGAACCTGTTCCGGGCTTTCATTACTAATCATTCGAACACGTGTTCCACACGGGAAAGCATAGCAATAGTGACTAATGCTATAAGATGCTATAATGACATAGAAGGCCAAGGTCAGTGTACCACGCAACCATAGGCTCAAAACCAGTTTTAATAAGGCCTAAATATAAACCACGTTTAAGTGCGTATGAACAAATAGTATGTCACGAATGAATATTTTTCCATAAATAAATACTATATTTATTAAGCCTTGCGCACATCTAATATCGCTGTCATTTTTGTCAGCGTTTCATTGATTGCCACTGCAGAACGCTTAGTTGTGCGCAAGGCTTCATAGGTATTAGTGAAGTACCTACTTAGGTTACTCTAAGTTACTGAAACATTTTTTTTAAACAATCTTTTTGTTATGCGTGTAGCATAAACTTATCGAAACCAAATTTAATTATTTACCTTCAAAAATAAATAGGAAAATGATGACGGGACTCTTAAAAGGTAAAATTCAGCTCAGGTAGGTTTTAGAACTCACCATAGATCATTTCTCTTAGTTCGTAGATCGCCTGGAGTTTAGTTTCCGGGTCTTCTCCGCAATGCTTCCGCGCGTATTCCTGGAGCTCTGGTGGGGGCTCGCCCAAGTCCAGGTCTACACTGTAATCCGGAGTAGGCATTTTGTTCTGAAACCAATAAACAAAAAATAAAGATTTCTTCTTATCCAAAACTGAGAATACTATAATAGATAAATGTAATCCAATCAAATAATTAGACAATAATATTGATTCTTCTGAGACATTTGTGTCATCTAATGGCGTAGAGCAAACCACCCAGCTTTTATAAAAAAAAAATATTCGGCCTATCAATCGGGTGAAGCTACGGGTGGAGGTATTTTTTGCCATGTAGTAAGTATTTTGATCAGCCAATTATTCTTTCAAACCATGTATTTTAAGTAAAAAAGCCAATAATATTCCAATTTTTCAATATTCACATTATTAGTTCATTTTCTCATGCATTATAAAAAAAAATATTCACATTTTAAATTATTAATAATTTATCGATTCATTTATTTCATACATATTTTATAGCGTGCACAAGGAATGATTATCATAACAAACTATAAATCAACATTTCAAAGCTTCAGATGGCCGGAAATTTGCTACGTAATAGTGTCTGTTCTAAATTATTGTGCTAGAAACAATACTTTCCTTATAAAAAATATAATATATATGACGTAACACAACTTTTCCAAGAATACAGCGATACGGATGGATGGTTTTAATGAGGCTTCATTACAATCTTTCCTTGTACGACAATCAGGGATAAATGGTTAGAAAGTCAGGAACCTATTACAAAAAGTTTGCCATAAAAGTGACAAATCCAATCAAATAATTCAGTACAATTAACCAGTTTATTAGAGAAATAAAAAGCAATTAAAGCACTCAGGCACTATTTACTACATAATTCATTAATTAAAAAAATATTTTATAAATTTCTATATGGCAGAAATCATGAGTTATCATTATTAGCTTTTGGAAATCGATCAGTTTTAAGTGCGTTTTGCGAAATTAAATAATTTGTTAAGTACATGCATTACGTTTTGAAGTAAATGCCTACTCCACAGAATGTAATGTCCAACGAGTAGGTATATAATTTGCAAAACAATGTTACTAAACAATAATTTTTAAGTATACATACCTATATTTTATACCTAATAATATTTGCATATAATTTCTGTTGCCTATATTATAATTATGTATGCGTAACCCAACGGAGGTTGTAACAAAATTTCATTTCCACATTGCGTTTAATTTAAAATTATTTTAAGAATTAAATCTATTTTAAGAACTCAAAGGTGAGTAGGTTTCTATTATTATGCCACCCACTATATTTTGAGTATCGTCCCTCATAAGTAACTAACTTAGTATTAATTTTAAATTAGCAAATCAAACAAGCAAGTTAATAAAATCAAAACTTGGTCGTTAAGAAGCCATTAATGTGGGTTTGGAGTTCTTTAATAGTTTTGGTATGTTGCTTAAATGCCCTTTTCAAGGCAAAATTTAGCAATGCTAACCTGTTATAGATGCATAAACTGACCAATAAACATCCAACAATAATGTAGGTGTAAATATACAAATATTTAATTACTTGAAATAAACCTAAACCTAAGTTATGCATCACACGCCGTTTATTGCAAAACAAAGTAGACAAAAAGTAATTGGTTGTACTTTTCCTGCAGTAAACTTTATAATTTATTACAATAATAATTGTAGTTCAATCAGTGTGGAACGTTTCTACACCTATTTACTTTCTTAGTTTTAATTAAGTTTTGTTTTAAGTTATTGTATTTAACAAAACATAATTTTATTGAAGGCACTAACAAGTCATAGGTTTCGTGCCAAATGCAATGTTAGTTATTTTATAGCTTTTTTTAATGGGCACACCATAATAAATCCTTGTGAAATATAAACAGGAATTTATGAGACGGAAAATGTTTGGTATGCGACAATATGTAAATCATTATAACTTAAGTTGATTAGGTATGCGTATCATGATATTTTTATTGTATAATATTTTTGATTTAATAACTAACAATAAAATATGCAGATACCGTGAGATTTATTATTCTTTGATAATCATTATTTACTCAACTCTGCGCTTAAGCATCATAGTAATTTAATCTTCATTGGAAGATGTAATCAAACCCATAGGTTTCGGTATCATAATCGGTGCTCACCGATTACATTGACGCTTTTTATGCAATACATTTCTTAGAAACAAATGCCTTTATGCTGCCTAAATTGTATTCTAAGTATGAATTTACAAAAAAAATGTATATAAGTATTATATCAGCCACTCATCAGTATATTTTTTTCTCTGTTATACATCCAAGTTATAGGTAGTATACAGGTATATATGGTATGTACAGGTATTTATGTATACAGGGTGTAATCGTTAAGTGTGCACAGGCGATTATTCCGTAACTATTGCAGATATCAAAAAACTTTAAACTAATATCGAAAGTACTTTACCTAATGAGTAAAATGACATTAATAACTTTTTAAAAATAAAACGAGAAATATCCAAAAAAAATACATCAATCACTCCCATACATTTAGTATGAGATAGTAGAAAGGTTTTTCAAATTGAAAAATACAATAAATTGGCGGGGACGAGAACCCGCGATAAAGAATTTGAATTTAGAACGAACACCAAAGAGTATCTTTCTTTTTGTTTTTATTTAGTATGTTGCTTTTCAGCTAGTTCAAATTAATACAATATTGAAACAAGGTTTATTATAAATTTGAAGTGGTAAGATAATTAATCTACACGTGTATCTACTTGAAATTCATTAATACCTTCATATCGTACATAATTATAAAATGACAAGGGTAAAATGAGTAGGTACTATTCCACTTAAAATAAGGAAACTAAAACCTTTCTACTATCTCATACTAAATGTATGGGAGTGATTAATGTAATTTTTTTGGATATTTCTCGTTTTATTTTTAAAAAGTTATTAATGTCATTTTACTCATTAGGTAAAGTACTTTCGATATCAGTTTAAAGTTTTTTGATATCTGCACTAGTTACGGAAAAATCGCCTGTGCACACTTAACGATTACACCCTGTATAAGGTAGGTATACCGTAATTAAGCACGAAAAAAATATGCATAACAAATTTTTTTATGAACTAAGTGCGTAAGTAATTCAAATCTAAAAAACAGACAAACAACTTACGGTATAATTGTTATTGTTTTTTCGTACGAATATTTTTTCGTAATATAGATAATAAGATTATTTTATCTTACTAGCCTTATGCAAATATATAATAATTATAAGTTTAAAAAACTTGAGAAACCGACTTCATTGTCAAACGGCTAAACCGATTTTAATCAAATTTGTTTAGGACAATCTGGACGTAAGAATAACCTTCCAAATAAAAAAATAATTTTCTAAATCGGTTCATAAATGACGGAGGCATGCAGTTACAAACATTAAAAACATTATTTAAAATAAAATGGCAACACCGATTTTAATAAAATTAAAATGGGACCAATCTGGAAGCAGTACCTTTCAGATAAAAAAATAATTTTTCAAATCGGCTCACAAATGACGAAGTTATGCGGTAACAAACATTAAAAAAAAAAAAAAAAAAAAAAATACAACCGAATTGAGAACCTCCTTTTTGATTGGAAGTCGGTTAAAAAGGTGAGAACAATGACATAGCGGATCATTGCAATATTAGCGTCTTTCGATGCGTAATACTATTGCAGAAGGAAATAATCTACTTACGCATTGTTTATACATCTTTCTGGTGTTGAATTTCATAAAAATCTGAATTAGGTAGGTTAGGTATCAGCCAAGCGAGCATGGTTTTGATTTCAATCGATTGCGAAGTATTTAAAAGTTATCAATTTCTTAGTTATATGATGAACCCTTGTAACAGAAACTATTATTCGACAGACGACGACCTGTAGTCTTTCAGATAGACGGTAAGAGGTTATCGACCCCATGGTCGATAACCTCTTACCTCAATATTCAATCATATTTAAGGATGTATATATGGGGACAAATACTCAGAGACAATTCTAAAGTGATCGAAACCGCGCGGTGCTTTCAATAGTATGAAAAATATCAATGCATACAAGAACATCATTTTTGAAAAATCGCATCATAGGAGTACGAAGTAATACTTTTTGGACTAAGGGTATACGTCCGGTCTGAAGCATGCCTTGATGAAGAGCTTTGGTAAACAAAATTCACGCCTTAAGATTCGCAAGTAACCGCTGATTTAAGCCTTAATACATACATCTAGATATCCTGCCATGGCGATCAGTGTAATACCGCTGTCAAATAATGCACTGTCAAAGTTCGTGGCAGCGTGTGCGGATGGTGTATGCAACGGATGTTTGCGAACCCCTAAGCTAGATGTACGCTAGACTTGAAGTAGCTTAAAATAAAACTAAGCTTTTTAATCCGAAAATATGTATGAGCACGCATCCGCTTTGCACGCGATAGTCTTTATCGCACATCCGCCACTACACTGCGAACGATAGCCAGCAATAACAGGCACATAATTGCGAATTGGCTTAATTAATGCTTATAACGCTACTTACGATACTGCGAACTGCATTATTAGAGTACCAATCAATGCATTTAATAGGGTAGGGTAGATGAGCGCATTTACAGAGTAAGCGTAAAAATCTAGTGCGAGCAACTTTTACTTAAATAGAAACGAATCTATAAACAGTAGTAACAAAAAAGTTTAATTCCAAGGGTTCTAATTTTTAATCCTTTTCAGCATTGTTTCATTGTCTTACACTTAATTTTGCATCTAAACATAATATACCCTTATACTTACAAGCGTTACGACATAGGTTATTTATAGGCGCAGTCTCTGTTTGTCATTACCTAGTGGTAAGAGATGGCAATATTCTAGTGTAATTTGAGGTTGGGACTGTGGATCTGTGGGCACCCAAATTTCTCAGGCCTTGCGGGTCTTCAAAATGTTGTTTAAGCGACTGATCGAAGCGACGCGTGGCCCAAGAGCTGGTGGGTATCTGGCGCAGCGCATTTAGCATCGATGTTCAGCATGGTAATGCCGCCAGCGTCTTGGGGACGCTTCCGTCTGGCACTGATCTGGATCATTTTGAATGATTTGGCTACTGTTTCTTGTGTATTATGTACATTTTGTAAACATTTGTTTTATTATTTTATTTTTAGTTACTTTGTGTAAATAAATGTTAGAATTCTACTGGATGGTCATTATTATGCAAATTTTTAGCAAATTATATTTATAAAATATGGTTTAATGCGAGTTTTGCCACTAAGTAATGATTACAGTGACAGTACAGTTTTTTTGTTTTCGTTGTTTTCGAGCTCGAACACCCCCGTAATGATGCGCCGTGTACAACTGCTTTCTATTTAAATCCGGCCGAGAGTGTCTAGGGAAACAGCGGATAGAGAAAGTAGTGAAATGGCAAAGGAACAGGCTCCTAGTGGTAAAACTGGTCACGATAATTTCTGCTCTGTGGGAATGACTTTCATGCGCCGAGGTTTATGGACAGCGAAAGGAAATTACACTATTTGATGAATAATTTGAACGCAAATACTGTGCAAAAAACGATTGCGACCACCTTGAATATTAATATGATACGGAGAACGGGCAAAATTAATGAAATAAATAAAAATACTGCTCAAAGGTTATTTTATTAGGACACACATTGTATGTATCAGTATCATACTAATATTACCTACCAGTGACTGTAAGCTGTAGACCTCGCTTAAACAATAAAACTGAGTAGGTAATATGCCGCATTTTGAGGAGCTATTCTGCCCATCACTCACGATCTACCAAATTTTTTATTAAACCAGTTTAAAGTATTCACCTTTTAACTATAAAATGATTCAAATCTGATCTGATACGGCAGACTATAGTAAACCTATACATATCTTAGGTGTGTATCTAGTATTGAATGGTTGAAATTTGAAATCAATTTCAATTCATTTATTTACCACATTATCAACATTGACTCAATTTGATTGGTGTAAACATAATTAACCAGTTACTTCGGTGCCATTAATGGAGCAAATCAATAATGGTGCGAAAATAACCGTGGATCATTTTACCCGACGGCGACAAAAATATCCATAAAGTTTTAAAACCAAGTTTTGTGCAGATCGGTTAAAAAATAAGACCTGTAGAGGAAAACAGCCGCATATCCGGAGTTTGTGAAGTTGAACTGGAAACACTTCGCTTACAAACGCAAAAGTTTGTCAGTTAGTACCAAAAATTATCGTAATGGGGATGGAACTTTGGAATGCTTAACCACCTACCACTGAACAAGCAGGTGGCCACAAATCATGGCCAACAACGGCCACGCATGTAGGATCGTACCCTAGTAGGGTACGATCCATGGTTCACGATAGAAAAGGCATGATGGTGGATCATGCGTGCTCCTTACGTGATACTTAAGTACAAGTAACATTCCCACTGTTTATACCTTGCATGTAAGTAGTATGCTCGACTAGTTTGGTACGTCATTGCCTCCACTTAAACGTCTTTTTTTATACGATAAATAAACTACTAGAACAAAAAACCAAATTCGGAAAACAACTTTGAGACATCATCGATATAAATAAGTTAAATATAGGTACCAATATTGTTGTGCAAGCATTTGTTTCGCAATTAAATAGATTTTCTTTCATTCATAATAATATATTTTTAGTACCTATTCATACTTTAGCAAAAAATTCCAACTGAATTTGTCACCTTTTTACAGCGTATTGAGAATTTGAATCAAAATGTGCTTAGTTTTCATTAAAAGGTTATAAATAGATTTAGACTTTGACAGTCCATAAATTTCTTCTCAATTAGTAAAAAGTGTTTTTTATCTTTGAATGTTGAATCCTAAGTTATAGTTGGTTTAAGACCTTAACAGTCCCAAACAGCCCTATCAAACCGCTTTGCATAAGAAAGGACTTAAAACCAGTTCTGCAGGTTTCCCAACATTGAACCTGGTGTCTGGCCCTGGCAATGTGGCCTTCGATATATTTACGTTTTCAGACTAGTTATGCTTTCCCCGTTTTATTTCCTCAATTATTACATGCTTACATTCATTTTCATTTTTTATAGTTACTTAAGATTAATTTTTTTTTGAATATAATTAATACAATGATCATTATTAACAATAATATCATGAAATTAAATTTAAAAAAAATTATATACTATTGAGGACCTCTCAACAAGTAAAGGATTTCCCCGTTTTACTTAATAGGTTTTTACGAATTTGTAGTTGGACTAGTGCGAATACCGCGCGACTTAGTTCGCATGATGTTAAATAAAATAAAGAATACTGATTTATTTTAAAAGCGGAGAAGGTTCTCAAGTCGACGAGTATAATTTTTTTTCTAAGCATACGCGTTATTTTTTCCATCAATCTTTTCTATGCATCTTCTTTACTTCATATAAGATAAGGTTGCCATTGTTTTGCCAAAATATGTAGAAATAATGTAGATAAAATCATCATGAACAATAAAACCGTAGAGTGTAAATGTATAGTTTATACATTGTAGTCGATTTAAAGCTACAATCACGTTTGATGGATGATTGAGTAAGTTATCTGCCATGAATATTTATGGGAATTCGCCCGAGACCTTAGCCCATAGTGACGACATACGCCAAGTCCATTAGGTGGTTATCCTCTTGAAAGGACGCCCTTAATCAATGTATGTACTTACTGTTATTTAAGAAATTGAGAATAAAATTTATGATTTCTGACGAGCATTTTTCCTTTTATTATTTTGCCTGAAAACCAGCGTTGCTTGACATGGTAGCTACTACTATATCAAGCAGCAAAAAGCTGAGTCAGGGCCTATTTGACATAATAGCAGCGTTTTACCTGAAATAAAACGCACATTATATACTTACCTCAATAAAAGCTTTATATTGAGAAGGCGACATCCTTTTCCGGCGATTTTCTACCAGTTTTCATACTTTTATACAGTCTACATCCGGTCAAGTGGCGCCACCTGGCGGCCGCGCGCAATTTTACTTCGTGAAACATGCAGCGCCATATTGAACTCATTGGCTTTTTTATTTCACCAGGCAGCAATTAAAGTGAAAGCTTTTATTGAGGTAAGTATATAATGTGCGTTTTATTTCAGGTAAAACGCTGCTATTATATCCTGAACGCTCAATAAAAGCTTTATATTGAGACCTGTTTGTTATCGCCTGGTGACGCCACTTGTAAGATCTGGGTTACTCTAGCGCCAATGTGATGTTATATTTTTTTACTCATAATGTAGGTAAGTTTGCCTACAATAGTAAACAAAACCGTATTTTAATCAATTATGCACAAAATAGTACCTGACTATATTATATTATTAATAATAACATGATTATTTTAATTCTATCAGACATTGCTATAATCTTAAATTATAAAAGAGATTGTAAGTAATCTTGAGAAATCTGCTAAGCATGGTCACAGACAAACCACCCCAAGTTCCTGGCTTAAGTCCAGCTATGGACTTCTTTAGGCTGATCATAATGATGAAGTTATCATAATGCCATGTTAATTGAATACATTCAAACAAGCCACGCGATAGGGCTGGTTAAACTCTATACCTAATTGTGTGTACTGGTCGCGTAATTTTGTCAAATGCTATGTAGCTAGTGTAATGAAATGATAGATAGCGACAACCAAACTCAACAATTATTTACTTCCTGTAGATATAGTCAAGTTCTTTTTAAAACAATGCTTAGAATAATAAATCGTAGCTCAAATGCTACCTTGCAGTGCTGTAATAACAGCCTCCTTAATAAACATTTAGATCGTCTGCTATGATGTTGCGCAAAACGAGTTAAGCTTAATATTTTACTGTTTTATTGTAAAAAATAAATTAAAATGTATGTAAGGCTATGTTACCTATGTACTCTAATTATAACTTCATGTCAAGGAAATTGTGATCAGTAAATACTGATAATATGTAGTATATAATTACTGTTATATAATTATTGCAAAAATAATAACTGCAATCAGTTTCTAACTAGGTATACTTGGATAAAATAGTTACTACTTAGTATCTAGATCTAACCCAGAATAAAATCAAATGCTAATAAGATCGTGTGGTGAATAAGGACTTATCCTGTAAGGACCTTTATGAGCTAAGAATATTACTGCAATGTACTATCAGCAGTACCTATACCTATCAATAGTAGTATATAATAAAGCCTATTCTTTATTCTTATACTTATTCTAGCAGTATCTTAGTGAATTACTTTTGCTAACGTCCCATCGAAAACTCTGATTTGTCAAAAGTCTAAACCATCATCATTGACTCAAGAATATTCAGAACTTAGAGCATAACAGACAAGACAGTGTCTGCGTTATAACGTAGGAGTACAGATTCATGCGTTAGTGTCGTATTGTATAGAATATACCAAAAGTAAAGCATGAAAGACAAAAAGACAGTGTCTGCGTCATAGGAAGTACGGATTTATATGAGTGTTAAGATAAGATAAGAAAATTATTTATTGGACAATAAAAGGCGAACACACAGCGACACAGGCGAACTTAATGATAATTCTGGTTTAAGATATTTATTCTCAAAAAGACATAATACTAGGTCACTTACATGAGGACATTCGTCGTAATTAGCATTAGTGTTGTATTGTATTGAACAAAATACAAAAAGTCGAGCATAAAAAACACAAAGACAGTGTTTGCTTCATAACATAGGAAAAATGGATTTATGTGCTAGCGCTAATCAAGTGTAAATCACATAGAAAATGTGGTCATCACTATTAGTTGTGACCCCAAAAGTAGCTTTTAGTGCTACACTAAAGATGGTTACAAACCACACGTTATTACATACTTAAGCAAATTTTTATCAAGCAACGGTAATAATTATCAACGCAACGTACCTATTAAACATCAGTATTGGTCCGTATTCTATTTATTTATATAAAGAAATTATTTCGGCAAACTACAGTTTTTCGCTAGGAAACAATAGCATACACACTTTGGGGAGTGTGTACTTATGATGGTAGATACATCCACGAGCACGTGTGGGTAGTTTCATAGTATAGTGACCACGTTGTAAACCTTGACGGTTCCTTACTAAAATATTTGCAGGTAGCCCGCATGTCATCGCCTCTCAAAAAACATATTTTCTTGACTAAAGACTGCACGTGCGATTTCAGAGACAAACAGGTCAAAAACCGAAGTTCCTTACTTTATAAGCATTATAGTAGCATAAGTTGGCCGCCACTCAGGAGAGTGGTAATGACGTAAACACATCGACATACCAACACCTGGGCCGATATTCACTATTGCCAAACCACGCGCGTTACGTGAACACGTTAAGACATCGGCTTAGCAATCGTCGGATTTTGAACGAATCATGTGAAATAACCAAAACATCAAACGTGGGGCATAGACAACTAGTCATGTGGCATACAGAATACCATTTTTCGATTCCACACCAAGGCGCGTTTGCGTTTAGATCACGTTGTAAAGTCACACGTTTTGGGCACGGAATCTCCAATGTTATTACATTGGAGATTCCGAATAAGGCCCCTGCTCGCGCAGATAGACCGGCAGTAATGCATTTTTTGTGCGTGTACCACGCGCCACTAATGAACGGTTTATTAGTGTCAAAAACCAAACGGCAAGGTACAAATAAAGTACAAATTGGTACGACTTTGTCAAATACTGAAACGTCAAAAGACACGCTGTCTTGCTAGGAAAAACATGGTTCTCTTTGGTATCTTTTCTCAATGCGTAAAAATGATCATGAAATTGCTTTTTATAAAACATTCATTTGATTTTAATTGTTCCTGAACCCTGATTTTTAACACATCTATTAGGAAAAATGATCCGAGAGGTACCTAACTTAGCGATGTGTTTTAAGGCATCCTTAGGTAGGGTAGGTCTTTGCTAATTTAGCACCATGGTGAACTACAAGGCTGGCAAAGTCTAAAAGTCTGAAGCTTTTAAGCGGGTAGGCTTGAATTTTTTTAACTTAATTTTAAATGTTTGCAAAGAATGTCTTTGTTTTGTCCCATTCAAGACAAGTGATCGTAGAGATTCACAAAAAATATTTGTTTAAAAAGCGTGCTTAGCCTGAATGAGGTTATGTGAAAAGCACCTATGTGTGCGACTTGCAAAAAACACAGTACAGTGTAAATCTACGAGTAAGGTTCGGTTTAGGTTAACTCGGAAATTAAGAACTTCCTATCTTTGGCAAATACTTTAGGGTTGCACTTTTAGGTTTGGGTCCAAAAGCAGACAAGGGTCTACTTACACTATGACAAGCATTTCAGTGGATTTATAAGACCCATTTTTCATTTGATCAAACAAGACTAGGCTTTTGATGTAAAACACTTTATTGGATGGAAGTGTGTAACTGGCTTTCCTTACCTTGAGTATTATTTCTTTTATTTAAGTATCTATGTACTATATCAGCTATCTGGTTCCCATCGTACAAGCTCTGCTTAGTTTGGGGCTAGATAGTGTTTTATTTATTTTTATTTTATATATATGCCTAAGCCAGCACTTATACCATCTTTGAACTTCTCGAGGTCATTATAATCTTCACTTTCGAGTCGCGACTCGTTACTTACCTTTTTCATTGTAAAAACACAGTTCGTATATTGCACATTCGAGGGTTGACCCCTGTGCGAGTTTAAATGTGGCTAAAATTTCCACCCCGCGAGGCTGTACTTGATACAGGCACCTAATTTGAGAGGGCAGGTTTACTAAAATTGTATCAAATCTGTATGATGGAACACAGTTAAAAACACTTAACCCCCGCGAGAGGCAGTTGTAAGATTAAATTTTCTCTTGTGAGAACCACTACATTTCAGAGACTAGATTTACTTACCTATGTTCACAGAGTTCCACGCGATGGAACACAGTTTCGCTTTACGCCTAACCCCCGCGAGGGGCGGCTGTTAAGTTGATCGAGGTTCTCTTGCGAGAATCCATTTGATTTAGCGAGACAGTTTCACTGGAAGTTTAGAGAGTTCAACTCGATAGAACACAGTTTACAAACGCCTAACCCCCGCCAGGGGCGGTTGTTAGGTTGATTGAGTTTCTCTTTTCAGACTTAACAGGAACAAGCCAGTTTCACTGGAAGTCTATAGAGTTCCATTCCATAGAACGCAGCTAGTTCACAAATGCCTTACCCCCGCGAGGGGTGGCTGGTAGGTTCTCAAGACCAAAAATACTTTGCTGCTAATAAAGTAAGCCTTTTTACTTGAAAACTTTGTAATAAACCTTCGAGTCGGTGACCAGTAAACTGATTGAAAGCGATGGTGTGATGAACATAGTTTTAAAATAATAAAGTGGGTATTAAGAAAAAAGTTTCTTAAGATTTTTCTAGAAGTAAACGTATTCGTATAATAAAGAGAATATAACAAATATTATTTCTGCTTTGGGAAGGTAGCCATAATTTTTATCAAAAACAAAATAAATTTTAATATTATTTTTACCATGCAGTAAGCTTAACCGTATAGGTAGGTATGGCCCGATGACGTCAGGTATCATACGTTTTACCCCTCTTTGTTTGTTTCCAAGTCTATGAAACCTGGAGTATGTTAGGGTATAAGACTTTAAGCAAAATGCACTGGATATCAAAATAGCAGTCAACATGAAGCAATGAACGAATGATAATATTCAATTAAGGGTTTAATAAATAACTATTCCTTCTACGATTTTGATTTAACCTCCTCGCAAAAAAACATTGTAACCTTAGAACAAAGACCCATGTTCATCACCCGTATTTCGGTGGGGATCGAACCCACGATCACACAGAAGGCAGAACTACTATGAAAAATAAATATTAGCAAATTGTTTGGAAAACAATTCTAAAAATACGTTCAAAAAACGCCATGCCTATTTGTTCATTTTATAGCTATGGCAGCGGTTCCGGCTTTTGCCTCAAAGAACGGCACGTATACCAACCACAGCTTATGTGCACAATAAAATGTACCTACTACTGAAAATGAAACTTAAACTATATAAATAAACTGGATTTTTAAACTATAAGAACGTGATCCGAACGAAAAAATCGTTAAATAAAATTAAACACGTTCATTTTTTATCATTATGAGGGTACTCACGGTTTTCCCTCCTTGCACTGCTCAAAGAAGAACACTTCACAAAATAAAATTAATTATTTATTCACTTTTGTAAGGACAAAGATTTTAAAATATTATTAGCAACCACGGTCGTCGCAGAGCTAGCTGCTGGACACATGTTGCTTCGACGGAAAACAAAACGCCAATGAGTTCAATATGGCGCTGCATGTTTCACGAAGTAAAATTGCGCGCGGCCGCCAGGTGGCGCCACTTGACCGGATGTAGACTGTATAAAAGTATGAAAACTGGTAGAAAATCGCCGGAAAAGGATGTCGCCTTCTCAATATAAAGCTTTTATTGAGCGTTCAGGATATAATAATCTCTTAAACCATTTAGCACAGGACGGGACTGGTTGGGACCCAATTTTCTTGTTATTGTGATCGTAATAGTGTGTTCTGTGTCTGTGTGTTTTGTATGTATTATTACCTTCTTAGGTAGCCTGCCTGCTTTCAGTTGTCCGTTCTGTGTGTTTTGTTTGTTTTATTTGTCTTACTTATGTCAAATAAATGTATTTTCTTTCTTTCTTTCTTTTATCTTTTTTAAATCCTTGCCACAATGCCATTTTCTTCCGCAAAAAAAGCGTTTCTGTGTTCCAGCTTAAGGGCGCTTGTACACGCTAAGAAAAAACGCCGGGCCTACCCAAGAATTCGTGTCGTAACAAGAAAATAACTGTGTACACTGCTCGCAGCGGTGCACGAAAAAAATCTTATCTGCGCAAGACAAGAATTTTGTCTTTTCCACACACGAAAACGCAACAACGTTCGCCGCGTCGTGTCTTGCGCAGATAAGATTTCTTTCGTGCACCGCTGCGAGTAGTGTACACAGTTATTTTCTAGTTACGACACGAATTCTTGGGTAGACCCGGCGTTTTTTCTTAGCGTGTACAAGCGCCCTAAAGGAGAGAAGGAAGAAGTAGTGCTGCTCTTCATGCGTGAGGCTAAACATCATGTGCACCTCAAGTTGATGGACGCAGGGCAGTGCATCGTAAGGCAATCTTAACGTGCGTGACGAGGCAATGCTTTGCCTTTTAGGTGGCTAGATCGATTCCGAGATTTTATGACAGATGTAACTTAGGTAGTGCATTTAATCAGGCAAGCATTTTTCTATATTCAAGTGCTTTTTAGGCAATAAGCAAGATTAGTCTATAAATCAAAAACACACCACAAAGCAAATAGCAGTGGTAAACACTAGAGGTTGGTACTCACATTTATAAAGTCATAGTACCTATTTTCTATACTATGCGCTGTATTTATGTAATCACAGGAAACTATTTTTAAATTGATCTGTATTTAGCTGTATTTATTTTGTTCGGAGCACCATATTTAGTTCCATACGATTAAACGGATAACTGGTTGACCGAAATGGCCGTATTAAATCACTAAAATTGGTGTTTCCATCAAGGCCATACAAAAACTAGCCTACGAGAATAAGAATTTTGTTGAAGGTGACCGTTCGAAAGGCTTCGTTCAAAAGAGCTAAGAATGCAGGACCGGTTCCTCATAAAAGGAACAAAACCTTCCCGCACCACATAAAATCTACTTCAAAGCTACATAAAGGCACATCGGTTTCTGCTCGTTTTTTGTTCAGCAGGACCTTTTCTCAGTCATTGTTTAAAATTTATTTATGTGTGTGAGTGGGTAAGGCTCAAGAAACAGTGCTTGGGTTTTTCGCACCGCGGCCGGTTCGAATCGCTTGTCGTGCGAACCGTCTAAAGACCCAAATAATATACAAATGCTAAACTGAAAACACATTTGTAATTCCAATATAGAAATCACTCAAATAATTGAGTTTTTATTCAGACATTTGATGTTCAGATTTCAGACTTCAGAAAAAAACATTGCATAAATTATGAACAGAAAATGTACATTTTTTACACTGCCAGTGTTTGTAAAATAAGTACACACTAAAAGTTAATTATTTTGAAGACTTGTTCGTTTTATTTTTATGCTTCTTGTTCGTTACCAACTGATCTTATGTCAGCGTCATCCTCACCTCGTCGAGCGAAGGTAATGAAAACAGATTCACAGAATAAATATTATTTTGAATGTTAATTGAATAATTAAGTATCTACATAAGGTAAAGTAGTATCATGGTCGCTCGGGCCCGCACGGAACTTGTTACCGAGAAGTTCCGAGAATATATTGATTTTAAAAACAGAATAAGCTTATTCACATAAAAGTAAATCCATAGCAGATTATATTCATTAGATTAGGTGCATTAACTTAAAAAAAATATTGGAATATCTCTAATATCAATGTATAGAAGCTGCCTTGTCACTAAACACAGATTTTAAGCAAACTTCATGTTTATTTTATTGAACCAAGTATTTAAATGTTATATTATAAGAAACTAACAAATCCTTCATTGGTACTTTGGTATCATTTATGCTTCAAATAAGGGTGATTTTACAGATGATTAATCAACCGATCAAATATTTCGAATTGACTGTAAATATATACTTATAACAAGTAACGCCCACCTAATATTTAGGAAAGTGGCCTGGTTACCCATAAAGCGATTTAATTTGAGAGATTTTAATTTCGTCTACCTATCTGGCTTATACGGATGAACACAAAGAAGCTAATTTCGCTAAGCTTATAGTATAGGCGGGCTTAATTTTTTTGAAATAAGCTTGCTTATGCATAGTCTTTGACTAGGTTATAATTATAACGTTCAGAACGATGCGATGGCTAGATTTGTACAGGCGATCTCAGTATATAGGCACTTATAATCTGAAGATTTCATTCTTCTTCTTCTTATCGTGTCACTGATTCTTTCGAACCAAATGTGGTGAAAGGATTTTAAGTGCGCCTCAAAGAGGCTCCTTTCATGCACTTGACACATATTTTTCGAAATTTTTAGGTTCTACGATATGTTGGTTTCCTCACGATGTTTTCCTTCACCGAAGAAGATTTCATTATAATATTTGTACTTTAATCTTCATTGTTCTAATGTGTCAAATCGAGTATTCGGACGTAGCTCTGACTACCTTCTTTAGACATCCTCAAAGAGCCTTGATTAAGTACTTGGTACTAAGATATCGAGGGGGGAAATCTACCGTGCCTGAGGATTAAGTAAATATTTAAAATATTTTGGACATACTATACAACACTATCTAGCCCCAAACTAAACCGAATTTGTAATACTGTGGGAACCAGATAGCTGATATAATACTTAAATATATTTTTTTTGTTGTAAATACATACTTAGAACCCAGACCGAGAATAAACATCTATGTCACACAAATATTAACTGTTACGTGTGGGGATCGAACCCAGGCTCTCCAGCGCAGTAGGCAAAGCTACTACCAACTGAGCTGTGAAAGCTATAATTAAAGAAGTGAAGCTACTTTTAACAACTGTTATTCCAAAAGAATTACTGAGGTTCCATAAGTTCAAGAGTGTCTTGTTTATTACAGTGTAATGACCTGATTTTACTTAAGTTAAAAAAGGACAGAGGTGACCTATCAGATAAGCCGTAATTTTATTCACACAGCCATAACAAAAAGGGTTCTTTACTTCATACATTGTTAGAAGCAATAAATCTTTAATGTTGTTTAAATGACTCAAGTTCTCATGTGAATTTTAAAATTAGTTCATACAATATTCAATGTGTATTATTATGAAGTAGCTATAAGACATGTAAATACGAAAAAATATTGTTAATTAATTGAAATTGAAATACAAACATACATTCGATGATGACAGATGTTTGTTCTCTGTATGGGCTAGTATAGTATTATCTTATCTGTGGTATGGGCATCATAAATCATGTTAGAAGCAAAAAATATGAGTCTGTGAGCTCTAAACCTCACATGCACACTAAAACTGAGCAATTTACTGCATTTTGAGGAACTATTCTGCTCACCGTGTCGAGAGATTCTCATCAGATCTTGGCAATTTTTTTCGAGAACAATTTATGACCTTCCAAATAAAAAAGCAGCCAAGTGCGAGTCGGACTCGCCCATGAAGGGTTCCGTAGCATCAAGTAACATAATATAGAGGTTCTTGTAGTTCGTCGAAAGGTAAATTGCGGTTTTATATTTATGACGTATAAAAAAAAACTACTTACCAAACCAAATATCGTTGAAAGTTTGCATAGTAATGTACAACATATATTTTTTATAGTTTTATCATTCTCTTGTTTTAGAAGTTAGAGGGGGGGGGACCAACTTTTTTCCACTTTGGAAGTGTCTCTCGCGCAAACTATTCAGTTTAGAACAAAACCATATGAGAAACCTCAACAACATTTTTGAAGACATAAATACCCCACACGTATGGGTTCGACGAAAAAAATTTTTTTGAGTTTCTTTTTCAAGTATGGGGACCCCCAAAATTTTTAGTTTTTTTTCTACTTTTGAGTAAAAATATTAATGCGGTTCACAGAATACATCTACTCGCCAAGTTTCATCAGTCTAGCTCTTACGGTTTCGGAGAAAAATGGCTGTGACATACGGACGGACAGACAGACAGACATGACGAATCTATAAGGGTTCCGTTTTTGCCATTTGGCTACGGAACCCTAAAAAGAACCATCAAAAGATCTCTTAAGCCTTGCTCTAAGCCTCTAAGCCTCTCAAGCCTTGATCTAAGTGATCTGCGATGGCGATCAGTGAAACGCTGTTAAGTATGGCAGCGGGAAAGCATTTTACTGATCGCCATCGCCTAGATGTGCGTAGGCGTTTACGGTGGAGATATCTTATACCTATAAACATAGGTATTATAATAACTCTATACCTTTTAAACTAAACTTAGGTATAGAATATCTATAATATAGATACCCTTAAAACCGGCATCCTCGAAATAATGCATGTAAAGCGTTGTTAGGTTGTTGTGTTTATAGTGCGTATTGCACTCTTCAAACATCTATTGAACACGTTTCCAAATTGGAAGCTTGCCAGTCAAAAATAACTATTTGCGCAATAGTGCATTTATTATTCTAACAAAGTAATAAGAATGAGCTAACAAATCGTACTACTTTCATACTTAAATAGTAACCTCAACTGAATAATGTGCTCATAAACTATATGAATATTAATAAATTTCATCACATATACAATAATACATTATAGTTTGTGCCAAGTAATAAAACTATACAATTAGGAAACCCGCACGTTTTATAAAAAAACAATTTGTAATTTAATTAAATTTGATTATTCTATTCTCATATCATTTTAACAATTTTGAATATCAGACTGTTCTAGAGAATTCAAGAACATTTTGGCGAAATCAAGAATTTGTAGGAAAATCCTTACAGAAAAGGATAGACATAGAAAAGTCTCAATGTGTTAGAAAAGAATACACATATTTTTCAAAACGTTTACCTCCCACAACCACCTACTTCATCCCTTTCCGTCCAAACTTCTTTAGGAGACCAAGGTATCTACCACGATAACGGGTAGTAGACCCCAGTTGGAGACCATAGAGAAAACCCTGTAGATGCTTGCTTTTTATAATATATATTGATATATTGATTGTAATCTATGCGACGTGTGATCCGAGGGCTGGTGAATATTTGGCTCAGTGCATCAGTATTGGCATTCATAGACATAGGCATAGACAATAGGCATTCAGAGTGGTAATTCAGCCAGCGCAGCCAGCGTCTTGGGGACGCTGTAGATTGGGCACTGATTTGGATTCGTTGAGCTATCTGTAGATAATTACAACGGTTTGCAGGTAACTCAATTGTTTTTGCGTATTATGTTAACGTTGTAAATACATTTTGTACTTCTTCTTATTTATTTATTATCCTATTTATTTTATTTTGTACTTCGTTGTACTTCTATTACTTGTAATTTTAGAATGAGGAAAAATTATCTTTTCTTTTTAATAAGTAGGTACATAAATATGACATACAAGCTCTAAACACGATATCGCCTCGCCTACTTGACTACTTCGTTTACCTAGATACTAAGAATAGCTTCATATAGGTGACCTTTATCTATTTTTCTGGGAATTCTATAACCGTGACCAATAGAATTGATTGGTTCGAACTAATAATCCCCGTTATGGAGGCAGTGTGTGTTACATAATATATACCTTCCTACAAACAACATAATAAAACGAATGATCGGACAAAGTTATTAAAGTTTACTAAGAATTAAAACCCTATTTTTAAACGACGACTGCGAAACAAAAACCTGATGTAAAACTTATGATTGAGCCCATGATAAATAATAAATAAAAGTTATCAAAAAACGTAAAGTTTTTAATTAGCTAACAATTTAGTTATTTAAAACCGGGACTTCATAATTTTGTCTAGGCGATTGATCGAAGGGACGCGTGACCCAAGGGCTGGTGGCAAGGATTTTTTAACCAAGCTGGTGGGTATCTGACGTAGCGCATTATGCTATTCTGCGTGGCAATGCCGCCAGTGTCTATCTGGTAATGATTTGGAACAGTTGAGTTATCTCTCGATCATTTATAAGTCTGCAGATAGCTCAACTGTTTCTTGTGTAATTTGTACATTTTGGAAATATGAATATAATTGTAAGTTTCTTTGTGTAAATAAATGTATACCTTTACACAGCGTACCTAACTGTAATAAATTACTAAATCATCTTGTTACAAGTATAAATAAATTGATTTTATGTGTGTTTTCTGTGAATTATAATATGGATTATTATAGTTATCTGAAATAAATAACTAAATAATAATCAATGTTTGATGCCGACTGTTCACAGAAGGCACAGAAAGCTCACTTGAAGTGATCTACTTTTAGGACTTCTTAATGAGTGACTAATAATCAATGCACAGCCTTACTAAACCTAGTAGTTTTCCGCATTTTCTGCATAACAACAAAATGCCCATTTGGTTTCTTTCTAGTGCCTAACTTCAAAGGGACGAAGATCCGGGGCGGGCACTGTACAAAGGTAGTCAGTTAGTCTGTACACGAACAAAAAATGTAGCATTATGAATCATTTTGTTTTAATATTCAATTATAATGTTGAATACTAGGTAAAGTAAAACTTGAAACGTAGCACAGCTACGAAATTTCGTAGCACTTTGTGCCATGCAAACTTTCTTTGAAAAAGAAAGGGAATTAACGAAATAGGCTTACAAACAGAAACTTTGTGCCTACTTACAACTTGTCTAAAAGATGTGACCGATTATAATGAAATAAAAAAACCTTAACCTATAAGGTATACTGTCCCACGTAAGATTTCTCTATGTCATGGAAGCTATGTACGAGCGCAGAAATAATACTTATGTACTAAGCATACGAGTTATAGAACCAGAATAGAACTTGCAGACTATACATTAATAAGACGCGCCAACTAAACCCGTACCTCCGTGTTTTAGCCGATTTTTCACCCACAACGAAGTGGGAGAAAGGTCACACAAACGAAACTACGAGTAAGAAGAAGATGAATCATGAAAGTCAGCATAACTTTTGAAGACTAAATCCTTCAAATCAGCCCTGACACTACTTTGCTGAACGTTATGAGATGCAATATTCATAATTTTTTTAAGGTCAATAAGCAACAGACGATATTGATAGATCGCGGTTAGTCGGTGGAGGGGATGGCTCAGAATTGTTTTTCAAGAAGTGTACTAGAGAAAGACGTATCTGAAGAACCAAATATTCACATTTCATTTCCTGATCAGCCTGAACGAAGCCTGGCTGGATAAGGTGACTATTATTCACGGAATACCTAAGTCATAAGTCATACATAAGTCATAAGCATTTATTGGTAAAATGATTTACAGGTCTTGACATATTAAAAAAATTGAAGTGTACATAGATAGTACCTAGGTACATTAATATAAATAGTGTTACATTTGATTTCAAAAAATTAGTAATATGCAAAATGTCATTCAAAATAATAATAATAAAAATACAATAATAAAAGTAATTAAAGTATAATGTGTATATATAATAATGTAAATATAAATTTAAGTGCGCCTCTGCGACGCTCCTTTTGTGCACTTGATATGTTTACACATAATGTTACACTAGCGGCGTGTCGCGGCTTCGCATTTCTTTTTTAAACACATAAATATAGCCTATGTTACTCAGGATGAATGTAGCTTTCCAATGGTGAAAGAATTGTTGAAATCGGCACAGTAGTTTTTGAGTTTATTCATTACAAACATACAAAAATCAAATTTTTCCTCTTTATAATATTAGTAATAGTAATTTAAAAAAAAAGTAAACAGGCCTTTGCATCTATTGTAGATGATTTATATAGCTGTCCCAGGCACTATAGCGTCCCGCCAGTAGGGGCATGATTGATCACCAGTTGCACCAGTTGCCCAGACGCTATATAAATAGTAATAAGTATAGATTGAAATCTCTGCAATCGATACGTCTGTGTGACAACAAAGTAAAACATCCATGTGAGTACCGACGCGTGCGATGACGGGCCCACGTGTGCGAATGAATAGCCGCTGCCAAGGTCATTGCGAAGCGGCTCGTGCAGACTAGCGATTTACCATAAAGAATGTTGCGCTCTGCAGTTCTATCACCAATGTACGTACTCCAATGCAGAGGTTAAGATTTAAAAAAAAAGAACCCGAAGCTTTTGGTTTTACATTATTATTATCACAAAAATACGAGCAAAGCAAATCAATCCTTTCACTTGAGCAAAAAGGAAGTCGTGGTTTTAATATTATAGACGAATATTATATGCCAGCGCATCGTCAGTTTGAAAAGAGAACGTATGTATATTGTACCAAGTATTTTTTATGACGAATTATTTTTGGTGTTTTTTACGAAATGCAGAATAAGATTATTTTAGTTTGATGTGTCATGTGGTTTACAGTAAATAATTTTTGTGAGAATACGGAAACGTATATAGTTGACATCACTTTGTAATTAAATCGGAGTACCATTGTTTGAACAAAGTTTGGATAACAAAACTCGTGCAATAAAAAACGCTGCCACTCAATACTGCCCGTCTATTCGAGTTCACAGCTATTTATCAAATCATTTATCGTTATCGTATTATGATTATGCTCACCTACCTTGAGCAAGTTATTCAATTATACCAAATTACACATTAACTTTGTTAATCAATGCTTTGTTATTGTACGCTGTAATATAATATTATAGGCGACCCAGATTACCCCAAGCAATATAATCTAATTAGATCAAGTTTACTTGATATTGTTCTGTTATTCTGCAATGTTATCTCGAAGTACCTTCTGTATAATTCATTAATTTTAATATGTTATCACAGCTGATAGCTGATCCGTTGAATAACCATCGTGTATATTTATAACAAATATTTATATTTGTCTAAGAATTATTTATTTAAATTAAATAATTTAAGTTTAATTTAAAAATAACGTATCGTGTAAAAAATAACTTACCCTTGAATAATGCAAACAAGTGATGCGCGCGCGCTCGCGGCCGCGTCTCGTGCGGCACTGTGGTGTCTGTGCTGACAACTCACAAAGCTCGTGAACCCGTAAGCACTCGCCAATATCATACAACTATGTTAGCATCTACACATAATATTGTTACGCGTCATACTGCGATCGACAAGTCATCGATGTATACTTATAGTGCAACTGTTCCACGACGAACACAATCACTTATGAAGCACATGGTGGCTTCCCAACGACTTTGATAAAAACGTAGTAGGTATAGACTCTTTGCTGCTCTGTATATACATATGCGGCAATGTTGCAATTATTGTGTTCGTATTTCCTTAGGTATTGATTCGGTATTACCCGTGTACGTCATGTAAAAAAAGTATTTTCAAAGTTTTTGGTATGGCGATCGCTTTCAAAAGCAGATGGTGGTATAAGAGAACGGGAAGCCTTTATCCAGCAGCAGGACGAGACGTGGGAAACAAGTGTTTATAAGCATAGTCTAAATTTGCAATATTAATAACACCGAGCTGGAAGTAAATCAATGTATACTTATTCATATTACAATTACATTAGTACATACTTTGTATATATGACACTTCAGCTTCATAAACATTTTAAAAAATACGTAAGTGTTAAACTATACCTATTACGCTAGTCGCTTGTTTCAAGGTAACATGCACCCGTATTTACTTATAGACTTATCATGTCAACAGCTTTTTGTTCATACAGATTCCTGTACCTACTGAGCATCAAGGTGTTTTGATATGCATCAAATCTATTAGTATCTAGCTAATCAGTGGTGCTATTCCTGCTACACACATCGCACAGGCGATCCCTGAATCCCCTATAAGTTTTCAATTTTTGTTTGAAAAATTTTAAAATGGAACGCGGAGTCAGCGATCACTCAATCGAGCCGTATTGCAGGATTAGCAGGGCAGGGGTGCAATTCTAGCAACACAAATCACCTAAGCGATCCCTGAATTCGATGCGAGTTGTCGATTTTTCTTTGAACATTTTGAAAATGGAACGCGGATTCAGTGATCACTGCAGGAATCAACGCCGGCTGTACCATATAGTGAGGACGTTTGCAAGCACAATTTCTAATTTTAAAATAACGAAAAACCAAAAGACGATATTGAATCTGATCACGCAAAGGTGTTACGTGTTTCCGCGCTGGGCGGGATTCAAGGGCTTTGAATTAATTATCTGTACCTTTTAGTCGCATTAACGTTGAGATTGAGGTCAAGTTGAGCTGTGTTTCGTTTTGACCTTACTATCAATTTAAATTCGAACAAAATCGTAAAATAACTTTCCTTTATTTTATTTTATTTATGTTTGCTTACGACGGTGGTTTTAATCTTCTCTAAATCTGTAGAACATACAATTGGGATGTATCTTTCTTAGACCTCGGCCTTAGACTTCGTTAGTAATACAAGTAAAAAAAAACTATGGCCTGTTGATTCCAAAAATGTTTTCAATTTTCTTATTTATTTTAAAATCTTATCATAAATTGTAATGATAATCGATGCAAACAAGTAAGCATTTATATTTTTTGAATAATGTCATAAACAACATAAGCAAATTTTTAGTTTTTCAAATCACGTGAACACAAACGCAACACCATTGGTTGCCATATTTGTGACGTCATAAGAGAATAGGAGAGTACAAGCATTGTGACGTCACACTTGGTCGGTTTCGTTTGGAAACTCTCGGCGTTTGTCGGTACGGGGTTAAAAAAAAAATTGAAATTTTTTTTGAAACAAAAATAATTGTTCTTACTAATACCAAATAAAAAAAACTAAAAGTAGTTTTGTATGAAAACATGTACTAATTGTGATCTTTCCATATAAACAAATAATACAATGCAACAGAACAATTCAGGAAACCGAGGATTTTGAGGACCTCAGCTATGGCTTACCTATACAAACAGCCGGGGCCAACATCAAAAAAATTGCAGTGAAAATAGAACGTAATTCGGATCAGAATTGCATTCTTGCAAATATTTTATGAGCTTGTGCATAATTTGTCTATTGCCTAATATTGGAATGAAATAAAACGTTTCTTAACTGAGTTTTTAAATATCAAACTAGATCCGCCACACTGTCTGTGTCTGAGCTTTGAGTCTAGTTTTCTTGCCACATCTTAATGAATTCATGATACTAACTTTTTGTAGTTTATAATGAAAATGAAGCACGTAAGTACCAACTTGTTTAGGTGGACACAAATCCTGCTCATGCCTTGACTTTTGGAACATTATTTAAGCCTTTGTTAAAGAGAGATGTTTTACAATTCAATAAAAAAAAATGGGTAATTAATTTTTGTTGCAAAGTATTTTTATTGCAAAATTAAATGTATTTTTATTAAAATATTGCAAATAAGCTCGTAAAAATCAACATTTAATCATGTTTTTAATTTAATTAATAGGTGAGAATTTGTTTCTTCACGACCAAACCATCTGTGTATCTAACTGGTGGATCTAAAAGTTAAACCAGTTTGCTCTTTCATTTTTAACCGCTTTCTGCGCTAATTCGTTACTCGCTATGACTGCTATGACACTATAAAATCACCATAAATTAATTCAAATACTTCAGTAATTACCTTGACCACGGCTAATATGGCACATATTTTACAATCATAATAATGCATATTAAGCATGTAAGAAAATATTTGTATAATTAAAACAAGTCATATTTTGCAAGTGAATTTAATACGCCAAGGTAAATAATCACCATAATAACTTGGAGGAATTCTACACATAATTTTTTTTTATTCATCCATAAAGGCCTGCGAAAAAGGCGATGGCGATCAGTGAAACGCTGTCAAATATCTTTGTCACATTTGCAGCGTTTCAATGACCGCCGTCGCAGATCGCTCTTTGTGCTCAATGTGCGGCTTTATTAGTATATTTTATAATCTAAGTAAGTTATTATTATTATTTATTTATTACAAAAATTTCGGTAGGAGATATAAAACGCTTTAAATAGCTGCTGCTACTACTACTATAACAAAAGTTTTGTAAATACCTACTTAAGTTGATACCTACACCTACCTGCTTATGTAGTTTCCGCAGGATATACCTCAAATAAATTAATATTACTAAATTACCTAATTAATGAGATGTGAACCTGATAAAAAAATGTGATGCGTGGGATAGTTTAATTTATTGCGAAAATCGATGTGGGTTGTCAATTTTTGTTTGTTAAATTTGAAAATGGAACGCAGATTCAGCGATCACTTAATCGAGCCGTCTTGCTGGAATCGGCGCACAGTGAAATGCTGTCAAATTTGACAACAATATTTGACAGCGTTTCACTGATCGCTATCGCCAGCGACCTAGGTGTGCGCAGGCCTTGTATAAATCTTACGTCCAAACGTCACACACAGTATAATGCAATGGTGAGCACTCACACAGACTCAAAACCAGAACCAGAGACAGAGCCAGACAGAGCTCATAGTAGGCCTGGCCTACTGGTCTCGTCTCTTAGATATTTGACCGTGTTCTCTAGCTATAAACAGTGATGTAACAGAATCTAGCAAGTCTAGAATCAATGATTGAATCCAGTCAATGAATCATAGCTATTTAGTGCAACTAGGTACAGTGGTTGTGTCTAATAATTATGTAAGACTTAATAGCCGAAGGCTAACCCGTGTTCGAGAGATAATAAATAAATACAACGAATTATCGAGAAACCGAGCTTTCATTTTTTTATATCTTATAATAATAGTGATTTGGCAACATAATCTATAAGCCGGATTTTTTTTACCTTATGAAAGAAATGATATCACAAAATATTAACAATCGCCTGCATTAGATTGTAGGAGGTACATTAATCATTTTCAAAATAATGTCATTAGGTTGGTAGTATTAACTTCTGGTAGATTGTTAATATGTTGGCTCTTGAATTCAAGTATGAGACAGATATGTGTAATACAAAACAAGAGTAGTAAGTCATTTATAAAGTCATCATCTTGTTCATCAAAATTTAAAATAAAAGTATTCTACTGTTACTTAAAATGTTGGTAAGATTTGTTGTTTATTGTACTAGGCCTGATTATGATATGAATGCCTCTGAGGTAGATGAATAACTCTAAAGGCAGAGGAAATCGGCAGGCAGACATCTTATCGATATGAAACATGAGCAAGTCATACTAAAGTGGTGCATTTCTAGCAACACAAGTCACTCAAGTCACTCAATCCCTGAACTCGATGTGAGTTGTCGATTTTGAATAATTTGAAAATGGAACGCGGATTCAGCGATCACTCAATCGAGCCGAGTTGCTGGAATCGACGCCCTGTACCAAAATTCACTTGCGACATTTAAACAATAACTACCTATTATTCATATTTCAGTCTTATCTCAGTGCATACGTAAGCAAAATACGGTGGGAAAAGTGGGAATAACACGTTAATGCATTTTTTCTGCATTGGTTATATAAATACCTATATCAAAAATTGAAGAGATGTGTGTGTTACTACACATCCCTTCAATTTTTTACATACACGGAGTTGTGTGGTCATAATTATATTCACTTTATCAACACAAAATTGCTCAATCCCGAAAGGTTTAAGACTTTTTCATCCCACCAGCTCTGAAAGTGTGTTTTTGCTGTTTAATATCTGACTGCAAAAGCCGTTTTTATCCTCTAGAGGATAAAGTAAATTTGAATTTAGAATATCGTGTTCACTAAGTTTGTGAATACACAAACTATTTACTTCTACCTCCATGGTGCCGAATTTATCATACAACCTTTTTTAATTTGTTAAAAACTCGCACTCGTAACCTTCTTGGTGTATTTGTGAATTCAAAACATCATTAAACCTATTTACTTCTACCTGCATGGTGCCGAATTTATCTTACAACCTTTTTAAATTTGTTAAAAACTCATACTGGGAACCTTCTTGGTGTGTTACTTTTAGTCGCGCCATGTTCTTTTTGCATTTAATAATTTCCTCGCTGAGGTGGGATGAAAAGTTACGTGTTGCACTCGAGTGCAAAGATTTTTCACCTTGTGCTCTTTTGATTCCTTCGCCAACGCTTAGGATTCTAACTTTTAAACCACTCGCTCCGCTCGTGGTTAAATTTTAGAATCCTGCGCTTGCTCGGTCAAAATTGATCAAAACTGCCTCAAAATTGAGCACGCGGTTAAAAAGCAGCTTTGCACTCTTGTATAACAAATAACTATTAAAGGCTTGGTTTACTAAATACATAAAAGAAAGCGCTTTTTGGAGCCTTTAGAATTAGATACTTCACGAAAAAAAACTACAGTGAAATTCCAAAAACAAAAAACATTGGCTCAAAATGGTCTGTGAATTGCGTTGACGATCTCGGCATGGTCTACAAGTTTTAATTTTGTGAATTTTATTTTTAACATTGTATACCTTCCCATAAAAAATATAAATAAAAAATGTTGGTTAATAATATAATATCTGGTTAAGTAACTTGTCGCTTAAACCTGATGAATATCTTATCTTTTTCTTAAATGACGGTGAGTTACAATAATCGTCTCGGCAGACTAATGTCTTGGTAGATAATATAAAAATATATTACGATTTCTCAATGTTATAAAATCCCAACTTGATTTCTGCACAAATTCGATTCAACCTTTTAGTTAGTACATTCGGGGCCAATCAATAACCATAATAAAGGATCAAAAATGTTTTTGATATTTCGTGACCAAATCTAATGCAAGATAACCGAAACTAAAGTTTTAGGCCACCATACCGAAAGCTCATATTTTTATTTGATGATTTTTAAGCCAACTTGCGTAGTATAGGGTAAACTTACAAAATATTGTAACTTGACATTTAACCAAACTCTTAAAATATCATAAAAATGATTGATATAAAAGTGACAGGATATTCATGATAGCAGATTGGAATCTAAACCAGTCACGTTATTAATTAAATTGCGAAATTAAATTTAAGATTTTTTTCTGCTAGTGGACATAAGCCTCCCCTTTATCAGCTATAATTATATACAGTACTTAAAAGAAATAAAAATTATTCTTACAAAATATTAGAGTAACATTTATAGGGACGGAAAAACAATTAAGATTTAGATTAAGACCCTTTTTCTCTGGATTTGTCAAAAGTATGGCAACTTCAGCTTACAAATACGAGTGGCTCAAAGCAGAACTTCAAATGAAGTTCAAAATTTCAAGAAGAAGCTGGTATAAGAAATACTCGATCTTAACAAACCAAAAATACCAAACTAAAAAAATAAAAATCTACATTTGAAGCTGGCTGTACATACCTAGTGTATATAATTAACAGTTGAAGCGGGAGCCTTCTAGCGGTTAACGGTAGTACTAACTTAGTGCAGTGATAAAAGAACCTGACTATGCCGAACTTAAAGTAGAGAGGGCTCAGTAAGTTTAATTCGACCACTCGGTCACAGATGTCGCTATATATTTTGTAAAAAATAAATCTACACAATATTATAAAACCACGCGTACTCTACACCAAAACGTTATAAAGTTCAACTTCTGATTCACAGATGTCGCTTGCATATTTATCATAAGACAACCTCTCGTTGTGGGGTGGCGTGACTGACTGAAGTCTAGGTTCCGTTCCTCTGACGAAAACAATACTTTGTTGGGTGTACCCATGGATAGTATGTATACCATGGGCTACTGGCATTCCTAGTGTCTAGTCGAGAGTATGTGACTGTTGAGTACTTATTTATTATTTATAAGCTTGTGGATAATTGTGACCTAGTCCTTTAATGGCATTATTTGAGGCAAGAAATCTAATGTAATCCTGCGAATATTACGATGTATGGATAGTGGTACAATCATGCCTTGTATAGGACCGATTAAGATAAAGGAATAAATATAGTTTGTAACCTGGAATAACACTTCAATCCTAAAAAAAATCAGGAATCACGTGAACGAAGCTGGTATTTTATAAAGGTACTAGTGGCCGCCCGCGGCTTCGCTCGCCCGTTCCCGTAACACTTTTTCGGGATAAAAAGTAACCTATGTCCTTCTCCCGGTTCTAAGCTACCTCCCCACAAATTTTCTGCCAAATCGGTTACGCCGTTCTTGAGTTATAAATAGTGTAACTAACACGACTTTCTTTTATAAATATATAGATTTAAATCATATGTCTAATACATGAGCTGTTAATGTAGGTAAATAAACCTTTAAACAAATATATAATAGTAAAAAATATTGAAATGAATCTCTTACCAGTATGTTTGAGTACCTACCTATTATTAGCAAACATCCATACATTTCATATTATTCGATCAATGATTATGTTATGGAACGATGAAGTCAGGACGAAAGCATGGCTCTAAACTGATTTGATAAACATAACGTAACAATATTGTGATACAACAGATGGAGAGCGCCGGTAGAGTATCAGCCTCAGTCGCGACTTACATTTGACCAACGGCACTCGTTTCTCGTCGCCCGCGCTTTGAACCGTGAAAACAAATCAAAACATGAGATAACATTTTTGTTAAAAACAAATTGGGCTGTGTTTATAAGAACTGGTACGATAACTTGTGTTGCTGTGCTTGAAAGGAGCATCAGAGAGCTAATTGTTTTAAAATAGGTTGCCATCAGAATGCCCGCTCAGGCTGAAGTCAGAATTGTGTTGCGGGATGTCACCCCTGAAAGTGAGTTCAATTCAAGTTTTTATTTATTACTAGCTGTACCTACCCTATCACGCTTTGCTGTAGCACATCGTGATTGAAAAAAACAATCCTTGATGCAGATTCATTATTATCATGCTAAAATTTTGAATCGATCGGTACAGAACATTTTGTGTTTTTGAAGCGTACACAAACCAACAAAACATTTTTATATGCATAAAAGAGAAGATGAAGAAGATTATAGATACTAATTCTCAACATCATGACAAATGAAACTTGTCCCATTACGTCTACGTGAACTTTTTACAAGAAGCATGTCTTCTTATGCTTTTATCTACACCGGTTTTCATTATATTTAATGAATTATAGAGAAAACTTGGACAACATAATATAACACGGGTTAAATAGGTTAAACTGAACTCATAACATTTTACTGTGAGCCATTCATAGTTCTAATAGGAAATGTCATACCATACCAATTTATAAATGCGAAAACAAAACGCAAAAGCTTGTTCCATATTTTTATAGCTATACCACTGAACTAATTAAAATAAAACTTGGCTCAGAAATAGTTTTGACAAGGACAAAGAATACTTTATAATATCTGAATTGCAGTTTTCCAAAACCATCAAAAACAAAATTTTCTCTTGTAATTACAGTTGACTGGAAAAAAACAGATTTTCGATTCATTATGATCCTTAATTAATAAATTCATAATCATCCAATTTATGATAGGAACTAAATAAATAATATATTAATAAATAAATAATATATGCTATAAACTCGTGCGTAGACGGGGCGAGTCTCTATGGTAATTTTTCTTCCTAATTCTACGCATTGATTTGAAAAATTCAAACGGCCAATGAGGAAAAAAAACTAGTTTCATTTGAAATATCATATTTAAAATATAAGCGAATTAAGAACCGGTCTATCAAAACCTACCGACATATTATATTCAAATCAATTTGGCCAAACCAAACTTGAGCTTTCAATAAAAAGCCTTGAGATATTGAGACACTCTTTTGAGTTTTTTCACCTACCGGCAACATCGATTGCAAAATAAGTTTCGGGAATGGCGAATTGAGTTATGAAAGGTAAAGTCGACCATATTTATAAACAGAATTTGCGCACATCGAGGAGATTAACTGCGATCTGCGATGGCGATCCTGTATATTTCTGCAACACAATTCGTTGTGGCAATCGCTGAATACGCTGTAAATTTTAAATAGTTGTTAGAAAAATTTGAAATTCGCTTTCGAGCGAGCCGTGTAAATGTGATATTATACAATACATAATACACCTATTTTCCGTTGTCCGTTATATCGTTGTTCTGAGATGGTCAAACAACCCTTACATTTTTTTTATATATGTAGATAGATAAGCATTTGGCTGCCATCACACCTGATGGAAAGTGAGGATGCAACCTAAGATGGAGCATGCTTAACCATAATCCGCCTATTCACTCTTGACTTAAAAACACAGCACAAACAAAATATCAGCAAAGTTGTGCAAAAGCAAAATTTTGAAACTATTTTCACGGTCGAGTTGAATTTTAAAACAATACAATTATAACAATTGATGGAAGAGTCAAGGGCAGTTAATGCTCTGTCTTATAATTAGTCATCAAATAAATACGAATAAGCCGCATTTTAATAAATAAAGAGCAATACGGGGTAAATGTCCATATTCCACGTTTCGAATGAGTTCAATCAATCAATGACCTATCTTCACGCGTGTTTTGAACCGAATCCATCATTTTCATTCTTACATCATCGGTGAAACCAGAAGCACTACATACTCATACGAACTGAAAGGCCACTTATAACTGTAAACAAGCACTGCTGAATTCAACTGCAGCCCAAATACCAGTTATATTGTAGAGTCGTTCGCACTGATTTAAGATCTTGCTAGTATTACGATAGCGATTACGAAGCTAAAATAAATATTTTTTTGTATTTACATCAATGATTACAACACTTGGTCATTTTTATAAGTTGATAGTAACAACCAATTAGTGTCAAAAAGAAACGAGTTGATCATACTTGCATATCGATCAAAGGCAACTTTTAAGGTCAACACAACAGGTTTTCGTTCTCCATCTCTCCTCCATTAGCCGTCATTTCAGCAGTCACTCCTTTTTTACCCATGTCATCCTTCACACAATCCATCCATCTTTCTTTGGCCTTATCTACTCCTTTACCCATCCACATTCATCTAGGACTCTTCTCATCACATGACAATTCTCCCTTTGCATGACATTCCTGTACCAACCTATTGCTCCTCATCTTTTCAGTCACTGGCGCCACTTTCAAACTGCCCATCTATCATAATATTCCTAATTTTTATGTCAGGTTCAGTTTGAGAAATTTTTTTACGTGAGGAACATTTTATAATTTTAGATAGCATTCTAATGGTAAAAGAATTTTTGAAATCGGCATAGTAGTATTTGAGTTTATTCATTACAAACATACACACAAAAATACAAATCTTTTCTCTTTATAATATAAGTCATATAGATTACAAGTGTTCAGGCTTCAGCATACATCCTTATCCCTCCAATCCAATACCCTGTAATACCTACCTATCACAAGCTCACAGCGATTCAAATTTCGCGCCACGGCCACCTCAAATCTAAACGAAAATCAAGAACTGTCATGTGAAACAAGAAAATCAAGATGTCTGCCCCATCCTCGTGAAGCGTGTGTGTGCCGCGTATAAAAAATCAAATAAATGTGAAAGCTTTCTAAAACCTCCTCAAAAACCAATCTAAAAGTGAAATATCCTCAAAATCAGTTAACCAAGTAGTGCACTACAGTGAACAAGCAGAAAGACGCCGAATCGTGAGTACCTATACCCATTCCTCTGAAATACATCTGACCTTATCGTTCTATTTGCCTGTGCTGGTCTGTCGAAGGAAAAACAATATCAGCGTTACGTCTAGGTCGTAACATAGGTTCGAGCCGGATGTACAACTGAAAAGTTGGCCGGTATTTCGTATTTTTGGGGAATTTTTCAAACTTTTTCTTGAAATTGCATTATAACCCGACCAAATCTTGTAGGTCGTTGGTCGCCTTACACCTAATCGGATTCACACGACTTCTTCATTTGTCCGCATTACCTTTGCCGCGTGGTTATTCAATTTAAACTTTTATATTTTTTCAACCACGCAGTTCAATCGCAATAGCTTACACACAATCTCACTAACTTATCAAGTATTCACACATTCCAATCTTACTTATACCTACCTAAGTTTGTACATCATCTTAGCTTCATACTTACCGGTAGAATCTTATCTCGTCAAATAATTCATACCTACCTACATAATGGAACAGAACAAATTAAAAGTACTTGTATCTCAACGCGAATATATTTATCGAGCAATACAAATTCTTTATGATCTTTCGAAAGAAATGTTTCAAGATCGTTCAAAGATACCTACTTTTAAGTCTAGGTTTTCTCGAGTTCAAGCTATTCGTGAGGAATTTGTTCAAGTCAACGAAAACATTCAAGCTTTGCAGCTAACGGTAAATCCTGATCTAGACATTGACCAAAGTTCAATTAGCTCATTTGACGATTTGTACTACGCAGTGATTGCGGCATCCGATGCGTTGTGCGCACAACCACCCGATAAAGTCGTACCGGGTTCCGATGGCGCGCCCGCTAGCTTTCCCGCCATTTTGCCCGCTCCGAGCTCGAGCGTAAATGCGCGTTTACCTAAACTTGAGCTACCTAAGTTCGATAGTCAAACTGAAAACTGGCAAACGTTCTACGATACGTTTACGACATTGATTCACGAAAATACTTCGATCTCCCAAGTAGAAAAGTTTCATTATCTTGTGTCGTGTCTAACAGGCCCCGCTGTATCTCTTGTCAAGGGGGTACCTATTACCACGGCAAACTATGAAGTTGTTTTTGACACCTTGGTCGAGAGATATCAAAATAAACGTATTTTAGCAATTACGTATTTGGATAAAATCTTACATTATCCCGCTATAAAATCAGGTAGTTTCCAAGAAATACAAACACTAACTAATGCATTTTACGAATCTGTTAACGCTCTCAAAGCTTTGAATATTCAAAACCTTGGTGATTTTATTTTGTTTCATTTAGTTTCAAGAATACTTGATGCGGACACACGCAAACGCTTCGAATCTCAAAACTGTTCACAAGTACCCTCTTATAGTGAATTGTTGAAGTTTCTTCAAGACTACGTTAAAGTTTTAGAAACTAGCAGACTATCTTCAATGAATCCTCCGCCTCCTACCTCTCGAGGCACCCTTGACGGGAAATCCTCAGCGGCTCGTAATCGCCCGATTAGCAGCGGATCAAAACGCTCAACTTATCTTAACAAAACTAGCCCGTCAACTTATGTGGTTACCTGTTCGTGTTGCAGTGAAGCGCACTCGACCTACCGGTGCCCTACCTTTCAATCTTTAGATTCTCAAGCTAGACTCGCATTAGTAAATAACAAAAAATTATGTACAAACTGTCTGCGTACTAATCATGTCATAGATAAATGTATATCTAAAATATCTTGTTTAACCTGCGGATTACGTCATCATACCTTGTTGCATACCGAACCTCCCCACCCTAGCGGGAGCAGCGCCACTCAGGCTAGCACTAGCGCGCATATAGGGAACAGCCGCGGCGTAGTGCTACTTGGTACATGCAAACTACGCGTATGCAATATACACACCGGCGCACAACATGTAGTGCGCGCTCTTGTCGATAGCGGCGCGCAGGATTGTTTTATCACAACCGCTTGCGCCCGGACACTAGGTTTAAAGCTCCGTCACTGCAATCTTACTGTAGGTGGCCTAGGACAAAACACAGTGCTCCAAGTCCGGGGCGAGACTCGGTGCGTTCTACGTCCGCTCGACGGAGATGATCCGCATTTTAAAATCCGACCTATTGTGTTAGATAACATCACCGCTCAAATGCCTAGCACGCAGTTAACGTCAGTCGTTCGAGACCATTGTAGGCATTTAACCTTAGCCGATCGCGACTTCGACATCCCTGCGGACATAGACATTCTTATCGGAGCGGAATACTTCCACGACATCTATGACGGTCAACGCATAAAACTAGGACCCGGGCTACCTACCGCCCTTCACAGCGTCTTCGGGTGGATCCTGACGGGCGCAATCGAGTCCAATGTAGGTATACCTCCTCCCAACACCTCCTCGTTGTTAGCTGCAACCCGCACACTCGACGAGCAGGTGAAACGATTTTGGGAAGTCGAGGAACCACCGCACGCCCCGATTGCGGTACCTGAAGACGAACTATGTGAACGTATGTATACGGATCTTACACACCGGGAACCTGACGGTCGCTACGTTGTACCTATACTCATCAAGGATCAAGATCGAACCTTAGGCGACTCGTATCCTAGCGCTCTGTCGCGGTTAATTAATATAGAAAAGAAACTTAGCCGACATAGCCAACTTAAATCCGATTACATCGACTTTATGCGAGAATATGAAAATTTGAATCACATGGAACTTACCCCCGCTTCACAAACAAACAAATCTTATCTTATCCCGCACCATTGTGTCATTCGACCACAAAGCACGACAACTAAGCTGCGCGTGGTGTTTGATGCAAGCTGCAAGACCGCTAGTGGTCTATCTTTAAACGACGTTGTGTTTACTGGACCTAAGCTCCAAACGGACATCATTGATATCATCACAGGCTTTCGTCTGCATGTAGTAGTCTTTACATGTGACATTTCCAAAATGTTTCGAAACTTTCTGATCAGGCCTGCTGATCGCTGTTACCAGCACGTATTGTGGCGAGAGTCTGCGAGTCTTCCTCTTAAAGAGTACGAGCTCCGCACCATCACCTATGGTGTGAGCAGTTCACCATATCTTAGCATTCGCACTCTTCATCAGCTAGCGACGGACCACGGCGCTGAGTACCCTCGCGCAGCAGAAGCCCTGCGTCATGAGACATTCGTTGATGACGTCACTACCGGAGCGCCATCTGTTGAGGAAGCTCTAGAATTAAAAACTCAACTTATCCAGCTTCTTAGTTGCGCTCAGCTAGAACTTCGTAAATGGAGCAGTAACTCAAAATCTTTCCTCGAAACCTTACCAGTAGACCATTGTCAAACCCCCAAAATCTTTTCGGAAGAAGCCGATAAATCTACGCTTAAAATCTTAGGAGTCCAATGGGACCCCGCGGGTGATATCTTCACCTACTCATTCTCCGAGGTACCGGAAGTTGAGTATACGAAACGTTCAATCTTATCCCACGTTGCTCGTATCTTCGACCCGTTAGGGTGGCTTACCCCGTTCATCCTCAAAGCAAAATTGCTCCTTCAAGATTTATGGCGCCAAAACATAACCTGGGACGAACCAGTACCCAGTAACATATCTCGTGACTGGCGAGACTTTATCTCAGATCTTAAAAACTTAAAACTAATCGAAATCCCTCGCCAGGTCTTACCTTCAGCGGCCCACGAAATCCAGCTTATCGGATTTTGTGACGGCTCAACAAAAGCATACGGATGCTGTGTTTATCTTCGTGTTGTCACTAACCAAAAGGTTCAAGTCTCCCTTTTGATCGCTAAGTCCAAGGTTGCACCTCTCAAGGTTCTAACAGTGAACCGCTTAGAACTCTGTGGCGCTGTCCTGCTATCTAAAGTAGTGGCGCGTATCTACTCCTTGCTTAGCGTAAAACTGAACATTGCTCAATCTTATCTATTTACCGACAGTTCGACGGTGCTGTCGTGGCTGGGTACAGAACCACACAAACTTAAAACTTTCGTCGCGCACCGTGTGGTGCAAGTAACTGAATTGACATCCACGTTTGTGTGGCAGCATGTGTCCACCCACGACAACCCGGCCGACCTTTGTAGCCGCGGCCTGTCCTGCGCTCAACTTGCTGCTTGCGAAAGTTGGTGGTCTGGACCACCCTGGTTATCTACAGACATATCCAACTGGCAAGTCCATGCAGTTGACGATAAGGATAGCGTTCCTGAACTGAAGACGTCACACTCGTGTCTCATAGAGACACAAGGAGCTGACGCACTTCAGACTCTCATCGAACGTACCTCTAACTTCACCCGACTACAAAGAATAACCGCTTGGCTATACCGTTTCATCAAAAACGCCTCGGTCGATTTGTCAAAACGTAACTTTAACCCTTATTTATCGTCGGTCGAGCTTGACCAATCACTACAGGTTTTAGTAAAACATGTTCAGAAAACAGATTTCAATGACGTCACATCTCAACTAAAGTCAAACAAACCCCTTCCCAAACACCTTCAAAAATTATCTATCTTTCTCGATCCTTGCGGAGTTTTGCGTGTGGGGGGACGTTTAAAACAATCTGACTTACCTTATAGTGTCAAACATCCATATCTTTTATCTAAACAATCCCGACTGAGTGACCTCCTTATCGACCACTATCATGTATCTTACTTTCATAGCGGGCCACGCCTCTTACATTCATTGATTCAGCGTCGATTTTGGATCCTCGGTATTAGAAATCTTATTCGATCTCGGCTATCGAGATGTGTAACTTGCTGCAAAGCAAAACCTACTCCTTTTCAACCTGTTATGGGTGATCTCCCTCCTTCCCGACTGACGCCAGGATCTTGCTTTCAGTCGATTGGAATCGATTTCGGAGGTCCCTTTATGGTAAAGGAAAGCCGGCGCCGTAATGCCCGCATCTATAAATCCTATATGTGCCTTATAGTATGCCATGCTGTAAAGGCCATCCACCTTGAACTGGTCACCGAGCTGACCACTGAAGCTTTTATCGCATCTTTAGATCGTTTTGTTGCTAGGAGGGGCCTTTGCCAGTCTATAACTACTGACGGCGGAACCAACTTTGTGGGCGCGAAACGCTATTTATCAGAAGTAGGTGAGATGTTAGACAGGGAAAATCTGACCATCCGCGATCAGCTTTCATCTCGTGGTATCGTGTGGAAAATTAACCCACCTTCCGGAGCCCATTTCGGTGGAATCTTCGAGAGCGGTATAAAATCCACTAAGTATCATCTCAAGCGAATCGTAGGAACCCAAGTTCTAACTTTCGAAGAACTTTATACCGTGCTCACGAAAATAGAAGCGATGTTAAACTCGAGACCTTTAACCGCGCTCTCATCCGATCCTAATGAAGTTGACGCTCTTACAGCCGGTCACTTTCTTATAGGCCGTCCGTTAGTATCTTTACCCGAACCAACAATCAACGATAACCTATCTCTGCGCTCTCGCTGGCGTTTGCTACAGCGATTATCTCAATCCTTTTGGAAAACTTGGTCTAGGGACTATTTACATACCTTACAACAGCGAAATAAATGGCTTAAAACGGATAATAGTCAACCAAAACTGAACGATCTTGTAACTATTATCGAACCTAATCTGCCTGCGAATACCTGGAGAACAGGTCGCATAGTGAAACTTCATAAAGGAAATGACGGTCATATTCGGGTCGTCACCGTTAAAACTAACAAAGGCGAGCTAATCCGCCCAGCGAATAAAGTCTGTCTTATTCCGACATCTCCGAACATACCTAATGATGTCCAATCTTAGTTAGTTTTAAAATCATTTTAATCTTATATTTAAGTTTATATATATGTAACTCGCTTATCAACCTTTTAAAACTTATCTTAGCTTAAATCATAACTTTATCGTTTATCTATCTTTAACTTACATAATAGACATCCAAACATGACACATTATAGCATACACTATACAAACCTTTTATCCTATAGTTTGCAATTCCTGGCATTCATTCACGCACGCTTAATTAGCTACCTAAACTTCTTATCTCAACTGGGTGACTGACCTAGTAAACAGGTGTGAATCCGCTTAGCTGGTATAAACTTTAGGATCTCGAACCTTTAATGTGTCTTATGAAATCCTCAGTTGATTTCATGTGGGGGGATATGTTCAGGCTTCAGCATACATCCTTATCCCTCCAATCCAATACCCTGTAATACCTACCTATCACAAGCTCACAGCGATTCAAATTTCGCGCCACGGCCACCTCAAATCTAAACGAAAATCAAGAACTGTCATGTGAAACAAGAAAATCAAGATGTCTGCCCCATCCTCGTGAAGCGTGTGTGTGCCGCGTATAAAAAATCAAATAAATGTGAAAGCTTTCTAAAACCTCCTCAAAAACCAATCTAAAAGTGAAATATCCTCAAAATCAGTTAACCAAGTAGTGCACTACAGTGAACAAGCAGAAAGACGCCGAATCGTGAGTACCTATACCCATTCCTCTGAAATACATCTGACCTTATCGTTCTATTTGCCTGTGCTGGTCTGTCGAAGGAAAAACAATATCAGCGTTACGTCTAGGTCGTAACAACAAGAGTTTATACATAAGCAGATCTACCTGATTACTATCTATATAGATCTAAGCAGCAATGACCTACGAATGAAATGCACGCGCTTGAATGTAAACCCGTTTGCCCAGGAATACATTTCCCAATGTCACTGACTCTGACCCTACGGATTTCCTTATTGCCGCCATGTCATCATGGAAAAAGAGCATCGACCTGCACTGCCCTTTATGCAGCTTTAGTCCCCAGATTAAATAACCTGAGTACCGACACAGCTAAATAGGCCCACGAATAGTGTAAACCCCAAACCAAAAGCAAATTGGACATAATATTATACCATTAAAAATGCTATTGGCTACCAACTTGGTAACTCGACTTAAGTAACAGCTAAGGTCTTTCAATATGGCCGAAAGGTCGATGGTTAAAACATTTTGGTAGGTAAAACGCATGCCCATCATTTTGTAAAAGTTGTAATTTCATACATACAGGACACCGCTGCTAGAAATAAAGAAGAGAAGAAGAAAGAAAAGAAAAAAATGAATGTTAATGGTTTCATTTTTACCTTGCAAAACTGATAGCTTTAGGAACTGGTGTTAAATAAAACAGATACCCATCGAGGTATGCCGATGCTTTTGAACCAAAATAGATTTTGAAGCTTTGCTATTTTATTTTATAGAAGTGGAAAACTACAGCTAAAAATCTAGTTTGCTTGAACACAGAAAGCTCACCACGGGTAAGTATTCCGAAATCTTCTACCATGATGGTGGCGAGAACTTATCCTAATCAGTAAAGCATGAGAGAAAAATATATAAACTTTATTATTATTGCTTAAAGCTTTTCAGTTATGGCCTCTTTGAGGCGCACGTAAAATCCTTTCACCACACTTGGTTCGAAAGAATCATGTCACTGATTCTTTCAAACCAAGTGTGGTGAAAGGATTTTAGATAAGAAAATCGATAAGAAGTAGAAGTTATGGCGACTGTCTCGATCGCTGTGAAAAAATCCGCTGAACTGAACCAATTTGGCTGAAACTTAGACTAAAGTGGAATAAAGCTTCGACAGTTATTACACAAATCGTTAGAATCACATTTGCTGGCTGACGACAGATACGAGTACAGGAGACAAAAACAGAACAATGGTGAAATGTAATGATGATACATTTAGAATGAGACAAACTAAACAACAGACCCTGATGTGGGCGTGAAGTAACCAGCCAAATAACGTCCGTATGAGATAGCGATGTGTTATGCAAAATGAAAATGTTCTTATCGAGACATAATGTAGTTAAGTTAAGGGTAAAAGAAAAACTGAAGAGCAATAGGTTGACGTGGTACGGGCATGTCATGAGGAGGGATGAAAGTCATGTGGCTAGGAGAGTAATGAGTATGGATGTGGATGGATATGTGAGCAGAGGCAGACCAAGGAAAATATGGATGAACTGTGTGAAAAATGACATGGATAGGAGAGGAGTGAATGCAGAGATGACGGTTGATAGAGGGAAATGGAGGAGGAAGACATGTTGTGCCGCCCCACATAAAGTGGGATAAGGGCAGGAAGAAGAAGAATAATGTAGTTAAGGGTAATAACAATTATCTATTGTACTTAAAACATGCTATGAATGCATATTACTTAAACAAACAATAAACATAGGTACTATTTTTAGTTAAATAGCACTTACTAAAGAAGATGAGCCGGGTTTGGCTCATGAGGGAGGGTAACTAAAAATTATAGGTGTGGACTATAATGAATAATCCTGCTTGTATCATAAACCAAAGTCCAACCAGTCCAACTCATGGTCTGAGTCCAACGTATGAGTCATTTTCGATAGGGAAACTGACACATGCACCACCGTCTCTTAATCATATTAAGAACATGATGTGTTGACTATTATAGGAAAATAAATATTCAGTATTTTTTTGCAATAATTTTCATCACTATGCACACCATACATTCTCAATACTCAATACATACCTACTCTTTTTTTTCTTCTTCCTATCCCTTATCCCACTTTATGCGAGGTCGGCACAACACGTCGTCCTCCTCGATTTCAACATAACTTTGTTTTATTTTCGAGAGAAACAATCTTAGGACTATCGCCGTTTTCACCCACGGAGGGCTTACTTAAGAACTCACCCAAGTTCGCTAAGGCCAGCCTCATTTGTTGACATAAAATAAAAGTAACAGTAGGCCACCATGAGCTCTGTCTGGCTTGGTCTCTGATTCTGGTTTTGAGTCTGTGTGAGTGTTGACTAAATAAATCCTACGTCAAAACGTCACACACACAGTATAATGCACTGGTTGGCACTCACACAGACTCAAAACCAGAGCCAGAGACAGAGCCAGGCAGAGCGCATGGTTGATCTACAGTATTTATCTACTGTATAATAAATTCATTGGTAGAGTGTATACTTGATGAGACGATACAAAATTGAAGAGGAAAAATATTTGGACATCTTCTACGACATGGCAGCTACCTAAAGAACATAATTGAAGGAAAGGTTGAAGGAAAACGGGGAAGAGGAAGGCCAAGAATAATAGTTACATGAGCCAGATAAAAAGAAAAGTCGCTGTCATGTCGTATAAGGAAGTCAAGAAGGTCGCATTCGAAAGACTTAATTGGGGAAAACTGCATCAAAACCCCGACAAGAGCTAAGCTCTTCAATTTAAGAAGAAGAAGAGAGTGTATACGTACGTTTACATCACTATCTTTATGCATATACATATACAATGCTGTATAAAAACTGTGTTATTAGTTCTTACTCCCAGGCTCAATGTTTTGCAAATTATGTAGAGCATCACCGCTGTTCATCACCACAGACAGTTACGATAATTACGATCTATTTCAATTCCTTCATAATAGACCCATCGCAGAGAGCACTGGTGGTCTATTGATAGCGGCCACGCCTTCCCATTTTAAGGTCGTGGGTTCAAATCCAGTCGTGCACCAAACCAAACTTAGACTTAACTTAAACTAACTGCTTAAAAGAAAATGAAATAAACTCTGCGTTAAATAAATAAATACAATACAATACCAATGAGTTTTCCTGTCCGAAAATGTATGCGCACTATGCCAGTACCTACTCTCAAACGGTGATGGAAAAACATCGTGAGAAATCTGGCAAGACGTAGAACCAGTGACATGTGTCACGCAAAAAGGGCCCGCCAGGGACCTACTTGCGGAAACCAGTCCGCACACCAAGTGCGGATCAATATTTTTTTAGACCGATCGCGTCTAAACTAATCTATAAATACAAGTCGTTAAATTGGATGTATTGTATAAGCTTCCTTTCCGAAGAGACGTCATCTCTTTGTTTTACGCAATAATACAACCTTTGTTCCGTGTTTTTAAGTTCCTACTTATGCATGTTTGAAACATCTATGTTAATATCACAAGTTGTTTTACATTTTATTGTGATTAAATAAAATGTAAAACAACTTGTGATATTAACATAGATGTTTCTACCTAGGTGCTTTAAATACTACCCGTCATAGCTTTACTTAGTTTGAGGCTCATGGCGCTGTGCAAAATTAAGCATGACCACATTTATTTTATAATTTCGGGTAAACATTGGTTATGTGGTACCGTACTATCATTGTCAGTAAGTGGGCATTGAATACCTGATATTTAATGTCCACCTAAATAGTAGTTTCTGATTCCCACGACTTGTATACGGCAATTCAGTTGGCTGGCATGTATCCGAGTAATTTATAAGTTACTCTATCCTTATTACTATTAAAGAAAGTAGACCAAAAACAATAATAGTACATTACTGCAGCGGCCATCAAAAGAGGCATTGATGGACGAAAGCACACATAATATGTACGTCCATCACTGCCTAGTTGTGGCCAAGGCTCGTAATTTTCTCAAAATGCGCGGAAATTAAAACAAAGTGGTACCTAGGCAGGTTTTTACCTAGGAAAATACAATTACTTTTCAAAATCAATGAGCAACGAACAACAGTATTTTATCTCGCGTGCATTATACAGCTTTCTGTTTGCAAGCTAGTTCGAAATTTAAATAAAACCTTTAAAAAGTTACCTCCTTGACTGCCATGTTTTGGATTAAAAGATCGTTCCGTTTCTAAATTTACAGTATAGACATGAGTTTAAACCATTCCCCCTCTAAAAAGCTTATTTATGCACTGAAAACCGTGAATGAAACATATTTTAATAATTTTTTGGTGTTTGAATTTAAAGCACCCGATTATAGTTGACCTCCAAAGATCTCAATGCTATACAAAAATACTCGATACAAACTCCTTGTGCAAATAACTCCTCGAGATTAGATTGGCCGACATTTTCAACATGGAGTTTAGCATAAGAATAAAAACTTCCGTGTTCTTTGTTGTCATTGGTAAATTGACGCTATTTTAAAAACTGTACTGTACAGTACAGCACAAAGTTCAATAATAATTCGATTGAAAATGCATTCTATTATAGTGATGAAGAAGATTTGTTAAGTTGAGTTTATGAATGAGATTATGGTGGCGGGTATAGTAGAGAACTTGATTTAATTTGACCTGCAATTTTCCTCCATTAAATGGTCATTTTAACAATTTTCAAGTACTTTTGAGATAAACAAATGTGACTAATTTGAAACATTCGTATGTGTTCGATTTATTGGATAAATGAGTGCTATATTACAAAGGTAATAGTTGTGACACGGCACGCTAACCTTCGAGTAGAGGTCATTGCCTTATTGAGCATGAATGACTGAAAACTAGGTCTTATAGAATAATAAACGAAGTTTATCGTTTTTTAAGCCTCTGAACTGTAACTAAATATATTATCTCATTTCATATTATCAAAAATTACTTTCAACACACAATACCCATGTCAAAATAATAACCTAAGTATAAACATTCATCATTATTTTCCTGCCCTTATCCCACTGCATGGGTGGGGTTGGCAACGGTCGGTGGGTGTTCTTCTTGCATTATCTCTTACATCCAATGATTTCAATTAGAAGTGGGGTCTCGGGACACTTGTATTTTGTTAGTGATGTCATAATCTGTTACGTCAACAAAAGTCCTGTCATTATGGTTGTATGCTCAACTTGGGCGTTGAGTTAGTTTTTTTTTTCTAGCACGCATCATCTTGTTCTACTCTCTGGACCAGTGGTCGTAGTCGAGTGTTTTTCTAGGCTTGGTAGAACTTGTGACCTTTCCTTGTAGTTTAATTAAATTTAAAACGGGTGTAAAAATATATTTTTGTCTGCAACGTGGAGGGGAAATGAATCTGTTTTGACAACGCTTTCCTTGGAAACCGCAGCCTTGTAACACTAGCTTAGTTTTCATTGGGTCAATCGATGGCAAAGCCTTGATTCTGGGTCAATGATACCTGTGTCAATGATACCTGTGTCATAGGATATACTCTATTCATTATTTATAATCTTGCGATTCATTCGTTTTATGTATTTACATTACTTACCTAGTTATTGGTTACCTCGATCGTAACAATGTAAAAAAAAGATGATTTATATAGCGTCAGGGCGAAGGTTTACTCATGCCCCTATATACGGTTGAAATATATTTATTTCTCTTAAGAATTAAAAATTCACTTACAGAGAAAACTTAGCTAAATAAGTAAAGTAGTGTGCCTTTCAGCGTAAAGATAGGTCATAAATATAAAGTGTACAAAGTGTTAAAAAATAATCTAATAGTAAAGTCATAGTGGGTAGTTTTGTGCGTTCCGGCTCATTAGGTAGCGAGCGCGTACGCTGCGCCAATCGCAGAGCGCCGTCGCCGCCGGTGGATTGCTGTTGTTGCGATAAGGGCTATGCCCCAGCTCGCGAGTAAGATGTGATTTAGCATTGCTATAGTTCGGTTTGAGTGTAGTTATTGTTATCTGATTTCATAGAGTTTGCCAGGTTTAAGATTGCTGCGGACATTTGCGTAAAGAAAGTTGATTGCTTTTGTGGTTGATTTTATGTCTTCGTAGTTGTTTGTTATTTCGTAGGTAGTTGTGCTTTTCGGGGTTGTGTTTGTAATGTTTTGTCGTTGACTGGCTAGTTTTTTAACTGATTTTTAATTATTTTTGGTGTTCCCTTTACATACTTTATTGTGAGGTCTATTTCTCCATTTTCTTGTCGTTGTTTGAGTTCACATCTAAGATTTTCCACGATCTTTCGTTGATATGGCGTCTGGTCCGAGAAAATCCGGATACCTTCAGCCTTCATGTTATTTTTATTTCGCAGAATGGATTTTGCTGTTTCATGCGAAGAATAACTGATTTTCAGCGGCCGTGTTTTCATGGCGTCATATTTTCCAAGCCTTTGGACTCCTTTGATTATGCAGTCTGGGACGACATCTTTTAAAATATGGTGTGCTTTCCTTACATCGTTTTCTTGCCTTTCTTGAGCATCATCAGCTTCTTCTTCAGTTAGCCCTGTCATTACTATATTCTTGCTTCGCTCAGCGCGCTCTTGAACCTCAAAGATCAGGTCATCATGGCTTAGTGCCAGTGCTGCTTGCGCTGGTGCCGATGTTGATCTTAACCGTTGGACTTCATTCTGAAGTGTCCCAATTTTTTGCTCGTTTTCCTTCACTGTGTTAGTTAAAGTCATAATTTGTGACTTAAGATGACTGTTTTCAGTAACAAGATGATCAGTGGTTGCCTTAATCTCGGATAATTGATCTTTTATTGATGAGATGTTTTGGCTTATTGTATTGATATTTTCGTTGTTTGATCTGCCTGATTTTACCAATATGTCCAAGATTTCTTTTTTGAACTCACCAAATTGGTACGCAAAATCGCTTTCAGGTGTCTTTCTTTTTCGCATGGGGACTGGGACACTGCATAGTTCTGATTCAGTACGATCAAGTTTTGATAAATCAGGTTGGGAGCTACTACCGCTAGCAGCTGATACCAATTTAGTGCGAGTGGACCTTTTAGTGGGAGATGGAGCGGCACTCATTATGGGATTGAGTAAGTATAGCAATTTTATATTAATCGCTTCGTTATCGCTCTTTTCTTACTACGGCACCGTCCTTAGATGTCCGGAAGACTGCTGCCGCCGAACTTTGGCGAGAAGCACCGAGCCGCTGCCCGTCCTTTTCTGCACTTTGGCCCGAGCACCGCACGTATTAGCTTCTTTAAGGTGTAAGAACACACACACCGCGTACTCTAAACTATACTGTTTTTCCAATATAATTAGGCTCAAATTAGGTTTGTCTTAGATTATTATTTTAGTAAAAAATTTGCAACACGTCTGCTCACTTTGCCTGCCGGCTACGACGACGATATATGCGGGATGCTATAGTGCCTGGGACAGGATTTTAGATGAAATAGGCTTGTCCAGCACCTATTTACCATCCTGACAGCTTAGTCGGCCTAATCCACAGGAAAACATGGTCTATACGTGCGGAGCTTACTAAGCCGCGGGTTTCCTTCACCGTTTGAGTGCACTAGTATTGTGTGCATACATTTTACGACGAAAAAACTCATTGGTACACGACTTGATTTGAACCCACGACCTCAGGATTGGAAGTCGGTGCCGCTACCACAAGACAGTATTAGAAAGGTATAATTAAGTGCATGTGCCTACAAGTTCATGAAATACAGATAAGTTCAAAAGCAGTTAACCTCATAAAAAAAGGCTTTAAGACTTGCGCTAGTAAATATACAATTATCCTTTATAACGTAGGTTTGACACAATTCTTCTTCTTCTATAGGCTTGGTTACGTGGAACTGGCACCTCAACTCACCTAGCTATAAGACGCTTCGATGAATTTTATGAATTTATGGATCAAAATATTTACCGCCATACGATAAAAAGCTATCAAAGTAAATCAAAAACAATGGAATCTCATCATAAATTGAATTAACAAAAGATCATTAACCTTCAAGAATCGTTGTCGGTTACGAAACAAAGAATTCCAAATTCAAATTCAAACAGGATCACACTTTGAAACGTCATAAAGCTATAGCTAGGTGAGTTCCACGTGACCAAGCCTAGAAGAATGAGCAAAAAACTTCGAACACGAATTTTACTTAAAACATGAACATAACTCACAAAGAAAGTTTGGCCCAAGCGGAAACATCAGTTGATACAATGAATGTACAAACAGAAGTTAGCACAATGAATGTTTTTGTATAACATCCATCACTTTGTTTATTTACATTGTAGTTTTCCATTTCACGCCTCGTCACTCATTCGATATTCAAACAATCCGATGACCAATGACAGACTTTAATTAAAACAGATGATATTATTATATCAGGCCATCTGCTAACGTTCTTTCCTTCTGATTTATGACTTTTAAACTTTTAAATTTCGCACATTCACTGCAGTCACAATAAAGAATTTATTTTGCATCTCCAAAAAAAAAATTGTACTATCCATGCAACACTATCTAGTCCCAAATTAAGCAGAGCTTGTTCTCGGTGGGGCTCTAGCCTATACGACGCAGAAGGCAGAGCTACTACCAACTGAGCTGAAGGGCCAGTCAAAAATAACTTAAACTTTAAAAAATACATTTCAGCTGAATGAAAAACTTGCAGAATTATCACGATATTTAAAATCTGAAGGGAAAGAGTCTTACTTAATAAGTCCAGTCTAATACATAGGTTTAGTAATTGTAATTATGTAATCGGTATTTCAAGATGAATAGATCATGCTGACCTAATTATTGATTGACAGAACTTGGTCTCGGCTAACTAGTAATCAAGAGACCTGACGATTACATGTAGGTACTTTTGTTATTTATGTTCTTCTTTTGAACTCACTTATCACTCGCCTTTGGCAAGAGATAATGGGTATCGTCATGTAAATAGAACGCCGGAAAAAGGTGGAGGGGGTATGTTTACGTGTTTCGGAACCCTTCATGGGCGATTCCGACTCGCACTTGGGCATTTTTTTTATTTCATTATATTAATAATTTCACAACATAGTTGTAACATTTACAACAATGGACGCGGTGTTATCTATTTTGTGCTAAATGTCACGTCGGGCACGTCCCTATAAAAAGCACAGCCTACAAACGAGATAACAGAATAAACTTATCAAATGCATCCATACGATATATTACCGTTTTTATCTCGCCATTTGTGATGAAATGTTTCATAAAATCATTCAATGAAAATAAGATAACAATATGAGGTAAGTACAATGTTGTAAAACCTGCAATGGAAATGCAACACGTTGTATTGCGATAATTATGAAGAAAGACAATTTGAAATGTTGGAGTCGTCAACGTCATTTTATTTTACTGGTATCTCTCTAGATCTACTCTTCAAGTAGTAGATTACTACTACTAATATTTATCTCTCTAGATGAAAATTAATAAGTACCTATTAGCTATATTTATCGAATTTTTGTTACTATCGTGTTACTATTTCTTAGAGCACTAGTGGTAGCGGCCCCGTCTTCCGATCTATGTCGTGGGCTTAAATCCAGTCGTATACCAATGAGAAAGGATTTTAGTGCGCCTCAAAGAGGCTTCTGTCGTGCACTTGAAACTTGCTCTTCGAACGCTTTTTCGTATATGAATACAGGTGATAGGGTTTCCCATTTATTTTAGGTGAAAAGACATCAACGCGCACGGGGTTCTACGAAAGGGCTACGAAAGGCTTACCAAATGCGCTGGTTAAAATGAAATGTTTTTTTTATTTACCACTCTAATTCTTTTATCAATTCCACATTTCAGAGTCACAATAACAATGAAACCTAGTATGAAGATCTCATCAATATTTAGTAGTAGTAGAGCTCTTTGTAAGGGGCTCTTCCGGGAAAGTAAAATGCCACTATGCCCAATTCTCTGCCTTGAAGCAGCATCGCTATGTTTCGGTTTAAAAGGTGTGGGTGGCGGTGAAATTACTGGCACGTGAAGCTAGACATCTGTATGCCTGGAGGCTCGAAATTATTCTTTCTGTTGGTTTAGGCGAGACATATACCCGGCAGTGGACTTTTCTTCAGGCAGCCTAAAGAAAAGTCCACTGCATCCATTTCATCATCGATGAGAGAGACTACTAGACTAATCAACTGTTTAGTTATACTTATCACTTAGCTTGAGGTAGTCGAGCGAGGCTAATCACAGTCTAAACAATTAATAAAAATATGTCAAAAGATAAGCTGTGCTTAAACTATTGCCATCTCATAACACTGGATAATGACAAAAAGTGACAGGGCTAACTTTAAACCATGACTAAATTTAAATTGCGTTTATTAATATGGCTGTAGGAGTAATGACAGGTACAGATTATAGACACAATTTTCATGGTGCCTTCTTCGTGCGCTGCTGGCGATCAATTTAATTTTAGAACAGCACAATAGGCCATTATAATTTATAGGTACTTACAGGCATCTGTAATGCAAGGACCACGTGCAATCGTGCATTCACCTGTTGATTTGGAGCTGATCCAAACATGTGCTTGCCCGACATGGGCTATGTATTGATATCTGCTGGTATATAATTGAGCGAACTAATTGCCGAGTTAGTGGGATATCTCATTATGTGATTCAACTAGTATTATCGTAGATAACAATATTAATAGAAAACTATCGCCGTTTTACTTTGACTCTTATTCTAACTTACACACTGAACTCCGCACACTTTTAAAAGATATAAAAATACTTAACTTATACTCGTAGTACATCACAAATCGCGATCAAATTTTTTACAAAAACCAGTTAGGCAAAGTAGGAAAACGAGTTAGGAGCTAAATTGTTTTTAGCTAAACTGTGTGAATATTTTCGAAAAATAAGTTTGATTATTATACCTATATCTTATACCTTTAAACGAGAAAATCTTGTATATATATATTTAGGATCTCGGAAACTGAGCCAACAATTTTCACGAAATTTACTATACAAGGGTTTTCGGGGGCGATAAATCGATCTAGCTAGGATTCATTTTTAGAAAATGACGAGAAGTTGGTGTTTTGCAATAATCAAACATAAACTCTATATACGACTGTTCCTGCCATCTATTGGCGGTTGTGAGCAACTAACTGCAAGCTAGAAGGCGTTGTTACTTAAAAATAAGCCAATAAAGATACGACTCTTCCTGACATCTATTGGCAAATAATAATACTATTTTTTTTTAAACCCGAGCGAAGCTCGGTCATACCGGCTCGTATTATTTAAAAATATCAAAATGTACGAGCGACAAGTACATAGACGGGGACCTTCGCCTTAATAACTTTTGTATAAACTTAACTAGGATATTGTCTAAAATCTTTGTGACAGAAAGCCAACTCATTGCGAGTGAGATGAAGTTTCGACTGCAAATTGAGTCACAATTCTCATTATGTACGAGTAGTGTTTTGGCTCGCTTATCGTAACTAACCAATAAAGATACGCACTTAACCCCCGAATACTGAAACGCAACTCAGATTTAAGCACGTCTCAAGCGACGAATATTTGACAGATTTTCATTGAAAACTGTCAAATATTCGTCGCTTGAGACGTGCTTAAATCTGAGTTGCGTTTCAGTATTCGGGGGTTAGTGATTCATGGCGCACTACCAATCATGTGCGCATGACCATATTGCAAACGAACGTCATTTTTAACTCGAAACAATCCAAGCCGTGGTCGTAGTGCAGTGCACTACAACTTTCTAGTCCTAGGTGTTAGCTGATAAGGTACCGCACATACCTATAGGTTTGAAAGGCTTGGCATGATTCCAGCAAGCATGAGTAAGCTTTGCTTTGTTTTTCCTATGACATCACAAATATTGCGACGTACAAATTTTAACATAACAGTAAAGCTTTGCGCAAATCTAAGCATTCTGTGGTGGTGATCAGTTAAACGCTGTCAAAAATATAACAGCTAATAACTGATCGCCACCGCAAATCGCCTACATGTGCTCTAAGACTTGCGCACATGGTAAGCGTAAAGACCTACACACATCTAGCGCGATGACGATGCGATGGCGAAAATGTTGTCGAATATCGCTGTCATCTTTTGACAGCGTTTTACCGTTTCAACTGATTGCCATCGCCATCGCTTAGATGTGCGCAAGCCTGAAGTGAATACATAATTACAATTTCATTAACATAAAATCATTAATTGCACCTTTCATAATAGACTGACCCAGAATAACGCTCTATGACCGCATCTACTAATGATATAAATAGCCTCCAAACATATAGTCTTGTATCATGTAAGTTCATAAATACAAGGTAAGTACTTTGTTTTAATTTGAATGCAAGTATGATAAAAACGGGCGAAATTCTTTCACTAGATTATATAATTATAAGTTTAAAAAACTTGAGAAACCGAATTCATTGCCAAACGGCTAAACCGATTTTAATGAAATTTGTTTGGGACAATCTGGACGTAAGAATAACCTTCCTAATAAAAAAAATAATTTTCTAAATCGGTTTATAAATGACGGAGGCATGCAGTTACAAACATTAAAAAAAAAAAATAAAAAAAAATGGCAACACCGATTTTAATAAAATTAAAATGGGACCAATCTGGAAGCAGTACCTTTCAGATAAAAAAAATAATTTTTCAAATCGGCTCACAAATGACGTAGTTATGCGGTAACAAACATAAAAAAAAAAAAAAAAAAATACAACCGAATTGAGAACCTCCTCCTTTTTGATTGGAAGTCGGTTAAAAAACATTACGCATCACGAACAATACCTACTGAACATTTTTGAAAATTCATTTCATTTTAATGGTAGATTGGCCCCGATACGATTTCATACAATTTGTATTAGTTATAGGTATATGGGTTCAAAGTATATGTACAAAAATAACACACTATTTGCATAGTTGCTGTAAAATATTTATCGGACTGTAAAAACTTTATCGCTAGAAACACTCTGCCTACAATACCAGTGCGTTCCTACGCACTTACCTACTTATATGCTCCTGCAAATATGGTTATATAGGTAACTATATTTCTTTCTATATGCACAAAGATTAAGTTATAAGATAATTTATAAGTCTTGTGCGCTCAGTAAAACGTTGATGGATGTATTGGATGTGAATAATAAATAAATAAGGGCATATTTTTCCATCTATGGATAAATTTATGCGTCTGATTTTTGTATCCATCTCTTGTATTGGTTTGTCAAAAACAAGAGACTATAGTTCGGCCGTTCAGAGAATGCGTTTGACAGTTTGATCAGTTAGTCACAGGTTAGTCACATAGTTAGTACAGCACTACAAATATAAAGCGCTGACATAACCTTGTAATAGCGCAGTATAGATTTAGAAAAATATTGTATAACAAGTTATTTGACACTCAGTTTGGCACAAAATTATAAAATTCATTGATTATTGATATAATAATGTTTTTTTAATGCTCATCAATTGTTAAAACGGTAAACAACCAGCAAAAATATTTTTATCGTAACTGCAACGCCATTACAAAGTTACTTTTTTATTTTTATTTTTTTTTATTTTATTTATTTAGGGCATCCAACAGAGAAATCACATAGTATAAATGAACAATCTTAAATGTATAGTAATCAGTGCGTTGTGTCTCTCTAATTACAGGACGCCACAGCGCGCGCAAAATATACAACTAGACAAAGCAAAATAATTAGTGTAAGGTAGTAGGTATGTAATAAATACCGATAGAAAATACAAAAATAAAATAGTAACAAAGTTAAACACAAAATAAACAAATGAAAATACGAAATACTTACAACGAACTTAAATTGAGATCATGTTTTACATTAAAATATAATACACTAAATAACATTCGGTAAGCACAGGCACCTAGTTAAAAGCTTTTAAGAAAGAATTAGGAGGTAAAAACAGGAAAAAAAGAAAACTCTACTGTGTTTGAGGCAAAAGACATTTTCGGGTAAGCCTTTTGAATTTAAGAAGGGGGTCAGTGAGATCAATATCATCACTCTTTGATAGAGCATTGTAACGACTACAGAGCCTCGGCATCGATGCGTGTTTACCCAGATTAGTTCGAGCATACTGAGTGGTAAAAAGGTTATATGCAGTTTTTCTTGGCAGACGAGAAGGGGCATGAATCTGCAACATTTCGGTCAGCTCTGCGCAATCCGTTAAATCCGTTAAATAACTTATGCAAAAATACGAGATCCAAGAAAGTTCTACGGTAAGATAGGGGGTTCATGTGGTAGTGCGAAAGTCTGCTATTGTAACTTGTCATTTTCTTGGCTAAGTTATCTCCGTAGGATACATGATAAAGAAAACGTCTTTGCACGCTTTCGATTCGCTTCGAATAAATTTCGTAATTGGGATTCCAAACAAGGCATCCGTATTCTAAGATGGGTCTTACCAGCGTCTGAAATAATTTTATTTTAGTAGATGAGCGTTTAAATTCTTTGCTGTTTCTTATGACGAAACCCAATGTTTTAAAGCTCTTAGTAGTGGTGGCTAATATATGTTTGTCAAATTTAAGATGCGAGTCAAAAATAACACCTAAATCACGGATTTGGTCTAGTGATGCAAGCTCTAATTGATTTAAGGAGTACTTCGTAGAAACTGAGTTTTTATTACGGCTAAAGTGGATGTGATAACATTTGGACACATTAAGCGGCATCAGATTTTTGACGGACCAGGCAGATAATCTGTTCAAGTCATCTTGCAGTGCAAATGTGTCAAAGAGTGTGCGAATCGGCTTAATTATTTTCATGTCATCGGCATACAAGAAAACTTTTGAACTTTTGAAACATGATGTTATGTCATTGATAAATGCGTTAAACAAGATTGGTCCTAGATGGGAACCCTGAGGGACGCCTGAGGTAGTGATGAAAGGTTGTGACTGATAGCCACTTACGGTTACAATGGCACGTCTGTTGTACAGGTAAGAAGATATCCATGAAAGAAAAGAACCAGATACTCCAAGATTAGATAGCTTCTGAATTAGTAGACCGTGGTCAATTCTGTCGAATGCTTTACTGAAATCAGTATATATTGCGTCAACCGGAATTTTGTTGTCTAAGGATTTAGAGAGCTCTGAAGAGTAGCATAATAAGTTTGTGGTAGTCGAACGTGACTTCATAAACCCATGCTGAGAGCCAGTGATGTGTTGCTTTAAGTGCCAAGTCATATGCTCTGTGACTAATTTTTCAAAGACTTTGCCAAGTACTGATAAAATTGAAATTGGCCGATAGTTAGCTACGTCGTTTTTGTCACCAGATTTAAAAATTGGGACAATTTTAGCCTCTTTCCAAGTATCAGGAAAAATACCTTTCCTGAGGGATGCATTAAAGATAAGGTGTAGCGGTGCTGACAAAGCCGTTGCGCATCTTTTTATGAAAATTGGAGGTATACCATCACTACCGGCGCCTTTCTTGTCATCTAAATGTTTCAGGGTATTTTCAATGTCAGTAGAAGTGATATTGACTGAGGATAGGCATGTAGAAACAAGAGCAGTTGCACTGTTGGTTGGAATAGATGAGGAAGTACAAGCAGTAGAGTTGGTTAAGTAAATTGCAGAAAAATTCTCAGCGAATAAGTCACAGATTTCGTCACCCCTAGATGCCATTTTTTCTTTGTATTGCATTTGTGCTGGGTAGGTACCCCCACCCTTTCTCTTTCCCTTTATAAATGACCAAAAGTGTTTAGGGTTTTTGGTCACGGCACTTTCAATTGTCGTTGTCAGTTCAATCGCGACGTGTCAGGAACGCATTCTCTGAACGGCCGAACTATAATAGCGTTACTCCGTAGATGAAAAATCAATCCTGAATAAAATACTGTTTTTTATACGTAATTATAATACTTATCAAGGCATACTTTTTTATATTGTGAGGCACATCACTAGGTATAAGTGTAGTTTATTTTATTAATTTATATTAAGTACCTACCTAAGATATTTGCACCGCAGTATATTAATGTAGATTTTTAGATAAATAATTGCATTAAGTAACTACTCATACACATACATATTAGGTAAGAACCTTAAAATTTCGAAAACAGCCTTTTGGGACTGATAAACAGTAAGCTTTTGGGGGCCTCCTACACACAATGACCAAATCACTCGAAAAAAATACTTAGGTATTTCTATGCAAAAAGTAGCGGATCTGGGGTCAAATGAGTTCAAACTTAAAAAATCAGCAGTTTATATGCCAATCTGGTTGTTAGCGAATATATAATACCTACGGCTAGCATCTTATAAATTAATATTAGTGTAATAATCACATTCAGGAAGGGTGGTACTCAGATTACTGGTACAGGTAACTAGCAAAAACTAATATTATATGCCACTATAAACCAATAAATGTTGCAGTGACATCTACCGGGCTATAAACAAACTACACGTCAGGATTCGGCTAAAATAAAAGTTCGTCTTTGGTCAGCCCGTAACTAAATTTAAAAGAAGTTCCGCTTTACGGCGCTAGATGGCAGTGATATACCTATGTAAACAATTGGAGCTTGCGAAAACCTTCACCTCACTGTAGGTCAATGCCCGATGACATTGACCTGATGCAGGGTGTATGCCAGTAGGTATAAGTCCATTACAAAGCGATTGCATGTTGGTTCCGATTAATAATTTAAAGTTTATTCATCAAATTAATATAGGTACAACTAAAGGATAATTTTTTTTGTTATATTGTTTATAGCTAAACGTTTGACTGCCATCACATCTATGGAAAGTGAAAATGCAAGTTTAAGGTGGAGCGCGCTACCCTATCTTTAATATACTTGTTCACTCTTGACTTGAAAATTTCAAGGTTGTAATGCTCCGGAAATATTGACGACGGTACCTAACGAGTTCCACTCCTTGGCAGTTTGCACTAAAAAAGAAGAAGGAAGCAAAGCGCTTTGTGCGATGTTGAAGGACATCAACCTTCACAAACTGCTGCCCATTTTGATGAAATTCATATGGAGTCAATAAAAAAGAAGTAAAAGCCCTTTTAGATATAAACAGAAATGTTGCAATCAGTTCATAAACGACAATACACTCCTCCTTTGTTTGAATTTGGTTAAAAATGGTAGACAACACAAATACCTACCTACGTCATTTCAATTAGTGTGTACCAAAGGACTTTTAACCGACGTTTTATATGCCTTCATTCATCATCATCAGCATGAGCTCACTACTGGACGTAATGGCTCGTTTACACAGTGCGTGCTGCTGCCTGGCCAGTAGACAGCTACTCGGTTTGTCTACTCGTACGCCAGTAGCTCGGCTCGCCTTTGCTGTCTACACCACACCTAGCTACTGCTCAGTCCGAGTCGAGTCGCGATGTCGAGTGAACTTGTTTTAATAAAAAAAACGGTGGGCAACTGTCCGGCTGGCACTGGCGAGCTACTGCCGAACGCGTCCAAACGATGCGAGCGACGCACGAGCCGCTGTCATGTGCGAGTTTCTGCCAGGCGAGCAGGCGAGTGAAAACAAAAAATGTTGAAGTAACTCGGATGCGAGCTACTGACCAACTGGCACGTACGAGTTACTCGTAAGTAACGTCCAAACAGTGCGAGTAACTGCAGTGCAGCTACTCGGAAGGCTTACTCGTACGCTAGCTCGCACTGTGTAAACCAGCCATTAGCCTCCCCTATACATTTCCAGCAAGAACGATTCGGAACCCACCTACCGACTTCCATGTCGGTCCATATGCCTACTGGTAGGATAACATTATTATAATATTATCATCAGGTACACTAATTGATCTCTTGATCACGTCATACGAGTAATTTATTTTCCATGCATTTACAACAAAAGACAGCACATTAAAATTGGTAAGCAATTATGAGGGTAAAGAAGTTTACCGGTTATAAGTAATATGTTGGTCGGCTGAAACCACAGTCTTGCTTCGGTGCTCAGTCACGTCTGTTCCTATCTGCCTGAGATCGCGATCATACCATCTCAATAAATAGCATATTCGAATTTATTATATTCTTCGTGAGTTATTGAACAATGGGAAAAAGTGAGTAATTACATATAATTTTAACTTATTTGGTATCAGGTTGCTGGGAATTTCGTTAAATGTGATTACATTTGCGAATAACTGGCGCGTCATCAACTGAATAAGCTTTAAGTTTTTATGCGTTTTTTCGCTTATAACTATTAGCAGATTATATATATCTTATATCCAAAGCAGTAACATACTTTTATATTTATTTACTCAATTACTGAAAAACCAACGGCTTACATTGGTTTAAATAATTAAATAGTCAATTTAAAGGTTTTCATGCATATAAGTACTTACATAATAACAATTACTGACTCATCGTAAAATTAGAAGTACGCAAGTAAGTACTTCTTTTTTTGGTAATAATGAAATGAATCTAGTACGTAAAATAAAGGTCCGGTTGAGACACATTTAGTCAAAGTTATTTTTCCAGCACACCAAATCTTCTACAAACTACCCCATATTTTCACTATCTGCATTTTTTAAATCTACAATGAAACCAAAAGCGTTTTTACCTGAGCGATATACTTGCTCTACAAAGTCAACAGGCATTCATTTATATTTTATCGCTATATCTGTTTAAAAATAAAGTATTTTTTTGAATTGATTCCATAAAATTAATTTTGCAAAACTTGCGCAGAAGTTGGCCTGGATGAGGCGAGGTTTCGCGTTCGATTCCAAAGTTATTCATTCGAGTTCTTGTATGTTTTCGACGTCTATACGGCACAGGAAACAAAGTTGGCGCATGTTTAGTAAAATTAATAAATAAATTGTACAATTTACAATTTCTAAGCTAACGCTTGACCGCGATCCTACCTGACTAAGTAATATGCTGGTGATCATGGTCTAGCAAGCTCATATCGAAGTTTCTCTTCTCTTGAATAAGTTATTGATAATAAGAAAAACAGACGCCGAGGGGTTACACTCTTTGGCTGTCCGCATTCGTAAAGTACAGAAAGAGTGGAACCAGCTTGATTGGGTTTATATTTACCGTAATTCCTTTGTTCCAGTTTCGCAGCACATGCTTACCGACCTGGACCAGCTGCCAGGCGTGCAGCTCGGAGACTTCCTTCTACAGTTCGAGCTGGATGAGCCACGCGACTCAGTGAAGCAGATCGCTAAGGAAGAGCTGCGCGAGACACCGGATATCGTTGAACCGGCTATCGAGGAGCTCAAGAGGCTGCTGGAAGGTGAGCTTTAAATCATAGACAATAAGGCTTATTTTGTAGTAAACAGGGTTTGCTACTCATTGTGGTCGATTTTCTCTTTCATATTTCATTAGCCCTTATCTAGAAGAATGCGCACAAAAATGATGACCCTTGACTGAACAGTTAAGAGGAGTGTGTTATAACTTTATAGGTTTCACGCCTATGGTATTTTTCACCGAAAGTAATTCTTTGATTTAATTGAATTGAAATCCATTTACCTATCCGTTTTCATCTTCATGACTTGGTTGGCTTGTTGCTTTTGGTAATTTGGCAGCTGCAAACATTTTTGTTGATTTAATAAGTTTATATTATTAGACAATTGGGTAAGGTTTGGTATGGTTCGATTTGAGCATTTCTCTCAAGGCGATCGTCTTTAAGTAGGTGCTTGTACTTACTGTTATTTCGACTTTTACAAGGTGCTGCCATATTTGGGAGAGACGACAAAAAGTCTACCGAAATTTTATTCAGCACACAGTTCAGTGACATTATAGAAAGTGTAAAATATTTCGAGTATAACCCAGCTTTACGGCAATCTTTGTAACAACGGATATTTTACAATGTAATCTGCCTACCCTATTAAATAACATCATTAGGTTAATAGCTTTTAATTGGAATCACCAAAAATATTTTCTTAATTGGATTTGTTAGACAGTCCAAATTTTCCATTCCAGTTCATTGACATTCAAATGCACTCATCATCAGGAAGCAGGAAGCACCTTGAGGATTTTGGTCAGTAGGAGTTATAGAACACAGCCCTCCATCTACCCAGATTAGTTAGCAATATGCTAGTAGGTTTTTATTTAAAAAAACCTGCCAACGATTTCACACGAATACGTTGACTTTTAAAACGACTTGTTTGATACAGCATGCATGTAGAACAAGTAAACGACCCACCAGAAGAAGTGGTAACCATCACCTAGAACAAAGCGTAATCACGTGGGTCACAGATCTAATGCTGTAGGCCTACCACAAGCTCTGCCTGGCTCTGTCTCTGGCAGAGAGTCTGTGTAAGTGCTCACAAGTGTATTATACTGCATGTGTGTGTATTATAGACGTTTCGACGTAGGATTTATTTAGATAGGTTCAAGAAAAATGTAAACAAGTTCCTTCAGGGTAGGCAACGCAACGGCAGCACCCCTGGTGTTGTTGGTGACTATGGGCGACGGCGCCGGCGCCCACTTACCATCAGGTGGGCCGTAAGCCCGTTTGTCTATCATTTGCATAAAAAAAAAAATAGTCAGCACTCGCACAGACTCAAAAGCTAGCGTCAGAGCCAGACAGAGCTTGTGGTAGACCAAATGAAAAAGTTGAAGGTTCAATCATAAATGTTAATCATCAAATGTTATTCAAGCATAACAATGTTTTTGTACCCATTGTTATACGTGTATGTTCTAAAATTAGCAAAAAGGTGAAAAGATCACCAAGCACACATTGTTTGGAAAACGTCAGTTGCGATCTTTGCAAAAAACATGACATCCCCCACCAACGACATACAGGAGACATCTACTGTCTCCTTTGTTTTTTTTATATTCATGTAAGTTTCCGCTATGTTTACCTACCTTCCAGCACTTATGTTAGCTAAAGCCTTGCATCTAAAGGCCTGCGCACACCTAGGTCACTGGCGATGGCCATCAGTGAAACGCTGTCAAATTTGACAGCGATATTTGATAGCGTTTCATTATTATAGCAAAAATATTCATTATAGCAACCTAGGTGTACGCAGGCCTTCAAGCGATCTATGATGGCGATCAGCGAAACGCTGTCAACTATGACAGCGATATTTGACAGCGTTTCACTGATCACCATCGATCGCCTAAATGTTATGTAAGTAATGGGGATTTCCAGCTGCGTTCTATGATTTCCATCAAAGCGACTCAGCTTGGTATTGTAGATATCGCAAATACCTATCGTTTTTACAGTAGGTAACAAAAGGCCCAAATCAATATTTATCTAAAGCTAATGCCTTACTCATTTTATTTATTCTTGTGTTAAATATGCAGAGTAAATACCATCGCGGGTATTTTGTATAATTTGTGGAGTTTATCATAGACAATAACATGATGCTTAGCTTACATAACCTAGGTACTTAGCAGGTATTATACATTGCATGAGAAAGATGAATTTTGTTTTTCAAATTATTAGATAGTGATAGCTAAGACTTCGGCACAACCAGGGATTCGAGCTTTCGTCAGTTGAGCCATAGGTACATTTTTTATCCGGAACGGACCAACTAGTTGTGTAGAAGGAAATCAAACTTACCCGCGGCACAATTATAGTTGAGCATTGTAGTTGTGCCGTGGGTCCGGAACGGGCTTTTACCACCTTTCCTATTAATTTATCTAAGCATAGCCTTTAGTGCTGTACCTATTTATGTAAATAGCGATAAGTAATTTTACTTTACCTTTAAAACTTGACAAACAATGTCTGATGAATTTAGTACGCAACAGGTTTTTCTAGCGCATTATGAACTCACCTTATTTTTAATGACTTTTATTTTTATATTGAGCAGTTTTGTACTTGACTTTTCCGAGTGTACAAAAATATTAAAATGGTTTTCTCTCTATTTAATTCGATGCAAAGAGCATTAAATTAAATAGAGACTTCCTAAAAATATGTACCCACATGTTTCCTACTTTAATCTTTTCCATCCTTTATCTCTGAAGGTACATAAACCTAATTTTATAGTTTTACAAATACGAGACACACACGCGAGAGACATTAGTTAAAGCCCTATTGAAATTACACCAGCCATTCACCAATAACGATCGTAAATAGTAGATGTATAAAAACTAGCTCCTTTTGTTTGAACTGTTAACAATTAACAAAATTAATTATTTTAACAATTTAACTTGCGTGCACTACAAACCGCATTCATGAACATACTTTCAGCACGTAAACATAATATTTACCTTACCCCAATCAGCCAGTAATATAACCTAATAATACCATACCTACCCAAGCCTAAGGTCGGCAGTAGGTATATACACTTTTCCGAATTCGATTTCCGTATTCCGAATGCATGGAATCAATGTGAGATACATGTTCGCTTTTATTCGAACGGAACAAATACATAGATTCCCTATATTGGGATGTCCAATACGAAAAAATCAAATCGCGAGTCAAGCGTAGAACAGATACTCGTAACTTACTCCCTGTAAATCATCCACTCCAAAGACCTACATTATCCGCCAAAAACCAGAATTTGATAAATAAAATCTCTTTCAGATGATCCCGAATTACATGCGCCGACTGACTGCGAAGCGTGGCTAGTTCGCTTCCTAAGGCCTTGCAAGTTCTACCCGGAGAGCGCCTTTGAACTGGTGAGTGATAAGTGATACTAGCCAGGATAATTGTTGTCTCTGGTGCTAGCCATGGACGTACTAGCATTTTATGTGCTTAGGACGACTGGAAAGTTATTGCAAGTTCATCCAGCTAAAAAAACTACAGCCATGAAAACGCAGACCGTTGCTATTGAAAGTCAGACAGGCCGATATCATAGACCAAGAGTGTAGATATTTAACTTATTAGTCCTTGGTATAGACTATTGAAACATTATGCGAACTCTTGGTTTGAAAGATTATGAAGCTAGCTAAAATTAAAATGCCCCACCTAAAATAAATTCTGTTAGATTTGAATGATACATAATATAAAATTAACTAGTGACTTTTTTAACGTTATTTCCTTATGTATGAAATGATTTATGATTTTATTAAAAATAATTTATACGATGTATTTTTAGTACATCAGCAGTTTTTGTTAATTATTATATTTATGTAGATTCTTAAGTATTTTGATACATCGTATTTTTATGAATAGGAGATCTCGACTTTTATTCTTAGCTTAGTGTTTTTTTTTCTAAAACCGTTAAAGTTGAGCTTCCTGTATGGTGCAGTAGTAAGTAATAAAGGCGCTTAAGGTTCAGGTTCGATTCCTGCGGCTAATGTTTGTATGATCTTCAAATATTTGTTTCGGGTCAGGGCCCATTCTATACTCGTAGTTGGTATTTCCACCACAGGGATACAAATTTGGCCCGGCAGATATCTATATCTATACTTATATTATAAAGATGAAAGACTTGTATTTTTGTCTGTTTGTAATGAGTAAACTCAAAAACTACTGTGCCTATTTCAAAAATTATTTCACCATTGGAAAGCTACATTCACCCTGAGCAACTTGTGTGCTTAAAAAATAAATGTCCACCCGTACGAAGCCGGGACAGGCCGCTAGTATATTATGAAGGTGTAAGCAGCAATATGTTTGTTCTTCAATCAATCAAATAAAATAAAATTCGTCTTCTAGATAAAACGTTACTACGGATTTAAACTAAAGCATCACAAGCATTACGAAGGCCTGGTACCCAGCAAGGAGACCAATGTCTTCAACCAGAACGTCCTGACCGTGCTGCCGACCAGAGACCAATTGGGAAGACGAGTCCTGTTGCTCGAGCTGGGAAGTAAGTAGAACAATATACTTTGACTTTGATTCCCAGACCTAAAAGTTGACTTGAAAACTTTTGTATAGGTAACGGCACATAACTCTAGCGCTGACCGTTATTGCGCAGAAGTCAAAAATAAGGCACTTGAGGGGGTATGAAGGGCGGGCGTGCGTAGCGCTGATTGACTCTCCAGTCGCACTCCGCTCTCTGTACCAATAAGACACTGCACACATCCACACATCCAGTGTGCGCGACATGCGCACACAACGAAGCATGCGCAGCTATCCCCTCCGCGTATCGCTCAGCGCTAGAGTTATGTGCCGCTAGTTATAAAGGTAGTTGTGTAACATCACAATATAAATTGCTACAAAAATGTAATTCATCAATCTGCCAACAAGGATATAAATAAGCACATCATACTTAAAATTAACTTCCTACCTATTGAAGTTTTTAGCAGTGGTGGTAAATGTTACCTGTTGTACCTAAATACCAGTGTAATGCAACATCAAGGTTTTTATTACAAAAACTGATGTTTGACTGATGATGGGAAGTTTTAGATTCAGACGGCCGTGACCAATATGAAAACAAACCCAAATTACATGTTATGATGACAGTAATGCGACTGTAAAATTACCTACTACCGTATATTTTGTATAGTCAGGTATCATTAAATAAATAATCTTGGTATTTGATTTCATACTAACTATACCTATGATCATTGAACATCTTACTTTGTAACAGGCGAAAGGCTGCTACGGAAATTTATAAGTTTTGCCAATAATATGTATAATAGGTACATCTTAGTTTCATTAAAATCCATACAGTAGTTTTTACGTGAAAGAGTAACAAACATCCATCCATACATACAAACTTTCGCGTTTTTAATATTAGTAGGATTATCACCATATTATATTACCATCATAATAAATCTACACCTAATTCCAAATAATAACATTAAATCAAACAGATTGCATTCATGAGCAATAACACATAACTTGGTAAAAAATATAGTTAGAATAAAAAAAAACCAGAAAAACGCACAGGATGTAGGTGCTTTACCTACTTATAGAGAAGTGAGTCTTCAATAAATGCACTATGGCCGTAATTTATTACCTACTTTTTGTACAGTAGACCTACCATGAGCTCTGTCTGGCTCTGGTTCTGGTTTTGAGTCTGTGTGAGTGTTGACTAAATAAATCCTACGTCAAAACGTCACACACGCAGTATAATGCACTGGTGAGCACTCACACAGACTCAAAACCAGAAACAGAGACAGAGTCAGACAGAGCTCATGGTAGGCCTACTACCACATCCAAGTTATAGGTAGGTATATCGTAATTAAGCACTATGAATATTTTTTATGAACTAACTTCGTGTTCAAAACTAAAAAAACAGACAATCAACTTACGGTATAATTCCTATCGCTTTCAAAACCAAACCGAGAGACAGAACCAGACAGAGCTCATGGTAGGCCTACAGTTCAAGACAAGAACTTGTTTTTTGCAGAGAAATGGAAACACAACAAATGCTCGTTGGATGAGGTGTTCAAAGGTTGCGTGCTGTTTTTGGAGGCCGCCATGTTGGAACCGGAGACGCAGATCTGCGGGGCCGTGGTCATCTTCGATATGGAGGGTCTTTCTATGCAGCAGGTTATGCAGTTCACGCCGCCTTTTGCCAAGAGAATCGTTGACTGGCTCCAGGTATGTTATCAATAAAAATAAACAAGGAAAAAAAACAAAAAAAGTGTATAAATAAATACACTTTTTTTTTAAGTTTTTTTTTTTGTTTTGTGTCAGTGTTTACTTTGAATCAAAGTATCTTAACATAAATACATACCGATGCAAAGGAATTGATTAATTTGATTTAAAAAACCGTTGTAAAACCGGTAGGTTCTACTGTGATGATAACTGTACCTACAAACAACAAGTTTTGACATTTTTAAATCTAATTTAAATTGCATTTTAAAGAGTCTTGCCATTAGAATTATAGTAAAAAAATGTTTTTACTAGTAGGTATTGATACCAATAATAAATAATAGCTACTAAAGTCTACTATAATAGTCCATAGTCATACTATATACTATAATATAGTATAGTATAGTAGCCAAACTATAATTAACCTGATAACGTAGGTTTTAATAAAAAAAAAAGAGTAGATAGTAGTGTCTACTCTTTTTTTTTTTAATTTCAATCGGTGAAGGAGAATATTGTTAGGAAACCCGTGGCTTAGACAGCTCCACACGTACCTATTAACTATGCCTTTTCTGTGGGTTAGGCTGACGAAGCTGTCAGGATGGTATAGGTGCCTGGCAAGCCTATTCCATCTACAATCCTGTCCAAGGCACTACAGCGTCCCGTAAGTAGGGGCACCTAATCACTGGTTGTTGTCGCTATATAAATCATCTAAAATAGATGCAATTGCCTGTTTATTTTTTACTTTTACTTTAACTCAGAATTTTCTTTTTCCAGGAATGCATTCCCCTGAGAGTCAAAGGGTTATACATCATCAACCAGCCGTTCATCTTCAACATGGTGTTCACAATCTTCAAGCCGTTCCTGAAGGAGAAGCTCCGTTCCCGAATCATTTTCATGGGTAATGACAGGGAGCTGCTGTACAAACACATCAGTCCGAAGTGTTTGCCGGAATCCTACGGAGGAACCCTGTCCATTCCTAACGTCACTGGGGCGCAGTGGCTTGAGCTTCTTCTGATGTGCGACCAGGAATTTACGGGTAAGTTGGCTATATATGATAGGATCAATATGAAGATTCGCTTTCGAGCGTACAAAGTAGGTCACTCGTCACTGAAATTAGCTGAAATCTTTCAATCGTTGTAAAATATGAACTACTACCCCAAGTATATACCGCCGCCGCCGTGACAAACGTCACGTCTTATTTTGTAGTGACCTTTTGCGCCGTAGGCTATGGTTCGATCCCCAACGAGAACAAATACTTGTGTAGTGAACACAAATTGTTCTCTGTCTGGGTGTTCTATTGCATTCTAAGTAAAAAAATGTATTTAAGTATTATATCAGCTAACTGGTTACCATCGTACAAGCTCTGCTTAGTTTTGGGCTGGATAGTGTTGTGTAGATTGTACAAAAACTAAAATTACCGCTGAAAATATTCCTAAATATTTTTTATAAATAAATGGCCACCATTTCATATTTTTTAAATTTATTCGGGCATTGGCTCTAGCTCAGTTGGTAGTAGCTCTGCCTTCTGCGCCGTAGGTCGTGGGTTCGATCCCCACCAAGAACAAATATTTGTTTGGTAAACATAAATGTTTGTTCTCTGTCTGGATGTTATATTGTATTCTATGTATTAACAAAAAAAAATGTATTCAAGTATTATATCAGCTATCTGGTTCCTATATTACAAGCTCTGCTTAGTTTGAGGCTGGGTAGTGTTGTGTGAATTGTCCACAATATTTATTGTTTTATTATTTATTATTAACAAAAAAAAAATGTATTCAAGTATTATATCAGCTATCTGGTTCCTATATTACAAGCTCTGCTTAGTTTGGGGCTGGGTAGTGTTGTGTGAATTGTCCACAATATTTATTATTTTATTATTTATTACTGCAGTACCTAACTATTTGTTTTTTTTGCAGCTATCAACTCCTATGGATACAAGAAGAAGTGATTCTTGGTGTGTTTTAGCTATTTTATATGTGATAATGTGTAAGACATATCGTGATACGAACAAGCCTATTATGAATGTACCTATATTTTTATTAAAATAGTGATAGATGTATAATAAAATAGGTGTATGGATGTTTTAGGATCTTAGGGTCTTATCACATTATCTTATCACATTATTTATATATCACATTCAAATCCAAGAAGAAAATGCCATAACCATATGGAGCTCGTGGTAGCCCTGCTGAGCTATAAGGGTTGTCAATTACCTAAACAACCATATAAGAAATACTAGATAATAATAATATGAGTAAGTAGGTAATGGCTGCAAAAACTATAAATTTGAACTAAAATAAAATGCTAAGTTTGAACACTAAGGGTGTTATTAATAATCCTGGCGTAGCGTTGGACTAGTTAATCCGTGTTTTGTCACATTTGCTCGAGTTGACAATTGCATGTCAATGCAAGAGACAAAACACGGATTAACTAGTCCAACGCTACGCCAGGATTATTAATAACACCCTTAGTGTTCAAACTTAGCATTTTATTTTAGTTCAAATTTATAGTTTTTGCAGCCATTACCTACTTACTCATATTATTATTATCTAGTATTTCTTATATGGTTGTTTAGGTAATTGACAACCCTTATAGCTCAGCAGGGCTACCACGAGCTCCATATGGTTATGGCATTTTCTTCTTGGATTTGAATGTGTTGACACTGTTGACACAATTTTGATAGCCATAACCATAACCATATGAAGCTCATGGTAGGCCAGCAGTTGGTGCCTTTACCTCCTATACCGAAGGATGGAGAGATGTTTATTCTCTGTCTGAGTGTTAATTGTATTCTAAGTATGTATTTACAAAAAAAATATATGTATATAAGTACTATATCAGCTATCTAGGTCACATTTAACAAGCTCTGCCTAATTTGGGCTAGATAGTGTTGTAATGTTTGCGGAATATGTATGCAGAAATATACCTGGCTGTGATAATATCTCTGATCCTACTGTTTTTATTACATCACATTTGATTATTAACTGTGGGTTATAATAAACCTCTAGTATGTTATTATGAAGACTTATAAATACTTTTAATTTGTAAACGCATTTATATCGTCCCAATAATCTCTACTTATTTTAGATGAAGGAATCTCATATACCGCACTAATTGTAAATCTCTAATTCTATAGGTTAAAAATAGGTTTTATAAAATCAGTCTACTGAATTAGTATAAAATATATATTTGTATGCTAAGAAGCCTAATTTTTGTATGGAATTGGGACCAAAAACTAATTTTAACTTTTAGTTGGCATGAAACTCTGAATTTCTATCTTTTGTCTACAATAAAACTGTTATTTAATTAATTTAAGGTGTCTATCAACCTTTTTTAAAACAAATAAAATAAGGCAGATTTTTTTTCATGATAAGAAACTCAAGTGCTTTCCGAATATGCCTTATTTTCTTCAAAGTTGTTTTTATTTATAGATTTATCAATAAAACTATTCAGGTGATTTTAAATAATACTTTTATTTCAATACCCTTACTTTCCCTTTCTTTAAAATAAAACATAGAATTAGGAAGCTGGCAAGCTCTGGAATTACTCATAAATACCTACTACAAAATAACAATGCTAATAAAATCATATTAGTTCATTTTCATCACAAAGTCCTCACTAAAATATTTGAAATGAACACATAATAATTTAAGTTTAAAAAACTTGAGAAACCGACTTCATTGTCAAACGGCTAAACCGATTTTAATCAAATTTGTTTGGGACAATCTGGACGTAAGAATAACCTTCCAAATAAAAAAATAATTTTCTAAATCGGTTCATAAATGACGGAGGCATGCAGTTACAAACATTAAAAAAATTATTAAAAAAAAAATGGCAACACCGATTTTAATAAAATTAAAATGGGACCAATCTGGAAGCAGTACCTTCCAGATAAAAAAATAATTTTTCAAATCGGCTCACAAATGACGAAGTTATGCGGTAACAAACATTAAAAAAAAAAATAAAAAAAAAAATAAAAAAAAAAAAAAAAAAAAAAAAAAAAAACATACAACCGAATTGAGAACCTCCTCCTTTTTGATTGGAAGTCGGTTAAAAATAAACCTCATTCACAAAAATCAGACTTGTAAATTATGACAAATAGTCGCAGCAGCTAAAAAATCAAAAGTGAACTAAAGTGACTTGGCGACCTCTTATGAGCCCATTTTATGTAAAATACAAATTGTACATAATAAAAATTCACTCAATATTTTTAGTTTATGTTAGATACATAATTATTTTTATGGGAATAAGTCAATTTTGTCATGGTTTAATTATTTTCTGTCATCCTCATTAGTAGGTACAGGTACCTAGATGTTTCTGGATTCTTGTCATTTGCTGGATTTTTCTATGTATCCGTATGAGTTTGCCTCTGGAAAAAAAACTAAATTAGACAACAGGCTTTTTTTGCACTAAGAAGACCTACTGTCTTGTTGTTTAGGTTTGATGGATGTGGATGCCGGTGAAATGACTGGCACGTGAAGCTGAACCCTGTGTCAAGTTGATGGACGCAAGGCAGTGCATCGTAGGACACGTTCCTGACGTGCGTGACCTACAGGCAATGCTTTGTTAAACTAGTTGTATGAAGAAGAAGCACAGCTTGTCGTATAGAGAAACGTTGTTTCATTTTATAATATTATCACTAGCAGCTCGTCCCGGCTTCGCACGGGGTAGACAATATTGTTGTACATTATTTTGTTCTATCGCTAATAGTTTCGGCAGCGCATTCGACGAAAGACATTTTAAGACTCATTTTTCTACACCTTCGGTTACATTGTTCAAATTTTACCAAGGATCCCTCATTTTTTTCAAAATGAAATGTAGCCTATGTCAAATTGTAAGAATGTGGCATTCTATTGGTGAAAGAATTTTTTAAACAAACATACAAACATACAAAAATAGGTACAAATCTTTCCTCTTTATAATATTAGTATAGATATAGATATACCTAATCATTACTTTGAGTTTTAGTTATTTTTTTTTAATTAGTTTTAAGCATTTATGCTTGGAGCTGACGCCTAGATGTTAGTTACCTATTCTTCTAGATTAAAAAGTCTAGAAGAATAGGCAAAAACTTGCAGCTAGGTCTCGGTTTAGTAAGATTTTTGCTACTATACTTAGACTTAGCAACCCTACGCTTTGCTCTAGGGTTGCCGCCTTGCTTGGTTGCTAATCGGTCCCATATGTTTTATATAGAGGTGATATCACTAGTGCAGACGTCACGGGTATTCCCGTTTCTGTCTGCCCTTTACTAAATGAGAGGGACAGCAGGTTTCGTAACACACGATTCTTCATAAAAAAGCAACCACGCCAAAAGCATTGCTCCTATCCATGCGCTTCTACGCGACCTACTTACTTTTGAATTCTTCCTCGTAATGACACAGCATCTTCCAGACCACCTCCCCTGGTATCTCCGGATCGGGCAGCGAGCCGCCATGCCGTTGCCTCAACGCCTTGGCGTCGACGTGAGCCAATAGCGACTCTCGGTCCGTTCCGTGGAAATGGATGCGAGAACGGAGCTTCTCTCTCATGAACGGTTTGAATAGTGCAAAGATCATGTTGAAGATGTACGGTTGGTTGATGATGTGGACGGCTTTTAGGCGGATTGGTACGCAGTCCTGAAAGCACGCACTGGCCTTAGAAAATGACGAGACGGTGGTGATGGAGAAGATGCTTTGTCCTAAAGTGCTGGCAGACAAAGGTTCAAATAGTATCAAAATTGTTATTACAGATGAATAACTTAGTATTATACCCATCAGACCCGGTAAACATTTATTCGAGATCTTTAAGGTTCTAGTTAGAGGAAGGTGCAAATATAACTTTTGTCAGATGCCCTCCATAATATAGGTCAGACTTCTGAACCCGTTCAAAATAATCATTTCGTCGAAAAAATAATAATGATGAATAATAAATATTGTAAACAATTCACACTACACCATCTTGTCCCATATTAAATAGAGCTTTTAATATCGGAACAAGATAGCTAATATCATATTCATATTCATATTCACAGAAAACAAAGGTGTTTTTTCTGTTCCGTGGCTGATATAACACTCATTTATACATTTATTTTAATACTTAGAATACAATACAACACCCAGGCAGAGAACAAACATCTGCGTTGACTACACAAATATTTATTCTCAGTGGGGATCGAACCCACGACCTTCGGCGTAAAAGGCAGAGCTGAGAGCGCGGTCCGGATATTGTACCGGTAACGGAATTCATTCGTTTAGAGTTTTACCTGAATCCATTCGATAGCCATCTTAGCAAAGGACGGCGTGAACTGCATGACGTGACTGAAGGAAAGTCCCTTCATATCAAAGATGGCGATCACGCCGTTGATCTGAGTCTGTGGCTCTTTGATGGCACCTTCGAGCCCCATCTGGCTGCCTCGGAACACGTCCTTCAAGGGAACCTCCTGAATGTTCCATCGCTCTGGAAAACGTAGAAAACTAATTAAAAAGGATGTGTGTGTGGTGATATATTTGCTATAGCTTTTATCGATGTATGGTTCTCTGTCTGGGTGTTATACTGTATTCTAAAGTCTCATCCTTCTTCTTCCTGCCCTTATCCCACTTTATGTGTGTGTACCTATATTGTATTCTAAAGTCGTGTATATTATATCAGCTATCTGGTTTCCATAATACAAGCTCTGATTAGCTTGGAACTAGGTAGTGTTCAAAAAGGGCTTAGTCCGACTTTTAACATTTTGTCGTTAGCTAAACGCAAAATGACATAACGTAAGCGTAGTCGTTAAAGATTATCGGCCCTGATTTTGTATGTAGAAACATAACAGTGTCCCCTGTTCAGGAATGTTATAACATTAGTTCTCGCAATCCCCGACAAGGGCGCTCATTCGCAGAAATTGCAGATACAGTTTTGTCAGAGAGCTGAGATGAGATAACTGTATGCATAATTTATATTATGAGTAATATAACTGAGTTCTAAGATGGTACATAACGGTGTTTGGTAGAAACTCCGGCAGCGGTTTTCATGTTCTCAGGAAACATAATCCCAGTCGTCGCTTTTTAACTTATCTAAATCTTATTTTTGTATGCTACTACCTACGTCTACTCCTACCTACCTTTGTCTACAAACTCGTTTAGAATTTGATGATTCCCACGCAGCCTGTAAAAGGATAAATATAATTCAGAAGCACTATATGATTTACTTGTCATTGTCAAAAACAAATGGTTGTTCCGTATCATGGCGAAATTCTTAAATTTCAATTCTTTGATGATATTTTCTCAATAAATCAAATAAAAAATGACTTTATTCAATGGCCACAAGGATCACTTTGAAACGTCTTAAAGCTAGGTGAGTCTAGGTACCAGTACCACGCGTCCAAGCTTAGAAGAACAGGCAAAAAAGAACGAATTGGTTACTACCGTTTTTTTGATATACAACGCCCTACCCCGAGACATTAGAAGCCTTCCGCTTAACAAGTTCACCAAAGAACTAAGACGGTGGCTAATAAGTAAAAGTTTTTATAAGTTGCAAGATTTCCTAGGTAAGAATAGTTAGCACATTGACATTGTATTATTATATTGTAGGTGAGGACATTGTTTTTTTTTGTATTTGTATATTTTTTTTTTTTTCTGACTTTGCTGTTCTTTTGATATGACATTTAATTATTATTGTACGAGTATAGCGTTAGTAGAATGGAATTTTAATTTTATTACTTATTTAATATAATTGCATGTTGTTTCGTAACTTAAATGGCATGAACCAAAAATTTGCATCCCAGCTATGAGGAATGAGTGACACTTATTTATTATTTTTAAGATCTTTCATGTATACACTTCATTGAGGCAAATAAATGATTATGATTATGATTATGATTATGATTTTGTATGATCCCATAACAAAACATAAAAAATGGCAGAGTAGTTCTAGTGTGGTGCCACTCCAACTTAGTGAGACGTAGGCATTATTACAAAAGCAAAAGTTTCAAAGACAGCACACGCTTCACTTTAAAGTAGGTACCTACACAGTAGGTATATTATAATAATATGTAAAAATAGTAGATGATATGTCTAATGATGCTAATTATGTTCTAAATATGAAATGATATGAATGCCAAAGAGCCTATCTTTTATTATTTTCTATTATGTGGAATCTTTAAACCAGTATCCAATAGACGACAAAAAGCACTCGCACAACATTATTCAATTGTCAACTCAATGAATTCTGAGATCACGTTTATTGATACACTTCAATATAATGAAGAGTAAGTAGTCTAAGCAGTTATTGGGAATTTGAACCTTAATATTATTACAAAAGATTCAAGTTATATTACACTATTTTAAAGGAATAATGGTTATCATCACAATTCCTAGCCTTTATTGAAATTAATTATTCTTCAAATATTTGTTTCAAACAGTTATTCGTTTTCAAAGCAATTATTGGAAATTGGAACTACCAGCTATTTATCTAACGCAAACAAGTGTTTTAAAATCTTAGCGAAACATTTATAAATTTTCGCTGCTGACTGTGGCCTACTACTACGACTAACCTAAAAAACTTAATTTTTATGGAGAAAAGAGCACATGCTTTTGCATTTTGACGACCATTTTCTGGCCACATGGCCGTTGGACTATGTTCTATGAGGGGAATTACCTCCGGCCTCTATGAGCAGAATGCGCCGCCCGTACTGGTCTCTCGGAGACAAGATGGACACTGTAGCACTCTCGAAGGGGGACCGGGTAGCCGACGGGAGAAGGCTCTGGCAGTACTCGGCATGCGAACTACGGAACTTGTAGTACATTTGTATCTAAAATGAGAAAGTCAATAAATTATGTAAAGCGAGAGAGAGTAGCAGTAAAAATTGTGGAGTTACGATTAAGTTTGAATCGAAAGTTAAAGTGAAGGTGGTAAAGTGTTATCGCCACTTTTCAATAAAAAGTCCAATGAATGAGCATTTGTCTAGTGATAGCGGACTGTGGTAGCGGCCCCGCCTTTCGATATTAAGGTCATGGGTTTGAATCCAGTCGCGTACCAATAAGTTTTACTGTTAAAAAAATGTGTGTGCACTATGCTAGTAGGTGAAGGAAAAAACCATGAGGAAATCAGCATGTCGTAGAACCCAAAAGTTTGAAAACGCTCGAAACGAAGTACATATAAGGTACCTATGTCAAAGTCGAGAGGTATGTACGAGAGGAGTCTCTTTGAGGCGCATTTAAAATCCTTTTACCACACTGGTTTAAAAGAACTAGTGACAAAAAACATAAAAGTAAAAACATTATTTTTTCAAAATATTAAAATAAAATGTTTTCAAAATTTTTTATCGAGCGTGCTGAATAACTCTGCTCCTCAATTTTTAGTGGATAAGCTTTAGTATCGAAATGTTATATCTTTATGTAAAAAAACTTGCTAATATTATTCTAACGAGCCGGTATGACCGAGCTTCGCTCGGGTTAAAAAAAAAATAGTATTATTATTTGCCAATAGATGTCAGGAAGAGTCGTATCTTTATTGGCTTATTTTTAATTAACAACGCCTTCTAGCTTGCAGTTAGTTGCTCACAATCGCCAATAGATGGCAGGAACAGTCGTATATTGAGTTTATGTTTGATTATTGCAAAACACCAACTTCTCGTCATTTTCTAAAAATGAATCCTAGCTAGAAAATTGTTGGTGCAGTTTCCGAGATCCTACAACATACAAGATACAAGACCTACGAGATACAAGATTTTCTCGTTTAAAGCTATAAGATATTACAAATGCTATCATCATTACCAATATAATTTCGCGGTAAAGCGGTTTGCGCAGATGTCTACGGGTTCATTGCACGATATACACACGCGCAAACTCTGGGGCTCAATTCTAGACCCCTGGCCCTCTTTGTGCTCACATCTCGTGACGGCAACTACTTTGCGGTACAACATACCAGTAATTGTAACAATAATCATAAAATAACGATACTAAGCCGTAGGTAAGTTTAATTGCTGTTCTTTTAGTTTTACGTGGTACTGGCACGTAGATTCACCTAGTGTGAAGACTTTTTTTGTGTTTGCATGCTGGGTTTTCTGGCGAAGTGTGTGAATCTATATTTTCCTATATTTAAGATCTAAAATGTTCCATGCTTCAAGTAAATAAATTATTTCAATTCATTTCATTTTTTATAAAAGATATCCTAAAAACTCATAATCTGAAGAAGTCCACTGCTGGATAGGCCTTCAGAAATCAGAAATATTTATTGCATAGCTGTTGGACAGAAAATATCTTATTGTCTATGGCTATCTATTTGTCTATGGCTTCTTCTATACATTTCCAGGAAAACGATTCAGATGCCTCTTCATCCACCAACTTCCAGCGATCTTAACATTATCGCCAAACCACTACTGGCAAGTGGGTATCATAAACAAATATATATTTCAAACTGTACATACTCTTTTGAAAGCGCTCTCCGCGTAAAACTTGCATGGTCTCAGGAATTTAAGCAAGAAGTCGTCCCTGTCAATGGGGATGTGCAGATCGGTTTCACCTGAAAGTAATGGATTATATTCGAAATATCAGTGATAACGTCCTACTAATCTTATAAATGAAAGTTACAAGGGGTGTTTTGATGTTTGTAGCCCAATCAGGTCCAACTGGAAAGATTTGAATGAAATTTGGAATGAATATAGCACTGGATTAGCATATCATCATCATCAACCTGAAGAAGTATACTGCTGGACATAGGATTCTGAGTTATTTCCATCTGCCAACTTCCCGCGATCTTCCAACAACTTTACGCGAGCGAAAAGCCACGGGCGGCGATTAATTTAGTTATAATTAGTCGGTAATTATGTAGTATAGCTGTGCCAGGTCACATAGTGATGGCTCAAAATAAAACCAGGATCAAAAGTGACCAATCATGCTTTCCTCAGCATAATTCTAGCGTAAAATTATACGCATACACAGATAACAGGATACCTAATAACACCTAATGGTACAGGCATACCTACGTGGGTGTACGGTTTTAATAACAGAGAGATTGTGTACAGTATTTTTCCATAGTTTTTAGGAAACCAATTATGCACCCACCATAGTTGAAATTGCAAGCATCGAACCAACGACATCTGGCATCATGAAATCTAGAGCATCAGAAGATTTGTTCGTTGATTGAAATGGATGATTAAGGGACAGACGACGATAACCTTATCGCACACAAACTTTGACATTTTGAAAGTTAAAAATCAAGAAACTTATTTCAATAAAATCGCGATCTTGCTTGTGTAATCTAATTCTCGGGCCGACCGAGATCAGATTGAACACAGCAGTTCAACAAAAACATGTTTTTGATCGAAATAAAGTTTTCGTACATAAAACTTACGAAAACTAGTTACTTACGCAAAACAAGATAGTTGCTTGCGATTTCGATAAATAAGTTCAATGATATTTTTTAAAAGGTGAGAGTGTGCGAACGAGAAGTTGTATAACAGTTTTCATCGTCTAATACAAACCAAATTATTATCGACTCTATATTGCCTTTGATAAATTAATTACAACCACGATAATGTACTGTCAGTCGAGTTTGATAAGATACTATAGGCATGCACTGTTTACTTATAAACAAGCGCACTGTATTCAACCAACAGAACAAATGAGTTTGTTAACACTTATCCCGAACGTTTTGAACCGAGTGGAATTTGTACCTACGACCATCCTCCAGGGTGAGAGGCGAAAATAAAGATGGAACTTTCTATCTCTGAGTACTATCACCCAACAGGTTACCTTCTCACAGAGAAGTCGAATTCGAATACCGCTTTAACTTTGTTATTTCTAAATGAAAACACTATTAAAACTTAGAGAATACCTATTAAATTCAATAGAAAAGAATAAATACCTAAAAGTAGATAAAAGCCAAATGAATCAGACGTGCCTCTGACTATCCACACGTGCTTTAAATTCAGACATCTTCAAGATCTTCTCTCAAAACACAAATGCCATTGATTCCGAAAAAGAATTTCTAATGTGCGTGCGAGTGACCATATTCTATGTTAGGTCCCTACATACATTTAAAAGTATAGTAACTTTAAGTAACACTAAATTGATTTCGTAGATGCCAAATTTGCCTAATTAACGTATATACCAGTTATATGATGTTGTTGGTTCACTGAACTATTGCTCAATACAATATTTCGGCCGATATAATGTAGAAATTCACAATCTTACCTTTCAAAAGCTGTCGCAACTCCTCGAGAGCTTGCTCTGCCACCTCAGGCGTTTCTCTCAATTCTATGGAAGCTGTCTTTATAACACTTTCATCCAAGATCGGTTTTGTTTCTAATTGGATTTTATTATCACCCCACATTACAAAAGGTGTTCCATCACTGTCTATTTGCATTTCCATTTTTACTGCTGAGGGAGGGTTTTTATCACAATTTTTTGTAGATATAAAATACTTTTATGAAATAAAAAAAAAGATTTTCCTAAGTAGGTATTATGAATATTAAAATCACTGTTTAATTAACGTTTTTTTCTTATCACAAATTCCTTTATTTCACAGCCTTATTTCCCCTTGCCGGAAAGGATAATGTATGATGTGTAGGTTACAATAAAATATATAAAAATATAGATACTTTTTAGGTACCTAATCAAAGATTATTTTCACTTATCAACTAAAGATTAAAAATAATTAAAATCAAAAAGCGACACGTTGTTGCTAGTAGATAGCTTAATAACACTGACCGGCGCTCGCGCGCCTTAACGGTACCCTTCCAATCCATGGTACTTGAAAGCCTCTGCCACAGCTTATAGAGGAATAGTAAGCTCACAAAACAGAAAAACTATGTACGAATTGCCAGGTGCCGTTTCACAGAAGCCATAATTACACGCGATCCAATCCATCTATCGCATCAAAACACGCTCACAAATCCTTATGATACGTGATAACATAACACCCGGCAACAGACAAAAAAGATAATAGATATCTTCGAGCGGATTCATCATCATCATCATCATCAACCTATTCTCACTCTATTCTAACTGCTGGACATAGGTCACTGAGTGACCTATGACCGAAGAACCGATAACCTATATATAGAGATAGTTATCGGTTCTTCGGCAAACATAACCGGCCCACTGCCACTTCAGCTTGCTTGTTTTTTGGGCTATGTCGACAACTTTGGTCCTCTGTCGAATGACCTCGTTCCGGATCCTGTCTCTAAGAGAGACTCCGAGCATAGCCCTCTCCATAGCTCGCTGAGCGACTTTTAACCTATGGACCCGTCCTGCCGTGAGTGTCCACGTTTCGGCTCCGTATGTCACAAGTAGTGTCGTATGTCGAGCGGATTAATAAAAATCAACGACTCGTACAACGCTACGACATCGTAGCAGCAGCTACAAATAGTCCTAGGAGTTCTTGAGTTGAGAAACAAATGGAGGAGGTTCTCGAGTCAACGCTTATATCATATTTTTTACGTTTTCTTCAGTTTTCACTATAATCGAGCTCGAGCTATGAATTTTCGTAGATATTAGTACTAGACAGGTATATCTATCTCGATAGGTTTACCTTGTAGTGTAGTAACTTATAAGCTCATGAGCTGTGCACTCGATTGGGAAACGAGATACTGTCGTGGAGGTAGATAGTACCTACTATACTGTAATAAGTAGGTATATCGTTAGATGGGTATTGTTGATTTCAAAACATACCCTGACCGTCAGCAAAATGTAAGTACAGTCGCGGTATGAAAATGTTCGTCACCTTAGAGTCCGTTTTCGGTTGCACTAGTGCCTTGATCATGAACACATTTTGACTTAATTTGTGACGTTAACTTATCGGTGTATTCTGCCTTTTCAGTTTCAAAAGGTATGTAAGTAAGTAAGTGATCGTGATACGTTGAACAAATCAAGTTGCAGTTCGACGAACATTTTCATTCCGCCAGTATACATACGTACAAATTTTAGTTCGTAATATAAGTTGCCATCTACGTTGAAAACGCCTCCCCAAGGACTCATTATGGCCAAAGACTGTTCTTTTTATCCAAAACGAGGAAGTTATAGTAGCGGTCACCCTTTTAAAAAGTGAATGTGCTGAACGTTGCATAACCAGGTTAATCTGTTATGAACAAGTAATCCGGCTATCAACGACCGCGTTACCTTTTCTCTTCAAAAGCGTAGTTTTAGCCTTGATATACATATATTATGTACTTCGTTACTCTCAGTCATTTCCTTACTTGTACATTCTCTGCTTATGAAAACAAATTTGAATAGGTTTACCAAAAAATAAACTCATAAAAATACGACATCTATTAAATCATTCAATCAATATTTTCATCCATTTTAAATCCTATTAATAGGTACAGCTAATTACCTGCTAGAAGGCTTATATTCCTTTAATTAAATTTATATTGTATTCTATGTTTTTACAAAAAAAAATGTATAAGTATACTTAAGTATTATATCAGCTATCTGGTTCCCATAGTACAAGCTCTGCTTAGTTTGGGGCTAGATAGCGTTGTGTGGATTTTCTACAATATTTTTTTTATTATATTTATTAATCCTCGAGTTTTAAACATTCTAGTGCAGACGATTGTACATAAGTTAGTAAAAATGCCTCTATTCTAGAGAAAGCATCAATGGCCATTGTATCTGAGAGCGAATGATGAAATTGAAACGGCATCAGCTAAGCATAATGCGACATGTTGTGTTGCCAAACACCGGCGCTGCTTGACTGCTAAAACGAGTGTTGTTGACCTCACGAACCTCCCTACCTCAACAGCGGTACCTATTAAAGCGAATAGATATTTTCATCATCATCATCAGCCTGAAGAAGTCCTCTGCTGGACATGGCCATACACATTTCCAGGAAGAACGATTCTGAGCCCTTTCCATCCTTCGACTTCCCGCGATCTTAACAATGTCGTCGGTCTATCTGGTGGGTGGGCGCCCTACGCGTCGTCTTCCGGTTCGTGGTCGGCATTCGAGAACCTTTATTCCCTAACGGTTGTCGGTTCTTCGAGCTATATGGCCTGCCCATTGCCACTTCAACTTACTAACTCTACGAGCTATGTCGAGCTATGTGTAATAGATATTTTACGATAACATTAAAAAACAAACAAAATATCCTTCTTATCGTGTAGGTATTGGTTCTTTCAAACCATTGCGCAGTGTGGTGAAAGGATTTTAAATGCGCATCAGTGCCTCTTTTCGCAAACAAACAAAACAACATAAAATGAAAATGAGTTACATTATTACTCAGACCGAAAATCAAGCGTGTTTAACGAAATTGACTTTTTCCACGAAAACAGTATTTTTAAAAGAGGAACGTGTTTTGGGTTCTGACTTTGAATGACCCTAAATTAGAATAATCACTCCCATTTTGTACTCATGTGATGCTGCAATATCACTAATACCACGCGGCTGTAATCTTTCACCAAAAGCGCGTTGGTTTAAAAAGTCTAGTTTGAGACTATTGCAGTCAGCTACTCGTATGTATAATGGGTGTGTTTGAGGAATGTTCCAATAAAATAAACAATATCGTTTACATCATTTATTTCAATTCATAGTCTAAATAGGAATTTATCTACTAACTTGAGCAAATCAGGTTGTTCATTTTATAACTATATAAGTATATATTTAGTACACAAAATATTCAAAAAATAACGCTGGAATGTATTTCCCACGACCAAGGCACATTAAAATCACAATATAATTATACTCATCAAACTTTACAGACTTCAAATAATATTTTTGAATACGCAATAAACGTTTGGCAACTGGTTTATGTTGGAGCTTACAAAAAACGACAAACACACAAATTTTCAAACCTTTAAAATTTTACACAACATTTTATTTTTATTTTTCCAAGCTCAAATTGCCCGTGGTTTGATTCCCGTCAAAAACATAGTTATTATTTCTTGTAAAAAAGAAGTAAACTATCTAAATTCTGGGATCGCCTAAGCTAGACACGCCAAAAGCCTCAGAGATATGTGTTGCTTTTCAGTATCGAAACAGGTTAAGGATGTATTGAGATAATAATACAGTATGTCTTGTCTACGTATTAGGTACGTTGATAAGGAACCCGAGCAGACTGGCCCCAATTTATATCCTAAATTATTTGCGTGACCGTTTCGTGAGTCTTGTCAAACCATAATTGGTCTCAAACTGTTCTATTAGCACAAACAAAAAAAGTTCATTAGTAAAAACTTCGCATGAAATACGCTAAGCTAAGAGAGATGCCACACGGTCGTTGCCGCTGCGCTGCGTCGTCGCTGCGACGTTGCAGCGTTGACGCTCTGTAGTTCTTCATACAAAGATTTGTAATACACCAGCATGCTACACGGTGCACTGAACAAACGCACGCGCAGCGCACAAGGAGTGAGAGAGACGAGGCGGAAAGGGGTGCTGCGGTGCGACGACGCTGTGACTACTACGCAGGACAGCGCAGTATTGTTTAGAACTTTAGAATATCGAAGCTACGTTGCGTTGCATCGTTGCAGCGCTCGTGTGGAACTCATTGCGTCGATGTCACTGCGTTGTGACGTTGCAGCGCAGTGGCAGCGCCCGTGTGGCATCTCTCTAAGGCCCGTATTCCGAAACAGCGCTTGAGTCTGAGTCGAGCCTCAAGCATAGATTTTATGACAGTTCTCCATTGAAAAGTGTCAAAAATCTGTGCTTGAGGCTCGACTCAGACCTAAGCACTGTTTCAGAATACGGGCCTTAGTCTTCAAACTTTATTAAATGAGACTTACAAATATATAGCTACACAACTAATAATTACCTATCTACATTTGGTAAATATATGGTTCAAAACTGGCACAGTACTCTCTTTCACAGCCTTAGTACCGATATGCGAGTTATATATCTAAGTATATATTTGCGATCATGGACACAGTTTTACTTATCAGCTAAATAAATAAACACCCAGCTACAGTTCATCGAATTAAAAAACATTCTTTCAAACATGTCATGAAATTCGCTCACATTTTCTCTTGGTTTTACAATCTAACAACTAAATACACCTTAGAGACTAAAAATAAACTAAACCCATCTGTATAACTTACACCTATAGAAGAACCATGTTTTTGTATAATCTACAGAAATGCTGTATAAAGGTACTTGAGTACTAAAACCATTTATGTGTATATGAAAGTTTCGTCTAAGTACATTATTAAGAAACCAAAATGCTTATCGAAGTTATACCAAAATATATCATAATTAGTTGGAATCAATTTAGATTTCATTCATAGCCATGAGTAACACAGAACATCCATAAAACTATATACTATAGACCTAAATGATCTTATTTATAAAAGTTGCCTTTTCCATATTAGATGACGCCTAAATATTCTGCTTTTAAAATGGTACAACTAAATTGACATCCGCTTAAGCACATAGAATCAAAACTGAAGCTGCTCTGACAATTGGTGTTTGAATTCATTACTATTAAAAAAAAATTTTGTTTGAGCTACTGCCGTAAGCTAAGATTGAGGCCTATAAGCAGCCAACAAACTATTAGTATTATGCAACAAATATTGCACATCGGCTAATTTCGGCTTCATAGAGCAAATTGTCCGTCAGAAAGCGTTCTACGAAAGCAGAAAGCCGATGTGCAATATTTATTACCTACAACCGTAACTGATTTCTCAAATTTCACTATTATTGAAGAAAAAACTTTTGTTATTACCAACAGCAAGAAATAACTAATATTTGATGTGCTTTCGGTGTAAGCAGTGGTTAAGCCAAGACAGAGGCCTCAGAGTGGCTTATAAAATTGCTTCCTTGCTTTTATAACGTTGTTAAGATGCACAATGACGTGCGTGTATTATTCATTCAAACTACTAGCAGCATGCAAACGTAAGATCGTGGCCATTCTAGATTCAACTTATCTACTTTACTTAAACTGAGCAGTTCAACGAAAAGAATCCGAGAAAATTCAAATTGTAGGATTCTGATATGAAATGAATCCTTAGTTTTATGATCCCTCAGCCTTTATCCCATTTTAAATTAATAAATACAAAACGGTGGACAATCCCCACAACACTATCTAGCCCCAAAACTAAGCAGAGCTTGTACAATGGGAACCAAATAGCTGATATGGTACAAATATACTTGTTTGTTTTGTAAATTCAAACTAAGAATACAATATAACACCCAAACAGAGAACAAACATCTGTGTACACAACACAAACATTTGTTCTCGGTGGGGATCGAACCCACACCCTCCAGCGCAGAAGACAGAGCTACTAACAACTGTACCTACCCGAAGTCCGAGTTTAGCTACCACATTTGGTTACCAAATGTTGTTTTCGTTTCGCCTACGTGTCTCTGTCTTTTGTATGGAGAAAAGATGCGACAGCAAAAATACGTTACGTAGTTAGAGTTGTTGTCTCATCATTTTTCCATGCAAAAGAGAGAGACACGTAGGCGAAACGAAAACAACATTTTGTAGCGAAATGTTGTAAATGCACTGGGACTTTGGGTACTGAGCAGTAAGGTCTGTCAATTTTGTTTATTATCAAGCTAAGACTGGCCTCTCAGCTCAGTTGGTAGTAGCTCTGCCTTCTGAGCCGTAGATCGTGGGTTCGATCCCCACCGAGAAAAAATATTAGTGTGATGAACAAAGATGTTTGTTCTCTGTCTGGGTGTTATATTGTATTCTAAGTATGTATTTCCAAAAATATGTATATAAGTATTATATCAGCTATCTGGTTCCCACAGTACAAGCTCTGCTTAGTTTGGGGCAGATAGTGTTGTGTGAATTGTTCGCATTTAAAAAAAAAAAGCTTATATGAGCTGGATTCTTTTCGTCGAAATTCCACTACAACTAGTTATTAAATGTGTACCCTACGCATTCTTAGCGAACCCATAGCTGTTCCACTTGTTGATGTGCGGCAGTACTTCGTTGATGACGGGATACCACTCGGCGCCGGTGTAGTCGATGGCGGGGAGTTCGCCGCCGTAGTCGGCCGGCAAGTGGGATGGAGCGAGATGCTTGTGGAGGGAAGGCATCTTGGAGCCGTGGAAGAAGATCTGAAAAAAGACAGCCATTCATGAGTTTTTTATTTATTGCTTTTAGTTTTATCATACAATTATTGCGAGTACACGCTGTCAAAATAACGTGATCCAAGGCCTTTTTTCACGCCATTAAAGGTCAGATCGATGACCCACACGCATATTTTGACTTTTTTAAAAATATTAAAACACATGCAAATATTTTGTGTGCAATTCGATTGCACATAATTATGTAGTTTATAATGCTTACACGTTTTCTTACTAAGTTTAGTTTAATAAAGTTAAGTTATATCAAACGGTAATCATAATAAGAGATAAACAGGGTATGATGGAATTTAATTATTGGAATTCTTTCAGCAATCCGCTCTCCGTCGGGTTTATTTTTACAAGGCGCTAAGACTTTACCGTGAAGTAATAACAATTACAACAGCATACTTGAACTGGTATACGTCACTAGATGGCAGTGCATGACCCGTTAGACTAGACTGGTTTGAGTTCTAGGAAGAAGACTAACTATTAAATGCAGTTGCAAATTACATCAAGATTTCCATCTAGTAAGTAAAAGGCCTTTGCATCTATTCTGGATAATTTATATAGCGTCAGAGGCAACTGTTTTGCTCATGCCCTTATTTCCGCGACGCTATAGAGCCTGGGACAGGGGACAGGATTTTTAGATGGAGTAGGCTTGCCCAGCCTCGTTTGTTGTTTAGCAGGGTGCACCACGTGGTGAGGTTGGCTTGAGGGACAAGATGTTGGATCCCCCTTACACCGGCCCTCAGTCCCCGGCAGCCCCGCTATTCCGAGTTCGGGCAGCGACTCTGGTTCCAGCGGGGCAGAGGGTGCTAAGAATCACCGGAAGAGACCCAGCTGCTAAACTACTACCATCGACGATGACCATCCTCTTTCAAAGAGAAACTTCTACTAGATACTCACTCTGTTCTTTAGCTTTTCTCTGATGAAAGGTTTGAACATGTTCCAGACGACGTTGAAGACCATTGGTTGCTTCACGAAGTGGACCTCCTTGAGACGCAGAGGCATCGCGTCTTGGATGAATGTCAGCAGACGTTTGGAGAAGCTGGGAGTCAGGCCCATTGTCTGTGAAAGAAAAAAAATTAAGACATTAGACATTTTCTACGTCGGAGAAAGTAATCGATGTGCTGAAATGTTCAACTCATTGAACGATAACCAAGAATAATGAAGACATTAGACATTTTCTACGTTAGAAAACGTAATCCATTTGCTGAATTTTTTATAATATTGAACGATGACCAGGAAAAACTTTGTCTGATAAAATGAACAAAATAATCAAGCAGAACGTTAAAAATCTTTCATTCGGGAAATCCAAGAAGGCGACATTGAACCCAGCATTCGACGCCTATAAGTAGATGACGATAAACATGAAAAAAAAAAAGACAACCTAGTTGATTGACCTAAATGGAACGAAAACAAGACTATTTATTTACAATAGAAGTCATAATTTCATGCATTATTAACAAAACTTCAAGGCGGAAGTCAGTCGCGGCCGTCAAAAAATGAACCCGAACAATAGGATCGAACCCGGCGCAACGAAAACCTTAACACAATAAAGCCGCATTATTATTCTAAGGTTAGCTATTTCGTGTTTGCTCCTTGTGAAGTTATCGTTCGCATGACCGATTTTGTTCACTGAAAATGGTAACATGCGATACACATGAGCGGTTCAAACCACTTGCTGATACGGGTACGGTACGACCCAGTTGCGGCTGACCACGGAGGTCGAGGTAAAGATCAAGTTGGACAGAGCGAAGACAAACATGTTGTTCTTCTTAAATATTTTAAACCGTTGTACCTACTGACTGATAATGTAGAACCTACATAAGAAAATAAGGACTAATTTTGTAAACTTGTAATCAAAATTCGTTCAGCTGAAACCGTGGCCAGGAACATGCCATTGATGGCATACGAAGTAAAAATATTCAAACTCAAACTCAATAAAATTTTATTCAATACGATATCACTTCACTAGATAATCACTTGAGTCTAGGTGCCAGTTCCACTCGACCAAGCCTAGAAGAACAGGCAACAAACTACGGCTCGGTTCCTACCGCTTTTATGTGAAGTATTTTTATATGAAGTTCCAGTGTGGTGCCACTTCATTTAGTCAGACGTATGCAATGCAATAATACAAAAGCAAAAGTTTCAAAGACAGCACACGCTACGCTTCAAAGTTATAATAAAGTATCTACACAGCATACCTTTATAAAGGTCCAGCTACACTGAGAAAAATGTAAGGCTGAAAAGTTCGTAATTAAGATGGATTTATTCGTAATGAAGGCGAAAAAACGACCAAGCGTACTTGGACGAAAAACGCCTTCCTAGGTTGGAGGCGTTTTACGCCTTAAGCGTGAGGCGCAACAAATAAGCAGCATTATACTCTCTAATGTGTGTTTTAGACGTATTTCTTTACAGATTAGCCTTAAATAAAAAGCTATTAACGTGGTAAGTGAGATAGGATCGACGAACTGACGATGGGATTTAACTTCCGGTAAGGCGATATAAAAGGTAAAGAAGGTGCTCGGGTCACACACGTAAATCTTTCCTAGAGTAATATCCGACGTATCATTACGCCCCAATTAACTTCTAGTAAGGCGTTTTACGCCTTTTCCTACTGAGGTTTAATTTGTTCACAAAGTGTTTTGAATATTTATTGACTGCTTCCTAAGTCATAATAGACTTTTAGTAAGGTGTTTTATACCTTTATTCGCTGCGATTTAACCGATCCGCTAAAAGTTTTGAACGTTTCATAAATCGTAATTCGCTTCTAGAAAGGCGTTTTAAGTCTTTTCTTACTGTGGGTTTAACCTGTCCACTAAGCGTTGTCAACGTTTACTAAGTCGTAATCGACTTCTAGCAAGGCGTTGTACGTCTTATCTTACTGTAGTTTAATCTGTTCATTAAGCGATTTCAAAGGTTACTAAGTCGTAATCGACTTTTTGTAAGGCGTCGTACGTCTTACCTTACCTTACCTTTGTGTAGTTCAAGCTGTTTACTAAGGCATAATAGACTTCTAGTAAGACGTCGTACGTCTTACCTTACTGTAGTTTAACCTGTTCATTAACCGATATTGATGTTTTTTTAAGTCGTAATTTTCTTCTAGTAAGGTGTTTTACGTCTTTACTTACTATGGGTTTAACCTAAGCATAAAGCGTTTTCAACATTTACTTAGTCGTATTTGCCTTCAAAAAGTTATTTTAGAATGTTTCATACGATTAGGCTAGCCGTATCGTATGGTAATTTTTGCTTTCTTTACGAGCAGAAACGTTTTATGAAGACCGGAAAAAAGCCTTTTAACGGCTAGTAACGCTGTTCCTTAAGGGCATGATTGACTTGCTTTACTATCATTTAGTTCATATTAAGGGCATTGGGCCGCTCAAAGTTCACTCTTAGGTAACGCGGGTCAATATCCTTCACATGAACTTTATGATAATAGATCAGCCAAACATGCCTTCAGTGAACAGCGTAGCCTGCTGCCTCAGAAAGCTGTTCTCCCAGTCTTTGTAAGCTTCTGAAATTAATAGAACAAAAATTTATAAAGCACTTCAATAATAACTGATTATCTTTGGTTACCAAAGATATGTACTAGATAGACTAGTATTTTCTCAACCCAACAGTTTAACCTCAACCTAGCCTAATAAATAAGCCGATAGCTTTTGCATCTTATATAAATAATAGTGGTATTGCAATAAAACCATTCAATAAAAATCTATAAATCTGTATTAAAAAATCAATTTAGATAAGTAATTAACTTTTTAAATACTTAAAACAAGATAAAATCGTCTTGGAGAATGCCCTTTTCGTTGTAAAGCTTTTGTAGGCACGCATTTGCTGTTATTGCCCACAGGCTAGCTCCTCTCATGGCGTAGCTCCTTCCTCGGCAACCGTTATTGCAAGTGAAACCTCCTCAACTGGATTACAATACCTGAAATAAAATAATGTATTTTTTACGAAATAGTTATCGCAAACAAAGTAGAGCATTCTATGATGGTAATTAGTACAAGTAGGTATTATGTTTATCTAACCAAACTATGACCACAGGTTTATTAAAGGACAGGTCGGCCTGGCATTGCAGGTTCTAAGTCAGAGAGATCGTTTGAATCACTGATAGCAAATGACAAGTACTTACAGCTATAATCCTTTTTAAATGGTTCTCCAATACCGCGTGGCCATGTTGAAATCACTCCAATGATGTTTGGTGTTTGGATTTACTTCTAGCCCAGAGTCCAATAACAAATGCGCCAATTATTTTCTTTGTTTGGAATCCAGGAAGCCAAAGCCAGCCAGCCTGTTAAGTAGCCCGTCCTCTTTGCGTATTATGTAAAGTACACCTTATCTGAAAAAAATAAACAATTAATTTTCCTAAGTTTAAAAACTCCTTTGTACCAATATACAAAATTAAATGCAAAAGTTCAAAACTGAAAACATGAATATGTACTTAGACATATTTTTATAAATCATATTTCGTTCATGTTTCCAACACAACCAGAATCTAGGGAGTAGGTACCTAAACTTATCAAATACAAAACATGATTAGGTTCAAAAACATTATGGAATAACTGAGTTTGATACAGGTACTCTACTTACATCGAAATGAAGTATCAATCAGGTGTGTGCCCCATTTTGTTAATAAATCTGTGGGATTCAGATTCAGAGTCTGCCACGTTCAAAGCACGAAGATTTTTGACTGGTTGGTTGCTGCTGATAGGTCTGTCTTGGACCTCTCTACATCTGTTTGTCTGTGCTTCCATACACTGACACAGCCAGCAGCGTTCAGAAAATGAGGGATAATAAAAAAAACCTGCAAAATAAACTTTGAATGACTTAGAATTAAACCAAACACTCCGTTCAAAGTCAAACCAAACTGACGAATGAAACAAGTCGTTACGTACGTGCTCGTGGCCTCGTGGGCAGTGCTGCCAACTCGACTACTGCAGATTATGCTAGTGGTGGGTGTTAAAAATAACAAAATAAAAATAAATAGATATTCAAGACAATCTACTCAACACTATCTAGTCCCAAACTAAGCAGAGCTTGTACTATGGGAACCAGATGGCTGATATAATACTTACACACATTTTTTATGTAAATACATAGAATACAATATAATGCCCCAACAGAGAAAAAACAACTGTGTTCACCACAAATATTTGTTCTCGGTGGGGATCGAACCCACGACCTACAGCGCAGAAGACAGAGATCCTACCAACTGAGCCGAGAGGCCAATCAAAAATATGCTATACGTAGTCTTTAAGTCAAAACTGTACTGCATTACTAACTGCCTGTGTCATGTGTGTGTCGATTGGCCTATGCTCCAAGCATAGTTCGTGTAGTTAGCACACAGCACAAAGCAAAAGTAGGTAGGTATTGAATCTCGTTCGTCAGGGTTCCAACCAAAAAGTGAGTAAACTCAGGGAAAGATTCTAAATGGGTGTTTTCACGGATATTTGATTTATTTGTTTTTTTTTTTGTTACCACGTAAACTAATTTGAAAAATTATATCTTAACTTTACTTTCAGATTAGTCCCATAGAAATTTCATCATAATCGGTTCAGCAGTTTTGACGTTGGGTTTTCAAGTTTATATACTCTCTCTCATACAGTTATACGAACCAAGGTTATTTGCCTTGTAGCTGGCAGCATTATTGAGATTTTCGTTGTACCTACGACAAGTGCCTTACAAAGGTGTATCTCGCAGTAACTAGAGAGTTTTTTTAAACTTAACCCACCAATTGACTGAAAGTCGTTAAAATAATAAAACTGAGTAAAATAGACTTTTCTTCCACCAAATTATCTACAAATATTTGCGGACATTCCACGCAACACAATCTAGCCGTAAACTAAGCAAAGCTTGGTAATATGGGAAACAGGTAGCTGAGACCTATATTACCTAAATAGGTATCAAATTTTTGTAGACACTGGTTTGGGTTCTTCGCTTGATCTAAGTAGATACCTACCTACAGGAGAACAGGGCTTATGTGTAGAAGCAAGGGTTCTGCCTTTGAATAGCAACAAGGAGTCATAGAGCGTAGCAAATTTTTTTCAATGGAACAGCTATTAATAGGAATGGTTTATTAAACAGCGCTATGATTCAATAGAAACCTCCCTAGTAAAACACAATGAAACACATAAGTGGGTAGAGTACCTACTTAAGTATTTAGGTAGGTAATGTACAAATCTGCCTACCTACCTTCTTAACTAAAATGTGCCCCCATTTGAGATCCATTTGACCCACGGCCAGGGTTGCTCAGAGAAATAAATCGGCAGCACTAACTATCTTGCCACTTCTATGTACCTACCTATATGCTTGCTTATGCTTATTAGGTACCTTGTATGGGTTGGGTTGATATTTAGCTAGGCAGGTTTAGGGTTAGATTTGTAAATGCTTTGTTTATTTACTGTGTGCTGTACAGATACGTCGTCTGTTTGTGCGTCAATAAAAATATACTCATTCTATTTTACCTACCGATACAATACCTAATATTATTATGGTAGGATAACTAAGAAGTTGAACCTCGCCAAATTACCTAGGATCGTACTTATGTAGGTTTTAAACGTTTGTATAAATATTTACGAAAGTATTATCCGTCGAACATTGCCATATCTACGGTTTCGTTCACAGAATAAGTAAGTCGCTAGATGACGTTATTTCACCATTTGATCAGTCATAACTTGAGCATTATTGAGCGTTTATGTTAAGGCAAATATTGCTAAATTTACGGTTATATTAGCCAAATATGTATGCCGTTATTAGGCTTTTTAAAGTTTGACTATATAATATGTCAAGTATCATCCACCCTATCTTAAGGTGAATATTGTTATATCTACGGTTTCATTTACTGAATATGAAAGTCGTTAAATGAAGTTATTTCACCGTTTGGTTAGTCTTAACTCGATCGTATTTTGCCTTATGATACAAAATATTGCCAAATTTACGGTTAAATTGGCCAAATATGTATGGCGTTATTAGACTTTTTAAACGTTTGATTAAATAGTAACTAAAGTATCATCCGCCCTACCATAAGGTGATTGTTGTCTTATCTACGATTTAATTAACCGAATAAGTAAATAGTTTTATGACGTCATTCACCGTTTGATTAGTCGTAACTTGATCGTATTTCGCCTGATGATAAGACTAATATCACCAAATTTACGGTTATATTGATCAAGTATGCACGTCGTTCTATGACGTAATGTTACCGTTCAATCAGTTGATACTTGAGCATTATATCGCCTTATGATAAGGTAAATATTGCTAAATTTACGGTTAAATTGGTCAAATATGTATGCCGTTATATGACCTTATGTTACCATTTAATTCGTCGTACCCTGAGAATATTTCGCCTTATAAAAGGGCAAATGTGGCCACATTATACCTTCATGTTGCCGAATTCATACGCCGCTGAAAGACTTTGAGTTTACGTTCAATTTTTTCTGACTAAAGTATATTCTGCCTTATTGTAAGGTGAATATTGTCATGCTTAAGATTATTTATGCCACTTTCGAAAGTTTGTTTATGACTTAGGTTTAAGTTTGTTTTGTTTTTATTAAAGCATATATCACCTTAACTTAAGTCAAATTTTGCCTTAATTACGGTGATATTCACCACATATTCAACGTCGTAAATTTAAAACGCTTTCAATAGTCCATTACTGCTGTATTAACAGTGTTAAGTTGGATTCCAAGACTACCTTACGGTAAGTCATTTGCGACGGTTCGTGTTTATCATATGAGACGTACCAGTTTATCGCAAACGAATAGTAAAGTCAAATTAACCGTAAGCGTTTCAAAATCGCCTCGCGTCATTACAATTCAGCCGTCAAAGGTGGAATTCATCTTAGGCCAGAAATCCATTTTTCTCAGTGTATAGTATAGCGTCAACGATATAAACATTTGTCCAAGTTGAAATTGACAAGATTAAAAAAAAGAAAACAATTCTTCGCGTTCCTTGTTTGAAGATGCACACGTAATGAGCGCGAACGACTTTACATGACAAAACATTAGAATATGTTAAATATACATATATTACCATTCAACGCTTTACTTTCCGTGTTAGGCACCCTGAGAAATCTTCCTTATCACCAGGGAAAATCCACTTCCTTCAAAACAAGCGGATATTAGCATAAAATATTGATCTTCAGATAAACCCTCGCTGGATATTGGACCTAATAAGGAGTTTTAACTAATGTAAGGCGATAAGAGTTGGCGCAACTTCCTATGATTATACCTATTACTAGACCCGGTGTTTAATTTTAAGCAGGATCATTAATACTTTAATATGCTTTGTTTTAGAAATCTATGCATTCTCAAGATACGAATAATTTCAAAATAGATTCGTCTTCTTATAGTATCACTGGTTCTTTCAAATCAGTGTGTTGAAAGGATTATAAGTGCGCCTCAGAGAGGCTCCTTTCGTGCATCACATGTTTCGAACTTTTTATATTCAAAATAGATTAGATATATAACATAACACTTTAGCACACAATGAAATGGATAAGAAAGAAGTGAATACAGGGATGACGGCCGATAGAGGAGAACGGAAGAGGAGAACACATTTGGCCGAGCCCACATAAAGTGGGATAAGGGCAGGAAGAGAAAGAAGAAGACTTTACCAGAACTAGGTAAAAAAATACTTAAGTAATGACAAATAGGAAAATTGTGACCTCAATGAATAATCAGTTAGGAAGAGATAAAACGTCTTTAGAATAGGAAAATTCTAAAGACCTCGGACGGGAAGTGACCAGTAGAAACGTGACGCCCCTTGAACGTATCTATAGTCTGTTTTCTACACTATGTCTGGATTAATGACCTACAATCTACAGTATACTGGAGGATTTCAAAGTTATTTTAATACAACTCTCTGATGGAACAAGCATATGGCCCACCTGATGTTAAGTGGTAACCATCGCAAAAGCAAAGCCTCGTAGGTCACGCGCGTCAGAAACTTGCGTCCATCAACTTGAAGCATACAGATGTTCAGCCTCACGTGCCAGTTATTTCAAGATATTATGAGAAATACTTACTAGAAATAATTATAACTTCAATACAGTCATGTGGTTTACGTAAAAGTAATCATTTTTATTTCAGATTTGAAGCTCCTCAATCAAAAGTAACTTGAATGTGGGATGAATATTCTGAGTTATTGTGTTTGCATGGACTTTTTTTTTCTTTTTTATAATATGTAGGTGGACATGTACATGGACTCACAGCTCTGTAAAGCCTAGGAAAAACACCTGCTTTTAATCTACTAAAATTACGTAATATAATTTATAGTAGTGTTAATCTTAAGATATACTTAACTGAATGGGTGCAATGTCTAACGAACTAATATTGGAACAAAGGATTGATAAGATACCATTCAAGGAGGTATAACAAACCAAATGCTTGTTTTTTTTAATTGTTATATATTTATTTACACAAAGAAACTTACAAATAATGAAGTATTTACAAAATGTTCAAAATACAAAAGAAACAATTGAGCTATATGCAGACGATTCAGAGATAGCTCAACTGTACTTTTTAAAATTTCGCGATCTTAAAAAAAATCTAAAGAAAGGTCTGGATAATAAATAAATATACACGTTATATACCCGTGTAATAGATTCAATATAGCTCTGATCTAAATCAGAGCCAGACGGAAGCGTCTGCAAGACGCTGGCAGCATTGCCACGCTGAATAGCAATGCTTGTTAGATGTTTTTGAGGAGCGAATAAAAACGTTGCGCCTTCTAAAGGTCAATTCCCATGGTCCTACGTTTTAATGACATTGCAACACAACACAAACACGAAATGCTACACTTATCCAAAAGTCCCTGAATAATGTACTTACAGATAATTATATGTATTAGGTATGCGTTTCGAAACAAATCTATACAAAGTAAGTAACAATGCAGCAGCAGACACGCCAAACATTTAGTTTGCGTTCTTTGTTTGGTATGAAACGTGCAGTTTTGTGTTATTGCACTTGGGACTAGCTCACACTTAGTGAATCATCTTCGGACCGCTCTGCAGAGGAGATAGAATAAGAATTTGTTCTATTCAATTTTTATAAGGATGCATTCATTAGTTTGTTTTTTACTTTTGCGACACAGTTTTTACTTTTGCAGTTTTCAGTGTTCACTATAAACTATTTAAAGTTCAGTAATCAATAAGTTTGAAATAAGACTTTAGCTACTTACCTACCCTTCACATCCTATATGTAGGTATTGATAGGGGGATAGTGTTATAGCTTCACATAAAGATTCCTTGTGTTGAAAGTATCTACCATACTCATGATACCACAAAACATGAAAAAATGTGTTTTGTCGAAAGACAATAAACCATCACAATTAAAATGAAATGTGTCCTAAAAATGTCTGTAAACGGTTATGCAATATACAGAGCTTAAATATTCGATAATAATTGAACATTTTAAATAGAGCATAATAATTCGAATGTATTAATGAAAGAATGGCGTCCAAGAAATGGGAATAGAAGCGTCGGTCGTCCTGCGGCAAGATGGGTAGACGATTAGCGAACATCGCGGGCAAGACCTTGATGACATTAGCACAGGACTGTCATCAGTGTCACATACATAGAGGCTTATACCCAGCAGTGGGTGAAGTCGGGCTGTGGATGATGTTGATGATAATAATTCAACATTAAAATTCCGAAATTTAGTTAAAACTTCAATATTTTCATTCTGTGTACTCAGGGTGGGTATTATAGTATATGTACATTATAGCATTGAAAATTTGTAAGCTTCAATGATTTCATAGCGTAGTAAGAGACGAGCAACATCGTAAAATCTGATAAAATTAAACAATGACCCATTTACGAACGCTTTTGTCTCGTTTACTTTTTATCAAAGAAAAAGCAATTAGCGGCATCGCTTGCCAAAACACGCTGCTAATGAATTCTAAACTCTATGACGAAGTGAGCAAAGTTCGATGACTTAATCCTTTGTGTTCATTATGCACATCATTCACATTATTGTGCAGTTTATCATTATATCTACTATACATATATAAAAATAAGTCGGGTTTTCCTTCCTGACGCTATAACTCGATAACGGCTGGACCGACTTGGCTGATTTTGGTCTTGAATGATTTGTGGAGGTCCAGAGATGGTTTAAAAGGTTTTTTTTTTTTCAACGGGAACGGTAACGGCGAGCGAAGCCGCGGGCGGCCGCTAGTGTAATATGAAATCTTAATAGTCACATTTCAATATACAGTTGGAGCAAACGAATACTATAGTGGAGACCGCGTTTAGATTAGTAGAGTGATGGAAAAGTCCTGAATAAAAATTAATAAAATTCAGGTGAGATTACGGTCAAAAGCAAGCCTACAATTTGTCACAAAAAAAATCTTCTTCGGAATAAAGCGTTTTTATTTTACCTAGTCTTGTCATAAATTTAACGGGTAGTTATATTGGTACACATTGTATTATAGTACCTATGCAAAGGCTGTCGCACACTAAACAGCGTTTTTAAAACTATGTGCGTACATTTCATGTCAGACAAATTTGCAAAAAACCACTGAACGACCTATCGAACTTTCGTTACGCATGTTTCAAGACTTATGTCGTAAAATCTTGTTTTGTTTTGGCACATGGACTTGCTCATTATCTATGACGTCGCTAACCAGGTAATCGTTACGGTAATTGGTAGGTGCAGTTTTTTCTTTGTTTAAAGTTCGACGTACCTATTACTTTATCGTAATTCCTCGGAACTCTATCTCAACATTATAAATAGTATGACTTGCCAACTTTATGATAAAACTAGGCAAGTAGTAGTAGGTAAGTAGGTAGAGCATTTTCGTCTACTCAACAAAAGTCTAGTGTCGACGCATTAATGTGACCAAGTGCGTAACAATGCTGTTTCAGCGCGCCTTACAGTACAGAAGAAATAATTGCTTAGAGCCTGCTACATCATCATACTAGCACGTGGTTGCTTAAACGGTTGGCACACTTTTGATTTTAGAACAAGTGATTTAAATGTTGCTTGATTTGGCAAAAAATCTGCTCAGGTTTACATTTTGCCGTAATTGTCGATAGTAGATCTATGTCACATAGATCATTCCATCTACTATCGAAAATTTAGCCGTAATTTAGCAAAAAGTTCATGCTCATGCCATTTATATGCAAAACCTGATATCGAAGATGGAAAATATAAATTACTAGTGAAATCCCGCGCGACTTCGTTCGCGTTAAGGTTTTTCCATATAAACTTCAACCCCCGCTGCAGACCTTTAGGGGTTGAATTTCGGGGATTCCTTTCTTAGTGCACCCCTACCCTACACCAGTAATCTACCCTCCAAATTTCATACCTCTAAGACCATTAGTTTGGGCTGCGCGTTGATTGTCAATCAGTCAGTAACGTAAGAGTTTTATATATTTAGATAATCGCACTAGTTACTTTGCTAGAGCAAGACTATGCAATTCGAAATCTAATGCCTGACTTTCATCATGGCTGTCTCGTGTGTTCGCGACACACTGGACTGCTATGAGTCTGGCTCGGTCACATCAGAAACCTGCCGATCCCATACATTTTGACACCTAGTCTCACCTAGCTTTAAGACGTTTCAAATTGATCCTTATGATTCTATTGAATAAATACATAATATTTGACTTTGACTTTATAGAGGTGATCACACTAGAGCAGACGGCTTTTTGTCTCTATCTCTGTCTGACCTATACAACAATGTCTGAGACTGTTGACATCGCTTGTTCGATCGACGTGTTGGTACAATCAAAAATCTCTCGTGCAAATCCTTTTTAAAAAGAATAGCATACCTGTTTCCATCCCATATTGTGAAAGTCCATCAGTACCACAGTGCCTTTGACCTGCGACTCCGGCTCGAGCGTCGCTGCCACGTGGATCAGATAGAACAGCCTGAACAGCTGGTCGGCGGTCACCTTGCTCGGGTCCCATGAACCTGGATCACGAGAATGACTGTCAATGGACGAATTGTGAAGTAGCTTACGACCAGGTTGAGACGGTTGAATAAGATATCTCTACTCAAACTGGGCCATGAGACATCACTAGTCGGGATAGAAAAGATGGTGTCGTATATGTGAACCTAATGATTGTTTTCACTCGCGTCGCTGACACCGTACAGAGCGGTCATTATGTTGAGGTTGCTCGTGAGTTGACCCACTTAATTTCCGCGAGTTTGCGAAATTTAATTCGCAATGGCGCAATCACCCAAGCGCTCCGACACTATCCTGGTGCAGGAATTCCTGGCCTTCGTTCAACAAAAACTGGACGTTATGGACCAGGTTTCTCTGGAACAAATTCTTGTGTCCAGCTTCACCGAGGACCAGATTCTGGAAGCGAAGAGGGTGCTTGCCGACACAGCCGTGACCACTATCCGCTTAATAACTAGGCAGAGAGATGGACGCGGCAAGAAGGACCTGCAGGACATTTTCAAGGTATTCTTAGAAACCGACCCGGATGATGTGCCCACCTACGTAGCACGAGACCTCCACAAGCTGCCCCCCGTGACCTTTGACCATGTCGATGTTACGAGGTTGCTTAAGGACATCATGCTGCTAAGGACTGATGTCACAGATCTTAAGACAAAGTTGGACAATTCGGAGAAAATTATCACCGAATTGAAGACGCAAGTCGAAGGATTGTGCAATAAAAATACCGAAGCAGTGATTTCGCCCGCGTCAGCACGTAACGTATGTGTGCAGCGTGGTGTCACCCGATCCCAAACGTCACCCGTCAGCAGCGCGACATGTGACACCGATGTGCAGGTTATTGACCGCCCGATTGCCCCGGCCGTGCCAACACCGCAGCCTTCGAAGAAACCATCTCTTCCTACTCCGCCAGCTCGTCAACCGGCGAAGAAGAAAAGTTATGCGCAAGCTTCCGGCCAGCCTCAACCATCTCCAGTGCCTTGCGCTGTTTTGAGGCAGAAGGCAGAAACGAAGATCCCCGTAGATACATCAAAGAAAGTCGATAAAGATGGTTTCACACTGGTGGAGAAAAAAGCGAAACCGTCACGAAATAAACGTGGTACCGCGAGCGTCATAGCATCCGAAGCCACTCTGCGTGCTGTGGACCCGACCATCCTCCTTTACCTCTCAAGATTGGACCCGAATACTTCAGGTGATGAGGTCTTTCGCTACGTAAAGGAGAGGATCCGTTTTTGGATTAAGGACCCACCACAAATACAGCTACATCTGCAGCGGCTAGAGCCATCCGGAGTGAGAGACACGGCCTTCAAATCGTACGTGCTCCAGGTGCCTGCGAAGCATGGGGACATGTTTCTCAATTCGGATTTCTGGCCGCCAGGAATCGTCTATCGTCGCTTTAGGGGTGCGCTAACGAAAAAAACCCCTAAGATTTGATTTTGATTAGTAATTTTATTTTATTTTATTTTATGTATGTTAGTCTCTAAGGTATTTATTAACTATGGACCTAAGATGTTTCATTTTTGTAATGTGTGCATTTTATGTTGTCTGAAATAAACGATATTATTATATTATTATTATTATTATTTAGTTTTATCATGCGCACTTGATGTGCGGGCAGGTTTTTCCGCAAGTAGGCCGCTAGCGGGCCCTTTTTGCGTGACCCTTGACACGTGTTGCTCGAACTTTTTTAGGTTCTACAACACGCCGGTTTCCTCACGATGTTTTCCTTCACCGTTTTGAGAGTACTGGCATAGTGCACATACATTTTTCGACAGAAAAACACATTGGTACACGAGTGGGGCATAATGCCACATATATTTTTGGGTTTAATTGAGCTTAATGCTTCACACCCGAATTTGAACCCATGCACGACCTAAGCAGCAAAAAAGCAGCCAAGTGCGAGTCGGACTCGCCCATGAAGGGTTCCGTAGCATCAATTAACATAATATTAAGGTTTTTGTAGTTCGTCGAAAGGTAAATTGCGGTTTACGATTTATGACGTATAAAAAAAAAACTACTGAGTAGATCTCGTTCAAACCAAATATCGTTGGAAGTTTGCATAGTAATGTACAACATATATTTTTTTTGGATTTATCATTCTCTTATTTTAGAAGTTAGAGGGGGGGGGACCAACTTTTTTCTACTTTGGAAGTGTCTCTCGCGCAAACTATTCAGTTTAAAAAAAAACGATATTAGAAACCTCAACATCATTTTTGAAGACCTATCCATAGATACCCCACACATATGGGTTTGATGAAAAAAAAATATTTGAGTTTCAGTTTCAAGTATGGGGACCCCCAAAATTTATAGATTTTTTTCTATTTTTGTGTAAAAACCTTAATGCGGTTCACAGAATACATCTACTCACCAAGTTTCATCAGTCTAGCTTTTATGGTTTCGGAGAAAAATGGCTGTGACACGGCCGGACAGACAGACAGACAGACAGACAGACAGACAGACAGACAGACAGACAGACAGACAGACATGACGAATCTATAAGGGTTCCGTTTTTGCCATTTGGCTACGGAACCCTAAAAAGGCGCTAACACTAGACCACCATAGGTATTAAAAAATATTTTTAATTATTGTTTAGGTTTTAAGGTTGCACGTGAATCACAGACAGCGCACATCTAGCGCGTTGGCGATCAGTGAAACGCTGTCAAATATCACTGTCATATTTGACAGCGTTTCACTGATCGCCATCGCGCTAGATGTGCTCAAGGTTTTACTGTTTCTTTGAGTTAAAAAGTGATAGAAAAGTAAACTTTCCGTGAAAAATAAGCTAGCTGACAGACATGCATCATGTCACGTGACACTTACCACCGACATTGACGATGAGCACGCGGCGTCCCTTGTGGTCGCGGCCCTTCATCACGTTGGCCACTTTGTGCTGGAGGAAAGCTTCTTGCTCGTGCTCCGGTAGTAGACCGTCCAGAAGCGATGCGTTGTCCCGTTTGAACTCTGCCGCTCGACGCATCTGTTGATGTTGGGTTTATGTTAATTAATAAAATAAATGAGGATCTCTACGAAACAATTTCAATTGCAATTTCTAGTAATCAGAACAACTCTTCGTCTTTGTTTGTCGATCTTATGTAAAATACTTACATGACAACGGCTTATGCCTATATATAATTATTTTGATATGTGGACCAAACAGAGTGGCCTTTCAGCTCAGCTGGTATAGTAGCTCTGCCTTCTGCGCCGTAGGTCGTGGGTTCAATCCCCACCGAAAACAAATATTTGCGTGGCGAACACAGATGTTTGTTCTCTGTCTGGGTGTTATATTGTATTCTAACTTCTAAGTATGTATTTACAAAAAAAAGTATTATATCAGCTATCTGCTTCCAAAGCTCTGCTTAGTTTGGGGCTAGATGGTGTTGTGCGAATTGTCTATGATATTTTTTTATTTTAGATTTATACCCAGTACCTTCTTCGGTAAACTTGTACCCAGCTTGAAACCCAAAACACAAAACAACAATACGTTTTAGTATATTATATCCCATTCTACGAGTAAATCAAGTCTATAACTGTAGATTTTTACTTCATAGGCCTAATGACGGTAGGCTTTCAAACACGAGAGAGGCCTATTAAGTTAATTCCCTGTCTCATTACAGAGAAAGGGAAGTCTAGAACAAGTTCCCGCTTTTCATGCGCAAGCTCTTATCAGCTTGTAACGGCTTTCCCAAGTAATGCTATACAATAATTTTCCTGCATAATAATTACATTATAATTAAACGTCTACCGACCTAAGGCAGTTGATCTTGCTTCATATTCATATCTAGATGGCTAGGTGATATTATATAGGTATTGCAGTAAAAGGAATGGCTATTTAGCAAGGCCTAATGGCCTAATTCTAGCATGTATGATTGAAGGCGGATGCGGAAACGATAATTTCAATTAATTGGGTATTTTTTGGCAAAGTCCAACGATAAGCTAAGCATGTGTGATTACAACAATAAAGATCTAAATACATATCATTTATCGGTGTATCGTGAAGTTTTCGTATCCAATATGTTATTGCTGAATATCACATTGATATCAACTGACAATAACTGGTCTCTCAGCTGCCTTAGGTCGTGGGTTCAATCAAAGATCGAACAAATATTTGATGTACAGATGTTTTTTCTCTGTCTGGGGGTTATACTCGTATGTATTCTAGTTATGTTTTTACAAAGAACAGGGATCAATTTTAAAGTATTAAATAAGCTATCTGGTTCCCATTGTACAGTGGGATACAGCTCAAGTTACCTAAAAACAAAGAAAAATGACGCTTACTGCAAGGACATAAGAGCTAGCAGTGTATAGTCTGATGCGTATCCTTGTGTACAAGCTTCATTTGGGGCTAGAAAGAAAGTGGAATTTTCACTATATTTATTTATAGCTACGTAGATAATACATAAGAAAACATTCAAACATTTTTGTAATCTATCTAAGCAGAACAGAGCAAAAGTTATAACAATCATCAAAATATTTAAGAAAAAGAATATTGCAATTTGAAATGGCTCTAGCATTACTGTCTTGTTATGAAAATATCCGAGTTTTATTATGCAGCAAACAATGGATCCATTTCCTCAGCACTTTCGATAATATGGTGTATTACAATGCAATGATGAAAACTACTAGCTGAGTAATTTATTGAACAGGCAAGTGCAGAAGGTCAAGTTGTAGGTAAGTAAGCTAGTGCCTATAGTCCTGACATAGCAGCCGGTCAAGTTGGTTCGAATGGAAGCGCCACTCAGCCCTGCTACTAAATTTTCAGTACGTTTTGTACCGTCAAACACAAAAACTTTCAGAACTGGTCAAATTAAAATTCAAAATTTTATTTAATTAGTTGTATCCTATGGATCGCTTTGTAAAGTCTTAACCTACTGGTTTGTGCGTGCTTATGTAGTAAATAAATAAATGTATATGCCTATGTCTTAGAGTTAGGTGAACCTAATAGGTGCCAGTTCTATACGCGACCGAGCCTAGAAGAAAAGACAGCAAAATACCACTTGGTTCCTTCCGTTTTACTTTTTATGGTTAATCAATGATTACACCACCGTATTAAATATATGAAATCTGGTCTTAATAATAATCTGTGTTCTCCATGTTCTCTTGCCAATGGAAAATAAAGAACAGTCACCGATCAAACTTATAGCAATGTCTGAACTTGAGTAACTTGGGTAAGAGCTTGAGTTTCATACACTTATCTAACTATTCTGTTCTGGGCTGGGCCAGTGCCAAGTTAGCTATTCAAACCACGCACCCCGCTGATGGATGACACGGGGAGACAGTCTGACTATATTCTGTATGTGGTGATCACCTAATTTGCACAAGCGAGCACACTACACAAATAACTATGTGAGCAAACATAATTGAAAACAGATTACGATATGAGGCACGGAATATAAATGACTACTGGTTTGCAACATTTTGTTACTTTCAGCGTTTGGTGCGTGAGAATGTCGACCCAACCACATGCTACATTCACCCTGAGTACCTAAATATTGATGTGTTTAAAAATAAATGTCCACCCGTGCGAAGCCAGGCCAAGCAGGGACAGGCCGTTAGTATAACATAATCATAGGTGAATGATTTCTAAAGCAATATTTTTGCACTGCATGTCGGTAACTCTGGGTCCGACGACGTAAGAGCTACATACGCTTTAACAACATGGCCTGTGAAACATTGCACAGAATCGTTTTCTCAATATGGTGATGGTGCGGTTAGATAACCATGTCATTATACCGTGTAGGAGTAACGACGATAACAATCCTACGTATAATTCAACAAAATTGTCTTAAATTATGTAATTGACACCATTTTATCAAAACTACAATGCTTTATTGTTATAGTCGGTGATGGTTACTACTTAATATCAGGCGGGCGATCTGCTTCTTACAACAACAAAGTACTTATTATAAATAATATATTAAAAATTTACGCTAAACCATGCTAATCTATTGCTCCTCATCTTGTCCGTCACCGGCGCTGCTTTCAGACTTCCTATATTATACTAATTCCTTATTTTTTACATCCTTGTCACGCCTCACATCCATCGCAACATTGGCATTTCAGCAGCGTGCACTCTTCTCTCATCCATCTCTTTCGTTGCCCAACACTCAGATCCATAAAGTACGACAAGTCTTACAGGTACGACATGCGACGCCAAAAAAAAAGTCTTATTGGTAAGTTTTAATTGGGCCACCTCATACTACTCATACTAGGGATTACTATATCGATCAAAAATGAAAATAATTAATCACTAAAATCTATCTCTATTAAGTACCTAATCTATTTAATTCTTGATAAGTCATATAAAAAGAATCATCTATCATTAATTCATAGTTGGATGGCAACATGCAACATTTCTAAAACATCTTATAAAAACTAAAGATTTATAATTATATGGAACAAACGGGTATTTATCGCGATTATCTTTATTATTCGACGTTTCGACCGTGTTACAACAGCCGTGGTTATGGGCATTATGCATAACGATCGGGTTAATTTAAAAAGTGCTACTAAAGATTAAATTTACTAATCTCGAATCATAACCAAAGATAGTTGCAATAGCAGACAGACATAGTAAAATATTTGGGATAAAAATCCAAGCACATTCTGAAAACCATAGCAAAGCCAACGAAGAGGTAAGTAATACAATACGTTCACTTTTCTGCACTCTATGAAAATGAGGTAAATTGACACCGTATTTCAAAATCGACAAAGAATAACTCTGTTACGGTTGTGGATTGATGTATCTTAGCAAGATTTAATTATGATGTTGCAAGCTACAGGCAGCACTAGCAGCTGGTAGTGTTGCAACCGGGCTAGTGCAGGGCAAAGATTGCTAATATCATAGCGAGCACGTATTTTACACCATGCTATCTATAACGGTCAACTTGGATAGGAACTGGTACAATAATCCGTGACTTAACTATACAGGGCGTCCCACGAGTATGCCATATGGAGGGAAAGTACCTTTATTATTGTAGATGGAACATTTTAACAATTTAAACTGTAAAAGTAGTTTTTTTTTTTAAAGAAAATACAATGATTTTATTTTTCTGAACAAAATTTCATATTTCCTTTTATTTCTGACAGTATGTTATTTAGCAAAAAAATATAATTATGATGAAGCCTTTCGATCGGTATGATAAAGATATGATTATTTTTCTCGTGTAAAGGGTTCGATTGCCATGTAATTATTTAAAAATATATGAATGCAGTTTAAATAGATGTTTAAATAAATAATGTCTTCTTTCAATAAAATGTTCCATCTACAATATTAAAGGTACTTTCCCTCCATGTGGCATACCCGTGGGACGCCCTGTATTTTGCCACACTTAACTAAGGTACATATTCTTTGTTACTTAAAATGTGGATAAATTCGTAAAGTGCTTCTAGTTTCAAATCTTTTTGGGTTATTCCACCTATACTCAGACGTACCGTAACGTACTCATTACGTAGGTACATAAGAACGAAAGATTTATGTTCTCTTTGCAACCTAATATGAGTTTGCGAAATAGAAACAGAAATAAACTGGTACGGGCAGCGAAATAGTAAACTGCAGATGTTATAGGCCAATTGGAAAAGTATGAACATACAGTTTTAGAACTATTTAGAACATATTTTTCATTTTTTTTTACTATAGAAACACTAAAAGCGACATGATGTAGTAATAGTGCGCTCAATACTCACAGTCCCTCTTTTCCATCGTATCGCATCCCATACACCCTTTCGATCTTAGCTGGAGTATTATTCATAGTTCAATTACCGGTTGCATTCAGTCATTGGTTTTTTCAAAGCTAAGTATTTACAACCTTTATCATCGTGTTCGCTATCTTAATCCTTATCACTTAAGAGCTGCGGTTAACTGTTATCAATCATAGATAATTAGGTATGTATTAGTTATTTATTGCATTTAAATATCATGTTCACTGCCAACCGCTACGTCACTATCTATTAATCTTTAGGGTTTAATGATTAGCTTATTCTTTTTTTACATGTTTTTAATAACATGTGCATGTTTTCAACGTCTAAGCATTATTTTGACAACCTTCTTCGAGATTAAATCAAAACTGCTGTACTGGTCAAATACGTGCAACTCCGTGCAAGCAGCGGCCGGCAAAAGATGTATGAAAATCCCTGATTGTAGTGTTTTTAGTGATCAGATAAATTACATAGTAAACTCATATCTGTCGTGTAATTTAAAAATGGAACAATGGAACGAATCTTTACGATCTTATAGGTACTCTGAAACATTGGCAACCAAGGAGGTAACTTATCAAAGGTTTTATTTAAATTTCGAACTGCCTTGCAAAATTAAATGCTTTTAGTTTATCAAACCTTTCCATCAGCTTTTGCTAAATGAAAATAATACTAGTTCCAATATATTATATCCCAGCAAAACAACTCCCGGTGAAGCAATCATATTTTCCACAGCTAAGAATTATTATTCATAAGTTTATCAGGCAATGGGATGCACATAAGGCATAGAGATCCGGGTCACAGCGATAAGAGCGGATGAAATAAACACCGTCCGTAGCCGGTCACGTACTCTAGGTACTATGTATGACCTCAGGAGCAGTGCCTAGTAGACAAGCCCAGGTTCAAACGACATTGGAGACAGTTTTGGTAAGCAGACTCGGTACTGACCTTTATCTAAAGTCAGTAGGTAAGTGACCGATATTGAAATATAGTGATAACTTTGCAGAGATAAGTTTTTTAGCAAGAGCTGCACGATTAAACTGTGATGGAACAGGCAAACTGCTGCCAACACATTGAGATTAAAATACTAGGGGTATAGTTTGAGCGCCCATGTGATTGGGGACTTATTTAAAAAAAAATTATGCTACATGTTTTTAGAAAATTTGATGAATAAAATTATGTAGTAGATGGATATGGATGGAGTGCTTGATACTCGTATAATTGCAAATATGAATACCTAAATCAATCAAAAATGTAGGTAATATTTTTGTTCTCAGTCAAGCTAGAGTATTTACCTCAGCGATATTTAGGTAGTTGTGGAATAATAATAATAAATAATAAATAAATATTGTGGACAATTTACACAACACTACCCAGCCCCAAACTAAGCAGAGCTTGTAATATGGGAACCAGAGAGCTGACATTATAATACATGAATATTTTTTTTTGTAAATACATACTTAGATTACAATATAACACCCAGACAGAGAACAAACATTTATGTTCACCACACAAATATTTGTTCTCGGTGGGGATCGAACCCACGACCTACGGCGCAGAAAGCAGAGCTACTACCAACTAATAATCAAGTAAACAAAGCTAACATTGAAGGTAGAGTATGCTTTTAAGGTCAATTCGCGTATAACTTGTCTACCAGAATTCTGAAGAATGGAGTCATGATTTCTGACCAATTTTAAATATATTGTTGATGTTGCAAGAATTTGGCCAACCTAATGGTAAGGGGTAACTATCGCATTGCCTCGTAGGTCACGCACGATACACTGACCTGCGTCCATCAAGTTGAGGCATAAAGATATTCAGCCTCACGTGCCAGGAATTCCAACGGCACCCATACTCTTCAAACCGAAACACAGCAAGAAAGCTGATGGCAGAAATAGGCATGGTGGTACTACTTCTCCGAACGAGCCCTTCACAAAGAGCTCTACTACTACTATCTTATACAGTGCTTGATAATGGTAGTACACGCAGTAATAGCTACTCTTCGGCTATGTGCTAAAATAATCGATCGCAACAATAGTATTCTCTATGAGCCTGTTATGTTATGCATAATAAGTGAATAAGTTATTTGCTTAGTTTTACTACGACGTTTGATTGAATAACAATACCAATCATCATTCATTAATCCGTGACTGTTGTTGGAATAGTTTAACTGTCTAATTAACCATAACATACATTTGTTTTTAGTGAGTCGGATTGTGGAACTGTTTATGTATAACTAGATCATGAACGCGCCCTTTGGACAATAGCTTACGTATAGTAATCCACTCCAAGGTTTCATCATTTTGAATTAATCGATTGCCTGTGTTGTACGATTTACCTAGTCGCATTGTTTTTACAGAACAACATCAGACAGCGGTACACGCGATTAAGGCAACACATTTTGCTTATGCGGTAGGTACGCTATAATAGATGAAAAAAACAGCGAAGATCCACAAGATGTATTACGCGTTTTATGTCTGATGAACGTAATTAGCAACCCACACAGTTAATTCACAGGTTTAAGAAGTCACGGTAAAGCAAGACTCTCAAGACGATGAAGCAATCGTCCTCTCGGCAAGTTTCGGCAAGTTTTATCATGCGCACTTGAAGTGCGGGCAGGTTTTTCCGCAAGTAGGCCGCTGGTGGGCCCTTTTTGCGTGACCCTTAACACGTGTATCTCGAACAATTAGCAAATTGTAATGTCTACGTTGTGAATGTTTTCTACAACTCAGCACTGAATTTAAATAAGCTTAATAATAACATAAGATTGATTACTAAACTCTATGATAATTGTGTATTTATTGAAACAAATTTTGATAACCTTGCATATAAAATAGTACACAACATAAATTCAACTCATTACAAAAACACGTTTCTTACTTTTCAATGGGTTAAAAGAGCCGTATCATTAAAAAATCATCCAAGGCATGCCGATGCACTGCCGAAAAGAGGCACGATCCCGTTCTACTTTCAAAAGCCTGTGGAGAACCAAAAACCGAAACAAATTTTACTCGAGGAGTGTCCTTTAAAGCCAAAGCGAGGACTCATTACTTCTTACTTCCCAATCATTCCAAAGGGAGTGAACCACGCAAGTAATAAAATAGAAATGCAGGGGACATTTTTTCGTGCCTATAAATAAAAAGTCAACTTTCACCGTACTCCACCAAAATATATCAGGAGCTTTAAACAAAATACCGGATCTAGAGCTAATGTTAGATGAGCTGAAGCTTTCTCATGTTGACATCTCGGTTATCTGCTTAAGTGAACATTTCATAATAAGAGGAGAGGAACATTACCTTCAACTTAATAACTATAGCCTTAAGGCTATATACACTAGGATTGATAAACGTAGGGGGGGTACTTGTATATTAGCTATGAAAGATTTAGACTGTGTTGAACTAAACATTTTTAATGATTTGGCTATTAGTAATCACTTTGAAATTTATGCCATAGAGATCAAACACCTTAAAACGATTATAATCAGTTTATACAGGATTCCTAATTCTAATATAGAATTTTTTTATGAAAGACTACAAATTGTTTTAGAGCGTCTTAAAAATAAAAATTGTAAACTCATAATTTCTGGTGATTTTAATATAGATATCTTGATAAAATCTACTAAATCTGTAAAATTTTTGGATTTACTATCGAATCATGGATTGCAATGTCATATCCGTGAGCCAACCCGTAAACTAGCTTGTATTGATAATATTATGAGCAACATAGCAAACGTTACTGGAAAGACGTACAATTTTCACCTTTCTGATCATAATACGGCTCAAGTAATAACATTTGAAGTTTCTTCATCTAATAAAAAAAATGATTGCTATTACATTTCCGTGAACGATGAATCCTGTGAGAATAAACGTAAGTTTACAAGTTGCTTTGAAAAGCTAAGCTTTTCGGATGTTTATGAAAATTCATCCGCTGATGAGGCTTTCAATACTTTCACGATTTGTTATCTTTGTTTTACAATCTATGCTTTACTCTTGTCAAAATAAAGAAGATTGTAAAAACCCAGAAACTTAAATGGATCACAAAGGGTGTTAAAATAAGTTGTAAAAAAAAAAGGAACCTCAGATATAACTATTATTTAAAAAAAAGCAATGAATGTAAAATTAAATATATTAAATATTCGAAGCTGCTCAGACAATGCATAAATAAATTACAATCAATATCAAATAAAAAATATATAGAAGGTGCTAAAAATTTAGGGAAAGCAACATGGAATATCGTAAACAATGAGATAGGGACCCTAAAAACTAAGCAATACATTGATAAAATTGACGTCAAGGACGTTATTTTGACATCTGGTCGTGACATTTCGAATTCTTTTAATAATTTTTTCATTGACATCACTAAATGTAACAATACGATTAATAATAACAATAACAATAATGACATAAATTTAAACATTAATACAACCCGAAACGTTAAAACTGTATGTGACAGCCTATTTTTGGAACCAACTTGTCCAGATGAAGTGTTCAAAATAATAAAATCTTTAAAAAATAAAAAATCGGTAGGTTACGACTGTATTTCTACTGCATTGCTAAAATCTATTAGTCAATACATTGCGGAACCCTTGGCTTATCTCATTAATTTATCCTTGGAACAAGGGCTATTTCCTGAGAGGCTAAAAATATCGACTATAAAGCCTCTTCATAAAAAAGGTCCAAAACATGACTTAGATAACTATAGACCCATTTCTTTAGTGCCGATACTTTCCAAAGTTTTTGAAAAGATTATGTATAAAAGGCTACTTACGTTTTTGGACAAACATGACATCTTGGTCAATAATCAGCATGGCTTTAGAAAGGGAATGTCAACAAGTCTAGCTACATTTAAGCTGACAAAAAATATTTTAGAAAGCCTCAACCAAAAGATAACTCCATCAGCTCTACTGTTAGATCTGAGTAAGGCGTTTGACTTTGTAGATCATAAGATTCTATTAGCCAAATTGAGCAAATATGGAGTGAGAGGTCCTGCTGAAAACTGGTTTTGCTCCTATTTGAGAAATAGAAAGCAGTTTACCAGAGTAACTAAATTGAATAATAGAACTTTGGAAAATTTTGACTCCGATGTAAGGATCAACCCTAGTGGTGTTCCGCAGGGTAGTATTTTAGGACCGCTATTGTTCCTTTTATATATTAATGACTTACCACAAGTAATTGACCATGACTGTATAATGTTTGCTGATGATACAACTGTAATAATTAAATGCGATGACATAAATAACTATGAACATGTGATAAATAAAGTTTTAAACGACATAATTTCTTGGCTTGACATAAATAAACTTAAACTTAATGTTTCAAAAACAAAAATAATTACTTTTAAAACTTATAATAAGCAACCTCTAACTCTAAATGTCCTGGTTGATGGACAAGCCATTGAGCAGGTGTCTGAGTCCAAATTTTTAGGGATTACGATTGATGAACATCTGTCTTGGAAATGTCATGTGCATAACATATGTGTCAAAATTAATAGGTTTGTGTTTGCTCTCAATAAGCTAAAAAATTGTACGTCCAGACAGACAGCTTTAATGGTGTATCATGCCTATATATGCTCAGTTATTCGATATGGCATTGTAGTTTGGGGTAATTCCACTGAAATACTGAGAGTCTTTGTGGCCCAAAAGAAATGTATTCGTGCAGTATTTGGTTTGAGATGGACTGAATCCTGTAAACCAATATTTAGAGGTCAAAAACTTTTAACAGTCCCATGCTTATACATATACGAAGTTGCAAAATTTATAAAACAAAATGACATTCTGTTTGAAGCCAATTGCAACTCAAACAAAAGAGTTGCAACAATTGTTCAGCTTAAAATGCCAGTGCCTAAGCTGGAAACATTTAGGAAAAATTGTGTTTACATGGCCCCTCTGATCTATAACTCCTTACCAAAAAACATAATAGATCTCCCTTATAATAAGTTTTGTGCTGAGTTGGAAAATTGGTTAATAGAAGAAAGCTTTTACACTATTACAGACTTTCTAAAAAAGGGTTCGTGTCGTTTTTACAAATATTAAAACTTCCATGTTAGTGTAATATTCTCATCAATTTGACATGTCCACTTCAGTTTTATTATTATTTTTGTATAGGTACCTAGAATAACTTTTGATTTGACATGCCTACAATTATATTTTTGACAATTTTAATATTATTATAATGTAGGTAAATAAGTAACTTCTCTAAATTAGAAATTTTTGCACACCGAAATGGTAAAAATATGTGATACACTTTACACTTGACATCTATGTACTTTCCACCATGTTTTTATGCAAATAAACGTATGAAATGAAATGAAATGAAATGAACTTTTTTAGGTTACACAACACGCCGGTTTCCTCACGAAGTTTTCCTTCACCGTTTTGAGAGAACTGGCATAGTGCACATAAATTTTGCGACAGAAAAACTCATTGGTACACGAGTGGATTTGAACCCACGACCTTCAGATCGGAAGGCGGGGCCACTACCACTAGACCACCAGTGCTCTCCTCAATCGTCCTCTAGATATACAGTCAAAGAACGCTGTAAACTGTAAAGTACCGTCATAATTTCGCAATCCACGGGTGAAACGTACGACTAAAGTAGAGAACAAACCCATCAATCATTGAAGCTGTCGATGTGGTATGCAAACCGTATTCCTGAAGCTAAATGTAAACACTAAATACACAACACGACACGTGCTCGATGCGGTAAAGAAAATGATCGTCAAAAAACCGGGAAAACGAAGCCGAATAATAAACACTTGCATAAAGACTGCATTATAGTATTTTTTCAAAAACAAAGATTAATGAACTTGTGGTTCTTTTGGCAAAAAGAAATAGAGGAATCCTACACTATATACCTAATTGAAAAAGACTCTGCACATACATTTTAATTCAATGAGTTACTTGATGAGTAACAACCAAATTAATTTACGATAGTTACGTCATTGCTAAACCTTGAAAGACTGTTTTCACCAATATTGAAGGCGCTATGATATAGCAAGGAACTTGTAAGGTACCGGTTTTACCTACAAGTATTCCACGTGGGACCTAAGTACCTAAACCTACTAATGTCATGTACAAATAAAACATCGATTTTATTAACCATAAGTGCATGTTATGTTATGCAATATGTATTATGTATTATCTTAGATAGAAACAAGTAGGTACTTATCCATTTATGATTTGATGACATTCTTCTTAGTCTAAAAAAAATAGTAAAGAGGCCTGTGCATCTATTGTAGATGATTTATACATAGTGTCTGGGGCAACAGTTTTTTTTCATGCCCGGGACGCTAAAAGTCCTATCCCAGGCTAGTGCCTGGATTTTTAGATGGAGTAGGCTTATTGCCCTACAGCCAAGTCGGCCTAAACCACAGGAAATACATACAAGTAGGTACACAGAATTTGAATATGGAATAATTGGTGTTTATACAAACTTACCTTGTGACGTCTGACCATAATTATACAAACCTTGCTTTCGAAGAGATTTATAATAATTAATTTGCTATTTATTCTACGTTGTACGCTTCTTTGTGCCCAGTTCAAAGAGTGGACGACAAAGTGAATAAAATAGCAACTTGATTTATTTATTATAGATCTCGAGGATGCAAGGTGTAGTATAATGGAGATCATCCATTTAAAAAAAGTAAGTTGTGGAAGAGATACTAAATAGTATACCTACAAGGTTGATACCACAGATGGGATTTCCTTTATAGGCACCATTTTCAAGCTATGTACCAAAAATCTATTATATGAGCAGTAGTTTAGACGCAAATGACTTTTAAGTTTTTGCCCCTTTTGAACACGATTTATCTTTTCTAATAGCTGATTATGTCTAATACGCATAGGTCATGCACCTCACTACAAATCTGAGTATAACCTCCATCAGGTACCTATCATTTGCGACTAAACTACTGCTCTTATTAAATTGATTTTTGGTACAGAGCTTAAAAGTGGTGGCTAGTATAAAGGTAACCCCATCAGTCGTATGCACCCTGTATAATTCGATCGGGAATCAATCGTTGTTCAATGTACCACGAAAATAATATCGATTCTAGTCAAACGATGGTATCATTGCATTCATGTTTATGTTATAGGTTCTCATAAAATTCCCATAAACATTGTATTGCAGTTCATATTCAATTAAAACTGGTTAATTTATACCTACTTGGCATTGATCAACGGTTGTTATGGCAGAGATATGGTAATAGGGTATGAGCATTTGTAAACAAACCGGAGGCGATTCTCTATGTTTGTTTACTTCACAATTGGCTTAAAACAGGTTGTACTAGTTTACCAGAGTAAAAACAAAAGTAATAATTAAAACAGGAGAGCATTAATTTCATTTCATGTGCCTTATTTTCTATTCAAGTTCGTTCGTTGATTTTGTACCGTCTTGTTCGGTTCGATTATTCGGTTCGAAGTTCAAAATTTGGTCGATGACCCCTAAGGTGTGCTTCTTCTTAGGGGGCGTCCATAAATTACGTGAGATGTTTAAGGGGGGGAGGGAGTCGAGTCAAATCTCATCTAATCTTACGTTGGGGAGAGGGGGGGTATCGGTAAATATCACGCAATTTTTTTTCGGATTGAAACAAAAAAAAATCATGCTATTTTAATACCCGTCCTTTTTAGCGCCACTGTCTTAACTAGTCGTAAATAAAAGCACGAAGAATTTTTTTTTTCTTTTTACAAAACAATCCAGCGCTTTTCGGTAAGAAACCCACATTTTGAAAAATCTCACGTGAGATTGGGGGATGGGGGCGGGGGTTGAATAAAATCTCACGACATCTCACCAGGGGGAGAGAGAGGGACAGAAAGTTTAAAAAAACACCTCACGTAATTTATGGACGCCCCCTTATCGTGTCACTGATTCTTTCGAATCAAGTGTGGTGAAAGGATTTTAAGGTGTGCTAAATTTTAACTATTTGATACTCTTCGTTTCTTCGATTAACATCGAAAATTCTTGTATCAAACTGATTGAGTGATTTCTCATTTTTTTTATTCTCATGTGTAAATACAGGATGTCTATCGCCATTCATCAAGCATAAACTTTCCTTTCGCTATCTGGCCGTCAATTATCCCAGTTTATCGGTTATCCGACCGGGAGGCAATAATGTACGACCCGTTATTGCACAGCAGGATAATGTACAGCAGGTTAATGTACACACCGTTATTACGATGCCAGGGTTTGGATTAACGGGGCGTACAATAAAAGGTCGCGAAATAACATGCTGTACAATGTCGTCACGTGTTGTTATTGTACGCCCCGTTATTACGATGCCAGTTAAGCCTCGTGCACACTGTAGCAATTCAAATTTTTGCTGTTTTGTTCTGGCAGCGGATACTTGTACTTGTCCTTGAGACTTTAGAGGGCGGATCCGACTTGGATAGGTTAGGTTATGTTAGAACATATAAATAACGCACAAGGCGAGCGAGCAAAGCGAGCGTGCCGTGGCAGCGGCCGCCGCAGTGCCAGAAAATATTTTTTTACATTTACCCCAAAGGGGCTATTCTCTGCAGGAGCGGTATCCATTGCTTACAAAAAATAAGAAATAATTGAATTGCCTCAGTGTGCACGGGCCCTAATGGCATCCAATTAACATGCTGTACAATAACATCACGTGACAATTTTGTGCACCCAGTTAATTCGCAGCCAGTTATTGTACGGCAGGTTAAAACGAATCCAAAAAATGAAAAAAGGTTTCGTTTTAACATGGTGTACAATAACATGCTGTACAATAACTGGACGTACATTAACCGGACCCATCCGCCCTCAACACATTTCTAATAGTTTCCGTTGGGCACAACAGCAGATAGCTCAGTGCGCTCTGACGGTTATGATAACAAGTGCCCTTTGACATGACGGACCGAGTTATCTCTCCTGACGACAACGATATGTTTGTTTTGTTTCAAACTAAACTAAAGAAAAATTATACAGCGACGAGATACAGCCGATTTTTTTTTTGTTTTTATCTCTCAATCGAGGGGCGGGGACGATATAAAATATTGAATAAGTTCCAAAAACAATTAATTGATTCAGGCGTGACTTTGCGTAATTCCATTGTTAAACATAAAACTTCTTCATATCGTGTTGATTTTTCACTATATAACTTTTACAAAGTAGGGGTCTACCGATAATAGCACTTGCTGAAACTAACTAACATAAAACTAGAACAAATAAATACTAAATAAGTACTAAATATTTGTTCTTGTTTAGGTTTCCAAAAACAAATAGCCAATTTAGTACTTTTTAGAAAGATCGGCGCAGTGTGTAGATACAGTTAGTGTGGTGTGTCGTAATATGAACGCGGACATTTCTAATTCTGAAGACCAAGTGAGGGTAGTTGCAAATGAAACTGCCACCGCTTCTCGACAGTAACTCCAATGAACTCCAGTCAACCCGTGACCACGGCTGTTGCAACACAGCCGAAACGTCGGGAATTAATAAAGGTAATCGCGATTAAAAACCCGTTTATTCCATATAATTAGCCAATTTAGTGTTATTTAGAACAATAAGAGCAGCCTCTACTTCCAACTGTTTGTAATACGTCCAAGGATCAAATATCTTATCAGGGTGTGCATATACATATAGTTAATACATACGTTTCAGTATAGAAATAAAGTTATTGCCCATTTGATGTGGAAGAACGCCTTTTCTGTATACTTTAAATATTTTCAAGCCCCTAATATATTTTCCACTTGTGCAACGCTTGTCTTGTAAGTATGCATAAATGTAAACATGTAAGGTCATATATCTTATTGTGCACACAAATAATTTATTAAAGATTAATGTGATCCTAGATGCTTAGATTAGCTCGTGGCCCATTATGCAATCTCAGAGCTCTCACATTTGTTTAAGACGGTCATTTTTCATTTTATTTATTTATTTATTGCATACAGACATGTTACATTTATATAAGTTTAGGTATTTTTTTAATTTATTGGTATTTTTCTTAGCTAAGGTTTTATGATCCCCCAATCCCAGTAATTATTTAATTTTAAGGATTAGTGTGTTTATTTTTAAAATGTGATAATATGCTGGTATTTTAATAGGTAATATGTTTTTAATGGCAGCCAGAACAAATGACACTTGTTAAAAAAACATGCACCTGCCGGTAAAGAACCAACTTGAGTAGATAAGTGTTTTGGCTGAAGTGTGTTTACTAGTTTTTGACATAATAATGCCTGTTTAACTGATACCTTTGCAGCGGAAAACTTTTTTGGCCAAAGTTCAGATTTTAGAATAACGACACTTTAATTGGCAGAAATATCACTAGCACGTTTTAAGAGTTTCAGTAAACAGGTTACTTTTTAAAAACGATACTGTGTTCAATGGTTTTATAAGTATTTACATTTGTAACGACGGAGAGTGGTGTCATGAAAGACCAGCGCACACGCTACATAGGGCATTTATGTTTAGTGGTTTCTTAAGTCATTGTTCCTTGTAGTAGAGCTTTTTGTGAAGGTCTCGTCCGGGAAAGTACTAACCACCATGCCTTTTTCTGCCGTGAAGCAGCATTGCTGTGTTACGTTTTGAAGGGTGTGGGTGTCGGTGAAACTACTGACAAGTGCGGCACGTTCCGGACGTGCGTGACCTACGAAGCAATGTTCTGTTATGGAGATACACTGAACATCAGGTGTGCAGAATACTTGTAGTAAAAAAAAATGTTTATACAATTCTTATGTGGCATCAGAATAGGAAGTGGAAGAAGAAAACCTGTTGTGCCGACCCCACTTAGCGTGGGAAAGGCAGGAAGATGATGATGATGATGTGGCATCATACATACATACATACATACATAAAATCACGCCTTATTCCCATGGGGGTAGGCAGAGAAAATCTCTCCCTTGTGGCATCAAATCAAATATAATATAATACTAGCTGTGCCCGCGACTTCGTCCGCGTGGAATAGCGTCTTTGAGTAGTCACATTAAAAAGTAGCCTATATCCTTCCTCAGGCTCTACAGCTCTACACTATAATATGTTGTGTACCAAATTTCATTTAAATCGATTCAGTAGTTTTGGCGTAAAAGCCCGACAAACAGTCAGACAGAGTTATAAACGCATTTATAATATTAATAAGGATAATAACTTTTGATTAAGTAGATTATAATCTTTGTTTTACCATGTTGTCATTACAAGCGAGGTCTAGGACGCTCCAAGTGGCTACTTAACTCGTAAAATGTTCCTAATAGGTGTTGCCGAAACGTCCACTGTGCGTTGCGTAAAGTTAGTAGGCTGTAACAAATATGACTTGCATGCTCAACGCATATACGAAGGATTGCATTCCATATTTTAATATTAAAGAGAATTCTAGCGGCTTGTGATTACTTGTACTACGATATGAGTATAATGGGCTGCTTTCTTTAATTTTATGTTTATTTTATTTTACTAAACAAAGTGGTCGTCATTATTAAAATCGGTCAAAAGATAAACAAATGCTTTCTATTGTCATCACTCTCTTACTAAAGGATATTCTTCTTCTTATCGTGTCACTTGATTATTTCGAACCAAGTGTGATGAAAGGATTTTAAATGCACCTCAAAGAGGCTCCTATCGTGCACTTGACACATATTTTTGAACTTTTTAGGTTCTACGATATGCCGGTTTCCTCACGATGTTTTCTCACCGTTTGAGAGCACTGGCATGGAGTAGGTACATATTTTTTTAGGCAGAAAAACTCATTTGTACACGACTGGATTTGAACACATGACCATAGGATCGGAAGGCAGGGCCGCTACCACTAGGCCACCAGCGCTCTCACTAAAAGATATTGACCGGGAGTTACGGGTAGGGGGAAATCATAGCCCTCCTTTTTGCTTTGTGTCGTAGGCGAGTAAAAACACACATTAGTTAGACCAATTAAAATGCAGTAAAGTTATTAGTTTTCATTGAACATTAACAGTAGGTCAGCCTGATTAAATTCCGTTTGGTAATTTCTTTCAAATCGAACAATTGAGATTTCTGCAATACATAAACATACTCTTCAGTAGCTACTCTAGCGCTTGGGTTGCAGTATTGTTTTACTATTGCCATCTGATGCTGCACTTATGTATGTCAATAAGAATATGATTCCTTGTGGACAAACATCTATTATAATATACCTTAGTTCAGCTTCAATTACGTAATTCGGTATGTGAGACAGAAGCCTCCTAGACTAGATATAGGTATTATACTTGTAATTATAGCACTTTGGAAACGTTTTTACATAGCATACGAAATCGACCATAAACAATTGTGGACACGGAGGAAAAATTGCGAAACGAAGAGAAGTCTCATAGATTCTATAATAGGGCATGTCCACACAGCGATATTTCACTGAGAGGTTTTAATTCTTGCGTATAATATTCCGCAATTGGAGTTACACCAAGTAGGCAAAAACCCCACCGACCAAAAATCTCACCGTATCGCGTTCAATTTGCATCAAATCACAGATTTTATTCCCGCGCGATTTTTTTATCGCTGGTACGGCTACTTCAATAAGATTCAATGTGTTACAGAATTGCAAAAAAATACCTCGCGGTGAAATATCGCTGTGAGGCCGGTCCCTTAAAATATTTTTGGTATTAAAAAATTACTTACGAGTGCCAGCGCGCTCTCCGGGTACCATTTGCAAGGCCTGAGGAAGATCGTCAGTAGCTCATCGTCATCTCCATAGTACAGGTCCTTGGTTTCCTTCAGCAGCTCGCGTAGTCTCTCCAGAGCCTCTCGGACTCTCTCGGGAGTCTCTCTGAGCTCGGTCTCAGCGACCGCCTTTGTATCGGGAGATAGCTCCAAGCTTCGCTCCAATCTGAAGTCGCCCGAACTCATTTTGATAGCTCACTTCCTGTGAAATACAGCATTGATAAGTGGCAATTTTAAATAAACTGCCATTTAATATACAATTTTAATTAATCCGCATTGTTGTGCTTTGTGCGCCTTACATTATTAACCCTTATTCTTATTTCTGAAAACTCAACGGCTCTATAAAATATTCTTGTCACTTTCTCTAGCATGTCAATAAAAAGAGATGGCGACAGACTCTCCCAATTCAAATATTCGAGCGCTCAACGATCAAAACGAATAAGAGGGTAAGTAAATAATTGAGAAAACAATAATGCTAAAAAGTAAAGCCATATTTAATAACCAATATAGGTACACTTAGTTAGAGCATAGTCTGCCATATCAAGTAGATGTGTATGAATGAAATGAATCTTTCTTATTCCTAGTAATTTTTGTATTTTATTTTGTAAGTCTCTAAGGTATTTGTTAACTATGCACCTAAGATGTTTCATTATTGTAATGTGCATTTTATAGTTAATAATTATTAATAACTCTAGCCTAGGCGTGTCAAGCTAGATAACTTAGATTCAGTAAGCAGTGCCTATCGCGGAGTGGATTGACCTTGATACACCGACGATCTATAAGGAATTGATACGACTAATTAAAGTCCAAGTACATCCTATCTATAACATTGCACGGTCATCAGAAAGATAGGCACTTTGTAACCTAAGTCAATAAATCAGAACCTAGGTTGCGTTCATATTACTTAAACCTGATTAAGCATTATAAATCAATAAATAAATATTGTGAAGAATCCACACAACACTATTTAGCCCCAAATTAAGCAGAGCTTGTACAATGGGAACCCGATAGCTGATATAATACTTGTATAATATTTTATTGTTTGAATACAATATACGAGTAAGACCCAGACAGAGAACATATTGGTTCTCAGTGGGGATCGAACCCACGACCTACAGCGCAGAACTAAGAACATAAGATATGAGATTTAAAAAATATTAATGCGAAACTCATTTGGAGTCGGAAAATCAACGTCAATTCAAAGACATTCCGATTCCATCAGGCTCAGGTAAAAATCGTCAAACAATCACAAATGACCTTAACCTTACCACATGCAATGCAACCATTAGCCAACCAAAAATGTAGAGCTAAGTCAAGATAGAGCTTTAGTTTTCAGTTCAAACAAAGCTCAAAAAAATATATTTCAGCTATAAACCGATAACAATTTTTGGTTAGGTACGTACTTCTCACATTTGACCGATCTTTATTGGGCCGATAGATTTTTAACCGACTTCAAATAAACAAGGAAGAACTTCGTAATTTTATGAGCCGATTAAGTAAATTTTTTCAAGTTTTTGAAACTTATATTATTTTTACAAATATAATAACATGTATTTATTAATATACCTAAAGAAATTATAAATGTAGAGTCTCATTCAGTATGTAAGTAATTTGTCTTCTAGGCTTGGTCGCGTGGAACTGGCATCTAGACTCACTTAGCTAACGTTTCAAAGTAATCCTTGCGATTCTACTGAATAAATAAACTTTTGATTTTTATTTTTTATTTTGTCCATCTACGGGAATCCTACGACATTGAGTGCAAGGTGAAGTATTTAAGATTCGTAGGATTTGTTTGCTAATTTATTAAAGCAGTACTCGTAGCATGTAATAATCAAACATTAAATAATACAGTAGCCTTCATAAAACGTTCTTTATACGGTTCTAAAAGCTTAGCAAATATCCAATTTAGTAGGACATTTTATCGGTCATCTACAGAAAATAAAGACAATAGCTAACATGTAGATAAATAAGTATGACTTATCGCTTTCAACACAAAAGGATTAGGTATTTTTAGTTTTATTATTAATATATTTTTATCTCCATTCGTCGTCATTCGGTGCGGTAATCTTTTTTGGGCATCTAGTAGGTACCTATGTCCCACTTGTTGTTAAGTGGTAACCATCGCCTATAACAAAGCATTGAAACGTAGGTCACGCACGTCAGGAACGTGCCTTACGATACACCGCCCTACGTCCATCAACCTGAGGTATAAAGATGTTCAGCCTCACGGTAGAAATAGGCATGGTGATAGTAGTTCCCCGAACGAGCCCTTCGCAAAGAGCTCTAAGTTTGGCAAGTTTTATCATGCGCACTCAGCGCACTTGATGTGCGGGCAGGTTTTTCCGCAAGTAGGCCGCTGGTGGGCCCTTTTTGCGTGAACCTTGACGCGTGTTGCTCGAACTTTTTTAGGTTCTACAACACTCCGGTTTCCTCACGATGTTTTCCTTCACCGTTTTTGAGAGTACTGGCATAGTGCACATAAATTTTTCGTCAGAAAAACTCATTGGTACACGAGTGGATTTGAACGCAAAGAGCTCTACTAAGTACTACTAAAAAGTGCATTATTCTATAGCATCGAAGAAGGAAGATGCTAGGTGTTAGTGAATCTGTGGCGCTGGCCACAAGTTATACGAGGCAAGGACTTGTTGTGGATTCCGGACACGACGAGAGTTTACCGGCGCACGTGCAGCGGTCATGATTGACAACATCACTCGCCAACTTGCACAAAACATCTTTAAATTATTTACCTACTCAGTATGTATTTTAGTGAATTTTTTAAAGAACTTTAACGAAGAACTAATTTATCAGAAACTCCATGGTCATATTATAACCATTTATAATATGATCATGGGTTTTCTGATAAAGTAATGCGAATAATAAGAAGAAAGCAACACATTTTTAAAATAATTTTAGAATCCCACTGCTGGGCAAATAATTTCCTCTAACACTTCCAGTTTCGCATAATCGAGCTTCCTCGCTACCATCTCCTTTCAAAGGCTTCAAGATCGTCCTGGGGCCTTATTCTCGGGCCGACCGAGATTTACAATGTCCCTTAAAAACACATTGGCATATCACAATCCCGCACTTTTTCTACGTTTTCTGTATATCGTAGCTGTCGAGGCTTTTACGATGAGGTCGTTGATGAATAACTCAAGGAAATCTGCCATTCTCTCTTCGAAAAGAAGCAATAAGATAAAATTGCAAAATGATCGAGATCGGCCCGAGAATTAGGCCCTTGAATAACACTTTTGCATTTTCAAGTCTTTTATTTATTTACATAATTAAGAGAAGTACCTACTTAACATAAGCACTTCAATAAACTCTTAATACTTGCATGCTTCTGTGGACGGACTGTATCGTCCATTACTTATAAACGATACCTTACATGAAGTGGATAATGTCGTATCGATGGATAGTTATTGTTTTATCTGCACTTATCTACAGTTCAATCACCGGCCGCGTGTCTAGCTACTGTGTCAGTGCTCTAAATAAAACGCTGACAGTTTACTTCTAAAATAGAGAAACTATTACCTACCTACAGTCTGTACTACAGATCTATCAAATGCTGAGTGTATCGCGTGTAAGCATAATCTATGACGCGGTCGCCTGTTGGATGGGTGACCGGTAACGGCATTCGATTCCGTCCTTCAGAGCGGGTAGAAATTATTATTAGTACACATTTGAACCTTTAGAACACATTTGATGTAATTTTGAATTTAATTCATTCGACTCCTAATGAAACTAACTAGTACAGAAAAATAGTTCTTTAGCCAAGAAGTTTTAAATATTTTCTCAACTTGCCTTACCTCTGACTGCCTCATTGTGAATCTGAGTATACCTAGTGATTAAACATACCCACTTAACAGATTGCACTCGCGTAAGGGGCATTTCACGAATTGCTAATTGACCATTCAAATATTATATTAATTTAATCAAATTTTTGCTTACAAAATTTGAGACACCAACTGGTAAATATTTAATTGAGCAATGCGTGAAACCAGTCCTTAGTCTATTTCTATGATTAGGTAGCATATTTAATTAAAGTTATTTCAAAACTTGTATCGTGTTTGAAAATAATTTAGACAATGCAAATTCAAATTATTTTCACATTACTTCCTACATATCTTCAAACCTTTGTTACTATCAGTATTTTCACAAATGAAAATTTATGAAAACTCCTACTGAAAATTTGTTACACAAAAAGTGCACACAAAGACACAGCACAAAGCGGAAATAAAACTGAAGGGTAACACTGAACTGTAAACACTAGATAGAACGCACCTCACTCGCGTAAGTTGATTGCGCTGGAAAATGCGCCGGCGAAGGGCGGGTATCGATCGTGCGCGAGAGAGAGGCGCCGGCGAGTGTGCGCGCGCGCAGCCGCCCACCCATTATATAGACGCGATAAGCGCTGCACTTTGTGCCCCCGCGGGCTTTCAGCGCGTTCAAAGGGATGATTTTGAAAAACTAAAACATATGAATTACACTCTTCGATCTAGGAGGTTACCGAAGCCGACATTTTTGTATTAATATTGTGGTAGAGCATTAAATTACATTTTGTTTTTTAATAGTTCGACTCGACAGAGATCAATCATTAGCTTTTCAACTTGCGAAAAGCTTACGGAGTATTTCAAGAAATTTGCAAACATAAGTCTTGCTAATGATTACTAGAAAAGTAGGCATATAATAATTTATCTAGTGCTATTGATTCATCCCCTACCACCTTATCACATGTTTGCTTTCTCATTCGACACTGCGTGTGTAGACTGTAGAATAGCACTAATGTAGAAAATAAGTCTACTACTGCTTTTAAATTACCGTTTGGAATACACATTATTGGTTCGATGGAGATCTTCCAAATCTTTAACACCAACACATATCCTACCGTGCTTTTACCAGCCTATTTCATTAGATAGTGTTGCATATCCCAAACTGACAAGGCTGTTTATCTATACAGGGTGTCCCATAAGTCAACGTCCAGCCGAAAACGGGTGATGCGCCAAGTCATGACAGTTATCATAAAAATATATCATCAAATCGATTGAATTCTCGTCGATAAGCACGAGAAATATACCTCGCAATCACATTTTGATATCCTTAAGATGGTAATTAAATACTTGAATTTGAATAGCGTTTCATTTGCACCTATGTAAGCAAAACATGGACAAAGAAAACTGGCGCTTGGTTTATTTACATTATAACAGAAAAGAAGACTACTAGGAAGAAAGAAAATATTTCTTTGTCCCATAGTCACCATTGTAGGTATATATAGGTCTAAGTTCGACAACCCAAGGCACTTTGAACATCGGTCATAATGCCACAATAAAAGGTTTATTTAAACCACAGGTTATACATTTAGCCAACGCGCAAAGCAACCGAAGCCAGCTTAACCAACACATAAAAATGTAAAATCGGACAGATTTTTTTGATGCTTCTCTACGGTTGGTACTATAAACAGTAGTACATTCTACGAATACAGTTAAATTTTATTTAATGAACTAGATGTCCTTTAACTATCAGTCGTTCCCCACAGCTTCACAAGTAGGCAAGGGAGAGTTCATAGTTCAAAAGTACACAGATAAAACAAATCAGTATTCGCCTCGGTATCCACAACGTGACTCAATAATAATAATATGAGTATGCATACCTTTGTATGGACAGTAAAGACAAAGTCATTCTAATTATGCATACAATATTTTTGTGCAAGAGATGGTTTTCTGCCTACAATGACAATGTTTTGCACAAAGCTCTTTATCGTGGCTTATTGTCTTTGTTTGTAAGAGTTGAGAGATAGGTGATGATGTTTATTTTCTGAGCAGACCACAAAAAGTACAGAGTCTTCCAAACAAAAAGTAGTGCACACGAATATTGTTGGTGAATTTGGCTGAGTGGTAGCTTTTTCTTTAATCCGAATTCTTCAATTTCTTTCTCAGATAGCAGCTAGACAAAAAATATATTAAAACATTTTCGATACACAACTGTGATATCTCATGGGTTAATCAAAACTCTACAGCACCTTAATTAATTATAACTTATGCTTCGTTCGTCATAACTACACAACAAGATAGGTACCTACTTAATAAAATAACTGACTTTAAAATAAATATTTAATAAAACATTTGTAGCTAAAATATACATATTTATAAAGATACATAATTATTTTGGCTACAAATGTAATAGATAGGTATATCAATATTGAAGGAATAGTTAGATGTAAGAAGGAACCTGCGTATTTAAAAACTCCTGCAAATGTTTATGGGTTTTTTTCAGTCTCTTTATTTTTTATAAAAGTGAATTTCCTAATTTAAAACCAACAGTGGCTCTTTTCAGATTCATTTTGGTCTCACCCTTGACCCTATCAAGACTTGACTAGGGTAGCGAAAGATCGGTTCATCTCTTCAGTCGTGCATGACCTACATTTTGTTATGCATAGTATATTGTGACTAAATATCTGTAATGTTATTTTATAAGTGAATAAATCGAAATTGAATTGAAATTGAATTCACAAGGTGGTACGTCATATTTGGTGATGAACGGAGAGATTGTTCTCCTGATCTCTGCGACCTTACTACTTACGCATTTCAGCCTTTATTGAGTTTAAAAGATTAGCTAATCTACATTTTAATGACAAAATAAGTATTTAATGAGCGTACAAATACATAAACACTTTTTGTTATTATTCAACTTGTTTTCTTGCAATGCCAATATGCCTATACAGCTAACTTTACTGAATTATGTTTTCATACCTGAGCACGCCTATATCTTACGTAGAAACTTCCGTTAGTTAACAGTTCAGAAGTTTTCGGATTTACCTCAGGGTTTCTAAGATCATAGAAAATCATCCAACGCTTTGTCATGCAGACTTGACCTATAATTTGTCGAGCTTCTCTTTAATCTGAGGTGTCAGGAGTTCTGAGTATCAGGTTTAAGGGTGGTATAGACGTAGTGCAATGTCACTTGGGACACTCCTCAATGGAGGTGTTCAGTGAAATTATGAAATTACTAGTGGCCCTTCGCTCGCCCCGTTACCGTTCCCGTAGAAAAATAGTACATTGTTACCTGAGTGTTGAAAGTCACGTTTTTTGAGTCCCGAGACGGGTTTGGCGCCAGAGCGTAGCGAGGGCGCCAATGGAGCTTGAGGGTCTTAAAAGACTTTCACCCGAGGTAAACACTGTGCCTTTCATTACGAATACAAGGAAAGTAAAAATAAAAACATGAAAGAAAAATTAGTGAAAATGAAGATTGAATTGCCGCGTTCCCGGTTTTTTTTTCTTTTTCTCTGGCGGGCCTTCGGCTTCGGCTCGCCAGCATTATTCAGCCATTATTTTCATTTTCACAAATTAAAAAATGGTAAATTGTTTGCTCAAATCTATGTTATTTTAAATAAATAGTTGAAACTATATATTAATCAAGTAATTTAGAAGATATAATTATTTAATACTATCTTTATGTTATTTAAATTTTAAATTTTACGCTCTAATTAGACTTTTTAAACTTCTTACCGTTGTAATGGGTTTCCAACCTACTTGCTGAATAAAAAGTTGGAATTTGGTTAAACAACCTCCTTGCAGTTAGAAAGACTTTAGAAAGTTGGAACATGGTTGAATAAAATAGAACTTGTTTTTTTTTATAATTTGACAGCTGTCAGTAGAAAGCGATTCTCCCTAAGGCTGAAAGTATTACTTTCAATTAGGCCCCTCAGGCAACTTCAGACCTACTTTCAGAGTATGAACAATGAAAAAACATATTATTCACCTTTTAAACCTTCTCTGGACCTCCACAAATCATTCAAGACCAAAATCAGCCAAATCGGTCCAGCCGTTCTCGAGTTTTAGCGAGACTAACGAACAGCAATTCATTTTTATATACTTGTTAAGAAGAAGATTGTAAGAGGCCACTGCTTGTTTTCACTTTTTTACTTAATAAATTATAGTTTAAAAAACTAAAAAAAAACGCTTTTATAACTAATTGAACTAAAAAGTTGAAAATAAAACTGTAATAATCAATTGAAAATTTATATTATTGTACAAAAAGCGTGGGGGGCTTGATTTTGATTGTTGTAAATACTTTATCAATAGTTTATTATATCTGAAGTTATTATAAAAAGCACCCCACGCTTTTTGTACAATAATATAAATTTTCAATTGATTATTACAGTTTTATTTTCAACTTTTTAGTTCAATTAGTTATAAAAGCGTTTTTTTTTAGTTTTTTAAACTATAATTTATTTTTTACTTTTTTTTTTTTTTTTTTTCATATTATATATATTTTTTTTCATATTATTGCATTGTCATCGACCTTTGACAGGTGTACAAAGTTTGAATCAAATCTGATCGTTCAAAGAAGTTTTTTTTTTTTTTTTTTTTTCTTTACATTTTTTTTTTTTTTCATATTATTGCATTGTCATCGACCATTGACAGGTGTGCAAAGTTTGAATCAAATCTGATCGTTCAAAGTAGGTTTTTATTTTATTTTTTTTATTTCTTTTCACTTTTTTTTATTTTTTTTTTCATATTATTGCATTGTCATCGACCTTTGACAGGTGTGCAAAGTTTGAATCAAATCTGATCGTTCAAAGTAGGACAAAATCGAGCTCAAAGGGGACGGTTACATACATACATACATACATACATACAGGTGAAACTAATAAAAGCGTTATAAAAAAGAGGAGACAGACTCCGGAAATGAGGATACTGTGACCCCGTGATGACGTACTTTACAATAGCTTTGTTTCAGTTTTTGCTACATGCAGGTAATGAATTGAAAAACTAATATTATTTTAACACATGTCCACAACACATTCGTAGACCAAAGTCTGCGAAATATTCAAATCATCATAATGTGCACTTGCGAGCTTTACTGGAATTTACTGGAATCGCTTCAAGATTTTTTTTTCAATTTCTGTCCATTTAACTAGGTATTGTGGTATATTGTCCACAATATAAATTTATTTATTTATTATATCATTTATTTGAAAGACAATTTTGTTAGCTATCAAACCTGACCAGCGTAGACGTCTAACAGCAGTTCAGAGAAGTTCGATGGAGGGCTGTGAGCGAGTGGACAGTCAGACGGAGACTTTTAATTCCCTAAGTTATGGTAAGAAATTAATTTTAAATCTTTTGGATACCTATCCATTAAAAGTTAACAGTTACCCCTCAAATGATATTATTAAAATTTCTAGTTGCATGTAAATTTTGTAAGCATTAGTCTTGCACAACCCGCCATGAAGCTATTCCAGTTTGAAGCTCGCAAGTGTCATCATCTACATTAACCTATATCAGTCCACTGCTGGACGTAGGTCTCTCCCAAGACGCGCCACTAAGCCTAGCCTTTGGCTCTTCTGCAGTGTTTGCCAGCTACATTTCGCAGATTGTCGCCCACCTTGCCAGAGGCCGCCCTACACTACGCTTACCTAAACGCGATCTCGCAAGTGTATAACATATGTTTTGTTTACGAACAACTAATTACGCATCACACATAATTAGTATGCATGTTTTTCAATTAAACAATACAAGTAACGTATAACCCGCGGTCCCGCGCCATTGATTGTAGGAAAAAAAATGCCCTCATTACTTCTCATTCGTCGTTACAGCCATAGTACCTAGAGCCTCTCCGAGGCGCACTTAAAATCCTTTCAACACACTGGTTTTAAAGAACCAGTGACATGATAAGAAGAAGTCGTAATAGTTATTTCAAGTTGTATTCGCTCTGCACGAATAGATATTTATAACTTCAATCATGTGCAATAAAAACCCAAACCTACGCAACAAACCAATTGATAAGAAACTATGAATAAGTAGAATATTGATAACGGTTACTGAGTCGAAACTTTGGACGAGCACGGTCCAAAAGGTTCTCTGATTGATATCGATTCCACTAATATTATAAATGTAAAAGTTTGGATGGATGGATGGATGTTTGTTACTCAATAACGCCAGAACGGCAGAACGGATCGGCACAGAGATAGATTATATAGTCTAGAATAGCGCAAAATGTTCCCATGGGATGGATTTGTTTTTAATCTATATTTATAAAAGAAAGTCGTGTTAGTTACACTTTTATAACTCAAGACGCATGAACCAGGAGACGGAGATAGGATACCTACTTTTTACCCCGAAAACTTTACTGGAACGGGGCGTAACGGGACCAGGCGAGCGACGCCGCGGGCGGCCGCTAGTAGTTTATATGCAAACAATGTGGACGTGTTTGTCAGACACAATTATGATGATCTCAGCATTGCCACTGCTGGGTATAACTAGGCCTTTTTTGTCAGCCTCCTCTGTCCTGTGCGCTTCTTGGGTGTTCCGCTACATTTATGTGTTGCCGACCAATCACGCCATCGGAACAAGATTTTTTCAACTGATCTAACTTCGGCCACCATACGGTTAAGGCCATGCAATATCAAATGAAATAAAATTAACCTAGAACACAACTTTATTGTGCACCTGAAAGACTACAAAAAAAAAAAAATCGGTTGTCTGTAAAGTCGGTTTACTGACGATAGTTGAACGTGATAACGTCATAAGAAAATACTGATGGAATGGTTGCATTTTTCAAAAGAAAATTTTAGTTTTACTGAATTGAATTGAATGTGAATGAAACTGAATAATACTGAATGAAACTGAATGAAACTGAATGAAACTGAATGGAACTGAATGAAACTGAATGAAAATCCGGACCCGGACCCGGACCCGGACCCGGACCCAGACTGAACCCTTACCCTTACAATCATTTACCCTTACCCTCATTTACCCTTACCCTAATTTACCCTTACCCTCATTTACCCTTACCCATTACCCGACCCGGGCTCGGGCTCAGGTAAATGGAACGACGAAACGACGTAACGACGCATGAGTCATGTTTTTTCGTGCGTGCAGCCGGCTCCATCGATTTATAAGACGTTATCACGTCAACAACAATACTTAAAAATCTAAAGATACAATGGGCGGTATTATGGCTAAAAGCAATCTCTTCGAACCTTTGGATGGAAAGAACATATTGCATAAGTATGGACGGGGACGACTCTTAATATAAGATTCTTAGATAGAAAGAAATTCTTGGTGTTTATTTGTTATAGGAGAACAGCTTATCCTATGTTTGTATCTAGCAAGTGGAGCGGGGTGCGAGTGTTATAGGTAGTTAATTATAATTCAAACGTCCTTGTTAGACATACCATACCTAAGTTTACAGTGAACGCGTGCCATCGAATTGCTAAAGATAAAGTATTATCACAGGCTAAATTAGCAGTGACTAAAGCAATAAATAAGTATGAAAGAATACCTAAAGATAATAGTGATAGGTGAAAACACCTGATAAAATAATCGATATCCCACGACGCAATATAAGGGAAAATTTGTGGGATTTTTTTTATGAAATAGCTTTAAATCTTCCTACAAGGTATGTAAACTAATATTATAATCATTATAATCTAAACTAATATTATAAAGAGAAAACATTTGTATTTTTGTGTGTATGTTTGTAGTGGATATAACTCAAAAACTACTGTGCCGATTTCAAAAATTATTTCACCATTAGAAAGCTACATTCACCCTGAGTAACAAAGGCTATATTTTTGTGTTTTTAAAAATACATTTTCACCCGTGCGAAGCCGGTACAGGCCGCTAGTGTCAGATAAAATAAGATAGAAATAAAAGAATGGGTACCTACCTTCTAGCCAGAATACATTTTCCTAGTTTGCTTGTGGTATTGAATTCGTAGCACTCTGTCACTCTTCTTCTTAACTCCTGTAGCAACAATCAATTCAAGAGTGTATAAAGAGAAAGTTATCTAGAGTAAACCCTATCTTCTGTAACCTAGAGAGGTTACAGAAGATAGGGTTTACTCTAGGTCTACAGAACTAGAGAGTAACCTAGATCTTCTAGGTTTGGTCGCATTGAACTAACGCAAATCGGCAAATTCATCATCCACACCACACTTGATGTGGGGGCTGGATTTTCCGCAAGTAGGCCGCTGGCGGGCCCTTTTTGCGTGACGCTTGAAACGTGATGCTCGAACTTTTTTACGGTCTACGACACGTCAGTTTCCTCACGATGTTTTCCTTCACCGTTTGAGAGTACTGGCATAGTGCACATACATTTTTCGACAGAAAAAATCATTGGCACACGACTGGATTTGAACTCACGACCTTCGGATCGGAAGGCGGGGCCGCTACCACTAGACCACCAGTGCTCCTCACTCCTGTTGAACTAACGCATTGTCCAACAAATTCTTCAAATTTGATTTATAAAAATAAATAGGTATCTCTTGTTAACGATACCTATTTATTTTTATAAACGGGGTACGATTTCCATACAAACTTAATTTACACAACTATGGGCGAATAAAGTATTAATGTACACTGAAATAGCTGTAATAGGCTTTTACAGTGGTCCTTATTACCGGCCAGTTATATAAAGTTGGAGTGGTAGCCGTTGGTCGTGGCAGTCGGGGCTTCAGAAAAAGAACTAACAGACTTACGACTATTTTGAGACATTTATGTTTTAAGCTCATTCACGTATTCAATGCCGAGTACCCGATAGAAAGAATGACGAAAAAATTACTTTTTTGGTTTTTTATTAATATTTTTGTTATTCTACAGTTTTCTCCAACTTTATATAACTGGCCGGCAATAAAGACCACTGTAAAATTCTATTACAGCTATTTCAGTGTACATTTATACTTAGTTTGCCCATAGTTGTGTAAATTCAGTTTGTATCGGAATCGAATAATATAATCGAAAATCGGTTGCTAAAAAGGTCTATCATTTTCTATTTCGTAGATGGTAAAATCTGCCCTGAGACGTTTTAAAGTGATCCTTGTGACACAAATGTTGTTTTCGACTTGTTTTTACTTTTAAAAGACCTCAAAACAAAAAAGTTAAATAATAACAAACCAATGGCATGTGAGTAGCATTTATTATGTTCCGTTTACTCTTCCGTAGTTTCGTCCAATTCGTTAATAATATCACCGTCTTCGAATTCACCATCATCGTCGTCGCTGCTCATTCCATCCTAAAACAATATCATCATCATTATCCTTATCCCACTTCATGTGGAGTCGGCACAACAGGTTTGCGTTCTCCGCTTTCCTCTATTAGCCGTCATTTCAGAAGTCACTCCTTTCTTACCCATGTCATCTTTCACACAATCCATCCATCTTTTCTTTGTCCTACCTCTACTTCTATACTATACCCATATACATTCATATTTACTAGCACTCTTCTCGTTACATGACATTCTTCCCTTCGCGTAACTACTTCCAGGGGTGCTCATCATCATCAGCCTGTTCAAGTTGCTAGACGAAAGTCTTTTTTTTATATTTATTATTCTAGCACGTTTTCAAACCCCACTTGATAAAAAAATATTAACTAAACAAATGATAGGTGCCAAGTAAGTAAATACAATGTAGTTATCAAGTAGATTATACAGCAAACGAGGCTTATGGCACGTGCTCATGCTCAATTGGGCTATGACAGCATAGCGACCATTGTGGCGCAAATATAAATTCATAATCGGGAGTACCCCCAATACACTGAAAATTCATACTCAAGATGGAAATTGGGCTCTTCTTAGGAATCAATCATCCCCAGCGACGTATCACCATCGAGAATTGAGAAATAAAATGACTTGAGCGAAATGAAATTTCGTTATTTGTTCATATTATTTTGTTTCATTAATTATTGCTAACCCACCCCGCGGCCCACCATCGCTCGTTCGGTAGCTCATTCCTATAACTTTTCCGGGATAAAAAGTAGGTTATAATGTAATCCGAGTTAAAAATTATACTTGGATAAGCCTTGGCGTGATTCAGCCACGAATATCCAAATTTTCGCATTTATTACATTAGTACTTCATATCACGAAGAAAAACGCGCTGGAAAAAGGTGGAGGGGATATGTTTGCGCACGTAAAACCTGCTCCTCTGTAGTGGTATTAGGTGTCACTACTAACAAATATACCCCCTCCACCTTTTCCAGCGCTTTTTTATACGTGACGCGAATTATAGGTGGTATTAGTACTTACATCAAACTTCAAGCTAGTGTTGTGTGTGGCTAGAAGCGTCTCCTTGGCGTGCCTGAAGATGTGGTCGCGACAAACGTCGATCGCTTTGGGAGGTAACCAGCCGTACTTCTCGTGGCACGTCGCGTCAGGCCCTGGTTCCTCTGCTAGTATTTCTTGTACTTCAGGCAGTTGGACGTCACCCAGCTTTGAGAAAGAAAATGAAATCAAACATTTAAATTAATAGAGTAAGCTTAAAGCATTTGGTAATCGAGATTCTCAGAAATAAATAAAAGTAACGTGGCGTGTCGCTAGGCTGCAATCATCTTTTTATTGGTTTGTGTAAGAGTACAGTGACTGAAGGGTATGACGCAACGGGAATAACGCTACCTAAGTAAAACACTATAAACTTAGACCTTATTCAGGGCTGATTATACTGAAAGGGGAGAAGCTTAGTTTTAGAGATTTTTACTCTTCTTATTTAAATAATTATTTTCATACAACGTTTTGTAGTGCTGTTAGTTTTATTCCAATGAAATGCTAAACCGACGAGCATATATGAAGAATGTTATGCTAGTGAATGAAGCGAAAGAGGTTTGTCAGGATCGTAGCAAGTGGAAATCCGTGATCTCTGCCTACCTCCATGGGAATGAGGTGTGATTTTATGTATGCATGTGCATGTGAAATGCTAAATGTACTTAACAACTTTTATCAACTTTAAAACATTTATTTATCTAAATATATAAAACTCTTACGTTACTGACTGACTGACTGACAATCAACGCACAGCCTAAGCCGTAAGTCCTAGAAGCATAAAACTTGGAGGGTATGTTCGTTTTATAGCATAGGGGTGCACTAAGAAAGGAAATTGGAAAATTATTTCCCTAAGCGGAGAAAAAGAGGAAAAACTTTTAAAAGAAAAATCAACGGGGCGTAACGGCTACGGGGCGAGCGAAGCCGTGGGCGGCCGCTAGTATGCGTATAAAATGGTCAAGTTTGTACCTGGTAAAATATCTGCCTCTGCGTCGGCACCAGCCCAGGTCGGAAGAACACAGCTCCTTCTTGAATCTCTTCGCTCGGCAGCGGCTGGTCGCGGTTCTTGCGCTTCAGTTGTCGCACGCGGTCCGCTTTCTTATAGTGCACTATTTGATCGCGAGTCATTACCATGGAATGGACACCAGCTACAAATAATAGTTTTATTAATATTCTTATATCTAGACTCAAACTAAACAAGATCAGTACCCCTAGTTGAGTTTTACTTCATCAGTTTGAAACAATTCGTTTCGCCTACGCGTCTCTCTCTTTTGTATGGAGAAATAATGAGACAGCAACTCGATTCAATCGTTTCTACGTAACGTATTGTTGTTGTCTCATCTTTTCTCCATACTAAAGACAGAGACACGTAAGCGAAACGGATTGTTCAAACTGATAAGAGTAAAACTGCGACTTGCCCTTCAGTACAATGGAAACTAACTCATTCTCTGGCCTCTCAGCTCAGTTGGTAGTAGCTCTGCCTTCTGCAGCGTAGGTCGTGGGTTTGATCCCCACCGAGAACTAACATTTGTGTGGTAAACACAGATGTTTGTTCTCTGTCTGGGTGTTATATTGTATTTTAGATACGTATTTACAAAAAAAAGGTATATAAGTATTATATCAGCTATCTGCTAGCTATCCAATAGTACAAGCTCTGCTTAGTTTGGGGCTAGATAGTGTTGTGTGGATTATCTACAATATTTATTGTTATTCCTAGAATAGATTCAAATAGGTAGGTACTTATTCACTTGTATTATTTATTAGGCCAGGTTAGGAGTACCCTAAACCGACGAGCATGTATGAAGAATGTTATGAGAGTGAATGAAGCGAAAGAGGTGTGTCAGGATCGTAGCAAGTGGAAATCCGGGATCTCTGCCTACCCCCATGGGAATGAGGCGTGATTTTATGTATGTATGTATGTATTATTCACTAGTTATACTAGTTTGAAACTGTCTGTCTTTGTCTTCTGATTTTGGTAGCCTTGAGCGTTGTGCGACACGCACTTGAAAGGCGCATGTTTAGTGTATTACACTATTTACACTTATGTACCTGTATGTATGTATAATTAATGTACCTGTATGCCTCAACCTAAAGTCCACAGTCTGGTACATCCTGGCATAAGGTTCTTTCCTCGGGTCATATCCATACCGAATCCACATGCTCTTCCAAGGACCGTCCTTCATCAGAAGAGCGACACACGGAGCTATGGTCTTTAAAGATGCAATACGGACTTTGGTGTGGTACCTGATTCTATTTAGTGACCAAACTGGACGATCTTGAAACAGCTGCAAATAAACAAACAATAATTACCAAGTGGTAGGCTGTGAGACAAGTCTATTTTGGGTAACACTACACTTTTCTATGGTTCAACAATATTACTACTATTCAATAAATAGGTGACCAAAACAGTTAGTTCCTAACTAGGATAAAAAAACTATATGTTTGATAATTTTTACTCACTGACTAGAGGCCTAAGGGCTGGTTTCAGGGATTGGTAATTAATCATCATATCATATCAACCATTAAAATATTTGAAAGGTCAATGTTTAACTCAAAAATTTCTTGCTAAATTACTAAGAGGTTTAAAATTAAGTTCTGGCACTCTTTGAGAGGTACATGTAGAGGACATACCAGGTTTTTTTTTTTAAATTGGCACTTAAGTGGTGTCAAAAGACCAGTGTTTGGACAAGCCACTGACTACCCTGTGCCAATCTAAATTTTAGTTAAAACCATTTCTAAAGTTTCAATATCATACCTTTTCGATGATTTCAAACTCATTCTTCAATAGAGAATTATATTCGTATCTCATGTCTCTATTTTTGATGTACAGGTCTAGGGGCCGAGATGGAAATTCTTCAGTACTATTGTACCACCACCAGTGACCTAATGGCATTCCCCGCTCACTCCGGCACTTGTAGTGGAAGTCATCATTGCTTGGTGATCCACTTCGGTCTGGGTAGCGCTTGTCAGTGTATGCATATTGAATAGGCTTGTCAGATCTTGTAAAGTTCGATGGAACTATGAATAGAGGACATGGACTCTTAAAAAACCTATAAATAAAATCAATTATTAATATTATTTTTATAAATAAAAATATCCTTTATTCAATTACTATATACCTATTTGTAATTGTTTTAATGTGACGAAGTAAATGGAACAGTGCAAGCGAAGATGCGGGCGGCAACTAGTTAATAATAAAGCAAGAACATCTGCAATAGATGCTTCTTGTTTCTAGAATGCTAAATTAGTATACTTATAATAATGTGTCTATTTTGGATCACATTTAGGTAAACAATTAATTTACTTGAAATTATTACTCTTATGGTGCCTTGAAAGTAACTGTGGCACCACAGCAGCTGGATATAAAGGCACTTATTTTCAATTGCCATTATTTTGTTTCTGTTTTATTTGAGCTGCAAATCATTACATAAGGATGTAATGATTTGCAGCTCAAATAAAACAGATATAATGGTGCTGGAAAGGTCCAGCACCATTTTTGCTAGAAAATTTAAGTAAATAATTTAAAATTCAATATTTATCTTGTAACTTACTCTATGGATGGACATGGTTTTTAAAGATGCAAAGTTCTTCAAAAATAGAAAGAAAAACTTACTGTAGAAAGTTCATGTAGTCTAATCCACTTGGAAGAATTTGGTCTAGGAGACATTCTAACTTGCCAGTAGTTTCTGTTCTATGTACTGGCATGAATTGGAAATCACACATTGCTAAAAAACAAAAAAATGGAGCATTATCACTCAGATAGTTCATAAATGTGTTACCAGCTGTTTCAAGCCTATTTTCCTTGCTAGCTACAGCGAGCCATCATCTAGGAAACATTAAAATGCTAGTAAAATTAACACTCAAAAGTCACTTTAAGCAATAGCGCAAATTGATCTGAAGTTATCAAATAGTTGACCTAACTTAGATTTCTAGTGACTATTCAAAGTACTAAATCTTTGTGATTTTACTTTGTTTGTGACTTTTACCTTGACTAACTTGATATAAGCATTTGGGTAAGAACAAGAACTTTTTTTTTTTTACAATTTATAGGATTGTGTTTGACCGCTATCTCACTACACTACATTATTAAACTTACATTCAAATTTATACATTCTGCTGACTTTTCCAACAACATCTGTGGACACAACATTCCTTTGGATTTCTCCATTCACTTTGACTTTTTTTACTTTGACTTTTAGAAGAATTCCTGCTGATTTCTTGGTGTCTGCATATACCTTCTTGACAAACGGGTTATCAGGCTGGAAACTGAGGCCAAGCCGCTTCTTTGTTGGTTGTGAGTAGACCTGGTAAAAATAAATAATGTTGTTTTATGTTTTAAGTACCCAATAGGTTTGGTGGGATTTTTATAGTTTAATTTGTAGAATTAAGGCATTTTAAAAGTAGTAATTACTTGCCTGTGAAATACATTTGAGGCCTCCCAAGCACTGCAACGCTTTTTCATCATTTTTCACAACACCAGGAAACAGAACACAAACTAAATCTCTATCCAAACTTCGGGGTTCTTCTTCAGCCATTCTGGCTTCTAATTTCCGCCTGTTTTCGTGAAAAATCACCGCTTATTTTCGATGAAAATCAAGAATCAAAAACAATAACAACCAACCATGCAAGACTGTTATTACCACACGTTGATTCTTCTTCTTCTTCAAAGACACTGACAAGACTTGAAATTGACAGAATTTTTCATTTTGTTGTCAGTATCCTTATTAACTAATAATACAACCCGGCTGGCCGAATCCGGCTCTTCTTCTTCCGAGAACTCCTTTTCCAGAAATTCCTCAACTCAAAAAGGGTGGAACACCATCAACGGCTAGAAAAGACATTTTTAAATCTTTGTCTAATTGTAATTCATAGCCTTGGAGGAATTCATAGCAGTTACAAATAGAGTAGTAGTAGTAATTATTTATTTATTTATTTATTTAGTAGTAAGTAACAAGCAAGAAAAATAATTGCGTAATTAAAAGCCCTACCTTTTTTGAAGTGGGTACAAATACACATAAATAATTTGAAAGTGTGTAAAAATATATTTTCCTTATTATTGCAGATTTAAAAGGTAGCAATTTTAAACAATGATTCCAAGTTGTCAAATAGATACAATATTCCACAGTTGTAGGTAAGATGTTTTCCTTCATCTTGTAACTGCTTCCACCGCAACCAAGAGTCTGGAAAATGAAAATAATACATGTTTATAAATATTATATTTAATTTACTAACAATACGCCCCAGCTCCACAAGGGTCGCTAGTAGTAGAAAATATATACAGAAAACGTTCCGTAGGAAGCCAACTGCGCGGCTCATTTGCGCGGTTGCAGAGTTATTTTAAAACGAATAGGTATATAAAACTCCTAAAATGTTTGTTGAAATTCAAGATTTCAAGGGCAATTTTGTTTGCGTAACTTTTAGAGTCTGTTTATATAAAGAGAGCCTTCGCTCGTGGGATTGGAGGGCGCTGCTGTGCTTAATCACCTTTTTTGTTTAGTGAGCAATACAATAGCGCGTCTGTTGCGTTTTGATCCTATCACAACTAGTGTACTATTCCTTAATTTAATTTTTATGATGCAAAATGCTGACAGAAAGAAAGGGATGAGCTGCCATATAAAAATCGAAACGTTAGTTCACAATTTGGCCACGACGGTTCTCTTTCTGAACAGACTCTAACCGTTTACGCTGCGCACGCGAGGGAAGCTCTCAAAAGGAATCTTTTTTCCCTGTTTTTATTGATGCTTTTATTTATCCTGACCACCATAATTTTTAATATTTTTGGGCTAAAACTTACTTCTCCAGCAACAAATTCCTTTGTTTTTCAATTTCCAATCTATCTTTCTCCATCTTAAGTCTTAAATTATTGCACCGCTTCGTTTCCAAAAGCTTTTGCTTTTTTAATCTAATCTTCTCCTCTTCTAGATTTATAAGTCTATCATGAACAAGTCCTGTAACCAGGAATTAAATAAATAATACATACTGACTTTACTTTTATAAGGTGTAGATAGGTATGAACCTAGTAATGTTATTGAGTTACTTACTGATTGGTCTAGCTCTTTTCCACAAAGGTTTAGCAGTGTTTGGTGCTGATGTAACTTCATCAGGCCTCATGCTAGTATCCGGGTCAGCCACAGCAGCTTCAAGGGTCATGTCTAAATCAGCTTGAGTTAAGTGCAGAGGGTCTGGGGGCCATTTCTGGAAATATTTACATTGATTGACAATATTGTCATATAGAAAGATTTGACACTGTTAAAAAAACAATGAGTGGAGAGAGGAGGGAATTGGGGGAGGCTTTTACCCAGCAGATGACCATTTTTAGGGTTCCGTAGCCAAATGGCAAAAACGGAACCCTTATAGATTCGTCATGTCTGTCTGTCTGTCTGTCTGTCTGTCTGTCTGTCTGTCTGTCTGTCCGTCCGTATGTCACAGCCATTTTTCTCCGAAACCGTAAGAGCTAGACTGATGAAACTTGGCGAGTAGATGTATTCTGTGAACCGCATTAAGATTTTTAAATAAAAATAAAAATAAAACTATAAATTTCGGGGGTCCCCCCCCGAACTTTATACGATACTTGAAACTGAAACTCAAATTTTTTTTTTTCATCGAACCCATACGTGTGGGGTATCTATGAATAGGTCTTTAAAAATGATGTTGAGGTTTTTAATATCGTTTTTTTCTAAACTGAATAGTTTGCGCGAGAGACACTTCCAAAGTGGAAAAAAGTTGGTCCCCCCCCTCTAACTTCTAAAATAAGAGAATGATAAAACTAAAAAAAATATATGTTGTACATTATTATGCAAACTTTCAACAATATTTGGTTTGAACGAGATCTAGCCAGTAGTTTTTTTTTTATACGTCATAAACCGTAAGCCGCAATTTACCTTTCGACGAACTACAAGAACCTTATTATGTTACATCAAGTAACATAATATAAAGGTTCTTGTAGTTCGTCATGCTACGGAACCCTTCATGGGCGAGTCCGACTCGCACTTGGCTGCTTTTTTAATATACAACAAAGTAGACAAACAAGCTTATGGTCTACCTGATGGGAAGCAGTTACCGTAGCCTATGGACGCCTGCAATACCAGAGACATCACAAGCATGTTGCCAACCTTTTAATACTTTTAAAACACAAAAGAAGCCCATGCTATAGTTACATAGAATACACATAAAAATAAGAGGCTTACACTTTTTGACAATAGCACAGGACAGAAGGGTGGTATTAGAGAGGAAGCCTATACCCCAGCAGTGGGTGCATACAGGCTAAATAGATAATGACCTATTTATCTATTTAGCCTGTATGCTATGCACCCACAAAACACCTACACCTACAAAGATTTTTTATTTGCTTTATCCAAATACCTACCAAATTGCTCGTAGATTGGTCACTGCGAAGATCATCTGTTGTGATATTACTTTGAGTTGGGTCCTGAAAATAGAAATGTCACATTTGTATGCCCACTAGAACTTTAGAAGAGTATTAATTAGCTTTTAGAAGCTAAGCGTTTTTCATACCATTGAGTTTGTAACAGCTGAGGTTTCAGGTACTCCATTCAAACCAAATACGGAAGTGTTGTTGCAGGTCAGTCGTAAGATTTTCTCTTCAGCCTCTGATAGTTGCGTATTTGCATCGAAGCCAGGAATTAATCTATTTTTGCGTAATTTAAATGCTTTCTTTCTCACATTAGATCTCCAGTCTCGCCAAGTCTGATGTATTGAATTAGAACTTTTAATAATTAACATGTAGGTATATTTATACTAACTAAATTAACTAGGTATTTGAAAAGCTACGATAGGAGTTACAGTATGAAGAATTCGCATTACCTTCCATGTTGCTCAAAATAATCCCAGTTGCATGCTTAAATCCACAACCTGAATAAAGATAGACATTTCCCGTACCTGCTGCCATTTACTTGGAGTCTTTAGAGCACCTGAACTGAACTCAGAGTTGGCATTAAGTTTTTCTGTAATCTTTAGCCAAGCATTAGTTTGCCGAATTCTGCCTTCTATACCTATAAATTTTCCGACAGCCAATTCCTTATCTTCTTCAAGAAAATGCAATAACATGTTTAGTTGCTCCGGGCTTGCTTTTCGTCTCCCCATTTCGATTCTATTGAGTCGCTAAGTATAATTATGTACGTTTACAGTAAAATCGCTTCATTGCTCGGATGCTAATAAGTCTAATAACAAAGAAATGACAAATGAAGAACCACATATGCTTGTTGAAAAAATATCGATACATCGATATATCGATATTATTTTTTCAATATATCGATATTTTTGAGCGATATTTAATAGTTCGATATATCGATGTATCGATATAAAATTCTAAGTATCGAAAAGGTATAAAAACCGATATTTTTTTCAGACCAATAAACATTTATAAGTTTTAAGATTAAAAAATCCCAAAAAGAAAATACTTTTTTTACACTACTTTTAACAAATTATATTATAAGTATTTTTTGTTTTTGGTCGACTTGATTTGCTGTTTTATAGTTTGGTTTTTAAGTTGGCAACTCTGTTAGTCAATTTCAATTTCAACAGCACGAATATTCTCTGTCAAGTCAAATCATACCGATATATCGATATATCGATATTTTTTAATAAAAATATCAATATCGATATCGATATTTTCAAAAAACATCGATACGATATATATCGATACTTTATTGCATTTCCGACATCCCTACCACAGAACTGTGCTGCCACGTGCCAAACCAAAACATCTGGGTTTCGTTTCAAAGTCTAAAAATCTGTATAAATCTGTAAACGATAAATTGAAACTTAAGCAAACTTAGAATGTGTGGCGAACGCATCCTTAATATTAACTACCATTATGAACGCATCCATCTAGTATTTAGTTATAATTTAGGAGTGCCGTTATGTTGGCCATATGGTAGATAACACCAATCGTAGTGCTTGCCGCCCGCTTAGGATCCGCCCACACACAAGTTGACAACGTAATGAGACACGGCCGCGGATCGTCTGCATGGACGAGATCTCTTGCCCTCGGACCGCGCGACAAGCACCACGTGACGTGCAATCGCTCTGTAATTAATCTATACTTACCTGTGCCAATAATTATATAGTACAGTAACTATATCTAATGTAACGCCGATATTAAACGTGATGATATTAAATTGGTGTTTTCAACATGAACCCTAAATTGGTGACTACGACGTTCTGATACGACGTTCTGATACGACGTTCTGATACGACGTTCTAATACGACGACACGACGCGCATGATATCGGCGCACGAATTGGACAGCAGCGGAGCCCTACCTACGACGGCACGAGGGGCCAGCACAATTACGACGCCACGAAGGGCCAGCACAACTACTACGTGACTACGAGGCGTCACCATAGAGAAATACTACGAGGCGTCACGTAGGCCAGCATTGGCGACGACGGCGCAATTCTTCAGGTGTGGCGTCACGCAGTGCCAGGTACAGCTACAAGCATACCTACGCGCACGCGTGTCAACCTTGTTGGACCAGCGACGCGCCCGCGGCGGCATCGGCAGCGCCCCCTTAGCGGTGGCGTCACGTAAACTTTCTCAAACGACGCGCCCGCGGCGGCATCACCAGCGCCACCTGTGCGGAGGCGTCGCGGAAACTTACGACGAGCAAGCAATCACAACAATTTATCAAATAACAATTACAAATACAAACCAGTGCAGTGAATTACAGGACAGCATTCTTCAAGAACATTTATTAGAGACTCTATGCTATAAGTGTTTTAGTTTCGTTAGTTACCACAACCACCACCACATCATCAAATAGGTATTCGCATAATATTAGAATAACTTAACAATGGAAGAGAAAGGGATGGCTCCGACGCTGGGAGCTACGGCGTTGGATGTGGAGGACGCGACAAAAGGTAACATAAATAGAGTAAGCATAAAAGTGCCCCCATTCTGGCCGGACCGCCCTGCTTTGTGGTTCGCAAGCTTAGAGGCCCAATTTCATTTAAACCAAATAACGAGGGAGTTAACTAAGTTTTACCATGCAATCTCACGTTTAGACACTGCTACCGCCGGAGAAGTAGAGGAACTCATCATAAAACCACCGGAAGATGAGCCCTACACAAAACTTAAATCCGCTTTGATCCACAGATTTTCTGAGTCCTATGAAGAAAAGATTCGCAGGCTCTTGGAGAAGGAGGAGATGGGGGATAGGAAGCCGTCCTCCTTCCTTCGCCACCTGCGGACGTTGTCTGGTGGAGGCATACCGGACCGGCTGTTGCAATCCATGTGGACGAACCGGCTACCACGGCAGATGCAGTTGATCCTGCTCACACAGCCAAACGCGAGCCTGGAGGAGCTCGGTGACCTGGCGGACAAGCTTCACGAGGTCAACCCCGCACCCCAAGTGCAGGTAGCAAGCACTAACAATGTATGTCCGCAGGATGACTTGCAGCGTTTGAGTAGGTTGGTGGGCGACCTGACAAGGCAGGTAGCCAGCCTCGCTGCAGCCAGCAACAGGGGAGCACAACACCGCAACCGCTCACGCTCGCGCTCACGTTCGCGCTCGAGCCCACAAACAGAAGGTATGTGTTGGTATCACTCTACTTACGACACTAAGGCCACCAAGTGCAAGTCACCTTGCAACTGGCACAGTAACAAAAACTCGGAAAACTCATCGGGCAGTCAGTAAGTGCGACAGCTGACTGCCACCCAACTAGCCGTCGCCTTTTTGTAACAGACAAAGTGACGAAATACCGCTTTCTCATTGATACAGGATCAGACATTTGTTGTTTCCCAAAACAATTAACATCTGTAGGGCGATTGTCTAATTCAGTTGCAATCATTAGTTTGATACTAACAGCTAAACGATACTATCAAGGAATAGCGATCATGTAACTTGTTGCAATGCCATAATGACCGCTATCTATCAGTTGCAATGATAGTTTTGCAGCGTGAAGTTCCTGCAAGTCAATTTAACCCGACCAATTTAAAAAGCACAATCGTATTAAGGAACCGTGTGAAAACTATTGACCCACTTTATTCGCCTATATAATACAACTCGTTCACTCATTGAGTCTATGATTTTGTGTTGTGGTAGTATTGTTCTGTGGTGTTCTTCTTCTTCTTCTTGAATTGTGTTTCTAGCAAAGGTGTTTAAATATCAAGAATTATCTATATTAAATAACTTTTCAAGTAAATTGGTTAAGTAAAGCACCGACATTCTTTATTTCTTATTCTTAGCTTTGTCGAGTGATTAATATGTTGTTTATATTTGTTTTATAGTAGATAATGGCCCCAATCCGCCAAATAGCGCACCGGCAACTAGAATTGTTGGTTGAATTTGCCGAGACCAATCCAGCTATAGCCCTTAACAAACATAGTTGTGGTCCTCTTGGGCACCAACATTCCCTACAAGCTTGGGAAAATTTAGCCAGGATGTTAAACGCCGTGGGGGACGGCTACACAAACACGGCAGAAAAATGGAAGAGAGTAAGTAGTTTCACTAACCCCAGTTTTGTGTTTGCTAACAGTGTTGTCCATCATTATTTTATGCTTTATATGATAAAACAACAACGTTCTATGTTTTTTTGATTAAAGTACTGGCATATGTACAAGTGTCGCACAAAAACGAAGGCGGCGGACAACCGGCGAAACGCCGGAGGCACGGGGGGTGGACCCTCTAAGCTGTGTCCACTCACAGATCTAGAGCTGCGGGTTGTCGCTTTAATTGGGAACGTGGCGGTGGAAGGAGCGCCAGTTTCTATTGCTCTGAATGTTAGTTTGCTTTGCATGATTTGATTTTAAATGCTCTCTATTGCTCTTAATCTTTACTCACCTACTATGAATATAATAAATATTTGTGATGTTGTGCATGTACTTAACAAAAATAATCTTTTCATCAATTTACCTACTTACTTGAAAGCTAGTAGATTATAAGTACATTACGGTAGGTGTGATAAATATTAATACTAAATTATAATTTTTGTTCTTTCAGCTGTATGATGAGCAATGCCAACAAATAGAGCTGCCTTTCCAAGGTAACATAAATATATGTACATCTGTATGTATTATATGGTGGTGTATATATATTTGGTGTTTAAAACATTAAATACTTAGCGCTTGGCTACAAACAAATATAAACATTGTAGAGCTAGAAGAGCCGCCACGACAACCCGCTGCCGCCATTATCAGCGCTGACAGCGCTACCAACGCTGCCGCCGTTATCAGCGCCGACAGCGCTACCAACGCTGCCGCCGTTCATAGCACTGCTGCTGCTGCTAGCGCCACCACAGCCGCTGCCGCTATCAATGCCTCACCGCTACCACGTATAAATAGAGCTAGTGAGTGGAAACCTAACATTTCAACATGCTTCTTTTTGTTTTTAAATGGTTTTATTTAGCTTGCTTTTTTGATGTTTTTTGTATTTAGATCACGATGACAATGTACCCCGCTGGGTATACAACCTCGAAGAAAGGCGTCTTGCGGTAGAAGAGGGGATGGTAGATGCTGTTGCCGCCATAGGCCGATCGCTCAGCGAAATGGCTGCGGCTCAGGCACGATCTGCGGCGGCACAAGAGCGGTGTGTGGAGCTGCTACTGCTTTTAATTCAGCAGCAGCCATCCTCATTGTAATTTAAGTCTCAGACATTTTTTCAATTAAAATAAAACAGTTTAATGTAAATATTATACTTTTAATTATGTCTTGCTGCCCATAACTTTTGCACTAGGATAGCTCTAGCACCCCCATAGCCAGCTTTACCAACAAATGCCTGATTTAGCTGGCTACGCATCAGAGCCTGCTGGTCTTCTTGCGTCAGCGTTGGCACGGGGACATTGTGTGCGTTCGCGATGTTATGAAGCACAGCGCATGCATTAACTATTTTCCCAGCTTTCACTGGGTCATAGTGAAGCACGCGGTGTGCCAACAAGCACCGCCAACGCGCCTTCAGTACCCCGAAACAACGCTCCACTACATTTCGGGCAGCACAGTGTTTTTTTGTGTAGTAGTCTTCAGGGGATCCCTCAGCAGCACGTAGTATGGGCGTCATCATGTATGGCTTTAGGGAATAACCCGAATCTCCTTTAAACAAAACAATTACAACATTAAATAAATAAATAGGTAGAAACCTTATTTCTTTAAAACAATACATAGTCTAAACACCTACTACATAATTCTGAAATATTAAGTAGATTTGTAATGTAATATAGGTAGGTACCTAGGAGCCAGCATATTTCTCCCTGTGCGTGGAGATGCTCTAGGTAGGGCTTTATTGGGCTTTGATTCCACACATAGCTGTCATGTGCTGCTCCACCAAACGCTGCATTTACATGAAGGATTTTCAGGTTTGAATCACAAATCTACAAGAAAGTAGAAATAAATAAATAACATTGTAATATTAAGTAAGTAAGGTTACCTAGACAAAGCCAAGGATTACTACTTACAGCTAATACATTGAGGGAATGATAACCTTTTCTGTTATAGTAGGCCTCTTCATGGTCTACTGGCCTAATGATGGAAACATGTGTGCCATCAATGCACCCAATTATTCCGGGTACTCCATGTTTATCCATAAATCTGGAATAGAAGAAAGGAATGAATAACTTCACTAATTTTATTTTTAATTTACTCATCATTTTATCATCAAACTAGCTGTCACCCGCGACTTCGTCCGCGTGGTTAGTATAAAGTCATAGTTTGAGTTCGTTTAAAAGAAACTATTTTATGGTGGAAAGCGGACAACTATTGATATGTTTTCACTGTTTGTTGCGTATTTTTTGAGAGTTATTTTTCGTGAATTTGCCTTAGTGGCTAAGTTGGGTTATGTATACGTTGGTTTTACATGAGCAAGTGCTGGTTACCTTAGTTTTGAGTTTGCATTCAAAACTATATAAAGTGTGTTCGAAAGATGGTAAATGCTGTTGTAGCCGATTTTTTTCAGCTGTGTTTTGTTTTGGTATGATAGGTGCTTCCCGCGATTTTGTCTTAGTGGTTATCATGGGGTTTTTTGTAAACCTTTGTGTGTATTCAAACCTGGTGACAGATGCTGCGGTAGCAGAATTTTTTTTAATGTTTTTTTGCGTATTTTGTAAAGCTCTTTTTCGTGATTTTGTTTTAGTGGCTAATTTGGGCTATCGTATTCGTTGGTGTATAATTGAATCTTGTTTTTTTTAGTTTGACATGATCAAATGCAAGTTACCATCGTTTTGAGCTTGTACTTTAGAGTGTATTTGAATTTGAAGGTGAGTGCTGTTGTAGCCGTTTTTTTTCAGCGGTGTTTAGTTTAAGTATGATAGATGATTCCCGCGATTTTGTCTTGGTGGTTATCATCGGTTTTTTTGTAAACATTTGTGTGTATTAAAACCTGGTAACAAATGCTGCGGTAGCTGAAAATTTTTAAATGTTTTTTTTGTGTATTTTGTAAAGCTCGTTTTTGTGATTTGTTTTAGTGGCTAATTTGGGCTATCGTATTCGTTGGTGTATGATCGAATCTGGTTTTTTTAGTTTGACATGATCAAATGCAAGTTACCATAGTTTTGAGCTTGAACTTTAGAGTGTATTTGAATTTGAAGGCAAGTTCTGTTGTAGCTGTTTTTTTTCAGCGGTGTTTAGTTTAAGTATGATAGATGATTCCCGCAATTTTGTCTTGGTGGTTATCATCGGTTTTTTTGTAAACATTTGTGTGTATTAAAACTTGGTGACAAATGCTGCGGTAGCTGAAAAATTTTAATGTTTTTTTTTGTTTTTTTTTGCGTATTTTGTAAAGCTTTTTTTTGTGATTTTATGTTGTATTAGTGGCTAATTTGGGGTTTCGTATGCATGTTGGTGTATAATCGAATCTCAATTTTTAATTTGACATGACCAACTGCTGGTTACCATAGTTTTGAGCATGTACTTTAGAGTGTCTTTGAATTTGAAGGCGAGTGCTGTTGTAGCCGATTTCTTTCAGAGGTGTTTAGTTTAAGTATGATAGATAATTCCCGCAATTTTGTCTAAGTGGTTATCTTTGGTTTTATTGTAAACCTTTGTGTGTATTCAAACCAGGTGACAGATGCTGCGGTAGCTGAAAATTTTTTAATGTTTTTTTTTGCGTATTTTGTAAAGCTCGTTTTCGTGATTTGTTTTAGTGGCTAATTTGGGCTATCGTATTCGTTGGTGTATGATAGAATCTGGTTTTTTTAGTTTGACATGATCAAATGCAAGTTACCATAGTTTTGAGCTTGTACTTTAGAGTGTATTTGAATTTGAAGGCGAGTTCTGTTGTAGCTGTTTTTTTTCAGCGGTGTTTAGTTTAAGTATGATAGATGATTCCCGCAATTTTGTCTTGGTGGTTATCATTGGTTTTTTTGTAAACATTTGTGTGTATTAAAACCTGGTGACAAATGCTGCGGTAGCAGAACATTTTTTAACGTTTTTTTTGCGTATTTTGTAAAGCTATTTTTTGTAATTTTATGTTATATTAGTGGCTAATTTTGGATTTCGTATGCGTGTTGGTGTATAATCGAATCATTTTTTTTTATTTGACGTGACCAACTGCTGGTTACCATAGTTTTGAGCATGTACTTCAGAGTTTATTTGAATTTGAAGGCGAGTGCTGTTGCAGCCGATTTTTTTCAGCGGTGTTTAGCTTAAGTATGATAGATGATTCCCGCAATTTTGCCTAAGTGATTATCATTGTTTTTTTTGTAAACCTTTGTGTGTATTCAAACCTGGTGACAGATGCTGCGGTAGCTGAAAATTTTTTAATGGTTTTTTTTGCGTATTTTGTAAAGCTATTTTTTGTGATTTTATGTTGTATTAGTGACTAATTTAGGGTTTCGTATGCGTGTTGGTGTATAATCGAATCAGATTTTTTTAATTTGACATGACCAGCTGGTTACCGTAGTTTTGAGCATGTTCTTTAGCCATTTTTTGAAGCGGTGCGGTGTTTAGTTTCGGTATGATAGGTGTTTTCCGCGATTTTGTCTTAGTGGTTACGGTGGGGTTTATGTAAACTTTTGTGTGTATTTAAATTTGGTGACAGAAGCTGCGGTAGCAGATTTTTTTTTACTGTTTTTTTGCGTATTTTGTAAAGCAATTTTTTGTGATTTTTCTTTAAACTATTTTTCCCTTTTTTCTTCTTTTAGGGAAATAATTTTCCTATTTTTCTTTCTTAGTGCACCTTTGCTCTATAAGAGGAACACATCTTCCAAGTTTCATGCTTCTAGGACTAATGGTTTAGGCTGTGTGTTGATTTTTCTTTAAACCTTTTTTCCCCTTTTTCTCCTCTTTGGGAAAGAATTTTCCAATTTCCTTTCTTAGTACACCTCTACGCTATAAGAGGAACATACCCTCCAAGTTTCATGCTTCTAGGACTAACGGTTTAGGCTGTGCGTTGATTGTCAGTCAGTCAGTGAGTCAGTCAGTCAGTCAGTCAGTCAGTAACGAAAGAGTTTTATATATTTAGATAGCACTCCACTCTTACTCACTTCATTAGGTACTCATAGTAGTAGCAGTAGAACAACTTTGTAGACTATACTTACTCTGCCATGATGTGTTCCCTGGCTTGTCTTCTCGAGGGGAATGGTAGGTATTTGAGAATGATTGCCTCCGAGTTGAGTGCACTAGTTACTTCATCCAGGCAGGCTGAGAATGATGCTTGGCACATACTTACGAGGTATGATTGTGCCCCACTACGTTGGTACGACCCCTGGCTGTAGAAGTTCAAAGCTGCAAGAATCTGTAGCACACAAATATAACTATATAATTGGTAAATCAAATGTTTGGGGTCTATAGGTATTGATTGATGATTCTAGTTGATATTATTATGTATCTAGACATAGGAAACTTTAGGAGAAACTTACTTTGATGTCAGCTCGAATTGCCGTCGATCGGGAACTTGTAGGTAGCATGGGGATAATATCCCTGCACAGGAAATGAAAGGCTTCTTTTGACAAACGAAAATTTGAAATGAACTCCCTGTGAGGGAGTGATAAAGGATCACTCGCATCCCGCAATAATTTTCTTCCAACTTTTAGCTGTGTTTTTTGGCGCTGGTCCTCCGCTAACCCAAGTAAAAACCCTCTTGACATGATAAACTAAAATCAATTTGAATTGTTGAAATTAATATGTAGTTAGGTAAGCACTACATTTAATTTGATTAGGAATGCAATGCTAACTTGTATATCATTGCCAAAACACTAAAAACTTACTTTAAATAACTTACTTTATTCAATTTCTATCCTTTGCAACAACACCTTACTTGTTTCTATTCGCGATTGATATGATAGTAATCGTAAGCTGTCATTTCCATTGAAACAGCCTTACGTGATCGCTGTTTCCCGCCTTTTTTCGAAACATTACGTTCTTGTTGCAATCGTTCATTGTCAAAGTTGGTTTCAATTGCAATGCGCGTTTGATTGTAATCGAAGCTTTTACGTGATCGCAAATGTGACAGTTTCAATAGGATATCCATTGAAACCATTGCAACAAAAGTTACATGATCGCCCCACTGGGCGACGCCTACCAACATCATACCAACTCAGTGCTGCCAATGGCACTGTCATAAATACATATGGTACCATACAATTAAATTTAAACCTTGGGTTGCGCCGCGATTTTTGTTGGAACTTTGTTGTGGCCGATGTTAATATAGCCATCATTGGATCAGACTTCTTAGCACACTACAACCTTCTGCCAGACTGCACTAAAAAGAGACTCGTGGATGGTATGACCCGCCTAGTCACTAGTGTGGAAATGTCTAACGCTGACCATAATAGCATCAAAGTTATATCCGCAGAAGGGTCAGAATTTAATAGAATCTTGTCTGAATTTCCAGAGATACTGCGACCGCCTGGCATCCTAAGGCAAATGAAGCATGAAACGGTCCACTACATCCACACCACAGAGGGCCCGCCGATCAGCTGTCGACCGCGCCGCCTGGGACCTGATAAGCTGGCCGCTGCTAAAAAGGAGTTTAACGATATGTTGAACTGCGGCACTGCGAGGCCCTCCAAGAGCCCTTGGTCCTCGCCGCTGCATCTAGCCCAAAAGCGCGATACATCCTGGCGTCCCTGCGGTGACTATCGCGCGCTCAACGCACGAACCATACCCGACCGGTACCCTGTGCGACACATCGGGGATTTTAACCAAGGACTATCAGGTGCTACCGTTTTTAGTACTATAGATCTGGCTAAGGCATACCAACAAATACCTGTCTATGAACCCCACATTTGCAAAACCGCCATAATCACTCCGTTCGGATTATTCGAACATCCATTTATGGGATTTGGGTTGCGCAATGCCGGACAAACATTTCAACGATTCATTGATGAGGTTGTTCGAGGATTCGATTTTTGCTACAGCTACGTGGATGACATCCTTGTATTTTCTGAAAATGCCACTGACCATGCCAACCATCTTCGCAAACTCTTTCAAAGACTGCAGGATTATGGCGTGGTTGTCAATGCTTCGAAATGTCGTTTAGGGCTAGCTGAGGTTACATTCCTAGGTTACCACATCAGCTCAGCTGGAACACAGCCGCCTGAGGAACGCATTGCATCCCTGTTAGAGTTTCCTCTGCCTAAGACAGTTCAAGGCATGAGACGTTTCTTAGGTATGATGAATTACTATCGCAAGTTTTTACCCCAGGCTGCCCAACACCAAGCCCCGCTCATTGATGCAGTCACTGCCATCAACGGCAAAGGCGCAAAGCCATTTCCATGGACGCCTGAGCTTGAGCAACAATTTGAAGCATGCAAAAAGAGCTTATCATCTGCAACACTGCTCGCCCATCCCGATATGTCTGCCCCTTTAGGACTTTTTACCGATGCGTCCAGCACGCACGTTGGGTCCTGCTTACAGCAGAAGGTTGATGACGAATGGCAACCCCTTGCATTTTTCAGCAAGAAATTAGATGAAAAACAGGCTCAACAACCAGCGTACTACAGAGAACTCCTAGGTGTGTATGAAAGTGTGCAACACTTTCGACACATTTTAGAGTGCCGACACGCAACAATTTTTACTGACCACAAGCCATTATTATATGCGTTCATACAGCGTCGAGAAAAGTTGCCACCGCAACAGCTAAACCAACTTTCATTCATCAGTCAATTTACAACCGACATTCAACACATTAAGGGGACCGATAATGTAGTAGCAGATGCAATGTCACGCATTGAATCTATCTCACTGGAATTTGATTTTGCAGCCCTGTCTAAAGCTCAAGACGATGATGACGAGTTAAAACATCTTCCGTCTAAAACATCATTAAAACTAGAAAAAGTTGAAATACCCGGTACTAAAATTTCTATTTTCTGTGACAGATCCACTGAAAGATCCCGTCCGTACCTGCCTGGTCCGCTGCGTCGCGCAGTGTTTGACCGGCTGCACAACTTGAGTCACCCTGGCGCGCGGGCATCCGCACGCATGGTGGCTGAGCGACATGTGTGGCCCAACATGCAGAAGGATTGTCTAGCCTGGGCTCGAACGTGCATGGCGTGCCAAAGGTCAAAGGTATCGCGGCATAACACCGCTCCGCTGGGCAATTTTAACACACCATCTGGGCGTTTCAAACACGTGCATATTGATATCATAGGCCCACTGCCATACTCCCATGGTCACACTTACTGCCTCACGGCCGTCGACCGTTATACACGCTGGCCAGAGGTGTGGCCTATGACGTCAATCACAGCGGAGGAGGTTGCTGAAACGTTTGTCAGTGGGTGGATTGCTCGCTACGGTGTGCCGTCTACAATAACCACCGACCAAGGCCGCCAATTTGAGTCAAATTTATTCCAGCGGCTGACCAACCTATGTGGCTCACAAAGGGTAAGGACTACAGCGTATCATCCACAAGCCAACGGCATGGTAGAACGATTACACCGTCAGTTAAAGGCGGCTATCATGTGTCACACTGACACATGGTTCAGTGCCCTACCCGTCGTTCTCCTCGGCCTCCGATCTTCATTAAAGGCAGATCTTGGATGCTCAGCAGCTGAATTAGTATATGGCGAACCTCTCCGCCTACCGGGAGAGTTAGTAATCCCAACTCAATCAAACATCGTTGAGGCCAGCGAATTTGTCGCACAGCTAAGGGCGAAAATGTCGATAATGAAGGCAGTGCCTGCATCTCGACATGCCAAAACAACATCTTTCATACACAAAGACCTCGCGACGACCACACACGTCATGCTGAGAGACGACTCAGCACGGCGGTCCCTACAGCCTCCCTACACAGGGCCTTATAGAGTTAAAGATAGGGGCCTCAAAATTATTACCTTGGAGATAGGTGGCAAGGAAGTCGCAGTGAGCATCGACCGGGTCAAACCTGCACATTTAGACGTTGCTTCCTTGCCAACTGTCCCTCCAAGTTCAGTGATACCAAACAATAAAGCAGCATCTCACGTTACAGATAACACGCCGCAGCCTGCACCTCCAGCGCCTTCGCCTCCAGCGCCGGAGCCTGTCACCCCGCCAAAACTAACAACTACTCGTTCCGGTCGTAGGGTTAGGTTTCGACCTATTTTCGACCTATAGTTCGTTTCTCCGTGGGTGGGTGGTTGTGGCGAACGCATCCTTAATATTAACTACCATTATGAACGCATCCATCTAGTATTTAGTTATAATTTAGGAGTGCCGTTATGTTGGCCATATGGTAGATAACACCAATCGTAGTGCTTGCCGCCCGCTTAGGATCCGCCCACACACAAGTTGACAACGTAATGAGACACGGCCGCGGATCGTCTGCATGGACGAGATCTCTTGCCCTCGGACCGCGCGACAAGCACCACGTGACGTGCAATCGCTCTGTAATTAATCTATACTTACCTGTGCCAATAATTATATAGTACAGTAACTATATCTAATGTAACGCCGATATTAAACGTGATGATATTAAATTGGTGTTTTCAACATGAACCCTAAAAATGAAAAAAAAACAACACAGAATAGAACAGAAAGTATACAAAAAAAACCGGCCAAGTGCGAGTCGGACTCGCGCACGAAGGGATCCGTACTATTATCTAAAATATTTGTTATCTTTTGTATTTGCTGTTAGAGTGGCAACAGAAATACATCATCTGTAAAAATTTCAAATGTCTATCACGCACGGTTCATGAGGTACAGACTGGTGACAAACGGGCAGATAGACAGACAGACAGACAGACAGACGGACGGACAGGGAAGCCTCAGTAATTGGGTTCCCATCTTTACTCTTTGGGTACGGAACCCTAATTATACACAAATATTGTATTTACTTTTATATTGAATTACTTTTTTATAGACTAAATCAGATCCCAAATATCTATAAAAGTAAGGTTAAATCTGTAATCTGTAATACTAGCCAAAATTCTGTATAAATACAGATAAATCTGTATAATTGGCAACACTGCACAGAACACATAGACCAAGGAATCTATTACCTCTTGAGTATATGTGTTCTGTGTCGTGTTCTGTGTTTAATACTCTCTACGACTACGAGAGCGTAGTATCTCGTAGCTCGTAGTAGTCTGTGCTACGAAAGGAGTGAGTCGGAGCTTCTACAATCTCTTGCTTTTACACACAAAGAAGAGTAAACCGGTATCAAAACCGGTTGCTTGTGATCCATTCATGACCTGCAATTGTTTTCTTCCTCCTAGGCCTGCAATGAATTACAATAGATGTACAAATGTAATAGGTTTTCCGACTCCGAGGTTTTCTGTTGTTGTTGTCTCTGGTTGAATTGGATTGGTTAGTTCATTCACTCACCTTCAGCTGTTGTTTTGTTTCCAATTAGTTTTTGTTTGGTTTGTTTGTCTGTCTCGTAAAGATGTGTTTGAAAGCTTTTAATTATAAACTACGTATACCTACGGAAATGCGGATAGTTATGACCAAATAATAAAATGAACACACTGCTCAAGTTAAAAACTCTTCAACACAGCACGTCTGCAGAAAAACTAAGTCATCGGCACATTAGAGATACGTCCGATTGCTTATTCCTGCCGGATTCTTATCTGCTGAAAAACTGTGGAGTAAACAAGGCTGTGTTTCACCAAATCATAAGGATACTAGACCCTGTCGTGCCACAGTCTCAGCGTTCCAATGGCATACCGTTTCCATTGAAAGTAAGTGGTAGGTTAATCTTGACAAAAAATTGCAGTGGGGACCGCAAATCAAAGCACTTGCTGCCAGACTAAGTTCGGCTGCATATGCAGTTCGGACTATAAGATGGCTCACTGATGAAGCTACAGCTAGGCTAGTTTACTTCAGCTACTTCCATAGTGTTATGTCTTACGGTATCCTTCTCTGGGGGAAAGCAGCTGATATTCAAACTATATTCGTTTTACAAAAAAGGGCTATACGTGCCATCTATAAAATGAAATCACGAGACTCATTGAGGGAGCGATTTAAGGAAATTAATATCCTCACAGTAATTTCACAATATATACAGGGTGTCCCATAAGTCAACGTCCAGCCGAAAACGGGTGATGCGCCAAATCATGACAGTTATCAGAAAAATATAAGAAAAAATATTTACTAAGTAACTTTTGAGTTATGAGTATTTTAAAAAAACAGTAAAAACTGACATCCTGTGATGATCTTTTATGTCCTGTGACGACAAATATTAACTTTTCATAAAACTTTTTTCTGCAACGTAAGCATGAATAACCCTTCTGTAAATTACAATTCAAAATTAAGCCATAACTGCCTCAGTTTTCAATGAAATCGTGGAGTTTTGGCCAACGTTTCATTTCAGATAATTACATCACCCAACTTTAACCGCCTGTACCGCAAAAAAAATGTACTACACTATCATGGCATGTAACTTAAAAAATTGGCGCATTTATCCAGGATTCCAAAATGGTATAATACTTGCTAAAGTACTCCTTAGTTTAGGAAATAAAAAATGTTTTATCAACTAAACCGGATTTCCAATCAATTTTATTTCAATAGATAAAATGTTTGTACCCTTTAAATGATGGACTTAAAATGCTTACGCTGTGTTTTTAAGTGACTCACAATTCACAGGTACAAGTAAATACCATTTCGACAATGCAAGTAAACAGATAGATCCACCATCTTGTCGAAAGAGTAATAACCATGGGTTTTCTAGTAATTTGTTAGGTTTAGGTAAAAGTTTGAAATAAAATTCAATCATAGGATGTCTTCAATCGTGATTTTAATTTAACTACATCAAGGATTTACAGCAAATGTTCAAACTGTTAGCCTTCAGCAGTAATGCAAGCTCTACATTTCCTTAAAAAAAATCAGCTGTCTGTAAAGTCAGTTAACTGACGACAGTTGAACGAGACAACGTCATACAGCTGTCCACGCGGTCGCATCGCTCACTCAAGTAGGAGAGAGACCGATGTCGAACGCTGCCGAACGCGGAGGCCGATTGTGCCTCTTTGTCGCTCGTTCCGCGCTCTCACTTGCACTTCAAGTATTAAATGGAACGCCTCAGAGCGAGGTAACACCGCATGAGTCATGTTTTTTCGTACGAGCAGCCGGCTCCATCGAATTATAAGACGTTGTCACGTTAAAAACCATGTAATAAGACCGGCGAAGGGCGAAGGCAAACTTTAGATTAAAATCACGATTGAAGTAATCCTATGATTGAATTTTATTTCAAACTTTTACCTAAAACTAACAAATTACTTGAAAACCCATGGTTATTACTCTTTCGACAAGATGGTGGATCAATCTGTTTACTTGCATTGTCAAAATGGTATTTACTTGTACTTGTGAATTGTGAGTCACTTAAAAACACAGCGTAGGCATTTTAAGTCCATCATTTAAAGGGTACAAACATTTTATCTATTGAAATAAAATTGATTGGAAATCCGGTTTAGTTGAAAAAACATTTTTTATTTCCAAAACTAAGGAGTACTCTAGCAAGTATTATACTATTTTGGAATCCTGGATAAATGCGCCAATTTTTGAAGTTACATGCCATGATAGTGTAGTACATTTTTTTTGCGGTACAGGCGGTTAAAGTTGGGTGATGTAATTATCTGAAATGAAACTTTGGCCAAAACTCCACGATTTCATTGAAAACTGAGGCAGTTATGGCTTAATTTTGAATTGTAATTTACAGAAGGGTTATTCATGCTTACGTTGCAGAAAAAAGTTTCATGAAAAGTTAATATTTGTAGTCACAGGACTTAAAAGATCATCACAGGGTGTCAGTTTTTTCTGTTTTTTTAAAATACTCATAACTCGAAAGTTACATAACAAATAATTTTTTTTATATTTTTCTGTTAACTGTCATGACTTGGCGCATCGCCAGTTTTCGGTTGGACGTTGACTTATGGGACACCCTGTATATGAAATCTTACTGTACACTCACAAACACATCTGTAGCTTTCAGAAAAATTGTGATTCACATAATATTAACACTAGAAATAAAAATAAACTTCATATTCCCAAATTTCGTTTACAGAAGGTAAATGGGTCTTTTATGGGGAACACTGTACGCTTCTACAATAAACTTCCGGAAAATGCAACTAAGCTTCCAATTCGGAAGTTTAAAGCCTTTATTAAGAGTAATTTGATAAAGAAAGCGTACTATACTCTAGATAGCTATATGAATGATAAAACTGCGTGGCCCGATGTCCCGGTCACTCTACCCATAGGAAGCTAGCATGTCAGTTTGCAATGTCTGTACCTACTATTTAATATCTTATTTTTATATCTGTGTAGATACTTTATTATAACTTTGAAGCGTAGCGTGTGCTGTCTTTGAAACTTTTGCTTTTGTATTATTAATTACATTGCATACATCTGACTAAGTGAAGTGGCACCACACTGGAACTTCACTGCTATTATTTTAGACTATTTTTGATTTGTAAAAGGATCATATAAAAAAACGGTAGGAACCGAGACGTAGTTTGTTGCCTGTTCTTCTACGCTTGGTCGTGTGGAACTGGCACCTAGACTCACCTAGCTTTAAGACGTTTCAAAGTGATTCTTGTATCGTATTGAATAAACGCTAATGCTAGGGCTACATTAGCGGGCTATGGCGAATATTCGTGTTAACGCGATGAATGTGGCCGGGTACATCGTGTCTTCGCGTAGTATTCGGACGAAGACGATGTAGTATCGGGGAGCTGTCGGTAAACTGGCGCGAATCAAAGGGATTTGTCGCGACCATATTCGCTTAGGTGGCTACATCTACGTCATTTCAGTGTCATCCAGACTTTGAACCGAGACGGACTTGCATTTAATTTTTTACACTATGGAGTGGAGTAACGAAAAAGTGTTAGAATTCATTCAATTTTATGAAACTGAGAGTATTATATAGAATCATAGTGACCCCAAACATAAAAAGAAACACTTGGTACATGATGCGTGGATTCGAATTAAAAATATGCTCAGTTGGCCTACCACAGTAGAAGAAATGAAGAAGAAAAAAGATTCATTGGCGGCAATGGTTTAGACTGGCACAGGTTCGAGGTAGATGGCACAAACTAAGGGAGGCCTATACCCAGCAGTGGGTGAAGTCGGGCTGTGGATGATGATGATGATGATGATGATGGCATACTACAGAGCCGATCTCAATAAAATTAAGAAATCGATTAAGACACAATCCAGCACGATGCATCGCGTCAACTCGACACGAATCTTCGCCCGCCTTAATGTAGACAAGAACATCGCCTATACCCGAACACGATGTTTTTGTCGCGCCAACGCGACACGAATCTTCGCCCGCTAATGTAGCCGAAGCATTATTGAATCTTGAATCATAGGTTCTGGATACTAACAAAACAAATGCATGTTCCATTTGACAATTAAAAAATACAATTCCATCAACTGTATAACTTTTGCACTGGATCATGGTACACAAAAATAAAATTCATCAAGAAATCAATCAAGAATTTTGATTTTTATTTTTGTGTGATGTACCTATCACACAAAAATAAAAATAAAAATTCTATCTATCCACCTTCAATGTAACATAATTCAAACACTTAATTTGTTTTCAGGTACTCGTAACACTGTCATTCTTGTCAAGTGGTTCTCATCAGAAAACTATTAGCAAAGATTTTAATGTAAGCATATCACAGAAGTCTGTTAGTCGGGTGATCAAACTTGTTATTGAAGGTATTAATACCATTTTGGACAATTGGGTGGTATTTCCTACTTCCACAACACAAAGACAACACATCAAAGAAGGGTAAATGCCTACTTAATTATATTTTTATTCATGGAATGGCACAACAATGTGTATGAAATATTAAATCAAATTATTGATACCTGGAACCGCTTTGTGACCCAGGTACCAAGCAAGCAACACCACATATGATATCTTATTCATTCTCTTTTCAGGTTTTACAGGAAGTATCATTTTCCAGAAACAATAGGATGCCTGGATGGAACCTATGTAGAAATTGTGTGTCCAAGAGATGATGAGGAAGCATTCTTTGATAGAAAAGGCCAATACTCACTACACGCACAAATGGTATTACAAATTAATTAAAAAGTACCTATTGCGCAATTAACCTACTGTGGTATGAAATTTTAGTGCAGCAAACCAATTATGTCATCATCATCATCAGCCTGAAGAAGTCCACTGCTGGACATAGGCGTCCCCTACACATTTCCAGGAAGAACGATTCTGAGCTCTTTCCATCCATCGACTTCCCGCGACCAACTATGTACTACCAAGTAATATTTGGACATGCCTCTCAACAAGCCTTTGGCATTATGTGAGGCTATCTATTCATAATTTCGAAATTACAGATATGTGATGCTGATACTAAAATAATAGCAGTTTGCTGTCGATTCGGCGGGTCTGCTGGAAATGCTGCGATTTGGAACAAAATGAACATAAGGCCATTTGTTGAAAACATCAGTAGACAAGGAGAGTCTAGTTGGCTTATAGGTAAAATAAATAACCTTAGTTAGGCAAAACCACAGAGTATAACTTGACCCCTACCCTGTCATTAGAGCTGTAATATCCAGAAGAAAAAATATTTGGTATGGACAGACTACTTACTTTGCAGGATACCTTCAGGTAGATAGAAGGTTCAAGATCCCATATCCCAGGGGGGCCAACTTGATTAGACATAAGATCTTCTGTTTACTAACGAACCTCTGTGCGATCTACCACTTACATAATTCTTTGAATCTTAAATGAAACAGCAACTCAAAACCAGAGACACAGACAGAGCCTGACAAAGCTCATGGTAGGCCTGCTGTTTAGTGTTTAGTACACAATCATGTAGTATTTTTTATTGAAAAGCCTTAGGGAGTTTCTTTTCATATCTGGGAAGTCTGAGTTAATGATGAACGACGGAACAGCGATTGAAAAATGATACAAGATGGTGCTGTAGTAGTTAATAATTACGTTGCGCAACCTCGTCTAATTATTTATAATTTTTGCATTGCCACGATCGACTGGACATAAAGTCGCTACGTAGTATCTCTTAATAGTCTGTGATAAAGTCGCGATCGACTTTATCACAGACGGTTGGCCACCGCTGCCATATCCAAATGGTGCTTCAGATTCAGACAAATAAATAATATAATTCCAGCTGACAACAAATATCCCCAAAGAGCGTGGTTGATGACACCAATTCTTCACGCGCCCCAAGGCACACCCGACTCACAATACAACCACTTCCAAGGCCGCACGAAGACATGCATCGACCGATGTGTCGCCAAGCTGAAGGGTCGTTGGCGATGTCTCTACAAACGGCCGCTACATTACACGCCGCAACGCGCGGCCAAAATCATCAATGCCTGTGCAATTCTACACAATCTAAGCATAACTGCTGGACTACCTGATCCTGAGCTGTATGTAGATTCAGAACCTATGCCTGTGTTGAATGAAGTGACAGAAATGCCTGACGATGATGTGAATGAATTGTATATTGGCATGGAAGTTAGGAGACAGTTAGCTGAACGAATTTATTATAGCGTTTGAAAAGTTACATCATTTGACCTAGGTTCTGATTTAGACTGTAAGTATAAAAAACCTACATGGTGAAAGGCCCAAACCCATTGAACTTCCTCGCCTTTAATGAATGCATTTATTCTACCTTGTGCATTGTTCCTAGAAATTAAGCTTCACCTAGTTTTTAGAGAGAAAATAAATCGATTGAACTGAACTTGTAAATTAAGACTGAACTATAAACTAATCTAGTATACTTCTACATTACATCTTATGTCAATAAAACATTTTAAATTAATGAAAGGAGTTTATTCTAATATTCTTAACAATACGATGAACTGGCATAGACAATTGTTAATGCATAAGTATTTGCATCTGTGCTAACTGACTATACGTGTCGCCGGGCATTCTGTAGGCGATGTTACCCGCAAACGTGTTTAGCACCTGCGCTTGTTCTCGCAACCACTCCACTTGCTGCAATTATAGAAAAAAAATGCATATTAAAATAATAATAACAAAGTAAGCAAAACTAGGTGTATTCATGAATGCAATCAAAATTGATCATAATCTAGACCCCTGGGAACAAGATAAATTTTCTCGTCAGGCGGGACCTATGAGAAACAGATGAACATGGATTTCCATTAGCTTTTCTAATTTAAGAGGCTCGCTCTTTTCGGCGCAATGAGTGTTTTTTTAGGGTGACTTCAAATAAAAATGGAGGAGGTTCTCAATTCTATGGTTTTTAATGTTTGCTATCGCGTAACTTCGTCATTTATGATCCGATATGAAAAAAAATATTATCTGAAAGGGCCAAATTAGATCCATATAAATGTCATCAAAATGGGTTCAGTAGTTTGGCTATGAAGTCGGTTTGAAAAATTGGTTCAAAAAATGAATAGTTACCTTGTTGGTCTGTACGGCGAGCATCGCGGGGCGCGGCGTGCTCCGCAGCTGCTGCCGCTGCGCCAGTAGGATCTGGCAGAGCGCGCGCAGCACGGCGGGCAGGCTGCGCAGCAGTTCCCCGCGGGCAGCCCGCGCGCCGCTCACTCGCGCCTCCAGCTCACCAGTCGTTAGTGGGACCAGCTCGCATTCACGGAGCGTCTGCAATATTAAGTAATCTTATACTTTTAAACGAGAAAATCTTGTGTATATATCATCAGAATCAGAATCTCGGAAACGGCGCCAACGATTTTACGAAATTTAGTATACAGGTGTTATCGGGGGCGATAAATCGATCTATCTAGGATTCATTCTTAGAAAATGATATTATAACCCTAATAATTAAACATAAACTGAATATGTGACTGCTCCTGCCATCTATTGGCGATTCCGAGCAACTAGCTGGTCACAATCTAGAATTGTTTACCTCGAGTGCGGCGTCATAGTTCTCCGCATGGAACTGGTCGAAGAAGGTTACAAGCTTGCACAGCTTGGTATAGGCCATCGAACCCACGATCTACAGCTCAGAAGGTAGAGCTACTACCAACTGATCTGAGAGGTCAGTCGTCATTTACTGCCCTTATGTCACAATCTAGTATTGTTTACCTCGAGTGCAGCGTCATAGTTCTCCGCATGGAACTGGTCGAAGAAGGTCATCAGCTTGCACAGCTTGGTATAGGCCATCGAACCCACGACCTACAGCTCAGAAGGTAGAGCTACTACCAACTGAGCTGAGAGGCCAGTCGTCATTAACTGCCCTTGTGTCACAATCTAGTATTGTTTACCTCGAGCGCGGCGTCATAGTTCTCCGCATGGAACTGGTCGAAGAAGGTCATCAGCTTGCACAGCTTGGTGTAGGCCTCCATGAGTGCGGCGGGTAGCGGCGGCGCGTCGGCGGCACGCAAGCGGCGGGACACGTGGCGCGCCAGGAGAGCCAGCCGCTCGCGCAAGCCGCCCGCGCCGCCGCCGCTGTTCACTACCTGCGCGAGCAGCACGCAGAACAACTCCAGCACCTTCTCTAGATTCTGAAATAACATTGCAATAGGCATGTTGTATTATAAAGGCCGTATTCAGAAACAATTATTGAGTTTGAGTCGAGCCTCAAGCATAGATTTTTGACATTTATCAATGGAGAACTGACAAAAAATACATGCTTGAGGTTTGACTCAGACTCAAGCATTATTTCTGTATACGAACTCAAGTATATATTAAAAAAAAAAAGTATTATACCACCTATAGATAGTGCAATCCACGAAGGCGCGCCCCACTATTCCTCCTAACCGTTTATAATAATAATAATAATAATATATTTTTATTTCAGGCATTAAAAAACCCATAAATTACATTAAAACAAAAGAGATTACAAAAAAAAAAAAAAAAAATTAAAACCTTAACTTCTTACTTGCGGTTTCCGCTCTGGTGTACCGAGAGCCAAAACCTGTATATAGGGCTGTATATATTCTCGGCCATGCACTGAAGAATACCATTTTTTGAATTTCTGAAGCCACCCCAAAAGGAGGCTACTCGCGAACGTATAATGGCGAAGAAATCCGGAACCCGTGCATCAGCGAACATGCTTGAAGCACTACAGAATCGGGGCTTTTTCATAAGGATGCGATAAGCGTCATTGTATTGCACCCTTATGGTACTAAACGATTTTCTTTTGTATTTAAACCAGAGTTGGCAGGTATACATGCCTAGGCAGTACGCTTTAAACAAGGTAATTTTGACCTCGTCACTGCATCTGGCAAATCTCCTTGCAAGCATGTTACACCTGATGGACAGGTTCCGTCTTTCTCGCTCGATATCTTGGTCATCCTTAAGATCTTCAGTGATTATATGGCCAAGATATTTGAACTGTTTCACAACCTTTACCACTGAACCATTCAGACAAACTTCAGGCACCCTCTCCGGGCCTTTCCCAGCTCTAAACACAAGCATCTCCGTTTTTAGAGCGTTATACTTCAGACCGTGGGCTTTGGCATACTTTTCGCAGACGACCAAGAGTTTCCTAAGCCCATTAATCGAGGGACTGAGAAGCACCATATCGTCAGCGTAGCTCAGATTGTTGACACATACATCGCCAATATGGCATCCGGTCCCAGTGCTTCTCAACTCCCCGATCAACCCATTTATGTATATGTTGAAAAGGTCCGGAGAGGTCAACCCTCCCTGGCGTACCCCGCATTCCAGCTTATAATAGCTGGATGTCGTGTCGCCCCATCTAACAGCGTTGGTTTGGTTTCCGTACCAGTACCTAAGCAGTTCAACAATTTCTATCGGAACTTCCGAGTCGAGCAATTTGTTCCAAAGAATTTTATAATTCACTAGATCAAATGCTCGACTCAGGTCCAGGAAGCATGCGTACACAGATGTGTCACGCGTTACGTAATAATTTACGGTATTTTATTTATTATTTATTATAGTATATGTGTGCAAGCTTCCGTCAATGTTTGAGTGTTATCGGTACACACTAATTACCTATGAGTGCACACGCACACTACAATGAATAGACTACGGTTCACGACTGCCGCTCGGAGCAAACTCCCCGCACCCCGCGAGGGGCGCGTCTTCGTGAATTGCACTATGTATATCAAGCTCTGCTTACTTTAGAGCTAGACAATGTTGTGTAGATTGTCCACAATATAATCATATAATATATAAGTGAAAGGGCTCAAAGCTAGCTTTTCTGTCACTTCTGTAATAAATAAATAAGACTTGGTTCAATAAAAATATTACCCAATCAACATGACTGGGTATTCATCATCAGCCTGAAAAAGTCTGCAAGACATAGGCCTTAATTCTCTATACATTTCCAGGAAGAACGATTCTGAGCTCTTTCCATCCACTGACTTCCTGCGATCTTAATGTCACCAGTCCATCGGGCTGGTGGGCCCTACGTTTCGTTTTCCGGTACCAAAAAAATAGCGTCGTATTACTCACCCCAGCAATATCATACATTGTAATCGCATCCTCAAACAGACCCTTAATCACCAGTTGCTCGGCTACATTCAGTGCGATCACCTGCAAAGGATAACCGCTCTTATTATCATCGAGCTACACCAAAAAAGAGACTAAGATCCGACGCAATTTCAGTACCGTGCTATCGATATGAGGATTGTTGAATTGGTCGAGCAAGCCTTGACTGCGTATTCCAGTCATGGCATCCATTCTCCCGAACAGGAGATCGTAGTCACGGCTTTCGAGAGCCAAGTCGGTACAGCAGCACATGAATAGATTCTTGCCGCTGGGATCTTTGAGGTTCCTGAAAAAATAAACCGCTAAATTATGTTTGTTTTGTTATGGTACCATAAAATACTTATGGTTGTGATTTAACTGCTAAGGCTTTCTCCAGAAATTACTGCAGGGGGTTCCATCAGAACATAGTACACGCCATGCAAAGCTTCTCCTGTCATAGTGTATGACAGAAGGAGCTTTGCGTTATTTAGCGAAAAGTGTGGATAAAGAACTGGCTTACGAAAAGATTTCAAACCGGTTGGATCGCTGACGATTTTGCGCGGCGATTTTAAAGTACGCGTACTTACGGTGACACACAAACGAAAAAAAGCAGCCAAGTGCGAGTTGGACTCGCCCATGAAGGGTTCCGTAGCACGACGAACTACAAGAACCTTTATATATGTTACTTGATGTAACATAATAAGGTTCCCGTAGTTCGTTGAAAGCTAAATTGCGGTTTACGGTTTATGACGTATAAAAAAAAAACTACTGACTAGATCTCGTTCAAACCAAATATCGTTGAAAGTTTACATAGTAATGTACAACATATATTTTTTTTAGTATTATCATTCTCTTACTTTAGAAGTTAGAGGGGGGGGGACCAACTTTTTTCCACTTTGGAAGTGTCTCTCGCGCAAACTATTCAGTTTAGAAAAAAACTATATTAGAAACCTCAACATCATTTTTGAAGACCTATTCATAGATACCCCACACGTATGGGTTCGATGAAAAAATTTTTTTTGAGTTTCCGTTTATGACGTATAAAAAAAAACTACTGACTAGATCTCGCTCAAACCAAATATCGTTGAAAGTTTACATAGTAATGTACAACATATATTTTTTTTAGTATTATCATTCTCTTACTTTAGAAGTTAGAGGGGGGGGGGACCAACTTTTTTCCACTTTGGAAGTGTCTCTCGCGCAAACTATTCAGTTTAGAAAAAAACTTTATTAGAAACCTCAACATCATTTTTAAAGACCTATTCATAGATACCCCACACGTATGGGTTCGATGAAAAAAAATTTTTTGAGTTTCAGTTTCAAGTATGGGGACCCCCAAAATTTATAGTTTTTTTTCTATTTTTGTGTAAAAACCTTAATGCGGTTCACAGAATACATCTACTCACCAACTTTCATCAGTCTAGCTTTTATGGTTTCGGAGAAAAATGGCTGTGACACGGCCGGACAGACAGACAGACAGACAGACAGACAGACAGACAGACATGACGAATCTATAAGGGTTCCGTTTTTGCCATTTGGCTACGGAACCCTAAAAAGTCGTCAAGCTATAAGAAGGCGTACATGCTTGTACGTCTATCACCCACATTACTTACCAACCTGCCTAATTAATAAACACTCATAAATTCCCAGATAATAAGTCTATCTGAGAGTTTGTTTTCTTAGGCCGATCCTCTGGGCAGTCAACTTAATATACCTATATGCACTTGGTATATTCGGCAGACCATTGTGTAAGTTCTTACCTCAAGAAGAAGTAATAGTGCAGTGCATCGGAGGGGTCAGTCAGCTCGAATTTCCTGACGTACAGCAGAAGTAGCCTCGCCAAGTTCAAACGGCGTAATGGCGCTGGATCGTCGGTATCCACGGATACTGAAAAAGGCAGATACAACCTATTTTACAAACACTATCGGTTTTAGCTCTCCAATGGATCACCCACTTAAAACCATAAATTTGTGGACAACACTCAAAATTAAGTATAGCTTTTACTATGGGAACAAGATAGCTGATATAATACTTATAATGCATATTTTTTGTAAATACATACTTAGAATACAATATAACACCCACACAGAGAATAACCACCTGGTGTGAATATTTGTGTGGTACCCATGATCTACGGCGCAGAAGGCAGACTGACCTACTACCAATTAAGCTGAGATTCCCTCCCTATTAACTCTCATAGGGATATTTTGTACTTACATAAAGGAGCTTGGACATTCCTCGGTGTTCCAAGCATGTAAACATCATGTAACGCTAAAGCCATGTGTACACCATGGACTTGGTATCTGTAAAAATTTAAAACGGTGAATTTCAAATCCATAAATAGAAAAGCTTGTTTGATAAATATGATGTCAGTTTTCTTCTTATCGTGTCACTGGTTCTTCCAAATTGGTGTGGTGAAAGGATTTTGAATGCGCCTCGGAAAGGCTCCTTTTACTCGAAAGACATGTTTTAAAATATTTAGATTCTACGACACACAGGTTTCCTTCACCGTTTGGGAATACTGCCATAGAGCACATTCATTTTCTACAGAAAAACTTATTGGTACACGACTGGATTTGAGACTTAGGATCAGAAGTCGGGGCCGCTACCACCAGACAACCAGTCACTGACTTTACTCAGTCAGTGATTATTTAGTAAAGAATGGATATCAAATAAATCTTTTACATAATTTAGGTTTTTGGAGTTCCAAGGAGAGGAATAAGAGCTATCGTATGGTGTGTTAGATCCTTTTATAAAACTTACGAATAAATCTAACCTTGGTATTCTGGATAAGAACTCAAGAGCTGGTTCAAATTGTCCAGTCAAAGTCAACATCTGGAAGTAGACGACAGGTTTCTCATACGCGTGGTAGTGTGTTTCACCTGTAAAATAAAACTTTTAATTTTAGTTATGACCTTGTTCAACACATAGAAACCTCCGTGAAACAACTTCTCGCTCGCACACTCTGACTTTTTGAAATACTTATTTTTTAACTCTATCCTTTCCTACAAAAAAAATAACGAATTTACAGTAGGATACAGCTCAAGCTACCTAAAAACAAAGAAGTTAGAACGCTTACTGCAAGGACATAAGAGCTAGCAGTGTATAGTCTGATGAGTATCCTTGTGTATGTCTGGAACGTGAATCCAGTTAGGCAACCTTAAATAGTACTTCTGACTACCCTCCTAATCTCAAGAATGTTGAGTACCAGGAAATATTTAGAGATGTTTAGTTCTTTAGTTTTGGTGGCGTAAAATCGCATGTTATTATTTTTTGTAAATCAAGCAAACATAAGAAACGATTTTAAATGGCAGGGCTATTAGTCTAACCTCTTACGAGTAGGAAATTCAATATTAAGGGAGTGAGATTACCGTATTCTTCTAAAATGAGTTTCTGCAGATCAGAGTATGAGAACACATCAGGTTCGTTATTCGCCCGCGTCCTTATAAAGGACAGTTTGAGCCAGAGATAGTCATCGGCAGTCCGCGCCACCTCGTAGTGTTCGTCGTCGCCTTGGTAGCAGCATCCTATAACGCAGTACACCTACAAATACAATAAAAACATTAAATCATTTAAAAAATACGCTAGGCGCCTGGATAAATAACGATTATTTCCATAAGCGCGAACGCGGCGCCAGTTTCAGGTGATAAAGTCGTGCAAATTAATGCAGGCAATAAGAGACAAACGTAATCCAAAACTTACAGCTCTTTTAAAAGGATCACTAGAGTTCCTGACTTGGATTCTGTACTGGAAGTTGATGGCTGTTTGTAGTTTTTCGCTGAGGGGTTTATCAGGGCTTCTGATGTGCTCTTCCAGTGCAGCTATAAACTCCTCATGATCACGACTGAAAAACATTTCAAGTTAGAAAATCGAAAGCAAAGCTGTAGATTACGATCATGTGTTTCAGATGTGAGAATGTGTTTGAAGAAAGCATGATTGATGGCTTATCTAATGTGGTCTCATTCTTATCACACCTAACTCACCCAGCTTGCCGCAAGCAAAATAATGCGGCGTTCGCGTCTCCACTTCTCAAGCAGTAATAAACCATTGGCCAGAGCGGGCGCTCGTCTATGACTCCATCCGTAAGCCCTTGGACGTTAGCCCCTTGGAGCCGAAGGCCTACGAAGCCTCTAACTAGCGGGTATGTGCCCGGCTCGCCGCCTCGCATCGCCGCGGCTGGGTTTGCGCGAACTACGTCACTCATGTACTGCTTATATCTGTAAGAAAGTACAAAAAATATAAGTAGAGTACGCGCGACCATTGAAGTCCGATATACGCGGCGATGTTGTCACAGAATCATTTTCTAGTATTACTATTTTGTACGTAAAAAGACTTAGTTCCCACTTTTGCCGTAAGACTTCGTGGCGCGGACTCTAGCCCCAAACTTACTTATACTATACTTAGCTTATACAATGGGCCAAATAACTGCAAGAATAATTGCGAATATAATTTTGTAAATAAAACACTCAGACTAGATTGAAACCACCTCTTACAGTGGAGGAGGAAATATCACAAGAACCGTCAGTTTCTTTAATGAATTTGACAGTTCTTGTGATATAGGTACATATATCTACCGTGACAAAAAAGTCACTGGTCTAGAATTGAGCCCCAGGTGGCTAGAAACTAATATTTAAACAGTTTATTCAAAATGGTTATTTTATTATAACTTTAAAACCATCTTTGGCCTTTCAGAATTGCATCCAGATAATCTATCCACCCCTTGCCTTTTTTTTTTCTTTATTCAATTCTCTACATTAGATTAAAAGAATAACAGCATACCTCGTCTCTAAATACTTCTTCCCCTGTGCAACGAGACATTGCTGGATGGCTGGATTGCCTCTGGCCTTCAGAGGATCCTCATCTCTGACCAGAGCAGGAATGTTTGACATTGTTTTGATTATCTCCCACATTTCTTTTACTTTCTGAAAAACAAAAAAATTTGAATGAGCCTTGAGACAAGTAGCAAAGGGAAGACAAAACAGATATAAACTTCAAAATGACCTTAAAAAAAACAAAATGGCCCTTAACTTCTAGCTAGACTGCTAGACTTAGCCTTACTTTCAAGCATTAAGCCTTGCGCACCTCTAGCTCGATGGTGATCAGTAAAAAGCAGTCAAATATGACAGTGATATTTGACAGTTTCACTGTTCGCCATTGCCATCATGCTAGATGTGCGCGCAGGAACTTTCTTAGGTGACACACTGCTTAAAGTGTTTGTTTACTAAGAGATGGCAGTTTCATGAGCACAGATTAACTTTTGAAAAACACTTATTACTTTCTTTGTAAGTTTTATGTTTTGATATTTTTTTGTTGAATTATGATTTTTTAGACAAGTCTTTTACAAAGTTTGTTAATAGTGATACTTACAAGGTCATTAAACTCTTCAGCAACCTGCCCAAACTTCTGATGCAGTGCCGTTCTTGACTTGGATCCTTGGAACACTAGCTTATTATACTGATGCACTTGTCTTGCATATGCAGACTCCACATTATCCAACATTGAGAGGCCAAATTTCTTAGGTGTGTCAGCTATGCTTGGTGGTTCAGGTACCCGTTTGAGGTCTAACCAGTTCTGTGAAGGCCCGATCATGGCATTCATGAGCTTGATCTTCTCTCTGTTCCATTCTGAGACCATGTGCTCCCATTTTTGGTCTTCTGTTGTTTGTAGGGACTACAAGTGGTAGAAATAAATAGATTACAAGGATAATCAAATATGTGTAAATCAAATCAAAATATTTATTTTGAAAATAAATGTGATTAATTTCACACTTGTGATATTGCGCTGATGAATACAAAAGAAAAAATATGAGAACTTACATTTTTGTTTACTTCATCAATGAGTGATAAAATCGCATTCTCTCTTTCATTCTTCAGGAAACTTTCAATGTCCGAGTCAGCTATAGGCTGGAGTGGCTCAAATGTGCGTTTTGAACTGAGAGTTTCGAGCTTCTGAGATATTTGCTGTAAATCTATGCCTTTGGATCCGAAAAGAAGGTGTCTGGAAACATAAACAAAGTTATGAACAGGATTCAAAGACAGTTTATAACTAACTGCATATGAATGCATGGGCATAATAACTAGATCTAGACTCTACAGTGAAGAACCGCAAATAATTATTGGCTCTTCTATTGGTAAATACTCAAAAGAAAGAGGCTTCCTGTAAACACTTACGCTTGGATATCATTAGCGCCAGATTGTATAACTCGGGAATGTAGTTCCTGAGAAGCCTCCAGGACCTGTCCCAGTGAGCGTTCTACTCTCGGCAATTCTTCACTGCCCTCAATTTCCGTCGTCAACTGCTCAGCTTGCTGTAGCAACTTGTTGAAGTCGTCCGCCATCGTAAGCCGTAGAGGTTAAACTTTAAACAAAATTTGAAGAGACAGTTCTTTTGATACGCCTTTGTCACTTCACGAGACACAAAGATAATTTCAGAAATAAATAGAAATCAGATTTTTTTACTGAACAAAATAATTGAAAACAACGAACAACCGGCAAGCTGCAAGCGCGCCATGAAACATGAATTAGTAAATTATTGACATGACAATCACAGTAAAAATACATTTAACTTCACTTATTTCACTGTCAGTAAAGCTAGATTTATCAATGTTAATGTCAGAAGTCAAAATCAAAACATAGTAATTCTACCAGCTAGAGGTTCTTACCCGCAGCAGTAAAAAACAAGTTTTGAGCCTGAAGGATTTTGATCTACCTCCTAGAACGGGCAACGAAAGTGAAGAAATACCTTCATCTTCGTACCGATAGATTTGTCCCTTGTCCCTAAAGATAACTTCGATAGTTGCTAATTTTTTTTATTTTATTTTATCTTTTGATTGAGCATTTTTTGTCAAACATAACGAATACCTACCAAGCAACCACCTACTTTCGCATCACATAGGTACTTTTCCGTAGGACAAGAGGCCTCTCGAAGACCTGCCGCCCGGAGCCTGGCAGTGGGCAAGGCCCCCGCTGCCTGGGAAACAAAGTCATGATGCAAGGAGCTAGCAGTCGGCAAAATAAATAAATACATAAGTTTCATGTCAGTTTATTGAGTCACTAAATTAAATCAGAACCTTATTCAAGAGATATAGACACAATCTTAACTATTGTTTTGGGAACATGGAAATTAAAGTACCTAGAACTGGCGTCAGTACGTCGCCGTCGTAGGCGTAGTAGTCAGTTTTCATCGTAGACAGATAATATTCATGCATTATATTTCAACTACCTACATCAAACTACTATCTCCATTTTATATTGGGCTGCAGATCTTTCATCTATAGTAGTAAGAGTACAACAAATAAATAGTCTAGTAACAAATCAAAAAGCAATGCCAACAACTTTTTGTTTATCACCTACAACCTTGTTTCATTTGTAGGTTGTAGGTCTTTCAATGTCTTCTAATTTATATTATCGTCAACCCAATATTTATAATATGCTTTGTCTAAATTTAACTAACTTTAGCTTGGTAAAATTAATCTAACAAGATCAAAATTATTAAATGCCAACGACTTCGTCAGCAAAAATTCTGGTGAGCATAATTCTACGGTATTCAAAAATAGTCTTTAAATGTCGCAAAACGTATCAAACAGACATTTTCCCTTTATAATATTTATGTTAAAATTATAATTGTCCACTTTCAAATCACTTCAAGCATCTTCAACTTCGGTAAGTATTTCCAGCTTTCCTCTTATCCCCTGTCATTTGTACTTCTTGGGTCCAAATATGAGGTCCGCGTCGGGGGCTCCCTTGGGGTGTTGGTACTTCTGGCGCACATGTTGCCCTCGGTTTGGATTCCCGAGGCCTCCGGAACCGCCGCCGCTTTCTGCGCTGTACTCTTCTTCTTCTTGCCTCTCTGATATGTTGAGGGTCAAGCTGTAAAGGAAAACGGTATAAAAGCGATGCGATTTTAAAACGGTCGGAATGCTGCGCTTTCTGATGCTGAATAATAAATAAATAAAATAATGCGGACGATCCACACAACACTATCCAGCCCCAAACTAAGCACAGCTTGTATGTATTATGGGAACCAGATAGTACTTAAATACTTTTTTTTTATTAAATACATACCTAGGATACAATATAACACCCAGACAGAGAACAAACAACAATGTTCACCACACAAATATTTGTTCTCGGTGGGGATCGAACCCACGACCTGCGGTGCAGAAGGCAGAGCTACTGCCAACTGAGCTGAGAGGCCAGTCTAAATACGGGATACCGGGTTCAGACGGGTGAAAATATTTTGTGTTATTAACTAAAGATATGTAGTCTAGTAAAGCCTCGTATTCATTAGAGTGAATCATTAGCTCGAAATGACGAGCAATGTCTCCTGCGACGTCGACCGAATTTGTGCCGCGACCTAGTCGGGACACAATATCGCATAATGATGAAAAAATCCCCTATAAGATCTTTTCTGACATGATGCAAGTACATACCGTTTGACTCTTTCCATCTCTTGCTTATCCGCAAGGGCTTGCTGCTGCAGATTGCTGGCGAGCTCGGGTGGCGCGTTGAATGACTTGTATTGAGGCTTCGTACCTTTGCGGACCATCAGAACAAACTCGACGCCCGGTTTGCCTTGCTGGAAAGTCAGGAATGCATAAGAAATTCATGAGCTGGAATTAAGCTCCGATTCTAACGATGTTGTTGTTAAAGTCATCAAAGCAGTTCACAAAACGAATTATATTGATGCTGTGCCGGGTCGCGGCGTAACTTGGTGTGTCTGTCTGAAGTAAGCCGTTTGGTCATCTTCGCACAAACGGCTCAATTTATCAGTCCCGCCAAGTTACACCGGCCGAACACTACTATAGAAATCAATTTATGTTATATGCACATGTAACTTTAAAAATAGATTTAACTTCCTTACCATCAACTGCTCGTATGTTTTCTTGGTTGTCTGCCTACACGTCATTGGTACCGCGATATCCCGATTCTGTGGTCGGTTTTCTCTCTGCCTTTCGGCAATATTTTCCATAACCATCTTCTCAAACGCTGATTCAAATTCCATGTCTTCAACTGGTTTTGCTGCCGGTCTCCTGGGTTCGTTTGCAATGTCATCGTTAGCATTAATTTCATTATCATCGTTCGCGGTGTTTTCCGTTGTTGGCTCTTCATCGGAGCTCTCATCAGGCAGCTGTGGGTTGTCAGTTTCGTCATCAGTTTCAATAATAGTATCGAGACCATCGCGACCGTCGTTGCCATCATTAGCACTGTTATCTTCATTCGGATCCTCAAACTCGTTCTCATAGCCTTCCTCTCCCAAATCGGGGTACAAAGTCTGCCGCAGATCTTCCAATGCGTCTTTGCATTGCTGCCAACTCGTATACATATGGAGCTTCGGTCGCAACGTCGTTAAACATTCCTGATAGATATAGTTGACGTAAATTGGAAACTTGTTTTCCTCCGTCCAGAAAGGATCCGCGTTCTTGTACCAGTAGTAATGCTGGAAAAACGTCAAGAAATAATCTAGCCTCTTCTTGCTTGAACCGCTGTTGAAATACGCGCCGCAAGTTTCTAGAAGCGCGCAGACCAGTCTGATTCTAAACACGTTCTCTGGCGGGTCCAGGTTTGAGAATATGGTGTGATCGTTCGTCACGCCGAAAGTAATGAACGAATACAAAACAGTAAAGACGTCGCGGGAATCTAGCAGTTTGTAATTATACAGCTCGCCTAAATATCTGACTGTAGCTATTCTTCGCTGGTTGTACCTTGGGTGCGGGTCTTCCATTGTGACTCTTATTTCTTCTAGGATAGTGTCTACAACCGCTGGCGCTACGTTTTCCTGCCACGCTGCTAGTTCGGCCGTCAGTCTGGCTAAAGCTCTGCGCGCACTGGCGCGTACCCTCCAGCCTCCAGCTAGATGCTGTATTGCTATTGAAGAAATGTCTACGTCATCCCAGTTTAGTTTGCGCATCAGCCTCAGTATTTTCTCTTCATTGCTTTTTTGGAGGTCTTCGTGGAGGATTTTTCGGATGAACTGGTGCATGGGAGGCTCTTCTTCTTTAGGCTGGGCCGGCGCCTCGGGAGGGCAAACGTAGTAAAAAGCATTCTCTATTTGCGTCACGTACCTTGAGTCCAGCGCAGAAACAGTCTGATGAACAAAATAATATGTCATTACTGTAATGTTTAAGCCCCTACATACCAACTTCACTTAAAACTAGTACTAAAATGATTTGAATAACGTGGATCTAAGCTGTGGACTACAATAAAAACATCCCACCTTTTTTCTCATCATCTGCTGCAAATAAATCATTGTCCTCTGATGTGTGTCAGGGTTGCAGTACAGATACCGGCCACAGGTCTCAAGCAGGTTGCACGCCATCTCAATGTGGTGATGTTTGAAATCATGCAGCAAAACTTTCAAACAGTACAGAGCTTCGATCTTGGAGTAGAGGCTGAATTTCACCAGCTCGCCGATGAATCTGACCACTTTGATCTGCAAAAAGATAGACCACACTCTTTATTTAAATAGCCGGGATTTTAGCCAGTTGGCTGTTCGCGACAGACCGCGCACACAATACATAATAAGCTCCTTAAAGTAAAATAGACTGAACCAATCCACCTAAAATTGAGCAGTTTCCTCTGTCTATAACAATTATATTTCCTCACAGGGCATATCCCCCAAGAAACAGAAGCAGCAAAACGATCTCCAGGCGCGGTAAATAATATCCCCTCACATCTCTTGGTATCACTACTGTGGTGTTGTTTTAGTGGTTCTGAGCTATGATTACTATTACATACAGCTAGTATAACTACCTACTTACCTTAGACTCAATATTGATCTGATCCTTCTTCCTGACATGATATTTAAAATCCTGTTTCAACATCTGACACAAATCCAGGCATACATCCGGCAACACTGGCGACAGTATTGCCGCAAATCTCGAATAGAACGGCAGTAGATCCAGCCTTGTCCTGGCCACACCGAACAGCACTCTGGTTAGTTTCCTACGGTTGTTCTTTGTGTTGAGATTCAGTACAAAGTCGACTGCCGCATTGTCGATCAACTCTCTGTTGATGCAGTTTGGCAGCTCATTGAAGAACGCATCGAGAGCATATCTGTAATAGAACCAAATTTAATTGCTGGATATTTTATACAACAACAATAACCCTTTATTGTGGTTTTGAGAGAGAAAATGAGAGGATTTCTATCATTTCTGAGTATTTACTTATGCTCTATAGTAATCTTTTCATGTGCTTATTTTATTCTTCATTTAATTTCCATACTTGTTTGATACATTTGCTGGTTGGACCTCCTCAGTTTCCACTTCATTGACGACTGGAGCTTCCTCATTGTCACTGAGTTCATCTTCTTTTAAGTCTTCATCAAGCATTTCCTCGGTAACAGTTTCGGGTTCAGTTTCAATTTTATTTTTCACAGCCTGAATTGATAAAAACAAAATACAAAATTCAAAATATTGATGTCTTTTACTAAAACATGTAAAGCTGATGTCAAGTGTACTGGACATACCTCTTTTAGCTGGTAATTTGGCATGAAAACCTTTAAATCAGGTAAGCTTGTATAGAAAGTCCTGGTATCCTCATCCTGCCACGGGTCGGTGCCAGCTTGCATGTTGAACTCTTCATTACCTCCAAGAGTGACTGTTCCTTGGGTCTCTATCACTGTAAGAGTTAGAGTGGGGGGCTCACCGGCTTCCCCTAACTCTTCACCCAGGACTTCGGCAAAGCTTTGAGCTCCAATAAGAAGCTTGTCATATGTGGCCTAAAAATTAATAAATATTGGTCAACATTGCAAAGAAAGACACTTAGTTCCAAATTAAGCAATGTTTTAGCATGTGAAAGTCCAAAAAATTACCAAGCCTACAGTTTCTTGTGTGTGGAAATAGGCAACAGCCCTGACAACATAAAATTCTACAAAATCATGTAACCTGTGTACCAAGTTATATCCAGATCTGTTGAAAAATGTGGTCTGTAGGTAAGAAGACCGACAGAAAGCCAGACAAAAACCTTTTTTGCCGATCTCAAAACTGAGATGCTTTGCTCACTCAGTCAATGTGTCTAGTCACCTGATGTTGTTCCAACAGGTCCTTCCTCTCTTGTGAGAGTTCTCCTTTAGTGTGCAAGGTCCTCTGGTTGGCAGCATGTAGTCCCTGCAACTGTGCCCGCTCCCCTAGCAAGTGTTTAGTTAGAGATGCAAAGTAATCTTTTAGCAAGGTCCTAACAGCAGTCTGTTTCTCAGCTGGCAGAAAGACATTTCTCGGCACTGGTATGTTGTATTTCTGAAAACATTGATTGACAAAAAATATTAGAAGCAACAATCCAATACTATAAATCAAGAATTCTTTATTCTTCTATATGCATAAAAATCAAGGATTTTATTTCATGTAGATTTTACATTTTATGCTAGAAATATATTGTTTGGATCACTTATAAAAAGCCATTCTTTAAGTAATTCAAGAAGTAAGGTTTAGTAACGAAAAACTATTAACCTCGGATATATCCCTGATTTTCTTTGGCATAAGTCCAGCATAGTCCTCACCACAATGTTTACAAAATGACATGAGAATTGGTATATTGTTGTGCTCTTCTTTATCCATGTTGATGAGAACAGTAAGAACATTTCCCAGCAACGGTAGTCCAGTTTTGTTAGCAAATATACCTACAGCCACTAACTCTGCATAAAATCTGATATCCACTCGCAATTTTGAAGAGTTTGTGATTTTGTCAGTTGCTTTGAATGTCAATATCTTTTGCCAGTTTTCAAAGAAATTTGGTGCAAACTCAGCATATGTAGCGTGCAGTGCAGAACAAAGTTTTATGGCAGCACTTATGTCTGACATCTTCAACTTAGCCTCCGCAATAGCTGATGCCACTTCAGAGATGTACTTCGTTAGATTTAGAACGCTAAAATCCTTCAAAAGGACATCTATTTGAGATGCACTGAATGACTTCAATTTCTTTACGAATGTTGTATTTTTCTTCAATCCAGATTCTAACTTTGAAAAGTGATTTTCGGGAGGGCGGACGCAGGTCAAATTCTGTGCTCGCAGTTCGGTTTTATGTTTGAGTCTAGCTTCTAGGTTAAAAACGTACTCAGCCAGAGCAGCTTTTTCGCTTTCTTCCGTAGACTCGGAGGTTTCTTCAACCGCTTTTTCACCCTTTTCACCATCATTATCACTTGTTGTCATGGTCTTTAGGTCAAATTATCACACAGCACCAAACATACAATCGTTATTTTAGTATTAAAGTTGAGATGAGATAAATACACTTGCTTGCTGATTGAGCTGAAAGAAGAATTGTTTTCCAAAACAAATGGTCCAATCCAATCCAATCCAATTTGATACACAGAACACATATACTCAAGAGATTTGATATGACATGACTGTTTTTTTTTTTTTTTTTTTGATATGATTGAATGAATGGAAGGAAAACAGAAATCCAAGAAGTACGGTCTCGTACCTGTTTTATGTATTCCAGGATGTATTCTGTGCCCACAAGGAAGAAAAGAAATCTGTCAATTTGTTTGAACCTGTCAGCTGCTGTCACCTCAAGCTTGCACTACATGTGACAGTGACAGATAAAATTAAATAGTCCAAGATCAAAGAGCTTCTGTCTGTTAAGTAGAGATGGCAGCACTGAGTTTTTCATTGCATTCACTCATTTTCTAACCCGTGTGTTGCGTGCGTGCGGCCTATTACTTCAATGTACATTAACCAAACCCATATCTTGTGCCGTGCCGTACATTAACCTTCCATTCCAAACGTCAATCAAACGTCCCAAATTAAACTATTTGTTTACCTTTCAGACATGGCATTTAGATAATTCATTTTAATGATTTTAGTGTACAACTAGATGAATAAACACATTGCTAACGTAGGTGTTCTGTGTTAGTAAGTAGGTATCTAAAATGTGTGGCATTTTATGTGAGGTATGCTACGTGAATACTTCGAGCATTACAACTGTAAGTAAATTTTTGTATGTATTAAATTAAAACACGTGTCGCACAAGTAATAGGCCAGCCCAGACTCTGAACTACCGGTTACCATACCACCGGTATGCACCGTGCGTGTATGTTACTCTGTTTTTACAAATAAGTTGCACCTACATCATTAATATGTATAGGTACAAATTTGTGCAATGATTTGGATTTGGTAGGTAGGTATCGATTTTGTGTAGGTATACAATATTCCAACATTTACAGGAAGATGATTTGTTCAAGCGTATGTGCCGGAGAGGGCCTGACTGTGCGCAAAGATTGGAATACGACATTGATGTCCTACTTCTTGAAGCTTATTTTCATGGATCTGTGCTCTGGATGCAAGGAACTGAGCTCACTCCACAACCGGTTAATAATACGAAGGGTATTTTATTATTTAATGGAGATATATTTGATGAGACATGGGCATGTGATGTTAGTGATACACAGTTGTTAATGGACAAACTGACTGAAGAAACTGTAAGTTGTCTATATATTTACTAAGTTTTAAAGCCAGGGCTAGAATACCCTGAAGGCAATGTAGGAAACTTCTCAGGTACACCGGTTTTTGCTGTTGCAGCAAGTAAAAGAAATAGCATTATTATATGAATATAAATTGCATTGTTGTAGAAAATTAATTGCAGTAAGTTAGAATAGGATAAATGGCACCCTTGCATTGCCTATAGGTCTCAACATGATTAATCCTATTACCTATTTACCTAGGTACATGTAAATTTTACTAAAGATTTTAGTATGTAATAAAAAAAATTGATTTGCGTAATCTGTGTAATGAAACAAAATAATCTAAACCAACTTTTAAACTATTTGCAGAATGGTAATCGAGAAGATCAGATCATCAGAATATTTCGGTCATTAAAGGGTCCTTTTAGCATAATCTATTTTGACAGAGACACTTGTCATTTATATTTTACAAGAGACAGAACAGGAAGAAGCTCTCTTTTATTCCATAGGGATAATACAAATAGAATCATCATTAGCAGTGTTCTAGGTAAGGAGTTATCCTATTTTATTTTTAATATTAATTTATGCTGATTACATGTGATTTATTCTTTAAATAAATAAATAAATATTGGTGGAAATTTTATACCTCGTCATCTAGTCGCATGAATGAATTCAATAAGATTTCTTAGACATTGTATTTTTACTCTTGCGTATTTTACTCCTGCGTATTTTTTGTAGTAAATTTCATAGATCATCATGTTTTTCAGGAAGAAAATATGAGGGTTGTCTGGAAGTACCTGCTGATAATATATACTCTTTAAATACAAAAGAAAAACTCATTCATATTTATTCATGGACTGACTACTTTGGTCCCGATGTTTTACCGTTGGAAGACTGGTTTCAATCTCAGTCATTGCAACAGAGCATACCAGATAGTAAATTTCCCTTCGATTTTAATGAAACTATAGATTTGAGTGGAAGTGTATGTATTTTGTTTATTTGGCTTAATAAAACCCGTGCCTAGAAACGAATCTAATAAAATTAGAATCGAATTAATTTAGCACCTATCACTACATGATGGGTTGAAAATGAGTGTTGCCATTTTGCATTTGTTTTCTAATTGTGTTTTGTGCTGTTCAAACTAGGAAAAATGTACTTATTTAAATTGTTTGTTTTTAGCAAAAGATAATTTGTGACATGGAAAATAAAGCCAAGGAAACTACAGACAAGCTCACACTGATGAAAAGCTTTATGGACAACTCCAAAATAAAAGAAGTGGTTTTAAAAGTTACTCAGCTATTAGAAGAAAGCGTCAGAATAAGAGTACGCAGACAGCCTAATAAATGCAAGAAATGTGTCCTTGAATCACCACCGTGTATTCACTGCACCGTTGGAATCTTATTTTCAGGAGGCTTGGATTGCACTATTCTGGCTTTATTAGCAGACAAATTTCTTCCGGAAACACAACCAATAGATCTAATAAACGTTGCCTTCAGTAAAACTGATCAGGATACTTTTGATGTGCCAGATAGAATAACAGGTTGGCAGTCTTATAAGGAACTGGTAAAACTATGCCCATCTAGGTAGGTATTCATATTTTTATGATATCTAGATGCAACTAAAAACCTCCAGTACAATGTATGTTTAAACAAAATTAAATAAATAATGTATGTTTAAACGTTTTAGAGCCATTCAGTAATGTGAAATCTAATAATGCACACGGGTTGTATGTAGATAGAAAATCAAAGAGGAAATTTACCCCTTTTCACTATTCTTACTGAAAGATTAAAATCTTAAAATGTAAGAATGGTAAAAAGGTATAATAACATCTATCTATTTTGTATTAAGTTCCTAATTAAGTCAAATAACATAGTCCAATTTCAGAAAATGGGAGTTTAAAGAAGTAAATGTGCCAAGAAAGGAGGTGGAAAAGTTTCAACCTGTCATAGCTGACTTGGTATATCCTAGAAAAACTATTCTAGATGAAAGTCTTGGGACGGCTCTCTGGTTCGCCGCACGTGGAAAAGACCGCCATGATTCAGTATCTTCATGTAGGGTAAGTCATTTATTATTGCCTATCGCTTTACTAAAACGCTACTCAGGTTTTAGATCATGCTTTAATTATAAAAGTGAGAAATCAACCTAGGTGAAAAAACTGGTTCATTGTCTAGATATTTGCTTGTTACCATTTTGAAGAATAACGTCGTCACAAACAGCGCTTCAGTATTCGAGCGTAGTTACTTAGTTTCAGTTAAGATGGTGTAGGCGCTAATGTACCTATGCTAATTTTTCAGGTTCTTTTGTTGGGTTCAGGAGCAGACGAACTATTTGGAGGATACACTAGACACCGGAACGCTTTTAAACGTCAAAGCTGGACCGGTCTGGCAAAAGAATTGATGCTTGACTGGAAGAGGATTTCAATGAGAAATTTGTCACGGGATAATAGAGTTATCTGTGACCATAGTAGACAACCGAGGTTGCCATACCTGGATGATAACTTCACTAAATATGTGTTGCAGCTAAAGCCTTGGTTAAAGTAAGTCCTTATCTGAACTTACAATGTTACCAATTATTATCATTATTATGAATTCTGTTTAATCGCCACAGTATGATAATTGAGAAAACTACGATTTTTGAATGTTTTTGGCTCAATCACGCTCTAACTGCTACTTCACATCCCGAAATATCATCCGGGGGGTATGCTAGTAGACGACGTAGTCAAATCACATCGAGCCTCAATATCTCCGAATAACATATAAAAAGCCCAGCCACCAGCAACCTCATACATCGTCATAATATTAATAAATGTTTGTCCTATTTGATAGTAGAACCCACTATCTACAATGGTCAATACAGCTACTGAGGGCTGAGCTGAAGCCAGCCTAAACTATAACTTCTAGAGAGTGTCAAAACTTCATCATTTTTATCGGTTTCAGGTGTTTTCCGAGTAACGAACTAGGACCTGGTATTGGAGACAAGCTCATGCTTAGACTGGTTGCACTGAATCTTGGTTTGTCAGAAGTGGCTACATTACCTAAGAGAGCCCTGCAGTTTGGTTCAAGAATTGCTAACAAGAAAGAAAAGGGTTCAGATATTTCTAAATCATTTGAAACCCAATAAAAAAAAATCATAGTTAATAGGCTTCTTAAAAGTTGATGGCCTAAAAAAATTTTTGAATTTGATTTGATTTACCTTACCTCTCAGTAATCTTTAAAAATATTTAGTTCCGTAAGTAGGCAGGCTATTGACCGAATGTTCTTGTTGATAAATGCAACCAGAATTATGGTGTGTAAGCAGGTAGGTAAGTATAGTTATCTGCTCTGAAAATACCCAAATAAAATTGAGGCAGAAAGTAAGTCATTAATAATTATATTGCCAAAATAAGCTGCAGAGAAAAGTGTATGATAATCATTGTTAACATAAAGTTGAGAACATTTTATGAAGCTCTTTTATTTATAGATTGACGAAAGATACTTAATTATAATTACCTATTGTAGTGTGTGTTGTATATTCTAACACCCCTTAAAGTTCCCAAACTAAGTATACATTGTTGAACACAACACTACCTAACCCCCAAACTAAGCAAAGTCTGCTCTATGGAAACCTGTTGACTGATTTATTTAGTTCAATAGATAGGTTCATTGATTAAACTTTTAGGTACCTATATTATAATAGATATAACAGAGAACACACATTCACGTTCACACAAATGTTTGGTTTTGGTGGGGTCAAGGATCGAACCCACACCTTCCTGATCTTACAACACACACAGACAAAACAATCAATGAATGAACTACACTCCACACCAAATCGTCGAGCCACATCAGACCTACGTTATTGAATGAGGTATTTCATACTGTAGAACGAGTATGAATGTGGTTCCGTTCGTTGATTTGGCAGTGGTATCGTTGCAGGCGGTTGCAGGTTTTGCTGAGTGTACATTACCGCCTCCCACCATTCATTCCACACCAATTCAATCAGTTCGGTCTCTTCTTTTTCATTCTGTGATTCTGTCTTTATTTGTACTTCATTCTCACAACAAAAATGGCTGCGAACCGTCGCAAGCAGGACGATAAAAATTTAGAAATTTTACGTGAACTAATTTCTGTAAATGGGAACAAATACTGCTTAGACTGTAATCAACGAGGTCCGACGTATGTTAATACTACACTAGGTTCATTCGTGTGTTCAAAATGTTCAGGAATGCTGTAAGTGTTGTTTTTGCGTTACTACCTGGATAGTTGGTGCTTTTGTCTCAATAGTATCAACAAACAGTGTTATGTTTCAGGCGTGGCCTCACTCCTCCTCATCGAGTGAAGTCCATATCGATGGCCACTTTCACTCCGGAGGAGATAGAGTTTATAAGAGGTCGAGGAAACGATTTCTGCAGGCGCGTTTGGTTGGGACTGTACGAGGGTGAAAGTGTCAATTTTACCGATGAACAAAGCGTTAAAGATTTTATGGCTGATAAGTATGAAAAGAAGCGTTATTATCTGGAGTTGGGGCCTGGTAGTGGGACCGTGAATGGTGGCTCCGCTTCGAGGAACAAGGTAAAAGCCAAGACCGGAAGTATAGCGCAGAATGCCTCGCCGTTGATATCGATTTCGCAGACGTCGAAAAATGTGACTAACAACAACAATCTAGTGAATGCAGCGAAAGTCGTGAACAATCTGGCGACTGGCGGCGATGTGAGTCACAGGCTGGCACGGCCTGTTACCACAGCCCAGGCGCTGCCCCTAAACAATAACCATGCGGCGCCCGCGCCAGTTACCCAACCACCAGTACCTGAGTAAGTTGTTTTTGTTATAATTATAATAACAATTAATCTTTGAGAATACAGATGTATTTTTTCAATAAATATAACTAATGTTTCCATTTCAGTTTCCCAGTAGACTTCTCTACTGCAAACATTTACAATAGTAGTCAGTACAATAACAACATGGCAAACAATAATTTTACAACACAGTTCGCAGCACAACCTGCCATGACAACGCCTACCTTCAAAGCCTTCAGTCCACCTCCTGCTGCTACAAGTATGTAAATCTGCATTATTTTAATTGTCAAGTTTTATTGTTCTTAAATTAATCTATGATAAATAAGAATCAATGATTGGGGCATGTTTAATGCCTTGTTATCAAATGTAATGACCTAAATTATAATGCTATGTATGTGCATAAAATGATCTAACTATGATTTTTGAAATTGTAATTAAAGCAATTTTGTCATTTTAGATGACCGGTATGCTGCATTGGCAGACTTAGACTCGGCGCTACGACAGCAGAACATGAAACAAATGGGTAAGAGAAGAATCATTTGCAGGCTCTCACATTTACAAGTTTCCCAGAAGATCAAAAATAATATATTCTTATTTTGCTACTCTTGTACGACAACAATAAACTAGGATTCATCAAAATCAATCTTTTGATTATAGATTATGGCCTTTTGATAGCCACTATACAAAAGCTGGTCATAAATATTTAAGTTAGGGTAAAACCATACTCATTGAAATCTAACAATAATTTTGAATACACTATATAATACTATTTTTATGAAACAATGGGATATTTACCATGACGCCATGATACGCGTCCTGATACCGTCAGTGTTGTGTGTCGAAATCGACAAAAAAATGAGAATGGCACCAATAGTAGTCTCGAAACCAATAAAAGAGTGTGAAAGAGGGTAGATCGATATAACTGCCAATAACATTTCTTTCTCGTGGACTTCAGTTCAACCGTGATCATGGTGCATGCAAATGTGCCGAAATATACTCAACAAAATTAAATCATTGTAAATAACCCGTTGTTTCATAAAAATAGTGTTAAAAACCATGATAGTTTCAAAAGTTATAACACTATATAATGTCCTTCTTTGTTGCAGAGGAAACAAGTGTTGTGCAACAAAACAGAAACCCATTCCAAAGTCCTGCTACCAATGACCTGTTTGCAAATAAGAATCCCTTTTTCAACGGTGGATGGAGCACCAATACAAAGCCTGTGCATGTTAACCCTTTTTTGGTGAGTTTGAAATCATAATTCATTTTGTAATCTGTACTCCACAGACCTCTGCAGAACACAGAAAATTCTTTATTCTGATGTGGTTACTGGAAAAGCACTGGTGGTCTAGTGGTAGTGGCCCCGCCTTCCGATCCGAAGGTCGTGGGTTCAAATCAACTCGTGTACCAATGAGTTTTTCTATTGAAAAATGTATGTGCACTATGCCAGTACTCTCAAAACGGTGAAGGAAAACATCGTGAGGAAACCGGCGTGTTGTAGAACCTAAAAATGTTCTAGCAACAAGTGTCAAGGGTCACGCAAAAAGGGCCCCTCAGCGGCCTCCTTGCGGAAAAACCTGCCCGCACATCAAATGCACATGATAAACTTGCCGAACTTGCCGTGGTTTATCGATGACCTGGACATCCCTTATGCTATCTGAGTATCTACTCAAGGTCCTTGGAACTGTCCTATGATATTTTGCAATTGTGCGTTTCAACATTGCTTTTGGACATAAACTATTCATTTCCAGTAGTATCTTTTTCTACGTTTTCCTTCATAGTTTTTATTGCGCTGGTCTTGTGTAGGTACGCCTATTATTACGGGTGGGTCACTTTCAGATAATAACTTTGTTATGATACGTAGATTTTTTGTTGTTTCCAAGAAATATCAAACTATATGCCTAAAAAACCCGCGACAAGATAATCTATAATGCATAAATTGTTTCGACACGTTTTCCGTTTTGCAAATGTTAAGTCTTCCCTTGATTTTGCATTGTAAATACATATACTCGTACCTACTAGGTACTAGGTATCTTATTATTTTCCCGTTAGTAGATTAGGTACATATGGAATATATTTGAATAAAATTTAATTATAGAATCGTTTGGAATTAGGCATGTACGGCATGCATAATGTAATTATTAGGTAGGCTAATTATTTATTGATCGAGCGAGCGAAGATCTTGGTGCATGAAGATGATTTGGCGTTGCATGTTTGTGCGAGCATAACTTCCTCATAATAAGGGGTCCCAAAATGGTATAAAAAGTAATTTATAGCAAACACAATACAAATCGATATGTTTAAAAAATGTCATTTAGAACTCAAGAACGGCAGAACCGATTTGGCTGAAAATGGGTGGGGAGGTAGCATAGAACTAGGAGACGGACATAGGATACTTGGTATCCCAAAAAAGTAACGCGAGCTGGGCGACCGAAGCCGCGGGTGGCCGCTAGTAAAATGAAATCATTAAATTAAAAAGGTCAGTCTAGGAAAGCCGGAGAGCTTTTTCTCTGTAGAAAACGACGAGAGCCGTTTTTCGTCCGTTTTTCGTCATAAATGGTATTTCGGGTTTTTGATGAAAAAATGGGTTGTCTGTAAAGTCGGTTTACTGACGATAGTTGAACGTGACAACGTCTTATGAAAATAAACAGATGTCGAACGCTGCCGAACGCGGAGGTTGATTGTGCCTCTTTGTCGCTTGTTCCGCGCTCTCGCTTGCACTAAAAGCCTTAAATGGAACGCCTCAGAGCGAGGTAACGCCGCATGACGTCACGTTTTTCGTGCGTGCAGTCGGCTCCATCTTGTCACGTCAAAAATCAAACGCGACGAAACCTTATTTTCTAGTTTTTACAGCACGTAGGGCTAGGCTACCCGAGTTACGAGATGTTAGATGCAATGCGATTTGGCATACTGTCGACTGCTCCAGACCTACTGACCTTTTGCTTATCTCGTGCTCTAAATTTATCCTAAAGATACTTTAACCCGTACCATGTGACTAGATCAGATAAAAACCTTCAATAGGCTTTGGGAATTAACATTAGGATGACGCCAACGCGGTTCGATGTTATCAGCTAGAAATACCAATGAGAGGCGTTCATATTTTGGTACTTTTATACATCACTAGCGGACGCCCGCGGCTTCGCTCGCCCCTTTCCCGTTACGCCCCGTTGATTTTTCTTATAAAAGTTTTTCCTCTTTTTCTCCGCTTAGCGAAATCATTTTCCAATTTCCTTTCTTAGTGCACCCCTATGCTATAAAAGAAACATACCCTCCAAGTTTCATGCTTCTTGGACTTACGGTTTAGGCTGAGCGTTGATTGTCAGTCAGTCAGTCAGTAACGTAAGAGTTTTATATATTTAGATTATTATTCTCAAAACGAATCCACCCACTCTGTCAGGTATACCTACCTAACTTCAGTTTTAACACCCTTCTTGCAGTGTGTCATATTTAACCGACTACAAATAAATAAGAGGCGGTTCTCAATCTCGGTTGATTTACTATTTTTATTTGATGTTTGTTATCGCATAACTTCGTCATTTATGAGCCGATTTGAAAAATATTTTTTTATCAGCAGTCTGGCCATGAAGTCGGTTATTAAAGTTTTTTAAACTTTTCTTGTTATAAAGTTTAAAATGGGGTTCGATGATTACGATGGGATTTAGTATTATAATTTTACATTTTGTGATTCAATCACGGGTGATTCGAGTTGGAAAAACTTGCAATTGAGTCTGATTTGAAATAGGTAGCATCAAACGCGATCTAAAGCGCGAGTTAGACGGAGAGAAAACTAAGTGTAGTAAACACTATAAAATTAATAAACTATTTTGAGAAAACTATGTTACTACGTGTAATCAAGATAATTCTTCTTCTTCTTATCGTGTCACTGATTCTTTCGAACCAAGTGTGGTGAAAGGATTTTAAGTGCGCCTCGAAAAGGCTCCTTTCGTGCACTTGACACATATTTTCGAACTTTCAAGATAATTAATAAAATAGTTATCATTTTGGGAACATTTTCATGTTTGGCGATCGAGTATCTACAAAATAAATGAATGCATACTACGAGACAAACTTATCTCCAATCGTTATCAAGCCATAACCCGCAGGAAACAACGGCTCGTATCTGTTTCCTAAGCTTTGTTGGACGCAACGCAACAGTTCATAGAACTCGTTATCGCGAGCAAATTCGCGTGTTTGGGTTATTTCAGCGCGGATAATTCAGTGACTCACAATATGAATGATTTCTCACTATCTTTGCTAATTTGTAAACATGCATAACTCAGATTTAATGTTCTCATTTTCAGCCCGCAACTAACAACGGGGGCATTGTGAACTCCAAGAATCCATTCTTGTGATGGGGCACAAACTAAGCTAAGTGAGAATTGAACAAACGTGGAACAAACAGCACAAATACGCTACAAATCTTAAGAATGTAATTCGTAGTCAAATAAATTTATTTAATTAATATTTTTGCCATAGACACGGCCTTATACTCAATTAGTTAAATGAAACTAAAAATTAAGGGTGCATGGCAAACATGCATAAAACGACCGTCTTACCGTAAAACTGAAATGGGAGTGCGAATCCGAATTTCGAATTTAGTTTGTACAATATTATCAATATTTACTTGATCAGAAATATACTGTTTAAATCCCCTAGCAAAGTTTTAAACTATTTGGATACTTTCTGCGAAAACTGTAAAAATATCATGAAATGTTAGATTCCCAAGACCATTTCAAGTTTGCGGAGACACTGCGTTTTCGATTTGAATCCGCAAGTATTGTAAAACTTCAGTGCCTCAAAATGCCTTAAATATTTTCGTATTTACAATGAAATATCTGAAATTATATCTTAGAATATATTGTAATAGTATTTTTTATGAATAAGATTGCATGAAAAATGAATTTCCAGATTCTGGTCTTAGTTTTATCATAAATTATTTATATTAACTAGGTCCAGTGTCAGTAAAGGTTGCGTGTTAGACAAAACAAATGTACCTACCGCCTTATTATAATTATCGCTGATTATTTTTGTCGTGACCATTTCCGTTGACAGTGTCTGCCTATTTTGAAATGTTACGTCAGCAGCCTCCAGCTGATGATGTCATCAGCGACCTCGAGTCATCGGCCGTGTGCCTTACAGTATTGAGTAGATAAAACTAGGGTGGGATTTGAAAATCTAAAAGTAGTGAATAGCTATAAAAAAATGTCCAATTCCCGTCCATGGTCAAAATGCGTATTTTTCTAACATTGATTTACCTGAGTAGATTATGCACACAACACACTAAACTTGTAATCGAAACAGTACTGTAGATGTGTTTATTAATGTAAGGTAGATTAATCGCGAACAAAGTATACTTCATAGGAGTCTTAACGTAAAACTAAGAGGCTTTTTAGCTGTTTTATGCAAAATGATTACGATGAAATATTGTTGACCCTGTTACATTTTTATAGTCGCTACTCTACACTGATGTTATTTTTAATGTTATTTAATGTTCTAACGGTTTTACTTGGCAAATTGTACTGAACACTTCCTTTGTCAGGGTTTTTATTTCTATCCATTAGACTCTTTTTAAGTCTATTAGCGTCACTACACTATGAATATCGAAGAGTCGTTGCATACATTTATTTGATACCGCTTCATCATCAAAAACGGTCAATCAGTCGTATAGAAAGATTGTGTCAAATCGCGTGCGAGTCAATGTAGCAACGTCGGTCGCTTCGATTATTATAATGTAGTGGCTCTTATGGAATTCGTTTTAAAAATAGTTAGAAAATGAGCTCTCAAATTTCGTGCTTCATCTGTGATTGTAATCAGTTTTATTTTTATTCTTCGAGCTAACTTGAACAATTTATTTTTTATTCAATGCACTTTTATTTATTTAGTTCTAATTGTAATTGTTTTTTTACTATTTGAGCACTAAGATCTGTTAATTTGTATAAAGATGGCGAAACTTTAATCACTATTAAATTGAATTTTTAATAAACTATTTTGTTTCTTTCCATTACCCTACCTTAGGGTATTTAAAACTTAAGTTTGGAAAAAATCACTTCAAGAAATATTTCAATGTTTTATTTTCATCATATGTTTTATTTTCGTGCTGGTAATATGTACAGTCTAACTCAATACAAACACTATTTGACCCTCTAACAAAAAGAGGGATGTTTCAAATTGTTGTAAAATTAACTTATAGTCAAATTGTGATTCACATCTTGTATTTACTAGTTTTCCTTATAAATAGGGGAGTTGAGAAGTTGTCAGGCGTTACATTAGGACTCGGCAGGGGCGTTTTGGGTGTTTCATGCGGGGCGGATGCTAATGACGCATTCCTGATGGCTTCAGGCAAATCATCCGGGAGGTTCGGCTGCGATGATGACGCTGTCAGTCGTTTCTCCGAAATGGTTCTCAATATATTTTTACCGGCTTCTTTAGACTGCAACAAATACGACCTTCAAAGTACAGATAAATAGAAACGAAGATGATATCTTGCTAGTTGTGCGTGTATGTAATTTGACGAACTACAAATTACTTGAATTATCGGATAATAGGCTTCTGGCCATACAAGCAGAAAGAGAAACTACAAGGATCATTATGAGCTTATGTGCATTGCAAAGCCCTAATAGAAAATTATATAGCCAAGATTTATATAAAATCTTTTGTAACTGAACTGTGACGTCACTCGTATTTAGGATGGAATCGGAAAAGTAGGAGTAGTGGTGCATAACGACACCGGTTAAGGTCAAGTCTAATAACACGATTATGACGCTGTCAGTCTCCATAAAACATGAAGAAACTGTATAGAAAATTTAAGATACTTACACATTCGTGATCCAAACATTTATAAGCATAGTGAGCAGCGTGGTCCAACAATGAGAATCTCATGTAGTATTGCGCCAGATAGCGTTGAGCTGCAGGTAACTCCTTACTGCCTACATTCGCGGGGTCTTGGCACGCGGCCGTGTATGCTGCGGCAGCGCTGTTCGGCATATTCGATCTTTCATATAACCTGAAATTAATTATTACTTAAACATCCAAACAAATAGGTACAATAGTCTTAGGACTATTCACCCTCAGGCATTTCAGGTGGTCTAGACAAGGTTTTAATTTTTTTCTGAGAGTTTTTCTTGTCATGACAGTAGACATTCAGCTTAGTAGGCGAGAGTTCTTGAGATAAATAGTTTTTATTTATTGATCATGCGATCAGGCTTGCCTCCAGGGTAATTACTAGGCTGAATGAATTATGTTTTTTGTGATGGGAGTTAATACACATTTACATACTCCTTTTAAAATAATTATAGCAAGCCAATGTAGTGGTAGGGTTGATTATTGCTATAAAAACTTACTTAGCCAACTTAAATAGCGCCATTCCTTCAATATCACCCGTACTATGCGCCTTGTAATAGCACTTTAGAGCATTTGGTATTTTTTCCATCTTCTCGTAAGCCTCACCGAGCGACACCAACATTCTCGAGTCATCTGGTTTGAGTTGAGCTGCTCGAGAGTAGTAGTATATGCAATAGCCGTTGAGTCCGAGGATCTCGTAGGCCTGGCCGAGACCATTCCATGCGCGGTAGTCGTTTCTGTTGACATCTGGAGTGATTGAGATATTAATGAATCGTAAGGAGTATCGAATCGCCGATTTAGTCAAATTCCTTGAGTTAGATGTGCTCACTGTGTTTTGAATGTGGGCGTATTGAGAACTCCAGTGACTCCATACAAAAGACACTCGTAAAACGGATTCGAATTACATAAAAAAATTGCGAGCAAACTCTGGCTCAGGAATGTGACAAAAATAAAATTTCTACCCATGTTTTCAGGACAACAGAACTGAACATCAGTCTTGTTTCAAAATAGAAATAAATTAAAGAACCTACAAATAAAAAACTCACCTATTGCCTGCCTATAGCACTGTATAGCAGCATTAGAATTTTGCAGTTCAATGAACTCATGACCCATCAGAATCCAGGCGGATAGATATTGAGGGTCAAGTGATAGAGCTCGTTGGAAGTACACAACTGCTTTCTGATGCTCACTCCGAAGACTGTAGTAGTTTCCTGAATAACATAAATATTATTAGCCAAGTCAAAGTAGCAACAGAAATATTTCTGTCGAATGATAGCTAAGTACACGAATAAGACGATATTTTTAGGATCGCCAGAAGTCAGTGGATGGATAGGGCTCAGAATCATTCTTGCTGTGTAAGAGAAGTCTATGTCCAGCAGTGGACTTCTTCAGACTGATGATGATAGCTAAGTTGAGGAGTTGCTTGAAGCCTGTCCAGTATAGGCACAACAACATAAGATAAACCATTTTTTTTATACACCTAGCTGATGGAACAAGGTTTATGGCCCACCTGATGTTAAGACCATACCCTACCACTTACCATAGCATAGAAAAAATATAATACTTACCAATCACACAGCATGTTTCCACTCTGTACTTGTCAATGGACACAGCTTTTTGGGCCAAGTTAGCCAGCTCCATTCTCTTTTCCTTCAAATACAATAAATGTGAGTAGACATCCCAGTTGTCAAGTCTGTATGGATCATGAGTGTACAGTTCTCTGAACAACGAAAGCGATGAATCCACATCTGAAAAACAGATAATTTGTTAAACATTGAGGGTGTTATTAATAATCCTGGCGCAACGCTGGAGTAGTTAAATCATGTTTTGTCACATTTGTTCGAGTTGACAATTGCATGTCAATGCAAGAGACAAAACACGGATCAACTAGTCCAACGCTACGCTAGGATTATTAATAAGACCCTGAGATTATTAAATTAAAAAATTAAAAATTTGTTTATTCAGATGTCACAAGATGTTATGGACTCCATAGTTTTTTTAGCCTCCTGATCAGAAGGTCTAACTAAGTAATAGATGAATAGGCTGATATTATGCAGACCATCTGATAGTTGGATGTTTTGCTACATGGACATTTTGCTAATTAGACTTACTGCTCATTAGACCTGCTCTGTTTGACATTTAGCTACTTAAACCTTTTGATCAGGAGGCTTTTTTTAACTCTTGACATAATTTTAACTCATGGGGGTTTCTAAGTTAACAGTAGCTCCTACAAATAACAGTTTTATTGCAGAATGCAGAACACAAGAGTATTTAGTTATTTAGCCACTTAGTAAAAGTATGCTTGATGTGATGAATTATGATCATGATAAAGTAATCTCCATAAAATGATGATGTCCTCGTCATTTCAGCTAAGGCAAGTATAACTATGAGGTACTGCCTACCTATGAGGCAGTTGATAACGTTGACTACGAATATAGAAAAAAGGTATAGTTACCTCTTCGGTCATGATGGGCAATAGCCATTTGCGCAGTAACATAAGTACTCTTTTCAAAGCCAGCTGCAATAAGTGACATATACTCTACAAGGGCTTGTTCTGAGAGCTTCAGTTCCACAAAAGCATGGGCTGCAAAGAAATGCATCATCCAATGCTTGGGTAGTTGCAATGAGTCTAGCGCTTCGTACTCATTGGCTAGCCCAGCGAGTTCCACCCAGGCGGCCCATAAGGTGGGTGTGGCAGCCACTGAAGCTTGGAGCACTGTGACCGCTTGACTCCGTAAGTCTAATTTCTTTAACACTACTCCTTCCAGATAAAGCAGATATCCATCTAAGCTGTTGTGGTTGGCCTAAAATAAATTATTTTAGATTTAAGTGTTTGATAGCAACATTATTAGAACAAGGAGGTTGAGACTTTAGCCTGCCCATAAATGAGAAAACAACTTACTTTAAAATAAGACAGTAGATCCAACAGAACCTGCATTGACTCGCTATTCTCTGCTCCAGAGTCTGTACTATTATCTAGGCGCTTTTTTTCACTGGACATGTATTGGGAGTATTTATGAAGAAACACACATTTTAGGCTGTTGCAGCTTTCTAAGAAATGAGCTGCCCTATCATACTCCTGGCATTCGAAGTAACTTTTAGCTAATGTGTAAGCTTCCTTCTCCTCTGAGGCTATGCAATCGATTGGGTCAACAACATCTGATTCTTCGAAATTGACTTTGTGATCTCTCAAAGCGTAATTCAATTCAGCAAGCCATTTGGTAGTCTGAACAAGACACCGCTCACTACTTTCTCGGATTCCATGCCTGATATCTCTCCGAATTTGAGTCAAATCAAGTTGAATATCACCCTTGGGATGTATTGATAACGGCTGCATAGTTTTAACTAGAAAACTAGAATATTTATAAGCTTAAAGCCAGCTTTTTGATAATTTATTTACTTTTTGTTTTGTAAACTAACTTTTTTTGTCGCACACACACAATGCACACACATACGATGCACAACACAATGCACATGCTGGACTTGTCAAGTCTACTAAACTGTCATTGGCTAATTACATTGACAGTTTAGATTGAATTGTGACTTGTGTCACTCCGTGCCTTGGAGGAAGAACTTTTTGTACGCTCCGTGCTCACTCGCTCACAGTATTCTCAGCTTAACCATTTTCGGGCTAGCCGTAGCACTTTTTACAGTGATTGAACCAGCTTTAGATAAGCGCATCTTAAATCCCCACGCGCCGCTCTTGGTCAAAAGAGCAAATGAAAAAAGAGGAGCTTTTTTTTGTAAACTGATTTCTGACAGGTGCCCAAAATCAATTGATGAGTCAAATGAGCGTCTAAAAATGTATCTATTACTCATTTTACTCCTACTGCTGTCATTATTGCTAATTGTTAGAAAATACTTCAGAAATAATACATATATAGAACATAAAAATGATTATTTCTAAACACAAAAGAAATAAACCTAACTTCTAGCCCGTTTGTTTAATATCTAGCTATTTTTCAACAACAAGTTGGCAGCATTAATTGCTTGATTGATAGTTCACTTCACTTCACTGAGGTTCAGTCATTCAGTCAGAGCCAGTCAGTCAGTCACATCACAGCACAATAGTCAGCAAAAATATTTTTTGGTTGGACGTCATTGCACGCAGTTGTCGTATTTACTAATTCGTTCGCGACATTCGCGTTGTTTTCTAGAGTTCTGGAATCTGATTGGAAGAGCAGAACACGTACACTATTCCTGCAGTGGATACGTAGTACCTATTCAGACAAGAATGGCTGAACAAAACACTGATTCCGTAAGCAGCGACGTGGAGAATGCGTATTCAACACCCGGAGGTACCGATCCTAAAAATATGCAGGAGGTGACCCAATATGTAAGTCCATAAAATATGATTTACATACACATACAGCAATAATAACAATAGGTTAAGTACTGGTCGTTGATGTTTTCCTAGGACAGTCAATGAAAATATTATTTCCATTCTGGAAATCCAAAACTTAACTAAGTATGGACAAGGGAAATTAACTATGGAAAAGAAGCGAACCCAAAACCTATTGCTCAGAAGGCAGAGCTGCTACCAAATGGGCTGAGAGGCCAGCCACTTTTTCTCTACTTACATTTTATGTTTTTTTTCAGGTACAATCCTTGTTGCAAAATATGCAAGATAAGTTTCAAAATATGTCTGATCAGATCATCAACAGAATAGACGATATGAGCACCAGAGTCGATGAACTTGAGAAAAACATAACAGACCTTATGACACAAGCAGGAGTTGAAAATGAAAAGTAGATATTTTTAAGTTAAACTTGGTGTAATCCATCAGCTATAGAACTTAATATATTAAGTTAGTTACCTACTAAAATCATAAAAAATCACCTTTCCCAAAGAATCTATAATTTTATGTTGCACCTAAAAGTAGTGGCTAATCATTGAAAAAGATCACCACACACTTAACCAAGGAGTTCAAATCACCAAGGAAGTTGAAAATCCACTACAATGGAGAGGAAATTGGTTTGAGTTTATCATGTATACAAATGTATGGTTTTGTTATTATGTAATTACAAAGTAGTAACTTCACTTCACTTCTTCTTTTTTGGCTACTGCGATAAAGTAGTAACAAGTGTATTCCTAAATCACACATCAAACTTGTTCAAAAGCAATCTTACAGAAGTGACATTGTAAAGTAATATCTAGCATCATGGTGGTGTGTAAATGGATACACAAATCTTGATGAGTTCATAAGCAATGCTTACATACTTATTGGTGTTAATTCTCTCGTTTTTATTTTCTTAAACATTAATCTTGCCATCACTTCAGCTCAAATACCAAAGATGTTATTTGAGCACTGTCTTTTGTTGTCCTAGATAGGGGTCTAATCATTAAGTACTAATTTTATCCCAACTTAATTTTAGGAAGCTTTGTTTCTGTATTAGTATTTCATTCACCAGATCTGCCCCAGCTTCGCATGGGTTGAAAAATGACATGCACGAAGCCAGAGTGGGTTACTAGTAAATAACAGGTTGACAGCCCTGTGTAACATAGGCTTATATAGTTACACAGGGCTGTCCAGTAGTTTTTGAGTTTATTCATTACATACAAACCATTCCTTTTTATAATATTAGTGCAGATAAGTATTTGTATTGATATATTGTAGTAAAAATAGGCTAGGCCACCAGTGCTCTTACATTTTCAAATGGTATTGTGTATGTTTGGCCCGATTCTTTTTTTGGGGTGAATATTGATTCAATGTGTGTTTGGTACGGGCTGCCACGAAAATGGCAAGCTCCTCGGGTTAAGTACCTACCTATCTCGAATTTGAATCAATATTTTGTACCATTCTATTCTATGATTTCTGTAATGTGAAGCAAGTAGAGTAGTTGACACCCGAAAATAAAAGATAATTGTACAAGCTGAACACATTTATTCATAAAACCTATCAGTTACTAGTTTTAAACCTAATAAACAGCTTATTTAAAAGAATAAACCTAGCGTGATTCCGTTTCTTCCGAGGTCTCTTCTTCAGAATCATCAGATTCCTGAAATAGAAACATTATTTAGAAAAACTGTTTTTAATGCGAAAGTATTCCATCATAGTTCCGTTAGTTGCTACTTACTGTGGTCTCCTCTTCATCTCTTGAGGATGAGTGGTTCATGAGAGCAGCTAAGGAGCTGGCTCTAGACATCCCAGAGTTTCCTTTCTCGGGTGATTTCATTCGTCTCATGCTCTGTGAAACGAAAGGCTTTACTAAATAAATATATTATTTTTGTAAATACCTACATAAGTACTTAGAATACACACCCAGACAGAAAACAAAAATCTGCGATCACCACACAAATATTTGTGTGGTGAATCAGAATCAGTGGCAAGGATTTCAGTGGGGATTGATAATACGGTCCAGAAAACAGGGCTACTACCAACTGAGCTGAGAGGCCAGTCAAATCGGGAAGAACGATTCTGAGTCCTCTACATCCACCGACTTCCCGTGATCATCGGGCAGAAGGCGACCTACGAGTCATCTTCCGGTTCGCGACAGCAGACGATAATGTCAGACAACATCTGTATTGATATTAGTTTGAGTTGCTGGTTTTAGAAGTGATAACATGAGGGCATCGAAAATCGAAACTCACAACAGCATCATCATCCTTCATAGGCGATGTCATCAGCGAGGCAAGAGATGAGGACCTCGCCGAAATACCGGTGCTGACCATCTTCTCAGGAGATCGTAATTTTCTTCTGAAATTCTGCATAAGCAAATGAGTTCACTTTAGTAAGATTGCAAGACATTGAATTAGCAGACCTCAGTACCTACTTATTTCAATAGGTAGGTGTACCACTTAGGTTGGTTAGTGGAAAAGGCATGAGGTCAAATTGTGTAAGTATTATTATCATCAAATAAAATAAAAAATCCAGAGAGCACTGGTGTTCTAGTGGTAGCGGACCCGCCTTCCGATCCTTAGATCGTGGGTTCAAATCCAGTCGTGTACCAATGAGTTTTTCTGTCGAAAAATGTGTGTGTATGCCAGTACTCTCAAACTGTGAAGGAAAACATCGTGAGGAAACCGGCCGGCGTGTCGTAGAACCTAAAAAAGTTCGAACAACACGCGTCAAGCGTCACGCAAAAAGGGTCCGCCAGCGGCCTACTTGCGGAAACCAGTCCGCACACCAAGTGCGTATGATGAAATTGTCAAATAACAAATCCTGTGGTGCCTGCGAACTGTGCAATGCTGTGTTTGGGTCGTGGTCGTGGGATAGGGAAATGGTAGGAAGTTTAATACCAACGTGAGGAGAACTTAGGTACAAATTGTGCATAGGTAATGCACTAAGTACTACAGTTTTTTATTTAGGCCTAATGGTATCTTACCGCTGGTTCTTCATTATCTGAAAGACCTGTGTTCAACAGCTTCAGAATAAAAAATACTGCGTTAGTAGATTTATAATGGTTTTAAAACAAAGTTTTAGTTGATAGGTTAGGTCTAGGTACCTAACCTAAGCATAGCCACAGATTTCGGTACAGACGCCTGAGTGAAGGCGGTTCTTTTTAAAAATTATTTTGCAAACAAAAATGAGATGGTAATGAAAGTTTGAGAGTTTTTTCGAACCATTGATCTTTGCAGGCGTCTGTACCTACTAAGATAAACCTATCTTATACCTTACTTTATTAAGTACCTACTTACTTACTATATTAAGTATATTGAGTAGGTACTAGAGCATGCTCCCGGGAAGTATCAGTATCGAAAGTACCGGGAATTATCGCTGATTTTGAACTTTTCTAGTACCGGTTCTCCACGAAGGAATTCCCGATACTTTCGATACTTTCGATACTGATGACAATGACCAATTATTGGTGTTTTCTAGTACGATATAAATAAATATCGATAAAAACACTTGCTATGCGTTCAGTTTCACTTTTCTGTATACATTGCTAGATATTTTGACAAATTACAAACCTATAATTGACATCATTCAGATAATATCTCAACAATTTCGGACAAGTCAAAACGAAAATGACATGTTTATTTTACGTGAATTGAAGATTGTTTAATATTGTATTATACAATCTTCATATTTAGTTAGATGTTCGTTACTATTTATGACAAAATCTGTTAGAAAAAGAACGAAAATAACTTTGACGGCTTTCTTTACGAAAGATGGAAACGCTTTTACATTCAACTTACGCCTTGCTGATATTTCGCTATATCTTTGCTGAGCTGATTTAGTTAGATAAATAACATAGTTTGTTACCTTTAGTTTTAACTATTGATTTATTTGATGGATATTCGATTTAACTTTGATTTAACCTAACTCTGATTGTTCGGTGCACGCACAGAGAGTTTTAGTATTATAATAATGAAGATATACGAGAGATAAATGAGAATATCCTGAGTGACCTATACGGATTTCGCCGAAATCGGTCAACAGGAGACCTTCTAGCGTATGTCACTCACTTATGGAGTGAAGCCATCGAGAGAAACGGAAAAGCTTTAGCAGTTTCTCTGGATATCTCGAAGGCTTTTGATGACAGCCTACTAAGCAAGCTTTCTACGTATGGATTACCCACTGGCTTATTTGGGTATCAGACTTTCTGAGAGACCGATCAATTTGAGTATTCGTTGACGGCTGCTCGTCTGATCAAATGGCAGTTAATGCCAGAGTTCCTCAGGAACAGTTCTCTCTGCAATACTTTTCCTGCTGCACATCAACGATCTGCTTAGGCCCGGTATCATTGGGTATGCAGACGGCAGCACCGTTGTAGAGAGATACATACCTGAAGCACGTTCCAATGGATCTCAGATCCAGCCTCATAGAGAGGCAATGATTGAACGCATGAACTTAACGCTGAAGGTAGTCGCAGAGTGGGGCGATGCCAATTTGGTGAAGTTCAATGCTTCAAAAACACAGGCGTGTCTATTTTCCGCTAAGAGGAGTCAATTTCACCTGACTCCTACTTTCCGAGATGTATCTCTTCCGATTTCAGACCAACTAGAGCTTCTACGCTAACCAGTAAATTGAATTTTGGCTCGTTCATAGAATCCAAAGCCAAGACAGCTGCGAAGAAGCTAGGCATTCTATCGAAGGTGACACAGTACTTCACACCGGGACAGCTTCTTAACCTGTACCAAGCACAAGTCCGGTCGTGTATGGAGTACTGTTCTCATCTCTGGGATGGCTCTGCCAAATACCAGCTTGTGGCATGGGAAGCTTTTGAGAGACGAGCCAAAAGGCTCATTGGTAGCGACACTCTAGTCGAGTCCAAGCTCCTAAGTCTCGAACATCGCCGTAAAGTTGCCAGTCTATCGGTATTTTACAGGATACATTTCGGAGTGTGCTACGGAACTTCACAATTTAGTTCCCCCATCCCCATTCTACCATCGGACCACTAGACGCACGGAAATGCGGCACCCATACCTGGTTGATGTTCCAACTGTCCGCATCAAGCGCTTTGCTTCAACTTTTATGTTGCGGACAGCCAAGGAATGGAATTCCTTGCCGGCGTCTGTCTTTCCGAGTACCTACAAATTGGACGATTTCAAGACAAGAGTGATAGGTATCTTCTAGGTAAGCGTGCTACATCGTCGACCGCATCATCACTTAACAGCAGGCGAGATAGCGGTCAAACCCAAACCTATAAATTGTAAAAAAATAAAATATCGTGTATTTTGTGGTTGTGTGTGGGTTAATTTACGGTTCTGAATAAAAAAATATATCTCAATAATACAAAGTGTATTTTTCAGTAGTTTTTCTTTCATTGTATATCTATACGGTCAGTTTTATTAAAAAAATTAAGTCAGTATCGAAAGTATCGAAATTCCCGGGAATTCCCGGTTCCGAGCCCAGTATCGGTCGAAAATTCCCGGTTCTGAGAATGGTTCCGATACTGCATGCCCTAGTAGGTACCTACCAAGTTTCAAGGTGATATTGGAAAGATGATCTGTTACGGCGCTTGTACACGCTAAGAAAATTTGCCGTTCCTGCGGCAGACAAGACAAATTCTTCGTGTAGACGACAAGAATTTTGTCTTTTCCACACACGAAAACGCAACAACGTTCGCCGCGTCGTGTCTTGCGCAGATAAGATTTTTTTCGTGCACCGCTGCGAGCAGTGTACACAGTTATTTTCTAGTTACGACACGAATTTTTGGGTAGACCCGGCGTTTTTTCTTAGCGTGTACAAGCGCCCTAAGTCTCAGATTCTTCTTAATAAATTATTATTGTTGTGGTTTTCATGTATCTATTCTTACAGCGAAAACTTAGCTAGAACTTTGTATAACTTGTAACACGGCAAAAAATAATCTACGCATTCCGACGCCATCTTTTTATCTCCCGACTAGTGATGTGTCGCGTCGCCGGTCTCAGTAGGGATGTCCTTTTCCCAAAACCGGCTAGCTAGCAAACTTCACTACCATATTCCTAGTAAGAAGTAGGTACAATCCTTCATCAAGGTCCTTACATCAAGATCAGCCTTGTCGTTGATATCCTGTATCTGCTGGTAGGCTGCAGTCAAGAGTTCCACTGCTTTCGCGTGGAAACTCATCTCTATTATCACAAAGTCTGATAGCAAAGCCTTCAGCTGTTGAAGCTTGCGTCTCTCGAAGAACTCAGTCTGCTCGCCGAGACCTTTGGCTGTGCGGGACATTTCTGCAGAGGCTTTTAGCAGCTCCGACTCGGCGTATGTCTACAAAACATTCGTCACCTCAGATTAATTCAGTTTAAAAAAGAAATAGTCTCGCAAGACTTTATTTTCGAGGCACGGTAGATATTGAAGATACTGAAGATTCTGAGGATGTCTCAAGAAGGCACGCCCAAATATTAACTAAGCATGACACATACATACATATACTTACCGACCACAAACATCGTCTACTTGCAGGCAGCGGGAATAGAGCATTATAGTCTAAGATATATATTTATATATAGATATATATTTTATACAACAACCGTCACCGAGCTGTTTTATTACGGACGGTCAAAATCAAAACAGCGAAAGAAAGAAGAAAAAAATATCAAAATGATAATATGCCAATCAGTTTTCCTGTCGAAAAATGTGTGTGCACTATGCCATTACTCTCAAACGGTGAAGGAAAACATCGTGAGGAAACCGGTATGTCGTAGAATCTAGAAATTCGAAACTAAGTGTCGAGTGCATCAAAGGAGCCTCTCTGGGGCGCACATAAAATCCTTTCACCACACTAGTTTGATAGAACCAATGACACGATGAGAAGAAGATGTATAATATATGCCTGTATAGAAGTTAGATATTTAATAATTTTTAGAAGATAGGTGCGTAGTAGCTTACCACTTGTTGTCTGTTGAAGGGTTGCCTCTCCCGTGCTTTGTCCAGAACCTTCTTCCTAGCCATTTCCTTTTCACGTACGTTCATAGTGTGCTTGACTTCCTCTCTCGCATGCTTACAGATAGCCTCGTACTGGCTAAGCTCGCCGATCACCTTACAATTCAAGAAACTGGTAAGGTACTTGCTAGGCCAAATACTATACCTACGCGCCCGTCTTGTAGGTTGTAGGACTATGAAACTGTACTGCTTATATTAATTTTTATAAATATTTTGAACAATCCACAAAATACTATCTGGCCCTAAATTAAGCAAATCTTGTTCTTGGGAACCAGATTTCTGATATACATGCATACATAAAATCATCTCTTATTCCCATGGGTTAGGCAGAGATCACGGTTATAATAAACTAACTTAATTTTTTTTTGTCGCAGTTAGTGCAGTTACTTTACTTACCTATTAATTTTACGACCTAAGCCGATATCGCATCAAAAGACCAAACAGCACAAATATTTGTCAGCTGCAGGAATCGTGCCTGTGGATACCGACCTATATCATACCGTAACCCACGTACTTTCTTCACTATAAAAGTATACAAATTTATCCAAGTCACATAATTTGTATTGATTATAGCTCCGTTCCCTTCCCTTATCCACTACAGCATGATCGACCCTAATTCGTGCCTGGCACATTCAGCACCGCCGTAGCGTGATACAGGAGTCCCCTAGCCGTCCCGATTTTATATAACCCAGTTATCTATACTAACCCCCGAATACTGAAACGCAACTCAGATTTAAGCACGTCTCAAGCGACGAATATTTGACAGATTTTCATTGAAAACTGTCAAATATTCGTCGCTTGAGACGTGCTTAAATCTGAGTTGCGTTTCAGTATTCGGGGGTTACTCTTTCATACCTACCTAATGTAGATGCGTAAATGTAATGGCTGGTTGGTACAGTTTTGAAGATTCGAAACTAATAGGCGCCTGCGTGGGCGGCCTAGAAATTATGGCGGGACGTTCTAGATGCCTTCAAAAGAATAATGAGAACTGGAATTCTCTGGGGAAGGCCTGTGTCCAGAAGTGGGACGAAATAATATGCTAGAAAAAAGGGGTCCTCCTTCTGAAAACTTGATAAAATAATTCATAAACTTGAGCTTAATACAAAATTGATGAGCTAGGTGGTAGGTGTGGTCAAACCTTAGCCTCCAAACGTTGAACTTCGCAATTCCGGCACTCCTCGATAGCAGTCAGGGTAACCGACAAGTTGTCCAGCCCAGCGCTTAAAGATTTGTTCACAATTTCATTGTTTGCATAGTCTTTTAGGACTTTGGTCAGCTCATCTCCCATGTCTCGTAATCTGTGGTAGGTAAGTAGACAGTTAGGTACTAACAGTGTAGGTTCGTAACTTCTTCCACCTAACTAAATGATGTACTTAAAATCATGACTGAATTAGGTAAGTGTTCTGTGGTATAGGTATGTATCTATTGGTATAGTGTGTTCGAGATGGATTTCGGCTGAAAACCAGCGTTGTTTTCCATCTCTGGATGGTCAGCTACATCTAGCTGAGACTGGGTCTGTTTGTTGAGCCTGACACATGGGGAACTATACTACTCCGTCACATTTTTTTTTGTTTTCTGGTTTAGTTGCTTTTTAGCGTTTTTTTATAGTCAAAATGTTCCTCGTTTGTTGTGTGCGACTAATAAACGTACATATTTCTTTGTCTCTCTAGAGAGGGGTATAGTGGTAAGAGTTCTTACCACTTTATACGCAGTGCCTGTCTTGCTTGCCTAGCCCAGAAGTGGGTTCTGATCCCGGCTTTGAATAACTAATTGATCATATAAATGACTGATCGTGTTCGCGTGTATTGAACTGGCACCTAGACTTACCTAGCTTAAAGACGTTTCAAAGTGATCCTTTTGATACAACTGAATAAAGAAAATTTGAATTTGAATTATTGTGAAACCTACGAGAGTACCTAGTTAGGTACCTACGATAATGTACCGTACCTACCTTAATACAGGCAAGGAGGACACCTACTTACTCTACAACATTCTTCTTTTATTCTTGATACTGACTGTACTATAAAGGTAATCCGGAATGCCACTTCCTAACGGCCGTTCCTAATATTCAATCTATCTCTTGTTTTGCCCTACTAAAGATAAAAGTCTGTCTATCTATCAAATTCATCGATATCGAGGATTGATTAGTGGTACTCTAGGAACACACAGTCAGGGTCGCAGGGCGGCAATGGTCTATACTGGCACAGGATCGAGGTACCTAGAATGGTACAAACTAAGGGAGGCCTATACGCAGCAGTGGGTGAATTCGGGCGGTGGATGATGACTCTGGTTGTAAGTATACCTACTTACCTGCGTGTCAATGTTTTTTTTATTGTTGGATCGCGCTGTAAGGGCAGTAGTCTCTAAGACCCTAGGTACCTACTACTTTCCGCCAAGCATTGTCTTGAAAAAGTGGCGGTTTTATTTCAAACTTTCGGGGCTCATTTTCGTTCTCATGAATCTACGTTTCTACTTTGAATATGCGTAGAAATCGAATGAATCGAAAGCATTAATAAAGAAGATCGTTAACCTTGCTGTTTTTCTGGCATAATCTCCAAATGCAACACATAAATCTCCAAAATTTTTTTCAACATTTGTTATTCGATCTTGAATAAATTTTGCTTGTTGTTCATAACTCAGCGAATGTGAATTTTCCCCTCGAAACATTTTATACAAATAATAATGGTGGGTTCAATCACAACCTTGTTTGTTTACATCAAGTTTACATTATTTTTGTTTCCATGGAAACAGTAAAAAATTGGTTATGGTTTTTGGACCACAGGCTACCGGTTTAAAACAAGTGACTTGTGCTTACCTTGGAGGAAGTATCATGCAACACACTATTTTTACTCTGTGTCAATTATTCTCGTTCTGTCTTTAACACGGCTAGGAATGAAAATTATCTTGGTATGGTCGCAATATGTCGCTTGCAAGGAATTTCTAAACTTGTTTGGTGGAAACAAAGAAAAGGGTTTTTAATCATAGACTGTGGATGCGCGGAACGCATCTGTGTCAGGCTGTCAGGACTGAGGCCGATGTCAGTGTCACCCGAACCCGAACGAAGTTAAAATGTCAAAATAGAAACAGCTGTTGTGTTTTTCGTGTTGTGTTGTTTATTTCTAGGATCAGAATTGTAAAAATGAACGAAGAAATAGATGAGTATGATATCTATCATCAAGATTTCACAACTGTATCTGATTGGGAAGTATTTATTGCACGAATAGAAGAAATCTTAAACGATTGGAGGCTTTCCAAAGCATACATTCATAAGTTTACACAAGCGCCAGAGAGTACAAAGAGATGGACAGGTAAAACTGAAGAAATCAGGTTCCATGGCCTGAAGTTTATACTTTCGTATCATACTTTAGAAGTAGCTAAAGGTACAGACAGCACCCAAAGCTCTGGAGATAAATCTGCCACTGTGGAGTTGCTCAATGGTGTTTGGGATGCCACCACACATTTTATGGATGACATCGATGGTAGTCCCTTCCCAGTATCTAATTGGTACGGTCTTAGCCGATATTTAATGCTCTATCCTAACACTCCTCTAATAGATGGAAGCCTGATAAAACTTGTGATGAGTTCGGTAAACATTGCCTTTGCAAATGTAAATTGTGGTGTGCCTTTTTTTGTCAAAATCCGTGAGCATTGGCAGCACACTTACCTAGGCTTCTATGAAGATAATGAGTACAAAACTAGTTTCGATACAATACATTTGAAGAGGATATCAAACCAATGCTCTCATCTAAGTGGACTCGTTAGCTTATTTAAATCTAAAATAGCATCACCTGTGGCACTCGATGCTGTTGTAGTATCAACAAAGTTTTCCTACGAATTGAAAGATTTAGAAGCTTTTGCTTGGAAGAAGATGACACAATCTAATGAATTCCTATCAATAGATGGATTTGATGTAAAAAAATTAACAGAGCTACCATTTGGTTCTGAAAGGAACCCTATACAAAGTGTTCTGCTGAATGCAATCTGGCCAAAGTTCAGGGAGTGTACTATTGTTGAGTCATCCACTTTCTCTGACATTGATCCGCTGATGGCACCCACATGGACCGTTACTCTCAAAATACGAGATAATTTCACCTGTCAATTATCAGAGACCATCGAGAGGTTCATGGATTTATTAGACAATAATAATTTGTTGATGGACACGCTGGGTCTCAGCAAGAGTTTGGGATTGATCAATCCCTTACATAAAATAACCGAAGCACCAATAACAATATCCAAACTAGTAAGAGCTGCGATGAGGCATAGTAAAAATACAGGTGACTTCAAAGGACCAATACCTGATGATCTACTCATGCCTCTCCTGTACTATGTGTTTCCTGACGCTGTTGAAGATGATACTTTTATATATCCTGAAAAGTTGGATGTAGAATTTAAACAGGTATGCTCAAAATTACCTAAATTCTTAATAATTCATGACATACTTGAAGCATAAAGACTAAATATCATTCCAGTTCTGAGAACTTTCTAATAAAAAAATCTAAGAACCATATAAAATACGATTTATTAATTCTGATAATAATTCTCAGTACTACACCATGCGCCATACATTATCTCTGTATGTGTCCCTTTTCAGTCCTAACATGTTCAATTTCTTTTATTTCAGACAGATGCAAGCGAGCCGAGGCTATGTAGCTATGTGAAGACAAGTCCAGTAGGTGGCCTGGTGTGGCGGCTCTCGGTGACGGCAGCTCGCCTGCACCACGCGGGGGGTCTACCATACTTGGCCCACCTTTGGTATGAGTTCACTCAGGAGCTGCAATACCGATGGGAACATCGTATCCTTGTACCAGGGTAAGTGGAACTCAGATCAGCATAATAAAAAATGTAATGCTGAATGAAATTAAATCCAGACTTCAAGTTCAATTTATTTCAATTCAAGCTAAACATAAAGGCTTACTGATTTTATTAAATTACTTACTTTCATCTTGCCTCATTTTTTTTATCCAAGATACTAACTTGATTTACAAGAGATAAGAAGGTGAGATGGTATAAATAAAATGAAAATAAAATCAACATCATAAATTATCTAATTACCAAATTCAACTTAGGTAAAATATTTATACTACAAATAACAATTTAAAAGTTAAATAATTATTTCACCTATCTCATTCAATTGTCTGTCTACTACACAGGCTACAGCCATAGCTTTTTCTTGAAACAATCAAATAATCTCAATATTGCTATTTTACACAATATAAATATGGTTTGTTTTACTTTATATTCCTTAAATATTAGCACCATTTGGATTGCCGCCTCGTTAATTACAAATAAAATAATAATAAACTAAATAACTGTCTAATATATACAATTTAAATTTAAATAACTAAGTATTATATCTATAATTTGAAAGCAACATAATTCATCTGACATTTAAATAATGAGATGCGATGCTTTCGAGTAAGTACTATTGAGCTAAGTAATAGTCGAAAGTTATAAAAGGATGGGTAAACTATAAGTAGCTTTCACTAACCATTTACTGTGAAGGAATAAATAAAGATATATTTCCTTTATCATGTAAAAAGTCGCCATGACTATGAAATTACTATTCACATAATGTATTACATATTCTTAATGTTTTCCTCTTAAATAAATCAACAAATAGCCAACAATTTAAATAGTGACCATACCTACCTGCACTACCAGATTTTTCGTTGTAAATATGTTTATAAACTAACTTTAACGTAATTCAACCAACTTCTTAAATGTTTTTATAACTACTGTACATATAACATAACCATGGGTAACCAATTCCCTAAAATTGATGAATCATCGATCATTGTCCCGGAAAGTGTGTCTGCCACACCTATGCACTCGTGTTGTGTCGATGTGCTTGTGCCTGCGCCGGCGCGAGTGGTGGCGCGGGCAGGCGGCGCGAGGAGCACTCGACCAGTCAGGTCCACCGCCAGCGTGACGCGACCCGTCTTCCATCATTACCGGTCTCGTGCCTTTCGCACGCTATAACGGCACCAGTCCGCCTCGCGTGGTGGGATTCCTCGCCATGTAGATGTCCATGTCGTGGTCGGTCCAGTTGTCCGAGGTGTCGCAGTAGCCCATGCCTAGCGAGCCCACGCTGTACCGGCTGGCGGGACGCGAGCGCGACCGTGGCCTCCGCCGGGAGCCCTGCGTGCCGCCCGTAGCGCCGCCTGCCACGCCGCTCAGCGACAAACGCGACGCTCGCTCGGACGCCGCTCCCAAACTCTGACGAGATTGTCGAAGGTCTAAAACGAGAGATGGGTGTGAGTTTCTTTCGACAATGTTAATAATTATAAACAAAGAACAAGCCTCGAGTAAAGCTGGTCACTAAGCGAAAGCAGAACTCACCTGCTCTGGATCCAAGTAGACTGCCCGGATAGCCGGGAACGCCGTACCGGCCGGACTGCGAATAGCTGTGCTGCGACTGTCCGTCAGCAAGAGACCTAGCGCGGCCGGGCCGGCCTGGCAGCGGGTCCGCCGGGAGAGGCTCGGTGTAGGTGCGAGCGCGAGGAATCGAGCGTGCGCTGTAAGCGGACACTTGGTCCCACTCACGTTGCTTGCCGAAAGCGCCGAGAGTGGCTAGAGATGATAGTGGCCCACTCGGGCTGGGTGTGCCGGTGAGGCCACCGCAGCAGGGATTCGGCATCTTCTCTGGAGCTTGCTGGTGTAGTCTATGTATGGTTCGCGATCGGCGACGGGAGGCTGCGGCGAATATGAGCACGGCCACCACGATAGTCCCGCAGATGGCCGCGCTAGCCGCGATCGTGATCTTGTCCATGTTGGAGGCGGCGGCGGAGACGGTGCGCACCTCGCGGCATTGAGAGTACGGCACCGTCTCAGGACTCACGTGGACCTCCTCCAGGGAGATCACGCAGACCACGATGCATTCCTGAAATCAATTAATACAATTAGAGTTTTTGAATTTAATTATTTAGTTATCCGTAGATAATTTTCATTTAATTTCATTAAAAAAATAAATGCGAAAGTGTACGATCGAGATAAAATTTAATACACAGATTAGCTTCCATTCTGCAGATGGACATAGGCCTTGTTGTCTCTATTGGATCAATATTTTTACATAAACTATCAAATCATTAACGGTATCGTCTGAGTACCTACATACCTGAGAAGGAACATTTTTGATTTTGAACTCTCTTTCGCTTGCTTCTAAAGGAGGACCCTGTTTGAAACTTTTATCTCCAAACAAGCGATAGACGACGCGGAAACCGAGTATGTTTGCGACATCGGAGTCCCATTGGATGATCACAGAGTTGTCCTGTCTATACGCGTTTTTGACGATGACTTCGTTGCTGTCGTCGACGTTAGGTTTTTGCTGTGGAAAGCTCATGATGAGTGGAGGACGTTGTTGTGGAGCATGTCGCCATGTCGGTGCGGCGGGGCGTACCGACGGGACGCGGCTGGTGCGTGCGGTACTCGTGATAGGGGCCTTCGTCGTCGTAGCAGCCTTTGTTATACTCTCAATATTGTTGCTCACAATGCTTTTGATAGTTGACGGTGATGATGAAGTACTGGTCGAAGTAGTTGTCGCCCTCGATGTACTCGTTGGTGCAGGTTTTGCTGCTAATGCTGTTGTTACTATTGTTGTTGTTGGAGCAGTTTTTGTTGTACTTGACGTAACTGTGGTAAGGCTCTTCCAATCGTTTCCTGCGATTAAAGTAGTAACCGGTTTATCAGAAGTTGTAGTACTCTCGTTTTCGCAAACCAGCTCATTGGGCTCGAAACTGTAAAAGCCACGTTCTCGGAAGTGTGTAGGATGACCGCAAAATTGGGGATTTCTTTCGCGTGATGTCACCTGAAGTTCACCGTTGCGTATCCATTCGATTATCCAGCGAAGGCGACAATCGCAGTTGAGGAATCTTCCACCGAGGCTGAGGCCTCGCAACGTCTGGTTGAGATGAATGAATGCAGTTTCTGGCACAGTGGGTAGAGGGTTTCCATCTAATGCCAAAAGGGTTATGGAGGGATTTTTGAAAAATGCATTCAAGGGTAATTTGTTCAGAAGATTAAATCCTATATCGAGCACTCTTAAATCTGATAAGGATCCGATAGCTGCGGTCGGGTATTCCGATAAAAGATTGTTCAACAGACTGAGAGAGCTCAGTGTCGTTTTAATTCCTTCGAACGCGTCCTCTCTAAGATTTACTATCAAGTTTCTCTCCAAGTTGAGTGCGGTTAGGGAGTCTAATCCTTCAAACGTTAGGCTTCCATCTGGCCCTGGTAATTCTCTGATGCCATTTTGGGAGAGGTCGAGAAACGCTAAACTGCGTAAACCTCTGATACAGTCTGGCACTGTTTTCTGCTTAGTACCCTTTAGGTTTAAGTTTTTAATTGAATTTTCCAATCCACTTAGTGCACGTGTGGCTAAAGTTATATTGTTGTCTGATACTTTCAAAGTAGTTAGTTTTCGCAGAGAACTGAACGATTCATTTTCTATGTGTGTAATACGATTTTTCGAAATATCCAAAAGAGAAAGGCTTGAGAGAACTTTTAGTGCTTTTACAGGGACTTTCGTAAGCTCATTGTCTTGTAAATTAAGGTTTTTTAGATATAGCCCTTGTCCTTTAAAAGTGTCATCTTCTATTCGTCTTATCTTGCATCCAGATATTTGTAAATTGTGAATTCTAAGATTTACGAACATATTATTTGTAAGCGTCGGGATTGTTGAATTATTGACATAAAGAAGATCTAGTCCAGTATTTCTCATGCTGGAGTTTAACGCTAACATCAGCGAAGGAAAGTCGACCTGAAAACGGAAAAAAAGTTAGTAAATTTATTTTAAAACGGAATCCGTTACAAATCAAATGTATTGGGTAGCTACCTGGTCGCATTGAACAGAGAGATCCCGTGCCAGATTGTAGGCACAAACACAAGAGGCCTGTAGACTTGGTGAATGCTCCCATGGACATTGTGCTTGCGTGTACTGCACTGATACAACCAGAAATGCTGCCAGCCAGGACATGTGACGTGTTCGACTGTATCCCTGAAAAAAATAGAAAATAAACATAAAATACCTACATAATAAACACACATAAATAGAGTAACCTTAGTATTGCCTCCTCTCACAAACTTGATACTTATAACATTTTTATGAACAAGTGGCCGATTCATTCCTTTCCTGGTGTCGTTTTCAGTCGGAAGTCGTTCAATTATACAGCGGCAAACGAATATTTTCATAAAATTCCAGCCATTCGCATTAGCACCCTACCTCACGAATAATAAATTGAAGTTGTCGTGTCTAAGGCCGTTCAAATTACTTTATTGTAATTGCCAAATGCCCTGCGACACACGGATGTTTTTTGTTTGGTTGGATCTCTGGCTCAGCATATGTTGGCTGGCTAGCCACCAACGCTGGAAGTAGTAAGTAGTAACCATCGTCTATAATAAAGCATTGTCTCGTAGGTCGCGCACGTCAGGAACGTGCCCTACGACGCACTGCCTTGAGTCCAGTCGTTACGTGCCAGTAATTTCACCGGCCGGCGCCCACACCCTTCAAACCGAAACACAGCTTATTTAACGGCAGAAATAGGCATGGTGGTGGTACTTCCCCGTACTAACCCATCATAAAGAGCTCTACTACTAAAACAAAAAGCTCTACTACTACTAGTTTAAATAAATGCCTTGGAGATCTGACATGCCCCAGCAGGGAAAGTCATAGTGAGGTATGTTTTAATGATGGTTTTAATCGGCAGCATCTCTTTGACTACGTTTTTCCGCTAGCCGTCCATGTTTATGTTTGTGAAATTGCATTTTCCAACTTGCTGACGTTAAATGAGGAGTAAGCAGCAGATTTATGGCCATTAATTACTCTGAGGAATTAATTCCCTGGGCAAGGGAATAGTTGTTTATTACATTTATATGGACGTTGAGTGTTTTATGATCAAGAACTCAACCGCGGTGCTTTTTATACTGCAAAAGGTAATGGGGCTTGCATTTTATTTCAAAGACAGGAATTTTGTTTAGAATCATCTTACCACCTACCTACTTACTAACCTGAGAGTTCAGATTGAGTTCATTAGATTAGGTAATTTGGCTCTTTAAAACGATTTTACTATTCTAAAATAAGTTTTAATTCCGAGTCATCTATTTAAAGCCAATTTATACCCAAATGTACTTATAAAATTATGTCGACTACGTAATGGGATCCAGTCGAATCAAAAACTTTGCGCCAACATTTAAGTAATCCGGGCGCGCGATAACTTTGAATTTATTTTGTCTCCTAAACTTTTCCATTATCTCACCTATTTACAAACTCCATTATGCCTACTAAATTATTCTTCAAGTTACATGTGGATTTTAATTATTATCAACGAAAGAAAATATATTTCTTTGACGCATTAAAGCTAACATACACGGAACTAAAAGATACAGGTCTTCTTGAATGTTATTTAAACTACAACTAAAGTGGTACACCATCTATTACTTACTTCATTTTCAGAATGCCTACGCTACATTACATACAGTTACTGATACAGTTTCGTTTCACATAAACCTGAGTTTTTGCTTTCTACGAGTAGCTATGGGACAGCGGCTCACCGTTTTTGCTGCAAGCTGTTATCATAGTGTGCAGAGACCGTTGACGAGTGGCGCGGCCACGGGCTACTAGCCCGGAAAATCGGGCTTTCCCTGCATTCGCAGTGGCATTAGCTGCTGTACACTTATGATTTTCTATGCACTTGAGCAATATGTACCGAAGCCACAAACAAATGACACTTGAACTTTTCTAGAACGTTGCTTTATGTAGTTTTCTTTGTTAAAGAAGTGCCAACTTATTTTGAATCGACTTTGAGAATGATTTACTTTTACCAAAATGTCTTGATGTTTTTATAACCGTTTAAGCCTTTAATTACCTAAAGTACGTAAACAGTAGAGGCAATACACCCTATCGTTTAATGGAGATCAGTGATCCTTTTGCAAATATTAGCCCTGGTCGATAGTAAATGTTTGACTGTCCAAAAGTAATTGATGGTTCAAACATAGTCTCACGTTACAGAAGGGCATGTGTTTATCTGGTCATTTGAATAACCCAGCCAGAGTATAATTTAAAATGTAATTCTAAACCTATCACATAAAATACATAAAAAGAACAACCGAATTGAGAACCGCCTATTTTGAGATCAGTTAAAAACAGGTTTTATGAAGGCATATTTTTGTAAATAAATAATTTAATTACATAATTGATTCCACTTTTATAGTACGAACTGCCAAGCAGTGGAACTCTCTTCCAGCGTCAGTATTTCCGGAACGTTTTAATTTAATAATTTTTAAGACAAGAGTGAGCACGTGGGTTATGGCTAAGTATGCTCAATCTTAGGCTGCATCCTCACTTTTGATCAGGTGTGATGGCAGCCAAATGCTTAGCTATCTATTTAATAAAAACATTTCATAATAAAAAAAATCTTCAGCTAACACAAAATACTTTCATCTCTTGGACACAACTAAACCGATTAACTGTAACACTTTTTGTAACAAGTTGTCCATGATGGCTCTTTGAAGAGCTACACAAATTGCCGCGCGTGATTCACAGTTTGCACATTTATTCAATTGTAGGAATCATTCACCGTAATGGGAGTACGGATAGCCTCGAGATGTAACCATGTACTGAACGTAACACTGGCCTATTTACATGAGCTTACAAGTCATTCGATTTCGCTATAACGGTATCTGCCGCGGCGAGCCGGTTCTCAATTCTGTTGTGCCAGGTATGCACGATTGTTGACTATTTTCACTTTCTCATAGCTTCAAATCTTCGAAATATACGCCGTATAGTTGTAGTAAGTACGAGGATATTTCGATATTACAAACTGTGATATGTACATCTGTGTTATCAAGAAGTTTAAGTAAGCTACCGATAACATGCGCGTTTTTAAGAGATTTGAGTTAGTTTTCGCGATCGTATTAGCACATAAATAAATATAAATAAAAAAATATATATTATACACAATCCACACAACACTATCTAGCCCCAAACTAAGCAGAGCTTGTACTATAAGAACCAGATAGCTGTTATAATACTATATACATTTTTTTTAATACATACTTAGAATACAATATAACACCCAGACAGAGAACAAACATCTGTGTTCACCACACAAATATTTGTTCTCGGTCGGGATCGAACCCACGACCTACGGCTCAGAAGGCAGTGCTACTACCAACTGAGCTGGGAGGCCAGTCAAATACACATAGAAATTGTATCAACAATCCATAATGTTCAAGTTGATTTCGAATTTTAACATAAATAGTATATTTTTTACAGCTTTTTTATGTTCTGATGCTGCAAACTTGATTGTCGTAGAACCTTTTCTCTAAAATATTCAAAAGCTTCTTATCAAACAAGTTTAACTCCTTTCTAAGCTTTCTAACACTACACTCTATTTTTATTACACCATTTCGTATAATTTCTAAGTAAACTCACGTAATTGACGTAAAATCATGAAAATATTCCGTTTCGTTAAAACATTTCTATACCTACTTGTAAGGTCTTTTGTTATCACTTCAATGAAGTCCTGAAAAGAACTCGAACAAAAACAATGAAAGTACATAAATACGGAGGATATTCGCCGAAACAACATCATCTATCACCATTCATCTCTATTTATTGTTGACGAGAAACTTTTGATTTGATCTGATACTGTTCTATACATATAGGTACGAATAAATATAAGTTTTATGTTATGAATTTTGCCTAATTAGTATTTGGTTTAACTATGAGTCCTCTACTTTGCTTTGCTTTTGACTGACAGAAAGATTTAACTTATTGTGATTGCATCAAATCAGCTCAACTGAAATTGTTAATTTCAGCCTGAAATACAACTGCCATAAGTTTTCAACTTTCTTGGCTCTTTTGTTGTCGGTCGATAAGAATCACGACACCTTCACAATTAAAAATACCTGCCGTGCCCTCTGTGAATCATTTTTTCATTAAATTTTTAAAGAAAATTCATAAAAATAAAACGATTGCATGATTGGGTTGCCTATCGCAATGTAGGGTGAACTCATCTTACTTCGTGACAAAAGCAATTGATCAATAAAATACCAATAAATTTATTAATTACTTTAATTCAGACTTAGCCTGAGTTTTAATCAGTATTTTATGAGGAATATAGGCACAATTAATCACATTTGTTTCTAGAAACCTAAGAGTTATACCAAATTTACCAAAGCAAGTCAACTTGCCTAATTCCGTGGTGACCTCTTTAAGTCCGTGATAGCTACTACTTTAATTCTGATATAACGGAATTATACAAGTTAACTTTATATAAGTTTAATAAAAAAAACTCCTTATGTTAAACTCCTTTGAAGCTCTGTAAACTGTCATTGTTGAACTCAAAACATTTTCAACGGCGGTTTTGAGATCGAACTCCGAGTATTTTCTGTTCTTCTTGTTGTGGTCATCCATAATATCTGAAATTAAACAAGCAAATTATAATGATAAATACATACCTGTTTAGATTTAGGCGTCTGGTTAAATTTCCAGCTCGTATTAATAAAACAAATGCTGCGAAATTTTTGGTAATAAAACTACTCACGTAATTACGTGACAAGTACAAAAAAGTGTCACACAATTCCGTGATAGCAAAATATATAATATTGGCTCAAAGTCGTCATTTTAATTAAGACAAGATAAAACTAATAAAATAACATCAATCTTATCTACTAAACTCAAAATAAGTCAATTCTTTCAGTTAAAACCACAAATAACTGTAGATAACTACTATAATTCTGTGATAGCACAGAAACCACTCAACCGCTAAAACGCTAATATTTATGACGAACAAAATAAGCTCTAACACTAAAACAACGCAGAATTATGACGAACTTTTTACTGCCACATCAAGGGAATATCAATTACAATTCACTTTATTAGAAAGAAGCTAAGAAATCTGTTAAATACTTACATAAATACAGCAAAATTCGCCACCATTTCACAAACACAGCCGAAACAGTTGAGATTGGCGCGCGAACTGACAAAACCGCCAGTTGTTGCTATCTCGCTCACTCGAGCGTCCCCAAACTTTACAGACGAATTTGAGCTTTATTACAGAGGCAAAAGGTTGTATTTAAAGTCCTTGATTTCACTCGTACAGCCCGGTTATAGCGCTCAAACCAAATATCACCGAATTAGGCGAGTCACAGAATTAGATGAGTTCACCCTACTTCTATTCCGCATCATAAAAATCATAGAAAAATAGTATATTATGCAACTAGTGAATAAAAGACGGATTTAAATCGAGGACCAAAGATGAATCACGAGCAAGTGAAGGATTCTAACGACTGAATCACGACCGTAGGGAGTGATTCATGATGATTGAATCACGAGCGCAGCGAGTGATTCAAGTGTTAGGATCCTGAGCGATGCGAAAGATTCATGACCCTCGATTTAAATCAGTTTTATTCAAGAGTTGCGTACTATACTTTATACCATGACTACGAGAAAAAGAAAGATTCAACAAAAATAGGCATTTAATAATGAAAAACCGAAGATTATGTAAATTAATTAAAATGCACATTAAAATTGGAGCAATTGCTAAAGTAAAGAGTAATTTTCTTATTATTATTATTAGAATGATCAACTTGTGAAGAGATGTTTATTTCCTGTCGATGGTCGGAACTTTCTGCTGGAGGCAACTCTTGGGCACTTTTGGACGTTGAAGGGCGTGGAGTCCATGGGTCTTCAGTTTTCTTCAGGTTTATGCTACTTGCTATCTGAAGGTTGCGTTTCGATTTATTTTCTATTGAATCTTCGATATAGCCTTCAGCCACGGAAGAAGACTTCCATCCGCCATGTCGTTTTAACTCCGTCATACCTACACCAGTGTTCGCTCATAACGTTGCAGTGGTCCTTCGGAAAGAATGTCCTGTATACATCTCGGGATTTGGTAGCTTCAAAAATGATGCAATTTCTTTTGGCATGGAACCAATTTTATTTATTCCAATCGAATTTTTTGTGCATTTATTATTAGAATTGAACAAAAAGAATCTATTGTTGTTTGCGTTCAGAGGACGAAAACTTTGATACTTTTCTACGATTTTCTTGTAATCATTTTGGACTACGAAGGTTCGGTCCATTTTCGTTTTCGTCTCTCTCAAAGTAACCAGTAAAGTAGTGTCAGAGATCGTTTGCACATCATCCACTGTCAGTTTAACAAGCTCATTTGAACGACAGGCTCCACTTATGCCTAAAATCAATGCAACCTGTAAACAAAAATAGTTTAATTGACTGGTTCTAAACTACTTGGTAAGCAACGTTTGTTGGAGTTTACTTACTTTTACTGCCAGAAATTGTGAGTCTGGTGCTTCATTCAAAAAGCGTTCAGCATTTAGAGCGGTAAAAACCAGGGATTTTTTCGGTTTGTAGCCTTCTGATAGCCTTTTAAGGTAGGCTTGCAACTTTGAGTATGTCTTTATGTCAATGTTATGCCTTGTTTTTATAGTACACCGTAGCATAGAATACACACTCCATAATGTCGATGACTTCTTTTTCTTTGACAGCTCATTAAAATAAGTTAGGAAAACAGACTCTGAAAATTTGCCAGAAGCTTGATTTTCATTTTTCCATTTGCTAAACTCATCGTAGGCTTTTATGTAAACCAGCCGTGATTTGTTGGGAAGCAAGTTTTCAACTACATATGTCGGCCGCCCTCTCTTTCATAAAGTCTGGTGTTAACACAATATCTTCTTCATCACTTGGATCCATTTTCAATCGATTTATTATTAATCTTAGAAAGTTCTGAAGTAGTTATGTAACACTTTACTTCGTTCCAACTCACAATATTCAAAATAGCGCCAATTTTCATTTTTTTTTACATAGCTCACAAAATAGTTTTTATTCTAATCAAAACTCCTTGGTCAAAAATTTCGACCAATCAAATTAGAGTATGTTTGGCGCAAGGAGGTTGTATAGTATTAAGATGGAGGTCGACCTTATTAGTGTGTTCTTAATTCAAACACCAAAATCGTGAATAAAAGAGCTTTTTATTCACGATTTCCCGTGAATAAAATAAGCTTTTTAGAGGGGGTATGGTATAAAATATGTTGGTAATATTAAGCATATAAACATTTATCACATTAGTATAATGTGATTTTCAAGTATTTATTTTAGGGGTATAGGATCTTTCTTTAGATTAGGGGTCAGAAGGATTTTAGCCCACACAAGCGTAACAATCGGCAGTGGACATCATGCAGTCGCAAGATTAATCCGATCATCATTCCCCGTTTAACCTTTGGAAAGATCGAATTATTATAATTCAGTCATTCAAGTCGTGCGCACCTCAAAACGCAACGATAGCGCGTTCTAATCTACTAGTGGCGACATCTAGTTCAGTTTTCAGAACTAAAAATACCTCCTTTCACCATTACCACTGAAAATGAGTTTTTCGATTGTCTTCATATTTTAGTGAAATAAAGTGGGAACAATTCAATTGGATATTTTAGATAACCTAGTTTAATTTAAAACCCAAATAGCTAGTCGTAGAGACTTGGAGTGTGTTTGTCTCAATCCGTATGTATGAAAATCTATCACTCTCAATACGAATTGAAAATAAAGAAATATATTATTTTGAAACTAAAAACAATGTTTTCAGTTTTAGTTTATTTATTCATTAAATCAATTAAAAAAAATGGTTATTTAATCAATACAATGAGCACGCAAAAAGCAGTTTGAATAATGAAAATCACTTTCAAGTGATCTTGTATGGAATTCTAACCGTGAAAAATCAAAATACATGTATTTTCCTTAGTTCATTGAGCATTCTAATTGTGGCCGCTATTACATTCATTGTAAGGTACGTGACGCTTTGAACACAGCCCGACATGATAAAGATATGGCGTCACTACTAGCTGTTAAATAATCTGTGAGTGAGCTCTGAAATTAATTCAAGACACGATCTGTATGAGACAATAAAGCTTTTCCCACCTAAAGCACCCTAAAGTCTTGTAAAATAAGCGGGGCATTTTATAAACAAATTTGGTCATTTTGAAATAGCATACAATTTATTTTTCTGTCTATTTTATGTTCTTTATTTGGATTATGAACATACAATGTTAAATAAGATACTTAGTAGAATTTTTAATAATGTCCCAAAAGTTAAGAGCCGATCTGCAAATCAAATCTTTGTTGAGAGCAAATCTTTGTGAATTCCTTAAAAGTAGTTAACACTATAAAATCAATAAAAACGTCTATGTTAGGGCACGTTCATGACGTACGTGACCTACATGGTAATGCTTTGTCATAGGCAATGGTCGCTGTCATATTTGACAGCGTTTGACTGATCGCCACCGCAGAACGCTTAAACGTGTGCAAGGCTTTAAAGGAACACTTACGTAGTGTACGTATATACCTTTACGTACTACAGCGGTTTAATATTTTCAAGTTCATGTCTAACATTCACTTAATAAATAAAAAAACAAGACTATAGTGCTCTCGTATTATTCGAGTTTTGAATTCGTTTACTAGCGGTCATTTAAATGTGACTTATAAACATTATAGACAGACACAACAACTGTTAATAACTAATTTTTATAACAATTGTTACCTACAGTAGGACGGTCCAGGCTAAAATAAATAACTGTTCAACCTACTCTGATATTTCACATTTATGTATTTCATATTTTCATTCTTATATTTCGCCTTTCTACTTCAGCGGAAGCAATTTCGTGGGCATTGTTTGAGGGCCTCAATCTGAGAGCATGCATTCAGAAAAGCTACATTGTAGTATCGCTGGTTTAATTATTAGCATTCTTTATGCGTAGATAGGTAAATAAATAAATAAATATTGTAGCCAATCCACACAACACTATCTAGCCCCAAATTAAGCAGAGCTTGTAGTATGAGGACAAGATAGCTGATATAATACTAATATTTTGTTATATACCATACTTGAAATACAATATGACAACCAGGCAGAGAACAAACATCTGTGTTCACCACACAAATATTTGTACTCGGTGTAGATCGAACCCACGACCTACGGCGCAGAAGGCAGAGCTACCACCAACTGAGCTGAGAGGCCAGTATTTATGGTAGTTGTACGTAGGTATATCAAAAAACCTTTTTTTTTGCAACATAAAACTGCTAAAAGTCAGGGTAGTTATCATTATAAAAGTCCTATATTTCGAAGTGTCTATAAATTGAAATCAGAAATATTTATTGCATAACTGTTGTACAGAATTGATACTATAATTACCAAATTTAATTTAATTTCGGCTTCATAACTTTTTCTTAATACAAATTAGATTCTAGTTTTTAGTTTTATATGATGCGTGCTAGAATACTGTACTAACTGTATTCTAGCACGCATCATATAAAACTAATCGTTTAATTCATACTACTATCTCTTACAACCTTTTTACGTTTCTGCGTTGTACCTGTAGTTATATAAGCCTACTGGTAAATTTATAGCAAGCCTCCCCAAGATATACCGGTGCCATTAAAGTTTAACGCTCGTGCCGACTTCGCTCCGTACATTCTACAAATTCAGACTTCTAATTTAATTTCCCTTCTAGAGCTTTAACTGAATTCAAACTTGGGACTCGCCAGAATGATTGATTCCATCTTTTATTCAAACCTACACATGACACCCTATTCCGGAATATTTAATGTTTGTTGAACATTTAAAACGTTTGCTGGTTGTATCATCTCTCTCAAGAGTTCCGATTATTTAACAAGTTTATTTGTCACATACCGGGAGAAAGTTGGTGATTCAAGCATTTGCACTTCGGCTCGACGACGATAAGTCATGGTTTCATTTGTAACTCATCCTTTCTCCGCCTAATAGGTATTTATTTACAATATTTCACTTAATAAACGTTGGCGGGATGGTCTCGACGTTCACCGGAAAGATTGGTGGGGGATCGCCAGATACCGGGATGAGTGGAATGTTTTAAGAGAGACCGTTTCCTAGCAATGGGACAAAAATAAAACATTTTGAAATATTACGATGTTCTTTGATAGAGATAAGGCTGCTCGTTGTACTTTCATAGATTGGGACGTTCCTTTGATTCTCTTGGCATTTTCATAATTATTTTACGCTTCGTCTATATTTTGGAATAAGTTGAAAGAATCTTCTACGTTATTAAAACCTGCTTAGTAATTTTACGTATAATATGACGGTGATCTATGCCACTGTGGCGTGGCTGGCTGGCTACCCACCGGATCTCCCGAGCTGTGCGGTATGCGCGGCCCACTTTAGACTTGCTTAGCGGTTAACCACGTCTTCGTAAGGCCATTGAGAGAGTCAATTGGTCAAGTTCAGAGGTTCGTACCAGAATATTAAATAAATAAACAATGTTGAAAAAATCTAAGGTATTATTACCTGGTTGGTATTTTATCTCTGAGTGACGGAAGAAAAAGTTGCATGAAAAAATATTTAAGTAAAGCTGTCTTTGACCGAACATGCCCTGTTTTATCCACACTGAGGGAAAGGTTTAATGTTCAAAATGGTAAAGAGTTTTTGCCTCTCCTTTTCGCAACAACCAATAGCAACCAAAAGTAGGAATTTAGATTATTTTTCACACGAGCGCGTGTTGTACTTAATCCCGACGAAGTGACGCGTATAATGTGAAACTGCTTCCGAAATGCGAATCTAGTGGCATAAACCGCCTTAATCTACGTAACAGGGCCCCAGCTCACCATTGCTATTTTAATTGTGGCCGTATTGTGATTATAGTTATTAGAATAGAGCAGAATAGGTATAATCAGTTTTTTATAAACATCTGTTTTAGCTTTTCAAAATGCTTTTCCAGCGCAACATGACTTGACTGGAGAGTTTTATCCTTCTAATGAATAAAATATAATTATCTTCCTTGTAATTGAATGTGCGGGTTCCTGTTTGATCAAAGCCTAAACGAACACCGTTAATTTAGAGAAATAAAATGAGTCCAATATTTGTTTAGGATTCCGTAGGCCCGCTCGGGTAAGCAGTTGAAGTTCTTTGATCAAATACACAATAAAAGCTTACATTCATAAGTTAATAGATCTACTCATTAATTTTATATCATAAGGCGATGATTACCACCTTAACATATCATGTGGGCCATTGCTTGTTCTATCAGCTATATAGTTGCATAACAAAAAAAATATATCTTGCTTTATGAATTGGTACTGTTATCAAGCCTATTCCATCTAAAATCCTGTCCCAGGCACTATAGCTTCCCGTAAGTAGGGACGTGTAGGGGCATGAGTAAACATAAACACCAGTTGCCTCTTGTGCTATATAAATCATCTTTAATTTAATAGTTGCAAAGGCATGTTTACTTATTTACGAGTGTTATTTGTTAAATTCGATTTTCGAGTATTATACAAGTAGTCCACAAGTCGTTGCAGGCAAGATGTAAAGAATTCATTTGAAATGTTTTACTATCTTTCACACGAAAAATACCACATCATTTCGAGTTTTTCATTTTCTCAACAAAAATATTGTTTCTGTGCCCGTAGGTATTTGTTTGTATAGGAACGTTATTGCGAAATTGCAATCGTCTGCAAAATCCTCACTCACATTATTGCCCTCGCACCTTATCATCCGGTATTGTTTTCATTCAGTTGGTCCTCGCTTTGTGTATATAACGAGAAATCCAAGCTCCGTCTGACTCTAAAGTGGTACTTTCTGTTTTCACAGTTTAATTCTCAAAGTTATTATCCACGAATAGCTTTCAATTGACTGTTGTGCGATTCGAAATGCTAAACCAAACTAAAGTGGCTTCATTCCTTCATTCATATGATGTTCAATAACAAGTACTTGTTTACGTCTGGTGTATGGTACACCAAATTTCACTGAGTACATACTTTAAATCTGGAGAGCAAATAAAGCAAAAGGTAATCTCAGTCTGTGGTTAGCGAAAATTTGGTATCATTTGACGTAACAAGCGTGTTTTTGTTTATTTGACAAATTATCACGATCGAGTACCTATTCCGGTTTATGGCCAAGAAATAAAACCGCGTAAACAAGTTTTTATTGTTATACTTATACTTAGTACATAGGAAGTACGTACTTTCTAGATATAACTGGCGGGGTTTATGAAGAAAAAATTCAATAATCCAAATTATTATGTGCAAATGATTGAGCAATTTTAATTAACTAGCAGAATTGCTGGTTCTAGCTTCCCCAGTGAACGCTACTTACAAACCGATTACTTTGTGGTGCAACGTACAACTCGATTGTCACTCAAGATGTGCTATTTTCTCTGAATCGATCCCGCGATTCCGTTACGAGTGCGCGTAGGTCTGCGATGTCGACTCATGCGCTGCTATTGCCATTTACGCACGTTCATCAACTACCGTAAGCCGGTGGACTTGTATGATTTATGATGCATGGAATCCGAGCTATTTTAATGCCTCTATAAACACGCAATAGAAACTATTAAGCGTTACGTCAGAACGAAAGGAACGTTGGACTATTTATATTGGTTTAAGGAACATTTTTATATGTTTGTTCAAATACTATTGATTTTTTTGTTATATTCATGCTATGGCTGCCTCGCCCGCAATTGCTCTGTGTATTCATGTTTTGCTTAATTTAAAGGTTTGTTACACACGGGTGCTTTAATTTATATAAAAATAATTGGCCCGTTTCATCTAAGAATACATTTGTTTAAAAATGCTGACTGCTATTCATTTTAACAAGAGCACATTCCAGAGAAATGAGTTATTTCAGTTTATTTTCTATTTAATCTGAATATCTCTCTACCAGTGATTAATTTAATTGTTTGTAAATGCAACAATTTGTCTGGTTTAAAAAAGCATTCACATAGGAAATCGATTCATGCGTCGCATAGTTCAATGTCGCCTCCAACAAGCCAGTGTTTTTGTATGGAGTGTGCGTTTGTTCTGAGCTAACAATGAACGCGAACAGAAAGCGTAACTTCTTGTCTACTATAGCGACCGGACTACTGTTAGATGCTACTTTACTTCTATAGTTTTCAATGTTTGTATTTTTGTAGGTTTTCAAGTCTGACTCACTGCTAGCGTCTTTAAATTTTAGCATTTTATTTGAGTCAAATTCAAGTCAAGCTTTGGGTAGGTTATGGATGAGTCACTTTGTGAGAATTTTTATCTAAGAACGTACGATATAGTTTTGCTATTCGTTTGAACAATTTACTTATTCATTCATTCTTCGTGACCCAAATAACCTGCATTCAATATGCTGAGCCATAATTGCTTTCTTCAGAAGTACCTACCTGCAAAAGTAATCAATAGGTATGTGATTTTCCCTCTTCCTCTTACATATTCTACCGTTTATTTGATAGAGCAGACTCGTTAGGTAGGATGAAAATTTGGGGGTAGAGCGTAGTTTTAGCAGAGTTTCAGTTCGTTGGTGGTCTTATCATTACCTGAACGAGTTATACCGAAAAATGAAAATTAAAAGATTGTTTTAAGTGTTTGAATGGAATTGAGCGTTGTTGGTAATTCTAAATCTATCGTATGTAATTTTTCATGACAATTTATATGATTTGTAGAGCAATGGCTCCTTGTGGATTCATGATTAAATTGTAAAATTTGGACTCCTATTGAAAATTAAACTGCCCTTGTTGTAGCTTATCGCATACAAATATTACCCCTGTAGAACGTTGCCACTGAATGAAAACCACAAAATGCTTCTGGGCTCGGCGTTTATATGCATTTGAAGCCCTATTTCCCCAGCTGGTACGTTGTAGACCGGAACCAACCGGTACATTGTGCATAATAACTGCGATCCTAGAGAGCTCGCTTTGGCGGGAAACGATACAGGCCTTGCCTTCCTCGCACCATTTGTGTAACATCCTATGATTTTTTTATAATGTTCACGCAATCATGGGTTGTGAAATCAAATCTCTGATATGTTGCCTGGTGTTACGTGGTGTTATTAGGTCAATTATGACTTACAGCTTGTTTTGTATACGGCGCGTAATATCAAATATTGAATAATGGTCCCCTGTGTCATGTAAATACTCGTAGTTGTGGAATTCATTAAACTAGAGATTGCCAAACAACAAAGCTTCGACTAGGTCTATTCTGCCAAGAAAGCAATACCTAGTGGTAATAAATAATAAAGTATTCCATTCAGAAAGTTATGATGGTATAAAGTAATTCTTAGTGGAAGGCCACCGTTTTCTTACAAACTTCTACGAGATTATTATCATTTTATAGACAAAAGTGGTTGTGCCGCGCCGCACCCGCTCATTTAATTTTTCATCAGTCTTGTTCGATTTTTATGCGAGTGAAATCGCTGCCTATATTTCCTGAGACTAGTGAGTGAGACGTGATCGGGTACAAAAACGTGGCAAAAACACATCGGCACGCGGTGGTGCGTTGAAGATTCCAAGTGGATTCGGTTAGTTAGGTACGCAAGTACGTCTCGAACACCTCTACCATCTCTACATACAGCTATTCGAATCACCCATACAATAATTTATATTGTCTGCTGCGGTTTTTGTCTATAAAAGAATGGAGGAAGTGCGGATTTGGATTTTCTACTGAGCTCGTTGTAGAAAAAAAGGAATTCAATTAAAACGATGCTATTAAACTTTTTAATACTTATGTTTGACGAGCTGTGCGGTAATTTGCTCATTTATCATAATCGATCAAAGCAGTTGGCGTCCACTCGAGTGCACTATGGAAGGAATTACTTAGGAGAACAAACGTCGTATGCTTGCTTAGCCTAAACTTAGCCGTACGAGTATGTTGGTATATAATACTCGTGTATATATATTATATAGGAGGGCACTGTTAGGAGCGGAACTTTGGCCTCTAAAATTCAGTTATTCCGGCTTCGAATGCTCGACTCTACCAACCGTATGAATACGGAAAGGAACGAGTACCTACTAGGGCATGTAAACCGATTAACCGATTAATCGAAAAACCGATTAACCGACTGATTTTAGGTCGGTTTTTAATCGGGTTTTTCCATCCAAAATAACCGATTTTCGGTTATTTTTTTTATGAGTAAAATATGCCAATTTATTTAAAACTACACCTTGCAAACTTTATTTAGAACGCATATAGTAATCCACCTAATTATAATACAACATATAATACATTAAAATTGCAAAAAATACAAATAAACACTCCTCAGAAAACTTTATCTTTGGAACGCATAAGATACCTAAGTATCTACTTTGTTGGTTATCATATTTTTGTTATTACTAGCCCGAAATGCCCCATTATTGGACAAAGACCGCTCCCCGATCCCGCCACTCTACACTATCTTGTGTCGTCAATTGCCAGTCTCTCTCAAAGGCGTCCAGTTTGTCCCACCATCGCCTGCGTACCACGACGCCTCCTCGCTGTTTCAGGGCTCCACAATGTGGAGATTTAGGCCCACAGTGCGTCAGGCATGCGGCAGACGTGGCCGGCCCAGTCCCACTTCAGCCTTGCGGATTTTTCCTCTACGTCAGCGGTTTTAGTCTTGAAGCGCAGTGTGGTATTGCGAATGCGGTCAATTAATTTTACCCAAAGAATGCTGCGCTCCATCGCCTGCTGGCGAACCTTGAGTTTGGACTTCAAAGACCAAGTCTGCGAGCCATAAGTAATATTTTGTGTAGTTTGTAAAATAACACGTATTGTCTGTTACGTGTTCTAGGCTTATTATAGCGATACTACGATAGCTTATTACGATAGCTCCGCAAATCGTCCTCGTCTTCCAGTTTTTTCTAAATTAGAGCCAGGGCATTGGTTACAAGCGCTTCCTTCATATAACACTGGTACTTTAATGGATCCCGTAACGTTCTGTATTGCAACTGGCCTACGATTGGGTTCACTTTGCTACGCACCTCATCGGTGCCAGTGCGTTACTCGCCACAGTTTATCGTTTTATAAGGCCGCCGGTCGGATATCTCGTCATGCCAGCTATAACGACATCATCAGGCGGACCTTTACCACGCACCGTCAACGTACCAGCTGTTCTCGAACCGAATGGCCCGTTGCGTGACGATGGTATGACACTTGCTCCTTGGGAGTTGGAGAGGCCTATTGTGTGGGACGCTACGTGTTTCAACACACTTGCGCCTTCTTATTTGGCAAGAATATCCGTTCTGACTGGCGCGGCGGCAGTTCTGGCCGAGGATCTCAAGAAGCAGTTAAATATGCAGGTTTTGACAGAGCCTACTTATTTGCTCCTCTTGGGATTGAGAATCTGGGTTCGTGGAGAACCAAGGCCTTGCGTAGGTGTCTGATCGAAGCGATGTGTGACCCAAGGGCTGGTGGGTATTTGGTGCAGTGCATTAGCATTCGCTATTCAGCGTGGCAATGCCACTGGCGTCTTGGAGATTCTTCCGTCTGGCACTGACTTGGACCAGTTGGACCAGTTGAGCTATCTCTAGATCGTTTGTAACGGTCTGCAGATAGCTCAGCTGTTTCTTGTGTATTTTGCAAGTTTCTTTGTGTTCATTAAAATTGAGTAACTATTAGGACTAATAATTATCAACTATTATTATCATGTTGTTGAATTTTACAACTTTATTTAGCATGATAAGTGAGTTCTGTACATTAAAATATTTTAAAATTTAACAAGCTTATTTAATTGGTGCTTCCTTATTCAAATAATAAGTTCATTTTTATAAAAAAATATGGTTTTATTTTATCCTAAGACACTCATATGAAAAACTGGAAAAAATAACCGATTAACCGATTAATCGGTTATTTTAAATTAAAAACCGAGATAACCGGTTTTTTTAAACAACCCGGTTTTTACACGCCCTAGTACCTACTTACCTACTACTTTATGGCCTAACTTTTTGTTTCAATTATTTTGATGGTTTCTTTAGTAATTGGAAAATTAAAAGTAAAATATAGTTATTTATAATTTATATGGTAAAGTCGTAAGAAGCAGATTCATTAAGTATGTATTAAAGCCAGCTAGCATCTCGGTGTCCGCGATGGTGAGCGACGCGAGACCACGCTTGACCATCATGATAACTAGCCTCTGTGCCTCGCTGCCTCCTATTAACACAAATTAAACTATTACGACTTTACGACTCTTGTCGATTTGGAATGTTTAACCTGTATTTATGTTTTATCAAACATCCATCTACATTATCCTCCGTTAGGTGCCACAACTCTCATTATAGTCAGGAAATTAATTTGTGTAAATTGTGGGGAGTGTGAGTACACAGAGTATCTATGCGTAGAGATTTAGATTTATTATCTAAAGTTTCATTCAAGTAATGTTCTATTTACCTCATGAAGGGGAAATTATTTAAATAGTCTTATTACTATGGAGGTAATTAATATTAATATACTTAAAAGTAATATGAAAGTGAGATTGTTTAGCGCAGTCATAGTTTGGGGGGCTCGTAAGAACATTAAAAAAAAGATACGGAACTGAAAGTCGTTACAAATTAGATTCTAAATTTCAAAGCGGAAAACCATTAAAGTTCTTACGCAAAGCTGTATAATACGACTTTAAAAACATACGAAACAATCCGTGCCATAAAGTTAGGCGAAGCATCACTAATGCTCGTCTTAGGTGGCCAATCCATCTTCACGGGTGTGTCGCAGACATGACTGAGATGAATGTCGTTGGCTATATCTACTAGCTATGCACCTGTGCTTGGTCGCTGAACCCGGCTACTTAGGAGCGGTATGAGTACCTACCTACATCATGCCCTTAATGTGTATACAGTTGGCTGAGTTTGTAACCACATGCGTATTTTATTGGGTTTGAAGATATAGAAGGAATTTCCAATGAAATCCTACTGTTTGTGTAACCGTAAATACATCGGCTCTTTTATGGAAATAATACACAGACTATTGTGTGTATGGAATCCCGGTTTTTAAAGGTTACACAGCAGATATTTGGGTATAATAGTTTTATGTTGTTTTTAAAATTGATCTGGGTAAAAAAGTTCTGCTTAAATTTTTTAAAGTTTAAATACTCGTTATTCGTAGTTGTTTTTTTAATCTATTCCAATCATTATGGAATAGATTAAAAAAGCAGCCAAGTGCGAGTCGGACTCGCCCATGAAGGGTTCCGTAGCATCAAGTAACATAATATACAGAAAATAAACAGGAAACAGGTTCTTGTAGTTCGTCGAAAGGTAAATTGCGGTTTACGATTTATGACGTATAAAAAAAAAACTACTGACTAGATCTCGTTCAAACCAAATATCGTTGAAAGTTTGCATAGTAATGTACAACATATATTTTTTTTAGTTTTATCATTCCCTTATTTTAGAAGTTAGAGGGGGGGGACCAACTTTTTTCAACTTTGGAAGTCTCTCGCGCAAACTATTCAGTTTAGAAAAAAACGATATTAGAAACCTCAACATCATTTTTGAAGACCTATTCACACATATGGGTTCGACGAAAAAAAATTTTTTGAGTTGCAGTTTGAAGTATGGGGACCCCCAAAATTTATAGTTTTTTTTCTATTTTTGTGTAAAAATCTTAATGCGGTTTACAGAATACACCTACTCGCCAAGTTTCATTAGTGTAGCTCTTATGGTTTCGGAGAAAAATGGCTGTGACACGGTCGGACAGACAGACAGACAGACAGACAGACAGACATGACGAATCTATAAGGGTTCCGTTTTTGCCATTTGGCTACGGAACCCTAAAAAACAGCTACGAATAACGAGTATTTAAACGTTTCAACTTTCTTATGCAAAGTTGACACTGCACAGCGAAACAGACAAAAAACTGTAGATCGCATCGCAAACCGATTTGCATTTAAATTGAAATAAATCGTTTACTTTACAATCCCTCCTATTCACGACGTTTTAGCTAAAACAAAAATCGAATGTAAACCTCTACTGAATACCGTCAATGGTGTTTAAATCCCATCTAACATAATATTATACATACTTACACAATACATGTTTGAATTTTTAGGAATGCTCTTTTCATACTTCAAGCTAATAAATTATTTCATTTCATTTCATATGACTATTTTTATCAATTTTGTTTGTGAATGATCAACTTATTTGAGTTGTACCTACCTAAGACTCATGTGCCTCAAGTAGTAATGTTTTCTATAGAATTATTTATATTAATTACTCCACTGAGCTTATGTTTATTTTAACGATTGCTATCGACGACCGATGTGATATAAAAGTTGTTGGACTACTTAGTTCGATAACAAAATTCTATGTAATATCCGTTTCTGTCAGTCTCATTTTACTTAATTTGAAAGTTTTTAAAATCTAGTTGGTCGTATTGGTTGCATTTCTTGTTCTTGGCGTAATGTTATTTTGTAATAAATAATTGTTGTTTTTGTTATTGTGTCATTAAAAAAAAAACTGATTGTTGGAACTGGCTCGGCATGTTTTTTTCATTCTTCATAATGTTCTTCACTTTGTTCTTTATTCACATAATCTATGTTTACGCAGTCGTATTCTTCTTATGTAATATAGTTATAATGTTGATCTACGTTACATTGTCGTGCATATTAATCCAAACGCATGAATGTCAACCGAACAAAGTGCACCGATACAATAGCTGGCGCCTCTCACCAGCATCCGCCAGGCCATCTAATCAGCAGCGCAGTTACTCTGCCTATTGTTACACCTCCAATAAAGTTTTTGTCCACTCATCGCATCGCGAGCTAGACGTTTGCAAAGCCACCTAAAAACAATATTTGCTCAATGACACATCGCTTTGCCGGCGATTTCCTACTTTCCTTCACACTTCGCGCCACAATGTTTTCACTGTAGTTAGTATTTTCTCGGCAAAATTCGCTTAAAACGACTTTAAACCAGCCATTTTACGAAGCAATATACTTCTAATATATTTTATGAAATCTTGAGTGAAGGATAAGGGCAAATACTCGTTGAACCGCGTGTGAAATTCCCCGACGCTGCTGCGGTGGGCGGATTAGAAGCGAGGCGGGATTGCAGCATTACGGAACACGGACGGACCCTCGTCCGGATTGCTTCGAGGTGATCGACTAGAAGTCTATAAATATAAGCTTTCAACCCTAAAGTTATTTTCGATTTATGGCACACGTAAAGAACCGTGGTGCGTGAGTACGTCATCAAGTCTTTTATAGGCCTCAGCAATACACCGGCACGCGGCGATGAGGTCAAAATGTTTTCGCTCCTTCAATTGAGTTAGTATGCGGCTCGAACTCTCGTTCGTTCGAATGCTTGTTAATTAATAAGTGTGCACGTCGAGTGTTTGGCAGGGTGGTTGTGTTGATATACGTAAAAGGTAATTTAAATGGGTTCCACGTTCGCGTCGTGCAAAACTCAATTATGTTGTCGAATCCCGCGAGCGATGGTTTTCCAGTTTAATTTGGAAACTAAAAACACGCGGCGGCTTATATGAACAACACTTAGAGGGAACACTCAGCCCTCGACACGTCTAGTCCATGCTTGAGTTTTAACTCTTTTATTTTGTACTTGCTTTATTCTGTAATGTTGGCTGACAGTTTTAAAACCTGTATTATTTTTTTCATGTGTTTCCCAAATAGGCTTTTCAGTTTATCGGTTAAATATACATTGAGATCTATGAAAATTTTGCGTGGATATAAAACTTCGGATTTCGTACAAAAGATACAAACCAACCTGTCTATTGGCTTGAATTTTTTCTAATAGTTTTTGCCGTCTATATTATTATGTAGGTATACTACACTCGTCTAATATAAATGGGCGTATTTTGATCGTCGTAGTGCAAATATTCGGCGGATGTTTGAAACATTTTACAGTTCAGTTAGGCGACAGCGTGGTAGTTTGGATAGACTGCTGTAACGATACCTTTAACGAGTCGAATTCAGTGGCTATTGAATTGTAGCCGTGTCGACAAATCGTTAGCTACGCCTGCAGTAACTTATGGCGCATCGCACACGGTAACAAGCTGCTGCCACGCTTCTTTAAACAAACTTTATTTTTTACTAATAACGTTTGTTTGTTTGACATTTGGCACAGGCAGATAAAATAGTTGCTTACAAATTATCTACTACTACAACATTATTATTTATTATTCAATGTGCTTATTTTTTAAAATTGTCGTTCTTCTAGCTACAAATATGTTTAAAACGACATTCGATGTGATGCGTAAATAAACATCGAAAAGCTTTTTAGTAATTGAGTCAGCAAACTTAAAGCAACGAACGATACAAAAAAAATGCTCTACTTGCTTATTCTTTCATACTATCTCAGAGTAGTGTTGGGTATGACATGATTTTAGATTGACTTTTGTAAGACTAGGTTCATTTTCAAAGTGAGCCGGTAAAATGAGCCGGCTCTTTTGAGCCGATCATTTTCAAATTGACGCGATTGGATTCAATAGGGTCTGGTTAATGTACGGTCAGCTAATGTACACACTGTTAAAACGATGCCACTTTTTTCCACTGGGAAATTGTTAAGGCCCGTGAACACTGGAGCAGATAAATATTTCGATTATTAATTTTGTCTATCTAGCGATGAATAATTGCTCTAAAGAGGATAAAACCTTTGATTTCATTGAAAAAAAAAAACATTTTCTGGCACTGTGCGCCTCGCCTTGTGCGTATTTTTTATGTTCTAACATAACCTAACCAATCCTAGTCAGATCCGCCCTATAAAGTATCAAGGACAAGTTTAAGTATCTAGTGCCAGAACCAAAAAGTAAAAATAAATGTTTGAATTGCTACAGTGTACGTGTGGCTTAACTAGCATCGTAATAACGGTGTGTAGATAACAATATCATGATGTACATTATCGCTTCCCATTCAATATCTATGACAATAATTATGTTCTGTTTGTTCATTCTTTCTTATCAAGCAAGTCGCGACTCGCGGAGTAATTGATTGATTGAAGCTGGAAAAGAGTAACATCATGACACTATTACCATCTTTGTCATTTGAGTGTAGGGTTACCATATCTCAGGATTTGTCCTGAGATTTCAGGATTATTCGACTCTTCTCAGGATTCCGGCCGGATTTAGCAAATCTAGTGATAGCTCAGGATTTTTAATAAAAAACAGGTTACATTTTAAAGTTCTCTCTTATTAAACTACTAAGAATAATCTTCTTTTGGTAACAATTGCAGTTAAAATCAATACTTATGTATTAATTTAAAACAAACTTAAAATAATCTTCTTTTGGTAACAATTGCAGTTAAAATCAATACTTATTTATCGAAGTAAAACGAACTAAAAACAATCTTCTTTTGGTAACAATTGCAGCTGCAGTTAAAATCAATCCTTATTTATACAACGATAATAATACGTTTTTGAGAGAAAATTCTCATCTGTAGAAAATCTCAGGACTTTTCCATGGAAATCAGGCCTTTTCTCCGGACTTTTGATTTTTTCATCTGGTAACCCTATTTGAGTGAAGCTATGATTTTTGAATTAATGACGTCTTGCATTTTCTAGAGTAGCGTCATGTTGTTAGTATGACTTTGTCATATTGACATGACATGAATTGAAGTATTACATTTGAAGACTTCGAGCCGATCTTACAAAGTCGAATTTTGAACAGGACAAAAGAACCGCGTCAGTCACGTCATACTCAACACTATCTCAGAGTGCAAAGTTTTGACATCAAATTGAAAACGTGCCCGGTCGCGTCTCACTGGGAAACTGCTATTTTTAGCTTCTACACATAAATTAATGTGAAAGCGCCCTCTCGCACCCGTTCGCGCCATAAATAGGGGTACCTAAGTATGTACTTATGAATGAAACGGAGTAAGAAGAGTGCTTATTTTTTTATAGAAGGGAAACGTAATATAATTTTCACATTAACTTGCGTCAAATGCACTTTTTATTTAAACAATTCGTTCAGTTGCAAATCTTTTAACTATTTTTAGTTGGAGCATTGTGGTTGATCTTTTAAAGTATTATATTATACTGGTCTAGACGTTTTCGCAGATAAAGTTTTCATCCTCGTAACGAGTTCCAGACAATATATTTTCTGCAATATATCATAATGATCCCAGACACCCGAAATCATATAAAACTTACTCTGATTGCGCTTTTATTTTTATTTGCTTCTCCTTATTTTACATCACTATGCTAATATTTAAATCCCAGTGGACAATAAGAGCTCTTGGACTTATTTAATTTCACTCATTATAGTAAAGTTTTTGGGAATTGATAAAATGAAATCGTTAAGTATCTTGTCCTAATTCTCACAATCAGTACAATAATAACTTTGATGAGGTTTAAGCCGCACCGAGGTATTGAAGAACTTAAATAAAATGCCCTGGGTTTTGTGATTATAAAATTACTCTCGGTAGGAAAAAAACCACCGACATCTCAAAATAGACGAAACGGCGATACCAAAGCTATTTTAGACTTAAACTTAAACCCGACATGTTTGTTTGCCCCAGCAAAGGTTCTGGTCATCGTACGTACAGATAAAGTTAATAAGAACAGCCATCAACTAAGCCGAAAGCTAAAAACCGGCTCTAACCAAGCTAAGAGCTGAACTCACCCCACTGGGTAAACGCCCCTGCTGCCTATACAAATACGCTACTAAGCCGGCACACAAGAAAACTTCGCTAAGTAAACACACACAACTTCTTCTAAAAGACTTTGCTTCCTTGTCGAACTAATTTCCTATACAAACTATTTTCCTAATAGAGTCCTTTGTCGAGCTATCCAATATCCAGTATCCAATATCCAATACACATTCTCCGAAAATAATGAATTCCGTGAGTGAAGAAAGTGCGCGTTTGACATTCACACGTGAGCCTGTGTCATGCGTCTCCAGATATTCATTATGACATACAAGACAAAATGTGCATTTAGGAAAATGAATTATGAAAATTTGTTGTTTTATATGTTTCCGGCAGACTTAAGGCCTGCGCACACCTAGTTCGCTGGCGGTAGCGATCAGTGAAACGCTGTCAAATATCGCTGTCAAATCTCAAATCGACAGCGATATTTGACAGCGTTTCACTGATCGCTACCGCCAGCGAACTAGGTGTGTTCGAGCCTTTAGGAATTGATTTTGTTTCCACGTGAAATTTCCTATTCATGCGTCGAGGTTTCGGTGGCGCCGAAGGGCGGGGAGGCTTTTAATTTTCACTTTATTGTACAATGAAAGCAGAAATAATTAATTTGAAATGAAAAGCTCTTCTGTTTTTCTGTTTGTTTTGTATTTACTATCAGAATATCGTAATTATAATTTCTTGAAAATATTTTTTACCGAACGAAATTATCTTGAAGTTGTACGTTTTACCATCGTATTGTAGGTACAGTAAATGATATAATATTTTATGGTTGAAAGTCAGTCACGAGCGAGCAATATTTTTTTGACGTTATAAAATAAACTTACCATCTTGCGAATATCCTCAAAATCGCCGGCAATCCTCTAAAACTCGTCACTTCAGTCACTGTCACGTCCAATCACCATGCGCTTAATTACCGTTCGTAGATCATGGTTAAACACAAACGGGAGAAGGGTCACTCTCGTTGACGTTAGGGTAGTATCGGGATGTCGGTTAGTCAGGGAAAGCGCGGGTCCATATCTGTGTGCACAGGCTGTGCTGCGCTCGCGGCGGGTGTCAGCGGCGCACTGGCGCAAGCGGTTCCCCCGCCAGCTTCCTGACCTACACCTAGTTGCTGCTGGTGTACCGGCTCCGGTAAACAAACGGTTCAGCGACCGATTACACGACGCGCTGCTGAGAAGCACGCACACTGAAGATCGGCGCTTGCTGCGCGAGATTCATTTGTAATTCAATATGATAACGGTTCCAAGAGCGTTGGCGCGTTCAGTTCATTTCTCGGCGATTCTAGGTCGCGGCACACTAATTGTGAGGAGCGTTTGGACGTCTCTAGGTCCGCGGCAGGTGTCCCTTCTTTCGTATGAATACGGCATAACACAAATCGATTGATTCGTGTAGGTATGTGATGAATTTGCATGCACGATAGAGAAAACATATCGCGGATTGTCTGCGACATTCAGCGTTCTCTTGGTTTATTTACTTTCTTTTTTAAGAACGTCTATTTTGTCTAAAGTTACGAAGTGAAAGTTAAAATGATGTTGACACTAATACGTGATACTTTTTATTTTTAATGAATGGACCTAATGTCTACAGAGTTGAAATCTTGCTTACTTTTGCTCAAAGTGCTTCTTCATGCGAAATGGAAAATCTAATTAAGTACGTTTTCCGCCTGCGACGAAGAGATCGGTTATTCTATTGGTCTCATTTATTCTATCTTAAGAATTGAAGATTTTTATTGAGACCAAGATGATTTAGATAGAATGCTATGTGGTTGCAACTGTTGAACTATATTGCTGGCGATTTGTGGTGGGTAATTGTGGATAAAATAATATCAATGTAACTTTTGTCAACAGAATAGCTGAAGGAACACCAAATGCGCGAACCTGCTTGCTGCACCAGAAGCTTCAACTTCTAAACTGTTGTATCAAGCGTACTCTAGAAAGCTCCGGTAGCAACGAGGGGAACTCATCAGAAGACGAGTTCTACGACTGTTCGGAAGAAGAGGCTGAGGACCAGCCCTGTGATCGACCTGTTGGAAGACTTCAGAGACTATCTGATGCCACACTCAAAAATGGTGCTCCACTATACGTCCCTCGCACCCAGGTATTTTTTTTAACTCGGTTTTCAACTCGTAATCATTTTTTTATTCAATAGGTTCTGAAAAATAATTAATTGTCGACGTTTTTATGCTAGGATCCCGCACCTAAAACTGAGGACCAGTTAGAAGAGGACGCGGAACTAATGGTGCAACTCGGTGATAACGCGCGGGCCTCAGAGCTCCGCGCGAGGATGATGAGCGCTTCTCTACTGTCCGATATGGAAGCTTTCAAAGCTGCCAACCCTGGCTCTGAGCTATGCGACTTCGTGCGCTGGTACTCGCCGCGAGACTGGTTGCCCGACGACGGCGGCGCACTCGGGGATCGGATGTTGTTGCCCGGCAATCCCTGGGCGGAAGCGTGGAGCGTCGCGAGGCCAGTTCCGGCCGCTCGCCAGAGACGGCTCTTCGACGAGGTCAGGGAAGCGGAGCGGGTGCTGCATTACCTGAGAGCGCGTCCCGTAGCTTCCGTGGCTGAGTTGTTACTGCCGGCGGTGCTGCGGGCGGGTGCTGCGAGAGCGTTGGAGGAAGGAGCTCTCGGGGGAGGTAGTTGCGGCGGCGGAGTGGACACTCGGCGCACGCTGGAGGTGGCGGCACGCGAGCTGCTCGAGGCGGAGCGCGCGGCTTGCAGAGCGCTGTGCAGCCGCCTGGTGCTGGGCCGGGGTGCTGCGCCTGGGGACGCGCTGGACGCGGCGGGCCGCGGGCGGATGCTGGCCGCAGCGGGCGGCGTGCTCCCGCCAGCCGCCCGGAGAGAGTTCACCCTCAGGGTTCGCGACGCGGTGGCCCCACAAGTTTTACGAGCTGCTTTAGCGGACGATATGTCTTTAGTCGGCGCATTCACCGAGCACATCGTCTGTTTGTAGCCCCCACACTACAGCGGACGACCGACGTACGACAAATTTAAAATTTAAGATGCAACTTCAATCAACATAACCCGCCCACGACTCTGAATTATATTTCAGTATTCGCTAGATTCTAGCTGCTAGTAAAGGAGATGAAAAGAGAGTGTTGATTGTTATTAGCCTTATTGTAAAGTTTGTTTTATATGTTAAAAGTGACTTTGTTAAGGGCGGTGATAGCCTTACGTTATAATAGACTTGGTTGAGATAGTCGGTAAGATGATTCGTAGATAGAACATTTTCGTAGTAAGGTAGGCTTTTAGGCTAAAGGTTCACCACTTAATTAACCGGCCGTCCAACGTCTGGTATAACTACGAGTACTTTAATAGTTTGTCATTTTTATGCATGTAACATGAGATAGCTTTACAGTGGCCGCAAATGTGTCTGTCGGGGGAAAATGCCTTAATGAATAGTGAATGATATCGATCAGGGGTTGTGATGAACTCTGCATTTGGTGGGTGTCGTGACATATTGTAGACTAGATTCAGTCATGAGAAACTTTATGCCAAGTATGAGCAGAGTGAAAATGTCAAATAACAGAGCTAAAGTCGCCCTAAGGACTTCGTTGTAATTATGGTTAATGGTTGGTGTAACTTAGGTCTGGTTAAATGGATTGCTAATACATCAATAAAGTATTTGACAGTTGTTTAAATTTTTTCGTGCAAATTTTAAGATAAACAACCGTCAAATATTTAATTGGTCGGTTAGCAATCCGTGACAACGGGCTTTAAAGTGTTTTCGAAGCACAAAAACGCTCAGATGTAGAAAACGTAATGTAGTAGTCTATGTATGTGGGTATTATGATAAAACCTTACGGTGCATTGTATCGTATTAAGACGCTGACAGCAGTGCGGAAGCGATCTAGATCGCGCATTTCAACATTTTTGTAAATATAATAAACTGAATAAAAAATTACGGAAACGACCAAATTACGGAAAATAATATTACAAAGGTTCAACGAAAAAATAATTTTTATCTAATAGAGTTTACGTGCAGTATTTTCAAAAATGTTAAAACGTGCGAGAAAGTGACCTCAAAATAATCTATTGAAATGAAATTTGTGCAATTTTATTAATGTAAGGTCCAATTTAATATAAAATATACAAGTAATCTATTGGACAGTAGAATCTGTAATGGGTTTGGATTGTGTCATATTATCCCAGTTTGACGTGGCTTACTTTGATCAACTAAAAGCAAGTTAAATATCATGAAGTAAAAGAAAAAAAATTGTCGTTGACAGTACTCCTTGTGAAGGAGGTTTTGCTGTGAAGCACTACCATTCCACCGCAAGCAGGTTGATTGAAAAGTATGAATGCCGGTACAGTTTCAAGTTCAAGCACTTTGTGACGTAACCTGTACATCTCAGTGATGGACGCCGGCCAAAGCACATACTTTGTTAGTTGTTACAGGGAGAGGTAACCGCTTGGCATCACATGGTCATCTGCTTTTACTTTTTTTTCATAGTAATCATAAACTGTAATGCCAACTGTAGTGGAACTCTCTTCCGGCGTCGGTATTTCCGGAACGTTTTAAGGCTAAGCATGCTCGATCTTATGCTGCATCCTCACTTTCTATCAGGTGTGATGACAGCCAAATGCTTAGCCCAAAAAAAAAAACAAAAAAAAAAATGGAGTAAACATAATGTTGACCGCTGGAGTATGTATGTTACGAGTACATTCTTAAGTCGAAACCAACATGACAACTACTGTATAGAAATAAGTAATTAGCAATTTATAGAAGGCGTAAAAAGAGTATTTCCAAAAAGTACAGGAGCTTCGTTGATTTGTTTTCTATTACGTCTATGTCAACATCTTTAAGTAATAGTGGTGTGGTGACTCACGTTTTTGAAAACAATACTTCGGACCCCAATTAAAACCGTTACAATTTATTACCCTTTAAAGGTTTTGTTTTGTTATTTGGGCCAAGACTGTGGCCTTGGTGTCCTTAATCAGACACACTGTTGAGTTAATCAGACACAAAGACATCACGATTTTACGTTGTAGACACATTTTCCTATCGATTAGCTTTTTTTGAAAGTTGCACATAAGAGTTGAAGCGAGTGAACTTGCTTGACGGTTGCCAGTGTCTTAACAGGTTTTAATAAAGGTCTGTGAAAACAGCTTTATATACTTAATTAAATAGCTTTTACACAACTCGCTTGTTACTGTTATTCCATTTAAGTATTTTACTAATTTTATTTATGTTATAAGTAATATCTCGAACTAATTTAATAATACCTATGTTATTCTTTTGATATTTTATAATGTACAATTTCAAATAAAGTTAAAGTACATACACTGGGGTTAATTTATTTTATCCCTTAATGCCAGAATTTGATCTTTCAAGTAATTTTTTTGAATTTGCATGAGTTTCAGTATTATTTAGTTTTCCCTGAAATTATTCGTTACAGACTGATTTATATGCTATTTTTTCAAAAACCTTTTATAGGTTATTTTTAAAACAATATCATTCCTCAGTCTTGTACGATGTAGGTTGCAGTTGCAGGTTCGCCAACAAGAAAAAACATGTTATGTTTGAGAACGAATTCATACAAAAATTAGAAGCATTCCTTTCGCCAAGTGAATGGGCCAATGTATCTGTATGTACATACAATAATATCTAGGACGTTATCCTAGCAATGACATCATATTTGTTGTCTAGTAGCTATGTTTAATTCTGTGGCCGTACATAGCTGACCAGTGACCACGTAAGGACGCCTTATCAACTAAATTGACATGTGCGCACATATTGCTATGTGCGTTCATATAGGTGCGTTAGTTTCGCTTGCCTGACGAGTAATGTAAAGCATACACGGGGCCTACTGAGAAGTTTATTACCGTTTTGGTTAATTATTTTTAATTGAATGTGATGTGTTAATACTCGCAGTTCACAGCTGTGTTAGTAGCGATTATTAAGTGAGTAACTCAAATTAATTATTTTGCACAATAAAAGTTGGCTTTTAATCAATATTCTACTCAAAATAAGTCATTTTTCAAATGAACAGCAGATTTTCAGGTTCACTCTTCTATAAATTTCAATCAGCAACAGGCATGTATTTAAACCGATCCAATTTATCTTATAAAGTCGCCAAGTAGTAATTGAGTATTATTCTGAATTACAAATAATTGGTGTCGAATGAAATTCTGGTAATTAACCGTCCTCTATAGAGTGGATGTTGGCTGATGCGCGGAAAGTGCAAGTTTGATTTTCGTCGTGACAATTGCATAAAAGGCGCAATTAATATTTTTTCTGAGTATGGGTTAAGTATAGTTTCTAATACTAAAACTACTAGAATATCCGTGTGGTATGTGAGGCTAGAAAAAATGGTATAAAGTGTGTTTATGTGGCATTAAGATTACACTTACTAATTTTCAAAATTATTTGTAGATAAAAAAATTTGGTGGATCTGTTTTAACTTGGGCTGATTTTTAGGGTTCCGTAGCCAAATGGCAAAAACGGAACCCTTATAGATTCGTCATGTCTGTCTGTCTGTCTGTCTGTCTGTCTGTCTGTCTGTCTGTCCGTCCGTCCGTATGTCACAGCCATTTTTCTCCGAAACCGTAAGAGCTAGACTGATGAAACTTGGCGAGTAGATGTATTCTGTGAACCGCATTAAGTTTTTTACATAAAAATAAAAAAAAAACTATAAATTTCGGGGGTCCCCATACTTGAAACTGAAACTCAAAAAATTTTTTTTCATCGAACCCATACGTGTGGGGTATCTATGAATAGGTCTTCAAAAATGATGTAGAGGTTTCTAATATCGTTTTTTTCTAAACTGAATAGTTTGCGCGAGAGACACTTCCAAAGTGGAAAAAAGTTGGTCCCCCCCCCTCTAACTTCTAAAGTAAGAGAATGATAAAACTAAAAAAAATATATGTTGTACATTACTATGCAAACTTCCAACGATTTTTGGTTTGAACGAAATCTAGTCAGTAGTTTTTTTTTTATACGTCATAAACCGTAAACCGCAATTTACCTTTCGACGAACTACAAGAACCTTATTATGTTACATCAAGTAACATAATTAAAGGTTTTTGTAGTTCGTCGTGCTACGGAACCCTTCATGGGCGAGTCCGACTCGCACTTGGCTGCTTTTTTCCATCTAACGGAATAACGCTTTTCGTTTAATAAAAAATGTTTGTCAAGCATAAAAAAGAAAATAGGTGGGTGTATTTTTATCTGACTGATAAATAGACTGAAAAATTAATCAATCGGGCTTGGACATGATTACAAAAGTTATTAGCAATAGCAAAGCATGAGTTATTGAAAATAATGAAGCTTCAAGCGACTGTACCGATCGTACGGTGTTTAACTGATTGGCGTTTATTTATTTGACTAAGGTAACGTGTTTGTTTGGGCTTAATTTGAATCTTGTGTGATCTGGGTATACAATCTACTGGTATCATCAAAAGCTGAGCTCTGCGCTCACTGTCCTCATGCCAGTTTCGCAGTAGGTGGTGTGCTGTGCTGGAGAGGCGTGGGCGGGTGGAACGCGCATGCGCGGCGCTTGCCGGCGGCTGGGAGCTTCCAGGCTCAGTGGCGCGCCGGGACGCGGTCGATTCTCCACCGCGCCATAACCAAACACAAAACGAATCAACCGTAAATTCTAATCATTCTAAATTCAAAATTACGTTTTCTAAATTCAAATAAAAAAAAACGATTAAATACTTTTTTTAGATGCAATTTATGTTGCTGTTGTGCACAGAATAACTGCTGTCATGTGAATCTAAAACTCGTGCGTTAATCGAAGTTAACGGTCGAATGTTAAATTAACTGATACAAGATATCACAGTCAAGTGTTTCTGTCGTGATTTATATTATGAAAATAAAGTGTATGGGATGTGTGGCTAAGCATACTGTGTGCGAATCATGATCGGGACATCTTTGTTGGTAAAGGTAAAAACCTCTGATTTTCCTTAAACTGAATCATCACATTTTATTTAACATATTCTTATGAATTGCTTACTTGTTCTTACTGCAATTTTAAATGATATTTTATTTGTATGTTTTTTGCTTATTTTTAGGGTTCCGTAGCCAAATGGCAAAAACGGAACCCTTATAGATTCGTCATGTCTGTCTGTCTGTCTGTCTGTCTGTCTGTCTGTCTGTCTGTCTGTCTGTCCGGCCGTGTCACAGCCATTTTTCTCCGAAACCATAAAAGCTAGACTGATGAAACTTGGTGAGTAGATGTATTCTGTAAACCGCATTAAGGTTTTTACACAAAAATAGAAAAAAAGCTATAAATTTTGGGGGTCCCCATACTTGAAACTGAAACTCAAAAAAAAATTTTCCATCAAACCCATACGTGTAGGGTATCTATTGATAGGTCTTCAAAAATGATGTTGAGGTTTCTAACATTGTTTTTTTCTAAACCGAATAGTTTGCGCGAGAGACACTTCCAAAGTGGAATAAAGTTGGTCCCCCCCCCTCTAACTTCTAAAATAAGAGAATGATAAAACTAAAAAAAATATATGTTGTACATTACTATGCAAACTTTCAACGATATTTGGTTTGAACGAGATCTAGTCAGTAGTTTTTTTTTATACGTCTTAAATCGTAAACCGCAATTTACCATTCGACAAACTACAAAAACCTTTATATTATGTTATTTGATGCTACGGAACCCTTCATGGGCGAGTCCGACTCGCACTTGGCTGCTTTTTATTTATACTACTTGTTGTCATGTAAATGCTCATCTGTTAACCTTGTGTCATTCTATAGATAAGTGTCACTTCATAGGTTTCCAGTTCTACCAAAAACTTAATAGTTGCGTAGACACGCACCTAGTGTCATTAATTCTCTTAGGTGTATTAATTATTATACCAAAGCTATACCTATTTGTGTCTGAAACTGAAATTGTCTCAACATGAAAATTGGCGTTCAACCGGATCGATCACGCTAAAAACTCTAAATAATCTAGACTTCTAGAGAAATAAAAACGGCTCGAAGTTTTTTGTATTTAAATCCTTTAATAAACTTTATAGGGAGGTACGGCTCTATATATAATATCAAAACATAAAGCTAACCCTCATAAAATTAGATAAGCTAGTTACGTAGGTAGGTATAGGTACCTACTACATATTACTTGACCTTCTGTGGTCGATTTACAATGATTCAATTGAAAGGATTGTTTAGGGAGGCAATAAATTTTGCAATGTTTATTTGGTTTGGAATTAGAGATGGGCGCTTACCCGGTAAAAACCCGAACTTTGGGTATTTACCCATTTATACCTAATTTTACCCACCCATTTTGAATTAATACCGGGTAAAAATTCAAAACAACTTTTCTATTAATGAAGTTTAGTTTTAGTAGGAATATTATGTTTTTATTGGTAAGTATTCATTCTGATCTACAATGGTTTAGTATTAAAGGTAAAATAAACCAAAAAAAATACATTTCACCAGTGTAGGTAACTATTAAAAACATATATTTTTGATGAGGTGTAGTTTTAACTAAGTATAGATTATAGATCGAGTGAGCAAAGCGAACGAAGATCTTTCAAACAACCCGACTTAATGAACAAAATTGTAAGAGAAAAGAAAAGTGGCGAAACGTTAAAGTTGCTGGTAAAGACACGGTGGGGTAGTCATGTAACCGCACTAAAAAGTCTAAATAATACAAAAACAGCCTTAATGGCCCTAGCTTTACACGAAACCACGGTACTATTGCCTTCAGAAACAAAGTCTACACTTCTGGATGAAGACTTTTGGAGTATGATAGAAGATTGCATTGCAATTTTGAAACCAGTTACAGGACCTATTTTCAAACTTAAATCAAATGAATGTAATAAAAACATTTAAAGATATCAAATCAAAGATGGAGTTCATTTTACCCAATATTGGGTAAAATGAACTCCATCTTTGATTAAAAGATCGATTGTTTGTGATCATCACCTAACTAGCTGTTACCCACGACTTCGTCATCGTGGATATTTGAATTCGTTTTTAGGGTTCCGTAGCCAAATGGCAAAAACGGAACCCTTATAGATTCGTCATGTCTGTCTGTCTGTCTGTCCGTGTATGTCACAGCCATTTTTCTCCGAAACTATAAAAGCTAGACCGATGAAACTTAGCGAGTAGATGTATTCAGTAAACCGCATCAATATTTTTACACAAAAGTAGAAAAAAAAACAAAAAATTTGGGGGGTCCCCATACTTGAAAATGAAACTCAATTTTTTTTTTATCAAACCCGTACGTGTGGCGTATCTATGAATAGGTCTTCAAAAATGATATTGAGGTTTCTGATACCGTTTTTTTCTAAACTGAATAGTTTGCGCGAGAGACACTTCCAAAGTGGTAAAAAGTTGGTCCCCCCCCATAACTTCTAAAATAAGAGAATGAAAAATCTAAACAATAGTATATTATGCAACTAGTGAATAAAAGACGGATTTAAATCGAGGACCAAAGATGAATCACGAGCAAGTGCAGGAATCTAACGACTGAATCACGACCGTAGGGAGTGACAAGTGTTAGAATCCTAAACGACGCAAGTGATTCATGGCCCTCGATATAAATCCGTTTTATTCAAGATTTGCATACTATACTTTATACCATGACTTCGAGAAAAAGAAAGATTTATGCGAAAAAGGATTAAAAACTATGAACTTTGTTTATACTATTCTTATATGACATAAAACAAATAATTTTAGATTTTGATTTGATTTGTAAATAAAGAAGGATAAATTAATGCAAGTTTTCTACTATACCTACTTCTCTTTCATGAACTCAACAACTCAATTGAACAACAAACAACTCAGCACATCTTTTTCATTCCTAGAATACATTTTCAATTGATTTACTATTATCGAACTTGTTGCTGCATAACTTACTAAGAACAGTATTCAAAATAGCGCCAATTTACATATGTATGACAATGACAACAAAGAACACAAAACAGTTTTTAATCCAATGCTAAACTCCTTGTCAAAAATTTCGACCAATCAAATCGAGAGTATTTATGACGCAAGTAGGTTTTAAGGTATTGAGATGGACCAAACACCAAAACAGTGGTTAAAAGAGCTTTTTATTCACTGTTTCCAGTGAATAATAGTTATTTGTTATACAAGAGTGCAAAGCTGCTTTTTAACCGCGTGCTCAATTTTGATGACCGAGCAAGCGCAGGATTCTAATATTTAACCACGAGCGGAGCGAGTGGTTTAAAAGTTAGAATCCTAAGCGTTGGCGAAGGAATCAAATGAGCACAAGGTGAAAAATCTTTGCACTCGAGTGCAACACGTAACTTTTCATCCCACCTCAGCGAGGAAATGACCAAATGCAAAAAAGAACATGGCGCGACTAAAACACACCAAGAAGGTTCCGAGTATGAGTTTTTAACAAATTTAAAAATGTTGCATGATAAATTCGGCACCATGCAGGTAGAAGTAAATAGGTTAAATGATGTTTTGAATTCACAAATACACCAAGAAGGTTAAGAGTGCGAGTTTTTACCAAATTAAAAAAGGTTGTATGATATATTCAGCACCATGGAGGTAGAAGTACCTATGTTGTGTATTCACAAACTTAGTGAACACGATATTCTAAATTCAAATTTACTTTATCCTCTAGCGGATAAAAACGGGTTTTCCACTCAGATATTGAACAGTAAAAATACACTTTCCGAGATGGTGGGATGAAAAATAATTAAGCTTTTTAGAGGGGGTATGGTATAAAATATATGATGTACCTACATTACTATGCAAACTTTCAACGATATTTGGTTTGAACGAGATCTAGTGAGTAGTTTTTTTTTATACGTCATAAATCGCAAACCGTAATTTACCTTTCGACGAACTACAAGAACTTTTATATTATGTTACTTGTTGCTACGGAACCCTTCATGGGCGAGTCCGACTCGCACTTGGCCGCTTTTTTTTAGTTTGACATGACCAACTGCTAGTTACCATTGTTTTGAGCTTGTTCTTAGAGTGTTTTTGAATTTGAAGGCGAGTGCTGTTGGAGCGGCCTTTTTTCAGCAGTGTTTAGTTTAAGTATGATAGGTGTTTTCCGTGATTTTGTCTTAGTGGTTATCATCGGTTTTTTTGTTAACCTTTGTGTGTATTCAAACCTGGTGACAGATGCTACGGTAGCTGAAATTTTTTAATGTTTTTTTTGCGTATTTTGTAAACATCTTTTTCGTGATTTTCTTTTTGTGGGTAGGTAATTTGGGCTTTTGGCAATGGGCGGTCTTACCGCTATGAGCGATCTCTTCCAGACAACCTTTGGATGGACAGGATCATTTGGATCGATTCACGCAATCTCAGTTCGGGGCGAACTACTAGTTATTGTGATGAGTTTCATTGATGAGCACTTAACTGAAACGATAATTAGTGCGCTATTTATTTATATTGGACCAAATAGCACACTAATTTATCTTCTGTCATTGGTTTTATTTGTCAAAGCATGTATCATAAAGGTTTAATAAGATGATATTTACCATTAAAATACATTGTTAGTACTTTTTTAAGTATTTAGATTTTCTAGGATTATAAAAATGCAGGCCGAATTTTTACCCGGTATTAATAAAATTTACCCGGTATAAATGGGTATTTTTAATTTTTAACAATTCCTCCCTTCCCTTTCCTTTTTTACCCTTCCAATTTTTACCCACCCGCCCATCTCTATTTGGAATTGAGAATCACCCTGTATGTACATTACGGTTGTTTAAGCAATAAATATTGCACATCGGCTTTTTTGCTTTCGTAGAGCGCTGTCTCTTTCTGACGCACACTACGAGTATACGCTCTATGAAGCCGAAATTAGCCGATGTGCAATATTTGTTGCCTACTACTATAACAGTGTTGTAAATTATGATTGGGTATGAATTATTGGTTTCCGTCAGCGGTTTCCCTCACTCGGGTAAAAAGTATGTGCTACTCCAGTTCTTGAGCTATTTCTATGCTATACCTTATATACGGACTGATGACAAATTTTTGTGTCATTGTTACTAGTATAATTATCATCCTTGTGTAATACTATTATTGTTGGTACGGCATAAAAATAAATAACTTATGATTTGATTTGATCTTTATCGGTCCGGTCGTTACTGAGCGATGATATCCAATAATATACCTACTGGACTGCCTTCGTTACTTTGTATTGTGTTACTTAGTTTTGGGCTATTTTATTGCTCATCTAGTAGATTAACGACCTATAGATAAGGTAGATAAGTGTTGGTTTAGTAGATGTCAATTCGAAATTGATATTATCGTCACATGAATAGAGGTGAGTACTTATACGAGTATATTCTTTGTATAAGGGGGACAAATATGCGACAAAATATAAATGTACTAATAGGTACTACGCTTTAAAGAAGAAATTTTGGGTTGAGTAGCTTCGCTAAGCTTTTTGTGGCCGTCAGAAAATTAATTTATTTCCCTTTAGGTACCTATTGAGGAAAATCACTGCCACCAAACAATGCTTTGTCCTTAATACAGTCATCTGCAATAAAATGAGACATTATAAAAATGTTATATTGAAAATGAGAAAAGAACCTTCACATTCATTAAGCAATTTAAAAAAAAAACTTACTATTTGGCCTCTGCTACCAATATTGAAAAAAAAATGAAAGGAATGTCAGATTGTTCGCATAATGATGTGCGCGTCCTTGCTAGATTTATACCTATCTCTTAGTTTCTTATTACGGCATAGCTAATGAATCAGCTACGACTTGAACTGTCATTGGTCACTAGTGTCAAGGAAGATTGAAAAGGAGGTGACAACTTATAGACATGTAAAACAAATAATAATAGATTGGTTCTTATTGCTTATTTGTAGACTGATAGGTAATGCTGAAGTCTCGTGACTGAAAAACTCGTGTAGCCGTCATAGTCAACACCATAGTAGGTACCGTTCTAATAACTTCGTAGTGTTAAATCCGCGACCTCAATCATTGTCTTATTGCCGGCTCTGCAATGAAGCATCGCGAACGATACGAGTATGTGAAATGGAGCGATTCTTGTGTCCTCCATGTCCAGTCCACTGAATAGTCTTAGTAGAGTCTGATCGAAGGTCACATTGTGTGCCGAAGACGGGGCCGAATCGGGTTTTCTATACCTATACACGAAAATACAAAACATTTCAGTCTTCTTTTTATCGAGTCGATCATTTTGTGGCAGTGTGGTTGGTAAACATTTTAGTGACTATTCAGTAAAATTAAGAAAAAAGGCCAATAGCAATCAAGATGATGTTTTTTTCTAGGAAATTCACAAGGTGCTTAGAAAAGACCACCCAGAAAAAAATGCTTTAAAGTATAACATCGATACAAGATACTTCTGAGCTCCCTTGTTCAGTCTTCAGCCCCACTTGCTCTACTTTCACCGCAATCTTTTGTATTCGTAATCGCACACACTTTTATCAGCGCAGCACTAGAGCTCTGCGTTTCTTACGAACGAAGGCCGAAACTAAGCCGAATTATTTTTCAGCGGCTCGGACCCTAGTTCTGAGGCGTTCACAGGCCATTATAAATAGCCAGTGGTGTAGGCTATTATACAGCGTCCGCCCGACCGGATTCTGTATAGAAGATGGTGATTTGCCTTCCCAGATACAAAGGCAGTCGCGTCATATACCACGAATTGATTGCCTATCCAGTTTGAATATGAAAACAAATAGCACCTATCACGATGTATGCTAGATCTGTTTTTGGTTGTATGACATAAAAATTGCAATTACTTTAGGTAGGTACATAATGCATATAGGTATTGATTGCGTTGTGCAAATATTATCGCTTCGAAGAACAGTTTCTCTTTATCTTCGTCGGATTTCAATCTTTCGCCTCCAACTCTTCTCTAATATTGATTTCCGACTAACGACTTAACTAAACAACAATCGTAGCGATTATTTCGGAAAGTTTTGCCCGATAGAGTAATGAGTTTGTTCACCCCGTGCCATTAAACTATCCTACTTATCTATTGTTACATCAAACTGGCATCGCGGGAAGTGCTTGTGACGTAGCATGATAAATTACCTGAGCTCTACGTTTAGGTCTTGTAGTTTTGTCATCACCTACAAACTGATGGCCACCGCGCACGCTACCAACGGACGCAAGGAGAGTTGATCTGCCCAGAGTTTGTGTTTTATAAGTAGGTACTGCTGTTATTGATTGCGACGACGACGGAAGCACTTAGCCTTATCGGAAATAACCTATATGAATAAAATTTTCGCCTGTTTTTTAGGAAACCGGTCATAGGTATATCCAAATTTAGAAATAGGTCTCTACCCAGTACCCACTTGTGTAAACAGTATTATTATAGCTAAGGATTATTCTAGAAACCTCCCACAGAATTCCTCGCAACATGTCGATAAGCTGCTGTTTCCTTTGATGTTGAATACCTACCCAAATAAATGCGTAAACCGCGATTGTGAGCGCGTTTGCGCGGTTTAATTCTAGCTAGATAATGTAGGTAAATGTAAGATTTGATTGTTCCACATTAGCGGGATTATTTGTAGTCATGCCATTTGTCTAATTGTTTTGGTAAAGCGTAATCGGAAATCCGTAGAATTACCGATATCAGTTCACATACATCATTAGCAAGTTGGTTATGAGGTCCTCAAATATATTAGGAAAGCATTCATATAATATTTTATCTTATTCAGCTTGGATAATGAGTACCTATTCACACAAAATAAAGATACCGGTACTAACGTTATTACGAGCGTACGTGCTACAATTCATATTGGAAAGAACCGAATAAATAAATAAATAAGCATAAAGTATGTAGTCAGCCTTTTGGCGCCATTGGTACTTACATTCATAATAGTAAAGCTTAACTATTCCGATTATTCTGGGCACGGTATACCACGGTCACCGCAATGATCCCACATCGCTCTGGACGTTTATTTACGATGCAATAAAAATACCGGTTTACGCTCAATGTTACCAACCTATACAATGCGTGTAGACTGGTTTACTATGTACCAACATTGTAAATGCAATATGGAACAAATCTCTATTGATTGACCATCAGCTAAATGATGATAAAAGATGGATAATGCGCTTAGTTACATAACCATGCGCTTTTGTTTATAGTCTGTGGTGTGATTGCGTATCTTTTGTTCCTTCAATCAAAACATAGTCGCATCTGTCAATTTTGACATGTTTTTGAACTTCGATTGCAAGGAAAAACAGACAGAAACAAACCCCATCTTTGACAAGGAACGATTGCAACAAGATATAACGTTGACGTAATAAACATGATTAGCGAATAGGAACTTCACGTAGAACTATGTGTTGCAATAATGTATGATTGACAGCGGTCTTAAAATGATGGCAACAAGAAACGTGATCGCTGTTCTTTGTTAGTATTATTTATTTTGATAGCAACAAAATTACACAATCATCCGGCTGATCAACGGAAAAATATAACTTAATCCAATTAAGAATTGATACCAATGCCAAAGACTTTTAACAACAAGTTAGTCATTGAATTAAATACAGGGTGTCCCAGAACTAGCATGTTAACGTGGGGGATTTGATTTTCGACGCTCAAAAAATTGCTGAATTTACAAAAGTGTAGAACATAAGGTGTTTTGTTCCCATGGGTTCCGAGAATCACCTTCCCTCGGGATAACTTACTAGTTCCAGGGCACCCTGTAAACAATCTAAATGCAAGCAGTGGTTATAATGGCGCTTGTAAAATAAATTGCTGTTACATACTCCATGCAGTGGTATGCAATACCCCTGAAGACTGAAAGACTGAAGCCTTGCTCACATCTAGGCGATCAGCGATGGCGATCAGTTTCAGCATAGGGTTCTGCATGCAGTCGCACTCACTGCCGCGAACTTTGACAGTGCGATATTTGACAGCGATACACTGATCGCCATCAGAGGCTATTTAGATGTGCGCAAGGCAAAAGTATGCAGGGACAATGGTATACTTAGTAACAGCAATGTAAATTCCCACTAAACCCATTTACGAGCGTCTTTAAACAGAATTGTGTAAATGGTACGCAATCAATTCTATATGATTAGCTGTGCGTAGGTCATAAAGATCCAAAGTATCTTTGAATTGAATCTAAATCCCCAGTCCAAGTCTGGACTTGGACTAGGGACTTAGATTCAATTCAAAGACTGGTCCCCAGTCCAGTGAATCCAGTCCCAGTTACCCATCTTATCTTCTTCTTGTGGTGTTACTAGCTTTTCTGAATAGTGTGGCGAAACGATTTTAAGTAAATAGGCTCCTTTCGTTCTAAATTAAGCGTCGTTGTCGATAATTTTGTCTTTAGGTATAAAAGGCGTCTATGGTGTATTTCAGCAGACGCGCACACCTAAGGCGATGGCGATGGCGATTAGTGAAACGCTGTCAAATATCGCTGTCATATTTGACAGCGTTTCACTGATCGCCATCGCAGATCGCTTGGATGAGTGCAAGGCTTAAGACTAATAATTATATTCCAGTAAAACTCTTATGGTTAAGTTACGTTCGATAGAAAATCCCACCACGTAAACTAGTTAATCTATCGGTACTGTATAATATGCATAATAGTACATTCCACCCACACGCAACGTGGGTTTTGACAAGAAAGTGATGATTTAAATACATAGTAAACTTTATTTATGAAACTCGTCTACAATTATCAAATGTCAAGTTTTTTTTATTTACACAAAACTTATAATGAATACAAGTATTTACAAAATGTTCAAAATACAGAAACAGTTAAGCTATATATTTGCTGACCGTTACAAACGATTTAGAGATAGCTCAACTGATTCAAATAAGTGCTAAACGGAAGCGTCCCCAGACGCAGGCGGCATTGCCACGCTGAATAGCAATGCTAGCGCTGTGCCAGATACCCACCAGTCTTTGGTACACCCTTCTTCTTCTTATCGTGTAACTGATTCTTTCGAATCAAGTGTGGGGAAAGGATTTTGAGTGCGCCTCAAAGCGGCTCGTTTCGTGCGGTGAAGGAAAACATCGTGAGGAAACCGGCATATCGTAGAACCTAAAAAAATCGGAGATATTGTGTCAAGTGCACGAAAGGATAGGTACCCTGAACTTTACTTATTTCTGAAGCCGAGACGGACTTGTGTTTTTAACATCGAGATATAAGTACTATACGTACTAGAGAAGCTACGTCGAATAACTGAATTGTCCTATTCTTCGTAATTTGTTCTCGGCAAAAAGGTCTTAAGCGCCATGTAAATCACGGCACTTACGCGTTTTCGAGAGAGAGCGACTGAGGCGACTGAGTGAGGTGCGGCGCGATCGCCGCAGTTGAACGGGACAAAGTAGGAATTTACGGTGTCTTCTCTAGTACGTAGTACTTATATCTCGATGGTTTTTAATATTTTTTTATAATTTATGCATGTACAATGAACCCAAACCAAATAACACATAAAATTATGCTTTTATGTTGTGTACGATTCCAAGTTTATTCAATTTAGACTAAATTTGAGTAAGCCTATAACTAATAGAGCCTTGGCATCGAGCCAAGACTTCGTTTGGTGTTTGGCTCGTGGTACAGCGTTCAATGATAATTTATGTATTTTATGGCCACAGAAAAATAATTAAAAGTTGTTTTCTGGGTTTAATGTATGATTTATGCAATTAACAATTTGCTTGATAAAGCCCATGCGTGTTTTATTTGGTACCTACTTATATACCTACTATAGGTTTATCTTATGCGGATAGAATATTCCTATTGCTTTTTTCAAACAGATCAGTTCCGTGGTTCAACAGAATTAGTTCATTGATTAATATAATATACCGATTAAGCGACAGCGGTTAAAGCTTAGTCGGTAGTAGCTCTACCTTCTGCGCTGGAGGTCGTGGTTTCAATCCCACAATCGAGAACAAAAAACAAAGATCGATACTTGAAATGTGTGTCGTATTTCTGTGTGCTACAACATATAAGGCCTCGACAGTATTAAGCCGTTATTTTCCACTATTATTAATACATTTATTTCAGATACATAAATCCATACTTAACCTACTAGGTACATCCGGTATAACGTGCTGAAAGCTCTTTTAAAAAAAATATTTCCTATACATATTTACCTATACGTGCCTACCTCCTTGATATATAATTCATGAACGATTCTCTAAATGTGTTGGGGGATAAACAGTCCCGAAGGCATAACGCTTTGGTTCCTAAAGAAGGATAATGAAAATGTAATAGGTTCACGACTATGTCCCCAGACGCGTTTGACTCAGATTATTTCGACTTCGCTATTGAAAGAGGTCAAATATGACGGCTATGATATGGACGCATCAATTGGGAATTTATTAGGTTGACTCTTCGTTTTATTATGAACTGCTATGCGGATTTGTAGCACGTTTGTTTTGATAAAATATACTCAGCAATAGATGGCCATCTAATGCTGAGTATATTTTTCTTCAATCACCAAACAAAATCAAAAGCAAAATCAAAAGTGTATATAATGTATTTAGTAAATGTCAAGGATCACTTTGAAACGTCTTTAAAGCTAGGAGAGTCTATTAGGCGCCAGTTCCCTAGAAGACCAGGCAACAAGCTAATGCTTGGTTCCTACCGTTTTTTTTATGATCCTTTTACAAATCAAAAACTATCTAAAATAATAGCAGTGAAGTTCCAGTGTGGTGCCACACAAACAATTCAAACTGACTTTTCTCCGTTAGGCTGAGATCTTTTGTACTTGGTTTTTTTAATTTACCTTGCTTACACTTAAAAACATGTTTTATTGAATAATAAGTCAGTTAACGGGCTTTCCTCTCGTACGCATGCATTCTCTACCATCTGGATAAAGCGGAGCTGTTATTAATTTCAGCACTAAAGCTAAGAGATGTTTATAATTTTATATCATCCTTCGTGCGATTGTTTATGTTTGCGCGTTAATGGGCGTGATCTCTCGAGCTAAGAATAACCCCAGTCAGTTATCATTTTCTTACAAAAATATGTGTCATAGGGTACTACCACCATGCCTATTATTTCTGCCGTGAAGCAGCATTGCTGTGTTTCGGTTTGTAGGGTGTGGGAGCCGGTGAAGTTACTGGCCCGTGAGGCCAAACATCTGTATGCCTCAAGCTGATGATAGAAGTTCTTTTTGCCTCAACCCAAAAAAAATCTACCCAATAAGTATACAGGGCAGTTTTTTTTTTTAACTAATGGTCCAAGTTATCTGTAATTAAATGATGTTTAATTTAATGCATTTTTCTTACCATAATATAGTATTTCTTACACCCTGTATTTGCACAGATATCCATCAAAGTAGGTTTTTTATAAAAAAAAGTGACGAAACAAGCTCACCTCTGCGTAAAACAGCATTACTTCACACAGCACGTCCACCAATCAATGGTACAAATCCCTGCTCACAACCGTAATATTCCTGTGTGCCCGTTTAACCTCAACAGTCCTTTTTCATTGTGACGTAAAACCTCTTCACTGGCTTTCGAGCTCGATTGAAGTGTGAGTATCGCCCGATTTTTGGCGATAATCCTATGAGTCAGCGTTTTTAGTTCAAGCTCGAAGCACTCTCAGACAATGACGGCAGTCGGTGCTCGACAACTAACAAGGCTCCTTATGCAAGAGTGGTTCGGCTTCATTAAAAAGTAACCCCAGAAAATGATTAGTTGCTTTTTGGTGACCAAAAGTAAGTAATCGTAAAGCGTGGAAGTTTTCAGTGTGTAATTAAATAAATAAATTAACACTGTCTAGTCCCAAGTTACCAGATAGCTGATATACATGAATAAATTATTTACTTTCCTTTTTGTTTTCGTAAATACAAACTAAGAATACAATATAACACCCAGACAGAGAACAAACATCTACGTTCACCACACTAATATTTGTTCTCGGTGGGGATTGAACCCACTATCTACGGTGCAGAAGGGCAGAGCTTATGTTAGGTAAATCTGTGAGACGATCTATCTAAATTTATCACATTCTTATGAATGAAAGTTGTGCTATGTGCTGAATATTCTACAGATGGGCTAAAGTAGGTGTACCTACAACTACTTCAGCCCAAGAAAAAAACCTACGTATATGATACTAATAATGCTACATGCAGGAACATGTGACAATAAGTTTTAATATCATCTACAAAGTGGTTTACGAACTCGTCGTTTCTATGTATATACATATAAAACAATGGACCTACCTGAAGCACCAACGCGCTCAGGTAATAATAATAGTCGTAATTTCGACGGAATGGATACGTAAGTAGGTAATTTAATCCGAGCCGAGTGAATTTTCTATTCAAATTTTTATCCAGTGCCAAGCGGGAGCCGGTGGACGACAATGGCGCTAATGAGGCGAAGCTCGCGCTAAATCAGCCAAAAATTACGTCAAAATGGCGTAAGGCGAGCTTTGTGGGTTACGGCCTTTACAGGTGCACCGCGTAGAGCCGCTACGAAGTGCTACGAATAACGAAATAGCCTCTAAACAGGGTCAACTAACCTTTTGTTTTTGATGACTTTGTTTGCGTTGATATATCTAGGTAATTGGATACGTGGTATACAATACAGACAGGCATTGTCACTTGAACAACCATATTTCCGCTGCTACGAAAGTGCTACGCTACGCACATCAGGCGTAAAATAATTAAAGCTTATGTAGCTTTCTACTATTTTAAGTGTTTCTAGCGTATTTTACAGTTTCACTATTTATACCTATAATGAGACCGCTTGGATAAGAAAACCAACACGTCCGCACAAGATGCGATCGTTCTTTAAAAACACTGTCTCTATTTTCCTCTATTTTCAGAACACGCAGATTCTGACTATAACCAAAATAGTAAAAGGAATTGTATTTTTAACAAGGACGTAAGTAGATGACCAAATAATTGAAGATGTTTATAAATAAAGGGGTTCTACGTCCTATCAGATTGTAAACTGGGTCATACTCGTAATACAATTAGGAAACGATATTTCACCGATCTACGCAGTGAAGCGTGAAATTGATAAACGAAGTCAATGAAGTTTTCCTCGTGTAGGGAGCTGGAAGATATGTGTAAAACAAAGTGAATACCACTCAACCATGAATCTCCTAGATATTGGGAAGAAACTAGGAACGAATATTGTTCGTAACCTAAACTAGCTTCAAGGCTATTTACTTTTAATCCCAAAAATTTTACAAGGTCGGCATTTAAAATAAAAAAGCACCATTCTCCTATTCCATATAGTCCTATTCTTGTGGTGTACAATACAGTGTTATCTATCTATCTAACGAGAAAACGCCTAAAATATTGATGCTGGGTACTGGCTACCAGCACTTCCACGCGAGTGGAGTAGTGGGCTAGTTTGCAATAGATGCAGAAGGCCTGTCTACACAGCACTATTTAGCCCCAAACTAAGTTAATCTTGTGCTATGACAATCAAAAATGCACCTACTAACAACACTTTACTGATATGAATCGAATATAGGTACTTAGTGCTTAACTTACATATTTATTGATCGAAAGCTTGATAAACCCGATCAGCGATAACAAGTCAATAAGGTGTTTGTGATTGTTAGCTTATTGCGTTGTTGGCTAACCATTAATAGCCATTTTTGGGCTCATCTTTATAATATTAAAACCCGCTCGACAATCTTTGCTGGGATTATAGAAATACACGTTGCTTATTTTGTATTTGAATGTTGTTTATTTTAACGAACGTTTTTAGCCATATCATTTTTTTCACAGATGTTTTTATACTTATACATTTTGCGGTCATTGGAAAGTGCTTTGACCGTTTAATGAATTAACTGTCATCGGAAAACGCTTCAACATACTCAGTAAAATTTATGTTTTCCATATGGATGTCCAATAAACAAGTCTTTACTTATCTCTATGCTATTTAAAGGCTTATGTGAAATTTTAATCTGTTTTTTCTAAATCATACGTTAGGCAAACCTTACGGCCGGTTTCTGAAAGGACAATCAAATCAAAGTTAACAAACAAGATGTCAAATCCCTCGTCAACTGGAAAATGGGTTGCATGCACGCATGTCAACGACGAAGTGCAGTGAAACGCTGTCAAATACCGCTGTCATATTTGACAGCGTTTCACTGATCGCCACAGCAGAATGCTTAGATGTGCGCAAGGCATCAACTTGTCTGCTAACAAAAGGTTCCGTGATCTAGGCTACACTCTATAGCTCATTATAAAGCCCAATGCGCCACTTCCGAACAAACCTTTAATATAGGACCAAGAAAGGTTTTACAAAACGTTCTATGGACTTTTATGCTTTATAGGTTTTGCTAGTTGGGATCACAAGGATCACTTTGAATGATGATGATATAGAATTAGATGGTAGGTAATTAGGTATGTATTAAACTCATTTGTTTATTTTTACGATTTGAAAACTCTTATTACCAGTTAATAAATGCAATGTCAATTTATTTTTATAACGGGTTTAGCTAACCCTTTTCGAGTGAACATTCCAAGTTATAATCACATTTGCATTTTCTATCGAAGCCCGCTTTCTTTCGTATCTTGGCCCAGCGTTCTTGCACTTTTCCTGGTAGATCGGTGCTCTTTGTGTCCTTTTGTCTTGCCTGTGGAGCGCTTATAAGACAAAAGGAGGACTCGAAAAGTTAAAAGGGATACAAGAATGAATAATGATCAGTTGATCACTCTCAAAAACTACATTGCATTAATATTTTAGACCTTACTTAATACGCTTTCTGAAATCATAGCTAGGTATCAGAAAAGATGTGGATATTTTGTTAGCTACCTATATGTAATTTTCTAAATAGTTATTTTCTTTTTGTCCTAGACATAGTATTGACAGAAGCGCTGGACTCCTGGATTTGGAACAAAAAAATTGGTACAAACCAAATACCTATAGACATCATTTGCGTATCACAAAATCAAGTTCAAAATATTAAATTTCAATTCCGTCCCTAATCCTTATAAGCCCAACAAATTGTGTTCGTCTGTCGTACACCATCACCCCCGCCCACAATAAAAAAACCAGCAAAGAGATTAAAAGAGACTATATATTTATGTCGTGTCGTGTTACCCTATGGATCAAGGTCTGAAATAAACAGTTTGTATTTTTTTTATTTTTATTATTTTTTATATAGCAAGCAACACGGTATAATATGGCCGTCCCCATTTAGCATGTCTAGTGTGTGCAGAGGTAGGTCTAGGTTTAACCTAGTTGTGAATGCATTTTCGGTTTTTGGGAGTAGTTTTTTTTAAACACTAATAATATATGTTTTGGGGATCAACGGAATGAGTTATGTGCTAGTAACTTCTGAATTTCAGAGTTCAAGTACTTAAGTACACTTTCGATAAGTAATTCTAGAAGTTAGAGATTTTCACGATGTTGCAAAACATTTTTAAAGAAGTTTTTGTTTCATAACAAAATGGCAGAAAGCGTTCTTCCGGTGGCTATCTGGGCATATAATCGATGTGAGCGTAGGTAGGTACCTGATACGATATCCAGTGTGATAGTCTAGTTGTCTAGTGAAGCTGTATGCGCCCCGGCCAGCGCCGCTACCTCGTTACGCCAAGTCAATTTACTTTAGTTGGTTTTATAAATTGCAACGGCGTATCATTAGAAATTGAATGATTCGGTAAATGCAGATTTGTACGGAAGGGTCTACTTTGAAGTTCCAGTCTTTGGCATTGTTACGCAGTTGAAGAGACCGAGTTCGATAACGTGTTACTTAGTTAATGAATGTTCCAGCGGTGGTGTATCGTGTGCGGGCGCGGCCGGTGAGCGATGCGGGCTCGGTGGGCGACGTGCGCGCTGGCGTGGCTCGCCTGTGCGGCCGCCGCGCCCGCCGAGCCGCGCGCCCCCCAGCCTGCGCCTTCCGCCCCCCCGCTTTCTGCGCACCATCACTGCGATCCGCTGCTGTTGAGGAGCCCGCCGCCGCTGCCTCAGGTACGCCTTTATACTTAAGATGAATGCTGGCTGCGCCTAGCTGGCCTCTAAGGATTCTCTAAGAACTGGAGTACTCCTACTATTTTCTTTAAATTTCCCAGAATGCCCGTGAACACGAAGCCGCCGCCGTGCATACGGCGCGCGCGCTGGCCGAGTTAGTGGAGCAGGGCGTGGCGGACGAAGCGCGCGCGGCCGCGCTCGCCCGCGCCGCAGCCCGTGCACCCCTCTCTCCGGCCCCCGCAGCCGTCGCCCTCGGCGCTCCGCAACTCCACCTTGGAGTCCTCTACGTCGCCGACCCACCACGACTCATCGTATTCCAACAGAACAACTCCATCGCCCTCCGACAGTTCTGGAAAACGTTAGCCTCCGCTTGGAACGCCAGCACTGTGATCTGGTCGAACGGCTGGTTCTCGTGTGACGATGACGGCGAGGGATGGTGGGGCGGGGTGGCCGCCGCGAGGGGGGTCGCGCACGGTCGAGCGGCGGCTGCAATATTTCGAAGATGGCCGTCGATACCCTGCGAGGAGGCGATGCACGACTGGCTCGGCGGTTCGCCTCTTTGCGATACGGTTACGACTGATTGCGAAGCCGTTCCATCCTTCGGCACTTCCGATCGGAGAATAGAGGTAGGTCAGCTTTTCCTAGCTGTTTATTTGAAACTATCTGCACCTTTATTACCTGGATTATTGTTCAACAGTATCGGTGTAAGTGTCGGTCGGGTCACTGGAACACAGGCGGCGCGGGCTGGTTGACGGACGCGACGCTGGCGGCTGACGGCGGGCCGCTTGCCTGCACGCCCTGCGGGATGGGCAGCGACGCCACAGCCTGCCTGGCCGATACGCTGCGCATCGGCCTGCTGGCAGGCAATCTGGCAGGAATACTGATTTGCCTAGTTATTGCAATCATTATATTCAGGAAGAGGAAATGCAAAGTACGTTTTGCCAAGCAAACAGCTCTTAGTAACTGAATCGGAGACTAAATAACGATGTTTTTTTTATACGAATGGTTTCAGGCAGTGGCGATGGGGATGTGGACCGTTTTGGAAGTAGTGTTACTCGGTGCTTCACTGATGTATGCCTCGGTAAGTTACGTTTTATCATATCATCATTATATGTCTATCATATTCTGTTTATTTAGAAAGCCGTCAATTTGTCCCGTCTTATGCTTTGACCCATTCATTTCCCGTGCTAGCCGATCACGGCGAAAGAAGGAATAATAATGGCTTGTGTTCTCAAATTTTCAGGCAGCGTCTCAGTACATATCGGAAGCTAAATGGCGGTGCATAGCGGGCGCCTGGCTGCGAGAACTGGGCTTCGTTGCGTGTTACGGCTCCGTAGTGTTGAGGCTATGGGTTCTGCTGGCAGAATTCCGGACAAGGAAAGCGCACAGGTGGACGCCGAGAGACTCTGAAGTAAGATAATATTAATACTCGCCTGGTTATATTGTGTTTTTGCCTAGAGTCGCTAATGAAAGGCATGGAGAAAAATATTACACAGGCTGACTGTGACATGGACCTAAATCATCCAATTTTTATACAAATACCCATTCGATTTAAATTTAGAAATGAAGAAGACTGTTTCTGATTAATTGTCTACTCTAATCTTTCCAGGTTCTTCGGATAGTAGGTGCAATGGTGCTCGGAGCCACTTGCTATCTCGCAGCATTCACAGCCACCGCGGCGTGTGATGACGACAAGGGATGCGCGCGCGCGGCCTGGCACCACGTGACCGCTGCGGCTGAAATACTGCTGCTCCTGGCGGGTATCAGGATCGCACACGCAGCCAGGAATGCAAACGTACCGTTTCAGGTACTGTGTTATCTTTAAGTCGACGATTGTATGGAGGCTGGACCAGGTGCGGATCCACCGTTGAGGGCTATATAGATGGGCATGCCCTAATACATAACGTGACTTGTGACGTCTCACTTTTAGCACGAGAAAGTTCATACGCTGACTCGCACGTCCTTATTTTCGGGTGACTCCACAACTTTTTTTGACTTTTCGAGTGGCTATAACCACAGCCCTTTTTGACGGCTGGATCCGCGCCTCTTGGAGTTATCGTGCAAAACCCTGTTGTATAAATTGCTATTGTATTGTTTAGTAGTAGGCAGCAAATATTGCACAGCGACAAAGAGGCACAATCGGCCTTTGCGTTCGGCAGCGTTCGACATCTGTCCCTCTCCTACTTGAGTGAGCGATACGTCCTCGTGGACAGCTGTATGACGTTGTCACGTTCAACTATCGTCAGTAAACCGACTTTACAGACAACCGATTTTTTTTGCTATTGTATGTTGTTGTTTTCAGGAGCGTCGCTGGTTGTCAGCCGCGCTGTGGATGGAGGGGTTCAGCGGCGTGTGTTTCCGCGTGGTGGCGGGCGCGGAGGGCGCGGCGGCCCCGGAGCGCTGGCCCGTGGCGGCGGCCGCGCGCGCTCACCTCTCCGCCGGCGCCGCGCTCGCCTGCGCGCTGGCGCCAAGGCTCTGGCACGGCTACCGGGCGCGCTCGCTCGCGCAGGAGGTACGTAGTGCTGGCTGGTCTTCTTCTAAACTTCAAGAAACTGGAAATCTAAATGCAAATCCATTAAAGCTTGCGCATATCTAGGCGATGGCGATCAACTGGAACGCTGTCATATATCGCCATCATATTCGACAACTTATCTGCTGATGGCCCTCTTTAAAGCCTTGGTCATAACGAGGCATTGATGGACTTACGCACATAAATGCCTCTTTTGCTGGCCGCTGCTGGCCAGCAAAAGAGGCATTACCCGAGGCAAAACCCGTATGCAGAAACAATGCTCGAGTCTGAGTCGAGTCCCAAGCATAGGATTTTGACATTTTTCAATCGAGAACTGTCAATAAATCTCTGCTTGAGGCTCGACTCAGTCTCAAGGATTGTTTCTGCGTTCTACATACATTACATACATACACTACATTTATTTGCAGGTATCCCGGCGCGGGCCGGCGGAAGGATTCGGTCTGGAGGGGGAAGAAGAAGCGACCTCGGAAGAGGTACGCGCCGAGCTCAAGCGGCTGTACGTCCAACTTGAAGTGATGCGCAGCAAGACGCTACGGAGAGACAACCCACACATCAGTAAGCGCAGGGGAGGCCGGAAAACGCCACATCGACGGTTCTCTCTGCAGGTATAACCCCATGAAAAGGCTCAAAAAATGTGAGAGTATGTGATTTAAAATTATAAATAGCTAAGAAATATCATGTCGACGAGCTAGATGTAAATCTACCAGACTACCAGACTGGTCCGATCTAGCAATGGACTAAAAAAACTGGAAATAAGGTAGGGAGGCTATTGCACTGCAGTGGGACAAGATAGTCTTAAAATAAATAAATAAAATAAAAGGAAATGTCAAAAGAACGATAGGTACTTACCTATCACTTATTTTATCATTGCTGCAAGACACTAGATTACAAATTGCTACCTACTTACTGTTGAACTACGCACTATAAACTCGTTTCGTAATTTGATGCAACCTTTTTGACATCACGGTTGACGTGTGATTTTTGAGTGATGGGCTGTCTCAAGCCTCAGTGTTCAGGAACCATTAAAATAAACAGTGGATAAATATTTATAAAACCCTTTTATTTATATCTGGCACCCTTGCATCCTTATTTCATTTTGGTCCTTCGAGCCGGATATGAACCAGCGACCTATGGATATACAGTCCACTATTTATTTTAACGATTTTTTATATCCACTAGAGGTACACTGTCTTTGTCTACTACTCGGCAACACTCTGCAATCAGTGTCGGTATAGACACAATCTTTTTTAGAATCGGTAGTGGAGGTAGGTATATTTTCTACTTCCATCCTCACTTTCATGTTTCATTTCTAATCTCTACGTAATTGTCAAATATTAACCAATATAGATTCGTGTGTTTTGCAATCAGATCATAGACAAGCCTTCCTGTAACTTGAATGTATGATATGTTATCAACACCTATTTTCATGTTCTATTTTCCTATATCTTGGTCTTTGTGTAGGTAAATAGTTGTTGTTAGTAAATAACCAATATTAGGTGTGTAGGTTATATTTATGTTATGTGTGGTGTGACTTACTATTGACAATGCTATAGAATGGTATGCCTTCAAATCCATGAATGAAAGTGTAATTAACAAACCTGATAATACCCGTATATTTTCACGTTCATTAATAAAATGTTTCATCTTCCATCCCACTCCAACATTAGAAAAAAGGCAGTCGTGAAAAGGTAAGGAGATCTGAGTCTGAATCGCATGCATTTGAAATGATCGTGGAGCACCCGCATGCCTCTGTGGACGTCCCCGTTAGCCCCCTACCTTCTACCGGCCCCTTGTTTACGTATTTTGTGACAGGTCTGCGGCAAGTGTAAAATAATGATATGATCATAACTGTCAAACGCCACTTTTCTACATCTACACTATAATTATAATATGTATTATAAAGGGGAATGGTTTGTATGTAACGAATACACTAAAAAAACTATTGAACCAATTTCAAAAACTACATTCTCCCTGAGTAACACAGACTATTTACTAGCGACCCGCCCGCCTCGCTTTGCACTTTGCACGGGTGTCATTTTACCACCCGTGTGAAGCTGGGCGCATCGGTAGTTATAAAGTGCAATCAGTGTTGTCAAACACCACTGATAGTGATAAAAAAGTAGTAATTTAAAGCAATGATTGGACAATAAAAGCTTGTCGCAGATCTTTCGCGAGAAACGCGAGACGAGCGCCAGCCCCGGCCTTGCACCGACCCTGTCACACAGCCCCCGCCGCAATGTCCCCGATGTCTGCTTTCTCTGTTCAACAAACTCAACGACGAAATATAAAACATTCTAGAAGCACGTCTAACGCTAGATTCTAATGGATTTTTCTCAGTGAAGAGTATTGCGAACACATCACATCACTCGACATGCAATCTCGGCTTTACTCCCGCCTATAATTATGCGCTAGACATTATAGTTGATGAGGCTTGTTGACTGTGATACGTATGATATGAACCATTATTTGTCCTTCAAAAATTCTACCTTTAGTGAATCTATTATACGGTTATAATATCGCGTATATTACCTTAAAAACTTCACGATGAGAGTGAAGTTTTTATTATAAAATAAAAGTTAAAAAACTTGAGAAACCGACTTCATAGCCAAACTGCTGCTGCTTGATAAAATTTATATGGAATCTGGAACCGTTCAAATAAAAAATCGGTTCATAAATGACGAAGGTCTGCGATAAAAACCATCGAGAACTTCCTTTTTTTTATTTGAAATCTGTTAAAAATAAGTTAGGTAGGTATACATGATAAATAACTGTGTAATAGATTCAATATGTGTTATGATCGCGAAAGTTTGTACTACTGGACCTTTAAAACGTTTTGAGGTGAAACGATGATTGAAGGTATGAGTTGGTTCTGACGTCCAAATCACAATCAACAAGCTTGCTCCTCCCCCCATCTTCGCAAACTTACATGACGATCTCCACAGGCATTGCAAGCTCGGCGTGGGGGGAAAGGCAAGTCGAACAGCACCATGGAGGCGAGCGAGGCGGAGGCTGGCGCTTCCCGAACTCCTGAGGACTCTGTCTGCTCAGTGGAGGGCGCCTCGCACTATACCGATGGGGACACGCAAGCGTGATGCAGGGGACGGGACTACTCCGATGTTTATTTGTAGTGCGGATCTAGAAATCAGCTAGGTTTCAGCAATAAAACTCCAGTTATTTTTGTGAAGTCATGTCACAGTGTTGTATTATGTTTAAACAAGACAACACGAAAAGTCGTTCACTTGAATAGTTTTTTTCCAGATTTCAATGCGATAACTGTCGTCTATCAACGTATTGGTAAACGCCAGTCAAATGTGTTGATAAACGGTTCGCACACCGTGTCCAAACCAAACAAACTAAAGCAATCAAAAACCTTACTAATTTAGTGAACGTTAGTCTCTTTCGCTTGGTGTGTACTGTCATTAGTCGTTGCTCTACATGTACAGCGTATTAAACTAAGTGTCATCGGAGGTTGACCCCCAAAACAACCTGTTATTGCCCCTAGTATCCCCTGATCCGTGACCCTGGATTCGGCTCTGAATGGACGAGCGAATTCCGATGTATATTGTAGAACGTTGTTTGTTATTGGTGTCGTTAAAGCTGATTGAATTGTTGTTTGGAAGTATTGGAAGAAGAATGTGTAAGGCCTTTACATGTATTCTAGATGGTGTACCCATTACACGGGACGCTGTGCCTGAGATAAGATTTAGATGGGAAAAGGGTTAGGAAAAATAAGAAAGGAAACAAAACCTAGTATCACATCACTAACAAAACAAAACAAACAAAAGACTTTGGCTAAGGCTGTCGAATTGTGGGTGCCGTAGACTTAGTTCATCTGGGGTAATTCACCTATGCGAACACTCAGGCTGTGGAATGATCACCCTGCTCAGGTTTTTCTAGGCATGAAAGAAGAACATGTTCTTCAAAAAAGGCGTTTTAAAAGTTTTAAAGAGTCGGCAACGCGCTTGTGATGCCTCTGTATTGCATCTGGTATAGGCTACAATAACAGCTTCCCATCAGGTGGGCCATATGCCTGTTTGTCTACTTTGCTGTATAAAAAACCCCCAGGTGAATTAAGTATGCTATTTCGTACAAAAATACTCATAGGTTATACCTGTTTACAGATCGACTAACCCACACATGTCTTCTTAGGTTTGAATTGGCTTCAGTTTTGACAGCCTTAAACATAACCCTATGGAGCTCCTGGTAGGCCAGCTGAGTTAATATATAACAGCAGTCTAGTCAAGTATTTCATAGATATAAATAAAATAAGAGAACCGACGGGTATAACACCATTGATAGCTGCACCAAATAGACCCCTTAGCTAACCTAAATTGTATATTTAGGTTAGCCGCCTTAAAAGTCGCGATATATACATTATACATATCCCGATATTAGTATGCAGTGCCATAATAAATAAATAGTTGTAACTTTTATTTATTTGTAAAGTAAAATAAAATCCAAAAGCAATACGCGTAGGTTTAATGATAATATATTTAAGCTTCCCTATACAACTTTATGCGGTTTGGTGTAGCTATTCTCATTTTTTATATTTTTAGTATAAAAGACGTCCGCATGTTGAAATTAAAAAAAACATAGTTTCTAGTAACTTTGAAGTCTCTCGTGTAATATACATTTATTCCAAAGAAATAGCAGGCTATTTAATCAAGTATTTGTGAATGTACGAAATAAACACGAATCAGTTGAGCTATCTGCTGACCTGACCAGTGCAAGTGATCTAGAGATAGCTCAACTGATCTGAATCAATACCAATTACACCCATTACTCGTACAGGTCATCTATGTAGTTTTGTATCTGATAATTCATTTCACTAAAGCCTTGCGCACATCGAGCGCGATGGCGATGGAAATCAGTGAAACGCTATCAAATAATAATATGACTGTGATATTTGATAGCATTTCACTGATCGCCATCGCGCTAGATGTACGCAGTCCTTAAGTAGGGTCAGCAATGGTAGTTTATTAACACTTTGATGATTTAAATTCCTTAATTCCAAAACCTAACATTTGGCTAATATTATTTGCCTTGGCTAATAAACATTATCAAAGCAGTTACCATTTAAAACAATCTAAAACTTCCGTTGCTGACTTAGTTTGTTACATATTTATGTAGCAATACATCTGTAACATTTCTATACCTAAATACTCTATTAATAAAAAACAAAAAATATTTCATAATAGTCGTTTTACGAATTTCAAAATGTACTTTTTAATCTTATAAAACGTACTTAAGTTAGCTCCGTTGTGTCTACTAAGTCATCTGTTTTTTAATATTATAAGGGCAAGTATATTACCCACCTGAGGGCTTATTCTGAGTTTTCAACATCATTTATCGTTAGCTTAACGCAAAATGATTTAGCGTTAGCGAGGCATTAGTCCCAATTTTGTATGGAGAAACGATGAACGCCTGGGGGGATTACGAGAACTATATTATTATGTTAGTACTTACGAACACTAAATAAAAACAAATTTTCGTAACATAGTATAATGTGTCTCATGACTCTTACAAACTAGGCCAGACAAGAAGAGGATATGCGTGCGTTTTCCGTCGACTTTATGCGGACGCGCGACAAATTCTGCAGACTCATAATAGGTTATAAAAAAATGAAAAAAAGTTCATCCACACAACGACAGCACCCATTGGTGTTGCTGGTGTCTGCTTCTCATTAGGTGGGTCGTAAGCCCGTTTGTCTATCATTTTCATTAAAAAAAAGACTGCCGGTCGTACACTGTCAGCGCCAGTTTCATACGACTCAAAATACTATGTCACAAAATCTAGTTCGTTCCCTATTGTCTGCTATACAAAGCAGATCGGATGACTACGTACTCGTGGTCATACTAGATTGGATATCTTAATGCCCTAATTTGTCCTTCGATACACAAGTTCCATTTTTACAGTTGGCTCGCGCCCAAAAATGTTAAGTATAATGTTTACGAGTTTTACAGTTTGTGCCTATTGTTTTGTGCTAAATTTAAGTAGTTATGTAGCTATTTATAGCTACGATTGTGATCGTTATTATATTTATTAAATCATGTATTGATAGAGTAAAGACCAAAGAGTTATCTCATTTAGGATTTTATCCTGCAATAGTAAAAACAGAAATGTGAACCCGATAGGCTTAAAATTATTGTATAAATGTTACCGTAAGATAATGTAGTTTTTTTAATAAATTTTATGCGAATGTTTGTTTTTCCCGATATTATCGTACGTATGTTGATTGAGCTTTATCAATGTTCGCGGCGCGTGAGGCGAATTGCCAATAATATTGTATAAATCTAGTTTGTAATTATTTATTTATTAAATAAAATGACAATATTCGTATATAATTGTTTTATTACTGACCCACTCAGCAGTAGCAGCTCTACGGAACGGCTACGCCTCTACGGCGTAGCAATGGCGTAGAAAATGCATTTATTTTTATAAGATACGTACACATTTATGTGTGCAAATAAAACCACCATATAAATAACAATCTGAAAAAAAAACGAATATCTACTGCAATAATTATATGAAAGTATTATCTTCGGACTTGCTACGAAATCTCTACGCCGGCGCTACGACGACGTAGCGTTGCGATTTTAAGGTCTTAAGAGCGATTTCTAATCATCTAGCTAAAATATATTTGATTTATAATAAAGAAAAATAAGCCAATTTCAAAAAAACAAGAATATTAATGAGCAAAAACAAACCATGATTCGTTTTCTATAGTAATTATTTACAGTAAGTGTAGAAGACGTGAACGAGCTCTCTACAACTTTCCTCTTGTAAGACCTCTTCTCTTCGTGTCTACGACGAAGCGTAGCATGATGTTTGAGCCCCATATATATATATATTCTGTTATTATATAGGCGATACATCTAAAATTAATCCATATTGCTCTTGGTCACGCCAATCACGCGTGAACGTCTGGACCGATTTGCCTGAAAATTGGTGGAGAGTTAGCTAAGAACCCGGAGACGGGCATAGGACTTTATATCCCGAAAAAGTAACGGGAACGGGGCGTGCGAAGTAGTAGCCTATAAATAGAGTACGCTGCCTTAATCTATTTGATAATCTGTGGTTGCGATACGGAACTTGTACCGAACCCCCCAAAAGGGTGATTAGTTGCCTAGCAACGGTTACTAACGTTTGTCAAAGAAGTTATTACGCATTCGAGTACAATATTTTTTGTTTTTTGTTATTATTACAAGGGAGAAAATGTCGCATCGCGGCGTATCGTGGCAACCACGAAGCCACCACCGGCGATGCAGGAACAAAGAAGAGCGCAAAATGCAGTTAAAATCTGATCCGTAAGGTACTCTCGATGTCCTGTGAGGCTTAAACTATGTGATTTACGAGTATGCCAGGGCATGTAATATTCTAATAACATCTGGATGACACCAAAACCGGCGTAACAACAATGTCAGGTGAGAAGCATTTTTGAGAAGTTGCATAGGTTCTTAGACAAACAGCGTGGTACTTCAAAGTTCATCTTTATTTTTGATAGTTTTGCACCTAGTAGATACTATATTCGCTTGGCTCACAAATGGCATTATCCTTTGGGGCAGTGTAGATACCCTAGATTCCTTTGTTCTACAAACGTCATGCATCCGTACCCTCGCCTATAACTTCCGGAAAGCTGCCAAGAACATTTTCGTAGCTAATAATTCCAACATCTACAAATTCGAAGCCACACACAATTTTTCGTAAAAAAACTGACCTGTTACGGCGTTACTTGCGACTTACTAATAAAATGTGCTACTACAATTGAAACGACTTCTGCAATGGTACACTGCTTGCGTTATACTTTAATTTAATTAACAATACAACACTAACAGCTGGCTTTTGATTTATTTTTTCAAACTTCGGCCCACTTCCACTCCAAATATTGCTATGCCCAAAACTTAAGGGCATATGCATTCAACATTTTCAACTTTTAAAACTCACCAAGTAACATAATAATTGTAATAAATAACGTAAGTATCAGTATGAGCAAGTACTGATGATGCTTTATCAATTAAATCATTTAAGATGTATCCAAAGTTTACCTACCTTGGTCCTGTAATTGAGCAACCGCGCATAATAAAATCAAGAAATACCTACCTCAGTTCTTGAGGATAATGAAGAAGATGACGTACTTTCTTAATTTTTTTAAATAGCTTTCATGAAATATTATGAAAAACATGAAAACTTTCGAAATTGCAATAGTTAGAAACAATTTCAGTATGAGCTTTTTCCCAGGCGGTAGGCATTTTAAAAATATCTTGTGGGCAATCCACACCGCACTATCTAGCCCCAAATTAAGCATAAAGCTTATACTATGTATACCAGTTAGCTGATATAATACAAACGCATTTAAATAAATACTTAGAATACAATATAGCACCCAGGCAGAGAACAAACATCTGTGTCCCAAATATAAGGTAGACCTTTTGGTTGCTAAGCTCCATCACGTTTCTTAACAAAAAAAAACTATGAGTCAGATAAATTTAAATGCATAGCCTCTTTGTCTTGACTATATAAGAACCAATTTACACGTGCCATGTTGCTTTCGGTAGCTGTAGTTATACATCTTGTATGCTTATTATTTCAATCGATACTCAATTATTCCAGCGTACTGGAAATTATCAAACTAAACTAGGTCTTTAGACCGATTCCGCAATTCCGAATCCGCCGTCTACCGCCGTAAACGCAACATCTATGTTCGTTGCTCCGTAACGTTTTTTAGTGTAAAAGTTGTTCAAAGTGCAGCTTTAACAGTGGAACTTATATATTGTTGTGGCAAGTGAACAAATGTGCCTAGTGTCGTTTATTTTGTGAAAATCTGTACAATAATACCGCAGATATTAGCAAAAACATATTCAAAAATTTTTGCCAACGCTTACATCACTGACCTACGACAACTCGCAGTGCGCCCGCTGCTATTGTTCGCGCGGCTGAGTCATCGCATCCCGACGGACGGGCCGGCTACTCGCTTGCGACCGCTTGTACCTACAGTGGTGCCGAACACAGCTGAGTCACACGCTACGCACCCTACCTACTAACAGAAACGGTTGGTGTAATTTCTTTCGCCTTGGAATTTCTACTTGCATTGAATATGAGTTGTGCCGCTTGTAGTACTGCTATTCTTAGAGATGAAGATAGCTTGCGGTGTACTGTGGATGGATGCGGTAAAATGTATCATCTTCTCTGCACTGGCGGAAAAAGACCAACGGACTCTACGAACGAGTGGATTTGCCCAGAATGTAGTTGTGCTGTTAGAAGAAGGGGTGATAATAGCCTAACACCGGTTGGTACGTCCAAAACTTCACGCGATCCAAATGTTACATATCGCAAGATAATATCAGCGCCGGGAACGGGAAAGGCCATGAATAAAAAATCTACTGATCCTTCAATTATGGAGCGATCTACGGTCAGCATGGTAAAAGACCAACATGATGGTAGCGACTTGCCTACCGAAATACGTAGCTTGCGACAAGAAATAACGCTGTTGAAGGACCAGCTGAGCGCGGCCGTGACTATTATACTGAGTTACGAGACCAAGTTGGATAGTTATGCGACCCACGTCCAAGCGCTTCATGACAAAATAGAACAACGAGAAGCCTGTAGTCCTTTGGCTGAGTTACATCCATCACAGCTGGCAGGCAGTCCTTCGGAGGGCTCCGCCGCCCCAGCTAAAACAGTACCGAAGCAAAAAAAGGTCATCAAGAAAAATCATGAGCGGACTCCAGTGCCCGTTTCTGAAGCTGCCTCAAGAAACCCCAGTGACGTGGTCATCCAATCAGCCGCGGTGGTCAACTCGAATGCTTCAAAGGTTTCAAAGGTTTCCACTAATCCAGGAGTTTATTCGATGGATACTCAGCAGCAACCATGGACTGAGGTCAGAAAGAGAAGCCGCCGACCACCATCCCTTTGCGGCACCGCTGGCCCAGCAATTACATCTCTTAAAGCTGTAGAGGCCCGAGCGTTCATACATCTATGGAATATGGAATCAAGTGCAGAGGATATTCGCTCATATCTTCACCAGCTGTGTCCCGTTGGCACCTGTACCGTGGAAGAACTGACCCCAAGAGGCAACTACAAGTCCTATAAGTTAGGAGTCCCAGCGGTCTACACAGAAACATGCCTATCAACTGAAGTCTGGCCGGTGAACGCTAGAATAAAAACCTGGATTACATATAGGCAGCCATCAGGCCCACAGAAGCCGATGGGTAATGACCAGCCCTTTCGTAGCTCAGCAGCCAACCAATAGAATCTCTGGCTCTGGCTTTAACATCTCGGAGAAGACAAACAGCATTGAAATATATTACCAGAATACAAGAGGCTTAAGAACGAAGTTAAGTAGCTTTTACAATAATATAGAGGGTTCAAACGCTGATTTATTTGCAATAACAGAGTCGGGTTGTAATGAATCCATAGAAGACGCTGAGCTGGTACCGCCAGGTTTTCATTTATTACGATGCGACCGGACGGACGGGCGCAAGCACGGTGGAGTGTTTCTGGGGGCCAATCACCGACTTGAATTGAGAAAAGTGAATGTACCGGACGATGTGAATATTGACAATTGTGCTTTTGAAATAATTGGGGCCACGGTTTATTTAAACGACCATCTTTTATTTTTTTGCTCTGTCATTTACATTCCGCCAAGTAGCCCTGAAAACGAATATTTAACTTTATTTAGAATTATTGAGGGCTGGTGCTCGAAATATAACGCGTGTCTAGTCTTAGGAGATTTTAATTTGTATTCATGTAACGTTGAAGTAGTTAACTATTTTGAATATTTTACAGCTTTTTGTGATTTCGCTCAAAGGAACGAGATAAGAAATTGCAATGACCGGCTACTAGATTTGGTGTTAGTTTCATTGGACATGGAAGAGGTGAGGGTGAGCGTAGCCGACGAAGAGCTTGTGCCGAGGGACCCTCAGCACCCCCCGCTCGTGGTTTCAGTGCAGCGCAACTCACGATGCCGGTCCTCGCCGGCGGCCACAATTGCGCCGATGCTTGATGGCGACCTCGGTTGGAATTTCTCGAAAGCGGACTATCACTTATTATACTCATCGATAGCGGCAGTAAATTGGAGCTCTTTATATATGTTGCAAGAACCAGAAGAGGCTTTAAACTGGTTTTATGAGGCTCTCACCAACATATTTACTGACTGTGTGCCTAAAAAACGGGCCAAAAAATCTAACGGGAGGTATAGGTATCCGGACTGGTATACAGCAGACATCATAAGAAAGATAGAATTAAAAGCGAAGCTACATAAGCAGTATAAGTCAAATGGGTTAAAGAGAGACTATGCGGCTTTCTCAGAGTGCAGAGCAAAAGTTAAGATTATGATAGACGAGGCACATAATGTCTACCAGGAACGTGTGCAGCGCCATCTGGCGGAAGATCCAAAGTCGTTCTGGGATTATGTGAGAGCAAAGAAAGGGACCGGAAATCGCAAAAAAGTAACTAAAAATGGAAGCACCATATTAGAGGAAGAATGTGCCACAGAATTTGCAAAATACTTTCATTCGGTTTTCGGGACCTCAACGGCTCGGTTGGACGTGCAGGCGGCAGAAGCAGCGAGTCTCGCCACCAGCGCGCGAGTACATGTTCCGCGGCTTACGCTGCCCGAAGTGCGCGCGGCGCTTGCTCGTCTCAAGCCCAAACGATCCGCGGGCCCGGACGGGATCCCCGTGTACGTAGTTAGAGACTGCCGCATGGTGCTCGCGGAGCCACTAGTGCACATCTACAACCTTTGTCTGCAGTGTTCTTATTTTCCCGAACGCTGGAAAATAACTAGAGTAATTCCAATACCTAAAGGGAGAGCAGGATCGGAGATAAACGAGTTCAGACCAGTGGCAATTCTTTCAACACCTGCGAAGGTGTTCGAGTCGGCAGTGCAACGCAGCATGCAAGAGCAGGTATCGGGCCGTCTCTCCGAGGCACAGCATGGCTTCAGACCAGCGCGTAGCACGACCAGCAACCTCTTGAACGCCATGACCTACGTGCTCCCTTACGTCGACGCAGGAGTGCAAGTTGACGCCGCCTACTTTGACTTCAAAAAAGCTTTTGACTTAGTCGATAATGACACATTGCTGACAAAGTTGGCGACGATCGGCTGCACCACTAAGCTGCTACAGTTCTTCGCGAGCTATATGAAGGACAGGCAGCAGTATGTGGAGTACGCAGGATTCAAATCAGAGCCATATTTTACAAAAACTGGAGTAAGCCAAGGGAGCAACCTGGGGCCGCTGGAGTTCATCATCATGATCAACGACTTGCCCGAGGTGGTTTTGGAGTCCAAATGCTTGTTATTCGCGGACGACCTCAAACTGCTCTTACCGATTAACAACGAAGGAGACTGTGAACGTCTTCAACAAGATGTGGATAGGGTAGTGGAGTGGAGCCAAAAAAACAAACTACAGTTCAATGTCGATAAATGCTCAACAATGACTTTTAGCAGAGCAAAGGCACCACTCCACTACAACTATCAAGTGAATGGTTCACATTTGAAGAGAGTTGAATCGGTGAGGGATCTTGGGGTTCTTCTGGATGTAGAGCTACATTTCCGAGAGCATGTGATGAACATCTGTAAAAAAGCCTACAGGGCTCTGGGGTTTGTACTTCGTCGAGCCAACGATTTTACAAACTTTAAAGCCGTGAGAGCTCTTTATGATGCGTTAGTTAGAAGCAAATTAGAGTGCAATGCCGTGATATGGTCTCCACATGAGGCGAAATATAGCCTCATGATAGAGCGCATACAGAACAAGTTTGCCAGGTACCTGTACTGGAAGCTGTACAGGGTCTATCCTTTCTACCCGTTGATGTATCCCACCTTGTTCGTCCTAGGCATGGTCGGATACAATAAGCTGAAAGTTAGGAGAGACTTGGCGCTGGTTTTGTATGTGTTCAAAGTGATCCGGGGTAAGGTGGCCAATATTGATATTCTAGAAGCAGTGAAATTGCGAGTGCCTGATGAGTTCGTGCATCGGCGTAGGCGACCGCCTCTACTGGAAGTGCCGCGCGCTAAAACCAACTTGCTGGGCAAAGCACCTCTCACTCGAACTATTAAAACGCTAAATCTGGTTGCAGAAAATATTGATATATTCCAGTGTTCTTTGAGCGAATTCATAAAAGCTTCACTATTAATCCTAGAGTTATTATCTGTATAATGTTAATGTTAAGTGTATATTGTTTATTTATGTTTTTGTCTTTTATTTCTAATTATTGATTGGATCCATTGTATATTATTGTGATTATTTTTATTATTATTTTATGATTGATTGTAATTTGTACTGTGATTAGTTTTTTATAATTATTGATTAGTATTAGTATAGTATAATCTTTAACTGTACGAGAAAGGCCGCGCTATCGTATTAGGGTAAACCTGTAAAGATAGGGCAATGGTTGTTGTAAATAAATAAATAAATAAAAATAGATTCTAATAAGGTTAATTCATAGGAGAATTGCGTGACTTGAAGCACGGCCTGCCTGGCCTGCGCATCAAGTGTTACGGAAATAGTTTAATACAAGCTTAGTTAAGGAGCAAAGCAAACATGTGTTTTATTGCACCAAAACTATCTAGAAGCACAAAGATTTTATAGTGAAGCCCACGAAGTCCATGCCATGGCCCAGCTGATGTAACCTTTTTTTGCAGCAAAACCATATTTAAAGCCACTGAGATTATGGTTTTGACATAATTTCCATTTTTTTTATACTACTAGTTGATGGAACAAGCATATGGCCCACCTGATGTTAAGCGGTAACCATCGCCTATAACAAAGCATTGCCTCGTAGGTCACGCACGAGAGCACTGGTGGTCTAGTGGTAGCGGCCCCGCCTTCCAATCCGAAGGTCGTGGGTTCAAATCCAGTCATGTACCAATGAGTTTTTCTGTCGAAAAATGTATGTGCACTATGTCAGTACTCTCAAAACGGTGAAGGAAAACATCGTGAGGAAACCGGGGCGTGTCGTAGAACCTAAAAAAGTTCGAGCAACACGTGTCAAGGGTCACGCAAAAAGGGCCCGCCAGCGGCCTACTTGCGGAAAAACCAGCCCGCACATCAAGTGCGCATGATACAAAATTACGATGCACTGCCCTGCGTCCATCAACTTGAGGCTTACAGATGTTTCGCCTCACGTGCCTGTAATTACACCAGCACCCACACCCTTGAAGAACATTACATACACTACTTTGTAGAAGTATCACAAGTTCACATAAAAAACAAGCAAGTTAATGTCAGGAATCTGTTACCTAGTCAGTCCGGAACTGTGTGAAATTGCAGAACTCAACGGTTCAATTTGACAACGTTCGTAAATAAATGCAAAGGAATTCAATCGTCCGATGGCGTGTTTTAGTGAACGTTTCCTTGCACATTCGTGCACTTATCGAAGTGTACCTACCTCCTGCCAATTGCCGTCAATCGACGATCCAATCTACGCCAGTAGGTACTTAGCTTATTCAGAAAACTAGTTATTTAGTTTGGCCTGAAACTTCTTCGAGTGAGCTTCTATGTGTTGTGATGGCATATTATGAAGATAAGCACTCCATCACTATTTATAATCGTGATCCCAACGGTACCTCAATGTTAAATTAATCTGCTTTCCTAAGAATAAAAAAAACATTTGTTTCCAATATTTTCCATGTTTTCTAATTTATATATACGTATAAATTTTACACACTATGTTTAGTTATTACTATTGATGTTGCGTGCGTGCGCGTGTGCTAAACCCACAAAATCTAGCCATCAATCATACATTCAGTAATCCTATACGTATCGACCTTTCAATTCAAACATTTGCGATTCTACCTACGTAGGTATATGCCTATTTTGGTAGGTATTCCATTCACAATATGTAAACAAGCAACATGCTGTTATTTTGTTAAAGTAATAGGTAAATTATGTGGTCAGGGCGAATCAACCCCTTTTCGTACGGTATAATAGGTAAGGAGTACCTATCGTTTAGGAAAATTTGATTCTACCAACAGACAGTGATGAGAGCGAAGGGGACACTGGCCTTGGAAACGTCAACAGGCTGATAGTCCGACCAGCCGGCCAGAGCGGGAAGGCGAAGCGTGGCCACCTGTGCTTCGACGCTGCCTTCGAATGCGGCAACCTCGGCCGAGCAGACTTCGTCTCCGACATAGAGTACGACCTGCACGTGCGACCAGACACTTGCCGGCCGCGGGCGCGGTTCTGGTTCAACTTTACCGTGGAGAACAGCAAGCAGGATCAGGTATGTGAATTTGTACAGTAGGATACAACTCAAATTACAAAAAACAAAGAAAAATGACGCTTACTGCAAGGACATAAGAGCTAGCAGTGTATAGTCTGATGCGTTCCTTGTGTGTGCGGTTAGTGTTCCGATTCTGGTGCCTACAATCCTGATTTAGACCCAAAGTAGAACTCAATGAAGTGGAATACGTTGGACTAAGATTTAATATTTTTGTGTACAGAGGGTGATCTTCAACATCGTGAACATGGGTAAAGAAATGACTCTTTACAACGGAGACATGACACCTTTGGTTCGCTCTACCTCACGAATGAAATGGTAAGAAAACTGATCCTGTATAATTCTCAAGTTAATGCTGAATCAAGGACTCAGGCGTATAGTTTCTTCGCGATAAAAACCATCCTCGAGCCTCGATTATGACTCAGATCATTGCTTCAGTACCTTGAGCCATGCCTCAGAAAAAAATATTGTTGCTTCCAACAATAAAACTTTAACAGGGGAGAGCCCACCATGGTGTATAGTCCGTGCGTCAATGTTTTTATTGTCATGGATCAAGTTGTCAGTACAACAATATTTCTATTGTCAAGAAGTAAATTGTCATTGCAACAATGTTTCTATTGTCAAGAATTAATTGTCATTGCAACAATGTTTCTATTTTATCAATAGGGCGTGTTTTGATACTACAACAATGTATCTTTTGTCAGCGGAACTAATTTCGAGAACGAAGGACTAAAAATGTACAACTAGTAGGTACGAAAGACCCCAAGTGTGAGGGGTAAAAAAAGAAGATTTGATAAGACCGAAGTTGATCCGATGTATTCATCGGATCAACTCCAGTCATATCAAATCTTCAACGGATTCATTAATCCGTTGAATACAATTTCATAAAACCACTTCTACATTATAAAGAAACGCCGTGCGTTTTCGTCAGCGCGATCTAGGATCGTTACAATTTTAGTCACGCCATCTAGTTCTAAATTTAGTAAGCAGCTTTTTTGTTAGTTTACTTAACTAACAATGTTCACATTGACACACTTGCAACGTTCCATTGTCACCTCAGCGACATATTTATTGTATGACAAAAGGTAGTTGAATACTACGACTATAGTTATTTTGCTAGGTTGTTTTACAATGTTCACATTGATACACTAGCAACGTTCTATTGTCACCACAACGACTTACTTATTACAAGACAAAACGTAGTTGAACTTTACGCTTTAGTTATTTTGCGAAATTTATTTACAATGTTTACATTTACACATTTGCAACGATCCATTGTCATCACAGTAATATATTTGTTGTATACACTGGCCCACTTCTACTCCAAATATTGCTATGCCCTAAACTTAAGGGCTTATTATGTATTCACCATTTTAAAACTTCATCATGTAACATAAATAATTGCAATAAAGAATATGAGTATGAGTAGTCACATGCTCCGACTATAAGTCTTTTGTTAGATTTATTAAAAATGTTCGCATTGACACACATGCCAGTTCCATTTTCACCTCAGCAACATACTTATTGTATGACAAAAAGTACACAAATGCCACAACTATGGTTACTTTGCTACTTTTTTAACAATGTTCACATTGACACGCTAGCAACGTTCCATTTTCACTACAGCAACATATCTATTGCATGTCAAATGGTAGTTAAATGCTACGACTATAGTTACTTTGTTAGATTTATTAACAATGTTCACATTGACACACCTATAACGTTTTATTGTTATATAATCAATTTTTTTATTTACTTTGATGTAAGGACAAAGCCGAATTGTTCCTTGCACATTAAACGAAGGAAAATCAGCGGACAATAAAAACGTTGCTGAACTCAACAAAGCTCTTTCTGCTAAAGTAACAGAGTATTTAGTTGCTCCGACAGGAAATTTCTGACAATGCATTTATTGTGACTTTGTTGACCCATTTTTTTCTGTGTGCAAAAATATTTTCCGTAATCTGCGATTTTATAAAAGTTCTTCAGATCAATAAAAAAAATACCTTTAGCTTGAGGATGTTTTTTTTATTTTATGCCATGTTTATTTTCAGGGTGCGGATCCCCAGACGGTTATTGTTCTGCCACAAGTCTGTTCTCCACCGAGGTCACAAGATCCTCAGCATAGCGTTTGCGTTTGATCGCGAAGAGGACATTTACCAGTTCTCAGCTGCTGCCCCATACTCCTACTCCCGGCTTCAGAAGCATTTGGCTCTTTGGGAGAAGAAAGCGGAGACATTTGCGATAAGAGAGTCTATTGCTCAATCTACTGTAAGTAAATTAAATTAAAAGGTTTTTTTTCTACATGCTAGTGAGGCTAATCCTAGTGCGGTTTTCATAGCATTTTTATTTTGATTCTTATAAACTTAACTCTCTATTTGTATCTTGGGCGGTGATCCACTTTGATAGGCATAAGGTATTTATTACGGTGAATTTTTTTTAGCAAAAGCGTCGCATAGAGTTAGTTACGATAGAGAACAAGACTGCTTCAGAGGAACAAGTACCAGTGAAGGGTAAATTACATGGGGGCGTGAAGAAACGATACGTTGTTATAATGGCGAGGAGCCATGGCGGAGAACCACCGGCTTCTTTTATTTGTCAAGGTAATCCATTGCATACCTTATTACTTACCAATAGGTTGGTAACCTTACCGATTATAAAAATACCCGTAATGTTGTACGAGCTATTTTTTTATCAGGTTTTTTGGATTACATGGCGAGTTCTTCAGAAAAGGCGAACGCATTACGGAAAGGCATAGTCATAAAGGCAAGTATTTAGCTTGATCTCAAAAAAAAACATTCAACTTTCAAATCGAACCAAAAGTTACCTATTTATTTTGATGCCCCACAACAACAATGGTATTAAACAAGGATTATACAAGTAAAAATTATATAAAATTGGCCGTCACTCAGCATAATTGCTATAGTAGCGAGCGCCACTATAACGCTGGTCTTCCGTAACACCAGTAGACTTTGTGGACACTCTTTAGTACCTACCTTTGATGTCTGACCACTGCTATTCGAATCCATTCACGAATGGATCATGGTTGAGGGGTGTAGGCAAAGGGTTGAAAAAAGGTGCCAAAGTTTGTATGAAAATAGCTTCACGTGAAGTTGTGCGGCGTTCTACTACTTTTAGTCTAGATTGACCTATACCTACCTAAAGCTTTATTTTTTAAATGTCCATGTTACCTAATGAAGATTCAAAATAAACCATAGCTACTACATTTTATGAGAGTACCATTTTATTACTTCAACTTGCAGGTAATACCGATGCTGAACCCAGACGGAGTGTTCCTTGGTAACCAGAGGTCTGACATACTGGGTGCTGATCTCAACCGTAGCTGGGACAACGCTACCAAATTCGCTCATCCGGGTCTCATTGCGGCTACTGATGTTGTAGATAAACTCACTGCTGAAGGAAAAGTACTTGGACAAATTTTACCTCATATTCTTTTACAAATACTTTTAAGTGTCTTTGACATGAAGAAGCCATTGGGTTGGTAACTCTTATAAAGTCAAAGTTCCTACTTATTTCTTAACCTACAGTAATCACGTTTCAATTAACGTGACTCAATTCAAAACTTTGAAAACTTCGCAAGAAATTAAAGTTACCCAGTTTTGACGGTTTCTCACTGTTTTCGTTTAATCAGGTTAGATTGGGCACGTGAAATAATAAAAAAATATAACTTAGGTGAATATTTTACACTGCCTACATAAGGGTACCTAACTTACTGAGAACCTTTTCTCCTACAGGATGTTCAACTAGATTTCATTATCGATATTCACGCAGATATTAGCCACGAAGGTGTTTTCGTTCGCGGGAATTCTTATGACGATGTGTACAGGTAAGACGTCAAATGATTCTAAAGAAACAGCTAGGTTTATACACTCGTAACTAGGGTATACATAGCATCGGAGTCTTTTCTTTCTGGCTACCAGCTGTTTGTTCTAGGTTTGAGCGTCATGCAGTGCTTCCTAAGTTCTTGGCAAACCGCGTGGAGGCATGGCGTCAAGAGGCATGCCTCTTCAACTCGGATCCCACAGTGGTCGGAACCGCCCGCAGAGCTCTTCCAATAGGCGCTGTGGACGCTTATTCTTTGATGGCGTCTCTAGGAGGGAGAAGACTATCCGCTAGGGGTCCATACATTCACTACACTGAAGATGCGTGTATCCTTTGCAATTAGATTTATCAAAAACACTCCAGTGGTGGCGAGAAGTGTAATATTTTTTAGCTTAGAATATTGGATAGCTAGGTGCATGTTAAATTTACATGAAGAGTTGAATGAAATCCTTAATCGAATTATAATTCAGATGCAAAAATAGGCAGATCCATAGCAAAAGCTCTGTGCGACTATTATCGGCATATTGGCGTTATTCCACCACGCATCGGACGGGACAAAAAAAAGGAACCGAGGGGAAGACGACGCAGAAAGCGACCAGTCACCAGCAAAGAGAGGTATTAAAATAGCTGAACGACTTTTTGGCAGCTAGAAATAGGCACTTGTTTACAAAATTCTTGGTGATACTGATAGCCCTTCTAGAAACGAATGCAATTTATGTTTGAATTTGGCTGTTTGCCATTAATGGATTTGATTTACAAGTTCTTTGAACTGCTTGAACCAGACATACCTATTATTTCGAGGCGCCTTGTGACAGCTGTAGGTCAAAACCGGTATGCGTTCAAATCGAGAGGTTCAATAACTACGTATCTTATTTTACATTCAAGAGGGGTCAGGACTGATCTGATGGACATCTAAATCGGTCACGTAGATCCTTATCTCAATCAGATATAATTATTATTAAAATGATGGGTGTTACTTGACCTATTCCAATTCACAACAAAAAGCATATCCTTGCAAAAAGCGGAGCTTTTACGCTCTCGCTAAAAGCATGACACCTGAGGAATTTAGGTAAAATATTAGTGTATAGAACCAAGGTCACCGACATAGCTCTTAGAATTAGTAAGTTGAAGTGACAATGGCCAGGTCATATAGCTCGAAGAACTGACAACCGTTGGGGAATAAAGGTTCTCGAATGGCGACCACGAATCGGAAGACGAAAATTTGGCGCCCAGATGGACTAAAGACATTGTCAAGCTCGCAGGAAGTGGGTGGATGGAAAGGGCTCAGAATCGTTCTTCCTGGAAATGTGTAGGGGAGGCCTATGTCCAGCAGTGGACTTCTTCAGGCTGATGATGATGATAGTGTAGATCGCAAGCTCTGTTCAGTTGATGCAACGTTCTTCCCACTAGATCCCCGAGTTCGTCTCCCGAGCGCAGAGTATTGCCCGCCCGAGTGTTATCGCCGCCACTTCCGGCCGCATCGCCCGCTTTCAACGTCCTTCCGGCGCGCACAGCCAAGCACATGAGAACTGCTCGCCCGAGGGTCGTGCCTGACGTTTGTGATAATATCCTGCCTATAATCACTGGTTTGTATCTTCTTGTCTTATTCCGTTCTACTTGCTTCATGTTACACATAATATATAGATAGATAGATTAATACTTAGATTTTTATAATGTCCCAAAAGTTAAGAGAGATTAATACTTTATTGTACACAAAAGAATACATTTAAAAGAACCATTACAAATAAAGGTACAATGGGCGGCCTTATCGCTAAGAGCGATCTCTTCCAGACAACCATTGTATATTCATGGTGGGATGTTAGATTAGATTAGATTAGAAAATACTTTATTGCACAAAATTAAGTACATGGGCGAACTTAATGCTAATTAGCATTTTCTTCCAGTTAACCATTAATATGATGTTCAATAGAGTTTAACTCCATTAAGAATCACTGGGTGTATATGTCATTGAAACAATGTGCTTTACAATCAGGGTCTTTATTACATTTTAGCAGTACATGGATCCTGATACGTTTCTAAATGTCCAATAGATTTTCCAGATTATCTAATTTTTTATTCAAATAACAAAAGTAATAAACCTGAGTCAAGTCAAGGTCTAACATTGTCAAGGGATCAATGAGTGCAGTGACTTCGTAATTGGATACGGGAGCCCACCTGTTAAAGCATCTGTTCTCGCAAAAAATCTCTTGATGCCGCCGTATTTCTTGTACATCTGGTCAGGTACATCTGTTTGTAACCTTGAATCATGTTTTGTTTGGTTCAGGTAAAGCGGTAAGCACACCTCGCTTGTCTGTGGTGGATATGAGTGCGTACATCCGCGCTCCGAGCGGATACTGCACGTATCACCTGGACAGCCGGCCCCGTCGCGCCCGGCCCGCAAGACCCTCGCACGCACGACTCACCAGCGACGAATACGACACGCAGGAATCAGACTCCGACCACAAGCACTGAACTTTTGATCCTACTGTATTTGAACTTCCTACTATTTACTGTATTTATTCAATTTACTCAAATAAAACGATTCATTACTGAAACATTTTAATGTCCAAGCTTCGTATTTACAATCACTAACATCTAAATCATTCAGTCATCTTGTTTTAGAACAAACTTATTGAACACTATTATCACTAAATCTTGAATCATAACGGCAAACGACAAACGAGACCGACTATCGTCGCGAGATATCGAGCGTCCGGTCGCGACGGGAGCCCACGCGGGACATCACATGAGGTTCGGGGCGAGCAGCGCGGCCGCCTCGGTACGGGGGCCTCCGTAATAAATATCTTTGGCATGAACCTCGCTCTCGCTCTCGCTCCGAGAGAGAGCGGCGGCCGGGCGTCACTGGCCGGCCTCGTCGTCGGACAGCGTGAGGAGATGCGGCGGCGGCGCGGGCGCTTGCGGGGGCTGCGGGGGCGGCGGCGCGTGCCCCTGCTGGCGCGCTCGCTTGGCTCGCAGCAGCTCCTCGTCGGCCGGCGTGCGCGGCTTGCGGAACTCGTACACCAGCGGGAAGATGCGCTCCACCGCTGACTGCACGTCGCTCACGCTGCGAGCTGAAACAACACATACATTAGCATTGATACAACTGAATGAAACATTTCTGAACCACTGACCGCTAACCACTGACCGGCCGAAACAAATATCTATGCTTGAGGCTCGATCAGACTCAAGTACTGTTTTTGAATACGAGGCTAAGTATGCGGCCGTCAACTACAAGCTACCTGCGACTACCTGGTCAGACTAAAGATTGATTTGGATAATTTACGATTTCAGAGAGTACCCTGTTTGTTGAATATTCAACTTCAATTTTTGTAGCAAACGCACCATTCACAGCTCAGGCTTCCGCGCATAATTGAAAAGAATCACGAACTACCATGACCTCCACTAAATACAACCACACATACTGCCACTTAGCATTAATGCTAACATAGTAGGTGGTAGCATTACATAATTTTTCCAGTCACACCCATGTCTGTAAATATATCTGAACGTACCCCTGACTGCTCCCCCTCTTTTTAGTAACAGAGAGTAGAATTTAGGGAGAAAGAGAGTTAATTTTAGAGCAGATATAATTTTAGGGGGGTCCTATTCGCTTCCAAACACTTTGCAAAACTTAACAGTAGTATGCCACTGGCCTTAGCAAAGAGCAGAGATGGACTGCAGGCGTTGACGTCCAGTTCAAGTAACTAATAGGTATTCTGAATCCTTTTGAAACACAAGGCATATCATAAGGATTTTCTATGATTAAACGTATCAAACGGTGACGACTCGACGAGGGAGCGACGCCGGCGGAAGGGCATTCCGGAGGGCTATATTAAATCATCCTGTATGGTTGGTTATTCAACTTCACAATCGTTTTATGCAATTCTTCTAATACCCTAAACATTGGTTCAATCAGCTTGGATAGCAGGTACTTTGTTTTATAAGTTCATACCTACATCGAAATAAAAAGGCTAAAGGTTAATTATATTCTAAAGATATATGGAGTTTTATAAGAATGTTCGACATGTAACCTATTCAAAAAAAGTAGCTGGTTGTCATTTAGTTAGATGCAACTGAATATGTAGAAATTTGTAGGTTCGAATCTAGATCGACAACTTTTGGGATAATGTTAAATCTAAGGCATCAGTCTGAAGAGGTCCACTGCTATTCCTTAGGCCTGCTCTTTAAATATCCAGAAAGAACAATTTTGGGTCTCCCCGCAATAGTCAAATCTAGTTGTATCTTTCTCTCAGAGCAAAAACAAATGGAGAATAAGATATCCTGTTGTTTTTTTCTCTCACCTGTGATTGTAACACCTCCCGTGGAGAATATCTTTAGTGTGGCTTTAGGATTGTATAACTTATAAGTAACACCGGGGTGGAGCTCCGGTTCATAGCTGGAACGAAAAAGAAAATACATTCATTAATTTCAATAGATACTAATACTATAAAAAAGAATTAAGTCTTTTCTTGTCTTAAAAACTAGGTAGGTACTTCTAAAACTTGACGACAGTATTTCGGTTACTTTACTACAATTGCCATTTCCATTTTTTTTTATTTTGGTTCCAAAGCTCCTAGCGCTGGTAGGACCAGTGGGGTGATCACGTATCTTTGTTGCAATCAAAAGCTTGTTGCAATCCGCAGTTTTTACATGATTGTGAGCTTCGATCGCAATAAAAACGAATACAAACAAAGCCTTGTGTCTGACAAGCAAGGATTGCAATTCATATTTGTTTTATAATGCAATCGAAGCTCAAAAACATGTAAAAAGTGACGATTGAAACAAGGATTTCATTGCAACAGAAGATACGTGATCATGATCACCTAGCTGATATCTGAGCGGCTGGAAATGCCGATGTATGAGGCGCTCTATCAAGCCACCAACCACTCCAAATGCAGAGATATTATAAATATGTATTGAAATTACTGGCATGTGAGACTGAACATCTGTATGCCTCAAGTTGATGAACATAGGGCATCTTAGGGCACGTTCCTGAAGTATGTGACCTGCGATGCAATGCTTGGTTATAGGCGATGGTTACCACTTAAGATCAGGCTTGTTCCAATAGCTAGTTGTATAAAAAAAAATATTGTCTACAAAACGAGCCACCAAAAGCCATCAAAAGGAGCCACTATTGACTATTGAGGGAGGAAAGTGCAGATGGCATGAGTAAACGATAATGACTCACCACTCACCATGTATACCACACAAAAACAACAGATAATAATTAAAAGTTTAAAAAACTTGAGAAACCGACTTCATTGTCAAACGGCTAAACCGATTTTAATCAAATTTGTTTGGGACAATCTAGAGGTAATTATTCTTACCTCTAGATTGTCCCAAACAAATTTCCTTCCAAATAAAAAAATAATTTTCTAAATCGGTTCATAAATGACGGAGGCATGCAGTTACAAACAAAAAAAAATATTTCAAAAAAAAATGGCAACACCGATTTTAATAAAATTAAAATGGGACCAATCTGGAAGCAGTACCTTTCAGATAAAAAAATATTTTTTCAAATCGGCTCACAAATGACGAAGTTATGCGGTAACAAACATTAAAAAAAAAAAAAAAAAAAAACAACCGAATTGAGAACCTCCTCCTTTTTGATTGGAAGTCGGTTAAAAAGGTTGATCATTCAAATAACAAGCTAAATAAAACTGTATAAAAAGTAACCTCAATGCCATTCCAGGCTATATCTATATTTAAATCCAAGTTTCATTCAGATACCTACCTCGGTTTAACTTTTATAGTCATTGAACCATTCTTCTTCTTATTGTGTCACTGATTCTTTCGAACCAAGTGTGGTGAAAGGATTTTAATTGTGCCTCAGAGAGGCTCCTTTCATTTAACCATAATAAATATCTAAGCTTTTGAATTTATAAAACTATCAAGATTGGTTGGAGGTGAAAATTTAATAAACATTAACAACACTATAAGATAAGTAGTGTTTTAGTATCCTTACTGAAAAACATTATTTTCCAACAACATCTTAACTTTAAACAGTCCTATTGACAGTCGGCTTGAGTAAATCGTAAAATAGGATTTTTTTTTATATTAAAGTATATTTCAAATGTTTCTAGATGGCATTGAGGTGAGTGAACTAAGTGGTATGATGAGGTAAATGAACTAGTTTTATCTCACTGACGCAAATTAAGCAAGGATCAAAGATTTAACGGCAAAACCGAATTGTTCAATATTTATTTATTAATTCAACCTAAACCAACTTGTATAGCAATTTTTGATTGTTTCCTTTTATTTCTTTATCAGAAAATACAGCTATAACAACTGGCTGATAACAAGAGGCAGTGCCCGACTACATATCTCCCAGCTGTCTTGATATAACTAGGTACCTTAGTTATGCGCCATAGCACTGTGTTCAAAGACACCTGCTATAAAGCAGATGGCATGACCAGACTTGTGAACTATACATATTTGTATTTGTAGAATACAATAAATACCTACAGTCTAGCAGGTATTGATCGTGTTTAATCTACTATTTGGTCACCCTGCAAAGGTCAAAAACAAGGTTAGGTAAATCTATTAATATAGCAATAATACTCACTCTGCCTCTTTATATTTCTTGGAGAAGGATATGATTCTTATGCCGAAGGGCATCCGGCAGGTTCCTAATACATTGACTACGCGAAAGTTCTGGAATCGCACTTCGAATCCTAGCTTCTGCAGAGCGCGCGCGTACCGGCGCGCCGCGATCTTTGACTGGTCCTCACTGGTGGCGCCCGTGCACGTGATGCGGCCCGATGACCAGATGGACGCCGTGGTGTACGGCCGCCGTAGCTTCATCGTCACCATGCCGTTCTCACGGCGAAACTCAACGTTCACGCCCTTCAGGGCAATCTGTCTCAGGTTCAGGTGGCACTTTACACTAAAACTGCACACGACATTGTTTATCATGATGTCTATTTCTGGTGTGTCCTCTTCTTCCGGCGCGACTTCCATGGGGGCATCGGGCGGCGGGGCTTCGGGGCGGACGCCCGCGCCCGGCTCGCAGTACTCGTGGTCGGGCACCATGTGCGAGGTGAGGCTATGCCCGCCCTTGTTCAGCTCCTTTATGCCATTCTCCTGGATGAGTGTAGCCATGTCCGCCACGCAGCCGGCGCGCTGGAACAATAACGACGAGCTCAATCAATCTATTCCTTTTATAGTTGCAAGGTGACCCATCAATTGCTCATCTATCTGTGCTTAAATGACAACTAAGTACCTATTATCGTCAGTGAGAAGTCTCCTGTTTCATTATGCCTACTTGTACCCACATTAAGAAGGTAGGTATGTAGCATTTGTTGGTTTGTCCGAGTAGATATCAATATCCAGCATTCTCCTTCAAATTATTTTTGTAATAATGACATAACAAAATGTAAATGAATATTATAAAATTTAAATTGTAATAAAACTCAACTAACTTACATATGGTTTCAGATATGAGTAAGCAAGCATGGTCACTATCGAGAACAAAAGGAAATGAATGAATATTTTTAATCAAGCATTGATTACACTCATTCCAAGTACAAGCACACATGTACATAGTTGTGCGCGTTATCGTGAGCCAGCAGGAACTACTGCAGAAGTTTATTGAAAATTATTGATTGCACAACAATGGCAAATTGCTAAACATTCAAGAAACAATGAAAACTTGTTACACTTAGTTACACTCAACCATGTTATGTAAGGTTTGTCCAGTTCATCTTAAATTTATCTGATTTGAATTTTATTAATAATAAAGTTTGGTATTTACTGGATGGGTACAGCAGCTGGTATTAGAAAGTTTCAAAAGGAGCACAAGATTTTGACATCTATTTCATTAATATATAACTTTATATTTAGTCAATAAGGCTCATTTATAAAATTAAGAAATAATCAAGTAATATCTGGCTATATCAGTAACATTATGTAATACCTTACACTCTAATGAACATTTTACAGGTGGAATTAATGTTTGGGTAAATTTGATAGGACATTATTAGTAATAAACTGGCACTTAGCACACCCAAAATAGACACACCCTGTTTCATTGTAGGACAAAGTTAAACAGGTCACAAAGGTACTTTTTGAATCTGATCAAATTACAGGGCATTAGGAGATAAAACCATATTAAAATTTTGAAATAGTGTTATCACAACAGCATTGATCATCCAAAATGTCATCTCAATGTAAAATTGATAAGATAATAATAAGTACAATGCTACTCACATCAATAAGTCTATTCCATAAGCTCTGTATTAAACACCATGCATGGTCTCACTGTGTCAAACAAAGAAAAGGACTTTTCTGTATTAAAGAGATGTAATACCATGTGTTCTTTGTGTCTTGTATAAGCCAGGATGCCCTCAGATTAGACACAAGGAATGTTAAAGGACTCAATGGAGGGTTACAATTAGTCAAATAGAGGCCACTTCCCACCGCGAGGCAAGCGGCGGCGCGGCGACTGCGAGCACAGGAGCACAGGCGGCGGCGGCGGCGGCGCGACCTGACACCGCACAGCTGACTGCCGGATGGACCCGCCCCTGCCCCGCGCCGCGCCTAGCTCTACGCCCTCCCCTCGCTCCTGCGCCCTCGCCTCGCGCCCTGCGCCTGCCGCCTACATTTGCACTGCATGTATGCACGCGATTCCCTCCCGACTCATGCCCCATCATAATCATATTGCGCACGAACTCTACACATCTCCCGAATTCTTTCAGAGCCGCAATACAATTTCTAGGATTTTTTATTGCTTCACCCGTGTTCGTAGATATTTGCTATGAACCTGAGATGACATGATTAGGCAAAATACCTATAGATATCTTCTAAAGTTGGCAAGTTATTGACCCCATAACGACCCACAGGACACGTGATTTTGGGGCATTGAGATTATTTTACAGCTTTGAGTGGAGTTGGAACATATCCTAAAACTTTGATGTTCACTATAATAAAAGAGAATAATTTTTCAGCATAATGTGAACTATAAATAAGCTAGCAAAATAACACGAGAGTGAACTTGAACCAAAATGGGGCACACAGATTCACTTTCGTCACTTTTTTATTGAGATCAAGAGGAGCCACCTACTTGGTATCTTTACGAGTCGATTCTATGAGACAGTTCATGAGAGTTAATACATAAAACAAAAAATTACCTGATTTGTAGCGATTTATTTGTCACAATTATTTTTACACCAACGAAGTAGTAATAATTTTCATTGCAGAAATAAAATGTCCAGACAAAAGGTTAATGGTTGTTACTTTGATTTGGCACTTTTATAATTTGTATTTAGGACTAAAATTAAAAGAGTAAATGACTAAGTTTATCTTATTTTGCAAGTCGTTGGTAAATTATGCAAAAATCAAAAAATTCAATGCACATTCTGTCTAGCCAGCACCGCCGCCATGTTCAATCGAAATATTGAATGAGTTATTGAAAAATATTAGCGAGTGAACCGGAGTGAACAAACTCAAAGTTGACAGCAAGTTTGTCTTTGGTTTTTCATTCTGTTCGAAAGAGGCTTGGAGGAAGAATAACCATCAACGGGTGGTAAAATGGACTGCAATTTTTAATTATGATACCGACTGACAGTAGCTAATGTCACTTTGTAAAATAATGTTGCCATATTTAAAGTAATAGTGATGCGCTCAGTTCTCGTTCAATCAGATGAATGAACAATGAGTGTGAATATTTAATAATTTCAAACTATAAAAGAATATTGAAATTTGTATAAAAAATTGTATAAAAGTGCTCTGATATAAGTTACTAGTAGTATGTAACTACAATAAGTTTTTTGACGTTTATAAAAAAGCGCGGCGTGGCGACTAGTGCCAACACCGATGAACGCCGCGCGCGTCGGTCACCATTTTGTTTTTAATTTGGCTTCTAACCTCTGGTCTGATAGCACAAATGTTTTTTCTGCGCTCATGCTTTTCAGTTACCTATTGTGTTTGTTAAGTTTTTCGTTACGTTGTGTTTGAGGTAATTGTTGTGTTATTTGTTGGTATATTGTTTCGCGCAAACGATATGGATCCTCAACCAAGCATGTCAAGTCAAGTTCGGCACACTAACTATTCACTAGACCAGCGGTTCTCAAACTTTTTTGGTCACGGAACCCTTTTGACAAGCAAAATACTTGACGGAACTCAAACATTCTCAAAAATACTTGAGTCGGCGCCTTTGATAAACAAAAAGCGGAAATAAAAATAGAAATACAAAAAAATGCGTTGTAAACAATCTCGACTTTATGTTTTTGAAGATAGAGCCGAAAGTCGCTTGTTCACAACTATAGCGTCTAATTCAGAGGCAGCTTTTATCAAAGGGACTGCGCGCTCACAAGTATACGCGCGGCGGGCGTAGTCAAAACGTTCGACCAGTGACCAGAGAGAGGTATTTTGTTTTTTTTTCTAAATTCTTGCGGAACCCCTACAGGGGTAGCGCGGAACCCTGGGGTTCCGCGGAACACACTTTGAGTACCGCTGCACTAGACAATCGAGGCAATTTCATTCATTAAGGAGTTTTTTCAATCATTCACTTTGTCACAACACTATTTTTATTTCATCAAACAAAAACTGACAACACAGTAAACGTCAGCTGGCTTCGTCTAATTAAAAATCCGACTATAGGCCCATTGGAATGGTGAATGGACCCAAACAAACATGGAAAGCTATTTATTTCTAACCATGATAGAACCGCTGAATGGTAATCGAAAAAAAGCAGCCAAGTGCGAGTCGGACTCGCCCATGAAGGGTTCCGTAGCACGACGAACTACAAGAACCTTATTATGTTACTTGATGTAACATAATAAGGTTCTTGTAGTTCGTCTAAAGGTAAATTGCGGTTTACGGTTTATGACGTATAAAAAAAAAACTACTCACTAGACCTCGTTCAAACCAAATATCGTTGGAAGTTTGCATAGTAATGTACAACATATATTTTTTTTAGTATTATCATTCTCTTACTTTAGAAGTTAGAGGGGGGGGGACCAACTTTTTTCCACTTTGAAAGTGTCTCTCGCGCAAACTATTAAGTTTAGAAAAAAACGATATTAGAAACCTCAACATCATTTTTGAAGACCTATTCATAGATACCCCACACGTATGGGTTTGATGAAAAAAAATTATTTAAGTTTCAGTTTAAAGTATGGGGACCCCCGAAGTTTCTAGTTTTTTTTTATTTTTATGTAAAAATCTTAATGCGGTTCACAGAATACATCTACTCGCCAAGTTTCATCAGTCTAGCTCTTATGGTTTCGGAGAAAAATGGCTGTGACATACGGACGGACAGACAGACAGACAGACAGACATGACGAATCTATAAGGGTTCCGTTTTTGCTATTTGGCTACGGAACCCTAAAAAGGAGCCACCTCAAAGACGGGTTTCTTTGTAAAACATAGACTAACTAGCTAGAGCATAGATCAAGGCATAAATACAATAGACTGGCGCAAAGAGCCACAGACAGAGTACTTTGTAGTGCAAAGAGCAAAGAGTATAATGCGATGTGAGTGTAGGTACAGGTTGCAGCTGTGGGAATTGAATGATGAATGAATGACTGAAATGGTTTTCTTTTGCAAATTGTGTCCAACTTCACGTTCGATGTGTTCGATCATTCATCAGTCAAGCAAGCGGTTTTATTCCCAATTTTACTTTTAATTTCTCATGTAGTGCCAATAACGTACTTAAACTTTAGTGTTAGTGCGCAATTCCAAATCTCCAGATATCATTGGAAGTTGAAAAGCTTTCGTCCGTGTGAGCAACGATGCATATGCTTTGTTGTGAGAACCACCTTTATCTGCTGTCATTCTGAGTAGTAACAGAATTTTTGTACAATGAGAAACATTTCGAGTGCGTAGCATACGTTTTCGGTGCAGCCGACGCGACAGAAGACCGATGCTGGCAAGCGGTTGATGTGTCGTGAGAGTGGTGTTTCTTGACGGGGCAGTATTCGTGAGAATGTACGGTGGTGTGTAGGGGAAGCGGCAGGGGCAGCGGACGTCAGTAGCACGGTTCGTTATGGAGAACGTGAAGGATGATGAGCGCAGAGCGCGGCTGCGTGCCGTGGAGGAGCGGCTGTGTGACTCGCGCTCCATCGGCAACGTGGACGGGTTGCTGGACACGGTGGTGGCGCTCGTCTCGGACTGCGACCACCCCGCTATCCGACGCATGAAAAACGTCGAGGCCTACACCACTCGATGTGAGTACTGTATCTTCCACCTTTACTTTGTCAGTCACCGATACACCTACCTTAATCTGTACCATTGCCACCTACGCAGACATTTATTTTACATGAATACTGAGCTGGACATGCTCACATAGAATCCTGCAACTCCCTAATCAAGTGCACATCACTTGCACCATAACAAACATGTTTACATGTCTTATCATCTCTGATTGCTTATCAAAATACTTGCTATCTCCTGTTGGTTGAAACATAGACTTTCATAGATGAACTCAAGAGTTTCAATGACTCAGTAATCATTTATATTCATATAGACAAGGGGCAAAAAAAATCACCTACCTAATGTATGACAGAATGCAGAACTTTATTTATCTAATTTATTATATTTTTAATTGCAATTTATTTATTGATAAAATTGCTAATAGGTATACCATATAATCGGTATAACAGCACAATATCTAGCTAAACGCCAGAGACTAACAAGCTGGTTTTGTCTCCTGGTTGTCCTTAAAAAATCTTCTAGTCATTTTTATTAGCATTTTTTTCCATTGACTCATCAACTCAAATGTCAACAAGATTTTATGTATGGTATTTTAGATTGTTTCTCATTTCTGATAGGTACTTCAATGTTGTATTTCTGTTGTTGTAGATGAAGAGTTTGCCTCAGATGTCATTGATCTGCGGATGAAGGCAGCAGACTTTGATCTCATCAAAGTAATTGGCCGTGGTGCCTTCGGTGAGGTGCAACTAGTCAGACACCAGTCCACACGACATGTCTATGCCATGAAGCTGCTCAGTAAGGTAGAAATGATCAAAAGGTCAGATTCCACATTCTTTTGGGAAGAAAGACACATTATGGCTCATGCAAACTCTGAATGGATACTAAAACTTCACTTTGCTTTCCAAGATCCAAAATATCTGTATATGGTGATGGACTACATGCCTGGGGGTGATCTTGTCAGTCTCATGTCTAACTATGATATACCTGAGAAGTGGGCCAAGTTCTACACAATGGAAATAGTCTTAGCACTAGATGTAATACACGGCATGGGGTTTGTACACCGGGATGTAAAGCCAGACAACATGTTGATAGATAAATATGGTCACTTGAAATTGGCAGATTTCGGCACCTGCATGAGGATGGGGCCCGATGGACTGGTGAGAGCCAGTAATGCGGTAGGCACTCCTGACTACATTTCACCAGAAGTTTTGCAATCACAAAATGGTGAAGGTGTTTATGGTAGGGAGTGTGATTGGTGGGCTGTGGGTATATTTCTCTATGAAATGCTAATAGGTGATCCTCCCTTTTATGCAGATAGCTTAGTAGGTACATACGGGAAAATCATGGACCATAGAAATTCACTGCATTTCCCTGATGATATAGAAATATCAAAAGATGCTAAATCTCTCATTCGAGGTTTACTTACTGACAGAATTAAAAGATTGGGAAAGAACAGTGTTGATGAGATCAAACTGCATCCATTCTTTAACAATGACCAGTGGAGTTTTGATAATTTGCGGGACTCTGTGCCTCCGGTAGTGCCAGAACTGTCCAGTGACGACGACACTAGGAACTTTGATGATATCGACAAGTCAGATGCTTTGGACGAATCCTTCCCAGTGCCAAAAGCATTTGTTGGAAACCATTTACCCTTCGTCGGCTTCACTTATAATGGTGATTATCAATTATGTAGTCGAAAGCTAAAGGCAGCTGATGTCGTTGATACGATTTCCAACAATCACATTAACAATGTCGGTTCTGAAGCGATTCTACAGCTGGAGAAACTTCTAGAAAGGGAAAGGGACGGCCGACGCAAATTAGAAGACAATCAAACCACTCTCTGCGCCCAACTGGACGAGTTCGCGCAGAGGGACTCCAGAAACAAAAAGATGATAGCCGACGCTGACAAAGAAATAGCCCTATTACGTCACGACTTGAAAGAAATACAGCGAAAGGCTGATGTCGAATGTGAAGTTAGAAAGAAAACCGAAGCGAACCTCTTCGATGCCAAGCGTCGCCTTGATGAGGAGCAGAGCAAGAGATCGAAAGAAATATCTAACTTGCAAAACTACAACGATAAATTTAATGCTCTCGAGAAGCAGCTATCGGAGCTGCGGGAGAAACTAAAGCATGAATCGGAAGCCGCGTCCAAGTCGAGAAAGCAGGCGGCCGAGCTGTCTGCTGCGCAAGCTGCCGCCGCGGCCGTTAACGACGGCACCATGGCCAGCCTGCGCGCGCAGCGGGAGGCCCTCGAGAGAGAGAGGTGCTCTCTTACGGAAGAGCTCGGTGCGGTGAAGGCATCCAAACAACGGTCCGATGCAGCCGTGGCCGAGGCGACCAGCCGGCTCAACGCTGCGCACGCTGAGCTGGAGCGCTCCTCCGCCCGTTTGGCGCAGATAATGTCCGATAACCGTCAGCTGACCGAGCGAGTTTCGTCCCTGGAGAAGGAATGTGCTTCCCTGGCGCATGAGCTGCGAGCAGCGCAGCACCTGTATCAACAGGAGGTGCGCGCCCATCAGGACACTCAGCGCTCGCAACTGCTGTCCAAGCAAGAAGCCAACCTGGAACTCGTTAAGGGTAAATATACGTTTGTCTATTTTGTATCTTAGTACCTCTCGAATGAAGCTCATGCTAATTTTCTCCCATAATTTGAGCTACTACAAATTAACCCGAAAAATATACAAACCTTCACTTTTTGCATGCTTCAGGAGCATTGGAAGTAATATTTAAAGGTATAGTTATGTTTGCTATTTTTACCTTCCTTCCTGTCCTTTGTAGAATTCCGAGTTCACCCATGCCATTTTAATTTTATTTTATAGTTAAAAATTGGATTGTAAATATCATTTTTATAGCTTACCATACATTCCTTTTCCCTATAATTATTTTCGTAACTCATTAGTGTATTTGTACGAGGAACTAGCCGTCTGTTGGGCAGTTTGAGACCTCCCTAGTATTTCGTTTGCCTTATGATTTTATGAATGCAGCTAACTTTTCACAATATTTAATGGCGCAGCTCTTCAAAACAAACTGAACGAAGAGAAGGTAGCGAGACAACGCTCCGAGTCCACCTGCCAAGAGAAGGACCGTCAGATGTCCATGCTCAGTGTTGACTACCGGCAGATGCAGCAGCGCTTGCAGAAATTAGAGGGCGAGCATCGGCAAGAAACCGAAAAGGTATCATTCAGCTAACTGCTCTACTATAATAATCTACCAATACTTAGCTTCTTCTGTCGACAGGAAACAAAACTCCGATAATAACTGTTATATTGCGATCTCGACAGCACTGCTGCGCGACACACAGTGCCAGAAATGTGGCGCTGCAGTGCTGCATCCCTTAATCATTTAGGCGTTGTGATTTTAAAATTTTCTTTTAGCTGTAGTAATAATTCCCTTAGCAGGCATCTTTGTATAAGTCTTAAAACGTAAAGAAACATTATTTGGGATAATGACAGAAAGATGACGAGAACTAACATAGTAATGTTATATCCAGGTGATAGGCCTAGCCGCGGCCTTAGAGCAGGAGCGGGCAGCTCGCGCCGCCGTGAGCGGTGAAGTCGGCGCCGCGGAGGCCGCCGCGCGCACCGCTCAGGCAGAGCGAGATGCAAGAGCGCGCGATTTGCACGCCATCCGCACCGCTCTGCACGAGACCTCGGAGAAACTAGCCGCTGCCAGCGCTGAGCGGGACATGCACTACGCTAGGGTGAGTTCTGAAGCTGCTGTATTCTAGAAACTGCAAGAATAACGTGTTGTTTTGTCATACATATTTTAACTAGGTATACTAACTTTAACTTTTAAAATTAACATTTTAAACTTTTGCGATCATAACACAGGATTTAATTAATTCTTACGCTTTAATTACCTTATTTTATTTATTTTCTCGACGTTTCCGCCAAACAACACATCCAAAACGTCGGGAAAATGATTAAGGTATACACGATAAATACCCGTGTATTAGATTCAGTATGTCCTACATATCGTAGTGTTAGGGTGAAATTGACCTCGTATCACCAAAATAGGTGCGGGTTTTGCATGCCTAAACACACCCTCTCCCTTCCAGTGTTCTTTTTACAAAACGATACCTACGAGTATATCTACCATACCTAAAATATTAGAACGGGCTACAATGCTCACTATATTATGTATGACTACATTTACTAATATCAGCATAGTCGACTGTAATTTTGCGTGTGTGTAGGCCGTGAACAACGCTAAAACAGCAGTAAATCCTTAAGCTAATGTAGACGAAACATGCCTGTCAAATCGATCGAGGCATCACGACACGAGCATGGACTAGTATTACTTTTGACATGAACTGGAATAATAAACCACGTTTTAGCCCGGACCGAACCCCGAAAGATAAATCAAACATACTTTTTTATAAAGCCCTGAAAGTGTTACTTTTCGGTAAAATGTGAAAGCTCTAGATTTTCAACGGTATATGTAACTGTGGTTGTTGAAAGGCCGACGAAATAAGTACGGCATTTCGTCGTGAAACAAAGATATCCGTGCCGTGGCCGTGGGTTCGATCCCCACCGAGAACAAATATTTGTGTAGTGAACACAGATGTTTGTTCTCTGTCTGGGTGTTATATTGTATTCCATGTATTTACAAAAAAAAGTATTATATTAGCTATCTGGTTCCCTTGGTCCCAAGCGCTGCTTAATTTAGGGCTAGATAATGCTGTGTGGGTTGTACACAATTTTTATTTTTATTATAACGCTTTTATTAGTTTCACCTGTATGTATGTATGTATGTATGTATGTATGTATGTATGTATGTATGTATGTATGTATGTAACCGACCCCTTTGAGCTCGATTTTGTCTTACTTTGAACGATCAGATTTGATTCAAACTTTGCACACCTGTCAAAGGTCGATGACAATGCAATAATATGAAAAAAAAATGAAAAAAAAATGAAAAGAAATGAAAAAAATAAAATAAAAACCTACTTTGAACGATCAGATTTGATTCAAACTTTGCACACCTGTCAAAGGTCGATGACAATGCAATAATATGAAAAAAAAAAAAATGAAAAGAAATAAAAAAAAAAAAAAACCTACTTTGAACGATCAGATTTGATTCAAACTTTGCACACCTGTCAAAGGTCGATGACAATGCAATAATATGAAAAAAAATATATGAAAAAAAAAACTAAAAAGTAAAAAATAAATTATAGTTTAAAAAACTAAAAAAAAACGCTTTTATACCTAAGTAATTGAACTAAAAAGTTAAAAATAAAACTGTAATAATCAATTGAAAATTTATATTATTGTACAAAAAGCGTGGGGGGCTTGATTTTGATTGTTGTAAATATTTTATCAATAGTTTATTATATCTGAAGTTATTATAAAAAGCACCCCACGCTTTTGTACAATAATATAAATTTTCAATTGATTATTACAGTTTTATTTTTAACTTTTTAGTTCAATTACTTAGGTATAAAAGCGTTTTTTTTTAGTTTTTTAAACTATAATTTATTATTTCGAGTAAACTTACCAATGACTAATCTTACCCACCTCAGTGAACATAACGGACAGCAGGGCAACTACAACGTCATTAATCAGAGATTTGGCTAAATTCTGGCACATATTGTAAAAAGATGGTGTATGTATGTATGTATGTATGTATGTAACCGACCCCTTTGAGCTCGATTTTGTCCTACTTTGAACGATCAGATTTGATTCAAACTTTGCACACCTGTCAAAGGTCGATGACAATGCAATAATATGAAAAAAAAAATAAAAAAAAATGAAAAGAAATAAAAAAAATAAAATAAAAACCTACTTTGAACGATCAGATTTGATTCAAACTTTGCACACCTGTCAAAGGTCAATGACAATGCAATAATATGAAAAAAAAAAAAATGAAAAGAAATAAAAAAAAAAAAAAAACCTATTTTGAACTATCAGATTTGCTTCTAACTTTGCACACCTGTCAAAGGTCGATGACAATGAAATAATATGAAAAAAAAATATATGAAAAAAAAAAACTAAAAAGTAAAAAATAAATTATAGTTTAAAAAACTAAAAAAAAACGCTTTTATAACTAAGTAATTGAACTAAAAAGTTAAAAATAAAACTATAATAATCAATTGAAAATTTATATTATTGTACAAAAAGCGTGGGGGGCTTGATTTTGAATGTTGTAAATATTTTATCAATAGTTTATTATATCTGAAGTTATTATAAAAAGCACCCCACGCTTTTGTATAATAATATAAATTTTCAAATGATTATTATAGTTTTATTTTTAACTTTTTAGTTCAATTACTTAGTTATAAAAGCGTTTTTTTTTAGTTTTTTAAACTATAATTTATTTACATAGCGACTCGCTCGTATGATCTGAACAATTAACAGAAAATGTATTCATGACATTTCTAGGAATATTAACCTTTGACACGCCCGTGTGCGTTTATTAGATATTTATAGTGTTATTCAGGTTTAAGCTAGTTTTGCTTAGACGAACGTTGGCGATAAACCTAAGTCAAAGTTACTTATCAAAACATAGGAAGTAGGTTTTAACAAACATCCATGTTTAAGGTGCAGTGATATAAAAAATGCGGTTTGTTGTGCCATGATTACGAGGTATCTCTCTTTCTAGATCTAGCATGATAAATAGGTACATTATACATATACAGGGCGTCCCACGGTTGTGCAACATGGAGGGAAAGTACCTTGAATATTGTATATGGATCATTTTACTAAAAGAAGACATTATTGAATATAAAAAACAATTCAAAGTGCATTCTTAGTATTTTTTTCTCATTATGAGCATTTGATAAATAAGTAATTGATTAATTTTGTATTAAATATGTTAAAATTCATGGTCTTACTTTTATTTCTGACACTATTTATTTAGCAAAAAATAATCCTTATGATGAAGCCTTTCGATTGGTGTGATAAAGCTACAGGATGATTATTTTTCTGGTGTAAATTGTTCGATTCTCGGTTCAACCGTGTAATTATATAAATATATATGAATGCAGTTTAAATTGTTTTTAAAATTAAAATAATGTCTTCTATCAGTAAAATGTTCTATCTACAATATTCAAGGTATTCCCTCCATGCGGCATATCCGTGGGACGCCCTGTATATTGCATTCTCGTTGGCTCACGAACTTACCAAGCATGAAAAGTATAAATCGCCGACCTTGATATTTATTTTATGACACAAACTTCTAAAGATTCATTCTGTAGATAGAATTATCATATTTGTACAAGCACACAATAAAACATTTCATCGGTTTAGCGTTTTAAAGCTATCATCGTTTAGAAAAGCGTTGTATTATAAAACGAATGTATGATGAAATAATAATAAATATTCTGGACAATTCACACTCAATACTATCTAGCACCACATTAAACAGAGCTTGTTCTATGGAAACCAGTTGATATTATAATGCTTATGTTTTATTTTGTAAACACATACTTAGAACACAATATAACACCCAGACAGAGAACAAACATCTAATTCAATATTTGTTCTGGGTGGGAATCGAACCCATGACCTACAGCGAAGACAGAGCCACAAACTGATCTGAGAGGTCAGTCTTGTATTGTTTTGCGTTGTGCATTGAAAATACGATTGAAAACAGCCACAGCAGATACAATCCCATAAGAGAATTTGACCTATATTGAGAAAGGCTTTTGTCCGAAATTATTTTTATGAAACAACGGGATATTTACCATGATTAAATTTTGATGAGTTGATCCGATATTTCGGCACAGTTGCATGCACCATGATCACGGTTCAACCGTGATAATTTCAAAAGTTATATTGTCCGAAATTGCATCAAATAGGCATAATTGCATCTTATCAAAGATTATTTTGTAATAAGACACTTCTATTTACAATACATTTGTAAACAAATATAACTTGATTACGTAAGTACATGAATAACGGATCAATATACCATGAACTAGCTTTTATAGCACGAAACTAATCGTAAAACACCTGCCTAATGGATTGGCGCCTATTTCCTAGAATGTGTACAGAGATGCTTTGTCTCTAAGTACCTACTTTGATAATATACTTGGAATCTAAAGTGGACTCAATGTCCTATTCTAAATTAAATACCTACCTACTCACAAGCTTCTAGGCAATTTACTAAAATACGTCATGAAAGTTCAAATTACTTCTAAATACTTTAAATTTATACTGTTTTTCCTTATAGTGGGTTTATTGTTTTAGCGTGAGTAATTTTAATTCCCGTAGCCGAACTTTTGATAAAATACGGAAATCAACATACTAAAAATTACAAATCCAAGGCTTTAAAGCTAAATCAATTACAATTTATTGATACCTTATTAATAGATTAAATAAGATAATACCGTAAGAAATCATAAAGCTTTGAAGCTATCACGCGATAAGTGAATACGAATGGTCTGTCGTATTTCCAATTGTTTTGTTTTATTTTTGTTTTGTAAAAGGATCATAAAAAAAAAACAGTAAGAACCAAGTCGTAGTTTGTTGCCTGTTCTTCTAGGTTTGGTCGCGTGGAACTGGCAGACTCACTTAGCTCTAAAGGCCTGCGCACACCTAGGTCGTTGGCGATGGCGATCAGTGAAACGCTGTCAAACTTGGTCATAATTTATGGATTATTGAATCGGAAGATTCGAGGCAAAGTTTCTTCATAAACTGAGACCGTCACGTTACTTCCAATAGTAAATGGTACCATCATTGAGTAGTTATAAAATAACGCACTGCTGGTATAAACCTACCCTGAGCAGGCCTTATGACGTGTCAAAGTGATTCTTGTGATACTTGAATAAATAAATATCTGGCTTTGAATATCATCAGTTATGGTATGTTTTTATTAGAATGCGTCGGCCGGCGCGGTCAGATTGGGCCTTGACAATAGAAGCATGCTTATAAAACACTCCCGTAACGATCTTGACACCCATTAATATACAGGAATGCGTTGTACTTGTTTAATTTCCTGGTCATCTTCAAGTGGGAGTAATGATTGCTGCAGTATAAAATACTACTTTACGTCTATTGTTTATGAGTTTTTTTGGATCTTTATTCTATTCAGTTTCGCGAAATGTTCTTCTCATATCAAGTATGTCGTGCCTATCTATATTAAATAGATAGATAGTTATAGAATTATTTTTGTGAATTAATTTATTGAGGAAAAAGTTGAATTCAATTACCTACTTGAAGTAATAAAACAACGACTAAATAAATTATTATAGAAACATTTTATACATTTGAAAAATTTAATTATGTGTTGAAGAAAAATTATATTTTGATTAATTTATTGGCATCTATTAAAACGATTTAATTAGGCGTTGATGAAAAATTATATTTTGACAAAAATATTGTCATCTATTAGAACGATTATACAATAAAAAAATCAAACTTTTACGAGAATTAATTAGTTTGCACTAGGAGTATTCTAATAAACTAGGAATGTTCTAATATATAGCTCTGGGCTTTATATGTATCCAAATACATTATTCATCGCTATCTTCGAAGAGGTATTGTTGCGAAACCTATAAACCCACATTTACTAATTGTGTTTTGTTTTGATAGCTCCAGAAGATATTGCTCAAATAAAAGCTGGGCGTTCAAACGAAAAGCATTTAATTAAAAACACTTTTTTTAGTAACGCTACTAAAAATACTAACAATGACAAGCACTTTTCGTTTTAGTGCTTTTCAATTTGTTTCATGAAATTGAATCTTATTTTTATCACCGTGCAAGTAAGCATACTGGCTGCACAATCAAAAAGTTAATAAATATGACCTAACCAAATAAAACGACGATAATTTAGATAATAATATTGAAAATATGTAACCTTTTGGATATGTTAAGGTTATAGTTGTCTTTATTTGCCCTACCTGTAATTATTTGAATAAATACATTTTGATTTGATATGATAGTGTAATAGTGTTTTATTCAACAAATAGTGTTATTTCGTAGATGGAAAAATAAGCCCTAAGGTTACACAAATACAAAATTACTTTATTGACATAAACATGGTACAGTAGATGTTATTGAATCTATAGGTTCCCGAACTACACTTAGCGGCACAATTAACCGCCCACCCTTTTAAAGTGGCAAATTTTGATGTTATAGCAGTTGTAAGTTATTGGGCCTAAATAAGTCAAGTGTGAGAGAAATGTAGCGACGAAAAAATTACAAACTATCCACTTAACTTGGTTTTTTTAACGCATAAGTTGTGAATAGGATAAATATCGAACTTCGTCTCATTATCGTTATCGTTGCCATACTGCTTACATTGCTTCAGTGGCATTAAAAGTAAACAATTTGAGTTTGTTTTGGTTTCGTAACTTAAAGTTATGTGTTTGGACATCACAAACATGCCATTTGATGCTAATTCAGTGGCGAGAGCCGTCGCTCTTATCGACGAAGGGTTTAGTCAGCGTTACGTGGCGCGGAAGCTTGGTGTCGCACGTACCACCTTAAGGGATGCAGTGAAACGGTTTAGGGAAACTGGCTCTTATGAGCCAAGACCAGGACAGGGCCGAAAAAGATGCACCTCCGCTCGTGACGACCGATTTCTTGTGACCAATGTTCTAAGAAATCGGTTCACTACAGCTGTTGAGGCACGAAACCAACTTCGTGAGGTTCGCAATGTTCAAGTGAGTGAAAGAACAGTGAAAAGAAGACTAGGAGAGAATGCCCTTGGAGCTTTTCGACCATCTCGAGTGCCACAATTGCTCGTAGGCCACCGGAGAGAAAGACTTCGTTTTTCCCGAAAGCACGCCGAATGGAATATGGAACAATGGAAGAATGTTATGTTTACTGACGAGACAAGAATATGCTTGCACGGTCCTGACGGTCGCCAGCGTGTATACAGACGCAAGAATGAAAGGTTTGCACCATGTACTGTTGTGGAAACAGTAGGTTACCAAGGTGGCTCTATCATGATATGGGGCGGCATTACTTACGAAGCACGCACCGACTTGGTTATCTTCGAAAGAGGTGGAATAAATGCTCAGAGGTATGTAAAAGAAGTGTTGGAACCTCATGTAATGCCATTTGCTCCATTTATTGGCGAAGATTTTTTATCAATGCAGGACAACGCTCGCCCCCACGTTGCTAGAGTTGTTACCGCGTACCTGGATACCGTCGGCATTCGAAAATTAACATGGCCATCCCGGAGCCCAGATTTAAATCCTATTGAACACATATGGGACAATTTAAAAAGACGTGTTCGAAGCCGCAAACCAGCTCCAACCACCATAGATGAATTAAAACAATCCGTGATTGAGGAGAGACGGAACATTCCACAACAACATATCAAAGATGTCATCGACAGCATGCCAAACCGTTTGATGGAAGTCATGAGGGCTAGAGGTGAAAATACGCACTGTTAGAATTCATTTATTCAGCATTTTTTTTATTTTTAAGCCATTTCATCACATTTGTTAATTTACGGTCAAAGTGTTTTTCAGACTTTTTTATAAATAAACGTAATAATTAAAAACAATATTATCTTTCATTTTACTTAAATATACCTACGTTATAAAATAACATTCACAAGTAAGGCCACAATTTGTTTTTTTTAACCAAAATCGAAAAAAATCAAGGTGGGCGGTTAATTGTGCCGCTGAGTAAAGTAAAAACTGTGTTTCAGGAACCAGCATTATGTAAACCACCACTAATATGTAAATCTACTATATAAAAATAAGTCGGGTTTTCCTTCCTGACGGTATAACTCCAGAACGCACAAACCGATTTCCACGGTTTTGCATTCGTTGGAAAGGTCTCGGGCTCCGCGAGGTTTATAGCAAAAAAATTCAGAAAAAAATCAGGACAAACCAAAATTTTAAGTAGATGGTGGATGGTATCTGGTGGCGAAACGGAGTTCGCCGGGTTTGCTAGTAATGTATGTAAATTTTCGTCTGCAGAGCGAGGAGCTTCGTTCTCAGTTGGAGAACGAACAGCACTACTGCCACCTGTACCGCAGCCAGGTGAACGACGCGCGTCAGCAGGTGGAGGACAGCACGCGAGCCGCACGTGACCTGGAGCAGGAGCGGGCCAGTCTACTGCACCAGCTGCAGCTAGCCATCGCGCGAGCTGACTCTGAGGCCATCGCCAGGTACGCAACCATACCATACCCGAGCGAGGGAGGGGAGGGGGCGGTGCCTAGATCATTTTGACATAATTTGTGACGTTAACTTATCAGTGTATTCTGTCTATTCAGTTTCAAAAGGTAGGATGTGATCGTGATACGAATACAAATCAAGTTGAAAATCGACGAACATTTTCATTCCGCCACTATACATCAGATTTTCTAACAACACCTTCAATTCCAGATCCATAGCCGAAGAGACGGTCGGCGAGCTGGAGAAAGAGAAGACGATGAAGGAGCTAGAGATGCGTGACGCGATGTCGCAGCATCGCGCCGAGCTGGACGCGCGCGAGGCGGCATTGGCGGGCTGGCGCGACCGCGATCACGAGAACAGGGCCACTATCGACCTGCAGAGGAAGGTAAACTGCAAGCACTTCAACTGACTTTTTGTTGGTATTGTCTAAGCCTAAGGTATCCAACTGTTAATTTCGGCGTTACGCAATTCCAAACTACGAATTTCCATCTAGTTCCATTCATTCACTAGGTTTGAATTTCGGTGGTGGTAGCGTTGCTTATGTCAGATAGTTCTTCTTCTTCTTCTTAATTAATAGGCATCTGTCCATTTTGGATTAATTTTGCCAGTGTCGAGTATTGAGAAAAAATTACACAAATAAAATAGTTTTTAGTCAAATCAACTAAATAGACAAGTCGGCTCTAATTGGCTTTGAAAACAAATGGTGGTGGCCGGTTTTTTCAAAACTATCAGAAACATTTTCGATCAAATCAAAATACACATCACTAATCCAACTCATTCCAACTGTCAACACTGAGCTAAGACCTCAAGTAATGTTGATTAAATACCACCGAAATTACACAACAGAACTCAAAATAACACGAAAGTGACAGTTGAAGTCTGAGCTAGGTTTCAAATGTTAGAAATGAAGCCGATGTCGATTACGAGTTGACTAAAGTGATCACTCGCTTTAGACAATTAAGGCCCCAGGTTTTTATGAGTGTTCCTTTGAAATAAGTATGTTATTGTTCGTTGTAAGGAGGTGGACGAGTTACGGCGCAGTGGCACGGCGCTGGCGGAGCGCGTGGCGACGCTGTCGAGGCTGCAGGATGACGTCGACCGGCTCAACAAAAAGCTCAACTCTGAGATTATGCTCAAGCAGCAAGCCGTCAACAAGCTCGCTGAAATCATGAACAGGTCAGTGTGCGTTGTATTGTAATGCGGGTCTATCAGTTCTTAAAAGGCCGGCCTTAAGGTGCCGGAGGTAGTCCTCTGGTGTCGCAGGTGTCTATGGGCGACGGTGACTACTTTCCATCAGGTGGCCCGTCTGCTCGTCTGCCTGCTATGGTATAAAAAAAAGGAGTGGACAAGCTGCACCGTTAAACAAAAGTTTTTGCCTACTTACGATGGCTAGGTCTGCTTTACTGTCGATCATGGTTCTCATTAGAATTCAATGCAATGCAAATTGAGTAGCTAACAGTGTTATTTGTAGATTTCTCGATAACTAGTGAATCCAGCAGGGTTATTCGGAAGCGTTTCCAATCGGAAAACTCTGTTTAAGTCGTGTTTGTATATTGGGCTAGCGGACTTACCAACGTATTACCTTTAATTCAATCTTTACACTGTCTTTTTCAGAAAAGACATGAATCCGACCACAACGAAGAACAAAGGCAAGATGTCTGTTCGCAAAGACAAGGATTACCGCAAGCTGCAGCAAGAACTGACGCGTGAGAAGGAAAAGTTCGACCAGCACATATCCAAACTGCAACGAGACTTGCAAGACTGTCAGCAACAGTTGGTGGACGAACAAACTATGAGGTGTCGGCTTGCTATGGAGGTAAAACACACCTTTCAACTTTCTCATGAATATGAGGGTAGTTTAAAACTAAGATCGTCCACATAAGCTTCAAATAAATTGTTGTTGAAAACTCAATCATGCCCCCATTATAGCGGCAACGTTCTATAAATATTTGACAAGGGTTTTAACTGCCTGATTAAAATCTTAAATGACGGTTTAGCGTCCATAATGTGAATAAATCGTATTCGCCTAGAGCTGGTTCATACATAGGTTACATACTGCGTTTTCTAGCAGCGATGCTCTAGTCCTAAAAGTTTAACGTTTATCCTGTTCATAATTTAATAGATGACTAATCCCCAATCAAATATTGGACAGTTGTTTATTTCAAATTACTGCGTGCTTCTTTGAAGGGGCCGGTCTTTAGAGATCTGAGGTTGTGAGAAATTTTCAGTCTGTTTTCTATCGTAATAATCAGTTTTCACAGTCGTAATAAAGTTATTACTATTATGATTTATTCTAATGAAGCGAAAGAGGTGTGTCAAGATCGTAGCAAGTGGAAATTCGTGATCTCTGCCTACCCCCATGGGAATGAGGCGTGATTTTATGTATGTATGTATGTACGTATAACAAAATTGTTAAACCCTTTTGCAGGTGGATAGCAAAGACGTAGAAATCGAGCAGCTAAAAGAGAAACTCGCGGCGCTAACGAGCGAGACAGCATCACAATCCTCCGCCGACGCAGAAGACGGCGAGACGGAACAAACGCTGGAAGGCTGGCTCTCAATCCCGCTCAAACAGAACATCAAAAGACACGGCTGGAAAAGACAATATGTAGTAGTTTCTTCTAAGAAAATTATCTTCTACAATACAGAGAGCGATAAGCAAAATACAACCGATCCGGTGATGATTCTAGATCTGAGGTAAGTTTTTTATTTGAAGACTGGTATTTGGTCTTCTTTTTATGTTATAGGGATATTTACTTCGACAGTTTTGCCTAGCAGGTCACGCACGTTAGAAATTAGTCAAAATATCACAGTCCTGGATCCACCTACTTAGGCATAACACAATGCAATGCTGACGGCAGAAACAAGCATGGTACTTCCCCGTTCGAGCCGTTTACTAAGAGTCCTATTACTAAAAAAGCAGCCAAGTGCGAGTCGGACTCGCCCATGAAGGGTTCCGTAGCATCAATTAACATAATATAAAGGTTTTTGAAGTTCGTCGAAAGGTAAATTGCGGTTTACGATTTATGACGTATAAAAAAAAAACTACTGAGTAGATCTCGTTCAAACCAAATATCGTTGGAAGTTTGCATAGTAATGTACAACATATATTTTTTTTGGATTTATCATTCTCTTATTTTAGAAGTTAGAGGGGGGGGACCAACTTTTTTCCACTTTGGAAGTGTCTCTCGCGCAAACTATTCAGTTTAGAAAAAAATGATATTAGAAACCTCAACATCATTTTTGGAGACCTATCCATAGATACCCCACACGTATGGGTTCGATGAAAAAAAAATTTTTGAGTTTCAGTTTCAAGTATGAGGACCCCCAAAATTTATAGTTTTAGAAAAAAACGATATTAGAAACCTCAACATAATTTTTGAAGACCTATCCATAGATACCCCACACGTATGGGTTCGATGAAAAAAAAAATTTTTAGTTTCAGTTTCAAGTATGGGGACCCCCAAAATTTATAGTTTTTTTTCTATTTTGGTGTAAAAACCTAAATGCGGTTCACAGAATACATCTACTCACCAAGTTTCATCAGTCTAGCTTTTATGGTTTCGGAGAAAAATGGCTGTGACTCGGCCGGACAGACAGACAGACAGACAGACAGACAGACATGACGAATCTATAAGGGTTCCGTTTTTGCCATTTGGCTACGGAACCCTAAAAATGATGAATATGCATTGTTTTATTATGAATTTTTGTCCTTCGGGTCCCACTGCTGGGCAAAGGCCTCCCCCCATTTCCTCCAGACATTGCGATCCTTGGCCATGCTTGTCCAGTCCGTCAGGAAGCCATCAAGCTTGTCTTACTGTCTCCGTTATGGTCTGCCGCGTTGCCTTCTCGCTGGGTCAGGATGCCAATCGGTGGCTATCTTTACCAACAGCTCACCGTTATACGGCAGACATGACCAGCCCAGTTCCACTTCAGCTTTATGCAGCAATTATCATCATCATCAACTTATATCAGTCCACTGCTGGACGTAGGTCTCTCCCAAGACGTGCCACTGAGCCCGGTCTTCGGCTCTTCTCCTTCAGTGCTTGCCAGCTACATTTCGCAGATCGTCGCCCCACCTTGCCGGAGGGCGTCCTACACTACGCTTACCTAAACGCGGTCTCCACTCTAGTATTCGTTTGCTCCAACGATTAATCTACGGCAAACATGACTGGCCCACTGCCACTTTGGCTTACTAATTCTTTGAGCTATGTCGACCACCCCGGTTCTCTGTCGGATAACCTCGTTCCGGATTTTATCCTTCAGAGAGACTCGGAGCATAGCCCTCTCTATAGTTCGCTGAGCGACTTTCAGTTTGTGGACCGACCCTACTGTTAGTGTCTACGTTTCGGCAGCATAGGTCATTACAGGTAGGACGCACTGGTTGAAGACTTTCGTCTACAGACATGCATGCAGCAATGAATATGCATAAATAACGATATTTCATTGTTTGTTACAGCAAAGTGTTCCACGTGCGATCAGTGACGCAAGGCGACGTGATCCGCGCTGACGCGAAAGACATCCCGCGGATATTCCAATTGTTGTATGCCGGCGAGGGTGAAGCGCGACGCCCCGGCGAGACCGACCAGCCTACTGACGGTGCCGACCATACCGGTGATTATTCATTTACACTTTATTCATATTTACTTTATTGTCCTTGTAAAATTGGGTAAAAAAATGAGTGCGTTTTTTGTTAAGGCTTTGAGTGTTATGAGACATAGTAAAATCTGTAGAAATATCGGTACATCAGCCGTGAAAATAGATTGAAAAAAAAAATACAAATAAAAACTGAGAAGTTGTGACAAAAAAATGGGTTAACCAAAATTAAATGTTTGAATGTGCCTTTGTCTACCCTCTGAACTCATTGAGGCTCTGAGTATTAACAACACCAAGAGTGCTGTCGTTGTGTTGCCTACCCTGAAGGAGTTTTTTAAACGTTTATCTTGAAGCTGTTCATGTTGTAGCTATGAGTGTGTAGGTGAGTATCGCGCTCGTTCCAGTTTTAGTTTCGTTCTAGAATAATCGTAGTCTAATGCCTCGATGTATTGCAGGGAACACCGTGGCGCACAAAGGGCACGATCTCGTCAGCATAACGTACCACATCCCGACTGCGTGTGAGGTGTGCACGCGACCCTTGTGGAACATGTTCCGACCTCCGCACGCGTACGAGTGTCGCCGTAAGTTACATTTATTTAACTTTCCTCCACTGGCCTCTCAGCTCAGTTGGTAGTAGCTCTGCCTTCTGCGCCGTAGGCCATGGGTTCGATCCCCACTCTGAACAAATATTTTAACACAAATGCCTGGGTGTTATATTGTATGTTTAATACCTATGTATTTACAAAAAAAAGTTATAAGTATTATATCAGGTGTGTGTATATATAATGTGTGTGTGTGCATGTGTGTATATATAATCTGGTTCCCATAGTACAAGTACTCCTTAATTTGAGGCTAGATAGTCCACAATATTTATTTATTCCGAGCTAGTTTTGAATAGAAGCGTAATTGGCAGGATGTCGCATGAAGATCCACGCGGAGCACATCAACGAAGGCGAAGGCGTGGCGGCGTGTAAGCTGCACGCGGACCGAGCGCGGGAACTGCTGCTGCTAGCGCCCGCCGCGCCCGACCAGCGGCGCTGGGTGGCGAGGCTGGCGCGCCGAGTGCAGCGCTACGGATACCGCGCCGCGCATCACACTAACCATGACCACACCAAGCTCTCGCCCAGGTATACTACACTCACACGCAACTATTGAACGGACCGAGCGCGGGAACTGCTGCTGCTAGCGCCCGCCGCGCCCGACCAGCGGCGCTGGGTGGCGAGGCTGGCGCGCCGAGTGCAGCGCTACGGATACCGCGCCGCGCATCACACTAACCATGACCACACCAAGCTCTCGCCCAGGTATACTACACTCACACGCAACTATTGAACGGACCGAGCGCGGGAACTGCTGCTGCTAGCGCCCGCCGCGCCCGACCAGCGGCGCTGGGTGGCGAGGCTGGCGCGCCGAGTGCAGCGCTACGGATACCGCGCCGCGCATCACACTAACCATGACCACACCAAGCTCTCGCCCAGGTATACTACACTCACACGCAACTATTGAACGGACCGAGCGCGGGAACTGCTGCTGCTAGCGCCCGCCGCGCCCGACCAGCGGCGCTGGGTGGCGAGGCTGGCGCGCCGAGTGCAGCGCTACGGATACCGCGCCGCGCATCACACTAACCATGACCACACCAAGCTCTCGCCCAGGTATACTACACTCACACGCAACTATTGAACGGACCGAGCGCGGGAACTGCTGCTGCTAGCGCCCGCCGCGCCCGACCAGCGGCGCTGGGTGGCGAGGCTGGCGCGCCGAGTGCAGCGCTACGGATACCGCGCCGCGCATCACACTAACCATGACCACACCAAGCTCTCGCCCAGGTATACTACACTCACACGCAACTATTGAACGGACCGAGCGCGGGAACTGCTGCTGCTAGCGCCCGCCGCGCCCGACCAGCGGCGCTGGGTGGCGAGGCTGGCGCGCCGAGTGCAGCGCTACGGATACCGCGCCGCGCATCACACTAACCATGACCACACCAAGCTCTCGCCCAGGTATACTACACTCACACGCAACTATTGAACGGACCGAGCGCGGGAACTGCTGCTGCTAGCGCCCGCCGCGCCCGACCAGCGGCGCTGGGTGGCGAGGCTGGCGCGCCGAGTGCAGCGCTACGGATACCGCGCCGCGCATCACACTAACCATGACCACACCAAGCTCTCGCCCAGGTATACTACACTCACACGCAACTATTGAACGGACCGAGCGCGGGAACTGCTGCTGCTAGCGCCCGCCGCGCCCGACCAGCGGCGCTGGGTGGCGAGGCTGGCGCGCCGAGTGCAGCGCTACGGATACCGCGCCGCGCATCACACTAACCATGACCACACCAAGCTCTCGCCCAGGTATACTACACTCACACGCAACTATTGAACGGACCGAGCGCGGGAACTGCTGCTGCTAGCGCCCGCCGCGCCCGACCAGCGGCGCTGGGTGGCGAGGCTGGCGCGCCGAGTGCAGCGCTACGGATACCGCGCCGCGCATCACACTAACCATGACCACACCAAGCTCTCGCCCAGGTATACTACACTCACACGCAACTATTGAACGGACCGAGCGCGGGAACTGCTGCTGCTAGCGCCCGCCGCGCCCGACCAGCGGCGCTGGGTGGCGAGGCTGGCGCGCCGAGTGCAGCGCTACGGATACCGCGCCGCGCATCACACTAACCATGACCACACCAAGCTCTCGCCCAGGTATACTACACTCACACGCAACTATTGAACGGACCGAGCGCGGGAACTGCTGCTGCTAGCGCCCGCCGCGCCCGACCAGCGGCGCTGGGTGGCGAGGCTGGCGCGCCGAGTGCAGCGCTACGGATACCGCGCCGCGCATCACACTAACCATGACCACACCAAGCTCTCGCCCAGGTATACTACACTCACACGCAACTATTGAACGGACCGAGCGCGGGAACTGCTGCTGCTAGCGCCCGCCGCGCCCGACCAGCGGCGCTGGGTGGCGAGGCTGGCGCGCCGAGTGCAGCGCTACGGATACCGCGCCGCGCATCACACTAACCATGACCACACCAAGCTCTCGCCCAGGTATACTACACTCACACGCAACTATTGAACGGACCGAGCGCGGGAACTGCTGAAACAGTTGGGCTATGTGCATACCGCTACAGATCTAGAGATAGCCTAGACTAAAATCTAGGCTTTGTTTTGGTTATGTCATATACTTTAATATGTGCAATCCATTACCGCTTAAGACACCTTCTGTATTGTTTGTTTTAACATAAGTGTGTGATTGAATAAAATAAATAATTATCTGATGTCACCCTGGTATAGTGAACTCCTACTTTAGTATAGTCAACTCTTACAAAGAGTGAACTCTCTGCCAGTAGGTTCCCGACATAGACAATTATCTTCCGCGAATAACAGTGTTTGTATGATTCCAGGGACTCGATGCGATCGAACCTGAAGTCGTCGTACATGAATGCCTCTCTGCGCAGCTCCACGCTGCCTGCCAACGCCTCGCTGCCGCGCCAGTGACGCAGGTAACCCGCGCCCAAGCTCCCGGTACTACGGTCTATTGTAGCGAACCACTCACAGAATACAGAATACAGTAGAAAGGCGATCATGCGCTGTTTGGATGAGAGCCAATGTCGCCAGTTTTACTTTTCCACTATTATATTTAAAATATCACTAAATATGAGGATTCTAAGTAAAAAGAAGGAAGATAAGAAAGTATTTCTATGTTTTATCTTGTCGCTTAACTTGTTCGGAAAGTAATTCTTGCGCTGCTGCATGGCATTTTTCACTTTACGACTCCCGAAAAAACCGTTGATTTGTATGGAGAAAGGAGCATGCTCATGTATTTTGACGACACTTTTCCGGCCACATGGCCGTCCTACTTTGTTCTGTGGTACCACTCCACTCTACTCCACTTCATACGATCCGCTTTAGTGCCACCAACTTCAATGAGAGGAAGCATTGACTACATTTCGTTTCGCTACGCAGTTTATGTAGTTACTTTGGGTTTCATGGCATCTCGATGGAACGAAGTTGGCAGCACTATACCAGCTTATTTCATCCTACATCGGTTTTGAACTTTTAAATTAACATTTTTGAACGCTTTATTCTATACGTTCTAGAATATAACTTGTTTCTACAATTAATTACCAATTAATCGTTGTACTTTTGATAGATAAGTACATGTGATGTCCATAGAATTTAGTCAGTACAACATTTATATCTCGATCTGTCGTTTGAAACCTATAATTCTGAATCTATACAATTTTGTAACTATTTTGATTGTATAATATAGCTAGTCGTTAATGTAAATTTAAATGTGTTTTGTCCAAATTTCGATTCCAAATGCAGCTAATGCTGTTGTTATGTTCGAAATTATGAATATTTTTTTGTACTTATTGAAGCAATTTTAGAATTAATTAAGTCCGTGTAGTCCAATGGAATTGACTAACTGTTTAGGTTTACGAGAAATATAATTTTACATGACTAGAGTAGTGACCTCTGGCTTATGGAGCAGGTGCTATAAAGGTAATAACAAAATCATTATGAAACTGTATGCCTAACCAGTGGAAATGAAATACTGAATATTCCTGTAAATATATAGATAGAAGAGTTGATATTATAGCAGCCGACATGGAAGTTGAACTTTGAAAGCTTGACGTTTCACTTGCGCAATGTCTGAGTTCTGAGTACGTCGAAGTTCTGAGTATTTTCCGAATTTGACTAGCTTCAAAGAGTTCTACTGCCATACCGACCACTGTACAACTAACAAAAAGTAAATTAAACCTATGGCGTGCACTAAAGATTCGAAGTACATAAACATATTTTGTTTTTGTGTGGCTACTAAATTGTGTAATATGCGTCAGTCATGAATTGCAATTTATGAAATTTTAATTATTAAAAAAACTGGCCGTGTATTTGTAAATGAAAATAACACAATATTGTAAGTGAAATGAACCGAACAATGGGCACAATACCTCTTTATTTAAAATTCAGTTTTCATAAAATAAACACTCAATTATATGGAATTCACATAGATACCAAAATGAAAACATACAGGCGCATTCTGTGGAGTATGAGACTGTAAAATATGGCCCAGAGTATGGTTATTACTTTTGTTTGTAGATTTTTCTACCACTTGTTATCGAGTCATTTTCACCATTTTAATACGAATGATAGTGTTAGTAATAGTATTGTGATATTAAATTCAAACAGGAATTGAAATAAGATGCACTTATATTTGCTTAGATTTACCACTGTGCATGAACCATAAGGGTACAAACAGAAATTCGTCTCTCAATCACTTTCTCTATATCAAATAAATAAGTTAGCTTTTCGTGAAGTTTTCAAATAATAATAATGCACCTTTTTAACTAATAGAATAGTGATCACTCGTCATTTGCTTGTATTTTCAAACTAACGAATAGACAGTGCCATAGTGTGTTATGTTTTCTAACGTATAGTATACATTACCAACTTAAACTTATTGCTCAAATGATTTTCTGATAAAAAAAGACCTATGAACGGGCTTCCTGATTCACGCAATCAATTTGTAGTTTAATAATAAAATTATTGAATGAGCTTATGTAGGGATTCGAGTTATATCTAATTCTGTAGTACGAAGACATTAATTATCCGAATATTGAGTATCGTAGAGAAATAGCAGATCTTGCGTCAACTGTTGTTTGAGCTGCGATCACACACAGACAACTAAAAATAGTAGTCTGGACCGCTCACTCGGTACTTAGCTTAGCTTGTAAAAAACCAATGGTCACATTGTTAAAATATGGAACGCTTAAGCCTAAAAATTAAACTAGCTACACTGATCCCACTTTGGCCTTAAAATGTTATTGTAAATTAGTATAATGTACAAAAGTCTTGTTAGTGATTTTGAAGTACAAAGTTTGTGTCGGGAGAGTTCAAAATGCGCAAAGGATGCAAGGGCGCTTGCTACCAGCATTGCTCTGTTACGTCAATTGACGGCTTGTGATACAATTAAATCAGAGACCTTTTAAAGCTTCGAGTACCTAGTATGAAATGGAGGTAAGGCGGCATTCAATAGAATAAATAATTTGCTATATTTATTTAGCTATGGCAGAACGTAATAGGTGTTGGAGCAGGTCGATATATTTATTAGAGATGGTCGGTGGTTGTGGTGGGGGGTAAAGCAGACCACAGCTGTGATAGAAGTCTTGTGTAAGGTGACACCCGTGGTGCTAAACGGAATCAGGCCTCCGACGCATTATTGTTACTCGTAATTCTTGTTGAATATTAATTGCTGTTTATCGATTAAACTTTGTTTACATTCCTGCAATGAAAGCTATGTTGAGTTTTGTTGAATTATGTTAGTTTTACTTCGACCTGGACATACTTTGTGCTTGACCCGTTACGCCGGCGCAGACAAGGCAGATGATAGATGGCTGATATTTCTTATTATTTTGCTATGTTGCCTGTTTAAATGCTGCGGTGATAATTATTTAGCGTTATTTATGTTGGTTGTCGATCGTCTGTCGCCTGCGCCAGGCATTAATGCTTTTCTAGATGTAAGTTCGATAAAACTCTACGAACTGAAATGCGAATTATTAAATTAACGTACTTAAGTTTTCGCGTCATCGTAGTTTTACTAATTATTTTTTGAAATGCATTTTTTATATAAATTTTATTAGGGCAGCTATTGCATTTTTATTTTATCTCATTCCATAATGTGTCGTAGTAATTTTTTTATGTATTTCATGCGTTTTGATATGGTTATTGCCAAAGAAATTTTGAAATGTCAGAATTAACAAAACATTTGTAATTTGGAAATTTCAAAGTCGTATGTTATTTTTTCATGCTTATAACTAATGTTAATACTTTTAAATAATATTGTTACTGATTGTGCATAATTTTTATAAAGCTGGTTTTATAAATATTGACATTTCTTGGGAGTATTTTTCGCGTTTATTGCCGGAAGGCCGACTAGAAATACTCCCCAATTGTCCAGTGTATTACATTATAATAAATCAATGTTAAACCATAATGTAAAGTATTTATTAATGATTTTCATCTATCATTTTATTTATCTCGCTATAATTAGAAGTTCCTAACTAGCTAGCTTCTCAAATAATTAAAACTAAAGTAGCTTCTCGCTAATACGTTATTTAATCGAGAACAAGATCATTTAATATTTTGTATTATTGTTATAATATTATTGAATCTATAGATATCGCGATCTTTATTAGGTAGTTTTGTATCGGTGTGTGTGCGTGTGACAAGAGATGTACGTAGTTGTCTGCACGTGTGACGTCACGCACGCGTATGTATGTAGTCGTGCTGAATACCTGTACGTGCCTTGGCCTCGGCCCTCATATCAAGTAGGCATATGTATCAATAGCTGTTTTATTGTACATATATCATTCAATATTCTATTGAGTTTTATAAGTAAAATGTATATTGTATAAAGTAATTGATTTTATCATTAAATAACGCCTAGTTAATAAGGGCTAAATTTGTGAAAAAATAAACAGGTAAAAAAATAACTAATTGTTTTATTTATCATTCCAAATGTTAAAACTACATGTACAGTTGTGCGTTAATTCACCTTCAATACAGTCCGCTGCGACATTTACTTGAAATTTAACAATTTTATACATTCTAGTGCAGCCGACTGTACCTTTGATATTACACAGCGTGTGGTGTTTGTTAACATATTATTTCAACACTTTAAAATCTTACAAAAATAATAACGGGGCATAGACTATGTGGGTGTTATTAATAATCCTGGTGTAGCGTTGGACTAGTTAATCCGTGTTTTGTCTCTTGCATTGACATGCAATTGTCAACTCGAGCAAATGTGACAAAACACGGATTAACTAGTCCAACGCTACGCCAGGATTATTAATAACACCCTGTATGTTTCTAGTCGTTTTATTGAAAGCTTCTTCAAAATATTTTGTGAAGCACCAGAATCATAAAAAAAAACAAAAATATTAAAATTTGATAAATGCTTAATTTTGTATCACTTATTTTCAGTGCAAATTATGTGTAAAATAGTGAGAACAACCTTATTGTAGGCAAGTTTTAATCAACATCACTATTAATAATTATAATTTAAACAATCATATTAATTCTTCATCTTAAAATCTGTATTTTAATAAGATTCTAATGATAATAGTAATAAATTATTACCAGTAATACTATTCCAGGGCTCTACTCAACAAATCAACAAGAGAGATATGTAGATAGATTTTTTTAACTGCATGGCAACAACTTTCTCGTCGTTTTAGTTTAGGTGTAGACATATACCCTCTAGAAGGTATACCTACCAAGATAAGAAAATAAAAAATCCATGCAGCAAGAGTTTTTTGGAGAGACAATAATGTACACCACGTTATTACGATGCCAGTTAAGCCTCATGTACACTAGCAATTCAATCGTTGATTTTAGCTTTTTTGTTCTGGCACTGGAACTCAAATTGTTGAGGCCTATTAACCTACCATGATGATAGTGGAAAAAAGTGGGTGTACATTAACTGGGCGTACATTAACTGCACCCGTCTTTTGAAGTTTTCTAAGGTAGACTCAAAAAAGACCGACGGATTTCTTGAGTTCCTTTTGTTTCCAACCGGACAGGGCGCGGAACTCGTTGTAAGACACACTGAATGTTGATACGAAGTCGTCGTGAGTCAGATACAGCTGAAATTAAAAATAAGTTGACGTATTTGTTTTGGATTTGTTGCATTTTCACGTGTCACTGAGTTAGGTAAAAAAATATTTATTGGACAAAAAAAAGGATATAAGTAGACAAACTTAATGCTAATTTGCATTTTGTTCCAGTATCTTTTGAGACTTCTGAGACAATAGTAGAAGAAAACTTATTTGTATTTAAGATCTTTCATGAAAAACTCAACCTCAATATTGTGAAGGCTAATACTTTTTTGCAGAATTAATAAAGTTCTTTTTTACCTCCTTTATAAGTGGGTCCACATCAGGTGGTAGGTGCTCCTTGGGTCCTCTGAGTACAGAGAGCGGGTACTTCTCGTATTGATCGAAGCGATTTGCGGTGTTGCCGCTCTGCAGCGCGCTGTTGCCGCCTTGCACGATCGCCTTCCCTTCTAGTGCGCTGATAATGGCGCTGAAGGATTTGTGACCCTGGATAAATATTAACTTTGTAGAAGATATTTTTTTTGTCGACTGCGTTCTGAACACGACCAGTAGTTTAAAGCTTTGTGTTCCGGATTGTGTCCTACTGATGGGCAAGTCTCCCAAAAATCTCCCACTTATCCTGTTCTTTCAAGACCTGTAATGATCTAAAACCGCCTCCATCGCTATCTTTATACCCCCTTACAAGCAGAGGCGTCTCTAGCCCATGTAGCGCCCGTGTGCAAACATTACCCAAGCGCCCCCAAGTAAGCGCGCGTTCAAAATGGAATGGATACAAAGTACAAGTAACAGCACATCAAGTTACCACAAACTGTCAAATTTCCCCAATGGGTAATTAACTCTATTGTTTGGAGATTTTTAGGAAGAAATTTTTTGTTGAGTTGAGCTCCGTAGCGGTCCTAGGGGGCGCCGATCGCAGAACGGAGCGCTTTTTACGTTGTTCATTGAAATGCGGCGCCCGGTTAACGCGCTCGCCAAGTTGAGCTCCGTAGAGGTCCCAGGGGGCGCCGAACGCAGAGCGGAGCGCTTTTTACGTTGGTCATTGAAAGTGCGGCGCCCGGTAACGCGCCCGCCAAGTTGAGCTCCGTAGCGGTCCTAGGGGGCGCCGAACACAGAGCGGAGTGCTTTTTACGTTGGTCATTGAAAGTGCGGCGTCCGGTCAACGCGCCTGCTGAGTGGCCGAGCGCCGATGGCGGCGCTCGGCGCCCCCTAGGACCGCTGCGCCCGTGTGCACCGCACACCCTGCACAATAGGTAAAGACGCCGCTGCTTACAAGCAATTTCAAAAGTTAATCAGTGCTAAGCAACTGCCATCTCTTACCACTGGGTGTGACAGTGACAGGGTGACCACAAACAGTGTCAGGGCTAACTTTGAGCACTGTGACACACTTATATTAATAACGCTTATAATTAAGAGCAATGTTTATTTTTCATTAAAATTACAAGGATATTTATTACTTTCTTTCTTTCGATTATTACTTTCTACAAAAGGAAAGCCTTCGTCTCCGCGTCAGTTCTACGCCACCAAGAAACCCATTGGCTCCATATGGAGTTAGGAATTTTTCTATTTCTAGACAAAAAATAAGTTGGAACGATATGATTACCTTCCACATGGAGTGTTTCCAGTGCGGGAAGAAGCCGGTGAAATGCGGCGGCTCCCGGCCTTGGCTGATGGTGATTATTGGCGTCTCGGGATCGCGCGCCGCCGGGTCTGGAAACGAAATATAGGTAGGTATTTCAGTATTTTTTAGCTAGTGTAAAGCACAAACCAATGGGGTGTTTAGGAGTTGTAGAAATATAATGCCTTTATCTTCATAATTTAGCTTTCTGGAGGATGATACAACAACAAACTCAGCTAGGTACCAAATAACTTGTTTGTTTGCACCAAAGCTACAGGTTCGCACAGTGTGCGCGGGGAGAGACGACGGGCCATGTGATATCGAAATGCTACAGGTGGCCCGATTTTTGTGGATAAAAGTACACATGGAATACGTAATGCTTTTAGTAGATGGCAGCAAGAACGTTTGCCCCTTTTTGAATCCATGGAGAATGACATAATATAAGAAAAATAACTGTCAAATTTACGGGCATCAGTCGGTTGCACACACGCGCTGTTGCTCTATGGAGCTATCATAAAGTGAGCAAACGGCAGTTTTTCTCCCCATTGTAGCGGGTAAGACAGTACTGAGTGAACGACACATCTCCGGCGCCAGCTCGTACTGAGTGAACGACACTATCTCCGGCGCCAGCTCGTACTGAGTGAACGACACTATCCCCCGCAGTGCACCTGCATACATTACCTTGCGCGAGGTATGCGGCGGCGAGTGCGCGCGGCTCGTCCTTGGCGCGCGGGCAGCAGTGCGCGCCGAGCCACACGTACACGGCGCCGTGCGCGTCCACCGCACACGCCATCTCCGGCGCCAGCTCGTACTGAGTGAACGACACTATCTCCTCGACTGCAAACCAGAAAATTTATTTTTCTGAGGGTAGTTTAATTTTTTTCTTTTAGGCTTTCCTATTATTCGCACCAATAGAGAAAAATTTTTTTTTCGAAAAACGATCTTATGAATGTTTATTACATTAGTGTATCGCATTTTATCCCTCTTCCCAGGTATCACACAAGCTTACACAAGCTAAAAAAGCCACCTGCTCAGAATCTTAAAGATTCTATGGCATCTAGTGCGATCCCCATTCCAATCTTCGAAATAGCAAAATTTGAGTTTCGCTTTCATCGAGCCATCAACCAGCTTCAAAAGGCACAAAATGCCATCTGAATGTTGGACACAAGTGCCCACCATTAAGCAAAAAAATCTGTTAAAAGGTGTGCAGGGAAACTTACAAGAGTACTGTCCAGGAGGGCCAAGCGCGGCGTAGAACAGACGTGCTGGTAATGGACGCTCCACTTCCTTGAGTGGCGCGGCTATCAGCAGACATCGTCTGTCACCCAGAGCCGTCCAGAAGTCTGGCTTCTCTTTGCCTGAAATCAGTTTGGAAATCTGATAGTGCTTTATCCTGGTATATTCAGGGGCCATTGTAGCATAGTCGCCATTGTACTGGATTCCTGTTATCTTACCCATTAACCAAAACCTTGCTGGCACCTCGCTTTGACACTTTACGGTCTATGTCATCATGTACTTCATGGAATACTCGACACAATGCTTCGTCGCACCATGGGGCTAATTCTCGGGCCGATCTCGATCATTTTGCAATTTTATATTTATTGCTTCTTTTCGAAGAGAGAATGAATGATTTCCTTGAGTAATTCATCGACGACCTCATCGTAGAAGCCTCGACAGCTACGATATACGGAAAACGTAAAATAAAGCGGGGTTGTGCAATGCCAATGTGTATTTAAAGGCATTGAAAATCACGGTCTGTCCGAGAATTAGGCCCCATGTGAGCCCCTTCTGGTGCGACGTAACAGGAGCCCGCTCCGCCTCTTCCTCACCTCGCATTTCCACCCCACGAGAAACTATTCCTTGTTCCTTCTCTCTCGCATTCACACCTACGCTATCTGTCCCACGTACCTTGCATAACGAGAGTATGTTCCGCCGCCGCCATATTCTTAGCCACTTCCCGTTCGTCTCCGGTCGCAGTAGCCGCGCACCACACCCAGACTCTTGCCCCTTCTCGTATGACGTAGCAGGAGCCCGCTCCGCCCCCCTCGCCCCGCACTTCCACCCCGCGAGCCTCGCGTGCGTACTGTCCTGATACACGGATCAGAGCCCGAGATGGAGGGATCACACGACGACCACTGGCTGGAAAGGAATTTTAAATTAGGAACAGAAATTCGATTGATGGTCTACCCTGTTTTTTACTGATAAAATGCAGGAACTCACGATCAAAATCAGCAGCTCTGCCAATGTAAGTGATCATTCTGCCTTTGAAAATCTGAAGGAAATGCGCCGGTTCCTTCCCTTGGTATACCCACGCCTGCAATAATAAATTGTAAGTATTCTCAATTCATGGCGTTTTTACATTGCAAGTAGAGCTACCTACCAGACTTGGCTGGTTGGACTTACTTGAACAGGAAGACGTCCCAGTTTCGTGTAAAGGTCTTTGGCCTCTTTAGCACCCAAATTCCTCAGTTCATTTGGCGAAGAGCCACCCTGCAAATACAGATATCATTAAATTCTACGAAACCGAATGGATTAACTAATGATACAATAGGTGCAAAAGACTTACCATCCAATAATACAGAACAGTCTGGTCTCCAATAGGCGCATGATAAGTGTAAAGCACGATATAGCAGTCCCCGTTATAGAAGGCAGCTGCTTGTGGGCGCTCCACTTCAACTAGAGGCGCTCCGGGCTCGTTCTCCGAACGAACGCGCCATACTCGTAGGGCTCCGGAACCGTCATCTGGTAGTTGAGCCTGAAGATATAACGTCAAGATTCTTAAAAAGAAGTGGAAATAAAAATAAAACACCATCATTGTCATAAAAATAAAATAAAATAAAACAAACAAACAATTTGCTCATAGTTGCAGCAACTGATCGCAGATAAAACTTAGAAAAAAAAATATGATCATTAAAATGAAGCAAGAAACCTTTGAGAGATCGCAACTTATACCTTTCACAATAGTCCAAAGATAAATTTCAAGGCTGACGCGAAGAACGGAAAACTACTCGTGCAAGGGATCATTATCTATCGTAAGGCAATAATTCAGCATAGTTATCTGGATAATGTCTACCTCAGCAGCGAGCCAAGCATTGGTGGCCAAGCTGACAGCGTCCAACTTGGTAGTAGCAGAGCGAGCAGCGCGCACTCTGACGTCACGGCGCGCGTCACACCAGCGCCACCCGTGGAACAGCGCTGCAAACTCCAACGGTTCATGGCCCGCTGCGGTCACGGCCACCGGTCCCACGTGCCGCTTAGCGCGAGCGAGTCCGCGGGCGGCTGCTAGTGCACCTCGCGACGCAGACACGCTGGCATTCTCTCCAACCCAGGCCCAAACGCCACGGCTTCCGCTTTCTACGATGTATACACCCTGAGAAAAACGAAGAAGTTATAACATATACCTACCTACCCACATATGAGAAGGGAGAAGGGATATCCTTCAAAATAATAGACAAACATTTGAACACTCACATCATCAGCCAAGTCGTTTCTAAACAACGGTGCTCGCTTCACCTCCTCAAGTCGGGCAGCTGGTCGTTGCGATGGAATCGTGATGACTGAAACACGTGGTGGTTGTGTTGCCCTGTAATTTTATGATAGCAAATGTAACACCACGATTCTTATTTTTGCGGGTACCTACCTAACCGAATGATTCCTAGGTCATAGAGTGCCAATAGACACGCTACGCAGAATTGAATGTTTTGTTTGACACGACTTTCAAGGCTGACCTGTACAATCTCGCCAGGCGCGGAGGATCGGGCGTGGCTGCGACGGGTCTCACAGATCTCGCGCGTGGCTCCAGCAGTGCGTCGAGCAAGGCTCTATCGTTGGACGGCAGAGTCTGTTCATACCCATCGTGGGCTATGGCGATTCGCCGAGCCGTCATACCTTTATCGGCTCCACGCGCCATGCGGTATGCAAACTAAAAGAAAAAAGCTTTTTGTCATGACATACCTAACACATCAACATACTCTCAGTTACAAGAAGTCAAGAGCACCAGGATACCGTGTAAGATCAGAATTTATTCACAAGAAACCTTTTGCAGTGTAGAACTTCTGTATAACAATAGTTACGTAACGTAACAAGGTGTTCTAAATTTCGTGCAGCAACACCGTCACCAATTCAAGCACAATAGCTTAATTTCACGGCATTTTTAAATGGCTATCATTTTACAATCTTAACAGGTCAAGTGCTGGGTGGGCCTTGACACGAGATCACCTAAGAACCTAGAAATTGTTATTATTTCGTACTCTGTCATTACTCTTCAACCCAGCAGACATTGCTTGCGAAGTCGATTACAATATGAAGAATAAGCACATATTAGAATCTTTCGTCGCATTCGCATCGTCAGGAAAAAAATTGTGAACTTTAGAGTGATATGTATGACAGTTACTTTGGCTCCAAATATCTTCTCCACGAGATTAGCCGCTCGTCCGAGCCACAGCACCAGCAACGAAGAAGTATCCAACACAAATACTCCATCAGCGGCCAGCTGGGACCATGAGACAGGCTCCAGTTGGATTAGGACCGGTCGACGACCTCGAACGCGGTATAAGCGGGCTCCGCCGTTCAAGTTGTGTGATCCATTGAGAAGAATCCTGTCAAAGATAATTTGGCAGAACTAGTAAATAAAGTCTTCATTAATTCAGGCCGGTATCTATACAAAATTTGTCTTCAAACGTCATGTATCCTGGTATGTCAGTGACTGATGTTACCTGATGCCATCTCTAAAGTAAGACAGCAGTCTCGGCGTCTCCTTAGTGGCTGTTTCGCGATGTATGACCACTGGCGCTCCCAGATAGGAAGCCAGCTGAGTGCCTCGGCGTAGGGCTAATGCGGCTAGGTTCCCGCTGCGTTCCCCTGCCCAAGCGTGGATGTGGCGCTCTGAGCATTCTCCATTCTCCTTTATTTCACGACGCTGGCAAACAAAATCACACACTTTTAGCAGCGTTTTAGGGCGATAAAAAATGATTGATCCACATATGTGTTAAAAGAACGATGGAGTGGATTAAACATAAAAGCACTCACAATAACATCAGGTCCTGCTGGTTGACCAGGGAGCGAAGATGAGTACACCAGGTACGCCTCGCCATCGTAAAATGTACCATAGTGTGTGCGAGGCAATAGTTCAGTGCTGGACTCCTGCAAACAAAATACATATAAGTAAAAAAAACTGTTTTACCACGATCAGACACAGCACGAAAATGTTTAGGTTCCTTACCTACTGCAACGCCGAATATCAATTGTTCCGAATTACAAACATTGTTTTGACCTACTCGTTGATTACAATACAGTTAATCAAACCGAGGTCGATGATCCTCGATTCTTTGAAAAAATAAATAGAAATCGGTATCATAGCTACCATCTATCTTTTCATCGAGGCGGAGGCGGCGCGACGCTCGCCCGCGCCCGCTTGCGCGAGCGGATCGAATCTACCGTTATTGCGATCAAATAAGCTGTGCCAAACTAAACGAGATAATTATAGCCTCCTTTTATTTGTTTCAAAAAAAGTGCAACGGAAACTCGATTATTAAAGCTAACTTTCCGCTCCATTTCTGTTAAAATGTAATCAAAATGTAACTTCTATTACGGTAGCTTCTTCATCTACACTGTAGATGAAGAAGCTACCCTAATAGAGGTTATTAGTAGTAGATTCTACAATATGTACATACCTACCTGCACCTAACCTAGTTGCTTAGTGTATGTACCTACACTAGGGATTACCTATCGAAATGTACTAGGTGCTTAACAATCTATGTTGGTATTTCCTTGAAGCGAATACTATTCCGAGAAGTCCGATTACCTACCGTTTCCAAAGTTGAATGAAAAACTGACTAGGTAAGCCAGACTGAGCAGCGGTTTACGGTTGAGGAGATTGTTCCCGCATGCTCATCTCATCACACATACAAACATGCATCACAATTACACAGGCATGCAGAATAGATGCATCATGTTATTGCAGGGCTGTAGCTGTGAATGGGTATTATGAATTCAGAAGGAACTTATTATGCGCGGATTGAGCAAACCTTTTATTATGAAGTAGGTCACTAGACTTAACTTCAAAACTCAAGTCCGGATGAAAAAAAAGATTCCTATCATACTTTGAAACAATATAAAGTTGTGTAAACTATGCAGACAAGACAAATCGTGTGCAAAAGGTTATGCAAAATGAACTCAAATCATGAGAACGATTGCTACTAAATAATGATAGCAGCCCAGGCATTTCAAAATATGATTCTCCTAACGAATAGTTTGCATTGCACATTAGATAATTATGTAAGAGCCAAGGGTACAGGTTTATTTTACGAGTTAATAAACATTTTTAAGTAAGAAAATTTGACTAGATTTAGATAAATTGCTGAACCTCAGCAATGTTCACCAATTACTTTTTTTCAGCTCTGTGGTTCCCTACGATTTATATAATTACATTCAATCTTCAAAAATGTTGGAACGTGCGAATGAGAAGTTTTTTTTTTATAAATATTTTATAACTTTTTGTTACTTGCTTACTTTTGGAAATAATATTAATATTAAATATTGTAGACAATTCACACAACACTACCCAGCCCCAAACTAAGCAGAGCTTGTAATATGGGAACCGGATAGCTGATATAATACTAGAATACATTTTTTTTTTTGTAAATACATACTTAGAATACAATATAACACCCAGACAGAGAACAAATATTTATGTTAACCACACATATATTTGTTCTCGGTGGGGATCGAACCCACGACCTACGGCGCAGAAGGCAGAGCTACTACCAACTGAGCTAGAGGCCAGTTGAGCAATGTCAATGCAAGTTACGGCGCCGAAGCGTAATGCTGATGATAGAGCAGCAACCCTGGATTAAAGCATCACGCCATCAGTTTTTGTGATAACACTTTCGACAGGTAAATCTCTGGCATTAGATAAATGCCGATCAAGCCGTGTGTAATTACGGTAATTTCTTTGATAGATCTGTAAATGGAATTATTGAGATCACTTATCTAGAGAAAGAATAAAGTTTTTATTCTGGTGTACGTGTTTACTTGCGGGACCGATCCCAGTGTATTTTTTTGTTGATCGTACCGTAGTGTAAGTACGTAACAAGATTTTTGACTCCATCATAATTATCTTTGTGAAATGAGAGTACCTACTCAATGATCCCAAGATTTATACTGTAGTACTATTTCCTTGCATGTTTATTGATAACCAGTATTCGTTTTTTCTTACATTTTCTACCTCTTATTATTAAGGACTTATACCTACCCAAGTAAATGCTAACTCTGTTTAACTCTTTATTGTACACAAGGAAATAAATACAGAAACTATAAAAAATAATGGGTTACAATAGGCTTTTAATAGGCAATAGGCCTTATCGCTAAGAGCGATCTCTTTCAGACAACTTTTGGATGGTAAGGAAACATGAGGTTATTTTAGTAAGGTTTTGGAGTACCTAGTTATAAAATCAAATTTTAATGAACTTCCGTTGCTTATGATACCTACTTAATAATAACAAAATTAAACATGCTTTATGTAAGTAGAAATATGCAGTGAATAATGATGAATGTTTTATTTTTGGGATAATCTTCACGCTACGCGAGTACAACAGCCATTAGTTACGCTGCGTAGTGCGTTATGTATGATGTACTTCCGCTGTGACTCAGTTTTGCATTAAATTAGATAGGAAGTTGCTTGTATCTAAAGCATTTTTTATTATATAGATACCTAACCTTTTTGCAGGAATGTTTTGGACAAGCAAAATTATATCGTTGCCTATTTGCTACGAAGATTTTTTCCAAGGAAAAGATTTCAACGCGTTTATACGCTACGAAATTGACAAACCTAGTATGTATGTAACAGGCTATTTTTAACCGAATTAAAATTATATAATTGAAATCAGTATATTAATTAACAATTTATCCGTATGTAGGTTAGGCATACTCGAAGTGGGTCGACGATGTAGTTTTGAAACAGTAAATTAGAGTTTCTTTACATTAGGTAATTTGATTGGTATGGTACGTACGTAAAGTGGTACTTTCAGCAATTTACTGAGAAAGTAACGATCGACCACGTTCCTATACCGAGCGAGTGTGGTCAGCATTTGATAGCTAGAAACGCAACTTTAGAAAAGCACTATGCATGTTAAAATAATATGAAGATCTTGCTCTCTTGCATCAATTTCCCGCTTATTCCTTGGCGATAACTAGCGTCAGATAACCAGTGGTCTGCGAAGAATTATTTTACGCAGAGATAACTGTTTATTTCAAAGAAATTTATTTTCTTCGCAGATAACCGACCTTTGAAATGTTATCTGCTAAGAAAAAATACTCCACGGAACTAATTAGTTATTCAAAGGATTTTATTTTCTTCACAGATAGCCAAATGTTTAAAAAAAATATGTCTCAGAGAAAACTCTCTGTAATTTGTGTTTTATATACCTAGTTCCGCCTGCGGAACCGGATAAAAATTCTCATTGTTTGCTAAACTCCTGTCTAAGCAACACTGCGGCCCTACATTATTCATGGTTTTCTAGTAAGTTGATACCTGCTTATAACACATACCTGGTGTGAGTGCTATGTAAGCGGTAAGTGGTGTAAGTGGTCGTTTTGCATAGCTGGTTGACTAAATAGCGTAGCAATCAAATCGTTGCTGACAATCTACCTGTGAGGACAATCTGATGCACTTATTGCATGCAAATACACTTTCTCTCCAGGAAATAAACTGCATTGTTCAGGAAGATGGGGGGCTTTCTGCAGTGATTTCGGGGTCCAGTACAGATAATTGTAGATACTTAATTCATTCCGTTACAGTGATTCATCATGCAATAAAGTTCTGAAAACATGTTTGCGTAAACAGTCGCATTGTTCGAAGTTAGGTAAGTGTCACAACCGCAATCTCATGAAATCTTTCACAGGCTGGTCGCACATTTACATTCAACAGCCATGTAACTGTGATTGCTTTGTGCTATGGATTTATTTAGTGAGAACTTCCTACAGTCATTGGTATTAGCCTTTCACACGTTCTAACCTCAAACAGCCGAAACTGAGACACATCGCATTAGCGACGAAATTCGCAACGCCCCTATAACATTGTTTTTTCAAATTAGACTTTTGTAAGTAAGTTTACCAGAATCAGATATCGCGTGAGCTTAGAATATAGAACGTGAAACATGATCTGTCGGACTTTCTCTTTAGGACCCGACAGACCCAACGCCGTAATTTCGATCAAGGAGGTTATCTTAGTAAATTTTTAACAACTGTTTAATTTATAATCAGTGGGTCATGGTGTTTGAAAAATCAGCCTGTTGGAACGTCTATTATAGTCTCCACAAAATGAAGAACTCTGAACCAGTTCAGGTTCAGAGGACCTAACGAGGAATACTATAGTTCCAAAAGAAATACCTGTTTGTCTTTACTGTAACGCTGAATAAAATAATAACCTCCATCGTCATCAGCCTGATCTATTAGTTAGGATGATGCAGTGTTGATACACTATTTGCGTGATAGGTTAATTTAGTTAGGTAAATAGGTAGGTAGGTATGTATAATATGATTAAGTGGATCCGTAACATTTACCTACCTTCTACTGAAAACGTGATGGGTACCACTTAGGTACATACTCGATAAGTACCTAGGTATATATGTTAGACGCATTAAAGGACGCCGACTCTAAATTCTTTGTTGATATAGGTTGATATAGGAATTTAAATTTGAGAACATTTGCCTGACATTCTACAACTCACGACATTTGTTAGGATATCATGTACTTCAACTAGTTCTAACAGTTATCTTTACTGGGTACAACACTTACCGCAATTCTCCAAACAAGGAATGTAGTATGGTCCTTTGGCACAGTGCGGAATGCTGCGTCCACACGCCCACTTCCTCCTTCATCCTCCTAAAATATATTAGTCTTATTAGAAAAACTATTATCTTTCATTTAAAGTGGCACTTTAGTTACCTAGGTTACTTAAGATAGTTTTATTAGTGGTTACCTACATCATGTTAATTGAACTCTGAGCGTAACCGTGACCTCAAGATCGTTTGAGTTCACGTCTTCGGTCGTAAATTCAGTTTTGAGACAAACTTTGCTCTCAATTTCCTTAATAATAATGACAGAATTTGCAAAGATCGTACAGCATTTATCGTTCCCGTGCTGAGTATCGAGAGTCCAACAAACCCTTTGGGATAACATATACCAACTTGTTCTGGGGTTACTTTTTATTTATAAATGAAGAAATATCATCTTGGTTTAACTCCACAGTAGCAGCAAATCGGACCGGACGTCAACAACATGGTGTAGCAATATTATCATAATGTTCTGTGGCTGTAAATAGGTAGCTAGCGATATAATACATTATGAAGATATGTTGGTCTTGTAGGAGTGGCCCGAGGTTGATGGTAGACAGAATCGTAATAAATGGATGAATCGCGGATTCTAGGTCATCGCCACAATAGATCTCAGGGTGCGGTCTCCTGATAATCCGACTCTACAATGGGTTAATGTAGGCCGGCACGTGGGTAGGTATACCTACCTATAGCCACATAACGGAACCTAGTTAAGTAGGGTTACCTACCTACCAATAAAATAAATGCTAATAATTGGTAAGTGGTCAGTAAAGATGAAAGACAAAGAAACGCTAGGAAGCCAGGAAACAGTAGAATAATGTGCGTGATATTTTTTAATTTAACTATGTTTAGACAAAGCCAAAGAATATAATTTCGCTAGACCATACCCACAAATAATCATGCGTCTTGTCGAGCATATCCGTAACCAAACGAACATCGAACACTCGTGACACTTTCAATTTCTTTCACTGTTTGTATACAAATATCATGCAATTACTTGATCGGCTCCGATCTCCAGGATGTGCATCTTCGTGTGTTCAGGGGCGCACTGCTACCATCACGGCCCCGGCACCGGTAGGCTGGACACGCTACCACCGCGCAGCAAAGGTAAATAAATAAACACGAAACCGCGACGCGACCACAACCTCCGTTCACTACTCTCAAACTAAACTTCTCACACAATAGCCACTAGGTAACCGACGGCCGGCCGGCGACTCCGTCGAACGATGCAGAAAAAAAGAAAATTGTTTCACGCTTCTTGCACTCACATTATTTTATAAAATGAAGAATAAATTATTTCTTGCGAAAGTTGGGGCGGGAACGTGCGTGGAGCAGATGCGGGTATCGCGGTTTCATCGCAGCTTCTGCAGTGATTCATAACGTCTTAATTAACACTAATTTATCGGTGCAACCGAATATTAAACACCGTGCTATGGGGAGGCAATGACATAGCACCAATTGCTTTAGAAACCTCATACCTAACAAACAGGGTTCCATTGTACCATTGTATTATAGAACTAATGCCTAATACAAACCTTATGTTCGTAGGCTTTGATGTTCTTATAGGATCTAGCAGCGAGAGTATGGAGAAAGAACTGGATGGCGGCGCGCTGGCAGCCTATAGAATCACCTATGTTTCCTGTTTTAAGACGATGATCTTAATGATTTACTGAATAATTTTTTTGACTTTTACTTAGGTGTATGCTGTTAGTAGGCAAATCTTATTCATTCATACAGCACAGCAGCGTGCAAAGCAACCGATTGTTATACTTAGTTTAATTTGGTAGGTATAGGCAACTATGTAAGTACCATACCAAGCCACTTTTTAGCTACATACATAAAAGACATGCATGGAAGTCACCTGATATTCGTCCATCAACGGCGTTATTAACTCACTTTCTCATTTGCAATGAGCGTGCGGTATGCAATCGGTATGCTCATCTAATCTAAGCACGATGGAGATAAATATAAAATTGGAATGACTAAGGTAGAGGACTACATGGAGACTGATCTGGATCCCGACATGCTATCGCTCCATTTTGCAACAGGAAGCGCGCTCCGACGCACCTTTTGTTTCGGTGTTATTTTCATGTTTCACTTTCGTTCATCGTTTGGACACGGTGAGCTATGTCATGGTGGTAATAAAAGGTGCTTTAATGGCAAGTACCCCATAGTAGTGGCCTATCCCATATAGCACCATATGCATGACCGAGTACTACCTAACTGTTTCGGATCGCCGCTGATTTTGCCCACACACCGATTTAGAGATAGCGTTGACTAACACTAAAACTGAATCGTTAGCCGGTTTCAAAAGGACAGTCGATCACCGTCCAAGAAAGAAAGGAGACAAAAGAAATACGTTTATTTGTCGCACAAAACAAACGACAAAGCGGTCTACGTAAGACTGTTCACTCCGCAAGTTAATCCTCTGAAAACAATTATAGCTATTCGCAACATAAATCAGTTATGTACCTAGGTACCCCAGTTTCGTTTACCGTTCAGTGTATTGTGTATAATCTGTAACAGGAGATACGTGCTCAGTCGTGGAGTGCGAACATGACACGAGCGCAAATTGATTTGATACGCCCGAGTTGGTGTTGTAATCTATATATATAAAACTCAAAGGTGACTGACTGACTGACTGACTGACTGACTGACATAGTGATCTATCAACGCACAGCCCAAACCACTGGACGGATCGGGCTAAAATTTGGCATGCAGGTAGATGTTATGACGTAGGCATCTGCTAAGAAAGGAAAATGGAAAATTATTTTCCAAAGAGGAGAAAAAGGGGAAAAATGGTTTAAAGAAAAATCAACGCACAGCCTAAACCGTTAGCCCCAGAAGCATGAAACTTAGAAGGTGTGTTCCTCTAATAGAGCAGAGATGCACTAAGAAAGAAAATAGGAAAAATCTTTCCCTGAAAGAAGAAAAAACGGAAAATGGTTTTAAGAAAAATCACAAAAAATAGCTTTACAATATACGCAAAAAAAACATTAAACATTTTCAGCTACCGCAGCATCTGGCACCAGGTTCGATTACACACAAAGGTTCACAAACAAACCGATGATAACCACTACGACAAAATCGCGGGAAACATCTATCATACTTAAACTAAACACTGTTGAAAAAAATCGGCTCCCACAGCACTCACCTTAAAATTCAAATACACTCTAAAGTACAAGCTCAAATCTATGGTAACTAGCAGTTGGTCATGTCAAATTAAAAAAATCTGATACGATTATACACCAACACGCATACGAAACCTCAAATTAGCCACTAATATAACATAAAATCACAAAAAATAGATTTACAAAATACGAAAAAATAACATTAAAAAAAATTTCAGCTACCGCAGCATTTGTTACCAGGTTTTAATACACACAAATGTTCACAAAAAAACCGATGATAACCACTAAGACAAAATCGCGGGAAACATCTATCATACTTAAACTAAACACTGCTGAAAAAAATCGGCTCCAACAGCACTCGCCTTCAAATTCAAATACACTCTAAAGTACAAGCTCAAAACTATAGTAAACAGCAGTTGGTCATGTCAAATTAAAAATCTGATTCGATTAAACACCAACACCCATATGAAACCCCAAATTAGCCTTTAATATAACATAAAATCACAAAAAATGGCTTTACAAAATACGAAAAAAAAACATTAAAAAAATTTCAGCTACCGCAGCATTTGTCAGCAGGTTTTAATACACACAAATGTTAACAAAAAAAACGATGATAACCACTAAGACAAAATGACGGAAAACATCTATCATACTTAAACTAAACACTGCTACATTTCATTCTCCTAATAACACCTACTTTATGCACGTAGGTACAGTCGCCTGCACTAGGATTGTACGAGTATACTTCTACACTTCATATACCTAAGTATCTACCTACCACAACTCACAAGGTAGGTAGGTATAGGTACCTAAACCAACAACCAACAATTGTGGAATTGTGGTAGGTAGGTTGTACAATAGTTTTTTAACAAAAGTAACTACCTATAGCCTATAGCTAAAACTTGAGTATGACTATGAAGTACCCACCTATCGACTTTACGTTAGCCCATAACGGTGCAATAAGGAAGGTGTAGGTTTAAACCTCTCTGAGAAAAGGTACAACCTCCTTAGGATCACTAGTTTTTGTTTGTCAGAGAACTGACATGACAAATTGCCAATAAAAGGCGGGAAACAAGTTGACGTCATCTGCCACTTCTATTAGTAATTGAACAAATTGTTTTCGATAATAATTTTATTATGTACACCGATGATAACTCCGATAAAGAGAGCGAATACGAAGAAAGAAGCCCAGAGGATAGTCCAAATATACGGAAGAAATCATTATCGACTGTTGGCTTTAGAAACAGTCCGGAAAATCTTACAGTGAAGCCGCTCACCCTACGAGCTACTAAATCATTCACTGGTACTGTCGAAGATCTTTGTGGAAACTTTCAAAGAATTAACTTATGTAACAGGATGAATGTTATGTCTACGCCAAAGTCAGCGCCTGCTTGCCCATGCGGCTGCTTCCTGCGGCCGGCCACCACAGGGCCCTTCAGGACTAGAGAGAAAAACACCCTCGCACTTTACGTAGTGTCGCCCGAAACGCTGAACTATCACGGATACTTTTATGAACCAAGCCATATCGCTATGTTTTGGAAGAAAGATTGTAGAATGTTCCTGTGGAAAGGCAAGGCCAAGCAGAATAATGTGATACACGCTGATTCTTATAAAAAATGATTTTCTGTTTTTAATTAAATTAAATTGTACTTTAATATTTATTGAATACTCAATAAAGTTTTTCAATTCTAGTTTTAATGAATTATTTTAATAAATATAGGTACCTACTACCTGCCACAATCATGATCTCATCCATTAATAATGAGCAACATAAAATTACACAGCTTAGTTCACTGCAAAGTTTGAACTGAGTCCAAAGATTGCTTCTCCACTCCAGGCATGCTAGCTTCCACAGGTTCCCCACATGAGAACCTAACATAGTCTAGGACTTCCACTTTGTTTTGTTCTAAGACCTCCTCTACTGTGTAAGCTGGGTCAAGCAGGTACTCTTGGTATATGAGGCAGGTTTCATCATCTGAGTTTTTAGCAGGTTCATCTTTTTCCTTATGTCCAATTTTTCTTGGGGCACAGCCCACAATATGCTGACATAGATGTCTGCCAACATCTTCAGTCTCATTGGGTTGTTTGTATGCGAGGAGTGCACCATATTTGCCTGATGAGTAGTCAGCCGGAGTCGTAGGTGCTGGGTGGGTGTAGCCAGCGATTTTCACATCTTTACTGTTAGCCTTCCAGCATTCTGCTCTTCTGAGGACTGCATTCTCTCCAACAGATCCAATGAACAAAGCTAGAACTTCGGAGAGCTTCTTGCCTTCTACATTCAGGTTTCCTAACTGCTCACTGTCCAGCTCCATCTGAAAACAAAATAAAAAAATAGAATGGTCTATGTAACTGTAGTCTTTACCATGTAACACAATACTACCATTACCAAAATTATTGTTAACAATTTTCAACCAAATATAAATTACCTTGGTGACAGGTCCTTTGGATTGCAAACTTGTATGTGCCAGTTTGAAACAAGCTAAAGCAGCATCTTCAATCATCTTATGAAACTTCTCATTCTTGGCTACAAAGTCAGTTTCACAGTTGAGCTCCACCAAAGCTCCGTGGTTTGCATCAAACTTGACAGCTACAAGGCCTTGGGAGGCATTGCGACCAGCCAGTTTAGTGGCCTTGGCCCATCCCATTGCCTGGGCTTGTTCATTTAGCCATGTTTCAGCCTGAAATAACAACATTGTATGATGAATAACTTATTTTACAAGTTTGTCTTTTACAATTAGTATTAACTACATGCTAATGAAAAAGCCCAAATACTGCTAGTCTACTATTATTCATCAATGAATTAAGTGGTCAAGCTATCACCCTAATATGATGTACTCTTATTGCTATTGAAACTGGATGCACAGCTGAATCAAAAACTTGGAAGCAGCCACACAATCACCTACATTTTTTTCACGAGAATGACAATAGACTGAGATTTTCTTGAGTGACAACAGGGAAAAAAAAGGAGCTTTAGTATGTACCTTTTCTGTATTATTATTATGCATTTCCAAGGCTTTCTTGCAATTGGCAATAGTGTAGCCGGTCTTCTTTCTGAGCTTAGCCAGCAGAGATGACTCAGCGGCTCGGCAAATGGGTCCTGTGTGGAGTCTTCTCACCAACTGGAATATCATCTGAAATGTATTAGTTAGATTAAGCATCCATGAAGAGTTTACATATAACAGATAATATGAGTAAGTCAAACACACCCACACAAAGCTGGAAATAAAATATTTGATCTCCATGCAAATATTACAAATGATAGCGAGATAAACTTTACAAAACAAATCTCAACGAATTAACAACCGGTAAACAGAGCCAGCATTGCTGAATGAATGAGGTAATCAATTTCTTAATGGGCTTGTATTAACTAGCCTAGCCCATGCCTAGCCATGGATTTTATCTATGGTCATGACATCATCCGACAAGGATAGAAAGATTTCTGTTCTATCAAGGCCAAACAAAACAATCTGTTGTTAGCTATTACGATTACGGAAATCGATTTAGCGCCATACAAGACTGCGTGGTTAGAGACTAGGTTCACTTACATACAGCAGATCTATGTGTAGCTTTGTTTACCTTTGAATATGATTTTACTCGCAGCTTCATTTACGAAATTCTAACCTAATAATTAAAGACATCATCATTGAATGACAGCAAAAAGTTCTGCAGATATTGATCTCCTTTCTGTGTTAATGTTTTTAGCTAAAGAGACTACCTGGCAACCTAAAACTTATAACAAATGAAGACAATCTCGTTGTCATGGTTGGCAAAAATCGATTATCAACTTCAATTTTTGATGTTGTTACAGAGCCATAACGTAATTAATTTAGTTTTAATTGGAAAGTAGCTTGGTTTATAGTATACTTGTGTAATATCTAAGTTTTATACGATGTGTAACTATTTTTCTTTGTACAAATAACCAACGGGTTACCGCTTACCTTTTTTTGAGTGTTGAATAGAGGTAAGTACCTACAAAAAGTAAGTGTTCAGATGCTCGAAGGTAGTCAACTATGTTTTACTGCATCAGACTCTGTATTGAGGTGTCTCTCAACGTTCCTTTATTCACAAAATTCAGATTATTTTATTCAAAGCAAGGGAAAAATATTAACCCACGCACACACGCATACATCCAACAGCTGATTGCTTGACCAATGTCTGAGTCTGTCATGTCAATCATGTCATAAGTGTGGCACTGTCAGTGTCATAACATGCTTATGTCATGTTATAAAATATGTCAATGTCAGCTGTCAAATAATGACGTTTCGTAAACAGACTGTACTACCAATCACACAAACGTTTTGGCGGGAAATTCAATCAATAATCAGTTTTGCAGGTTCGAATCATGCAAAGCAATAAGCCTTCTCGTAAAAAAAGTCTGCCGACACCTTCAACGTCCGATGTTAAACTCCCTAAAATGCCGAAAATCAGCATGCCAGAAGATTTTAAAATACGAACCAGACCTTTGTTCTCGCTGCCTGAAGAAGTTTTAAAATTACCTCCGCCCGTATCGAAAGCTGCGAAAATTCAAGCGGCCAAAGCAGCTGGGGGTGGTGGGTCTAGGAGAAGATCTAGTGGTGAGCTTCTTTCTCCTGTGAAATTCCTTTCACCTCATGAACAGAATTACATGGGTTTGTTATTTTACAGTAATGAAAAGCTTCACCGCGATGCGAAAGGCGCGGGAGGAGTTTAGGACTAAGCTGATGAATTTGATTTGTCAATCTGGCCCGGGGGAGGACGGGGACTCCATACCCTCGGGAGAGGAGAAGAACATGCTGCGATACTATTACTACTTGCGCTACGGAATCGACACGATACACGTCGCACCTTTGGATAACAAGATCATACTGCGGTAAAGGGAACACTATGTTTTTGATAACGAAAGACCAAAATTCATGTTCGCTCAATACGTTTTGTGCGTGCAATCTTGATACTTTGAGTGTATTGAATGACTGTTGCATAGCCGAGAGCTTGATCCAAACCTACTTAGGGGCGTTTGCGGTATAAAATAAACTAACGCTATTAAATTAACTATTAGTACCTAGTTAAGTAGGATATAAATTATTTACACACACGACGCGGTAGACTCAGACATCGTGGTAAAAATAAAAGTTTATACTTAATCATTTCTGTTGTAGGCAATTAATATTGCACATCGGCTTTTCTGCTTTCGTAGAGCGCTATCTCTTTCTGACGCACACTACGCTATATGAAGCCGAAATTAGTAATAGGTAGGAACTAGGTATTTCGTGATTAACCCACTGATATTGGCGATCCGCCAGCTGGTTTCGGTATAGTGAACCGGAGCGGCTGGCAGATAGTTACACCTCATGGACTCATGCATTCTACTTTATATGGTACTACACCGGAATTAGTATTAGTACCTAGGTAGTGTTAGCCGGTTTTGGGGAAAGGACATCACTACGTGCGACCGGGCAACGAGAAACATCACTAGTCGGGGAATAAAAATATTGGGTCGGAATGTGTTGATTATTATTTTCTGTGTTATAAAGATATTAGTAGGTATACTGATATAGAGATATAGAGAGCGCTGGTGGCGTAGTTGTAGCGGCCCTGCCTTCCGATCCTAAGGTCGTGGGTTCAAATCCAGTCGTGTACCAATGAGTTTTTCTGCCCAAAAATGTATGCACAGTGCACACTATGCCAGTGCTCCAAATGGTGAAGGAAAACATCCTGAGGAAACCGGCATGTCGTAGAACCTAAAAAGTTCGAAAATATGTGTCAAGTGCACGAAAGGAGTCTCTTTGAGGCGCACTTAAACACTTGGTTTGAAAGACTCAGTGACATGATAAGAAAAAAAAGTAGGTATACTAAACTTTACCTCAATCAAGCAGTCAATCGACCTAGTTTACCACCACGGAGTAGTTTTTTTTTTCGTTTTTGATTTACGGTCTTCGCCGCAAACTCCGGGTATACCCGGTTCTATAATTTGGTACTGAAGTATTTACAAGCTTTGCTTAGTTGAGACTAGATGGCGCTGTGCGTGCCATTGGTTTATGTATTTCAGTTTTATGAATACTCAAGGAATATGGTAGGTAAGTACAGCGTGTTGGTCTATTGGGGGTAGTTCTCCTTTCCGATCCCAAGGTTTGAATCCGTTTGCATGAATTTAGCTATGACTTTTTTACGAATATAGAACTCTACAGTCGGTACCTACCTAGCGGGGTTGTTCTAGTTTACCTCTATAGTTTATATTGATCTAGGAATGGGCTAACTCTGGTAACCCACTCAGCAAAATTGATCAAATAATTGTACTGTGCCAGTACCCTCTAACGGTGACGGAAAACATCCCGAGGAAACCGGCATGTCGTAGAATCTACGGTTCAAGGTTGCCTGGTAGAGATCGCTGTTAGAGATGAGGCCCCCCATTAAAAACTGTATCCTATTTAACTAGTGTGTCATTTTTAATCAATAAAGAGTTAGGTATCTATCTATCTATCTAAAATCTAAAAAGTTTGAAAACATGTGACTATAGTGCACGAAAGGAGCCTTTCTAAGGTTCTCTTGAAATCCGTTCACCACATAGGTTTGAAAAAACCAAGGACATAATTATGATAAGCAGATTAATTAATTGGATCATATTTTCCAGTGTACACAATTTGATCTCACCGAAACTGAAGAAATGGAAGGAAACACTGTTCACGTGCACCGACGAAATGCGCGAAGATTTTATGATGAGCATGAAGAAAGCCATCGTGGATTTCGTGCTCAAGGATCCTAATACGGTACTTAATATCATACTTTATGAAATGTTTATGTGAAGTTTCATGAACAAAGAATTTCAAGATACGCTAAGAATTACAAGTACGCTTAATATTCAGAGGGTCGATTCTTAAAGAAAAAAAAATGTGCTCGGTCATTATGTGAGTAAATGGAAAAATTTATACGACGCTCTTTAAGCTACATTCAATTTTAATAAAAGTGCCGTGGAGGTGACATTAATTACTTCTGCGCTACACTGGCTTAATAACCGACTAAGACTCGGAAAAATCGCAGGAGAGTTATTTTCGATCTGCAAATTATTATTATTTAGTACTTCTCTTCAAAGGTTCTCTTTGGAGCTTTTTTAATTTTAAAAACGAACTTAAAATAACCGCGTAGCTGTGATATCTTTTGTTTTGTAGACGTAAAGCTCTACGCCGTGGAGTGAGCTACGAGCAAAAGATTGTAGTTATTTTTTATGGTACTAGCAATTATAAAAGATTGTTTAGTATTTACTGAAGAAGGGACGCACGAAATTGGTCTGCCAAAAATTGTAACAGACATATTTTTTTTAATCTGTCAGAAAAATAATCTTTTGGGTACTTTCTACAAGAACGAGCAAGGCTAAATTAAAACAATTATTTTTAAGCAATACTCCTAAGCATTGGGCAAATAAGTTAGCAGGTTAGCAGGGTGGAAATATTGAACGGGACTTCAAGGAAAAGTACCTACCCATTATTACCTATTGAAGTTAGCAAATTGATCGTTCCAAGACCGGAACGTGGCGGAAAAATTTCCACTCCATTTAGGAGAAGGTAATTACGTACAAAGAAATAACATTTATTGAAGGACTGTTCAATAACAATATAATAACCAAAAAGCTTCCTAGTTTTCAAACAATTCTGTGTATCGTAAAAAAATATGTACTAGCTATCTATAAACACTCCACACGTTGAAATGGAAAAACGACTTTATTTTTGAGTACATGAAATAAGTAACTCAAAATACTTACTACGACTTTATGCCTAATAGATATTTATTACCTGCAAAGTTTCAACATGAAATGAAATGAAATGATTACTTACAGTCTGCGATTAAAACGGTTCTAAAATTCAAAAATCATTGTTTCAATGCAATCACAAGAATCAATTAAACGTTTAGCTAGAGAAATTTGTGCCAGTTCAACGCGACCAAGTCTAGAAAAAAAAGCTGGCTTTATACATAAAGACATGGTGAACCTATAAGGGTTCTTGTTGGACTTTGAAACCCTCAAAAGATAGCTTTGTGTGTCGCAAAAGGGAATAATGGACAATAGAATAATCAGGGATCCCTTTACCTAGTTCACCGTTCAATAGGCTTATTTACTAGCTACAGTGGCTATGTACATACATGAATAGCGTACTCAGTCTATTGATATCTGACGCTCGGTACATCTATCTATCCTGCTCGCTTCAAACAATAGTTGCTAACTAGGTGTAAGGGGGGTTTGTCGGGACCACCTGTAATAAAATTATCCCGTAGCATAGCAACTCTGTAACGTTGGAAAATGGAGCTCTATCAGACGGGTCCGGTTAATGTACGGCCAGTTAATGTACGCACTGTTAAAACGATGCCACTTTTTTCCACTGAGAAATTGTAAATACCCATGTACACTGTCGCAGATTAATATTTCGATTATAATTTGTTTTATCTAGCGATGCATAATAATACAATTATTATGCATCCCGTTTAGTACAATTATTGTACAATTTAGTACAATTATTGTAGCTCCTTTGAGGGTATTGAAAAAAAAACATTTTCTGGCACTGCGGCGGCCGCTACCGCGGCACGCTCACTCTGCTCGCTCGCCTAGTGCGTAATCATGTTCTAACATAACCTAACTTATCCAAGTCAGATACGCCCTATAAAGTATCAAGGACAAGAAGTATTCAGTGCCTGAACAAAAAAGCAAATGATCATGTTTGAATTGCTCCTGTGTGCATGTGGCTTAACTGGCATCGTAATAACAGTGTGTACAATAACATGATGTACATTATCGCCTCCCTATCAGACTATATCTATAGCTACGTACGTTTGATGTATAGGAGGGGCGTGGGGAATTTAATCCCCGGTCGCCGAAAGGGTTTCAAATTTTCAATGATTCAATATTCCAGTGGAGAGTATTTTAGGTATTTGTAACGTCGACATCATATTGGATTTTACCCCCCCGCCTCTCACCCCTTGATGTCTGAGCGGGTCGCATTGTTGTTATACAGTAGGATTATGTATCAATGCTATTGTATTACCGTATGGTTGTATACTATACACATAGGCTACACAGCTCAGTTGGAAGTACCTCTACCTTCTGCGTAGGTTGTAGGTTCGATCTCCACCTTGGACAAAGATTTGTGTGATGAAATCTGATGTTTCTTTTGTTGGGTGTTGTTATGTAGATGCATAAAGTATCTATTCCCTCTCTTATTTGATCCCATGAACTTAGCTTTGTAGAGTATGGGGTAAGATGTGTGTTTTTAAAAATAAACCAAATCGTGTACATAAAAATACAGCTGAATTGAGAACCTTCTCCTTTTTTATTTGAAGTCGGTTATTATGAAAACTTGTGGTTTTTTCTGTTCTAGGTTTAATTACTATTAGTTTAAAAAAATTATGTTAGCCTTGCTTATTTGTGTTGTTCAATAAAAAATCATCCTTACCAACAGGAAGAGTCTTTGGAAGAAGAAGATACGCCCTTGAAACAGGAAATGGCTAAGAAAGACGACGCGTGGAGGCAAAGATACGCCCTCGCTAAGAAATACTTGACCAAAAACCTACATAGCGTCAACCCTTGCATCGCACAGGTGTTGCAGATTTGGTGGAAGCAATTCAAGTGAGAACTTTACTTTTAGATAATTCTTACTACGTTTGCATCAGCCGTCGATTATAAGCAGAGTATCTGTGATTGCAAGCAAACTGTCCTCAGACTGCCAAAGTCAGCGTTAGTTTGGGACTAGATAGACTATTCAATACTGTTGTATGAATTTTTCACAATATTTTTATATTCTTTTGTTTAGAAAAAATGCAATTTGTGCTAACAGCTAGCGCCAAATTGCCCAAATGCTGAGCACAATTACAAAATACACATTACAATAAATAGGTAGAGATAATCTAATGTTTAAAACATTTTTTTAGTTTTATTGTCGGTTCGGTGTGAACAAATAGTTGATTGCTCGAAACATATTTGCTTTCACGTTTTGCCCTAGTATTTTCAGCTAGAAAGGTCTGGGGACCGTGTCACATTGCAATTCACAAAAAAACTTGCGTTCGCATTTTAGGAAAAGGAAAGTTTTGCTAGCAATGAACAATGATTGATTGATGACAAAATACTCAGCTAATTTTATATTTTTAGATAGATAGATTAATACTTTATTGCACACAAAAGAATACGTTTAAAAGAAACATTACAAATAAATTTACAAGGGCGGATTTATCGCTAAGAGAAATCTCTTCCATACAGCTTCTTAGAGTCACAGAAGTTATAATTGTACTACCTTAAAGTTCACTTTATATCGCAGGCTACATCCAATCCATATTAATTACAATACGCATACAAGGGAATAATTATTCCTTTGACCAGCATCCATGAAATTAATACCTGCTGCCAGCTATACATAGTACCAAAGACAGCACCGATCGATTCAGCACTTCCGGTCCCGGGACGATGTAACGCATGCTAAGGGAAATGTAACTTTATTGCCCTCAATATACAGATTGCATTGGCGTGGTTGCAGTTCGTATTGGAAATTAATTGAATGTTCTTTTAAGCTCTTTTCTCTGTCATGTCGAAGTACTCGCAGCGTAGCTACCTCGCTTGTTTGTAACAAATTAACTAATATCTCGTAGACACGCGTAGCTGCTTCGTATTAGCAATTCCGTAGGCATCACGTGAATGTTACGTGCGTATCCCATAGGCTTGTGGCTTTCCCGTAACCACTCCGCAGCAATCCTGGAGCCTTTTCGTAGCCGTATAAGTAAATCCCGTAGGCTTCACGTAGCTTTCCCGCAGTGGTCTTTTATGCATCTCGAAAATTCTAGTAAGTTACCGTCGACTCTAGTAGCAATATCTCTATTAGCTATCAGCTATAGCAAGTTCTATAAAGCTCTGTGAGACTGCAAAGCCCGTCATTGATTGGGCCTTTGATTGGGTTTACCTTTGACCAGTGTCCGTGGCAGACGGAAATCCATTCCGGGTATAGACCGCAGCCAATCAATCGCACCACCTTGTTGTATGGAATTGGATTCGAAATCAACTCATGTATGGAATACTAACCTTATGTGTGAAATGTACTACTTAAATGAAAATCTACACTAGACTTTGTCAATTTTTAGTTGATACCTGATTCTTTGGACGACGCATATCTCAGACTAGACTGGCCTCTTAGCTTAGTTGGTAGTAGCTCTGCCTTCTGAGCTGGTCGTGGGTTCGATCCCCACCGTGAACAAATATTTGTGTGTTGAATACAGATGTTTGTTCTCTGTCTGGGTGTTATATCGTATTCTAAAAATGTATTTACAAAAAAATATGCATATAAGTATTATATCAGCTATCTGGTTCCCATACTACAAGTTCTGCTTAGTTTGAGGCTGATACTGTTGTGTGGATTGTCCGCAATATTTATTTTATTTATAATTTTGAGCAGATGCCTGATTCTTCGGACGCATATCAGGAACCTTTCAATCTCAAATTGCGATACCCAAATGCAATAAGCACTACCCTAAGATTTATCAAATTTGTTCAGGCACGGCACACTTATTCAACACTCTTATAACAGATTTCATGACTATATTTCTTAAGTCTTTGTGTAAAATGTAACAAAGAGTAACCTAGATAATACAGTATGGGCGACAATGTTTGAACCGGATGTCGAATGCATCCCGGTTATAGACCTCGGCGATCAATCGAGCTACATTACCCGGGTCCTATGCGGGTGCAAGATTACATTCAACTTTATTTGCACCGCGGTACGGTTTGAAATTGCATACTTGCAGTTTCCGAGGGCTTGGTCAGTCTGAAATCTGAATATGAATTTAGTTTACAATTTGTACGTGTGCTTTGGGGATAAAATTTTGTTTGATTTGCTGTTTCTATCTAGTCATTTTAACTTTCATAATCCTTAGCTTTTAAGAGTGCCTACTTATTATCACCCATTGATCCCCACCGAGAACAAATATTTGTGTAGTAACGCAGATGTTTGTTCTCGATTTGGGTGCTAGACACTTTAGCGCATTAGATATTATATCGGTCTGTTAGTTATACAGGGTGGTGTCCCATAAGTCAACGTCCAGCCGAAAACGGGTGATGCGCCAAGTCATGACAGTTATCAAAAAAATATAAAAAAAAATATTTGCTAAGTACCTTTCGAGTTATGAGTATTTAAAAAAAAAAAGGAAAAACTGACACCCTCTGATGATCTTTTAAGTCCTGTGACTACAAATATTAACTTTTCATGAAACTTTTTTCTGCAACGTAAGCATGAATAACCCTTCTGTAAATTACAATTCAAAATTAAGCCATAACTGCCTCAGTTGTCAATGAAATCGTGGAGGTTTGGCCAACGTTTCATTTCAGATAATTACATCACCCAACTTTAATCGTCTGTACCGCAAAAAAAATGTACTACACTATCATGGCATGTAACTTTAAAAATTGGCGCATTTATCCAGGATTCCAAAATGGTATAATACTTGCTAGAGTGATCCTTAGTTTTGGAAATAAAAAATGTTTTTTTCAACTAAACCGGATTTCCAATCAATTTTATTTCATGAGATAAAATGTTTGTACCCTTTAAATTATGAACTTAAAATGCCTACGCTGTGTTTTTAAGTGACTCACAATTAACAGGTACAAGTAAATACCATTTCGATAATGCAAGTAAACAGATAGAGCCACCATCTTGTCGAAAGAGTAATAACCATGGGTGTTCAAGTAATTTGTTAGTTTTAGGTGAAAGTTAGAAATAAAATTCAATCATAGGATTTCTTCAATCGTGGTTTTAATCTAAAGTTTGCCTTCGCCCGTCGCCGGTCTTATTACATGGTTTTTGACGTGATAACGTCTTATAATTCGATGGAGCCGGCTGCTCGTACGAAAAAACATTTGTAGTCACAGGTCTTAAAAGATCATCAGAGGGTGTCAGTTTTTCCTGTTTTTTTAAAATACTCATAACTCGAAAGGTACTTAGCAAATATTTTTTTTTATATTTTTCTGATAACTGTCATGACTTGGCACATCACCCGTTTTCGGCTGGACGTTGACTTATGGGACACCCTGTATAGCTACGAGTTTTTTCAAAAATACTGTGTTTAAGGTTAGGATCAATCCAGATATGAATAAATCAATATCTAGCCCCAAATTAAGCAGAGCTTGGGAACCAGATAGCTGATATAATAATACATTTTTTTTGTAAATACAAACTTAAAACAAAATATACCACCAAGTCAGACAACAAACATCTGTGTTCATGTTCACCACACAAATATTTGTTCTCGGTAGGGATCAAATCCACGACCTACGGCACAGAAGGCAGAGCTATTAAAAACTGAGCTGAGAAGCCAGTCAATTCACAATATGTATTGGAGAATTTAAAGGATTTATTTTATTTTTATTTCTTAGGAAAACAAACAGTACTTATAATCTAGTTAATAATTAAAAAAAACAACTATGGACCATTAAATAGTTTTCGCATAGTGAGACTATCTGAAGCTTACTTATTAATTTATATGAAAAAGATAACAAAAATAGATATTAAGTGACGAGAGACTAAAATAGACAGACTATAAAATGAAAGATACATAAAAATAGGATTGTTCACAATATAAATTTATTATGCGAACGAGCAAGTTTGTGGTTGATCGTTGGATTTTTTTATCTGCAGTGACTTGAGGCTAATCAGCATGAAGGATATACAGACAACAAACGAGGCGTACGAACTGCAAGACTTTTGCTTTGTGTGCAAGAGGCACATTGAGGCGGCCGGCAACGTACTCACGCATCAGTGGATACCAACTGTTCAGGCTGTATTCTTACAGGTACATATGTCAGTAAAGATCCTTTTAAACTTTTAGGGCCGTATGCAGAAACAGTGCTTGAGTCTGAGTCAAGCCATAAGCATATAATATAAAACAGTTCTCCATTGGAATGTGACAAAAATCTATGCTTGAGGCAAGAATCAGATTCAAGCATTGTTTTTCTGTGGTAGGAAAGAAAGAAAGAAAATCATTTATTTAGGACTAATTTTTTGCTATAACATCGGTGGTATGACGACACAGTAAGAAGCATGGTTTTAAGAACCTTAATCGTATCCTTAAACCATGAAAAGGTTTTAGCAGCTGGAAATTCTGCATAAAAACTTTACTTAAAAAAAGTTGATAAATAAATTATTGTAACAAAACTTTTTATGTCACATTAATTAACTAAGACCAATGACCAATTTGCACGTTCGAACGAGTATAACTAATTAAACAAAGATAGTAGAAGCATCTGATTCACCCTCTGAAAGTTATTTGATGTCTGACTGTCTATCGCCGAGGGCGGGGGCGGTGGAGTATCTCCCTATCGCCGTGTGATATACTTACCTATGATTTATTTGAATATAGGAGTAATAAATATGCAAGCTAAACTACGACGGGCTCACGTTTATTCTTGAACGATAGCGCATCACCAAATATGTTACACATCACAAATAAAAAAATAGTTAGCTACAAGACTAAAATCAATTTGTTTGTAGGTTGTCCATCATAAAAGTATTTCATTTCATTTTTCTTTAAATATCTTAAAAATTATGAAGTAAACAAGTATAGATAAACAATCCACTCTGATTGGTTATCTATACTTGTTTACTTCATTTGATTGTTTGTTTGGTTGAACGCGCTAATCTCTGGAACTGCACACTGCGACTAATAGGAACAGATCATCAATGCAAAATACTGCAAAAACGGGAATAAAATATTCCTTTTGCGAGCTTCCGTCGCGTGCGCGGCGCGTCAAGCGTAAACGATTGAAGTTATTTTTTCTACAAGCGACCCGTGCGAACCTGGGCCGGATCAGTGATATTATAAAATATTCATTCATTCATCTTCATTTTTACTCTTTTTGCGCCGCGAGTATGAAGCTCCTGTGTGTTTCAATGTGTATTATTGCCTATACGTATGGCACTGCATGCAATGGTGGACGGAATCAAATTTGAACTGTCTAGACTAATTGGGTGTTGAGCCCTTTCAAATAGAAGGGTAGGGGATGTGGCAGGCTGCTATTGTATGTCGGCGGGCATCATTCACATGTGTGATGAATTTTAAGCCTTTTGGCTACTCTGTTTGCTCAGATTTGCCTTCAATAGGGTGGGATACGCATAGCTTTTGTAGATGGCAGCACCAGCAACTGTACCTTATTTAAGTTTTTTATCCTACTCCAAATAAAGGAAGAGGTTTTCAATTTGGTTGTTCAAGCTACATCCAGATTGGTCCCATAGAAATTTAATCATGTCAGTTTAGCGACGAAGTCGATTTTTCAAGTTTTTAAAAATATTTTATTGAATCTACTGAATAAATAGATAGAAACATAAATTACGTAACTTTTTACGTATTATTGACGTATCAGTCTGTTGCACGCGTCCGCGGTTGCTCTATGTCATATATCAGTCGATGGTGCTGCTATCTACACGGCAGTTTCCTCCATTTGCAACTGGCATGTTTTTTGTTTTTAAACAGGGGAACAAGAAGAAATTGATACCGGATCCGAAACAAGCAGCTAAGATGAGACACTTCTACAACTGCTTGGCTTGTATTATGACTTACAATCTTCAGACTCTGTGCCTGAAGTCCATGCAGGAATTTACCGAATATATCAAGGATGTTGGGGTATAAATTTTTTAGAATCTTGTAGAACATTATTTTAAACACAATATATTTTCTATCCTTTTTGACTTGATATTCATTGGATTTCTAGAGGTGTAAAATCATATCAAAGGAAACTATTTAGCCTATTTTGTTTAGTGTTCGTTCATCTGTGTCCAGATAGTTCTCTATCAAACCTAAATAAAATCTATCTATAGTCCTCACTAATCGATCGAGCTTCAATTCCCCGGCCAGAGAAAATCACGAGAACATGTGATATTCAACTTTATTTGCGTCTACCCACAGTTTAATTTTGTATGGTTGAAGTTTACGATACCTGTTAGCTCTTTGAATCGAATTGGAGTCTGGATTATCTTTTTTTTCTTCTGAAAGCAAATAGAAGACGCAAAGTGTAATTTTTCAGGCAACAAATCAAGGTTTTGTGGTTAACTTGGCTTTTCAAAATGATGCCATAGAGTTTGAGCCATCTTTCAAACAGTTTAAGGATCAACTATGTCTGCTGTATGACTTTCTCATCGATGCTTGTAGGCAGTCGCCTCGTTTGGAAACTATGCTCTATCAAGACTATGTTGTGACGGGTAGAGTCACACTAAAGGTTTGTTTAAACAAAGTTATATAATTTTTGTATGAATATTTAATTCTTTGTTAAGGGCTCATCCAGGGACACAGGCGTGACAATACATAGGTCGAGTTGTCTTTAGACAAAGGCCTCTAGGGTTTTCTATTTGGTGCGACCCAGACATGATTTGTGCCACTCTTTGGGAGCTCATCTTCCCATCGCTCTAGCTGCTGCCCTCTGTTGTGTTTTCCTTCTCGTAGGTACCAAACTGTACTGTCATACTCATACTCTTTCTCATCATGTGACCTGTCCAGCGCCACTTCACAGCCTTTGGATTTTGGTCCTTAGTTTTCTGGACTTTTGTTTTGATTCCTGGACTTTAGTTATTTGTCAAATGTGTGTAAGTATTTTTCCCCTTTAGTTGTATGTACGTTTAAGATGCTTCTTCTTATTCCATGTTGAGAACAAACAGTAACAGGACCAATTTTAAGTAATATCTCACACCTAATTACGGTCACCAATGTCGTCCTAATCTATATTTTTTACATTTTTAGCCTATTGTCGACAGTGACCTAGTAGATGAATACAAGAAACTGGTCGCGGACTTAATAAGCGAACAGAGAATAGGTCCAGAATTGCGTGTTCAGGATTTCGATGACTACGTGTGCTTACTGAACGGAAAAGTGAGTTTAAATAATGCCTAAAACTGTTAAAAATCTTGTGGTGAAGATCTATAGCCGGAAAGATGATGGACTCAGGGCAGTGCATCGTAGGGCACATTCCTGACCTTTGTGACCTACGTGGCATTGCTTTGATATAGGTGATGGTTGCCGTCATATGCTAGTTCCAAAAACAAACAAAAAATCCCCATGATCAGACCACAATAATTGTTATAAAAATAAAAATTATAAACATTATCTGATCGTGGAACACACATCATAACTGTGCTAGGATTGGATCTAATTTGATAACTACATACTTATTTTTCAGTCATTAGAGCAAGTGGAGAAATTTTTAAACTCTGACCCTGAAAAATCTTTCGATGAATTTTGTGCCGAAGCAGTGAAATACGTGGAGCTAGCGAGGGAGATTCCATCCAAACTCGAGGGGACCATCGTTATTGGCATGTTTCGGATGCAACGCGGTGATCTAATCACCTCCTTACGAGGGGCTGCCACGAGGATGGCTAACACTCTGCTGAGGCGAATGACTGAGGACTACCAGGGCATGATCCGGGCGTAAGTTACCTTTAAGGTCTATCTACACACATCCGTGGCGTGTCAGGACGGAACCGGGCCGTGGCGGTGCCGTCGATTGAATTTGAACTCTATGTCTGTGCAAATTGAATGGAATTCTCGTATTTGGCTTCGATCCGGACAGAGCTCGGCCGACGGAATATCGTCTTATATAAATTCAACTCATTTTGTGGACAGATAGGGTTCAAATTCAAGCGACGGCTCCAACAAGGCACTGCCCCGTCCCTGACACGCCAAGGATGTGTGTGTTTATTTTGTCTTTATAATTTTAGTTATGAAAAATGACAAATAAATAGTAGTTAGTAGTTGAGGGCTCCATTATTTAAAATGGCCGATAGGTACGTTGCCATCTCTTTCCGTTGAAATGAAAGTGACAAGGACATGCTACTTTATTCAGCCGCTATAAAAATTTTATAGCTTATTCATATTGCCTACCATTAAATGGTAGGCAATATGAATAAGCGCCGGCGCCGTAGTATTTTCTTTGTAAATGTTTTGTTTCATAACGCTTTACAGAATCTATTTTACTCTGGTACTTGTACAGGAAAATGTGAGGCGGCGGGTAATTTTGATATAATAATATTTTAGGCCTCTCGGTCTAGCTCATTCCATTAAACTAAACTGCCGGGGAAATTTCCACAGTATATTTATTCGCACTGTTATCGTTTCTAGCTTTGTTCTGTTGATTCTAACAAAAGTTTTGAATTATCTTATTTTTTTTAAAACTTTATCATAAGTTATAATGATATTCGATGCGAACTTTGTTTTTGTTATGAGCAATTAATTGCATATTGATAAAATTTGAAAAGTAATCACTTGAACACAAACGCACCATCATTAGTCGCCATATTTGTGACGTCATAAGGCATCATAGGATCGGCTCTGTATCATCATCAGCTGTATGCTACAATGAGTAGAGTGCTACTAAGAAATCATGGGTTGTGACGTCACACTTGGTTGCTTTCGTTCGGAAACTCTCGGCATGTTTTGATAGGAGCTTCATAAAAATATTTTGAAATAAAATAACTTTCTTATTATAGCCAATTATCATAATGATCTTTCCATTTAATAAATACGATTCAACAGACCAATTCTATACTTAAATTATGATGATATAATTGTAGCTAAAGAATTTGCAGTCACTGTTCAAATTCGGTTTTATGATTCACTATGGAAAATCCCCTTGAGAAAGATCGCTCAACTCAGTACAACATTTCGGAGGAGCAAGAGTATTTTTCCTTTTCAGCATATTCGATGAATATTCCAATATTGCCAACACACTGTTGACTCCTCCACCGGACACAGCAGCCCTCATGGATCTGATAGCTTACTGCAAGAAGGTAGAAGATGTTCTCCTCACAGACATGGAAGATAAGCTGAGGAATGTACTGAAATACATAATGTTTCTGGGCGATTATACTAATTTTACGCCTTTGGAGATGAAAGCTAACAACCAGTCTTTTCATTGGTGAGTGATGTTTTAGTAAGTCAAACCAGACGATGGAGCAAAGTTAAAGTCAAAAATGTCTTTATTCAAGGATCACTTTGAAACATCTCAAAGCTAGGTGAGTCACAGTATTCCACGCGACCAAGCCTAGAAGAACAGGTACTACGGCTTGGTTCCTAGCGTTTTTTGCATGATCCTCTTACAAAAAAAATAATAATATTAGCCGTGAAGTCCCAGTGTGGGTCGCACTAGTGACTATCAACAGTCCCTATGAGTTATTCGTCGAGTGGATTAGGATTCGATGGCGCAGCGGTCAGCGCATCCCCGTAACAAGGGGAAGGTCGGGGGTACTTTTGGGACATAAAATCTTTGTGATTTTCCTGAAATGTAGTAATTACTATAAAATCTATAAAAAATGTTTCTGTACATCATGATTTAACTGAAAAACTTTAATCTACATTTTCTAGCACCGATTCAGATTGCACGCGTAAAAAGTTAAATTAGAAATGTTTCCTAATTTGAAAACAGTTTTAATTTATATGTTTGTATGCAAGCCGCGAGGGATGAACCCTCGTAAAGTTAGGGCTAGATAAGTAACAAGGACTGAGATGGGATTATCGACTTTCACCTCAATTTATTGTATTATGCTGTAGCTAACGACTGAATACATTTTGGGTCTTGTGTATTATGGTAGCGACTGTTATACAAACATACATAAAATCACACCTCATTCCGTAGGTAGAGATCACGGATTTCCACTTGCTGCGATCTTGACATACCTATTTCGCTTCCTTGCTACTATTCTCATAACTCATGCATGCTCGTCGGTTTAGGGTACTCTAGACTGTAAGAGTACCCTAAACCGACGAGCACACTCTAGTCTAGAGCATTGATTCCCAACGTGGTCCAGGTGGACCCCCCAGGGGTCCACGAGAGACTCGAGGGGGGTCTACGATGGCGTCTCAAAGACATGGGGGTTCACGACTCGTAGGGCGGGGTCCACGAAAGTTTATCTGGTTTCAATAGTGAAGAACTAAAATGTTGGCTACACCTATGAATTAGTTAATTAATCAATTAGTTTTTTTCCTAAACTGTTAATTCGTGGTAGGAGCGCAGCTACAACGCAAATGTCCACAGTTAGAGTCAATAATATATTTTTGTCGACTGGGAATATAGTGAAAATGTAGCAGCAGGGCAGGGGGTCCACCGGCACCAGCAAAATGTTGAAAGTAGTCTATGAGAAAAAACACGTTGGGAACCTCTGCTCTAGAATTTAATTCTAGAGTCTTGGGAATCTTGGCCGTTCTTTAACACGTCTGCCATCTGATCGAGATGCGTATGCCAAGGTCTTTGCTTTCCAATAGTTTCATTATAATAAGCGATTGTATAATATTCGTAGCAACTATAATATTCGTAATTAACCAACTCATAAGCTATTTTCTATAGACATTTCAAAGAGATACTCGTATAGTTTACAGGAAAATGCCTTTTGACTTTGAGTTTTCATATTTTGTCCGCGTCTGAAAGAATTACGCAATATTCTACAACTCCAGATACTCGTATTATACTATTCATACGTGTGATGTCTAGATTTGGTTTCAAGGTATTCTCGAATGGCTGGCGTCATAGAAGAGTCCAAAGTAATTTGTGACCAAAAGAAGATTGAGTACCAAGAACTGTTGAAGGTAATTATGAGTTACTTTTCCGAAATGTGTTGAATAAAATATATTTAAACATAATATATTTTGCTCTCGTATTCAGGTTCGCATCGCTAAATTTATCGATGATTTGGATATTTACGAGACCCAATGCAACGAGTTGCAATATTGGGGAGAACTGAGTGAGCTGCCGAAATACGTGATGCGTGCTCGACATATCGATGAAAAGTAAGAAGTTTTGTCAGAGTGCTATTTTATTTAAATAGGTATACTTGAGCACATAATGTCTCCTTTTTCCCGTAAAATGGTGGGAAGGAGTATGTAGAAAAAAAACACCTTGAAAAGGCTGACGATTTCGTTATGATTTACGGATTGAAAGTTTTTGCGGTTTAGGTAGATAGATAGATTAACTCTTTATTGTACACAAAAAAGAAAACAATAATTATAAAAGATTAAAACTAAATTACTTTAATGGGTGGCCTAATCGCCAAGAGCGATCTCTTCCATACAACCTAGGTTTAGAAATACATCTTTGTATGGAAACCTCCAGGGGCACTGATACAGGGGTTGCTCGCATTTGTCTATTTTATTTTTGAATATTTTCATCTACACTAAAAATATACAAAATTTTAACAATAGACTGGCAAACGCGTTGACAAAGATAGATCAATTCAACGAAGAAGAAGTATCTTATGGATGGGAGCAGTCACAGTACCCCAAGAGGAAGACAATCTACGATAGACTGGTGCCGTTCAAGAAGCTCTTTGATGCGGGATACGATTTCTTGGCGAAACATAACCTTTGGATGACATCCAAGGTAACATTATACAATCTTATGCCGCCTTCCTACGGTGCGTGATATCACGCACCAGCCCGCACCGCGCACAACGACGCACGGCAACGCACACAGAAAATGCTCCTGTGCTACCGCGAACCTCGGCGCACGAGACCGTTCCCATGGTGTGTCGTGCGTGCTGGTGCGCGATATCACGCACCAGTGGGAAGGCGGCATTAGAGTGTCCGGTAATTAATGGATAACCCCACAGGTACGTGTGGGGGGGTGCAAGGGGGCAACTCAGAAAAAAAACTATCTGCAACGGTGTAGGAGTTTTTAACTTTTTTTTTAAATTCCGAAATTTGATACTTTTGTTAAAATTTTTGAACACTACAGCTACAAATTCAGGTGGGTGGGAAGAGGAGAGATAATCAAAAATGTTATAGGTAAGGTTAAGTATTTTGTATTTATAGGTGGGCAGTTTTGACCCCGAAGACGTAGAAGGTGATGTGGGGTATTTCTACAAGATCGTTTACAAGTTAGAGAAGTCTTTCCAAGAAACTCCAGATACCTTTAAACTTGCATGCTCTGTCAGGTGAGTTCTAGTTTTTATTGCAGGTTTAAACAAAAATTTAACTATTTAAATTGCAATTCAAATTCCATAGACAAAGAAGTTTACGGCTCACCTCAATAGACAAATAATGATGTGCCAAATATGATTTTAAGATTTGCTCTTTACTTATGCGCACGAAATAGTTTTACAATAATGGGTCAATTGTGAGCATATCTCGATTTTTAGATAGATAGATAGGTAACCCTTTATTGATTACAATGACACACTAGGTAAGTAGAATACAGGTTTTAGCTTAAAAATAAATAGGCATAGTAAAGAAAGAAAGAAAGAAAATATACAAGGTGCAGTTTTGAACCTGCAAAACATTTCAGGAGGTTGTTAGGAGACTCGTAAATAATCATATAACAATACGATACCAAGTCAATAATCAATAATACTTTTTCTTTTCGATTTTTCAATTTTATTGATTTTCAGAATAACCCTCTTCAAAAAAACAGAATCACCCATTGCGATGTATCGCGTGTCATGTCACTGTCCACATTTCTATGAATCGAACGCGGCACTACGTTAAACTAAAATGAAGGTCGTTGCTATGGTTACGGGGAACCCCGCGATTCTCGTCATACCGCATTTCGATTTAGACTCGAAAATCTGTTACTGCGCATCGAAGGTTCAACCAACGTGCCGCGACCTGTACAAGTTGTTGTAGCTACAGCAACTTATAGCAAATAATTTTACCTTAGATGTAGTTCGAATTTTTAACTGTATGCAGCTCACTGCATGGAGTGCCAGTGAATCTCGCAGGGCGACTGCGTATCAGACCTCAACAAACCAGTTACTTGATAACACGATACCCATTTGTTATTTGCTAATTGTCCGACCGTACGGCAGGGCTGTAAGGTCGTTGACCCGTACCGACCCGTGTGGTACCTAACGACTGTCCGAGAGCTACAAATCAGTTCGAACCAAAGGCTTTAATTAAGTGCTTACCGAAACACGGGATTTCAATGATGACGTTGCCGATTGGGGAATAACTCCGCGAACATTTCGATGGCTCGAGATACATTGTCTCCACTGATGGCATACCTACAAGCGGACCATCTCCACCAACTCTACATTGGAGTATTGGTCCGTCATCTTTACAATTAGGTAGTAGGTACCTATCCCGACCGTTAATCGAAGGCGCACTTGAGGGGCGGAATTTGCATGCGTATGCACATACCGGCGTCATCAAATACACTAATAAATTGACCCGATCGATGCGTTTGCGATGGCCGCGGGGGCGTGGCGGGGTGGCGGGGGGGAGGGAGCGGCCGGTGGTTGGTGCTTTGGTTTGGATTTATGAAAGAAATGTCGGTTGCGTTTGTTTGTGTGTGTGAAAGCGCAGTTTAAGGACACGTACAGATTGGTCGCGTTTTAAAAAGGGGAGTTCACACTTACCGATTTACGTTAATAAGAATAAAATGAAAAAAAAATACCTGCCCATTTTATTGTTGATTCGGGTCGAGAATCACTAACATAATTACCTCCTAAAATGTTTTGCAGATCCAAAACTGCACCTTGTATTTATTGACCATAAAAAGAGATACAAAAAGACATGGTAAGTGTTCAAAATTTCATACGGTCCATTAGGTCCTGGCTCAGTATTTGTCGCACAGTTTAGGTCACATCACACTACACAGTGCAACCCTGGTATTCTGCCAAGGCTTAGAGCGGGTCAGTAGAAATGTAGTGTGTAGTAATACAATAGGCAGCCTTATCACTTCACAGCGATCGCTACGAGGCTTTTGTCCCATTTTCAGAGAAAAAATGGACGAATTCAAGACCCATTTACCTATCATCCAAACTCTTGGCAATCCCGGCATGAAGCCGCGTCATTGGGAGAAGATCTCCGACATTGTTGGCTTTCCAATTGTCGTTGACGACGAGTTGTCTTTAGAAAAGGTTATAGATTTCAACCTGGACGATTATATTGAGAAGTTTGAGAGCATATCGGAGGCAGCGACCAAAGAAAACAATTTGGAGAAGGCACTGGATAAGATGATGAAGGAATGGGCCGACCTCAGATTCGACATTCTTCCGTACAAGTTAGTATTTCCATATTTTTAGCTGATATAATACATTTATTTACACAAAGAAAATTACAATTAAATAAATATTTACAAAATATACACAAGAAACAGTTGAGCTATCTGCAGATCATAGAAATAATCTAGAGATCTCAACTGATCCAAATCAGTGCCAGACGGCCACTACCAAAATACACACAGCTTTAAATTCAGTTAATTATTTAAAGTCTTCCGAGTGCTCGTAGTTTTGGTTTCCCACGACACAGGGATTTTAGCGTCGTTTTAGTACTTTGGATTTAACAGTTGAGTGTTTATTTGAGGGGAATTCGTTCGGCGAGAAAAGATGTTCCAAAGTAGCACATATACGGAGAGCACTGGTGGTGTAATAGTAGTGGCACCGCCTTCCGATCCTTTGGTCGTGGGTCCAAATCCAATCGTGAACCAATGAGTTTTTCTGTTCGAAAATGTATGTGCACTATGCCAGTACTCTTAATCGTTGAAGGAAAACATCACCAAGTGCGGATCGAAGAATTTGCCAAAGGCATACATGATCGTTAGCCTAAATAAGTTAACTGTTGGTTATAGGTTAGGTTCGCCTTAATATGTTATTTCGTGGTTTCTTTTGAGCTCGGATAAATTTTATTTTAGAGACACTGGATCCTACATTCTTTCGAGTGTGGACGAAATTCAATTGCTTTTAGATGACCACATTGTCAAGACGCAGACTATGAAAAATTCGCCATATATCAAACCGTTCGAAGATATTATTTAGTAAGTAAACATCACAGAGAGCTTAAGCAAGTAGAGAAAATATTTAAATAATAATCTAACTAGCCCCCTGGTCCAGATAAAGGTCCCTTCCATCTCATACTTTCGTGCTATGATCTTGATTTGACAGCCCTCCTAGCTCAGTTTGTAGCAGCTTTGTTTTTTGCGCTAAAGAGCGTGGGTTCAATCCCCACCGATAACAAATATTTGTTAGGTGGACGCAGATGTTTATTCTCTGTCTGGGTGTTATATTAAATTCCAAGTAATAACAAAAAAATACACATAAGTACTATATCAACTGTCTGGTTCTCATAGTACAAGCTCTGCTTAGTTTAGGGCTAGATAGTGTTGTGTTGATTGTCTATAATATTTATTTATTTATGATCCATGACCATAATTTTCTTGTTGACCAGCCATTGTGTAATTCTGTTGCAATCATAAGTTTGATACTAACAAATAAATGATACTAACAAAGGATCAGCGATCACATATATTGTTGCCATCATTTTTCGACCACTGTCTGTTGCCATACTAGTTTTAAAAAGCGAAGTTCCTATTCGCTATCTCATGTTTATTACGTCAACATTCAGTCTTGTTGCAATCGTTTCTTGTCAAAGATAAGTTTTGTTTCAATTCTTTACTTATTGAAATCGTAGCTCAAAATTATGTCAAAACTGACAGATGCGACTAGTTTCGATTGCAACAAAATATACTCAATCTCCCTCTCCACAATTCAAATAGTCAATATTCAAGTAGTTATGAGTTTTACATGTTTCTGTCATTATCTTCGAATATGTACACGTTGCTATCTTTTTACTTTTAGCTTTCTCTTGGCACCAAAAGTTTTCTGGAATAAAACTCTTTTTAGGGTTACGCTCCCCTATGCACAAGTCTCATTGTCAATCATGTTTGTTATTACTTATTTGTAAATATTTCCGTGTGCATTCAATAATTAAAGAATTCAATTCACCTCTATAATTATTTATAGTGACTGGGAAGGTAAGTTGATTCTCCTGCAAGAGATTCTGGACGAGTGGCTGAAGGTACAAGCCACATGGATGTACCTCGAGCCTATATTCTCGTCTCCCGACATCCAACAGCAAATCCCCGAGGAGGGCAGACGATTCAGTGCTGTCGATAAGGTGAGATTCACACATAGATCAAAGCTCCAGCTGTTACAAAATATATTTTCTTAAAAGGCCTGCGCACATCTAAGTAATGGCGATGGCAATCAGCTGAAACGCTGTCAAATTTGATAGCAATATTTGTAAGCGTTTTAGCCATCGCCATCACCGCCATATGTGCGCAGGCCTTAGCTTTCTACAGATAATGCAGAAATACTTTGCTATTTTTAACCGACTACAAATAAAAGAGGAGGAAGTTCTCAATGATATTTTTAATGTTTGCTATCGCATAACTTCGTCATTCGTCAAATCGTCTTGAAAAAAAAATCTGAAAGGATTTTTGATATTTCTCAGGTCTTGTATTTAATTTTGTCATCTAGCACTCACCTATTAGCTTCGTTTGCCACTAAGTTTGTTGCCATCTCTTTATTTAGAGAGCTTCTAAAAAGTGTCAGAGATTATGATTGAGAAGTCAGCAGGCCTTTTCTTTCTTTTTTTCAATTCAATTCAATTTTAGGTATTCATCTTTTGACAAATCTTAGACTAGTCACAGGATACATTTTGATTTGATCATACATAACATCGAACAATCTTCATCATCTAAGCATCTACAAATCTACTATTACTTTCCTCGTGACGTGTCGAAGATATGTGAACTTAATTTCTTGTGACGTAGATGTGGCGAGAAATAATGAAGGCTGCCTTCTCAGAACCAAGAGTTCTCGACGTTATAATGATAGAGAAGATGTTGGATCGTCTTAAGAAGTCTAATAACCTGCTCGAGATGGTACAACGTGGACTTAACGCGTATTTGGAGAAGAAGCGTCTGTACTTTCCTCGCTTCTTCTTCTTGTCCAATGATGAGCTGCTCGAGATTCTGTCGGAGACCAAAGATCCGATGCGGTATGTGGTTTATTCTTTTAGTTTTTAGCTAGCAAGAGGTAACAGTCATTGTTTTATCTGCCCAAAATCTGACTCTGAAAAGTGAAGTATGGGCCGAAATCCCTCTAACAACTCCTTTTAAAAAAATCTTCTTCAGGATGATGTGGACGCTTATTAAGATCGTGTTGCAGTTAAAATCCTTTCACCACACTTGGTTTGCAAAAACCAGTGGCACGATTAGAAGAAGGAGGAACTATTTTCACGACTCTACAATGTTATTACTTATTAGGTGACAAGAATAAAAAACAAATACTTTGCAGTGTACAACCCCATCTCAAGAAATGCTTCGAGGGTATTGCGAAGCTGACCTTCACGGAGGATATGGTGGTCACTCACATGAAGTCCTCTGAAGGGGAGCTTGTGCAACTGACAATGATAATCAACACTGCTGCTGCAAGAGGACAGGTATGACAGTAACTCATCTTATACCTTTAAACGAGACAAGCTTGTATATATACACTCATCAACATTGTCTAGGGATTTTGTTCCTACTTTAATTTTTATTAGTAAATAATATAAAACAGTTTTATTTTATTATTATTAATAAACAACACAAAATAAAGATTCTTGCCATACCGAAACTAGGTATGGCCCATGCCTAGTTTCCTAAAGAAATTATTTTCAGTTTTTGTACAAATCAACAGAAGTTGTGAATATCCCTAGACAATGTTGATGTGTGTTTGTAATCAGAATCTTGGAAACGGCTCCAACGAGAACGATAAATCGATCTAGCTAGGATTCATTTTTAGAAAATGTCTTTTTATTGTGTTCAACAATCAACTTTATCGATAATCAACTAATTTTAGCTATTCAAGCAGATGGCGTTGTTAGTAAGATTGAAAAATGTTATTCATATTTCATCAGTAATTCGTATTTAAATATAATTTCTAAAATTCGCAATTTATAAAAAAAACCGAGCCAAGCTCGGTCATACTAACTAATCATAAATCACAAAAACTCGTAACAGAATGACAGAACATGAATGATTTCGTAGATGCCTCTACGAAGTTCCGTAGAGGCATCTACAGATTGTTATAGTACCGCTACGAGACATTTTTTCCATACAGTTTCTCTTATCTATCCGCTAATTCTTTATCTAATTGCTATAGGTAGAAAAATGGTTGTTGGAACTCGAGAAGTCAATGAAATCTTCAGTACATCACGAATTGGCACTCTCTTACGATGACTACACAGTGTGTCCGCGAGACCGATGGGTACTGGTGTGGCCTGGACAAGCTGTAAGTTTCTACTCTTTTTCCATACATACACTTTTCCTGTTTCCTTTTAAAATAAATAAATATTATAGACAATCCACACAACACTATCTAGCCCCAAGCTAAGGAGAACTTGTACTATGGGAACCAGATAGCTGATTACTTATATACATTTTTTTTGTAAATACATACTTAGAATACAACGTAAAACCCAGACAAAGAACAAACATCTGTGTTCACCACACAAGTATTTGGTTTTCGGTGGGGATCGAACCCACGACCTAAGGCTCAGAAGGCAGAGCTACTACTGAGAGGCTCGTCAAAAAATTCAAGTTCCATGACTGAATTTCTTTTATCACAGGTGCAATGTATAGCCATGACATTCTGGACGTCTGAAGTGACGGAAGCGATCCACATCAGCCTGAAGGCGATGCGGGAATACTGGGATAAATGCAACTTCCAGATATCAAAGATTGTTGACTTAGTGCGAGGAGACTTGAGCTTGCAGAACAGAATTACTCTGGGTGAGACTATTATTGTTATTCTTATTGAGTCAGGGGCAAACCGTTGCCCCTAGCAAAGATATGGTTAATACGTGCAGAGCTAAGCCGTGGGTTTCCTCACGATATTTTCATTCACCGTTCGAAAGATAATGCTCTCGAACGCTGGCTAGTGCTAGAAAATTGCGCACATACATTATTTGAAGAGAAAAATCCATAGGTGCACGACCGGATTTGAACCCGCGACGTTAGGATTGAAAGGCAGGGTTGCTTCTGAGACCACTAGTACTGCTAGAATACTAACTGTATTTTATTGAATCCTACACTCAGAAAAAAATATTGTTGGGTTCAACAATAAAACTTTAACAGGGGAGAGCCCACCATGGTGTATAGTCCGAGCGTCAATGTTTTTATTGTCAAGGATCAAGTTGTCAGTACAACAATATTTCTATTGTCAAGAAGTAAATTGTCATTGCAACAATGTTTCTATTTTTTCAATAAGATGTTTGTGTTTACTACAACAATGTATCTTTTGTCTGCGAGAGACAGATTGAGGAGTAAAAAAGAGGATTTGATAATCCAAGACCAGAGTTGATCGGATAAATGAATCCGATAAATATACTTTTAAATAAATCACTTCTACAATATAAGGAAACGCCGTGCGTTTTCGTCAGCGCGATCTAGCATCGTTACAATTTTAGTCGCGCCATCTAGTTTTAAGTTAAGTAAACGGCTATTTTATTAGTTTAATTCACTAACAATGTTCACATTGACACACTTGCAATAATCCATTGTTACCGAAGCGTCATATTTATTGTATGACAAAAAGTACTCAAATGCCACAACTTTAGTTACTTTGCTACTTCTTTTAACAATGTTCACATTGACACACTTGCAACGTTCCATTTTCATTACAGCAACATATCTATTGCATGTCAAATGGTAGTTAAATGCTACGACTATATTTATTTTGTTAGATTTTTTAACAATGTTCACATTGGCACCTCTTAAACGTTTTATTGTTATCTAATCAATTTCTTTATTAATTTTGATGTAAAGACAAAGCTAAATTGTTCCTTGCACATTAAACGAAGGAAAATCAGCGGACAATAAAAAAGTTGCTAAACTCAACAAAGCTCTTTCTGTTAAATTAACAGAGTATTTAGTTGTTCCGACAGGAATTTTCTGACAATGCATTTATTGTGACTTTGTTGACCCATTTTTTTCTGTGTGTAGGAGCATTGGTGGTACTGGACGTCCACGCCCGAGATACCTTGATGTTGCTGATCGAATGCGGCGTGCAAACAGATAATGATTTCAACTGGCTATCACAAATTCGATACTACTGGGAGGTATGTTTCATTATTTTAATAGATAGATACTTTTTAGGGTTCCGTAGCCAAATGGCAAAAACGGAACCCTTATAGATTCGTCATGTCTGTCTGTCTGTCTGTCTGTCTGTCTGTCTGTCTGTCTGTCTGTCTGTCTGTCCGTCCGTATGTCACAGCCATTTTTCTCTGAAACCGTAAGAGCTAGACTGATGAAACTTGGCGAGTAGATGTATTCTGTAAACCGCATTAAGATTTTCACATAAAAATAAAAAAAAACTATAAATTTCGGGGGTCCCCATACTTGAAACTGAAACTCAAAAACTTTTTTTTCATTGAACCCATACGTGTGGGGTATCTATGAATAGGTCTTCAAAAATGATGTTGAGGTTTCTAATATAGTTTTTTTCTAAACTGAATAGTTTGCGCGAGAGACACTTCCAAAGTGGAAAAAAGTTGGTCCCCCCCCTCTAACTTCTAAAGTAAGAGAATGATAATACTAAAAAAAATATATGTTGTACATTACTATGTAAACTTTCAACGATATTTGGTTTGAACGAGATCTAGTCAGTAGTTTTTTTTTTATACGTCATAAACCGTAAACCGCAATTTACCTTTCGACGAACTACAAGAACCTTATTATGTTATGTTCTTGTAGTTCGTCGTGCTACGGAACCCTTCATGAGCGAGTCCGACTCGCACTTGGCTGCTTTTTAATTTGGCTCAAAAACACAGAGGTACAGCACAACAACAGAAAAAGAAGAACAAAGAATACAGGCTACACAAGAGTACAAAAAACAAAAAAAAATATTGAACACTTAAAAAAACACACAAACTATAATTTTATTTGTTGTATTTATAATCGGCTTTATATGAAAATCTTCTAAATTACAAACTGATATCTTACAATTTGGTGGCCCATGAAAATCTAATTCATACACTTTGTTAGTTTATCACCAAAAGGTTCCTCAACGTTTTATTCTGATCAGCTTGCTTCGGAGTTTTGCAAGTATATATCTTGTGGCTAAATATCATAAAATTTCGTCGAGCTGCACATGAAATTGAATACCAAAAATTACTTTTCACATTTTGTAACTCTGAAACCTTTCAAAATTCCCTTTAAACTTTCAAAATTGACAAACATATTATATCCACTATCCTGTGCTCCATTCTAGACAAAATATTTTTTGAGAATTTGTGCTAAAACAGGAACAAGAAGACTTGACGATGCAGATCGCCACTCGCATGATCAACTCTCAACTGATGTACGGCTACGAATACTTGGGCAATGCCGGACGACTTGTGGTCACGCCTCTTACGGACCGGTGCTTCAGGACTCTCTTCGGAGCTTTGCATTTGAATTTAGGTAACTTTCTGTAGCTAGATCGTCCAATCTTAAACTGCACATTCCACTACTTCAGTCAGTCAAAGTAAATTGTTCTATAATACCTATATAGGTACATCACAAAGATCATTTTGAAATACTTTGCTGTGAGCCAACTTCAAGAAAACGTGGTGGAGGGGCGTGCATTTTTAGACTGGTTATCTATACTAAAGTATACCAGCAGGCCCATCTTTTCAATTTCAATTTCAATTTCAATTTATTCACTTAAAAAATAACATTACAGATATATAAATCCAAAGCGTTATCTAAGTGTTTGGATATTAAACAACTAATAAACATCCAGTATGCTAAAAAATATCTTACAAGCTAATAACCAACTTAACCACTAATAAACTATACTTACACTATTTATAACAACAATACATTTTATGAAAAAATATACAAACAAGATTGAGATCATTTTTATTATTATTAAGTTACAGGCAGTTACCCAAGTTCACTGTTCACCACGGTGTTAGAGGGCTGGGTTCCTCAGAGTAACCCAAGCACAGTTTTTCCACTACAGCCCACCTGTCTGCAAACAAGTCGTATTGTGGGTTGGCCAAGAGCAGGGCGTTGAGGTGGCGTTGTGCGCGGCAGACGGGGGATTGTTGGCGCGCTACCGTGCGCACGGTAGCTTAACTGCACTTTTAACTTTTGTTGCAATGGTTTCAATCAAAATCTTTTTGAAACTATCAATTTTTGAACTAATACGTGATCGCAAATTGATAGCAGGCCGATCATGGAACAAAAGTTACATGATCGGCCTGCTGTTTCAGTTAAAATGAGCAAGACTATGTTCCTTTAAGCATTAGCACAAATAAATAAACTCTCTCAGCTCAGTTGGTAGTAGCTCTGCCTTCTGAGCCGTAAGTCGTGGGTTCGATCCTCACAAGAACAAATATTTGTGTGGTGAACGCAGATGTTTGTTCTCTGTCTGGGTGTTATATTAGTATTCTAAGTATGTGATTACAAAAAAATATATATAAGTATTATTATATCAGCTATCTGGTTCCCATAGTACAAGCTCTGCTTAGTTTGGGGCTAGATAGTGTCGTGTGGATTGTCCAAAATATTTATTTATTTATTATGAAAGTTACGCGCAATCCGTCAGAATTCGTCTCGCTTGCTCTTGTTTTGTTTACATGTAGGCAATTACATTGTATTATATTTTATTTAATTGTATTGGTGGTATTCAGGGGGTGCCCCCGAAGGCCCCGCCGGCACGGGTAAGACCGAGACAACAAAGGACTTGGCCAAGGCAGTGGCTAAGCAATGCGTCGTCTTCAACTGCTCCGATGGCTTGGATTACCTCGCACTTGGAAAGTTCTTCAAGGTAACATACTTGTGGTCCTCTTTGCAAGAATGAGAAGGGCAGTGCTGGCCAAATCTGATACCACGAGAGTAAAACGTGTTTTAGAGAGGTTTAAAACCACCGTTTCTACCTTGGCAGAACGCTTCTGTCACCGCTTTTCTCAAAAACCACCCTGTATACTGTACCACTATAATGTTAGGGTCTTATTAATAATCCTAGCGTAGCGTTGGACTGGTTGATCCGTGTTTTGTCTCTTGCATTGACATGCAATTGTCAACTCGAACAAATGTGACAAAACACGATTTAACTACTCCAGCGTTGCGCCAGGATTATTAATAACACCCTTAATGCCTAGGTGTTATTCGCCGAGTGAGCATTGAGTTCCGATGGCGGAGTTTGTTAGCGGAGCGTATCAAGGCGAGGGTCGTGGGTTAAAATCCCACTCGGTGCACAACTATTAAGGTCATTACCAATTTTTTTTTAGGGATTGGCATCTTGCGGTGCGTGGTCGTGCTTCGACGAGTTCAACCGGATTGACCTGGAGGTGCTATCCGTGGTGGCGCAGCAGATCCTCTCCATCCAGCGAGGAATCAACTCCGGCTCCACGGAACTGCTGTTTGAGGGAACTTTATTACAGTTGGATCCATCTTGTGCCGTCTTCATAACGATGAACCCGGGTTATGCTGGCCGCTCGGAACTGCCTGATAACTTGAAGGTCAGAATTTCTTAGCTCTAGAGTTGTACTGCCTCTCAGCATAGTTGGCTAGCTCTGTCTTCTGTGCCATAGGTCGTGGGTTCGATCCATACCAAGAGCAAATATTTGTGTGGTGAATACAGATGTTGGTTCTCTGTCTGGGTGTTATATTGTATTCTAAGGCCCGTATTCAGAAACAGTGCTTGAATATGAGTAGAGCCTATTTTTGAAATCGTTCAATGGAGCACTATCAAAATATTTATGCTTGAGAGAGGCTTGATAAAGACTCAAGCTCTGTTTTTGAACTGTTCAGAAGATCTTGTAACGAATAACGGATGTAAGTAACGGGAACGGGACGAGCGAAGCCGCGGGCGGCCAATAGTAAAGTATATGTATGAGTGGCCTTATCACTAAGAGCGTTATATTTAACTACTACTCATTATATTCAAAAGTTTCTGTATTTATTTCTTTGAGTACAGTAAAGAGTTAATCTATCTACGTTTTTATTAGATCTTAATAAATATTATATCTGTTGTATATTTATAGGCTCTGTTCCGCTCCGTGGCTATGATGGTGCCAGACTACGTGTTGATATCTGAAATAGAACTGTACGCATTCGGCTACCTGAACGCCAAACCTCTGGCCGTGAAGATCGTGGCCACTTACCGACTGTGTTCGGAACAGCTGTCTTCACAGAGTCATTACGATTACGGTACGTTACTAAATGCATTTTTGCTAGAGACTTATTTTACCATCGGGTCCGTGGCTATGATGTTGCCAGACTACGTGTTGATATCTGAGATAGAACTGTACGCATTCGGCTACCTGAACGCCAAACCTCTGGCCGTGAAGATTGTGGCCACTTACCGACTGTGTTCGGAACAGCTGTCTTCTCAGAGTCATTACGATTACGGTACGTTACTAAATGCATTTTTGCTAGAGACTTATTTTACCATCGGGTCCGTGGCTATGATGTTGCCAGACTACGTGTTGATATCTGAGATAGAATTGTACGCATTCGGCTAGCTGAACGCCAAACCTCTGGCCGTGAAGATTGTGGCCACTTACCGACTGTATTCGGAACAGCTGTCTTCTCAGAGTCATTACGATTACGGTACGTTACTAAATGCATTTTTGCTAGAGACTTATTTTACCATCGGGTCCGTGGCTATGATGGTACCAGACTACGTGTTGATATCTGAGATAGAATTGTCCGCATTCGGCTATTTGAACGCCAAACCTCTGGCCGTGAAGATTGTGGCCACTTACCGACTGTGTTCGGAACAGCTGTCTTCACAGAGTCATTACGATTATGGTACATTCCTATATCCACTTTATTTAACAGTTAAAGGAACAAGCGACACAATTACGACAAGTCTTATGATGGTTTTTTGGTCTTCCCCTATACAAGCCCACTATTATTATATTTATTATTATTTTTTTTTTTTTTTTTTTTTTCATTAAATTAGTATACCCCTTTGATGCGGTACCCTAATAACATTACAATCTAGCCAAGTAGGCTAATGAGCAATTTTGCTTTAACTTATTTTGATAGAAAATAATATAACTAAGAATGTGTCCATCGGCACTTTTCTTACAGTCTCTACACTTTGTGGTGACACTTTGTTCTTGTGTTCATTAAAAGTAGCACTATTATTACTGCACAATAACTATAACATTACACTAACTCAAAAGGTTTGATTCTTTTTAGCCTTCTCACTTTGTCTGTGTTATCGAGGAGCTGGATGGCCTCGACATTCACGTGGTGATGAAGTCTTTTCTCGTGAGCTTCTGCGAATTTCTTAATTAATTTATCAACGAATTCGATCTGGAGGTCCCGGTGCAGATCTTCGTCTCTCACGTACCAGGGTGCATTAACAATGCCCCTTAACACTTTATTCTGGAATCGTTGGATTATTGCAGTATTACTTTTACAGGTACAGCCCCACAGCTGTATACCATAAGTCCATATCGGCATTAGGACTTGTTTGTACAACAAAAGTTTGTTAGGCACTGAAAGAGTAGATTGCCTTCCAAGCAGCCAGTACATCCTCTTGTAGCGTAACTCTAGCTCTTCTTTTTTCTTCTTGACGTGTGCTTTCCAGCGCAGCTTTGCGTCAAGAGTCATACCAAGGTATTTAGCTGTGTTTCCATATGGAATGATTTTATTGTTAATGAATACCGCACAGTATTGATCTTTCTTGTTAGTAAAGTTGATATGAACCGATTTGGATTCATTTAGTTTTATTCTCCATTTTCTAGTCCAATCATGGATTTCATTAACAGCTACTTGTACCTTTTCAGCTGCTTCTGCATGAGTGCCTCCGACAGCCATTATGGCAGTGTCATCAGCAAAGGTTGCAATGGTATTATTGGCTAGGACGGGAATATCACTTGTATAAAGAAGGTAAAGGACCGGACCTAGTACGCTTCCTTGTGGTACCCCAGCTCTTATTTTCTTAAGTTCAGAGAAGGCGTCTTCTTGCCTTATTCTAAAAGTTCTATCAGATAAGTAGGATTCTATTACATCTGTAAAATCAGGAGGTAATACTTTTCTTAATTTCAGTAATAGGCCCTCATGCCATACCTTATCGAATGCCTGTGCCACGTTCAAAAAGATAGTGGAGCAGACTTTTTTTTCTTCGAGAGTCCTCTCGATAACATCTGTGATTCTATGAACTTGATCTATTGTTGAATGCTGTTCTCGGAATCCAAATTGGTGATCTGGTATGATGTTTTTACTTTCTATAAGTGGCTTAAGTCTTTTCAGTAACAGTTTTTCAAATAATTTTGACATGATAGGTAGCAGAGAAATTGGCCTATAAGATGAGGTCTCATGAGGTGGTTTTCCTGGCTTTGCTATCATAATGACTTCGGCAACCTTCCATAAATCTGGAACAAACTTTAGTCTGAGTGCTGCGTTTATAAGGGTCGTCAGTTTCACTAGTGCTTTTCGTGGAAGATGGTGTAGTATTTCTCCCGAGATAAGGTCGAATCCAGGAGATTTCTTTGGGTTTATATGGTGTTTTATTTCGCTCCAGACTTCTCTGGGTGTAACCAGCTTTATCGAAAGTGTTTCGTCACAAACTTCGTTAATCATAGGTACTTGGTTTGTTTGGCCTTCGTTAGGTGTAAATATTTCTTCAAGATGTTCTGCAAATCTTTTGGCTTTCTGTTCGTTACTAACGGCCCATTTTCCAGACCCTATATTAATCGGAGGAATTTGGGTAATGGGTCGTTTCATATGTTTAGTTGCCTTCCAGAGTGAGTAGTTTGTACTGCGATCACTGGTGAGGTTCTGGAGATAGCTGTTAGTTGACTCGTCATTAAAAGCTTGAATTTTTCTTTTAATCAGTTTTGTGAGATTATTTAATTTTGTTTTGTCTTGTGGAAATCTAGTTTGGTGCCAAACGTTCCTCTGTTTTCTTTTTTCACTTATGAGTTGCAAAATATCCTTAGGGTAGTTGTTTCTTGCGCCTCTTTTTTTGTTTACTGGTGTATTATTCCAGGCAACCTGTTGTATGATTTTAGTAAAATTGTCTATTTCTAAGTTAAGTTGCTCCGGGGCTTTCAGAGAAACTTTTAGGTCTATATTAAAATCTAATTCTATTTTAAAACTCTCCCAATCAGTATACTTATTTACCAGGGTCAGAGCGTTTTCTATTTGTAAAACTTGTTCACTTATTTCTAGGTATATTGCAGAATGGTCAGAGTTCATATCATAACTTTGCTTCATTCGTAGGTAGTTCTTCGATAAATTTTTGTAGATGAAGAAGTCGATCAGGTCTGGAATTTTGTTTTGGTCAGTTGGCCAGTATGTTGGTGAACCAGTAGATATAGTAGGTAGTAGTAGGTATATTTATTATAACAATTTATTTTATTGGCTATGTAAGCCCAAATAGCATTTTGTCTAAATAAAATCAAATTAAAATAAACTTCACATAAAGTTATAATGTATGATTGTCGTCTTGGACAGGCATGCGAGCTGTGAAGTCAGTGTTACGAGCGGCGGGAGCACTCAAGCTGCGATACCCGGACGAAGATGAAGACGTTATTCTTCTGCGCTCCATCAAAGACGTCAATTTGCCCAAGTTTTTGGAACACGATGTGCCATTGTTCATGGTATGAAACCTTACCTTTCATTACGAACTAAGAACTCTACTTAAACTTAATAGAAAAAAAAATTAAGCATAAACAATCGCGTTAAGGTTGTTCGATTCCGATACAAACTGATTTTACACAACTATGGGCAAACAAAGTATAAATGTACACTAAAATAGCTGTAATAGAATTTTACAGTGGTCTTTATTGCCGGCCAGTTATATAAAGTTGGAGAAAACTGTAGGATAACAGAAATATTAATAAAAAACCAAAAAAGTAATTTTTTCGTCATTCTTTCTAACGGGTACTCGGCATTGAATACGTGAATGAGCTTAAAACATATGTCTCAAAATAGTTGTAAAAGTCTGTTAGTTCTTTTTCTGAAGCCCCGACTGCCACGACCAACGGCTACCACTCCAACTTTATATAACTGGCCGGTAATAAGAACCACTGTAAAAGCCAATTACAGCTGTTTCAGTGTACATTAATACTTTATTCGCCCATAGTTGTGTAAATTAAGTTTGTATGGAAATCGTTCCCCCTTAATTTAAATTTTTTTTTTTTTTTATAATCCGGTTACGAACTGAAAACTGAATGACAGGACTTTTTTGTTAGTTGGTAAACCGGTTATGAACGGTTATCCTAATCCTTCTACGTAGCAGGTGTACGAAACCCAGTTACTTGGTAGTAGCTCTACCTTCTACGCCGTAGGTCGTGAGTTTGATCCCCACCAAGAACAAATATTTGTATGGAGAACTCAGATGTTTATTCTCTAACTGGGTGTTTCTATATTGTATTCTAAGTTACAAAAAGAAGGAGGGGGGAGTGGAAAGGGGGTGGGGGGTTTTGGCCCTGCAGTGGCACATAATGGGCCAAATAATAATAGTCAATAATGAAAAAAATATATGATACCCATAGTACAAGCTCTGCTTTTTAATTATAGACAATATTAAATAAAAAATGTATTGAGTATTGAAGAATCTTTAGATGATTCCTTGTTTCAGGGTATTATTGGAGACTTGTTCCCTGGTTTGCCTCTGCCGTTGGCCGGGTTGCCCCATTTGGTGTCTTGCTTGATAGAAGTCTGCGTACCTCTCAACTTACAAGCAAATGAATTCTTCATTGAAAAGGTACCTGATATATTATTAGCCTTAGAACAGTTTCCGAAAATAAACTATAAATGATCAGTTTTACACATTTTCGTCGTTTCTAAAGCCCAGACTTCTAAATATCTTTTTCGCCATTTCCAATAATTTGCATCTCTATATTAGACTCGTCAAAATCAAAGGAGAAAATATTCAGTACGTGTATAGGCTTTCTTTGCATTTATATATTTCTTTTAAATCTTTTATTTTTGACGGAAATAGATTCGATGTATTTAAAAAAAAAATACACCCTGTATTATTGAACCAATGGATTATGTTGCTGATAAGAATCAATCTTTGTATAAATGTTTTACTAAAAAAGAATGGTAAATTTTCATTATTTTATATTTGTACACTCAAATATAATCCGATTCAAACTTTAAAACGCAAGTAAAAAACATTAAAAAAATATATAATAAAGTAGTATGGTTTTCTTAAAAATTGAGGGCATGACTTCTTTCATGTCTTTTCCCTAACTCCCGTAGTTTCGGACTTGGCCATTACCGCCCTTTTAAAAACCATCCTGTATAAGTGGGATATTGATAGATCAGGGGGCTAATTCTCAGGCCGATCTCGATCATTTTGCAATCTTATTTTATTGCTTCTTTTCACAACCCCGAACTTTTTCTACGTTTTCCGTATATCGTAGCTGTCGAGGCTTTTACGAAGAGGTCGTTGATGAATTACTCAAGGAAATCATCCATTCTCTCTTCGAAAAGAAGCAATTAAATTAAATTGCAAAATGATCGAGATCGGCCCGAGAATTAGCCTCTTGGTTGTTGGCAGGTGCTCCAGTTGTTCGAGATGATTCTAGTCCGTCACGGTCTCATGTTGGTCGGCTTCCCTTTCTCGGGGAAAACCAAATGCTACCACGCGCTCGGCGCCGCTCTAGGCTTAGTGGCTGAAAAGGTAACCTACACTGATGATAGACCTCGAATCTAATCGAAGTTAATAGTAAACTGACTTAATACTTAAATTGCTGAACCGATTTTGATGAAATTTCTGTGAGACACATTGAAAGTACAATAGAAAACATTTTTTTTTCTTGTCGTTATGAATGACGGAGAAACGAACAAGGAGATAGCAAACATTAAAAACATCTGAATTGATAACCCCCCATTTTTTGAAGTTGGTTAAAAAGCGCCGCATAGCATTCTTGCTCATTGGTAGCAATGTGTGCTAGTGAAATGAGTAATTTTAGAGTAGTTTCTTTACATCGTATAAATGTTAGAGATAGACTTTAGGTACACCTAAACCAGTAAAACACAAAGGACACTAGAAAGATACAAATAGATGCATCGATACTGGAGAAGTGCGTCGTGTTTCTGTGTGCAGCATTTTGCTGCTGACTCAGCATAATGCCTAGCTATTGTGAGGAAGCTATGCGCTGGTATTCAACTTTTGTTTGTTAGCAACTTTTTATCCAACTCTTAATAGTTTCCTCCAAAGGTCGTCTGTTCAAAGGTCGTCTGTTTGTTCCGTCAGGGTTTAATGGCTGAGAATGCAGTAGAATGGACGGTGATAAATCCGAAATCCATTACCATGGGTCAGCTGTACGGTCAGTTCGACCCGGTCTCTCACGAGTGGTCGGACGGCATACTGGCTGTGAGCTACCGAGCGTTTGCTGTGTCTCCTAATGACAACAGGTTTGAACAAATACTACCCTCAAGCTAACTCGGTTACTAATACCAAGGTATTAAGGTTATCTGGAAGAAATCGCTATAAGCGATAAGATCGCTCATTGTAACTCTAGTTTTTAAGTATTCCTTTAGTCCATGTTTACCTTTTAAATTTTGGTTTACAAAAAATTATATTCTATTCTATTCTACCCTCCTTCTGGACATTCGGGTAAAAAACCTTCCAAACAAAGGCCGATTCTGGATTCCACATATTTTTTTTTTATACTTTTCATTGATATCTTTTTGTTTCGTTTCTGATGGAACAAGTATATGGCCCACTAGATGTGAAGTGGTAACCATCGTCTATAAAAAGCATTGCATCGTAGGTCACGCACGTCAGGAACGTGCCCTACGATGCACTGTCCTGCGGCCAGCATCAACTTGAGGCATACAGTTAAGCCTCACGTGCCAGTAATTCACTAGCACGCACACCCTTCAAACCGAAACACAGCAACGCCAAAACTATTCTTATGATTTTTTGGTTAAAGAACATTTTGATTTGACATGATCATAATTCATTGCCTTTACTTTATTTTCATTGACACGGTCATGGTAATGTCTACCTATCAAATGATCGCTCCATTTTTCCGCTAAAAACTATTATTTTTACTAGGAAATGGCTAATATTTGACGGACCAGTGGACGCTATTTGGATTGAAAACCTGAACACTGTGTTGGACGACAACAAGAAACTCTGCCTCATGAGTGGAGAGATCATCCAGCTAGCTCCCACAACCAACTTGATATTCGAGCCTATGGACTTGGAAGCTGCCTCGCCTGCGACGGTAAGTTTCTACTAGATCTATGAAGAGAGAGAGCGCTCGAGCAATGCACACATAGACACGGCTCACAGACACGATATCTAAGACCACTTGGGACCAGTGCGAGCGTGACTGATGGCGCAACAAAAAAATATATCATAACTGTTCAGTGGACGGTTGTTTAAATTCGACCCCCTTAAGGGGGTACGATTTCCATACAAACTTAATTTACACAACTATGGGCGAATAAAGTATTAATGTACACTGAAATAGCTGTAATAGGCTTTTACAGTGGTCCTTATTACCGGCCAGATATATAAAGTTGGAGTGGTAGCCGTTGGTCGTGGCAGTCGGGGCTTCAGAAAAAGAACTAACAGACTTTTACGACTATTTTGAGACATATGTTTTAAGCTCATTCACGTATTCAATGCCGGTACTTGTTAGAAAGAATGACGAAAAAATTACTTTTTTGGTTTTTTATTAATATTTCTGTTATCCTACTTTATTTTCTCCAACTTTATATAACTGGCCGGCAATAAAGACCACTGTACAATTCTATTACAGCTATTTCAGTGTACATTTATACTTTGTTTGCCCATAGTTGTGTTAATTCAGTTTGTATCGGAATCGAACAACCTTAAACAATGAAAATATGTCGTTATTTTCACTAATTTGAATTAGCTAAAATGTTTTAGTTATAGTTTATATTTTCATTCTTCTTGTGTCATTCTCTTAAATTAATCAAACAACTAGATACGAGGGCCCCTACCAAGTTTTTTGTGCATTAAGCTTATAGTTGTCAACCCTAGCGCGACCGCCAAGCGTATAGGTATGAAAAGTGAAGTACCTACATGTGATTGACTTCTGTACCTATCTGTTTTGTGGTAATAAGTTTCCAACCTCCTTGGTTATACTTGTCAGCGCAGAAAGGTAAAGGTTTCCATGCTTGCTACCAGGTATCTCGGTGTGGTATGATCTACATGGAGCCGAAAGGTCTCGGCTGGAAGTGTCTGCTGGAATCCTGGCTCAACACTCTCCCGCCAACGCTCCATAGCGTTAATCGAACTCTCATCAGGAACTTGTTCAATAGATTCATGTCGCCGCTTCTATGGCTCGTCGAGTATTCTGGAAAAGTCAAGGTAAGTAGGTATATGAGTAAAATCGGATGAGAGGTAATTAAGATACGGGGGTTTTTAAGGGTGTAAAAATAAAAAAAGTGACACAAATAAAATCGAGCTACTTGTCATATGAAAAATAATCGATTGTCTAAAAATTCGGTTTACTGAGGATAGTTGACCGTGACAACGTCATCGGATGTCGAACGCTGCCGAACGCGGATGCCGATTGTGCCTCTTTGTCGCTCGTTCCGCGCTCTCGCTTGCACTTCAAGCCAGGTAACGCCGCATGAGTCATGTTTTTGCATGCGTGCAGCCGGCTCCATCGAATTATAAGACGTTGTCACGTCAAAATATTTGGACATTCCAAAACAGTTTTTCCTTTTTTTTTAGGACGCTCTATGCGCTTATGTTTGTTACCACTCATTGTGATACATGGAATTTGACGCATATGTGTGAGTAGTTCAAAGATTTTAGTGAAACATATTCTTTCAGCAAATGTATGTGACGTCACGAAGCAACTTGGTTGTCGCTTGCATGAACATTTACGACACCTTCATGGACGACTTTTACGATGAAAAATATGTGGAAGCGATATCGGATTTAGATATTCGAGCACAACTTGAGGTATGAAAGCATTTCATTCTATGAATTTTGCAAATAATATTATGGTTGCACAGGCTAGCCTGTGCAACCATAATATTTGAACGGTTCAGCATTGGTGTGTTACTCTTTGTTTTTGGGGGAAAAGTTGTTATCCAAGGACAATCACAAAGATTTAGTAATGCCCCAAAAGTTATGAGCCGAGTGAGATTTGAGCTTGGTTAACGCATTCCTGTATCAAGGGGATGGTCTTGGGTTCAAATCCCACTGAGCTCATAACTTTTGGGAGACTATAAAAACCTTAAAATAAAAGCTCTTATGTTTTTACGATGGTACTGTTTTACTACAAATTCTTCTCGACTGTGGACAGAGACACGCATCAATTTGTTGTTTATTTAATCAGGGAGTGTTCTTCTTCTCGTGTATTTGGTCGATCGGAGCGACGTTAGAAGCCGACAGTCGACCCAAATTTGACCTGCTATTCCGTGGTCTTCTAGAAAAAGAATTCCCTGAAAAGGCAAGTACAATATATTTTACATAATTTTCTTCAAAATTTCGACAGCCTAACTTTATGTCAATACACACTGTGGATCAGGCCGACTAAACTGCCCAGGATGGTACAGGTGCTGGGCAAGCCTATTCCATCTAAAATCCTGTCCCAAGCACTATAGCGTCCCGTAAGTAGGGGCCTAAGTGGTCACCAGTTGCCCCGGACGCTATAAAAATAAATCATCTATGACGAAAACATTTTATTTTCTATTGTTATTAACATTCTACCAACAGGCGAGGGACTCTGCGTTCATTAGAAGGTAAAATGGGTTAATGATTTGTATTTTTTTTCAGGTGATAGAAATTTTAAACTACCCCCGAGAAATAGCGAAACCAGAGAAACAATACATTTTCTCACTGCCAAAGGATGGACTTGTTTACGACTATCGCTTCCTCAAAGAAGTAAGATTTCTTCGATTTTATTGTTTTGTTAGATGTTTTGTGTTAAGGAAAATGGTGATGCTTTGTTTTGTCATAATATTTTTTTTCTACTCAAAAAAATCAAAGATATTTTTAATCAAACCTTTGTTCGACGAAAGCCATACTTATATAATCATAAGCACTCACTTTTTTCAGTGCCACTATTTCCAACTTAGGCCCATATTCCGAAACTGTGCTTGAGCCTGACTCGAGCCTCAAGCATTTATATTTTATGACAGTTGCCCATTGAAAAGTGTCAAAAATCTGTGCTTGAGGCTCGACTCAGAATCAAAAATTGTTTCGGAATACGGGCTTTAGTCTCTCACACGTAGGCTAACAAGGTCCGAGAAAAAACCCTTGTACATTTCCAGGGTAAAGGGAAGTGGAAGCCATGGCAAGATGACGTAGTCTCAGCCCCCGCCATTAGCAGAGACACGCCGCCCAACCAGATCTTGGTCACAACTCTTGACAGCGTTCGCTATCTGGCGCTGTTCAAACTACTCGTGACGCACCACAAGGCAGTGATGATGGTCGGACCCACTGGGACTGGCAAATCGTCCTATATCATTGTTAGTATATCATAAATTGTGTATAAGATCGCAGAGACACGCCACTAAACCAGATACTAAAGACCACGCAAACGAGGTGAATTTTACAAAAACAATTTAGGGGGCCATGCTACTCATGTCTGTGGATGATTCACTTTGAGTCCCTAGTCCCTACCCGTGTCAACTGCGTGGTGTTAAAAGAGTAGCTCTCTTTGGTGGTAATTTTGGTTTATTCCTAAAATCCCCGCTAACAATCCCAACTGCTTGGGATTTCAATATTTTTTACCTTTAGTTCTGACTGGCTACGTCTTGTATGCAAAACTAATATTGCATTCGAAGTTAATTTCAATAGCGTTTGAATTTGGTGCCATTATGCAAACAGAGTAAACTACTTCTGGTAGTACCTACTTACATTTACATTTTTGTTGGCAGGATTACTTGGTGAAGAGAGTCGATACGAAAATTTACAAGGCCCTGATCATGGCTTTTTCGGCGCAGACCAACTGTAATCAGACCCAAGATATTATCATGGGAAAACTTGATAAAAGGCGAAAAGGTATGTACTTGCTTGACTGCGATTATCTCGTCGTCGGGTTCCTTAAAATCATAGTAATTTCAGTTAATTTAACTGACTAAGGGCTAGTTTAAAATCTGCAGATATATTTATTCTTAAAAAAAAAATACATCCACTTCTTTTTTACGTCTGTCATAAAAAAAGGATCTTTACCGACTTAAAAAAAGGAGGTTCTCAATTAGAATGTATTTTTTTTAATGTAATGTATAACAATTATAGCATAACTTTGTCATTAATGAGCTGATTTGAAAAAAAAAATTAAATCTGAAAGGTTATATACTTCCGGATTGGTCCCATAAAAAATCCATTGAAAGCGGTTCAGACGTTTGACCATGAAGTCGGTTTCTCAAGTTTTTTAAACTTTTATTATTTATTCGACGTATATTCCATAAATGCGTAGATGGAAAAATCCGATCTAATTCTGCTTATCTATAGTTAACTACTTACTATTCAGTATTTTTACTGCCTCATAAAGTTATTGTCAAGTCTGAGGACTAAAAATTTAAGTGTGTCGTTTTCCATCAAAGGTGTGTTCGGTCCACCAATCGGATGTCATTGTGTGGTTTTCGTTGATGACGTCAGCATGCCTCAATCCGAGACTTACGGAGCCCAGCCTCCTATCGAGGTGCTACGACAAGGAATAGATTTAGGTCTCTGGTATGATCGAAAGATTAATGTGGCTATGCACCTTATTGATGTTCAGGTAAGAGCTATTTTCTTATAAATCTTTGGTGGTTTTTGTGACTTTCTCATTCTCAAACTCATATTATTTTTTGCAAGTTACATGGTCTTAAACTTAAAATTGGTGAATACGTTTAGGCCAAAGCAATATTTGGAGTGGGAGCGGACTAAAGTTTAAAAAAATAAATAAATTAAATGCTAGCTGTTAGTGTTGTATTCTGAATTAAATTATAACGCAGGTGTTGTAAAATTAAAAGTAAAAAAGCTTTTATTGTACAACAATAAAAAGAATTACATGCATTTCCTATTCTTAATTAAGTTAATTAAATTGTACCTATACAGGGTGTCCCATAAGTCAACGTCCAGCCGAAAACAGGTGATGCGCCAAGTCATGACAGTTATCAGAAAAATATAAAAAAAAATATTTGTTTAGTAACTTTCGAGTTATGAGTATTTAAAAAAAACAGGAAATACTGACACCCTGTGATGATCTTTTAAGTCCTGTGACTACAAATATTAACTTTTCATTAAACTTTTTTCTGCAACGTAAGCATGAATAACCCTTCTGTAAATTACAATTCAAAATTAAGCCATAACTGCCTCAGTTTTTAATGAAATCGTGGAGTTTTGGCCAACGTTTAATTTCAGATAATTACATCACCCAACTTTAACCGTCTGTACCGCAAAAAAAACGTTCTACACTATCGTGGCATGTAATTTTAAAAATTGGCACATTTATCCAGGATTCTAAAATGGTATAATACTTGCTAGAGTACTCTTTAGTTTTGGAAATAAAAAATGTTTTTTCAACTAAACCGGATTTCCAATCAATTTTATTTCAATAGATAAAATGTTTGTACCCTTTAAATGATGGACTTAAAATGCCTACGCTGCGTTTTTAAGTGACTCACAATTCACAGGTACAAGTAAATACCATTTCGACAATGCAAGTAAACAGATAGATCCACCATCTTGTCGAAAGAGTAATAACCATGGGTTTTCAAGTAATTTGTTAGTTTTAGGAAAAAGTTTGAAATAAAATTCAATCACAGGATTACTTCAATCGTGATTTTAATCTAAAGTTTGCCTTCGCCCGTCGCCGGTCTTATTACATGGTTTTTCACGTGACAACGTCTTATAATTCGATGGAACTGGCTGCTCGTACGAAAAAACATGACTCATGCGGCGTTACCTCGCTCTGAGGCGTTCCATTTAATACTTGAAGTGCAAGTGAGAGCGCGGAACGAGCGACAAAGAGGCACAATTAGCCTCCGCATTCGGCAGCGTTCGACATCTGTCTCTCTCCTTCTTGAGTGAGCGATGCGTCCGCGTGGACAGCTGTATGACGTTGTCACGTTCAACTGTCGTCAGTTAACTGACTTTACAGACAGCTGATTTTTTTGTAAGGAAATGTAGAGCTTGCATTACTGCTGAAGGGTAACAGTTTGAACATTTGCTGTAAGTCCTTGATGTAGTTAAATAAAAATCACGATTGATGAAATCCTATGATTGAATTTTATTTCAAACTTTCACCTAAAACTAACAAATTACTTGAACACCCATGGTTATTACTCTTTCGACAAGATGGTGGCTCTATCTGTTTACTTGCATTGTCAAAATGGTATTTACTTGTACCTGTAAATTGTGAACGATTTAAAAACGCAGCGTAGGCATTTTAAGTCCATAATTTAAAGGATACAAACATTTTATCTATTGAAATAAAATTGATTGGAAATCCGATTTAGTTGAAAAAATATTTTTTATTTATAAAACTAAGGAGTACTCTAGCAAGTATTATACCATTTTGGAATTCTAGATAAATGCGCCAATTTTTAAAGTTACATGCCAGGATAGTGTAGTACATTTTTTTTACGGTACAGACGGTTAAAGTTGGGTGATGTAATTATCTGAAATTAAACGTTGGCCAAAACTCCACGATTTCATTGAAAACTGAGGCAGTTATGGCTTAATTTTGAATTGTAATTCACAGAAGGGTTATTCATGCTTACGTTGCAGAAAAAAGTTTCATGAAAAGTTAATATTTGTAGTCACAGGACTTAAAAGATAATCACAGGGTGTCAGTTTTTCCTGTTTTTTTTAAATACTCATAACTCGAAAGTTACTTAGCAAATATATTTTTTTATATTTTTCTGATAACTATCATGACTTGGCGCATCACCCGTTTTCGGCTGGACGTTGACTTATGGGACACCCTGTATATCATCATTTATATGATATATATGATGATATATATTATTAAGGAAGTGATTAAAATTGTAATAGCATTTTTATTCAAATATTGGTATTTTAGTTCATGTGTGCTATGGGGAAACCAACTCCGGGAGCTAAGCTCATCACTCCTAGACTCTCGAGACATTTCGCATTCTTTTGCATCGACGAGTTTGATGACGATACTCTAAAGGTCATATTTGAAAGGATCATGTTATGGCATCTTGATACTAGGTGAGTGTTTATACAGGGTGTGGCGTAAAGAGTGGATAATCCTTTACCTACGGGTCGGGGGCATCACAACTGTTCAGAAAATAAAAACATGTACCCAGTAAAAGTCCCACGGTTTTCGAGTTATTAAACATTTTCGAAATTTTCATTATTTTGTACTTCTGTCCATACTTTTCGATGCCAAGATCACAAATCAAGGACTTTTCTCCATCTGTTTTTTTTATGGCATTCTTAGATAACTGTTCTATCAAAACAGATGGAGAAAATTCCTTGATTTGTGATCTTGGCATCGAAAAGTATGGACAGAAGTACAAAATAATGAAAATTTCGAAAATGTTTATTATCTCGAAAACCGTGGGACTTTTACTGGGTACATGTTTTTATTTTCTGAACAGTTGTGATGCCCCCGACCCGTAGGTAAAGGATTATCCACTCTTTACGCCACACCCTGTATGTGAACGGTTGTAGGCAATAAATATTGCACATCAGCTTTTCTGCTTTCGTAGAGCGCTATCTCTTTCTGACGCACACTACGCTTTATGAAGCCGAAATTAGCCGATGTGCAATATTTATTGCCTACTACTATTATGTATGTATTCATGAAATTTCATGTTTCTTAGACGAACCAGTTGAATTATTGTTTTGGTAGTACAGTAGGATACAGCTCAAGTTATCTAAAAATAAAGAAAAATGACGCTTACCGCAAGGAAATAAGAGCTAGCAGTGTATAGTCTGATGCGTATCCTTGTGTACATAGTATAAAGCCAAGCCTATTCCATCTAAAATCTTGTGCCTGGCATTATAGCGTCCCAAGGGTATGAGTAATCACAGTTGCCCTTGATGCTTTAAAAATCATCTATAATAGATGCAAATGCTTTTAAAGGTGTTTACTTTTTTTTGTAGTATTATAAGCTATTTTACTTCATTTTTGTTTGACTTCAGGGGATTTTCGAAAGAATTTGATTCATGTATTGAAGAAATAGTGGCAGGTACATTAGAAGTGTACAAGCAATGTCGCTTGAATCTCTTACCCACGCCATCCAAGTCTCACTACACATTCAATCTGCGAGACTTCTCCAGAGTCATATTGGTAAGTTGGCTCTTTGCTTTATAAGAACTTTTTTTTATACAACAAGTTGATGGAACTAGCAAATGGCCCACCTGATGTTAAGTGGCAGCCATCGCCTATAACAAAGCATCTTCGTAGGTCCCGCGCTTCAGAAATGTGCCCTACGATGCGTCACTGTCCATCAAATTGAGGCAAACAGGTGTTCAGCCAAACGTGCAAGTAATTTCACCGGCACCCACACCCTTCAAACCGAAACACAGCAATGCTGCTCCATGGTAGAAATAGTCATCGCACCACACGCCGCAGAACTAGATTCCATCTTCACCACCTGGATGGTTGGTTTTCCATAACTGCTCGTTTTTCACGATCCTTTTTGCCGCGCACGACTAAGTTCTGGAATTAACTGCCCTCTGCGGTTTTCCCTCAGAGCTACGACATGGGAGTTACAACAGAGCTACGACATACGACCACCTCTGGTTTTGCAGGTATCTATGGGCGACGGTGACTGCTCTCCATCAGGTGGCTCGTCTGCTCGTCTGCCAGCTATGGCTAACAAAAAAAAAACTACTACAAAAAATTTGATGTGTTTTTTCGTTAATAATTTTCCTAACTGATCTTTTTTAGGGAGTGCTTCTTTCGGTCCCAGAAGTAACACCTGACCAACAGTCGATAAAACGGCTTTGGGTACACGAATGCCTTCGAGTATTCTCCGATCGGCTGGTCGAGGAAGCGGATCGTCATTGGCTGGTCCAATGTCTCAGAGAATCGACGGCATTATGCCTGAACGATGACTTTGATAAAATGCTTTCCCGACTGCTAAATGGACCGAAGGATAAGGTTTGAGACATTATTTTTGGAGTTGCTTTGCATTGCAATCTTATTTTATTTCTGGAGTCTAAACTAAGACGTCATCCAAGCCTTAGGTTGTAGGTTCAAATGTTTACATGTCCAAAAATTGATGTGCACTATTCCAGTACTTACTAAATTCAAAATCAAAGTTTTTTTATTCAGTTGTATTACAAGGATCACTTTGAAACGTCTTAGAGCTGGGTGAGTCAAGGTGCCAATTCCCCCGACGAAGCCTAGAAAAACAGGCAACAAACTACGTCTTGGTTCCTACCGTTTTTTGCATGATCCTTTCACAAAGTAAAAATAAAAATAGCAGTGAATTTCCAGCGTGGTGCCACTTCAACTTAGTGAGACGCAAGCAAAGTTTCAAAGACAGCAAACGCTATGCTTCAAATTAGTAATAATTTACCTGCAAAGTATATAAAAATAATACTCTCAAACGGTGAAGGAAAACCTCGAGAGGAAAACATGTGTCAAGTGCACGAAAACAGCCTCTTTAAGGCGCACTTTAAATTCTTGCACCACACTTATTTGAGAAACTAGTAACACGAAACGAAATCTTAGACATGTCTTTTTTGCAGATCACAGATCTCCACCTTAGAAATTTGATCTACTGTGATTTCGCAAATCCCAAAGTAGACACACGATTTTACATGGAGACGACGAATATGGACCATTTAAATTCAACGGTGGACGCTTTTCTCGTCGAGTTCAATAATATGTCCAAAAAGCCAATGAACCTTGTCTTATTTAGGTAAACTTTCACAATTGCTTCCTTAGTCTTAAGCCGATGCAGAAACAATGCTTGTGTCTGAGTTTCAAACCCAAAGGTTTTCATAGTTATCCATTGAAAAGTGTCAAAAATCTTTGCTTGGGGCTCGACAGACTCAATTAAGCGTTGTTAATTTTATAGATTTTCATAGTGTTTACTACATTTTAGGAAATCACAAAGATTTTTATAATGTCACAAAATGAAAAGAGGGGACGGTCGCGGGCTCAACCCCGGCTCTCAAATTAAACAAAACAAAATTAAACATTGTTTCTGCATGTACATCCCTTAATAAGTTTTTTTCGTCTGAGATCTGACTGTGCTGTACAAAAATGCAGGTTTGCAATAGAACACGTGTCTCGAATATGCCGAGTGCTGACACAACCTCGTTCCCACGCGTTGCTTGTCGGACTTGGAGGTTCAGGCCGGCAGTCACTCACGCGTCTAGCGGCACATATCAACGAGTATGATCTGTTTCAGGTAACGTTTCTCATACAACTTTTCAAACTATTATTGTAATTATTGTTATTATTGTGACTGGCCTCTCAGCTCAGTTGGTAGTAGCTCTGCCTTCCGAGCCGTAGGTCGTGGGTTCGATCCCCACCGAGAACAAATGTTTGTGTGGTGAACACGGATGTTTGTTCTCAGTCTGGGTGTTATATTGTATTCTAAGTATGTATTTACAAAAAAAAAATATGTATTATATCAGTTTTCTGGTTCCCATAGTACAAGCTCTGCTTAGTTTGGGGCTAGATAGTGTTGTGTGGATTGTCTAAAATATTTATAAAAAAAAAAAAAAAAAAACACTATCGGGAGTCAAAACTCACAAAATTAAATCATGGTTAATATCCCGTGTTCATAATTGTCATTTTCGGAATTTGTCATTTTAGGAAGCTGTGTTTTTAGGACATTGACGAGTTAGAGTAGACGTCCTCGGAAATTGTCGTGTCCGAAGTTGATGCCATTTAAGAAAGTTGTCGTTGTCACCCTGTGGGATAAAAATAGTTATTTCTCATTCACTCTTTGCTTGTAATTTTTTTATACGACTCGCAGATGGTACAAGAATATGGCCCATCTGATGCTCAGTGGTAACCATCACTCGTAGCAAAGCTCCTTATAAATCACTTTAGGAATTTGCCCTACAGTGAACTACCATGCGTCAATCAACTTAAGAGCGGGTCGTGCGAAAATTTGAGATTAAAAAAAAAATCATAACTAAATAACTAAGTGACATTTTCAAAATCGCAAAAGGACTAATTGTTAAAAAAATATACTATTTAACATGACATTCTATTTAACGCTGACATACGATTTTCATTAGCGTTAAATAGAATGTCATGTTAAATAGTATATTTTTTTAACACACTTAAATTCGAAATAATCTCAAATGTATAGTCTACAATTAGTCCTTTTGCGATTTTTAAAATGTCACTTAGTTATTTAGTTATGATTTTTTTTTTTTTAAATCTCAAATTTTCGCACGACCCGCTCTTAAGGGAAACAGTTCTTACGCTTCACGTGCCTGTAATTTTACCGATAATTAAAAGTAGTAAATTAGTAATCGATCAGATACTCTGATGAGAGAGTAGAGTTATAACCTTCTTATTCGTATTTTTGTAGGTTGAAATGAGCAGAACGTACGGAAAGAACGAATGGCGTGAAGATCTAAAAACGTTGCTAAGGAAATCGAGTACTCCGGATTTGCACATGGTGTTCTTGTTTATCGAATCACAGGTATATAAAAGATGATTTTACAGACGCAACTTTGATTGAGAAAAAACCGAAAAAATATGAGTTAATCTTTATCAATTCCCTTTCATCTATATATTATTTATAAATTGTATGTGCACTACCCGTTAAGAATGTCCGAATTACACAAAGGTTAACTGGAGAGAATGCTCTTTAGCATTAAGTTCGCCTATGTACGATGCAATTATTTTTTGAGTGCAATAAAAATATTCTATCTATCTATCTATAACATTAATCTTTTGCTATGTATTCCAGATCAAAGAAGAAGGTTTCCTAGAGGATGTCAATAATATGCTGAACTCTGGTGAAGTGCCCAATATTTTCGGTGCTGATGAAAAGGCTGAACTATGCGAGAAAATGAGAGTTGTGAGTACTTTCATAGCCTTATGCTCTTAATTCTGTCCGCAACAGTTTCATCATCATCAATCCTCTCATCAGTCCACTGCTGGACGTGTCTTTAACCAGGCCATGCCACTACTGGGCCCAGTCTTGTGATCTTCTCTTCCTGTGCTTGCCAGCAACATTTAGCAGATCGTCAACCCACCTTGCCGTAGGACCTCACTACGCTTACTCATTGGTTACCTTTGTATTGTTGCTCCAACGGTTTGGAGCAAATGAATGGACCACTGAACAGAGACCGGAGAAGAGCACAAGACCGGGCCCAAAAATAAACTGTTTGTTTTTCGTTAGAACCGGCTATCGAGTCGGTTCTACGACAAACGAAACGGTTTATTTCAATATTCCAACGTCTCTAGTTGGCCCCTCGGCTGAGTTGGTAATAGCTCTGCCTTCTACGCCGTAGGTCGTGGGTTCGATCTTCACCGAGAACAAATATTTTTATAGTGAACGTAGATATTTGTTCTCTGTCTGGTTGTTATATTTTATTCTTAGTTTGTATTTACAACAGAAAACCTCCGGACTTCTAGACACACGGATAAGTGCCACTCCTTCATGGTGGGTGGTCTACAAAAAAAAAATATAACTATTATATCAGGTATCTGATTCCCATAGTACAAGCTCTGCTTAGTTTGGGGCCAGATAGTGTTGCGTGTATTGTCCACAATATTTATTTTATTTTTAACCATCTCTGTTTAGATTGACCGGCAACGCGACAAGTCCTTGCAAACGGACGGCAGTCCCACAGCGCTATACGCGTACTTCGTATCTATAGTGCGGGACCAGCTGCACATCGTACTAGCCATGTCACCGGCCGGCACCGCGCTCAGAACGAGGATACGCAAGTTCCCTTCGCTCGTCAACTGCTGTACCATTGACTGGTTCCAGGTAAGAACTCCAAACTAGTTTTTTTATACAACTATCAGAAATATTGTCGAAGGAAAAGAAGAAGGAAAGAGAGGAAGGGGAAGACCAAGGATATGCTACATGAGCCAAATAAAAGTCAAGGAGATTGTCCTAAAAAGAAATACCTACCTGGAGAAAAATGAATTACGCCAACAAGAGCATGCTCGTAAATAAGAAGAAACTGATGAAACAAACATAAGGCCCACCTGATATTAAATAATAATCATCGCCAGCAAAGCGTTGTCTCGTATGTCACACACGTTATAAACGTGCCCTACGATTCACTACCCTGCTTCCATTAACTTGAGGCATACAGATATTCAGCCTCACGTGCCAGTAATTTCACTGGCACCCACACACTTCAAACTGAAACACAGCAATGCTGATTCACGAATAGCCAGGGTGTATAAACAAGAAACTACTACTCCATCCCTTCAATATTCTTTATCCATAATTATTGACAAGAAATCATAAGCATATTAAAAAGAATAGGCACCTCTCGCTTTTGTTTCAATAGTGAAGCGACTGTGTTTTAGGCTGTACAAACCGTCAGGTTAGGTTAGGTGGTAGGTTTGGCCCTGGGAAGGCGGCGACACTCTTGGCAAGTGTCACCGTGAGCTTCGGGGGTGGCTGTGGTTGTCATTCCCGGGATGTGCTCGTGACAAAATGCGAGAGGGGTACCGGTGCGTTCCGTTGGAGATCCCGGAACCACTTGATATGCATCGAGGCCGGCCACGGGGTGGTTTTAGTGAGTCGACGAAGCGAGGTCGTCAACCTCACACTACCTTAGCGCATCCCTCGGTGCGTTAATGTGTCTGTGTGCAGATTTCTTCCCGAAACCAAAAAAAAAAAAAAGGTGGTAGGTTTGGACAAACCGTTTTACAGTTGGTTATAGGATTGGGCCGAGTATAGTAAATTTTCCAAGTCCACTTAATTTTGAATCAGGAATGGCCACCAGACGCTCTCCTCGCCGTAGCCACTCGTTTCCTCAAAGACGTGGAGCTCACTCAGTTAGAACGAGACACGGCCATCAAGCTATGTCAGATGTTCCATACGGACACCCAGCTACTGACGAAGCAGTTCCTCCTGCGGGTGAAGAGATACAACTACGTCACGCCTACTGCGTATCTGGAGCTCATCAATATGTTCAAGACGCTGTTGAATAAGAAACGAATGTAAGTATGTATGGGTATATCTTGGTAAAAAAGAACCAGCTAAAACTTGCGAAAATGAGGGGAGAATGAAATATAAATTTGCCAGATAAAAATTTATCCATCTCTATTTTCTTGTACTCGACTGGCCTCTCAGCTTAGTTGGTAGTAGTTCTAACTTTTGCACCGTAGGTCTTGGATTCGATCCCCACCGATATATTTGTCTGGTGAACAAAGATTAGTTTTCTGTTATATTGTATTCTGATTATTCTGCATTACAAAAAAATTATAATAAGTATTATATCAGCTATCTGGTTCCTATAGTACAAGCTCTGCTTAGTTTGGGGCTAGATAGCGTTTAGTAGATAGTGTGCAATATTTATTAAGTTATTTATTTATTTTTAAGCTAATCAAAAACAAGGACTGACATTTTTTTATTCGACAATTAGCGTTCTTCCGCATAGGTTGAAAAATCAACCTTATGTTCATTTTCTTTATAGGGAATTGATAACAGGCGAGAAACGCTACATCACCGGCTTAGATCAATTAGCTATTGCTGCCAAATCAGTAGCAGCGTTACAAAAAGCATTAGAAGTTCTGCAGCCTAAGTTGGCGGCGGGCGCAGCGGCAGTGGCCGAGACAACCGCTAAAGTGGAGAAGGAGAAAGAAGGAGTGGCACTTATTGAGGCTGGAGTGTTGGCTGATCAGGCCGCTGCAGAGGAACAGGTAATATGGAAATTTCGAGGTTATTTTATTGTGAAAAAAGACATTCTACATACATACATAAAATCACGCCTTATTCCTGACAAAAAGACGTTCTGCAAAATTGTTTTTTTGAGAATGAAGGAAGTGTATACATTTGACGAAGTTGGCAGTCCGCCTCTGAGTCATCTAGCTGAAACTTTTAAACGCTGCGTCATCCCAGGTTAAAATCATTGCTAGGGTGAAAAATAGGATGGGTAATAAGTGGATTTTAATTCTTTGTTTTTAACTCTATAATGAAACAGACTAACTACAAAAGTACAATACAGTTGTTGTTTCGCGTAACTTCTTGGAGTTTTACCAAAAAACTGGAATTACGATGTAATTCCTTCATCTCTTCAATGCTGAATGAAAACGTTTTGCCCCATCCCCATTTTCCATAGGCCGCAGAAGCCCAAGGCATCAAAGACGAGTGCGACGCCGACTTGGCAGAAGCCATGCCTATCCTTAACTCTGCGTTGGCTGCACTGGACACCCTCACTCCTCAGGATATCACCTTCATCAAGACCATGAAGAGTCCTCCTAGGGGCATCAAGCTCGTGATGGAAGCTATTTGCATTTTGAAGGTATTTTATTGCTTACTACTAAACGGAAGTTAGAAGATAAAACGGAGTAGTGGGAATATTAAGACGCTAAACTCCGTGAAACAACGCATCTATTTTTTTTATACTGCAAAGTAAAAAAACAAGCATATGGCCCACCTGATAGGAAGCGGTTACCGTTGCCTATGGATGCCTGCAATACCAGAGGCATCACAAGCGCGTTGCGGACCCTTTAAAACGATTACGCCCTCGCACATTTTGACCTTTTGAAAGATATAAAAACACTGAACTTTTTTGGCAAAAATTGTGTGCTATCTTTGATAAATAAGCTCAGTGATTTCATATCTTTCAAAGGGTCAAAATGTGCGAGTGAGAAGTACATCGTCGATGGTCTTCGCTTTATTAGCGGGTAGAACTTTTTCTCAAGAATTGAATACGAGCTCATACATACATAAAATCAAGGCCGTCTTAAACTAGGCTGGGGCCCTTGGGCACACAAGAATTTGAGGCCCTTTTGGAAAGTAATAAAAGCTAATTATAATAACATTGTTTTACTAAGCATAACCATTTATCAAATCAAAAATGGTAATCAAATACAGTAGGCTATAATGGCGTAGTATTGTGAAAAAAATGTAATGTGCCCGACAAAAATGTTTTGAGAATGAATGTGCAGAAATTGTCGGTCCTTCGGGGCCCCCTGAGAACGGGGGCCCTGGGCACGGGCCCCGTGTGCCCTTATGGTAAAGACGGAATAGCATAAAATCACGCCTTATTCCCATGGGGGTAGGCAGAGATCACGTATTTCCACTTGCTACGATCCTGACACACCTCTTTCGCTTATACGAGCTCATCTGCCATTCATTTTCGTGTTCTAATAAATTTTCGTTCGTGTTTGATTCTAGTAAGTAGAGGCAGATTTTTTTGCATTTTATGATGAAAACAAATGATCAAAGAAAGATCTAAACCCCAAAGTAAAAAATATAAGCACAGAAAGCCAGTATTATACGACAAACTTCAAAGAACATTCTAAACTATGGGAAGCTTTAAGGTCGTATTCCAACCTCCGCAGCACGCAGTGTCGCGCGGATTTTTACATTTAAACTCTGTGAGGCTTTTTAATTTTAATTATTTTTCTGGTATTACTTTGAGTTCTGCTGTGTTATTTCGTTAGTATTTTAACGAACAATACTTGAGGTCTTAGCTCACAGTGTGAGCACCTATGTTATGTATCTAGATTTGAACGAAAATAAAGCCGACGACGGCCGACTTAATTTTATTTTAAGGGGATTATGGTGAACTGATAAGTTTACTAGGATCACCTGGGGGATCAGTTTAGGGGATCCCGGTGGCCGGAGTCTACTTGCCTATTGACTGACTTAACTAAAAACTGTTTTATTTATTTAATATATCCTCACTTGACGTTGGCAAAGTTAACAGAATATTCAGATGCTAATAATAATTAAGAAGAAGACTTTGTATGATAGTTTCAACATGTCGCGCGGCAGTGCTGGGCGTCGAGTCCAGCAACACGGCTCGATTGAGTGATCGCTGAATCCACGTTCCATTTACAAAATTTTCAAACAAAAATTGACAACTCACATCGATTTACTCGATCGCTTGAGTGATTTGTGTTGCTAGAATCGACGCCCTGCTTGCTGCCGAGATCGGAACCATACCTTAAGTTAGCTCTAGGTACATAGTTAGTGAAGCAAATTGGCAGCTTGTTACCGCTTCCGCTTTCTCGTTACGACAACAGACGAGATACGCTTTGCCTTCACTGTAAAGACGCTGCTTCTCATTATAGACGTACCGAGCTAAGTTCGAATTTCCCTTGTTAGTTTAACAATGCTTATTTATTTTCCTATGCTTGCCTTGATAGCACGACGACCCGGTAAGTTTACTTCAAGATGTCTTTATAACTATGACATTGCATTTTTTTTGGACACATACTTTAAATACTGCGTAAAATGTATATAGACATAAAATTGTTTCGTATCAAATAATTTTTACATCAGAATAAATTTAAATAGAAATAGAAAAAAAATATTTTGCGTCAACTTAAAAATAATTCTAATTACTGTCATGTGCTACGCACGTCAATGGCTGAAAAGGCTCTAGATACCAGTCAGCTGCTAACTAAAACAACACTTTTACTTTCAAAAAGATGATGAAATTTAATGATTTTACTTTTCATTAAGGTGATGACGTTGTAAATATTTGCTGTACTAGGTACTATAACACCATTTTGAAAGTTATAATATTATGTAAACACATTTAAGTGGAGCCATCTTGTATGGATATTAATTTGATAATTAATTTGATTTTCTATGTAAATAAAGGAAGTGAAACCTGACAAAATCCCGAACCCCTCCGGAGTCGGTACTCTGGAAGACTACTGGGGTCCTTCCAAAAAACTGCTCAACGACATTCGATTCTTGGAATTGCTGCAAAACTACGATAAGGACAACATTCCCCCTCCCGTCATGAAGAAGCTCATGGCTACTGTGATGCAAGACGATGGCTTTGTGCCGGAGAAGATTCGCGCTGTCTCAGTTGCTGCTGAAGGTACATACAGCTGTTATTCAAACATTTAAACACCTTTGACTGGCCTCTCACCTCGATTGGTAGTACCTCTGCTTTCTGCGCCGTAGGTCGTGGGTTCGATCCCCACCGAGAAAAAATACTTATGTGGTGAACATAAATATTTGTTCTCTGTCTGGGTGGTATATTGTATTCTAAGTATGTATTTACAAAAAAATAAATTATGTAAGTATTCCTGTAAAATATCTGGTTACCATAACAAAAGCTCTGCTTAATATAGGCTAGATAGTGTTGTGTGAATTGTCCAAAATATTTATTTAATTATCTATTTTGCAATATTCGCTATTGACAGATACGTCGCGCATATTATGATCATTCATCATCATACACATACAAGCTCCCAGCAGCCTTATTGTCTAACTTGAAATTTGAAAATTTGAAATAAATGAAAATTTGAAAATTTGAAAAAAAATTGGTGGTGGTGGTGTTGCCTCAGTCAGATATACAATACGAAAGTGACAGTTAAAGTCTGGGCTAGGTTTCAAATGTCAAAAATGAAGCCTATGTCGATTACGAGTTGACTTAGTTAGACAATAAAGCCCCAGTTCCCGTAAGTTTTTCTGGACAAAAAAGCTTAACTGACGTCGTAATGACGTGGTGTACAATATCGTGATGTACATTATACCTACCACACCAACTTGAAATTGATATTCAAGAGCCGACTGTAGGTCCATAAAAGTCCCTGATCCCAAATTAATAGATGCTATATATCTGAAAACACTATAGGTATGTGCAAATGGGTGATTGCGATGACCAAGTATGACAAGGTAGCTAAAGTGGTAGCTCCTAAGAAGCAGAAGTTGGCAGCTGCCCAAGCCGTCTACGATAAGGCGATGGCTGCGCTCGCGGTCAAGCAGGCCCAACTCAGAGAGGTAATCAATCACTTTTTTTCATCGTTTAGTTACCTGTTTGTGTTGTACCTACATCAGTATCTGTTTGCCTGTTCTAACAATTTCGACTCTTCCCTTACTCTAACTATTCTTGTGTTTCCTACACCGGTGTTATGTCAACTACCCATCTTTTAAATTGTCTCCCGCGTTTTTTTCCGGTTTATTGGATATGATATGGATGGTTATAAGTACCAGCTTGTGATATTTTTGCTCCATTTGTCTAATCCATGTTGCGTGTCAGTTTACTACATCCTAATAAATCATCATAGGTCCAAATGAAACTAGGCAAACTCGAAGACGCGTTAGCAGAACAGAATCGCCAGCAAAAGATGCTCGACGACGAAGTACTAGACTGCAGTAACAAGTTGAAACGCGCTGAGATGCTCATCTCTGGACTGGGCGGAGAGAAGACTCGGTGGACGCAGATCGCAAAGTCACTCAGAGAAACCTATAATTCACTTACAGGTAGGGTTAAAACTTATTTCACAGGTACCGTAGCGGAAGAAAAAATTGTCCGCTAGCCGAAACTATTCTGCTCGGCAAATATCAGGTATCGTAGCCAAGATCAGCTAGATCATAACTTTTTAATTACCAATAAATTGGCAGTTTTTAGCGCGTGGAAATTCAGCAATGGAGTCTCAGCCTTCTCCTATGGGAAACAGGCGTAATTTTATGCCCAGCCTTTAACATATAATTTAAAACGTTTTAATGTGTTCACGGGTATGGTTTGATTGCATTGTGAATCAGCCAAGAGATGAACAGTCCATCACCTTCTTAATACATTTCTTAAGTTCCTATCTGTTTCCAGGCGATATCTTGATTGCAGCTGGTATCATCGCGTACCTTGGACCTTTCACTGCTCTTTTTAGAATAGGACAGGTACGTTCAAAACGGTACATTTCAAGATTATAGTTTTTTTTTAAGAATTTGCAGGTATGACGCGACAAAACGCGTAAACGCGTTTTTGTATGTATCGAAGAAACTCAAAATCTCACGATTTCATTAATTCTTTTATGACGCTGCATACCCCTGAGTAACATGTGTTATACTTGTGACCCGCCCTTGCTTCGCTCGGGTGTAATGTAGAAAAAAAGAGGTGGAAATGTGAAGTTATTGACTTTGAATTTTACCACCCGTGCGAAGCTGGACAGGTTGCTAGTATGAAATACGTTTGCAGATAAAAAATTGGGCACAAGCGTGCCACGACTGCGGTATTGTGTGTACCCTGAACTTTAGCTTGATCAAGTCGCTTGGAGAGCCCGTCACAATACAGCAGTGGAACATCGACGGACTGCCATCAGATGACTTCAGTGTGGAGAGTGCTATAATCATTATGTGAGAACATTTTTACGTGCTATTCATACGAGTTTTCCACCGATAAAACTTGATGTTACAGTCGCAAATTCGAGGGTTTTCAACATTCTTGATGATAAAGTCTAGATCAGATATTGCTTTCAATCAATAAATTAAGAACTGTCTGTCTGTCAGAGTTGTCTGTCTGTCTGTTAGTAAAGTTTTTTGTGACAAATTTCGTCCAGTAGTTTGCCAAACAGTGACGTTGCACTTTTGAAGGATAACAGGCACATGATACGTGGACACTTTATCTCAAAAACAATGCAATGCCTTTCGCATAAGGCACTCTTTGGCAAAAGTGCAGAACCTTTCTGACTAGCCTCTCTGCTCAAGGTAGTAGCTCTGCCTTCTGCGCCGTAGGTCGTGGCTTCGATCCTCACCGAGAACACATATTTGTGTGGTGAATATACAGATGTTAGTTCTCTGTCTGGGTGTTATGTATTTAAAAAAACCTGTATAAGTATTATATCAGCTATCTGGTTCCCATAGTACAAGCTCTGCTTAATTTGAAACTGGATAGTGTTGTGTGGATTGTCCACAATTTTATATATTTATAGCCGCCCAAATTAAGAAGGGTCGTCTGCTTATTTGGGTATTTTTTTCTTTCGGAGTTATTTAAACATGGAATAATAGAAAAACATTTTCCATAAACCAGGACGGCCCGCCGTTGGCCTCTCATGATCGACCCCCAAGGTCAAGCTAACCGCTGGATCAAGAATATGGAAAAGCCAAACAATCTCTGCATTGTACGAATGACTCAGTCGGATCTTGGAAGAGTTCTGGAAAATGCTGTACAGTTTGGACAACCTGTAAGATACATACATATTATACTAACACCAATGCCTATACATACACAATACATCTGCTTGCTTCGTTACTTTCTCCCTTAAAAAATACATCTGCAATAACTACAATTCAAAACAAAATGTCAAAAATAAACAACAAAAACCTTATCAAACTATTGGTCATTGTGATTTCCAAATAATAAGAAATGTCTCTGTCAGTACTTTTATTCCTCATGATCGATAAAATTCCATCAACCCGATAAATTATAGCTTTAAAATTAAGGCGTTGTGTGATTATACGACGAATTTTTTGCAAAAAGTCTCCCAAAACATTGCGTAAATAAGGAAAAAAGTCGACCAAAGTCTTCGTAATAAAATGAAGCGGCCGTAAACTTCTGAAGCTTTGAAACATTGTTCCTCATATAAATGTACAATTCACACAAACACCTTAACTCGGGGCCGCGAAAGTTGCGAAAAACAGGCGCAGGTGGAATACCAAACAGTATTTTGACGCTTTTATATTCAATCAAGTACTTCTATAAAACATTCATAGGAATTTATTTCTAAAAAATATCTATTATTAAATTATTAGCATACGTAAGTATATAGGCGGAGGAAGAAAAAAGATAGTGAAGGCAGACATCTTAAAATATGGAAAACTAGATCATTTTCATCTCTTACTCAAGATATGAAAGTGTTTTTTTGTGATTTTCATTTACGATAGACATAGACATGCATTTATTTGCTGCTTCAGCACACATAATACACACTAATATTAAATTAAGAAATAAAAAAAAAAAGAAAGCAAAGGAAGATATCACAATACCTATTATAAAAACATACTAAAGAAATGTATCATAAGAAAAAAAATATGGGTAACAGCAAACTATGAACAACAAAAAGAGATCGTGCACGTACGATAGACGACCAAGTGCAGAAATAATTAAAAATTACATTTATTTAAAATTTTGGACTACTGTATCTATGCACTGTGTTGGTGACTAAAAACTTAAAATCCTTTCACCTCACTTGGATCGACTATAAGAAGAAGAAGTTAGTGACTGAGGTAGGTAACTTTAGACTTCATTTCCAGGTATTATTGGAGAACGTTTTGGAAGAGCTGGACCCAATGTTGGAACCGTTGCTTCAACAACAAACGTTCAAACAGGGCGGTGCACTTTGCATCAAGATTGGTGACACTATTGTTGAGTATAGCAAGGATTTCAAGTGAGTCATAATTATGATCATAAAAGTACTTTTTTTTATTCTTTACTTTGCTAGGGGCTTTGGCACATGGCAGGACAGTCTTAAACTAAGTTAAAAAAGGTTGAGAATCACTGACGCAAAAAAAACAATAGTTTAGCGGCCTCTGAAGAAGGATTCAGACAAAACACAATGAAAACATTGATCTCTTACCCTCTTCATGTTTCTCACAATCCATCAAAAGGTGGTGCACCCCATACCTCACAATTTGGTGAATCTACTTTTTTCAGAAAAGTACTTCGTTTTGTAAATTAACTAATCAGGTTTCTTTGAGATAACGACCAGCGTCTTAGGTTTTGTTTTGTCCAATCTCTGTCATTCAAGACTTCAACCTAAGATTGTTAATTATAAAGTTCTGTTCTTCTTCAGCGCTAATATAATATCTGCCAAAGTTTCTAGTCGAATACGATTTGACTGTAAATTTAGAATAAATACTTTTGTTTGAAGCAACATGAATGTGAAGCAGAAAAAGACTAAGTAAACTTCAAGTTCGTTCATTCGAAATTTAATTGTTGAGGGTTGTTTAATTATGTACTACCATGGCGCTTTATTCCTCGCTTAGCCATTTAACACCGCAATGGCGTTCAAACGATTACACTTCATGATTATTGACATCATTCTTCAGGCTGTACATTAGCACGAAACTGGCCAACCCCCATTACCTCCCCGAAGTGGGCGTCAAAGTGACTCTCGTCAACTTTATGTTGGCAAAAGACGGGTTGGAAGCCCAACTCTTAGCCAGGGTCGTAGCTAGGGAGAGACCGGACCTGCAGCAAGCCAAGACAGACTTGACGACTCAAGGAGCTGAACATAGAAGGCTCCTGCAGGATATTGAGAGGAAGATTCTGAACGTGCTGTCTACTTCTGAGCATTTGTTGGAAGATGAAGAGGCCGTGCAGGTTTGTCACCCTTTTATTTACCCCCTATACCTAGTGTATACTTTCTATTTTCTACGAAGCCATTTTTTGCCCCTATAGACGTTTTACCGAAACCTAGCCTTTTTTGTCTCGTAATAATATAGAGCGCCTCTTTGAGAGTATACCTACTTTAATCCAAGTCACATTAACGGGAGCCTATGACTGTATACAAAGTGAAAATAAATCCAACAGTTAATAAATCTCAGGTCCACTTTAAAATGTCATAGAGCTAGGTGAATCTAGATCATGCAGCGCATACATTTTAATGATGACAGAACACCTGCTTAGACACGTTTAGCTTTAGAACTTAACTTTTTAGCTCTACCAATTAAAAAGGAAATTATTTTCTAATTATTTTTTTCCATACAGATTTTAAATTCTGCCAAAGACACCTCGAACGAGATCAAAGAGAAGCAGGTAGTAGCCATGGTCACTGAGAAAGCTATAGACACAGCCCGAGACGACTACGTACCTATCGCTGTGCACTCTACTAATCTATTCTTCCTTATTGGTAAATTTCTACTATAGGTATTTTTAGCTCGTAAAACTTATTGTAGAAGTCACACAAAAAAACACACTTTATCATAGAAGTGAAGATACACGGACAAACACACTTACGATTCCATAATAAGTCAAAACTCTTCCAGTTCAAAAACAAACGTAATTTCACGCAGTTTCACCTCTGAATCTTAGCTTTGATTTCTTTTTCAATTCTTCTGGATTGGCCTCTCAGCTCAGTTGGTAGCTCTGCCTTCTGCGCCGTAGGTCGTGGGTTCGATCCCCACCGAGAACAAATATTTTTTTGGGGAACGTAGATGTTTGTTCTCTGTTTGGTCTCTGGTTGGTATTTAAGAATGTTATTACAAAAAAAAAAGTACGAGTATTATATCAGCTTTCAGGTTCCCATAGTACAAGCTCTGCATAGTTTGAGGCTAGGTGTTGCGTGGATTGTCTACAAAAATTATATAATTATTTTTTCTGTATTTTTGGATTGGACTTTAGTAGTTGAAGTGGGATAAAAACAGGAAGAAGAAGAAGTAGAAAAACTACACTGTTTATGTGTATAGTCAACTATGAGACATTATTCTTCCAGCTTCATTGGCGAACATCGATCCGATGTATCAATACTCGCTCGGCTGGTTCGAGGGTCTATTTACAGCGGCTATTGACAACACGGAAAAAGTGGACGAGATACCGGCAAGGCTTCAGATATTGCGTGCCTACTTCACTTACTCACTCTATTCCAATATTTGCAGAAGTCTGTTTGAGAAAGTAAGACATTGTTTTCTGTTTTGTTGTTTGGTTATTACTGATTGAAGACGTTTCGAGAAATAACCCCATATATACATAATATACAATATCCCAATGATTCATAATTTTTTTCTTAGTTTATAACCTGATTATGAACTAAGAACTGAATTACAGAACTTTTTTCTTAGTTTGGAACCCGATTTGTAGTTCGTAAGAACTAGTTTGTAAAAAAACTAGATAAGTAGTAAGCAAATAGATAAAGAGTTTGTAGATTAGTGTAACATATAAGAAGTGTAGGCTTTTTTATTTAATAATTTATTTTTTATTATAGGACAAAATGGTATTCTCCCTCCTTCTCACCATCACAATAATGGTGGCAGAAGGTAAATTAGATCAGGGGCATGTGCTGTTTCTGTTTGGCGGTGCCCAGGCGAGGAATATTCCACCTAACCCGGTGTCGTTCCTCAGTCCACAAGCCTGGTCGGAGTTTAATGGGTGAGCTCTTGGATTTATTAATATGAGTGAGCTATCATAATATTTTGTTGTAGTACATTGTATGTCCATATGAAAAGTGAGGATAATCATTTCTTCTCACTCTCCATTATTGTAAGCAAGAGTGTGTGAGTGAGACACCACATTTTGCATTCAAATAAAATAGGAGGATGTTCTCAATTCGGTTTTTTTTAATCTTTGTTGTCACATAACTTTGTCATATTATATGAGCCGATTTAAAAATATATTTTTATCTGGAATGTTATATTTCCAGATTGATCCCATAGAAATTTCATCAAGATCGGTTCAGTTATTTGACCATGAAATCGGTTTCTTAAGTTTTGTAAACTTCACTTGTATTCTATTATTTTATTATATTATAATGTTTGCTTAAAACCGTACATGGAGCATATGCCAAATGTCTATTTGTATTTGGACGTCCTCAGAATATGAATACCTCGATAAATGAATGTAAAAAGGGGGGGGGGATGACTATTGTGTCTGGGGATTACATTCTTGAAAGCCTATTTATTTTCACAGTTTTTCAATGTCAAAGTATATCTCTACTACCTCATAACCAGAATTTGTATGAATTAATTCATCGTTTCAATAGATTGAATGAAATAGAAGGTTTCCATGGAATATTGGATCATTTCATGAGTAACATACCTGCTTGGGAAGAATATTGCAACACTCCTGAACCACATGTGACACCGCTGCCTGCGCCTTGGGCCACCAAACTGAGCATGTTCGAGGTAAATCTTTTTCTAAGACAGGATAATAACACCTCCAAAAAAAAGCCATTTTTTTCTACTTTTAAGAGGGTACAACACAGGCGACTCTCCATACAAACGTAGTCCCCTATTTCCTCCCTGGATAATGCCTCTAGAGTAACACGTGCTCGTATGTTTCCTATTTTTTTCAGAAACTTATTGATAAAGAAAATATGACCCTCATATGATTTATATGAAATATGAATTGGAGGTGATAATATTTTCTTTATCAATAAGTTTCTGAAAAAAAGGAAAACATACGAGCACGTATATAGCAGATCTGGATTTTATGAGACAAAATTGTTACTCTAGAGGCATTATCCAGGGAGGAAATAGGGGACTACGTTTGTATGGAGAATCGCCTGTGTTGTACCCTCTTAAGGGCGATCTATGTGTTACTTTGTCACTCATTCACACACACATCACACACATGCATCCACACACACATCCACACACACATATTGCATGTCATTCACACTGACTTTAACAATAACTGTACTGTACATTTACTGGTAGTCTGTAATACTATAATTGTATGAAGTTGTATCATAGGCACCAGTCTACTTAAGGCTGAGTTCACACCAAACGAATTCTTAGCACTAAGCGAGCGTTACCAGCTTACTGGCTTGTTTTTTTATTGCTCCAAATCATTTTTTTACATATGCCTGCCTGCGTTTTACCACAATCCTACTTGCTGTTTAAGTGATGATACATTAATGTTTTCAGAAAATGATGGTTCTTCGGTGCATGCGCTTGGACATGATGGTTCCAGCAGTTCAAAACTTTGTTGAAGGTTCGTCTCAATTTCAAAATTACTCATCTTACTATCTAAAAATACTGGGGTGAGGCGTAAAATTTTGAAGGTTATGTATTGTGTATTGGCGAGAAGGTGGATGAACAGTGTGAAAGATTACATGGATTAGAAGGAAGTTAATACAGAGATGACGGCTGATAGAAGGGAATGGAAGGGGAGAATATGTTATGCCGACCCCATATCAAGTGGGATAAGGGCAGGAATAAGAAGATTGTGTCTTGGCGAGTGATGTATTGAAAAGGAATTCCTGAAATGTAAGCCTTAAAGAGGGGTTGGAGCTTGCTTCAAGTCGAGCAGAATTTCACTTGCTTCCCTCTTCATCATAATATCATCAAGCAATTGTGTATAATTTCCAGCACAAATGGGTCGTCAGTTCGTTGAGCCCCCTCTGTTCGACCTGGCTTCTTCATACTCTGACTCACACTGCTGTATCCCGCTGCTGTTTGTGTTGACACCTGGCTCTGATCCTATGGGGACACTTCTCAAGTTTGCTGATGATCAGGTAATTCCCAAAGATTTTATATTGTCCTAAAAGTTGCACAGGCTGCGAGGCCTGAAAGTGAAACCTGAAACTAGTAATGGGCAGACTGGATGCGGACACAGTGTGCATGAAGCACTGGACTCTAATGCATACTGTGCACTCTTAATGCCCGTAACACACCTCCGCTGCGGAACCGTTATAGCAAAACCGATTCTCAATTCCGCTGCGATCAAGTGGAATGGGCATCGGAGCCTCGCGCTTTGTCAATTACTACAAACACGTGCAAAAAACAACGCAGCACATTTTAAAATAGTATATTTCATTACAAGTGCGGGAAGGCTGTCATTGCAAAGAGTTCCGACAAATGTCTACCCGAGCCGAAGGCGAGGGTAGACAGCCGGAACAAGTTGCAATGACGGTTCCGCACGTGTACTGAACGACTATTTTTAATACAGTTGCGAAAAAATTAAGCAATTTAATAAAATAATAAAAATACCATTTGCTTTTTTCTCTTCTCTCCACGCAATATGTTCGTCGTATGTATGCATGTAGCGACTTTTTGACTTTTCCGGTAAAATGTTCTCCGAAGCATTTTGTGCAATTATACTGAGTTCCGGTGGTGTTAATTCAAAAAAACTATTATTATTATTATTTATTATTTATAATAAACTCGCAAAGAAAATTTCTGAAAAATGGCGCCAACGCCAACCGTAAAATATAAGCAGAGATTTTTTTTTTTCTTCACCCATTCTGGAAGGCAAAGGGAACTATACCCATACAGCCAAGTCTTCAGTAGATTTTTTTTATTGATATGAATTGAAAATGAAATTTAATGAGATGAAATGAAATGAAACCTAACATAACTCATTCAATCAAATCATTAAATCTGTTAATGAAACAAATTAGTAGCTTCTTTTTAGAAATAATACGTATTTGCATGAATCATAAAAACTTCGATGAATTTTTTTAGTAAAAACTTCATGGTTGGTTTTTCTTTTTAGACATTATTTTGACAGTTGGGAAAGAAAAAGCACTAGTGCGGGAATGGTAAAAAAAAGCACGCGTGTGTAATAGCCCACATCCCGAACGCTATACGTCCCTGCAATACGCCACTTTTTGAGCAACTGTTTTAAAAAAGAATTAAAACAAAACAGCTAAACCGATTTTGATGAAATTTTACTTTGCTTTTTAAATTTTTTTTTCAAAATCTGTTTATAAATGACGGAATTATTTTTATTTTATTTTAATTATTTATTTTAGGAAGACCAACAGCTTGATAAAACTTAATAACTAATTAATCTAGTCTAGGTTATCAGAGAAGCCAATTAACGATAGCAAACATTATAAAAAAAAACAATCGAATTGGGAACCTCCTTCTATTTTATTTGAAGTCTGCTGTTAAGTTATATTTTGTTTATATAGTGTAGTTATATGATTATTAATCATGTAATTTTTCAGGGTTTCGGTTCGTCCAGGTTGTTTTCACTATCTCTGGGCCAGGGACAAGGTCCTATCGCCGTGAAGCTCATAGAAGACGGCGTGCGCAGCGGAACCTGGGTGGTCTTACAAAACTGTCACTTGGCTAAGAGCTGGATGCCTATGCTGGAAAAGGTATTTTCACCAGACTTAACCATATTTTTTTATAGTGTTTTTTATACTTCTAGCTGATGGAACAAGCATATGGCCCACCTGATGTTAAGCGGTAACCATCGCCTATAACAAAGCATTGCCCTGCGTCCATCAACTTGAGGCTTACAGATGTTTCGCCTCACGTGTCAGTAATCACACCAGTACCCAGTAGTATTGAGAAGACTAACAGTCAAATATTAAAATAGAGTTTCGTAAACATCCGTATGAAACAGTCAATTAAAGGCCTGAGCACATTTAGGTGATGGCGATCACCTGAAACGCTGTCAAATATCACTGTCATTCATATTTGACAGCGTTTCACTCGATGGCCATCGCTATTGCTTATATGTGCGCAGGCCTTGAGGTCTTTCTAAATATTATAGCTTCTTCTTCCTTCTTTAGCGATCCTTGAAGATTGTGTGATATGATAATGCGAACTAAAACATTCTGTGATAGCAAGAAAAGTACCTTATTGCTTTTGACTCAAACTAAGGGCCGAAATAAATCAGTGATAATATTTGTGACCTAGTACAACTTGTATAGTGGCGGAATGAAAATGTTTTTTAGATTTTCAACTTGATTTGTTCAACCTATCACGATCACATACTACCTTTTGAAACTGAATAGACAGAATAAATTATAAGTTAACGACACAAATAATGTCAAAATGTGTTCATGATCAAAGCACTGGTGCAAGCGAATACCGACTCTAAGGTGACGAACATTTTCATACTGCGACTGTACATGACTTGTGTATTTTAAGGAAGTGTCTATTTGTACGGGTGCTGGATGAATAAATTATATTTATTCGTACATTTATTCAATTTTATAATGAGTATATTCATACGGATATTATTCAAACTCGGGGCACCCCGACTTAAGTCACAAAAGTAACAGTAGGTTGTTAGTTTTTTTTTTTTTTTTAACTTAATTTCAAGAATGGTGCATGTCAGTGCAGAGAGGACCCCTCCCCCGTCCTTCCTCCTCCCTAACAATACTAAAGCCAACCCAAATTTTAACTTTACTACGCCTTTTAAGCGACTGTAAAGTGTTTTAAAAATCCAGATTCAAACTCGGGGCACTCCGACTTAAGTCACAAAAGTAACAGTAGGTTGCTAAGTTTTTTTTTTTTTTTTTAAGAATGGTGCCCCCCCCCCGCTCCCCCCGCAGTACTCGTATTAATAATTATAAATTGTTCGTACGGTAACCGTATTAATAATTATAAATTGTTCGTACAGTACCTGTATTAATAGACTCAGTCGTATTTTAACAGATTTGTGAAGGTTTCACCCCGGATACTACTCATCCAGATTTCAGACTGTGGTTGACGTCATACCCAGCAGATCATTTCCCCGTGTACGTGTTACAAAACGGTGTCAAAATGACTAATGAACCTCCACAAGGTAAGTCATTTTTTTACTATCTATAAATCTATATAAATATGGTTTTTCGATTGTTTTAAGAACACCCTTTCCTAAGGCCTAAAACACATACAAGCGACGTAAGGCAGCAGGCGTGGAACAGGCGTGGCGCAGGCGTGCGCCGCTTCAAAACGATTTCATACAAAATGTGTGCAGGCGACGTTTTTGAATTATACTGAAGCGACGCGGCGCAGGCAACGAAACGGCGTGTCTGCGGTCACCTGCTGTTGAAAACGTTCTGTAATAAACCTGCGCCACGCCTGTTCCACGCCACGTCGCTTGTGTATGTTTTAGGCCTAAGGACTATAGCATGGGGTTCTTCAAAAAGGACTTTTTAAAAGTTTTAAAGGGTCGGCAATGTGCTTGTGATGCCTCTGCTAATGTAGGCGTCCATAGGCTACGGTAACCGATTCCTATCAGGTGGGCCGTATGCTTGTTTTTTCACTTAGTTGTATAAAAAATCGTTGGCAGCAGTCAGCACTTAGCTTAAAGGCCTGTGCACACCTAAGCGTTGGCGATGGCGATCAGCTGATCGCCATAGCCATCGTCTAGATATGCGCAGGCCTTAATCATGCGTATTTTGTTCATGCCATTATTACCGTTTTAAAGACAGTTTTATTATCTTAGGCCTTCGCGCCAACGTCGCTCGATCATACCAAAGCGATCCTATCAACGACCCAGAGTGGTTCGAAGGGAACAAACAACCGGAGAATTTCAAGAAACTCCTGTTTGCTCTCTGCTTCTTCCACGCGGTGGCACAAGAGAGAAGACAGTTCGGACCTCTGGGGTGGAACATCAGATACGAATTCAACGAAACTGACCTGAAAATCAGTGTGACACAACTCTACATGTTCCTCAATGAATATGATGTAAGTAACTTTTGAAACTATCATGGTTTTTAACGCTATTTTTATTTTTAATCATGGTAAATATCCCGTCGTTTCATAAAAATAATGATGTTAGTAGTTTAAATTCAAACATATTTTGGAAAAGAGATAAAAATAGGCTCATTACTGAAATCTCCAACAAGGTATCCCCTAGGAAAACTTAAGAACTCAAATCTCACACATTAGGAAGAAATACGTCCAAGTATTACATTTCTTTTAGTGCAAATTGTAAATTGTAAAGGCCCATGTACACTGTAGCAGATTAATATTTCGTTTTTTTTTATCTAGCGATGGATAATTGTACTAAACGGGCAGCCCCTTTGAGGTTATTGGGAAAAAAACATTTTCTGGCACTGCGGCGGCCGCTGCCGCGGCACGCTCGTTCTGCTCACTCGCCTTGTGCGTAATTTTTATGTTCTAACATAACCTAACCTATCCAAGTCGGATCCGCCCTATAAAGTATCAAGGACAAGGTATAAGTATCCAGTGCCAGAACAAAAAAGTAAATGATCATGTTTGAATTGCTCCAGTGTGTATGTGGCTTAACTGGCATCGTAATAACAGTGTGTACAATAACATGATGTACATTATCGCCTCCCGGCAGGATGCAAGAGCATCTCAAACTGTCATACAACTCTAAATATTAACCAGGAAACTATTAGCGCATAACTCCCTTTAGAGCTGCCAGGAACATGCAAAATACTTTATTAAAACTTGTATCATTTGACATGCGACCGCGCGTCTAACTTTTCATCCGAGCGCTCGCAACTCCAGCCACAGCTCGTAGACAGCTACGAAGCGTAGCAATTTACGTAGCGGCTTACAAGCCACAATTGCTACGGCGTAGCGTGTCACTCGTATACAATGAAAGCTGGGATTATCCCCTCAAAATTCCTTGTTCCGTTGCATTTCAACCCAATTAAAAGTTGAGAGGTTGCGGTAACGATGTCGCATGCACGCTGTTACATGTAACGGAAAACTGTTTGCTTTTATTCGATTTCAGTTTTACAACGCCATCTGGTTTCGATGCACACTTTCTGTAATTAAAAGTTGGAAACCACACGGTAGCGTTGCTTTTGTTTGTTTTATATGAACGGGCGGGTTTTGTGGAATATTCTTGTTTGTGTACGTACTGATTTTGTAGACAAAACTAAACTTTCATTGATTAATATAGAAACCCGTTCTAAATTTAACGAGATTCGTCAGTGGAACGTTTCTTTTCAATGATTTTTTAATAACAGGATAGGCGAAGTAAATAACATTTCCTAAGTTATTATTATTAATATCGAAATTTTATCTGTTTTAATCATCTAAAATACAGCCGTCTGCCATGTTTAGAAAAACACGTTACCCATCAAAAAATTAAAGACAAAGACATCACGTCTAGTTTTTAATCTGTTTATTTGTTTATTCTTGCGCTATTTCTATAAATAACAGTACATTTCTCAGCATTAATCATCATTCATCACGTACACGTACGTACGTAAGAAGACATTAAAGTCTACTACCAGATGTTCGTATAATACGGACACCGGGAAATAACTGGTGGCCTAGTGGTAGCGATCCCGCTTTCCGATTCTAAGGTCGTGGGTTCAATTCCAGTCGTGTACCAAAGAGTTTTTCTGCCAAAAAAATTATTTACACTCTGCCAGTGCTCTCAAACGGTGAAGGAAAACATCGTAAGGAAACCGGCATATCGTAGAACCTAAAAAGTTCGAAAATATGTGTCAAATGTACGAATAGACCTTCTTTGAGGCGCACTTAAAATCCTTTCACCACACTTGGTTCGTAAGAGTCAGTGACACGATAAGAAGAAGAACCGGGCAATAACCGCTGTATTTTGCGAAGGATGTACAATTCGTCGCGCTCCGCTACTTAACCGGGGAATGTAACTACGGCGGGCGTGTCACCGACGATTGGGACAGACGGTGCCTCAACACGATACTGTTCAAATTCTACAACCCACGGACCATCTATGAAGACAAGTATCCTTTGGACCCTTCAGGTATGGCTCTTGCACATAATAGATAAAGACAGGCGGCGTCAAAACATTATTGAAATTCTACAACCTGAGGACCATCTACGAAGTCAAATATCCCTTGGACCCTTCAGGTATGACTCTTGCACACAGTAGATAAAATATGCATTAAAAATTTCATAGATATTTATCGAGTGTAATATTAATATTTATTTATATATTAAAACTAGCAGCCCGTACCGGCTTCACACGGGGTAGACAATATTGTTGTACATTATTTTGTTCTATCGCTAATAGTTTCGGCAGCGCATTCGACGAAAGACATTTTAAGACTCATTTTTCTACACCTTCGGTTACATTGTTCAAATTTTACCAAGGATCCCTAATTTTTTACAAAATGAAATGTAGCCTATGTCGAATTGGAAGACTGTAGCATTCTATTGGAGAAAGAATTTTTTAAATCGGCCCAGTACTTTTTGAGCCTATTCATTACAAACATAGTACAAACATACAAAAATAGGTACAAATCTTTCCTCTTTATAATATTAGTATAGACTGAGGTTCACAAGCTTTTGATTAGAATTTGATGGCTAGTGCATCCTCGTTTCAAGGGATAGCTATCAAAACCTACACTCTGGTCACTCGGTCACCTCTTGGGTCTGGAGTTCGTGGGCTCAAATCCCACTCGTCTCTTAGTTTTGACGGAAATGGAACCAAATGATTTTTCATAAAAAAACTACACCCTGTATTAAATAAACTAATGAATTCTGTTGCTGCTAGGGATCAATCTTTGCAAATAAACGTACGTTTTACTAAAAATTAATGTAAATAGCAAATTTTCACTAGTTTATATTTTTACACGGAAGAAAACTTACCTCCTGTTCAAACTTTTTGGACAACGCAATTTTTTGTGTTACTTCATTCTGATTAAGAAGTAAACAAACCTTACGCAATTCAGTTTAGTGCGAGTGATGTAACAACCCCTCGGAGTATTAATTAGTGCGCATAATGTACCCTTTGTGCCGTCTGATTTAATTCTCTATCGTACGTGGAGGAATCTCGCCGACATAGTCTGCCGTAATTGCGTTTTGCGGGAATGTATACGAAAATATACTAATAATAGCGAGACGTCCCAGCTTCACACGGGTGGAAAAATTTAAACTTTTTCCACCCGTACGAAACTGGGACTCATTTTTCACCTTCTTTTTTCGAAATGACACACCTGCAAAGCCGGGGTTGGTTGCTAGTTAAAGATACAGCTTGTGTTGTGCAAGGATAATGTAAGTTTCTAATTGTGAAAAGATTTTCAAATCGGTCCAGTAGTTTTGAGTTAGTTCGTTACAAAAACACAAACCTTTCCTCATGATATTAGTATAGATGGTATAGATGTATTTAACATGCTTCAAACTCTGTAATTACTATTTCATGTTCGGTTTCTTATGAGATATAATTAATTTCACGTGAATTTAGCTGAAGCTTTATTTTACTCAATTTGCTGGCATTATAGTTCCTTACACAAGAACATTTTGAGGTTTAATTAAATAAATAAATAATAAATAATAAATAAATATTGTGGACAATTTACACAACACTATCTAGCCCCAAATTAAGCAGAGCTTGTACTATGGGAACGAGATAGCTGATATAATACATACATGCTTTTTTTTTGTAAATACATACTTACAATACAATACAACACCCAGACAGAGAACAAACATCTGCGTTCACCACACAAATATTTGTTCTCGGTGGGGATCGAACCCACGACCTGCGGCGCAGAAGGCAGAGCTACTACCAACTGAGCTGAGAGGCCAGTCAATCAAATAAATAAAATATTGTAGACAAACCACAAAATCTATCTAGGCCCAAGTTAAGCAGCGCTTGAGCTATGGGAACTAGAAAGCTTGTCCGCATTATTTATTTTATTTTTTAATCTGTGTTCACTACACAAATATTTGTTCTCTAATTTGTTTTCTAATTATGCATGAGTTTTCACTCATTGCTACCTTAGCCATCATCATCAGCCTTATTATAGGAACCGCAAAAAAAGGTTCAAATCTCGCTGGGCTCTTAACTATTGGGATATTATGATTCTGCGCTTAAAGTTGCTGAATAATCTGTATGCTTTTTTGTACCTTTTTAATAACTTTTTTATGTCTTCGTAGGCCGATGTAGTGTAGTAGAAAACCCCACTTAAATAAGGGCAGAAAGATGAAGATCAGTCGTTAATATCCCTTACACACAATTTTCACAAAAATCTTTTCCTAAAATGTTCCATACGTGCACGTTTTTGCCATAAATGATTGTAAATGTATCAAATTGAGAACGTGAGAAGTTTTGCTAAATGGCTATTACGTCATTTATTTGAAAGGCATTTAATTTTGTGATTCGCGGCTTAATCAGCTCTGCACGTATATTGACTTGTCTTTTCAGTGGATTAGATTGACTAATCTGTGAGGATGGTATAGGTTCTATGCATGCTTACTTCGGTACCTATACAACCCAAGTTTATCACTTAGTGTAGATACTGCAATACAACAATAACTGTGCACAAGCCAAATTAAATTGCTTATAATTAGGAACTCGAGAGAGAAGTTGCTTCTGGCTCTGTGTAAACCCAGTCTAAATCTGGAAGCAGTACCTTTCAGATAAAAAAATAATTTTTCAAATCGGCTCACAAATGACGAAGTCATGCACAAACATAAAAAATACAACCGAATTGAGAACCTCCTCCTTTTTGATTGGAAATTGGTTAAAAAGGAAAAAAAGGAAAGGAGCCTCTTTAAGGCGTATAAAATACTTTCACCACATTGGTTCAGAAACTAGAGACCGACCAGAAGAAAAATAGGAGGCATTAGTGAAAAGTTTTCCCTGACGCTGTATCGTCTACATTAGAAGCAATTTTTGAGGCATTTGTGTAGGCAACAAATATTGCACATCGGCTAATTTCAGCTTCATAGAGCATAAAAAGAGATAGCGCTCTACGAAAGCAGAAAAGCTGATGTGTAGAAAAGCAGAATATTTATTGCCTACAACCGTACCGATGTATGATCGACATTGAATTCGGCAGGTGTGTACCACATCCCAACGTTGAAAGAGCATGGTGACTTCATATCGTTTGCGCGCTCTCTGCCCGTGGCCACCCCGCCCGGTGTATTCGGATTCCATCCCAATGCTGACATCACCAAGCACTTCCGAGAGGCTGAGGAGTTGCTCAATACTGCTATACTCACTCAGGTTTGAAAATTAATTATCCATTTACTAGAATATTTAGAAAAGTTCTCAAATTGTACTGTAGTTATTTTGCAGAGTTGGAGGTATAGTTTGTCATTTTCAGTATTATTACAATCATGCAATAACCTATTTTATATTAGTTACTTTGACATCAATTATTGGTCGTATTTCGGCCTCTAATGACTGGCCTGTATTTTTCAATTACCCGTAAATTTTGACACACATTATACAACCACACATACACAAACATAAACACACAAACATTACAAAACACACACGGATAATAAAACACATGAATCATTATAAAATCTTTGTGAAATACAGTCTAACAGTTTTACACTTTCACTATAGCGCTTTTCACTCATAATGTAGTTTGTGGTTCTATTAGAAAAACAATAGACAGAGTATAGAGTAAACTAATCTTAGAAACTTAATGTATTTTCATATAATCGTGTAATGTTTTTGTTCCATTTGCCAACGACATTTGGGACATAATAGGATCGAATGGTAAGTGCTCGCACTAGATAAGTCTATGTTGAGTAATTCGTAGAGAGATAACTAACTTTGTTTTATTTACATGCCAACTAAACAGGATCTACTAAAACAATATATGGTAAGTGAGTGTTATCATGCTTGGTTTATAACTTGCTATTTTCAACCCCCACCCCCCGAATAAAACGAGGGATGTTATAAGTTTGCGGTTTTAGTGTGTCGTTCTTTCCTTCTGTCCGGATGTTTGTCTCACTGTTGGTTGTGACCGCACATTATTATGTTCGAAACTGGAGCTTCGATTGAAATGCGGGATTTTTGTCAGAACTCTGATGTTAAAAAGCTTTGTTTGTTTTTGGTAATGGTTTTTCTGGTTTGTGAAAAGCTGTGTAGCCATCTGTAAAGATCACAAGCCTAAAATCAAATCATTTATTAAATAATGACGCATAAATAATATGGTGGTGGTCAAGTTTACGCTCATAAAGCATACAAATATTATAAAATCACGTCAGTTTACCAAGGGTTTGGAGTACCTACTCTTTTGCTTCACACACTTTCATACATTTTCGTACATACTCATCGGTAAAGGGTACTTTTGTCCTGGCCTCTTATTCCAAGACTTCTTAGTATCAAGACAGATACATTGAGGCTTTCCTCTCTAAAACAAGACATTTTCAGTAGTTTTAGTTCCTATTAAAATATATTTCTGAAAAAAGTTTTATTTCACTTCAAATTCAATATTCCACATCACTTGTAGTGTTTTATGTCTGCTTGGAAGTGTTTCTATGTGGGTGAAAGCTTGTTAACTTGCACCCCTGTTAGGAGGCTCTTTTCATGCAACCCTCCAATAAACATAGCATTTAAACAGGATACGATGGCATCTGGCGGTGGAGGCGCCACGCCCGAAGAACAAGCGATGGCCATTGCAGAAGACATTCTCGCGCGACTTCCCAATAAGATCCTCTCAGGCCCGTCGCATGAGGGCGAGCTCAAACCGCAGGATATGACGCCCATGTCCATCGTGGTGATACAGGAGGCTGCGAGATATGACAAGCTAGTGAATGTGGTCCGCTCTAGCTCGAGAGCTGTTATTGGGGCTGTACAAGGTATGTGATAGGTACTTTAGTTAGGCAATACCACAACAAATGCCAAAAATCTTGATGCTTTTAGGATTTGGGGATCATCACCATCATTAGTCTCAAGAAGTTCTTCAAGAACTCAAAAGTAACATATTTTTAGATTGATCCCATAGAAGTTTCATCAAAATCTAGCCGCTAATCTATCTATAATCTAATCTAGCTCGGTTTAGCCATTTTGTTTTAATTGTTTTTTTATGTTTGTTACTGCACATCTCTGTCATTTATGAATCGATTTAGTAAATTCTTTTTTATCTGAAAGGTTACTTCTCTACTATTATATTGAAGAAACGGGTATTTATCTGTATAAATACCCGTTTATCACGATAAATACCCTTTATTACCCTTTATTACTTTCCGAAGTTTCGACTGTAAAAACAGCCGTAGTGGATATAATTATGCATAACGATCGCGCATCCTGATTGGTCCCATTGAAATTTCATCAAAATCCTTTTAATAGTTTGGCCATTAACTCGGTTTCTCAAGTTTTAAATTTATATTATCCAGGTGTGTCTGTACTGACCGACGTTACGGAAGAAGTACTAACGAGCATGGTCCGCGGTCGTATACCCGCGCTCTGGGCCGGCAAGAGCTATCCCTCGCTGAAGCCGATGGCGGCCTATGTCAATGATTTACTGGCTAGGCTGGCATTCTTACAGGTATATTACAACGTGTTACAAAATACCCTGTAAAAATTATAAAAGCCAATAATTTTTTCAACCCTAGTAAGCTGTCATGTCAGGGAACCAGACTATTTAATAGACCAACGTACCTATTTTACCTAATAATTGTTTAATAGTTCTTCTTTTTTTCATTCATAAATGTTTATTTTTTTGGGGTATGTTATACAGCGTTACGGTTTTTAAATATTGTGAATGGACTCGTTATAAGGCCCCGTTTAACCTCCTTTCAGCATTACGGGTACTTTTGTAACACCCTGTATAAGTAATTATATCTTTAATTTTTTATGTGTGTGTTTATGTTTAGAAAATTCTTTTTTTTCTTATCTTATCTAGGTATGCTCATAGTGAAGCAATATTTGGATTTAACGTGTAAAGTGTGTTTAAAAATATTCGCAGGTATTTTATAAATAAATAAATTATTAGTAGTAGCTTGCTAATATTTGTTCAAATATTTGTGTTGTGAACGCATAAGTCTATAAGTATTATATCAGTTATCTGGTTCACAAGTATCTCTCTGCTGCATTTGGGGCTATATAGTGTTATGGCCTTATTTTTTTTCTGTGTATCTATTTCACAATCCTAATAAAAATTACAAGAATTACAAAAAACTTTGTTGTAGCATTGGCATACCAACGGTCCACCATTAGTGTTCTGGATATCCGGTTTCTACTTCCCGCAAGCTTTCCTGACGGCCGTGCAGCAAGGATACGCCAGGAAATACAAGATTCCTATTGACCAGTTGGCTTATCATTACGAGGTACACTTGTTTATACATTTTCTTTATAAATAGTTGTGCAGTCGATTGTTTTTTGTAAACATTACGTTTTAACCGTGAATATGACTAATTACTTATAGTATGGCTACAAATCATTAATTCAATCATCAAAAACGCAATGTTAATACAATCATTACTTAAAGTTAGCTCCGTCACTGTTTGTCGTTACCCAGTGGTAAGAGATAGAAATAGTTTAAGCACTGTGTATCTTTTGACATGTTTTTATAAGTAAGTCCATATTTTGTCAGTTTTTTTCATCTTCTATTGATGGCCAAACACATGTCTACGTGGTGGCAGAGAAAATGAGTTCCTACTTACCAACCTTTGACCAATATTAACCCCAAGGGGTAGATTTTCATTATGTTGAAATGCTTCTTTAGACGGGACTTTTTTTCCCTAAAAGATTTTCCACACCCACCAACTACAAATCAAACGCAAACCGGCAACACTGCGTAAAAAATGGCAATGTAGGTCTAATAGCAAGACAAATTGCATTTCCAATGATTGATTCCGATGCTGCGGCCACAACGGAGTACGGCTATACCCAAGTGCGACGAGTGATTCTCTAGAATATTCCACGCGTTAGAAAGAGACACACAACTCAATTCGACGAATTTGAGTGTGGCCACAGCATTCGAGTAATGGTGGGTGGCACTTCACTTGGTTATTCTTGTTGGCGTATTTGTGATATTTGTCAAAACATTTTTTTTTGCTTTATCAACTAATAATCATAAAAAAAAAAATTAGCGCGCATAAAAGGAGCCCAACAGTAAAAACGCAACTACTACAAACTACAAAGGGCTGCTCTTACAACTTTGTAAGAGCACCGTATCATAGTACCGAAATCAGGTGATTTCGGTTTCGTACCGCTGTTTACCGCGACTTCAGCTCGGTTACCCGGAGTTGTTGTGATTTAAGAATCGCCCTCTACATGATGGCCATTTTAAAAGAAATGAGAGGAACGTATGTTTGTCGCATTTGCTGTTCATGCTGATGTGTGGACGGTGTGTTTGAATTATTAGGACTTCTACAATTAAGGCAAATCTTTCAATCGACAGATAAAATCATCCGTCAGATTAAAATATATCGATCTTCTTTAGGTTTGTCAAAAACAAGGACATTTTTTTATTCGATGAATACCGTTATTCCGCAGATGGAAAAAATTGCCCTCAGGCGAATCTTCTTCTTTCTGCTCTTATCCCACTTTATGTGGGGTCTCTTCTCCTGTTCAGTCCACTCTCCTCTATCAGCCGTCATCTCTGTGTTCACTTATTTTATCCATGTCATCTTTCACACTGCAAAATATACACCTATAAAAATGTATGTTTAGGTGCAAAAAACATTCGTCTTGGAAGAGTCTCCGCCAGAAGGAGTGTACGTGAGAGGTCTCTTTATGGAAGGCGCGCGGTGGAACGTCGAAGAGTCTTACATTGACGAGTCTTTCCCGAAGATACTCTATGATGAGTTCCCACCGGTAAGACACTGATAGATTTGGTGTACCTACAGATCAAACCGTGTTTAGCCCGAGGCCAAACAAGCGTAATTTCGCTCATTCATACATTTCATTTTGAGTTGATCGACGCAGGGTAGTGCATCGAAAGGCACGTTCCTGACGTGCGTGACCTACGAGGCAATGCTTTGTTATAGGCAATGGTTACCACTTAGCATCAGGTGCTTGTTCTATCAGCTAGTTTTATAAAAAAAATTGTGAGTTGCGAGTCGCATAATTTCGGCCACGTAAGTTCTGCTGCATTCGGTTTCAAAGGAAAGTTCTGTTTGATTCACACGGTGACGCAAAATGAGTCACACGCCGTGAGTGAAAAAAACTAATAAAAATCGTATACAGCGTTAAAACGATTTTTATTAGTTTTCAATCTTGAAATTAAACCACTGATTTATTTATTTACATTGTCAATCATCGATTTAGTTGCTTCATCATCATCTGTTTGAATAAGTCCCATCCCACTGTCGGAAAAGTTATCATGCCGCTCCCCGGCATAATAATTTTTCAAACATTTCCAGGAAGAACAGTTTTAGACCTTCATCGCGGTCAGTTCAATTTATTCAAACCATTCGCTTGGAAAGGGGGCGTCCTACGCTTCGTTATTATAGGTTAAGTATTACGATCTTAATATGGAGGGACAACCTTCGACCTTCGATGTGTTCCAGAAATAATGGTAGGACAAACCCAAGGACCGGATTAGGTGGATAAAATTGGGGGAGGCTTTTGTCTAGCATTTCTATAGACAGAATTTTTAAAACAAATATAATAACTACCTGACCTCTCAGCTCAGTTGGCAGAAGCTCTGCCTTCTGCGCCGTAGGTCGTGGGTTCCATCCCCATCGAGAACAAATATTTGTGTGGTGAACAGATGTTTTTACTCTGGGTGATTTATTATATTCTCAGTATGTATTTACAACAAAAATGTATTTAAGTATTATATCAGTTATCTAGTTCCCATCGTACCAGCTCTGCTTAGTTTGGGGCTAGATAGTGTTGCGTGGATTGTCCACAATATATATATTTTTTTTTTTTTTCGTTTTCCATTCAGAGGTTGTGACAAAAGTTTTGTTTCATTCCTCGGCTCACCTTTAAGGGCAAACTAAAACCATAAACTTTCTCATACAGGTGTGGCTGATTCCGCTTAAACGCGATGACATACCAACAGATGTTTTCTACAACTGTCCCTTGTACAAGACTGGGGACCGTCGCGGCGTACTGTCCACCACTGGTCACTCTACCAACTACATTCTGTTCATGAGACTGAATACTGTGAAGGAACCCGATCATTGGATTATGAGGGGAGTGGCGTTACTTACGCAACTACCGTTCTAGAGCTTGGAAACAGTTCTACGGATTTTAATTTTAATTATAAAAAAACTGTGTTGATTTAAGTGGGTACATTCCACTTTTTACATATGCAATTATGTCAGCAGACTAGCAATAACTGTTCAACTACAGTTTCAATTTTTATGGTACCAAGCAAATTTATTGTGTGCTCACTATTCAAGGATTTCAAACTTTATGTAAATGAGTACTATAAAACAAGTCTAGTCATCTTGTGATTTGATGTGAACGATGTTATGGTATTGTTTGTTTATTCATTATGTATAACTAATTTATCATTTTAATTGTTTTTGAATAAAGAACTAAAGTTAAAGTTTTGTCTCTTCTTTACGCACAGAAAACCATTGAACATTATAATATAGCAAATATATTCATACCTAAATAATGATATAAAATATTATGTACGAATATAAAACTCGTAATATCAAGAGAAATGCATTAAATTTTCTCTTTGCTTTTTAATACAGTTCACAGAAGTCTTACTAAAGAGTATTTCCTAGCAAATGAGAAATGAAATAAGCTTCAGCTTTTCTCGCAAAAGGAAGTCTTAGAAGTTTCACCTTTGAAACTCGAATAGGTGTTCCGAAGACGAGAAACAAATTAAATTCCAGTCACCTTTCATCAGGCTCACTTTGTCCTACTCTGAATTACAAGAATATAAGCTGCAATAAAATTCGCGTCTTATTGCAAATGTTTGATCCTCGCGTTGGCATACAACCATCGGTTTGTTGGCATACAGATCTCATAAATCGTGTGATGAAATGGAAGTTTCTCGGGGAAGGAGGTCAATGTCACTGTTACCGTAGGGAACGAGGTTTTATAGATGAGCTCACAGCCCGAACCTCGTTGTCTGTTATAGGGGTTTCGGAACTACATATTGTACCTAGATTTTTTATACTCCGTCATGTAATTTAGCTCAAAAAGCTCGTATCCCAGATACGTACTTATTAAATAAGCGAGTAGTGGGCTGGGGGGCAGGCATGGGAGGCACTCGGTCTGGCGTCGCCCGGCAACGCGAGAGATATTGATCTGCGCACGGCCGGGCCCGCGCAGCATCCCTTTTCCCCTCACTTCCCCCTTCCCTTCCCCTCTCACGCCCTTGATTCTGCCGCTCGACCGCCGCGCCACCCCATGCCACAACCCCCCGGCAAACACTTATTACATTCGCACTACATACACCACTCTACGTAATCCGATGGAAAAAACTGCTTATGATTTTAACGGAGTTCAACATTTTTAAACATTTCGAGATTTTTCCATGAGCGTTTGTGGGGTTGGGTTTTATGTATGTGATAGCTGTGTTTGCCACAAACACAACAGCCCCTGGCTTTGTAACTAAACTGCTACTTCAACTTGAAAGTGGTATACTTTTCGATTTTTTATAGAAACATGCTCTCAGTTACTCCAAGCATAATTACATTTATAAGTATGGAATTTCTTGCTTCCTACTCAAATACCTTACTTATTAAATAAATCTGTCAGTTATGTTCGCTTCATCAAACTTTTTTCCGAACGAAAACTGCAGAACGAAATGTTCGAATGTAAGTTCGCCAAAAGTAGGGTCATGATCTCGAGGGGCTGAATGCGCGCTATGAGAGCGAATGCTTTTTAATTTATAAAGATCGACGGCATGACTTGGGATCGACATGGTATGGTGTACAAATAGTGTAAGATAAAAGCTGATTTACATGATACTAACACTGAACAAGATTACATTATGAACGATTTCGTGATACGTTGTCTTCGTTTTCTTCTAAAAAAAGTAAACGATGATTTTTAACCGACAAAAAGGAGGAGGTTCTCAATTCGGTTGTATTTTTTTTTTTATGTTTGTTACCGCATATCTTCGTCATTTGTGAGCCGATTTGAAAAAAAAAATATTTTAAATAATTTTTTAATGTTTGTAACTGCATGCCTCCGTCATTTATGAACCGATTTAGAAAATTATTTTTTATTTGGAAGGTTATTCTTACGTCCAGATTGTCCCAAACAAATTTGATTAAAATCGGTTTAGCCGTTTGACAATGAAGTCGGTTTTTCAAGTTTTCTAAATTATTATCAACAAGGACAGTACCTACGTACTCATCGTGATACGTTTTCTTCTAAATAAACTAATACAACTTAATTTATCGACAAAAACGGAATATTTTACAGTCGGCATACCCTGGACGCTCGACCAAATCCAAGTAGTTCTGTGGTGTCGGGTCGGGACTAAGAGCCTGTCCAGATGGGGCGTTTTACGCGCGATTCCTCAATCGCGCGTAAAACGCGAGCAACTATTTGGTAGGAGCGCGCGTAAAACGCGGCATCTGGACGCAATATAAATTGAAACGCGCGAGGGCACTCGCGCGTAAAACGCTTCATCTGGACAGGCTCTTAGTTATAAAGCGGTTGTGTTTTATTTATTTACTAACTGTTCGAGACGATGCAGTTTTAGGAAATCTTGGGCACTGTAACGACGGTGTTTTTAAAGGAATTAGCTTTGTTAACCGACTTCAAATAAAAAAAGAGGAGGTTCTCAATTTGGTTGTATTTTTTTTTGTTATATAAGATGACTTCGTCATTAGTGAGCCGATTTGAAAATTTCTTTTTTATCAGATAAATCAAATTTCCAGATTGGTCCTATAGAATTTCATCAAAATTGGTCAAGCCGTTTTGATTTAATGTTTGTTACTGCATGCCTCCGTCATTTATAAACTGATTTAGTAAATTATGTTTTTTATGATACTTCCGGATTGGTCTCATTGAATATTTATCAAAATCGGTTTAATATTATGGCCATGAAGTCAGTTTCTCAAGTTTTTTAAACATGTATTATTTTCATTAGAACCTTCTCCCTCAAAAAGAACCCTCAAAGAGAGAAGAACCTCAAGGTTTGTAACCAGGTTTATATCATGAACTATTTCAACCAACGAGCTAAGCCATTATCTACTTAAATACACTTCGTCAAGAGACGTTAAACGAAGCCAGAATTTACAGTATTTTAATTTTGAGTCTATGATTTGTTCCCGGGGCTCAGCCTTCCTCCTCACACCTGCAGCCGCCCGCCCGCCCACCACCCCCGATCTTACAATGTAGGCACTGGCTGTAAACGCTCTCACAGTTCAGCATCTAATTTTCAGGTTGCCATGACGTTAGACGAGATGTAAGTACAAGACTTCACAAATTATCTCTATGACAACCAATAGGTAGCTATTAAGCAGAAACAGGCTTTGGCGTCTGAAACCTTCGATAGGATTTTAGTTAATTAGTAGCTCTGCGTAGGTAGATACCAACCCACGCAACTTTTAACTGAGTATCTAATACGCTTCTCAGAAACGACATTATTTTGTCAATATTCATTTAAGTAAAAATGAATTCAAAAGGCTGGTAAGTACTTTGGGACCACATCATTTGGTGCCAGCGTGAGTAATGAGATGTGTCAACAGCACGCCGAACACGCCGATACGACGCTTTTGTTACAAAGCGCTGCGTCAGGTCCCCCGTGTTTTTAATTTACTCTGAAACATTTAAAGTTGGAATTAATAACGTGAAAATTTCGCTCTCAACTGCCAAGTACCTGCCGTTGTACGGTGCATTATCATTATCGCGGTAGGCGAGCTATTTCGCTACGAGCGTTTAATTTTTTAAAAGAAGGGAAGGGTAGCTTGTAAAATTGCGTGTGTTTGTAGGAGCTTTATCTCCCGACAGTGAGAATTTAATTAAAAGCAGCTCTCACGCCTGAGGCCGGCTCTCTGCCCACTCGGGCACTCGCTTCTGTCGAGTGCCTGTTTGTTCATGTCGTGCCTGCGTGCTTGCATACACTTACTCGTAAAGTTACATTCAGTTGCTCTTGGCAGCCCTTATTCAATGATTAACTAACCGCTTTGGCTTTGTTCTACCCTTTATCTTAAAAACTGGATAAACCTTTTTATTCTCTAATGGAGCTTTTACAAGGTATAACAAATTACTAACTCATGCGAAAGAAGGTAATATTCTAACAACAATTTAGGAGTGTCATGCTCCATCAGGGCTCATATTATTTAGCTAGGTATTGACCGAGCGAGCAAAGCGAGCGAAGCGTCTAGGTTTCAAGATTGGCCAAAAATTTTTTTGTCCGTCTGTTCTCGCCTACAGGTCGCATTTACAACCGATCTATAATTTTTTTTATAAAAGTTTGGTGAAGGCCTGATGAGAATCTATGTCATGACAACATGATGAGCAAAATAACTTTTCAAAATGTAGTAAATTACTCGCTTGTAGTGTCTGTGCTCGCAAGATCTACAGCTCACAGAGCTACTAGTGAGTTTTGATGGGTTTTTCCAATTCTTTGAAGCACTAATTAGAAATTTTACTATTTCTAGAGTCAAACTCATACCACGTCACGACAAATACTTACAAAGCTAGGTTGCTAGTCTATTCTATTACAGCCTACTTGATCCGATGAAACCCGTGGCTGGAAAAGCGATCCATATTGAAATAGGCTATTGCAGACCGTAAAAGGCCGTCTGTCTGCGGCGGCAACGCGACGGTGCATAGAACTCGAAACCAATAATTGGTTATTGAGATTGGAAGCAAAACCTTTCCGGTAGCGGCGAACTACCCTTCCCGTTTTAATGTTGTTCCCGAGCAAAATTACTTTAGCTCTCCACTCATCGCACTCGGTGGCTAGTTCAAACACCGCTTCGTCGGATGCCTTTGTATAAATATGGCTTTTAACGGTAAAATAATAGTTGCGGTCAGTCTGATGTAATTAAAAAGCTCGTTCAGCCTGAAAATCTGCTTTCAATGTGGTTTCAGCTTATGTTTGCTGGGTCTTTCATAACAGAAGTAATTACAGTTTTAATTAATCTGTGTAAACTGAACTTTCTACCTACTTATTACGGACAAGTATGTACATATATTATGGAGAATCAGTATTTTGCTCTGAAAAAGACAAAAACTAATAATACAGAACCTTTTCATCAGTGCACAAATGTCATACTTGAGACTCGTTGAATTGAAAGTTGAATTGAAATCTTCTGTTATATTTCTCGTTAGGATCAACTTGCCATAGTTTGCATTCATATCAGGAATCTGCAGAGGAAGCAAGTCGAGTTGGCAACTCATTAGATGCCATCAGAGAAGTTATAACTAGCAACTTGTTTGCTCCTGCCGCCGTTTCTAATTAGTACAGCTTCATGAAAAATAAACTTTCTCTTTTGGTCTCCGGAAATAAGCGCCTTAATTAGTGCCTACTGTAGCAAAGTTTTTTAATTACGTTTCAATATCGATGATGCGTAGGTATTTCTACAGGATGGAGCAACTAATTCTAGAAACTAATTTATTTCTCGGAGACAAAAAAATATCTTGAAAAAATCGGTTGTCTGTAAAGTCGGTTTACTGACGATAGTTGAACGTGATAACGTCATAAGAAAATACTGATGAAATGGTTGCATTTTTCAAAAGAAAATTTTAGTTTTACTGAATTGAATTGAATGTGAATGAAACTGAATGACACTGAATGAAACTGAATGAAACTGAATGAAACTGAATGAAACTGAATGAAACTGAATGAAACTGAATGAAACTGAATGGAACTGAATGAAAATCCGGACCCGGACCCGGACCCAGACTGAACCCTTACCCTTACCCTCATTTACCTTTACCCTCATTTACCCTTACCCATTACGGGCTCGGGCTCAGCAGGGCGATCATGTAACTTTTGTTGCAATGGTTTCAATTGATATCTTATTGAAACTGTCACATTTGCGATCACGTAAAAGCTTCGATTGCAATCGAAAGCGCATTGCAACTGAAACCATCTTTGACAATGAACGATTGCAACATGAGCGTAATCTTTCTCTAGACATCATGAAACAGCGATCACGTAAGGCTGTTTCAATGGAACTGACAGCTTACGATTACTATCATATCAATCGCGAATATAAACAAGTAAGGTGCTGTTGCGATGGATAGAAATTGAATAAAGTAAGTTATTTACAGTAAGTTTTCAGTGTTTTGACAATGATAAACAAAGTTATTATTGCATTCCTAATCAAATAAAATCTAGTGCGTACTTACTACAATTCCGTTTCAACTAAGTATTTAAATTCATTTCAGTTTATCATGTCAAGAGGATTCCTACTTGGGCTAGAGGAGAAACAGTGCCAAAAAAAAACGTGTTCTTGATAGAAGATTGATGCAGGATGCCAGCAATCCGTTCTAAATCCCTCAGAGAGAGTTTATTTCGAACCTTTGCTTGACGAAGGAAGCGTTTGATATCCTGTGCTGGGATATCATCCTCATTCTACCATAGCCATGTGTAGAATCAGTCAAAACCTCCACGTGCAGGGGGAAATAGCTGGCTCCTGCCTATATTACATTACATACTTTTAATATTTCATTATCAATTATGTACTAATGACTAGAATAGGATAGAAGCTGTTTCAAATTAAAATACTTACAAAATGCTATAATAAGTCTGATTTATAAGCAGTAGGTGTCCTATCTATTATTGTGGTAAAGAAATAAGGCGAGTTATTAAAAGAAATAATGTATTTTATTTAACTGTTTTATTTAATGGTGGTGGATGCTGTTGAACTTAAAGCAAAAAGGCTTAAAGGCTCTTGTGTCGCCATTTCATTAAACGATCTGCCTATAGCAGCGACAGCATCCACCATTCCCTCTCTTCACGTTCCCTCTTCCACCTCAAGGTGCCTTTTTTCTAGACTGTACACCCAGCGGAGCACATTGTCATCGTGATCTAAAAAAAAAAAATATGAACATCTACAAAAGTAAGCTAAATAAAACCTGTGAGTGTGAGCGCTTGCAGTGTATAGGGTCCACCCCCAGTGCACCCAGCGTTTCGCCGGTTGTCCAACACCTTGGACTTTATGCGGCACTTGTATCTACATATTACCAGTAATTAATCAAAAAAACATAGAACTATGTTGTTTTACCATATAGAGCACAAAAAAATGATGAATATTAGCTGCACAAAACTAGGGTTATTGAAAACTATTTACCTACTACATACTCCTTTCCAGTTTTTATGTAGCCACCACCCACGGCATATAACATCCTTGCAAGATTTTCCCAGGCTTTCAAATATTGTTGGTGCCCTTATTTTTACTAAGGGCTATGATTGATTGCTTCGACAAACACTGGTGGATTGGGATCATAACTTTATAACAAATAGAAACAACATTAATCACTTGAGAAAGCTAGGAATAAAGAATTAAGAATGTTGGACTTTACTTACTTCAAATCAGATTAAATAACTTGAAAAAGTAAATTTTATTCGATATTTACGAAACCATTGTTTATTTTTTCTGGATGACTGACAGAACTGACTGATTTAGATCTGACTTAGACTGATCTGATTTAGACTGACAGAAACACAACACAAAATGAGTGAACGAGGTCTATTAGAAAGTCAAATAAAGTGGGCCAATCGTTTTCACACGGCTTCTTACTAAGATTATGATTTTTAAATTGGTCGGGTTTAATTGATTTGCAGGAACTTCACGCTGCAAAACTATCATTGCAACTGATAGATAGCGGTCAAAAAGGTATTGCAACAAGTTACATGATCGCTATTCCTTGATAGTATCGTTTAGCTGTTAGTATCAAACTAATGATTGCAACTGAATTAGACAATCGCCCTACAGGTAAATGGAACGACGAAACGACGTAACGACGCATGAGTCATGTTTTTTCGTGCGTGCAGCCGGCTCCATCGATTTATAAGACGTTATCACGTCAAAAATAATTGTGAGAAAATTTCCTTTCAATCAAGTATGTTTATTTGCAAAAAGGTGCCTTAATAAAATTTATATTATCAGTATTATCTCTTAGGAATGCTCATGTGTGACGCGAGGGAGGTGCCATAACGATTTCCACCTCGTTGAGCTTAGCACGTCGCGTCGCGCGCCTGTCACGAAACAATGCTCTTTGAGACTTGATCTCCCATCCTCTCCCATCCCTCTCGCATTGTACGTGCTCGTTCATCATTAAGATCACACGATAGAGAAGATAAATTGAAATGACGTGATCCTACAGCCATGATGAAAGGAACATTTTAACTTTGTATGTGGAAGTCTCTTCGTACTATTAAAATTTTGCGACATCAAAATGAACGATAATCCCGTTTTTAAAAACCTAAAAAGGCTACATTTATTTTATACCTTAACATTGCAATTCCGTAGGATTAACAGTCAGCCTCTCACCGAGTTCGCACTATGAATTAATCAAATTGCAGCATCGCTGAGCTTGCAATCAGTTCAGTGAAACACCGTATAATTGGGACACGCTCTCTCACCACACCCTGCACAGTTTACATTGCTATTCTGTAAACACGTTCATCATCAGCACTGTTTGAACATATAATAAAATGAAGGTGCAGGGGGAAGTGTGAACACAGCGAGCTACAGTGGCGCACCTCTGAAAGAGCCAGCAAACATTTAGACCCCAAGGGGCTAGCTAAATGTTTGCCCTTGCCTGCTTAACATAGATTTAGCTAAAACAAGAGTAGAAACAAACATTTTAAAAGTCAAAAGATGAATAAATAAATTGAATTGAATTGAGCTAAAACAATTATAAAATCTCATCAATCTGAACCTGTCAGTCTTAATCTAAAGTGTCTGTAATCGATTCAGGGAATTAAAGCACGCACACGCAATAAATCTTACCATTAAGTTACTTATAGTATAATAGATAGGTTACTAACAAAATACCATCTAAATTAGGTATATGCTTCTTGTTTATACCCAGCTTGATTGTTAGTTAGCCTTGTCACTGTTTTATAAAATGAAGATAGATTTTTAGCATTTCAGGGCTTCTCTACCTAGGGGCATATATTTGATCGAGCTGGTACAGCGTAGCGACGCCCCTGGAGGAGAGACATCGATCGTCTCGCGTCGCCATGACTACGCGCCCGCGCCCGCGCCCCGCCCGATTCATTTGTAATCATTTGTTTCGCGGCCGTCGAATAATGGTGCGACTCAAACAGCGCGAATTTGATGGATTATTTGTTTGTACTACGTGGTTCTAAACAATAAATATTAACATCTACTTATGATAATTTTAGTAATTGGCGTATCAAATGTCGGATGGATAGATGATAATATACTCTTACTAACAAAATCGTTGTTGCATGACCAAAAGTACCTTCTAGATTATGCTTAGAAGTTTATTTGGAATTCGTGGTATATTGCTGTGGTGCTAAATAGACGTTGATATAAAGGATGTCCCTCGATTTGCTTTGTGTTCGATGTAATAGCTAAAAGTTTCGATCTGTCTCAACTTTTATTGGATTTATTGGCAATCAAACACTGTATTATTGAAACACGGCAAGAAACATTTTCCGCCATACTCTTTCGGCCTTAAAAAGTAAACAATTCAAAATAAAATTAAAAGCTACAGAAAAATGGGGCTCTTCAAAAGGCTTTCCAATTATGCTGTCGATATCAAACAAAAGAGCTTCGAAGCATAAAACATGGTATAAATTGGAGCGTACGGACGGGCGGCAAAAAGAACCAGCCCAACACCGACCAAGTGTTGGGTTTTCTCAAATAATTTTAATAGATGTCCGCCTCCCCGCTGGGTGAAGGGGGGTAGGGGGCTGTGAAATGAGATTTCCTTTGAGCGCGCGCCGCTGACCGCGACACCCTTCTCTTCGGATCGTATCCCTCATATATCATGTAACTCGTACAACTGCCCGAACCCGGCCACGCGTGCCTTGTATATTTATCGTGCATTTATTTTGTTACGAATGACTTGAATGGTAAATCGGAAACTAGACACATACTTAATGTATATTTATATCAAAGTTATAATAATATTTAACAACTAATTTCGAAAAACGATTTATTTATTTAGTTCTTCATTGCAGCATACAAAGTTTGTACAAAGGAGAGCGTAATTTGCTAGCGAATACCAGCAAGAGTTAGCAGACGGGCTTTGAAAGTCCTTTGACAGAGATATGGCTCTTTGTGCAAAATTTCATACAAAAATGCCTTTTAAAAGAAGCTTAATTAAACTTGGATGCAAAAATAAAGGCAAAAAGACTTTCAAGCGTTCAATATTCCTCGAGATTTCAAAAAGAGTGTTTGTCTAGCCTTATCGTCGTTTTAATTACTTTGTTCATTGAAGTAAAAGATTTTTAAATGAGCAAATTAAAAACAGCTCAAGGTTTTTTATACATTTTGGGAGTTATAGGACTCAGTCAGTATACACCACTATTTTGTAACTACCAAAAAAAATAGGGTAATAATAGTAGAGGTAGAACATTATGAATGTGCAATCAGAATTTTTAGTTTCGATAAAATGACAAAGTTATTAAATGTTATAATTTTCAGAAATCCTGCATAAAAATATGGACATATTAGTTACGTAGTACTAGAGAGAAACAAATTTACGCTGTTCGGTTCCGCTTGGTATTTAGCGTTTATGAATGAAATGATTTTTGCTTGTTTAATCATTTATATATTTATATTTGACTAAAAAATGTGGTTATTTAGGGATATTTTTTTTATTACTTCAATTTTTTTTTTCGTTGATTTGTTCAGTAACAGCAGCCAATATCGGCATTTTTTTTTTGGTATTTACAAAATAGTGGTGTATAATAGAACAGTCATACCTAACCGCATTTAAAACTTTTGCTTATCATATTCTGAAGCCTTTATATAAAATTCTATGTTTATTTTCCATGTGTACTATAACAAGCACATAAGAAGACCTGAAGAATGTAGGCTGCGACGTCAAACCTCTCCGGTTTAGCTGAAAAGCTCTCCCAAGCGAGGGTGCTTGTGCTCATGCAAACTAACGATCCGGGCCAGGTAGGTATACGACGTTTGAAATATCGTTATGAATCTATTTTCTGGGGGTAACAATGTTTTTAGAGTTTTGCGGACAAGACTAAACTAACCAAATCATATTATTTGGTATAATAATAAAGATTTGCTCATGCACCATAATCATGAGACATACATACACCTCATTCCCATATGGTAGGCAGAGATCACGGATTTCTACTTGCTACGAGACATTATCATCATCTCCAATTAGATTTGATGTATACACTATTACGGCCTCATTTATAACGCATCTGTAACAAGCCTTAATAGAACAAACGCCCCATAAAACAAGTACCATCCTCATAATAGCACCTAATGAAAAAATAATTTCATTAGGAACGGCGAACAAACTATTGTTAATATCGCAATCAGGATGTCCCCGGGCGCTATTTACTGGAGAGCCGGCGGAGGCTTACGCAATCCACATTGATTCCCCCTTCCCCCCACCCTGTGTGTCATCGAGAGACCCATTAGAGCCTGTATCGAGGGTCCCACTCAATCACGCCGGACGTCCGTCAACTTTTGTGTCGGCCATCGGACGCGTCGCCGCCGGCTTTTTGAAATCACCCACACAACCATACTTTGCTTTCATTGATTCTGTACAGAAGGGTATTGAAATTAATTTATGGATGTTTTTTTCAAGCCTTCTTTTATTTACAGTTAGCATTTTTATGATTTAAACCTTGAATAACTTTGAAACCCTCATGCAACACTCATGAATCATGATGAAAATGTTGATAAAAGGTGTTTTGAAAATTAAAATTGAGTTCTAGTTTTGACTGTACCAGTTTGGTTTTGTCAAGTCTTTAATGACGTAACTGTACCTGCTTATTTATAAGGAGAATTTGAACCGCACTCGGGTCTACAAACTTTCCAGCAGAAGATGAAACTAGAAGCCGGATTGCTAATTTCACGCTGACGTACTCTTGTATGTTAGATGGAAGTTGTAGGCGAGTTGGGAACTTACTCCACAGTCCGGAGCTGGAGGCTTAACTGGGGAGTTACAGCTTCTATAGCCCCCCCCTGGCAAGTAAGCACGTTTTATATTATGTTACAAGTTACGTGGCACCTGACACCACGTACATGACTACAAAGAAGTTACGTTCAAAGAGATGTGTTAGCGGTGCATACGTGTAAGCGTTTTGTATTTCATATAAAATCCACAACGAGTACTCACATTAGTGGAAGCTTAGTCACGTTGGAGCAAGTTATAGTCGACAACTCAGTTTTAGATGAGATTTGAAAAAAAAACACATCTTGTGTTTAAATTTAATACGTATATAAGTATTCTCTCTCTTCAGCTTTCTAGTTGCCATAGTGTGGATTGTTCACAATATTTATTTATTTAATTAGAATCAAAGAATAAATGTAAGTTATATTGAAAAGAACTAATTCAGCTAAAATAACGACAAAACGTCACTCAGTATTTGCTGTTGGCGTACAAAACGCTGTGAAGCGCTTGATTTTAATATTTTTATCTTGTTTTATGCCAATTAGTAAGAGGAAAACTGAATCTATCCGATCCAGTCAGTACATATTGAATTTCACGTCATGCGAGGGATAATTCGTGGAAATGCTGTCTGAATTCATGCGAGAAGTAGCACGGGCGCAGGCGAGATTCAGTGCTCTCGCATGAATGCGTCCCAGCGCGTCGGGAACGCGCTGACGACGGCCGGGTAAAGCTGGAGCTCCACTTGGAAATTGTATAAAAGATATTTAAGGAAATATCTCGTACGGAGTAATTGTTGTTTTTATCCTTTTGCTCTTTAAATGTACACAAACCGAACTAAATAGTCACCTCTTTTTGGCCTCAAAGGTTTACCTGTTCATTGTGTTGTGTGCAATAAATAATAAAGAAATAATTATTTGATTTTACGTATTTGAGCAAAAACATCACATCAAAAAGAAAATACTCATGCTCATATTTCTGTGAGAAAAAGTGATGAAACCAGCAATTCTCACACGATAAGAGCAAGGCAAGTTTAGCAGCATTGGATTGCGTCCATCTCTCAACTTATTGATAAAGAAAATATCACCTCCAATTCATATTTCATATAAATCATATGAGGGTCATATTTTCTTTATCAATAAGTTTCTGAAAAAAAGGAAAACATACGAGCAGATCTGGATTTTATGAGAAAAAATGGTTACTCTAGAGGCATTATCCAGGGAGGAAATAGGGGACTACGTTTGTATGGAGAGTCACCTGTGTGATGCCCTCTTAATTAGGCAAACCCGTACCCTTCAAACCGGAACAAAGCAATGCGAGTAATACCATTTGAGCACATCCTGTCTACAAATTGTAATATTTACAACGCAGTGGATCACAGCCGTAGCCTGAATCCGTACCTGTGTCCCTCATACGTATACATAGCCACTATTTCTCCGGAAGCCTGCTCCCTGACTCGATCAATGTTGCAAACACGCTGTTCCGCCAACAACTCCGGCCCCAGAATTTTCTATCGGAAATGGGAAAATATGATGTGCAGTTGATCGAATATTTTCGTTATAAGGCTTGAAAATTTAAGAGCAGCTGGCATACCACGAGCTCCATATGGTTATGGTTATGGCTGTCAAAATTGTGTCAACAATGTCAACACATTGAAACCCAAGAAAATGAATGTGTGGGTCAGCCTATCTATACACATATTGACAGCCATAGCCATAACCATATGGAGCTCGTGGTAGCCCTGCAGTATGTATCACTGAAATTACTTGTAATGAAAAATTCAGTAGGTTGTAGTGATTAATGAACTATGTGAAACAATGTGATCTGCAAGGCAAATAATCGAAATTTTAATTGTTAAATCTGTGCACTCAGCAAAATAGTTTCATTTAAATACTGACCAATATTTTGATTATAATCAGAGTTTTGATGAGTACGTAGCCTTGTGCAAATTTTAATTAACATCCAATCTCTGGCACCGTACTGTACGTGCACTAGCCCTAGGTAGTTATTTGACTGTACAAATATTTGCAGCACAACCACGCTCCAGCGCCAGGGAAAATTAAACGGGTTTTAAACGAACTCGATTTAAGTCCAAGAGCCAGCGATCAGTTTAATTAGCGTTCCGATAAGGTTGAAAAAAGGAAGCACCCTCGAATGAACTTGAAATTTTAAAGTGAATCCTTAAGAAATCTACAGCTTGGTCTCCTCTATACATTACCAGGAAAGAACCATTCTGAACCTGCTTTATTAACCGACTTCCGATATATTTACATTGACAATTTCATTAGTCTGTGCTATTGTATGAAAAATGAATCTATTATTTTTCCTAAGAACAACGTATAAGTCTCCCCTATATTTCCAGGAAGAACCATTTTGAGCCTTCTCCATTCACTGACTTCCGCGATACTTACAATAGACAATGTCGTTGGTCTGTCCTTGTGTGTGTATGAAAAATGAATTTACTATCTTTCCTTGCAACAAAATAAGAAGTATAACCACCATCTCCCAAACTACCCTCGTTGATTTATCCGGAGCCCGCTGCGAGCGGTGGTTATAGCCGCTTTCACCCGATAATTGCTTCATCCGGATTTAGATAAGCTTTGAATATAAATGACGTTGCAATCAGATAAAAATATTTAGCTTGTGAAATGATGTGGTTTTGCAAAATCGTTGCATGTTTTACAAATTTGAAATATATTGATAATCGCAAATACCTACTTATATGACTGTGAGATTAGTATTTAACTTGTCTGGTAGGTGTCTGGAGAGGCTAAAGATGATTTGGTAATTTAATTTGGTAGTGATACAAGAAGTTTCGCGCTGAAGTTTGGATACAAACAAACAGTTGAACAAAACAGTGTCTAGAATAATGTGTTTCGTTAAAAATATTCTATGAATGCGTATGGAATTGTGATGGGATCTTGTCTAACACCATGACAACAGTAACAAAATATGGTTGGATGATTGTCAGACAAGCTAGACTACCTAGTATGGTTCAAACCATTAGCGTCTGGAGCGTGAATAAACAAAAAGTATAGACCAGCCAATAACAGCTTTTTAATTCAGTTTGAAGCCACGTAGGCGGGGCGTGAATCCTGCTACATCGCTACGCTGCGAGCTACGTGCTACGAGGCTACGCCGCTGGCCAGTTGGATACAAAAAAAGTGCTACATAGAACCGAAACAACTGGCCCACGAGGCAGGGCAGGCAACTGGCAGGGCTACCACGAGCTCCATATGGTTATGGCTATAGCTGTCATATTGTGTATAGATAGGCTGACCCACACATTAATTTTGTTCTTGGGTTTGAATGTGTTGACACTGTTGACAGCCATAACCATAACCATATGAAGCACATGATAGGCCAGCAGGTTGAGGGTTCGGTTTTCACCTCAAGAGTAATATTTAATACATATAGGTACATATGTGTATTGTCATCCTCACACAGTGGTTTCTAGTTTTATTTATTATGTGCCCAAATTAGGTAAAGCTTATTCCCGCTCGTCTCCACTTTTCGTCCTCAGTGGGGTCACAAGCGGGAAGTTATTTCAAAAAAGACTGATGAAGAATTTCAAAAAAAATTTATAGTAAAATCACGCATTTTTACAATTAATAAATTTAATAAAACTTAACTTAATTAAATCACTTTTTTTTTATTTATAACCAAAGATAACCAAAAGCTTGTACCTACAATGGAAACCATGTTCAGATACGAGCAGGTCTAGACACACGGTTTAAACTAGAAATACGTTAGAACAAAAAGTATCCTCAGTGGTATAGAACCCACATCTTACGGCCTATAAATTTTCTTACTAGGTATACAGCAAAAGAGTTGCGTTTCTATCTAGTTTTTTTATTATCAATTATTTCGTTCTACATCGCTACGCTGCTACGCGCTACGGTGAGCTACGAGCTACGAGCGACACTACGCCGGCCATTAGCTTTTGCTCGTTTATCGGCTGAGCACACGAGTCAGACATCAGCTTCTTAATAAATATATGTACTGAACCTTGTTTTAAATACATTTACCATCTTCATCATCAGCTTAAAAAGTCCAATGCTGAACATAGGACTTCCTTATACATCCAGTAAGAACGATTCTGAGCCTGAGATTTAACGACTTCTCTTAGCATAATTAAAAGTTTCCAAATAGATAAGTACAATTATTATTCTGTAACTTTCATGACAGCGAAGAGAGACAGCAAAAAAAATATCGGTCATTTCAGCTATTGAAGCCTTCAGCGACCAACATGAAAAAGACCACCAGCCTCGAAAGAAAACTTGCATAAAGGTTAACGTCGTTATAAGGCAGGCGACGGCGTCTGTCGATAATATCCTTGATAATCGGCTTATTTCCCCCTTCTTTCGGATCATTTATTCAAAAAGGCTAACCAGAAGACTGCTTATTGATCTTATTTCGTATGCGTTTAGTATTTGTGTAAAAATATGTATAATACGAGAGCAATCTTTGTAAACCCACCAATTTTTAAGTAGGAAGAAAAATGGGAAGTCCTTTACCCAGCGTAATGAAGAGGAGGCTAATACTCAGCAGTGGTTGTAAACAGGCTGAGATGATGATGAACCCAGCAATAGGACAGAAAAGACCAAATAAAAAAATTGATTTGATATTCGGATGTTCAGATAAAATAACTTCGCACCAGTTTTATCCCGAATACAAAGTTAAGGATATAAGCGAAACCTGGTTTAAATAAGGTGAGTAACTTTGTTACAGTGCAATGTACCTACATATCAAGCTGCCTAATCCGGATTACCGCTTTCGTTTAAAAGCATTCGAGAAATCCGGATTCTTGGCTGCCAACTATTCACCTGTTACGCCTCGCCGGAATCCAAAACGATTTTTTACCAGAACCTAAAGATGAAATATTTATTGAGTTATAAAATACCAGCTCCATCAAATGAGCTGTACATAACATCAGCTCTATGTAATAGCGAGTGGGTACATACGTTCTATGTACACAGGATATTACCAGTAGGTAGTACATTCGTCATAATCTATATTGAGTTCCAGCGGTCACCATGGCGACGAGGTCTCCCGGGCCGGGAAGCCGAGCTGAGGCTTCGACCCCATTACATCATCCACCACCACTCACCACAACCACACGTGTTTAATCGAGGACAACAGCGACGCCCGACGTTACCGATTCCAGAATGTTAAAGAACATTCTACAACGTTTAGAAACATTCTATTCTATTTCTATTATTCGTAGCGTGATGTTATAGCCTATAGTCTTCCTTGATAAATGGACTATCCAACACAAAAATATTTTTTTTATTCGGACCAGCAGGGTTACCACGAGCTCCATATGGTTATGGCTCTGGCTGTCAATTTGTGTATAGAAAGGCTGACCCACACATTCATTTTAATCTTGGGTTTGAATGTGTTGACACTGTTGACACAATTTTGACAGCCATAACCATAATCATATGAAGCTCATGGTAGGCCAGCAGCAGTTCCTGAGATTAGCGCGTTCAACCAAACAATCTCTTCACCTTCATAATATTAGCATATACTTAGATATAGCTTAGATAAATCCACGTGCGGATGGCACAAAGTCATAAGTTTTATATCATACGGCTCGGTTTATAAGCTTCGTAGCCGCTGGACTGGCCAGCTATACAAGTAAGGGGCGTGTATGGTAATCCATTATCTTGTAACAGAACTAATTAGCGACTACAAAGAGATTGGAGAAAAGAAAGACTCATTAAAAGTTAGTGAATCACAAAAAAGAGAAAACCTGCTTCCGAATGGAGTAGGAGCTTAATTCACCTGCCAGCTCACACACACAGCCTCGCCTGTAACCCAACCTACCAGTGCTCTGTATGCACACAGAGATCTGCAACTGCATACTATAAATTTACAACGAACCTTATTGCTACGCGTCAAGGTTTGCTATCCAATCAGCCCCCCCATATCGGAAGCGAATCATTTCTATTTTGTGTGCAATGTACACGGTGATTCAGTGGTACAGAATCAAAGTACAGAAGTTTAAACTATCGCTCAAAGTATCAAGTAAAGAAAGTTCAAACCAATAATAACAGGTCTTAAAAACAGATAGGGGGATGATCTTGATTAATTTATAGAAAATTAATTATTTATCCAAAACGCAGGTTAGGAAAGTATAGGTAATTAAAATCCCACACAATACTTATCCTGGAATGTTGACAAGTGATAGATACTTTTTAAAACGACTTTAGCTACAAAACTATTTAAATAAGTCCAATACTAGTGAGTCACAGTGTACACAGCGTAGGGAGGCTGCGATTTGCAGCTTCCCGGGAGCAGGCGCGCTGGGAGCCCAGCCCAGCCCGGGTCGACCTCAGTAACTGCATCAGAAGGCCCCTCGAAGGCCGTCTCTACAGCCTAGATTTAGTATTCCGCGGATTCACTCGTACTAGATTCAAGTTTCGCCCTCCCTCGAGATGCATCGAAGTGTAAATTCGATTCGAATAAGTTCACGAGTCGCCGCGTACGCGTTGTGAACGACGGCACTAGAATTTCCTCGTGCACGTTGTGGAAAGTTCCTTTATCCGGTCGACTTACTGCGAATGTAGCTATCGGGAAATGTTAAGACGATCGTTTCCCAAACATTGGCATTGAGCCAAGCTCTCACCTAACTCGCCGGTCGGGGTATCCAACCCCCGATGGGTTCGTTGTCGTACAAAATTTAAATTTCTTAGTTGCTTTATAAGCTAAAACTTTTAAAATTAGAACCGAGAAGTTTATGAAAACACATCCAGTTGCTGAAGGCGCCCTGAAAGTCAAGTAAGTATAAGAAGAAGTTGCAGAGTCCCAAGTAAGTAAATTTTATGTGACTCGTTTGTTTATAAATTGCCACAAAAACAGGATCGCGCATTCGATTTTTAGTATACCTGTTTACCATGCAGCTCAAGTAACGGTGCATATTTCTTTTATTACTACTTCTAACACTCATGTATCGTTTATAAAGTTCTGGACTGTTTTTACATACTGACATAGTAGTACAATAAAACCGTATGTGGGACAGATGAATAGAGAGACGGACAACGGCAAACGAGGTAACGACTTAGCGATTGGGTCTCGTTGGCCCTATTGAGTTCAGGACCCTAGAAAAGGAGCGTTTAAGTATTCATGTATGCCAAGCAAGTAGCCGAGCCACTGGCAGCCATTATCCTTAAGCCGTTCTTGTAAACTAGGTCAATATCTGTTCAGCTCCTTACTAACCCGTTGGCTCGCGGCAAACGAATTGAAAACACCGCCGGAGCTTTTACGAGTCTGCTGTAGGCATAGTTTGATGATGGTGCTGATGATAGGTAAATCTATTTTTTTATACAACAAAGTGGACAAACAAGCCACCAAGGCCCACCTGATGGGAAGCGGTTACCATCGCTGGACCAGTCGGTAAGGACGCCTGCAATACCAGAGCATCACAAGCGCGTTGCCGACCCTTTAAACACTTACCTTTGGAGCTATAATATCCAAGTTATTTCATGCAAGGAGCATAGAAAAACTTATTTTTTATTCAAATAATTGATGGATTAAGCATATGGCCCACCTGATGTTAAGTGGTAACCATCGCCTATAACAAAGCATTGCCTTGTAGGACACGCACGTTAGGAATGTGCCCTGCGATGTACTGCCCTGCGTCCATCAACTTGAGGCATACAGATGTTAAGCCTCACGTGCCAGTAATTTTACCGGGCGCCCACACCCTTCAAATCGAACTTGTTTGGTTCTTCTCGTTTTTGAGGTGTACCTCAAAGATGATCACAACATTGTGATTGTGTTGTTTTTGCCAAGTTTTTCCAAGTAAAGACTAGATCAAAAGCAATGAAAACTTCTCGGCTTTTCTTTACGCGTTTGTTTATCTTGCCCGTGCAGTTTTTTGTATAATGAGGCCGGAGACCTAGATTTTTTCATAAATTCTTTTTTAGGTATTTATTTGAGAAAATATGCTAGCTGGATAATCATGCCTGAGCTCATGAAAAAGGACATTATTTATTATTATAAATGACAAAAAAACCCAACTCTCATAGAAGATAAATAGAAAATACTTGATTGCACATAACAAATTAATAAAGTATAAGTTATTAGGTACATAAAAACTTAAAACGATTTGCTTAGTAAGTAAAGATAACAGTTTTAATTTTTAAATAAGATTAGGTCTACGTGACGTCTGTTTCCTTTGTACAAATTTAAAAAAAATCGAATTAGGTATAGAATGTATTTGAGTCGTATAATATCAAAGGAGGCAATCTGTAAAATTTTACAAAAAATACTTATTCATATGTGTATTATGATATGGCAATATAGTAAATTTAAAATAACGTTTTTATTGAATTGTCAAAATTCACCTCGAGGATTGCCTGTTTTTGATTTCATACGACTCATTTTCACTCTATACCACCCCTCTCAAAACGCAGTAGTCCTCTATCTACTATTTCTTCAGCATATTTTTCCATCGTTCAACTAAAGTTAGCGAGCCCTTGCATTTGCCCGTACAATTCCCGCATATCCACATAACTAAGGGTAACCCTCTCAATAACCGAACAGTTGGGGAAATTTTAAACTATACGATCTGTTTTAGCTTTTTGTCACAGCTCAACCAGTCATCTTCAGGTATCTGGAACAAAATAATTGTTGTTGTTGATGTACTTAGTACATTTCTCGCAAAACTTACCCGATTGATTTGTACCTAAGTGCCTTGTTATACATTTATGGCAAAAAAAGACAGAACTAAGTATAACATATTAAATTGCAAAAAAAAAAAGTTGCTCGTTTCAATTGATTTAAAATTCAAATAATGTCTTCTTTCAGTAAAATGTTCCATTTGCAATATTCAAGGTACTTTCCCTCCATGTGGCATGTCTGTGGAACGCCCTGTATAATATGAATTGCTCTGAAGCGCAGCACCGTGTCTCACGAGCTGCCGTAATGTGTCCTTTACGGGTTCCCAACGCCACCACAAAACAATTTATGCTTGGAATTAGTGGCAATTCTGTGATAATTACGCTGTTCGAGAGTGTTTATGGCTTCTTATAACTAAGCCGCGGCCTACTGCCCTTCACATTCATGCTTATGACTATGAGTTATGGGAGAATAATCTTTGTCAGGTAGGTCATCAATGAAATAATGAAAATGTCTTGAATATTGTAGCGAATAATGCCGTAGAGATGCAGATAAATAGATTTCGGTACTAATTGAGTACTGATTATGATCTATAAGCTATTCCGCATCTTGAGATCGTATATAAAAACTTCTAAGTGACAGCCGGTTTTATAAATAGAACATTTCGCGGCCGGCAGCTCAGTTGGGCTATTACGAAAAGATTATTTTGTTTGTGCTTTATGAAAACTTTAATTCTGAGTTAAAAATACAATCATGTTTATGAAATAACTGTAGAATCTGATATTAGCGGCGGATAACAATATGGGCTCTCGGCACGGAAACTCAACTCTGTCTGAACTCTATGAAAAAGAAACTAGCGCCCCCTGTTGAGGAAAAGCGGAAAAAACTATATTACACTAAGATGCGTTCAGAAACCGTACCGGGAACCTACACCATGCGGACCAAGGGCCATGTCACACGCTACAAACATCACTACCGGGCAACCAAAACACATCACAAATTGGAGGAAAAAAGATGGCGTCGTAATGCGAAGATTATTGTTTTCCGTAAAGATCAACGGAGTTCTAACTGTATTCAATGGATAGAGATCATCCTAAAAGGTAAATATTAAATATTCATAGTAGTTTCAAAAGAGTATGAAAACTCTGATTATACAAAGCGTTAACCTATTCAAATTCACATAAGGAGATTGATATCAAGAATCAAGAATAATGAATGAACGGACCCTTCAATAAAACGCGGAATGGTAGCGATTTCGATGTAACTATTTATCCCTAATGGTGATTGAGGGATACAGTTTGACCAAACGGAACGACCTCAACGGGTGTGGTCTAATGTCTGTCTGCCTGTTCTTTGTATAAGTTTGTATTTAATTTGTCTCAAAAATGTATTTATTCAGTAACGGAATTATTGCAAGTATTTAAAAATGTACAAATAAATACACACGAAACAGTAGAGCTATTTGCCAGCTTAGCATTAGAACGAGCTTCTATTTGATTGTGAAATTAAAAGTCAAAACTCTAAAGGACCTCGAGTGAAGCTTAATTCATTTTGGAAGCATGTTTGTTGCTCATTCGAGCTTACTACGTCTCAAATTCAATTTCCTTCAAGAGTTCCTCCATTAAGTAATCCAATTCTGGTGTCCATAGAATTAAACGATAATGTTGCTGGCAGCTCTCTCGGGAGACGTAACGAACAAAGCGCCGGCCGCTGCGCTGGCCACCCTCGCCTTACTTACTATGCCAATCCCAGTTCTACTAAGAACAAAGAATTGATAAGAGACTATCACGTTTGTCGTGGAGCATTTCAGAATTCTCTTTTTAGACGCAATCCAGTAAAACGGTATTTTTCATTTGAATGGTTCTGGTCAGTCTTGTGAATATTCATAGCACGTCTTTTACCTACAAAATTCAAATTTTGCGCTAGGAACTGAGCGCCTGAACCTCAATAAAGATAACGGCTATAGAGCAGGCATAATGAAGAGCACTCAAAGGCGACTTCGGTCAAGCCGAGCCCTGGGAGCGCCGCCGCCCGGGCTAGGAGATGCAGCGAGCTCCGGGCGACCCTTAATTGAATAGCCCGGCCGGGGGCTAATCAGGGCTCAGCTGAGCGGTGCAGGCGGGGGATGAAGGCGCGCGGGGGAGGCTCGCGGGAGGGGGGAGGGGCTGGCTGGAGCCACGCGGGCTGGCCGCGCCCCCTGCGCGCGCCGCTCGCCCGGGACCTCATTCAAGTAGCGAGCGCGCCCGGTACCAGCCGCCACCCTCAGGTATGTCCATTTTGCTTTTGGTGTTTGCACGTAACGTTCGTCTGCCGTGCGCGGTCGTGAGTGTCAGTCGTGCTGTGGCTGTGAGTGAACCGTGCTGGGCGGCCGCCGGGAGCTTCCACACCGACGTCGACTAGAGGTACGTTGCATGAACGCACCGCAACGCTAGCCTGTGCCACTAATACACAATCCAAGCAATTTAATGTGCCCTTTGCAAACGCACCCGAACATTATCGTGAAGTCGTGAATACGGTCAACCAATTAACATTCATTTATGAATATTGTTTTCAAATCAATTTAGAATTTACTAAATATAAATCAACGTGCAGTTTGAAACGGAATTTAAGATTAACAACGGATCATTCGATACTTATCTCGGTCGTATTAGAATCGAATAGGAAACACACTAATGTGCCGATCTATGAAGTTGCTTTCTGTGTCGCATGATATAAATGTACGCTTTAAATGTTGTCGTAAAATTAATGGTTGTTATAATTAGGGGAAAAAATATTACCTACCACTTTTTGTTCTATCCGAATAATTTAGGAATATATCTTAAAAGTATCAAATTCATTAAAAAGTAATTAAATTAGTTGTATCCCTACATATTCAAAGACAATCTGGACGTCTGGCCTTAGAAGAAATACGAATAAAAGTTTGACTGTAAAATAATTTTATGAACCTTGCAAATCTACAGCGACGCAAACTCTCCGGTTTTCAGTAGAATAACATGAAACATTCAACATTCAAGTTCAAGATTCAATAAACAGCTGAAAGTTAGATGAATTAAATGAAGCTAAATTAAAAGATAGATTCGTTAATTGATTTGCTATAGACACACAGACAGACAATTTTAAAGATGTCTCAAAACTTAAACATTGTTTAAAATTAGTCTTGTTAACCAATTGGAAAAAATTGCAATGCTTCTTGCGGCAGATTTTTAAGAATATGTATGTATGATCTTTTTTTTTCCACGCTACTTCAGAAGCATATGAGGGGCCACGTTTGCAATCGATAGTGCGTTTGAGAGCAACGCCAGAGATGGGGTAAATGTGCAAACTTGGCAGCTATAACCAGCGCGTCGTTTCATACGTTAACTCATGGCTGCCATGTCATCAGTTTTGTCCCTTTTTTCTGCACATACAAAGCAGGAAAAGTACACTCTCAAAAAATTACTTACTTTACAACTTTAATTAGGGCCGATTTTTCCATCTGCGGAATAAAACTATTCGTCGAATAAAAATGCCAGTGCTTGCTTTCGACAAAAGATAGATATACTTTCATCTCAAGCCTAAACAAGAGATGGATATAATTTCATTTAAGTTTCATCAGTCAATTGAACAACAAACATTTAATAAAACAATGAATAACCATTTTCAAACTTTCTCTTATAGTCATACTTTAATAATACGTCCTATAAAACGTCGTTTAATCTAAAGCTCTACTAATACAATTGAATAATTCGAAAGAGACAGATTATTGTTTTTTTTAATAAACTTTCGTTATTTAAATCACTACGGCACTCTAAGCTCGAATTTTTTCTCTTAGAATACCTAAACCTTTGTCGTTGCCAAGATAAAAGAGATGGCAGCAGATTATTCGACCATAACCACGTACAACTTTTATGAGGAGAGAGCATTTTAATGCGCGTATCAAAAATATACGAGATATTGCGTACAAAGCACTACGCATCTGCGGCGGGTCGATATTAGAAGTGAGAGGCTGCGACTGGGGGCGAACTTGGCGACTTTCACCGGCGTCGCCACTTCACCTTGTCGTTGGCAACGTGCCAGCCTCCCCAACCCTCCTCCGTGTTAACTCTGCTTCACTATGTACGAACGAACTGACTAGGATTTCACTCTTTACGCGGATAGTTAGATAATGGTTAAAACCTCACACGCTAAGAACTCATCTTGAATTGATTAGTGGGTTGGTTAAGATAGATGAATCTTAGGAAAAGAAAATAGGATAAATAAAGTTTTGTTTCCAAAATCATTCACGACCTACCGCAAGACCTAACTTGTCGATCTTCTTCAGAAACTCTTCAGAACACAGTTTAGTAACTGTGTTTGATTGGACTAAAACCTTGCGCATAACTAAACGTCTTGCAGTGGTAATTTTTTCGATCGCCTGAAAAAACTAGCATTAAAATTCAGCGTGACAATTTTATAAATTTGATAAAGCAAGTTCATAAAACAAAAGTTAGAACTTACAAAAACTGCTTTAAAATAAAGCAACTCTGTTTAAATTAAATTCAGACGGTGGTTTATCGATTACGCTTAAATTTTAAATTAATTGGCCTAATTTTAACCAAATATTCTAAAAAACTACCTTGATTGAAACACTTAGTAAAATCATAATTTGTCATAGAATCGATATAAGCGTAACAAACACGCTGCGTAAAAACATCAACAAAGTTAGGGCAAATACAAAGTCACCAAAAAATTGAGGGTTAAAAACATGCACTGACGTTGCACACACAATAAAAGATTAGCTTCGGTATCTCCCCATCTACAGAGAAATATTAAACTGAGTGGGCAGAAATATCTCGTAGCGCGGCTCGTAGCAGTGACACGTACAACACCCACACTCTGCGTAGCCACGTAGGCGTGCTATACATCGTCTTAAATTTAAGAGCATGCTATACCTTAAAGACATAATTTATCATGATAAGTTCAAAGTTTTAATAATAAACTCGTTTTCAAAATGGGTGCGGTTGAAATTTAAATGGTTGAAGTATTCAGTTGTACACTCACAAACAAGCACCGAAGATATTAGCAAGTCTACATTATTACCTGTGAATTTGAAAGAAAGAAAGTAACTGCATTCTTCTTCTTATCGCGTCCCTGATTCTTTTTTTTGAAAGGATTTTCAGTGCGCCTGAGAGAAGCATTAAACTAAATTTATTTATTTATTTTATTAAATTAATTAATTAGTACGGTCTACATTTCGACCACTTACACTAATTAATACTAAAACTAAGATTATTTATGTATTAAGATAGCAAATCGCTATAGGTAATATGCTTCTAGTAATCTATATATAAATAAGGTTTTTGCCTTTCATTGACTTTGACTTTTATTTTAGTATCAATAGCTTGAACATAGTGCGGAAGGACGTGAGCAGTTTCATAGAAACATCGATTTTAAAACCATTTAAAATACGCCTCTTTGTTAGATAAAAGTAGGACTAATGACAATCAGTTGATTGTGTACACAAAAGCAAAGTAAAGTCGTGAAACCTATATTTTATTTAGTTCCGATGTACAATGACCAAAATAGATTATTTATAAAAGCTTTGTCTTTTAGGCTTCTAGAAGATATAAAATCTATTGACTATATTAAGTTAGCATAATGGAAATTATAAATTGTAATACGTATTTTATAATAAGCGTACGATTATCATTAAAAGTAGTTGTTCTTTTTATAACTTTTTTTGCAAGTATGTATTTGTTAAAATATTTATTCGATACCAAGTAGTAAGGGGTCTGGAATCAAAATCAATATTGTCCGCATCTGATTATGAGATAGCATTATCAATTGGAGATAACAACTTGTTTAAACCTAGCAATAAATGGAAATTCACAGCATGTAGTACACAAAAATTAACAAATTTAACACTCGACTGGGAATTTGTGTTTAATTTAATATTTAAAAAGCAAGTAGTGAAACAAAAATACAAAGACATGAAAAAAAATTAAAAATCATAAACTTTTTTATCTGACTAAATATTAATAAATGGCAGGGCAATGCGTGGTCTATTAAGAAATGAATTGAATTTAGGATTGTTTAATCCAATTTCTAATTTATATAGTTAAACTGTAATCCGTCCCTAAATGTATTCTTTATTAAACCTTTTAACTCCTGGTCATAAGTATTTGCGTGTTATAATTTTGCAATTACCACTTTTATATTTTATGCGTCCGTTCGCGTATAATAAAAACATTTATTTCTATATCTACCTCATTTGATATTCACCCAATATCCACGGATCAGACGGCAGCGGGCCACCCTCGGCCATGTTCTGTGACGTCATCGGCGCACGCGCCGCGGCATGTGTGCGCTATCAATTTGATCCGCGGCTGCGCAGCTGCGTTCAACGACCCCTACTTTACTATGCAACTATAAAAAATATACCCCAAACTTTAAACCATTAATCCAGGTCGCTTTGTCTAGGCTAAAAATCCTTCGTGTATTATTTGCACGCGAATGCAACTGATCTGCATACGTAATAGTGCATATTTAATATATCTATTGTAATCCGGAGCGTGGCCGTCTGGTACACGATGCGTAAAATTCATCGAACCGGTTTTAAATGGGTTGTAATTAATAAAAAATATTTCAATGGTCAAGTCTATTAAAATAAAACTGGACTAGTGCGAGTCGAATTTAAACAGCAATATACATGTTTTGTGTTGTTGGGCTTTAAATATTTTTTACTTATTCACCTTTTAATAAGAAGTCTTAAAAATGTACTCATTTTTATCCAGCATGGCTTATTTTTATACACTCATACGTTCAGTTATTTATTAAGAACTGAATTACCTAGCCGCCTTAAACCAAATTGATTTATTAGGGCCATAATATACACCCAGATTTACAGTTTCTCACAAAACGGTTTCGATCTCAATAATAATAGGTACCCAATGCAATGTCCGCAATAAACTGCATCGACAAACAATCGAGTAGGAACAATCGCTGTCGAAACAATCGATGAGAAGTCGATTCGCGTCAGGCGACAGCTGGCCTGCCGGTTCCAACCCCGTTGGAACCAACTCGGCACCCATCTCTCACGGTCACCCCTGGCTTTTGCTATTGTCACTAAATAACGAAGAGAGAAAGAAATTCTATTAGAATACACTCATATATACCAGTTTTGGACAGTAACGGGTTGAGGTTCTGAATAGAAACGTCAAAAATTGAGGCCATGTTGCGTGCTGAATCAAGACTGAATCAGAAATGTCAGTTTATAAAATAAAAACTCGTGAGAATCTCGATTCAACGGTAAAGTTGTTAGTTGATAATAAATCAGAACTAATCAAATCAAATCAACAGTTATTTATTTTGCCACTTTAGAAAAGTAGTCGTTATAAAAAAGAATGAACAATATACACGTAACCATAGAGTGGTACTATTTAAAAGGCCACCACTCAGCATATAGTAGATTGCTACAATTCCGCGACATTTACATGGAAACTTCTATGCAGAAATATGTTTTAGTAATTGTTTAAAAGTTGCAAGCGTACTCGCTATTCGTAGCGTAATTAGTGGTGTTGTTGTAGCAGTTTGTAACATTTAACAGCAATAGAATTGGATAGCATTGAACGATGCTACTATATAGTAGTGGACCAAACAACCACTTAGCAAAGTTACCAATACACATGTCGTGTTCACATCGAATCGACATCCATTATAAGATTAGAATTTGATCGCGGACATTACCGAAATGCAAAGAGGTTCAACGTTCTTTAGGGCGCCACGCGTCTACCCATACGATTATTATTTTTAGTACCATTCAAAATACAAAACGGTGTTCTAAAGTGTGCTAAGGTCGCCCACTTTTTTAAAGGGTTCTTTTGAATTCGAAATGAATACAAAAGTGAGATGAATTTTATCGGGTGCCAATTCGATGAGGGTCCCATAATATAAAACTTAAACAAAGGACCGTCGTACTTTTGTTGAAAGTATTGTTGAACGTTGCTCACAATTCCAAGGCAATCAACTATTGTTTTACAATTTAACTGTAAGATTTTTTCTGTATCTATCGGTAATATAATTAATAAGGCACAAAACTATGAATGAGGCGTGAGGCGATTCATGCACAACTTAATGGAAGAGCCGCACAGTTCATTCACTGTCTTTGGATAGGTGCGATCATTGATCTATTTTTTATAGCTATTATAGTTCGTACTTGTAGGTGCGTCAACGGAAGTGTAGTGAAAAGGCTTCCCTCTAGCCACCCCTCGGCAGTAGGCACTTCTGAATTTATCACAAAGATAACACGTTCTATCGCTCTTTATTATTCAATTAATTAACTAAATAACTATGTATTTTAATAATACTCATACCTTTCTCAACAGTAATTATTATACCATATTCTTTTAATGAACCAAGTATACCTACACATTTAAAAAACGTGAGCTCAAACCTTTAATTAAAGAAACTGATGACCCAAAAATGCCGATGGAACAAACCAACAAAATAGTCACGATGTAAATTTAACAAAAGATTACCGGCATGTCGTAGAACCTAAAAAATTTACAACATAACGTCAAGTGCACAAAAGGGGCCTCTTTTGGGCGCACTAAAAATCCTTTCACCACACTGACTGGTTCGACGAACTAGTGACACGACAAGATGAACAAAAGTTTATTTTATTTTATACAAAACATTTAGCAGTCATGTTTGACCACATTTAATAAGTGTGTCATCCAGTTTTGACACAAAGGCAAGCATTTTGTTTCTATTTAAAATAAAACTTTTTTTATATATGGCTAAACCCATTTTGTCCCCCATTATTGGTCACTCATATTTCACGAACTTTCCATCGCATTACTGTCATTACAACGAAATGTTCAATACGATTTATATAAACCTTGTTTTAGTACTGAAATGTTTTGTTTTTGTGTAAGCTGTTACAGGAAGTCGTTACTAGGAATTCCCCACGTGGCTTACTCGTAGTGGTCACCACGGCAACACCGCATAAACTTTTCAACGCTATGTTAGCATTGAATACAATACAACTTAATAGGCTTTCTAGGAATAGGCAACGTAAATTATATACCTAAAACTTTCTGAAAATCGATACAAAAACCCTGTTTCGTATTTTTTTAATTTCAAACAATTTTTTTTAAGTAATATTTCAACAAATCATGAGACAATGAAAATTGTTAAAAGATTTCAAATTCAAAGTGTTCATAACTTTTGTGCTTACAAGCTACAAGGTTATTTATGTATGTGGAGCTACAATACAATCACGTCTAAATTACGTAAAAGCAGCAGGTGCCGCCCCCACTTAGGGTTGACCTGGGGTAACTCTACGGCAATGTTTACATTCCTTCACCATGGAGAATGCAGCCGACCGATTAGTTAGCAATCAATCATGCTGACGACTTCAAATGTCAAATCGGAGTGAACTGATTCTTGGGTTTATTCATGAGCTTTTCCGTGTGGGGGGAAAACTTGTACCTAGTGTACAATTGATTTCTCTTTTTCACGATACAGATTTGGTACTTTTGGTACGTTTTTGATCGAATTTGATGTTATGTACTTGCACGAATGAATATACCAAGAAACTAAGTATAAAGGGGCAGACTACCATCGCGGTCGATGACCTTCTCGCTTCAAATCTGACATTTTGAAGGATAAAATCACTACTCACTACTCTTTTCATAAATAGGTATGAAAACTCGCAAGCAACAACAATGTACCAGTTTAAACAATATTTATACATTAGTAATTTAGAAACCTATGCAAACTTTTTGGTATGAAAAACAATTAGCATCAATTTTTTTACCTAATCTAAGCTCAGCTCCATTGCCAGAGTTATCCATAGAAGTTTTTTTTTTAAACAAGTCTTCAGTTCAAGGCTTCCCTAGTAAAGATGGGCGGATTTAAACCAACCACAAGCATTTAATCAAGCAGACTTTTATAGTTAAGCAATTAAACAAACTTACATTGACAATACTTTTCGTTTAGTGCTTTTCAATTAAGTATCTGATGAAATTGAACGTTTTTTTTATCACTGGAAGCAAGCATGCTCATTGCATAATCAAAAATATGATAAATATTAACTAACCAAATTAAATGACGAAAATTTAGATACTTATCGTTAAAAATGTATAACCTCTTGGAGAATTATGTTCGGGTTATAATCTGTTTTTTGTGTGAAAAGTTGTTTTTTTTGTTCAAAATGAAAATAATTAATATGAAAAGCATATAAGTGAAACAGCAACTTACAAATATAATTTATAAAAAAAGTAAAAGCATTAAGTTTGTTACAGATTTAGACCGTTATTCCGTTATTCACATCTCTGTGGTAATTTGCTCGCTCAACTGATATAAATCGTGAACCCGAAAACGTACGCGATGGCACCGCGTGATTCTAATTCCGGAACATTGATTTATGTACATTATTAGCAAACCTATGTAAGCTATCATCGTGGCTTTTATAGCTAGAAAACTTCGTAAAATATCATTTTTATCGTATACTTTTTTTTTTATAACAATTAACCTCTTATTTTGCTTTGCTAAATAGGAGTCATTTTATTCCTGCGTCCCGTAGACCCCTATTCAAGTTGTGTCACATAAATAGTTGGTGTGTAACTATGAGTTATGTTCAAAGTCTCATGTAATAAATTATTTCGTGATTTAAAAAAAAAACCCTAGTAAAAGTTTACCAACTACACATTCTACCAGTCATACCTACCTACTTCTCAAAATATTGTTAACAACGCACCACCCAAATGGTAAAACTAAAGATGGGTTTTATATAGTTCACTGATTCTTATTTTACGTCACATTGCACAGATTATAAGATAGGCTGTACAGATTATAAGATAGGTACTAATATAAATATTAAACAAAAATTGGAACTTTTACTATCTATCTACCTCTATCTATCTACTGATATCTTATTATAGGAAAAAAATATTTTTTATAATTAATTGTATTAAAATACCTCGGTCTGTCAACCTCTTACTATTGTAGTGCCCTAAAGGGGCTCACATGTGCTACTTACCACTGTTTGTAAAATTAACACCTCACTTACCATGTGTTTACAATAAATCTATTGAGTATTGAGTATAGATAGATAACTTTTTATTAATAATAATGAGTTATAATTAAACATGACCTATCACGGTCCATGTGACGTAATTAGTTGGGTTCGAAGGTACCTCTTTCGCATCTTTCATCAATGAAACATGTGAACGACGTATACAAGTCGAAATTAGAACAAACTGAAGTTTGTATTTAGATTTTTTATAGATTTTGAATTAATTTTTTATGTAACTTTACCGAATTGACTTTCATTAAAAAATACCGCATAAAGTGCATATTGTATTTTTTTAATCATTAAGCGAGTTATGAACGTACTTTCAATAAGAATATATACGTGGAAACTAATCTAAATTATCATCTGATACCTGCGTCATGGCTAAAATAATTCGGTTCCTGCTTTGCTCGCCTGATCACTGCGTAAATAAATATATTCAAGTACATTTGGCCAATAAGGCGTGATTAAACTTTCATAATTATAATAGTCTTGGCCACATAAGTTCACAAAACAGTAGAATGTTACAAGAAATAAATATGGCGAATCTGCGCTGAATGGTAAAGAGCATTATAATCCAGAGCGAAGCGAATGACTCTCTAAGCGCAGCGAGGGATAAGCAATGCGAACCGAGAAGGATATTAGATACTTGAATAACATCTGTTTTTGTTTTGCTTGATGTGTTTTCTTAGTAAAAAACACCATATGACTTGGATGACCTTGTCCTCGTACAAACTTATCACCACCAGCGGTTCATATTGTCAATAAAGTGAACGACCCTCGCTAATGTTATCAGGGGCGATCGATGTGTGATTCACAACCAAAGCTCAATGAGCAAGCTATTTTAGTTTTTCGGAGCTTCATGTTTTGATATCTACTTTTGATGCTTTGTAATGAAAAGTATTTTAATAAAAGAACAGTCTTCACCTAAAATCCTTTTCTTAGCATAAAATACACGTGCTTGCCCATGTTACTTGGTTGCCTATATAGTAGAGATCGCTGTTGTTATGGTTGCCCATAACTTGACGCAGGTATTTGTATGCTAAAAACTTATCGTATATACGTATCCTTAGCCCACTTACCTAGCTTGTTAGGTAATCAATACAGAATGATCTATCCACTAAGCTTATAGTTATGTGAAGCTGCTGCCGTGATATAGGTTATATGCGGGGAACACGCATGACTTAGTTATTAATGTAATAGACGAAACTAGTGTGGTGGGACCCTCATAACGGTGACAGCTGCATCCCCGTCTATTGTATAAGGACTGCATGCGGACAATGCACCCCGCGTTTGAGCTATGAGAGTGCAGCGCAGACGCACACGGCCTAATCATAAAAAATAAGCTATAAAATATTTATAAATACGTCAAATTATTCATTTAAAATTATTAAGTAGATCTTCTTCTTCTTATCGTGTCACTGATTTTTTCGAACCAAGTGTGGTGAAAGGATTTTAATTGCGCCTCAAAGAGGCTCCTTTCGTGCACTTGACACATATTTTCGAACTTTCTTAGGTTCTACGATATACCGGTAGATAACATTAGTACAATATCTACGAAGATTTTATTAATTCCAAAAGTTATGAGAGCGAGATTTTTATTAATTAAGTATTATGTATTTTAAATAAAAATAAACACGTTTTTTGAGCACTGCGTAGACTGTATACGCATGCAAATTATTTAAACATGTAAGTTTAAAAAGTTTGGTTCCATAAGATTCTGCAATTTCAAAGTGATCCTTGTGTTACTTACTCCTGAATAAAAACATCTTTGACTTTGACAACATAGTCTACTCTTACTACTTAGTTTAGTTTACTACTTAGTGCCCCTTCCCAGATTGTTTTTTAGTTCTTATTTATTTCTAAACTCTGAATTTTTAAAGTAATATAAGTAACCATTATAGTCTATTTTGATTTTTGTATTTGCGAGTTGTTGCTAAGCTATATGTGAAAGGGGCAGTACTTACCTACCTCATCATTTTAAAATAAGGTTACTTACCTAATCGTTGTGTCAAGGTTACGCCGCCGGTAGAAATAAACAGGTCAAAAACCTTAACCTTAAGTTAGGTGCCTACTAGTATTTTTTACATTAATTTGTAAAAAACACAACCTTACGATTTCAAAGAGCAATTTTGGTTGTAGCACTGCGGCTAGGACTAGGCTAGGCTTTTTTCATTTCTTGTGTAGCCTTACCTTTATTCGATGTTCTTCTTATTCTGTTGTTTTGTTTTCTTGATAAGTTGTGCACCTTTGTGTTTTTAAGCCAAATAAAAAAATATGTATCTATTTATCTAGGGACTGCTAGGGTATGAGTTTATGGATATGGTTTACGATATACCTACCTACAATCGAGTTCTGTATACATTGACGTGTCACCTTCATTCGGTGGCACGGTCATGAATTGTATATCAAATCTGTTATAGGGAAGTATTTGGTTCAAATCTAGTTGACATGAAAAACATGTAATTTTCCTGAAACTTACCTGACTAACCAGTTTTACACAGTTTGTGAGTGTTTCATTGACCTATTGCCCTACGAAACAGAAAGAAGAAACTAAAGAGCAGCAGAAAATCGACGAAAGAAGATGCATACGAATAAAAAGAAGTATAAACGTTTTACTCCTCGTGTTCATCCCGTTGCTTTTATGTTCAAAAACACCATAAGGCACGCGGTGAATGCCAAGAGTGGACTAAATCTACGGGTCAAATCAACTTTGAAGAACCAGGAAGAATGGAAGTCTGATAACTGCGTCACTCCTGCCGAAGGCGTGCCATCTACACTTTAGACGACTGAGTCGACAGTCGTTTGTGTTCAGTTGCCATGACCATTTCAACACATTATAGTCAGAAAATTCGACTATATCGTGTTGGGTATGTTATGCCTAGTGAATACATATACCTACTACGGCTGTTTATTCAGTCGCCAAAGTGTCGGTGCCGTGCCTTCGGCAGATTAGTCGCTACACTCTTCATCAATTGAAAATCACATTCAAGCCAAACTGATTGGTATAAAAATACTTAGGATATCTCTCTCTGATGTTACGATTCCTTAACGAATCGTATAATTTAATAAGCTTTAGGCTAGGGCACCCTGCTCTACGTTTTACATGTGGCACTACACAGGTAGGACATCGCTAATTGATCTGTCAAAAGTTAAATAAAGGAATGGAGCGAGTCTAGGTAAAAAAACTTTGAAAGCAACTTATTATGTAGTAGGTATCTTAGTACTTAGTAATAGTTTTGCAATCGTACTAAATTTCTAAATAGACAAAATTACCTTGTACCTTGGTAAGTACCTACCTATGCACACAGATACGAGTAAATGTTATTGTTGCGTTTTGACTTCACAGCAATTTTCAGTCACGTTTAGCGATTGAGATAATTTCAGTACGTGACGAGTCATAAGCACTTACCTATAAGTAGGTATTTTAATCAGGCAGGTACTACATTTATGTGTCGTTTTGAGCTTTTAAGACCGCCATTTTATTTCATGTATTACCTACTCCCGTAAAATATCCGAATTCCGTTCCGTATTTGTAAACCGATATCGGTAAAGCATTTTTGTTACAACTCATTTGTCCACCATCATAATTTTAACACATCATGTTTATGCAAATAAATAATCTTTATCTTTTGTTTACTCTTTTTTTAGCCGACTTCAATAAAGGAGGAGGATTTATGTTAATTGCTTTGAAAATTTACTTTTCTTTTGGGTTCAAAAAAAATCAAAATCAAAATCAAAATTTCTTTATTTGGATCTTAATACAAATGGAACAGAAACAGATGGAAAACGATGAAATTCGCAGGAGTTAAAAACTGTGTCGCGAACATCAACGCCCTCCTCCGCAATACCTATTAAATTTCAAGGTTTCAAATGCTTAGAATAAAAAAGATAAATGGGTACATAAATGAGGTAAAATGAATATAGAAAAGTAATAATGTAACTTAACGATGACAAAAATAAAAGAAAAGTTAGCAATCTTAATAATAATGATCAATGATGAAAGTACACAAGGATACAGTTCAAGGTGTGTAGAAAACAAAGAAATATAACGCTTAATACGCGGGCATAAGAGTGAGCAGATTATATTCTGATACGTGTATCTTGTGCACAAAGAAAAATTAAAAGTCTAGGTAATTAATTAAAAGTAGGTGTAGAAGTGAAGTGGTGTTTGTGAAGTGAGTATATGTGTGTGTGATGTTAAAGGGTGTGTGTATTTGAGAGTACTCCTGACAACGCAATTCTCTTAGGAGTCAGGGTTTACAGGAGAACTCCTATAGTGTGTGTGTGTGTGTGTGTGTGTGTGTGTGTGAAAGTGGTGAGTAAGTGTGCGAGTAAATTTGTGTAGTGACAGAGAGAGAGCAAATTCAGCAAAGGACCCAGTCTCTTAAGAGTCTGGTTATTGCCAGAATTGCTCAAGTGTGGTGAGTGTGTGATTGTGCTAGTGTAAGTTGTGATTGTTATTCAGCGGAGGTAAGAAGACTTTCAGTGTCGTCATAAGATAGAGCCAGGAGCCATTCCAGACATTTTAATTTGCATTGGTAAAGGGGTAGTGGGAATATATTTAATTGAAGGTTTTGTTTACTCTTTTTTTAGCCGACTTCAAAAAAGGAGGAGGTTTTATGTTATTTGCTTTGAAAATTTACTTTTCTTTTAGGTTCAATTGATGACGTCATGGTCTGGTGTTGAGGATTTTTATAAACCGGCCAACTAAATCCAGTTTAGAAGTTTTGCTTATGTAAATCTTTTTTATTTACAGGACCTCTCATCGATAAATAAAAAAACTTAACTACATATTAACTTTATGTACCTAGTATTTGTATTTTTGTACATTCTTTTGTGTTATCCTTACCTCCCCATATACTCTCGCCCTCTGGTACAATTTGGACATGAGCCAAAGGAAAGGAAAGAAAAAAAAGAAAAGGACAAAAAAAAACGTAAGATCAAAGAATAAACTTTAATAGAGGTATACACCAACTGAATCTTATAGCACTAACCAGGCATATGTAGCATCAACCTATAAGATCTTCGCACTATTCAAGAAAGCATTATAATATTTATGTTTCTCGCTCGCTAAAAGTCTCTTGACACTGTCACTTTTATGCCAACAAGAGATGGCCAACAGACTTAGCAGCCTGCTAAGCTAAATGACTGCTTTATGACCATTATTCATTTATGAGAATAATTGCAATCTAATGGTATTGCAGGCGTTAAAAGGCTCCGGTGACCGCTTTCCATCAGGTGGGCCGTAAGCTTGTTTGTCTTCTTTGTTATAAAAAAAATACCTTTATATTCGACGCAAACAATTCAAAAGCAAGCAAGATCATAGCTGCTGGGGATTCAGCTACAAACAAAAGATTTATGAATATAATTGGAAGAAAATAATCAGTGCTATATCTAATCGTTAGGTATGTTTATAAAAGAAAGAGATAGAGAGAGTGTGACCTTGCGATGCATCTATTTCGTCACCTTGCTATGCCGCCACAGGCACCGCCGCGCCTCGCCTGTTTTTTTACCTGACTGTACAATGCAGTTATTTTGAATGGTGTCCGAAACGTCAGTAATAATAATATTAAAATCAAAAGTGTCATTTGGGACACTGTGTCCCAGGGAAATTTGTCCGAAACGTCATCAAGTCTGTTTATCACGGTATCTACGAGAGCACTAACAAAGAGTAAGCGTTTCATAAATAGGTAATGTACGTACCTACATAGATTTTTTGGCACAAAGTTCTAAGATGCTTTTGAAAAATTATAATTTTTCCAAAAGCGCCACGACTCACGAGTAGAGACACGTTATAGGATGAACTGTTCCTGACCACAAATTTTCTCTGCCTGGGTGTCATATTGTATTTTGAGTATGCATAAAAAAAAAACAAGTAGTATATCAGCTACGTATCTGGTTCCCATCGTACAAGCTCTACTTCATTTGGGGCTAGATTTGTGTGAATTGTGTATAATATTTATTTATTACTAGCAAACCCGGCGAACTCCGTTTCGCCACCAGATGTTGATTTGTCCTGAATTTTTCCTGTATTTTCTTTGCTATAAACCTCACGGAGCCCGAGACCTTTCCAACGAATGCAAAACCGTGGAAAGCGGTTCGTGCGTTCTAGAGTTGTAGCGTCAGGAAGGAATTACCCGTCTTATTTTTATATAGTAGATTTATTTATCTGTATTGAGTCGTACAAACGGGTCAAGCATTACACAAAAACAATGAGCATAACATAAAGATACCTACCCTGAGTAAAGACTCAGGGTAGGTATCTTTATGTTATGCTCTCAGGGTACTCAGCTACTCAGGGTAGGTACCTACTAGCCTTGGAGGATAATTCCTCCAAGCTACTAGCAGTCGAGGTCAAGCTGAGATGACTCATTTACCTACTTGCTCCAAATGCCCAGTTTTATCGCAGGGGAATTTGGCTTTTGTGGGTTTTTGGCGATGATTCAATTATTCCGAGAGAAATGTTTTGAAAGGGAAAAGACATTTAGGTTTCAGATAAATGAGGTTTGTATAGTTTCACTTGCTGGGAAATAAAATTAAATGTGCTCAAACGGCGGTCATGAACCCGAAGGTGAACTAATGATGATCTAGCATTGCAAAGATCGCGGGAAGTCGGTGAATGAAGAAGGTTTTATGGTTGGGAAGAACAAAATTCTTCCTAAATGCTTGCTAAATACCTAGTGTCCATTGTCCATGCTTATTTCTGCCGTCAAGCAGCGTTGCTTTGTTTCGGTTTGAAGGATGTGGGTGTCGTTGAAATAACTAACACGTGAGGCTTAAAATTAAAATGCCTCAAGTTGCTGGACGCATAGCTGTGTATATATTGAAGGGACGTTGCGAGATGCGTGACCTGCGAGGCAATGCTTTGTTGTTTGGCGATGGTAACCACTACCATCAGGTGGGGCCATTAGGTATGCTTGTTCCTTCAGTGACTTGCACGTATAAAACAATATGGGGGACGCTAATATCCAGCAGTAAACTTCTACGGGCTGATAATCTATATTTATAAAAGAAAGTCGTGTTAGTTACACTATTTATAACTCAAGAACGGCGGAACCGATTTGGCAGAAAATTAGTGGGGAGGTAGCTTAGAACCGGGAGAAGGACATAGGATACTTTTTATCCCGAAAAAGCAACGGGAACGGGGTGTTACGGGAACGGGCGAGCGAAGCCGCGGGCGGCTAGTTACCTATAAAGAGGAAAGATTTGTATTTTTTTAATGAATAAACTCAAAAACTACCGTGCCTATTTCAAAAATTATTTCACCATTGGAAAGCTACATTCACCCTGAGTAACATAGGCTATATTTATTTGTTAAAATAATAAATGTCCACCCGTGCGAAGCCGGGATAGGCCGCTAGTAATGATGATAAATATGGAAACGATGACTATGCTAGCAGAGCTCTTCCAACGAGGCCCAGGAACCACTGATGTTGCTGTACTAATGTAGAGACGGATACATTTTGACCTCAATAATTTGTATGTCATTGCCTTATTGACTGGTTTTTATGATTATATTTAGCGATTGATTCCTTTATATTGATTTTACCAACTAATAAGCACGGATAGCAACTTGCTATCCGTATTAGCAAGAGACGCATTGTAATAGGAAAAATAGAATAGAAGAGAATTTATTCGAAGCAAAGGCGCGGTACAGCACAACACAATAAGAAATATAAATAGAGAACATAGCTAAGAGTCCTAGACCTAGTACACTGAAGAAGAAAAACAATAAAAGAGCAAATACAGTTAGAAGGTAGCCTACCATCCCATACCTAGTACCTATACCTTCTAATAAGACGAAAACTCTTCATTGATTATAGCTACAATTCTGTTTTACTTGATTACACCACAAACAATATAATTATCCATAACGACGCCATATGTCCTTCTTCCGCTTCTTTTTCTCAACTAGAGATGTCATTCTTTGCTTGATCCGATTAGGGATGTGTTATTCCCAAAACTGGTTAACACTACCTAGCTAATCATACCTAGGTACATCGTAATTAGACTTACTGTGGTGGATGCCAACCAGCAGGCCCACCACAAGCTCTGTCTGGCTCTGGTTTTGAGTCAGTGTGGGTGTGCTCACCAGTGTATTATACTGTGTGTGTGACGTTTCGACGCAGGATTTATTTAGACAGCACTCACACAGACTCAAAACCAGAGCCAGAGACAGAGCCAGACAAAGCTTGTGGTAGGCCTACAGTATCCTAACAGTTTTATTATGTATTAATGCTTAGCTATTTCTGCTTTGGTACATAAACATTTTTTTTCCTATGTAACCTTCCAAGTACCGTACGTAACCTTCTAAGCTACCTTCCTTTTAAGGGACCTTCTAATCCTAGTGTAACGTGGGCTAGTGTAACAAGAAAGAACGGTGCTCTAATACGAAGAAATTGAAAGAAGCAAATATAAAAAAAAAAAAATTGGCAGAAAATATAGATATATTTCATTGTTCTTTGAGCGATTTCATAAAAGCTTCTCTGTCTATCCTGGAGCTATAATCTGTCGTGTTTAATTTTGAATGTGTATTGTTTTTATTTTTGTTAGGTAATTGATTTGATTCAGGGTATATTATTGTGATTATTTTAATTAAGTTTTTTTGTTTGTAATGTATAATTTATAGAAACTAAAATTCAGATTATGAAAGGCTGCTCTATTGTATTAGGATACTCCTGTAAGGATAGGGCAATGGTTATATATAAATAAATAAATAAATAAATAAATAAATAAATAAATTCATCAGTCATCGTACTGATGATAATGATCAATTAAGTAAGTACCTTCCTATGTATAAAAGTACTGGGTATTAAAGAATAGGTTACATTTACAAAATACTTAAACTGCACCCTAAACCGACGAGCATGAAGAATGTTTTGAGAGTGAATGAAGCGAAAGAAGTGTGTCAGGATCGTTGCAAGTGGAAATCCGTGATCTCTGCCTACCCCCATGGGAAATAGGGGGTGATTTTATCCATGTATGTATGTATGTAAAAAATACTTGAATAGGCTAGACATTGACATAATTATATTACTTACCTCGTGTCTCGTATATTTTGAAGTTATGGTAAAAGGTTACTGACTTAATGTGTAGGTAAGTACTTACTAGGGCATCGAAAAGGTTAAATAAAATGAGACCTTATGCCTCGTGCCGATGTCGTATAGCGACGGCTGCTCTACTTTACCAAATACTGAAATGTTTACAAACAGCTAGCGATGCACTTCATCATGTATTCAATTTGGAGTGCAATGACTCATAGAATAGCACTCGCTACGTCGACACAATATGACGACAAACTATAGATAGACGACTACACAAAGCTAATGACGTGCGATTGTAATAAGTACTAATTTATTGGCGATCTTGTATTTACGCCTATAACATCGCAGATAAAACTCAGGTTTCCAAGTGACGTGCAAACAGACAAAGACAGGATCTAGAGATAATTAGTTGAGGACAAAAATAGTCGTCGACATCGGGCCCTGGGCCAGGTGACGTCACGCGCCAGGGCCGTCTGCGGGGCAAGACGGGCCCCGCGCCAGTGCCGCGCGCGCCGTCAGCCCGGCCGCACGTACTGATAGCCTGCGAGCCTGCACCGCCACCGCCACCAGCCGCACACAGCAGCCAGCCGCCTCCACTCGCGACCAGCCCTCCGCCTGCCGCCGCCGTCTGCTCCGCCCCTCAGCGCAGCGTCCAGAACATACATTACCCACACAGTGAGTACTTACATGCATCTATTCTAATATTTTTACATTCTGGCGTGACGATAACTATTGTGTCTAATTGCAACGATGCACTGCGATAACGTCCGATGCAGATTTCACTTCTGCCGCGCGGAGCATCTGTTTAGTGGCTGCCTTCGCACATTTACGCACGCTTTCTTAGAGAAACTGTAGTGTATCTTAGAATTTTCTAATTAATAGGAGTGACGCTATATTGGGAGCGAGAGAAGCGAATCAACCTTGGCGCATCGTGCAATGCAGCGGGGACCTTGCAAGTCACGCGTCAGAGTAACCTCGACTCACGCCGCCGTACTCGCGCACGTACTACATTTTCTGTCTCAGAACTATAATCATCGTCACTTCGTCGTTGTTTGCAAACCATTGCTCCTCGCTACAGATGTCATTTCGCATTGAACACAGATAAACGCGCTATGGTTCTGCATTTCGTAGTGCCAGTGGTACATTAGGGTTTTCCTCGGTACATAAGCCTGTTGATAGACGCGCTATGGAATTAACACAAACAGCTGACCGCTGACGACGAACTTCTTTTTTTGACTGATAAAAAATATGACGCGGTCATTCAAGGACAGTCGCCGCGGTCGAGATGATTTCCCGTTTTGAGGTCGTCGCTAATTTGACAAGCTGTTATCAAACGTATTTGGCTATTCAAGTTATGCATTTTATTTGCGGCTGCTCAAGATTGGTGCGCTTTAAATGGGTCGGTGCAGTGTTGGCAACAATGCTCGCGCCGGCGGACGAGGGGCCCCGTTTCCAGAGCTATCGTATTGGAAAAACACGCCATACGTTTATCGCGCGTTGTGTGCGCTATCAGTAGGTATGCGAGCCACGATTGCGGTGGTATACCGAGAGCTGTGCGCATGTTAGAGGCTCCCGTCAATGACAAACTCGTTCCAACACTCATACCTTACCTACCACTACAACGTTTTCACACTTATTTTATCGTAATTTTGTTTGAGTGAACTCTAAAGCCAGCTACTTGTCTTGTATTATGGTAATGCGACCTTAATCAGCGGCAGTCAAGGCGTCTTATTTGGAATACTTGTTTACTGACTTAACTACCTACCGAAATAATAAACGTCATCCTCGAATATCGTGTAAAGTACACGCCATAGCCTATATACATATATTTTATGCATAGGTATAGGTTGCCGACTTAAATTGGTAATTATACATCACAGTCTGTATTCTACGGTAAAACTCATGTAACCAAATGTGGTATTTCGACACGTCGTCGTTGTAATCTACTTTTCCTTGTCTCGGTTTCGCACAAATCCTCAGGGATTTTTATGATGAGTAAGATAGGTACTTATCTTATTCTTCTTTTATGAGACTGGATCTTCTTTGTGGTCTGTGTGTTATTATTGCATTATTACGAGGCTAATGTCATCATAAGCAACCAGGTTTAACAATTCTTAAAACTATGGCATTATAATAACCCATCTTAATAACTCTGAAAATTAAAACATTTACAACAAAATTATTCGTCTGTTATGTCTTCTTGCTGTACCTAACTAACTACCTACTTCAATTGGTATGCTCGTATAGAACGTCAGTTATATTTTTTTCACCTCGAGTTGGCATTGATGGTCGTCGTAGAACCGGTAAGGCTGCGGTTACCCTTCGCCGAACAGTCGGCCGTATCCACGGCGATATTCAAATTAACACAACAATTACGGAACAACAATTAATATTTATCGTTCAGACCCTCAAATAACAATTCAATAGCTCTTCAAAATATTATTTTTGCTCGAAAATACACCGTACAATAAGACTTCCTATTACAAAAAGCGTCCAAATTAATTCAGCGAAATTAACATCTTTTCATTGTGTTTTCCAGAAATGGTGCGAAAATACGAGAGATTGAGTGGACGCCAGTCCTGGAGCGAGGAAGACATGGCAAAAGCGGTCGCAGCCGTCGTGTCAGGTAAGATGGGCTACAAGCTGGCTGCCAGGACGTTCCACATCCCGCGCTCCACGCTGCAACGGCGCGCCAGCAAGGTGCGCTACCAGCTGCCCGACGACGCCAAGCCGCTCATGGGCCAGTACCGGCGCGTCTTCACTGTCGACCAGGAGAAGGATCTAGTCGGCTACATCAAAAGTATGGAAAAATACTTCATGGGCGTCTCCAGGCGCGATATCAGAGAGCTCGCCTTCCAATACGCCGAAGACAACCAACTCAACCACCCGTTCGACGTCAACAGTAGAATGGCCGGGGAAGACTGGGTCAGGAATTTCCTCAAAAGAAACCCTGAACTTCTCGACAAAGCAGAAGGAGAAATGGGACTGGAGCCCGTGAACTTTGACCAGTTCTATCACTTTATGTGCCAGTTCTCATGATATATCGTTTCGTTATTTTAGTTCAAACTAGTCGTAAGGAAAAAGGTCAAATCCGAGGGACGCACCCGAGAGAGCCTCATGAGTTATGTATCTTTCCAACCCGTACGCTCGCACAATTGCAAACGTTCTCATGGGTAAGGTAGGTATATCATTCGTTTGAAAATATAAACTCAATATTTGAGTATATAACCTCTGTTTGCAACTTTTAGAGAAGAGAATCGTACCAAAATATGCAAAACGAACTTCGAGCTCAATTGTTGCCTATTTATTTTTTGTTAGTTGGTTTTATGTTCAAATTTTAATGTAGGTAAGTATACCTAATGTTAGTTTTATATTTATATTTGAGGATTACAGCCTGCAAATTGGTTCAGCGTCAGTTTCAAAAAACCTAGAAATTTAGTTACCTTCTTACCAAAATACTCCAAACCGGAAATAAAATCTAAAAATTAATTAATATTTTGAGCAAGCGCTGGTTTTCATTATAATTGGGACACATGATGAAGCCAGAAAACTAAATTTTACATTATGAGATGAAAGCAATGTATGAATGAAGACTGTAAAATATATATGAAAGTGCCTCGTTTAGTTGAAACTCTTTGTTTTATGGTAAAAGATAAGGGCTGTGATAGAGCATGGTGTACTTGTTAAACATATCGTGCTGCAGACACGTGTACAGTTTGGTTTAATAGATCCTCTTTTAATTTATAACATTAATTTATTTATAAAATATTTCTGTACAGTCTTTTGGCTTAAGTTTACAAGTTAATTAGTATAACCAGGATTATCCTGGTTAACCTAATTCGTTTAACCAGGTTTACCCTGGTTGGTTGGTTGGCGATGGCAGTTGATCGCTACCAAATATCGCACTACCAAAGTTCGCGGCAGTGTGTGCAGATGTACGCATAACTCTATGCTGAAACTGATTGCCGTCGCAAATCGCCTAGATATGAGCGAGGCTTAACGCCATCTGTCAGATAAAAATATTTGCGTCTTTATTGTTAGCAAAGAAAGAAAGAAAGAATGATAACTTTTAAGCTATTGCATAGCTTCTATCGCTGGCCTTGAGCGTGGGGACCGAATCCAGAAATTCCGTAACGAAAAAAACCTAACACCCCCAATGACGTTTTTTCAATGACGTGTAAGTAACAGTTTTGGAGTTGCCTTATGTAACAAAGTTCAAGTCTGTGCTCAAAAGACTTTGTTCCGTTCTATAAGGAGATTTGCACATGAAGGTAGGGACAAACCGATTTATTAAAAAATAAAACATACTGCATTAATAAAATAAATAAATAATTATAATTGCATAAGTTGATAAAAAATGCTATGTAATAGCTTTACCGCGGTAGTCTCCGAGTGCCACACGTCTTTTTATTTATTTATTATGACGGCACATGGTACATAAGAGAAACGCGAACATTTTAGATACCTAGCGAACAAAAAACAGAGTCTCAAGTCGTCCAAGAACAAGTAACAACGGAAATATTTTTAATCTGACAAATTGCGATTACCTGAGATAGTAACAACCTTTAGACTTTCAAAATAATGTTAGTTACTTTAACTCATAGTCACTGACCAAGAAAGAATTACTCAATAGTAGAGTATAACGAAATCTTTTCTATAGAGTTTTCACTTCTACGTTCTTTAGCCAAGTGTCTGAATCTTCTCTAGTTACCTATATCTAACTTATCAACCAATTTTACCAACAGCACTTTGAGTGCCTATTTAGCTAAGTTATATTTTTAGTCTAATCTTTATACGGGCCCTTCACCGTTTTATTTACATTTTTTTACAAACAATTTCCTAATATGAATGTCAACTTTTATGTCTGAGTAGATTTCTACCGCGCCAATCGAATTAAAGTAAAGTTTGATATTTTTGTAAAAAAGGTGGTGAAGCGTTACCATTAGTTAGAATAATATAATGTTACATAGATAGGCTAACCAAATCTTATTAGTACATAATTGTGATAATTGCGGTGAATGGTGATATTAGTGGGAAAGGAACATTTTATACTTACGGTTACCAGTAGTTAATTTTTTAATTGGTTAAAACTTTTACTAAAACGTGTTTCTACTTTTCTAACATCGTAAAGTGAACCGAAAATTTATATTTTTGTGTAATCGTTACCTGATTGAAGTTTGATCTCTTATTTATATTAAGTTGAGAGTGGCGTTATTATTTATTATAAACTCGAAATAAAGATATATTGTTGGATTTGATAAAATTTTAGCGACAAAGCAAATTAGATAAATGCCCATGCCAAACTATGTTGTTACTACCTGAGATTTAATTTGAGTAAAGTTACTTAATATGTACTTATTTAATAAAGATTATATAGTATAGTTATATAACTGGAGTTTTATTTATTATCCTTACCTACCTATCTACCATACTCAAAATATAGGCACCTAGCTTTATTGAAAAAGTTGGATTTCAAAGAAAGCTGTCACAATATACTCACTGGAACAGAATGTTGGCCACCTCTAAATTTGGCAATAACTTGGTTTTAAACTAAGTTTTCAATAGAAAAAACTAAAGAGTAGGTACAGTCACGTCTAAAAACATATTAGAAAAACAAAGTTTGACCATCCTTCATAAAGAACTATTGAAAAAGTAAAGTTACCATTATAAGTTTATAACTTTTTGGGTTTGGTCAAATTGAAAACATCTGTGGTATTGCGGGCGATTAACTAGCTGACCCCCTAATACGTTAGAGTTCAAATCAAATCTCATTAAAAGTTATTTATTTTATGCCAGACAACAATAACAGTACTATTTAAGGATGATATCAAAGTAGGAAACAATGAAAGTTACATTCCCTTCGTAAGACAAAATGTTTGCTTGATGTGCATAATTCAAGTCTGGATTTACCTAGCGGTACCATGGTAGTTTCTGACACAAACCACCACACACAGGTCCGGACAGGGAATCCTTAGTATGGGGCAGGAATATGTTTTTGACTGGTGCCGTTAGTAAGGCAGAAAAAGTCCACTGCTGGACATAACCTCCATATTACGTTTCCCGCCATTATTACAATCTCGTCCGTCCATCGGCAGGGTTCAAGGGGAGCCAAAACAGATAAAAATAAAAAAAATGGTTAGGTTACATGGTAGAGAAAAAGGTTATATTAAAAAATAATGCAAGAAAAAGCCTGAATGAAAAATGGTTTCGCCAACATTCACCCTCTATATTCAATGCACGCTTATTCCTTTTGCAATTGGCAACACGACTCAACTTTCAAAATAACATTTCCAGGAGTTGTACGGGAATGAAAGCACTTTGAGGCGGCATTTTCTTTAACGACGTATTTTGTTATTTGGCTTGTAGTTTCGAAGCTAATTTACGGGAGGCGGTGATGCGAGCAGCAAAAACAACCTTTGGAATGTTCCAGAGGATTTTCACAATATCCTTTCAAGACGACGAGCTATTAGAGAGAAGCGAGCAAAATATTTTTGCATTTTTGACGGCATGAGTGTTTAATTAGGCTTGAGAGCTTCAAATTATTAATTAGATCGTAACGGGGATATAAAAAGCAACTTGAACCCTCAGTTCGGTAAGCCTGAGGGGTTTTAAGCTTTGCCCGCTTTAATCTGATGCTTGCAGGCAAACTTTTTAAGCAGGGGTTTTCCTTCATACCCCTTCGCCTCCGCGGGTTCGAATCCAGTTGTCCATTTATAGATTTTTTCTATTCGAAAATATGATGTCCTCAATAATATTTTTAACGGTGTAAAAACACGTCGTGAGATACCCGCGGCATAGACACCTTCGCACGTCTTGACCATGTCTTTTCTATGGCCAACTAAGCAGTGATGGTGGTTGGGATAATAGGCGCTGCGCAAGCCTAGATCTAAAACTCAGTTCTATTATCCCGTAAGCGAAGGCCACTACCCCGCAAGAGTGAAAAACCCCCTGATGCTATATAAATCATCTACTATAAATGCAGAGGCCTGTTTCCTTTTACTATTTTTACAGAAACTCATTTCCAATTCTACACAAAATCCCGCTCAAAACTAAATCCTGCTAACAATTTTACATTCCAGTTTATTTGAAATGCATAGAAAATGTTTCGAGCCCCAGGTTGGGTGCCAAAGCCGTTCCGATACCAGTATTTTCCACTACATCGATAGAGAAGCAAGTTTTGGCACGCCCAAAGCTCTAGCGATAGTTAGAAAAGTTTTGGCACGGGTCGAGATGCAGCGATAACGTACAAACTCAGGCTTTTATAAGGCCTTTGGGAACTAGAACTTACTTTATCTTTACATTAGCCCAGAGCTTAGTAAATAAATTGGCACGGCGGCGTGAGCGTTGGACAACGTATAAAAAAGTCTTCCGAAGTCAATATGGCTTAGAATCTCGACATTTAGGGCTCAAATTATTACGAAACAAGAGACAATTAAATGGAGAAATTCCTGTAGCTTAGAAAGGTTTGCACAAAAAACGAATCCTTACTTACTAAAAAATATTGTTTATGGAACCACGAAACTAATATTTTAAAAAAGTCTAATCTTGGCGATATGGTAAAACTATCACTTATGGGTGCGAAGCATATTTGTATACATAGATAGTATGTATCCCTGAAACATTTCTGCATGAGCTTCGGTCGCTAGCGAGTAGTCTGGGAAAACGCATAGTAGACCCAGTGAATAGGTTCTGAAAGGATGTCGTGGTAGAGCCCTTGGTAGCGTTGTTTGCTTAGAAATGCCGAGGCAATCCAATTATAGCAAGGCTGGCTCTCAAAGGAGCTGAAAGCATCTTCCCCTGCCGAGAGCGACTAACAAGAAGTGGGCGTATTCGGGGGGACAGCACAAAAACTGTCTTCTTATTTCTCTAAGTAGTTATACATCTAACCAACGAGTAAGCTGTGTAGACGAGCACACTTACGGTCCTTATTTATTTTTTCTTTCAAGAAGTTTATTTATGAAATCTTTCTGTTAGTCTCTCTCTATCTTAATCTTAGGGTGTTATTAATAATCCTGGCGTAGCGTTGGACTAGTTAATCCGTGTTTTGTCACATTTGCTCGAGTTGACAATTGCATGTCAATGCAAGAGACAAAACACGGATTAACTAGTCCAACGCTACGCCAGGATTATTAATAACACCCTTAGTGTTTATCTACACGTAAGAAAATCGAAAACAGAAAACAAATCATACTAAGCAACAAATAAGTAATCGGTGGAAGGAGAGCTTTAAATCAATTAAAACAAATGCCGACAGAAGTGAAAACTTGAACAATTACCCCCACAGAAAAGCAAAAACGCTTTTTATTCTGTGATTACCCCCTCGACTTTTTGCGAAGTTTGTCGATCATTGCCGAAGAGGTGTCGGTCACGTGGACGCGGTAATGTTGACGCGAGTTCATTTGTTTTTTCCTAGTTCAAAAATGCTTAAGCCCGGCTAAATAAGTTGTCACTTTACAAATACATTAGTCGATGTAAATAATTCAACAAAAAAACTAACCTTTAAAACGATGGTTGGAGGGCTGGCCACGACGTTTTCGAGGAAGGATGGTGGGATAAAACGATGAATAGAGATACATAATTAGAAAAAAAAGAGTTTTCTTTTTGCCTTACAGCAAAGCAGCAGCAAAGAAAAAATATTGAACGTTTAAAGAAAACACGACAAAATAAACTTCATCATACGAAACCCAACAACAGTGAACCATTTCACAAATCTGCTTCCTAAAATTCTTTGCTAAAGACCCCTTAGCTTTTATTTGTGTTACACTCTATTATGACTTCAGAACGGGAACTGAAAGGCAAACTTCAGTCCGCAAACTCGGCAAAGGCAATGAAATGAAATCGCAAATAGACGTCGCGAAAAGCATTTCTATTCGGTTTATTTTATTTGTTTGGACGTAGTTCGGTGCTTTGCGAGTAGCGTAAAGGGCCTGGAGCTGTATTCATTTTTGATACTCGTAGAGTATAATTTCCATGTAGGAAAAACGAATGTCAATAAGTAAAAATAAGGCAAAAAGTACCCATTCAGTATTCATGTTAGAACTCTGTCTATCTTTATAACACGGAGAGCAAAAAACGCATTACGACGTTATGCGTCTCGTTGCCCGGTCTTAGTCCCTACTGAGACCGGGCAACGAGACGCATCACTAGTAAAACCGGGTAACAGTAATTAGTCAAAAATTATCTCAAATAGGTACCTGAGCGGTACGGTAGGTAGAGACAGCAAAGGAAGTTGATTAATATTTCATAATTCAAAATTTTTAAAAACTCCGGTATCCATTGCGCAAGGGACCGAAAGAGAGCGTAATAAAGAGGTATATAATACTCAGCAATGGGTGCAAATTGGTTGAAATGATGATGACAATGTTGTGTCTCTTTTTTCAGTTGGCAAAGAGTGAACAATTGAATTGGTTTATAAAATGCATAGCTTCATCCACAAGACTAGATTTGGCGACTGCCCAGAGAAGTTTAAAAACTGTTTAATTCAACACGGCTCCAAACAATTTGCATTTTGTTATAACTTTTACAAAAATAACGAAATGCAATCTCCCGGTGAGCTTCTAGAATATTTTTTGTGATAAAGGTGTCACATTAATGTTTTTAAATTACTTATACTATTTATATATTTGACAAATTTAACAAATTATAATGCTTTTACAGTTCCTCAAAAGCTTAATTCTTTATTTCACTTCTTAATAGCAAAGGTAAATACTTTTCTCATCGTGTCATGGACTATCCAACACCAAAATATTATATCAATTCGGACCAGTATAGCAGTTCCCGAGATTAGCGCGTTCAACCAAACAAACAATCAACTCTTCAGCTTTATAATATTATATAGATTATAATGATGCTTCAATAGTTACTATTACAGAAAAATTATAAGCGAGAGACGCACCAATAAACTGGTAATTCACATAGAAGAGTGTATGTGAGCAGAATAGCTCGTGCGGGCCATGCCATGCATAGCATACCAGCAATATACCATGCCGAGAACGAAGCTTTACAGCTAAATTCCGACAATTCTGTGTGAGCAACTTTGCATTATATAACTTTAGCGTTGGGCTTCCAATGCTAAACAATTCCTTTGCACGTGCAAAGGTGTAACGTATTATGAGGGAATCACACCGGCGACTCTCCATACAAACGTAGTCCCCTATTTCCTTCCTGGATTATTGATAAAGAAAATATCACCTCCAATTCATATTTCATATAAATTATATTAGGGTCATATTTTCTTTATCAATAAGTTTCTGAAAAAAAGGAAATCATACGAGCACGTATATAGCAGATCTGGATTTTATGAGAAAAAATGGTTACCTTAGAGGCATTATCCAGGGAGGAAATAGGGGACTACGTTTGTATGGAGAGTCGCCTGTGTGATGCTTTCTTATTGATTTACGACAAAACAAGTTCAAACCCGCCTCAATAATCTCAAAAAATATTGGGATGGTTGTGATCGCGATCGAGCTTAAAAAAATCTTACCGATAAATGAAGTCTAACCAAATAAGTTTAATTTAGGCGGCTTGAAAATTTAGTAAACCACCCCATTTACTACACGACACGGGGAAACAGGACCCCGAAGGAAGAAAATAATGTACATGAATATGAAAAGTCAGATTCTCTTTACTATTCTTATCGGAATATAATCAAACAATACTTCTGTATAAATGTTTTAAATATCTAGATTTCATAAATAACTATTTTCAATTTATAAAATAAGTAAACTAACGATAATGTACACTAATTATTACCGTATAACTCAGATTCTGCCAGGAGTCGTTTCGCTCTATTGTATAGAAGGAGTTCTTCAGCTGCCTCTCTCTCTACTTTCGCCCGTTTGAAAGTCTCTTCCGCTGCTTTAACCAGCCACTGCTTCTCAGCTTTCACAAGTTTCCGAATCTGGGCATCTCTTTCTGCGTTCATTTCTTTTTTGCCTCGTCGACGGCTGGGCGCGTACTTATTACCCTGCCTTCTACTTCTTGTGTTTTTTTTATCTAGAACAAAGATGACATTGTTTTGTATTTGTATTACACAATAAAGCTTTTACTAAAACACTACAAGACCTCAAACTGCTTATGGCACTTGTCCGACTGCCGGCAATGAGCGAGAATCGAGTGGATAGTTCTATAATATTTTCGCTGGGCTTTAAAACAGAATGAAAGCTTTGTAAGAAAGAATTTTTCGCCGGCAGTGTGAACGGCCAGTGTTCAAATATTAACATATGTGTCTTCATTAACATATGTGAAAACCAGCGCTGAAAACTCGTTCTCAGCCCATGCTGAGCTCAGGGCTTTTTATACAGACCGTACATGGCAGCAGTTCACACACACACACACACACACACCCACCAGAACTCTGCGTATTGTGTTATTAACACTGTATTTTTTACTTTTTTATTGTTAGTTTTATGTCTTGTCGTGTATAGTTTGTATAAATAAACGATTTTCTTTCTTTCTTTTCTTTTTCTCTTCTTTATTGACACAGAAATTATATCATTTGTTCGTTTCTTAAGCGACAAATAGTTGATAGCTAATCGCTTACTCGCCATCGGTAGGGCAAGTGCCTGTCACCTTTTATCTTAACTCATCGGTAAGTGATGGCTGATAGTTGAAGCTAGCTGTTAAAAGATTTTTACAAGGCCGTAAAAGTTAATTATGTTGATCTTACCTCTTTGAATTGAAGCTATGCTAGTATCGACTTCTTCAATCCTATGAGGTGGTGGTTGGTCTGATGTTTCCGATCCTGAATCGGATTCTGCAACAATCATATTTTAGCATTTAAAATTGATTCCAAAGAATCAGTGACACGATAAGAAGAAAAAAATTATTGTTTCACATAAAAGTTGATGGACAGTTAGTTCTATTACAAAAAGATTCGTTATTTTAAATTTCTGCAAACAGTTTTTTTATCCAGTCAAAAAGAGCATTGTATGTTTGATTTTTTTCATCTGCAACCCGTACTTTTCTGAAAGGACCATCATACACACCTTCAGAGGAAGACCTCTCAGCACTTCCACTGTCCAAGCCGCCCGCGGGCTTAGTATCAGCTTGTTCCAGCACATCAGGGATGATGCTCTCCTGACTAACTGGCTCTTCTTCGGCGCTGAAGCTGTCTTCCCCTCCACTCATCTTCTCCCGCTTTACTTTCGATAAAAAGGACTTTTGGCGGATTCTCAAATTATCCCAGAGCTTTTTAAGCTGCATTTCAGTTCGCTAATAACAAAAATATACTAATTTAAGACCAATTATCTTTACTGGTTTCCAAAATTAAGTTCTTCAAATTTATGAAAGATCTTAGTATTTTTATTCACAATAAAAAAACTAAGAATCAAATCTGAAATCCAAATTAAAGCAATATCATATTGGCAAATTTAAAATGCCCTGATGTTTTTTTAAAGAAAAAAGGTTAGGTTATGTGCTATAATCCCCTTGTGTGGTAGATATCCCCTATTAACTTAAGAACCCGTCTTGAGAATGTGTAGGGGGTAGTTAGAGAACCGTGCCCTCTTTGCAATATCCCATGACAGGTGGTAGTTTACCTTAGAATTATTTTCAATAGAGTTGAAATCTTCCGTCAGTTGAACCCATCTAACTTTTCTTGAATGTGGATTCTCAAGGTCTTTCTCGTGCAAGTGATGCTTCAATACTAACTCTTGCAGGCACATTTTCTCCGCATAACTAAAGAATTGTTTGGGCCCTTTGTTCTTGAAAAAATAAATACTATTAGAAATTGTGTAACAACAAAAACAATGCAAATTGTTAAAAGATCCAGTTCACATAAAAAACCGTCAGTAAAAAACTAATTTTAAATTATAAAAAAATAAATATTGCAAATAATGCACACAACACTATCTAGCTCCCAATTAAGCAGATTTTGTACTATAGTAACCAGAAGCTGATAAAATACTTTTATAATGTAAATGTATGTACTTACAAAGTATAAGAATACACTATATCACCCAGACAAAGAACAAACATCTGTGTTTAACTATATTTGTTCTCGGTAGTCACACAAATATTTGTTCTCGGTAGGGATCGATTTCAATTGAGTCATATAGTAAAATATTCATTTATAAATGAAGTACCTACCTTAGCGACAGTTGGTTTTGTATCTGGAGTTCCTGAATTGTCCTCAGTGCTCATCCTATCTTGTTTTCCTTTTGATAAAATGGCCTTTCTCCGGGTTTTCAAATTTTCCCAGCACTTTTTAAGCTGGTTTTCTGTCCGCTAAAGACCAACAGTTATAAATTAAATTTCACACATTTAAGCTTTAAAAGACCTTATTTACACAAAGAAACTTACAATTAACCTTCACATCACATTATCAGCCTGAAAAAGTCCAATGCTGGACATTGGCCTCCCTTACACATTTCCAGGAAGAACGATTCTGAACCCTTTCCATCCAACGACTTCCCGCGATCTTAGTAATGTTGTTGGTCCATCTGGTGGGTGAGCGCCCTACGTTTCGTCTTCCGGTTCGTAGTCGCCATTCCCCAACGGTTGTCGGTTCTTCGTGCCCATTGCCACTTCAGCTTACTAATTCTACAAGTTATGTCGGTGACCTTGGTTTTTCTACGGATACCCTCATTTCTAATTCCAAAACGACTACCAAAACTGATAAACATCACATTATTAAACGGATAGAAGTAATTTAGATTACGAGTGTACCTTTGAATTTGTCTCAATACAGTTGAACTCCTCTGCAAGTTGAAACCATTTCAACTTTTGCTGTGCTTGTTGGTTTGTTGTAAGGCCTACAGTTGTTTTGTTCAAATTATGCTTCACTATTAACTCAAGTAAGCACAATTTCTCCGATTTATCAAAAAATTGCTTTGATGTCATGTTCTTCATAAATTAACATCTAAAATTTAAAAAAAAATTAAGGCGTTTGTAGTGGGTGTTATAAAAATGCCTGCTTTTTAGTCGTTTTTAGGGTTCCGTAGCCAAATGGCAAAAACGGAACCCTTATAGATTCGTCATGTCTGTCTGTCTGTCTGTCTGTCTGTCTGTCTGTCTGTCTGTCTGTCTGTCCGACCGTGTCACAGCCATTTTTCTCCGAAACCATAAGAGCTACACTGATGAAACTTGGCGAGTAGATGTATTCTGTAAACCGCATTAAGATTTTTACACAAAAACAGAAAAAAAACTATAAATTTTGGGGGTCCCCATACTTCAAACTGCAACTCAAAAAAATTTTTTTCGTCGAACCCATACGTGTGGGGTATTTATGAATAGGTCTTCAAAAATGATGTTGAGGTTTCTAATATCGTTTTTTTCTAAACTGAATAGTTTGCGTGAGAGACACTTCCAAAGTTGAAAAAAGTTGGTCCCCCCCCCTCTAACTTCTAAAATAAGGGAATGATAAAACTAAAAAAAATATATGTTGTACATTACTATGCAAACTTTCAACGATATTTGGTTTGAACGAGATCTAGCCAGTAGTTTTTTTTTTATACGTCATAAATCGTAAACCGCAATTTACCTTTCGACGAACTACAAGAACCTGTTTCCTGTTTATTTTCTGTATATTATGTTACTTGATGCTACGGAACCCTTCATGGGCGAGTCCGACTCGCACTTGGCTGCTTTTTTTATCAATAGTCTACCACAAATTAATTAAAATTGTACCTACCTATGCAACTCTCCTTTCTTTTTTCTTCATTAAGCCCACAACATTTTATTATCTCGTTTGTTCATGGTTGCGTTTAACTGAAAGAAAAATAAAAAAACAATTATAAAAAAAATCGCTCTATTGAACGTTTCTTAAGCCCGCTCCACATTCTTGCAAGAAAACCGCGAGAACGAGAGTGTGTAGCCTTGCTTCTCGCCTGTTTCTTGCGTGATTCTCGCGAGAATGTGGAGCGGGCTTTAGAACAATTGAGCAAACAGAAAACATATATATCCTAACGGAAATTGAGCCTTGCGAATGTGGCCTCTTTAACTTCTTTAAACAATATTACAGCGACTTTTTCTTAGTTTTCATCAACATAATAAAATTCTCATTTATCCTTCGGGCAACACCGCAACATAAGTGATAGAGTGAGGTGTTAGAGAAAGCGACAAGCAAACACGACTTTACAGAATACTGCATCCGACAGGAACTACGTTGTGACAACCACTTAGGTTCTCCAGCGAGTGGATTCCCACTTTAGAAAATATAATCTTCGCCGATGCAGCGGCCGTGATTGCCAACTGTGCACTCCCGACGTTTGACACATTTTATGCGACGTCGTCTCATCATGAAATATGTATTTAATTTCAAAAGTCAAAAGCAAGAGAGTCGAAAATATAAACGAATATTACCCAATTATACGGCAATTATACGGGGGTTATTATACGGTACGGCCGGATTCGTTTTCTGTCATTTCGGGAAGTCATCATTCTCATTAAACTACTCGACACTGGAAAAATTGATCCGAAAAGGACAGATGCCATTCATTAAGAAGAAGAAGGTACGGCCATATCTAGGCTTTAGGCGGGCGATAAACGATACAGGTATCGCTGCCAAATATCGCAGCTTATCGAATAGATGTGGCCGTACTTCTGTCGTCAATATTTCATACGTCACACATGTTTTTTTTATCGCTGAATTTCGTTTATTTGAATCAGTCGAGGAAGTAGATCAAACAAGCATGAATATAAAAGTAATGGAAGAACTTTACAGACTTTATTTCGCAAATCATGATAACTTCAAAGACTTTATAAACTTACCCATCTCACACAGATACGTGTCCTATCATATTCAAATACATCAGTGTACCATGTAGCTCGAGTTAGCCCGAGGGATTACGCACCTGTCTAACAACAATTCAACAATTCTGTTTTACACGATATTCATAAAGGGCTGTCGAGGTGCGTTATTTATGCGGGTATATATTTCAGTGAATGGATGTGTGGAATGACGAGAATAAGATAGGGAATCAAATTCAAACTCAATAAAAATTTATTCATTTCAATTCCAAGAATCACTTTGAAACGACTTAAAGCTATCGCGGTATTTTGGGACGGGTATTTATCGCGATTACCTTTATTATTTTGGGAATTAATAAAGGTAATCGCGATAAATACCCGTTTGTTCCATATAATTATGCATAACGATCGCGTTAATTTAAAAAGCGACTTAAAGTTAGGTGAATGAGTATCTAGTAATGAGTATCTAGTAGTAGCGAAATGTGGTGCTGGCGGAGGATGGAGAAAATTAGTTGGACGGAAAAAGTTACGAACATAGAGGTCTTAGAGCGAGTAAAGGAGAAGAGAGTTATACTAGAGACAATACAAAATCGAAGAGGAAAAATGTTTGGACATCTTCTACGACATGACAGCTACATAAAGAACATCATTGAAGGAATGGTTGAAGGGAAACGGGGAAGAGGAAGGCCAAGAATTAGTTACATGAGCCAGATAAAAGAAAAAGTCGCTGTCATGTCGTATAAGAAAGTCAAGGAGGCCGCATTCGAGAGCCTTAATTGGAGAAAACTGCATCAAAACCAGGACAAGAGCTAAGCTCTTAAATTTAAGAAGAGAAGTATGAGTATTTCAGGGGCAATTCGAAAGTAGTGCCAGTGACTGAAAAGATAAGGAGCAATATGTTAGCGTGGTATGGGCATGGCATGCGAAGGGAAGAAAGTCATGGAACGCGAAGAGTGCTAAATATGAACGTTAAGGGTAGAAGTAGAGGTTTGTAAGATTGATGGATTGTGTGAAGGATGACATGGGTAAGAAAGGAGTGCTGGAATAAACACTAATACAGAAGAGTGGAGAACAAAAACCTTTTGTGCCGACCCCACATGAAGTGGGATAAGAACAAGAAAATTATGATGATAAAATTTGGTAAAATTTGTTTATCAATATTTATTAATAGGTAGTGTCAGCGCACTCAAAACTTTTGAACAAGCATGTTTAAGCCGTTATGAATCACCCTCATTCTTTCTGGCAAATAACGTCTCCGTTAAAAAAAAACTAAATCCGGTTTGAACACGGCAAAAGAATTTCCCAAGCAGACGAAAGAGAATAAGTTATAATAAAAAGTGCCGCTGTCAAAGCAAACATTTGCACAAAGCGAAAATATTTTGAATTTGGATTCTATCATTCGATATTTAAATCCGAGAGCGGTGGCGGTTGGGCGGGCGAAGTTTCCTCGGGCGAGGGGTGTTACGGTGCGCGCGGGGGGTTCCAGGGGGGTAATTAGGCGGGCGGAGGCTGTATTGATCGCAGCGTCGCCTAGCAACCCACGAGATGGCGCGCTCTCCTCGCACCGGGAACAAGTTTTTTGTTCAAGCTCTTCGGAGCTCGCTCTAGGTGAGACCGTTTTGATGTAATCTCCTTGGAGATGATTCAATTCGATTCGTTCTTTGCTCGCACCTATTCAAGTAGGGATTATTTTACGTTATTTCGTGAAGCTGTTTTTTGTAGAGGCAAAATGGAATCACAGTACCTACTTACCTTTAAGTAAGACGTCGTCAAGAGAAGACGTACCTAATCGGATCACTTTTGCAAGAAAACTTTTTGAATAAAATTTACTGTTAAATTGTAGCACATTTATTCATGCAATGAAACGGTCTTATAATTTACTATAAAAAGTGCAAATGGATTCAATCTGTTTTCATCGTAACGAGCTAATCCATCAGCGGCAATGAAGTAAATCACCCAATGGACGCATCAATCTACCTCAAGCTTCGAGGTGGCGACTGATCTTCTGGGACAGATTATTTCCCTCCCACAGACATCTTCCTATAGCCTTTACGCATCATTACCGTTGATTATAGCATTATTACTATGCATCCTCCACCGTTCTACATACGTAGTACCTATACGCTGATAAAAAGTAAAAGCCTACAAATTATTGGATATTTGAAAAAAAAACAAGTGCTCGCTAGTTTTGGTAAACGTAAAATTGAGCTGCCTCACCGCTCATAGTAGACGGAGCGCGTGTGTCATGTAAATTGTAAAGTAGAAATACACGATAGGAACCTCTTTGAAGTGTACTTACAATCCTTTCATCACACTGGCACCAAAGAACTAGTGACGCGGTAATAAAAAGAAGGAGTTATTTTCTTACGGCAATTTCAATATTTGAATAGGCTAAAACACAGCATTTTTCAAGAAATAATGTATGAATGTGAATTTATTATACTCTCAATCGTACACTACACAACCCCGAGGGTAGGTGGTCTGTACACATAATTATAAAATGTATATATTTGTGGAGGATATAATATGTATACTACGATACTGTCTACTTTGATCCCGGGAGAGTGCCTCAAGGCACGGATGTACAGTTTATAAATAATATCGAAACAAGCTGCTATATTTTATTTCTAACTTGCAACCGCTCGCAGTTTCGCTCGCCCCGTTCCCGTTACTTTTTCGGGATAAAAAGTATCCTATGTCCGTCTTCTGATGGTTCTATAAGCCCCACCAATTCTCAGCCAAATCGGTTCAGCCGTTGAGTTATAAATAGTTTAACTAACACAACTTTCTTTTATATATTATTTGTTCCATTCATACACAAATACGGGTACAAAATTTCACGTACCGTCCGTCTGCTTCAAACTCAGTAATACTAAAGTCCAGTTAAAACGTTTATAAAACTTAACTCTCTCAACAACTCAAATGTTTCATGTGTATTTTAAAACAATACTTTTATTTATTATATTTTTCTTTGTAAATACATGTAAAACTTACAGTAACACTCTTTAATAAAATAGTCTTATTCATATTTAACCAGTAAAAATACCCACACAGTAACAAATGTCATGTCTCCCACTAAACGCTAACAGACGTACTGTTTGATCCTTTAGCCGTGATAGAATTACTTTCTACGTATATATTTTTGCAGAAAAACAGGAAGTAATATGAAATTACAGGAAGTTACTTTGAGCAATGTGTGAGTACACTTCGTTTATTCCTCTCCGATTGCAAAAAAAAAGAAATGTATGTAGAAATTTCTAACAGAAACAATATTTTGCTTTTAGAAATGTTCTTTCTATTAAAATGTCGCTGATTTTTCATTGAATGCGGGAGTAAAAATAATGGACGTCCTTTAAACATCTCAAAGGAATTCGCATTATAAAATTCCTACTACTCTTTCTAGGTTCCCTGAATGCAGGGCCGCGCTCGTGTCTGATATTTTATAGCGGTGCATATTTTCTGAATACCATCGTCCAAGTAAAATGTAATAATGTCGAGGAGTGCGAACCAGGCAGGGGGACCGCCTCCACCTCCCCTTACTTCCGGGAATATTGCACTGAAATGCGCCCTACATTTCTTTGACACATTCGACGCTAAAAAGCAATGAGAGCTCGGAAGAATGAGATCGGATGCCGACTGAAATATGAGGATAATTATTATGAAACGTTACAGTAGTGCTTCTTAGCTTTTTTACTTGATACAATAGAATAGAAAATAATTCTTTATTGCACACCTTAAAACTAACAATGGAAAAACAAGTAACAATAATTTAAAACATACTAATGTGCAATGGGCGGTATTGTGGCTGAAGAGCGATCTCTTCCAGACAACCTTTGGTTGGAGAGAAGCACATCATAAGATGGTTGGCTAGGCAATTTATGGTGGCGAGCTAGACAAGTGTATAATCGTGTACGAAATAGTCATTTTCATTACGCAGGTTTTTTTTAACCTGTGACCACGTTTTGTAATTATTTGAAAAAATATACAAAACCCTAAAAATCTCTGATCATGAAAAATCGCAGATGTGTATTAAAATAAAAAAAATCGTAGCAGGAGCTACGGCGTAGCACCTTGATTTGAATATTCTAAACTAATGACTCAACGAAAAACTGATATACACATAATGAAACTTCTTTAAAAACCAAATTTCTTGCTTGTCGAGTGGTTTTTCAATGTTTACAGAAAACTAGTTACAATTTATTACGAGAAATGGTTTGTAGCAAAATAAAGTATTTGTCGAAATTATTTAACAATGAGAAAATAAAAGGTATTTTAAGTATTGCAATAACATTCTTGAATTGTATTTTATGTAATTAATAATGATAATTACATAATTAAACTAAACTCTATTTCGACTTAGGAGATTTAAAGTTTGTACTGAATGTGTACTATTACAATTAATGTAACTTTATACAAATATTAAATTAATATAACAGCATGTAATGTTATAATCCGACCACAAGAGTCATCTGTTATGCTAGTTGGATGCGCAATGTGTCATGTCGGCTGAAATATCGTCAGCCATAAAACACGCCTACAGGCTACAGATCTGAAATATTGTACAGAGTTTTGAGGATAATATTGCATGTGTTTATAAATAAACCAATAATTTTTCAGACGATAACGTAAATAAATAATACACTGTCTAGCCCCAAACTAAGCAGAGTTTGTACTTGGGACCCAGATGGCTGATATATGCTTGCTTATATTTTTTTTGTAAATACATACTTAGAATACAATATAACAACAAGACAGAGAACAAACATCTATGTTCGCTACACAAATATTTATTCTTGGTGGGGATCAAACCCACGCCCTCCAGCGCAGACGGCAGAGCTACTATCAACTGAGCTTTGAAGGCTGTCCATTCCTGTCGTTTCCAAATTGAAAGCTAGGTAGGTTCTTTATTAAACAGCAGTGCGGTGGTACAGTTTGTTATACTGTGAAGTTCTTCTGTGAGATGTAATTTACATCATTTTTATACGAGCCGACTAAACCGTACTCCGACTAAACTGTCTCTCTTATTTCAAACAAAACAAAACCAAACACAGATCCCTTAATGGGTACTACTCAGCCCCTGCGTCCGTCAATGGCCGCTCATCGGATGCGAAATGCCCATCACAAAGGTAGAATTAATTAAGGAATCCAATATCGAATTTGTTTGATGCAAGCCGATCCCTACTGTGAAGCCGGCGGCGGCGGGCGAGAGGGGTGGGGAGAGGCGCGCGGGGGCGGAGTCCACTCTCCACGTAATTACGCCACGTCAACGCTGTCGTGTGCATCCACCATGTACTACTTATTAAGCGAGCATAAAGCGACGACCGGCAAACATCCAGCCAGCGCGGTCGGGAACCAGGTGCCATAGAGGTAATGCAATACACTACAACTCGCACCATGCTATTCACGACCTTATCTAGCAATAATTTAGATTTATAGTGGTTCCCGGTAGCGCGCCGGGAGACGTATCTCTGTGTGCAATTGCAAACGCCATCCTCCGCCATTACAGCAGCCGTTGCCAATGGTTACATCGCATCGGCCGCTGGGAGGCGGGAGGCACTACATGCGTTATACACAGTTCATATTTGACGAGGGATGTTCTACGAATATTTATATAGCATGGACAGTTTCCCAGAATTCCCGGGAGATGCATGAAAATCGATGAAGCTGAATTTGATAGTACGCAGGTGCAAGCTTTTATTTGCTTTAATGGGCGGGCACTTTTACAACAAAGAAAGCACTCAGTTATTTATATACTAAATCGCCTAATGTTTATCAGCAGCCAGTGATTAAGTTATGGATGGTTATAGGACATGATCATGACAAGGTTCCTCTCGCTCGAGCACCAGAGGTGACCTAAAGACCCATCAAAAAAAGATGGACTGTACATACTTACTAGACCACAGGCATAGAGAAAAAAAACACGCCGATCATAGAGAATGATTTGTGTGATCGGGGTTCGAATAACGACAAAGATTTTCAATTCTCATCGTCGGAAACAATATCTTTAATTCCATGGTCATACCATCAACAACCCTAGATTGAAGAATTCCATGTATGCAGTCTCCCCGAGATGGTTCATAAAGGGAAGTTAATTCTGACAACCAACCCTGTTAGGGGTGGGAAATTTAATCCTTAGCCGGGGGTAATAAATCTGAAGAGGACATTGAAATTAATTTTACGCGAGATTTTACTACTTTACTCTGTAATTTTTGGACATGACAACGAATGGCTGACAGAGGGGAATGGAGGAAGAAGACATGTTGTGCCGACCCCACATAAAGTGGGATAAGGGCAGGAAGAAGAATAACGAAGTAATAGTCCGGGAAGAGTTCTTATTTATGTTTGTGATAAAAACTAGAAATTAATATTCTGAATTGTTTGAGGGCTTCGTTGTTCTGCCCACTGATATGCCCTAAATGTGGCTGGTGTACCCAATTTTATTAACAAAGGTACGAACACATTCTGGGCATGTCAGTATCCCGCCAACGTATTATTTATAGATGGCCGCTGTTGTTCGAGCCTTCAATTCGTATAGATATACTATACCTAGCACTATTCGTAACGTGTGACACATTACCTGTCTGGGAAATACCTATAACATCTTTCCGAGATCACCAAACAAAGCTCAATTTAATCATTAAACTTGACTTAGTTATTTAATTCCTTCAAGTCTAGAAATAAGAGCCAGTAACTCGGTCAGAAATCTAAGACACTGGTCCAGTCACTGGGCTCGTATAAACAATGCTTTAGGTACGTTTATGTTGGTAGCCGAGATGATGGCATAAGCCTTCGTTGGTTACCCAACTGCGCTCTCGCCATTACACCGAGTCAAATGAGCCTTGAGCAGACGAGATAAAAATAGGATTGTCACCATGCCCAGATATTTTTTTTCCATTTTGTTAAGGTAGGTAGGACACAAATAATTATTTTATTTCTTGATAAATATTATTAGTATTGGGTACTGCATAATATTACTAGCAGCCCATACTACCCCATTGTTGGGCAAAGGCCTAAGAGACCTGATGATGATGTTCACGCGTTAAACACCAACTCATACCTACCAAAGTGTGAGCACTTTGTCTAGTTTTACCGAAATCTATAAACTATGAACCTAACATAAATATTAGGTACCTACTTTATGTTAATAAGAAGTAATTTTAGTTAATCGAAGTAAAAAGTCTAAATACGATATACTTAACCGTAAAAGCTTTTCACGACGGGACAACCCTGATCCCTGCGCGCCGTGTCCCAGGAAGAATCGACGCTATAAACGTGATTGAATATTTTCTTGCGCACATTACTTACACTGCTGCCATTTTCCGCTGAACCCAGCTTTATAGAGCCCTGCCCGGCTATAGAAATAACTGGCATAGGAAGTAAGTTTCTGAGGTCGTTTGCTTCGCTTTCGTAATATTACATGGATTTGGCGTAGCAGTCTCGTAGCAGGTGCTACGCAGATTATCATAGTAAAGCTCTGTAGTTGTTACACGTAGCGGCATATTAGAATACCTTTCTTAGTTTATTGCTTTGAAAGGGATCATGGACCTAACCTTAGTGACTGTGAAAACCAATAACTCGAGTCAAATTTCCTGAAATTAATCAAAATCATTTCAAACAAACAATTTAATTGTTTCACGATCCAATTTTAAAACAAACATTTCAAAAGGTATTAAAAATATAAGCACACCTGCCGTTCTTTGTTTCAAAGACGGCCATAATCCCCTGGCTGAGTGCCAAACTTTGCACAAATGATCGCAATCTGTTGAGCGGAACGAATGGACGAAATAAAACAGATAAAATATTTCCATGCACAAAGAAAACGATTACAGCAAAAGGGTTGTTCTATAATAATGAGGGAAATTTACCCCTTGGCGATGTTAGCGTTATCTACTCCACCCCGGGAGCGGTATAAATCTACCCCTGGGATTATGCGAGGTGGTGTGTGATGACAATGGAAGCTTCTCGAAGTTTTCAGCTAGTTTACGAGAAAGTAGGATTAGAGACTAAGCTGCTTCAGGCTCAGCTGAGTAAGGCAGTTTAAGTCTGATCTCCTGAGTTGCAGAGCGCTTGACAGAATAGCTAAGAACCTGGCAAACTACGCTCATGGTGCAGCTTACTTGATGACTTAGGCAAGACACATCCGCTTCTATTCTTCATCTTATCGTGCCACTGGTTTTGTCTAAGTACTCGTAGTGTGGTGCAAAGATTTTAAGCGCGCCTCAGTGAGGCTCTTTTCGTGCACTTGACACATATTTTAGAGCTATTTAGATTCTACTACATTCTACGCTTCTATTTTATAGCTAGTTCAAAGTGACAATAAGTGATAAGTAATAAGAAGTGATCATCGATCACTGGTCGGTCAAACGACTTATTAATTGAAAGACTTGTTTTAGCTACGGCTATGCAATTATATATTTTTGATAATCACTTGTCGAAAATTCTCAACGGTCACTGCCCGTTGAGAATTTTCGCACTCCGCTGTTATTTTCTAAAAAAAAAGGTATTTAAATGTTAATTCGTTTTGTTACTTTATTTCTTTCTTAAGCGAAATGTCATAAATATTTTAATAGCACGTAGCTCATATTAACACAGTAAAGCTCTCGGAAACTCAAATAAGTTAGTGAAACAGTTGAAAGGCAGCAAAGCAGTGAGCTTCGCCCGTCAACTTAACGATGTCAACAATGCCAGTCGAGTTGTGGTGATATTAATAGAAAAAACACTAAATTATTCGCCAGTAGACCAATGCAGAAACTGCTTATATATCCCAATATAATCAATGAACAGAGATAAACCAAATATTACTACCAGTTGGTACGGTAAGAAAAAATAAAGGACAATGGGCAAAAATGTATCGAGTTTGGGCCAACTAATAAAAAGAGTATTATCAAAACAGCGTAAAGCAGCAACATCTGAAGAGATGTCTATTATTAATGGGAAAAGACCTATTTATGTTTTAATTAAAATCTACTGTCTGGAATAAAACTACTCGGGTATCGGGGTAGCATAGAATGTAGCAGTTTTTTTATTACGCTAGCGAAAACCCCGCCAGAAGCTAGTAGGCAATAACAAAAGAAATAGAGGTCAGATGCGCGAGGCAATCCCGCCGGTCGCGTTCATCATCGCGTATCTCAGACGCCCTTTGCCACAGAATAAACTCAGGAGGGGGGAGGAGGGTTGGTTGGCGGGTACCGTCAGCAATAGAAGTTGATAACTTCTGATGAAACGGTATTCGAGAATAGTGGAAACATGTACGACGCCCGTTCGACTTGAAGTCGAAATAACGATGCAAGGATTAGTGCTTGTTGTATAGGCACATTATTGGGTTCTCAAACTCGAATGTAATCAATGTCGCTGACTGTACTCCTTTCCAAAGGTGGGGTTGCATAACCACGGTGACAAAACTAAGATGTGGGTTATCGAGTAAAACTATTATTTTGAAAGACCAACCTAATACGAAGCGTAGATCCCTAAAATGTGGGGCAGGGCAACCCTCTCCATATCATAGATTATACAATAGTCGGTACCCTACGGCCACAGTATATAATTCAGTTGCTCTCCAAGCCGGCTCCCGCTATAAATCACCAATAAGATTCATGGCCCCTTATTGCGTCAACTGGCGACGTTTTACGGCCTTTTTTCACAGCCGCAGATGAAAGCTTTTATGGATGGCGAAAATTAGGAAAAATTGGGTGAATGTCTCAGACGTGTGATAGCCCTGGTTGTTTTATACCGTTCATACATCACATACCTACGAGCATATACACAAGTAAATTAAGATTAACCTATGATGGTGATAATATATTCTGTGAGTAGGTTGAATACCTATACGCACTCTACTATTCTTTAGTATTGAGTGTAAGATACCTTATAGCCCCTTCCCAGCGGTGTGTTATATCGCGCACGGAGGCGGATCAGCTCGCACGCCCACCATGGGAACGGTCTCGTGCGCCGAGGTGCGCAAATAAAGAATAAAGATCTGCAGAACCACGCACCGTAGGAAGGCAGCATAAGAGGTACTTTTACAAAAAGAAATACCTATGAAGTTTGCTGTTTTACATGAACGCTAATAAAAATGTTGCTCATATAGTTTATTGCAGTCTTTTCAATAAAATAGCTGAAGACTCAAGATGAAATCCCATTAGTCAATGAACCACTCAAGGATGGTGCCAGTTGGTTGTACAAATCAGAAAGCACGAGCACGAACAGGGGCCAGTTTCAAAGTAAAGTGGGGCGGCAGTCCCATAGCCCGGCTGCCAACACGCCGGCAAACCCGGCAAAACCGGATCCGGTAAACTTGCCCCGTTCAAAGAACGAGGGCGCAAACTTTTCCTCCTTAATTAACTGTTTACATTGCCAGTTCAAATAGTCCTTCCAGGTATGCAAGGTATTTAATTTGGCGAAGAACCTCGCGAATTTTAAACAGCAGAAAAGATATACGTATGATAAATGCTTATTAATATTTCCCAGGTATTTCAGTCCTTTTGTCTCAACGGGCAATAAAGAGGTAGACGGCTGAAAATGTGCTGCATTTATAAAGGTTTTGTACAAGCACAGACGCCAGCATAGCGTAGCGCTTGCTTTATTTTCCCCGACGTTCCTTTGCGAGCGCTGTTATTGCTCGCAGCTAAGACTAACAAGGTTTTTCATTATTTCACTTTAATACCACTTTGAGGCGTTGTGAACGGCCTTTGTTTGAGAGTCATTACTTTGCATAGAATAAAGCAGTTTTCTTTTAGAATTTGCATCACAGTTGGGCGCTAAATGAACCCCTCTCATAACAGTGAAAGTTACCTTTTTTTATCGAACATGACTTGCCATTTTTTTACCGACTTCAAATGAAAAAAGAAGAGGTTCTCAATTCGGTTTTTTTAAATATTTATTTTCTATTTAAATGTTTTTTATCGCATAACTGCATCATTTATGAGCCAATTTGAAGAATATTTGAAAGGTAATACTGAAAGGTGTACAATTTCATCAAAATCAATTTAGCAGTTTGATCATGAAGTCGGTTACTCAACGGTTATTTTATTATCAAACATCATCGTATGCTTGCTTAATGGATAGGGTGATATTTAGTCATTCAAACACTAATTTTATGAAAAGGCTGGTGAATGAAATCAAAGGGTAGTAACCCTTTGATTCATTAGCCAATTCACTTTTAGTGCTTCTTCTTTTTCTTCTTATCGTGCTACTGGTTCTTCCTAACCAAGTGTGGTGAAAGGATTTTAAGTGCACCTCAAAGAGGTCCTAACTACTTTTGTTCTATAGGACAAATAGCACAGTTTTCGTTTCAACAGTTCTACCATTGAATTAAAAGGACAAAAATAGTTTTAACAGTTCTATGGCTATACATTTCTATAGAACTAATGGAATTGACCAAGTTCTAAAAGTACTATAGAACTAATGGGCCAGTTTTCGTTTTATTAGTTCTACCATGGAACTAAAAGGATGAAAAAGTATTAAAAGTTCTATGACGTCAGTCCTATAGAACAAATGGGAGTTACCGCTCCTACTTTTAGTACTCGATGATTGACATGATCGTTATCATCATTATGATTGAAAATCTAAATGGACACTGATATTACTTTTATTATCATCTCGGCTACTCCTTAAGTTAACAAGATGCAAGTACTTAGGCAACGCTTTTAACCGAAATGTTTGATTTTCTAAAAGTTATATCTATTATCTTTAAGTGCCTAGCTTAAGAATTTCTAACTTGAAAAGCTGAAGAAAACCGATCCCAATTTCCATATAAACACGTCTGAAAATAATGTCTCTGTGCCACAGGAGCAGATGAGCGCAAGCTGTAATGGCGTCACGCGGTCTGGCGATACCAAGATGGCGGCCAACACCCTCGTTATTTGCAGGCCCTCGTATTCTACTTCGCATCAACTTTTACTCACGTACTACGGAAAATATATAATTTTACTACTACTGCATTGTTTTGCTACACTAAAATTTTAGCCAATTGTTTAAAAAATTGAAGCAAGCATCTACCAAAGTAGTTTCGTACAGCTTTAAGTAAGCTTCAAGTCATTTTTTTTTGCTTTCTGAGAAGCAGTATCTGCATCTTCAAAGTATCCATGCAAAGTGAAGGTGAGTCTACCGTAGTAACATAATACCATTAATAAGCCTCTTACCCTATCCGTCTCAGTCAACATCGGTGGGCTACGGATGCGGGATGGGCCAGGGGTGGCGGGAGCGTTGCCATGGCGACACTCCCCCGGACGGACCCGAATTTTATCGATTCGGATACAGACAGCAGCCGTGCTCTCGCCCACACTAACACGATAGCGGCGTGTTTGCAGAATATAGAGGTTTATAAGGGCTTTGGCGTTCCGGAATACGTTGCCTGTTTAAATAGCCATCAAACTGGTGCTCTAAGAGTAAACTCAATCCTGTGTGGATTGCTAGCAGAATGTTTGTTGGATTAGAAAATGCCTTTGGAAACTGAGCCGGTACATTTGAATAACCTGAGTCTTTTATGCAACTAGCTGATGGAATATGGCCCACCTGATGTTATGTGGTAACCGTCGCCTATAACAAAGCATTGCCTCGTAGGTCATGCACGTCAGAATCGTGCCCAGCGATGCACTGCCCTACGATACACTGCTCCATCAAATTGAGGCATACAGATGTTCAGCCTCACGTGCCAATAATTTCATCGGCACCCACACCCTTCAAACTGAAACACAGCAATGCTGCTTCCCAGAAATAGGCTTGCTGGTAATACTTCCCCGGACGAGCAACACACAAAGAGCTCTACTACTACTAAGTATTCTTATAGTGTCACTAGATTTAGAACCAGGTGGGGAAAGGGCGCCTCAGAAAGACTCCTTTTTTGCACTATTACCTAAGTTAATTAAGTTCACTTTGGGGGCGATAAATCGATCTAACTAAATCATTTTTAGAAATTATCGTCTTATTCGTGTTTTGAACAATCAAACATAAAATGGAAAATATGACTTTTCCTGACATATATTGGCGATTGTGAGCAACTAACTGCTGTAACGACACAATTACATTAAAGCTATTCCATGTAGATGGCGTTATTAATTAACACTTAGCCAGTATAACTATGACTGTTCCTGACATCTATTGGCGAATAATAATACTTTTTTTAATTGTGATTTTTTATTTTAAATAACCATTTCACATTTTATATTATTATGTCGGTAAGTTCGAAAAATATTATTCATATTTCACTCCTTTCATCAGTAACACGTATATAAATAGAATTTCTAAAAATACAATTTACCGGTCATACCAGCTCGTTACTTAAATTATGTCTTTGCAAAATATTATCAAGCCACATAGTAGTCCCCAATCCCCACAAATCCCAACTTTTTTTCTATGTCACCACTTACGTTGGTCGCTAGATCATGCGCATTAAGCCCTCCTTTTGTACTCTTTGTGTATTTTTATACCATAAAGAACAAATAAATAAATCCCATCTTCCAATGCGAAACACTTGCAAAGTTCAATAATCCCAACCACCCCCAAACAATGATCAGGAATGGAAGCAATAGTTACCTACTCCCAAACGTAAACAGAACATTGGAAGCGATTTTTGAATAGGGATAAAGAGAGCAGGGGTCGAGATATGAAGAACGCACCCTTATAGAGAAAATAATCTATAGATCGCGCATTGATATCGGTTTTCTAGCGACGCGCGACGTTTTAGTTATAGACTGCATGTGGTGGGTTACACAAGTTTAGTTGCTAGAGTTAGGTAATTAAATGACTAACTTTAACCTCCCACAACTTTTAAGGAATACGTATTTAGAGAGATACTATAAAAATAACCAGGTCCCCAGATTCGCCCCCTCCCAGGTAACCGACTTCATGGACGGACGGTACATGGCCATCAACCCTCTGGTAGTTTCCAGAATTTATTGGCAAAATGCGTGTCAGGTTAGAACTAAGCCGACTTGACGGCAGGACGGCCGATCTATATTTTTCGTGTGTTCATCTAGTGAATAAACACAACCCTCTCTTCTTTTGGCATTCGGGTAAAAATAAGTTTCATTCGATTGTTAAAATCAATAAGTTGCAGAAAGTATAACGTCGACCAGCCAGTTTGGCCTTTTCTCTCGCTACCGCTCAGAAGTCAATCTCGATATTTTCATCATCATCATCATCATCAACAGCCCGACTTCACTCACTGCTGGGTATAGGCCTCTCTCTGTATTATTTATTTATTTATTTAAACAAAATGCTGTTTGGGCTTACAGCTCGTGCCAAAGCGCCCAAATGCTAAGAACATCTCATCAGACATAATAATTACAAACTTAAACAATATACTTAGCTTAAATTAAAATTAAGAATATAAAAATTATAGATGTGAATACTAAAAATTACAGTCAAATTATCTCAAAATTACAAATACAATAGGCATGAAGACAGTAATCAAGTTTCGCCAAAATATTTATCTGATCTAATGCAAAAGGATTCAAAGATTTTGAAAAATGATTTTATTCTCTTAAAAATGTCGAGATTAATAATTTATTTGTTAAAATAAATCTACAAAATACAAAAATCCGCCATGATGGCTTAAACACCGGTCAGAGCGAATTACGTCACGTCTACGTAAACGTCATTCCGATTTAGTACAAAAGCACCAATGTTTACTGTTGATATACAGTGCCGTGACGTAATAACAGACGCCATGACACCAGCGAGCGTTTTGTCGTGAATTTGAAAATTTAAATTTTAATGTACTTTTATTGCACAAAAACCTTAATTTTCTACAGAAATATGATATATTTTAGACATAATAGATACTTCTGAATATGATAGAAGAGATTTTGAAAATTAGTCGTCATGCCTATTAAATAAATTACTAATTAGATACAAAATACAAGCAATAACCAATAAAGATAATAATTAATGTCAAAATATAAAACTTAAAAAGATATGCAGCCATGTCAAAAACTAGTTCAATTATGTTAAATTAAAAAATAATGTCATTAGATTGCACAATTTAGAAGCACTGTCAAAAAATAAGTCGGCATCAGTCTCAAGAACAAAATATTAAGCGCAGCAAGCGCTCTCGAGGTCGGTGCGCTGCGCTGGCTCCGGCAACCGTCCGCACCCCGGCCAGCGGAGCGAACAGTGCACGGCGGCGTCGCGGCCCTTCCGCGCCTTCCATGCCAAGCATGTGCCGCCGTGGCACTGCTAACCCCATCTGCTGTAGTGTTACCGGATCGTTCACCTTTCCGCACAACATCATATAGTAATGTTGCATTAAAAGCAATCCTCGTCTCAACCGAAGTGTATTTAACCCAACCATACCAGAAACAAACAGGGATGGAAAAAGGCATGGATAATACCCATACAACCTCCTATAAACATACCGGGCGAACTTTCGCTGCACTCTTTCAAGCAGCACAATGTATTTGTCTTCGTGGGGATCCCAGACAACAGCACCAAACTCTAAACGACTGCGAATATACGCTTTGTAGAGCATAAGTGCGACACGCGTGTCCGGAAAATCCCACGTGACTCTCATTACAAAGCCCAGTGTTTTGGAAGCTTGCTTACAAATTGTCGAGATATGGGCGTTGAAGTCAAGTCTGGGATCCATAGTCAAGCCCAGGTCTCTGATAGTATCAACGCGCTCTAAGTGGTGAGCCGGCCATGCAATAGGAGTGTGTAATCTGATGGCGTCGACGGGAGAAAGTGATTGTCTTACACTTCGAGATGTTAAAGTAGAGACGATTAGCTGCGCTCCACTCCACCACTCGATCAATATCTTGCTGATGTCTCAAACAGTCACTTGCTACTACTTGTATGTGCCACTGTTGCCGGTCTTGTGCCAATCTCATCCAGGTCTTGCCTGCGATGTTAACCACATCGATATTTTACTTTCTTTTATTTTGTAAGGTACTTTTTAGGGGTTCCGTAGCCAAATGGCAAAAACGGAACCCTTATAGATTCGTCATGTCTGCCTGTCTGTCTGTCCGTCCGTATGTCACAGCCATTTTTCTTCGAAACCGTAAGAGCTAGACTGATGAAACTTGGCGAGTAGATGTATTCTATGAACCGCATTAAGGTTTTTACACAAAAATATAAAAAAACTATAAATTTTGGGGGTCCCCATACTTTAAACTGAAATCCAAAAATAGTTTTTTCATCGAACCCATAAGTGTATCTATGAATTCTATGAATAGGTCTTTAAAAATGATGTTGAGGTTTCAAATATCGTTTTTTTCTAAACTGAATAGTATGCGCGAGAGAAACTTCCAAAGTGGAAAAAAGTTGGTCCCCCCCCTCTAACTTCTAAAATAAGAGAATGATAAAACTAAAAAAAAGATATGTTGTACATTACTATGCAAACTTTCAACGATATTTGGTTTGAACGAGATCTAGCTAGTAGTTTTTTTTTTATACGTCATAAATCGTAAACCGCAATTTACCTTTCGACGAACTACAAGAACCTTTATATTATGTTATTTGATGCTACGGAACCCTTCATGGGCGAGTCCGACTCGCACTTGGCTGCTTTTTTTACTTTGTAAGGTTATTTATTAGGTTATTTATTCATTTAATTTGTTAGGTTATTATTTAAGCATCTCGATGGGAGCAAATTCAAATTGTGGAACATATTAAGTGCTCTGCCGTTGGTAGAGATTACGATTGCCGCGAAAAAATAACAGTTTAGGCGAATTGGCAAACGCCGATATAAAAGAAAACCTTTTCCTAATTGTGAAAGAAACATTCAAAGCGCGAATGTTGTTAGATGTTATGAAGGATTATACAGAATATTACGCAGAACGCGTATGATTACGGTTTGAGGGTTTAGGATAGTTGTGGTTAGGAAAGTTGATTGGTTAAGACGATTTTAATCAGATTACACACAAGATGCTCGCGATTTTCTATAAACAAAAGAGGTCTTTCATTCGTCTCCTGATCTGATATTCTCATGAGAGACTGAGAGGTTGGGTACCGAATGAAAGACATTTAATCTATGTACCTACCTACCTACTAAAGCTGTGTCTGTTGTATTGCTTTTACATTCTAACATAGTCTATGATAGCCTGTAAGTTAACTAACACAAATGGACCACAAAGTTGTCTGAGACCAATAAATAACTTCAGTAATTTTATATCTTTAAAATGTGTGAGCGAGAATTACATAGACAGTGGCCTTAATCGCAATGTTAATTAACTATTGGGTATGTAGGGGAAAAGCAGGCACCTTTGAAAAAACGAGTTAACAAAGTAGGTTTGCAAAAAATATGTTCAAAGCATCCAATAAAAGTAAAAATAAAAGCTTGAATAATTAATATAAGTAATTATGTTTTTTTTAACCATTTCAAGTATTTTTTACAATTGATTAATTTTGTTTAACCGCAATCTCACATTCATTTTTAGTCAAACATTTATTTTCAAAGATTGATTCTTATCAGCAACAGTATCCATTCGTTCATTCAGTAATACAGAATGTAATTTTTTTTAATCATTCGGTTCCATTTCCGTCAAAAGTATAAGATTTTTGAAAAAAATAATTATTCAGTTATTGTTTTCTTACAAATTGAGGGCATGACTCTTTTCACGACTTATGCCTAACAATCGTGGTTTCAGACTTGGCCATCACCACCCTTCTCAAAAAACCACCCTGTATAAAATAAACACTTTTTTGTTTACATTCATTAATTCAAAGGTGGCCCAGGCAGGTTCAAAGCTGGCCTTAGTAAAGGGCAGCTTTTAACATTTGAGCTGTTTACTGAAATACTAATTGTGACGAACAATTTGATTACAATTTTATAGGTATATCTATTCAAATAATATCTAACTACAGTAGTATTTTAAAAATAAAACAATAATAATGGCTATTTTACAGCAAGCTCATGGAAAGTGTTCAAAGATGCCTTCTTTTCCCCTAATCTTTTTTTTTTTACTTAATCCTGATGATACCTACTGCGCCGGCGCGAGCACATAACATAAGCGACACAACAAAGAACAAATAAAATTATTGCTTGCTGTGTAATAGGCAGAGGGTAAATACCTACTGTGTTGTTAATAAAAAACCCGTAGTTAATTAATTTTCATAATTTTGATTAGTGCTTCAACCAAAACTCCAATACACGTACCTTATTCAATGGTTCAAGTGCGGGAACTGTAGCCAGGCAAGCATAATTATTTCCAATCACTGTCGTACACTTTCCAATAGCTATTCAAATAATGTGGAAAAGTAATTATTGATCGTTCCTGAGAGAAATAATAAACTAACTTTTTTGTTTACGTTTTTGACGGACTTGCTTCATCGCGTCATCCACAGAGCCTATAATTTTATTCACGCATGTCAGTGTCGTCCAGCTGACAGCTCACTTGGTTCATTCAATCCACAGACTCAAAAGCTAAAGACGAACGACGCGAACGACAGACAGAGTGAGGTTACGGCGCGGCGCGGCGGGCCGGGCGCTCCGCTCGCTCCCCCACACCCCTCTCGTCTCTCGTAGAGAGTATTATATTCCTTGCCCCACACGCTCCCCAAGTGTGACCTTTGTCGTCTTACATACAGATTAGGTCTACCTACATAATCTAAGGATTTGTCTGCCAGAGATCTATTAGTTTACCATCTCGGAGTCGCTTTGACATAGGACATTATATTCATAATCATCGCAATAGGATAAATTAGGGAGTTCGTTTACATTATATAGACAAGTACCGAGACGACGACGGTAGATGTAAACCGCTAGTGGTATTATGAGATGAGGTCTCTACTTTAACGGGAGGCGATAATACATCCCGCTAATAAGATGCCAGTTAAGCCATTTGCACACTGGAGCAACATAAAAATTACGCTCCAGGCAAGCGAGCAGAGTGCCAGAAAATGTTTTTTTTTTAATATACCCTCAAAGGGGCTGTCCCGTCGGACAAATTAACCATCGCTAGTTACTAACAAGTTATGTGACGTGACACATAATACATGTAGGTATGTCATTGGCCTTACAATTCCACAGTGAAAAAAAGTGGATTCGATAGAGCAGGGTGTACTGGTCGTACATTATCGGGACCCACTTTAGCTTCTTGCATGCACCGTGAAACCACAGAAAAGCAAAATCGCTTTTTGCGTGAAACATAATAGTAGATCCTCTGTCTATATACGCCTATTATTAAGTATTTCAAAAGAATGACACCTAGGTACTGCACGCCGCTATCATTCAATCATCAAAAATGGATAGGTGGCCACACGGTGGCCTAATTTATTCTAAACAAAAGAATACGTACAGTCGGAAAAAAAAGTACCTACTTACGGTTTTTGAAAAATCCCAGTTTTTAAATCTGTAAAGATAAGAGTAAGTCTAAAGAGAATTTAATCACTAAAATTGACAATCTGCTTCTGATGCTGACTGTACTACCAACGGACTAAATTCCCAAAAAAAAACACTGACTGATTAACACAGCATCCTTGAAAATATCTCGCTAAAAGAAAAAAGGGCATAGGGGTCAAAATGGCGAAACATTCTCAGTAAGGTAAGGTGGGGGCAGGGGGCCACCCTACATGCCAGCCCGTCTCCAACCAGAGTGTCCATAATTTATGCTTTCGAGCGGACCACGAAAAATAAATGAGCACGAGTACCAAGAGGAAGTAGGAAGCAACTTACGTGGGCGAGTACCTACTTTATGCGAAGTTTAAGTGCTCTCTATTTTGTGGTTGGACAAATAAATCGTATTTCTACCCTCTCCGAGTAACGTTTCGTCAGGAGTGAATATTTCAGTCTCTACTTTAGACTCGTCAAAAACAAGGACGGCTATATTTTGATCTTATGGATAAGGGTGGATAGATATACTACTCTTTTTACTTCTTGTCGTATCTCTAGGCCTTTCAAACCAGTGCGGTGAAAGGATTTTCTAGTATACCTCAGAGAGGCCCCTTGCCTTGACACTATATTTTACACAAGTATCATCATCAACCTATATCAATCCACTGCTGGACTGATATATAGGTTGTCAGCCACTAAGCCTTGTCTTCGGCTCTTCTCCTCCAGTGCTTGCCAGCTACATTTCGCAGATCGTCGCTCCTCCTTGCCGGAGTGCATACACAAGCTTGAATCATTGGAATATTTAGCCTTATCACTGAAAACGATTTCTTCCAACTTCCAAGCAACCTTATGATGGAAAGTAGTCGAACAGAGCAGTAACCAAAGGCGGTGCACGAAGTGTTATTTACCTACCCCTATTTTCGTGAACAACATGAAATTGAGAAAAATTATAGTCACCCTGTAAAAAATAAAACAGCGATGTTATGTAGGCAGGTACATCGACGTACATACGTTCGGTAAAACAATGATATTAATTTGCAATTCCGAGCTTGCATCCCCATTCGTCGCTAGACTGTGAAACAAACTAATTGTCTTCCATTCGCCAGGTTGGTTCCGTAATGTATATTGCGACAGGTTTACAACAACCGTACCGTGTTGTTTTAATTATGCTAGACTTAAAAAAGTGATTTTTTAAGTGTTGGATTTATTTATGTATTATTCAACTTACAGTTGTGTATCACTAAATAGTGCATACTAAACTTTAGAAAACGTAGTTATACGTTGCATTTCTTGCTATGCGTTTTTCCGAAAAGCATTACAGTCAAGCACAACATCTTTTTCTTTTTCAGTACATAATTCACTACTTTTTTTTAATTTATCTTTTTACTATGTATCTTCGTCTTCCTGCCCTTATCCCACTTTATGTGGTCGGCACTGCCTTCTGCGCCGTAGGTCGCGGGTTTAACCTCACCGAGAACAAATATTTGTGTGGTGAACACAGATGTTTGTTCTGTCTGGGTGTTATAGGTCCTATTGTATTATAATTAAATTGTATCAGCTATCTGGTCCCATCATACAAGTTCTGCTTCGTTTGGGGCTTGTAAGTGCTGTGTCCACATTATTTATATTAATATTTATTTATCTCTCATTCACTTCTCTCTACCTCTGCTCACACAATTTACTGTAGGTAATAAATGAAAAATTATATGATACAAAAATCAAATGTAATATTCAAAAATTTCAACATTGGTGGTATTAACCTAAAATACAAATAAGTACCATAAAGCTAGTAAAGCCAACATTTCAGGCACATTAATCACGATATTAATTACTTAAATAAACAAATTGCGAACATTTGCAATTAATACAAACTAGTTAAAAACTCCTTTTGATTTGGAATTTTACTGACAACGCAATTCACGCAACGCTTGCTTCAGAAACTTGCCTAGATTTGAAAACTCTTGATCGACAAACGCGTTGAACCAAATTCTGTTATCCGCATCTTTTTCCGCAGCCGGCGATAGTGGCACGTAAGTATACGTTGCAAATGCCAGATGGTTCCGTATACTGAGCTTTGAATCCACGTCGGGGATCAAAGCCGTGATTGTGGAGACAAGTTTCTGGTCCAATTTTTCGAACACGAGGCCGTTTTTGCGTCCGCTCAGTACCTCCTCGCTGTACAAGCAGTTTACTATGTCAGCCATGTAGTAGCTTAGTGTGAGGATCTGCTGTTTGTTTTTTTCCTTGCTCGCTGATATGATTTTCTTGTACCTGGGGAAGAAATATTGTTGGTATAGATAATTATGCTACGTAGTATGTACTTGAGATATGTAGAAAATTATTTGGATGAAGAAAATTAGTTGGACGGAAAAAGTAACGAACAAAAGCTTCTTAGCAAGTAAAGGAGAAGAGAGTTATACTTAAAACGATACAAAATCTAAGAGGAAAAATGTTTGGACATCTTCTACGAAATGACAGCTACATAAAGAACATCATTGAAGGGAAGGGAAAGGGAATTGTTGAAGGGAAACGGGGAAGAAGAAGGCCAAGAATAAGTTACATGAGCCAGATAAAAGAAAAAGTCTGTGTCATTCGTATAAGGAAGCCAAGGAGGGCCGCATTCGAAAGACTTAATTGGAGGAAACTGCATCAAAACCCCGTCCCCGACAAGAGCTAAGCTCTTAAATTTAAGAAGAAAAGTATGTGCTTATTCAAAATACAAGATCATAAAACGGAGAAATTGTGCTCATTTGAACTACAGGGGAAACCTACTAGCGATGAATAAGGTAGATGCACAGCTTTAAGCTGTGGTGCTAATGGTGCCATCAGTTCGTACAAAGGTTCAGTGAAAAATCACGAAAGGACAAGAATAGAAACGAAAGAAGAAATCCATGATCTCGGCCTACCCCCATGGGAATGAGGCGTGGTTGTATGTATGTATAAAATAGTGTTAAAATAAATTATAGTTTAAAAAACTAAAAAAAACACGCTTTTATAACTAATTGAACTAAAAAGTTAAAAATAAAACTGTAATAATCAATTGAAAAATTTATATAAGTAAGGGATAAAGACAGTAAGAAGAAGTATAAAAATAGTGTTGAAAACCATGATAGTTTCAATAGTCATACAGTATCATGAGTGCCGCCATGGTGTCGATGATCCCAGCTGATGGCGACAGCAGTAGCAGCGCTAGTGTGAGCGGGCGCGGCAATGCCCCTATGTCAGCGCCGCACTGTAGCTCGGCCATCGCGCGTCGCTCGGCAGACCACACGCATGAGTATAGGACACGGAGCTCGTCTGAAACAACATTCAAGTTATGAAAAAATTGTTTGTCTGTAAAGTCGGATTACTGACGATAGTTGAACATGACAACGTCATACAGCTGTCCACGCGAACGCATCGCTCACTCAAGTAGGAGAGAGACAGATGTCGAACGCTGCCGAACGCGGAGACCGATTGTGCCTCTTTGTCGCTCGTTCCGCGCTCTCGCTTGCACTTCAAGCCTTAAATGGAACTCCTCAGAGCGAGGTAACGCTGCATGACGTCATGTTTTTTCGTGCGTGCAGCCGGCTCCATCGAATTATAAGACGTTGTCACGTCAAAACATTTTATTGTACACAAACACAAATAAAGTTTCATTCTGCATGAACAAAACCACAGACGAAAACAACAAACGACAAAGGCTATATTGCTTCACATCAGGATTTTAAGTGCTCCTCAGAAGAGGCTGTTTTCTTGTACTCGACACACGTTTTTAGAACTTTTTTAGGTTCTGGGACATGCCGATTTCCCCACGATGTTTTCCTTCACCGTTTAAAAGCGGTGGTAAGTGCTTAGTAGTTATGATCCTTACCCGGGTTGACCTGTAGCTCCTTATTGCAGTGGTCGCTAATTCTGGCTGCGATGTCAGGTAGAACTAGTTGGTAGTTTGTCTGAGACGGCACTATGTTTAAGAAGTGGTAACGGGTCTTGGTGCTCGCGTATACCTGTCAAAAGAATTGTATCTTCATTATTAATTCGTATTTATTTTTCTCATTTTGAGCAAAAATGACAAATAATTGTTTAATTTTGTATTAAAAATGTTTGGTCTTATAAATTCATGGTCTTCCTTTTATTTCTGACACTATATTATTAGCAAAATAATTCTTATGATGTAGCCTTTCGATCGGTATGATAAAGCTACAAGGGTGATTATTTTTCTCGTGTAACAGGTTCGATTCACGGTTCAACCATGTAATTATTTAAATATCTATGAATGTAGTATAAATTAATTGTTGTTTAAATTCATGTAATCTACAATATTTAAGGTACTTTCTGTTCATGTTGCATATCCGTGGGACGCTCTGTATAGTAAGTACATAGATATCGTTGGTTATACAACGTGTATCAAAATATGTGTACTATCCTGAAGGGGGGTGAATTTCCACCCCCCGGGGAACAACTTTTGTTCAACGACTTTTCGAACTTCGATTGGTATCTCTGAAAAAAACTGCAACGAAGTTTCAACATGAACAGCTGACTTTATACAAAGTGACAACCCTAAACTCAGCTACAGAGGTAGTAGGTAGTAGTAGTAGACCTACAGAGGTAGTAGGTCAAGGGGTCAAGGGGTTACAAGGATAGGGTTGTCAATTTATTTAGGCATTATGAAATTAAATATTTTTGTATGGGAAACTGAAAATAGGAATTTTTAATTATTTCCCCCCCCACAACTGATCACCATTGTGGTCTGAAACCCCCCACCTTCGCATAGTACACATATTTAGATACACCTTGTATAATAATTCGTTTTTTTTTTCTTGTCGCTGTTTAGCGATAAGACCGCCCATTGTATAAGGCTCGCTTCTCCCCCATACCCATAAATTACGGAATGAGCTACCGCCAGAAGTCTTTCCCCTCAGCTATAACATGAATAGGTTCAAGAAAAATGTAAACAAGTAGGTAGTTATTGGGCGTTCTAATACTCAAAACTCGTTTCACTCGTGTTGAGTAACACCCAATAACATCATAATATTGCAGCTCTTTTGTGATGAAAGAACGTTAGCCTAGGTGCAAAAGGTCGTACCCGATTGATTGATTGGACTAAAAATCACAAATTCGTGCGTGTTTTGACGGACGCATATTGTTGAGGAGCGGTGGGTTGCATACGAACGAAACTCTCAAAAGCATTGGGTCAGGGTGCGAGTTTTGTGTGTTTGAACGCTCAATAGGGTACGAATATTATGTTATTGAGAGTTTGAAACTCGCTAACGCTCGTGTTGTGTATTTGAACTCTCAATAACTTACTACTTAAACAAGTTCCTTCAGGGTAGGCAACGCAACGGCAGCACCCCTGGTGTTGTTGGTGTCTATGGGCGACGGTGACCACTCACCATCAGGTGGGCCGTAAGCCCGTTTGTCTATCATTTGCATAAAAAAAAGCAAATAGTTCATAGTTTTTTTTTATGTACTTGTACTTTATAATTTGTTGTGTGCAATAGAGCATTTTCTATCTATCTATCTATCGATGGTAGGAACTCACCAGGTTGGTATACATAGTGGTGAGAGTCCGTAGCAAGGCGCACTGTTCCATCGGCTGTGCACGCCGGTACACGCGCCACAACGACTCCACTATGTACTGAATGTGCTCCGGACAGAATACGCTCACCCATTCTACCAGTTCAAGTATCTGTAACCAATTTTAGTATCTCTTCAGTATCTGTAATTTCATTTCATTTCATTTCCAATGACCACAGCATGAAAACAGAACTTGGCATCTATTGTAGATGATTTATACACCACTATTTTGTAATTACCAGAAAAAAAATGACGATATTGGCTACTGATACTGAACACATCCACGCAAAAAAAAAAACAAGTCATAAAAAAATATTTTTAAATAACCACAATTTTTAGTCAAATATTGAGAAACGATTCAACAAGCAAAAATAATTTCATTCATAAACGCTAAATACCAAGCGGAACCGAACAGCGTAAATTTTTCTCTCTAGTACTACGTAACTAATATGTCCATATTTTTTTGCAGGATTTCTGAAAACTTTAACATTTAATAACTTTGTCATTTTATCGAAACTAAAAATTCTGATTGCACATTCATAATGTTCTACCCCTATTACATTACCCTATTTTTTTTTTGGTAGTTACAAAGTAGTGGTGTATAGCGTCTGGGGCAAGTGGTGATGACACATGCCACTGCTTACGGGACGGTACACTGCCTGGGACAGGATTTTAAATGGCTTGCTGCACCTATACCAACCTGACAGCTTAGTCGGCCTAATCCACAGGAAAGACATGGTCATTACGTGCGGAGCTGACTAAGTCGCGGGTTTCCTCACGATGTTTTCCTTCACCGTTTGAGAACACTAGCATTGTGTACATATTTTTTTCGAGAAAAACTCATTGGTACACCACTGGATTTGAACCCACGACCTTAGGATCGGAAGGCGAGGCCGCTACCACTAGACCACCAGTACTCTCACAGAGCACGAACGGCCACCAATAACCATGGGACAGTGTCGCCAAAATAGATAAACTTGTGCACATTTCTCCATACAAATTCGGTAGATTCATCAGATATGTTTCTATTTAGTTTAATCACACAACGATCATAAGATCGTTTCTGTTCAATAAAAACACTAGGATCGCTTTGAAATGTCTTACAAAAAGAGAAGCCTCTAGAAAAACAGTTGAAATGGGCAATGGCAATAGGCGTTGCCATTATTATAGGCTCGTATAACCAAAAACCGCTAAAAATAGAAGGTTATCGAATTGTTAATCACGAACAGCAAGAAGCGAATTGACGACACTGCAAAGAGCATTGGAAGTCAAAATTGTTCTTCCTTAAAACATTGGAAGTAACCTTTTTTTTCCATGTCCATGACTTCTTTACGCTAAAATTGTAAACAGTAATTGTTTTACCTCAGTGAAATAGTCAGTCTCATTCCACAAAGGGAGGTATTGCGCCAGGAACCTCGTGATGACAGGGATGCCTTGCAACACTGTGCGTTGTAATGTGGCGAGGCGCTGGAGTAAGTCTTGCTTCTCTTCGTAGCTGTGAGGGGACACATCCAAGAAAGCTGTAGAAGGAAATAATGTTATAGGTACTATGAAAAATTTAACTACGTGATAGAATCAGAAATGAGGATATCCGTAGAACAACCAAGGTCACCGACATAGCTCTTAGAATTAGTAAGTTGAAGTGGCAATGGGCAGGTCATATAGCTCGAAGAACCGACAACCGTTGGGGAATAAAGGTTCTCGAATGGCGACCACGAACCGGAATACGAAAAGTAGGGCGCCCACCCACCAGATGGACCGACGACATTTTTAAGATCGCGGGAAGCCGGTGGATGGAAAGAGCTCAGAATCGTTCTTCCTGGAAATGTGTAGGGGAGGCCTGTGTCCAGCAGTGGACTTCTTCAGGCTGATGATGATGATCAAAAAATCCAAATCAAATATTTCTATATACACAACAATCACTTTGAAATGTCTTATAGCAAGGTGAGGGTAGGTGCCAGTTCTACGAGACCAAGCCTAGAAGAAAGCCTACTCCTAGTAAGTTTTGATGAACCCCAATAGGGGTCAGTAGGATGATTGCTTATCTTTTGTTGCAATCAAAACCTAGTGAATCTGTCAGTTTGGAGATTATTTAGAGTTTTGATTGTAATAAAAAACGAATTGAAACAAAACTTATCTTTGACAAGGAACGATTGCAACAAGCTATTTCATGTTTATTACGTGAACACGCTTCCCGTTAATTTTTCAGGATAAAAAGTCCAATTCCGTCTCCTGGTTTTAAGCTACCTCTCCACCAATTTTCAGCCAAATCTGTTCAGCCGTTCTTGGGTTATAAAAGTAGCTTAGGTGCTATTCCAGACTATAATCTCTGTGCCAAATTTCATTCATTCTAAAAAAAAACAATTCTCTCTTCAATTTCTGCAAGATTGTACTCTATCTCCTTTACATAAGACTTACAGCTGTGCAGCAGATGGTGCAGATCATGTGATAAGAACGCCTGTTGCGAATGGGGTAAGACGGCGAGTAGCGTCATGCCAGTCGCGTTGCAAAGCAGAGACCGCAAGCGCGCGGGACGGCTCAACACATGGTGGACACTGTGCTGGAGTAGCGATACTGGGCTGAAATGTAATTTTTAGTTGGCGACTACTGAACCCAAAGTCCCAGTGCATTTACAACATTTCGTTACCAAATGTTGTTTTCGTTTCGCCTACGTGTCTCTGTCATTTACATGGAAAAATAATGAGACAACAACTCTAACCACGTTAAGTATTTTTTCATCCCACCAGCTCTGAAAGTGTGTTTTTGCTGTTTAATATCTGACTGGAAAAGCCGTTTTTATCCGCTAGAGGATAAAGTAAATTTGAATTTAGAATATCGTGTTCAATAAGTTTGTGAATACACAACCTATTTACTTCTACCTCCATGCTGCCGAACTTATCATTACAACCTTTTTTATTTTGTTAAAAACTCGCACTCGTAACCTTCTTGGTGTATTTGTGAATTCAAAACACCATTAAACCTAACCTGCATGGTGCCGAATTTATCATACAACCTTTTTAAATTTATTAATAACTCATACTCGGAACCTTCTTGGTGTGTTACTTTTAGTCGCGCCATGTTCTTTTTTGCATTGGTCATTTCCTCGCTGAGGTGGGATGAAAAGTTACGTGTTGCACTCGAGTGCAAAGATTTTTCACCTTGTGCTCTTTTGATTCCTTCGCCAACGCTTAGGATTCTAACTTTTAAACCACTCGCTACGCTCGTGGTTAAACTTTAGAATCCTGCGCTTGCTCAGTCATCAAAATTGAGCACACGGTTAAAAAGCAGCTTTGCACTCTTGTATAACAAATAACTATTGCTGTCTCATCTTTTCTCCATACAAAAGACAGAGACAAGTAGGCGAAACGAAAACAACATTTGGTAACAAAATGTGGTAGCAAAACTCGGACTTCGGGTACTGTTCAGTTTATTGACCTTTCAGCTCAGTTGGCAGTAGTTCTGCCTTCTGCGCCGTATGTCATGGGTTCGATCCTCACCAAAAACAAATATTTGTGTGGTGAATGCAGGTGTTTGTTCTTTGTCTGGGTGTTATATTGAATTCTAAGGCCCGTATTCTGAAACAGTGCTTAGGTCTGAGTCGAGCCGCAAGCACAGATTTTTGACACTTTTCAATGGAGAACTGTCATAAAATCTATGCTTGAGGCTCGACTCAGACTCAAGCGCTGTTTCGGAATACGGGCCTAAGTATGTATTTACATAAAAAATGTGTATAAGTACTATATCAGCTATCTGGTTCCCATAGTAAAAGCTCAACTATTTTGGGGTTAGATGTAGATTGTGTGCAATATTTATTTATTATATTTATTGTATTAACGTTTATAGGAACGTGCCTAAAGATGCATTGCGTCCATCAACTTGAGGCTTTTGTGTTAGTAATTTCATCAGCAACCACACACTTCAAAGCTAAACACAACGATACTTGGCTGCAGAACGTGTTGGTAGTACATACTTATCCCTACATTAACTTATTTATTACTTGGTTTTGTTAACGGATTCGCCCACGCGGTACCCCGATAAAACATAGCTTCTCTAAAAAAAGTTTCAATACTGACCCATTGATTTTCTAAAACAAAAGTTCTTGTTCATGTATATTTATTTATTTCCTCATACTATTACAAGTCATGAACATTATTCCATGAAGTTTCATCCAAATTGGTCTAGCAGCTACAACATAACAAAAATTTAAAGTTTTGCTCTTGTCATTTGCAGAAATGTTACTTACTCTGAGAAGTCCAGAACAGTCTTTTGTGGTTCTTTGCCATTGCACCGATTTCCAATGTCGTGATATTTTATGTTGGGCACCAATGGGTCTACTTTCTTATTTCTGCTACGGTCCTAAAGAATTACGCCTTATTTTAGAAAACAGTGATACATTTACTTAAGGCCTGCGCACACCTAGGCCGCTGGCGTCGGCGATCAGTGAAACGCTGTCAATTTGACAGCGATATTTGGCAACGTTTCACTGATCGCTACCGCCAGCGATCTAGGTGTGTGCAGGCCTTTATTGTATAGTAAGCAGCAAAAATTGCACATCGGCTAATTTCGGCTTCCTAGGGCGTAGTGTGCATCAGAGCGCTGGTGGCTTAGTAGTAGTGGCCCCGCCTTCCGATCCTAAGGTCGTGGGTTCAAATCCAGTCGATCTAGTGTACCAATGAGTTTTTCTGCCCAAAAAATTATGTACACTATGCCAGTGCTCTCAAACGGTGAAGGAAAACATCGTGAGGAAACCAGCATATTATCGTCGAACCTAAGAAGTTCGAAAATGTGTCAAGTGCACGAAAGGAGCCTCTTTGAAGCGCACTTAAAATCCTTTCACCACACTTGGTTCGAATGAATCAGTGACACGATAAGAAGAAGAACTGTGCGTTAGACAGAGATAGCGCTCTACAAAGCCGAAAAGCCGATGTTCAATATTTATTGCCTACAACCGTATTTTTGTTAAAAAACAGCAAAATTTTCGGAAATGATGCCATGAATCTTCTCGTGTTTTCTTCTGGTGTGAGCACAGAATGAGGTTCTTAGATCTGATACCCTATAGATAAGACACCTCAGATATACAATTCTAATGCAATAAATCATCATCATCATCATCATCATCCACAGCCTAACTTCACCCACTGCTGGGTATAGACCTCCCTTAGTTTGTGGCATCTACCAATAAATACTTACAGAATTTAGCGGGTTCATCCAAAGCAAGTGCGGCCTTTCTCTGCTAAGTCTGTTTCGTTGCTCCTGTAATATATATTAATGGTGTTTACAAAGCATACTTACAATAAAAGTCTCAAAGAAATAGGAGCTAAATAAACATTTTTATAAGGTTATTGTTTACATTTGTTAACTGTAAAATGTTATAACTTTTAGCACAAATACTTCTTTTGACGTGGCCAGTCTCAGTTCATCTGTCTATCACTGTTTTTTACAATCAGTTTTTCATTATCGGGTTCATGGTCAACAAAGAAATCAAGTGTATTTATTCAGCAGGATTGCAAGGATTACTTTGAACCGTCTTAAAGCTAGGTGAATCTAGGTGCCAGTTCCACGCGACCAAGCGTAGAACAGGCAACAAACTACGGCTTGGTTCCTACAGTTTTTTTATATGATCCTTTTACAAATCAAAAATAATCAAAAATAATAGCAGTGAAGTCCCAGTGTCCACTTCACTTAGTGAGACGTATGGACTCACAGAAAAGCAAAAACGCTTTTGCTATTCTGTGTATGGAATAATACAAAAGCAAAAGTTTCAAAGACAGCCCACACTCCGCTTCAAAGTAATAAAAGTAACAGGTACATACCTGATTCTTTTTGAACCTAGCCAGTAATGGCGCATTCAGTTTCTTAAATGCTGTATGTATGGAGATCGCGGGAACATCTTCAGGGACACATTCCGGTTTATAGGACTTGAAGAGGCCTAGCAGTACTTGCAGCTGACGAAACATATTCTGGAAAATAATAATACTAAACATAACTTCTAATTAACTTATGTATTGTATGTACAGTGTTACGTAAAACTACAAGTATGTAAAAATAAAACAAAGAACGGCGTCCTTCCTGATCAAAGGAAGTTTCAATATCATCCAGTCACTGAAATATTCATCCCTAAGTAATAAAAATACAAATCTGTACAATCTATCTATATTTATAAAAGAAAGTCGTGTCAGTTACACTATTTATAACTAGAACGGCGGAACCGATTTGGCAGAAAATTAGTGGGGAGGTAGCTTAGAACCGGGAGAAGGACATAGGATACTTTTTATCCCGAAAAGCTACGGGAACGGGGTGTTACGGGAACGGGCGAGCGAAGCCGCGGGCGGCCACTAGTTTATAATAATGATGATGATAATTTACCTAAGTACCTATAAGTAGGTAGATAAGTACATACCTACTAGGGCATGCTCCCGGGAAGTATCAGTATCGAAAGTACCGGGAATTATCGCTGATTTTGAACTTTTTCAGTACCGGTTCTCCACGAAGGAATTCCCGATACTTTCGATACTTTCGATACTGATGACAATGATCAATTATTGGTGTTTTCTTGTACGATATAAGTAAATGTCGATAAAAAACACTTGCTATGCGTTCAGTTTCACTTTTCTGTATAAATTGCTAGATATTTTGACAAATTACGAACCTATAATTTACATCATTCAAATAATATCTCAACAATTTCGGACAAGTCAGAACAGTTTGTTACTATTAGTTCTAACTGTTAATTTATTTGATGGATATTCGATTTAACTTTGATAATATAACCTAGCTCTGATTGTTGCGTGCACGCACAGAAAGTTTAAGTATTATAATAACTAGTAGTTCGCCCCAGACTGAGATCTCGTGATAAAATCCAAATGCTCCGAAAAGTTAAGTACATAGGTATACCTAAATAAATTCATAATCAGAAAAAATTGCCACCATCGCGCATTGTGTTTTATCTACTTTGAGAAGAATTTCTGTCCAGATTTACTGTTTGACCTTGCCTCTGACTATTCCTCACTAACTATGTATGGTAAAAAAGTTTTAACTCAATTGGCTCCATCGTCAGACCAGGCCGATTTCACCATTTATGAACGCTGAGTACCTCTTTAATTTATTTCAAGAAAAAAAAAGCTAAAGAATTGACCGTCCAGTTAAAAAACCTTGATTTCAACGAAATTACGAAACAGAAACGGTTTTGGAATGTCCAAGCAAAGTTCTTTCATATGACATGTAACTTGATTTTTTTGTGTCACTTTTTTTATTTTTGCACCCTTAAAAAACCCCATATCTTTATAACCTCTCATCCGATTTCACTCTTATACTTACCAGTAAATTTATCAAGGACAAGCTATCCACTTATCAAATTTCGGTTAAAATAACGGTTCGAAAGTTATCGTCGGACAAACATACACAAATACATACATACGCACAAAAAATGCCAAATTCCCCAAGATGTTTCTAAGATCTTCGTTCGCTTCGCTAACACGATCGATGAAGAAATACGCGAAACAAATGGGAATATTTCGTGTATTTTGTGGTTGTGTGTGGGTTTATTTACGGTTCTGAATAATAAAATATTTCTCAATAATACAAAGTGTTTTTTTGAGTAGTTTTTCTTTCATTTTAATACCTATACGGTCAGTTTTATTAAAAAAATTAAGTCAGTATCGAAAGTATCGAAATTCCCGGGAATTCCCGGTTCCGAGCCCAGTATCGGGCGAAAATTCCCGGTTCTGAGAATGGTTCCGATACTGCATGCCCTAATATATGAAATGAAAATGAAAATGAAATGAAAATATTTTATTTGCAACACATACATAGACAGTGACAACAATATAAAACAAATACATTACCTACAAACTAGACATAAGACTAACAAAAAACCAACATCAAAAGGTAGTTGTATACAGTGTGTTAGGTTAAACGAGGGACATATTGAAGGAGGGTATTCAGTATTCGATTCTCGTCCCAAATATGTAAAAAACCTATAACCTTAATTTGTGACGTAATTGTCCACTAAAATACATTATTCATGAACACTGAGCGCGCAAGAAGTGAACTTGTAAACAGTAAAATAATCACGCGGCAAAACACGTGCCGATCCTGCCGAAAAGGAAGCTTGTGTGCAAACCCCGCCCCTTCCCTTTGTGTTGCACCGACAGGAGGACACACTCCCGCGCTGACCGCAGTCAGTCTATGCGAGTGCGCTGTTATTTCCGCATGCCTAATATTGCGCTTCCGCGTATCGCAAAAACAACCCCGCTTACTTCGGGATAAGTGTGTCCTGTAAACGTGTTCTTTTAATAACCAAAAATGACGTCTTATCGATATTCTAATGAAGAATATTGGGATATGGTTCGTGCCTACGTGTTATCTTTTTTTTTTTTTTTTTTTTTTTTTATACAACAAAGTTAGCAAACAAGCATACGGCCCACCTGATGGAAAGCGGTTACCGTAGCCTATGGACGCTTGCAACACCAGAGGCATCACTCGCGCGTTGCTGACCCTTTAAATATTTTAAAACGCCCTTCTTGAAAAGCCCCATGCTGTAATTTATAGGGAAAGCCTCGGCAGGAAGAGTATTCCACAACCTTAAAGTGCGCGGGAGGAAGTTCCTCTGGAACCGGACGGTGCGTGACCATGCCGGCTCCAAGGTATGTGGATGAGCCCTCTCCCTATGGCGAGCCGTCCGATGATAAAATGAAGATGTGGGCATCATTTCGAACAGTTCTTCAGAACACAACCCGTTGTACAAGCGGTAGAACACACACAGGGAGGAAAAGTCTCTCCTCAGACTTAAGGGTTCAATACCGCTTGTGAGCATGGGATCATCAACTATTCTCACAGCACGTCTTTGCACCGAATCAAAAGGACCAAGCTGGTATCCAGGCGCTCCTGCCCAGAGGTGACAGCAGTACTCCATGTGAGGTCGGACTTGCGACTTATAAAGAAGCAGTCGGTGACCTGCACTGAAGTACGACTTCGCCCTGTTAAGCACCCCGAGCTTTTTGGACGCCAGCTTTACCTTGTCTAATAGATGATTGCGGAACTGAACGTCACTGGAGATGTCCATACCCAGGATCCCAATGCTCGTAGAGATGGTAAGCGTCATGTTCTGGAATTGAGGGGCCACAGTGAATGGGGTTTTTTTCGCAGTGAAAGCGCAAACTTGTGTCTTAGTAGGGTTGAACTGAACCAGGTTTTGATCTCCCCAATTGGAAACTCTGGTTAATGAACCCTCTATTTCAGACACAAGTTTTCTTCGGCTTTCCTCCACCATGGAACGAGGGATGCTAGCACGGCCCGTGTAAAATGTGTCCCCAGTACTGTCGTCCGCATAGCAATGAATGTTATCAATAGATAACATGTCGTTGATATGCAGCAAAAACAGTGTCGGGGACAACACAGAGCCTTGCGGGACGCCAGCGTTGATGTCCATGCGATCGGAGCAACCACCGTCAACTACGGCTTGTATGCTTCTGCCGGACAAAAAGCTGCCAACCCACTTGCACAAACCCTCAGGCAGTCCATAAGACGGTAACTTCGATAGAAGACTCCGGTGCCAGACCCGATCAAAGGCCTTCGCTATATCTAGGCTGACAGCCAATGCTTCCCCTTGACTCTCAATGGCCTGAGCCCAACGATGTGTAAGATACACTAGAAGGTCACCAGTCGAGCGTCCGTGGCGGAAACCATATTGGCGGTCGCTGATTAAGTCGTGTTCTTCTAGGTATCTGAGGAGTTGCTTATTAATTACACGCTCCATGACCTTAGAGAGAAGGGAAGTTATAGCAATTGGCCGGTAGTTTGATGGGTCTGATCTATCGCCCTTTTTGGGCACCGGGTGGACGTGTGCAGTCTTCCACGAAGATGGAACTTGCCTAGTGGAGTATGAAAGCTCGAAAAGGCGCGCCAGAATAGGACACAGCTCTGGAGCACACCTCTTCAAAACTACTGCTGGTATACCATCTGGCCCGCTCGACTTATGAATATCAAGAGTGAGCATCTCCCGCCTGATCTCCCGTTGTGTAAAGGTGATTTCCGGCATAAAAATACCGCACCACGGGACGGGAGTTGGCACAGCTCCTCCGTCATCCAAAGTCGAGTTGGAGGCAAAGAGATTCCCTAGAAGATCGGCTTTCTCTTTAGCACTATGGGCCAGGTTACCATCAGGCTTTCGAAGTGGTGGCAATGAAGATTGACAAAAATTTCCTTCGGCAGCTTTGGCAAGCGACCAGAATGCACGAGTCCCAGATGGGTAACGTGCTAGCCGCTCACCAATTCTGCCGACGAAATCGAATTTGGCCCTGGCAACTACTCTCTTGTTGAACCTTGAAGCAGCATTGAGTTTACGCTTCACATCGGAAACATCTGAGTCCTCACCAGATCGAGCCGTGGTCCAAGCCTCATATGCTTCTTGCTTGGCCAGCCTGGCTTCCCTGCAAGAGCGATTGAACCACGGTCGCCGCTTCGCCCCCGCAGCCACAAGCCGGTTAGGAATGAAGCATTCCATCCCCGCCAAGATGGTCTCAGTAACGGCCGCGGCGCAAGTATCAACGTTTTCCGATGTGAAGCAAAGCCGCTTCCACGGGTACGACGCGTAAAATTCACGCAGTCCATCCCAGTCTGCTGATTTGTAGTGCCACATTTGACGCCATTGTGTTGGCCGAGGAGGAACGGGCCGAGCACAAGGCACTTCTGTCCGGACAAGACAGTGGTCCGATGACCCAAGTGGTGCATCCACTGAGATGAAGTATCCGTCCGGACGCGTGGTCAGCAGAAGGTCCAACAAGGAGTTTGTATGACTCTCAATATCTGGGATTCTCGTTGGAGAATTTACCAGCTGAGAGAAGCCATAGGCCAAGGCAAATTCATGAGCAGACCTTCCCGCGAAGTCAGTGGACCGAGATCCAAGCCATTCAACGTGGTGAGCATTAAAGTCTCCTAAAATCACTAACTCCGCGGAAGGATACTGCTCAGTTGCTTTGTCAACCGACAATTGCAGATGCTGAATAAGTCGGCTAGTGTCCAAATCTCCACTGTGAGACCTGTAGAGGCACGCATAGATACGGGTGTGGCCACCGTGATCCAAACGTACCCATAGTACTGACAGGTCTCTGTCTTCAAGGCCGTGAAGACGGCGACAGCAAACATCCTCCCGAACGTACATACATACCCCAGCACGAGGCACAAAATTGTGCTCTAGCTTGTACCCTGGGTAGTGCAGATAAGACGTGTCGGCGGGCTTGGATATTTGTGTCTCCGTAAGAAAAAGAAGGGTCGGCTGCGCAGACTCTAGATGCTGGTGAACAGCATTGAGGTTTGAGTGTAGGCCTCTGATGTTGCAAAAGTCCAATTTCATTGTGGACGAGGATGCCGCTGAAAAACTACTTTTCTTTTTACGAGCCATTCATATTATTATTTTTTGTTTTAGGGATAGAGGGGTAAGGGCGTTGGGGAATTGTTGTGCTGACAGCACAGCGAACAAAGGCGCAGTGACATTTCGCAAGAGGTTGTAGAGGTTTTGCAGTTTGCTGGCGCGGCGGGCGGAAGGGCCCCCGGTCCCCACCTGAAGTAGTGGTCGGGTCCACTCCGGTCTCCTTCTCCGGCACGACCATCACTCCAGGGACTTTACACATGCTGGCGATTCAGCCTCCCAGGGCGGAGGTTAGAGTATTCCCTGGGTTCGGGAACCCGTTCAGCCTGCGGGCGGCCAGCGGACAGCCGTTTCACCGGGTCTCCCTGACCGCCGCACCAACATGCCGCGCCTGCACACAACCAATAGCGGTATACTCACCGCTGGTCCCCAGCTGTCAACACAGCCATTCCCCAAAAGAGCTCTGGCAACCTTACTCACTGCAGGAACACAACACTAAATGAATAGTGTTATTTGACTGCAGTCTTCTGTAAGGCGGAGGTACTTCCCCAGGCGGGCAGCTCAAATTTGAACGGGAGACTCCCGTTATGCCCTACCTCCTGTGATATCTAATGATAGTGTGCGAGGAGCCATTATTTTGTACCGAGAGATGTTTCCCAACCGCCAGATTCCGTCGTACAATCTTATGCTAGGTGTTAACCAACGATTGCGAACATTCGGTCAGTTCACCGTACCGACGCATGCCCAAGGACGAGGAAGGGAGCCATACCCAGGTAAGCCAGGTTTAAAGTATGAAGGGAAAATGGATTATACCTAAAGATCATTGACCCGCGCACATGTTCTGCGATAATAAATCGCTAGCGCAAGGGTGTACACACGTTGCGAGACTTTTGCGAAATTTTTGTTATGGTTCTGTCTGTTATTTATCAGTGTTTTTTTTTTGTTCATATTTTTATTAGTATCATATAATCATGCACTATTGTGGGTTTCAATACGTCCCTCGTTTAAACTAACATACTGTATAGATAAATATATTTTTTACAAAAGTGCTGCAAATAAGACCAAAGCTCAGCATGATGCAGGTTGAGAACAACCTACGCTGGTCTTCCGCTAGGCCCTATTTAAAAAACCTACCATGAGCGGACGTGAAAACTAATCTAAATACTATCTAACTATAAAAATAGACAATAGTAAAAAGGCAAATACGTACAATAAAAAAAGAAAACAAAATGAAAAAGGCATTCTAAACCAAAAATTAAAACGCAGCACATACTAACTCACATAAAATCATAAGTCAACATCAAAAACGAAAATAACAAAATATATTCATTTGTTAGAATAAAATGTATATAAAAAATTACGTAATTATATAGCGCTTGTATCATGCAAAAGAATTTCCTGCTTTTTTTGCCAGTCTAATAAATATGATTTGAGCTTTTTTCTGAACCCGTATATACTCTGCAGGTTCCTAATCGGTGGGGGAATGTTGTTCCAACACTTCGATGCAGCGTAGCGGAAACTGCCTCTAAAAGCAGTCGTTCTGTGCCGCTGTGTTGAGAGCTGCATCGAGCATTGGCGACGTTCGCAGGACCTGTTAGATGATAACTTCGCGATCTTCTCGTAGAGATACTTGGGCGCGTTGTGCTTCATCACTCCAAACAATAGGCACCTACCTATTTGCTGAGAAGTACCATTTTCACACAGAATGCCTACCTACATATATGATTATAATGATTACCAGCTCCTGAATCCACCATCAGGTAAGCTCGTTGTCGGCGAGCATCCACCATCAGGTGGTGTAGTGGTCTCGCCTTCCGATCCTTAGGTCGTGTGTTCAAATCTAGTCAACCGATGACTTTTTCTGTCGAAAAATTTAAGTGCACTATGCCAGTAGTCACGCAAAAAGGGCCCGCCAGCGGCCTATTTGCGGCAAACAGTCCAGTATTATTTATTTATTTATATCTACCCCCAGGGATGGTAGATAGATAAGAAAATGAATATAAGGAACTCACCTTTTGAGCCTCTCTTATTTTGGCGTTCTCAAGTAATTCCCGAACCCTTCTTCGTGTGACATCCTCAGGTTTTGTTAAAGTGTATACCAGCTTCAAAGCATGGACTGTCTGGAAAGATAAGTCATACATCTACCTATAACTGTAAACTTATAAAAGGAAATGCAGCCATAACTGTAGGATAAAATTAGGTACTTGTGTCATGTTTGCATTTCAGAAGTTGTAAGGCTTATCTGAGGAAGCGTGACTGCTAAGCAGCTTAGCTGTGTTTCTGTTTTAGGTGTGCGAGTGCCAGTGAAATTATAGGCTTCATACCTCATGTACATTAACCTGACTAATATGATGTCCTTACTTCTCTAAATGGAGAATGAGACACACAACATCTAACCACCTGATTGGTCGGGAAGTCAGTGAATAGAGGGCTCAGATTAGTTCTTTCTGGAAATGTATAAAGGAGGCTTTTGGATAGGCTTTAGGCTGTTCTTATTCTTATAGTATAATTGGTAATCAAACCGGGGAAACTGGGTGTTACTGTATCTGTCAGATACATACTGTATTTAAAAAAAAGATCTTGTATTATAAAACAGCTATCTTTGCTTAATTTGAGCTAGATAGTGCTGTGTGGATTGTCTACAATATTTATTTAAAAAAAAACAGTGTGGTGAAAGGATTTTATGTGCTGTTGATGATTATCCTCATAACCTATATCTTACCAATGTTCCATAGTTCAACATTGTGTAGAACACTTCATAGCCTACATCTAATGCAACCATGTCAATGGAATCACATTCCATGGCAGCTGAAACAATATTAATAGCAATCTTAAATTCCATTTTCATAAGGAAGTTTGTGCTCAATATAAGCACAACAGGGTCTTGATCACACCTAGTTTTTGACACACTATATAAAAGAATGACAACTCATAGAACAGTTTGAGATAATTATGTCGAATTAACATCAAATTCTGATGCCAAGTGTATTATCAATATCTTGATTTAACACATTGGACTCTGTTTCTCTTATGTTATTTCTGTATATAATTTATAGGTCCACAATAAAAATCATGCAAGTTATTTACCAGTGAGCCAGTCAAGTAAAAATCCAACTCTCGAATAATTAGACTGGTTGTCCAAGTTAGCCAGGATCCAACGGAGAGCATACTCTACAGTTTGGTCCTGCACCATATCGGGAGGCACCAAACATGACCCTAGGTGAACCCATTTTGTAACGGCTGTAAAGAAACACCAGTAAGTCATACATAAATCACGATTCCTAAAAGAACAGTTAGTGGTGACTGGCAAGGTGGTTTTCGGTGTAATTACTGGCACGTGAGGCTGAATATCTGTATGCCTCCAGTTGATGGCCGCAGGACAGTGCATTGTAGGGCACGTTCCTGATGTGCATGACCTATGAGGCATTGCTTTGTTATAGGCGATGGTTTTCACATCAGGTGGGCCATATGCTTGTTCCATCAGCTAGTTACATAAAAAAAAAAGGTGGAGGGGAAGAGGCCGCGAGGACGGAGCCCGATGCGTTGGAGCGACCAAGTGCACTCAGTAACGAACCATCCATGCCGCAGAGAATAGAACCCAATGGATGAACATAGAAAAAAAAAAAGAAAATGATAAACAAATAAAAGAATAGGGTACTGCACAAAGGCCACGACCCTCATCAGTAAGGATATCGATGCCAGGAGGCATCAGTAAGGTATTATAGCAGTACTCACGTATTGATAAATTTAGCCAAACTTTGAACAGTGTGTGGAAATCTTCGTATACCAAGCCATTGGTATCGACAGCGTAGGCTAGCTCATCGAGTTTGATTTGAAATAAATCTTTGTCGAACCCTTTTTTCAGAGATTTGATAAAGTAAATAATCTCATCCACATCTGTCATCTCAATTTTAGAGAAGATTGAAGATAACTCTAATCCTTTAGATAGCTGAAAGCTTAACCCAAATCAAAATAAACACCAAACTAATAAAATAAAACTCAAACAAAACAAACAAGTTTGTCTGAATTGTCTGACTTTCGTTATTTTCAAACATGCAAACCATAGAGAACAAATTACCGTCAATTTTAGTGAAGTTCACTGAGTCCACCCAGCATAGACAACTCCTTAGTATACACAAGCAAGCCGTATTAGAAGAACGAAAAAGGTAACGGACAAGATGAGGAGTAATCTTGGAGGAATTAGAAATGGAGATGTCAAGACACGGCTTTCCCCTCTGCCGGTCATATACCGATCTCGATCATATCCTTTTAATAAAAGTGTTTTACTCGCAACTGTAGCCATTGCGTGTCGTTTCATGTCGCGAAGTGGAGCTCCGCGAAAATGGTGAATTGCATGGTAGTTTCTTGTAAAAGACGATCAGAGACATCAAACTTCCGGGAACATGGTATTTCCTACCACAAGGGAGTATTATTTTGTCAATTGTGTTTGTAATTTTGTAGAATTTTAGTTCAAAAGAAATACCGGTTGCGACAGATTAGCGACAGTATTACGACAGTATTGTCAAAGATTATACCTTGGTAGAAGGCATAGTGTTGGGAAAAGTTGAATGAAATTGATGAATGAATGAATGATAAAATAAACGTTAAATTATTATCCCATAATGTGTTGTCTAATTACGTATTTGGTGCTTTTTAACCCCCGACGTAAAAACGACGGGATGTTATGAGTTTGCGGTGTCTGTGTGTGTGTGTGTGTCTGTCTGTCTGTCCCATCGTAGTTCCCGAACGAATCAACCGATTTTAATTTAGTTTTTTGTTTGTTTGAAAGGTGAATAGTCGAGAGTATTCTTAGCTATTTTTGATGAAAAACGGTCCAAGATGGCTGCCGCCACGAAATATCGGATTACATTTATTCACAAATCCCACAATATGGGTATCCTAGGTACCAGTCATCAAACCCTCTACTCATCAATGTATAAAATAGGACATGACATCACACTCAAAAATAAAGTCGTGGGCGTAGTGAAAACATTTTTTTTGCCTATTTTATATTTCTTTCACGTCCTATGCAGGTTTCCAAAAAACCCTGTTGCTTGAAGAGTGGACATAATTTTTTGGCCAAAAAACTACTTGGCATGCAACAAGAACGAGTTTGATTTGCTCGGAACATTTTACAGAAAGTTCTCAAACTCGGGCAAACAAACATCTGCGTTCACCACACAAATATTTGTTCTCGGTGGGAATCGAACCAACGCCTCCGGCGCAGAAGGCAGAACTACAAACTTCGCTGTGGTGTGAAGGCTGACGATGTAATGTGATTTCACTTTATATATTTTTTTCAATTATTCAGTAAAAGACTAAACTTATGTGTAGGTACTATGCTATAACATGTTAAGAACTATTGATTCAAACTTATAACCATTAATAAAACATAACAACTAAATTCAGTTCTTTTATTTTCTGACTGTTACAAAATGTGAAACCTGTTGTACATAACTTATTTAAATTACCTTTACCTAAAAACCCATTTCATTCATTATTTTATTCATCGTTCAATTTGCCGGTCTTACTGAATGCCCATCACTAGAGATTATCCTAATGTGAGTCTTGACACTGCGTAACTACGTTATATTTTTTATCTGTGTGCAAATTTTAAGATCGTGTGCGGGATTTTCAATGTGTGTGTTTACATCAGGGGTTCCCAAACTATTTTGGACAAGTGACCCCTTTTCCAAAATGAAACGTTACCTCAGACCCCCATGGCCAAATTACCTACATAAGATCAACCCCCTTATTCATAATGGTCCGCTTACTTAAAACAGCTGCTACAGTGTTATTAACCGACTTCCAATCAAAAAGGAGGAGGTTCTCAATTCGGTTGTATATATATATATTTTTTTTTTTTATATTTGTTACCGCATAACTTCGTCATTTGTAAGCCGATTTGAAAAACTATTTTTTTATCTGAAAGGTACTGCATCCAGATTGGTCCCATTTTAACTTTATTAAAATCGGTGTTGCCATTTTTTTTTAAATAATTTTTTTAATGTTTGTAAATGCATGCCTCTGTAATTGATGAACCGATTTAGAAAATTATTGTTTTATCTGAAAGGCACTGCTTCACGATTGGTTTCATTTTAATTTTATTAAAATCGGTGTTGCCATTTTTTTTAAATATTTTTTTAATGTTTGTAACTGCATGCCTCCATAATTGATGAACCGATTTAGAAAATTATTTTTTTATCTGAAAGGCACTGCTTCCAGATTGGTCTCATTTTAATTTTATTAAAATCGGTGTTGCCATTTTTTTAAAATATTTTTTTTAATGTTTGTAACTGCATGCCTCCGTCATTTATGAACCGATTTAGAAAATTATTTTATTATTTGGAAGTTTATTCTTACGTCCAGATTGTCCCAAACAAATTTCATTAAAATTGGTTAAGCCGTTTGGCAATGAAGTCGGTTTCTCTAGTTTTTTAAACTAATTATTATTTTTCATTCTGAATTAGGTCAATAGAAGAAGACAGAGTGAGAATTAGCAATGCTTTAAGTTAGCAGACTATTATAAATAAGGGGCCTATCTTTAGTTTTCTTTCTATTGATACAAAATACCTAGGTGTTAAGGTACAAATTGGAAAACTTTGCACTTGGTTAAGTGAGTAAAGTTGACTTCATTTTCTCATCCAAATTTAACAAAATAAAAAGTCCAAAAGTTTTATTCTTAGTACACGTAACACAACATAAACAATACAGTGCCTACCTACCTAAAGTTTTAAATAAGAACGTGTAGTAATTTAATAGGGGGTCGATTTTTAGACCTCGTCGACCCCCAAAATCAGTTTTCGTTTATATCGACCCCTAGGAAACCAATATCGACCCCAAGGGGTCGATATCGACCACTTTGGGAATCCCTGGTTTACATGAATAGGATTTTGCCATGCGCGTGTGCCATGCGTGTTTACCTCGTCCCCCGTCAATTTTGCCAGAAAATATTGTTGGTGGATTTAAACGTTGACGCCTCCATTTCTAATTCCTCCAAGGGAGTAATAGGTTAGCATAAGGTATGGGCATGTCATGCGGAGGGATGAGAGTCATATTACGAGAAAAGTGTTAGGAATGGATGTGGATGGTGGTTATAGAAGAAGAGGTAGACCAAAGAAAAGATGGATGGAATGCGTCAGAGATGACATGAGCAGGAAAGGAGTGAGCACTGAGATGACGAATGATAGAGGTGAGTGGAAGAAGAAAACCTGTTGTGCCGACCCCACTTAGCGTGGGATAAGGGCAGGAAGATGATGATGAAGCCGTATTAAAAGGTTTGACTGATGAGATTTTCATTCATTCTTTAATTATTTAATCTGTGCTTTCAACGCAATAATACTACAAAATAAAGCAGTCTTCGTAAACGTACTTCGTCTATAACGCGTACTTGTCTATGAAAGAAAATTGACGTTCGGTGTTTGACAGTAATCTTCGGAAAATACCCGGTTTCATGGGAAATTACCTTTGTTTTGTCTGTTCTATCTATGGCATCAATAATTACACTATTGTTAGAGAGTTTTGATCTCTAAAAATAGTGTAATGTTATTAAATTATACGTAGAATTCACACTATTTTTGTATATGTATATATGGACATGAATAAGTTCATACATTTTGTAGTTTTACCAATATTAATAAAACAATAAGCGCGGTGGCAGATCTGGCCCAGGATCTCAAGAAGCGCAAATATCCTGCATATTTGCGCTCCTCCTTTCCTCTATCTTTTAGTAGGGAGCAGAAACGTAGATGCTTAGAAAAGCGGACCGATACCGAATCGACACTTTAGAATTGTGGTGCTGGTGGAAGCTGCTTCAAATCCCATGGACGGTGCATCGTAGGTACCAACGCAATTTTGTTTAGGTGACTGTTATAAAGGACGCGTGACCCACCCAAGGGCTGGTGGGTATCTGGCGCAGCTCATTAGCATTGCTATTTAGCGTGGCATAGCAATGCCACCAGCATCTTGGGGACGCTTCCGTCTGGTACTGATTTGCATCGGTTGAGCTTTCTCTAAATCTTTTGTTATAGTCTGCAGATAGCTCAACTGTTTCTTGTGTATTTTGTACATTTTGTAAATATTTGTTTAATGGTAAAGTTTCTTTTTGTAAATAAATATAAACAACTAGTTATAAAAAAAATATTAGTAAAACCAATATAATTCATTTATTTTGCATTATTCCCTATCTGAGATTTCATTCTTATTCAATTCCTTTGAACTGGGACTCAATATTCATTACCATGACGCGACAGCTTAAAGTAAAGTGCGTCTTTTAAAAAAATTGGCATATAGTGCGAGTACTTTTTCAACCGGAATTCAATGTTATTTAAAAATAAACATATATGTTAACTAAATTCAACAGCAGTGAGCGTAGCGTTTGCAGTCCCTTGGTGTCGTCATCAAGCAAGCTGCGATACGAATGACTTATCTCTAGGGTAATTTTATTCAATTTTCTGGCAATCCATTATATCATAGACAATATGATTTTCTCAGACTTTTTGAAGTGTCAAAATGAACGAATTGTCGTTTGAAGTAAACAGTATGGATATTTGCCAATAAAAGTTTTGTTAGGAAATTATGGATTAAATCATTTAGCTAGAGTCACTTTTTATGTGTTCAAATCAATGTAATAAAAATGTGGCCCATACTCCTGAACATGACTCGCGATGAATGTCGCCTTACGCTTCGTAGACTCGGTATAACTTTAGTCTAAGAAATGGCTTTCATTTTCCCTCCTATGGGTTTCTAGCTGCTTATTCCTCAAGTTGGAGCTAATTTGTTGCTAGTAATAATCAACTTATGACAAGTATAATACAGTTTATTCATTTGTTTGTAGAACTTGAAGCCTACTCGAATATGGTCAATGTGTTCAGAGCACAAGGAGCATTGGAAGACAACAGAAAAAAGCTTCTTGAAGAATTGCGCGCCGCTCTACACATAGGCCAAGATCGGCATAGCGCCGAGGCACGCCGCGTGTCAAATGATCAATTACTAGCTACAATAGCTGAACAGTAAGTTGAAATATATTATAAACATTTTAAGCTGGTTGATTTATCTAAAAACTCAGTTACACAAAGTCAAAGATGGCTGAGGCTTGTTGTAAGACTAGCTCTGTAACATTAATAACCTTTCTAACATTGGTTCTAACTGAAGAAGGTTCTTTGTAAGTATCACAAAATAAATATAAACAAGTAAGTGAAATCTATATATTAAAATGTTAAGTTATTTACTCAGCATGTATGGGTTCTGGGTTTGTGTAGAAGTTATAGCAGATCAATTATTACTCTTTAGGAGTGTTTTAAATTAGTTTCAACACAATTTTTTTTTTTAACATGATAGATAACCTATTTATGTACTTTATTTAATTAAAACGTCATGTTATACATACTAGGGTATGTATAACATGACGTTTTAATTAAATAATAAATAATTACCTATAAGGTTATGCATGCATACATACTTGCTGCAATTTTTTTATTTTATATTTAAATAATTGAGCGAGGCAGACCGCGCATGAGATGGCGGGATGAGCTAAATGCTTTAAGAGTGGAACTGGTGACTGAAGGCAGAAGATTGTAGTGATGGTGAAAATGAGGAAGGCCTTTGCCCATCAGCGGGACACTACGAGCATGTAGTAATAGTAATATGTAATATAAATACATATTTAGAGCTATTTTGATGTAAGGCTGCCCTATCGTATTAGGTACTCCTGTCAAAAAAGGGCAAAGGTTTTAAATAAATTTAAAAAAAAAATTGAGAACCTAAACTTTGGAAACCCAGATTTTTTCACTCTTTCAAAACTTAGTATTAAGTTCTGAAAATCAAAATGAACTAGTAACATTAACACTTACATTTGAATGGTCACTAAACTGTATGTGGCTATGTGATCAAAAAAAGCTTAAGTTTTCTAATTTGATAGACTTATGAATAACTATCATTAAGTTTAACGAGTCATTGAAAAGCCATCCTCGGGGTAAATAAAAACTTGACTCGAGAGTTGTAACTCACAAATCCCAATACAAGATGGTTGGGGTGTAGAGGACTCAATTGAATTACATAATCCAAAAAGAAATTTTAATTCATAGCAGGTTGCTGCGCATAACAATTATCTCTTAATAATTTAAGTTTAAAAAACTTGAGAAACCGACTTCATTGTCAAACGGCTAAACCGATTTTAATCAAATTTGTTTGGGACAATCTGGACGTATTAATAACCTTCCAAATAAAAAAATAATTTTCTAAATCGGTTCATAAATGACGGAGGCATGCAGTTACAAACATTAAAAAAATTATTTAAAAAAAAATGGCAACACCGATTTTAATAAAATTAAAATGGGACCAATCTGGAAGCAGTACCTTTCAGATAAAAAAATAATTTTTCAAATCGGCTCACAAATGACGAAGTTATGCGGTAACAAACATAAAAAAAAAAAAAAAAAAAAAAAAAAAAAAAAAAAAAAAACATACAACCGAATTGAGAACCTCCTCCTTTTTGATTGGAAGTCGGTTAAAAAGACCTAAGTTTCTAATTTGTTTATGTAATAGAAACAGCTTTTATTGATTGTCAACATTGCACATGTTTAAAATGAGGCTTGTTACTTAGTAACATTGACAGCTAATCCATATTCTCCTTTTGGCAATTGGCAATTTTTCATCATCCGCACTTGATGTGCCGGCTGGTTTTTCCGCCGCGTAGGCCGCTAGCGGGCCCTTTTTGCGTGACCCTTAGCACATGCTGCTTGAACTTTTTTTGGTTCTACGACACGTCGGTTTCCTCACGATGTTTTCCTTCACAGTTTGAGAGTACTGGCATAGTGCACATAATTATTCCACAGAAAAACTCATTGGTACACAACTGGATTTGAACCCACGACCTTCGGATCGGAAGGCGGGGCTGCTACCACTAAACCACCAGTGCTCTCTTATCTATTGCCCCATGTTCTCCTTAAAAGGTTATCAGGACCCAACACTGGAATAGCATGGATTTGCGAAGGACGGAGGCGAGTGCCTCTCCTCCCGCGAGGAATCCCCCAGACAGCATACACAGAGATTGCAGACAAAGCGGCCGAAGCTGCAGCAGCAGAAAACAAAGAGATACAGAAAAGACTTGCAGCTGAGAAGCTGAGCGCTTCAAAAATTAATGAAGAAGAAATGACAGATGTAGAAGGTTATAATCAGGAAGCTCTAACTTCAAGTTACAGTATTGATGATGCTGTATATTATGCTCCTATTGCAACTGAAGATCAGACTACAAAGGTAAGAAAATAATTATGGATAATCCACATAACACTATCTAGCCCCAAACTAAGCAGGCCTTGTGGAAAACAGATAGCTGATATGAATCCCTGCTCTAAATCAAATAAAACCAACCATTTCTTCTACCTTTAGCTCTGCCTTCTGCACAGAGCTACTACCAACTGAATCAACAGTGTAACCAATGTCAGCATAGGAAGAATTCAGGCTGTAGAATGTTATTTAATTTGTGAGACCTCTAGCAACCTATGCAAAATGTATGTAAGATCTTCTGTAAACTTATTTAACTCCCATGGAATTTTATTTAAATGTTACAGTTATGGGATACAGAGCTAATATCTCGCAAACGGAAACCGGAAGGAGGTGGACTACTGGATGACATTTCGCCTCCCTTTAAGAACATGAGAAACATACCAATTAACATCAATCAAAAGCATCTTAATCTGTCACAGCTATATTCTAAGTTCTCACAACCAGCTACAAGCAAAAGTAAGTACCTACTTTAATGTTACCTACAAGTTTTTTTTTATGTTTGTCCACTGTTTTATTTAATATAAATAAATAATAATAAATAAATAAAAAGCCGTATATTTCTTTACATTTAAGTACATAACTATTCTAATCTATATTTAATGTTTGCGGTGTGGTCGATGTAAAGACCCCTCTTTGGGTGAAGGCCTCCTCTAGCTTCTTCCATGCGTCTCTATTTCTCCCCAGATTCATCCAGTCTTCTCCAGCGTTTTGGGTTATGTCGTCTACCCATCGTCTCATTGGCCGGCCCACATTTCTTTTTCCTACTGGTCCTTTCCATTTGGTTGCCTTTATAGTCCATCTATCGTCAGTGTATCGGGATAGATGGCCTGCCCACTGCCATTTCATTCTCAGAGCTTGTGAGACTGCATCTGTTAGTTTTGTTTGTTGTCTTATCAGGTCGCTTTTTATTTTATGTATTTTCCTTAACTTCAATATACTTCTCTCCATTGCTCTTTGTGTAGTTCTTATCTTGAGTATAGTTTTATTTGTGAAGACCCATGTTTGGCATCCATACAATAAACATGGCAAGAGACCGGTTTCAATCACAATTTTCTTCAAGCTTAGGCTGTATTTTCCTTTCAGGATTTCTTTTTGGGACCAGAACTTCTTCCATGTTATATTAACTCGCCTTTCTATTTCTTCTTCATTACTTGTTTTGTTAAATGACAGCTGCTTGCCTAAGTATATGTAGCTATTTACGTATTCTATAATATTACCTCTTGCAGTAACAGGTATTTTGTGGCTGTTTGTCATTATCTTTGTTTTGGTAGCGTTCATTTCTAAACCCACTCTTGAGCTTTCTAGATCTAGGGAGCAAATCAGTTCAGCTAGTTCTGCGGGTGATTCCGCTAGCACAGCTATGTCATCTGCAAACCTAAGATGGTTAAAATGGCAGCCACAGACTTGTATACCTTTGTTCTTCCAGTTTAAATTCCGGAATATATTTTCGAGTACAGATATAAAAAGTTTTGGTGACAGCGGGTCACCTTGGCGAACTCCTCTTTCTATTTGTATCTCTTCACCCCTCTTCTCTAGTTTGACTCTGCTCGTGCTGTTTTTGTATATATTTTTTATAATATTTATGTATTTTGGTTCGACGTTAAATGACGCCAGTGCGTTCCAGATAGAGTTGTGGCTGATGCTGTCAAAAGCTTTGCTGTAATCAATAAATGCCACATAAAGCGGTCTGTTAAATTCTCTATATTTTTCAATCACTTGTTCTATAGTATGGATATGGTCTGTAGTACTAAAGCCTGAGCGGAAGCCCGCCTGTTCTATTGGTTGCGAGCTGTCTATCTTTTCTGTTACTCGTTTTAGAAGTAATGAAGAAAAAAGCTTATAAATGCTTGTCAGCAAACTGATGGGTCTGTAGTTCCCTATGTCTAGTGGGTTTCCTTTCTTATAAAGTAATATTATGTCTGATGAGCACCACTGCCTAGGTACTGATTCTGTGTTCAGCACCATATTAAATAACTGTTTCAAATGGTCTAGCAGAATCGGTGCACCCTGTTTCAGAACCTCGTTGCACAGCCCATCCGGTCCTGGACTCTTTCCAGTTTTTAGCTTCATCATATGTTCATAGATCTCTTTGTCGCTTACTGGCTCTACTTCTTCTGTACAGTCATCATCAGTTGCTAGTTCTTCCATTTCAAACTCTTCACCTTTACTTTTGTACAGATCTTTGTAGAAATTTGTTGCATGTTTTATTACGCATGTTCTCGATAAAACGCAATCGAGAACATGCGTTTTATTTAATAATACATGTATTTTCTTTTTAGGTAAAGCGGCAGGCCAATCGAAGCATTCATACAACCAAGTAAGCAAAGTGTCCACTAGTAAATCAAGTCAGCCGCACGCGCCGCGGTCGACACCGCACAAGCCTAGAGCAAAAAAGACACCCAAACTAACAAAAGCCCAGAAAAAAGCGCAGGCGCAAGCACAAGAAATACATACATCTCCTGGTACATACAACGCGACAATGCCGTTAGAGTACGCAGGCCCTCCGAATACCTTCCAAGCGAGCTACGCGCAGGCTGTGTTGGGCGGGAAAACGAAACCGGACTTCTTGGATGAATTGAAAACTAATGAGGGAATGAGCGACTCTCCTACGATGCAACTACTGACGCAGAACACATCGCACGCACACACACACGCTCACTCTCACCCACACACGCATGAGCTCCAAGCCTCCCAGAGCTCGCATCAAGAGGAGCATGCTGCAATACACGCGTCGAGCACTCCTCTCAAGCAAACCGCGCCCGCCAAACCCACTCATGTCATCATGCAAGAACGGGATCCCACTCCAGACAAAAAAATAAAGACCGATATCAAAATAGTTAAGAGACCCTCGGACATAAAACTATTGTCGAATCGACAGATGGTCGTCGCACCCAGCCCCGCTCCCAAAACTCCGCTAAATACTCCCGGGAAACTCGTCACTACTAAAGTCATAGGCTCGATACCAAAAAGTAGGGGCATTAACACGCCCGGCATAGGAGAAAAGATGATAGTAGTGTCGAAACCCACTCTGGAACACAAAAACCCGCAGAGCGCTAAAGTCATCGTCACGTCTTCGGCGAATACTCACACGCCTAGCAGAGAACGGACATTCAGTGCAAACAATCCTGTTCATAGAATACCTGAAACTCTCACACCTAAAGGTTTACCTGCCACCGATCTAAAAGTATCGGCGAAAGCGTTAGTCTTGAATCCAAAGTCCGGGCAGAAGATGGTGGTAGTTCCCGCATCGAAAGCGCGGACGAAACCTGAAGGAAAAATACCTTTCATACATTTCAAAGGCATCCCCACGGCTATGAAACTCTTACCAGTCGGTTCACAACCCCAGTTGGCACAAGGTCCGAAGGCAGCGTCGATTCAGGTCATATCGAAACCTCCCGCGCAACCAAAAATTATGGGAATCGATACTATTCCGATCAAGACCGCTAATCTAGCGGACATAATTCCCGCCAAAGGAATGACGCCCACCACTCCTAAAATAACGAACCCTATCATGCGACCGTCGAGCACTAAAGGCAACGTCATCGTGGTGCAAAAGGGAACGCATTTAAGTAAGGCGTTAGCGTTCGCCAAGAACGGAAACGACATGTCCAAAATAATAATGGGTAAGAACGTAACTCAGCTGTTGCAAGCCTCGAAGACTGAACACCCGGACGCGGCGAAATCAGCGGGAAACGTTATCGTGCTCGAACTCAATAACGAGCAGTCCGGCCGTCCGACCACCATGTCGGAGATACTGGACAGTCGCACGAGTGCCGGGCCGCGCCCGCTTCCCGACAAGAAGCTGACGCCGATCACTCCCGACACTCCCGTGCTGTTCGATAACCGAATGACGGACGAGACGTGCAACACGGCCAGCTTAGACTCCACTACCGACACCATGGAGCGCATCGTAGACGCCGGCATGCCATTGATGAAGGACGAGGCCAAATCTAATTACAGCAAGGACTCTGATAACGCCAAGGACTCGTCGAGCGTCACCGACTGGGAGATGGAACTGGACACGGTGGTGGAAAGTAAGGACAAGGATGACGACGATGACAATGACAAACTGAACTCGCTGCACTTGGACTTGGGCATGTCCAGCGATAGCGACGGCGAGTACATGGGCACGAGTCGCAAGAGCAAGGGCAAGCACGCGCACGGCAGGCAGCGGGCGACCACCAGCGGTAAGACTGTGGCCTAGCTTACCGTTTGCCTTATTATTTTTATTTTTTTATTAAAATTGTGAATACGATTTTAGGAGAGAGTGGCGAGGTATACAGCAGCTCGAGCGCCATGTCCGTGGCGACGCGCACTCTGCTCAGTCAGCTGCAAGACGACGGCTCGTCCAGTAACGATTCGTCGTTCGCGCTGCGAGCGCGGATCTCGCGCAAGCTCGACCGGACGGAGTCGGACGAGCTCACCAAGGCGAAGGAGAAGCTCTCTGAGAAGGTGCGGGACGCGCGCTCGCAACAGAAGAGGATAGACGTGTACAGCACGGCGATCACTCCCTCCGATATCAACCTGGACTCGTTCGCGTACTTGGAAGAAGGTATATTGGTCGGTGATGACGTGTTCGCGACGGACGACGGTAAACGCGACCGCCGGCCCGACACGTTGGACGACCAGCTGAGCCGTCTACTCGGAGACGACTCCGCAAATTCCAACGACTCGCACTCAGTAAGTGAACTGCCTTTAAACAAATAGTGAGCAATAACTCTTCTAGGTTTAATTGTGAACAGTTTGTGATTGTGGTCAAGGTTTCTGATGCAATGAACTTGTATTATATGAACGTATGGCAGATGCATGCTATACTTTTAAGTAGCATTCATTATAATAAATTATACATTTGTTTAAAAGATTTTTGTATAATATTTTGTATTTACAAAACTTGATAGTATTTCAAAATTAAGAGGCTGTGTGTGAAATCAATCATTGGGGACATTTCTTGTAAAATTCTTAAGATGAGATAAAGCTATGTATGAAAACTGTTGTAACTTAGCATTTTTTCTTGTAAAGTACTTTTAGAGTACTAAAAGAGACTTAAATATTTACCCTTAGTAAAATTTACTCGTGTTGAATATTTCATTGTTTATGTAAATCATATTTTTTAAATAAGTGTCTTCATTTATGTAGATAGTTCTACAAATTAACTAACCCATTGTGGTGCTACTTCACAATACTTATTTAAAAAATAGTGAATGGTGTCATTTATATGGTTCGTTCGGGACTGCACATGATTTTTTGCATCCAATGGCATGCTAAACAATATTAAAACTTCCCTTTAAAGAAAATTTGAAAAGACCCTATCGGCTACAGATCAAGGTTACACACCTTATATACCTCTACTATATAATATAGTATACGCTACATACATAATGGTAAAGGGACGGCGCACAATGTTAGGCAGCGCGTTTGCAGGGCGAACTAAATTACAAAAACATACCACTAGTACGATTCGCATTTCAAATAGTTTTGAAGTCCAAACTGGGTATTCTGATGCGTATGCGTGTGTACCTAATACCTAGTAGGTCGGTAATGCGCGGTCACAATATGGTTCGCTGATCGCGGTGGGTTTTATATCCGAGCGCTTCCGTTGCTTCTAAGAGCACGCTATAAGAAGCAGACCAGCCGCCATACACCAAGTTTGGTGAAGTTTACTGACCATAGACAACTTCTGATGTCAACAAATTAGCTTCAAATCTTTTTTCAAGGCTTGCAGCCAATTGGTTGGGATCAGAAGTTGTCTACCAAACTTGGTGGTATGGCTGCTGTGGTTATTTTTATCTTCAAAAATGTTGAAATATGCAAGCCAGGAGTTTTTTAGACGATTGTCAGCCTCCTAAGTGGTGGTCCTGGCTATATCAGCTAAGCCACGACTGAAGTTGGCCACAAACTCAAAAAAAACTAAGATAAAAATAACCACAGCAGCCATGCTGTGGTTATTTTTATCTTCAAAAATGTTGAAATATGCATGCGAGGAGTTTGTTAGACAATTATAAGTGGTGGTCCTGGCTATATCAGCTAAGCCACGACTGAAGTTGGCCACAAACTCAAAGTAAGGCTTGCAGCCGATTGGTTGGGATCAGAAGTTGGCTACCAAACTTGGTGGTATGGCTGCTGTGGTTATTTTTATCTTCAAAAATGTTGAAATATGCAAGCGAGGAGTTTGTTAGACAATTATAAGTGGTGGTCCTGGCTATATCAGCTAAGCCACGACTGAAGTTGGCCACGAACTCAAAGTAAGGCTTGCAGCCGATTGGTTGGGATCAGAAGTTGGCTACCAAACTTGGTGGTATGGCTGCTGTGGTTATTTTTATCTTCAAAAATGTTGAAATATGCAAGCCAGGAGTTTTTTAGACGATTGTCAGCCTCCTAAGTGGTGGTCCTGGCTATATCAGCTATGCCACGACTGAAGTTGGCCACAAACTCAAAGTAAGGCTTGCAGCCGATTGGTTGGGATCAGAAGTTGTCTACCAAACTTGGTGGTACGGCTGCTGTGTTTAATAAATTCAGTAATTTTTTCCGTGAGGAAACCCGCGGCTTCGTCAGGTCCGCACGTATTGACCATGTCTTTCCTGTGGATTAGGCTGACTAAGCTGTCAGGATGGTATAGGTGCTGGGCAAGCCTATTCCATTTAACATCCTGTCCCAGGCACTATAGCGTCCCGTAAGTAGGGGCATGAGTAATCACTAGTTGCCCCTGACGCTATATAAATCATCTACAATAGATGCTAAGGCCTGTTTACTTATTTTTATCTTCAAAAATGTTGAAATGTGCAAGCAAGGAGTTTTTTAGACGATTGTCAGCCTCAGTGGCGGTCCTGGCTATATCAGCTAAGCCACGACTGAAGTTTGCCACAAATTTAAAGTAAGGCTTGCAGCCGATTGGTTGGGATCAGAACTTGTCTACCAAACTTGGTGGTACGGCTGCTGTGTTTAATAAATTAAGTTATTTTTATCTTCAAAAATGTTGAAATATGCAAGCGAGGAGTTTTTTAGACGATTGTCAGCCTCCTAAGCGGTGGTCCTGGCTATATCAGCTAAGCCACGACTAAAGTTGGTTACAAATTCAAAGGACACTTTCCATGTTGTTGTATTTAGAGTGTTCTGTTTTAACGCACAAATATTTTTATATAGATAGAGATATATCGTGTAATTAATTATTAGTTAATTTATTTTAAACATTTATTGAGTTTTTATTACGAATAATGCCTTTACAGTACATATAGTTATTAAATATTTACATTTTATCAGTGTAGTAGCAATATCTTACGATCTTACGTATATATGTATCTATGTGATCATTTTACCTAAAGTAAAGTATTCTATTAAGTTTGAAATGTAGCTATAGATTCTCTAGGTATTACAGAATAGCTAAAATAAAAGATGTTTTCTTGAGATGTTCCCTTACTCAAGCTTGTTAAGAGGGAATCACACAGGCGACTCTCCATAAAAACGTAGTCCCCTATTTCCTCCATGGATAATGCCTCTAGAGTAACCATTTTGTCTCATAAAATCCAGATCTGCTATATACGTGCTCGTATGTTTTCCTTTTTATAACGCTTTTATTAGCTTCACCTGTATGTATGTATGTAACCGACCTCTTTGAGCTCGATTTTCTCCTACTTTGAACGATCAGATTTGATTCAAACTTTGCACACCTGTCAAAGGTCGATGACAATGCAATAATATGAAATTAAAAAATAAAAAAATATGAAAAAAAAAATACTAAAAAGTGAAAAATAAATTATAGTTTAAAAAAATTAAAAAAAAAACGGTTTTATAACTAATTGAACTAAAAAGTTAAAAATAAAACTGTAATAATCAATTGAAAAATTTATATTATTGTACAAAAAAAGCGTGGGGTGCTTGATTTTGATTGTTGTAAATATTTTATCAATAGTTTATTATATCTGAAGTTATTTTAGAAAGCACCCCACGCTTTTTTTGTACAATAATATAAATTTTTCAATTGATTATTACAGTTTTATTTTTAACTTTTTAGTTCAATTAGTTATAAAAGCGTTTTTTTTTAGTTTTTTAAACTATAATTTATTTTCAGAAACTTATTGATAAAGAAAATATCACCTCCAATTCTTATTTCATTTATACCATATGAGGGTCATATTTTCTTTATCAATAAGTTTCTGAAAAAAAGGAAAACATATGAACACGTAGGTATATAGCAGATCTGGATTTATCCAGGGAGGAAATAGGGGACTACGTTTGTATGGAGAGTCGCCTGTGTGATTCCCTCTTATGTCCGTTGTATGTAACAGTGATGTTACAAGTTGTTTGTTCTCAAGTCAGTTGCAATACAACTGTTGTAACCGCTTTTGATAAGTTTAGACTTTGTTGGTTAAAATAAGTAAATTGAATGGGGCTTGTCAATAAACGAACAGGTGCATCTTCATCGCAATAATTTAAATATTGCAATAATTTAATATAGTGAATCAGTGGGTAGAGATTGTAAATGGTACATATTTCTTTTGTAAGTAAAATAAAATACATTCTAAAGAAGTTGTGCCATGAGAGTACTTATTGGGTGTAAAAAGACTACTCTCGAAAACTAAAACAAGGCTTGATCGATAACGACATAAAAACAAAAATAAATTGAAGAAGTTTCGCAACATGTTTTTGACATTATCTCTTTTTCTGAAATTAATGATTTTTTTGTGAAATTTCTGTTAATCGAGATCAGCATTTTACCCTGGTTTTATCATTTTTGTGATGCGATGTTTGGATAACAGCTGGTCCTATTTTATAAGCTTTATATTAAGTTTCGCTCATTGACTTTGGTGCCGTGCGAGTCCGTTTTTGTGTGAAGACGAGAATACTCAACACTGTTATCCTCCATCTCCATACAATAAACGACTGCTTGGCACAGTCTCAGTGAGCGCAAGTCAATACAAATCTTAAAATAGAGGCGCAGTAGCCATCTTAAAATCGTCTAAAATCGTACCTTCAGATTTCCGGAGAGGTCTTTTTACACCCAGCATAAGTTCATCGTATGACAAATTGTAAATAGTATTTTTAATAAAATATCATTGATGAGTTTGATGACTATCGATTTGTTTTAGAATGTATTAGTATATTTTGTATAATAATAATAAAATATACGAGAGACGCCTTGTTGTGGGATTTCTTTGTACATTTCTACATTAGGTTAGCAAATTGTTACTAGGTGTAAGATGCAGGTGAATATGTTTAAGATTGTTACCACAATGCAATACACTTGTGGAAGATGTGTTCCCATTACTTATAAGTATCCTATGAGGACCAGAGTTTTGTACATTATATTAAAAATATTCTTTGAATTTATAAGCAATGTTAACGATTGACCTGCATCAGTTATTTTGCAAAGTATAGATAAGATGTTCATTTCGTTTGTCAGCTGTATATAATTTGCGTAGTGTTAGTACAATAGTTGAATCACCACAAACAAGTTAATACAATTTTCTGTGTTTTTGGCATCAAGTTTATTTTATCTACTTATTTTAACAAAATAAATAAAGGTTTAATCATAAATTCATATTATTTTCGCTATAGCTACTACTGCAAAGCTTAATTTCACTTTTTTATACTAGTTACTATGCACTGTCTATGCTATTGGTTACGTTTTTGTCTAAGGCGGCTGCAAAGACACTAGAAAGGAGTAGAATGGATGGCCGTGCGTTTTTAATTTTTCTGTTGGTTTTTGTGGTTGGACTCCAATAAATTGGCTGCTCAACTAGTCGCAAAGATTCGAAACAGATTTATTAGATCGCGGATGGAAAGGGCTCTGAATCGTTCTCTCTAGAAATGTGTAGGCGTGGCCTATGTCCAGCAGTGGACTTCTTCAGGTTGATGATGATGGCTAGAATTAGGAATACCAAGCTTGGCGGTAGGGCTGCAGGTTTGATTATGGAGCCATCAACTAACTCTTAAAAAAAGCCAATTTAGCTCAGACTTTTTTTTTGTCTTTACTTACAATGTTAGTCAGAGGTAAGTCCACTGAAGCCATGTTCTTTGCATAGCACCGCATGCATTATTCTTTAAAAAGTTCAGTTTTAGAGGTTTTTTAGATATGTAATGAATGATTTTTTTTATGCCTTCTTTTACTTTTACGCAATAGTAGATATGAGCAAACCTTACTTATTAATATAACTTGCTTGACACGGTTTGTTACAGGGTAAACCACAAAAATAAAAATTCTAACCAATTTCCCCTAAATCATTCAATAATTTAATAGCTTTTAATAACTAAAAAACAAAAAGTACCACGACTTTAATCCTCAGGCACTGTTTAAAAATTGACATTGATGTTCATAATAAATACAGCGTTTTTTATTTAAAATAAATGTATTTACTCCTTATAAATATAGGTAAACAAAACGAAACGATAAAAAGCAATAAACATAAAAATCTTTGCATACGCAGTATAAACTTGTGAAACCAAACCACAACGTAGTAAAAATTACTGCCGCCAGAAGAAACAGGGCACTGTTTTCATTTACTTTCAATTATTCCCATTATTATGGGCCTTTAGTTATTCATGATTTAATTTTACTTCTTTTCTGAACTTAATTTATTAATAATTCCATCTAAACCTATAGATAATATTGAGGCTTAATTGGAACTAATATTACATTTTATTTCAAGGCCCCATGCCTAAAATAAAATAAACCATTTCAATTAAATACTGTGCTTTTTAAGTGCTATAAATATGGCGTGTTGTCAAGTACTTGGAGGTTTACTGTACTCTAATATGGCGTGTTTTGAAGTCCTTGGAGATTTGTGGCAAGGTTCGTACTTGGTGTCTTTAAGAAGAGACTTTATGCATGGCATTGGCGACGTATGCTACGTTTTTAGATGAGATGCCGGCGACGGAGATACGCCCGTCTTTGGTCAAGTAGATGTGGAATTCTTTTGTGAGGCGTTCCACCTGAAACGTGAAATTATAAATAAAATATACAATCCACACAACACTATCCCACAAACTATTATTGACACAGAGCTTGTGCGATGGGAACTAGATAGATGATATTGTTTTTTTGTACATTACATAAGTACTTGTACCTAATTATCTATTTAATATAGACAGAAAACAAACACATCCTACAGCACAGAAGGCAGAGCTACTACCAACCAACGGAGCTGTAAGAGCTAAGAAATGCTGCAAGTAAGTATATGTTACTGTAAGTTTGTGTTACTGTGAGTTAATGTTACTGTAGTTTATGTTACTAGTGTTTCTGAGTGAATTTTACTGTAATTATGAGGTTATGTTACCTGGTCAGGCGCGAGTCCAGTGAAACAGAACATGCCAATCTGGTCGGTGATGTGCTGCCAAGGGCGAGAGTTGCCTGCGCCTTCGATACCGGAGCGCAGTTGCGTCCTCATCGAGATGATACGATCAGCCATTAACTTCACATCTGAGAGCCTACAATGAGAAATGATTTAAAGCTGACATACGCATTGGGTTCGAGAATTCTCACACTAATGTTTCTTGAGGTCTGCGCTTTATTTTAACATCTTTGAAACTAAAAGCAACTGTAAAAGAGTCAACACATCACATCAACTGTAAGAACTGAAGTGGTTCAGCTGGTGATGGCGTTTAACAGCAACCTTTACTTCTTAAATTTAAGAGCTTAGCTCTTGTCCGTTTTGATGCAGTTTTCTCCAATTGAGTCTTTCGAATGCGGCCTCCTTGACTTCCTTATACGACATGACAGCGTAACTGGCTCATGTAACATATTTTTGGCCTTCCCCTTCTTCGTTTTTCTTCAATGATGTTCTATATGTAGCTGTCATGTCGTAAGTAGAAGAAGTCCAAACATTTTCGTCTTCGATTTTGTATTGTCTCAAGTATAACTCTCTTCTCCTTTACTCTAAGACCTCTTTGTTCGTAACTTTTTCAGTCCAACCTTTACTAATTTAAGGAAATGGTCTCACCATTGCTTCTTGAGGTCCGCGTTGCTAAGAATCTCTTGCACCAGCCTCGCGCCGTACAGCGGCGGGTTTGAATACATCGTGCGGATCATGATCTTGACTTGCGACATCACCTTGTCTGCTGACTCTGAATCGCCGCACAGGAAAGTAAGGGCTCCAGTGCGCTCGCCGTACAATCCTGAAACGTAAAAATAAAAGCATTTGAACACCTAGCTAGAAGCTCAGACAACCTTGCAGGTTAGAAGCAAAAGTATAACAGTAATCACACCGGATGTTGACTGACGATGCAGTTGAGCCCTTCAAAGTTGCTCTATAAGAAACAGGGAGGTTCCCAAAATTTATAATTAAATTTTACGGCAGTAATCGGTTTGTATGGAAATCGAATATCCTTAATCTGTTTAAGTAATAAAAACTAATTTATAGGTAACTTGCCTTATTTTTCCATTGTGCGATATAAAGTTACATAAATAAGTAGATAATAAGTCAGTACTCCATAGATACGACATTGACGTAAGAACAACATGATAAGATAATGTGGGTCAAAAGAACAAACAATTTAATTACTAACACAGAAACTAAAGTTGAAAAACATAGTCAACTAGAGCCTACTTACTACAATCCAATGCACCCCAGTGTCGTCATAATAGGGTATTACATTTTCTCTCTCAGTGCAAACCAAACAGTCACTCAGATCTGTCCTTTTACAGATCTGAGTACCTGTTTATAGCTTAGTACTGTTTATAGATTTTGACATCAGCCAGTTAAGCTTGCACTATAAGCTGCAATGCAGCTGAATTATATTTTTTATTTTATGTATTGATAGGTCGAAAACTCTTCATTGATTATAGCTACAACTCTGTTTACTTTTATTACACGGCAAATAATACAACAACACATAACGACGCCATATTATCCTTCCTCTGCCTCTTTTTCTCTAGATATCTGTCACGCTGCTTGATCCAAATCATGGATGTCCTATTCCCAAAACTGGTTAACAGTATGTATGCAGACGTGTCACAGTTGTTTTTTTCTGTTCTCTTTTTTTCCGATTATCCCACTTCCCACTATCCCACTAATATCATAAATGCGAAGTTTGGATCGATGGATGGATGGATGTTTGTTACTCAATAACGCCAGGACGGCTGACCAGATCTGGATGAAAGTTGGCACAGAGATAGATTATAGTCATGGAATAGGCTACTTTTTATCCCGATAAAATGTATTGTTCCCAAGGAATGGACTTGTTTTTCGTCGTGCCGTTACACTATTTATAACTCAAGAACGGCTGAACCGATTTACCTGAAAATTGATGGGGAGGCAGCTTAGAGTCAGAACTTTTTATCCCGGAAAAGTAAAGGGAACGCGACGTAACGGGAATGGGACGTAACGGGAACGGGGCGAGCGAAGCCACGGGCGGCCGCTAGTAATACATATATAGGTTAGCATTATTTATTGTCGTGTACAGTTTGTATGAATAAAAGTTTTCTTTCTTTTCTTTACTTTAAGTCCTTATAGCTCACTTACCCATATTCTTGGCGAAGCTCTGTGCCAGCGTCACTTGATGCCCTTCCTTGACGAAGAGACGCACTGCGAAGGCGTCGTTGTCAACGTTACCGGTCGCGAAGCCCTGGTACGCCATATCGAAGAACGGGAACAGCTTCCTCTTCTTGATAACCTTATGAATGAAACGTGGGGAGCATTAAGGTCGATCTTTGAATTCTTCTTTTGGTGTCGTTCTTTCTAACCAAGTCAAAGTTTTGTCCCACTGCAGGGCAAAGGCCTCCCTTCCTTCCTTCCACTCTTCGCGACTTAACGCAGTGACAGGCCACGATCTAAGGTGGGAGTCAAGTTCGTCCCGCCATCTCATTCAAGTCAAAGTCAAATATATATTTATTCAATAGTATCACAAGTTCACTTTGAAACGTCTAAAAGCTAGGTGAGTCTAGGTTCCACGCGACCAAGCCAGAAGAACAGAACAAGGTACAAGACTAGATTTGAACCCACGACCTTAGGATCGGAAGGCGGGGCCACCACCACTAAGCCACTATGGCTCTTTAAATTATAAAGATTTACTGTAGGTATGAAATATGGTTCTCGTTCCAACTTTTTTTCCTAATTAGTGAATAATAGCGTATTATTTTTGCGAAATGTAGCACAAAAAAATATTTGTTGAAATCAGAAGTTGTCTATTCGCGTTTAACATCACCAAATATGGCGGTAAGGCTGCAGGTAAAAGTTTAAATTAATTCGGTAAAATAACCAATTGCTTAGCGTTTAAAAGTACCTACATGACATCATAGCAGGCAAAACGGCCAGGAATGACCATACGTGATTTAAATGTATCCATCCAATCGATAGACACGGAAAACATACCTACCCAAATTGATTTGTGCAACCAGAAAGTAGTTAAATTCAAAAAAGGGAAGTGTACATACGTATAGCTAAATTGATGTGTGCCAAATACCTAGTGTGACCTACGATTTTTCAGAGAAATTTGCGAACAATGGCGTCTTCAAACCAACAGATTTGCAACTGCAATATAATAGTGAACGAAATGTTAACGTTTGTGCAAAATAAACTCTCGATGGACCGTGATGTTCTAGCAAAAGTGTGTTCATCAACATTCTCACAGGAAGACATCAACAACGCTAAAGCGCTTCTTCGCAATATACCAATAAAAGTTTCCAAAGCGAGGAGAGAAGTAAAATACAAAGATTTGTACGATATCATTGAAACATTAAACTCTTTAGACCCGAAAAATGCTCCCATTTTCGTTGCCCGTGATCTAAGAAAACTACCCGTCGCTACAAACGCTTCGCAACTTCTTTTAAAAGAAAATTACAGCTTATTACAAGAGAATCAGCGGATTAGAAGTAGCGTCACGACTGTGAATGAGCTGTTGATGGAAATCGCCAAAATTGCAAAAGGAGAGGTATGTAATGTACCCTTTGTATTAATCAATATACCTGCAAATCTTTATCTAATAGTGGCTCCCTATCCATCTTCGCCGGAGTTTCTCCATTGTGAGAATTCTTAAAATCTTACCTCTCAAATAAAAGTCTCAAAATTCCCGTGCATAGAACTATAGCTTCTATGCAGACTCCCTTTCCATCCAAACGGTACGTCTGTAGACCTCATTGCCAGTTCCTATTACGCAATCAATATCTCCAGCTATATTACCGGTCTCTACAGTCATGTTGGATCGTTCGACCGATTTGTGTATAATATGTATAATATAATTAATAGAATTTTATTTAATTTACACTTGTTGCAAACCAATCAGCGACATAGGAACAGTAAAATCTTCTTATTCGCGCTTCCCTCATTCGCGTTTTCACTATGTGTTGGGGACTTGCGGTTCATTACAATTGCACGGCTTTCTTTAAATCCATTTTTGTTAAGTAAACAAATTTCTTATGACCTACTCTCTTCTTCTTAGTCTCACTGTTTCTTTAAAACCAGTGTGGTGGAAGGATTTGCGCATCAGAGAGGCTCCTTTCGTGCACTTGATTTGATTTCGAACTTTTTCGATTCTACGACATTCATGCTCTCTATGCATGACCTACTTACGAGTAACAATTTGTTTTAACAATGATATTGTTTGCAGCCGGTGTACGTGGCCAAATTCGACTATTCATCCAACGGTATACATGAGGTAAATAAGTTCCTACCTATGTGTTCCCTTCAGTAAAATAATATTTAACGCTACGCTATCCTAGTCTCTCTCAAAGCTTATGCTGTGGGAATCATACAGTCATTTTTTTATTAAATACAAAAAATACAAAAATACAAAAAAAAAAAAACTCCTGTGTCAGCCGTCATCCCCGTATTCACTTCCTTCTTATCCATGTCATCTTTCACACTGTTTATCCATCTTTTCTTTGGGCTACCTCTACCCAAATATCCATCAGCATTCATCACTCTCCTAGTCACAGGACTTTCACACAACCTACAGGCAGAAATACTTGGCTTTTTATTCGGGCTTATAATTTAGTAATAAAAAAATTAAGTATAACGTGAGCCAATTCTTTGGCCGTCATAGTATCTGGCACCTAGACTCACCTATAAAAAGACGTTTCAAAGCGATTTCAACGAATAAAAGAGTTTTGACTTTGGCTTTGATCTTAGTGTGTTTTTAAGCAACTATTTGATAGAACAAGTATATGGCCCACCGGAAGTTAAGCGGTAAATATCGCCTCTAACAAAGCATTGCCTCGTAGGTTATGAATGTTAAGAACGAGAAACACGCATTGTGTATTAAGGACCTCAAGCGGTGGTCCAGTCAGTCTGTCCTCGTGACCTTAATTTGAAAGATGTGTCGTGCCTAATTAAATCATATTTAAAACAGTTGTGCTTTTATTGAGCTTTCTGTATGTATATTAATATATAATTTATTATGTTTCTTGTATACAGGTATCTATCCGGAGAGGGGACCTTATTACAAACGTGTCCAAATCAGGAGAATGGGTCACAGGACTAGTGTTGCGCACCGGTAAATGCGGCATGATGCCAGTTGATTACGTCACTATTTATTAATTAGAAAGAAAGAACATTTATTTGACATACATAGGTGTAGACGTTCACGTCAATTAGTCTCCTAGTTCCGTAAAAGTGAACCACAGTCATGATGGTGACTTTCTGAGATTAAATATCTGATTAATCCAACACAGTTCTCAATATTGATTATACTTCAAGCGAATAAATACATTTCATTTTCTCTAGTTTTTGAGAATGTTCCTCATATAGCATTACTAGATCATTCTGGAATATTTAAGAACATTTTCTTCTAGAAAATTTTGGCAAAACCTAGTACTTTTAGAAAAGTCCTTATGTGTTAGAAAAGACGTAGAAAAGTCCCTTAGTGTAAGAAAAGGATAGATATAGATTTCAAAACTTTCACCTCAAACAACCTCCCAATTCCGTCCAAACTCCCTCCCACAGCAAGAAATAAATAAATATGAATAACTAGCGATCCGCCCCGGCTTCACAAAGGTGGAATAATTCAAAAACTCTTTTCTCATTATAATATTAACATGATGATAGAATTACCTGAGACATTGCCTCCCAGTCAGCTGGCCTGGGGTCCACGCCGGTAGGGTTGTGTGCGCATGCGTGCAACAGGATAATGGCTCCTTCCGGGATTTTCTACAAAAACAACAGTAATCAATACTTGTACTTTATACAAAAGAGAATATAAACAGCTGTCACCCCATGGTTATTATCGAATATCGGCAAGTTCGGCAAGTTTATCATGCGCATTTGATGTGCGGGCAGGTTTTTTCGCAAGTAGGCCGCTGGACGGCCCTTTTTGCGTGACCCTTGACACGTGTTGCTTGAACTTTTTTAGGTTCTAAACACGCCGGTTTCCTCACGATGTTTTCCGTCACCGTTTTGAGAGTACTGGCATAGTGCACATAAATTTTTCGACAGAAAAATTCATTGGTACACGAGTGGATTTGAACCCACGACCTTCGGATCGGAAGGCAGGGCCACTACCACTATACCACCAGTGCTCTCTATTATCGAATATCGAACCCATCTCGCATCTAGCGGGCCACAGGTCATGACATATCAATGTTGTTACTCGGCCTTGAACTAAGAGGGCCTTCCATACCTATAACAGCTAACACCAGGGTACACAATCATCAATATTACTTATCTTCACGCCACGAATGAATAGCGTGATCGTCTTATCATTGTCACTTAGTGCGGTTTATAGCCTTTTATCATTAGATGTTTCATAACGACTAGTGAAATTTTGCACTGTTTAGTGACCTAAGACAATACTTCAGTATTTTTATGAATAACGGGATATTATTTGATTTGATTGACTCCCGATATTTCGGTACAACCGTGCGGAATATCGCGGAATATTGCGGGACTCAAACTGACAAAATTTACAAAATTAGCCGCCTAAATAATACTGTAGGCACATGCTCAAATTTTGCTCCATGCCTGACAGCTATTTAAAAACCCACCTGTGGTAATCTCCGCTACCTCACCTCATAACACCGCCGTGCCCTATGTAGCCCTATGCACGATGCATCAATTTCAATCAATTTCGATCAATTTGCAATGGCATCGCCATTGCAAACCGTTTATCGCTCTGAGACATGGAGGTGTTAAGTCACATGTGCCTGCAATGCCCTGTCGAGAGTATACTTTAAAGCCGACCTTCCACAATATCCGCATCGTGAATGGACTCAGTTTCCAAGAGTTTCTATTATTATTGATATAATTAGGTACGGTTGTAGGCAATAAATATTGCACATCGGCTATCTCTTTCTGACGTGCACTACAGTCTATGAAGCCGAAATTAGCCGATGTGCAATATTTTTGCCTACTACTGTACACAGCTATATTGTTGTACCTACATTTTTTCTGTTTTCAGCGGTTCGTTCTGTGTGTTTTAATATAATATCATAGGTGCATGCAAATTTTTCTTTCTTTTAGATAACGGACGCAATTTATCAAACATTCTGTATACGTCTACGGATCAGTGAACGCACTTGTGTGCTTTTCTGTACAAAGAATACTGCGATCCCCTAAATGCGATGCGATGCGTGATACTAACAATGCGGACATGTGGATGGTCGGCTTAAGTTGGTATAATGACTGTACTTCAACCTTCGCCATTGGCCTAGATTAGGTAACAACAGTGCTGGAGCCTAATTCTCGGCTCACCTCAGATCATTTTGCAATTTTATTTTATTGCTTGTTTTCGAAGATAGAATGGATGATTTCCTTGAGTAATTCACGGAAAACGTAGAAACAGTGTGGGGTTGTGCAATTGTGCATTGCCAATGTGTATTTATGGGACATTGAAAATCTCGATCGGCCCGAGAATTAGGCTCCAGTTGATTGTCATAAACTAACGGTGATTAACGGATCGTTTCAAATGTTGTTTGAATAGTGTGAAAGTCATGTGAAAGATGTTCTAATTTTAGATGAACATAATCTATTTTGAGTAACTGCTCAAGGTCAGGTGTAACATTTACTAAAACATGATATTATGCAATGATTGTTTGCTAATGTTGTCCCGAAATGTTATTGACCAGCGTTCTTACGTATTCTGAATACCTATAAATAAAAGACGTTGCAAAGTGATTTTTGTGACAGAACTGTTTTTTGCCGGTTTTTAGGGTTCCGTAGCCAAACGGCAAAAACGGAACCCTTATAGATTCGTCATGTCTGTCTGTCTGTCTGTCTGTCTGTCTGTCTGTCTGTCTGTCTGTCTGTCTGTCTGTCTGTCTGTCTGTCTGTCTGTCTGTCTGTCCGGCCGTGTCACAGCCATTTTTCTCCGAAACCATAAAAGCTGGACTGATGAAACTTGGTGAGTAGATGTATTCTGTGAACCGCATTAAGGTTTTTACACAAAAATAGAAAAAAATCTATGAATTTTGGGGGTCCCCATACTTGAAACTGAAACTCGAAAAATTTTTTTTCATCGAACCCATATGTGTGGGGTATCTATGGATAGGTCTTCAAAAATTATGTTGAGGTTTCTAATATCGTTTTTTTCTAAAACTATAAATTTGGGGGTACCCATACTTGAAACTGAAACTCAAAATTTTTTTTTTCATCAAACCCATACGTGTGGGGTATCTATGGATAGGTCTTCAAAAATGATGTTGAGGTTTCTAATATTGTATTTTTCTAAACTGAATAGTTTGCGCGAGAGACACTTCCAAAGTAGAAAAAAGTTGGTCCCCCCCCCTCTAACTTCTAAAATAAGAGAATAATAAATCCAAAAAAAATATATGTTGTACATTACTATGTAAACTTCCAACGATATTTGGTTTGAACGACATCTAGTCAGTAGTTTTTTTTTTAATACGTCATTAATCGTAAACCGCAATTTACCTTTCGACGAACTACAAAAACCTTTATATTATGTTAATTGATGCTACGGAACCCTTCATGGGCGAGTCCGACTCGCACTTGGCTGCTTTTTTTCAATTCACATGGCCGCGGGATGAAATGGTCCCGATTATTTGTTACATAAAATGGCACCGTTAGTATTTGAATCTTATGAATTCTTATGAATATTTTGGCTGCATCTACGAGTAGGTTACAAAAATGAAATTATTGCTTTTACACTAGCAGTCATTTCAAAAAAATGTGTTCTAATTTCATTTCATTATTTTAATTTGATGATATTATAAACTCGTAATGGCATCCAGGTACACAGATTCTTTGTTTTTCCTTTTTTTTTAATACAACCTAGACTACGAATAACATACTACATACAATAAAACATTTTTTTTTTTCATATCTGATGAATTACTTTGCTGTGAGTCAACTTCAAGAAAACGTGGTGGAGGGGCGTGCATTTTTAGACTGGTTTATCTATACCTATGTAGATACTGTTAGCCGGTTTCGGGAATAGGACATCACTACTGCGACAGGGCACCGAGACACATCACTAGTATGATAAGAAAATGGCGTCGTAATGCTTAGATGATTGTTTTCCCTGATAAAAAGATAAAACAACTAAATAAATTTATATTCTTTCAAATATACTCACATTGATATCTTCAAGGGCTCCCTGTAGGTCGAATCCATTGGTTTTCTTGTCAAAATACCGGTATTGCTTGTGGGGCAGGCCAAGCGACTTACAGATCTGAGGGTGGTTGCCCCAAGTGGGGGTAGGGAGCCAGATCTCGTTGCTCTGAGCATAGTGTTTGGAAATAAATTCCATTCCTAGGCGGAGTGCGCCTGTGCCGGACAATGTCTGGTAAAGAAAATATTGGTTTAAACTATGCCATAAACAAAAGGTAGCAACATTGACCAGTTAAGAACATTAACTAGATCTTTTTTAGGATTTCCAAGTCCTAAAAGAGACTCTCTGTTCGTCTGTCAGTCTTACTTTCCTCGAAACCATTTTACTCCTAGACCTAGATATGTCTTCATGATCCAATTTCAAATTGTAAATCAAAACCCAAAAAGTTTCTAAGCTGTGAATTTATTTTTAATAAAGTGTTCCATCCAAGAGAATCCAAGTTTTCTATGGTTCCTATTTATATTTAACATACCTGGACTGTGCAGTTGGTTTTGTCCTTGATGACAGCAGCATCATCTCCAAAGGCCAACTTAGCCACGGCAGTGCAGTAACCCCCCTCACCCCCGATAGGGGCGTATTCATGATTCAACCCCTTCTTGTACAAGTTTGCTTCTGCCTATTAAAATAAAGTTTGTTTTAAGATGGTGATCAAAACTGATTCTTATTGGATTTATAATTTTAGATAGATAGATTCTTTATTGATTACAATGACACACTAGGGAACTTATTGAGTCTTGTCCCTCCACATCCACATCTGTGTCACCATCAGGTTTACTGGAGCACTGCTGCCACCAACCCAAAGTCCTTCTCTGTTATTTTAAGGAGTTGGGCTGGCTGGGGTGAGGTTTGGCAGGGGGACAATGCACAATACACCCCATTGCGGGACGTCAGTGCAGATCGTATTCCCCCAAATCAATTAGAATTAGAATTAGACACTAGGTAAGTAGGATGCAGTTTTTGATTAAAAATAAACAGTCACAGCAATAAAATGGGCGGCCTTATCGCTAATAACGATCTCTACCAGGCAATCTAGGGATGGACAGAACTGAACATAAACAATTTTATTACTGTTTTTCATAAATATAAATACCCAGTGGCTTTTTAAAAGTTTGAATTAGATTGGAAAAAAACAACAAACCAGTTTGACTGAGGGCAGGACAAATGGCTTGCCTTCGTCATCTCTGTAAGCTCCAACTCCAAGGTTGACTTTGTTAGGGCTGGGGTCTTTCTTGTAGGCTTCCGAGATACCCAGGATCACATCAGGTGGTCCCATTGGTACATTGCTCCAGAAGGTGCTATAAAAATATATTTAAAAAACTCAGATAACTACTTTTCTAACAATGTTTGAGGTAACTAGTGATGAAACTGATGCCTCCACTCAAGCAGGAATCAGAATCATTAGGTATTTGAAAATAATGTCTTAGTAGGTATTAGATAGGTATTTATCTTGCATTTTCCCAGTCAACTTAAGATGTATGTTTGTAGAACACTTTGCCAGGGATAAGCAGACATCTTCATTGCATACTTTTAAGTCTTAAGTCTCAGCTAAAACAGTTCCTAAGTAAAGATCCACCGGCTCTGTAATCTGTTATGTTCAGTCATTTGTATTCAAGTGCAGGAAACATGGTCGTAAGCATGGCCGTAAGCAAGGGCCCCAGCCTAGTTTAAGGCTGGGGCCCTTGGGCACACAAGAATTTTGGGCCCTTTTGGAAAGTAATAAAAGCTTAATAAAATACTTAACATTTTTTACTAAGTATAACCATTTATTATAGGAATACATTTATTATTTATTATTTTACTGTATGCAAATACAGTAGGATATAATGGTGTAGTATTGTGAAGAAAATGTAGGTAATGAGCCCGACAAAAATATTTAGAGAATGAATGTGTTACGAGAAATTGTCGGTCCTTCGGGGCCCCCTGAGAATGGGGGCCATGGGCACGGGCCCCGTGTGCCCTTATGGTAAAGACGGTATTGGTCGTAAGGGGAAGTATTTCGCAATGCTAGGTTTATCAAATCGATATCTAATCCAAGGGTTATGGATACTATTTCTATGAACTCATTATGTACCTAGTACCTACCTACTTATCGTTTTATTGAATTGAATAGCAGCAGCGGTTATACGTAGTTACTGCGTCTCATCATGTTACGTAAATCTCCAGACGAAGCCGGTGCACACATACCTGCTTGCTCGAACCGCATTGCTGCCGATTATAGTTTCCACAGCGTTGTGATTTAGCACTTGAGTGGTCAGTTTTTTTAATGCCTGAGCCATGGTTCTGTTTTTATCCGACACTACTACTGCAAATTAAAAGTAATTTGTTTTGTATAGCGGCAGCCGGTTAGCCGGTCGTTCGCTCGCTGTGCTTGCTGTGTGCTGGCTGCTGGCTGCGGGCGCGGGCGGAGCGGAGGCGGACGTGCGGAGACGTGGTGCCAAAAATATCGAAAACAAACCAGTGCTGCCGCATTAATATTTGAAAAGCTGCTATTTGTAACTAGACTGAAACGGGCATAAAATGCATCAAGCCGGATTTTCATTGCTTTGTAGTGGTACAATGATAAACATTATAGTATGTTTATAAAATATAAGTAATAATTGCTATTTTTGCATAGTTTAAATATCTGAAAATCAATATGAAAACTTATCAGTTAGGTCTAGATTAACGGGATAACGCAATGAAAATGTTATTATAAGGTTCTTGCAAGAAACTAAATAAACCAAATAGAGTACAAAACAAAATGTAAAAAGTGCTAGTTCTAGCGCAAAATGGTTTATTGTGGCAGCGCTGTTTGAAACGTAAAAGTTCACGTCAAAACTATTTAGATGTCAAAGTCAAACCAAAATTGCGTTTTTCAGGCCGACAAAGTCTATGAACTTAAGAACATACTTCACTTCTTCTTTTTTGGCTAGCTACTGCGACTACATATATGCCACAATTCTGCCAAACATACTACCTCGTCTCCGTTGAATGTTGACATTGACAATTCAAAAATCCTGACATCTGTCCACAGAACATAGTCACACCTGTGACGTTTTTTCTAGTTTTACATGGTTGAAATAGTATTGTATTGTATTTCGCCGTGTTTATTTGAGAATTCTACCTGAAGTAATAATTATGGCTGCTGAAATTAAGCCCGCGCCTAGGACGCCAAACGACAGATTTTCTACAGTCATGAAACCAGGTCTCCTGAACAAATTAGAGGGCTGCACCGACGATGTGAACGCCGCCGTCGTTATCCCTGGCGAGGACGGTGTAATTAGCGTTTGTGATGATAAGTAAGACATCTGACTCACATATACTGTATTGTTTGATTATGTCATGTAAACACGACCCAGCCAATCTTTAGAAATCGTTGTACAAAGTACCCTCAAACACCTATCTAAGATTGAAATCCTGGCTTTCTAAACATCATCATTGCTTTGTTTTCTTCATTGTTATTGCGTTCTAACTTATGATTAACCTTTTTAGGACAGTACGAGTATGGCTTAAGCGCGATTCAGGGCAATACTGGCCAAGTATTTGCCAGTATATGCCTTCGGGCTGCACATCTATGTTCTACACGCCTGAGACAAGACAACTGTTTATTGGACAAGAGAATGGCACAGTATCTGAATTTACACTTGCTCCAGACTGTAACAGGATCAATCCTGTAAGTATTACTCAAACCTAGGGTGAGTCTTAGATAACATGCAGAATAACATACTAAGGTAAGTAGGGTGTTATGCAGTAGTAGTAAAGCTCTTTGTGAAGGGCTCGTCTTGGGAAGTACCACCTATAATTAAACTTACTTTCGTTAAATAGACTGTATTAATTGCATTTCAATATTACATTAACTGAGATACATAAAGACTACACTTTTTTTTTTGTTTTTTTTTCGTGTTTGCATGCTGGGTTTTTCTGGCAAAGTGTGTGAATCTGTATTTGCCTAAATTTATAAGATCTAAAATGTACCATACTTCAAGCAAATAAATTATTTCATTTTGTATTGAGCTAAGAGCTGACCAAAGTCTGAGCAGAATACTCACTCCCTTAATTTTGTAAATGACTATTTTCCATGCCATTTTCATAAATCGTTAATATGTACTGGTGTTTGACATTGTTTTGCATTTTCCTTTACAACAGATAAGCTTGAACGCAATGTAAGACAAGATTGACAAAATTTGTCATGTTTAAAGAACAAACTTTATATCTCTGCCCTTCTTAATGAAGTGAAATATGAATACAAGATAATAATCATGCATATTCATAGATGCAAATTGGGCTATGAAATTTGGTTCCTAGAAAGAATATGAAAAAGTTAAGATAGATGTTTAAATGTTTGTGGCTCTATAATGTTGCAACAACTAGACCGATTTGGATGAAATTGGTATAACAAGATTTTATACCAATTTCATCCAAATCGGTCCAGTTTCATCCTTCATATTTTCACCCATTTCGCATTGCTTGCCGATTAAAATTCTTGGCTACAATGTTTTAAACTAGCAATTATTTCTTATATATGGTGTTGAAAAGAAAATAATAAAGTCTTATTGTCTTCTTTATTTTCAGACACGTGAGTACTTATCACATACAGCGAGAGTAACAGCTGTGGCATTCTCTCTGGCCTGTGAGTGGGTACTGTCGGTCAGTAGAGACAAGTTCTTTGCGTACCACTGTAGCGAGACCGGCCGCAGGATCGGCGGCTATTCCTTTGAAGCGTGGTGCACTGCATTACAGTATCCTTTTAATAACTAAACACACAACATAAAGGTTCAATATTTCATTCAGAAAAAGGCTTATTTCGGTCGGCAAGCAGTGTTGCTGTGTTTTGGTTAATGAAATGTTAATTTGTTAAATGTTACTTAACATCAGGTCGGGCATATTCTTGTTCCATCAACTAGTTACATATTTATAGTTGTGTTTTCTCATGTGATTTACTGTGTTGTGGATCATTATCTTCATTATCAGCCTGAAGAAGTCCACTGCTGAACATAGTCCTCCCCTACATATTTCTAGGAAGACCGATTCTGAGCCCTTTCCATCCATCGACTTCCCGCGATCTTAACAATGTCGTCGGTCCATGTTTTGACCATGGTTGTGGATATATGTATAATAAATAAATAATATGTATAAATTGTTATTGGTACTTTAACTGACTGCTGGTGTCCGTTAAAGACCGTTTACGATAAGGCAATAATTTCCTAAGCGTTGTGTCAGGTTCGACTCCCAATCCAAATACGCGTTTGTGGGCGACTACAGCGGTCAGATAACCATGCTGAAGTTAGATAACAGCGGAGCAACTCTAGTCACTACACTGAAGGGGCATACTGGGTAGGTATTACTTTTAACGACTAAAAGGCCGAATACACGGTTTAAAGCCGCAGTTCCTACCAAGGTGACCTTTGTAGAAACTGTGGCTTGAAACCATGTAGCCGGCAGTTTTAAAACCAAATTTCGCATGACCTATAGACGCCCTTGGTAGAAAGACGCGCCCGGAAGTTCGGCGTTGGTTTTAAACCAATGTAAGAAGTGTTCTGCGAAGGTCACCTTGGTAGGAAACTGCGGCTTTAAACCGTGTGTTTGCCACTGAAATATTTTTTTTAACCCTCAAACAAAATACGGAAGAGGGTAGAAAAGGACCATACGCTGTTTATATAGGAGCCGTTGCCGCCAGTTATAAATTATTACTGTTTTATTTAAAACTAGCGGCCACCCGCGGCTTCGACCGCCTCGTTCCCGTTACGCCCCGTTCCTGTTACTTTTTCGGGATAAAAAGTCCTATGTGCTATTCCAGACAGTTCCGCTAGAGGGCGCTGTTAAGTCAACATCGAGCTGTATTAGCTGTAAACTTTAAAATATCCAAATAAATACACGATCAGAGTTTCTTAGTATAAAAAATAGCTAAGTGTGTTCTACTATAGTCAAACCTATCGTGACATTGTTATCTAAGCCTACATCAAACTGTGTATCCTAAAAAAACAACAGTGAAAAATGTGAATGACAACAACAATAAATGGAAGTTTGAAAAGAAATATAACACAATCATTGATCAAAATCGTGAGTAAAGTGATATCAGTGTTAAATGGATAACTTTGAGACAAGTTTTTAAGCAAATACTGTGCTAAGATAAGAAATATTCATATCGACAATTGTTGAAGTTTAAACTACCCACACGATTTTATCAACAAATTGAAATGACTAAAGCAAAACTCAAGTAATCCATAAATTCGACTGACCGAATACGAGCCGTGTGGCACATTGGCAAGAGTAGTCGACTTACACGCCGGAGTCTGAAGTTCAATTCCTGTCAACTGATGAAAACTTTTTGGAATAAAAATTGTTTTTGTTTATAAATTTTGATTGAACAAAAAAAAAATTGAAATACTTTAGTTTTCGAATAAAATTTTCCTGGATTGCCATGGATTTGGATAGTAACGTGACAATAAGACGAGTACGCCGCTATAATTCAGAAAATGACCTATCACACATAGACAGTATGCAGGCAAACCGCTCTGTAGCAATTTTCGATGAATCAGTTCGAAGTCTTCCTGATGCCTCTCTGGGAAACAACTCGCGTATCATTGATCTAGAGATGCAAGTGGAGCAAATTTCGCAAACTCTGTATGTCGCAAACCAAGAAGTGGATATCCTAACGCATGAAAATATCCTTCTGAAGAAGGAAATTGAACATAACACTTTGATAATAAAATCACTTAAAACAATGCAAAGTCCTCTGGCTGATAGACAACGCTGCCTATCACCTAGAACTACTCACTCACCTAGAAGTAATCATCGCGAGTTCAAGCAGAATCGACAATTATTTTCAACACAAAAACCAATACGTGAGGCCGCAGTACAAACTGAAACTTGGATTCCTAAACAACATAATAGAAAAAGTGGGAAAAAAGTTAAGCTCTCTATTAAACCCAAAAATAAATACACAAACAAAAATCTGTTTAGAAAATTGAAAATACAAAATAAGAAAGTAAAAAGGCTGCAACAGGAATTGGGTCAGATCAAGAATGACAGAAACAGGATACAACATAAAATATTAGAATGCAAAGCTAAAAACGAAATAGAAAGAAAAAATAACGATACCTCTAGCAAAAAGACATTACACGCAAACGTACAGAAGAAAAGAGTAAACATATTCTCTGATAATTTAGGAAGTGGACTAGCAATTAAATTGGTTAACCAATCAACATCGATCGAGGTTATTAACCATTGCAAACCTGGAGCTTCAAGCCTACAAATAATGAGCAACTTTTCTAAAAACACAGAAAATCTACAAGAAAATGATTTGGCAGTTATAATGATTGGAAGTTATTTTGAAAATACAACAGAAGTACCTTTTTTTGAAATTGTTAGAAATATTTTGAAAAGTGACTCAAGAAAATTTAATATCCTCTTAGGAAGTGTTCTCTACGACGGAAGAAATGACTCTCAAATTTATAAGTTAAACACAGAACTTGCTCGTCTAGCTACAGTGACAGAAAATGTAAAATACCTAGAGCTAAATAACGTTAATAGAAAATTTATAAAAAGTTATGTGTCTGGAGAAATCATAAGAGCAGGCAAATGTTTTAATAGTTCTTCAAGCTTACAGTTTATTAAAACATACTCTGATATTTCTTCAAATTTTCTGAAAGCTACCAAATTAACGACAAATGGTTAAATATAGTGCATGCAAACATACAGAGCATAGGTAATAAGTATTTAGAGATTGAACTATTGACTGAAAACACAAATTGTGACATACTCTGTCTTTCGGAGACATGGGCGAATGAATTTAATTTAGAAGTTATGTCTTTAGAAGGTTTCACTTTAGCATCATTTTATAGTCGTAAAATGTTTGAACACGGAGGTACAGCCATTTTTATAAAAAATGGAATAGAATTTAAGCCTAGACATGATATTACCAAACTCAGTTTTGAGATGAATTGTGAAGTAGCTGCGATAGAAGTTAAACTCTATAAATTGATAATAGTATGCGTATATAGACCTAATTATGATTATATAATATTTGAAGACATATTGACAAAAATACTAGAAAAGGCAAGTAGGGAGGAAAAAAGAATTGTGATAGCAGGAGATTTTAATTTAAATGTAATGCAAAATAACAAACACAACAAAAAAGAGGTTCAAAAATTTATTAAGTTACTAGGGGAATTTAAATGTAAGGTTATATTAAATGAACCCACGCGATCGAAAAAAAATTCGGCTACATGTATTGATAATTTTATTCTTAATGATGATACAGATTTTATGAATCACATCGGAAAAGTTTTAAATATAAAACTATCCGATCATAATGTTATTTTACTAAATTATAAACTAAAGTGTAGGAGCATTAAAAAACAGAACGATAAAATTACAACAAGAATTATGTCTCAAAGCAACATTAATTATTTTCATTGTTTATTCTGTAGAGATTTTGAAGAGATAGACCATGCTGTAGACGCAACAGAAAATGCAAATGAGAAAATGAACATCTTAATGGATCACATTAAATATTGTTATTATACTGCTTTTCCTTTGAAAACCAAACTAATTCAAAACAACATGAAAAAGTATCTGTCCACTAAAGGTATTATTATATCAAGAAATAATATTCAAAAACTAGAAATATTACAAAATCATTATCCCTGCCCTTCCAGAAAAAATAAGCTAAAAATTTACAAGAAAACTTTCAAAAAAGTCTTGGCAACCAGAAAAAAACTGAGCAATGCATCAAGAATACAGAAATCGGTAAATAAAATAAAAATGACATGGAAAATTGTAAAAGAACAACAAGATAATAAACGAAAAAATCATAACAAAATAAATAAAATACGGGATAAAAATGGTCAATTAATAACAGATTGTAAGAAAATAGCTGATAATTTCAATTATTTCTTTAACAACATAGCAAGTAATCTGACAAAAAACTTTGATATTCAAGTAAATAACTGTGATAAATATTTAGGAAAATCTACTACAAATAAGATAAGGTTCGGAGAATTGACAAATACTGAATTAATACAAATAATCTATAACATTAAAAGTAAGTCATCTCAAGACATTTATGACATGAACACCAAAACTATAAAGGAATTAATTTTATGTAATAAATTCTTCTTTGACATTATTTTGAAAATTTTTAATGAATGTATTATACAAGGTATATTCCCAAATAGTCTGAAAATAGGCAAAATAGTACCTTTATACAAGAAAGGAGAAGTTAATGATATCGGTAATTATAGACCAGTATGCATCTTACCTGTCCTATCTAAAATTTTAGAGAGCGCTATCAAATCAAGAATGGTAACTTATTTTGAATCTTACAAACTATTCACAGAATGTCAATTTGGTTTCAGAAAAAATAAGTCAACTGAAATGGCCATTAGGAAAACAGTATATTTCATATTAGAAGCTATGGACTCATTGCAAAAGGTTTCCAGTATTTTTTGCGACTTGTCTAAAGCATTCGACTGCTTACGACACGACATTTTAATGCACAAACTTAGTTTTTATGGGTTTGAAGGAATGGAACTTTGTATATTGCGATCATATCTTAGTGACAGAGTTCAAATTGTAAAGTTAGATAATATAAAATCAAATGCGGAACATAGTAACATAGGCGTACCACAAGGTTCCATATTAGGACCACTACTATTCTTGATCTACATCAATGACCTGGGCAACTGCCTACCAGACTGGGCAATGATAACTTTGTTTGCGGATGACACGCACATAGGAATAAAAAATAAAAACTTAGACATTGTTGATGAACAAAAAAATATCGTATTACAAAAATTAAAAGTTTGGTTTGAAACAAATGGGATTATACTAAATGCTGACAAAAGTTCTGTTTTAAATTACTCTTGTAAAAGAAAAAGTAAAAATGACACTATTGAAGAAGTAAAATTTTTGGGATGTACTTTAGACTCCACCTTATGTTTTGATAGCCATATAGACAAAATATGCAAGAGATTAGCCAGTGCAAATTATGCACTGTTTAAACTGAAACCCACAGTTGATAGGAAAACTCTCATAGCTGTCTACTATGCCTACTGCCATTCAACTATGAATTATGCTTTAACAGTATGGGGAAATGCTACCCAAATTGAAAAAGTTCTCATTTGTCAAAAGAGATCTATTAGAATAATATATGGCCTACATAGATTAACTTCAGTCAGGGCTTATTTTAAAAAATCGAAGATCTTAACAGTTATATCTCTTTTCATAATTAACTCGCTAATAGAAGTACATTTACAAAAACATAATTTGCCCATGAAAATGGATAAACACCAATATAACACTCGGAATAAAGAAAAATTGCATGTCCCAAGAACCAGACTTGTTAAGACGTATAAACAAGGTCTCTGTCTAAAACTTGCTATGTATAATAAGTTACCTTTAGAAGTGACAAAACTGTCTTTAAACGAATTTAAAAACAAACTTAGAACATTTTTCGAATGTCACCCGTTTTACCATTTAAATGAATATTTAAGCTGCTCATTCTCTGATTTGCAAACGTAACGTAATACATATTAAGTAAGTGTGTATTGAAATTATAATATTAATATTAAGACTTATTTGTGAAAATTGACTTACCAATGTTATATTACTGTAACGCAATGGTTCAATAAATAAATATCAAATATCAGACTATAATCTATCTTTGTGCCAAATTTCATCCAGATCCGTTCAGCCTGTGAGTGGGATATCACTAATATAATGACACTTATTTTTTCTTTCAGTTCTGTTCGAGTATTGAACTGGGCAGCGATACCCCAGCTTTTGTTTAGCGGATCGTTTGATCAAACCATTATAGTTTGGGACATAGGCGGGCAAAAAGGCACAGCCTATGAACTCCAAGGACATAGGTGAGCGTTGACAATTCTTATTAAGGGGGTACGATTTCCATACAAACTTAATTTACATATATACAGGGTGTCCCATAAGTCAACGTCCAGCCGAAAACGGGTGATGCGCCAAGTCATGACAGTTATCAGAAAAATATAAAAAAAATATTTGCTAAGTACCTTTCGAGTTATGAGTATTTAAAAAAAACAGGAAAAACTGACACCCTCTGATGATCTTTTAAGTCCTGTGACTACAAATATTAACTTTTCATGAAACTTTTTTCTGCAACGTAAGCATGAATAACCCTTCTGTAAATTACAATTCAAAATAAGGCCATAACTGCCTCAGTTTTCAATGAAATCGTGGAGGTTTGGCCAACGTTTCATTTCAGATAATTACATCACCCAACTTTAACCGTCTGTACCGCAAAAAAGATAGACTACACTATCATGGCATGTAACTTTAAAAATTGGCGCATTTATCCAGGATTCCAAAATGGTATAATACTTGCTAGAGTACTCCTTAGTTTTGGAAATAAAAAATGTTTTTTCAACTAAACCGGATTTCCAATCAATTTTATTTCATGAGATAAAATGTTTGTACCCTTTAAATGATGAACTTAAAATGCCTACGCTGTGTTTTTAAGTGGCTCACAATTTACAGGTACAAGTAAATACCATTTCGACAATGCAAGTAAACAGATAGAGCCCCCATCTTGTCGAAAGAGTAATAACCATGGGTGTTCAAGTAATTTGTTAGTTTTAGGTGAAAGTTTGAAATAAAATTCAATCATAGGATTTCTTCAATCGTGATTTTAATTTAACTACATCAAGGATTTACAGCAAATGTTCAAACTGTTAGCCTTCAGCAGTAATGCAAGCTCTACATTTCCTTAAAAAAAATCAGCTATCTGTAAAGTCAGTTAACTGACGACAGTTGAACGTGACAACGTCATACAGCTGTCCACGGGGACGCATCGCTCGCTCAAGTAGGAGAGAGACCGATGTCGAACGCTGCCGAACGCGGAGGCCGATTGAGCTTCTTTGTCGCTCGTTCCGCGCTCTCACTTGCACTTCAAGTATTAAATGGAACGCCTCAGAGCGAGGTACCGCCGCATGAGTCATGTTTTTTCGTACGAGCAGCCGGCTCCATCGAATTATAAGAAGTTATCACGTCAAAAACCATGTAATAAGACCGGCGACGGGCGAAGGCAAACTTTAGATTAAAACCACGATTGAAGTAATCCTATGATTGAATTTTATTTCAAACTTTTACCTAAAATTATCAAATTACTTGAAAACCCATGGTTATTACTCTTTCGACAAGATGGTGGATCTATCTGTTTACTTGCATTGTCGAAATGGTATTTACTTGTACCTGTAAATTGTGAGTCACTTAAAAACACAGCGTAGGCATTTTAAGTCCATCATTTAAAGGGTACAAACTTTTTATCTCATGAAATAAAATTGATTGGAAATCCAGTTTAGTTGAAAAAGCATTTTTTATTTCCGAAACTAAGGAGTACTCTAGCAAGTATTATACCATTTTGGAATCCTGGATAAATGCGCCAATTTTTAAAGTTACATGCCATGATAGTGTAGTACATTTTTTTTGCGGTACAGACGGTTAAAGTTGGGTGATGTAATTATCTGAAATGAAACGTTGGCCAAACCTCCACGATTTCATTGAAAACTGAGGCAGTTATGGCTTAATTTTGAATTGTAATTCACAGAAGGGTTATTCATGCTTACGTTGCAGAAAAAAGTTTCATGAAAAATTAATATTTGTAGTCACAGGACTTAAAAGATCATCAGAGGGTGTCAGTTTTTCCTGTTTTTAGGGTTCCGTAGCCAAATGGCAAAAACGGAACCCTTATAGATTCGTCATGTCTGTCTGTCTGTCTGTCTGTCTGTCTGTCTGTCTGTCTGTCTGTCTGTCCGTCCGTATGTCACAGCCATTTTTCTCCGAAACCGTAAGAGCTAGACTGATAAAACTTGGCGAGTAGATGTATTCTGTAAACCGCATTAAGATTTTAACATAAAAATAAAAATAAAACTATAAATTTCGGGGGTCCCCATACTTGAAACTGAAACTCAAAAATTTTTTTTTCATCGAACCCATACGTGTGGGGTATCTATAAATAGGTCTTCAAAAATAATGTTGAGGTTTCTAATATTGTTTTTTTCTAAACTGAATAGTTTGCGCAAGAGACACTTCCAAAGTGGAAAAAAGTTGGTCCCCCCCCCTCTAACTTCTAAAGTAAGAGAATGATAATACTAAAAAAAACATATGTTGTACATTACTATGTAAACTTCCAACGATTTTTGGTTTGAACGAGATCTAGTCAGTAGTTTTTTTTTTATACGTCATAAACCGTGAACCGCAATTTACCTTTCGACGAACTACAAGAACCTTATTATGTTACATCAAGTAACATAATATAAAGGTTCTTGTAGTTCGTCGTGCTACGGAACTCTTCATGGGCGAGTCCGACTCGCACTTGGCTGCTTTTTTTTTAAATACTCATAACTCGAAAGGTACTTAGCAAATATTTTTTTTTATATTTTTCTGATAACTGTCATGACTTGGCGCATCACCCGTTTTCGGTTGGACGTTGACTTATGGGACACCCTGTATATATATATATATTATGGGCAAACAAAGTATAAATGTACACTGAAATAGCTGTAATAGAATTTTACAGTGGTCTTTATTGCCGGCCAGTTATATAAAGTTGGAGAAAACTGTAGGATAACAGAAATATTAATAAAAACAAAAAAAGTAATTTTTTCGTCAGTCTTTCTAACGGGTACTCGGCATTGAATACGTGAGTGAGCTTAAAACATATGTCTCAAAATAGTCGTAAAAGTCTGTTAGTTCTTTTTCTGAAGCCCCGACTGCCACGACCAACGGCTACCACTCCAACTTTATATAACTGGCCGGTAAAAAGGACCACTGTAAAAGCCTATTACAGCTATTTCAGTGTACATTAATACTTTATTCGCCCATAGTTGTGTAAATTAAGTTTGTATATTAAATTTATTTTATTTTAGAACAAAATCCACAGTTCTTAATATACTATGCATATAAATACTTAAATTTCTAACATACAGCCAATAACGGATTTACCTACTATCTCTACTTAGGTATTCATAACTCTCCTGATTTCTTTGTTAAGCTAGAAAACTCAAATCATGGGTAAAATTTTGACCAGCTGCGCATCTTAGCCCGTGCCATAGTAGCAGTGCATAGTAGTTTGAAACGCTGTCAAACATCTTACTCGTAATTTAACAGCGTTTCAGCTGATCGCCATCGCCATCGCCTAGATGTGCAATCCTTTTGTCACTGGCGCTACTTTCAAACTTCCTCTGACACGAATTTAATTCAGTATCTTACTCTGTCTTGCAAATAAAATATATTAAGAGGGAATCACACAGGCGACTTTCCATACAAACGTAGTCCCCTATTTCCTCCCTGGATCCCCTCTAGAGTAACCATTTTGTCTCATAAAATACAGATCTACTATATACGTGCTCGTATGTTTTCCTTTTTTTCAGAAACTTATTGTTAAAGAAAATATCACCTCCAATTCATATTTCATATAAATCATATATGAGGGTCATATTTTCTTTATCAATAAGTGTCTGAAAAAAAGGAAAACATACGAGCACGTATATAGCAGATCTGGATTTTATGAGACAAAATGGTTACTCTACAGGCATTATCCAGGGAGGAAATAGGGGGCTACGTTTGTATGGAGAGTCGCCTGTGTGGTTCCCTCTTAATCTTTATTGTAATTTTCCAGCAATAAAGTAACAGGGCTTTGGTACGTTGGTGGCTGCGAGCGGTTGATATCAGCAGGTGAAGACGGCGCCTTAGGAGTTTGGGAGATGGGAGTGAAGCGACGAGAAACGCCCGCGTGGAAGGAAGCCGATTTGTGCCAGATTTGCCGCGCGCCTTTCATATGGAATGTACGCGCTATGATGGAGAAAAAACAACTAGGTTTGTAACTTAAAGTGGTTCGCCTTGAGAGATGTCACCGCGAATTAGCTTGTAAACAGTCTTATCTAGACTAGTAGTCATTGAAACTCAAACAAACAGTATATTAGGAATTTATTTCTCCCATTGGTCATCCACAACACAGCGATCGAAAGTGTTAACTGTTTTTGAAATAAATGATGTAGTATATATATTATGGATTTGTGTGGTCCAAAATAAACGAAAAGAACGAAGAGCTGAAGCTAAGGTATTTTTTTATACAACTTGCTGATGGAACAAACCTGTGGCCCAGTTGTTGTTAAGTGGTAACCAAAAAGCATTGCCTCGCAGGTCACGCACGGCAGGAACGTGCCCTACAATGCACTACCGTCCATCAACATACAAACAAAGCATGCAAATGTTTAGCCTCACGTGCCAGTAGTTTCACCGGCACCCACACCCTTCAAACCGAAACACAGCGATGCTGCTTCACGGACGGCAGAAATAGGCATTGTGGTAGTACTTCCCCGGACGAGCCCTTCACAAAGATCTCTACTACTACTGCAGAAACTGGCATGGTGGTAGTTCTTACCCGGACGAGACAGAAATAGGCGTGGTGGTAGAGCTTCCCCGGACGAGAAAATAAAGAACCTTACCTGCTGCAGAACTAGTAGTAGTAGAGCTCTTTGTGATGGGCTCGTCCGGGGAAGTACTACCACCATGCCTATTTCTGCCGTGAAGCAGCATTGCTGTGTTTCAGTTTGAAGGGTGTGGGTGCCGGTGAAATTACTGGCACGTGAGGCTGAATATCTGTATGCCTCCAGTTGATGGACGCAGGGCAGTGCATCGTAGGGCGCGTTCCGGACGTGCGTGACCTGCGAGGCATTGCTTTGTTATAGGCGATGATTACCACTTAACATCAGGTGGGCCATATGCTTGTTCCATCAACTAGTTACATAAAAAAAAAAAAAAAAAAAAAACTAGGTGCTGAAGTGTCGTTTGCTTGGTTGCAGGTCTTCGCCAGCACCATTGCCGCTGGTGCGGTGCGGCGGCTTGCGCGGCTTGCTCCCCGCATCGTCTCCCGCTGCCCGTGATGGGCTTCGAGTTCCCGCAGCGCGTCTGCACGGCCTGCTACGAACACCTGAGACACGAACCGTATGTTATTTGTTTTAAAGGCCGCGCACATCTAGGCGATGGCGATAGCGATCACGTGATAGCGCTGTCAAATACAACAACGACATTTGACAGCGTTTCAGCCCATCGCCATCGCCTAAATGTGCGCAGGCCTTAATATCCTCACAGAGAGCGCTGGTGGCCTAGTGGTCACCAGCCTTCCGATCCTAAGGTCAAGGGTTCAAATTCCAGACGAGTACCAATGAGTTTTTCTGCCCAAAAAATTATGCACTGGCATTGTGCCAGTGCTCTCAAACGGAGAAGGAAAAACATCGTGAGGAAACCGGCATGTCGTAGAACCTAAACAGTTCGAAAATATGTGTCAAGTGCACGAAAGGAGACTTTTAAGGCGCACTTTGAATCCTTTCACCGCACTTGGTACGAAAGAACCAGTGACATTAAGAAGAAGAATCACAGGGTCGAGTGACTCTGACCAACGGTTCCGGCAGAATAACAGCGCTGGATGGAAATAACAACGATTAGAACATAGTGATCCTGTGTTTTTGTCAATAACTGACCTTTGTTGTTGTGTGTTGCAGGCGTGAATCCCTGGCGTCATTCCACGACATGAAGCACGCGGTATCCTCCCTGTTCGTAGACGAAGCGACGGGACGGATGTGCACGGCGGGACGGGATCGCGTTATTAAGGTAATACAGTTCCATTTCTTCGTTCATTTTAATTCAAATAAAACTTAACTCAAACTAATAATAAAATTATATTCATTTCAATTCCAAGAATCACTTTGAAAACGTCCTAAAGCTAGATTCAAGATTCAATAAGCGTTTATTCAATACGATACAAGAATCACTTTGAAACGTCTTAAAGCTAGGTGAGTCTAGGTACCAGTTCCACGCGACCAAGATTTTTTTAACTTATATTTTAAACGTGGTCGCTAACTATAGGCCTCGTGCACAAGCTCAAAGTCGCGCAACGAGCTATGGAGAGAGCTATGCTGGGAGTTTCACTACGTGATAGAATCAGAAATGAGGATATCCGTAGACGAACCAAGGTCACCGACATAGCTCGTAGAGTTAGTAAGTTGAAGTGGCAATGGGCAGGCCATATAGCTCGAAGAACCGACAACCGTTGGGGAATAAAGGTTCTCGAATGGCGACCACGAACCGGAAGACGAAAAATAGGGCGCCCACCCACCAGATGGACCGACGACATTGTTAAGATCGCGGGAAGCCGGTGGATGGAAAGAGCTCAGAATCGTTCTTCCTGGAAATGTGTAGGGGAGGCCTATGTCCAGCAGTGGACTTCTTCAGGCTGATAATGGTGATGATGATGATGATCTATTTAATAACACTCCAATCCCGACTCGACTCGAGAGTAGCAACTGTGGTTTCGCATAAAAATGAGGTTATTTTTAACCGACTTCCAATCAAAAAGGAGGAGGTTCTCAACTCGGTTGTATTTTTTTTTTTTTTTTTTTTTTAATGTTTGTTACCGCATAACTTCGTCATTTGTGAGCCGATTTGAAAAATTATTTTTTTATCTGAAAGGTACTGCTTCCAGATTGGTCCCATTTTAATTTTATTAAAATCGGTGTTGCCATTTTTTTTTAAAATATTTTTTTTAATGTTTGTAACTACATGCCTCCGTCATTTATGAACCGATTTAGAAAATTATTTTTTTATTTGGAAGGTTATTCTTATGTCCAGATTGTCCCAAACAAATTTCATTAAAATCGGTTTAGCCGTTTGGCAATGAAGTCGGTTTCTCAAGTTTTTTAAACTTATAATTATGTATTTCAGGTTTGGGATATCGGCCAGTTACTGGCGCCAGCGCCCCGCGCAGAAACCTCCGCCAGTGCCGGTGCTAGCACAGCACAGTAAATGTGAGTTTAATGTAATTCAATAATCAATAGTTTAATTTAATATATTTCCGGAGCATTACAACCTTGGAACTTTCAAGTCAAGAGTGAACAAGTGGATTATATCTAAGCGTAATCCACCTTAGGCTACATTTTCATTTTCCATCAGGTGTGTTGGCAGTTAAACGTTTAGTACTACCAAATAAAAAAAAACCTCGAAAAATTTTAAAATACTCAACATTAGCTGCAGTATAAAAATAAAATATAGAGAATAGAATAGAATAGAAAATTCTTTATTGCACACCCTACAACTAACAATGATAAAACAAGAGAGGCATTTGAGGGAAAGTTTTTTTTTATATGCAACTAGCTGATGAAACAAGCATATGGCCCACCTGACGTTAAGTGGTACCCATCGCCTATAACAAAGCCTCGTAGGTCACGCACGGGGAATGTGCCTTCGATGCACTGCCCTGCGTCCATCAGCTTGAGGCATACAGATATTCAGCCTCACGTGCCAGTAATTTCACCGGCACCCACACCCTTCAAACTGAAACACAGCCATGCTGCTGAGTTATAGAGCCTCTATAAGACGCACTTGAAATACTTTCACCGGTAAGAAGATGAATATATATTATGTATAAAGCTGTAAACCCACTATCCCGTAGCATACCATGACCGTGCTAGGAACGTAGCGACCAAAAAAATATTCTTTGTATTGTAATGTATAAACACTTGCACACTAGATCGTTCCGTCACCGACCGACACCGTCGCGTGCCATGCACGGACCGTCAACTATTTCGTTTCGGGGCAGTGGTCCAACTGCTCTGTCCAACTAGTTGGACTACGGGCCTTTACTAGGGACCGTGGTCCAACTATCTTTGCAGTTGGACCACGGCACCATTTTGTCGGAGGGAAACGGGCTCAGAACGCTGTCGACCCGCTTCAGTGGGCGAAGTACAGCGTACCGGATCGCTTTCCGTGCCCGACACGTTCCTAACACGGTCATGGTATGCTACGGGATAGTGGGTAGAGACCTTTATGTATCACAAATGTTCCAAATCTGAGTAAGATCTTCTCTCTTTCAGGTAATGGATAGCTTATCGTACCTAGTCTTCTATGGTGTCTCATGGCGTGGAATTATAAATAGAGTCAAATGTATAAATCAAAATATATTGAGATCTGGTCTCGTCATTTAAAACTTACTAGTGAATTTAAATTGTTGCTTTTCTTTATTCTTTGTTACATGGATTATTCTAAAACAGTTCTCAAGCTAGGTTTGATAGAAACATAAATTGTGGGACAGTTCTAAGAAAACTGTCTCAAAAATGCTTGAGTTTAGTTTTAGAATATTCGTACTGAAAAGCAACCGTTTTGATTAACTAGTTACTAAAAAAAATATGTAATTGTTTAAAGTTATTGGGCAGAACATATTTACTTATTATGACTGATATTAGTCATTGTGTTCACAATTTGCTATCTTATTTTTATCCTAAGTAGGCGACGATAGAAAGCTATCGGTCTCTTTTCATCTCATGAGAGAGACTATTGTGGCAATCTGTGATTGGTTAATATTTTGAATTCTAAATTCGAATTCTGAATGGTGTATAGCAAATGTTGCTTGTCGTTTACTTAGGATAAACCCAAAACAAATTTCCCAACCCAAAGGCAATTTCTAGCTGCAATTTTGTAGCTGTCCCGCTCACACGAATAGTTCGAAAGCGAGACTGCTATACAATAGGAGCAATAAATTGCTACAATAACACCCCGGCTACAAATGCCGTTATGAGAATCGATTTGGTGCATGGTATTTATAAACAGATACTATTTTGTATATTTTGAATGGAATTGTACCTTTAGTCCAAGTTTTGTTTTCCATTTTTGGTTTAGTGTAGAGACATTGCAAAGCCGGATTCTGTATCCAGACGAGATTTAAGCTATCGAGCGTACTGAGAATTCATACAAATCCCGGACACCATAATCCAAAATCAAGTCATGAATCCATACAGAACCGGGACCCAATTCTTTCTTATTTCTGCCGTGAAGCCGCATTGCTGTGTTTCGGTTTGAAGGGTGTGGGTGCCGGTGAAATAACTGGCATGTGAGGATGAACATAATGTATGCCTCAAATTGATGGACGCAGGGAAGTGCATTGTAGGGCACGTTCCAGACGTGCGTGACCTACGAAGCAATGCTTTGTTATAGGCGATAGGCTTGTTCCATCAGCAAGTTGTATAAAAAAAAACCATCCGTACCAAAAACGAAAAACAAAATTCAGACTTGAGGTTCTACAGCCTGTACCCGAAGTCCGAGTTTTGCTACCACATTTCGTTACCAAATGTTGTTTTCGTTTCGCCTACGTGTCTCTTGTCTTTTGTATGGAGAAAAGATGAGACACCAAAAATACGTTACGTAGTTAGAGTTGTTGTCTCATCATTTTTCCATGCAAGAGAGAGAGACACGTAGGCGAAACGAAAAAAACATTTGGTAACGAAATATTGTAAATGCACTGGGACTTTGGGAACTTTTGGTCATTCATCACGCACCTTCAAGTTTGTTGTTAGTAGATGTAGAGCCATTTCTATCTCTTTTTACTGTGTAAACGACTATTCAGGGCTATTGTCAAAAATAACAAGTAAAATGTACTTTAATAGCTTAAGAATAACGCCCTCAAATTCTAAAACAGTGGATTCAAATATTTAGTATTTAAAGATAAAGTTTGCGCTAGAATAGATTTGAATTGAGCGATTCTGGTAGGTAGACGTAATTGTACGACAATAGCCCTATTTGGTCGTCAAATATGTATAGAGGTCGTATTATAGATCCTTGTTTAGCTCTTGTTGTCTCTTCCTCCAAGAAATTAAAAACTTATGAAGGACAAACATGGGCTTGAAACTTTTCACAAATCCGAAACATATGCTGCAATAATATAACCAGTGTCGCCAGTGGCAAATAGTCAAATACAACAAGAGACAGTTCAAAAAGTTACATTTTCACGAGAAAAGTAAAATTACCATAAATCATGTGAAAAACAATTCAATACTTTATTACACAAAAACAAAACCCTTTTTGCGTTCCGTTTTACGATGGTTTTATTTGTTTGTTTAAAATATTTTTAAAATTTAATATACAGGGTGTCCCATAAGTCAACGTCCAGCCGAAAACGGACGAAAGGCCAAGTCATGACAGCTATAAAATAAATTATAGTTTAAAAAACTAAAAAAAAACGCTTTTATAACTAATTGAACTAAAAAGTTAAAAATAAAACTGTAATAATCAATTGAAAACTTATATTATTGTACAAAAAACGTGGGGTGCTTTTTATAATAACTTCAGATATAATAAACTATTGATAAAATATTTACAACAATCAAAATCAAGCCCCCCACGCTTTTTGTACAATAATATAAATTTTCAATTGATTATTACAGTTTTATTTTTAACTTTTTAGTTCAATTAGTTATAAAAGCGTTTTTTTTTAGTTTTTTAAACTATAATTTATTTTTTACTTTTTAGTAGTTTTTTTTTTCATGTTTTTTTTTCATATTATTGCATTGTCATCGACCCTTGACAGGTGTGCAAAGTTTGAATAAAATCTGATCGTTCAAAGTAGGTTTTTTTTTTTTTTTATTTCTTTTCATTTTTTTTATTTTTTTTTTCATATTATTGCATTGTCATCGACCTTTGACAGGTGTGCAAAGTTTGAATCAAATCTGATCGTTCAAAGTAGGTTTTTATTTTATTTTTTTTATTTCTTTTCATTTTTTTTTATTTTTTTTTTCATATTATTGCATTGTCATCGACCTTTGACAGGTGTGCAAAGTTTGAATCAAATCTGATCGTTCAAAGTAGGACAAAATCGAGCTCAAAGGGGTCGGTTACATACATACATACATACATACATACATACATACATACATACATACATACATACATACAGGTGAAACTAATAAAAGCGTTATAAAAAATATTTGTCATGTAATTTTCGAGTTATGAGTATTTTAAAAAAACTAGAAAAACTGACACCCTGTGATGATCTTTTAAGTCCTGTGACTACAAATATTAACTTTTCATGAAACTTTTTTCTGCAACGTAAGCATGAATAACCCTTCTGTAAATAACAATTCAAAATTAAGCCATAACTGCCTCAGTTTTTATTGAAATCGTGGAGTTTTGGCCAACATTTCATTTCAGATAATTACATCACCCAGCTTTAACCATCTGTATCGCAAAAAAAATGAACCACACTATCATGGCAAGTAACTTTAAAAAGTGGCGCATTTATCCAGGATTCCAAAATGGTATAAAACTTGCTAAAGTAATCCTTAGTTTTGGAAATAAAAAATGTTTTTTCAACTAAACCGGATTTCCAATAAATTTTATTTCATGAGATAAAATGTTTGTACCCTTTAAATCATGGGTTTAAAATGCCTACGCTGCGTTTTTAAGTGACCCACAATTCACAGGTACAAGTAAATACCATTTTGACGATGTAAATAAACAGTTAGAGCCACCATCTTGTCGAAAGAGTGTACCATGGGTGTTCAAGTAATTTGTTAGTTTTAGGTGAAAGTTTGAAATTTAATTCAATCATAGGATTACTTCAATCGTGATTTTAATCTAAAGTTTGCCTTCGCCCGTCGCCGGTCTTATTACGTGGTTATTGACGTGACAACGTCTTATAATACGATGGAGCCGGCTGCACGCACGAAAAAACATGACTCATGTGGCGTTACCTCGCTCTGAGGCGTTCCATTTAATACTTGAAGTGCAGTCCTACATGAATCTAATAATCCTATTGAATTTTATTTCAAACTTTCACCTAAAACTAACAAATTACTTGAACATCCATGGTTATTACTCTTTCGACAAGATGGTGGCTCTAAATGTTTATTTACATCGTTGAAATAGTATTTACTTGTACCTGTGAATTGTGAGTCACTTAAAAACGCGGCGTAGGCATTTTAAACTCATGATTTAAAGGGTACAAACATTTTATCTCATGAAATAAAATTGATTGGAAATCCGGTTTAGTGAAAAAAACTTTTTTTATTTCCAAAACTAAGGAGTACTCTAGCAAGTATTATACCATTTTGGAATCCTGGATAAATGCGCCAATTTTTAAAGTTACATGCCATGATAGTGTAGTACATTTTTTTTGCGGTACAGACGGTTAAAGTTGGGTAATGTAATTATCTGAAATGAAACGTTGGCCAAACCGTCACGATTTCATTGAAAACTGAGGCAGTTATGGCTTAATTTTGAGTTGTTATTTACAGAAGGGTTATTCATGCTTACGTTGCAGAAAAAAGTTTCATGAAAAGTTAATATTTGTAGTCACAGGACTTAAAAGATCATCACAGGGTGTCAGTTTTTCTATTTTTTTTAAAATACTCATAACTCGAAAGTTACATAACAAATATTTTTTTTTATATTTTTCTGATAACTGTCATGACTTGGCGCATCACCCGTTTTCGGCTGGACGTTGACTTATGGGACACCCTGTATATTTAGTCTTGTAAACATGAAGGTAACATAAGAGGGTCAAAGGTAACGTAAAATGTTACAAAGGTAACATTCTGTCAACACTGGTAATATAACCACATCCATGATGCTGAATCAGTAATTTTGAGGACCTGACTACATCCATAAGTTGATTACCAAGAGAACTGCGAAGATAGCTACCGTGCATGAGAATTACAATCGTGATATTTGGTAATTTTTCATAGGATAGAAAAATACTATTTTCTACGAGTAAAAGTCAACAAAAGCTAAATAAGGTTTTTAAATACGACAACAAGTAATTTTGCCAGGTAGCTCAATATATTAGAGCTTGCAGAGTCACTTTGTTATTTTTAATAGAGATATATTTAGTGTAACTAAAATTATTTTTCTTAAGCACTTTAATTATTTGGCAATTGTTTATTACATAGCTGTGGCACAGGATCCGTACCAGAAGACACGTTCTAACGTAACTTTAATTAAAACTACCCGCATTTCACAACCGTCATTAAATTCATCTTCTTATTTCTTCTTAAATGAAAGAGCTTAGCTCTTGTATATGGGTCTTGATGCAGTTTTCTCCAATTGAGTATTTCGAGTGCGGCCTCATTGACTTTCATAAACTTCCAGTACCAAAAATTATCTTCTATTAGTAGAAAAATATTTTTATAATGCCCCAAAAGTTAAAAGCCGAGTGGGATTTCAACCCGCGACCTTCCACTTGGTACGGGGCTGCGCCATCGAATCCTAATCACACTCGACGAATAACTCATAGGGACTGTTCGCCACTAACGCGACTGTGTGCTTAACTGTAACGTTAAAATCTTTGTGATTTTCATAAGTGTAGTAAACACTATAAATCAATAAAAAATGGATAAATATTTATCTAAAGTAAAAAATAGATTGCCTGGACTATATTGTCTATCATTTGAAATACCACCGTCTGTTGGAAATTGGGTACCAAGTGTTTACAAAGTATAATACTTATAACCGGCTTTGCGAAAAGTTCTACAAAATCATTAAAGACAGTTTTAACTAAAATTTCGTTAGACGTTCTGAAGGTACTAGGGAAATTGTTTATATATTTTTTAAATAGGTATATGTTAGTTACTCGTAATATCAATGAAGGCAGTGGTGTCATCCTATTCATTACGACTAGAATTTGACGTAATAACTTGCCCAATTTGGATGGCAACTAAGTTTTTTTTATGCCGTAGCTGGTAGACGAGCGGACGGGCCACCTGATGTAAGTAGTCACACACAGTCGCCCAAAGACACATGTAACACCAGAGGTGGTGCTGATGCGCAGCCTTTTAAGAAGTGATAGACCCGCCTTTTGAAGGACCCAATATCGAACTCCGAGGTAAAACCGCAGAAGGCAGTCATTCCACAACTTACTCGTGCGTGGCAAAAAGGACCGCGAAAAACGAGCAGTTGTGGTAAACTAGCCATCCAGGGCCCTGTTTAATAAAGCTGACAACTCGACATATATGTCACAAAGCGACAAAATTGTGGAATTGTCGCGCTTAGGCTAAAAAGGCTTTAGGATAAAAGTGACAAATATGTCACAAAAGCGCGACAATTCCACAATTTTGTCGCTTTTTGACATATATGTCGAGTTGTCAGCTTTATTAAACAGGGCCCTGGATGGCTATATATATACACTACATTTAAGATTGTTTATTTATATTATGTGATTTCTCTGTTGGATGCCCTAAATAAATAAATATATGTCGAATTGTCAGCTTTATTAAACAGGGGCCAGGTGGTAAGACACCAGCCGCATGCATCAGATCAAACAGTTCCTCAGAACACTCCCCATTGTAGGTATTTTAAAATGAGGGTAGATACCTATTCACGACAGATTTATTATTGTAAACTAGTTAGTATTGTGTTTTGTTTGTAGCTGCTCTTTACTGTCGTTTTATAGTATGTTATAGATATTAATATTTGTGTAAATGAATTGTATGGGACAATAAACTAGATACATAACTTGTACATACCATACATGCCTTTTAGCTGACTGTATATATCTATAAGTAAAGGACATTGCGATTGAAAAAAATTAAGGATAAATATTTTTAGCTGAGCTAGAAATTTATATAAACAAAATGCATGTGGCTTTTCTGACAGTTTTCTATGCCTGTAGAAAAAGTCTCGACATCAGTGTAGATTTATTATGACTGAGTGCTGATTTTTCAATCTACGGAGTAACGCTGTTCGTCGAATAAAAAATGTCAGTCCCTATTGTGGTACAAGGTTCGTCAAACATAATAAGGACTGACATATGGATGTATTTTTGATGTATCCATAGATTGCAAAATTAGCCCCTAGTCTGTGTGCTCAAGCTGTATAAAATATTCATCGTAAATGGGCTCTTTTGGTGGCAATTTCTAGAGTTGAATCCAATTGTATAGCGGTCCCGTTCACACTTAGAGTCTTTTATGAATCATTTTCGTGTGTGAATAGCTGCCTTAATTTTAAACCGTTATCGAGTCCTTAGAATACGGATCAGTAATCAGTGTGTAATGGGCATGCTGACCACTCTCGTGACTCCATAAAAAACTCGGGTTTGCAATACAGGAAAACCAATAAAGGCCTGAGCACATCCTAAATCGCTGGCGTCGGCGATCAGTGAAACGCTGTCAAATGGGACAGCGTTTTCACTGATCGCTTTCGCCAGCGACCTAGGTGGGCGCAGGCAATGTCAGAAAAACTTTACTTGAGGTAGACGAGGTATAGATATCTTCAAACCACCAGACCAGGTTATGCATACGCACTCTTCCATGCATACGCAAAAACCTCCCCCTTCTTCCAGCGTTATTTTTACGTGACGCGCAGTGTCGAGTAGTGTTGCCGTGTAAATCTGACGTCTGGAAGAAACTTAAGACATCGAAAATACCTAATGAACTATTAGTACGGGTAGTTAATTCAGTCTGTTCTCTGTATTTTATTTTTTATTTAGATAATATTTGTACACATGTAGCAAGCAAGAGATAATCCAATACCAATATTTTAGGCGGGTAAATTATGACGATAGAAACCTAACAGTATACTTCTGTCTCTTTCTTTCTAATTTGAGAGAGGAAGACAGACATACTGAAGGGCTTCAGTCAAGTATTTACAATAGTATATTGGCTATATTATTTTATTTTACTAAACTTAGATTTGTAAATATTAGACCCATGTCCGCAAAAGTGAGGATTGATGAATCTGTGAATTTTTTGTGTTTAATTTAATAGTTTTTACCAATAAAAATTACATAGATTTACATAAGTTCCTCACTCTGGTTGACACGGATTTAACAATGGTCCAAATTATAATTGAACTAACAATAAATATTACTTACTAAATTCCATAATCCGAACTCCGCTAAAAATATTTACAAATCCTAAAAAAATATTCACAATATAAAATCAGCTTATACTACTGACTCGTACATTTAAATTACTTAAGACTAGATTATGAGTATTGCCAAACGAATTATAATTAGCTTAGCGTATTAATTTATGTATGTATCTTAAAAGGAATTTGACTGATTTCCATGGCAGTTGCACATCGTTCGTTTAAAAAATTAAAACCACATTATGTTTCTTTGTATTCAAACGCCAGTGCCGTATATTTTAAAGCGATTATGGAAATGGGCCATCATTTACTTACGTCATCTGGTTGTAACTAATTTTACTCTGACGCTTGCACCATACAGATACTCTAGGAAGATTGACAAAAGTGCCACCACACACACCATACCACATGTTTTTTTTTCTAAATAAAAAAAAAATTGAGGATCTAATTAGGTAATTTCATTTCGCTGACAGTTCTATCTTTTGTTTCACAATGTTGCACAATCCTCTCACCTCAATACATTTCATGTATTATAACCAGAATCGTCAATCGTCTCGGCTTTAAACGTTTTTAAGCCCTAGAAATAAGAGCACAAATGTAGTACGTGTGGTCTTATTCGAGTTTAGTATGGTCTAATCATAGCCAGCGTGTGGACGTCTAAAATGATCAGTTTGCATTTGAGAACCTTAAAAATAACCTTTCTTTAGGTACCTTAATAGGATTTTTTTGCGGTTGGAAACCCATGCCATTTTTTCGCGCTGCGTCTAGGTTATAATTTTTAATACGTCGATGCCTGAACAGATAAGTTAGTGGCGCTGGTCTTACTTTGTGAGCAGGCAGTTTGGTGGCACCTTCAAAAAAACATACTTACACTTTGTTGTTTAAGTTTCTTGGAGCGACAGTCAAATACCAATTTTGATAATTAATAAATGGTTATGAAGAGGCACAATGTACTCTTACAAGTATTTGCTTTACTTAACTATCGGCGTGATTTTTGTAAATCAGCATTATTTATAGCGTATTAAATATTGTTATGGTGTCTTTTCTAATCAAGTAACCACTAAAGTCTATGAGTTAATCTTTGTATTTATATTGGAGTGTAATGTCTATGTAATAAATAAATTAACTATTCTTTTATCATTTTGAGTTTTTTTTTAATACTTGAAACTCTCCTGCGTTGATGCGCGGTTTAACGCCTCGCTAGAAACATCAAGATATCTCACAGCGTCCTCACGACTAGTGGGCAGGACAAGTCAGGTACGGTCTCTCGCATCTCGACAGAAGAGTCAGATACAGACGGGGGAGTTCCCCGGTGGCAGCGCTCTCAGCCCGGGCATTCATACTGATCACGCGATACGCACACTTGCCCGTTGAACGCCTGTCCCGCGCCGCACTTCAAAGGCGTCCTAACTCCCAACACACAGAAGTAGTAGCGCGAGCATTCGGTGCCTTCTTGCACGAAGAATCCGTCTCGTTCGCAGCGCTTGCCGTTCTCAACAGTGGACTTGCGCGAGGCGCCGCAGACGTGCTGGCTCGTCTCCACGCAAGCTTGCCCGTCGAAAATCTTTCCGCCGAGGCAGGATAGGGTGGCCAGGCGGTCACCGCGTTCGCAGTAGAAGTATCTGGAATCAATAAAATGGATCATGATTGCAGGTACACACGTAAAAGAAGTATTTAAAGGCAGTTCATGTAATGTAAAGGATCCTCCCTATGAGGCTGAAAGAGCCAGCATTTGCACAATTTTATTCGTAGCTACCTTTTGCATCCGGACTCGATCTCGGCGTGGTACCCGTCAGCGATGCCGTCGCAGGTGTAGTCCTGCTCGGAGCAGAGGCCGAGGCGCGCGGGCACGCAGTGCTCGCCGTCGAACACGAGCCCCGGCGCGCACGCGTACACGGCGCGCTCGCCGTTAGCGCACGCGTAGTACCCGCGGCAACCCGTGTCCGAGGCGCGGTAGCGCCCGTCCGCGCGCCCGTAGCACGAGTCGCGCTGCAGGCTCGGGCACAGGTAGTCGGCCGTTGGGACGCATCGTGCGCCGTCATACACCTGTGCCGGCGGGCACGCCAGCACCGTGCGCATGGCGCCCTCGCAGTGGAAGTACCGCGTGCAGTTGGACTCGAGGTCCTGATAGGTGCCGGTTGGCAGCCCCTCGCAGGCCCGCGCGCGCTCCGGTCCGGCGCACGGGAACCGCTCGGGCGGCACGCAGCGCGCACCGTCGAACGTCTGCCGCGCGCCGCACGCCCCGCGCGCCACCACGCGCTCGCGCCGGCACTCTAGCCACGCGCCGCATGCGCGCCAATCGCGATGCAACCCGTCCGCGCGGTTAAAGCACGGGCTCGGCGCGGGCGGCGGGCATGCTGCGTGCGCCGCGTCCTCGCAGCGACCGCGCGCGAACACCGCGTCCGCCTCGCACACGCCGCGTCGGATCGCGCGCCGCGACTCGCACACGAAGTACTCGCGGCACCCGGTGGAGCGGTCCGCGTATGCGCCGTCGGCTGCATCCTGGCACAGCGAGGAGCACGCCTCGTCCGAGCAGAAGTCCGCGTCGCCGGCCGGCAGCGCGGCGGCAGCGCTGCGTGGCGGCGGGCAGTCGCGCGCGCACGCGGGCGCGAGGCAGGGTCCTACGGCCGCCAGCTCGCCGCCGCGGCAATGCATTGCGCGCCGGCACTCGTGCGAGGGGTCCGGGTACTCGCCGTCGGGGAGGCCGGCGCACACCGGCTCGTAGCAGGTGCCGGCACCGCGCGCGCACGCCTGCTGCTCCAGGTCGAACCACGAGCCGGAGGGGCAGGCGCGATCCACGCCGGTGCCGTTGTCGCAGCGGTAGTAGTGCCGGCAGGCGGTGCCGGGCGTCGCGTACGCGAGCGTGTCTCGCGGCGCGCACACTCGAGGCACGCACGCGTTGGACCGCGCAGCAACGCAGCCGCCACTCGCTTCGCTGAAGATGCGTCCGGCGGGACAGCTGTAGCGGCCGCGCGCGACTCCACTTGAGCACTTGACGTACTCATGGCATGAGGTGTCGTAGTCCGCGTATAAGCCATCCCTGTGACAGGTGATCGTTCCGCCGGCTCCAGCTGGAAAAACACAACAGCTCTCGTGAGTGACTGATGTGTGCGAAAACTGGTTCATGATCGACGGAAGTGTATAATTACGATGTTTGGAGGACGCGATTGAATTTAAATCGCTCTAATGAATTACATTAGAAAAAATATGATAGTGTACTCACTGCATAAGATCGCGAGAGCGGCGACGGCGGCGGTTAGCGCGAGGCCGGAGGAGGCGGGCGCGCGCGCAGACATGTCGGCTGCGACTGAGGCTGCGCGCGCGAGGGTTCCTTGACATTCGCTCGTCCCCGCGTAACCTGATCCCGGCTCAATGCGATGCGAGCGGCCCGGATGCAGCCTCCGAGTTAGGAATCTAGACACGCCTTGTTTGTCGAGCGCCCGCTGCTCGAGTAAAAATGACCGCCGACATCGCTCTCCGGCCGTGAACTTTGCCGTCTTACGTAACAAACGGTGAAGAATATTCGATGAATCAACTAAATCGAGGCAGTCCTCTATTCTATATAATTAGCACGGATACTTATTTGCGCATCATGTTACGGTTTCCATTCACATCCGTGAGAACTTTATACGATAAACACATTTATTTGTAACAGAGTCCAAATGGCATCCTTATCAAAATAGCATGATTAGAACAGAAATGCATTATTGAATGACTCTGCTGCAACTAGGTAGGTACTTGCTTACATTAAAGAAGTCGTGGGAAATAAAATAAAAACAAACATAACGAGTAAAACGATAAATTTAATACTCGGTACTGAGCCAGTATCTCTGAGAATCCGTGTTATTACTCCTGAGAGCTCGCGTCTGCTGATCCCTCACCTCACCTACTTGTACATCATTTACATAAGACGATCACGTGCTTCTATACCGCTCAATATAAAATATGATAAATCAATAACGAGGATAGAATGTACTTTACGAACACATCCGCGTGTGGACTAATCGTTGTAGAAGGCATCTTTGTTTAGATAAAGATTCCTCAACTGACTGTAAAAATAAAGGCCACTCCACTTATGTACCTTCTTTGAGGAAACTTTGGTACTTTGTAAATATGCCTTATACAGTTCAAACCGCTTTCATATTTACCTTAATTACACCGGGTGTAATTCTTCTTCTTATCGAGTCGAGACTCTCAAACCCTCCTTGACCAAAATGTAGCCACCTCAATAGCTCTATTCGATGCCATCCATGTTCAAGTCTTCTATGGTGGGGTAGGTCGTGCACAGCGGACAAGAAAGCAGGTAAGGCATGCCCTGTATGGGGGCCCCGCAATTGCACGGTACTCTGGTCGGGTCGATAATTCCTCATTTAGCCAGGTTTTTTCTGGGGGTTTTTACCGGGTGCAATAAGACATCTCACTAATAATTAAGGTACATGTAGACTAACCATAACATTGACCCGGCCAGTTTTATCATGCGCACTTGATGTGCAGGCAGGTTTTTCCGCAAGTATAGGCCGCTGGTGGGCCCTTTTTGCGTGACCCTTGACACGTGTTGCTCGAACTTTTTTAGGTTCTACAACACGCCGGTTTCCTCACGATGTTTTCCTTCACCGTTTTTGAGAGCACTGACATAGTGCACATACATTTTTGGACAGAAAAACTCATTGGTACACGAGTGGATTTGAACCCACGACCCTCGGATCGGAAGGCGGGGCCACTACCACTAGACCACCAGTGCTCAGATAGCATTGACCCATAAAATCATTTGGCTGGAAGTCGAAGCATTTACGAGTAAAAAAAAGTTTTCGGTGAATGACCTACTTATTAGCCAGCGATGTAATGCGTGAATTACGTGTGGATGCGCGGCGGCCGCGAGCTCAACGTTTCGATCATCTATTAGATAGGTTGGCTTTACATTTACCAACAACCAAAAAGACAGACAATTTATTGGAATGGGAATTATTCTGATGGTTCAAAAACAGATTTTTATAATACTAAAATAGATAACGTTAACAAATTATGCAATCAGTGTGACTATTCTAGTGATAGACTAGAGACTAGATATAGACTATTTCCATGGGGCTCTATGGAATTCCATAGAACCCAATGGACCCCTTCGAGTATTTAATATAACCTATATATTCGGTAGGTAAATCTTTTTGACGTGAGACTCTTTGCTTAAAGTTCCTAACATCTGGTATAAATGCGGCGTTTTATTTTTCGGGAGTAATCTTATTACACCCTGTATATCAGCACTATTAGTAATAGGTACTGCTCTATGGGCATAATACCATACCGGATCTGAAAAAGATAATTCCAATTCTGTTTTGCTGTGTAACCTGAAGCAGGTGTTTGTTCCGTCACGTGCAAGCCTTTGCCAATGAACTCTGAACGGCCAGGTAGGTACAGCAGGTACTTATTATAGGTATACATATTGATAGGTACTTATCAACATAGGTACTAGGTACCAATAACATTACCGAATGTTTGGAATTATTCGTTCGGAAAGCTTGCGGAAAGCGGCCAGTGACGTTCGTAGCTCGTATCCGGTTTGCTGTCAAAATAGTGGCTGCTGAATGCTGAGTGGATCAGAAAGGACACTCGTGTTAAAATAACCATGAGTAAGTAATTAGGCAAGTATTCTTTCTGCAATTACTTTCCTAAACATAATGTTGTCGATCTAAAGATCAAAAAAATATTATGCTATGTTAGAAAATAGTTGTTCTTTAATGATGCCGATTTTACGTAGTTACAACTCAAAAGAGAGAGTATGGACAAGAGAGAAGTGAATGCAGAGATGACGGCTGACAGAGAGGAATGGAGGAGGAAGACAAGCCCGTTGCCTAAAATGTTGGCTTAAGAAACATTGCTTAGGATTTTCAGTCGAAAACGGCTAGATTTATTTTACTAACTCACCCTCAATGAGTATAATAATGTTACTGTATATTTAATATAAGAGAGCGCTGGTGGCCTAGTGGAAGCGGCCCCACCTTCCGATCCTAAGGTCGTGGGTTCAAAACCAGTCTTGTACCAATGAGTTTTTCTGACCAAAAATGTATGCCAGTGCTCTCAAACGGTGAAGGAAAACATCGTGAGGAAACCGGCATATCGTAGAACCTAAAAAGTTCGAAATATGTGTCAAGTGCAAGAAAGGAGCCTCTTTGAGGCGCACTTAAAATCCTTTCACCACACTTGGTTTTGAAAGAATCAGTGATACGATAAGAAGAAGACTGTATATTTCATCTATGAGTAAAATAAATATACGTTATCTATTTTTCACAATTAAAAATTAAAATGGATGAATACCTCAATACAGCCTCTGCTCTTCTTTGACACGCACTTTATATCCTTTCACCACGCTGTTAGAAAGAACTAGTAGAACGACAATAAGAAAAAGACCTCAATCCATTCTCTATTGAGGCTTAGACGTGTCAATCTGTGCACTAGCTAATCGGCTAGGTTTAGAGGCCCCATCTGCGATAGAGAAATGTTTCGGTCATTGCGTCATTTGCATTCTAATGTTTCTTCGACGATCACGGCGAGATTAAAGTGTTTGTGAACTGAGGTACATTGTTTTCTTTCTTGAATTAAATAATTAAATGTGCTTGAAGATGTTGTGCTTTCTTTCTCCCTGGTATCCCGGTATGGTAAAAGGTATCCTTGGTATGGTTTTATTTATGGTAATGTGGTAATCTAGTAATGGCTGCGGCATGCAGCTATAATGTATTGAGGTCTTCTACAATTTGTACGCAGGCTATGCTAAGCTACAGATAGGTACTAATGTGGACTGTATTGTAATCAATTGCATTTCAATCATTATCGCGTTAACAATTACTTAGGTACTTACAAAGTGTAACCTCGAGAATCTTGAGTTCCGCAGTCTTTGCTTGACGACGCAGAATGTTTTTAGAAGCGATTTTTTTCTTTATTTGATCAATGTCTTTGGGTGATTTATCGAAGTTTCTCGTATGCATATTTTTATACAACTAGCTGGTGTAACAAGCATAATATGGTCACGCAGAAACTGTCCGAAGGCGTGCGTTCGCTCCACGCCGAGAACAAATGTGTGGTGAACACAGATGTTTTTTCTCTGTCTGGGTGTTATATTATATACCTACTAATTATTTACTTTATTAGAAGAATATTGAATTTTGATTGATCCCGTATCTATGCGTGCCTCTACAGGTCTCACAGTGGCGATTTGGACACAAGCAGACTTTTTCAGCATCTGCAATTGTCGGTTGACAAAGCAACCGAGCAGTATCCTTCCGCGGAAATAGTGATCTTAGGAGACTTTAATGCCCACCACGTTGAATGGCTTGGATCTCAGTCCACTGACTTCGCGGGAAGGTCTGCTCATGAATTTGCCTTGGCGTATGGCTTCTCTCAGCTGGTAAATTCTCCAACGAGAATCCCAGATATTGAGAGTCATACAAGCTCCTTGTTGGACCTTCTGCTGACCACTCGTCCGGACGGATACTTCATCTCAGTGGATGCACCACTTGGGTCATCGGACCACTGTCTCGTCCGGACAGAAGTGCCTTGTGCTCGGCCCGTTCCTCCTCGGCCAACACAATGGCGTCAAATGTGGCACTACAAATCAGCAGACTGGGATGGATTGCGTGAATTTTACGCGTCGTACCCATGGAAGCGGCTTTGCTTTACATCGGAAAACGTTGATACTTGCGCCGCGGCCGTCACTGAGACCATCTTAGCGGGGATGGAATGCTTCATTCCTAACCGATTTGTGGCTGCGGGGGCGAAGCGGCGACCGTGGTTCAATCGCTCTTGCAGAGAAGCCAGGCTGGCCAAGCAAGAAGCATATGAGGCTTGGACCACGGCTCGATCTGGTGAGGACTCAGATGTTTCCGATGTGAAGCGTAAACTCAATGCTGCTTCAAGGTTCAACAAGAGAGTAGTTGCCAGGGCCAAATTCGATTTCATCGGCAGAATTGGTGAGCGGCTAGCACGTTACCCATCTGGGACTCGTGCATTCTGGTCGCTTGCCAAAGCTGCCGAAGGAAATTTTTGTCAATCTTCATTGCCACCACTTCGAAAACCTGATGGTAACCTGGCCCATAGTGCTAAAAAGAAAGCCGATCTTCTAGGGAATCTCTTTGCCTCCAACTCGACTTTGGATGACGGAGGAGCTGTGCCAACTCCCGTTCCGTGGTGCGGTATTTTTATGCCGGAAATCACCTTTACACAACGGGAGATCAGGCGGGAGATGCTCACTCTAGATATTCATAAGTCGAGCGGGCCAGATGGTATACCAGCAGTAGTTTTGAAGAGGTGTGCTCCAGAGCTGTGTCCTATTCTGGCGCGCCTTTTCGAGCTTTCATACTCCACCAGGCAGGTTCCATCTTCGTGGAAGACTGCACACGTCCACCCGGTGCCCAAAAAGGGCGATAGATCAGACCCATCAAACTACCGGCCAATTGCTATAACTTCCCTTCTCTCTAAGGTCATGGAGCGTGTAATTAATAAGCAACTCCTCAGATACCTAGAAGAACACGACTTGATCAACGACCGTCAATATGGCTTCCGCCACGGACGCTCGACTGGTGACCTTCTAGTGTATCTTACACATCGTTGGGCTCAGGCCATTGAGAGTCAAGGGGAAGCATTGGCTGTCAGCCTAGATATAGCGAAGGCCTTTGATCGGGTCTGGCACCGGAGTCTTCTATCGAAGTTACCATCTTATGGACTGCCTGAGGGTTTGTGCAAGTGGGTTGGCAGCTTTTTGTCCGGCAGGAGCATACGAGCCGTAGTTGACGGTGGTTGCTCCGATCGCATGGACATCAACGCTGGCGTCCCGCAAGGCTCTGTGTTGTCCCCAACACTGTTTTTGCTGCATATCAACGACATGTTATCCATTGATAACATTCATTGCTATGCGGACGACAGTACTGGGGACACATTTTACACGGGCCGTGCTAGCATCCCTCGTTCCATGGTGGAGGAAAGCCGAAGAAAACTTGTGTCTGAAATAGAGGGTTCATTAACCAGAGTTTCCAATTGGGGAGATCAAAACCTGGTTCAGTTCAACCCTACTAAGACACAAGTTTGCGCGTTCACTGCGAAAAAAACCCCATTCACTGTGGCCCCTCAATTCCAGAACATGACCCTTACCATCTCTACGAGCATTGGGATCCTGGGTATGGACATCTCCAGTGACGTTCAGTTCCGCAATCATCTATTAGACAAGGTAAAGCTGGCGTCCAAAAAGCTCGGGGTGCTTAACAGAGCGAAGTCGTACTTCAGTGCAGGTCACCGACTGCTTCTTTATAAGTCGCAAGTCCGACCGCACATGGAGTACTGCTGTCACCTCTGGGCAGGAGCACCTGGATACCAGCTTGGTCCTTTTGATTCGGTGCAAAGACGTGCTGTGAGAATAGTTGATGATCCCATGCTCACAAGCGGTATTGAACCCTTAAGTCTGAGGAGAGACTTTTCCTCCCTGTGTGTGTTCTACCGCTTGTACAACGGGTTGTGTTCTGAAGAACTGTTCGAAATGATGCCCACATCTTCATTTTATCATCGGACGGCTCGCCATAGGGAGAGGGCTCATCCACATACCTTGGAGCCGGCATGGTCGCGTACCGTCCGGTTCCAGAGGAACTTCCTTCCGCGCACTCTAAGGTTGTGGAATACTCTTCCTGCCGAGGCTTTCCCTATAAATTACAGCATGGGGCTTTTCAAGAAGGGCGTTTTAAAATATTTAAAGGGTCAGCAACGCGCGAGTGATGCCTCTGGTGTTGCAAGCGTCCATAGGCTACGGTAACCACTTTCCATCAGGTGGGCCGTATGCTTGTTTGCTAACTTTGTTGTATAAAAAAAAAAAAAAAAAAAAAAAAAAAAATGTAATTATTAATTGCATTTCAATATTACATTAACTGAGATACATAAAGACTACACTTTTTTTTTGTTTTTTTTTCATGTTTGCATGCTGGGTTTTTCTGTCAAAGTGTGTGAATAATCTGTATTTGCCTAAATTTATAGATCTAAAATGTACCATACTTCAAGCAAATAAATTATTTCATTTAGTATTGAGCTAAGAGCTGACCAAAGTCTGAGCAGAATACTCACTCCCTTAATTTTGTAAATGACAATTTTCCATGCCATTTTCATAAATCGTTAATATGTACTGGTGTTTGACATTGTTTTGCATTTTCCTTTACAACAGATAAGCTTGAACGCAATGTAAGACAAGATTGACAAAATTTGTCATGTTTAAAGAACAAACTTTATATCTCTGTCCTTCTAAGTGAAGTGAAATATGAATACAAGATAATAATCATGCATATTCATAGATGTAAATTGGGCTATGAAATTTGGTTCCTAGAAAGAAAATGAAAAAGTTAAGATAGATGTTTAAATGTTTGTGGCTCTCTAATGTTGCAACTAGACCGATTTGGATGAAATTGGTATAACAAGATTTTATACCAATTTCATCCAAATCGGTCCAGTTTCATCCTTCATATTTTCACCCATTTCGCATTGCTTGTCGATTAAAATTCTTGGCTACAATGTTTTAAACTAGCAATTATTTCTTATATACACCAGAAAGATAATTAGATTTTTTGCTTGTGGTTTTTTTACAAACATTCCACATCGTATTTGGCTGTAGTATAGGTCAATACTATTTTGTGTCTAGTAATAATTTGTTTCTAAATTGATGTGGTGTTGAAAAGAAAATAATTAAGTCTTATTGTCTTCTTTATTTTCAGACACGTGAGTACTTATCACATACAGCCAGAGTAACAGCTGTGGCATTCTCTCTGGCCTGTGAGTGGGTTCTGTCGGTCAGTAGAGACAAGTTCTTTGCGTACCACTGTAGCGAGACCGGCCGCAGGATTGGCGGCTATTCCTTTGAAGCGTGGTGCACTGCATTACAGTATCCTTTTATATAACAAAACACGCAACATAAATGTTCAATTTTTCATACACACAGAAAAGGGCTTTTTCGGGCAGCTGCTGGGCGGCCGAAAAAGCCTTTTCTGTGTGAATGAAAAATTGAACCTTTATGTTGTGCGCTTAGTGAAATGTTATAACTAGGTACTTAAAATCAGGTCGGGTAAATCCTTGTTCCATCAGCTAGGTACATGAAAAAACACATATTTTTCTGTGTTTTCTCATGCGATTTTTTGTGTGTATATATAAATTTTGATTGGTACTTTAAATAGACAGCTGGTGTCCAAAATCCAAAATACCACCACGATAACACTTTTTTAAATTAACGCGATCGTTATGCATAATGGTAATCGCGATAAATACCCGTTTGTTCCATATAATTATGCATTTACGATAAGCCAACGATTTCCTAAGCATTGTGTCAGGTTCGACTCCCAATCCAAATACGCGTTTGTGGGCGACTACAGCGGTCAGATAACCATGCTGAAGTTAGATAACAGCGGAGCAACTCTAGTCACTACACTGAAGGGGCATACTGGGTAGGTACTTTTAACGACTAAAAGGCCGAATACACGGTTTAAAGCCGCAGTTCCTACCAAGGTGACCTTTGTAGAAACTGTGGCTTGAAACCATGTAGCCGGCAGTTTTAAACCAAATTTCGCATGACCTATAGACGCCCTTGGTAGAAAGACGCGCCCGGAAGTTCGGCGATGGTTTTAAACCAATGTAAGAAGCTTTCTGCGAAGGTCACCTTGGTAGGAAACTGCGGCTTTAAACCGTGTGTTTGCCACTGAAATATTTTTTTTTAACCCTCAAACAAAATACGGAAGAGGGTAGAAAGGGACCATACGCTGTTTATATAGGAGCCGTTGCCGCCAGTTATAAATTATTACTGTTTTATTTAAAACTAGCGGCCACCCGCGGCTTCGACCGCCTCGTTTTACGCCCCGTTCCTGTTACTTTTTCGGGATAAAAAGTCCTATGTGCTATTCCAGACTATAATCTATCTTTGTGCCAAATTTCATCCAGATCCGTTCAGCCTGTGAGTGGGATATCACTAATATAATGACACTTATTTTTTCTTTCAGTTCTGTTCGAGTATTGAACTGGGCAGCGATACCCCAGCTTTTGTTTAGCGGATCGTTTGATCAAACCATTATAGTTTGGGACATAGGCGGGCAAAAGGGCACAGCCTATGAACTTCAAGGACATAGGTGAGCGTTGACAATTCTTATTAAATTAAATTTATTTTATTTTAGAACAAAATCTATGTTGCTCTTAATATTCTACGAGCTGGTAAGACCGAGCTTTGCTCGGTATTCGACTACTCAGCAACAGATGGCGCTAAAATTTTTAATTATTAAAATAACTTCTCTTCTGAGTCTTTTCTGAAAATAAATCCTAGCTAGATCGATTTATCGCCCCCGAAACCATCTGTGAACTTAATATCATGAAAATTGTTGGCGCCATTTCCGAGATCCTGAATATATATATATATATACAGGGTGTCCCATAAGTCAACGTCCAACCGAAAACGGGTGATGCGCCAAGTCATGACAGTTAGCAGAAAAATATAAAAAAAAATATTTGTTACGTAACTTTCAAGTTATGATTATTAAAAAAAAACAGAAAAAACTGACACCCTGTGATGATCTTTTAAGTCCTGTGACTACAAATATTAACTTTTCATGAAACTTTTTTCTGCAACGTAAGCATGAATAACCCTTCTGTAAATTACAATTCAAAATTAAGCCATAACTGCCTCAGTTTTTAATGAAATCGTGGAGTTTTGGCCAACGTTTCATTTCAGATAATTACATCACCCAACTTTAACCGTCTGTACCGCAAAAAAAATGTACTACACTATCATGGCATGTAACTTTAAAAATTGGCGCATTTATCCAGAATTCTAAAATGGTATAATACTTGCTAGAGTACTTCTTAGTTTTGGAAATAAAAAATGTTTTTTCAACTAAACCGGATTTCCAATCAATTTTATTTCAATAGATAAAATGTTTGTACCCTTTAAATGATGGACTTAAAATGCCTACGCTGTGTTTTTAAGTGACTCACAATTCACAGGTACAAGTAATACCATTTCGACAATGCAAGTAAACAGATAGATCCACCATCTTGGAAAGATTAATAACCATTAATAAATTATTTTAGTTAAAATGCATTTAGGCTTAACCTACCTGCTTGGGTACCTCATGTGAGGACCTATTATTATATTATAACAAATACTGTAATCCATTAGAATAGTGGGCTTACTGAATAAATAAATTTCATTTCATTTCATTTCATTTCATGGGTTTTCAAGTAATTTGATAGTTTTAGTTTTAGAAGAATTCAATCATAGGATTACTTCAATCGTGGTTTTAATCTAAAGTTTGCCTTCGCCCGTCGCCGGTCTTATTACATGGTTTTTGACGTGATAACGTCTTATAATTCGATGGAGCCGGCTGCTCGTACGAAAAAACATGACTCATGCGGCGTTACCTCGCTCTGAGGCGTTCCATTTAATACTTGAAGTGCAAGTGAGAGCGCGGAACGAGCGACAAAGAGGCACAATCGGCCTCCACGTTCGGCAGCGTTCGACATCGGTCTCTCTCCTACTTGAGTGAGCGATGCGTCCGCGTGGACAGCTGTATGACGTTGTCACGTTCAACTGTCGTCAGTTAACTGACTTTACAGACAGCAGATTTTTTTTAAGGAAATGTAGAGCTTGTATTACTGCTGAAGGCTAACAGTTTGAACATTTGCTGTAAATCCTTGATGTAGTTAAATTAAAATCACGATTGAAGAAATCCTATGATTGAATTTTATTTTAAACTTTCACCTAAAACTAACAAATTACTTGAACACCCATGGTTATTACTCTTTCGACAAGATGGTGGCTCTATCTGTTTACTTGCATTGTCGAAATGGTATTTACTTGTACCTGTAAATTGTGAGTCACTTAAAAACACAGCGTAGGCATTTTAAGTCTATAATTTAAAGGTTACAAACATTTTATCTCATGAAATAAAATTGATTAGAAATCCGGTTTAGTTGAAAAAACATTTTTTATTTCCAAAACTAAGGAGTACTCTAGCAAGTATTATACCATTTTGGAATCCTGGATAAATGCGCCAATTTTTAAAGTTACATGCCATGATAATGTAGTACCGTTTTTTGCGGTACAGACGGTTAAAGTTGGGTGATGTAATTATCTGAAATGAAACGTTGGCCAAAACTCCACGATTTCATTGAAAACTGAGGCAGATAAGGCTTAATTTTGAATTGTAATTTACAGAAGGGTTATTCATGCTTACGTTGCAGAAAAAAGTTTCATGAAAAGTTAATATTTGTAGTCACAGGACTTAAAAGATCATCACAGGGTGTCAGTTTTTCCTGTTTTTTTAAAATACTCATAACTCGAAAGGTACTAAGCAAATATTTTTTTATATATTTTTCTGATAACTGTCATGACTTGGCGCATCACCCGTTTTCGGCTGGACGTTGACTTATGGGACACCCTGTATATACAAGATTTTCTCGTTTAAAGGTATAAGATACAAAATACTTAAATTTCTAACATACAGCCAATAATGGATTTACTATCTCTACTTAGGTATTCATTACTCTCCTGATTTAGAATACTCAAATCATGGGTAAAATTTTGACCAGCTGCGCATCTTAGCCCGTGCCATAGTAGCAGTGCATAGTAGTTTGAAACGCTGTCAAACATCTTAATCATAATTTGACAGCGTTTCAGCTGATCGCCATCGCCATCGCCTAGATGTGCAATCCTTTTGTCACTGGCGCTACTTTCAAACTTCCTCTGACACTAATTTAATTCTGTATCTTACTCTGTCTTGCAAATAAAATATATTTAGAGGGAATCACACAGGCGACTCTCCATACAAACGTAGTCCCCTATTTCCTCCCTGGATCCCTGGATCCCTGGATCCCTGGATCTACTATATACGTGCTCGTATGTTTTCCTTTTTTTCAGAAACTTATTGTTAAAGAAAATATCACCTCCAATTCATATTTCATATAAATCATATATGAGGGTCATATTTTCTTTATCAATAAGTTTCTGAAAAAAAGGAAAACATACGAGCACGTACATAGCAGATCTGGATTTTATGAGACAAAATGGTTACTCTACAGGCATTATCCAGGGAGGAAATAGGGGACTACGTTTGTATGGAGAGTCGCCTGTGTGGTTCCCTCTTAATCTTTATTGTTAATTTCCAGCAATAAAGTAACAGGGCTGTGGTACGTCGGTGGCTGCGAACGATTGATATCAGCAGGTGAAGACGGCGCCCTAGGAGTTTGGGAGATGGGAGTGAAGCGACGAGAAACGCCCGCGTGGAAAGAAGCCGATTTGTGCCAGATTTGCCGCGCGCCTTTCATATGGAATGTACGCGCTATGATGGAGAAAAAACAACTAGGTTTGTAACCTATAGTGGTTCGCCTTGAGAGATGTCACCGCGAATTAGCTTGTAAACAATCTTATCTAAACTAGTAGTCATTGAAACTCTAACAAACAGTATATTAGGAATTTATTTCTCCCATTGGTCATCCACAACACAGCGATCGAAAGTGTTAACTGTTTTTGAAATAAATTATGTAGTATACTATGGATTTGTGTGGTCCAAAATAAACGAAAAGAACAAAGAGCTAAGCCCGAAGTCCCAGTGCATTTACAACATTTCGTTACCAAATGTTGTTTTCGTTTTGCCTATTTGTCTCTGTCTACTGTATGGAGAAAAGATGAGACAACAACTCTAACTACGTAACGTATTTTTGCCGTCTCATATTTTCTCCATACAATAGAGAGAGAGACAAATAGGCGAAACGAAAACAACATTTGGTAACGAAATGTGGTAGCAAAACTCCGACTTCGGAGTTTTGCTACTCCGAAGTTAGGGTACTTTTTACTAGCTGATAGAACAAACCTGTGGCCCAGCTAATGTTAAGTGGTAACCATCGCCTATAACAAAAGCATTGCCTTGCAGGTCACGCACGGCAGGAACGTGCCCTACAATGCACTACCGTCCATCAACATACAAACAAAGCATGCAAATGTTTAGCCTCACGTGCCAGTAATTTCACCGGCACCCACACCCTTCAAGCCGAAACACAGCAATGCTGCTTCGCGGCAGAAATAGGCATTGTGGTAGTACTTCCCCAGACGCGCCCTTCTCAAAGAGCTCTACTACTACTGCAGAAACTGGCATGGTACTAACCCGGACGAGACAGAAATAGGTGTGGTGGTAGTGCTTCCCCGGACGAGAAAAAAAAACCTTACCCGCTGCAGAACAAAGTGCTGAAGAGTCGTTTGCTTGGTTGCAGGTCTTCGCCAGCACCATTGCCGTTGGTGCGGCGCGGCGGCTTGTGCTGCTTGTTCCCCGCATCGTCTCCCGCTGCCCGTGATGGGCTTCGAGTTCCCGCAGCGCGTCTGCACGGCCTGCTACGAACACCTGAGACACGAACCGTATGTTATTGGTTTTTTATGTCCTCACAGGGACGAATGGCTGAACTCACGGTTCTGGCAGAATAACAGCGCTGGGGCCTTATTCGCTATTACATTGGAGATTCCGTGCCTAAAACGTGTGACTTCACAACGTGATCTAAACGCAAACGCGCCTTGGTGTGGAATCGAAAAATGGTATTCTGTATGCCACAAGACTAGTTGTCTATGCCCCACGTTTGATGTTTTGATTATTTCACATGATTCGTTCAAAATCCGACGATTGCTAAGCCGATGTCTTAACGTGTTCACGTAACGCGCGTGGTTTGGCTATAGCGAATAACGGTCTTGGTGGGGAAGCATCATGCTGACCCAGAGTTGTATTTTTTCTATTAATGTTTGATAAAGCATAACGTCGTCATTTATGAGCCGATTTGAAAAAAATCCTATTTATCTGAAAAGTAATATTTCGAGATTGGTCCCATAGAAATTTCATCAAAATCGGTTCCATGAAGGCCATGAAGTCGGTTTCTCAAGTTTTTTTAACTTTTATTATTTCTAATGTCCTCACAGAGTCAAATGGCTCTAACTAACGGTTCTGACTGAGTGGTGAAGCATCATGCGGAGCGTACACTAATTTCGTTTTGCTATGTATAATATACTAGCGGCCGCCCGCGGCTTCGCTCGCATCGTTCCCGTGACTTTTTCGGGATAAAATGTATCCTATGTCCGTCTTCTGGTTCTAAATGAAATGAAATGAAAATTTATTGCTTAAAATGTGGTAAGGGATTAGATGTCAGTAATTAAATTATTGATTCAGCACATTTTGCTTGAACTCAGCATGCAATTATAAGTATAGGTTAAGTATTTAGAATTACAAATAGTCATAAATTGATTGTCTTAAAATTATTAAATGTCATAACCTAAGAGTACACAGTAAATTTATTATCGTCAGTTATGGCGTGTGAAAAACTCATTTAAGTTATAATACAACACAACCTTTAGCTAGCCAGTTATACAATTTGGTTTGGAACTTTCGTTCTGGCTGTTCCGTTATTTCGTTCGGTAAGTGATTATATATTTTAATTGCCATATGATAGCTGATTAGCTGTTTCGCGCTACCTTCGTCTAAGCTACCTCTCCCCGCCAATTTTCAGCCAAATCGGTTCATCCGTTCCTGAGTTATAAATAGTGTAACTAACACCACTTTCTTTTATATATAAGAAAGACGTAAATTTGTATCGTATGTTTGTTTTGTATGATTTTGTAAATATAGCAATGTTTTTCTTTATTTTTTTCCATGAAGTCGGTTTCTTAAGTTTTTTATTTGTCAATGAAACTGACCTTTGTTGTTGTGTGTTGCAGGCGTGAATCCCTGGCGTCATTCCACGACATGAAGCACGCGGTGTCCTCCCTGTTCGTAGACGAAGCGACGGGACGGATGTGCACGGCGGGACGGGATCGCGTTATTAAGGTAATACAGTTCCATTTCTTCGTTCATTTTAATTCAAATAAAACTAAACTCAAACTAATAATAAAATTATATTCATTTCAATTCCAAGAATCATTTTGAAAACGTCCTAAAGCTAGGTGAGTCTAGGTACCAGTTCCACGCGACCAAGATTTTTTTAACTTATATTTTAAACGTGGTCGCTAACTATAGGCCTCGTGCACAAGCTCAAAGTCGCGCAACGAGCTATGGAGAGAGCTATGCTGGGAGTTTCACTACGTGATAGAATCAGAAATGAGGATATCCGTAGACGAACTAAGGTCACCGACATAGCTCGTAGAGTTAGTAAGTTGAAGTGGCAATGGGCAGGCCATATAGCTCGAAGAACCGACAACCGTTGGGGAATAAAGGTTCTCGAATGGCGACCACGAACCGGAAGACGAAAAATAGGGCGCCCACCCACCAGATGGACTGACGACATTGTTAAGATCGCGGGAAGCCGGTGGATGGAAAGAGCTCAGAATCGTTCTTCCTGGAAATGTGTAGGGGAGGCCTGTGTCCAGCAGTGGACTTCTTCAGGCTGATAATGGTGATGATGATGATGATCTATTTAATAACACTCCAATCCCGACTCGACTCGAGAGTAGCAACTCTGGTTTCGCATAAAAATGTGGTTATTTTGTTTTTCAGGTTTGGGATATCGGCCAGTTACTGGCGCCAGCGCCCCGCGCAGAAACCTCCGCCAGTGCCGGTGCTAGCACAGCACAGTAAATGTGAGTTCAATGTAATTCAATAATCAATAATTTAATTTAATATATTTCCGGAGCATTACAACCTTGGAATTTTCAAGTCAAGAGTGAACAAGTGGATTATATCTAAGCGTGATCCACCTTAGGCTGCATTTTCATTTTCCATCAGGTGTGTTGGCAGTTAAACGTTTAGTACTACCAAATAAAAAAAACCTTGAAAAATTTTAAAATACTCAACATTAACAGCAGTATAAAAATAAAATATAGAGAATAAAATAGAATAGAAAATTCTTTATTGCACACCCTACAACTAACAATGATAAAACAAGAGAGGCATTTGAGGGAAAGTTTTTTTTTATATACAACTAGCTGATGAAACAAGCATATGGTCCACCTGATGTTAAGTGGTACCCATCGCCTATAACAAAGCCTCGTAGGTCACGCACGGGGAACGTGCCCTACGATGCACTGCCCTGCGTCCATCAGCTTGAGGCATACAGATGTTCAGCCTCACGTGCCAGTAATTTCACCGGCACCCACACCCTTCAAACCGAAACACAGCCATGCTGCTGATAATACTTTCACCGATAAGAAGATGATTATTATGTATTATGTATTATGTATTACTAGTAAGAATAAATTCTTACTGAACGCCATCTGCTGCACATGCTTGCAGTTAGTTGCTCACAATCGTCAATAGATGGCAGGAGCAGTCACATATTCAGTTTATGTTTTTAGTTTTTTTTTAACGAACAGACTCATTTTCTGAAAATGAATCCTAGCTAGATCGATTTATCGCCCCCGAAACCCTCTGTATACATAATTTCATGAAAATCGTTGGCGCAGTTTCCGAGATCCTAAATATATATATACAAGGTGTATCTAAATATGTGTACTATGCGAAGGTGGGGGGTTTCAGACCACAATGGTGATCAGTTGTGGGGGGGAGATAATTAAAAATTCCTATTTTCAGTTTCCCATACAAAAATATTTAATTTCATAATGCCTAAATAAATTGACAACCCTATCCTTGTAACCCCTTGACCCCTTGAACTACTACCTCTGTAGGTCTAGTACTACTACCTACTACCTCTGTAGCTGAGTTTAGGGTTGTCACTTTGTATAAAGTCAGCTGTTCATGTTGAAACTTCGTTGCAGTTTTTTTCAGAGATACCAATCGAAGTTCGAAAAGTCGTTGAACAAAAGTTGTTCCCCGGGGGGTGGAAATTCACCCCCCTTCGGGATAGTACACATATTTTGATACACCTTGTATATATGTATATGCAAGATTTTCTCGTTTAAAGGTATTGTATTATTATGTTTCACAAATGTTCCAAATCTGAGTAAGCTCTTCTCTCTTTCAGGTAATGGATAGCTTATCGTACCTAGTCTTCTATTGTGTCTCATGGCGTGGAATTATAAATAGAGTCAAATGTATAAATCAAAATATATTGAGATCTGGTCTCGTCATTTAAAACTTACTAGTGAATTTAAATTGTTGCTTTTCTTTATTCTTTGTTACATGAATTATTCTAAAACAGTTCTCAAGTTAGGTTTGATAGAAACATAAATTGTGGGACAGTTCTAAGAAAACTGTCTCAAAAATGCTTGAGTTTAGTTTTAGAATATTCGTACTGAAAAGCAACCGTTTTGATTAACTAGTTACTAAAAAAAGTATGTAATTGTTTAAAGTTATTGGGCAGAACATATTTACTTATTATGACTGATATTAGTCATTGTGTTCACAATTTGCTATCTTATTTTTATCCTAAGTAGGCGACGATAGAAAGCTATCGGTCTCTTTTCATCTCATGAGAGAGACTATTGTGGCAATCTGTGATTGGTTAATATTTTGAATTCTAAATTCGAATTCTGAATGGTGTATAGCAAATGTTGCTTGTCGTTTGCCAACCCAAAGGCAATTTCTAGCTGCAATTGTGTAGCTGTCCCGCTCACACGAATAGTTCGAAAGCGAGACAGCTATACAATAGGAGCAATAAATTGCTACAATAACACCCCGGCTACAAATGCCGTTATGAGAATCGATTTGGTGCATGGTATTTATAAACAGATACTATTTTGTATGTTTTGAATGGAACTGAACTGTACCTTTAGTCCGAGTTTTGTTTTCCATTTTTGGTTTAGTGTAGAGACATTGCAAAGCCGGATTCTGTATCCAGACGAGATTTAAGCTATCGAGCGTACTGAGAATTCATACAAATCCCGGACACCATAATCCAAAATCAAATCATGAATCCATACAAAACCGGGACCCAATTCTTTCTTATTTCTGCCGTGAAGCCGCATTGCTGTGTTTCGGTTTGAAGGGTGTGGGTGCCGGTGAAATAAGTGGCATGTGAGGATGAACATAATGTATGCCTCAAATTGATGGACGCAGGGAAGTGCATCGTAGGGCACGTTCCAGACGTGCGTGACCTACGAAGCAATGCTTTGTTATAGGCGATGGGCTTGTTCCATCAGCAAGTTGTATAAAAAAAAACCATGCGTACCAAAAACGAAAAACAAAATTCAGACTTGAGGTTCTACAGCCTGTACCCGAAGTCCGAGTTTTGCTACCACATTTCGTTACCAAATGTTGTTTTCGTTTCGCCTACGTGTCTCTTGTCTTTTGTATGGAGAAAAGATGAGACAGCAAAAATACGTTACGTAGTTAGAGTTGTTGTCTCATCATTTTTCCATGCAAGAGAGAGAGAGACACGTAGGCGAAACGAAAACAGCATTTGGTAACGAAATATTGTAAATGCACTGGGACTTTGGGAACTGTTGGTCATTCATCACGCACCTTCAAGTTTGTTGTTAGTAGATGTAGAGCCATTTCTATCTATTTTTACTGTGTAAACGACTATTCAGGGCTATTGTCTTAAATAACAAGGTAAAATGTACTTTAATAGCTTAAGAATAACCCCCTCAAATTCTAAAACAGTGGCTTCAAATATTTAGTATTTAAAGATAAAGATTGCGCTAGAATAGATTTGAATTGAGCGATTCTGGTAGGTAGACGTAATTGTACGACAATAGCCCTATTTGGTCGTCAAATATGTATAGAGGTCGTATTGAAGATCCTTGTTTAGCTGTTGTTGTCTCTTTCTCCAAGAAATTAGAAACTTATGAAGGATAATCATGGGCTTGAAACTTTTCACAAATCCGAAATATTATTGCTGCAATATTATAACCAGTGTCGCCAGAGGCAAATAGTCAAATACAACAAGAGACAGTTCAAAAAGTTACATTTTCACGAGAAAAGTAAAATTACCATAAATCATGTGAAAAACAATTCAATACTTTATTACACAAAAACAAAACCCTTTTTGCGTTCCGTTTTACGATGGTTTTATTTGTTTGTTGGAAAATATTTTTAAAATTTAATATATATTTAGTCTTGTAAACATGAAGGTAACATAAGAGGGTCAAAGGTAACGTAAAATGTTACAAAGGTAACATTCTGTCAACACTGGTAATATAACCACATCCATGATGCTGAATCAGTAATTTTGAGGACCTGACTAAATCCATAAGTTGATTACCAAGAGAACTGCGAAGATAGCTACCGTGCATGAGAATTACAATCGTGATATTTGGTAATTTTTCATAGGATAGAAAAATACTATTTTCTACGAGTAAAAGTCAACAAAAGCTAAATAAGGTTTTTAAATACGACAACAAGTAATTTTGCCAGGTAGCTCAATATATTAGAGCTTGCAGAGTCACTTTGTTATTTTTAATAGAGATATATTTAGTGTAACTAAAATTATTTTTCTTAAGCACTTTAATTATTTGGCAATTGTTTATTACATAGCTGTGGCACAGGATCCGTACCAGAAGACACGTTCTAACGTAACTTTAATTAAAACTACCCGCATTTCACAACCGTCATTAAATTCATAATCTTATTTCTTCTTAAATGAAAGAGCTTAGCTCTTGTATATGGGTCTTGATGCAGTTTTCTCCAATTGAGTATTTCGAGTGCGGCCTCATTGACTTTCATAAACTTCCAGTACCAAAAATTATCTTCTATTAGTAGAAAAATATTTTTACAATGCCCCAAAAGTTAAAAGCCGAGTGGGATTTCAACCCGCGACCTTCCACTTGGTTCGGGGCTGCGCTGACCGCTGGCGCTGCGCCATCGAAACCTAATCACACTCGACGAATAACTCATAAGGACTGTTCGCCACGCGACCGTGGCTCCATCTACAAGTCTAACGTCTGAGTGTGTTAGTACTTAACTGTAACGTTAAAATCTTTATGATTTCCTTAAGTGTAATAAACACTATAAAATCAATAAAAAATGGACAAATATTTATCTAAAGTAAAAAATAGATTGCCTGGACTATATTGTCTATCATTTGAAATACCACCGTCTGTTGGGAATCGGGTACCAAGTGTTTACAAAGTATAATACTTATATTCGGCTTTGCGAAAAGTTCTACAAAATCATTAAAGACACAGTTTTAACTAAAATTTCGTTAGACGTTCTGAAGGTACTAGGGAAATTGTTTATATATTTTTTAAATAGGTATATGTTAGTTACTTTTAATATCAATGAAGGCAGTGGTGTCATCCTATTCATTACGACTAGAATTTGACGTAATAACTTGCCCAATTTGGATGGCAACTAAGTTTTTTTTATGCCGTAGCTGGTAGACGAGCGGACGGGCCACCTGATGTAAGTAGTCACACACAGTCGCCCAAAGACACATGTAACACCAGAGGTGGTGCTGATGCGCAGCCTTGTAAGACGTGATAGACTCGCCTTTTGAAGGACCCCATATCGAGGCTCCGAGGGAAAACCGCAGAAGGCAGTTCATTCCACATCTTACTCGTGCGCGGCAAAAAGGAGGGCGAAAAATTAGCAGTTGTGGTAAACTAGCCATCCAGGGCCCTGTTTAATAAAGCTGACAACTCGACATTATATGTCACAAAGCGACAAAATTGTGGAATTGTCGCGCTTAGGCTAAAAAGGCTTTAGGATAAAAGTGACAAATATGTCACAAAAGCGCGACAATTCCACAATTTTGTCGCTTTTTGACATATATACACTACATTTAAGATTGTTTATTTATATTATGTGATTTCTCTGTTGGATGCCCTAAATAAATAAATATATGTCGAATTGTCAGCTTTATTAAACAGGGGCCAGGTGGTAAGGCACCAGCCGCATGCATCAGATCAAACAGTTCCTCAGAACACTCCCCATTGTAGGTATTTTAAAATGAGGGTAGATACCTATTCACGACAGATTTATTATTGTAAACTAGTTAGTATTGTGTTTTGTTTGTAGCTGCTCTTTACTGTCGTTTTATAGTATGTTATAGATATTAATATTTGTGTAAATGAATTGTATGGGACAATAAACTAGATACATAACTTGTACATACCATACATGCCTTTAGCTGACTGTATATATCTATAAGTAAAAGACATTACGATTGAAAAAAATTGAGGATAAATATTTTTAGCTGAGCTAGAAATTTATATAAGCAAAATGCAATGTGGCTTTTCTGACAGTTTTCTATGCCTGTAGAAAAAGTCTCGACATCAGTGTAGATTTATTATGACTGATTGCTGATTTTTCAATCTACGGAGTAACGCTGTTCGTCGAATAAAAAATGTCAGTCCCTATTGTGGTACAAGGTTTGTCAAACATATGGATTGGACTGACGTATGTATGTATTTTTATTCGACATAATAATTTTATCTATAGATTGAAAAATTCGCCCCTAGTCTGTGTGCTCAAGCTTTATAAAATATTCATCGTAAATGGTGGTAATTTCTAGTTTGGTGGCAATTTCTAGAGTTGAATCCAATTGTATAGCCGTCCCGTTCACACTTAGGTCCAATTTCACCGTTGAAATTGAACGCGTTCTACTGACGTTTAAACTCGCTTAAGCATTCAGTTGGTACACTTTTCTCTAAACGCGCTTAAAGACCTGTCAATGTCGTTGCATTTCTTTTGTGTACGTACATATAAACGAGTTTAGTTAAACGCGTTTAACGGTGAAATTGGACCTTAGAGTCTTTTATGAATCATTTTCGTGTGTGAATAGCTGCCTCAATTTTAAACCGTTATCGAGTCCTTAGAATACGGATCAGTAATCAGTGTGTAATGGGCATGCTGACCACTCTCGTGACTCCATACAAAACTCGGGCTTGCAATACTGAAAAACCAATAAAGGCCTGCGCACACCTAAATTGCTGGCGTCGGCGATCAGTGTAACGCTGTCAAATGGGACAGCGATATTTGACAGTGTTTCCACTGTTTGCTATCGCCAGCGACCTAGGTGGGCGCAGGCCATGACAGAAAAAACCTTACTTGAGGTATAGTATCCTCAAACCACCAGACCTGCGGGTTATGCATACGCAAACACTCTTCCATGCATACGCAAAAACCTTGTTCCTGCGTTATTTTTACGTGACGCGTAACGCGTAGTGTCGAGTAGTGTTGCCCTGTATATCTGACGTCTGGAAGAAACTTAAGACATCGAAAATACCTAATGAACTATAATAGTACGGGTAGTGAATTCTGTCTGTTCTCTGTATTTTATATTTTATTTGCATAAAATTTTGTACACATGTAGCAATCTGCAAGAGATAATCCAATACCAATATTTTAGGCGGGTAAATTGTGACGATAGAAACCTAACAGTATACTTCTGTCTCTTTCTTTCTAATTTGAGAGAGGAAGACAGACATACTGAAGGGCTTCAGTCAAGTATTTACAATAGTATATTGGCTATATTATTTTATTTTACTAAACTTAGATTTGTAAATATTAGACCCATGTCCGCTAAAGTGAAGATTGTTGAATCTGTGAATTTTAGTATTTAATTTGAAAGTTTTTACCTATAAAAATTACATAGATTTACTTTGTTCCTCACTCTGGTTGACACGGATTTAACAATGGTCCAAATTATAATTGAACTAACAATAAATATTACTTACTAAATTCCATAATCCAAACTCCGCTAAAAATATTTACAAATCCTAAAAAAATATTCACAATATAAAATCAGCTTATACTACTGACTCGTACATTTAAATTACTTAAGACTAGATTATGAGTATTGCCAAACGAATTATAATTAGTTTAGCGTATTAATTTATGTATGTATCTTAAAAGGAATTTGACTGACTTCCATGGCAGTTGCACATCGTTCGTTTAAAAAATTAAAACCATATTATGTTTCTTTGTATTCAAATGCCAGTGCCGTATATTTTAAAGCGATTATGGAAATGGGCCACCATTTACTTACGTCATCTGGTTGTAACTAATTTTACTCTGACGCTTGCACCATACAGATACTCTAGGAAGATTGAAAAAAGTGCCACCACACACACCATACCACATGTTTTATTTTCTAAATAAAAAAAAAAATTGAACATGCAGGATCTTATTAGGTAATTTCATTTCGCTGACAGTTCTATCTTTTGTTTCACAATGTTGCACAATCCTCTCACCTCAATACATTTCATGTATTATAACCAGAATCGTCAATCGTCTCGGCTTTAAACGTTTTTAAGCCCTAGAAATAAGAGCACAAATGTAGTACGTGTGGTCTTATTCGAGTTTAGTATGGTCTAATCATAGCCAGCGTGTGGACGTCTAAAATGATCAGTTTGCATTTGAGAACCTTAAAAATAACCTTTCTTTAGGTAAATAGGATTTATTGCGGTTGGAAACCCATGCCATTTTTTCGCGCTGCGTCTAGGTTATAATTTTTAATACGTCGATGCCTGAACAGATAAGTTAGTGGCGCTGGTCTTACATTGTGAGCAGGCAGGTTGGTAGTTGGCACCTTCAAAAAGGAATTTGGAAAACATACACTTTTGTTGCTTAAGTTTCTTGGAGCGACAGTCAAATACCAATTTTGATAATTAATAAATGGTTATGAAGAGGCACAATGTACTCTTACAAGTATTTGCTTTACTTGACTATCGGCGTGATTTTTGTAAATCAGCATTATTTATAGCGTATTATATATTGTTATGGTGTCTTTTCTAATCAAGTAACCACTAAAGTCTATGAGTTAATCTTTGTATTTATATTGGAGTGTAATGTCTATGTAATAAATAAATTAACTATTCTTTTATCATTTTGAGTTTTTTTTTAATACTTGAAACTCTCCTGCGTTGATGCGCGGTTTAACGCCTCGCTAGAAACATCAAGATATCTCACAGCGTCCTCACGACTACTTAGTGGGCAGGACAAGTCAGGTACGGTCTCTCACATCTCGACAGAAGAGTCAGGTACAGCCGGGGGAGTTCCCCGGTGGCAGCGCTCTCAGCCCGGGCATTCATACTGGTCACGTGACACGCACACTTGCCCGTTGAACGCCTGTCCCGCGCCGCACTTCAAAGGCGTCCTAACTCCCAACACACAGAAGTAGTAGCGCGAGCATTCGGTGCCTTCTTGCACGAAGAATCCGTCTCGTTCGCAGCGCTTGCCGTTCTCAACAGTGGACTTGCGCGAGGCGCCGCAGACGTGCTGGCTCGTCTCCACGCAAGCTTGCCCGTCGAAAATCTTTCCGCCGAGGCAGGATAGGGTGGCCAGGCGGTCACCGCGTTCGCAGTAGAAGTATCTGGAATCAATAAAATGGATCATGATTGCAGGTACACACGTAAAAGAAGTATTTAAAAGCAGTTCATGTAATGTAAAGGATCCTCCCTATGAGGCTGAAAGAGCCAGCATTTGCACAATTTTATTAGTAGACTAGCGGCCGCCCACGGCTTCGCTCGCCCCGTAGCCGTTACGCCCCGTTGATTTTTCTTTTAAAAGTTTTTCCTCTTTTTCTCCGCTTATGGAAATAATTTTCCGATTTCCTTTCTTAGTGCACCCCTATGCTATAAAACGAACATACCCTCCAAATTTCATGCTTCTACGACTTGCGGTTTAGGCTGTGCGTTGATTGTCAGTCAGTCAGTCAGTAACGTAAGAGTTTTATATATTTAGATACCTTTTGCATCCGGACTCGATCTCGGCGTGGTACCCGTCAGCGATGCCGTCGCAGGTGTAGTCCTGCTCGGAGCAGAGGCCGAGGCGCGCGGGCACGCAGTGCTCGCCGTCGAACACGAGCCCCGGCGCGCACGCGTACACGGCGCGTTCGCCGTTAGCGCACGCGTAGTACCCGCGGCAACCCGTGTCCGAGGCGCGGTAGCGCCCGTCCGCGCGCCCGTAGCACGAGTCGCGCTGCAGGCTCGGGCACAGGTAGTCGGCCGTTGGGACGCAGCGCGCGCCGTCGTACACCTGTGCCGGCGGGCACGCCAGCATCGTGCGCATGGCGCCCTCGCAGTGGAAGTACCGCGTGCAGTTGGACTCGAGGTCCTGATAGGTGCCGGTCGGCAGCCCCTCGCAGGCCTGCGCGCGCTCCGGTCCGGCGCACGGGAACCGCTCGGGCGGCACGCAGCGCGCACCGTCGAACGTCTGCCGCGCGCCGCACGCCCCGCGCGCCACCACGCGCTCGCGCCGGCACTCTAGCCACGCGCCGCATGCGCGCCAATCGCGGTGCAACCCGTCCGCGCGGTTAAAGCACGGGCTCGGCGCGGGCGGCGGGCATGCTGCGTGCGCCGCATCCTCGCAGCGACCGCGCGCGAACACCGCGTCCGCCTCGCACACGCCGCGTCGGATCGCGCGCCGCGACTCGCACACGAAGTACTCGCGGCACCCGGTGGAGCGGTCCGCGTAAGCGCCGTCGGCTGCGTCCTGGCACAGCGAGGAGCACGCCTCGTCCGAGCAGAAGTCCGCGTCGCCGGCCGGCAGCGCGGCGGCAGCGCTGCGTGGTGGCGGGCAGTCGCGCGCGCACGCCGGCGCGAGGCAGGGTCCTACGGCCGCCAGCTCGCCGCCGCGGCAATGCATTGCGCGCCGGCACTCGTGCGAGGGGTCCGGGTACTCGCCGTCGGGGAGGCCGGCGCACACCGGCTCGTAGCAGGTGCCAGCACCGCGCGCGCACGCCTGCTGCTCCAGGTCGAACCACGAGCCGGAGGGGCAGGCGCGATCCACGCCGGTGCCGTTGTCGCAGCGGTAGTAGTGCCGGCAGGCGGTGCCGGGCGTCGCGTACGCGAGCGTGTCTCGCGGCGCGCACACTCGAGGCACGCACGCGTTGGACCGCGCAGCAACGCAGCCGCCACTCGCTTCGCTGAAGATGCGTCCGGCGGGACAGCTGTAGCGGCCGCGCGCGACTCCACTTGAGCACTTGACGTACTCATGGCATGAGGTGTCGTAGTCCGCGTATAAGCCATCCCTGTGACAGGTGATCGTTCCGCCGGCTCCAGCTGGAAAAACATCGTTCTCGTGAGCGACTGATGTGTGCGAAAACTGGTTCATGATCGACGGAAGTGTATAATTACGATGTTTGGAGGACGCGATTGAATTTGAATCGCTCTAATGAATTACATTAGAAAAAATATGATAGTGTACTCACTGCATAAGATCGCGAGAGCGGCGACGGCGGCGGTTAGCGCGAGGCCGGAGGAGGCGGGCGCGCGCGCAGACATGTCGGCTGCGACTGAGGCTGCGCGCGCGAGGGTTCCTTGACATTCGCTCGTCCCCGCGTAACCTGATCCCGGCTCAATGCGATGCGAGCGGCCCGGATGCAGCCTCCGAGTTAGGAATCTAGACACGCCTTGTTTGTCGAGCGCCCGCTGCTCGAGTAAAAATGACCGCCGACATCGCTCTCCGGCCGTGAACTTTGCCGTCTTACGTAACAAACGGTGAAGAATATTCGATGAATCAACTAAATCGAGGCAGTCCTCTATTCTATATAATTAGCACGGATACTTATTTGCGCATCATGTTACGGTTTCCATTCACATCCGTGAGAACTTTATACGATAAACACATTTATTTGTAACAGAGTCCAAATGGCATCCTTATCAAAATAACATGATTAGAACAGTTTACGTCTATAAATATGAATCACCTAGCCACAGAAATGCATTATTGAATGACTCTGCTGCAACTAGGTAGGTAGGTACTTGCTTACATTAAAGAAGTCGTGGGAAATAAAATAAAAACAAACAACGAGTAAAACGATAAATTTAATACTCGGTACTGAGCCAGTATCTCTGAGAATCCGTGTTATTACTCCTGAGAGCTCGCGTCTGCTGATCCCTCACCTACTTGTACATCATTTACATAAGACGATCACGTGCTTCTATACCGCTCAATATAAAATATGATAAATCAATAACGAGGATAGAATGTACTTTACGAACACATCCGCGTGTGGACTAATCGTTGTAGAAGGCATCTTTGTTTAGATAAAGATTCCTCAACTGACTGTAAAAATAAAGGCCACTCCACTTATGTACCTTCTTTGAGGAAACTTTGGTACTTTGTAAATATGCCTTATACAGTTCAAACCGCTTTCATACACCGGGTGTAATTCTTCTTCTTATCGAGTCGAGACTCTCAAACCCTCCTTGACCAAAATGTAGCCACCTCAATAGCTCTATTCGATGCCATCCATGTTCAAGTCTTCTTGGTGGGGTAGGTCGTGCACAGCGGACAAGAAAGCAGGTAGGTAAGGCATGCCCTGTATGGGGGCCCCGCAATTGCACGGTACTCTGGTCGGGTCGATAATTCCCCATTTAGCCAGATTTTTTCTGGGGGTTTTTACCGGGTGTAATAAGACATCTCACTAATAATTAAGGTACGTAAGCTAACCATAACATTGACCCGGCAAGTTTTATCATGCGCACTTGATGTGCAGGCAGGTTTTTTCGCAAGTATAGGCCGCTGGTGGGCCCTTTTTGCGTGACCCTTGACACGTGTTGCTCGAACTTTTTTAGGTTCTACAACACGCAGGTTTCCTCACGATGTTTTCCTTCACCGTTTTTGAGAGTACTGGCATAGTGCACATAAATTTTTCGACAGAAAAACTCATTGGTACACGAGTGGATTTGAACCCACGACCCTCGGATCGGAAGGCGGGGCCACTACCACTAGACCACCAGTGCTCAGATAACATTGACCCATAAAATCATTTGGCTGGAAGTCGAAGCATTTACGAGTAAAAAAAAGTTTTCGGTGAATGACCTACTTATTAGCCAGCGATGTAATGCGTGAATTACGTGTGGATGCGCGGCGGCCGCGAGCTCAACGTTTCGATCATCTAATAAATAGGTTGCCTTTCATTGCTGGTTGGTGATATTTCATTATATCGAGTTTAAAATTGAAAAAATAGCTACGTATGTTAATTTATGATGTATTGTAATTACCGATGAACCAACAACCAAAAAGACAGACAATTTATTGGAATGGGAATTATTCTGATGGTTCAAAAACAGATTTTTATAATACTAAAATAGATAACGTTAACAAATTATGCAATCAGTGTGACCATTCTAGTTCCATGGGGCTCTATGGAATTCCATAGAACCCAATGGACCCCTTCGAGTATTTAATATAACCTATTAGGTATATTCGGTAAATCTTTTTGACGTGAGACTCTTTGCTTAAAGTTCCTAACATCTGGTATAAATGCGGCGTTTAATTTTTCGGGAGTAATCTTATTACACCCTGTATATCAGCAATATTAGTAATAGGTACTGCTCTATGGGCATAATACCATACCGGATCTGAAAAAGATAATTCCAATTCTGTTTTGCTGTGTAACCTGAAGCAGGTGTTCCGTCACGTGCAAGCCTTTGCCAATGAACTCTGAACGGCCAGGTAGGTACAGCAGGTACTTATAGGCAGGTACGTATTATAGGTATACTTATTGATAGGTACTAACAACTATAGGTACTTACCAATAACATTACCGAATGTTTGGAATTATTCGTTCGAAAAGCTTGCGGAAAGCGGCCAGTGACGTTCGTAGCTCGTATCCGGTTTGCTGTCAAAATAGTGGCTGCTGAATGCTGAGTGGATCAGAAAGGACACTCGTGTTAAAATAACCATGAGTAAGTAATTAGGCAAGTATTCTTTCTGCAATTACTTTCCTAAACATAATGTTGTCGATCTAAAGATCAAAAAAATATGCAATGTTAGAAAATAGTTGTTCTTTAATGATGCCGATTTTACGTAGTTACAACTCAAAATAGAGAGTATGGATAAGAGAGAAGTGAATGCAGAGATGACGGCTGACAGAGAGGAATGGAGGAGGAAGACATGTGCCGACCACACGTAGCTAAAGTGGGATATGGGCAGGAAGAAGACAGGCTGTAAAAATCCATCTTACATAAAAGACAAGCCCGTTGCTTATAATCTTGGTTGCTTAGGATTTTCAGTCGAAAACAGCTAGATTTATTTTACTAACTCACCCTCAATGAGTATAATAATGTTACTGTATATTTAATATAAGAGAGCGCTGGTGGCCTAGTGGTAGCGGCCCCACCTTCCGATCCTAAGGACGTGGGTTCAAATCCAGTCATGTACCAATGAGTTTTTCTGACCAAAAAATTATGTACACTGTGCCAGTGCTCTCAAACGGTGAAGGAAAACATCGTGAGGAAACTGGCATATCGCAGAACCTAAAAAGTTCGAAATATGTGTCAAGTCAAGTGCACGAAAGAAGCCTCTTTGAGGCGCACTTAAACTCTTTTCACCACACTTGGTTTCGAAAGAATCAGTGATACGATAAGAAGAAGACTGTATATTTTATCTATGAGTAAAATAAATATGTAATCTATTTTTCAAAATTAAAAACTAAAATGGATATAAAATGGAATACCTCAATACAGCTTCTGCTCTTCTTTGACACGCACTTAATATCCTTTCACCACGCTTGGTAGAAAGAACTAGTAGAACGACAATAAGAAAAAGACCTCAATCCATTCTCTATTGAGGCTTAGACGTGTTAGGCTTCTCAATCTGTGCACTAGCTAATCGGCTAGGTTTAGAGGCCCCATCTGCAATAGAGAAATGTTTCGGTCATTGCGTCATTTGCATTCTAATGTTTCTTCGACGATCACGGCGAGATAAAAGTGTTTGTGAACTGAGGTACGTTGTTTTCTTTCTTGAATTAAATAATTAAATGTGCTTGAAGATGTTGTGTTTTCTTTCTCCCTGGTATCCCGGTATGGTAATGGTTTTGCATGGTAAAAGGTATCCTTGGTATGGTTTTATTTATGGTAATGTGGTAATCTAGTAATGGCTGCGGAATGCAGCTACAATGTATTGAGGTCTTCTACAATTTGTACGCAGGCTATGCTAAGCTACAGATAGGTACTAATGTGGACTGTATTGTAATCAATTGCATTTCGATCATTATCGCGTTAACAATTACTTAGGTACTTACAAAGTGTAACCTCGAGAATCTTGAGTTCCGCAGTCTTTGCTTGACGACGCAGAATATTTTTAGAAGCGATTTTTTCTTTATTTGATCAATGTCTTTGGATGATTTATCGAAGTTTCTCGTATGCATATTTTTATACAACTAGCTGGTGTAACAAGCATAATGGTCACGCGCGTCAGGAACTGTCCGAAGGCGTGCGTTCGCTCCACGCCGAGAACAAAATGTGTGGTGAACACAGATGTTTTTTCTCTGTCTGGGTGTTATATTATATACTAATTATTTACTTTATTAGAAGAATATTATCTTTTTAATTAGAAAATTTTTTTTTTTACTTTGGGCTAGAGATAGTGTTGTGTGGGTTGTCCCTAATATTATTTGATTCTTAGTGTGGCAGCATTGCAAAGGACTGAAATTCAAAGATCAATTTATTTATTTATTTATTAATACTCGATACATGTATTGCTTTGTACATAAATGTAGGTAGTGTTAGCTGGTTTTGGAAATGGGGCATCTCTGCATTCCCTGGTCGAGAGGGAATAAAAATGGCGTCGTAATGCGTAGTTGTTTGGTTTGCGTTTATTAAAGTAAAACAGTGTTTTAGCTATAATCAATGAAGAGGTTTCGCCGTAATAGTAGGTACGAGGTGTAGTAGAGGTGTGGTAAGAGGTGTGTGCTGAACCGCACGATTCTATTGAACTAGATCCGAGTAGAAAAATAGAGTACCTAGGTACAAATAATTTATTAAAATAATATAAGCCATGCGTCGATTTAATAGGTGCATAAACATGTTAACTAGAGCTGACAACTACTATCAAAACAACTTCTCGCATGCATTACCGGCCTTACTTACAAGCCATTTTTAAACCACTCTTAGGAGTTAAGAGACGTTTAAGCAAAAGCTTAGCTAAATTCTTACCTACAAGCCATTTTTAAAGTTAATTTGCGACTAAGCAACTGTCAAAACTAAACAGTGCAGCTGGTTTAAAGACTTGAGAGGTGCCTAAGAGACAAGATGGCGGGTGTTATTTATGCCAGCTGATCGAATTGAAGTTTTGATATGCCATTGTAAAAAGTTGTTTACATAAATTAAAAAGCTACATCAAAGTAAATTCAAAATGGATTTCGATGATACGTAACGTAGTTGAAACATGCTTCGGAGTCTTGAAACAACACGGTTTCGAATATTGCTGGAGGTGATGCGAGGTTCATATACTTACTACCATCGAAACCACAATTGTCGTCTGTTGTGTAGTGCTCCATAATTTAGCAATAATCTTCAATGAAAGACAACATATATAGCACAACAAGAAGTTGAAGAAAATGATGACGATGATGCTATCATTGAAGATGGTGATGTGGCACGAAAAGCAAGAAACATTTATATTGAATCTCACTGATTATTTACAAACTTGAGACTGAATAAAACACACAAAATTATTTAATTTTTATTTAATTTTAAGGCGAACATCTCCTTCAACCATATACATAGGTAATATAAGTGATATTTTATTTTCATGCACTTGTTGTTCTCAATGCATTGCCTCTTTTCTTGCTCTTACAGCGATCATGAACAACTGGTGTCCATGGGTTTGTTTGCAGCCGCATTCAGATGAAGGTTCTGTAATTAAAAAACTCAGTAGGCATTGTGTTCTGTAAATTGTTCCTATGTGGCTTATGACCGTTCTGAGCACTTTCTAAAAAGCATAATTGATGTTATGCAAGCATAATATAGGGCTTATAAATAATAATCAGTTGCATTCAGATATTTGGTAGTGTGCTGGTAAGTACATAAAATAATGATAAATAGGTACCTTCTGCTGATCACTCCAATAGCTCGAGCGCATTCTGTTTTCCATTACAAACAGTTCATAATGTTCGGCTATGCGAAGTAAAATAAAGTTTTCATCAAAATTCAAAACAAATAAATAATATTGTACAATGAAATTATGACACTTTGTTTGAAAAACCCACAGAGTACATGAAAAATCTTTGTTTGACAACTATCTTCGTGTATTGGTTACTAATTTAGTAGACCGCAGGGATCGGTGGAGATCCCTGACATATTCAAACTCTATGCTCGTTTTTTAGCTGATACACACTTAAGCAAGGCTTGTAGGTAAAGAAAAGTTAAACGTTACTTAGCGACTTGACAGTGGTTTCGCTAAACAACGTCTAAGCAAAGTTTTAAAATTTTCTTGTAAGTAAGGCTGTACATCTTTGAAGCTATAAACTCGCTGATTGTTACGTTTTTTTTTTTGGCGTCGCAAAATTGTTATGTTATAAAAAAAAAATAGGCAACCATAGACTTCTTTTAACTCTACTGCCGCAGTTTTCAACCTCCTTGTAGTACATTATGGTTCTATTGGTAAATAGTGTTCAAGGCCTGCGCACATCTAGGCGATGGCGATCGGTGATACACACATAGATCACCATCACCATCGCGCTAGATGTGCGCAAGACATCAGTCCTAAACATATTATTTCAAGCCTCCAAAATGTCGGTCTTATGAACTAAGGTAGATGTGTATGTTTGCCCTTATTTGGATTATTTTTCAGAAAAAAAAGCCTTTTTGTAGCGTAACTTCAAATGAATTGCCGCGACGCAATTTTTGAAGAACCAACCATTTTATTTAATCTTTGCTAATGTAGCTAAATATAGATGGGCACCGGCCTATGAAACTAGCAAAACCCCAAAATAAAATTATAATAAATTAGAATTCTATTAATATCCTTTCTAGAGCTCCCTAACATATAATAAAAGTGTGATTGTTAAATCGAATAAATAAAAACCTTGCCAAACATTATTATAATTTGTTAAAATTACCTTATTTACATAACCTATAACCCAATGTTTCTGATCAGCAGACAGCTTGACTGCGAATTTATGTAAAACTACAAACTTTAACCTTTAGATAAATACATCAAACTAGTTTATATTGTTTTAAATAAAACGTATTTTTCAGAATATGGCGGATATGGTGTTTTAATTCTTCATAATATATTCAAATTTTAACATTCTGATTTCATATTAATATACAGTAAAGATCCTGCTTCATGTACCTAACTGCCTCCTGGGGAGAAATTTTATAGCCCCACAAAAATGAATAGAAATAACCTTTTATTGTCATGTTTATTGAGCAATTAATTTTAATGCATGCGTAATACGAGAAGGACTATTTATAATTTTAGCTAATTTACCTACTGCTTCAACTACCAAAGAAAAAGCTACTCATCAAGTGGAACGAGCGAGCGAAGCGACTCAGTTTCGACAAGCCAAAAATACTTATGTATGTCCAGTCTATCTGTCTGTTTGCCTACAGGCCGCATTTTTAACCAATCTGGATGAAGAAGATGGAGTACACAGAATCATACAAAAAAATGGTAGGAACCAAGCCGTAGTTCGTTGTCGGTTCTTCTAGACTCATGTGGATCTGGCACTATCTATAGATTTTTTTGGCGTCGGGAATTTTTCATTGCAGGGTACTCTAAAAAGGGGGCTAGACATCTCCGCCGTATGAAATCCTTTGCAATTATTTGAAAAAAAAATTTTTGTCGAAAATCTGATGAGGATTTTCGGTAAGATGATCAGAATAGATGCTTATAATGCAGTAAATTACTTTTAGTGTGCCTGATGCGAGATCTACAGCTCACAGATCCACTAGTAATATTACATCGTTACGCATTAAAATCATAAAATACACTTAGTTTATGGCAAAGTAGTAGAGCTTCTGTTCCACTTCACACTTTTTTGTTATTAGGTACACGATAGCTCATCCGGGTTAAAATCGAGTAAAAGCCTTCAAGGTCTACCAAATATCGTGGCATTTGTCTACAAATACAAAGATCAGGAGGATGTAGTTCTCAATCTAAACATGTAAGATATTAAGTGCGAGATTTAATCTTGATGATTAGAATCAATTATTTATTCTTTAACTATTTGTTATTTATTTTTGATTTTTCGATAGATGATCAATTCTAGACCAGTGACTTTTATGTCACGGTAGATATATATCACAAGAACTGTCAAATTCACTAAAGAAACTGACAGTTCTTGTGATATACATCTACCGTGACAAAAAAGTCACTGGTCTAGAATTGAGCCCCATAAGCACAGAACAGGCGAATACGCTTTTGCTTACGCTCTGTGGTCTGAAGCATGGCATGTAGTCTTTGAATACATACATTTATATTTTATACCACATATCATTGGTAGATCCATCTACACATTGGCGGTAGTTATTATTGCTAGGGGAAGGTTATAAAGCTATACTATTTAGGTCAAGCTGTACAAATCTGTAGCAATACACTGTGATTTAGTTGCAGCCAAATAGTCAAATCCGCCGTTTAATGAACTGTTCAATAAACGCCACCGTTTCACTTACCGCCTGAATGACATCCGCAAGTGTTAAAAATGACTTAGCAACACAACAAGACTATTTTTGACGTGATAACGTCTTATAAATCGATGGAGCCGGCTGCACGCACGAAAAAACATGACTCATGCGTCGTTACGCCGTTTCGTCGTTCCATTTACCTGAGCCCGAGCCCGGGTCGGGTAATGGGTAAGGGTAAATGAGGGTAAGGGTAAGGGTTCGGTCGGGTTCCGGGTCCGGGTCCGAGAGTTCGAGTCTGAGTCCGAGTCCGAGTCCAAGTCCAAGTCCAAGTCTGAGTCCGAGTCCGAGTTCGCGAGTCCGCGAGTCACAAATATTAATTAAAATTCTTTTGAAAAATGCACCCATTCCATCAGTATTTTCTTATGACGTTATCACGTTCAACTATCGTCAGTAAACCGACTTTACAGACAACCGTTTTTTTTATAAAACAAGGCTAGTGACCTACAGTAAACTTTTAGAGCAAATTTTGATCCTTATATTATCTAAATATATAAAACTCTTACGTTACTGACTGACTGACTGACTGACAATCAACGCGCCTATGAAATTTGGAGGGTAGATTCCTGGTGTAGGGCAGGGGTGCACTAAGAAAGGAATTCCCGAAACTCAACCCCGAAAGGTCTGCAGCGGGGGTTGAAGTTTGTATGGAAAAACCTTAACGCAAACGAAGTCGCGCGGGATTCCACTAGTTAAGTATAATTATGTCGCTTTACAAACCAGGTACACCTACCTGGTGTGTAAAGCTTAGGTACACCATACTTGCTCCTCTTTTTTTGCAGGTAAGTAATTTTAAAACCAAAGGGCATCTTCATTTACTAAACAAGATGATTATTTCCATACCTACTTACTCCAAGTTGAGTCACCGTTTTTCATTTCCGAAGTTCAAATTGCTCGAAGCCGGACGCACCGACGAACGTCAAGTAACAGTAGGTAGGTATAAGTACCTATAAAAAGGTTAAACGGTGGAAAATATTGGAGTTGTAGCGTGAGTTGATTATCTATATTTTGCTCGTTTTATAATTAGGATCATAGCCGGAACTTGTGGTTCAACGTGTTAGACTTACAGATTTGTTTTTGCCCAAGACGGAACTCTTGCGTCACTTATTTTCTTCGTTGTTTGGGTCAATGACGTTCCGATATCACATACGAATAGGTATCTCTAATTAGATTGAGTAAGGGTTGGTTGCTCCATCTACGCAATAACGCTATTCCATTTTGGAAAGGCTAGCACGAGATGGACATATTTTTATTTGACGGATTAATTTGACTGTAGATTGAAAAATTTGCCCTGAGCAATTAAAAAGGTCTCATATAAAGTCAGATGGATGTCGTTCGTAGTGTCGTTTTGAGATGATAAAAAAAATTGCAATAAATAGACTGAGTTTGTTGTTTAAATTAGGGGGTTAGTCCAGTAGCACTTTTCGTACTTTCATACTTTTTAGGCTGGTAATGGTCCTGTGAAACATGTGCCAAACGAAATGATGGGATCCGTCGTACATTTGACTCAACTCTTGACGTTTTCCATATCGCTGGTTAAATGCTAAACTGCCACATTCCAAAATATGATTTTTTTCAGTAGAGCCATTTTAAAGTTTCAAAATTTGTTTTTTTTAATAAATGAGCCTTTATTTCTTTTAATACCTAAGTTATTACCTACCAATCGACGCGTAATTTTAATTGGAATCAAAGTGCATTTATAGTTTTTCCGTAACTATAACCCAAAGTCTTAAAAAACTAGATAAGTTACTTTAGCATATAAAAATTAAGGCACATGTAAACAAAAAAATATCAATAAAGGACCTCATTTCATTAAAAAGTTATGATTTATTATTAGTTGATTACACTAAATCAACCTTTTTAGGGTTCCGTAGCCAAATGGCAAAAACGGAACCCTTATAGATTCGTCATGTCTGTCTGTCTGTCTGTCTGTCTGTCTGTCTGTCCGGCCGAGTCACAGCCATTTTTCTCCGAAACCATAAGAGCTAGACTGATGAAACTTGGTGAGTAGATGTATTCTGTGAACCGCATTTAGGTTTTTACACAAAAATAGAAAAAAAACTATAGATTTTGGGGGTCCCCATACTTGAAACTGAAACTCAAAAATGTTTTTTTCATCGAACCCATACGTGTGGGGTATCTATGGATAGGTCTTTAAAAGTTATGTTGAGGTTTCTAATATCGTTTTTTTCTAAAATTATAAATTTTGGGGGTCCCCATACTTGAAACTGAAACTCAAACATTTTTTTTTCATCGAACCCATACGTGTGGGGTATCTATGGATAGGTCTTCAAAAATGATGTTGAGGTTTCTAATATAGTTTTTTTCTAAACTGAATAGTTTGCGCGAGAGACACTTCCAAAGTGGAAAAAAAGTTGGTCCCCCCCCCTCTTACTTCTAAAATAAGAGAATGATAAAACTAAAAAAAAAATATGTTGTGCATTACTATGCAAACTTCCAACGATATTTGGTTTGAACAAGATCTAGTCAGTAGTTTTTTTTTTATACGTCATAAATAGTAAACCGCAATTGACCTTTCGACGAACTACAAAAACCTTTATATTATGTTAATTGATGCTACGGAACCCTTCATGGGCGAGTCCGACTCGCACTTGGCTGCTTTTTTTAAAGTTTTGAATCACAAACTAGTAATATTATGCAATATAAATGCTACACGAACAACAAAGTTTTAAAAAAATACTAATAAACCCATTTTTTCAAATTAAAACACAAAGAAAAATAATATTCCTATCAAAATAAAATGCAACTACTACCATTAACATAGTTTTAATCACATCTCTTTTCAATTTAAACATATTCCTTTAGGGTCTACCACAGGCTCTGTCTGGCTCTCTCTCTAGCTCTGGTTTTGAGTCTGTGTGAGTGCTTACCAGTGTATTATACTGTATGTGTGTCGTATCGACGTAGGGCTTATTTAGTTAACACTCACACAGACTCAAAACCGGAGCCGGAGGCAGAGCCAGGCAGAGCTTGTGGTAGGCCTACTGTTCTTGACGTATGATGTTTTCTATCAACTGTGGTTTATTTATTGTTCCTTTACCTTTCAAATAACGTCTTTTTGTTCGCCACTTAGCGCATTTTGTAAACTCTTATAGGTCTCCAGCGATACAGGCTTCGTATTAGTCTATTGTGTATCTTGGTTTTCGTAAAACTGAATTCTCGAATAAATAATTTGATATTTTTTGAACTGCTGGAGCCAAAGCTTCATAAACATCATAATTCCTTGGTGGAGCATGATTTGAAACCATGCTTAGTATTATTTGTGCTGTGCTTTTCATTCTATGAAAATACAAATAAAGTAAATAAAACAAAGTTGTACAAGCAATTGGTTTTCTCAAAAAATATAGACGTTGTAAATAAATACTTTCTTCGTTTGATTTAATTAAATTTAAGTAACTTTTTAAAAACTAAAAACCCTGATAGGGATAATTTTCGAATTTGAGAGAGAATTTGTACAACTTTGTCTAATTTTATATACCCAGTGACGCTCGCGTCATCAAAATGAATTGAATTTCGTGTAGGTTTTATATGCAAAATAGACGCATTTTATATCATGTAACATAGCCTATGTTACAGTTTAAACAGTACCTAAAACCCTTAAATTACATTAACGTGCTAAACAATAATGTTAACCTTCACACAAAATTTGAAACAAGTAAGATCAAGAAAAATTAATCTTAAAAACTAAACTTTGGCTTCAAGAAATATGATTGAGTTCACCTTAAACTTATGTGCAAAGCAAACACATCTCAAAAATTAAACTTAGGCTCCAAGAAATATGATAAAGTTCACGTAAAAGTTATGTGCAAAGCAAACACATCTCAAAAATGACACTTAAGCTCCAAGCAATATAATTAGGTTCACGTAAAAGTTATGTTCAAAACAATCGCATTTCAAAAATGACATTGTTGAATATAAAAACGATGTAATTACAATAAGATTTCTCGTGCTAAGGTACCACATTTTAGAATGTGTTACCTTAGCACATAAAAATAATTATTATGTCTTGACGTTGATTTATATTCAAAAGGACCACATTTCGAAATAAGACACTTTTGAATATAAATCTTAGTTAACATAGCTTATTTTTTTGAGATACGGCACTCTAGCTTATAACTTGCATGCGATTCTGCCAACCACTCAACCACAACTCACAAAGTGGCTGCTTAGCTCTGAAATTTGGCGCCAAAGTGTATAAATGCTAAACAGTCATATCTGCTTTTTTGGTAGTTTTTAATGCGAAAATGAAAGGTGTCTTTTACTCATACTATGAAATGGCTATTTTAAGCGCCATTTTTGTAATAAAAACCATTTCCTAAAATTTTGAGATGTGGCACCTTAGCATTTAACCAGCGATATGTTCAAGGATCAAGATTATTCGTTTTGCACACCACTACCACACACACCACCCATCATCATCAGAGTTTGCAAAATATTTTTCAGGAGTGTTTTAATTTTATAATAGCAGTGACAGTGTTTATCTGTGCGTAGTCGAAAATCTGAGATTTTTCTGTTTCGTTCCACGAGCAAATGTCCCATTTGTGACCTAACAGGAACGCAACTTACTGAACATAAATGTTTGTTCTCTGTCTGGGCGTTATTCTAAGTATGTATTTACAAAAAAAAAATGTATTCAAGTATTATATCAGCTATTTGGTTCCCATATTACAAGCTCTGCTTAGTTTGGGGCTGGGTAGTGTTGTGTGAATTGTCCACAATATTTATTTATTTATTTAATTTTCCTACTTGCTAAGAAATATAACTGTGTATGGACGACGATGGCTGATAGGTATTCGTAATGTGGTGGCTGTGAGATATGATATCATTTCTTGAAACAATAGGCTGGTTACACGTGTGCCACTAATCTAGTGTGCTCTGTTAAACGCATGTTTGTTCTTGACACAGTCTTGTGGCCTCAGCCCGCCCCCCACAGTACCTCATCGCGAATCAATGCACTGTTTTACATAATGTTTTTATTTTTTTGGTTTTACGACTTATCTGCTCACTGCACCTGAGAACACCTGAGTTTGGAAGCTTATTTGCATTTTATTGCTTTTATTCTAAAGCGTCGACTCACAAAAATTAAAGAGGTTGTGGTTTTACACGATCATTTGCCTTGATTTATGACTAGTTTACAAGGATCAAGGATGCGATACTGTTTTGAATTTATTTCATCATTAAAATCCAAATATATTTATATTTAGTGGGTCGAATTACCAATTAAGGCGGTAATTTGAAATGTAATAGGATCACGACTACATTTTTATGCACTGTAGACTCCCCGTGACCCCTTTTAAATAAAAATAAACTAGGTTCACTTATGAAAAACACTTTATTGTTTATTACACCAAATTTAAAGTAGAACAAAGAGACGGAAGCGTACAATGGGTACCCTTTAATCGCTTGTTAGCGATCTCTTCCAGGCAACCTTTGGGTGGAGAGGATGACTATGTACCTACCTAGTTACCTAGCCAAAACCATTGACATTCATCTTTGAAGTTCGTTTTCTTTTCCTTGTTTTCCCTTCACCATGTAAACAGCATTTTCAAATTATAGGTGTTTTTTCTGTATCTGCACAATGCTCTGAATTTTTATTGCTATGTTCCAACCTACTTATTTAATTGATGTATTATTGGATACCAGTATATCTAATGTATGTAATCATAGAAGCAGCTTCTGCATACAAAAGACATCAACGCGCGACTTTTTTAAGTCAAGTTGGTAATAAACTGTAATATTGTTTTCTTCGTTTCTCACAGAAGACTGTCAGTTTATTTTCACTTGCCCTTTACCCACCATAGCTTGAACCATGGCTGGCAAGAAAGGAACCTCTCTATGTTTTAAAACTATTACAAACTTAAAAAAAACAACCGAATTGGGAACCTCCTCCTTTTTTATTTGAAGTCGGTTAAAAAAGGCTTTATGTCTTGATCATAAAATCAGTCACGCTAACTCCATCTATGAAAACATGACTTGACTAAATCGTCTCCAATCGTTATATTAGTCCATGGTTATGAATAGAACCTTCTGGTAACGAACGCTCTGCCAATTGTCTATTGAAAACCTAACTTTTTGTACGTAATTTATCACTTTATAATTAAGTGTTCATAATCAATAAACTATAATTATTAGTTTCTTAGTCTTGAAAACCACTAACAGTGACCCAATTATCAGGTTAATATGGCTTAACGCTATTTTAACACAGATGTTTTGTGAAAACCCCAACAGATGGCGGTACTACGTCGGTAAAACAGATTAAGGCTTTCGCGCGGAAATAAACTGCTTTTCCACCACATTTTTGTGCGTTCTTGATTGTAATAAAATTTAATGACTTCTAAAACGTATCGGTTCTTAGATATTTCGTTAGTTAGGAGTTTTTAAGTTGTGATGAGAGGGATATGTTGGAGGTTGTTTTAAAGATGGCGGCTGGCTGCGTCGGTAAAGCGGTTTCTTCGGTTGCACGGTTGTAGGTGGGCTGTTGAGTGCCGACACGCAAGCGCCATCAGGTAGGTTAACATTCACGCTCTGCCGCATTTGGTCGTCTTATGCGCTCGGCTCTCGGCCCTCGCGACAAAACCATCGACGAAATGTACGCGGAATATTGGTGATCGTGTGAAGTGTTACTCAGTGATAACCCAATAACTAGTGTCTGTGCCTGTGCCTGTGCCTGTGATATGAGGAGCTGCGGATTCTGACCCAGCGCAGCAGCGGATCTTAACGGTAATTTTCAGCAGTGACGTTATGACCTGCCTATGTTTACCTGTCAGGTGATGCGGGCTATAGCATGAATTTCTCGTTCTATGGATAAAATGAATCATACGTGCTAGTTCGTGATAAAATGCCGCTTGCGCATGTTCCAATTCCACAAGTTCCACACACGGGCGCGACCGCCTCATCGGCTTCCACGTAGCTGTAGCGGTGTTTACACGTGAATTATGACACCTCAAAGCCGTTGCGTCCGTGCGACAGACAATAAACACCTCGCAAATCTCTCTCAAATATAATTTACAACAAGAAAGTTGTGCTAACGTTAGCATAACTAAATCCCAGATTTTACCGTTGAAGAAGAAAGTGAAGAACAGTAAATACTTATGCAGGTAAAACTTCGATGCGCGATAGAAAGATCCATTATTGGTTTTTAATTGGCATCTCGGCATTGTGGTTAACTTTATGATAACTGAAGGTTATGCTGTCATTTTATACTGATTACAGTTAATTGGTGACCTCAGTTCAATAATAACCTAACCTACCTAGGTGATAGATCACAATAGCACAATGTTGCATCATTGTCAGGTTTTTATCATTCCTCAGTTAAGCCTCACTCAGGGTACAGTGGGATACAGCTCAAGTTACCTAAAAACAAAGTAAAAAGATGCTTACTGCAAGTACATAAGAGCTAGCAGTGTAAAGTCTGATGCGTATCCTTGTGTACTATGGTATCTTTCGGTATAGTTAAATTTGAACAAGGATAAAATGGATATTTGGCTAACCAAGGTAAGTTAAGGGCTTTGCACATCTAGGCGATGGCGATGGCGATCAGCCGAAACGCTGTCAAATATCACAGCGTTTCACTGATCGCCATAACCATCGCCTAGATGTGCGCAGGCCTTTAAAAAACTTGTTTATATTGCTTTGGAAACCCCAGGCTTAGTGTCACGGCTACCATGCCATACATCTATTATGAATGCAATTGATAAATCCTTGAATTGATATAACTAATCACATCAAGACACCTAAAAAGCCTCAGGGAAGTATTTTAACACTGCCTTCTGAGCCGTAGGTCGTGGGTTCGATCCCCACCGAGAACAAATATTTGTGTGGTGAACACAGATTTTTGTTCTCTGTCTGGGTGTTATTGTATTCTAAGTATGTATTTACAAAAAAAAACACAATTACTTATAATAATATCAGCTATCTAGGTTCCCATAGTACAAGCTCTGCCTGGTTTGGGGCTAGATAGTGTTGTGTGGATTGTCTATAATATTTATTTATATTTATAAACACCGTTATTCAGTGTCTGGGTACAACAAATATCAACCCACCCCTGCTCGTCAAAAGGTTCTAATACGCTGACAACATTGCATTAGCCACCAAACAGCTAACTTGGAATTGGAATACGCTGAGTTAAACCTAGTCCCGCATCCATCAGAGCTAAGAGCACTGGTGGCCTAGTGGTAGTGGTCCTACCTTCCGATCCTAAGGTCGTGGGATTCAATCATGCACCGTGCACGTTTGTAAAAGTTTCAATTCTAGGAGGTTCGATTACGAGTGTGTAGTGTCCCCCCATACTTGTAGTAACCACCGAACTTTATAGTTACGTAACTGGTTTATTTGCAACGGAGACTATTATCAAATTTGTGGTACAAAATATGATTTCCTTATGAAAGTGATAATGGTCGAATTGCACGAATTGTCGATACTTTTAGCAGACATGTTAATTATCGATGTGTGATTTCCTGTCACCAGTCAACAGGCAATCAAAAAAGTTGAAAGATATTGCAAATCATACATTGCTATTACATAATCGTTAACATGTTTGTTGGTTATAGCATAATTCACGTGTCAGCGCCGTCTAATATGTATGATCTAGACACGTTATAGGTAACTAACTCTGTGTTTTCTTGAATTTTCAGTTCTCGTGGACCCAGTTTTTTTCCTTTTTACTACGGTATTTATGGTTATGATTATACAATCATAATCATGAACATAGGCAAAGGCCTATGTTCAATGCAAAAGACTTCAACGCGCTCGCTAGGTATTTGTCGATTTATTTATTTATTTAACTCTTTATTGCACAAAAAACTTAAATTTATGTACAAAAGGTGGGCTTAATGCTTTAAGCATTTTCTACCTGTTAACCTTAGAGGTAGGAATGGCGTTGGCGTGCTTACATAAAAAAGGAAAGCTCAGATATTAAAATTAACAACATGGTACAATACTTATTAGTTAAGGTCCTATGAGATCTGCTTCAGGAAATGCTCATAAACCAGACGCTTAAAAGCTGACTTATTGGGAGTCTTTTTGATGTCAATAGGGAGCGCATTCCAAAGACCTACAGCCGCCACCTCAAAAGACATTTATGATATATGGCAACATTTTAGGGGATGCACTAAAAATGGAGAACTAAAAGAACAATCCATACGAATCGGGCATCTCTGAATTGTTATTTTATAACGTTTTCTGTTGGCCTACCACAACTTCTGTCTGGCTCTTTCACTGGTCCTGGTTTTGAGTACGTGTGAGTGCTGACTAAATAAATCCTACGTCGAAACGTCAAACAGTATAATACACTGGTGAGCATACACACAGACTCAAAATCAGAGCCAGAGACCAGATGGAGCTTGTGATAGACTTACAGATTTCAGATGGACAAAGTCAATTTGGAAGATACCGACTCAAACTCGTTAGGAATACACCTGCTATTGATAAAGCGACTCTTTCTTTTTACTTGCACTCTGCCGTTCCCTAAGCATTCTATTCGATAGCATTCTATTTCTATTCTAAGCGATATTAGCTTTTATTCATACATCGTAAAGTTTAGATTTGCGTTACAAGAATCGAACAGTTATTTAGCATAATTATAATTCCGATACCATGACAAGTATGAATCGCAGAAAAAAACAGATGGAGATAATTTCTTTTTTTTTTAATCAAATCAAAAGTGTATATATTCAGTAGGATCGTAAGTATCACTTTGAAGCGTCTTAAAGCTAGGTGAGTCTAGGTGCCAGTTCCACGCGACCACGACTAGAAGAACAGGTAACAAACTATGGCTTGGTTCCTACCGTTTTATATGATCATTTTACTGCATGAATGGCTGTATTTGAACAATTTATTGTAGACGGTCTTGGGAGCTGGTTAAACGTGAATTGAACGTAGACTGTATTGTAATAAAGTGTGAAATTACTGTTTCAATGGATAATGAAGCATCACGCTTTACCGAAACTTTTTCGAACGAGACCATGACAGACATTGAACTTGAACTAAGTCTCTTTATAAGTAGTTGTCATCGTATAGATATTCGTATAGATTCACCAGATTATCATCGTTGTATTGTACACACATTGTCACTAAGTAATTTAATATGTTTTAGGCAAGGAGTAGATTGTTTGAGCGTTTTTGCAAGGAAAAGTTGCAGCTAAACGAACACATAAAAACAAAGTGTACCTACAAATAATCATGGCATGGAGGTATTATGATACCTCTATGATTCTCTACTAGAAAAGAACTTTTTCATAAATACGATTAAATTCAAATTCTTACAAAAACTATGCATAGGTAAATATCTATACATCTTTTAACAATATCTAAGAGTACTTTATAACACAATGTTTGACGACCAGAATGAGAATGAAGACTTTCTTTTAATTCAAAATCAAGCATCGAAATTTCAAATCCACAGATGAATGTTGATGCACCGATAGCCGAAGAATTAAAACTGGCCACAGGAAACCCATTGTCTGAAGGAATGTCTGACAAAAATGAACTAATTTTGGAAACATTTACGTTTGAAGCAGGCGTCAGCTTGCCAGCGCTGATAGAACAAATCTCCTAGTTCAAAACAGATACGAGTTTGAGATAAACAGCCCTACTTATAAACGCAATTTAAATTTGATCATTGCTTAAAGTTAGCCCTGTCACTGTTTTGGTAAGAGATGGCAATAGTTTAAGATCTGTTTATCTTTTGACATATTTTTATAAGTAAGGCCAAAAATTGATACAAAAATCTTCCGCCGACGTTTATCGACTCACCTTTAGCACGCAACTCTTTCCAGTCCCACCATTCTTACGATATGATGACTGGTGGTCGATATGATTTAGAATTTATTTAATTAATCAGAACGGTGGCCACATTGGGTTATTTAGAAAACACATAGGTAAGAACGAATAAAGTTAGACTGTCCCTAATTCATAACGCCTGACACTTTTTAGCGGCTCGCCAAAAGTATCTTGTCACCGTCACTTTAATGCCAACAAATAGAGATAGCAATAGATACAACAGCCTGCTTAGATGACTGTTATAGGACTTATAAATAAATGTTTTGGACAATACACATAGCACTATCTAGCCCCAAACTAAGCAGATGTTGTGTGATGGGAACCAGATAGCTGATAATAATACTTATATATTTTTGTAAATACATACTTAGAATACAATATAACACCCAGACAGAGAACAAACGTCTCATCACACAAATATTTGTTCTCGGCGGGGTTTGAACTTATGAATGAGAGCAGACGATAAATTCTGTCACGTAGGCTTATAAGCCGGTAGCCGCCGAAAACCCGCTTTCTCCGTAAGTTTGCCCTCACAATCGGACGTGATGAGAGACGTAAATTCGTTTTTATTTACATCGTCGACTTTCACTCGAAGTCGCGTCGAGCATGCGAGGTCGAGATTTGCTGTTTGTTTGGCGTCGCCGAAACAAACGTGACTTGATTTATGAAAGCACTTTTGCTTCATTGTTTTTCAGCTAAAGATAAAGATTTTATGCAATAAAAGTGTGTTAACTGCAGAAATTGCAGCGGAAAGGTTACACACTGTTATGTCACTGAGAAACCATATGACCGTGAAAAGTAATTCCGTAATCGATACAATGGTTTACACATTACAATTTTGCAGAACCCTTCATTCATACCGATATTGGAGACAGAAACATTACCGTCTAACCCTCCAAATCTAATCAACAACTGAAGCTGAAAATCAGTGCTTTGCACTTGAGCAATGTACCTATGCGCTGAGCTATTACCTCTTTGTCTGGGATGCAACGCACACAACATCTTTCTTTTCGTTGGTATAGGTTTTTTATTTTGTTGTTATTTAAGCTTTTAGTTTTTTATTTTTCTCTGTAATTTTACTTTTATTTTGTGTGTGTTATGCTTAGACAAATAAAGTTTTTATCTATCTATCTATCTACGACACTGCACTAATTCTCCTAAAATCAAAATATACATGTTGATGTCTTAAATATTTATATTTGCTAAAATCATTATGATGATGCAAATCATATTCGTTCATAATACCTGACCATTTTTTAGCAAAAAAATATCTTGTCTCTGTTACTTTCATGTCAACAAAAAGAGATGGCAACCGATTAAGCAGCTTGCTAAGCTAAATGACTGCTTTAGGACCATTATGGATATCTTGAATGCAACCGGTCTCGGTTTAATAGTCAAGAATATTGTAAGCAGGTAAGAAGTTGTTAATTAGAATAAGTATTCTTGTTCAAGAACATATTTGTAATTAAATTCTCATTATTTATCTTCAAACTATAAAATATTCAACAAACTGCATATCACAATTTTCAGCTTAATTATGCCTTATAGTAATATGTACATACATGCTACATAGGCCATAGGATTGGAAAAACGAGTTTGATTTGGTTAAGCGATTTTTGCAATGAAATTCTTTACTGGAAGTATAATCACAATATTCTGCAACTTAGGAAAGAATAACCCGGTAAATGTTATCCGAGCAGCAGAACAACTGGGAGCATACGAAATTTTACTTATTCAAAACATACGAAATTTGGCTTATTATGGCGCTGGTTTCCATTGGCGCCAAGTAGGTACACTGCGTCACGAAGATCACGTTGATCCTCAGGTAAACGTGGTGATGACATTCTGGAGTGATAATTAGCTAGTCCTATCTAAAACCAATCTCTTGAGACCCTTGATTCAAACCTCAGTCTCACCTCTGCCTGCGATACATACCTCAGTCAATATTTCCTAAGATTCCACTAAGCTACAAACATTTAATATTTAATAGCATAATAAAATGTTAAAAAGATAATTACAATGATATGGTATAATAACAAGTGGTATTAAAATAATGCAGAGGTGCTGAGACATGCAAATGATCTTATGACGTGAATAATAATGTAACCGTTACTTAGTTTAATTTTATACTTTTTGGAATGCAGTTTTTTGTTAACGTTTGTGTGTACCTACCTTTTCATTCGCACATTATTTTGTCAGACTTTTTAGTTTATAAGGGGAGGATGTTTTAAGCCTTGCGCATATCTACGCGTCCTGCGATGGCGATCAGTTTCAGCAGGGTTTTACATACATCCGCACGCACGGCCGCTATATTTACCCAACTAGCAAAATTGTCATATAAAGTGAGCTCATATCTCTAAAAAAGTTTTAATAAACAATTTAAAAAGTTTTAGCGGTCGGTGTTATATAAAAGCGTCCGAAAACACATTAATGCTATATAAGCTTTTAAGGAGCTAAAATGACCTGAAAGAAATTATTTTATGTAGCCGGGTGAGCGCTGGTGGCCTAGGGGTAGCGGCCCTGCCTTCCGATCCTTAAGGTCGTGTGTTTAAACCCAGCCGTGTACCAATGAGTTTTTCTGCCTTAAAATTTATGTACACTATGCCAGCGCTCTTAAACGGTGAAGGAAAACATCGTGAGGAAACCGGCATGTCGTAGAACCTAAAAAAAAATATAAGTTCGAAAATATGTGTCAAGTGCACGAAAGGAGCCTCGTTGAGGCGCACTCAAAATCCTTTCACCACACTTGGTTCGAAAGAATCAATGACACGATTAGAAGAAGAAGAAGTAGCCGGTTACGTAAAAGCACTAAAGGACTTTTATTATTAAGTAGAGATTCCCGTTTTAATCAGCCGACCGGTATCGACCAATACGACATATTGCCCACAGAACAGGGGACTACGGCTGAATGAACAAACTTCCTAAAAGTAGCGGCAGGAAGTCTACCATGAAGGCTTAGTCAGTCACCCTCTGTGACGCGTTGCTGTTCAATGATATAATACTAGCGATCCGCCCCAGCTTCGAATTGAGTGGAAAAAGGACATCCATGCGAAACCAGGGCGAGTCGCTAGTAAAAAGCTTATGTTACGCAGGAATAATGGAATTTTTGACATCAGTCCATTTTCTTGAGTTTATTCGTTACATACAAATTATTATCTGTGTGTGTGAATAAAAAAGAACACCCAAACAGAGAACTAACACAACGCACTTGTTCGCGGTGCATGGGGATCGAACCCATGACATACAGCGCAGAAGGCAGAGCTACTACTAACTAAGCTAAGAAGCCAATCAAGGCGCTGTATACCACACAAATATTTGATCTCGATGGGGATCGAACCCACGACATACAGCGCAGAAGGCAGAGCTACTACCAACTGAATTGAGAGGCCAGTCAAGGTGCTGTAAACCACACAAGTATTTGTTCACGGTGGGGATCGAAACCACGACATACAGCGCAGAAGGCAGAGCTACTACCAACTGAGCTGAGAGGCCAGTGAAGGCGCTGTATATACCAGACATATATTTGTTCTCGGTGGGGATCGAACCCACGACCTACAGCACAGAAGGCAGAGGTACTAGCAACTGAGCTAAAAGGCCAGTCAAGGCGCTGTATAGTGACGGAATGAAAATCTTCGTCGATTTTCAACTTGATTTGTTCAACGTATCACGATTACATACTACCTTTTGAAACTGAATAGACAGAATACCGTCAAAAATTATGTCAAAATGTGTTCATGATCAAGGCACTACTGGTGCAAGCGAAAACCGATTCTAAGGTGACGAACATTTTCGTAGCGCGACTGTACAATATACATAAAGTTAATGTAGGCACACGTAGCGTTTCATTCACCCATGACCGGCAGGTGGCAGGTCACGGTCCAACCACAATCGTAGTGAATTACCTCCAGTAAAAGTAACTTGCCGGTTTTAACTGCTGTAAAATACGTCACATATTTTACCTGTTTGCGTGATGTCAGTAGACTAGGTAATAGAAGGTCGACTCTAGAGGACTGAAACTTTGCGCATATCTAGGCGTTCTTCGGTGAAACGCTGTCAAATATGACAGCTACATCTGACAGCGTTTCACTGATCGCCACCGCAGAACGTTTTGATGTGCGAAACGCCACAGTCGTGTTCAAAACTCTAAACATAAAAAAATTGTTATATTACAAAAAGAAAGTGACAAAAGATTTATTTTATAAAAAATAAATGGAGCATAATGGCGTATGTAGTAGTAGTAGCAGCTTTTGTACTAGCTTACCTACCTACCTAGTCTGAACACAAGTTCTATGAATTTATATTCATATAGTCATGATCATAAAATGTCTGATAAATTCACTTTCAAGCCGGAACACCGAAATGCTGTTAAAAGCATAAAATAAAAAAAGCGGCCAAGTGCGAGTCGGACTCGCCCATGAAGGGTTCCGTAGCAGTAAGTAATATAATATAGAAGTTCTAGTAGTTCGTCGAAAGGTACATTGCGGTTTACGATTAATGACGCATTAAAAAAAAACTACTAGATCTCGTTCAAACCAAATATCGTTGGAACCAAGAATCTTTTAGAAGTAACAGGGGAACCAACATTTTACCACTTTGGAAGTGTCTCTCGCAGCAACGATTAAGTTTAGGAAAAAACGATTTAAGAAACCTCAACATCATTTTTGAAGACCTATTCATAAATACCCAACACGTATTGGGTTTGATGAAAATAAGTTTTTTGAATTTCAGTTCTAAGTATGGGGACCCCCAAAATTTTTGTTTTTTTTCTATGTTTGTGAAAAAAATCTTAATGCGGTTCACAGAATACATCTACTTACAAAGTTTCATCAGTGTAGCTCTTATAGTTTCGGAGAAAAGTGTCTGTGACTTTCGGACGGACAGACAGACAGACAAACTGACGAATCTATAAGGGTTCCGTTTTTACCATTTGGCTACGGAACCCTAAAAACAGCATTAAAATATGTAGTAAGGACGTGAAGTTGTGGACTAAGTCTCTTGTCACTGTCACATTCATGTCAACAAATAGAGATGACAACAGACAGGTTTGCTAAGCTAAATAACTGGTAAAGCACCATTTTAATGGTCTTAGGGGCCACCTGACTCATAAGTTTTTAAGTAGATACGCTCTATTTAAAAACTTCAAATTTAATTGCGAATATAGAGATATTAAAATCTTAGTTACAAGTAAAAAATGGGATGTTGCTGTGCTATGGACACGGCCGTTTTTTTGTACGTAAAACGAATGCGTCTCGTAACCTCGGGGCTTCCCCCTCGGCCGCGTGCGATGTGTTACAGTCCTTAGTCCTTACCTATCGTAATAAATTATTTGATTCTTTAGCTATCCAGTGGTGCTAATAAAATTTGGATGAGAATTCTAGATATGTAACTGCAACACTAAACTATATCCCCCGATTTTGTTATTTGAATTGCGTTTTTGGGGAAGCAATTTTAAAGACGTATACACGTCAAAAGATGATCTTAAATAATGGTCCGTGATCAATATTGGAAGACGAAAGCGATTTCTAAGCAACACCGCGAGAGAGTGTTTCTGAACAATAGTGTTTCTCATCGAATAGGTACTTGGGTGCCATCGTGCAGAAGACTTTTCATTACAAGACTATGGCTTGGCATAATCTGTCCATGAAAATGATAGTTATTTTTAAATTAACGCGATCGTTATGCATAATTAAATGGAACAAACATAAATAACGAATACAATTATAAGAACTCTAGCCTGCCCGCGACCACGGCTGTTGTAACACGGACGAAACGTCGGGAATTAATAAAGGTAATCGCGATAAATATCCGTTTGTTCCATATAAAAATAATAGTTATATTTTGCAAGTAAGCGGGCTTTTTTATTAAAAATTGCTAAGCATTTGGTTGCCATCACATCGGTGGTGATTGCGTTTCTTTTGTTGCAATCAAAACCTAGTCGCATTAAAACGAATTGAAACTGAAAATCTTACCTTTGACAAGGAAAATTGCTACAAGACTGAATGTTTTGTAAAACTATTAGGGCAACAGATGGACAGTGATCGAAAAATGATTGCAAAAAGATATGTAATCGCTGTTCCGTTGGTATCATTTATTTGTTAGTATCAACTTTTAACTGCAACAGTATTACAATCGCCCAACGGATGGAATTCACCTGTTCATTATGAGGGAATCACACAGGCGACTCTCCATACAAACGAAGTCCCCTATTTCCTCCCTGGATAATGCCTCTAGAGCAGCGGTACTCAAAGTGTGTTCCGCGGAACCCTAGGGTTCCGCGCTACCCCTGTAGGGGTTCCGCAAGAATTTAGAAAAAAAAACAAAATAATTAGTAACTGTTACATTGTTATTTTATTATGCTTCTATAATAAAGAAAACACTTTTAAAAACTATTGTTTTATTGTAGAGTTCCGTCAAGTATTTTGCTTGTCAAAAGGGTTCCGTAACCAAAAAAGTTTGAGAACCGCTGCTCTAGAGTAACCATATTGTCACATAAAATCCAGATCTGCTAAACGTGCTCGTATGTTTTCCTTTTTTTCAGAAACTTATTGATAAAGATAATATCACCTCTTATTCTTTTTTTTTTACAAGTTAATAAGAATTTATTTACACAAAAAAACTTACAATTAAACAAAATATTTACAAAATGTACAAAATACACAAGAAACAGTTGAGCTATCTGCAGATCGTTACAAACGATCTAGAGATAGCTCAACTGATCCAAATCAGTGCCAGACGGAAGCGTCCAACTCATATTTCATATAAATCATATGAGTGTCATATTTTCTTTATCAATAAGTTTCTGAAAAAAAGGATATTATGCTAATACGAGCACGTATAATAGCAGATCTGGATTTTATGAGACAAAATCTAGAGGCATTATCCAGGGAGGAAATAGGGGACTACGTTTGTATGGAGAGTCGCCTGTGTGATTCCCTCTCATGTTTCACTACTTGGTTTTCACTTCGCTTGGCGGTAAAAAAGTTCTGTAATTTTAGATCTTTCAAAAGACCAGCGATTATGTTGACTAGACTACGGTGGTCTTCGCCTTAACATACGCGAGCGTAATCATATCATTTTCAAAATACGTCATTTAGGTAAGTAGTTAGACCTCATTTTCTAAGTAAATAAAGTCGGAACCATCTGTCGTATGGTCCCCGTTACATAGCGGCTCTCTCACGGGTTGCGACAGAAATGGAGGGACAGCTTCTCGCATAATTTAAGTATGTAAGTACACAAACTTGTTTAGCGGATAATTTTATACGGTTTTCTATTTTTTTCTTATAGTCACTACATAGTATATAATTAGAAGTTTAAAAAACTTGAGAAACCGACTTCATTGCCAAACGGCTAAACCGATTTTAATGAAATTTGTTTGGGACAATCTGGACATAAGAATAACCTTCCAAATAAAAAAATAATTTTGTAAATCGGTTCATAAATGACGGAGGCATGCAGTTACAAACATTAAAAAAAATATTTGAAAAAAAAATGGCAACACCGATTTTAATAAAATTAAAATGGGACCAATCTGGAAGCAGTACCTTTCAGATAAAAAAATATTTTTTCAAATCGGCTCACAAATTACGAAGTTATGCGGTAACAAAAATTAAAAAAAAAAAAAAAAAAAAATACAACCGAATTGAGAACCTCCTCCTTTTTGATTGGAAGTCGGTTAAAAATAAAGTCTCCCGCTGTCTGTTTGTCCATAATACTTACTATGTAGGGGAAGGGGGGGCAAGATGGGGACGCGAGGTAAGACGGGGTCGCGCACACATACAAGAAACTAGACTCTTGCGAACAGAAAGCAATAAGCCAATAGGAAGCCATACTCGATCAACCGTCAGCGCGACAGAAACAGTAAGTGGGAGTGCACGCGTTTTTTTTTTACAAACGAAAATCTCGCTGAATCACGTTGCGTGTCTCGTCGATCTAATTTTACGCAGTTAAAAAAGTCTTTACTGTAAAGTAATTATGACTACCCAATTTATGTCTTTTCTCGTATATGGTTGTTAGTGTTGTTTACTTTGTTGTGGTATGGTTAGACAAAAGTTCACTTAATATTTATTTTTTGAGAAATTATTTTTTTCTAAATCAGCCTTTGGGGTGAGACGGGGTATTGGGTATGGGGTAATCATCCGAAGGTTGGGTAGGCTGCCAGCCTTGTGGACGTTGGGCTCACAATGGTTGTGCTGGTGTGGATGATGAAAACACTGAAGAAATTTATATTTGTATTTATTGTGAGAATAATTAGTTTACCCCATCTTGCCCCATTTTCATTACCCCATCTTACCCCATGGTACGGGGCAAGATGGTTTTTCGAAGGTTGCTATCAAATCATTTATTAAAAAAAAATGCTATAAGTTAATCTTCCAAAGACTATGCCAAATTGTAGTTAGATTAATAAGGCATTGTGCCATAAATAAATAAGCATAAGAAACGCAATGATTATACCGTATTTTTGGTATTTTCCTTAGATACCCCATCATGCCCCCCCTTCCCCTATGCTTCGATTTTTAAAACTACGCAACGGATTTTGATGTGGTTTTTTTAATAGGTATAGGTAGTAATTCTTGAATACTAGAAGAATCTAGAGACTTGTCTCTTAGGAATTAATACCCTATCTTTATCATTTAGTTTTTATGAGAAACTAGTGGCCGCCCGTGGCTTCGCTCGCCCGTTCGCATAACGCCCCGTTCCTGTTGCTTTTTCGGGATAAAAAGTATTCTATGTCCTTCTCCCGGTTCTAAGGGGGGATTTCACCGTTAAACGCGTTTAACTAAACTCGTTTATATGTAAACGCATTCATAAAGCGGGTACACACGTATCCATTTTCAAAAGAAATGCAACGACATTGACAGGTCTTTAAACGCGTTTAGAGAAAAGCGAGTTTAAACGTCAGTAGAACGCGTTCAATTTCAACGGTGAAATTGGACCTAAGCTACCTCCCCACTAATTTTCTGCCAAATCGGTTCAGCCGTTCTTGAGGTATAAATAGTGTAACTAACACGACTTTCTTTTATAAATATAGATAATGGCTTATTTACGAAGCGGTTTTGAGCAATACTACAGCATTAATCCTTATCCAATTAAGTACTTAAAATACTATATACTATGTGCATTTAACATACTTGGATCAATATGGCCTGAATATTTTCGAAGATAGCACAGATTTAAAATGTAGGGACACAGCGGTTGCGGCCTATGTCGCTCTATCAAGAGTAAACTCTAAAGAAATCATATTTATAATTTTTAATGACAAAAAAGCTGTTAACGTTGTATATTGACTTATCTATAGTATCTGCATTGCACCCGTGCGAAGCCAGGACGGGTCGCTAGTTTACTATATTTCCTTACATCTCTATAGATAAAAAGTTGAAAGCCGAGTAGGAATTGAACCCGCGACCTTCCCCTGAGTACGGAGCTGCGCTTACCGCTCCGCCATCGGATCCTAATCACATTCGATGAATTATGGACTGTTCGGCATTTATCTATGTAGATACTTCTGTGTTTTGGATTCACTATATGTGATTTGGCTATGGTCATCAGGTGAGCCATAAATATTATACCTACTTGTTTCAATAGCCGGGGGTACCCACCTAGCGCACAGCCCACGAGGCAGCCTCAGTAGTTTTGTTCAATTTACACGAGGCCGCCTCGCGAGGCAGAACGAGCCATCATAAGTCCGCGAGTATTCGAAATGGACAGTCGTGTATATTCAGCTGCAGCTATTTGAAGTAGCTTCGCGCGCGAGCCAAAACATAACCGTTCCCACCTAACACACAGCGCTCACTGAGGCACCTTTGAGCGCGTCAAGTTTACCGACAACAGATGGCTCGGGGCCGAGCCGTGCTCAGCCGAGCAAACGCGCGCCCGAGGCAGCCCGAGGCACGTCCACACCAGCGAGGCATTTGGCTCGTGAGGCTGCCGCGCGAGCCTGTGCGCTAGGTGGGTACCCGGCTATTAGGTAGTTATAAAAAAAGTTTCGATACTTAATTCATAATAATATAAACTTTTACTGATTGATTAATTTTGACTTTGATAGGAGTTTATCAAAGTATTTTATGCGTATTTTTGTCATGCTTGCTCCACCAGAAGATGAATGGCCTGCAGATAAAGGACTTCCGGCTCGATTAGTTCCGCTGCTAACATACACGTGCGCTATTATACCACGCTGTGATGTGCGCGCACGCATCGCATGAAATATCTACAAATCTATGAACCCTACAAAGAAATATCAGCTCTATTTTCTTAGGAATAGGAGCTATAGAATATTTAGGACAAGAAGCGAGGAGATGTTGGGTCACGACTCCTGTATTATAATGTAATCTTCATGAGGTACTTCTAGATCAGAGGTTCCCAACCTTTTTTTTCTCATAGACCACTTTCAAAGTTTTGCTGGTTCCGGTAAACCCCTTGCCCTGCAGCTACATTTTTATTATATTCCCAATCGACAAATATGGAAATGAGATCTAACTATGGTCAATGTGACTGTGTTCCTACCACGAATTAACAGTTTTGAAAAAAAGTTTTTACAAGTAACCATCGATAATTTTCTTAAAATATTATCTGCCTACATTGGTACAAGTTAAGTCAAAGTCAAAGTGTTTATTACATAAAATACATGTTGAAAAAGGTGATAAATGTCCAATGTATTCTACTTAAAACTAAGCGTGCAATATTAAGGTAAAGTCAAGCCAACATTTTAGTTCTTCACTATCAAAACCAGATAAATTTTCGTGGGCCCCCGTGGCTTACGAATTATGAACCCCCATTTTTTTGTCACGCCATCGTAGACCCCCGTCGGGTCTATCGTGGACCCCTGGGGATCCACCTGGACCACGTTGGGAATCAATGTTCTGGATGGTTGAGACCAAACATGCGTGTAACAATTGAATGTTCCAGTTAAAATGTCGTTAGAGATCGTTCAATCTTAAACTGCACGCCCCACCACTTCAGTCAGTCAAAGTAAATTGTTCTTTATAACTTACGCCACAAGGATCATTTTGAAGTGGGTACACGTCAGCAAACTTGGTGGAGGGGCGTGCATTGTTAGACTGGTTTATCTATACCACGCTTTGTACGCGAACACGAACACGCGTGATATGGACATGTCATGAGGAGAGAAGAATGTCAAGTGACGAAAAGAGTCTTCATGAATGCAGATGGATATAAAGATTATTGGTAGAGGTAGGCCTAAGCAAAGATTGATGGATTGTGTGAGAGATGATACCTATGTCCAAGAAAGGAGTGAGTACCTACTCAAATGACGAATGATAGGGGAGAAGGGAAGAAAAAGACAAGGTTGTGCGGACCCCACCGATAAGGACAGGAAGAAGAAGACGAAGAAACGCTTTGTAATTCGAGTTGAATACAGAATATTAAAATATAAATTACTCTGTAGCTATTATTCCATATAGAGCTGCAGCGAATAATATAACATGAAAGTATGTGTGGATGATGTCTGTATCTTTAGACATCCCAACTATTTATCGCGAGGAATATCATCTCATGTAGCAATGCGAACGTAGTCGCAAGCAAAGGGTAGTCCATTATTACTGCACTGGTCATGTTAAAAGTTAGATACCTAAGTAATTAAGTAGGTACTTACACTAAGGAAATTAAAAAAATGCATGAAATATCAAAAGTCACCAGTTCCACACATCCCAACTAATCTATTCCAACTTGGTAAGGGGGTTTAGTTGGGCTCTATGTAACGTAGCATGAAAGTGTTTCATTGCATGGCAACCAACTTCAAGTCAGCAGTAAAAGCAAAATAACCATTCACAGCAAACTTGGTAAACAATACAATGGACTTCACACCTGCCCCTTGATTGTTTTAAAGCCTGCGCACATCTAGGCGATGGCGATGGCGATCTCGTAAAATGCGATATTTGACAGCGTGTCAGGAGAGCACTGGTGGCCTAGTGGTGGCGGCCCCGCCTTCCGATTATAAGGTCGTGGGTTCAAATCCAGTCGTGTACCAATGAGTTTTTCTGTCGTAAATGTATGTGCACTATGCCAGTACTCTCAAAACAGTGAAGGAAAACATCGTGAGGAAACCGGCGTGATGTAGAACCTAAAAAAGTTCGAGCAACACGTGTCGAGAGTCACGCCAAAAAGGGCCCACCGGCGGCCTACTTGCGGAAACCAGTCTCCACATCAAGTGCGGTTGATGAATTTGCCGACAGCGTTTCAGCTGATCGCCATCGCCATCGCCTAGATGTGCGGAGGCCTCCTCAGCTGTACTCACCCTCCTACCTGTTTTCCGATTAGCTTTACTTCTGTAAACAGAGGCTGGAACAATGGAGTCCATGATGCTATAACTTGGAAATACCTTACTCGTGTACTAACTTGGCACAGCTTCGCGTATACAATAGTGCCTCAAGTAGTCGTGCGATACAAAAATATCCTCGTCAGCTACTACATTTTAAAAGAAAGACAATTCATTATTTTGTATGGACAAACACACAGTTATTTGGGGTCAAGGTTGGCATCAATTTTTTATCGGCTATTTGGATGTGATTTTGAGCTGTCAACACATTCAGAGTCAGAGCATTCTACAGTGTCGGAATTTTTTTTTTCTTGTTGTTGTTTGTCTTTTTGCGTTTAGCTTTGACCATATTTTTTTGCCTGAGATAAATTCAACAATGCTGTAATAAGCTTTTTCAGCATATGTTTTTTTAATAGAGGTATTAAATGCTCCTTCATTTAAATTTAAAGACATTGACATTTATTTATTTAGGTACTACATCAATTTTCATTTCAATAGCCTTTATTAACAATCTTAATACTAGTATTACAAAATAAAAAGCAGCCAAGTGCGAGTCGGACTCGCCCATGAAGGGTTCCGTAGCATCAAGTAACATAATATAAAGGTTCTTGTAGTTCGTCGAAAGGTAAATTGCGGTTTACGATTTATGACGTATAAAAAAAAACTACTGACTAGATCTTGTTCAAACCAAATATCGTTGAAAGTTTGCATAGTAATTAATGTACAACATATATTTTTTTTAGTTTTATCATTCTCTTATTTTAGAAGTTAGAGGGGGGGGGGACCAACTTTTTTCCACTTTGGAAGTGTCTGTGGCTACGGAACCCTAAAAAGTACTTAGGTCATGTATGGTTAGTTATAGGTTATCTATATGACATCGGTAGTTAGTTGTTAGTAGCTCTGCCTTGTACGCTGGAGGGAGAGGGTTCTAACCCACTGATTAAATTCTAAGTATGTATTTACAATAAAACTGTAAGTATACAAGTATTATATCAGCTACCTGGTTCCCATAGTACAAGTTCTGCTAATTTGGGGCTAGATAGTGTTGCGTGGATGTCCTACAATGTATTTTTAAACACATTATCCTTATTAATATGTGATACAATATTATACCTATGTGTGCTCAGATTTTTCAAAATGTTGAAAATCACAAATAGCGCAATTTTTTTTTTCTTTTACTAATGAGTCACTATACAAGCGTACTTAAACTCAGAATCTCCACCTTCGTTAGTAAATGGAATAATTTTTCTAAATTGTCTATCAGTTGTGGATGTCTTATAATAGTTTACTTTTACTATAAAAACATAAGAGCCATAGAGGGTCAAACCGCCATGGATCTGCGTTGTATCTACTGTATCTGTGTATGGATTAAAATGCGGAAATTCTTTCTGTATTTTATCAAATAGGCGATCTGAAATCTTATTTGTATCAATCATGATTAAATCGAATCTATGGAACCGTATCGCTGCGCTAGCTTCTATCTCATCTTTTTCACTTTGTGTGAAAAGCCACAGAGAAGTGTAGGTCTGTGTATTGCCTCTTTTATCGGGCACCAAAGTAATTCTACCAATATCACATACCATGTCCGATTTAACGCTGTACAGTTGAAGTTGTCCACTTTTGGGGGTGGATTCAGAGCATTCTACAATGTCTGTCATGGATGTTCCTCTGTTATATGTACATGAGTACAATCCCCCCGTTGATGCTTCTCCACCAACCTCGAAAATGTTTGGAAAAGACGCTTTTGCGGAAATCTTTATGCCCCAATTGTAGCCTTCAGACGCGGTATAAGTGTCCATTGTAGATACACTGTGTGTTAATTTGCAGGCGGAAACACTGCAATCCACTGAGGATAACAATCGAGGACTGTAAGTATGAAACGTGCAGTTAAACGGGGCGGTAATAACTATATTGTTTCCTTCATAGACACCTGTTATCGGTATGCCAATGAATTTGTGATTTTTATACGTTTCTATCAAACGCTCATGTTGTTCGGCAGTAACGTCCTGGATATTGCGTACTACTTCGGTATCTTTGGCAGTAGCAGCAGTCAAAGTTCTTCTGGCTCTTTTACTTTGGGCGCATCGTTCAGGTGCAAGCCAAGCAAAAGTAGTCGTTAACACGCAACAGATTACAAATAATTTAATCAGCATTTTTGCGCTTAGTGCAGTGGTAGGTACTGAACAACGCCGCGCACAATGTTAGATTTGTTCACAGTCCACAAGCAGTCCACACTTACAACGGCAACGCCGCGCACTATAGACTAATGTTAGATTTATTCACAGTCCACACTCTTTATATAAATGCTTATCTGGTCAGTGAATCCTACTCCTACCAAATAAATATTATTATCATCGAGAGTCAAGAGGTCCTCCTAATCTGACTAGATTAAACTTTCCAATAGACTGACACAATTCAATGTTTATGAAAAAGAATAAAACTTGTTCATATCACCTACGAACTTGACCCTGGTTCATGATGTTCATATAATCAATGCTTGTAGCTACAGTTTAACAAAATAAAGAAGTTTTATTTTTGTAAACTAATATTTAAATATGTAATTCAATAACCAAATATGTACCTATACGGTTACTAAGATATTATTATATTATGAAAAGTTCGTTATTAATTTTATCACAGGTGCTTGATCAATATTATATTATGTTATTCTGGTTGATGCACATTACAACGAAATTTGTCAAAATATCGTTGTTTTTTTCCACCTATTACTAACTAGAGGGGATACTTTTCCACTTTAAATTAAGTTTAACAATAAATTTTTCATCTATTTTTTTATTATTGTATGCCCTGTCAACACTTACGCAATGTTTTGTCCATCCACAGGTTGTCAAATCAAATCAAAATTAAATCAATTTATTCTTTATTCAATGGTACCACAAGGGTCACTTTGAAACGTCTTAAAGAAGGGATCGCTTTTAATCAAAAGACCGCTAGTTTTGTTTCTTTTACCATTCATTTTGGTATAATTACAATAAATATGTAATGTATTCTGTTCTATTGGTTTATTTTAGTATGTAACCTATAGGTTACATACTAAAATATCACTTTTAGTATGTAAAAGACATCCATAAGTAAAAGGCATGCAGTAATGCTCACCTACAGCTTTGTAACATAGACATTGTGAGACTTATCGTAATGAGCCCATCTCACAATGCTTTTCAATAAAAACATCATGGGCAAAACAATGGAAGGGGATTTCAAAACATCGATGGCGATCGACCACCGTGCATGGACAATAGGCTACAAGGCGAAAAGTAAAAAGAACAGTAGGCCTACCACAAGCTCTGTCTCTGGCTCTGGTTTTGAGTCTGTGTAAGTATTGATTAAATAAATCCGACGTCGCAACGTCACACACAGTATAACACACTGGAGCACTCACACAGACTCGAAACCAGAGCCAGAGATAAAGCCAGACAGAGCTTGTGGTAGGCCTACAAATAGAAACACGATCTCTTGCTGGTGCAATTTTTTGATGTCGCACCACACATTTTTAATCTCACTAGAACACCAGAGGCAGCGCAACCAGTCGCAACAACAAAAAAAGAGCATGCTGTTTGGTACCCATCATCTGTAGGTGCTTCCACAAGCTCTGTCTGGCTCTGGCTATGGCTCTGGGTTTGAGTGTGTGTGTGAGTGATGTCAAAATAAATCCTACGCCGAAACGTTACACACACAGTATAATACACTGGTGAGCGCTCACACAGGCTCAAAACCATTGCAGAGCAAGCAGAGCTTGTTGGTAGGCCCCTACTCTGCTCCCTGTCTGCTTGGTTCGGTAACCAACGGTAGGTAACCAACGGTAACCAATTTGGTGGCGGCAACTGAATCATCCGCTGGCGCCACCATGGTGTCCTTAAGGAGTATAAGGCCCTTAACTTCCAAAATCTTTACTGACCAAATTTTCTTACAATAACTTTTTATGATTGGGTCCCACAAGGTCGGCGTCGTAGAGGAAGACCCCGGAGAAGATGGCGGGACGATCTCGATTGTCATATGAACGGCTGGCGCATTGTAGCTAAAGATCGAGAGGTGTGGAAATAGGGGAGGGAGGCCTTTGCCCTGCAGTGGGACGACCCAGGCTAAAATTAATAAAACAGTTTTTCTATAATTATTATATATTAGCTGATGGAACAAAATATGGCCTACCTGGTGCTAAGTGGTAACCATCGCATAAAACAAACCATTGCCTCGTAGGTCACGCAAATCAGGTACGTGCCCTACGATGCACTGCCCTGCGTCCATCAGCTTGAGGCATACAGAGGCCTCACGTGCCAGTAATTTCACCGTCACATTTGCTTTACGGTATCCTTGTTTTGGTAAGCATCATTATGTTGGTACGGTGATGTTAAAATAACGTTACATTACTAACGCAATTTCCTTCGTATTTATTAGGATATACAGTTCATTAGCCATCCGGTATTCCGCGGAAAAACTTCAGTCTTGGTCGGCGCAATTGCATATAACTTCTTGCAAACTCCATACAAATATCAATCAATTTATGCTAGCCTCCAGTTCGATAAACACAAAAAAAAATAGCTTAGAGTGTTTAGGTATTATGTTTTTCCAGACTTATTCTTAATCGTATAATAGCTATATGTATTTTACTTTCCTCCGTAGTAGTAAAAGGTGGAAAAATAATATTTTCTTCCCTACCAGTAGGGATAGATTAGTGAGGATAAGTGGAACTGGTGAATGCAGGTAAAAAGGTTGGTTTTAAAAAGAATGTTCTTTCATTACAGATCGGACCGGTGACCACATGCCGCCTTCATCATGGTGATCGTTACTAGGGTAAGTTACCTACATAGGTGAACAGCTGACTAGGCAATAGACACTGCGTAATAGCTTAGGGTGCAAAAAAACGATACAGCTAGAAAGACTATGGTACTCGTACATACTATACAATTAAATGGTAAGGTAGGTGTTTAGGGTTCCGTATCCAATTGTAAAACGGGATCCTATTACTAAGACTTCGCTGTCCATCCATCTGTCTGTTTCACTCATGAACCGTGAAGGCCTGCGCACACGCTGTCAAATTTGACAGCGATATTTGACAGCGTTTCACTGATCGCTACCGCCAGCGAACTAGGTGTGCGCAGGCCTTGATAGTTAGACAGTTTAAATTTTGACAGATGATGTATTTTTGTTGCCCCTATAACTTTTAATACTAAAAAACAGAATAAAATAAATATGTAACGGGGCTCCCATGCAAAAACATGGTTTTTTCCCAATTATTCTCGGTTTTAAAAACGATAACATGAAACTTAAATAGAACGGAACTTTTCATGCGCGAGACCTACTCGTACTTGGCTGGTTTTTTATTAATTCGTAGATAGGTACGTTTTATTCTCCGTGTTAGGTTGCGTGTTGATTCACTGTTATCTCGATAAGTATTATGCAGAACGCATGTCTAGTTGACTTGAGATAGGCACCTTTTACCAGTGTGACCTATTTCTAACACTATTCAGCGTGTTATAGGCATAAGCTAACTGCTAATCATCTCTTGTGTCCAGTTAGTTTGAGACTCAATACTCACCCGGAGAATACTCCGTGGTTTTTTTTTTACTGTACCTTTTTAGTTACGGTAGCTCTATCTACAGCCGTCTATAGATAGGTAAAATCTTTTTTTTATTGATTGAGTGAGCGAAGCGAACGAAGATCTTACAAACAACTTGGGCAATTTGGTATTTTATGTGCGTATGTATGTATTTATGTATGTTTGTCCGACGATAACTTTCGAACCATTGATTCGATCTGCATGAAATTTGATAAGTAGGTTGTTCTTTAGAAGTATATGAGTAAAATTGGATGAGGGGTTATTAAGATATGGGGTTTTGAAAGGGTGCAAAATTAAAAAAAGGCGACACAAAAAAATCAAGTTACATGTCACATGAAAGAACTTTGCTTGGAAATTCCAAAACTGTTTTTAAATTTTTTCTAGGACGCTCAGTTTTTGCTTTACAAAAAAAAGGTTAAATTAAGATAACCTACGATCCGAGAGCCCCCATCTCTAAGAATTTCGTTGACATCAAGGTTTTTCCACTGGTCGGTCAATTCTTTTGCTTTTTCTTATTTTTTTTTATCGAAATAAATCAAAGAGGTATACTCAGCTGTCATAAATTGGTGAAAGCAGCCTCGTCTATTGATGGAGCCAAGGTCTGTCCAACGGAACTTCTTCAATCAATTGGCCAATTGAGTTAAAACTTGTTTACCATACAAAGCTAGTGAGAGATAGTCAGAGGCAAGGTCAAACAGTAAATCTGGACAGAAATCCTTCTCAAAGTTGACTGGCCTCTAGCTCAGTTGGTAGTAGCTCTGCCTTCTGCGCCGTAGGTCGTGGGTTCGATCCCCACCGAGAACAAATATTTGTGTGGTGAACATAAATGTTTGTTCTCTGTCTGGGTGTTATATTGTATTCTAAGTATGTATTTACAAAAAAAAAAATGTATTCAAGTATTATATCAGCTATCTGGTTCCCATATTACAAGCTCTGCTTAGTTTGGGGCTGGGTAGTGTTGTGTGAATTGTCCACAATATTTATTATTATTATTTATTAAAGTACCTACATAAAACATAATGCGTCATGGTGGCGCATTTTTTCTGATTAGGTATTTATTTAGGTAGTGCTTAACTTTTCAGAGCATTTGGATCGCATCACGATATCTCAGTTAGGGGCGAACTACTAGTAATATTTGTATCAGGAACTTCAAAGAGGTCAGTTGAACTAGTGCAACAGACCTACTTATTCCCAAAGCAAACGTTTTCTCGCAAGTTCCGATCAGTGCGTTTGGCAACACATTCCGTCAGCCGGACTCAGCACAGCATCCAATACTGAGGGCGTTCACCTCTACATACTACACATGTATGTATAGTAGGTATTTATACAGGTATACCTGGCTCGAACTTTAAAATTATGAAGCGATCATGAAGGAAATAAAAGTACCTAACTAACTTCTTGATGACCTTGATAATAGCTTTATCTTGCTTGCCACGTTATTTGATTGGCTCATAATATTATATTTGTAAGCAAAAAACCTGTCTGATTCGATGGAAAATAATTCTCTTATGGCTCTTTTTAGAGGTTCAATAAGGCCTGTTCTCACATAAACAGATAATATACGTAAAGATGTACTAGCCAAACTAAGACAGTTGACTACACCTAACAAGAATTTAAAATCAATTGTCAGAATCATTTTAAACAGGTTCTGACTTTAGACTTAACCAATCTAATAGTTCCGTATTTTCTATAAAAGGCTTCCAATTACTGAGCTCTACAGTATTAAATTACGTAATACGTAGTCTTGACAAATCGACTTGGAGCCCAGGTAATTTATTTATTCTATTCGCATAAAATTGAAGAAAACAACCACGCTATACTATGGTTATAAAGAATATTGACATAACTCCTATAAATATTTGTAGTTCTAGTCTATTTGGTAGAAAAGAATGAGGCCTGGTTTCACGGATGACCAAATCGACCAATCAAATACATTAATTTATCTCGATTTTTGCAATAACTTGAGTTAAATTTGAGTAAAACCACTATCAAATATTTGATTGGTGGATTAGTCATCCTTGAAACCGGCCCCTAGTGACGTATCAGCGCTGGTTAACTATTATTTTGTTTAACCCCAGAGTCAGATAGTATATAAATAAATAAAATATTTATAACTAGAAAACCCAGACCAGTCAACAATCATTTAAAATTGCAAATATTCGACTAGCCGAGACATTCAGCCACTTGCTTCTAACCAGAAACTTGTGCATAAGATCTTTTTACAATCCCTATAAAATGTTCAATATTATCAGAAATTACAGCATCCCCCGTGAATCTTGGTAGACCAAAATGAAAATATGCAATGAAAATACTTTGTCTAAAATCGCTGCTGGATCACAAAGAGCAGACTAGGACTAATAGTCTAAGATCCCTGGAAGAAGGACCTTCACCGAGCTGGTTATTTAATGAAACGTATTTTATATACATATAATTAAACATGCCAATAAATATATTCTATATGGGTTGCCTATCAAATTTCAGTCCAGGATAATTATGATTAATTAATAATTAAAAAAAAAAAATTTAAACTTCACACTTTGGTTTGTTAACTAAACAAATTCTATACCAATCGAAAGTATAGACCCCAGTATTTTTATTCAATAAACATACCGGTGCAAAATGCTAGTATCGATTTTCCTGTTTATACCTGGCTACCCGAGAGTTGTGACCGGAAAAAAATAGGCAACCTAACGTTGCATATTCTATACTTTCGATTGGTATAGAATTTGTCTAATAAACAAACCGGTGGAAAGTTAAAAAAAAACATTATTTTTTTTAAATTATAATTAATCATATCCTGGACTGAAATTTGATAGGCAACCCATATAGAATATATTTATTGGCATGTTTAATTATATATAAAATACGTTTCATTAAATAACCAGCTCGGTGAAGGTCCTTCTTCTAGGGATCCTATACTATAAAGAAATCGGATAGCCAAAACGAGAGCAAAAGTTGGCCATGCTACACAAAGAGCTATAAACTATTGTAGACTGGTGGGAGGCAGTTTTGGAGTGGACGAGTTTCACAAACCTACCAATATTTTGCAAATAGAAACAGCTTTGAGCTTGGTTAGCTTAGCTAGCTAATGGGGCTTGGTTTTGATTAGTTGGTTGGTAGGATGCTCATTATTTTACAATAAACATTACATTATTATTGTTATCTGAGACCCCTTTATTGATTTACTTGTTATATGTAATAATGTAGCTGTTGATGATGATGATATCATTATCATTATCAGCCTTAAGAAGTCCATTGCCTCCCTGGACATAGGCCTCCCCTTCACATTTCCAGGAAGAACGATTCTGAGCCCTTTCCATCCATCGGCTTCCCGCGATCTTAACAATGTCGTCAGTCCATCTGGTGGGTGGACCTTACGTTTCGTCTTCCGGTTCGTGGTCGCAATTCTGGTGATTATATACTTAGGCAATTATTTTGAATCTGTCATAGTTTCAATAGAATATCATCATATCATCAATACGTGCCTGTCTATAACGGGTTATTTTAACATTTAAATTTAAAACAGACTTTCTACCATGCCTATAACCCGTATTAATTACGTAAATACATTTGAAAGCTATATATTATGATTATGGACACACGCAGCTGGTCTTTGGACAACAAGTATCTATGTCCCAAAAGTTTAAATACGTTGAAATCTTGATTCTTTTATTTGCTGATTAGTTTTTGGCCTTCACTTCTGTTGTCTAGATTTGGTCATCGATTTAGCAGTCATCTCCGATGGAGATCATCTGTTGTCATCATCGTAAGCCTGTAAGCCTACCACCACAAGCTCTGTCTGGCTCTAGTTTTGAGTCTGTGAGAGTGCTCACCAATCTATTATACTGTGTGTGTTTCGTTGCAGGATTTATTTAGACAGCACACACATACTCAAAACCAGAGCCAGAAACAGAGCCAGACAGAGCTTTTGGTAGGCCTACTGCAAATTTTTTTTATGTCTTGGTAGTATACTTTTATTGACACAGAGAAACCCACAATTAAACAAATATTCTCATAAAGTACAAAACACACAAGAAATATTTGAGCCATCCACATGCTGCTATAAACGATCTAGAGATAGCTCTACTGATCCAAATCAGTGCCAGAAAGAAGCGTACAAGACGCTGACGGTATTGCTACGCTGAAACATTTTTTAATGCACTATCCTACCTAAACGAATAAAATAATAAAACATTTTTAATTTAATTGCATATGTTTAATGTTTTGTTTTAAAAGGCAATCACGTAATCTATTTAAATTAGTATAAATTAAATATACGACTGTAGGTAGAAATTTTAACAGACCAACAAACTATAAAATGTATGCAAATTTGAAGTTAATGTGTTTGTAAGACAAATACAAACTCTAAAAAAAAACGTTAAAAATAAAACTCTGTTCAAAGTTAGATGGATAACACGACCTCTCCACACTCGCGGTCAGTTTTCTGATAAAGTTATCGATATAGTAACTAGTTAGATAGTTATTGATAAAGTTATTAGCTTGGCTTTAGTCAAGTAGATGCAATGGTTCAATAGTGTAGTGTGGTCGTAGTGATGTCATGGAAACCGGTTTGCTCTTCGAGGTGAGGCAAAATTAGTGATTTCTATGATGTTATTAGGAACTTGGGTACCTATCAGTAAATTACCCTTTCTCATTTGAGATTTAATGGGATATCTTTGTTACCTACACTTATGAATTACATGATTTGTATATTATTGATAGCGGCCGCCCGCAACTTCGCTCACTCCGTTCCTGTTACTTTTTAAAACGCTTTTATTAGCTTCATTATTATAACGCTTTTATTAGCTTCACCTTTATGTAAGTTTGTATGTAGTAGGACAAAATCGAGCTCAAAGGGGTCGGCCCTTTGAGCTCCATTTTGTCCTACTTTGAACGATCAGATTTGATTCAAACTTAGCACACCTGTCAAAGGTCGATGACAATGCAATAATATGAAAAAAAAATGAAAAAAAGTAAAAATAAATTATAGTTTAAAAAACTAAAAAAAAACGCTTTTATAACTAATTTAACTAAAAAGTTAAAAATAAAACTGTAATAATCAATTGAAAAATTTATATTATTGTACAAAAAGCGTGGAGGCTTGATTTTGATTGTTGTAAATATTTTATCAATAGTTTATTATATCTGAAGTTATTATAAAAAGCACCCCACGCTTTTTTGTAATATAAATTTTTCAATTGATTATTACAGTTTTATTTTTAACTTTTTAGTTCAATTAGTTATAAAAGCGTTTTTTTTAGTTTTTTAAACTATAGTTTATTTTTTTCATTTTTTTTTCAGGATAATAAGTAATAAGTTCAACATATTTCTGTCAAAAAGCCAAAATCGATCAAGCCGTTCGCGTTTACGCTGGCGTGACCAAGGGAAATAGGGATTTTTTTATAACATACAGACAGACTACTGTAGATATAGACTTTCATCTGCGGTAAATGCGGCCGTGCCTGCCACTCTCGTATCGGTCTTCATAGCCATGAACGGAAGTGTTCCACTCCTGGTTCATGTGCAATAACCTGACTGACGCCACCTAAATCATCTGTAATAGATGGTACAGGCCAATGATGATGATGATGATGAGATATAGACTCAAGTATATCTCTTTATTACAAAGCTCCAATGAAGTGGGCAGGACACATTGTGATGACAGGTGAAGTAGGAAAACAACCGAACGGTAGCCAAGAACCGGCTACAGAAAATTAAGGCGCCATAAAGCAAGCTACACCTATACCTAGCGACGTAACGTTTACTCATTTATCTAATAAGTACCTATATCCCTACTTCGTAATGGAACGTTACCTGCCTAACTACTATAAGGACATTTTTATTTTATGTTAAACTAGCAGCCCGTCCCGGCTTCGCACGGGGTAGACAATATTGTTGTACCTACATTATTTTGTTCTATCGCTAATTGTTTCGGCAGCGCATTCGACGAAAGACATTTTAAGACTCATTTATGTACACCTTCGGTTACATTGTTCAAATTTTACCAAGGATCCTTAATTTTTTTCAAAATGAAATGTAGCCTATGTCAAATTGGAAGAATGTAACATTCTATTGGTGAAATAATTTTTTAAATCGGCCCAGTACTTTTTGAGCTTATTCATTACAAACATACAAAAATAGGTACAAATCTTTCCTCTTTATAATATTAGTATAGAGTATAGATAACTATTCACATGTAAGTGACTGTGTCTTTTTTAGGAAAACCATCTTATTTAAACCTAAGATAGTTGGGACTTTGGGACACTGTCAAAGTTGCGGGGCGGAAATGGGATAGACTGACATAGGATTGAGTAGATGGCACAAACTAAGGGAGGCCTATACCCAGCAGTGGAGCTAGTGGGTGAAGACGGGCTGTGGATGATGATATCTCATTAGATAAACTACATTCCTTGGAATTAAAATCTGCACTAACACTAATTAAATTCATCTGCAGATTAGTGTCGCATTTACAATTAATCGACTAATTGCTAAATAAAATTGCGTAACATGCAATACGCTGTATTTTTTATAATATTGCACAATCCGCCTAGATAGTTCAAGTAAAACATCCTCTTGCAAATAACTAATTTTCCATTTATAGTCAATCGTGCGTAGGTAGGTAGCTATAGCTGTGCTCTATTGCATTATCGACCATTTTTGTACTAACGTTTAGCTAAGGTCTTTATAGAAGATGATTCAAACATAATACCGAAATATACCTCACTAGCAGCCCGTCCCGGCTTCGCACGGGGTAGACAATATTGTTGTACATTATTTTGTTCTATCGCGTATACTTTCGGCAGCGCATTCGACGAAAGACATTTTAAGACTCATCGCCTATAACAAAACATTGCTTCGTAGGTCACACATGTCAAGAACGTGCTCTACGATGCACTGCTGCATCCATCAACTTGGGGCGTAATTTGTTTTTACCGAGTATAATCTCCCCATTCAAGTTGAATGGTAGGTACAAAAACTGTAGTTTAGGTCACTGACCTTCAATCTTTTGTATGGTTTCCGATCTCACAATTTGTGTCATGCATGACTGAAAAGCCCATCGGTATCCATATCCATATTACAATGATTCCTTTATTAAACATACTTATAAATTCTAGCGTAATATATAAGCGAAACGTTTCAGTTTAAGTATAGGCACTATTCAATGCCATTTCACCAGATTTAACTAAATTGCCATAGTATACGTATAGTATAGGTTGTCTAGTCTAGGTCTATTTTGTATTCTGTGACAATACCTACCTAAGGTTGGTTTAAAACTTCCCTGTTTAGGATGGTATACTATATAAGGTGTAGTAAATAATTCTGTCCCGGCGTTACAGTTTCTGTACAGGCGGCCACAACGCTTAAAACTAACCTCACCCTAGAGTTGATCTATAGCGAAAACCTTTCTATTTTCAACCATCTAGGATAATAGTTTTAAGTACATCCTAAATCTATCCAACCTGATGCTACACAAAATATTTTCCTATTTCCAGGGCGATAACATATGGATCGAGCCGGTGTCAGGTCGGGAGTTCGATGTGGCCATCGGAGCCCGCGTGCTGGCCGCCGAGGGCCGTCGCATCCGCGTGCGCGACGACGACGGCCAGGAGCAATGGCTGCCGCCAGAACGACGCATCAAGGCCATGCATGCCACCTCCGTGAATGGCGTCGAGGATATGATCTCACTGGGAGACCTACACGAGGCGGGGATACTCAGAAATCTGCTCATCAGATACAGCGAGAATCTCATTTATGTGAGTATAGTTTTTACTTCGATTTTTATGACGATTCTCCAGGTTCAGACAGTCCCAACTTGTTTTGAGCTGCTTCGAGACTAAAAGTGTTGGGACCATAGTTGTCGAAAGTAGTGTATTTCTACAAAAAGCATCGTTGGTCAAGGCCTCGTTTATTGTAAGAGCCTAGCGATGAGCTCTGAGTAACTAGATTTGAATGGTTTCGATGGCACACAACTCAAATAGGTGATAGACGCCGTGAGATTATTTGATTGAGGTATATCTACACATAAATCTATAGAGAACGTTCAGAAATGTTTTAAAAAACATTGTCTGCCGCAAAAAGGTGGTTACCACCTACAGTTATAACAAAAGAAGGATGTTTTGATCAGCTTTATCTGCAACAAGCGTATCGTATCAACGATGTATGCCTAACTACCATCTTCCTTATGAATTATTTTGCGATGCTTGAATAGTTACAGCTACATCTTTATTTACCTGTTATACTTAGCTCATCACGAACTCCGTTACTTTTTGTCCAATAATACAAGCTTCGTATTAATCTTTTATTCAGAGTATACACATTCATTTTCAACGCGATTTTTTATTAATTTCAGACATACACCGGCTCTATATTAGTGGCTGTAAATCCGTACCAGATACTGCCAATCTACACAGCAGACCAGATCAAGTTATACAAGGAACGTAAAATTGGAGAGCTGCCTCCACATATTTTTGCGATAGGCGATAATGCGTATGCACATATGCGAAGGTACGGACAGGACCAATGCATTGTCATCAGTGGAGAATCTGGAGCGGGCAAGACGGAGTCCACAAAGCTTATTCTGCAGTATCTAGCTGCGATCAGTGGGAAGCATTCCTGGATTGAACAACAGGTAACGTAGTCTACATTATATAAAGAAAAAAAATATTCACAAAACCACAAATAATACGGCGTACGTATGCGAGTGTATTTAAGAAATAAAGATGCTATTAAAATTTGAAAACGAATAAAATGTAAAACGTATAGTGGAAGACAACTGATTTGCAAATGAAGGCATAGGCAGGTATATTAAGGAGTGTATTTAAGAAATCAAGGTGCCATTAAAATTTGAAAACGAATAAAATGTAAAACGTATAGTGGAAGACAAGTGATTTGCAAATGAAGGCATAGGCAGGTATAATAAGGAGTGTATTTAAGAAATCAAGGTGCCATAAAAATTTGAAAACTAATAAAATGTAAAACGTATAGTGGAAGACAACTGATTTGCAAATGAAGGCATAGGCAGGTATAATAAGGAGTGTATTTAAGAAATCAAGGTGCCATTAAAATTTGAAAACTAATAAAATGTAAAACGTATAGTGGAAGACAACTGATTTGCGAATGAGAGTATAGGCAGTAATTAGGAAGTCCGAAGCAGGAAAACCACAAACCGAAGCTAGACAGTTCACAAAGTTCAAAAACCTTTCAAAGAATTCAAAGATTGACTTTTTGCCGTGTCATAGGCTTCACGAGAAATAACGCAAGCGGATACACACAACAAACAGCAACGCTACTTTAGAAGTTTATTGTGAATAAAATTAATAGCATGTTAAAACTGATTTCAGATCCTGGAAGCGAACCCCATCCTAGAAGCATTTGGAAACGCAAAAACAGTCAGGAACGACAATTCCTCACGCTTCGGAAAATACATCGACATCCATTTCAGCAATAATGGAGTAATCGAAGGTGCTAAGATCGAGCAGTACCTTCTAGAGAAATCTAGAATAGTCTCTCAGGGACCCGATGAGAGGAACTATCATGTCTTCTATTGTTTGTTGGCTGGCTTGTCGAAGGATGAGAAGAAGAAATTGGAGCTGGGAGATGCTTCGGAATATAGATATTTATCAGCAGTAAGTAACTTTCTACCGAAGGTTATGCTGGTTATGCTATGTGGCTTTGCACTTTGCCCATCATTTTGAGACGTAATTGACTCATGTGCCTGTAGTTCATACACATTCATGACATGCCATTCAAATGAAAATTCCACGTACCATAAATGCGGATGTTAGCGATGTTTGTGGCTCAATTACGTCTATTACGGTCTAGCCAGCGAATCGATTTAAATGAATATAGCCTGGATAACCAAATTCCTGTAGGCACTTTTTATCTAAAAAAGCTACCATGCGATTGAAGGCCGCGGATGGCAACTACACGGTTACAATGAAATAAAAAAGAGTTTCACAATTACTTTTTTACTTTTCAGGGTGGACAGTTCTCATGTGAAGGTCGAGATGACGCAGCAGAATTCGCAGACATACGATCCGCTATGAAAGTGCTTCTATTCAGTGAATCGGAAATTTGGGATATTCTGAAACTGCTGGCATCTGTTTTACACTGCGGAAACATCAAGTACGAAGCAACTGTTGTGGATAACCTCGATGCTACAGAAATCATAGAGCAAAATAACGTCAGACGAGTCGCCACTTTGTTAGGAGTTCCGGTACAATCGCTTATAAACGCTCTGACAAGAAAAACGTTGTTCGCTCACGGAGAAACCGTCATATCCACTTTAAGTAGAGACCAATCAGTGGATATCAGAGACGCTTTCGTGAAAGGCATATATGGACGCCTCTTTGTTACCATTGTAAAGAAAATCAATGCTGCCATCTACAGACCAAAGTCGACTATGAGAACAGCGATTGGCGTTTTGGACATATTCGGGTTTGAGAACTTTGATCAAAATAGTTTTGAACAATTTTGTATAAATTTTGCTAATGAGAACCTTCAGCAGTTTTTCGTGAGGCATATTTTTAAATTAGAACAGGAGGAATATAATCATGAGGGTATCAATTGGCAGCACATTGAGTTCGTGGACAATCAAGATGCTTTGGATTTGATCGCTCTAAAGCAACTCAATATTATGGCTTTGATAGACGAAGAATCTAAGTTCCCCAAAGGCACCGACCAAACGATGTTAGCCAAGCTTCACAAAACGCATGGTCAACATAGAAATTACCTTAAACCAAAGTCTGATATCAACACTAGTTTTGGTCTAAACCACTTTGCCGGAGTAGTCTTCTACGACACACGAGGTTTTCTAGAGAAGAACAGAGATACTTTCAGCGCTGATTTGCTGCAACTGGTTCATATTTCAACAAACAAGTTCTTGCAACAGATATTTCATGAAGACATCACAATGGGTTCGGAAACACGAAAACGAACTCCAACACTATCAACACAGTTCAAGAAGTCTTTGGATCTTTTGATGAGGACTTTAGGACAATGCCAACCGTTCTTCATCCGGTGCATCAAACCAAACGAGTTCAAGAAGCCTAAGATGTTCGATCGTGGTCTTTGCTGCCGACAACTGAGGTACTCGGGAATGATGGAAACTATCCGAATCCGAAGAGCTGGTTACCCAATTAGACACAGTTTCAAGGAGTTTGTTGAGCGATATCGGTTCTTGATATCAGGAGTTCCACCGGCACACAAGACAGACTGTAGATCTGCGACGGCCAAGATCTGCTCACAAGTGTTAGGCAAGTCAGACTATCAGCTGGGTCATACCAAAGTGTTTTTGAAAGACGCTCACGACTTATTCCTTGAGCAAGAAAGAGATAGAGTACTTACCAGGAAGATCCTTATTCTTCAGAGGTCGATCCGTGGTTGGGTTTATCGAAGAAGGTTTTTGAAGATGAGGACGGCTGCAATCCTGATCCAGCGGCACTGGCGAGGGAAGCTGCAACGGATCAGATACAATAAGATGAAAGTGGGCTACGCTCGTCTCCAGGCGTTGATCCGTGCGAGAGTGCTCGCTCATCGGTTTAGACATCTGCGAGGGCACATTGTATCATTACAAGTAAGTATTTTTCTCTTTTTCAAAATTGTTTATGCTGAAATAAAGGATTTAGACCTGCCCACACTGCCTGTATCAAAACTTGGCAATCGTTTTGATTGGCTATGAAGTGAAGTGTGATCAGATTGAACTTGGTTGATATTTCATTATTAAAGCAGATTGACAACTCCTACGGACAATAATTGCTTCTACAACCTAAACATAACTACATTGTAAAAACGGGTATACCTACGTATCGTCGAGGTTGCGACCTAAGTTTCCCTCATTACACATTCAAGCACGCGATTTCTTGCCAAACATCATGCATTGATAGCTAGTCATTTTATTCTGAAACGTGGATCCACGCCTGACACAATACATACTCACCCACATTAAAGGTTTATCCTTTATTGAGCACTGTGGTTCCCAGGCTGCCGCTCGCGGTTACCTAGTCCGTCGTTCATACGGCCACAAGATGTGGGCGATCCTGAAGATCCAGAGCCATGCGCGTCGTCTCATCGCCATGCGCCGCTACAAGCGCATGCGGCAAGACGCGCTGGCGCACAACGAGGCACTACGCATGCGCAGACAGGAAGAGCAGCGCTTGCAACACCAGGGCAACACACGCGCCAAGGAGATTGCCGAACAGAACTATAGGGTGAGTCACTTGCGTCGTACACCATGTAAAATTGGTCTGTTAAGTATTTTTTTTTTATAAATGTAAAGATCAAATTATATGTTTTTTTGCTGTAATTCAGAAGTTATTTCAGTTTAAAAATATTTATTATTGAAAATATGAAAGTGTGTTTTTTTTATGTATCTAACTGATGGAACAAGCATTTGGCCCACCTGATGTTAGGTGATAACCATCGCCTATAACAAAGCAATGCCTCGTAGGTCATGCACATCAGGAACGTGCCCTACGATGCACTGTCCTGCGTCCATCAACTTGAGGCATACTGATATTTAGCCTCACGTGCCAGTAATACACTGTAGTATGCACTAGAACTTGCAAAAACTCAAAAAGTTCTGCACCCATCGTGCTGAAATTTTTACATGATAATATAATCCACATCAAGGATTGTTTTTTGAATCACAATGTGCCACATCAAAGCGTGGCAGGGTACAGCTAGTTCTGAATAATTAAAATACAATGTCACTAAGTAACTTCATAATCTACGATTCGGCCAATTAGATGGTGATATTATCAAAAAATTAAGTAGGTAGGTACATTTTAAACAAAACAAAATATTTTCTGAATGGGCACTGGGTTCAAATTCCGTCCGATAAGAATTATAATGAATGTATGAAAAATATTTTGTTGTAGGTATTCCACACCACACAGAAAATAATTATGTAGGTATAGATTTATTCAAATAATTGTTTTTATTAAAATAAAGCGTTTTTAAGTAAGTTATTTTTAAATGAGGGCACCGCGTTTTCCAGTCAGTAGTTTGCTTAAAAGAAAGTCAATCTAACGACCACGATACTAATATATGACAAAAGCAATTATGCCGTATAATCAGCAGTGATTTGAGTGATAGCTTAATCCAGCTAAATAATAATGCTTTTATCTCTAAAGATTTTATCGTTTATCTTTTATCGCGTGGGCGAAAACCGTCCACGTTTTCCGATTCTTTAGATATTATTTAGAACTCGTGCTTTATAGCCGAATTGTGACAAAGTTCAGGATAACCTTTAATTGCATTAACCTTTTGAAGTAGGTACCTCAAGAACACATCTTCCCTGAGTCGTCTTTTTCTTCTTGTAAGCGTTCTCGTCTTCAAAAGTGTCTCTTGTGTGTGTTATATTATGATAAGTGAATAAATGATTTTAGACTTTAAGTTACAAGTACTAGAGTTGCTTAGACAAGAAGTCATTTAGACGAGAGTCAAACTAATTGAAGGTCCCGCGTAGCAGCATCGTAGCAGTGCTACGCTCGCGTAGACAGTACTAGTTCAAAAGCAAAAGTGTAAATGGACCCCTATTTTAAGACTATCACAAAAAATGAAGCTATCGAGCGCAAACGGGACAAATTAAAATAAAATGGTCACTAGTAAAAACCATTCACAAGGTTGACATGCGACGTGTTTTCTAGTACTGTGTCCATAAAATAGATTCAGTTTTTGAGTAAAAAACTAAAACCGATTTTGCTATTGATTTATTTTCCTCAGCTGAAATATATTATTGTGAATATATTTTTTCTGGTAGTAACATTAGCGGTGTATAATACCTTGTTTTCCTTAGTCTATGATAATACAAACAATATACTGAAATACATACCAAATCTGGAATTTCGTTTCTGCAAAACACGCAAAGTTACGCATGTCGTAAACATTATTATAGATAATCAAAAAAATATTTTAGAACTTCAACGTTGCTTCGTTCTGCGTCGTCGAGTCCCGTCATACATACTCGATCATGCGAAGACATTGTGCAATATGATTTAGGTATCGATACAGTTGCGTTCCTTCGGTAACGTAGTCTTAGTGGATAATCCAACTAGGATCTACGTAATCCAAGAAGTAATGGCTAGTGCGAGGGGAAAGCCACACTTCGCATCAATCTCCGTTGGTCAACATGTGGATACAGTGTCTTTGTAACGATACAGTGTTCGATTTCAGATATGTTAGTGTTTTTTTTAGTGATATTGTTTTGTTTTTTTTTTTTTTTCAATATAATTGTTATTTAGCACATAGCTGTATACCATAAGCTCTGTCTGGCTCTGTCTCTGGCTCTAGTTTTGAGTCTGTGTGAGTGCTCATCAGTGTATAATACTGTTTATATGACGTTTTGACGTAGGATTTATTTAGTCAACACTCACACAGACTCAAAACCAGAGCCAGACAGAGCTTGTGGTAGACCTACTGACTAGTCTCTGAATTTTATCTGATTAAAGGCAGTTTTTTCAATATACAGATACATTGTTGCTCCAAATAAAAATATATCGATGTCTTTTTTAGGTTTGTCAACAATGGCTTACATTTTTTATTCGACGAATAGCGTTATTTCGAAGATGTAAAATTAGCCCGTAAGAAACTATAATAATATTTCAATTTTCAGGAGCGCATGTATGAACTTGAACGGCGAGACGCAGAACTAGCATTAGAAGAAAAGCGCCAATTAGAAGCAAAGAGGACGCTGCTACAAGAAGCGGCTCGCAAACAAGACGAGCCGGTAGATGACAGCAAGCTGGTCGAAGCTATGTTTGACTTCCTACCAGACTCAAGCAGCGAGGCTCCCGCGCCGAAAGACACCTCCGTGTTCAGTGATCTGCCACAACAGAGGCCTGATCAACAAGAGGTACTTTTATTTCATTATCGACTTTTATTTTAGTATCGACTGCCTTCACAGCTCAGTTGGTAGTAGCTCTGCCTTCTGCGCTGGCGGGCGTGGGTTCGATCCCCACCGATAACAAATATTTGGGTGGTGAACGCAGATGTTTGTTCTCTGTCTGGGTGTTATATTGTATTCTATGTATGTAGTACAAAAAAAAAGTATTTAAGTAATATGTCAGCTGTCTGGTTCCCATAATACAAGCTTTGCTGTGTGGATAGATAGTGTTGTGAGGATTGTCCGCATTATTTATTTATTATTTATTTCTAGAAATGCCGAGTTATATAAAATTAGCTGATGTTTCTGCTGCCAACGATAACCAATAAATAGGGATATGGGAAATTATTTTGTCATTTTCAAGCAAACACGTGATAATATTCTAAAAGTTACGAACCGAGGATTCGAACCAACAACCTCTCCCTGATACAGATGTGAACTTCCTTGACTGGCTCTTAACCGCTTGAGTTTGACGATTCCTTGTGTATCGATCAGATAATTATGTTTAATCAGACAAGGAGTTAATCTCACCCGAATAAATGTGTCCATCCATTCGTAGGTCTATTGATTGATTATTATCTTTTTATTACAAAAACAATGCCTGTGGTTTCGTATGACGATAATGACAACCACACTCAATCACTGATTAGGAATATAACGTTATATCAGATGGTGACGCCAATGCAGACCACGTCAGAAGATGAAGAGGATCTATCAGAGTTCAAGTTCCAAAAGTTTGCCGCCACGTACTTCCAAGGGAACGTCACCCATCAATATTCGAGGAAACCTCTCAAACATCCACTGTTACCTTTGCACACTCAAGGAGATCAGTTGGTAAGTTGGCAGTCTTCTTGTCGTGTTACTAGCTCTTACGAACCGGTTTGAAACGACACGATTTAAAGTATTTTTTTTATGCAATTAGCTGATGGATAAAGCATATGGCCTACCTGATGTTAAGTGGTAACTATCACCTATAACAAAACATTGCCTCGTAGATCACGCAAATCATGAACGTGTCCTACGATGATGGTCAGCCTCACGTACCAGTAATTTCACCGGCACCCATACCCTTCGAACCGAAATCCTTCACCAGAAATGCTGCTTCACGGCAGAAATAGGCATGGTTGTAGTACTTCTCCGGACGAGCCCTTCACAAAGAGCTCTACTAACTGCTACCGAAAGAGGCTTCTGTCGTGCAGTAGGCACATGTTTAGTACAACCTTGAGATTGTTTAAAACAACAAATAATCCAATTTTCAATCAAATACCAATCAAAAAAACCATTGAATATCTGCTTATTGCACTAATGCTGATGACGTAGGTTCCTGAAACGCTTATATCAAATCGTTTGCATATCATGTTAACTCATAAATGGTGTAGGTTTCTGGAAGATCATGATAAGATACGGGTTTTGTGCAAGATGTCACGATTCAATTGATTTTCAGGCCGCTCAAGCACTATGGATCACGATTCTGCGCTTCACGGGAGACTTACCGGAACCACGATATCACACAATGGACAGAGATAACACCTCTGTCATGTCCAAAGTCACTGCTACCCTAGGAAGAAACTTCATCAGATCTAAGGAGTTCCAAGAAGCACAAATGATGGGCGTCGACCCTGATGCGTATGCGAACAAGCAGAAACCAAGGTCTATCAGACACAAGTTGGTGTCACTGACATTGAAGAGGAAAAACAAGATGGGCGAAGATATTCGGAGAAAGTTGCAGGTTCGTTTTACACAAAGAACTACGCACTTATTTCTTTCTGTCTATGCCGAGTGCTTACTTAACTTTATTATGACTGTTTCAGGACGAAGAGTATACGGCTGACAGTTATCAAACATGGTTGGAGTCACGTCCCACATCCAATCTAGAAAAGCTGCACTTTATAATTGGTCATGGAATATTGCGTGCTGAGCTGCGTGACGAAATTTACTGCCAGATTTGCAAACAGCTGACCACCAACCCTTCGAAATCTTCACATGCCAGAGGGTGGATTCTGTTGTCTCTCTGCGTTGGATGTTTCGCTCCAAGCGAGAAGTTCGTCAACTATCTGCGGGCTTTTATTAGAGAAGGTCCACCAGGTTACGCCCCTTACTGCGAAGACCGTCTAAAAAGAACCTTCAATAACGGCACAAGAAATCAACCACCATCCTGGTTGGAACTGCAAGCAACAAAATCTAAAAAGCCTATAATGTTACCCATCACATTTATGGACGGAAACACCAAAACATTATTAGCAGACTCGGCAACAACTGCCAGAGAGCTGTGCAACCAGTTATCCGATAAAATTGCTCTCAGAGATCAGTTCGGCTTCTCACTTTACATAGCGTTGTTTGATAAAGTCAGTTCCTTAGGCAGCGGTGGCGATCACGTGATGGATGCTATATCACAATGCGAACAATACGCAAAGGAACAGGGTGCTCAAGAGAGGAATGCACCTTGGAGATTGTTCTTCAGAAAAGAAATATTCGCACCCTGGCATGATCCTACAGAAGATCAAGTAGCAACAAATCTTATTTACCAACAAGTTGTAAGAGGAGTGAAGTTTGGTGAATACAGATGTGACAAAGAAGAAGACTTGGCTATGATAGCTGCACAACAGTATTACATTGAGTATGGTCAAGATATGAATAATGAGCGTTTATACACGTTACTGCCGAATTACATACCGGATTATTGCCTAACTGGGGTGGAAAAAGCTGTTGATCGTTGGGGAACTCTAGTGGTACAAGCTTATAAAAAAAGTTATTATGTGAAAGAAAAAATCCCCGCGTACAGGGTGAAAGAAGACGTTGTCAGTTATGCAAAGTTTAAGTGGCCGTTACTGTTTTCAAGATTCTATGAAGCATATAGGAACTCAGGGCCGAATCTACCTAAGAACGATGTGATCATAGCTGTGAATTGGACTGGTGTTTACGTTGTAGATGACCAAGAACAAGTTTTACTAGAACTATCTTTCCCAGAAATAACAACAGTGTCAAGTCAGAAAACCAACAAGGTGTTCACACAAACTTTTAGTCTCGCAACCGTTCGCGGGGAAGAGTTTACATTCCAAAGTCCAAATGCAGAAGACATACGTGACCTGGTAGTTTACTTCTTGGAAGGTCTAAAGAAAAGGTCAAAATTCGTGATTGCGTTGCAAGACTACAAAGCACCAGGAGAAGGTTCCAGTTTCTTAACTTTCTCGAAAGGAGATCTTATTGTTTTAGAAGAAGACAGTACCGGAGAGTCAGTATTAAACAATGGCTGGTGCATTGGTCGCTGCGAGAGGACTATGGAAAGGGGTGACTTTCCAGCGGAAACTGTCTACGTACTACCCGCGTTGACGAAGCCACCGCCTGATATTTTGACTTTGTTCTGTCAAGAAGGCGCAAGCCATGGACGTCGGGCACCCACTAGCACATTAAACGGCACAGAGACACGCGACAAACCACATACGTTATTGGAATACGCGCTGGACCATTTCAGATTGCCACCAAAGCGGACGGTATCCAAAGCTCTCACGTTATCAACAGCAAAAAGAGGTGGTACTGAAGAGTTGTGGCGCCACTCGAGAGAACCAATCAAATCACCTTTGCTGAAGAAGCTCCAAGCAAAAGAAGAACTGGCAGAAGAAGCTTGTTTTGCATACACTGCCATTCTAAAATACATGGGCGACCTGCCATCCAAACGTCCTCGTATCGGAAACGAGTATACAGACCACATATTCGACGGACCTCTCAAGCACGAAATCCTACGCGATGAGATCTACTGCCAAGTTATGAAACAATTGACTGATAATCGCAATAGGATGTCTGAAGAAAGAGGTTGGGAACTGATGTGGCTAGCTACAGGACTGTTCGCGTGTAGCCAAGGACTGCTCAGAGAATTAACATTATTCCTTAGAACAAGAAGGTATCCAATTGCTCAAGATTCGCTCCAAAGACTTCAAAAAACACTGCGAAACGGTCAGAGGAAATATCCACCTCATCAAGTGGAAGTCGAAGCTATTCAACACAAAACAACACAGATTTTCCACAAAGTTTACTTCCCTGATGATACAGACGAAGCTTTCGAAGTAGACTCGTCAACAAGAGCAAAGGATTTCTGTCAGAATATCGCTCAGAGACTGAATCTCAGATCTAGTGAAGGCTTTAGTTTATTCGTTAAGATAGCTGATAAGGTTATATCGGTGCCGGAGGGTGATTTCTTCTTCGATTTCGTCCGACATCTGACTGACTGGATTAAGAAAGCTAGACCTACGCGAGACGGAATTACTCCACAATTTACTTATCAGGTAAAAATCGCTTTGAAAACCAATCTATAAAAATACCATCATAGGATGATACACAGGATTATCTTGTTAGTAAAACTTATAAATATATTGTTAGTGATTATTTTTATCTATACAATATTAGGAGAGAACCTTGCAGCCTATATCTAGCCTCAGCTGAAACTTTGGTTAAGACGTAATCCTGTTTTTGTTCATCAGGTATTCTTTATGAAAAAGCTATGGACGAACACGGTACCAGGTAAAGATCGCGCAGCCGACGTGATCTTCCATTTCCATCAAGAGCTGCCGAAGTTGCTGCGAGGCTACCACCGCTGCGGGCGCGAGGAGGCAGCTCGTTTGGCGGCGCTGGCCTATAGAGCCAGGTTTGGAGACAATAAGCAGGAACTACAGGCTATACCGTGAGTAGAGTAGAGACTCTCTAACATTTAAATTGTAGTCTTGTTCAATGTGGCTAACTGGTAAATGGCATGCAATGCCTTCCAAGCTCTCTTCATTGCACACGTAATGCCAATTGTGTTTGGGTGTCCAGCATTAGATGCTCGATGATAAATACTGAAAATATATTGGAGACCATTTTCATACAAAGCCACCATGCATAAAACATACACATAAGCTACGAGGCTACGATGTAGTGCTCCATACAAAAGACAGCAACGCGCACCCTTGCAAATTGCATTTTTTCTGTCACTGCCACCATGGTAAATATTAGGTTAATTTGTACTCAGCTGTCTTAAATCTTTTCCAGACAAATGCTCCGAGAGCTAATACCAGCCGACCTCGTAAAACTACAAAGCTCAGCGGATTGGAAGCGAGCCATCGTGGCTTCCTACAACCAAGACGCAGGCATGACTCCCGAAGACGCTAAGATAACCTTCCTGAAGGTCATCTACCGGTGGCCAACGTTCGGATCAGCCTTTTTCGAAGTCAAACAGACGACAGAACCAAACTACCCTGAGCTCCTACTGATTGCCATCAATAAGCACGGTGTTAGCTTGATTCATCCGCAGTCGAAGGTACAAAAAACTCTATCTATATCCAAAATATTTCTCTCTTTTGTTTCTACTGAATAGTTTTTGTTTGTGATCACTTTATTTGTCAACAGACAATAGTTTTTTTTTCAAAATGGCGGACCGTAGGTTTCCTTAAAAAATGTTTAGTGTTCTTTAGCTAAAGATGGAAAAATTTTGGATATTATTCATAGGATGTGTGATCGAACCTTGGAATAGCAAATAAATGGCTGAATGATGGATTTAGAGGGACTGTGAATTTCAGTGTGTGATTTGGTGAAAGTATGACAGCTTCATTCATAATCCATGCAACTTGCGGCTTGCGGCAACAAAGCGTCTCACTAAAATATTTTTGTCTCCGTCACTTACGTGTGAATAAACAGAGATGGCAACAGACTTAGCGGTCAGCTAATCTAGTTGAGTTCACATCTTTCTACGTCACCAAACCTCAGCTTTAATAAATAATCTCTCTTCCAGGACATTCTGGTGACCCACCCGTTCACGAGGATATCCAACTGGTCATCCGGCAACACATACTTCCACATGACCATCGGCAACCTCGTCCGCGGCTCCAAACTCCTGTGCGAGACCTCGCTGGGGTACAAAATGGACGATCTCCTTACTTCATACATCTCACTTATGCTCACCAATATGAATAAGCAACGGTCTGTTAGGGTCAAATAAGGTCATCTAGGTGAAGGTCATCTGTGGCAAAGGTCAGTTTGTATCTATGTAGAATCTTCAGATGTTTAGGGTGCGTCTCACAGTTACTGTTAGTTGAGTTAGTTATGGTTACGATGGCTTTGTTGTTCGTGTATGGATAGTGCGTAAAATGTTGTGAATCTTGCTTTGTTGTAACAATTTGATGTTATTGTTATATGAACGAGACATGCAGCCAAAAATTGGGTTATAGTAAGTTTTCTGGCTTATGTTTGTTTGTATATAATACTTAATTATATAAAATATTTAATAATATTTATATGAATAATATATATTTAAATATATTATATAATACTTTACATAAATTATATTTTATGAAAGGTAAGCAGCTAGGTAAGCATTTTACAAAATATTTCATCAATATTTATGGTAAATTTTAGTTAGATCATTTTATATTTATAAAAGCAGCTTTCTCACGGAAAAATCCCAAATAACTCGATTCATCAAATACTTTATCGAGTTGAGAGTTATTCGAGAGAAGTTATTATTCGAAAGTCGTGATTGAAATAGCATCACAAACGCAATATATGTAAGTAGGTACCTACTTTTATTTTGAGATATATTATAAACGTAGGTTGTGAAAAATTTTATGCACAATAAATTGAAACCCGAAAATTTTAACATTTTTAGTCAAGGTGTCCGTCCAATGTAGTCTTTACTTACGGTTCTACTTAATACTTAGTAAGAAAAGTATTTTCTGGGTGATTATTTTTATATTGCTATAGTAGTAGTATAGTAGTAGTATCTACAAATTAATAATGTAATCTAGTAGCTATTTTTCATATTAATGGAGTATTAAAATGGGCAAATAGTATGATTTTCAGTTGTTAAAATGTTAACATTTTATTACGTAGTTATATTAATCAAAGATCTGTTACTTAGGATCTGTATCTTCTACGACGATCTACTAGGAGGATCGGTATCTTCTACGCGTGTTAAGTTATGTTTCATGTACTTGTACAGGTAGTGACTACTCGATTTAAATGGTGGTACTTAAGCGGTAGACCGCCGTCGATGACCTTATCACTCGCACACTTTGACCTTTTGAAAGATATAACATCATTGAACTTTTATCCTGCATTTCCTTACTAAACAGTTTACTTAGTTATGTACTTATACCAGAAAAGGCAACTTTTTAGTACGAAAACTAGCTAAGCTGTGTGCAATAGGATTGCACACAAGACAGTTGCTCACGAACTTCGTTTTTTTATACAACTAAGTATAGCCAACAGGCAAACAGCCTGATGGAAAGCGGTTACCGTAGCCTATAGACGCTTGCAACACCAGAGGCATCACTCGCGATTTGCTGACCCTTTAAATATTTTAAAACGTCCTTTTTGAAGAACCCCATGCTTTAGTCTATTGGGAAAACCTCAGCAGGAAGAGTATTCTGCAACCTTAGAGTGCGCAGGAGGAAGTTCCTCTGGAACCGAACGATTAAGAGTTTAGTTATTTTATATCTTTCAAAAGGTCAAGGTCTGCGAGCGGGAAGTTGTTTCATGGTGTTCATGGCCTTAATATGGGTTGACACGATGTTTAATTCACTTGTCCCCATAAATATATGGTAAAGGTAAACTAAAACATAATTCGAAGCCCTTTATACTGTTTTTAAGCAAAAAGTGTCGTGTTAACTCTAGGTGCGGCAGTATCATGAAACTTAGCGATGTTTTAATTATGTAATCTACCATAGAAAATATTAATTTCTGCATGACTTTTATCTTTTAGTTGAATACTGTAATGCTTATAATCAGCTTATACAAACGTTTTATTATTTAGACTTGAACGTTTGAAATATTTATAAATAAACTGTTATTTATGTGATGTAAATCATATATTTAAATGATTTACGTTGCATCCTAAGCCCTAATTGTTTGGTAAATAATAATTGTATTTATTTAATAGGTAAAGGATGTGTTTAATGTAAAGTATGTTATGCCATGAGGTGACAATAATATCGATTTGTTTATTTTTGCTTTAAAGTCAAAGTGCATTTGTGAGTGGTTGTAAACATGAGTCACAATTAGCAACGTTTTTTATTTAATACCCAAATCTGTACCTACCTCCCAAACTAATAATAACTCCAATTTTAAGTTATCCCTACGGGCTTAAACACCGATGCCCGGCTTCACGTATTACTAATCGACCGATTAAATATTTGACAGACGTTCTCATAATTTCGCTTGCAATGTTTGAGATAAGCAACTGTCAAATATTTGATCGGTAGATTATAATAATCCGTTATATTGGCCCCTAGTAGGTATTTTATTTTGACAATCTTATTAGGAACACTTATAGCTAGAAATAATAAACGATGATGAATACTAAAGGCTAATTTAAAGTTTTCAAACAAAGTAAATAATTAGGTACCTTCAAGATGTCTATCGAATATGGACCACAATTAATCACAGACTTGCAAGACAACTTTTGTGGTGTCCCTACGCCACCCGCAGAATAACTACAGGACCACTCATTGTCAGCATTTTACTCTTTTTGTAGAGTAGTAGTCATTTCTAAAGTGGTTATTAAAGAACTTAATTTCAATCCAACCAAATCGAGATCAGGATTAGAATTCAACGTCGGTGGTAGCCACATGTCATTCATTTAACTGTAAATTATTTACCTAACATTTGAAGCAGCTTTAAATTCGGCCTACTTACCTTAAAAATTGCACAAAACTACATTTTGAGCGAGCAATTAAAGTAAAAGTCTGCTATCAGAAAAACTGTTAATTAGAACACAAAAAAATATCCGTAATAAAGTCGTGGGAGTCTCTCACGCGGGGCCCATTCACGGGGAATAATGATGGCTCCATTGTACCAGCAGGAAGTCATTTATCTAACATCAAGAATATGAGTGTTTAGAGCAATTTCGTGTCTGATTTCTCATCCTAAAGTGTGCAATTTTGGGTGACGGAGGCAAACAACTCGACAGGTACCGTTTCATTTTAGAAACGTCGCGGCCATTTTCGTCCGCCATGTTGCTTTTATGAAGAAGACCAACGTTCAACGTTAGCTTTAATTCTTTTTTTTCCTGGCACATTTTTCTACTCGTAGTTTTCCCAACTGGATTTCGTACTTGAGTTAACTTTTATGTTAATACCTGGTAATACCTACTTATAATACAATATAACACCCAGACAGAGAACAAACATCAATGTTCACTACATAAATATTTGATGGGAATCAATGGGATTCGAGCCCACGCCCTCTAGCGCAGAAGGTTTCAACTGAGCTTGAGCTGTGAGGGCTGTCCCTGTAATGTAATTGTTTTTGTCATTTTTGTTGTGATTCACTATTCTCACGGACGCAGTAACTAATGGGTGTAGGCTCTAAAATGGACTAATACATAGGATTCACTATTCTCACTGACGCAGTAACTAATGGGTGCAGGCTCTAAAATGGACTAATACAGGATTCACTATTCTCACTGACGCAGAAACTAATGGGTGCAGGCTCTAAAATGGACTAATACAGGATTCACTATTCTCACTGACGCAGTAACTAATGGGTGCAGGCTCTAAAATGGACTAATACAGAATTCACTATTCTCACTGACGCAGTAACTAATGGGTGCAGGCTCTAAAATGGACTATAGAGGATGTCCGAATATGTTGTAAGTTACGAATTTGATTCTTATAACTTTGTACAGCCAACTTTGCATTGCGGAAATATTTAGGTAGAGTACCTACTTATCAGTCTTTTCCTGTGCAGTCAACCAATGGTCGTCATGCGTTGATTGTCTTTTGATCGTCTATAGTACTTATAGAAACAATAGGCATGCCTTTGATCAATCAGTGTATTATTAAAGAAATTGATTTCTTGCAAATTAATTGGGCATTACAAACTTTGTAAAGCGTGCAAGTTGCTAAGTTCAGAAATTATAAATAAATAAATATTGTGGACAATCGACGCAACACTATTTAGCCGCAAATGAAGCAGAGTTTGTACTATAGGAACCAGATAGCTGATATTATCCTTAAATTATTTTTTTTATGAACTTAGAATATAATATAACACCCAGACAGAGAACAATCTGTAGGTATTAACCACACAAATATTTGTTCTCAGTGGAGATCGAACCCACGACCTACAGCACAGAAGTCAGAGATAGTGAACGTCACACTGTACAATCAGCGTCAAAAGAAGAATAAGAAAAAAAAGTCTGAATAAGCAATGTGAGGCTCAAATGTTTAGCTTCGCATGCCAGTAATTTCACCAGCAACCACACCCTTCAAACCGAAACACGCTGCTTCCCGGTGTAGCGTTACCATTGTAAACAAAGCTACATTCATATTGTTTATGTTATTAAAGCTTATAAAAGCTTGACCGAGTGACAAATTCGTCACTCGATCGTAAGACAGTCTATCGGAACACTCTACGTAACACTCTCTCCTAGTTCAGTCACGCTAACTAACTGTAATAATTATTCGTTTAATTAAAAGAACACATTCAAATATAAATCTTATTATTTAGCAAACATCTTCCACACAAAATATACGGAGATCAAAAAGCTAAATTGGTGACCCTGTCGTGAACATTTTTTTCTGGTTTAAATTCACGTATTATGTGATAACCAGTAAAAGTGTACTAATTAAACGTGAAAGTGCAAGTGACTATTTTAAATTAAATTCAGTGGTTTGTGCCAAGTAGTAGTTTTACAATGACTACCACCTCCGATCACACCGAGCTTAACATGGAGCCTAGACCGGAGGGCGCGGCGTACGCAGCGCAGGTGCAGCCATCCACCGACAGCCTCATCACTGCTGTCACCATCAGCTCCAGAATATCCACCTTCTGGACCAACCAGCCGCGACTCTGGTTCCACCAATTCGATGCCATAGTCGCGCCACAGAAAGCAGGTGACTTGCACAAGTTTCAGTTAGTTATAGCTAAGCTGGGTAGGGACGAGTTAGCGCAAGTAAGCGACATTTTAGAGAACCCACCCACAGACCATAAGTATAACTGTATAAAGGCCCGCCTCATATCAGCTTACGAAGAGTCGGAGACCAAGCAGCTCCAAAATCTGCTCACGGAAATTGAACTCGGCGACCAAAAACCGTCGCAACTACTGCGGCGGATGCGCGAGTTAGGTCGCAATAGAGTACCAGAATCTACTCTCAAAATATTATGGATGAACAGACTACCACAAAGTGTCCGGCCCGTAATCACTGCATGCGACACGGTTGACCTTGAGCAGGCGGCCAATATTGCCGATAAAATTATAGAAACTATGAGACCTGCGGATGTGTTCCAACTCCAAACACCATCATCATCATCATCGACGTCTGTAACAGAGCAGCTAAAAAAATTAACGCTCGAATTAACCGCTTTGAAAAATAAATTCAACCAAATAGATAACGAGCGGCGAGAAGGCGGTCGATCAAAGGAGCATCATCGTAGCACCAGCAGATCACATTCACGTGGTAGAAGTAATTTCATCAAATATCAGAATCAAACTGCTGTTCCTGGTGACAGCGACTTCAAATGCTACTACCATTTCATACATGAAGATAAAGCCACCAAATGTGGTCACGACCAATGTTGCAAGAAAAGGTCGTTAAACTAGAACAGGCTACTAATGCGGCGAGTTTAGTTGCCGATCACACATATCGCCTTAGTGTTACGGATTATAAGTACGGCTACCGTTTTTTAATTGATACCGGTGCCGACGTATCCGTACTTGCGTGCAAAAAACGCCCAAACCAACAACCAGACGACTATACACTATATGCTGCGAATGGAACGCCAATATCAACATATGGAGTGAAAACATTAACTCTAGATTTTGGACTCCGGCGCCCAATGCGTTGGACATTCATTTTAGCAGACGTACAACGGTCAATCATCGGAGCAGATTTCCTAGCCAAAAATCAACTGTTAGTTGACCTACACGGCAGAAAACTAATAGATAAGCTGACCAACATTTCCAAGAATATACAAGCTATTTCGGATAATTTCCCTACCATAAAAGTCGTCAATACCACAGATAAATACCATACACTACTGTTGCGGTATCCCGATATAACTAAACTAGAATCATTCAAATCGATTCCCAAACACAATGTGCAACACTATATTTGCACAAAGGGCGCACCTGTATATGAGAAAGCGCGACCCTTAAATCCAGCCAAATACAAAGCAGTAAAAGAAGAATTTCAACGTATGATGGAGTTGGGTATATGTAGACCATCTACTAGCCCGTGGGCAAATGCACTACACGTCGTCAATAAAAAAAACGGTGAATTACGTCCGTGCGGCGATTATCGTCGATTAAATGCAATAACAGAACCCGATAGATATCCTATACCAAGATTAATGGATTTCACATACATTTTAAGGGATAAAACAATCATGTCGAAAATTGACATACGACGCGCATACCACCACATACCCATCGCACCGGAGGACATTCCTAAATCAGCAGTAATAACCCCCTTCGGATTATTTGAATTCTTAAAAATGAATTATGGTTTACGCAATGGGGCGCAAAGCTTTCAACGCTTCATAAACAACGTCATGAAAGACACAAGAAATACTTTCTGCTATTTAGACGATATATTAGTCGCTTCCGAAAACGAGGAAACGCATTTAAAAGATCTTGATGAAATATTCAAACGACTAAATAAATTCGGCATAACAATAAACAGCGGAAAATGCGAGTTTGGCAAAAAGGAACTACTATTCCTCGGCTACCACGTCAGCTGCAATGGCATCAAACCGAACCAAGAAAAGGTAAATGCCATAACAGACTATTCGCAACCCGAAACTATCCAGGAACTAAGACGATTTCTTGGACTCATCAACTTTTACAGAAGCAGTATTCCTAAAGCAGCCGAAGTACAATCTGTGTTAGAAAAATACTTACACAACTCTAAGAAAAACGATAAAACTAAAATCGTGTGGACACCAGAAACCACAGACGCATTCAACAAATGTAAACAATTAGTAAGCGAAGCGGTACTACTAGCCCATCCAGATTCCTCAGCAAGTTTAGTGCTAATGACTGATGCTTCAGACAGCTGCATGGGAGCCGCACTACACCAATCAATCAACGGTGAACTTCAACCACTAGGTTTTTATTCAAAAAAACTCACTACAGCTCAAACTAAATACAGTACCTACGACAGAGAACTTTTAGCGATCTTCATGGGTATTAAACATTTTCGTTATATCATAGAAGGACGAAATGTTACAGTAGTGACCGACCATAAACCTCTTACTTTCGCCCTAACAAAAAAAGAGTCGAACTCCGATTCACCAAGACGCTTACGTCAACTTGATTTTATCGCGCAATTTTGTAATGAAATAAAGTACATTAAAGGAGAAATGAATGCTGCTGCGGATTTCTTATCAAGAATAGAGGAAATCCATTTACCTGATATCTTCGATTATGAGCTGCTGTACCAGAGCCAGATCGAAGATGCAGAGTTACAGGAGTTAAGAAATAAAAATAATTTACAATTTAAATCGATTATCATGCCATACTCGGAACGAGAACTAATATTTGAAATATCAACATCGCAAGCTCGTTTATACCTACCTACAACATTCCGAGAACAAGCTCTCTTATGTACTCATGGACTAAGCCATGCAGGAGTAACTGCAACAAGACGCCTTATTACACAACGTTATTTTTGGCCCGGCATGAACCACGATGTCGCTAAATTTGTACAAAAATGCATAAAGTGTCAAAAATGTAAAGTCCAAAGACACACAATTACACCACTTGGAGAGTTTGAAAATTCAAATCGATTTACTCATGTTCATATTGATATTATCGGACCATTGATACCCTCAGAAGACTTCAAATATTGCCTCACCATCATAGATCGTTTCACTAAATGGCCTGAAGTCATACCCATTAAGGATATAACAGCCGAAACAATAGCAAATAAATTTGTAGAGCATTGGATTTCAAGATTTGGCTGTCCAGTAAGAATAACAACTGATCAAGGTAGACAGTTCGAATCTCAACTTTTTACACAATTAACAAAAAGACTAGGCATAGAAAAAATTCACACTACAGCATACAATCCTAAAGCAAACGGACAAGTAGAGCGCATGCATCGCACACTTAAAGCATCCATTATGTCACGCTGCGACAACTCTAATCAATGGGTGAGAGAGCTACCTATGGTACTTTTAGGTCTTAGATCAACTATAAAAGAGGACATAGGATTTAGCCCAGCGCAAATGACCTTTGGAATGCCTATCCGTCTACCAGGAGATTTTTTCGTACCATCAGAAACACATATTAATGATGCTGAGTATACACGTAATTTAATGGAAACATTGGCTACAATACAATCAAGTGCAAGAAAGCAATCGGATCATAGAAAAACTTTTATACATAAGGATCTCGCAACTACGGACTACGTCTTTGTTAGAAGAGAAGTGAAAAAATCACTAACTCCACCGTATGAGGGACCCTTTAAAGTAATAGAACGGAACCCTAAATGCTATACAGTTCAAATAGGTTCTCGAAATGTCGTTATTTCGCTAGATAGGCTCAAACCAGCTTACGCTATTAACTACACACCTAGCAACGCGACCCCAGAAACAATAGTTTCTCAGAGTCCGACACTTGTTGAAACAACAACGCCACTAAGTAACCCAAATAAAACACTTCGGCAACCTGATGAAATGGGTCCGCCGAAATCTGATGTGAGAACAACAACAGCTCCAGTCATAACGAGATCCGGTCGCACGGTTAAGAAGACTGTACGATTTGATATTTGACTCTAGCTTATCAAGTGCTCATTATTACCAACAGCGAACAATATCGCGGTTATAAACAAAGATCATTCAGGACTACTAATTCACGCACTTGGGAACAAAGGGACTGGCCTATTTACAGCTACTGTACACTTCAAAAGTCAGCACCTTGTGCCAGCCGCGTAACGCACTCAGCAGGGGTGCCATGTAACCACTTGACATCGGCGGCGGTCAACAAAAAATGTTCAAGTATAGTATAAACAGTGATTAACAATAACAAAAGTGCAGTGCGCGTTTAAGTATCTTTGTTCTAAAAAGAGACCTTTTGTTTTTCAGAACATTAGCCACAGTGTACGCTATAATTACCATGAACTCTATATCACTTTAAGTATTAATATTATTAGTAGGAATCTTTTTATGAGATATTTTTTTTAATGTTTAACTATAATCAAGTTAGTTTGTATTTGTAACAAGTTTATAAACTTTACATTTTTATTTTATATACCTTATTTTAAAATTATGTTATAATTTTTTTTTTTATGTGGGATGTAGATGTAGCGTTACCATTGTAAACAAAGCTACATTCATATTGTTTATGTTATTAAAGCTTATAAAAGCTTGACCGAGTGACAAATTCGTCACTCGATCGTAAGACAGTCTATCGGAACACTCTACGTAACACTCTCTCCTAGTTCAGTCACGCTAACTAACTGTAATAATTATTCGTTTAATTAAAAGAACACATTCAAATATAAATCTTATTATTTAGCAAACATCTTCCACACAAAATATACGGAGATCAAAAAGCTAAACCGGCAAGAATTGGCATAGTACTTCCCCGGACGAGCTAAGAAGAAGAAGAAGAAGAAGAAGTAGAGCTCTTTGTAACTTCACAAAGAGCTCTACTTCTTCTTATCGTGTCACTGATCCTTTCGAACCAAGTGTGGTGAAAGGATTCAGCTCCACTACGTATGTACTGCTAATATCTTCTAGCCCAGAGCCCCACAGTCACTATCCATCTAATTCTACAGTACCAGTAGTAGATTCCTAACCTCACTTACTCTATAATATAGATAATTTAGGCTGTGTTCTGTCGGAACATGTTATGTATCATTTTTACAAAAATCTAAAGCCACAAAAAAAAATTTTGCGTTCTGCTTCAAAAATTTAAACAAAACAGAGTGCATATTCTGAGTTTGGTATTGGGTAACGGTGACTGTTGCCATGCGAGCCCATTTTCCAGGTTTTGTATAAAGACATTCATTCCGTGCTGTGCTGGGCGTTGATTCCAGCAACACAAATCCCTCAAGCGATTTTGTAAATCGTTGTGAGTTGTAAATTTTTGTTTGAAAAATTTGAAAATGGAACGCGGATTCAGCGATCACTCAATCGAGCCGTGTTGCTAAAATCGACGCCTTGGAGACTAGAGCGATGTTGGGTATGTAAGCTTCGACTTCAGTTCCGCTGAACAAGTTTTCACAGTAGTTTGTGAATAAAACGTTCCCACGTACGTAAGAGCAGTGGTGGTGGTGGACGACTGGTAGCGACCCCGCTTTCCAATCCTAAGGTCGTGGGCTCAAACTGTTTTTTTCTGTCGAGGAATTAATGTGCATGCGCAAGGTATGAAATTAATGTGCCCTATGGCCCCTATGCCAGTACTTTCAATGGTGAAGGAAAATATCGTGAGGACACCGGCATGACGTAGAACTTAAAAAATATGTGTAGGTACAAGAAGGAGCCTCTTTATACACATTTAAAATCCTTTCACCTCATTGGTTCGAAAAAGCTAGAGACAACAAGAAAAATCAACAATATGTTTATTCAGTGGTAGGATCACTTTGAAACGTCTTAAAGCTAGGTGAGGCCAGTTCCACGTGACCAAGCCTAGAAGAACAGGACACAAACTACGGCTTGGTCCTATCGTTTTTTTTTGTATAATCCTAAATAAAAATTCCAGTAAAGTTTCAGTGTGGTGGCACCACCACTTAAGAACGAAAGAAGGACCCATACACGTCTAGGGAAATTTTTGTATGAGTATACCAACGTTATCTACAGAAAACGGCACATGTGAACGCGACCACACTAGACTCACTTCCTTATAGTCATGTAGCTTAAGATCTTACAGAAGAGATGTAATCACATAATAATGATCTCTCATTCTGTGGAGGAAATCAGTTAATGGTGGAGGGATTTAATCTGTTGACAGTTAAATCGCTAAGACGGATGCGCGGATGCATACAATTATTGTCCAGCAGTTCTAGGGAACTAATTAGTTTTATGAATGAATATTACTATTGCAGCTATCCGGCAGTCTTGCACTTGGTAACTCCGCCTTCTGTAAGGTCATAGCTTAAAATCCGGCACCAGTGGATTTACCTCCTCGAAAAAATTAACTTATACCTACGTAAATTTAATTCACCTAAATCTTGAAGAAACTTTAAAGAAATAAATATTTATTAGAAGACGCTGAGCAATTTAAGGTACTCGTTATCCACGCTATATAATTATGTACCTATATGCATACCTCATACAAGAGACAAAGAGCCAAGAGCTGCTTAACGGTCCCTGACTCAGCGTGAAGTTAGTTTACGTAGGTATCTTCGCTAGCATTGGCAAAGGCCTTGCAACCAGTTACGTATGGAATACCATCAGCAAAATGTGCATATGTGTCAACTGTAATATTTGAACGTACACCTCTGACTATCCCCCTCACTCATTCTCAAAGAATCGTGAGTTAGTACCTACTCGATGCTGAGAGATCTGAGGAGAGAGGTCTCTACCGTGCCTGGGATTTATTTCTGTTGAGAGTTACCTTTCTGCACTTAATCCGGATCTGCTTTACTGTATTGATCTGGAGATCAAGGCGGAGATTGAAGAAGAGATTGACGCATACAAACATAGAAGAAATATTTTGATTGCCGAGGGCTATTTCGTGGTGCAGTCCAGATAGCCGCCAAGACACAAGGGTTCGATTTCCACAGCAGCAGATGTTTACAGGATCTGGATTCAATATTTGTATGTTTCTTCTCTTGTGTCGAAATCTTAATTAGTAGTAAGTAAAGTACATCTGTGTTATTTTGCTTTTGTCCAGTTATTGTAGTGGCAGAGCAGAGTCCAATACATCGCCGAACCGGCTGTAGTTTAGCGATAGATATGTACCTAGTTCAGTTTAAATTGTTAGTGTGAATTTTGCTTAGCAAATGAATATGCTTTTTTTTCATATTGTGGTACCTACTAGATCAAATATAAACATTTTACAGTTGGAAAGGATTGGTTAAAGCGTTGGCGAACTCCGCCTCAATGACGTCTGTAACGACCACTTAATCTCTAAACCCCAAATTATCTCACAATCTTTATCTGTTTTGAAAACAATTGGATATAAAATATAATAAAATAATTGCTCATGTTAATTTAGATGGCGTCATTCCCACGGTGGAAGATGACATGTAGGAAAACACGGCCACCGCTGAACATTCCCACACTCTGCATATCTTGCCGTCTTGGCCCCATAGATCAACCTGGCAGAAATAAAAAAGTACACAATGATTCAATTGTGTACACATAGCTTTCTCACAGTCTCAGTACTGATATAATCGTCATAGGTTTTAGTTGTACAGGGTAAATGACCAACCTGCGATGCTTTTCCGAAATCTTTACGGAAATTGGATGCTTTTTTGTAAAATGTTGAAACCTTCCATCGTCCATCTTTTTGAAGCACCTACACTACTAAACTTTTTGATGTAGAATAGGCTTTTTTCCTACGTACTATGGTCCAGTGATTTATTTCCTAAGTGTGTATTCTAACATTAAGCAAATCCTCTGTAGGTGAGGCCGTGCCTTTTAGTGCTCTGTTAGGTGATGCAATTGTTATAGGCCGAGCTAACCGCTCAACATCAGGTGGGCTATCTCCGTCACTTGAACTCATAGCAAACATAAAAAACTTCGGACTTCCCCTAATTACCAACCAGGATGTAGTAGATCCTGAAACAATTACATTTTTTATTGACAATATCATTTTTAATGAGATCATGAATGAATAGTTACGTCGCTGAATAGCAATCACGTCATGACTTTTTGCACGTCATCGATTGAGAAATAATGGGCGCAGTCACGCTACTTGGCAACATCAAGAAAATATAGGATACGCCTCGGTTGCTGCTAGAACTTTTTATACAGAGGTTTTTATGATAGCTATTACTTACAAGCGTGTAATTAAAAGGTAATATAATCTAGGAAACACGTCGAAGGTACTAACATTATTGATTTATAAACTTGAAGAGACACAGCTAGCTATAAATTGCTCGTGGTAAATAATTTGGCTGAAAGCTCGGAGCTTCCGACCAAATAAAATTCCCGTTGAGGGAATTTACCTATACTCTTATTGTGGACTAGCTGTAACTGCATTTACTTTCATACCTACCACTTCTTGCCGTGACCCGTGACATGTTTGGTTTTTCTACCGAAGGCGACTTTAAGCATCTCGAGGGTACCAATTAGCTCCGTCAAAGTCAATATAAGTAGTAAAGGTTATATTAGGTATGACTAGGTAGTCATTATCAAAGACGGAATCTTTGTTATTGACAATTTCAAAAGTACTTAGAGACGAATTATTTAATGCTTAGTAGAAGGCTTACACTAATGCAGCCAGACTAGAGAATTGAATTCATAATATTTAAGAATGAGAATATATTTTGGCAGACTTTTATGTAGGAAGATAAGTATGCTACTTTCCTATCACCATTAGTACACGGAAATATAAACAGGATATGGCAAAACCCGGTGATTTGCTTAAGCAAATCACCGGATAAAACGGAGATTATCATTACATCAAGATAGTTTTTCACGTGATTTTCCGCGACGTCTGAATGGTAGCACAATTACAGGATCATCTCTTACGTAGTGTGTAGGCGTCACTCATTGCGTGTGGTAATGAGGGGTACGGGGTGATTATGTCAACAGATTCACACGGGTACATCAAACCCTGATTGAGTAGGTAGGAACGTGTTTTGTATCGTTCATAATCTCAATAAGACTGAACTATTCTGTACTGCGATTGTGGATTATGTGTAGTGCTTATGTCGGAACAAAATAATTATAAGAATACTTTTTAATGATGTAGGTATGTAGATAGCCCCATGTCAAATCAATGAATACACGAATATATCCAACTTTGTTCAATCGATTTTTTTCAATGAACAACGTCAAGATTCAGAATCAGAACAGATTCAATAAGGCGTCACGGCTCAGTTGGTAGTAAGCAGCAGTTGGCCTGCCTCAGGCCGTGGGTTCGATCCCCACCGTGAACAAATATTTGTGTGGTGAACGTAGATATTTGTTCTCTGTCTGAGTGTTATATTGTATTCATAATGTATTTACAAATAAAAACATTTATGCATTTAAATAGTCATTTGGTTCCTATCGTATAAGCCCTGCTTAGTTTGGGGCTATATGGTGTTGTGGGCTGTCCACAATATTTATTTATTTATTGAACGCTAGGTATGAGAATTTCTGTAAATTCAAAATAGAAAACTATGTAAACTCGTGAAAACGTTCACGAAGATCCGATTAAAAATTAAATGTATACACGAAGAGTCATGAGCTGTCATAAGTAGACACTAAGCACCTGCCAGAGATCTATGACCGGGCCGAAGTTCGAAGAGCAATTGCCTCAATTGAGTGCCAATTTACAGTAGTTCTACACCATCCATGTCATAAATAAAATCGAGCGCGCACTGAATCTCTGCACGAACAATAGAAGATGGGTATAAAGTTGATAATTATCTGAGGTCGTACCCAGCGACTCGGAACGGTATGTAGGGGAAGACACTTGTTATTATCATGTGAAGACTTTTTGAAGACGTTCCCACAGAAGTCGACGAAGCACTGATTCCTTGATTAACTCTGATTCATAAACAGCTAATTACACTTGACCCCATGTTTTAATTAAACAGTGTTCTCGGCAAAAATATTGTTTTACTAATCCGCAATTGTAGGTTAAAACGTTCCCACACTTTTAACTTAACCGGCTCTCAATTAAACAAAGTACAACAACAAAACCTTATGTTTTTAAGATATTTCGACGGTCAATGAAAATGCCCAAATTTTGAAATTCAGTTTTTATTAAAAAATATTTTATCTCAAATTCACTGCCCCGAAGACAATTTATGTACAAGTTGTACCACGTATTGACAGTATATTTCAGAGCAGTAATCATACCAAACCATTTTCCAATATAGAAATTGGTACAATAATGTAAAATGATAAAAATGTACGAGTACATTAAAGTTTCTAAAATGAGTCACATCCGTGTATCATTTACACAAATTGACATTACAGGCATTCTTCTAGTATAATACTAATTTCCTTGTAATACTGCAACTTTAATTCATTAATTTCACAAGAATAACTGTCCAATGCTACAAAAATATCTGATATTCCTTTGTACTTATCTTTACATTTCCGAATGGAATGTTCAAAATCACACTTTTTTTACTTTACATATCAAATCCATGGTTATATTTTGTCTAAAAATTAATTTCAGATATAATAAATATGAAGGCAATTGTATTTTTAGCTGATTACCAATAAAACTAAACTACAAACTAAGCTAGCTACATCATTGTTGTTCGTTAAAATAAGTAAATAAATATTTACAATCAGTGAATACAAATGAAGTGTATTTACTTCATAATTACCCTTGATAATAGAATAGATTAATTGTGCATATTTACTGCTTTGACTTTGAATTGCAAACAAGATATTTTACTTAAATTTTAGGAATAGATAAGTAAGATTTTACAGAAAACCAACAGCTTTATAACTATACTAATTTGGTGTTTCGTCTTACAATTGAAAATAATATAATATTCGAGCCTTTTCCACCATCAAAGTTACAGTCAGCAAACTAGAATGTAAACATTTTTTTATTCTAACCTTGTAACAGTTCGATATTTGAATTTGTTTATAATTTCGCGTTCGTGGGAATAAAATAATTGAAATGAGTTTCGTTAAGGTGGTACGATTTAAATACAAATTAATTTTACCATTTATGGGCGATGAGAGTACAATTGTACACTGATATAAAACTGTAGATTAACGGTGATTGATAATAGTACAAAACTAAAATATAAATTTATTGTAATTTACAAAGATATTACCGATTACAGTATGATAAAGTCTTCGTTAATAATAATAATAAATAAATAAATAAATGCATTTTTTAGTTTTTTTTATTATTGCAGTTAATCTACAGTTTTTTTTATTTAATAATTTTTATTTTTTATTTTATAATTTTACATTTATTTCAGTGAACCATTGTACTCTCATCGCCTATAAATGGTAAAAATCTGTTTGAATGGAAATCGAACAACCTTAAGGCACCTCTATCAGATAATTGTGGAAAAGGCCTTTTGAGTAATTCTACTTATAACTAAGAATCAATTTATAAACATTCATTCGGCAATCTCGGAGCGGACTTAAATCTAGTCCAAATTCTTATAACTATTTTAAAACACATTGACTTGTCATGGATATTAATATACCTATTTGGCCCCACGAAACAAATCTGTATGAGACTTATTTCTCTGAAAGTGAACAACGCACGAATGTCATTAAATGTACATTAAATGCCTGAGGAACTACTTCTAAAGGATTTAATTGGGCTTTTTTACAGCTTCCTTATAATTTATTAGAAAATTCGACTTCACAATTCTTATTCTACAGATATTTTAATAGGACAGTCGTTACTTTAAGCATTTATGTACTTGACATTTTCATCAGTCCCGTTTTCACAACTATTTTTATTGCTGTATGTGTCACCTTAATAATAATTATTACAGTATTTTGGTGTCATAATCTCTTAGACATATTTTATTTATAATTTATTTTATATCTTATTTTATTGTGCGTTATGCACTTTACGAATCGCTAAGCGTCATTTAATAGATGAAAGCAAAGCTAACAATGCACAAATGCATCGCGATGATAGATAAAATTTAATATTTATATAAATACATTTACTGAAACAAAGGCATCTTCTGCAATTTAACATTTGAGTGTCAGTATAGTGTTGTCTCTGTCTAATGACACGAGACAGAAAAAGACGTGGCGTGGCGTTACGTAGAGCAATTGCTCTACGTCAGAATTTAAGAGGGCATCACACAGGCGACTCTCCATACAAACGTAGTCCCCTATTTCCTCCCTGGATAATGCCTCTAGAGAGTAACCATTTTTTCTCATAAAATTCAGATCTGCTATACGTGCTCGTATGTTTTACCTTTTTTTCAGAAACTTATTGATAAAGAAAATATGACCCTCATGATTTATATGAAATATGAATTGGAGGTGATATTTTCTTTATCAATAAGTTTCTGAAAAAAAGGAAAACATACGAGCACGTATATAGCAGATCTGGATTGTATGAGACAAAATGGTTACTCTAGATCTAGAGTCTAGAGTAACCATTTTGTCTCATAAAATCCAGATCTAGAGTCTAGAGGCATTATCCAGGGAGGAAATAGGGGACTACGTTTGTATGGAGAGTCGCCTGTGTGATTCCCTCTTAACGAACACGATTTGAAAGACGAATTGACAGATTTTTGTTGCAAAGAAATGAATTTCCAAAGTTAGGAATTTCCTACTTTTGTCGCGAAGTATAGAAAATGCAGATGTATGGCTATAACAGTTGATAACAGCAAAACCCCCATTTACCGCCTTATTCGAAATCGCTTAAAAATGCTTGTATACGTTTAAGCGACCACGCTCTTTTTCGTTTCTCAAACAGTAGAAACCCAAAAAAGTACACGTAAAACGAATGTTAACTAAAACTGAGTTGTCAGCGATCCATTTATTGAGTACGGTCTTTCCATCTAGTGAGAGCGGTCTACCCAGAAAGTTCAAACATTCTTTTGGGACCAGTCCTATGTAATGCGCATCTTCGCTTAACTTTGACAACTCTTGAGTACTTGATCCCGTAGAACATTATAAGAAAATTTACAAAAATCATACAGGTCTTGTTGACAGCTAGACGAGGGGTTTATAGCCAAAAAATAAAAATACAAAAATACCATAATCACCTGAGCACTATCACTGACCAAGTCCCAATTCATAAACTCAATAAAAATGCTACAAATGTACAGGCACTATTCAAAATGTCCTTGAAATACGAAGACTGTTGGATTGACTTCGTTCGCACTGAAACTGGTATAAGTATAAAGATACTAATATTAAGGGGCTATGACTGTTTGTACTTATATGCGGAATCTGTGATTGACACCAGACATCAAAATTTTCTCATCTATAAATAGTAGGAATGAGCTGGCTCGATATAGACCAAAAGCTCGATAGCTTGATAGAGCTTATCTAGGTAGCTGTTACACAAGTGAAAATTTAGCTAGAGGTACTACCAGTGTAAAGATTTGAAAGTGGGCGTTCTCGTAAACATGGAAGTTTCTTAAGGCACGTTATTGGTGCACGTCCTCTGTTTGGTAGGAATCTATCAGCAGAGACAACCGCTCAATATTGTTAAATCTGCTTCTTCTTCTTTCGTATCGATATTACAATCATTAAAGCCACTTCGAGGCCGAGCATTGTCAAATCTGCTAACAAGCAGATTTAACAAAACACACCACACACCGTCACTTTATCCCATGCTCCGAAATTTCGATAAAAACATCGGTAACTTATTTACGAACCGTTTGCACCAAGACGAACGCTTAGAAATTTCCAAAATTACTACACACTAAAACAACAAACGCACGAAAAATACACCAGCGCGAACGAAGCCCAAAACAACAGACGCAACACTTCAACGCTACAGATCTAGAACTACCCTAAAACGTCTTTGAACTCACCACACTTTTATTCTTTGGAGGCACAAAACAGGAAACCTGTCACTGTATATTATCCGGTAGTCTGTGAGAGTCGTGGTGCCAACTAGGGGCCGCGTCTGCCGGCCTCATGACGTCATTGACCGGCGGGATGGTTGGCCGAGGGCCCGGCTCTGGCGTGTACGTGAACGTAAGCCCAGTCGCGTATATGATGCCATCGTTACGGACCAGGGACACAGGCACCTGAAGATAAAATGGAAAATGCTTAGCTTAGATCAAATATCCATTGGAACTTCAAGTAACTGATCATGCCAGAAGTCTATTGCTCGACTGAAGGCTGGCAAGAGGCTAGAGGCAAATTTATGGGGAGGCCATAAATTTACTGGTAGAAAGGTTTTGAGCTTTTTCTATGCACCGGTAAATTTAGAAGAATTTGAAAAACTTAAATTAACTTGGAGTATTTATAGGTCGACCTTTTAACCCCGGGTTAAAAGGGTTAAAGGTAACGTAAAAGGCAAAGTATTTCAAATTCTTCTAAAAAGTCGGTAAATAGAAAAGGCTCAAAATTTTCTGCCTGTAAAATTCGCAAACGATGTTTCAAGTTCCACGTGTGTACTTTATGTATTTGTTATGCGTATAATACCTAAGCATAATGCTACTCGTATATCTAAGATACGACAGACATTATTTCTGGGGCATCTTAGCTCCCAAATGGATGAAGCAATTTAATAAAATAAAATTGTCTGATAGGTGTCGTGATTCGTACCAAATCTGTTTACCCGATTGAAGATCATCTAGAAGCCGTTTTAAGTATAAGGGGATTTTTGGGGGAAATAAACACTTGTAACTTAAAAAGGGCACTGGTGGTTTATTGGTAGCGGCCCCGTCTTCCGATCCTAGGGTCGTGGGTTCATGCATTTGCGTGCCAATGTGTTTTTCAGTCGAAAAATGTACGTGCACTATGTTAGTACTCTCAAACGGTGAAGGAAAAACTCGTGAGGAAACCGGCATGTCGTAGACGAAAGGCTCAGAAAGTAAAAAAGCTTACTTTTTTTTAAGTAGAAAAGCTTTTCTGAGGCGCACTTAAAGTTCTTTCACGACACTGGCTTGAAAGAACATTTGACACGATAAGAAGCAGAAGACTTAAGAAGACACATTGTATGGCATAATTGTATCCAATCGCATTTCATAATAACTCCATGAAGAAATCGAGGTCTTTCCCTCAGTGTTAGAAGCCGCGAGCCCTACATACAGTAATTGCCACCGCATTAGAGCTGCATTATGAAGTTGAATATCACTTTACCGTTTCAATTGTCAGGCGTTTATTTCCGAGCGGGTATAATTTGTATCGAGGTCGTATGACTACAGAATGAAATAATAGCAGACACGGACTTCATAAGTGGACATACGGAGACAGCTTTATTGTATTCTAGAAAATATTAAACTTTATGCTATTACGTGAATAAGCGAGGAAACCTATGCGATAAAATATAAATTACATATATTTTTGTACACAAAGGTTAACTGGAAGAGAATGCTCTCTAGCATTAAGTTCGCCTTCTCTTTTTATCAGTCACTTCACTCTTGCGACAGAGAGGTCGTGGTCGTCATGAATATCTTATGATTTCTCTTTCTCTTGGCTGTGGCACGCCTGACATATCGTCTCGTAAGTTCGCCTATGTACGATGCAATTTTTATTTTAGTGAGATAAATAGAAAAAAAACTTTACAAGTTTTTTTTTCTATTTATCTCGCTAGCTTAGGGCCCGCCTGATTTTAAGTGGTAACCACCGCCTATAATAAGGCATTTCCTCTTAGGTCACGCACGTCAGGAAAGTGCCCTACGATACACTGCCCTGAGTCCATCAACTCGAGACATACAGATGTTCAGCCTCACGTGCCAGTAATTTCGCCGGCACCACACCCTTCAAACCGAAACATAGCAATGTTGCTTCACGGAAAAAATAATGGTATTTCCCCGGACGAACCCTTCACAAAGAGCTCTACAACTACTACTTTTCTATCTATCGAAGATACCGAGCCGACATAATTAAATTGAGCAGAGCAAGATGAAGTGGTAACGAGCGCTTTGAAAGCTCGTAGAAACCCATGGCTTAGTCAGCTCCGCACATATAGACCAAGCCTTTTCTGAGGATTAGGCTGACTAAGCTGTCAGGATGGTAAGGTGCCGGGGAACTTATTCCATCTAAAATCCTGTCCCCGGCACTATAACATCCCGTAAGTAGGGCTTGAGTAATCAAGAGTTGCCCCTGACGCTATATAAATCATCTACAATAGATGCAAAGGTTATATTTCAAGATGTTTGAGGGGCGTAGCCAGAAAATCGTCCTAACATGACACTTAGCACATGTCTAGTTTTAAGGTTGTTCGATTCCGATACAAACTGAATTTACACAACTATGGGCAAACAAAGTATAAATGTACACTGAAATAGCTGTAATACAATTTTACAGTGGTCTTTATTGCCGGCCAGTTATATAAAGTTGGAGAAAACTGTAGGATAACAGAAATATTAATAAAAAACCAAAAAAGTAATTTTTTCGTCATTCTCTCTAACGGGTACTCGGCATTGAATACGTGAATGAGCTTAAAACATATGTCTCAAAATAGTCGTAAAAGTCTGTTAGTTATTTTTCTGAAGCCCCGACTGCCACGACCAACGGCTACCACTCCAACTTTATATAACTGGCCGGTAATAAGGATCACTGTAAAAGCCTATTACAGCTATTTCAGTGTACATTAATACTTTATTCGCCCATAGTTGTGTAAATTAAGTTTGTATGGAAATCGTACCCCCTTAAGTACGTAAATTAAATATAATTTTCATTACTCATACTCTGAAAGTAGGTCTGAAGTTGCCTGAGGGGCCTAATTGAAAGTAAAACTTTCAGCCCTAGGGAGAATCGCTTTCTACTGACAGCTGTCAAATTATAAAAAAAAAACCAGTTCTATTTTATTCAACCATGTTCCAACTTTCTAAAGTCTTTCTAACTGCAAGGAGGTCGTTCAACCAAATTCCAACTTTTTATTCAGCAAGTAGGTTGGAAACCCATTACAACGGTAAGAAGTTTAAAAAGTCTAATTAGAGCGCAATGTAATATTTAAATTTAAATAACATAAAGATAGTATTAAATAAATAATATAATATATCTTCTAAATTACTTGATTAGTGTATAGCTTCAACTATTTATTTAAAATAACATAGATTTAAATTATGAAAATGAAAAGAATGGCTGAATAATGCTGGCGAGCCGAAGCCGAAGGCCCGCCAGAGAAAAAGAAAAAAAAAACCGGGAAGGCGGCAATTCAATCTTCATTTTCACTAATTTTTCTTTCATGTTTTTATTTTTACTTTCCTTGTATTCGTAATGAAAAGCACAGTGTTTACCTCGGGTGAAAGTCTTTTGTGTCCCTCAAGCTCCATTGGCGCCCTCGCTGTTGTCTCGGGACTCAAAAAACGTGACTTTCAACACTCAGGTAACAATGTACGTGAGGCAGCTGCTATCAAAGTCACTGATAAAGTTTTATCATGTCCTTGAAGGAATTAATATAACTTCAATGCCAAGCTAGTCTGAAAATCGATTTAATTGAACTTGTACCGATCACAAACACGTGTGAAATAATTTCTTTGTGGAATATTATGTTTTATCATGTCATCATCATTAGCCTGAGAAGTCCAATGTTGGATATAAGCGTCTCCTATACATTTCCACAATGATTCTGACGCGCATATAATGTACAAAACGAATAAAGATAAGTAGTGGTGCACGGCGAAGGGAAGTGAAGAAACCGGCCTGTCGTTAGAACCGAAGAAGTTCGAAAACATGTGTAATGCGAAAGAAGCCTCTTTGAGACGCACTTAAAATCCTTTCACCACACTTAGTTCGAAAGAACCATTGACATGATAAGAAGAGTAGTGGTCACTGATCAATTTTCTTTAAATATTTAGAAAAAAAAAATCGGTAATATTTCCACCACCACCACGTATTAGTTAAGGCCTCTGTGTGAAAGGCCCGCAGCAATGATATTTTGATAAGTGACATCCTCTGACGCTAACCAATACAATACGATATATTCACACTCGTCCTATGCACTCGTTGCGTTCGACGGGAGTTGTTACTGCTTGTTAGCTGCGTATTTCCCACGGTCAGAAGCGGCGTTATGCTGCTGTATAAAAAAGATAATGTGCCAAATCTGTTTGGATTTGCCTCGAACTCTCTTTTTGAAGCAGACATTCTAAAGCACCTCTAGAAATCGAAACGTCTCAACTTGAAAGGATTTTGGAGTTAATATTACTTTGCATTTTATTTTGTTTTGTTTTATTTGGGAAAACTAAAAGTACAATAATAATTATAGCTAGTAAATTTAAAGTTAAGTTTGTACCATTCAATAATTCATAAAAAGCGTGTGAACAGACAGAGAATTCGATGAAAAACTACATTTAAGGTAAAAAAAATATAAATTTATAAACAAACGCATGTAGAATACCACTGCTGGACATAGGCCGCCCCCTACACATTTCCACATTTGGTGATGAAGTAACAAATTAATCATTGGCTATGCTATCCAAAAAATCTTTTTATTTATCAAAATAGCTATTCCTTATCATGCCAACTGCTCGGTTCTCGTCTAGTGACACTTCTGTGTAAACGCTTGTAAGAGTAAGCGCATTATCATTCCTGTGTGGAAGAAAGAAAACGGAAAATAAAAAAGGGTATCCTCACTTTGCGTACCTGTGTCGGCTGCCGCATCCACAGCCACTGCCCCCGGAACTGCGATATATCCGGTACCACGCACAGCATGGACTCCGCACATCGGTACATAGTCTCCGCTTCTACGTCGCCGAACCAGACTTGAAGAGACGGCGTGAAGTTGTCGCCAGCTAACTCAAGCATGGCTACGTCACCGCCGCCGTTGAGGTTCAGCGAGTGGACGAGAGGAACTGGCGTGACTGGCGACCTACGAATGGAGAATTTCGATGATGGAAAAAAGTTCAGAAAACGCAAACTACGAATGACTTTGAATGATGAAAATTATTGGAAAATGATTGCTAAGAGGTTGTAAAAATACTAACTCAAGACCATGCTTTTCAATCGATTATCGTCAAAAGAAAATTATAAAATACGCGCTGTTCCCTGCCACGCTTCGCTGTGGCACATTGTGATTGAAAAAAACAATCCTTGATGCTGATTAATACCATGCTAAAATTTCAGCTCGATCGGTGCAGGACTTTTTGAGTCTTTGAAGCGTACACAAACCAACATGACGTTTTTATTTAATTATTGATAGATAGATATTTAATACTGCCAGCGTCTTGGGGGCGCTTCTATCTGGCACTGATTTGGATCAGTTAAGCTATCTCTAGATCATTTTTCTGCAGATAGTTCAACTGTTTCTTTAGTAGTTTAGTAGTCGACGAGCCCTTCACAAAGAGATCTACTACTGCTAATTCTAAGGATGTATTTACAAAAAAATAATGTGTAGGTACATGTACGTATATTATATCAGCCATCTACTTCCCATAGCACAAGCTCTGCTTAATTTGGGGCTAGAAAGTGATGATTGTCCATAATATTTATTTATTTATTTTAAGTCTAACGTTTGCTGGAAGAAAAATGCTGTAACTCTATTTGAGAACTAGTGTCATACTTCGCGACTCCGTTCGCATGATGTTATTCTAAGCTCAAGCTCAAGCACTTGAGGTGCAAAAAATCCCTATGAGTATTCTTCCTTATGCATAAAAGTATTTTGGCCAAACTTCAAACCTCTTAGTTTCAGAAAATGTCGTGAGCCGACGCCTCTATAAATATAGATATACGTTTCACGTCGTATTACATGATTTGTTTCAACGATGTTGCGTGTTTACGGCTTTTGTAGATGTTAGACAGCAATTTGTGTGCCTTTTCGACGCAGTTATTAAACCCTCGGTTCGTGAAGAGCAAAAAATTGCAAATTCATGCGAACGAATGTAAGTGCCTTAGTTGAACAACGCGTTTTAGTTGAAGATGGATTGCTGCTCGAATTGTTTTAGCCACTTGTTTCTTTTAAGCTTTTTATGACCATAAAAAGCTACTCTTGCAAAACGATATGACTAATTAAATACCAAACATAGTACCAAAGTAACAAAGTACCTTTAAAGTTTATAAATAATATACATCATCATGTTTTATAACTAAACATATTTTAAACTAACACGAGTTTGTTTAGGCTAGTGCCGAGCTGTGATAATAGATCTAAGGTCGACCGAAAACCAATTTTACGGGGATATAAACAAATAGCAGAGTACGTGGTCACCCATCCAAACGGTAGGACAGGCATAAATGTCAATCATTATAATCTATACCAATATTATACAGAGGAAAGATTTGTATTTTTGTGTGTATGTTTGCAATGAACAAACTCAAAAACAATAGAGCCGATTTCTAAAATTCTTTCTCCATTGGAAAGCTACATTCACCCTGAGTAACACTGGCTATATTATGTGTTTAAAAAATAAATGTCCACCCGTGCGAAGCCGGGACAGGCGGCTAGTAATTTTATTTAGAACACTAGATCATTAGACCAATTTCACTGAAACTTGATATTTTCAAGAATTTACCGGGTTATTAGGACTGACTGCTTCTTATTACTTTGAGACGTTTCAAAGTGATCCTTGTGACAACTGAATAAACGATTTTGTAATTTAACTTTTTCTGGTGGCAATCGATCGAGAAGCATAATCTGAAAGTCTTATTTATGTTTACGGGCTTTTGTTTTTACGATCTATAAAAAAATTGTCTGTAGTATTTGTTGGACAATAACTCACCTTACAGGACCCATGCCTTCATAAAACTGGTACTCCGCCTTATCTGTAGATATGATCGTCCAGCAAGCACCATCATTGATCATCTCCTTATTTGGTTCTTTAGGACAGGGGGTCGCTTGGAACTGTATGATGCGCTCTTGCGATAGACAGAGGTACATTCGCTCAGTGTCTTTCATGAAGAATGCGCATTTGTGGAGCTGAGAGACAGGGTCGTCTGCTTCTAGAAGCGCCATTTGCTTATCCACCTAGGGAAGGAAGGAGGAACTTTTAGTTTTTTTTTTAATGCAACAAAGTTAGCAAATAAGCATACGGCCCACCTGCTGAAAAGCACTTATCGTAGCCTATGGACGCTTGCAACACCAGAGGCATCATTCGCGCGTTGCTGACCCTTTAAATATTTTAAAACGTCTTTTTTGAAGAACCCCATAATACTGTAGTCGCTAGGAAAAACCTCAGCAGGAATATTATTCCACAACTTTAGAGTGCGCAGAATATTGTCATTCGAATTCGAATGACAATATCAATTAAATCAAATGACTATAATTCAACACTGCTTGAACTTCAACACATCAGCGAAAGCGGCTCGTCTATAAATAATAATAATAATAAACCGGACGGTGCGCGACCATGCCGGCTCCAAGGTATGTGGATGAGGCAGTTTAGTAGTAGTAGAGCTCTGTGTGTGGCTCGTCCGGGGAAGTACTACCACCATGCTTATTTATGCCGTGAAGCAGCATTGCTGTGTTTCGGTTTGAAGGTTGTGGGTGCCCGTGAAATTACTGGTACATCTGTATGCCTCAAGTTGATAGATGGCAGTTCATTGTAGGGTACGTTCCTGATGTTCGTGACCTACGAGGCAATGCTTTGTTACAGGGAATTGTTACCACTTATGATCAAGGAAGCTATTATGCTTGTTAATGTAACAAGCAGAATAGCCAAAATTCTAAAAAAAAAATTGAATTTTGGTTTTTCGTCACCCTCACAGCTCAGTTGGGAGTACCTCTACCTCCAGAAACTACAACTTAGGACTCTTTACGACTTAGTGTAGGTTCTGTCATAAACTAATAAATGTCATTTAGTTTTATAAGCTTAATAAACTTATTTGCTTGAATTAAGAGGTGTGTCAGGATCGTAGCAAGTGTAAATCCGTGATCTCTGCCTACCCCCATGGGAATGAGGCGTGATTTTTTTTTAGTATGAATTAAGAAGGTAAATAATTATTTATCTATACCTTCTTGGCTGTTAGTGGGCTTGATTATTACCAAAAATTATCATTTGTGTGATGGAAAAAATGCTTGTATGTAGTTCTATCAATAAAAGTAAAGTAGTAAGTAAAGTAGTAGTAGTAGTAGTAAGTAAAGAATAGAGGGGTTCTATTCTTTGCTAGGATGATCCTGACCAGCAGACTAATCAAGTAACTTTTGTTGCAATGGTTTCAATCAAAATCTTATTGAAATTCTGTTAATTTTCGAACTAATATGTGATCGCAAATTGACAGTTTCAATAAGATTTTGATTGAAACCACTCCAACAAAAGTTACATGATCGGCCTGCAGACGTCAGTGCATTAAACTTAGTTTATGTCAAGTCATATCTCATTGCGAGTTTAATTAAGCCATTAATTGTTGTAAGACTTTACTTTAAATAATGCAATATAACACCCAGACAGGCGTCTGGGTGTTATATTGTAACAAACATTAGTGTTACACAAATAATTTTCCTCTGTGGGGTCCATATTCACAACCTATGGCACAGAAGGCAGAGCTAGAACCAACTAAGCCAGTCAAAGTAAGAGGCAATTCAACTAGGTACCCATCTAGATAGATTAGAATGAAGTCAATTTGTCAGTATGAAATTAAGTCAGTAAATTATTATAAGCAATCTAGTTCTTATATTTGTTTAACAACTTAATTTCTAACAAAATTACCATAACAATTATTCTTTATGCTAAGCAAATTAATAAAATTGAATAATTGAGCTCAATTACCTTTCTTATAATCAGTCTTGGAAGGGCCATGCCGGTGACAGAGCAGACAAGCTTTACAGTGGACCCGTAATGCACATATCCATCTCTCACTGCAAACTCCTCCGATTCACTCTCATTGTCATCCAATAAATGTATTGTGAACGCTCCCCACTGCGTGGATGATGCATGGAAATTGCCATTCTCTACATGTAGATACCTCGTAGAGACTGTTTGAGATCTAAGGCGGTTGAATAGGGCTACTTTTGTACCACTAGCTATACATAAATCTGCATTCTTCAGAGACTGCTTCTTCTTTGACGGTTTCGATATGACTTTTATTCTTTTACTATTAAAAATACCAATATCATGACCGTTTCCGTAGAACATCTTGACGGAGAGCATGAAGTGTTTTCTCTTGTCGGAGTCGGATATGTAGAGGGTCTTGGCCGCACAGTACTGCTTGCCGTTGTTGAGGTCGAGCTGCTGCATGTCGTGGTCGGAGTTGCCGATGCCGATGAAGGCACACAGCTGCGCCGCCTGCTCCGTCTCGCCCTCGCGCAGCATGCGCTCGCGCCGCAGCCGCCACCCGTCACCGAACAAGTAGATGCACGGCGGCGGGCAGAAGAAGCGCTTCTCGTTGCCGTACGACTTCTGCGCCACCTTCGCGTGCAGAATCACGACGATCATGTCGGCGCGGTCGCGCAGGTACCGCTCCATAGCCTCACGCGTGAGGCGGCGCTCCTCGGGGCGATAGGCACCGGCGCCAGGCCCCGCCGCGCTGGCGTAGCGCCCGAACAGCGCGCCATGCTGCGCGGGCGGCGACGCGCCGTCGCCCGCCCCCGCGCCATACTGGTGCGGCATGCTCGCCACGCTGACGTGCAGTCACCTCCGAGGGAACACCATCCTAGTATAGCACTCGCTTTTAGCTAGCCTGAACTTTCAACTATGTACCTATCTTGAACTCCGTGTTAGTCCTTTGCACATTTTACGCTGTTTTGTGATGACCGTTCGGCGTCCTCATAAAGCGCACCCCGATCACCGGTCGGACGGTGGGGTGCCCTCAGTTTATCTCCGCGATCGATAAGGTTCCCCAATAAACACGGCTACAAATTAATAGCGATGGGAACCAGAACACATTTCATCCGAAAAAACACCTGTTCGAAGTCGATATTTTCAGATCTTGGGGCCAACTCTTCTCCGTTTTCTTTTTCGACTACGCTCTTTAGATGCAGTCTGCTTCAGTAGGTTGCCTTTAATTGTTCATTTTTATTGAAAATTTTGAGCAAAATCAGAACAAAACTTGTGTTTACTTCATTTTATACGACAACGCCAGATAAACGATCTGTCAAAATTGACCATAGACACGAAGCAAGCAAGCAAAAAGCGCACGGATGGGACAACTGGCGATATTGAGAGAGATTATTTATTCGATTAATGTTTAATCGAATTTAGTAATTTATCACGAACTATTTAGAAAATTACGAATACGCGAACCGCGGAGCTGCAGTCTGCAGCAGTTGTTGTGCTCCGCGAATCATCGAGTCACCGACTGACAGCAAACAGAACAGCCGGTCGGATGTGGGGTTACGCATGGGGCGTGGGAAAATAAAGTGTGGGAAAGAGTGGGCGGCGTTTGCGGCGTAGTAAAACATTGTTATGTTGTAGTTACGAACACATATTTACGAACTCATTGCGGCGCGCCAGTAGCAAACGCGGCGCGGCAGGCACAGATATTTAGTTGTGTGAGTGATAAATATAACGAGTTCATGAAGCGAAAAGGTTGCAATGTGTGAGGAAGAGACCGACGATTGACCGGAGATCTCGTGGGAAACGACCTTTGTTATGTACCTACTACACTAATGTGTTCAATCAAAACAAAAAATCTGTTCGGGAAGAATATAGCCGCACGCGATGGGAGTCACTGGACTGTGGAGACTTATTGAGCCGGCCGGCAAACCAGTGCCGGTAGAAACTTTAGAAGATAAGGTTTTATCTGTTGGTAAGCACACTGAAATGTGAATGAAATTATATTAGGTATATGCTGTCATACCAAGAATCATTAGCTTGCTCTTTATAAAAAATAGCTGTTTATTACTATGTAAGTACATAAATAATTTGCTAAGATAAGTTATTTAAATTTAATTACATTGGCACATCCATGTCATATTTTTACAGATATTTCAATATGGTTGCATCAAGTGGTGAAAGGATATCAGGATACCAAAGGTGCTCCTTTACCCAACGCTCACCTCATTGGCCTATTTCAACGCGTTTGCAAATTATTGTACTTTAGAATAAAACCTGTGTTTGTCTTTGATGGTCAATTCCCAGCTTTGAAACGAGAAACTATTGTAAGTTTAAACTTGGAAAAATCTACACAGAATTAATCAAAATTTTACTTTTGTCAATACATTAATAAATTCTTGCAGGCCAAACGACAAGACAACAAACAAAAATATAATTCAGAATCAGAACGCATAAAAAGGGAACTTGCAATATTGTTGACAAAGAAGACTGTAATTGGTAGTTTGTTGGGGAAACAAGTATCTCCTTCAAAAAAAGTCACTAAGCCAGCACAGAATGAAGAAGACTTATTCAAGCTTCCAGCACTCCCAGAGATTCCACAACTTGAAGATGAGGAGTCAGAGTAAGCTTTATTTTAAAAAATGAGCAGCCTGAACATATTCAATTTTTTTTACGGAGGATGGGTATAGTATCTCTTGTATAAATAAAAGCTGGCTTGACTGAGTCTCACCTAGACATGCCATGACAGCGCCATCTTTAATGTTGAGTTTAGCTGCAGCTATTTACCAACAGATGGCGCTTAGCAACTTTAAATCCTGCTTATGTAGATAATATGATTATTATTTACTACTTATGGCAATGAAAACACTTTTTTATTTTTATAAAAGTAATTTGCACTTTTAAGTATCACTACAAAAATTTTAAAAAGTATTAGTTACTCACCGTCAGATGGCGCTGTTCCAGTTGCATTGGCCGTCTTTTAAAGTTCAATGTTACAGGTCTGAAGAAGATACAAGCTTCAGTAGTGGTTCAACAGTAGATTTGCATTCAGTTGATCTGGAGTCCCAGAAATTCAAAGATTTACCAACGAAAGAAAAATATGAACTTCTAGTGGAGCTCAAAGAAACGCGAAAGATGAACTCATGGGGCAAACTTCACGAACTACCGAAAAAAAGTGATAACTTTTCAGATTTTCAGGTACTAAAGCAAAATAGCTATGCTTAGTAAATCTCCTCACATCACTAACTCTACCTAGTTATTAACTGAGGGTATTCCTAGTGTAAATAACTACTGACACAATTTTTTGTTAATAATAATTATTCTCTTAATTCCTCTACATTCTCCAAAACTTTGTTCATAGCTGCAAAGATTACTGAAAAGAAGAAAGGTCCAGGAGTGTTTAGAAGAGACAGAAAAAGAAATGGGTGATGCAGGAATGACCCTTAATGATCTAGAATCCTTGCTCAATGAAGAGGGCATTGACACTAAAATAGAAACCCTTCCAACTAGACGCATTGCTTCAAACAATTCAACCAGATACTTGTTAATTAATGATGTGAAACAAGCCCTTGCAGCTGCTAAAAAGAAAAAAGAAAATCAACTAAGCCAAGCTGAAGGAACTACAAGCACTGAAGGAAACGAAACCAAGAAGGATGAACTAGAAAATGATTTAGAAAAAGCAATCAAAATGTCACTTTTATGCACAAATGATGATATCGCTGCAAGTACTTCTAAAACTGATGACTCCTGGACATCTTACATGAGTGACTCTGAGGCAGAAAACTCCAAAACTGATTCGGAAGAAGAAGATGGCTGTGAAGCTCCAGACATGACATCAGCTAAAGGCTACATTAAGCAGTATTGTGACTTTACAAATGCAGCTATAGATGAGATTGTATCCAAAGGACTGAAATCTGCTAAAAGTAGAAACAAAAAATCTAAAGTGAATGAAATCTTAGATGACATCGAATTAAAAAGATCTCAGATGGTTGAAAATTGTGATCATCTTTCTTCGAGCGATGATGATAAAAGGAATGACACAGATTCCGATGTTGTTGAAGTGAATGCGGAAGAGAAAGATTGTAAAGCTAAAACTTTAGATGTAACTGAGGAATCTATAGTTGTATTGGATAATCCAAGCGAAGAAGTAATCACGTTAGATTCAACCATTGAAAAAACTCCAAAAGCAGCAAAACAATCCTTTGAGATTGAAGTTAGTGATAATGATTTTGAAGATGGCCCTCAATTAAAACAAGCACTGGCTCTAAATACGAGTTTGCAATCAAGTGATATAAATAATGATGAATTAGATTCAAGTGATAATGATTTCGAAGATGTCCCCGAAATAGATAACAAGCCTGTTGTGGAGCTCACTTTAAATGTAAATGAAGCTCCAGTGGATGATATATTCGCCGATATCTTTACAGAGAACGAATGCAAAGACATTCAACCGAAAATTACAAGTGTAATTGCAAAAAAAAAGGCGATTTCGCACGAAATTGCACATGAAGATGATGATGAACTTCAAAGGGCAATCATGATGTCTTTGGAATGTGTAGAAAATGAACCATGTCAAGACAAAAATGAAGAAATAGTTGATAAATCAAATCATAAACTCTCGAAGAATTCAAGCAAAGACACTACCATAGATTTATCCAATAAAGAAAAAGCCAAACTTTCAAAAACACAAGAAAGTTTATATGAAATTCTTTCAGCACAGTCTTCAAAAACGAATAAAGCAGAAAAATATGATAAAGAGACATCGAAACAAACTAAGGATAAAGTCCCAATATCCAATGAACAATTGAATGATATGGTTGAGGAAATTCAAACTCAGGAACAAAGTTTGGAGCTTGAGAAAGGTCGGCTCGATCGCATTGGTAGAAACATTACTGAGACAATGACGAAAGAGGCTCAGGAGTTACTCCAAATATTCGGGATTCCGTACATAGTAGCTCCGACAGAAGCTGAAGCGCAATGTGCTTTTCTAGAAAGCGTTAATCTAACAGATGGAACCATCACAGACGATAGCGATATCTGGCTCTTTGGCGGCAGAACGGTTTACAAGAATTTCTTCAATCAAAAGAAGCACGTTTTACAGTTTTTAGGCGAGAGAATTGAAAAATCATTTAGTAAGTATCTTGAAGCTATGACTTTTTTTTTGAAAGTCCGGTATAGCGTTCGATAATTATTCTAGTTCTACCCTCATTCTAACCTCGACATCGTTATAACCTAAACAACACAGGGGAAAAGTTCCTCTTATCATAAGAACTGATCTAACTAATTTTACAGATTTAAGTAGAGAGCAACTAGTTCTTTTAGCTCTGCTCGTAGGCAGTGACTACACAACCGGAATCGATGGCGTGGGTCCAGTCACAGCTTTAGAAATCCTCGCCTCATTCCCATTCAACAAGCGGAAACTCACAGATGCGACTGAACAGACTCGCTACATGGAAATGATAACGGGACTCCAGCAGTTCAAACAATGGGTCCGAAGCGGGAAAAGGACAGACAATACGACTCTGAAAAAAAAGTTGAGAAACATTAGCTTAAATGATGATTTTCCTAGCGTTCGCGTAAGTATTTTAATTTAATGTAAATATTATATTTTAGTTGTCGAGCGAAACTATTTTTTTTATGAAGTTACGCCGGAGAAAAGATGGATGAACTATGTGAAAGATGACATGAATAAATAAAAGCAGCCAAGTGCGAGTCGGACTCGCCCATGAAGGGTTCCGTAGCATCAAGTAACAATAAAGGTTCTTGTAGTTCGTCGAAATGTAAATTGCGGTTTACGATTTATGACGTCTAGAAAAAAAACTACTAGCTAGATCTCGTTCAAACCAAATATCGTTGAAAGTTTGCATAGTAATGAACAACATATATATTTTTTAGTTTTATCATTTTCTTATTTTAGAAGTTAGAGGGGGGGGACCAACTTTTTTCCACTTTGGAAGTGTCTCTCGCGCAAACTATTCAGTTTAGAATAAAACGATATTAGAAACCTCAACATCATTTTTGAAGACCTATTCATAAATACCCCACACGTATGGGTTCGATGAAAAATTTTTTTTTTGGGTTTCAGTTTCAAGTATGGGGGAGGGGACCCCCAAAATTTTTTTTTTCTATTTTTGTGTAAAAAACTTAATGCGGTTCACAGAATACATCTACTCACCAAGTTTCATCAGTCTAGCTCTTACGGTTTCGGAGTAAAATGGCTGTGACACGGACGGACAGACAGACAGACAGACAGACATGACGAATCTATAAGGGTTCCGTTTTTGCCATTTGGCTACGGAACCCTAAAAAGGAGTTAATACAGGGAATTAAAGATATAAAGTGGGCCAGGACGATGATTGCAATTTGCAACAGTAAAAAAGCTAAATTATTAAAAGTTGATAAATTGTTTTAGGTCGTGCAAGCATATTTAGAGCCTAACATAGAAAAGAGCGAAGACAAATTCACGTGGGGCGAACTAGACATCGCAGTTTTAAGAGAATACACAAAGACAAAATTCGGTTGGTCTCAACACAAATTAGATGAAATAATCATGCCAGTATTGAAGAGAGTGGTGGAGCGAAAAAGCCAGAAGAGTATCAAAGACTATTTCAAAACTAAGTTAGGTTTCGAAACGTTGGAAGATCAAATGAGTAAAAGGGTTAAGGCAGCAGTGCAAAGAATAGGACCTGAGTTACCTATTGTAGATGGAGAAATTGTGGTGAGCAAAACAAAACCAGCAGTTAAAAGAAAAGTTACCAAAGGCAAGGAATCTGCTATTCCAGGACCATCTAAATCAAAAAGGAACAAAACCGATGATAGCGTACTTAAAAATCTTAGCGTAAAAGTTGTTACAGAAGAGAAGGATGGAAAATCAGAGATAGATATAAAAATACACAAGACTGATAGATTCCAAGAAATAATTCCACAAAGGGAGAAAGATAAACAAAGTCTGCTACAAAACAAAATGAAGGCCATAGAACTATTTAGAAAAACTAATATTGATAAGAAGAAAAAACTTACGAAACGAAAGGCTATTATACCTAAAGATAAAGCGGAACTTTCTGAGAGCAGCGATAGCAACTGAAATACTACAGAAACAAGTTTTGTACAGACCTACATAATAAATGGTTAATTTTTCAATATATGCATAAGTTTAGGGCTTGCGCTGTCATATGCATCATGCTGCGGTGGCGATCAGTGTAACGCTGTCATATTTGACAGCGTTACGTAAATGGAAAAATCTGCCCCTAATTAAATATTATATTTATTTTACAGCATATTTCGGCGATGGTAAAATCAAGTTCTTAATTTAAAATAACTTATTCATTATGTAAAAATAAAATACCATTGTAAAATAGTCAATTTATTGTTTACATTTTGTTTTAAACTAAATGATAGTTTTACAAATAGATAAAATCTAGAATAAACAAAAAAGTGCACACAGTAGAATATAAATCGATAATACCTACTCACTAGAATACACTGAAAATAATTTTACATCATTATTTATTAATATTTGATTTGAAAATTAAAGAGAGAGCCCCTTATTCATAATGCCTGACACTTTTTAGCGGCTCGCTTAAAATCTTGTCGCTGTCACTTTCATGTCAATAGAGATTGCAACAACGTAGTGGCAGCTAAATGACTGTTCTAGGACCATCTTGAATATGAGGCCTTGCGTACGTCTAAGCGTCGCTCGCAAGGCTTTAGTTCGTAAAAACAAGGGCTTGCAACTACCGAATGGGAAGAAACTTCGAATGAATAAAAATGCAAACGGCACTAAAACCGATTTCCAACTTTTGTAACATTACTAACATTTAGATATCTGACACCAAATGACATTTAAGTACTATTGCTAACATGCATTAACTCTGAACTTTAAATTAACATGTATTCTCTTACTTTTTTAGTACACAATTACACTTGCTTATATGTAAACAAGTATTTACTTACTGCAGTACACAATTATACTTGCCTAACAGTGCAGCATGATTTAAATAAATCGATTAGTTCTTTTACAAAGACTTATTTACAATACAACAACTATAGATAAAAAATATAATATAAAAAGCGACAGACATACATGAATGCACATCGCACAATGACCAATTTCGTCGCGTTAGCTTAATTTACATTCCGGAAATAAGATAACTGACCAAATCAATTCATATTATCACAGAATAAATCCGTAATCAGACCCACTCGCGCATTCAAGCGATTTTGATTTCAAACATGACGCAATAATGCTTATTATCGTTTGCCAGGATTCTTATCGAGGCAGCCCGCCATTGGAAACCAAATTCAGAGCAACAGCCCGTTCATTGAACTCCTTTCGGAAATTATACTAAGAGTGAATCCAGCCTTACCGTAGTGACAAGGGTTCTTTTCCAACATGCCCTTGCCCGTTGATCTCTCTAAAGCTAAATTCTATCTCAGAATCTTAGACTTGGGCCCTTTTCAAGGATGACTAATCGCCCAATCAAATTTTGCTGGCAAAATTTGAGTTAAACAACTGTCAAAGATTCAACTGTCAGAGATGTCACAATATGAAGTGGGATAAGGACAATAAAGTGATGATGATGAACTATCAAAGATTAGTCATCCGTGGAAAAGGACCTTATAGTCTTTATCTCATAGGTCAATTTTTACGTACTTTCAAACTGTAAACGACGCATGCAAATATATTTATAATCAGACACGAAAATACGGAGTTGAATAAAAAAAATAAAAATTACGTTTAGAGAATAAAGCAGTAACTTCACAATTTGAAAAAAGACCTCCAACGGCTATACCCTACGAGAAATCAGCACGAATGTTCAAAAGCGACTTAGTTTTTTAAACAATAAAAATTACGTTATTTTAAATTACAGCGCAGACAAACTCCAACCGTCCAATCGGGCGCAAACGAATAACGCTCACTAACGAATACGCTCTTATTACAGTAACAATGTAATATTTACAGTGTGACTTAGAAATGTCATCACCTAGCCAGCGCTGTCAAATTACCCTGACCGTTGGTAAAACCAGCGCCAATAAACGAATCTAAAATGGCAGCGCTAATTTTAACCTCTTACTCGCACATTCCTTAGTCTTCTTGTCGTGTCACTATTTATTTTGAGCCAGTGTGGTGAAAGGATTTGAAGGTGCACCTTAAAGATCCTCTTTTCACCATGAGGGTCGAACAGTGGTCTAGATGTTTTGGCCAAAAACTCAAATACCAGATCATCACAAATTCTGAAACCTATACCAATCGGCGTTACACCAGCCCAGGCTCTAAATCGGCCACATGGTTAAGAGGATAATCCTCAAAAAGAGGCTCTTTTTGTGAACTTGACACGCGTTTTCTAACTTTTTAGGTTCTACGATATACTGGATATTTATGATGTTTGGCATAGTGGACATCAACATACAGTAAGAGGAGCTTATCCCCAAAAATAGCGCTTTTTACTGGCGCGGGTTAAAAGGACGTTTCTACGTTACTTATTCCAGTAAAACTAATCAATTCATACGGCAAAATCCCTAATCTACCTTAACAACGCTATAGATCTTCCTCACGAACCAGAAGCAGGCCATAAAACCAATAGTTCCCGACAGCAGGAAAAATAGGAACACCATTATAATAGTGTAGCCGAAGTACAGGAAAGTTGAAGCTGCGTCTTCAATATTTAGCTTCGTCACAAAGTAATGGCAGCAGTAAATGAAGAGGTAGCCAGCGGTAGATCCGGAACTAAGGAACGCTCGCCACCACCAATGGTAGTCTTCGGCGCAGAGATGGAAGTAGCAGAGAAGGATGGTAGTCTCCGAGCATGTGATCACCAGGATTACGAACACGAGGAAGAGGAAACCGAACATGTAGTACATCTGAAAAAAGGTTTCATTATCACTTTCATTTTAATAATAAATGTTTTCACAATGTCTCAAAAGTTTAGAGTCTAATTGCGGACACAGGAGTCATAAACAAGATACAATGTCCTAAAAGTTAAGAGCCGAGCGGGATTTGAACCCGCGACCTTCCCCTTGGTACAGGGCTGCGCTGACCGCTGCGTCATCGGATCCTAATCACGCTCGACGAATAACTCTTAGAGACTGTTCGGAACTAACGCGACCGTGGCTCCATCTAGAGGTCTTTGTGATTTCCATAAGAGGTAAACACTATAAAATCTATAAAATAAATGTTTTTTTCGGAAAAGAGCCGAAATAGAGGTTTTTCCTCACGTCATGTGTCAATCACGCGCAACCATTACCAATTTGGATGAAATTCAAAATGAATATAGGTAGTTAAATAAGCCAGTTTTTATCACGAAAAATTTACAGAAACGGGGTACAAAGCTAGCACGCGGTAGAAGCCATATCCATAGCCAGACAAGAGTACAAACATTATATTCGTACACAAAAAATGTTTGTTCACGCTATAGAACAGACCGAGCGTGTTCTACTCATTGTTTCTATCTCTGTCTAAAGGATACAAAATGTGTGAGACAGTCGACGCCGACGTCGCAAACGCTCTGCAACTGTGAAATTGGATAAATTCCGGTTTAAATTGGTTCTCACCTGACTGGACCAGAGCGAGTTGAGGATAAAGAACAGTTGTATGAAGATGCATCCGAAAGGCAGCACGCCGCCCATTACAATGCCAGGCACGGGCTGCGTGTATAGAGACTGCTCGGGGATCTGACGCGGGATCTGGTTGGTGCGCACCGGGTGGTCCAGGATCTGGGAACGATAATTCATATTAGAAATAAAAGGACAGGAACTGCTAAACGGACTTCTCAGACACGGTAGACTGATTCTATAACTTCTGTTAAAAAAAAAACATTATTTGGAAATAATATAGATGAAGATGAGAAGACAAAAAAGTCTAATAGCGTAACGTAAGGCTTTTCCCACCTATTCATAGATTTCGGAATATTTGGCAAGATACCGGATAGCGAGTAGTGACCGAGCATCTGTCGCATCAGTAATTTAAATGGGAATACATTATACGAAATAAATGGTAATGAATGTTATGTTTTTTCGGTATGATTCTGTTAATATTGTGATGTCTTTCTTAAAATTTGTTAAAAACACACAAAAATACAAATAGTTTCACTTTATAATATAAGTATGATAAAAATAAACGCACCCTCTTCCTAAAACCGAAGTAAGCGCCGATGAAGGTCAGTGGTACGGAGACGCCGAACCAGAGAGCCAGCAGAGCCACGAGGGTCGAGAACGGAATGGCGGCCGAGGATCCCTTGCCCCAGAGAACCAGATTCATCACGAAGAATAGAGAGAACACCACACTGGAACAACGAAATGGCTACATAAATTTTATAATGCCACAAGCAGCGAAGCCCGGCGTTTCACGGGAATTTGATTATTCTAGATCATTCCAGAACATTCTAGAAAGTTTGAGATGATTCTATTCAGCCGATTTAATGTTTGTTACTGCAAATCTCCGTCATTTATGAACCGATTTAGGAAATTATTTTATATCATAAAGGTAATACATACTACCAGATTGGTCCATTGAAATTTCATCAATATCGGTTTAATATTTTGGCCATGAAGTCGGTTTCTCAAGGTTTTTAAACTTATATTATGTCAATATTATTTTCATAATGGTTCCTAAGTTCATTGTATTTCCCATGGTTCAACTCCAATACAGTCCCAGCTAGAAAACACTTTGTATATCAGTTGTAAGATCTTACCCCGGGCACACCATAGAAGTGAGTAGGATATTGCTCTTCCAGCGGCGTCCTCCGAAGCTTTTGTATATCCTTGCGCTGACATAGCCAGCAGCCGCCCCTAGCAACACCCAGGCTACCAACGCGCATGTCATTAGGGCGCCGCGATTTGCGGGAGATAGGAAGCCGAGACAGGCGAATGCTAGTGTTACTAGGGTCATTCCGAATACCTGGAATAAGAGATGATACCATAATACCCTATAGAATAATGGTCAACACTTTCATTGACGTCAATAAGATCTGTACGTCCGCACTTGGTGAGCGGACTGGTTTTTGCAAGGAGACCGCTGGTGGGCCCTTTTCGCGTGACGCTTGACACATGTTTTCGAACTTTTTGTAGATTCTACGACATTCCGGTTTCCTCACGATGTCTTCCTTCACCGTTTGAGAGTGACATAGTGCACATACATTTTCGGACAGAAAAACTCATTGGTGCACGTCTGGATTTGAACCCACGACCTCAAGACCTTCTCTACTTTAAACTTGTCAAAATGAAAGACTGAAATATTTGAACAATTTTTGAATGAGAAACATTTTTAACAATTTACAGTATTTTTAACTTACCTGGGCTCCGGACCCCAGGAATACAGCCAAGAGCATACCACGTCGCGGTGGGCGGAATACATCGCCGTGCACAAGCTTCCAGCCAAATTCCTCCTGAAAACACTAGGATTTTATACGCTTCGAATTGCTATAACTTCGATCAAGTAGAGTTTTTAGTAGTAGTTTTTTTAGTAGTATTTAGAATGTTTTTTTGTACACACAGTGACTTTTCTACGCCCCACAAGTACGGCAGCGTAGGTATAAACTCCAGTATGGATTTTTGGCCTACACAGTACCCAAATCAACCTCAGATCGAGGATAACCTATCTAAATCGTTTGACTTATCAAACTTAAAACATTCTAGATATTGCTTCGAAAAATAACCAAGTTTTGATACCCATTCCTTTTTCATCTTTGCATAGATTAAGGCCTACAAACAAACGTAGAAAAAATTGCACGTTTGAACGAAGCTTTTTGAAAAATCACCGTGTGCTAAGGCTTGGATACAGTGACGACTGTGCATAGCTACAGCTCAAATCGGCTTAGCCGTTTCGGTGTGTGTTATACCACAAAACATCCATACATCGTCATAGCACAAACTTGCGTGTTTATATTAAATGGTAGAAGTATTTACACGCATAAGATAACTAAAAAATATTAGAGTGGGACAAACATATTCAATTTTTCAGAGCTAGGCCAAATGCTACATCCGTCTCGCTCTTATCGTGCAAAAAGCTTTTATGAGACAAAATAAGAATAGCGTACATCAAAAAATGAGGGTATCTTGCCGCCACTGACCTGAAAAAGACGAAGAGTTTGGTTCTAAAGGCACGAAAGGAGGATTAATAATAAAAAAGGTAAACATTGACTTCATGAGATTTAGCTCCAAAGGCGTGTCCATAGAAGATTAATTTTATACATAATAATTGAAATAACTTAGTAGTTAATCCATTTTGACCAATGACAAACCAGGTCAGCTGCGCGGAACGAAAATGCGTTCTAGGAACTTGTCTCGTCAGAGGACTTGAGTTTAAATTTACATTTACCTGAGCATCTTCACCGCATTCCATCTGATTGTATCTCGCTATATCCTTGTGCAGAGTCCTCAGGAGTATCATTGCCACCATTCCACTCAGGAACAGCACAATCACTAGCGAATTCAGAATCGAGAACCATTGTATGTTGGTCTGCGGCATTGATTCCAGGATGTAATCCCATCGTGATGACCATTTGATAGTGTTGTTCTTTATGAACGTCACGCGGTAGGAGTAAGTCACACTGAATGTCTTGTCGGACTCCAAATTGACGGGGATCTCGAGAGGTGAGCTACGAGCATAGCAGTTCAAGTTATCTGGGCTAGGATGCTTGATGCTGGCTGGTTTGATCTGTAGATTAGAAAAAAGAAAAATAGAAATAAGCAGTGCGAGAAAGATCAGCCTTTAGTACTCCGTTCAGTACTTAATTAATCTTCATTATAAATTGTTGGGAAATCGTTAAGCTCTTTTTAAATTTCAGACGCTTTTTCGTACAAAATTCATTTTAGCGGATAAAAGTTAAAAATCATCAGTTTCTCACCTAGGAATGAGGATAGAATACTGATTTGAGTTTATTTCGAATTGTGAATATCGTCATTTTGGTATTATTATTATGTTTGAATAGGTATTATTATTATGTTTGAATTATGTTCAAATTAAACAGTTAAAACATACTATGTAGTAGGAAGTATAGTCAGATTGTGATAGCGGAGCTAAAATTCAAATGGGTAATGTGATACTTTCCTCATTCTAAAAACCTATTAACAGCGTGTAAAGTATGCCACAACTTCATAAAAAACTGATACACCGTATTTCTAGTAAACAAAATAATGGCTGCTGGCATAAGATGGCCGCACAAAATGGCGATTTTTTCAAAACTCAACCTCTATTTATTTATTTTATTATGGGTATGAAATGAAAGGGTTTCTAAACTAGTAGAATAATGTACAGGTCTGAAATACAATTTTTGCAAATTATGCAAATATTTTGCCAAACTTTTATATGAAAAGTTAAACCGTGAACCCACCGTCTTTACTCTCGCCCAGCTGAGCTCAAAAAAATGTACCAAACCTAAGTTGCCTAGGTTTTATAATTTTAATAACAGTGGAAACCTACTTGTTTTGGATACATGTACAGACTACAGATAACGTTGTCATATAAATGCTAAGATGCTGATTCTTGGCAGAAAATCAAATCATTACATTCTATTATTGGTCCAGTTAGATGTTTTTGTAGTAATAAAAATGAATTCTGACTAAAAATTTTATGAACTATTTAAGCTTCCTGTTTGAATATAGAGGTGTACTTGAAACAGGAATGTCTGATACTTTTTTTTTATGTAATTAATTTTTTGTTATATTTTATCTGAGGAATGGCTGACACTCGACTCTCGCCAGGTTAAAGTTCAAATGAATAGTCATGCCATGCGGGATATTATCTGTTAAGGTGTTTTTTTTTGTTTTATTTGTATCTATGATCAGTCATCTCTAAATACCTTCTTGAATATGCTAGACATCTTGGAGAATTTCTCCAGTGATCATTTCCTCTTATTTTTGGAATCATGTGTCTAGTTATATGACATGTTGGCAATTAACTTTTTACCACACTGTTTTGTAGCAACTAGTTACAGGAAATAAGAAGATTAGTTAGTTTATAAAAACTTACCTTTGCTGATATGATCCTGCCTCCATTGTCTCCAAAGCCAACCCCCCATTCTTCCTCCCCTCCACTGTGGTAGGTGATCTCAATATCCACGTGGTTGAACAGATAGTACGAGCCTACCTGGCCTGGTGACACTGTGACAATTGGTGTGCATGTGTCCTAGAATAAAAAAAAAGACTGACGCAATCTATACTAAAGCTGGAGAGTTTGATTGTTCGTTTGTTTGGTTGAACGCGCTAATCTCGGAAACTGCTGGTCTGAATTGAAAATTTATTTTTGTGTTGGATAGTCCATTTATCGAGAAAGGCTATAGGCTATATAACATCACACTATGACTAATAGGAACAGTATCAATAGATAGATGTTGCAAAAATCGATATCTATCTTTTTCTAACACATAGGCACTTTTCTATGTCTATCCTTTTCTATCACGTAAGGACTTTTCTTTAAATTCTCAATAGAATGCTAAACATTCTTGAATTTCCCGGCGTTGCCGGGACTCGCGGCTAGTGATAGATATGACTACATTATACATATGGTTTTTTAATTCTTATCATTTAATTGAATTAGACTTGAATACTGTTGAAATAGTTTTAATTTTATCTTTCATTAACTGGCATTTATTATCTGGGACAGTGAATCATAATTTTGACATACATCAATAGATTCAATGTTAATGGTCCTAGAATTTAAAAAAGTTTTATTGGCATGGGAATTAACAACTCAATGACAAGAAATCCTGGGCCACTCAAGCCTCTTCAAGCCTGTGAAGACCCCGGCTCCTGCGCTTCTGGGAGGAGTTAGGCTGACTACAGTTATAGCCAGCACATCCTGATGCAAAATGGACCACCTTCCAGTCTAATTGCGGACAACAGAAGTTCCAATACAAGATACAAGTTTGGTATGGAAATAAACAAGGCATGAAACTTACCATGTCTCGTCTAACTTGACAACCCATCGGGAAACCAGTACTGCAGTACATCTTGCCACCCTCATTGACCAGGTAGCACCAAGTCACCGGCATATTGTCCAGGATCCAATGATGCTGGTAATAAAGTGCCATTCCCATCTTCAGTAGGTTCAACTTTTTAATAGAGTCTGTATCAGATCCTTTGTATGTCTTGGTGCATACAGCTTTACAGTCAATGTTCTCCAAAAAGTTGAGCTTGTAAGGACTTGGACGTATTCTCTCCCCGAATACCACTTGACCAAGATTTTCGACAGGAGACTGGCCCTCATTTGATGTACAGAAGTCAAAGTGGTGATATTCAAACGGAATAACAGACTCTTCTGTGTTCAATCGATTGACATACAGTGGGATCACATTCTGCAAAGTGATTAAGGAATTTAATGGAATAAAATTAAATAAAATTCAATTTTAATTTATTTGAATTTAATTTTTTTATTTATTTTTTATGTCTATGACATAATTTTAACTACATACTTACCTGTAAGTACATATTAAAGTGATAACAACTGTAGGTAAGCGTGATATTTTAGTTATGTATCTTGTCAGATACAAAAGGAATCTCGAAGCAACTTGGGTACATTTTGAGGCCTATACTTATGTACTTATTTAGTTTATTTACAACAAGCGGGTGGTAGGTGCATTGTATGTAGGGCCTTGGCTAAGGCCTATTAAACTGGCGCCGAATAAGGAACTTGTAACATTTACTTACTTTACATGACTTCCCTGTGTCTTCGCCGGCTTTGCAATAGTTGACTGGGGCTAAGCCCGGCAAATAAAACGCCCTAATAGGCGTTATAAACAGCAATGCGCAAACCAAATACGATGTACACGACATGGTGTTGTGTTTATTACTGCACTTCCGCTGACGTTTTGGTACGAGAACTATACGAAATCGTATGATTAGAAGGATGAAAAACACATATTCGGGAAATCTTAGAAGATCTGGTCGACTGAGGGAAGTATAATTAGAATTTCCTTTTTTCGATGATTCGATCGCCTGTCACACTCCACGAAAACGTCACCACCATTGATTGGAAGGTATTGCCAAATAACAAAATCTGTCAGCTTTGACACTTTTTAACCTGAGAATGCTTCAAGCGCCTTGGGTTTGTCACGCGGAATTGCCGAGATTTCACAAATGTAAATGCCATTAAACTCCTTTATACCTCTCTTATACGATCGAAAATAGAGAACGGCTCGTGCGTCTGGAATCCGCACGAGACGTCATATACACTAATGATAGAAAAAGTTCAAAAACGCTTCTTGCGTTATATGTACAAAAAAAGGTTTGGCTATCACCCGTTCATGTACCCGACAAAATATTTGCAAGGCACGCTAGGGTACAACTCCCTAGAAACACGTAGGATCTGTGAACAAATTATGACTATCTGCCGCATCCTACATGGGGTTCTTGACTGCCCGGAGCTCTTGTATGAAGCAAGTAGGCTCAGCGTGCCCGAGCAAAGGGCCAGGTTCCGCCTTGGGCGTGTCCAGCTGTTCGCACCAAGTCCAGCGCGTACATCCGCGCAGCAAGAGTCACCACTTTTCCGCGCGCAATTTCATTTAAACGCACTCATACATGTGAATCCCGACGCTGACGCTTTCGCGGATAATTTAAGGCAGTTAAGTATAATTGCTTTGAAGTACTGTGAGGGGGATATTCAGGCTCATCTATAATATTGTTGTTTTCAGTAGGGTAAAATAAAGGCACCAACCTGACATGTACCTGACTGTCTTGTAGTGTGTTTATTATGTAATAATACCTAATGTTGGTGTAGTTTGTCTTGTAATGTGTATATTGAGTAAGTAATAGTATAATAGTATTATTGTTAGTGTAGTAGCAGAGTGAAATATTGATTTTTTAAAATTTGTGATAGTGTTATCGTTTTGGCTAGCTGTTAAGATAACATCTGTAGTAAGTAAATAAATAAATAAATAAATAAATAAATAAATAAACCCGTTGTCAAACTAAGGTTAGACGGGGTAGTATGGTCTTAAAACATTAGCCTGCTTCGTAAAACCAAGGATGTTTTATTCCCTTTTTATTCCCCAAACTTAAATTGTCTAAGCCCCAAACTAAGGAGAGCTTGTACTATGGGAGCCAGATAGCTGATAATAATAGAAGTTATATATCGTGATGTTAGATGAGGAATAAAACAGTTAGAACGATACAATACAAAAAAACTTAGGCCAGTTGTTGTGAATGTTTGTTAAGTACTCTTCCACGTAAAAACTACTGAATGGATTTTAATGAAACTTTACAATATGTAACGGGAACGGGGTGGGCGTTACGGGAATGGGTTGACCAAAGCCGCGGGCGGCCGCTAGTAATAGTATAATATTGTCTAGAAATGAAAAACTTTTTACTTAGGTAATAAAATTTAATCATTATAGAATAATCATTTCTAATAGGAATCTGAAACACGCGTAGGCTGAAATCGCTCTTACTGCACCGGCAGCTGATGCCTTCGAAGCAAGTTTTTTTCTACATTGACCAGGCTACCGGTGTCGTCTTCCAGAGAGATGCCGCGGGCGAAAGCTGAGATCAAACCGAGGGATGCAGCTGGCTTGTCGGCGGGAACCATGTGCCCAGCTCCCCGTATCATCACTTCAGTGAGGTTTCCGGCCACTTTGTAATACCTAAGGAATACAAATATTTATAGTAGGTATATATAGTACTACTCGTGTTCCTAATGTGACATACTATTTTTCAATTCTGTGACTAGCGCCATCTGTCATCAGAATTAGACATCATTGGTTGGACAGTTTGGTTTACCTAAGAGAAGTGGTTTAGCGCCATCTATTGTTGAGTAGCTGTACTAACAAGCCCTGACAAAAGAGATAACCATAAATTTTGATTTCTATGGACAAAACGTCACTTTTACTAAGGAGCTTGGCAAGGAGTTTCATAACTAATCTATAACTTTTACTGACCCAGCTAAATCCTTATCGTGGTACCACGGCTGCCTCTGGGCCATTTTGAAATCTGAAGAACCAGAGAAGTCCAGTGTGTTGTAGGTGTTGACGGAAGGATGGTACGCCACTATGATGTCCAAATGACCACTAGAAAAATAAAATTAATACATTTTAAAGCAAATAGCCTTATTAGGATCAAATAGTCCACATATTTGAATACGAGGTGTAGGTAGGTAGGTGCTATATGCTCTAACGGTTATTAAAATCTAAGTAAACAACCACGAAAGCTTTGGAAAAGTTACCATGATGACTCGAAGAGGCCCAAGGTAGCCCTCCAAGAGGTTAAGGGGAGTTTACCGTGTCTACTGCGAATTACAACTATGAGTCTGGTTTTTTTTTGGGGAACGAAACAACTTTCCGCCAGATATAACAGACTTCTGCTATGTATAAAGCTTTAATTAACCAATCATCCCTCTTTAGGTAAGTATGATAAAGCTGAGTAGTTTGGTGTTGGTTTCTTTTGGCGCAGGTACAGACTAAAGCTGGCTACTCACTTGTATAGCATCACACGGTAGTTCTCCAGCAGTTCCTCCAGCCACATCTTAGCACTACCCATGAAGTCAGGCACCAGCTTTCTATAAACAACCCCTATAGATGTGAAGTTGGTGTTCCCAACATGAAGCGCTCGTCTCACGTCATCTCGCTGGATGTAGCTCATGTAGGCCCCTTCCAAACTGATGTCGTCTTGGAGGTAGTTGTAGAGATTGGAGAGCTTGGACTTTGTGAGGAATAACTGGAGTAGGTAGTTGTAATACTGGAACAGACAAAAATGAAGTGGTAAAGATACCAATGCAGCCCTTATATTCGGTCGTTTTAGGCCCTTATACAGAAACAGTCTCAGTCATCAGTCTGAGTCAAGTCTCAAGCATAGATTTTTGACATTTTTTAATGGAGAACAGTCAAACAGCTACCTCAGTGCTTGTGGCTCGACTCAGACTCAAGCACTGTTTCTGAATACTTACTTAGTGGAGGAAATTAATATCTCGTCATCGTCAAGAACCAACAATCAAGAGTCCACAGATGGACATAGGCTTTTTACCTATATATAATGAGGGTTTGCTGTATGAATTGACCTGAATTGATGACCGCGACGATGCTGATGATACCATCTCAAACATGATTTCGGCCTTTAGTAAATCCGCTACGAACAAAAGTTAGGGATGGTGAATATGTCAAGGTTTGTATACAGAGTGGATACGACAGATGGGCATTAAATTACACTACCTACACTATACGTGTTAAGTATTAAATCGATACGGTATAAAAATAAAAAGCTACAAAAATGAGATTTTTTTTATTTCAAACAAACTAAATAGCTTACCGATCCGAGTAAAACGCAAACACCCTTGATAGTAAAACGGCAACGTCGCGCGCTTGCCGGAGCGCGACATGCCCAGGCAGGCGGCGCGGCGGCCGGGGCGATGACCTGGCGCGACGCGAGTGGAGGCCTGAGCCGCCTTTGAATTGGGTAGGTACGATCACAACACAACAAACACTAAATTTATAAGTAGTACTTTTGTATAGTGCGGGCGTTTCTAGAGCAACTGCGGCTGTCACCAAACCTCTCTGTATGTTCGTAGAGCCAAAGATGCGTTCCCACGGCATTCGCCGTAAATAAAAATCATGTCAGTGTATTCTGACGCCGTGTAAGTTACACGAGGCATTGTTGAACACACAAAACCAAATTTTAATAACGTGTCTTCATCACATCACAATAAAAAACAGTCAATCACAATAAAAACACTAACACTAAATAATAATAATCCCAAGTTACGTATCCTGTCACAATAGAGAAAAGAAATACTGTCCTAAACTTATTTAGTGTCCTATCACAAATTGCCTGTCTTCTTTTTCGATTCGTAAAAATAAAAACGTAAGCTTCCGTGTTCCGGTAGGTAGGCACATCCGTTCCGAACGGTCAGCGGTCGCGAACTGAAGTTGAAAGTAGTTAGGTAGCAATAAGAAAGAACGCACTGACCTATGTCTATTTCTTTTACCCGCGGGATTTTTGCTATGTCATTGTCTCTCTCTATGTCACTCTCGTAGTGAAAATGCGAGTCTGTGTGTGTATTACTTGCGTCGGAGTGGCAAAAACGTTTCGTAGGTAGGTATAAGGGTATAGGTAATCATCTGCTATGAAAAATACATCGTGTTCAAAATGTGAAAAAACTTGAAAAATTATTTGCGGCTACAGAGCTTGAAAATGGTGCCTAGTATATGCAGTTTATTTTTTGTCTCATCAGTCGTATCCACCCTGTATACTGCCATTTGGTTGAGGTGGAGAAACCTTGCAAGGGCAATGTTCTGTAACCTAAAACAGTGGTCCAAACGACTGCTTAGCGTTAGGTTTTTTTTCACATATTATACTAACAGCATAAGCCTTCAGCATCTCCCCTTCCTTGATGAACTGAACGACCGCCGTCTCGAGATGGTTCATGACATCAGCGACGCCGTCATCCACCAGCCCCACTTCACGCACGAAGTGGCTGTAGCGCTGCAGCGAACGCGGGTCTATGAACCCGTTGCCGATGGCTAGACCCTGGGGATAAAAGTAACATTGAAGGAAACTTCTACTTTGGCTACCAGTCAGCAGTATGCGATCGCTGAATGCGCATTGAGTTTTAACTACTTGTCCAAAATTTTCGAAAATTGACCATGCATTCAGCGATTACCCGAAGGAGCACACCGCTTCATCGCAGATCGCTGTGCTATCGCCTTGTGTGGCCGGGCCTTTACAGTAGGTCGATTTTCACGCCTGTTTTTAAAACCAGTTGTCAGTTTGCAGGTTTATAAGTCTGTGTGTGTGCTACTATACCAGCTAATTTTGAACTTGGAACACATCTTGCTGGCATTGTGTACGCCTGCATCGATACCAGCTAATTTTGAATTTGGAACACATCTTGCTGGCATTGTGTACGCCTGCATCGATTTTGATTAGTTCGATCAAAAATCATGCCGGTCGCCCCCCAGGGCCCCCAGAGATAATCAACCGGGTGAGAATGGCGCGACTAATTAATGACGTCCGCGAAAAACGAACTTCCAATGTTGTGAACGAGTCGTTTGACCACCACCAGTATCTCAAGGATCCAGGTGAATGAACGAAATTATACCTGTAGATTGATTGGCTCATCCTCTTGCTTATGCCAAAGGATCTGGACTCCCAAGGAAGGTATGTGCTTGCCCGCGTAGGACTCCCCAGCGATCGTCAATGGAGCCTTCCGCAACTCCGGAAATATTGTCAGGAATTGCTGCAGAGCCGTGTAGAGATTTTCTCCAATCTGTAAATAAATATAGCTTACCTGTTTATTAGTACAACCTGGCGTAGGCAGTAGGCACCTGACGTCAGCACCAAAAGTTGATTAAAAGAAATGATTAAAAAAAACTGTTTATTGAATTAATCAGATTTTTTGATAAAATTCTTTTACTAAATGTTTTTAGTTTTGAACCATTCTATAAGCATCTATTGATAGAGGTATCCTATACGTTAGTTATCGAACCCTATTGAAAACTTGACTTACGCCCGTAAAATCTAAAATCATGGGTAAGGTACTTGGCACTACGAGATTTGAGGGATTTGAGGGGACATTTGGATCAAAGTCATGTGGCTGTTTCTTTGAAAGATAGTTTTTTTTTATACAACTAGCCGATGGAACAAGCATATGGCCCACCTGATGTTAAGTGGTAACCATACCATAACCTATAACAAAGCTTTGCCTCACGCACGTCAGGAAAGTGCCCTACGATAAGATAATTGATAACGCCTCACCGTAGTCTGATTGGTAGCGTAGCCGCGGTCATCGTCAGTGAAGCTGAACCCGGTACCCACAGGGTTGTCAATGAACAGCAACGAGTGGTTCTTGCCCCAAGAGTGTTTTATTTCTGTAAATAAATACGAGGTTTAGCACAACTAATGAACGGCACAGTATCGATTTTATGCATTGCATACTCAAGAAAACTCTGACTGAATCGAGACTCAGAATAGATTTAAGACTGAGTGATGAACATAATGGCAATATAGCATATGAAGCAATGGCACAATGGCACTCCACAGTGAACGTTCGCTGTGAGGTGTTTGCACCAACCTACCCAACGCAATTGTTAAGCAGAGGTAACCACTACACCAAATGGCTGATTGTGTTTGTTCTGTCACTAAACCAAATTTAAAAGAAGTATATGTATATCATGGGAGTGGAGTAAGTATATGGGAGGCCTATGTCCAGGAGTAGAGTTCTTAAGGGAATTGATGCAGTTGGTAATGTAAAAGTAAGGGAATGCTTATGTTTACTAGGCTCGGTTTCGTGGAACTGGCACCTAGACTCACCTAGCTTTAAGACGTTTCAAAGTAATCCTTGTGATACTATCGAATAAATACATGATTGACTTTGACTTTGAAGTGCTTTACCTTCCAAGTTATTATCCTCAGTTACAATAAAGGGTCCTATCTCGGTGAAGAGGCCGTAGAGTGAAGACGCACCCGGCCCTCCCTGCAGCCAGATGATCCAGGGAGTGTCTTCCACCGACTTGCCTGACACCGGGAAGTACCAGAACCAGAGGTTGGCGTTGTACTCCTTGTTCACCTGGATTAGATAGATCGAAGGTTTATTATATAGGTTAGGTTATTGTACACAAGGATACATCATAGTACGGTTGCAGCCAATAAATATTGCACATCGTCTTTTCTGCTTTCGTAGAGTGCTATCTCTTTCTGACGCACACTACGCTCTATGAAGCCGAAATTAGCCGATGTGCAATATTTGTTGTATACCTACTAGGCGTAACTAAATAAAGTACAATGCCTTGCAACAATTGCCGTTTTGGCTGCGAAAACCAGCCAAAACGGACGGGTGGCGGTGCACGAAGCGCGAAGTCTAGAGTAAACGGGTATTTGCATCCAATGTAGTCATTTTTTTGTCCAAATTTTCAAAAGAAAATTTAGAAATTTTTGCGAATTTTCAAAAGTCGTTTTTTAGTGAGCGCCTTCACCAATATTCTGATTTAGGCTGTATAGTGTCTGCTTGAGCCTTGCGAATATCTAGATCGCCAGCGATGGCGATCAGTGTATCGCTGACAAAGTATACGGCAGTAAGTATGGATGTATGCTCTATGATGAAACTGATCGCCTTCGCCATATCAGATCGCCTAGATATTCTTTAGTCGTTAAATTCTATTTGGGTCTATGAGAAACATATCTCTACCATAAAAATACCTTTATGTAACTATTTGAGTCTATTGACTTCTTAATTAGCACGGTAGCTAGCTATTTATTATACATTTAAAATACCTGCCAGTTCAGTAACATTAAAAAAAAACAGTAAGTAACAAAAATCATAAAGTAGATTAAAATCGATTCGGCTGGCGCCTTCGATGACGCATTTTAATAAGGAGCAGAGGAATTTGTTAAAGATTTTTGTATAAGTACACGGGTGCCGATAGTCAGTTAGGTTGCCATAGATCCAATATATCTAAAGCAAGAGTGCACTCTTTTTCAGAGATTCCTCCTTTTTTCGTGACTTCTAAAAACAAGGTAGCAACCAAGGAGTTTCTCCACTAACCGTCAAATATCCAGCGTAACTATCCATTCCTGGCAGCATGTAAGCGGGATCAACCAATGCCGCTTCCCTGGCCTCCTTCAGTTTCTTCTCTTCAATGTAAGGAGTGAGCAGGAGAGGAGATCCAGCGTCAAAGGCGGCTCTCCCACTGACAACTGGGTAAGTCCATTCCATGAAGGTCAGGATGGGCTCCGGAGCCTCGCCGGGGGGTAGGTCCGGGAGAGGCAGGGAGGGTCGCTCCCCGGTTAGTGCGTGGCTTACACATCTGTCGGATATGCTTTTCATTACGAAATCGCATGATTTTAGGTAAAGGATAAGTCCTTTCCACGGGAAAACGTCCACGGGGGTTCCAAATCAATATAAATCCCGATTTTTTTTAATCCATTATCCATACTTACTTGTTTATTGCTCCGGCGGTGATTCAGTCTTGGAAATTAAGGATCACTAAGTATTCAACTTGGACTCCAAAGGAGAGGAAATACTTTTTTATAATCTTGATTGGAAATCCCAAGAAAACTCTCGATTGCAAAACTCTGATATTTGACTAATATACTCACGCTAATAGCACAATGGTCCTTAACAAAGCCATAATGTCCCCCGATTTCCTTATGTCCTGGTTTCCCTATGTCCTGGTGTCCTGATGTCTTGCTCGTTCGGTCCACCACTGTCGACTGGCCCTCGTCCTAGCGGGACGATCCTTGTATCTATACACCGGCGTGCACTTGCGCCTTGGACTTGGATTTATCTCGATGCGTTGTACAGGATGATCTCAAGAGGTAGAGATTTTGTTGAGGCCTATTATTTTTATTAAATAAAAAACAAACGCTATAAAAGAATTCATTTCTTCGTGCTTAAATGTATAGCTTGTGTTAGTGTTTTAGTTGAGCATTTTTTTTATGAAACATGCTGACTATGTTTTTAGTTATTGGTTGTTTGCTATCTTATTTATTAAATTAAAGAGTATATACAATATACTTAATAATAAATTATAGTTCACTATAAAAAGTAAGTAAATAGGCCTTTACCTCTATATATTTAATTTGTATTAAAACAGTTCACAATAAATTGTTTTAAATACTATTTTAGATAATTTGTATATTATTAGTTCATTATAAATACCAAAGCTACTGTAGGCACTATCTACGGAACGGCAATTCAAGTACCCGTACTTATACTGATTTAATTATTTAAAGAATTCAAATGTATTTGAACGACTAACGATAAAACCGTTCTAAAACCGCCTTTACATAGGTATTCTACATTATTTAATGTCATATCAATACCTAGGATTCTACAAAATTGTAGGAGCCATTCTGTGGGTATAAACAATAATAAACATTTCCACCAAGTTGGCCAAGGATTAATTTTACTACTAAGTAGTAGGTAACCTTTTGTAACATAGATCAAAATTACTTGTAGGTATCTAAACTTTGTGTAACACAGTTTTTGTCGATCGCGATTTTTCATAAATACCTACTATCAGTGGTTAAAATATTCAAAAAATTTGAAATGAGTGAGCGAGGGATTCGTTTGGCGTTTTACTGTTGTCAGCCCTTTCATTGGCCGTAATTACGAGGTAGGTTTTTGAAGTGACAACGTCCTAAAATTCGATGGAGCCGGCTGCACGCACGAAAAAACATGACGTCATGTGGCGTTACCTCGCTCTGAGGCGTTCCATTTGAGGCTTGAAGTGCAAGCGAGAGCGCGGAACGAGCGACAAAGAGGCACAATCGGCCTCCGCGTTCGGCAGCGTTCGACATCTGTCTCTCTCCTACTTGAGTGAGCGATGCGTCCGCGTGGACAGCTGCATGACGTTGTCACGTTCCTCTATCGTCAGTAAACCGACTTTACAGACAACCGATATTTTTTGCATGGACGGTGAGCTGTCAGGTTATTAAAATGGGCTCCTGACCTCATTAAAAACTTTCCGAACAACCTGTGTATCGGCGAACAGGTCTAGGGTACCAATGACCTGATTAACATAAAATAGCTCCCACGGCATACGGCCTGTTCGCGATAGATTCTTGCACGCTCCCTGGTGGGATTTGCTCTATATTTAGGATCTTCGTAGTAAAACAACTTCGATGTGATACATTTCCTACGTGGACGGGTTTGCTAATCATTTTTATTACGAGATCTGATATACCTAATCTCATCACACAATATGGTTCCAAATGATATGGTTCCAAATGTTCCGAATTTAATGAATTGAATTGAATATTCCCTTAGCACGATTGCCTAGTCTAAATTATATGCAAGTATGTTCTTACTTTAATAATGTTTTTGCTACCAAAACCGAACTAATCAAAATTTTAAGCACCCAACCACACACTTTAATTTTTTAATCAAATTCTTAAAAAAAAATATCACTATTATGCTTCAACGTACTAATTAGTCTCATGACTTTATCTACACTGACGGTGAGACTATTATAAAAACATTACTTGTAGTCAAATCTCCATAAAACACCATCCCGGTTTAGGGCACCCTATAGTTTACGCAGGACCTAACCGTCATAAAAAAGCAAAATATGTGTTCAAAAATATATGCGTGATCATCTTTCTTTTTTTTGTACGTGAATGTTCGCATGTATATGTGCCAAAAGTGCCTTCAGATTATACTTCTTCGCAGCCGATTTTCCCACGGTCGCATCTATGTATACTTACTTACATAACAACGTATCGTAATGGGGGTTTGGAAGCGGTAGGTAGGTATATTTGTGATCTAATTAATTTTGCTCGCGATCTGAATGTAATGGAGTGTGGGAACACTCGAAGATTGATGGCTTTAGGGGATCCTTTATGTCCAACGTGCCTTTGTTCGATAAAATTTTATATTACCTACTTAAGTAGGCTGCAGTGGCCATGCAACTGAACAATATCGTTCATCATTCATATAGGTATATCATTCATCAATAAAGTTTGGTTTCAACTGTGGCTAAAATCTATGAATAAAATACTGCACTACGTAATAATTAATTATTTATACTTTTTAAATTGAAATATGTATTAAACTTTATTAACACAAAGAAACTTACAATGAATACAAATATTTACAATATGTACAAAATACACAAGAAACAGTTGAGAGAGACTATCTGCAGACCGTTACAAACGATCTGGAGATAACTCAACAGACGCTGACGCATCCGTAAGACGCTGGCGGCATTGCCACGCTGAATAGCAATGCTAATACTCTCCGCCAGATGCCCTTGGGTCACGCGTCGCGTCAAACAGTCACCTAGACAAAATTTTGGAGACCCGCAAGGCCTCGGTTCCTCACGAACCCAGAGTCTCAACCCCAAGAGAAGCAAATAAGGCTCTGTCGTCGACCTGCATATTTGCGCCTCTTGAGATGCGGCGGCCACAACCGAAGTAGGTATATATTTACTTACAGTTGGAAAAATAGCTCGTGTCGTTATCTCAAAATTTATAGGTGTTACAGCATTATTCACACTTCACGTCAAATTACAATAACTAAATTAACAATAGCACGTAGATTCTCGCGATATGAAACACAATCCAAAACACAGCAGTCATGAAGAACAGTTTAGTAGTGCTAGTAGTTACTTTTATGTAAGTTTTATAATACATAATTATTAATGTACCTGTGCTATGTATATATGAGCTATGCTGGGAGTTTCACTACGTGATAGAATCAGAAATGAAGATATCCGTAGAAGAACCAAGGTCACCGACATAGCTCATAGAATTATCAAGCTGAAATGGCAATGGGCAGGTCATATAGCTCGAAGAATCGACAACCGTCGGGGAATAAAGGTTCTCGAATGGCAACCACGAACTGGAAGACAAACGTAGGGCGCCCACCCACCATTGTTAAGATCTTGGGAAGTCGGTGGATGGAAAGGGCTCAGAATCGTTCTTCTAGGGGAGGCTTTGTCCAGCAGTAGACTTCTTCGGGCTGACGATTATGATGATTAATGTACCTATTATATAAAACTACAGATTTATAATAAAATTCGTAGGTTTTATACAGGGTTATTCATTATTAGCTGCAAATACTCAGGAATTAGGTTCAACAAATAAAATAAAAAATATTTATGAAATGATTTTTTTTAAGTTTTGTTATGAAAATCCCGAGAAAATTGATAAAGGAATCATTGGCGCCTGACCTATTTTGACCTTTGATCCGCGCCCGCGCGCCGTGAACGACACTCTGCGTTCAGTCAGCGCCTGTATGGGTCATCGTCCTGTTCTCCATGGCAATCATTATGCAATAGCCGTAAAGAAATTAATAAAAATAAAATTTTGATACAAAAACTTGAAAAAAATTTTGATCAAATTTAAAAAAAATAATTTCATAAATATTTTTTATTCTATTTGTTGAACCTAATTCCTGAGTATTTGCAGCTAATAATGAATAACCCTGTATTTATCTTGGATTTTTTTCGTTAAAAAGTTGGAAAGTGTTAGAGAAAAGATGGTACGTAATTTTCAATTTTAGTTTTGGACCACACTACTCCACCCAACATGTTTCAAGCGACTGCTGCGGAGGGAGTCTTTTTCTCTCAGCATACATCAAAGAAGGACGGCTAGCACTTGCGAGGAAACTGTCTCAGGTCGACCCTACGGCCTTCATGGGTCTCAAAAGTCACTCAGGTTTTATAACTGTGAATGAGGAATACAATTCGAACCATTTCTTTTGGTTCTTCCCTGTTGAGAAGTTAGAGGTGACCCCGTGGATTATCTGGCTTGGTGGCGGTCCTGGAATCACGGCGCTCAAAGGCCTGTTTGAAGTTATGGGGCCTTTGAGGATCGAGGATGATCAAGGTTAATAAATAAATATCGGTTTGTAGGTACCTACTTTTAGGAAGTTGGTGTTAGAGGTTCCAAGCAATATTCTTTACAGGTCAGTTATTTAGTGAATGAGGCTTTTAATCTCTAAAATTGTATGTGTATGTCATCTTCTCTGGAGGAAGATGTGTGTTCCTGTTAGAGGGATAGGACCTTATGTGACCTGCCTCGCATAGCGTGTCGGATGCCGAGAACAAATTCAAAACGCCAAATCACTTCTTAACTGCTTTATATTTAAATAGCGAAATATTTCTTGATACAGTATATTATACAATGTCAATGAATTAGATTGATTATGAGCGATTAATTAATTTAATTAGACAGCACAACACAATACATGGGAGATTCGTGAACGGGCGAATCGAGAAGAGAACGAACATAATGGGTCCACAGATAACATGCAATGCATAGACTATATACGAGTACAGACTCAATATCTAACACTCCTCCTTATGCATTACATGAGTTAACGAGTAACTAATTACTTTACATTGGCTCTACATGCTCTGACTATACATTGAAAAACAACTCTACATTCTTATTTAGTAGGACTCTATAACATTTAGAAAAAGGGACTCTACCTAAGAATAAATCCTACTCTACAATTACTAAGCTTATAAGGTTACTAAATTGAAACAATAGACCTTAGCTCTAGATTACTGACAAAATTACCATGCTTTTGACCACATAGTGGTTTGGTTAACACATCAGCAACCATTTGATCTGTAGGCAGGTATTTAACATTAATTTGTTTTTCCTGTATTAAGTCTTTTACATAATGGTACCGCAAATCTATGTGCTTAGTTCGTTTATGGGAGTATTCTTTAACAAGCAAAAGCTTTTGAGCACTTTGGTTGTCGTTAAACACAGTTACATCAAAGTTTTTGTCAACAATTTCTGACAAGAAATTTCTAACAAAAGAGATGTCCTTGCATACATCACTAATAGCAAGATACTCTGCCTCTGTGCTAGATAAAGCCGTACAACGTTGCTTTCTAGCCTCCCAATTGATGACATTTTCACCAATTTTCACAACAAATCCAGTATATGATTTGCGGTCTGACAAATCATTGGCCCAATCTGCATCAGCATACGCAACAATATTATAATCATTGCTTTTGACAAAATGAAGACCATAAGTTATGGTTCCTGCAAGATAGCGTAATACTCGCTTAGCAGCGTGCCAATGACTCATATCAAAACATGTACTGTATTGACTTAATTGACTACATGCATATGAGATATCTGGACGTGTACAGACACATAGGTACATAAGTGATCCTAACAATTGCCTATACTGATAAACATTATCATCTAAACAATCTTTGTCTGACTTATCCAGCTTGCAGTTTACTGGTAGCGGGGTGGATACAGGTTTACATTCAGTCATATTGTACTTACACAATAATCGCCTTATGTAATCAGATTGATCAAGAATAGTTACACCTTTGCCAATTGAAACATTCATGCCTAAACAATTTTTCAATATTCCTAAGTGACGAATTTCAAAATGTTCTTTTAATAGTAACAGAATATTATCTATACACCCATTATGAAAAACATAAATATCGTCAACATACAAGGCTAATATTATATATTCATTCTTGGTCTTTTTACAATATACACAAGGTTCACATTTACTCTGCATGAACCCATTTTTGGATAAAACATCATGAATTTTAATATTCCACATGCGACTTGCTTGTTTTAGCCCGTAAATGCTCTTTTTCAGTAAACAAACTTTATTATTATTAGCATCGTCAGATTTAAAACCAGCCGGCTGCTCCATATGGATTACTTCATCTAACTCACCATTTAAAAAAGCTGTGGTGACATCTATGTGATCCATATTCAGATCCAACTGATTTGAAATGCTGAATAATATTCTAAGAGTCGAATGTCTAACAACAGGCGAAAAAGTATCGGCATAATCAATGCCTTGTTTCTGACTATAACCACAGGCAACTAGTCTAGCTTTATATTTAATAAATTGACCCATGGCATCAAACTTTTTCTTAAAGACCCATTTATTTTTGACTACATTTAAACCCTCAGGTCGCTCTACCAACTCCCATACATTATTTTTGATCATGGAGTTGTACTCACCCTTCATAGCTTCATACCATTCATCCTTTTCAGGTGAATTTATAGCATCACAAAGCGTTTGTGGTTCATCTAATGAACTTGCAGCTGCTAATAACGATGACAAATCATAGTCCCTTAATTTCATGGGTACAATACCTCGAGTACTACGCACAGGACGAGAGTTAGACGCGTCAGACCTATCCAACGTGATCGGCTCTCCTCCTCGAGATGAAGAGGCCGGCAGAGGAGACACAGCACCACAAGGGACATCATCTTCATCACCGTCAACATCCTCAGAAACATCTTCAGTAGTGCGGTACAGGTCAGACAGTGGTGAACCCGTTGGTGGTGTATTACCCACATCTGAAATTGAGAGATTCCCATTTGAAATATCTATGGACTTCACAGTATTACTATTATTAAAATTAATATCACAGTCTACATTGTCATCATTAGCAATCATCAAATTTTCATTATTATTATTATTATTTAAATTTTCAATAGAACCATTCTGATTATTATCATTATTAATAAAATTTATCTGGTCATGAAAAATAAAATGCTCTTTGCCCCGTTCATTCATGGTCTCCTTTCCAATAAACTTATCCTCAAGGAAGGTAACAGTCCTAGAATAGACAGCCTTCCGAGGATCAAGTGGATCGATAAATCGGTACCCCTTGCATGTTTCACTATAGCCTACAAAAATAAGCTTTTGTGCCTTGGCATCAAGCTTACGTCTTCGTTGAGAAGGTATAAAAGAATAAGCAACACATCCAAAAACGCGCAGATGACTGAGGTCAATATTTGACCCTGTCCACTCACATTCAGGTATTCTATCAGATAACGCAGACGTGGGGGACCTATTTTTTAAGTAAATAGCCGTCATCACAGCTTCACCCCAAAAGCGATTACCCAGACACGATTCCTGCAGCATGGCTCTGGCTTTTTCAAAAACCGTACGATTGACGCGCTCTGATACGCCATTTTGCTGAGGGCAATAAGGTACAGATACCTCGTGAATAATGCCTTCCTTTTTCAAGAAGTGGGTTAAATTGTTATTACAATATTCAGTACCATTATCAGTACGTAAGATTTTAATTTGCAAACCAGTCTGTTTTTCTACCGTATTTTTAAAGGTAACAAAATGGGAACTAACCTCCGACTTATTCTTCATGAGGAAGCCAAACGTCTTCCTCGTTTTATCATCGGTGAAAGTCAACAAGTAGCGCGCTCCACCCCAGCTGCTCACTTGCATCGGGCCACAGACATCAGAGTGGATCAGTTCCAGTGGATTAGCAGCACGCCTCGTAGCTGCCCGGGGAAACGACGACTCATGCATCTTCCCCGTCAGACACGAGACACAGCTGCTTGGCACGCCGTCTTCATGCTGAAAAACGACACCAACACACTGATTCCCACCACCAAGTACAGACATACCTTTCTGACTAAGATGACCGAGACGCTTGTGCCATACACTCATAGGTACGCACGACGCAGCATTGGCACTCTCTGTTCCCTGCATAGATCGAAGGGAAGGAGAATTACCTACTCCGGAGGCGGGCCGACCTTGCACTTTAAATTTAAATAGCCCATTACTTTTCCTAGCGGTTAAAACCTGGTTGCCTGTGATTTTACAATCACTGTAAATCTTACAAACATTATCATGAAAGGTAACAACATAACCTTTAGCAGTCATTGCACTTACTGACATTAAATTATTAGAGAGTGAGGGAACAAACAAAACATTTTCCAAACTAACATTAGACTTAAGAAGAACCTTACCAAGACTTTCACTCATTAAATGCTCTCCATTAGCAACAGAAATAGTGCACTTCTTCTGTTTAGCGTTCTGAACAAGCCTAGAGTCCACACACATATGAGCCGTAGCACCGCTGTCCACGATGAACTCATCAGAACTACAGGCTGAGTAGGCTGAAGCGAACAATGAGTGTTCTTCTTCTTTTTCTCCTTTCTCGTCCCGTTTCTTCTTGAAGCACCGCTTGGCAATGTGACCACTCTTCTTACAGTACGAGCAGGTAATCTTATCCGGTTTCTTCTTGTTGGCTAGGTGAGCCGAACCGTCTATGTTGTTATTGTTACGACGATGATCCTCTTGTAGCAGTCGAGTGCGTACCACTTCACTGGTAAGATTATTTGTCAAACTCGCAGTTTCCAAACTTGACACGAGCACATCAAATTGTTCTGGTAGGCCTGAAAGTAAAATCTCCGCTATCTCACCGTCTTCTATGACTTTTCCTATGTCAGATAGTTGTGCGACAAGGCTCATGACGCCCTCAATGTAATCTGACATGTTAGGGTATTTATTGTACTCGGTCTTATGAAGCTGTCTGAGGAGCAATACTTTTCTATAAAGCCCTTTGTCCTCGAATGTATCAGACAATTTCTTCCAGGCTTCTTTTGAAGTTTTGGCGTCACGGACAAACTGATAGAGGTTAGGCTGTATGGATAAACAGATACGCGCCAACGCACGACCATCGCGCGCAGCATCACTGTCAGTGCCATCAACACACTTCCATACACCATCCAGCGTAAGTAACATACGTATAGAAAACTTCCAGTTCAGATAGTTTGATATCCCTTGCAATTTCTCAATATTGTTGTAGGTTATGTTGTTGGAACTTGTGCTGCCATCCAATAAATCGCTCCGACGATTTTCGTTAGCCAGCGACATCCTGGAGCTCAAAGTAAAACACCCTTTCTGGGTTTATATTCCAATGAACCCGCAAACTGGGACCATAATCTGTTAGAGGGATAGGACCTTATGTGACCTGCCTCGCATAGCGTGTCGGATGCCGAGAACAAATTCAAAACGCCAAATCACTTCTTAACTGCTTTATATTTAAATAGCGAAATATTTCTTGATACAGTATATTATACAATGTCAATGAATTAGATTGATTATGAGCGATTAATTAATTTAATTAGACAGCACAACACAATACATGGGAGATTCGTGAACGGGCGAATCGAGAAGAGAACGAACATAATGGGTCCACAGATAACATGCAATGCATAGACTATATACGAGTACAGACTCAATATCTAACAGTTCCAAATTCTTGCTAAAAAAACTTGCAAACTGACAACTGATTTGAAAACAGGCCTGAAGACCTTTAGGTCTACCACAAGCTCTGTCTGGCTCTGGTTTTAAGTCTGTGTGAGTGCTCATCAGTGTATTAGGTGTACTGCGTGTGTGATGTTTCGACGTAGGATTTATTTCAACACGCACACATACTCAAAACCTGGCCAGAGACAGAGCCAGACAGAGCTTGTGCTAGGCCTACAGGCCTGCTATTAAGATGTCTCATTTGGTCCCGTGATTAAGGAATATTAGAGGTACGTTGGTATTACCAGATGATCTCACAATGATATTGCAACAAACCCACCCATTTTCACAATTTTCTAGTGAGATTACGAAACATCACATGGGCCAGTAACTACTCTCTTCTGTTCCTGGACGTGCCGGTAGGGGCTGGGTTCAGCTTCACTGACTCTGAAGATGGATATAATGATAATGAAGATGATGTAAGTTTTCTAATATATTTAAGGCTTGGTCGAGTGGATCTGGTACCTAGATTTGCTTAGCTTCAAAGGTTTAAAAATGATCCTGATGTTTCAATAGGACATGCTTTTTTAGGAATTAAGAGTTCGTTTGAAATCATGTCAATGCTCTGCTGAAATCTAGGTTTCCACTATTCTAGATTGGCGCAAGCATGTTGATATTTCTTCAAGAGTTTCTCCAATTATTCCCAGAGCTTCAGAAAGCGCCGCTTTTCATTACCGGCCAGTCATACGCGGGGAAATACGTTCCAGCTCTAGCTATACAGATACATCGACAAATGCACAAGAACTCCATAAACTTACGGGTAATTACGGTCATAACAAAGTTATCAATGGCCTTTCATTAAAAAACAACTTTGATTGTGTTTCTTCACATTGTGGAGCCCTGAGACAGCGAGGAGGCGTCGCGGTAGACGCAGGCGATGGCGGGATGAGCTGGACGCCCTTGAGAGGGACTGGCAACTGATGGCACAAAATCGTGGAGAGTAGCGGGATCAGGGGAAGGCTTTTACCCAACAATGGGATGTCTCAGAGTAATAGTAATAGTAGGTAATTGATTGAATTTGAAAGAAACAAGCTGTTAGTTAATTTTTGGGATTTGTCCCAAAAATCACAGTAATATTCGTCCTAAGAATCGAATCCGCGAAATTCAGATTTGCAGAATGAGTACCAGCTTAGATGGTCAGTTATGATTCCAGGGTATAGCGATGGGCAACGCATTGACAGATCCCCGCAACATGATGAAGTACAGTCGTCTCTGCTCAGTGCTTGGAATCCTGGATGATGAGGAGATCGAGATACTGAGGGACATTGAGGAATCTGCTGTGAGGCTTACTGATGCGGGCAGGATGGTCGATGCCGCGAATGTAAATAACTATTTGTACATTTATTCCACTAGCCTTAAGCCCTGCGTAAATCGAAACGTTCTGCGGTGGCAATCAGTAAAACGCTGTCAAATATGACAGCAATATTATAACCAAAAATCTGCTTTGAATTGAGCAGGTGTATAGTAGGTACAGCAGGGCTACCACGAGCTCCATATGGTTATGGCTATGGCTGTCAAATTGTGTATAGATAGGCTGACCCACACATTATTTTTCTTCTTGGGTTTGAATGTGTTGACACTGTTGACACAATTTTGACAGCCATAACCATAACCATATGAAGCTCATGGTAAGCCAGCAGGTAGCTATGTTTTAATTACAGAAATTCAACGAAACAATAGAGTACATAAAAAAGCAAAGTGGTGTGAACGTCTACAACTTCCTCAAAGACCAACCTTCTAATCAAGCTCCGGCATTCGAGAGCTACGTGAATAAACAAGAGACAAGGGAGCTCATTCACGCGGGGAACGTCACCTTCAATTATGACAATCAAAAGGTGTACACAAAGATGCTTCCCGACATCATGAATAGTACGAAGCCGTTTATTCAGGAGTTGCTGGAACATTACGGGGTTATGAGCTACAGGTGAGTGTAAAACTAAAGGATTTTTACTAAGGATTATTTCTTTCTATTTTCGAATAAAAACTGCGTTCCGAATAAAGATGGCGGTTCGCAAGGAGGCTGAGACCAGAAATTGAAGACGAGACGAGACGGGAGAAGAAAGTAGTTACTGGCCCATGTGATGTTTCGTTATCTCACTAGAAAATGGCGAAAATGGGTGAGCAAAGTGAGCATAACAAGTTAAGGCTTGTTGAAATATCAAAGTGAGATTATCTGATAATGCCAACCCACCTTAATCAGGAGAGTGTATTGGTCTCTTCTACAGTACGGTCTCGGTGGTACGCGTGAACTGACAAGTACAGGGCGTCATGGCCCGAACACACCTAGTTCGCTGGCGGTAGCGATCAGTGAAACGCTGTCAAATATCGCTGTCAGATTTGAGATTTGACAGCGAATATTTGACAGCGTTTCACTGATCGCTACCGCCAGCGAACTAGGTGTGCGCAGGCCTTCAATTCCAGCAACACGGTTCGATTGAGTGATCGTCGCGTCGAGAGATAGCTGAATCCGCGTTCCATTTTCAAATTTTTCAAACAAAAATTGACCACTCACATCGATTTACGCGATCGCTTGAGTGATTTGTGTTTTCAGAATCGACACCCTGGTCTCGGTCTCCAGTCTCGGTATCCGCGCGAACCACCATCTTTAGTCAGAACGGAACGCAGTTTATATTCGAAAATAGAGAGAAAGAGCTTCACAGTCATTGTCACCATATTGTTCCAGTGGTGAGTTGGACATCATTGTGGCGTACAGCTTATCTCGAAACGCGTTCAAGAAGCTGCAGTGGTCACGTCGTTCTGAGTACGTGAATGCAACTAAGGAGAAAATCCTACACAAAGACGGGAATATCGTGGCGTAAGTGTACTTACAGTATGGTTTTTTTGTATGCGCAAAATAAAAAAATATCCATACCTATCCCCCTTCCCAATGTTCAAAACGTAGGGCGCCTATCCACCAGATGCACCAACGATTTTGTTAAAATCGCGGGAAGTCTGTGGATGGAAAAGGCTCAGAATCGTTCGTCCTGGAGGGGAAGCCTGAGATGCCCGGCAGTGGACTTCTTCAGGCTGATGATGTTGATCCCATCTCCTTCTCTATATTAACTCCTCGAGATTTTAGACACCTGTTGCGATCTTTCTGCCGATGGCTTCGGTTACCTAGAAGCTACTTTCCTGAATAAAAAATAGCCTATTCCGGGTACAATATATCTGTTTCATTCAAATCGGTCCAGCCAATTACGGTGTCATCTCGCCCTTAAGCCTTGCGAACATCTAAGCATTCTGCTCTGTTGATTTTTGTTTTTGCGTGTTGTTTTGTTCTGTTCACTGATCGCCATCGCCATTGCGCTAGATGTGCGCTAGAAGGCTTTGTGGCGGCTAGGTACTTAGCCACAGAAATCAGGCTGACGCGTAGGATTTCGATGTCGCGTCGCCAGATTTCTGTGGCTAAATACCTAGCCGCCACAGCTTCAAACATCCAATATATCCAAACATAAACTTCTTTTCGTGTTTAGAATGTTTTTTAAGATTTATTGTTTATTCCTTCCAGTTATCGTAAAAGTGGAGGAAACTTTGTGGACGTGCTGATCCGCAACGCTGGCCACAGCGCGCCGGCCGACCAGCCTGAAGCAGCTAAGCTTATTATTGACCAATTTATAGACGCCTTCAGATAAAATCATATCATATCTTCAAAGAACTGATTGAACGTCAAAAGTTAAAGATGAGTAAATAAAAAATTCAAATTCAAAATTCAATTTATTTGTTCATATAATATGTACAATATGCTTCGTATTTGAATGTCTTATAGCTACTAATACACTGAATAAAAATATACAAAACAAACATATACCTAACTTTCAGAACAAATCTGCATGAGTCAGACTTATCTCTAAGATGTGTAAATTAATGTAAGGACCCGGTAATGGACAAAGGCACCATCTTGAACACACGATTCTACTCTTCTTCTAGAATCTAGAAGGTTCTTAAAAAGCTGATGGTAAGAATCATCACAGGCCATTGCGACCTTAACTACCTCCTGAAGACTGGAGCGACAGACATCGACCTATGTCGCGGCTGCCTACAGGAAAAGGAAACTGTGGAACATGTAGTACTGCACTGCTCCGTAACAGAAGAAGCGAGGTCGAAGACAGGGCTGAGGGCACTCATTGAGTCTTATCCCTCCACATTCACATTTGTGTCACCATCCGGTGAGGCCGATCTTATCTGATGACCAAAAACAAGCCCACTAGCGGTCAGCTCATGTTCAAAACCCCTTCCGTGATCGAAGTCTCTTCTACATTATTATAACTAAATAATTGCACCCTGTGTCTCCATCTCAGACTGTAAACAACCCCGGCTAAGATACCCAGCAGCAGTATAGCATTGATAAAAATACTGATTATCATAACCACTTTTGTGCTAGACGATCCTGGCTCAGTAGCTTCTGAATGTATTAGAGTTTCATCTGGGACTTTGTACTCAGGCGTGTTATTGACCCCGACTATGTAGTTGGGTGGGTACGGCATGTCGAGGCCACGGATGAAGAAGTCAACCAGCTTGAGGAGTTGATCCGGCTTGTCGATGGGCACCAGGTGACCAGCGCCTCGGACCAAGACCTCAGTGAGACCGCCGCCACTCTTCACGTAGCTGAAAATTTTGAGAGGATTATATAAAAAAACTAGCGGCCTGTCGCGGCTTCGCATGGGTGGACATTTATTTTTTAAACACATAAAAATATAGCCTTTGTTACTCAGGGTGAATGTAGCTTTCCAATGGTGAAAGAATTTTTGAAATCGACACTGCAGTTTTTGAGTTTATTCATTACAAACATATAGTATAGAAATCTTCTTCCTGCCCTTATCCCACTTTATGTGGGGTCGGCACAACATGTCTTCCTCCTCCATTCCCCTCTCTCAGCCGTCATCTTTGCATTCACTCTTCTCTTATCCATGTCATCTTTCACACAGTTCATCCATGTTTTCTTAGGCCTACCTCTGCTCACATATCCATCCACATCCATACTATCTAATCCATACTATTCACTCTACAAAATTCAAATGTTATGAGTTGCCAAACTTTGTTACGAGTGATTAGGTACCACTTTTAACACAAACAACGTTTGCTTGTTCAAACACAAAATATCATACTATGTTATAAACTACTCTGGTAGTTTTTTCACTAAATTTACTGAGATTTTTGAAGGAGTATGAAAGCTGATGGGTGTTGAGTGGTAACCATCACCTATAACGAAGCATTGCCTCGTAGGTCACGCACGTCTGGAACGTTCCCTACGATGCGCTGCCCTGCGTCCATGAACTTGAGTCTTACTCCTCTTACTCTTAGCCTCACTTGCAAGTAATTTCACCGGTACCCGCACCCTTCAAACCGAAACACAACAATGCTGCTTCACGGCAGAAATAGGCATGGTGGTAGTACTTCCCCGGACGAACCCTTCACAAAGAGCACTACTACTAATAGCCGCTGGCTTACCCAGCGACAGAGTCGTTGAACCACCATGGAGTGCGTGGTGCGTTTAGGAAGAAGTCCCGTTGGGTCCAGTGCCATTTCTTCCTCCTGTCCTGAGCGTTGGGCACGCATGGTGCTGTCAGGTCAAGCTGCCCACTGGAATACAAAGTAACCGAATTAAAATTGTTGTCACAGATTCTTTCGAATCGTGGTGAAACGATTTTAAGTGCGCCTCAAAGTTGCTCTTTTCGTGCACTTGACAAATATTTTCGAACTGTCTAAATTTTGTTTCTTTTACTTTTGTTTCTAAATAAAGTTTGTTTGTTTGTGTCTCACCATGTTTTCCTTTACCGTTTGAGAGCACTGGCATAGTGTACATACATTTTTGGGCAGACAAACTCATCACGACTGGACACGACTGGATTTGAACCCAAGACCTTAGGATCGGAAGGCGGGGCCGCTACTACTAGGCCACCAGGGTTCTCGACCGTTGTCTATATCAGTGCATTGTTCTAATAAAGTTCCTGAACTTTATGAAATCTAATGAAATTCGTTTTCGTTTTACCTTGGTGTTGCGGGCGGTTTTAGCTTCAGTATTGGCTAAAGCCGTAACCGTGTTATAGAATTTGAAAATAAACAGGAATAATGTCCTTCTCCCGGCTCTAATCTACCTCCCCATCAGTTCTAGAGTTATAAATAGTGTAACTAACACAACTTTCTTTTATAAATATGTATAGATAAAGATTTCTGCATGGAACCGTCTAATCTAACTTTGCTTACCAATAAATCAAGATTCTGTAATGATCCAGCAGGTGTGCCATATCTTTAGAAACCTCGCTGACAAAGTCTCTTATCAGCTTCCGATGTACAGTCTCGTTGCTGAACGTGAACTGAATGCTGCCCGTGTGTAATGCTGCTCTCACTTCCGGGTACGCCATGAACTCCATAAAACCTGGAATTAAATCGAGCTCTAGCTTAGGTTTGTACAAATAAGCCGATGGTTACAACTAAAAGGGGGCCGATCGGCATCTTTACCAAATTGAAAATATAGGCGTACGCAATTTACGCATGTGCATGGGTTTGCTTGCCAAACGCACACATACACAACACAACGCCTAAGGTGCGTTCTAAATTCAAAATTACTGGGCATAAAATACACACACAGATTTGATAACCTGGAAACTGACAGCAGGGCGTCGATTCCAGCAACACAAATCACTCGAGCGATTGCATAAATCGATGTGAGTTGTCAATTTTTGTTTGAAACATTTAAAAATAGAACATGGATTCAGCGATCATCAATTTTGAATTTGAATTTGATTTTGAATGATTTATTTTGCGAAACCAGAACTTACACTATTTATAACAACTAAAATTCTTATTACTAAATTTATATGTAAGCCTGTGTGTATCACAAAACTGGACTCTGACTCAGCATGATGCTGGTTGATCAATCGAGCCGTGTTGCTGAATTAAACACACTGGTTTAAAAAAAAAGCAGCCAAGTGCGAGTCGGACTCGCCCATGAAGGGTTCCGTAGCACGACGAACTACAAGAACCTGTATATTATGTTACTTGATGTAACATAATAAGGTTCTTGTAGTTCGTCGAAAGGTAAATTGCGGTTTACGGTTTATGACGTATAAAAAAAAAACTACTGACTAGATCTCGTTCAAACCAAAAATCGTTGGAAGTTTACATAGTAATGTACAACATATATTTTTTTTAGTATTATCATTCTCTTACTTTAGAAGTTAGAGGGGGGGGGACCAACTTTTTTCCACTTTGGAAGTGTCTCTCGCGCAAACTATTCAGTTTAGAAAAAAACAATATTAGAAACCTCAACATCATTTTTGAAGACCTATCCATAGATACCCCACACGTATGGGTTTGATGAAAAAAAATTTTTTGAGTTTCAGTTTCAAGTATGGGGACCCCCGAAATTTATTGTTTTTTTTTTATTTTTATGTAAAAATCTTAATGCGGTTCACAGAATACATCTACTCGCCAAGTTTCATCAGTCTAGCTCTTACGGTTTCAGAGAAAAATGGCTGTGACATACGGACGGACGGACAGACAGACAGACAGACAGACAGACAGACAGACAGACATGACGAATCTATAAGGGTTCCGTTTTTGCCATTTGGCTACGGAACCCTAAAAAGGTAGAAATCCTGGTTATAGTACAGTGGCCCAATGATATATGATAACGTTTTACAACCACCATCACGTGCCACGCGTGTAAGTAGGTATTAGAATAAAAACATAAACAAAATAAATAAATGCAAAGTTACTGCCCCACAGTTCAGCATAAATAATAATGTTGATCCAAACCAGTTTTTCTACCAAAAAGTTTACTAATGTGAAATCCAGTAAAGCAAACCTTTTGGCAGGAAAAATTTATAGCACAAAATGGTTGCCAGCGATTTTTCATAAATAAGTTCAAGATATTTTTTATCATTAAAACTTAGGTCTTTTATCCTCTATAATATAAATGGTCTAAGGTTTAGTTATACCATTAAAAAGACACAATGACCTCTTGAAAGCTTAGACTTTAAGCTTCTAAGTCAATGTGCCTTGAAAAAACGCGTACCTTTGAGTTTGGTCTGGACGTCATCTGCCAAGAGGTTGAAGTTTTGCTGCTGCATAGCCATATCGTCCAGACGGTCCAGTAAATTGTTGCGAAGCTGGAAGAATAGAAAGAACAAATCAATCAGTGATTAATTTTGAAAATACCTACAACTAGTAAAACAATTAAAATAATAATAATAAAAAAACTACTATGTATGTCATGATGATTATTATAATAGATTAAATTAAGCATTTATGTCAAGGTGTACATAATTGTGTATTATACCTAAAAACCAAAATCAGGTTGTTTTATTAATACTTAAAATACAATGTTCAACGAATTTTAAGATGTAATAAAATAATAATCGCTTAACCAATAGTTTTCAATTTACCTAATAGCTAGGCTACAAAGTATTGAAAATGAATGACCTATACCTCTTACCTACCTCTTACTTACGTAATCAAATGTAGGTATATACTCATTTTATCTTGATTTGCTATCGACCTAGGTGCATGAACGCAGTGGATTCTGGTTGAAAGTTCGGTGTCCAGGAAATTCATCGGAAGCCTACATGAGATATAGCCATTGTCGACATCCTTTTACATAGGTAGTTATTTATGTTACTTATGTTTGTTTTTACATGATATTTTTGTTAACCAATAGTTAGATTCAATAAATGTGGTTTATTATTATTATACATAGTACAATTGTGTGCGCAGGTAGGTACGGCTCACGCACTTGACTGGTTTTTTTTGCGCAGACGCGGTCCACGCGGGCCTAACATTCCATGTAGATACGGCTATTATCAACATTTTCCACATAATAAGTTCGTTCCAATGTTAAAAGATTGCTCATACATACTAAGTGTGACGAAATATGATGGAATATTTTGGTTTCCAAAGATCTAAATCACTCCTTAGCCTTGTCTTAGCTCATAAATGGGTCTAATGTTCTTTTTCAGTTTTTAGAGGGTCAATCGAACGCTTATTTACCAATTTTGCTCACTGCGGCTTTTTCATGTCTATTCTTATACACCTTCTACATGTTGTTTATCTGTGGCATTAATGATAGTTATTTGTTATACAAGAGTGCAAAGCTGCTTTTTAACCGCGTGCTTAATTTTGATGACTGAGCAAGCGCAGGATTCTAAAGTTTAAACACGAGCGTAGCGAGTGGTTTAAAAGTTAGAATCCTAAGCGTTGGCGAAGGAATCAAAAGAGCACAAGGTGAAAAATCTTTGCAACACGTAACTTTTCATCCCACCTCAGCGAGGAAATGACTAAATGCAAAAAAGAACATGGCGCGACTAAAAGTAACACACCAAGAAGGTTCCGAGTAGGTATGAGTTATTAACAAATTTAAATAGGTTGTATGATAAATTCGGCACCATGCAGGTAGAAGTAAATAGGTTTAATGGTGTTTTGAATTCACAAATACACCAAGAAGGTTACGAGTGCGAGTTTTTAACAAAATAAAAAAGGTTGTATGATAAGTTCGGCCCCATGGAGGTAGAAGTAAATAGGTTGTGTATTCACAAACTTATTGAACACGATATTCTAAATTCAAATTTACTTTATCCTCTAGCGCAGCGGTTCTCAAACTTTTTTGGTCACGGAACTCTTTTGACAAGCAAAATACTTGACGGAACCCTACAATAAAACAATAGTTTTTAAAAGTGTATTCTTTATTATAGAAGCATAATAAAAGAACAATGTAACAGTCACTAATGATTTTGTTTTTTTTTTTCTAAATTCTTGCGGAACCCCTACAGGGGTAGCGCGGAACCCTAGGGTTCCGCGGAACACACTTTGAGTACCGCTGCTCTAGCGGATAAAAACGGCTTTTCCAGTCAGAGATTAAACAGCAAAAACACACTTTCAGAGCGTGGGATGAAAATGATTTTGTATTGTGCTGAATCGATAATTTTGGTTTTCACTGTGTCGAGCATTTGTGTAAGTCATCATGTCACAAGTATGGCATGGTGGCATCAGTCCTTACATATGGACTTTCTCTTTGGGGAAAATCGACAATGCAACAATTAAAAGCACAAAAAGTTCTCTATGTGAAATACCGCAATGGGAATTTTGCTAGGCACTAACTCACCATCGAAGCAAAGCGTTCATGACGCAATTTGCTTGGCCGCTAACCAATCGATTTCTATTGCGGTTACCTACGATTTAGATGGGTGATTGGTAACGCATTTACATCTGAGCATTTCCGTGTTCAGTTTTGTTCAATACAACCATACAAGGAAAAATATTATGCAAAAAAAGTTTATCCAGAGTTCCTGGCATCTCCGTCTCAGCCGGTTATTCGTCTGCGCAGAGGTCGTCGACACTTTTAATTTGTGGTCCATACAACATGATGAATATATTTTACTCGTACTTACTTCAACCGCGGCCTCCGAATTGTTATCTTTAATAGCTTTATCAAAGGCGTCTTGTAGCGGCTTCACCGCCTGTGCGCCTTGGCTGTCAATGAGGCCCCACTGCTGGAAGTAGCGACTGTAGTCTGAGATCACGTCACGGTTCAACACTGGATTACCCATCATTATACCCTGAAAAAGCGTGACGATGTCTGATTAAATCTTATAGTTGCTCCTGCTCTACAGCTATATTAGGTTAGGTTTGTTTTGTTTACACCATTGATTTCTAACGTGGTCCAGGTGGACCCCCAGGGGTCTACGGGGGTCAACGATGGCGTGACAAAATAATGCGGGTTCATGACTCGTAAGCGGGGGTGCACAAAAGTTTATCTGGAACGATAGTGAAGAACTTAAATGTTGGCTTGACTTCACCTATCATTGGAGGCAGATAATATTTCAAGAAGCTTAGCGACTGTGACTTGCATAAACTTTTTCCCAAAACTGATAATTCGTGGTAGGAACTCAGCCGCAACGGAAATATACATAGTTAGATCTAATCTCCATATTTGAATCGACTGGGAATATATGTAGTAAAAATATAGCTGCAGGGTGGGGGGGTCCAACGGAACCAGCAAAATTTTGAAAGTGGTCTTTGAGATAAATAATGTTGGGAACCTCTGGTTTACACGGATGCTAGAACGATGGGTAAGGTAATTCCCGGAAACAATACACTTATACAGCAAACAAAGTACCTACCTATATTTATTTAATTAACAAAACCTTTATTGCACAGTAATTAAGCGCACGGCATTCATAACTCCTTGACCTTCATTGATTTGGTAACAAGAAAAGTTTTAACAATGGCACTACCTTGAAGAACTTGATAAAATCAGGTTCTGCATGTAAATGAGATTTAAAATAAAATTTACATTTATGAGGATAACGTATAGTAAAAAACGCGAATCAGTCGATGGGGCTTTCCGACAAATATGTGGGACAAAGAGAACAATGTGTCGGCTTATAAATCCTTTCACTAAGAAGAAGAAATATATGTGGAAGATCCACTGGTGAGATAAACGAACTTATTTAGAAACGTGAATCGGCCCGCGGTTTTACTCCAAATTCTAATTCAAATAATTTATTGCACTTAAGTGCAACTGTGCCGAAATATCGGAAGTCAACTCATCAAAATTTAATCATGGTAAATATCTCGTTGTTTCATAAAAATAGTGCTAATTCACATTACTTAAATAACTATAGGATTGTTTTTTTTCCTTACTTAGGTATAACATCGAGAACATCAATGATCGATGTAAATAAAATTTATATTAGATGGTCAACAAATAATTCTAATTATCGTAGAAAAAGTCACCGAACACGTGACCATAGATTAGTGTCACGTGACCATAGCGTCTAAGCACCTAAGAATGCCCAAGCATTCGTAACTATGTCTATACAACTATACCTGCAACTATACCTGCATATTAACATCCAAAGGTCCAAGATCCGGATCTTGGTCCAGGATCTTCAGGGCGAGTGCTGGCAGGTATCGACCCGCGTAGGATTCTCCAGCAAGGTACAGCGGAGCTTTGCGCATCTCAGGGAAAACACTGGTGAACTGCTGCAGGACTTTGTAGAGATGAGTGGCACACTGTTCGTGACAAAAACAAACATTTACTAAAATATGAAACGAATGACTTCTTTATGTTGCACTCAGTTGACAGGATCTTTGAAACCGCAAAAAGCAGCCTTATTGTTTAACTTGAAATCCATATAGCAAGGCCTGCGCACAGCTAGTTCGCTGGCGGTAGCGATCAGTGAAACGCTGTCAAATATCGCTGTCTAATTTGACAGCGTTTCACTGATCGCGTTCGCCAGCGGCCTAGGTGTGCGCAGGCCTTAAGCCGATTGTCACTGGTTGACCCAGACAGATTTTTTTTGGTATTGTCTAAATAAGGTAGAAGTTCATTTAGGCTAAGAACTCACGGAGCGATTTTGAACCGTGACCGCCGCGGTGGCGGAACTGCGGTTTTATTTCCAAACTGACGAGACCGGTTATTTGCGCGGTTACACAGCCGTCGCGGTTGAGATTATCGCCCGCAAACGTGGCGGGCGATGATCGCAAACGTGGTTTCTGTACCCCGCCCCGCCGCCCGCCGTCTCTGAGCCGCTGCGATCGCCCGCCAATCGACCGCAGAGCGCGCGGGCGCAACCCGCCGAGGCTGCGGGTGACCGCGGCCCGCGCGATTCTACTAGTTGCCCGCCGGTGCAGCGGGACCCGCAGTCTGCGGGCGTAAAACGCGTCGTGAAATGTGCTTTAATTTTTTACATGTATATCTGCACTCTACAGAAGCTGCGGGCCCGCAACCGCGGCGGACGCGAGTGAAAATCGCTCCGTGAGTTCTTAGCCTTAGGCGTTCGAAATTCCAAAACACGAATTTCCATCAAGTTCCATTTATTCACTAGGTTTGAATTTCGATCGTGGTGGTGTTGCTTATGTCAGATAGTTATGCAATACGAAAGTGACAGTTAAAGTCTACTAGGCTATATAGGTTTCAAATGTCAAAAATAAAGCCGATGTCGATTACTAGTTGACCTATACAATAAGGCCGCAGGTCTAGTTTACTGGTTATTTCTTCCTGCAAGTGTTTGACCGTCTCGTAGCGCCATTTTTGGGTAACTGCAAAAGCAGTTTTACACTAATGCTCCTAATCAAGTTTTTGGATGGACTCCAAAAGTACCAATCATCCTCTCACTCAGCATAGTTTGCTTAATCCATAATAATAATAATAATGCGGACAACCCACACAACACTATCTAGCCCCAAACTAAGCAGAGCTTGTACTATGGGAACCGGGTAGCTGATATAATACTAAAATACTTTTTTTTTTGTAAATACATACATAGAATACAATATAACACCCAGACAGAGAACAAACATCTGTGTTCACCGCACAAATATTTGTTCTCGGTGGGGATCGAACCCACGCCCTCCAGCGCATAAGGCAGAGCTACCACCAACTGAGCTGGGAAGGCAGTCAATTCAAAGGAAAAACATGCATCCAATAAAAGGAAATCCATAGGAAAGACATGCCCATATGTACGTGCGAGCCTCAAATAGGATTGACTTACTGTGGACATGTTTGTAATGAACCCATCATCGCTGTTTGTAAAGCTGAAGCCAGCACCGATAGGGTTGTCAATGAATAGCACGGAGTGGTGACTAGTCCATGAAGATTCTCGCACTGTTAACAAAGTTAAAAAAAAAAAAAATTAATTAATTTAAGCGAATAAAGAAAAAAAGAATTAAATAAAAAATGTCCTCTCTCTTCTAAAAAGGTCTTAATAAAAGTGCACGGTAGATACAACTTGCATTGACTTGCACTGAGTGATTTTGGAATTTTTAAATAAAATGCATGATTCAACTAATTTGTAGTATCATCTTATCTCCTTCAAGAGGGATGGAATACTCTGAAACATTAATTTTGGCCTTTATTTTATCCATTGCTAAGATGACAGTTATTTAAGGGTGTTATTAATAATCCTGGCGCAACGCTGCAGTAGTTAAATCGTGTTTTGTCACATTTGTTCGAGTTGACAATTGCATGTCAATGCAAGAGACAAAACACGGATCAACTAGTCCAACGCTACGCCAGGATTATTAATAAGACCCTAAAAGCCTTGTCTTGCCTTTCAAAGTAATCCTTGTGTAAAAATGAATGAAACATCTTTGACTTTGAATTTGACATTCCCACATCTAAGTGTTCTGCGGTGACGATCGTGAAACGCTATCAAATATAGCTGTCATAATGGTTCGCCACCGCAGAATGCTTAGATGTGCGCGAGGCTTTTGGTTTTGACATGGGTGGGATTTCAAAGACCAACTAGATAACTAATAAAAAATAATACGAATAAAACTCTTGCATCAGGCAGGTTTCCAGGAAATAATGATACCTACTAATAATCATTGTATTTATTCAATTGAGAATGAGTCGTGACCAATTTTATTGAAATATGACTTAGTGCCTAACCTAGCCAGAGCCTTAGTGTTATTCATGTCCTCGAGACGTTTATTTTTCTAGGCATCTCGTGTTTCTTTGAAATTGAAAGTTGTAGACTTTAGAACGAGTTCTTACTAATTTTGTTATATTTTGGCTATCTTGGTCAAAAACATAGAAAATATCGTAATTTTTTCATTATTTTTAAATATTCTATTAGAAGTGCGCAAGGCAGCAAATAAAAGTATAATGTTATACGGTTTGTTTTGTAAATGAAGGCTGCGATACCGTTATTAGCCACTGCTTTAAATACAATGGAAGCTTTAGCACGTCATTATCAATCAAAATAAATGCATAAACCATACGATGCCTATAGAATAGGTAGAGCAACCTATACAGGGTGGTTTTTTGAGAAGGGCGGTGATGGCCAAGTCCATGAGAGTTAGGGAAAAGATTTTTCAAAAAATATTACACCCAGTATTATTAAACTAATGGAGTTTGTTACTGATAAGGATCAATCTTTGCAAACAAATGTTTTACTAAAAATGAATCGAAATAGCAAATTTTCAGTATCTCAATTTTACCAACTAATAAGTTGCTCAAAATGTTTTTTTTTCTAGAGACTTCATTGCAGAATAGTTACTGTACACCATTCACTATCTCATATTTATTAGGTACGTCAACATTCAGTTTGGTTTCAACTCGTTTTTTTGTTGCAATCGAAGCTCAAAATAATGTCAAAACTGACAGATACGACTAGGTTTTGATTGCAACCGCAGGCGATCTAGATTTGCGCAAGGCTATAGAGACAAGTCAAGGACCTTCCTAGTAGATAGTGTTTTTTGATATTCTGTGCTATGTATGAGCATTGATTTTTTATTACCTACGATTAACTTTCTCTTTGTTGTAAAAAATAGGATTTCTATTTTATGAAAGGTAGAGCTGCAATAAATATATTTACTTACATTTCAACCTCTTATTCACGTATTCGAATGGTCCGATTTCATCAAAAAGTCCAGCGATACTGGACGCGCCTGGACCTCCCTGGAGCCAGACGATCCATGGACTATCTTCGGTCTTCTTATTGGCGACAGGGAAATACCAGAAGAATATATTTGAGTTGAATTTCTCGTCCACAGTGAAGAATCCAGAATGACTGGCAACGTTTAGAAAGATGCGAGGGTCGACGGCTGAGGCGTTCCTTGCGAGATCCGCGTGGTTGTGCTTTAGCAGAGGAGTGAGGAACAGCGCTGGTGAGGCTTCTACATGCCCTGAACTGGAAGAGGAATCAGGTTTTTTTATACAACTAGATAATGGAACAAGCATATGGCCCAGCTGAAGCGGTAACCATTGCCTTTATCAACGCATTGGTTAGTAGATCACGCACGTCAGGAACGTGCCTACTATGCATTGCCCTGCATCCATCAACTTGAGGCTTGCAGATGTTCAGCCTCACGTGCCAGTAATTTCACCGGCACCCACACCCTTTTAACTGAAATATGCAATGTGACGTGTGTGTGAATTGTAAGTTTCACTTAAATTAGCGCAATGGTTTTTTAGGGATCTAGAAAATTGTTTCTATTTCGCGGGACCCTATTATATAGGGTTATGTTAGATGGAGAGGGCTTAAAATCTTTGCTTTCTATGTCCAGCAGTGGACTTCTTCAGGCTGATGATGATGAGTTTGATAACCTGCTACCTTTTTTTCACCATCTATACCTACCTCCTTGGATCGGGTTATCCGATGTCTAACCACGTGTCAAACATGATTTTTAATATTTATAACCTGTTTAAGACTGGGGTAGAGTGCTAATTACCATAACAGGAGGCTTTGCATTTTAAATCCTATCAATCAAAGAACAGCCACATAAGTACCTAATTGATTTTTATTTAGAAATCTAATCTCAACAGGAAAGTTAAATCCAGTAGGCATTTATTATTTTGCTATCCTTCTATCGGTCAAGATATTTTTTCTGAGAATTGAAGTGCATTGTTCTGTTGCATGGACAACAGAAAAATCATAAAAGCTAATCAATTTTAAAAAAATAAATTATTATATACAAAGGCTGTAATTTACTATACTGTATGTGAAATACTGTACTGTATGTGAAGTATGTACTGTGTGTGAAATACTGTATATTTTGTTACTTTGTAAAAGAAAATAAATGCAGTTTGTTATTTTTTTATCACGTTATCTGTAACACTGTTATTTTACCTAAAGTTTTCTTCAATTTTATACATATAAAAATAAATAAATAAAAATAAAAATAAAATAAAACTATAGGTAAGTATAAAGTTTTCAATTTTATATAGTTTGCCGTAAATAAAGACATATAAAAGCCAACCACATTTATTTCAGTGTACTATTATACTCTCATCGCCCACAAATGGTAAAATCAATTTGTATGCAAATCGATCCCACTTAACTGGGGAACGTTCACGTTTAAATGGGGAAATTCTTAGTAGAAACATTAGTATGACCTAGTAGCTAGATAGATAGGTAGGTATCTTCCCTTACTTCCTTAGTTAATCAGTCGCAATTCCCATCGTATTGTCTGACGCTTTTTTGTTTGCACATTCTAAGAAATAATTAATTCTGCGCTCAGTCGATTGAATAACGTGTAGTAGATAGATGTCGAAGTGCGATTGAAAGATCTCAATATTATTACTACACAAATCAATCTTACGAAATTACACAACAGAACTCAAAAAAACATTAAAATGAAAATGAATGAATCCCTGAAAAAAAATCTAAAGATTTCGCGCCAATGTCTTTTTAGGGTTCCGTAGCCAAATGGCAAAAACGGAACCCTTATAGATTCGTCATGTCTGTCTGTCTGTCTGTCTGTCTGTCTGTCTGTCTGTCCGGCCGTGTCACAGCCATTTTTCTCCGAAAGCATAAGAGCTAGACTGATGAAACTTGGTGAGTAGATGTATTCTGTGAACCGCATTAAGGTTTTTACACAAAAATAGAAAAAAAACTATAAATTTTGGGGGTCCCCATACTTGAAACTGAAACTCAAAAATGTTTTTTTCATCGAACCCATACGTATGGGGTATCTTTGGATAGGTCTTCAAAAATTATGTTGAGGTTTCTAATATCGTTTTTTTCTAAAACAATAAATTTTGGGGGTCCCCATACTTGAAACTGAAACTCAAAAATTTTTTTTTATCGAACCCATACGTGTGCAGTATCTATGGATAGGTCTTCAAAAATGATGTTGAGGTTTTTAATATAGTTTTTTTCTAAACTGAATAGTTTGCGCGAGAGACACTTCCAAAGTGGAAAAAAGTTGGTCCCCCCCCCTCTAACTTCTAAAATAAGAGAATGATAAATCCAAAAAAAATATATGTTGTACATTACTATGCAAACTTCCAACGATATTTGGTTTGAACGAGATCTACCTAGTCAGTAGTTTTTTTTTATACGTCATAAATCGTAAACCGCAATTTACCTTTCGACGAACTACAAAAACCTTTATATTATGTTAATTGATGCTACGGAACCCTTCATGGGCGAGTCCGACTCGCACTTGGCTGCTTTTTTTATTTCTTCTTTCTTTTTTCACTCTTCTTTTAGGCCTATAAGGCTTGCGCACACGTAGGTCGCTGGCGATGGCGGTCAATGAAACGCTGTCTAATAGCGCTGTCAAATTTGACAGCGTTTCACTGATCGCCGACGCCAGCGACCTAGGTGTGCGCAGGCCTTTAGTAATGCGTTTGCTTGAAGCTTTGCTCCGGCAAAATGTATCATCAAAGTTTTGATTCCCATTAGTACCTACCTACCTACCATTTTAGTACAATTACTGCCCCCCGATTTTTGCTTCAGAGAACACTCTGTACGTAAGTACTCTATCAGATACTAAGTAAGTAAATAATAAAAAATACTGCATAAATATTTGAGCATTTTTTAACCCGGCAGGCGTAAATACGTGTAGATACCTATAAATTTTTACTAACTTAATAACCCATAATTTGAGTGGATTTTTATAGTCCTTAATTTTACTTGCAGCCGCTTATAGGTAGTTAGTGTGTCCATAAACCGGTAAGCTAATTGTGGTACATATTTTTAGTTTCGGTAACTATGTTATAATACCTACCTACAATAGGCACAGAAATATTTTTTTAGTGTCCGCGAAGCCCGGCGTTGTAGAGTTTTTAATTTCAATTTTATTATATTAGACGATTCTGGGATATAATGCCTATTTCTGCCGTGAAGCAGCATCGCTGTGTTTCAGTTTGAAGGGTGTGGGTACCGGTGAAATTACTGGCACGTGAGGCTGAACATCTGTGTGCCTCAAGTTGATGGACGCAGGGGAGTGCATTGTAGGGCACGTTCCTGACGTGTGTGACCTACGAGGCAATGCTTTGTTATAGACGATGGTTATCACTTAACATCAGGTGGACACTGGTTGTTTAGCTAAAATATTGCAAGCAAAAATTGGACATAAACTTTCAAATATTGACATTGACACGATGTTTTCAACAATGTATACGATAATGTATTCAGGTGTTATTTTAGCTGCAATAACACATATTCAAACCTCAAAACTTTTAATCCATAATAATATTCTAATTTCTAATTCAATACCATTTTATTATATCATCAATCGAAGCTATAATAACATGATATTATAGAACATAGCTATATACTAAAGACCTAGGTACCACAAACTCTGTCTAGCTCTGTCTCTGGCTCTGGTTTTGACAGAGCTTGTGGTATACCTACAGCCCGATATATACCTACAACTCAATTTTATATAGGTATCTGGATTTAATGAAAGAGTGGATAGTGGATGGCAGGCACATGAATACTGATGAACTTATGTAATAAAACTACTAGGTTCAAATTTACTCGCACTTTGTAACTCCGAAAAATATAAACAAAGCTTATCAGGCTTGTAAGGACCTAAATGAAATGCGATATCGTGTTATCAACATTGGAACTCGTAGTAAAACAAAAAAATACTCACGCCATAATCAAGCACAATCCACCGATGAAAAATTTCATCTTACACATGTTTTAAATTATTTTTTATAACGAGTAAATAACACGATTTATGCTGCGGATAACACGTGCCCACAGCATGGCTTTCAAGAACTGACTGCGAGAACCGTTACGTTAATACTCGTTGTGCGGCTCGCTGGAGAAGTACTAACACGGTAACACCATGGCTATTTCTGCCGAGATTGCTTCATTGCTGTTTCGGTTTGAAGGGTGTGTGTTTCATGTGGTGCCATGCCGGTGAAATTACAGGCACGTGAGGCTGAACATCTGTATGCCTCAAGTTGATGGACGTATGAGTGTATCGACGGGCATGTTCCTGGTGTGCGTGACCTACAAGGCGATGCTTTGTTATAGGCAATGGTTACGTCTTAAAATCAGGTGGGCTGTATGCTTGTTTCATCAGCTAGTTTTATAAAAAAAAATGCGGGTTGCACTCCGGGAGTGCCGGCAGAAGTGAAAACTTGATTATTAACGTAGGAACCCTAAAAGTTGTTTATTTTATCAAGTTCCTCAATGTAGTAAAACCCCAATCAAAGTCCTAAAAACCCTAAAAATTTTAGCATTATCAAGCTCCTAAGTGTAGTTGAAATTCCAATCAAAGTGCTAAGGAACCCTAAAATTGTTTACATAATCAAGGTCCTAAGTGTAGTTGAAAGTCCAATTAAAGGCCTAAGGAACCCTAAAAGTTGTTTATTTTATCAAGTTCCTCAATGTAGTAAAACCCCAATCAAAGTCCTAAGGAACCCTAAAAATTTTAGCATTATCAAGCTCCTAAGTGTAGTTGAAATTCCAATCAAAGTCCTAAGGAACCCTAAAAATGTTAACATTATCAAGCTCCTAAGTGTAGTTGAAACTCCAATCAAAGTCCTAAGGAACCCTAAAAGTTGACCACTTAATCAAATTCCTCAATGTAGTAAAACCCCAATCAAAGTCCTAAGGAACCCTAAAAATTTTAACATTATCAAGCTTCTAAGTGCAGTTGAAACTCCAATCAAAGTCCTAAGGAACCCTAAAAGTCGACCATTTAATCAAATTCCTCAATATAGTATAACCCCAATCAAAACCCTATACGGAACCCTAAATTTTACGTAAAGCCAAATCCTCAACGGGTCGGAACCGCTAGAAGGGACCTTGTCGCGCGACCTACAAGTAGGTCCTAAATGAAGTAAAACGGCAGACATAGGAGGAGGGGGTTCTGGGGGGCTAAGGGGGGTCACAGCACGGCTCGCTTCGCTCGCCGCGCTGTTCCCCGTGGTCGCGTGGCGGCTCGCTTCGCTCGCCGCGACGCTCCCCCCGGGTTCAGGAAGAGGGGGTTCTGGGGGGCTTAGGGGGGTAACAGCACGGCTCGCTTCACTCGCCACGCTGTTCCCCGTGATCGCGTGGCGGCTCGCTTCGCTCGCCGCGACGCTCCCCCCGGGTTTCGGAGGAGGGGGTTCTGGGGGGCTTAGAGGGGAGTCACAGCGTCGTTCCCATGGTCGCATGGCGGCTCGCTTCGCTCGCCGCAATGCTCCACTCGAAAAAAAAGGCTTAAAAATAGGGCATTTTTAGGTTTTTTAAATAATAAAGGGGTCTAGAGGGAAAGGGAGGAAAAATTTATATTGCTTTCAAAATAATCTCACCTTCCCTACATGACCCAAAAAAAAAAGTGCTCAACGCCGCTAAAGAAGTTTTCACTTCAAAAACTTTGCATTTATAGAATAAGAATTATATTGACTCCGCTTTTTATTGTTTATTATTTGCAATAATTTAATTTGGAGATCCTTGGCTTTTTTTCACTTGTTATAATTATTGCACAATAATTGTGCAGTTCTGTGAAAGTGGGCAATTCTCGTGCAGTTTAATGTTTTTTTATTATGAACTCTACGTTGTAGTCTTAGGGTACATTTCTACAAAAACATCCGTCTTACGCTTTTTCGATTTTTATTATGAACTCTACGTTGTAGTCTTAGGGTACATTTCTACAAAAACATCCGTCTTACGCTTTTTCGATCAGGGTCACGTGATCCTGACGCGAGTTTAAGATTTTATACCCATTACAGAAAGTGCTCAACGCCGCTAAAGAAGTTTTCACTTCAAAAACTACTACAATGTAGGTAAGGTACTATTTGTGACTGTAATAAGGTTGTTTCTCGACTACCTAGGTAGTTCAGTGGTTCCGTCTGTCTGTCTGTTGCACTGTGACTGCAATGGATTTTTTTTATGAATCTTTCTAGGATAGAATTAATTATAAATTTGCCAAGATGCAATTAAAATGGGGGTTTTTAAGGAATATCTTGATGTATAGGTATATTTTCAATAACAGAGTCAACGGAATGTGCCTATATGGCATTAGCAGTATCCATCAGTACCGTAATAGAAGACCTAAAGTAGATTTGTTTTGAGTTGCGCCCACTGAAGTTGGCGCCGGGTGAACCCGGTTTTGTATGGAGAGTTGGAGCAATAAGAAAAATGTTGAATTATAAGTTAGTGAGCGCGTTGAAGTCTTTTGTATGAATTACTTTTGTTTTCATGCTTATCCAAGTCTTATTTCTCACCAAGTATAATTCATAACTAGACTAACCTCCTCCGTTACATTTCCAGGAACGATTTTGGGTAGTTTCCATTCACCAATTTTCTGAATTAATTAATTCTTAATCGGTCCATTGAAGCTTGCGTCCTATGCTTCGTTTCGTCCTCCATTCATGTTCCTGACCGCTATTTGAGAACCTATGACGTGGAATTTGCATGTAAATGGAAGCCTCGCGACTTCTTTTGCGTGACGCAATTTCTAACACATTCTTCAGGCTTACAAATGCTTTCCAGCGACTTTCGAAGCTTTGATCGGAACCTAATGCAACTAACTACCCTTATGACTGGGCAGTATACCCAATCCCTTCACCCCTCTGTATAGTTATACAAAATAAAATACATATACCTAGGTTAAATTACTTTGGGAAATTAACGTAACTACGTCACCTGCGAATTTCCCAAAAAAATTTTACTGTGAATGGGCACTAATAGCTTACACCCAGAGCCCACCCCAAAAATACCCCGAAACCTTACCCCTCAAAGAGTGCATGTGTCAAATTTTAGACCACTAGACCCTTGTCGATTTCCTAACAAGTGAGTCAGTCAATAAGCGAATGGATTTCTCGTTTGTTAATACAGACATAATAGGCAGTGTTCTACTTCATACGTAGTTACTTTATCAAATAATATTGTCACCAAGCTAGATTGATTACTTAGAAAGGCACGCCTGGCCCGGAACTGTTTGTGAATTGTGACTAGTCAACAAGGACACCGAATTCTGAATTGAATATTGACTTGATAAATACGGGGTCAGCGGTTATTATTTGCGAAAAATATATCTATCTACACACCAAAAACGTTTATTAGATAATGATTCAGGCCTCTTAGCTATCAGCGGTAGTAGGTATATATAGTTAGTAGGTATAGGTATTGTTTGGGTGTGAATAACAAATAGAAATGTGTAAAAAATAGGTAGGTAGGTATTAGTAGATGAGGCATTTAAATCATTCAATTTTGTGGTTGAAGAGCTTTATTCTCAAAAGAAATTAGCAATTTCAGTTAATGAGAAATACTTATAAATTAATTAATTTTAAGTACTGAAGTATTTTCGCTGAAGCAATAATTTTTTCTCGCCAATACGGTGAACTGAGATAACATAGATAATTATGTACAAATCACATTATCTTGTTAGCTGTATCAGCGCAGTTAATATTTTTTCTTGCTAATTATAATATTTTATCTCAATGCTTTAATTTAAAACGTGAATATAGTTAACATAACATAAACAATTGTAGGTAGGTGCATACCTAGATCACTATATTATCTGTGTCTTTACATACAAAGAGCATTGGTGGTCTAGTGGTAAGGCGGGCTTCCGATCATTCGAAAGTTCGAACCCAGTCAAGTCACATACCTATGGTTTCTTCTGTTCAAAAAATGTATGTAAACAATTGTGTATGTGTACCTACCTACACCTAAGTGAACAAGTTAATCAATTATTTAATAAAATGCTTTGAATGTGAAAAAAAATTACGCAGTTTTAATTGTTCTTTCAGTAAAATATTCCATCTACAATATTCAAGGTACTTTCCCTCCATGTGGCATATCTTTAGAACGCCCTGTATATTAATATGTATGGGTAGCTTATCCAATGCAACCAAATCTGTACGTGCTTATTATACGTCAAAGTTTTACGAATTTATTGCCATGCTCTCCGGTTTATGTACCTACCTAACCTAAACATATGCAAGTACAAAAATGGAATCATGTATACATACATTTGAATGTAAATTGCGGGATATACTAATTAAAAAATGCTACTATAATTTAAATGACTCCTTCAATGATACACTACCCGCGTTGTTATAAGTTATAATGTAATTTAATTGAATTGAAGTCACAATCCAATACTATGTAGCTATTTATTTTTATTTTTTCAAACTCAGGCACGCCATTCCAAACTATTGCTATGCCATAAACTTAAGGCTTATTATGTATTAATAGTACATTGTTACCCGAGTGTTGAAAGTCACGTTTTTTGAGTCCCGAGACGGGTTTGGCGCCAGAGCGTTAGCGAGGGCGCCAATGGAGCTTGAGGGACTTAAAAGACTTTCACCCGAGGTAAACACTGTGCTTTTCATTACGAATACAAGGAAATTAAAAATAAAAACATGAATGAAAAATTTGTGAAAATGAAGATTGAATTGCCGCCTTCCCGGTTTTTTTTTTCTTTTTCTCTGGTGGGCCTTCGGCTGCGGCTCGCCAGCATTATTCAGCCATTATTTTCATTTTAATAATTTAAAAAATGGTAAATTGTTTGCTCAAATCTATGTTATTTTAAATAAATAGTTGAAGTTATATATTAATCAAGTAATTTAGAAGATATATTATTTATTTAATACTATCTTTATGTTATTTAAATTTTACATTGCGCTCAAATTAGAGTTTTTAAACTTCTTACCGTTGTAATGGGTTTCCAACCTAGGTACTTGCTGAATAAAAAGTTGGAATTTGGTTCAACCTCCTTGCAGTTTAGAAAGTTGGAACATGGTTGAATAAAATAGAACTTGTTTTTTTTTATAATTTGACAGCTGTCAGTAGAAAGCGATTCTCCCTAGGGCTGAAAGTATTACTTTCAATTAGGCCCCTCAGGCAACTTCAGACCTACTTTCAGAGTATGAGCAATGAAAATATTTTTTTCATTACTCATACTCTGAAAGTTCCAACCTGTTCCAACTTTCTAAAGTCTTTCTGACTGCAAAGAGGTCGTTGAACCAAATTCCAACTTTTTATTCAGCAAGTAGGTTGGAAACCCATTACAACGGTAAGAAGTTTAAAAAGTCTAATTAGAGCGCAATGTAAAATTAAAATTTAAATAACATAAAGATAGTATTAAATAAATAGTATATCTTCTAAATTACTTGATTAATATATAGCTTCAACTATTTATTTAAAATAACATAGATTTGAGCAAACAATTTACCATTTTTTAAATTATGAGAATGAAAACAATGGCTGAATAATGCTGGCGAGCCGTAGCCGAAGGCCCGCCAGAGAAAAAGAAAAAAAAAACCGGGAAGGCGGCAATTCAATCTTCATTTTCACAAATTTTTCTTTCATGTTTTTATTTTTACTTTCCTTGTATTCGTAATGAAAAGCACAGTGTTTACCTCGGGTGAAAGTCTTTTAAGTCCCTCAAGCTCCATTGGCGCCCTCGCTTACGCTCTGGCGCCAAACCCGTCTCGGGACTCAAAAAACGTGACTTTCAACACTCAGGTAACAATGTACTATTACTTCAATACCTCCGCAATGAAATTTTATTTTATTTTACCTATAATGAATAAACCAGTCATAAACTTATTACTGTCTGTGCTGTGCTCATGCAACTGAATACCCTATATTACCTGGAACTAACTCAAAATCTTCTTTTGTCGATGATCGTACCAAGAGATGAAGGAAAGGAACATTACGTTATGGACATACCAGAAAAACTACTCACATGTTAGAGCAAAATATTTTACTATCAATTTGACATGCAATTCTTACAGATTAATAAAGATGGTACTATTCTCTGACGCTGTAGTATTTTTTACAGCAAGGCCCTCCCTGACGAAATTTTTCAGCAAGTCTATACTGTACAGTGGGACAGGGTATGTAATAGGTTGATTACCGATCCACTGCGCCACTAGTCGCTGTGCGGCGGCTGGCTTGTCCAACGGTACCATGTGACCTGCACCTCTGACTACCACCCAAGTCATATTCCCTCCGCTTTTTAAATAACTGCAAATTCAAAGTCAGTATGAGGTTTGACAGCCGACACAGTTCAGTTGGTAGTAGCTCGCTTTTTGTGCTGGAGGGCGTGGGTTCGATCCCACCGAGGACAAATATTTGTGTAGATAAATCATTTGTTGCTAAAATAAAAAACAATAGATACAAACTTCTTTACGTGTTCCGAAAAAAAAAGAAGATAAAGGAAGGATCCTTTTTCTTAGAATCCTCATATTTAGTGATATTTTAAATAAAATGGTAGTTAACTGGCGACAGCGGCTCCCTTACAAAAAGCGCGATCGCCTTTTTAGTATAGTATAGGTAGGTACCTATCTATACTATACAACGTGTATCAAAATATGTGTACTATCCTGAAGGGGGGTGAATTTCCACCCCCCGGGGAACAACTTTTATTCAACGACTTTTCGAACTTCGATTGGTATCTCTGAAAAAAACTGCAACGAAGTTTCAACATTAACAGCTGACTTTATACAAAGTGACAACCCTAAACTCAGCTACAGAGGTAGTAGGTAGTAGTAGTAGACCTACAGAGGTAGTAGGTCAAGGGGTCAAGGGGTTACAAGGATAGGGTTGTCAATTTATTTAGGCATTATGAAATTAAATATTTTTGTATGGGAAACTGAAAATAGGAATTTTTAATTATCTCCCCTCCACAACTGATCACCATTGTGGTCTGAAACCCCCCACCTTCGCCTAGTACACATATTTAGATACACCTTGTATATTTATATTTCTGTGCAAAACATAAAAGTAAGGCTTTCGTTTGCTTACCCAGCAACTTTGCCTTTGTGTATGTACGGCAAACGCGGTGCTTCTAGGAACTCATTGGATTTCTTCCACTGCCATGTACGATACCGCTCCGCTGAAGAGGCACAAGGCAGCATCTGGTCAAGTTGACCACTAAAAATACAAACAAATGACAATAAAGCCACGCTCTTACATCAATGTGTATTAAATGGAACCTTAAAACAAGCTAAAGGGGCAATTAGCTTATATTTGTAGACCCAATAGCTGCTGGGATACAAAAGTCTCAAATAGCGATCACGAACTAGAAAATAGGCCCTCACCCAGTTAATCACAATATTGTGAAAGTCACGGGAAATGGGCAGTTATAGAGGCTAAATTCGTTCTTCGTGGAAGCAATGTCGAAAAAGAAAATAGGCCACCCCCATCCAATTGATTCACAATATTGAGAAGTTCACGGGAAATGGGCAGTTATAGAGGCTTAATTCGTTATTCATGGAAGCAATGTCAAAAAAGAAAATATAGGTCACACCCATCCAATTGACTCACAATATTGTGAAAGTTACGGGAAATGGGCAGTTATAGAGGATAAATTCGTTCTTCATGGAAGCAATGTCAAAAAAGAAAATAGGTCACACCCATCCAATTGACTCACAATATTGTGAAAGTTACGGGAAATGGGCAGTTATAGAGGATAAATTCGTTCTTCATGGAAGCAATGTCAAAAAAGAAAATAGGTCACATCCATCCAATTGACTCACAATATTGTGAAAATCACGGAAAGTGGGCAGTTAGAGTAAGTTCGTTCTCGTGGAAGCAATTCCACGAAGAACGAATTTACTCTAGTGAAGATGTCCAGCAGTGGATTTCGTCAGGTTACCAAAACCATATGGCTCAATTTGCAATCAAATGATCTACAACCCACTTACCAATAAGCCAGCACTCTGTAATTATTATCCAACAGCTCTTCGAAGTAGGGTTGAGAGCTGCTTAAGAAGTCGGGTGACAGCGCAAAGTTCACTGTGATATTGACCCACACGAATTTGACATCTCCGACATGCAAAGCCTTTTTGACCTCAGGTTTATTCAAAAACATAGAGTATTTCCCCACCGACAATACGCCGTCACTGAGGAAATTGTAGGCTTGTTTCTGGTTTGACATCAGCAGAAGCAATGTTACGATTCTGTTCCATTTCTGTTGAAAAATTATGTGTCAGTTAGCTTACCAAAGTTTGTATAGTTAGGCTACTGTAGGTACTTGTTAGTAGGTAAGGCATAATTGTTTTGTCCGTGGGTCTTTCCCTTCAGTCTTCGATGACCTTAGGTATCACTCGCACACTTTAACCTTTTATCTATAAGTACTTCTGTACCTAATATTATAAAGAGGAAAGATTTGTATTTTTGTGTGTAGGACTGTTGTAGGTATGTTTGTAATGAATAAACTCAAAAACTACTGTACCGATTTCAAAAATTCTTTCACCATTGGAAAGCTACATTCACCCTGAGTAACATAGGCTATATTCATTTGCTTAAAAAATAAATGTCCACCCGTGGTAAGCCGGGACAGGCCGCTAGTAAGATATAAAATGTATTGTTAGTTAGTACTAGCTTATTGTTCATTTTATAACTCTCAAAAGGTTAAAGTGTGCGAACGAGAAGTTGTTTCACAGTTTTCGCGGACGAAACTTAGAAAGTCATTTAATTTAGGAATCGATAAAGAACAATGGTGGTCATGTCGTAAAAACTACAAAAAAAATCGAAACATGTTCATGTGCGGATCAAATATTTTTTTTTTAGGAAGTGATAGAGGTTCTCAGCCACTTCCTTGATAGGATTGTGAGGTGCGTATTAGGCTGCATCACCTCACTTTCTAACTATATTTAACAAAACTTTCTAACTATATCTAACTATAGCTAACTAATTCACACAATCTTATTATTTAACAAAAAATAATAAGATTGTGGTGAATCTTAAAAAAATCTGTGAAACTTCAAAACACGCGGTTCCAACAAAGAAAGCTGTTAAACTAGAAGATAAGTTGGTTGTTACCTCTTTAGCTTCAAGACTCCTGTTAGCATCGATGTCCGCGTAAAAGGCGTCGACAAGCGGCTGAGCTATTTCAATCTGCTCCTTCTCCAAGAGGCCGAACTGGTAGTATGGACTCACCACCTGCTTTATCATTCCAGGTTCCACAAACGCGTTGCCGATGATCAGACCCTGATGAAGAAACTAACTCTGAAACCACTCGAATGCAAAGGATTTCATTTTACGTTCAATATTTTGCACGACGTTTCAACAACCTAGCTGTTTCATTAAAAGTCACCATTTCACTTAATGCCACGCTCACGCACACACATGCGCGTGTACGCACATGGTCTGTAGTGTCCGGGCTGTGCTGTGCTGGTCATGACAGCCCTCAACTCCACATAAACCTAATCATTCTTCTAGAACCCTTACCTTTAAATTGAATTCAGAGCCCGGTGCGTCCTTATGCCTATGTATTTCCATCCCGAGTGCGGGCACGTATTTGCCTGCATAGGACTCTCCCGCTACATACAGCGGCGCGACACGCAACTCCGGGAATATTTGCACCAACTGCTTCGCCGCTGTGTGGAGGTGCTTGCCATACTGTGAAGGGAACAGATGATAGAAAACCCGGCCTTAAAAGACAGTCTGGCTTTAAAGAGAAAATAAAAGATAATTACCTCTGAAAGAATCATGAATTGAGATGGCAAGACTTTAGACATTATACAGTCAACATCAAAACTAGTCAGTTAGAAAATGGGGGTTTTTTGCCATAACTGGATATGGCAAAGATATCGCAATTTCGGTTTGCAAATTAACCATCAAATAAAGTTCAAAATTTTAATTTAACGTAAGCTGGTTCAGGAAATTTTAAACTTTACAAACCAGAAATGACACTACTTTTGACGCTGACTGTACCAACCTACCAACCAGCAACCACAGAAGTCAAAGAATAGCAATGCATGTCTATTAAAAAAAATTGTAGACAATCCAAACAACATTATCTACATATATAGTCCCAATTAAATTAAGCAGAGCTTTTACTATGGGAACCAGATAGTGATGTGATAATCCCCCCCCCCTTCCCCCCCTTATGGAATGTCCCTTATGGATTGCTTGCTTTATTTATTGATTGATAGAGAAGGATGCGTCTGAATTTGTAGTGACCATCCGGATGTTCAAAGTCGGACTTAGGTGGACAAACAAAGTAGTACTTTGTACCTATGTACTTTTTTTAAAGAACCTTGTAGGTAATTTATGAATTGCCTATTTTTTTTAAATACTTACAGTAGCCATATCTTTGGCATAGCCATCCTTGTGCTCCGTGAAGCTGAATCCAGAGCCCACAGGGTTATCGATGAACACAAGTGAATGGTTCATTAGCCATGTGTAAGGGTTGACTGGAATACAAGAGAAAAAACCGGAAAAGAACTCTTTTATAGGAACTCCTAATCACATCAGATCGATACTTAACATCATCAGCCTGAAGAAGTCCATCTGCTGGACATAGGCCTCCTCTACACATTTCCAGGAAAAACGATTCTTTGCTCTTTCCATCCACCGACTTCCCGCGATCTTACCAAGGTCGTCAGGCCATCTGGTGGGTGGGTGCCCTACTTTTCGTCTTCCGGTAGGTACACTTATACAAAATACGCCCGGAACATTAACGAGTAGAAGTCTAATTGTACTTGGGTTAATACGCTTTATCGTCAAAATGTACAATGGTTAAAAAGTTCTCTAATGAGTAATTGTTATAAATAACACACGACAAATTATGAACATGTCAAAATTCTAAAGTTGCGAAAAGTGTCTACGCAATAACGTGCATGCGACAACATGTACAATAAAGGAAATCCGCCCTGGAACTTCAACGAGTAGAAGTCTAATTGTACTTAGGTTAATAAGCTTCATCGTCAAAATGTACAATAAGAAGCAGAAGGAGGATAAGATGGCGTCTTTATACGTATAGTTGTATTGTTTGGCGTGTAATATGTAAAACAGAGTTGTAGCTGTAATCAATGAAAAGTTTTCGTCGTATAACAGTATGTAGGTACTTACATCTTAAGTTTCCATCATCCCCATTCGCGCTGAAGGGTCCGATTTCGTCGAACAACCCAGTCAAGCTGGACACCCCTGGGCCTCCCTGCAGCCAAATGATCCATGGCGTCTCACTCACAGGCTTGGCGAACGAAGGGAAGTACCAGAAGAACAGGTTAGAATTGTAAGTGCTGTTCACGGTCAGAAATCCCGAGTAGCTCTCAAGACCGAAGAACAGTTTGGGGTCGACTTTAGAGGCATTTTTCGCTTCCGCGGTCCGACCTTGCTCTATAAGTGGCGTGAGAATCAATGCCGTGCCAATATCTATCTTGACATTATCGTCGCAAGGCTCATTATCAGTTCCGACTACGTTGTTATCTACGTCGACAGAAGAGTGACACGTTTTCTTTGATTCTGTTGTAAACTTATTGAAAATATCTGCGGTGTTTTTCAGGTTATCGAGCATTTTGATATCTAAAACTAAAATTTCGCTTCTGGTGTCCAAATCTGCAATCGAACCATCTTTTCCTGTTTCAGCAACCCTTCCATAAGCACTGAAGCAAGTAGGTAAAGATAAATTACTTACAAATTAGGGTAAAAACATAACAAAATATAAAATAAAATACAAAAATATTGAAATATTTATCATGGGTCCTTGATAAGTAGCCAAAGTTCAAATCAGTCGGTCAATCAGTAGTTTTATAATAAGTATAAGTTTTAAAAACTTGAGAAACCCTGTAATGCAACACCCTTACAGGGTAAATTATGTATTGATTAAAAAAATAGTCTTCAAATCTGAGAATATTAAATTCACATGCATAATAAGGCAATATACTGAATACAACCTGTAAAAGGTAAAAAAATACAGATTCAACAAGATTGCACTCCTACAAATCTTGCAACCAACTCTGATCACTACCACTTACCTTGTCAAATATAGAAATATCAAAAATAAGGGCCCCATGATCACAATTAAAACTACTAACGTATTAATACATGGCTCTACTGACAGACACTGTTTCAGCAAGATGGTATGATCTGCCTCTATAGTTTTATCTGTGTGAACTATATGACCTTATATTCGATAGACGCTGATTGAAATTCGCGCGGTACTTAACAACATAAATACTATACATGATAATTAAGTACTTTATTTATCACTTACTAGACTGGCGCCTAAACTCTGTTGGTAGTAAATTGTGTAATGTGGCAAGATCACCATAATGTAATGCGGTCTCTTGGGGTGGTATTAAGCTTTGGTCTCGCGATCGTAACGCACAACCAAACCAACCAACCAACAAATAATCTTATTTCTTCTTCTTATCGTGTCACTGATTCTTTCGAACCAAGTGTGGTGAAAGGATTTTAAGTGCGCCTCGAAGAGGCTCCTTTCGTGCACTTGACACATATTTTCGAACTTTTTAGGTTCTACGATATGCCGGTTTCCTCACGATGTTTTCCTTCACCGTTTGAGAGCACTGGCATAGTGTACATACATTTTTGGGCAGAAAAACTCATTGGTACACGACTGGATTCGAACCCACGACCTTAGGATCGGAAGGCGGGGCCACTACCACTAGGCCACCAGCGCTCTCTTAATAATCTTATGAAAAACGTCTAGAATGGTATCTTGTTCCGTCGCAGTTTGCGTCAGCGGCGAAGTGCAATCGTGTGACGCTGCGTCAAGCCGTATACCGCAGCGTTGTGCGTTACGATCGCGAGACCAAAGCTTCAGGAGGTTGCGTAAAGCTGCGTAAAGTGATAAACTTTCATGATGAAGATGTGTTTATTGTTCCTGTACAATATTTTTAATTATTTATCTTATTAAAATACATAATCGAATTATTATAAATAGCACTAAAGAAACCACTAAGGTTTGTAGAGATAATGCTACTACAGAGTAATACGTTCGATAGCTTTTAAATAAGTAGGTACAGAATATTTCTAATAAATTGAAACTAGGTAAACTAGGAAACTAGGTAGGCATGTAAGTAATATTTAGTAATTAGTACTGTACATCGAAGCTTAGGTACAAACTGTATCTTAATCTATGGCTATTGTTCTGAGTTGGCGCTCACACCATATTTGTAAATTAACCCATGTAAAAAAACTATTTACTTTAAGTCGCATAATGTATACGAATCTCGGTGAATGATCTAGTTTTAATGTAAGTACCTACCTAAATATTACCAAAAAAAAAAAGCAGATTGAAATGTACGTCGACGACAACTTATACTTAATCATACTGATATGAAGAGGAAAGATTGAATTTTTGCATGTAATTAACAAACTCCAAAACTTTTTTTATGTGTGCGTTTATTATAAATAAACAATACGCTACATAATAAATAAGTTTAAACGTTATAATATACAATTTCGTCACCTACATCACAATCTTCGGTAGTATAGTGGTAAGTATCCCCGCCTGTCACGCGGGAGACCGGGGTTCGATTCCCCGCCGGAGAGAACACTTTTTGCACTGTTTTTTTTTATCACTTTTCTTATGTATTAAATTTATTCACTAACACGTCTTTTATTTGACTCATAATATCGGTAAGTCTAGTTAACTCTGTCGCTATTGTTTTTACAGACATGTGAAGTTTTTTCGAGTGTTCCAGTTTTTCTCTTTCCAATTTGAGAAACTGTGTGGCTTCATCTTCGTCCTCTGAAAAATAAAATAGTTCATGATTGATACAATTGACTGGAAGAACAATTTTTTATATTATTAGATACAGTAAGGTCGGCGATACAAGTAGATTAACAATTTCATATAATACAATCCCCATTTTCCCTAAATATAAACCTATTTAAACCATCTTCTTGTTATCTAGTACTAGTTTTTTCGAACATTAGTGGTGAAAGGAGTTATAATCAGAAAAACATATGAAACAAAACCTGCGGCTTATTTAGCTCCGCACATATTGACCATCTCTTTCCTGTGGATTAGGCTGACTAAGCTATGACTATCCTATCCTATCCTATTTGTGCTGGGCGAGTCTGCTCTAAAATTCTGTCACATTCTCAAACTCATTCATTCTGTCACTATTTATAGGGGCTTGAATAAAAAATTACAACAGATGTAAAGGTCTGTTTACATTTTTTTACAAAAGATTGCAGATATTTATTTGAGGTGTTTTTTAGTAGTAGAAGAGCTCTTTGTGTGTGGTTCGTCCGGGTAAGTACTACCACCATGCTTATTTCTGCCGTGAAGCAGAATCGCTGTGTTTCGGTTTGAACGGTGTGGGTGCCGGTGAAATTACTGGCACCTGAGGCTGAACATCTGTATGCATCAAGTTGATGGACGCAGGGAAGTGCATCGTAGGGCACGTTCCTGACGTGCGTGACCTACGAGGCAATGCTTTGTTATAGGCGATGGTTACCACTTAACATCAGGTGGGCCATATGCTTTTTCCATCAGCTAGTTGTGTAAGAAAAAAAATAAAACAGATAGGTACCTAGCTGTGCGCCACCAAGCCTGACTTTACACTCAGGTGGGCTCGAAACCGCGTCGCCATCGTATGAAGTCTCCCCTGAAGAGTTTCTTCGCTTCCGCTTTTTGGATCTTGTGCCTGGAAGAACAAAAAACAGTATCAACAAGCATCAGAAGCTGACGACGTATTTTATTGATTTTAAACTACGCTTAAGGAAAAAACAAAGATATTATCATGCTAAAATTTAAGAGCCTAGCGGCATTTGAACCACGACCCACAACCTTTTCACCTTGGCACAGGGATGTTGATTGCTGCGCCATCGGATCCTAATCACATGCGACAACAGTTCTGGGACATTATAAAATCTAATTAATCTCTATTTTTTACATTTGGCATGTGCACTTTTAAATTTTACTTTTACTCCCTTACTTAAAGAAATAGTAAGCAACTGCAATCTCTTACCACTTATATAATGAAAAACAGTGACAGAGCAAATTTAAAGCGTCACCTAAGTAATGCTTGGCATAAGGTATGGCAATTCTTCTAAAGCTGGACATAGGGGACTTATTTATTACTAAGTTTTACTTAGGGCGCCTTCAAATTAGCCGCACAGCTACAGTAAGGGCGCCCTTAGTCTGTGGCTGTGGTATAGACATACATAATGACTTACCATATTGACTGGTGGTTATTTCATTATTTTCTGGTACATCTTCATTTGACTCCTGAAACTGAACCTGAAATGTGTAGGTATTTTAGTGTGTGTGTGCTACAGCAGCTGTCTAGAGGCAAAACAGTAGCTAATAAATCTTATTATTTAATAAATGTCTTTCAAACTAAAACAGCCCTATGAGTAGGTGGTGTTTTAATTAAAAAAAAAACAATAAAAGATTAGTATTGTATCAGCTATCTGGTTTTTATCCATACTAGCTTTGTTTAGATAGCGCTGTGTAAAATGTTTGGAAACATTATTTTTTTTAGTTTTCATTCCATTTTCTGAGCCACACTTCTCTACGCTGTTTATTATAAAAGTAAAAATCAAATCAAGTCGTTCCGATTGGTTGACTGTTTAATGTTGTTTACTTTGAGAAGTAAGTAAGTAAAAAAGTTGTTTATTTTCCTTCACAATGTAAGTATGTTATGACTTAGGTCTAGAAAACAAGTTCTTAAGTGCTAACATTGTGAAGGACTGGTGCCTGATGTAGGTTCGTAAGAACCTGTATTACAGGTCACCAGGCCCCACTCTGCGAACACATCAGGTCTTGTGTAAGAAGACCTTCGGGAGACTTTACAATACTATGACATCATTAGTGCAGAGGAAAGTACAATATAAATAGTAACAAGGTACAATAAAAGTAGGGTAACAAGACACATTGAAAGAACATAAGTATGATACTAAAAAAAGCATGCAAAAATAACTTGCTAAATGACTAAAATTACAAAAATAGACTTAAACTTAAATCTAAACTATACTATATTACAACCATGTGAGCATGTGAGGAATGTAGTATGGGTGTGTGTGAATGTTTGAGTGTGGGGGGAGGGAGTATGAGAGTATGTTGTGAGCTATGTTTAAGGTTGTGTGGGCTCTACTGATAAAACCAACCTCCTAAGAGGAGGACTTTTAGAACAATACTTGAAGCAAATAATGGGACAACTAGATTATTAAAATATGTAATTGGTTTTATACTCTATCACTGAGAGAGCACTGGTCACTAGGTGGTAGCAGCCGCCTTCCGATCCTAAGGTCGTGGGTTCAAATCCAGTCGTGCACTAATTAGTTTTCCGAAAATGTATGTGCACTATGGCAGTACTCTAAAACAGTGAAGGAAAACATTTTTATAATGTCCCAAAAGTTAAGAGCCGAGCGGGATTTGAACCCGCGACCTTCCCCTCGGTAAGGGGCTGCCGAACAGTCCCTAAGAGTTATTCGTCGAGTGTGATTAGGATCCGATGGCGCAGTGGTCAGCGCAGCCCCGTACCGGGGGGAAGGTCGCGGGTTCAAATCCCGCTCGGCTCTTAACTTTTGGGACATTATAAAAATCTTTGTGATTTCCTTAAGTGTAGTAAACACTATAAAATCAATAAACAATAGTGAAGGAAAACATCGTGAGGAAAACGGCATGTTTATAGTTCAAAAACACGTGTCAAGCGCCACCCCAATAGCCTACTAGCGGAAAATCAGTCCGCAGATTAAGAGCTGATCGAGGAATTTGCCGAATTTACGTACTCCATCAGCAAGTGGATCAGTTTTGATAACCAGTCCATCAATAGTGTTCTCTCCGATAATGCTCATTATGGTCTCCTCGATGTCTGAAAGTGGTGTGAAACCATCAGGCGGGGGTCTGTCGCTGTCTTTGGCTGCTTTCAACTCCAATGCATGTCTACGAACACGGTACTTCCAATCACACCAATACTGGAATAAACAAGACTAAAATATAGGTTCCAAAGAGCTTCGACAATCATTTTTTTTAAATAATGCGGACAATCCACACAACACTATCTAGCCCCAAACTAAGCAGAGCTTGTACTATGGGAACCAGGTAGCTGATTATAATACTTAAATACTTTTTTTTTGTTAATACATACATAGAATACAATATAACACCCAGACAGAGAACAAACATCTGTGTTCACCACACAAATATTTGTTCTCGGTGGGGATCAAACCCTCGCCCTCCAGCGCAGAAGGCAGAGCTACTACCAACTGAGCTGTGAAGGCAGTCAAATCAAAATTTAAAAGTTGTCTATATGTATTGTGTGCAATAAAGAAAAAAGAATAAAGGTTAATGTCAATATAGGCCAATAAGATACCCAGACACACATCAAATTATGCTCTTCACACAAATGTTTTGTCTTAGATGAAAATCAAACCCAATACCTTCTACTCCTCAGAAGTCAGATCTACACTAGGTAGGTACCACATGAGCTGTGATTAAGAGATATTCAAATTTAAAAAAAAAAAAAAAAAAAAAAATTCTTAATTATCCAAACAAAATTACTTTGGACCACCCCTTCCCATCTTTGACAGCTCCTTGCTTCACAGCGTTCAGTCTCTTGGCACAGGAGTTCCACACTTTGAGGGTCATCAACTTTCCTCGTCTACCTCGGCTTAGACCTTTAGCCAGGTCAGGATGCTCTTTCATAAAGTCTAGCAGACTGTTTAATTGTTCTACAGATACCAGTCTTCTTTTCAAATCTGTAAATATTTTTTTTGTAATACCGATACATGTCATATAATAGGGAGTGTTTTGTATATAGATACATGATAGTCCAAGAGATAGGTAGGTAGTTCAAAACTTAGTAGGTACTTAGTTGGCTAGGGTTATAGAAGTACCTACCTACTATTTATTTAATGTTCATTGCACCTATGACTTTAGCTACATAATATAACAAAATTCGTTGATATCTACATGGTTTAGTGAGCTAAGGCATAGGACAGGTACCTGAATCCATTAGTACAATTCTTTTGTATGTAAATGTATGTATGGTTTGCCAGCGGCTCTAACTTCTTCGATGAACTGAACTGTTATAATTGCGTTTCAAAATGAATGATATAAAAATGGTCAGGGAGAGAACTGAAGAAAACTTCTCGGTCCGATGGTGGTTTTGTACTTGTAGAATAGAAATAACATTCAATACCTACAATCTTCCTACATTACATACTAAAATCTCTAAAATAGTCGTGTTTTATATAGATCTAAAAACTAACAACAACAAATTACAAAACTATAACGACGAATGAAATCTTCTTCTTCTTCTTCTTAATGAATGGCATCTGTCCATTATGGCTCAATTTTGCCAGTGTCAAGTAGTCTGAGTAAATTACACAGATAAAATACTTTTTCGTCAAGTCGTCAGTCATAGTACAAGTCGGCCCTACCCTAATTGGCTTTGGAACAAAGGATGGCCGTTTTTTCCAAAACCATCTGAAACATTTTCGATCAAATCAGAATATAACTTAGTACACTTTAATTCCAACTGCTAACACTTTGAACTCAAAATATCAGAAAAACAATTAAAATCAAAAAGCTATGTGACTTCCCAAAATGACAGAAAACGAATCGACGAATGAAATCAAATTTTATATTCGATTTTCTTTTTCTTGGCTATTTGTTCGTCTTGTCTGTCATTGTCATTTTGATAGATATTCCAAGGACATTGTTCTGTGCAGAAAATCTTGTCAGTGTCAGTTTATTAAAAAAGTTATACCGCACGTAGATATATATTTTCTGTGGCAGCGGAACCACCAATCGATATTGACTTTAGAACTCTCTGCGCAGCGCAGCGCGGGAAATTTTCATCTAATGCGCGCGCATCTTGTTTTTGCAAGTTTATTATTCTTTCTAGAATAAAAACTGGAATCTATTTTTATACATAATATTTTGTTTGTTTTGTACATATTTACTACAACTAAATAACTTGGGTACATAGTACATACTGACTAAACCGCAACAACCGTCTAATAAATTCAACCGCGTCTAATGCTATTGTTATTGACAAGTACTTATTATATGCCACGACTGTATGTTTGTATCATAAAAATTGATTTGAAGATAAAGTTATAAAAGCTCAAACACATCTATTTTTGTGAAAATACAATAAACGGTGAACGAGAATGTTATGTGAGTGGTGATTTTGATTCCATCACCCAATCCATGATGTCGATGTTTGCTCGTCTGAAGCGGGTAAGTTCTTTGAACTTCTGTTGGTGATTTGGCTGGAACTAGGGGACCTCATGATGAGCCCTGGGCAGCTGCCGAATGTGCCTAGTGGCCCTGCATCCAAGTTCCATATTTAAAATTGACTGAGGCAAGACACTGACCATGACCACCGTAAAATAACTTTTTGCTTGTATAGGTATTTTTACCCCCACATTAATTATAAAATACTTATCGCAAACAACAAAGTTTCGTGTAAGTAACAATAGGTAGGTTCAGCAATAAAAATATTTTGCAAACAATTTTTTCTAGGCATGTTGTTGGGTTGGTTGGTACCTATTTTGTTAAATATGTGTAGATATGTACTAGGTACCTACCTACCACACAATTTGTTTTAAAAAGTACCTACGAAAACGAGTAAAACAAACTTTTAGCTATAAAAACTTTAATCAAGTTATATTTCACAATTGATTGCGCCTTTAATTTTTCATAAATCATTATCATCTTGAAGAAGTCCACTGCTGGAAAGCTGCTTTTATAAATACGTTGCATAAAAATAATAACGTCACATTTTCAGCAATTTTGTGTATTCTCCGATGTGCGAGCGTGACGTACTTGATAGTCAGACCTAAGCTCTTTTGGGCTCAGTCAAGGATTAAGTACCCTAATTACTGTAATATTCGTAACGGGAAGAGAAAGTAAAAAAAACTGAAACAGTTAATCAACTTTTGTTGTTGACTGTACAAGCGTTTGTAAGTAAACTCAATCATTATGAGGACCCTCTCAGTAAATAGAACCGCCCTCCATTTCCAAATAAAATAACTCCCTCTAACTAATTGCTTTTTCCCGGTCGACAGAGTCAATTAATAGTCAATCGGTAAACAGCTGCGCCTACTAATAGGAACATAAAGCACCTCGAGATATTTTTTTGATACAGCGGACTTTGGGCTACAAAAATACAAGCAAAGAGAACACGGAATTTCTTTAATTTCTTAAATTACTGCGGCAGCTTTGTATTTTGAGGAACTGAACTAGGCCTAATTTTTCTCCTTCTCATTTCATTTGATTTTTAGGGTTCCGTAGCCAAATGGCAATAACGGAACCCTTATAGATTCGTTATGTCTGTCTGTGTCTGTCCGTCCGTATGTCACAGCCATTTTTCTCTGAAACTATAACAGCTAGACTGATAAAACTAGGCGAGTATGTATAATGTGAACCGCATTAAGATTTTTACACAAAAATAGAAAAAAACAATAAATTTTTGGGGTCCCCCCCATACTTGAAACTGAAACTCAATTTTTTTTTTTCATCAAATCCATTCTTGTGGGGTACCTATGAATAGGTCTTCTTTTTTTCTAAACTGAATAGTTTGCGCGAGAGACACTTCCGAAGTGGTAAAATGTGTCCCCCCCCCTGTTACTTCTTAAATAAGAGAATAATCAATATAATAACAAAAGCAGCCAAGTGCGAGTCGGACTCGCCCATGAAGGGTTCCGTAGCACGACGAACTACAAGAACCTTTATATTATGTTACTTGATGTAACATAATAAGGTTCTTGTAGTTCGTCGAAAGGTAAATAGCGGTTTACGGTTTATGACGTATAAAAAAAAAACTACTAACTAGATCTCGTTCAAACCAAATATCGTTGGAAGTTTACATAGTAATGTACAACATATATTTTTTTTAGTATTATCATTCTCTTACTTTAGAAGTTAGAGGGGGGGGGACCAACTTTTTTCCACTTTGGAAGTGTCTCTCGCGCAAACTATTCAGTTTAGAAAAAAACGATATTAGAAACCTCAACATAATTTTTGAAGACCTATTCATAGATACCCCACACGTATGGGTTCGATGAAAAAAAAAATTTTGAGTTTCAGTTTCAAGTATGGGGACCCCCGAAATGTATAGTTTTTTTTTTATTTTTATGTAAAAATCTTAATGCGGTTAACAGAATACATCTACTCGCCAAGTTTCATCAGTCTAGCTCTTACGGTTTTGGAGAAAAATGGCTGTGACATACGGACGGACGGACAGACAGACAGACAGACAGACAGACAGACAGACAGACATGACGAATCTATAAGGGTTCCGTTTTTGCCATTTGGCTACGGAACCCTAAAAATATATGATGTGCATTACTGTGCAAACTTTCAACGATAATTGGTTTGAACGAGATTTAGTAAGTAGTTATTTTATACGTCATAAATCGTAAACCGCAATTTACCTTGCGACGAACTACAAGAACTTTTATATTATGTTACTAGGTATCATTCAATTTTGTTGACGCAATAAGTATATTGCCCACCTGATGTTAAGTGGTAATAGGGTTTGGATAGATAGATAGATACCTCTATATTGATTACCATGACACGCTACGTCATTCAGAAGACTCAGTAGGATACCTACAATTTGGGACCAACACCTATAAAAATGATGATATATATGAACTTAGTCCATTTGATATAAATTGTCTAAGTATATGAAAGTATCCATTTAATATAAAGAAAATCATTATTTCGTAAAGCTAAAAAACAAAAAATAATATTTTAAAATAAAACCATTAAAAATGTTGTAAACGAATTATTTATATTCTCTGACTTTGCATTAGGATACTTTTAATAATCTGATGGTTACATCCATGGTGGCTATGGCCATGCTAAGAATGAAGCCTTTCGTGCGTCAGTTTTCCGGCGTTAGTCGATTGACCACCATCGAAGTGACCACTCGCGTGACGTTGTGTTTTCCCGATAGGGTCGTAATGATGTAAATTAAGTTTAGCTTTGTGTAGTAAGAAGTGGTTCTAAAATGCAAGTTACGGTTGAAGTGGTAAGTTACTAAAAAATGTATTTTCACCAATATAATAGAACACGGTATCTTTTTTCTATAATGTTAAGTAGGTACCTTACCTACTCAAAAAGCTTGGTTGGTTGGTACTAGTTGCTTAAATTTATTTTAGAGCTTTGAATTCTGTTATAGGGTGACCAAGGGGGTTTTACTTAAGAGCGCATCGTGTAAAAAAAAAAAATTCATAACTAAATAACTAAGTGTCATTTTAAAAATCGCTCGTATGTCGTGCTCATATGTCAGCGTTAAAAATCTATTTAACGCTGACATACGATTTTCATTAGCGTTAAATAGAATGTCATGTTAAATAGTATATTTTTTTACCACACTTAAATTCGAATTAATCTCAAATGTATAGTCTACAATTAGTCCTTTTGCGATTTTTAAAATGTCACTTAGTTATTTAGTTATGAATTTTTTTTTTTTAATCTCAAATTTTCGCACGATGCGCTCTTAAATTGTTGAAGCAGATAAAACACTATAAAAATGAATTCATAACACATACGAGTGGTATATGATACCATATACATAATTATGTTTAGTTTTTCGTAGCGTCCAGAGTCACGTGTTTGAAATAATTGAAGGTAATTAATAAAAATTGCATAATTATTAGTAAACTCGCCTTTGCATCTATTCTGGATGATTTATATGTACTTATAGCATCGGGGGCAACTGTTTTTGTTCCTGCTCTTAGTTGCACGACGCTATAGTGCCTGGGGCAGCATTTTTAGATGGAATAGGCTTGCCCAGCACCATACTTAGTCAGCTAGTGGAAGCTTAACCGTTCGAGAGCACCGTAAGCTTCGAAGGTGGGAACTTACTACCACTAGTCTCACAACACATACTTATTAGTATTGGCTTATCCCAGAAATGTCCTGCGACAATCCCCTGGGAAGTTGATTTCTCACAACTTGTAAACACAAGTGTGCTTAGAATGTAAACTATTTAGAACCAAACTAATAGGATTAATTAATAAATAATAACTGTCTCAAATGTGATTGGTCTCCCTGGATTTTGGAAGAGTTAAAAAAGACCTTTCCGGACTCAAAAATAGAAAGAAGGACCTTCACCGAGCTGGTTATTTAATGAAACGTATTTTATATATAATTAAACATGCCAATAAATATATTCTATATGGGTTGCCTATCAAATTTCAGTCCAGGATATGATTAATTAATAATTAAAAAAAAAAAATGTTTAATTAACTTTCCACCGGTTTGTTTATTAGACAAATTCTATACCAATCGAAAGTATAGACCCCATAGAATATGCAAACGTTAGGTTGCCTATTTTTTTCCGGTCACAACTCTCGGGTAGCCAGGTATAAACAGGAAAATCGATACTAGCATTTTGCACCGGTATGTTTATTGAATAAAAATACTGGGGTCTATACTTTCGATTGGTATAGAATTTGTTTAATAAACAAACCAGTGGAAAGTTTAATTTTTTTTTTTTTAATTATTAATTAATCATAATTATCCTGGACTGAAATTTGATAGGCAACCCATATAGAATATATTTATTGGCATGTTTAATTATATATAAAATACGTTTCATTAAATAACCAGCTCGGTGAAGGTCCTTCTTCTAGGGATCTTAGACTACAAGATTAATGCACAGCCTAACACAAGGTACCTTTAACGTTCCGATGGGCGTGTAGTTCCATTTAAAAGGTCTTCCATCACACCCAACTAGTTAGAGAGCAAAGCAAGCGTGATGGATGAGATGACTTAGCTAATTTGACACACCCTGGCTTAATTACCTACTGTCGTGTTAGTAGATATGTACATCCAGATCAATTCACTTTAGATAATCAAAAGTAAACTCATGATATTTAATACCTACGAGTACCTTAGCTTCGGTAAAGTCAACTAAGGGCTCATCATACGTTTGACTTAGACTAATTTGTTTTACATAGCAGATAATAAACTTAGGAGATGAAACAATTTATTAAAACTACAGTAAAATAGTAATGATTTTAATTTAGTTACTGCTCATAATGGGGGTTTGATACAGAACTGGTGGGAAAAGAATCTCAGGAGTTCGGTCCACAGAACTGTTCAACCAAACTATTGGGAACAAACGGTCCCGTCGAGCGCCATTTTGGTCTGTTCAAGTTATGGTTTATTAAATAGATCGTTGAGTTTTAAATTAATTTGTGATACTTCATGAAATCAATATGATTTGAATGACGCATCTCATAGATTGTGATCAGTGAATGCAAGGCCAGTCGTCCTCAGCCATTAGCCTCCGGACGCTGTGATTTGAATACGAAAGCACTGCTAAGTGCTTCTGTGGGATCGTAAACAACTAGTAGCTAGTACCTTACCGACCCACTGCTTGTATGGGCACTTTTGTTTTACGTCTTCAGTTAAGGCGATGACACTGTGAAACAACTTCTCACTCACATTTCTTTGATACGTTGACCTTGTAAAGATTCGAAGAGTTTGCTTTTCCTGTTTTCGTAGTAAGTTTACTTTTTGTAGAAAACGTGTTAGGATCAATATTACTTTTTCCTAAACTGTGTGCAATCGGATTGGACAAAAAATGCCTGGTTGCGATTTTTCATAAATAAGTTTAGTGATTTTAGAAGGTGCTAGTAATAAATTAAGTCATCGATTGTGATCAAAATCAAAATTTTCAGTTGTATCACAACTGAATTATTAAAGCCCGGGAATTCCGTAAGGTTACCTTGAAAATTGCTTCACTTTAACAAATTTTTAGATCAGTCTGGTTTGTGGTATAGTGGCAAGGTAAAGAATATTGCATGTACTTATATTGTTAAGTAAGGTTGTAAAACTACTTTAATATTGCTTATATTTATCTAGGTTAGAAGACATTAGGGAGTGGAGGACATCGTTTACGAGCTATGAGTTTTATGGCTGAAGCATAATAACAATGTTAAAATTGATAGTATTTGGTCGGTAGTAATATCAAGCAAAAGATATTAGTATTATCAAGCTCAGAATAGTTTAATAGAGGTATAGTGGCGGAATGAAAATGTTCGTCGATTTTCAACTTGATTTGTTCAACGTATCACGATCACATACTACCTTTTGGAACTGAATAGACAGAAGACACCGATAAGTTAACGTCACAAATTATGTCAAAATGTGTTCACGATCAAGGCACTGGTTCAAGCTTAGACAATTTAAATTGTCTAAGGGTTCAAGCGAAAGCCGACTCTAAGGTGATGAACATTTTCATACCGCGACTGAACATCATATACAGGGTTATTCATAATTAGCTGCAAATACTCAGGAATTAGTTTCAACAAATAAAATAAAAAATATTTATGAAATGATTTTTTTTAAGTTTTTGTTTTTGTTTTTATGAAAATCCCGAGAAAATCGATAGAGAATATCCTTTGGAATCATTGGCGCCTGACCTATTTTAACCTTTGACCCGCGCCCGCGCGCCGTGAGTGACACTCTGCATTCAGTCACCGCCTGGGTGGGTCATCGTCCTGTTCTCCATGGCAATAATTATGCAATAGCCGTATATTTTTTATTTTATTTGTTGAACCTAATTCCTGAGTATTTGCAGCTAATTATGAATAACCCATGGCAGCAAGAAATGACCACCCCCAATCGTCAAGAGATTTCTTTAAGGTTCAAACATGTTTGCCATCATAGTTTTGTTTCCAGCACTCCGTTCATCCCAGTTCGCCAGGCCCGAAGGTGCGTCCTAAGCCTCCAGATAACAAGGGTAGCTATGGCTCTTGGTGCACCCCAGACACTTCACCTATTCGGGAGCCTCAAACGTATGTACCATATTTCAATCAATAAGTATTTACTGCGTACACTGTCATGTCAAATACCGTGTATTAGTTTAACCCTCGGCTGAAAAAATGGTGGTAGTCCTAATGCTTGAGGGTTTAGTGAACCTATGTTTGTTTGTCTGTGGGCTCGTAGCTCTGAAAGGAATGCTCTGATAAAAATCAGAGCAGAGAGATGCCGTTTTTTTAAGAAAGCTTATAGTTGTGAGCTATCTTGGGGATTTATTTTGGTAAAAATAGCTTATCAATAAAAACTTTGCATTAACTAAGTAAAAAGTTCGTATTTATGGAAAAATCTTGCTGAAATTCTGACGATAAATGATTTGTGTTTACTTTTCGCAGGATAATAAACAAGTCAAATCTTGAACTGAAGCCACAAATCAAAGATGAGTAAGTATTACATTTGGAATTCGAATATTACTATATACTGAAAAGCTATGTAAAATTACTGGTGTAAAAATTACACGTGAGACTGAACTGACTTAAGAGTGCCTTAAGTCGATGGACGCAGGGCAGTGCATCATAGAGCACGTTAAAAATAATGTTATAATTAATATTGTTTTTTAATGTTATAATGTTTTGTTATACCTAGGTTACCACCTGGTCATCACCTAATCTAAGGTAGGCCACATGCCTGTTCCATCTGCAAGTTGTATAAAAAAAATGTAAATAAAAAACTATGTCAAACACAGAATTTTATCAATGTTTGTACTCAGGTGGTTGCAGTTACAAAAGATTCAAATCTACAATGAAATTTACAATGAAAGTCCACCCATCAAGCGCAAGTTCCTTGAAGAGATGAAAAGCGTCGCTTCAGTACTGGCGAATGCTGTCAAGCATACGGCTTCAGAGGTGAAAGATCTCAAACAGTCGAGCGGTGCTTCTTCAAAAAGGTATGAAGTTTTTAGTTCTGGCAACCGTTTAATATAACTGCAGGGCTACCGCGAGCTCCATATGGTTATGGCTATGGCTGTCAAATTGTGTATAGATCGGCTGACCCACACTTCATTTCTTCTTGAGTTTGAATATGTTGACACTGTTGACACAATTTTGACAGCCATAGCCATAACCATATGAAGCTCATGGTGCAGGTTTTGTAGTGGCCAGCAGATTTTGTAATGATTGAGAAAGGTATCCCTTGAAAATCTCTACGTAGAAATGCACGACAGTCACTACTTGAGAGAGAGATTGATAGATTTAATGATTACTTAACAGCTGCTTATGGTCTATAATAGTATCAGTCAGAAAACCAAGATAACATAAATATTTATTTATTCAAACTATGGACATAAGACTAATGAGATAACCGTTGTGTTTTAAGTTGGTTTCTGCATGAATAAAGGATAAAATAGTACAATTGTTTATCAGATCTACATCTAAAGAAGACATCACACCGAAAATTGAGACTCCACAAAGCCCAGTGCCAAGCTCTCCAGAGCGCAATTTGAAAGCGAAAGGGACACTTTGCAATATTTGCGACCTGGTTAGACCCATTGATCCACACGGTATGGTATTTATCATTTGTTTGAATAGATTATTATTTAAAATCTCTTTTATTGAAAATTGATATTTTTATCATTTGCAGTTTCGATCTGAACATTCGACATAAATTGGCGCACAACATGTCACCGCTGTTGGGCGCCAATTTATTTTATCCGCCACCAATTAATCTCATTGAATTTAAGTAATCTACAAACACCTACCTCTATCTATCATGATATAATTTAAAATAAGTTGGTTTGTGGTGATCAAAATGTCGCAGCATAGAACTAAACGTTTAAATTTAATACCTACCCCTGTTGTGCGCCAATTTTATTTTTATTATGATTGATTGCTTCTTCTCTCGATATCTCCAGATAATAAGACAAAACTGTTCTAAATTAGAAGTTGAAGTCTCAAATGATATTTAAATGTTTATTTTTATCTCACTGTTTTTTGTTGCGATGGGCTCGGCCGTTAGCATGTTATAGGCCGCAGAAAGCATATGGACGTAGAGACGCACCCAAAAGAGGAAACTGACGGAAACGGGCCTATACCCAGCAGTGGGTGATACTGGACTGAGCTAATGATGTTTATGTTTCTTCACAGGCAACATTTACATAAGTTGGCTTCTCCTTCTAACATTCTGCTATAGCTACAATGCGTGGTGTATACCCCTCCGCGCAACCTTCCCATATCAAACCCCAGACAACATCGTTATCTGGATGGTTATGGACTACATTTGTGACGTGGTGTACCTCATAGATGTGGCAATGGTGAAGCCTAAGCTGGTGTTTCTCAATGATGGGTTCTGGGTCGATAACCCCAGCGAGACACGGAAGAATTATAGGAGGAAGACTCAGTACAAGGTGGGTACTAGAGGGTAATTTTGTTTTAGGTAATGACATAATATTATCACTATGGTCTCATTTATTCTCAGTAATAATAAAGTTAATAAATAGTTGATATTCAAACAAAGTGACGTTTGCTCAGTATGTTTTTTTATTTTAGTTCGACGTTTTATCACTTTTACCACTGGATTTGCTCTACATAGTCTTTGGGCCCGAAATGGTTATCCTCCGTTTCCCGCGCTTGTTGAAATTGCAAACCTTCTGGGAGTTCCACCAGGCTATGGACCGAGTGCTGTCATCGCCCTATGTGGTAAGCTAATATTATCACGATCAAACTTATTTTAATATCTTGCTAATAACAATTTATTGAGCCGTTTATAAAAAACTTAGGAAATGATCAGAATGCGGGTAGTCAAGTCACGTAGTCAGCTACTACTGGCAGCGGGTAGTCAAGTCACATGTTTTATTTTTCAGGTCCGAATCGGTAAAACGCTTTTCTACATATTCTTCCTAATCCACCTAAACGCGTGCGCCTACTATGCTATGAGTGCACACATAGGTTTAGGAACAAACGACTTTGTGTACGACAACGAAGGGAACGCCTACATCCGTTGCTTCTACTTTGCGACTAAGACTGCGACGTCGATAGGGAAGAACCCTAAGCCGGAGAGCACTACTGAGTATTTGTTCATGACAGCGGCTTGGCTTATGGGGGTGTTTGTGTTTGCGTTGCTGATTGGCCAGATCAGGGATATTATCGCGACTGCTACAAGAGCAAAGGTAAGATTTCTCAATAAGTTTGTATGACCCAACTGTCAATTAGAATAGAATGTCGTAGAGCTTTTTGTGTAAGAGTCTGTCTGGAGAAACACTCTTCTTCCTGCCCTTATCCCACATTATGTGGGGTCGACACAACATGTCTTTCTCCTCCATTTTCCTCTATCAGCCGTCATCTCTGCATTCACTCCTCTCTTATCCATGTCCTCCATGTCTGTCCGAAGAAGCATTGTCACTGTAATAATTTCAGCGACCAAGTCATGATGCTCGCATTGCTGTTTCGATATAATAGGTAAGTATGAGTGCTGGTGTAATCATAAGATCATACTTAAAACCTTATACGTCTCAGAGTGATTGACGCAGTGGAATGCCATAACTATTGTAAAGCACGATGAACTTTATGGGGTAATGCTGGAACCGTAACAAAATCAACTGGGTATTAATCGTAAAGCACGACTTATTCAAATAAAATAATCTATAATGTCAGACGGAGTACCGCAAGAAAGTGGACAGTTGCGTCCGATACTTGCGTCAGCTGAACATGCCACCACAGCTGCAGTGGCGAGTTACCTGCTGGTTCTCTTACAACTGGGCCAAGCAGCGGTGTTTTGGTAAGTTCTATCGGACATGTTAAAAGCAACTCTGTCATTCATGCACCTTTTCCTGTATCAGTAGGTATCTATGTCAATACTCAATACATTTATTGCATACACATGGATTAGTTTAGGTACACACATTCTTAGGTGTAAGTCAGTATCACATGGACCCTGTGTATAGGATAAAGCAACATGGAGGTAGGCCGAGGTTTATAGACAGTAGTTGGTACGTATATATTATTATAGATTGAGAATTGCCAGGCATTATAATGCAGATAGTTTAAAATGCCTGGCTATAATGTAATCCTATCATAACCTCCATGCGTCAAATCGTTTATATAGTCGCAAAAATGATGATGAGGCAGAATGTAATGGGTCTCAAATATTTATATTTTTTATTAATAATTATTGTACCTACATTTCTGATACAATGATTATGTAAAATCAAACAAATCACAGATCTACCTCTGGCTGTTCTGATGCAGAAAATAACCGGACAGTCATACCTCTTTTCGTTGTGATAAATATTGAACATTCTTCACAATGGTAATATTATCTAGTACCATAAAGTCATTTGGAACTGTTTGATTTTAGATGAGGAGAAGATTCTGAATGTTCTTCCGTCTAACATGAAACGAGATGTGGCGTTAGCTGTACACATGACTACATTGAGCAAGGTAGGTTTTTTTCTATTTTTGTGTAAAAATCTTAATGCGGTTTACAGAATACATCTACTCGCCAAGTTTCATCAGTCTAGCTCTTACAGTTTTGAAGAAAAATGGCTGAGACATACGGACGGACAGACAGACAGTCATGACGAATCTATAAGGGTTCCGTTTTTGCCATTTGGCTACGGAACCCTAAAAAGGTGCGAAACAAAGTCACTAAAGTGCACGAAAAGAGCTTCTCTGAGGCACACTTCAAATCCTTTCACCACACAGGTTAACTAGTGAAGAAAAAAGAAATTTTGTTTAGCTAACCTGTAGTAAATCGTCTCCAGGTGCAACTATTCCAAGACTGTTCAGAGTCTCTGCTTCGAGACCTGGTGCTCCAGTTGAAGCCGGTGTCCTTTCTACCCGGGGACTTGGTGGTGAGGCGCGGTGACGCCGGCTATCACATGTATATCATCAAGTCTGGACAATGCTTTGTAAGTCATCTAAAAAAATATGACAGTTAATGAAGGTAGGTAAACAAAAACCACACCGATAGCAAAAAACATAAATCAATTAAAAAAAATATATAGTAGTGTCAACCGGTTTTGGGAGTAGGACATCCCTAATTGGATCAAGCGGGCGGCGGGACGCATCCCTTGAGTGTAAAAGGAGAAGAAGAAGAAGATGGAAGATGGCGTCGTCATGCGTAGTTTCATACTGTTTTGCCGAGTAATAATTAAAACATAGTTCTAGCTATATTCAGTGAAGAGTTTTCGCTGTATTAGTAGGTACTTACTCGAATTTTCTGAGGGAGTTTGGTGTGTGTAAACTGTAATATTTTTGAAAATGTTGAGTGGCGCCCGGCAACATTATTCCATTGTAAAGAAAAATATTACTTATAAAATTGCAGGTAATGTCACCAGACGAGACCGAAGTGTTGGCTATACTGAAAGAAGGGTCCGTTTTCGGAGAAGTAAGTCTTCTGGGTATCGACGGGCTGAGGCGTCGGACGGCTACAGTCAGGTAAATCAGCCAGTCTTTCTTAACTCTAGCAAACAACAGAAATAAGTTACAAATTGATCAAATTGAGAACTTTTGTGGAATGAGAAATTAAAAGATACATTTACAAGTTCTCAGATTTTAACAGAAATAAATTCATGGCCAAAACATGTGAGCTTACATCACAGTACACGTTATGAAACACCTGCGATAAAGTAATTCTGTAGGTTTTTATGATATATTATTCTATTCTATAACAGCCCCTGTTGGGGCGCCAATATTAAAATTGGCGCCCCAACAGAGGCTACTTATGTGCACTTATTTAAAAATTAAAAAAACCAATATCTTCACAGATCCCGCGGTTATTCTAATCTCTTCGCACTATCCCGTTACGACCTCAACACAGCCCTGCAGCATCACAAAACAGCCGCAAAGATCCTGCGCGTTCGAGCCGATCAGATTATCAAAGAGAACGCGACTCGTCAAACAGAGCAACGGCTCGTTAAAAGAGAGATTAGGAGAGCTGCTCAAATAGCATCAGCATCCATGGGTATTTAACATCAATAATCTTTATTTTTAAGTTATAAGGGTCGACTTCCATTCGCTTGTCACAGGGTAATTTTAATGTTTACCATATTTAGAACAATAATGTCCATTTGTGGATTTTTGTAGTTATTTGTCGATCTTTAGATGCATTTTTGCTGTAATTAGAATCGGTATTATGTCTTTTGTTTTCTTTTATTTAATTGGGAATTTTGACAAAAATCTATTCATTTACAATAAAATAAATCGCAGCAGCAGCACGCAGCACTATCTAGCCCTAAACTAAGCAGAGCTTGTACTATGGGAACCAGATGGCTGATATAATACTAAAGAGTATTTTTTTGTAAATGTATACTTATAATACAATATAAAAACCAGACAGAGAACAAACATCTGCGTTCACCACACAAATATTTGTTCTCGGCGGGAATCGAACCCACGACCTACGGCGCAGAAGGCAGAGCTACTACCAACTAAGCTGAGAGGCCAGTCAATCACAATGATGCATGAATTTTTGTTTAAGATTTATATTTATTATTTTATAATTCTATCTTACTGGGCATCTAAGTCTAGGTATACACTATAAATAGATATTTTTTTGATAGGAAGTGGCGAACGACCTGGCTCTAGAAGACGAAGTTCGAACTCCTCGAGTTTGAAAATGGACGGCAGAAGACACAGGGCAGCGAGCTCTACTTCAAGGAGAAGACTTTCTGTACTCTCCGAGGATAAGGTAAGACATTTTATTAAAAGCAATAACAAAAACACTGTAGTAAGACGGTCATGACAAACAATTTAGAACAAATAAAGAAATATTACAGATTTTCTTGACATTCAAAAATAATTCACAAAAAAGTGGGTAGGAACCAAGCCTGTTCTTCTAAGCTTGGTCACGTGGAACAGGCACCTACTCACCTAGCTTTAAAACGTTTCAAAGTGATCCTTGTAATACTTGTGAATAAATACATTATTTGACTTTGATTGATGTAAGTTAATTCATAACGTCGATTTTTCTCTTCAGCGTTCATCCAACCGTTCCTTGCAACCACAACCCGAAGACGCTACGAGAGTCGTGGAATGGGTCCGGAATAATCAGGATACAAACCTGCCACCCACTACTACGCCACTGCCGACCATTGTGCTATCTACCGAATAAACCATAACATAAAAATATTTTGTATGAGGGTAGTTTGTTTTTTTTTAGTCATGTAAAATGTCTCAAAGTTAATGTAGCTCAAAATATCTCCAGCAATATCTGTTGTCAAAATTGAGTGTTAGCTTAGTGTAACTATTGTACAAATGTTTTATTGTGTTAACTATTATTATTACTTACCTAAATAGGTACAGCTTTATAATACCTACTTAAAGTCAGAGCATAAAAAAAAAATTGTCTCTATTAATATTCTTTATATTAATAATCTTATTGGATAAGGTTATCTAGTTTTTACAATAAATGTTGAGATTTTGTGATAGATTGTATACTAAATGTAATAAAACTGGTGTCAATAAAATAATATTGAAGTAATCTATATTTTGTTGTGTTTTCTTAAAGCCTTGCGCAGATCTAAATCACCTGCGATGGCGATCATTATTGCTGTCTTCGAAGTGTTTAAATTTCGAAAATATGTGTTTAGTGCACGAAAGGAGCCTCTTTGAGGCGCACCCTTGATGATGATGATGATGATGTAATACCCTGAAACTGAACGCCATCGCAGATCGCTTAGATGTACGCAAGGCTACTTCACTACCTTTGGGAGAGGTACCCACTCGTCTCTAATTCTTTTCAAAAACTTTACTCAATCTACATTCCGTACCATTCGTTCCACTGACCCAATTTATCATCAAAATGTTGATATTCCCCTATTTCTAACTAATGTATTAATTATACGAAGAGGTTGCGTGCATCGCAGACTGTGACATAATTTTTACCCCAACTAAAAGTACAAGCAATAAGCAGCCTTATTCCTTTACAGGTTAAAGCTTTTACGACAGAAAGAAACTGAAACGTTTTCTATTGAAAAGTTTCATGTCGAAAAATTGCAGTGCCCCCACTTCCTTGTTATTTGATTAGTAGGTTAGGTAACTATGTTTACAAAACGGGGTGAAGTTTGCAAACGAATTACGTGTCGATAAGCAATTATGGACTTAATAAGTAGAATGTAAGTTACGTACTTAGGCACTTCGTAGCTTAGTAGAAGACCTTAGTTGTAGTGTTCTGGTATAAGATAGCAGATTTTAAATCGGTGTATTTTATATGGTGACTAGCCCCCCCTAACTGGCATTTGGCAGACTCTATAGAACCAGCACATGGGCCACCCGATTTTGAGTTGTCAATTTTGCCAGTAAGACTTACCCCCGAATACTGAAACGCAACTCAGATTTAAGCACGTCTCAAGCGACGAATATTTGACAGAAACACAAAATTTAGATTTTTTTTTATATACGAGGTACCTAACAAGCATACGGTGCACCTGATACAGAGCGGTTACCGTAGCCCTATGGACGCTTGCAACACCAGAAACATGCCTGTCTTTTATACATTCTAAAACACCCTATAAAAAGAAATCAAACCCCCGAATACTGAAACGCAACTCAGTTTTAAGCACGTCTCAAGCGACGAATATTTGACAGTTTTCAATGAAAATCTGTCAAATATTCGTCGCTTGAGACGTGCTTAAATCTGAGTTGCGTTTCAGTATTCGGGGGTTACAATCACAGAGCATGTCCACTGAAGACGTGCCCTACACTACGCCTCATGTCTCAATTCATTTTGCTTTTAAATTTTCTAAGTTAACAAATATTTATCTAACAGCTAGAAATTTTAATAGCTAACAGCTAGAAAATAACAGCTTTCCAAAAAGCCGTACCCCCCCCACCGTACCCGTTTGACTGCCTTCACAGCTCAGTTGGTAGTAGCTCTGCCTTCTGCGCTGGAGGGCGTGGGTTCGATCCCCACCGAGAACAAATATTTGTGTGGTGAACACAGATGTTTGTTCTCTGTCTGGGTGTTATATTGTATTCTATGTATGTATTTACAAAAAAAAGAAAGTATTTAAGTAATATATCAGCTACCTGGTTCCCATAGTACAAGCTCTGCTTAGTTTGGGGCTAGATAGTGTTGTGTGGATTGTCTACATTATTTATTTATTTATTTATTTATTTACCCTTAAATTCCTCATATTAAAGGAAAATTCGAAGTAGGGCTAATTTTGCAATGGTCAGATAAATTTATGCGTCAGATCTATCTCTGTCACAAACAAGGGCTGTCATTTTTATTCGACGAATAGCATTATTTTGTAGATGGAAAAATGTCTTTAGGCTAGGAAAAGAGTAAGTGTTGGTTGACTCTCTTTTAAAATGAAATGTAATTTATTGGATAGTAACAAACATTATAGTAACATTATTATACAGTTAGATTACAGCTTACATTGTAAATTTCGTGGGGGGATAACATAGGTACCCAAACTAGGATTATACCCTCTGATATGGCATACCAATGCCCTCCGTCGTTTCACCCCTTTGTAAGTAAAAAAGCCCATTCCGTAAGCAACAACTATAAAAAAATCTACAACAAAAAAGGTTCAAACAAAATACGCGGAAAGTTCGTTCAACAAATTATTAGCTAAGCCATTACTGCCTTCATTGATATTGCGTGATGTTATTCGCTTCTGTAATGAAATAAACAAACCGTTCGTTACATAAACGTAGAATTACAAATAAAAGCCTCATTTGGGAAGTTTTTATCGATTTGGACTTTATAAACAATTTTATTATTGTTTTTTTTTTACATGATGTAGACTATTGTAGACCATCCTTTGGCTACAATCTCACCTGATGGTAAGTGACGATGTAGCAAGATGGTCTAGAAGACACATATTCACTCTTGCCTTGAAGAGGCTTGAGATTATTACTATTGGTTTTTTTTTTGTGATTCACAGAAGTAACAAGTAATAAAAAAAACTTGAAAAACCGATCATTTCATAGCCAGACATTTTGGTGAACTATTTAAATGGGACTAATAGTAATAAAACAAATTTTTACATTTTAATAATGAAGCGCGTTTTAAGTTTAAGGCCAGTAATGCACAACTGGAACCAACATAGATTTGGATCCAACTAGAATTATAATCATTTTAGCATACCTACGTACGTAATGAATGCTAAATTTTATCTGAATTTAGCGCATATTTTGTCTTAGAGTAGTCTGATAACCAAGCAGATCCAGGACAAGCTAGAGCAAGCTTTTTGTTGATAGGAACAATTCTGTGCTTACGACACGACATCGTATTTGAGTTAGTTCTACAGGTTCTGATGATGACCAGCTTAGGATGAACAGTTACTAGGGTAAGTAAAGTACCATCCCCATTGTATATTTAAACCCAAGTAAGTTTAAGCCTTGGATGGAACGATAAAAAATTGTAGTAAGAACATTCAGATCGTTTCAAAAACTTGCGAAACCGACGTCATGGCAAAACTGCTAAACCCATTTACTTAGATATTTTTTTAAGGGACTATATTGAAAGTTACCTACCTATATAATTACCTTAAAAAAATCAATTCGGCTCATATAAATGACGAGGCTAAGCAAAACAAACATTGCTAAAAACATATAACCGAATTGAGAATCTCCTCCTTTTTATTTGAAGTCGGTTGCAAAGTACTCAGGAACATTTTTGAAAGAAGTAGTTCCAAATATCGTGGTTTTTGTTTCTTCTCTATCTGATTCTCCCTATTTTCTTCTCTGATTTGATTTGATTTGACTAAGCCTACTTCTACAAATTTTCTTTAAAAATTTGCCTATCGTGATTGTCGTTCTATGAATATTTAATAAACCAACAAAGATAACGTCAGTCTAAAATACATATAACATATTCAAAAGACACCTACTAGATACCCGTAGATAGAAAACCTACGACTTGTCCGGAGCGTTTTAAAACGAGTCGTGCAATGTAACCAACCCTTCATTAGGGGTAGGTTACTCGATCCAACTAGTTGCTGGCTCAGTCTGCAATCAACCCCAGTCACGAAGCATCCCTCGCTTATTACAGTAGAATGGAAAAAATATTCTATATTATTTCAGATTATTTAGAATCGACATAATTTTAATTTACTAAGTTTTGAAAAAAGGTTTTGATTAATTTTGAAGTGAAAGTTCGTTTCTTCAGGGATTTAATTGGATACCATCGTACAAACAGGTTTGTACGCTTAGTTTGTTATGTGTTTTTGTTTCTTTTTTTGTGTATAATGGCAGAAAGGTAAATCTACATTGGTGTGAATTGAGTAGGTACTACAACTCTAATGTAAACAAATTAGTAAAATTACCTAGTTGGGTGAGGTTATTCAATTGTTAGTTGACTGAATTAACCGCCCAATCTCAGATGGACCATAAACTTTTTCAAGCAGCTGATCCAATAAAAATTATAGGAAAATAGTAAACAATCATTCGTATCTTCGACAAATCGATGTTTTTTAAAAAGTAGCTACTAGCAAAATAATCGTTAATTTCATTATTTCTGCGGTCGTAAAGCCAAGGTATTGTGGCTTCGCGTGATCAAGACGGTTATTAGATGACTATGTAATTTGACTATGGATGAAAACTATTAAACTGGCAGCCATTTTGATTTGATTTAGCAGAAGGATTTGATTTTTGAAATAATATCTACAAGTCCGCTCAAATAATTTAGATTGACAGCGAATGTGAAACGAGCATTTCTATCCTAAGGTGGTTTCGACCAAGCATTTACATTATTCCATCTCTACTTTAGACATGTCAAAAACAAAGACGGGTAGTATCTTGATTTGATGGATAGCATTATTCTGAGATGGTGAAACCCGTCCTTATCAACATACGTATATGCATAGGTTGTCAACTAGAGTTTAAAGTGTATTTGATGTTAATGTATTGCAATAATATAAGTTTAAAAAACATGATAAACCGACTTCTTGGCCAAACTGCTGACAGATTTTGATGGAATTTCTACGGGATCAATCTGGAAGTGTTACGTGTTACCTTGCAGATAAAAAAAACTAATCGGCTCATAAATTACGAAGATATGCGATAACAAACATTAAAAATATTATGTACCTACAACACAATAGAGAACTTCGTTTTTATTTGAAGTCTGTTAAAAAGAACCAGCTTGGTAAAGGAATAAAGGAATGGCATAATTTGTATTTGTATTTGTATTTATTGTTTTACTTTAATTATAACGGTTAACAATAATTAAAGACATAGGTAATAGACAGACAGAAAAATGAAAATAAATAAAGTCTAAAAGAGTTACGGGAAATTATTTTACAAAAATGTTCTTACCAATTGGATACAGTTATGCATAGTGAGTCCAAGCGCCATTTTCAGTTTTTTGGGAAATTACATAAACGCGTTTTTATTGGTAGAAGATTTGCATTTGCATCGTCAGAAAGTAAATCTATGTACATCGAAGCTTATATTTGTAATTTAACATGTTACAAGAAAAAAACACAAAAAAAGGTTTTATTTTGGAATATATCGTTAAAAATGCACTTGGACTCCTAATATATATGATGTTCTCATTTTGCAAAACGAGTCCAAGAGACAAAATAATTATTTATTCTGGAAGATTAGCTTTAAGTGCACGTGGAAACGAATTAATATGATGTACTCATTTTGCAAAATGAGTAGAAGTATAACATAAAAATGTTTCCAGGACTATTTTCCTATCGTTTAATAAAAACCCCTTGAATTTCCGTATTTACTCAGCATCTTATATTAGATGTTACAGAGGATTGATAAAAATAAATAAAAAACTATTAAAATGGTACTGATAGTATGTCCAGAAAATAAAACAATATAATTATCATAATTTAATAAACAATAATAATTTAAAACAAGATAAGGACTATCTCAGATATTATCTTCAGCTTTCAGACAGACAGAATAATGATTGATGATATTATTGGTCAACACCAACCCCAAACCCAGAACATATCGGGTAGGATGTAGGATGGAGTAGGTAAATAATATATAAATCTACTCTTTTTCAATATGTTCCGGATCGAAAACCTAAATGGCCATCAACACCTTCAACAACAATATCATCTTCAATCGTGTCATCAAAAATCAAATCTTTGTCAAATGCTATAGCGTCGATTGGGATATTATGCACTGTTTCATAATTTAATTTTAAATCTTTTAGTTTTTTCTCTGAAACATTTTGTCCTTTCCTACCCTTTCTTTTCTTTACATCAATTTCTAAGCTTTCTTCCTCTTCTACTGCTCCTGCCTTGACATAATGAGGCAATGGATGATTTTAGGTTTCCTTTATCTGGTTTATTCTTAACCAATTATTATTGACCTTCTCGCCCACTGTTATCTTTTTTCTGTTGACAATAGCTTTTTCCTTTTCTTCAGTATTTGTGATTCTTTGTTCTGCAGCTTGCCATAACTTTCTTGTAGTCTTGTGGAGTATAAAGTATTAATTGCAGTTTCAGAAATATAGGGTGCTTTTCGAGGAGAGATCATCAGGTCTATTTTTATACTTTTTTGCTATATTGTACGCCCGAAATAGGTAAGCTGTTGGAACATAATTACTTTTAAGATGTTTTAAACACAGTTTTACAATAAAATATTTTTATCTTTATCTTTATACGTGTATTCTGGTCTTTATTTTTTTATTCTGTTCTCCGCAACAATTAAGTTGACCAAAGAATTATGTTTTTGACTTTGGTAAACCAGTATAATATGTGCTTCCTTATACATGACTTGGGTTCTTCTGCCAGCCTCTCCTTCCCAAACAAAGATTACGTTCAGAAGTTACAAACAACTGTCGCGTAGACTACTGATGCGTAACACTACGTCGTTTGGACTAGTAATGTTTAATGGAAATGTGCTTTTTCATCATAAAATTTGGTTGTTAGTTTTAAATTGGTTGTTGGACTTGTATTGCATTTCAAAATACTTAGTTTGCTATAGAAGGCGCTTGGACTGGGTATCAAAAAATACCACTTAGAGTGAAGCTGGCTGCAAGAGTGTTTTTTCTATGGCTTAATTATGCCCTAGTGATTACGAAAATGCGAAAAAATCAAAAAATGAAATTTGGCGCTTGGACTCCTTATGCATAACTGTATCCAATTCTTACAAGAAAACTCGTAAAGGGGTTATTAATTTGACGTAAAGCTTCATAATTATTAATAACCACGCGATGCACCTCTGCAGTATAGCATGTCGTGTTCTTTCTACTCTTTTTGCATGAATAATTCTGTTCGGTAATGAGGGCCCAACCGATGCCAAGTTATGACAAGCGAACGAGTCTGCTGTTTTGGTACATTGTAGTACCTACATACTATAATATAGCCTCTATAATAAGCAATCTTCACCATTGTGACCTTTTTGTAATTTTTTTGAGGAGCGTTATATACCTTTAGCCACACTGGTACGAAATAACTCGACAAGAAGAAGAATCAATGTCGGCACGGCATACTCAAAAAAACCGGCCAAGTGCGAGTCAGACTCGGGCACGAAGAGTTCCGTTCCATTATTTATAACAACCGTCTGTTATATGGGAGCCCCAAGCCTGCGGTGACAGACGGACAAACAGTCCCGCTTTACCCTTTGGGTACGGAACCCTAAAAACCAAATTGACAATATGTACAGTAGCGCAAATACCTATAATCAAATCTCAAGAACAACGGTTTTAGGTTACCTTTTTAAGTATAACTTGCTCTATGAGCTTGAAATTTTCATAAGGCTGGATACGATTGTAAATTTATGCACCCTAAAATAGCTATAGATAACCGAGCCAATGATGTCATTGAAGATCCACGATAACCACAGAGAAATAGTCTAACATCACGGAACCATGGAACTCATCATACAGTCGCCATCAAAACTAGCTTTGCAACCCGTAGAGTAAATCATAAGTTAACCCTTTTCGCCGTAGTGGGGTAAAAATTTGCAAAATATCTTATTTATTATCTTATTTTATTTAGACCAAAATAAATGCTAGGAACGTTTCATACATAATATAGCTTACATTAAAATTAAAAATTATAGATTTTTGACAGCTTTTAAAACTTTTGTTTTAAAGAAGTATTGGGAACAGCTGAGAGATTATGAGTAATTTTATTGCAATCAAATGTTTGATACTCACGTATAAATTATAAGTAGGTACTAAAAAAGAAAAGCGATCTGATAATTAATTATCTTGTTACCATCATTTTTCGACCGCTAATACAAATCAAAGTTAAAAAGATACGCAATCACTCCATCGGTACAGCTTATTGGAACATTATTTTTATGGTAAGTGTTAGACATTTTAGACAACAGAAGAAAGATACAAACAATACATTGATACTGAAGAAGTGCGTCGTGTTTCTGTGTGCTACAGCAGCAAAAGGGCCTTGACTCAGCATAATGCCTAGCTTCTGTATGCGCTGGTATCAAGACCGTAAGCCAATAGACCTTGTGAGACACATTTTAAATAAATAAAGTTTTGTGCTTGCTATAGTGCAGTAAGTTCCTTTTCGGTCTGCGGCTGTATTTGTGTTAAGGTTGCGAAGGTACTTTCGATAGCGTAACGTTTGGGGTAGTAAATCTATTCAGTGGTCGTTACGGTTATCTGATCATGCCAAACGGAAGGTACACATCGGTATTACCATTTATCATTAGCATACGACCACAGTACCGCACACAGAATACAGTAGAAAGGCGATCATGCGCCGTTTGTATTGGAGCCGATGGCGCCAGTTTTATATTTCCACTATTATATTTAAATTATCACTAAATATGATTCTAAGAAAAAAGAAGGAAGGAAGATGTTAAGAAAGTATTTCTATGTTTTATCTTGTCGCTTAACTTGTTCGGAAAGCAATTCTTGCGCTGCTGCAAGGCATTTTTTACTTTACGACTCCCGAAAAAACTGTTGAATTTGTATGGAGACAGGAGCATATGCTCATGTATTTTGGCGACACTTTTATGGCATGACCGTTCTACTTTGTTCTGTGGTACCGCAGTTGGCAGACCATTCATCAAACGAGTAGGCTTTTTGGCTTGGCAGGGTAAATGTTTACCTAATCCATTGCCGATCGGGAAATATTTGGGTTGCCATTTGAGGTTATTAATCGTCTCTACCAATATCTAGGTTTATTTGGCACTCCCGAAAAAGAATTTGGAGGTTTTATTTGCAGGATATTTTAGTATGTAAGCCTACATACCATTTTTATGAACACAGTTGTATGCACCATCCGTAAATATCCCGTTGTTCATAAAAATAGTGTTAATACCATGACACCAAAAAATAATTTTTGTTTATAGGCTTTTTAATAGAATCCCACGCGACTTTTCCATATTAAACTTCTACCCCCGCTGAATCCTTTTAGGCGTTCGGTTTCGGGAATCTTTTTCCTAGTGCACCCTTACATTGCACCAGGAATCTGTCCTCCAAATTTCATACTCTAGGGCAGGGTTGCTCACACTTATAGTGTCGGCAATCGACCAGATAGTATTTTGAAAACAAGGGATCATCTAACTAAACTAAACTAATATGTACGTAGGTCATCAGCAATGCTATTTGGCGTGGCAATGCCGCCAGCGTCTTGGGGACGCTTCCGTCTGGCGCTGATTTGGATCAGTTGAGCTATCTCTAGATGATTATGCATGTCACTACATTATTATCCGCGTCTTTCCAGAAATTCTACTGGGTACCTTTATTAAGCAAATTGCCGGCGATCGACTCGAAAAGCTTCTGCGATCGACTCGAAAAGCTTCTGCGATCGACCGTTTGAGCACCCCTGCTCTAGGGCCATTGATTTAGGTTGTGCGTTGATTTTCAGTCAGTCATCAGCAACGTAAAAATTTATAAAGTAGACGAATTATTTATATTTGTTAAAGTTCTAAGTTTTAGCACTCATACTTAGTTGGTACCAAGAGATTCCTAAAAATAATAATCAGCGGCGCGTCTTGAAAGAGACCTACGTCCAGCAGAGGACTGGCATAGGTTGATGATGCTTATACACTACACGCAGATGAACTTTCTGGATTACCGACTCTAGGCCTACTCTAGGTATTTTACACAAATTTTCTAATGTTGGGAGATATTTTTTAGAATGGGCAGAAACAAAGAGCCAGAGCTGCCGATAAGCAACCCCGTGGAGGCCAAGAAGCATCGTGACGAGTCCTCGGGGCATCTCAAGAACGGCTATTATAACCGGGCCCTTAAAGCTTTAAACAAGGTAATAGCGACCTTATTTCGTTAGGATTCAAGTTGGTTATCATATTCATAATACATTTATTTTATCATATCGCATCAACTCAGACAAAATGCTTTGCGTCAATGCTCCTCTGAATAAAGTTGGGGTCATGCATAAAGGCGCTCGATCAAACATCTCCGTAGATTATTGGGATTTTTAAAATACGTAGTACTCCATACTCTTCCAAAGTAGTACTACCGCTAGTGTGGGCATAAAGTGGGTGCGAAAACACATCAGTCTCCATGACGACCACAGCTCGGGCGTCGATACTGACGCCTCTTCACACACCTCACACGTTACATAACACCAGAGTTAACTCAAGATGGAAAGCACTGACAACGCGAAAGCTCAGGCCCGGTCCATCTTAGGGCCTACTATAGACGCAGGGTACCTTCAAAGCTTCGTTAGAGTCGGGATCGATGATGAGGAAGAAGAGGAACCAGTGGCTAAAGCGTCCATCAGCAAACGAGCCCCAGCGGATAAGACCCATGAGGTTACAGTGGAAGATAAGCAGCCAGCGAAAGAGAGGAAGGAGTCGCCTAAGCCAAGGCGAAGGCGCGACCGAAAACCGAAGCGTGAAAGACGCCGGCGGGAAGAAGAGCTGTATACGGACAAGGATCGGGCTGCAGCGGTCGTCATGGGCTCCAAGGATATCAAAGCATCGATGATGCTGAAAGACAAGGCCGAGAAGAGCAACGCGCTGCAGTTGCCGGATGAAGCAGACGCGGGCACATTGCTTGCTCTCGCTCGCGCCGAGATGATGAGGGAACGGTATCGAACTGCTGTGATATTTGTCAACAAGGTAACTCTCGCTCGAAATCCGGCCCGAAAAATTGAATTCTCATCATCATCCTCACCCAGACGGTACTATCCACTACGATCCTGCACATTTAGTTTTGGCTCTCCTGAAGTATGCTAATCCATTAAGAGTATAGGACCCATAAAAGGTCCTGGTTAAGTTGATGCACGCTATGGAAGAGACCTTTTGCCCTGCAGTGGAAGTAAAGTTTGATGATGATAAAAACAAGAGACTAAGGCCTCCTCGTTTTTGACATATTTATTGATTTTTCGTGTGTTTTGTAGGCTATAGAGCTGGCTCCAGAAGAAAAGGCCGCATACGTAGCTCGCAGTAAATGCTACCTACTTCTCGGCGAGCCGCATCTAGCTTTGGCTGATGCTGAAGCGGCCTTGAAGCTAGACTCCAAGGACGCTAAGGCCTTGTTGAGGAAAGCCGAGGCGCTGTACTACTGTGGGGAGTTTGAAATGAGCCTTGTGCATTACCATAGGGGGCTGCGCGCACGACCAGATCTGAGTGACTTCAGACTAGGCGTACAGAAGGCACAGGTACATTTTTTTTATAATGTGGTGATAAAATAGAAATGATTTGAAAAACAAAAATCAGAATTAGGTATCTTTGACAGAATTTCATGATCAACTTTTCTAGCATAGGAAATCAATCGTACCTCGCCTTCAGGATAAAAGATTGCTTATTTTTTTTGTCGTTGGTCTCAGAGAGCACTGGTGGTCTAGTGGTAGAGCCTTAGGATCCTAAGGTCGTGGGTTCAAATCCAGTCATGTACCAATGAGTTTTTCTGTCCAAAATGTATGTGCCAGGACTCTCAAACGGGGAAGAAAAACATCCTGAGGAAACCGGCGTGTCATAGAACCTAAAAAAGTTCGAACAACACGCGTCAAGCGTCACACAAAAAGGGCCTGCCAGCGGCCTACTTGCGGAAACCAGTCCGCACACCAAGTGCGGACGACGAATTTGCCATTTCTGTCGTTGGTCTCCTCAGGAGTGGTTATTCCAATTCTACCACTTGGCATAATACTCACAAATAATGTAAAACCACTCATCTTAGGAAGCCATCGAGAACACCATAGGATCAGCCAAGCCGCCCACTAGGCCAGCGAAGAAGAAGCCCGCGCAACGCTCCTCATCCAAGTCCTCGAAGCCAGCACTAGGCCAGCTCATGTCAGACAAGATATATCTCGAGAATTTGCTGAAAAACCCAGACTTAGCCATAGCCGACAAGAAGAACGGGATCGTGATGAAGCAAGCAGAAGAAGCTATTAGATTCTTGGAGAATAGAGAAGAGTTTTGGAGACAGCAGCAAACCCAATAGAACCATTGTTTTAGGAGACTAAAACCTAGTGGTTCTGTTCGGTTTCCGCTATTCTTGAACTCAGAAACGACAATTTATTTTACTGTTGGAAATAAGCATAGTTATTTAGTAATAATAACAGTGAAATTTACTCACTTAATTAGGTGTTACATATTAGCGTTCAAGGTAGCAACTGCTTTGTTCTTGTTAAGTTTTTAAAATTTCTGTTTAAAATATACTCTTGGCATGAGTAGCTGGCAAAATTAATACAAAGATAGGGAAAATGCAATAAAAAAGGTTTGTTATATTAAAGAAATATTTTTATTTGTTCCATCGGCATCTATCATTTGCCAATTCTGGCGCAATCCAAACAACAATTACTCATTAGCTCTCTCCAGTCAATCTTACATTATAAAATAAAAACATTCATTTCGTCATCACCTCACAAACCACTCTGTATATTTACAGTCATTATTTACAGAATCACATAATCTTACTGAGATTAAACATCTCGTGTCGACAAAACATTTTTTCGTAGTAGAAATACATGAGAAGTAATTAACTTTAGGTTTATTGTAAATACAATCTACTAGGAATCGAAATACGTGGATAAGACATCAAGAATATTATATGTAACTTGTACGGGTTTGTCATGTCTGCTATCTAGCTATATGGTTCCCATAGTACAAGCTCTGCTTAGATAGTGTTTTGTGGCTTGTCCACAATAAGTCTGCATTTCATGAAAAGGATTTCATATGTACTAAATCTTTTAAAACTATTTACAGCGACTTAAAAAATTGAACGAAAAATAAATTGATGCCTTATCACAACATGAATAGTTTTAATACTGTGTTCCAATAAAACATTTAACTTCATATTCGAGGTCACACAATAAGAATCCTTGCAAGGAGATCATAAGCAGACAATAAATAAATCACTTTCTCTGAAAAATATAAGAAAACTTAATTTTATCTCTACTAGTAGAAAATAGTTGCTCAAGTTATAAATAACTATACAATCTCAAGCATTAAAAAAAAATAGCATGTAAATAGTTTGAAAATGAACTAAACGCGTGTTCACTTAGGTTTGAAAATTGTAATACTCCAACTCTTAGAACGTCGATAAGCGATAAAATGACCCAAGGCACTAAAGGGCCCAAGACTTGTTGGTTATAAAAACGAATGTACTATTATAGATAGTGCAATTCACGCCCCTCGCGGGGTGCGGGGAGTTTGCTCCGAGCGGCAGTCGCGAACCGTAGTCTATTCATTGTAGTGTGCGTGTGCACTCATAGGTAATTAGTGTGTACCGATAACACTCAAACATTGACGGAAGCTTGCACACATATACTATAAACGGTTAGGAGGAATAGTGGGGCGCGCCTTCGTGGATTGCACTATCTATAGCAGTAACACTCCTATGCGTAACAACGCATCATAGCAAAGGTAAGAACAAGTGAACATCTACTTATACCCGCCTTATTAATTTCGTTGGCATTTAAGTATAAGGCGTCAGGAAATATAGAGGGTGAATCTTTATCTCAATCCAGTAAGATAGAAGATCTTGATCAGACAAAGTACTTAATATTATCAACAAATACTATTTAAATTACCCGTCGTTTTGACTTGAGTAATGTAATGGTCAATATTTTGACTACTACAGCATAACATTAGGAGTCAAACTTATAATATTAATACAAAATAGTTTGCTATTCTAAATAAATCAGTATAGCTTGTATTCTAGTAGCGTATGGAAAACAAGCTACTGAAGCGGGACGTACCTCTTGGGTACTTCAAACATCCTCAAGGCTCTATAGCAAAAAGACTCTAGGGACATACTGGAAACGTATGAAACACGATATCGAGATAATGTGGACACATCTGGCGATATTTTACCAAGATTACCAACCTTATTTTAAAAAGTTTAATCTACACATAATTCGATTATTTCTAAAAAGAACACAGTACGTATCGGTCTTGAAAATCAGTCATAAAACATCCATTACCAAATAATGTACTTAATTTCCGGCTAGAAGCTAAATTAGTTATGTATGTACTTTTCAGTAAAACTATGATAAGAACACATTGCCTTGGTAGTTCTTGCCTATTAAATTTGATCATCTTGTTCAAATTCTACAGGCATTGAGAACTATGGAGAGAATCTATAAACTAATGTCTAAAAACATCAATTGCCATTGAAAATAATTGATCCATTTACAATATTGATTTTTCATAATTATATGAAACAAACGGGTATTTATCGCGATTACCTTTATAAATTCCCGACGTTTCATCCGTGTTACAATAGCCGTGGCCGCGGGCAGACTGGAGCTCATTGGACTTACCGTCGAGAAGCGGAGGCAGTCGCAGATTGCAACTACCCTCAATTGGTGTTCAGAATTAGAAATGTCCATGTTCATATATTCAATGTTATGTCGTGTTTGATTTTTCAATCAGTATTAATATAATAATAATCAGAAGTAATATTATTTCATATTGAAAACATGGTGATTAATTAAGCTAAAACTTATGGATCAGATACTAGAAATGGCCGGTGGTTTTTAATATTTTCTATAACCCTTACAAGTCATGTCCACAGAATTATCACTTCACTTGGGTCTTTTGATAAAATATACTTTGGATATTGCAGTATCCAATAGGGCGCGGCCTACCTAAAACTCCGCTCATTTTCATTCAGTCACTTGTTACGGCAAAGCGTCAACATAACAGTACGAGCATTGAAAAAATGTGCTGAGTTTCCACCGTGAATTAACGCGAGAAATTCTTTATTCCATCAAAGTTTAGGTCAGTAAAAATAAGTTCACTCTTTCGTTTGTTCCTAGTAGTTCGATCAACAGTTTCGACATCATTATTTCTCTCACTAATTCTGTTAAAAACACACCCTTAGAATCCATTTCACTTGATAAGCAATCCATGTTTTTTTTCAATCCACTGTAACATCCCAGAAACGTAATCCTTTTTAAAGCATTTCCAGCAACGGAATAGACTCACTTTTCTTAGGAAACAATCCTAAGAAGGAGGTGGGTTTGAGCGTAGCGGTTGTAACAACCGCGGCTATTCGTTAATCAGCTTCATCCGCCGGTCGTGTGTACACCGGCCCGAACTTAGTCATGTACTTCTTTGTGAACGTCTTAGCCTTGGACTTGACAGACTCTGTCACTATGAGCTCCTCCACCGCACGGCAGTGCTTCAGTTCTTTCAGCATCACGAAGTGGGTTAGCTGGAAAAGATGTGATATGATAAACAACAAAATGATACTTAGGGATCTCTGTCTGGGTTATATTGTATTCCAAGTATATATTTACAAAAAAATATGTATTGTTTGCCGGTTTTGGGAATAGGACATCCTTACTGAGCCCGAGCGACGCGACAACACTAGTCGGGATAGAAAAAATGGTGTCGTAATGCGTAAATGTTTGGTCTGCCGTATTAGAAAGATAAACAGAGTTCTAGCTTCGCAGTTCTTAGTTTTCGCAGTAACAGTATAACTAAAACAATCTGGTTCCCATAGTACAAGCTCTGCTTAATTTGAGGCTAGATAGTGTTGTGTGAATTGACTACAATATTTATTTAGTATGAATAGAAAAAACCATTACCGTGCCGCGACCCTGTCTATGTCATCCATCTTGCTGCAGGGCGCCCTACGCTTCTGTAGCCGGTTCTTGGCACAGGATCGAGGTAGATGACACAAACAAAGGGAGGCCTATACCCAGCAGTGGGTGAAGTCGGGCTGTGGATGATGATGAATAGAACAATACCTTTCTAGCCAGGTGCTTAAAATCAGCCGTGCACGTGATCTTTCCAATAGGTGCATCAGTGCGTCTGTACGGACTCAGCAGTCCCACCATAACCCGCGCCATGCTGCTACGGAACAGCTCTTTGATCTTCCGCGTGGTGTCCACCGATTCGACCGGCACAGGCGTGATCTCATCCACGACCGGGTCGGGAGAGAGGACCGTGGGAGATGGAACGATGATGGGAGCCTTCTCGATTACTTCCTCGATTTCGGGAGATACTTCTGAATCGGTGTCCGAGTCTAGCTCGACCGTCTGAGGAGGAAATGATAACTTCGTATGAGTGGATTTGAAGATTATGAATAATTTTTTTAAACAACTAGCTGATAGAACAAGCTTCAGTTCAGATTCAGTTCTAGATAGTTTTTAAGTTGCAATACTAATTTTACTAAAATATTGAAATCCCTGAACGAGGTCATGGATATCCTCAGAACATGAAAACGGCTGCATGGATTTCTATCAAACATGCATGACATGACATGGCTAAGATTAGTTTTCTAACAAATAAAAAACACATTCAAATTGGAGCTTTAGTTTTTAGGCACCGAGGCTACACTTGACAAACAAACAAAGCCCTTTCCCTTTCGGTCGGAGTTTAAAAAGAATTAGAAAAACTTGATGGCATCTGAAATAACACAGGGTGTTTTTTTACATAATAAAAGGCTTTCGTTTGACCGCAATCTCACCTACTTTTGTAGCACGCTTACCTAAAAGATAACTGTACATTCTACTCTTACAACATCCAAGTTATAAGTGTTGGGAAAAACGGACGCCGGCAAGGAATTCCACTCCTTGGCTGTCAGCAACATATAAGTTGAAGCAAAGCGCTTGGTGCGGACAGTTGGAACATCAACCATGTATGGATATGTATGGTTTAAAATAATTCAAATAAAAGATAATTGTATTTCGTGATAGTATAAACTGAAAGTGAATGGAACTGCTGGAAGGGGAAGACCTAGGCGCATGAATCTCGATCAGATCGCAGACGTTTTAGAGAAAGGCCAGGTTAGGAGTACCCTAAGCCGACGAGCATGTATGAAGAATGTTATGAGAGTGAATGAAGCGAAAGAGGTGTGTCAGGATCGTAGCAAGTGGCAATCCGTGATCTCTGCCTACCCCCATGGGAATGAGACGTGATTTTATGCATGTATGTATGTATAAACTGAAAGTTACCTTGACGGTAGTTTCGCGATGTTTGCGCGAGGTCGCTAGAACGCGCACCTTCTGACTTTGCTTCTCCTTGCGACGCCGCAGTTTCTCCTTGGTTTGCCGGTATCGCTTCACTTCGAGCCGACCGGCTAACTTGTCCTCTTCAGTGCGCGGCTGCAAAATATAAACAGAACGTTGCTTATTCAATCAACCTGAGGAACTCTACTGCTGTTATGAAACTCAAACTCAATCAAAATGTATTCATTTCGATTCCAAGAATCACTTTGAGAACTTCACTAGAAGAACAGGCAACTAACAACGGCTCGGTTACTACCGTTTTTTTTATATGATCCTTTTACAAATCAAAAATAATCTAAAATAATATCAGTGAAGTTCTAGTGTGGTTCCACTTCACTTAGTCAGACGTATGCAATGTAATAATACAAAACCAAAGTTTCAAAGACAGCACACGCTACGCTTCCAAGTTATAATAAAGTATATACACAGCATATAAAAATAGGATACGAAAATAGCAGGTACAGACATTGCAAATTGACATGTTAGCTTCCGATGGGTAGAGTGACCGGGACATCGGGCCACGTAGTTTTATCATTAATATATTAATTAATATTATAGGAATAAGACTAAATACTCACGCTAATAGGTCTTTCAGAGACCAGCCCCGGCCGCCGTTTACGTGGCTTGCAAGAGAGTAGCGCGTGGTCTGGGATCAAGCCGTTATTCGCGTCCTTGTTACTCACTGGAATTACACAAGGAGTTGTTTCACACGAAAAAAGATTTCATAGAGTAATTGAAACTGTGTGATCAAAATGCGCTCAAACTCTACTAGTTTACAGTAACATTACCCATTTTTCAGTTTATTTTTGAGAACAGCTCCAATACTTCCATCTAATACGAGATATTGGTAACGAGGTAATATTATGAGAGCCCAAAGACACATAAAACATATCCCGCTATACATTCAAAATCAAAACTCACACATAGTATTACAAGGTTGGGTTCTTTGAAGGCGTTTGCTATATTTTAGCGAGAAAATCGAATAATTGCTTTTTGCCACTTTTGTTTACGACTAATCTCATTTTGAATCCTTATTTTTGTGTAATATGACAGTTTTTCCCAAGATAATTATGTTAGATCGTATTTTACCTTCACAAATGCCCTTCAAGCCCTCCACAAATCGGCTGCTCTTCATATGTACCAAGGGACTGTCAAATGAATTAACTGGTTCTTCTTCTTCTTCCGATGAACTCTCATCTGTAAGGTATTACATCAAAAAATTAAAAACTCGCCTGAACGAATGTTGCAAGAATATACGTCCAGATAGCTGAAATCTCTACTTATTTTGTGAATTTATAGTTATAATATTTTATAACCCAAAAGAGATCAAACATTTACGTTCATCACACAAATGAGTTCTCTACCGGGATCGAACCCGTGCCCTACAGCGCAAAAGACAAAGCTACTACGGTCACGTCAAATGAAATGAAATATTTTTCATAATAAAACATAATGTTTATTCATAATTAAAGCAAATACAAATTTTAATAGTTGATATTGCTGAGTTACGTTAGTATCTCGTCATTTTTTTACAATATATTATTATTATATACTATTATTTTTAGCCTGCATCGTCTTACTGCAGGGAAAATGCCTCCCTAACCCCCTTCCACTCTTCTCGGCCCTGTGCTGTGGGTGTCCAGTCTTCCATAAACAAGTCAAGATTGTCCTGCCATCTGAGTCTTGGGTCTGCCGCGAGATCCCAAAGATTGTTTGACATGCGGCAGACATGCCCAGCCCAGTTTCACTTTAGCCTGCCGCTTTTTGAATGACGTCGGCAATTTTCGTATTGGAGACAAGATTATTATAATTTATATAAATACCTGGCGATGGCGGCATAGGCGGGGGCACCCACTGAGCTTTCCGCAACTTGACGTGGTAGTAGAAAGTCCGGCCGCGCATGTCTAACGCGCTACGCCACATCGACGGTAATACCACCTCCTTGGACGCAGGGTCTACTGCAGGCACCTGGACAACAAAACATACCATGTTAGAGTCAGAAGAGCAGAGACAAGGTGAGAAAGTCGGTTATTCGCCGTTTCTATGGGAAGCGTAGTCACCAATCCACATTTTCAGGGATTTGTCTAAAATATTATGAAATAAATCTATTCTAAGTTTTATGGAAGGAATGGAAAAGAGACAATGAATGTCTTTACATTCTTACTTATAGCTTGTTTTCTTATTTAGTAAATAATTGCGGGAAGTCGATGGATGGAAAGGGCTCAGAATCGTTCTTCTTTTTTGCAAGGACTTTTTTTACGACTACCTAATATTTTTTCCTATTATTAGAATAGTTTACAAAATTTTAGTTCGTTATTAATGGTTTAGGTGTTACCTGTAATGTATTTGGCAGTTGCTGTATTGGTGGGAAAGCACCAGGCTGCATTTGTTGTCCGAACATAAAGCCGCCTACGCCCATTCCATAACCGCCCATATTCATCATACTGAAATACAAAGGTTGTTATTACGCATTTCACTCGAATATAAACCGTGTAATTTTTACAAACAAACATAAAATCACGCCTCGTTCCCATGGGGGTAGGCAGAGATCACAGATTTCAACTTGCTACGATCCTGACACACCTCTTTCGCTTCATTCACTCTCATAACATTCTTCATACATGCTCGTCGATTTAGGATACTCCTGGCCTAGCCTTTCTCAAAACGTCTGCGATCTGATCGAGATACATGCGCCGACGTCTTCCCCTTCCAGAAGTTCCATTCACACTCGCCTGATGCAATTGTATTATTTTTATTTTATTTATTACATAACCCACAGCACTTAAAAGTAGTAAAATATGTCCCTAATTCTAATCTTACTGTATTATTATAATGTATTGTGTGCAAATAAATGCATTTAGCTGTTGACTTACTTGGGTTGCTGCATACAATAAGGCTGCCCCGGCTGGAACGGCGGACCAAATGGCGGAGCATTTTGCATCCATTCAGGCGGCATATCGTTTGACATGCCAGGCATCATGCCTTGCATCATGTTACCAGGTGGCATCATGTTACCAGGTGGCATCATGTTACCAGGCATCATATTACCTGGTAACATGTTCCCAGGCATCATGTTTCCGCCCGGCCCAGATATCATGTTGTTGCCAGACATCATATTGCCACCTCGCATGTTGCCAGCCATCATGTTGCTGACAGGCATGTTACCAGACATCATGTTACCAGGCACCATGTTACTGCCCGGAACGTTGCCCGGCATCATGTTGCCTCCTGGCATCATCATTGGCATATTGTTAGGACCCATCATGCCTTGTTGATACATCTGGGAATAAGTAAACAATAACAATAAAATAATGATGGACGGATCATTTTCTTACAAGCCCTATTATTTTTAAGATTACTTAAGTTTGTCATATGTCTATGTACCTAATTGTTAATCTTTAATCATGTTACATTTGGCAAGTAGTTTCTTCTTTATGGAACTAGGTCTTACTTACGTAATTACAAAAATATTATATTAATAATTAAGTAGTTTGTGTGTGTAACCTCGCCTCGATGGACAGTTATTGCTGGTTCGCAATAGCTGTCCATGGAGCCAGTCCCAAGCCTGGATAAAGAGCGAGGGCACAAGGGGGATGTGGAGTTTAGTGAGCAAATGTCTACTCGCATGGGCTTGCTAAGACCCACATCCCTCGGGCGGGGGGGAAGGTGACCCAGCACCTTGGGGGCGGGGGGAGGAGGTGAGGGACTCCTGAGTAACTCACCATTCTTTTTCCCAAACCTTAAAGATGGGGGGAGGCCGCTCGGGCAACGGCTTTCACTAGGCTTTAGCTTCCGCCCCGCTAACCTCTTCTGTTCACAGAAACCAACCAACACCAAAATGACTGACACGAAATATGAGAGTGAGATGCCATGCGACCCGGCTAGCACCCGGCGCTCTCCGGTACCCGGGCCGGAGAGTGAGAAATTGGTCACCGAAGGCGGTGGCGGGGTGGGTCCCCAGGCCCCGCCTCCCGCAACTGCTACTGGGATCAAAAGTGAGGGTGACGCGAACCCCTCCACGGCTTCCTCAGCGGAACACGCCCCCTCTGGACCAGTGCAGAAGAGGAGGCCAAACAGGAAGAAGAGGAGGAGGAGCGCGGCGAAGAAGGCGGCAGCAGCGGCGAGCACCAGCGGCGCTATGTCGGAAACAGATAGGGAGCGCGGTGCCCCGGCACCTTCTGTGCCGAGAGGTACAGCGACGGGTAAGGTCCCCCTAAGTGACGCAGGGCGCAGGAACGCCCAGCGGCTGGAGCGTCGGAGACTCGATGCCGCTCTGGTCAACGAGCTTCGGCGGAACCAATTGGAGGGCGCCTTATACCCACCCAACGTGTCGGCCATCGCGCCTTCCGTTGGGGTGGTTATGGGGCGTCCACCACATCCCGACATGGGAGTCCGACCTCCTATGACGGTACAAAGGCCTGGTTCCGTGAACCCGACCCATGTCATGGGACGCAACATGGGACCGGTCGGAGTGCCGCCGCGGTCTGAGGGCACTCCCGCGTCGACCCCCAAAAAGGCTGCCAAGCAGCCAAACCCCCCAAGACAAGGGGCGCTCGCAGAAGGGAAAGGGGAGATGCATATTGTCCCGAACCCACAGACCTTTTCTGAACCCAAACCTGTGAAAGGCAAGGGCGTAGGAAAGGGCCGTAGTGGTGGAGGACCCGGCATCGAACCTCCCTCCAACCCGACCGCCCCTTGCGCAGAGGCGAGTGGCAGCAGCCGGAGCACCAAGCGGCAGAGGAGCTCGGACCTGGTGTCACCTTCGTCGGCAGTAGCTGACAAGAGGGTGCGCCTGGAACGCGGCACCTCCGCAGCGGAGGCTGCAACGGCTGGGGCCCAGCCAGAAAGGAGCAGTGGTCGAGAGGGCGACATGTCGTACGCAGAGGCCACAGTATCCCACCTAAGGGCGGTGATACTGGACAAATCTGGAGTGCACATGAACGGCCTCCAGACCGCCATGCTCCGAGGAAGGCTAGAGCAGCAAACGATGGCGTATTACACCGAGCACCGCCAGAGATGGACGTGTGCATGGCCAAGCTTCTTCACGATGCCCAGGCCAGCACACGGGGGACTGCGGGTCGAGCCCAAGGACGAATTTTCGTTCTCCTGGCTAGTTTCGACCGCGCAGGAACTACCCGGTCTCTGGCCGGGCTCGGGGGGATACAAAGTCGTCTCGGAGAGGGATCTGCCCCGATATTATAAAGGGGTGGTGATGGTCCCTGATTTTGAGGGCGAAGGAGAGCTCATACGGGACTTCTTGGCCTTCTTCAACAGGGATCTCAACATCCGCACCTGGCCGATCTTCGCCCACCGGATCCGGAAAGACGAAGCCATTACGAACAACGTAATGGTGTTTGGCGTTCCGGTGGACGAGGTCGAGATACTGGAAAAAGCCAGGTGTCGCCTCAATTACAAAATGGCCTCAGTATACGTGCTGCTGAGAAAGCCAAAGGCAGGGGACGTCAAAACCCCGATCGTGGCGCCGGCCCCAGACGCACCCTGCTCAAGCAGTGGTGAGTCGGGGGGGGGCACCACGACGGTCGATCCCGATCAAGAGTTAGAGTTAGGAGAGGGGGAGCTCTCGCAGGAGGAGATAGACTTGCTACTGGGCGACGGAGGAGGGGAGATTGCGGGGGGCATTTTAGGCCTCAGCATCCTCTCTCCTGCGACGCCCATGGACGCAGTGGAGTCTGCCTCGTCTGGTGAGAACTCCCTCTCCGGCCATCCACAATAGGATAGTCAGAAATGACTACCCTACATCCCCCAAATCCCCCCTCCCCATTTCTAGCAGTAACAGAGCTCACTGATACGGTAACCAGGGCAGGACAACAAACCTCTAAACCCCCAACCCCATTAGGGAATTGCGGGGAACAAATCGTTAGGTCAAACATAAAAGCAGTCAACCAGCTTAAGATAGTTCAGGCCAACATCCAACATAGCGTCACTGGGTTCGCTGCACTAAGAAGAACCCTGGAAGAGCAACCAAACACAATAGCACTGGTCCAGGAACCCTACATTGTCCGAGGCAAGGTAAGCTTTAATGCCCTCCGCGGCAATGTTTTTACTCCACCACTGCAGAATAAAACACGTACACTTGTCTACGTTCCGAGTACGGTCAAAGCATCTTTGCTATCACACCTGTGCACGGACGACCTTACTGTTGTGAAAATAGAAACTGGCTTAGGAGGTAATCTAAACTCTTTGATTCTAGCATCTGTATACATGGATGGCGGGGCGCAAGCACCACCACCAGAACTCGAAAACCTACTGATCTACTGCAGACGACTCAAATCAGAATGTATTATAGGCTGTGACGCCAACGCACACAGCACAGTATGGGGATGCCAGGACACGAACGAAAGGGGGAGGGACCTCCTGGACTTCATTCTAAGGTATAACCTAAACATTCTGAACAGAGGGTCGGAACCAACTTTTGTGACGTCATGGGCCAGGACGATAGTAGACGTCACACTAGCCACAGATACTATCGCAGAACTAATAAATGACTGGCATGTCGCCACGCATGAGGCATCGTGTGCGGATCATAGGAGAATCAGATTCAGCCTGAAGATAGGCGAGATGGTTCCGCGCAGATACCGAAACCCGAAGAAAACGGACTCAGGTCTCTATGTGGAGTCAATGGACGCAGCCCTGGGGGGGTTGCGGAAAACTGAACCCACGGAGACACTAACCCCAGCAGAAATAGAGACAAGGCTCGAATCACTGGTTAACAGCATGACAACCAGCTATGAAAAGGCTTGCCCTCTAATCACGGAAAGCAACAAGATAATTCACCGCAAAGACAGATGGTGGAACAAAACCCTCGGCAAACTGAGAAAGAAGGTTCGTCACCACTTTAACAGGGCCATGAACACAAATAGTGAAGAAGACTGGGCAGACTACAGAGTAGTAAGACAGGAACTTAAGCATGAGATAAAACTAAGCCGCAATAACTCTTGGAGGAAATACAGCAGCTCAATTGCATCCCAGAGTGAAACGGCCCGCCTGAGTAAAATACTTTCGAGTGACACCAAGATAAAACTGGGCACTCTCAAGAAGCCAGACGGTTCGTACACGACAACAGACAAAGAACAGTTTGAGCTTCTGCTACAAACACACTTCCCAGACTGCAATCTAGACGGGAATGCAAGCTGGGAAGCAGATCATGAGGGCCACAACCCGAATAAGGAAGACTGGGAACTAGCCGACGCCATTGTCACAGAAGAGGCACTGTCGTGGGCCATTAGAACCTTTGAACCATTTAAAGCAGCCGGCACGGATGGAATCTTCCCTGCGCTTCTACAATGGAATCTCACTAGAATCGAGGCGACACTCGCCGCTATTTTTAGAGGATGCATTGCCTGGAAATATATCCCTCACACTTGGAGGGAAGTCAGAGTAGTCTTTCTGCCGAAGCCAGGCAAGTCGGACTACACCCAGCCCAAATCGTTCCGGCCTATAAGTCTAAGCTCTTTTCTACTGAAGACCTTGGAAAGGCTCTGCGACAGACACATACGTAGCGGACCACTGCTCAAGAATCCCATAAATAATAATCAACATGCCTATCAGTCGGGCAAATCGACGGAAACAGCCCTTCACAATGTAGTGCACAAAATCGAGAGCGCGCTAGACTGCAAGCAATCGTGTCTGATAGCATTCATTGACATCGAAGGTGCCTTTGACAAAACAACATTCCCGAGCATCGAGAAGGGCTTGAGGAATCAAGGTGTGGAAGAAAACCTAAATGAGTGGATTAACAAAATGTTATCAAACAGAGCAGCCCTCATAGAACACTCGGAAGTCACAAGATGCCTTGTAACTAAAGGCTGCCCGCAAGGAGGAGTACTGTCTCCTCTGCTGTGGGTACTTGTAGCAAATGAGTTACTTGACTCCCTCAATAAGGACGGGCTGCAAACCATAGGCTATGCCGATGATCTCGCAATCATGATTTCGGGATTGTTTGAATCGACCCTATGCGAGAAAATGCAGAAAGCACTCCGTATCGTGGAGGCTTGGTGCCACACGCACAGCCTAACAGTAAACCCCAGCAAGACAGAACTGGTGCTATTCACTCGCAAGCTGAAGCTACCAAATCTAAATTTACCTTCTCTTTTTGGAACCAAACTGGCTCTCAGCAAAGAGGTAAAATATCTCGGAATATGGCTAGACAGCAAGCTCCTATGGGGCAAACAACTAGAACATGTAACGACAAAAGCCACAAACGTACTATGGCAGTGCAGACGCGCCGTCGGCAAGGATTGGGGGCTAAAACCCAAGCTTTGTCTCTGGATGTACACGGTCATGGTACGGCCAGTGCTAACCTACGGTGCAGTGGTATGGTGGCCCAGAACAAACCTAGTCACCACAATCAGCAAGTTGCAGCAGGTACAAAGGCTCGCCTGCGCCCTGATTAGCGGTTGCGCAAAATCCACACCGTCTGCGGGACTGGATATGATACTAGGGCTAACGCCCCTCCATCTCCACATACAACAGGAGGCGATGGCAGCAGCGTTAAGGATAAGATCCACGAACCAGTGGAAAAGCAGTGGTAAACCAACAAACCACTCAAGAATTCTGGACAAGGCCATACAAGCCATCCCGGAGGCCGTAAAGGGAACCGACAGAATAGCCACGACATACCTAACGGACAAAAAGTACCAAATAGAAAGCCAAAGAGGAACGATAGATCCTATCTCGACCTCCAACATCTATCACGTTTATACCGATGGCTCCAAACAGAAAGCAGGAGCGGGCTGCGGCTTCTACTGCCCCGAAATGGGGCTATCACGCGCGCAACCCCTCAGCAACACAACAACTGCTTTCCAGGCAGAAACTCTCGGGCTTCTCCTGGCAGCAGCAGAGATGCTTACAATTTTAGAGTCTAAGACGAGCGCGGATATAGCAATCGAACGGACAATATTAATCTTTACAACAGACAGCGCAGCACTCATCAACGCACTGGGCAGATCCGATACAAGATCAGAATCAGTCGCACAATGCCACACTGCGCTACAAGAACTAGCTAAAATGCATACTGTCAAAATAAAATGGACAAAAAGTCATGGCTCGTGTTCAGGGAACAATGAAGCCGACTCCCTAGCAAAAGAGGGTGCGAAGCAGACACCTACCACAGACGACCTAGGCCTCTGCAAGCCCCCATCGGCAGAAATAAGAAATAGACTGAAGATGTACTCCCACAAGGAACATCAAAAGCAATGGGAGCGCAGATCAGACTGCAAACACACAAAAACGATGCTGCCAGCGATGGATAAGCACATCACAACAAACCTACTCAAAATGAAAAGAGAGGACTTAAAACTAATGGTTGGAATCATCACGGGCCATTGCGACCTAAACTACCACCTTATGAAAACTGGAGCTACAGACAGCGACCTGTGTCGGGGCTGCCTGCAGGACAAGGAAACTGTGGAGCATGTGGTACTGCACTGCTCCGCAACAGAAGAGGCGAGGTCCAAGACAGGGCTCAGGGAACTCATTGAGTCGTGTCCCTCCACATCCACATCTGTGTCACCATCAGGTTTACTGGAGCACTGCTGCCACCAACCCAAAGTCCTTCTCCGTTATTTTAAGGAGTTGGGCTGGCTGGGGTGAGGTTTGGCAGGGGGATAATGCACAATACACCCCATCGCGGGACGTCAGTGCAGATCGTATTCCCCCAAATCAAATTAGAATTAGAATTAGAAGTAGTTTGTGACTTTCAAGGTTTATAGAATTTCTCCTGTGCTGCACAGATTAATTTACTTTTTAAATCAATAATTAAAGTACCTGTGGAAAGTGTTCCGGCTGCGGCCAAAAGGGATAGCTTATGGGATTGACGTCACGTTGTCGCCTCGTCTCGTCGGCCGCGGCGGCTGCCTCTGCGAATGCGCGGCGTCTTTCTTCCTTACTCATCGGCGGCACTGCGGCCAATACTCGCTCGCTCAACCTTTATTCAATACAAACAAATAAATATCCACTGCGTCTAACATATTTTTTTTTTACCCGACTCTGTCATAATTATGTGTACGCTGCCTCGTCCCGTAGGTAATTAGATCTGTATCCTACTGTACTTGTTTCTGTTTTTCTATAAGTGTTCAATGTTTCTTCTTTTTCTGTTGTTTTGAGCCAAATATAAAGTTATCTATACGAAATAATACAAAGGACAATCAGTTTTTCGTTCTCACCGTATACTTCTCCTTCCATCGGGGCTTTTCCTTCTCCTTCTATCTCGGTCTTCTCTTTCCTTCTCCCGATCTCTTTCTCTATCCCGCTCCCTATACCTATCTCTATCCCGTTCTCTTTCCCGATCCCGCTCCTTATCGCGGTCTCGTTCCCGGTCCTTCTCCCGGTCTCGATCCCGGTCGTCTCGTCGGTCCCGGTCCTCTCTTCGTTCCCGCTCCCGGTCACGTGATCCGCTCGAGTCAGCCGCGCGTCTTTCTACGTTTGCTTGGCGTTCATGCTCTTTCATTTGCTGTATACGCTCTTTTTTTGGGATTTTAAACACTTCCTGAAAATAATAAGTGTTGTAATTCTACAGTAAAAACATGTACATGGTGTGAGAATTTTATTTTGAGTGATCAATAAGACGTACAACAAAAAATAACATACATTTCAAAATTCAAATCGTTGTTCCATCTTAAAGAGAGTATTTAATGATTCTATAAAATAGGTATAACAACAATAAGTAAAATATCTTACTGGCACAGTAAGATTACGATGTAAAGGCAAGTGAACAGTTTTGAAACTTAATAACTCATCAATTCTGCGCTGGCCGACGCTTAAACTATCATCTACGGAGTAGGTGAAACTGAATTCGAAGCTTAGAAGCTTAGAGCCTGAATTAGAAGGGCGTATGTTTAGCTTGCGAATTTTCTTATTTTTTTTAAAGATATTTTCAATGTTGTCAGGCACCCACGTCTGTGGTTAAAGGTTAGAAAGATAATAAATCATTTTGAAATCCTGAAATAGTTATACTGCAATATAGTTATATGACTGATTCTCCAGAAATTATTTTCCATAACATTACCATCACTCCAAATTCATAACCGTGATGCGATTTCTGAATAATTGGCCATATTAGGTAAGTGTCACGAAAATGTTTTCTTTCTCACCTTCAAACTGGACCATCTTTCCAATAGCTGACTGGATAGATCCTTGACTTTATCCAAGATGGCTGCACTGTCTTTGGGTTTCTCCGGGCTTGTAGTACTATCCTCGATTAGCCTGTTCGGGATCTCTATTGGCAAACCTAATGAAGAAACCACATTAATAAATCAATGTGCACTGTTACCATCTCAGACTGTAAGAAAGTATTTGGTTATTTAGAAAATATTTTTCATATTGATTTTGATGTTTCAAAAAACGGTACTTATTCAGTAGGACAACTTTGAAACAAAGTTTACTTTTACAAAGGGTTTTATAATAAACCAAAAGTTATGAACCGAATTGGATCCGAACCCACGACCTATTGGTTTAATTGTTGAGATTTGTGCCGCCGCTGGCATTTTGACATTATGAAATACCTAATAAAATGTTCTAAAACTTATAAAAGCATATTTTTATTACTAGCAAGCTGATTGACGAAATATGGAGGACCCTTTAGTCCAGCAGTGAATTTATTCAGACTAATGATAATTTTTAACAGTAGTACTTTTAAAACTTTCGCGTTTGAGTCTCCCCGCGACCACGGTTATTGCGACATAGCCGAAATCGGTAAAATAAATAAAATATGCATATATAACAGGCAATATACGCGATAAATACCCGTGTAATAGTTTCAATATTATAAAACAGTACCGACTCTACCGACACGTACGTAGAGTACGACAGCATCTTAGATGTTGGTGTCTATGGGCAACGGTTACTGCTTACCATCAGGTGGGCCGTAATTTTGTTTCTACTCATCTTTTATATAAAAAAGTACCTGTAGCTTCATCAGTCAGAACTAATTCAGCGGGAGTTTCAGTCGAGCTCATCCAACGCTCGAATATCGTGAAGAATCGACTCTCATGTACCATAGACTTATTCGGTATTGGCAGCCGGTCGATTGTTTGTAGCATTTCCAGCCTGAAAAGAAAATGACACTATTAATGTGTGTGGTGTAGTCTACCACACCTAGGCCCGTATTCTGAAACAGTGCTTAGGTCTGAGTCGAGCCTCAAGCACAGATTTTTGACACTTTTCAATGGAGAACTGTCATAAAATCTATGCTTGAGGCTCGACTCAGACTCAAGCGCTGTTTCGGAATACGGGCCTTAGACTGAGACGTCGTCTAATAAACCTACACAGACTGTACCCTGAACAAACACCTATACCAAAGGATGTCTGGTAGAGATCGCTGTTTAGCGATAAGACCACCCATTGTATGAGGCAAATATTTGTATATTTTTAGGTAGCTTTACTTTTATATTTTTTGTGTGCAATAAAGTATTTTCTATCTTTATCTATCTATATTTACAACATCTCGGAGCCACAGAGGGGTTAAATACCCGTTTTATCCATATGCATAACGATCGCGTTAATTTAAAAAGTTCAAGTAAGTTAAAGTAAGGCTCCTAATGATATAATAGTATCATAAAGTAAGTAGTAAGCAGTAGTGTTAATAGTAATTATGCACTTACTTGAAGTCGAGCGGCGCATCGGCACACCATGGCGCCAGCAGTCTCAGGCCGCGGTAGTCGAGGAACAGTCGGCGGCAAGGCAGGTCAGCATCCCGCAGCAGTCTCAGCAGCGCGACCTGCGCGCGGCGAGACTTGGCGCGGACCACTGTACGCGACAGCCGGAGCGTATGGCTCTGGTTCTTGACGCCGGTGCGGCTGAGAGCTTCCAAATCCTCTTCGATCTGTCAGGGAAATACATTATAATATCATTTTTGGACTCAGGACCTTGGAGCGACCTCATGGACCTTCCTTCAGAAGCGGTAACCTGGCTTAGGAACCTGAACATTGACTTGTAATTAGTTTTGTTATAATTCGGCCGTTCAGAGAATGCGTTCCTGACACGTCGCGATTGATCTGACGACGTAACTTTGTAATGGCGTTGCAGTTACGACAAAAATATTTTTGCTGGTTGTTTACCGTTTTAACAATTGATGAGCATAAAACAACATTATTATATCAATAATCAATTAATTTTATAATTTTGTGCCAAACTGAGTCAAATAACTTGTTATACAATATTTTTCTAAATCTATACTGCGCTATTACAAGGTTATATCAGCGCTTTATATTTGTAGTGCTGTACTAACTATGTGACTAACTGTGAATAACTGATCAAACTGTCAAACGCATTCTCTGAACGGCCGAACTATAGTGATATAAGGTTTATTATTTTTGTTTTTTTTTTGTTTTTTGAAGTGTATAACTTAATTTTGTTTTTGTTTTCCTTTCTTGTTAAAACTTTAATCTTATCGCCTATCGTACCTGTACCTGTTATACGATTAAATAAATAAAATAATTTTTGAAACTATCATGATTCTGCCAATAACATTTCTTTTACTCGTGGACTTCAGTTCAACCGTCATCATGGTGCATGCAACTGTGCCGAAATATCGGAAATATTCAACAAAATTTAAGTTCGGAATGTACTTACATCAGCATCTTGTACTAAGTCCGGTGTTTTAGGCTTGTACTTGCGATCGTTCTTAGGGCGCCGCGGTCTCGGCCGCACTACCTCGGCGGCCGTCGCTAAGCATTCCTCCGACGTGTCAATGGCTCCCGACTTGGATGTCGACACGTCTTCTTCTTCCTGATATCAAAAAATAAACGTAATGGTTGGTGCAAAAACAGTCAATGATAAAAAATGTTTCATGTTTATTGACTTATTAGATAGGTTTCACAAATCGATTTTGAACCCATAGTCTCCCGAACAAGTTAAAAAACTATAATATGTGTGAGCAGTTGGAATGAGAGTGTAAATATGTGATTATCCTGATTTGAACGAAAATTTTCCGATGCTTTTGAAGAAAAACGCCACCATTTTCTTCAAAGCCAATGACGGCCGACTTGACTAAAAATTATTTTGGTCAATTTTGCCAATGCCATAAATTAAGAAGACTAAAATTGACTGAATCTATTACTCATTTATACCCATTTAAACTGTAAAATATAAATGGGTAATAGCAAGTTGTAAATATCCTGTAAATTTTACAGGAAATTGACAACTTACTATGTTTTATATTTGTTTGATCATGCTAGTGTGATATAGCCAAACAAGGCTATTTATTTCTAAGCACAAATGAGGCTTTGCTTTGTTATAGGCGTTGGTTACCACTCATCATAAGGTGGGCCATGTGATAACCAAATCATAACAAACCTCTTCCCAATTGAATATTTGCATACCTAAACGGTAAAAATATGTGATACAATTTGTTACTTTTTATGGAAATGAGTAAATGAAATAAAAACCCCAGCTCAATGAACATTGCGGTGATAAAGTTAATCGCGCGAGTCTCCCTGAATGGAAAAGCTTCGTTTGGCTTATTTCGGGCGTCTTCGTGAGATGTCAACGAAGTGTAAAAGTTTGTAGGTTTGTCTGACTGATTATCCTATTATTGTCCGGTGAAACTGTAAGAATAATCAACCATTCTTACAGCGTCACTGAGTCTTGTGACGCTGCTATAACTTCAAATGTTATTATTACTTATTTAACAATTCTTTATTACCCAAAAACTTAAAAATAAATGTACCTGGGCTTAATGCTGTAAGCATTTTCTACCTGCCAACCTAAGAGGTAGAGAAAGGCGTTGGCGTGCTAACTTAAAAGGAAAAACTTAGGTATCTAAATTAATAACAAGTTTTTATTTATTATTAAATGCTCATACACCAAACGTTTTAACGTCAAGTTATTGGGCGTCTTTTTGATGTGCTATCGTGTATTCTACTTTATTTCTGCCATGTATTTACTTCCAAAACAAACATTTTTAATTTAGTCCTGTTGAGAAACAACAAAAAAAGTTGAAGTGTGATCTTACCTCCTCGTAATCTTCGTCGTCAGAATCGGGCTCAGCGCCAATCCAACCGCGGCAGTTTTCCGCGCCGCAATAGCACCGCTGTGCCACCTTGCTGTAAGGTTGAATTACTAATTAGCATACTCTGAACACTTACTAAACTGAAAGTCTTGCTTACTGCTTAAGTCCGCTGCACTCGAATGTATACAACTAGTGCCACAAAATCATCGCAATGGATTGTTTTTTAATTATTTGGATTGTTTTTATGGTTATTGAGTTTTTAGGTTGTGAATATCTACTGAAATGCTGTAAAGCTATCAAGAACGAATAGTTAAATTTCAAGTTAGTGCCACAACATCATCGCAATGGATTGTTTTTTAAATAAGTGGACTTTTTTCTTGATTTTTGAGTTTTTGGCTGTGAATATCGACTGAAATGCTGTATTGCTATCATGAAAGTTACGAATTGTATAGGTTCTAGTGCAGCTAACTGTACTACATTCAAAAATCATGAAATCAGTTGATAGTTTATTTATTTCTCGAGTATTTGGATTTTACTTAATAGTGTCACTCGATCTTTGGAAGCAGGCTGGTGGAAAGATTTTAAGTGCGCCCCAAAAAGGCTCAGTATTTGCATTGTAAATGTACATTGCAATGCTGCGATACAAACTTGAACTTTACATTCCAATGCAGTCGTCTAACATAATAGGTTAGGGGAGTAGGTACCTCTGACATCCTAATAAGGGATTTGGAGGCGCGTCCACAAATTTTCATTGTGGTACATTTCCACATTTTGGTAACACATTGTAATACGTTTTTTTTATTTAGGTTAAATACAGTTTAACTACAGGATATTTTACACTTTGCTGTTTCAAAACCAAACTCAAAACAAACATTTATGTTCATCACAGAAAGGTTTGTCCTCGTTCGGGATCGAACCCCAAAAACAGGGAAAGCATAATGCATAAATTCAACATCTCTGCATTTCAATTTGTCACCTCGTCGAAGGGTAATAGCTGAAAATCTGTGTTTTGCTCTTGAGCAATATTATCCACTATTACCTTTTTGTTTGGCAACACACACACCATCTTTATTTGGTTGGTATGTTTTTGCATTTATTTTTCATTGTAATTTTATTTCCCATTTTTATGTGTGTATTTGTGTTTAGGCTAATTTATTTTATCTATCTATTTAAATTTATCTGTAACTAGCAGCTCGTCCCGGCTTCGCACGGGGTAGACAATATTGTTGTACATTATTTTGTTCTATCGCTAATAGTTTCGGCAGCGCATTCGACGAAAGACATTTCAAGACTCATTTTTCTACACCTTCGGTTACATTGTTCAAATTTTACCAAGGATCCCTAATTTTTTTCAAAATGAAATGTAGCCTATGTCAAATTGGAAGAATGTAGCATTCTATTGGTGAAAGAATTTTTTAAATCGGCCCAGTACTTTTTGAGCCTATTCATTACATACATCCAAACATACAAAAATAGGTACAAATCTTTCCTCTTTATAATATTAGTATAGATAAGTACCAACTTCTTGAATTCCTATACTGTGGCACAAAGATTTCGTATGCCGTCATGCAAAGTGAAATCGCCCCGATACGCCCCAGACGTGACGTCAGTGAAGCGGGGCGTATTGTTTAGCTGTCACGTAAATGACGACCCTCGCTAAACCCGTGGGGAATGACGCTAAAAACCTCTCTCGAATAAACCGCTTTAGGGATAAGTAAGCGCTCAACATCATATCATTTAAAGAGATTTGTGTGGTGAACATGGATTTTTGTTCTCTATCTTGGTGTTATATTGTATTCTATATATGTGTTTAAAAAAAAATTAAGTATTATACATCAGCTATCTGATCCTCATAGTACAAGCTCTGCTTAGTTTGGAGCTAGATAATGTTGTGTGGATTGTCCGCATTATTTATTTATTTATTATTTTTTCTCATAACTAAATTATTACAGTCGTTTTAATCGCGTTTTTAGGGTTCTGTAGCCAAATGGCAAAAACGGAACCCTTATAGATTCGTCATGTCTGTCTGTCTGTCTGTCTGTCCGGCCGTGTCACAGCCATTTTTCTCCGAAACCATAAGAGCTAGACTGATGAAACTTGGTGAGTAGATGTATTCTGTGAACCGCATTAAGGTTTACACAAAAAATGGAAAAAAAATATAAGTTTTGGGGGTCCCCATACTTGAAACTGAAACTCAAAAATTTTTTTTTCATTGAACCCATACGTGTGAGGTATCTATGGATAGGTCTTCAAAAATGATGTTGAGGTTTCTAACATCGTTTTTTTCTAAACTTAATAGTTTGCGCGAGAGACACTTCCAAAGTGGAAAAAAGTTGGTCCCCCCCCCTCTAAGTTCTAAAATAAGAGAATGATAAAACAAAAAAAAATATATGTTGTACAGTACTATGCAAACTTCCAACGATATTTAGTTTGAACGAGATCTAGTCAGTAGTTTTTTTTTTATACGTCATAAATCGTAAACCGCAATTTACCTTTCGACGAACTACAAAAACCTTTATATTATGTTATTTGATGTTACGGAACCCTTCATGGGCGAGTCTGACTCGCACTTGGCTGCTTTTTTTCATATACATACACAACACACATGATATCACGCCTCATTCCCTTAATAGGCAAAGATAATGGATCTCCACTTGCTACTATTCAAACATAGGTACTTCTTTCGCTTCATTCACTCGCATTTATTTTATTATTTTACTTTATTAAAGAACTACTGAAGGCTTTGAAGATTTTAGTCAGGAGTCTGGCTGGCTGCCCCTATGTATTTTTTCATAAATATTTACGATCAAATCTCTATACGAGCTAGTCACTCACTACTGTATTTAATATTTGTAATCCTATGAGCGAGAGCACTGGTGGCTTAGCGGTAGCGGCCCCGCCTTCCGATCCAAAGGTCGTGGGTTCAAATCCAGTAATTATGTACGAGTTTTTCTGTCCAAAAATTTTATGTGCACTATGCGAGTACTCTCAAACGGTGAAGGAAAACAGCGTGAGGAAACCGGCATGTCGTAGAATCTAAAAAGATCGATAACAAGTGTCGAGTGCACGAAAAGAGCCTCTCTGAGGCACTCTTGAAATCCTTTCACCACATTGGTTTGAAAGAACCAGTGACACGATAAGAATAAGAATATTTCTAATTGGCAAAAGATTTTAAAAAGAATCACCATTAGCCGCTATTCTAATAGCCATTATCTTCTATTAGTCTTCTTAATTTGTATCGAAATACCTATAACTCAAAACTTCTGATACAAACTCATCGCGTAAGATAACGAAAATAGCGATTATCTCTTCTATTTATCTGCTTAATTTGTATCGAAATATAACTCACAACTTCTGATGCAAAAACATTGCGTAAGGTAGCGATAAAATCAATAAAAGCCAACGTAATGGCGTCGATGTCCTGTCGCCAAATCTGTCGGACGTGACGTATCGATCAATGAAAGCTCATGAAAATACCTGACGCCCCAATACTGAATCACTACTCAGATTTAAGATCACGCTCAAAATTGTGTTCTATTGTATTAGTACTTTGGAAGAATGAATGTATTATACCTACTGTTAATACGATCTCAAATGATGTAGCGTTTCAGTAGTCGAGCGCTAGATTCTAAAATTCATTCCATTGAGATACCAAAGATGCCTTTTTTCAATCGAAATACCGAGCACAAAGATTTCATGCCAAAAACATCCAATAACATCAAGAAACTACATCGTGTAAAATCGTATTTCTACGATCATCGTCCATCTTAGCTCCGTAAATTTACTGAAACGACACAACTTCTACAATTCATACATAAAATTGACCAAAATGGCTCAATCGTATAGCAGAGAGAGCTAATAAGAGTTACAATTCAGCCAGAAGTGAAGAAACAAAAGCAGGAAGACAATTTGGTGACAATCTAACTACACATCAAACCTACCTCAAGGGACCCCGACCTACCACAATAGGCCGTGTCTCCGTCCTTTCTTGTCCTCGCTTAGTGATATCAAAGACCTATCATTTTATAAAGAAGACTAAGTAAGCAAATAACACTATTTATGTTACGAATTGATAACGAAAATAGGCAACCCATACGTTACAGCTACACCCTTTGCTGGGCTGGATGAAAATCAATAAACGCGCTATAGTACCTATCCCTATCTAAAATGCAAGACGCGCCATCTGCATAAATACGTAAACGCATATAACTCGCGAATCATATTTTTTTAGTAATAACAATTATTTTTAGTTACGCTTGATAAAAAGGCTTCGATTATCAACGCATTAATTAAAAAACTATCTAAAAATGTTCTGCTGAGTCATTCTTGATTTACTACAAACGGCTCGTCCATACTTCATACTATTTGATTATGACTACATATTTAATTTTTATTAAATATTTTTTGTCAAAACTAATCATTATTGTAAAACAAATCGCTAAATCTTTTTTTTTTCAGTAATGCAAAACTGCTTGTTTGGACTATGAAACGCTTAAATTGTCAATTTGCTAATATTGCACTTTTGCGAAACAAAACTTTATTTTTAAAACGACTACTGTGCACATAAACATTCGAACAAGTTGCTCATAAATCACGTCAGATCCCATCTACATAATTCATGTAAAACGCGATTTGTTCAGTTGGGCACTTCGGTGAGGGATAAAATGTTCGGTTCGGAAACGGTGTATATTGACAACTACGTCATAGTTCACCCTCGCCTCGACCAATCACAGGTGAACGCTGAACCTGGCTAGTCTACAAATCAAACAACGTAGTACCGCCTGATGGTTAGTGCGCGAAATATGAAAGTTCTAAAATCAAAGCCAGCGCGCCAATTTCAAATTTTAAAAGTTTGTATGTAAGTATCGAATTCAACTCAGATCTTTGAAATATTGACTTATGTACATTTTTATGCAACGCTATTTAATTGCCTAATCTGATACGTTAAATCTATGATAATTGTACTAAAACTTAACTTGAAAGTTAAATGAAATTGCAGTTTTTTTGATGGATAAAGGTACTAAAACCTGCCAAGTGTAAATTGGATTACTACAAACAATGTACTGTGCACTACCTTTTATTTATTCAAATAAGCTAGGCTTAAATTAAGAAAGTTGTTATGGTACCTATGTAGGTAAGTTTTGAGGGAAGGAAAAAATTAAGGAGGCCAGAAGTGGTTAAGGTGATGGATGATCTTTTATTTAAAAACACATGGTAGTTTGATGATTTATTTATTGATTGATGATTCTCTTAACATCCTTTTATTTACCTACAGAGGGCTCTATTTAGTTCAATTTAAAAATCTATTTTGTGATACTTCGTGTTTAGGTGCAACTTTAGTTCGCTGGAAAGTTTAAAAGTTCACAAAGTCACAGCTAATCTCCACTGGAGGAGAACGTCGGTAACAGATATCGTCGGTCCAGTCTTGAAAGGTCAATGGATTAAGATCATTGACCCACCAGTGCCCGCTGCGGCTTAATTTGTTATGAGATGAGAATCAATGCAGATGCTCATTAAAAATAAATAAGAAAACGGTGTTTACGTCACAAAACCTTGACCTAGAAAACGAACAAGAGAAGTAATGGCGATAACGGCCAATAAGTTCTGCCGTACTGAGTTATTGCTTTATTGAAAGAGGATAAGTAATACATACATACATAAAATCACGCCTCATTCCCATGGGAGTAGGCAGAGATCACGGATTTTTACTTGCTACGATCCTGACACACCTCTTTCGCTTCATTCACTCTCATAACATTCTTCATACATGCTCGTCGGTTTAGGGTACTCCTAACCTGGCCTTTCTCTAAAACGTCTGCGATCTGATCGAGATACATGCGCCTAGGTCTTCCCCTTCCAGCAGTTCCATTCACACTCGCCTGATGCAATTGTTTTGTTAATCTCCTTTCATCCATTCTCTCTACATGTCCAAACCATCTTAGCATACCTTTCTCTACTCTCATCACTACGTCTTCTTTCACACCGCATTTCTCTCTTATCACACTGTTTTTCACTCTATCACTCAACTTTACGCCACACATACTACGCAACGCTTTCATTTCTACTGCATTCACTCTGCTCTGATATTTTTTCTGCCATACCCACTACCATATATCAATGTCGACACTAACACTCCTTTATGTACAGCAAGTCGTGCCTTGTTAGACAGTTTCTTACTGCTGTTTTTGTGAGGATAAATAATAATACTAAAAAATAACAATCCACACAACACTATCCAGCCCCAAATTAAGCAGAGCTTGTACTATGGGAACCAGATAGCTGATATAATTATATGATATGTTTTTTTTTGTTAATACATAATTAAAAACAAACATCTGTGTTCACCACACAAATATTTATTCTCGGTGGAAATTTGTGCTAATCGCAACAACCCTGTTAAAACTCCTGTCTGGATCAATACCTCAAGTCTTGGTTATAATCAGAAACTAAGAAAACTCAAGACGTCACGCTGATAACTGTTGGCCTAACACCACTGTTTCGGCCGGCTGGTACACTTCCAGTAGGGAATAGAAATATAATATAGTAGTAGCTTGATAATATAGTATTACAACATAGTATCTCGGTAGGTTTTAAAAAAATTGTCAGTGTGCCAATCCCTACTGGTAAAAAATGACTACTACTACTGGTATAAATCCACATAAAAGTGTGGCTAGTCCTACTAATAGTGATAGCTCGGTAGGAATAGGTGTACCAGCTTGGCGTACCATTTGAATACGCCAGTCGGTTTCGAATACGCCATCATCATCATCATCATCGTCAGCCTGCAGAAGTCCACTGCTGAACATATGCTTACAAATTTCCAGCAAGAACGACTCTGAGCCCTTCCCATCCACTGACTTCCCGGGGCCTTAACACTTCCGGTTCGTGGTTCTACCCCATCATCATCATCATCAACCACAGCCCGACTTCACACACTGCTGAATATAGGCCTCTCTCTGCATGTGCCACTGTTGCCGGTTTTGTGCCAATCTCATCCAGGTCTTCCCGCGATGTTAACCACATCGTCTGCCCATCTTGCCGCAGGGCGACCAACGCTTCTATAGCCAGTTCTTGAACGCCATTAGTAATCTCCTTACTCCACCTGTCATCACCTCGCCTTGCCAGTTGTCCTGCCCAAAGGTTCTACCCCTTACATTACAAATAATACTAAAACAAACAGACAGAAGACGGATGGAGTGACGACGCTAGGAAACTCATAGAAACTTAGTATTTAGTCAATTTAACTGAAAATTTCATCATCATTATCAGCCCATGTGTCCACTGATAGGCATATGAATCTCCTTTAAATTTCCAGAAATAACGAAGACGAGGCCTCTTCATCTAAGAACTACTAATATTAACTGAAACTCCACTGAAAACTACAACTTATTACAAACTCTCAATTTCTATTTTGCGTGTTGTGGTATGTATTTGACCTGTGTCTCTAGGAACACTAAATAAAATATTGATCTTTCATTCAAAAACCCAAGCTTCCTGCATTCTGTTATCAGTTTGACAGCAGAAAAGTGTAGCAAACTATGTTTTTATTGAGTTTTAGAAAATAGTTGCAGGAGACCCAGTTTTGACAGACAGCACTGGCGGTCTAGTGGTAGCGACCCCGCCTTCCGATCCGAAGGTCGTGGGTTCAAATCCAGTAGTGTACCAATGAGTATTTCTGTCGAATAAATTTATGTGCACTATGCCAGTACTCTCAAAACGGTGACGGAAAACATCGAGAGGAAACCGACGTGTTGTAGAACCTAAAAAAGTTCGAGCAACACGTGTCAAGGGTCACGCAAAAAGGGCCCGCCAGCGGCCTACTTGCGGAAAAACCTGCCCGCACATCAAGCGCGGATCATAAATTTGCCAATTTGCCCAGATTTTACACAAATCTTTGCAGATAAAAAAATCCGTCGAATGTTTGCAAACCGCACCCGAAGATGTCTATGAAATTGAAGATAAAAATGTGCGTCGCCGTTGTTACTATCGCTTCATACCGTCAATGTCCTGTAGGTCATTGGGCAGCTGCAGAACAAAATTGCACTTAGCAGCCTCGCAAAGACATAGAAAAAAGATCAGCTTACCCAAACCGCTGGAACTGGTAATCAAAGGTAATTTCCTCCCCAGCGATGATGTCCCTCTTGCTGAAGAATCCTATTCTAAGTTCGCCGTTGACTGTCCACTTCTGTGTTTCCGCGTTAGGCTCGCACGAGTGGTTGATGAACCTGGATATGTTGCCTTTGACTGTCGCGTCTATGACAGTCTCGCCTTTCAGAGACATGAAGTAGTGATGGAGATTGTTGGAGTCTGAATATTCTTGTGCTCGCTTGTAGAATTGCTCGTAGTCCAGAACTTCTCCGATGTACTCCATCATAAACTCTCCCCTAGAAAAAATAGAAGATTATTACGATGTTTTTTGTGGGGTGTTTTTTGAGATCGCTTGGCATAAGGTTAAAGATGCTGAGCGCTTAGCCGATTGCTGAGCAAAGAGCATTGCAACATTGATGATGGTAAATACAGGGTATCCCAATGATTCGTTTTACTTTTGTGTGGTGGCTATAAATTTTCAAATATTTCTACTTTAGTATAATTACAGTTAGTTTATAATGTCATATTTTAAGTTCTCTATTGTGATACCCTGTATATTGAAATAACACTCGCTCTGCTTTTCAAACTCTTCTCTAAAAACATTACCTTTCTTCTGGACATTCAGGTAATTACAAAAGTCAGAGAGTGTGAGTTCATGATTTTCTTCTTCTTATCGTGTCTCTTGTTTCTTCAAACCAGTGTGTTGAAAGGATTTTAAGTGTGCCTCAAAGAGGGTCCGTTCATGCACTTGGCACATGTTTTTGGAACTCTTTACGTTCTACACATGCCGGTTTCCTCACTATATTTTCCTTCACCATTTGAGAGCACTGGGATAGTGCACATACATTTTTGCACAGAAAAATTCATTAGTTAGGGATTTGAACCCACGACCTTAGAATCGGAAGACGTGCTCGCTACCACTAGACTGCCAGTGCTCTCAAATTCAAATAATCAACAAAAAGTGGCAAATTCTTAGCTCAATTCAAAATAGGCAATAATAATTTTGAAATAAATTGTAAATCTACTTTATTTTTATTTTGGTAAACTCTAAGTTTGAGGCCTATGTATAAAGGTTCGAAGTCGTTTTGGTGAGGAGGCTTATGAGAAAAAGTGGACGAGAGATTATTTAAAACTTACATAGGGATGTCAGAAGCGGCTTCAACTCCGCAGCCTTTTTTGTCAGCATAGAACACTTTGAGTGGACCTATTTCCCTTTTCTGGAACCTTCTGTTTGTACACCTATCACCTACAGGACATCGCGAGTTACTGAAAAACGACACATTGTGTTAATAAATTCAAAAAAAAAATATTTGCTCCTATAATAAATTAATATTGTGGACAATCCTATCTAGCTCCAAACTAAGCAGAGCTTGTACTATGGGAACCAGATAGTTGATATAATAAGCATATACATATTTTTTTGTAAATACAGACTGACTACAATATGACACCAAGACAGAGAACTAACATTAATGTTCACACAAATATATTTTGTTCTCGGGGATTTTGGGGATCGAACCCACGACCTACGGCGCAGAAGGTAGAGCTACCACCTACTAGCAGCTGAGCTGAGAGGCCAGTCTATTATCCTTATTGTGGTTTCTTTGGCATTAAAGTGACAAAGCAGTAAATAAGTGTTGTTGAAAATTGCAAACAAAGCAAATTCCAAGATAAGCAATGTCTGTACAGTGAGAAGCCAAATAACTATTAAAAAAGGCTTGCATATACGGAGCTGTTACACACTAAGAGCTGTAACAAAAGTCTTATAAAATATACAAAGAAAATTAGAGTAACAGTATATTTACCATTCAATCATGAGCAGTCTATTCAAACAGTCTTCTCCACAAGCCAATTCCCCCCGTTCCAACTCCTCTTTGGTCATAAAACAATCACAGATCATTTTCTTTGTGTCTTTACTTATCATCCTGTCACATAAGTATTCATTTTCCTCCAAATGCTGATACTGGTCTATCCTATCCTTGATGATTTTATCATAAGCTTCTTTTGTCAATGGTGTGGATGCTTGTTCAACTGCCTCAGGTAATGGGGGTAAAGGTTGGGGCAGGTTCGGGCTCGCCAATGGGGAGCATGTCGGGGAATTGGCTACCATTTCAAGCTCACTTGACCTCCGCCAGCGAGACTTCACTTTCACTGGCATTTCTAAAGGAACTGGAAATGAAGGAGAGTTGGGAGCAGGCAGGATGTCCAATGACTTGTCTTGACTGTCTGACCCAAACTCTTCGAGTTTCAGTTTTGTTTGTGTGATCAGTGCTTTCTTTAGAGGAGTTTTGACTAGACCATACCCTTTTGTTTTTTGTTTCAAGTTACTGATCGTTTTAATACGGCTAGATCTTCTCACACCAGATGGAGAGGATTCTGCTGAATCATTCTGAGTCTGTTCTGGGACTCTGGAAGAATTACTATCATCAGATAATGTGGAACTAGGTGTTATACTTGGGTCAGGTCTGGTTATAACCTCGTCTTTTTGGTAAGTAAGGTCCGGGGTTGTGCAAGGAGGGGTGGTGATGTCAATTAATTCAATGAAGTCCATTGCAGAACGGCCTTCAGACGTGGAAGCTAGGTTTAAACTTTGGAAATGCTTCTGTATTTCATTTTGCTGGAACTGAACCTGATCTTGATCCTCGTTTTCATTCTGGTCTGATTCTTTAGGGCTCTCCATCTTTATGTTATAATATAGCTCTGGGTTATCATCTTCAACAATTTGAACTACAGTAATCATCTCATCATCATCACATACATCTTCATAGATAATTTGCTCCTCCTCCTCCAATGGAATGTCTTCACTCAGTTCCGGCGGTGGCTCTTCCGGTAAGGGAATAGACTCAGTGTTTATATCTAGGAGTTCATGAGACACTGGTTCAGGAGTTTCAATCTTTTGCTCCTCATTACAGCCATCCATTTGTGTGGATAGTGACAGAATAGATTCAGAATGATCGCTGTCAGTCAGGAAGGGTATCCCAGGGCCAGACTCTCTTGTGATAGCCACAGGAGATATATCCCTAGAACTACCTTGCAAAGCAATAGAAGCACTGGGGCTATAGCAAGTAGTGTCAGATTGTGCATTAGAATCCGACTCAGACCCTGCACAGGTATCTACTACTTTTATATCCATACTGTTACTAGTTTCACTATCACTACCCATTTCATACTTCTTGGTGAAGGGGTCATCACTGTTAAAAAGACACCGGTATTTACCGAATTTCTTGTGTAACGCTACAACTGGGACTTGACAAGGTTTTGTAATGGTTATGTCTGACTTTTGATGGCCATCTGTGGTCGAGGTGGACGCTTGTGGGTCTGGGGTGTCGTGGGATGCTGGCGGTGGCTCGGAAGGAGGTTCCTGGTTAGCACTCTCAGAGTTGGTAGGCTCTGAGGAATTGGTAGAGGTCTCGCCGTCACCCGCCGCCTGCTTGCCCCGTCGCGACGTCCGGCGAGGGCCTGCAGACCTGGCAGTTGCTTTTGTCTTTCGCTTCGCCATCGTATTTCAGCGCAGCAACTAACAACCTAAAATTGTAAACATACTTGACATGGTCGAGTTGAACATGACCTCTTTCAGATAGATTGTTAGCTTGTTGTTGATTTTCTACTGTCAATGCCACATGAGTTTGAAATTGGACAAAATACACAAATGGTATTTTCGTGGAACTTTCGAGGATATTTTTTGGATGGGTATTTTCCAGATATTTTGAATGTTCAACACTGAAAATGCTCTATAATCAAACGATTATAGAATCCAAGGAAACTTCAAGCAAAGCATTGCCACCGGTTCTATCTTTCGAAAGAAAAACTTATTCACAAAAAACTTACCATTACTTTCAAAATTCAGCTAGAAATCTTAAAATGGTCTTTTATGAGTTATAAATTTGCTCATCTTTTATCAAAACTTAAAAACAAGCTTTCAAATCGACTTTTCTCAGTTCATTGCATTTTTATTTTTGAGGACGAACGAAGAGTCGAAGACTGATGTGATGTGATGATGATGATGTTGATTGATTGATTCGATTCGTTTCGTTGTAAAATTGTGGATTGCTAAATTTGCTAAAAATGTGGAATCAAACGAGTTTGACATCGAATTTTTCCTCCAAGTGCAAGTCTTCATGCAATTATTTTCTTGCTGGTTTCGTTTTGTCCATGGTTGAACCACAGCGTCAATGGTGAGTTCGACGTCATTGATATGTCAATTGAAAAAGTCAATGTCAAAATATGATGATATTTTCTGTCTGTCTGTCCGTTGCAGCTTTGCCAACTTAGTACTTTTTGTGCTAGATCTAGCATTATTTTTATAAGCTTCACCCTGAATATCTGCATGCAATTAAGCTTTATAGCTAGCTTTATTCAACGTATATTCCATGTTCTAATGTCCATTTAACCTTTAAGTACCGACGTGCTATTTGAGTTACATAAGTACTGACGTGAGGTCTGACAGTCCACCCTAGCTAAATGTTAAATATCACAGTGATTTTCTTGCATTTTCCCATAAATTTTGTTCTTGCGTGATGCCTATACATATGTGTTTATTAAATTAAGTCGAAACTAGAAATATTTCAACATTTATTATTAATTATGAGCATATAAATCACAAAGAAAGATTTTTCATTGAAAAATATAGTGTTTTACTAAAACCACATAAACTTTAATTAAACTTAAGAAAAGTTCTTAAAAAATACTTTTACCTGATAGATAAAACCTATTTTAAACTTTCGTCATCATTAAAACAGGGATAAACAGCCGTTATCTATAAAATCACAAGCCATCTAAATCGGTATCTAAGGTGGTTCAAACAGCCTTTGCAGATGAGCTGTTGCATTGACGACAGGGCTTGATTTCTTGCTCTTGGACTCTTGACAGTAAACATAGCACAGAATCCGATCAGGAGGCATCAGAAAACAATGACATTACTGAGTCAATAACCTCAGAGTCTGATTAGCAGCCGTCTTCTAACCATCTCACCAAAATTTCTTCATGCTGGCTATTATAGGGTCGTTTTGAATATTATCTACCACTATTATTGTTATTTAAAGTTGCTTGTTTAGTGCCTGAAGACCGTGGTTGGTTCATTGTGACATTAGACCAAAAAACCAATATAAAATGAGAAATGAAAAAACCAAAAAAGTTACATAAGTACCGACGAGTGGTCTCACAGTCCACTCGCAATCTTATAAAAGCCATAACTTATCGATATCGCACGTACCAATACTGTCACTCTCCATGAACAATTCTGGGTGACTACTGGAGGGGTAGATAGAAGCGCAGGGTAATACAACTACGCTAAACTAGGTAACTCGGAATCGCGAACGGTCAAAGTGTCTGTCAGACCACACGTTGGTACTTAAAGGTTAAGGTCAAATATTTTAGTTATATCGTTTTATATTTTATCGTAAACCCTGCACTTTTTTTGAAACTTAATGGTGCGTTTCTCATAGACTCTATGATTTGCTATATAATGTTTTGAAAACATGATTTAGATCATGATAGTTTAGTGTGGCAGAGTGTGATTGCTGAATTGCTTGTCAAGATACAGTGTTTCGTAACCGCGTTCGTATGCTAATTCTTTGTGTTTAAAATAATGTTTAAAAGGAAACACCACCTTTTTATTCTTTTTTAGTACGTAGTATAGCGCATTGGACAGGATTCTGTAATATTATGCTGATTTTTATTAAACTGAATTTGAATGTCGTGGTAGCCAGCCTAGAATAAAAAATTTCATTGGCAACACTAACACTAATGTCGTTTGGCTAAAATTGTATAGCTCGAGATAGCGATGCGCATTTTCGAATGAAAACTGCGTTCGAAAGGTCTTTCGTTACTAATTGTTCTGTTCGAATATGAAATTAGTCCATGAATGACTTCCGCTTTCGAATGATTCGAGAGATCTTTCGAGAGACGAATCAGGCGGGGCTTATTTTGGTTGATTCATTTACGCTCACGCAATGTTCGTTCGCTTATAGTACCGTTCAAGGGCTAGGGATGTGACATGTGACTTTCATTGCAAAAAGTTATTTTGATAATAATCCTTTTTTTGTTTTTAATTACATAATAATAATAATAAATATATAGGCAACGACTAAAATTTAATTTAGTTTGAAAAAATGTCTATGTTGAAAACGCTGGCTGTGGCGGTCATCTGTCTATGGCTCTATCTCTCTATCTTTCAGTTTTTTGGAACTGATACAAAAAAAACAGACAAAAAAATAATAATTTTTGCCTAAGTATATCATTGTTAATCCTTTGGTGGGTAACTAATACTCGTTTTGATCCAAGATTACTGAGGTTTTATTAAGATGCTTCCCGTCCCTATAACAATTATATCGTTTGTTTCGTTCGACTAAGCGGCAGGCATTCATTCGTTCGATGTTGTTGTCTGTTTATTCATTTCATTCACCACTCGAACGCTTGATTCGTTTCGTTAGTCGTTCGTTAGTCGTTCGTTAGTATACATACTCATTCTTTCGTTTCATACAGTCAGGCTTGCACACAGAACACTTTTTACCCTTATGCTACTTTTAGCTAGATTAGTATATTAGTATCAGCGTTTTTCGAATAGTTCGAGAGATATGAGTTTTCGAAACATTAGTATTAGTATCTCTCGGATTCGCCCATCGCTAGCTCGAGAATAAAGCACGATTATTTGGGAAATTGTATGAATTACAGTTCTTTTGTGTTCATTGTATAATTCTAAAACATGACTGACTCCCAGGAGGTATTTGTTCATTATTTTTATCCTATATATGACAAAAAAAATCATTTGTGCGGTGTTTCGTGGACACGTCACAAACACGACTCGTTTATATTTTCTACAAAATTTACTGAATACTGTAAATTAACTTCTATTCACAGACGGTAAAGATCAACAAATGGGACGGTGCGGCCGCTAAAAATGCTATTGATGATGCTGTTAGAGAGGTAAATACACGTAGATGATGCACGGGCAAACCGCCCTACCATAAAACATACACACAATATCAACGAAATCTTAACTTAAATCAAAGACCTATTCATGCCAATCTAAATATTGTACAAATTGCCTAATTAATCTAAATATCATTTATAACTGATTTTGTTGGTTTTATTCAACAAGCCTATGATATAAATGAAACACGGGATTAGCCTCTATAATATCAGACCGAAAACAGACAGAAACTTTTGCTGATAGTATACACCTTATTTTCTTTTAGGTTCTCACCTCAGATTTGAAATGTAAAGAGAGCTTTGCATTAATGGATGGCCGGCTATTCATCTGTGGGTTAGCTGTAGGAGTAGCTTTATATGCTCTGCTTTGGGACTACCTGTACCCATTCCCTCAATCAAGGTAAATGTAATTAAGTTAAGTTTATATGTACACAAGATAGTTGCTTGTGATTTTTAATAAACAAGTTTAGTGTTTTTATATCTTTCAAAAGTTCAGAGTGTGCCAGTCAGAAGCTATTTCATGGTGTTTAGCATCTTATTAACCTCCTCGATTTCTCTTTTTATCGTGTCACTGAATCTTTTTTTAAACCAGTGTTGTGAAAGGATTTTAAGTGCGCCTCAGAGAGGCTCCTTTCCTGGACTTGTCACATGTTTTTCTAACTTATTAGGTTCTAGACATGCAAGTTTCTGTACAATATTTTTCTTCACTGTTTGAGAGTACTGACACTTAAACTTTTCAATAGAAAAACTCATTGGTACACCACTAGATTTCAACCCACGACCTTAGGATTGGAAGGTGGGCCGCTATCACTAGACCATGTGTGCTCTCCACCAGTGATTGCTGCTATAAAGTAAAGAGATGTATGCTGTGCAGTGAATTGATCTTAATTTAGTTTTTCTAATCCCTGTTGTAATACATATATTATTTATATACACTATGCTAGTGCTCTCAAACGGTGAAGAAAAACATCGTGAGGAAACCGGCATATTGTAGAACCAAAAAGTTCGAAAATATGTATCAAGTGCACAAAAAGAGCCTTTTTGAGGGTGCACTTAAAATCCTTTCATCACACTTGTTTTGCAAGAACCAGTGATACGTTAAGAGAGAGAGAAAGAGTACATATATCGACTGACCTCTCAGCTCAGTTGGCAGTAGCTCTGCCTTCTGCGCCGTAGGTCGTGGGTTCAATCCCCACCGAGAACAAAAATTTGTGTGGTGAACATAGATATTTGTTCTCTGTCTGGGTGTTATATTGTATTCTATGTAAGTATTTACAAAAAGTATTAAAAGTATTATATCAGCTATCTGGTTCCCATAGTACAAACTTTGCTTAATTTGGGGCTAGATAGTGTTGTGTGTATGTCCACACTATTTTTTATTTATATTCTTTTTTTTTGTATTTACAGATTAGTCCTTATCATCTGTGTGTCATCTTACTTCATTCTAATGGGTATCTTGACTCTTTACACCACATTCAAGGAAAAGGGTATCTTCGTAATTGCCAAAGAAAAGGTTGGGAATAACAACCGGGTGTGGGAAGCCAGCTCTTATGTCAAAAAGTAAGTATTGGTAGTAAAGTAAAAAAATAAGTCTTGTATTGATTTGATTTGGGCCATTTGAGCTATCTCTAGATCGTTTGTAATGGTCTCCATAGCCCAACTGTTTGTACTTTTATACATTTAGTAAAATTGGAAAGAAAGAAAGAAAACATATTAATTCAATCAATCAATCAATCAATACATTTATTAAAACGTTAGGGACATATAGAACACTTAGTTACGTCATAGGTATAACATAAAAACAATAGAATATCTGAACATAATTTGTGTTGCAGCTGTACCCATAGGGGCTTTGTCAAAAAAAAACATTAAGATTAAAATAAAATAAAAAAGGACCTTAAAATAATGATGCGGCTGTAAGGAGGCTTTACAGACGCTTAGCAATTTAAAGTGCACGCTATTTAAGCTAAACATGCATACCAGAAATATAAAGAGCCAAGAGCTGCAAAACGGTCCCTGACTCAGCGTGAAGTTAGTTGGCTAGCAACTAACGCTGGTCTTCCGTCAGGGCCACGCAGTAATGCCACGGACAATCTGATCAAATTACAATTTAGTTACATAAATTATGGATTTAGTTTAGCGGTGAGCTTATCAGACTGATGATGATGATTTTTTACTCTAAACTCAAATTATTATTTTTCAAGCGAGTATGTTTTTCAATAGTGTTAATTAAGCACTCTAATCCACAAATAAAACCTTTTCTCTCCCAGACATGACGACAAATACAACTTGGTTCTATCAATGCGCGACACTCATGGAAAATACCGCGAGTCTTCCGTCACCAAATCCTTTGCCAACTTCATCGACACCAACGGCCTGGTGACCCAAAACCTGGTCGTCAATGAGGTCACCAAGATCTACAACTCCTTGTCTACTGAAAAGAAGGAGAAATAAGAATAAGTGCAGTGTTTTTAAAGTCTGTTTGACATTATTGTAATGTTGTAATAATAAATCTCTCAAAAGTTCTACCTAAACAGTTGATTTCTCGTTTGTATTCAATTCATAAGGAAATATAGGATGTGGTATCTGTATGAGGATAATTATTATGTAGTTATGTATTGGTATTTACTTATTTATATTATTTTTTGTTAAGCGGAATGGCTTTATTGATAACAGCGCCATCTAGCGTTCATTAGAATTGGCTAATTTCACCTACATAAAGTTGCCATCAAAGTTGAATTTAAGAAAACCAAATATTGAGTTTCAAGTCTATGAAACTAAAAATGGTAATCAAATTCGTATCCAATTGATTACTTTATTAATGCATGAAAAAACTAGGTTATATAATATAAATGTGCTCCTAACGATATTTTAATGTTACAGTTAGAAAGTTCCGCTACTTATAGCTAGATGGCTCTAACTCCCATAACCCAGGATATTGTGAATGGGAATCGCCATTTTGCGGAAAATAGTGGAACTACTTCTGACAGCGGAATAAGGTTGGCAATGGATTAAAAAGCTACTAGCGCCGCTAAAAGACCGACGTTGAATTTTAGTCGTATTAACGTGGCTTTGTGTGAAGTTAGAGACGTACCTGTCAAAAGAACAATGACTCATAGGATCGAAGGAAAACTAAGGTCAGTCAGTAGGTCGCTCGGTGAACGCCGAGCGTAACACCGCCGTATGATTCGATAATTATGAACTCTTTGTAGTTTAGTAATACGTAGAGATATAGTTTTATATTATAAAACGAACTCTATAATAAAGTGACGTGATACTGGATTATATTTTGGGCCAGAGATTATAATTTCGTTTCAGAAATCGTGCAAAAATAATTGCAAAACGTCGCGTTGCCCTTGCGAACTAAAATTAGTTTTTGTGAAATATATCACATGCATTCTTCGTAGTTTTCACTGGATACTGTTATTTTGAGGTGAGTATCTTATAAATATTCATTTTATTCAATATAGTAAATTAATACACACAATATAGTGAGAATTTACAGCATTATATTTGAGACGCCTACATAAGGCTCTTCTAAAATATTTTATTTACGAAATAGTTACCTACCTACCAAAATAGGCAAAAATAATTACTTATTACAAAATGATATATACGACGAATAACCGCAGTAGTTTGAATTTAAAATCGATATTGAAATCTTAATTCATTATAAACATTCTCCACTCTCTTTTTTCTTATCAATGTTCGGTACATAAACGCAAATGCTAAATATAAAAATATTTAATTTCATAACAAGTTGTGTCTCAATTACTGTAGTTTTATTATGTCAGGGCACTATATGTGATTACGAATCAAGTTTCTATAGCCAGAGGCTTTAATGACATCACCCAAGTAACCTGATTCAAGGTTTTACCGCTTTACGGTATATAGTTGCTATTTATCTTAAATCGGCATTATCAGAATTTTTAAACCAACTTTTAACTACCAAAAAGTCTGTTCTACCGCATTCCAGTAGTATAATAACTTAGAAGTAAACATATAATTGGTACTAATTGATTGGAACCTGCAACAGTTGCGTGATTCGAATTCCTAATTAAAATAGTAATCACCTGACTTGACGGCGCTTGAGTGTCTATTATCCGTACAGTTCGCGAGCTGAATCTATTTTTGTTCGGCTACATACAATACTGGCGTACGCTGTTATACAATATTGTTAACACAGCTACAGCGTGAGAATCACGTTGTGCTGAGACGGGACCCGAGTTGAGTAAAATTGGAACTCTAAATCGATGAGCGTCGATCGTTTGCCAAGTATTTACTGCGATTACGGTCCTACCTGTGTGGCATGTGTCTATGCTTACTTTGTAACAATTGGTGCACATACGACACACATAAAAAGACCTATAGATATAGCATTCTATAGGACGTAAGACTTACTTATGTAGATCTTTGCTACAAATATAATCAGCTGATGCATAAAGTGTTAAAACCTTGGTTACAAAGGTGCTAGGTAACTTGACGATAAGTACCTAAGTCGGAAGTTATCGTGATAAATCATCTATAATCTCTGTAGGTATAATGTATTATACCTACTAAATATAATATATCTACCTACTGCGTCATTTGATTAGATTTGGGTGTCTGTGGGGCGAAGTCTAGTGTAACTTGTATCCGTAATACCCCAGTGCCAGACATCAAAAATTCTGTTATCAGCTAAGATAGCGGAAATTTTTATTTTGGCGGGTAATATCAATATCTTGATAAGGTAATAGTTAGCATAGATACACCATAGATAACACTTTTTCAGCCGATGCAGATATTATGTACGTGCGCAAAATTACATACATACATACAATCATGCCTTATTCCCATGGGGGCAGGTAAAGATCACGGATTTCCACTTGCTACGATCCTGACACACCTCTTTCGCTTCATTCACTCGCATAACATTCTTCATACATGCTCGTCGGTTTAGGGTACTCCTGACGTGGCCTTTCTCTAAAACGTCTGCGATCTGATCGAGAAAATTATGGTGTAAATTAAGACATGCGTTGAAAAATCTTAACCTAAATAATCCTAGAGCCGAGAACTTTGTGTCAGGTGCTTGTTTAACCGGCCTTCATTTCTACCTTATAAGGGCGATTACATTATCCGTGTAAGGTCATTAGTCATTACTCTAATCAGTTTACACAAAAACAACACCATGTAGAGCTCTCAGCTTTAACGGTATCAATCACTGACATAAAACTAACAAGCCCTTTATCACGGAATTGCAGTAAATCATGCATCATGCGTGATAATCACTTCGCTTATTTTATCCACACTAATAGTCATTGACACTCGTATTCATATTATCTAAACTTTATATCAAAAGTTAATTGTCGGTCGCTTTTCGATCGACATCGCGACAGTTTGAAACCTTCTTCTAGACATAATTAACAGGTAGGACATTGCATTTTGCGTGGAGCATTATTAAGACCAATGGGCATTCCCAAAAACTCGAAAATACTGATGTAAACGCGGCACATCTGCTTGCCTAATTCAGTACTAAAATTAAATGGCTGTTGTTTCATCGTTAAAATAGAATAAACGGAGTTGTTATGTGTAAAAAATGGTCATGTGCTGTGTGCCCGTGATTGTTGGCAGCCTTGGTACAGATAACGCGCTCGGGATCGTCCATTATCCTCTTACGGTAAATTAGGTGTGGCTTTTGATTTAAAATAGAACAAGGTATTAAATTTTTCATCCGAAAAAATTTCTCTAAGTAAATCTGAACAGCTGATAGGTCACTTGTCTTACGACACGAGTAGGAAACTGCAGTTATCTGTGTTGACTAGACAGATATGTAAACATCCGCAACGGCGTGCTAAACTGTAGTGTACAAGAATCTAATAACGTCCAACTATATTATTACTTGCTAAATTAATTTAAATTTTAATACATAATCTTTTTTCTAAAATCAAATAAGCTAAATCGTTCCAATAATATTAAAAGTAGGCCTTTTAAATATAGGTAAAGGAAAACAAAACGTAAATATACGGACAAGAATAAAACTAAACAATAAACTTTGTGATACGAGTTGCCAGTCCCTCTCAAAGCTCGTCCTGTCTTCCCCTGCGTGGTTTACCGCGATGTCAAAGCCGCCACCATTGGCACAAGATCGTCGAAAGTTGCGGTATAGGGGGAGATCTTTGCCCAACAATGTGGGATAGTAATAATAACAAACTTTGTTAAATGTATAAAACCTAACTCCAAAATAAGTTTTTTTAGTACTTTTTAAATTAACGCGATCGTTATGCATAATTATTTGGAACAAACAGTCGAAACGTCGGGAATTAATAAAGGTAATCGCAATAAATACCCGTTTGTTCCATATTTCTTTTTTGTCTGCTCTGACTCTTGGCTCTTAAGTATCATTGCCTAGAGTGGGCGTCTTCAAAACCTACATGCCTCCGAGATATTTAATGCAAACAACCCAGGCCTTTGAAGGTTGTTTGTCTCTACGTTCTAGTCACTTAGGTAAATACAATACAACTCACAATCTATTATGTATACTGATACCAGCCCGTTCCTTATTAATAAAACATGTCGTCGACAATAAACTCTTATCGAATTCTTTTCAAGTGGAATTAGTTTACGTAGCTAAGGTAACATCACAAGCCTCATTTTATTTGGAGATACCAATACTTTCTTCTGAAAGTATGAAAGTTCATGTATATTCTAAAAATGTAAATTTCGAGTTTTAGCATGTCTTGAGCCACTAAGATTTCTTTATAAAGGGTGTTTTAGAATGTATAAAAGACAGGCACGTTTCTGGTGTTGCGAGCGTCCATAGGGCTACGGTAACCCCTCTGGTTCAGGTGCACCGTATGCTTGTAGGTACTTATAGTATTTCAAAAATGTATGAAGGTTTTGTAGCCTTAAATTACGTAAAACTTAATGTAATATTTGCCCTATCTTTAAGTGATGAAGAATCTATTGAATTCTTTATGTACACACAAGGATATACGCATTAGACTATACACTGCTCTTATGTCCTTGCAATAGGCGTCATTTTTCTTTGTTTTTAGGTAACTTGAGCTGTACCTTTTTTAAAAATATGTTGCGACTGAATTTCAGAAATGTCTCGGCGAAGATTACTAGCGGGGACGGCGGGAGTCGCGGGCGCAGCTGTGGCGGCTTGGGCCCTCTCCGCCGATGACTCACCAGTTGTAAGTATAGGATGCGCTTAGTTATCACTATCACATAGAATACGACACTAGCTTGTATTTTGTATACTGGATGCAATAATACCTCTTCCAAATATAAGAAAAAAACAGATAACAGTTTTTTTTCTTTGATTTTTTTTAAATCACGGAAAAAGCAGGCAATATTTTTATTTCGTAATTCGAAATACGCTGTTTTTGGGAGTAGTAGAAAAATCCAAGGGTGGGTGGTAAATCGGAGATTTAGCTAGTTTTTTAACCAATCTAAATTATTTAAATATACGGTACTATAACATATCTAATGCATACATTTATACATTGAACAATTTTCCCTTAGTACACATTAAAATATTTTTCTAATAACTTCAATAGATATATTCTTATCTTTAATCCCTATTCCAAAATCAAAAGAGGTATATTTGTTGTACGAAGCAAACTATGATGCTTTTTACCATGTAGTTTTAAAATGGAAAAAAACTAGAGGCACGTCTGTAGTGGGCGATAAAAACATCTCAGAATAAAAACAAAAATAGTAGGTTTTTATTCTGAGAAAATCACAAAGCGTGACAGCGACATCAGATATCTAGGTAGGTACATGATCTATTTTCAAACTAATTTAGGTCCATTATAGACTTTTTTGCAATTTTTGCCGCATGATAAATAAAACAGTATCTCGTGACAAGTGACGCCATCTTGTGTCGAGTAGTTAAACTTTATCGATTTACCTGATACGGTTTCATGTAAATAAATTGGTTTCCTTATTATTACCTATTGATTGCGAAGATCAATAACCTTTTTAGCCTGCAGTGGGTAGTGTGTATATTAAGTACCTACTTGCCTAGACACAAACTAACTAACAAAAAAATATTTATTGTTACATCAAACTGTTTTACATATCAACAAATGAAGATCACAAGATAAAGAAAGTTACTGAAGATTGCCTAGTTTTGTAGTATCAAAAAAAGTTAGAATATTTCTGTGTGGTACCTAGGTGGCTTTGATCTAAACATAATATTCTAGAATAAGCAGCAAAGCCACGCCTGATTCCTGATTCAATGAACAGTACCCGAAGTCCCAGTGCATTTACAACATTTCGTTACCAAATGTTGTATCCGTATTTGTCTCTGTCCATTGTATAGAAAAAAGATGAGACAAAAACTCTAACTACGTAACGTATTTTTGCCGTCTCATATTTTCACCATACAATAGAGAGAGACAAATAGGCGAAACGAAAACAACATTTGGTAACGAAATGTGGTAGCAAAACTCCGACTTCGGGTACAGTTTAACCAATCCTTCTAGACACCCGTACCAAGGGGAAGGTCGCGGGTTAAAATCCCGCTCGGCTCATAACTCTTATGAACATTATAAAAATCTTTGTGAAATCCTTCTAGGAATGGTTCAACCCTGCCACCGTGTCAGCTAAGACGGAGCGCAAGAAGCGCCCTCTGCCGACGCGCGCTGATCAGATCAAGAACCTCCAAGCTGGTCATCCGTACGATATCCTTATCATCGGAGGGGGCGCCACTGGCGCGGGCTGTGCGCTCGATGCTACTACCAGAGGTAACTTTTATCTGAACGTATAGATTGATAGATTGACTCTCTATGGTACACAAAGAAATAAATACAAAAACTATTAAAAATAATTATTACCATCCATTGTAATAATTATTTTTAATAGTTTTTGACAGCCTTATTGCTAAGAGCGATATCTTCCAGACAACCTTTGGATTGAAAGGATCAAGGCTATTTCCAGGAAGAACTACTCTGAGCACTCTTAATCCACTGACTTCCAGCGTTCTCACCTCGCCAACTTTTAAACACTATTGATATTGATAGCTCTGTTTTGTGGTTGTGGGTTCGAGTCCCACCAAGATCAAATATTTCGTGGGTGAAAAATATATTCTATAAGTTAACTGGATAGGATACTCTTTTTTTTAATGAGCTAGATTTCGCTGTATGAAAATGCCTGAAAATATTTATATATTTAATTAAGCCACTGATATACTTAAAGATTGTTTTACGGACGACAATCTGTAGGTAGACATTGCTACTAACGTAGAACTGGCACCTTCATTACGGAAACGTTTTAAAGCTAGGTGAGTCTTCATCTAGTTTTCAGACGTTTCAAAGTGATCCATATGATACAACTGAATAAAGAAAATTTGAATAGCAATATCCCAAATTTCCAGGTCTCAGAACGGCTATGGTGGAAGCTGACGACTTCGCCAGCGGCACATCTAGCCGCAGCACCAAACTCATCCACGGCGGAGTGCGCTACTTACAGAAGGCGATTCTACAGCTTGACTACGATCAGTACAAGATGGTGAAGGAAGCGTTGCATGAACGTGCTAACATGTTGGAGGTGGCGCCGCATTTGACGCGACCCCTGCCTATCCTACTGCCCGTTTATAAGTGAGTATAAATTTGACTGGCCTCTCAGCTCAGTTGGTAGTAGCTCTGCCTTCTGCGACGTAGGCTGTGGGTTCGATCCCCACCGGGAATAAATATTTGAGTGGTGAACACAAATGTTTGTTCTCTATCTCGGTGTTATATTTATTCTAAGTATGTATTTAAAAAAAATGTACATTTCCCATAGTACAAGCTCTGCTTAGTTTGGGGCTAGATAGTGTCGTGTGGATTGTCCAAAATATTTATTTATTTATTTTATTATTATTAGGTGTGACCTAAAATGTAGGGCCTATATCGTACAAATGCATTTTTTCCCCAAAATAGATCCAAGAATTACTGTAGGACAAGCTTGTATCGCAGAAGGCAGCAATCTTTTTTATTTCTTACTGTATCTCTTTAGCATATTTTACCGTTACCTTATGTATGAGTATCGTTGCGCACAACCATGCCTGAGCATTTTCTTCTAGAAGTACAAGCAACAAACTTCTGCAACATATGGTGCAGTTAGTTAGCGCATGCTCATATCAAAGGGACGATCGTGGGTACAAATCCCACTCAGTGCATACCATTTGGGATCATTTAGAATCTTAAGAAACGAATGCTCGATTTTTCTTACAAAATAATGATATGCCTAAAGCTGGTTATGGTTTTAGAAGCGAGACATTTCACGAAAGAGGCACTATCCTTTGAGTTGGCTTCTATGTGACTGTAAGGTATTTCTTTAATCAGGTTGTGTTTTTTTCCAGATGGTGGCAAGTCCCCTACTTCTGGTTCGGCATCAAAATGTACGACTTGGTCGCCGGAGACAGGAACGTCAAGAGCTCCTACTACTTGTCAAAGAAGAACACTCTAGAACTATTCCCTATGTTGAAGTCAGATAACCTTTGTGGTGGCATTGTTTATTATGATGGTGAGTCGCTGTTGCTAGTAATACCAAATTAATTTCTTAATGGTTGTTCCTCTGCAGGAGAGATAATATTATATAAACTAATTTTGTAGAAAAAAAGTGAAGTATAAAAACTTGAGAAACTGACTTCATGTCCCAACTGCTGAATCGATTTTTTAAAATTTCTATGGGATCAAAACCAGACCAAGAAAACTTCCAGTACAAAAAAATTTTTTTTCCTATAGGCTCATAAATGATGAAGCTGTGCTATAAAAGACATTATAAATGAAATTCATTTTCATTTTCTGAATTAAATTCATTTTAATTTTTTACTTTAATTTCATGAAGTTTTGCTATAAAAGACATTAAAAATAACAACACAAACATTTTCTATTTGAAGTGTTAAATATACTTCTGTCTATTCTTACATATTTTAATTAACGACTGCACTGACAGAGGAGTAAGTCATAATTATGTTTGCAGGTCAACAAGACGACGCCAGAATGAATCTCGCCATAGCTTTAACGGCTGCGCGTCATGGCGCTACCATCGCCAACCATGTCAAAGTCACTAAACTGCACAAAACGAACGGAAAACTCAGCGGGGCTAGCTTACGAGTAAGTTTAGTAGTAGAGCTCTTTGTGATGGACTCGTCCGGGGAAGTACTACCACCATGCCTATTTCTGCAGTGAAGCAGCATTGCTGTCTTACCGTTTGAAAGGTGTGAGTGCCGGGGAAATTACTGGCACGTGAGACTGAACATCTGTATGCCTCAAGTTGATGGACGCAAGGAAGTGCATCGTAGGGCACGTTTTTGACGTGCGTGACCTACAAGGCAATGCTTTGTTATAGGTGATGGTTACCACTTAACATCAGGTGGGCCATTAGCTATTATTAAGTATAAAAAAAGTTTATCGAATGGTCGAAAAATTTATAAATTCGTTTTTCTTCGCCATAATGCTGGCTTAACATTATTGTCTCAAAAGTTAAGAGCCGAGCGGGATTTCCCCTTGGTACGGGGCTGCGCTGACCGCTGCGCCATCGGATCCTACTCACACTCGAATCCTTAAGACTTGCTGAAGTCGAAGTCGAAGGGTCCCCTGCCGTAATACGATGTTATTGACGTTATCCGAAACAGTGCTCGAGTCTGAGTCGAGCCTCACGCATTCTCAAGCATAGGTTTTTTGACAGTCCTCCATTGAAAAATGTCAAATATCTATGCTGGAGGCTCGACTCAGACTCAAGACTGTTTCTGAATACGGGCCTAACTGTTGATTTTAACATAACAAATTAAAATCGCTTGTTTTAGGATGAGATCAGCGGCAAGGAGTGGGACATAAAGGCGAAATGCATCATCAACGCAACGGGTCCCTTCACGGACAGCATCAGGAAGATGGACGATCAAAACGTCAAGGATATCTGCTGCCCCTCGTCCGGCGTACACATTGTGCTGCCTGGATACTACAGGTAAACAACACACGCACCACGGGTTCAGATAAACAACACACACACCGCAGGTTCAGATAAACAACACACACCACAGGTTCAGATAAACAACACACACACACCCCACGTTTATGTATATAAATTAAACACACACACCACACGTTCAGGTATATAAACAACACACACTCTCACCCCCGTTCAGGTAAACAACACACACACACCGCAGGGTTAGATAAACAACACACACATACCCCACGTTCAGGTTAACAACACACACACGCACAGGTTCAGATAAACAACACACACATACCCCACGTTCTGGTAAACAATACACACACCACAGGTTCAGATAAACAACACACACATACCCCACGTTCAGGTAAACTACACACACACACCGCAGGTTCAGGTAAACAACATACACACCACAGGGTCAGATAAAAAACACACATACACCGCAGGTTCGGGTAATTAACACACACACACACACCGCAGGTTCAGGTAAACAACACACACCACTGGAACGTAATCAACACAAATTGTACAAGTTGATGCAGAGACGCTTCGCTCGCTTAGCCCTCCTAACTCAGTTGGTAGTGGGTTTCCTTTCTGCGCTGGAGGGCGTGGGTTCGATCGACACCAAGAAAAAATATTTGTGTAGTGAACACAGATGTCTGTTCTCTGTCTGGGTGTTATATTTTATTTCAAGTACCTATGTATTGACAAAAAAATTTAAAATGTAATCAGCTCTCTGGTTCCCATAGTACAAGCTCTGCTTAATTTGGGGCTAGATAGTGTTGTGTGGATGGTCCATAATATTTATTAATTATTTATTCTATTCACTATTTAATCTAGCTGTCAAACAATCGATTGTCACTTGCTTACACAGAACAAGAAATGTGCCAATAATAGCTATTTGGCTTTCACATTGACTCGATAGTTGGCAGACTAGCCAACTGGGACAATTAATCTATTGATAGCTAAAACTGCAATCTCTTTTTTAACCGACTTCAAATAAAACTGGGGTAGGTTCTTTTTTTATTTGAAAGGTAATACTTCCAGATTGCTCCCATAAAAATTTTATCAAAATCAGTTCAGAAATATGCCCATGAAATAGGTTTCTCAATTTTTTTAAACTATACCGGTGCTATGCAATGAACTAAGAAACATACGAAAAATCGTACAAGAAATAAATTAATTGTGCTCGTTATTATTAATGAAATCCCAAAAATAGCTTCGAACACCTATAGACTCACCCAGCTTGAAGACGTTTCAAAGTGATTTTTGTGATACAACTGAATAAATTATTTTTATTTTTTTTGTGTTCCAACCGTGAGCGCATGAGGCAGAGCTACCAGCTTAGCTGAGAAGCCAGTCAAACTAATTCTAACTTACCTCCAGCCCAGAACACATGGGTCTCCTAGACCCCGCGACTTCAGACGGGCGGGTTATCTTCTTCCTACCCTGGCTGAAGGGAACCATCGCGGGCACCACCGATCTACCGTGCAAGGTCACGCACAGCCCCAAGCCCACTGAAGACGAGATCCTGTTCATCCTTACTGAAGTCAAGAACTATCTGAATCCTGATGTTGAAGGTAGGTCAAAAATACTATCTAGGATTGCGTCATTAGCCAGGGAAAGTCCAATGCTGTTATTTTAAAGTTTCTTATCGCATAATTTCGTTCTATGAGCCGTTTTTTTTTTCCTTTTCATCTACGATCGGCTTCTTAGTAATAATCAGATGTATTCTGGGTCGATGCGGTGGTGGTGTGTTTCCAGCGAGATGACAACGTATGAGTAGAAGAACTGGTCAGGTTCTCTGGTCCAGGTTGAGTATTTGCCATCTCTTTAGACGGTTTACATTTTCTTGAGTGTTTAACAGTTTTTAGCTAGATCATTCGTGTTTTTCGAGTTTTTGTTTGTATTTCGTCCAGTACTTGCTGACTTCCCCATTAACGGTTGCCATTTCTAAGTATTTCTGTATTTCTGACAAACCGTGTTGAAAAGTAATATACCATATAAATTTCATCAAAAATTGGCTTAGGGGTTTTGTTTTAATGTTTGTTACTGCATACCTCCGTCATTTGGACGCTGTTTAACTAAAACGTTCCAATCCACATTAAACTTCATGTGGATTGGAACGTTTTAGTTAAACAGAGTCCATTTATGAACCGATTTATTTCCACAGTTCGTCGTGGAGACGTACTCTCAGCGTGGTCTGGCATCAGACCGCTGGTTTCGGATCCCAACAAGCCCGACACGCAATCCCTTGCCAGGAACCACATTGTGCACGTCTCTCCGTCGGGGCTGGTCACCATCGCCGGCGGCAAGTGGACTACCTACCGATCCATGGCTTATGAGACCATTGACGCTGCTATTGAAAGTTAGTACAGTGGGATACAGCTCAAGTTACCTAAAAACAAAGAAAAATGACTCTTACTGCAAGGACATAAGAGCTAGCAGTGTATAGTCTGATGCGTATCCTTGTGTACAATAGAATAATTATTCATTTACTAGCAGCGACGCCCAGCGCAGCCCGGGCGTTCCAGAATGTTAAAGAATATTCTAGAATAATTTTTATCAAAATTAAGAATTTTAGAGAAGTTCTTTTAGAAAATGATGGACATATAAAAGTTCCTACGTGTTAGAAAAGGATAGACAGGATAGAAAAGGATATTTGCAACATTTTGGATTGAGACTGCCCATTAGTTAAATGAAAACTTCTCAAAGCGGGCTTGATCATTTTTTAAGGTTTATAAACCAATGAACTCGCGACATGTAAACGACGCGTATTCGGCAAAGATCGACTTTCGCCAAAAGTTGAGGGGTAACTGTTCAAGTTTTCACTTCTGTTCTCGGAGTGCCAGGATTTTTTTGGGAGAGTATGCAATGCACTCCTCGAAAGAGGCATTTCCAATGTAACAATATTCATTGAAGAACCAAGAGCTTTTTTACATAAGATTAAACACTTATTTGGAGGAACAGAGCCAATGGGAGCCTATTTATATTAAGATTTTTTCTACGCATTTTTTTTTCTAATTAACAGTTTTGGGATCTTTTAGATTTTTTAGATTCAATTCATGTGAGGAAACCGGCATATCGTAGAACCTAAAAAGTTCGAAAATATGTGTCAAGCGCACGAAAGAGAGCCTCTGAGGTGCACTTAAAATCCTTTCACCACACTTGGTTCAAAATAATCGGTGACACGATAACAAGAAGAAGTACTGCTCGACGACAAGTAAAGGTTGAAGCTAAAGTTTTTAACACCTAACTATGTATTAATGTTTTTTCCAGGCTCGAACCTAAAGCCGCTGTACAAGGAATGCCAGACCGACGGGTTCCTAATAGAGGGAGCGCATGGCTGGACCCCCACTATGTACATTCGATTGGTGCAAGATTTCGGACTTGAGATGGAAGTAAGTGGAACATTTTTTTAAATTAGTTTTATAGTGTCTACTCACCCTGATTTTCATAATATCCCAAAAAGCCAAGCGTAAATTAAACCCGCGACCTTCTCCTTGGTGCGGGGCTGCGCTGACCGCTGCGCCATCGGATCGTAATCACACTCGATGAATAACTCTTAGGACTGTTAATACGGCATTAATGCCGTGGCTCCATCTACAGCTTTTTTTTATACAACTAGCTGATGGAACAAGCTTATGGTCCACCTGATGTTAAGTGGTAACCATCGCCTTTAGCAAAGCATTGCCTCATAGGTCACGCACGTCAGGAACGTGCCCTACAATGCACTGCCCTGCGTCCATCAACTTGAGGCATACACATGTTCAGCCTCACGTGCCAGTAATTTCACCGGCAACCACACCTTCAAACCGAAACGCAGCAATGCTGCTTTTCACGGCAGAAATAGGCATGGTGGTAGTACTTCCCCGGACGAGCCCTTTACAAACAGATCTACTACTATTAAATTACTGGCATCATAATCACGTTGTGTTTTAGGTAGCCCAACATCTATCGAAGGCGTATGGAGACCGTGCCTTCGCCGTGGCTAAGCTGGCGGCTATGACCGGCAAGAGATGGCCTATCATCGGCAAGAAGGTGCATCCTGAGTTCCCTTACATCGATGCTGAAATCAGGTAAGTTTTGTAATGAAGAAATTCTAAATGGCGTTGACTTTATGGCGTCCGCATTACTGTCAGTTTCCTGCACGTTGAAACTAAATTTTCTTTTTGTTCCATTGACCCTTCACGACCAGTACCATCGCCATCGCCATAAAGGACAAACAACAACTCTTTATCCTATTTTAAAAATATATTTTGTCATCTGAAAAGTTATATTTCCAAATTGGTCCCTTATAAATTTTATCTAAATTGGATAATTTGTTTTGTTCTAATTGTTTTTTTTATGTTTGTGATCGCATAATTTCATCATCTAAGGCCCGATTTGAAAGTTATTTTTTATCTGAAAAGTTATGTTTCCAGATTGGTACCATAGAAATTTCATCAAAATAGACTTGATTGTTCAATGATTGATTGTCCAGTACCCCTAGTTTGAGTACCCTTATTTTTACCCCCAGTTTTAACAATGCGTTTCGCTTACGTGTCTCTCTCTTTCGTATGGCGAAATGATGAAACAAGAATACAAGGTGTATCTAAATATGTGTACTATGCGAAGGTGGGGGGTTTCAGACCACAATGGTGATCAGTTGTGCGGGGGAGATAATTAAAAATTCCTATTTTCAGTTTCACATACAAAAATATTTAATTTCATAATGCCTAAATAAATTGACAACCCTATCCTTGTAACCCCTTGACCCCTTGACCTACTACCTCTGTAGGTCTACTACTACTACCTACTACCTCTGTAGCTGAGTTTAGGGTTGCCACTTTGTATAAAGTCAGCTGTTCATGTTGAAACTTCGTCGCAGTTTTTTTCAGAGATACCAATCGAAGTTCGAAAAGTCGTTGAACAAAAGTTGTTCCCCAGGGGGTGGAAATTCACCCCCCTTCAGGATAGTACACATATTTTGATACACGTTGTATAAGAATAGAGTAAAACTGTCAGTTTCCCTTCAGATACGGTGTCCGCGAGTACGCTTGCACGGCCGTGGACATGATAGCGCGACGCTTGCGGCTCGCCTTCCTCAACGTGCAGGCGGCGGCTGAGGCACTGCCCACCATCGTCGACATCATGGCCGAGGAACTCAACTGGTCCGACACTGAGAAAGCGGTAAGCACTCTGTTCGTGCCACGAACAATACTTTAAGGTTGAAGGAAAGATGGCCCTAACTGACTGGCCTCTCAGCTCAATTGGTAGTAGATTTGGGTGGTGAACGCAGTTTGTTCTCTGTCTGGGTGTTATATTGTATTGAAGTGTCTTATACCTTTAAACGAGAAAAGCTTTTATATAATCTGAATCTCGGAAACGGCTCCAATGATTTTCATTAAATTTTGTTTACAGAGGATTTTGGGCGCGATAAATCGATCTAGCTAGGTTTCATTTAAAAAAAAACAGTATTTAATTCGTGTATTCTATAATCAATCTCATCATCATCATCATTATCAGCCTGAAGAAGTCCACTGCTGGACATAGGCCTCCCCTACACATTTCCAGGAAGAACGATTCTGAGCCCTTTCCATCCATCTACTTCCCGCGATCTTAACAATGTCGTCGGTCCATCTGGTGGGTGGGTGCCCTACGCTTCGTCTTCCGGTTCGTGGTCGCCATTCGAGAACCTTTATTCCCCAACGGTTGTCGGCTCTTCGAGCTATGTGGCCTGCCCATTGCCACTTCAACTTACTAACTCTACGAGCTATGTCGGTGACCTTGGTTCTTCTACGGATATCCTCATTTCAATCTACTACTACTAAAATATTAATAAGAAATCCGTTACTACTAATTTGAATTTGACTTCATCCTTAGCTAGGTATTAATAGCGCTTGATAATTTTATATCTTACCTATTTCACAATTAATAATACTTTTTCACATATTGAAATTATATTTTTTCAGTGCTTGTACATTTGTTTATATTCCCAAACAAATATTTTTAATGGATTTTCTGCACTTCCAGAGGCAAATCAAAGTGGCGGGCGAGTTCCTCGCCACTGAGATGGGTCAGATGGTGAACCGCGCCAGTCGCGATAAGATCCCCATCAACCTCTCCAAGGAAGAGATCCAGACATACATCAAGCGGTTCCAGATCATAGACAAGGACCGCAAGGGATTCGTCTCTATCAACGATATCAGAAGGAGTCTCAAGGTATGCTGGTTCATGGTATAACTAGCGGCACATAACTTAAGCGCTGAGCAATACGCGGAGGGGATAGCTGCGCATGCGTCGTAGTGTGGATGTGTGGAGAGTGTCCTATTGGTACAGAGAGCGGAGTGCGACTGGAGAGCCAATCAGCGCTACGCACGCCCACCCTTCATTCCGCTAGCCCCCCCTCAGGTACCTTATTTTTGACATCTGCGCAATAACGGTCAGTGCTAAAGTTATGTGCCGCTACCCGTACTGTTTCTTCATGGCCTGCGCACAACTAGGTCGCTGGCGTCGGCGATCAGTGAAACGCAGTCAAATTTGACAGCGATATTTGACGTTTCACTGATCGCTATTGCCAGCGCCCTAGGTGTGCGCAGGCCTTCAGTTGTTGTCTTTTATTGATCTCCGATTGAGATGTTATTTGTCTGGTTTGGATGATTAGCTGACATTCTGAATTCTGGCCATACCTGCAATTTGAAAAGAATCTTTTGTAGGTAACTTACGATCGACGTGATACTTAATACAAGTGATTGTTGTCTTGCTTCCCGGTGCGTAACCCGGTTACGAAATAAGAACTGTATGACAGATTTTTTTTCTAAGTTTGTAACTCGTTTACGTTAAGATCCTACGTAGCTGGTTACGAAACTTGGTTACGAACAAGCACTAAAGGATAAATCGATGATTTGCGATGAATCGAAGATATTTTGAAGGAAATGGTATATACATTTTGGATCTACAATCTACGGGTTAAGTTGTCCAGCAGTGGACTTCTTCAGGTTGCTAATGAATCATGCTATTTACTTCCACAGCTCTATATTCTCAATTTGGTTGTATTTTTAAATTGTATCTACAATTGATCTGCTTATTAATATCGAACCTAGATATATGAGTACCTTCAGGTCATGCAGCAAAAAGCTGAGTTTGGGCCTATTTGGCATATATTATCTTCCATTTTCTATTGTTTATACACCTATGTATGTCAAATAAATGTTTTTTCTTTATTTTCTTTCAATGTAAAAGCCAAAAATGTTAAGATAATTTGCCGATTTTAGGCGATGGGCCTGAAACCTTCGGATGACGAAATACGTTCGATCCTATCAGAGATTGACGTCACATACCACGGCCAGCTCGAAATACAGGATTATTTACAGGTGAACTCGTACCCTGGCATCAAGGGTGGCTTTATAGATGGGCGTAGTAAGGCTATTCTGTGTAACTTTTAGAATAAATGGGTATTTGTGAAATCAAAAATTGATTTCGGTGAAAGGCGTGGAATTTTCTTGAAAGATTTTCAATAATTTTTTTATTATTCCTTGAAGATATCTAAAAAGTAAAAGGTAGCGTTGGCAGTGATTAAGAAAATTCCACGTCGATATGTCTGGCCAAATTTGTAAAAAAACTCTTTACTGTTCATAAACAAATAGTAGAGCAAGAGGGTAGCTCTTCAAAAGTCCGATGTAACATTGCGTTATTGTCTCCTTTTCTCTCGCTTGGGGAAAAAGAGAGAAAAGATGCCTTGAAGTTTATATTAAATTAAAGTAATTGGTACCTAGTACAGTTGGCTGCAATAGAATGTAAGCAATTTGTAATCTTCAAGCTATTGTCGATACATTGCATCACAATTAAGGCAATATTTACAAAATATCTCTTGCTAAACTGGACTTTTAAAGTAAGTCACAATTTAATACACAAAGAAACTTACAATTAAAGAAATATTTACAAAATACACAAGAAATAGTTGGGCTATCTGCAGACCGTTACAAACGATCTAGAGATAGCTCAACTGACCCAAAAAAGTACCATTCGGAAGCGTCCCCAAAACGTTGGCGGCATTGCTACGCTGAATAGCAATGCTAATGCGCTGCGCCAGACACCCACCAGCCCTTTGCTCACTCGTCGCTTCGATCAGTCGCCTAGACAACATTTTGAAAACCTGCAAGGCCTCGGTTCCCCACGGACTCAGAGTCTCAACCCAAGAAGAGCAAATAAGTAGGCTCTGTCGAGACCTACATATTTGCGCCTCTGATGAACTGGACTTTTGAACTTGAGGGACTATAAATAGAGTTTTCTTACAAACTGGTCTGTCCCCCCCATCAAATGTCCCCCTGTCATTGTTTGCGGCGTTGTCCACAGAACTACGGCGAGGAGGTAACGGGCGAACAGCTCCACGATATTCTGAAAGAGATCGACACGAACATGAACGGACAAGTGGAGTTAGACGAGTATCTGCAGGTGCATAATGTGTGCATTTTTGTTTTGACGCGTGTTCATTTTTGTTTGGAGACTGGAATTTGTCTAATAGAAACTGTTTTAACAGAGTTCAAAATAAAAAAGGAGATACTCAGGGGTTGTTTTATTGTACTTCGAACCAATTTTTGCCGGGACACTTAGTTTAACGGTGTTGAACGTACATTTCAAAACGGTCTACTGGGCCCATAGCTTGTTTTTAATTTTATCTAAGCAATATTTTACATAACTACAAACATAGTTAAAAATGCAAAACAACATTATTTTCCATTGATAGAAAAAGTCAAAATTGTTAATTACTGTTAGAATTTCCACAAAAAAAAACAGAAATGAAAGAAAATGAACACAGTCAAAATAAAAGAGTAGTTTTTGTTTTTTAATATGGTGGCTTTTATTTGCTTTTGTCTATTGTTTGCATGCAGTTTTTAATTTTACTAACTTTCCATAATATCCCTCATCATTTATATTTAGTTTTCTGTACTAAAACCTGTATTTTAATTCTTTTTTCAGTGAATTAGTTAAAATCTAAGCTTGTATTTTTAATTCATATTTACATTTACCAACTTTACTACAGCTTGAGCTCCAAATTTTTATAACTCTTCTACACAAAGTTTTTTCATAACAATCTATTAGCTAAAGCCATTGATGGCTAAAACCGTTTGATCCGGCTACCTGCTCGAAGCAAGCGTTTCAAAGCAAACAATAACATCCTTGTTTTGTTATTAAACGTAGCTTCCTTATTCCATTGAGTTCAAATTCCTATAGCAAGATTTTGAATAAACAGTGCATCAACTGCATTTTTTGTTTATTTTCAATACAGATGATGTAATTTTTCAACTCGAGCTCTATTCAACTTAGGGCCGTATGCTGTAACAATGCTTGAGTCTGAGTCGAGGTTGAAGTAAAGATTTGTTGAAATATAGAGGCTCAACAAGACAGTTTGACCGGTGTAACTTGACGAGTCTGAACTAAACTATTTGTTTGAAAATGGCCGATAGCATGGATGATTGGCAATATAATAGAATATAACTTTATTGTACATACACCAAAGTAAAAGGTTACAAAAAAAAACAAAAACAAGAATACAAAAAAGAAACTACTATAGGTACCTATCTTTATTCCAAGACTCTCCAAGTTACGTCGACCGTATTCTACATGGTTTTAAAGTGTATTTTCGCATGTAGATGATGTCAGCAATCAAGTCCGGTCACGTGGCATACTCCCGGTTCGCGCGCATGGCTGAGATGGAGGAGGAACATCATGAGAAGGAAGTTCTGCAGAAGAAGATCACTGTTGAGAGAAGCGGCGGAGGCTTGTAGGCGGATGGTAGAGATAAGGTAAAATGGTCTATCTTCCCGGTTGCAAATACACTATGCAAATGTACATATAATTATCTAGATTTACCCCCTCATTCATATGCCGGGCAATTTTAACGGCTCGCTAGAAGTCTCTTGTCTCTGTTACTTTCATGTCAACAAATAGAGATGGCAACAGTCTGCTAAGCTCACGCTAAGCTAAATGCTGCCAAATGTTTCCGATGGTTTTAAACAAAGCCACCATCATTTTCTTTAACCCTCGGCATGCCTGGTAGGGTCTGTGAGACCCACCGCGGCATTTAAACCGTTACAACTCATTCAAATTTAAATTTCGCGCGTAACCGCTCTCAGTAGCTGACCGTAGTGAACTACCTAACGCCCTACGCTAGCTATCTCAGTCCGGGGTGCGCTCCAGTAGTGATAGGACGTGTATAAAGTGCGCTCGGGTCTCCCTGACACCACCAGGCATACGGCGTGACATTTTTATGTAAGTATTAATTTTGTTTCTGCTTGTGATTTCGTATCATATTTGCTAAAAATAATATTTTTTTTTAACTGCGAACACAATCTATACTAATATATATGGTGTTGACAAGCTTATTAGATCTTATGATGCATCACGAAACTCCAGAAGATGGCCGCTCACTCTATTTTTCTGGCTGCTGAACTCTGCAGGAATAAATGCAAAAAATATTCAAATGCTCAACTGCCCTGACTTCAAAAACAATCGGAGAAGTTTCATCAAAGATCTGGGTGTCACGCTGATAGAACCACATCTACAATCAAGACAGAAAAACACTCGTCTTTCTACAGATCTTCGCAAACGAATTGCCAACCATATTGGCCTCCAAGATGGCCCACCGGAAAAAAAATCAGCTCCAGGTGTAAGGCGTAGATGTCACGTTTGTCCGTCAAAGAAAGACCGCAAAACGCAATACATCTGTGAGATGTGCAAGAGCCACGTGTGCCTGGATCATGCAATTTTCCAGTGCGAAAGGTGCTTCGAAAACAATGGTCGTGAAAATGATGTTGGAAATGAAGAAGACTTATTATTTTAGCTTAGAATATAAGATAATATATGTGCCTATTATTCCCCAAAGTCTGATTGAGATCTCTTTTGTTTTAGTTGATTTTGCATGTTTATAAACATAAGATGTTTAATTTTACGGTACAAAACGTATACTGAGTTTAATTGCATATTTTATTAATAAATATTGTTGATTCGAACACATATTTTATTTAAAAACCTAAAAAGCATCTTTAATATTATTATAAAACCATACATTTTAATATTTGACACCAATTTGTAGGCGAAAAAGTTATTTGAAAATCCGGGTCTCACACACCCACCAGGCATAACATGTAACTTTTAGCCACCAGGCATGCCGAGGGTTAAAGGTTTCTTTAAAGCTTTTCTTTAAAGAAAATGATGGTGACAGCCGAATTGTCTATTGACTGACTTGACCAAAAACTATTTTGTCTAGTAAAATTATCCGGATCTTTCTGTCTTATTTCTCTATTTATGTCTTATCTTATACCTTTAAACGAGAAAATCTTGTATATACATATATATATATATATATATATATATATTTAGGATCTCGGAAACTGAGCCAACGATTTTCATGAAATTTAGTATACAGAGGGTTTCGGGGGCGATAAATCGATCTAGCTAGGATTCATTTTCAGAAAAAACGTAGGAGAAAAGTTATTTAAATAATTAAAAAATTTAGCGCCATCTATTGCTGAGTAGTCAAAATCACGAGTTAGCTCTCATAGAGAGTATTAAACTCCTTGCGAGTTAGTGTCACGGAGAACGCCATCTATTAAGCTTCTACGTAAACACTCGAGAGAAAAGTTCCGGAGATTTTCATGAAAATTAGTAAATAAAAATACCGAAAAAAATACCGAGCAAAGCTCGGTCATACCGGCTCGTTAAGAATAAGACATAAATAGGACCACTAAGAATATACCTACCCGTTTTAAACCCCCTTATTCATAATGCCTGACACTTTTTAGCGGCTCGTTAGATCACGCACCCAGACCGACACGTGTCATGTCAGTACCCGAAGTCCGAATTTTGCTACAACATTTTGTTACTAAATGTTGTTTTCGTTTCGCCTACGTGTCTCTCTCTTTTGCATGTAAAAATGATGAGACAACAACTGTAACTACATAACGTATTTTTGCTGTCTCATCTTTTCTCCATACAAAAGACAGAGACACATAGATGAAACGAAAACAGCATTTGGTAATGATATGGTGTAAATGCACTTGGACTTGGGGTACAGGTCTAGGAAGGGTATTGATAGAATTGACGTCTTCGGGTTATCCACGTGGGATAAGGGTTAATTCTCTTGTCGCTGTCACTTTCAGGTCTCAAAAAAAAAAAGATTGCATCAGACTAAGCGACCTGCTAAAGCTAAATTACTGCTAAAAGACTATTATGAATATGAGCACTAGTTTTTTTTTCAACTCATGATCGCGTGTTTCGTTCTGGAAATGATTACTGCTAAATCGACTTGAAAATATTTTAATATATTTTGTATTGTTTCAGATTTCAAGTACATCGCATCTTTTTGGTCCTACGCACTGAGTATTAAATCTCAAATTATTGTAGTGTTATTGTTTTACAAAGTTTAATGCAAATCAGTGTATTAGAACTACAATAATTATGTATTATCCTTTTAACTTATTATTCACCGACGTCACTACTGACATTGAAATGCTCGTATAAACGTCCTTATTTATTGTTTTATAGCACTTTAAGCGCAATTTAAGAGTATTTATATGTATAGCCACATTACATAATTTTACATGTAGAACGGACACTGGGCTCAAAACCAGGATGGGATTTGGTCAAGTGTCCGGGTTAGTAGTGTTATCCATATTTCAACTCATTGAAAAGTTTATTTAGTTTTTAATTGCCTCCATCAAGAAGGGTTTATTATATTGTGTCTAATCAAAGGATTTGATTATATTGTGATTTTTATTGGTGTAGTATTTGTGATTTTAAAATTATGTAGTAATAAAATAAATCTTTGCGTTAATAGATTAAAAGAACGCATGTCGCAAAGAATAAGTACTAAAAACAGTGCGATATAAAATGAATAACTATAAAAATTAATTCGGAGAGTTTGCACAGAACGAATGGCATAATAGGAAGATGTATGAAGAACATTATTTAACACGATAGATATTATTTTGAAGAGTGGGGAAGACACAAAATTGGAAAATTTACTGGGGAGGCTTTTTATTACAACAGTCTGCGTCTAAGGCTGATGATGATGAATCATAATGACCTAGATTTAAACCACATACACACCATAATACCAGTTGGTACCTACTTAGGGACTACATTATGCTTTAACTGAAAATACCACGTACAATTTGGATATAAGGATTTTGATGTTCATAATTTTACCTACTGTGCATTAAATTGTTTTAAATCTATTCGTGTTTTACTGTTTCCACATCCTTTCGGTTATCTTATAGCATTTCTTGGCAATGGCTTCCAAGATCAAGCACTGTGATGCTGCATAAGCAAACTATGCATTTTTTCTAAAGTGCAGCAAATCTGTCATATTGGTTTGGTGTGCTTGAGTGTTGTTAGGTACCCCAGCAGTGGACTTGGACCCCCTGGTAGGACAATTATACAAAACTAAAATAATAATATTACCTGAACTAGACCCACTTTCCAGTGGCTATATTATGGTCTAAGTTTATCGCACGCTTTCTGCTGAGCAGAAGCGGTACGGCTGATAAATAAAAAAACCATATCCGTGTCAGCGCCATCTATCAAATTAGTTGGAACTGTTTTGTGCATTGCCTCTGGAATCTCTCTACATTTCAACACGACATCTATGGAAAAAATGTGCGGTGCGTATTATATAATGTACCTCAACTATACTAGATGGCGCTAAATATAAATTTCAATTTTTGAAACGTGAATTCTGCTGCGGCACACATATTTTTTTGGAAATTACCTATAAATAATCTGAGCCCTTATTTTGTTCGATCAAATTCAAGGATGCCGCAGGTCACACACCGTCCAAGGTGCGTACTCGCAGTCGCCGAGGATGAAAAACAAGAGTCATGATTCGAATATAATGTAGAGATACACACGTATTACTACTACTACTACACCTAGGTAGGTGCTCTTATTTGAGTTGCGTTGAGTAGATTGAGGGCTAATTAAGGTCTTAGGCATATTATAATGTAGTAGGTAATTCAGGTCACTAGTTAGGCAACCCACAGGCAAGGGATACTCAAATGTTACGTGCTTCAAAGTTTTCATTTGCAGACACCTATAGTCACCTAGCTAGGACTAGGAGACCTAGTTCACTGCGTTTGGACACAATCAAGTAGTCCTACCATGGGGATAAGCTTGAACCTTTAGACTTTTTTGGATACAGGAAAATGCATTTTTAATGAGTTAGAGTCTAGCATTTGAATTTCCTTGCTCTTTATTTGAAATCTGTGAAAGAAAACGGAAAATATTACACCCAATACTGTCAAGTGTCAATCTAATCATTCATTCAATGCATAGACAAAAACGTTGATTGAAAATTGAAATTTTATAAATTTTAAAGAAGTTCCGGTCAACTAACTTACTTCAAAAAAATTATAATCTTGCTCCTGCATGACGTTTAAATAAAATATTAAAATGGTGAAAAGTAAAACCACTACTCCAAGTAGATATCTAAGTCATTTATTTACTTCAGACATGTTTGTTGATGCTTTAGTCAAATGCTTATACTACTATTAAACTAACTTTCTGAAACTATTATTCTGAATCTGGGATCTCCGTAAAACTGGCTCAAAATTTATTATAAGTGAAGTTTCATAAGTTTTGAAAGTTTCACAATAGTTGGCGGGAAAAAGTTTTGATTTCAGTCTCGGGTGCGGTGTAGGGCGGCGGTAACGCCCCCGCGGGCCAGTGACGCGGGCGGGCGGTGGGTGGGCTTGTCTCTTCCGCATTCTTGGCATTTTTAAAAGGGGAAACCTCTGATTTACAAATCATTAAACAAATTAGGGGACGATACATACTCGTGCTAACAAGTAGGTAAGCAAATTCAGACTTAACTTGTTTGGTTGAATCCTAAACTGAATAGACCTTAGAGATTTCATAAGAAAAATATTATAAGCAGCTTTCTAATATTTGCAGACAAGACAGGTTTATTTGCATGGTCTAGGCCAGGTAATTAAACATTCTTGGTTATATCTAGGAATTTATCATAGGTAAGTCATACTCGAGACGCATCTAAAAAGATTGCTGGGTGCATTTCATAGTGTATAAACGACACGTAACTATGTAGGTAACTACTTTTCTATCCACATTTGGAGTCTGCCATTTCTTTTTTATTATTCTTTTTTTATTGTTTTTGTAAGACTGTAGGGTGTGCAGGAGATTACAATACCTATCTGTTTTGGTGGTAAAGTTTCTTTTTCTGTGTGAACTTTATGCACAACGTATGTGGTTAATTAGTTGGTCACACTCAGGAGGTAGGTAGGTACTTTATTTTGAGCAGTGTCAAACCAAGAAGAATAAAAAAAAGCAGCCAAGTGCGAGTCGGACTCGCCCATGAAGGGTTCCGTAGCAACAAGTAATATAATCTAAAGGTTCTTGTAGCTCGTCGAAAGGTAAATTGCAGTTAATGGTTTATGACGTATAAAAAAAAACGACTGACTAGATCTCGTTCAAACTAAATATTGTTGAAAGTTTACGTAGTAATGTACAACATATATTTTTTTTAGTTTTATCATTCTCTTATTTTAGAAGTTACGAGGGGGGGACCAACTTTTTACCAGTTTGGAAGTGCCTCTCGCGCAAATTCAGTTTAGGAAAAAACGATATTAGAAACCTCAACATCATTTTTGAAGACCTATTCATAAATACCCTACACGTATGGGTACGATGAAAAAAATTTTTTTGAGTTTCAGTTTCTAGTATGGGGACCCCCAAAATTTTTAGATTTTTTTTATACTTTTGCATAAAAATCTTAATGCGGTTCACAGAATACATCTACTTGCCAATTTTCATTAGTCTAGCTTTTATAGTTTCGGAGAAAAATGGCTGTGGCATACGGACGGACAGACAGACAGACAGACATGACGAATCTATAAGGGTTCCGTTTTTGCCATTTGGCTACGGAACCCTAAAAATGGGATCTTCTAGGAAACCTTTCAATCCACAGCACAGCATCCATGCAGACCCATGACTCACTATAGTTTTCCTGTCACTAGTAAGCTAGAAAAAAAAACAATATTCAGTACTGTCTCTGTGGCAAAGCTGGCGTCTAACTATTGAGTGAGTTGTTAAGTTGAGTGAGCCTCGCATGTGGTTCAATTTTCACGCTGAAAAAACTAAAACTTAGGTAATACACAAACACGAGATGGTGGATGGACGGTGCAGAGAAACCTAGAGTGGAATTCAGAACTCAGGATCAAGTTTGAAACTGCTAGAGCTTAGAGATTGCACCAGCGTGCACTGGGGCAAACCAATAACGTTGAATTTGCGTTGAAAATTTCCAGGGCATTTCAGGTAGATGCTTGCCTATCTCTGATCTCAGCAATTTCAGAAAAGGCTTCTACAACTTTTTTGTTAGAAAACTAGTAGGTAATACCTGTATTAACTTATAGCCCTGATGTTTCCTTAAGGCTGCAAGTTTTAGGCATAACTACTTTTCTATTATTTATTATAACAAGCATGTAGCTGCTGTAATTATAAGATGATTAGTCTAAGATGCAGCATAACTTACGAGAGCTAGGGCGTGTCTGGACGCAGGGGCGGTTGACACGGGCGTTTCGACCCGCCCACCATAACTTCCGCTTCCGTCAGCTCAAGCTCTTCAGTCATCGGAACCTAGATCATTATAATCTTGAAGCTGCTCATGAAACCCTCCTACCCCAATCAAGTAACAGGATAGAGCTTGCATCCTGTTCCACGGCGTCAAGGGTGCTGATCTGGCAAAAATAATGGGTACTGTCTAGTCAATACCAAATTGTTTTTGCTACATTATGCTTATGGTCCATAAGAGTCTTTAAGAAAATTGGAAATTGTGCTCATTTATAAAAGCTTTATCCTTACTAATTTTAACAGTAAATCTTGTTGTGGACAGCAAAAGTAAAATATGGAATTTTCTTCTGCTGCTCTTTCTTCTTTCGAACTAGGAGTGTGGTGGAAAGGTTTCAGTGCTTCTCAAAGAGCTTTCGCGCATTCGACGCATGATTCTGAAATACCTAACAGTATCACCAAAAAAGACAAAACATATCCCGTGATTAATGGACGGCCCCTTGGAGGGTCAAACTTCGAATGTGAAAGAGGTGTCTACTTGTCTAGGCATATTGTAATAATGTGCATGTTATGTTAACACAATCCTTTTTTGAAATCCTTTCGGAATCTGCGTAACCTGAAATGAAATGGAATATCATTACAGCCGTAGGATCTGAGTGTCGTATTGCATGGATCCGAAAGGCAACGAATAGGATGGACGCCTAAACCAGTTTTGTGCTACGACAATGCTATTATGGATGTTTGGATGTGGAGTGATTCAATGACGTGAATGGATACCTTAGGATTGTATTTGTCATGCAGATAAAGTTTGAAAGGCTAGTAAATACAAATTAAAAATTATTAAGTAATTATTCATAATATTATACCCAAATTATATCCGATGCGGTATGAGTATGAGTAACTAGGAGTATTCTTACAAAGTTTCGTACTCATTATTCTATTAAAAAAGATCGTACTCTAGGACCTAATTATCTAGATCTTCTTAATAGACTTAATTGGCCAAGTGAAATTGTCAGGAGCTTAGAAGTAATTTAACTTTATTTAATCGTGACGTTCTGTCTTTCAATGTGAAAGGATAGTTATCCAAGGAGAGTAAGTATATAGATAGATTGAGAGGAAGATGATGACTAGAGCAAACTGATAAGGGAGGGCAGCTGATAAAGTTAAATGAATCGTTACTACTTTCGTGGAATTAAATGATTCCTTTCTTGGTATGATCTACTGAATCTACCAAGAAGTGTTTCGTTGATTTTATAATTATGATAGAGATAAGACACCTTTTGAAATAGTAATACTTATAGCAAATGGTGAGAAACTATTCGCTCGACTATTGCGTGACCTATACTGCGTAGGTACCATTATCACTGCCAGCCACCACGTTATCCACCAGCGTGGTCCAGTACTTAACACAATGCAATAAAAACCTGTATTTCTGATTGTTCGAGCCTAATTTATTTCGTACATCATGCATGTGCATTATTTAAGGTAATTGGTACTTATTTCAAACAAGTTGAATTTCGTTTTTGCACTCTTAGCGATGAACGTCGATATTTTAAGAACGTATTCGAATCTAAACTCTAATACCTCACGTTTCGGTTGAAAATGGAAACGGCTTAGGCGGAGATAATTAAGCAGGGACATTCGCTCTCTCGGGGCGGTTGCTCATTCGTGCATAATGGACTCGGGGCAAAGCGCCACGACTGACGCTTGACAAAACGTGGTTTAACTTTCACTCTCACTTCAAACCAGTAGGTAGATGCGTAGCTGTGAGTAATGCGGTCGCTGCATATTCTGTACTTTGGATGCAAAACTGATCAAAAAATGTTATGACTTGACTTTCAGGGATAGGTGAGTGATCTCACAAGGGCTGTGGTGGTTTAGAGTTCAACTTTTAATCCCGTAAATTGTTTGAGTGATCCGCAAATATTTGTTTCTAGACTTTTCTAGGAATTTAAACAACACATTGATATTATAATTATTCTTACATTTTGGTACTACAGGAAAATACCAAATTTAAAAGTCTATCTTACTTATCTTGTTTGGTGAATGCTTAAGCATAATTAAAATAACCTTCTAGCAGATTTCTATCGCAATCAAAAATAATTTTCATGGATCCTAATTTTATAATATTTTTTTGCTAACGTGGCAGGTATTTGTAGGCCTTATTTGAACTAAATCTATGGAGAGCTGAAGAACTGAACCTGGACATTACATACCTACTTATATGAATCTCTTTATACCTATTAACAGGTAATAAAGATGCAACAGCTTTTTTATAGATGTTTACGTAAAGTATCAAATAACAACCCAGGTTGGTATATGAATTTGATACACAAGTGATAAACTTCTCAGATATTGAGTACGTGTGTGTGTCGTAATCTTTCGATACGAGCGGAGTCATGTGAACAAAGGCCGTCAAGTGCAGTACCAAACGCTTATCGTTTGTTTACAGGCCACGTCTATGCAAAAGATGTATGGCAATGTGGCAGGACGGCTAGCACGTCGACCGACTAGCATGACATGTGTGCATTTTTTACCCGCCCAAGGAGGCCGCGGGCGCGAGGTTATACACCCATTATTACGTCCTTCCTACTTTCAATTATTATTATCGGGCGTCAGTGCCGCACCCGCGACGGGGAGGAGGAGAGAGGCACAGCTGCTGCCTACCAATAATCAAGACCAGTCTTGGCTAGAGTGAAATGGAGATAGAATAAGTTTGCCCCAAAGTATTTTTTTTCTACTGGGTATTTGTTGCAGCAAAATTTAGACCAAAGCCAATATTGCAATACGTTACTATTTACATGAAAAACTACTTTTCAGGACCTAAAACACTGTAGTTTTGTGTAAAATAATTATTTATTGAAACGAATCTGAAGGCGATAGGAGGCGGATCTCCGAATATTTCCGAGCGCGTTCGTGAAGTTTCGCCAGTTCGCTCGCCGCAGTTTGGCGGCCGGTCGTGAGGATGGTGCGTCTTGTGCGTGAACAAAGAATTTATTTAGTTTTCAAGTGTGTAGTAGATAATGTCGCCTGAGCCCGTGAAAGTGCAGGTGGAATACATAAACGAGGACAAAGATAACAAGGTAAAGAGAGCCAGGTGAATGAGTAAAGTGTTATTGTGTAACATATCGGACGCTAGCGGGCAGCGGTCTCGACTCGGTCGGCGCAGGGGGAGGGCGGGGCGAGTGCCGCCGCGGCCGTGTGGGGCCCGCCAGGCCACACGCAGGAGGTTGTGACCGCGTCACAAGTAACTCCCTTGCCAAAATAGCTTCAGCATCCTCCTCTCGTTTCAGCTACAGCACTACACAAATAATATAACGAGCAATCCAGAAACGAACACAGTATGACCTTATTTTACGAAACGTTATTGTATTATGATTGGTAGCCATTTTAGAACACAAAGAACTACAAGTGTTTGTAGTCACTGGATGTTTCCAAAGGAATGGTAAGCTGATATTGCTGCTGTCGTCAATGCGGATTAAATTAAAACTTCCACACATCTTTCAATGAGCGTCGGTTGACGAACCCGTTCAAGAGCTGCATAAAAATCAGTCACGCGATTTGAGGTGGGTGGATCAAAGGGCGGCGGCAGCGGCCTTGCGGACGACGACTCCCGGCACTTGTTAGGAAAAGGCGTGTCGATAATAAACTACTACTAACAAAGTTTAGACAACTTACGTATCACAAAAACTTTCTTCGTATTCACAAATTAGCGTTTTTATAAATTAGCGACTTTACGAAGCTGTCATTGTTTAGAAAATGCTGACCGGAAGTGCATTATTTTGACTTAATGACCGAATGCATTGTCTATTGTTTGTTACTGTTTATTTCAATTTTTTTTAATCAGTTCGGTCAGTGTCACTTTTCGCACAATTTTGGTTTTTGAAAAATGAAAATAGTATCGATCGATCTTGAGGTCAGTTTTAAGTTTTAGTAAATACCGCACGTGTTTATTTCTGTTTTCTGACGAGTTCCTGTGCTTCGACTGACGCGGAGTCGCGTCCCGCGTATTTTAAACAACATACAACCGCGCGGGTGAATTATAGGCACCCGCCCTTTGATGTCGATAAAAAAATATAAAGGGTTGTGATGCGAGAGACACTTCCCCTTCTAACCCTCGCTATTCGCATCTATTGTTCAACACACGCTCGCGCCGCACGCATTAATCTACAAGTACAGGCGTCCCGAAAGGACCATGGTCACAGAATAAAAAATAGTAATGATCCATTGTTGGATTTTTTCGATCCCTACCATAACGCATCTGTTCACCAGGGAGCAGGGAGCTAGGTTCGGTTCTTGCATTTTTGTGTAACAATTTTCTATCAATACCATGAATAGTTATGAAATGTGCAAAAGTTCAAGTTGACAGTGCTATGGAAGAGAGATGGAAGAAAATTTGTTTGGATGTGGTGGATGAGGTAATGCATGTTTTACTGTCCTTAAAATATTCTTAAAAAAAGTTGGATAATTAAGTTTTAAAGTAATTTCTAATGTTCACAAAATGAACTATGTATTACAGTTGGATAATTAAGTTTTAAAGTAATTTCTAATGTTCACAAAATGAACTATGTATTATGTATTACAGAATCCCGCTCGGCTCTTAACTTTTGGGACATTATAAAAATCTTTATGTATTACAGCTTTTTGTTATGATCATTGCGTCACACAGTATTACTCAGAGGTACTTAAAGCTACGTGTAATTTATATTCATGCTTTAAACATTATATTCTATCCTAAAACTTGTGTCCGAGGTGTTTTATCGTGTGTAAATCTCTCATGTAATTTGAGACGCTGTTAGAACAATAGTAAGCTTGTGTCGTCCCTTCAAAATGGAGAGCACTGGTGGTCTAGTGGTAGTGGCCCAGCCTTCCGATCCGAAGGTCGTGGGTTCAAATCCACTTGTGTACCAATGAGTTTTTCTATCGAAAAATTTATGTGCACTATGCCAGTACTCTCAAAAACGGTGAAGGAAAACATCGTGAGGAAACCGGCGTGTTGTAGAACCTAAAAAAGTTCGAGCAACACGTGTCAAGGGTCACGCAAAAAGGGCCCACCAGCGGCCTACTTGCGGAAAAACCTGCCGGCACATCAAGTGCGCATGATAAACTTGCCGAACTCCCTTCAAAATGAATGATGCTCGACTCCGGTGAAACCTAACTTCAATGGCCTTCAGCTTAAAAAATATGAGAAACTTTTGATGAGTAGTTCATACTAGTTAGCCGCTTGTCTTTGTCAAATGCTGTCTAATAGTTTTAATTGCCTTTTCTAAATCAGAGTACTTAAAAAAAATTGCCTGTCTAAAACTGCCTCAGGGAATTAAGCTTTAGGATTAATGGCGATTTTTTTTTTAAATCTTTTACCATTATCCCTAGCCTTTTCTTACTTTCTTTCAAAAATCAATCCAGTTGTTTTTGATTTTTTCCATTACATACAAAAATACACATTTCTCTCTTTACAATGTCAATCTAATAAAAGTTCCAGTGCCGTACTGATCCTACTGAGTAAGGCAGGTAGGTGGGTGACATAGGTGTAGATTATGTAAACAGAATCATCTGCCAGGCCCAGGCACTATAGTGTCCCATAAATAATAAATAAATAATCCGGACATTCCACACAACACTATCTAGCCCCAAACTAAGCAGAGCTTGTTCTATGGGAACCAGGTAGCTGATATAATACTTAAATACTTTTTTGTAAATACATACATAGAATGCAATATAACTCCCAGACTGAGAACAAACATCTGTGTTCACCACACAAATATCTGTTCTCGGTGGGGATCGAACCCACGCCCTCCAGAGCAGAAGGCAGAGCTACTACCAACTGAGCTGTGAAGGCAGTCAAATAAATCTAGTGTATAAGTGAAATCTGGCCCCGACACTATCATCCACAAAGACCAGGAAATTCCATGAAGTTAGGTATGTCAATCTGAAGTCTAGAGAAGAACCTGTTTTCATTTATAAAATTAATATTTATAAATTGAATATTGTGGACAATCCACACAACACTATCTAGCCCTAAATTAAGTAGAGCTTGTATTTTGGGAACCCGATAGCTGGTATAATAATTGTATGCATTTTTGTTAGTAAATACAGACCTATAATACAATATCACCCAGACTGAGAACAAACATCTGTGTTCACCACACAAATATTTCTCGGTGGGGATGAAACCCACAACCTACAGTCCAGAAGGCAGAGTTACTACCAACTGAGCTGAGAGGCCAGTCAAATTTATAAGCATTGTTTTATTACAGTGGATATATTTTGTAAAACTAAGCTTAGATTGAAGACCCCAATCCGGTCTGTCTCGGGAAGTGCTGAACAGAATTGGCTCAACTTATCACTAATATCTAGATTAGCTTGATATCCGATGATGGTTTGAGTGTGTTATTTTACAAATTATTTTTTATACATAGCTAAGAAAGTCGAACAACAAAATTTAAAATTTAATTTTATAACCTATACAACTTACAAGCTTACATGGACCGCGGGATGTCGGTGGATGGAAAGGGCTCAGATTCCTTCTTCATAAAAATGTATAGGAAAGGCCTATGCCCAGCAGTGGACTTCTACAGCCTGATGATGTTAAATAGTATCACGCGGAAATGCACGAAAGATTCCGATTCACTGTATGAAATATAGGTGTTATAAAATTCCTGTTATCGCTTATTTGTCAAGGATCTAGTAGATGAGAATAATGTCGCCCGGAGAAAACGAGGGAAAACCGATCACACAGGACAGAGGGGGAAAGCCGTGACCTTGCACTCAATACTCCGGCCACCCCTCGACATATCAATATACCACAGGATTTTAAACCTTATCGTTATAGATTTAAAGTACACGAACTATTTCCTTTGCAGCAAATATATTCCGTAGAGCAGCTACCACAGCCTTTCGATTGTAAACCGTATGTTTATGAGGTGATGGTGTGTTTTACAAAGGCGAATAACAATTAAGTTGCTTGGTGTGGACGATGAAAGATTTTATTTCGCATTTTCCCTGTTACGGCTTTTCAGTCTGAAATGTGTTTTGCTTGAGCTAAAGTAATGTTTCTGCTACTAAACGAAAATAGTTTGAATGGAGAATACAGATATTATTTCATATAATAAAACTAACATTACAATAATCATAAAGGCAGAAATATTACTTAAAAATATTACTTAGGTAGGTACTTGAATTCTTGAAAAAAACATTGGTTTAGTAGATTAGGCTCAGTAATAGGCATACCTAGCTGGGCACCGTTGTAATCCGCTACAAAAAAAGTTACCTTCATTTTAAGCGTTAAATTTCGGAAGACTAAAAACCAGAGCCAGAGACAGCCAGACAGACCTCGTGGTATATAGGCTTACTGATGGGATATTTTTGGCCGAAAGTGAAAAGCACTGGAATCTGTCTATACACCCAGTAACTACCAGAAAAAATGAAGGGCTGTTTCAGCAGAGCCTACTAGGATCTTTTGGGGATTTATTTTGTTTTTTTTTTGCCAAAAACTGGTTACATTTTATTGTCATAGGAGCCTCTTTGAGGCGCACTTAAAATCCTTTCACCACACTTGGTTCAGAAGAATCAGTGACACGAGAAGAAGTACTTGTGAAGTGTGAAACACTTTGTGAACTTTGTGAAGGCTTTCAACAAGGGTTACTTATTTATAGACTTTCGGGAAAATTTTAGTAAAATTTGCCTCGCTTTTGCTAAATAATTGTGGTTATTCATAGAAAAAGGCGTTTATGTAGGTATTACACCCACACCACTAGATCGATACCTAGCATTGTACAAACTGGAGGTTACGCCAGTTGTATCGAAACTAGCAGACTGCGATGCTCACCGAAATCAATTAACCAGCCATCTGCAATACTATGCCTTTCACTCTTTTACTTCATCGTAAACTGCACTTTAACACAAGGGTATACCGTTGCAATTTGATTATCAATACATGATTTTATCGACACCCTCGCAGCTCAGTTGGTAGAAGCTCTGCCTTGTACACTGCCGGGCGTGGGTTCGATCCCCACCGACAACATATATTTTTGTGGTGAACACAGATGTTTGTTTTCTGTCTGGGTGTTGTATTGTATTCTATGTACACACATCAACATTGTCTAGGGATATTCCATTTCGAATTGGTTTTCTGATTTTTCGAGATTTTGTTCCTACTTTAATTTTTATTAATAAATAATATCAAATAGTTGTATTTTATTATTATTAATAAACAACACAACACAAAATAAAGATTCTTGTCTTGATGTCTTGATGACAAAAACTGAAAAAAAATCTTTAGAAACTAGGTGTAGTTTCTCAAGAAAATATTTTCAGTTTTATGTAAAAATCAACAAAATGTTGAATATCCCTAGAAAAGGTTAAAGAGTGTATCTATCTAAACACAAAACGAAAAACAGCTATCAGTTCCCATGGCATCAGGCTCTGCTTAGTATGGAGCTAGGTTTATGTGGATTGTCCATAATATATATTCTACTAAGTTTGTTTTATAACCAGCTTTGTGTGATGTAGTTAAAGTGTGTAATCGCGTGTTTTTGTTCGTAGGAGGGCTCGGAGTCGCCCCTAGCGCTCCTCGCGGCGACTTGCAGCCGCCTCGGCGCCGCCAACATGGGGCCCGACCAGCAAGATGTCAAGGACCAACAAGTTTTTAGTAAGTACTTCCCACACACAAATATAAATAAAATATTGCGTGCCCGTTGCAAGACGTCCATGCGGTAGACCAACAAGGAGATGGCGCGACGAGCTTTAAAGGCAGATACAATTTACACCAGACTGGTCCAATCTAGCAATGGACCGAAAAAGTTGGATGAAAAGTGGGGAGGCCTTTGCCCTGCATAGGGACAAGATAGGCTGAAAAAAAAAATATGCCCATTAGGGGACGAGACACAGAGCAGCCAACACGCTTTTGCTTACGGGACGAGACGTAGAAACACTGACACTGTTCAAAATGGAATTTCTTTCCTCATTGTTTTCTTCGTTTTATGGAAAAACTTGGTATACCATTTTATCCCTAGACAAAAATCTGTCTATCTCTGTGACAGATTTCTTCATAATTGGTTCAGTGGTTCAGCAGCCGTGAACAAACAGGCAAGCACACTTTCAAATTAATAAATTGGTGTGGGATGAGACTCATTTAATATTAATTAGCTAATACGACTAATTAATTAACTAATCCATGTTTTCGGCAACGCGTAAGTTATTTCTTATTGTACTTAATGCCCAGTTCCGGTTACCACAATCCAACAGGTGGGAAACATGCTCTTTTATCATCATCAGTCTGAAGAAGTCCATCCACTATAAATGTCTTGGAAGAACGATTTGGGCTCAATTCACAGTCCATTCGAACAAGCAAGCAATCGTGAAATTTTTCGTATAGGGAAATCAATCGTCAAACTAATATTTCCGGTGCGCGATTTTCACAATCTATATTTCCGGCGTGTTCCGTAAACAGTAAGTGGATCTCGTCTAGACTCCCACTCACCACGAGGGATTTGAATGGAATCACGATTCCAAGTTGCTCTTGTAGTGTGAATCACAACTTCACAAGTGCGGTCAAGACAAGATAGGGTTAAATAAATAACTAAATATTGTGGACAATCCACACAACACTATCTAGCCCCAATTTAAGCAGAGCTTGTACTATAGGAACCAGATAGCTGATATAATACTAACGTACCTTTTTTTTTGCTAATACATACTTAGAATATAATACTTATAACACCCAGACAGAGAACAAACATCTGTGTTCACCACATAAATATTTGTTCTCGGTGGGGATCGTACCCACGACCTACGATGCAGAAGGCAGAGTGACTACCAACTGAGCTAAGAGGCCAGCCCAATAATGGATAATGTTAAGTCAATGGGGGAGGCTTTTGCCCAGCAGTGGGACAATGTAGGCTAGTTAAAAAAAGGCCAGTTAAATTATTTCCTAAACCTTAGTATTGGAACCCTGAAACACGTATTTCGCACTCGATATCATTAAAATTGTAGGTAAATCCGTTTACGTAGTTATTTCATTCAACCTTTAGCCTCTTTTCCTGCAATAATAGTTAACGAGCCGGTATGACCGAGCTTCGCTCGGGTTAAAAAAAAAATAGTATTATTATTTGCCAATAGATGTCAGGAAGAGTCGTATCTTTATTGGCTTATTTTTAATTAACAACGCCTTCTAGCTTGCAGTTAGTTGCTCACAATCGCCAATAGATGGCAGGAACAGTCGTATATTGAGTTTATGTTTGATTATTGCAAAACACCAATTTCTCGTCATTTTCTAAAAATGAATCCTAGCTAGATCGATTTATCGCCCTCGAAAACCCCTGTATACTAAATTTCGTGAAAATTGTTGGTGCAGTTTCCGAGATCCTAAATATATATATATATATATATATATATACAAGATTTTCTCGTTTAAAGGTATAAGATACATTCATTGGAACTTGCAGGCATAATTGTTCTAACAAATTAATGAATATGGGCAGACTTCATATAACGACGAGAATACAATATAACACCCAGACAGAGAACAGACATTCACCACATAAATATTTGTTCTCGGTGGGTATCGAACCCACGACCTACGGCGCAGAAGGCAGAGTTATTACCAACTGAGCTGAAAGGCCAGTCAATACATTGTATACATTCCAGTTGATACATTCTATTGTGTCAGGAATTCCGGTTTAATTGTGTCTAGTCCACAATTAAATGCACAAGTGTGTCCTTGTTGAGAATTGAACCCACACAACCTAGACTAGGTCATTCATTTTGCTTGCTAAAACCTTCGAATCAATCGACTTCAAAGAAAAAAGGACGAGCTCCTCAATTCGGTTGTTTGTTTTTAATGTTTGTTATAATACTTCGTCATTTAGGGGTTGATTTGAAAAAAAAAAAAATTTTTTGTAAGTTTAATATTTCCAGCTTGATTCCAAGAAATTTCATCACAATCAGTTTAACCGTTTTGTTTTAATGTGCGTTACTGACCGATTTAGAAAATTATTATTTTTTATCTGTAAGGTTCCAGATTAGTCCCATTGGAATTTCGTCGAAATCGGTTCACAGTTTGGCCATGAAGTTGTTTTCTCAAGTTTTTTAAACTTACATTATTAAGTAGCAATGATAATGTCTGTATCTTCACGGCGACACGTTTCGAGAAAGTAATTGAAAGAGCTTCGTACAATCATGACGTCATGACCTTTTGAAAACAAGGCGGTAGGTACCCCCTCCTACACTCCTACGTTGTAAGCCACGTGACTCATACTACTGTTATTTATTCTGTGACTGCCATGGCCAGAAATAAACTTGAACACTCAAGCTGAATAAAGACTTGAGCAAGGTTTAAGTACAACTTGTTGAGTTATGAAGTTTTTTACAAACATTTTATCGAAATGTTTGCTTGAAAAACGGGCGTTCCTAATATTATAAAAAGGTATGCAAAAGATAATCCCTTTCCCTTTGTGCTCGTATCTTTAGTAATTTTGTTAAGCATAAAAATGTAGTTCTAGGCTTATAACGAGGCAATAAACGATTTTTTATTTATAATGTTTTTTCCCACTTACCACCGCATAGGCTTATTCATTTTTTGGTTTTAGGAAGAACAAAAGCTTTATAAAGCTTATAACGAGTTAAATCTAGTCTAATGTAAAGCTATAACGTTCTTCACGAATTGCTACAGAGTATTCCATCCAGAAGTAGAGGTAGGCCTCTACTTCTGGCTAAGAAACTACACTCTACTCTCTTCTCTCTGGATTATACTTTGATTTTATCCGGGAAAAACAAAGCATATCATGAGCAAGTTATATGTATTTGTATCGAGGATTACCTGTACTAAAACCATGTTAGTGTGATTAACTGGTCTGACCACTTTAGTACACAACCTTGTGATGTTTACAAAACATCCTTCTAAGTTATCTACGTGCGAAAATCTAATAAATAATGTACGACGTAGGTCCAATACAGCAACAACACCAACAAAAACAACTACAGAGTCAACAACAGGCATAATGTGTTGTCTTAAAATACAACCTTGTGTTGTTTATTAAGTAGCTAAACATCATCAGCCTAAAAAAAAAATGTTTTTTGCTATACACCGATTAAGACACAGACCTACTACTATACAGGCAATACTAGATTCTAAACAATTATGTATGTCGTAGGTCCAACACAACAGCAGCAGACCCAACAACAGCAAGTCCAACAGCAACAACAACAAGCCCAACAACAACAGCAAGTCCAACAACAACAGCAAGTCCAACAACAACAGCAAGTACAACAACAACAACAGCAACAACAAGCTCAACAACAGGCTCAACAACAACAACAGGCGCAGCAACAGGCACAACAACAGGCTCAGCAACAAGCTCAACATCAGGTTTGTTTCTGATTTTACAATCTACGATATGACCCTATTCGTCAAGTAAAAATCAGCCCTTGACACATTTTTAATTCACATATAAATAGCAAGAAAATGATGTTGTACATACACATTTGTTTTGTCTAAGGGTATTACAATGTACTGAATTTTTCAGGCTCAGCAACAAGCGCAGTTAATACAAGCAGTGCAAGGCGATGCAGCAACGATGGCGGCGATACAACAGCAATACATGCAACAGCAGCAGCAACAGCAACCCCAGTTGAGGGTCATCAGCTCAGCTGTGGTCCAACAGTTGAGAGCGCAAGGGCTATCTGTGAGTTTACAACTATAGAACTGTTTATTCAACAATGTTTAGTCTATGGTCTAACAATTGGAACAATAACAGTGAATTATGGTCCAAAAATACACTGGTTAGGTGAAAATTAAATGGTGGTGTGGAAAAAATACCTACTTTTAGTTCGACACTAATGCAACAACAGCAACCCCAGGTGAAAGTTATTAGTTTTGTGGTTCTGCAGTTCAAAGTGCAAAGATTATTCAACAATATGACCAACAACGATTAGTCTGTGATACAACTATAATACAATCAAACAATAACTTACTCTACTCCAAAGATCTTGGCCAACGATCATTGTTATAAAAACAATTTAAAATAAAAAAAATATGTGGTCCAGCAGTATGATCCATAACGGTTAATCTCTGGTCCAACACTGCAACCAACAGCTTAGACTTGTTGGTCTACTAACAGGGCTTAGCCTGAAAACTGTGATCTGTCTACAAATACGTCAACATTAACGTAATAATGTTTTTTCTCGTGTGTAGCCGTACTTGTTTTCGATGTTCCTCTTTTTCTGTTGCCTTTTTTTGGTACATGACAAATTGTGTGTCTCATGGGCCAAACAAAAAGTTATCTTAATTCAATTTAATATTCTGCCGTATGTTTTCAGGGAAACGAGCTATCGGCGGCGATCGTGAACGCAGCGAACCAGGTGCCGAGCGGTATACAAGTGCAGCAACAACCTCAGGTGAAACCATTCATTGACAATCACTTGGAAATAGTTGGGATTTTGGGATTGATTGATTGGACCCTTTCCGTTTAGTTTTTACTACCATGTGGTTCAAGCTACGGGTGGCAAGTTAAATCGCCTCCTGATCAAAAGGTCTAAGTAGCTAAATGTCCAATAGAGCAAAAAGTCTAATGAGCAGTAAGTTTAATTAGCAAAATGTATATGTAGCAAAACGTCCAACTATCAGATGGTCTGAATAGCGGAACGTTTATTTAATAAAACGCCATTTTTAAAATGTGTATGTCAATAAAATGTCTTTGCTTTGCATCTTTGATCAGGAGGCGTTAAATTGATTAAAACAGATACAAAAAATTATATGACTATGATCACAAGACACAGTAGATAGAAAAATATAAAAACTTTATTAGATAATGTCCTGATTTGCAGGTTATATCAATGCAGCAGCTTCAGTCTTTACTCGGCGGCGGCGTCGTCTCGGGAGAGGGCGCCACTTACCAGAACCCGCAACAACAGCTATTACAAATCCATCCGCAGCTACTACAGGTAATTTCACTATACATTTGATGTAGAAAAAGAAAACAAGCCACTTATTTTTTTTAATACATTTTGCTCATGGAAGAATAGTGTCATGGTTTAGGTAGTACACAACATGTTCAGCAAATGAATAAGACCTAGATCTAGACTATCCTGCTTCATCGTTGCTTACCATCAGGTGAAATTGTAGCCAAAGGATGGTCTATACCAAAGGTTCCCAACCTTTTTTTTCTAATAGACCGCTTTAGAAATTTTGCTGGTTCCGGTAGACCCCCTGCCCTAAAGCGACATTTGTACTATATTCCCAGTCGAGAAAAAACATGGACATTTGCGATGCGGCAGAGTTCTTACCACAAATTAACAGTTTTCGAAAAAAGTTTTTACAGGTAATAGTCGCTAAGCTTCTGAAAATATTATCTTCCTACACTGTTAGGTGAAGTTAAGCCAACACTTTAGTTATTCACTATCGAAACCAGATAAATTTTCGTGGAACCCCGCTCCGGAATTGTGAACCCTTATTTTTTTGTCACGCCATCGTAGTCCCCCGTTGAGTCTCCTGTGGGCTCCTGGGGGTCCACCTGGACCACGTTGGGAATCAATGGTCTATACTATAATAAGTAATAAAAAATACCTGCTATGTTACGCCGGCCGCATTGTATCGATATTGAGAGTTAATAATGTGGTTCCAGCAACAAGCATACGGCGGCTGCCTGGTGGGCGGCGTCGGCGGAGTGACGCCCATGCAGGCCGTCACTGTGGACGGACAGGACGCGCTGTTCATACCCGCGCAACATGCACAGGTATACAATACTTTCAAGTCTAAGTCAAAATTCGTTTATTCAGTTGTATTATTTTATTTCGGACACAAACAGTACAATAATCTTTAGGAAATAGCATAAAACACAGAAACGAATAAAGTTTCATCAATTACATAGTCCATTGAATATAGCTAGAACTCTGTATAATTTTATTTCACAGAAAACAAATCGTCTACGCATTACGACGTCATCTTTTTCCCGATTAGTGATCCGCCATCTGCGCCGTAGGTCGTGGGTTCGATCCCCACCGAGAACAAATATTTGTGTGGTGTTTGTTCTCTGTCTGGGTGTCATATTGTATTCCAAGTATGTATTAACAATAAAAAATATATATGAGTATGATATCAGCAATCTGTTTAAGCTTAATTTGGGACTAGATAGTATTGTGTGATTTATTTATTTGATATTTTATAATATGTAATTCCAGAATTTCTCCGGCATGAGTCAAGTAAGCTTGGTGAACGGTCAGCTTGTGAGGACACCCGTACTACCCGCGGGATTCCTACAGAACGTCATGCATTTACCAGCCGGTAAGCAAAACTACGTAATTTTAATACTTTTACATATTAAACATATTTTTTAAATATTTTTATCTTTGTATCTACTGTAAATTTTGGGCTAAGGTCTCACCTTAAATCTTCTTTTCTTGGTTTTTGGCCAGTCTGGAGAGGTTCTTCAAATCTATACTAATTTATAAAGGAGGCATCATCGTGTACAATCAGAAGAGAATTTAGTCAAAGGATAGAATAGAACTGAATCAGATTCAATTTGGCACGAAAATAGTTCGCATTTTGGAGAATAACACAAGCTCTTTCAGTTTGAGGAAACATAATTTGGATGAAAGAAAAGAAAGAAAGAAAAAACGTTTATTTGTAACTGACAGACCAAAACACGGTGATTTTTTACTAAGATATTTAAAAAGTATTTTTGAAGTATTCACACTGTTTGACAAGAATTTTATAATATCCGAAAAAGATAACGGGCACGGTTACCTATTCTTGAGCCTTTGAAAATATTTTTGAGTAAGGGGGTAGTCAGAGAAATTAGATCACGGGCACTCATGCGCCTTTGAAGATATTTTTGTCTAAGGGGGGTAGTCAAACAAAAGCAAATATTTGACACGTGCCCAAATCGTCGCCGCCCTAAGAATCTTCGTATATTATTTGTATAATTCTCAGTTCAAAGTTTTCAAAGTCACGCTTGGGTTTCACAATGACCACAGCTTCGGGATTGCTTGGGACGTTTCCTTTCGTTTGCTTCGCTTGCACTCACAATAAACATTATCATTTAGTTTCAGAATGCATGATATTTTGTAATACACTTTATACAAGTCTCTATAAAAATTACTGGCCTTACTTATAAAAATATGTCAAAAGATAAAAAGTGCTTAAACTATTACCATCTCACTGGGTAATGATAAACAGTGACAGGGCTAACTTTAAGCAATGATTAAATTTAAATTGCGTTTATAAGTAGGGCTGTATGTCAAAATATAATTGGTGTTTAAACTATGAAGTTCTCTTTCCAACGAGATGAATGTTCTAAAATAAATAAAATTATGAAATTGCTGGCACGTGAGGCTGAACATCTGTATGCCTCAAGTTGATGGACACAGGGCAGTGCATCGTAGGGCATGTTCCTAAAGTGCGTGACCTACGAGCAATGCTTTGTTATCGGCGATGGTTATCTTAGTTGTAAAAAAAACCCAACAATCACTTAAAATCGTCTTAAAAACAGGTTGAATTTGCAGAACTTGTCTAATGTATTAGTGACAGTAATATTTAATGCACTTCTTGAACTCTATGTGAATGTATTTACAACTTAAAATGCCGCCGACAGACTTAAAATAGAGTTCCCTGTTAAATAGTTTGCTTAGATAAAACACTTATTTAAAATATCCGTGCCATAGTAGAGGTACCTGTATAGTAGTCCATCCGCATGCCACGCTTCTAACTACTTCCATACTAATCTGTGTTTTTCCGCTCCCCACCCCCCCGCTAACAGAGCAACAGGCGACAGTGAACATACCCGGCACTAACTTGTCAATACCATTGAGCGCGTTCACTGGCGGGCAAATGTTCGGCTCGAATATAATACCTGGGCTACAGAGCATACAGAACCTTCAAAGTCTTCAAATCCCGACCAGTCAGGCCGTGGTTAGCACGCCGAGCAGCGGGATGGCCAATGGGGGGGATAAAGATGAAAAGGAAGACGTCAAGCCGCCTACTGCAGAAGGTTCGTTTCAGGGTTACTGTGGAGAGTTTTTTTGTATGGAGTTGCGTTTCTGTATTTAATATTTACAGTGGTAAATTTGGGCGTCTATAATTTCTTTACATTTTTTCTCTGACATTTTAAAAGTCACAGCCGCCCGAAATAAAAAAAAAGTATATTTATTATTAACGATTTTTTTGGATGAGTCTTGTAGCAGTACGAATTAATATAAAAAACGAACTTTCACCAGAAAATTCTCTCCACAAGTAAAATCACACTCCCAGCTTGATATTACTTTGCTTGGTGTTTTGATTTCTAGAGCACTGTCACTCTCACTAGATCACTAGTTATAGTTCTAGATTTCTAGATTCATTCATAATTTTATCTAAGTCGATGGAAAATTACCAAAGTAAACTGCTAAATGTTTATGTCTAAGAGAATCGCCTTAGCAATAAAAGCTACTGTGTACTATGTGTATATCTTTATAAAAGAACCAAGATAATGGTATCTTAGTTGGGTTGGTAATATAACCAAGATTATGATAATAATCTTGGTTGGTTGGTAAAAGAACCAAGAATATGATATCTTAATAGTTGGTAAAGGAATCAAAAATATGATATCTTGATAGTTGGTAAAGGAACCAAGATTATAATATCTTGGTTGGTTGGTAAAAGAACTAAGATAATTATATCTTGGTTCTTTTTTAGCTGTTAAAAGGTTAATTTGTGGTCACCGACTCAAAATTACTAAATACAAAAGACAAAAGTGACTAATAATACTGCATTGGTAATTATTATTCAAGAGATAACACATTAATTATGAATTTTTATAGTGTTGAGCGTAGTATTCAAATGTAAAAACTTCTATCGACATCGATAAAAAATCATGGTTATGTTCACGCAGTTCCATCTCATCAAATCACGCTAAGGGCTCGTCCACAGTGAACGTGAAGCTGACAGTTTACTGTAGCCGAGGCCTAACCTTTCACATTTGGTTGAGGCTTTGCAATTTTAATTCGTCTTTGAATTATTTTATAGGTAGTGGATTCAATCGTTTATTCTCTCGGAAAATTTAATTACTATACGCTAAAAACTACAAATTAAATTTGATTGCTGAATTGTTGATAATAGCGATTCAGACAATGTAGTTCGAACCTTAAATAAAAAATAATAATATTGTGGAGAATCCACACAACACTATCTGGCGCCAAACTAAGCAGAGCTTGTAATATGGGAACCAGATAGATGATATAATACTTACATACTTTTTTTGTAATTACCTTCATACTTCGAATCTTCGATCACAAATTCGAAGCTTAGAATACAATATAACACCCAGACAGAGAACAAACATCTGTTCAACACACAAATATTTGTTCTCTTTTATTAAAATTTAATTATAATACAAAAAAATTGGTTTTATCGTAGTTTCATCTATTAAAAAATAAAAAGGAGAATCCAAAACTATCCGAAAAATGTGTTTAGTATATTTTCGTAAATTAAAACTAAACCATCCAGGCGGCGGAGTCGCGGTCCAGAGAGGAGTGAGCGGCGTCAGTGGCATGAGCAACATGGGCATGGTGCCGGTTCAGATCCCGATGAGCACCGCCAACGGACAGACTGTGTACCAAACCGTACATGTGCCAGTTCACGCGCCGCAACACTTGCAGATCATACCGCAGTTACAGCAGGTCAGTTATACAGCATGAGTTTGAATTCGTATGTTATCCCGAAATGGGGTTATGCTACTCCTGAATGTCAACAGCATTAGTTTTATGACTTTTCTGAATCAGGACTTTTTCATTCAACAAATGGTGTGTAAAGTTTACGCCATGATTTTGCTTAAAAGCTTGCTACGCAACCCTATAACCAGCTGATTACTTGACCTCTGTTGAACTATGTCTTATTTGACACCCAAAATCTGCCATTGGCAAGTCAAAAAGCAATAAAAATTTATTACCGCCAGAAGTGTCATTATTGGCTAGCGAAAAATGTGATTGGATGCCTGCAATGGCCAAAATCCAATCAAATTAGCGCGGGCCCCGCCCAAGATGTAAGGTTTTCACACAAAATACTTTGTTTAAGCATTTCAATTGATTATTTTTTTGTATGGAAGATTTAGATTTCGTGTTTCACAGAAAGGTTTTCATAGCTTGTGCAAAACCATGGTCCCTATCACCACCTTTCGGGATAACATACGAATTCAAACTCAGGCTGTAGGTGTGTATGAAAAACACAAAGATTTTTATAATGTCCCAAAAGTTATGAGCCGAGTGGGATTTAAACCCGCGACCTTCTTCTTGGTACTGCGCTGATCGCTGCGCCATCGGATCCTAATTACACTCGACGAATAACTGATAGGGACTATTAATACGGCACTAACGCGACCGTGGCTCCATCTACAAGTTTGACGTTACAGTCAATTATCATTCATGTTTGTATTTTTTTACCCATTTAAAAATTACTTTTTCAGATGCAAGCACAACCTCAAATGGCAAACGTCCTGACGTCAAACGGACAGATCCAGCAGATACAAATAGCGCAACTAGCTAATGTTCAGGTATAAATAACAATTGATCTGCTTCTAAATATTACTATTTTGAAATGGTTCTGTCGCTCAATGACCAATAATTCAAAATTCTCGTATTGACCAAATAGAACGCGAAATGTCCTATTCTCAACTTCAACTTTTTATTTAGATGGCAACTGCATTCGGGTAAATTTTTGTTTTAGGCCCGTATTCCGAAACAGCGCTTGAGTCTGAGTCGAGCCTCAAGCATAGATTTTATGACAGTTCTCCATTGAAAAGTGTCAAAAATCTGTGCTTGAGGCTCGACTCAGACCTAAGCACTGTTTCAGAATACGGGCCTTAGAGCGGGGGCACACGATGCGTTGCGGCGGCGGTGCGGCGCCGGAGCGGTGTCGCTGCGTCGTCTTACATAGAAATATCTGTGGCATGTCACACGATGCGCTCCGGCGCCGCACCGGACTTGCAACCACCAAAGACGAGGCGGGGAGGGGTGAATGCGTTGCGACGTCGGAGCGGCACCGCTCAGTTGTTTCCAACAATAGACGTCTTTTACGATCCATTTTCATTAACAGACTGTCCAACGGTGCTACGGCGCCGCTGCGACATAACAACATTACGGCGCCGCACCGCTCGTGTGCCCACTGACACGGTGAAATCTTTGCGGTGCGGCGCCGCAACGCATCGTGTGCCCCCGCTCTTAGTCTTGTCAACCAAAGGCAAGTCCGTCATCATTGACTTTGTCCAATTCTCAGAATGACTATAATAGCCCCTTCCCACTGGTGCGTGATATCGCGCACCAGCCCGCACCAGCACGCACGACACACCATGGGAACGGTCTCGTGCGCCGAGTTGCGCGGTAGCACAGGAGCATTTTCTATGTGCGTTGCCGTGCGTCGTCGTGCGCGGTGCGGGCTGGTGTGTGATATCACGCACCGTAGGAAGGCGGCATTAATACGCATAGTGACATATTAAGCCAAATGTCAATACGCAGACTGACGTATACGCCAAACAACTAAAAAGCATACTGAGCACTGAACGCATTTTTACCCACAGTTTTGAGCAATACTCAGACAACTTTCTGTCCTTTGGATATTAACTTTTAAAAAATGTTACCATCATAAACCAAACATCTCGCTGATCTCTCGCTCACGCTCAAGATTCTACTACTAAATCATTCCATTCGCTCTGGATTCATCACTTACCTCTGGATAATAACTTAACATCAGGCGGGCCATATATTTGTTCCATTAGTACCCGAAGTCGCGAGTTTTGCTTCCAAATTTTGTCTACCAAATGTTGTTTTCGTGTGAGCACATGTCTCTCTCTTTTGTATGGAAAATTGATAAGACAACAACTCGTTTCGATCTTTATTACGTAACGCATTTTTGCTGTCTCTTTTTCTCCATACTATTAGACAGAGACAGATAGGCGCAACGAAAACAACATTTCGTCGACGAAAATAGCATAACTGCGACTCAGGGTACTGTATACAAAAAAAATAATAATTATGGAGCCGTTCATCAAGGCGTCAAGGGATTATAATTGAATTTAGAATACGACTTGGCTATAGGCGCTGTCTTAATATGCTTCTTAAATCGCTGTACAATAATGCCGGGTTTGGTTTGGTGCAGCAAAGCAACGGCACGCAGGCGAACGCAAGCGGCGCCTCCACGCCGACCATCACACTGCAGGTAACCGACAAACTTGTGGGTTGGGGTGTACGGTTACTTACAAACACGATTGTTCAATTCGGGTGCCTTTTCGCCAAAGATGTGCAACTTCTAAGATATGGTCAAACCAACCAATGATTGCTTCATTTCCATGTATGTAGCCAAAAATTAAGCAGTCGTATTGGTTGGATTAGACAAACACTCTTCCTCCATCCTGTAGGCCTACTACAAGCTCTGTCTGGCTCTGTCTCTGGATCTGGTTTTGAGTCTGTGAGTGTTGACTAAATAAATCCGGCTCTGTTTGGGGCTAGATAGAGTTGGGTGGATTGTCCACATTATTTATTTATCCATAGCTTAGCAATGTAAGCACATCTCTGGTGGAAAGGCACTCTTATGCTCAGTCCGATCGAGAAAATCTCACAGTGGAGGTGACATCAATCTCGGCCAAAAACATGTCACGAGTTTTAGGCGTCAGGTTGACGTCATCTCTACTCTATCCTGTGATTTTCATGGTCAAACCGAGCATAAGGCTCCGTTAAAGAGCATAAGTTTACGTTCTGTTGTGGTTTAAGAGGGTTTATTCCTCGTGGTTTTCAATTTAAACTTATAAATTCAATACATTTTAAATGAAAGAACTAATCATAAAGGAATGGCTTTACAACAGTCTCTCAAAAAATAATCAGTCTTTACTATGCCCATCTCTTACCACTGGGTAATGACAAACAGAAACAGGGCTAATTTTTAGCAATGTATCAAACTAAGGCTTGTTAAAACGTACCTATAAAAGTATACGACTAAGATGCATAATATAAACAGTGTTTATGTGCGTAAGGAATAAACCCTCTTTTGTTTTCGTCAACACGTTTTCTTTGATTTTCATTTGTTTGAGTTTGGTTTTTATTTTGTTTTTTTCCTGGTTTCTTTGGTTGATGTAAGTGTTTTTTTTGGCTTTTTAATATATCATCAAGTCTATTAATTCGTTGCTTTTATGTTATTTCGTTTTTACTAACTAATAAGATATCTACTAATCGTAACAACATTATTCACTTGGTGTGGTTTCTTTTTTATTTCTCGTAATTTTATTGTTGATATACGTTTTATGTTAATAAGTCTGAGAGTCGTTTCAATCTAATAACGTAATTTCTGGATCACGTGATCTCTTACCATGGTTTCATACCAGCTTTTAATCGACGTGAAAAGTGTCGAAAAAGCTACTTTGAAAAGTCGTGGTCTATAACATGTATGCTATCCATTGCTGCTTGGAACCCAAGGCGGTGTCGAACCCGATACAGTCAGAGAGCGGTATACAGCAGCAGCAACAACAACAACAGCAGCAGCAACAACAAACGATAATCACGTCGACACCTGGAGGTCAACAGGTCACAGTGATTCCAGCCTCGAACACTGTCCGCACAGCCAATATCGTCCAGGTACTTCGGTATACTTCGGAAACACGAACATTTCCGAAGCCATCTCACTTTTTAGAGAGATCTAGTTAGATGAGAAATATTTAAAAATGTTCCCACAAGGCACTCTAGATAACGGTAGTGAGCTGTAGGATTGAAACAGAAAATGCATTTTTATAATGTTATTTGTGCCTGATCGACCGAACAAAATATTTTTTATTTCTACATTCATTCATTCAATCATTCTTTTTTAGAGAATGTTCCCCATTACTTGAATTTAATTCTTCAATCGTATAGCCGTTTCGCCTATAAAAATAGTGTGTAAGCGAGACGACTATACAATTGACGCTAGAAATATCCGCAAAACTGGCCCGCTTCCAAAAGTTCAGATAGCTCCAATTCTTAGTTGCGTAGCGAGAAATGTCGCGCAACGAATCTCGTCCAGTTAATTCGGCTATCTTCGGCCACACGAATATTTCCGAAGCTTGCTTGTAGCTCACTTCAGTATGTCTTTGTGCTATTTGTTACTATTGTGTCATCCCGCTGTGTCTGTAGTGTAGATACTTATCTATTTGGCATTATTTGTGTCTTCTGCTATAAAATCTGTTATTTTTGTGTAGCTCTTGTGTAGCTGGTGTATACATATTATGGCATGTTATTGTGTATATAAGCATATTAGTATTAGTTGATGGTGTAAAAACAAGAGTTATTTAAGACTATTAGGTGTAAGGACACTGCCAAAACCGAAACTTATCATGGGCCCCTTAGAAACAAATGGCTTTTTAGTTCTATGGGTGATTAAATTAGGACCATTTTCTAAAGTCATACCGTTCACAGAAGCATGCGTTCATGTATGCATGGTTTAATTTTCTGTGTAAAAATTAAGGTAGACTTCATATTTCTCTAAATAATTCTTGCGAAGCCGGGGTGGGTCGCTTGTAAGAAATACAGATATTGTTGTTAATGAATATAATGAGTTAATGAAGCTTTTAATGGTGAAATATTTTTTGATAAATAATAATAATAATAATAATAATAATAATATCGTTTATTTCAGACCAACAAATGCACACATTACAAAAATGACACACTTTGGGTCCATAGTAATAAATACCTTAGAGACTAACATACATAAAATAAAATAAAATTACTAATCAAATCTTCAAATCTTAGGGGATTTTTTCTTTAGCGCACCCCTAAAGCGACGAAAGACGATTCCTGGCGGCCAGAAATCCGAAGTGAGAAACATGTCCCCATGCTTCGCAGGCACCTGGAGCACGTACGATTTGAAGGCCGTGTCTCTCACTCCCGATGGCTCTAGCCGCTGCAGATGTAGCTGTATTGGTGGCGGGTCCTTGATCCAAAAACGGATCCTCTCCTTTACATAGCGAAGGACCTCATCACCTGAAGTATTCGGGTCCAATCTCGAGAGGTAAAGGAGGATGGTCGGGTCCACAGCACGCAGGGTGACTTCTGTTGCTATGACGCTGCCGGTACCACGTTTATTTCGTGATGGTTTCTGTTTTTTCTCCACCAGGGTGAAACCATCTTTATCTACTTTTTTTGATGTACCAACGGGGATCTTCGTTTGTGCCTTCTGCCTCAAAACAGCGCAAGGCACTGGCGATGGTTGAGGCTGGCCGGAAGCTTGCGCATAACTTTTCTTCTTCGCCGGTTGACGAGCTGGCGGAGTAGGAAGAGATGTTTGCTTCAAAGGCTGCGGTGTTGGCAAATGTGCAGTATTTTCTTTATAATATTACTGTAAAAAGCTAGTATCTAAAATGTTTTTGAAGGAGCATTAATTAATAAAAATAATGCCCTATAATTAATATAAATGTAGATTGGCCTCTCAGCTTCGTTGGAAATAGCCTTCTGCGCCGTAGTAGTTCGATCCCCAATGAGAACAAATATTTGTGTGGTGAATACAGATGTTTGTTCTCTCTGGGTGTTGTATTAGTATGTATTTACAAAAAAAGATAAGTATTTAAGTATTATATCAGCTATCTAGTTCCAATAGTACAAGCTCTGGTTAATTTGGGGCTAGATAGTGATGTGTGGGTTGTCTCTAGTAGTTATCAGTATTTATCTATTTCTATGGCGGCTATTGCCGCGTGTATAAACGTGACATGCCGCGTAGGTGGATTAAAATGGTTCTAAGTATTTAAGTATTTCCAGATGCCACTGGGCGGTCTGGGCGGCGCGGTGCAGTTAGTCCCAGCGCTGGGCTTGCCGGGGGTCCAGCTGGCACAGTTGCAGCAACAGCAGCCGCAGCAGCAAGCACCCGTTATCGGTATGTATCGGTTTGTAAGTAAGTCCCGAACAAAAAACGGTAGGGACTGTAAGTTGTTGCCTATTATATATGTTATTCTAGGTTTGGTCGTGTTTATAACTTTTTATCTCTTGAAACAATTAATGCTAAGTATTCATAATTTTATAAGGTGCAGTAAAAGTTAGGTCATCATCATCGTCATCAAAATCAAAAGTTTCATACTAACAAATAAAATTAATACTTACGTTGAGATGGATGTGTGGAGTGACAAGAATGGATAGGATACGGAATGAGTATATCAGGGGAAGTTTGAAAGTAGCGCCAGTGACAAAACTGAAGAGCAATAGGTTGGCGTGGTACGGGCATGTCATGAGAAGGGATGAAAGTCATGTGACTAGGAGAGTGATGAGTATGGATGTGGATGGATATGTGAGCAGAGGTAGACCAAGGAAAACATGGATGAACTGTGTGAAAAATGACATGGAAAGGAGAGGAGTGAATGCAGACATGACGGCTGACAGAGGGGAATGGAGGGAGAAGACATGTTGTGCCGACCCCACATAAAGTGGGATAAGTGCAGGAAGAAAAAAAAAAAAAAAAAATTACAACGAACAGTGACCACTATCTATCTGTTGCCATACTAGTTTTACAAAGTGAAGTTCATATTCGCTATCTCATGTTTATTACGTCAATATTCGGTCTTGTTGCAATAACTCCATGTCATAGTTAGGTGTTGTTTCTTTTTTTGAGCTGGCTTGGATTCAAAGTCCTTCCGCCTTCTTTTTTGTAATTTTTATTCGTTTTTTGTTGCATTCGAACCTCAAAACGATGTCGAAACTAATAGATGCGCCTAGGTTTTGATTGGAACAAAAGATACGCAATCAACCCACATTACAGCAGTCCGTTACATCGATTTCTTCACAGGTCAACAAATCCAACAAGACCCCAACGAGCCTGGCAAATGGCAAGTAGTGACAGTCAGCTCAAGCGGCGCGAACACACCCGTGCCGGTCATAGAGTGTGAGGCGAGCAAGGCACGTGCTGCCTCGCCGAACAACAAGCGGCTAATGAAGCGAGTCGCCTGCACCTGCCCCAACTGCGACCAGGGCGAGAAGTTAGTACTGTCTCTTTCTAACGGCATATAGCTATCTTACTCAAGCGTTTGCGGGACTAACGCCATCTCACAAAAGCGTTAGCAGTTTTCCTGTACTGTACAGTAATTTGTGGACTTATGAAGTTTTATTGGATGGTATAAGTCAAGTACGACGGAAGATGTTTGTTGTACAAACAGATTACCTCCAGTAACGTACAACAATAGGCATGACGACTAATTTTCAAAATCTCTTCTATCATATTCAGAAGTATCTATTATGTCTAAAATATATCATATTTCTGTAGAAAAAGGTTTTTGTGCAATAAAAGTTCATTTAAATTTAAATTTTCAAATTCACGCCAAAACGCTCGCTGGTGTCATGGCGTCTGTTATTACGTCACGGCTATATAAATCAACAGTAAACATTGGTGCTTTTGTACTAAATCAGAATGACGTTTATATAGCCGTGACGTAATTCGCTCTGACCGGTGTTTAAGCCATCATGGCGGATTGTTGTATTTTCAAGATTTATTTTAACAATTAAATGATTAATCTCGACATTAATAAGAGAATAAATACATTTTTCAAAATGTTTGAATCCTTTTTCATTAGATGAGATAAATATTTTGGCGATACTTGATTAGGTACTGTCGTCATGCCTATTATCTTACCTAACGCGTCTGACCAGTAGATGGAGCCATATGCCCTCAAGTACATGCAATCGATCGCTATGAGTTATTATATAATTTTATATAGCCGGCTGAGATTCAAACCCATTGGCGTATTCCCTTGGCATCCCGTATCAAAGGGAGGTATTTTTTCGAAAAAGACTATAATAATGAAATGAGGGAAGAGAATAGAACTTACAGCGCTACCGAACAGTAACTCAAATAGAGAGATAATATAAAGACTAAAACTATGTTGCCACTAGCACGCGTCCACCGTAGTGCAAAACAAACAAGGCATCGTCTCCTAGACCCTCCAACATAAATAATGCCTGTATTTGTCCACAGCCGCCTGGTAGACCGTAAGAAGCAGCACGTGTGTCACATAGCGGGATGCAACAAAGTGTACGGCAAGACGTCTCATCTCCGCGCGCATCTGCGGTGGCACTCCGGAGAACGACCCTTCCTCTGTAACTGGCTCTTCTGCGGGAAACGGTACGTTAACCCACCATCATGGTAACAAACATCAATGTTACAAAAAGTTTTACTTCAATTTACATACTAAATATAATAAGTTGCAAAAAATTAATTGCGAAAGTTCGCCAACTCCCACCCTAGGAGAATCTGTGTTGTGGGTAGTTAGTCTCTTTCTTCTAGCATCTTCTTCAGCAAACTTCGGTAGAACCAGCACACTGGAATTTCACTGCAATTATTATTTTTGTTTTGTAAAAGGATCAAACATCAAAACGGTAGGAACCAAGCCGTAGTTTGTTGCCTGTTTTTCTAGCTTTGGTCGCATGGAACTGGCACATATACTCACCTAGCTTTAAGACGTTTCAAAGTATAATCCTTGTGGTACCATTAGCTCGTTGCCGGCGTCTGTTTTCGGAAAACCGAATGCGAATTTTCAAGAAAAGAGTGAATAAGTATATTTTAGGTGAATACGCTACACTGTCGACAGCATCATTCCTTAAAATCAGGTGAGATTGCGGGCAAGCGTTAGCCTATAAATTGTTAATTATAATAATTACAACATTGATAATAATAAATACTAATAAAATTGCATTGAACTCGAGTGCTACCATCGCCGAGAAGTAGAGGCAGTGTCAACAACTACCCTCACTTCTTAAAAAAATCGGTTGGCTGTAAAGTCGGTTTTCTGACGATAGTTAAACGTGACAACGTCATACAACTGTCCACGCGGACGCGGTAGGAGAGAGACAGATGTCGAACACTGCCGAACGCGGAGGCCGTGCGTGCCTCTTTGTCGCTCGTTGCGCTCTCGCTTGCACTTCAAGCCACATTATCACGTCAAAAAAGCTAATATGCGATTTAGAAATGTAATAAGCGTTCGATAAGTGTATTATTCAATACGTCAATAAATAACGAATGATTTGTGCAGATTTACACGATCGGACGAGTTACAACGTCACCGGCGCACACACACCGGCGAAAAACGATTCGAGTGTCCAGAATGCAGTAAGCGGTTCATGAGATCAGACCATCTCGCCAAACATGTGCGGATACACACCAAGAATCGCATCACGGTATGTTTTTATACAACTAGTTGTTGACTGAACAACAGAAATCAAGACTCAAGATTTGCCAGAGGGCAATAGAACGTTGCATCCTACGTTCAACTACTGTACCCAAAGTCCCAGTGCATTTACAACATTTCGTTACCAAATGTTGTTTTCGTTTCGCCTACGTGTCTCTCTCTTTTGTATGGAAAAATGATGAGACAACAACTCTTAACTGCGTAACGTATTTTCGCTGTCTCGTCTTTTTTCCATACAAAAGACAGAGACGCGTAGGCGAAACGAAAACAACATTTGGTAACGAAATGTGGTAGCAAAACTCGGACTTCGGGTTCTGGTATTGCCGACGTCGGAAAAAACGGCCCAGCTCAAGTGGCGGGCCATGTCAGTAGAATGCATTCCGATAAATGGACGAACCAGATAACACCGCGGCAACCAGAGGGAAGGCGAGGTTGGGGTCGGTCAAGAAAGCGTTGGAGGGACGATCTCGACGCTTTCGAGCGAGGATGGTGGGATGAAGCGATGGATAGAGACAGTTGGAAGGATTTGGGGGAGACCTTTGCCCAGCAGTAAGACGATATAGGTTAGAAAAAGAAAAAAAAAAGCTGATGGAACAAGCAGGCCCACCTGATGTTAAGTGGTAACCATCGCCTGTAACAAAGCATTGTCTCGTAGGTCGCGCACGTCAAAACCGTGCTGTGCGATGCACTTCCCTGTGTCCATTGATTTGAGACATACAGATGTTCAGCCTCACGTGCCAGTAATTTCGCCATACCCTTCAAATCGAAACACAGCAATGCTGCTTCACGGCTGAAATAAGTATAGGTAGACATGCCTCTTTTTCTTTAATCACTAGTTCTTCAACTTGCTCGTGGTCATACTTAATTGTCTACCAAACATTTTACCTTATTGATGTGACTCATACCAAATTTTGTTATTTCTAGGAGGTAGCAACATCAACACAATCCATGTACACAGATTCAGGAGAAGACAGTGGCGATGATAAAATGATGCTGACAATAGAAACGATGCACAACGAAATTGAGGGCGAAGTCGAAGAAAAACTCATTATGATCCGACCGAATAAAATAGAACCTGATCTTGACAGCTAGGGGAAAGACGTGCCTGGGGTTACGCAGCTCAGGACACGCAAAAACAAACCTTAAAACCAGTGGCGTAGAGTCGCGAGGAACGTGCAATTAGAAATCACTAGTGGAGGGTGAAACAGCGGCAATGTAAGAAAGCGTTGTTTTGTCCCTATCAGTTTCATGTCAACAAAAAGAGATGGCAACAGATTTAGTGGGCTGCTAAGCTAGCCGAGTGCTCGAGAACCAAAATTAATAAGCCCTAAATTGTATGCAGGACAAAATAGAAGTCTGTGACTCTCAAAAGATATGAACCTTTAATGAGGTAAGAACTAATTTTGTATACAGTGCACTATAAATAGTTGAATCAAAAGAAATATCAAGTAGGATATAATATTAAATTTTTCAGGCATGATTGATGTTTTTTCATCGATTTACCGTCATTTTAATAGTTGAAAATCATGATAAATTCGCAAGATTTAAATGGTATTTGAAAGTTTTGATGCATCATGAATGAAATACGAAATAAAAGACTAAAAAAAATCATGTTTAGGATTAGATTAAAATGTGAAAGTCCATTTTTTGTTTAAAAAAAACCGCCTGTTGAGTTAATATTAGTTTTGTTTTAAATGTGTATATATAATTTGCTAAATATGAGATTTAATCAAATATAAGTTAAAATAGTTCTAAGGATGTTATTTTCACTGTAAAATGAAGGATGAAATTTAATACTAAATGTAATTTCAATTTATTAATGATCATATTACGTAATTATTTTTACCAGAGAATTATTATACATAATATATTTATCTGTTGGTAAGTACGTACTAAAAGGAGTTGTTTCATCATCGAAAGTGGGGGGTAACCATTTTCTATTCGTATCTATCACTTTGCTTTATTCTACCAATCGAGTAAGACCTAACTTTTTTATGCGGTAACTAAAATATTTATGTTACTATTATAATCTATACTTCTATAAGTAGGTATTAATATTATTCAGAGGAAAGATTCGTATTTTTGTGTGTATGTTTGTAATGAATAAACTCAATAACTACTTTTGTCAATTTTGTATAACGTTGATTAATAATAATACATATTTATTTTTGTGATAAAATCATTTTTTTTTCTAATTATGCTAAGACTGTACGCTGTCGTCGTAGCGTACTCATGAATTCGATACGTAACGTACTACGTCGTATTACGTTACGTATCTAAACCTTGCCCAGAATGAAACAACTCCTTATGGGTGTTATTAATAATCCCGGTGCAACGCTGGAGTAGTTAAACCGTGTTTTGTCAAATTTGTTCGAGTTGACAATTGCATGTCAATGCAAGAGACAAAACACGGATCAACCAGTCCAACGCTACGCTAGGATTATTAATAAGACCCTATGGGTGTTATTAATAATCCTGGCGCAACGCTGGAGTAGTTAAATCGTGTTTTGTCACATTTGCTCGAGTTGACAATTGCATGTCAATGCAAGAGACAAAACACGGATTAACTAGTCCAACGCTACGCCAGTATTATTAATAAGACCCTTTAAGTTAAATGAGTTCAAATGTGCTAGTAAATTGAGATTTTTGTTAAATACTTCGTCTAAGTTAGATAAAATAAATACGCATTATTTTTATTATTTATAACAAATAATACTATAATTATTATATGCACAAAAATGTAGATCGTAACAAAGACACCATTTAGTAAAAATATTCGTCTAACTTTTGAGTTTTTATCATATATCTTTAATGCGAGTGAAATTTGTTTTAATCGACTAGTTTTCATAAACGAGTCAGTTGTGAAGTTTTTTTTAAATCTGAAATGCACACAGACGAATTCAAAAATGTATAATATCCCTTAATAAGGTTCAAAGTATAATGAATAGTGCCCTCTGTCTCTTTCCCGCATGAGTACCAACTCCTATTTAGCAGAAAGAGCTATGAGACAAAAAGAGACAGGACTATTTATGCATCGAACCAAATTGTGATCTGTATAACTTGCTAGAGTTCAACTTATTTACCAGACACTTTAACAAAAAATATAAAATTGTTTTATTACAAGTGGTTTTAAATACTGTTAGAATATAATCAAATATACGAACATTGTATTTTTATTCTAGTTGAGTGTACTATTTTAAGCAGAATTACGCAGCAGTTTGTACAGTTGACGGCAAAAACAGCAAAATGATTTCAAGTTTTTTTTTGTATTTGCCCTGTAAATGTTTCATAGAGCTGTCTCTCATCTCATCATGTGTGTTTCGAAATGTAAGCATCTTAGTGCTGTCGTTAGTCGACTGTAAACTTGGCCAATTAAACATATTTTCTTGTACTTATCCCAAGAATGTATTTCCCAATTTTCATGTAATTTCTTTTAAATTTTTAACAAAAATGGATTTTGTTCAATCAGCTGCACTTTAGAATAAGCGGGAAATAAGACATTTTCGGATCACCAGTGATAAAACCTATAAATTTTTTTAGGTGCCTATTTTACTGCCATAGACATAATTATGTTATTTGAGGTCTATATTTATGTATTTAGTAACAGTTAGTCATGTAAATATTCATTATTTTGTACAGTGTAAAAAATATATGCTTGTAAATAATTTTATTGTTGAAACGGTTAAATAAAATATTTTCATATCGAGTTATACCTTTTTTTATAAATTACCCTATACAAAGTTGTAACACAAATTGGCTAGATTGGGGTAAGTTAGCTTACTAAAATGAGATAGTGGCTTTCGTCGTAGACCGTAGATAGAGTTACTAGGTACCCTTAGGTACCTACCTAGTAACCGTAGGGCCATATGGAACATAATGTACCTACCTAGTAACTCGCTGTTTTGTTTTAAAAAATCTTCATTTTAATATTAGGTACACTCAAAAACTAAACATGGTTTAGTAATCTTATGCTACTCCCTAAGTTTTTAAAGGCGTTTTAGTGTTTTGATAAAATTGATGTTTATGAGAAGTACTTTATATTACCTACCTAAATCCTAGAATAAAAAACATGTAAGTACCTAATTATTAAAACTATTTGAGATGTTTATTACGAGCACTTACTAAGCGCGCATCTTTTTGATAGGTGGGTTTTCGTAAATTAGGTACATACTTAAGTACAATGTGGAAAAACGTCCACAAACTAAGGTGCACACTCGACACGCTACGCTTCTAACAATAATCTTGAGGTACCTAGGTTATGTATAGGGTACATTAAAAGAAGAAACTACCTAAATAAACCGGTATGGTGCCAAGATGTACCGTTGATAGCAAGTAGGAGCGCAAGAAAGCACAACGATGCTCGGTTGGCTGCCCGCCACGGCCCATGCCCAGGCTTCTAATGAAAGATAAGCGATTTAATTATATCAGAGTGCCTACCCACCTAGTCTAATTACAGCTTGGTAAAGTTTATAATGCACCGTTCTACAGTCGCTGACTGTATGCTCAATTTGAGTGAGTAATAAGCTTGTTTGATTGGGGCGGACTAAGTTGCAATACCGAGGTTACTAAACTTGCAGTCAGCAATGAAAGGAGAACATTCGTTGATTTGTGTATGGTAAATCTCGAATAACTCCAGAACCTGGGTATACAACGATTACTGGAACTACGGGTTATGTGTGGTAATCCAGGCTAATAACAGTTTTGACGGATTTCACACTTGACATTTCATTTACCTATGATCTAGGTACCTACATGAAACCGTTCACCTTTTTTAATTGTTGAGTGTGATGGTTGGTGGGTTTGGTTCAGTAATAAAAGATGAGGTAAAAAAATATCTAATTTTTCTCTACAAATCCGCCATTTTTTCCTCTCGCTGTGTTGCTAACTAATAACTATCTAAGCAACTAGTGTTTTCATACAAAACATTTTTTAATTCTACTTATTTTTTTTTAAGTCTACAGTCTCATTATCATTCTATTACTGCTTCTAGGTAATCAATTGGCGACAGTCGACTGTACCTACTGCGTATCCTAACTACTATTATTTAATTTTATTCCATGGGATGTGCTATCTTTCCGTTGAAAGAGGAGAGAGCAAAGAATTACAAAAATGGAAATGACAAACGGTGGAAACTTAGGGATAAAAATCTATAAATCAATTCGGAATTGTAAAAAAAATCAATTTCTGCTGTAATCTATCCACATATCCTCTTGCGTTATGTAGGTTAGGTGCCTCGTTTAGGTATTTCCAATGTATGAGAGTTTAATAACACACGCAACATGCGTGCCTAGGCAAATTATAACAGGCAGATTTATATCTAACAGATTATCTCTAGGTATCGTAAAATTAAATAACCTCTAATGTACGTATACCTAGGAGCATTCGCTTCAGAAGTTATGTCAATTAGCTATAATAACAGTTTTTAATAATTTTCTCAATACAGTACGGATGCAAAGATACGCTTTAGCATTAGATTAGATGATAATTATTGTGTGCCGAGATGCGGACACCTGCGTACCACATTAGCGGACGGACTTCCATCTCCGCTCTGCTTTTTAATTGCTAAGGCTAGATTAGTAGGAACTATACGTTTTACAGGTTGTGTATGCTGCACAAATATATTTTCGGTCAATCCACACAACAGTATCTAGCCCCAAACTAAGCAGAGCTCGTACGACGGCTTGCGGCGCAGAATCCAGGGCTACTAACAACTGAGTTCACTGTAAAAAACGAAGAGAGCGTGCCTGAAATTATGCATGAAAGCACGAGTGCCTACCAGGACACACTCGCGCTATTCTTGCCATTTTCCTCGACTTGAATTCTGCAGGCGTGTTTGACAAACATAAAATAAACCTTGCACAGACCCTCAGAATATCTGCAAAAGATTGCAAAAATATTACTCCAATAACACAAAAGTTGAACACTTATAACCACCGCAAAAACTCGTTAGGCCAGCCACAATTTCGGAGTCATAACTGCATAAGCCGACTTCTACCACCTAGTTATACAGGTACTTAGGTAGCATTACAGCCTTTTCAATGGTAGGTATTGTTATTATTTTTGACGAGCATTCAACTCTGCAATGTATAATGATGTCATTACGTCGCGGACGAATGGGCAGAAGGTAAGCCAGTAAGGTAAGGTAAGGTAAGGTAAGCCAGTGGGAAAATGTGATCATAATGGAAAACATTCCAACAAACAATATTCTTTCTTTGGCCATCACGTTATGTCAGAGAGATGAGAAAATTATGGTTAACTGTCTTGACTTCTAGCTTGTTTGTTCATTAATTGATGATTTCGATATTCTTTTTTCTAGACTTTAGGTGGCCATGAAATTACAATCAGTACTTTCCTACCTAAATAAACTCTTAAAAACTTCATTAAGTGTAGTTTTTTTAAGCTTTATTTCTGTCAAGTAAAAAAAATATCACTAAGTAAAGTTTTTATTTCGCATTTTAAGTTTCGCAAGTTTCGCGGTAAGGCTCTATATTTAACCCTCTCCCCTCTATAAAGTTTCCGCCTAGGAGACTAGAGTATTTGAACCACATTTATTTATGTAGATAAATACCTAGGCACCAGTTACGTAAAGGTCAAAGCTGGAAGCACAGCGAACTTTTCTTCAACCTTTTAGTTTTTATTGCATCCTCTTTGCACTGCACCGTTGCAACATTCATAAATAGAAAGAACTTTTTGTTTCATAAATAGTTGTCAGTTGCCAGTTGCACGATTGAAAAAGGTCAGGTATTCCACCTTATTCTGAGGAGTTCTCAGGCAGGTGGAACGTCACCTGCAATGTCATGCACCTTCGCGTGCCACGGTGGATGAGCGCGCGCCCGCGCGTGGCCGGTCGTCGCCTTCAACTGCTATCTAGCTTATTTTATGGATTTGAAAAAAGAACTCATGCTCTGATTTCTTACAAGCTTGCTGGCAATTATTGATTTTTAAAAGGATTTAAAATAAAATGTTCTATGCTTATAACAACTCAATGAAACGCGTTGCCCTTGCCCCTGGAATATAAATAGTCTCTTTAATTAATTAGCATTATGATTTTGCGAGTGATGCGGCATACTTTTCTAAGCCAGAACTATTAAGGAACTTTTAATAAAAGAACTTAATACTTTCATACTAACCAGAATAAAACTGCTATGCTCAGCTTTCATTTCACCAATAATTAAAAAAAAAAAACGTTTTATCTTCTACGCTAAAAAACTTCTCAACATTTCAAATTAGTTTGCCTGACTAGCACATGGCTGGCTCTAATAGTAATTGACATTTGCCTACAGGGAATGGCTAAAACGCTAATTAAATAGGTAACCTTCTTTGACGTAAATGGAGTTAAAAGCTAAAAGGGTACATAATATACATTTGTTCTGTGGCAAGTAGGTTCTATCACTATTAGGGTTCCGTGTTGGTTCCGTGGGTTCAAATTATATTATTGCAAAAGTTATAAAATATAAATACTTAATAAAAAAAGTCAAGTATGTGGGTTTGTTCGTTTCCACTATTTTTTTTAACGGATTACGATGAATCTTGGATTATCGTGCCCTAGAATAATACCTATTATGCTTCATATTATCCAGGAAGGTACCTAACTACCTACTGGTACCACACGTACGGAGCTGTGGTAGGATCATAATATTTACTAAGCCACGCAGCACTCTCGATTTGACCATCTGCCTTCTGTCGTCTCTAGCCTGTAGTTTTTTTACATTAGCCATTTAGCCAGATGTGTTTTACAGATTGTCTTATAGGTAGATACTAGGTACTTACAAACGCACAGTCTCTATAATATATCAAGACTAATAGTAAACTACAAGATGGCGATAAAACAACGAGGAACCTAATAAAACTAGTTTTTGTGGCACGGAACCTTTAGTGCATGAATCCATGACACGCTTGCCCGTTGCGTTTAATTAAATAACTCTAGCTGCAATTGCAATGTTTTTTTGCGATGAAATGTCAAAACATCTTTTGATGAAAATGTCTTCGACACAATCATGAAGCCATGACCAATTAGTGTAACTTTTTTACACTTTTTTAACACGTTACACCCCAATTTTGTAACTTCCAGAAAAAAATTAAGGACTGTTTCTTTATCAACCTACCTAAGGAAACTTATTATGTCAGGTCAGGACTAAAGTCTAGCGCACATCTAGATCCCTTGCGATGGGGGTCGAAACATCGATCACACTGTCAAAATTCGCGGCAGCGTGTGCGGATGTATGGGGCTGATCACCACTGATTGCTTACATGCGCGCAAAGCTAGATTGGTAAGGTTTAATAGATTTTATAGGTACAATATTTAGGTTTAAAAGGGTTTAAGTTTAGTAGGTACTTAAAACCATCATGTTTACGGCTCATAAGCAGCTTCCTGCGGTGCTGTCTGTTTAATTACAGTTGAAAATAATCCGGTTATGACTTATTTAATCCTCCGAAGTAATTGTTTGAGTCAAGGGGCGGGCCATCGGTCCGTGACGGTGAATGACCGCACAGACGCGCCATGGACGAAAACTACCAAATAGCTTCACAGTTTAGACCTATCTTCATAGAAGACTTGAAAAACATCCGCCGCTTTGGGTAAAAACAACAGTCTAGTCAGAAAAATAATAAAAAATACTCTGGAGAATCTACACAACACTATCTTACCCCAAATTAAGCAGAGCTTGTACTATGGGGACCATAAAGCTGATGAATACTTATGTATCTACATTGTCGGGTCAGACCAAGATTGTTATATAAATTGGCAGAAATAAGTTTAGCTAAACCACAATAAGTTTGCATAAATTTAGATTAAGTTAAGTTTTGTTTTAGTCGCTGTTTTATTATAGGGCATGTGTGGTTGCTTAGCGACAAAGCCCTTTAAATAAATGAAAAAAAGCTTATGATATAGTCTTAACCCTTGTTTTTGCTTCGTCGTTAGTTCGGATAAAAACAGGTAAAAACACTGCCTGACGTCGCGTCGTAAGCATTAATATCAAAAATGTACCTACTACTGTGCTGTGACCTGTGACTGACTTGTTTCACATATAAAGTACAACCATTGTCGCCCACTGCATGTTTATGTTGCATTGTTTTGGGTTTTCCTCTGGTAATCGCTTGCCAACTGGCATTGAAACACACTGTTCCAGAAAATATGAGCTAAGATTCTGTTTGAAATAATTTTCACACAGGAAAGTAGCGAAGTTGGCAAACTCATTTATACAGGGTTATTCATTATTAGCTGCAAATACTCAGGAATTAGGTTCAACAAATAAAATAAAAAATATTTATGAAATGATTTTTTTTAAGTTTTGTTATGAAAATCCTGAGAAAATCGATAAAGGAATCATTGGCGCCTGACCTATTTTGACCTTTGATCCGCGCCCGCGCGCCGTGAGTGACACTCTGCGTTCAGTCACCGCCTGGGTGGGTCATCGTCCTGTTCTCCGTGGCAATAATTATGCAATAACCGTAAAGAAATTAATAAAAATAAAAATTTGATACAAAAACTTGAAAAAATTTTTGATCAAATTTAAAAAAAATAATTTCATAAATATTTTTTATTCTATTTGTTGAACCTAATTCCTGAGTATTTGCAGTTAATAATGAATAACCCTGTATAATACCTATAAAAATTCTGCGCGACTTCGCTCGCGTTAAGCTTTTTCCATGCAAATTTCTACCCACGCTGCATTATTGCGTTCAATTTTCAATAGTACATTGTTACCTGAGTGTTGAAAGTCACGTTTTTTGAGTCCCGAGACGGGTTTGGCGCCAGAGCGTTAGCGAGGGCGCCAATGGAGCTTGAGGGACTCAAAAGACTTTCACCCGAGGTAAACACTGTGCTTTTCATTACGAATACAAGGAAAGTAAAAATAAAAACATGAAAGAAAAATTAGTGAAAATGAAGATTGAATTGCCGCCTTCCCGGTTTTTTTTTTCTTTTTCTCTGGCGGGCCTTCGGCTACGGTTCGCCAGCATTATTCAGCCATTATTTTCATTTTCATAATTTAAAAAATGGTAATTTGTTTGCTCAAATTTAGAAGATATATTATTTATTTAATACTATCTTTATGTTATTAAAATTTAAATTTTACATTGCACTCTAATTAGACTTTTTAAACTTCTTACCGTTGTAATGGGTTTCCAACCTACTTGCTGAATAAAAAGTTGGAATTTGGTTCACGACCTCCTTGCAGTTAGAAAGACTTTAGAAAGTAGGAACATGGTTGAATAAAATAGAACTTGTTTTTTTTTATAATTTGACAGCTGTCAGTAGAAAGCGATTCTCCCTAGGGCTGAAAGTTTTACTTTCTATTAGGCCCCTCAGGCAACTTCAGACCTACTTTCAGAGTATGAGTAATGAAAAAATCCTTTCTAAGTGTATCGAAACTTTTCATACGGCTGCCGTGTGTAATTTTTTTGGTTGACCAATGTCTTATAAATAGTATGTAGTCTAAGAAGTGATTATTTATACACTTATTTACAATTTAAATTTTTTTTTGGCTTAGACCAAACTCACGTTCGATGAGACGTTACAAAAGTAAAATCTTGAATTTTCTCGAAGTTTAACCTTGATTTTACTAACGAAGAGTAAAAAAAAACACTATTACAAGTAGGCTTAGCTAGTTTTAGTCATCAAAATGACAGTCATTATCCAAACCATGCCACTCCATCAAAACCTTTTCAAAAGCATTTCGATGTGCTACAAAGCATTCAGCGTCAACTTTCTATGAGTTTACCTAAATCTTGATGAAGGCAATTTTATTCCATTAAATACACTGTCTGTTTACATAGCTCTTATTTCTAAACAGTAAGGTCGAAAGCCTCTTGAATCCCCAATGCAGTTTAGAGGGTTTTCGAGGTAATTTTGCCGACACGAGTTTTCGTGATTTTGTAAGTTGGTTTTGGTCGTTTATTTTTCTTGGTAGTTAACCGAAAAAAGTGTCACTGGGGTCTTCGGCCGAGGCGTGAAGCGTGACGGGCCGCTACTTTGTGCTTAGTGATTTCCACGTGCCTGATATTACTCAAGCTGCCTTTAAGAGCCTTCACAAAATGAAATTTTTATCCACAATAATATAACATCAGCTCAGAAATTATATTGACTTACTTGTGCTATAATTTGACGAGCTTGAAAATGCTCCTCAGCCCGTATGCAGAAATTATGCTTGAGTCTTGAGTCGAGCCTCAAGCATAGATTTTTAAACAGTTCTAAATTGAAAAGTGATAAAAATCTATACTATGCTTGAAGCTCGGCTGCATACGGCCTTTGAGACTCGGTATTAACTAGATAATGATGTGAGTTATAAACTTCGCAACTTAAATTAATGCAGAGTCGCAGTGCAGAGCCAAGGCTCCAGAACTTCTCGTTTTTCGCGATCCTTTTTGCCGCGCACGAGTAAGTTGTGGAATGAGCTGCCTTCTACGGTTTTCCCTCGGAGCTTCGACATGGGGCCTTCAAAAGGCGGTTCTATCATTTCTTAAAAGGCCGGCAGCGCATTAGCACCACCTCTGGTGTTGCAGGTGTCTATGGGCGGCGGTGACTACTTTCCATCAGGTGGACCCGTTTGCTCGTCTGCCTGCTATGGCAAAAAAAGGACGTTTTTAGGTTTTAATGGAAGCGAGCTTTTACCTTGCTTTCACTCCACAATTTTATTGGCAGGAAGTGGGCAGGTAATTTAAGATGGAGTAAAACTTCTAATTATTTCATTGCTCGAATAAACAGCGGAAAAGCGTTTTAGACATGCACCAATACTTTGAATTTCCTTTCCTTTAATTGTTACCTCCAAATAAGAAAGCGAGGCGGAAACATTGTTTATACTACACCTGCTTGGAAAGTACCTTGATACTTTATCAAATTTACGGTAGAAAGTACGTCATTGCATATCGAACAAATATGCGGGGAGAAAACGCATCTGAGCGGGAGAGAAAAGTGTATGAAAATCCATTTCTTACGTGGTTTTTCTTTCTTAATTTTGGGTAAGACTATGCGCCGGTAACCTAAATGTCAAAAGCCAAAAAGTTTTTACAGTAAGTTTTTATCTCAAAGTTCGCAAAATGACACTGGCCACTAGCTGTGTGTTGGATGGTGTCGGGCTGGCAGTGCGACCCTGCGGCGGCCATATAAACAATTTGAAAAAAGAACATGTGAAAATTGCAGACGCCATTTCCAATTTGTGTGTTTGTTTGAGGATTCAGTTTTCGTAGAATTTATTTTCCTTGTAGGTGTAGTATAAAGCACTATGTACCTATCACTCGAGAGAAACTGCGATTCCCGATCTCGGGTGCTTCAAACGACACCCTCAACGGTAATCGGTCACTTTCTCCTCTCGGTGAACAATGTACTATTACAATCCGTTTGTGTATGTTTGATACGGCATGCGGTATCAAAATGACATGCGAATTTACCCACCACCATGACTAATACTCGTGCCTTTGCCTGAGAAGAAGAGAAACAAACACCAAAAGAGAGGGTTGTATAATCACCAGTACGTAGTTTTGGTAGCGTACCTTATAAGTGACGTTGGCGGAAACATGAGAGAAGTGGTGTTTTAGTAGTAGTAGAGCTCTTTGTAAAGTGCTCGTCTGGGGAAGTACCTACTACCACCATGCCTATTTTTGCCGTGAAACAGCTTTGCTGTATTTCGGCTTGAAGGGTGCGGGTGCCAGTGAAATTCACGTGAGGCTGAATGCCTCAAGTTGATGGTATGCCTCAAGTTGATGGTGTCTCTCAAGTTGATGGTGTCTCTCAAGTTAATGGCGTCTCTCAAACAGTGACGTATTTACAGACCTGCGTATAACTTGATTTTATTTATCAACCAACACGAACTGCGATTTGTTCGTAGATGTATGGAGCTCAATACTAGCGGCTTGTCTAAAGGCCTGCGCACACCTAGTTCGCTAGGTGTGCGCAGGCCGTGACATGTGATTTGATTTTATTATTCTGATTTTGATTTGTTTATTTTTGCCTCTTTATACATATAATTTGTGTTTGTAATTTTGTTTTATTTTAATTAGTTGTACTTACCTAGCCTTTAATAATGTGTTAATTAGTGTAATTGGAATATTGTATCCCGTTCGAATTAATTCAATAAATATAAACATTTAATATCACAGGATCTTACAGCAATGGTCACAATTCCTAAAAGTATGGCGATGGCGTGAGAGCAACAGTGAAGCGAGTAATCGCCTGGTTCGCGGTTTCACGGGACATTGGCTGTCCGTTGTGGTATTCTAGTTATAATGACAGATGTTTTTGACTTCGATGGGAACATTCTATTCACCAATCTGCAAGAAAGTCCATTGACATTTCACAAGATCTCCATTATAAACTAGAGTCAGCGCAAGATAAGTCTGCGCGTTGCAGATAGCGAAAAACATTAATAAAATGCACTGGAAATATTATCTTCCGATCACAAAAATGAATGGGTAAATGGCATTAAACACAATGCAAGTACTGTGACAAGTGCTCTACGAAAGCAGAAGAGCCGATGTGCAATATTTATTGCCTACAACCGTATACCTGCTCGATAACCGAAATTGCATTCAGTTTTATCATTAACATCCACTTTTGATAATGACAAAATCGAATGATGTGATGATGTGATTGATCAAAGATAAAGTAAAGAGCGAGGGTCGAGCAGTAGGCCTACCATGAGCTCTGTCTGGCTCTGTGTCTGGTTCTAGTTTTGAGTCTGTGTGAGTGTTGATTAAATAAATCCTACGTCACACACACAATATTACTGACAATGCGCACTGTATTTGATAAAATTATAATCAGCGTGTGTGCGGGCGACCTAAGATTACTTACAGAAGGAAAAATAAGGAATTAGTAGGTATATTAAAAGAAATCTGAAAGAAGCGCCTGTGACGGACAATATGAGGAGTAATAGGTTAGCATGGTGTGGGCAGAGTGCACGAAAGGAGCCTCTTTGAAGCGCACTTAAAATCCTCTTACCACACTGACTGGTTCGAAAGAATGAAGATGGTGTGGGCATATCATGCCGAAGGGTTAAAGTCATATTACGAGAAAAATGTTAGGTATTGATGTGAATGGTTAAAGAAAGAGAGGAAGACCAAAGAAAAGATAGATGGACTGTGTCAAAGATGACATATGAGCAAGAAAGAAGTGAGCACTGAGATGCCGAATGATAGAGGTGAGTGGAGGAAGAAAACCTGTTGTGCCGTGCCGACCCCATTTAGTGTGGGAAAGGGCAGGAACTTGACTTACTTACAGAAGGAAATATTGTTTTGAGTTAGAACACAACTTAAGGCCTGTGCACATAGCCAACAATCGAAGTCTATACGCCTCAATCATGCTCTAGAATCATGCCTTACGGAACAGAGGCAATGAAAAATCATGTTAACTTAACCAGCTATAAACGGCAACGCATTAAAATTATATTAGACATCATCACTTTTTAAGCTTTCAACACATTCTTTCAGCTCATTTCCCGCCACATACCGCCATAATGGCGGTGACCACCATCATTCATAGATCACAGGCTGGGCACGCGGCCGCAACATTCCTATAGATGGGGGTTTACAGACGAGACGATTTGGTCCTAGAACTATTGTATTCTACCCTAGCCCTGTGGTTTTTGAATCAATACATGTATGAAATCATATGGAAGTACGCATTTAAAAATCGAAGTATTAATTTCTTGAATTTAGACTGGATGCTTATCTCAACAAAATTATTTTTGTATTTGAGAGGTAAAAGATTACTAATATGGGTGAAAAGTAAGCATTGCCAATTAAAATATTTGGACGTGCTTCTGACCACCTATAAGACATTATTTAGGATTTAAGGACCAAAAGATCTGATGGGATGCTTTACCTTAAGTTTAAAAAACCGCCACCATTATCTTTAACTCCAATGACGGCCGACTTGTCTATTAACTGACTTGACTATTTTATTTAAAACTATTTTATTTATGCAATATATCCTCACTTAACATTGACAAAATTGTCCGAATGGACAGGTGCCATTAATTAAAAATAGTCTAAGATCCCGCTATAGAGGGACCTTCACCGAGCTGGTTATTTAATGAAACGTATTTTATATATAATTAAACATGCCAATAAATATATTCTATATGGGTTGCCTATCAAATTTCAGTCCAGGATAATTATGATTAATTATTAATTAAAAAAAAAAAAAACTTTCCACTGGTTTGTTTATTAAACAAATTCTATACCAATCGAAAGTATAGACCCCAGTATTTTTATTCAATAAACATACCGGTGCAAAATGCTAGTATCGATTTACCTGTTTATAACCTGGCTACCCGAGAGTTGTGACCGGAAAAAAATAGGCAACCTAGCGTTTGCATATTCTATGGGGTCTATACTTTCGATTGGTATAGAATTTGTCTAATAAACAAACCGGTGGAAAGTTAAAAAAACAATTTAGTTTTTTAATTATTAATTAATCATATCCTGGACTGAAATTTGATAGGCAACCCATATAGAATATATTTATTGGCATGTTTAATTAAATATAAAATACGTTTCATTAAATAACCCAGCTCGGTGAAGGTCCTTCTATAGCGGGATCCTATACTAAAAGAAGACGAAATTGTACCTACAAATACGCATGTTTCCAAGATTGTACCAACAACGTCAGCTGGTCTGCTGGCCCCACCTATGCGCCTCCGATCGTCTATTACGCGGGAAGTGGTCAATCTGTCATCGGCGATATAGATCGATCACTGCATTGGAAAACTATAGATTGTCTTCATCGTTGACGTCTTATTTCCAGGTTTGCGTGGGTGTCCATTGTCTCGTCAATACTTTATGATTACAGATGCATGTACTTGATAATGTTATGAAGTACTTACAAAAGTTTGTAGATGTACCTAAATAATTAATGACAGTCTGCACAAAAAAAACATGGTTGTGGAATTATCTCTCTGCCGTTTTCTCGCATGGGGTTCTTCAAAAAAGGCGATTTAAAATGCTTAAGAGGGAATCACACAGGCGACTCTCCATACAAACGTAGTCCCCTATTTCCTCCCTGGACAATGCCTCTAGACTCTAGAGTAACCATTTTGTCTCATTAAATCCAGATCTGCTATATACGTGCTCGTATGTTTTCTTTTTTTTAGAAACTTATTGATAAAGAAAATATGACCCTCATATGATTTATATGAAATATGAATTGGAGGTGATATTTTCTTTGTCAATAAGTTTCTGAAAAAAAGGAAAACATACGAGCACGTATATAGCAGATCTGGATTTAATGAGACAAAATGGTTACTCTAGTCTAGAGGCCTTATCCAGGGAGGAAATAGGGGACTACGTTTGTATGGAGAGTCGCCTGTGTGATTCCCTAACGCGCCTGTGATGCTTTTAGTCTTATAAGCGTCCATAGGCTATACGGTAACCGCTTTGCATCTGGTCGGCAGTAAGCTTTTTTGCTTATTTAGTCGTATAAAAAAATTATATATTATAGATATTATTAGGTAGTATCTTAAAACCAGAACAGAACACAGAAAACCAGACTAAATAAAAAACAATCCATGGTGATTGATAATAATGTAAATTAAATGTTTTGCAAATGATAATAATATGGAATTCTTAAGCCTTGCGCATATCTAAGCGTTCTACGATGGTGATAATTAAAACGTTGTCAAATATGACAGCGATATTTGAGAACTGATCGCTATCGCCATCGCCTAGATGTGCGCAGGCCTATAAGGGCCGGAAACATTATTCAAAACCAATTACTTGTACATAAAACGGAAAAGCAAGTGCTACAGGCAGCTATTCGAAGTATTTCCACCATCCTATCATCCCGATTCGATCTGTGAACAGCGAGGTATTCGATTCCTCAATCAATTCGTCGCGATGGCCGAGCTCGTCAGGTCATTGAACCTATCGCCTAGGTTTTTGCTTCTCGGACAAACTACCTACCGAAACGTACCCTGTAGGTCTACCATGAGCTTTGTCTGGCTCTGTCTCTGGCTCTGGTTTTGAGTCGGTGTGACTCACCAGTGCATTATACTGTGTGTGACCCGTTTTTTTGCACTGCAATCATATTCAAAAAATATTGACAGTATTGGATTGTTAATAAATCTATGGAACATTTAGCATGCACGATTGAATTAGTTAGATGATTCATTATTACTTGCTCAATCGGAGTAGAAAATAATCGATAAAAAGAACGCGATCTGTTACTATTTTTTACATATTTTGAGACAACAGTATGAAACCTGAATCTTAGCGATGTGCAATAGTGATGAGTAAAGATGAAAAATAAGAAAAAAAAAATTTTCGCTTCCTGATTGCCATTGCTTTCGCCTAGATGTGCGCAGAACACAAGAATCCTCACCTTAGGACCTTAGGGCTAAAGTCATAAGAAGAGGATTCTAGGTAAACCTAGGACCTTAACAATCATAGCAACTCATAGTTTTGATATAAGAATACGTAACACTCATGGAATGGGCAATAAAAATTCTCTTTGTACTAAAAATGTGGTGAATGACCGAAGTGATTGCATTTCCCGCTTGTCGTGAGATACCTAGTTCCTAGTAAGGAGGCTGAACATATATTATTAACGAGCAATATCTTGTTCATATCATGTGATGCTGTGAGTGTGATTGACTCACGTGCGCCACCGTGGGACATTGCAATTTGTCTGTGTTTGGAAAGTTGCTGAGAAAATCTCAAATCATGCTAGAAAATATACCCGGACAGAATATTGCGTACCATATTCCGTCAAGAGAACGGAAATGTGGCCTACCATGAGCTCTGTCTGGCTTAGTTTTTAGTCTGTGCGATTGCTCACCAGTGCATTATACTGTGTGTGTGGCGTTTTGACGTTAGGATTTATTTATACAACACTCACACAGACTCAAAACCAGAACCAGAGACAGAGCTAGACAGAGCTCATGGTAGGCCTACTGCTGACCACCTACAGCGTAGCATTATTGGTTTAGGACAAAATTCGCTACCTGATTGCCATTGCCTTCGCCTAGATGTGCGCAGAACACAAGAATCTAAAATGAATGAAAAATATGTGCGGAAAACCTGAAATTTTCGTATAGCCATGCGTAGCTAAAGTCCTTGATTATTTTTAAATTTTTCCAATTCGGATTTTTAGACGACCACGGGCCTAGGTTTTACCCCTATCGGACATGCTGAGAAACATGACTGGGTTTGTAAGTAGCTTATTACGTTCCTTTGATAAAACCCAGGCACGCATTACCAAAAATATAATAGGAAAACCGGAAAATAAACTTGGCTTAAAGTACTAGTAGAACGAAAAGCACTAACAAATGACTTCATAGATAAGTTTGTCTAGAAAAACTAGGGAACTGGAATACTTACTAGGAGCAATTTCCTCCAGCAAGCGTGTCAGCAAAGCAACAGACTCCAGCCAGCCCTATAAAATAATCACTGTCTCAGCTCAGCCATTGCGTAAATGGGCATTCCAAGGCGTTTTTTGGTGTCGCCAGCGAGCGGAACGGATCCCTGGTATTCGAAGCCAGCCACAGCTTCCCCACCAGTTAGTACAGCCTTGCCACAGGATAGGTACCAGTTAGTAGGCACCAAGACATAGTTTGATGAGCTGTTAGTAAGTAAAGTGGAGGTAATGGCCTGGGCCGGGAATCTGAATGGTTGTAGTTGAGTTTTGTTCGTGCTTTTCCGGTGAACAGGAATTTAGATTCAGATTGAAGCTTGTAATAGCTATTTCTTGTGATCTAACCATGAAGGCAAGTACTTGTAATCACAAATAACGATCTAGCAGTGAAATACATGGTCGATACATTTATGAAGGCGTATTTGTACGGATTTTTAGGATTTTCAGTAGCATCCTCTAGTTTTAGTTTAAATACTTCTAAAATACGACTATTATAAATTAATAGGATATAAAATTTTCCTAGTTTCTACGAACATAAAGAAAAAACTAGACTAGGCTTGGGCTAGGGGAATTTTGAAGGACAGAAAAATGTAGCGTCCTCATGGCTAAGACCCAAGGTGCCATAGAAAAGATAATTCAAAGTGATACTTGGACACATTTTTGACTGACTTTGAAAAGGAACCGAGCCTCCTACTTCACTCATCAAGTTCTAATTGAACATTCAGCTCATTAACATTTTCTGGACTTGACATTTTTTAGCTACCAAACGTCCAAAATCCCTCAGTCAGTGGTGGGTAGCCGGTGTATACTGATGCACATCGTTACCAAAAATGTCAGCGTCGTGAGAAACGCTCAACACCTCGCCTTGCCCAATTAATGGAGCAGGTTAGTTTTATTTTATTGTTGACACGGTTCTCTGGACAAATTGCTTTGACTCTGATTCGGCATCAACTGATGATGCTGATATACCAGGGATTTATTCCGTAAAACAATTAACAAATCCAAATTCTATTTTGCGTTGCGTAGAGATGCGAATGTTGAGATGGATGTGTGGAGTGACAAGAATGGATAGGATACGGAATGAATGTATCAGAGGAAGTTTGAAAGTAGCGCCAGTGACAAAAAAATTGAGGAGTGTGGTACGGGCATGTCATGAAGAGGGATGAATTTCATGTGACTAGGAGAGTGATGAGTGTGGATGTGGATGGATATGTGAGTAGAGGTAGACCAAAGAAAACATTGATGAAAAGTGTGAAAGATGACATGGATAAGAGAGGATTGAATGCAGAGAGGACGGTTGACAGAGGGGAATGGAGGAGGAAGACATGTTGTGCTGACCCCACATAGATAATGGTAAAAAGAAGTAGATTTTGCGTTGTGCAACATTGCTAAAGAGCCATAGTTGTCGTGCTCTCTCGCCTGCCTGTCGTCACATGCCTGTTGCTAGAAACCAGGAATAACCTGGAACAAGGAGTTAAGTGAGTTTGAGTTCCATCTCTTCATAAAATGACTTTGCTGTAATTTTAGTGACTAGTCTTGTCCTTACCACCTTGGTATGTCAGCCGAATCGTCTGATGTGGAATCGGGGACCGACTCGCTTGAACGTCGGCATTACTATACACGAAGACATTGCTCATTACTGAGAAAATTTTAATTATTGCACGGGTTGCTTTTGCCCATGACTTCACCCGTTCAAGATTTGCTATGCAAATGAAATCATCATTGATTTTTTTGGTTGCCAGCCTTTTGGGTAGGTACCTACATTGCCTACGATCGGTGATCTGAACGAATTTATTTTTTCTTCATAATACCTGTGGCTCAAAAACGGAAATTCACTTGTACCTATAGACATTTTTTATTAGTAGTTTATGGTAAACTAGCGGCTACCCACGGACTTCGCTCGCCCCGTTCCCGTTATTTTTTCTGGATAAAAAGTATCCTAAGTCCGTCTACTGGTTTTCAGCTAAATCGGTTCTGCCGTTCTGAGTTATAAGTAGTGTAACTAACACGACTTTCTTTTATATATTTAGATAGATATGCAATGTTGTTAATATTTTATGATCAAAGCACAAAGTCCAATAACTAAATCAAACATCTGTTCTTCCTAAGTCTTACCAACTATTACCTTATCTGTGGCCCAACCCAAGCTGCAGTAACTAATGCTCAGCTGTGCCTCCGCCTCGGGCAAGATAATTAGTGCTTGTTTGTTTGTATTTGGTTATGTGTAGTTTATATAGTTTATTTGAAGATAATGCTGATCTAGAAATGTCAATGCAGGTAACTTTGCACCTGCGTCAGCTGTTTCTAGGCGCCGTTGCTTAGCTTGGCTTTTATAAATTCCGAATACCTTGTAAGACTGAATTGCGATTTTTCTATGTCAAAGTTCGAACAAAAAAAGAGAGAGACAAAATCGAGAGAAGAAAGAGAGAGGAGTCAAAGTCCAACGTGTGAATCATTGGCGGTAAAGATTTCCAATCGGCGAAAAAACCTGTAAATCAAATGAAAACTTGGAAGCAACGTGGGGTTGTACGTCACGAGGTGAAGTGAAAATCTACCCGAATTCTACTATTCAAATCGAGGAAGTCCCAGGACTCAGGAATAGGACGTACCGTACAGAAGAGTAAACACAACTTGACCCCACACTGGGATTCCCTCCGTCTAGCTAGGTTACCAAAGTTACTTGTAGTATTAAATTCTCCTTTTACGCACGCCTTACATTACAGCTTTGTAACCCTTGGTCTAGCTACTGCTACGAGAACTGCTGTATATTCATACAACCTATGCATAGTATTACAACCTATGAGAAAGAAGGTATCTACGTAGAAACATACATGTACTTAAGGGCCTACATGAGGTGAAACCGAAAATGTAAAGTAGCATTTTTTTTCGTTGTATGGACGAATCCATTTAATTTTTTTGTAAAATATAACAATTAAATGGTGTAAAAAAATTATGTTCCGGCTAGAAATTCTCTTAAACTTACTGGGTTCGATAAAATTGAACGCAAAGTTTGCCAAAAACTCTCAATTTTTTTTGGATTTGAAATGGTTTTTTTCCGTTGCTGTTAGAGCCATTGCAATGAAAGTTTTGTTCCCGTATACCTAAATAAATACGTAAAAACCGTATGTTATTGCACTTTTCTTAGTTGCCCTAGTTTTTATAAAAAAATAAAATTTTCAAAAATATATATAGGTAGGATTTCCTAGTTACTTTTCAGTTCAGCCCGCGCGGCCGACGAGGAGAGGTCTATGTCAAATTTCGCGACATGACATTTCATCTCTGACTACGTAAAATATACCCTAGATTAAATCATAGCTACTACTGGTACTATAAATTTGCCACAGTGTAACATAAAACAAATTGTCACAGTATAACGAAATGACATAATACCATCTTCATCATACATTATGATCGATAACCTGTATTCACATCATCATCAGCCTGTAGAAGTATATATTTTATGTAAGTTATCTAGTACATTCTAGGGCACGTTCCTATCGTGCGTGACCAGCGAAGCGCAATGCTTTTGTTAAATACCTCCATTTTTGTAGTTGCATAAGTAGCTATCTTCCTATCTACCCAGTGCTTTCCGTCATCATCATCAGTAAGTAGAAGTCCACTGCTAGATATATGTAGACCTCCTTTATACATTTCCATGAAAAAACAATTTGCCGATTTTCCACGATCTTTAGAATGTCATCGGTCCATTAGGTGGAGGGGCGCTCTGGTTGCTTAGCACCGGTTATATTGTCGTAGCGACCCGCTTTTTGATTCTAAAGGCGTGTGTTCAAACCCCGTCATGCACAAATTAGTTTATCTGCCAAAAAACCTATGTGCACTATGTCAGTACACTCTAACGGTGAAGGAAAACAATAAATGAAACCAACGTGAAGTAGCAAAACTTTTGAGGCACATTCATAATCCACCACACCAGCTTTAATTTTCTATTGACATGACAAGAAGAAGACTCAAAAACTAGTAGCCGATTTTAGGCCTTTAGAAAAATAGTGTCGATTTTGCAAAGAGTTTGGGAGCCCATTACAATGAAAAGGAAGTATATATACAACGTGTCCCAAAATTCAACGATAAGCCGGCACCAGAGGATGGACCTACGAATGACTATTCGAGAAAAAAAAAGAAAAAAAAAATACCTCTACTTTTTTTTAAACATTTTCCAACAACAAAAATCTATTTTGGGCACATAGTAGAAGTGATTACTATTAACAACAACTTATGAAATTTGGTTCTTGATTAGAAAAAGTGTCATTATTTTTTTTTGTGGCTAGTTTTCCTAAAGTATTATACCATTTTAAAATCTAAGTTAGTTGCGCTAATTTTTTAAAAAACTTGCCATAGTAGTGTCCATATTTTTTTTTTACACTACGATGAGTTAAAGTTTACTGAACGTTAAAACCTTTCAAAATTTTAGGGAATTAATTTTTTTTTGGTTGTTTTTTTGTATAAAACTACGAAAATTCTGTAATTTTCAAAGATTATGGTGAATAGTAGTACTACTTAGGTTGCCGATACAAACAAAAAAACTGAAATATTTGAAAAATTGTGGTCATGGTAGTTAAAAGTGACATAAGGGGTATACATTTTCGAAGAATTTCCATTTTTTTTAAGTAATTAAAAAAAAAGTAGAGGTATTTTTTTTTTCTTTTTTTTTCTCGAGTAGTCATTAGTAGGTCCATCCTCTGGTGCCGGCTTATCGTTGAATTTTGGGACATGTTGTATATATTATGGACAATCTACACTACACTATCTAGCCCTAAACTAAGCAGAGTTAGTATTATGGGAACCAGATAGCTGATGTAATACTTAAATACCTACATTTTGTTTGTAAATACATACTTGGAAAACAATATAACATCCAGATGGAGAACAAATATCTATGATCACCACACAAATATTTGTTCTCGGTGGGGATCGAACCCACGACCTATGGCGCAGAAGGCAGAGCTACTAATAAATGAGCTGAGAGCCCAGTCATAACAATAATATCATGGGTTTTGAGTATTTTTGATTGCCGTCTTTTAAATCTGGAGGTGTCTGTAATGTCCCGAATTCTGGAACTTTCTGTCAAAGGCTTCATGCACGGTGCGCTCAAATACCCAAATACCAAAATACATGTGCCTATTTCTATACACGCAGCAAGGAGTTTCCCAAGATTTTGCGTTTGACAGAACTTTGAAGAGTCAGTTGGGGTTGTCGAAACTCTTTGGTATACCTAATATTTTTAAATGCCGATAAAATACAATAATATAAGTCGAATAGACAGTGTTATTTCACAATGCTTCACTGATCTCCACCGCAATGAGCACCGAAGGCCTAAATGAGTGCAAAGCTTAAAGCCACCCATAAATAATTTCCATTTCAATTCATTTATGAATTGAAATGAAAATTATCTACCTATGCATGTAATAGCAGCGTTTTACCTGAAATAAAACGCACATTATATACTTACCTCAATAAAAGCTTTATATTGAGAGAAGGCGACATCCGCTTCCGTCGAAGTTGTACCAGTTTTCATACTTTTACACAGCCAACATCCGGCCAAGTGGCGCCACCTGGCGGCCGCGCGCAATTTTACTTCGTAAAACATGCAGCGCCATATTGAACTCATTGGCTTTTTTATTTCACCAGGCAGCAATTAAAGTGAAAGCTTTTATTGAGGTAAGTATATAATGTGCGTTTTATTTCAGGTAAAACGCTGCTATTATATCCTGAACGCTCAATAAAAGCTTTATATTGAGACCTGTTTGTTATCGCCTGGTGACGCCACTTGTAAGATCTGGGTTACTCTAGCGCCAATGTGATGTTATATTTTTTACTCATAATGTAGGTAAGTTTGCCTACAATAGTAAATAAAACCGTATTTTAATCAATTACGCACATAATAGTACCCGACTATATTATATTATTAATAATAACATGATTATTTTCATTCTATCAGACATTACTATAATCTTAAATTATATAAGAGATTGTAAGTAATCTTAAAAAATCAGCTAAGCATGGTAACAGACAAACCACCCCAAGTTCCTGGCTTAAGTCCAGCTATGGACTTCTTTAGGCTGATCATAATGATGAAATTATCATAATGCCATGTTAATTGAATGCATTCAAACAAGCCGCGCGATAGGTCTGGTTAAACTCTATACCTAATTGTGTGTACCTACTGGTCGCGTAATTTTGTCAAATGCTATGTAGCTAGTGTAAAGAATGATAGATAGCGACAATCAAGCTCAACCATTATTTACTTCCTGTAGATATCGTCAAGTTATTTTTAAAACAATGCTTAGAATAATAAATCGTAGCTGAAATGCTACCTTGCAGTGCTGTAATAACAGCCTCCTTAATAAACATTTAGATCGTCTGCTATGACGTTGCGCAAAACGAGTTAAGCTTAATATTTTACTGTTTTATTGTAAAAAATAAATTAAAAGGTATGTAAGGCTATGTTACCTAGGTACTCTAATTATAAATTCATGTCAAGAAAATTGTGATCAGTAAATACTGATAATATGTAGTATATAATTATTATTGCATAAATAATAACTGCAGTCAGTTTCTAACTAGGTATACTTGGATAAAATAGTTACTACTTAGTATCTAGATCTAACCCAGAATAAAATCAAATGCTAATAAGATCTGTGGTGAATAAGGACTTATCCTGTAAGGGCCTTTATGAGCTAAGAATATTACTGCAATGTACTATCAGCAGTACCTATACCTATCAATAGTAGTATATAATAAAGCTTATTCTTTATTCTTATACTTATTCTAGCAGTATCTTAGTGAATTACTTTTGCTAACGTCCCATCGGAAACTTGGTTTTGTCAAAAGTCTAAACCATCATCATTGACTCAAGAATATTCAGGACTTAGAGCATAACAGACAAGACAGTGTCTGCGTTATAACGTAGGACTACAGATTCATGCGTTAGTGTCGTATTGTATAGAATATACCAAAAGTAAAACATGAAAGACAAAAAGACAGTGTCTGCGTCATAGGAAGTACGAATTTATATGACTGTTAAGATAAGAAGATAAGAAAATTATTTATTGGACAATAAAATGCGAACACACAGCGACACAGGCGAACTTAATGCTTATTCTGGTTTAAGATATTTATTCTCAAAAAGACATTATACTAGGTCACTTACATGAGAACATTCGTCGTAATTAGCATTAGTGTTGTATTGTATTGAACAAAATACAAAAAGTCGAGCATAAAAAAGACAAAGACAGTGTTTGCTTCATAACATAGGAAATATGGATCTATGTGCTAGCGCTAATCAAGTGTAAATCACATAGAAAACGTGGTCATCACTATTAGTTGTGACCCCAAAAGTAGCTTTTAGTGCTACACTAAAGATGGTTACGAACCACACGTTATTACATACTTAAGCAAATTTTTATCAAGCAACGGTAACAATTATCAACGCAACGTACCTTTTAAACATCGGTATTGGTCCGTATTCTATTTATTTATATAAAGAAATTATTTCGGCAAACTACAGTTTTTCGCTAGGAAACAATAGCATACACACTTTGGGGAGTGTGTACTTAAGATGGTAGATACATCCACGAGCATGTGTGGGTAGTTTCATAGTATAGTGACCGCGTTGTAAGCCTTGACGGTTCCTTACTAAAATAATTGCAGGTAGACCGCAAGTCAACGACTCTCAAAAAATATTTTCTTGACTAAAGACTCCACGTGCGATTTCAGAGACAAACAGGTCAAAAACCGAAGTTCCTTACTTTACAAGCATTATAGTAGCATAAGTTGGCCGCCACATGTAATAGCGAATAAGGCCCCTGCTCGCGCAGATAGACCGGCAGTAATGCATTTTTTGTGCGTGTACCACGCGCCACTAATGACCGGTTTATTAGTGTCAAAAACCAAACGGGAAAGTACAAATAAGGTACAAATTGGCACGACTTTGTCAAATACTGAAACGTCAAAAGACACTCTGTCTTGCTAGGAAAAACATGGTCCTCCTTGGTATCTTTTCTCAATGCGTAAAAATGATCGCATGAAATTGCTTTTTATAAAAACATTCATTTCATTTTAATTGTTCCTAAACCCTGATTTTTAACACATCTATTAGAAAAATGATTCGAGAGTTACCTAACTTAGCGATGTGTTTTAAGGCATCCTTAGGTAGGGTAGGTCTTTGCTAGTTTTAATAAATGTATAAACATTAATTTAGCACCATGGTGAACTACAAGGCTGGCAAAGTCTAAAAGTCTGAAGCTTTTAAGCGGGTAGGCTTGAAAATGTTTGCAAAGAATCTCTTTGTTTTGTCCCATTCAAGACAAGTGATCGTAGAGATTCACAAAAAATATTTGTTTAAAAAAGCGTGCTTAGCCTGCAAATACTTGCAAAAAACACAGTACAGTTTAAATCTACGAGTAAGGTTCGGTTTAGGTTAACTCGGAAATTAAGAACTTCCTATCTTTGGCAAATACTTTAAGGGTTGCACTTTTAGGTTTGGGTCCAAAAGCAGACAAGGGTCTAATTACACTATGATAAGAAATTCAGTGGATTTATAAGAGCCATTTTTCATTAGATCAAACAAGACTAGGCTTTTGATGTAAAACACTTTATTGGATGGAAGTGTGTAACTGGCTTTCCTTACCTTGAGTATATTTCTTTTATTTAAGTATCTATGTACTATATCAGCTATCTGGTTCCCATCGTACAAGCTCTGCTTAGTTTGGGGCTAGATAGTGTTATATTTATTTTTATTTTATATATGCCTAAGCCAGCACTCGAGGTCATTATAATCTTCACTTTCGAGTCGCGACTCGTTACTTACCTTTCCCATTGTAAAAACACAGTTCGTATATTGCACATTCGAGGGTTGACCCCTGTGCGAGTTTCAATGTGGCTACAATTTTCACGCCGCGAGGCTGTACTTGATACAGGCACATAATTTGAGAGGGCAGGTTTGCTAAAATTGTATCAAATCTGTATGATGGAACACAGTTAAAACACTTAACCCCCGCGAGAGGCAGTTGTATGATTGATTTTCTCTTGTGAGAACCACCACATTTCAGAGACTAGATTCACTTACCTGTAGTTCACAGAGTTCCACGCGATGGAACACATTTTCGCTTTACGCCTAACCCCCGCGAGGGGTGGCTGTTAAGTTGATAGAGGTTCTCTTGCGAGAATCTATTTTATTTAGCGAGAAAGTTTCACTAGAAGTTTAGAGAGTTCAACTCGATAGAACATAGTTTACAAACGCCTAACCCCCGCGAGGGGCGGTCGTTAGGTTGATTGAGTTTCTCTTTTCAGATTTAACAGGAACAGGCCAGTTTCACTGGACGTCTATAGAGTTCCATTCCATAGAACGCAGTTAGTTCACAAACGCCTTACCCCCGCGAGGGGTGGCTGGTAGGTTCTCAAGACCAAAAATACTTTGCTGCTAATAAAGTACGCCATTTTACTTGAAAACTTTATGATAAACCTTCGAGTCGGTGACCAGTAAACTGATTGAAAGCGATGGTGTGATGAACATAGTTTTAAAATAATAAAGTGGGTATTAAGAAAAAAGTTTCTTAAGATTTTTCTAGAAGTAAAAGTATTCGTATAATAAACCCAAGAGAGAATATAACAAATATTATTTCTGCTTTGGGAAGGTAGACATAATTTTTATCAAAAACAAAATAAAATTTAATATTATTTTTACCATGCAGTAAGCTTAACCGTATAGGTAGGTATGGCCCGATGACGTCAGGTATCATACGTTTTACCCCTCTTTGTTTGTTTCCAAGTCTATGAAACCTGGAGTATATTAGGGTATAGGACTTTAAGCAAAATGCACTGGATATCAAAATAGCAGTCAACATGAAGCAATGAATGAATGATAATATTCAATTAAGGGTTTAATAAATAACTATTCCTTCTACGATTTTGATTTAACCTCCTCGGAAAAACATTGTAACCTCAGAACAAAGACCCATGTTCATCACACGTATTTCGGTGGGGATCGAACCCACGATCACACAGAAGGCTACTATGAAAAATAAATATTAGCAAATTGTTTGGAAAACAATTCTAAAAATACGTTCAAACGACGTCCTGCCTATTTGTTCATTTTATAGCTATGGCAGCGGTACCGGCTTTTGCCTCAAAGAACGGCACGTATACCTACCACAGCTTATGTGCACAATAAAATGTACTACTGAAAATGAAACTTAACTATATAAATAAACTGGATTTTTTAAACTATAAGAACGTGATCCAAACGAAAAATTCGTTAAGAAAATTAATCACGTTAATTTTTTATTATTATGAGGGTACTCACGGTTTTCCCTCCTTGCACTGCTCAAAGAAGAACACTTCACTAAATAAAATTAATTATTTATTCACTTTTGTAAGAACAAAGATTTAAAATATTATTAGCAACCACGGTCGTCGCAGAGATAGCTGCTGGACACGTGTTGCTTCGACGGAAAACAAAACGCCAATGAGTTCAATATGGCGCTGCATGTTTTACGAAGTAAAATTGCGCGCGGCCGCCAGGTGGCGCCACTTGGCCGGATGTTGGCTGTGTAAAAGTATGAAAACTGGTACAACTTCGACGGAAGCGGATGTCGCCTTCTCTCAATATAAAGCTTTTATTGAGCGTTCAGGATATAATGTATTGTATTATGTATATCAGTTATCTAGCACCCATAACACAAGCTTTGCTTAGCTTGGGGCTAGATAATGTTGTGTGAATTGTCCAGCATTATTATTATTATTTATTTCCATAGGCATGAATTCTATGCACTAAGTTATACTTACTAGATTTACATACAGATCTGGAAGTATAATAACCTTTTAGATAAAAGAAAAATTTACTAAATTGGATCATAAAATTAAATGACGAAGGTATGCAGTAACAAACAATAAAACAAAACGGCTAAGCCGATTTTGATGAAATATTACTTTTCAGAAAAAAAAAAGATTAAAAGGGAGAAGACGAAAGAAAAGAAAAAAGATAAGAATGTTATTGTACAAAAAAAATTGCCCCCCTTGCCCCCCAGGACCCCCCCTTTTGTGAGTGCTACCAGATGCCGTCGAGATAGGGGGTTTTCAATTGGGGTTTCGTATAGAGGGTTTCTTCCTGAATTGAAAAAACAAAAAAAACACCCCTCTCTTGCCCCTTTTTTCACCCCCCCCTTTCGTATCTTCCAAGCGGAGTGACTTGCAAGACTTTTTTTTTTGGGTCATGTAGGGAAGGTGAGATTATTTTGAAAGCAAAATAAATTTTGCCCCCCTCCCCCCTCTAGACCCCTTTATTATTTTTGACCCTTTTTTTCGAGTGGAGCATTGCGGCGAGCGAAGCGAGCCGCCATGCAACCATGGGGAACAGTGCGGCGAGCAAAGCGAGCCGTGCTGTGACCCCCCGCTCAAGCCCCCAGAACCCCCTCCTCCTGAACCCGGGGGGAACGTTGCGGCGAGCGAAGCGAGCCGCCACGCGACCACGCCCACCCTACTGAAATTTAGGGAAATTTAGAACCCCCTCCTACTGAAATTAAGGGTGTCTTAGGGGTGTGAAAAAATGTTCACTAGACTGACAGTTCAAAATTCAAAATGGCGGCTGTGCCACTTCCGGTTTTGCAAAAATCGTCCGATTAAGGTCGTTCAAACGGTTCATTCGACTGAGGACTATGATTGGAGATTGAATTTTAGGTTGTTTAAGGTGTTTGATTGGATCTTCACTTGGTTTAGGGTTCCGCCCCTGTGGGAACGCATTGAGGACGCGAGCTGCTTGCAGCTCGCGATGCACGCGACCCGGTAGTCAACGTTTGGGTTCCTTCCAGCGTTTTCGACCCGTTAAGGGTTTTGGCTTGACGTACAATTTAGGGTTCCGTATAAGGTTTTGATTGGGGTTTTACTACATTGAGCAATTTGATTAAGTGTTCGACTTTTAGGGTTCCTTAGGACTTTGATTGGAGTTTCAACTACACTTAGGAGCTTGATAATGTTAACATTTTTAGGGTTCCTTAGGACTTTGATTGGGGTTTTACTACATTGAGGAACTTGATAAAATAAACAACTTTTAGGGTTCCTTAGGCCTTTAATTGGAATTTTACTTCACTTAGGACCTTGATTATGTAAACAATTTTAGGGTTCTTTAGGACTTTGATTGGGGTTTTACTACACTGAGGAACTTGATTCACTGATCGACTTTTAGGGTTACTTAGGACTTTCTTTACTACTTTTTGGGGTTTTACAAGTGCAAGTGTAATGTAAAACTGGGAGTAGCACACCGACACGCGAGCTGCTTGCAGCTCGCGCACACGAAAAAACTAGTTAAGGGGCTGACGTATGGAAAATTTTCAAACAAACGGAATACCAAAATGATTTCTAATTTAGACAGATTTACACTATATTATTGTAATAATTGTATTTGCATAGTATTTATCTAGGTTCCTCAACAGTTTTTATTTCAAATTACTTACCTAAAATGAAATAAACACCAATCGCATTTTGCACATTTTTATGCTAAACTTATCAAGTTTTCTACCTATTGGTTTCGTACTAAAAACAACAATATTTTACGTGTTTTTTGTTAAGGAACCTAGTTTATATTGTCTAGTTACAGAATAACAATACTATGTGAAGAATACAAAAAGTTTTCAGTCATCATTTTTGGTATTACGGAACACGATCAAATTCATGGCATTTTCGAATAGCTACTATTGCTATCGCGCACGCACGGCGCGGGTGGCGGGGTGCAGGGGGAGGAAACGCTTGAAGCACACGGGACACTTCGGTTGTGTGTGTGAATCGCTCGGACTTCGGACTAGTTAAATGCCTACACTGGCATAAAACATAATGCTTATATTTGATAATTGTTAGTTTAGGAAGGGTACTAAGTGAAGATGGGAAGTACTAAGTACCTAGGTAGGTTTTAGGTTGGGTAAACGAAATCAAGGTGCAGCACTAGGTCAAAAAGTCTGCCGAAATTTCGAAAAAAGCCAACATTTCGACTAAAACAAATTATGAACCATTAATTTCTATACAGGGTGGAATTTTGTAATGCCACCTGGAGGGAAAGTACTCTTAATACTGCAGATAGAAAATTTTACTCAAAGGAAACATTCCTTTATTTTTGGATAGAAAGCAATTTCTAAAATTAAAAATAAAATAATTTTTAAATTAATTTTTTTTTTTGAAAGGAACAAATTTATTCTTTTAAAGAAATGAATTCGTTAAAAGAATAAATTTGTGTATCCAAGAGAATGGAGCCCATTTCAAGCAACTAATTTCAAGTAACTAGTTAGTTATCCATTTTTTGTAAATAATTAAATTAATTTAAGATTTCCTGGTTTTTCTTTCATTTAATTTATCATGTTTGTTAGAGAGATTTCATCCTTATAATTGACTAACGATCGATGCAATAAAAGTACAAGGTATAATTTTTCTGATTTTAGCCGGTTCAATTCCCGGGTGTGAGAGAATTTTCGAAAAACTTTGAATGCAGTTTGCTTTCTATTCAAAAATAAAGGAATGTTTCCTGTGAGTAAAATTTTCTATCTGGAGTATTAAGAGTACTTTCCCTCCAGGTGGCATTACAAAATTCCACCCTGTATATATTATGAAGTATTGATAAAAGGTCTAAGAAAAATTACAACAAATTATTTTTTTTCTTTATTTATTTGTAGTTCAAAAAACTGCTACCACTCAACGTCCGGTGGAAATATTGATAAAAGGACTGAGAAATACTTGAACAAAATAGTTTTTTTTTTATATAACTGGAGCTCAATAAACAGAGTACCGCTCAACGTCTGGTGGAAATATTGATAAAAAGACTTGGAAAAATTTCAAAATATTTTTTTTCTTTATTTATCTGGATCTCAAAAAACCGACTACCGCTCAACGTCAGGTGGAAAGATTGATGAAAGGACTAAGAAAAATTGCCACAAAATATTTTTAGTCTTTATTTATCTGGGGCTTAAAAAAACTGCTACCACTCAACGTCAGGTGGAAATATTGATAAAAAGACTTGGAAAAATTTCAGCAAAATATTTTTTTTCTTTATTTATCTGAATCTCAAACAACCGACTACCGCTCAACGTCAGGTTATAATATTGAAAAAAGGACTAAGAAAAATGGCTACAAAATATTTTTATTCTTTATTTATCTGGGGCTTAAAAAAACTGATACCACTCAACGTCAGGTAGAAATATTGATAAAAAGACTTGTAAAAATTTGAACAACATATTTCTGTTTTATTTTTCTGGAGCTCAAGAAATAAACTACAGCTCAACGTCAGGTGGAAATATTGATAAAACGACTAAGAAATTAAAAAAAAAACTTTATTTATTTGGAGCTCAAAAAACTGCTACCACTCAACGTCCGGTGGAAATATTGATAAAAAGACTGAGAAATACTTTAACAAAATAGTTTTTCTTTATATAACTGGAGCTCAATAAACAGAGTACTGCTCAACGTCTGGTGGAAATATTGATAAAAAGACTTGGAAAAATTTCTGTAACGTTCACTAGAAGTTGCTTCATGCAATCAAAATTGAGTTCTATATAGTAATTGTGATAAGACATAAATATTTTTTTTTTCAGTTTGTTTATAATCATTATATAAGTATCCACCTATAGTAGGTTAGCTTGGTACACTTTTTTCGCGAGTTTTGTGCGAAAGCCGAGGTCCATGTAATTGTAGGTCGATGTTCGCAATCGTTGGTTTTGCGAATGTAAATAAGCAGAATAAAAGCAACCTAATTGCTCAACGAATAAAGTATATTTTTAAATGCAGTCACATTATTAGACTTTCTGTACTTTGGTAAGTGAGCCGCTTTGCGTGTTTTTTATTGCTGTGTGTGTGTGATCGATGAGGTCTGGCGAACCACACCCCACCTGATGTTGAGCGGACCTCCACCCATGATCTTCAACTGTAACGTCATGACTGGTTTTGAACCCACGCCCCCCAACCGCTAGGCCGATGAGGTCTGGCGAACCACACCCCACCTGACGTAGAGCGGACCCCACCCATCATCTATTACTGTAACGTTATCACTGATTTTGAACCCGCACCCTCCAACCACTAGGCCAATGAGGTCAAGCAAACCACACCACACCTGATGTTGAGCGGACTCCCACCCATCATCCTCTACTGGAACGTCATCAACCACAACTCCATCGCTCCGCGCCGGGGTCAATGGCTCTCTCAACTCAACTCGGAGTCAATGGTTCTCTTTACTCTTCTTCAATTTGGTCCAGAACCCGCCCAACCCTACCTGATGAATAAACTCACTCGTATCATGTTAGAGAATTTCCTGGTGTCTTTTCTAAGTGCGTAAATAGCTACTCTGAAGGTTCTTTATCGGTTCAGGAATGTTGTTTTTTTTTTCACTTTATTCTTGCATTCAGAGCATGACCAATCCTTGCTTATTGAATACTAGAAAAGCGAAACAAGCAAGCAATAAGCTTAGAGGGTTAGTCAGGTAATGCAGCCACAAAAAATAAAAACATAAAATTGTAGGGTGCAAAAAGTCAACTCTCTTTGACCAGATTTGAACTCCCGCCCACCTCGTCCTCTCAGTGTGAATCCGCACGCCCTAGCCACTAGCCTATCTGACGCTTAGTAACGTTGACGAAATTAGGCAATGCATAAAAATCGTTAGCAGTGGCTGACGCACACGCACAAGCGCGGCACTATGGTTGGATTCACGTATAGAAGTAGCGCGTCACACGAGCGCCTGTGTGTGTATACTACTATTATATATTCCGTGGCGCCCGCATCAAATGAATAGAGATAGCTATATTCGGAGCAGTTTTTGCTCACGCCTCGAATTGAAGTTGCGAGCTGTGTACGTCGGCCCGTTAATATTTAGGCATCCGATTTATGCGTCGCCTAGGTTTAGTGAAAACGGGTGTTAGTAACGTTGACGAAATTAGGCAATGCATAAAAATCGTCATCAGTGGCTGACGCACACGCACAAGCGCGGCACTATGGTTGGATTCACGTATAGAAGTAGCGCGTCACACGAGCGCCTGTGTGTGTATACTACTATTATATATTCCGTGGCGCCCGCATCAAATGAATAGAGATAGCTATATTCGGAGCAATTTTTGCCCGCGCCTCGAATTGAAGTTGCGAGCTGCGTCCGTCACCCTCTTAATATCTAAACTTAAACATTACGGTATTCTAAATCGCTCCATTGACTTATTACAATCGTACTTGACTGATAGAATCCTTAAAGTTGATGTGGGCGGTGAGAGATCTTTTGGGTCAGTTATTGACATAGGGGTGCCACAAGGTTCGATATTAGGTCCTTTCTTGTTTCTAGTGTACGTAAATGACCTTCCTTTTTTGGTTAAAAAACTATGTGAAACAGTACTATTTGCTGACGATACCTCATTAATTTTTAAAGTCGATAGATGGAAGGCTAATTACGATGACGTTAACGCATCTCTGTCGTAAATACTTAACTGGTTTAATAATCTTTTACTTAATGTTAAGAAAACTCATAAGTTTTATTAAAAAATATTTTTTGAGTGTCAGTTCTAAGTATAAAAATCATAATGCGGTTTACAGAATACATCTATTTACCAAGTTTCATCAGTACATATAGCTTTTACAGTTTTGTAAGTACCATACTTCAAGCAAATAAATTATTTCTTTTCATTTCATTTCATTTTTTTGAAAAAAAGTGACTGTGACATACGGATGGACAGACAGACAGACATGACGAATTTATAAGGGTTCCGTTTTTTACCTTTAAAAAATACAAGTGTTCATTCACCGACTACCGACATTTATGAACTTGCAACTCACTCTGGTTTTGCATAATATGAGGAAAATCTCTCTTGGTGGAAGGTTTCTTTTATTAAATCTGGGGCTATTTGCTTGTTATACTATATAAATTAGACTACTACTACTACACTACTATATAAGTTAGATTTAAAATGTAGCGTTCGTGGTAGTTTAAAAAATACCGCACAGCTTGCCATTGTTATCACCAATCCTGGATGAAAAATATGCAATGGAAACTCTGCGACGGGAATCAGCTAACATAACAATTGGGTTATATTTATTTACTGAATATCTGTCTGTGTTTTTGTCTAACGAAGCGTATTCTAGTCAACACATTGTAATGTCGTGACAAATGTCAGACCCAAGCACAGAATAAGTAATAGTTGGTATCAAATACATGAATTCACAGCTCAGGTCAGGCAACGCCATCTTTATTTTAAATTTTTCCAACTTTCCGGTCGTGTTTTGTTTTTAGACCAGCGTATAGCGGAGGCTTAAAACAAAATATTTGAAGATCTAAAAACCGTCTTACTGCAGAAATTCTCAGCTATAAGTAGTGAACTGTACCAATGAGTTGGTCTAGTTACAGTTAAAAATTGCTTCGAAATTAAAAATAACAGTTTTCTGTAGGTATATCTCTTCAGTTTGTAAAGGTACAGTTGGATGCACTAGAATGTATGCAGTTCGTAAATTTTAAATTAAGCGACCAGTTTCAGAATAGATTTTGCACACACTGCCGTGAACTTTGACTCACTATTTTGACTGACTCAAATATCTCACTATTTGATAGCGCTACACTGATCGCTATCGCAGCGATCTAGATGTACGCAACGCTTTATAGAGTCGCATATTTTATCGAAGATTGCATTAGACATTCTGTCGTAGAACCTAAAAAGTTTGAAAACATGTGTCAAGTGCACGAAAGGAGCTTCTTTAAGGCGCACTTAAAATTCATTGCTCCATGCATCCATTGAATAGATAGAATGCTATTGTTTTTGTAGCTCGTTTGTACTTAATCTCTATTTTGTGAAATAAAATTATTTGATTTGATATTTTGATTCACCACACTAGTACCAGTGACACGATAACAAGAAGAAGGGGAAATGTTGAAAAACTTAGTGAACAATTATTCTGATTTCAGGATTTATTAGTTTTTGCTCTGAAAATCTAATTGAAAAGCTGCAGGGCCCTACCATGAAATTAACGAATTGTATACATTCTTGTGCAGCAGACTGTTCGGTTGTTTGAAGTGCATCGACCGCACGGATTTTATATCTTTTACGCTACATTTTGACGGTTAAAAGTTTCGGCACGGATTGAAATTTTAATCAGTTTTCCAACGACTCGTGACGCGCCGAGTCGACCGTTTTTGTTCAGGTCAGATGTAGGGTTGTCACCTAGAGCTGAATTCGACGAAAAATAACAATGGTACTTTTTGCAACGCTAACACAATTTTTTTAAAGTTGTTTTTAATTTTTCACTGAGTTCTTAGAAACGATATTGGTTTACCATAGACTAGACTGGATTATACTTTTTGGTATTCTACAGAAAACACTTTTCTTTATTCAGTACCTGTCCTATAGGTACTACATTAAATAAGTAAATGTTTTGACGTGAATAGACGCCTTTAAAATTGCTTCGTTGGACGCAATTAAAAAAACACAAAATCGAGGGATACAGCTTAGTGTAGCCATATATCTATCATCCTCATCAGAGTTTTAATTACTTATAGTTTTTATTACACTACTGGATAGCTGAAGAATTAAATCATTTTGTACTCTAATTATGGACTACAACACATCGCGCGCGGCGGAGGGGGAAGCCCCGAAGTAACAAGACGTATTCACGTACACGGTACAACAAACGACCGTGTCCATAACACAGCCACACCCCATTTTTTTAACCTATGGCCATTATATGCCACTTCAGGTTTTGTTGAGTTTAGCGATCAAAAAAACGCACGCTCTCCGAATCAAAGAAGTTGATAACCCTAATATTGAAAAGTATTGCGACTTTTATTAGCAACTAATTGGTGTTATAATTGCCAAAACCAAGATTATAGGACGAGAAGTTAATTCGTTTCGTGTGTAGAGCCCTTATCGATTACTTAACTTTATGGCACATAAATGTTCATTAACCACGTTAGGCTGCAGGTCCAGGCTTTGCCAGTTGTAAAGCCTTAACGGAGGCTTTAGGGGAGCCTAAATTCCTGGCCACATCCAAGCGACAGGTGACACAGCGATCCGCGATAACACCGCGACAATGTGACAGCGATGCTTATATCGCTGTCATAGTAGATCGCTGTGTTATCACCTTGATGTGGCCGTAGCCTAACTCAGTCCTTATACTTACCTCGTTTACACTTAGTTCACTCGCGCCCCTGCAAGAGCAAAGACATGGGGAATATGAGAACCAAAACTCGCACTACCGTTCGCGTTGACATTCAATTAATGAACAATCTAAGCAGATTGGAAAATTCTGTAATGCTATGCTTATGATTACAATAAACCTGAATTTGAATTTTTGATTACTTAACGCAGTTCAGTTGACAGTTCAAAGACCCATTTTGCATTACCGAGAAGATAAAAAAGTGCACATATTGTAGTTATTCTTATTTTTAGAAATATTGAGTAACAAGTATAACTTGAAGGCATTAGTCATTTCTATTCGCATTCACGCACAAAACATTTTTTAGTTTCAGTTTCAAGCATCGATTTTTAGGGTTCCGTAGCCAAATGGCAAAAACGGAACCCTTATAGATTCGTCATGTCTGTCTGTCTGTCTGTCTGTCTGTCCGTCCGTCCGTATGTCACAGCCATTTTTCTCCGAAACCGTAAGAGCTAGACTGATGAAACTTGGCGAGTAGATGTATTCTGTGAACCGCATTAAGTTTTTTACATAAAAATAAAAAAAAAACTATAAATTTCGGAGGTCCCCATACTTGAAACTGAAACTCAAAATTTTTTTTTTTATTGAACCCATACGTGTGGGGTATCTATGAATAGGTCTTTAAAAATGATGTTGAGGTTTCTAATATCGTTTTTTTCTAAACTGAATAGTTTGCGCGAGAGACACTTCCAAAGTGGAAAAAAGTTGGTCCCCCCCCCCCTAACTTCTAAAGTAAGAGAATGATAAAACTAAAAAAAATATATGTTGTACATTACTACGCAAACTTCCAACGATATTTGGTTTGAACGAAATCTAGTCAGTAGTTTTTTTTTTATACGTCATAAACCGTAAACCGCAATTTACCTTTCGACGAACTACAAGAACCTTATTATGTTACATCAAGTAACATAATATAAAGGTTTTTGTAGTTCGTCGTGCTACGGAACCCTTCATGGGCGAGTCCGACTCGCACTTGGCTGCTTTTTTTAATATCGAGAGCCTAGTTGGCCCTGCCTTTCGATCCTAAGGTCGTGTGCTTAAATCTAGTAGTGCACCAATGAGTTTTTATGTCATAAAACTTATGTGCACTATGCCAGTAAGGCCTGCGCACACCTAGTTCGTTGGCGTCAGCGATCAGTGAAACGCTGTTAAATTTGACAGCGATATTTGACAGCGTTTCACTGATCGCCGTCGACAGCGAACTAGGTGTGCGCAGGCCATTACTCCCAAACGATGAAGGAAAACATCGTGAGGAAACTGGCATGTCGTAGAACGCTAAAAATTACGAAAACATGTGGTTAATGCATAAAATAAAAGGAACCTCTTAGGGGCGCACACAATATCCTTTCACCGCACTGGTTCGAAATAACCAATGATACTCAATACTCAATACTCAATACATTTATTGCATAAACATGGTTTAGTTTAGGTACATACATAGTTCTTAGGTGTAAGTCAGTATCACATGGACCCTGTGAATAGGGTAAAGCAACATGGAGGTAGGCCGAGGCTTATACACAGTAGTTGATACATATACATATATTATTATAGATTGAGAATTTTCAGGCATTATAATGTAGATAGTTTGTTACTTTATTTTAAATTAATAAGCTTGGTAAAACAGATTAAACGATAATGTCAAGGTCTTAAAAGTAGTCAAAGTTAGATTTAGTGCGTAGTTATACATTTTTATTTTATTTATTTAGTCATTAGTTATGTCAAATATTCATTAATGTCATAGTAGGCTTTGTCAATTAGGAACAACTTTAATGTTTTAGTAAATAGGGAATCTTTTTCTATATTTTTTATTTCGGTTGGAAGTTTATTATAAATTTTTACTGACATTCCATACGGGCCGTCGCTGTGCATTTTTAGTTGAGATCGCGGTGTTATTAATTTGTTTCTTCCCGGTCTTAACACGTATCTTCGAGGCATGTCATTTAAGTTTTTATAAAGGTGGGGATATTTTCTTACAAATTTACACATTTCTAGAATATAAATACTGGGTAAAGTTAATATTTTCAAGTATTTAAAGTGTGACACGACCAGATGACGATGAATTTATCAATTTATCTCTTCTTCTTAGGTGGTAGTTTTTTTTTATAATTAAGATAGCTACGCATTTGGGTGCCATCACACCTGAACCTGATGGAGATGGAGCATGCTTAGCCATCCACCTGTCCACTGTTGTCCTTTAATAATAATTGTTTGAGCGTTGTTTGTTATTTGTTTGAGAAGAATCAGCAAGTTTCGATAAGTTTCAGGAGCTGTCTTGTTACACCGTGCACCTACAACCAAAAATGTAAATGTACTGTAATGTAAAACAAACGTGAGAAAATAAACTAGAAACACAGGTTTAAATGTAAACTAAATATTCTCGAAAGTTTTTCTATAAAAATAAAACTAGTCTCTGTAACAAGCTAATGTTTCCAGAGAGTAACAGCCGTTATTACAGTATTATAACATTGAAGATATTTAAAAAAAAACTGGCCTATAATGCTACTATCTTTTGATATCTGAAGGGAAAGTCCCACTTCAAGTTTCGCCTACGCGTCTATCTTTTGCATGGAAAAATTATGAGACAGCAACTCTAACTACGTAACGTATTTTTGCCGTCTCATCTTTTCTCCATAGAAAAGAGCGAGACACGGGCTCACACGAAAACAACATTTGGTAATGAAATGTGGTAGCAAAACTCCGACTTCGGGTTAAGATAAAAAGTGTGTGCGTGCGCCAATCGCATTGCATCACAGTTCGTTCACACAAAGATTGTCGGTTGGTGTCGATTGAGCAGGGGGCTAATTCTCGGGCCGATCTCGATCATTTTGTAATTTTATTTTATTGCTTCTTTTCGAAGAGAGAATGCCAGATTTCCTTAAGTAATTCATCAACAACCTCATCATAAAAGCCTCAACAGCTACGATATACGGAAAACGTAGAAAAAGTAAGGGGTTGTGAAAAGAAGCAATAAAATAAAATTGCAAAATGATCGAGATCGGCCCGAGAATTAGCCCCCAGATTTATCCATTGTTAGATTGTTTCGAGAATCGTTGTGTCACGCTATTCTTCAACGGACCAGCTTCTCTACCGTGTTAATCGATAAACGAAGTAGGGATGCCCAAAAAAGTGTATTGTATCGATATATCGCATCGTAACTGTATCGAACATGGTTGTATCGATACGCGATATTATCGATTTCCTTTATAACGATATATCGTATCGGAACCGTATCGCATGCCTTTCAATTAATATGCGATATAATGAGTATATATCGTGCAAAGGGATAACTTTTTAGTAGTTTTACTATATTCTTTTATTTTTTTTAAAAGAAACAAATAATTATATGTATTTAAAATAGTTTTATCCAACAAAAAAATCACAATTGCCATTGATCAGCACTTAAACAACGCAAACATATTTAAACATAAGTTAAAAAAATGGCTTGTTACGAGAGTATTTTATAGTTTAGATGAGTATTATGATACCTGAAACTAACTGTAACTAGTAATTTAGTTATAAATAAAATAGGTACCAAAGTACCTTTATTTTTAAGTATATGCCATACTTGTCCATACTTGTATAATATTAAATGTAACCTACTGTAAGATAGGCTACATAATTTTAACCTCATAAAAATGCTAATTTTGATTATTCAAAATAATTAGAATAGCAATATTGTACGCCCGAAATGGGTAGACTGTTGGAACAAAATTGCATAATGTACCTAAGATCTTCTTACACAGCCTTACAATAAATTATTCTTATTTCTTATTTCTTATTTCAAAAATAATTATTTTGATAAGCGCTGTGGATTTAACCTATTACGGCTTTCGGAAAGTGTGTGTCCGGCTAAAGAAAACAGGCGTTCAGAAGGAACGATACGGTAATGCGATATTTTTATAAGAATGCGATATATCGAAGTGTATCGTATGGTCAAAATATCGCATCAAATATCGCTATATCGTAAAGTGCTGTATCGATATTCCGATATATCGTATCGTAACGGGCACCCCTAAAACGAAGTTTCTTATTGATATTTTGAGTTCATTCCGGGGCCACTCAGTAACCGTTTCATTGTCGAGTTGTCGCTGTGTTTCAGTGTACAGCCTTACGCACATCTTAGTGCTTTGATGTGGCGATCAGTGTACGCCACTGCAGAACGCTTAGTTATAATAAATCATTAATTTATTATTCTTTTATTATTCATTAATCTTTGGCCTCTATTCAGTGTAGAGAGTTTTAGTTCAGTCGTCACTTTGTTCACTAAAAAGGACATTTCACTTTTCTTTCCACATATCCCTACCAATTTCCCGTTTTGATCTTCCCGACTTCTTCTTTCATTTTCCCGACCTACATTATTACAAATCAAATATTGTATAAGTAGGTTAATTAAGTACTAACAATAAATTAATAAGTTTTAATAACAAAATGATCCCTAGTTGATTTTAATATAAGACTATTCCTACCGCACCAAAAAAATCTTATTTTTTTTAATCTTCATTCGCCACTGTAGAATTAAAGTTCACACAAATATTTTGTTCTCAGTGGGGAGCGAACCCACGACCTACGGCGCAGAAGGCAGAGCTACTACCAACTGAGCTGAGAGACCGTCAATTAAATCAAACAGTAAGAAAGCCTTTATTGATTTAAAAGCGATTGCGAGCTTTCTAAATGTATTGAGATATCTGAAGACTAATGAATGGGTTAATTAAAGCCTCACATAATACGGGAGTTGGTCTGCCTGCACTGAATTGTTAAGAACAAATAATATTAATTACCACGCATTGAGAACAGCGGGCGCATTCAACTTTTACTCAGATTAATATCTTGACTGGCCTCTTAGCTCAGTTGGCAGTAGCTTTGCCTTCTGCGCCGTAGGTCGTGGGTTCGATCCCCACCGAGAACAAATATTTGTGTGGTTAACACAGATGTTTGTTCTCTGTCTGGGTGTTATATTGTATTCTATGTACAAAAAACAAAAAAATATTTTAGTATTATATCAGCTATCTGGTTCCCATAGTACAAGCTCTGCTTAGTTTCGGGCTAGATAGTGTTGTGCGGATTGTCCGCATTATTTATTATTATTATTATCTTACTTATTTACATCTACACATTACGAGTGTTAATCTGTGTTGAAATACTTAGATGTAAAAAAAACAGAGATTTGAGTGAAAGAGAACGAGAACCAGTGTTTTTCCTAAAAAGGAGGCCATGCCCAACAGTGAGCGGCGTCTTTACCTATTGTGCAGGGTGTGCGGTGCACACGGGCGCAGCGTCCTAGGGGGCGCCGAGCGCCGCCGTCGGCGGTCGGCCACTCAGCAGGCGCGTTGACCGGCCGCTACACTTTCATTGACCAACGTAAAAAGCACTCCGCTCTGCGTTCGGCACACCCTAGGACCGCTACGGAGCTCAACTTGGCGGGCGCGTTAACCGAGCGCCGCACTTTCAATTACCAACGTAAAAAGCGCTCCGCTCTGCGTTCGGCGCCCCCTAGGACCGCTACGGAGCTCAACTTGGCGGGCGCGTTAACCGAACGCCGCACTTTAAATGACCAAAGTAAAAAGCGCCCCGCTCTGCGTTCGGCGCCCCCTAGGACCGCTACGGAGCTCAACTTGGCGGGCGCGTTAACCGGGCTCCGTACTTTCAATTACCAACGTAAAAAGCGCTCCGCTCTGCGTTCGGCGCCCCCTAGGACCGCTGCGGAGCTCAACTCAACAAAAAATTTCTTCCTAAAAATCTCCGAACAATAGAGTTAATTTCCCCATTGGGGAAATTTGACAGTTTGTGGTAACTTGATGTGCTGTTACTTCTACTTTGTATCCATTCCATTTTGAACGCGCACTTACTAGGGGGCGCTTGGGTAATGTTTGCACACGGGCGCTACATGGGCTAGAGACGCCTCTGGTGGATATGTTCAGGATTATGATGATGATGACCAAGCAAAACTGTATTTGATGGTTCTCAAAATAGTATTTTTAATACTCACATCACTCAGTCTCATACTCACTCTAGGATTAGCAAAATCGAAATTCAAAATCAATTGAGTAACATTACACATTATTTAAGGCGAAGGCAACCGTGGATGTTCTTTGACCCTTTGAATAAATAGTTTTGATCCTATCACTCTTCTTCTTCTTTCTCGTGATACAAATAAAATATTTTTTTTATTGCAGTTAAACACACATTACACACCCATATCACCACAGACATATCACACAAAAAATAATAAAAAAATAAAATAAAACGCGTACTTATAATACCTGTGTTGGTTGTAAGAGGCACGCCCGAATGTCTAAAAAAGCAGCCAAGTGCGAGTCGGACTCGCCCATGAAGGGTTCCGTAGCATCAAGTAACATAATATACAGAAAATAAACAGGAAACAGGTTCTGGTTTCTGGACAGACAGACAGACAGACAGACAGACAGACAGACAGACAGACAGACAGACATGACGAATCTATAAGGGTTCCGTTTTTGCCATTTGGCTACGGAACCCTAATAAAAACGATACCTGTATCGCTGTAAAATATCGCAGCATAACGCCTAGATGTGGCCGTACCTCTACAGTTTGCGTATTTCAAAGACAATTCAAACTATTCCTTCACAGTCGGTTCGGCAGGACAACGGCCGGCATAGCGCACGCACAGCCAACTTGCCTGCCCACCGCCCGTGAACAGATCATTCACCGCAGTTTGCATCTAGAACTTAGGTACTGCCACAGAATATACATCAAGTAAAAGTAGCTTAGATAAATAATACATAATAAATAAATAATACATGATAAATAGTACATGTCGTCTTCTTCTTGTCCGTATCCCACTATAGGTGGGTTCGGCACAACATGTTTCCAACTCCATTCTTCTCTGTCCTCCGTCATTTCTGCATTATGTCATCTTTCACACCGTTCACCCACGTTTTCTTTGGTCTACTCACCATATCCATCCATACTCATCACTCTCTTTGTCATCATGATTTTCATCCCTCTTCATTGATAAGTTGATTACATAAATTAAACAACAAGTATTTTTTTATCAACCGTTGGGGAATAAAGGTTCTCGAATGGCGACCACGAACCGGAAGACGAAAAGTAGGGCGCCCACCCACCAGATGGACCGACGACATTGTTAAGATCGCGGGAAGCCGGTGGATGGAAAGAGCTCAGAATCGTTCTTCCTGGAAATGTGTAGGGGAGGCCTATGTCCAGCATTGGACTTTTTCAGGCTGATGATGATGATGATGATTTTTTTTATACAACTCATCATCATCATCATCAGCCTGAAGAAGTCCACAACTAGCTGATGGAATAAGTATATGGCCCACGTGGTAACCATCGCATATATCAGAGCATTGCCTCGTAGGCCACGCACGTCGGGAACTTGGCCTAAGGTGCACTGCTGCACAGCCCCTCGTCCTAACTTGAGGCATACAGAGGTTCAGCCTCACGTGCCAGTAATTACACCGCACCCTTCAAACCGAAACACAGCCACGCTGTTTCTATACATACTTAGAATACCATATAACACCCTGAAAATGAATAAACATCTGTATTCACCACACAAATATTTGTTCTTGGTGGGGTACGAACCTACGACCTACGGCACAGAATGCCGAGCTACTACCGACTGAGCTGAGAAATACCGTTTCTAAGTTATTTTATTCGCGCTAATGATCCAAGTCATTAGTGTCTCTACTGCTTGTAGATATAATCTTTACTGTGCTTGTAGTAGGTACAGTAATTTGATGCTTGTTTCAATTTGAGTGTTGAAGTGAATAGATAGCTCGTTTGATAACACGTCCGGCTTGTCCAATGCTTGGCTGAATTGCTACCAAGTTATGTGCTCGTAAACGCAATTAAAATTGCAATTTTAAATCTTAAGGCCTACGCACATCTAAGCGTTCTGCGGTGGCCATCAGTGAAACGTTGTCAAATATAACAGCGATATTTGACAGCGTTTCACTCATCGCCACCGCAGAACGCTTAGATGTACACAAGACTTCGCCGGAAGCTGAAAAAAGGTCGAGAATGATGACCAACGAGTTTTTTTTCTTAAAATGTATGTACTACGCCAGTAATCTTAACCGGTGAAGGAAAACATCGTAAAGAAACCGGCATGCCGTAGAATCGCAAACAATATCAAAAGTAACTAAAAATTATTAGTGACACGACAAGAAGAAGAAGGCCACACGCAAGAAAAGCCATAAAAACTACAAAACACGCCTAAAACTTCTACAATTTAATGTTCTAAAAAAATTAAAAAATTTGAGGAAACAGATACCATTATTATCTGTTCCTTCAAAATTTTTAATTATCAATTATTATTTTTGAGATTTAAGTCCAAATAATAACCCTCCTTTTTACTTCGCCGTAGTCGGGTACGAGTAAAAAGTAAAGAGCCGTTTTGCGCAGAAGCCTGGCTGGCAGCGTCTGGCACGTGCGCCGGCCAGCTGCCCCGGCAGATGTCTCTGCCGCGGGGTACAATGGACATCCTCGTTTTTTATCGATTCATTTGCGTCTACCGAATCTTGGGAGAACAAGGCAAGGAGTATTTTTTATCAAATGGACGGTTGGTTGGTACTGTTATGGTATTTTGAGTTTGATGGGTGTCAAAGGGTGTATGATTATGCTACCCTTATAGCCATCCGTCAAACAACTGCTCGCTTGCATAAATTCAACATCATGAAAAATTAAAATCACTGAACTTATGAAAATTCAATGAAAAATCGCAAGCTGCAATTTAAAAAATAATTGTGATCCTAGCAATTAAGTTTTCCCACCAAAAAGTTTGCTTTACTGGTACATATGCAAACTTATTGGTAGGAAAACTTGTTAGGATCAAAATTACTTTTTTTGCTAAGCTTCGTGCAATGAAGACCTTGGGAAACTCCTTACTGCGCAGTTTTTTACCTCTTTGGTGCAATGCGATCGAATCACGGCGTTCGACTTTTGAACTTCTACACCAAATGTTCGATAGGTTTGATATGCGAGGTGCGAGGATATTATTATGTTTTTATTCAGCTGTTTGCGTAAACAAGTAAGCTATCCAGCTGTTTGCGTGTATTGCATACGGTGTCTCTGCACCGGTTGCAGATGTAAGCCCGGCCGGCACGGCGACCCGAAAGAAAAAAAAATTACGGGCTTTAAATAGGAGGTTCTTAATTCGCTTGTATATTTGCTAAAATCTTTTAAAGATTGTAGATTTTTGCAATATTTTGCAATAGATAAGGTCAATAAACTTTGTTATTCATAATATTAGTAGGTTCATTGCTCGCATAGGCAGGCAGGTGCCTAAGACTTTGTAAGGTCAAAGTAGTTTGAAAACAGGATGCCTTACTAATTGTTTTGGTATTTTGAAAATGTCATGGCAGGTTTATAACTAATAAATAAATGCAAAATAACCTTTTTTCAATATTTGCTCCATCTGCTCGTTCGATTCAAAGTACATAGTGGACTTCTTCAGACTGATGATGAGGATTAAAAATCTGTCTTGCTGGTAAATTTAAAATTTACCAGATTAAGACCAATTTAAGATTTTTAATGTATGAAAATTTAAAATTTTCATACATCTTTATTTTCTACAAAATCTCATTATTAGCCTTATGAAAAGATTTTTTGAGAGGCGTTTTTCTAGACGAATCTAGAAAAACGCCTCTCCAAAAATCTTCTCGTTCGAAAACGATTTCGAGTCTTTTCCATCCACCGTTTTCCCGCGACGCCGACGTAGATTGAGTATCACAAAACTTAAGTTTCTACAGGTACAGTCCGGCAAGTATAACTTGGCGCGGCTGTGCGCCACTGTGTTCAATGTCAGTGTTGCCACTGCACAGAAGATGACGCGAAATATGGGAAAAAAATGAAATTTAGTTCAATGATTCACGGATTTACTTGAGGAGTATTATGATAACAGACCGAGAGCCCAAGGACGTCAAATCTTCGTCATTTTATTATTAGTAGTATTTATTTAATTTTCTTGCCTGTCTTTGTATTAATAGAAATATTAAAACATAGATGAATACTGATATGTATTTAACTAGGTACGTTAGAATTAGTGGTGAGACTGTTGGGGCTCGACCAAAATAAAACAGTTTTAGTTAGTAGGTACCTACATTATTTATTACTAGAATATTGTGATCTACTAGTAGATCTTCCAAGTCCGAGTCTTTTTCTTTTTTTTCCTGGGGTAACAATTTTTGACGAGGTAGCTTCCGTTTGTTTGCCTTCTGCAACAATTCTTTGAACAGAACGTTCAGAAACACCTGAAACAAAATATGTGTAAATTTAGGTAACCATGAAATTAGATTAGGTAGGTAAATTTATAAAGTTTGCATAGCATTATAATTATATGTCATCATTACCTATATACAACCACATTTTATTTAACCACATATTAGACATAAACATTTCGTTATACCCACGGGTAATATTTACGTGTAATGTTGACAACACTCACCAGTCATTGCCGCCACTCTTGCATTTACGAATTTTAATGGTATAATCGGTTCGTTCTTTTCACATTCCTGTGTACAAAACGAATTTACTTTTATAACTGCTTCTCTTGTACCACTTTTTATCACTTTAGGCATGATGATAGCACAGTAGATAACAAAATATTCGCAACGATGTTTAAAATGAACTCGGAAGTGTCAAAGTGAATTTTCAAGATGGCCGTTTTAGTTCCTCAAATCGCCACCGCCAACTTATACTTGTGGCACTGTATAGGTTTCACCAACATGACAGAATGAACTTCAAAATCACCATGCTGCTTTCGTGGGAATCATCACATAATAGCCTTTGAGAAATCAGCGTTTCATTGTTTTGTTCAAGAGATACTCACAAAAACTTGAAACGAGTAGGTAGTTTATGCTAGAGTGTTACTTAACTGTCTCGTTCGGGGAAAAAGCTATACTATAGTTTGTTTCTAAGCAATTATCTGTTTCCTATTGGAGGAATAAAGTGGTTTCTGGACTTCTCTCAAGCCAAAGTCTAAATCAAAACTTGTTAATTCAGTTGGATCGAAGGATCACTTTGAACTTTCTACATTATACAACCTAATAGGTCTCAAATAAATAAATCTTTCTATGCCATTGCAACGTGATTCTTCTTTATTCTTTATTGTACACATAGAAAAAGCTTATCCCTAAAATGAGTTATCTTACAGTAAACCTTGAGCATAGATAGATGTGATATGATTTGATTCTTCTTCTTCTTTCTGCCCTTATACCACACATGTGGGGTCGGCACAACTGTTCTCCTCTTCCATTCTCTTCTATCATTCATCATCTCTGTATTCACTTCATTCTTATCCATGATATCTTATCATTCTATGCCAGAAATAATTTCATTCTTTTTATTTGGTAGTATATATTATGTAGCTATGTGACAGTTTCGATTAATAATATTCTCATAATTAAATTATTCGTAGTTAAACTTCTAGAATGTTTTACTTTGCCAGAACCCAATGCTTTCCGTCACAGTATTCTCATCAATCGAGCGGAGGTTCTATTCAGTTTTTGTGATCGGTGCCGGATGTGACGCCATCCGCCAGACGTCTGGCAATGAGATTTTTAATATTATGTATGATGACAACAAATAATCATAGTAACAGCTATCTAGCTATATAATAGCCTAAGCTAAACCTACAAACCAATCAATAAGCAAAGCTTGTAAAAATGGGAACTACAAATCAACTGAAAACACAAACACACCTAAAAAAACTTGCTGAGAAAATGTACTGTAAACACATTCACATTACTAGTACAGTATTCTCTTATCTGGGCATTATACAGGGTGTTACCAGACTACTACAAATAACGGTTATTAAATTTTTTCTACCGAACCAACACTTTGAACGAGAAAAGAAAACTGAATTCAATTCATTTATTAAAACTTTAAAGACTTTATTAAATTAATTTAATAAAACATAAAAACTTTAAGATCACTTAGTTACGTCAATGGATAACTGCTGATTTATACATTTCAGCCAAGTAGGTATTAAACCTTTGACTAAAACATCTGTTTTTTTTCGCGTACACATTGCAGTGTTGGTTCCTAAAGTTTTCAGTAGTAGCCTGGTAATATAGGTACCTAAATGCTATACATACAAAGATATTGAGGGGCAGACCACCGTCGATGACCTTATCACTAATATTAATTAGTTGAGTGTGCGAGCGAAAAGGCGTTTCACGGATTTCACCGTTTTATTCATCATTATTGATTTATTTTTATATTATCCGTATAACAACCTTTTTAAAAGACGGATATAGACCAAAATGTAAGACCCGTATCGCAAATTTGTTATCGCATTGCATTTTGCCGAAGAAAAACGTGAAATTGTTGCTTCCACATTGTTATCGGTCGGCGCCATGACGCTGTTATCGGCGCAAGCGCACCTCATATTGGATATCGCATCCACTGTGTCACTCTTATCGACCACAAAAAAAAACACAAAACATCTGTTACAGTCATGATTTTAGATCCGAAATTATAGTCCTAAACATGAATTGGTTTTGAATTTTCTAACATGTTTATAAATCTCATTTTCATCCAAAGAAGTCTGTCAACCTTCCTCTGTCATCCAAAAAAACGGTAGGAACCAAGCCGTAATTTGTTGCCTGTTCTTCTAGGCTTGGTTGCGTGGAACTGGCATGGCACCTAGACTCATCTAGCTTTAAGAAATTTCAAAGCGATCCTTGTAATACCATTAAATAAAAACATACTTGACTTTGACGTAGGCTATGACTGAGCTTTCGGGTTTCGGTGGCTTTCGACATTTGCATCATGAATTAATTTTGGCTGAATTACATTTCCTATACTGGCATATTACCTAAATATAAAAGAGGCCACATATCCAGCAGATAGACTTCACCCTCACATTCAGGCTGATGGTGATAAAATTTACGGATAAAAAAATGTAGTGAAGAGATTTCAACCAATTTCAGAGTGAAACTTATGCGATTGTAGTATTATCATCTGTGTCCACAACTCCGTGCCAACAAGGACCGATTGAATCTGCACGAGCAAGCTGTATTCAATTTCAAGAGTTCACGATGAGAACGATACCGGGATAAGGATAAGGAGCTGGATGTATGCTGGTCGGACCATTTAGTGCTTTTATTCACGCGACTGTATTGTTATAGCTATACCCAATGTGAAAGAAGAAAGGAAGACGATGGTTATAAACAATTCAAGAAAATTAATCTAGTAGTAATGATAAAAAGCAAGAAGTCTGTGCACCTTCCAGCATTTGCTGCAGGGGATTACAGTTAAATCACGATAAGGTTTAATTATGGAGCTATTGCCAGCTCCACTATCATATCAAACTATAGCCAATAAGCGATGAGTATCACGTCCGACGGTTTACAAATAACACAGGAACCCGTTTGTAAATAAATTACGACGAAACCGAGTAGATGTTTTAAAAAACGACAAACTCGGCCTCGGATGTCCACAACCATTGTTTGTATTTACAAGTAGGTACTCCGACAATTAGTTAGGCAATCACTTTCCGATCGAGCGCATTCAGCAGGTGACAAAGCGTCACCTGAATTTGCTTCGTGTTCATTATCGATAACTGAATTTGCATGTTCAACGTTACTGTTGCGATGTACTGTTACTTCAGTTACGAGAACGAGGCGCTCCATTGTGTGGGCGGTGTGTCATTATTTTATTAATTTTGTCAGATGGATGGTTTCGGCGCGTGAGTCAGGTGTTTGCGCCGACGCGACGGAGCAGGGGTCGCGCTCCCCCGGGACCCGCGTCCAGGCCGGCCGGTGCGGTCGGTGGCGCGAACATTCGCGGCACGTCCTTTGTTGGCCGTTCTTTTGGAGCACCATCCGGTTCCTGGTGGAGTGGAGGGGAGGGGACAGGTGGGCGCAGGTAGCGCGCGCGGCAACGGCAGTCAGTCCACCTCAGCGCGTCGGTCTGCGCGAGCGCCTCGTCCGCTCTCACAAACTATAAAATATGGAAATGGCCAGTCATTCCGCGACAGGTGCGCACTCGCGCCGTTCGTGCACGTGTGCTGTTAGTGAGTGCGCCGGCGCTGCTTCTCTGCCTTCCACCAAGAGCATTCGGTGAGTTTTCCACATTATTCTCGAGAAAATCTCTCACGAACCTCGCAACGGGCCGCTGGTTTTTTGCCGGTTCTTTAGCAGCGTGGGCTTGCTCGCGCGCATCTGCCGTTCCATTCCGATGCAGCTGCTGTCGATTGAATAGGTACGTGTACGACGGTTATACACTTCGATTGTGTCGTAATCTTTTCTTGAGTTCACTCTTTAATCTTGCCCTTTTTCGGGAAGTCGAGGGCTGGTACGGTTAGCGTCATCGTGCGGGTTCACACGGTCGCGGTTTCGCGTGTTGCTGCGACTGAGTAAATATTGGTTCGATAACGTTTGCAAGTGCGTGCGTGTACATAAACCTCCTGTTATCGATTCCACACATGCGTCAACTTCGATGGTTATCTTCAATGGATCTGGGTCATTGTTCTTTTGTATTTCGTTTTTGATATTTCCATAGAGTTTCACGGAATTGTTATTTCTTATCATAAAACCCTTTCAATATGGAACTTTACGTACACAGGTAAACCTCAATTTACCTGTATTGTTTGATATTTTTATAACACGCACTGAAAGAAATTGGTGGTGAATTGATCAAATGTGGTTGTGTCACACAACATGTCACACTATGTTGGTCAGGTCAACTAAATCTCCTGAATAATTCATACCACGTTTTATCATGTCGGTACACACGTCATATTTCGGTCAAATCACTGAATCTAATTCCATTGAATTCTTAACCTGATCAAAATTCCGATTATACCCATTCTGAATCGTAACCAATTGATTAAATGTCGTTCGGGAACAAATTTACAAACTCCCAAAAATCAAATTTAAAGCGATGAAAACGTTAGAAATAAAATATTTCACTATTCATTGTTTTTTCAAGTAACTTAGGTAATTTAGGTACTTACTTACTCTATAATAACATGACTTTAAGAGCTTTTCATATCATAGACCGAATAGAACGAATAAAATACTAACTTTATTAATGCGTGTGGATTTTTTTTGTTAGTGTGTCTCATGTTCTTGTTTGGTCTTAGGTTCATGTCTATATCTAACTAAAAGCCGGATTCACGGATGACTTATCGACCAATCAAATATTATTGATAAACAATCGATTAGTCATCCATGAATTCGGCCCTAAGTTAAATGTAACGTGTACTCGTTATAGTATATTTAAGTATTAGTAAGTAAATAAAAAATATATGTTTTTATTAGATTTCACGTGTAACCATGGGTAGGTCACCTACCTTACCGATGCTATGCGTCAACACCTATTCTAGGTTATTTTTTTCCACTGGCCTCGAGTTTGATTGTAAGAACTTAGTTACCTACAACAATTTCATGACTTCTAGGAACATTGAAATGAAATTCAAATATTTATTGTCTTCACTACAGTTTTTCCATGATACTGTTTACACGACAACCGAATTAGATTACCTATATTAATTTAGATTTTTGTATTATAAGTTTAACTATGACAAGTAAGTAGGTAATAAATTAAGGCCTAACTTTTTAATTCACAGATTTTATCTGTCCGATACGAATTACGTGCTAGGTGCTAGGTCACATGGAAATAATATATAATGTATTAATAGCTTATAAAACAACTGTACCTTCCATTACACTTAAAACTGTTGACCCTGTTACTATGTCTTCATTGAAACTTTGAGCTTGAGAATTTCTAATGTCGAGGTCAATGCCCCTATTTAGCTACTAAAACATACAGAAGGTAGACAATTAATTACTCGGTAACTACATCAGGTATAATAATAAATAGTTTCTTACCCTTTTTACTTTTAAACGTTTTGTTAAATTACCAACTGTCAGCAAAAAACAAATGTCAAATAGTTAAACTCTCATAATGTTATTGCTTAGACAATCTAACCTAAGATTGTAGTGTTATTGTGTTTGATATGAATGTCAAACATTATGGTGCTTGACATGACGGTCAAACATAATGCGTTGGATACGACACGATGTCACTATAGTCTCCAATAGAGCTTTGCAGCCCACTTGTTCGCGTCAATTGCCAGAGTTCTTGGTCCTTAATAAACAAGAAAAAATATACTTATTAAAGACATCATTATCATCATCCAGAGCCTGACATCGTCCACTGCTGGGTATACTGAAGCTGAGCCTCAGTTTGTGCAATCTACCTCGATCCTGTGCCAATCTAACCCATTTTCCGCCCCGCGACTTTGGTTATGCCGTCCATACCTCTTTCTGCACTCAAACCAGATCAAAGGCAATCTGTTTCAAACATAAACTTTTAAACTCCTTGCCAAATGCGTTTATAGCCTCTTTGGAAACCAACCACTGTAAAATGTTCAAAAATACCAGTTTTCTGTTGGTCTAGCCGTGGTCCAGTTTAGTCTGTGGTTCCGTCACGCGCGCAGTCTCCGTCCGGAACGAATTGCCGGAGATAAGCATCGACAACGCGGCCAACACTGGATTAGGGTTGTTACTTAGCTCATCATTAATCTATATCAATCCACTTACTCAAACTTAGTTCGAAAACATGCGTCCTCTTTGATTGAAAGGATTCAAAGGAACCTCTTTTATTCGCACTTAATATCCTTTCAACACGCTTGTTCGAAAGAACTAATGACGCGATAAGAAAAAGAAGCCCACTTCTGGTCCTAGGTCTCTCCCAAGACACGCTACTGAGCCCGGTCTACGACTCGTTTACTCCAGTGCTTGCCAGCTACATTTCGTTGATTGTACCCTCACTTACGGAGGGGGTTCCACACTACTTTTGCTCCAAGGATCGCCGGTTCTACGTCAAACATTAACAGCCCACTGCCATTTTAACTTGCTAATTCTTCGAGCTATGTAAACTACTTTAGTTCTCTGTCGCTTGTTTGGTTGTGTGTACTTTTCACTGGTCACAATTTATGGAAACTAATTGTAATGATTTTAAACCTTTTTTGCATGTAATTTTCTTGGAAATCAGGTTTAAAAGAAACGCTATACGCTAGGCATACAGTATTGAATCAAAGGATCACTTTGAAACGTTTTAAAGCTAGATGAATCCAGGTGTCAGATCCATTTGCAATCGAAAACCATGTACTGCAGCACTTGAACTTGTGTTTGTCAACCCTGAAAATGAAAAGTCGTGTCATCGCGTGCGATTTGATAGTGACGTAGTTGAAATATTATTATCTTGAATTGTTTGTAGGTATACGAGTACCTACCTAATAAGAACATGGACAAACTGAAGGTAATATATCGCCGGCCAACAAAGTATTCAAAAAGCAAACATTAATGTTTTCGGTATGCAATGACGCAAAGTCTGTTATCATTTTTAAATAACTATTTACTCGATTGTTACGTATACATTCAGATTTATCAATAATATTTGATTTTTATTTACTAAAACTAGACTGGGATCGTAAAAACGAACGTGGCAACCCTAAAATCCGTGAAAAAGTAATCGTGGTCCGCGACAAATCAAACAGTGCGATGTGATGACTTGACGATCTCATCACTTTGTTCCCGGCTAGGCAGGGGAGTTGATTGAACTTGAAAAAAAGCACAGGCACTACTGCACTCTGCTACAAAATCATAGGAATAAATCAAAGAGCACTCATAAAGCAAAATAGAAGAGCTATCCACTAAGCAAGAGGCGGGTCCGAAACCAGTCCCGTTCTCGTAACCTTTCGACGAGACTAATGCTCCAAGATCTCTGTCAGTGCCATAACACCTCCGAACAGTTCCGAGTCACGCCATTGATAAATGCCGACAAAAACACCAATTACAACAATTGAATAAAACCTCGTACGGGCTCAGATGTTTTCGACACGCATTAAACAGTCATTAGCTGGATTCGGAGCAATTAATTAATTTAATCTACGGCATATTCGTGTGTTCGGGCATTGTTGGAAATATGACGAATCTAGACTGTTCTGTAGAAGTCGGAGCATGAAATTGTGTGCACGAGGCGTATCGGCAATTTGCGTCAGTTTTTTTTTTATCACAGTCACGACAAGCCGGATTCTTCGTGAAGCGACCAATCGGGGCATAGAGACGGTGTAATTGGGAGAAACTACGCGGCCACCACAAATGCTTGAGATTCGTTTTTGTCCAGTTGATAGAGACCTCTGAAATATCACCCATTTGCCCCTCATTGTGCTAAACAGATGGCTCCTTCTAGCCGAGAGAGGCCTTGTTACAGTTGTTGCTATATAATGACACGGTCTTATTCTGTTGGGTTGCAACACGGAGTGTAACTGTTTCGGCCCTTTTGTCCAGTGATGATTGTTGAGTGATGCTCTATAATTCCTTGGCGGATATTGCATACGCTTTTGCGGCTAATTTTTACTTGAGTATTGTTGAATATAATAAGCATGGCAAGTGCATTTGCCTAATGGATCACACGTCCAAATCTGAGTAGCTATTTCAAAATTAGATCTCGTTTTGACTCAAGTATTTCAGCACTTATTTTGGAAACTTTCTTTACTCTTGGCAATGTTAAATAGCATCTCTACAAGCTATCAGCGATCTCTATCTTTAAATAGATATCATAAACTATGAACCTTCTATTAGCATCCTTTAATTGCTTTTCGGAATTGGCTTTAGCGGTAGTCGTAAATCGTAGCTTACAAGGAGGCTTTCACTAATTTATTGCAAAGCTAGATCTCCGTAGGTACAGGCACTTTGATTTAAATGATTAACAATGAAATCTAATCTGATTGGTCTCCATTCACGAAGATAGCTAGAGCTTTATCTTTTCGAGGAGCGGTGACTGTCAAGACGACCGTTATAAAACAACGAATGAAGAATAGTTGACATTAGAGTGAGATGAGTGAAAATAAAAGCCAGGAGGAAAAGAAAGAGCTATAAAAAAAGAACTCATGCCAAACATAAAATTTTGTCAATCATCTTTTCTTCAACAAACTGCAAACTCAGTCGGTAACTTTCCAAAGGTCTGTAGACCCACCACGCAGCCTGTCTCGCGGTCTGTCTTAATAAAATGGGCTTTTTGAAAAGCGGTGTATGAACAGTGACGGGCTTGATTTATCATTGACGTAAACGAGACATAAGCAAGGGATTTTGTTCGTATTGTTTCTAGCACCTGTGCTGGGGGAAACGTCAGCTCATGAAACAACCATACCTAAATTTCTGTCATGATTATCGACATCGGTGAATGAGATTTGTCCTCTGCTATTTTTATTTTGGAAAAATTATCATTACTAAAAACGATAGGAACCAAGCCGTAGTTTCTTACCTGTTTTTCTAGGCTTGGTCGCCTAGAAACTGGCAACTAGAATCGCCTAGCTGTAAAACATTTCAAATTATATAACTAAATACACTATTTTTAAATTTGAATTGTGTTTCCAGCGTAATTTGATTATTGTTGTGAGAGTTACTTTAAACGACCTTAACTTGACGGACATCGTTTTTGAGAGGGTTAGAGCTTCAGCTATCCGATACAATGACATGATTGAAGTAATAAACTCGAGTGTCCGTCTCTATAGACATACAGACCTCTCTACAGGTATATCGTATATTTATCTTGATTCAACTTGCGGGCTATTCATGAAGAAGTGCTCTCCTGGACAAAGGGGTTCCTCTATACATTACCATGGTAATGTATATATGTATGTATGTAACAAAATCGGTCTTACTGCAGTAAGACCGATTTTGTTGCCTCTCCATCCAACGATTTCTCGCGATTTTTACATACTGATCTTCCTAATCTACCCATTACTAGTTCAAATAGTTAATTCTGCAAGCTATGTCTTTAACTTTCTATACTAATATTATAAAGAGGAAAACTTTGTTTGTTTGATTGTAATTGTGAATAGGTTCAAAAACGACTGGGCTGTTTTTAAAAATTATTTCACCATTTGAAAGCTACATTATCCACGAGTAACATAGGCTAAATTTTATTTTGGAAAAAAATAGTGTTCCGTAAAATATTTGGGTTTTTCAGACACAAGCTGTAATCATTCTTTTAGATCTCCTCAAATTCGTTTAGAAGTTTAGAAGCAAGTATCACAGCCGACATTTTAACGTGCTAAGAATTGTGCAAAAACAAAATCAGAAGGCATGTTTCCTACCGTTTTTAATGTAAATCCTAACCGCAATAGAGCCTCTAGGCGGCTGTGAGCAAGGCAGGATAATTAGGGGAAGCGGTCGCGGGGGTCGATGAACTCCTGCGAAGCCTCCGCCCGTCAATTGTCGCTAGGAAGCTGTTTCGTTTTGTTTGGATTTACAACTCATTTCAAATAACTATCTTTTGATAGTCCTAGCATATAAACATTACAAACTTTAGTAGTTTATGAACATTACATTATCACTTGAAGAAAAAACTGTTCGTCTGCCTGCCCCTACTAAGTTTTTGAGATTTATCTACGAATATAAAAGGTTTATTCCCGGGAATTCATTTGAAAATTCTTAATTTTTATCTATAGAGTTCTTGTTCCTGGTTGTCAGTTATTCTAGAACCTTTTTCCCAACAGTTGCCGATTCTACAAGCTTAGTAGCTCAGGTTTTTTTTTCTTAGACATGCTTTCATAATGCTGATATAGCCGTAAGACAGTAATAGGTAATTAAATCAGAATAAAAAACTATTGAGTCAGACATTTCCAATCATGACTTCATCTTTTCTTTTCTCATGACATACTTTAAAAAAACAATTACGCATCGTCCCAGTCACTCACAAAAGGGTAGTCAGCACTAGTTTGAACGTAGTACGTCAATAGAACGTTTTTACTGTGGCTTAGTTCAACATAGCATAATAATATCAGACTGGGGCTAGGCTTGGCCTTTACTGTCAATTGAATTTGAACCATATTTGTATAAGCGACAGAAATATTATTTAGGTACTAAAATTATTTACCAAAAGAACATACAAAATTAAATTACTAGGGACACTAGAACAAGCCTGTATCTCAGGAGGCGAAAGTACAAGAATTATGATTTCTGTTTAGATGGAAAAAAATGCATTGGATTCGCCAATGCTATAGTGTTAACTTGAGAGTAAGAAAAATTGACATAATCAGCAGATTCAAAGATTTTGAATACTCAAGAGAGTTTGTTACAAACGATAAAAGGTGTCTCTAGCTAGAAAATTATTAGAGGTTTCTTGGCGACTCGCTGTTAATGGCGCCTCGATCGCGTAAAAAACTAGTGCTGACAGAATTGTGTGCTTAAAAATAACGCCGGCCAATACAAAAGTTGATTACCAATCGCCCCCGAACACAATACCTTAATAAAAACGTCCAGATCCAATATAATTGTGTTTGATTATGAGTGTTCGGAACTTATTAAGGTAATTATTAGATAGCATCTATTGTAGCATCAATTAGCATATGTTTTGCGTCATACGATAGGTACGTACGTGGGAATATTTCGGTTATCTTTTGATAGATGTTTGCACTCATTCTTCAATCATCGAATTTTGCAAACTTATGAGCGCAATTTACTTAGCTATCTGACTTGTCATATCATATAGATAAATAGATAGCTAGATCGATTAATACTTTACTGCACACAAAAGAATACATTTAAAAGAAACATTATAAATAAAGTTACAACGGCGGCCTTATCGCTAAGAGCGATTTCTTCCAGACTTAAATAACTGTGTAAAACAAAAAGACTGAGATAGAAAGAATGGAATTAAGTGCACCAAGTTTTTGGAATATTGATTTATCTACATTCCTATTTTAGACTAAAGGTAGATTCACATCAATTGAATTTGAACTTATTTGTATGAGGATAGAGCTGCTTTGAAAATATCCGGCCACAGCCCAGCATCAGTATTAATACGGATAAACATGTGTAAATTCAACTCTGTAATAATAAAAATAGAAATCATATTCAATTGACGGCCCGGCCTAATGTAACGTAAGATTGACCGTTTGCTTAGAGGCCAAAGAACAGAATGTTCCCAAAGGGTTTCGTGTTCTCATAATCACAGAAAATGTCCGCGACCGCGGGCGTTGGCGGATAATGAATATTTAATTGCATAGAAATATGTTGTGAATGGTCTCCGCTAGCATTGTTGTCCAAATTGCGGTGATTACGGAATAGAATTAATGTCTTTAAAAAACGCCAAAAATTTTATAAACTACCGGATGGAAGAATCTTATCTATCTTTGTAACTGTTCTTTTTTTAAATTTAGTACCAAAGTGAAAACAAGATGGCGTTATGTCAACAGTTGACAGGTATAACCCCAACATTATTTGCACGAAGAATTTGACATTAGGAAGTTTTTCAAACCACAAACCTACAGGCAAAAGTTCTACAACTATATCCGCATTCGTATAGTAACAGGCTTAATTTTAAAATGCAACTTGTAGCTACAATAAGGGTATCTTCTACGTTTAAAACAATTTGTGTTGTAAAACTTATAAATTATTTAAAAAAAAAAATGACTGTACCTTCTGTTCACGACGTTCTGACATTTGGGTAACGGTACCCGAATGGATAGCATGACTCTGCAATCCTTGTAATTGAGTTCGTCTAGGTACTCAAACAATTTTCTATAAGCACGAAATTACGAAGTTATTTATTTATTCGAGACTATTTCCGAGTACTATTTACAAGAACTTAATCTTAAAACTCAAGATATTAATAACATGTTTTTATAAATCAAGTTCTCTGTATTTTTTGTCGGATTTCACAGTCTGCCCAAAACATGATAGAAAATATATTGTTTCTTGAATATTTTAATAGATTATAGAAAAGAATAAAGAAACTGTTTTTAGTGCATTTATTGTCAAAACAAAAAAAAAGTGCTCCGGGAATACCGAAAGAAATAAAAACTTGTAAAATCATCCCCCCATGCAGATTGAAGTTTTCACTTTAAAATTTTAAATGGAAACGTCTATAATCAGTAAAATCACTTTTGTAATTTTATATTGTATAGTAGGAGTGGGTTGGAACAGGTAAAATAAGAAACCTGTTCCGCCTGTTCCAGTTCCAGTAAAATAACAGTTCCAAAAACCTGTTCCAAAATAACAGCTGGTTGTGTTGCATGCAACATAGTATTTTCCGAACGCAACACTGTTCTCTGCTTGTAACAGGCTATCTCGTTCTAACAAAGGTAAGATGCGTAAGCTAGAATAGAGAAGAACATGTTCCGTGCGTGGCGTCTCCTTCTAACAAAAGTAATCTCCATAAGCTAGAATAAAGAGACGCATGTTTCGGCAGATTCGGGCTGTTGTGGAATGGAACTGGAACTGGAACAGGCAGGGAACAGGCTCTCATTGGTTTAGACAACAGTTCCAAGCTGTTATTTTGTTATCTGTTCCGATATATATGCCTCACATGTTCCGTGCGTGGCGTCTCTTTCTAACAAAAGTACTCTCCATAAGCTAGAATAAAGAGACGCATGTTTCGGCAGATTCGGGCTGTTGTGGAATGGAACTGGAACAGGCTCTCATTGGTTTAGACAACAGTTCCAAGCTGTTATTTTAAAATACCTGTTATTTTTGCCTGTTCCGATATATATGCCTCACTCCTAGGGTGTTATTAATAATCCTGGCGTAGCGTTGGACTAGTTAATCCGTGTTTTGTCTCTTGCATTGACATGCAATTGTCAACTCGAGCAAACGTGACAAAACACGGATTAACTAGTCCAACGCTACGCCAGGATTATTAATAACACCCCTATTGTATAGTAGTATTGAAAATTGAGGTCAAACAATCATAAATTTAATTTTACTCAGTTGTATCACAATTATCACATTGAAACGTCTTAAAGCTAGGTGCATCTGAGTTACCAGGTAAGAAGTTAGACCAGGTGGAAGGATCGAATCCCATTGATAAACACATGGGATAAAATGAAAAAAACTAAATTTTAAACAGTTAAGCATGCTAGAAAGTACATAATATTGACGTGCACGAAAGAAGCCTCTCTGAGTCGCACTTAAATCCTTCCACCACACTGGTTTCTAAGAACCAGTGACACGATAAGAAGAACGAGCAAACTAGAGGCAATGTCTGTCCTACAAGAACATTGCGTACTAGAACAAGCCGTGTTTCTTCCTCGTACAGCCTATAAAATGCCTCTGAACATACTAGCAGACATAAAAGGCAATGCTGATCTTGTACTTTGTACTGTACTTGCATTGCCCTTTTATGTCTATTTCCAATGCTAACACATTAACACATGCTGTATTTTTTGACGTGAAAAGTCTTATAATTCGATGGAGCCGGCTGGATGCACGAATAAACACCATGCGGCGTTAGCTCGCTCTGAAACGTTCCATTTAAGGCTTGAAGTGCAATAATTCATTTACATGTGAAAAATGAATGTAGTGTCAATTGTTTATAGCAACGATAATTGCGGCTTATGACGTTGTCACGTTCAACTATCGTCAGTAAACCGACTCTACAGGCAGCCGATTTTTTTTGTGAGTATTTATATGAAAGTATTAGAAGAGATATCAGAAACGAACCTCAATAGCAATGACTCCCGTAAAGATTTTCTGTAGTTTAGTCACTTCAGTCTCTTACTATACCTATCATAATTTATTTATGTTTATAAAGAAAGTCGTGTTAGTTATACTTTTTATAACATAAGCACGCCTGAACCTTGGGGAGGTAGCTTGGAACCAGGAGACGGACATAATGTTACTTTTTATACCGAAAAAGTAACGGAAACGGGGCGAGCAAAGCTAAAGGTGGCCGCTAGTATGATGATATTTTTGAGTAGTTGTTCTTGGATTTATAATGCGTTTCTACTAATTGCATCCGTGATACTTGGTCAAGTAAGGTAATTACTAACATACAGTAATAGGCAATAAATATTGCACATCGGCTTTTCGGCTTCATAGAGCGTAGTTTACTTTAGAAAGAGAGAACGCTCTACGAAGCCGAAGAGCCTATGTGATGATATCTTAATTTTTACTACATTATAGACATAATATTCTTGACACAACTTATTTTATATCATAGCCCATGAATTTTACCAAGCTAAGATACTATTCGTTCAATAGTATTACATTGTAAATTTTATGTGACTTTATTGCAAAGATGCGACTTTATGGCAACCTTAGACCACTATCCGGCTTATGCTCAAGAGTATACTCGTATACACCCAGCTGTAAACTACGTAAGCTATTATTATTCTTTATTATTAGTAGATGTAAAACCGGCATATCGTAGAACCTTGAAAAGTTCGAGAATTGTCAAGTGCACGAAAGGAGCCTCTTTCAGGCGCACTTAAAATCTTTTCACCACACTTGGTTCAAAAGAATCAGTGACACGATAAGAAGAGGAAGTAGGTTAAATTTCTTCAACCTTTTAAGTGGGTTTCAAGTACCAAGTATTCCCAAGGATGGAAATGAATTTTTCCCAAGAATGGAAAAGCCGAAAGAACAAATTTTACTGATTAAAATCGGTTAGTCCAGAAACATAAAGAAGCAGGTACTAAAACACTATAATTTTCATAGAATTACCTCGGTTCAGCGACTGTGGAGTGGAACCTGTTTGAGTCAACTGAAGTGTTGTATAACATCGTGAGAGCGACCGCTTCCGTCCGCCGTGGATTTATGGGAACCGGGAGAGTCATCCACTTTCAAAACCAGAGCAATATAAAGTAAGAATAATATTCAACACAAACTATCCTGATTAATTTCTAAGGTTCTTCCAGGACTCCTAAGTACTGATGAACAACCTCAAAGGAGTTCCTTCCATCGTTTGTAATACCCTTGATTTTCAAAGAGCTAAATAAAATTACTTAACAATTCATTTTTCGCTTTTTAAAGTTTCACAAATTTTTCGGGAGTAGGGTGTTTTACACATTGCCTTCCCAACTTGCTCGTAGAACCAACAAAAAGGTTCTCAAATGACCACGAACTGGATGTTGTAAAGATCGCAGTTCTTCGACGACGATTTCCAACTTTAAATTTTACCTGAAATGCAGCTTGAAGTTTATAAAATTGAGTACACATCCAGTTAGGCCCGTTAAAGCGGTTGCACACTAAGCGTCGTGATAACCGTTTCGCGCAGTTAATTTTACCGATGTGTACGGCAATTTTATAATACAGAGTACTGCAATTTCAGAGCCGACACTCCCCGACCGACTAGCGACTACACCAGAAATACCACAAAAAAATAACCACGGTAAATTACTAAAATGATATTGCTATATCTGGAGTTTTAGTACCCTTCACTTGTTTCTGAAGTTATTAATTCAGTAACTTGAGACAAGTTCGAAAAATTTTAATCAGATTTTTTCTTATATTGTTGTAAAAACTCACAAAACATTAAATAGAAACACGCTGGTGTGGGCTTGTCATGAAGAGGGATGAAAGTCATGTGACTAGGAGAGAGATGAGTATGAATGTAGATGGATATGTGTTCACTTGTTTCTGAAGTTATTAATTCAGTGACTTGAGACACAAGTTCGAAAAATTTTAATCAGATTTTTTTTTATATTGTTGTTAAAACTCACAAAACATTAAAGAGAAACACGCTGGTGTGGGCTTGTCATGAAGAGGGATGAAAGTCATGTGACTAGAAGAGAGATGAGTATGAATGTAGATGGATATGTGGGTAGAGGTAGGCAAAAGAAAAGATGGATGAACAGTGTGAAAGATGACATGGATAAGAAAGAAGTGAATACAGAGATGCCGGCTGATAGAGGAGAATGGAAGAGGAGAACATGTAGTGCCGACCCCACATAAAGTCGTATAAGGGCAGGAAGAAGAAGATTGTTGTAAAAAAACTCACAAAAAGTATATTTTTTTAATTGTTATGGTAATTCAACTGGCAATAAATAATAATCATTTGTCCTAGGTAGTTTCCTTTTGGTCATTAGTCTTGTCATTTGTTGTAATTAATCCATTATGTTATTAGGTTTCTACATAAATTAGCTACTGGGAGTTTTATGTTAAAATAATAGGTAAGTAATTTAGTTTCTACTTTTACCAACTGAGTTTTATGTTGGCAATTTTATAACTTAGGTACCTACTTAGTCTGTTGCAAGAAACTGGAGTAAATAAAATAAATTAGTTCTACGACAGAGCAGTTCTATCAGTTAGAATAGAATAGAAAATAATTATTTTAGAAAATAAATACATAATAGTCTTCTTCTTCTTCCTGCCCTTATCCCACTTTATGTGGGGCCGGCACAACATGTCTTCCTCCTCCATTCCTCTCTGTCTTCCGTCATCACTGCATTCACTCCTCGCTTATCCATGTCATCTTTCACGCAGTTCATCCATGTTTTCCTTGGTTTACCTCTGCTCACATATCCATCCACATTCATACTCATTACTCTCCTAGCATGGCTTTCATTCCTCCTCATGACATGCCCGTACCACATCAGCCTATTGCTCCTCAACAAAATAATGGTAACGTTAGAAAATAAAATAGGAAGAGCAATTTCTCCACTGCAAATTCTCAAGGATTCCTCAAAAAACAAAGAAGTTCCAATTATCATGCCTACCGTGCCCAAGACAGGCGAATTAATACAATTCTTCCCATGGAGTCGTGAGAAAAGATTCTATCCACTCCACATCAGTTTAGTGCAAAAACCGCAGTGCGTTCGGAAGCGGGGAAAGGTCACACGAGAAATTGTACGTTTTAAATTAAAATCACTTGCTTCCCGAGAACTGCGAAGATAATACGTCGTATGTTGTTTTTGTTCGCTTTGTTTGTGTGAAGATTCTAGATTTTTTCAAATGGTGTTAGGAATTAAATTGCCGTTGTTTTATTTTTAAAGTTTAAAGTTGACTGTAATTTCATAACGAAATTGTAGAGATAAATCTAGTTTTAAATGTCCAATTAAAATAAATTACGGTAACTTGTGTTCAACAATAACCAATTGTAAATTGTAATAATTTAATTTAATGTATTCTGCTACATTACATAAAATGGCCTACAAAACAATAAATAACAAGGTATCAACATCCACTTAGAGAGACATAGTGCTGTTTTTATCGATAAATAATATTTCCATCGCTGTTCACAGAACAATCGCAGGCGCAGCCGCTATCCACGGCTCGTTCCCAACCACTCCCAAATAAAAACACAAAATAGGACAAAAAATAAAATTAGAAACTTGTTACTTATAAAATAATAAACAGCGCTTAGACTGTTGCCATCTCTTACCATTGGGTAATGAGGAACAGTGACAGGCTAACTTTATGCAATGATTAAATTTGAATTGCGTTTATAGGTATGGCTTAGAGAACAAAATAGGGCACCGCGTGGCGTGGTTAGCATTTACACCTTTAAGAGACGGAGATAATATTCAAACAAAACAGTAAACAATATTAAAAAAAATAATACATACAATGTTTGACACACATTATTTTCTTTTATTGATCGGTTAAAAGTTAAATAGGCTCTAGATGTAGAGTTGTACAATACTTCTGAAGATTTTTAATGATTACGAAAAACTTACAAAGTTTATATTCTATGTTTTTTTCTAGGCTCTTATTTGTAAAGGTGATATGATATGACAACAGACCAATAACTTCAAGGACCGCTTGGGAATGAGCCCGACCGCAATATAGCTAAATCCTAATGAAGTTCTGATTTGTTAAGCAAAACGCATTGTTCGCTTTCGTAAGTTATTTATTTGAATAGTGCAATTTGCTGTGCAAATGTTGGTGACTTTAAATGTTATCTTAAAAGGTTAGGTACGTTCCTACTTACCGAGGCAATCAAATTTATCCATGATAATATCTTCTGCTATGTCCGTGAATGTATCCAGACCAGAAATAAAAAACTTTCGGGGGCTCTAACAAAATAGGAAAAAAAGAAATAAAAGGGAATCATCGACGCAACAAATAATAGAGATGATGAAATAGAGACATAAATATTCGTAGAAAAGTTGTACGCCAACATCGCAAGTTCGTGGGTTGTAGACAAGGAGGTTGGAAACCTGCGTAGGAAGGATTTTCCTATGGTTCAAGTCTACGGGCATTCTTCTTTATTCAAACTCCTTGCAGCAAAATATTTGACCAGCCAGTTTTTTTGGCGTAACCGGCCAGTATCAATATTTATTTTAAAATGAAACCTTTTTGGTTAGTCTAAAGGTGAAAGCACACTTGATTCAATGACTCTCAGTAAACGCGTACCTACCAGACATTCCACTGAAGATACACACATATGAAGATGATGTAGATATTCTTATACCTAGACAAAACAATAGCATAGTATCTACTCGTTCAGGAACACGTTATTTATGTACCTGAGTACATATTATTGGTGTAAGTGCAACAATAGGCACCAGAGAGTGCTCCCGGCGGTTTTAGATAATGGTCCGATAAATTTCAATTCAGTATAATGACGTCTAAGTATTGGTTAAATCTCTATCATCTGTAGGTACCTACTTACCTGACACGTGTAGAATGTTCAATTGAAAACTTATAGATGTTAGGCGGAAGGTTAGATACTGGTTTTCTTCAAATTGTGGTGAAAGGATTTTAAGTGCGCCTCAAAGAGGCTCCCTAAGGAAGATACTGATGTGTTGGTACCTACTTGAAAAACATTAGTTGACTGACTTTATTTTTTTAAGATCTTCAAGATCTTATCATTGTTGAAAACTGTTAACTATTTTTAAATTTCAACTGTAGGTACCCAAGCAGGTATGGTAAATATTTTCTTGTGAATCATACAATTCTGAGAAAATGTGCACATGCACGAGTCGAAACATGTTTATAGTGCTGCCTTGTTAATTTTGATAGGCCTAAATGCCACGTTTTCTGGGTTAATAACGAGGCCAAATTATGTTGCACAAATTCAACCATATCACCTCAGAGAATCTAAAAAAAATGTACTTGTGTAGATTTTTTTTTACATTTGCAAAATAAGGTTAATAAAGGAAAAATGATGTTTCTTTTTTCACGCAGTTTAGTTATTATTTATAGTTTGTGCGCGACCTGGAGTACCATAAAGCCTTTAAATAAGCATTGAGCACCTCGCGTACAAATTTACCGGTGGAAGCTGCATATTTAAAACATGATCATCGAACTCAAATATTTACACAAGGACGCGTGGCGTTCAACAAATAATTCTGTCAGAACCTGTCTGTATTTACTGTGCTTTACGTCATTTGAAATTATTTTTCTTTGTTACAGTTAACGGAGTGTCATCGCATGAAATAGTCTGAAGCTGCAGATGATGAGACGTAGCTAATTTTGGTATGTATTACTTTTATTTTTCTTATAATGTTGTTTGGTGTAGTGTGTGCGGGCTTTTACGTAATGTACAAAATTAATTTAAAAATGGAATAAAGTAGTGTTGCGTCTTTGTCATGTCATCAGTCAAATTTGCCTAATAGACGTCATAAGCCCGTGTTCGAATTTTGAAATCCACTCCAAACGAAAACAATAAAAGGAGGACATGCGTTTGTTTATGTTAAACCTAAACCTACGATCAGCATAACTTTTATTTTATCTGAAAAATACGGATCAAAGTTCACCGTGGGAAAAGATGCAAGAGAGAGCAAAAATACTCACCTACTAACAAGTTATCAAAGTAACCTACCATAGTTCCAGGTGTGAGAAACTTTGGCTCATTTGAAATTCAATTTGTCGAAACATGAACAATCAAAAATGCTCAGTTTTAGATGCTTCAACAAGAATGATAATCAAGGAACATGGTAATTGCCGTGACGTGTCCGATCCGACCATACCTAGCCGTCACGCAACGCTGCCAGCCCCTACCACGGGACTTTCAACTCGCATTTCGAATACAGCCATTTCATTTGTGTCACTTACATCGTTCGCGTCGCACGCGTGTGCCGATAACCACGCCTGGCAGTGCCGCAATGGATTGTAAACTAAACTACAGTGTTGCTGAAAAGTTTATTGTGAAAATGTGCAGGGTAGCAGCACAGCCGAAGTCCAAGGTCTTGTGTGTCATTCCGTTTCAGTCCATGTAAGTTTTTGGTAAAATTTGATTTGTATAGTCTCAAAAATAGATTTGTTCTGGTTGTTGGTGCTTCAATTAAAATATCAAAGTGGACTTTTTTTATAATTTCTGATTGTAAATACCTTAAGTATCTTAAGTGAATAGAGATACAAAATTATAGTCAAATCGCGTATAGTAGTATAGTGCGCATACCACTCATCGAAACAGTCAATTAGATACATACATACATTAAGTCTATTTTAAAAAGTTCAGAACGAAAAAATGAGAAGATAAAGAAAAAAAAATCAATTACGATATGATTTTTCGGTTAAATTATATAAAATGAAAAGTCACAATACCTTTTTAAAACCTGATACAAAAACTTTATTGTGAACTTTCCATAACCAATGTTATTTTCCTGCTTCTTGTTGATATTTGTCCTATAGTGTCACTTTGACCATGATTTTATCTCTTTAGAGCGTTGTCACTTCGATGCTAATTTAAACATCGTAAGCACGTCTTAAATTATTTCCAATGGCGTTTACGGCCATATATAATACACCTATAGCAGCATGCTTTGCTTAACTCATTATCTTGCTCATCTTTCTGCAAATTGTGATTTTATTTGACTTTGTGAATGGATACTTTGAAGGTGGTATAATCAAATCAATATTCATAAGGAACACTGATTCGCGTATCTCGAAATATTTGGAAATAGTACCTACCTTAAAATGTGCACTCGTTTTGAGACGCGGTCAATAAAAGAACTATTTATATATACTACATTAAAGGAAATCACAAAGGTTTTTATAATAATCTAAAAGTTCAGAGCCGAGCGGGATTAGAACCCGCGACCTTTCCTTTTGGTACGTGGCTGCGCTGACCTGCGCCATCGGATCTTAATCACACTCGACGGATGACTCTAATACGGCACTAAGGTCCCGGGTTCAAATCCTGCTCAGCTCTAACTTTTGGGTCATTATAATTTTTTTTGCAATAAGAAAATATTTTTTAAAATAGAGTGAAAAAATGTGTTTGGAGTTCGCAACCCGTATTCAAATTATAACGTCACACAATAGTGTGAGACTGAGCATTGCAAGTTATAACGAGGTAGTAACAATAAAACTACACCAATAGGCACTGCACTTCTTATCAAGGTGTAAAGTCCTTCAGTTCTTATGACTTGTGTTGTGGGGTATTGCAGTAAAACAAGAGAGACATTGCAAATTTACATGTTTGCTGCTAAGTTATGGATAGGTAGAGCGACTGAGATATAAAACTACGCAGATTTATTATTGTTCTTATATTTTTTATCTGTATAAGTATTTTTTATCTGTATTATTATGTATAAGTATGCAAGCGGCATACTTATACATAATAATATGTAATGCTTTTTTCAGCTTTTACCGTTTGCGTCTCAGTCTGAAACATGAAAATATTAACTATTTGAGAAAATAATTAATCCTAAACTTACAATGTTGTGCACATCACGGCATTGGCTGCGTATTAGAGATCTACTAGTAAATTTTTATCTTAAATTAGTGCATTTTTAAGATGTTAACTTTATGAAAACGAACCTTAAAAATCCTATAACAAAGTGTGCAGTTATATAGATGGTTTTACAGCCAAGAGCCTACTTCGTTGATGGCTTATTAAAATTTTATTGAAGTGTGAAACATTTGGAAATTACCTTGAATACCCACAAGTTATTTTAAAAGGGTTATTAAAGTAAAATTAATATAAACCTTTATATGTATTTGAACGGTGAGATTTTAATACCGTTCGTTTTCTTATAGACTTAATAATGATAAAAACTAATAATTTCCCTCCATTCATGCTTCTGAGTGCCTGTTTCACCTTTTTCTTCTTGTCGTTTTACTAAGTTCTGTTCCTTACATTATAACACTTCAAAATTCTCAAAATGTATAATTCTATGTGCGGTGAAAGGATTTCGATTGCGCCTCAGAGAGGCTCCTTTCGTGCACTAGAAATTAAAGTTTTAACTTTAGTGTTATTTTTTCTCACATACATAATGTAGTCCGTCTATAATGCTGTAAATACCAATCGATTAACCCTTTTCTACTCATTAATCTCTATCACATGAATTATGTAAGCTAAAAAACTTGCTTAATGGTGACAGTGATAAGAAAAAACGTATAGCAGTCAGTTTTATGTCAAGTTTTTATCATTAAATCGTTTTTCCTTGAGAATGCTTTGCACTGGAGAGTTAGCACCAGTTCGGACAATATTAAATTACTGGCTATTCTATCCCAAGCCAGAAAATTCTTAAAAGTTCTAGAAAAGTTCTTAAATTTGGAATTAAACTACACGGCTCCTGCAGCCTTTATCACAGAGGGTTTCGCACTGGACTTGAGGGCGGCAGCCTTAGCAGATTCGGGCTTAGCAGACGGAGCAGACGTTGGTTTCTTCTCCGCGGGCTTGGCAGCCTTCAATTTATTAAAATCATTTTGGTGTCCACCTAATGCACAATGGGTGATCTCATGACTGGCTCGGCCAAAGCCGTGGATGTGCTTACTGGTCGAAGTGGTTTTAACATACATACATAGACATAGACATTTATTTATTTACTACATAAGCACACAAAAACCAGTAAAATACAAGGACACTAACAGAAGAAAGATACAAACAATACATCGATACTGGAGAAGTGCGTCGTGTTTCTGTGTGCTACAGCAGCAAAAAGGAAGTAATATCGACACGAAAGAAGAAAAATGTGCTATTACAACAAACGTTAACTGTATAGACACTATGTGCTTAATTTATTTAGTTGTTGTAATCCATCAACTTGTTTTTGACGTGAAAGCTGAAAGCACGCTGAAAGTAATTTAATGCTTGATTTGTTACTCCTACAAACGAATACTTTAGACCATAAAATCAGACTTATATTGACTCATAAGTATAGTCGGCTTTGCGGAATACTGTTTTATATTGCATACAATAATACTTAGCTTATTAAATTTATCTTAATATGTGCAATAACTTCGGTCTATGGCCATTTGGCTGGCCTCTAGCTCAGTTGGTAGTAGCTCTGCCTTCTGCGCCGTAGGTCGTGGGTTCGATCCCCACCGAGAACAAATATTTGTGTGGTGAACATAAATGTTTGTTCTCTGTCTGGGTGTTATATTGTATTCTAAGTATGTATTTACAAAAAAAAAAAAAAAAAAATGTATTCAAGTATTATATCAGCTATCTGGTTTCCATATTACAAGCTCTGCTTAGTTTGGGGCTGGGTAGTGTTGTGTGAATTGTCCAGAATATTTATTATTATTATTATTATTATTATTTATAGCTTTGCAAATATTGGGTTCTTGAGGGTGTGAGTGAAATTTCCACTTCTGTTGATTTACCGGGTTGAAGTGAAGATCGCAAGCATTTAGTACCAACAATTAATGAAAAAATAAACTGACCACTGACTGAATAAACAGTATCTTACTGAAAGTCATAAGAGGACATCTAGAGGCAGAGACTAGTTTAAAAATGACATTTGACTCGATAATAATATTTTTATAGAAATAAAAATATAATTTATTTTGCGTCAGCCTAAAATTAATAGTTACAGTAAAAGTAAATCACTCGGCATTTGCCACAAGGGCACGTTAGCCCTTGCAGCGCTGGTTTTTTTGACATTTGTGACGAATTATCAAACTACTATTATAAAATTTACATACTATGTGTCTCTTATTTTAATCTACAATTATGACCACACTATAGATCCGGCATATAACACTAGTGCTCTCAAAACGGTAAAGGAAAACATGAGAAAACCCGCAGCTTAGTCGACTTTGCACGTATTGACCATGTCTTTTCTATGGATTAAGCCGACTAAGCTAAATGCATAAATGCTGGGCTAGACTATTCCATCTAAAACCCTATCCCAGGCACTATAACGTCTCGTATGGACGTGAGGCCTCTGACGTATGACGCTATATAAATCACCTACAATAGACGCTAAGGCCTGTTTACTTTTATAGATCCGGTGTGCAACAGGTCAGGAACTGGTGCCTACGATACGACCAAGTGCAGAAGGCACTGTGAGGTCGTCGCGACATGTGTTAGCACAGGTGTGAGCGCACATGCTTGCCAACTGCCGACGTTTACGCTCTTTAGGGAATTTACGCTTTTTTATATTATGCAGGAATGGCAAGTTGTGCGAAGCAAAAGGAAAATGGAATGCTAATTCAAATAATGTTCTTTTTAAATAGCAAAAGCAGATTTTTATCTCTTAGATTCTAGGTTGTATTTAAACATTTTGTAAAAGTCAAAAGAAAATTATGATGGATCAAATTTCACAAAATTATGCGAAACTCTAAATAAAAAATACAATATCTATGGCACCAATCTGAAAATATTTCTTTTCAAATAATAAAAAAGACTTTTTTAAAACTGCTGAAAATAACGAAGCAAAAAGAAATCTGTCGAATTGAGTACCTTTTTTATATGAAGTAGATTAAATACTTGGGTAAATCTTAGTTGGGGTACTTTACTTACATGGTTTGGGGCAAGATCATTCTTTGTAAATAGAGTCGTCCTATCATGACATGACGTAACAACTGATCTCCATCGCACACGTTGAACGCAATAGTGTGCTCCATTTTTATAGCACTAAAACAAACGCAAACCGAAACCCGTCGGCTACTACAGCAAACACATCATGTCTTCGGCGTCCGCTGCTAATTGCTAATCACCGCGCAGGTGGTCGCGAGGGTTGGTAGTCGCATCACGTCGTCGCCAGGTGTCGGTGATGCATCACTTTTGCGAATGGTTTTGAATAACTGTTTCGGAGAAACTTGCAGCTTGTGTATTCGTTTTTATGGTGCTATAGGATCCACAGTATCAAGCCAAAGGTCGTCTATATTTGACTTTAAATTGTTTGAGTCAGAGTCCAGCATAAATGTAACTTTCCTGTATCGTAATACCAAACCGGCCGGATAGGTGGCTATGTCTGGAATACACGAAGCTAGTTTATCAAGCCAGGATAGCAAGATAGTGATAGTAAGCTAGTAAGCCAGCACTTCTAGCTGCGTGTAAACAGACCTGCTATATGAAAAATGAAGCTAGTTATTTTATAGGGCGTGATTGAGCAAACACTTAAACATCCGTCGCAATTTACGCATAAAAAAATGTATGTGCACTATGTCAGTAGACGTGACGTAGAACCTAAAGAAAATTGAGAAACATTTGTGTCAAGTGCAAGAAAAGAGCCTCTTTGAAACCCTTTCACAACACTAGTTCGAAAGAACCACGACACGATAAGAAGAAGTAAGATGAAGTAAGAAGCATTTATTATATCTTGTCCTGTGGTGCAATGTCTAAAAGGGAATATCCAATATTTTTTACCCCCTTTTATATTGTCAAGAAATCTTGAATTCGTATTTGACATATATAGATATTTGAGGAGATATCTACCGTGCCTAAGGATTAAAGACGTGTGTAGTATGTAGGTATGTATGTATTGTAGATCAATTTTAATTTTTTACTTATCTAAAAGTGGTATTTATACACCCGCTATTTTGGTTTGTATATTGTTACTGTATATATTATAATACTTGGCTACAATATACAATATGCCCAATGTACCAAGATTCGATCTTGATGTATGAGGAAGTGAAGTGGGACTACACAAAGCAAACGTGCAATTTATACCTCGCTTGAACACTTCCTATACTGAATCATGAACCAGCTTTTAAGTATCACCATATTTTTATATCAAAAGTATTACTCCAATTTAAAACGTTGGCGATACAACCATTACTGTCATGTTATCGCAGATCGTTGTGTTATCGCCTTGATGTGACCAGGCCTTTATAGAATAGGATGGTGAAACTAGGTCTATAATTCACGTGACCGCAGTCCTAGAAGAACGAACTTATAACTAGGTCTGTAGACGAGCGCGTTGAAATCTTTTGTACGGGTTTACCTACTTCCTATCGTGTTACTGTTCTTTCAAACCAGTGTGTTGAAAGGATTACAAGTGTGTCTCAAAGAGTCTCCTTTCGTGCACTTAAAACGCGTTTTTAAAGATTCTGCGACTGGTTTCCTCACGATGTTTTCCTTCACTGTTTGAGAGTACTGGCATAGTGTACACAAATTTTTGGAAATTAAAAAATATTGGTACTGTATATATTTGAACCCACGACCTTAGTATCGGAGGCCGGGGCCGCTACCACTAAGCCACCAGCATTTACTTTTGTATACGGGTTAATTATAACAATGCATTTTTTATACATTTATAACCGGTTTATTTTTGTTGCAACTATTTTACTCTAACCTTACAATTTTAGCTCAAGGGTATGTTAATGTTTGTTTTTGTCTGATTATTATTTTGTTGTATATTTTCGAAACACAACAATTAATTTATATTCTGAAAATGAACTGTGTGGGATCTTTTGTTTTTGAATATTTTTGTATGTAGGACAACAAAAAATACACGAATTGTGTTTTTTTTTTGTATTTGATCCAATGGAATATTTTTCAGCTAAAACTAAGCTAACTGGCACCTAGACTCACCTAGCTTTAAGACGTTTCAAAGTGATTCTTGTAAATGAACTGAATAAAGACAATTTTGATTTGATTTGATTTGAATTAATGGTCCTTTCAAAGATTTATTGATTTGTTTTGTAGAGCAATACCTCAACCTTTCATTCGAAATTCACTACACGTTGCCATATCACATTTAATTACAACGAAATGCAATTAAAATTAATCAATTGAAATTAGTGGCGGTACCCGCGCCGTGGGAACCCAGACAATAGAGAGAGAGCTACCGACCGCTCCGTGAGACGTGTATTGCAGACAAGTTATTTTATCTTCATATCTCTACTGGGAATATGAGTTATGAATCTTATGAACATAAAAACATGTAGTTAGGTTTTTAAGAGAGCCCGTTCGCATTCGAAAAGGCCTCCGCAGTGGCAGTGCCTGTGGGTTGTCTTGATATTCGCGATCAGCTGCTATTGTTTTAAGATTTTTGAAGACGGCTGCATTGGAACCCATCAGAACTGAACAGATAAGATGGCAACACTGCAGTTACAAAATGACTAGGGTTTTGGTGATATAAAGTAGAGTGATTTTCATATTCCCGAATATTAACATCAAAGGGTACAAAAAAGTAAAACTAGAATAACTCCTCTGAACTAATACAATGTTTGAGTAATTATTAAATAACAAATTTTGCTATAGCTAAAACATATGTATGGTTTTTATAAAAGCTCCCTTGATTTACACCAGCAGAGTTAAGTGAAAAAGAAACAGGCCTTTCCATCTATTGTAGTTGATTAATATAGCTTTAGGGGCAACTAGTGTTACACGTGCCCCTACTTACAGGACGTTATGTTGCCTGGTTCAAGATTTTAGATAGAATAAGCTTGCCCAGCACCTATACCATCCAGACAGCTTAGTCGGCCACTTACAAAAAAACATTATCAATATCCGCGGAGTTGACTAAGCCGTGGGTTTCCTCACCATGAAGTCCTTCATCGTTTGGAGAGCACTAGCACGTGTGTACACAAGGATACGCATCAGACTATACACTGCTAGCTCTTATGTGTTTGCAGTAAGCGTAATTTTTCTTTGTTTTTAGGTAACTTGAGCTGTTTCCCACTGTACATACATTTTTCTATATACCTACAGCAACAGAGTATTACCAGAAGAATAGGTAACTAATCGTTTAGCTGCTAGACTCTCGCATATCTATAAATAGCTCTATGTGCCTGCCATCTAACCGCATAGCTACTAGCCATCCTACGATCAGCATCATAGCCGGCTGACCGTGAACTCCGAACGTGTGAACGAACTCATTTAGAAGTCGAAATGGTCGCGATCGTAAGTCTATGAACGTGATCGTCAGAGCTGGATCTAGGTATCCACTAAATAACAAAGGTGAAATTATTGGGTAGTACAAATAAATGGGTGATCACAGGCGCCAGGTCCAACTGAAACCAAAAACTACACACAAATTACACATGAGCAATCGACCTAAAATAGTAGAAGTTTACCAAAAATGAAAAGCTGTAAAATTGGGCTTAAAACTTTTCAGTAACAATGAAATAAAAAAAAATATAGAAGCCAATTAAGGGCACATTTTTTCATCTACGGAATAAGCTAATAGCTTGTTCCATCAGCTGGTTGTATAAAAAAATGCCAGTACTGGTTTTTCACAAGCCTAAACAAGATACGTACTCGTAGTATATATTTTAATTTAACGGATTAAATGTGTAAATTGAAAAAAAATGCCCTAAGACCAGTGTTATTTTTAAAAGCCTTAAGACCTTTGAAAAGACTTAAGGCCTTTTAAAAGTATAAAGGCCTTTTAAAATTATGCTGAATACCTCTCTGTGCGTATCATTCGCGTGTGTTTTGTATTTCGCCTGTCGAACGTATATTCTGTGGGACATGGCGTACTGCATTAGTTACAGCGGTGTATTTCAATTTAAAATAGAGCCTTAGGACTTTATGCAGGGTGGGAAAATACAGCTCCTGCGAAAGCAAACACTAACTTTCAAGCAGGTTTTTTGACGGTCAAAGTAAAAATATGAAGTAAAAAATAAAAAAACTTATGTACTTACTTATAGTTTTTGTATGATGGAAAAATATTACCTTAAAAATGGTGTGAAGCCTACTCTCAAAATGTTTACTAAAATTCAGACTATCGCAATCGATAACCTGCTATTATTATTAATGCATTTATTTCAGATAGATCAATCCATACTTAAGTTACTAGATACATTACATTAACATAAATTCATACAAAGGCTATAAGGTCTTATAATAGAATTGGTTAATGAATAAAGTGTGAGTTTAATGTACCTTACCTACCTACACAATTACACGTGTAGTAACTAATTAGGTGTTCGACGCTCCGTCTTCCAAAAAATATATTTTAATGATTGAAGAAATAAACTTGTTTCAGGGTGCATAAAGCCTATTCCCACGAATTTAAAAAAATGCCTCCAGAGATGAAATGAGATAGTCTCTCAATCATAAACTGTTCCTTTTTTGAATTAAAAAAAAACATTCTTTAAAACAAAATATATTCTTAGGGCACTCCTAGTTTCTTGTAGGTAGATTGGTGGGATTCAAACAGGAAATGCATTTTTATTTTTTTGTTTGTGCCGTATCAATCGAACGGAAGGAAAATTTTGTCTCCGGTATCAACCCTCGATTGGTGTTGTAGGCCTACCACAAGCTCTGCCTGGCTCTGTCTCTGGCTCTGGTTTTGAGTCTGTGTGAGTTTTGACCAGTGTTTTATACGATTGACGTATAGGATTGATTTAGTCAACACTCACACAGACTCAAAACCAGAGCCAGAGACAGAGCCAGACACAGTTTGTGGTAGGCCTATTGGCCAGAATTTATTTTTTATTGATTGGCTTTTTAAGATTCATCTTGTAGTTTTGAATTTTCTCAATAGAATACTACAATTGATATCATAAATTCACACTCAGGTTATAAGTTATTCGAACCTGCGTTCAATCAACGTATGCAAATCTTCGGCACATTTCCCATGGAGTTGCAACATTGGGCATCTATAAAATATAGACCGCTTTGCGTGGCCGCGTTCACACGCTCTGCAGGTTTATTCCTAACCAACCTCTTATACTGAATCTATGTTTGGTGTAGCTTTTTTATCAACACTTCAAGGTTAAATATTGAGAATTATTAGTAGACTATTGTCGTCTTCGATCGAGGTGCGAGGAAGAATTTTTTTTTTATTTAAATTTATTTTTATGTAATAGTAAAATATTGGGAATAACAACTGCTAAAGGCGATGGCATACCTATCGGCTGACAGGAGTTTTTAAATTATTTTTAAGCCATTATAATGGCTATCCTGATAAAAAGTAGGTATAGGCTAAATTATGATCTTAATTAAGCCATCGATCATAGGACTGACTGATTCTCAAAAACTTCAGTAAAGTTTACGCGTTAGGTTCTAATAGCTCACTTGGAAGTAAATTATAAATTTAACCACCCATAAACCAGCTATAAATCGACCACTACTTCTATTTTTTTTTATGTTTTCAACAATAATACATCACCCGTCCATACTCGTACTCTAATGTTTCTTTCCACCCAAAGGTTGTCTGGAAGAAATCGCTATTAGCGATAAGACCGCCCATTGTACCTCTAGTTTTTAAGTATTCTCTTAGACCATGTTTACCTTATAATGTTTGGTGTACAATAAAGTTATATTCTATTCTAATACAAAGTTCGAGTCTCATTTGAGGCTTGAACAATTGAGCCACTTGAGCATTGCTTACTGGGGCTTACTGGGTTGGGTTAGGCATACGCCTGGAAGATTACCGGCTCGCCTTTGCCCGTGATTGATATACGTAGCGCAAACTGTGAGCGGATTATACTGTACTTTTGTCTATTCCACGCTTTGTCTTAGGATTAGGGTTGTCAACACGATAAATGATTTATGACACAAACTCAACTTTCAACCATACTTACCTAAGCGATTCTAATAAAGCTGAAGAAAATACTGAATACACCTTTACTGTAAACAATTTTAGTAGGTAGGTATGAAAGGAATTTGACTTTTCATGGAAAGTAACTGAAAAACACAGACAGCGTGGTGGAAGCACAGAGTGAACAAGTACTCATATGATTTATTTTATTTTATTGCATATTAAGAGACAAGTTATGATAATATAGGTATACAATACATTTAAATGTGCAACCAACACCGTTTACCAAAGATATGTTGTACCTAAAAAACTAACCTATTGTTTTCAATATACAGTAAGAATTCCTTTTTTATTTATTAAAAAAAATCGTTTATCCAAAAGACCGCCTTAAAACACAGACAATAAATCCTAAAATTCAAATTGCTATTATAACATAAATATTCCTAAACAGCTAATAGTTTCTTGTTTACCTCTTTCTTGAGAAGCAATGGGAAATTATTCTAAATCCTGGTAAAATTAAAAATTAAACTTCTAAAACAATTTTCACTATTTTAAAACATTTTATAAAGGTCGATGCTCCTTATCTTTAGACTTGCCAACCCTAGAACATCGTGTTCTGCCCAATCGACAAGCTAGCTTACAAGACTACAGTGTAAATTAATGAGGAGCTGATTTTCATTACAGTCGATATTAATATCATCCCGGGAATTTCTCAATATCGAACATTATCGAGAATAGACCGTCAAAGAGAAAAGATTTTGGTGAGAAATTAAATAAAAAAAGCTTTGGGGGAGGGATGGAAGTCTTATTACTAGAAAAGTGTTAGATATGGATAGAAGAAGGTTATAGAAGAAGAGGTGGACCATAGAAAAAATGGATGAACTGTGGCAAAGTTGACATGAGCAAGAAAGTAGTGAGCACTGTGATGACGAATGATAGAAATGAGCTTTATTTATATTTTTATATTTATATTTATTTATTATACAGAAAGTTACAATTAACAGTGAACAGTGGTTTAAAGCCTAAGTAAGCTTTGATCTATCCTCTTGGCACTGATTCTTCTTGGCTTCCGTCTGGCACTGATTTGGATCAGTTGAGCTATCTCTAGATCGTTTGTAACGATCTGCAGATAGCTCAACTGTTTCTTGTGTATTTTGTACCTTTTGTAAATATTAGTTTAATTGTAAGTTTCTTTGTGTAAATAAATTACTTTAGATTCCTCTTGGTATTTTTCTACAGTTTCTACTATTGTAGCTACTACTATTGAGAGCAATAATGGCCTAGTGGTAGCGGCCCCGCCCTTCGACTCTAAGGTCGCGGGTTCAAATCCAGTTGTGTACCAGTGAGTTTTTCTGTCCGTGTACAAGTCTGTGAGTGGTTCAAACCTATAAAAACAAGAAATAAACTGTTTTGTTTAAAATGAGAAGGTATATGATAAAAGTTTTGATTTGTGAAATTTTCAGAGATAAAAGGTGTTAACTCGTCTTCCTTCCTGTAGCTAACTGTACTTCTGTGTACATAATTAATTTTTGGGCTTTCTTTATTATGTTGCCAACTGTACGGAGTACAAGATTTTTTTCTACGCCCACGTCGATATTGTTTTTGTTGTTACGGATGGGCGTTAGCCCACAGTAACAGTAATAGGTAATATTGGCTTAATTTAATTGTTGACGAATCATCTTATTTTATTTTAAGTACCTTCATTTAAATGCTCGAAAATTAAAGTCCTTTCATCACACTGATGTGCAAGAATCAGTGACACGTTAAGAAGAAGAATGCTCAAAACCCATATACATATTGAAAAATGAAAAAAATGAAAAATTCTTTATTTACAGCTTATTACACGTCTGTCTTAAACTAGGTACTTAAAAAATAATAAGACATTCCCCCGAATACTGAAACGCAACTCAGATTTAAGCACGTCTCAAGCGACGAATATTTGACAGATTTTCATTGAAAACTGTCAAATATTCGTCGCTTGAGACGTGCTTAAATCTGAGTTGCGTTTCAGTATTCGGGGGATCATGTACTACAAACGTGCAATTGCTGGAGCTCTTATAATCTAAGGGTGTTATTAACAATCCTGGCGCAACTCCGGAGTAGCTAAATCGTGTTTTGTCACATATTATATAATATATTTTTTTAATATATTAAAATTAGTAAATACCCATTCCAAACCTTAAGTTATGAATTATGATTATGACCGTAGTAATCCTCAACAGTAGAATAATAGCTCTATAAAAATGAATAAAATATGAAATAAACAAGTTAAACAATAATTTAATTAAATAAACAGCGGTTTTGTGGACGGTTATGCGTATACTATAATTCATTTCGGCACTTGAGCGTCGATAATAAATTCAGACAGAGTAGTTATTATCAGGCTATAGGGCGAACGTACGAGGTATGATCACAATCAGTCAGGGAGCATCATTTGTTCATTGAGAGAGATAATTCAATGTAACCAATTCTCTAGAGAAATTCAGAAAAAGAGGTAGAGTCATCTCAATCGAAAATTTACCAAGTTTTCTTCTTAAAAGTTATCGACCGCGTGGGACCCAAACCCAAGACGACACTCTGTAAAACTAACACCTGTCCCAGTACCATATTTACTTAATAGCTGCATTAATGTATACTTTAGATAAAATTAAATTCTTTTTGTTTGTGTTCTTTCGTTGTCTAATAATATTTGCTTAGTATGTATTACTTCTGATATTTTTTGTTCTTTCCATAGCCTCTCCTCCCCACTCCGAGTGAGTTCTCGATAAATTCCATCGATTTCGAGCGGCCGGTTATCGCTTGATGGCAGATATTCAATTAATAAAATTAATTGGCAGACGATTTTAGATGTGTCATGAAGATTTGTGAGACGCGAAAGTATTTGATATTGTGGTGATAAATGATTGGGAATACATACTTTCCTTAGCTTTCATAATGTGAGTAAATTCTTGCAACATCGGTCACATAGATAGATAGTATCTTATCCTACTAATAAGATTCTACTAACCTACCAAATTCTTCTGATATAATTGATACAGTATTTTGTGTATGTTTGACTCATCTCCGCAACGACTGAATGGATCCAACTTTTAATTTATACTTAGTTCTTTGCACATCGCTATTTGAAAATGTCCACCCTTATATTTTCTTCAAGATAATCGTTAAAAGTAACCTTTTATTACAATTTATACTGTCACTAAGTTATATTAATACTCATCGGTAAAAAAAAGAGAGCGCTGGTGGCCTAGTGGTAGCGGCCCCACCTTCCGATCCTAAGGTCGTGGGTTCGAATCCAGTCGTATACCAATGAGTTTTTCTGCCCAAAAATTTATGTACACTATGCCAGTGCTCTCAAACGGTGAAGGAAAACATCGTGAGGAAACCGGCATATCGTAGAACCTAAAAAGTTCGAAAATATGTGTCAAGTGCACGAAAGGAGCCTCTTCGAGGCGCACTTAAAATCCTTTCACCACACTTGGTTCGAAAGAATCAGTGACACGATAAGAAGAAGAAGAAGGGTAAAAAAAATCCTAGATTAAGTTTAAATTTTTGAGAGATTTTTCTTACTCAAGCCACACGTCTAAGCGTTTTGTGGTGGCGTTCCGTGAAACGCTGTAAAATATGACAGCGATATCACTGATTGCCACCGCAGAATTATTAGATGTCTAAATTTTAAGACCATTAATTTTAAAATTTGTACCAACAAAATGTTTTTTTAAGTGGCAATACTTTAATTCAATACATTAATCTGTCAGTTACTCATCACAATCATTACATTCCATTGATCTGGCTGTGAGAATTTATGGCGTAACTTATTTTCTAGTTTGTAAGTTCAATCTTGGGTATAATCTTACTTCAATCAAAGTGACTTGCATCTATGGTTAATCTTAGGGTTTAACCGTGGTTTTGCTGATTGACTGATTATGAAAACAGTCTTATGGCTGGTTTCAAAGATTCCTAATCGACTAATTAAATATTTGACCGTTGTTTATATCAAATTTGTAAAGCATAAACTTGAGTAAAACAGCTGTCAAATATTTAATTATATTATTAGCTATTAGCAATCTGTGAAACCAGCCCTCACCTGAAAGTAACTAATTTTAAACTGTTTATTGAGTCACCAAGAACAAACTTTTATGTTGTAAAAATAAAATGCGAAGGTAACCGCTCAACGTCAGGAGGATGACCTGCAGTTTGTATTAAAATTAAAATGTATTATTAAAATGAAATTGTATTAAGATATTTATAGATAAATCTAAAAGTTAAGCACCTAGCGGGACCATTATTAATAAATATTACGATATTTCGTTTTTAATTAAATAAATTACAAATGGTTGTCTAGTACCTTAATCTGACCTTACTGTTTAGTTTAAAAGTTCTAATTGATTAATAATCGTTTTGGTTTTGAACCTCTTGGGCTTAGGAAATATTAAAAACGCAGCTTTACTCTCAATGTGTTTATAATTATGTAGATTAAAAAAAGGTAGGTAAGTACAAGTTAAAATTATATTTCTGATTAAACCGGCTGCGTGTTGTATTTGTAGCGGGAACACTACAGTAATCTAATTTTTATACTGTCATCTAATCAGGGATTACGCTTATGGTGGAAGTGGCAGTTATAGAATTACGGAACGCCATCACGTTCCATCGAAACTAATCAATGATTTGAAAGTTGCATCGACCGTTTAGTTATTTGCTCTTATAAAATACGTGATCGAAATGTAATAGGCCTATGTGCGTAGCGGACTTTTCTGCAGTATTTATTACATACCTTCTTTCAATTTCAATAGCCTTTATTAACAATCTTAATACTAAAATTAAGATCAAATGAAATATGAAAAATATGGACTGGAAATACATATACAATGTATATTCAGCTGGCCTACCATGAGCTTCATATGGTTATGGTTATGGCTGTCAAAATTGTGTCAACACATTCAAACCCAAGAAGAAAATGAATGTGTGGGTCAGCCTATCTATACACAATTTGACAGCCATAGCCATATGGAGCTCGTGGTAGCCCTTCAGATCACAAACCTTTAATGCAATAATTGTGATTAGGAGATTATTTCTCCTGTCAATTTTTTTAATGTTTTTCGTCATAAGTCACGCGCAGAGTTATCTTGCGCTCACTTTAGTAGGTATAGAATTCAAGTAAAGTTGGTTGTTATTAAATATTCGTTTTCTTTTGTTACAGGATTGGATGTGCCTTCTAGTGATTCAGTGGGTAACTTGTACAGTCAGCGTCAAAAGTAGACTAGCATTTCTGTTTTGAGATGCACAAATAATTCTTAAACCCGGTCACTTTCAGTCGAAGTTTTAAACTTAATTGAAGATCTGCTTTAAGCCATTTTATTTTCAAACGCCATATTATATTATATACCTACATATTGCCATACTTTTGACAGATCCAAAGAAAAGAGGCGTTGAATAACTAAAATTGCCAATCTACTTTTGATGCTAACTGTACCTAGTGCAAGAATGAAGAATTGAAGTAAGTGTCACAAATACACTGGTAAGTTTGCATAACCTAGTTCATCGGTTCGCAATTTTTGTAAAATAAGTTGTAGAAACCACAAGTAGGCGACTATTATATAGGTTCTCGAATAGCGAACACGATCTACGAACCGGAAGATGAAGCTAGGACGCCCCCCACCCGATAGACCGGCGACATTGTAAAGATTGCGGGAAGCCGGTGAATCCCCTTTCCGGAAATGTATAGGGAAGGCATGGTGAAAGTCAAAATTTGTTTATCCAGTGGTATCACAAAGATCACTTTGAAACGGCTCAAAGCTATGGGTGAGTCTAGGTGTCAGTTCCTTGCCTTCGAAGCCTAGAAGAACAGAGTGGAAAAATGTACGGCTTAGTTCCTACCGTTTTACAAAATAAAATACCGTGAAGTTCCAGTCCAACTTAGTGAGACGTAGGCAATAAAACAGCAAAAGTTTCAAAGATACACGTTACGCATCCACTGAACAGGACTTCCAAAGGCAGATGATGATGATGAATCTAGGCAAGGAGCAGAAATTAGCTTTTCGTAGTTCCACTAGAATCGTTCTTCGATACACCAAACCACCAACCTCAAAAGAAAGTTACTACGCGGAACACTTTGCTTCTAAACTTATGCATCGATGGTGTATATGGTTAATGTTGTTGGGCTTCCGAGAACATGGTAACATTAGCGTGGTTCCCACGTGTAGTGCACATAAAAATGCACGGGTCGTGAACCCACTGTGACACCGTTATACGTGATACAGTCGGCTGCAGTAGTGTACGATTCGTATAACTTTCATGAGACACGTAGTTAGTACTGCAATAGACATTTACAGGGTTTTTTTTTAATCAGGTATATTTCCAGTAACCAACATAATAATCATTGTTTAACCTTCTGCCCTTTATGGCAGAATCATTCAGTGATTCATCATTACTATTTCTTCACTATTGATAATGTGGATAAAAATGCTGCGTGGGCTGTGATTGTGGGCCCACGGACTTGTTTGATTGACCCGACCTTTCCCGATTCCCAAGTACAAAGTACCAATAAACCTTTGAATGACATCTATTGAATTAGAAATGAGGAATGGATGAATAAGACTTTTGTCTTATTCATCCATTCCTCATTTTCTAAGTCATCTTTTTAGTTAGTAGTAGAGCTCTTTGTGAAGGGCTAGTCCGGGGAAGTACTACCACCATGCCTTTTTCTGCCGTGAAGCAGCATTTTGAAGGGTGTAGGTGCAATTACTGGCACTTGAGGCTGAACATCTGTATGCCCCAAGTTGATGGACGTAGGGAAGTGCAGCGTAGGGCACGTTCGTGATGTGTGTGACCTACGAGGCAATGACGTCTCGATGAGGTGTATTGTGCATTGTCCACCTGCTAACTCACCCCAGTCAGCCCAACTCCTTAAAATAACGGAGTAGGATCTTGGGTTGATGGCAACAGTGTTCCTGTGGACCAGATGTGAATGTGGAGGGACAAGACTCAATCAGTTTCCTGAGCCCTGTCTAACAAGACCTATGTTCACTAATTTACGGCTTTTCCATTAGATTTTCGGAGTTGCTGATTTTGGCCAGCTTGTATCTAGATTATTTCTTAGCAATCGTTCCCCCTATCTAGTCTTTCCATGTTTAGTTTTTTTGTGGCAGAATCTACTCATTCTTTCTTTCCTAACGGCATAGTTTGCCGGTTTAGGAAATATCTGAAATTGGCGTTCAATTTCATAATGTTTATGCGACAAACAGCTCATTTGAATATGAGGTTAACACGAGGAATCAGTTCATACAGCTAGTTCATTAACCTACAAAGAAAATTAAGTCTATACAAGATATGCAAATCTGAAAAAAGTAAAACCCACTCGTTTAACTTAGGCATAAGTAGGTACCTAAGTTATCTATCTTGGTATCAGTAGCCTCTCCTCGATTGGATCGATAGTAAAACAAGATTATTGACGTTCAAAATTGGTTGTTCCGTTTGGAAACGTTGTACCGGTCCGGACGAGTACCGGTCCATTACCGGTTTGTACCAGTTTAGTGTTCACGGTATCCGAACGGATGCGGGCTTTCATGCCGGTACCGCCCTTTGGAGTGTTGCTACTGCATCGTGCATGATAGTGTTGCTAGGCATTCATATCTATGCAAACACAACGTTTCAGTGGAAAATTTAGGACATTATAATAAAGAAGTCAGCAAGTTTATCATGCGCACTTGTGGGCCCTTTTTGCGTGAGCCTTGACACATGTTGTTCGAACTTTTACAACACGCCGGTTTCCTCACGATGTTTTCCTTCACCGGTTTGAGAGTACTGGCATAGTGCACATAAATTTTTCGACAGAAAAACTCATTGATACACGAGTGTATTTGAACCCACGACCTTCAGATCGAAAGGCGGGGCCACTACCACTAGACTACCAGTGCTCTCATTATAATGAAGAGAAAAAAATGGGTTGATAATTATTGTGAATAATTCATAAGCAAAAGAAGTAAATATTCAATACCTGAATGTTTTGTAAAGTGCACATAACATTATCCCTGGTAATGTGAACTAAGGGATTCCTGAAACTCAACCCCTAAAGGGGTGCAGTGAGGGTTAATGATTGTATGGAAAAATCTTAACGGGAATAAAATTGCCGCGAGATTCTACTATTTATCGATAGAGTTAAATGTTGGTTAAATGCCATTATCAATGTTATTAAAAATCAAGTCTTAGTCAATAAGTCTCAACTGTTTCTTGTGTTTTTTGTACATTTTGTAAGTTGTAAGTTTCTTTATCAAAAAAGTATAATATTATAACTTTATGCATTTAATGTGGGGCACAATAGTCATAGTCATAGTCATATTATTTATTCACCATTTGGAACACAAGGAACACTTGGTTTTGTAATTACATTGTACTTTAGCGGCTGTACATAGGCCTTGTCAGAATAGTAGGAAAGTTGAGTAAAAAGTAAATAATAAGAGATTTATAAAAAAATTAGCGGCTGTAAAGAGGCCTTGTCAAACAGAGTTAATTTAAACAAAATATAATAACATTAAATAATACATTTTATATGTCAAGTTGGTGGTAAATTCTTTAAAATTCGTGTTTTGCTAGCACAGACACGGACATCTTCCAAGCATTCTGATCACTAGTGTAGTCACTGCACTTGTAGTATGCACATCTTGTTAAGTTAGTCTTGATAATTTTTTTGAATTTTCTCTCATTTAGTTCTAATATCTCATTTGGAATCTTATTGTAAAAACGTATGCAGTTTCTAAGAAATGACTTATTACTTTTTTGTAGTCTACATTTTGGAAATAGGAGTTTATTTTGGTTTCTTGTGTTTATTTTATGTGAGTCGCATTTTCTTTGAAAAGCATGTATATTGTTACGGAAGTGGGTACAGGGATTGGAAGGAAACGACTGATTTCACCGAAAGTAGCGATTTATTCGCACTACGAACACGTAACACTGCACTGAACGCGTAGCACTGCACGAAACGCGTAGCACTGTCCGACACTGTCCCCGCGCACTATGCGTTACACGGTCCAACGCTGTGCTCCGAACACTAACAGTCCACTGGGAGCACTTCACCACTTTGCACTTCACTTCACTTTTCACTGTTCACTGTTCACTTTTCACTTTCACTGTTCACTTTTTCCACTTTTCCACTTTTTCTTCTTGTTCCTTTCTTCAGATCACTTTCCACTGAACTGCCCGTAGACGCGCTTGCAGCTCCTTATATACCCGGAATTTCGATTGTCATTTATTGGATTTCGATCGTCATTTATTGAATTTCGTTAGTCTTTTCGTTTTCTTCTGTTGGATTCCGATCGTCTTTTCCTTCTTACATCATTTCTTGTTTTAGTCCAGAACTTTCGGTTCTTTATTTGAATTCCTTAAAGAAGGCACTCGCCGCTACTAGAATTTTCTGGTAACATTAAAATGTCGAACAAAAATCTTCATAGCTGGACCGGGCTCGAACTCGCGTACGTCTGCTTTGCAGTCGTAGCTCTGACAGCCCGGCCGTTGTAACAATGACGATGTTTGCCAAAAACTTCACTGCCTTGCACGCTTACGTAGTTACGTCAGCACGGCGTCACACTACCCTCTCCTTAGACGTGCTCGTCCCGAGCATCGTTAGAGCCGTAGTACCGTGCCAACCTGTCCACATGAACCACTTTCGCTGGACTTCTTGGCGTTTTCCGAATTCTATATGTGACATCATTGATCCTCGTAATTACTTGAAAAGGGCCTTCCCAACTCGGTTGTAGTTTTGGAGATTTTCCTTTCCTTCGAACGGGGTTGTGAAGCCAAACAGCTGAACCTTCTTCAAAGGACTTGGAGTTGACGCTTCTGTCGTATCGCGTTTTCATTCGCTCACTAGCACGCAGATTCTCTTCCCTCATATGCCCGTGAACTTCCTCCATTTTCCTTCTCAAATCTTCCGCGTATTCCGAAATACAGCTAGGCGTATCTGGAGGACAACCCGCGAGAAGATCCGCTGGAAGTCGAAGCTCTCTACCAAAGTTCGCTCGGGCCGGTGTAGTAGAGGTACTCTCATGAACCGCAGTTCTATACGACAGAAGGAACAGAGAAATGTACTCGTCCCAATTGTTCTGATGGCTTTCAACAACTTTTGCCAGATGCCGCTCTAGAGTTTGGTTGAACCTCTCCACCATTCCATCAGATTGCGGATGATACGGCGTAGTCCGAGTTTTGTGTATCCCCATAATCTTGCATGTTTCCTGAAAGACTTGCGACTCGAAATTCCTGCCTTGGTCACTATGGATTTCAAGGGGTAGTCCAAATCGGCAGAAAACTTCATTCACCAGTTTGCTAGCCACAGTAACAGCTTCTTGATTTGGTAATGCAAACGCTTCTGGCCACTTTGTGAAGTAATCCATTATTACCAAAATGTAACGATTTCCACTATTCGTCATTGGAAACGGCCCGGCCACATCCAAAGCTATTCGTTCCCAAGGAGCACCCACGTTGTATAACTTCAACGCTCCCCGACTTCTTGTTTGTGGTCCTTTGACAGAGGAACAACTCGTACATTTCTTGCACCAGTCTTCAACATCTTCCTTGCAGTGCAACCAGTAATAACGTTGACGAATTTTCACCAAAGTTCTCTTCACACCGAGATGACCGCCTGATGTTCCGTCGTGATACGCTCGCAGTATATCAGAAATCTTTGACTTCGGCACAACTGTCTGAAGATGATTGTCTTGTCCTGATGCACTCTCCCATTTTCGACATAAAAGACCATTGTGTAAGAGCAGGCTATTCCATTGTGCCCAATAGCTCTTCGTTACTGCACTCATTCCAGCAACTTCACTCCATCCTGGGCGTGCAGATCCATCTCTCACCCAATTGAGTATTGGTCTAAGGTCTTCATCTTCTTCTTGTAGTTTACGCATGGCATCGCTGCTCCAATCATCATTTACTGTATCAGTTCTTATAACTCGGACCATAGATTTTTCTTTATCTTCCTGTTTCACACAGTGCTTGCAGCCTTCAGAACACGGCCGTCTTGACAAAGCATCAGCATTCCCATGAGACTTCCCACTGCGATGCTCTACTACAAAGTCGTACTCCTGTAGTTGTTCAATCCATCGCGCAACTTGTCCCTCAGGATTCTTGAACTGTAGTAGCCACTTCAAAGCTGCATGATCTGTTCTGACTAGAAATTTCCGTCCCAATAAATACTTCTTAAAATGCTGAAGCGTTTTGACAACTGCAAGTAGCTCCCTACGAGTGACACAATAATTCCGCTCTGGTTTTGACAGGGATTTACTGTAATAAGCTATCACAACTTCTTGATCTCCTTTTCTTTGTGAGAGTGTTCCTCCTATCCCTGTATTACTTGCGTCCGTGTCAACTACAAACTCATTGCACTGATCCGGATATCCGAGTACTGGTGTTTCACATAACCGGCTCTTTAGTTCCTCGAAAGCCGCCTGGCATTGTTGGTCCCAAACGAAAGGTCGTTTTTCTTCTGTGAGTCTATGCAATGGTTTTGCTATATCCGAAAAACTCTTGACAAAACGACGGTAATAAGAGCAAAGTCCCATAAACGCCCGTACTTGTGTTTTGTCCGCAGGCACAGGCCAATCTTTAACCGCCGAAATTTTCGATGGATCCGTTTCGACGCCGCTTTCCGAAATAACGTGTCCCAAATAGTTCACCTGCCGTTTGAAGAATGAGCACTTCTTCTGGCTTAGTTTCAGATTCGCACTTCTCAACTTATTGAATACGGATTCCAGCTTCTTCAAATGGTCATCAAATTCTTGCCCCACTATTATAATGTCATCGAGATACACCAAGCAGGTTTCTCCCAGCAACCCAGCAAGGACACGTTCCATTAACCTCTCGAAAGTAGCCGGGGCGTTGCACAGCCCAAACGGCATCACTCTGAACTGCCAGAGGCCCTTTCCTGTGGAGAACGCGGTCTTCTCCTTATCCTTAGGATCCAACTCCACCTGCCAATAGCCACTTTTTAGGTCCAGCGTGGAAAACCATTTCATGCCGTTGAGAGTATTCAAGGTGTCGTCTATCCTAGGTAATGGATAACTGTCCTTTTTGGTCACGTCGTTTAGGCGGCGATAGTCAATACAGAACCTCGTTGACCCATCCTTCTTCTTTACCAAAACCACTGGTGAGCACCACGGACTGGACGATGGTTCGATTACTTCATTATCCTTCATGTCTTGAATCATGTCGTCCACCTCCTTTTCTCTGGCAAAAGGAATTCGGCGGGGTCGTTGTCGTATAGGTTGTTCATTTCCAGTATTGATTTTATGCTGAACCATGCTCGTCCTTCCGATATCACCATCATCCTTCGAAAATATATCGGAGAACCGACGTAGCAAATTCTTCGCCTTGAGCAATTCAATAGTTGTCAAATCGCGCTTACATTCTTCCAGTATACTGTTAACGTCGATTGAACTTGCATCCGTCATTTTGGTTTCTTGACAATTCCGCAACCACACGATTTCTTCGCTCCGCCCTATTAGGGTACCCTTCTTTAACACCTGTTCCTCATTGCTCAAATTTAACACAGGTACCACTGTTTCTGCGGATGAATTTATGACCGTACGTGCTGGCAGCCACGATGACTCGTTATCCACTTTTTCTAGTATTGTCCACCGTCGCTGTTCCAAACTTTTACTTCCAGGAAAAATTACTGGAACTAGCGTCTGTGCTCTAGGCAATAGTTTAGTGTTCTTAATGCAGTACACCTTGCCTTCGCCACCGCCTCTCATCGGTATTTCGTCTTCTCCACACTTCAAGACGCCGGAGTGAATGTCGAGCTTGCACCGATGGTCCTTCAAAAAGTCCAGGCCAATAATGCAGTCATCCACGATGTCAGCTATTACCGCTTGTTGCCAGTAAAGTTTATCACCAATCTTGATAGCCACTTTCTGTTCACCTGATACTGGTATGCGCTGGCCGGTAGCCGTTGTTAGCTGGTAAGCTCCCTTCCGAACGTTGATCTTTCCGCTTCTTCTTATCAGCTTTGTTCCAATTACCGTACGCGACGCTCCAGTATCCAAAGTTAATGAGCACGGAATTCCATTTACTGATCCATTAACAGTCAAGCTGTTGCCATCTGTGCTCTGATGAACCTTGATTTTCGGGGCTCCATGTCTACCGGCCAGCGCCCACCCCTCAGCCCTGGCTGGAATTAGTTTTCCTGGTTCTCCGACGCTTGTACACAAGCATCGGTCCCTCGTCTCTCTGTAACCCGATTCGGGCAGCCGCTTCTCAGATGTCCCCGTTCCCCACAGTTGTAGCATCTAGGGACGAAAGCTCTGCGTTGGTTAACCCGCTCCACTTCCGTTGAATTAATCTCCCTCAGACGTCCACTCCTCGGGTCTCGTCGGACGGCTTCTACTTCGAGCGCATGCGCGACGGCTTCCTTGATGTGACCGTGATGACCCAAGCGCACGGCAGCTCTTACTTCCGCGTCGAAAATACCGTCGACAAACGACTGCAAAAGCATGCTGTCAATGACCGATGCCGGCGATGTTTGGTACGCCTTCCGGACCAACTTTTCTACCTCCAGGGACCACTGTTGCAATGACTCGTTCGCTCGTTGGCATCGATCACGGAGTTGAGCGCGGAAAACATGCTCCAAGTGCGAGTCCCCGTAGCGCGATTCCAAGGCTTCCAGCAATTGCTCGTAGGTTGCATCACTCCCCAAGGCCTCCAGCACGGTCAAAGCCTTGTCTCGTAGTCCCAAAGTAAGCGCGGTTTTAGCCTGGTTCTTGGTCCACCCATTCAGGTTCATCACAGCCTCAAACTGTAGCTTGTAAGCCGCCCAGGAAGAGGTTCCATCGAAAGGCGGGACTTTGAAATTTCCGCCTGCAGTCGATGCACTTACTATGGACGCTGAGGCCGGGATTCCATTCGTTTCGAGCTTCTTGACAACTTCCTCGACGGAGGAGAGGCGGTTTCCGTGTTGTTGTACAGTTTTGATACCTTCCTCAATGGAACAGAGGCGAGTCTCATGTTGCTGCATAGTTTCCTCCACCGCTTCTACCCTCCGCATGCTGTCGGTGATGGCGGTCAAAAGACTTTTCTGCAATGCGCACATCTGTTCCTCTTGCCGGTGGCCTTGCTCCTCCTGCCGGCGGGCTTGCTCCTCCTGCCGGCGGGCATCCTCTTCTTGGCGGCGTGCGTGCTCTTCCTGGATGGCGCGCAGCTGCTCCTCCTGCCGGCGGGCTTGCTCCTCCTGCCAGCGGGCTTGCTCCTCCTGCCGGCGGGCTTGCTCCTCCTGCCGGCGGGCTTGTTCCTCCTCCCGGCGAGCCTGGTCCGCTTGCATGGCGCGCAGTTGCTCAAACAAGGCGCCAAGGTCTGGTCCAACCTGGGTCCTCATCGACGAACTTTCCGAGGTTGCTCCACCGGAGTTGTCTCGGCGTCCAGGGGCTTCTTCCTCAGGAGCCTCGGCGCCGGAGCCACCTGCTTGCTGTGAAGCAGCCTTAGCGCGAGTACTCATGCCTTCCCTCGGCATGACAGGCATTTTACCTTCCAATCCCACTTCTGACACCAAATGTTACGGAAGTGGGTACAGGGATTGGAAGGAAACGACTGATTTCACCGAAAGTAGCGATTTATTCGCACTACGAACACGTAACACTGCACTGAACGCGTAGCACTGCACGAAACGCGTAGCACTGTCCGACACTGTCCCCGCGCACTATGCGTTACACGGTCCAACGCTGTGCTCCGAACACTAACAGTCCACTGGGAGCACTTCACCACTTTGCACTTCACTTCACTTTTCACTGTTCACTTTTCACTTTCACTGTTCACTTTTTCCACTTTTCCACTTTTTCTTCTTGTTCCTTTCTTCAGATCACTTTCCACTGAACTGCCCGTAGACGCGCTTGCAGCTCCTTATATACCCGGAATTTCGATTGTCATTTATTGGATTTCGATCGTCATTTATTGAATTTCGTTAGTCTTTTCGTTTTCTTCTGTTGGATTCCGATCGTCTTTTCCTTCTTACATCATTTCTTGTTTTAGTCCAGAACTTTCGGTTCTTTATTTGAATTCCTTAAAGAAGGCACTCGCCGCTACTAGAATTTTCTGGTAACATTAAAATGTCGAACAAAAATCTTCATAGCTGGACCGGGCTCGAACTCGCGTACGTCTGCTTTGCAGTCGTAGCTCTGACAGCCCGGCCGTTGTAACAATGACGATGTTTGCCAAAAACTTCACTGCCTTGCACGCTTACGTAGTTACGTCAGCACGGCGTCACAATATTTTTACGCGTGAACATTATGCACTCATATATGTATAACGAGGGCAGGGTTATTATATTGACTTCTTGGAAAAAACTTCTGAGAGAGGTTCTTGAATTTAGAGAGTAAATTGCTCTAACGGCTCTTTTTTGAAGAACAAAAATAGTTTGGATACCTGCTGCTGCACCCCATAACAGAATCCCATAAGACATGAGGCTGTGGAAATATCCATAGTATACTAGCCTAGCATTGGACACATCCGTTAGCTTTCTGATTTGTCTTACCGCATGAACAGCAGAGCTAAGTTTGGCACTTAAGACCTTGAGATGTGGATCCCACTGTAGTTTTGAATCGATAGTAATTCCCAAAAACTTTGTGGAGTGAATTGGTTCGAGGATCACATCACCAATTTTTACTGTGGGACAAGTATCTTTTACATTAGGCGGGGAAAATTTTACGTATTTTGTTTTATTTGGATTGAGTAGGAGGTTATTAGTTTCAAACCATTTACCAATGGATTCTAAGGTTTTAAGAATAATATGAAGATCTGTCTGTTTTCGTCCAACTTTGAATAATATGGACGTATCGTCTGCAAACATGACTATTTCAGTTCCAGTTTGCTTTTTTATCATAAAAGGTAGATCATTTGTGTAAATTAGGAACAAAAACGGACCCAATATAGAACCTTGGGGTACGCCTGTCTTAATAATTGAACCATCTGATTTAATTCCATTTATTTCCACTCTCATTTGCCTGTTTGCAAGGTATGATGAAATCAATCGCAAGGATATGTCCGATAAGCCATACTGTTTAAGTTTACCAACAAGTGTTCTATGGCATACGCAGTCAAATGCCTTAGACAAATCGCAGAAGACGCCTATGACATCACATCTTTCTTCCCATGCTTCTATTACGAATTCCATCAATTTCGAACCAGCATCAATTGTTGATTTACCCTTCGTGAATCCGAATTGGTGGCTATGTAATAAATTATATTTATTAAAATGAATAGTGAGTTGGCTAAGCAGGATTTTTTCAAATACTTTGCTTAGCCCTGGAAGCACTGAAACGGGCCTAAAATTTGATGGGTCCATCATACTCCCCGTTTTATATAGTGGCACTACTTTGCTGGACTTCATTTGCTCAGGGAATACACCCTTGTCAACACATAGGTTAAACAGCGCAGCTAAATACGGAGCTAATTTTAAAATAGTAAGCTTTAGAACTTTAAGAGAGATGCCCCATAGATCTTCTGTTTTTTTAATTTTAAGGGTATTAAAAGTTTTTATAATTGAAATGGCAGAAATGTGTTGAAAGGAAAAAGTAGGTAATGTAGGATCTATGCTTTGGTTAAAGAGTAAAATAGCATTCTCTGGTGCGGCACTCAACGATTTTGTCGTATCTAACGCAACGTTATTGAAAAAACTTTCAAAGGCATTTGCCACTTCTAGTGTATCTATTATAACGTTATCTTTAATTTTGAGCATTTTAGGTTTATTAATTGTTTTGTGTCTACCCGTTTCTGTATTTATTATATTCCAGACAGTTTTAATTTTATTTTGTGAGTTAACAATTTTATGTCTTATGTAAATAGCCTTTGCTCCTTCACATGCTTTCTTAAAAACCTTTGAGTACTGTTTAACGTAATCCAAAAATACCTTATTATCTTTATTATAGTTTTTTTTTTCATATAAGGAATACATTTTATTTCGACTTATGAATATACCTGGTGTAGCCCAGTCGCTAAAAGTGGGTTTCTTATTTAAATTTGTTTTTTTTTGTATAAATATTGAATTATGGTGAATGCAGAGGCTTTTGAAGAAGTTATTATAGCTAATATCTGGATCTAAAAACTCATCAGTGTTTAGTTTCCATAATATTTCATCGATACTTTTATTAAAAAGTTCAATGCGAGTTTTAGTTATAGGTCTATATGTGATGACATTCGCAACCTCGGGCTGTTCCCCATAAATAGTAACGCTCTGACCTCTGTGATCGGATGGTAGGGAATCGATCAACTCTTTGTGCTGATAATCACAGTCCAGAAATATGTTATCTAGACAGGTTGCAGTGGTTTCTGTCACCCTTGTAGGTTCGTTGTAGAGATGCAATAGATTATAAGATTTGCATAGTACTAAAAATGTAGATGAGTTTGAGGATTCAACCAGTATGTCGATATTGAAATCACCACACATAATGATGGATTTATTACTACGCGAGATCCGCCTAAGTGCTTCTTCAAGGATATCTAGGAATCGAAAAAAAGGTGCAGATGGTGGACTGTATACACATAGGATTAGATGCTTGTCCGTCTCCACACATGAAAGTTCACAAATCCTATCTGTAGAAAGACCAACAATATCTTTGCGTTCTTTACCTTTTGTATTGCTTCTCATAAAGATGGCTGTTCCACCACCATCAGCTGTCTTTCGGTTAAAAACACTTACTAGCCTGAATTTTTTTATTAAAAATGACATCTTGTCATTTTTAAGAAACGTTTCTGAGAAACATAGGATATCATAATGACTCGATTCTAAAAACAATTCAATTTCTAAAAATTTTCCTAGCAATCTATTTATATTTTGATGCAGTAGAATAATTACTTTCGAATGACCACCAACAGACCTGCCTCTATCACAATTGATAGATGCTCTACTAACTAAACTGCAAGGAGGAGCCTGTATGTCATGTTCAATAGAGCCAACTACACGAGCTCCTCCTGTTGTCATATCTATATGTTTAAAGAAATCAGAGAATCACTATTAACTAAATTGCTAGGAAGACCCTGCATAGTTTGTTCCAAGGAACCACCTTTACAAGATCCTCCCATTGTCGTGTCTATATGTCTAGTTAACAGCTTCAACCCACTCTTTCCATAACTATTAATAATGTCAGAATCTAATACAAATGTAATTACTTTTGCTAATTCATGCTTTTGTCCTTTCGAAAGATTCAATGTTGTCGGTGTCAATATGAAGTTACTAATGTATTTATTAACATCGAGGAACGTGAACTCATTGTCGTAGCTATTGCAGGCTATCAAGTTACAAAGGATATTGTTCAGATGGTGTATCCTTTTATTGTGCTTATCGTGTAGTTGATTCGAATAGGGAAAAGCACAAATCACAATTTTGCCAATATTTCCCATTGATCGCAATTTATGCAGTTTCTCAATACTCTGAATTAATTCATACTTAGTCACACTTATACTGTCTCCCATCATGATTACAAGGTCAGTGTCTTTTTCGTATCTCACGTTTACGATATTATTTATTAGGTGGCTATAGGAGATGTTTGACATGCAATTATTAATAACCATTTTATTTGAATAATTTAATAGGATAGGTCCAAAGTTTACTCCTATACCGTCACTAAATACTTTTATAGTGCCATTTGGCAAGGCAGTAGCCAGCTCCTGTTCCTGCACTGCCATTACCGTCGCAGCTTGCGTTGATTGGCTGCCACTTAGTGGGGATCTTGGGCTCGAAGTCCGCGCAGGATTAGTAAATATTTCTGTTCTGTTCCGTTCTGTACTGTTTCCGACCATGTTTGCTGATCCAGCCATTGATTCCACTAGATTAAGATTGTACGAACTAACTTTTATTAATTCATCAATAGCAGCGATCTGGTCTTTTATTTCGGTTTGTGATTTGTAGTGCATGTTTTGTAGATCTGATTCCAATCTGTTTATTTTTTCCATATTGTTTGTATAATCATGTTCATAGTTATTTATTATATATTCATAATCTTTCAGGTCCTCTTTCAATTTGATTTTTTCTTTTACTAGATTTAAAATCATCTTCTTCTTTATTGTAGCTTGTTTCCTCTTCGATCTGTGAGTATTTTTCTTTCTATTGTCACAATTTTGGGCAGATAATATCTTGTTAATATTTCTACACAACAAAGAGTAATCGATGGTTGTAACTGGGCTTTTAGTAACTAACTTGTTATAAAGCTCCAACATCTTAGTTTGGTCTTGCTGATTTATGACATGTTGCATGTGGTTGTTACAGCTTAGTGATTCAGCAAGTTGCTTTTGTAGTGCTTGAATTTGTTCAAATGCGTTTCCTAAGGTACTTTCACAGGAAGAGTGAGTTTCAACAATTTCCTGAAAATATTGCTGCTGGTCTCGAAGAACTTTTATTTCAGTGTCCTTGTCGAGAAGTTGCGCTTTTAGTTGTGTGTTTTTATCAACAACACTCCTGATTTCTGATTCACTTTCTTCTCTTTCAAGCATTAGCTTACTGTTCAAATCCATCGTTTGCTCGAGTTTATTCAGTGTTAATTTTAATTTCGCTTCTATTTCACGCTTAACCCCTTGTCTGGTAATCATCATAAACTCTCAAGAGGTGAAAAATAAAAATAATAAAATATAATAAAAAATCTGAGCAAAAATTAAAACTGTCACCGCGGAATCGAACTTCCTCCCGCTGAACGAAAATCCGTCTCACTTCACACTCAACTCAATAAGTACATATTGGTGCATCGTTTATACTACGTACTAGCTGGACCATCAATAATAAAGAAAATAACAATACCTACATGATTTCTATTTATTATCAGTTGTATTTATTAAAACGAATTAATGATTTATTTACAACAGAATATACATTATTTACAAAAACTATTACTAAACAACATGAAATACCTAATTAAGAAGAAAAAATAAAAATTACATTTTATAAGAAACTAGAAAATTTTATAATGAACTCTGTTTTCCACCTGTAGGTATTACAGGTAGAAAACAGAGTTCAGATCACCGACCGCAGGCAATGTGCCCAAAAGGCTGGCAACGTTACCTCTTTGAATAGCTAAGCTAATTCTTTGCCCTAGGTAAGCGCCAGCCCTTTGGTCACCAGTCGCAATTAGTTGTATTTATTACTTCTGTTTTATTTATAAAACACATTTATTTTAGTAAATAACAACTTTATCTTGTGAGTTCGCACAGAATGTCTGTGGGCGGTCGCATGTTCAGTTCCCCGTAATTTTCCTTTAGTTGTGGGTAATAGATTTGATGACTTTATTCTCGCCATAAAAACGTAAACCAGCCTTTCGGTACTTCGGGATAATTCCATGGACAAACAGGCTACTGATGCTTTGGTTGGGAACTTTGAGAAACTTAAAACCCAACCAAATATTAACTTAAAGTTTTAACTTTCGCTTGGTCGCGTGGAATTGGCACCTAGACTCACCTGGCTTTAGGTCGTAGGTAATTGATTGACTTACCCTGCACACATCTAGATCGCCAGCGATGGCGATCATGCAGTTCATTGCTGTCAAATATAGCGATAGTGAACAGCGTTTCACTGATTGTCCTCGCAGGTCGCAGCTGATCGCCTAGATGTGGCCGTACTTTAACCAACTTACTATAAGTTACTTGCTAATCGTGGGGAAACCAGGAAACCCGCGGCTTAGTCATATCCGCGCATATTGACCAAGTCTTTCCTGTTGATTAGTTCGACTAAGTGGTAAGAATCGTATTAAGTAAGCCCACTTCATCAAAACCCTGTCCCAAGCACTATAGCGTCCCGTAAAAGGGGAATGAGTAACAAGTTGACCCTGACCCTGTTTAAAGGTGGGTTTATATCTACAGACATTGAGCGTGCCAGACACGTGGCGTGGTAGACGAAAAAAAAACATCTATACAGTGTGCTCTACATATTTTTATATCTAACATCACCTATTGTCAGACACGAGCTCTGCCCGGCTGGTATATTTGGTATGGCATATCTGTACCCGCAAAGGCATATTCACTTCAAAATACTATGATTTTCTTTATAAATAAAAAAATGGCACATAGTCAAAAATCGTTTATTCAGTTGCATCACACGGATCACTTTGAAGCGTCTTAAAGCTATGTGAGTCTAGGTGCCTGTTCCACTCGACCAAGCCTAGAATAACCGACACCAAAGTACGGCTTGGTTCCTACGGTTATACCGTATTCAGATGAGCGCTGGCTTAGTCGTAGCGGCTCCGCCATTCGATTCTAAGGTTCAAATTCAGTGATGTATCAATGAGTTTTTCTGCCCAAAAACGTATGTAGGTACAGTATGCCAGTAGTCTCAAACGGTTAAGGAAAACATCGTAAGAAAACCGGCATGTTGTAAAAATTAAAAAGTTCGAAAGTATGGGCCAAGTGCACGAAAGGAGCACCATAAATCCTTTCACCACACTTGGCTCGAATAAATCAGTGACACTATAAGTAGAAGAAGACTGTGTTGAGTATGAGCCCGTAGTCTGTCAAAGTGTTAGGAAAGAGAACGAAACTAAAATATCCAGTCATTTACCGCAATTGCCAGCTGCATTGATCAGCGTTGCGTAGGTGGCACAACCCACAGAGTCTGTTAAACTGTCTGGGTTCAATTATCTCGTACCATAGAAAAATATCGACACAGTTGACCTCTGACCTATCGTTATTACATTTGTGATGGCACTGTACATTGATTTCGATAAATGTTTTTGTAATATCGATAAATTTCTTACAATATGATGATGATGTCAAAGGTTAATTTTTGGGAGAATAAAAAACAAAAAGTTACGACAGACAAAGTGAAAAAGTTTTTTTTTCCAAAGCCATAATGCAAAATTATAGTTTTTCATTTGTTGTGTTCTGATTTGAGGAATATAGCACAGTTTCAAAATTCAAAATGTATTTATTTAATTGTATCACTTTGAAAAGTATTTGGTGGTGAAATGAACGCTGGGTGTATTGGAGCTACGCTGCAATTCTTTTAAATGTTTTTTCTGTTGGCTGAGGTAACCATTCACAACCTGATGGACCATCTGCTTGTTCCCTAATTTCTCCCAAGAAAACAAACAAATAACATTTCTCCTAAATGAACGCAAGTGCATATATTTATTAGAAATTCGTGATAAGGTACAATAAATTCCAGTGCCAATAAACCTGTTATCGGCCTGTACTATCTTTTTAATTAGGTATCTTTATTGCAAATTATTTATCACTGATTTACTATTCATTCACAAGCAGTTTGATAGATTCTTTCTTAGAACATATAAACATTAAAAGGCCCGGCCACATCAAGGCGATAGCACAGCGCTATGCGAAAACATGACATCGATGCTTGTATTGCTGTCAATTTTATCGCAGATCACTGTGTTGTTGTTTTTATGTGGCCGTAGCCTAAGGACTTATAAAAATATGTCAAGTTCAAGTTCAATAAAATTTATTCCATTTAGATACATTTTGTACACTCGGAAAAGTCACATTATACAAATTCAGATCAAATACAGAGAACTTTCAAATAAAATAAACAAAGAAATGAGTCATTAAAATAAAAAATATAAATAAAGTTGGTACTTAACGTACATAGGCTAAAAACTATTACATACTAAAATCATCAGCCAAGGCTTCGTCAATAGTATAATATGATTTTAATAATAGAAAATTGTCAAAACAATTTGTCAAACACATACTGACCTATGGATCTACAGTCCACAGTTTGTGATATATAGATTGCTGGTTTAGATCCGGCTCGAAGGACTTTGTTACGAATAGGTGCGTGGATTGGTAAAAAAACACTCTTTTTACGAATAGGTGTGGTGATAAAAACACTCTTTTTGGAAGTTAAGAGAGAATACTAGTTTGTTTGCGCACAATCCGCCGTTATTCTTTCTTAACATCCAAAAACAGTGTTTTTATTACCACGACATCGCACCACTCCACGCACCTAAACTGTTGACATATCTTGCTATTTTATTTTATTTTAGCGCACGATATCATAAACTAGCTTTAACCGATCAACAGTTCCACTTTTGTTAAATAAAAAAAACCCGTCATACGTTTTTATGAATCAACTTTGAAAGCGTAAACATTCATGTTATTTTGATTACAGCAAAGATGGAGTCTATTCATTCAAAAAAACATAAAAATATAAATATGAGTGAAGGGGCTTAGATTAAGAAGTATTTACATAACTAGGTGTTGGGATCTATTTTTACCTAACGTATAACTAATATTTATTTGACACCTATAAACCAGATTAGAAATCATCTTTAAATTTAGATTTTTAAATAACTGTATTTAAATAAGGTCAAATACCAAAATAACTAGACCACGAAATGTAATTAATACATACGATCTATTCAAATGTGAAGATATTTAAAAGAATGATTTTTATGTCTTTTTGTTTAAACGAAGAAAGTCGAAACGTTTGAATACTGTGCCATTTGACACTCTTAAGTTACTTAAATTCGGTAAATCAAAGTAATGATATAAAAGATATCTGTAAGATTAGTTGAAAATCTTGGAATAGACATACAGGCAAGGTGACTATACTAAAAATGTTCAATACTTAAAAAAGAAAAACGTTTGTCATCACATCATCTTTTAGTACGAACTATCGCATCGTTGAAACTTCTTTGGTCATTGACCTCTAAAACCTTGAAGAATTTATGATCAAATACACAAGTTACAAAGTTCACATTAGAATGTCAAACTTCAAAACATTTTGACGCAATGCTATCGTCGTAAAAATCAAGCCAAAATCAAATAAAAATTCAACAAATACACGCCCTCTCACACTTCTTACAAGAGGTAGCTTGTAAGTGGAGAAGTTACATAAGTTACAAAGTCTATTAGGTTGTATGCTGTCAGCAATAAAAAGGCAATTTATTTGTCCAAAACTCTAGTGCTCGTGACTCATTCGTCGTCCGATTACTTTTGCAAAACCGGTTGCGTACATTGAGTGATGAATGATAGAGCAAAATGGATGTCGCATTTAGTCAACAATAACCGGGTGAAACCACAGTTTTGTTTTATTTCGGCTCCTGTCATAACAGGAGCCGAAATAAAAAAAACTGTGGGGGTAGGTAGTCTTGATTTATAGTGCCAAGTGAATCAGATGTATAGAAACAATTGCAGCCAAAAACGTCAGCTACTGTCATTAATAAATAACGTTCTATATGAAAAGTTCTCAAGAGATGTTTGTCATCCCCCATATAAACCCCCCTCAATTAATAAGTAACTGAAGGAGTACCTCTTTCAGTTTTACTAATGCCTTGAAAGAAAGAAAGAAAGAAAATACATTTATTTTGGACGCACAACACACATAAACACAGCACAAACAGAGTACATAACACAAAAAGAAAGAAAACAGAATAGTAAACAGAACAAAGAGTAAATACAAGTATATGTGTATGCCTTGAGTCTTTATGTATTTCTAGAACCATAGTTCTGAAACACCAATATTAAGCGAATCATTACTGTGAAGGCTTTTTTAAATTAAAACTGTCGTCGAATGTAAAACTTAATGTATGAGGCCCATAATAAGCTACTTAGGCTTTAAGTCCACTTACGTTCAAAGTCTCATCTTACAGGACCACACCTTATTTCCAATTAACTTAACACGCAGATATAAAACCTGTTCAAAGTGCTCATAACTGCAACATGTTTGTTTTTCTTTTTAATCCGCTTTTTGGTAAAATGTATAGTTATTACAAGAGTTGACACCATTAACTTGATAACGAACACTTCGATGCATACTTTTTAATAAAATGTCGCGGCAGTAAATTTTATTGTGGCAATAATGAGCTGTAAATAAATTGGCAGAATTTTGGGTTGCTATAGATTTCAGTGATTTATTCTTACTGGGGTGCGATGATGCTCTTTCAAGTATTTCACTTTAGCAGCGACAGTCATATGACAGCCGATAAACAACGACAAAGCGGTTGAAATTATCGTTTTGACATAAAAAATAACGTTTTCCGCTATAAGGTACCATACAGCTCTAAGGTACCATACAAGTTACGCCCACATTAGCTTAAACATTCAACGCTGTATAAGAAACTTTATCCTTACTACGAGTGACAGTATTTTATTGCAAAGATAAAAACGGATTGATGTATTAGCAGTATCACTTACTTTATTATGCAAAAGAGATTATTTTCGAACGAAAAATTCAAAAAAGTATCTACGGCTTCGATTTACGAGGAATGCATTTTTGAAACATTTTGAATTTGGAATAAATCAATAAATACAAATGTATGTCTGTGAATTATAAATTGGTTTGTAGTTTTTATAGGTTCACACGACGACTCTAATTCACAGGCACGGTAAATAAACTCTCGGATTTCGTACAATTCAAAATCTTGAAAGATCCTCAATCATGATAGTCAGAGACAAATCCAAATCTTATCTTACCCGAGTCACAGACTTTTAGCGTAGTTTTGTAATTTCATAGATCATACGTTCCAACTGTAAAAAACTAGATCCATCTTTTCATAACTCCATGTCAGAGGACGTCCGTCAAGATGGTTATACTTGACGATTAGAGGTAGTACAAAATGGCACTGCTTTTTATGATTTTTATTACGTCGTGCCAGCCGTCGCATTATAAGCACTGTGAGCGTTGAACCGAAAGAGCCCGCCTCTTGGACATTTTAAGTATACCTGCTTTACTTAGGTATATTAATTTGTTTGGCCTCTCAGCTCAGTTAGTAGTAGCTCGGCCTTCTACGCAGTAGATCACGGGGTCGATCCCCACCGAGAACAAATATTTGTGTGGTGAACACAGAAGATTGTGGTCTGTCTGGGTGTTATATTGTATTCTAAATATTTAGTTCTTTCTTTCAAAACATTACACTGCATCCACTCTAAAACCGATAGTATTATCGCGCACAATATTTTCTTCCAGACGATAAATCAATATTCGGTAAGCTTATGTCAGAGTGCGTTGGCTCCACCCTATGAATATGAATATGCAACTTGTCCGACCAGTACAACCTGTTCTTAGAGCGACCTTCTTGTATGTCTGTTTTGTCTTCACAAATTGTTGGACCACGGACCACGGATGATAGGAACTTGTCAACTTTTATGTTTGTTAATCGAATTTGACAGTTCGGTAAGAATAACTTTAGTTTGATGTCTAAATTGTTGAATGAACTCGCTTGACTAACCAACTTGACTCGATTTGAGTGCTTGTCATTTACAAACTTGCTCGTATCTTGTAACAAAAATCACTAAAGAAAAATAAGAAATTTATTTAAATACAATCTGTTCTATTTTTATAACGCTTTTATTAGTTTCACCTGTATGTATGTATGTATGTATGTATGTATGTATGTATGTATGTATGTATGTATGTATGTAACCGTCCCCTTTGAGCTCGATTTTGTCCTACTTTGAACGATCAGATTTGATTCAAACTTTGCACACCTGTCAAAGGTCGATGACAATGCAATAATATGAAAAAAAAAATAAAAAAAAATGAAAAGAAATAAAAAAAATAAAATAAAAACCTACTTTGAACGATCAGATTTGATTCAAACTTTGCACACCTGTCAATGGTCGATGACAATGCAATAATATGAAAAAAAAAAAAAAAATTAAAAGAAAAAAAAAAAAAAAAAACTTCTTTGAACGATCAGATTTGATTCAAACTTTGTACACCTGTCAAAGGTCGATGACAATGCAATAATATGAAAAAATATATATAATATGAAAAAAAAAAAAAAAAAAAAACTAAAAAGTAAAAAATAAATTATAGTTTAAAAAACTAAAAAAAAACGCTTTTATAACTAATTGAACTAAAAAGTTGAAAATAAAACTGTAATAATCAATTGAAAATTTATATTATTGTACAAAAAGCGTGGGGGGCTTGATTTTGATTGTTGTAAATACTTTATCAATAGTTTATTATATCTGAAGTTATTATAAAAAGCACCCCACGCTTTTTGTACAATAATATAAATTTTCAATTGATTATTACAGTTTTATTTTCAACTTTTTAGTTCAATTAGTTATAAAAGCGTTTTTTTTTAGTTTTTTAAACTATAATTTATTAATTAAATAAATCTTTTCTTAGCATTGATAAAAGTTATATCACGAACTTCATGTCAATGCTAGTAAGTGCTATTAAACGGTGAAGGAAAACATCGTAAGAAAACCCACGGCTTAGTCAGCTTCGCACGTATTGATCATGTCTTTCCTGTAGATTAGGCCGCCTAAGCTATCAGGATGGTATAGATGCTGGGCAAGCCTACTCCATCTAAAAGTCTAGTCCCAGGCACTATAGCGTCCTACAAGTAAGGGCATGAGCAAAAACAGTTGATCCTAACACTTATAAATCATCTAGAATAGATGCAAAGGCCTGTTTACTTCACTTACATGTCAATGTCAATGCAAACGCTTTTAGTGAAGGCCTGCGCATACCTCGGGCGCTGGCGATGGCGGTCAATGAAACGCTGTCAAATATCGCTGTCAATTTTGACAGCGTTTCACTGATCGCCATCGCCAGCGACCTAGGTGTGCGCAGGCCTTAAAACCCCAAAGTATAGTATTGTTTAGTTTAAAGGTGGAATTGCACTTTCCCAACGGAATCGTGGCTATAAACATTACCGACGAGCGTGACTGTTCAAGTTACCTTAGGTACCTATTTACCGTGATAACCGTGGGATACATCTAATAAAGGAAGTATCCTAAACTAATGCTGACTTGCCTCGCAGCTCTGGTAGCTCTGCCTTTTGCTTTGTAGGTTAAGGGTTTCGATCCCCACTGGGGAGTACTATTTGTGTGATGTATATACAAAGGTACCTATTTGTTTTCACTTGCATACTAACTGTGTACAAAAAAAAAGAAAAAGTATCAGGGCGTCAATTCCAGCAACACCGTTCGATTGAGTGATCGCTGAATCCGCGTTCCGTTTTCAAAATTTTCAAACAAAAATTGACAACTCACATCGATTAACGCGATCGCCTAAGTGATTTGTGTTTTTAGAATCGACACCCTGGTATTTGATTAACAAAGAAAAAGCTTTTCATAGTTCATTTATATATTTATTTAATGCTATTCAGCCTTAAGCATTTTTAGAAGGTCTAACCCCCGAATACTGAAACGCAACTCAGATTTAAGCACGTCTCAAGCGACGAATATTTGACAGTTTTCAATGAAAATCTGTCAAATAGTCGTCGCTTGAGACGTGCTTAAATCTGAGTTGCGTTTCAGTATTCGGGGGTAAGTATTCTTCAGTATTCAGCAAAGCTGCAAATATTTGAAATCGTGTTGGATCAAAAACGTCAGTGTCTCTGTAAGTTTGCTCAAAAAAAAAATACTGACATTTCCGCATGCTTGCAAATCCCCCTGTTAAACAGCATCAATGGCAAAGCCCATTTATAATTTTCGCCGTCACAACTTCTTTTTTTAAACATAACCTCACGTGCCAGTTATGTCACCGGTACCCACACCCTTCAAGCCGAAAGTCAGTGATGCTGCTTCTTAGGAGAAATGTGCATGGTGGTAGAAGATACTTCCCACAAAGAGCTCTACTACTACAAAAAAATACTACTTGCAAAATTCGCCATAAAAATAGGCCTAGGTTCATTCCTAATAGAGCTTCTAGTCTAGATTGTCCAAACAAACCGTGCTACATGAAATATTATCATAACCAGCAGCCTACTAATTTGTAATCATAAGCTTGAGAATGTACTCATTAGCATACGACATGCTGTGTCTTTGCTATAAGCCCTGGTGTTCAAAGCTCTGTCATTCGTTCATATAACGGTGGTCAAAATTTGGCTGTGGCAGCTTTTGGCCCATTGATTACACTTCTAGCTTTGGGTTTAACGCTGTCACAACTAAATCAGAAATAAAAAGACTCCTCATCAAAAAGTAAAATTAAAAAGTTTTGCAGTAGACCCATAGAACTGACCACAGAGGCCTTCCGACCATCCATTCAGAAAATTCTTAAAAAAATGAAATATTTTCGTATTTATTTCGCCTTTGCTTAAATCATATCATTATTTTAGAACGTCGTACTGCCTAAAGAAATTATTTTAGGTGCAGAAAGCTTTCCCAGCACATTGTTAGCACCATATTTTTAGCCTAGTAGCGATGTATGAAAAGATGTCAATAAAACGTATAATAGTTCGGTCAATTACCAATTTCCGCTATACTATATGCCATACTAATTTATAACAGTTGGTCATGGCAGAGAATAGTCGTAAGCTGATAGCAGCATAAGAAAACCAAAGCTTAACCACCAGTGCTTGTACCTTAGTTCCTATAATCCATGACCCAATAAACTTGTATTTGTATAGCCTCCTGCGTCGTCCCCAGTCCTTGTACGGACGAATTTACAACCCATTTGAATAAACAAGGCTCATCACTAACTGCTCTTGTACGTTTAATCACTGATTATGACTCTTATTATGTACAGATAACAACTTCTGGAATATATTTGTGAAGCGAGTCGAGTTCAAGCTCTTTTATTTTAGGTATCTCTTCTACAGACTCTAACTAACTTTGTCATCAGACGTTATCGCTCTGAAGCTTGCAAACAAATCATCATGTTTAGTTTTAATAAAAAAAAAACCTTTCACCACGCTAATTTAAAAGTGACACGATAAGAAGAAGAATAAAAACTATAATGAGAAAACAAAAAACGTTACGTATGGAAACACAATTGCTATTATTTAGGGTCTGTCTCAATTCCATCCACTTTGTGTTTTATGGTCTATTTTGGTTGACATAATTTTGTCAAAGTCATTTCGATTTGCTAGCATGATTTGCCAACGGTATTAAAAATAAAATGAGCCTTTATTTACACAACTTCGTACACTAATTTTATAATATTGCGTATACTTTATTTTCAACACATTTTTAATTTTTTACTTCCAAACGTTTGGAAACAAAATTGCTATTATTTAGGGTCAGTCTCAATTCCAGTCTCTTTATGCTGTATGGTCTATTTTGGTTGAAATATTTTGTCAAAGTAGTTTCGTTTTTCTATCTAGCATGATTGGCTAACGGGATTAAGTCTTTATGGGATGCTGTCATATTTAAGATTTGGCCAGATCTTGATCTGCCGCGATGTCTTGTGGGCTCTACTCTGTGCTTATTTTCACCTAGAAGTAATCGTGCTTGCGGCGTTTATTTATATACGGGGCAGTATAACTTGACACTTCATAAAACTGACACACCTTTAAAACTTGCGATATCCTCCCACGTGCAGTGTGCTTTTAACCAAATGAGCGGCATATCTCGACATGTGACGGTTTAATGCTGGGTCTCAAGTTCTCAATTGACTTCGACGCCTCTCAGCTCAGTCGGTAGTAGCTCTTCTGCGCCGTAGGTCGTGGGTTCGATCCCCACCGAAAACAAATAATGGTGCTGTGAACACAGATTGTTAGGATGTTATATTGTATCTAAGGCCCTCGTATTCTGAAACAGTGCTTGTGTCTGAGTCGAGCCTCAAGCAATGATTGTTGACATTTTTCAATGAAAACCTGTCAAAAAATCTAAGGCCCGACTTGGACTGAAGCACAGTTTCTGAATATGGGCCCTTAGTTCATAATCAAAACTCAAATGTACTTTTCCCAACAGATTTACATTAAAACCTGTCACAAAACGAATACTTGAGCCTGTATTTCAACTTGAGCTTTGCTCTATGAGCCTTGAGTACTAAGTCTTGACACTCCCGTTGCCATCCAAAGCAATATTTTCCAATCAACCTCCATATCCATTAAATGCGTATATACGGTTAGCAAACATAAAGGCGAGTTATGAATGGCTGTAGATCCTTTGGCCCCTGTCTAGCCCCTGTGTTCAGAGATCCGCACACCTGGCTAAGTGCTACACCTCGCCTCAAACTGGTTTGAATGGTAACGGGTGTATCTTTTGGTATAATAATATGTTAGGAATACTCCTTAGAAAGTTGTAGGATTTATTTCGTTGTAACACTTACAAACTCTGTTATTCATAAATTGGGCTATTTTTGCAATTTTTTTACCATAAAGCCAAATTGTATTGCCACAGTATGAAATCTGTAGGATCGTACGATACAAAATCAAAAATGTTTAAATACTAAATAAATTAAAAATAAATAATAATAAATAATAATAATAATAATATTAATAATAAATGTTGTTGTTTTTTTTGTTTTTCGACCATTTCGATTAGACGATTTCGCAAATTTTGAACCATAATGCCAAAACGCATTACCACAGCGTAAATTCAGTAGGATTATACAATACAAAATCAAACTCTTACTCAAAAACATATTCATTTAAATCCGAAAAACTGGACGGTTTTGGTTTTTATTTATGTAATTAAATATGCTATTTTAATCTGTAGGTACATAATCTCATATTTCGTTTAAAGTTAGACTGATGCTGATTCTTGTAGATTCCAGTCTTAATGCAAGTCAGCCTTGGTCGTGTTAATTAATATTTATTTGATTATGCGCAGCGTTTGACTAAGTCCGGTATTAATAAGTATCACAACACAACATTTAAATTTCATATTGACAGTACTCATGATTTATAGACTGATGGATATTTATTTCAATAAAATATTTAACTAGTTATATCAATTATAGAAGAGAGAGTTTAAAAGATAAATAGTTTGTTGGAGTTGAAGTCCGATGAACGTGGTCAGAGTCCTGATTCTGGGTAATTACAAGTGCAGAAATGCCCGCTAGTTATTGTACACAGGATCGCATAAGACTATACACTGCTGGCTCTTATGTCTTTGTAGTAAGCGTCATTTTTCTTTGTTTTTAGGTAACTTGAGCTGTATCCTACTTTACTTATATTATAGTAGCTACTCATTTGTTTTTTTAAATCCGGGGCATTGGGTGTGAAAAAAGCGTTGCACTGGTGGGAGTACATGTAGGTATAAATATTAAAACAAAATAAAAAAGATCCTGAACTTGGAATTTTGATTTGAATTTCTTTTTAATAAATTCATTTTATAAACTTACTATACCCATCGAGCGATAGAGAAAAGCAACATATTTAAGGGCCAGTTTCCCGGATGGCTAATCGACCAACCAAATATCTAAAATAATAATTCTGAAATAAAGAACATTTTAATAATAGACGAACGACTAATAGACGATCTAAATAATTGAGTTAGTAGGGTTAAATATTTGTTTGGTCGAGGAGTAATCCGTTAAACCGGCCCTAAGTTGATTTAGGTTTACATAACAATATTAACAATCACAACGTTAGTAGAAAGTATCATTTTATACATATGCTACGATTAAAACGATACAGCAGCGATACTGTCGCTAGCTGTCAAAATGAAAGAAAGGAATGAATGCATGTTTGCATCGCTGCAAAAAGACAGTGTGTAACGGCTTTAAAGGATAACCACCGTTGCGTAGGACGGTAGCCGTATCCCGTCGGGAGCTGAATTAATTATGCCCGTCCAGTGTGTCGCAGCCTTTAGGACGCCCACCTTCCTGTCTCGGTAAGGGATAAAGAACATTTAGCGTCAAGTACCTATTTTACGGATTGATTTTGGCTTAAACAAATATTTTAGACGATTTGAAGGGATCAAATTTGCATTTTAAGCGGTGAGGTTTATGATATGCGCAGTATGAGCAAGTACGTGGCATAAACTTTGCAGCTTAGCAAAATTTATGGATTTGTTTATAAATAACATATTTAGCGAAAGATGAAGATTAGGTAAACTAAGATTTACTCAAGAAACCGACAGTTCTTGTGATATACCTACCGTGACAAAAAAGTCACTGGTCTAGAATTGAGCCCTTGATTTCTATGCCCAATAGCAGTCAGACAGAAAGTCAGACATATCAACATTCAAATTTCGATTCCATACATGCATCACAAAATTCGAAATTCGAATTCTATCACAAAAAGTTGAAATTTAAATGACTCGACTGAGTACTTCAAATTGACTTTCCGATAAATACGTGAATTACCCCCCAGATTAGCGAGGCTTCCGTCGAGTCGGACCGTTAGGTACTCGGACCGCAGTCCCACTCGCCGGAGTAATTTTATTTTATTATTTTTCTTCCGGCGACTCGGACCACAAACCACGTGACGTAAATTGTACAGTCATCGCCAGAAACAGATCTGACATAAATACGAATTGTTAAATAGTAGTAAAATGTCAATTAAAAAATATTATTTATTGCCAATTTTTTTATAAAAGTTATGACTATAAAATTAACTTAAATATAAACTTGCATCCTATAAATTTATTTATGATTTGTACCTACCTATCCTAGACGTTGCGATAGTAGCAGCTCCGTAGGTCGTGGGTTCGATTCCCACTGAGAACCAATATTTGTGAGGTGAACGCAGATGTTTGTTCTCTGTCTGGGTGTTATATTGTATTCTAATTGGGTATTTAGAAAAAAAAAGTATATAAGTATTATATCAGCTATCTAGTTCCCATAGCACAAGCTCTGCCTAATTTGGGGCTAGATAGTATTGTGTGGATTGTCCACAATATTTATGTATTTTATTAAATATTATTTAGTCGTTGCAAATATAAATATAATATTTCGATTTCAGAACTAAGTATTAAAATGGAAGAAGGTGGCCCTAAAACATCTCTCGTACAGACATCTTTTCACATTGATGTCACACAAAGAGGATGTAAACTTTTGTGCAGAGCTGATTATAAATATAATTTAAAAAGAATAAACAAAGATGGCTCAAAACTATGGCGATGTGCGAATAAGAACATTTGTAATGCAACGAATAAAATCAATCAAATTGTAGGCTGTTACTTTCATCACAGATTAATAAAGTTACTACGTAACAGATAAATCACTCCAAGGAAAAATGACAATACCTACTGCTATAATAACCTACTCCCTCTAGTAGCTAGACGTTGCAAGCCAAAATGAACCAAAGCTTACGAACATAAAGTTGACATTGCTCTGTAGGTGCGCGCCGCCACGTGCTTAGCGTAGATTGTCAGGGCTGCCTCTTTCGATATATATGTCAGTAGGTATTTGCAGTAAACTTTATAATTGAAAGAAAAAGAATTTCTTCTGTTTTAACATGTTTTATTTTTTAATTATCAAGAAATTATACATAACTTACAAATGTTTTATTTTGATGTAATGTTTAATAAATTTTTTGCCTTGGCGAAATTCTCGGTTATTAAACTTAATTGTGGAAAATATTCTGAATCGTATAAATAACTTAAGTAGGTATTCTTGTGGGAAACAAGGGCAAAGTCCGGTAACACAAAATATTTCCTCGCGTACGAACGCTCCGCGCGGCTGTCGGCAACCCACTGAGAAATAGGCAGTCGACTGCCCGGCGGCCGGTAGGTACTTATCGCGCGCAAGTACATGGAGTGAAAGAGGCCTGCTTTCATTTCAACCGAAGTCTGTGGCGTAAGGCTCTTTCTCATCTCCCACCGGATTTAATCGATTATGGCTGGTTGTATGTCATGGAAGAGTCACCCAATAGTGCAAAAGTCACAAAGTTTAACCTTAGTCACAATTTAAATAACAAAGACCGTATTATCTAAGTAAAACGAATTAAGACTGCGTCATGTCTATCTGTCTGTCCGTCCGTATGTCACAGCCATTTTTCTCCGAAACTGTAAAAGCTGATGAAACTTGGCGAGTATTATGGGAACCGCATTAAGATTTTTACACAAAAATACAATAAATTTTGGGGGTCCCCATACTTGAAACTGAAATTTTAAAATTTTATTTTCGTCAAACCGATACGTGTGGGTATGAATATGTCTTCAAAAATGATGTTGAGGTTTCTAATATCGTTTTTTTCTAAACTGAATAGTTTGCGCGAGAGACACTTCCAAAGTGGTAAAAAAAAAAAAAATTTTACGTAAAAGTTAGACAAACGAGCTTACGTCCCACTTGATGGTAAGCGGTCACCGTCGCCCATAGACACCAACAACACCAAGGGTGCTGTCGTTGCGTTGCCTACCCTGGAGGAAATTTTTTAACGTTTTTCTTGAAGCTATTCATGTTGTAATTAAGAGGAAACACCTCAGGTGGAAGCTCATTCCACAGTTTATGGGTATGAGGAAGAAACGATCTCGAGAAGCGAGATAACTGTTAATAATTAGATTTTTTTTTAATAAATTGTGTCTTAAATCAAAGAGTTTTATTCTTTATGTTTACTTTGTGCACCTACTTTTTCCATTGACTGTACTTCATTGCTTTGAACAATAGGTTTTTTCGATCATTTCAAAAGTGGTCCGAGTCGCCGGAAGAAAAATAATAAAATTAAATTAGTCCGGCGAGTGGGACTGCGGTCCGAGTACCTAACGGTCCGACTCAACGGAAGCCTGGATTAGCGATACATTGAGTCCGGTCTACGTCCGGTGCATTACTCATCGGTAGCCGACTGGTTTGGCTACTGTAGCGCGATCGGAGACGTGTATTGATTGAATGTCTGTGGTAATGCTATTATTTATACAAACTGACCCATAGATAAAACACTATAGCCGCATTGCGACCGTGAAACCAAGGTGGTGAACGGAATCAAAACTTTTATCACTTTTTTACTACAGTATTGAAGTATTGAGGAACATTATTTATATGAACAACGGGGTATTTAGCTTATTGTTTTCAGATATTTACCATGAATTAAAAAATATATAAATTAAAATTTACGCTCAAAGTAAAAATGAGGAATATTAAAAAAAAATGGGAATAATCTTTTTAACCATCAGCAAAATTGCGCTAAAAAACTCACTAAAAGAAATTGTACCATGAAATAAAATCGTGTTTATCACTACCATCTTATTTAGTTCCATTACTATTGCTAACGTATAATATACTCGTTATATACGCTTTGGTATTTATCAGACGTTTAAGCGACTTATCTAGGATTAACTACTAGTTTAAATGATTGATGTTTGAAGGTGATTTATTCAACTTGTGACTAACATAACGCCGCAAACACAAACACTCACTCTAAAGATATTCCGACATTGATGAATGGACAGATGTAATACATTCGATCGTGTTCAAACTAACAGTTCTTATACTCAAAGATAGTAGATTTAATTCTGCCACATAAACTATACTTACTGCTGTGGCACTACGGCTCAAAGTGGTCTTGGCCTCCGACACCAGAGACTGCCAGGCTTCTTTGTCCAGACAGGCTTCCGCGTAGTTACTGACTCCGAATTCTCGCAGGTCTTTCACGACTTCGTCTGCCCCGTTGCCCCTGAAACGCTGCCCCGTTGTTCGCCCCAAGTAGGTACTGGTGGGGACCAGTACCTACTTGGGGCGAACAACGTGGCAGCGTTTCGGGAGTCTTGCGCTAGGTTGCGCTGGGTTAATACTCCCCTCCCCCAGAAAATCACAATTATGTTACGAAAACATAAAATAATAATAAATGTATAGGTGCAATTAATTTAACGATTGAAAAGTATTAGTAGTTGCGATGATCGTTCCAATTTAATAAAATATCTACGCATAGTTAAGATAACTAAATAAATTAAGGTTTGAAAATAATGGAATAAATTATTTTGCGGATTCATATATATTTTTAGGTTAGTTTGCTTTATTACACTTTTGGTATTTTTGACGTGACAATTTTTGAACCAGAAGCATACAGATCAAATAAATGCTTATTTAATTAGAATAATGTCTTCGAAGGATTGAAATAAAATCAGGTTAGATTTAGATTTTGTAATATGGATCGAATATGTGTAGGAGCCTCTTTAAGGCGCATTTAAAATCCTTTCACCACGATGGTTCGAACGAACTTGTGACACGATAAAAAGAGTATCGTTGAGTACAGGACTATCTATTTGTATTCTTAACATTCTGTTTGTTGTATTAACAAAGGAACCCGTGTGCATGTCAAAAGGCACTCTAGTCGTGTTCGTGATCCTTTCTAGAGCATTAAATCTCAACATGACTGCTCGCGAGGCGTTCGGCTCAGTCCCATGGGAATCGAACCTACGCTTCCCATGCGCCGCGCCGATTCGAATCGGTGTAATTATAATTGCCGATGTCTCGAAGTGTGAGATCCGAGTTGTTATGCTCCTTTATTGATTTTAAAATGTTTTTGTACTTATCTCCATGTGTTTTAATTTGTATAAATTGCCTCAAGAAAAGCAGCAGACTACGTCACTTATGAATTTATATAAGATTTAATAGAATCCCGCGTTACTTCGTATGCGTTAAGTTTTTTCCATAACAAAACAAGCAAATTTTCTAAAATTCTTAGTGTGTGTGCTCTACAAGACAAAAATAAGTCACATAATAAAACAAATATCAGCAATTACATCAGACGTGTTTTTTTCCATTATTATAGATAATAAAACGGTACCTTTCGTGCAAGAGTCCGACTCGCACTTGGCCGGTTTTTTAAGGCACCATGAGCAATGTTAGAAAATGTACCTTAAAAAAAGCTATTTCTTAGAAAGTGGAGGATCCTGCATACATTTCTTCTTACTTGTAGCATCGTGATTACCATACCACCAGCGAGCCTACCTGTAGAATCTGAACGGGTGAAAAACACGTGCATTTTTCAAATACGTTGGATGTATAAATCTTCTGTCGACTCAATGGGCCTACCCAACAGGTTGCAAGTACTCCTTACTTCCTTACTGTAATATTATAAATGCAAAAACTCTGTCTGTTTGTCGCGCTTTCACGCCAAAACTACTATTTTGAGGGCAGAGTGTGCCACGCGCAAGCGAATACTTTTTCCGATACAAATTAAAAATGTAAAGACACTTTTCCACGCGGACGAAATTGCTAGTATTTACTACAAGCTAAATTATCATGTTACGGCAGTGTTGCGTAAGAGTCAAATTATAATGCTGGCTATTTTTCCAAACTTCTTTATTTATCATGCTTGTAATTTTTAAACTACAAAATGTATAGTAGATACTATTCAATGTCAAATGTTTCTATTGTGATGAATAAATAATTTTCGTATATTTGGCCTTACTTAGGAGTGTTACTTGAGTGTGAGACATTGCCTAAAGCTCTGTCACTGTTTGTCATTATTAGAGATGGCAGTTCTTTACACACGTCTTCTTCTTCTACACACTGATTATCTTTAAGAAACCCTTGTTTATGTACGTAAGGAACATTGGAATAGTTTAAAATAAAAATTAATGCAGTTTGTCATAGTAGCTTCGTTTTTCAAATAGTGTTAATGTGTAAGCTATAGTCTTAGGCATAAGCAGAGAAGTTCAAGCAATGAAGAAGATCCAAGAAAAGAGAAGAATGAAGAAACGCACTATGCACAGGCAATGGCACTGGAAGAATTCACGGGTTCCATTGTGTACTCCCGTGGTCTCTTAGTGGCATCACTCGTGCTGGGCGATCTACAACCGAACAGTACTCCAGCGTCATCATCTTCCACGTACTGGCTCTCATTCACCTCTGGCAGTTGTGGTGGAAGCTCTGCCTTCTGCGCCGTAGGTCGTGGGTTCGATCCCCACCGAGAACAAATATTTGTGTGGTGAACGCAGATGTTTGTTCTCTGTCTGGGTGATATATTGTATTCTAAGGCCAAGATTCATAGTCGTGACTTTGCTTTACAGCAAAAAAGTCTTTGCAAAGTAAGCTTTGCATATCGAAGTCAAGCTCTTCTTTATTCAAAATGTTGAAAGGAAACTTCGCTAAACAAAGCTTACTTTGCGAAGACTCCTTTGCTGTAAAGCAAAGTCTTTGCTGTAAAGCAAAGTCACGACTATGAATCTTGGGCTAAATCTGTCCATATAAAAATTTTATGTAGATGATTTACAAAAAAAAAATATTTAAGTAGTATATCAGCTATCTGGTTCCATATTACAAGCTCTGCTTAGTTTGGGGCCAGACAGTATTGTGGACAGGATTGTCTAAAATATTTATTTGTTTATTTATAAATTGTATAAAAAGAAGTAGCTTTCCGCGTCTGGTGCATGTCTGCTAACTTCTAAACCAAATGACGGACTTTGTTTTGGTTTTCACAGATGATATTTCGCGGAAGGTTTATAGATAACTAACGACCCGCCCCGGCGTCACAGGGGAAATAAAGATAATGATCTGAAAGGTTTCACATTTTTCACCTCTTTTTTTTCTGAACCGTTGTCTAAAAAAAAAGAGCTGGGCCGTTGTCGTTGGAGTACAATTTTGACTAAGTGTACAGTTAGGGTGTTATTAATAATCCTGGCGCAACGCTGGAGTAGTTAAATCGTGTTTTGTCACATTTGTTCGAGTTGACAATTGCATGTCAATGCAAGAGACAAAACACGGATCAACTAGTCCAACGCTACGCTAGGATTATTAATAAGACCCTTACAGTATAAGTTTAAGTTTGTGTAAGTGTACAGTTAGGACACTATTTAACAACAAGCCAATAATTTCAGACATAATCATACATGAAAAAGAACTACCTCATAATAATCTAAGATCGGGCAATTCAATGTTTTCTGTAAAGAAGTGAGGAATGCATATTCTGACATGGAAGTGGGAAAAACAAATAAGTAGGTTAAAACCACTATAAAATGACAAGGAAAATTCACTACATTTCTGCTAGTTTGTGTTATTATTTTAAGCTAAAAGTCAACTTACTTAAATAAATTTAAAATTGTCTTTATTACCTACACTGCTTAACTTAACTTATAGGTTCAACTTACTTTTTAAATAAATACAATTTTGTGATGGATGAAAATCATGTGAACAGGAGAGCTATGGGTATAAATGTAGATGGATGGATGAGGATGGTGGTATGGTGGTGGTATGTAGAGGTTGGCAAACTAAAAGATGGATTAGCAGTGTAAAAGATTACATGGATTAGAAAGAAGCGAATACAGAGATGACAGCTGATAGAGGAAAATATAAGAAGCGAATATGGTGTACCGATCCTATGTAAAGTGGGATAAGGGCAGGAAGAAGAAGACTTAGGCAACAGTTATGACACCGGCGGCGTGACAGTACATAGGTCTTTGGATAACGAGTGCCACCGGTCTACCGATAAGTGCAATCCAGACATGACCTGCGCCACTCGTTAGAGAGTTCATCGTACCATATCAATTTTGCTGCTGAGTTTGCCTTTCCGTGGGTACTAAACTGTTCAGTTCTAAGATCCTATATCTTATATAATAGTAGTGAAACTTGCTACTGTGCGAAATACAGTCATACACGGCATTCATTTCCAAGCAGGTGCTTGTAAAATGAGATCTTTGAAGTTCAGTCGGTGAGTACCTAGTTATAGCGGCTCATTTATTAAGATATTTAAAATTGTGTGAATAGTAAATATACAAGGACTGTAAAATGCACAATCTTAATAAGATATTGGAAAACTAAGATTACTCATTTCAGTGTACAGAGACACGTAAATGCTACTTTGGGTGTTATTTGTGGCCCGAACCATCAACGTGCAAAACATGAATCATGCAAAGCCTCAAAAAGAACAGCTGGTGTTATTCTGTTGCAAAATCAAAAGTTTGATACTAACTAATAAATGACAAGGAAAAGAGATCACAAATCTTGTTGCCATCATTTTTCGACCACTATCTCTCTGTTGCCATACTAGTTTTACAAAGCGAAGTTCCTATTCAAGTCAACCTCTGCAATTGTTCCTTGTCGAAGATAAGTTTTGTTTCAATACGTTTTTTATTGCAATTAAGGCTCAAAATAATGTCAAAATTGACAGATGCGACTAGGTTTTGATTGCAACAAAGACACGCAATTATCCCATTGTTCAATTGAACTTCTGACCAGTTTTTCAATTAGATTTTTTCACAATTCACAAAGCTAATAAATAAAATATAATAAAAAAATAATAATGAGTATGTTGGAAACGCCAGTTATTTACGACTCGTCATCTGAAAGTGTCGTTACGCTTATGCACTGTGGAAAGTGCTATTGCAGTGCACATCAGGTGTAATCTAATTTTCGACTAAGATACGAGATGAAGCGATTTGATTTCTTTATAATGATTAAACAGGAATGTTCTATTAGAAAAAGTAATCTCAGGGCACAGTGTCCGTAATATGCGTAGTATTATTATATATATTCTGTGTGTCGCTGGACTGGTGTCGGTGACGGTGACGTAAGTTCATTGGTTTTATCCCACCTCGAAAAATGTTCAAGCCCGACTAAAATAGTCTTCAGTTTAAAAACCAATATTGCCTTTTGTTATATTTTCCTCAACCCCACATAGGGTACAAACACAATATGGCTGCTATGATATCATTTGTACATTCATCATCAAAAGTTGATTGGCAATTTCAGTTGGTGAATTCCTTTTTTCCCTGGATTTGTTAAAGATATGGGAACTTGCAAACAGTTGCAGCTCAAAGTGGATTTTCAAATCATACATCATACTTTTAGTGCAAATGTATTTAGGCTAAACCAACCTACTTGGGTACCTCATGTAAGATAGATACCTACTATTATATTATAACAAGTATTGTAACCCATTAGAATAATAAGCTAACTGAATAAATACATTTCATTTCATTTTCATTTCAAATAATGTTCACAATTACAATCAAAGTTGAGCTGACCAAAGAAATATTTGAAATTTACAAACCAGAAATGCCAATCTTTGACTCTGACAGTACATACATGTAATGTGTGAAAGTCTGTGTTCGGACGGAAATCAAAAAATCAGGACAACCGCCCGTTTACGTAGCCCGCTAAGCTTCTGCAACTTGCACCATCAGTAATTGCTGCGGTCTGTCGAGATTTCTTCAATTATATGCCTCCCGTCTGTCCCAGATAATGCCTTTCCTCAACTGACAGAAAGCAAGACTTGCTTTTATAGGCTATAACTTTTTCAACGATTCATTGTTTCTTTTTGTAGCAATTGCAAAAAAAGTCACTGGATAATGTTATTCACTGCAGACTCATTTTGCTGAGTACTGCTGGCCTACCATGAGCATATGGTTATGGCTATGGCTGTCAAAATTGTGTCAACAGTGTCAACACATTCAAACCCAAGAAGAAAATGAATGCCAATCTATACACAATTTGACAGTCATAGCCATAACCATATGGAGCTCGCGGTAGCCCTGCTGGTGACACTAAGCACTGGTGATTCGCTCTGAGCACGAATCTCGCGGTGTCCGAGAAAAATGTAACAGAAAAAAGTGAGGGACTGTTGCAGTAGAAGCTTATAATGACAATAGCTGTCAGTACTTTTCAATCTCTATTTACTACCAAGGTATCAAGGTTTGTTTTTACCCAAAAGTTTACAAAAGTTTGTGTCAAAATACTCGACAAGTACGCAGTGCGTACGAAGTTGACTTGTGAAGTATTATCTAATGCTGTGTCTAAACTAAAAAAGTCGCAAAAAGTTGACAAATAAAAATTGAATCTATTATCATATTGACTGGCCACTCAGCTCAGTTGGTGGTAGCTCTGCTTTCTGCGCCGTAGGTCGTGGGTTTGATCCCCGCCGAGATTGATGAGGTAAGCGAAGAAGTTTCTTCTTTGTCTGGGTGTTAGGTTGCACTTACCTATGTACCTAAATTGCATTAAGTAACAAAAAATATGATTTTATATAAGTATTATATCAGCTAATCTGGCTCTCATGGTATTTTGCTTAATTTGGGTCTAGACAGGCAGTTAGGTAGTCAGTAGTTGGGTAGTTAGTAGTGTAGTTGTATATATTATGTGAATTGTTCACAATATTTATTTATAAGGCATTGGTTCAATTAATAACTCGATTTATTGATTCTGCTGACACAGTCCATTTTTCTGGTAGTTATAAAATAGGGCTTTATATTATGAGTAAGAACCTATAATACTGTCCTCAATCACATTATTTTTTGCAGGTGACGAATTATTAACATCAGTCGAAATGAGTCACTCCTCGACTCCAGTAGCGATTTCACTTTGTTTTTATCTTTTTTAACAATTTACAAAGTTGACACCTTTAATTTTAAGCGGGTTTTTTGGCGCCGAAAAGCGATTACTTTTTTGTGTGCGGGAGAAATCGATAGGTACCTGACCTATAGAAGCAAAAAGTCGTTCAGTTTTTCACAAACTTGTCGGCGGTTTGAATTTCTTGCGTGTTTTTTATGAACAGTTGCATACTTTTATATTTTGTATTTCTTGCGTGTTTTTTAAGAACAGTTTCATACTTTTATCGAAGAAGAAATACTTTCATGAATCGAAAATTTGAAGAGAGGAGATAATAAGTTTTGCTATTATTAATATTGTGGATGAGCGAGGAAGAGCTTAATAAAGAAATGATCCTATGAAGTAGGTAAGGACTTATTTTTCTTAAGGATTTATTTATTTAATTATAATTCTTAATATTGACCGTCATTTTATTGGTTTCAATCATTATAACCTTTTCCCGACAATATCGTTCCTGTTTACGCGTGATGGAGTGACCAAGGGATATAGGGATTCATTTTTATATACTAAGATAAGGCATATGCATGTGTGTCCAGGAGCCTAATTCTCGGGCCGACCGAGATTATCAATGTCCCTTAAATACACATTGGCATTGCACAACCCCGCACTTTTTCTACGTTTTCCGATGAGGTCGCCGATGAATTACTCAAGGAAATCATCCATTCTCTCTTCGAAAAGAAGCAATAAAATAAAATTGCAAAATGATCCGGGATGTGCCGAGAATTAGGCTCCAGTAGTCAACCATACTCTGCTGAATTAATTCGCAATGCAATAAAACACTGTTCGTACAGAACAATTCATTTAGAAAGCGATAAGGGGAGGCAGTTTGTTAGGCCTAATGAAAATTTATATCGTTTAAGCTAGGTGTCGAGACACATGTTTTATGTTTAGCTTGAATAAGACATCTCGTTTTGTTGAGATGGGCATAGCGGGACGCAGTTGGCCTAACTGTGTTTCAAGAAACATCAATACTTCTACACCAATATTATTAGAGGAAAGATTTGCGTTTGATTGTGAAACTGGCACCTAAACTTAAAACGTTTCAAAGTGATCCTTGATATACAACTGAATGAAAATATAATTTGAGTTTTAAAACTACAAGACCGATTTCAAAAATTCTTTCACCATCAGAAAGCTATATTTTCCGTGAGTAATATAAGTTATATTTTTTCTAATGACATGCACGCATAACGAGTCGAGGCGTGTCGTTACGTAGTTTAGATTAGCTAGGTGAACATGTGAAGCCTTTGGGCGTTATTAATAATCCTGGCGTAGCGTTGGACTAGTTAATCCGTGTTTTGTCACATTTGCTCGAGTTGACAATTGCATGTCAATGCAAGAGACAAAACACGGATTAACTAGTCCAACGCTACGCCAGGATTATTAATAACGCCCTTTGAGTTTTTCCATCCATCGCTGGTAAGTAATATTATTGTTAGCAAAGTAATTTTCTCATAAAGATCATTACCATCTCAGCTTTATAATATCACCCACTGCTGGGTATACCCAGCAAAAATAAAAAATAAAAATGTATAAAATGAAGGAGGCCTATAGGCCTCCTTCATTTTCTGTCAGTCTCTTCTGTCATACGCGTCTCCTCTCCAGGGGTTTTGTTCGACCTACATCTAGTAGGTCAAACTTGTTATTTCGAAAAGATGTAATTTTGTAATATTCGAAAAATGATTTTTGAATTCTGTGAAATAACCAAAAGCCATGTATGTGCCTCTGACTACCCCTCTTAGAGATTACCAAAGAAAATTTATCCAAATAAGAGTAAAACCAGGCACCACTATCGATCAGCCTCTATCGATTGTTGGCGACACGTGTTAGCAAGTAGACCTACACTTGGAAGGTACGATAAGTTGTTATTTATTATCCTTTCCTGCTAAAACTAACAGCACGGTAATTTATTACGAAGAGATAGTCTGCGGTAGTTGCCACCGTGGTTTCATGATTCCGGGACCGTCAGAATATGAAAACATTGCATTGTTTTTTACGTTCATCAGTTTAGATTTAACAGCAGCCATTAAAGATGATGTTCTACTATTTAACAGATGATATTTCTTCACTTACCAACTTCCACTATCTTCATAATGTTGTATATCAGATGTAAGAGCAACGCTTATTCTTTCGGATAGTACCTAAGTCAGTGCGTTCTACCAGTTATGACAACTGAGGTGGTGAAAGACTGCGGCTGAAACGTGGTGGCTCCGGAGATACGGAGCTGAAACGTGGACAGTCAAGATAGGTTGGTTCATGAAGGTCGCTTTGCGAGCTATGCAGATGGCGCGAGAGTCTCTCTCTGATACAAGATTCGGAACGATATTCGACAAAGTACCTAAGTTACATAGAAAGAAAATAAATATTGCGGATATTCCACACAAAACTATCGAGCCCCTAATTAAGCAGAACTTGTACTATGGGAATAATACTCACATAGATTTTATAATTTTTTTTATAAAAATATACTGAGAATATAATAATATAACACCCAGACAGAGAACAAACACCTGTGTTCACAACACAAATATTTGGTCTCGATGGTGATCAAACCCACGACCACGGCAACCACGTTTGGGCAAACGTAACTTATCTTCATGCAAATGAAAAAATAACTTAGGTATTTAACAAAAAAAATCCGTGCAACTGAATACAAGCCTAAGTAAACATGTATGATAGGGTACCTTAATGTTGATGTATTACGTATTAATACCGTCATAAAACGTCAACCACAGCCACAAAACCTCGACCAAGTGGATAGATTGAAGTGATTTGAGAATGGACATCTTCAAAGATTTCTAATGGCGAAAGCATGAATATTGAATGTAGGAATGCTCATTGCCTTAAGTAGCAATGACACGTTCTAAGAAAGTGCTTCCTCTCTGTCACACGTATTGTTGTTTCCTTTACTAAATAGGCTGTTCCCTAGGGAACTATAGGCTACTTATATAGAAGACAATGTGGCGCTATAACCGAACGGAAGTTATTGAATGGTGGGTTCATTCTAATAGTAAAAAAAACAATAGCATTTGCTCTAGAAGATGCAATATGAAATGTTGGAATGAAACAGCTATAGCTAGGTGTTAAACTTAGCGGTGATTACGTGGCAAAGAATAGATGGATGCGCAGAGAGTCACAAAATTCAGATTATGAGAAAAAAGTTCAACGTAGTTTTTTGAGGTGTGAGAGACGCACTGGGCAGTGAAGGCTAGCTGAAACTGCAGGCCTACCACAAGCTTTGTCTGGCTCTGTCTCTGGCTCTAGTTTTGAGTCTGTGTGGGTGTTGACTAAATAAATCCTACGTCGACGTCACCCACACAGTATAATACACTGGTGAGCACCCACACAGTGAAAAAACCAAAAGCAAAACCAGTGCCACACAGAGCTTGTGGTAGGCCTACTGAACTCTTTCAGTTTCAGCTAGCCTCCACTGCACTTTATACCCAGCACAGGGTGATTCGAAAGTACTAACAGGCTGCACCAGAATCCAGAACCCCGTGAAATAACTTCACTGATCCCTCTCGGCTGCCCCAAACCTCCGCGGCCTACATGGAGGCCCTATACCTGGTGGAGATACATAACATGGTGAAAGGTATTGTTATGTGTCACGCTCTAGTGACTACCGAAATCCTCTATTGAGCTTCATGCTGATAGGCGGCATGACTTCCACATCGACTGCTGGATCTGCCGCCGCAAGTGTTACCATTCTTTCATTCTTCAGAAGAACACGACCGTCTAAGAACGCCACCGCTACATTGTTGTTCCCGGTAACTTCGTGGTTATAAGGATGAACAGTTTAATATATCATCCTGTGCACTAAGGGCACATATTTTGGCACCGTTGCTCCAAAGAAAGCGATGATGCTGATGTATCTCAAATCGTCCACGCAGTGAGCAGCTGTCGACACCGCTTGGACGGTTATCAGTGAATTTATGAGCACTATGCCTGTACTCTCAAAACGGTGAAGGAAAACATCGTGAGGAAACCGGTGGCGTGTCGTAGAACCTAAAAAAGTTCAAGCAACACGTGTCAAGGGTCACGCAAAAAGGGCCCGCCAGCGGCCTACTTGCGGAAAAACCAGCTCGCACATCAAGTGCGGATTATAAAAAATTGCCAAAAAAATTGCCTTATCCGTATCTCAAATCGTTCACGCAGTGAGCAGCTGTCAACACCGCTTGGACGGTTAACAGTGAAGGTCCGCAAGATATATTCACGTATTGTAAAAGTGCACGAACACAGCGTCTGAATATTGTTGAATAAGGACGTCGTACTCTTTGCATACCATAGGCTCAAGGAGGTTGTCAATCTCGTTATAAAACGAGCAATTTACAATGACAAACTACAAGGGAAGTACGGAATCCAATACATTTTATTGTTTGAAAGGAATTTCTATTAGCAGGTTTATTTGTTTTATAGCTTCGGAATAACCACATGATGGCTAATGGAGAATCAATTATTTAATGGTACAATAAAAGGCTTTATGGGTAATTCGGTTAGACCGCACCCGTTGCGTCTGCTGGAACCCACGAGTCACACGGTAGGCTAAAATATTTGCAATCAAAGAACAACTACATGATGATTAGATAGAGTTATAGGTTCTTTGAGAATACCCGACTTGGTATGTGAGTAATGGTCTCTTTTATATATTCGTGGATGAAGTGGATGAAAGACATTACATAATGTGAAAGATGGTGTATCACAAGATTTCTCAATTCCCCTTCTTGTGCATCCACCTATAATTTCACATCTATCTATGTTCAAGGTTTGCTTTAACAGAACTCTTTTTAGTTTTATGCTCGCCTTTGTACGCGTCTTATTTATAAGCTTTCTAAATGTCTACTTAATCAATAAATTAGTCTTCTAAATTAGCGAAATCAAACTCCTTGTTTTTTATAACGCTTTTATTAGCTTCACCTGTATGTATGTATGTATGTATGTATGTATGTATGTATGTAACCGACCCCTTTGAGCTCGATTTTGTCCTACTTCGAACGATCAGATTTGATTCAAACTTTGCACACCTGTCAAAGGTCGATGACAATGCAATAATATGAAAAAAAAAATAAAAAAAAATGAAAAGAAATAAAAAAAAATAAAAAAAAACCTACTTTGAACGATCAGATTTGATTGAAACTTTGCACACCTGTCAAAGGTCGATGACAATGCAATAATATTAAAAAAAAAAATAATAAAAAATGAAAAGAAATAAAAAAAATAAAAAAAAACCTACTTTGAACGATCAGATTTGATTCAAACTTTGCACACCTGTCAAAGGTCGATGACAATGCAATAATATGAAAAAAAAATGAAAAAAAAAAAAAACTAAAAAGTGAAAAATAAATTATAGTTTAAAAAACTAAAAAAAAAACGCTTTTATAACTAATTGAACTAAAAAGTTAAAAATAAAACTGTAATAATCAATTGAAAAATTTATATTATTGTACAAAAAGCGTGGGGGGCTTGATTTTGATTGTTGTAAATATTTTATCAATAGACTATTATATCTGAAGTTATTATAAAAAGCACCCCACGCTTTTTTGTACAATAATATAAATTTTTCAATTGATTATTACAGTTTTATTTTTAACTTTTTAGTTCAATTAGTTATAAAAGCGTTTTTTTTTTAGTTTTTTAAACTATAATTTATTTTAATGTCAACTATAAAGAATAAAACAAGAAGTTCTATTTCGCTAATTTAAAGCTTACTTTGGAGCTACGGTGCCGAAACACGCGAACGTTAGGGAGCAAGGGTGATAGACTATACTGTTCATCCTAAGATCTCTAATAAGTTCACGACTATTACTGTGTATTTACATAAGATTACATTAAATAAAGATTTTTTAATTTACATTGTTGTTTTTTATTTAACTTAGCTTTATACAGCACTGAGCTTATTAAGCTCAGTGTAAGTTGGTTCCCACCACGCCGAGCAACCCAGATGGGAAAATGTCGTAAAGTAAAACTACCTAGAAGCCGTTGCGTGCAGGCCGCATTTAATCGCACTGTGAACTAATGGAGGAATTCAAACTACATTATCTACCTAAGAGTATTTTATTTACCCCATTGTTATTTCATTCATGAAATCTGACTGAGTTTTGCATTTTGAAAGCTACAGCTCTACCCTCGCGTTGTAAAGCTTTGCGCACATCTGATTCTGTGAAACTCTGTCTAATATCTACGTCATATTTAAAGGCCTGCGCACACCTAGTTCGCTGGCGGTAGCGATCAGTGAAGGCTCGAACACACCTAGTTCGCTGGCGGTAGCGATCAGTGAAACGCTGTCAAATATCGCTGTCAGATTTGAGATTTGACAGCGATATTTGACAGCGTTTCACTGTTCGCTACCGCCAGCGAACTAGGTGTGCGCAGGCCTTGAAACGCTGTCAAATATCGCTGTCAAATTTCAAATCTGACAGCGATATTTGACAGCGTTTCACTGATCGCTACCGCCAGCGAACTAGGTGTGTTCGAGCCTTAACAGCGCTTCACTGTTATTCCACACAGCACAAAATTTTTTGCTCAAAATTAAAAATAAATAAAATAAATAAATATTGTGGACAATTCACACAACACTACCCAGCCCCAAACTAAGCAGAGCTTGTAATATGGGAACCAGATAGCTGATATAATACTTGAATACATTTTTTTTTTTTGTAAATACATACTTAGAATACAATATACACCCAGACAGAGAACAAACATTTATGTTCACCACACAAATATTTGTTCTCGGTGGGGATCGAACCCACGACCTATGGCGCAGAAGGCAGAGCTACTACCAACTGAGCTAGAGGCCAGTCAAATATGATCATAATTTAATTTAGCTAGGTATATAAGATACAAATGCGATCTTTCATATTTTTTGATTGATTTCATGATCATATTTTTTTATTATTATTTTAGGCTAATTTATAAGCTCCGTCTAGGACAGAAAGATGCCCAAAGCTAAAGCTTAGTAAGCCATAAACATTATGATCTCAAAATAATGAAGGTTTGAAAATATAATTTCAAAAATTCGCGCACAATTTACGTAAGTAAATCATTTGCACTTAACACTTTCTATTGAAGAAACAATTAAATTCAATTACGTTCTAAAAACAAAAGAGTTTTCTGGAGTTGAGTTGGATCCAGTCGTAGAAGAAGCCGGTATCAGTGTAGACAGTGATGTCACGCTTTATATCAGATATTTTGTAGGAGACTATCCCAATCTGAATGTAACCGCGGACTACTAGGGCCGACCCCGAATCTCCACTGAAAATTAAAAAAAGTAAAGTCGTATTAATTTAGAGAGAAAAAACCTTTGGGCTAGAGTTTTAGTGCAACTTGTCCTTTCTATAATCTACGCAGCACTTACTGTGCGGCGTAGCCATCTGTTTTGTGAGCCGGTGTTGCGCAAATAGTTCCTTCTGGCAAAAATCCAAAAAGGATTTCGCACTGGTTGCGAATCATTACTTTTTGTCTCACGTACTTTAGCCAATTTGACGCCACAATATTTCCCTCCTGTATGCATAAAACATGTTCAATTATGATCATATTTTTTAGACGAAGTGATGAAGATTTTACAGCCTTCTCTAGATCTACGAGATTTAGGATCGCAATAGGATAATGTATGTATGCAAGTATTTGTCGAGCCTCAACTTTTGAACCGTTGTTGATCTGCATGAAATTTTGTAGGTTGTACTTTTGAAATGACATAGCTGGGTCTAATATGTTTGTGGTCGGAACACTTTTTCATTAAAAATATTGGTATGTATAAGTACTTTAAAATTATATAAAACAGAAATTGTTGGAGAGAATCAAATTAATGTTATTTTTTTTTATTCTCTATCAGATAGCTCCATTATAACATGTACCTTAATACAATTTTGAGGTAAGTACCTGCTTACAAACATTTTGTATGAAAAAAATAATTATGTTTTCTAAATAATAAATGTCTGGGTACGCAAATTATTTTGTTTATCAAAGTAAACTTACATCTACCGTACCCCATCCCGCAACCTTGGCCATTTCAGAATAGGGGGGTCGTCTCAGCAACGCCACTCGACTGATCTTCTGACTGAGGGTAATTGCGTGGTTCATCTTTAACAAGCATATGTCGTTCTCGCTCGTTGAAGGTTTATAGTACTCATGCATCATGAAGCTGGATACCTTGTAAGCTTTGCCTTTTTTCCTGTACTCATCTCCAAGATTGACAGTTATTTCACTATCCATGCTACAACCGTACAAACAGTGTGCAGCCGAGAGAATGATCTTCTGATTGACCACGGAAGAGCCGCAGACCCAGGCTGTTATAACACGCTTGTCTGTCACACAGTGAATGCCGAGGAACGCTGAGTGAGGGTATTGTTCTATGTTTGCATATCTTCCACCAACCATGAACCCTTCCATCTTGGCGCGTGCAGATGCTATCAAGCTTATTAAAACGACGCATGACGGTTTGAACATAACTTCTACAAGCTCGCGTCAAGTAGGTAATTGTTTTTGCTTATCGGTTAATTGCAATGGTTATTAAAATTACAGACGACTTAAAATTAAAACTCTTGGCTTTATGTTCTAACATAAAGCATAATCAGCGGTCATTGAAAACAATGAAACATCGAAAGCAGTGCATCAAGAATTTGGATTGAAGGGTATCAAGAAACAAAAGCACCTACCTAGCTTTCATTACTAAACAATACTGTACCTCTTTGAGGCGCACTTAAAATCCTTTCACCACACTTGGTTCGAAAGAATCAGTGATACGCTAAGAAGAAGACGACTCAGTTGGCAGTAACCCTGCATTCCCCACCATACACCGAGGCCTATGGCATAGGCAAAGGCATAGACGCCATAGGCAAACACAAAGAACAAATTTTGTATTCTATGTATGAATGCATTTACAAAACTAAAAAAAAATCCCATGATGACATCATAGATTGGACTTCAAGCATCCATTGAAGTTAGGCACTGAAACCTATGCGCATTAGGTGGGGATCAGTGTAACGCTGTTAAATATGACAGTGATAATTGACAGCATTTCACTGATCACTACCGCAGAACGCTTAGATGTGCTTAAAACTTTATTGATACGGAAAAATACGAAACTGGTTGGTCCAAAACTAGAATCTGCGCAATTACTAGCAGCTAACTTCAAAAGGATAGTGTATGAAATGTAAGTAAGCCAAAGCTATTATCATGAACGCATGCATGACAGTTTTTCAGCATTAATCTGAATCCAATCGTAGAAATGCGCAACATCGGTGTAGATTATGATATGACGTCCTATATCAGGCACTTTGTAGGAAACGATACCGATCTGAATGAAACCGCGGATTATGAGCGCCGAGCCTGAATCTCCCCTGAAAGTAAAAAAAAGCACATGAAAAAATTTAAGCAAAAACAGCTCGTAAAAGAGCTCTCAAAATTAAATGCTTTCAAAGAGTGTTAGAGCTTAGAGTGTGGGACGCCCCCCGGCAAGGTGGAGCGACGATCTGCGAAATGTAGCTGGCAAGCATTGAAGGAGAAGATCCGAAGACTGGGCTCAGTGTCGCGTCTTGGGAGAGACCTACGTCCAGCTCTGTGCTGTTGGTTGTTGAAGAGTCTTAATCCGGAGCTAAACCTGGACGTCAATTCAAGTCATGCTTACCATAAAAACGCATATTCATTCGAACTTCATCTTGTTGTGTGATTTTAAGCGCGCCTTAAAGAGGCTCCATTCGTGACACACAACATGTCGTCTAACTTTTAAGTTCTACGACATGCCGGTTTCCTGACGATGTTTTCCATCAGCGTTTGAGAGTAGGTACTGGCAATCGGAACTAAACTAACGTGTGAAATTGAAACTTCGGTTCTGGGCACACCGTCTTCTATAACTAGTTATACTTATTATATTATATTATAGTATACTTACTGAGATGCATAATAAGCTGTTGTTTTTGGATGGGCTGCGCAAATAGTTCCTCTTGGTATGTACCCGAAGACATTGACACAACGACTTCGACTCCATATTTGTTGTACCACGAATTTCAGCTGATCAGATTGTATTTTACGTATTTCCTGTGTAAATAATATGCATGTCTTGGTGAGCATGATACCTTCAAGATAAATTCTGCAGTCAAATATGATATTTGACACCGTTGCACTGATCGCCACCGCAGAACGTTTAGATGTGCGCAATGCTTTATTTATTAACCACATACAAATAAAAATAATAAAAAATAAATAAGTTTAATGTTGACAGACCCTAATCTTGACTTGTCCTTGGGCCCTGAACGCTGGTATGCTAGACATTTTAGACACAGGCATAGACATTTATTTTTTTACTAGGTACATAAGCCGATAAAATACAAGGAAACAAAAGAAGAACAAAGAGAAACAAAGAGACGAGTCGATACTAAAGAAGAACGAATCAAATAGACGAGTCGATACTACTACTTCTACCTACTTACGTCAGGCAAACCCCATCTACCCCATAATTATTTATCTGACAAAAAACGTAACAATGATAGGTACTTGCATCAATAAAACCCCATCCGGCGACAGTTGCTCTCTCAGTGTACGGAGGATTCTTCATAATTGCCACTCGACCGACCCCCGGGCCCAATGTGAACCGACGTTTAGATCTCAGCAAACTTATATCATTCTGGCACGTCTTAGGACTGTAATCTTCATGAATCTCAAAGCCGTGTGCTGATGAAGTCTGGCCCATTTGCCGGTTCTCATTACCGAGGTTGATTTGAATATGGCTCAGATTGCTGCATCCGTAAAAGCAATGAGCTGCACTGAGAAGGATCTGCTGATTAAGAACCGAAGAGCCGCAAATGTAGTAAGTTTTTTGTCCGCTTCGTGATTCACAGTTTATTGAGAGAAATGCTGAGTGGGGATGGTTGGTTATGGTCGCGAAATTGGGCCCTACGACGAATCCCTCCATCTTCGCAACCGCACTGCTCACCAAACTCAGTAGAAGGGTGCACGACGGTTTCAGCATAACAAATGATTAAGAGCTCACGATAAAAGGTTTTATTTCCTTATCGGTTAATTATGGTAACGCTATGCTGAAATGCTGGTTTTTACAATCGATCAATAATGTTAGCTCTCAATTTTATGTGAGCAACTGAAGAAAAAGAACAGAACGTTATAGCAAGCCAGCTTGATGCCGATATTGGACTATGTTTTCCGTGCCCAACAGAGGGTGCCGGTAGCAGTTATGGATTTGAAATGCCCGGGATACATGAGGCTAGTTTTTCATTTTCAAAAGCAGTTTACTGCTTTTGAAAATTAAGCCAGTTCTGTTTACACGAAGCTAGAAGTCCTAACTTGCTAGCTTACTATCAATATCTTGATAATTTCATTTGAAAAACTAGCCTTGTGTATCCCTATGTGCTGTTCCCATGGATGAGGGTGAGGCCTACGGCAGTAGACCGCTTAGTGATGCTGATTCCGAATCAATCAAAAAATTACTAAAAATCGACTGAAAGTACCAAAAATATGGGGCACTAACGTCAAAAATTATAAGCTTTTCGGTTCATTCGATAATTTTTTCTCCAACATTAGTTTGAAGGATAGAAAAGTGAAAGAGATTTGTAATAAAATTTTCATTTAATAATGTTTAGACAATGCATGAAATAACTTTAGCATAGTATTGAATCCAATCGTAGAAATACCCAACGTCGGTGTAGATGACAACCCTTTTCCCAAGATTGGGCACTTTATAGGAAACGAGACCGATCTGAATGTAGCCACGGACTATGAGCGCAGACCCTGAATCTCCTCTGAAAGTTAAAAATATATAACAAAGTAGACAATTGGGAAGCTTCAATTTAAAAATGTTTAAAAGATAAAGATCATTTCTTTCCATAAACATGTGTGTTAAAGATTATGGTGAACAAAATTAAATGAGACAAACATGCTTTACTGATGTCGGTGTACAAATAAGGAGATGTTTTGTCAATGTAGGTGACTCTAATAATGTCGATGTAGGCGACGTTAATATTGAAATATATCAATAAACGTTGTTGAGGCAAGAACCCCTGTAAAACTAGTATTTGCATTGAAAAGAAAAAATCAACGCCAACTATGGGTAAATTTTATTTGGCCATCTATTTTGCAAAAGAATTCTTAGTTCATGACTAAGAATTTGCGGTCCCTTCTTTTTTTGTATGGCCTTGGAGTTACTTCTCTTGAGTACCTATGTGTTCTGAGGTTTGAATCCCTGCTAAATTATGAGTTACTTACGCTGCTGCATAGTTTGTTGGATTTGCATTGGCCGCACAAATGGTTCCTGAGGGTAGTTCTCCGAAAAAATTGATACATTGGTCTTGACTCCATACAGTTTGTGACACGAATTTCAGCAAATCAGATTGCAATTTACGTACATCCTGTTTAGATAACGTTTCTGTTAGGCTGAGTTTGCAAAGCTCTTCTTCTTCTTTCTGGACATATCATACGTCCTCTCAGTACATATTCCACAATCATCTCTCACAATCCATATATCTTTTGGCCTATAAAAGATATATGGATTGTGTGAGAGATGATACTTAAATCCATCTACGTAGGTATAACTTTTGAAACTATCATGGTTTTAAACACTATTTTTATGAACAACGGGATATTTACCTTAATTTGTGATTAAACTTTGTGGGTGTTATTAATAATCCTGGCGCAACGCTGGAGTAGTTAAATCGTGTTTTGTCACATTTGCTCGAGTTGACAATTTGCATGTCAATGCAAGAGACAAAACACGGATCAACTAGTCCAACGCTACGCCAGGATTATTAATAAAACCCTGTGAGTTTTGTGGACAATCCACACTGAGCTGTGAGGGAGTATGGCACTAAACTACATCCATAATTCTGAGACTAAAAAGTACTTGGACTACTATAACTTATCTTTATTTAGTTGACAGCAAGCGTATAATGATAGTTACTTGCATCAATGTAACCCCATCCAGCCACGGTTGCCTTTTCAGTGTAAGGAGGCTTCTTCAAAATTGCTACTCGAGTGGCCGTCTTGCCCAACACAATCAATCTATTGGTTCTTAACAAACATACGTCATTTGCGTTGGTTTTCCAGCTGTAATCTTCATGGACCACAAAGCCGATTGAAAATAAAGCCTGGCCCTTTCGACGATTTTTGCTACCGATGTGGATCCTGACAAGACTTTGATGAGTACATCCGTGAAGGCAATGAGCGGCAGTGAGGAGGACATTCTGGTTGATAATGGAAGAGGTACAGATATAATCCTTCGCCTTTGTACCGTGTGACGCACAGTTAATGTTGAGGAAAGCTGAGTGGGCATGTTGGTGTATTTTTGCGTAGAGTCCGCCAACAATGAACCCGTCCATCTTCGCAAGTGCAATACTGATCAAAACCAAGACCAGTAACAAGACGCATGTCTGCTTAAACATAGCATACGAGTGCAAGCTCTAACACTGAAGGTACTCAGTTCTTATCGATCAATTACTGCAGGTTATTAATTATTTTACAGTCGAATAAAAATCTTTCGTACCTACTAACAGCATCCTCAGTTGTATTTCGGTGCATGTTCTTCTGTATAGAGTTGTGGCGTCTTCACTAATGCCAAAAACTGGAACAAACCTATTCAAGTTTTGATGAATCTAAAATGTTGTTGCTGTCATCGCCCTTGCAAGTATGAATCTCCGTGTAGAACAAGAATTTTTGTTAAGCCAGCAGTGTTATTAGACCAAATTCAAATATGTCTTTATTCAATGGTATGACAAGGATCACTTTGAAAGGTCTTAAAACTAGGCGAGTCTAGGTTCAAGTTCCACGCGACCAAGCCTAGAAGAACAGGCAACAAATTACGACTTGGTTCCTACCATTTCTTACTTTATTTGTTAGTATTAATACAATGTGCTGCCGTGAGCAGAATTCTTTGGTTTAAAATTGAAGAGCCATATTTCTAAACCTTAAAATAACTAAGCATGTCGAGTACGAAAACCGCGTTATGTCAGAAAACTCCACTAACTACGAATGGTTCTAGCTCTCGGTTTTCACATCTCACTGAGTTTAGGCACAGAGCTTCAAGCACTGCTTTGATCATAATGATTCTTCGCTCTGCTAGTTTCATGAGCAGTTATTATTGACGTAAGTACAACAAGCAACGTTTGAGGCAGATTTGATTGCGATACCTACTTTGATTAAATAAAACAACAGGCCTTTGCATCTATTGTATAGCGATTTATATAGCGTTATGGGCAAGATGTTTACTCATACCCATACTTGCGGGATGCTATAGTGCCTGGGACAGGATTTTAGATGCACCTATACCCCTATATCATGGCAGCTTGAAAAGACATGGTCAATACGTGCGGAGCTGATTAAACTATGGGTTTCCTCACGATGTTTTCATTCACCGTTTGAGAGCACTAGGTTTAATGAAACCTTAGCTATTGGTGGACTACCAAAAAGGTTATAATACAGGCTATTTTAGTTTGAACTTATTTCAATTTATCTGTGTATCTATGCTAAATCAAGCAAAGCGGAAATTAATCAAAATAGTGCTCACACTCGTTCAAAATCTCAATTCAACCAGCAGATGTAAGCTAGAATCTTATATATTCCTATAGATCCAGAAGAATGTATTGATTGGTATGGATGCGCCACATACACCAAATGAGAAAAGAAAAGAAAAGAAAAACACCGACTAGGAAAAGTCAGCGATTAGGGCATTTTCTCCTTTCCTTCTAACTTTTGACACCAGTTTCGCCTATTTGTCTTTATCTATTGTATGGAGAAAAGATGAGACAGCAAAAATACGTTACGTAGAAACGATCGAAACGAGTTTTTGTCTCATCAATAAAAACTAGCAGTTGGTGCCCGAGCTTCGCTCGGTATTTTTTTTTTGGTAAATTGTTGTTGTAAATTATATTTAAATACGAATTACTTACATACTGATTAAATATTCATATTTTTCGATCTTACCGACATAATAATAAACTCCACTACTCGTCAATAGATGGCGTTCTCTGTCCCACTAACTCATGACTTAATCAACAGATGTCACTAGGAGTTATGATTTTATGATAAAGTTGATTATTTACTTTACGATTAGGGGGACATTTTCTAAAAATGAATCCTAGCTAGATCGTTTTATCGTCCCCGAAAACCCCTGTATTCTTAATTTCATGAAAATCGTTGGCTCAGTTTCCGAGATCCTAAATATATATATACATATATACAAGATTTTTTCGTTTAAAGGTATAAGATAAGATAATAATATAGAGACACGTGCTCACACGAAAACAACAGTTGGTAATAGACGAAATGTGGTAGCAAAACTGGGACTCGGGGTACTGATTGGGCGAAGGCACAGTTATACTCAGAGCATAAACCAAGCATTATAAACCGCTCTAAAAATTACAATTAAATTAGAGACTGTTATCGGTTTCAGTGTAGTCATGGTTGGGATGGTTCAAATTGCGGAATTAATTACCCGATATACTTTTAATTTGATTTTAGTCTTTGTTAAGCTACAGATTGTTCAACAAGACAGATGTTAAGTTTGTTGCAGATTTGTTGCGAATCAACTTTTAATATCCGACTTCTAATCAAAAGGAGGAGGTTCTCAATTCTGTTGTATTTTTTTTATTTTTGCTATCGTATAACATCGTCATTATTGACCAGATTTGTAAAATTCTTTTTTTTTTATTTAGTAGGTTATACTTTAAGATTGGTCCCATAGAAATTCTATCAAAATTGGTTCAGCTGTTTGGCCAATGAAGACGGTTTCTCAAGTTAAACTTATATTATTGTTTTAATAGTTTACAATGTATTACTACAGTTAAATAAGTACGGTAAATAACGTATCCTCTTGCTTTACGGATTTAAAGATATTATCTGTTAATTTAATAATAATAATTATAAGTTTAAAAAACTTGAGAAACCGACTTCATTGCCAAACGGCTTAACCGATTTTAATGAAATTTGTTTGGGGCAGTCTGGACGTATAAATAACCTTCCAAATAAAAAAATAATTTTCTAAATCGGTTCATAAATGACGAAGGCATGCAGTTACAAGCATTAAAAAAATTATTTAAAAAAAAATGACAACACCGATTTTAATAAAATTAAAATGGGACCAATCTGGAAGCAGTACCTACCTTTCAGATAAAAAAATAATTTTTCAAATCGGCTCACAAATGACGAAGTTATGCGGTAACAAACATTAAAAAAATCCTCCGCCTTTTTGATTGGAAGTCGGTTAAAAAGATGGATAAACAAATATGATCATTTGATCATAATTGTGTTGAAGCCTTATCACTGCAAACTTTTTATTAACTTCCTGGACACACTTATTTACTAGTACCTTCCTTCCCTCGAGGGATAACAGAAGCAAAAATCAGCACTACCCGTTATTTGAAGCAAAAAGGTAATCTTAAAGCCGAGGCACCTAAACACTTTATTTCGGACCATAAACTAACGTACAAGCGGATAACGGTACGTCGGTAGTCGGTTATTGAAGATTTTACGATACCAAACTGATTTATACCAGCCTGAATCGCCTGGAGGTTCCTGTTTAAGTGAGCTACTTAAAGCAAACACAGGTAATGACTTAATTCTATGTACGAGACAGGCAATGAGAGGGTATTAATAACAAGTTTGTATTGTAGAGACAGATATAAGCTTCCTTTATTGCTTACTGGCGGCCTGTCCCGACTTCGCACGGGTGGACAGTTTTTTTTAAAAACAAACATAGCCTATATTACTCTTACAGAGTGAATGTAGCTTTCCAATGGTATTATAAAAAAAAAACCATGTTATTTTTTTGACAAATCTTCCAGCAAATATGGAGGTTAGGTGTCCCCGTAACACCACGCTTAGCAGTTGGATTTGTGACCGCAGTAAGTGTTACGAACCAACTTAGAAGATGCTGTTGCTGATTCTCTGCTGCGATCCTTTTGTCTCATCTTACGACATCCACGGGAGCTCAGAGAGGTTTCATAATAATCTCAAATCTTTACCTCGCTCTGGACTCGCTAAAGTCAGAAGTGCACTAATATCTACATTTATAATTTTACCATTTTAAGTAAGTATTTATTATTCAGCCGTTTTTGTCCCACTGGGCAAAGGGGCAAAGGCCTCCCTTCCCTCTTTCCACTCTTTGCGACTCAACGCGGTGGCAGGCCACGATCTAAGGGATGGGATGGGAGTCAAGTTCGTCCCGCCATTCTTAATTAGGCTTAGAATAATAACAACTTTTTACCAAGTAGTTTCACAAAAAACAGCACGTAAACTTTCTTCAAAATTAACAAGTTGGTAATAAAGTCACTGGCCATAATATAGAGCGTAACAAAGAGCCCAATGGGGATTTGTATGAAACGAGCCAAAATAACGATTTACTTCGTCGATTCGTGCTAGAGCATGGTGAATGCACCCGAGTTCATGCTACTATCGAAACTCACTTAGCACTCACTTTTGACAGATTTATTAAGTTCCTAGTTTATTTAATTTTATTAGTTTAACATTACAGTATATTATTACCAATGCGCTAAACTAAGTACTATAAAATATTAGATAGCAAGGTAATAAACTACGTACACAAAATCAATATTAGATAACAAGGTAACCATGGAGGTCAAAAAAATAAGAACTAAAATTAAAAATAAAACCATTTCAATGCAATTTAAAAAAAAGGAAACTAATCATACTTAATGTAATAAAAATAATTGTATACACCTAAGTACTAAGTAAATGCTAACTTTAACCACCTGTGGTGAACACTTTAATATTATTTATTTATCTTATACAATATATATATAAATATATACTTAAATATATACAAACATACAACATAATTAAATACTTTAGCTATTTTTATATTTTAGATACATAAATAAGAACATACACTTAACATAAACAAAATACAATATTTAATAGCTGTAGTGCATTGTATTAAATATGGTATAGCAGAGCTCGCCCGTTCGCCGAGGTAGTATGGAAACAAATCCGTATCGCGTTGTGTCATACTAACTATGCGCGTATTCTATGTCACGCATCGTCGCCGCGCGAGCGCCGGCGGCCCGGTTACGCGCTACCCGCATTCTGTTGCATCCAGTCTCGATCTAACTAGACAACGCGAAGGCTGTGTCCGAGTACCTACCGCAGGACGCTTGCATTCTGGATTACGCTTTGCAAATCGATGTTATTATTGTGCTTGTGCTAAGAACTATATTATTACAAAACTATTCTATCGCTGTCAAATCCTTCTACATTTATGTGGTGAGGTGTTGTGTGAGAATTAAAACAGCTGTGTTTGTGAACCAGGATTTATTATTCCGGCAGCCACCCAAACCCAGACAGGTACCTACCTACATATATACTACACGCAACCTCCCATAACTGGTGACCCGTAAAGAACAATTTGCAGCAAAAATGAGCCATGATGGCAGTAATAGTGAAGCATCTTCGCATGCTTTGGACGGTGGGCGCGTTTCCATTGACCCGCCACGACATCCATCGGAACTTTTTCGTGTCGGCGTACGGATACCACCTTTTTGGCCTGAGAAGCCTACAATATGGTTCTCCCAAATCGAAGGTCAGTTCAGCATGGCGCGAATCACCGATGACTTGACGAAGTTCCACTACATACTCTCTCACTTGGACAGGCAGTATTCCGTTGAGGTGGAAGACGTCATCACTTCACCTCCGGCCACTGGAAAGTACGAGAAGCTTAAGAGCGAGCTCATCAAGCGTCTCTCCGTTTCGAAAGAGAAGAAGGTGAAGCAACTCCTCCAATCAGAAGAGTTGGGTGACCGCAAACCTTCGCAGTTCTTGCGTCACCTGCAACATTTGGCTGGCCCCACTATCCCCGAAGACTTCCTCAGGTCCATATGGACGAGCCGACTGCCGAATAACTTGCAGACTGTAATCGCGTCTCAGACCCTTCCCCTGAGTGAACTAGCTGATTTGGCGGATCGAGTCCACGACATTGCACCGGCCTCACCACAAGTTGCAGCGGCGTCTAGTTCCAGTGCTGATTCTGCGTTTGAACTAATGGCGCGGCAGATTACAGAACTGAGCAGACAGGTCAGCGCTCTCACCATGGAAGTACATAATCGTTCCCGTTCTCGCAATCGACAGTCGTCACGAGGACGTGGCGAGCGCAGCCGAACTCCTTCAAGAAGGTCTACGTCGAACTATAGGAAGTTCCCCAACTGTTGGTACCACTATAGATTCGGCAGCGAAGCGGACAAGTGTATCCTGCCCTGCGACTACAAGGCGGGAAACGAGAAGGGCAGTCGATAATGGCGGCTGAAGATTGCCCTACTACAATTACTGGTCGCCTATTCGTCACAGACCGCAGATCGGCTGTCCAATTTCTAGTGGACACAGGGAGCGACTTGTGCGTCGTGCCACGATCTGCGTTTCGACAACGTGTGAAAACGGACTACCAATTGTGTGCTGCGAACGGTTCGTCTATAGACACTTACGGTTGGGTTGAGATGAACCTCAACTTAGGTCTTCGTAGGGATTTTGTGTGGCGCTTCATTATAGCGGATGTAACAAAACCTATAATAGGTGTAGATTTTTTATCCTATTTTAATTTGATAGTAGATATCCGTAACCAACGTTTAATTGATGCCACTACAAATGTGTCAACCCTAGTATCAACTATAGCTGTAAGTGATAGCCTCATATCAAGTGTAAAGGTCGTGACTGGTGATTCTAAATATCATGCTTTACTTTCAGAATTTCCAGACTTAACAAGGCCAACGGGCGCTCATCGCACACCTAAACATAATACAGTCCACCATATTCGCACCACACCAGGCCCTCCAGTATCGTGTACACCTCGTAGACTGGCACCGGACAAATTCAAGATTGCCAGGTCAGAGTTCGAGGCGATGTTGGCGAATGGTACTGCTCGTCCGTCGGAGAGTCCGTGGTCATCACCTCTACACCTTGCTCCTAAAAAGGACAATAGTTGGAGACCGTGTGGTGACTACCGTATGCTCAACGCTCGGACGATCCCAGATAAGTACCCAATCCGTCATATACATGACTTTGCCCACAGCTTATCTGGTTGTAAGGTTTTCTCCACTATAGATTTAGTTAAAGCCTTCAACCAAATACCTGTTTTTGAGGATGACATTCCAAAATGCGCAATAACAACGCCATTTGGACTTTTTGAGTTCCCTTATATGAATTTGGCTTGCGAAACGCTGGTCAGACTTTCCAGAGGTTCGTTGATGAGATGACTCGTGGCCTAGATTTCTGTTACCCATATCTCGATGACTTTTTAATATTTAGCAAAAGTGAAGCTGAGCATGAAGATCACCTGCGTCAACTCTTCGCAAGGATGAAAGATTATGGCATGCTCATCAACACTGCTAAATGCGTCTTTGGTAAGTCAGAAGTAACATTTTTAGGCTACCATATCTCTCAACAGGGAACTAAACCTCTGGAAGGTAAAGTGGCTGCAATCAAGGAGTTTCCTGTTCCTAAAACAGCTAAACAGCTCAGAAGGTTCTTGGGAATGTTAAACTTTTATAGAAGGTTTATCCCCCAAGCAGCCCTAGTTCAAGCTCCCTTGAATGCCTTACTGACCGGTTCCATCAAAGCATCTCAGCCAGTTGATGTAAGTGGAGACTCGCTAAAAGCCTTCGAGTCATGCAAAGAAAGCCTTTGCAATGCAGCACTGTTGGCTCATCCAGATTCTGAATCCAAGTTAGGTCTGGTAACTGATGCTTCAGATTTTGCCATGGGTGGAGTTCTACAACAACTTAAGGACGGGAATTGGCAACCTCTAGCCTTTTTCTCACGTAAGTTGAGCCCTACGCAACAGAAATACTCACCGTACGATAGAGAGCTCTTTGCTATCTACGAAAGTCTTAAGTATTTCCGTCATTGGCTTGAGGCTACGACTTTCACTATCTATACTGATCACAAGCCGCTGTGCTTTGCATTCCATGAAAGGAAGGCACACTGTAGCCCGCGTCAGTATAGACATCTAGATTACATATCACAGTTCTCGACTGATATTCAACACATCGCTGGGAAAGATAATGTTGTTGCTGACACGCTTTCCCGAGTCGATGAGCTGCAAAGTCCTGTAGATCTAGAGGTGATTGCCAAAGCCCAAGACTCCGATCCCGAATTGGCAGAATTTCTTAAACAAGAAACTGGTTTGCACATTGAAAGGTTGAGTATACCTGGAAGTTATAGTAAAATGTACTGCGACGTCAGCACAACAACTCCCAGACCCTTAGTACCCAAGCCCTTGCGCAAACAAGTTTTTGATAGTTTGCACTCACTAAGCCATCCAGGCGCTAACGCAAGCGCTAAATTAGTAGCAGAACGTTTTGTCTGGCCACTGATGAGGAAGGATTGTCGCGAGTGGTCTAGGGCGTGTTTGGCTTGCCAGCGCACAAAAGTAAATCGACATGTAGCGTCGCCTTTAGGCACGCATGATTTACCTAAAGCGCGATTCAAATACGTTCACTTAGACTTAATCGGACCATTACCTCCATCCGGTGATTTTAGGTATTGCCTGACAGCCATCGATCGCTTCACGCGATGGACTGAAGCTGTCCCCCTCACCAATATCACTGCGGAATCAGTGGCTAAAGCGTTCTTATCTCAATGGATAGCTCGATTCGGTTGTCCGACTGACATTGTTACTGACCGCGGTCGGCAATTTGAATCAGCATTGTTCGATCAACTATCAAAATTTATCAGTTTTAAACATCGTAAGACCACTAGTTACCACCCTCAGTGCAACGGTCTCATAGAAAGGTTCCATCGGCAGCTAAAAGCGGCAATAATGTGTCATGCTGCTGACAGTAGCTGGACCGAAGCATTACCCCTCGTACTACTCGGCATAAGAAGTTCTTTCAAAGAAGATCTCCAATCTTCCTCTGCCGAGCTTCTATACGGTGAACCGTTGCGCCTTCCAGGTGAATTCTTTGGCCAAAAAGTTGACAAATGTACGACTGATATAACAGAATTCTCGACTCGTATCAGATCATTTGCAAACAACTTACAGCCAGTCCCAGCTTCGCACCACTCTAGTAACAAGATCTTCATTTACAAAGATCTTTCGTCTTGTTCTCATGTTTTTCTTAGAGAAGATGCTTTGCGAGGTGCCCTACAACCAGCATATACTGGTCCCCATGAAGTGGTCGAGAGAAGTGCTAAAACTTTTAAATTAAAAGTAAAAGGTAAAGTTGTGACGGTATCTATAGACCGGTTAAAGCCAGCCTACATATTGTCACAAACAAACGACACTTCTCCGGAACCACCTTCTACCCTTTCTCCATCTCCATCGACCAAAACTACTCGTTCTGGGCGTCATGTTCGCTTTCCGGACTATTATCGCCCGTTAGACACGGTCTCTGGGGGGGAGTGATGTGGTGAACACTTTAATATTATTTATTTATCTTATACAATATATATATAAATATATACTTAAATAAATACAAACATACAACATAATTAAATACTTTAGCTATTTTTATATTTTAGATACATAAATAAGAACATACACTTAACATAAACAAAATACAATATTTAATAGCTGTAGTGCATTGTATTAAATATGGTATAGCAGAGCTCGCCCGTTCGCCGAGGTAGTATGGAAACAAATCCGTATCGCGTTGTGTCATACTAACTATGCGCGTATTCTATGTCACGCATCGTCGCCGCGCGAGCGCCGGCGGCCCGGTTACGCGCTACCCGCATTCTGTTGCATCCAGTCTCGATCTAACTAGACAACGCGAAGGCTGTGTCCGAGTACCTACCGCAGGACGCTTGCATTCTGGATTACGCTTTGCAAATCGATGTTATTATTGTGCTTGTGCTAAGAACTATATTATTACAAAACTATTCTATCGCTGTCAAATCCTTCTACATTTATGTGGTGAGGTGTTGTGTGAGAATTAAAACAGCTGTGTTTGTGAACCAGGATTTATTATTCCGGCAGCCACCCAAACCCAGACAGGTACCTACCTACATATATACTACACGCAACCTCCCATACACCTACTACTACAGTTATAGGTACTACGATTAGGTACACGCTGTTCTACTTATTCTATGCATTCTGTATACGCATGTTTTCTGTCTAGTTCATAGTTAAAAGAGTTTTAATGCTATTAAATTTATCGATTGTACTCAGTTTGTGTACTTACTAAACAAATAAAATAAAATAAAGTACTATTGCGAAATAGACTGAAATAGCTTTAACAATAAATATTTGAATTAGCGTTATACAAGGAAATACAGCCATCACTTTAATAACAAAGAAGTGGCAGATAAACATAATGTAACAGTAGTATTATACATTATATTTGGAAGTTTAAGATTTCCTCATAAAATGAAGCAAATGAGTGTGGGAATGAGTAAATTCGAAAAAAGGGAAATCTAGTGAGTTTTTGCCGTAGTAGGGGTATAATAGTGAAGCACAAAGAAAAAGTACTGCAAATGGCTGAACCGTTATATTGAGAGAAGAGCAAAATAACTGTTATGTTCCGGTTCCGAGGCTTTGATTACCATGCTATCCATGATAGATGTACCTACCTACTAGCACGTTAAAACAGAATATTATATTATTTTAAAATATGCATACTTAGGTATTTTTTACTAACACACAGAAATGTACGCGGACCAGTAAGCACACAGTATATAAAAAAAGAGAGATATTAATAGAGAGATAGCAACATAGAAAGAACTTACTTAGAAAATAATAATAAATACTATAGATTATTGCCTCGTAGGTCACTCACGTCAGGAACGTGCCCTACTACTATAGCTCTACTACTATCAAAATGAACTAGACTGCTAAGTTGTTTTTTTTTAAATAAATGTATTTTAGTAAATTTTAGAACTCAACAATAATAATATCTCTGTATCTGTAGCTCTGATGCAGGTTACTTTAGTTGTGTGTTTAGTTGAGCTCTTTGTGAATGGCTCATCCGGGGAAGTACTACTACCATGCCTATTTCTGCCGTGAAGCAGCATTGTTGTGTTTTGGTATGAAGAGAGAAATTACTGGCACGTGAGGCTGAGCATCTATAAGCCTCAAGTTGATGGACGCAGGAAAGTACATGGTAGGGCACGTTCCTGACGTGCGTGACCTACGAGGCAATGTTTTGGTATAGGCGATGGTTACCACTTAACATCAGACCATGTGCTTATTCCATCAGCTGTATAAAAAAAATGGTTTTGTTGAATTACTAAGGCCTTAGAGGATTAGAAGTTCAACAAAAATAAAAGCTCTAAGATGTACTTCGCAAGGCATTCTCACGTCAGCATTAACATTTTCCCGCTATAAATTGCGCAGATTTCAACAAACGCCTTGTTGACGCGGCACTTGATACCTTGCCGAGGAGTTATGAAACTTGCTTCATACCCCTAGAAAGCAAATCAACTACAATTTACAAATCCAAGTGAAATGAATAAAATTTACTATTACTACTGTACTAGCCCGTAGTGTCTGTTGGGGAAAGGCCTCCCCCCATTTTCGCCACTCACACACTACAATTTTATGTCATGGAAAATAAAAAAATAAGCATAAGAGCAGATAAAAATAAATAACTTTAAATTCTTTGAACATATTTGTTCAAAAGAACTAATGACACCATAAAAAAGAAGAGCATAAATAAAAGCTTATCGACATCTTCGTAAGTAGGTATAGCACATAATTACGACATGTGTACCAAAGTATTAGGTATAGGAACCGGTACATGGTGATACCTTCATCTCTACATTTACCAACTTTAATATTTTTTTGAAACTTCAGTATTTTCAAAGTTTCATAATGTCCACCAAATACCCCACCTCATTCGATGTTAACTTGGTAGGTAAGTACGGCACTGTTAACCGCCGATAGACTTAGCACGATCCAGCATCGGTGTCACGACTCTAAATTCTACTGTTTCCTGTTTTTACTTATTTTCCTAGCTCCGCGTAGTTGTTGCAACGTGGTTGGGCGTTTCTCGGAATGATTTGTGTACCCCGCCTTACTTTCTCGACCCTACATGCGCTGATGTTGTCACCAGTCCCAACATCATTTTGACTAGTATTACATTCTGCGTTGTAGGTAAAGTAACGAGACACGCCTAGTATACATAATAATGTATCCAGGGTAGCTTTCATTTTCATAAATTTATTGCCAGAGCCTCCTACTTCATATTAGAATTAATTTTATAACTACATATTATCTTTTAACAATATTACTATTCTATTAATATTACTAATAGCCTCTTCTATATTACTATTCTGAACACTTCTCAAATCAACCAACTAGTAACAGGTATGCTCAACATCGCAACGTAGGTATGTATATCTGTATTGAACAGACAGATTTCAATCAATTTAGTAGATACCTTACTTATTTACCTAGCGTAGATTAGGTACTCCTATCATCTAATAGCCAAGAACAAAGTAAGCAGGTCAGGTAGTCTAACCTTATGTATATGTTAGCAAAGTTATGTTTTATTTTAACTTATATTTCAAGCTGGAGGTTATTGTTCAAATTTATCCCAAGAATCGTATGAATCAATGGTAAATCAATGGTGAATCAATGGTGGTCATATGGTATGAATTATCGATTGTACAAATTTGGAATAGTACAAACTGCCCAGGCATCATTATGATAGGTAACAGTTTTGTAGAAACCACGACTAAAAATCTTATAGTTTGAATAGGCTAACAGGCATATAGATAGATAGGTCGATTATTAGCATAAATATTTACATCTGATGTATGTGAATGAGATTCAATCGATGAATAATACATAGATACGTTGTGCAGGCCGTTAATCTCTTTATCTTGTCTAAAACAGCTTGGATCGAGACAGGCTGGCTCCGATATTTCGTCGGCAACACAAGGCCGACGACATTACATGCGCGCGCGCAAGACCGCTGGGCGCCGAACGACCAGATTTACTGTCGCAATGTCTTTTACTATGTGTGCTGTACCAGCTCAATGGCTTTACTTTGTTAGCTTTGCAGTGAGCTTGTATATACGACTGTTTGTCTTAACTAACATTAGGATAGATAGTTCTGATGAGTGTCCTTCAATCTCGTCTGTATCATCACTGTTTATTATGTTGTCATGGTTTGATAAAATAGTGTCTTGTAATGCACTGCTCCTATATTTTACGCAATTTTCATTGGCTGATGTAACAGTTGATGGTTTTTATTAGCCAATGAGATGAAAGATTTTATGTTACGATTTTCGAACCGAATTTCAGATTTTATTCCATAAAGGAGACAAACTGTCGTAAGCATACCTATATGTTTTCAATATCCGACTGAGTTTTGTACGTATTATTTTAATCAGATTAAAAAAGTTGTCAATTATATTTATATCCACAGCGAACAACCACTGATGATTTATCAAACCACCAATTTGTCGTTCAATACTGAGTAATTTATAATTACTTGTGAAATTGACTGTCTAAAGTAGGCATTAGCGCAAAATCGTTTGATCTGAAATGTTCTCACAGGCACTTATTAGGCTATGCAAATGTTAGCGGTGGAATTTAGTAAGGTAGCTAGCATTTAGACTAGCAACTGGAAACACAAGTACCAAGTAGGTACCCGATGTTTAAGTAATTACTAGCAAACCTGGGTCGGGATTAGATAGTGACTCCTACGTAATAAGGCCACCGTATTTGTTCCTATATGCTTAATGATTCTAAAGTTCTAACAGAACAAGTTGGAAAAAGGATAAGCTTTATTGTTTTTGTTACAGATAGGCACTACAATTTGAACTCAATAGCTCTCATTGTCAACATCAAATTGAAGATGTCGTGATTTCAAAAAGATTAACTTTAACATTTATTACCAACCTTTATTGGTTCAAAGTACAAGGTTTATTACACGTAATAATGCATGGTGGCGTGGTCTAACACGAAAATCCACCCAAAAACATTGTAAACGACAAACAAGACGGCACTAAGCTTTTTAAACTCTCACATCACAGTACCAATTACGTGTTAAGTAATTGATTGTCGTGTCCAATTATTGAAGAAGGGTATATTACGAGGTGGGATTTCAAAGTTTTCAAACAATCTCTTTGGTTTGCCGCCAATTAATGGGCCGGGAACGTACTACAAGAGCATTTTGTGGAGAATGCAGCTGATCGGTCACTTGTCAAAGGCTCGGATGAATGTCTGGGCCTTGCACTGAGAAGTATAATTAAATACGAAACCCTACAGGTGTGAGTTTGTGACTTGACGCATTGCTGCTTTACTTTATTTGTAAAGCATCGAAGTAGAGCTTTTACAAGCTTTTTAACATCCTACTAAAAAGGTGTGTTATAAGTTTGAGAACTTGGTGTGCCTCTTTTTTGTTTACGGTTAACTTACCTATCTGTATGGGTGTCTCACAATTTTATCTCCAAAACGGAGGCGTGTATCACTTTAATTTCTATTGCAATTGTTGATTCATCATTTATCAATCTCTGGATTGTAGAAACTGACAATGAAGCAGGACGGTCTAGCTCGAAAGTTTTTATTCACTTTGTGTTGTAGAGATTCAGTCTGGTTTAGCAAAGGTATTAATGTCCTAGCTGGAATGTCAAAAAAATTACCAGCAACATTTATTCAATTTACCTATTTATTCTCTAATCCTATTCCTACTGATCTGTCTTCCTCTATTTTAATAATTATCTAATGTAATTTTAATAATAGGTGTACCTATGCTTTCACAAAAATATAGTGTAGGAAGTGTTATAATGTTTTTCGTAATAATGGTCGAAGTCTCATGGTGGTCTAAGTGAATGGGTTTCTCATAGCTTGTCCTGTGGGCGTTGTGCTTTAAAATAGGGCAATATAGCCTGTAATTTCCATATAAACTGACCCATGTTTTGTTTAAAACGTTTATTTTGTATTTGACTACAAGGTATTCAGCCATTTCGTAATTGCAAAGGCGATGTTAGCATATAAAACTATGGTTATAGTGAATTTAAAATTGGAAGAAATCTATTTCATAGATTTATCACTCTTTATGGTTTAAGTTAAGCCCTGATTTATCTATGGTAAGTTTGTAACTACATAGAACATCTATAATTATGTTTAAAAAACATTTGATTTATTCATTATTAGCCTTCTGTTATTATATTTCAACGTCATCATCCACTACTACCACCCGTATGTACCACTACTATATAGGCACAGGTTAAATAATATATATTATAGTAGATTACTTAAAGTATAGGGCGTCTCTTTTTCGCAGATATTACTTAGATAGAGCCGCCCTCATTATTTGGAGGATTTGCCGTAGTCATCAATACTTACCAGTCACCAGAAGATGGGCAGCAAACGCCATCTCCTGCCTTTTCTGGAGACGCTGCTGCTGGTGCCAACCCTTAGTTGCCTTTTACGATCCATTAGAGGTGGTCGAGAGGTCCTAGCCTAGTCTATGCTATGCAGGACCACCAAGGTAGTTACTGCAGAGACGGCAAAGGTTTACTTATAAATGTTAATTGATTATGTGAAAGATTTTTACAATAAAATGTAAAGGGCTGTTTGACTGGCTGAATGGCTGGTTATAGGATCACAAGAAATGCAAGGAAAATAACGACAACGGACGTTTAGTAACTATGTGTGCTACGGATGAAATATATTCTCCCTGCGTCGAGGTATACAATAATTACCGGTACTGGCCACAACTGCATGTGTCTGCTTGCTAGGGTGTGTTTAAACTGACTCTCTGTTACACCATACTGTAACATATTATTCCATGTTCATCTATGTATGTGTCGCCTCTATCAGCCATCACTTCTATATTTGGTAGTTATTTTCTTATAAATTATCTTTACACAGTTTATCCATCATTTCTTTGGACTACCTCACACATATCCATTCACGTTCATTACTCTCCATTATAGTTTTCACCCCTCTTTCAGCCCACGCTCGTTTCGGTTTCACGCTAGTTTTTTGCTCCTCAAATTTTCTGTCACCCATTGTCTTTCTTCCAATGTCTTAATGATTCCATATTTTCTTAATTTAAGTCGATCAACACATATATCGTAATATATATCACACACTTTAGGTATTTTGATTGAGTGAGCGAAGCGAACGAAGATCTTACAAACAACTTGGGCAATTTGACATTTTATGTGCGTATGTATGTATGTATTTGTGTATGTTTGTCCGACGATAACTTTCGAACCGTTGATCCGATCTGCATGAAATTTGAGATGTATAATTTATTTATTGATCAGACAACTTTGTGGTCCACTTGTGTTAGTAAACTTACAGTCTATCTGGCTATGTTAGTATGTTACAGCAATTCAACAAATACTTCAGTACCTCCGTTTATTGTTATCTCCATATATTGATCAAAAGGTCACTCGTATTTCCTTCATGACAGGTCACAAGCCCATCGCCTGACTGCACCGGTGTGATGGTCACCCGCTCTAATATATTGTAGCACGTGCGCGCAGCTCGCTCGTTAGGACGCAATAATGAGCCGCTATATTTACGGGGCCACCTAATGCTTGTTTGAATCCGATCTAACCGGTAATTTACGCTAAGGGCTACTGTCCACTACTAGACTATAAAGTGACGTTAAATAAAAAGACAAAAGTAAAAAAATCACTTGAAACGATGTCATACTAATGTTAAAATCCGCGCTAAATCTCGGTCGGCCCGAGAATTAGGCTCCTGGGGGCTAATTCTCGGGCCAATCTCGATCATTTTGCAATTTTATTTTATTTTTTCTTTTCGAAGAGAGAATGGATGATTTCCTTGAGTAATTCATCAACGACCTCTTCGTAAAAGCCTCGACAGCTACGATATACGGAAAACGTAGAAAAAGTGCGGGGTTGTGAAAAGAAGCAATAAAATAAAATTGCAAAATGATCGAGATCGTCCCGAGAATTAGCCCACTAGTCTCAGTTGCTGCACTAAAAAAAAATCATCATCCGCACTTGGTGTGCGGACTGGTTTCCGTAAGTAGGCCGCTGGCGGGCCCTTTTTGCGTGACGCTTGACACGTCGTGTTGTTCGAACTTTTTTAGTTGCTGCACTATGAACATGAATATAAAGAGCATTTGAGTCCGGCCCAATCTTTTATTTCTCTCCAAAGTCTTAGGCTGAGATTCATAGACCGCACTTTGCTTTACAGCAAAGTAAGCTTTGTTTATCGAAGTTTCCTATCAATATTTTGAATAAAGAAGAGATTGACAGAACCACAGATAAGATAATACTGACAGAACTATGAAATATAATTTTGGTTGAAAGTTGAACTTTCCATGAAAGTAAAGTCAAAGTTCGGTCTATGAATCTCGGCCTTAGTCTGAAGAAACCTTTGGCAAGGAGTTTTAAATTCTATGAAACTAAATTCTGCCAAACAAACCACAAAAAAACAAACTGACTTAGACTTTCTTATAGGCCGATGACAACGATGGTTTTTCATCCATTAGCAATCTCAACAAGCTATGTGTGGCCGCATACAATATCCATAGAGGAAGAGGAAGGAAAGGAAATGAAGCTTCATTTCCTTTCCTTCCTGCTGTTCTTACTTATGTGATTTTTATTTTTATGTTTAAGTAGGTAAATATTCTTGTGTATATTCTATCTTGTGTTATATTTTATTTTATTATTCTATTTTTCTATTCTATATTTATTCTATTGTAAACTAGGTTTATTGAAATGCTTTTCCTTTTTCTTTCTTGCAAAGTGAACAGCATCAGTGGACACTGGACCTTAGGCATGTTTAAATCCGAGATCCAAGTGGTAATTTACACTAACCGGATAGTTTAAATAATGTCCAGGTTATCGATCGGTCGATTCGCTCTTCGAAGATTGCTCAGCAACAGGTTCTCAATGGGTGTTCGTTATGGAGTAAGAAAAAGCTTTTATACAGTACCAATGTAGTATATTATGTAATATTTGAAAATAACCTTGAACATTATTACAAACATTGTTTTCCTTGACAGAATAAATTAACTATACTTGAATTATTTTCTGACATCATGTATCATGCAATATATCTCTTCTTCTTCTTAATTAATCATCAAGCATCTGTCCATTTTGGATCAATTTTGCCAGTGTCGAGTGAGGATATATTACATAAATAAAATACTTATCTCAGTACCTATTATAAGAATCTTGACAGTAAAAAAAAACAATTCACATTATTATGCCACTATTGACATTTGAAATTTTAAGGGTAGATAATGCTTGTGCTTCTATTAGCAACGGACCAAGAAAGCTGGAAAAAGATAGGCCTTTGACCAGTAGTGAGACAAAATAGTTTGAAAAATAAATAACTATTATAATTATGTCTCAGTTTAGCAAGGTTTAAGGGAAAACTTAGAAAACAACATTGTACGGTTGTAGGTAATAAATATTGCTCATCGGCTTTGTAGAGCGCCATCTCTTTCTCACACACACTATGCCCTGCGAAGCCGAAATTAGCCGATGTACAATATTTGTTGCCTACTACCTGTAGGTATAGTAGACATTAACCTTTTATTAGCACCAGTTAGCCTACCTAAGTAGCCTCTTTCAGAATGATAAAGCTATTTATAATAGCTCATAATATTAGGTCTAGTTGCAATCTGCCGGATGATAAATTCAAATTTAACTGTTCACAAGTCATAATCCCACAGCTTGATGACAGATGAGGCATAATTTAGACCAATCTGAGCGTGCGTCATGTCTTAGGTCATTTGAATACCTACGTGCATTGTGTAATCAGAGTTAAATGGGTTTTTTAAGGTATTTTTGCAATTACGACATCACTTTAAAGCATAAGTATTTTTTTAATGTTTTAGGCCAACATAATTAAAACTAAAACTTATGTTTTTTGTTGAGTAGCCCAAAATTATTCTGAATATAAAGACAGTGTCTTTGATTCACTTGGCATGCTTGTTGTAGTCTAGAAAACAGAATTGAAGCCAGTGATAGGAAGAGCCTCTCCTCGTGGTGCCTCTTGTAACAGCTAGACCCAACGACGCTGGCTGGTTAATTTATACACAGTGGTAAAAAACAAAAAGACCAGCCAACTCTTACAACCAAGGAGATCCAAGTGAAGAATGAAAACTCAGGAGGCTCCAATAAAATCCCCATTAAAATTAGGCCGCATCTGCGTGTGGCACTAGCAAGATGCGAGGGGACGTCCGTCTATCATTTGTACCAATTATGAGGCAGTATTGCACCTGCTGAGACCGGCACGCTCATCGGAGCGCGACCATGCGCAGCCAACCGCGCAAGACGCCGTTACATGTGGAACTAGCTCTGAATGTGCCTGATATTGTAGATAGGAATTGAGGGTACCTATTCTGAAGTATGTTGCGCATTAGTTGGACGCATAAGGTACAAATATCGAGGTACTAAGAAGGATGGAGATCAAAAAGATCGGTCTCGTTGGACTATAAAGCAGAGAAAAGTTGCCTACTTGGGACATGTCTTACGGAATGAGCGTTACCATTTGCTCCAACTTATTATAATGGGCAAGTTGTTGGGCAAGAGAGGAGCAGGTAGAAGAAAAACATCATGGCTTTGCAACATCAGAGAATGGACTGGGATAAATAAAGTAGAAGAACTATTTAGGCTTGCCCTAGATATAAGAAAGTTTAAAAGGATGACTGCCAACCTTCAGTAATGGAGAGGCACCCTAAAAAAAAGAAGATTCTGAAGTCCACCCGGATAGTGAACAAGTACCTATAGACCTCATTTCACTCTACTTAGTCCGTAGACAGACTTAGTCCGATCGGCCGCCATATTTCGAAGTTGGATTATGTACACTGAGCATAGAAAACTCTAGATTCAAACCAATGAGAAGCAAGCGTTGAAATAAGATTTGAAGCTGATTGGTTGGAATCAGAAGTTGTCAATAATAAGTGAACTTCATCGAGCTTGGTGAAAGAAAACCCTGCTGAATTAAGATGGTGAACAAGGGAGACAGAACTATTTGATCGTATTACCTTTGTTTTTTTTTGTGGCAGATTTTTACTGAGAACAATTGAAACAGAACTTTTTGGTCGTGTTTCCTTTGTTTTTTTTTGTTGCAGATTTCCAGGAAGAAGCATTTTGATTCTACTTCCCATCATGATTTTCATGCTCTCCACAATCTCGTCAGTCTATCGGCCTGTGTGCTTGGACTTGGAACACGGAATAGGTAGGTACTTTGTATTTGGGGTTTCCAGTTTATAGTTTGCATATTACATCATGTTAATAAAATACTACCATAAAAACAGACCAAAGTCACAACACAATCAAACTCAGAAGAAACTTTGGCAAAACAAGATTTTTCTCAACTTAGTCCCAACGAGTACGCCACTAAAAAATAATTCGTGCACGCTATTCTGAAGACTATTTTCCAAAGTAATATAAGCAATTATAACTAGATGGGTTTTATTTATCAAGTGGCTTCTTTCTTAGCCTTCCACCTGCACACAGCACCGTCTGGAAGGTGGCTGACCGAAGGCACCGGAGCGCGGCCGAGGGCGGCACGCTCCGCCGCCCACGGAATAATGACACTGACTTCTCGAGGCAAGCATATCTCACTGGTAATTAGAAGACAAGAAAGATGACTGCTCTTTATAATGGAAAAAATGGCGCAAGATCAGAATTTCCTGACTTTTTATAAGTTCGTTATGGGGTATATACCTATTTTGACTTTGGTCATTAAAGATCTATGATTTTCCTGGATTTATACAAAGTTGCAATCTGGGATATTTTATGTCTTCGTTCAGCATACATTTAAGAATCTTCTCTAACACTATCCTTGTAGCAAACAATAAATGTAACTTTTTGATAGTTCCATAGGTCCACTGGGTTCACTGCATCTCTAGGCTTTCTTAGCCGCGACATTTTCAATGTCATCGACCCAACGCGTCTTAGAAATTTAAACAATTACAGCATTTAGTTCTGGCGATTTTGCGGTAGTGTTTTCGAATTTAGGAACGTGATGCTGCTCATAAAACGGATGTTGCCATCAAACAAGTTTTACATTAAAAATCAAATTTGGTCGGTTTCTAAAGTGTTTGTGGCGTCACTGGAAGTAACAGAGCGGAACTGGAGGGTTCACGGTCTGATGCCCACATGGGTAGATAGTTGGTAGATAGGTACCTGCACCGCATTGAAACCACGATGATAAAACCATCCTTCAATTTAGAATGATTTGATATTAGATGACTATTCAGGACACAACGAATGGAGCTCATTATGAAAATTCCAAACGCTGTTGTTTGGTGTTCAGCGATCCGCTAAAGCAGATTATATTTTTAAGATACAAGGAAAATAATAAATATTAACTGTTAAAATTCCCTGAAGTTTTAATCAAAGGTACCTATTATGAAAAATACTGACTAAAAACCTAAAACTTTATAAAATTAAATTATGGTCTCGGTGATAAGGTTTTTGAAGAAACAGAAATAAAAAAGAAAAAGGCTGGTTTTTATCTCGTATCGGAAGTGTCTTCCAATTAAATAACAATTAAAACTCAATCAACATCTACTTAGTTACCATCCTACATAAATTCATATATCATATAAATCATATTATGAGGGTCATATTTTCTTTATCAATAAGTTTCTGAAAAAAAGGAAAACATACGATATATAGCAGATCTGGATTTTATGAGAAAAAATGGTTACTCTAGAAATCTAGACCCTAGAGGCATTAGGTATCCAGGGAGGAAATAAGGGACTACGTTTGTATGGAGAGTCACCTGTGTGATGCCCTCATAATGCCTCGAACCAGAAGCAAAACCTATGCATATCTAATAAGCTCGGTCAACGAACCGGCACTCGTAATTAAAGATGATCTATAGCATTGTCTTCCACGTGAGATGTGAGTGCAATGCGAGGAAGCTACGGTAATTGAATTATGTACAGGCATGGCAGGACCAGCTCTATTTGTAGGGCTGGCAGGAAGAAAAGAATTTGTAGAAGTAAATATTTCTACAAGACAATAATCTTATTGACGGAAACATCTTTGGCCTTTCAATCCCTCGTATTCTAAAACTAAACTTTCAGATGGACGAAGTGGGCTCATCTGTACAATGACCAAGTTAGAAAGTAGGTACTATAGAGAACTTATAACCTAAGAGAAAAAGAAAACCTAACCTGTAGGGGAGAGATGTCATATCATCAAGAATCACTGAATATAAAGCAAAAGATAGGTATCTAAACTATACACACACAATACCAGCATCCTTGAAAAGTGGTGACCCTACTTTATTGTTATCTTTGTTACATACTAGAACAAAGTGTGTCATGCCAGCTGCTGTAGGTCCTGTAATCACACTTTGACCGTGCAAGCGGTGACCGCGCGGAACTGTGATAAATAAATAGATAAAACTTTTTTCAAAAACAACAAACCTCTTTAAATAAAATCATTCAATTTATGAAAGAGGTGGATCTAAAATTTTAAAATTTCGAAATTAGAACTAGATCTTGATTCGAGGTTCGTGTTTTATTTAAAAGTAGATTAGTGAAAAATTGCGTGAATGTGGAACTTTTTGGTGCGAAACAAGCAGGTTGCTGCGATGCTTGGGGTACTGGCCGTGGCAGCAATTTTGGTGGTCTTTCTAGCTACCAAAGGAGGCAGCTCCACTGAGGCAACGGACCCGTTAGAAGAGACTGAAGACGTGAGCGACAAAGCACATATTTTCTCCACTCATGCGTAAGTTTTCTACTTTGTATTAATTTATGTAATTTACAGTTATTAGGAATAATGACTGATGGGTAATAAAATATTTCATCTAGCGCCGCAACGGTTTGTTTTATTGTGTGAACGAAACGGTTGATGTTTCTTTTATTGAACCATAATAAGGACCGACGACCAACGGTTTTTGGAGGATTTTAATTACGATTTCTCACGAACTTGCAACAATTGAATTCTTGAGTCCTAACGAGTTTAACAAGTTTATACTTTAACTTTTACAAACCCTGCATAAATAAAATTATCCTAAAACAATCTGCGAAGGTATACCTTAGGTAACATAAAAATCAACAGGGACATTGTAGAAAATTGTTTTTTTAGCCATTAATTAAGGCGCCTGTTGCTATAAAAATAGCAAGCCTGACTGTGATGGGTAATGGATAAGTTATAAACAGCAACGGCAGAGCACGCAAATATGATTGCTCAACCATTTTTTATATGGTGCTAGTGAGAAAATCTTAGATTGAGGCAAACTCTTGAAACTCTTGTCGTTCAAATCCTGTCGAAAGATAAATAATGCCAAACAGTGACAGAACTATAATAATTAATAATGCTAAAGCTATTTACAGAGCTAGAGAAAGCAATGTGAAATTTATGCTAGTCCAAAATAAAATTGTGTTGTTTTATGCATAGGTAAGACCCTAATCTCTGTAGATCAGGGTGGCCTGTGGCCTATTTGTGTAGCCAAAGAACACGCAGTAGGTATTTTTGCAAGTGCAGTTCACTTTAGAATGGAATTCAGCAAAATTTCCCTCAGTAGGTAATTGAGTGAGTGTAAACCAGATTGAAAAAGCTTACCGTATTTTATAAATTGTTGCTAAGCAGTAAATACTTTCCACAGCCTACCATCAAACGCTCGCTTCCTGCCTTCAATCGGCAACGGCCACTTAGCTGCCAATATCTTCAGCGACACGGTCTACATGAACGGTCTCTACAGCGGAAAGACCGGGAACAGTCATCGAGCCAGAATACCCAATTGGGCAAACATTCGCTTGAATTCTACCCTCACTCATCATCCATACAGTCCAGTGTACAGCTTGGATACTAGGGAAGGAGTCTTCAAAGTGCGAGTGGATAGGGATAGGTCGGTTGTGACGCATAGAGTGTTTGCCCATAGGTATTATACCAGGGCGATTGTGAACCAGATTCAAGTGGTGGCGAAACCTCATGCTGGTAAGCTGTTTTTATGAGTTATAAGATAGCACATAGTATTTGTAGAGGCCTGAAAAGTGAGCAAGCATCGCTTCTCTTTGAGCGCCTGAGGAAGAAAGTTGACGAGACCAAGCCTCAGTAAACTCCTTGCCGATTCCATTCCATCCTCCTTGGGTAAAACAGATGTTGGCAAGTCTGATTGGTGGCAAATCGCCATAAATCAGGATTGTTGGAAAGTTTTAGGGTAGGCCTTGGCCGCGATACTATTTATTTATTTACGTAATGAATCAATTAGAACGGATTAACAAATTATTAAAGACTAGGTACTTACAACTAATTAATCAAAATTACCAACACAAATCAAATAATTAAGTCAAAAATAATAAATAAACAAATCAAAACAAGAATAATAAAATCAAATCACATGTCACATTCACAGTACTATGCTACTATGGCAGGAACTCTATGTTTTACCTAAGACACATACTCGTAATTAGGTATAGTTCTAACAATACGCATTGCTGACTTAAAAAACTGAGTAGGTTATTACCTAAGCGAAATTATGTGGTACCGGGGTGGCACTAAAATTATCATGAATAGCTTGATCGTGGGCAAGGTATTAATGTCATAAGTACGTAACCTACTCCTAAGACTATAAATAGATCTACCTACATTGAGGCAACAGTGGAATTCTCAGTACCTAATTCGCGAAAGGAAACGTTAAATTAAAATCAACCTTGTGGTCATCACCACACGCATCATAACGTTCAATCAAGAATGAGGTCAGAGTTTGCAAAAGAAAATTTCGTATTGAAGTAGAATAGGTATTACTCATGCATTCAAGGAATAAAGGCATGCCATGCGCACACCGCTGGCGAACGCGATCAGTGAAACGCTGTCAAATTTGACAGCGATATCTGACAGCGTTTCGTTGATCGCGGTTTTTTTTCGGATATTGAGGTCAGTGTTTATGATAAAGTTGTTGCTTGTACCAAGAGTGTAGGCGTTTGAAATTTCGGTCTAACAAGTAGTATATTTCGCCCACTAGATATTATACTGAAGACGCCCAACCGCTTCATTGAGATTATAAATTAGGTTAGCGGCCATTTAATTGCTGCCAAACGAATTACAGTCACACCATTCTTTGGCCATTCACTTACCTACCTACCTACATCCTATACGACAAACTTACTTTTGTAGGCTCTACTGCATAGGTACTTCAATAGTTCAGAATGCACTCGCGTAATCTTTCGAAAAATGTTTTTGGGGGCAAAGCAAAGCACCCACTATTATTTACGCTTTTGAAATAAGTTGTTTTTTGTTTATTAATCAACTAGCTGATTCAACAAGCCTATGTTAGGTGATAATCATCACCTTTTACAAAGCATTGCCTCGTAGGTCACACACGTTAGGAACATGCCCTAGGCTATTTTTATGAAACAACGGGATATTTACCATTATTAAATTTTGATGAGATTTGATAAATTACGAATGTGTGTCGAAATCGACAAAATAGTGAGAATGGAACCAATAGTAGTCTCGAAACCAATAAAAGAGTGCGAGAGGGTAGATCGATTTATCTGCCAATAACATTTCTTTTACTCGTGGACTTATAACTATACTCTTTGGTTCAACCGTCATCATGGTGCATGCAACTGTGCCGAAATATCGGAAGTCAACTCATCAAAATTTAATCATGATAAATATCCCGTTGTTTCATAAAAATAGTGTTAAAAACCATGATAGTTTCAAAAGTTATGCCCTAGGCTGACTGCCCTGCGTCTAGCAATTTGAGACTACTATAAAACCAAGCGCCTTGTTAACGTTGCAGATCCAAATTTCATTCACACCGAGATATGGATTGCTCTGAAACATATGCCAGGCGAGATGAGCGATGATATTTCATTCCACAACCCACACCCTGAGTTGATAGAGGGTCGTACTATCTGGACCACTTGTGGACAAACTGCGGAGGCCGAGGATATCGTGTACCAACCTTTACCGGTAGATGTGTGTGCGTGTTGGACATCAGTGCCTGATCATTTGGTGGTTCCTCAACATGGATCCAGGGTTTTTACTTTTGTAATGACTGCGGATAAGAACCGGACGGTTGCTAGAGAAGAGCTTTTCAAAGGTAAGCCAGGTTTATTGCATCATTGCGTGGTCTAGCTTTAGTAAGACTTGCATCTAAATCTAATCTAATTGTAAGAAGTATTATGTCTTTGTATTGTAGATGATTTAGTCAGGGCCAACTGGTGATTTCTCAAGCACTACTTCCGGGATGCTTTAATGCTTGGGACAGGATTTTAGATGGATTAAGCTTCTTTAGCACCCGTGCCATCCTGACAGCTTAGTCTGCCCTAATCTCAGGAAAGACATGGTCAATACGTGCAGAGCTAAGTCATGGGTTTCCTCACAATGTTTTCCCTTAACGTTTGAGTACTTGCATTGTTGGCTGGTAGAAAATGCTGTATAGCATTAAGCTCTCCTATTGTAACTTGTTTTTTGGTGCATTAAAGTAGGTATAAATAATAAATAAACTGTGTACTTGTGACTGGATTCAAACCCGCGATCTTAGTATCGAAAGGCGAGGTTACTACAATAGGTCAACAGTACATTTATCTAATTGAACAAAGTATTTAAAGTTGAATTGCAATCTGATGTGGTGATGGGAATAGTTCTGAGTAAATGTGTACTTAGTCTTGCAGGAAGATGGCGAGGAGTTGTTCGACAAACACGTGGACGAGTGGTTAAAGACATACCAGCAGGCCAATATGGAAATCGAAGGAAACCTGAAATTGGCAAGTATCTTATTATTTTGGGTTATAAATCAATCCGCGCACACTAATACCTTTACAACTGGTTAGGTATGGCCATGTCATCATCATTTGCCTGAAGAAAGTCCACTACTGGACATAGGCCTACCTTTTACATTTTCATCTCTACATTTTTAGCACTTTCCATCCACCAACTTCCCACAATCTTAACAATGTCGTCAGTCCATTGGGTGAGGTGACCTAACAGGCTCCTAGGCATTGTGATCGATAAATTATCAATTTTTCATTTGGCTAAAAGGCAGCAAAAAACGTTGAGTTCTCGCTTATAACTAGCGGCCTTTTATGAACTGGTTCGTGCTGTGCGAACTAGTTCATGAACTAATTTTGCTTCCTTCCATAATAGTCATAGGTATAGAATAGTCATAGTCAGTAGAATATAATAGTCATAGTCAGTAGAATGTAATAGTTATAGATCTATAGGTTTGTCATAACACATAATGTTATAAAACCTGAAATAAATGATTTAAAAAAAAACTAGCGGCCTGTCCTGGCTTCGGACGGGTGGACATTTATTTTTTAAACAAATAAATATAGCCTATGCTACTCAGGGTGAATGTAGCATTCCAATGGTGAAAGAATTTTGGAAATCGGCACAATAGTTTTTGAAATTTATTCATTACAAACATACAAATCTTTCCTCTTTTTAATTATTATAGATATTTAAAGAAACTAAGGGCAATCGATCGACAGTTAAAAATATACCCATCTCTTTTTTATGCTTTTCAAAGACATTTTAAGCGACGAGTAGCGTTATTCCGTTTATTCCGAAGATGGAAAAACCAGCCCTCAATCTCAATATAATATTTGCAGGCTAAAATAGTAAACGGCATCTGGTACTACTTCCTGAGCTCGTTACCTTCCGAGCATTCCCACAATCCTCTGGATCGGTTCTACGGCCTGAGTCCCACCGGGTTGGCGAGGGGAGGAACTTTTGAAGACTATGAAGGTAACTTAAATAAGTAATGACCATCTCTTAAACAATTTTTCGGCGTAGGTATACACCTATGACCTTACTTATAAAAATATGTCAAAAGATAAGCTGTGCTTAAACAATTGCCATCTCTTACCACTGGGTAATGACAAAAAGTGACAGGGCTGACTTTAAACAATGACTAAATTTAAATTTAGTTATTTATTTAATATATTTAAGCGTTTATTAATATGGCTGTTAGTGTCCATTAAAGTCTGTAGATAGGTACTTACTTATCATTGTGTAGTGTAGATCATGTTAAGTTTATAAGTAATTAGGTATACAGGGTGTCCCATAAGTCAACGTCCAACCGAAAATGGGGGATGCGCCAAGTCATGACAGTTATCAGAAAAATATAAAAAAAAATATTTGTTATGTAACTTTCAAGTTATGAGTATTTAAGAAAAACAGGAAAAACTGACACCCTGTGATGATCTTTTAAGTCCTGTGACTACAAATATTAACTTTTCATGAAACTTTTTTCTGCAACGTAAGCATGACTAACCCTTCTGTAAATTAAAATTCAAAATTAGGCCATAACTACCTCAGTTTTCAATGAAATCGTGGAGTTTTGGCCAACATTTCATTTCAGATAATTACATCACCCAACTTTAACCGTCAGTACCGCAAAAAAAATGTACTACACTATCATGGCAAGTAACTTTAAAAAATGGCGCATTTATCCAGGATTCCAAAATGGTATAATACTTGCTAGAGTACTCCTTAGTTTTGGAAATAAAAAATGTTTTTTCAACTAAACCGGATTTCCAATCAATTTTATTTCATGAGATAAAAATGTTTGTACCCTCTAAATTATGGACTTAAAATGCCTACGCTGTGTTTTTAAGTCACTCACAATTTACAGGTACAAGTAAATACCATTTCGACAATGCAAGTAAACAAATAGAGCCACCATCTTGTCAAAAGAGTAATAACCATAGGTGAAAGTTTGAAATAAAATTCAATAGGATTATTAGATTCATGTAGGACTGCACTTCAAGTATTAAATGGAACGCCTCAGAGAGAGGTAACGCCACATGAGTCATGTTTTTTCGTGCGTGCAGCAGGCTACATCGCATTATAAGACGTTGTCACGTCAATAACCATGTAATAAGACCGGCAACGGGCGAAGGAAATCTTTAGATTAAAATCACGATTAAAGTAATCCTATGATTGAATTTTATTTCAAACTTTTACCTAAAACTAACAAATTACTTGAAAACTTTATTTACACTTAGAAACTTACAATTAAACAAATATTTACAAAATGTACAAAATACACAAAAAACAGTTGAGCTCTCCCGATCGTTACAAACGATCTAGAGATAGCTCAACTGATCCAACTTGAAAACCCATGGTTATTACTCTTTCGACAAGATGGTGGCTCTAACTGTTTATTTACATCGTCAAATGATATTTACTTGTACCTGTGAATTGTTAGTCACTTAAAAACGCAGCGTAGGCATTTTAAACCCATGATTTAAAGGGTACAAACATTTTATCTAATGAAATAAAATTGATTGGAAATCCGGTTTGGTTGAAAAATCATTTTTTATTTCCAAAACTAAGGAGTACTCTAGCAAGTATTATACCATTTTGAAATCCTGGATAAATGCGCCAATTTTTAAAGTTACTTGCCATGATAGTGTAGTACATTTTTTTTGTGGTACAGACGGTTAAAGTTGGGTGATGTAATTATCTGAAATGAAGTGTTGGCCAAAACTCCACGATTTCATTGAAAACTGAGGCAGTTATGGCTTAATTTTGAATTGTAATTTACAGAAGGGTTATTCATGCTTACGTTGCAAAAAAAAGTTTCATGAAAAGTGAATATTTGTAGTCACAGGACTTAAAAGATCATCGCAGGATGTCAGTTTTTCTTGTTTTTTTTAAATACTCATAACTCGAAAATTACATGACAATTTTTTTTTAAATATTTTTTAGATAGCTGTCATGACTTGGCCTATCGTCCGTTTTCGGCTGGACGTTGACTTATGGGACACCCTGTATAAGCTATTCATAAAAGTCATGATCATGTTAAGTTATTAGTAGGTACTTCCCCGGACGAATCACAAAGCTCTACTACTAATAAAAACACTACTGGTTTTCAGGTCACAACTTTTGGGACACAGAAACGTGGATGTTTCCTTCAATCTTGCTTCTGTACCCTCAATATGCTGAAAAGCTACTCCAATATCGTTTAGACACTGCATACGTCGCCGAACAGCTTGCGAAGATCACGGGACACAAAGGATACCGGTAATAAATACTTCTTTAGGGCATCACACAGGCGACTCTCCATACAAACGTAGTCCCCTTTTTCCTCCCTGGCCTCTAGAGTAACCATTTTTTCTCATAATATCCAGATCTGCTATATACGTGCTCGTATGTTTTCCTTTTTTCAGAAACTTATTGATAAAGAAAATATGACCCTCATATGATTTATATGAAATATGAATTGGAGGTGATATTTTCTTTATCAATAAGTTTCTGAAAAAAAGGAAAACATACGAGCACGTATACCTATAGCAGATCTGGATTTAATGAGACAAAATGGTTACTCTAGAGGCATTATCCAGGGAGGAAATAGGGGACTACGTTTGTATGGAGAGTCGACTGTGTGATTTCCTCTTAAGAAATTAGGCATCTGACTTGGGTACTCCATACTCTCGTAAAGCATGAAACTATCATCTCAACCCGTTTGCACTTACTGCTGAGTATTAGGTCTCCTCTTTATTGCGCCACTCTTTCCCGTCCCTTGAGAATCTCATCCACTCATTCCCAGCACTCACAACAATGTCGTTTGACCAACGGGTGGTCTACCTCTATGGCAAGTTTGGCAAGTTTATCATGCGCACTTGATGTGCGGGCAGGTTTTTCCGCAAGTAGGCCGCTGGTGGGCCCTTTTTGTGTGACCCTTGACACGTGTTGCCCGAACTTTTTTAGGTTCTACAACACGCCAGTTTCGTGACGATGTTTTCCTTCACAGTTTTTGAGAGTACTGGCATAGTGCACATAATTTTTTCGATAGAAAAACTCATTGGTACACGAGTGGATTTGAACCGACGACCTTCAGATTGGAAGGCGGGGCCACTACCACTAGACCACCAGTGCTCTTAGTCTGCCTCTATGTCTTTGAGCATCCCTTGGCCACCATTCTGTAGCCGCCTTCAGGCGAAAGATGACATGGATAAGAAAGAAGTGAATACAAAGATGACGGCTGATAGAGGAGAATGGTAGAGAACATGTTGTGCCGACCCCATATAAAGTGGGATAAAGGCAGGAAGAAGAAGACTATAAGAAGAAGAAGAAGAAGATAGACAGCTAAGGTAAACTATCCCTCTTTTTTAAATGGTAGTATTCGTTTCCAGGTTTCCATGGGAGAGTGCATACACAGGAGTTGAAGTGACGCAGCCATGTTGTCCCGAAGTGGCAGAGTTCGAACAACATATAAGTGGATGCATTGCCTTTGCAGCCAGACAGTTCCTGGCTACTACGAGGAACGAAAAATGGCTTGAGGTATGACTTCTGAAAAATAAGAATCATGTATTAGTACTTTCACATTTTCCTGCAACAAAATACATACAGAAATTAATAGAGGTACCTAAGTAGGTCTGTAATGTATCTCATGATGAATGGACAAGATACGGAATGAATATATCAGGAGAAGTTTGAAAGTAGCACCGGTGACAAAAAGATTGAAGCGTAACAGGCTAGCCTAGTGTGGTACAGGCATGTCATGAGGAATGAAAGTCATGTGACCTTGTGGGTTGATTGCGTCCTTTGTTGCAGTCAAAACCTAGTCGCATCTGTCAGTTTTGACATTATTTTGAGCTTCGATTGCACTATAAAACGATGAGAAATGATTTTCTTATGTCCTTTCTCAGGCTCTAGACAAGGGATCCCCAAACTATTTTAGACAAGTGACCCCTTTTCAACAATGAATAGTTACCTCAGACCCCCATGGCCAAATTACCTTTTAAGATCAGCCCCCTTATTCACAATGCTAACTTAAAACAGCTGCTACCGAGAGTTATTTTTCATAGGTTTCTCTCGATTTAGGTCAATATAAGAAGACAGAGTGAGAATTAGCAATGCTTTAAGTTAGCAGACTATTATGAATAAGGGCGCTTATCTTTAGTTTTTTCCTCGTGATACAAAATACCTAGGTACTAAGGTACCAATTGGGAAACTTTGCACTTGGTGTGATTAAAGTGGACTTCATTTTCTTATCAAAATTTAACAAAATAAACGTATGTTGTACGAACTTGAGACTTTACATTTCTACAACAATGCTATTTCCTACAAAAATATTAATTATTCTTAGTACACGTAACACAACATAAGCAATACAGTACCTACCTACCTAACTTGAAAGTTTGAAATAAGAATTTGTGTTAATTTAATAGGGGTCGATTTTTAGACCTCACCGACCCCCAAAATCAGTTTTCGTTTATGTCGACCTACCTTTCCTAGGGGAAACCAATATCGACCCCAAGGGGTCGATATCGACCACTTTGGGAATCCCTGCTCTAGACTAATATCGGAAACTGACGACATATTTTTATACATATTTTACAGCATGGTGGCTGTTCCCTGGTCACGCATATCGCAGACTTCTGGGCATCAAGAGCTGTTATCAACTACAACACCGGCCTTTATGACATTGAAAGTGAGGATCATACGTTTTTATATCATCCAACTATCAGGGCTATATGCGGAAGCAGTGCTTAGGTGTCGAGTCGAGCCTCAAGCATTGATTTTTTGACAGTTCTCCATTGAAAAGTGTCAAAAATCTATGCTTGAGGCTCGACTCAGACTTGAGATTTGTTTCTGCACACGGGCCCAAGATTTTTAAGTGCTAAAGGCTCGAACACACCTAGTTCGCTGGCGGTAGCGATCAGTGAAACGCTGTCAAATATCGCTGTCAGATTTAAGATTTGACAGCGATATTTGACAGCGTTTTACTGTTCGCTACCGCCAGCGAACTAGGTGTACGCAGGCCATAAGTCCTCTTCTTATCTTGCACCAGTGCAAGAAGTTCTTTCAATACCAGTCAGTGTGGTGAAAGCATTTTAAGTACCATTTAGACCACCAGTGCATTTAACACTTTACAGTGCAGTTTAAGCAATAATCAAAGCTCCAACCTAATAACCCCCTCATTATTCTTTTTCGAATGGACTAAATGTTTGTGATCGTCTGACGATTCTTACAGCGATTCTGACAAGTGTTTCATGTCAACAAACAGAGATGGCAACAGACATAACGGTCTAAATGACTGCTATAGGAGCATTAAGAATATACCCTTAAGTATTTCCACTTCCAACAATCTGTTTCGTGGTTACAGATGTAATGGGCCCCGATGAAGATCACAGCAATATCACCAACTCGGTCTTCACTAACGTGATCGCCGGTTACTCACTTTACCTGGCACAGTTAGTACTTTCTTACCTTTTTATTTGATATAGCTTTGGTCACGTGGAACTGGCACCGAGACTCACCTAGCTTTAAGAGGTATGGGAACAAATTTAAAATAATAGTTTTTTTTACAACTAGCTGACGGAACAAGCATATGGCCCACTTGATGTTAAGTGGGAACCATCGCCTATAGCAAACCATTGCCTCGTAGGTCACGTACGTTAGGAACGTGCCCTACGATGCACTGCCCTGCGTCCATCAACTTGAGGCATACAGATGTTCAGCCTCACGTGCCAGTAATTTCACCGGCACCCATACCCTTCAAACCGAAACACAGCAATGCTGCTTCCCCCTTCACAAAGAGCTCTACTGCTTTTTTTCTTCAATGCAGTTCCAAAACCAACCTTCTCACTAAGTTGGAGTGGCGCCACAGTGGAACTTCACTGCTTTTTTTTTGTTTTGTAAAAGGATCATACAAAAACGGTAGGATAAGAACCAAGTCGTAGTTTGTGGTCTGTTCTTCTAGGCTTGATCGCTTGGAACTGGCACCTAGACTCACCTAGCTTTAAGACGTTAGAAAGTGATCCTTGTGATACAACTGAATAATTAGTACATTGTTACCCGAGGATTGAAAATCACAAATTTAAGTCCCGAGACGGGTTTGGCCAATTTATAGAGCTCGAGGGACTTAAATAAGTCTTTCACCCGAGGTAACTACTGTGCTTTTCATTACGAATACAAGGAAAGTACCTAAAAATAAAAACTAATTAGACTTTTTAAACTTCTTACCGTTGTAATGGTTTCTTTGCTGAATAAAAAGTTGGAATTTGGTTCAATAACCTTCTTGCTGTTTAGAAAGTTGGAACATGGTTGAATAAAAATGTAAAAATAGAACTTGTTTTTTTTAATAATTTGACAGCTGTCAGTAGAAAGCGATTCTCCCTAGGGCTGAAAGTATTACTTTCAATTAGGCCCCTCAGGCAACTTCAGACCTACTTTCCGAGTATGAGCAATGAAAATAAATATTTCTTCTGTTCCAGATACGTATCCTGTCTCTGCAAGTCGTATTACGCCGCCAAAGACCCGGAGCACTACGCTGACATAGCCTGGAGTCTAGCCTTACCCTTCGACGATGAACACAACTACCATCCTCAGTTTGAGGGTTACAAGAGAGGTGAAGGTATCAAACAGGCGGATGCAGTGCTGCTAGGATTCCCTTTACAATATACTATGAACTTGTAAGTATTGTTTTATCTCGACTGGCCTGTTGGTAGTAACTCTGCCTTCTGCGTCGTAACTCGTAGGTCGTGGGTTCGATGCCTACCGAGAATGAATATTTGTTGGTGAAAACGGATGTTGTTTCTGTCTGGATGTTATTGTATTATAAGTAGGTATGTATTTACAAAAAACATGCATACAAGTATTATCAGCTCTCTAGTTCCCATAGTACAAGCTCTGCTTAATTTGGGGCACGATAGTGCTGTGTGGATTGTCAAAAAAAACCGCCGTCTATTCGATTTGTATCTATCCTTTCAAGGTTGTCTGGAAGAAATCACTCTTAGCTATACGGCTGCCCATTTTAATCATTATTTTTAATAGTTTCTGTATTTAATTCTTTGCGTACAATAAAGCGTTTATCTATCTATGTATCTATCAGGTGAGATTGTAGCCATAAAATAGCGTATATCATTAAAAAAAACATGTAAAAAAATTATAATTCCAGGTCAACACGAGCAAATGATCTGAGCTACTACGAGTCGGTGACTAGAAGCACCGGCCCAGCCATGACGTGGAGTATGCATTCCATCGGACACCTGCGATTAGGAGAAGAGAGCAAAGCAGAAGCGAACTTTAATAAAAGCTACCAATCTTTTGTTCGGGAGCCTTTTAAGGTGAGGATTTTAATTGGGAATTTCAATTTAAGATTCCGAAGCAAACTAAATGCAAATATTTCTTCTTCTTCTTCTTATCGTGTCACTGATTCTTTCGAACCAAGTGTGGTGAAAGGATTTTAAGTGCGCCTAAAAGAGGCCTCTTTCGTGCACTTGACACAATTATTTTCGAACTTTTTAGGTTCTACGATATACCGGTTTCCTCACGATGTTTTCCTTCACCGTTTGATAAATGAAATATTTCTTTATTCAATGGTATCAGAAGGATCACTTTGAAACGTCTTAAAGCTAGGAGAGTCTAGGTCACAGTTCCACGCGACTAAGACGAGAAGAACAGGCAATAAACTACGGCTTGGTTCATACCGTTTATTTGTAATTTAATTATTGTTATACGGCGGGGAAACCAATTTTTTATGTAATGTATTTAGGGCTGATTATTCATTATAAATTTATCAATCATATAAAAATATATCCATCTCTTGTTTAGGCTTGTTAAAAACAAGGACTGACATTTTTTATTCGACGAATAGCATTATTCCGTAGATGGAAAAATCTGCCCTTAATAATGTATTGAATAAAATTGCCTGTCAAGAAATCATTTGTTTTAGGCCATGGTACATGGCCATGACACTTAAAATCAGGTGTGTTCCATCAGCTTGATGTAAAAAAATATTTTTTTTTTTCAGGTATGGAGTGAGTTGGCTCGTCCAAAAATCGGAGCGGTAAACTTCTTGACAGGCATGGGTGGTTTTCTCCAAACTCTAATTTTCGGCTATGCAGGAATTGGCATACATCTAGACAAGTTGATGATTGATAAGCCACGGCTACCTCCTGGCTCCACAAAGTTTACAATACAAGGTAACACACCCACCACACAAAAATTAAAATTTAAGAAATTTCAAAACTATGATATTATTTGTTCGAATAAAAAAACCGGTCTAACTAATAATACTTAGCCGGTTTTGGGAATAGGACATCACTAGTGACATCGGGCCACGGAACACATCCCTAGTCGGGGAAAATAAAAGATGGCGTCGTAATGCGTAGATTATTGTTTTCCGTGTTATAAACGTTCTCACTGACCAGAATTCTAACTGTATTCAATGGACAGATTTCACCTTATTACCATCGATATAAATATGCTTATTACGAAATGGCATTTGCCGCCCGGGCCCCCAACCTAACCCATTTCCGTGGGTTAGACTGACACAGTTAGTTCCGAAATAGGTTAGGCTAGTAGTAATAGTAATAGTAATTCCAGGATTAAAATATCTCGGTGCCAAAATATCACTGGAAATCGACAAAAACTCAACGACTTTGAAGGTATCCTCTGTAGATGAAAACTGGACACTCAACATATTCAATGGAAAGTACAACGTCACATTGATACCTGGAATGACTGGTAAGGAAACCTTGTAACCTTTTAGCTGATGGAACAAGGCTAAAATAAAACATTGCCTCGTAGGTCACGCACGTAAGGAACGTGCCCTATAATGCATTGCCTTGCATCCATCAAGTTGATTTATATATTCATTTCTACTGCATTTACGTGCCTCGTGAATCTAAACTGTACTCTAGGCAAATTCGTTGTAGAATATTTAAAAACAAACCATAACGGTAAAATCTACAACTCTTAGTAAAAAACATTGTAGGCAAGATCATAAATCGGCAAGACATGCAAAATCTGTAATCTAGAAGTGATTTTAAGAATAAGTACTACGGATTTGTTTTCAAATATTCTACATCGAATTTGACTGAGTGTGCATGCAAATGTGTTTCATTTCTTAACTATTTTGAAAGCTAATAAATAAAATGTTGGTCATTTTTAACACAATTTACACTCAATTGGTAGTTGGTTTCTCTGTATTATAGATTGTGGGTTCGATTCCCACCAACAACATAGATTCTTTGTATTCAGCTAAGTGTAGTTCCTTTGTATTTTATAAAGAAAAAATATTGATGTATTTTATTAGGCATTTTCCATAGAAAAGCTTTGTTACTTAAATATCTGTTATATGTTCACAGTGAAATTAACAGGAGAAGGTCCGTTTCCCATTACATCAATACCTTGGAAGGGCTGCAAGATTCCTGCTGACGTCATCGGGAATAACAACCTTCGACCAATAGGATCTTAGTCACAAACGAAACAAATAAAGATTCTTAGGGCCGGATTCATTATTCAGAAACAGTGCATGAGTATGAGTCACTCTCAAGCATAGGTTTTTTGACAGTTCTCCATTGAAAAATGTCAAAAACCTATGCTTGAGACTCGACTCGGACTCGAGCACTGTTTCTGAATACAGGCCTTAATGTGTTTGGGTGTTGCGCTTAAGAAAGTACCTATGTATAAACAAAACAAATTATTTATTAGATAAGCCAGTATTGTGAGAATATCTACTTACCAATATTAAATTCTAATTTATTTATCAATAAATATCTGTATATTTTTCATTTTAATTGGCATTTATAATCAAGCCCATAGAAGGTCAATACTGATTTGAGTAATTATGTTAATAGGTAGGAAATACCTATGTAGGTAGCTAAGGTAGGTAGTATTAGTGCCTACCTACTTGTTTAATGTGTTTTCGGTACCTAATTAATTTTGTTACCCCCATAAATCACAAATGCTTATCAATTCGTTTTAGCAGTTATGTGTTATTTTTAAGGCATTCAACAGTTTTATCACTGTCTAGCAGTTCGTTAATATATTTTTATACCGATAACTATAAAAACACGGAATCATTTTAACTGTAGATAATACTAATTAGGTAGGTAAGGTAAGCTTTTTTGATAAATTCTAAAACCGAATGAGCAAATGAAAAAAAAATGGCTATAAATAAATCTATAGGTACATAACCTATAGATTTATTTATAGCCATTTTTTTGCATGAAGCAAAAATAATGAAACTCGAAAACAAGAAGAATAAGCCCCTTCGTACATAGCGCTACACAAATTTAGCCGACGATAAAGTCTCCGAGCTACTAAAGTAAATATGCATTTGCATCTATTCTAGATTTCTAGATGATTTGTACAGCGTCAGGGGCAACTGTTTTTGCTCATGCCCTTACTTACGGGACACTATAGTGCCTAGGACAGGATTTTGTGATAGGTGTAGGCTTGACCATCACCAATACCATCCTTAGTTGGCTTAGGTGAATACCATAATACAAATTCATCCAAGGAAACACGTCGCTGTACAACTACGAAACTATGAATTTGTAAAGCGGTAGTCGCTTAGAGACCAAAATCGGATATCGAAGACCTGCGTAGCTTTGTGTACGAAGGGGCTTAGATTAAACAAAATAGCGTACAAAGTTATTTTTGATAGATGCCGATTAGCTAAAACCTAAATAGCCCGATTTAAATGAATTTTGGCGCAATCAGGTAGAATTGCATCACTTTCTAAATTTACTTTTATCTATCAGCATTTTAATATTGCATACTACAGTAATATTCGACTGTATCGGGTTAAAGTCTGTTTCTGTCACGACCAACTTTTGTATTCGTAGGAATTAGATTTTGTATAAGAATCTAATACAGAGAATCAGCGAGGGATTTACCAATTATTCACTCCTATTTAAAAACCTACTTTAGCGTTCTATCGTTACTTTAGATAATCTTGTTGCCTCGTCGATAAAATAAACGAATTAAAAAATATGATAGTCTAATGAAAAACAAACTTTACTTTGATGATTTTATAATTTCAATAAATTGATTCAAACACAGAAAACTTACATGTAACTTAAATGTGAACACATTGAAAGTAGAGACAACATTAAGAAATAATAAAATATATAAAATATAATAATGCAAGTTTATACTTAATATACATAGGTAACACTATAATGATAATTGAATCTACAAATGCGTATAGTAACTTAATACACAACTTATCACAGAGGGCTTTGGAAATATCATGGAATGCTAAAAATAATATAAAATAGCTTATTTTATAGATGGCCTTGCTTACAAGCCTTACTTGTGGTAAGAGAGGGCAGTTGTATACAGGGTGTTTTTTTGAGAAGGGCGGTGATGCCCTAGTCCGAACCACGAGTGTTAGGGATAAGTCGTGAAAGGAGCCATGCTCTCGATTTATATGAAAACAATAACTGCCTTTATCTTTATCAAAAATCGAGGGCATGACTCTTTTCACGACTTTTCCTTAACTCTCGTGGTTTCGGGCTTTGTCATCACCGCCTTTCTCAAAAAACAGCCTGTATACTGGTTATATTTTAATAAATGCTTGTAAGTAAGGGTGAAAATGTGAAAAATCAACAGTTTAGACCATAAATCCTCAATTTTATTAGAAGTACGATAATGAATAAACTACAAAACTTTTAAAACAATATAATATAACCTAAATTGTACTTTTTATGTACTTTCTACACACTGCTCAGATCTGAACATCTAAAAATACTAAAACACTCAAAATATGAAAATGGTAAATTGTACGTTTTTATACAACTTACAGATGGAACAAGCTATGGCCCATCTGATGTTATGTGGTAACCATCGCATATAACAAAGCATTGCCTCGTAGGTCATAAACGTGCCCTAGGATGCACTGCCCTGCGTCCATCAACTTGAAGCATACAGGATGTTAAGCCTCACGTGCCAGTAATTTCTCCGGCACCCACACCCTTCAAACCGAATCACAGCGCTGCTGCTTCATGGTATAGAAATAGGCATGGTGGTTTACAGAATGATAACTACAGACGTCATACGCGGACCTAGATTTCTTTACCTTGGCTATTATTGTTATTTTAATATATTTTTTTTTGCATAGAAAAAACATTTGTGGCGATAATGTGCTTGTTGCACTAAGGAAAACATCAAAGATTTTAAAACAAGTAGTGTCAAAATCTATGATATTTATAATCTTGGAAATTGTCATTATACGAGTAAAGGCTAATTTTTCATCCACAGATAAATTATTCCTACTTTTTTTTAGGCTTGTCAAAAACAAGGACTGACATTATTTATTCGACGAATTGCGTTATTCCGTAGATGGAAAAATCAGGGCTTAAACAACTAACCCTGCTCTTGCTTATCAACTTGAGACGAGTAAAGTTTTAAGGGCTGTTTTTTTCATCTACATAGTAACGTTATTCGTCGAATAAAATATGTCGGTCTTTCTTTTTAACAAGCCGAAAGAAAATTGGATATATTTTTATCTAATGGATAAATTTAACTTTTTATTGAAAATTTAGTTCTTAGTAAGATTAATAAATAGGAAGTTTACCAATAGTTTATTTCCATATCAACTGTCACATTAATTAAAGCGCATTAAGTACGCAAAATTATCTTTATTGCATGTAGAACACGATTAAACTTTACATTTATGTAGTAAATTGAATCGCAAAATGAGTTATTATTTTTGTGACAGTAGGTATTATTGATATCAAATAAACTTGACCTTTGTATAACTGCAACAATGATAAATGTTTTGATTCTTTTAAATAGGTAATTACGATTTAACAATAAATTTTTCTCGAAACAAATATTCACGATTTTGATTCTAATGGAAATAAGGAATATTAATATTATTAAGAATGATTGTTAAAATGCAATCTTAATATGAATAATAATCTATAATTTGATGATATAAATTCTAAAGTAAACAATTTAAGACGATTCTGTAATATAAAGGTCACCCTATTAATAGACGTTGATTGTTATGGACGTTTCTATGAATGTCAATTGATTATTGAAATAACTTGCCCATGAGATAATTTTAGTCACTTCACTGGTAGAATGAATGATTTTTGACCGAATTGGTATTAATAATGATAATGATAACCTAACCTTTAAAATAAAACCATCTTAATTTTTGTTTTGTTGATGAATTAAGTAGGTACGCATTACTGAAATTTAACAAAATATCTAATATAAATTATATTTCGGGCAATTTTTTCAATCGACGATAAATTAATCTGTCAGATAAAAATATAAGTATCCATCTTCTTTTTAGGCTTGTCAAAAACAAGGACTGACATTTTTTATTCGACGAATCGCTTTATTACGTAGATGGAAAAATGAGCCCTTACTTGGTTATAGTGACACTTAATAGTGCAAAAAACGATGGCACTTGTAAACGAGCTAAGAAAACAGCTGTACAGATTGCAGCTAGAAATTACTTAGCTCGCTTAAATATTATGTCACTATGGCCTGTATTCCGAAACAGTGCTCGAGTCTTGAGTCGAACCTTAAGCACAGATTTTTGACACTTTTCAATGGAGAACTGTCATAAAATTAATGCTTGAGGCTCGACTCAGACTCAAGCGCTGTTTCGGAATACGGACCTAACATCAAATCATGGATTTGTTGCATCTGATTTACTTATTGATCCGGCTTAGCTAGACTATATAAATAAAAACTCCAGGTAGAACAATATTTTATCGAAACTAATATGAAATAACTATCCTAAATCAAATCCCACAATGTTATCAAGATCATAATCAAACAATCTATAATCATGTTTGTACAGTTTGTAGAGTCTTCGTATCAAGGGTAAGTCTAGTTGTGAGAAGTACCTGTGGAGTTTCTGTGACGTGCCCGAAGTCTTGGCCAGGCGCGGGAACTGGATATGTGAAGCGTTGATCGTGTGGAGAGCTAGCAGAGAGTCGTCTACAAGTGTCTCGTACTTACCTGGAAATAGCAAGGCGCTGACTAGAAAAAGTGTGTTAACTAGTATTTAGATTTCTCTTCGGTTTTCACCTTTTCCTAGTTGGGAAAAAACATTTGTCTGATTTAAAACATTTGTAATGTATTCTGATTTTCTAAACATTTGATTCATGGACAATAATATATAAGTAAACAAAATAAGTTGATTTTGAGGTTGTATTGATGAAATCTAAATATATAAAAAGAAGTAGGTGGTTGACAAATTTGCCTAACTGTGTTTATAAAGATAATTGAAATATATTTTTAGATGAGCAAGTTTTTCTAATACGTATTAAGTCAAAACAACCGCCACCGCAAATTAATGTCTTCCTACTCCTTCCTATTTCTTTGTTGCTATGGATATAGAGCTTGACTACTAAATAAACATATTTAAAGTTTAAGCAAGATTTAAAGATTCATCATAAAGTTTTCGAAACTCCATGGAATTCCAAATCCAGACACCGCAGTCTTCAAATCATAAGGCGTCTCCTTCTCTCATGTAATACCACCATAACGCTATTCCACTCTAGCTGTAGTGGCTGGTTTGATTTTAAGTATTCTCAAATATATTTCCTAGAAATTTGCGGCATCCGTTGTATATTTTGCGAAACAATAACACTGCCGCCAAATATAATGTGCGGTGAATACAATAATTATGTAGTTCTAGGTGTAGTTCTATGTATTCTATGTAGGTGCAGTTATATACAGGGTGGAATTTTGTAATGCCACCTGGAGGGAAAGTACTCTTAATACTGCAGATAGAAAATTTTACTCGTTTGGTATATGTAAGAAATGAAGAATACAAAAACATTTGGTAAATTCATTGCGACGACAAGTTGTTCTTGTCTACATACTTATAGCCTGTGTTTAATGGAATTACCAAACGAGTTACATATTGCAAGATCGTTAATCATTTTCGAGCAAGCAGTGACGCAATATAAAATGTCGGATTTATTGCCACAAAAAACCATGAGATGATTAAGTGGCAATAAAAAATCTGAGTTCGACGACGTGTGTGTGAGGCACTGGGCAATGGTTCCTAATTTTCCTGTAACATACGAATATATTCATGGTTTCTGCGATATTATCTGGTTTTAACCGGGCATATTATTATTTTATAACTTTTCTTAAAAAATCAGTCAAAAGATAATCAGTGTTAGAGTTATTGCCATTTTTATAAAACGGTAATGACGAACAGTGGCAGGGAACTAAGCAATGTTTCAATTTTCACAGTCTGCAAGAGTCTAAGGGACAATAGCGAAAAGTTATGGTGCGCAACGGACCGCGCCTTTAGCTATAATGACACATTCTTAGTAATTATATGATGACGCTGTAAAATCCTTCGCAAACGTAGGTATATGATTGACGCAGGCTCTCGAAATGACACGTGGTTTAGTCGCCAACTCTTCAACGATTTTACGTATTTACTCTTTTATAGAAATGCGTAACCAAGTCACAGGTCAAGTGGGACATTTTACAGACGCTAACAAACAGCTTTCGGTATTAAAATAATAATCTACTGGCGCCGCCGGTTCCTCACGACCAAAATCTAGATGAACAGGCAAGAAGCTTAGGACTTATGGCTACTACTGCTCAGAGTGTTTTTTGTTTTATCTTTTGCAAATCTACATCTTTTCTTATGCATGTTGCTATAATACGTTTATACTTGACTTTGTTGAAATTTGGAATATGCATAGTTCGTTACCTGGAATAACAGGTACCACGCAAGCGGAGGCAGCAGATATTCACATAAAAAGATTCTGTAAAACATTTCGACACGGAGACTTATTAAGCAAGTCCGACCAGCTTATTATTAACTTGTCACTCATTAAGCTATGTAGCTATGTTATTTTCGGATATTTGCAAGAGAGTTCAAAAGTGTGTCATGGACTTAAGAATGAAGTCCGAGACATGAAGAGAAAAAATATTTTTCTCTTCTGGTAGGAATTTTATGAGGCAATTATTTTCAGTCCCTGTGTGTGGCATGCCAGACAGCATAAGCCTTTAGTCTAAGCATTATTCAACAAATAGTGGCTCCAAAATACCTGTGAATACAATATTATGGAATTAATGGACATAACCCATTTTGAAGAGCCTGATGAGAGGGGCAGAACGTCATTTTGTCTGGATTTAATTTTAGTTAAATGTTTATATTTCGCATGTGTTATTTGTGCTCTAAAGTTTAAAAGTAATACACATAAGCATGAGAATTCAAATACAGCCTTGATGTGTTTTTTACGAGTCTAAGGTCATGTCGTCGAGCGGCCCCTGCTTAATGTTTTCGTTAATCTTCACATCATCATTTATTGCCGGTTTAGCTGATCCATTTTCATCGACTGAAACTGGTTGATACACTATTGATACAACTCAATGTATTAATAACGTATGTACCGAAATAAATCATCCGTAAAACAATAGGAAGCTAAATAATAAAAAATATCACGAGTATGTTAACTGTTAAGAACCCGATATGACTGAGCTTCATAACTCATACGTTCACAGTTATATTTAAATTAATAAATAATAATAATATAAATTGAATAAATATTAATTGATCTACGGCTAGAATTAATTTGAAAGCAACGTTCAAAGTGTTTACTCAACCTATCATACACACACACAATCATATAGGCTGCTTAACACATGCTTAATCGTAATAATAACCAACGTATGTCTGCATAATAATTTAACGGTTTATAATGGCATGTATGTATCTACAGACACGAAATAGATAAAATAATGTATTTCTCGTCTACTAGATAGAAATATAGTCTCGAAGTCTACTAGATAATAAATATTATTGAATTCCGTTATGTAAGTTAATTTATTATGAGCTACAGTAGTCAGCTCTGGTGAGGAAGTTTTATCAGCGGAGAGCTGTTATATGAAATTTGCAGTACAGCTGACGAGCAGGTCTTCATGGATAATCCTAAAAAGACTATCAAGCCCCAAAGCAAAGTTTGTACCGTAGGATACAGTTCAAGTTACCTAAAAACAAAGAAAAATGACGCTTACCGCAAAGTAATAAGCCCTAGCAGTGTATAGTCTGATGCAAATCCTTATGTACTTGAGAACCAGACACCTTTTCTTTATTTCTGTGAAAGCTGTCAAAACTCAATAAAGGGCCGCATACGTATAAGAGTCATTTTATTTCTTGTTCTTTTAAACGTGGCTATGGTTCTTCCATCGATTTCGTCTTCACTGATTAAGTATATCACAATAAAACTCCCAGCACCAGCCGGTCTACCCTTGAACGCGATTCCGATCCCAATCTTAGTTTTGACGGAATTTTGACAGAAATCCTATGGGTTTTCTGTCTAAATTCCGTCGAAACTTAAATTCCGTCAAGAATTAAAATAGACCGGCTGGTCATCAGCCCTGCTATTTATTTCTTGCTTCCGACACCGCTCAATTGAGTGATCGCTGAACCCGCGTTCCATTTTCAAATTTATCAAACAAAAATCCTGGATACGGATTGCCTCTTTTCGGATGTATCACGTACTCCCCCCACACAGTGGTCACCAGAATAAGCACATACGAAACTAGCCAATCCGAAAGAACTTTGACATAGCATAATTCCCAGAATAAAGAACCGTTGTCAAAATCACACGTATTACATCACCAAAACAGGTCCGACATTTTTTACCAACAGACTTCAGACCTTCAGACAGTAGAAATGTAAATAAAAAGTTTATTTTAAAAGCTTGTTCTCGTCTCGCTGTGAATTATCTATTTTGTTAATTAAAATTCCAAGACACAGTAACAACTGTTAGGGATTTACCTACACGTTAGTTAATTTACTGTTATTTTTGTTTTATTTGTATTTCTCCATAACAACAGTAGAATGACGTGTTTGTGACCTAGGCAATGCTTTGCTATAAACGATGGTTACCGCTTAACTATGTGGGCCATACGCTTGTTCAATCAAGTCTTTAGTTTCGTGCCTGTTATTCTAGGCGTAGCGTGGAATTGGCACCTACACTCATCTATAGATAGTGTAATCCACGAAGGCGCGCCCCACTATTCCTCCTAACCGTTTATAGTATACGTGTGCAAGCTTCCGTCAATGTTTGAGTGTTATCGGTACACACTAATTACATATGAGTGCACTCGCACACTACAATGAATAGACTACGGTTCGCGACTGCCGCTCGGAGCAAACTCCCCGCACCCCGCGATCCCTTCAACCGAAAATTGGTGGGGCGCGTCTTCGTGAATTGCACTATATAATAGCTTAAAGCTAGGTGAGTCAAGGCGCCAGTTTCACGCGACCAAGCCTAGAAGAATAGGCAACAAACTACGGCTTGGTTCCCACCGTTTTTGTATGATCCTATTACAAAATTAAAATTGCAGTGAAGTTCCAATGCGATGACACTCTATCTGGATCTGGATGGATCTTTCACTTTGAACCATTACATAAGTATTTGATTTGAATTTATTTGGCCTTGCATAAAGTTATTGTCTTGGTTGCAGTCTTGCATAGATTATATTACCAGATGCGTATGGATTTTACACGCATTAGTAATTTGGTCACGATCGCGATCCCTGGAAAAAATATAGGGAGGCCTTTTCCCAACGCAGTGGGTCTCGGGGGGCTCAAAATAATAAGCAATTTGTTAATTATTTTCTGAAAACAGTAATATTAAAAAAAAACATCCGTTATGGTGAAAATGTCGTAATAAATAAAACCTTTGCTAACATTGGGTCAAGATTCAAGATTCAAGATTCAATAAGCGTTTATTCAATACGATACAAGAATCACTTTGAAACGTCTTAAAGCTAGGTGAGTCTAGGTGCCAGTTCCACGCGACCAAGCGTAGAAGAACAGGCAACAAACTACGTCTCGGTTCCTACCGTTTTTTTATATGATCCTTTTACAAATCAAAAATAGTCTATATAGGGTCTCATGGAATTCGACCTATTTGTTTTCTATTTCTGCCTATTTTTACTTGCGGCCTAGACTGTTTGTCTACGTATTTCCTTCAAATAGCTCTAACAACAGGATGTTTAGTAAAACAAATAGCTGACGCAGATGGTCACAATCGCGAAGCAAAATGCATGAACCTTGAATATTTAACTTTTTGGTATTTCCAATAAATATACAATGTGTCAAAGATTTCTACTGAATTACCAAAAGGTTAGTGAGTCAGAGATTACGGTTTGTTATGAAATGATGATAACAGTACCTTACCTACCTACTTGTTTTCAAAGTAAAACAAGAAGTTTCTTGACTTACCTACGCATAAAAGATAAATATTCAAGATGGTCAAAACACTATGGAAATAGAGTTCCATGAAGAAATAAGTAAACATAGATATAGGTATAACTTTTTTTCTCTTATTTGCTCAGAAATTGCTTTTATAATAAAAAAATAACGTTATATAATATAATACGTCAATCAGCTCTTATCGGTTCCGAACGAAATAACACGCCAGAAATTTCCAACGCGACAAGAATAGGACTTACTAATGTTTTTTTATTATTTTCAGAGAGCTAGCATACATTAGGGTACCATAATGGTGTTACCGATATTTATTAAGATATATGGCATTTAAAAAAAAATAAGACAGCTGAATTCGTAGTTTGTGCTGAACTCGTAGTTGTGTCTTCAATATTAAATAAACCCTAAGCGTGTTCCATCACTTTTTAGGGTTCCGTAGCCAAATGGCAAAAACGGAACCCTTATAGATTCGTCATGTCTGTCTGTCTGTCTGTCTGTCTGTCTGTCTGTCTGTCCGGCCGAGTCACAGCCATTTTTCTCCGAAACCATAAGAGCTAGACTGATGAAACTTGGTGAGTAGATGTATTTTGTGAACCGCATTTAGGTTTTTACACAAAAATAGAAAAAAAACTATAAATTTTGGGGGTCCCCATACTTGAAACTGAAACTCAAAAATGTTTTTTTCATCGAACCCATACGTGTGGGGTATCTATGGATAGGTCTTCAAAAATGATGTAGAGGTTTCTAATATAGTTTTTTTCTAAACTGAATAGTTTGCGCGAGAGACACTTCCAAAGTGGAAAAAAGTTGGTCCTCCCCCCTCTAACTTCTAAAATAAGAGAATGATAAATCCAAAAAAAATATATGTTGTACATTACTATGCAAACTTCCAACGATATTTGGTTTGGACGAGATCTACTCAGTAGTTTTTTTTTTATACGTCATAAATAGTAAACCGCAATTTACCTTTCGACGAACTACAAAAACCTTTATATTATGTTAATTGATGCTACGGAACCCTTCATGGGCGAGTCCGACTCGCACTTGGCTGCTTTTTTTTATCAACTTATTGATTGCTCCATTTATGGAATAACGCTTTTCGTCGAATAAATAATGTCAATCCTCGATTTTGACAAGCCTATAAATTAGATAGATATATTTTTATATGAGGGATAAAATCTGTAGATTGAAAAGCCCATAAAAATATATTTGTTTTTTTAAAAAAAATGCTATTTGCACCCATTGACATTTCATAAAAATCTGATCAATAGTTTGGTTATGATACGGTTTTGCAAGTATTAAAGTAATTCTCATAAGAAACCAGGCGTTAGTTAGTTACTTCTCATGTTGGTAGGTACTTTGGCCCCGCCTAAAAGAATCATGCATCAGAAATTAAAAACAAAAGTCACGCAGCAAATTATCACTTTCCTAAGTAAAAGTGGAAAAAGTTTCTAATTACTTAGCAAATTATCTAGCAGGCTAGTAGAAATGAGCTCAATGTACTAAATTAATACACGTGCTTAGTTTAGGACACAGAATAACGCATTGTTACTTCGATAAATAAAATAATCATGAGGTGAATGTTATGTTACTAGGGAAATTTATTATATTGTGTTCTAAAATGTAATTTAAAAAAATATATAGATACTTAGTAGTTATTATATCACAAGCTATGCCTTATTTGGGGCTAGATAGTGTTTTGTTGATTGTCTACAGTGTTTATTTATTTATTATTCCTCTTCTTTTTCCCTTATCCCACTTTATGTGGGGTCGGCATAACAAGTCTTCCTCCTCCATTCTCCTCTGTCCATTCATCTCTGCATTCACTCCTCTCTTACCCAAGTCATCTTTCACACAGTTCATTCATGTTTTATTAGGTCTACCTCTACTCACATATCCATCCACATCCATACTCATCACTTTCCTAGTCACATGAGATTCATTTTTCATGGCATGCCCATCATCATCATCACCTTGATTATTTATTATTATTAGTTAAAAATGGGGAATACCATTTATCGTTAATTCGCCAATACAAATGATTGCCTATTTGAAAATGACTGTAACATCGATCATTTACATAATCACTCTATACCAGTTTTGTAATGATTGTGCTGAAATTAGTACCCGAAGTCGGAGTTTTGCCAAACTACCAAATGTTGTTTTCGTGTGAGCACGTGTCTCTCACTTTTGTATGAAAAAGTGATGAGACAACAACTCGTTTCGATCATTTCTACGTAACGTATTTTTGCTGTCCTATCTTTTCTCTATGCAATAGAAAGAGACGAATAGACGAAACGAAAACAACATTTGATAGACGAAATGTGGTAGCAAAACTCCCGACTTCGGGTACTGAGCTATTGAAAACAAAGAACCACTTAGAATTTTTGACTTATTTATTAAACTGACGATATCAATAAATTATTGTACTTTGGACGTTCACAAACAAACGGTCAGTATCAACACCATTATCAGACAGTGACTATAGACAGTGGTATCACTAAGAGCCATACTTATAACCACAAAAAGGAAATGGCACCAATGCACATTGATTCGTTATCTTTGGTACGATGTACAATGAATTTTGTTTATTAGTCTGGTAGTTATAAAATAAGAAAACTGGCCAAGAGCGAGTCGGACTCGCACACAAAGGGTTCTGTTCAATCACTACAATAAAAAAAAATTGTGTGCTGTATGGGAACCCCCTTTAAATATTGATTTTATTGTTTTTAGTACCAATTTGCTCTTATCACTGTTCATGACATACAGCCTGGTGACAGACAGACAGGCAGCCAGACGAACGGACAGTGGAGTCTTAGTTATACGCGTCCCGTTTTACCATTTGGGTACGAAATAATCAGTTCGTCAATTTATCAGTACCGCAGATCTCTGCTTATGATGTTGTTGCATTGACCTGCGCCTATCATTATTATGAGACGTAAAGGTACACAAGGATACGCATCAGGCTATACACACAACAGGACGTAAAGATCTTATGTAAAAAGATCTCTAATAGCAACGGGGCACTTCGTCTCTTGGAACTGGCACCCAGACTAGCGAGTCTGAATTTAGGTGAGCCTCACCTAGTTTAAAAACGTTTCAAAGCGATCTTAGTGATACAACTGAATAAACGAATTTTGTCCGTCGAATTAAGAATGTGCACGAAAGAAATCAGTGACAGAAGGAATCAGTGATTTTGATTTTGACTCACACCAAGTTTTAAACGAAGCAAGAGCATCCACTGGCCTCAAGGCTCAGTTGGTAGTAACGCCTTCTACGCTGTAGGTAATTTCACCTACAACTTTACAACTAGTCCTATCGCCACCCACGATGTTTGTCCAGTACCGTATATAGAACAAACATCTCCATTCATCACTCACTTTATCTTGAATCTGGGCTATAAATACTTTGGTATGTGTTTTACAAAAAACGAAGTACCTAATGTATTAGGAGTTACATGGCCCTGTTTAAATATCCGCCAGAATTTATTATTTGCGTTTTTTTTTTTTTTTTTTTTTTTTTATGCCATAGCAGGCAGACGAGCAGACGGGCCACCTGATGGAAAGTAGTCACCGTCGCCCATAGACACCTGCAACACCAGAGGTGGTGCTAACGCGCTGCCGGCCTTTTAAGTAGCGATATACCCGCCTTTTGAAGGACCCCATGTCGAAGCTCCGAGGGAAAACCGCAGAAGGCAGCTCATTCCACAACTTACTCGTGCGCGGCAAAAAGGATCGCGAAAAACGAGCAGTTGTGGAAAACCAGCCATCCAGGTGGTGAGGATGGAATCTGGTTCTGCGGCGCGTGGTGCGATGATAAAAATCAGCCGCGGGCACCAGAGCAAACAATTCCTCGGAGCACTCCCCATTGTAGAGACGATAGAGCACGCACAGAGAACCAACGTCTCTCCGAAGACCTAAGGGCTCTATGTCATCTGTGAGCTTGGAATCGTCGACAATACGAGCTGCCCGACGTTGGATCCGGTCAAGAGGAAGAAGCTGGTATTGGGGCGCCCCGGCCCAGAGATGAGAGCAGTACTCCACGTGCGGTCGGACCTGTGCTTTGTAAAGCATAAGCTTTTGAACCGACGTGAAATACCGACTTGCTCTGTTGAGGACGCCAAGCTTTTTAGAGGCCAGTTTGGCCTTCCCTTCCAAATGACAGCGGAATTGGACGTCACTCGAAATGTCGACACCGAGGATTCCAATGCTCTCAGAGATGTTAAGGGGAGTGTTCTGGAAACTGGGAGCTTCGAGAAATGGGTTTTTTTTTGCGGTAAACGCGCAAACTTGTGTCTTCTCGGGGTTGAAGCGAACAAGATTTTGTTCACCCCAGTCTGAGACCCGCTCCAGAGTGGTCTCAAGTTCAGCCACAAGTAAGTTTCGGCACTCTTCTACTCGTTCCCGAGAAATGTTTGCTCGGCCTGTATATTGGGCGTCACCAGTACTGTCATCCGCATAACAATGTATGTTATTAACACGTAACACATCATTGATATGCAGGATGAACAGGGTAGGTGACAGCACAAAGCCTTGTGGGACGCCAGCATTTATGGGCTTTATATCAGAGCAAGACCCGTCTACTACGACCTTAATGCTACGCTCTGACAAAAAGCTGGCAGTCCAGTTGCACAGTTTCTCGGGTAGCCCGTATGTAGGAAGCTTCGACAGAAGTGCCTTGTGCCAGACCCGATCAAAGGCCTTTGCGATGTCCAGACCAACCGCTAAGGCCTCTCCCTTGCTTTCAATGGCTTCTGCCCAGCGGTGGGTGAGGTACACAAGAAGATCACCAGCTGAGCGACCATGGCGAAAGCCATATTGTTTGTCACTAATCAGCTGGTGCTCTTCAAGGTACCCAAGGAGTTGGTCATTGATCACCCTCTCCATCACCTTGGAAAACAGGGAGGTAATAGCAATAGGCCTGTAGTTGGATGGGTCTGACCGGTCACCCTTTTTAGGTACCGGGTGAACCAAGGCTATCTTCCATGAAGACGGAACAGTTCCTGAGAAGTAGGAGTGCCTGAAAAGGCGCGTTAGTACTGGTGCCAACTCTGGAGCGCACGTCTTTAGCACGATTGCAGGGATCCCGTCTGGCCCACTCGACTTACGGATGTCAAGGGAAAAGAGAGCTCGACGCACCGCGCTTTGTGTGAAGCGGATTTCACGCATCAAACTCTCACACCGTGTGACGGTAGGTGGTGCTTTTCCCCCGTCAACCAGAGTCGAATTAGACGCAAAGAGTGTGCTTAGAAGGTCTGCTTTCTCTTTGGCTGTGTGGACCAACGAGTCATCCGGTTTGCGCAATGGTGGTAAAGAGGTCTGACAAAAATTGCCCTGAACAGCTTTGGCAAGAGACCAAAAAGCTCGACTCCCAGAAGGGAAGCTAGCTAGTCTCTCACCAATGTTGCCAATATGCACGCACTTTGCCCTAGCAATTCTCTTCTTGAAGGATCTGGAGGCAGCGTTGTACTGCGTTGTACAGCGTTGTAGCGTGTGTATGAAAATATAGAAGGTATTAAGAACAGAAGAGGAAAGATGATTGGCAATCTTGTACGACATGATAGTTTTATCAGAAATATCATCGAAGGAAAGAGAGGAAGACCAAGGATAAGCTGCATGAGCCAAATAAAAGCAAAGATCGCCGTCATGTCATATAAGGAGGTCAAAGAGGTTGCCATTAAAATAAATACCGGGCTGCTCTTAAATAAGAAAAAGAAGTATGTACAATTTATATAATTTACCATGTGACCCTATGGCGCTGCGGTAACGCTTCCCGTGACAGTTGCGTGTTCTATTTCCCCTCGATCGATAACTTACAAAACATTATAAAAATAAATTTTTTTCTCAAACTATGGGCTTGTTTTTCCATCTACGGAATAATACGATTTGTCAAATAAAAAGTGTCAGTTTTTGACAAGCCTAAACAAGAGATAAAAACCTATAAAACATAGCATTCATCTCTTGTTTAGGCTTTTCAAAAACTGTCAAACTACAGATAAATTTACCCGTCAGATAAAAATATAATATCATTCATCTGACGGGTATATTTACCTACAAAACATTTGCCCTAAAATAGAAACAGAGGGCTCCTTAGTATACATATAGTCACTGGGTAGTTAGATAACAAAGTATTAAAAATCAAAGTAATTAAATTTGGAAGTTTGGATTTTTCTGACATTAAGAAGCTCCAAACAGAAGAATTTCAGATATCCTAGGTTTTTTTATACCATGCTAGCTGATGGAACAAGCAAGTGGTAACTACCGCCTAATAACAGAATTTTCTTGTAGGTCACGCCCGTCAGAAACGTGCCCTACGGCACTACCATGTGTCCCAAAACAGATAGGTACACTTTTCTATAAACCTACGCTCGGCGGTCGCGCTAGGGTCATCATCATCATCATCATCATTATCAGCCTGAAGAAGTCCACTAATGGACATAGGCCTCCCCTACACATTTCCAGGAAGAACGGTTCTGAGCCCTTTCCATCCATCGACTTCCCGCGATCTTAACAATGTCGTCGGTCCATCTGGGGGGTGGGCGCCCTACGCTTCGTCTTCCGGTTTGTGGTCGCCATTCGAGAACCTTTATTCCCCAACGGTTGTCAGTTCTTCGAGCTATATGGCCTGCCCATTGCCACTTCAACTTACTAACTCTACGAGCTATGTCGGTGACCTTGGTTCTTCTACGGATATCCTCATTTCTGATTCTATCACGTAGTGAAACTCCCAGCATAGCTCTCTCCATAGCTCGTTGTGCGACTTTGAGCTTGTGCACGAGGCCAATAGTTAGCGACCACGTCTCAGTTCCATATGTCATCACTGGCAACCTCTGGCAACACGCGCTAGGGTACCTATCTGTTTTGTACCTGCGTCTAGTAGCAAACCACAGAACAAAGTAGAACAGCCATGTGGCCGGAAAAGTGTCGACAAAATACATGAGCTTAATGCTCCTTTCTCCATAAAAATTCAACAGTTTTTTCGGGAGTCGTAAAGTGAAAAATGCCTTCCTTGCAGCAGCGCAAGAATTACTTTCCGAACAAGTTAAGCGACTAGATAAAACATGATTTTTTTTTTTTTACTTAAGGCTTGCGTTTTACCGCAATCTCACCTGCTGTCTATTGATATTTGAAATTTAATAGGGGAAATGTAAAACTGGCGACATCGGCTCCCATACAAACGGCGCAGGATCGCCTTTCTACTGTATTCTGTGTAGCAAACTAATACTAGGTTTACTGAACTCACCAACAAGACTGTATTTGATGAGGCACGGATGGCAGAGGTTGGAGATGGGCTGCCAATGCTCGTTATTCACCACATCAGCCATTTCTTCAGACTTGTTCGTCAGGAACTGTGCGAATTCCTTAAAAGTGACGTCATGGCCGTGTTCCAGAGACTCGTTTGAGGGATTGTCGCGGTATGCTTTGATGATCCTTCTGCCAACACGATCCTGTAGAAATTATAAAAAATATAAACGTGAGTTTACTAAATTGTTCCGAGTTTTGGTGTTATTCAACAGATTTCAAATAAAATAGCTGTTGAATATATAAAAAAGTTTGCTAAATTGTTCGGCGTTTGGGTGTTGTTTAACTTCAAAAAAATAGGAGGAGGTTCTATGTTCAGCTGTATTTTTATTTATATTTGTTATGGCCTCAACATTAATGAACCAAATTTGGAAAAATATTTTTTTTATTAAAAGGTTTTTTTTATGTTTGTTATGGCATAACCTACATCATACATCATTAAATAGCATACATCATTGTTGTATGCTATCTATGAACGATTTGAAAAATTAATTTCAAATTGGTCCCATAGAAATTTCATGAAAATCGGTTCATCAGTTTGGCCATGAAGTCAGTTTCTCAAGATCAGATTCTTTTTAATTTCTTTTGACTCGTTTAAAAAGTGTAGGTTGTATTAAAAAATAGTAGGTTCGCTAAAAAAACAGTTCACACTACCAAGCCTTATTCTAGAACAGGTAAAAAACTAAAGGCTTGATTCCTACAGTATCATTCATACCAAACCAGTTTAGTTTAGCTATGCTCGTAACTCTTTCGTTATCTGTCTGACTGCCGCGATTTCTAACAATTTTGGTAAAAGAGAGCAAAAACTTATTTATAAAGAATATTTTAGGAAATCGTAGTAAGCATTTTTAATCTCATATGGTTCTTGCAATCTGCCCGTGCGAGCATTGAGCGGTTATCTACTTCATCATTGGCATGTATGGAGAACGCCCAGTGGTGTTTCCATCTTGTTTGTCCTCTTGCGAGCTATATGAGGTCTTGAGGAAGAGAGTAGTAAGCATAGTACCTGAAAATATCTTGCACTAGGCAGATCTCCTTCCAACTTATTCCTGTAAGCCGAAAGCAGCCTCTCAAAAGGATTCCTCACAATGATCATCTTGTGATAGTTATCCAGCATGTGATCCCGTTCAGGTTTCTCCACTGTGCTCAAGTTCCGGAACACTCCAGGGGAATGTGCCAGGCTGGCCGGAATGGCCAGGACATCAGTGTCATTCCACTTGCCTTCCAATATCATGAGGATTCTTTTCCAGTTTGTGCAGGCAACCTGTAAAATATAAAGATGTAAAAATAGGGAACAAATGCAGACAAGTTTGTATTCATGCAAACTTTTAAAAACTAAAGTTAGACCAGATAGATAGAAAATTCTTTATTGTGTTCATTTTACACACTAAATAAAAGACAATTTAACACATCTAATATATTATTCAATAAATATACAATTCGCAATGAATTAAATGATTTCTTCAAATATATAAAACATTTTTTTTGTTAGTTTGGTAGTACCTACCTGAATAGTATGCTATGACTGAGTGTGACCTTTTTTCTTGAAATTTTGCTTGTCATGCTTATTTCATCACATTTTTCTGTATTCCATAATAATAATTATTGTTCACTCTTATTATTATGTGTAATAAACATGATGTAGTTCTGAATAAATTTGTGTACCAGATCTATGCTTACTCTGTATTAATACATGGTATCAAATAGGTAAGGTAAGGTGGTATTTCTAAAATAATAATTAAACATTGTGGACAATCCATACAACATTATGTAGCCCCAAATTAAGCAGAGCTTGTACTATGAGAACTAGATAATACTGAGAGGCCATTAATTAGTAAGTTTAATATACCTTTTGTTGTAGGTACAAAAAATAACCATAGCTAAGGCTTTAGGTATTTTAAGTGGTAATTTATGTAAGTAATAGTCAAGGATCTAGACTTACATAATTAGACAGAAGTAGGTAACTACCTACAAGTCAAACAGTTAATCTTTAGGAAGTAGCCGGTAATTACCACTTCCACATCCATTAAGGAAGCTTAGACAAGTAACCTAATAAATTCAAAGTCAGTCTGTTGGAGCCAAAGTCAATGTATAAAAAAACCACAAGGACTCTTTTGAATTAATTTTTACCGAATAGTTGATAAAAAAAAATTGTGGTGAACATAGATGTAGGTATGTTCTCTGTCTGGGTGTTATAATGTATTCTAAATATGAATTTTTTAAAAAGTATCTGAGTATTATATCAGCTATCTGGTTCCCATAGTACAAGCCCTGCTTAATTTGAGGCTAGATAGTGTTTTGTGGATGGTCTACTATATTTTTTTTTTAATTATTTAACTATGAACACGGAAGTGTGGCTGTCTCTGTCTGCCTGTTGTATTTTCTGGGCTATCCCTAAGCCAATCAAGATTAAATTCGGCACGGGGACAGTTTGCTCTCTGGCAATGGCAATGAGACTTAAAGGGTATACTTGTAAGGGAGTACTTGTAATCTCAATGGAGTAGGATCCCAAAAATGGTTTTATTTTGCCTTCAGCAGTTTGTAAATTTTTTGAATAATTGTTATATTTCGACAGTGACCCGTACATGGGCTGATTAAGCAACTAGGTACCTGTACCTACGTACAAAATCTATTCAATTCAAATCTAAAGGAAAAACACTGGCTGTCTGCGCGTACTCGGAGATTTCAAAGCGATGCCGACGACAAACCGATTATCGAAAAACATTTGCTCAAGCGGTTAGCCTTGAAAACTCACCTTTGGCACGTAGCAATACAACAGTTTGTGTTCTTCATCAACCAAAATGTGTTCGAGTTGGGCAGGCGGTAAATCTTCAAGGAAGTACTTGGGTGGTGATCGCCGGCATTTCTCAGCAATTAACTCTTGCCGGGCCAAGTTCAAGGACTGGGTTAGCTCCAACGAATGCTCATCCTCAATATCATTTTCACCACCGTTGACGAACAATAAAATACTTAACATAAAACAAGATCTCGCAATGTTTGAAGCACGCATCTTCAAGTCATCACTAACTTTCTTTCGCTCGAAGTAAGTAACCTACAGTGTTTTCAAAGTAGGGCATTCAGTTGTAAAGAAAGTAAACGCAGGATCTTCCTGCATGGTACTTATTTTGAACGATACGCTACAAGTTTTAGTTCAATAACATGTTTTTTATATTGCCGACACACTATTTTCGTAATAATATGGGAACAGCTGACGACACGACCACCGCACTACGAAACGTAAACAGAACTGACTGACTGAACTGAATGAAAAGAAAAGAACTGAACTGAATGGAACTGATTAACTGACTGACCGATGACCGACTAACCGACCTGAGAAGAACTGAGTGATCGTTGAGTGATAATACAATTTCTGAATGAAAGTTATTCAAAAAGAGACTGGCTGAATGAAATGAAAATAGAATGGGAGCGAATTACAAATCTTAATTAATTAGTGAGGGGATCGTTTGGATAAAAAAGTCGACACGATGATTTTTACAATATTATTTTAGTTTTGTGTTGTTGTAGCACTAAAGTTATGGTAAAAAAACACAAGTTATTCATGAATCGGTTATTGAGTTAGTTTGGTTGTTACTTCGTTAGTTTTTCTGGTAGATTACTCTGTAAAAATTAAACACTTCTTAAAATTTACGACTGACTATAATATTACTCTATCTGGTAAGGTACCTACACCAGCCATGAAATCATATAATGATCCAAATATATAAAAACTAGCGGACACCCGCGGCTTCGCTCGTCCCTTTGCTGTTACGCCCCGTTCATTTTTCTTTTAAAAGTTTTTCCTCTTTTTCTCCGCTTAGGGAAATCATTTTTCAATTTCCTTTCTTAGTGCACCCTTATGCTATAAAAGAAACATACCCTCCAATGCTTCTAGGACTTACGGTTTAGGCTGAGCGTTGATTGTCAGTCAGTCAGTCAGTAACGTAAGAGTTTTATATATTTAGATAAAAGGAACATTTAAAACTAATGAGTACCTACACCTGCACAATCATCAACTTACTCTAAGATGTTGAATATAGCACACTTGATGATATTGATGAATGAGAGCAAACGCCTCTTCAGCAACCGCCAACTGGTGGTTTTGCCAGGCCAGTACTGCAAGACACGCCCAAAGCGTTTCATCTTCGACTGTGCGGCAAAGCTAAAAAAAAGATCGACATAAAATTATTCTTGACCTATGACAAATACAATACTTATAATATCTTTGCTATGTACCTGCAAAGCCACCTGCCACATGTTTGCTGCAACGTGCCTTAGAAGTTTTTCTGGAAACGCTGCTATGGTTAAGTGAAGTATAGATCCATTGCCACGACAAATACGTGCAACGCCATCTTCAACACTTAAAACTGATGGATTCCGACCCAGGTCACTAAAAAAGATGCGGCAAGTTATTTTAAATCAACATCGAATTCTACATAAAAATTAAACCCGCATTATTACGCAGGTACTATAATAATTACGTGGCCGTTGTACCTGTATTTGAATAAATTTAAATTATATTCATATTTTAGTAATAATTGGGCGAATAATAATATTTGTGTTGTTGTAAAACCAGTATAGACTTACTTTATTTCTTTACTCACTGTCGTGAGGGTAAGCCAGTCTGGTTGCATAGCTGCTCTTGGGCAACACCATGCCACAACAGAATTAGCTCGTAGTCCAACTAGGAGCTCTGTTTCATAGCTCCAAGCAATACTTAGAACTTGAGAACCTTAAAATAAAAAATACCAGAAATTTGCATACCCACTAAATCTAAGTTCAACATTTAGCAGGCATCATGCTTGACTCACCCAGTTTTACAAACTTCGACTTGCTATCTTTTACAGTAATTACATACAAGTCCCTGTTGTAATCCAATAAAGCAAGTTGTCTCTCATTAATTGGGCCTGATTGACTGAGTGCGATGCTCGAAACAGTCATTTTGTGGATTAACTTTGTCACGGTATTATCGGTTGAGCTACGTACGATTAGACCCGTAGGCAGATCAAAGACATGGATCACTAAAGGTGGGGAAAGTTAATTGTTATTATTTATTTAGGAATGTGATTATTTCATTAAGAAGTAGGTATCATTTTAAATTTAAATCTTACTTTTTTTGTCAGCGTGGTCAATGGCAGCTAAAGCATCTGGTCCCAATGACACTGCTGCTCGTCCCAATGTCTCCGGTCTAGTTCCTAAGCGTGGGCTTGCAAGCAATCGGCCCATGTAGCTATAAACTGACAAACCTGCTCTTTCAACAACGCATAAGCATCTGAAAAAGTTTTGAAAGACTGCTTTGGACCAATATTCGATTTCCTCAATTTGTTTTGCAGATCATGTTTTATTTTCAAACTAAGTAGAGTTCGATAAAATACTCAAGTTTTCACAGAAAAAACGATTTGAATTATTTTATTCCAGTCCTATTTATAAGTCTAAGTACCTTTCTGATAGCAAAATCATGCTAATAGTACCCTCTTTCAAGTCAAATGTAACTGGGGTATTCCATGAGCTTAACTTATGAATGAAGCACTGTTTTACAGTTGCTGTTACGAGGTGGTTAAAGCCAAGTGCAATTTGTATAACTCGATCTGGATAATCTAATTGGTCACTTTGGTCAGTTACTATGTCCTTGATAAATATAACTTTGCGACCAGTTTGGCTGCATGCAAAGTTTTTCCATGTAAACTCCCTGAGAATGAAACACAAAGATTGATGTACAATAATGTACATAGCTTGCATAGCTTTACATGTAAAGTTGCTGCTGAACAAAATTTACCTTTCAATAATGTGCGCAAACAGGACGTGACCATTTGCACAAGCAGCGGCTAACTGAGTGCCATCTGCTGACCATGCAATATTGTAAATACTACCTGTTGTTGGACGATCTAAGCAATGAGACCACTGTAATAAGGAATGCATGATAATAATCCAATAAGCTCATCATAATACAATATAGGTAACAGCTATCATATTGAGATGTACTCACTCCATTAGCATTACAAAGTCGAATCAGGTTAAAACTTCCAATCACAAACATATCCCCAGCAGGAGACCAACTAACGCTCGTTATTGGTTGGTCATGTTTGACGCTTACAGAAATTTGCTGGCCAAACGTATCCCAAATCTACAAAAAAAGTATATGTGATGTGTTGAATGCTATCATTATAAAATCAGCTACATACATAATACATACTACTTATAGGATATCTCAAAAATGATCACGCACCTTCGAGAAACCATCCTCCGAACCAGAAATTATCAAGTTGTTGTTAGCATTCCAAGCCACGCATAAAATAAGATCCTCATGGGCTTTCCACTGTACAATTAAGAAAAATATATTAAATTCGTTTAAGTAATTAAGAAAATTCAATAAAAAAGAGCCATTACCTTAGTCACTTTATTACTTGAATTTAAGTGCTTTATGATGAGAAACTTTCCCTTAGTATGTAAAATAGCAGAACAATCTGGACTCCAAACAGCGTTGAAACACGGTACATCTGATTGCACAATAGTAGATCGTAGGAGGCCATTGCGAGACCAAATCTTTACAAATCCGTCTTCCCCAGCTATCAAAATAAATAAAAAAACTTGTAACTCAATCATATTCTTCTTAAAAAAAGGTGGTAAGTATACCTAAATGAACTTCTATAATTATCACCTGTTAAAAGACCAGCTCCATCAGGACTCCAACCTGCCGTAAGACAAGCTCCTTGATGAGCATTCACAGTTTTTTCAATGCGTCCGTTGTGGTTGACAATATGAAATCTGAATTATAAAATATAAATGTACTTATCTATCCATAACTGAAACTCGTATAACTTTTTTGCTTATGCACCAAATCAGTCTTCATATCGATATATACCAGGTAAAACTTATACAATAGCACGTACCTGCCATCTGCAGACGATATCAAAATTACATCATGCTGATGTTTATTACCACTTAGGCCAATTTTAGGAAACAAATGCATCCCGGTTGGAAAAAAGTCTTCTGTAAAGGTTGTTACAACTATGCATTCGTTGTTAACTAAGTTCCATTTCAGAAGCCTGTGATCATCTCTGAAAATATTAAAAGAAAAACCCGAAATAAAAAACTTACAATCTTGATTATTCAAAGGTTCATTACAGATGTAAAAACATTTACCCACCTAGCACTCATTAAAAGTCATCGATACTATTCCAATCCAATTTCTACGTTCATCAAAATGTATTCATTCATACCAATCCAATAAACCGTTAGGATATTAAGACAGTGAAATAAACATACAAAATAATATGTTTATTTCATTATTACAAATATACTGAATACCACACATACCCATAAAAAAAAAGCAGCCAAGTGCGAGTCGGACTCACCCATGAAGGGTTCCGTAGCAACAAGTAACATAATATAAAGGTTGTTGTAGTTCGTCGAAAGCTAAATTGCGGTTTACGATTTATGACGTATAAAAAAAAACTACTGACTAGATTTCGTTCAAACCAAATATCGTTGGAAGTTTACATAGTAATGTACAACATATATTTTTTTGGTTTTATCATTCTCTTATTTTAGAAGTTAGAGGGGGGGGGGGACCAACTTTTTATCACTTTGGAAGTGTCTCTCGCGCAAACTATTCAGTTTAAAAAAAACTATATTAGAAACCGCAACATCATTTTTGAAGACCTATTCATAGATACCCCACACGTATGGGTTTGATGATAAAAAAAAATTGAGTTTTGGTTTCAAGTATGGGGACCCCCCAAATTTATAGTTTTTTTTCTATTTTTGTGTAAAAATCTTAATGCGGTTTACAGAATACATCTACTCACCAAGTTTCATCGGTCTAGCTCTTACGGTTTCGGAGAAAAATGGCTGTGACATACGGACGGACAGACAGACAGACAGACAGACAGATATGACGAATCTATAAGGGTTCCGTTTTTGCCATTTGGCTACGGAACCCTAAAAATGATTGTAACTAAAGGAAAAACTATAATTTGATTTTTGAGATGGTGTTGGCGTAGAACGGAGGCTAAAACTACCTTGCGTTCGATTGATCCAACAAACAAAATAAAATATGATATAGTTTCCCTTCAAATCTAGCTACCCGCTACCTGGGATGCCATGGAATTTTTTTTTAGGAATGCTTTTCGAATCTGCTGTTATAACGACAGCGAATGAATGAACGATTGAAAGTGACACAACGACACAACACTTTGTAGAAATGAGCGCGAAAAATGAGAATTTTGCAAAGTTAGAAAACATAATTAATCAGCCCAAGTCATTATAAACGCAATTTAAATTTGATAATTCCTTGAAGCCCTGTCACTGATTGTTATTTCCCAGTGATATGAGATGGCAAAAAAATGATAAAATGATTTATTTCCAACAAAAAGCAAAAGCAATCCTTTCTTTCAATGAAGAACTGTAAAAAATCTATGATGGAGAATCGACCCAGTCTCAAGCACTATTTCTGACTAAGGACCTTACACCATAGACTTCCTACAATAAGTGCTAATTAGGCAGGTGGTTAGAAAGGTAGGTATTTTTTAAAGAAAAGAGAGGTAGGTACCCACCCGCATGAGAAAACATCTTCCGTATTATTCCAGCTTACGCAAACAACCACTCCGACATGCTTTGGTTCCTTGAAAGAAGAAATTTTCAACTTCATTTTGAGTTTTTGTGTTCACGCGTGTTGTGAAGTTATTTGCCAAGTCGTTTCGTTGTCATGGATACGAACAAGCATGGAACAAAAATATCCCAAACAAACCAAACTACCTACTTTGAAGCGACTTTGTATAATTCTTTGTCCACACCACACGTCTTCACTGTAGGTAGATAAATTAAAAAAAAAGTACAATAATACTGGAGGCCTTTGCCCTGCAGTGGGACACAACAAGCTTTTAATAATAATAATAATAATAAAATAATGTAGGTAGGTACCATTCGGCCGTCTTACTGACCTATTTGTGTAAATTAAAACTCTGTGCAGCTATTGGTACTGTTTGCTTTACATTTTATTTCATTATTAATTAAGTGTTAGCTTGGATCCTAACATTTGACTAGAACAATTTTTTACTATATTTTTTTAATTTTGAATTAATAATCTAGGCCTTATTAATAAAGTACAAATAATATGTCGCATAAATCTTGAATTAACCAAGGCAAGCGTCTCAGATCAGGATGCATGCATGCAATAAATATTATTTCAGAAGGCTGGAAAATACGCATTGGAACTCTTAGGCCCGTATTCTGAAACAGTGCTTAGGTCTGAGTCGAGCCTCAAGCACAGATTTTTGACACTTTTCAATGGAGAACTGTCATAAAATCTATGCTTGAGGCTCGACTCAGACTCAAGCGCTGTTTCGGAATACGGGCCTTAAACAGACTGACCGTCTGAATAGGCTTTATTTCAAGTTTTTTTCCTGCTGGTTAGACGTATGGCACATAATGACAGTGACATTATCTCGTCGTTCTGTCTATCTGACTGCTTGACTGACATTCAATTTCACACACTCATGTATGTCAAATGTCAATTGTCAATGTTACGTCTCTTTTCTGTGTGCCATGGTGCCATGCCTGCATTTATGAATATGAGAATTTGCAAAATAGCGTAAAATTACGACTATTAGACAAAATTGACATAAAGTTAAGTGTTTAGTGCAACATGTCGGATGTTCCGGACCTTAGCAGTGATGAGGACCATTTCGAGGAGGACGAATGGCAAGAAATGGAGACCGGCAGCACTTCGGTATCATGCCTGTTCTGCAGCTCTGTTTTACCATCCATTGATGAGGCCCTCGCTCACTGCGAGACCGCCCACAACTTCTCCTTGAATAAACTAAAGCTTAAATTCAACATGGACTGCTATTCGTACATTAAAATGATTAATTTCGTTAAGACGCATAAACCAACATCCGATGCAATAATGAACACAAAACAACCTAATTGGGAAGATGAAAAGTATTTGCAGCCAGTGGAAAACGATGAATGGTTGACTTTCGACTTCGAGTCGCTAATGGAAAAGCCCAGTTCCCCGAAAAATTATCATGCCAATGTTGAAAACGGCCTAGTTACTCTATCTCAAGCTCACTTCATCGAACTCCAGAGAACCATTCAAACATACGCGGAACAGCTCAAGGAAAGTCAAACGCACCTACAGATGGCTAGAGATGACATCAATCAAATGAAAGAATCAATCAAAACCTTAGTTGAAGGTGGTAATTCAATGGAAAGTAAGGATGGTACAAGTGCAATCGTGAACTGTGTTTCCCAAGTACCCTTAGAATGTGACGAGGGGTACTTCAGCTCCTACGCCCATTTTGGAATACACTATGACATGCTTTCTGACAAAGTGCGTACAGAATCCTACAAAACCGCAATATTAAAAAACACAAAAACTTTCAAAGACAAAGTTGTATTGGACCTTGGATGTGGTACAGGAATCCTTTCCATGTTCAGTGCTACAGCAGGTGCTAAAAAAGTATACGCATTAGACCAATCTGATGTTATTTATCATGCGATGGACATCATAAGAGAGAACAACTTGCAAGATGTGATCAAAACTGTGAAAGGCAGATTAGAAAACACAGAACTTGAAGAAAAAGTTGATATCATAGTATCGGAATGGATGGGATACTTCCTACTGTTTGAAGGTATGTTAGATAGCGTAATTTACGCTCGGGACAACCACCTTCAACCTGGAGGCTTATTGTTGCCAAACAGATGTAACATTAGCCTTGTAGCGAATGGAGACACTGATACTCATCATAAAATCATCGAGTTCTGGTCCGATGTTTACGGATACAAAATGAATTGTATGAAGTCTGAAGTGACGAGAGAAGCAAGTGTAGATGCTGTAAAACCAGAACACATTCTATCAGAGCCAAGTGTGATAAAAGATATTGACATAAACACTTGTAATATTGATGTAATGGATTTCACATCTGATTTCAAGTTACCGATTACCAAAGACGGTAAGATTACTTCCTTAGTGGGTTATTTTGATACCTTTTTTGATCTACCGCAAAGGGTTTCCTTCTCAACGGGGCCTCAGGTCACCTGTACCCATTGGAAGCAAACAGTATTTTACTTCAGAGATTGTAAAGAGGTGAAGAAAGGTGATGTAATTGAAGGCACTATAGTGTGTAACAGGCAGAAGACTGATGTTCGATCATTGTCAGTGCAAATCAATATATTTGGCAAAAATTATAGATACATTCTTAGCTAATTAAGCATGTTACTTTTTGAATTAAGTATATCTTAGCTTGCTCAATTGTCACCAAATTGAGATGTTTTGAAAGAAAAATCTGTCTATTTTGGTAAAGAAAATATTGTGGAGATGTTAAAAGCGGTTTTATAGTTATCATACTACCCATTAATGTTCAAAATATTCAACATTATGCCTATCTTTGTAAAATACTTGAGTCCCATGCTCTAATTTTGATGTTGCCTGCACGTCAGTGACGAATCAAAGTTTGCTTAGCAATTATGTAATCCTGCTATGTTTGCAGAAGTTTTAAATAAGATTTAAAAAAATACAATTTTCTACGAAAATCTTTATTTTTATTTTACATAGTATTTTACATAATTTGTATAGTATAAATTACACAAAGTTAAAGGTGATTTAATAAACTAACATACAAGCCGAAAATAAAATTGTAAACTCCTTGAGATTTCACAACTTAAAGTTTATTGGTGGTTTTGGTAAGTATGTAATAAAACTAAATAACACTTCTATTATATCGATTTTTTAAATAAGCTTGGAACTATAATTTTTGTAGTAACACAAAATCCTTTCTGTGAACAGTTGTGTTAGGTATATTTTAAAACATGAAGATATCAGAAAAAATACTACTTATTTGTATTCAATTTGGGAATGTAGATTTTGTTTTAAAATATTTTAAAACATTTACAAAAAGTGGCATAATAAGCTTCTGTTTAGAAAAGTGACTAAATACATTTGACCTAAGATGCAAGCTATGTTTTTCTTATAACACCAATAATCATGTAAGTACATAAGGCTCATTATGCTAATTCTACTTTTTATAAAGCTGTATTCCCAATCAAAAATGGCCTAATCTATGTCTCAAATTATTTGACTTAATTTTAACAATATTACTTCTTACATTTTATAAATAGGTGCCTACATCTATTAACAAAAGTAATACACAATATACAGATTTAGTCAATAAATATCTAATCAGTTATACATACAAGATAGATATTATAAAAGTTACAGTTTCGTCTAAATAAGCGTCACCGGTTAGTTAATCTAAACTCAGCCCCTGAAAAGGAAAAGGGACTGATCTAATATTTATCATTATTATGGTTTAATTTTGATTTTTGATATACTATGAGAATGGTCCCACGTACCAATCTGGATATCTAGGCCACTGTACGATATAGTGTTTGATTGTAAAGGTATATTTTAAAAGCGTTCTGATGAAAATTTGGCATCTGTGAGTAAAACACTTGGCCTAAATCCTTCTGTATCTTTTTTAATAAATTCAGTTTCCTTCATAGTCTAGATTGAAGGACGGTACATTTACTCAAGGTCCTTGGCAAAGCTAACTTTTCAATCTATCTAGGTTTTCCTGTCTGGCATTTGGCCAATAACATCAGTCTAAAGATCTAAGTCAAATAGATGATTGATATAAAATGGTATCTATTCTGGAGCTATTGTAAAATCTGTTCGGCTGAATCGAACTTAGCCATGCAACTGCCAAGCGTGTCGACTGACAATGCATGTCATTTTATCATTGTTAATTTGATGTTGATATTAATTTTGTTGGTTTTTAGTTTGTTATATAGGGTGATGACGCACACTTTTATTTACTCTTTGTGATTCTAGCTACTTACTCTTTTTTTTGTTTTGAAATGTTTGCTGAGCGTGATTGAAGCGTGATTTATCTCTGCAATCTACAAACTCTGCTATGCTTAATGAATGTAGAATTATTCAGTAATATACTCGTAGATGGATATATATGTAAACTATCCTGTAAGAGTTCACTAATAGTTAATTCAACTATCTGTTCTACCTAATTATCTAGAATTTGAGATGCATTAATTAGAACATAATTTTATATTAAATAACATTTGGTCAAGAATATCAAGACTCCAATTTAATCGGAAACATTAAAATTAATAAGCGTATTTTTCATGGATTAAACGCTAATGTTAATTATTATTTTATTAAGCTATACCTATTACAAATTAGAGATTTAGGTTAAATTACTTAAGTGGGTAGGTAAAGTAAACCTACTTGTGGATTAGTTGGTACAAGATAAACTACATTTCAAAAGTGATCGTTATTCAAAAGTCCCTAGTGCTTGTGTTTTGGATAATACACACAAATCAATTGTTGCTCCGTAACCAGCATTTTAGTTATCTACAGATTCCATATAACTAATTCCCTAGTGTCTACAATATTTGAAATGAGTCAGTACGTTACAATAATGAGTAAAAATATCTGCTGTCGACATTTCTTATTCAATTTAAAACAAGACAGCAAACGAAGGCTTTTAAGGGAGTACCTCAGGGTTCACCTTTCAGTCCGCTTCTTTATCTGCTTTATACGACTAATAGAATAAGCGTACGTCTAAAACGGTTAAACTAGGCTTAAGAGTCTTAGCAGTGAATTAATATTAATTATGCTACTGGCGTCGATACACCTTCCGAATTAGCTCACTATGTTGTCTTCCACATAGAGAAACATTATAATACATTCACATTGTGCTTTCAAATTCGCGTTTGTGCGTCACACACAACATTAGCTAAAAAGCGTTCGCACACCTAAACGATTAACTTTTGTCCATGAGTGATTTGAACATGTTGCAGCAGCTCGTTCTAACGCTATTTACAAAGGTGGCCAAATATTATTCTTCTGCTGGAGGTGGTGGGTTGTCGTTGATCTCTCCTTCTTGCTTAGCCCTTGCTTCTGCATCTGGAATTTACCAAAAGCAGGGTGTTAATGATGGTCCCAGGCACGAAGCAATTGGAAGATAGATGCCATAAGATGAGGTATTTAGCTAGATGAAAAAATTGTTTAGTGTAAAAAAATGCTTTGGTTTTAAGAACCACTTTTCATAGTTACATATATTTTATTATCCTTTGACTTGATAAATTAATTTGAGAAAAATTTTGTCGCCATTAGCCCACAGCAGGCATAGGTAGGTATACCCACAATTTATGATCGTGTCTGTCTCGTCCTTAGTTTACAATTTTGTGAGAAATAGGTAGACTATGCTTGTTGTAACTTGGTCTACCTACCTTTAGTTGCTTGCTCCTTCCATATTTTCTTATTGTCGCTAAGGCAGGCAACCCAAGGCTTTCTGATCTTGAACTTTGTGACTTCATTTATTGCTGAAACGACATAACATATATCAATCGTCCACACAAACAGATAATTATAAAAAAACATTGTTGAATTAAATTCGGATCGTTTCAAAAGCAAATTCATTGCAATCCGCTACAAATCTCAAGTTATTCAAATGATCTCACGTGTATTATCCTCGCTGATAGACTCATTCCCCGATCCGACCGAGGGCTTAGTAGAATGCAGTGGCCCCAGGATGCACTCCAGCATATCAGCACAAACTCCCATGCTGGGTTCCACGATGAACTCTATAAAGCCGATCTGCGACTCGGCTACCAGCGTGTTATTCCGGTCGCAGAGAGGACTGAAGGGCAGGCCAAGGTTGCGTTCCTTGTCGCCTTGAAGGAAGAATTCGTCGAGAAGACTCATTGTCCATCGGTGGTGTAAGTCCCATCGCTGGAAATGAATTGTTGTTTATAGTTTTGAGCAATGCAATGCTTGGCAATTTGGTAACTAATGGTGCCAATTATTCACGGCAATAGCTACTGTGATTATGAGCTTAAAAACTAGGTGCCATCAAAAAAGTGTGGATGTCGCATGGTAGTCATCAAATCAAAATCAAATCAAATCGGTCATAGTAAGGGATTTCGAATTTATTTTTATCTCTATTGCCAGACTCGGAGATGTTTAAAGGTAGGAAGAGGGGAACTTCATAGAATCAGCCCTCACGTTCATAGCTTGGCAGTAGCTCTGGCTTTTGCACTTTATTTTGTAGGTTCGATCGCCACCAAGAACAAACAGTTGTTTGCTATGTGTCTGAGTGGTAGGTACCTATATACATATACTTATACAAGGTGTATCTAAATATGTGTACTATGCGAAGGTGGGGGGTTTCAGACCACAATGGTGATCAGTTGTGGGGGGGAGATAATTAAAAATTCTCATTTTCAGTTTCCCATACAAAAATATTTAATTTCATAATGCCTAAATAAACCTTGTAACCCCTTGACCCCTTGACCTACTACCTCTGTAGGTCTACTACTACTACCTACTACCTCTGTAGCTGAGTTTAGGGTTGTCACTTTGTATAAAGTCAGCTGTTCATGTTGAAACTTCGTTGCAGTTTTTTTCAGAGATACCAATCGAAGTTCGAAAAGTCGTTGAACAAAAGTTGTTCCCCGGGGGGTGGAGATTCACCCCCCTTCAGGATAGTACACATATTTTGATACACGTTGTATATAAGCTATTTTTAATCACCTAGAAATAAAAATAGCGAAAAATCATGAAAAACGGTAGGTAATGTACTAATGATAGACAATAGCTGACTTTAAGAATAATGGGCCTTAGACAATGTATGGGGTAGCTATTCTTTAAATGTCACCTTAGCGGGATGTGAGATATCGCAGCAATGCAGCACCATGGAGGCCGCTTTGCTCTTGTCCACGGTAGGCTCCGCCAGCGTGAGCAGCGAGCGCATATTCTTCAGCTGCTGGAAATGGAAGGACATGTCGGTGGCCAGCACCATGTCGATCACCAGGGTGCGGAACTCGCGGAACTCATCGCGGGACAGGTTCTGGAGGATGTTGCAGTCTTCGTCTTTCATTACCCTGGAAAATAAAGTTTTTTTACATTTAGAGGCAGGTTGACGGGTCATCATTAACCTGAAGAAGTCCTCTGCTGCATATGTCCAGCAGCCACTATGGGTAAGGTACCTATGATATGGAGTATATGGTGGGGGGGTGTACCCTATGGGTAGGCCTTCCCTAAACATTGCCAAGAAGGATTATGAGCCTTCTCCATCCACCGACTTCCTACGTTTCGTCTTCCGGTTCGTGGTCGCCATTCGAGAACCTTAATTCCCCAGTGATTATCGGTTACATTTTGAGCTTTAATATTTACGAGCCGGTATGACCGAGCTTCGCTCGGGATTTAATTTTTTTGTAAATCGTATTATTAAAAAAAAATGTATTATTATTTGCCAATAGATGTCCGGAAAAGTCATCTGATATCTTTATAGTGGCTTATTTTTACTTAGCAACGCCATCTGCTCGAATAGCTTGCAGTTAGTTGCTCACAATCGCCAATAGATGGCAGGAACAGTCATATATTTAAGTAGTTTATGTTAGATTATTGCAAAAACCCATTTCTCGTCATTTTCTGAAAATAAATTCTAGCTAGATCGATTCATCGTCCCCGAAAACCCCTGTATACTAAATTTCATGAAAATCGTTGGTGCAGTTTCCGAGATCCTAAATATATATACAGTGGTGGTCATATAATTAGAAACACAGAGTCACTTGTTAGTGTTCATGACTTTTTATGTTATTATTGCAATTAATTGGAAGGTAAAAGATTCATTTACCACATTAAAATGTACACTCGTAACACTAGTTTCAAAAACCGATCATTAACATTCTGATATTTGATTAAAAAATATAAAAAAATGCAACTTGGAAAAAAACATGAATATATTTATTACTGGTAGTCGGACAACTAATTAGAAACACAAGAAATAAACACTAAAAACTTAAACAAAACTCCAAAATTTAGTTTAATCGTGAAATGGATACCTTCGAATACTTATTCATAACCGATTAGTACTTGGTTGGGTAGCCTCTGTTGTCGATTACAGCTTTACATCGACGTGGTATTGATACTATCAGTTTTTCACTCGTTTCCAATGGAATAGCTATGCAAACTTCATTAAATGCGTCGTAAAGTTGGTCGACGTTAGTGATATGTTTATCCGATAGAGCTTTCTTCACAATGTGCCACAAATTCTCTATCGGATTTAAGTCCGGACTATTGGCAGGCCACTCCAACATTGTCACCGATTGTTCTCTGAGAAACACTTTAACGCTATTTGCTGTGTGCTTTGGGTCATTATCGTGTTCAAATATCCAACTCACTGGCAAATTTTCATCAGAATATGGAATCATTGTTTTCTCTAAGATACCTCTGTACTGATACTGATCCATTAGTCCTTCAATCTTTCTCGCGGGACCAACCCCGTATGCAGAAAAACATCCCCACACATTAACATTTCCACCGCCGTGCTTAACTGTCTTTTTCGAGTACTTATTATTCAAAGCCTCGTTAATTGGTCGTCGTACCTACGTATCGCTTTCTGTCGGAATTTACCAAATTTATTTTAGTTTAATCTGAAATAAAACTTTTTTCCAATAATACTTTTGTCCAACTGCCATATATTCTCGCGAAGGCTAAGGTGGTAAGATGTGGCACTTTCCTAGCAAGTCTCCCAAACAATTTCCCTTCAACCAACCGCCTACGGACTAGTCTTGCGAATACGTCTCGAGTATCGTCCTGTGAAAATACTTCTTTTCGAATAACATTAGAACCTTTGAAGGGGTCCGTCTTAGCGAAACGAATCATAAGCCTGTTTTCTTGAATTGTGGTCTTCCTTGGCCGAACTTTTCTTGGCACATTATCCGGTGTTCCATGCTGTTTGTAATGTGCTATGGCGTTAAATACCATCCTTACGGAACACTCTAAGTGAGCGGCTATTTTTCTGTAAGCCCATATTCGCTTGAAATAAAAATTTTCTTTAACTTTTCTTAATGCTGCATCACAGCGCTTGTTTTTACCCATTTTCAATAATAAAACCTTTCGGAATGTGACCAAACGAAATGAATAAGAAAAGGCCGGAAACTGCCTATTATGATGACATTATGCAAGAAGTATTGTAGTTTTAAAATAAAATTTTAGAACTTAAGTTACATTTTGTTTCTAATTTGCTGTCCGACTGCCAGTACCGAAGATATTAATAGTATATTTTCTAAGTTATATATTTTTATATTTTTCTATTAATTAACAGAAAGTTAATGATCGTATAGACACTAGTGTTACGAGTGTAAATTTTAATGTGGTAAATGAATCTTTTACCTTCCAATTAATTGCAACAATATCATAAAAAGTTATTAACATTACCAAGTGACTCTGTGTTTCTAATTATATGACCACCACTGTATATATATATACAAGATTTTCTCGTTTAAAGGTTTAAGATAAGGTAAGATAAGATACTCAAACCTTGGTTGGTAATTAAGCAATTTCTAAGTAAAAAGAGGCCATACATCCGCCTGAATAACTACCTAAAGTCTCATAAAAAATATGTTTTATGTTAGTATCTACATAAAACCAAGATAAACTTAACGATACCGACGCTAGCCACATTGGCATTATGGTTATCAGTGGTAATAATCAAGGTATGGTTTAATACCAATTTAGCAATGCCCTAGGCTCCGTAATTTCAAACGTGACCACTGACCAATGACCCCGTGAGGCTTGCACTTTAGATAATTGGATAACAACGTAAGTAGGTAAAAGCATACATGGGTGATGCGGTGCGTGCGTACTTATAAAATAGGTACCTACCTGATTGCCTTATTGCGTATACAATAGGTACCTTTATTATAGGGTCATCGTCGTATCTTACGTAAATGACTAAAATAAAAAACAAGACTTCAATCTCTTATTAATTCAATGCTTCTAATCTGTTCTAGTCTAATCTAGAAACGGGTATTTGATAGGAGGATCGACATTTTATTCCGAACATCTTAAAACGAGTTTTTTTTGAAATAGGAGTTTCAAATTCAAATCACTGTATTTGCAAACTTAAATAGAGACAGTAAGAACAGTACCAATGGACACATTCTAAGAATACTTCGACCTTTATACTTAGTATAATACTAAAACTAAGTTCAAGCAAAATTGTTCATAAGCCTACTTGGCTATATTGTAAAACCTACTATTAGGGTAACGCATAAATGCGGAAACACTAATTTAGTTAAATAAAAAATAACGTTTTTCAAAATGAAATCTCGACCACGTAGGTACACCTCGTCCTTCTCACACCGAGACGTTCGCCTGAATATAAAGACATTATATTGTATGGAGTGCGAAAAGGGCCTAGGTATCTTCCCATCCCCGGGGGAAATTATATATAGCATCATAACGAGAATCCTTCCCCCGTCTTTTGTGTGAAAAAATACAGAATTTCCATCACAATTTTCGCCCATTGTGGATATAGATTTCAACATAAACCGGTCCAATTGTAGGAACTTGATATCTGGCAATGATTGGCCGAGTATTGAAGTGCCTTGTTAAAAAAATCAACGGTAAATTTTCAAAATACAAGATACCTACTACTACTTTTATAGGCTCACAGAGCTGCGGTTATTCATTTTGTCTGTTCTTATTCGTACGGTCTAACTAACTATACCTACCTTTACTCCAATATTTAGTTTAAAGGTTACCTTCATAAAGTAGAAAAAAAAGTAGCAGTAGAGCTCTTCGTGAAGGGCTCGTCCGGGGAAGTACTACCACCATGCCTATTTCTGTCGTGAAGCAGCATTGCTGTTTGCTTCTGTTTACGGTTTGAAGGGTCAGTTTGCTGGTGAAATTACTGGCACTTGAGGCTGAACATCTGTATGCCTCAAATTCATGGACACAGAGCAGTGCATTGTAGGGCATGTTCCTGACGTACGTGTCCTACGAGGCCATGCTTTGTAGACGATGGTGTTACCACTTAACATCAGGTGGGCCATATGCTTATTATACCAAACTGTGTATTCCAAAAAAGAAAAACCAAAAAACGTAAAATAACGGGAAAATCATCATCGTCAACATCCACAGCCCGACTTCACCCACTGCTGGGTATAGCCTCCCTTAGTTTGTGCCATCTACCTCGATCCTGTGTCAGTCTAAACCATTGCCGTCCCGCGAAATTACTTGAAACAAAATATTTTTTTACTTTTTCTAAAATACTTGAATCTCGTAAAACTAGAGTTTCTTCCTTAGCATTTTTCCAAATAAGCGATGTATACTGACGAGTAGACGGCTCTATTTGATTAAAATGCAAATAAGCGCCGGAGCCACCGTGCAGACGATCCATGCAGCGCACTGTTTTAAATATATTATCAAGATACAGGTTGTTTCAAAATGTATGGTATGGCATGCGATACCCTACTTTGTATGTAATTTGTATTGCATCGGCATACGTCACCCATGGGTGGTGGAGGCAGCGTCCCAATATTTGAGTCAGTCAAAGTAAATTGTTCTTTACCACTTACATTACAAGGATCATTTTGAAGTTCTTTGCTGTGAGTCAACGTCAAGAAAACGTGCTATGGGAAGCATTTTTAGACTGGTTTATCCACAAAACAGTTCTGTTACTATGTGTTATGTTATGAGATAAAAAACTGACAAATAATTAAATTGTATTTCTAGACATTTTTTTTAAATTTATTAATACGAGCAATTTATCTCTATGCATAAGAACCGTAATAGGTATAAGTGCGAAGCTAAAATTTTAATTATTCTAAAACGATGAAATTGTATAACAGAAAATCACCCTGTGTAATATTTTATCGCACGTTTACCTTCGTTCAGACCAATTTGGCATTATATACGGATAGCTGGGTTTTTTAATTCAAGTTTTCCACGTCTTTGGAGAAAAGAATAAGCAAAAAATACAATTAGATGTATAAAATAAAAATTCCCTTATAAGTTTGTACAACTTAGGTAGTTTAATTATATATCGAAGAAAGTTATCGTAGATTTAATCCTTCCACAGATCTGGAACGCCTGCGATGGCGATCAGTATAATTATATCGCTGTCAAATATTGCACTTTCAAAGTTCACGGCATTTCGTGTGAATGTATGCAAAACCCTATTTTGATCGCCTAGATGTCAAAAAATCAAAAGGCTCTACGCCGTAGAGGGTGCTACGCTTCACAAATCGCTATCTCAAATACATAATACATAACTTGCTGTGATTTTTACCAGCCACGCCGTATTTTTGTTATCTCTCGGAACTCATCTAAATATTAATAAGTGTGGAGAATGACCCTCACAGACGATCATAGATAGATAGATAGAAAACTCTCTACACACCACGAGGACATTTAACAAATTATAATCACGAGCCGTAGTTTGTTGCCTGTTCTTTTTAGCTCGGTCGCGTGAAAGTCGCACCTAGACTTCAGACGTTTCAAAGTGATCCTTGAGATACAACTGAATAAATCAATTATTGAATCATCATCGTTCTCTTGTCCTTGTCCCACTTTATGTATAGGGTCGGCACAACAGGTTTTCGTTCTCCACTCTCCTCTATTAGCCGTCTTTTCAACAGCACTCCTTTCTTACTCATGTCATCCTTCACACAATCCATCCATCTTTTCTTTGACCTACCTCTACTTCTATAACCATCCACATTCATATTTAGCACTCTTCTCGTTACATGACACTTTTCCCTTCGCATGACATGCCCGTCTGCCCGTGCGCCACTTTCAAACTGCCCCAAATATACTCATTCCTTATCTTATCCATTCTAGTCACTCCACACATCCATATCAACATTCGCATTTCCGCTGCATGCACTCTTCTTTCATCAGTCCCTTTGGTGGCCCAACACTCAGACCCATACTCAAATCAATTATTGAATATGAATTTGAATTTAAAAAGTTTAGTAGATAAGTGATTAATAATGGGACTGCCCATTATTCATCACTAAACTTATACAAACTTTTTTAACTTATTGCTAGAGCGATCTCTTTTATACAACCTTAGTATGTAAATGATTCCAGTGAACTCGTGAACATCGGATCCTAATCACACTCGACGAATAACTGTAAACTGTAAACTGTAGATGGAGCCACGGTCGCGTTAGTGCCGAACAGTCCCTAAGAGTTATTCGTCGAGTGTGATTAGGATCCGATGGCGCAGTGGTCAGCGCAGCCCCGTACCGAGGGGAAGGTCGCGGGTTCAAATCCCGCTCGGCTCTTAACTTTTGGGACATTATAAAAAACATCATCCACTTCTTGATGTGATGACTTACCGAAAAGCAGCACTGATATGATGGTTCTCCAGCACAGCTCGATCGTTGTAAAGCAGAGCGGTGTCTGATCCAGACATGACGTGGAAGTTGTTGGTGGTCCCTGTGTGCTCGTAGTCGTGGACCACCGCCGCTACCAGAGTCGCGAAGATCTCCAGATCTGATAGCCAGTTCTGGATAAAAAAAAATCGGTTGTCTGTAAAGTCGGTTTACTGACGATAGTTGAACGTGATATAAGAAAATACTCGCGGACTCGCGGACTCGGACTCGGACTCGGACTCGGACTCGGACTCGGACTCGGACTCGGACTCGGACTCGGACTCGGACTCGGACTCGGACTCGGACTCGGACTCGGACTCGGACTCGGACTCGGACTCGGACTCGGACTCGGACTCGGACTCGGACTCGGACTCGGACTCGGACTCGGACTCGGACTCGGACTCGGACTCGGACTCGAACTCTCGGACCCGGACCCGGAACCCGACCGAACCCTTACCCTCATTTACCCTTACCCTCATTTACCCTTGCCCTCATTTGCCCTTACCCTCATTTACCCTTACCCATTACCCGACCCGGGCTCGGGCTCAGGTAAATGGAACGACGAAACGACGTAACGACGCATGAGTCATGTTTTTTCATGCGTGCAGCCGGCTCCATCGATTTATAAGACGTTATCACGTCAATAAAGAGAAACTGGTTTCGAAACCTAAAAGAATATGTTTAAGAAAAAAGTGAGGGGTTCGAAATGCAGAATGCTTGAGTCTGAGTCCAGCCTCAAGTTATTTCGTTCAATCTCAGAAAATCCATTGTTCAGATCCATAGTAGATCTAGTGACATTTTTTTCCCCCAATAGATCTAATGTGTGATCCACTTACCATAAGCCCCGTCTGACAGAGCATGTAATGTACAGTCTGCGCCACGTCAGCCGCGTGTAAGTTATTGTGGTAGGGGTTGTGAAATCTGCAGTAGCCCTCCTCTATCCGGGTGAGGAAGTTTTCCAGTATCGTTGAAGGGACCTGTTGACCAGACAATACAAATGAAAACCTTTTTATTGAGAGAAAGAAATACGTTAATTTGTCGCGCATAACAAACGAGGAACAATCTGTGAGTTCTATAAAAACGCCAAAAGATACTAAAACAAAAAAAAAAAACCAACAAAGGCACTTCACACTTCTGTATGCTTGTGTGTGTAAGTTAAAAGTTTTCATATTATTTTCTATCTATAGAAAAGAACTGTAGGTATATACGTCGACGTTACAAGTATTCTAAAAAAAAAGAAAACGTTATTGATATAAAAAATGTTGCATAAACGAATAAGGTTCTCTTTTTAAATAGTTATAATAGTAAATCTGGTGTGTGAAAACAATTGCTAATGCAGGTCTTTATCGTGGAGACCTTAAACAGCTCTTGAAAGTCAATGCAGCTCGTTCAAAAATGACTTCAAGACTGCCAAGTTAAACTTTCACGTTGCGAAGTTCATAGAAATAGTCAAATAACCACGTTATAAAATGCAGGTCTAACTTTACCAACCTCTTGACTTCCGATATGCTCTCACAAGTGCAAGCAGAATTGCTTTTAGTATTAAACAACTATAGTTATAAGTTCTACGCTGGATATAGGATCTAGTTGAAAGTTTGAGGAAATCGGTGTTGTGGAGAGTTTTCCGTTTTATCCAAGTCTAGCCAATTTTTTGTTTGTTTCTGCCTTTATGCGCGGTAATTGAAATAAGGTGCTTTTGTATAGAGATCGATGGTGATAAACCGACTAAAGGCAAGTCTTTAAACCTCCATCGGTTTGTTTAAAATAAAATAAAACATCCGTCTCTATTTGAGACTTGTCAGAATCAAAGACAAGTATTTTTATGTAACGGATAGCGTTAGTTGGTAAAATGATGATGCCCTTAGTAGGCAATAAAATTTAAATTAGGTCTATGCTTAGGTCATTTCGTGTTTTGCAAAGAATTTGATAATGTCATACAAACCCCTATACTATATTGATTAATACTGAGTTTTAAATAAGTACCTACCTGCCTATAATTTGATTTGTGAGTTGTGACTGTTTTTTATGATTAATTAATTTTTGTTTTGTTATTAGTATATTATTTTTATTTTATTCGACGAAAGATAGACCTACCTATTAATTTGACATTTTTAACTTCTTGTAATTATGTTCTTTAATGTAAAATCAATTATGTAATTAGAATGACAAAATGTAATTTACCTATTAATTAGTGTAATTGGTTCCCAGACCGTTCTAATTAATTAAATTAAATAAAATAAAAATTGTTCGCCACATTGACCTATTATAGCACCGTACTTCCCAAGCAATCTAAAGATATGAATAATTTACGTCTCTGAAAACCTGTACACAATTCTAATTCGTCACTTCTGCACATTTGCCTACGAATATAAATCATCCCACTTACGAAACCAGAAAATTAACTTCATACCTTACCCTTGCTTCAAATGGTCCAGGTCTTGGTAAATTCACAACAGAAAGTAATTTCAAATTCTCCGGTTATCAGCAGAGGTCTATTAAAAGTTTCCACAAACTTTCCTGACGATGAAATTTGAAGGAACTCACGACTTTAATCTTGTAAAAGCTGGGCCCTACGCAGATTATTTTAATAAACAGACAAGAAAGGTGCGAGCTATAAGCATAAGCCCATCTTAAAAGCAACGACCTTCAAAAACTTTTATTTTTTCTTTCAGTACCCATATATCCATACTAATATTATAAATGCGTTTGTAACTCTGTCTGTCTGTCTGTCTTCCTGTCTGGCTTTCACGCCAAAAATACTGAACCGATTGAAATGAAATTTGGTACACAGATAGTTGAGGGCCTGGGGAAGGACATAGGCTACTTTTTATTGCGAAAAAAGGGTTGTAAGGGGTTGAAAATAGGGGTTGAAAGTTGTATGGAAGTATCGTCATTTTTAGAGCTAGAAACTTAAAACTTATTTTTTAGTCTGTTGATTTGATATAAAAAAATATGACATTCAAAGTTTGTGCTGGGGAGGTAGAGGGAGGGGAGTACAGGGGGGAGTGTGGAGGGGAGGTGCGGGGGGGAGTGTGGAGGGGAGTACAGGGGGAGTGTGGAGAGGAGGTGCGGGTGGAGTGTGGAGGGGAGTGTGGAGGGGAGTACAGGGGGGAGTTGGAGGGGAGGTGCGGGGGGAGTGTGGAGGGAAGTACAGGGGGAGTGTGGAGGGGTGGTGCGGGGGGAGTGTGGAGGGAAGGTGCGGGGGGAGTGTGGAGGGGAGTACAGGGGGGAGTGTGGAGGGAAGGAGCGAGGGGGGATGCGGGGGGAGTACAGGAGGAGTGTGGAGGGGAGTACAGGGGGGAGTGTGCAGGGGAGTACAGGGGGGAGTGTGCAGGGGAGTACAGGGGGGAGTGTGGAGGGGAGGTGCAGGGGGAGTACAGGGGGATTGTGGAGGGGAGTCTGGGGGGAGTGCGGGGGGAATGTGGGGGGGTGTTGAGGAGAGTGGGGGGAGTTCGGAGAGGAATGCGGGGGGGATGAAAGTGTGGCGTAGTACGACGCCATATGTCTAAGTTTAGTAAGAGGGCAGACGACTGTGTCACGTGCACGCGAATATGACGTTGTTATTTAATTACTGTTTTCTTCCGCTGCAAATAAAAAATGCTACCCATAGACACTATACCACGCGGACGAAGTCGCGGGCACAGCTAGTAATGTATATGCCTAAAATATTATCGCAGCGTTCGTTGGTAGGTATGTTCACGTAGACATGTAGGTATTTTGTTATACATAATGTCTGGATTTTATAATGTTTTATAATTACATTTATAAACGTTGAACGTAAACTCATATATTTTAGCCCTATGCTCTAACAATATTATTAAGATTAGTTACACATCTCTTGATATTTTTTGTAAGGCCGCACCAAAACTATTTCGCTGTAAAATCAGCGAATTGCATAATCTTAAGTCAGCGAAAGCGAAAGCGAAAGTTGATAGAAAAAATCATTGTCACTGATGAAAAAGTATTTTACTGCAATTTGTTTCAACCGCTGTTATTCTATTTTCTTTAGCGAGTCCATCTTCATTCTAGTTGGTTCGCGGTTCAATGAAAACTCGAATGGAGAAAATAGCTTTTATTGCGGGGCAACAAACCGGTAAATCCAATTATTGTAACAAGGCAAAAGTAAATAGGAAAGCGACGGCAAACCCACGAATCAAAAAAAACCGAGCAATATTTTTTTAAATTCAGTGAATAGCAGGAAGAAATCTTTTATAACTTTAGCATAAACGTAGGTAATACTATCAATCTTTTATCGTTCAAACGTTACAGAAGCAAGAGACATTAATTAGTAAAGGCTCGAACACACCTAGTTCGCTGGCCGTAGCGATCAGTGAAACGCTGTCAAATATCGCTGTCAGATTTGAGATTTGACAGCGATATTTGACAGCGTTTCACTGATCGCTACCGCCAGCGAACTAGGTGTGCGCAGGCCTTAAAGAAGAACATGATATCTGACACAATGCCATCAAGACTAAGTGATTATAAAATTTATTATTCTTCAGTCGCACGTAAATTCTAAGCTGTAGAGATAACCCAGTTGGCTATAGGATCTAGCTAGCTAGATAACAAAGCGGGATATTGTTTTAGGTCGAGAACAAAAGCTCTTGAGACGAGCCGGAGATGAATAATGACGCGCAGACTTCTTTTTGATAAACCTAGGTTTGTTTGAGATAAAAATATTATTTTTTTAACTCTTTTGTTCGTAGATAGAAGTAAGTACATCTGGCCTGCGCACATCTAGGCGATAGCGATGGCGATCGGCTGAAACACTGTTCAATATCCCTGTCATATTTGAAAGCGTTTCAGCTGGTTGCCATCGCCTTTATGCTGCACACATCACGTCACACACCACACATCTCATCAAGTCAAGATAGATACAGTCTGTACAGTCGCTGACGCTAGAAAAAGCGAAACATAATGTATGAAAATTACAGATGAATGACCGTTGTACTCACGACTCACGATAAGTCATGCGTATTTTTTTCGTTTCTCCTATAGCAGCGTGAGATGTTGAAGACATTTTCGGAATTTCGAAATTTTGAATTTCGAACTACCACGTAATACATGAGTTTTATTATCCGGTGAGGTTGTAACCTTATATTGATGACAATACATAATATTTGGGATCAAGCTTTATTTCTGTGCCTCCTGTGATAGGTGATACAAGTCAAAAATTGACATTTTACAGGAGAGCAAAAACAAGGTTTAAAAAATTCTAGTTCATGGACTAAGAAGGCTAGGTTACACTTAAGTACTTTCTTTTGTAGATAAATATATTCACTTTCATTGTGCATTTTAATTTTCGGGGTAAATATTATAGTTTTGAAGTAATTTATTAAAAACCTGTGAGATGTACCTTTTATCATTTATAAATATGTGAAAATAACGTGTTAAATGATATAAGTTCAGTTAAATCATGTTGCACCTATAATATTAATAAAATGTGGTCTTTGTGTAAACAGATATACAAGAAGTGAAACAATTGAATAACTCGTCAGAATAATTTCCAAACACAATGTTGCTCAAACAAATGATAAAAATAGTACCCAAAAGATTAGATTGATTTACTTCTCAGTGCCTTATTTTGATAATTTACTTGAATTGTATCAGTTATCAAAAATTCTAGCCATTTTATAGATGTGTTAAATGATACAAGTCAAGTTAAACCCTTCATTAAAATACCAATTCATTGTGTAAATGAATACAAGCATTAGAAAAATAATTAAGGTTTATAAAACTTTTTCAAAATTATGAGTTTACTTGTAAATACGGCACAGATATAGAAAAAATTATGAAGAAAAGTAAATTGAGATCTTTTTGAATGCAAGAAGTTGTGAACTTGACTACTAAAAAATGGCAGAGATCAATTTTACGCAGGTATCACAGTAAGGAATGTAAACCTACTCAGTACAAAACATAAGATCACAACTACTGTGAAAATCCTAAAAAATCAAAAAGAATCAATCATAGCAAAATTATAAAACACACACTTGCACTTTAAACACATTAAAGGCAGTAATTCTAATCTATAAGATGAACAAATCGTCGAAAAAAATGAAGAGAATAAGAAAGTACGTATGTCCTGAAAAATATACTGATCAGTAGGTGAGCTAAAGCTATATTATAATATAGTTTTAACAATGAGATAAAATAGCAAAATCCTTATAGTAGATCTTAAAATTACTCATACTCAGAATCATCATCATTGTCCGGAGCAGAGTCTTTGACATCATTCTTGTGGCACAGACTTCTGTGCTTTATTTATGAGAGCGCTCATAATACTCATAAATAAAGCACAGTAAATCTAATAGATCCTTCTACTTTTGGATTGAAATTATAATCTTGAAGTGGTAGGCTTTCAGTACTTACTTATTTATTGTTATCATATCGCAAGCTTTATCCCGCATAAAACAATCTATATTCATGTAACCAACATTCTTGAATTATTTTTTAAAAGATATACGGGGTATGTTTTCTTTGACATACAAAACAGATCAAACATTGCACCACAGAAACTTTTCATTGTCTGTATTGGTTTTTGTAACAATATAGCATTGTTTAAAAGAAAAATAAAACAAAAACATTCTCATTCTCTTGGCAAGTGAATTACTTGTGTGCTTCTTCTTACCCTCAATTTTTCTTTCAATTAACTCTTGGTGTTTGTCAGCCTCCATGTGAGTAATCGTAAATTTGTCGTACCCACTAGAAATTTATGTTTAAAAGATTGTAATTGCAGTGATGTATGGTCAAATTGAAGGTCCAAAAGTTGTCACTTGTATGCGTCGATCCATGGCGAGTTCAGACGTGAATAAATTCCCTCAAGGCTGCTGCGACACTAACGCCCGTGCATCTTCGCTAAAGATATATGAATAACGGCTTAATTTTTTTGCTTTATGCTTAAGCTTATTTTTATAAGCGACTTTTGTAAATTGCTTCTAAACTTATCTGCTTTTTCAACTTACAAAACTTTTAACTTTTTATCAGGAGTAATATGGTTTGGTCATCAACTTTTTGATTGTGCAACCAGTATGCTTGGTTACTGTGATAAAAATAAGGTTCAATTTCGTTGAAAATCACTAAACGAAAAGTGGTTGTCTTTGTAAGTTTGTTTAACAGCTTAACTTAAACAGTCTGTTTAATTAACTGCTATTCGTTTAAACACCCATCTATATCTCCAACCCCGCATCACTTTGTCATGTGAGCACTTGTATCATTTAGCACATCTTTTATATATAAAAATATGATGATTTGGTTTGAGGTTTAGATACTATTCATATTATATTAACTCACAGTTAAAAATGTATTTGTGTAGAATGATGTAAGTCGAGATATATCACTTATCACATTAGTTAGACACACATTTAGATTTGGATTTGTAGGTACATGTTGAATTGTACCCTAATCAGTATTGAAAAAAATCGGTTCAAAATGATATGACTCTACCTATATCAAAATTCACGATACATATACTGAAAAAATAATTGTGCAAATGAATATAATCACTCTTATACCACGAAGCACGAAAAACAATGCGTGGAGCCATTACTTAACGGGGTTACAACTTGACATATATCTATATTCACAAATTATTTGCCAAAATCTTGTCAGTTATATCACTTTGCACCAAATTATCTCCAAACCTATAGCAGATAGAAGAACGTGAGTTAGACCCGAAAATTCTACATTTTTTTCTGATCATTTCTATGTAAAAATCTCAAAAAGGGTACAACTCGAGATAAATCACTCATCACAGGAGGCACAGATTTTATAAAATATTTTATAATATAAAAACTACCGTGATTCCACGTTTTCACGAAACGAGGTGTTCGGCTAACGATTTGTTTACTAACTTCACACACAGCGCTCTCCGACGCCTTTTTACGAGACTGAATAAATTCCAACTATACGGTGCATACATACTTATATAGCCTGGTACACAAACAACCGTAAATGAAGGGAAAATATTTTTTCATCCCACCAGCTCGAAAAGTGTGTTTTTTCTGTTCAATATCTGACTGGAAAAGCCGTTTTTATCCGCTAGAGGATAAAGTAAATTTGAATTTAGAATATTGTGTTCACTAAGTTTGTGAATACACAACCTTTTTTACTTCTACCTACATGGTGCCGAATTTATCATACAACCTTTTTAAACTTGTTAAAACCTTCTTGGTGTGTTACTTTTAGTCGCGCCATGTTCTTTTTTGCATTTAGTCATTTCCTCGCTGAGGTGGGATGAAAAGTCACGTGTTGCACTCGAGTGCAAAGATTTTTCACCTTGTGCTCTTTTGATTCCTTCGCCAACGCTTAGGATTCTAACTTTTAAACCACTCGCTCCGCTCGTGGTTAAAATTTAGAATCCTGCGCTTGCTCGGTCATCAAAATTGAGCACGCGGTTAAAAAGCAGCTTTGCACTCTTGTATAACAAATAACTATTACACAGTAGATTTTTGGTCTTTTTGAATTTGATCTGGCGGCGGTGTGGCGTGGTATGCTGTTGTGACTGTACTTGTATTTGTTGTGTGAGGAGCTACTCCACTTGACTGACCACTCAGCTCAGTTTGTAGTAACTCTGCCTTCTGTGCCGAAGGTCGTGGGCTTAATCCCCACCGTGAACAAATATTTGTGTGGTGTTTTTGACGTGATAACGTCTTATAAATCGATGGAGCCGGCTGCACGCACGAAAAAACATGACTCATGCGTCGTTACGTCGTTTCGTCGTTCCATTTACCTGAGCCCGAGCCCGGGTCGGGTAATGGGTAAGGGTAAATGAGGGTAAAGGTAAATGAGGGTAAGGGTAAGGGTTCAGTCTGGGTCCGGGTCCGGGTCCGGGTCCGGATTTTCATTCAGTTTCATTCAGTTCCATTCAGTTTCATTCAGTTTTATTCAGTTTCATTCAGTTTCATTCAGTTTCATTCAGTATCATTCAGTTTCATTCACATTCAATTCAATTCAGTAAAACTAAAATTTTCTTTTGAAAAATGCAACCATTCCATCAGTATTTTCTTATGACGTTATCACGTTCAACTATCGTCAGTAAACCGACTTTACAGACAACCGATTTTTTTTGTTAAAATCCGTGGCAAATTGAGTCGGAATAAAGAGCGGCATTCGTGCAACCAAGCAATATATTGCTTGGTTGCACGAATGCCGCTCTTTCTTAATAAAATAAGGACTTGTCCCAACTATGGCTGCTATAGTACATATTGGCTCCAGCCGTGCTACCCGTGAACAGCAGCCATCTTATTTTCACCACAAGCGAATTAGGGTTCGTTGTCCAAATGTCCAATACTAGTGATATAATTGACACTGAAAATCTAGTATAGATCTAATTAGCCCTTTAATTATTGATTTTAGTACATTTATATTACGGTTTAGTCTCGTAGCAGTAACAAAAACTCACCAATAGAGCTATTTAGAATTTAAATTATTTAGCAACTGCACCAGGAGTCGCTATGGTGCTATTTAGTACTATAGAAGAGTGTTCATTACTTTTACATATCTACCCCATAGCGATGTTGAAGGAGCTCTTAAGAAGCTTACAGGTTACGTAATGGTTTTGCAAGGTACTTTTATAGTGCAGATTGATCCTGTAATAGTATTTTCGATACTGCTACAATACTAGCACTGTAAAAGTTATTTTTACGTATTATTAGTGCAAAATAGATACATAAAAGTGTCAGTAAGATCATCTATAGTACTAAATAGTACCATCATGGCTTTTTTCATATCTATTACAGTGCAACACTTTAAAGATTCTTTTGTATGGTCCTGTAAGCGTTTTAAGAGCTAACTTATAGAACTTAAATGCTCTTTAATCTTATAGAATCAAAACGCTCTGTTAAAAACCTTTATAGTACAAGCAGTCACAATGGTTACCATTATAGGGTTACTATATCACTGTTTGGTGATAAAATGCCTTGGTTATAGAAGCTTTTGCTACTTGGGTATTATCCTACTATTATTGGAAACCATTTTATTTGCGGTAAGTTATAGTAAAGCTCTATATTCTATCGACCAAGGAATAGTGTTCGCATTGCAATTACAACACATTTGACTTGACACATACGTCTCAAAGTGATAGACGCAGTGTCACGCCACATAGGACACGTATCATCCTCAGTTGACGTGCTCTGTGAGGCGATGCAATTGATAAAGGCAGAGTTGCCCGTCCAACATCAGGAGAGCATTATATTCCGTCACTATCACAGAATATAAAAAGTTTTTTCAAATTTCGAATATTTGAAAATTCGAATAGAAACGTGAAGACTGCTTGAGTGAGAGTACTAACCTTAAACTTATGTATCATTCCGTATCTATTCAGCAGTTCATAGCCTAGGTACTTGACAGGTGCTCCACTGCTTGCCTCGTGGAGCGCAAACACGTCGAATGACCACTCGTCCAGCGTCTGGAAAATAAGGAATGAGTGGGATTAATAAAAATATTTGTTGACATTCGGCGAATATATAATTCCACCAGCACCATTGTTAGAGATAGTAAGTACCTGAGATGTGAGGTCAGTTTTGCGGATGGTATTATTGTAGCAAAGGCTCTAAAAATAAGTGACTGATCCAGGTTCGCAATCTGCTTTTTTATCTGTCCTTCTACTAACAACCAATTAAAGTGGAAGAATTTGAACTCAATAAAAAAAAGAGAAATTGTTCGCACCAACTCGATGATTCTATATTTAAAACTTTTGAACGAATGCATCAAAGAGGTATCACTGCGCAGTAAGGAGTTTTAAGGTCTGTAGAATGCATTCACTTTGCAATGGAACCTATGCGAAACTTTTTGGAAAAGAAATATGAGAAAATAGATTTTTATTCACATAATCTACACTGTTCTTTTTTTAAAACGATTTCTATACAAATATGTTTCTACTAAATTCTCAGCTTAGTATAATTGCCGATTTGCACTTCAGCTGTATAGGGATTTAGGGCTGATAACGCTATACTATAATGTCGAATACAAAATGACAACCCTTGTCAGGTTTTATCTGATGGATAAAACCAGTAGATTCAAAAATTTGCCCCTAAATAAACAATCAAGCAATTACTTGGCAATAAAAGAAAAGTTATCAACTATTACAATAACAAACCCTCTTTGCCTCTCTATACTTATCTATGTATAGTCAAAAGAGTCAATAAGACAGAAAACTCACTTCCCCGCCAAGTTTCCCTTTGAAGTAGAACTGTTTTCCCAACACACAGGATATTGAATTTGTCCCCGTGCGCGGTACGTACTCGTACGTACACCTGTTTGTATTTGTTTATCTCGTTAGCCTTTCTGTTTCTGTGGGCGATAGGTAATTAAGGAAGCGTTTGCTTTTATTGTAGATCTTTGTTGAACATCGTGATTTATTTCGTAAAATCCTTTCTATACGCTTGTATTATCTAGCTTGGTTGTTTTAGGCATCAGGCTTTAGCATTTTTGAGGTGGAAAAAAAGGAATGAACTTGTCAGGTGACACGACTTTGCCAAAGAGGTTGCCACCTCTTTGGCAAAGATCGACAAACTGAGCCCTCTCAAGGGGGGACATTGTTCAAGTTTTCACTTCTATAACTCCCAGAGTGCCACGATTTTTATAATTTTTCTTGGCGTGACATGGTTTGGACGTTTTGCAAATAAATTGCTTTGTTTTGACTTGGCTTTATAGTGGCTTTCTTTTCAGTTATCTGTCATATTTTTTCTATTCTTTTTTCAAAAAGTTAGAACAGATCCATATCGTCATTCATTGGTTGATGTAACAGTGACAGTCTTCACTAACCAATGAGATCAAAGGTTATTCGACGGACAACTTTCCGACCCATACGTCCGTACTGCATTGCTACTAAAGCACGTAGGCTATATAAACCGAGCAAGTCTAAGTCTATCCATCTATTTATCTAAACTTGTCTTGACCCAAGCACACGTCCACAGTCGAAATTGCTTGGTAAGTCAATATAATTAACTTGCTCGTGGTTAGTCGGCCTTGGAATTTGCAAACAGATACATTAAACGTAGTCTTATTTAGGTATCCCGCCAACATTAATCAAGAAAAATAGTTTTTTTAAATGTACGGGCTTTTAAGTTTGTTTTCATTCATCTTCATCGTAAGAAAAAAATATTTCGGGTGCAGAAAAAACAAATCAAACTAAGGATGTGAAATAGTTCGCAGAAAATGCCTTTGAACCGTCTTTTTATGTCTTTTTTATACAACAAAGTTAGCAAACAAGCATACGGCCCACCTGATGGAAAGTGGTTACCGTAGCCTATGGACGCTTGCAAAACATCAGAGGTATCACTCTCGCGATGCTGACCCTTTAAATATTTTTAAACGCCCTTCTTGAAAAGCCCCATGCTGTAATTTATAGGGAAAGCCTCGGCAGGAAGAGTATTCCACAACCTTAGAGTGCGCGGGAGGAAGTCTTTACTTTTGTGAACAGCAGCTCTTTAATGTCACAGTTGTATATAGAGCATGAAACTTGTTCATATGCATGAAAAAGACCCAGCAATATGTATATGACTTCATGAAGATCCATCAAAATCGCACCTCTAAAGCACATCATCAAGGTACCTACATTTACCGCAGTCTGTCTGTACCACGGCGGGTATGCCCGTAAATCTATATTACCGCACTAAATCTACCTCTCCACAGTCGTAAATCCGCGCAGACATCAAATATTCACCATCTGAGGGCACAATGAAATGGCTGCTGTAGTTCTGTTATTTGCGTACTTATTTATCATCTCGAGCGGGAAGTTAGAAGATCAAATATCTACGTATCTAGCAATGTAAGCGTTAGCGTAAAAACCGCGTAGTAAATTCACTTCATTCGTGTTTGATAACTTCACTTCAGTAAATAGTACCACTAGTACTATTTACTAAACTGAATTTATCAAACACGGTTAAGCTGTTGAGAGGAACCTTATTTTCTGTATCAAATACTGAATTTCCAAAATTCTGAATTATTTACTCTAATAATTAGTTGTACTTAGTGCTTTAGACTTTGATTGAATTTTAAAATTGAAAAGGCATATGCCAGCAGAGTCTACCACATCTTTTTTTTTTTCGTATCAATAGTTCTGTTTAACCTGTGTGTTGAAATCATTTTTCAGTGCGCCTCAAAGAGGCTTCTTTCCTGCACATGCTTTCAAACTAATAGACTTCCACAAGCTCATAATATTTTAATTATAGCTTAAATTATGCCTTCTTTCAAGTTAGTATCAAAGGTTCTTTTCAAAACTTAATAAGAGCTTCAATGCAAGCAAAATGTTTTTAGTTTGGTTTTAAAATTCTCATTTTCTCTTTAGCAAACCGCCCTATTTTGGTGGTATTATAACCTTTTTCAATCAATTCATTGGTATTACGAAACCACATTGTATTGGTTTCGTAAGTCTTCCGTGCTCCGATTTTATCGTTTTTGTGGGGCTACCGGCAAATTAACGAAGCCACGTAGCTTTTCATTTATGATCCTGTACGTTTTCATGAATTGAACATGAAGGGTCAGGAAGGTTATTAAAATCAACCTTTCATAACACCTAAATTTGTGAAGTTATAGTAAAAAAGCGGTTCTATTTGCAGCGAGAGAAGGTAGAAAATACGATATAGCTTCATTATGGAACCGTACCTCATCGAAATAGTCGATGGACTTGTAACATGGTAATAAATGGAATGCGAATGGAGAGCACTGGTGGTCTAGTGGTAGTGGCCCCATCTTTCGATCCTAAGGTCGTGGGCTTAAATCAAGTCGTGCACTTTTGTGCACACAGTCGTGAAGTTTTTCTGTCCAATTTACGTGCACTATGCCTGTACTCTCAAACAGCGAAGGAAAACATCGTGAGAAAACCGGCATGTCGTAGAACCTAAAAGTTTGCCAACATGTGTCAAGTGCACGAAATAATACTCTTTGGGGCGCACTTAAAATCCTTTCACCACACCTGTTAGCAAGAACTAGTGACACGATAAGAAGGCTTCTTTTGGGCACTCGGGTAAAAAGTGTGCATAAGTGTGTAGTAATAAGTGTGCAAATGCTTAAGCCATAAATACCACGAATCACTTTATTTCGTAGGTGTAACTAGCTGCCAGCTCACGCGCTATCATTACTTTTTTATCGGTTCTAAGAAATCAGAAAAGGGACCACAGCAACAGGGATTGAGGACACGATTCTATTAATTTATTATATTCTAAAAGTGTTTGTAAAGCTTCCGACAAAACAGAATCTGACAAAGATATTTTGTCCGCGATTCGCCATAACATATAGCAACAGTTGAAAATAATCACAGTAGAACGTAATGAATAAATTTTCAAGTTCGTTGTGGGTCGTCATTTAATTACACTTTTGTTTATCTAAAATGCCCGGGGCTTTTGATTGTTTACGCTCTGTTTAGGGAATAGGGGATTCCTTGGCTTTTCATAATGGATTTCGAATTTAATTTTAATGTTGCCGTAGTAGTTTTATGTTTACCTAATGGAAGATTTAAGTGCCTAGCCTTGATTTACGATTAAAAATGACGATGGAGGACTATTTACATAACATTTTGCTGTTATTAACCGACTTCAAATAAAAAAGGAGGAGGTTCTCACTTGTAATTTTTTTTTATTTAAATTTTATCAATATCAGATCAGAAGTTATGTCATGAAGACGGTTTCTCAAGTTTTTTTGAATGAATTTTTGGAGCCAATATAGTCGCACAACGTGAGGTTTCAGAGGAACACAACTTATATCCTAACGGACAGAGGATCTTCCTCTCGCGTTGTGGAATGCTCTACCTGCCGAGGTTGAGACACTTACTCAAACTTAGCTGAGAGTATCTCAAAAAAATATAACATAATAGATCACACCTATATACCTACCTATTACTTAGATATTATTACCTAGATAGGTTGGGCAATGTAGATCAATATTGAAAAATTTAGTCTAAAAAAAGCTATTGCCCAAGTGGAAAAATATTTTTGCAAAATGATTTGTTAGGCAAAAACCCTCAGGGTGTTATTAATAATCCTGGCGCAACGCTGGAGTAGTTAAATCGTGTTTTGTCACATTTGTTCGAGTTGACAATTGCATGTCAATGCAAGAGACAAAACACGGATCAACCAGTCCAACGCTACGCCAGGATTATTAATAAGACCCATAGGTATTATCTAAGTCGAAAGTCACTCCCCTTCGAAAGTTCACCAATACCCTTCATCTAGCTATTTGGTTCAACTGTAAGCATTTTTAATAGAAGTCCAAATTGACGGCAGGCAATTCCGTACATACATGGCATTCATCTGCGTGGCTGTGGTTTTCTGGCAGTCAATAGGGATGGTAGAAGGAAAACGACTAGTAAAATGGATTGTACGGGTTATCAAAGGGTTTATTTTACCCTTGACTTGGGTTTTGAAGTTTTTGACATGAGGAAAATCTGCAGGTGAAGTAATCGAAAGCTGGGGTTTATATCTTGGTTTGTTTACTTTTGGTAAAAATAATGCTAAGAAATACTTATTATTTTTTATGCACAAAAATTGTAAGATGTGTGAGATTAGGAACTTTGTTAGTTCTTTGTTCTATCCATGTAATTTACAGTCCCATAGAACAAATGGGAACTATCGGTTTTCAGTACCACCACAGTTGTTTTACCAGACAATTTATTATGTATTATAAAATAATCAAACATTGAATATTTTAGAAGACATTAGATTGTATACTCTCTGGTTGGCCTCTCAGCTCAGTTGGTAGTAGCTCTGCTTTCTGCGCCGTAGGTCGTGGGTTCGATCTCCACCGAGAACAAATCACACAGGTGTTGGTTCTCTGTCTAGGTGTTATACCGTATACTAAGTATATATGTATTTACAAAAAAAATATGCTTTTAAGTAAGTATTATATCAGCATCTGGTTCCCATAGTGCAAGCTCTGCTTAGCTTACGGCTAGGTAAAGCTGTGTCAATTGTCTAAAATATAAAAATTAAAATTATTTACACTAACCTTGAGAACTCTAACCACATCTTGTGGAAACTGCATTAACGCAGTACTCGTGACCCTCCTGTAGATCCGATCGACAAAGATACCCGCCCGGATCGCATGCGCCACCGATCTGAACTTCGGCTTTTCATCAGACTTTCTCTTCGCCGTCGCCAGCTGCCTCGTGAACGTCGACGCCAACCATTCCCTGACTTCAGGCGGAACCGCGTCAGGTTGCACCTCTGATAGCTCGTCATCTTCATCCGCTAGTCTCCTGTATAACATCGAGAGGCATTAGAGTACAGTGGGTGATAAGTTTCGGAAGCTTCGGGTTAGTTCTGGAAGCTGGAGCGACTTTATGTCCTTCGAAAGCCACGAAGCTGTTGCGCTTCAGTTGATTTCAGCTGGCCTTTGGTTAGTCGTAGAAAGTTCTAAATACTGTAAGCTAAAAACATTACCTTGTTTTCTTATGTTAATTGCTTCGTAGAAAGAACTTAGTAAAGTGTTTATAAAAATACTATTCTAAAATTTGGTTAATCTAAACTATTGAAGGTAAGTCTAATTCCATTTGCGTTGCTAATTCTATTGGTTTAAGTGTCCAAACGGTTGAAGTAAGCCGCTAAAAGGTATTTAAAGGTTTGCAAGTATCTGAAAAAGAAAATATTATTCAAGTCCCATTTAGAAGAGCGCAAGTTATTGTCAATCAGCTAAATGGGGCACGGTTATATTGTTTACCGAACGATCCACTTTGTTTCAATTTCTTGCGGTAATAAAATTAGTCGTGAAGAGTTTCAATAAGTGTTTTTGAGATTGAAGAATTGAAAATGTGTTGAGATTCCGAAGAAAAGTGATGTTATGTAAAGTGAGATCTAGAAGTTAGTAGAGCATGCCATCGGGCTAGGTCCAGGCTTGTCACGGAGAAGCATGCAACGTGCTGCATTCTATCGTATATTGCTTTCTATTGAAACGTAAGAAATATTTTCACTAACCCCCATAGTAATCGACAAAAAACTCGCAGTACCTAACCAAAAAATATTTTTGGCTGTAAGGTTTCGTGTCTAGAAAATTCATTAAAAACTTGTCACGAGACACCGCCAACACGTCAGTGATGACGTATTTAAAAAAGTTTTATGTTATATTTGTTTAGGCCTAAATGGGCTGGTATTTTTTTTTCAAGGGATTGGGTGCCTAAAACTTATCTGTGCCTGAAATGAAAGGCTTAGTATGTTTGACCTAGTTTAAAAAATTTAATAAAAACCAGTTAAAAAAGCTTGTAAAATAATATCCAATAGGTATTCATTTCACAGCTGACGCCGAAATAAAATTGTCACGTGTTTTCACAGAAAACTGGCAAACATTAATCCAGCATCGGACAGGAAATATATTTTATAAAAAATTAGGCACGTTTCCATTGTTTTAGCTTGATAATTTAAAAGTTGGAGCAGTATAAAATTGTTAAACTCGTAGTCCAGGGAATACCTACAAAGATGAATGAAATAAGTAACTCTTACTTATTTCATTCATCTTTGTAGGTATTCCCTGGAGGCCTTATTCTATTTGAAGGTCAAACAAAAGCAATAATTAACGCGCGCATTTTGTTTTTAATTGTACACAAAAACCGACACAGGTTTTGAAAAGGTATTATTGAAAAACAAGAAAAAAATAGCTCCTTATTTTGTAAAATTGTTTTGAGATATTTTCGATTAAAAAGAACCGGTTTAATTAAGAAAGTTTTCTCTTTATCGTAAATTGACCAAAATGATATTGCTCGCCGTCTTCTGACGGTACTCAACCGAGAAGCATAATCAAACAGCAAAAAGCTGAGTCGGGGCCTATTTGGCATAATAATGTTTCATTACCTGTTATATAATAAATGTTGTGAACGTCTACACCTATGTATAAGTAATTATTATGTCAAATAAATGTATTTTCTTTCTTTTTTCTTTATAATCTTTATCTACTGAAGATATTCAAATATTCAGACGGAGTATTTCCACACCCTTGTATAAGTACTAAAGTTCACGAGAAGCCACGTACAATAGAAAGCAATATAGCATACAATAGTAGTCACGATGAAGCGAGGATGGGACGCTGGGTATTTCTATTGCCACTTCAACTCAACCAGAATTTCAGAGATGCCAATTTGAATAATGGATTAACCTTCGTTGCATACCTACTTGATGCTGGAAGTCAGTTTATAAGTGAAAGCTGGGTCTCGACAGTGTAAATAGGTCCCCGGAGTATTGATGAGCATGACTTGTAACCAAACATTATATAAACGCGTCTTGTTCGAAAATTAGACAAGGAGTCACGTCACTTTGCTTATGATGATTACTACTTAATATCAGATGGGCCATCGGCTGTTTCATCAGCAAGTAAGTATATAAAACTTTCAAAATATTTTTACGTTTATTCTATTTAGTACAAAGAGAGCAACGCGTTTTTTTGCATAATGTAAATAAAAAAAAATAAGTATACTATTATTAGACATAGACAATTATTTATTTGCTTCTTTATAAATAAAAACAGAAGGAAATAAATGAAAACTTTTTTATACAAAAAAGTAGATAAACATGCATACGGCCCACCTGATGGGAAGCGGTTACCGTAGCCTATGGACGTCTGCAATACCAGAGGCATTACAAGCGCGTTGCCGACCCTTTAAAACTTCTAAAACGCCCTTTTTGAAGAACTAATTTTATGAAATTAATGCATAACACTATTATAATATCGGCTTTTGTTCTGAGCTTAGTCCAGAGCTTGAAATAGTTATTTTCAACATCAATTTAAACTATAATCGCGATTGCAATTACGACCACATCGATAAATGAAATATTATAATACTCACAATGTTTCATCAGCTAATAGCTAAATTTTAGTATTTTGACTGAACGCATTATTGATAAGCAAAAGTTACATTTATTGCCAACAAAGCAAAATTGCACGATTATCGAGGAAACATTTAGTTATCATCAATTTCAATCATGGTAAGGTGGTACTTTTTAATTATATAACACTGTTTAATTCGTGAAGGGCTAGATGCTTTAATTACAAAGGAAGTTAGCAATGCAAAAAATGCGATCTCATAAAATAATAGTAATAAATAAATATTGTGGACAACCCACACAACACTATCTAGCCCCAAATTAAGCAGAACTTGTATAAGGGAAACCAGATAGCTGGTATTCATTTATGTTATTTTTTTTGTAAATATTATAAGAATACAAATATCTGTGTTCAAATATTTGCTCGCACAAACATTTTGTTCTCGGATCGATCCCACGAACCATAGAATAATGAGTTACAAACAGTAACAGGGCTAATTTAGATTAATATAATAAATAAAGTAAAAATATTTGAATCAATAATTAATGACTGATGATATGGAGGTAAATTCTGACTTCTTACAACACAGGTAGGTTGAGATTAAGTGGCAATAGAGTCTAATGTAGGTATTGGCAACATCGACACACCTAAACACCAGGGTAGGGGCTGACTGCTGACGCGCCACTGCCGGTCTAAAATGAAACACCACATCAATGGGGCTCATAGGACAGACGACAAGAGCAAAGGATAATAATCAAATCATAAAACACAGTTTGGAAATAAGAGGTCGATTGTCATCAATATACATATACATAAACGTACATACTTGAAATATTTTTTATACAGACTGCCGCTTGGTCATGAGCCCAATAAGTCAAGCCAGTAAGCCGTGACATTTTATTGGTAATTAGAAAAATGCATAGCATGCAAAGATGCAAAGATGCACCTTCACCGCTGATTGGCTTAATTTGCTGGCCCGGCGCATGAAGGATTTAGATCGAACTGGCTTTTGTTGATGACAATCGGTGCCTCATTGGAAATACGTCAAGTCCTTTTTCCATTACACCCATTAATCAAATAATTAAGATTAAAATTAGGCTTCAAAAACAATACAAATTAAGTTGCTACTGAAAAAAGTACCTAAAAAGTCAAAATTAGGTGAAAGCATAAGGAAGAGCAAGAAACAAAACGAGTCAAACAAGTTCGTGTTACCAAAAACAAAATAGTAAAGACGCTGAAGTAGAATAACATAAGAAGCTGGATGGAGATGCTAGTAGGGGCCACCCATAAACACATGCCTAGGAACAGAACACAGACGAAGGAAATAACAAGGACAATCACAAGACGAATAACACGGGAGACGACACGTGGGCTATAATCCGTGTCTAAACTAAACGAATGCTATGCTACTAGAACAAGTTACGGTAAACAATGTCGGGCTTCCCACACAATGCAAGTCCACAAACCACAATATACACGCACACTGGACTGAGCAACTAATCAAAAATCAGATGAGATTAGTAACTTAGTCTGGTTTGCACAGGTAGTGTCTTGTCCAGTGCGTGAAGACTCCAGAATAACGTGCACACGCGTGACGCTAGACCGGTGTAAACCTCCATTCTAGAAGTATTACAAGTTTACCGTCTTCGTGTGCGAATGGCGCAAAATTCATCGTAACTTGTTCATAACAGTACATAGAAACCTAAAATAACCCCGAGAATAGCAAATTAATCCAGGAAATACTATTCTAACAGAGGACAGGTTGAAAGCAAAATAAGACCTAGCAGATCAGACAGAAGGGTTGCGCGACTACTTGGCCATGTTTGCCGATGTGTTATTAACTTTGCTTCGTTCGGTTTCACTTTCGCCCAGCAAGGAGTGCGGAGTCTCCTCATGTGAAGAGCCGACTGCTGCGTCCGAGGCTGCTCGGCAACTCGGCTATCCCTGTGTGAGACATAATCACTGGCGACGCGACGCGAACCGCTCACAAGCATAAAATTCCCTAGAATTATGAATGCTACAGCTGTGAGATGTTAGTGATTCAAACAAACACAAATGCTTGTGGTTTCGATGACGAACTAAAACTAAATAAAAACACATTGAAAATAACTGAACTGAAAGGGAATGTCGGAGCAGTGAAATGTAAAAAATATGCATCCGTGTTTGCAAAAGTAACGGCGAATAGTTTAACAGTGAAAATAATTTACGACGATGCATGCGATAAAAAGATTTATCAGCAAAAATATGTACAACGTTTCCAAATGTTATTTGCAGTCGAGCAAAAATAATGATTATGCTTGGATAAACAACAAGAATCGTTGAGAGTAGCAATTTAAATCGTTCTCATGGTTTCCCATTGAGGTTGTTTTATTTAACCAAAATTCATGTATGGTTTCATTAGACACGAGGCAGAGACGAGGCAAGGCCTTTAAAACATTTTCGTGTTTCACTCAAAGTTTGTGTTTGTTAATTGTATAAGTATGAAACCATAAGCGCGATCTACCTAATTACTTTGTAAATACATCGTGTGGCTACATTTTACCAAACACGTTGATTAACTAATTGATTTGTGTATGCACTTTGTTGAGAATAAAGTGAATGTAGTAAATTTAATGAAGTAATTATTAGTAAAACGCGTTGACAATTTTAAAGCTAAATGTATTTTTATGTTTGTTTTACTTTTAATGTTCTCTGTAAAGTGCTCTAATGTATTCGAGCACGCAAGTTGTGTACTTCTGATCTTTGTCTGCAGTATGTGAGGGCAAATTTTTCCATCTTCTGATAAATTTATCCGTCTGATAAAAATATAGCTATCTCTTTTTTAGGCTTGTCAGAAACAAAAACTGGTATTTTTTTATTTAAAGAATAGCTTTATTCCGTAGATAAAAAAATCTGCCTAAAGTAACGTGAACTGAAAACTCAGTTTGAGCGCACAGCAAAATTATGCAAAATTCATGTTTTCATTCAGATGGAAATGAGCTCGTGCTTGGTCTACTTTCATTCATTACTTCACTACTTTTTAGCAAAGAAACTTATAAAATCTCTATTTGTTCCCATATTACCTATGTATGTACGTTTATTGTGACTTATGGCTCGTGGTGAATTTGATATTTTTAGGACACAACGCCCGGGTATCTAATATTATTCGGGTTTCGATATCGGTTCATCCTAGTTTACACAGATTGATAGATATTGATAAATGAGCTGTCATGACTTTTTAAAATGTTTTATTTTCAACATGCACAGTCGGCTTTGAATCTATATCATTCGTACCAATTACAAGATAAATGCTGAAGAAACGATTCATGATTTTTGAGTTTTCGCCCTGTGAATGTACCTAGCGATGCTGCCACACTACATTTACAGTAAGGGATTGTAGACATTCTTGTGCAGCTTTTTGTGCGTTTTTTTTAAGCTATTGCATAGCTTCTATCGCGGGCCTTGAGCGTGGGGATCGAATCCAGAAATTCCGTAACGAAAAAAACCTAACACCGACCGGCAAAGCAGTTTTTAGTTTTTCCATTTTTTATCGGTCACCACGCTCAAAGTGTAACTTGAATTAATATCAAAGAAAAAAAAAACAAAGGAAAAAAAATACTGCATTAATAAAATAAATAAATAATTATAATTGCATAAGTTGATAAAAAATGCTATGCCTGTCTTTTTTTTTCATTACTCACGGGGCGCTTCACACCAAAGAAAGTGATACTTTGCAAATATGATTAGTACTTAGTGATTGAGGGAATCTTAAAAGACACACAATTATTTATTTTCATATCCCTTTCTAAATGTTTTTTTTTTAAAATGATTTTATCAATAACCAACCAACGGATCAAAGTCATAGTTTGACAGTATGCTTGACTTTTTGTATACCTACTCATTTATGAGATGAATTTTAATTTAATTTATTATTAGATAAATACAGTAACATAAGTACAGTTACTAACTCATTTGTAGAAAACAACCTACCCCTATGTGTGTGTAACTTGTAGTAAAAATCACTCATTACCATTTCTTGTGCTACCTAATTGGTAGCACTTGTCTTTGACGTCATGTAATCGGCTTACACTCGACGTATTTACATAATATGTTAAGTAACGCTTTCTAAAATGTAGCAAAGCGGTGGTTCCAAGTAGGTATTTGACAAAAGAAAATTCTATTACAACTTGATTGAAAATTGAATTGAATCATCACAAAATACAATACATGTCTTCATGGGTATGAAAATAAAGAACATTGATTATGAATCATTATACCTAATTACCTAAGTTCTATTTAAATAAAATATGCGAGTTTAAGAAGAACCTACGTAAGTGTATGGTTATCTTGTATGATGCAAAAAAAGTTGCTCCTAACGCTACACTCTATAATAAATCATCTAAAATAGATGCAAGGGCCTTTTTCATTTTACTTGATAATCAATAGTTATCCTATGTATTCGTACACAATGTACACTCGTTCACAATCGTAAGTGGAAATTTTCTCTCGGATCTCTGATTTAATGGAAAACAGGCGTCATTTTATATAGGCTAAGTTGTTAAGTGACTGTCACCGCTTCTAGGAAACCTCTTAGTTTGACAGAAATGAACCAAGCCTCGCTTTGTGGGATTATATAAATTGAAAACGGCTACAACCAACGTTATGTATTTCACTTTAGAGATTACAACACACATTCGAATTTTGAATGCAAATTTAAAAATATTAAAACCCAAATTATTTATTCATATATGATTTTACTTTTAATTCTAAAGACAGTCTCTCAGTAATGTGAATTTTGAATAAACTTCAACTAGTAAATCATTTAAAATTAAGCCTTTATAAGTCCCTAAACAAGTTTACAAAGAATGTAATGAGTCTCATTTCGGGGAGAATCTGAAGCTTAAAAAAATTTGAATAAAGCCGTTACCTGAGCTCGGAGTAAAGAACATGCTAATTAGGAGAACTACCCTCCCTATTTAAAACAAACGGATTCCTGACTTGAGATTTTAATTTTGGTGGTTTGATGTAGATAGGAAACTGCTAATTTTATAGTAAAACTTTAGTGAATATGATGACGCGTCAGGGAGATGAACATTTTCTGAAGAACTGAGCCACCACCATGGAATTCAATCGTTATAGAAAAGGGTGAAGTCATCGGGACATGGAACGCTTTCTTTAATGAAATAATAGAACTACTTACGAGTATCGTTAGTACATACCGGACATAACCGAAATTTTCAATGAACTGAGTTGTGTAGGTATGAAAGATCAGAGGCTATTTTTATGCAAAGATATGTACAAACAAATCGAGGGCGCTGTCTGACGCTGTTCAAAAAGACTAAAAACGAAAGATACAAAAAAGAAGAAAAATGGTAAATAATAATATACAGCCTCTATTTCAGTTCGCTGGATACATTATTCAGAAACATAAAAACTCCGACATTCGATACAAAAGAAATGCTAAACGAAAGGAAAGAAATGAAAGATAATGTTTAATCGAACAGAATGCGTTTAGCTCGAGTGAATCGCAAAACTGATAAATTCAAACACGACGTAAAACGTCTGTACATTAAAAGTCTGCTACCGATCTGAAACATAAAAATTATGAAAGGGATTTCTCGGTTTAATATTTTTACTACGAGGACTACGTTTCACAAATAACCTTTTTTTTATTGAGTAACTTTGAATCCGAATGACCATTATTTAGTTTTCTAAGCCTTTTTACTTTACGTTGTTATCATTAAAAATTATGAAAAATAAAGGCTTTACCAAATTGAACGCGTCGTTAGCGCGCGTCAAAGCGTTCTAGCGCCGCACTAATAGCGCTGCTTTGTCTTTGTTTCATTCAACTTGATATCTGTCAAGCAAAATGCACGTGCAATAGCGCGAGATAAATCTGCGCGCAGATGGCAGAAAAAAATGAACTGGAAATATATCTTCCGATAAAAACTGTAAATGGGGAAACCGAGCTTGCATTAATGCAAGTTCATAATTATAACTTAAGGTTGGAAGATTATTTTAAGTCAAGTTTTTTTACATTTACTGCCATCTGTCGCGCACAGAGCTATCTTTTGCGGACTCTATTATTCCACGACGTTCTATTGTTGGTAGAAATGACGCGCCGTTAAAAACAAAAAAAAACAACCGACATTCATATACGCGTTGTTTGACAAAGCCTTTAAAAGTTTTCGTTCAACGCCAAGTGAGAGTTGTAATTGAACAGAGACTGTGTTTTAGTCTAGACTCGGTCTAGAAAACGAGTAAAGGTTTTATGAGCCCCAATCAGTTTTATTTAACCGAATATTAGAACCCAATGTTTCGTTTTCATTTGGAGTCTGGTCTTCTCAGTCTGGTCTTCTCAGTCTGGTCTGGTCTCAGACTTCTTTATTTTATTTAACCGTATAATTTCAGAATGAGTTTATAAAAAATATTCTTAAGTAAATTTATTATTTCTTATTTACTATTTTTGGAACATTATCGATGACTTTCAAATATGGTATGGTAATTAAAACGTTCCCGAACCCAACAATGAATATCATTTGTGCTAACATTATTAAAAAAAAGTAATTACACGTAAGTGTAATTAGTTTCACATGTTTTTTGTTAACAATTTTTTTTTATTCTATTTTTTTATGATACATAAAAATTTAGGTTGGTACCGTCATAAGCAGGGGCCTAATTCTCAGGCCGATCTCGATCATTTTGCAATTTTCTTCTATTGCTTCTTTTCACAACCCCGCACTTTTTCACCGTTTTCCGTATATCGTAACTGTCGAGGCTTTTACGATGAGGTCGTTGATGAATTACTCAAGGAAATCTGCCATTCTCTCTTCGAAAAGAAGCAATAAAATAAAATTGCAAAATGATCGAGATCGGCCCGAGAATTAGGCCCCTGGTATGAAAAAAATTCTTAAAGACTTAAATAAAAAAGTATACGTCATTTGTGAAGCGTAAATCCCTCTGCTAACACAAAACGGTCTACCTACGTCTAGGTATGTACATACTTGGTTTCATCTATGTAAACGGCTTCCAGCACCTTTGCAGCATATTGTAGGTTCTTTTGTAATGTCTCTGCTGATATTTCACCTCTATTTAACTGTCTTAGGAGGTATCGTAATCTGTGAACAAAGAAAAGGGCGGTTCAATACAATTACAACACAAAGTACATTTTTTTTTGACTCCGTTGGTCTCTCAGCTCAGTTGGTAGTAGCTCTGTCTTCTGCGCCGTAGGCCGTGGGTTCGATCCCCACCAAGAACAAATATTTGTGTGGTGAACGCAGATGTTTGTTCTCTGTCCGGGTGTTACATTGTATTCTAAGTATGTATTTACAAAAAAAAATGCATAAGACGTATTATATCAGCCATCTATCCTAATACAAGCTCTGCTTAGTTTGGGGCTAGATATTTTTTACATACTCTATGTTTTCTTGGTGATCCTTGTGTTTTTTGCCTTTAGGCCCTAACTGATAAATTTTAGGTGTACAACAAACCTTTCTTTTTGAGATTTAGTTGTGCTACGGATTCAATTGTAGATATTTATTAAAATGACAAGGAATATTGCGAGCTACTTTTGAAGCCTCGCACACATCTAATCGTTCTGCGGCGATCATTGAGACCCTGACTTTAATTTGACAGCGTTTCAGTAATTGCCCCCGCCCGGTATTAGGCCATACCCACAAAGAAGGCATTCAAGGCAAAGCCACGAGAGTTGTAGCTCGCAAAGTAGAAGCCAGAAAAAAGAGCGAGAAGTTCGATTCTTACCAGCACTTTTTAGGGTTCCGTAGCCAAATGGCAAAAACGGAACCCTTATAGATTCGTCATGTCTGTCTGTCTGTCTGTCTGTCTGTCTGTCCGGCCGTGTCACAGCCATTTTTCTCCGAAACCATAAAAGCTGGACTGATGAAACTTGGTGAGTAGATGTATTCTGTGAACCGCATTAAGGTTTTTACACAAAAATAGAAAAAAATCTATAAATTTTGGGGGTCCCCATACTTGAAACTGAAACTCAAAAAATTTTTTTTCATCGAATCCATATGTGTGGGGTATCTATGGATAGGTCTTCAAAAATTATGTTGAGGTTTCTAATATCGTTTTTTTCTAAAACTATAAATTTGGGGGTCCCCATACTTGAAACTGAAACTCAAAATTTTTTTTTTCATCAAACCCATACGTGTGGGGTATTTATGGATAGGTCTTCAAAAATGATATTGAGGTTTCTAATATCGTTTTTTTTTAAACTGAATAGTTTGCGCGAGAGACACTTCCAAAGTAGAAAAAAGTTGGTCCCCCCCCCTCTAACTTCTAAAATAAGAGAATAATAAATCCAAAAAAAATATATGTTGTACATTACTATGTAAACTTCCAACGATATTTGGTTTGAACGAGATCTAGTCAATAGTTTTTTTTTTATACGTCATAAATCGTAAACCGCAATTTACCTTTCGACGAACTACAAAAACCTTTATATTATGTTAATTGATGCTACGGAACCCTTCATGGGCGAGTCCGACTCGCACTTGGCTGCTTTTTAATCAAAGTCAATTGAGACTCATTGCCCTAAGTCTAAACTTCACTTATTTCTGCGTCTCTTCATGCGGCTACCATTAAAAATTGTTATCATTCGACGCTATAAAAATCGTTCAATTTAGGAAAAAAGTCCGTGTTTTGTAGGTAATGCAATTTATACAGAGACCGTCGTAATTTAGTTAGGCTGTATAGCCGGCAGCGCCTAAAAGCGAATAAAGGTTAACCAGAGATTGGCGTCGCGCGCTCAAATTGGATTGAGTGCTTAAAGCGTCCTTATCGGGACAACCAATGACTTCGATTGGCGGGAGCCGAGGTTTAGAACGATTTTTGGATGAAGGGTAAAGGGGCTGGTAATTGGGTCTGCTTAGAACAGTGATCTGTAGAAGCTCCGGTGGCCAGAGTCAACCCAATTATAGAGACCAAAATAAAAAGCACTTTATCATAAAATAATATCATTTCGATATTATACATTTTGATATCCTAGCTGAGCAACGAATCTTCTTCTTATCGTGTCTGATTCTTTCGAACCAAGTATGGTGAAAGGAATTTAAGTGCGCCTCAAAGAGGCTCCTTTTTTTGCACTTGACACATATTTTCAAACTTTTTAGGTTCTACAACATGCCGGTTTTCTCACGTTTTCCTTCGCCATTTGAGAGCACTGGCATAGTGTGCTTAAATTTTCTGCAAAACTCATTGCTACACGACTGGATTTGAACTCACGACCTTAGGATCGGAAGGCAAGCCGCTACCACAAGGCCACCAACGCTCTCAACGAATGAAAATACAGAAGCTGTTACCTTATTTTGATAATGATAAAAACCTTTGCTCAGCAATTATCGCCGCCATGTTATTCGGGGAAAAGTTGGCAAACACTTTTCATGGAAACGAATGGGGGTGGTCTATGGTGGAATGGAATTGGAGTTCTTGGAATTCTTCAAACTGATGGTGGTGACTGACACCACTGAACAAAACTGCTGAATTCCGAAGAGTCACTGAACTTCATGTATAGAGTCCTCAGGAATATCATGAACAGGAATCTCACTCCAGTCCACTACAGATACCTAATTATAAGCATAGACATCACGGCTACCTACTTTGTAACTGACGTTTAGCAAAATAAAATTTCATTTCATGATGCAGCTTCTAGGATTTTTTGTTCATTGCTCGTTACTTGCAGGTTTTAATTTTTGCTTGAAAATGTAAAATCGTTTATGCCAGCTCCTGTAGAGGTTAATTTATGCAGCAAACTTGCCAAGAATTTAGCATTTAACCGGCAATTTGTTGAGTTTATGAAGAAGATAATAATGAATTAAACGTCAGGCGGAAATCCAGTACTCAATTACGTAGCTGGTTACGAAACTTGTCTAGGTACAAGCACTAAAGGCAATTATCACACTCTAAAACTGTTTTAAGAATTATTAAATAAAAAATACGACTTTGAACGATTTTTAATGTTGAACTTGTGTTCTGTTCTGGCTGCTAGTTCTGATGAACAAATTTTAAAGATTGTATGACGTTGGTTTTGTAATTTTTTTTACATCTGTCTGGCAGTAGCTGCTCTCAGGGCTATCAAAAATCGTGGAATTCATGATAAAAAAAAATCCCGATTATCATTTACTGAATCAAAATATTTAGAAAAGTTATTATTTATTTATAAAACATTGCTTTTCCTTTAATTAGTAATCGACTTCGCTTTTGGATCATACATTACCAGCTATTCTTTAAATCTTAACAGTCAAGTTAAGGGTATAAAAAGTTTACCTAAGACGTAAGACTTTCAAAATTTACTAAACGTAAAATCTTCACCCAAATATTTATATAAAACAAATAAAATCTTCACTCCAACGAGTATGTATTCAGCAACCTGAATTTGTCATAAAAATCTGGTGAAGCGAAAACTGTTCAAAGCGAAGCATAAACCGAATTCTGAAAGAATGAACGAGTAGTCATAAAACAAAGCGACGACAGAAGGAATGTGCAGAATAAATCTAGCTCAAAAGAGCTCTTATGATATCTTTAGAGCTCGATTTATTTATGGGTGTTTTTATGAGATTGCAGATGCTACAACATCTTCTATCTATTGTATAAATAAAAGAATGTCGTCTTAGTTACACTATTATTACTCAAGAACTTGGCTAAAAATTGATGGGGTGGTAGCTTAGAACCCTGATTCTAACTCTGGTTTATGTCCGTCTCCTGAGACGGACATAGGATAAGTTTTATCTTGAATTAGTAACGAGAACGGGGCGAGCAAAGCTGCTGACGACCACTAGTTAATAAAATTAAAAAAGCTCACAGCTAAATATTGCTGTCATCTATATCTGGGAGGCTCGCTTTAGCCCAACTGTTTTTGTCCTAAGCAAAACGGTACCCTAAAGTAAACGTAGTTATTGATTTTGTTTGAAAATTTTTGCACGATCCTAGTTTCAGACATTTTTACGGAATACGTGACAAAGAACTGGCAAAAAACTCTTTCCTCCTCGTTTGTTAGCTCTTTGCCGCTCAGATTAGGTTTCACAACTTTTTCAAAAAGCAGTGTACCGTCAGTGATGGCTGCTATTTAGCGGTGGAAAATTTAGCCACCTAGGCTAAAGTTAATGGGCCATTACCAGCGTGTCTCTTGAACTTTGGTCTAGCCTTCGAATTTTAGAGGAGTTTAGCTAGCATCTATATTTTAGTCGGTTTAGATAACGAACGTCAATTTGATTTTCTAAAACTTTCAGGAATTTACGTAAAAAACACTGAAGGAAAGAAATTTGGCTACTTTTTGAAGATAATAAATAATTGTACCATTTGAGACGCTTCAGTTATTACTTTAGGTTCCGTGTATAAAGAGTGCCAGCAGAACCTTATATCTCTGACGCTACGCCATTAGTATGTTTGTCGGTCACATATTTTTTTGCTTGTTATATTTGAGATGCCACTTGTTCTCCGAATAGTAGTGCGTTTGTTCATGATAAGAAATAATAAACATGATATTTCTAAGAAAAAGAAAGAATGGAAGAAAAATACATGTGTTGTGCCAACCGCACTTAGTGGGATAGGGGCAGGAAGACGAAGAAGATAGAGTAAGCAAGCCAAAGGCCAACCTTATAAACAACCTCAAACATTAAATTAAATCGCCGTTTTATGCGTTCACCAGTATGCATAATGTTATGTGTGGTGGTACGGAACCTTGTTACGCGATTCCGAGTCACACTTACTTTTTTGTATTTTACCAATATTTTGTTTCGTTTCAAGTTTAATATAAAGTTTGGCTGCGTATTCTTTACGACTGTTGGTTGAATAAACTTTAGCTAGCTACTTTTTGTTCGTTTGAATATTTTAACGACTTCCCAAAGCAAATGTACATTTTATTTGGAACCCTGTTAACCCAATTTTTCATAAAACAAATATCATAATAGCAGTGAAGTTCCAGTGTGGTGCCCCTCCAACTTAAGGCCTGCGCACATCAGGCGATGGCGACGGCGATCAGTGAAACGATGTCAAATATAACTAACCAACTCAGCCGCAACGCAAATGTCCGTAATTAGAGTCAACTAAGAATATAGTCAAAATATTGCAGCAGGGCAGGGGGTCCATCGAAACCAGCAAATGTTTAAAGTGGTCTATAAGAAAAAAAGATTGGGAGCCTCTGGTCTAATTGTTGGCAATAGATAAATATGCCAAATAGGCCCCAACTCAGCTTTTTGCTACCTGACAAGGCATATATCTACCATGCCAAGCAGCGCTGGTTTTCAGGCAGAGAGACGCAAGTAAGTCGAAAATGTATAATATGCATATCATTATACGGTCTGTTTCAATTTCTAGCGCAATTTTGCTTCCAAAACTGGAGTGCGAAAAGGTTACTCCCAAAACACAGTTCCAGTGTTTTATGTTTGAGCGTTGTATGTAAATAGGAAAAATATTAATGCATTTCAATAAAGCTTATTTCAATTTACAACGTAAAATTTTCGGTCTACAAAGGGTGTAAAAATACCATTCACGAAAACTCAAACAGGGCTTTCATGTTTCAGGATTGAATACCGGAAAAATAAACAGCTTTATTTGTCAACTTTTGTAAAATAACATTGTTCAAACTATGATTTTTGAATATAAATAATTAACAAGAGGGCTGGCTCTTTTTTCGCACAGAGAATAGCTATTGCTGTTCAACGTGGGAATGCAGCCAGCGTTCTTGGCACCATGCCTCATGGACACCCACTTTTGTTAGATTTTTAAGGTTTAGTTTTAATTAGTTTTAGTTTTTTTTGATAATATTATGAATTTTTGTTTTGTTGTTATAAAATTAAAAATATATTTTTGTTTAATAATTATTCATTTAATATTTTTAATATTGTGGAAAATGCACACAACACTATCTGGCCCAAACTAAGCAGAGCTTGTACTATGAGATTTTTTTTGTAAATCCATAGTAAGAATACAATATACCCAGACAGAGAACAAATATTTCCTTCTCAGTTCACCACACAAATATTTTCTTCTCAGTGGGGATCGAACCCACGACCTGCGGCGCAGAAGGTAAAGGTACTAACTGAGCTGAATGTATCTTAGTTTATAGTTTTCAGAAAGCAAGACCGATCAATTAACTGAACGTAATCGTGCAGTTTTCGGTAGTCATCCTTTTACCCCATGTGGAAATGTATGTGGAATATTAACTAGCTACCAAAACGGAATATAAATTGAATGGAAATTGATATTCATTTAAATAATATTCACATACGCACATAAATTAATAACAGAAGCAGGTTCAATTATTTAGAGCGACAAATTATGTGATTGGTGAACAAACTGATCGAAATTTGACGAATTTATAGTAAATGTCGATTGGAGTTCGTTTAATTCAATAAATTAGGTATGTGAAGTTTAACGTTTATTACGTTACTTTGGAAATATAAATAGAACAAAGTAACATCTAGCGTTACATTATCAAATCTTAGTAGTATTTATGTCTATTAATACCATATATTTTATGGTATTGCATGGTGTTTGTGTGACAGGGTGCAAGCCCGTTTTCGTCGCAATTTTTTTTTTTTTATTTTATTTATTTACTACTTTTACCTATATTAGGTACGTAAAACACTGTATTATTAATGTCCTTATAGCCAATTGGAAATATCCTCGAAGGAAAGGTAGTAGAAAAGAGAGAAAAGGGAAGACTAAGGATATGCTACATGAGACAAATTAAAGCGAAGATCGCCGTCATGTCGTATAAGGTGGTCAAGGAGGTTACCCTAAAAAGAAATACCTAAAGAAAAATGCATATATTACCCAATATTAAGTCAATTTTAAAGTACGAGCGAACTAAATTGAATATCTAATTTTATTAAGTTATTATGTTAAAAATTCCATGCTTCGTTAATTTTCTCAGATTTGATTACCGTACTGTGTTCTTAATTAAAATGGGTCCAAGATCAGTTTCTTTATTAAGAAGCACTCAGCGCCACTCTGAAGGCAAATGGAAGCGAGCATATTACAAAGCAAAGGAATTGTCTGAAGCAACAATACATTTAAAAAGCTTTCACAACTCATATTATTCATTTGAACGAGAACGTCTGTTAGTTTTCGCTGGAGTTTGTAGAAAGTTGCTTTAGCTCACAAATGGCTACACTGTAAACTGAATTCGAACCCATCTTATGATTGGAAGACGGGATTACTACCACTAGCCCAACAGTGCTCTTGAAGCTACCACACGAGAAAGCAGAGAGTATTTTTAACCGACTTTTATAAAAAAAGAAAGAGGTTCACATATTGGTTGCATTTTTTTATTTGATCTAATGTTTGTTATTTCATAACTATATTTTTTTATAAGATTATTTATTTACTTATTTACACACAGAAACTTACTGTTAAACAAATATTTACAAAATGTACAAAATTCATTTATTTATTAGCCTATTTGAAAAAATATTTCTACATCTGAAAGGAAATATGTACTCAAATAAAATAAAATTGCAAAAATAAAAAAAAATTGTAAATAAAATAACATTGTGTAAGGGAGCGAAGTAGTGGCGACATCTAGTTCTGTTTTGAGTAAACCTACGTTACAATTGTAAAATAAAATAAGCAATAAAATAAAATTGCAAAATGATCGAGATTGGCCCGAGAATTAGCCCCCTGATTAGTTTCATAGAAATATCAAAATTAAGTAAGTAATGTTTATGTTTATTGACTTAATAAATAGGTTTCACAAATCTTTTTTGAACCCATAGTCTCCCGAACTAGTTAAAAAACTGTGTTTCAGGAGCCAGTGGCTTCTCCTATGTAATAGGTTCACAAGTCATTATGCGTGCACAAAAGGATACAACACATGCAATCATTAAAAAAAAAAAAGAATGAATGTACTTAGAAGTACCTACATCAAAATTCAACAACAATAAAAAAAAATGATATAACCCAAACAATTATGTAGGTACTTATCCAAGAAGATGAAAATAAATTGGTTCCACCGTTTGGCCATGAGGTCAGTTTCTCAAGTTTTAAAACGTATATTATTATTTTTATTATTTGCAACACACTCAATTGAACGCCTCATTATTTGCTTGTCCTTCATCATAAAGTGTCTTTTTCCAAGACTCGTCAAACTGCGGGCTCGCATAACAGAAAAAAAATTGTGCTGTAGGTACTCTCGATTGCAAATACATTTCCTATGGTGTCTGTGTTTTCAGCTAACAATATTGCATTTCAACCGGAAGCTAGCGTTGGCTTTATACCAACTGTAGACCTACCATGAGCCATGCCTGGCTCTGTCTCTGGCTCTGGTTTTGAGTCTGTGTGAGTATTGACTAAATAAAACCTACGTCAAAACGTCACTCACTCACACTCAGTGGCCGTTCGATTCTCAGTGGCCGTTCGATTTTCGCTGAGAACAGTAGTGTCTCCCGCGTTCGCGCGTAGGTACCTACCTACAGTGCAAAGTGCATCATAACAACGTCACCGCGGACGTGCCGCTGCGCCGGCCTGTGTCAATGACCCAGTTTCACCTTGCGTAAGGCATGTCTATCGACGACTAATTATTTTGTTTAGGCGACACCACTTGCCTCAACAATGGATACACCTACGACGGAAAGAATTAGGTTGCATACAGAGCTGGAGCGTACTCTGTATGACCGTTACCAGGAAGCAGTAAGTCATTATATAGATGAAAAAAAAGAGCGTGAAAAGCTACAAGACCTCGTCGAGAACATGAAACACCAAATAGAAGTTCTCCAACAACAGCTGAAATGCGTTGTGGAGTCCAGCAGTATCCCATCAACTTCTCAGAACATGGAAACTTCCTCAACACATGTTGAGTATTGCACGGACGAGGAAGAACTAGTAAAAGAAACTGAGTGGATCAGAGCAAAGTCAAGGAAAAAAAGAAAACTGAACACCTCTCCCACGCAGTCCCCTCCACAAGACAATAATACAGAAAAAATCAAAAAAGTTCCTCCCCCCCCTCCCATAATAGTGGATGAGGTGAAGAACTATCTACAATTTTATGACGATTTGTCTCAAAACCAACCAGCTGGCACTTTTACAGTTAAAATGTTAAGTGGTGACAGCGTTAAAATAAATGCCTCTAATGAGGACTCCTACCGAAGCTTGACAAAGACGCTGTCGGAATATCAAAGTCATTGGCATACTTACGAAAATAAACAAGAAAGACCAATACGGGTGATGGTTAAAAAACTACCATTTACCTGCATGCCAGAAAGAATTCTTGAAGATCTTAAAAGTAAGGGATTAATGATCGAGGAAGCTGTCAACAAACTGAGCTGGAAGAGCAAAGAGCCCCTTAACATGTTTTTACTGTCATTCAATAATAAGGAGGATATAAACAAAGTATATGGGATTAAATCTATACTGGGTTGCATGGTAGAAGTACAACCACTCAGAACAACTAAATTAGTTCCTCAGTGCAAGAGATGTCAGGTCTTTGGGCATACCCAAAAGTATTGCTCCAAAGAACCAAGGTGCGTTAAATGCATTGGAAAACACCTAACAGTGGACTGTAAAAAGCCCACAAGTGAAAAGCCAAAGTGCGTGCATTGTGGAGGCGCACACCCAGCTAATTATCGAGGATGCATGATAGCAAAGGAAATGCAGAAAATTCGAAGCAAAAATCTTAAAAAACCTGATACAAGTCGGCAAACAGCTAGTGGTAAGCAACAAACGACTACCCAGCACTCTAGTGTTGCTAAACTGTCGTCAACTGCTAACAAGAGCGTTAGCTACGCGCAAGCTACTGCCAAAAATACTACACCTGCACTTGTGCAAAACAAGGGGCATGACGTAACTAACAACAACAAACTAGACGAAATCCTTAAGCTCATGACATCTTTTGATGAACGCCTAAAAATAATGGAACATAGCAACAAAATAGCTATGCCTAGAACTTCAAAATGATTTGCAAACTTAAAATAATGGCATGGAATTGTAATGGGCTACAGAAACATCAAAATGAACTGCAAGTAGTCCTAGATATAGAAAATATAGATGTGTGTCTCATATCAGAAACACACTTTACAAGGCAATCACACATCCAATTTAAAGGATATAAAATATATCATGCACTACACCCGGACAATAAAGGTAGAGGGGGCAGTGCAGTTATAGTTAAAGAAAACATTAAACATCACGAGAAAGCTAAATACGAAGAGCCTGAGATCCAATCTGCTGCTATATGCATCAGTACTGATCAATATATCATTACAATAGCTTCAATATACTGCCCACCACGCTATACCATAAAAAAAGAAACTTACAAAAGTCTGTTTCAACTACTTGGGAAAAGATTTATACTTGGAGGAGATTTTAATGCCAAAAATAAGTACTGGGGCTCCAGGCTAACAAACACAAAGGGCAAAGAGCTCCTAGGTGCAATGAAAGAGCTAAAATGTGATGCTACATCCACAAGATCACCTACTTACTGGCCAACTGACCCACAAAAAGTACCTGATTTAATAGACTTTTTTATATACAAAAATATATGTCCTAACTACCTCCAAACAGAACAGAGCTATGACATGAATTCGGATCACTCTGCTATATATTTAGAAATTACTGATAGTATACTATACAAAGAAAACACTCTGACCCTAGTAAATAAACACACAGATTGGGAGAGTTTTAAGATAGAACTAAATAACAATATAGATTTAAGAGTACCACTTAAAAGTCCAGAGCAGCTCAACTTAGAAGTAGACAAATTTATTAAACTTATACAGAAGACTGCGTGGGAAAACACTCCAGTATGTAAAAGAAGAGCTACAAGAAATAGCTATCCAAAAGAAATCAAGGACATAATACGACAAAAAAGAAAACAGAGAAAACAATGGCATCAATCTAGGTCTCCACAAGACAAAGCAAAGCTGAATAGGCTAACCAAGCATTTGAAAAACCAAATTCAGAACCACATTGACGTTTCAACTCACACCTACCTCCAAAACCTAACCAGTGACCGTAGTACAGACTACTCGCTCTGGAAGGCAACTAAAAACCTGAAACGGCCTAATACTCAGATCCCACCAATTAGTATAGGATCCGGTAAATGGGCTGTTAACAATAAACAGAAAGCCGAAAACTTTGCGGAGCACTTAGAAAATATATTCAAACCCAACGAAGCTCAAATAATTGACGAAATCACGATACATGAGGTATGTGATGAAAATTATGATATAAAGCTTGTCTCACCTCGAGAGGTAACGAATGAAATAAAACAACACATAAATCCAAAAAAATCCCCAGGTTTCGATCTCATTTCAGGAGAGATTCTCCATAATCTCCCAAAAAAAGCCCTCGTTAAATTAACAACTATTATCAATGCAGCACTAAGGCTAAGACATGTACCAGATTTATGGAAAGTGGCTGAAGTTATAATGATACCAAAGCCAGGGAAACCACCACAAGATGCATCGTCATACAGACCAATCTCTTTATTACCCATTATGTCAAAATTATTCGAGAAACTTCTCCTTAAAAGGCTGAAACCAATAATTAACAACAAGAACCTTATTCCAGAACATCAGTTTGGCTTCCGTGAGAAACACTCTACAATAGACCAAGTCCATAGAATTACAAACATAATCGAGAGAACTCTTGAAGACAAAAAAGTCTGCTCTACTGTCTTTTTGGATGTAGCTCAGGCATTTGATAAAGTCTGGCATGAAGGACTTATGTTAAAACTAAGAAAGATGTTACCGAAAGTATTGGCAGATATACTCGAGTCATACTTATCTGATAGAGTCTTTAGAATAAGACAAGATGACGAGTACTCCGAATTAAAGGAGATCAAAGCTGGGGTACCACAGGGAAGTGTTTTAGGTCCGGTCCTGTACCTTCTATATACCTGTGATATCCCTAAACTCAAAAACAACACTATCGCAACCTTTGCTGATGATACTGCCATAATGGCTGTGGGCACCACCCATGCAGAAGCAGCAGAAAAGGTTCAAGCAGCAGTGAATAAAATCCATGACTGGACAGTACAATGGAGAATTAGACTAAATGAAACCAAATCGGTTCACGTTAACTTCACAAACAAAAAGGAAGAATATCACCCAATATTTATTAACGACACGCTCATCCCATATGAAAATACGGCAAAATATCTGGGCATGACACTTGACGCGAAGCTTCGCTGGAAAGCTCACGTCAAGAAGAAAAAAGTTGAGTTAGAGCTAAAATACCAAAGGATGAACTGGCTACTCGGAAGAAATTCCAGTGTAACAGTACCCAACAAAATCTTATTGTATAAACAAGTCCTAATGCCAGTATGGACCTATGGTATTCAGCTTTGGGGCTGTACCAAGAAGAGCAACATCCAAATCATCCAACGATTCCAAAGTAAAGTACTCAGGGGAATAGTAAATGCACCCTGGTACATAAGAAACGACGATCTCCATCGGGACCTTAATATAGAGTTCGTCGATAAAACTATTCAAAAATACGCGGAATGTCACGAAAAAAGACTCCATCACCATGTTAACGTAGAGGCTATCCAGCTCCTTGACAATACAGACCTAGTAAGAAGACTCAAAAGGACCAAACCTTTTGAGTTAGTGAAGTGATAAAGTTAATATTGTGTAGTGATAGTGCTACTATAATGAACACATAAACAAAGTGTCACCTTAATTAGTTAGAGACAGTAAGAAAAGTGCCAATGGACACATTCTTAGTACCTAATACTTATTTTATAAAACTAAGCTAAAGCAAAATTACTCATTAGCCTACTAGGCTAGATTGTAATATTAATTAGGGTACTGCATAGATGTAGTAGACTAATTTAGTAAAAAAAAAAAAAAAAAAAAAAACGTCACACACACAGTATAATGGACTGGTGAGCACTCAAACAGACTCAAAACCAGAGCCAGAGACAAAGCCAGACAGAGCTCATGGCAGGCCTACTGCTGTCCGGAAACAAGCGTGACGTATTTCCTGTCTACACTAGCTTTGCAGAGGCGTCCCTGTTTCAAATACCATTTATGCATCAGCTAGCAATTGTTTTGCATAGTGCTAGCTTCTAGATACGTAGAACTATGTAACACCGTGTCACAGAATTATATAGTACTTAATTACTATGCACAAGAATAAATGTTGAATGGACGCGCTTTGACTATAGTTTTATCGAAAAGTCTCTCCTCAGACTTAAGGGCTCAATAACGCTTGAGAGCTTAGAATCGTCAATTATTCTGACTGCACGTCTTTTGGACCGAATCAAGAGGTCCGAGATGGTATCCATATGCCCAGAGGTGACAACAATTACTCCATGTGAGACTGGACTTGCGGCTTATTAAGAAGCAGTCCAAATTAAAGTCCAGTTCTTTCTTTCCTTCTTTCTATCGACTGGCCTCTCAGCTTAGTTGGTAGTTGACGTTGCCTTCTGCGCCGTAGGTCGTGGGTTCGATTCTCACCGAGAACAAATATTTGTGTGGTGAACGAAGGTGTTCGTTCTCCGTCTGGGTGTTATATTGTATTGAAAGTGTGTATTTACACAAAAAATGTGTATAATTTTTATATCAGCTAAGCAGTTCCCATAGCCAGCTTTGCTTAATTTGGGGATAAGCAGTGTTGTGTGGATTGTCCTCAATATTTTTTTATTTTTTTCTTTATATTATATCTTCGCGATAGTTCAATGCGTCAATCAGAATTTTTTTATGAGCTAATTTCGACATAGTGACAACGTTTAAAATAAACCAGTGGCTAGGCCTCTCAACTGCAGAGCCGAGTTCAATTCCTGTCTACCTATGACTTTTTTGGCTCAAATTTTTCATTTTGCAAACTATTACAAAATATTCAAAGTTTTCGGTATAAAGTGGGTATATGCTCAATGGATCGGTGTAACACGCTGTAACACTGATGCCAGTGAACCGCGCAGAATCATGTTAACGCTTCACGATTGATCTCCGCCGCTTTTGTCATATGAAAGGCATGTAATACCTACCTATAATAATACTTGTAGTCATCTATGTGTACCTTACAGTGATTGTGATATTGTATTGTGCGGATTGTGTAGCTATTGTTGGAATTAATTTATCTGACGTATGGCCAGTGACAAAATTGGAAATATACTGAGTGTGTTTTACCACTGAACGTATAGTCTATACTACTTTATAAAACACTGTGTATAACGATTGCCCGCTTTCTATATTTTACAAATGTCATTAGCCATAGGTTAAAATGTGGTCAAATAAACCTATTAAACTGAAAGTTCCGAAATTGTTTGGGACTGCACACACAATTTTGGTACCTACTCTCAGTTTACTGGGAAAATATTAAGTAAGTAACTAACTCGTGGGTAAAAAGCTAACCCTCGAAACCATCCTAAACTAACAACAATTGAAACGTAAGTTTTGATATATTTCATTTCATATTTTTGTTTGTCTCGGTGTGGTTGACTAAATATAATTTCTGTAGTTAAGTAGGATTAAAGCAAAGACCACCGTCGATGTACTCCCCGTTCGCACATTTTGACACTTTGAAATATAAAATCACTAAACACACGAGCATCATCGAAAATCACGAGCAACTATAGTAGGGTAAACCATACTATTCTTGGCACCCCCCCAATGATTGGCACTCTAGCATAAAAACCCATGAAATAAGAGTTTCGAGCCATTTTTTTTAAGTGACAATAATTTATTTTGGTAGTACCTATATTTAATTTTCTTCAAGGTAACATTCATTTTATGCTTAGAATGTCCGCCATATTCCTTTCACAGCTGTTTACAAACATGTGTTGTGTATAGCAAGGATGAGACAACCGAGTAAAAAGTTATAAAAAAAGTTAGGATTGGGTGAAAAGTTTGGATGGCGTACATTCTAAGCATGAAATGAATGTTACAAAATAAATTATTGTCACTTAAAAAAAACTGCTTGAAACTCTTATTTCATGGGTTTTTATGCTAGAGTGCCAATCATTGGGGGGGTGCCAAGAATAGTATGGTTTATTAGGCAACAAATATTGCAATTCGGCTAATTTCGGCTTCATAGAGCGTAGTGTGCGTCAGAAAGAGATAGCACTTTACATAGACAGAAAAGCTGATGTGCAATATTTATTGCCTATACAACCGTATCTTGAGTGCCATTCGTGCACACAATTTAGCAAAAAAGTAATATTAATCTTTGCACGTTTTCCTACTTTAAAGTTGTGTGACTGGTTTTCGTACATAAGATTTATTTTACTAAATAAAGTTTTAGGAAGATAGATGGTCGCGTTTTTCGATAAATAATTTTAGTGTTTTTATGTCTTTCAAAAGGTCAAAGTGTGCGAGCGAGAAGTTAATTCACGTAATTTCACGTCTTATTTTTCTATTATTGTAAACATAAAAGGCTTCCACAAGTTTTACTTCCAAATGTTTGGTACAGCCCGAAATGAATTAATTTCAAATGAGTTCAACTGACCTAGAAATCAAATGAAGTATTATTTGTTTACATTGTAGTATTTAGGAATTCGCTACCCAGCAGGCGTTTTGAAATAATTATGATTGCTAATCATTTTTTTTGGCTAGAGATTTCATTTATCAAATATCTTAGTTTCAACAAAGTATTATTATTTTGATGATGATGATGATTATTATTTTGTCCACTGACAAAAAGGATACCTACGGTTCATTTAACATAGCTCGAAAGGTTTGTGTGGGCTACAACTCACGTAGCGTCGTAGCATGGCTACGCACGTGGCGTAGCAGTGCTACCCACGTAGCAACTTCGTAGAGTTAGCAGAAAAAAGTGAAAGTTACGATGACTGCTCACTTTAAAAGCTAAGGCCAGTATGCGTAAACAATGCTTGTGTCTATTTCGAGCCTCAAGCATAGATTTTTGACAGTTTTTCTTAAAATTGACATTAGTGTATGCTTGGGGTTCGACTCAGACTGAATCATTGTTTCTGCATATGGTCCTAAGAACCGGGTATAGCATAGTCAAATTATAGGAAGTAACGTAACAATATTTAATTGACTGGCCTCTAGCTCAGTTGGTAGTAGCTCTGCCTTCTGCGCCGTAGGTCGTGGGTTCGATCCCCACCGAGAACAAATATTTGTGTGGTGAACATAAATATTTGTTCTCTGTCTGGGTGTTATAATATTGTATTCTACGAAAAATGTATTCAAGTATTATATCAGCTATCTGGTTCCGATATTACAAGCTCTGCTTAGTTTGGGGCTAGTGTTGTGTGGATTGTCTACAATATTTATTTATATATTTTTTTCATAAAATAAATATAAAATGTTACCTAAGAGCGGCTTTGTCGCATGCGTCGGGCGTGTCGACGGCGGGCAAGTGTTCGGTGTCGAGGTCTAGCTGGTCGAGTTGCTCGTCTGTGGGCGTCGAGCAACTCTCTCGTTCCGCCTTGCTTCGGCTGGAGGAACGGCGAACGATGGTGAGAGCGCCTTGTTCTGTTGACAAACAATACAGCATTTTTTATTCAATTAGTTGGAAGAAAACATTGTGGGCCGTATTCAAAAACAATGCTTGGTTAATCAAGTCTCAAGCATTGATTTTTAAGCTTTTCACTAAATTGTGACCGTGGTCTTCATATATCAGGGCATTGGCTATACTAAATTTCTACTAAGGCTTTTAAACACTACGTTTAACTAGAATAAAAATGCTACTTAGTTCATCTATGTCATTTTTTACACTATAAAGAATTTTCTTATCTAAACACAGTGCTATGTTTACATTTAATTTAACAAAAAAACAAGAGAGGAAAAAGGGCGGCGTGCTATCTAAGATACACAGAAAGATAAAAACAAGTTGCAAAAAAATAAAAGGCATTGTAATAACTATACAACGCAGACAAAGCTTTTTTCTGGATAACATAAAGCTAATAGACCTTCCTTAAACATTTCTATAAGTCCATTGTTTTATAAGTACCTACTTATAGTCAAGCAATACGTATTATTTTATGTTATGAGGTGATACCCGTAAGGCCTGCGTACACCTAAGTCGCTGGCGTCTGCGATCAGTGAAACGCTGTCAAATCTGACAGCGATATTTAACAGCGTTTCACTGATCGCTATCGCCAGCGACCTAGGTGTGCGCAGGCCTTTAGCGTTTGTAGTGCTTCTTTTACACTTTAAACTTACAGACCGATAAGTCTTTTCTGCTTCTTTAGATGGCATCTGTGCATTTAACTCAATAAACAAGTCGGCTTTAAAGAAAATAATGGCGGTTTTCTTTAAAACCATCAGAAACTTTGTCGATCAAATCAGGATATCACATAATTACACTTTTATTCCAATTGCTCATATTTTGTGTTAAGACCTCAAGAAATACATCTGAAATTACACAGCAGAACTCAAAATAACACTAGAAAACAGTTAAAATTAAAAAGCTAGAGGACTTCCCAAAATGACAGAAAACGAATCGACCGATAAAGGCCTGCGCACATCTAAGCGATGGCAATGGCGCGTGATCGCCCCTGTTTAATAAAGCTGACAATTCGACATATATGTCACAAAGCCACAAATTTGTGGAATTGTCGCGCTGAGGCTATTGATAAAAGTGACAAATATGTCACAAAAGCGCGACAATTCCACAATTTTGTCGCTTTTTGACATATATGTCGAATTGTTAGCTTTATTAAACAGGGGCCAGCTGAAACGCTGTCAAATAGGACCGCGATATTTGACAGAAATTCAGCTGATCATCATCGCCATCGCTTAGATGTAGGCTTTAAGCCGGTTGCCATCTCTAACTGTTGAAAGTGACAGTGGCAAGAGACTTTTAGCAAGCCGCTATAAATTGACAGGCATTATGAATGAGGTTTAGTATTTTTATTCTGACACTACACAAGAATGCAAGAATACATTGTGAGACTCCGCGCAAGTAAAACATTTGCATTTCACACAGTACGCGCGTCTGTTATTTAATTTACGGTCGTGTTCTTGCGAACTGGAATGTAATAAGTAACGTTATTTTATAGTGCTTTATTTATTTAAACAAAACATGCATAAAACGAACTTCGCCCCACAATTCGAAGCGCACAGAGAGAAGTTGATTTGTCTGTGAAACATTTTTATTAAAAATATAGACAAACGAGCCCACCCCACGGCCCACGGCCCACCTGATGGTAAGAGGTCACCGTCGCCCATAGACACCAACAACACTAAGGGTGCTGTCGTTGCGTTGCCTATCCTGGAGAAGTTTTTTAACGTTTTTCTTGAAGCTATTCATGTTGTAGTTAAGAGGAAATACCTCTGATGGTAGCTCATTCCACAATTTATGGGTATGAGGAAGAAACGATCTCGAGAAGCGAGCTGTACGAAAAACCCATGGATCCAAAATGTGTGGATGAGCACGGTCTCTATGTCGAAAAGAGCGGTGGTAGAATCTCGACGCGGGGATGATGTCAAATAGTTCATCAGAGCATTCTCTATTGTAGAGGGAAATTCTTCATTATCGAAAAAGAAGTCCACTACAAGGCGTCGGCCTCCTTTATATGTTTTTAGGAAGAAAGATTCTGAGCTTTTTCCATTCACTGACTAAAAAAATACTGAGTTAAAAATAATCTTTTTCCACAAAGCTTTAAAAATCTTTGATTCTATTATATTTTCTCTTGTTACCAGATTTCCCAGCACTAGGATTTAATTTAGCTTACTTTCATTTTATCCGGATGATGCTTAATAATTGATAAAGCTTTCTGAATTAGGTCAGCCATTTTCGGAGTACACTTTTTATTTAAAATAAATGTCATAACACTAAACTCAGATATTTTCATCTACGGAATAGCCGCTTTTCGTCAAATAAAAAATGTTAGTTCTTGTTTTAGACAAGCTTAAAAAATAGATAGATATTTTTTTATCTGACGGATATCTCTAGATTGATTAAATACTCATAGACGAAACACTTTAAGAACGACATGAGCCCTCTCATGAGCAAAATAATTAAAACATTGGCCACGTTTAAGTCGATATTATAAATATTCTTGCAATAATGAATATAATACTGTGACTAACAAGAACTAAGAATGTAAAAATGTGTTTAGTAATTACATATGCAACTTTAACTTAGGATATATTAGTTATTGCCATAATTTTCGGTAATTTTCTAAAAGGATTTGCTTCTTGTATAACACTGTATAACGAACTTACTTATGTAATGCACAGTATAAGCCATAACTCCTAGAAGTATGCATCTTATAGGGAGAAGCTTTGCGTCGTAGTAAGAAAATAATTTGGGAACCTCGACCACTAAAGAATATTTACTCATGTTTAATATATATAGGTAGAATACAGAACACACGTGCACATTACACATTATTCTGTATCTGTATTAGTTTATTATTCCTCTTGACGTTTTGGTTGGGTTTTGGCTGTCACTGTCATCTCAAAAGCGGAAGAACGTCACGCGCGGGCATTTGCTGGGCGATGCGAGCGCCCCAACCCGATGCGGTGAGATCGGGAAGTCGTCGACCGATAGAATTCGAAACAGACAGAGGCAATGGCGGATAATTTGCTATCTTATTGGAAAAACTATTAACGCGGAACACTGAGAACAATCTTGTGCAGTGATAAAAGAAGCTAAGAGTTGTGGCAGTCTGGGGTGAGTTTAGGTTATATAGTATTTTACGTATTTTATCTTTACTCTGTGTTACACCCTAGCACAGGAACCGGCGAACAGAATCACAGAAAGCTTCGGAGCCAGCGGTGCGGTATGGTTGATCATCTAGATCAAACATTGGTCCTTCTCGAGCGCGGATTTGTTTAATTCCGAAGCCCTGTGATTTTGTCGTCATCCCGTGCTAGCACACAAAACACGCGGTCGGTTCCGTGGCCCAAATACTCTGGCGGTCTACGAGTAGCTTTGGCACGGAATCTTACGAACCCAACTCCTGCTTGTGCGGAACGCGGCGACTGAAAATACTGGGCGGTTTATAGTATTTTCAGTCAAACTCTCTTGGTGAGGTTACCGAGCGGTTAGGTGCCCACCAGGTTACACTGCACAGAGAAACTCACACTTTATCGACGGTATTGCGGTAGGGCTTACACATAGTTTATAAGTAGTGTCCCCTAAAATCTATAAATAGTATATACCTACAGTCTATAAATAGGCTTACATTACACAAACATTTACATTTTATATTTGTATTATAAAAGTTGTAGATACTTTTATCTTCCTGGGTAGGTATTAAAGTTAGTTGGCTTATTATAGAGAGAGGCATTAAAGTTAGCGGCTCTTTATTTGGATTTATTTTGTGTATATAACAGTGATTATTGGGGTAAATTGTGTGAAACGCTTAGACAATTTAGATCAGGACCTGCCTTGCATGGATCTTCCCCTCTGCCAAAAGGTACAAGACTAATGAATCTGACATATCTAGCACGTTTATAAAAACCACTTCGTAATCGATCTTTATCAGTGTCAGTATCGGTATCGCGGTGAAAGGACCTCTTCTAAAAATGCCAACATGTGCAGTTGCAGTGTGTAATAGGAAGTCATACACATCAAGCTTGTAAAAGGATGGTGTAACATTTCATATGTAATTATTTTTTTGCATAGTTAATGCTTTTTTCTATTAAAATAATGTAAAATTGTTGTGCGGCGTTTAGCTCTAGAACATCGATTCAGTATACGATTATACGAAAAAGATCGAATCGCCTCGAGTTTCCTGCCGTCAATTATCCGCATTTAATTTTCAACCTTATCACAAAATGAAATAGACTATAATTGCGAAATAATCTCTAATTGCCAAGCAATTTTAGTCACTAGCAAAAATTTAAAATTGTAACGAGACTACCTATGACGTACCTATGAACTCCTCACGAGATAGTTGGCATTTCAAAAATGAATTTTTGACCTTACCGATTTAGATATTAAGTCGATTTGGCTTTGAATTTTTCCAGACCTGACAGGCCCGAGACATCAAAACCCCGCCCTCCGGTAGCGAGACTAGTGATAGAGGTGGATAAATGTTTACACACAGTTTTTTATCGATATCGATAAAAGCACGGGTGTTCTAGCGAGTAGATTTGTCTTAGCTTTCTGATTGGTTGTGGGTTCAAATCCAGTCGTGCACCAACGGATTGTGTTGAAGTTGTAACGTGTTATTTTATGCATAACATTACGTAGCCTACTTGTTTAATTTAACAATGTAGCTGTTGAACAATTTAGGAACTTAAAAAACTTTTAACTTTATACCTTGTGGAAAACCAGCCCGCACATCAAGTGCGGATGATAAAATTTGCCAATTTGCGTATTCGGACATCCAAAAGCATAGCATTTGACACAAATTTAGTTCCAAACATTTATTTATCCCACCTTTTATAAGATGGATAGTTTTTGACCTTGAAAAACTAGCGTAGTCATCATAGAATTTCATGTTATTTTTGAAATAACTTTTAGAACACCTTTATGACGGTGTATACGAGTTTCCAGCTTATTCGCTCTTATTCTGAGGTTGACCCCATATTGGTTCTAAAATGATAAGTTTATTTAGGCCAAATAAAAACATCGATATCTTTGATTTTAAGCTCAGAAAATTTATCAATCTCTATGAAAGTGTCAGTTTTGAGTAGTAATGCTGCCAACTTAATCAAGATGTAGTTTGTCGAGATTTGGGGTAAAAATAGGTTCTTAGTGCAAGTAGTGAGTAACATACAATAAAGGTCCCTCATGGCATCCTAGAGAGCTGGCTGTAGTTTTAGTGTTGTCCAGTCCAGATCAATTGAACGAAATGAACTAGTCTGCCTGTGATATTCATTCATTAACAATTATACATTTGTGTCTGAACAGTAGTACATAATAAGCAAAAATAATATGAGTCATATCATAAATTAAATAATTATCAAAGAAATTGTTATCAAATAATACTAGCAATGTCACACCATATTTATAAAATCATCAGTATAATAAAAACACCCTTTCAACAAAAGCTGCTTTAGTCTAGTTTTGAATAAATATAGTTAGAATGAAATTAAGTATACAGGGGTTTTCGGGGACGATAAAACCATCTAGCTAGGATTCATTTTTAGAAAAATGTCTCCATAATCGTAAAGTAAATAATCAACTTTATCATAAAATCATAACTCCTAGCGCCATCTGTTGATTAAGTCATGAGTTAATGGGACAGAGAACGCCATCTACTGACGAGTAGTGGAGTCTATTATTATGTCGGTAAGATCGAAAAATATTAATATTTAATCAGTATGTAAGTAATTCGTATTTAAATATAATTCACAACAACAGTTTACCAATCAAAAAATACCGAGCGAAGCTCGGGCACCAACTGCTAGTAATTTTTATATTGTTTGTCTTGAACATAAATACCCGACGACCATTAGTGCCATGAAATCTAAAATAATATTCAGAATGAATATTTTAATAAATAAATCTTACTGACTTCGGAAGCCTTACATTCTTTCATACTTAACATAGGGTAAAATAAAATGATGATACGGCATCACTGTTGTGGTTCTCTGTATTTTGAATGTGTGTCACCTGTATATACAGTAAACTTGAACTAGTGTTAAAGATTTGTATTTGTGTGCGTTCATAACAACACAAATAATTGTTGTGTGTGTTACGATCGTTTGAATGTGTGTCGCTTTCGTTTCAGTGTGTGCTTTCCTCGTCCCCCTCAAAATATGGCAGAAAAATTTGTTAGGCTGAATAGATGCAAGGCAAGTCCTTAGGTTAAATTGTCTAAGGTGAAACGTTGCGCACAGTTCAATCACTTGTTTGTAGTTTCTGTACATAAAGTGAATAGATTCGTGGTGTCGGGCCTACGAAAGCGGTTATACCTACCTTAAGTTGCATTCTGGTTCAATTCCCAGCGGGGGAAATTTATTTTTTGTTTATCTTTTGTTCATCAATTGTTTATTTTGTTGTGTCATTATTTTTGAATTGTATTGACTGAAAGAGTTTTCAATCAGTCAAAATGCCTCCTAAAACTCAGGCTAGTAAGCTCCTCAAGGTGCGGTATGATATGGCCATAGTAAATTTAGATCTGTTGCATGATATGGCACAGTCGGGTTTGACCTCTGAAACTGAAAGGAATGAGTTTAAGCTGCGGTTTAGAGATTTGGAAACCATTTATTCAGAGTTCACAGCCACACATCTTGAACTGCAGGCCGGTCTTGAGGGAGATGAGGAGCCTGATAATTTTAAAATAAGATATTTAGGTTATAATAAAAAATACTATGATATTAAGCGTAGGTATTTAGAATTGTATCCTGGGATCAGTAGCCAATCTTCTGAGTATGGTACTGCAGGTTCTACGGATGGAACAAGTAAAAGCAAGCGGGTGGTTTTACCACGGGTGCAGTTACCTACTTTCTCGGGTAAAATAGAAGAGTTTGTGTCTTTCATGGATCTATTTGAGGCACTGGTGGGACAGGATTTGGCACTGACCAATACAGAAAAGCTGTATTATCTTGTTGGGTCATTGACCGGGGAACCTAAAGTGCTCACCCAACATTTGTCAGTCACCGGGGACAACTATTCAATTGCTTTAGAGCTATTGACAAATAGGTATAATAATAAGCGGTTACTTGCGGATAAGTTATTACATAACTTACTAGGCACATCCCATGTTAATAAGAATTTGAGCTCGCTAAAGCCATTTCTTAACACATTGTTGGAGAACACCAAGGCTCTAGAAAATATGAAATTTCCAGTAGCGGACTGGTCATACCTGCTCTTCTTCATCAACTTTCAGAAGTTAGAGGTTAGTTTGAAGAAGCAGTTTGAGGACAAGATTTCTGACAAGGAGTTGCCTAGTTTTGCGGACCTCATCAAGTTTTTGGAAAATGAGGTGAGAATTTTAGAATCAAGCGGGGAAGTCCACAGCGGTAGAGGTGGTGCTTCCACATCTAAGGCACACCATGTTGCTTCTCAGGGTGCCACAGATGGTTGTAAATTGTGTAAACGGGGTAACCATAATTTATCAAAATGTGAGCAATTTTTGGCACTGAGGCCACGCCAGCGGAAGGAGCGCGTCAAAGAGTTCAGGCTCTGCTTCAGATGCTTAGGGGAACATAATTTCGCTCAGTGTACATCAGGCTGGTCATGCTATAAATGCAAATCGATCAAACACCACAACCTCATCCATTTCGATTTGCCACAGCCGGCGGCGGCTAGTGCGGGGGCGGGGGGGCCACCAGCGGGGGATAGACCTCGTACTTCTTCTGCCAATACAGGTCGTTCAAGTTTACCCGGACCGGATAGGGTAAATGTGCCGAATGGGGTAGGCGGTCCCAGTTATGATCCGAATAGAGGAAGTTCGGCTAATTTGGACCAAGGGGCGGCTTTAACGTCACATAACAAGGGGGCGGTTAGAAATCCTTGTCAACAGACAACAGTACTACTGGCGACGGCCGTAGTGCGCGTTATGGATATTTGCGGTGAATATCAGGAAGTGCGCGCACTACTGGACGGGGGGAGTCAGAGCACTTTTGTTACCGAGGCTTGTGCTAGTAGGTTAGGTTTGAGGCGGTTTAGGTCTGAGATCGTTACGCTCACAGGATTAGGGGGGTTGCCGGTAAGTGACTGCAGAGGGGGAGTTAATTTAACGATTAGCCCCAGGTATGCGGACCACCCTCGGCTTGTCACTAAGGCCACGATCTTGGGTAACATTACTCATAACTTACCTAGCGCAAACTTATCGCCGAATATAGCGGCTTGGTACAGGGGAATTTACCTGGCAGATGAACAGTTTTATGCTAGCCGACCAATTGATATTTTGATTGGGGCAGATTTGATGGGGGATATTATGTTAGGTGGTATATTAAAAGTAAATGAGTACTTGCCATGTGCAATGAACACGGTGTTCGGGCATGTTCTTATGGGTCCGGTGACCTATGCGGTTTCACAAAATGAATATAATGCGGTTCATTATTCACATTCGGTTTTTGCGGCGCATGTTACAACCGATCAGATTCTGGAGAGGTTCTGGGAGGTAGAGGACATTCCGGACACGGTTATTGTTGACCCTAAAGATGCTGAGTGCGAAACATTTTTTAGGGACACTCATCAGCGGGATGAGTCGGGTCGGTATATCGTTAGGTTACCTTTTTTGGATGATAAACCGGAGTTAGGTGACTCGGTTTGTTTAGCTAAAAGGCGGTTTTTGGCAATGGAGAGGCGGCTTTCCTTCAATGAAGAACTGCGTGAAAAATATATTAAGTTCATGCGTGATTATGAACAAATGGGGCATATGTCGGTCTGTGACCAGGACCCGGCCGACTATGCCAGCGGAAAAGGGTACGTCATACCCCACCACGGTATTTTCAAGGCGAACTCTGATAAAATTCGTGTGGTATTTGATGCCAGTTGCGGGACGACCACGGGGTTGTCATTGAACGATACGTTACATGCGGGGCCAAAGTTGCAACGGGACGTTATGGAGATTATTTGTCGGTTTCGGATGTCGGCATTCGTGTTCACAACCGACATTAAGATGATGTTTCGTCAAATTATTATCCATGAAGATGACAGGCGGTATCAGCTCATCTTCTGGAGGGAGGCTGTGGATCAGCCTTTGCGTTTATATTCGCTCAACACTGTGACTTACGGTATGAAGTCCAGTCCGTACCTTGCGATAAGAACGTTGAGGCAGCTCGCTGATGATGGCGCTGCTGAGTATCCAGCAGCGGCTGATCTCTTAAAATCCTCGGTATTTATGGATGACATTTTAGGGGGAGCCGACTCTGAGGAGGATGCTAAAAAACTGAAGTCGGACCTAACAAACTTGCTTCGCTCTGGCGGTTTTGATTTGAGCAAGTGGGTGGCGAACAGTGATCGGTTGCTAGATGATGTTCTTGCGGAGGATCTAGAGAAACCACGGACTTTTGATAAGATGGACGGGCCTGGTTTCTTCAAGATTTTGGGGGTAGAATGGGATCCCAATAGAGATGCCTTTTCTTATCATTGTAAAATAAAGGACAGCAAAGGTTGTACCAAGCGGACTATTTTATCGACCATAGCAAGAACCTTCGACCCACTAGGTTGGATAGCACCGGTGCTTTTCCAGGGCAAGGTTCTCATGCAGCGGCTTTGGAGGTTAAACTTGTCGTGGGATGAGACTCCACCACCGGATGTGGTAGCGGAATGGGGTGAAATATTAGCGGATTTACCTCAAATTGAAAATATTTATATGAGGCGTTTTGCTCTAAGCGGTGATACCAAAACTTGCACCTTGCATGGATTCTCAGATGCGTCTGAAAGTGGTTACAGCGCAGTGGTATATCTGAGAACCATGGACAGAGAGGGTGAAGTTAAGGTGTCTCTTATGATGGGGAAGTCGAGAGTCGCACCATCTAAGATAAAGGTCACAATTCCTAAACTTGAATTATTAGGTGCTGCGTTATTGGTGCGGCTCGTTAAATACGTCGCTGAATCTATCAAGAGGAAAGTGGGGATAGAGGAGATAGTCTGTTGGTCAGATAGCACCATCGTACTCTCATGGTTGCGGTTGCCTCCTCACACACTACAAACATTTGAGGGGAACCGGGTCTCCCAAATTGTTAATTGCGGGCTAGATTTAAAATGGCGGCATGTACCATCAGAGCTGAACCCTGCGGACGTTGCGAGTAGAGGTTGTCGAGCTTCGGAACTGCTCGGGCATACCTTATGGTGGGACCCACGATGGCTTCACGGTGAAGCATCGACTTGGCCAGCGGATAAAGTTAGGCAGAACAAGGACCTACCAGGTATGCGGAAGTCCTCCTTACAGGTTCAAGTCCATGTAGGTACTGCAGAGCCTGATCCCATTTTTACGCGGTTTAGCTCATTAGCAATGCTACAGTCGGTCGTAGCTTATTGCATTCGGTTTGCGCATAATGCTAGGCACCTGTCCAATAAAATGCTAGGTGTTCTGACGGTTGAGGAACGCAAGTCAGCCATGGATCGGCTTGTCAGTCTAGTCCAGCAAACGGAATTCGCTGTGGATTTGGAATCTTTAAAGCGGGACAAGCGGTGTTCCACGCGGTTGCGGCGGTTGTTTCCCTTCATAGACAATGCGGGTCTTTTGCGGGTAGGGGGACGCCTGGAACATTCGAGCTTACCATTTCAGGTGAAACATCCGGTTGTTTTACCCAAGAACCATCCTCTTACTAATATGGTTATTGACAATGCACATCGGGTTCATTGTCATGTTGGTCCAACAGCCTTACAGGCAATTTTACAATCGAATTTCTGGATTTTGGCGGCTCGACAAGCCATTAGAAGTCGCGTTTTTAAATGCATTGCGTGTTTTCGGACTAAGGCGAAGCCTGGAGAACCTATGATGTCGGCGCTACCAAGTGATAGAGTTAACGCGACTGGGGTTTTCCATACGGTGCAAACGGATTTTGCAGGGCCGTTCTCTATTAAGGCGTCGCGCCTTCGTAACGCGAAGATTTTAAAGGCATATCTTTGTGTGTTTATTTGCTCGTCGTCAAAAGCGGTTCATTTGGAGGTCGTAAGCGACTTAACGACGGAGGCCTTTACAGCGGCCTTGTCGCGGTTCGTAGCTCGGCGCGGTCTTCCGAGTGTTATCAGGTCCGATAATGGTACCAATTATGTAGGGACGAACAAGCACTTAAACGAGGTTAATAAATATTTACGTAGTGAAGACGTTGAGAAGACACTGGCGGACTTTGCAGCCAAGAGCGGTATTACTTGGTTGTTTAACGTACCAGGGGCTCCTCATTTTGGTGGTCTTTTTGAAGCGGCTGTTAAATCTGCAAAAACTCTTTTAAAGCGGATGATAGGAGAGCAGGTTTTGACATTTGAGGAACTGTCCACGGTATTTACCAGAGTTGAAGCGGTACTCAACTCTCGGCCACTTTGTCCGTTAACACAGGATCCTCAAGACCTCGAAGTGTTGACGCCAGCACATTTTTTAATCGGCAAGGCCTTACTTTCGGTACCAGAGTACAATCTGTTAGATGTACCCGACGCGCGGTTAGGTCGGTTTAAACTGGTACAGGCCATTTCTCAACGGTTCTGGAAACAATGGAGTGACCGGTACCTGCATTGTCTTCAGAACCGGAATAAGTGGACAACCCCTACGGATCCACCTAAAATAGGGGACCTCGTTTTGATTAAAGAAGAAAACGTGCCTTGTCTCAAGTGGAGACGCGGTAGAGTAACAGAGCTTTTGCCTGGGAAGGACGGAGTAGTCCGTGCCGTTAGGTTGAAGACTCTTTCAGGCTCATTCATGAGGCCAGTGGTAAAGATTTGCAGGTTACCGCTGGACTAGGTGCGGTACTACGAACCTATTCTATTTTAGTTTAAGATGTAGTATATTTTGTGGTTTATTTATCTTGCGGTTGTTAAATTTAGCGGTTCATTTTGATAAAGGCTTTTCAGCCTTTCTCGGGCGGGGGGATGTTTAATATATATAGGTAGAATACAGAACACACGTGCACATTACACATTATTCTGTATCTGTATTAGTTTATTATTCCTCTTGACGTTTTGGTTGGGTTTTGGCTGTCACTGTCATCTCAAAAGCGGAAGAACGTCACGCGCGGGCATTTGCTGGGCGATGCGAGCGCCCCAACCCGATGCGGTGAGATCGGGAAGTCGTCGACCGATAGAATTCGAAACAGACAGAGGCAATGGCGGATAATTTGCTATCTTATTGGAAAAACTATTAACGCGGAACACTGAGAACAATCTTGTGCAGTGATAAAAGAAGCTAAGAGTTGTGGCAGTCTGGGGTGAGTTTAGGTTATATAGTATTTTACGTATTTTATCTTTACTCTGTGTTACACCCTAGCACAGGAACCGGCGAACAGAATCACAGAAAGCTTCGGAGCCAGCGGTGCGGTATGGTTGATCATCTAGATCAAACAACTCAGAAGTCACGGGGGATCATTCGGGTCTTCTACATTTAGCTACAACTTTTGATGAATTTCAATTTTTCTTTTATCTGTTGTTTTTTTGATATTATGTTTAATGGATCCTCAACTCAATTGCTTATTGCCTTTGACAAAAAGGCAATAATAATAGGGCGAAGTACTCTGCTCAGTAAAAAGGGTTTGTTTTAGAGCTTGGGTTAAAAGGTAAAAAAACGCCAACAGAGTAACATAAAAATTCTAAAAATGAAAGTTTTTATGTGTGTTACCTAATCACGTCGCTGCAAGGGAACCGATTTTGATGACATAAATAACTTTATTTGCCCCAAGTTTCATTATTGATCTAGAATACTTGTCGTTGCCAAACGCATCTAAGCTAGAACGCATTGCAAACAAAGGAGAAGGATGGCCACAAGACGCTATAATCCACTAATAAGGAGCCCGCTGCATCCTATCATCGTAAAGGTCATTGACACACTCGCTCGGCTTCCAACCACAAAACGCACGTATTTTGTGCTGAATTTCAATTGTAATTCACTCAAATTAAACCCTGTACAATTCCAAATAATTGATTATTTCTCTTTGTTCTCTATCGCGAACCATGCTACTTTTATTTTTATCTTAAGAAAAGTGCCATAATATATTAAAAGACTAGTGGCCGCCCGCGGCTTCGCTCGCCCGTTCCCGTTGCTTTTTTGGGATAAAAAGTATTCTATGTCCTTCTCCCGGTTCTAAGCTACCTCCCCACTAATTTTCTGCCAAATCGGTTCCGCCGTTCTTGAGATATAAATAGTGTAACTAACACTTTCTTTTATAAATATAGATTTACAAATTGGTAGACAATGTTCTACGTAGCTCTTTGAAATGCGCCCTACTTCCGGCACTATCTTCGCCAAATAAACCAGATATCTGATACAAGGCAAAGCAAAACAAAGCCCGGGATGTACCCGCCACTTGAGTCGATTCGGTGCAATTCTGAGTGGGTTGTGCCCCGTTGCTAGGCAACGGATCAGAGTCAACAGCAGCACAGTCTACCCTTGATGTGATGGATCTTTGTTAGGGGCCTATCAATATCAGGTGTCTATTTATCCGATACCAGCGTGGAAATTTTCTGAAGTCGCAATTACGGCAACGTTGACACTTTCATCTTTTTTGAGAGTCGTTGCCTTGCCTAAATCTTTGAAAATTGTGAAATAACCGTGTTATACAGTGAGTTTGAATTCATATGTTATCCCGAAAGGGGGATAAGCTACTCCTGAATGCCAACAGCATTAGTTCTATGACTTTTCTGAATCAGGACTTTTTCATTCAACAAATGGTGTGTAAAGTTTACGCCATGATTTTGCTTAAAAGCATGTTAGGCAACCCTATAACCAGCTGATTAGGTACTTGACCTCTGTTGAACTATGTCTTATTTGACACCCAAAATCTGCCATTGGCAAGTCAAAAAGCAATAAAAATGTATTACCGCCTCCTTTGAATCGTCATCCTAATTTTATAAAAATGGGGTCTGTTGGGTTCCGTATAATATTTTTCATGGAATTTATGTTCAAGTATTTATTTTGTTTATTTGTTGTATGATTCAGAACGAAGAGGATGTGATGCAATGCCTACACTCATTAAAAATTATTTTATTTACACATTGTAAAAAAACTAGTGGTAGGTACTTTCGTACCAAAACATATGTAAGACAAGTTTTATTTGTGTGATTGAGTGATAAACAACAAGTGCATTTTGCGACTACCTACTTTATGAAAATCTCCGACTTTGGCATTGCTTTAAGATATGATACGAGAAACTTAAATAAAGTACGTACAGAGTAGGTACCTATTTACTTTAATTTAATTCGAATCGAGAGCTTACGAAGTCATCATACACACGACTTACTTAACCCAATATTGGGTTAAGTAAGTATTTCATAATGTTTGTTTCGCCGTTTTTTATTTCAATGAAAACGGGACGGGACCCTAAAATTATTCGGCACTGTCAAACTTAGACAATTTGGTTAAATTGTCTAAGCTGTCAAAGGAAACCGAACTCGAAAATCTAAAAATAAACTTAGGCATTTCAGTTATTTTCAGTATTTCGTGGACTATTTCGTTGCGAGCGCATGTTGAAAAGTTAAACTCAGTGTACAAAAATCATTTAATTGTCGTAGGTATGGCCTACCTAAGTGCTTGTGAATAATGTGTGCAAAACCTACCTGTACCTAGTACTCGTAGTAGTACCTACCTATGTAGCTACCCGTCTTCAGAACAGAGTGCTTATACCATGGAAAGCCAGTAAATTGATATGTACCTAGTTTGTAAGTTTTATTACTACTTACCTATTTACCAAATTAGCGCCGGCCCCGCCCAAGATGTAGGGTTTTCACACAAAATATTTTGTCAATTGATTATTTTTTTTGTATGGAAGATTTAGATTTCGTATTTCACAGAAATGTTTTCATAGCTTGTGCAAAACCATGGTCCCTATCACCACCTTTCGGGATAACATACGAATTCAAACTCACGTTGTATAAAGAAATAGAGGAACCGATGGCAACCGATGGAACATGGCCAAACCGATGCTGAACCAATTTTGAGGACATTTCTATGGGACCAATCTAGAAGTATGTACCTTCCAGATAAATATAGATGTTTTCAAATTGGCTCATTAATGACGAAGTTATGCGATAACAAACATTAAAAAAATGCAACCGAATTGAAAGCCTCCTCCTTTTTATATGAAGTCGGTTTATAAATATTTGCTCCTGATGTGCAATATGCGACAGTGTGCATGCTATTCTAATTAATAAGATACAATTTAAGCCTTAGTAACCAACCTGTAAATAAAATACAGATAAAAAAAGAATAGAAAAGCCTTTATTTCTAATATGTTATACCTAGTTATTTACAAATCTCTTTTTTCTTACTATTTCTACTAACTAATCAAGCACTTTTTACTAGCTAATTGACTACATTTGGTTTAAATTTTACATAGGTACAAGTCGCCTCAGCGGCGTATGTCATCCCAAATCCTTCTAAAACCAACGCATAATATTAATAACCTTTATTAATTACCATTAATTTCCTGTTAATACCTTAGTGCTCCAAAACCACAGAATAAAGGAGACTCTTCTAAAAAAGGTTATTATATCTTAACTCGATTTATTATATTAATTGTAACAATAATAAAAAGGTTTTTGACTGAATTACATTTGTTATAAGTTTCGTTCAGCTTAAAAAACTACAGGCCTTTTTTTGACGTGATAACGTCTTATAAATCGATGGAGCCGGCTGCACGCACGAAAAAACATGACTCATGCGTCGTTACGTCGTTTCGTCGTTCCATTTACCTGAGCCCGAGCCCGTAATGGGTAAGGGTAAATGAGGGTAAAGGTAAATGAGGGTAAGGGTAAGGGTTCAGTGTGGGTCCGGGTCCGGGTCCGGGTCCGGATTTTCATTCAGTTTCATTCAGTATCATTCAGTTTCATTCACATTCAATTCAATTCAGTAAAACTAAAATTTTCTTTTGAAAAATGCAACCATTCCATCAGTATTTTCTTATGACGTTATCACGTTCAACTATCGTCAGTAAACCGACTTTACAGACAACCGATTTTTTTTTTAAATAAACATATACCTAGGTTCAACAAGCAGGACTACTAAAAGAACAATCAGCCAATGCAAATACAACATTTATCAAAAAAACAAAAACCAGAATATATTTTCAAAATAATGATTACTTATCTATATGACCTAAAAAGCGTTTGTACAGAATTCCCAAAGAAACACTTCTTCTTTTTCTTAATAAATGCCATCTGTCCATTTCGGATTAATTTTGCCAGTGTCGAGTGAGGATATCACATTAATAGTTTTTAGTCAAGTCAAGTCAGTCCATAGACAAGTTGGCCCTATTTGGCTTTGAAAACAAATGGTGATTGTTTTTTTTTCTAAACCATTAGAAACATTTTAGATCAAACCTTATTAATAATATCACCATACTACTTTCATTCCAACTACTAACATTTTGTGCTAAGACCTCAAGTAATGTTGGTTTAAATACCACCGAAATTACACAACAGAACTCAAATAACACCAGCAAAACAATTAAAATTAAAAAGCTATGTGACTTCCCAAAATAACAGAAAACGAATCCAAAAAAACTCAACTCTCTGTTCTCCAGATGGTTTCGTAACAAAACAGTTGAGAGGTTTTGAATGGCGACGGAAAAGCGTGACGTGAGATAGCAAGAATGAAGCGATAATGATATGACGTGGGTTTTATAGACGTCATAGCTGCGTTGGTTTGGTACTACTACGAATTTTAACGTCAACGAATTATTTTTGACGTGACAACGTCGTATAATTCGATGGAGCTGGCTGCACGCACGAAAAAACATGACGTCGTGCTGCGTTACCTCGCTCTGAGGTGTTCCATTTAAGGCTTGAAGCGCAAGCGAGAGCCCGGAACGAGCGACAAAGAGGCACAATCGGCCTCTGCGTTCGGCAGCATTCGACATCTGCTCTCTCCTACTTGAGTGAGCGATGCGTCCACGTGGACAGCTGTATGACGTTGTCACGTTCAACTATCGTCAGTAAACCGACTTTAACAGACAACCGATTTTTTTGATAGGAATACTTTGTTAAAAACTCCATGATAAATGTTTTATGTAACCGTGGGACATTCAAATCACGTTAACGTAGGCAAATTAACGAACAACTCGATTCATTGATTGCAGCTACGTGACTGGCCTCTCAGGTCAGGTAGTAGCGCTGCCTTCTGCGCCGTAGGTCGTGGGTTCGATCTTCACAAAGAACAAATCTTTGTGCGGTGAACGCAGATTTTTGTTTTCTGTCTGGGTGTTATATTGTATTCTAAGTATGTATTTACAAAATCAAACTATTTAGGTACTGAACACTCTGTGGGTTAAGGGCAGGAAGAAGAGATCAACTAAAAAACCTTTGCGTAATGTCCAAAATACAAAATGATAAATGAGAAATCCTCTAAAGTCACACACTAGTGTGCGCTGGCCCCAAACAATAGTACTGAACATCGATACGGCTAAACTATAACAACTCAATTTAAACGTGCACGAAATTAAACAGTGGCTTTTGAGATGACATGATATTTAATTTTATATATTTTTCGGATAAACATTAGCCAACTCTTTATCGTTTCCATGAAATAGGAAGTTTAGATTTTGATAGCCACAAACCATGATTGTGATTATGAAAAAAAAAAAAATTATTGAATTGAGAAGATATTCCACTGTGGTCTGTGCTTATCGAGCTCGTCTCGCCGTCTTGTTCAGTGTGGAGGGGATTAGGGGAGGCCTTTGCCCAGCAGTGGGACATAGAAGGCTCATAATAATATTGAATTGAATTTGTTACTTTATTTTTACGCGAAAATGTAAACCAAATCACACATAATTTTAAAAATTTCATAAGACAATGAATTTCGTAAGATTATGACTTAAACTATTTGAACAAATTATCTAAGCTTGCTTTCCTAAATTTTACTAAGCATTTCTTTATACAACTAAACTACTAACGGAAAAAGTATATAATAGATTTACCCATAGTGCCATATTATGCTATTTATACTATGACAAAGCGTTCCCTTGCAGGTCATGCACGTTTAGAACGAAAAGATTTAAATAAAATATTTTTTTTTGATTTAGGACTGTTTTTTCATCTACAAAATAACGCTATTCGTCGAACAAAAAAATACAGTCCTTGTCTTTGACTAGCCTAAAAAACATTGAATCTGTAGATTGAAAAATTAGCCCTTAGAATGAAAAATTCTAACATCGCAATAGCTACTGGCATGCCTACGAGCGTGCTTACTAGAAGGGGTGCCGTTGCGGGGTGCGGGTGGCGGCGGGGGGCGCGGTGCCTCCTCTCGAGGTGCGCCCGCGCCGCCGGGAGGGCTCGCCACTGCAACACCAACACCAAAGTTAAAGCAGACCTACCTTACAAACAGGAAACTGGCATGTCGTTCAACCTAATCGGTTAGAAATGTTTTTTAAAAACAACTAGCTGACGGACCAAGCATATTGCCCACTGATGTAAAGTGGTAACCATCGCCTATAACAAAACATTGTCGTAGGTAGTACTTTAACCAATTTTTTTATTTTATTATTAGTAGATAATATAATATAATTAGTGTAACACTCTGCCTTTCATCGTTCCTATACGAGAACAATACAAATTAGACTGCGTACTTTAGCCGTCGTTTTATGAAAAACAAACTGAGAATTACGAATTATGAAATATAGACTGGTTTTTATATTTGATTAATTTCACACCTGCTTTTTTATTATAGCTTTTATTGCCAAAGCTTTATTACTTTTTTTACGTTCAAGTGAATGGCTCCAATATTGCATTTGCGTAGCAGCTGAATTCGACAGTGGTTGAGTGTTTTTACAATGTGACCTATAGCTTTTTTGTATTTTTTACAGCAGTTACTGTTCAAAATCAAAAGTAAACTAGAACAAACCTTCTTTGTTTAACTAATAAGTAGGTACTTACATTCCTAACAATTTTTAAAAAACTATTTTTTAAGTGATAGCAATATATTTTGTACGCCTGATATGGGTAAGTTAGAACAAAATTACTTTTAATATCTTTTTACAATAAATTATTTTTATTACATTATTATTTTTATTTTTAATGAAAATATTTGAGGAAAAAAAAACTAATTTGTATCGCGCCACGCCTTGGAGGCGAGCAATAAATGATTTTTCATGAACTATAAGTATTTTGATTATAGAGGTATTTAAGTGTTAGATGGCGTTTCTTATTTCTAAGATAATGGGTAGTAGAAATAGAATTTAACTGTTTGTGACCTGAATTACGGACTCTCGATGTCTCGATTTTCTCTAGCTTACTATTGTAAACTAGAGAAAATCGAGACATATAGTCACGTTCCTACCTCTAACTATAACTAATAGGTACATTCCGCTGCAACCAGCTTTGGTAGTGGTGCCTTGCATGGTATAGATCAGAGGTTCCCAACCTTTTTTTTTCTCATAGACCACTTTCAAAACTTTGCTGGTTCCGATGGACCCCCTGCCCTGCAGCTACATTTTTACAATATTCCCAGACGACAAAAAAAATAAGGAGATTAGATCTAACTATGGTCATTTGCGAAGCGGCTGACCGGCTGACTTCCTACGACGAATTAACAGTTTTCAAAAAAACTAAGAATTGATAGGTTAATGAATTAATTGATAAGCGAAGCCATAGAGGAATACTACGGGGGGGAAGGCGAAGCCTACATTTTAGTTCTTCAGTATAGAAACCAGATAAATTTTCGTGGACAAATTGTGAACCTTCATTTTTTTGTCACGTCATCGTAGACCCCCGTCGAGTCTTCGTGGACCCTAGGGGGTCCACCTGGACCACGTTGGGAATCAATGGTATAGATCCTATAGACATCGAGCTCGCTCCAACTGTAGCTTCGTTCGTACAAACTCAGTAAAACAAATCCCTTTAACGGCCGCTGAAAAACATTGCCACATAAACATTGAGTAGAGCCTCCGGATTTATAGCCTTTTGCGGTGATATTTCATGAAATCGTCGAGGGCTCCGGGTATTGATGTATGGGAGAATTTTGATAGGTCTGTTATAAAAATAAATATTGCGAACAATGCACACAACACTATCTAGCCCCAAATTTAGATTTGAACAGAATATGGATGAAAAATACTTTATTGCACACCACATAAAACCACATAAACGCTAAGAATGTCTGAATTACACAAAGGTTAACTGGAAGAGAATGCTCTCTAGCATTAAGTTCGCCTATGTACAATGCAATTTTTTTGTTTTAGTGCAATAAAGAATTTTCTATCTATCTATCTATCTATAAAATTAACAAAGGAATACAATGGGCGATCTTATCACTAAAAGCGATCTCTTCCAGACATCTTTGGGATAGACTGGACTTAAAAGAACGATAGAGGACGAAGCAGAGCTTCTACTATGGGGACCCGATAGCTGTAATACTTTTAAATCATCTTAGAATACAATATAACATCGACACAGAGAACAAACAACAACCATTAATTTGTGTTACCACACAAATATTTAGTTTTGTTCCCGGTGGGGATCGAACCCACGCCCTCCAGCGCAGAAAGGAGGGACTATATACCAACTAATAAAGCTATAAGGGCAGTCAAAGTTGATTAAGTCTGTTAATAGCTAGGTAAACTCAATTATATTCTAAGTATGCACTTACAAAAATGAAAACGAGTATTAAATCAGTTAATTATCTGATTTTCAAAGTACAAGCTATGCTTAACTTGGGGCTAGATAGTTTTGTCCATAATATTTATTTTTAATTATTATAATTACCTGAAAATGCTTAAACCGTTCCCGCACTGGTATTTAAATCAAATCAATATGCATAAATCCCCGTGGAGTAATATTTACATCACAAACGCCAATTCTACAGCAATGTCTCTGTCAATACGATCGAAACCACTGGTCTGGCCGAAACCCGTGCATTAATTATGTTTGGCATCGGGCCTTCGTTTGCAAAGTCAAAATATCAAAGTAAACACGCCTTTATCGAAGCAATCGTATACGCATACGATTGCTACGAGTTTCATGCAACCAAAGAGCCTAATAAACGAAAAGAATAACGTTAATTATAAATATTTTATCATATTATTATGCTTACAATCTGCGTGATTATAATCATATCGGCTACCGCTTCTACAGTATTGCAACACCCTTACAGGGTAAAATATGTATTGATTCAAAATCTAGTTTTAAGATCTGACACTGTTAAATTTACATACATAATAAGGCAATAAATATACTGAATACTGAATACTAATTCTCGGGCCGACCGAGATTTTCAATGTCCCTTAAATACGCATTGGCATTGCACAGCCCCGCACTTTTTCTACGTTTTCCGTCGTCGAAGAATTACTCAAGGAAATCTGCCATTCTCTCTTCGAAAAGAAGCAATGAAATAAAATTGCAAAATGATATGAGATGAGCCGAGAATTAGGTTCCTGGTCTAGTAAACTTTCCTAGGTTTGGTCGTAGTAAACTTTCTTACCTTCATCATCATCTCAGCCCATTTGCACCCACTGCTGAGTATAGGCCTCCTCTTTATTGCGCCACTCTTTCCGGTCCCTCGCGAGTCTCATTTACTCATTCCCCTCATTAGCAATTATGTCGTTCGACCAACGGGCGATGGTCGGCACGGTCTTTGAGCACCCCTTGGCCACTATTCTATAGCCACCTTCGTTAATTTCCCATCGTCCCTTATTGCCAAGTGCCCTGCCTATCTCCACTTCAGTTTCGCGATTCGCGTACCCACATCCACGACTTTTGTTCGGCGTCGAATCTCGACATTGGGTACGTGATCTAGATGTGATATTCCAAGCCGTTCCTACCTTAGGAAGAGATAATTCATGCATTGATGCCCGTTAAAGGGCATCGTTACCCTTTTCGTACAATCGGGAAACCACCAGTGTGCCATTGATATATTTTTTCCCAGAACACAAGTAAGTTATTGAAGCGAACTTGATAAATGGCGGATGTGTTATTAATGAGTTTCGAATACACCACACTATATTAAGGCTCGAACACACCTAGTTCGCTGGCGGTAGCGATCAGTGAAACGCTGTCAAATATCGCTGTCAGATTTAAGATTTGACAGCGATATTTGACAGCGTTTCACTGTTCGCTACCGCCAGCGAACTAGGTGTGCGCAGGCCATTAAGCTATCTATGCACATCATTACTATGCACTACAGCAGGAAATTTTTGCACCTGCCAAGCCTGCCACCTGCTTGGGTTCTTCATGTAGCATTATACTCATCATCAGCCTGAAGAAGTCGACTGCTGGACATAGGCCTCTTCTACACATTTCCAGGAAGAACGATTCTGAGCTCTTTCCATCCACCGACTTCCCGCGATCTTAACAATTTCGTCGGCCCATCTGGTGGGTGGGCGCCGTACTTTTCATCTTCCGGCTTGTCGTCACCATTCGAGAACCTTTATTCTCCAACGGTTGTCGGTTCTTCGAGCTATATGACCACTTCAACTTACAAATTCTAAGAGCTATGTCGGTGACCTTGGTTCTTCTACGTATATCCTTATTTCAAATTCTATCACGAAGCTAGTATTATACTACTCACAATCAATCAAGGTGCGGTTGTTGAAAATTTAGTGCTGTTTTTACTTACAATCGTCATTTTATGAACTATGCTTGGTGATGGAGATTTTAGCAGATGCTTACCTGGAACAAAAGATTGAATAACAATGTTAACACTTTCAGGAAACAAGAAAGCTCATGATTATTTTGAAACGACAAAGCTCATGATCATTTCATGGAAGAGAATGCTCTCTAGCATTAAGTTCGCCTATGTACAATGCAATTTTTGTTTTAGTGCAATAATGAATTTTCTATCTATATCTATCAATTGAATAAATATCAAAGAAGGCGGGCACATCTAGACGAGCTGAATTCTTGAAATATATATTTTGTATTTGTAAATAAATAGGTAAGAGTGTACTAATTAAAAAGGCCCGATATAACATTTGAACCAAAATAATTACCTAACTGGATTTGGGAATTAGGCGAGAAAAATCACCCGGAAATCTTATAAAAACCCCTTCTAAGATGCTCAGTCGATTACAGTCGAATCAATATTTGAGATTACGACCGTTTTAAGAACGTCCAATAACTCTTATATCAAAGGATTAGGGTGGATTATCCTTTGTCACATCGTATCTCCGCTGAGCTCAAGGATGCCTGCTAAGATTTCACTCACGAGGGTTTAAGCAGATTATCAAGGATGTAAGCGGTAAGATATACATCAGAACGCCGTACTGTCTTTGATAAAAGTTACAGCTTTATTACTTTAGGGCTTTTCAACGAAACCGGATATTGGGCATTCGTTGAAAAATAGCCAATTAGATGATTTAAGATTTTGATTGAAAATTTGTTATAGTTCTTTTTTGCAAATTCCCAGCTATATTGCGGAACAGTCGAGATTTTTGTTCATAAATCATTTATTTGCCTAAATTATATGTATACATGGAAAAAATAATAAAATAAGTTGCATTCCCCATAGCTGGAATAAAAAATTATGGGTTCATGTTATTATAATAAAAAAAATTGTGGACAGTCCACACTACTCAAGCCCCAGACCTACTAGCAACTGAGCTGAAAGGCCAGTCAAATAATAATTTTGTGAAATAATTATGTTTTATTGTGTTCATCGCATTGTATTTGTTTATTTTTCATGTGTTTTCACCTCAATCACCTGCCCTTTGCTTTTTGAATCCATTTCAAAATTCTATCTATCACGTCTCAGATTGTGGCGATGGACGTAGGTACGTGACGTTGGAACTAAAAAAACATTTGAAAAAGTAAGGTTCAAATACGTCATGGCATTGGCTGGGACGGGACTCAATGAATGAAAAGTTTTATTTCTCATTTGTATGAACGTGGCATTCGTGGGATAAACCCGATTTACGTAAGTTACGCACGTGGATGTTTCAAAGTGCTGAAGTAAATGTTTATTTTTATTTGATCATTTATAAAACTAAATTTACCTACTTCCAACAGAACACAATTACTCAAGAGTTTACCTACCTCCACTTATATCCTTACTAATATTATAACTGCGATAGTAACTCTGTCTGTCGCACTTTCATGCCTAAACTCTTCTTCTTAAATTTAAGAGCTCTTGTTGGGGTTTTGATGCAGTTTTCTCCAATTAAGTCTTGCGAATGCGGCCTCCTTGACTTCCTTATACGACAAGACAGCGACTTTTTCTTTTATCTGGCTCATGTAACTAATTCTTGGCCTTCCTCTTCCCCGTTTCCCTTCAACCTTTCCTTCAATTATGTTTTATGTTCTTTATGTAGCTGTCATAAAGAAAAAACTAAACTACTGAACCGATTTAAATGAAACTTTGTACACAGATAGTCTAGCCTAAGAAATGAAATAATTTATTTGCTTGAAGCATGGTACATTTTAAATCTTAAATATAGGCAAATATAGATTCACACACTTCGCCAGAAAACCAAGCAAAAAGTTAAAATGCCCAGGAAGGGTTAAAAGGGGGATGAAAAGTTGAATAGAAGCACCGTCATTTTTAGATCTTGAAACTCGTTTTAAGCTATTGATTCGATATAACATAAAAAATAAATCCAATGTTTGTAAAAGTTTTACCCTTTAGGGTACTATTCCTAGGGTCTAGGGACACTATTCCATGCGGCCGAAGTCGCGAGCACAGCTAGCTTATAAATAAGTTCTGTATGTGCGAACGACGTTAAGTCTGTATTCCCAAATGACATTGTAAGTCCTGGTTTACTATTGGAAGACTATAAAAATGCCAATATACTTACTTAGTCTAGAACGACTTAAGTAACGGTAGGTACATTACTAAGTAAGTGTACTAAAAATACATTCTTATTTTTCTTGCCAAGAAATAAATACAATAATAAAAATAAATACTGATCTTCGTGAAACGCCAGTAAAGATTTTATGCTTCTAAACAACCCTGTAAGTAGAGCTTAATTTTGAAAGGCACTGGTGGTTTAGTGGGGACAACACCACCACTGATCTTAGCCGTGGATTTGTGTTTAGTGAAAGAGGAAAACATTTTTTATTCAAAAAATTTCCGCAATTTTCCGATGGAACAATCATACAGGTTATAATTACTAGCGGTGCCTCAAGTTGATGGACGCATCGTAGGGCAGATTGTTAACGTGCGTGACCTACAAAAATAGTCAGAGATTAACAATACGTCTGATAGCATGGAGTTGTATTACACAGCCTGAAGGCTCGACCGCCATGTAATTTGAATCGGTAAGCGTGAAATTCGACACTCGACCACCGCCAAGTAGGACCCAACTTAAATAACTAGATTATTCGTTGCCATGGCAAACGTTGCTACGCCTCCAATCTCAACCTCAATCTGTATGCCTCAAGGTGATCGACGTAAGGCAGTGCATCGTAGGGCACGTTCCTAATGCACGTGACCTACGAGGCAATGCTTTGTTATAGGCGATGTGCCACTTTAACATCAGTTGGACCCTATGCTTGTTTCATCTAGTTGCATAAACAAAACCTTGTGCATCGTGTAGGCAATAAATATTGGACGTCAGCTTTTCTGCTTTCGTAGAGCGCTATCGTTTTCTGACGCAAACTACGCTACATAGAGCGTAGTTTAAGCCGAAATTAGCCGATGTGCAATATTTGTTGTACTGCAGGGCTACCACGAGCTCCATATGGTTATGGCTATGGCTGTCAAATTGTGTATAGATAGGCTGACCCACACATTCATTTTCTTCTTGGGTTTGAATGTGTTGACACAATTTTGACAGCCATAACCTTAACCATATGAAGCTCATGGTAGGCCAGCTGGACGTCGATGGCCCTCAATACGCCCAGTAATAAACGTGCCATCAAGTCTATTAAAATTGATGTGTTGTTTGTGAAGGCTTACTTGGACGTGGGCGTGATTGAAGGGAAACCCGAGAAGAATTGCCGTTCCATGTTTAGATTTGTTTTTGTGGGACATGTTTCGCAAGAAATCGATGTTTTTTTGTAGGAAATTACTTGTGGAAAATAACGTCAATTCTAACATTTCGTAGGTAATACTTAGAAGTCCATGTAGTTAGAAGAGTATTATTATTAAATTAAATTAAAATTAAATTATTAAATAATGCGGACAATCCACACAACACTATCTAGCCCCAAACTAAGCAGAGCTTGTACTATGGGAACCAGATAGCTGATATAATACTTGAATATATTTTTTTTGTAAATACATACATAGAATACAATATAACACCCAGACAGAGAACAAACATCTATGTTCGCCACACAAATATTTGTTCTCGGTGGGGATCGAACCCACGCCCTCAAGCACAGAAGGCAGAGCTACTACCAACTGAGCTGTGAAGGCAGTCAAAGAAAGAGTATCTCGTAAATGATAGAAACGAATGTAGAAAAGATGATAAATGTAAGCTGCTCTTTACAGCACCTCCAAGTTATAAGTATAATAGTAGTAAGTGTATAGAGTGTAGATTATTGTACAGTAAATATCTTTCAATAATTATTATTTGTCTTCGTTACTACCAAATATCAAATTCCTAAAAATAAGCTCGCTGAAACCAAAGGTCGAAAGATTATCGCCGCTCTTAAAGAATCGTAGGTTAGTACGAAGACCATAAATTCAGGGAGCCACAAGGCCAGTATGCCACTTTATCTCGTCTAAGACGCCTCATAATGGAGCTAGAGACCGTATCAAATACGAAACGTGAGCGCAAATGGGCAAGTGCCTTGACTATGGTGGTGGGGAAATTGCGCGAAAACATATTGCGCTATCTTTCGAACTATTTGAAGATTTTTACGGATTGTCTTTGCTTAGTAAGATATTATCCTTGCTGGATGATTTTAACCCACTTTCAAACCACAGAGCGGGTTCTCAATCCCACTATATATTTATCTGATCTACCTAATTCGGATTAGCTGGTCCGATTGAGATGCAGTTTTCAATGTTACAATTGGATCTTAGAAAACTGTGTTTTATTTTGGTGATATTTTAAATAAATCAGGTTAACGAAAAAATTGTTTATAAGACCGGTGGTCTAGTGAGGCTTCGCTTCTGGTATTGAATACCCTACCAGCATGCTCCTTCGCCCCTTTAAAGAACATAAAGAGCTTTATTTAACCCAATAAAGTTCTTGACGTAAGGCCAGTAAAACCTAATTTACTATGGACAAAAGTTGACCCGTGTAAAACCGCATCGTAACAAGGGTAGCTGACTTGCTGATTGAGTCTTAAATAAAGAATTTGGTTGGAAATGGAGCGAAAAACCGGACCAGTAGGGTTATCGCCAAATTGGTGAAGTTCACTGAGCATTGACAACTCCTGATTCCAACCAATCAGCTTCAAATCTTTTTTCAAGGTTTTTAACTAAATTCCGAATCTTGCAAATCAAATTAGCAGCTAATTCGGAAGCTGCCACAATCTGTCCCAATTTGTAAATACGTCTTTATTCTGAGGTAAATACGGTCCAGAACACTAAACTTGCTGTCAGATTAATTGCAAATTTTGCTATAGGAGATTTTCTGACAGCTGATTAAAAAAGAAGTTTGCAAAATCGCTTACTACGAGTGGATGACGTAAGCAATTAATGAGGTTACAATAATCTAGCAAACTGCCATCAAGTCAAGCCAGTTTCTATCACCATCTTTTTTGTCACGCAGTGGTTACATCCTCATAGATGAATGCGCTATTTTAAATGAACCATCTCAGACCCTCTGGAGATTTGGTTAATTGCTTGCTGCGTGGGCTTCCATCTCTTCGCTAGTTTTTTAAGTTTGGAATTGTATTATTTATTATTAGCAGTGTTATTGAGCGTCACTCATGTCAAAAAGATACCCACCGACCGCCCGAGTAGTAGAAAGAATTTTAATTTTATCTTTTCCTTCAAGGCCAATGACGGTCGCCTTTTTATTGACTAACTTGTCTAAAAACTAATTTATTTATGTCATATATCCTCACTTGACACTGGCAAAATTGACCGAATGATGAATATATTCATCCAGAAAATAGAAGTTTTCTTAAAGTAGTCACAGACGATCGAACTTGGTGCGGAGCGCACCACGAACCGCACGGTGCGATCTATACAACAGACGACCGCACCAGACTTCGAACCGTCCAGTCGTATCGTGCTAGCGTTGCGTGAACGCGTCTCCTCGAAATGCCGCCCATTCTATCAAAATAAGCCAAAATTGCTTTAGTTGCGGCAGCTATCGTTACTACATCGCCGTTATAAAACCAACGAAAAAGAAGAAAAGAATGGGCAAAATTTGATCTCAGAAACAGACAACGGTACAGTCATATGAATCTCATCAAAGATCTCGATGATAAAGATTTTCGTATATATCTTCGAATGAGTTCCGAAGCATTTATTGAACTGTTGGATCTTGTGAAATCTTTGTGAACGCGCAGCGACGTGTTGCGCGTACGATAGCACAATAGCGACTAAACCGACATGTGGTTCGGTGCGCCGTCCACACGATCGAATCGGTGCGGTACGCACCGCGTTCGATGTGCAAGCGCTCCGAACCAGCCGTACCGATATTAATAATAATAATGTCCGCCGGACCGTGCGCCACACGATCGTATTTGGTGCGGAGCACACCATGTTCGTGGTGCGCTCCGCACCAAGTTCGATCGTCTGTGACTACTTTAAGTTTTCTTCTCTTATATTTACGATCTTGCTCAGTCAGCGAGTAACTTTCGTACTTACCATCAAACTTATTGTGACGTTTACGATGTGTACGTTCAACAGGTGGCTGATATACTGGTGATAAACTTTGAATTAGAGACTAAGGAGACAACATACTCGTTATTTACGGTTGTAGGCATTAAGTATTGCACATCGACTTTTCTGCTTTCGTAGAGCGCTCTTCTCTCTTTTTGACGCACACTACGCTCTCTTCTTCTTATTTAAGAGCAACGCTCTTGTTGGCGAAATGTATGCATTTTTCTCCAGGTATTTCTTTTGAGGGCAACCCCTTGACCTCCTTATACGACATGACGGCGATCTTTGCTTTTATTTGGCTCATGTAGCTAATCCTTGGTCTTCCTCTTCCTCTCTTTCCTTCTACCTTTCCTTCGATAATATTTCTGATAAAGCTGACATGTCGTATAAGATGGCCAATCATCTTTCCTCTTCTGTTCTCAACAACTCCTATTAGGGCTCTTTCCTCGTCGACTCTATCACACACTACGCTCTATGAAGCCGAAATTAGCACTGGCCTCTCAGCTCAGTAGCTCTGCCATTTGCGCCGTAGGTCGTGGGTTCGACCACACCAAGAACAAATATTTGTGTGGTGAACGCAGATGTTTGTTCTCTCCCTGGGTGCATTGCATTTTAAGTAGGTATGTATTAAAAAATATATCATATTAGTATTACTGGTTGTCATAGTACAAGTTCTGCTTTGTTTGGGGTTAGTTTAGTGTTGTGTGGGTTGTCCACAATATTTATTGTTTTATTTTATAATTATTTATTTATTTGCTTTCTTCTGGTGTAAGTTTCTTGTCTTGCCTCTAGTTTTTTTGGACCATTTTGTGGTGAAAGGATTAAATTTGTAACAAAGAGGCGCCTTTCACTGGTTATTATTTTCTATTTTTGTTACAGGTAGAGGATAACCACTCAACATCCGTTGAGAAATCTATTTGATCCCTTGTCCCGTGTTGTAAAAAAGTATAAAGGTTTTAACATAAAAATCTTGTATCTGTATTTGTGCCCAAATGCCCATAAATCCTGATTTTCCTTATAAGACACGTAAATAAATACCTTCCGTCTCCACGTCGCTCGTTATGTTCTACAAATCAAATTGATGTGTCGTGATTTTCCCCTCATGTGTTCATGTTTTTATCGTGAACAGTTTCAGTGAACAAACGAGTGTTTAGGGTATGTATTGTACAGTCGAGTGCTCAACTTTTCGAGCAGTGAGTTTTGTAAACAAAAACGTAATATAATTAAGTGGTTGGACTGAAGAACTTGCCGCATACAGTCGCGGGCGTAAATTAATTGCACGAGCCAACAAATAGTGTTCTAGTTAAAGTTTTTCCAAAGAAGTGTACGTTGGTCGTGTATTTCATTCATAATCTAATGTTTTTTGTCACTATAGCGTCTTGCAGGGGCATGAGTAAATATCCGTTGACAGTTGCCCCGCTGACGCTATATAAATCAACTACAATAGATAAAAAGGCTTGTTTACTTTTTTTTTAGTCTATTGTTTATATTTTTAGGACAGATTTTTCCGTCTATTGAGTCTCTCCATCAGATAAATCGCCTTTTCTTCTTTAAAATTGTCAAAATTAAGGACAGACGCATTTTTATTTGACAAATAGGGTTACTCCGTAGATGGGAAAATTTGCCTTTTTATACGGAAGCTTTGTTTTCTTGCTGCAACAGTATCAGTATTGCTAGTGATAGAATACCTTATAAACACAAAATTGTCGAAACATCGGTCACAAAATAGATAGGTACAGAACGCAATATTCATCTTCAATACGTTTTTCCTGTGTCATTATCAAAAATAAATTAAACAACTAGATACGAGTAACGAGTGCTACCCAAAGTTGACAACCCTAGCGCGAACGCCGAGCGTTATCAAAAGAAAAGTACATAGTAGGTACATTTGACTGACTTCTGTACCTATTTGTTTTGTGCGACGGTGGAGTCCTACGTGTCATTCACAAGGCTTTCCTAATCATTATCAGCAAAGTACCATTTCAACACGACAATAGCTCGTGATGCAAGCCTCGCCTTCACATATCCGATGTCTGATAAGAATAGGAGTGTCCAAGTAATGACAAAAACAAGCTTTGCTAAGCTCTACCTTATTGTCTTGTACCAAGATTGATTTTATATTGTGTGTTCTAAGTGTGTGTTTTGTGTTTTTATGTGATGAACACGTGGTAAGTTGTCTATGCGATTGTACTCAAGTTATTGAAATAATTGGTTGACATGGATTATAATGTTTATTGAATATTGTTATAGTAATACACACGCGACGTTTCAGTAATTGGGGCTATTATTCAATTTCAGTGTACATAGGTATTAATAGAAACATTTCGTTAAAAAACATTTTATCCAATTATATTGAGAATTGTTGACTAGTTAATTGTTTTTGAAAGAAATCTTTATGGAACAGGTGTATGATCCACCTGATGTTGAGCGGTATTCTCTCGTTCTCGTATAACTTAGAGTTTACTCACAGAGTACGTCTTGCTAGAACGTCACCTGAGGTCTAAGGTCACCAACTGAAGTCAAAGGTTATTTTATCAAGGAATATCAATTTGTATAGGTATAGGTACGAATATAACAGGCACGCGCAAAGTTATGTTACGCGGTCTCTAATAGGGGATTGATCTCATTGCCGTAGTCAGATTTTATCCAATAATCACAATAATGTCTACAAAAGACAAAAACTAAAGAAGAGATTGTTTGTAATGAAACCTCGCCTCTTTGCTCATAATAATAATTGGTGTCAAGTTTGATGTTCCATTTTCAAATAAACCTAATTTGATTGCACGAAACGAAGAAGGTGGGCATCAAGTTGCCGTATCGTCCATTAGATGAAAGATTATCAACCAAAAAGTCAGAATTAATCAGTTTTTTTTTTATTTACTAAGGGTTTGCCCAATATTAACATTTTTGGGAAAGATTTAAACAAAAATAATTACAAAAAGTACCATTAAAAATGTAGGACTCGACAGCGACATTTTAATCCCAGGCTATAAACATTAGTCATAGCGGTATAATCTGTCCGCATAATGGAGGCAAAATCTAATATATACAGATGAGGGCAGCGCCACGTTTGCTGGCGACGTGATCTGGTTATAGGAGCTGGCTATCTGTAGGTATATTCATAATGTAGATCGTCTTTCAGCATTGACTATGCGAGTTTTACCGCGGAAATAACAGTAGCAATCTCTACATAAAAACTTTTTGAAAATACAGCTAAACTACTTTAGAACATCACTAGATAGTCAGATATTGATACAGATACTGGCACCTAATAAAACAAAGTTGTCATAAGATCCTCAAATAAAAAACAATTATTCAAAATTTAAAATTCGAACAGAGAAAAAATTCTAAACGTGTAGATGTAATCCTGCGCCTGCAATAATAATTAATCTCACAAAAGTTTTTATAGATCATAATTATGCACATTATTTGTTTTTTGGTTACGAGATACGAGATTTGAGTGTGAATGTGAAACACTTTGCAGTTAGTGATATGGAAGACATTGAATATAGAGAAATCTCCATTGTTAATATTTAAGTACCAAGTAACTATTTTGAAATCTTACGTGCATGCATACTCCAAGCCATCATAATTTTTGGGCTTGTCCGGGGAAGTACTACAACCATGTTTATTTCTGCCGTGAAGCAGCATCACTGTGTTTCGGTTTGAAAAGTGTGGGGAACAGTCAAATTACATGGCACGTGAAGCTGAACATCTGTATGCCTCAAGTTAATGGACGCAGGGAAGTGGGAGGGGGTTTCTGTCGTGCGTGACCTACGAAGCAATGCTTTGTTATAGGCGATGGTTACCACTTAACATCAGGTCGGCCATATGCTTGTTCCATGAACTAGTTGTATAAAAAAGGTAACAACAAAATACCTTTATAAGAACCAACATCTTCACGATGTACTGAGCCGTCCACGACACATCCAAAGTAGATACCCTTCCGTATGTAGGTCACCGTTTTCATTACATCGTTTATACCGGTTGAAGATCTTATTGCTACACAACTTACCAACTTCAACTGTATTTCAAAGGGCTAAGATACAAATTTGAAATTGCGTTTGCTTTGCAATAATATCTTGTAGGCAGTAACATTACTGCATATTTATTGTTATGGAACTTATAAGACAGCGTCAAATAGATGTTTAATACAAGTGATGATAGTAAATTGTCATTATTATTAAGTATGATTATACCAAAGATATAAACGTTGCGCTTTGGCTAACCATATATGAATTGGCTCAGTTGTATATCCATATTATCCATCTATTCATATCCAAGCGTCCACTTTTTGAAGTGGACTCTATATGCGGGTTTAAGCATTATTAAAGTGGGCAAAAAACAATAAACTCGCTACAATGTGACGTCACTTGTCACGTAACCGTCACTTCTTCGGTAATGATCGACAAAGTTCGCCAAAAGTCGGTGAAGCTAATTTACTTTTGTCGGCGTTCTCGGAGAGTCACTATTCTTTTTTTCTACTTGCACTCAAAGTCCTTGAAAATAGACAAGAGTCTATGTACGTAAGCACTTCTATTTGTAGAGACTTTAATTAAAATCCTTTCAACCCACTCGTTTGATAAAACTAGTGACACGACGCGAAGAAAAAATTTGTTTTGGTAGTTTTAGCCAGTTAAATGAATCGAGTTGACTAAGTGAAGTGGCACCACACTGGAACTTCACTGCTATTATTTTAGACTATTTTTGATTTGTAAAAGGATCATATAAAAAAACGGTGGGAACCGAGCCGTAGTTTGTAGCCTGTTCTTCTAGGCTTGGTCGCGTGGAACTGGCACCTAGACTCACCTAGCTCTAAGACGTTTCAAAGTGATTCTTGTATCGTATTGAATAAAAGTTTATTGAGTTTAAGTTTGAGTTTGAGTGGTGCTGTTCGTAAGCATTCACATAGTGCCAACCAACCAAACACAAAAGGTAAAAAGGGAAAATTCGCCCCTTCCTGTTTCAAGGTTTCAATTTGCATGTACTTTAAAAAATCACGGGTTAACGTATCAAATGTAACCCACTGCCCTCGAATACGATACCCCTGAATCCATCTGCTGACGTCACAAGTGAGTTTGACGGTTCCACTATCTGGTTGCCGGATCGCTTTGTTCTATTCCACGGTTTGTTAGCTACGTTGTCAGTGGAATTTAACTTTAATGTATTATCCTTTGAAGAAGGTATTCTCAGCTTGACTGTCTTTTCCATTTTGAACTCCTTGTTGATGGGGTTCCAACCTCCTTGATAAAAACTTTCAACATTGAGTTTTCAACTCCTTGTGGTTTCAAGCTCCTTGATAATAAAAAAAACTTTCAGCACTGACTTTTTAACTCCTTGCTGATGGGTTTCCAACCTTTTTGGTCTAACCAAGTTCATTTTGTGACCTGGTTTTTGTCTGTGTAGGCTTACTTCCAATTTTAGATATTTATTGTTTGTTCTGGTGCAGGTGGGTTGGCGTTGGTGGGATGTTCTGGACACGTTCTACTACGAGTTACTAAATCTGACATGAGACCACGATGAGTTGAGTTGGAGAGATTTACCCAGCAGAAAGACAAGACAAGACAATCGTGTAGAGAAAAATAAGAAGGTGTGTAATTTAATGTTTTATTTTTATAAAAAAACTCAATATTTTAAATAAACATTCCGAGAAGCAACGCAACCGTATAATATCAGCATATCGATATCATGTTATTACAATGTAATATCTATGCAAAACTTACGGGATAAGTTCAATTCTCTGTTTCTGTGCAAAGGCCAACTGGTTTCATCAAGTTTCCTGCGAGGATGATTATTGCATAAAACATTGTACAAAAAAAAGTAGGTATGTAGGCTGGTTGTGTTAATTTTAATAGTAATTATAGCTTTTAAAAACAAAGGCAACAACGTAAATAACAGTTAGTAAATAACCAAACTGACAAGTAAATAACACGCGCCTTAATACCACTTACAGCAATTTAGATAATATCACTTAGTAATTTGAAATTCTCACGATTGCCTAGCTGTTGGCATTTACGCGTGCCTTGACTTGAGATAATGTCTAATCTATGTGCTATTACAAAGTTAGATCTTCAACTTCATTATAATATCAACGCAACGAAGATAATCATCTTCAGAATTTTCAATCAATTTGTATATAGGATTCAATTACTTTGAAGAACCTAGTTTGTATGAATGTAAAAAAATTAAGAAGTGAAAACTTAAACTGGTTTTTGCATGTTATTATTATTGCACAATAATTGTGCAATTCTGTAAAAGCGAGCATCAATGCTCGTGCAGTCGTGCAGTTTTGATTTGTTTTGTATTTTATTATGAACTCTATTGCTTTGCCCTAGGGTAATTTTTTTATCATTATTACAAGAGCTATAAAAAACGTTCCCGCTAGGTAGTTGTTTTTTCTCATCTCGAAAAATATCCGACGCGCCTCAAAAACTAAGTACTATGGAAACGTACTTATGACTTTTGTCTAGATTTTTATTTATAAAACTCATCTTTTAACTTTTTTTTCTAAATTGAATTGTGTGTGAAAGTTACACTATTATTTTAACCCCTGTTATTGTGTTATAATTTTATTTATTCCGAATTGATAGTTTACCTCAAAGTTTATAGGAACTTTGAACATTAAACACTGTGCGTGAGCTTGTCAAAACTGTCAAAAGGTATTTGCAAAGTTTTCCTTTCAAACGCATTTCATTTTAAATAATACTGCTTGAAATTCTACCAACGTAACTCTTGGCGTGAAAACAAGAAACCGTCAGGATTTTACGGGAAATATAGTTTTGAGGTTTCAGCATTTTCAGAAACAGTTTACTTACTGATGCCTTGATTTATTTTACAAACATATAAAATGTACTCATGATTTTCTGTATTGCTGCATATATCATATATGGTTTAGACAGGAATTTCTGAAGCTGTGAAGCGTGTTGTTTTATGAAACCTTAGAAAAATTATTTAGGCCGTTAAAACCAACACATAAAAATGTACTATCATAATGTTCGTAGCACTGCTACGAAAATGTCTACGCGGCGGCATGACTACAGGAATTCGGGTTTAAGACTGATTCAGACTGTTTTAGTTGTATTGCAAGTTGGCTCAGACAGGGCAGTCTATGTTTTTGATGAAAAAAAATAAACGGTTTATAGATAAAGCATTGTACAATTATCATAGTTTTAGGGCAGATTTTTCCATCTACGGAATAACGTTATTTTCCACAGTAAAAAATGTCAGGCCTTGTTTTTGAAAAAACCTAAAAAAGAGATAAAGCGATACACATATTTTTAACTGACAGATAATTGCATCTCTAGATTGCAAATCTTGCCCCTACTTTTCCGATTTTCCAATTTTGATAGTAGTACTTATAAAGCAACTATTTGGCAAGTCTTACTTTAGTTTGGATACTGTACAACTACTCAGCTAAATAAATGACATGGTCTGAACAAACGTTGTGCTCAGTCTCGCACGTTTTTCACCTAAAGCGACTCAGGGAATTTTGTCAGATTAATAAAGCCCAAAAGGAATTATGTTTAGCCATTTTTAGTTGATAAAAATGACGCATTTTATTTGGTGAACAAAGTCTTTTGTTCTTAAGATTTTAAGCGTTTCTCAAGTGATAAATAATAGGTACCTCAAATATGAATTTTCTGTGTAGGAGGTGTAATTTTAATGTATATTTAAACAACACACGACAATTCACGATAATATTTTGAAATATTGATGAATGTCAGACAATAATGTTTTTTTGTTGTTTGAAAGTTTTTTTTAATTTTAACTCCTTGCTCAAGTGATTCCAACCTCCTTGGTTTAACCAAGCCAATTTTGTGACCAGGTTCTTCTAGGCTTGGTCGCATTAAACTGGCACCTAGACTCACCTAAACGTTTAAAAGTGATCCTTGCGATTTAATGAATAAAATTGGATCAGTTTTGACTCTGTACTTCCAATTATAGATATTTATTGTTTCTGCAGACAATAATGTATTTTGTTGGCTTATAACAAGTGGAGATACAAATTTCAAATGACAAACAAATCTTAAACCTTTAATAAGAAACAAGTTAGAGGCACAGGAATTACGGGCTCAATTATCACGCTCTCAGAATCAGGTTTACCAATTAATAGATATTGGAGATCTGTCGAAATGTAATCAAGTATTGAATTTTCGAAAGTGCTTTTGGCAGGAGGCTAACGATCTTTCAACGTATATTATGTTCTATGCAATCTTGATGGAAAATTAATTTCCTTAGCTTGAAAATTATTATTTTCTATACGGAAAAGTTACAATCTAAAACTTATGAAATGCTCAATAGTTTATAAAGCTAAAGATACAATTTATTGATGGTATAATGAAACTTAAACAGGATCACGTGGCATAAGCCTATTATTCTTGTTAACTCCAAACTCGTAACTAACATTTTAGCTTAAATAATAAAAACCGTTACCTTTCTAATTGAGGCGCAACACGGAATATTAAAAATGCATTACCATTCGACATCAACACGCTTGCCTAAGCCGGGAAATTTATAGAGAAAATAGATAAAATATCACCAACCCTCGCCTTTTGTGCCAATTTTCTTTTTTTTGTTTAGGCTATCGCGTACCCTACCGGAGGTTAATGACATTTTTTTTTTTATGTAACAAGCATATGGCCCACCTGATGTTAAGTGGTAACCATCGCCTATAACAAAGCAATGCCTCGCAGGTCACGCACGTCAGGAACGCGCCCTACGATGCACTGCCCTGCGTCCATCAGCTTGAGGCATACAGATATTCAGCCTCACGTGCCAGTAATTTCACCGGCACCCACACCCTTCAAACTGAAACACAGCAATGCTGCTTCACGGCAGAAATAGGCATGGTGGTAGTAGTTCCCCGGACGAGCCCATCACAAAGAGCTCTACTACTACTATAAACATAAGAACAAGCAAAAGTGATGAGAGAGGTAAAACTTCAATCAAACTATAATAACTGGTGGTTTTTCGTACTGTGTGCAATCGGATTGTATATCTCGATTTTATATCAAAAGGTCATATAGTACGAGTATGCGAGCGTTAAGTTGTTTCACGGTTTTCAGCGTCTTAATCAATAATCAACGAATTATTTTCTGTTCCTGTTACCACTACTACTGTTTTTTCTTGAGTTTACTCACTAGCGATCAAACTCATTAGAAGTATAAGCTTGCTCAATGTTGCAATCGCCGTTATTAAGTCGAAGCCTGCTTTTTGTGTGAGCGAAATCGCTTTGGATGATCGACGGTGCTATTGAGTATCGATTTAGAGTGTTTGTGTCCTCAAGTGCTGACGATACTTGGCGATACCGGCTTAGTTTGATGGTGTTTATACGGCTTATAAGTTCTTACTTAATAATATCACATCACAGTTTTGGTATCTTTATCATTGATAATGAAACCCCTAAACTCACATTTTGAACAAGGCATATTTTCTAAAGAAATTTAGGTATGTTGCTTACTTAGTAAACACAAGAACCCTTTTTATAGACATTTTTTTACATAATTATGCGTGGCTTGCGTTTAATTAAAAGTAATAGTGACTCTAAAATACTTTCCTTCGTGTTCATTATGGTCTAATAACAGTCATTTATTAGCATTCTGATAAGTCTGTTGTCATCTCGATTGTCCGAATTTTGAATAAATTGACAGAAAAACATTACCTTATTATAATGCAGAGATAAATAGAGAATCTTTTCTCTGAGAGCTCAAGTTTTTAATTAACTGTGACGAGCTTAGGGATCATTTTCATTTGCAATGACGACAGCAAATAGTGAGCAGCGCAGCATAATATATTGCGATGCTTGCGTCCGTTTTCCACGAGAAAACCGACAAAATATTTATAATTATTATTTATTTTATTTTTTATAGTATTCTACGTTAGGTACATGTACATTCAGCGATAAAAGTACATCGTTTGTAAAAAATATTTGAGTTTCACCAACATTCCTTTCGATCGAAGTTTTCAGCGTAATTTATAAATGTCATGCAAACTGAAGCTGATATTTCTATGCTAAATCTAGAGAAAATTGGCACTGAACAAATGAAATTGTATTGTAATTTTTTTTAAGTTTTGTCGGTGACTGTAATGAGCACGATGTCAACAACATAAATACTATAGTTCAATCTTGAAGACGTACACAAGGATACGTATCAGACCTATACTCTGCTAGCTCTTATGTCCTTGCAGTAAGCGTCATTTTTCTTTGTTTTTAGGTAACTTGAGCTGTACTGTACAGTAAAACGTGCCCTAACTGGCTTAATTAATTGCACTAGGTAATAAAATGCAGCAGTATGGTGACTTCATTAATTGTTCTCTCGTAAAGTTCATAATAATTAGTATTTTATGGCAAATGGCTCGGCAATGGTTGCAAAATGGAACTGGTGATGCACGCATTTGTATTTGCTGTAAGATTTTATTGAATAACCGAAACAAAACCGTGTAAACATAAAATAATTATTAGAACTTGTTTTTCGCTCCAAACTAGTAATGTTTTAATATGAATATTAATATATTTATATTTTGTGTTGTCGTGTGTTAATACTGCAAAATAAAAATTTTGTTTGAGTATTTGAAAAGTTTTTTTTCAGCTGTTCGCTGTGATACAAAATGTTCGATCCGGTTTGGACGAGTTGGATTTAAGTAAGGTTCTAAAACAATAATTGTGTAGGTACTTTATTATAACTACTAGAGGGCTACTAGTTAATATTTTATTCCTTGTTAGACCCCTGTATCTTATACCCTGTCATTCATAATGCCTGACATTTCGCTCGCTAAAATTATCTTTTCACTGAAATACTGCTGACATGTCAATTTCATGACAACAGATTTAACGGCCTGCTTAGCTATATGACTGCTATAATAATAATAATAATATAAGAATATAAGACTAATATGAATACGACGGTTTTATAAGTCGGTACCTCTTTTTATTTTCACTTAGTTCAGCTGTTGGATAACTTAAGTGACGAGTCATCAGATAGCACTGACGAAGAAGGAAGTAAGGGTAAGATCTTAAGGTGGTACTATTTATATATAAATTAATTTTACCATTTATGGGCAATGAGAGTATTATTGTACGCTGAAATAAATGTAGTTGGCTTTCAGATTGTTTTTTATTTCCAGCAATCTTTATGAAATTGAATAAAACGGTAGATTGATTAAAATATACATTTATTTTCATTTTCAAAGTTATTACCGAATGCAGCATGGTATGTACCAGTCGTCGTTAATAATAATAAATATGTAAATAAACGCATTTTTGGTTAACTTTTATTATGCGTACAGTTACACTTTAGAGTTATCAGTTACAATCTACAGTTTTTTCAACTTAATAAAGTTTGCCGGGAATAAAAACCAAAATGATAGCCAGCTACAGCTATTTCAAAGCACAATTATACTCTAATCGCCCATGAATAGTAAAAAGTTTGTATGAAAATCGAACAACCTTAAATAAGTATCTATGTCAGTTTCAAGTGTTTGGTTTTATACTTACGCATTGATATAATTTTAGAGCTTGCTGCCTATCACAAATATTTACGTAAGTTATTGCTTTAAGAATAACAACAAGTGATGATTAAGCTTAGCCAAATATCATTCTAATGGCCGGATTCACGAATGACTAATCGACTAATCAAGTATTTGACAGTGGTTCATCTCACATTTTGCCGGCAAAAGTTTAATTTGATCTGTCAAGTAATTGGTTGGTCGATTAGTCATCGGTGTAACCGGCCCTAAGGCACCTAAGTGGATAGGAGATTGAAATATTTCAGAGGCATTACACATACAGTGATTACAAAGTTCATGATAATAAACCTTCATATTTTAGAAAAGCAAGACGAAAAATATTACAAAGAAAAACTCAGTAAGTAACAGTATATATTTCATAATTCAGTAATGAAGCAGACTAACAGTATTGTATTATTGTCCACAGAAAAAGAAATAAGCAAAGAAGGTACATAAGGAAACAATAAATTAAATTATTCCTTTAATAAATCAATTATTCCATCCATTATCTCCATTATTCCTTTATGAAAAACTAGCAGCCCATCCCGACTTCGCACGGGGTAGACAATATTGTTGTACATTATTTTGTTCTATCGCTAATAGTTTCGGCAGCGCATTTGACGAAAAACATTTTAAGACTCATTTTTCTACACCTTCGGTTACATTGTTCAAATTTTACCAAGGATCCCAAATTTTTTTCAAAATGAAATGTAGCCTATGTCAAATTGGAAGAATGTAGTATTCTATTGGTGAATGAATTTTTTTAAATCGGCCTAGTACTTTTTGAGCCTATTCATTACAAACATACAAAAATAGGTACAAATCTTTCCTCTTTATAATATTAGATAACTGGCTTCCTAATAGTACAAGCTCTGCATAATTTAGTGCATGATAGTGTTGTATGGATTTTCAGATTTTCTAAAATATTTATATATTTTAAAACAACTAGAACTTGTTATTACTACTTATGTTTTTTGCCTTGTGCTCTCTAGACTATTTTCATTTCCATCTTAACCTATAATAGTTGATACAATTAAATATTATTTATTGCAGAAAAAGACGAAGTGAAGTTTTTTGATGATTTATTGAGTAAAATAAAAACTATTAATAGTAAGTCCAGTTTTATACTGAGCTTAGTGCATCATGCTTAAGATTTCTTAAGCCCTTGTTTTTCGATGACAATAATAATGACTTTAACATTTCACAGGAAACGACTACAAATAGAGTCTCCGCAATGAATACATTTTAAATAAGCTTTTACAAGTCTTTTATTATCCCGCTTTCTGGCCCATAAGGACGTAGGTAGTGGATACAAATGCAGTTATTGAGTCATGCATCTTTGTTATAAGTCTTGAATCGATAATGTTAGCAAACGTATTATAAAAAGAGCATTTTATTACGAGTATGTGTATAAAAGAAAGTCGTGTTAGTAACACTATTTATAACTCAAGAACAGCTGAACCGATTTGGGCGAAAATTGGTATGTATTGGTTGGTATTGGAGGTAGCTTAGAACTGGGAAAAAGACATAATTATGATACTTTTTATCCAGAAAAAGTTACGGGAACGGGGAGGGCGAAGCCGCGCACGGCCGCTAGTTGGTTTATAAAATACCTGTATGATATGATGTGTACCTTTTATACCTACTTATACTGTTGTGATGTGGTTTCCAGTTCATTATATTTCAGTTTTAAAGAGCTTCTTAGGCAGAATTTCTAGCGCTTTTCATGTTTACTTTAGAAACAAATCCCGTGCCGTTGTGGTTTAGAGTAAATTATGTATGTAATGGGGTCTAATGAAACCAGAAACCAACTTAGAGCTTTCAGTTCTAAGTACGAACCTCTTATGCATACCTATTTATATTTGTGTGATGGAGTACGGTAATTTGAACTAGGAAATCTTCAAAGTTCTTTATTTTACTTTTAGAAGAATGTTTTACCCAGAGTTGTGAGTTTCCTGACATTTCGGAATTCACATTATTTCAACCTTACTTTCAACAGTAACTAGATTTAAGTATCAACACCAAACTGACATTTTTTAAATTGAAATTTGGATCCAGATACCAAGAGAAAGAGATTAGATAAAGATGAAAGTGTGACAGTGAGAAATTAAAACACAAAGCCTAAAGAATTGAATAGGCACCTAATTGGTGCTCAACTAAGGAGAAAATCTAAAACACGGTAAAATTATTGTCTATAGCGCCACTAAAAAGCACTTGCTTGTAACTTGTTTGCATAAGAGAAATTCAGTTTCTGGCCTCATGCCAAATACTCTAACTTAACAAAACTTTACTGCCTCAACTTTATTCTAATGAAGCTAAGGTTCAAAATAAACTTGTAATTCTAATATAGACACGCACAGACTGACGCTTTGCGGTGTGTTTGTTTAAGGCGTTGCTGAACTCGCTTCACTAGCATGCCTTTACAAAAATTGCTGTATCCCGTGCCCGCAATCTAAAGTTATGAAACTAAGCTGTGAAATTTTCCACCCTTCTTTATTGAGTTAGGTAAAAAATAAACAATATCAAATACTACGTCTAGACAGTCATCTTGTTGGGTTAGTCTGTTTAGTGTTTCAGTAAAAAGGAAAACTAAGTGTAGTAAAAAGTTGTAGCTATAAAAACGTGGTTTTCCATCAAAAATACCGATATTCATTCAACTTTTTAGCTTAAAACGAGTTTGTTAAATTGCTGATCGGATACCAATAAGTTTAAACAATTTGTCAAGGAAAAAATAAGCTTGACCACTATAACACGCAATGTAACTGCATAGTACATACCTATACATTATAATTATAAGCTTGTTCTTTTACGCTTTTGCTTCAATATCTTAAATATCAAATACGTCTGAAGATATGATGTTGGTTTATTTGGGTAGGATTGCTTCAAAATGATTTCCCTAAAGAGTTCACGAAAACTCTCTCCAAATCGCATCGTTTGGTGCAATTTGTCTGATATGGATGTTTGTAATGATACTCCTCACATGATTGAAAGATGAACTAGTAAAGGTTTCTGGAAAGGGGTGCTTTCAGGCCACATAGAAATCTGTAAAAAAGCCTCCACCTTACCTACTCCGTGACTCTTAACACACCTCTCCCTGTTTCAAATTCCATCGGATTCCATGACTAAAACGGTTCCTAATTGAAATTCAGGACACCGAAAACTTGTTTTTCTCATAAATCGCAAGCTTCAATTGACCTACTGTGTTAGTGGAGGCGTTTTGTGATCAATTTGCAGCGATTTACTTCCAGCAAGCGGTGGTTGCCTGAATAAAACATTGTTGGTGCCGACTTCTTGTGGAAAATACTGAAAATCACGTCAACCAGTGCTGTTTTCTTTCGTTTTCTGACGATACAAACCATCCTTGTTAAAGCCTTGCGCAAATCGAAGTGTTCTGCGGTGCCAATCAGTGAAACGCTGTCAAATCTCTGTCATATTTGACAGCTTTTCACTGATCGCCACCGCATAACGCTTATATGTGTACAAGGCTTAACTAAAAAATGGAGCCATCTTTTATTCTGAAACATGGCAACCAAGGAGGAAACTTAGCAAAGGTATTTAAATTTCGAACTGCCGGTAATTTGTAAAAAAAACAGATGAATTACTACGCGAGAAAAATTAGTGTTTTTCGTTGTCTGTCGTAATTGTATTTGATAAAATGAGTTCAAGTAATGAAATTTATTTTTAATTACCTAGATGGGAAACGGCATGCTTATTTGCTAGCTGCTGCAGTAATGTATTATTTGACCATAACTTTGTCGCAGACAAGCTACATTATCAGAAGCAGGAAGAGCATGATATCAGGCAGTATTAAGTCGCCATTAAAGTTGCACTAAGTTGCATTAAGTTAAACTTGTTATTGCGATAGGGGGTTAAAGTTAAGTTAACCCGCCCTAGATGTAGCCTTATCTAGTTTGGTTACCGTACTCTGTTTAAATTGAAAATTTAGTTGGTTCTGAGTATAAATATTTAGAGAAAACTAATTATTGTATTGTATATTTAGAGCTATTAGTGAGAAAGAAAAACATAAGACATAAGGTAGAATAATTGTATTTCTTTTTCAACTATTTAATATTTTTAATAATCTAGGCCTGGTATGTCCCACTGCTGGCTAAGAGTGGCCACCTTTCCTTCCACTCATTTCATTCCTGTCTCAGCCTGTATCAGCCTGCTGAACGCGTCCAGGGTCATCTCGCCAACGCTTTGTCAGTCTGCCTTGACGACGACTTCCATCTGCCGGGACCACTCTGTTCTGGCGAGGAGGAACGTAACGACGTAATTTCTTAAGCTTAAACCACAGTAACCTAATCATCTGCAAAGTAGTTTTTAATAGCTGCACATACCATAAAAAATGCTGCAAAATGGCTGTAAATGTGTAAAACACTATTTACGAGCATCAATATAAGTAATAAGAGCCGCGTTTTCTAAAACGCACGGTTCGTGACTACTTAATGGCCACACAAATCTAAATGCACCACGAAAAATATTCCTCTAAAGTGGAATGAATCCAAGCACGAATCCGGGAACGTTTGCATGTCGGTATTCCCCCGGGTTACCCGCAATGCGATTGCTTTTCAAGTGAAATATTATCACGGAATGGTATTTTAAAACAAAGTTTACCTGGAATTTTGTAATTTCAGTTGTTCTGGCTTGTAGCCATGAGTCATTGACCTTTTTGAGGCGTGGTTTAGTTCAAACTATCCTGCTTTGGAAATGTTATTTGCTCTTGGTTATTTTCTTTATAAATAAGCTAGATGTCAGGTTTCTATCCTGTTTAAGACTATAAGATAGCGCCGTCTATTATACATTCATATATTTATAAAAAACATAATAATAATAATAATAATATCGTTTATTTCAGACAACATAAAATGCACACATTACAAAAATGAAACATCTTAGGTCCATAGTTAATAAATACCTTAGAGACTAACATACATAAAATAAGATAAAATTACTAATTAAAATCAAATTATAGGGGCTTTTTTCGTTAGCGCACCCCTAAAGCGACGATAGACGATTCCTGGCGGCCAGAAATCCGAATTGAGAAACATGTCCCCATGCTTCGCAGGCACTTGGAGCACGTACGATTTGAAGGCCGTGTCTCTCACTCCGGATGGCTCTAGCCGCTGCAGATGTAGCTGTATTGGTGGCGGGTCCTTAATCCAAAAACGGATCCTCTCCTTTACGTAGCGAAAGAAAATTACCGTCACAAAAACAGGCACCACAAATTAAATAGGTATGTTAATGAGCAAATGCCTATCCGTATTCAGGAAAAACTCGCAAATGAGAAGTAATGGAAATTTTAAACGGTTTTCTCGTCGTGCCCTACCCTAGAACGAAATTAAGCTCAGTTAAGAGGTACCTTTTATAAAATTCATTACAGTGAAGCCAACCTTTTTTTCCGGAAATTATGATTGTGGTAATCCACCATGATTTAGGTAAATTAACCACTTAGTATTCTTTGGAACTTTTGGGGAGCTAACTTAACAATTAAATTCCAATAGCTTTCCGAAAGTATATTAATAAATTTTTCTGACTTGTACAATTTAGTAATAAACTTAATTTTCATTTTATTGGTACCTAGCGTGCGTAGTGTAAAAATCAAAACTGGCACCTAGACTCACCTAGCTTTAAGACGTTTCAAAGTGATTATTGTACATATCGTATTGAATACAATTTTATTGAGTTTGAGTTTATTCTCATAGTTTATATAACAAATTTAGCCGTTTCTGTAACCTTAGTATGCTGGAGCGCAAACAAAGTTTATTTTTTTGTATAAATTTGATTCTATATACCTACTAGTACCAACTTAAAAGAGTTCTATTAACGGATAAATAGGCTTTCTGCCTTCAGAACCTTGCAACTTGAAACACGACCGTATTTTGGATATCCTTGTAAAAATAGAGCCACATGCCCGCAGGAATTAGAGGGTTTTCCTTTCTGTGTAATTAGAAACTCTATACAGCGCCCTCGGGCTAATAACAGGAATAAGATATCTAAATAAAGGCTGTTTTTTCCACGATCTAGTAACGTACAAAATGTTTATTTTTATATCTACATTATAATATGCAGGTTTTTCTTATAAGCTATTGAGTAGAGGCGACCAAGCAAAACACGAAGAACTAAGTTGCTCTGACAGTGCACTTAGGCGTTTAAATTCGTCAGTTCCACATAATTATCTGTACTTAACTATACCTACTGGTAGGGAAGAACTGACTTTTTCCACCTTTTACTTCTAGGAGAGAAAACTGGATATTTTACTTCCATGCATTTCTACTAGGTATGTTAAAGTGAAACCAATAAGTGTAGGAGTAACTCTCATTTCCATAATGCACTATGTTGTGACAAAATAAAATCTAGTACCATCAATTTGTTATTTTTGTGCTAGTTTAGGTAGTTTCTAGCTATTTAATTTGAGAAAACTCTATCTTGGCATCTTTTCAGAATCTGGCTTACACAATATAATTATGTAGATAGATAGAAAATACTTTATTGCACACAACAAATTATTAAAGAACGGTACATAAAATACTTAAAACTATTTGCCTCATACAATGGGCGGCCTTATCGCTAAATAGCGATCTCTACCAGACAACCTTAATATATTAACCTTATAGGTACTTAGTACAATTTATTTTAATAGGTAGTATTCATATAGTAGGTACTTAGGTGGGTTCGTTGGGAGGTTCAGACAGTTTCTTGTTTGCATAACTGTTCTTTAGATCTGGTGACAGAAAATTATGCGACCGTGCTAGATTTATTTTTCACTGCAATTGAATAACTTTACAAAGAATTTGAATTTGAAGAATCAAATTGAAACTTCAACATCGGTCACCATCATCGTAGACAAGTTGATATCGAGCGCGAGAAATCGGTAAAATTCAAACTGAAACTGAATCTTGTTAACAAAACCAGGCAGATGGAACATTGATTCACTGATATTGGTATAGGTGTTATCTTAGTATTTTAATGTCTATGCCCTTAGTTTGTTTTCCTGGCTTCTGCTGGTAGAGTTTTGGGTTCGTTGGTTGAGTGATAGTGTGATAGATTTGATAGATGATAAAAAAATTAGAGATCGATATTTAATAAAAAAAAATCCCTAATATTATTCATAACCTGGGCTTAAATTCTTTTAATCTGATTTTCGTTGTTACTCGAAGGTACTTGAATTTAAATACCTAGACATTTTTCATACCATAAAAATCGAAGTACTAGATAAGCCACAGCATAGTAACATAGGTCATTTTTTAGTTAGCTGAAGATAACAAAGCATGACATTAAATAGGAAATGAAAAAATTACCCACCTGGTGTTAATTAGTTTAAAGTCGGCAGGTATAGTAAAAAATAAAAGTGTTATAAAAAGATTGTAATAAATAATCAGAAAACGTTTCTACACATGACATTAAGTCTTAAATCTTCTTTACAGGAACTCCGCCTTTTGCACGCAGTCAGCGCTCACTCAAGCAAAGTTCCGCGCTTTCTGCAAGCCAATCGCCTCTCAGGCAGTCCCATTCGGTAATGCTACGGCTACACTTCACAGCGAAGATTCATGTTCCGTTGTCGCGATAAAACTTCATTGTTCGATCCACGACGAAGTGCTTGGCCACACTACAAAAAGCTTCGCGATGTCGCGATAATCTAGAGCGTTGCGATAATTTATTTCGCGGAAATCATGGAAGAAGCGGTCGCAAAAGTAGTAAACAAAAGTAAAAACTTGAAGTGTAGCCAACCGCACGAACTTTGTCGCGACAAAACCCTTTGATGTGCCGCATTTTACCGACAGCGGCGCGAAGGGCTTTCGTATTCGCGAAGATGATTCGCGATAGGACGAATTCTTGGCCAGACGTGTCGCGACAACGCAAATCTTCGCGTTATCGCGGTATGTGTAGCCGCAGCATAAAGGAAACAGTTGCGGTTTCCGTTCCAATACCGCACGGGATGTTTGGCACAAATGTTGTGATTCCCGCGCTTTGCTTGTTCAATATCTGTGCAACGTCATACGACTCCATTATTAAAGACAATTGTATTTTCCTCGTTTTATGCCATGCTATTGTTGAAGTTTTTAAATTAAATATTCTGGACAAAACACACAACACTTACTCTAGCCCCAAATTAGGCAAAGCTTGTACTATGGGAGTTAGATAACTGATTTAATACTGATATACATGCTTAGATATTTTTCGTAAATAATATTCTTAAAATACAATATAACACCCAGACCGAGAACAAATAATCTGTGTTCAACACACAAATACTTGCGCTCTAGGGAAACCCAGGACCTACGGCGCAGAAGGCAGAACTACTAACCAACTGTGCTGAGAGGCCAGTAAATATTTTAATTGAGTAATAATTTTATATTTCATAATTTTTCATTGACCAATGAAAAGTGGCCATACCGTATGTGTAAGAATCAAACAAAAAGCTAACTATACCAACCTCGCAAGTCATGAAGGAATAGATGGTTTGAGAGACGGGTCATTAATTTCTGCCAAGCATACACTACACACCCTTTTAGGGACTACGTAAAGGCCCATTTACACCAAGTTAATTAAGTGTGAAACTCAAGAGTCAACCTCGAGGTCTTGGCGCAGCTCGAAATAGTTTAACGAGGATGAAACAGATAGAAGACGTCTAAGTTTATGTAATCCGTGAACTGGAGCTTGTGGAAACTGCCTCAAATTTTGTTAGTTTTAGGCAAAATATAGCTCAATTCAACGAAGGTATTTATTTAATGTCTGCCATAGGGTTTGTTAAAACCTTTAGCTGTTTGATAGCGGTAGGTAGGTATCTAATTTTAGTTCATTCAATTCGAAAAGCTATACCTACTCTCCATCCAAGTCAAGTTAGCAGTTTTTTCCCTTTTTGCTACACAAAATTGAACTTAAAACTTATCCACTTCGAAAGATTTTCAATATTAACTCGTAGGTTCACAGTTGACGAGCTCCCAACAATAGGGTGTCGATAAAACTTGGGGAATATTGAAAAGTTTCAAGTGACGGATCTACAATCTTATTAAATCGGTGACAAACAATTTTCAAGTCCGGGGTGACGAAGCTACTGTTCACAGAATAGAATATTCTACAGTATTTTATCAATTTTTCTCGAACCGAATGGTCTGTTGCGTGACGATGGTAAGCGGCCTGACGGTATGACGCTTGTTCCTTGGGAGTTGGGGAGGCCACTTGTGTGGGATGCTACGTGTGTCGACACACTTGCGCCTTCTCATCTGCCAAGGACATCCGTTGTGGCGGGCGCGGCGGCAGATCTGCCCGAGGATCTCAAGAGGCGCAAATATGCAGGTCTCGACAGAGCCTACTTATTTGCTCCTCTTGGGGTTGAGAGTCTGGGTCCGTAGGGAACCGAGGCCTCGCGGGTCTTCAAAATTTTGTCTAGGCGACTGATCGAAGCGACGCGTGACCCAAGAGCTGGTGGGTATCTGGCGCAGCGTATAAGCATTGCTATTCAGCGTGGCAATGCCGCCAGCGTCTTGGGGACGCTTCCGTCTGGCACTGATTTGGATCAGTTGAGCTATCTCTAGATCGATTGTAACGATCTGCAGATAGCTCAACTGTTTCTTGTGTATTTTGTACTTTTTGCAAATATTTTGTTTAATTGTAAGTTAATTTTTATAATATTTTGTAGAAAAATCATAATTTTCAAATTATTCGGCACTAAAACAACATTGGACGAAGTTACTCGAAGCAGTTTGCTTATTTTACGTTCACTTCATGATGATCTCTATTTTTCAGTACTTATGGAGAATTTGAGGGGTTTTACCAAGGAGTTTTACTCACGTAACATTTAGTTTGTCTCATTAGCAGTACATAGCAGCTTACCTGAAAGAGAAAAACGGAAATTAATCAGTGAATTTTTATTTTTTTTATTAATGGCGTCATACTGGACTTTGTCAGAATAATTACGATAAATATAATCAATATAATTACGTGCTACGAGTTACCTAGAACCATGATTATTTATTGGTAATTTTTTTCTTGTAAATTGTTGTTTTTCTTATTTTTTTTTATTTTTTTGTGTGTGCTTGCATTTTATTGAATACTAGCAGCCGTCCACGGCTGTGCTCGCCCCGTTCCCGGTACTTTTTCGGGATAAAAAGTATCCTATATCCGTCTCCTGGTTCAAGGCTACCTCTCCATACATTTTCAGTGATGGTGATGGTAAAAGATATAGGGCCAAAAGATATAGGGGTTATTTTATAGGAGATTTCTTTTTGTATTAGTCTAAGATTATATATTTCAAATACTTATTTTTAATATTAATTTACTGTTACTGAATAAATGAAATTAATTGAACAAGGTAATCACACGTACTGATGGTGACCAGTTTCGTAACTAGTCCATTACAACACTCATTACGTCTAACGTCTATCAATGACAATGTTTGTTTAATGTTCCGGATAACATCGTTAAGTTTTACAAACAGTATTACCACCGGTGGTCCAATGTTCATAAACGGCTTAACCTATCGTTAAGCAGCGTGTGATTTGATTGATGCACAAATACAAAATAAATTATAGTTTAAAAAACTAAAAAAAAACGCTTTAATAACTATTTGAACTAAAAAGTTAAAAATAAAACCGAAATAATCAATTGAAAATTTATATTATTGTACAAAAGGCTTGATTTTGATTGTTGTAAATATTTTATCAATAGTTTATTATATTATCTGAAGTTATTATAAAAAGTACCCCACGCTTTTTGTACAATAATATAAATTTTCAATTGATTATTTCGGTTTTATTTTTAACTTTTTAGTTCAAATAGTTATAAAAGTGTTTTTTTTTAGTTTTTTAAACTATAATTTTTTTTTTAACTTTTTAGTTTTTTTTTTTCATATATATTTTTTTCTTCATATTATTGCATTGTCATCGACCTTTGACAGGTGTGCAAAGTTTGAATCAAATCTGATCGTTCAAAGTAGGTTTTTTTTTTTTTTATTTCTTTTCATTTTTTTTTTTTTTTTTTCATATTATTGCAATGTCATCGACCTTTGACAGGTGTGCAAAGTTTGAATCAAATCTGATCGTTCAAAGTAGGTTTTTTTTTTTTTTAATTTTTTTTTGTTTCTTTTTATTTTTTTTATTTTTTTTTTTCATATTATTGCATTGTCATCGACCTTTGACAGGTGTGCAAAGTTTGAATAAAATCTGATCGTTCAAAGTAGGACAAAATCGAGCTCAAAGAGGTCGGTTACATACATACATACATACATACATACATACAGGTGAAGCTAATAAAAGCGTTATAATGAAGGTATCTTAGGTACTCAAGGGTACTTAATGTTGATACATTTAGTACCAACGTAACTTAAAATGATGGTACGGTTGTAGGCTATAAATATTGCACATCGGCTTTTCTGCTTTTGTAGAGTTATCTCTTTCTGACGCACACCGCTCTGTGAAGCCGAAATTAGCCGATGTGCAATATTGGTTGCCTAGTACTATACCTCTGAATACAATATTTTTGTCGAACCAGCCAGTAAAATTAAGATTAAATAACTGCTTTATTATGGGTAAAATAAACAAAAACACTGTTTAAAGGATACAATAAAGTTATCATCACTACACTGGCTGTTATATAAACAACCCGTTGTAAGTTCGATGAAACGTAAGCCAAAGAATAATAAAATAGTAATGTTTTCAATGTTTTCAAATATAGGTTTTTGACAATGGCTAGTAGGTATATCTATAAAGTCACAACCTAAAACAATTTATTTCAGTTGCCTAAGATAGTGTTGAAGCTGCAGTATTTTTCAGTAGTGTATAAAAAAAAACCGGCCAAGTGCGAGCCGGACTTGCGCACTAAAGGTTCCATACCAACTATACGAGCGGCAAAAAAATCATGTCTGTTGTATTAGCCCCACTTAAATATTTATTTTATTCTATTTTACTAGGTATTTGTTGTTAATAGCAAAAACAGAAATATGTATATCATGTTTGATAATTTCAACTGTCTAAATATTACGGTTCATGAGATACAGCCTAGTGACAGACGGACGGACAGACACACGGACGGACAGGGGAGTCTTAGTAATAGGGTCTCGTTTTACTCGTTGGGTACGAAACCCTAAAAATAGGCGTAGAAAGGTAATGTGACTTTATAAATCTTTTATAAAGTCCTATTACCTTTAAACTCGTATTTTGTAAACATAAAGTTGAAGCTGTTTGAAGTTTCCTTTCTTACTCCAGCAAAATATTTCCGAATCAAATCACTGAAAATCATAATATTATGACACCACAGTTACAACCACTTTGAACAAAGTATAATGATTTCAATCACATTTCTTACTGTTAGTAGTGAGAATATCACATTCAGTTTTTTGATAGATTTGACAAATTGAACAATTACTAAAAAAACTATTAATAAACATTTTCAACGCATTCATGTCTCCGTATAGTGATTTAGTAATCTATTTGACTCTTATACAGGGTTATTCATAATTAGCTGCAAATACTCAGGAATTAGGTTCAACAAATAAAATAAAAAATATTTATGAAATGATTTTTTTAAAGTTTTGTTATGAAAATCCCGAGAAAATCGATAAAGAATATCCTTTGGAATCATTGGCGCCTGACCTATTTTGACCTTTAATCCGCGCCCGCGCGCCGTGAGCGACACTCTGCGTTCAGTCACCGCCTGGGTGGGTCATCGTCCTGTTCTCCGTGGCAATCATTATGCAATAGCCGTAAAGAAATTAATAAAAAAAAAATTTTGACACAAAAACTTAAAATTAAAAAAAAAGAAATTTCATAATTTTTTTTTATTTTATTTGTTGAACCTAATTCCTGAGTATTTGCAGCTAATAATGAATCACCCTGTATAATAAATAAATCAAGTATAAAAATAAGTCTTGTTTTTGTAAGCAGCTGGGACATCTAGCTAGTACTCCGTGATGTGGTGGCTAATGTTATGTACGGTGGTGATTGTACACGGACGTGACGATGATGTGAACGGGAAGCAAGACTGGTGGGAGACAGCGGTCATCTACAAGATCTACCCTCGTTCGTTCATGGACAGTGATGGAGACGGAATTGGAGATTTAAATGGTATGGTATTTGATGATGAAATTTGGGGGGAAAATTGGTGGGGGTTTTTTTTTTCAACGGGAACGGTAACGGCGAGCGAAGCCGCGGGCGGCCGCTAGTTTACCTATATTAATTTAAGGACATACAAAAATACGAATTAACAGTGTAATTTTCAAACTTAAGCAAACTTTTTGGCATGTCTTTACCTATACAAATATTATGGATTTTAATGTTTTGATACAGGAATAACCTCAAGACTTGAATACTTGAAAGAGATAGGGGCTGAGGCTGCCTGGCTCTCTCCGATCTTCAAGTCGCCAATGCACGACTTCGGATATGATATCGCCGAATACTACTCAATACATCACGAGTACGGGACCATGGAGGACTTCGAGCAACTCCTAAGAAAAGCGAACGAACTCAGTAAGTTCTCATAAATATGCATTGAGAAATTACGCAAATTTATGCATGAGGCTAGGAATGATCAAACTTTCTCGCCCAAACCGGATATCTGAAGTCTCATAATCCGATTTCAAATTTTACGGTTAAACTCACATGATTTACAGATCTTGGAAGCTAAATGAGTTAAATGGTACATAAAGGGTTGTCACCACTGATTAGTATTTCAGAACTGTCTTTTTTACAGTCAGTAATATTAAATCAAGTATAGTACGTACCTTTTATTTGTAACTCATATTAATCCCCTCAATTGCTAAGAGATTGTATTCAGTATATTTATACAGTGTCAGATCTAAGAAGTTTTGAATCAATACATAATTTACCCTGTAAGGGCATTGCAATATAGCCTAAACCTAAATGAATACACATTGTATTTAAAAAGGCGATACGCTACAGTTGTTTTAAGCATTTTAATTTTATAAATCAAGCAATTTGTAAAACGAGATACCTCCGCTACTCGTGGCAAAAGTTTACATTATAAATGCTGGTAACTGTACAGTAACAATTTATCCAATTATTTATTTAGATCGCTGGGCTAGAAAATGATGCTCGGGCAATTAGTTTCTATTCGAAGTTTGTTTTGAGCATGCCCTCGTCTGCCAGTGATTCGGATCAAATGGGCCATCTCTAATTTTGAAGTCACTGTGCTATGAATAACAATTCAAATTACATTACAGATGTAAAGATAATACTCGACTTCGTTATGAACCATTCGAGTAATGAGAGCGATTGGTTTATAAAGTCCTCGAATAGAGACGAGTACTACAGTGATTGGTACATTTGGGAGAACGGACATTTGGACTCGCTCGGTCATAGGTCACCGCCGAATAATTGGGTAAGGTTTGCTATTCCAATGATCAAACAGTAGAGAACCAAACTTCACCAGTAGGGAAAATGTAAGGATAAATTGATGGACAATATTCCTTTCTCTAGGGTTGGTTTTAATGATCAATCCTTAGCTTAATAAAATTAGTTTGCTAAAATAAACTCACAAAAGAATAATTGTTATTGTGAATTCCAAGATTGAATCATACCAACAATAGAAATGTGGCAAGTTTCCAGTCTAGCATTTCTCAAGTAGCCTTTTCACAAACCTTTTGACCTAGATAGTACTCCAGGCTGGGATACATGGCACAAAATGGAGAAGGCTTTTTGTTTGCCCAACAGCAACTGGATGAACGTTGTAGAAAATAAAACTTTGTGTAGCTTGTAATCAATTTATCATGTTTGCAGGTCAGTATTTTTCGTAAAAACGCTTGGAGTTTTTCCCCGAACCGAGATCAATTCTACCTTCACCAATTTGGTGAAGCTCAGCCAGATTTCAATTTTAGAAATCCTGTTGTTGTTGATGAAATGAAGGTAAGAATTAATACTACTCCCTACGAATTAATGCTACTCCCTCAGGCGTACACGTCAGACGTTGCAATTTGTGAAATTGAATGCACTAAGTATATTCCCAGCGGCATGGCATGCAGCAGTGGCTTTGGACAAACATTTAAACACAGACTATGTTTAATTAATAAATTGCTTTTGTAATGCATATTAACAAAAGCACTATTTTCACCCTAATGGGTTTAATTAATTCTAAAACATAGATTAATGCAACATAGATCAATAAAATAGAAAAGTATAAGAAGACCAATCAAATTAAAGTAGTAGTTATTTGTAATCTTTCACTTTGATGTACAATAAAGTTATATTCTATTCTCTTCTATTTTTTATTCCAGAATGTTATCAAGTTTTGGCTAGAGAAAGGCGTAGCAGGTATGATGATCACTTCAGCAAACTATATCTTTGAGACTGATAAGGACTTGTACGGCGGAAGGTATCCAGACGAGCCCATTACAGGAAAGCCAGGGTTGACTCCCGAAGACTATGGATACCTGGAACATGTGTACACGAAAGACCAAGAAGAAACTTATGAGATGGTATCTCAGCTGAGAGACGTGTTTGACGCGATCACTGTTCGTGATAACTTGACAAGGTATTTAATGTACCTATACATAAAAATCTGGCTTCCATCACAACTGATAGAATGTAAATTTAGCTTCATGTAAAATATAGTCTTATACCTTTAAACGAGAAAATCTTGTAAATATATATATATGTATTAAGGATCTCGGAAACTGCGCCAACGATTTTCATGAAATGATGTATACAGAGGGTTTCGGGGGCGATAAATCGATCTAGCTAGGATTCATTTTCAGAAAATGAGTCTGTTCGTTAAAAAAAAACTTTTTTTTTGGAAATACATACTGAGAAAACTAGATAACATCCAGACAGAGAACATCTGCTGGTGTTCACCACACAAATAATTTGTTCTCTGTGAGGGACCCTACTTTACCCCATGCTACTTTGAATTACTAACTTTCATTACTTTTAAATGTTGATGATAAAATGATGGTAATAGAACCAACCAAACCTATCTAAATTGAAAAACTTTGTAGTAGTATCCTAGATAAATAAATCTACCTCACCAAAACAAATTGCAAACTTGTAAGTGTATCAACTACAAATAACTTTTCTGGTAGTTTTTAATGACTTTTTAGATACAGTCGAAAAAGTTCTTAACAACTTTATCGATATTAACCAAAGTCAAAGTCAAAGTGGATTTATTTACAGAATTACAGGTACAGGGTTGTTAATGGTTCATTTTTATAGATCCATTGTAATTCTGCCCATAAGGGCACGTAAAATTTTGATTAACAACGTTAAAACTAACAAAAATGTTTGTCTAACATTGTCTTAAATGTCAATGATAAAAATAATAATATCCGTCATAGATTGATTTCATATTCTTGAAGTGTTTTTTTCTTAGATTTCATCATCATCATCCACAGCCTGACTTAACCCACTGCTGGGTAAAAGTACTAGGCCTCTCTTTGCTCCACTAGTCCTCACGATTTTGGACTACCCTCATCTATCTGCAGCCCACGACATAAACAAATTTTCTCTGTTTTGTTTTGGTCATCTTTGGACCCTAAAAAACGGCTTAGACATGGTCTGCAGTTTTTTTTTTCGATTTGCATTGATTTCATGATTCTTATACCCAAAGATTAATTTATTGAAAATATTTTGCTATTTTATTTCTAGAGTCATGATGACAGAAGCATACACTGGTATCAAGAACGCTGTTCGTTACTACGGAGAAGGCGTCCACGCTGGAGCCCACATACCTTTGAACGTGTTGCTTATGGACCAGCTCGACAAGGACTCTGACGCGAGAGATATCAAGAATGCGATCGACACTTGGCTCACTTACAAACCGTTGAAGAAACATGCTAACTGGATGGTAAGACAAAAAAAACTTGAAATTGGTACCAGACAATATGAAAATAATTATAAGTTTAAAAAACTTGAGAAACCGACTTCATTGCCAAACGGCTAAACCGATTTTAATGAAATTTGTTTGGGACAGTCTGGACGTAAAAATAAACTTCCAAATAAAAAAATAATTTTCTAAATCGGTTCATAAATGACGGAGGCATGCAGTTACAAACATTAAAAATAATATTTAAAAAAAAATGGCAACACCGATTTTAATAAAATTAAAATGGGACCAATCTGGAAGCAGTACCTTTCAGATAAAAAAATAATTTTTCAAATCGGCTCACAAATGACGAAGTTATGCGGTAACAAACATTAAATAAAAAAATAAAAAAACAACCTCCTCCTCCTTTTTGATTGGAAGTCGGTTAAAAACAATAGACAAAATGAACTTCACGTTTTTTATTGACATCTGCAGGCCTACCACATGCTCTGTCTGGCTCTGTCTCTGGTTTGGAGTCTGTGTGAGTGCTCGCTAGTGTAATACACTGTGTGTGACGTTTTAACGTAGGAGTTATTTAGACAGTACTCACAGACTCAAAACCAGAGACGGAGCCAGACAGAGCTTGTGGTAGGCCTACTGAAGTGTAGCGTGTGCCGTCTTTGAAACTTTTTCTTTTGTTTGATTGTCTTCGACTCACTAAGTGAAGTGGCACCACACTGGAACTTCACTGCTATTACTGTTGTATATCAAAAGGTAGGAAAAACGGTAGGAACCAAGCAGTAGTTGGTTGCCTTCTTCTTGGCTTGGTCGCGTGCAGCTGGCACCTAAAGTCACTTAGCTATAAGACGTTTGAAAGTTATCCTTGTGATGCAACTGAATAAAGAAGATTTATGAATAAATAAATATTATTTGAATTTGACTCAAACTAAAAACAAGAATAATCGATTTTTGACCTTTGATTCGATAAAGTTTCGATGTGAAAAAGCCTAAGCCAAACTAGCTGAGCTCTCCCAGTACATAATACTGTCAGCAAAAACTATGAAATAGCGCATGTTTGTAATCATAATAAATTAAAGAAAACATGAGAACCGATTAACTATACTATACAGAGCGGTTAGATAAATAGAGGATCACTCATAATCAATTAAACTGTCTATGTGGGCCAGTGAAGTAGGTCTTGACCTAAAAGACTTGATGTTTGGAGGGCTTTGGGAATTCGAATCAGCTGATGTGAATGGGTCTTGAAATAATTGGCTTAGTTATGAGTTTGTACCTATATATTTTATATATTTTACCTATATATTTTATATTAACGTTTTTTAATAAACTTTAACACATAGAAGCCAAAATTAAAAAAGTATCAGAAATCTACTCTTTTTGTCCCATCTTTTTATTCAACTAGCTGATGGAACAAGCATATGGCCCATCTTATGTTACCTAACATAAGATGGGCCATATGGTTGTTCCATACCACCACTTGGTTACCACTTGGTGTTTGGTTACCACTTGGTAACCAAAGCCTATAACAAAGCATTGTCTCGTAGTCTCGCGCGTAAGGAACGTGTCCTACGTTGCACTGCCTTGCGTCCATCAACTTGAGGCTTACAGATGCTCAGTCTCACGTTTTACCGGCACGCACACATTTTAAACCGAAACACAGCAATGCTGCTGCACGGCAGGAATAGGCATGGTGGTAGTACTTACCCGGACGAGCCCTTCATAAAAAGCTCTACACAATTAAATAAAAAAAATCGGTCTTGGAATAACATTTTTTAAGTTAAAAGATAATATTCGATACTCGTACCATTAGTCTAGAAAATCCGATGTCTGGGTCGTCGAGTCTAGAAAATAGAGAGACTTCAAACGCTGTTGTTCATTATTCAATAACCTTAATGAATTTTCAGTGCCGTTGTCAAACTTTTTGTAAGATTTAGGTACAGAGGACAGATCAGTGATAAAAAACCTATAAAAAAATATGACGTGAAACGTATTTCAGATCGGAAACCAGGATAAAAGCCGAGTGGCGTCTCGGTTCAGACGTGAATTGGTGGATGCTTTCAATATGCTGATTCTTCTACTGCCAGGCATCGCAATCACGTATATGGTAAAAGCTAAATCATTATTGTTTGGAAATTTTTAAAGGACTATTTTTCGACGCTAAAACGCATTCTGTTTGTTTCTGTTTTTATCTCTTAAAAAAAACATACCAATAAACTACATGTAAAGGCAGTACCGCGTTTAGGTAAGCGTAGTGTAGAACGCCCTCCAGCAAGGTGGGGCGACGACCTGCGAAATGTAGCAAGCACTGGAGGAGAAGCGCCGAAGACCGGGCTCAGTGGCACGTCTTGGGAGAGACCTACGTCCAGCAGTGGACTTATAAACGCCGATGATGATGAAAGGCAATAAATGAACATTAATTAGGAAATCTTGAAAACTTACAAAATGTCAGTGTTATGTTGATTTTCCACGATTTATTTATTAATTTTTATTCAGGGTGAAGAGATCGGTATGCACAATGGATTTGTGCCGTGGAGCGAGACCAAGGATCCGCTGGCTTGTAACACAGACGACCCCGTCAACTTCATAGAGGTCTCGCGGGACCCTGTCAGGACTCCCTTCCACTGGAATAATGGCAAACATGGAGGTATTCTCTCAGTTAGCTGAAATATACTTAATAAACCAGTCCAGACCACCTCTCTTCAGCTGTCCCCAAGGTATCTCGTAAACTCCCAAACAAGCTATTTGGCAAAAAAATCACGTTGAGACGCTGCCTCTGAAATTCTGTTTTTTTTCAATCCAGTGTGTGGTGAAAGGTTTTTAAGTACACTTTGGAAAGGCTCCGTTCGTGCACACACACATGTTTTCAATTTTTTTTTGACGGAAATACAAATACACACAATTTTTACTGGTATACAACTATTATTTTTAATATGAACCTGTAATGCCTCACTACAGAGCATAGGTCTCCCTTCCTTCTCTCCAGTCATCGCTTACTTGGTACACAAACACGAGAAACAATTAAATTTCGGCCACTAGTATTTCATTTATTTCAAAAATAAAACAGCAGTCATTTTAAATCCTTGTGTGCACGAAAATGAATCCAAAAATTCATTTTACGAAGCACATAGTCCAGTTAGCAGAGCTCATTTTGCGGATGGAAAGGTACAATATAGCTATAAACACATACAATACATACAATGTATCAATTAGCACGCTTTTATAATTTTTCTCTGGATTTACAATGACCCTACTCTGTGACCCGACCTTTGAATATTTGCGTTTCTGCCTGAGTAAAACGTGAACAATGGGGATATACAGAGAGTCAGAGATAATTTTTTTGCGTCATTCTGTTGAAAGTTGGCAGTGTTTTTTTGAGTTGTGATACCTAAAAACAAAGATAGCTTGCCAAACATTTATCAAAATTACACAAGTCAGTTAGGGGGCGTCCATAAATTACGTGAGGTGTTTAAGGGGGGGAGGGGGTTGAGTCAAATCTCATCTAATCTTACGTTGGAGAGAGAGGGGGGGGTCTTGGCAAATATCACGCAATTTTTTGTCTGATTGAAACAAAAAAAATGAAAGTATTTTGGTTCCGTTTTAAGTTTTCTATTGTTAAATTTTTATTACACTTTATATAACTCTCGGCAATATTGATTACTAGTATTAATTAGTCGTAAATAAAAGCACGAAGCAATTTTTTTTTCTTTTTACAATAACAATCCAACGCGTTTACGTAATAAGCCCTCATTTCGAAAAATCTCACGTGAGATTGGGGGATGGGGGAGGGGGTTGAATAAAATCTCACGACATCTCACCAGGGGGGGAGGGAGGGATAGAAAATTTAAAAAATACCTCACGTAATTTATGGACGCCCCCTTAGGCCAAACAATAAATAATAATAGTAGTAAAACTACTGATAACCTTCAGAATAAAGGACATACTAAATCTAAATATTTCTTAGTTTCTATCTATCCGGACAAAATGTCTTAATATAGGGCTAAGTGACCTACACACAATAAAACTTTTAAGCAATGCGTGAATGACGTAAAAAATATCCACGATGAAAAACCCATTCCACCAGACTTGATACTGATAGTGACGTAAGAAAATCATCGTAACTCCAGCTCTAAGTACTCGGACAATAATGACGTCAAGTTAACTGGGTTGAAACGCCACGGAGTTTTGTCCGCTCAAATACTTTGTACATTTTTAATGCGCCCTGTATGCCTGAATGCCATTGTAATACAAACTGGACCGTCCTCCATTTTCTTTCAACAAAGGACCCTAAAATTGTGCGCCATTTTTTGGTGTAAAACTGATCGGTTTCGTATTGAAAGGAAAATATTTGGGTTAGGTTTTGTTAAATATTATGTGAAAATTGAGTTGGTATGAGCTAGGTTTGTTTAGGAAATATATTTTTATGTGGTTATTGTAATTGGTACTATGGATGCAAGGTAAAACAAAGTATCCTCCAAGGGTTAACCTCAATCATGGCGTAATGACGGCTTAAGCCGGAACCCGTCACTCAAATATGAAAATAGACGTACAATATTATCAAACATCCGAAAATTTTAAGTAAAGGCTCGAACACACCTAGTTCACTGTTCGCTACCGCCAGCGAACTAGGTGTGCGCAGGCCTTTAGTGGCTTTTCTATATACTGTTAACCAGTTTTGGGAACAGAACGTCCCTATTCGAATCAAGCAAGAAGTTACATCTCTAGTAGAGAAGAAGAAGCGGAGGAAGGATAATTAATATGGCGTCGTCATGGATAATTGTATTGTTTGCGGTTTACTAAAGTAAAACAGAATTATGAAGAGTTTTTGTCTCATTAAAAACCTATATAAAAAAGTCTTCGCAGATCACTGGTTATCGACGCCGACTATCTGAATGGAGTAAACGAATGAAAACATCATGCATAAATTGCCACTCGCACCCATCCAAATGATGATTGCGTTGACGACCAAGTAAGCTTACAGCATAAGCGCATTCAATCAAGGCTGTAATTGCTTCATTTGCGAAGTTTCTAATGCAATTAAGATGGTTCCCAGGTTCTGTAAATGCTTATTAAATTCCAGGCCTGCGATAAATTGCGTTGCTAGAAGAAGAACTATTTTGTACAATTTGCTAATGGACCAAGCAGATGGCACACCTGAAGGGCAAGTCCCATTTAGTCTACCAATTGTTGTTTTCGTGTGAGTACGTGTCTCTTTCTTTTGTATTGAAAACTGATGAGACAACAACTCGTTTCGATTGTTTCTAAGTAATGTATTTTCGCAGTCTCATCTTTGTCCATACAATAGAGAGAGACAAATAGGCGAAACGAAAACAACATTTCGTAGATGAATTGTGGTAGCAAAACTCTGGGTACAGATGATAAATGGACTATTAAGGGTGATCTAATAACATTACACATCGTAGTTGGTCCTTCGCCTCTAATCTAAACTGTCACTTACCCTAGTGGTTTATGATTAGCCAATGAAAAGAGATCAAGAAATCTATATACTATATAAGTACTATATCTATACACTATAGAAATATATAAAATCCTAGGATGAAAGATAACGAGACCCCCGGCATAAAACGGTCCGAACTACTCATTCGTAGAAAAAACGGGCTTTGATCCAAAAAGTTGTAGAACATAGCATTGAAAATGTACAATAAAATTGTTTCCAGATACTGTAACAATGTACGGAATACTATGTATGTACCTATACCTACACATATAACTAGTAATCCATCAGCAGCCTGCACCAAACGTAAAGTGCACTTTACTTTATTAATAACTTTAGCCGACATTCTCAAGTTCTCTACACATGACATAGAAGACTGAGCCATTGAGCCATATTACTAAAATGTAAGCCTCATTTCCTGTTGAGGCATACGTAATTTCATTCGTCGCTGACATGGCGCACCTTAGAGAAATAGAGTAGATTACACTAATCCCATAATCGCGTCACAAAGTAGGTTGTTCTGAAACGAACAACCTACTTTGCGTATCTTGTATTATGGAAAAGTTAAGCGTAATGCTTTATTCAAATTGCTCATTTGCGTATGTAACCATAGCCTTGCATCGTCACGCACGTCAGGAACGTGCCCTACGATGCACTGTTCTGCGTTTATCAACTAGAGGCATACAGATCTTCAGCCTCACGTGCCAGTAATTTCACCCTTCAAACCGAAACAGCAATGTTGCTTCACGGCAGAAATAGGCATGGTGGTAGTAGGTACTTCCCCAGACGGGCCCGTCAAAAAGAGCTCTACTACGACTTACTATATTTTTCATTACTCATACTCTGAAAGTAGGTATGAAGTTGCCTGAGGGGCCTAATTGAAAGTAAAACTTTCAGCCCTAGGGAGAATCGCTTTCTACTGACAGCTGTCAAATTATAAAAAAAAACAAGTTCTATTTTATTCAACCATGTTCCAACTTTCTAAAGTCTTTCTAACTGCAAGGAGGTTGTTCAACCAAATTCCAACTTTTTATTCAGCAAGTAGGTTGGAAACCCATTACAACGGTAAGAAGTTTAAAAAGTCTAGTTAGAGCGCAATGTAATATTTAAATTTAAATAACATAAAGATGGTATTAAATAAATAATATATCTTCTAAATTACTTGATTAGTGTATAGCTTCAACTATTTATTTAAAATAACATAGATTTAGATTATGAAAATGAAAATAATGGCTGAATAATGCTGGCGAACCGAAGCCGAAGGCCCGCCAGAGAAAAAGAAAAAAAAAACCGGGAAGGCGGCAATTCAATCTTCATTTTCACTAATTTTTCTTTCATGTTTTTATTTTTACTTTCTTTGTATTCGTAATGAAAAGCACAGTGTTTACCTCGGGTGAAAGTCTTTTGAGTCCCTCAAGCTCCATTGGCGCCCTCGCTAACGCTCTGGCGCCAAACCCGTCTCGGGACTCAAAAAACGTGACTTTCAACACTCAGGTAACAATGTACTATTACAGCACAGAGAATTTTAGAGTTGGGACAGGATTATTACAGAATACTTAACAAGTTGCTATGGCTTATACTTATACTAATAAACATTCAAGTTTAACTTCCTGATAGAATCAGTAATGGGTTTCGTAGAAGAACGAGGTCATTGAAAGCTCTCAGAATTCGCAAAGTTGAAGTGGCAAGGGTCAGGCTTGTAGTACCGACAATCATTGGGATATAAAGGTCCTTACGTAACACTCACATTGAAAGACGAAGCGTAGGATGCCCTTACATCCGATGGATCAACTACATTGTTAAGATTGTAAGAAGTTGGTGAATTGAGAGGTTTAAAGTCTGTCCAGTAGTGGACTTCCTCTGGCTAATATTGATTTACATGTTGTTAGTGATGAATATTTCATACGGTGTCATTTACTATCTTTAATATACAATTTCTATAAGCTAATTAATCTTTGTTTTAATGACGCATTGACATAAGATCATCAGTATTTTTATCAGTAAGGAACCTTTTTGTGACGCACTAAAATCCTTTCACCGCACTTAGAAACAAGTAGTGACTCGACAAGAAAAAGGTCAGTAATTGTGGTTATTTTGTGGCAGGTTTCTCAAACGCTGAAAACACATGGCTTCCGGTCGCCGACGGCTACGAGCACCTGAATGTAGCCAATCAGAGGTCTGCTGTGCGCTCACACTACCAAGTGTACAGGACATTGACCAACTTGCGCATTCGCTCAGCCTTCCGACAAGGCCGCTACGAGTCCTTGGCTTTGAACACTGATGTATTTGCTTTTAAAAGGTTTGTATTATAATACTCCATGGAAATTCAATGGTGTTATGAGGAAGGAGTGAGCATGAGCACCGAAGGGGTTACCGTAGTGAATTATAAAAAATCGTTGAGTGTGTCTATAAAAAAAGTTGAACTCTTAAAACCGACTTAGAATAGCTCGTAGAACCGACAACCGTTGGGAATAAGGTCTCGATGGCAACCACGAACCACCAGATGGACCGATGAAGATCGCAAAAGTCGGTGGATGGAAAGAGCTCAGAATCGTTCTGAAAATGTGTAGGGGAGGCCTACATAAATTATGTCCAGCAGTTGACTTCTACTGGCTGATGATGATGATGATGACTATAAAAAAGAGTGAGTTAATATAAAATACATTAGAAAGAAAGGAGTACATTGAAGAATAATGCAAGCTTATGATGGTAGTAAGAAGATGATTAGGAATCCTTACTCCTCCTTGACCTTGTTTAATGCTTATAACTGAGTATTGAACCAGGTTAAACTCTCAACTCCGACGAAGACGGCGAGGACAGAGAAGGAGGCGGTTCGGCCGCCTCCTCGATCCTTTGTAGTGGGATCACGCGGTGGAATGTCGGGGGACGTTCCACTGGCTTGCACGGCCCCACTTGACTAAAGAGTGACCTTGGTGAGCAAGGTGACTCCTTTGCAGACGCAAGGGTCCGGTTAAGGAAATCCGGGCCTACCGCCGGGGCGAGAAAGTGAATATACACATGACCCTTTCTCGTCCCACTTTTGGTAGCGGACGGCTCACAGAGGGGTTTTTAGTGGGTTCATGCCCCACATACCCTCTTTCGTCTCTCCCCCGCGGCGGAAGAGAAATGCGAAGGCATTTTCCCCTCTTAAAAAAAAAAAAAAAAAGGTTAAACTCTCAAACAGCTCTCCAATAAAAACTAACGAAGAACTTGATGAAAACAATGAATGGTTGCGAAAACTGAATTCAGTTATAACGAGCCACTACAAACGTGAAAGTTTTCTGTTCCGTTGCAAACAATATAATAAACTATTGATAGATGCTAATAAATAATTCTGTTATAAAGATCTCTTGGCTGTTGGGGACTTAGTAATATTAGATTGGTTTTGAAATCAGGCTGTAAAATAATGGCCTTACTTTCGTATAAGACTCTGTTAAAGGAAAACGTAGGTAGGTACACATCAGACTATACTCTGCTCGATCTTATGTCCTTGTGGTAAGCGTCATTTTTCTTTGTTTTTAGGAAACTTGTGCTGCATCCTTAGTACATTTCCAGCTCCCAGCTATTGCAAAAATGTGGCATCATGGATATTAAGCAATATTATAAAAGTATTTTTCTGTGAAAATTTGTGAAGCTGGGCACCATTTTATCAAATAATCTAGCAATAGGTGGTGGAGATTTTTAGAGATTCAAATTTCTCCGTCATGGATGAGATATTATATGGCATTAAAACAACTGTATTTTCCAGATGGTACAAAGACGACACGTATATCATAATCATGAATGTGGGAAGAACATTCCGAGTGGTCAACTTGACCGCTTTTGACCTTGTTTTTGGACAATTGGAAGTTGAAGCAAGCAGTGTTTTGTCTTCTAGAACTTACAAGTAAATATTTGTTTGATTGGTATAAATTTTATCAAAAAATTTGATCTTCCCATCTTCGCATCGCCCTTTTATTTTTGGACGTTCGGCGTACACTAAGAAAAATAAGATAAGGAGGAGGAGAAGTTGGTGGATGCAGAGCAGTGCATCGTAGGGCACGTTCCTGACGTGGCTGACCTACGAGGCAATGCTTTGTTATAGGTGGGCCATATCCTTGTTCAATCAACTTTTTTAACCTCGTAATTCACAATATGTTTTTTTTTTTCAGTGACAACGTCCAAGCGAATTATTTGGACTTGGCTGCAGATGAAGCGTTAGTGCTAAGAATGCAAGTTTAAACTCTATCTTTCCCTTATCAATTTATAATCCCATATATTATTAACTTTGATTTAAAACCTAACATAAATAAACATTTACTTCCAACCTCATAATTTTTTTTCTACTTTTTCACCATTTTTATTTTTTAAATCAAACTCCTCATTTTAATTTTTTTATTCCAAGATCAAATCAACGATACCTACTTTCAAAAACAAAGCACCTACTCGTATCTTGCATGTTCAACATCTAGAATTATCACGAGAGTATTTGTTTGTTTGTTATCAAAATTAAAGATAAGAAAATAGCTAAGAACTGCTGGATTGACATGATAACGCTATACACGTGTCTTACTTGCCTCGTGCTGACTGGAATAGATGACAGCCCAAAATTGGACTGTGACAGTTACCTAGTGATAGAGGGGATCTACTTATGATTGATTTAATCGGAAGTGTCAATCGTAAGGAATCAAGGTCAGCTTTAGATGAGAGATGCTATGAATCTGGGGTTTTCGGTTTTACTTTATTATCTACTCATACTCATACATATTAAGTAGACTTTATAGTCTACTTTTAATGAGCTTAGACTAGGTAGAGAAAAGCTTCTTTCGACTTCGACGGTCTAACATAGTATCTATTAGTCTATAAGTGACGAATATGAACTATGAGAATATTGAAATCACTGAGATTCCAATTATAACTTTTAAAGTGTCATTGAATGATATCGCTTGTTTACCAAAACTTTCAATTTTCTACGTACCATATCTGCCTAAGAAACGTTATCGTTAGTAATAAATTGACTTTGTGTGTATATACAATAATGATTAAAAAGGAGATGATGATTGAAAAATAAACTTTCCGTTTGTACTACTTATTCATTGTTATTTTCGTTAGCTCTGAACCAAAAAAAACAAATGTCCCAAAAAAATTCCACATAGTTGAAATAGACCACCAAGTACATACGGAATCTCAACCACTTCAGTAATTTTATCAGACCACTTGATCAGTATCTTGGTTTGATAACCCCGATAAAAAGAAACTCATATAAATAAATCTTGGAGATTCCTTCAGTAACAGTCTATGGTAGCTTCTGGATTCTCTCAAAGTAGCTCTGGTAAAACGATATTATGAGAGCATTGATTTTTCTGCCGTTATTGGCAGTTCTCAGTTGTGCTCACGTATTGAAGAATAGCGAAAAAGAATGGTGGGAGAATACCATTTTTTACCAGATCTACCCAAGATCATACGCAGACAGCAATGGTGATGGCATCGGAGATTTGAACGGTATGTTAGAAGGTTTTCGAAGATTCTATCTATCTTTAATCAATATAATTTTTTTTTTAATGGTATGAGTAAATGTGTAGTAAAATAAGCATGGCTAAATATGTGTTGTTATTTTAGGCATAACTTCAAAACTCGAATACATCAAAGACCTGGGCGTCGGTGCGATCTGGTTATCGCCAATGTTTCAATCACCGATGTACGATTTCGGATATGATATATCAGACTTTTACGCCGTTCACGATGAATACGGAACCATGGAAGACTTTGAAAATCTCATCGAAACAGCAAACGAGCTCGGTAACGTATGAAATTAATTGAAAGCGATTCCTCAAAAGAATGTTCACGGAAATTCTGAGAAACTGATTTTATTATTTTCGTTAGGTATCAAAGTTGTTTTGGATCTTGTACCGAATCACACATCAAACGAGAGCGTCTGGTTTCAAGAAGCATTGAATGGCAATGAGAAATATTACAATTACTTCGTTTGGGAAGATGGAATTATTGATGAGGATGGGAACAGACAACCTCCCAATAACTGGGTGAGGTTATTTACTAAGAAATACTAAGCTATAATACATTTGACTTTCCTACAAATTGACATTCTATTTTATTAATTTGTTTTAGCTAAGCCATTTCCGTGGAAGTGCGTGGGAATATAGAGAAGAAGTTGGCAAATATTATTTGCACCAATTTGTAATCGGACAGCCTGACTTGAACTACCGCAACCCTGATGTTGTCGAAGAAATGAAGGTGTTATAAAACTTTATGTATATTTAGCCAACGCTTAGTAAAATTTGACAACCATTTTCATTCTTATTATATTTTACAGAATATCATCCGCTACTGGTTAGGTAAAGGCGTTGCTGGATTCAGAGTGGACGCTGTAAACTGCCTTTTCGAAGTCGATAAAGAGCTTTTCGGAGGCGTTTACCCCGACGAGCCGTTATCTGGAAGGACTGATGTAGACCCTGAGTCGCACGATTATCTCAGCCACATCTACACTAAAGACAGAAATGAGACCGTCTACATGGTTTATGAATGGAGGGATGTCTTTGAAGAGTTCACTGCTGTAGATGGTGAACCAAGAGTCATGATGACAGAAGTATACGCTGCTATTCACGACGTTATCAAATACTTCGGAGAAGGTGATAGAATAGGAGCTCAGATGCCTTTCAACTTTGATCTTATCAGTGATGTGGATGCATCTTCGTCGGCTGCTGATATCAAACGAGCGGTTGATAAGTTTCTGACTTATAAGCCTATTGATAAAGAAGCCAACTGGGTGGTAAGTACAAATAGCAACAAGTGTGAAACTGATAATGCTTCATCTTATGATACCGCCAAAAGTATTTTGAATGACAACTTAATTTTAGAAATAGTTATCGATGACTTATCTTGCAGGTCGGCAACCATGACAACAGCAGGATGGCAACCAGATACAGTCCGTTTTTGGTTGATGGAATCAACATGATGGTTTTGCTGCTTCCTGGTGTTGGAGTAACTTACATGGTAAATTTATTTTATAGTAATTTGTGAGTTACTGTTTGAAAGGAAGATAATTTCAAAGTGGTCCATAAAATGCAAATGGATAAATGTTTTACTTTGAATGAAATTATCTTGTTTAATGTTATTTTATCTGTGAAATTACTAAATTATTACTTTAATGGTGGAAATCTGCATTTGGGAATAGGGGCTAGCAACGAATAACTGTAGTTTTTAGTTAAAATGAATAAAATATATATTTTCTTAAAGGGTGAAGAGCTCGGTCTGGTGGATGGTTATGTAAGCTGGGAAGACACTGTGGATCCATCTGGATGCAACACTAATGATCCCATCAACTATGCCAAGAGCTCCAGAGATCCTGAAAGGACGCCGTTCCAGTGGAATGCTGAGAAGAATGCTGGTTAGTATGAACAATGGTGAAGGCCCGTTTTCAGAAACAGTCCTTGAGTCTAAGTCGAGTCATAAGCACTCTTAAGCATATATTTTACGACAGTTCTCCATTGATTAATGTTAAAAATCTATGCTTGAGACTCAAGCACTGTTTCTGAATACGGGTATTAGACAGTCAGTGTTTGAGTTTGCTTAATTTGCTTAAGTTTTTCTCGAAGAACTGACAACCGTTAAAGAATAAAGGTTCTCGAATGACGACCACGAACCGGATGACAAAAAGTAGGGCGCCCACCCACCAGATGGACCAACGACATAGTTGAGATCGTGGGAAGTCGGTGAATGGAAAGAGCCAGAATCATTCTTCCTGAAAATGTGTAGGGGAGGCCTATGTCCAGCAGTGGACTTCTTCAGGCTGATTATGATGATGATTATGATAATTGTAAACTTACGATACGGTTAGTTTACACTGAAGCCCTGCGCACATAACTAAGCGTTCTGCAGTAGCAATCAGTGAAACGCTGTGAAATAACAGCGGTATTTGAGGCTTAGATGTGCACAAGGCTTGGGAGGTTTTTATTTCAATTAAGAATTCATACATGTCATTAGGAGGGATGAAAGTCATGTAACTAGGAGAGTGATGAGTATGAATGTAGATGAATATTTGGGTAGAGGTAGGCCAAAAAGAGATGGATGAACAGTGTGAAAGATAACAACTGAATAAGAGACGACGGCTGTCAGAGAAGAATGAAAGGAACATGTTGTGCTGACCCTACATAAAGTGGGATAAGGGCAGGAAGAAGAAGAAGAAGAATTCATACAGTAAGGTGAGTTTAATAAATCTTTACAATTATTCCTAGGATTTTCAACTGCTGACAAGACCTGGCTGCCTGTTGCTGAGGGCTATGAGACCTTGAATGTAGAAGTACAAGATGCTTCTGACCATTCACATCTTAAAGTATACCGAGCTCTGGCTAAACTACGTCAAGAGAATGTATTTAGATACGGAAGATACGAATCTTTGGCATTCAATCAGGATGTATTTGTATTTAGGAGGTAAGAATATTGAAGTTTGCTGCTTTTATTCTACTTTATTTATATTTAGTAGTAGTAGAGCGTTTTGTAAAGGGACAGATGGGAATGAAGGAGGAAGACATGTTGTGCCGACCCAACATAAAGTACGATAAGAGCAGGATGAAGAAAAAGAGCTCTTTGTAAAGGGCTCGTCTAGGGATCTATTACCACCATGCTTATTTCTGCCGTGAAGCATCATTGCTGTGTTTCGGATTGAAGGGTTTTGGTGCGGGTGAAATTACTGGCACGTGAGGCTAAACATCTGTATGCCTCAAGTTGATGGCAGGGCAGTGCATCGTAGGGCACGTTCCTGATGTGTGTGTCTTACGAGGCAATGTTTTGTTATAGGCGATGGATACCTTCAGTAGTATTTTTTTTTATTGAAGCCTTGGTCTAACATTTAAAGCATCTACCACCACTGTATACCTAATATAAATGTTTTTCTCCAAATATAATGATATTATTTTCTTTTAGGTGGTACAACGGTGAAATCTATCTTGTATTAGTAAACATGAGAGATTCCGAATATGTTTTGGACTTGACATACTTTGAAAATGTTGTTGGTACCGCCAATGTGGTTCTGAGAAGCATCGATTCTCCGAAAAATGAAGGGTATGTTTTCAATATTTTGCTTTTAACTGATACTTCTTTGACTGATTTGTTGTTCTTTTATATTTGTTCTTTCTGTTTATTATTATTTTATGTTTGTTCTATACTGTTTTCTTATCTACTTTCTATTTTTTTATTGTAAAATCTTATTGTCAGTCTGTTTGTGTTGTGTTTATTTGTGCTGTGTGGCCAAAATTAATGTATTTTCTGTCTTTCTTTTTAATTCATTAAAGTTTTTTTGATTTAGTGCTCTTTATTTCACAACTCAAATAATATCATCTCTCTTACGTTTTTTTTTCATTTTCACAGAGACACCTTTGAAGTTTCTTCTCTTCCCGTGGCTGGCTACGAGGGACTAGTCCTTAAACTTAACTAAATATACCTATTAAGGCCATGGTGTCAAATCGAGGAAATCACTATCGAATGTATTATAATGTGCGTGTACGTGTATTTTGATTCAGTATAATAAACAAAGATTTTTATAATGTTCCAAAAGTTAAGAGCTGAGCGGGAATCGAACCCGCGATCTTCCCCTTGGTACGGCGCTGACCACTGCGCTATCGGATCGTAATTACACTTGACAATTAACTCTAAGGGGCTGTTAATACGGCATTAGCGGGACATTATACAAAACCTTGTTAGTGTATAAGTACCTAAACACTATAATATCAATAAAAGAAATGTGTAAATGTGTTTTTCTTTTATTTTCTTCCGGGCAGAGTAAATTATTATAAGCTCATGTCTGTTATCCCTCCTGGTATTAAATCTCACTCAAGATTCTTTTGAAGACAAGTAATCATGTTTTTTATACCAATATCAATTCCAAAACTCTTTGAGGCGCACTTAAAATCCTTTCACCACACTTGGTTCAAAAGAACCAGTGATACGATAAGAAAAATAATTCCATAACAAAAATAATTCCATAGGCAAAATAATAACATATTTTTTCATACCATTGCATCATTATTCATCATCATCATCATCCACAGCCCGACTTCACCCACTGCTGGGTATAGGCCTCCCTTAGTTTGTGCCATCTACCTCCTGTACCAGTCTAAACCATTCCCGCCCCGCGACCCTGACTATGTCGTTCATCCATCTTGCTGCAGGGCGCCCTACGCCCTACCCGGCCAGCCGGTTCTTGGCCACCATTCGGTTGTTGTTCTACTCCACCTGTCATCACCACGCCTAGCAATGTGTCCTGCCCAACTCCATTTGAGCTCCGTAATCCGATCTCCGACGTCTTGGACCTTCGTTCGTCTTCGGATTTCGGAGTTTGCAACTCGATCTATAAGTTCATCATCATCATCATCAACCTATATTAGTCCACTGCTGGACGTAGGTCTCTCCCAAGACGTGCCACTGAGTCCGGTCTTCGGCTCTTCTCCTCCAGTGCTTGCCAGCTACATTTCGCAGATCGTCGCCCCACCTTGCTGGAGGGAGTCCTACACTACGCTTACCTAAACGCGGTCTCCACTCTAGTATTCGTTTGCTCCAACGATTGTCTGTTCTACGGCAAACATGACCGGCCCACTGCCACTTCAGCTTACTAATACTACTAATGCTATAGTTCGCAGCATCATTATTAGCTACCGTGAATACGTAAATTCTGCAATACGAACTAAGCATAAGTACTGCTTTACGAGTATTTATAGTGTGGTACTATCTGGTGTGGTGTGGTACTATACTATCTGGCCATCTGGTTTCTCAACAGCGAGATTCATTCATGCAAATCAAAGGGCAAATATCCAATTAGAAAATTCACATTTAAATAGTAGTTTAAAGGTATGCTTGCGTACAGGTTTGTATCTTTAATTTTCTATTAGCATATGTTTTTGCATTAATACGTGCGTTTTATTTTGTTTATGCTAATTTAGAAGCTGTTCAGTAATGTAAACTCAAAGATTATTAAACATTTACCCCTTTATTTAAATCTATAGCCGTGCCCATATTTATTGCAACAATTATAAGTCATTTTCATATTGTATAAGTAAACAGGCCTTTGTATCTATTGTAGATGATTTATAGAATAGAATAGAATATAACTTTATTGTACACCATTAAATTATCAGGTAAACATGGTATCAAAGAATACTTAAAAACTAGAGGTACAATGTCAATAAAAACTATACAACTGTATATTCAATATGTGTATAGTGTATATGTGTATAGTCAATGTGAGGTGGTAATGTCTTATCGTTGATAGCGATTTCTTCCAGACAACCTATATAGCGTACCCTTATATAGCGTCAGGGGCAAGTGGTGATTACACAAGCCCTACTTGCGGGACGCTATAGTGCCTGGGACAGGTTTTAAGATGGAATAGGCTTGCCCAGCACCTATACCATCCTGACAGCTCAGTCGGCCTAATCCACAGGACAGACATGGTCAATACGTGCGGAGCTGACTAAGCTACGGGTTTCCTCACGATGTTTTTCCATCACAGTTTGAGAGCACTAGCATTGTGTGCATACATTTTTAGACAGAAAAACTCATTGATACACGACTGGATTTGAACCCACGGGGAAGGCAGGGCTGCTACCGCCATTGCTCAAATGTATAGGCATAGATAGACAATACCCACCTTATTAAAATAAAACCGTAACATGTTAGCTGCAACTCGAATTTAGCTTAAAATGTATTTCACACATTTCACACCTGTCATCTCTTATGTCTGGCATGAAAATGACACTGACACGGCTATTTGAATATTTTTCATGGTTTTTAAAAACGGGTTCTAAGCCCGTATTTAAAAACAGTGCTTGAGTCTGAGTTTAGCCTCAAGCAATCTCAAGCATAGATTTTTTGATAGTTCTCTTTCTTATTCTTGTGTCACTGGTTCTTTCGAACCAAGTGTGGTGAAACGATTTTAAGTACCACAGAGACTCCTTTCGTGCACTCGACACATATTTTTCTAACTTTTTTGATTCTACGACGTGCCGGTTTCCTCACGATGTTTTCCTTCACCGTTTGAGAGCACTGGCATAGAGTACATACGTTATTGGGCAGAAAAACTCGCACTACACAACTGTATTCAAACCCACGACCTTAGGATCGGAAGGCGGGGCTTTACCGCTAGGCTACCGGCACTCTCGCATTTCCATCTTGTTGTACTATTGCTATTGCAAAATATATGTAGGTTCTAAAGTCTAAGCCAGATGAAGACTTTCTGATTGCTTATCGACAGGTTTTATCAATTATTTATCTCAACAGATACGTTACTATAAAAGAGACAAGCTACATGGCTTTAATGTTGTTTTCACATCTGGACTAAGGTAAGATCTCTAAAATATATAGGTTTATTTTTTGTGGGTGTCGTGTGGAACAAACTATCCTAATGAAATAGAAACTTCGTGAAATTTCTATCAATTTCCACGAAGTTTTGGTAGATACTGTTGCAGTATAATTTCCGTGAAAACCTTAACAGCCATATTAATAAACGCAATTTAAATTTAGTCATGGTTTAAAGTTAGCCCTGTCACTTTTTGTCATTACCCAGTGGTAAGAGATGGCAATAATTAAAGCACAGCTTATCTTTTGACATATTTTTGCTAAGGGCTATTAAACTTTAGCATTGGTTTCAAACATGTCAAGTTTTTATCCACATTAGAATATGGAAAGATGTCTAAAGCCTCGCGCACATCTGTGAAACTCTGCCAAATATCACTGTCATATTTGACAAAGTTTCACTGATCGCCACTTGATCGCCACCGCATATATGCGCAAAGCTTAACGTTATTCAATTATATTTTTTCGATGTTAAAACCAATCTAGTCCATCCTAGATTCACCTAGCTTTAAGACGTTTCAAAGTGATTCTTGCAATCCTACTGAATAAAATACACTTTTAATTATGATTTGATTTTTCTATTCAGTTTGTCAAAATGAAGACTCTACTACTTCTACCATTACTGGTGCTGGCTGTGGTAGCTCATGAAGAGAAGGAGCTGGAATGGTGGGAAACCACTATTTTCTACCAGATTTACCCAAGGTCATTCAAGGACAGTGACGGTGATGGCATTGGTGATTTGAATGGTGAGTTGACTACCAATTCTTAGCTTTATCAGTTATAAAATCAAAAGCTCTTTGGCTCAAAAAATAGCTGCAGGCATATTTTGATGAACTTTAAAACGTGTTTGTCATAGGTTCTTTTTTATTATCGATAGAAAGGTCGTGGGTTCAAATCCTGTAGTGTATCAAAAAGTGTTTCTGTCAAAAAATTTATGTACAGTCGCGGTACGAAAATGTTCGTCACTTTAGAGTCGGTTTTCGCTTGCACCAGTGCCTTGATCATGAACACATATTGATATAATTTGTGACGTTAAATTATCGGTGTATTCTGTCTATTCAGTTTCCAAAAAAAACAAATCAAGTTGAAAATCGACGAACATTTTCATTCCGCCACTGTACACAACGCTAGTGCTCTCAAACGGTGAAGGAAAACAGCGTGAGGAAACCCGCGGCTTAGTCAGCTCTGCACGTATTGACCACGTCTTTCCTGTGGATTAGGCCGACTAAACTGTCAGGATGGTACAGGTGTTGGGCAAGCTTATTCCATCTTATATCCTCTCTCAGGCACTATAGCGTCCCGTCACTAGGAGCATGAGTAATTACCAGTTGCCCCTGGTGCTATATAAATCATCTACAGTAGATGCAAAGCATGCTTTTTTTACTGAGCCATAAGGTTGGTACTTATATAATCATTATAGTGATTGTTTGATGTTTGTTTGTTTAACAGGAATCACGGAAAGCTTAGAATATTTGAAAGAGCTTGGAGTCGGAGCGACATGGTTGTCCCCGATTTTTAAGTCTCCGATGTACGACTTCGGATACGACATTGCCGATTTCTATGACATCCAAGATGAATATGGAACAATGGCAGACTTCGACAGACTTATTGCAAAAGCGAATGAATTAGGTATGCGTATGACAAAGTTTTTCAATCGTAAAGTTTAGTCACTCAACGAACTAAGTTGCAATTCTGAATACTTGTGCCATTTCACATGCAATATAGAACACGGTAGCCATCTGACGGCAAAATGTATTACAAATCTTGCTTACCGGTTTCTTTTCATATGGTGCTTCTCAAAAACCGGCGGAAGACGTGTGCATGTCATCAGGCATACATCATGTTACGTATTTATGTTTTCAGATATTAAAATAGTTTTGGATTTCGTTCCGAACCACACGAGCAACGAGAGCGTTTGGTTTGAAGAGGCTCTGAAAGGTCACGAGAAGTATTTCGATTACTTTGTGTGGGAAGATCCCGTAAAAGATGAAAATGGGGGTTTGCATCCACCTAACAACTGGGTGAGTAATCTCGGAAAAGTTTTATTTAAAAAGCCTAGAGATTTATGTCTGTCATCAATCACAAAACGTCGGCTTTTTATGATTGAAAATATTCAAGAAAGTTACGTCGACTAATTCTGTTTCAATCTAAATAAAAGCTCAGCATTCGGACTTTCTTTGAACTTTTGTGTCTTGGCTCAGTTACGAGATCTTTTATAACGATGGATTTTATCAGTGTACTCAGGCGGAAGTTTTTTATGAGTTTCATTTCAGGTGAGTGTATTCCGCAAAAGCGCATGGGAGTACAGAGAAGAGGTTGGTAAGTATTACCTCCACCAATTCGTCATCGGACAACCAGATCTTAACTTCCGCAACCCTGACGTGGTCGAAGAACTGAAGAATGTCATCCGCTTCTGGCTTGCCAAAGGAGTAGCTGGCTTCAGAGTTGATGCTATTGCTCATTTGTTTGAAGTGGATAAGGAACTATTTGGAGGAAAATATCCTGATGAACCTTTAGCTGGGTATTTGGAAACGAACCCTGATAACTACGGTTACTTAGATCATATTTACACAAAAGACCAAGACGAGACTTTTGATATGGTGTATCAATGGAGAGAAGTATTCGACGAGTTCAAAGAGAAAGATGGATTGAGTAGAGTTATGATGACAGAAGCCTACTCCAGTCCTGAGCTCACTATGAAATACTTTGGTGAAGGTGATAGGAAGGGTGCCCAAATGCCATTCAATTTCGTTTTGATTTCTGATGTCGATGGATCCTCTTCAGCAGCTGATATCAAGTACTCTCTTGACAAGTTTCTGACATACAAACCAATTGACAAATCTGCTAACTGGGTGGCCGGAAATCATGATAACAGTAGAGTAGCTTCGAGATTTAGTCCAGAATTGGTTGATGGAATTAATATGATTGTCCTTTTGATGCCTGGTGTAGCCGTGACTTATATGGTTAGTTTACTATAAGCTTTATAATCTGCAAACTTTAAACTTGATTTTTTTACCACACTACAACTAAAATAATTTGCAGGGTGAAGAAATTGGTATGGTTGATGGTTACGTAAGTTGGGAAGAAACAGTGGATCCTAGTGGATGCAACACTGATGATCCTATTAACTACTGGAAGGAGTCAAGAGACCCTGAGCGTACTCCATTCCAGTGGAGCTCTGACAAAAACGCTGGCATGTATAACTGCATTGATAAATTGGCTAAATGATAAATAACTAGAAAAATATTTAAAATACCATTTCAACCTGTCTTCGCAATTGATTGATCTTAACACATGCCAGTAGTATTTCGTCAGTTGGCAAAACAAAAAAAACAATACAAGCAGTACCATCGCCTATAACAAAGCATTTCCTCGTAGGTCACGCACGTCAGGAACGTGTCCTCAATGCACACCCCTGCGTCCATCAACTTGAGACACACAGATGTTCAGCCTCACGTGCCAGTAATTTCACCAGCACCCTTCAAATTAAAACACAGCAATGCTGCTTCACGGCAGAATAAGACATGGTGGTAGTATTTCCCCGGACAAGCCCTTCACAAAAAGCTCTACTACACTAAGCTTTTCTGTCATCATAGCAGATGTTTTTTACAGGTTTTTCTTCTGGTGATAAAACCTGGCTTCCAGTAGCTGAAGGCTACAAGACCCTTAACGTACAAAGCCAGAGCCAAAATGAGAACTCTCATTTGAACGTGTACAAAACTCTGGTGAAACTCCGTGCTGATTTTGCCTTTAGGCATGGCCGATATGAGTCTGTTGCTTTTAATCAAGATGTTTTTGCATTTAAAAGGTGTGTATGTGTATGTGCTAATTCTTTTTCTTAGAGTGTCGAGTTTCCACTTAGTAACTTTTAAAGCCTGCATTTATCTAGGCGATAGCGATGGCGATCAATGAATCGCTGCCAAATATCGCTGTTATATTTGACAGCGTTTTATTGATTGCCATCGCAGATTGCTTAGATGTATGCAAAGCTTTTTTATATCAGGAGATTTTCTTCATGGAAAGTTTTAAATCCTTAATAAATTTGACAGACGTTACTTTTTTTGCTAGCTGCTTTGAACGCTGAGTTTATATGAATAATTTTATGTACAAACATAATACGCTGCCACATTAAATGAATGACAAGCTGTCAAATTGGATTACTGTGGATAATTTAGCTCCATAGTGTCGGCACCGGTCGCCACTAAGCTTAGACATTGATGGATGAAATGTTGGCTACTGGCATCAAGTTTTTTTGCATAATATCTGCCGCCCCGCGTTTTGCCCACAAATCAATTATAATGACCACTGTACCACATTTATCTTGTGTCACTCTGTACTTAAGGGGCCAGCGGAGGGCGAATTTTCATATAAACGTAATACCAAAATAATTACTAGTTTAGTCAGATTTTCACTATATTATTGTAATAACTGTATTTGTATAGTATTTATCTAGGTTCCTGAACAGTTTTTATTTTAAATTACATACCTCAAATGAAATAAACGCCAATCACATTTTGCAATGAAAAAAATGTATAAAATGCGCTTGGTGTTTATTTCATTTGAGGTAAGTAATTAAAAATAAAAACTGTTCAGGAACTATACGAATACAGTTATTACAATAATATAGTGAAAATCTGCCTAAACTAGTAATTACTTTGGTATTACGTTTGTATGAAAATTTTCCCTCCGCTGGCCCCTTAACGTTTGACAAAGAAAAATCTTGATATTTCAGATGGTACCACGGTGATATCTACCTCGTGGTCGTGAACTTCAGACAGTCAGCTTACTCAATTGATCTGAGTTACTTTGAGAATGTGAGCGGGCATGTGCAAGTCAGCGTTAGCAGCGTCCAATCGCCGAAGACAGTCGGGTTAGCATTTTTGAGATAGAATTTTTACAAAATGTCTCCTTAGAAAAATGAGAGCGCTTGGAGAAATTTCAAAACGATTGTCACTTACTTAAAATTTATTTTAAGTATGTGATATTCTAAAAATATAAAAAATCATTGTTTGCAAAAAACTTTGCACTCTATAAAAAAACAGACCTTTGCATCCATTGTAGATGATTTAAATAGCGTCAGAGGCAACTGGTGAATTACTCATGCCCCTACTTGCGGGACAGGATTTTAGATGGAATAGGTTTGCCCTAGTAAAGACATGACATGGTTGAGAGAACTAGCATTGTGTGCATATTCACATTGGTACACGACTGGATTTGAACTCACGACCTTAGGATCGGAAGGTGGGGCCGCTACCACTAGACCACTAGTGCTCTCTTTAGTTATTCTTATTATTTTAGATAAATTAGAATTAGAGGCTTAGTTTTTGTTCTCGCTTTTCAGGGAGGTGCTCGATTCGACGAAGATTGATGTAGCTAGCTATGAGTCTTTGGTACTCAAAGTCGTGAACTAACTAAAATGGTGCAATAAAGTTATTTAAATAGCAGCTATTGTTTCTTTGCAGAATTTAATTAGATACTTATTCTATTCAGGAAACTAGGTCACCGGTATTCTCATTTCTCCCTCTTGCACTGGGCTTGTAGTTGTGTGAACAAAAAACTGACAAATTGAGTTTAGAATCCGCGCAAGATAACTATGCGTGTGACATCATATCTCCCCATCACAAACATGTACGTACATTAAATGCAATGCAAGTCCGACTTCAACTATTCATGTTTGTGATCAGAAGATATTTTTTTAATCTATTTTATTCATGTTTTCTACCATTTGTCACACGCAGACTTTTCTTTGCGTGGTCTAGTATCGCTGCAACTGCCAATTATTAATTAGATATAGGCTTTAGAGGTTCTTTATTTACATGACTTCTTAATAAAACATAACGTTACAAATAAAAACTTTGCTATTTCTAAAAAAAACTACATCAAATTAAGAGTGGTTCGTTTTAAAAAATACTTATGGAATCCATATGATTGATTTGTTTTATAACAGAAAACAGAAGAATTTGACTACATCTTCTTTTTTATATTAAATATTATGTTTTATTTAATATAAACATGCTAGTTAATCCGAAAATTGTTCGTAATTTTCCCTTATTTATAAACCGCAAAAGGGATCCACGAGGAATACAAAGGCATAAAGGTGAATCTGTTTTCCTTAATCCAACCACTGCTATGTATTCTGTAACTGTGTAATTTCCAAATGGACTAGCCATCTCCCTTTGTTCATTTTTAATTAACTCGATGAAGGTATACATATACACACTCAACGCAACGAATTTAGTACTAAAACTCACAGCACGACATAGTACTATCGAGCTTTACAATATCAATTTGATAAAATACCGCTAATACTCAAAAAATTGGTTGTCTGTACAGTCGGTTTACTGACGATAGATGAACGTGACAACGTCATAAGAAAATACACAGATGTCGAACGCTGCCGAACGCGGAGGCCGATTGTGCCTCTTTGTCGCTCGTTCCGCGCTCTCGCTTGCACTTCAAGCCTTAAATGGAACGCCTCAGAGCGAGGTAACGCCGCATGAGTCATGTTTTTTCGTGCGTGCAGCCGGCTCCATCGAATTATAAGACGTTGTCACGTCAAAAAACAGCGGGAAAAATTACTCAATTGGTTATGAAAATAGGAACAAAATAAAGTTATGCTCTTGGGCAGTTTTTTACGGTGCTGAAAAATATGACAGCCTCTGTAAGGCTCTGTAAGTTGTTAGTGATAACCGGCCAACATTCGCTTGTTTAAATTTATTATTATTTATAAAAAAGGCCGTATATGAAATTGCAACAACTTAATGTTTATTGTTTTTTAATGTTATTTATTTTATTGTAATAAAATTAATCGACCAACGCTCAAGAGACATCTATTTGCATACGCTACCTTTATTCAAATAATAAGCATTGTATATTCATACAACTTATGCATATTTGAAATTGTTATGAATTAAATCACAGAATAAAAAGAACGCTTACGCATTGTTCTCCATTAAAATAACTTGACCGTCAACCATTGGGGAATAAAGGTTCTCGAATGGCGACCACAAACCGGAAGACGAAGCGTAAGACGCCCACCCACCAGATGGACCGACGACATTGTTAAGATCGCGGGAAGCAAAAGATGGAAAAGGCTCAGAATCGTTTATTCTGGAAATGTGTAGGGGAGACCGATGTTCAGCAGTGGACTTCTCAGGCTGATAATGATGATGATGATTGTTCTGAGAATTAAATGCATCAATTGATTCAACAACTACATATTTTATATCGTACATTAATAGTTATCTATCAAATATGACGTTCCTACGTCAAGTCCTTGAGAAATACAATGGAGAAGCTATGCATAAAATAAATAAACCATGAACTCGGTTATGCAAGGAATTCTCTTATTCATTTATAAGTATTGTCTGTTTATAAACAAAATAATGACTGCTGCTATTAGTTTGTTGTACGAGATCTGTGTATAAAATTATAACTATAGACAGGATGCAACCTATTGATGCAATGGTATTTATTAAGTACTGAATTAAAATTACTTGCATTGAAATCCAGTTTCACATTGTATTCAGGTTCCAATTGAGAATTCTGGTTATGTATTTATAGGAACCTTTATTTACGCAAAGAAACTCACAAATATAGAAATATATACAAAATGTACAAAATACACAAGGAACAGTTGAGCTATCTGCAGACCGTTACAAACGATCTAGTGATAGCTCCACTGATCCAAATCAGTGCCAGACGGAAGCATCCCCAATATGCTGGCGGCATTGCTACGCTGGTACCCTAAATGAATATTTTTGGATGTTATTTTTTTAGCTTCAAAATGGGTGACACAGTTCCTTACTAGGTATATTGAAACAGGAACATTTTGAATTCTCTTCACTGAACGGTCTCTATGAAGCATTTTGTAAATGCAGGTCTACGAGCATCAAATTTTAATGTACACGGGGTAGGCAAAAAGGGAATGCTACGATATTTATAATAATTCCTACATACGATTCGCATAATTTAAAGCCGTGTGTTCTCTTGAGTTCCATAAAACACAACATTTTGAGAGCGCGAGTTCAGCTTTTGAATTTGAAATTAAATTCGCAAATTATTCATAAAAATTGATGCAAAGTGTTTGTTTGAGGGACGACTTTGATGTCGCTGACGTTAATAAATTATATTCTAGCCCAGGAGAGGAGCTAATAAAGATTCTGTATCGAGGATCCTTTGAAGTTCTTTTTCAGTATGATAAAAGCAAAACGATAGTGTCACATCAAAAGTAAATCATGATCTGAAAAAGTTCCAATAGTTTTTCTGTGTTTCGTCTTATCTTTTTTTGTTTTTATTCATTATTTTAATAGTGTGTATTATGTGTGCTGAAGCAGTAAATAAATGAATGTCTATGTCTATGTCTGTATGAAAAACTAGGACTTTATCGATTTAAAACTTGTATCAAACTATGATTTATAAGCAAAAACTCTCACCTCAAAGTTGTATTTTAATGAGAAATATTTGTTTCTCATTACTATAAACAATTTCGAGTTCTAAAAAAGTAATTAGCTTCTGAAAACATTTTTATTTAACTAAAATTGTATTCCTATTTTAATTTAGCAACGTAGCACCGTTTTGTTTGCAGCTTGGTCCATTGAACTGATGTAGGTAAATGTTAAATGTAGGTAAAAGGTAAATGTTAAATATTTTTGCGAATATTAATACCAATGTTTGTCAACTTTTATGCCGCTGAATCAAAAAAGCACTTGTGGAATTCCATGTCTTTTTTCACGTAGACACAGTTTTTTATACATATACATACATTTTTTATACAGTTTTTGACGTGACAACGTCTTATAATTCGATGTAGCACGCACGAAAAACATGACTCATGCGGCGTTACCTCGCTCTGAGGCGTTCTATTTAAGGCTTGAAGTGCAAGCGAGAGCGCGGAACGAGCGACAAAGAGGCACAATCGGCCTCCGCGTTCAGCATCATTCGACATCTGTCTCTCCTACTTGAGTGAGCGGTACTGTATGACGTTGTCACGTTCAACTATCGTCAGTAAACCGACTTTACAGACAACTGATTTTTTTTTTCCAGTTTAACCCGTGATCATGGGGCATGCGGTGGCATGGTCTTTAGTCATAATCATAGCACAGATTGTGGAATAGTGACACCGGCTAGTCACGGTATAACCTCGTACCATAATGAATGGAGTATCTATACCATTCAAAAACTGTTACTGGTCTTTCATCATAGCCGGAGCTCCACTTGCACTGGTGCTTTGAAACTACTAATTAGTTGACCAACAGCGATGTAATTGTAGATTACGAATATCGAACCGGTTCTTGGCAGATTTTAATTAAAAACTTTGTTGCAGATGCCAATCTGATACTTAAGATTTTACGAACCACTTCCAAGCATTTTGTCATTATTGATTGTAAATACGAATACCTATTAAATTATTTAGTTGCGACACTTACACAAACTCAAAGTCGAGTGTACCTACCTATATTTTTTCTTCAAATAAAAATATACACTCTGAGTTTTTTTGACTTTGAGTTTTTGCATGTTTTAGTGAAATATTCTTGCATTTTTGCATTCGGACAAGTAAAGTTTACAAAACTTGAGAAAACAACTTCATGGCCAAACTGCTGAACCTATTTTGATAAAACTTCTATGGGAACAATCTGAACGTTTCAGATTAAAAAAAACCAAATCGGCGTTCGGTAAATTCGGGTTAAATGACGAAGTTATGCAATAGCAAACATAGAAAAAACTCTGTTAAAAATGACGATACAAAATAGACAAAATTTGATACAAAAATTAAATCAAACTAATTTTACAAATCGGTAAAAGCTTCTCTATTAAAATGATGAATGAGAAAACTCACCTCGTTTCTTCATTCTAATAATCCGTTCATTTCTCCACATCAATACCAGACTACTTTACCAGTATCTAATTAATAAAACATCTACTTATAGATAACAAAACACTTCACTCACAAAACACGCGCTAACCGGTCTAAGCACAGTAACTTAAGCTCACTCATGTGGAGCGTTACCTTTCACCGACTTTGACGCAACTACGTATAATCCTGCCGTTTTGAGGTGTCACTGCATAGATCATTGATAAAGGCGAAAACATGAGCGTGAAATAGATAAGGAACACGTTATTTGCTTTGCTGCCATTAATAATGTCCTAATAAACTTTGAATAGCTAAAAAGTCTTCAAATCCATTACTAACTTTGAGTGCATAAAATTATGTCTATTGAAAATTTTGTCCAGAATTAGTTTTGTGGCATAATAATGGATACCTATACGTAATTTTAATAGAAAAATATTATATTCTTTGAGCATTTCCTTAATAATTTAAGGCCCGGCCACATCAAGGCGATATTTACACAGCGATCTGTGATATCAATGACTGTGATGCTTGCATCGCTATTCTATCGCCTTGATGTGCCTGGTCGAAGGAGTAAGCAACGAATTAGTTAAATGTTGTATTAGTTAATTTGTCAAGATATTTATCACAGTTTGGAATGTATAAATGTCACATCACGTTAGTTTTTTTTTTATTTTGAGGGTCGCATTTAGTTTTAGTCCGGTCTACCGTCGTCAGTTTTTCCGGAACGCTATAATTTAGGAATTTTCAAGTCAAGAGTGAACAGGAGGATTATGACTAAGCATCTCCATATTATGCTCCATCTAAGGATGCATCTTCACTTTCCATTAAGTGTGATGGCAGCCAAATGCTTAGATATCTATAATAAATAATAAAAAAAAATACACCCACTGCTTGGTGACCTCTTTTATTTTTCACCAGCCTCCTCTGCGTTTCATTTTGTACTGTGCCTATTGCCCGCTAAAATATACTACATGCAGCCTTTAAGAATCAAGGCCCTGGGTCATACTTCTAACTTTATCAGGGTTTTAATCTGGCCGCACCTCGCGTTGCTAAACTAGTTGGTACTTTAATTAGATCCATTACGGTAGAATGGTATTGATGCGTCCATTCATCAAATAGTTTATATTAATTACTTGTTTAACAGTGATGGATTAACATAAATGCAATCATGTTAAAGTTTTATAAAAATTAATCATTAAAAAAAATATACTCATGACCTTCCGACAGGCGCAATAGACATTGTTTTTATCTTTTGGTACAGTCGACATCAGAAGTATAGTGACCATTTCAATAATTCAACGCCTATTTTTTTTGGACTTTTTAAAGTTCGCTTCGTAAATATTTATGGCTTTTATCTTCAAATAAAGTTAAAAATTTCAATCAATAATGATATGGTAATCTTATTTTGACGCTGACTGTACGTGCTAACTCACATGGTGAGAACAAGGTAAGAAAGTCTAGTCTACACTGAACGTAATTTTTTAACAAAAACTTGCATTTTCCAGAAGTATTCTATATTTGACAGATTCCAGTGCCCCATTACAGCTGTTAAAGTTACTTTACGGCACTTAGACCCAGCACAAATATAGAGGACTAGCGGATGCCCACGGCTTTGCTCGCCCCGTAGCCGTTACACCCCGTTGATTTTTCTTTTAAAAGTTTTTCCTCTTTTTCTCCGTTTAGGGAAATAATTTTCCGATTTCCTTTCTTAGTGCACCCCTATGCTATAAAACAAACATACCCTCCAAGTTTCATGCTTCTAGGACTTAAGGTTTAGGCTGTGCGTTGATTGTCAGTCAGTCAGTATATAACGTAAGAGTTTTATATATTTCGATGAATTCTATGAATTATTTTCCTATTCCTCTCTGTATTTTTCTTCATTATCAAAAACATTTATACAAACACAAAAGATACAAAAACAACTTGTTTTTGTACATACATACATAAAATCACGCCTTATACCCTTATTTTTGTACCAATAGAAAATATCATCGCTTCGCTGATATCAAATACTAGTCATGTCCACGATCACAAACAACTAAGCAATCAACTCGCTCGGCCTTTCAAAGCGTTAAAACCACAGAAGAGGAACCAATGGAAAGGTTATAATCAATACTACGGACAATCTACACAACACTATCTAACCACAAATTATGAGCTTATACTATGGGAACCAGATAGGTTTTTTTTTTTACATATTTTATAATACAATACCTAATAAATAAATAAATAAATATTGTGGACAATTTACACAACACTACCCAGCCCCAAACTAAGCAGAGCTTGTAATATGGGAACCAGATAGCTGATATAATACTTGAATACATTTTTTTTGTAAATACATACTTAGATTACAATATAACACCCAGACAGAGAACATACTTTTATGTTCACCACACAAGTATTTGTCCTCGGTGGGGATCGAACCCACGACCTATGGCGCAGAAGGCAGAGCTACTACCAACTGAGCTAGAGGCCAGTCGAACAATATGGATAAAATGATGGATGGAATGCGATAAGGATGACATGAGCAGGAAAGGAGTGAGCACTGAGATGTCGAATGATAAAGGTGAGTTGAAGAAGAAAACCTGTTGTGCCTACCCTACTTAGCGTGGGATAAGACAGGAAGATAATATGATTTTATAATACACTATGCTGAGAAAAAACGTCTATCTGACGAATACCATACAAATTCTATGTTCTGTGCTCTAAAACTAGATCAGTTCACCATGAGGGTTGTGCTAATCACCAATCTTTGAGCTCACCAAAATTTGACCTTCAAGTCCGGTGAGAATGCCAACTGCTCTTTTTTAATGGATGTTGTATTTTGAGTAAATGGTGTCGTCTGCATGTTATGAGGAAAGAAGAATGTCATGTGACGAAAACAGTTTTAGGCATGAATGAAGATGGATATAAAGGTAGAGGTAGGCCTAAGTATGGATGGATTGTGTGAAAGATATGTCTAAGAAAGAAGTGACTGATGACGAATGATAGAAGAAAATAGAAGAAAAATACATGTTATGCCAACCCCACCTAATGGGATAAGGGCAGGAAGAAGAAGAAAGTGTCGTCTGCAGACGCTTCTAGACCGTTGTCTATCATTATAATATAAACAAACACAAAATGATTGTATTTTTGATTGTATTTTTTATTATGTCTCGTTAGACATACATGTTAAGGGTGTAGAAAATCCAAGTTAATTAGGTACATTCAAATGGACCAGGATTGGACAGTTCATTGATAAATTTTGTGTATGCATTCCAGTTTGAATAGAAGCTCCTTGTTTTCACCACGTAAACCGAGCAAAACAAACGACGAACGCTGGGATTGACAATCCGGTGGTGTCGCTGCTGTGACCTAAAATCAAGCAGAAAATGATACTGAAAGGTTACCAACGATCCTAGCAGACTTTTTAAAATAGTATAGGCCAATAATCACGGAAGAACAGCGTTGTAGTGGCGCTCGCTACTATAGCATATTTTATGCTGAAGGGCGCTTGTACACGCTAAGAAAATTTGCCGTTCCTGCGACAGACAAGACAAATTCTTCGTGTAGACGACAATAATTTTGTCTGTTCCACACACGAAAACTCCGCCGCTCCGCAAAAACGTTCGCCGCGTCGTGTCTTGCGCAGATAAGATTTTTTTCGTGCACCGCTGCGAGCAGTGTACACGGTTATTTTCTAGTTACGACACGAATTCTTGGGTAGGCCCGGTGTTTTTTCTTAGCGTGTACAAGCACCCTAATGGCTAATTTTTGTGTCATTGTTACTTGTATAATTATCATAGTTGTGTAATACTATTATTTTTGTATGCCATAAAAATAAATAACTTTTGATTTGATTTGTTTTGTTTTCATAATCTCATGATGTAGGTATGCTGTTTTGATTCAAATCTGATAAAACATATTTTATTCACCGACAAGGTAAGTAGGCTTTTACAGAGTTTCTTAAAATATTTGCTTTTATCCCAAAAATAAGCTTTGTTTTTACATACTTAAGAACTTACAGCAGAAAAAATCTCGTCTAGAGGTGATATCATTCTTAAAAACTTGGAAGAAGAGCTTGTTGTTGTATTATTTAAAACTTCAGCTTTGAGCATAATCTTGATGCTATAATTACAATACTTTTAAGCTCGTTTAGTGTTTTTTAATACAACTTTAAAATCACCCCTCAATCTAACTTTTTACTGAAACAATAGGTAGTCAGTCTGTTTAGAACACTGGAGGCTTTTAGTTTATTAATTTGATACTTTAAGAACGAGTGATTCGGTATTGAAATGAATTGAAAATGTATCATGTTCGTGAAATGAACTTCAGACATAGTGAAATAGAACTTAGCTTATTATCGAAAACGGACTGCACACGAATATCGTTGATGCTTTCAACGACCTGCAGAAGGTCTTTTCCACAAAGCTCCAGGAATGTTAACATTCTTTGAGTTACACTGCGTGGCAACGGGTAACTAACTGCTCCGCAGTCAAGTTGCTGTTGCTAACCTTTTATTTTTAGGTATACAAGTATGTGATGGAACAAGCTTAATTATGACCCACTTGATGTTAAGTGGTAACCATCGCCTTTAATAAAGCATTGCCTCGTAAGGAACGTACCTACCCTACGGAATACTCTACAATGCACTGCTCTGCGTCCATCAACTCGAGGTATACAGATGTTCAGCCTCACGTGCCAGTAATTAAAGCATATCGCGTAGTTAATCTAAATCTAAATACCTTTTGCCTTTCCTTAAGTAGAAAGTACAGATTTATATATTTAAAATATAGGTACGTTTTCAAAGTTTACGTCGTATTTCTCTAACAAGTCGAATTTTCCGAAACTTTATCAATAAATCAACTATTTACAAGATTAGGTACGCAAGAAATGTTGTTTGCTTATTTAACTTTCTTCATATTTTATAGATTTTTAATTGGGCCTGTTATGAAATGAAAGGGCTGGTTATACGGAGTACTCAACGACTGATCTAATATTTGACAGTTGTTTATTTTCATAATTTTGCTTGCAAAATTTGAGATAAACAGCTGTCTAAATTTGATTGGCCGATTAGTCATTCGTGAAATCGGTGTGAAACTTTTTCTTTCAATATTTTTACAGTTTAATTGCTTTGACTGTAATAGTACATTATGATATAAGTGCGGTAGGTTGAAAATTACAGCCGAGGCGTTATTGCAAGCCCGAGCCGTAGGCGAGGGCTACAAGAAAGCAGAGGCTGTAATTATCAAAGCGCACGTATGTCATACGACGTTTTATAACACACTAGCAGTTGGTGCCCGAGCTTCGCTCGGTATTTTTTTTTTGGTAAACTGTTGTTGTGTTATAATAATAATAATTTATAATAATAAATTATAATAATAAACTCATAAAAGTTAAAGTTGTTAGTTTATAATAATTAACTCCACTACTCGTCAATAGATGGCGTTCTCTGTCCCACTAACTCATGACTTAATCAACAGATGGCGCTAGGAGTTATGATTTTATGATAAAGTTGATTATTTTTTTTACGACATTTCTAAACATTTTCTAAAAATGAATCCTAGCTAGATCGTTTTATCGTCCCCGAAAACCCCTGTATACTTAATTTCATGAAAATCGTTGGCTCAGTTTCCGAGATCCTAAATATATATATACATAATTATATATATATACAACGTGAGTTTGAATTCATATGTGATCCCGAAAGGGGGATAAGCTACTCCTGAATGCCAACAGCATTAGTTCTATGACTTTTCTGAATCAGGACTTTTTCATTCAACAAATGGTGTGTAAAGTTTACGCCATGATTTTGCTTAAAAGCATGTTAGGCAACCCTATAACCAGCTGATTAGGTACTTGACCTCTGTTGAACTATGTTTTATTTGACACCCAAAATCTGCCATTGGCAAGTCAAAAAGCAATAAAAATGTATTACCGCCTCCTTTGAATCGTCATCCTAATTTTATAAAAATGGGGTCTGTTGGGTTCCGTATAATATTTTTCATGGAATTTATGTTCAAGTATTTATTTTGTTTATTTGTTGTATGATTCAGAACGAAGAGGATGTGATGCAATGCCTACACTCATTAAAAATTATTTTATTTACACATTGTAAAAAAACTAGTGGTAGGTACTTTCGTACCAAAACATATGTAAGACAAGTTTTATTTGTGTGATTGAGTGATAAACAACAAGTGCATTTTGCGACTACCTACTTTATGAAAATCTCCGACTTTGGCATTGCTTTAAGATATGATACGAGAAACTTAAATAAAGTACGTACAGAGTAGGTACCTATTTACTTTAATTTAATTCGAATCGAGAGCTTACGAAGTCATCATACACACGACTTACTTAACCCAATATTGGGTTAAGTAAGTATTTCATAATGTTTGTTTCGCCGTTTTTTATTTCAATGAAAACGGGACGGGACCCTAAAATTATTCGGCACTGTCAAACTTAGACAATTTGGTTAAATTGTCTAAGCTGTCAAAGGAAACCGAATTCGAAAATCTAAAAATAAACTTAGGCATTTCAGTTATTTTCAGTATTTCGTGGACTATTTCGTTGCGAGCGCATGTTGAAAAGTTAAACTCAGTGTACAAAAATCATTTAATTGTCGTAGGTATGGCCTACCTAAGTGCTTGTGAATAATGTGTGCAAAACCTACCTGTACCTAGTACTCGTAGTAGTACCTACCTATGTAGCTACCCGTCTTCAGAACAGAGTGCTTATACCATGGAAAGCCAGTAAATTGATATGTACCTAGTTTGTAAGTTTTATTACTACTTACCTATTTACCAAATTAGCGCCGGCCCCGCCCAAGATGTAGGGTTTTCACACAAAATATTTTGTCAATTGATTATTTTTTTTGTATGGAAGATTTAGATTTCGTATTTCACAGAAATGTTTTCATAGCTTGTGCAAAACCATGGTCCCTATCACCACCTTTCGGGATAACATACGAATTCAAACTCACGTTGTATACAAGATTTTCTCGTTTAAAGGTATAAGATTTACGAGGAAATAAATAAAAACTAGACGAATAAATCTTTAATCAGTTAAAGCAGTTAGAAAATTTGAAATGTAAATGTCTTTTTAATTTAATTTCATTCCATTTCATTCCAATTTATCCCGTTTTAATCAGTTTCATTCAATTTCATTCAGTCTCACTCAGTCTCACTCAGCCTCACTCAGTCTCACTCAGTCTCATTCGGTCTCATTCAGTCTCATTCAGTCTCATTCAATCTCATTCAGTCTCACTCAGTCTCACTCGGTCTCACTCGGTCTCATTCAGTCTCATTCAGTCTCATTCAGTCTCATTCAGTCTCATTCAGTCTCATTCAGTCTCATTCAGTCTCATTCAGTCTCATTCAGTCTCATTCAGTCTCATTCAGTCTCATTCAGTCTCATTCAGTCTCATTCAGTCTCATTCAGTCTCATTCAGTCTCATTCAGTCTCTTTCAGTCTCATTCAGTCTCATTCAGTCTCATTCAGTCTCATTCAGTCTCATTCAGTCTCATTCAGTCTCATTCAGTCTCATTCTGTCTCATTCTGTCGCATTCTATCTCATTCTGTCTCATTAAGTCTCTTTTAATCTCATTCAGTTTCATTCAGTTTCATTTCATAAATTTAGCATCTTGATAAACCGTACGTTTTACCTTATTAGAAAGCAACCCGTGCGTTTTACATTACATTACCGCACTAGTGCGTAATGACATACATAACGATACTGAAATTAGTGGAATAAGAGACCCTTTTCGAGCAAATGTGTTATAAAATAATTTACTTATTCGTTGATTTCAAAAAGGTAGCTGTCAACACATTTTTTTTTATATTTTTATTAAGCTCCCTGCTGTGGTTTTCCCTAAGACTAATAAAGCATGAAGTTCTTCAAAAAAGGCGTTTTAAACGTTTTAAAAAGTGCTTTTGATTCCTCTGGTATTGCAGGCGTCCATAGGCTACGGTAACCAATTCCCATCAGGTAATCCGTATGATTGTTGGTCCACTTAGTTGTAAAAAAAAAACTTTATACTGCAACTTAAATCTTAGATGGATCCGAGATATTGAATGAAAGTGTCATACACTTTTGATTACACTTATGACATGACACTTATCGATTTTCTAAACTGCTTTGGCTCATGGCCAACGTTTACCAACATATAGATAGTGCAATCCACGAAGGCGCGCCCCACTATTCCTCCTAACCGTTTATAGTATATGTGTGCAAGCTTCCGTCAATGTTTGAGTGTTATCGGTACACACTAATTACCTATGAGTGCACACGCACACTACAATGAATAGACTACGGTTCGCGACTGCCGCTCGGAGCAAACTCCCCGCACCCCGCGAGGGGCGCGTCTTCGTGAATTGCACTATCTATAACAATAAAACTACAATTTCTATCACAAGCTCAAACCAAACAATAACATAGCGTAAGTGGGTCCGCAGATGCATTAAATTGACCATAGAACCAGTATGTCTTGTTTAGTCTACCATCCACTCGCTATTTTTTGACACCTTGGGTCCGTTTCATGATTTCATTTATAATATTATAAACTTTATTTCAGACAACTACTAAAAAAACTGAAGGATGTGGGGTGCCGGTGAAATTACTGGCACGTTAGGCTGAACATGTTTAATTTTGAATGTGTATTGTTTTTATTTTTGTTATGTAATTGATTCAATTCAGGGTATGTTATTGTGATTATTTTTGTTATGTTTTTTGTTTGTAATGTATAATTTATAGAAACTAAAATCCCGATTATGAAAGGATGCACTATTGTATTAGGATACTCCTGTAAGGATAAGGCAATGGTTATATATAAATAAATAAAATAAATATAAATATATAAATAAAATAAAATAAACATCTGTATGCTTTAAGTTGATGGACGCAGGGCAGAGAATCATAGGGCACGTTTCTGACGTGCTTGATCTAAGAGGCAATATGATTGTTCTATCAACTAATTGTTTCAAAAACAAGTTGAATTACAAGTCGTTTTTATGCTTGGAGGAAGAATCTTTTGATGTGAAAGAGAGTAAATGTTGCATTAAAATAATGATAGGAATCGTAGTTCTGCCTCTGTCTGCCCCATAATAAATGAGAGGGACAGTCAGCGTCCCACCACACGGGTTTGCAGTGAAAACTGGCAAAGGATTAGTTAACAGTAGCATATTTTGGTGTGATTGTTTGATTGCTCTTTCTGCAACCCAATTATATTTGACAGTCCAACTAATTGAAACAACCTGTCAGCTGACAAAAGGTTTGATCAAGCTTTCAGAAACCGGCCATTGCTAATTTATTATCCCGCTGCTATGCCTATTGTTATAAAATTATATACTTAATCAAAATTGTTAGAACTAAGGACATTAAATTTAATTTGAATTATTAACGAGAATATAAGAGAAAAGTAAAAGAATTTCTCATTTTCATTCAATGTTCATTCCTGAATAACGGTCCCAAAACAGCACTTCCACAAACACACAGTGCCGACTGTGATCCTGGCCTTAGTGGTCCCAAGAGATTACTTCTAATAATTCTGTTTTCATTAATTCACCGCAAAGGGCAAATATACAAAAGAATTATTTTAATGTTACGTTATACTTCGTTTTATAGATTAATACAACACTTTATGGAAAATATTTCTTATTTTATTGTTATTTTCCTATTTTCACTTCATAAAACATTTGAGCACAGTGTTTTTTGGCCTTCAAAAATTACCGAAAATTACTAAATAAGACAAAAAATTTCAGGCTGATATAATAAATACAACAAAAGAGTGCGTAACGCGTTTAAACCCGATTTTGTCATTAATGATGCCATATTTGTTCGATTTTTAACCGACTTCAAATAAAAATGAGAAGGGTTACAATTCGGTTGGTTTTTTTGTAGGTTTGCTGTCGCTTATCTTTGTCATTTATGAGCCAATTTGAAAAAAAAACTTTTTTCTTTTAGCAGATTGGCTTATTCGAAATTTCATAAAAAACAAGTGAGCAGTTTAGCCATAAACCCGGATTCTCAAGGTTTTTAAATTTCACTTGTAATAATGTAATATTTTCGAGTGGATGGGAAACTAGTCACACAAGTTGCATTGTATGGGCGCGCGCCAAGCCACCAACCGAACCTTATACGGAAACGTGCCCTAATCCTACACAGCAATTATAGGACCTACATGACGTGTTTTGAAATTAATATTGTATGACCATTACGAGCTGAGAATTTACTAATTAGCAAGCAATTTATGTTACGTCATTCTAGGAGCCAACTGATTAGTTGGTTAAGACGTGTTGATTGAGTATCGAGTAAGTAGCTATTTGATTAGTTATTTTATTATTTAGCTAAAGTAAATAAGGTATTTTTGCAAAAAAAGCTACTAATAATGACAAATTCATTGAATACGTTACACCATCTCAGGTGCTGTCTTGAAGTTTACTGCTGGGCCGGTTCTTCGCGCTATTAGGAACCAATAGCGTGAATCTAATTGTGACTTCTACTCAGTGTTTTAGTATTTTGCGTTTAGATAAAAATCAACACATGTTTGTTCTAGAGGTATGTCTGGGTGTTTTATTGTATTTAAGTGTTCATTACAAGAAAAATGTATATAAGTATTATATCAGTTATCTGGTTCCCATAGTAAAAGCTCTGCTTAATTTTGTTGTGTGGCTTGATAGTAATGTATGGATTGTCCACATATTTATTAATTTATTTCCCGTTGACCTCAGGAACTGCACTCAATTATAACTAAAGTAAACAGATCAATATCATCTATCTAGAGCGTGTAGAACAAAAATACAAATACTTTCGATTAGTGATACATCAGTACATCAACCTTATCTGATAGCTTGCTATTTTACCATGAAAAACTTGCCAATGGTTTGTATCGACATTTTGAGTTACACTGCGGATTACTTTAGCAGATTTTCAACAGTTGCTTTGTCTCTGCTTTGCATGACGCGTAGTGGAAATCAAAATGACAATTCCAACGTCCGCTTATAATTTTTCATAGTAGAGTAGCTGGTATCATGTCCGTTATCATGACGTCATTACTGTAACATCATGTTCGATGACAAGATCCGATTTGGTAAACATTCTTTTTGTAACTTTTTATGTGAAATGGTGAACGCACAAGTGGATGGTACACCTGATAATGAGCGGTTACTTTTGCTTAGTATCTGTCCTCTGTGCCACGGAGAGGTAATCTCGGTCTCTTTTTTTCTGTTCTTGGTTAGGATCAAACCCATAGTAATTATGCATAACGTTATCGTTAACGTTATCGCGTTAATTTAAAAAGTGCTTAACCCATTATATACAGCGCAAAAGGCAGAGCTACTTTTTCTTCTCCATTCCCCTTTGTCAGCAGTCATCTCTGACAAATCATCCTCATTCCTCCATGTCATCTTTCACACAGTTCATGCATGTTGCGTGCCACGTAGTATAAACTCATGATTATATTTCATTTAGCTAAGGAGGCTTGAGACGGCGCCGACAACTTGTGTCCAAAGCCCTGACGCACGACACGAGAGTCATAAAGCAAAAACGATAAACTAAAATTTGATTGGTGTTTTGAGTTTTATTACAAGGAAACATAGCCTAGCATGTCCACACAATGACATGTCCACATCGTACTTTAAAGTATCGGATGCATCGTATCAAAGCAGCATTGCTGTGTTTTGGTTTAAAAAGTGTGGGTGCCGGTGAAACTACTGACACGTGAGCCTGAACAGAATATAACAAAACAGAGAGATGTTCAAGAGACCTTTCAGATAAAACAAAACCTCGGCAGACGAAAAATGAATAAAATATCATGAAACGAGATAGCCGCGAATGAAGCGGGGTGCAGCTAGTCCGGATAAGTACAGATTTGCTTACTGATTATAATTTTTCATCTTCTCTGTGTAATAATATTAATGAGAGCACTCCATCAAACGCGGCGAGAGCGGCGTAATCCAATAATCTGCGCGGAACATTCATCTTCTGAAACGTTTTCTTGCTAAATGGGACAACTTTTGATGTAAGTGGTCGGACAAACTGAGCTACATTTGTTTTGATAAATCCTGGTTCATGGCACACTTTATTGTAACAATAGCACCCATATCTTATTTAAAATTTTATTTAGCTTGTATGTTTTGAAAAACTATGTTACCTACTAAAAACCTCATGTCAGTGCTCACAAGTAATTTCAAAGTCTCTAGCTCCAGCAGCTGAGGCTGTGCATTATCTGTCCCTATCAAGATTCACCCCATCAAGTCTGTTCCTATCAATATTCGGGCCTATGTCCAGCAGTGAACTTCTTCAGGCTGATGATAATGATGATCAAGATTGAAGACCTTGATAATTATTTGATTATGAAGATTTATTGAACTATACGTCTAAGAAGTTTATTAGTTTACGGCGCGAGAGTTTGTAATAATAAACATCGCACAGTTTTTTTGTTCACGTAGTCTAGTCTGCGATAGTTACAAGTGCATCTGTGTTTTGATACAGATTTTGATACAATAAATAGGTACGTTGTACAAAATGAATGCTCTTTATGGTCTGGATAGATTAATGACTCCCAAAGAACACGTGTCATATTCGTTATATCGTTTACAACCGCCACGCGTAGACAATTTCTCTTGAAAATGGTTGGTACATTGTTGGTGGTAAGGACCCGACGTATGATATTGATAGTAGCCCCAGGCCACTGAGGGTAATGACCTCGAAGAGTACCGACAGTGACCGAAAAATTGTTTTTTTAGGATAAGTACCAATACAGAATAATGGGCGTTGGCTTAACCCATCAAAAACCCTTTGGCATAGTAATATTTTTCGGAGCTTTAACCTGTACCATGAGCTCTGTCTGGCTCTGTCTCTGGTTCTGGTTTTGAGTCTGTGTGAGTGTTAACTATATATAGATAGTGCAATCCACGAAGGCGTGCCCCACTATTCCTCCTAACCGTTTATAGTATATGTGTGCAAGCTTCCGTCAATGTTTGAGTGTTATCGGTACACACTATTACCTATGAGTGCACACGCACACTACAATGAATAGACTACGGTTCGCGACTGCCGCTCGGAGCAAACTCCCCGCACCCCGCGAGGGGCGCGTCTTCGTGAATTGCACTATCTATAAATACTACGTCGAAACGTCACACACAGTATAATGCACTGGTGAGCACTCACACAGACTCAAAACCAGAGCCAGAGACAGAGCCAGACAGAGTTCATGGTAGGCCTACTGGATAAAATACAGAAAATTACTGAAGGGTGAGACTATATTTAGTTTGATCATAATGGGTTTGCTGGTTGCGTTTAGCCATTCTCTTTTCTCAACCCTTTAAGCCGTTTCTTCCTTATTATCTTTTTCCTTCAGAGCGCACCATTTAAATTGTATCTTTTAGAAATCTTTGCAAAGCGCCCCTAAATCATTTATAATTCTATTATCCACTTTCCAAGGCATACGAAGTTATATCTAGGCCATGACTTGATGGATCGATGACATTGTTACGGCTACAAATAACTCAATGTAGGCGATGACGATGGAATGTTAGGTTTCAAGTCAACTGCCTGATTCGTTACAGACGAAACTTAAGAATATACTATTTTACAAAACGAACGAACGTATTGTTATCTAGAGTCAAGTAAGTACTTGTCATTCCAACCAGTTTAGTGACGATTTTAGAGCGCCTCAATAAAGTTGTTTTAGAGTAACAAATGCTAATTATGGTCCTGTAATTTGTCCAAAACTCACCAATAACATACGAGTACCCATCCAGCGTCAGCACGCATTTCCTAGGCGCGCCCGACGTGGACCTATGTCGTAGAGTCCTCGGTGCCGCCCCCAGGGCTCTGCCCCCGCCTGGGTCGCTATGACACTTGTGCACCAGCTCTTTATCGTTTGCCTCCGCTTTGCCGTCGACAGACCCTTGCCTACTGCCTTCTAGCAGCGCCTTCCGCATCATCTCATCATACGATACCTCCGCATTTATAAAACATCAGCAGTCAATCATCCACAAAAATCACTTTACGTTTTATAATCACTGTCACAACACTAAACACTAAATACATCCATCACTAGTTTTATAAAGACACGATTCACTAATTCATTCAATTTAGATATGTTTACGTTTTCAACACTGTGTTTTGATATGATTTGGTTTTGTCATAAATTAGTTTTCATTGCAGCGTCGATCTTGAACTCATAAATTGAATAATACAAATAAATATCTAGAAAATTTCTAGGTTAATGATTGTAAATATAGATTTTAATTAGTTTTAGCTTGTGGCGACGTGTTGGGTGCATTTATTGGTAGTTGTTACTTCACTAATACCAAACTGGAATGTTTAGGCAATGTTCGTTTATTAGAGGTGATAAGAAACATTAGACTTGCCAAAGATTAAAGATAAGGTAACCACGGCAATAAACGAGACACGATTAGCTTCTAACGAATATAGCTTATATGATACCAGTTCAAAAATAGCAGCCCGTTTGTTTTCATTAATAAATCAATCAGCAAATCTATTAAATCGAGTGATGAGATTCATGAAAAAGTTATTTCGGAAAACTTAATTTTCTTTAGGTGTTTCGGAATGTTTCCTTCGCCAATCAATAATGTGCCAAATGGCTTGCGTATATGAATTCTATACAACAACCTCGTCTTTGTCTTGTATAATTAGAAGAACCGGAAAGTTTTCAACGATTTACGTAAACGTTGCAAGACGTAGGCAATAAAAAGGGTCTTTGTTTCTTTAATTTGGCGTGAAAGAACATGTGAAAATAGCTCGCGTTCATCATGCGGCCATGCCTCGGAATTCTTTTGCAAAAAACATTATAATTTCATACCGGCACATGACTGGCCTGTTGGTTTTTTGCAGGTCGTAATTTAGCCGAGTGCGGTGGTAATGAATGTTTGTTTTATGGTTTAACGCAGGTAACACGGAAATCTATTTTGAACTTGCGACTGTTGTTTTTCCGCCATAGTAACGCATGGGGCGCCTATAAAACGTTGCGTCATTGCCCACGGCTTAGGGTGGTGGTCCCCTACTTGTAAACAGATTGTGACGCTGTCCAGACTGTGTCAAATCGCGAATCATATGACCAACAGGTGGTTTTACATTTTTTTTTCAAATATTCCGAAGGCTGGTAGAGTTACCTAAACTTTTTAATTCATGTTTTTTTATTTTCAATTTTCCGGGGGAGTTTAATCACTTTTTCGTAGCACGTACGGGTGTGGATAGGCTTAGCGCGACATGTCGCGACCACGCTACCGAACCGCGTGAAAGCCTGCGCGCGACTGACGTCTCAGGCACATGCTCGACCCTCTACAGGTAGCTGATTAGGATAGTTCCAAATTTGAAATTCGCAGGATAACAAGTATTTTTTCCCCAACATTTTATATTCAGCCGCTCACTTCGATTTTCAATCGTTATAATTAGGAATATTGCCAGGAGCTCTCTTGAATATTGATAGAGCCTTTTAATGTTTTTTTAAATGAAGGAAGAAAATTGCTTTTGTTCTTTTGGCGGAACAATAAAAAGTTGATTTATTGGAGTTTATGTTCGACGAAGCATGAACTCGAGGAGATATAAAAGCTTAGAGCCTCCAAAAATATGACACGTTCGTTTATAGGTACATAAAAAGAAAAGGTGAGTTTCTGTATTCCCGACAAAATCATTCATCTGTTCTAATTCAGTGGTGTTTCTTTCGAATAAAAAGGGATGCTTTTAAGAAGGCGAAGAGCCTTTTCACCAAATGGTGTTATAGTATATAAGTAGTAGGTACATTTTCAGTTCGTAATTTAAATAAAACCTTTTCCTTGGTTCCTATGTATTGGAGTAAAATATCGTTCTATTTTTAAATTACAGGACAAATATTATGAGTTTACTATGTAATTTATCTGGCCGCCTAACACGATAGTAAAGTCCTGCGCACGTCTAAGCGTTCGGTGCGGTCTGCCTAAGCCCAGCAGTGGACTTCTTAAGACTTATTAAAAATTAAAAGCTGGCGTTTAACCGCAATCTCACCTCTACTCTTCACTCTACTCTTAAAAACAACCAAGTTATAGGTGTTCGGAAACACAGACGCTGGCAAGGAATCCCACTCCTTGGATGTCCGCAACATAAAAGTTGAAGCAAAACGCTTGGTGCGGACAGTTGGAACATCCACCATGTATGCATGTCGCATTTTCGTGCGATTATTATGATAAAGGGCACAAGGGTAGGTATAGAGATTAGTGAGCTTCGTTTGACGTCACAACGCTTTAATTTACTTGATTAATTAGAGCACGAACCGATTTACTGCTCTTTAGACAAGTGGTCATTAAATTGAATCGCAAACTCCTTGAAATGTACAGGGATGGCTATTCAGTTGTCTGGTTCCCATAGTACAAGATCTGCTTAGTTTGGGGCTTAGATAGTATTGTGTGGATGGTCCACATTATTTATTTATTACCGATTGGTGAATCATGTATATTGTTGTACGTGATATTTTGCATTTGGATAGCTTGCTTAAACGATTAACGTAAGGAACGCTCTGAGCAGCTTTATTTAGGATGAGAGACGGCTGAGTAGCATTTAGATATTGAATATTTTCGTGTCGTTCTTTGAAGGGCACGCTTATAGCTATCGGTCCCGTTTTTTAAGCCCCGGTCCCGGTTTTATGGTTAAAATCAAGTGAAAAGCAAACACCCAAGCTTTGTAGAAAAACATGACAAGGGTTCATCAAAAGTATAATTTTAATCAAAATAAGTCTTCCTACCAAAAAGTAGGTAACAAGCTCTATTTTTACACATTTTACCCCTTTGCCCCACACAACACAGCTTGGATAGGTATTAGTGTAGCTACCTAACTACCTGTCCAAGCAAATTTATGTTTACTTCTATGTTTTCTTTTAGTTTTTAGTTGTTTTTTTATTTCTTCTTATACCTACTAATTTGTCAAACGTGTTTGTGGGTCAAATAAACAAGTTTTCTTTCTTTCTTTCTTCTTACACGTGCGCCCATTAGTTACTTGTTCATGGCTCATCAGGGTAACATTTTCAGCGGATGTCATCGTTGGGTACTTGTCGAGGGACATGATTCTGCGACCTTGAAGCGAAATCTACTAAATTGGATCAGCTTGAACCAAGTGGAGAAGGTCTAATTGTTACTTTAAATTCAAAATTAAAAAAACATTATTCAACTCATCATTACCATCATCATCATCATCATCAGCCTGAAGAAGTCCACTGCTGAACATAGGTCTCCCCTACATATTTCCGGGAAGAACGATTCTGAACCCTTTCCATTAACCGATTTCCCGCGATATTAACAATGTCATCAGTCCAACTGATGGGTGAGCGCCCTACGTTTCGTCCTCCGGGTCGTGGTCGCCATTCCAGAAACTTTATTCACCAACGGTTGCACATAGCATAAGATGCGTTCCAAATTCAAAATCACCTAGAACAAAAATCTAATCATGGACTTGTTACCTTTACGTTGAAAACTCCTTGCTACCTTCCAACTTCCTTGCATAGAATACATTGGAAAAGGCCGTGCATGATAAGTAGGCCTACCGCAAGCTCTGTCTGGCTCTGTCTCTGTGTGTGACGTTTCGATGTAGGATTTATTTATTCAACACTCACACAGACTCAAAACCAGAACCAGAGACAGAGCCAGACAGAGTTTGTAGTAGGCCTACAGGTGTAAAGACAGATCTGTTCAAATACGTCCAGATAGAATAGAATAGAATAAGCTTTATTAAAAAACCAAGCAATTCAGTAGAAATATAAACACAATAATGTTGCTACTAAAAATAAGGGTACATGGAGAAGTTCCTAGTTAAATGCAATTTAATTTGGCTTGTGCACAGTTATTGTTGTATTGCAGTATCTACACTTATGACATACGGAGCCGAAACGTGGACACTCACGGCAGGACGGGTCCATAGGTTAAAAGTCGCTCAGCGAGCTATGGAGAGGGCTATGCTCGGAGTCTCTCTTAGAGACAGGATCCGGAACGAGGTCATTCGACAGAGGACCAAAGTTGTCGACATAGCCCAAAGAACAAGCAAGCTGAAGTGGCAGTGGGCCGGTCATGTTTGCCGAAGAACCGATAACCGCTGGGATAAACGAGTTCTGGAGTGGAGACCGCGTTTAGGCAAACGTAGTGTAGGACGCCCTCAGACTAGATGGAGCGACGACTTGCGCAGGGTGGCGGGCAGCAACTGGATGGGAAGAGCCAAAGACCGGGCTCAGTGGCGCGTCATGGGAGAGACCTATGTCCAGCAGTGGACTGCAATAGGTTGATGATGATGATGATGATGATGATGATCTACACTAAGTGATAAACTTGTGTTGTAGATACCGCGTTACCTTCCCATAGTGTTGTTTACATAAATGCCATGTTGAGCTGTTATTAATATTGTGTGGAACGTAAGTACAATTTTATTTTACCTACTAGTTTTTAACTGTGTATTAGAATTCCTACTGTTTACTATCTTTATATATATCTGATAGATCCCTTGGTCTCTGAAGTCATTGAAACTCTATTAAATAGGAGCTCAAGTTTTATTAGATTTCCAAATTGAAGCAATAGTCTATTGGGTACCAATATTACCTGAACTACTAAGTCATTGCCACTTGAGCATATTAGAGGTAAAGTATTATTGATTTTTCTAATTATAGGTACTATGTTTTTGTACCTATTTAAAAAAACTTTGAGTTATTTAGTTAATATTGTAAAAGTGACGACCTGTCACAAATAAGTATTTGGCATGGAACAAAATATACTTTTAATAAACTTCACTGAAGTTGAAACATAAGTGGCCTCATAGCGATCTCATAACGAAAAAATAAAATTTAATAAATTTGGATTAAGAATAGTGGAAATAATTATGAAATAAATGTAATATAATTTAAAAAAAAAACGTACGGGTGCATAGTTTCAATGAAATCTTTATAACTTATTGACACTATGCACCCCGTGCTAGTTGGATTTTCTATGAAAGCTTTTTTTTTTAGTTTTAAAACAATATTTTTGTAACTTTTGAAACTATCATGGTTTTTAACACTATTTTTATGAAACAACCGTGATCATGGTGCATTGCAACTGTGCCGAAATATCGGAAGTCAACTCAAAAATTTAATCATTGTAAATATCCCGTTGTTTCATAAAAATACTGTATATTTTGTAGTTTTTTTAATTAGACAATTTTTTTTTAAGATTATCGGGTATTTTAACTAAATTATTGCATTGTCATTGGTCGGTCGGCTTGACAGGTGTGCAAAATTTGAATGAAATTTGGCCGTTTAAAATGGATCATCAATGGACATGTGAAGCTAATTTAAAGCGTGTAAAAACGCATAAGCTTTAAGTTTTAATTTTATTAACTACATTCTATTATTTTTTTTAATTTTATTAACAAATAATATCATAACTAATCCAATTAAGTAAGTACTTAAGTATTTTTAATCTCTGGACAAATTTTAGTTATTCTTAAGACTTTCAATTCAAATTAAACTCCAAGCAAGGATATTAATTAGCTTGATTCTAAAGTAAATAGATAATAACTTTAAATTCTTAACATTAACAAGACGTCCCAAACAGACTTAGGTAAATCTTATGAATACAAGTTTAACTTCTCGCTCGCACACTTTGACCTTGTCAAAGATAACTTTTGTGTATAAAATAAAGTCGCAATAGTTACACTACTTATAACACCAGAACGGTTAAACCGATTTGGTTGAAAATTGGTGGGAAGGTAGCTTAGAACCAGAAAACGGACATAGGATACTTTTTATCCCAAAAAAGTTACGGGAACAGGGCGAGCAAAGCCGCGGGCGGTTCTAGTTGTTAATTATTGTCTGCTGAGTTAGCGTGACGTGTTCGCATTTCAACTTTCTATACCTACTAACAGTTTGTTTTATCGTGAAGATAGACTAAGGGTGTCCGTGGGGGCATGTTAGGTTAGGGTGGAAATATCCCAGTTAACCCCCGCTTTTTAAGTATAATGGCTACGATTATGGTGGTTTTATTGCGGACTATCAGGTGAAATTGTTATTTATAGACATTATACTTTTTTTAGTAGGGATGTACCTACCTAATTACCAATTTTTTTTTAAACCAGTTTTAGACCATTTTAGTAATTTCAATTTGATAACTATTTACAGTTCAAAATTCTTTCAAAAATTTTAAATTTTTAAATTAAATTTTATATTTCTCCAAAAAAAGTAGTTATTTAGGTAGGACCGAAGTTCAATATTTTTCAAATCAGGTTTTCGGTTATGAAGCTTTTTGAAGAAGACACTTGTGTACCTAAGAGCATGATAAAAGTTGAATGAAATAATTATCGACACCAGCGCCTCTAAAAGCATTGACGGTGGAAAACAAAAACCTAAAACAACATCCAACTCACCAATTGTGTAAGTGGCGCCATCTATCTGGAACGTGGCGCTTTTGCATTTCTTGAAGACTTTCCCGCTCACGACTTGCCTCATGGCACTGCCGTGTGTCGCTGGGATCGACGCTATTTCCCGCCTCATCATGTGGCTAGAGATGGCGCTAGTATCGAACCGGTTCCTCAACTCCTCAAACGACAGATCGCTCGACAAATCCGTCGACAGATCTGGCGATAAGTCTCGACGTCGCACTTGCCCGCATAACCGCCGGCCCTGACTCGACTCGGCCGCTTTTTTGTCCATTTTGACTTGTCACTTGCACTCACAGTCACTTAGTCACTATGTAGTGTCATTGTTTTGGTCTAATGTTGCACAATCACTTCACTTTTCACTGCTATAACGTTTTGTTTACATTTAGCACTTTTGTAAAAATAAACTCAAAAGTTACTTGAGTACTTTGGAAATAGCTGGTTTGAATTTGTTTTCTGTCTGTACAATATTCGTTATTGCTTCTAATTTTCTAGTTAAGTAGATGTCACGTATAATAATTACGATACATAAGTGATTGCTTTAATAAATACATTTTAGTAGAGCGGGTTAGTTACTTTATAAAATTTACAATGACGAGTCAAAACTGACCAATTTAGAAAATGGCTGTGCTACATTCATGTACCTTGGGCTTGATTAGAGAAACATTTAATATTCATGACTCAGGAAGTTTTTGCATTCAATTCTATATTTCGCACCCTCCTCAACACGACAAGTCGATAGCTCGCAGATGTATTGTACTTATCAGGAAGTGTTTTTTCAGCATTTTCACTCGGAAATTGATCTTTTTATAATTGAAAATAAAAACGTAAATAAGGATTTGGTCTCAACACAAAAAAAAAGGACAAAATTGAAATGGAATTTGGACAAAATTACAAATTTCTTATATAAACTTAGTGGCCGAAATAATTTATTGCCTCGGTATCATTTTACAACAGTTATTACTTAAGTTTACCGATATTGATATAAACCAATAACTTATGATAATAATGATGGTAGTACTGTGACCTTTTTACCAAGACCAATGTATACCGCTATATTATCGGAGAACAGTAAACTTTTATAGCTTGCTGTTCTTATTTAAAATAAAGCTCCTCACCCATCGTTTTAAATCTTCTAGAGCTTATAAGATTGTGTATTTTTAAATCGATATTTTTTTAAAGGAAGACATCCTTAGAATAATATCCCGATAAGAATGGAATACCACATAGAGCTATATTTGAAATATTTATACTGATAAATCGAGAGATTTGTTTATTCAACAAGCTAAATTTCATTTTACACTACCGCTATCGTAATTAGCAAATAGTAGTAGAGCTCGTCGTGAAAGGCTCGTCCAGAGAAAGAGGTACCCCATGCCTATTTCTGCCGTGAAGCAGCATTGCTGTGTTTCGGTTTGAAGGGTGTGGGTGCCGGTCAAATTACTGGCACGTGAGGTTGAACATCTGTATGCTTCAAGTTGATGGACGCAGGGCAGTGCATCGTAGGCAAGTAGTGCACGTTCCTGACGTGCGTGACCTACGTGTTAACAGTTGGGTCATAATTATTATGCATGTTCCATCAGCTAATTGTATAAAAAAAATTGCTAATTCTTAGGTCGTTCGTGACATACTCGAGTATGTCACGAAATTTTCAAGACTTGCAACAATGCATGGTATTCGTATATTCAATTGTTAACATATCTGCCTCGGTTGCATGCTAACATGGGAAAAATGTAAGACGTGGCTTAGTATGATTGGAATTCTGGCTCTTGGCTTAGCATTCGGCTGTTATTTGAATTCGTGCACAGGCATCGCTTTATTGCACATGATGTAATAGTACATTGTTACCTGAGTGTTGAAAGTCACGTTTTTTGAGTCCCGAGACGGGTTTGGCGCCACAGGCGTAGCGTAGCCAATGTAAAATTTAAATTTAAATTTTACATTGCGCTCTAATTAGCCTTTTTAAACTTCTTACGTTTAATGGGTTTCCAACCTACTTGCTGAATAAAAAGTTGGAATTTGGTTTAACAACCTTCTTGCAGTTAGAAAGACTTTAGAAAGTTGAAACATGGTTGAATAAAATAGAACTTGTTTCTTTTTATAATTTGACAGCTGTCATTATAAAGCGATTCTCCCTAGGGCTGAAAGTATTACTTTCAATTAGGCCCCTCAGGCAACTTCAGATCTACTTTCAGAGTATGAGCAATGAAAAATGGCATTGTAACATAATATTAGATGACAGTCAGTGTCAATCCTCTAGCGTGGTATGGACATGTTATGAGGAGAGAAGAAAGGCATGTACAAAAAAGTGGTATGCATGAATGTTAATGGATAGAAAAGTAGGGGTAGGTCTAAGAATAGATGGATGGATTGTATGAGAGATGATTATGTCCAAGAAATGAGTGAGTACTGAGATGATGAATGATAGGGGAGAATGGAAGAAAAATACATGTTGTGCAAACCTTACTGGGGTAAGGGCAAGAAAAAAAAGTAGAGTCAGTGCCACTCTCGCCAGTTGAAAACAGCATCGAAAGTTTAGTTTTGGCACAAGTAATAAGCAAAAGCAACCGCCCCTCCGTGCGCGATATCACAGACCGTGGGACGGGGCTATAAGATGTAAAGATGTCAAGTCTCTTGTACAGTACATGCGATTTCAATTTCAACTACAAGACGTAATTTTATAAAAACATTTTTCAGACGTGTATCTGATAGCGACAGCCCCATATTAACTCTACCCACCGCTTTCAAATTAAGAAACAAATAAAAGATACGTTCCAATTTACGCAACCGTATGGAAATAAAAGGCAATTGAAAAGGGAGCGCATGGCCTCGCTACGGCCACGGTATTTGTGGAACGGAACGACACAAACACTGCACTCTTTAATTTGATGTGTCTAGGGATGGGAAAGTGCGGGACTTAAAAAGGACCAGTCTCGATTTAAAAATACGGGAAATTTACATTGTTGTGATGACTGGCCTCTCAGCTCAGTTGGTAGTAACTCTGCTGTCTGCGCCGTAGGTCGTGGGTTTGATCCGCACCGAGAGCAAATATTTGTGTGGTGAACACAGATGTTTGTTCGCTGTCTTGGTGTAATAAGTTTGTATTCTAGGTCCTATTTATTTACAAAAAATATGTATTTAAGTAATAGATCAGCTATCTGATTCCCATAGCTTGGCTTAATTTGGGACTAGATAGTTCTATGTGGATTGTCCACATAATTTATAATTTATTTTTTTAGTATGTTGTACTTTATGAGTAAATTAGATAAAAACACCAAACTCTCGGTTAATAAAATCTTAGTGCTAATAAAAGACAAATTGTTATAATATGCAACGGATTTGGTGATTATTTTTTTGTGACAATATTTCCAATTTATGTTTCCATACTAACATTTATTATCTTCTTCTTCTTCTTATCGTGCACTGGTTCATCAGCTTGGTTAAATAAAAAACCGAGTGAGAAAAAAAAGACATAATTTTCTGATAGACGCAAACATAGTCTAGGACGTAAAAGGCATGAGGGAAGGGTCCAGCGGGAGTTCAGTGGGACTCAAAGGACTCATAAAAATTGTAAGGTTACATACAAAGGCTTGGATACGTCACTATTTTGTTTTGACAACCAGCAACACAGTTTGTTAATAATTTATTGCGAGTCAGTTTAAAAAATCGTTACAAATGTGCGGTAATTTTTAAGTCTGATGTTTGATGATGTTTGGATGCTGGTGTGACTTTGATAGTGTTTACGACTGTACAGTTTTACTATTTATAGGTATGAACGTTTTCTTGTTCATTGTACATTTGATTCATATTTCTGAGCCCTTTTTAATGCCGCTTCTCATTAATCAAATATCAAAAAAAGATAATACTAATACAAAAAAATGCAAATAGAATGCTCCATCTTAGGCTGCATCCTCATTTCCATCAGGTGAGATGTCAGCCAAATGCTATTTATATTAAAAAAACCATTGTCTTAAAAAGAAGCTTACTTCCTATCCATCAAACGGTTGTCTGATTAGCGATAAGACCGCCTATTGTTCCGACAAATAGTTTTAAGTTTTTTATGTATCATTGTCAGTTTCTATGTTTTTTCAGCAATAAAGTATTAAGTTTTTTTCTCAAAACATAAACAAAATTTAAGGGACTATATTATTATTATATTATTTACATAGTCTATATTATTATATCTGTTCAAGATCGCCTTTCGAGAAATCAAATGCTCCTCCATCGTTCTAAAGTACAAAAAACATTCTTAGACATGGAACAAATGGTGCTCAATAAAATGACCATCTGGCCTCATAAAAAGGCCACGTTAAGACACAAGCTATCCTCGTTAATCAAACAAACGGATACATACATTGACAGCCATACTTATAAACGCAATTTAAATTTAATCAATGCTTAAATTTAGCCCTATCACTCTTTGTCATTACCCAGTGGTAAGAGATGGCAGTAGTTTAAGCACTGTTTATCTTTTGACATATTTTTATAAGTAAGGCCATTAAATAATACATACATTTTTAGAACCATGCTGGTTTGGTTATGGAACGGGATCCTCACTACCATAAAATAAGGCCCAAGGCATTTTTCGTGACTTCCTACATGATATTATACTGACCTACTGCATTTTTGGTAGGTATTATAATATGGTAGGCATGATGCCAACGAGCTAACCTGATGGTGGATTTAGGAGCTTTACATTATGTAGTTGCCTACTTGGGACATGTCTTACGGCATGAGCGTTACCATCTGCTCCAACTTATTATGATGGGCAAGTTGTTGGGCAAGAGAGGAGTAGGAAGAAGAAGAACATCATGGCCTCGCAACATCAGGGAATGGACCGGGATTAAGAAAGTAGAAGACCTATCTAGGCTTGCCCTAGATAAAATAAAGTTTAAAAGGATGACTGCCAACCTTCAGTAGTGGAGAGGCACCCTAGGAAGGAGAATGTAGGTGGGCGTCCTGTGTGTAAAATGGGACTTCTCAGCAAATAGGTAGGTACTTATCTACCTTCTTATAGGTACTTAGGTAGGTAACTTACCATCATCATGATTGTTATTACGCTTTTCGTTTTCTACGCTTGCTTTACGCGCGTCATTTTCAATGTTTTTAAAATGTCTATTTCTTTTAGATATCATAACTTACAAAAATAATACGCTTCTATTGTAGCGACAAAATTTTTACTGTCCTATAACGCTCTATCGCTTCCCCAGGGGTCGATTTGATTATTTTGCACTTCAGCGCTTCGCTACCTTAAGTCATCATATTTCCGGCCCAGGTAACTCGGTCTACAAAAACTATGTGTATTATGTAGGTTATTTCAATCTGTAAGGGGCTCAAAAATTTCCAAAAAAAATATACGTTTTATAAAAGATAATAAAATTATATGATATGATAATATGATGATATGATATGATAGGTAATCTGTTCTCGATCACTCGATGTTCGAATCTCTGGCACGTGTCGAGGTGCTTATCTACCATTAAGTCTCCCCTTAACAAGATATTGTACACCTTGTGGCCTCGTCGTGCAAAGTAAGGGTCGTATGAGAAACATTGCTTGAGTCTGAGTCGAGCCTTAGCATAGATTTTTGACACTTTCCAATGGAAAACTGTCAAAAAAATCTTTGCTAAGGCTTGACTCAGACTAAAGCATTGTTTTTACATACGAGCCCAAGACCTCAATGCTTGTTTGGTATCCCAAAAACATTTGTAGTTCCTGAAGCAATTGGAAAAGCCTTAAAATTACGAAATACAGGACTGATTTCAAGAGTTTTGTTCAAGAACTTATGGCTATAGTGTCCCAATAAATCGTGTTTTAGCGCTTGTGTGAATCTAGCCTTAGCAAGTTTGTTTGAGGACTGATGTTTCTAGACCAAGAGGCTGATAACAAAGCCTTTTTGATGGATTGAAGCTCAGACTGTAAATCGATAACGTTTGCACACGACTTGACTATGCAAAGCCTATGGTTGCCTAGAAGAAGTTGAAAATGCTGTGGTCACAGATATTAGAGAAAATATTTTTCAATTATTTCAAGATAAATATAGATCTTACTGTCGTTATTACCGCCTAAGACTTCTATAACACATGAAGCAATTGATATAAGTACTAATAAATGAATATAAAAATAAATTTTATAGTAACGAAAAATTATAAATTTAGCATGAACTTCTTTAAAATAACTATTGGAATCAAATAAAGGTATTCATAATCATTATAATCCTAAACTTTATTAATCTTTTGACACGTCACACAAAATAATCAACACATAAATAATTCAAATCAACACCATATTCTTCAATTGATGGACGAAAAAGGTATAGTGAAATGTTTCTTGTGGACGTTCAAAAACATTTTTTTTTATAGACAAAGGTGATCACAATACATTAACATCAGCTGAAGCATATTAATTACTGTTCTGTCACGCGTGCTTATTAAGTATAAAAAGATAGTTCACCTTGGGTTCGAATGTTTCAAACCTTCTTCAGTTTCCAATAGTTTACGTCCAAATCAAGCAAGCAACGTCCTAAGTTACAAGGAATTTAATATTAATTTCAACAGTCTATTAGCGCCGCCACCTGCAAACACGTCAGCGGCGTAATTCAAATTTTAATCATTTTTACCGTAAACGTCGCGACGAACAAATTGAGAAAAACATTTTTGAGACTCCCACGTTTTTAGAAGTGAATCAAGAATGTTTCGAGTTCACTTAATCTTTATCATTTAACGATAAGAAAATAAGGTTGAAAAAAGGGTGATCTAAATTCATCTCTACTAGAGTCAGTTCAGAAAGAGAGCCGTCGTGGCCAAATTGTGAACTAACGTTTCAATTTTTATATTATGGCAGCTCATCCCTTTTTAGGATTCCATAGCCAAATGGCAAAAACGGAACCCCTAGAGATTCGTCATATCTGTCTGTCTGCCTGTCCATCCGTATGTCACAGCCATCAAACCGTAAGAGCTAGACTGATGAAACTTGGCGAGTAGATGTATTCTGTGAACCGCATTAAGATTTTTACACAAAAAAAGAAAAAAAACTAGGAATTTTGGGGGTCCCCATACTTGAAACTGAAACTCAAAAAGTTTTTTTTATCGAACCCATACGTGTGGGATATCTACGAATAGGTCTTTAAAAATGATGTTGAGGTTTTTAATATCGTTTTTTTCTAAACTGAATAGTTTGCGCGAGAGACACTTCCAAAGTGGAAAAAAGTTGGTCCCCCCCCCCTCTAACTTCTAAAATAAGAGTATGATAAAACTAATAAAATAAATGTTGTACATTACTATGCAAACTTTCAACGATATTTGGTTTGAACGAGATCTAGTCAGTAGTTTTTTTTTATACGTCATAAATCGTAAACCGTAATTTACCTTTCGACGAACTACAAGAACCTTTATATTAAGTTACTTGATGCTACGGAACCCTTCATGGGCGAGTCCGACTCGCACTTGGCTGCTTTTTTTTTATGTCAGCATTTTGCATCATAAAAATTAAATAAAAGAATAGTACACTAGTTGTGATAGGATCAAAACGCAACAGACGCGCTATTGTATTGCCCAATAAACAAAAAAGGTGATTAAGCACAACTGCGCCCTCATATCCCACGACGGTTTTCTTTCTAAACAGACTCTACCTGTTTATTTATATTTTTACAATGAGCCTCTCTGACGCGCACTTCAAATCCTTTCATCATACCGGTTTGAAATAACTAGGGAAACGATAAGACAAACAATATTTTTTCAAAAAACACCGATTGAAAACCGTTTTGAAAATTGGAAAAAGCTTTGAAAATGTCAACTCCTCACGTTGTTCTGAGTCATTTGGTAACAGTTGTAGCAACAAAATACAGTGGCTAATGAAACGAGAACCAAACTACCAGCCTATTTTTGTAATACTCTTACCAGTTTCCTAATGCAACAGAATGGAACTGAAATTGGCATAAAAACGAAGCTGTAGAAAAACAAATCCGCCTTTTCTTTACAGTTAAGGTAAGGCAAAATATGAAGCTTTCTTTATTAATACACCAGGTTTTAAGAAAACTTATGGCGAAAACTATTCATTGAAGGGAGCTAGAACTCTGTTTATCTTTAAATCAAAGAAAACAATCATCAACGCATTACGACACCATATTTTTCTATCCCGACTAGTGATGTGTCTTGTCACCCGGTCCCAGTAGGGATGACCTATTCCAAAAACCGGCTAACACTAGTTATCTTAGTTAACATTCACTCATTCATTCATTATGAAACCCAATAAAAACTTGACAGTTCATTAGAAATCCTAATAAATTATGTGGATTATGTGTGTACTTATTTCTTTCTTTGTGTTTCTGTATGTGTTCAATGTTTTCTTTTTCTCTAAAGGCCTGCACACCTAGGCTGCTGGCGTCGGCGATCAGTGAAACGCTGTCAAATTTGACAGCGATTTTTGACAGCGTTCCACTGATCACTACCGCCAGCGAACTAGGTGTGCGCAGGCCTTTATGATTTCTTGTGTAGCCGTACCTTTACTCAATGTTCTTCTCCTTCTGTTGTTTCATTTTTATTTATAAGCTGTGTTTTTTGAGCCAAATAAAAAAGTTATCTATCTATCTATCTAATCTCAACCCCATGTCGTGACAGGTGTTCTAAGAGTACCTGTTTGAAAGGAGTTGCACAATTATTTAACTGATAAACTTATCTTACATACGCTTGGCCGACTTTATGAACTGCCGGGAATGGGTCGCGCCATGCGATGCTTGGCAACGCAAGCCGCGAAGTTCCTTGTTTGATCATAACACTGCGGGAACTTGTTTTGTTTTAGTTTGAACTATGAGCGATAGAAGCTAAGGCAAAGTCTTTGCGGCGTTCACTGAAGTGCTTTACAGGTTTATAACGGTAAAAATGAAAATTTGAGTGCTGTGAGAATTTCTGTGGGACACTCAAAATTAACAGGGTTATTCAAAGTTAAAATCATTTCATAAAATTATTTTATTATTGATCTTCTTCTTCTTATCGTGTCACTGATTTTTTCGAACCAAGTGTGGTGAAAGGATTTTAAGTGCGCCTCAACGAGGCTCCTTTCGTGCAGTTGACACATATTTTCGAACTTTTTAGGTTCTACGACATGCCGGTTTCCTCACGATGTTTTCCTTCACCGTTTGATAAAGTGATGGCATATAAATTTATAGACAATATCTATAGCTTAGCTTGATTGGTAATTCCTAACACATTGACTATATGCAACGTACTGTGTGGCCATTATTCGAAGAAATGACCAGTGAGATGCCAAATGGGAGAAAAACAAAAATATTTTACATATTTCATGCTTCTGGGAGCATAATATTTTTAAGTGGTCAGTCTTAGCTCAAGCAGTCTTGAATCGAAGTCTAAAAGTTTCGTAAAAGTTGGACTCTAGCTCATAATCATTATCAAGTTATATACTTTCATACTTCGGCTATATTTTTTTTTACAAAAGCTGTAAAATTTCATGCTATTATTTTTCCTTTCCATACAACGCAACATTTATTTCCAAAAATAACAACTTAAAACCCTAAAACTCCATAAAATACACCGAAATACACGTCTTAGCCCGAAGTAAGATGAATAGTCGGATAAGAGCCGAGGAAATGTAACTAATGAAATAACAAATGGGTTCGTGCTGAATTTAGAGCAGAACTTGTGAAAATAAAAACTGAAAAAGAGAGTAAACTTTTCCGTCACATTCAAAACGAGTAGGTATTTCGGAACTCGATAGTTGAAAACTTGAACCAATTCGCAGAATACTGCGAATACTAGTAAACTTCTGCTTTAGTATCTTTTTTACTCTGGTCATCATTGGAAGCGCAGTTTTGCCTCGGCATCATAGAATCTAGAACACAAATAGAAGCGAACTTTTTTGATACATCTTTAGTGGCCGTATCCAGAAACAACGCTGTCTGAGTCGATCCTCAACCATAGATTCTTCGATACTTTTCAATGGATGGATAACTGTCAAAAAATATATATGCTTGAGGCTCGACTTAGACTCAAGCATTGTTTCATACGGCCCTTAAAATACTTCCTTAACCCAAGAACTAGTGACACGACTAGAAGAAGCTTAGCTTACTTTGGTCTAGAATCTTGATATTATTTATGCTGCATGAAATGTCTCATCATCATCACTCACAGCCTGACTTTACCCACTGCTGGGTATAGGCCTCCCTTAGTTTGTGCCATCTACCTCGATCCTGTGCCAGTCTAACCCATTCCCACCCCGCGACCCAGTCTATGTCGTTCATCCATCTTGCTGCAGGGCGCTCTACAGTTCTATAGCCGGTTCTTGGCCACCATTCGGTTGTCGTTCTACTCCACCTGTCATCACCACGCCTAGCAATGTCCCTTTCCAACTCCATTTGAGCTCCGTAATCCGATCTCAGATTAAAACGTCTACAAATTTTTATTTATTTGTTAATAATTCTAGTCTATAATACTGGAGGATGCCGAATAAATTCCCCACTAAAATACTAGCCACGCAAATCGTTTCACTGCATAAAACGTAGCAAAACTTTCAACGATCCTTGACAACATCTTTCAGCATGCCAAAACTTTAAATTTGAACGTGAGTTCACTGAGACCTATTTACATTTAAATTAGTGAGCGTTGTTTATTCTACAACGTAAACACGACGGCGATTTTCAACCAAACGTCTGCCAGTGTACGAATATAAAACATGGGAGTATTTCTCAAACAAAAAGGTTTCTAAATAATCCTTAAGTAAAGAATTTTTCCTTTTTTTGTTGCTTAAAGTAATGTTATAAGTCAGAGGTAATTTATTTTTATTTTTTTTATTTTTTGATTGAATGGTATTGTTTACTTTCAATATGAAAAATACACAAATGTTCGGAAACGTGATGCTACGTCAATATTGACGTTTGACTTAATTGGAAACAAGATAGGACTGGATCCACTCCTTAGGAAGTGAAAAATAACACTGTTTAGAAAGATTAGGTACCTGTATTTGTGGCAGTTTGAATTTGCAACATTATTGTATTTTAAAAAAATATTTTCCATGGACTTTTTTCATAATGCCAGTCATTTTTTAGTGGCTCGCTTAAAGTCTCTTGTCACTGTCAACAGATTGAGATGGCAACAGACTTATCGGTCTGCTAAGCTAAATTAGGAAAGTAACTTACCCCCGAATACTGAAACTCAACTCAGATTTAAGCACGTCTCAAGCGACGAATATTTGACAGATTTTCATTGAAAACTGTCAAATATTCGTCGCTACTTACTAAGTAAGTTACTTTCCTAATTTAGCTTACAGCCATACATTATAAACGTTATTTAAATTTAATCATTGCTAGCCCTGTCACTGTTTGTGATTAACCCAACGGTAAGAGATGGGAATAGTTTAAGCACTGTTTATCTTTTGACATATTTTTATAGGTAAGATGGTAAGTATTTAATGTACCTACACTTAGCGTGGGATAAGGGCAGGATGATGATGATGATGGTGATGTGCACAGTCATCAAGTTTTTCTCTTCACTACACAAAATTAAATATGGGCACACTTACGTAGCTATTTATCACTCAAAAACAGAACAAACATTTATATGAATATAACATCTAGTTTTGACGATAACTGCACGTTGTACGGTCACGTAATCCCACAAAGGTCCCTTGTACCGCTAAAGAAGACACAAGTACCGCTACCTCTAATTCGGTGCTCGAAAGTGTACATATTTAATAATGTTTAGTGGCCTTGTCTTATTTTGGGACTTTTAGGGCTTGGGCAGCAGTCTTTTTATTTTTTAAGGTTTTTTATACATATAATATAAGATTGACACATTAGTACCGGATGAAAAGATACCACGAGTTAGTTATATCTAGGAACATACGTACAAACAATAAGAAGCACAAAAATAAGGACAAAAGCATAAATTAATAATTTTTGAAATAATCATGATTTAAGGGCAGACCACTGTCAAACAACTTTTTGCTCGCACATCTCTCATTTTGAAAGATATAAAATGATTGAACTTATAAAAAATCGCAATAATCAAAGTTGTGTACAATAATACTGCACATTTCAGTAAAAATGTCGTTCTGATCCAAACAAGTTTTATTTTACCAAAAAGTTCGTCGTACTAGTAATTAGCTATTTAGCTTTTTCGTGAGCTGAGTGATTTTATGTCTTCTCAAATGTTGAAATGTGCGTGTGAGAAGTATGACAGCTATTTACCCGTTAAGATATTTACTGAAAATGTCATTTTACCATGATTTGTGTGGCTTTGATTGTTTCCCGATACCAAGCGGCACTCACAAGTATCTCGTGTATTGAAAATAAAGTTGAATGACATGACGTGCCGTGAACGGAAGAGGAAACCGCATTGACACCGCACAATGCTCTATCAGACCCATCAGCGTTCTTATCTAGAACGCGTACTCAATAGAAGGTACAGGCTGTGTCAATATGTTATTATTTTCTTCCTAAATATGCTCGGAAAGAGCCCTTTTCAAAATAAATCGAAATTTCTGTACTGGACGAGCAGCGGTCGGCAAATATAATATGAATCTCTGTCGTGTTTAGTGGGCAAAAATTACATAGTAAACTCATATTATATTCTGTCGTGTAATTTAAAAATGGAACGATCTTTTGATCTGAAACATGGCAACCAAGGAGGTAACTTATCAAAGGTTTTATTTAAATTTCGAACTGGTTTGCAAAATTAATGCTGAATTGAAATGTTGGAATAAAAAACCTGTTAATTTTCCATTATCAAAATCCTATACAATGGTAATCCAGATTACTAAGCGCACGTACACTCGAGCGCGACTATTTTCGACCTGACACGCGCGGGTAGAGTAGGTGACGCTTTGGTCCTCTTTAGGATGTCCTCTTTTGAACTTTTGGATTTACATATCGGTATAAAGTTTGATTGTGCAACCAAGAAGATTGTGTGCATAGAAAACCTTTTTACTATCCTCATTTTATTCTACTTGGGCTAAGATTCAATTAGTTAGTTAGTCGCGGGCGAATAAATAAACAATTTATGACGTGACAACGTCTTATAATTCGATGGAGCAGGCTGCACGCACGAAAAAACATGACTCTTGCTGCGTTACCTCGCTCTCTGAGGCGTTCCATTTAAGGCTTGAAGTGCAAGCGAGAGCGCGGAAAGAGCGACAAAGAGGCACAATCGGCCTCCGCGTTCGGCAGCATTCGACATCTGTCTCTCTCCAATTTGAGTGAGCGATGCGTCCGCGTGGACAGCTGTATGACGTTGTCACATTCAACTATCGTCAGTAATCCGACTTTACAGACAAACAATTTTTTTCTTTTAATTAAATTTGATTGCTGGTTTGATGTGTCTCATAAAAGAAACTGGCCTTTCCCAAAATAATATTTTATAATGTTCGTTTAAATCCGATCCAGTAACCTAATTTAAAATTAACTCAAAAACGTGCTAATGTTATGTTACAAGAATACACTTCATTTCTCCTTTGTCAGAGGAGCTTCAAAGGTTCATCAAAATAAGGGTCGTGAAAAGGTAAACCGATGACTTATTAAGATAAAATACCGCAGCGCCCTTTAGGAAGCTCAGAGATAAAAAGAATTGTGATAGAAAATTGAGAAAACCGGTAAAAAGATTTATCTTAAGCGATAAACCGATGGACTGACACTCAGGAATTTCTATTCCATTTCTCGAGTTCTTTTAGAGATGTATTTTATGAAAGGTGAAAGAAAATCCTGAAAGGTTTTATTTTGATCTCTGCAAGCTTTACTGGAGATTTGTTGAACGTGTTGAAAATAATGAAAATTTATGTTTAGTTATAAATTATGGTCAACAAGGTTGCAAATAAATGGTTTAATTTGTTTTGATTTGAAAATAAAAACCTGAAAAATACCGGTCTCATCTAGGAAACACTGAAAGACCAAAATTATACTATTGATTCTTAATAAATATCCTATGCTCTACTTACTCCTAATAGTCCTGCAGCAGTCCTTTAGCTTAACTACTAAGTGTGTTGCCATCTCTATTTGACATGAAAGTGACAGTGATAAGCAACTTTTAGCGATCCACTAAATACACAGAAAATTTTATTGGTCAACCTTTGGATAAATGGTAACATTAAAGAACAAGTAGTCCATACTCGAGGGGCATACAATAATAAACAGAAAATAGTCATAAAGTAATAAACATGATATTAATAGGCGCATGAATAATACAAATAAATGAGTAGTTGTAATAAGTAATTGTAATAAATAATATAACTAATTAAAAATTAGAGGTAACTGATCTTTAACGATAAAACAACAAGAAAGTTTTCGAACTAAAGAGTTCAAAATATCGCTTGTCCCAGTCTATTATTCCGCTATAGTTGAATACGGCTTTGTATCGGCACAAAAGCCCTTACAATGGTTTCCACTGACAGATAATTATCTGTGGCTTTGTTCTGTTCCGGAGACTGAGCATGAACAGATGGGAAATATTGTAATGATGTGTTTTTAAGGTTATTCGATTTCCATACCAATTGACTCATGCATGGTCGATGAGAGTAATTTAATTTTGTACACTGAAATAATATGATATAAACGAAATAGTATAATATTTGTAAATAGAGAAAAGTTCTAAAGATTTCACGCCAGTGTACACATGCATATATGCATTTCTATAGACATAGACAGTAAACTGAAAAAGTGTTAACAGTTTTTTTTAAATTCTCGCCGCTTAAATCTAGAGCCGCAATAAGTGTGACGTTGAAAACTGTTAAGCGAAATTACTTTTTTACCCTCATTATTATTCTGCGGAAATTTTCGAGCAGCCACGAGACGCGACCACGTTCCTATAACAATTTAAACAGCATCAACTACATTCTCGTAGTTCGTTCTAGTTTATTGTAGTAAAACAAGCCTGGAAGAGGATACTTTAAGTCAAACTAAACTGAATCATTATTATCCAAATATCTGCGCCTCGCGGTTTTACCCACGATTAAAAAGTTTAAAAGCTTTTTCTCTATGTCTATGATAAATTTATCGTCTGTATCAACTGTATGGAAAAATACCTGTGTGCTGTCCCATAGAAACCGTGATTTTTCGGCGATAAAAAATTTTCTGTTTCATTCTGACCCCTGAGCTATCATTGCTTATGCAAAAAATTGTTTGTCGGTAAAGTCGGTTTACTGACGATAGTTGATCGTGACAACGTCATACAGCTGTCAACGCGGACGCATCGCTCACTCAAGTAAGAGAAAGACAGATGTCGAACGCTGCCGAACGCGGAGGCCGATTCTGCCTTTTTGTCACTCGTTCCGCGCTCTCGCTTGCACTTCAATCCTTAAATGGAACGCCTCAGAGCGAGGTAACGCCGCATGAGTCATGTTTTTTCGTGCGTGCGGGCTCCATCGAATTATAAGACGTTGTCACGTCAAAAATCATGTCAATCCTTTGCTCTATGAAAAACTAAAAACAACCCCATCCACGGGAACCATAAATTTGCCGTAATAAAAAGTAGCCCATGTGCTAGGCTAGACTATAGTCTATCTCTGTGTTAAATTTCATCTAGATTATGTTCTGCCTAATTTCTGGCGTGATTGAGTAACAAACATCAATCTATCCATCCAAACTTTTACATTTAGTGGGAAGTGGAATACCCCAACAAACTGAAACGCTTTTAAAAAATAAAGAAAAATATATACGCGCAATAATTTTACCATTTTGAACCTTTGCGTGATGCCTAACCGTCTACACAAAACCGCTCTTAACTTCAACTTTTTATGGTCCAATTGATAGAATCACGAATATTTTTTGATCTCCTTTTTATTAAAATCTATAGAAATTCAATTCTAAATTGGAACTGCAAATCGCAGGCTCCAACGAACTGTAACAAGGAGGGACTTTGTTCAGAAAGTTCCTGGGTCTTTCTTGAGTTGAGCCAGCCTTTGTTACGGGCTCTTTGATAAATAGAACGACTTCGACTTAGTTTAAAAAAAGTTTAGGTGTATATTTTTATTTGTTGTGCGTGGTGTAAGTTATTTTGCGCTATTTATAGAGATTAAAAAAAACGGTTGTCTGTAAAGTTAGTTTACTGGCGATAGTGGAACGTGACAACGTCATACAATTGTCCACGCGGACGCATCGCTCACTCAAGTAGGAGAGAGACAGATATCGAACACTGCCGAACGCGGAGGCCGATTGTGCCTCTTTGTCGCTCGTTCCACGCTCTCGCTTGCACTTCAAGCCTTATATGGAACGCCTCAAAGCGTGGTAACGCCGCATGAGTCATGTTTTTTCTTGCGTGCAGCCGGCCGGCTCCATCGAATTATAAGACGTTGTTACATAAAAAAAAAACTTACCAAACATGTACTCCATACCGTACGGGTATTACAGTTTGAGTAAAAAGGTCAGCCAGCTGTGAGTGTTGATATTAAATCAACAGTCGTGTTTTTTTTTGTTGAAAACCAACCATATTTTTAAAACTGATACTGATTTGGATCAGTTGAGCTATCTCTAAATCGTTTGTAACGGTCTGCAGATAGCTCAACTGTTTGTTGTGTATTTTGTACATTTTGTAAATATTTGATATTTTGTAAGTTTTTTTTTGTACATAAATGTACTATTTTTTAAACACCTGTTCTTTATTTTTATAATAACTGTTATAAGACCATGTTTATGAGCTTAAGCTCTCAGCCACCAATATAATAAAGACATGGGTCTTAAGGCACGTCATATAGAACAGGCAACAAGTTACAACTTTCCGACCGTTTTTTTGCATGTGTATTATACATATACTATTATTATTTTATTACTTATCAAAAACAGAACTTCAATTTCCTCACTTGTCAGGCTTTAAACCGTAACACAAAGCCACTCAGAATAGAAAGCTCTTCTACAAAGGAACATGCGGGCTTCTTAATACTGGGTGCAAAAGGTCTTACGTTATCAAAAGATCTTATTGGTAGTCGAAATAATAGACATGGTATAAAGTTATTTGTTAATAAAAATTGTTAGAATAACTAGGTTTTGTGTGTTTTGTATACTCAAACGAAATTTTGTTGGTTTACTAAAAAGTTATCAAAAATATCATTGAAGGAAAGGTAGAAGGAAAGAGAGGAAGAGGAAAACCATGGATAAGCTACATGAGCCATTTAAAAGCGAAGATCGCCGTCATGTCGTATAAGGTGGTTAAAAAAGTTGCACTCAAAAGAAATACCTGGAGAAAAATGCATTAATTACGCCGATAAGAGCATTGCCCTTAAATAAGAAAAGAGAATAATATTGGTATTAAACTAATATGCTTAAATAAACATTTAAAATAAATAGGTCAATAAGACCAAGGGACCAACTAATGTTGTTTACTCGAGATTGTTGACACTAGAATTAAATCGCTCACTTCAGCCCATGGACTTACTGTAAGGCCGGGATTTTTTGGGTTATTGAGGATTTTACTTGATAAATGTTGTAAAGCTATTTTATCCTTAACAGGAATAGTTTTAGTTGAGTCTCTGATTTTATATCAAAATGGGTTAAAAGTTATGACAAAGGTAGCATCGGTAGTAGCACGAGTAGAAGAGTCGCAAAAGGACAGTAGGCCTACCATGAGCTCAGTCTGGCTCTGTCTCTAGCTCTGGTTTTGAATCTGTGTGAGTGCTCATCAGTGTATTATACTGTGTTGACGTAGGATTTATTTAGTCAACACTCACACAGACTCAAAACCAGAACCAGAGACAGAGCCAGACAGAGCTCATGCCTACAGTAATTGGATAGGCCATACATGCAGTTTCACAGCAGCTTATTATTTTACTTTTTAAAACAAAATAAACTCCTCAATAAAGTGAAGCCAATAAAGGTTGTCATTTTTAATGAATACAAGAGAAAATAAAAAACTTTGAAATACTTCTCGAACAATCAAATAGATTGTCCTTGATAACTCAAAATAAATAAGATCCTGAGCAAACTTTGTAACTTTTAATTGAGCCCAAATTATATCAGTTGTGATTGCGTGATTTGAGTACCTACTAAAAAGAATAGAATAATAACTTATTTGCGAAACAAGCACTTACACTAATTTATAATACCTAACGTAAAAAGAAATCTTAATACTACATTTGTGTGAAGCTTTGTGCGTCGCAAAACGGCATGATGTTGGCTTACAACCAACGCTGGTCTTCCGTCAGAGCCAGTCGGTAATGCCACGGACAATCTTTCCCAAAAATAAAAAACAAGATAAAACAGAAATAAATAAACTTAAAAACAACATCGTGAACAACTGGTACTATGACATGGATTAACAAAAAAAAGAAACCCTTGAATCTAGATTTTGAAGTCTAGTAAACAGTTTTTTCTGAACGGAAAGCAAAACGTCTACTTTGACTCAAACTGCCTTGCGCGCATCTAAAGTCTGCGCCACAACTGAAGTTCAAAGACGCGGCGCTGCTGGCGCAGAATCCTTATAATTGTAGTATTAGGTACTATTTTTGTACGTAAACAGACTTAGTTCCCGCTCTTGCCGCAAGACTTCAGTCATGGCGCGGACTCTAAATGTCATATTTGACAGCGTTTCACTGATCGCCACCTCAGAAAGCAAGATGAATGCTTATTTGTGCGCAAAGCAGTTTGGAGTCAAAGTAGACATTTTGCTGTCCGTTCGGGAAAAAAACTGCATAGCAATTTTCTGCAAAAACTTAACATTCATGGCAGTTTTTGTGCCCAAGGCTTTAAACTTTAAAACTAAACTTTAAAAAAGTGTGACTTATAGTATAAAAACTTAACTTAGGCAACCCATATAGAATATATTTATTGGCATGTTTAACTAAATATAAAATACGTTTCATTAAATAACCAGCTCGGTGAAGGTCTTTCTATAGCGGGATCTTAGACTATTAGTTTTGTTCAGTCCAATGGTGACGTCGCATTGTGTGCATTGCACCTTAACCTAGTCCAATCACCTTCTTATTCTGATTGCCATAGTTGATGAGATCGTAAGCGCCCGTGCCAAGTAGGACGGCATTATTAGCGAACCACGTTTTGTTTTATGATTATGATTCACTAGCTACTGTTCGGCTTTATTTGTGGAACCTAAATATTAATGTCTTTGCATGGGGTAACTTACTCTTTGCCCCAGATTTTTTTTCTGTACTGTGAGCCTTAATTAAAGTTATTATTATAACACACATTCTATTTATAATTATTTTTTTTTATCTTATTCGTTAATTTTTTGAAATTTATTTTTAACTCTATGAGATCCTTTATTCTGCATATAACGCCTGGTAGAAATTACTCTTGGCGATAAGGCTCATTGTGTTACAGTGACTGTTTATTTCTACCAGCGAAAAAATTGTATCTGTCTTACCTAGTATGTCATGGTAATCGATAAAGAGTTATCTATGTATGATTACTTACCAAAAACTTTTAGTCGAAACACTCGTAGACCGATTACTCACCATCGAAAAAAAAAATTGTAATACCGTCCATCAACTTTGTAAAAAGTCGTTTTAAGCGAAATAAGCTTACTTAGAGACAAGGAACCTAATGAGAGCTTATCGTGAGACCCTACAGATGCTGCCTCCAGGAATGTATACTTATACCCCCATCACCCTTTTACCTCCGGACTTCTAGACGCACGGATAAGTGCCACTCCTTTAGGGTGGATATCCCACACTCGCGTATAAAGCGTTTTGATTCCACTTTTATAGTACAAACTGCCAGAGTGGAACTCTCTACCGGCATCAGTATTTCCGGAACGCTATAATTTGGGAATTTTCAAGACAAGATTTTACAGGTGGATTATGGCTAAGCATGCTCCATCTTAGGCTGCATCCTCACTTTCCATCAGGTGTGATGGCAGCCAAATGCTTAGCAATCTATAATAAAAAAAATAAAAAAAATGTATTCAAAAATGACTTAATTCCTAGGAGAAATGGTTGAAGAGTGTCATGATTGGTATCCCAGAGATGGAAAGCGCAGTAGAGGACATCAGCACACGAGATGGGAAGATGTCCTATGTCTGGACATCTATGGAGAAAAGTGGCACAGGATAGAGCACAGTAGAAGGTTTTAGAGGAGGCCTATACCGAGGAAAAGCCCTCCTTGAGGTCGAGGTCGAGGTAATGTAGATGATTTATATAGCGTCAAGGGCAACTGGTGATTACGCAAGCCCTATTTGTGGGACGCTATAGTGCCTGGGACAGGGTTTTAGATGGAATAGGCTTGCCCAGCACCTATACCATCCTAAACAGCTCAGTCGACCAAATCCACAGGAAAGACATGGTCAATACGTGCAGAGCTGACTAAGCCGCGGGTTTCCTCACGGTGTTTTCCTTCACCGTTTAAGAGCACTAGCATTGTGTGCATAAATTTTTCAACAGAAAAACTAATTGGTGCATGACTGGATTCGAACCTACGACCTTAGGATCGGAAGGCGGGACCGCTACCAGTAGACCACCAGTGCTCTTAAGAGTAGGTACTATATACATATATAGGTGCTGTCAGTTCACCTTCAGTTTAAACTGCGCTCATAAGCCTTTGGTGAGTGGTTTATCCGCTACTTTAGTAACACGGCTTAGGGAATTATTACTTCCGAAAGGGATTAACGAAGTTACCGCTTGTTTGTTTTTAAGATTCGTTCAAACCGACGCCACTAAACGAACGATAGACACTGCCTTTGAAATGTAAAATGAAACGGAAGAAACCTGACACTAAATTCAATTTGATAACGGGATCTATATTTTTGTGAGCAATATAATATTGTTAAATGATTGTACTATTTTTGTCAATAAATTATTCTGATTCTGAGTAGAAATTAAATTTACTTGTACAGTCAAAGGGTTAGTAACAACATTATATTTTATTTACTAAGGACTAGCTTGCGGTTAATTTTGTTGTTTAAAGATAAATTTCAAAATATATAGCTATAGGCGTAGATTTGGCTTTTTATTGCAGCCTATTTCCTAGCAAAAAAAATTAAATGGAAAAAAGGAAATGTATTAAAATGTTTTTAACTTTGATGCTTGACATTTCAAATAAGTTTTTCAACACCTAATACAATCAAGATTAATATTGATGATAAAAGCAATTATTAAAAAAAAAAGCGTGCGTTCGAGAAGCAACTTCTGTTCAAGCGTTTGTTCGCGTCAGTTGAGTCGTACCTTTATTTGTAAAGCTATGAGTACGGTGGCATATTTAAGGAAAAGTTGGTGTCTACACTTCCGTTTGTTAAGGTATCGTTTACAGAAATGGTATGTAGCATATATAGATAAAAAACTCAATCAAGACTGGTAGAAATTGGTGGTAAACTTTACTTTACTTTAATTTACTTGGTTCGAAAGAACCAGAGACATGCTGAGAGAGAAAGACTGTTTGCTTTTTGTTATCAAACCTGCCCAGTAGGTCTACCACAAGCTCTATCTGGCTCTGGTTTTGAGTCTGTGTGAATGCTCACCAGTGTATTATACTATGTGTGTAGGATTTATTTAAACAGCCAAAACCAGAACCAGAGACAGAGCCAGACAGAGCTTGTGGTAGGCCTATAGTGCCCACTAGAGAGCCAGGCGCAAGCATTGACAATTACAAAGCAAACAATGTTTTAACGTAATTGAGGTAATAACTATTACGAGGCTGAGCTATCACAGGACAATGTAAACAGCTGGGTTAGTCCATGTCTATCTTTAACGTTAAATAGTAGTAAAACTGTTCAGTATTGTTTGTTCATAAACTATCTTCATTAGTACCTCGTAGAAGCATTATAGGCTCAGAACTCGTTTACTCCAATAATGTTCAAGTCATTTGTACATCCAGTTGAACATATTAAATATATTCCTTCACCTTTTGCAACATGAATAAACAGTTGTACTACTTAAACTGAATAATGCAATCTTCTATTAATAAAACAGGATTAAATAAAAAAACATTCCTACCGTGCATTTTAAAACAGGTAAAGTCGTTGCCGATATCAGGTACCAGGATAGCAGAAACGATCACATAAGAGTACTTTCTCTGTCTTTTAGTTTGAAGCATATGTATCTCAAGGCTCACGACACTTGGTTCCAATTATTATCCAAAATTTTGACTACTTTATAATTTCTGTCAAAGTTTCAACTAAATCAATTACATTGGAAGTAATAGAAAGTATAGCCTTTCTGTTATTGGCAAATTCGATGTTACGCTCTCGAACGGCTCTTTGTCCACAATTTTCTATGGTCAGTAGCATCAAGAGCTTTGTAGTGTCATGTCTGATGAGTGAATATCCTAAGTCTATGTGCAATGAACTAGCTGTTTAAATGTAGCTGTGTACTACACTAAAGTTAAACAGCATTCATGTTATAACTTAGTTAGTCGTTAGTATAATGGGAAGAATACGGCAGGTAATTAAGGAAACTTTGTGTTACGGTGTAATAGCTCACCGGTGCTTCATTGTAAGCCCCGGTGAGCTATTGTTTGTTAGGCCTTACGCACATCCAGGGCTGTTATAGCTAGAGTCGAATTTGAGGTAGGGCGGCATTGGTTACTGTTAGGGCGGAAGTAAAAAAAATCTAAGTATTGATCTGCCTTCAAAGCACGGGCTCCAAAATCAATCCATACATCACTGACCTAGAGGTACATTCAATAGCTGTACGTAGGCAAATGATTTCTGTTAGTTTATAAAAAAAACAAAATCTTTGTTTTTGGTATTTTTAAGGTCCCCCCCGCCCTAGCTACGGTCGTGCGCACATCTGGGCGATCTGCGAAGGCGATGGCAATTAGCTAGGTGATTGTGTAATTCTGTTACAATCAAAAGTTTAATACTAACGAGGAACGGCCATCTTGTTGCAATAAGTTTTCGACCACTACCTATGCGCTTTCTTAATAGTTTTTCAAAGCAAAATTCCTATTCGCTATCTCATGTAGGCCATATAGCTCGAAGAACCGACAACCGTTGGGGAATAAAGGTTCTCGAATGGCGACCACGAACTGGAAGACGAAGCGTTGGGCGCCCACCCACCAGATGGACCGACGACATTGTTAAGATCGCGGGAAGTCGATGGATGGAAAGAGCTCAGAGTCGTTCTTCCTGGAAACGAGTAGGGGAGGCCTATGTTTAGCAGTGGACTTCTTCAGGCTGATAATAATGATGATGATGATCTCATGTTTACCGCGTTTATAGGCTTCCTAGTTAAATGTATGATTCCCGGGGAATGGATTTCTTTTAAACCTATCTTATAGAGGGTTATTCATTATTAGCTGCAAATACTCAGGAATTAGGTTCAACAAATAAAATAAAAAATATTTATGAAATGATTTTTTTAAAGTTTTGTTATGAAAATCCCGAGAAAATCGATAAAGGAATCATTGGCGCCTGACCTATTTTGACCTTTGATCCGCACCCGCGCGCCGTGAGTGACACTCTGCGTTCAGTCACCGCCTGGGTGGGTCATCGTCCTGTTCTCCATGGCAATCATTATGCAATAGCCGTAAAGAAATTAATAAAAATAAAATTTTGATAGGTACAAAAACTTGAAAAACTTTTTGATCAAATTTAAAACAAATAATTTCATAAATATTTTTTATTCTATTTGTTGAACCTAATTCCTGAGTATTTGCAGCTAATAATGAATAACCCTTACGCTGTTCGGTTCCGCTTGGTATTTAGCGTATAGGAATGAAATGATTTTTGCTTGTTGAATCATTTCTCAATATTTGATTAAAAATTTTGGTTATTTAAAAATATTTTTTTGTCCCAAAAATTTTTTTTTTCGTGGATGTGTTCAGTATCAGCAGCCAATATCGGCATTTTTTTTTGGTTAATACAAAATAGTGGTGTATAAGAAAGTCGTGTTAGTTACACTATTTAAAACTCAAGAACGGCTGAACCAGTTTGGTTGAAAATTGGTGGAGAGATCAAAGCCGCGGGCGGCCGCTAGTACTATAGTATACACAGATGTTAAAAAGATGGGCTTGTGGCTTATATTCATACTATATTTAACGGTTTTTCCCTTAATGACTTTTCCATAACGACTTTATAGGCTATGCCATCGTACAAAATGGCAGTCTAAACGAGGCCTACCGCGAATGCATAAAACTTTATCGAGTGAAAATTTTGCCTAATGAAATGAATGAATAAAAGAAACGAGTATTTTTTATACAGCCAGCTGATGGAACGAGCATATGTAGCTCAGGTTTAATTGTAACCTATTTCAGGCACCAGTCTTTCGCAAAACAGCAGGGCTACCACGAGCTTCATATGGTTAGGGCTATGGTTGTCAAATTGTGTATAGATAGGCTGACCACACATTCATTTTCTTCTTGGGTTTGAATGTGTTGATACTGTTGACACAATTTTGACAGCCATAACCATAACCATATGGAGCTCGTGGTAGGCCAGCAGGTTCACTAATGTACAGGCAAACCTTATTAAAAAAAAACGGCCCTCCTGTATTTAACAGATAAGCATTGCCTCTAGGTCACGCACGTTTGGAACGTGCCCTATAATGCACTGCCCTGCGTCAGTCAACTTGAAGCATCCATACACCCTTCAAACCGAAACACAGCGATGCTGCTTCACGGCAGAAATGGGAATGGTAGAACTTACAACTTAAAACAATACAATAGTGAATATCATCTTATTTTCCTTGATTAGGCACTCGTAATTTTTGACATTCATGCTAATGTAAATGTCTTGCCCTAATAAAACAAAACTCAGCTGTCATGTCGTAAAAAAACTAAATAATGGTTTTAAGAATACCTTTCACCTGTAAAAGGTATTCTAGTTTTATTTTAATATTTCGGTAGACAGATAAGCCGGCCAACGTCGTTTTTAATCGTTCCCTTGTCAATTTCATGCTGGTATTTTTTTTTTGCTTTCGTTCACCAAAGATGGGTTTTCGTTCATCGAAGGTGGGTTTGTGTCATCCATCTTATTTAGAGCCAATTTAACCCACTCACGACCTCTATCTCAGCGACCCGTTTATTTTTTCCCAATCTTACTTAGGCCTTGCGCACAAAATCTAGGGCTTTCTTTGTTGGTGATCAATAAAACGTTGTCAAATATCGCTGTCATATTTGACAGCTTGGTAATTACACTGTAATTATGACCACTATTATAGGTACACCTATAATAGTGGTATGTCTATGTGTGACTTCTTCAGTCTGATAATGATAATTATAAACTTCACGATTTATAAAATCTTTGTGACTTCCTACTCGCATAACTACAGGCATAATTTTTTTTCTTATTATTTTATAGAGTCCCACTACTGTGCAAAAGTTTCCCCAAGATTTTCTGGAAAGCTGAAAAAAACATGTTTCAGTAAGAAACTTAGGTACTGTTAAACAAATATAATGTATGTATACAAAATGTGAAAATTACACAAGCTGTTGAGCTATCTGCAGACCGTTACAAACGATCTAGAAATGGCTTAACTAATCCAAATCAGTGCCAGACGGAAGCGTCCCCAAGACGCTGGCAGCATTGCCACGCTGAATAGCAATACTTGCGTTGCGCCAGATACCCACCATACGCCTTTGGGTCACGCGTCGCTTCGATCAGTCGCCTAGACAATATTTTGAAGGCGTAAGGCCTTAGTTCTCCATGGACCCAGTCTCAACCCCAAGCTAATGAATTAGTAGTGTTTCAGTAGATTATTAGGCCAGGCTTCGTACAAAAATCGAACGACCTCCATGTATTTTTATTTGAAATGGGGTAAAATGGATTGGTAAAAAGCCGAATTCATTTGATTGCCAATTACGCATTCGAAACGGCGGTAGAGTTAATCGTTTTACGGCTTCTTGGAACGTTAATGTAGCCTGAAATTTCAATTATTTGCGTAATTGTCACGCTATGATCATGAGTGCCGAGTTTGTAATAAGTGCTACTTTTTAGTAGTTAATATTAATAACTTGTTAGGACTATTAAATAGTACAGTGTTACCTGAGTGTTGAAAGTCACGTTTTTTGAGTCCCGAGACGGGTTTGGCGCCAGAGCGTAGCGAGGGCGCCAATAGAGCTTGAGGGACTTAAAAGACTTTCACGCGAGGTAAACACTGTGCTTTTCATTACGAATACAAGGAAAGTAAAAATAAAAACATGAAAGAAAAATTAGTGAAAATGAAGATTGAATTGCCGCCTTCCCGGTTTTTTTTTCTTTTTCTCTGGCGGGCCTTCGGCTTCGGCTCGCCAGCATTATTCAGCCATTATTTTCGTTTTCATAATTTAAAAAATGGTAAATTGTTTGCTCAAATCTATGTTATTTTAAATAAATAGTTGAAGCTATATATTAATCAAGTAATTTAGAAGATATATTATTTATTTAATTCTATCTTTATGTTATTTAAATTTAAATTTTACATTGCGCCCTAATTAGACTTTTTTAACTGCTTACCGTTGTAATGGGTTTCCAACCTACTTGCTGAATAAAAAGTTGGAATTTGGTTCAACAACCTCCTTGCAGTTAGAAAGACTTTAGAAAGTTGGAACATGGTTTAATAAAATAGAACTTGTTTTTTTTAATAATTTGACAGCTGTCAGTAGAAAGCGATTCTCCCTAGGGCTGAAAGTATTACTTTCAATTAGGCCCCTCAGGCAACTTGAAAGTCGCGCGAAGAAAAATGGTAAAAACACACACACTGACAGGGTCTTTTTCTTTTTCTTGATCTTGTGATAAGTAGGCCTACCACAAGCTCTGTCTGGCTCTATCTCTGGCTCTGATTATGAGTCTGTGTGCGTGTTCACCAGTGTATTATACTGTGTGTGTGACGTTTCAACGTATAGGATTTATTAAGTCAACACTCAAACAGACTCAAAATCAGAGCCAGAGACATAGCCAGACAGAGCTTGTGGTAGGTCTACAGATGGATGAAAATGTTAATCGACTGTAAAATGAGATACAATTATGGAAATAATATCAATATCAATAGTGTATCGAGTCTGAATTGAGGGTTTTGTACTAACCTACGAGTAGGTATTGAATATTCTGTGGCTAAATGTTTGATGATATTCCAGAATTTATGGCGAGTTTTACGACGGAGCTCATCAAAAGGCTATTTATAAAAGTGATATCGATTACCCTATAAGTTAGATTGCGCTTTTGGTCAAGTTTAAGTGGAATTCTACTTTCATTTATTATGTTTTAAGAGGGATGAGCCGTGTCAAAGATGGCATGAGCAAGAAAGAGTTAGCACTTAAGGCCTGCCCACACCTAGTTCGCTGGCGGTAGCTATCAGTGAAACGCTGTCAAATATTCGCTGTCAAATTTGACAGCGTTTCACTGATCGCCGACGCTAGCGGCCTAGGTGTGGGCAGGCCTTTAAGCATCGAATAATAGAAGTGAGTGGAAAAAGAAATACAGGCACAGGCACAAAAATATCTTAAAGATAATAATTACTTCTAAATTATTTAGAAGTAATTATTATCTTTAAGATATTTTTTTTTCAAATTGGCTCATAATGACGAATTTATGCGATAACCAACCTTACAAAAAAAAACCTTCGAATTGAGACCCTCCTCCTTTTATTTAAAGTCGGTTAAAAAGTGTTTCTTTGTTAGTAGTTAAAACCCTTTAGAAAGTGGATACAATAACTTGTGTTTCAGGAAACAATGAACCCTACTTCTGTTGTTCAGCGCAAGCAAACATAGAATGATTAACTAGTTATTTTATGGTTTAGCTTCCGCCTGCGGTGCCACTCGCGTATACCTGAATAAAAAGTCCGTAGTATCTTTAACATTTTGTAATTAAAGGTCTACTCAAAGTTAATTAATTTGACTTTAACTTTGCTAGAGTTTTTGAACGAATACGATAAAAAAAAAGATTTTGTTTTGAAGTCACCAATCCAATTAAACTTTTGATTTATAATAGAGCAAAAATAACAATGTTTAGGATTATTCATGCTCATTTTTTTACAATTTGTTGAGTGATGATGCGGTTGACGGTGTAGCACTCTTACCTAGAAGATACCTATTCACGCTTGGCTTGAAAACGTCCAAGTTGTAGGTGATCGGAAAGACAGACGCTGGCAAGTAATTCCACTCCTTAATGCTTGTGACTGCGATTCTCAGGCACGGTATACACTCTCTAAGGTGTCCTGGTACTTCTTTAGATAAAACACATTAATCATAAGTAAAGCATCAGTAATCATAATAATTACTAACTTAATCTACCAATTTCGTCTCGTCCTGGGATTACAACCGTTATTGCTTCCCCGTAGATTGACTTTCGAGACAGATTACGGCACTCAACAAAAGACCTTCGGATTCGACACCAAATACAGGAGCCCCTTTAATTAATTCCCCTAAATCAACTCATTGTTAACGTGGTTAGATTTCTGTGAATTTTAGTAGGAGTAAGAAAGCATAATCAAACACAAAAATTGTCTAAAAAAAATCTTATGTTGTCTGGAAAAGATCACTCTTAGCGATAAGACCGGCCATTGTACCTCTAGTTTTTTTAAGTATTCCTATTTTGTTACTCGTAATCTTTTACTTACGTACGTTAAAGTCTATTTATTCTATTCTATAATCTTAGTATTAAAATCGTCTGTTGTCGACAATAGGACCATGGAGCACTGCTAGTGATGGCGGCCTTGAACCAAAGATCGTGGGTTCAAATCCAGGCCTGTACCAATGAGTTTTTCTGTCACAATATACCAATATGTGCACAATGCCAGTACTTTCAAACTGTGAAGGACAATATCGTGAGGAAACCGACACTAAAAAGTTCGAAGTGGACTAAAGAAGCCTCTCCGAGGCGCACTTGTAATCCTTTTACCACACTGGTTCATAAGAACCAGATAAGTATAAGAAGAATAAATGTTATATACATAGTAGATAGATACATTTATTGTTTATTGCAATAAAACTGTACAATGACTGAAATAAGATTTTGAATAAAAATAAATAAAACTCCCAATAAAACGTTTTGAAGCACTTGTGAACCCTTCACAAAAATTGAGAGTATAAGGAAAAGGGCTGCAAGAAGCTATACGTGTGATGAATAGATACTTCAAAGATAGTGAAGACCCTTCGGACGTGACAACGTGAAAAATGATGAAACGGAAACACAAAACGACGGTGAAGGGATGGGGTTGACTTAGATTGTACAACGATCACATTTGATCTGACGAAAATTTTGTCAGAAATGAAAGTGGTCATTTAAAGAAAAGGAAAAAGATTTTTCAGCTCACCGGGTGGAAAGTGGTAACTTTCGGCCCGTAGCACGAACCGAAGTTACCCTTTCCGCCGTCGTCGTCGAGCAGAAAAACCGTATACACACTACGGGAAGTAAAAAAAAAGCTTCAGATCACATGTCTGTCAACCTCGGCTTTGCCTTGGTACACAATTACATTTGATCTGAGACATTTCTTATTTTACTTCCCTGGGTATGTCATATACTATTGCAGAGAATAATCTCACTTCTAATTAGTATTAGCTCGCTAGTAGTCGATTATAATTTAGTCTTCATCATAATAATATTATGATGAAGACTAAATTATAATCGACTACTAGCGAGCTAATACATTAGATCCCCAGCACTAGATCCCCAGTGTTCTCTATACGTATAATATTATTATACGTATAGAGAACACTGGGGATCTAGTGGTAGTACCCCGCCTTCGAAACCTATGGGCGCGTTCAAATCCAGTCGTGTATTTTTCTGTTCGAAAAATGTATGTGAATAATGCTAGTGCTCTCAAACGGTGAAAGAAACACACAGCTCAGTCAGTTCCACACGTAATGACCATGTCTTTCTTATGGATTAGGCCGACTAAGCTGTCTGGATGGTAAAGGTGCTGGGCAAGCTAATTCCATCTAAAATCCTGTCCCAGTCACTAAAGCGTCCCGTAAGTAGGGGCATATGACCTGCCCTGATGCTTTATAAATCTACAATAAATATAGAATTAAGAATAAAAACAAGAATTAAGACGAAGAAGAATACCTTAGCTGAAGCTAATAGCCATAAAACAAGTATCATTTACCATGAAACGTTGTTTTTGCTAAGACACTGGTTAATTCCATCACTTCCTAGTACATAACGCAACAGATGTAAACATTGCGATGAGGTGCTAATGTATGTTCGTATTTATATAACATCCACGTGAGCAGTTGAGGGAATGAGCGACGTTGCGTATTTCATGTGATCAACCAGTTTACGCTCACTCAGAGCATATTTTTTACAACGTGGAGATCGAAGCAACGACTTATGGCGTAGAAAGCATTTCATTTCATTTATTTACCACATTATCACAATTGACTACTAGCATGTAAATTTTTACAATATTAGTAACTAAAAAACGTTTTAATTAAGATATCAAAACAAAATACAGTACAATGTTAAAAATAAATAAAAAGCAAATAGTTGTAGAAAATATTTTAAAACAAGTTCAAAAGAGGTTTCCAACAATGTTATATTCATAAACTCATTTATACATTAGGGGTGTTATTAATAATCCTGGCGTAGCGTTGGACTAGTTAATCCGTGTTTTGTCACATTTGCTCGTGTTGACAATTGCATGTCAATGCAAGAGACAAAACACGGATTAACTAGTCCAACGCTACGCCAGGATTATTAATAACACCCTTTAAATAAAAAAAAACTCGTTTACACTTTCTAGATTATTTACTTTTTTAGGGCAAATTGTTATGCATTATAGCCGATACACTTGCATGGTTATCGATTTTTCTTTAAGAGAACAATCGGAGCAATCGATTTTGTAATCGATGACGATCGAAAAATACTTTATTAGGAGCCGATTTATGCTCGGGGGCGAATTAATTAAATTTATTATTTATTTATTTAATTAGAACGGTCTTGAGACGACAGCAAGAAATGTATTTTGCTTTTTATCGACTTGGCTACGTGAATACTCTTTACGATGTGGGTTTATGTGTTGTGATACACAATGTGATATAATAAGAAGATAATATTTATAACCTTTTAATCTATACAGTATTCTACACGAAATTCGCTCATCACGGCCTGTGAGCTCGAAGGAAGGTCAGAGTTAAGTGGTTCACCTATAGATGCTTCTAGTGTAGTGTATGTTAGATAAAATACACAAAGCAACGTCGAATTAGGTAAATAGAATAACAATTTAAAAGATGTCAGTAGTGAGCCTTTTAAAAATACGATATTAATTTTACTCCTCTGATCGGCTAGTGGGAACTGCCGATAAAGAGAATAAAAGATAAGCAGAATACATTGAACATTACATTGTATAATTAAACATCTTTTCATAATTTATTTCAAGCAATAAATAAATTTTGACCTTGACTTTTTTTTAATTGTAAGTCTTAAGCGATACAAGAGGGCACAAAAAATAATTGACTATCACATCGATGTCGTGCTGTATCGATTGTTACCTACTCAAAAAAAATTCTAAATAAATTTGTATTTTATATTGTGGAAAATCCACACAAAACTATCTAGTCCCAAATTAAGCTTGTACCTTGGGAACCAGATAGCTGATATGATACTTTATTATTATTTTTTGTAAATACATACTTATTTACACAAAGAAACTTACAATTAAACAAATATTTACAAAATAAATATAATATAATACATTCTTAAAATAAAATATAACAGACAGAGAACAAACATCTGTGTTCACCACATAAATATTTGTTCTCGGTGGGGAAGAAACCCACGACCTGCAGCGTTTAAGGCAAAGCTACCAACTGAACTGAGAACCAGGCTGTCCAATTGCTTTTCACGAATTTATTATTTAAAAAAAAAAAACAAATGAAATGCAGTAGTAGTAGAGCTCTTTGTGATGGGCTCGTCCGGGGAAGTACTACCACCATGCCTATTTCTGCCGTGAAGCAGCATTGCTGTGTTTCAGTTTGAAGGGTGTGGGTGCCGGTGTAATTACTGGCACGTGAGGCTGAATATCTGTTGTATGCCTCCAGTTGATGGACGCAGGGCAGTGCATCGTAGGGCGCGTTCCTGACGTGCGTGACCTGCGAGGCATTGCTTTGTTATAGGCGATGGTTACCACTTTACATCAGGTGGGCCATATGCTTGTTCCATCAGCTAGTTACATAAAAAAATAAAGCTAGGTGAGTCTAGGTGTCAGTTCCACGCGACCAAGCCTAAAAGAACAGTTACATTCAACAATGTTAAGTGGTTCCCAAAGAGTCTAGGATCATCATCTCAAATCACTTTTATCACTTAATTCGAACACGTCAAAGTGCTCTTGAGTGTACAAGCTAGCTGAACAAGCTTAGAAGCTGGAAGTTGTGAGAAGATTGCGACTATTCAGTGGCAGTCAGTGTGTGGAGGGTAAAATTAGATCGCTGCTAAAACGTCGAGAAACTTCATTTACACGAACTAGGACGATAAGACCTTACTTATGACAGTATCTCAAATCCCTGTGAGAAGGAGATATTATAATGAATTAATAAAATATCTCTCAAAGTAAAGTACATTTATTAAATTAATATATAAAAATAAGTGTTTGAAAATATAAATAAAAATTGTAGACAATCCACACAACACTATCTAGCTCCAAATTAAGCAGAGCTTATACTATGGGAACTAGTTATCTGATATACATATTTTTTTTATAATTACATACTAAGAATACAATAAAACACCCAGACAGAGAACAAAATATCTGTGTTCACTACACAAGTATTAATTTTGTTCTCGGTAGGAGTCGAACCCACAATCTACAGCGCAGAAGGCAGAGCTACTACTACCAGCTGAGCTGAGAGGTCAATAAAAGTTTATAAAATAAAACAAAAAAAAAACATTCACAATTTTTAATTTTTTGTTTAATTTTCTTTTTTATAATTTCACAACGTTCTTGCTTTAATATAAACTCCCCAGTAGCTTTTTATGACACAGGAAATAAAGAAATAAACTCTAAAATGCTCGCAAATACGATATTACGACTGAAAACAAATTTTATGCTAACAGTGAAAATAAATTACTCAAGCACTTGATATAAAACATAAGTACTTGTAGGTGCTTAACAGGTCCACAAATAAAATTAAGCCACAAAGAACCTGCACTGGGAAATCCAATCGCACACTCCAAATAAAACTCGAGTGTTGTAAGTATCTACGTTATTTAGAGTAGGTGGGGGGTGCTAATTCAACAGAAATGGACGTGACAAAGTAAAAGCTTATTTCCTGAACGGAATCGCTTTTATAAATCCAGAACTAGATAGAAATTGTACGTTTATTTGTTTTTCTCAAATGGAGGAAAAAGGTGAGTAATGGTAAGTAATGACAGTAAAGCCTCTTTTATCTTTTTAAAATGATACGCTAAGGTAGATAAAATAAATTGAAAAACGCTCAAGGCTTTAGTCGCCGGATGAGGTAAATATTCCCTCAGATCTCTTGTTATGTACCTTTTAACTCAAGATCCTTCGAGCATGTTCTTCTATCAAGTTAGTCAGAGGCACGTCCAAATATTACATTTGTTAGGTAATTGAATAAAAATGTAGTAAGTACTTCAAACTTTTAATTAACTTTACTACTAACTTTTAATAATACTAGATTTAGATCCTGGTTATACTTTTCAGATTATTATTGTAATCTAACTTTAGACTCCGAATTCAGTTACGAAAATTAAAAACTAGTACAATTTATTAAAGCTATTTAGATAATTTGAACTAGCCAACGTCATCAAACTGGCATAGTCAAAACTTAAAACAAATCATTCATCAGTTTGAGAAACAGAAAATCTTTAAAAACCTACCAAATACAAAAGAGCAAACCGAACAATAGAGGAGATTTACATACAAGGCCAACTATTATTTAAATCTCCAAACAATAACGCAAATAGCACGATATGAATGACAAAGGCTCATCCGCCCTTATTTGGTGAAAACTCAAAACATTCTGAATACGGCCTACAAACAAATTACGCGTGAAATAGAAAGGATCCCGTTTGATCCCGAGGGATGACAAGAAACGTCTCAGATCTCGTTCGTGGTATAGTGTGAAAAAAGGCGATTACACACTGGACGTGTTTTATGAGAGCTATTGAGTTTTGAGAATTTAGAGAGCTGCGTTGCGCTGCGTTACGACGTCGCAGTGTCAACGCTGCGTCAGTTTACAAATATTTTTAGTCACATGCCACATCAAGCGTTGCGTCGTCACACGCGACGTTTCAATGGATCGACGCACAAAAGACGAAGCAGGAGGGAGGGTGATGCGCTGCGGTGTCGAAGCTATATGGTGCGACGACGGACAAATTTTAATTTATCTTTATTTTAACACCAACTCCCTACATCTATACAAAATTGGCCAACACTTTTTTTATAATGCAATCAAGGGCGATATCCAGAATCTTCTATTGACTCTACGTTTGTTTTTGCGGTGGCGTAATAAAAGCAACAAAAGAACACGTTTGTATCAATCCATTGCGAAGGCAGAATTGAGATGCTTTGCTACGACGGCGTGCATACCGAGTTAGTAGTAGACGTAGTTTGTTGCCTGTTCTTCTACGCTTGGTCGCGTGGAACTGGCACCTAGACTCACCTAGCTATAAGACGTTTCAAAGTGATTCTTGCATCGTAATGAATAAAAAATTATTGAGTTTGAGTTTGAGAGTTTGAATACCCGCTTTCATGATAACGTCGTGCGTTGACGCAACGCAGATGTGGCATACAATACGTTGGTACGTTACGATGACGCGCCGCAACGCAACGCACTAATGGGGCCTCTCTCTTAGCGCGTTTATTTTCACTCGGTTTTGTAAGCTCGTAAACGCGTGCCACTGTGAAGCATCTTGTACGAGAAGTCACGCGCATATACGTCATTAAACGCACGTGCTCACAAGTCTGTTTAAGAAAGTACCTATAGTGAATTGCGCATGCAAGCGTATTTCACTCAATCATCAAGTTCCAAGCATAATCAACACTATCCCACAAAAATCTGAAAAGAGCTTACCGTATATCTTGAATACACGGCATCAGCCTACAACCGCAACGCGTCATCGAGTTTAGGTATCAGTAGTTAATATTGCTCTGGCTGTGGGTAATCCGTCAAATTTTGACACATGACATCCACCCACGTGCCTGTGACGTGTTCGATAAGCTCGTTTCGTTGCGGCTCAGTACCGTGTGGAAGCTGCCTTTGGCATCGACCATGTGAAACCTGCCTAAAAAGACTTGGCGCTATCTCAATTATTTTTTTGTGCCTTTATATAGAATCCCACGAATAAGCTTAAAAACCCCTTTGTAGGTTCTAAGTTACAAACACTTAATTCATTCGAATTTTAAAAAGACAATAGATTAAGACCTCTCGCTTTGTCAGCCAAAGACTAAAAATTGATCAATTACGCAATCAATTTATAAGGCTTTCCATGTATTCACGGTCTGAGGCAGCTTTAGAGGAAGCTTTTGACTGAATGAGATGTGGTTGGAATAGGTATGCCACGTTCTCAATCTAATTGACAATGCAGATTGGATGCATATTGCACGTCTGGAATGTCTCTATAACGCCACTAGTGCGGAGTCATTCTCACACATGGCTTAGTGAACAAGCCTTTACATGAGTAGATGAAGGAGGAAGAAGGGTATATTGTAACACGGTCGAAACGTTGTGAAATAATAAAGGTAATCGCGATAAATACATCTTTTTCCATTAAAATGATGCATAACGATCGCAATAATTGTTGAATGTAAGATGAAAGAAAATTTGGTAGTGAAATATTTATAAGTGTTTTCCCATTTTGGACTTTTGTTTTACTCCATTCTTATTAACTTAACGGGATAAAAAGTAACTAAAATGCTACATAATCTCTGTAACAAACCATATTTATTCCAAATTTCTACATAGCTCAGCAGTTAGGCGTGATTGAGCCACATATAAACATCGTCATTTTTGCACTCATATATCAGTAATAGCGAAGTAGAATTAACTTTTCATTGATACCCTTATTACGGGACACTATAATGCCTGATTGGCTTGCCCAGATTCATTATCTTCTCAGCTTGGTAAGTCTTATCCTCAGAAATAGGCGAGTGACATGATAGTCCCTCTTATCTAATCCTTAGTCTGTAATCTATATCCTATAAGCTTTTGCAAACGTATCTTGTCATCGCAGTTTAATAGTTAATGCCTCATTATTGACAAAAAACCAGAGGTAGACAGATATAACAAACTTTACATCATACAAGCTCAGTAAGAAGGGTTTACTGCTGTGAAAAAAGGTTGTGACAGTAGGCATTTGCTACTCAAAGCGTTGTATAGAACGTTCCATTTTCAAATCACTTTACCGTCACAATATTATGATCTTGATCGACAAAAAGGATCTTGTTTTGCAATAGCTCACTTACTGCCCTTGTGTAACAATAGATAATAAATTAATACACAAATATAGTACATATTGTGATTTTGATAATGTTCCTGAAATTGAGATTATTTTTAATATTTTAATATTAAAAATAATCAAGTTCTTGATCCCCGATTCCCATTTTGTGGTAAGATATTAGTTTCAAAACAGTTTTAGTAGGCAAAATATGACCTTCAACAGTTGATCCCGAATCTAATATGGGATTACGGGGGTCCCAACCGTGCGGTAAACTTTATTTGTGATAGGAAAATTGGTAATTGAAGACAAAGGCTCCTGCTAAGCCTTTGAGGGTTATATATTCATTGAATAATATTGCAATACAAAGATTTCCTTTTTTTGTTTGTATATTATTATTTCAGTTATTTTTTAGTTTGATTGATAATCAATATATAAACTTTTTTTTTAAATCTTTTGATTTCTGACCAAAATCTAGAGCAATACCTTTTTTTTGTTTAAAGCACAATGAAAGTTTTACTTGGTTGATCTGTTCTAATTTCCACAATGACCTCATATTATTATTCGAAATTTGGAATGGTTCGAAATTTAAATACTTAAAAAAGTTCTTGGTGCAGGACATACGAGTATTTCCGCTCTGAGGGAAGGAAAAAAAAGACAGGAGAGTTGAGAGGTTTCCTTTACGTTGCTTAAGATTATTTTCTGTATTAAAATCATTTTCAAGTTTGGCAGGAAATTAGATAGCCAATAATAATCAACTTGTCTTCAAGTTATTTTGTAGTAGGTACCTTGCCTTGAAATAGTAAAATGCTTTTAGTAAAAAAAAGTTGAAAATGTAATTAAAAGACAAATTCCAAGAAAAACTTGAGCTTTTCTTTGCTTTTTCGTTTGAACTCTTAAAAACTAATTAACTTTTTGATCACTTTGCCGACTAGGTCAGCCCTTATTAATACGTACTCATTCGCATTTTAGGGGTTTATTACTCACATACCTTAATGCATTTTAAACTATTTTATAGGATAGTTAAAAACGTGTGATCGGTGGAATTTTTATTTCGTACTGAAAAGTTTGAAAAGACGATTGAATGCGGGCATTTATGAAGTTGTTGCCAGTGAAGCCAATCAAATTAAGTGTTTTAAGTTCAATAGTAATTGTGAAATCAATTTTCGATTGTGTTTTGAAATTGTTTCAAACTAAGAATTTTAATTGAAATTAGTTTGTTAATTTTTCGTTGAATTTAACTTGAATATGCCTGTGTTTGATGTAAATGGGCAATGTTTCAACATTCTTCAGTTCTTATTTTTTTTTTTTTTTTACGATCTCCTCAGGTTTTGTGACCACTTAGCACATGTAATGTAAACCAAATAAACAGGCGTTTGCATCTTTTGTAGATGATTTATCAGCGGCAACTGTTGTTTTACCCCTACTTACGGGACGCTATAGTGCTTCGAAAAGTAATCAATTTTGTTATAGAATTTCTACTAAAACGCAGTGCCGTAATCCTTGCCAATCATTTGCAACAGCTCGCTTTCGCACTAATGCTGGTAAGCGATCTCCTTTGCACCGCTTATTTCATTCTTTTAATACCAACTTTTACTACTTAGACATTGCAGTAGCGCGTCCTAGCATCTTCAAAAAAAATATTCTTGAGTATTCGGTTCTCTCTTTTCTCTAGAGCTTAGTATAGTACTACACACTTCTCATAACTTAGGTTAATTTAAAACTTTTGAAATAATCTGTGGCAAACGGTGTTGGCCACTATTAATAAAACTTAGACATACAATTTACTTTAGCCATATGTATTGTGATACTGGTTGTTTATCCTAAAAAAACAGGCTTTTAAATGGAAAAGGCTTGCCCAGCACCTATACCATCCTGACAGTGTCGCCCTAAGCTTAGTCGGTTCTATTCATGACAGATTGCAAGTCTACCACATGCGACACCAAAAAAAAAAAATTATTTCCTCTGCGATACAGCTTTTTGTTCGTATTTATTCAAAGAGCCCCAAACTTATGTGAACCTGTCTATACATTTTGATTAATGGGTCTATCGGAAGAATTCAGGGTTCGAAAACCACCGGTTATTGATTGATGTTTGTATAAACAGTGAATTAGATTAATACTGCTTTTAGCTGTTCGGCAAGATATTGAACTTTCGTTTGATTTGGTAAGTGATTCATTATTGTAAGTAACAGGAAAATTGACGGAAAATGGTAAGTAGAGTTCAAAAATGTTTTCCAGTGTGCAGGAGACTTTTTAAATTGTAAATTTCTGTGCTGTTATGGTGTTTTTTTTTTGTTATTACTTACCGCTTCGTACTCGCATTCGGTTTTGCTCAATAGTTTTACTCAAAAGCGTGTGAACCGCGAAACTCACAGCTCGCATCGAGCGGCTCGATGGAATTACTTACTTACTTACTGCTGTGGCGCAACGACCCAAAGTGGATCTTGGCTTTCGACACTAGAGTCCGCCAGGCTTCTCTGTCATCGATGGAATTAAATAAATGTAATTTCTCGTCACTAGATAGATAATAGATGATTGCTGAATGCATGGATGAAAACCCATGCCATGGTTTTTACTCGACATGATAGCGCGATCGAGGAAAACCGTATGTGAGTACGGAGCTTTAGAGGTCAATGGCCCCTCTAGGGTGGCATTGAAAAAGAATGCGGAATGAAACGTGCAAAAGTTTGACACAATGATTCTCAAACTTCGTAGTTTGAGTCAGAGGTCTATTCAGTTCTTCCCTAACAGTATAGTATAGATTGGAATATTTAGAACTGGCAACAAAAACAAGCTTCCGAGCGAAGTTTCGTATTAAATTATCATTTACACTGCGTCGTATAGAGCAGGTGACCAGGTTGCGCGTAATGTAAAAAAATTGGCAAGTTCATCATCCGCACTTGGTGTGCGGGCTGATTTTCGTAACTGGCGGGCCTTTTTTGCGTGACGCTTGACGCGTGTTGTTCGAACTTTTTGAGGTTCTACAACACGCCGGTTTCCTCACTATGTTTTCCTTCACCGTTTGAGAGTACTGGCATAGTGCACATACATTTTTCAACAGAATAACTCATTCTGTTGACCCACGACCTTAGGATCGGAAGGCGGGGCCACTACCACTAGACCACCAGTGCTCTGCCGCGTAGTTTAACTCAAATATCAAAAAAACTTCTTTTATCGTTTTGCGGAGACCCGCGGACACGCACTACTTGACGAATGAACCATGAAAACCATACAATATAACAATACGCTATGGATATTGATGGCGGCGTATCAAACATAAATCGATAGTACTAAAACTTTTTTGTGGGTCTACGAAGAGCTACGGGCGTAGAGGTGCTACGAGCATAGAAGGTCTACACGCGTAGAGATACGTAGAGGTTATAATCAAGAATTAATGTATTTTCTAAAATTTACAAAACTATGAATAAATGATTGTTTTTTTATAATTTCGATTAGAACATCAAACAAATCGATGGTACTAAAACGCGGTTTGCGGTGTTGGGGCTACGGAAAGTTACGAGCGTAAAAAGGTTGCAGTTGAGAATTAATTAATTTCCAAAAACTTACAATTATTACTTATAATTAGTACTAATGAATTATAATTAATTAGTACTATATGATTGATTTTTTAATAAATTCGAATGCAACAAAAAAACTTATTATATTTTGATAGATATAGAAATATGGCTTCAGGTTGCTTGGAATAAATTGCTTTTAGCAATGAGGCCGCTATTGTACTTTATTAAATTACGCTTAGTTACTGTGATGTATCCTTATGTACAATAAAGTGTTATCTATCTATCTAGAGCCCTAAAGGCCTGCGTACATCTAGGCGATGGCAAAGGCGATCAGTGGAACGCTGTCAAATATCGCTGTCATATTTGACTACGTTTCACTGATCGCCATCGCATATCGCTCTGATGTGCACAAGGTTTAAATGTTTGTTTACGCGTTTTCTATCAACCACTCGGTAGCCATTCGTGCGGATCGCTAATTGGCTTTTCTGATTGTTGGGTATTTGTAGGTACTTCGAAATAGTGTATTCTCGTACTACCGTCTATTGAGAATAAACAGTCAGATTCGATCCGCAACTTGTGTTTCATTACAATATTTCACTGGCGACGATTTAATAGTTTTTACCAATTATATCGCGATGCCGTATGGTAAAATCGATTGTTTTGATTTATCTTCGCGAAAATGGACGAAATACGTAAACCGAGTGAAACAGTTCATCGCGTTAAACGAAATTAAAGAAACTTTGCATGTGGCCACGTTGATAACGGTAGTTGGTGAACCAACTTACGATTTGATGTGTGATTTATGCGCCCCGAATAAGCCTGAAGAAAAAAGCTTTAGTGAATTGGTCACCATCGTCGAGAAGCATTTAGAACCCAGGCGATCAGATATAGCGGAACGGCATATATTTCGTTTACGCCGCCAGAAGTTCGGCGAGGAGCTCAGCCTATACCTACAAAGTCTAAAGCATCTTGCAAGTACATGTAACTTTGGCGAGAAACTGGAAGAGAATCTCAGGGACCAGTTTGTATCGGGCCTCGCCGGTGACGAGATGCGTAGTCGACTTTTCGCGGAGAAGGAGTTGGACTACAAGCGAGCGGTGGAGCTGGCTCTGGCATTGGAGGCGGCGGAGAGGCACGCAGTGACGAGCGGGTCGGCGGGCGCGGGCGCATCAGGCGCTGCCGCCGCTGTCAGCGCCGTCGGCGTGCCCGACCCTCCCGTGCACCGGATCGGCGCAGCAGGCGCAGCGGCCGCGGCGCACCAGGCGCGCGGCTCGGATCACAAATGTTGGCGATGTGGCCGCCAGCACTCCCCGGATAAGTGCCGCTATAAGCGTTATAATTGTGACGAGTGCGGAGTTAGGGGCCATCTCAAGGCCATGTGTAAAAGTGCGCGTTCAAGTGGTGAGGGAGTGGATCGTTCGAGTAAATCACAACGGCGTAATCAGTTCTACATTGATATGGATTCGGAGAGCGAGGACAGCGATTTCTTCAATATCGTGGTGGACGGAGAGGATGACAAACCGTATGTAGTTTCGCTTCTTGTCAACGACATTCCTATAAACTTTGAAGTGGACACGGGCAGTAAAATTTCGGCTATAAATGAACGTGATTATCAAAAATATTTTAAGAACTTTAAGTTGTCCGAGTGTAATTTAAGGTTTAAAGGATATACTGGTGGGAAAATATTACCAATGGGTTTTATAAACACGACTGTCTGCTATAAAAGCGCGGGGGCGGGGGAGAAGCAGGAGGCGCGTGACCTTCCATTGTATGTTATCCCTGGAGGTGGACCTCCCCTTCTTGGCCGTTCTTGGCTGCGTCATCTGAAGCTTAAAAATATTGAAATTCAAATGAATAATATTGGTGGTGACATGTCGTGTAGTAAAACCGATGGGTTAATCTTGAAATTGCAAAAAGAGTATGCTGATGTGTTCGCTGAAGGCTTAGGAACATGTACAAAAATGTTTTCGTTAAAATTAGTTGACCAAGAACCTGTTTTTCATAAAGCGCGTAACTTACCTTTAGCTTTGAGGAAACCCGTAGAACAAGAGTTAGACCGTTTAGTAAATGAAGGCACCATTGTTAAGATTGAGCATTCTGAGTACGGCACCCCTATTGTGCCTGTCGTAAAAAAGTGCGGAAGTATTCGAATTTGTGGCGATTATAAAGTAACAATAAATCCGAAAATAAGACGTGAGCCTTATCCACTGCCGCGGATTGAGGAGCTTTATGCATCACTGCGGGGGGCCCAAGTATTTTCAAAAATTGATTTGGCTCACGCATATGAACAGATCATTCTGTCCCCGGAATCAAGGCCGTGCACAACTATAAGTACGCATGTAGGTACCTTTGAGTACGTCAGGACGCCATATGGTATATGTAGTATTCCTGAAAAATTCCAAAAGTTAATGGAGGAAGTCTTAAGGGGTGTTCCCATGACTGCCGTGTATTTTGATGACGCTTGTATTGGAGGTGTTTCTAGGGAAGACAATATTAAAAATGTCCGTGAGGTTTTAAAACGATTGCAAGCCGCGGGCTTGAGAGTTAAGTTGGCAAAATGTGAATTTTTCAAGAGGGCGGTATGCTACGTAGGCCATGTTATAGATAGGGATGGGCTGCATCCAGATAAAAAGAAGGTAAAAGCGATTGCAAACGCTCCTTGTCCTACTGACATACACCAGCTTAAAGCTTTTTTAGGCCTCGTAAATTATTATGGGAAATTTGTTCCAATGTTAAGTACAATATTAAGCCCTCTTTACAGTTTGTTGAAAGGTAAAGTTAATTGGAAGTGGGGTCCGGAATGTGAGCAAGCATTTAATAGCATTAAAAAAATTATGTGCAGTGAGCAATGTCTAGCGCACTATGAGCCGGAGCTGCCGCTGGTCCTCAGTGTGGACAGCAGCGCGTACGGTCTTGGCGCCATTCTGGCGCATAAGTATCCCGATGGCACGGAGAGGCCAATCTGTTGCACTTCGCGCACTCTTAATGACGCAGAGAAATCCTATAGCCAATTAGACAAAGAGGCCTTAGCTATTTTTTTTGGTGTAGTAAAAAATCATCAATATTTATTCGGTAGGCGTTTCATAATTCGCACGGATCACAAACCACTATCTTATATATTCGGAGAAAAGGTTGGTATCCCGCAGACAGCAGCTAGCCGTTTGCAGCGGTACGCGGCTCGGCTTGCGGCTTACGATTTTTCCGTGGAGTGGGTCAGTTCGGCACAAAACGCAGCAGCTGATTGCTTATCGCGATTACCGTTAGCCCGGGAGGCGAGCGAGCGCAATGATATTGGCGCCGCCGTTTCATACTTGATGTTCATTGAAAACGAGTTTCATATCAGTCACAAAGATATTGCTGAGGCGACAAAGACCGATCCTATATTGCGTGTTATTTATAGAAACATATTATTTGGATGGCCGGACTATACCGATGTAGATCAAGAGAAGGCATATTTCAATAGGAAAGATAATCTTTTTGTGGAACAGGGATGCATCGTATTTAATTATCGTATCGTTGTACCGCCTAAGTACAGAGAGTACATTTTACGCGAGCTGCACGAAGGGCACCTAGGCGTCGTTAAAATGAAAAGCATCGCACGTAACTATGTGTACTGGCCGGGCTTGGACGCGGATATCGAAGGCATGTGCCGCGCGTGCGCCGCCTGCCTGCAGCAGCGGGACGCGCCGCCGCACGCGCCGCTCACGCCCTGGGAGTTCCCATCGCGTCCCTGGCAACGTTTGCACGCTGATTTCGCTGAATATAAGGGAAAACATTATCTCGTAGTTGTCGATGCGCACAGTAAATGGATTGAGGTTTTCCAAATGGGTAGCACGGCAGCCAGATTCGTTATAGATAAATTCAGGGAGATGTTTGCACGGTTCGGGTTGCCATTACAGATGGTAACGGACAACGGCCCGCCATTTTCATCTCACGAGCTGAGGGATTATTTTGCTAAAAATAGTATAGTTTATACGCCGACCAGCCCGTACAGACCTCAAGGTAACGGCGCGGCAGAAAATGCAGTCCGAACCGTGAAAAACTGCATTAAAAAAGCGTATTCAGAAGGCGTTGACGTGGGTCAAGCTATCAGTAAAATGCTTTTTCAATATAGGAATTGCGAGCAGGCCACGACTAATGTAGCACCTGCGGTGGCGTTGCTCGGGCGCAGGCTGCGCGGCCGGCTGGACGCGCTGCGGCCGAGCGCGGCGGAGCGCGTGCGCGCGCGCCAGGCGGCCCAGGTGGAGCGCGTCCGGGGCACGCCTAGGGACGTTCACTTAGGTGATACTGTTTACGTGCGCGAATATAGTAAAAATAAAAATAAATGGGTGGAAGGGCAGGTTAAGGAACAAGTGGGACCGTCGTCATTTTCCGTTAATGTTCCATTATCCAAAAATATTGTGAAACGACACATCGATCAAATAATAGTACCTAAAGGTCACAGGAAAAGATTCTCACTCTCTTGTACTGTTAATGATAAATCTGCTAACATTGTTACTGAGCAACCAAATGTAAGTTCCAATGATTGTAAAGAGTTGCCGGTTGTGACGACAAGTTGTGTGTCTGAGTGCACGGGGCTAGCACCGGGGTCGCCGAGCGCATTCTCTAGCGCGGGCGCCGCCGATGACCCGGGCGCCGCTGAGCAGGACGATCACTTTGAAATGGCTCATTCCTCACCTATTGTTAAACCAACTCATTTCTTGCGTCCTCGTCACAACAGGCATCCTAAGTACCACTAAAATAAGTAAAATGTAATTAGCATTCGCATTACATCGCTGTATGTATATGTAGTATTTAGTAAACCTACAGTTCGTTAGTTTACAAGTATAATTTAATTAGCTTTATATTTAGTAAGGAGGTGTTGGGTATTTGTAGGTACTTCGAAATAGTGTATTCTCGTACTACCGTCTATTGAGAATAAACAGTCAGATTCGATCCGCAACTTGTGTTTCATTACAATATTTCACTCTGATAACCTACACTAGATAAATTAGTTATAGTTTTATAAAGCTGTTGGTCTTCCTAAAACAAATAAATAAATAAAATCATCAAAAGTTTTTATGAAGTCCCAAAAGTTAAGAGCCGAGCAGAATTTGAACCTGCGTCCTTCCCCTTGGTACAGGGCTGCGCTTCCCGTTCCGGAGGGTTAAAACAATAAAAAAATATCAAATCCTCATTCAGTTAAATTTCTTAAATACATATATCATCATCATCATCATCAGCCTAAAAAGTCCACTGCTAGGCATAGGCCTCCCCTACACGTTTCCAGGAAGAACGATTCTGAGCTCCTTCCATCCACCGACCTCCCGCGATTTTAACAATTTCGTTGGTCCATCTGGTGGTAGGCGCCCTACGCTTCGTCTTCCGGTTCGTAGTCGCCATTCGAGAACCTATAGTCCCCAACGGTTGTCGATTTTTCGAGCTTTATGGCCTGCCTATTGCCAATTCAACTTACTAATTCTACAAGCTATGTCCTCCTTGGTTCCTCTATACATATTATTATTTGAAGTGTTTCCCCGTGTAGCTTTAAACGTGGAACGCTCTTATATTATCTCTATACGTATTCATAAATCTCAAGTTAAACAGGCTACGTAGATTAATTACGTAGGCTCATTAGAATAACGAACTGCCTCGTGCTTCAGAGTATGTTAGTCACGCTTAAGGGTGCATACATCACGCTCAAGGGTTAACAAGAGATGCTTAGGTGCTCGGTAGTTATATTTTTTTTAAGGTGGCTAGTTGTTTTACACTAATTACGTGTTCTATTTTTGAATAACAACCGTCATAAGGCCTGCGCACAACTATAGTCACTTCTTCTCTTTTTAGGCAATGGCAATCAATGAGGCGCTGTCAAATATGACAGCAATATTTGACAGCGTTTCACTGATCGCCATCGCAATAGATGTGCGTAGGCCTTTACTGTCAAAAGAAAATTAACAAAAATATTATTTAAACTAAGAAAAAAACGAGGTGAGAAGTATTTTAAATCTAACATGTATTATAAATTTTTGTCATTGAATTCATTGATAGAATATTTCATAAACTATTGCTGGTATTTTAAATCGATAATAATTTTCGATTTTTACAGGAAGCAGCTGATTTAGTATTACCCATAGTATTATCTTATCTGTGGTATTACTAAGGTGTAAGTAAAAATTCAGATTAGTTTCTTAATTGAGTCAACTTGATATTTTCAAGTTAAAGCTTAAAATATGGATGTGAAGCAAGCAGAAGCTAGCTTTTTGAAACTTGAAACTTTGTGAAAAAAGTCTACGGGCATGTTCTTAGAAAATAAATTATGACGCCGTCTTATTTTGCGTCAAATGAAAATAAATTAGGAAAGGAGAAAAAACGTTCCCAATTAGCGCGTTTCAGGGAAATAATAATTCAAAACATTTTTACCTTGATTCATTAGCAAGTTGTTAATAAGAAACTAGTACCAGTAATCGGATATGCTCGCATGTTATCCGGAAAAAATATATTCAATATATCTATGTAGCTGTAACTAGGTATGTAAATTACAATTTTCATTAAAATCAGTTCAGCTGTAACGGATGTTAGTATGAACCTCTCTTTTTCTCTTTCTCTTTTTTCTAGACTGGCTTCTTAGCTAAATTGGTAGTAGCTCTGTCTGCGTCGTTGGTCGTGGGTTCGATCGCCAACGAGAACAAAATGTTTGTGTGGTAAACGCATATTTCTGTTCTCTGCCTGGGTGTCTGTATTCTAAAAATATATTTGCAAAAAATTATGCTTAATTTGGGGCCAAATAGTGTTTTAGAAAGAAGAAAGAAGAAAGAAAATACATTTATTTGACATAGGTTTTAAGTACATAGGTGTAGACATACATAGGTGTTCACAACATTTAACAATAATAAACTATGCCAAATAGGCCCCGACTCAGCTTTTTGCTGCCTGACAAGGTATCATCTACCATGCCAAGCAGCGCTGGTTTTCAGGCGGAGCCCTTTGCGAAGAGGTGACGTCACATGAAAAATAACAAATAAAAATAAAATAAAAAGGGAAGACTGTCAAAGGATAATAGGTATATAAATGAACTGAGTATTAAATTCTAATAAACAGATAATAAAATACAATATAGCTACATAAATGATACTTACAATATACTATCATAATTAATATCCATCTCATGTTTCGACTGTTTCGAGCGTAGACAGATAATAGTATTTTATACGTCATGACATGTTTAACGTAGTTAACGTAGTAACGTAGTAGTACGTACGTAGTTTTGTGGATTGGGGCCAAATAGTGTCCACAAAATTGTTTTATTATTCATTTATTTTATCAAGAACATTTTAGGTTATAACTTATTTCTTACCCTTGAACTCGAATACAAAATAGGCGTTCTTCCAAATGCAGAAAAGCTAGATTTTAGCTGGGATTATCTTGAAGGTTTTATATTAAACAAAGCCCAAATATAGCTGCGGAATCTTGGCAGCGCCATGGCAATATTTCGCTCTTTCCATGCGAGAATAAATGGGTAGCAAATTTATTTACATGCATTAAAGAAAGTGTTGAATGAGATCAATACTGTACTCATAAATTTCATGTTTGCAATACATATTTCTGGTCAATATTCACTTCAACACCCTTACAAAACAAAATTTTCGATAACATTTTTTTGAAAAGTTAAATGAGTAATTTAGTTTAAAACTTTAAACCTGGCTTAATGTTTTTTTTCCATTTTATTGTGTACATTTATTTCTAGAGAGCCCTTGGCAAAACTACAAAAACTATATAAATGTTGTCAGTACGGCAGGAAGTCTGTTTGGCACAGGCAAATTTAGAGAAGCATACAAACATATATACATACATAAAATCACGCCTCATTCCCATGGAGGTAGGCAGCGATCACGGATTTTCACTTGCTACGATCCTGACACACCTCTTTCGCTTCAATCACACGCATAAATTCTTCATACATGCTCGTTGGTTTAGGGTACTCCTAACCTGGCCTTTCTTTAAAACAACTGCTATATGATCGAGACTTCTGAGAGATCTTTACTTTCCCATACCATGTTTTTAAGCAAATAAACGAATGAATGAATGAGATACATGCGCCGAGGTCTTTCCTTCCAGCAGTTCCATTCACTCTCACAACAAAAGAAGCAAGCATACGAAATTATTTTTGAAAATTTGTTTCTTTTTTAAGGAAGTTTTCCATTTTCAATTAGCTCGTTAAACATGTCATGACGTGTCACACCCACTGATAAGATAAATACAAGAACCTCTCGATCATATTTCGTTAGGGCTGTCGTGTCGGTCTGCTGATCGATATAAACCCATTTGACGCGATGCCTGTGAAAAAGTTTGACAAGCACAGTATTTATAACCTTTTCAGTAAATTGAGTCTTTTAGTGCTTATTCGTAGCCGGGTTTTGGAACCAGTTACGTAGATAGGTTAGAAGAAAAATAGTTTTTTTATGTATTCATAAAATACCCGGAAAAACAAGAACTTGATAGCCTTACTTATCATAATACAATTACCGCACGCAAGGAGCCTACACACACTATAGATAGGCAGTATTTCTGGTTAATGCTTTTTAGATATTATCAAAAATTAAAATCAAAATATTTATTGGGGAAACAAGTAACACAGGGGAGTATAAACAGAAGGGTACGATGAAAGCCACAATAGTTATAAAAACTGTGACGCAGCTATCAACGCCCACCTCATAGACCTGAATGTTGTTTCTCATAAACAATTAGGTATTTAACATCTAGCAGTAAATCTTGATTATTTTTTAGCTTTGCATCGTGCATGACTGAAATTAATATAACACCATGATATTATGTGCAAAATACACAAGAAACAGTTGAGCCATCTGCAGACCGTTACAAATCTAACTAGAATTATCTTATTGACTACCTACATAACTCTTTTTGAATAAAATAAAATCTAACCTACCATGTTTAAAAAAAATGACATCAATTAAAAATAAAAGTAGGTATAAAAATAAAAAGAGAGAAGGATAAGAAGAGAAGGTACCTTCTCTTAACCGATATATACCTAAATTCATCATCATAATCAAACTGAAAGAGTCCACTGCTGGTCACAGGTCCCCTGCGGGTTTGTAAGAGCTTAGCGCAGTCACCCTCAAATAGTATTAAGTTTTATTACTGCTTTAGAATATTTATACTGTGCTTCCAGACTGAAATTGAGAATCCCTGTTATTAGAGAGAGGGCTGATGTGATCTGTGGGTGAGTGAAATATGGAGATAAATTATTGTGCTTTTACATGTTTGAAGAACGTGAATCTAATTTTATGAAAATATTTTTTAAGGTTTCGTCTGAAGAGTTTTTACTTTTTTATGATTAAGTCTGAGTTGTTTTACGTTTAGCTAAACAAATATTATTTCAAATCTTAAACCGTTTATGTAAATGAAAAATAATATTAAGATAATGCTTTCATGGATTTTAATAATTAATATTCCATTTTAATATTCTATCAAATTGAATTCTATTTTTAATTTATCAGAGAGTTTCTATTAGAAATTTAAATGAGTTGTACCTACTAACAAGTTTTACTATGGGACCAAAGTTACTAAGAACTCTCAATAAATAACAGTAACTAGATTTAATAAAGCTGTAACAAATTAAAATTGTTTTAGTTAAAGATGTTATCTTGGTAAGTTTTTATTATATTTGGGGACGCTTCCGTCTGGTACTGATTTGGACCAGTTGAGCCTGTTTTTGCCGTGAAGCAGCATTGCTGTTTCGGTTTGAAAGGTGTTGCCAGTGAAACTACTGATACGTGAGGCTGAACATCTGGACGCAGGGCAGTGCGTCACAGGGCACGATCCTGAGATGCAAGACCTATGAGGCTATACTTATTATAGGGGATGGTTACCACTTAACATCAGGTGGGCCATATGCTGGGTCCATCAGATAGTTGTATAAAACAGTTCGTCAGCGTGGGCAAGACTTTAAACATACTCATTTTGTTACGTACTAGCGGCCGCCTGCGATTTCACCCGCGTAACTTTTTTTCCGTTTCTGTTATCAGGATTAAAATTTTGCATCTTCTTCTTCTTTTCGTGTGACTAGCTCTTTTGAAACCAGTGTGATGAAAGGATTTCAAGTGCGCCTCAGAAGCGGCATTTTTCGTGCTTTAGCTAGCTTATCTAGGTTACAAACTATTATTTGTTTCAAATTTAATCTAAATTGGTTGAATCATAATGGCTTGATTTAGCCATAAATATAAAAATCCAAAGATCGTATTTTTACCGTTTTCGACACACAAGCATAATACAAACGTATAAAGATTTTTTTAAATTTATTCATAATAAGGGTAAGTTCTTGTTTCGCAAATAAATATTTATTCTATTTTATTGACTCTCAAGAAGGGGTGTATTTAAAGATTTTACATAGATTAAATTAACATACATTACGAAGATATAAACGTGAATACTTTGTTATAAAATATTACAAATAAATTAAGTTATTTGCATATTATGAGCCCAAATAAGTTTTCAGCTATAAGCAGTCTTATTAACATAATTTATTCCATTATCGTCTGACGCCTTGATGATGGAATATTCAAATTATTACCAGCAGCCTGATCTAATATAATTCATATGCTGTTCTTCAAACATCTTATTATTATTAAAACAGTGTAGTGCCTTGATCATATTTGTTTTATATATTTTTACGGGTTATTACTCAATAAGTAGGTACAGCTACATTTATTGAAATACTTACTACGAGTCTTCCTACTACTCGATCATGATAAAAAAACAAATTCAAATACAGCGTCTAAACTTGAAAAACAAATCCAATCCAAGTTAAGAAACAAATGAAAAAGAAAAGCAAATCACAAAAAAGTTTCACTAAACAATTCGATATTCAAATTCACAACAAACCTCAAAAGTCAAGTTCCAATTTCAAATTCAAATTCACTAATTACTATGTCCAAGTCTGTGGCGTTCGCGACCGTACCACTCGCGTGCAACTCAACGTACGACTACGTAACCGAACCGCGTCCGCTGAGCGTGCTTTCTCTGAAACGATATCGGGCCGTCTGGTGAAATCGGCGCCCGCCCTTACTACTGAAATATAACTGCATTGCGCCCGTACCAACCTATCCTTTGATTTCCTATCCTTAAGTGTTATCGGCTATTTTATGGAACAAAACTTCCTTTTAGGTTAGTGTATAGTCTTTCAAAAGTAAGTTAACTCCTCGTGCCGTAATAGTAGTAGTTTGATGTGTTCAGCTAAGTTACAAAATATCTAGACCGCTATCCAGTGGCATTAACAAAATGATAGCATAACCTTTGGGTGTAATAAATACTTACAGATAAAAAGACTGGCCAGTATTTAAGTTTTTGCGGCACATATTTTTAGCGCTACATATTTTAAGTTTTTCAATAGTACCTACAATCATTTAGTGGGTTCACTCGTGCCCACTTTACGAGCTTTTTAAGTGGCGTCATCACAACACAAGTTTATAGGTCCTTTATTGCAGTCATTTTTCTTTTGTGGTAATTTAATCTTTTCCTGGATTGGGGTGGATTAATGTCGAGATTTTTGCGGGAAACTTTTCGGGATGAGGTATTAGTGATGTTACTTTGTCACTGACAAAGTTGGGTAGACAATCTGGGTTACTTGGGAATTTTTTGTTGTTATGTATGTAAATAAATGATCAGTGCTTTTATAAAGTAGCTTTGGAAGATGTTAGTGCTTACCTGCTGGCCTACCATGAGCTTCATATGGTTATTATGGCTGTCAAAATTGTGTCAACAGTGTCAACACATTCAAACCCAAGAAGAAAATGAATGTGTGGGTCAGCCTATTTAGACAGAATTTGACAGCCATAGCCATAACCATAAGGAGCTCGTGATAGCCCTGCTAAAAAGGGATCCTTGTAATACAATTGAATAAATACATTTTTGATTTGATTTGAAACAAAAAAACCTTTCTTAAAACAATTTTTTTTGTGATAGTTTTTTAGAATATCTTAAGTTATCCATTTGTGTGTGGTGATGGTATGCTTCCTTCGTCGACACAAAAGTTGGTACAATTTTTTTGTAAGATCTATTCATGTTTTTTCGATTTATTTTCCGTACTGTTAGTCCAGTAACCTGATGCTCTGAGTATCTTTAAACAGATTCCGAACTCCCAACTTTTCGGCTCCTTATTTGACAGATTACATAAATACAGATAAAGTTAAAACTGTTTCTTATGTATTTTGTAAATATGTGTACTTTTGTATATTATTATGTACTTTTATAAATACCGTTACAAACAATCTAGAGATAGCTCAACTAATTCAAATCAGAACGATTTTTTTAGTTTATCTAGGGTTAGTCACCCGTCAATTTAAAAGAATAAAATTACCTATTCTAAAGATCAACTCGAGTGGAAAGGAAAAAAGGAAAATGCATTTTCCGATATTCATTTTGTGAACCGTATCTCTTTCTTAGAATTTGTAAGGGAAATGGAGAAAATGAAACAGAAAAATCATAATGGAAATTTAATTGGACGCTTTCATTCATATTTTTACGTGCTTTTATTTTTAAGTTATGAATGTAGATATCTACACTAATATTATAAAGAGGAAAGATTTGTACCTATTTCTGTATGTTTGTAATGAATAGGCTCAAAAAGTACTGGGCCGATTTAAAAAAATCTTTCACCAATAGAATGCTACATTCTTCCAATTTGACATAAGCTACATTTCATTTTGAAAAAAAATAGGGATCCTTGGTAAAATTTGAACAATGTAACCGAAGGTGTAGAAAAATGAGTCTTAAAATGTCTTTCGTCGAATGCGCTGCCGAAACTATTAGTGATAGAACAAAATAATGTACAACAATATTGTCTACCCCGTGCGAAGCCGGGACGGGCTGCTAGTCGTGAATATAATGATATACTTTATGTAAGTATAAATTATGATAAGCGACCTTCATATACGAACCTCCAGGGAATGGAACTCATTGCCGTTAGCTTTTTTTCCTGACCACTATAATCTGGGCCTCTTCAATGCAAGAGAGGTGTCTTTTAGACCATCCTGCTCCATCGTCGACTACATCAGGTGAGATAGTGGCCAAAGGATGGTCCATATGTTACGGCTAATACCCGAAGTGCGGCTACACCTAGTTTTAGCCGGGTAGGTGTAGCCATTACTCTTGGTTAAACCTAGTACGAGCCGATTGTTTTCGGGTACTGCCATGCACTATTCTTGAAATTAAGTAGGTATAAAAAAAAAAAAAAACTACAACCTACTGTTACTTTTGTGACTTAAGTTGGGGTGCCCCGAGTTTGAATCTGCAATGGCTCAGCCAGAACACTCGCGAGGAGCCCTACACCTAGTTCTAACCGGCTAAAACTAGGTGTAGCCGCACTTCGGCTATTAACCGTAACACATATAATGCAAAAAAGCGACAAATTTCACAAACCTTGTGTCTTAAAATAAAAAGTTAGTTTACCAATCAGGTAAACAGAATTACTTACTGATTTCATGATTCATGATGATTTATTATTTTGAGCTGACTTACCTGAAACAAAAAAGTCCTTTTATCATTATAATGCTTATTATGTTCTCATTTTAAGCGTGTCTCTGACTCTCCTTCTTCTTCATATTCCACTAGGTGCGGTCAGCACAACGTCATGTCTTTTTCTTCCATTCTCCCATATCATTCGACATCTCCGTACTCACTAACTCATAACACTATAGGTACTTGTTCAACAGTAATCTTCTTCAAGCTGTTTTTTTTTACATAACATATGCGTTTGACCGCAATCTGACCTGCTGTTAAGTGATGATGCGGACGACGGTGTAACACGCTTATACCTAGAAGATACCTGCCTATCTACTCTTAAAAACATCCAAGTTATATAAGTGTTCGGGCAACAGACGCCGGCAAGGAATTCCACTCCTTGGTATAAAAGTTGAATCAAAGCGCTTGATGATGATGATGATGAATCGAATCAATAACCTTCTTTTACAACGGTCTCTTTCCGCAATAAGCTAATAGGTTAAAATTAAAGTGAAACATTCATTCCATTTGGAAAAATTAGCTAAATTCGTGTTGTGAACAGCAATCCATTAAATAGGCTATTTCGGTACGAAGGTGCGTTAGATGTAACCCTGTGTGCTTGAAGCTAGCGATTGCTTACGGGTTTACTCGTGCATTTTTCTCGCGCGTGCCGGGAATTTACACAAAAATACATGATTTTCAAATTATTTATTTCTCTATGATATTATGACTGGCTCAGTCGGTTCAGCTCAGTTGGTAGTAGTCCGACCTTTTGCGCTGTAGGTGGGTTTGGGCGCAGATGTTTGTTCTCTTTCTGTTATATTGTATTCTAAGTATGTTATTTACAGAAAAATAAGCATATAATTATTATATCAGCTAAAAGTAGATCTACCACAAGCTCTGTCTGGCTCTGCCTCTGGCTCTGGTTTTGAGTCTGGGTGAGTGCTGTCTAAATAAATCCTACGTCGAAACGTCACACACACAGTATAGTACACTAGTGAGCACTCACACAGACTCAAAACCAGAGCCAGAGCTAGACAGAGCTTGTGGTAGGCCTACAGGTAAATAAATATAATCTAATTCAATACCGTTCTATAAATAAGTCATACAAATAGACATTCTTACAATCTTTCGTGGTTTTTATATTAGAGATGGGTTTTCATATTATTAAGGTGAGTGGATTAAAACCTTTGAGATTTTCTAATTTCATTACTTAGTCTCGATAATAGGTGTTTATAACGTGTTTTTCTTGTATTCATAAATAGTGGTTTAGTTTGAAGGATGTCGGGAGATTTTTTTGTACAACTATAGCTGTTGGAATAAGCTTAAGAGAGTAGATAGATAGATGGATAGAAAATGCTTTATTGCACACAACAAATTTTAAAAGTACAGGTAGGCATAAAAATACTTAAAACTATTTGCCTCATACTATGGGCAAATAGTTGAATAGTTGAATGGGCAAGTAGTTGTTGTTAGTGGTGGGGAGTATCACAGCGTCGACGAATTTTAATCGTAGGTATTTTAAGAAACATTGCATCGTAGGTCACGCACGTCAAGAACGTGCCCTACGTTGCCCAGCGTGCCTTGAGGCATACAGATGCTCAGCCATTTTCATCGGCACCCCACACGGCAAACCCAGACATGGTGGTGGAATGGTAGCCAAGAACCGGCTACAGAAGCATAGGGTGCCCTGTAGCAAGATGGATGGAGGACATAGTCAGGGTCGCGGGGCAGAAATGGGTTAGACTGGCACAGGATCGAGGTAGATAGCACAAATTAAGAGCGGGTCGTGCAAAAATTTGAGATGCGTTTTTAAAAATTCATAACTAAATAACTAAGTGACATTTTAAAAATCGCAAAAGGACTAATTGTAGACTATACATTTGAGATTAATTCGAATTTAAGTGTGTTAAAAAAATATACTATTTAACATGACATTCTATTTATCGCTAATGAAAATCGTATGTCAGCGTTAAATAGAATGTCATGTTAAATAGTATATTTTTTTAACACACTTAAATTCAAATTAATCTCAAATGTATAGTCTACAATTAGTCCTTTTGCGATTTTTAAAATGTCACTTAGTTATTAAGTTATGAATTTTTTTAAAACGCATCTCAAATTTTCGCACTACCTGCTCTTAAGGGAGGCCTATACCCAGCAATGGGTGAAGTCGGGTTGTGGACGATGATGATGATGAGTATAGATAAACCAGTCTAAAAATGCACGCCTCTCCGCCACGTTTTCTTGACGTTGACTCACAGCAAAGTAGTTAAAAATGATCCTTGTAATATAAGTGATAAAGAACAATTTACTTTGACTGACTGGAGTAGCAGGACGTGCATTTTAAGCTTGGACGATCTCTACTTACCTATCCTCATGGTGTGGAGCCATGCTTACTTGTATTTATTTTGCTTCGTATAAACATTCAAACAAACACTGTTCTCTGTATCTGCGAAAACAAATCTAGGGCTTTGATCTTGTACACAGTCTAAGTCTAAATAATTCATTCGTACCATCGGTTAGGCCGCTTCAAATTGACATCAAAGAGAATAATACTGGGTGTAATAAAACTACTCCCAAAAACTTAAACAATGCATTTAGACCATAAATATTTTAGTAAAATGGCAAAAATAAAATATTCAATTTTGACTAAATTTTTCGTGTTTTTATCATCAATGTTCACAATGCATCGTAAAAGTAACATAGGTAGCTCATTAGATAGATTAATACTTTAAATAAACGAGCCGGTATGACCGAGCTTCGCTCGGGATATAATTTTTTGTAAATCGTAGTATTAAAAAAAAAAATATTATTATTTGCCAATAGATGTCCGAAAGAGTCATAATCTTTAGTGGCTTATTTTTACTTAGCAACGCCATCTGCTCGATCAGCTTGTAGTTAGTTGCTCACAATCGCCAATAGATGGCAGGAACAGTCATATATTTAGTTTATGTTAGATTATTGCAAAAACCCATTTCTCGTCATTTTCTAAAAATGAATCCTAGCTAGATCGTTTTATCGTCCCCGAAAACCCCTGTATACTTAATTTCATGAAAATCGTTGGCTCAGTTTCCGAGATCCTAAATATATATATATATACATATATATATACAAGATTTTCTCGTTTAAAGGTATAAGATAAACAATGCGGAGAATCCACACAACACTATCTAGCTCCAAACTAAGCAGAACTTGTACTATTGGAAGCGGATAGCTGATTATAATACTAACATACATTTTTTTTTTGTAAATACATACTTAGAATACAATTTAGCACCCAGACTGCAACACAACACTCAACAGACTCAAAACCAGAACCAGAGACAGAGCCAGATAGAGCTCATGGTAGGCCTACTGGTTCTATCACGTATCACCAGTCATATTACACCCTGTAGATCGGTTAGATAATGCAGATGTAACCTGATGAAAGTCCAAAGGCGATGCAACGTTGGATGCCAAATATGCCAATAAGCTCTAGACAAAGCTTTGTGAGCCAGGAGCTCGCATTTGAGCCAAGTTTTTTCTTGTTTTTGGCAATCTGTATAATAAGTAATTTCCAAGTATTTTTATAGAAAAAGATTTATTTATACCAAATAAACTTACAATTAAATATGTATTTACAAAATAGTATAACAGTAATTGATCTATCCAAATCACTGCCAGACGGTAGCGTCCTCAAGACGGTAGCAGTATTGCCTTCTCGCATAGCAATAGTATTTTTATTAGGTGCTGAGTAGTGCTTAATTAGCCATTAGTAAAATACGACCTTAAATAAGTTTTTGGCCTTTCTAAAACATGAGAAACCGAATTCATGATCAAACTACTGAACAGATTTAAATGAAATTTCTATAGGACCAATCTGGAAGCTTAACATCCAGGTATATAACCTTCAGGATAAAAAATATGTTTTCAAATCAGCTCATAGATGACGAAGTTAAGAGATGAAAAACATAAAAAATCCAAATTTTTTTTCGAGTGGATTAAATTCTGGTGATCGTCTGACGACTCTGCCATTGCTACCGGACAATGAGACTACTCCACTTCTTTGCGTGCTAAATATAACCAAATTGAGAACCTCTTTCTTTATTTGAAGTTGGTTAAAAATAGTTGGTAACCCAAACGCTACTTGAGTTACCAACTATTATCACGCTTCCTCGTTTCTCGTCCTAATTTGCGCCTGACATTGATGTTCCGACGATTTGACGCAGCCCTGCGGCGAATGAGCAAACACGACACGTGAAGATAATTAGGGTTGCCACACTCCACGTCTTAACCTATATCGTACGCTTTTGTTTTAAATATAATTGTAATAAAAATGAACATTATGACCCAGCCTAACCCTAACCTGAACTACCCAAAACTTGTAATATGGGAACCGCATAATTGATATTAGGGGATAATAAGCATGTCCGCAAGTGTTAGCCGGTTTTAAGAATAGGACATCCCTACTGGGACCGAGCGACTAGATACATCACTAGTCCGGATAGAAAAAATGGCGTCGTAATGCGTAGGTTTTGTTTGCCTTGTTATAAAGTTATACAGAGTTCTGGCTATATTCAATGGGTAATTTTTGCCGTAGCAATAGCTAGTGGTTTAAAAAAGAAACATGCATAATTTGATAGAATACCTAGTTGATGGCAAACTCAAACTCAATAAAATTTTATTCAATACGATACAAGAATCACTTTGAAACGTGAGTCTAGGTGCCAGTTCCACGCGACCAAGTCTAGAAGAACAGGCAACAAACTACGGCTCGGATCGCGCGTTGGCGGAAGGGCATTGCGTCGTAGGGCACGTTCCTAATGTGCGTGATTGACGAGGCAATTTATTAAAGGCAATGGTTAAAAGTAAGCATTAGATGGGCTGTAAGTAGTTTGCTATAGATAGTGCAATCCACGAAGGCGCGCCCCACTATTCCTCCTAACCGTTTATAGTATATGTGTGCAAGCTTCCGTCAATGTTTGAGTGTTATCGGTGCACACTTATTACATATGAGTGCACACGCACACTACAATGAATAGACTATACGGTTCGCTACTGCCGCACGGAGCAAACTCCCCGCAACCCCGCGAGGGGCGCGTCTTCGTGAATTGCACTATTTATAGCTAGTTAACTAAAAAAACATGGCACTGGCATTACGGCTTAGAATACTAGGGTAGTACGTATAGGCCAAAGTGGTTATTACGTGTTGCCTTTGAAGCGATATATACCTTATCCTGGTTCTAGAAGTCAGATACCATATTTATTTTAATGAGAAAAGTTTAAAAGCTCCGAGTTAAATTGGAAAGCGGCCGTCCTAAGATCTTGGTACTTGTTTAGGTATTCTGTTGACAGTCCTGTGGTAATATTTGAAGGAAACTTTTCTGGGATTCGAAGGAGTATGAATAGTCCTCTCAAAGAGGCTTCATTCTATCGTTCTGTTGTCAGCTGAAAGGCTTTGTCGACCATCTTTTTTTACCTATATTCGACGAGTAAAAATATGTACTCGTAGATTTTTTTTTTAACCAGCTTAATTTTTTTGTACTATGTTGCTTAAGGGAATGTGAACCTTATGGAATTTGTAGATACAAATCTGATGTTATGTGTATTTTACCTACCTATAGAACAAAGCATAGTTTGCAGGTCATGCACGTACGAAACGTGCCCTGAGACATTTCTAAAATTCCACCTACTATAGGTACAGTAGGCACCAGCAAAAATGACCAAATTATAAAACATTCTTCATATCTTTCTTGTGAATGCATGTTTTTGGCTAATTTCATAGATAAAGTTCGTCCTCCAAGTCCTGTAGGCCTACCACAAGCTCTGTCTGGCTCTGTCTCTGGCTCTAGTTTTGATTATGTGCGTGACGTTTCAAAGTATATAGGATGTATTTAGTCAGCACTCACACAGCCTCAAAAGCAAAGCCTGAGACTGAGCCAGACAGAGCTTGTGGTAGGCCAGAAAATTAAGAAAATAAATAAAAGACAACCGACCCTGTGAAATACCATTCTTTTTTGACAAAATTATAGCCCTTTTCGTAGGTACCTACCAATTTAAAGGTTAATTAACAAAACGACAGTGGTCCTTTATCAGCTCTGATTTCGGTTTCCAATTAGAAGTCAAGATTAAGGGTCCATGCCCGGCCGTGCCTCAGGCTAGTCTGTTGACTTTTTATGTTCAAATTAAAGGACTTCTATTTTGAAAGTCTTTTATTGGTGACCCTTTTACTACATACTAACCTGGAAATTTAATTTTAAAACACATAAATAAAGCCCATGTTACTTAGGGTGAATGTAGCTTTTCAATGGTGAAATAATTTTTGAAATCGGCATAGTAGTTTTTGCGTTTATTCATTACAAACATACACACAAAAATACAAATCTTTCATCTTTATAATATAAGTATAGAAGTATAGATAGAATGGAACATAATATCCTATTAGCCTGAAAAAGGCATAATATACACGTCAGCGTCATAGCAAGCGTCTAAAGGCCTGCGCACACCTAGTTCGCTGGCGGTAGCGATCAGTGAAACGCTGTCAAATATTCGCTGTCAAATCTCAAATCTGACAGCGATATTTGACAGCGTTTCACTGATCGCTACCACCAGTGAACTAGATGTGTTCGGGCCATTACGACTTTGAAAATTACGAAGTTTTCTGAATAAATTTATTCCGAACAAAGTATTTAAATACTTTGACGTGTGCTTAAGTTTAGGTTTACTCCGGGTATAAGTATTACTCAACTGCGGATAAAATGTCAATGGGTACGTTGACCAGAGCTACTGTGGTTAACACTAAGGTAACATTATGCTGAACTGTACTCGAAGTCGGAGTTTTGCTACCACATTTCGTCTACCAAATGTTGTTTTCTTGTGAGCACGTGTCTCTCTCTTCTGGATGGAAAATTTATGAGACAACAACTCGTTTCGATCGTTTCTACGTAACGTATTTTTGCTGTCTCATTTTTTCTTTTTTTTAATAGAGAGAGACAAATAGGCGAAACGAATAAAACAATATTTGAAAGACGAAATGTGGTAGGCCATTTCACCACCTTTTTTAGCGTGCGAATATAATTTTTATCTACGATTAATTCATGTTAAGATTTCTGTTCATTTTTGTTTATTTTTAAGCTATTATGTAACTGTGGTGTTTAAATAAAATTAAATGATATTTCTTTCTTTATTTTTCTTTTCGTTTAACAGGCGTATTTTGCAGAGATGTATGTAATTGCTTGTTTACAGGCTATCATCGATAGAACAGTGAGAAAACCGGCATGTCGGAACACCGGAAACTGCTGAAATCTGCAGCAAACACAAATTCAGAGTAAACTTAACATTGTTGTTTGTTTTAATAGTGCTGGTTAGATCTAACGCCTGTCTGTCAGATTGGCAAGCTGCCACTTCATTTTGTAACCGTAAATTATCGAAGTTTAACATAAATAGTGTAAAGTCATTGCTCTAAAGGCTGGTTTACACTTTGATTAGTGTGAGTGCAGGTGATTAGTGCGTGTACAGGTGTGTAGTGCGAGTAGTGTCCAATTCACTGCGAGTGTCTTCGGTCCACTTTACCAATTTTTACAACAACAAGCGTCCGACGCTACACACTAAACGCTAAACACTCCTGTCCAGAAAAAGGCTGGCTCCGGGCAGGCTACTCGCAGTCCACTCGCAAAAAAATAGAACACGCTTCTATTCACTTTACTACACAGTCCACTAATCAGTTGCACTAATCAGTCGCTGTCAACACCTAGTCACTAAACACCTGCACTAATCACCTGCACTCGCACTAATCAAAGTGTAAACCAGCCTTAACTGAACATGGAATAGCGGATTATTTTTAAATAAAGAACATGTCAAAAGAGTTTAATTTGATTTTTATCTACTGCCATCTCTACGAGTCTGACAAAAATGACAGTGACAGTTTTGGAAGGTGAAAGGGCTTACTTTGAGCAGATAAGAACTATTGTAGGATTCGTTTTCTGTCATTTTGAAAAGTCACATAGCTTTTTAATTTTAATTGGTTTCTGGTTTTATTTTGAGTTCCGTTGAGTAATTTCAGTGGTATTTTAACAGCATTACTTGAGGTCTTAACGCAAAGTGTGAGCAGTTGGAATGAAAGTATCAAATTAAATAAAAATCAAATCAAATGTAATAATGTCTATTTTAATTATGAAATTTAACCTCTTTTGACACTGGCAAAATAGTTTCAAAATGAGCAGATGTCAAGAAGAAGAACTAGGGAAATTCATAGCAAAACAAATAAAGCACTTAATAAGTGCCATCAGAAATAAACTCCTTAAAATTCCGAACATAGTGTAAACCTTTATGAAATTTTCCGTAAATTCCAAAGGTGGTAAAGGTGGTAAATTCCAAACTGTGTGTAAATTTTGAACCCTGAAGCAAAAACAAAAGAAAATCCGTGGCTTTGTAGGAAATAGGCGTGAATTTCCATTGAATACATTCATAAAATCAATAAACTAATATTCGATTATTAATCAACATGAATGGATTATTAACCAATATGAAGGTGTTACCGGAAGCGAATTCTCTACTGAATAGCTTTCACATGTAATAAATTCCGTACACATAAACTAGTAGCGTACAAGTAAGTATTACTTAATCTATCCCTTTGCAAAAGGGTTCGAATTTATAGACTCTGAAAGCTTCTACCTCACTGTGCGTACAAATAGTGACTTCGGGTTTTATGGGGGTTCCTTAGACCCCATGGTTGAGCGAATGTCATTCTTATGCAGGTATTTTACTCAGGGTTACAAAATCTTTTGTATAAATTTCTAAGGCGCAACGTTTAAGAAATCTAATTTATTTTTCATGATTTTTATAAAAATAAACATGATTTTTTAATCAATAAAAAAAACAGTAGTAGAGCTCTTTGTGTGTAGCGATCAGTGAAACTCTATCAAATACGGCAGCGATATTTGACGGCGTTTTTCTGATCGCCATCGCTATCGCCTAGATGTGCGCAGGCCTTTAGGCGTCTATTTTCTCGCTAGATTTACGAACAAACCGCTAATCGTATGTCGGAGAAAGTTTGATGAAAGGGCGCGTAGAAGTTCGTTAAATTATTCTCGTGGTTTGGTGTTTCCTTCGGTACTTAATTCACAGTGAAATACTAATAAAAGAACAGTAAAACATATATAAATCAGCAGCAAAATACTCATAAACAAATCGGGTTCACGGGTATGCAAAGGTAATAAAAGTATAATAAAATAATCGTATATACGAACATTTATATATTTATCCTCTTCCTCTATAGTTGGTCATACATTGTTGAGGATCATGACTCCTACATGGATCATGACTCTGAGTAGAGCGCCTGATGCATCAGCATTTCCAGCCGCTCAGATATCTGGTCCGACCAGCAGCGTTTGGGGCTTGGGGCTTGGGGCGCTGGGGGGTTGTTTGAATATTGTTATATTTATGTATAGACAGGTATAACTAAACTGACTCGATTGAGCACCTTGTCGTTCAGGAACAAGTGAAAGGTTATAGTGGGCATGGAAGATCACCTATGAGCTGGACTGATCATATCAAGTCGGCAGTGGGCGCAAACCTACGAGAATGCTCTCGGATGAATCCAAGCAGAAAAAAGTGGCAAGATAATAGGTGCCTGCCACAGCCTCTGACAAAAAGAAATCATAAGATATTAATGAAGACCACGACGGCTCTGACAAAAGTTAAGCGTCTCAGAAGAGAAAGGTATAGTTAGCCTTTACGCTAATAGCTCTGTCTCTATAGATATCGGTACCTATGTACCTCAGACTTATCTCACCAAGGGTATGTGTCACCGTATCTGCAAATAATCCGATGGAACTTTAGACAAGTCGCAAACTTGAAAGGAAATATTTTATGTGATCGATAGCGCTATTTGTTTGGATGTTGAAATATAGCTAGTGGTTTGCCCCAAGCCTTAGACAATCCATACAAATTGTCTACCCCAAACCAACATCGCGATTGTCACACACAGCTGCGCTCGCTTACCTACCGATTTTTTTTTTTTTTTTTTTTTTTTTTTTTTTTTTTTATTATGTACTTGCCTTCCTTACTTTCGTAAAAAACCCAAGCCTACGGCTCATTAATATCATGTGCTAGGGCCTTTTGTTTTGTATAATTGTAAAAGGGGATCATAAAAAAAAACGGTAGGAACCAAGCTGTAGCAAAACTATTGGAACTGAGACCTATGCCCAGATTCATAGACCGAACTTTGACATTACTTTGATGGAAAGTTCTACTTTCAACCAAAAAATATTTCATAGTTCTGTCAAGCTCTTCTTTATTCAAAATGTTGAACGTAATTTTCGATAAACAAAGCTTACTTTGCGAAGACTCCTTTGCTGTAAAGCAAAGTCACGACTATGAATCTTGGCCCTAGACTCATTTAGCTTTATGATGTTTCAAAGTGATTCTTGTGATACCATTGTTTAGAGAATACTTGATTTTGATTTTTGTATTAAAATTTGTATTAATAATTTGCGTTAACCTTTTTGCGTCATTGACTTATAATAAGTTTCCTAAATGTTCCTTAGTTTTGGGTAATACTGTATTAAAAAAATAATTACTGTTACTCTGACAAATGAACTCACAAACTAGGTACTCTACCTAGTTTACTCTACCTCTCTGTGCTAACAGTCGTTCGATGCAGAATATTGTGTGGCTACTGAACTAACCACCAATGGAATTGGAACCGCTGAGCGGTTTTGTTTGCTTTACTGTTTACAAAATATAGGTAATACACTAGCTTCAAAATTAACGTTTTTTAAAGGAAATGCTTTGTCAGTCTAATGCTGCCTTCCTACGGTGCGTGGTTCTGCAGATCATCACGCACAGCCAACGACGACGCACGGCAACGCACACAGAAAGGGCTCCAGTGCTACCGGCGCGCTCCTCGGCGCACGAGACCGTTCCCATGGTGTGTCGTGCGAGCTGATCCGCCTCCGTGCGCGATATCACACACCGGTGGGAAGGGGCTATAAAAGCCCCTTATTAGCCTATGATTATACGTTAAGAACGTGCCCTATAATGCAATAGGTAATAAGTTCTAGGTGGCTACAATTTCACCTGCAACCACACCTTTCAAACCAAAACTCAGAAAACTACTTGGTGGCAGAAAAAGCTACTTCCACGTACGAGTCCTTAAGTTTTACTACTACTACACATTTGCTGACCACAATCTTTATAGATTACCCAATGAATATCCTTAGCAACAAACATTTTGCGAATTGAAATTAGGCAATTTTTTCATTAATAGGCTAATAAAAAGTAAAATTCCATTATAATTCCAAAACTCTATTCATGGTAGCACGTTTTGCGACTGTAAAATACCGATATTGGCTGCCTGTAAAACATTTTCATTGTAATATGGTCTTTATTACAATGTCGTAAAGTCGAAGTATAATAACGTATGAGCACCTCGTTCCGTGATTCGAACGCAATGAAAGTTTTATACGATCATCAAATAAGATGGAACCACTTCGCTAAAAATGCTACATAGACAGATGATTTAGTGGCAATACTCGTATAGAACCTTTATACCTATATGTATAGAACATTGTTGAGACAAAAATACGAAAGCTTAGGTAAAATTATCCCTCCATCAAAGAAAAGGTAGAACATTCAACTCCTAAAGGCCTGTAGGATTTATATGTCACAGCTATTTTCCTGGATTTATTCACTGCGGTTAAAGAATCATTGGGTGCCAAGTCTGCGTAGTAATCATTAAAAGTCTTTGCAATTAAGTTTGGATGTGTTATAGTTTTACCATTTAAATATAGCTGGGTTATATTTTCTCTAGGTATGTTCTGTTTGTTTTTGTTTATAATGTCCCACGTAGCTTCGGACTTATTTTTAGATTTAAATATGTAGTAATTATTCTGGGATTTTTGTGCTAACTTAACTATTTTGTTGTACCTGGCTAATACCTATATTATTTCAAAGTAATAACCAACCACTCAAATAAGTTTTTGAAAACTTATCTCCATTTTTTTTAAGTCGGCTAAAACATAAGTCAACAACACACTCTGATATACGCAAACTCTGATATTTGGCGCGAGCATACGCCATGACAGCGTTATGAGGGCTTTTATGGGGATTTTATGGTAAAGGTAATAAAAAGAATCACGTCACGCTTCTAGTGTCGTATGAAAACTCGATGAGCGATAAATTCGCGGCTGGTGATTGAGATGAATTTGCTTTATTAGACTGACAGGATTAAAAAAACAGAAAAATAGTAATTTCAGGCACTCTATCTAAGGGCTAATTTTTACTTTTAATTTCGACGCTATTTGTCGAATAAAAAGTGACAGTCCTACCAAAGCTCTCTGTCTCTGGCTCTGGTTTTGAGTCTGTGAGTGCTCACCAGTATACTATGTGTGTGACGTTTCGACAAGATTAATTTAGTCAACACTTACACAGACTCAAAACCAGAGCCAGAGACAGATAGAGATTGTGGTCTACAGTTTAGACATAAAGTTAAGACTAACAAACGCGGACATACAAAAAAGGCTATACGAATATTAATGTTATAATAGTTTAATATTTACTTACCTGTGTCAGAATTAAGGAATTGAAAATAAATATCAGGTTTGAACCAAAATGTCAGGTTACCATTATGCTCGAACAAGCTTAAACCTGGTTTAAACCCAGCAACGTGGAATGACCCTCCTTTATCTTACAAATGCAGTTGCTGACCAGTGGATAAATAAGCTCAGCTATACCTATTTCATAGCTTAATGTGAAATATTGACTAAACATCCCACTAATATTATAAAAGGCAAAGTGAGTATGTTTGTTTTCTCTTATCTCCAAAACGGCTCAACGGATTTGCATAAAATTTTACTGAAATGTAGATTATCTCCTAAATAAACTCATATATTTTCTTATCCTGAAATAAACTGTATAGGCATGAGTGAAACCACGGAGAGCAGCTAGTTTAATATGTAATAATTTTGGTTATCGATGAATATTGAAATTCAATATTAAATATATGTCGTAATATGTCGTATTGGCGGAATGAAAATGTTCGTCGATTTTCAACTTGATTTGTTCAACGTATCCCGATCAAATACTACCTTTTGAAACTGAACAGACAAAATATATCGATATTATGTCAAAATGTGTTCATGATCAAGGCACTGGTGCAAGCGAAAACCGACTTACTTACTTAAGGTGACGAACATTTTCATACCGCGACTGTACTAAATAGATCAAAATATTTTTTTCAAGCAGTTCATGTATGAAAACTACAAGAAATATGCCAGTCGGTGGCGGCGTTTTGTGGTTGTGGCCGGAGGCTCGTTTGCGGGAACACTATGGTTTGAAGGTCACTTCACGTAGGCATTCGTAGCAACAGCTTCGTAGCCGCAAACGGATTCAAGCTACGAGCGTCTACGAGCCTCTACGGGATTGCGGAATTTATCAATAGTATAGCAGCGACGATGGGCTTGCGAGCTGTGACTTATTTAAGACTTTTGTTTGCAAAAAGTGTTTTTAATGGACATGCTTCTAACTGGCCTCTCAGCTCAGTTGGTAGTAGCTCTGCCTTCAGCGCCGTTGGTCGTGGAGTCGATCCTCACCGAGAACAAATATTTGTGTGGTGAACATAGAATGTTTGTTCTCTGTCTGGCTGTTATATTGTTAAGTATATTGTTTTTTAAGTGTGTACCACTTCCCATCAAGTGGGCCGTATGCCTGTTTGTCAACTTAGTTGTAATAAAAAAAAACGTATGACAAAAAAAGGTATACCTTTATTTTATTTATTTTATTTTTGCTATAGGTATTATAAATGCTATCTGGTTCAGCTATTTGGTTCCCATAGTAAAAGCTGTGCTTAATTTGGGGCTAAATAGTGTTGTATGGAGGGAGGAGTGTTGTGTGGATTGTAGACATTTTTTTTTGTACATACAAATGTTGAATTTATAAAAAAGGCAGCCAGTCGTACATAAGTCATGGTTTAGTGGCTTCCAGCGAATGTTATCGTCTCAAAGAATAATTATGTGAAGCTATCCTAAGGCGTACGACACACGCCGCGATCAACATTTATTTATACCCATTGCCATATAACTTTAAAAGAGTACCCTAATACGATGGCGCAACCTTCCAGGATATCGCTTTCAAAGCTATCCTTAAATAAATAAAATAAATAAATAAATAATGCGGACAATCCACACAAAACTATCTAGCCCCAAACTAAGCAGAGCTTGTACTATGGGAACCAGATAGCTGATATAATACTTATATTTATCCTTGTGATATCATAGAATAAATACATATTTGACTTTGACATTTGGCAATATGTCAAGTATACACACGCGCCTATCCACATTTGGAATACTCATGACTAACCTAACCTACTCATACTGCAAAATCTAAATCCTATTATGATTTGGACATGAACTGATGAGGATATGCACGTTCGAACGTGCATATCCTACAAGATTATACATTGTTATCGGCGATGGCTACCATTTAACATCAGGTGGGCCATATGCTTATTCCATCAGCAAGTTGAATTAAAAAAAAACTAAATACCTGTTTTTGTATTGATGGGATGTACCCTTGAAGATATACAGATCCCTTTTAATTTCTTTAGCAATGTTTCCAAGTCGCTACTGCAAGCGGTGTCGTGTGTAGCTTGCCTTAGCCTAGTACAGTGAACGCCTTGGCCCAGGGACTTATGAATTATTCAGTAAAGTGTACATATTGCAGCGGTTACTGCGTTGTTCTATTGAGGTCTGGCTCCTCGGAGTTCAAGCTTTGGATTTGGTAATTATTATTAAACTAGCTGCGCCCCGTGGTGCTACCTGCGATTAAAAAGTATGAACTTTTCCACTGAAGCAAATGGATGGGGAAAAAACCCTATGAAAAACACGGTTTCTGTATGCTGTTCTGAATGCTTGTGATAAAACTGACCTAACCATGTTATTTTGAATTTGAACTAGTAAGAAATCTAGATGTAAATTCTTTAAATCATATATTATGTAAATAATTAATATCATTCGATTTCCTTCTCAGGTTCTTTTTCTTATCGTGTCACTGATTGTGACAAGTGTGGTGAAAGGAAGTACGCCTCAAAGAGGCTTCTTTCGTGCACTAAACGTAAATACTAATGAATACATCCAAAATTCTGAAAAAAATAAGTATTTAATGTGTTATAGCATAATAATCAACAATAATCATCCCATCTAGTTAGTATGAATTTAGTATCTGTAAATAGTAAGCATTATTCAGAGACGGTATTGTAAATTGAGTAATTAGACGACATACTGAATTTGATTCGCTTAGAAACATAATTTTGATTGATGGTATCATAATTATATGTTTTTTGAAATGAAATAGAATCAAGTTAATAGCCACGGTTTCCTCCCAATAAACGAGGATATTTGACAAAATGTTCTAAAATTACGATGAGCACTCTAAATAAAGGTTTCTGAGGGTTTCTGTGAATGAGTATGACAATCACGTACCACTCCAAAAGGTGATTTGGCTCACGATCATAAAAATTCAAATTTGTGTTTTCTGCTGTGTTTTTTTCATTTATGTCATAAAGTGATACAGTATGGAGAGGTTAATTTTATTTTTGCATTAAAAGTTAAATATTTTTATTTGCAAAGAAAATCTGCAGGGCTACCACGAGCTCCATATGGTTATGGCTATGGCTGTCAAATTGTGTATAGATAGGCTGACCCACACATTTATTTTCTTTACAATGTTGACACAATTGACAGCCATAACCATGACCATATGAAGCTCATGGTAGGCCAGCAGAGCTTTTAAATATTGAATAATAATAATGATCAAAACATTTTGTCTCTACTTTGTGCTTTTCAAATCATCGTCGTCTATCTGCTCCCCTATTTATGAGTTTACTGGCATGCATTCACTAAGAAGCTTTGCGCACATCTAAGCGTTGTGCGGTGGCGCTTAGTGAAACGCTTAGATGTACGATGCACAAGGCTAAATGGTAGAAACCAAGCCGTATTTTGTTTCCTGTTCTTCTAGGCTTGGTCGCGTGGAACACATAGCTTTAAGGGGCCGGCGGAGGGCGAGTTTTCATACAAACGTAATACCAAAATGATTACTAATTTAAGCAGATTTTCACTATATTATTGTAATTATTGTATGTGTATAGTACTTATCTAGGTTCCTGATCAGTTTTTATTTTAAATTACTTACCTCAAATGAAATTAACGCCAATCACATTTTGCAAGTAAAAAAATGTGTAAAATGCGATTGGTGTTTATTTCATTTGAGATAAGAATTTTAAAATAAAAACTGTTCAGGAACCTAGATAAATACTATAAGAATACAGTTATTACGATAATATAGTGAAAATCTGCCATAACTAGTAATAATTTTGATATTACGTTTGTATGAAAATTCGCCCTCCGCCGGCCTCTTAAGACGTTTCAAAGTGATCCTTGTGATACTATTGAATAAATATATATTTGGCTTTGATTTGACTTTGACTTTATAAAATTGACGAGCTTAAGCTATTTTTAAATTATCGTTGAGCATAATTAAGTTTTTTCTATCTATCTTTTATAAAACCTTATTTCCAAAGCTTGCATAGCACATAAAATAAAATTATAATGTCAGGCGAAGCGGAATTTGAACCCGTGACCTTCCCCTTGCTACGGGACTATGCTGGACCCTGCGCAATCGGGTTCTTATCACACTCGATGAATAACATTACAAAAACTCATACATTTTGGACATTATAAAAGTCTTTGTGATTTCTCTGTGTAGTAAACACTATAAAATCAATCAGATAAAAAAATGCATAGCTCATGATTTTCTCCTCACAAATTAAGACAGTTTGTAAGTAGGTATACATAGGAGTCTATGCGTTATGAATATACCCTTGAAATATTCATGAGGATGTGACCAGAATCCAAATTGAATATCACCAGCTCATTTATTCAGAAGTACTTTGTACCATCCCGTCATATATACTCAGTCGCTCGTCTAGGAGTTTGCTTGGTCAAACCTATGCGGTCACCATTTGGAGGGATTAACTTTCTTCATGACTAGCAGCATAGCCCAGCGTTGCCCGGGAATTGGATTATTCGAGATCATTACTGCATGTTTTGGAGTATTCGGAAAGATGGGATGATCATTTCGAAGTCAGTGTAAAATAATTCGTCAAATAATTCTGGAATATTCTGTTTAGAATTTGCAGAAAAATCCTTTGTGTGATGGAAAAATGTATGTCTATCCTTTTCTAACATTAGTTAGAAAAGGATAGACATACATTACTTCCACCAATGTCATCCAAACTCTTCACTTACAAGGAGTATCTACCAACACAATGAAAAGAACACAGAGCACCAAACACGCTTTATTTCGTGGAAAAGAACATCCTAAGGTGGTGATAGAGAAAACCCTGTACATACATACATACACTTGCTTTTAATAATATAATGATGATTGGTTCATTAAGTTTACTTCTACCTGCATTTATGTGTGCCGAGATTGTTTCTCTTCATCTTCTTAAATTTAAGAGCTTAGCTCTTGTCGGGGTTTTGATGCAGTTTTCTTTAATAAAGTCTTTCGAATGTGGCCTACTTTCTCATACGACATGACAGCGACTGAGATTGTTTATTATATTGATATTTTTAAAAATTAAAATATTTAAATATAAATAACATTTTTGTAAACAAAGAACCCGCTTACCTACCAAAGTTTGTATGCTAGGTACAATTACACCTGTTTTTTTTAGTTTTTAGCCGTTCGAAAGATAAGGTTCCTGTTTTGTACCTACTTTCTCACTTCTTATCTACTAAGCTACCTGCCTTACATATTTTGCTCACATTATGATCTAAATTTGTTAATGTAAAGAATACATCGAAAAGCTTAAGATAAACAATATTTTAACTGTGAGTATAAGAATAAATAATACACAACATAACCAAAACAATACAAGTATTTACAAAAAGTATTCAACAAATGAATAAAAAGCTATCTGTGATCTAGACTAGAGATAGCCTAACTAATCCAAATTAGTGCCAATTGGAAGCATTTTCAACTGCTTACTATGCCAGCAAGACAAAAGTTAATGTTTTTCAAATACGTACCCACCTTTAATACCACATCTATCTATGCTCAAGGTTTGCTGTAACAGAACTCTGTTTAGGGTTAAGGTCGCCTTTGTATACACGTCTTTATTATAAGTTTTCAAAATGTATTTTTCTATGCGTATAATAAACGAGATAAAGCTATAGATAATATTCGTATTAATAAACGTCACATAATTCGGTTAACCCCTGGATTACAGACAGCTTGGTGCTCATCTGGGACTCGAACCCAGGATAATATTATATTTTCACAGCTCCACAATCTAGACGAAGATGTTATTCAATTTTGTAGCTAGCGGATGGTGTGAGTAGCAGCGAGTATGCTACTAAACTAACATGGCTAGCTAAATTGAACATATAATAGTGTCTACTAATTGAACCTAGCATTTTTAACATAGAAGGTTAGAGCTAACTAACTGAGACACATCTAAGCGTTCTGCAGTGACAATCAGCTGAAACGCTGTCAAATATTTGAAAGCGTTTCACTGATCGCCACCAAAAAAATATCATTGCCTTCAACTATGTGTGAATGTGGCTATGAATCTGGCAAAATAAACTGAGATTAAATAATATATTTTTATCTTTAAAAATACAATGACATTATTTAATTTCAGTGTATTTTACTATTTTAAAAGATACACAGTAGAGCCACACCCTAGATTGTACCAACCGTTGCTGATACAACAATTTCGTCGCATTTTATACAGAACGATTCACCCGCTCCGAATATGTTGTTTATTGTAGGTACCAAACGACTGTACTTGTGCTTAAATAAGGAATTTTACCTATAAAAAGGATAAAAATATGCATGGTTTCATGCACATTTAAAATAATAAATACTACGCCTATTGAAAGAAAGAATAAAGATAGAAAAGTATTTTCTGACTTTATGGGAACTAAATTAACATACATTTTGGTACTGCCCATCTAGTCAATTAAACTACACTAAAAACTTTTTAAAATAATTAGGTAATTCAGAATAAAAATTTTACAAAAAAAGACGATGGCGACATGATTTTTTTAGTTATTTTGATTATTCAGCAATCTTATTATTAAAATAATTGTGATTGGGTAACGGGACTGCAAGGCTTGGGGTCACCTTTGCCCAGCAAGGTGTTTCATTTTTCAAGATTAATAAATAAATAAATAAAAATATCGTGGACAATCCACACAGCACTATCTAGCCCCCAAACTAAGCAGAACTTGTACGATAAGAACCAGGATATGACATTTTAATTTAAAAAAAAGAGTAATATACTATGAATTCTCTGGAAAACCCTCAAAGAAATAAAGGACAAATAGCAAAAAATATACGGTCAAAATAATTAATTTGGGTTATAGCTGCTATCTTGTCCACCAGAGCAATATAAAATTAAAACGAGGCAACATTTAGCCCACCGCAACTCATGTCATAAAAAAATACAACCTTACAAACCTCAAGGGGCTGTGAACATCAACAGAACCAAGCCTCATAAATAGCACTATCGTAAAAACTTCGTCCAAAAATAAGCTGGGGTCTCTTGGACCCCAGGGATCCAAGAAAGGTTATTGTGTCCGAAAACGGGGCTACCGATTGTCATACATACATCGAGTTTGCAAGAGAAATCTCTTGAAAATATCTACCCGTATAAGCGATTACTAACGTATGAAAATAAAATAATTCATCTATTGCAGTCAAAAGATTTTTTTATTGCAATCGAAGTTCAATATAATGTCAAAAGTGATTGATGCAACTAGGTTTTGACTGCAACCAAAGATACGTACCACTCAGTACGTACGAGAGAGTTTTGTAGAGCAAAGATCGTGCTCTACAAAACGCTCGTAGAGCCTTTGTAGAGCCACTACGAAACATCGTAGCCGCTACGCAGCGTAGTGGGAGGCTTCGTAGCACCGGAAAATAGTACCAGGGCAGCATAACAGCATAGGAGATGCAAAGAAAATGGGCTTATCATGAAAACTCCCGTTAGCACGTGGAAAGCGATAAACTTTTTCTAACTCACGGTTCGGACTGGATAGGATTTGTGGAAATCCCGATTAGAGCGGAAAATGTCTACTTTGTACCAGGCGAGCATAAGTTGGCTGAAGTTGGTGAACTTAGAAACGAGGGTTAGATAAGGAGGTGAATGTTTAGGGGCGGTGCTAGTTTTCGCATGCGCAGTGATAAGCATTTTCATAGTGCTTTCAAGTTTGAAAAGATAACTTTTACTGTTCAAAAGCTATAACTTATTGGCCAGTGTCTAATATAATAAAAAATCTAAAATTAAAAAAGTGAAGTATTAAAATAATATTTTAGATCTAAGTTATCACTCCAGTAAATTGCTATGCTGCTCGTATCAAACAAGTGAGGAGTTTAGGAACAGCGCCATCTCTGCAAGTTACAATGTACTAAAGTTGTTCGTGAAACCACGAAACTTCAACGCTGTTAACTTTTCTTTTGCTTCCTTACATTCAGATTCTTTTAAACATTGCGGATAGGTGGCGCTATAATGAAAGTGCCCCTGACTTTACAAAATAATAATGAGGTATGTAGTTAACCCTGTTTGAGCTAAGATCAACAAGCATGTAGGTGTACGATGTAAGGAAAGTGCCCGCTATTATTATAATTAAATTACCTCTAGGTAAATATTACCCAGCTTGGGTTAAAACCGCTTCAAAGTTACACCGTTTATTTGGAAAGTGAAATTGTTTTATACCTCTGAAGTTTACGAACTTCATAAAATATACGTTCGTTAAATAGTTGGGTTTATGGTAGTGGACCTTTGGACCTTAGAATTTTAATGAGGACTGTAGATTTTATGCGAATTTAAAGCTTGGCGCAAATGTTCAAGTCCTTAAATTTATGAAAAAGTGTGTGAACTGATTGTCACTGGAGACCAATGTAAATAGGTGAGGAAGAATAGTTATTCTTCTTTCCCTTCTTCTTCCTGCCCTTATCCCACTTTATGCGGGGTCGGTACAACATGTTCTTCTCTTCCATTCTCCTCTATCAGCCGTTATCTCTGTATTCACTTCTAAGGTTTTTGAAATAACGAAAGAAAAGTAACATTTTAGAGTAGAATATAACTTTATTGTACATACACTAAGTGAAAGGTTACATAAAACAAAACAAGAATAAAAAAAACAATGGTGGTCTCATTGCTAAGAGCGATCAATCTTCTAGTCAACTTTTTATAAGTAATTATTTTAAGGATTATTATTCAGTTCTACCCTTACCTCAGTTTTACCCTTACCAATACAAATCCTTATAGAATCTAAAAGATCTTTCGTGCTTGGGGATCAAAGTCGTGAGGCTGCTTTCCAAACATCAAAAATGTTCTTTTGAACTCAGGTTCTTTGATCAGTCCTGTTTTAATTTTCTCTGTAATTAATTTACCTTTGTATGATTGGCCCCCTAATGAGATTATAAAGACCGGTTTTACCTACCTGAGAAAAAATATTAAAAAATTAAATAGAAGTTGATTGCAGAAATACGAGAATCTTCTGTACTGGAGCGTTTTTGAAATCCTTTCACCACACTTGCACTGCATCGAAAGAATCAGTGACACGATAAGAAGAATTGTAGGTACTTTATGTAACTAAATAAATTCGCGACTAAGCGTTTCAGGCTTGTTTTACAGATCGCTAATTTAATACTGACCGCTGTTTAACTCTTTAATTTGTCGATTAGCAATCCGCGAAAGCAGCCCTAAGAGCTGTAACTAAAAGTAGCCAACTCTAGTGACTGAGATTTTAAGCTGTCTTTTAGATCCGTCCTGGCTTAGAGCTAGAACCGATCGCAAGTACTTCTTATTACGATTATTCTTAATAATAATAGGCTTTAAACTTCCCAATAGGAAGCTTACTTGTATTTACAAAAGCTTATTATAAGAAAGCGTATAGTGTTCCCCATAATCACCCATTTCATCATCATCAACCTATATCAGTCCACTGCTGGACGTAGGTCTCTCCTAAGACGTGCCACTGAGCCCGGTCTTCGGCTTTTCCCATTTGCCTTCTGCAAACGTTTATACATTCAACCATCATTCATTGACGCATTCAATTATAACTCGCATATACCTCAATTACAAAATATAAGTGGTTTGCTGATTCATCGTACATGTCCTGCGACAATTTATTTCGTCGATTCAAGTTAATATCCGAGCTTAGATAGGAATGCTTTTGTACTATCTACCCTCATTTGTTGTTCGTGAGGACTCGCTTATAGCTGTAATTTGTTCTACTAGAATTTTACTAATGATATCTGGAAGAATGTTGTGTGTTTTTGGCGCCTCAGTGACCACAAATAAATGTTTACAGTGAACTATATCTTATTTTGCTACAAAATCTTATCTTATTTATCATAGTATCTAAAACCAAATGTTGCTTGCGCTGAGCATGATTTGAATGACGGTGTAGTCATCAAATGGGCCATATTATGCTTGAACTACTTGACTTGGTCTCGCAGCTCATTTGGTAGTAGCTCTGCCTTCTGCAGACTTTTCATACTCAAAATAAGAGCCAGAGACAGACCCAGAGAGAGCTTGTGGTAGGGCCTACACATCACTTAAGGGGCCGGCGGAGGGCGCATTTTCATACAAACGTAATACCAAAATTATTACTAGTTTAGGCAGATTTTCACTATATTATTGTAATAACGGTATTCATATTGTATTTATCTAAGTTCCTGAACAGTTTTTATTTTAAATTACTTAATAGGGAATAATTATATCAATAAAACATTCTTATAGTTTAGACGTGGAAGACCAAGAATGAGATGGCGGGACGAACTTGACTCCCACCTTAGATCGTGGCCTGTCACTGCGTTAAGTCGCGAAGAGTGGAAAGAGAGAAGGGAGGCCTTTGCCCTGCAGTGGGACAAAAACGGCTGAATAATACCTAACAATAATGGTTTAGGGTAAAAATGATTTATTGAATAAAACAATCACAAATACAACATTTGTCACAACATGTGTCACCTTAATAAAACAAAACTCGGAAAATGTAATATCGCATTCAGCTTGCCTTGAATAATTCATATTTTGTGAAAAAGACACATCCTTGAAGCGTATAAGCGGCTTAGTGCAACTTTTTGAGGCAAAGGCAAATGTGCCTTGTAAGATAAATGTGCCAGTTGATTCGATCACAACTTGGACTAAGGTTATTTTTGACAACGATCATCGTAATTTTATTGTCCTTCAAGTTGGCAGAACAGGTTTTCGTTATCTACTCTCCTATAAGCCATCATTTCAGTAGAAAATTCAATTCAATTCTGTTACAATTGATTTTTTACCTAGTTGAATAATGGAATAATACAAATATTGTATTTTCTTCATCGATTCTGCAATTGATTTTCTGGATCAAGTGTTTTTTTAATGTCCATTTATGCATTAATGTCGAGTTCTGGCGTTCACAGGATCTACTTCTAGAACGATTTCGTACCCGTGAAATTATTATGAAGTATAAATATTAACAAGTTTAAAAGCTGTTGGTTCTCCAATAAATAGATAACATTGAATTTGAAAAACATTTTGCTACTTTGCCACTCTATTCTTTAGATAGGTGGCGGAGGCTCACCACTCACCACGCAATACAATTTGCAAAACAAATAGTCATACCTTGTTTGAAGGAGACCAAATTAGGCCAAAAGTGTACAGAACAACCTGGCATTATAACCCCCTATCATACTCTGTTTGTACCTCAGCTTTGCCTAATTCCCAACTGTATTTTCATGGTGTAAGATTCATTTTTCAATGGCAATTTAAGCTCAAGCTTTGTATAAAATACCCAGGTAATTTCAGAAGTGTTAACTGATTAATTACGTAAAATATTCGGGCCATGTGTGTACTACCTATTATTGTTAAAGTGATTTGAGAGTTAAATATTTGTGGATCATAAGAAATGTTAATTGATGCTGTTAATTTGCGTTTCTGTTATGTAAATAAATAAATAACATAAATATGTAGACAACCCACACAATCTAGCCCCAAACAAAGCTGAGCTTGTACTATGGGAACCAGATAGCTGATATAATACTTTTTTTTAATTGAATAGTTTTATATCATTTTACTAGCGTATTATAGTGCCACATGTACCTCAATCTGTGCACGCTATCTAGAGTACGTCGTGTCAAATATTTAACAGTAGGTAACAATGGTAAGTATACATGGCCCAAATATTTACGTCATGTATCAGTTAACGCTTCTGAAATTACTTGAGCATTTTATACAATAAGCTTCAGCTTATTACATGCCGTGGGTAAATAAATCGCACGTCTCCTCGTATAGAAAGAAGCACTGGTGGTCTAGTGGTAGCGGCCCCGCCTTTTAATCCTAATGTCGTGGGCTCAAATCCAGTTTATTCGGTTGATAAATTGATGTGCACTATACCAGTACTCTCAAACGGTGAAGGAAAACCTCGTGAGAAAACCGGCGTGTCGTAGAACTTAAAAAAACTTCGGACAACTCGCGTAAGCGTCACGCAAAAAGAGCCCGCCAGCGGCCTACTTGCGGAAACCAATCCGCATACCAAATAAATGAATTTGCCAATTTTTTTTTGCACAACTACGCACTCGTGCAAGCTACCCCGTGTACGCTACCCGTGCAAGCCATTGCGTCCACTTCACTCACCCTGTACAAGTCATTACTAAGCAAATAAAAATGCAATGGTGACCCCAGAGCGTATTATACCACACTAGCTGATACCCGCGACTTCGTCCGCGTGGATATTTGAGTTCGTTTTTTTTAGTTTGATATGACCAACTGCTAGTTACCATTGTTTTGAGCTTGTAATTTTCAGTGTATTTGAATTTGAAAGTGAGTGCTGTTGTAGCCGATTTTTTTCAGCAGTGTTTAGTTTAAGTATTATAGATGTTTCCCACGATTTTGTCTTAGTGGTTATCATCGGTTTTTTTGTAAACATTTGTGTGTATTAAAACCTGGTGCCAGATGCTGCGGTAGTTGAAATTTTTTTAATGTTTTTTTTTCGTATTTTGTAAAGCTATTTTTTGTGATTTTATGTTATATTAGTGGCTAATTTGGGGTGTCGTATGGGTGTTGGTGTATAATCGAATCAGATTTTTAATTTGACATGACCAACTGCTGTTTACTATAGTTTTGAGCTTGTACTTTAGAGTGTATTTGAATTTGAAGGCGAGTGCTGTTGGAGCTGATTTTTTTCAGCAGTGTTTAGTTTAAGTATGATAGATGTTTCCCGTGATTTTGTCTTAGTGGTTATCATCGTTTTTTTTGTAAACATTTGTGTGTATTAAAACCTGGTGACAAATGCTGCGGTAGCTGAAATTTTTTTAATGTTTTTTTTTGTATTTTGTAAAGCTATTTTTTGTGATTTTATGTTATATTAGTGGCTAATTTGGGGTTTCGTATGCGTGTTGGTGTATAATCGAATCAGATTTTTTTTATTTGACATGACTAATTGCTGGTTACTATAGTTTTGAGCTTGTACTTTAGAGTGTATTTGAATTTGAAGGCGAGTGCTGTTGGAGCCGATTTTTTTCAGCAGTGTTTACTTTAAGTATGATAGATGTTTTCCGCGATTTTGTCTTAGTGGTTATCATTGGTTTTTTTGTAAACATTTGTGTGTATTAAAACCTGGTGACAAATGCTGCGGTAGCTGAAAATTTTTTAGTGTTTTTTTTTGTATTTTGTAAAGCTATTTTTTGTGATTTTATGTTATATTAGTGGCTAATTTGGGGTTTCGTATGCGTGTTGGTGTATAATCGTATCAGATTTTTTTAATTTGACATGACCAACTGCTAGTTACGATAGATTTGAGCTTGTACTTTAGAGTGTATTTGAATTTTAAGGTGAGTGCTGTTGGAGCCGATTTTTTTCAACAGTGTTTAGTTTAAGTATGATAGATGTTTCCCGCGATTTTGTCGTAGTGGTTATCATCGGTTTGTTTGTGAACCTTTGTGTGTAATCGAACCTGGTGCCAGATGCTGCGGTAGCTGAAAATTTTTAATGTTTTTTTTTGCGTATTTTGTAAAGCTATTTTTTGTGATTTTTCTTAAAATCATTTTCCGTTTTTTCTTCTTTTAGGGAAAGAATTTTCCTATTTTCTTTCTTAGTGCACCTCTGCTCTATTAGAGGAATACATCTTCTAAGTTTCATGCTTCTAGGGCTAACGGTTTAGGCTGTGCGTTGATTTTTCTTATAACCATTTTTCCCCTTTTTCTCCTCTTTGGAAAATAATTTTCCATTTTCCTTTCTTAGCGGATGCCTACGTCATAACATCTACCTGCATGCCAAATTTTAGCCCGATCGGTCCAGTGGTTTGGGCTGTGCGTTGATAGATCACTATGTCAGTCAGTCAGTCAGTCAGTCACCTTTGAGTTATATATATATAGATAATAAGGCACACCCATTTACGTGATTTCGCTTTGATATCAAAATTTAGCAAATCCCACAAGGGTTTAATTATAAACGAGATCTTTCATTAAATTAAATCTCGGTTTAGTAATTAAAATTCCTGCCTGAGCCACGGGAGATCAGGTTTCGAAAATTGCGAGATTATCTGTTGTCAAAACGGTGTTTATTCGTCGTTTGTAAATTCAGTTAAATACGAAAACAGTAGGTCATCATCATCATAATTTGGAAAACAAAGCTTGAGTCAGAAACAAAGGATTTTTGGGGATTAACAGGCGTATTATTTACCTGCCGTACAGATGTTTTAACCACAGGGAAAAATATTACTTTCTGTTATTTATTGTGTAATTGAGCACGCGGAAGTCTTAGAAAACTCTGTAACCTTCGTCCATTAATATTACACTATTATTTAGTTCTATCAAGACATCAAACAATAGTTGCACTTCTTCTTCTTAGTAAAACACGTTTTTTCTAATTGTTTATTAATTTTATAGTGTTTACTACACTTAAGGAAATCACAAAGATTTTTATAATGTCCCAAAAGTTAAGAGCCGAGCGGGATTTGAACCCGCGACCTTCCCCTCGGTACGGGGCTGCGCTGACCACTGCGCCATCGGATCCTAATCACACTCGACGAATAACTCTTAGGGACTGTTCGGCACTAACGCGACCGTGGCTCCATCTACAGTTTTGACGTTATAGTCAACTAACCTGCTCGATAACCGAAGTTGCATTCAGTTGAATCGACGAGAGATGTCACCTTGCGTTTTTCATAATTGTTTATTAATTTTATAGTGTTTACTACACTTAAGGAAATCACAAAGATTTTTATAATGTCCCAAAAGTTAAGAGCCGAGCGGGATTTGAACCCGCGACCTTCCCCTCGGTACGGGGCTGCGCTGACCACTGCGCCATCGGATCCTAATCACACTCGACGAATAACTCTTAGGGACTGTTCGGCACTAACGCGACCGTGGCTGACGCGACGTTTTTTCTATTTTTCATCATCATCAACAGTCCATGCTGGACGTAGGTCTCTTCCAAGATGTGCCACTGAACCAGGTCTTCGGCTATTCTCTTCCAGTGCAGCTACATTTCGCAGATCGTCGCCCCACCTTGCCGGAGAGCGTCCTACACTACGCTTACCTAGCGGTCTCCACTCTAGTAGATATTTGTTTGCGTGTTTTCTTTATGCAGATTATTCAGATTAACAGGTGGTCCCCAGCAATCCACGATTAAGATTGCACTGAAATTAGCTCAAAACAAATCATAAACCAAGGGCTGGTGCTTCTGCATCTTCCAAGTAGTTAGTACCTAGATATAAGTGTTTCTATTCTAATTATTAAAAAAATTTGCTCTGAAAAAACGCCACTATAAAAATTATGCATAAGCTTAAACCTATTTTAAAACACGACCCAGCCCGTAAAATAATTAAATTACGATGCAGCAGTTTCCCTCACAATTTATGTCCCCACTTACTCATCCACTATGAATGTTAATCAACAACTCGTGGCTGTATAATGTCAAGATAGTGGCACAGTCTGATGGATGAAAATAAATATTCAGCAGTTTGAGCTGTGCGAGTTACTCGGCTTTGAGCTCGTGCGGGGCAAGCTACTGCCCCCAGCGAGTGGTATTTCACTGCCCCGAGTTGTGCTGTCAAATGGTTTATGTAATCGTACAGGATCAAACACAGTAAAATTCATATTGTTACTGACTCCATCTAGCTAGACAGTTTCATCAGTTTATGCCTAGCTCGTCATTATACAAATTCTTTTTTTCGATCAATATTACGTAACTTAGAGTAGCATCACTCGGAGTGTGCTGTCAAATGGTAGAACTAATTGTACAGGATCAAACACAGCAAAATTCACTTTGTTACTGACTCCATAAGCTACTGCCCCCAGCGAGTGGTATTTCACTGCCCCGAGTTGTGCTGTCAAATGGTTTATGTAACCGTTCAGGATCAAACACAGTAAAATTCATATTGTTACTGACTCCATCTAGCTAGAGAGTTTCATCAGTTTATGCCTAGCTCGTCATTATACAAATTCTTTTTTTCGATCAATATTACGTAACTTAGAGTAGCATCACTGCTAAGTTACTGTCATGCTGTTGTTTGCGCAGGAGCGCATACATTTATTTTATTAGCCACAACAAACTTTATACTATGCTGGCCCAATCTTGATTTACCTATGCCTATGGCAACGATCTAAGTTTCTATGAGCACTTATCGGTTTCAATTTCAATCTTATAAATCTGGTATACCTCTGTCAATAAACACTTGACCAAATTCTTAATAAAAACTATTAGAATTAAGATCGTGGCAGAAACATTTTCTATAAGACGTTTTAATACTGACAGCCTGCCTTGATATACTTATAAGAATTCAAGCTTTACTGTACAAACACTACTATTGATTGTATGTACTTTATGTATGCTAGTAGTAGTAGTAGAGCTCTTTGTGAAGGGCTCCTCCGGTGAAATACTACCGCCATGCCTATTTCTGCCGTGAAGCAGCATTGCTGTCATTCGGTTTCAAAAGGGTGTGGGTGCCGGTGAAATTACTGGCACATGAGGCTGAACATCTGTATGCCTCAAGTTGATAAATGCAAGGCAGGGCAGAGTGTACGTGGCAATGTTTTTCTATATGCGATAATTACCACTTAACATCAGGTGGACTATACGCTTGTTCCGTCAGCTTGTTATGAAAAAAAAATTATTAAAAGTCTTCTTCTGTAAACCTTAGTATACACTCACTTGATCGCTAACTAAATTAATAGACAGCTAGTCAAGTAAGCTAAGCCTACTAAACGAATCATACGCTCTACCACAGACACTCCTACATAAGTTCGTCGCAATGTTGTTAGCAATGAAAGAATTTTATCGTGTAAGCACTACTGTATATTCTACTGCTAGATGCCTCCAGGCAATAAGCAACTATGTACTTTATCTAGACTATATTGTTAGATATTGCTATTGTACTGATGCTATGTTACTAAGTAAATGTTTAGTCTAGAGTAGTTTGAACTCGCAAGTTAGTAGCTAACCACTTTAACCACTTTAGTGATCAATTCTCATTCTAGCTCTTAGTTCAAACCAGTGACACGATAAGAAGATTCTAGCTCTTTTTAATAAAAAATCATATTGTGTAGTCATCTAGTCCCAAATTAAACAGAAGTTATACTATGGAAACCAAATAGTTGATGTTATACTTATATACCTTTTATTTGTGAATAAATACTTAGAATACAATATTTAACACCCAGACAAAGAAAAAACATCTGCGTTCACCACACAAATATTTGTTTTTGGTGGGGATCGAACCCACGACCTACAGCTCTTTGCAAGTATTTTTAACTATTCTTGATTTTTCTATAAGGCTTTTGAACTGAATGAAAGGGTTCATCGTCAGGATTATTTGTTCTGGAACCCAACAAGCTGTTTTTAAACATAAGAAAAAAAAAATACTAGAACTATAGGTGGGTATATGCAAAACACAAACAAACAAAGTGGAGTCAGCCAAACATCATAAATAAGTTTCTGAAAATTCGTATACCTAAAGGCCTGCGCACACCTAGCCGATGGCGATGCGATGGTGATCAGTTAAAACGCTGTCAAATATGACAGCTATATTTGACAGCGTTTCAGCTGATCGCTATCGCCATCGCCTAGGTGGGCGCAGGCCTTTAAGACTTTATTCAATAAAACTAAAAGTCCTAACGAAGTCTTGTCATACAAATTTATCTGAAATTGAATCGGGTTTTAATTTTCTAGTTCATTGATATTCCGACTGGAACTAGGGATATTTTTTCTTCAATTCTTCATAATAAAATGAATTTATGCGAATATTTTAAAGCGAGGCAATGCTGAAGATTTTATTAATTTTTGAAGTTACTCAGATGAATTTATCCCGAACGTGACTGTAAAAACCATTGTGAGAACTTCTGATATTATCTTTGCATATTCACTTAGTTGGTTCTTTGGCTTGGTTGGTACAGCAGAACTTATTCTGCTGTACCAACTAAGCCAAAGAACTGAGCTATTAAGCTTAACAATGTATTTTGTACATTTTGTAATTTTTTGTATAAATTGTAAGTTTCTTTGTGCAAATAAATGTATTTTCAATATGTTCAAATGACGTGCTAAATAGTTCACGTCAAGAACGTGTTGATATCGCAATCAGTCGCAATCAGTGAAGTGATCAGTTGTCAAATTAATTGTGACAGCTCAATCAACTGAAATGGGATGAGAGATTAGCATTTCACATCAGTCAGTAGAATTGAATGAAATACAATCGTAATTTTAACATTATTTCAAATAAATAAATGCTCGGTTACACTGATAAAGGCTTTTTTTTTAATAACCAACTGAAAATAAGCTTATAGCATAAAAACCTTGAGTTCGTTGTCTGTTTAAGCCTGGCTGTTGGCTTATTCTCAGTTTTAGTCGATCAGTTTGAATGATTTGTTTAGCCTGAATGTCTGAATGAATCTGAATGTGTTTGTATAGAGAAATGATGAGTAAACAATAACAATGCGTTACGCAAAATCAATCAAAACTAGTTCTTGTCTCATTATTTCTCCATACAAAAGAGAAAGACACAATAAGCGAAACGAGTCGTTCAAACTCGAACTAAGAAAAAAACCCAGGAACAAAGTCACGGGACCTCTACAAGTTTATTTAATTTCAAAGGACACTTATTGAGCATTGTAACAAATGAATTTCTTACCAAGTAGACATTTCCCTCCGTATTTTATCGCCTTCCCAGCGCCCTTCGTCCTGTTGGACAAGGGACCCATGTAACAATCCTCGCACAATTTATTTGCACGTTCTTTGTAGAACAAAGTTTTACCTTTGCCTTTTGTCGTTGTCACATTCAGGGCTTGATTTCCATCTCTTTGTTAATCGAACCTCTAGTTCACTCTCTAGTTTTTTGAAATATTTTTTTACTGCAACCAAATGTTTTAACTTTTTTATTTATCATGCAAATACTGATATAATTATAAGGAAAAAACTGGTATTTATCGCGATCAGCGTGTATTTGTTACACGGTCAAAACATCGGAAAATAATAAAGGTAATCGCGATAAATACCCGTTTTTTCCATATGCATGCCGATCACGTTAATTTAATGTGGTAATACTGATATAGTTTTTCATTTTTTTTGTATTAGTTTACTTATTTTATAAATAACTTTATCCTATTAAGTTTGCGATCTCGCCATAATGTAGGCTATTCTGAGAATGTGTCCATAAGCACGTTTCTTAAATCTATTTGCCTAAGACGAAGACACTTTGTTATTGTGTTTTTTGGTTTGTGCCCTGTCGTCGCGCCCACGTCGCAGTCTCTACGTGTTAGTTAAATGTGTTAAATACATATAATATATATTTTAGTTTATTTATACTATGGACCCTGTATTTTTATGTACCTACTTACTATGTTGCCTGAAATAAATTTATTTCATTTATTTTATTGTATTTATATAGTCTTTCCATGATAATATTCTAGAAAAATATAAAACAAAAGTCGTGCCATTAACATTGCAAGCAATTCACTACAATAAACTCCGGTAGGATGGAGTTGAAAGCCGGATCTATGTCACAGGTACAAAGTGCACTTCATAAAAACCTCAAAGCGAAATTCAAAAAGAATTTTAATCGTGGAAATGTAAATGAAACAATCCGGAAGGCCTTTGTAAAGTTTTAAAATATATTTTTGCATAGACTTTAAGCTTTGTCTATAGGTTTTTCCGGGTTCTCTAGTAGATTTTTCATACATCATATATATATATTTTTTAATTATATTATGAACAATCAATTAGACCATCGTTTTTTAGTGCGGTCATTAAGATATTTCATAAATTATTTTTCAGAAACAAGCTCAGAAGCAATTTGGAAATTGCTATACTGGCCAAATACATTCGAGTAGCGGCCGGCAAAAGTTGTATGAAAATCCATTACTGTGGAGTTTAGCGGCCGGATAAATGAAGTAGTAGTAAAAAATGGTCAGATTGACTCCGTCGCAACAAAGCTTTCAGAATTGCCAACCTCGGTCTACAAAACTCACCCAGATAATCTTTTATTTAATTTTGTAAGCATCGCTCCAAGGCACGGCTTAAATGTACTCAGCTTACTCACTGCAATTGTGGGTTTGTTATGAGAAAAAGTATCAGTAAAATGACTAATCTGTTGTGGGGCGGGATACTTCTGCATGTAAAAACAGTAAATAGAAATAGCTTCCGAATTTGACTGGCCACTGGTTTAGTTATACCAGAGGCTACCTGAGTCGGTGTTCTACTACACTTTTCAGTAAGAAATATCAAAAAAAAATGTACCTACTTGAGACTCGACTAAGACTCAAGCACTGTTTCTGTATGAAACAAAGCGAGGCCAAAAGCAATTCGAGCCTCAAGCTTAGTTTTTTGACACTATTAAAAAAAAATATATATATAAGTATTATATCAGCCACCTGGTTCCCATAGTACAAGCTCTGCTTAGTTTGGGGCTAGATGGTGTTGTGTGAATTGTCTATAATATTTATTTATTTATTTATGTTATTTTATTCTATGAAGAACTGTCAAAATATCTATGCCTGAGGCTCGAATCAGACTTAATTCTTGAATATGGGCCTTATGCCGCCTTCCTACGGTGCGTGATATCACGTACCAGCCCGCACCGCGCACGACGACGCACGGCAACGCACACAGATGCTCCTGTGCTACCGCGCACCTTGGCGCACGGGACCGTTCCCATGGTGTGTCGTACGTGCTGGTGCGGGCTGGTGCGCGATATCACGCACCAGTGGGAAAGGGCTATTAGACTCGCTTGTCGTCAACTTTAGGTACGACTCGCGCTGACTGTATACCACCTGGATGGTTGGCATACCCTGGCTCAGTTATGCCAGAAGCTGCCATGGTACAACTTCTTCTTCTTTCGTGTCGATATAACAATCATAAAAACCACTGCGATCAGTCGGCACATCCACGGCATTGGCCGAGCCAGTCATGAGATCACCCATTGTGCAGGCCACCACACTGGTATTGCTTGTCGTTTTCATTTGACCAAAACTGTTTACTTATACCTACTTTATTTACATTTTTCTGTCTGTGTATTATGTTTTTAATGATTGTAATTGGTGTTAGCCGTTAATATTAAAGTAAAACAATAAATACAAATACAAATACAATTTGCTCAGGTTACTCCTGCAACTGTGTATGGTACAACTGAGCTAGTGGTTCTGTTCCAACTGGACCGAGGACCATTGTCTTCATAATGAGTGCTTGAAGAACGTGTACAAGCCATTAGGGAACGTTTTACAGAATCTTCCCTGTTTATTTTTATATTATTTTGAAGAGAGTGTATTTTTAGAAATGGTTTTTTGTTTTGATAAATTTTACACATATTTACAAATATGCAGGTCTTCACAGAGCATACTTATTTGCTGCTTGGGTTTGAGACTTTGGGTCCATGGGGAACCTTGCGGGTTTTAAAAATGTTGTGTATAGGCGACTGATCGAAATGACGCGTGGCCTAAGGGCTGGTGGTATCTGGCGCAACGCACTAGCATTGCTATTCAGCGTGGCAATGGCCGCCAGCGTCGTGGGGGCGCTTCCGTCTGGTATTGATTTGGATCAGTTCAGTTATCTCTAGATCGTTTGTAACGTTCTGTATCTCAACTGTTTCTTGTGTATTTTGTACATTTTGTAAATACTTGTTTAATTGTAAGTCTAATTGCTAATATTGTGCGTTGAGTGAGGTGTGTGCTTTTCCAAAATATATTACTTCATTTCACTGTCGAATACTTAGGTATGCATAATACTTTTATTTTAATTAATATTTTAGCCTGTACGTCCTACTTCAAGACATCATAAAGCCTCCATCGTCTATTTAACTAATATAACTTCACGCTGAGTCAGGGATCGTTTTGCACCTCTTGGCTTCTAGTCTCTTGTATGCATGTATAGCGTAGATAGCGTGTACCTACCTTAAATTGTTAAGCGTCTGAGAATAAACATGTTTTCTTTCTTTCTTTTTTTCTTTCTTTCTTTTTTTTTTTTTATCTGTGAATTTCTAGAAAAATACTAAAAAGTTTATTGTCTGACCTGTAATGTGATGTTCATTGCCGAAGAAGTCGTGAATGCGAGGTATTTATGCTAATATCTACCATCATCATAATCACGCACTCTGCATTCAAGCGAGGCCTAAGTGGAGCCTATTTATCAGACGCCAAAGGATGGAGGATGTAGGATAATTTCACTTCGGAATTGGTAGACTCGAGGGCTGTAGGATTAAATATCTTTTTTATTTGCATGAAGGGGCGCGGAGGACGAATTCTCATACAAACGTAATACCAAAATGATTACTAATTTAAAGCAGATTTTCACTATACTATTGTAATTATTTTATTTGTTTAGTATTTATCTAGGTTTCGGAACAGTTTTTATTTTAAATTACTTACCTCAAATGAAATTAACGCCAATCACATTTTGCAATGAAAAAAATGTGTGAAATGCGATTGGTGTTTATTTCATTTGAGGTAAGTAATTTAAATTTGTTAATTTCTGGACCAATTTCGAGAATGCTTGAAAGTTTGAAAGGGAAAGCTAGAAGTAGATTTCATGTAAAGTCAACATGAAAACCTGCATAATTCGAACTAAAAATAATTCCTCATCGTTAAATTAGGGTGGTCTAAAACACTTTTTATTTTAATAATTTAGCTTACTCGAGTATTTTAAGAGCAATTCAGATTCAGAATTCAGTGACCGAGATTCACTGTTCTCAAGCGTAGGTAATTATTTAATTCAAGTACCTACTTTTTACTTACCCCTCGGAAGGTAGACAAAAAACCCGGAAAAAATGGAAAAAGGTTGTCCACCACCAATCCTAAAAACTGGAACAGAAACCAGCGCTGCAAGGGCTACCGGGCGAAAATAAATAAATAAAAATAAAAACACCTAGACCTAGACCTGTACCTACCACCTATTAGTTTTAAGATTACACAAAAAACTCTCTGTAATAAGATAGACTCTTACCTACTCAAAATTTCTTATGAGTAGATTGGAGCAAAAGGAGTAGGTACATTGAACCAAACATTAGATAAAGTATAAATAAATTTCTAAGAAACCACGCTATATTTCAAAGAATAATCTCGTTCATAAAAATAGCTTTCTAAAAACATACAAAATCATACCTAATTTTATTAGAAAAGCATTACGGAGTATAATTTCAGTTTCTTTTACATGTTCTAGACACCTACTAAATAACATGTCCAAATTGAAATTGAAATTGAAAAAAATAATTAAAACAGTACTAGAGTCCACCCAAGATAACTCTACGCATGACTGATGCAAATACATGTTTATGATTGGGAAATTACTAATAATTGTTCTTTGTGGAAACTTTTAATTGGCCATAAGTTATTATACCTTTATTTTATGTTTGTACCTAGCTGTAAGTTTTCTTAAAATTACAAAAATAAAATAAAAATAAAATGATCAGTCCATGTTTTTTAATTTTCCGCCATCAAACACGCAGGTATTTTGCGCGTACTCTTCCAGTATTTCGGAACATGTCTAAAAAGAAGTCCCAACACACAAAGAAGGTTTTAGTTCTTCAACTTGAAATTTCCCCATGGACGGGGGAATGACATAAGGAGTAATAGTCAATCGAAAATACATTTCAACAGACGTCACATCTCTAGGTTGTAGTAGCCTTCAGAGATAGTGGGTTCAATTTCTAACAAGTAATGTGGTGAACTTAGATGTTTTTTCGGTGTAATACAAAATATTTATGTATTTTATGTATCGGGTAAAGGGTTCATCATACCTCCTTTTCCGGTTGGTGGTAATAAAATAAATAGACAATTTATTTACATCCGAAAATTCCACGTAGGTCCTGTGATATTTGTGTTTGCTTCTCTTTGCCACATAAACGTAATTTTACACGCAAGGTTGACTGCTTACCCTGCCTCTGTATTTACAGTAGTGACTTTAGTAAATCAGTCTATATTTATAAAATCAAAAATGTTCCTTTTGTACAACCACTGGTATTCACATCACAATGAAATTAAAAATACCGTCAGGGAAACGCTGTCGGGCCGCTTTTCTATTTCCATCAGTGTAATCTGAAAACGTTATCAGCCCAGCCCTAAGCTTCTAGTAAGCATCTGAGTATAATGGAACGTCAAATTCAATTGATGTGCTCTAGCGCGGAGCCCAGGAATTTTTAAATTAAGATCGTTGCGCGTTCGAAATTCAAAGAGATGGTAGCTTCATTCAATTTCACTTTTAATTTTAAATGTCATTATTTTGTTATCTGTTGGCCTCCAAGGAGGTGTTATACCTATAGCTATAAGTAAGGAGTTTCCTAAGCCTCTGTTGCATTTCCCTTCCAACTGCGTACACAGTTGAGACATGTTTAGTGTAAAACTTATTTATAGTGCGGGCTAGAGCCTGTATCATGAACTAAGCTAGTGTTTTGCAATGAACTACCATTTTGTGTGTGCATTGTGCCTAACATGCGCCTCTCCGCTACTAGCCGAGAGTGTACAAAGCACAAACAGATTTTGAATTTCGGGTTGCAAAAGTGTTCCGACAATTTTCATAATCAAACTAACACGTTTTGGAACCAGTGTTAGCTAATTTATCAATTCATTTCAAACTTTAACCTCTGCATGTATTCATGCATTATGTCTATTCTCGATGTCTATTTTCTGTGGGATCGACGGCGTGTCAAACACTTATCTAAAAGTTACTTATTTCTTTGCTTTTCAGGCAGTCAAGTTATTATTTATTTGATAAAACGATACCTGTCATTTATTGAATGAAACAAAACCAAAGTCTCAACCAATTGTTTAGGTCAAACTAGAACTAAGTCCCCGCCTTGAAGCCCCTACTTTTCTCTAATGGAAAATTTATCGTACCCGCACAATATTGGCAAATTCCGATAGCGGAGGAATTGTCTCAATTGGATGCCTCCTAAATTTAGAGGAGCTTTATTCAATTCGCTGGGAAAATATCTGGAGTAATGAAATGTTAGAGAAGAGATCTTATTGTGGTACAGAAGTAATAAATGGGTAGGCATAAATATTCTCTCCATTTGTTGGTAGTCAGCTTCAGAAGTGGGCTGTACAGATTTATATTTTATTGTTTTGATTTCATAATTTTATGTGACTTTTGCTTTGTTTATTATAAAATAAAAACTTACTAACTATATAGGCTTTAAACAGCTGCTTAATTGAACATGAAAATAAACTCTGTGTTAAATAAATAAATAGAAAACAATACTGCAGGGCTACCACGAGCTCCATATGGTTATGGCTATGGCTGTCAAATTGTGTATATTTATGCTGACCCACATATTCATTTTCTTCTTGGGTTTGAATATGTTGTCACTGTTGACACTGGCACTGGCACCTAGACTCACCTAGCTTTAAGACGTTTCAAAGTGATTCTTGCATCGTACTGAATAAAAAAATTTTGAGTTTGAGTTTGACACAATTTTGACAGCCATAACCATAACCATATGGAGCTCGTTCGCTGGCTCGAAAATCATCATGTAATTTTTATTCACTAAAGCAATAAAAACATTTTCTGATTATCACTTTTGACGTTGACTGTACTGGGAATCCCATGTGCATGCCTGCCTTGATTACAGATCTATAGATAAACAATCCTTCTGGCATATGTTTTCTTAAATGAAGTTCTAAATGAATATGGTCGTACCCCAAAGCACTTCTCAAACAAGCTTAATTACCAACAGATGTAAAGTAGAATGTACCTGAAAATAACATTTGTGCTCAAGTCTTTAGTCTCATACGAATGTATTTGTCTGCAAACAGAAATGTTTTCGAAAACGTGCAGAGGGAATTGAAGCGGTCTAAATAGAACTCGGTTCAAAAGTTTCCACCGTCGGAACAAAATGTTGGAACCGTCCAGTTTTCATTGCTTAAACGCTTACAAGCTTGCTAGCCAGTATGTGAGGCCCGCGGGGCTCTAATTTAATTTGTCGACCGCGTTGGACATAAAGCCAGCCAGGCTATGGCAAGAATGGATGAAAACAGCTGGTTCATCATCAGCCTGAAGAAGTCCAATGCTGGACAAAGGCTTCTCTTACACATTTCCAAGAAGAACGACTCTGAGCCCTTTCCATCCACCGACTTCCCGTGACCTTACCAATGTCGTCTGGTGGGTACAACGTGGCCATCTTGAGTTTCGTCTTCCGGTTCGTCGTTTTTAACCGACTAACTACTCAAATAAAAAAAGAGGTTCTCAATTCAGTTGTATTTATTTTTTTGTTTTTGCATAATTTCGTCATTTACGAATTGATTCCGAAATGTTTTTCTTTATCTGAAAGTTCTTCCAAAGTGGTCCCATATAAATTTTATAAAAACCAGTTCAGCACTTGATCGCTGACTATATGACCTACAGCACACAGCTAGTACACTTCTAATCCGTGTATATACTACTTTCAAATTACACGATTTATTCCGGTGTGTAGTGAACTAGCTGTGTTTATATTTCAACCTCGCCATGTTTACTAACTGGGTATTAATTAGCGTGTTTTAATTGACCAAAGTTACTGTATAAATAATTAAAAGATTTTATGAAACGGATATTTACCGAAACAACGATAAATTTTTGGTAATGGTCTCTGTTAATATTATCAAATCCATGGAATTAATAATAACCAAAACGCAATTTATCTTGCCGTTAGCTATGAAATGAGATCACGACAGCAATCTTTGGTAGACAACCCCTAAAATTGGAATCCAGGTGGTTCTTCGTAGTGGTTGAATTATTATTTTCTTGTCCTTATAATTCATCATTTTCTTGTCTTTACACCACTCCCGGTTCCGGTTCCGGTACCCAAGGAGACCGCGTTTAGGTAAACGTAGTGTAGGACGCCCTCCGGCAAGGTGGGGTGACGATCTGCAAAATTTAGTTGGCAAGCACTGGAGGAGAAGAGCCGAAGACCGGGCTCAGTGGCACGTCTTAGGAGAGACCTACGTTCAGCAGTGGACTGATATAGGTTCATGATGATGATGTTGAAACAAAACTCGATAGGGTAAACCGACAGTTATTGGACAGCTAACGATCAATTTTTGCAAGATTCAAATATTTGTAAAAGTTTATACATTTTTTAGGTAATTTTATGAGATTCTAATTCTAGAATATATGCACTAACATGTAAATATTCAAAAATACATAATCTAAAAAGCTATTTATATTTTAAGTGAGTTTAAAAAAAAAGTTGTTGAAATCATAGTCATTGGACATTTTTTTTAATCATTAGACAAGGGCTATATAGTTATTGGACAGATTATAAAAATACCGTTTTTCTTCCAAATGTGTTGCATTCGTCACAATAGAGTGTTTAAGGGAAGTCTAATAAAACACAGTATTAAAAATAACGAACTTTAATCAAGGAACTTATACCGTATTTATCAATCTATATCTATAAAACTCAAAGGTGACTGACTGACATAGTGATCTATCAACACACAGCCCAAACCACTGGACGGATCGGGCTAAAATTTGGCATGCAGGTAGATGTTATGACGTAGGCATCCGCTAAGAAAGGAAAATGGAAAATTATTTTCCAAAGAGGAGAAAAAGGGGAAAAATGGTTTAAAGAAAAATCAACGCACAGCCTAAACCGTTAGCCTCAGAAGCATGAAACTTAGAAGGTGTGTTCCTCTAATAGAGCAGAGGTGCACTAAGAAAGAAAATAGGAAAATTCTTTCCCTAAAAGAAGAAAAAACGGAAAATGATTTTAAGAAAAATCACAAAAAATAGCTTTACAAAATACGCAAAAAAAAACATTAAAAATTTTCGCCTACCGCAGTATCTGGCACCAGGTTCGATTACACACAAAGGTTCACAAACAAACCAATGATAACCACTACGACACAATCAATCTGATTCGATTATACACCAACACCCATACGAAACCCCAAATTAGCCACTAATATAACATAAAATCACAAAAATGGCTTTACAAAATACGAAAAAAAAAACATTAAAAAATTTTCAGCTACCGCAGCGTTTGTCAGCAGGTTTTAATACACACAAATGTTAACAAAAAAACCGATGATAACCACTAAGACAAAATCACGGAAAACATCTATCATACTTAAACTAAACACTGCTGAAAAAAATCGGCTCCAACAGCACTCGCCTTCAAATTCAAATACACTCTAAAGTACAAGCTCAAAACTATAGTAACCAGCAATTGGTCATGTCAAATAAAAAAAATCTGATTCGATTATACACCAACACGCATACGAAACCCCTAATTAGCCACTAATATAACATAAAATCACAAAAATGGCTTTACAAAATACGAAAAAAAAAACATTAAAAAATTTTCAGCTACCGCAGCGTTTGTCAGCAGGTTTTAATACACACAAATGTTAACAAAAAAACCGATGATAACCACTAAGACAAAATCGCGGGAAACATCTATCATACTTAAACTAAACACTGCTAAAAAAACTCGGCTCCAACAGCACTCGCCTTCAAATTCAAATACACTCTAAAGTATAAGCTCAAAACTATAGCAACCAGCAATTGGTCATGTCAAATAAAAAAAATCTGATTCGATTATACACCAGCACGCATACCACTAATATAATATAAAATCACAAAAAATGGCTTTACAAAATACACAAAAAAAACATTAAAAATTTTCAGCTACCGCAGCATCTGGCACCAGGTTTGATTACACACAGAGGTTCACAAACAAACCAATGATAACCACTACGACACAATCAAACTCATTCGATTATACACCAACACCCATACGAAACCCCAAATTAGCCACTAATCTATATCTATAAAACTCAAAGGTGACTGACTGACATAGTGATCTATCAACACACAGCCCAAACCACTGGACGGATCGGGCTAAAATTTGGCATGCAGGTAGATGTTATGACGTAGGCATCCGCTAAGAAAGGAAAATGGAAAATTATTTTCCAAAGAGGAGAAAAAGGGGAAAAATGGTTTAAAGAAAAATCAACGCACAGCCTAAACCGTTAGCCCCAGAAGCATGAAACTTAGAAGGTGTGTTCCTCTAATAGAGCAGAGGTGCACTAAGAAAGAAAATAGGAAAATTCTTTCCCTAAAAGAAGAAAAAACGGAAAATGATTTTAAGAAAAATCACAAAAAATAGCTTTACAAAATACGCAAAAAAAAACATTAAAAATTTTCGCCTACCGCAGTATCTGGCACCAGGTTCGATTACACACAAAGGTTCACAAACAAACCAATGATAACCACTACGACACAATCAATCTGATTCGATTATACACCAACACCCATACGAAACCCCAAATTAGCCACTAATCTATATCTATAAAACTCAAAGGTGACTGACTGACATAGTGATCTATCAACACACAGCCCAAACCACTGGACGGATCGGGCTAAAATTTGGCATGCAGGTAGATGTTATGACGTAGGCATCCGCTAAGAAAGGAAAATGGAAAATTATTTTCCAAAGAGGAGAAAAAGGGGAAAAATGGTTTAAAGAAAAATCAACGCACAGCCTAAACCGTTAGCCCCAGAAGCATGAAACTTAGAAGGTGTGTTCCTCTAATAGAGCAGAGGTGCACTAAGAAAGAAAATAGGAAAATTCTTTCCCTAAAAGAAGAAAAAACGGAAAATGATTTTAAGAAAAATCACAAAAAATAGCTTTACAAAATACGCAAAAAAAAACATTAAAAATTTTCGCCTACCGCAGTATCTGGCACCAGGTTCGATTACACACAAAGGTTCACAAACAAACCAATGATAACCACTACGACACAATCAATCTGATTCGATTATACACCAACACCCATACGAAACCCCAAATTAGCCACTAATATAACATAAAATCACAAAAATGGCTTTACAAAATACGAAAAAAAAAACATTAAAAAATTTTCAGCTACCGCAGCGTTTGTCAGCAGGTTTTAATACACACAAATGTTAACAAAAAAACCGATGATAACCACTAAGACAAAATCACGGAAAACATCTATCATACTTAAACTAAACACTGCTGAAAAAAATCGGCTCCATAAGCACTCGCCTTCAAATTCAAATACACTCTAAAGTACAAGCTCAAAACTATAGTAACCAGCAATTGGTCATGTCAAATAAAAAAAATCTGATTCGATTATACACCAACACGCATACGAAACCCCTAATTAGCCACTAATATAACATAAAATCACAAAAATGGCTTTACAAAATACGAAAAAAAAAACATTAAAAAATTTTCAGCTACCGCAGCGTTTGTCAGCAGGTTTTAATACACACAAATGTTAACAAAAAAACCGATGATAACCACTAAGACAAAATCGCGGGAAACATCTATCATACTTAAACTAAACACTGCTAAAAAAACTCGGCTCCAACAGCACTCGCCTTCAAATTCAAATACACTCTAAAGTATAAGCTCAAAACTATAGCAACCAGCAATTGGTCATGTCAAATAAAAAAAATCTGATTCGATTATACACCAGCACGCATACCACTAATATAATATAAAATCACAAAAAATGGCTTTACAAAATACACAAAAAAAACATTAAAAATTTTCAGCTACCGCAGCATCTGGCACCAGGTTTGATTACACACAGAGGTTCACAAACAAACCAATGATAACCACTACGACACAATCAAACTCATTCGATTATACACCAACACCCATACGAAACCCCAAATTAGCCACTAATATAACATAAAATCACAAAAAATGGCTTTACAAAATACGAAAAAAAAAAAACAGCTACCGCAGCATTTGTCAGCAGGTTTTAATACACACAAATGTTAACAAAAAAAACCGATGATAACCACTAAGACAAAATCACGGAAAACATCTATCATACTTAAACTAATCAAAAAACTGCTGTATTATATAAAAATATATAATAAACTCCCTCCTGAAATAAAAAATGAAAACTGCTGCGATCTGATCTGATTCGATTATACACCAAACACGCATACGAAACCCTAAATTAGCCACTCATATAACATAAAATCACAAAAAATAGCTTTACAAAATACAAAAAAAAACATCAAAAAATTTTCAGCTACCGCAGCATTTGTCACCAGGTTTTAATACACACAAATGTTTACAAAAAAACCGATGATAACCACTAAGACAAAATCGCGGGAAACATCTATAATACTTAAACTAAACACTGCTGAAAAAAATCTGCTACAACAGCACTCACCTTCAAATTCAAATACACTCTAAATTACAAGCTCAAAACAATGGTAACTAGCAGTTGGTCTTATCAAACTAAAAAAACGAACTCAAATATCCACGCGGACGAAGTCGCGGGTCATCAGCTAGTTAATATAATAACTTTGTTAGGTACCATTTCTTTTATTCATTCTTTCAGGGGTCTTAGGCAGTGAATTTTTTGGCACACCGTATTTTCTAGCTATTTCGCGTATCTTTGGTTTATCTGATTCTCCTAGCTACTTCAGTGCTAAATTCAAATCATTTGAAGACTTATCTGCAACAGCAATTTTATTGGATATAATAATATATTGGACGGCTGTCCAATGACTGTCTTAATATTATTATGACAGTCATTGGACAGCCGTTCAATAACTGAAATAAGCCACCGACAAAGCTTAAAATATGAATACGCCTTTATCAACCACATGGCCAACATATAGAAGTGTCAAAATGGTTAAAACTTCTTATTGAAAAAAAATATAGTTATTGGACAGTGTCCAATATTAGATTTTTGTTTAAAAAAAATTATAGTCATTGGACAGTGCAAAAGAACCTCAAAACAGCACACCTTTTTATTTAAAACCATAGAAATAAACAGCTTAAGCAATAACCTTACCGCTCCACCAATAGCTAGAAGCATAAATTCTTCTGACCCGCTGATATCACTCTGGAACCAAACTTCTAACCTTATGATTTTTTTAATTTTTACGCTTAAATTCCACCTGCCAGGATGTCCGACCGGAAAATATTTTTTTGTGGTTTTACTGCTGCAATCTGTAATACTCACTAAGGACTATTACAATAACAAATGTCAACAGTTCCTATTGGAATCGACTGATGGCGCCTTTTTTTCAAACGATATCTTATTATTAACGTGTAAATTGTAGGTGTCCAATAATAGTATGGTGTCCAACGACTGTCGGTTTACCCTACCTAGGTATTCTTTTTAGGGTTCCGTAGCCAAATGGCAAAAACGGAACCCTTATAGATTCGTCATGTCTGTCTGTCTGTCTGTCTGTCTGTCTGTCTGTCCGTCCGTATGTCACAGCCATTTTTCTCCGAAACCGTAAAAGCTAGACTGATGAAACTTGGTGAGTAGATGTATTCTGTGAACCGCATTAAGATTTTTATATAAAAATAAAAAAAAAACTATAAATTACGGGGGTCCCCATACTTGAAACTGAAACTCAAAAATTGTTTTTTCATCGAACCCATACGTGTGGGGTATCTATGAATAGGTCTTCAAAAATGATGTTGAGGTTTCCTATATCGTTTTTTTCTAAACTGAATAGTTTGCGCGAGAGACACTTCCAAAGTGGAAAAAAGTTGGTCCCCCCCCCTCTAACTTCTAAAGTAAGAGAATGATAATACTAAAAAAAATATATGTTGTACATTACTATGTAAACTTTCAACGATATTTGGTTTGAACGAGATCTAGTCAGTAGTTTTTTTTTATACGTCATAAACCGTAAACCGCAATTTACCTTTCGACGAACTACAAGAACCTTATTATGTTACATCAAGTAACATATATAAAGGTTCTTGCAGTTCGTCGTGCTACGGAACCCTTCATGGGCGATTCCGACTCGCACTTGGCTGCTTTTTTATTATACATTACGATATCATATTTAAAGAGAGTCCCAACCCCATGAAGTAAAAAAAAAGTAAACAGGCCTTTGCATCTAATGTAGATGATTTATATAGCGTCAGGGGCAACTGGTGATTACACAAGCCCTATAATTTGTGGGACGCTATAGTGCCTGGGACAGGATTTTAGATGGAATAAGCTTGCCCAGCACCTATACCATCCTGACAGCTCAGTTGGCCAAATCCACAGGAGAGACAGGTCAATACGTGCGGAGCTGATTAAGCCGCGGGTTTCCTCACGATGTGAAGGAAAACCCCATGAAATGTATCTAAGATTAAGGTCACTGAAATAAATTATTTGTATTTTGTATTGTATTACAAAAACTCAGACTTATAAAGTGTTCATGACAGTTGAATACCTCGCAATGGAAACGTTTCTAATAAGAACCCTTGGTGACACTCAAGTTCCTTTCATAGAACCTTTCCTTCTAAAAAGTCCAATTATTGTATCCGGAAAGGATTTTTTGGTCAAACTTGTTTGGGGCAAGCGAAAATGTAAAGGGAAAAACCTTGGTTCCTCGAAAGGCGACAAAAATCTTACAATTTGTAAAAGATAAACACAGCCTATTAGTTGTACAAGCTACCTCTTACTACAATTAAATTACTTGAAGTGGGATTCTAGCACCAGTTATAACATCAAACAAAGGACGCAGGAACTAAGTTTCTGGAATAATAAAAAACCTCAAACATCATACTCTGTGCTGGCATTCAGTGAAACGCGTCATGTGAAGAAAGGGCTTAAGTAAAATACTAAATTCCTAAGAAAATAAATAAGTAATTCAGGTTTTGTTTTTAGTCAAAAGAGTGTCTCCAACATCAACGTATGAATATTTATGTTGAAATCTAATTTTGTAGTTTCATAATTTTTATAAGTGTGCGGTATCCATTTTGGCTTGAATATGACTTCAATAATTATGTATTTGTAATTTTTAGTATTTGTATTGTTAAGATTTAGTAATTAAATAATAAGGCCCGGTTTCACGAATAACTAATCAAATATTTGACAGCTGTTTAACTCAGATTGTATCAACAAAAAAAATGGTTAAGCAACCGTCAACTATTTGATTGAGCGATTAGTGTGAGAGGCCTGCGCACACCTAATAATGTCCTCCTAATCGTGTTCGATTATGGCGAACCCTTTACATAATCTGATCCCTATCATGGGCCCTTATATGGCTCGCTAGACCGAATTTCGTTTTAAACACTCTGTCGCAAGGCAAACAGTAGAGCTGACCAGCACTATTAAATGTATAGTTGTAGACTCGTTTTGGCCGGGCTTTGCTCAACAGCCGCTTTTCGTCAAGGTTTGCTAGGCGAGCCTCTTCAAAAACTTTTACGCCTTCATGAATGGCAGAGCGCCATTCAGGTCGTTTTGCCGCAAGCTCTTCCCAGTTGGTTAGATTTATCCCACAAGCTGTTAAATGCCGTTTAAGGACGTCTTTATAACGAAGGAATTGTCCACCAGGTTTACGCTTGCCGTCTGACAGCTCCGAGTAGAAGACTGTTTTCGGTAGCCTATCATCGCTCATGCGATGCACATGGCCACACCACCTTAGCTGGGTTTTCGTAAGCAAAGCCTCCATGCCCAACATGCTAGATCTACGCAATACATCCGCATTCGTTATCCGTTCCTGCCACTTGATTCCCAAGATATTGCGAATGCATTTCATATGAAATGTATCCAGCTTTTTAACGTCAGTTTTATAGAGACACCAAGACTCAGCAGCATACAGAAGAATTGGTAAGATGAGGGCTCTATAGACGCTCAACTTAGTCTGTAGCTTGATGTCATGTGACCTCCATAGGCGATCATTCAAACGCCCAAATGTAGCTGCTGCTTTTGCAATGCGAGCTGATATCTCTGACGCCAGGGTATTATCGTTCCTGATAAGACTGCCCAAGTGCTTGAAGCATTTGACCTCATCAAGAGGCTAACCATCGAGATGTGCAACGGTTTCATCAGAAACGCCACCTCGGGGTGGTTGTTTGAGAATCTGTGTTTTTGTTATGCTAATGACAAGGCCGAATCTGACACAGGACTGTTGTAGAGCATCAATGTACATCTGCAGGGATGACATGCTGTTAGCCATAAGGCAAACATCGTCAGCGTAAAGAACTTCCAAGACCGACACATTCTTGACCTTGGATTTAGCTCGGAAGCGCGAAATGTCAAACACACTTTTATCTGATCTCACATTAAGCGTGATCTGACCAGAGCAAGATTCCATGGCACTTTTCATTACTGCTGCAAAATAAATTGCAAATAATGTCGGAGCCATCACACAACCCTGCTTAACACCACTTGTCACTGGGAATTCCTGACTAAATTCATCTTCGTGTCGTACCTTGGCATTCATATCATCATGAAATTGACGTATAATATTGATGAGTTTATCTGGATACCCAGTTTTTTTCAGAATGCACCAGAGAGCTTGCCGCGGCACACGATCGAACGCTTTTTCTAGATCAACGAAGCACATATAGAGAGGCTCCTGGTGTTCGAGGCTTTTTTCTTGTATTTGCTTCACAATCGATATAGCATCTACAGTGCCTCGAGATGGTCGAAAACCACATTGACTCTCCGGTAGATAGTCTTCAGCAAGGGTGCCAAGACGGGAGTTAATAATGTGTGCCAGAATTTTTCCCGCTGTAGAGAGAAGAGATATTCCGCGATAAGAACCGCAATCCGAAATATTTCCTTTACCCTTATACAACTTGCAAATCGATGCATTTCTCCAGTCAGATGGAATAGTTTCTAAGTCCCATATCCTAAGAATCAACTCAAAAAGACGACTCAGTATATATTTCCTACTATATTTGTAGATTTCAGCGGGGAGTCCGTCCATGCCAGGTGTTTTGGCATTCTTGAGCCGTTTGACCAACCTGACAAATTCTTCAAAGGTTGGGGAAATTGCAAGTTCCTCTGAAAGTGGCAAATTTTCTATTGAGTTTATGTAGGCTAGGTCCACTTTCGGTGCATCAGGGTTAAGAACATCTCGAAAGTGTTCCGCCCATCTGTTAATTATATCTTGTTTGTCAGTTAGACGCTCTTGATCCTTAGATAATATAGGCGCAGTTTTCTTAATTTTAGGTCCAAATATAGCCTGCAATCCCTCATAAAATTTACCAGTTAGATTCATATCAGCATAATATTGTAATTCTTCTGCTTTAGATTTCCACCACTTGTCTTTTAACTCACGAATCTTTAATTTCAGCTCTTTACGTGCTTCATTTCTTACGTTACAGTTAGTTGATTTCATTTCTTGTCTATGTCGTACAACCAGATTTTTAATGACAGCATCAGAGTCATCGAACCAATCCTGATTGAAATCCAGTGAAACGCTGTCAAATATCGCTGTCAGATTTGAGATTTGACAGCAATATTGGACAGCTTTTCACTGATCGCTCCCGCCAGCGAACTAGGTGTGCGCAGGCCTTTAAGGCTTGAAGTGCAAGCGAGAGCGTGGAACGAGCGACGAAGAGGCACAATCGGCCTCCGCGTTCGGCAGCCTTCGACATCAGTGTATTTTCTTATGACGTTGTCACGCAGACAACCGATTTTTTTAAACATAACATTTATTTGTACCATAGCATACTGGTGCTCATGGTACTGAGCTGCATAAAGAATATCTGATATTTTATTCATTCCACCCGAGTGCAGACTTAAATATAACGTGGTTTTACTATTACAGAATGTCTCGTCAATTTTTAAATAAGTTTTTCAGCTTTTCTGTTCTCATAGTGAAACAAAAACTACAAACTTCCACGGCCTTACTTCCAAGCTTTGTCAATACCTAGTGATCAGAGATGGTAGTTGCTTATACACTGAAAATCTTTTACGAAACACTCGTAAGTAAGGGGTCTAGAGATTACTAAAGTCTGCGCAAGATACCCCGCACCTGACAGATGTTGAAAACGTAAATATAATAGAGTTGAAATATATTATCTTCCGATCACAAATAATGTAAGTATGATTTCCCATTCATGATTGTGATTGGATGATATATTTCCAGTCAATTTCATTCATGTTTTTCGCCATCTGTCACGCGCAAAGCCATGTTTCGCGGACTTTAACGAGAGCTGTGAAGGCTATCAATCACTGTCAAAAGTTAAACTGGGCCTAAAAAGATTTCTCCCGGAAACTTAAACAAGACTTTCAGACCATGCTTCTTGGAAAAATAAAGACTCAAGCACTTGGTTTAATCGAACGAAAAAAATAAGCTCTTATAATCTATAGCAAGTCAGAAAATTAATTTTAGTGAAACTAGAATAAGATTTATGGTAAAATGTTACACGAAAAAATTACGTAGGAATACTTTCAAAAAAGTTGTAATGTTAATTAAATCAAATTTGGTTAATAAATCAAATTGATCCACACAAATCCATTATCAAAAGCAATATGTAATTTGAAATCAAGCCCACTTTTTACCTATATTGAAATATCAGCTTTAAATTGGTTGCGATTACAACATTTTTAATTTCATAAAAGCTCACACAAACCACTGAAAACATAAAAATATGTTTTATAAAATATACCTTACGACAAACAAAATAAAGCCTTCTTTTAAATGTTTCTCTTTCAGTGGAGTGAGTACCGTAGTTGCCTTTATTCAATTACGATCGTTGCTTTAAAGAAGCGTAAAGGCCTGCGTACATCTAGCGCTATGGTGATGGCGATCAGCTGAAACTCTGTCAAATATCGCTGGCATATTTGACAGCGTTTCACTGATCACCTTCGCCATGGCGCTAGATGTGTGCAGGCCTTAAACCACAGCTTAACAAAAAGTAAAAGCTTAAGCGAGGAAAAGTATTCCTGAATTTCAGGCGCGACGAAATGGTAGCTTATCAACGATGGAATCTTCAAAAAGAGATTAGGGAATAACAAATTGCCGGAAATTTTGAGATAAATATTTATTAATAACTGTAGCTAGTGCTGACTGTTTGTTTTTATTTTTGTTGAATAAAAACTTTGAGTCGTTGGTTTGGAATTAGTAACAGTCGTCTCAGTATAGTCAAGTTTTTGGATTGGGAACAAAATATGAGTGTACTGATTTGATGGTTTAGTTAAGAGTCGATTTTTTTTTTTCCAAGGCGTCTTAAGATGCCGCTATATACCCTCTGACATGATCGGAGATTGTTTTTACAAAATATTTTATGCTACAACAGCGAGTACACATTAGGCGTTCGGCGTTGCGTTAGGCGCGCGTTGGTAGCGTACATACAGCGCGCTTAGCACGGCGTTTTACGAGTGTTAGTAGGGCGTCCATACTCGGCTCAGTTTTCTAAATTGTCTTCACAATCACTGAAAATTTTAACAATCTTCTCCCATTGACTTTTTTTAATAATTTTTTTTATAATCAGGACTTTCCATTTCCGATATAGCTGGACGCTTTTGGATTTTCTCTATAAATAAGTCGATCGAAGTGCTCGGTCTCTATTTTGGTGAATATGCATGTTAGGAACGTGCCTTACGAATACCCGGCGTCTATCATATAAATAAAAGCATGCAGATGTTCAGCCTCACGTGCCAGTAATTTCACCGGCGCCCACCCCTTCTCATCTAAACACAGCAATGCTGCTTCACGGCAGAAATAAGTATGGTGGTAGTAACTAAAAGTTACATAACCTATTAATACCTAGCATAAAGGAAAAAACAACACAAACACACTAAGTATTGAATAATCCTTTTTTTTAAATAAAATCACTCAGTAATAATAACCTGTCAGTAAATAAACCGCAAAATAATTTACTGTTAACCCAATTTGGGCCGCTTTCACAGGCACGACCTGTAAGCCTGAATAATGAATCGATGTATCGAATAACCAATTTATACCTTACACCCCTCATCATAGTGTATATTTTGGCATGAATTCGAATTTTCAAGTGTTAATTTGATAAAAAAATGGCCGATGAGAAAAATTGATAGAGTCAATTTTTTGGAGTCGTTAATTACAGAATCGGTGGAGACAAACCCGAAATATTTGAATATACCTTAGCAAAGGGCTGTAAGACTGTTTGAGGATTGGCAAAGTTCACTGTTTACCAAATCCACCCTCTTAAGCCTTGCGCACATCAATGGCGATCAGTGAAACGCTGTCAAATATGACAGTGATATTTAGCAGCGTTTCACTGATCGCCATCACCATTGCCTAGATGTGCGCAGGCCTTTATGACGGCTTCTGGAGCTAAATGAATAATGATCTCTATAAACAGTTAAACCCTAGACTACGCAGATTCTTGATAAGCCTGGTTGTGTTGTAGACAGATCTATGTCAACGCAGACATGAGATTAATGAGTCTTCCAGGCTTTGAGGACCTGTGGTTCTTGAGTTTTGGTGATTGAAAGCTAAGTACATTGATAAATATTACAAAATAGGTTAAAAAAAAACAAAAAACGGAAAAGAATGTCAGCTTGTTCTCAACTGATTTTTAGACACTTTTTCCTCGTTATTTAGAGAAATTATATTTTTTATACTTAGCTCGTTTTCCCTGATAAATGATTTTCCTTGATAACCCAGGGCAGATAAACCATCAAGTTACAACCGTCACGTCTGAAATAACTATTCCAGATTTTAAATCATCAAAAATGTTCATGAATTTCTGCAAAACTCGGTCCAAATATTTGTTTTGGCTTCTGAAGCAAATGGTATGCATTTGCTTCAGATTCCGAATTCAAATGATTCCTTTTTCAAAAGTCACATTCTACACGCAACGCATCACATTTTTGGACGATTCCCTTTTTGAAATTCAGTGAGAACACCATTGGCAGCCATTGGCCGACAGACGGACCAATTTGTTAATGGACCCCTTGACCCGGCGCGTTGGCCGCTGAGCAATATACCCACCTGCTCTGCTCACCCCAGTTCAGTAATTTGGAGCGATGCATTGCGGACTTTCGTCTACCAACGGACTTGCAAATTCTGATGTCACATTTTAGTGAACTTTTTTATTTTTACAGAATAAAAAAACGATTTTTACAGAATAAAAGAACGAAAAAGATTTTGGCATAGTATTTTGACTTGTGTCAGAGACAAAATGCACTAAATTCATAAAAAGGCTAAGATACCCTGCTTGTTCAAAGAAATAACAAAATTTTATTGAAAAAAAATGTGGTGCTAATACTGATGTTGACGGGGTATTTCTAGCTTCGTCTGCCTATGCCAGTCGTATTACCTTAGGGCGTGTCAATCAATAAGACTCTTTATATTGTGTCTTTTTTCTTGTTTTTTTACATTTCGCCCACTTGCGACGACAGTGTGACATCTCAAAAACATGGATTTTACAGAAACCGACTTTTAAACTTTTAAATGAGCTTAACTTTTAAACTGTTGTCAAGATAGCTTTATTATGTATGAACAGATTAGAAAATAACTAATAATGAAATGAAATATTAAAAAAGAAATACACTTCTGGAACAAAATTAAGTAAAAACTATAGCTTAAAAAAAATAAGGAAAATTTGTCACGTTGTTTCAGACAAAAATAAAGTTTTCAAAGTGACAAGTTCAGTGGTCACGTTGAAGATGATGTAAAGATTTACATTTATCTAAGTTATGTCAAAATAAAACGATATTCTTGAAAATAAGTTTCTTAATTAAGGAATAAAATAATCATTTGACACAGTGGTAACTATTTTAATCGTACATTTTGTTACAATAAATTACATGTTGACTTGTATTTAATTAGGCACATAGGTATTGTACTACGCACACAATATTTATTTCAATAAAATATAAATTGGTATCAAAACACCACCTCCTGGCGTCGTGCTCCTCACTGCTGAGGGTCGTGACCCCCTCCATGGATCAATTTTTCCCTGACAATGTTTCGCCACCTGGATCTGTCACCGGCAACCTGAATAGCTTCATGGACCTTCACGTCGAGAGTGGAGCGGATTTGGTCGGACCAACGTATCGGGCTTCGGCCTCGTGGTCTCTTGCCTTCAATTTTGCCAGTGATGGCAAGTTTTTCCAGGTTGTCACCCTGTTTCCTGGCTATATGGCCGAAATACTCAAGGAATCGCTGGAGGCAGATGGTTGATAGCCTAGTGGTCACTTTGAGTTCCTTGAGTATTGATACATTGGTCCTACGCGCTGTCCACGGGATACGGAGCATCCTCCTCCAACACCACATCTCAAACGCGTCCACGCGTCTGCGATCATGCGCTTTCAGAGTCCATGTTTCTGCACCGTAAAGAAATATGGAGAAGACTAGACTCCGGATAAGTTTCATTTTGGTCCTGTTGGTGATGTTTCTCTTCCATCTTTCCATATTCCTCCCAGCTGGCTCATTTCATTCTTAGCCATCCCTATTCTTCTACGTACTTCAGGTTCACAGGAATCAGTGTTAGCGATACTGGAGCCCAGGGTATATGAAGTTGTCGACTGTTTCCAGGTTGAGTGCCCCAGTAAACTCCAGTTTATTGGTGCGGTTTATCAAAACACACGAAAAGACATGACATACTAGACTATAAAAACAATTACGTACACTACTACAAGAACAAATTACGTATGAACCATCTTTTTTCTTTTCGGCCAACCCCGGTTTTCTATTTAAAACGTTCCTATGTTTAATTTCATTATCAGGAATCTTTATCTTATTCTTTTGTTAGCCAGCACAGTTGTCTGAGTAAAAAACAACGTCCATTGAATTTATTCCATCAGAAAATTTTTTTAAGTATTTAAAAATGATTACGGAGTCATCGATGTTCTTAAAAAAAGATGAAGAACTGAAAAAGCTGCTACATGAAGTACTCGAAGAAGATGAACTCGTTTATTGGCTACGATGGTGCTACTTAAAATACTGTACCTATTCCTATATGTGTCATAGTAATCAATAAAGAGTTATCTATCTATCTATCTATCTATCTACTTTTGTGGCGTTTGTTGATTATCCATTGATTCATTCTCTTAAACGTTTAATTATTTATTTCCTTGCGTACAATAAAGAGTTAATCTATCTATCTATCGTTTGTTGGTTAGACTGTTTGATAAACAAACAGTTTTTGAATGAATTTGTGTTGTTTCGAGAAATTAGGTGCTACTGGGCAAGTCCTCGTCCATTTTAGTTTGTGCTAATCGTAAAACTAGTGTAGACCTTGTCGCCATCTGGAAAGATAACTGGTGTTTTATATTGCTGTTTAGTGTTTACAACGTGGCAGATGGACATACCACTAAATTTTATCAAAAGGTATTCTGCAACAACAGAACATCAACAAATGACCCACTACTTATTTCCAGTAAAAGTAAAATAAGTATCATCTTCAACGTTACAATTCAAAATGACGCAATGATGCTGTGAATTTCTTACAAGAACAACGTGACATCATTAACATTTCTCGTTAACTTTGCTTTTTGGTTTGCAAGAACAGTATGATAAGTTCATCGTACCACGTTGTCGAATAAATGAAAATTATTAAAATAAACTTACCTTTTTCACCTAAATCGTGGTATCCTCGTGATGTCACGTTTTTTATGAAAACCGAGAGTGCTTCACGTCTCAACGCCCAGGTGACAACTGAACTGTCGCTATGTCGAAGCCAACATGATCACCAAACGAGACAGTGCAATATTGTGATATTTTGTCTCATTCTCTCATTCCTTCGTTGTTTATGGAGCAAAAATTATACCGTTTTTGTAGATAATAGAGCGCGCGATCGCGATTCCGAATATCAGTAAAACGAAAAATCGTATAACTTGAGATGTCACACTGTCGTCGCAAGTGGGCGATTTATATCTACATAAAAATGTAAAATTTATGATTTCGGGTCGCCATCTTGCAAGCCTCTGAAAACACAGGTTGGCTGTGATGGTTTGGCCTTGGCTTAAAACTAACATCTCAATGTTTCATCAAACTCATCAAAAATCACCTATCCTTGAAAACAAGGCAAATACATCAAAACTCGAGACTCACGAGGAGCCGTAATAACATAAGTTTGGCGGTAAAATTACCATATTGCACCCCAAATGGGGTAAGTTTGGGGTGTTCGACTGATAATGTGTCTTAGGATCGTTACCTGTTGAATAGTTAGTGGCTGTTTTGGAAAATAAATTACTTGCGTCTTGAATAACTAGGAGAATATATTAACTAGCGAGTCCGCCCCGGTTTCACTTGCACTGAATTTTAATGCAGCACTAAGTTGAAGAAGCACCAATAACTCCACTACTATTTTTATTTTTGCAAAATAATGGTATAAGAACCAAGCCGTAGTTTGTCACCTATTCTTCCAGGCTCAGTCGCGTAGAATTGGCACCTTAATTTACTTAGCTTTAAGACGTTTTAAAGTGATCCTTGTATGTCCTGAATGAATATTTTTTTTAAATTTGAATTTAAATTGGTGAGCAACTAACAACAAGCCACGGCTTACCTATAATTATTACTCAAAAAAACCTTTGAATATTTTATAACCCCTATTTTTAATACAAACTAAAGGCCTGCGCGCATCTAGGCATTGGCGAAGGCGATCAGCTGAAACGCTGTCAGATATCGCTGTCATATTTAATGGCGTTTCAGCTGATCGCCATCGCTTAGATGTGCGCAGCCCAAAAAGCCACTAATATTTTTTCTACTTGACATCTGTTCCGAACAAGTTACGTAGAAAATAAATGGGGAACAAATACCTACGATCGAAAGCATGATAGCTTTTTGGAAGTTTCTAGAGAAGCATTATTCGCATCGAAACGACAATTCTATGGCACGCGAATTTGTGCGATCATTAAAACTTTGTCTGCAGCTTTCAGACCTACGACAATTTGAGCAAAAACTATTGTAGTAAAGCTAAATTCGTAATGATCATATCCGATTGTGCCATTCTTGAAGACAAATTATTTTTAATACATAATAAAATGTCAAGGATCGCTAAGGAGTCGGCGGTGGTGGTATGGCTTTTGGGCTTTAGCCTGCCCCTTGCAGAACGAAAAAAAGTTGCGAGATTCAAAGTCAGCACACAAACATAAAAATTTGAATACCTAGTTAATTTTTAAAGTTACATGAAACATGTGAAATGTTAAAACCAATTTTGCTCTTTTGTGACATAATGAACTTAAACTAAATTAAACTTAGAACTACAACATGAATATATTTTAATTAAATATTTTGTGTTTTACTTGTTATCTGTAATAGCGTTACAGACCGAAAAAGTATTTGCGTATTTTAGCGAAGGGTACAAAAAGTATAAAAATGATTTCACACTGCCCGCCGGCATGGCTTGATGGGCTTGGGCCACCGGTCGTTAGGGTTCTCTTAATTAAACAGCAAAAATAATTTATCAGCCGACTGGGATTGAGTTGTGCAATAATTTAGCTTAACGAGAATAACTTTCTTGGATTTTTTTTATTCAAGGTCAAGTCACCTCCACAAAAACATTTCATAAGTTTTATAATGAGGACATTAATATTTAGACGGTATTTAGTACAGTAAAATTGCAGTTTTGTCATGTTTTTATAATGTTCACAATAAATCCAAACGTTGCATTTGTGTAATAAAAAAAACAGCGGAGCTTCAGACGATCTAGAGATAATACTCGTAATCCAATTCAGTGATTATAAATTAACTATCTCTCTCCTAGCTTGTTTCATGTATGAAGCCAGGCGTGGCTAGCACTGAGACAGCTGGAAAATCTGGAGGAGGCCTATTATACCCGAGAGAGGTCTCAAATACTTTAAATTTAATTAAGATTTTAAATAACCATGCAATGTAGGAAAAATTGGCTTTTGTATTTTTATTTTATCATAGTAGCTAGGCGTGAATCCAAAAGTAAACCTTATATTCTCCATTAAGTTCTCTGACACCTAAGACATTGAGCTAACAAAAAGACTCATCAATCTCTTAGTACTTGACCCGACGATTGATGACGAAGCCCTAAGATTGAGTACCTTTGAAGGAGTCAGCCTGGACAGGTTCCGATTTTATTGGAGCAAGTTTTGTTTGATTGGAACGTTTTATTATGAAGGTAGAGGTTTTTGTACTAAAAAGTGCATATTTTTTTAATCAGATGGGCCATCATGGAAAGGACAAATAAGAATAAGAATAAATTTATGAAAAAATCAAATCAATAAACGAATAGATTAATAGAACTGGTAGGTAAACTCTTTAACTAGTAGGTTTGGTATGTATGTACGAGTTAGTAGGTATCACTCGTTAGCCTTAATATAAAATCATAGACAAACATAGTGGTTAGGACATACGAGTAACGGTTTTGTGGGTAAACAGTTTGAGAAACTTTACCTCCCTCGCTAGTTATTAACTGAAAAAAAAGATCTATTAACTTTGGCCAACCAAACTCTATGCAGACACGATGTCTAACATACAAACATTTCCAGAACTGTTTAAAGTGTTTAACTTTTGCTCGCTTCGCTTGTAAGATTAAATATTACTGCGGTCGGGACACTATACTTTACGACCTAAGAGCAGCATGTATTATTAAATACAACTCCAAGTCAGACTGTTATAGAAACTTTAAACAGTTGATGTAACTGGGGAGTCGCAAATTATTTGATAATTTTCATTCAAGGACCAAGTTTACTCATTATTATATATCAATCATTCAATGTTAAGTGGTGTTGCCTTAATTAAGTATTGTTTTCATGTTACCCGAAGGAGATACATTTATTATGAAGAGTAGTAGAGCTCTTTGTGCGGGGCTCGTCCGGGGAAGTACTACCACTATGCCTATTTTTGCCTTGAAGCAGCATCACCGTTTTTCGGTTTGAAGGGTGAAGTCACCGGTGAAATTACTGGCACGTGAGGCTAAACTGTGTCGAGTTGGTGGATACAAGGCAGCGCATCGTAGGGCACGTTCCTGCCATACGTGACCTACGAGACAACGCTTTGTTATAGACGATGGTTACCACTTAACATCAGGTGGGCAATAAGCTTGGTCAATGAGCTAGAATCATAAAAAAGTATGACACAGAAACGGTTCAGTTTGGGCTGATTTTAATAATAACTTATCTTTTTTCAAAATTATGAGGAAATTCTTTTCTTGAAACATTAAACTTAAGCGCAAAAGCTGGCTATTCTTTTCAGCTCTTCCGAGTAAGCTCAATTGTTACTTATTTCGCTTCGTCAAACTGCTTAACGAATGTCAGGTACTTTTTTGAGCTTGCGACGTAAAAGAGACTTATTTTTCCCAACAGAAAAAACTTAAACAAACTACAAAGAAAGCACAACATTAGTAGTCCAAAAAATACTTTGTAAATCTAGAATATGCACTTCACAGTTTTTAATTATCATCTTGTTTTTCCTTCTTTTCCTGATCGTATCACTAGTTTTTTCGAACACAGCGTGGTAAAAGGATTTTTTTTTATAAAACGAATCTCTGACGAGCGCCACGACGCCAGCTTTCATAGAAGGTGATTTTTATATCTTTCACCCGGATTCTTCTTCAGTTTGCTTTCGAGATAATCCTGCGTGGATAAAGTATGAGCTCCAATGTTATCCATCCTGTCAGATTAGGCGTAATCCGACACGTGTGTAAAGCCTAGTCATTTAGGCAATCGGATCAATTCTTTACATAATTGCCTTGAACTTTAACATTACACATAACCTTGAACATTACAAATAAAACTATTATTTCATAATTATATCGCTAGTTTGATGCCTGATGTGTCATTCACTCAGTCATCGTCAGTTCATCAGTTCAGTTAGTTACTGATTCATTTATTATTTTTGCTAAGTATGTTACTTGCATTCGGAGTGTCGTATGATAATGGAGTGAATTTTGATGCGAAAGTGGTGAGGTCTTAAGTGGTGAAGTAACGTGTTTTTGGTCGAGACGGCGGAATGAGCACGATTTTTTGACGCCGTTGCATATAAAAACACAGTTAAAAAATACACGTGACGGGCAAAAATACACGTACAACATGAACTATGAATGTGATTTCCACATCCGACCGAAGTATCCCGCCACGTATACTGAGAAATTTAATTAGTAACGGAATCCGTACACGAATTGAAATGAATAAATTTTTGCAGGCAATTCAGACAGTGCTATTTCCGCCATCTTGCGTACATTTTTTCAAAAGGTATGTTATATTGGAATCATCCAAGTAATTAAGCAATGTTGAATTTGGCAGTCTATTTTGGTAGCTATGAGGAATGAACCCTCTGTCAGCTTATTTTCCGACTTACCTGTCATTTTTCAACGTCGCAAAAGGCTACGTCGTAAATACTTCGTAACGTAACGAATAGTCACGCACCATTAAATGACGCACTGATAGACACGAATTTTGACGCTCCTGTAATTTTTCATGTCAAGAAAAGGTATGGAGATTTTTATCAGTTTACCCACGTTTATGGCTTTACGGATACGTTTTTTATGCTACTTCCTGATGGAACAAGCAGATCGGCCTATATTTTTTTCGTACAATAATTATAAAAATCTTTAATGAAATCCCTTTTTACTTAGGAGTAAGAAAACGTTGACAATAAATTGTTAACTACCGGTCAAAATCTTTTTTAGTTCGCCGTAATCGGGTAAAAAGAACTACTTATTTGCTTTTTTTTATAATATAAAACGAACTGCTTTATAAGTGAGTGCGTTCACGCTTCTTTCGTAATTGAGTAAGTACTTAATACCATTAAAACACAAAAATTCGAACTGATATTGCTTTAACGACCCATTTAAAAGCTTTCTTCTGCTAATCATCCAATATAGATCCTTCACACGTCGTATAAAGAAGTCGTTAGGAAGACGACACCGTCTCTCAAACACTTTCAACCCAATCCCTTTCAGATAAGGACTAGTTTAGTTTATCAAGGGGCAGAGAAAAGTTTGTTGTGTACAGTAATATAAGGTCGTATTTCATCGTTAGACAGAGCGCTCACACATCGTACACTATGAAAGATTTAGTATCTTTTGTCTTGAAAGTGATGCAGTTTTTGATGTGAAGTGTGTTGGGGTCGTTTGTTCTTCTTATAGAAGTTTTAAAGCTATCTTTCTAACATCTATTGTTGTTGCTGTAAGTATTTTTTGTACAAATATACTGAAAATCAGACTAGAAGAGAAATAGACTCGAAGCTCCCTTTTTGGTATCTTTTTGGAGCCTCTAACTCTTCTGTGCCGCTCCAATTTGAAATTTCCGACAGCAATAAAACTTATAAAAATGCGACTTGTAGGCGAGAACCAACAGACAGACAACCGGACATTGGTAGATTGTTAGACAAGGAGCTAAAATTACCGTTTTATACGAGGCGAGGTAGTTTTAAATAGAAACAGAGTTTTAATGGGTTTTTAGCGCCGTGTGCTGCACTCTAATTTTCACTACAATTGCGAGAAAATAAAATAAACCATTACAGTATGAAATAGTTAAGAAAAACTCAAAATATTCCGTGCCAGTGTTTTTTTTTCTGTAGCCGCAACGCATCACATGCACCAAAGAGGTCACCCACTTTAGTTCCATTTTTAAAATAAAATGTTGTTCTTTTTGTATGAAATAGTAATAAGTCGAGTCTTTATTCATGATTATTCTACTTACGACTGAAGATTTTTTCGTTTTTGTAGGCTCATTGTCATTTGACAGACAAGAAAAAAAAACTTTTTCCCCTGGAAATTTTTCTTCAAATTTTTCTTATTTTTTTTAAGCTAGATTTGAAACATTTTTTTATAGGGTATTTAAAATGGGGGCTTTCCACCAACCCAGTAATCATGGATATTCATCACATTTTACGGCCTGTTATAAATATAATTTTCAGGTTAAATGTGAGAAACAGCCTCGCTACAGCTAAACCAAATGCTGTTTACTGCCCAAGTGGTGATTATTTTTTATATAACGATGCGTTGTTACCCTGTTATTGAAGTGTCTGGTTTCAAATTATCTTCGTGCAATAAGGTTCTCATTTGCATAACAAAAATCGTTGTAAAAATTTAATTTAGAAAATATTGATCAGTAAAACGATTGTAAGCCTTGTGGACCTACTACTTGTTATTTTTTGGTCTCCTAAATTAACGCAGATTCTTTCTAAACTATTAAAAATACAACTTAACAAAACTTCTTAATTTATAATATGTACAAAGGGCGTTCATATCGCTAAAAAGCAATTTCTTCCATAGAGATAAAGTTATAAAGGATGTACTTCGTCAACACACTTCCTTCGTCATAAAAGAGCTTACTTAAATTCAAATTAAAAAAAAATGTATTGCACTTATGTTGTTAGATACAGTAGACTAGTTTCAAACATAAACCCTGTTAATGCACCGCAACTAATTTTTCCCACTTTGGTTTTAGTTATGTCAAAAGATAAACAGTTTTTAAACTATTGCCATCTCTTACCACTAGGTTATGATAAACAGTGACAGGGTTAACTGCCATTAACCAATGATTTAAATTTAAATTACATTAAATCAGTATGACAGTGGTTTTTCAAAGAGTATGGACATAAAATAGTCAAAAACGTTCTATTCAAACGTCAAATTCGTTTGAAAATAGTAAAATTCCGTGCGCGACTATTTATTTAATTGCAATTATTCCAAACCAATGTTGTACGTTTAATTGTACTGAAATAAAACAGCAGCTTAAACACAATCGTATGTTAATACACTCGATGTTAACATGGAAACGTCTCTCAGCTGACCAGTGGCCCTACTAGTCAAGGATTTATTGCTAGAATAATTTCACACACACTGAACTCACAAATGGCGCTCGGCTCCGAATGAAGGCCGGATATTGAGCGGATTTCCTGAGACTCGGATTCTGCCGCTCTATGATTCTGTAAGCCCTGAAGAGGCCTCAATTTCAATCTGTATTTTATAAATGAAGAATCGTTCATTCACAAACGAGGCTTCAGTGTCCAGTTCAACGTCTTTAGCAGGCTTGAGCGAATCTCTTTGAAATTTAATATATAATGAAGATCCTATTTTAATTCACGTAATCGCGTCTGACGATATTTTACAAATGCAGAATATTTTAGAATATTATGTAGGTATAGTACCTACCTCATTTGATAAAATATTCTTTTTATTTTAATAGTCTTTTTTTTTCTAAACCTATTGTCCCACTGCTGAGCAAAGGTCTGCCTCAAAATTTTCCACTCATTTTACTATTTTACTCCTAAGTATTTAAAAAAAATATTCACGTATTATCTGGTTCCCATCATACAAGCTTAGTTTGGAGCTAGATATAGTGTGGAGTGAATTGTCCACAATAATTATTTTTGAAGTGAAAACTTCTTTAGCGGCGTTGAGCACTTTCTGAAATGGGTATAAAATCTTAAACTCGCGTCAGGATCACGTGACCCTGATAAAGCGTAAGACGGATGTTTTTGTAGAAATGTACCCTAAGACTACAACGTAGAGTTCATAATAAAAATCGAAAAAGCGTAAGACGGATGTTTTTGTAGAAATGTACCCTAAGACTACAACGTAGAGTTCATAATAAAAATCACTTCAAAACATTAAACTGCACGAGAATTGCCGACTTTCACAGAACTGCACAATTATTGTGCAATAATTATAACAAGTGAAAAAAAGCCAAGGATCTCCAAATTAAATTATTGCAAATAATAAACAATAAAAAGCGGAGTCAATATAATTCTTATTCTATAAATGCAAAGTTTTTGAAGTGAAAACTTCTTTAGCGGCGTTGAGCACTTTTTTTTTTGGGTCATGTAGGGAAGGTGAGATTATTTTGAAAGCAATATAAATTTTTCCCCCCTTTCCCTCTAGACCCCTTTATTATTTAAAAAACCTAAAAATGCCCTATTTTTAAGCCTTTTTTTTCGAGTGGAGCATTGCGGCGAGCGAAGCGAGCCGCCATGCGACCATGGGAACAGCGCGGCGAGCGAAGCGAGCCGTGCTGTGACTCCCCCCAAGCCCCCCAGAACCCCCTCCTCCTGAACCCGGGGGGAGCGTCGCGGCGAGCGAAGCGAGCCGCCACGTGACCACGGGGAACAGCGCGGCGAGCGAAGCCCCCCAGAACCCCCTCCTCCTATGTCTGCCGTTTTACTTCATTTAGGACCTACTTGTAGGTCGCGCGACAAGGTCCCTTCTAGCGGTTCCGACCCGTTGAGGATTTGGCTTTACGTAAAATTTAGGGTTCCGTATAGGGTTTTGATTGGGGTTATACTATATTAAGGAATTTGATTAAATGGTCGACTTTTAGGGTTCCTTAGGACTTTGATTGGAGTTTCAACTACACTTAGAAGCTTGATAATGTTAAAATTTTTAGGGTTCCTTAGGACTTTGATTGGGGTTTTACTACATTGAGGAATTTGATTAAGTGGTCAACTTTTAGGGTTCCTTAGGACTTTGATTGGAGTTTCAACTACACTTAGGAGCTTGATAATGTTAACATTTTTAGGGTTCCTTAGGACTTTGATTGGAATTTCAACTACACTTAGGAGCTTGATAATGCTAAAATTTTTAGGGTTCCTTAGGACTTTGATTGGGGTTTTACTACATTGAGGAACTTGATAAAATAAACAACTTTTAGGGTTCCTTAGGCCTTTAATTGGACTTTCAACTACACTTAGGACCTTGATTATGTAAACAATTTTAGGGTTCCTTAGCACTTTGATTGGAATTTCAACTACACTTAGGAGCTTGATAATGCTAAAATTTTTAGGGTTCCTTAGGACTTTGATTGGGGTTTTACTACATTGAGGAACTTGATAAAATAAACAACTTTTAGGGTTCCTACGTTAATAATCAAGTTTTCACTTCTGCCGGCACTCCCGGAGTGCAACCCGTATTTTTTTTATTGAAACGGTTTGAATCTAAATATGAGTAAATTGGATAGACAACACACGATAGAACAGTTCCAAGAATATTCTGCGGGTTTGTTTGTGTTGCCTTGTGAGTTTAGGAACCGAGACATAAGCAAACATTTAATTACCATCCGAGACTAAACTTCTACGTAATGTATTGGAGCGTAAGTTTTAATCAAATTAACGAACCTAGACGGTCATCATTCTGGCTTACAGTTTTCTTTTTGTCTTTACGAGCTGGTGTGCCCGAGCTTTGCTCGGTTTTTTAATAATACTTTTGTATACTAATTTTCATGAAAATTTCCGGAACTTTTGTGTCGAGTGTTTACGTAGAAGTTCAATAGATGGCGTTCTCCGTGACACTAATTCGTGATTTCGACTACTCGACAAGAGATGGCGCTAATTTTTTTTATTATTAAAATAACTTTTAACCCGGGTCTTTTCTGAAAATGAAACCTAGCTAGATCGATTTATCGCCCCCGAAAACCCCTGTATACTTAATTTCATGAAAATTGTTGGCTCAGTTTCCGAGATCCTAAATATATATATATATATATATATACAAGATTTTCTCGTTTAAAGGTATAAGATATTGTCATCTGGTATATTAACGAGTACTATAATTATAATAAATAGGCAATATTGTATTGTATCTTTTGGCAGACTTATTACTAATGGGTAAGAGATAGCAACCGCTTAGCCTTTGTGGCCTAGGCTAATTTTATAAGCAAACAGGTGAGTTTTGTTAATAAAATTAGCCTAAGCCACAATACTATTCTACACGGTTCTGTTCATACCTTCTGTGTACGTATGTTTTGGTTTCTGTCTAGGTTTTAGTTAATATAATATAGTTATTAGTATATAAGCTGTGAATTTATCGATTGTTCTCGGTTTTGTGTACTTAATAAACTTAGAATAAATTAAATAAAACTAATGGGCCCAGTCCCACGGTTTATCTTGAAATATTAGATGTGTCAAATAGTCATTCGTGAAACTGGACCTTAATCTATTTAGTTACTTGTTATGGAACGATTACTTAGAGCTTCGAATCTCGAAGAATTTGAAGAATCGAAAGCTTGTTTCTTTGTGGTTTCCTAGGTAGCTACAAGAATCCTCGAGCATCAATTGCGAAGCCTTGTGTGAGAAGAGCCCTTCAGTTTACTTTTCTTCCTTATTTTCTATACAAAATAGACAGAAGTCCACTTGAACAGTCAAGGACATAATATGATTAAAGTCATCAAAAAAGATACAATTATGATTTATCTTTCTGGAAAATTCTGCCGAATATGGACGGCAGTGATAAATGTATCTGCATTTCGTTTTACAATCCAGTGGTTCGAATAATAACACTAGGCAAAATAATATTTTTGGAGAACGCCTCGATTCGTTTGTTCAAAAAACGTATTGGAACGAAAATTGATGAATTCCGCTGTCACGATCACTTGATTGAAATTTTGTTTACCCCGCGGTTCGATTTGTTTTGTTTCCTGAACGCATTGTTTTGTTTTAGTATTTAGGCGAAGATCACCGTCGATGTTTCGCTCGCACATTTTGTCTCTTTGAAAAATATAAAATCACTGAACTTATTTAACTAAAATCGTGAGCAACTATCTTGTGTGCAATCCTATTACACAATTTAGCAATAAGTATATTCATGTTGATCCTAACGTTTTCTTACTTAAATGTTTGACTCCAGTTTGGCCAACTTTTGAAAAAGAAAAAGTGTGAGGATCTAAATTATTTTTTCATTACTCATACTCTGAAAGTAGGTCTGAAGTTGCCTGAGGGGCCTAATTGAAAGTAAAACTTTCAGCCCTAGGGAGAATCGCTTTCTACTGACAGCTGTCAAATTATAAAAAAAACAAGTTCTATTTTATTCAACCATGTTTCAACTTTCTAAAGTCTTTCTAACTGCAAGGAGGTCGTTAAACCAAGTTCCAACTTTTTATTCAGCAAGTAGGTTGGAAACCCATTACAACGGTAAGAAGTTTAAAAAGTCTAATAAAGATAGCGCAATGTAAAATTTAAATTTAAATAACATAAAGATAGTATTAAATAAATAATATATCTTCTAAATTACTTGATTAATATATAGCTTCAACTATTTATTTAAAATAACATAGATTTGAGCAAACAATTTACCATTTTTTAAATTATGAGAATGAAAATAATGGCTGAATAATGCTGGCGAACCGAAGCCGAAGGCCCGCCAGAGAAAAAGAAAAAAAAAACCGGGAAGGCGGCAATTCAATCTTCATTTTCACTAATTTTTCTTTCATGTTTTTATTTTTACTTTCCTTGTATTCGTAATGAAAAGCACAGTGTTTACCTCGGGTGAAAGTCTTTTAAGTCCCTCAAGCTCCATTGGCGCCCTCGCTACGCTCTGGCGCCAAACCCGTCTCGGGACTCAAAAAACGTGACTTTCAACACTCAGGTAACAATGTACTATTGATGGTTATAATGTAGGTACGAGCGAGAAGTTGTTTCCTGGATTTCAGCGTCTTTTTGCATCACCGACGTAGATTGATCAACACTATGTTTGACTACATTATGTATTGTATATAGGTGTGTTCAGTGAATGTATGAAGACATGAAGTGGACGTTGCTATTTTCATAGAGAAAATTCAAATAATTTTCTTGGACAAAAAGCTGTCTATTTTATTTTACTGGTGCTCCATTGTTCACAGCTGATCAAATTATTCGCAAATTGATTCATCGTCCTCGATCGCCTGAAGCACTCATCGATTTCATGCTCTACTTGACGCCTTGCAACCTTTGGTTATTAATGAACTTATAGCTGGCGGTAAATTACTTTCCTCAAACATGCTCGGAAATTTAAGGATTATTTTGACAACCTTTTTTGATATAATTCGAAATTGAACTGGCCAAATACATGAATGCAGCGGCTGGCAAAAGTTTTTTTTTTTTTTTTTATTTATTTAAAGAGCTTTGTCGCTTAGCGACCACACTGCCCTATTATAAAACAACAATAAATTTTCAAACAAATTATAAAAAATTCCATTGCATGCTATACATAGACGTTCAAAATAATGGTAGGTGCTATCCACTATTATTGAATAGGTTCAAAAGCTGGCAAAAGTTGAATGAAGAACCATTACTGTCTTGAAATTTAAAAATGGAACGATCTTTTATTTCTGGACATGGGAACCAAGGATGTAACTTATCAAAGATCTTATTTAAATTTCGAACTGGCTTGCAAAATTAATAGAAATAAAAAAAACTTCAATGCGAGAAAAATTTACACGTTCGTCTGTCAATGCCTCTTTTTAGGGTTCCGTAGCCAAATGGCAAAAACGGAACCCTTATAGATTCGTCATGTCTGTCTATCTGTCTGTCTGTCTATCCGTCCGAGTCACAGCCATTTTTCTCCGAAACCGTAAGAGCTAGACTAATGAAACTTGGCGAGTAGATGTATTCTGTGAACCGCATGAAGTTTTGTACACAAAAATAGAAAAAATACTATAAATTTTGGGGGTCTCCATACTTGAAACTGAAACTCAAAAAAATTTTTTTCATCAAACCCATACGTGTGGGGTATTTATGAATAGGTCTTTAAAAATGATGTTGAGTTTTTTTCTAAACTTAATAGTTTGCGCGAGAGACACTTCCAAAGTGGAAAAAAGTTGGTCCCCCCTTCTAAATTCTAAAATAAGAGACAGATAAAACTAAAAAAAATATATGTTGTACATTACTATGCAAACTTTCAACGATATTTGGTTTGAACGAGATCTAGTCAGTAGTTTTTTTTTATACGTCATAAATCGTAAACCGCAACTTACCTTTCGACGAACAACAAGAACCTTTATATTATGTTACTTGATGCTTCGGAACCCTTTATGGGCGAGTCCGACTCGCACTTGGCCGCTTTTTTCTGGTTGCTGTAGCTATGTACTATAAAGCTTTGGTAAATACGGGTTTATGCTAGAATACAGTCTTAATCTCTATGCTAATAATCTAGAATAAGGGACGCATGCAGAAATCTGAGTCAAGCGTCACACATCGATATTTCGCAGTTCATAAGAAGATGTAGCAAACATACATACTATATTATGGTTGTAAACCATCATAATAGTGTACTGGAAACATGATTTCATCCCTGTTCTTCCCCTTAGGGTTGGAAATTCGCAACAAGATTTATACCCTCCGCATATCTCTACAAGCAGCAGTTTAGGTTATAGTATAAAACAGTGTGCTACTTACAGTTAATTACAGAATGTCGATAAAATATGAAATAATTAAGAATCTATGTCAGAGTTAATTCAATTCATACCTACTTTTAAGTCTATTAGACTATAAAAAACATTTATCTATTAGCCACAAATAGGAACTATAGAAGCTCTTTTTATATCATGTAGAGCTTCCCCAAAAAAGAAGACCATATCTCAAAACTCAAGCAACATAACCGTGATACGTAGTTGACTGGCCTCTCAGCTCAGTGGGTAGTAGCTCTGCCTTCTGAGCCGTAGGTCGTGGGTTCGATTCCCACCGAGAAGAAATATTTGTGTGGTGAACACAAATGTTTTTTCTCTGTCTGGGTGTCATATTATATTCTAGGTATGTATTTACAAAAAAAATTGTATTTTATCAGCTGGTTCCCAAAGTACAAGCTCTGCTTAGTTTGGGGCTAGATAGTGTTGTGTGGATATGTATACAGGGTTATTCATTATTAGCTGCAAATACTCAGGAATTAGGTTCAACAAATAAAATAAAAAATATTTATGAATTGATTTTTTTTAAGTTTTGTTATGAAAATCCCGAGAAAATCGATAAAGGAATCATTGGCGCCTGACCTATTTTGACCTTTGATCCGCGCCCGCACGCCGTGAGTGACACTCTGCGTTCAGTCACCGCCTGGGTGGGTCATCGTCCTGTTCTCCATGGCAATCATTATGCAATAGCCGTAAAGAAATTAATAAAAATAAAATTGTGATACAAAAACTTGAAAAAATTTTTGATCAAATTTAATAAAAATAATTTCATAAATACTTTTTATTCTATTTGTTGAACCTAATTCCTGAGTATTTGCAGTTAATAATGAATAACCCTGTATAAATATTTTTTTTTAATGCTGTGCTAGATAACGTTGTCTGGACTGACCATAATATTTATTTGAAAAACCAACTTTGAAAACAGCAAATCAAACTTCTGTACAGTGTGCACTGTCATGTGCACTTCTCATTCTTACGTCTAGTATTCTATTTTAATACGGCCACAAGTGAATATCACGTTCAATTTTATTCTCAATATAACACGCGTGGCTCCGCAATTTTCCTCGTACATTGAGAAAGCTTATTGAGCGGTTCTGGCATTTCCCAGATGCTGTTGGATATTGCTGTGCAATTGCTAGATCGTTGGCATTCGAAAAGTGACAAAAAATTTAGAGGATACAGGAAAAGATTGGCGTCCACTGCCTGTGACATCCTGTAACGCGTTGTTTGGATACTGATAACTTTGTGACCCAACATTTCATCTTAAGGTCAATAAATATTTTGACTATTAGACACAAAAAAACAATAATTTGTTATAATTTCTTCTCAAACTTTAGCAGCTTTGGTCCAGGATTATAGAGGTTTTGCTTTAATTTTTTTAGCTTATAGGACAAGAACGTTATAGAGTAACAAAGTGCTTTGTACACTGTCCTGAAACTTAATACTTTATTTATATGTATTGTGCGTATCAGAAAAAAATATTACTAGTTAACAGTCCTAGATTTACCACAAGCTCTGTCTCTGTCTCTGGTTTTGAGTCAGTGTAAGTGCTCACTAGTAGGTATATTATGTGTGTGTGACGTTTCAACGCTGGATTTATTTTGTCAGCACTCACACAGACTCAAAACCAGAGCCAGAGACAGAGCCAGACAGAGCTTGTAGTACTGGTCACAATTGCTTAGATAACCAAAGTGCTATAATTTATTTTAAAGGTTTGCACTGGAGCGTTTGCGCGTAGGTTAGATGTGTGTTTTGTATTCAGTAAAATATTCTATGACTGAAGATTTAGTTTTCTTGTAGGTAAAATTGTTTGAATGTGAAGAAGACCCGTCATAAAAATAAATAGGAAAAATGAAAAAAAAAGCAATACCGTGGGAATAACCGTAATAAAATTGTGATTGAAAAAAGTGCAGAACGGAGCAACCCCTGAAAGGTTAAATAAAACAGTGTTGACTCGTGTTCTGACCGGATATTATTTCGTATGTCACGATATGGATAAACTCTGCGAGTAACTGTTTGGATTGCAGTATTGATTGGTCTTAAATAAATACTACCCGCTTTTTTATCAAAACGAGTCGTGGAACTTGGTGAAAAAATTCAGAATTTGAGAGCGGAGATTTTTTGTTCATTGATGTACCCACCATAGTTTGTGCAAGAGTAAACTTAAAAATCACACTAGAAAAAGCTGATAACTCTTCCAAAATAGCCAATGGACAATCCGCATCCCACTAACTAGCCCCAAATTAAGCAGAGCTTGTACTATGGGAACCAGATATCTGATATGCATAGATATATAGCGCATTGGCGCTAGCTGTTTGCAGCCCAAACTGCATTTGTATTTAAAAAAAAAAAAATTTTTTGTAAATACACACTTATAATACAATAGATAACACCCAGACGGAGTAAACATCTGCGTTTACCACACAAGTATTTGTTTTTGATGGGGATCAAACCCACGCCTTTCACCGCAGAAGGCAGAAGGGTAGTCACTAGACGAGTAAAAAACAGATGTAACAATACAGAAGAACGGATGTGCCACTACGAAGTCGCTTAGACAACATTATGCAGAGTGTGTCAACTCTCGTTACCACTAATAGCTCAGCTGATGCTAAGATCGATGAGTGCTTTGTAATAACGGCGGCACTACGTCACTTGTTGTCTCAAAGCATTACTGTTACAAATAGTTTTGTTTTAAATTACTTTTATTCCCAGAGTTCATCAATGGTTGCACGGCATTTGTAAAGGTTTTGACAGTTTCTGTAAGTTTAGTTTTTACAGAAATGAATAAAAATAACGTTAAATAACGTTCTTCACAACAGAAATGCCCTTGATGAAATAGATTTGATGAAGTTGAACGAAATATGTTGAACATTTTGTTAGATACCTAAGTATTTTGCTTATTGTGTCCCACATAATATAATACCAAATACTTACAAAAAGTTTTTTGTAGTTGTGATAATGTTGTAAGTAATCGAACAAAATTTGCTTTATTTTATCCGCAAAGTTGATTTATAGATGAAAAGTACCTGAAACAAAAAACATAAATTGATTTAGAAAGTCGCTTTATCCTTAGGTAATTTTATTCCAAAGAATCATACAGGCAGCGTTATCGTCTGATGGAAGCCAAAATGATACGGTATAAAATTAAACAATGGATTCCGACCAGTATATCATCATAACACAGGTACCAAACGACATTAGAACACAATTCAAAGTCAAATATAAAAACCAGTATTTTTCCCATTGCTTATTTCAAGTTCATTTACGTACCTACGTACCTAACTTTTCTGCGGTGACCACCAGTGAAACGTTATTGCCAAATCTTTTGAATTTAATACATAATCTTATTATAAATAACACTAAAGAAACTACTAAGGTTTGTGGGGTAATGCTACTAGAGAGTCAAAAATCGGTAGCTTTTATATAACTTCAGAAAAAATCTAATAAGCAGAAACTAGTTAAGTGTATGTAAGTAATAGGTATTTAGTTATTTGTAATTGAAGAGTGATTTAAGCTAAGAAAATAGCTTAATTAAAACATTAAACAAGAGATAAACCATAAAGTAAAAGCTTCTAAATGTAATCTAATGCGAACCCTTCCGAGCCTAAAACAACAAATCAGGCTCTCTCAGACGTCGAAACGCAATTTTAACGAAAAGTGGGGCTGGATAAGAGGCATGAAGTGCTCAAAACATCGGAGACGTTCAGGAAATGGAAAATAAAATCCCCCACTTCAGGCAATATTAATTCCTATGTATGCCATTTGGCTTTTGAAAGACCCACTTATTTATAAAGCCAATAAACGTATGTAAAGGCCTGCGCACACCTAGGCCGCTGGCGATGGCGATTAGTGAAACGCTGTCAAATTTGACAGTGATATTTTACAGCGTTTCATTAATCGCCATCGCGAGCAACCTAGGTGTGCGCAGGCTTTAAAACATTTCAATAATCTTGGACGTAACATTTTAGATTAGTTCACCAACCCTTACTCACGGGCCCTTTTCAAAGGCCATTGAACTAATGTATAGGATTGCGTTCTACATAGATGCTGATCACCTCTAATTCTTTGAGGTGTGGGGCCCATGGGCGGAAAACAACAAAGGCCTTGGTTGTGTTCATTCAGCTTCCCTAATGTGTAGTTTAGAACATTATATGAAAATAAATAAATGTTGTAGACAATCCACACAACACTATCTAGCCCCAAACTAAGCAGAGCTTGTAAATGGGAACAAGAAAGCTGACATAACACTTAATATATACTTTTTTTTTGTAAAAACATACTTATCATACGATAAAACACCCAGGCAGAGATCAAACATCTATGTTCACCACACATATTTTTGTTCTCGGTGAGGATCGCAGACCTACGGCGCAGAAGATAGAGCTACTACCAACTGAGCTGAGAGGCCAGTCAAAATAAAATGCTACGAAATAGCCAAATAAATCATTGCAAATGAATAAAACTCATTGTTTGTGAAGATTTCGTAAACACGGACCTCTCTCGAAAGCCAAGTACAGCTATATCAAGCCTACTCTTATTTGAGACTTGTAATAAAGATAAAAAATATACCTCCACTTTTGATCTTGTACTTCTTAAATTCTTACAAGATGGTAAGCCCCTTGTTATTATAAGAATAAGTTATACAGGTCATTCCACGGATATGCCACATGGAGAGAGAGTACCTTGAATATTGTAGATGGTACATTTTACTGAAAGAAGACATTATTTGAATTTGAAAACAATTTAAACTAAAAAAATAAGTAACTGATAAAACTATAAAACTGAGCGATTTGATCGGATTTTGTGATAATCTTCAAGCCATATTGCTTTTCCTGTTCATTTATCTTACAAACCACTTCTACTAGTCTACTAGCTATAAGATTAGATATCATAAAAATTAAAACGATCCTATCCAGCGTTGTAGTAATGTTTGGAGGGCGAATTTTCATACAAACGTAATACCAAAATGATTACTAATTTAAGCAGATTTTCACTATACTTATTACTAAAATAATTGTATTTGTATAGTATTTATCTAGGTTCCTGAACAGTTTTAATTTTAAATTACTAACCTCAAATGAAATTAACGCCAATCACATTTTGCAATGAAAAAAATGTGATTGGTGTTTATTTCATTTGAGGTAAGTAATTTAAAATAAAAACTGTTCAGGAACCTAGATAAATACTATACAAATACAATTATTACATTAATAAAGTGAAAATCTGCTTAAATTAGTAATCATTTTGGTATTACGTTTGTATGAAAATTCGCCCTCCGCCGGCCCCTTACAGCTCTGTTGGTCACAACAGTTTACTCATATTTTATTAATTTTCTTTTGCCTCGAGCGGAGCGCTGGTTTCAGTTACATTGCGCTTGACGTCGCCTGTAGCTTTAATTCAAATATAATTTACTTTCACCACACTTATTTGAAGCAACCATTGACACGATAAGAAGATTTACTTATATGCAGTAGATTTTTGACTAAATTAGGAAAGACTGGAATTAATTAATTGATTCGATTAATTTACTAAATTCTACTGTACGTGTGTATGTCACTGGACTGCTCCTAAACGGCTGGACCGATTTGAATGATTTTTTTGTATGCGTTTGGGTGGCACCCAAACCATCCAGGTTTAGATTTACAAATTAATTAAAAATAATAATAATAATCGTGCAGGACCACGACTGTTGGGACCGCAAGTGGTTTTATAATTTTAAGTTAAACGAGCAGACCAAATACAAATAATGTAAGTACATAGGTCCCTATTTTAATTAACAGTTTTTTCCCTGCAATAATTCAAGGCACGTTCTTCTAAATCCAGCCACTCAACCTTAAAAACCCTTCATCGAGTCCAAAATTTTAATCGACAAATTCCTAAATTTTTCATTTAATGTGGTTTTTCCATTCAAAATTGTTTAACCATCTCTGGGCGGTTCTTCTTCTTATCATGTCACTGATTTTTCGTAGCAAGTGTGGTGAAAGTATTTTAATTGTGCTGTAAAGAGGCTCAACAGGCTTGCTCTCCATGGGCAATGATAATGTAATTGTACACTGAAATAGCTGTGGTAAGCTTTCATATTAGGCTTTATTTTTGGCAAACCACAATTATTTCAGCGTACAATTGTAATTTCATCGCAAATAAATGGTAAAATACATTTGTATGGAACCACATTCATTCATTCCTCGGTCAATGGTTGACAATGTTTACGTAAACGCTCCACACAATTATCGATAAATCTGTTGAATTTTTGAGTGTTTTACCTTTAAATCATCTTAAAACTAGTGATCTTCTGCTTCCTCAATCAAATTCACAGTTCTCCTGGAATAATTTGCGTTATTACACAGCAAAAGTGAAAAAGTTTTGTGAATCGACGATACAACCAGTTACCGGCTGCCATCTTGACCAAGCGCGACCTCAAGCTACTTTAGCGGTTACGCGCACCGCGTACGGGTCATTTCGGCGTGCTTCTCTCTGCACGGCTGGAAAGCACTCCGCGTCGTCCGGCATAGAACATAAACTACAAACGATTAATAGCCCGTTCGTACTCACAGTGGCTTTCATAATAAACTTTGCATTTCCAACACCGGAATCATGAAATGCGCAGGTTGTCTGAAACCGGCAAAGGACGTAACCTGCATTAAATGTACATCCCCCTCTTGTGAAAAATATTTTTGTACGCTTTGCATAAATCTACCAGCGATTACATCGGAGAAGAAAAAATCGTGGAAGTGTCCCGATTGTACGGCATCATCAAGAAAAGGAGGTGACAATAACCTAACACCTGTCAGAGGTAGCGACACCCTGAACGTAACGCTTCGGAAAAAACAAGACCTATCCATGGAGCCCCGCTCTTCTGAGGTTAGTGAGCTCACGGCAGAGGTGCGCCTACTTACACAAGAAATCTCCTCTCTGAAATATAAATTGGAGGATGCTACTAACTCCCTCACCCGATGCCATGTTCGCCTGGATGAGCTTGCCACCACTGTAACAACCAACGATTCCAGAATCCAGTTACTCGAAGAACGGGACAGGGAGGTTGCTGATTTGCAAACAACTGTTGAGCTTCTTAAACGCGAGCTAAACGCCCAGGCTCAAGAGCACCTGCGTAACGAGATAGAAATCTCAGGCATTCATGAAAATAAAAATGAGAATCTCCATCATATTGTGCACGTGACAATGCAGAAAATAGGTGTCGAAGTCATAGACAGTGACGTAGACTGGGTCACTCGAGTTGGACCTCGCATCGTGTCGTCCCCAGAAAGCGAAGTAAGAGCCCCACGCCCGTTAGTAGTCCGCTTCATGCGTAGATCAAAACGCGACATTGTCCTGAAAGCATCTAAGTCAAGGAGAAATATTATGAGCAATGACCTCGATATTCAAGGGCCTGCACGCAGAGTCTACTTTAACGAGCGGCTGACAAGGGAAAATCGTATGTTATTTCGAGAAGCTAGAAACAGAGCCAAAATGCACGGGTATGCCTTCTGTTGGTGCAACCAGGGCGCCGTCTACGTGCGCCAGCGCGAGGGGCACTCTGCCAAGCACGTGCTATCTCTTGGAAATCTTGATAACATCTTCGGCCCTCTTCGTGAAACTGATGCTACTAAGAAGTGATACTGTTTGTTGCATAAAACTTGTTAGTATGTCACGGTTGCTCACAATGCTTAAATCAGTGTGGCATCTTTGTGTAGTGTATGTTAATTATTATGTTTTAGGTCGAAACCTTTTGGCAGTTAACCCGAGTATCCAAGTACACTTATTCTTATTGGCTTTATCTATGGCCCCCGAACCTGAGGTTCGTCGGATCCTTTCCAAACCATTATTTATATCACTCTTAATTTTGTTGATTTCATATCTAAGTTTATTAGGACAAAGTGTGCATTATTCTCATACTGTTATGAACGTTGACTACTTTATAAAACATGGTGAGTGTTGTGGCATTTATGCAACTGTTTCGTTAGACTTTTGGCATTTTAATTTTGTCTGTAAACAATGGATTTAGATGACATTACTTCTGAGTTAGAATCATTAGATATAAATTGCCACCCACTCTCTGAACTTGAACAAGTTAGCAATATTCTCACACCTAACTATAACTTTTCAATACTCTCGATCAACATAAGAAGTATAAACAAAAACTTTGATTCTTTTCTGGTAACCCTGGCGCGGTTAGATACAAATTTTGATGCAATCGTCTTGACTGAATGTTGGCTAAATGATTCCTCTCACATACCAAATATACCTAACTACACAGCGCATCATACTCTAAAAACAATCAATCAAAATGGCGGGGTTGTTATCTACGTAAGGAATATTTGGACACACACTGTTACCGAACCTCCCCTTGATGACGCAAACTGTCTAATTGTCAACATACCTAATGTTATAACTCTTATAGGTATTTATCGCTCGCCATCCTTTAGGGACACAGAAAACTTCCTTCTCACTCTTGATAAAATTCTCCATGACTTGCGAGCTGAATCAAACATAGTATTAGCAGGTGATATTAACATCAACATAATATCTTCGGTTGACTGCAACCAAAGCGTAGAATACCTTTGCCTCTTAGCTGAACATGGTTTATTGCCTGCTATTACCCTCCCAACCAGGAATAAAGCCTGTCTTGATCACATTTTTGTGAAAAGCAAGAAAATCGCAGTTGGTATTGTTTGTGAAACCGATCTAACCGATCACAGTCTGGCTTTACTTGGATTATCACTTTCAAAACATAAACCTAACTATACAACCAAATGGAAAATATCAAGAGACGTAGAATCCATCAAAGCTGAGCTTAAATTGGTAAACTGGGAGGAGGTTCTTGAAAGAAATGATGTCAACGAACAGGTTAGGATTTTTACAAATATTCTACATGGCATTATTGACAAACATACTCATAGGATACCTGTCAAGCGTAGCAACCGTATTCTAAAACCATGGATCACTCCTGGCTTAGTCCGTTGTATGCGCCATCGCGATCGTCTTCACTCTCGCTCTAAATGTAATCCTACCGACCTTGTACAGCAAACCATCTACACTCGCTATCGTAATTTCTGCAACGGCTTGCTTCGGAAACTAAAAAGAGAATTTGAAAATAAAGAACTAGAATCAAACAGAAATAATCCAAAGCAACTATGGAGAACCATTAAAAGTATTTGTCACCTAACGTCGTCCAAAAGAGAACCACTAGAGCTTCTTAGTGCACACGGTAACAGCGATTCTAAACAAGCACTCAATTCCTGCAATGCTTATTTCTCCACCGTTGGCCAAACGCTGGCGCTCAATATTTTAAACAACCTACAGACAACAGAGGCCGCCCTTGCTAGCGAGGTAATGACCCAAGACTACTCTCTTCCTAACTCTTTCTTTATGCACCCAACAGATTTGAAAGAAGTTGATAAGCTTATTGTTAATCTACACTCCAACAAGGCCCCCGGCATAGACGGAATAACTAACCTACTCTTAAAACAAATAAAAGATGCCCTAGTCGTGCCTTTGACCTTAATCTTTAACAATAGTCTTTATACCGGCATTTTCCCTGAAGCTTGGAGGGTTGCCTCTGTCGTCCCCATACACAAAGCTGGTCCTAGAGACATTCCGGATAACTACCGCCCAATCTCGCTTCTTGGTGTCTTTGCCAAGCTATTAGAAAAACTAGTTAATAAACGTTTAGTAAATTTTCTTGAGGCTCATAATATTCTGTCGGAAAGGCAATTTGGTTTCAGACAGGGTAAATCTACCGAAGGTGCTATGTCTCTTTTACTGTCTAAAGTAGTCTCTCACTTAGACCAAAATAAAAGCTGCGTGGGTGTGTTTTTGGACCTTGCCAAGGCCTTCGACACTGTTTCCGTTCCAATTCTGCTCAAAAAACTGGAAATGTGTGGAATAAGAGGAATTGCACTACACTGGTTTAAGAGCTACCTCACTGAACGGAAACAGTGTCTTAGCGTAAATGGAATTACTAGTACCTCTCAGCAAGTGGAGTTTGGTGTGCCTCAGGGCAGTATCCTGGGGCCTACACTCTTCATTTTGTACATAAATAGCATACACAACCTGAAACTCACAAACGCGGATATCGTATGCTATGCAGATGACACCGCGGTTGTCTTCCATGGCTCAGACTGGGATGATGCTGTATCACATGCGGAGCAGGGCATGAAACAAATTAATCTCTGGCTTTTGAGAAACCTTCTCACCCTTAACGCGCAAAAGACTAAATTCATCTGCTTTCACAAGACTCGGGCATCCTCGCCCTCTCAATCTCTTTCTGCCATCCGACTCCACACATGTAGCAGCATAGTGCCATCTGACTGTTGCTGCGAACTGATATGTAGAACTAACTCTATTCGATATTTGGGAGTTTTGGTAGATCAAAACCTTAATTTTAGAGAACACATAAATAGCATGTCGGCTAAAACACGCAAATTCATTAACGTCATGCGTCTACTCAGGAACTCTGCAAGCTGGAATACATTAAAATCTACTTACTTAGCCCTTTGCCAATCTGTATTAACTTACTGCATTACTAGCTGGGGCAGTGCTGCGAAAACCATACTTATCCAGTTGGAAAGAGCCCAAAGATCAGTGCTAAAAACAATGTTAAATAGGCCTTTCAGATACCCAACAACCAACGTCTATAGTGAATCCGGTGTTCTCACCATACGTCAACTTTTTATTCTCAAAACATCTCTTTCGGTTCACAGGACCATACTCAATAGTAATTGCTATCATGATATGTTAACCCATAGAGTATTTAAAATTCAAACTAAGTCTGTAAATACCTCATTTGCCAAACGCTTTAGTCCCTTCGTTTCGAATTTTCTATACAATAAAATAGTAAAATGTTGTGATATAAAGCATTGTTGTATTTTCAAAGCTAAACGGATATTAGTAAATTGGCTTGGATCTCTCACCTATGACTACACCGAAAATCTGCTAGTGTCAATTACATAAACCTACTGCACTTTAAAAGATGTAAATTTATTGTTATTATTTATAGTTAACACATACAATCTTATACTTTTATTGTCTCCCCTAAAACTAAAACAATCCTAACCGAGGTTATTCACCCCATTGTAATCGTATGGATACTCACGATACAGATTTTTTATCTAGTGTGGGTATCACAGGTAACTAGAACCTTATCCATCTCTCAGCAATTCAATACAATAATTTGTGAATACATTTATTTACTCAAGGAATCTTACAATTAAGCAATCATTTACAAAATGTACAAAAACACAAGAAGCGGTTGAGCTATCTGCAGACCGTTGCAAACGATCTAGAGATAGCTTAACTGATCTAGATCTAATTTCAAGTAACAGACGCAAGCGTCCCCAAGACGCGGTATTAATCTGTGCATTATGGTTTCACCTTTAACCTACCAAGATTTTGCAGCTGCCTGTATCGCCTGCCTACTTTTGAAAAACTTATAAGCCATGCCTTGGACTACTGTCATCTCTTAACCAGTGTTTAAATGTAATGTAAACAGTGATTCAAAATTAAAAATGTAAGTAGGTAGGTTATTGAATTTAAACTGTGAGTAGGTATGTTAATTCATGAGTATGTCGGCTAGTTTTAATATTGTAAAATGGTACACCTCTGTAAATTTGATATTGCTGCAAATAAACATTTTTTCATTTTTTTCATTTTTTTCACATTAATCACACAAAACTTTGTGATGCAACTGAATAAAAAAAATTGACTTTATAATATCTGCATTAATACAAAGGAAATCTGTATGATGTATGAATTAACAAACGGTTTACTGCTCTTATAGCTCAGTTGGTAGGTCTGCCTTCTACGCTACCAGGCGTAGGTTTGATACCCACCGAGAACAAATATTTGTGTAGTGAACACAGATGTTTGTTCTCTGTCTGGGTACATTATATTCTGAGAATGTATTTACAAAAAAGTAAGTATGTTATAAGTTATATATCAACTAGCTGGTTCCCATAGTAAAAGCTTAATATGGGCCTTGATAATGTTGTGTTGATTAGCCACAATATTGATTTTATTTATTTATTGCCCTGTGTATCTTTTATTTATTTATTCAGCACCCGTTGGCAGTCCAAAAAAACAAATATTTGGGCTCGTTATGAAAAGCTGGAATATATAATATATGGAAAACCTAAGCGGAAAAGAAACATATTCGGTTTGAATAATTTTCGAGTTAGTTTAATGGCTACGATTTCAATAATGTTTGCAATTGTGTGAGTTTACTTTCTTTGGTTGTATAAATTATGTTTTGATCGCGGTGAAAATGCAGGGATAAAATGGATGCCTACGTCTATAATAGTGGCACAAAATAGTGACGACTGGAAAGAAGGAAGGGAGTATAATCTATTTCACTCATTTTGTATGACTCTTCACACTTTAATGATGTAACAGTAAACGAAAGCCTGATGAATGAAGACTATTCACAGCTAGGTTGCTAAATTCCAAAACATTGCACCGTAGGCCGTTTTCCAGTGAATGCCTATCCAATTAGCAGTGGCCGTGCCAGCACACTAATGATGTGCCCAGCTTAAGTGTGCTTATCTTTGTGCTAGGCACGTGAGTCTCGAGATAGTGCTTAGATTTAGGACGTCAACTAGTGGGAAGCTGAGAACGTGACGGATGAACACAGACAAACATAAACATATTATTTGGAAAGGTAATGTATCGCGCTGACATGCAAACATTGCGTGGTAACAAGGCAGCGCACTTTAGTAGGTTCATTGGTGGTGCGCAGTGTAATTTGTATGTTTAAAAAATTATTGCTACGTCACTAAATTTTTTGCTCTTTAATCAAAAGTCCGGTTATTCAATAGTGTAGGGCTGTAATCTTTTCACAGCCTTTCTTTAATTCTATGATGGCAAAAACTCGTTCTGGAAAATATAATCTCACAATAAAAACAAATGCAAGATTAATTTTAAAACTTTTGGCAGCAGTTTCTAGGTACAGTACATGTAGGTGCGTATAAAACTGAAAATTGCCCAGTCTAGTCTTTGTAGCTTAATTAATTACAGAGTTAAAATTTTAAAATGCAAGCATTTTTCTTTGTTAGTTTCGCCCGCTTTGTTGAAATTCATGACACTTTACGCGTATTAGTATTTTTTTATGTTCTTTGACTTTACTGCTATAATTTTGTAGGTTCCATTTTTTGTCTATGTCTCTATGTCTGCATAACTTAAACACAATAGAAACATCCCTATATTATTATAGGGATGTTTTCCATTGCCTTAGTTTTATTTTAGGAAGTCTATCTACGTCAGTAGCATGGAGATGTTCATCCCTATCTTATAATTTTTTTGAAATAAAAATCATGGTGTGTTTAACCAAGTTTATTTTTTGTTATATAATAAAACTTTATGTAACAGCAAAAAATCACATTGTGCTTAGTGAAGTTTATTTTGTGTTATCAAACTTAACGAAAACTTTACGTAAAATGATGTGACATTTAGATACATTGTAATGAATTCCGTGCAAAAAACTAATCTAAAATGGCGTCGCTATAATCATTACATCTCACTCATACACTGTTATTGGTATAGTTATTTTTCACACGCACTCGTAGGAGGTATTAGGTAAACTCTAGTATAGATAGAGGTATATCTATATGAGAGGTTAAATACAAGCCAGAAGAACTCTGTAACTTCCGACCCTGTTTCTAAATCTCATCATAGCTTTACTCAACCCTGCGATGGTTGCCGCTTTCCTTAAGACTCGACCCACAGAACACAGAATGTATTAGAATAGCCATGTGGCTTACTTTTACTAAATTGTATTTTTAATAAATCTGGTGCCAGCAGTCTGGTACATACCGTTTGTTCCTAGTAGTTTGGTTAAACAGTTCTATTGACCGAACTACTGGGGTTTTTTCCCACTAATTCGGTTACGAAAAAAGCACATCCTAGCATAGAACTATTGGGTTTTTTCCCCAATTGTACAATCGACGTATGATCGCCATTCTAACCTCTCTTCTGTGTTCTGTGCCTCGAGCCAATTTTTCCGAAGACAAAGCCTATGCATAAATATAAGTCATCCTATTTATTCTCCAATAACCGAATTCTAACCGAGCGCTGAAAGGGATTGTATAGAGTTATGAATTCGCTTGGAATTTCATTATTAAATTTTTAGGACGTCTCTGTATTGGTGTTGTTTCCACCATCATCATCACTCTGGGAAGTCACTATACTAGGTTATTTGACTGGCCTCTAGCTCAGTTGGTAGTAGCTCTGCCTTCTGCGCCGCAGGTCGTGGGTTCGATCCCCACCGAGAACAAATATTTGTGTGGTGAACATAAATGTTTGTTCTCTGTCTGGGTGTTATATTGTATTCTAAGTATGTATTTACAAAAAAAAATGTATTCAAGTATTATATCAGCTATCCGGTTCCCATATTACAAGCTCTGCTTAGTTTGGGGCTGGGTAGTGTTGTGTGAATTGACCACAATATTTATTTATATTTATTTAGGTATTGCCTACTTTGGAGGCTTCATTGTAGTTGGCCATCCTCAAATGACGTTTCAATTATTGGTCATGATTTCTTAATAAATACAGTAAAATAAAATAAAAATCGATTTATTCGAGCCACAAATCCATCACACATTCAATAATTATTCACTGTTAAACACTAACAGCCATACTTATAAACGCAATTTAAATTTAGTCATTGTTTAAAGTTAGCCCTGTCACTTCTTGTCATTATCCCGTGGTAAAAGATGGCAATAGTTTAAGCACAGCTTATTTTTTGACATATTTTTATAAGTAAGGTCATTAAAACTAAACAATCTAAACACTGTCGTTGTCAAGTGCTGTGGACGATCAATGGGAGAAATAAGTTCCTCCATTTATCGTCCTCAGTACAAGGCACTTCCACAGAGACCCACTGGACGTCTCTCAGCTGTCTGCAACAGTCCTAAAAATATAACTTTTGAAACTATCATGGTTTTTAACACTATTTTTAAGAAACAACGGGATATTTACCATGATTAAATTTTTATGAGTTGACTTCCGATATTTCGGCACAGTTGCATGCACCATGATCACGGTTGAACTAAAGTCCACGAGTAAAAGAAATGTTATCGGCAGATAAATCGATCTACCCTCTTTCGCACTCTTTTATTGGTTTCGAGACTACTATTGGTTCCATTCTCACTATTTTGTCGATTTCGACACACAACACTGACGGTATCAGGACGCGTAGTGGATGCCACACTTTTGAAGTGCCGAAATATCGGAAGTCAATTCATAAAAATTTAATCATGGTAAATATCCCGTTGTTTCATAAAAATAGTCCTAAAAATGCTATTGCTACTGCCCTGCACTCTGCTGATCTGACCAGGGCATGAAAGCCATCCGTGTGGTATTGTAATTAATATCAAAGTACTTTGAAGTCTACCTTTGACTTTTGCTAATAGAATCGAATAAATAAAAAATAAAAAAAATATTGTGGACAATTCACACAACACTACCCAGCCCCAAACTAAGCAGAGCTTGTAATATGGGAACCAGATAGCTGATATAATACTTGAATCGACTTACCTTTGATTTTTACATAATAATTTTTGGCTACAATTTTTCCTGATTCTGTTTTCTGAGGTTATTTAAGTTTTATGGTTTCTTTTTATTGGCCCACGCTAAACGAAAAGATGCCATAAGAAGTTTTCAATGATGAAAAGATCTTTCATGAAAGTTTAAGGTGTATGAGTTTCCTGAAATTCAGGCGTGTATTTGTGATTGAAATGAGATGATAGAAAGCCTTTCTTGCAATAACCTTCTAAGAAGTTTTTTATAGAAATGTAGTTTTATGTTGATGTTTGCAATGCTGCCTTCCTACGGTGCGTGGTTCTGCAGATTATCACGCACAGCCGACGACGACGTACGGCAACGCACACAAACAGGGCTTCTGTGCTACCGCGCACCTCAGCGCACGAGACCGTTCCCATGGTGTGTCGTGCGAGCTGATCCGCCCCTCCGTGCGCGATATCACAGACCGTGGGAAGAGGCTAATTAGTAAACATCAGTTGACCCTGACCACAATAGATACTGTGGTCAGAGGCATATAAAATATTAATTATATAAATACGTTATATATAAAACAGGATATAATGGGTAGTACCATTACATCCTTGATGAACTCGAGTAACAAGTCCAAGATACTTAGGTACTGTGAGAGAACGTCGAGAGCCTATTTCTTTTTATCCAAAGCTCCACCTCCACAAGCCTTGACATTTTCAAGTAACTTCAAAACAACGAAAAAAACCACCTCACCGTGGTCTGTGTAATCAGGCTGAAAGAAAGTACTGTCATCCACATCGTATCAACAGTAATTTTCAAACCAAATCTAAATGAGAGCTTTTGAGACGAGGACCATGTTGTGCTGACCCCACATAAAGTGGGATAAGGGCAGGAAGAAGAAGAAGATTTTGAAAGCCGCAATGTCGTGTACAAATCTTAGAAAAACTACCTTATTTCATATTGGTCCTCTAGCACACAACTGGCTTAAATGGCCACTAACAGCCGTTCCCAATAAATAAATAATAAATATTATGGACAATCCACACAACACTATCTAGTCCCAAACTAAGCAGAGCTTGTCATATGGGAATCAGATAGTTGATATAATACTTACAAAGCGACACCCAGACAGAGATCAAACCTCTACGTTCACCACCCAAATATTTGTTCTCAGTGGGGATCGAGCCGACGATCTACGGCGCCGAAGGCAAAGCTTAAAATAACTGAACCAGAAGTCTTTCCCCTCAGCTGTAACATGAATTGGTTCAAGAAATATGTAAACAAGTTCCTTCAGGGTAGGCAACGCAACGGCAGCACTCCTGGTGTTGTTGGTGTCTATGTGCGACGGTGACCACTTACCACCAGGTGGGCCGTAAGCCCGTTTGTCTATCATTTGCATAAAAAAATAAATAAAAAAAAACTGAGCTGAGAGGCCAGGCATGTCAATTCAAAATGTCTCCTAAAGTTAAAAACATGGGTATATCTGACATTTTGCTGCAGGTTAGACAATTTTTTCTTATTAGTATGGCAAAATAAAAATAAAATTGGGAACAGGGCCGCAAGTCTATTGCCTATCTCTATTTGTTAACACAAATATATCAGTTAAGACGAAATGGGACCCAAATTATAAATAGAATGCTGACGCTGTTTAAATCATCTAAAATAGATCAAAGTCCCTAATGTCGCCGAGTGTACTGAGGCAGCCTGGCTTACCGGACCTCGTGCCAGCGCCACAGCCTTACCGCCTCTATTTCGAGAACCTACTTTGTTATGAAAGGCTTAGTGCTGCTGCAGAATATTACGTCATTAGTTTACTTTGCAGTGGAGCTGGTAAACTTGTTAGGTTACCCTTAGCAGCTCTTGTCAGTTGCAATGTTAGATGTAAGATTTTGACGTGACAACGTATTATAATTTGAAGAAGCCGGCTGCACGCACGAAAAAACATGACTCGTTAGAGGCGTTCCATTTATGGCTTGAAGTGCAAGCGAGAGCGCGGAACGAGCGACAAAGAGGCACAATCGGCCTCCGCGTTCGGCAGCATTCGATATCTGTCTCTCTCCTACTTGAGTGAGCGATGCGTCCGCGTTGACAGCTGTATGACGTTTTCACGTTCAACTATCGTCAGTAAATCGACTTTACAGACAACCAATTTTACTTATTTTGTTTTGGATCCTTTTGACTGTCTTCTCTGCTTAGTTGGTAGTAACTCTGCCTTCTGCGGTTTAGGTCGTGGGTTCGATCCCCACCGAGAATAAATACATGTGTGGTGAACACAGATGTTTGTTCTCTGTCTGGCTGTTATATTGTATTCTAAGTATGTATTTACAAAAAAATATACTACTTCTTTTGGCTAGGGGTTAAAAATCACACCCAAGGGGTTAAAACTAAACAGTAGACCCACATCATTACATACCCTCACGTTTATAGAATATGGATGTTTCCGTGTAACTCTTAGGTTCGCATAATAGACCACCTTAGAGACTAAATGCGGATACGGGATCCCTTTATAAGATACATGATGTTCATGTATTAAAGGGTGGGTAACTGATTTATGTACATATTTTTTACTCATTTCACGCTGACAGCGTAGGTATTGAAGGATGTAGTCTACTATTTTCTTAACTTATTTTTATATACTGTGTGGAACATTATAAATTTGGAGCGTAGCGTGTGCTGTCTTTAAAACATTTGCTTTTGTATTGCCTACGTTTTACTAAGTTTGATTGGCACCATACTAGAACTTCACTGCTATTTGGTCTAGGAAATAGTATAATTAATTCAATAACGGAATTAGCCCAGGTAAATTAAGTCTACGGTGCCCTATTTTTGCTTCTGTTTTATAACAGGATCATACATAAAAACGGTTGGTCGCGTGGAACTGGCACCTAGACTCATCTAGCTTTAAGACGTTTCAAAGTGATCCTTGTGATACAACTGAATAAATAAATTTTGAATTTGAATTCGATGTCATGATCGCTTAAGTTTTAAACGAACATCAGATTGAAGAGAAGAAGATGTATGGTATAAAGACTACGGAACATCAGTTTATGGAGGAGGTTTGTCAATTTTCTGGAACTTTAATGTGTGGAATTAATTTTATTTTCGATAGCCTACACGAAATAGAACATAGATGAAGATGATATGTCAAAACTAAACAATAATTATTATGCAGTCATGATAAACATTTATCAGCATAACTATCAATTATCTTCTTCCGCATATTAAGATTTTCTATATCATGCGTAAATGCTCAAGCAAAATACAATGCCCTATAGGAGAGCGCTGAGATATTTCCGCATCATTACGGGGAGATTCGGCCTATTGTTCGAAGTATATTGTGTGACCGGACGCAATTACACCGAACACGGTCTGACTGTGCGACGTCAGCAGATGATGGATGTGTGGGTGTACAGGCAATGACAAAATGTAGATCAACAATTTCAGTCACGAAAAGATTAGGTCAAAGTTCTTGTTGGACATACTCTGTGAGGTCAAGGCAGAGTTTAATTGAGTTTAAACCCTTGAAAGCGATTCCGATCCCAATCTTATGTTCTGACAGAATTTTGACATAAATCCTATGGGTTTTCTGTCAGAATTCAGTCAAAACTTAAAATCGGGATCGGAATCGCGTTCAAGGGTAGACCGGTAGGTAGGGCATCCGCTTGTTCTACCCTCTAATGTGCCCTAGTATAGCTGATATACCCAGTTTTTTTAATAAAATAAAAATAAACTGAGTTGATTCGGAAAGTTCGATATAATTATATTTATTTTAACAGCAAAATGCTAAGAAATTCAAGCCATCATAAAACATTACAAACTAGCCTTCGAAGGCGTGATGATAATAAGTGACAGCCCCACTCAGGGTTCATCACTGCTGTACAAATTCATTAAAATTGCTTCACAACTTATTATTTGAGCAAACTTATACCGGCGCGCTGAATATCGAATTATTAAGCTGACAAGAATCTAAGAATATTATTTTACAAGAATACTAATAATTAGACTATACGCTGCTAGTTTTATGCCGTTGCACTAAAGGTCATTTTTATGTGGTTTTGTGTAACTTGATTTGTGTGTGGAATAATATAAGTTTAAAAAACTTGAGAAACCGACTTCATTCAGAATTTCAATTGGACTAATCTGGAAAAAAACCCTTTCAGATAAAAAAATCACTTACTAAATCACAGTTAATAAACGACAGAGATATGAAGTATCAAATATTAAAACAAAACGTCTTAACCGATTTTGATGAAATTTCTATGAGACCTATCTGGAAATATTACTAGTATTTAGATATTTTTTTTCAAATCGGAGAATAATGAACTTTATAAAAAAACAAATAAAATAAAACGGCTACGCCACTTTTGATAATATTTCTATAGGCCCAATCTGGAAGTAGCCTTACATGTGATTTTTTTTTTCAAATTGGCCCATAAATAAAGAAGTCATGCTATCGCAACCATAAAAAAACAACCGAACTGAGAACCTCTTCCTTTTTTATTGGCACAAAGCGATGTTCAAAACAATACCAGTGTTTCACACCAATCGACGCTGTCTGCGATTATACTTTCGTGATCATTGATTTTAAAAAATTTAATCTGACGTCACTGAGTTTTGCCATTATGAAATGGGACGGTCTATTAGAACTTTCCTACTAAATTAACATCGAGGGTAGTTTCAAAGCTTGAGCTTTTGCTTTTATATGCCCGGGAATGATAAGTTTTTCCTAGCTTTTTCTTTTTATCTGGTTCATGAAAGGTTTAAAGAAGTTTTCTCTTCATTTCACTTGCCTAGAAGAGAGCAGTACGTTTCTAGTGTGGATGTAAGTTTCTTTGGCTTCCATCTTATTGGATTTAAGTTTAAGAAAGAAATTAGTTATAATTAGATTTTAAGGAATGGGTAAGGTAGGTAGGTATCTTACCACTGATTACCTAAATACAAAATTGTCTGTAAGAACGTCTACTAACGACTACAAACTAGCGGAAGGAATAAGCATATGGCCCACCTGATGCAAAATTGCTACGTAGATCACGCACGTATGAACGTGCCCTACGATGCACTGCCCTGCGTCCAACTACTTGAGGGATACAGTTGTTTAGTCCCACGTGCCAGTAATTTCACCGGCACCCACACTCTTCAAACCGAAACACAGAAATGCTGCTTCACGTTAGAATAGACAAATAAGCATGGTGGTAGTACTTCCCAGAACGAGCCCTTCTCAAAGTGCTCTACTAATACGACTCTCATATTGGATTCGTCCAAAAATTAATTAATTGATGAATAATTTCTTCGTGATAAACAATTACAGGTTCAAAAGGTTCTATCATCTCATACAAAAATAAAGCCATACTTCTTTTCCGAAGAAAAGATCACTAAATAGGTATTGAAGCTGCCTCCTTATTGGCAAAAGCCTCGTATTGGCGTGGCTATTGAATTATTGAGGTCAACAGACTCTCGCGTGGAAGGCTTTTGCGAATGATACAGCCTGATAAGGCATGTTTCTTGAGGTTTGATGACCAACTTTATGACTCTAGAATTAAATTATTACATAGAGTGGTTCCTACCATTTTTAGTTACTTAATGACATCTTTTATTTCAATCTTACTGATAATGTGACTAAAAGAATGTTATTTTAGAATTTTAGGGCATTAGCGGAGTAATGCAACGCAATAAATTAGTTTTTATAACACACCTTTGGCGTTTTTGCTCTCGAGAAAATAGTTCTCTAAAAATACTGTGAACTACGTGCCGGCTATAAATAGCGTTCTAAACTGTGGTGACAAGGAAATGGCTCAACCTTTAAAATACGAGTAGCTTTGCCATAAAGTCTAAGTATTTGATAATATATAATAATAATAACCACTTTCCTTGGCAAAAATTAAGCATCAATTACAAATAAGTGAGTTTTTACAGTATACTATATTCACGAGCCGCCATATTTTTAGGCGAAAGTCGAAAAGGATAGTAGGATATGTAGCGGTCAGTATTTGACGGTTGGCAGTTGTCATGAAGCCAGAGCTTAAACGCTTACTAGATTTAATCCGAAGCCGGCCGGGAGATGCATAAACTTTTTAAGAGCTTAAATTATTACTTAGGCAGTAAAAAGTTGGTTTTCAATATTTAATCAAAGTTCAACATTGTTATTGAATCACACTCAAAGCTAAGTTGTTTTATTCAAAAAAGTAACGACAGTTTGGTGTTTAGATCGTGACCTAACAATCGAGCATCAATGTGTATTCCTATAAATTAATGTCGAGTGGTGAAGAAAAACACCAGTGCTAACGGAAGCTTATGTTCTTAATGCTATCATTTTTATGTGTGTTTTCGTTCCATGTAATAAATGTTTATTATCAATTTTACCTGAAAGGTACACCATCCACATTGAGAAATTCTATAAATATCAATAAAATATCGCAACTCAACGTCCACCTTCGGATAGGTTTATAAAATACTGTTCACATAGGTACTCGTATGTACATTAACTATTATGTACAGTTTCGCGAATAGCTCCTCACAAGCACATCTTCGTCTTCTTTTTCCTGCCTCTATCCCACTTGATGTGGGGTCGGCACAACATTACTTCCTCCTTTATTCTCTGTATCCAATGTCAAAATCGGTTGCTAAATAACACTTCAGCAAACTCACTCTATATCCTTAAAAAATCTAAACATCAATTAATACGTTTGAAAGTAACGACCATCATAAAGCGGCCACTACTGCTTAAAAACTCGCAGTTACGTAGCAATAGAGCACCGTACGTGGCAATAACAATTTTAGTTTCTGGTCACGTAGATCCAAGTTGATGCCTTCCAGCCTTAGAGTGGACCCGTAATATAACTATGAAAGCTAATGGATGGATATGCATGAAAAGTTTTATGCTCGATAGATTTTTGTTAGGCTATGAACACAATGACGGGTGGCTTAGCGCCTAGAGCCTTGCGTGTCACCTAGCAAGCAGCTTTGTAAAACGAACGTTCAAGAATCTTCGCAAACGTAGGCTCATTCTGAAATTTAAAAAATAATTAAAAAATAGGTATTGTTAAATAAAGTTAAATTTATTTAACACTATTTTGTCGTTAACTTAACTCAAAAAACTTGTCGTTAGCGTAGGTGTTAGTCCCGATGTTGTGTGGAGAAACGATGAGTTACCCTAGCGGGATTGCGAGAACTAACGTTTTTAGGTACATGTGCCATTCGGGCGCACTGCGCGCTTGGTGCCTTCGCTAGTCGCGCTAAGTGCGCAGTGCACCACTGTGCCTAGCGAGTCAGCGAGTCACTACTCACTAGGCTCTAGGCACCAAGTAAGCCACCCAGTGCGGACATAACCATTAACCTAAAGGAGCTTGGTCGTTGGTCTGTCAAATAAAAAACAGTTCTTTCGTAGATATAAAGGAAAAGGCGAAGGATTGCAAAAAATGCAGAAAAGACGAATAAATAATAAAAGTGAAAGAAGAGTAGAAGCTTTTGAAACAAGATAAAAAGCATGAAGCGGAAACTCATTGGAAAACAAAAGTTCAGATTACCTATTTTTTTGGTTTTTTATTACATAATCAACTTGGTACTACAACACTTTCAACTATTACTGCTGACTGACCATGAAGCATAACGATGTTTTCACAAAAGCAGCTTTCACAAAACTTGGCAGCATCGCAATTCATGTTTATGAAGAACGTTTTATTATAAATTCCATTTACATTCTGGGAAAGCCATATCTACCTACAACTCAAAAAGCCACCCATATTGCGGCATGCAGCATTAAAACGACGAGAAGCAAAGCCCGGGTAGAATCTTTGAATTACACTTTTTCTGTTTTTTTAGATCATTCCAGAAAGTTAGAGAACATTCTAAAACATTTAGGTTTCTATCCTTACGTGATAGAAAACGATAGTCATAGAAAAGTCCGTATTTGTTAGAAAATAATAGACATACCCCCGAATACTGAAACGCAACTCAGATTTAAGCACGTCTCAAGCGACGAATATTTGACAGTTTTCAATGAAAATCTGTCAAATATTCGTCGCTTGAGACGTGCTTAAGAGGGCATCACACCTGCGACTCTCCATACAAACGTAGTCCCCTATTTCCTCCCTGGATAATGCTTCTAGAGTAACCATTTTTTCTCATAAAATCCAGATCTGCTATATACGTGCTCGTATGTTTTCCTTTTTTCCAGAAACTTATTGATAAAGAAAATATGACCCTCATATGATTTATATGAAATATGAATTGGAGGTGATATTTTCATGTTGTGACAGTTTCTGGAAAAAAGGAAAAAATACGAGCACGTATATAGCAGATCTGGATTTTATGAGAAAAAATGGTTTCTCTAGAGGCATTATCCAGGGAGGAAATAGGGGACTACGTTTGTATGGAGAGTCGCAGGTGTGATTCCCTCTTAAATCTGAGTTGCGTTTCAGTATTCGGGGGATAGAATTCAAAACTTTCAAAAATTTCGTACAAACTCCACCACCACAACGGGGAGTAGATAGAGAAAACCCTCTACCTCTAACACTTGATTTTATAATGTATACCTATTTAATATTATTTTAGTAGCGTTGTAGAATCGGTTACATAAACTTTGAGAAAGTCAAAATGTTACTTCAATAAAATATTTTGTTCTCATAGAACTTTTTACGTATAAACTGGCTTTTTCGTTGTTTTTCCTGTTAAAAAGCAACATCAAACTCGATCTTACAAGGTGCTAACTAGCAATCACTTCCACGGCCCAAGTGATTGATGGACTAAGAATAAGTTACCGTCAATCTTCTATCTCTTACGATTTGACCTAAATAATAGAGACGGCCTGCTTCATTCTTCCCTGTCTGAAAATTGAGGGCATGATCGATATAGGCTGAGATAAATAGGTGAACTGCTGCGTTTTACTTCACAAAACAGTGAGGTTTTCTAAATTATAGCTACACTATGGGTTTTCAATCGAAATAAAAATGGATTTTGATAAAAATACAAAATCTTTATTATGATACTAATTCTTTGTAAAAAATCGATAAAAAAATCGCGTCCATAACATACAAAAAAACGATAGGAACCAAGCCGTAGTTTGTTGCCTGTTTTTCTAGCCTTGGTCGCGTGGAACTGGCACTGGCATTTGCAGTCACAATCAAAACACAGATGTTTTTTCTCTGTCTGGGTCTGGGTTTTATATTGTATCCTGAGCATGTATTTACAAAAAATATATATTGAGGTATCAAAAATATATATTCATATCTAGCAGTCTTTTCGTTACATTAAATTCTTCCCTTTTCATGCATGCCCTACTGCATGCAGAGTTTGAAACATATCTCAGAAAAAATAAGCTACATAGTACTATAGACCCCGATCTGTATTGTATCACAATAGAAGAATACAAGCACTCAGCACAAGACGTCTGGAGTAGACGGGCCAATACGATCTTCGAGATAGGTGGATATTGCAAGTAGGTCGCATGTGCATCAGGTGGCGTGGCAGTGCAAGCGTTTTTTACTTGTTTTTATTCAATAGTCTGTCACTCGGCATTCTCACCTAGTACACATCGCCTCGCACACATCTAAGCATTCTGCGGTAGCGATAAAACGCTGTCAAATGAGTGCAAGGCTGTACGAATAAGTAATCGGAATTAGGAGAGTAAATAAGGAGAGTAAATTACGGAAAGTGTATCATATGGCCCACCTGTAGTTAAGCGGTTACCTCTGCTTATATTAAAAATATGAGCAGTTAAAATAAGAACCATTTCCGATTGGACAAGGTCAACATTATTTGAATGGACACAACATTTTTATAAATAATTATAAATTGTACGGCCAATCCACACAACACTATTCCCTAATCAATAAGAGCTTGTAATATGGGAACCAGATAGCTGACTTATATACGCCACATTTTTTGTTGTACTTAGAATACAATATAACACCCAGACAGAGAACAAAAATCTGCATTCCCTACAAAAATATTTGTTCTCGGATGGGGATCGAAACCACGATCTACGGCGTAGAAGGCTGAGCTACCAACTGAACTGAGAGACCAGTTCAGTGTTTTCTCCTAACATATCACCTTTCACATTCAACCCTTTTACTTGAGCCGAGCCTCATGTTAGTTCTCGGAGGCTTCTAGAGGTCAGATATTCAATGTTCTCTATTTTTATCGCGTGCTATTTATTTCGGCTCAACTCTACGCGCTCGATGGAATGGAAAATTTTAATTTAGGGCAACGTGGCTGTTTAACTTTATAGCTTATTTAGTAACTTTAACGAAGTTACAAATTGGGGATAAAGCCCTCGTTTGTTGGTAAAGCGATGTTTTGTTTTAATCGCGTGTATTTTATAGCAATACTAGCAGCAAAATTTGGTATTGCCCGAGTAGAATTAAGATTGAATCGTTCTATAGAAAATTCTAGAACATTTTGGCAAAGTCTAGAATTTTTTAGAAAAACTGATCTCTACAAAAAACTAGTTAAACGACAAGAAGAAAAAGTAGTGTGGTGAAAGGATTTTAAGTGTGCCCTAGAGAGGCTCTTATCGTGATGATTCGAATTTTCGAACTTTTCAGAATCTACAACGTGTCGGTTTCCTCACGTTGTTTGTTTTGACGTGACAACGTCTTATAATTCGATGGAGCCGGTTGCACGCACGAAAAAACATGATTCATTCACTCATGATTTCACTCTGAGGCGTTCCATTTAAGGCTTGAAGTGCAAGCGAGAGCGCGGATCGAACGACAAAGAGGCACAATCGGCCTTCGCGTTCGGCAGCGTTCGACATCTTTCTTTCACCTACTTGAAAGAGCGATGCGTCCAAGTGGACAGCTGTATGACGTTGTCACGTTCAACTATCGTCAGTAAAACGACTTTACAGGCAACAGATTTTTTTAGAGACTTATAAACATAAAAGTCTACATAAACTTATAAATCTGTGTAAGCCTACTAAGCCAATATAAGACCGAGATATTTCTAAACCAATATAAAACTCGCTCGGCTACGGCCCATTCTAATCCCGACACAATTTTCCACTTCAACTAAAATTGAGTCACATAAAAAGTGGTTTGCGAGAAACTTTGTGTTTATCAGTTCGAGCAGTGTAGGGATATATTGTCTCTAGAAGTATGTCAGTTAGGTGGTATTTGTTTATAGACAAAAACATAATTTTGCGGTTTTTTTAGCGTCACAATTACTTTTTTACTTATAACAGAATATACCGGTTTCCTCAAGTTGTTATTCATATATTCTCAATATATACACAATCATTATTTAAAAAACAATTTTTTTAGAAATGAAAATCTACATTTTAAAAGAACGATCGCCTACAAAATTTAATAATGAACTCTGTTTTCCACCTGTGTAGGTATTAAAGGTAGATGTATGTATGTGTGAGACTCCTGTTTCCGCAATTGGACTCAAAAGTCGGTCCGTTTTTTTAAAGATAGAAAACAGAGTTCAAAACAGCGACCGCAGGCAATCTGCCCAAAAGACTGGCAACGAAAAGAATTAGTTTAGCTAACTAATTCTTTTTTCACCAGTCTCTATCAGTTATATTAGTTTTTAGTGTCGTTTTTTTAATTATTTTATTGTTTATTTGCCCGTTGGTCGAACGACATTGTTGTGAGTGCCGGGAATGAGTGGATGAGACTTGCGAGGGACCGGAAAGAGTGGCACAATAAAGAGGAGGCCTATTATACTCAGCAGTAAGTGCAAAATAGATGATAATGGCTTAGATGATAATGGTGATTGTTTCTTTTTAGAGTCTTGCTATATTATTTTCTGCACGTGTACTTTCACTAGCCATGTTTATCATTGCGTGCATAAAATTTTCAGGTGAAATCTTATTATCGACAAGTATAATTATGTAGCTCAAAGTAGCAAAACGAGCTATGGAGAGTGCTATGCTGGGATTTTCACTGCGTGATAGAATCAGAAATGAGGATATCCGTAGAAGAACCAAGGTCAACAATAGTAAGTTGAAGTAGCAATGGGCAGGTCATATAGCTCGAAGAACCGACCACCATTGGGGGATAAAGGTTCTCGAATGGCGACCACGAACCGGAAGACGAAATGTAGGGTGCCCACCCACCAGATGGGTCGACGACATTGTTAAGATCGCAGGAAGTCGGAGGATGGAAAGGGCTCAGAATCGTTCTTCCTGGAAATGTGTAGGAGAGGCCTATGTCCAGCAGTGGACTTCTTCAGGCTGTTGACGATGATGATGAAAGTAGAGGTTTGATTAACAAAGAGATGAAAATCAAACCCTGAACGACCCTGAACGACAAAAGGTAAAGGTGAAACTATGGTACTTAGAAAGTTTTACATTTTGAAAACCTTGAAAGTTTACTAAATAATTGTGATGGTTTATTTGGGTGTTTATTTTACTTTAACTATTTAACCACATACATACCATGTTTATTAGCACAACCTGATAAAAATCTTTTTAAAACTGATGATTTGATGTTGTCAAAAAGGGCCAAAGTTTTTAGAAAGTACCCTTAATGCTAGAGATTAAGGGTACTTTTCTAAAAACTTTGGCCCTTACTCCAGCGTCAGTGAGTTTCGTCTCAAAATATCTGTAAAGTTTATTGGAACCAAGCGAGTTCACGAGAAACGGTAAAGGTTCTCGGTTTTATGCGTTAAAACTTCTTGATTGCGTCCTATGATTTATACGGGTTGGGACTTTTTTGCGATGTGTTTGACAGTTTTAGTTTTATGTTCATTGTTTCCGTAGCTTTATTATTTATTTTTAATATTTGAGCTCCAAATTTTTCAAATGGGTTTTCGGACCTCCGTTTTTTAACAACAAAACATTATATTTTGTATCAATGAGGGGTTCTTTAATATATTTTCTGCGGCATAATTTTAAAATCACAATTTTTTTTCTAATTATTTGAAAATTTTATTTATTTCAAATAAGTAGGTAAAGTAGTGATAGTACATTCCACTATAGAAAAATAAATCTACTTATAACTATGTATGAATCTGAAAAATGGCAAAACGGCAAACCGACTAAAGGTCCCGTTGAAGTTTAAGATAGTAAACTTTTCAACCCCTCATAATTGTACAGGTACAATTTATGTACTGGTATACATGAATTGTACATATTATATTGTAATATACAGCCGAATTCACAGCTAAATTATTCATATGACGAGCCGGATGTTCACAGATGAGTTCACTCTCGTACAAACATACATACATAAAATATATTGTCAGGGAGTTCAGTCAGATTCGTATAGCGATTGGACCATTTCGCCAACAACTTAATTAGTTGCTTTGATCGTGCGCTGCTGGGAAAAAGTGGTGCCGTTTTCAGAGCACAAAAAATCAAGTGGAAGTAAAGAGCAAGAAAGAAGTGCTTGGAACTTTTATGCATAAAAATAACGTTTGGTAATTAAGGGGGTACGATTTCCATACAAACTTAATTTTACAACTATGGGCGAATAAGGTATTAATGTACACTGAAATAGCTGTAATAGGCCTTTACAGTGGTCCTTATTACCGGCCAGTTATATAAAGTTGGAGTGTCAGCCGTTGGTCGTGGCAGTCGGGGCTTCAGAAAAAGAATGACGAAAAAATTACTTTTTTGGTTTTTTATTAATATTTCTGTTATCCTACAGTTTTCTCCAACTTTATATAACTGGCCGGCAATAAAGACCACTGTAAAATTCTATAACAGCTATTTCAGTGTACATTTATACTTTGTTTGCCCATAGTTGTGTAAATTCAGGTTGAAATTTTTACCAATAAATTCATTATTTGGTAGTGTTAGAGTAAAATGCTGAACTGGTGGTTTTGTTGTTATTCATTGTGTGTATTATTAAAGACCTCAAGAGGTGGTCCAGTCAGTCTGTGCTCGTGTCACAAATTTTAAAGCCGTGTCGTGTCTAATTAAATAATATTTAAAACAATTGTGATTTTATTGAGCTTCCAGTAGTTTGAAAATTACTTTAGTTTTTAAACAAAAACCAAAGTATTTTTAGATGGATTCAAATTAAAAAAAAAACTTGATTTGATATACATAGTAGGTATGCTTATAACGCAGACAACAGCATTAGATATTGATAATTTCTAGAAAATTTGGTTCAAGAGATGATTTATAGTAATAAAAGGATAATAGGTAACTCAAGGCTTCGACTTAAACCAAATAAAACAGTGCATTATACCGGTTTTAATATTTTATTCGTGATCTTTGTTCATCGGGTCAGGGTTCAGTAGTAGCGGGCGCCGAGGGGGAAAGGAGCAATGATGCTTCCATATCCAGCGTAGGGGTAAGCTCCGTAACTGGCGATAGGGGCAATAGGCGCAATGGGGGCAATGGGGGCAATGGGGGCGATAGGAGCAGCAGCAATAAGACCAGGGTCTTTCCGCACGACGGCGTTGAAGCCCTCAGCACCAGCCGCGTAGTCCACGGTGCGCCGAGAGCCATCAGCCTCCAGCAGCGAGTACTGGCCCTGCACGTTGTTGCCGGCGCGAGCCTCGATCTGGTTCTTGAAGTCACCGGTGTAAGGGTCGGCCACGCTGTACGCGAAGCTGGAGTAGTCGGAGGCAGCAGCCACGGCCACCAGGGCGAGGAAAGCAACGAACTGGAGAGCAAAAGTCACGATGGAATAAATACCAAGCCTGTATGAAAATATCTTTTAGTTTTACTGTTTGCTCAGGTTAATTATAAAGGCACTTGGTAAAATTGCTGCTCAGTGTGAACAAGGAACTTATAAAAAGTCGTGCTATTAAAGCTTGGGTTTTGCCTAAATGCAAGTTAGGACATCGATAAAATATGACTATAAATTTTGGTGGTTTCAACAGACTAGCATTCATAAAAATTTTTATTGAATCTCTGTGATCTGTTATAAGTTAAAAAAATAATTTATTTTACTTTTGCACAGTCGAGGTTTTGTGATTTTATAATTGTTAATTAATTATGAGAATTGATTAATAAGTATTGAGTATTAATTTAAGTAATAAATAATTACCTTCGCAACCATTTTGAAAGATTAATAACTGTTGTTGCGACTACGTTGGTTGATGCAATGAGAATGATATCTGACTTCGCAAATCAACGCCTTTTTATATCATCAAAAAAAGCTCGCAAAATAAAACCGCTCCAATAAAATAAATATTAATAAGTTAAAGTTGATCAGGAAATAAAGGACAAGAAATGAGAAGGTTTCAATCTTGTTCTGGCTGACTTTATGAATACTTTCATATACAACGTCAGTTTTGTAAACAATCCTTGAAAAGCTTAAAACTCTGGTTTGCTGAAATTTTATGACCGCTTTATTACGGATATAATCGTATAGACATTTTCTTCTTCGTTCATGTTGGTATAATGCCTGCCGTTTTGACAAACATGCTTGATCTCATTAATGTTGTTAAAATAACATAAAAATAATTCTTGAAGGACTTATTTTTTTTTTTTGTTTTTTAAGTATAACACTATTCAAAGCCTTTTACTTACACTTAGCATGCTTACCTTTTTCACCTTTTTGGGTAGTAAACATCTTTAATTCCGTGCTAAATTATTTGTATTGTATTTGCATTCTTAATACGGCTGCTATACGACGGTAAATGTTTCCTAAGAATAAAAAATATTGGATGTAAATAAATTATAGTTTAAAAAACTAAAAAAAAACGCTTTTATAACTAATTGAACTAAAAAGTTAAAAATAAAACTGTAATAATCAATTGAAAAATGTATATTATTGTACAAAAACGCGTGGGGTGCTTTTTATAATAACTTCAGATTGATAAAATATTTACAACAATCAAAATCAAGCCCCCCACGCTTTTTGTACAATAATATAAATATTTCAATTGATTATTACAGTTTTATTTTTAACTTTTTAGTTCAATTAGTTATAAAAGCGTTTTTTTTTTAGTTTTTTAAACTATAATTTATTTTTCACTTTTTAGTTTTTTTTTCATATTATTGCATTGTCATCGACCTTTGACAGGTGTGCAAAGTTTGAATCAAATCTGATCGTTCAAAGTAGGAGAAAATCGAGCTCAAAGAGGTCGGTTACATACATACATACATACAGGTGAAGCTAATAAAAGCGTTATAAAAATGAAATAAAGTTATTTGGATGATTTAAGTTAAAGTTATTTGCCTATGGCAAAGTGACAACAAACCTAGCCATAGAAGACTGTATTTTTACCAATTTTGTCAAATGAGAAGCTTTTGAAATTACGCAGTGCAGTACATCTTATGGCACGTGCCTAATGTTTGTTGGGCCATCTGCTTGTTCCATTAACAAGTTTAATTTGTTTTTATTCGTGTCTAGCGCGCTATTAACACGTATTTTGTGAAAATTTACGAGCTATTACCACAATTATGGCCAAAAATACAGCTCTGTATTAAAAATACCGACCGTTTCATGCCCGTGTATACCAGTAGAGGTAAACGATGGGAAACAATTTTGCACACATTTTTCAATCTACAAATAGGTTTCACTGTCAAATAAAAAAAAAAATATCCTTCTCTTTCTAAGGCTTGTCAAAAACAAAGACTGGCATTTTGTATTCGACGAATAGCGTTATTCAAAAGTTGGTATAGAGCTCGAAAAATCGGGATGTGAATACTTTTGAACCCTGTAAAAAAAAACTTTTTCTTGAAATAGTCAAATGGCGTGCCTTGATTTTTTTTATAATCAGAGAATCATCTCCTTATATATATATTACTTAGCCAAAATGTTAAAGAAGACTTATTCAAATCATCAAAATTAAATGAATATAAACTTTCGTCACTGACTGTACAAAAAGTAAAAAGTACACTTTTTTTTATTCTTTTTCTTGGAATACCAAGAAACAACACCCTGATAGAGAAGAAACATCTGTGTTCATCACACAATAATTTGTTCTCGGTGCATCGATCCCCATGGGGATCAAACCCAGGGCCTACGGCGCAGAAAGCAGAGCTACTACTTAGCTGAGAGGCTAGTCAAAATTAAATAATTATGAAATTTCGTCCCTGACTGTACATTAGTCTTTAAGGGAAAACCACAACAGCCGTTGTAAATTCTTTATTTACCTTACAAACTCCCTTCTCTAATATTTGCGTTCCCTCAAAGTTGTAACACTCGTAAAAAGGCTTAGCAAACGTGTTTATTCAAGGATATCTGACAGGGAATAAATTTGTACCCTTCGTCATATAGAACATCTTGTCTACAATGAAAATTAAGGTTAGGATATTCGTTTTGAGTTACTCTGTGAGGCAGCGACAACTTGAACGTGAAAGAGGAATTGGTTCTTTGCTAGAGTCTAGCACTCAACTCACTTAGTAGACCACTAAGGCCCGAATGCCAATATGCGTTAACAATGCTTGGTCTGAGCCTCGTGCATAGATTTTTTTATAGTTCTCTATTGAAAAGTATCTAAAATCAGTTCTTGACGCTCAACTCAGACTCAAGCATTGTTTCTGAATAATAAATAAATAATGCGGACAATCCACACAACACTATCTAGCCCCAAACTAAGCAGAGCTTGTACTATAGGAACCAGATAGCTGATATAATACTTAAATACGTTAATGTGGCCCTAAGACTTATTCTTCTTCTTAATTTTGTCAATGTCAAATGAAGATATACTACAAATAAAATTGTTTTTACTCGAGTCAGTCAATAGACAAGTTGGCCCTAATTGGCTTTAAAAACAAATGGTGGCCGTGTTTTTCAAAGCCATCAGAATAATTTTCGATCAAATCGAAATATCACTTATTACGCTTTTATTCGAACTGCTCACACTTTGTGATAAAAGTTCAAGTCATGTTGGTTAAAATACCACCGAAATTGCACAACAAAACAAAAAAAAACACCAGAAAAATAATTGATTAAAATGAAAAAGCTATGTGACTTCCCAAAATGACATAAAACGAATCCGGCCACAAAGTCTGTTGCCATCTAATTTTTTGTCATGAAAGTGACAGACAAGAATAATGTTTACGAGCCGCTTAAATGTGACAGGAATTATACATGGATTTACCTAGATGCTCAAAAGTTCAAAACGAAACGTTTTTCATGGTTTTTCATGGTTAGGTACTAATGATAGCAATCATTAGTACCTAACATTTTACAAATAAATAAATTATAGTTTAAAAAACTAAAAAAACACGCTTTTATAACTAATTGAACTAAAAACTTAAAAATAAAACTGTAATAATCAATTGAAAAATTTATATTATTGTACAAAAAAGCGAGGGGTACAGTTTTATTTTTAACTTTGTAGTTCAATTAGTTATAAAAGCGTGTTTTTTTAGTTTTTTAAACTATAGGTATATTTTTTTTACTTTTTAGTTTTCTTTCTTTTTTTTGCATTGTCATCGACCTTTGACAGGTGTGCAAAGTTTGAATCAAATCTGATCGTTCAAAGTAGGACAAAATCGAGCTCAAAGGGGTCGGTTACATACATACATACATACAGGTGAAGCTAATAAAAGCGTTATAAAAACAGAATATTCGTGTGCTTACGAGAGTACCGATACGAGTTTTTAAAAGTCAAAGCTGTAGATTTTTTTCTTTATGTCTATAATTAACTTAAAAGTTACTAAATTATATTTGAACTTTCTCGAAAGTTCATTAACTTTTGTACACTCCGGCCTTGTAACTTGAACGAGATATTAAAATTGGTATCAAACTTTTTATCTTGCTTATGTCGGAATAACAAATGGGACAATGAGATTATTTAACGTAATACAAGGTTTCACCCGTGACTTTGGTTGCAAGTCATTCTGATATTCCCGCAAACGTCTTATCATCGAGTAACAAGTCTGTCTCAAGGAAATAAAAAGCTTCCAAAAATTTAAAATTCATAGTAAAACTATTACGGGTATTTATCGTGTATTTTATTTATTTTCCCAACGTTAATAACCGTGTAAAAATAAAAAGAAATATTATAGACAACACTATTAAGCCCCAAACTAAGCAGAGTACTATGGGAACCAGATAGCTTATATAAAAATATACATTTTTTTTTGTAAAGTTTTTTTTGTTTTTTGTAAGTATGTAACTTAGAATACAATATAACACCCAGACAGAAAACAAACATCTGCGTATACCACACAAATATTTGCTCTCGGTGGGGATCGAACCCACGACCTACGGGCTCAGAAGGCAGAGCTACTACCAACTGAGCTGAGAGACCAGTCCATGTTAGTGTATTGTTAGTTTCAATAATTTTGTCATGATCGCGAAAGTTTAAAAAGTACAAATTGAAAATTCCACCACAAAAACAGATTCAATTACCAAATCCCTAGGAAGATACATAGGAGGTTGTAGGTACAATAAAATAAATTAACTAAGCTTTTTGCTGCATTGTACCCGCCTAGATACAAATGAACAACGTAATCTCCCTTTACTGCCGGGCGGGTAAGAAACGCCTGCAAGAAATATTACACTCATCTGTAAGAACAGTGTTTTATATAGCAGGTTTTAGAAATGTAGGAAAGTCAATTGCGGTGATTTTTTTACTTGATAAAAACCATCCTTTGGTCACAATTTCACCTGATGGTAAGCGACAATGTAGCCAAATATGGTGCATGAGGACGGTATAGAAGACTCACTCTGGTATTCATTCTTGCCTTGAAGAGGCCCAGATTGTAGTGGTCGGGAAAAACAGCCGACGGCAATGAGTTCCATTCCCTGGAGGTTTGCATAATAAAGGTGGAGCCAAAACGCTTAGTGCGAATGGGTGGTATGCTAACCAGGTATGGATGGTACGGAGCCGTGCGTCTGCTAGTCCTATTATGGAAGGAAGATGGTGGTATGAGATCATGCAGCTCCTGACTACATTATTTATACAACCTATAGAATATCGATAGGCAAGCAACTTTGCGACGATGTGCTAGACTCTGGATCTTAGTCTGCACCATGTGTTTCACTTATCAGCCTTAAAGCTGCTGTGGTCACGAAAATTATTGCGTTATTAAGATTATTATTTTATTCACGTTTTTATTTACCCAACAGATAGTTTTATTTAACTGAATTATGCTTCGACTTGTCAATAAAATTAATTTTATGTACGTATTTGCCATGTGTCGTACATCTAGTGTTTTATGTTGAAACCCCACCATCTTACCATCTACTTATATTATGTAGGTACCTGCAATTTGGAACACGCTGTACGACACTCATACGCCTGTTTTAGTATGTAATGTGATCAAAGAAACAGTTGTAGTGATACGAGAGTGGTCTAGGGTGTATAGGAGAAACGTGAACACTTATTTCAATATAATATATACTAATAGTTATGTACGTTAACAGGGGGCTACGAAAAGAAAAATCTTATTATCAGTGGTAGTAGTGCTCTTTGTGAAGAGCTCGTCCGGGGAAGTACTACCACCATGCCTATTTCTGCCGTGAAGCAGCATTGCTGTGTTTCGGCTTGAAGGGTGTGGGCACCGGTGAAATTACTGGCACGTGGGGCTAAACATCTGTATGCCTCAAGCTGATGGACGCAGGGCAGTGCGCAGATGGTCGCAGGGCACGGTCCTGACGTGTGTGACCTACTATGCTTTGCTTTGTTATAGGCGATGGTTACCACTTAACATTAGTTGGACCAAAAGCTTGTTCCATCAGCTCGTTGCATTTTTTAGTCATTTTGTAGTCAGCATTTTTTACTATAAGACCTTACCTGTAACATATTAATCATTACAATAAATAATATGAGTATGAGTATGAGTAGGTAGTTGTATTTTCTTCTTATCGTGTCACTGATTCTTTCGAACCAAGCGTGGTGAAAGGATTTTAAGTGAGCCTAAAAGAAGCTCCGAGAGTAGTTGTATAAAAAAAAACATGTACTTAATATAATAATTTGTTATCACACGAATCCCTTTGAATTCTTTTTTTTGTTTTCCAATGCCAAGATCCATTGCCAGAATCTAGACCATGTATTTTACTTCCATAAAAATTTCATTACGGCCAAGGCACACCATGGTATGTACTTTTACCTTCATAAAAATTTCATTAAGTTAGCAGAGTGTATTAAACCTACTTATACGTAGGTATTTAACATCACAGCTGTTCCAAATTACGTAAGTATTTTAATCAGGTGGTACTTTACTCCGACGATATACTCCGCTCCGTTGCTGAGTTTATAGCCAGGGCACAGAACAGTATATACTCAAGAGATGAACTCCAAATCCATACAAAAAGGAGGGAACGCAAATTCTTAGTTCATCTCGTTTTCTTGTTTTCAACAATCAACTTTATCGATAACCAACTTAAACATAAACTTGTTTTAGCTATTCCAGCAGATGGCGTTGTTAGTAAGATCAAAAAATATTATTCATATTTCATCAGTACTAGATTCGTATTTAAATATAGCTTCTAAAAAACACAGTTTCACATGGTACCAGCTCGTAGCAATAAAAGCTATGTTATACATGTAAGTATAGCTCGCCTTCGTTTTGTCGCAATGCCGTCGGTGTTGGGCCAATTATCTGATAGCTCATCAGTTAAACGATAGTGACATTGAGGGGGTGGGTGTAAGTTACAGGGTTGATTGGGTAGGTATAAATAGTCAAGTGTATTTAGATGGGCGATTTATCTTACAGGAGCCATACTAAGTAGTCTCGTGATGGTACGATTTCCATACACATTAATTAACCATTTAGGGACGATGAGAGTATACGACATAATTGTACACAAATTTGGTCTTTATTGCCAGTGTATACTTACCTGCCTATTTTATTTATTTTATTTTTATTTCTTAGGAAAACAAACAGTACTTATATTCTAATTGATAATTTAAAAAGATAACTATGGACCATTAATCAGTTTTCGCATAGTGAGACTATTAGAGCTTACTTATTAATTTACATGAGAAAGATGACAAAATTAGATATAATGTAACGAGAGACTACGGTAGACAAACTATTAAAAAAAAAAAAAATTTTTTTAAAGAAATTACTTAAAAAACAGAAAAACAAAAAGTGCAATAAAAAAACAAACCTAGGGAACCTGGGAAGTCTCTCCGAACCAGCGTTTTGACAAGATGTTTTTAACTTCTATTTCAAGTAACCTACGAGTATGTATTACCTACTTAACTATGTAACCTTTATCTATTATCTAATAAGTTTATCCCCACTATGTAATCGAACGGCTACGAACTTAAATAATAAGTACAGTTTTGTTTACTTGTCCGGTAGCGCTGTAAGAATCGTCAGACGATCACCAGCATTTTGTCCATTCGAAAAAAAAAATATTTTAGTTAGATAATTTTTCACATGTAAGTGACTATGTCTTTTTTGTAAATAAATTTCATCTTTAAACCTTTATTTCTGGATTTAACTACTAAGTACAGTTTTTATTTTAGTTGTTTAACTATTCATATTATTATATGTAAGTGACTGAGTCTTTTTTGTGAATGAACTTAATTTTTTAACCTTTATTTCTGGCAAGCTTTATTTATTTGAAAAAATATAGATTGAAGGTAGTAATAGTAAAAAACTATTTTTTATATACTAGGTATTATTATACTATTACATTTTTAAATTATGTATTTTAATTTACTGTATGTTGTGTATGTACTTTTATGCCGTTGTTATTCGGTCCATTTCTTAGACCTTTTATCCTCGGTCTTAGGTCCATTCCAAGTAAATCCGCTTGGGAGGTTAGTTCTCAAAATCGTACCACGAACAGAAAACATGATTTTGGTCGCACCGGGTGCCGATCAAAATCATGTTGGAAGTTGTTAAATAATATAGACTCCAATAGTGGTTTTTCCTGGAAATGTATAGCAGCGAACTACTTATTACTCCTATTATTATATACTTATCAGAATACCTACTAGTTATTTTTATTATGTAAACTTCTAATAATGCTCATCACCTGTTGTCTTTGGCGGTGATGGAGCCTTGTTTGGACGCTTCGCTACTAAACTTAGTCTAAGTTATTTTTAAGTCTTAGGATAGAAAAACGGTTGTCTGGAAGAAATCGCTGCGTGCGATAAGACCTCCGATTGTAGGACTAGGTACACAGTTATGTTTAGTGCCATATTCATTTTTACAAAATATGTAGTTCTCACATATTGCCTCGATCAGTAGGCCTACCATGAGCGCTGTCTGGCTCTGTCTATGGCTCTGGTTTTGAGTCTGTGTGAGTGCTCACCAGTGCATTATACTGTGAGTGTGACGTTTTGACGAAAGATTTATTTAGTCAACACTCACACATACTCAGAACCAGAACCAGAGACAGAACCAGACAGAGTTCATGGTAGGCCTACAGTTCCATGGCTTACTTAGAATTGAAACATGACCAACAGACAGATAAACTCTAACATTTTCAAATTTGCACGAGTTAAACCAAAGATGTTAAGTTACTTGTTTGAAACCTTGTTTAATATATTGATATTACAAATTCCCAGAACTCTAAATTATGAAAGTCTTCAATAGTTTCAGTTAACTTTGCACCATCGCTCCTACTTCAAGTCAAGTACCAATTTAATGAACGACAACTTCAAGTACTTACACAAACAAAAGTTGTACAGTTAATTTAATTGACACCTGCGTACTTGCGGGAACTTGTTTTATTGCTAGAATAGAGTTACGACATTTACTCACGAAAGCTTAACCTTGTAGAGTATCGGGGTGTTTTACACCCCACAATAACAAGTTACCAGTTGATTCAAGTGCCAGAAATATGTAAGTTTAATAAAAACATCTATAAAACAATAGGTATTTATGTGTAGTCTGAAGATAAAATAATTCCCATAAACATATTCTGATATGCGAATTTTGCACTGTATATTGTGGGTTTGATTCCCTTAAGTTTTTGTTTCACGTTTGGGTGTATTCGATCGATTATTTGCATCGATAAAATGTATATAACATCATTCGAAAAATCTTAAATCTTTGCAGAAGGCGCCTTAAAATATTCTTTAATTAAAAAAAAAAAGATAACCTGAGAGATTCGAAGCAAATTAGTCAAAGCATTTTGATTTTGCATATGAAGCACAATGAAAATATTGAAAAATGAAAATGAAAATGAAAAATATTTTATTTCTGTAGCCAATATAATAATAAATAATAATAAATAAAAAATAAATATTGCCACAATATTAATTACAATAGACGGTATAAAAAGTTCAATTATAGACTGGCTTATAGATTAAGCCCCTGGCCTACCGAACGATGGATGGATGCTTTACAGTCCCAGGTGGCACGATCGAAAGGTAATTTATTACAGAACAAATTAAATAGATGTTCACGGCAATTTGCTGTTTTTTATACCAGTATTCACGTCAAGTACTTAAATATACACAAATTATAAATGAATTCAGTTTTGGTAGATTAAAAAATGTACTCGTAATACTGTCTAACCCCACCCTAAACTTCTAAATTACCTATATAATAATGTTGGTGGGCATTCACATAGCTCTATATTTGAGCCCCAAACATAATAAAACTTGTGCAATGGGAACCAGATAACTGAAGAAAATACCTTATTGTACCTTTTGAACCCGATTGAGAGCAAAATCTGTGTTTGCCTAATTTGGATTCAAACCCATAACCTACAGAGCAAAAATATGAGCAAACCAAATGAGCTGCAAAGCCTGTCTAAGTTAAAAACAGTCTCTGAAACCTTGCGCTCATCTAAACGTTCTGCAATGACAATTAGTGAAACGCTGTCAAAAATGACAGCAATGTTTGACAGCGTTTCATTGTCTAGATTTATGCAGGCCTTAAATGGGCTTAGCTGTTGTCAAAAACTTAGCTAGGTCCTTAAGTAATGTTTGACGTAAATCAGACAAGAACTCAACTGCTATTGAAAGTGTTTCAAACTTTATCAATATTAAGCTTTCTCGTCTAAATTATCTTACTTCTGTTATTTGAGATAATACTTACTTATTGTTTGCAGAAATAAAGGCATACTTATGATGCCGAGTTAGTCAATACGAGCAGTCCCCGACCGTTAACTTCGATGGTTTTCAAGGATATTTATTTCTGATTTGTTTCAAGACTTACTTACTACTTATACTACTTATATAGTTACCCGCGGCTTCACTCGCCCATTCCCGTTACAATATCTTTAGAAATTGTAGCCTATGTGTTTGTGATGAATTTCAATAATAGTTCTAATTTTAATGGTTTAATAGAAATTACTATTATGATATTTGATGACACTTGTCATATTTGTTTGTGAAATTGTCTGTCAACTTCATAGAAATGCCGTTGGCAACACTGACTAACTCCCTCCCTCCTTGACGTTGGTTGGTAAAGTAGTGGGGATAGACGGTTGGCGATGGCAGGGAGCGAAGGATTGGAGTCAGTCGGTCGTTAGGACGAGTACGGAATACAACTTAAAGTGTAGTCTTTATGTATATCAGTTTGTTAAATATTAAAGTGTAACGTGGAGTAATTATTACAGCCTATTTTACGAAAAGAAGTGAGTTTCTTTATATCTCAGAAGTGACAAGAACTTACGGTATGTAAAATATTTCTTACGGATTTTAATATGATTCCACCCGCCAAGTAATTATTTTTTTTGGGTTGAGTAGAAAATTATTTAATTTGACTAAAAGTTCAAGGGTACGAAAGATTTTGCGAGCATGAATCGGTCGAGATTGCCTCGAGATTATCCGTTTGTGCTAGCTTTTTCGATCGAACTTACGAACAATAACGGGTACTTACCTAAATGTTATAATTTAATGATTTTATTTTTACTTAAGTGGGTGAAATCATTCGAGTTTTAATCTGATCGTTCGCATCCTAACGTTGTAGGGTAGGTATAGAAACCAAGTTTGAATTAGTATGTTGATTCGTTGTTCATGCGCACTGGTCTGTATTGCACAGAGACTATCCGGTAATGCTGACACCTTTCAACAAGTTTTAATTTTGATTGTCTGAAATGCCTGATATTATGCCTACCCTAAAATGTGTGTGGTATCATATGAAATTTGATATTAGCCGCTCATCCGAACATGAAATGGCCTGCACCTAATATTTAACGACTTTGACTGCTTAGTTAAGCTGTTTCATTTCAAACAATTGACATTCCCTTAATTTTTGGAATATACGCTAAGTTTACCGAAAGATATTTTAAAAATATTAACGAACTTAATAACAGCAAATAGTTTTACATTATTATGCATTACGATGATCATTTTATTGGTTACCCTCTGAAAACACATGACTCGTGTTACCGTGTATGAAATTAAGTGAAGGTACTTGAGTGTAAAAAACAAGCTTGAGTTTGAGCTTGAGTGTTAAAAGCAAGTCAGTCCTCTGTAGCATTCTTGTTACTTTTTGATATGCAGAACTGTAGGGTACTTAGGCAAGGCCTACTTTCCTGTCTAGACCCATAATCAAACATTTTTATGTCCATGCTATTAGTCGCCATTGTGCCGATGTAGCATAATGTACAAAATTAAATAAATACCCTTAAATAAATTAGAATATCTGTTGGCATAAGCAGAGTGTTATTGGCTGGGTTATGTTGAAATTATTATTTGTAATGTTTCTGGAAATATTTATTTCTTATAATTAACATCAAAAATGAGTGATCGAATAAAGTTTAATAATAAAGTGGCCGTAAATAGCAAAGACCGAGCACAATCTTGAATTTCATACAGGGGCTATCCGATAGTGCTAAAACTGTTCATGTACTGCTAATATCATAGCAGCTCAGTAAAGTTTGAGTAGCCTCTAACCGCAAATGTCTAACCATGCTGGATTTAAAATAAGTAAGTTAATGATCATGATCAAGCCTACCCTCTAAAGCGAGTTTTTGAAGCAAAGTGAGCTAAACTTATCAACATTGTAGACTATTTATTTATTATTATTCTTAGGTAAACAATCAGTAGATACTTATATTCTAATTGATAATTTAAAACGACAACTGTTACTAGGGTCCATTAAACAGGTTTCACATAGTAAGACTATTGGAGCAAAAAAAAAAAAAAAAAGGGTAGACAAACTATAAAATGAAGATACAATTTTTTTAAGAAATTGCAATTAAAACAGAAAAACAAAAAGTACAATAAAAAAAAAAAAAAACCTAGGGAACCTGGGGAGTCTCCTCGAAACAGCATTTTGACAAAATGTAAGTAGCAATTCTTGGTGATTTTGAGCAAACAGATCTAGTTTGGGGACTTAACCAGGCCATTGAACGTAATTACTGCTCGTCTAAAGAAAGTGTTTTGGTATCTGTGTTTGGCTAAGTACGCCATAGAAGTAAAGATTAATAACATTTTGGAACCAAGTGAGTTCAGTTTGGCAATGTACGCCTTAGAAGATGAAATTGATTTTGAAACCAAGTGAGTTCAGTTTGACAAGTGAGTTCAATTTGACTATGTACGCCATAAAAGTTGAAATTGATTTTGAAACCAAGTGAGTTCAGTTTGACTATGTACGCCTTAGAAGATGAAATTGATTTTGAAACCAAGTGAGTTCAGTTTGACAAGTGAGTTCAGTTTGACTATGTACGCCATAAAAGTTGAAATTGATTTTGAAACCAAGTGAGTTCAGTTTGGATATGTACGCCTTAGAAGATGAAATTGATTTTGAAACCAAGTGAGTTCAGTTTGACAAGTGAGTTCAGTTTGACTATGTACGCCTAGAAGTTGAAATTAATTAACCATGCGAGATCTGTTTGGTCAAAGTTCAAAAAGTTCAAAAAGTTCAAAAAAGTTCAAAAAAGTTCAAAAAGTTCAAAAAGTTCAAAAAGTTCAAAAAGTTCAAAAAGTTCAAAAAGTTCAAAAAGTTCAAAAAGTTCAAAAAGTTCAAAAAGTTCAAAAAGTTCAAAAAGTTCAAAAAGTTCAAAAAGTTCAAAAAGTTCAAAAAGTTCAAAAAGTTCAAAAAGTTCAAAAAGTTCAAAAAGTTCAAAAAGTTCAAAAAGTTCAAAAAGTCAAAAAGTTCAAAAAGTTCAAAATTTTCAAAAAGTTCAAAATGTTCAAAATTTTCAAAATGTTCAAAATGTTCAAAATGTTCAAAATGTTCAAAATGTTCAAAATGTTCAAAATGTTCAAAATGTTCAAAATGTTCAAAATGTTCAAAATGTTCAAAATGTTCAAAATGTTCAAAATGTTCAAAATGTTCAAAATGTTCAAAATGTTCAAAATGTTAACAAGGTCTCAAAAGTCTCAAAAGGCCCAAATGTTTCAAAAATTCTAAGTTTAGTAATTTAAAGTCGTGTAGAGTTGTTAAAAGTTAAAGATCGGATTTTGGATTTGGTTTATAAGTAAAGATTTTGGGTTAAGATTATATAAGTTTTTGGAGATGAATAAAAGATGAATAAAAGATGAATTAAAGATGAATTACAGATAAGTTAAAGATGAATTTAAGATGAAATTAAGATGAATTTAAGATGCATTTAAGATGCATTTAAGATGAATTTAAGTTGAATTTAAGATGAATTTAAGATGAATTTAAGATGAATGTAAGATGAATTTAAGATGAATTTAAGATGAATTTAAGATGAATTTAAGATGAATTTAAGATGAATTTAAGATGAATTTAAGATGAATTTAAGATGAATTTAAGATGAATTTAAGATGAATTTAAGATGAATTTAAGATGAATTTAAGATGAATTTAAGATGAATTTAAGATGAATTTAAGATGAATTTAAGATGAATTTAAGATGAATTTAAGATGAATTTAAGATGAATTTAAGATGAATTTAAGATGAATTTAAGATGAATTAAATATGAATTAAAAATGAATTAAATATGAATTAAAAATGAATTTAAGAAAAAATAAATGTGAATTATTTATAAATTAAAAATAAGCGTTTTATAAAAGACTTACTACTTACTAAAATATCAACTTAAGATTAACTTAAGATGAGTTACAGTTTTAGGTGTTCAATTACAGTTTAACAGTTCAGTTTTACAACTGAATCACAGTTTTAAATAAAAATTGGACAAAGATTCTAATTAAAGTTAGTGCGTCGTAAACCTGAACCACTAGATTGTTTACGTACCGAAACAGCCACTGTCGAGAAGATGTTTGCATTTCAGCAAGGACAATGAGGAGATGACATAACTAGTACATGCCTGCAGTGCCATGGCAGGGCATGGCACGGAGAAATTCAAGTTGATAAGTTCTTCGCTGTCAGAATTAATGATGGCGTTTTTATGCATTTACTGAGCTAAGTTAAACGTATCCTTTGTAGTATTTAAAGTGCAAGACTAAGTACAGAGAACTCGTCTAAATGCCGTGGATAGTGTACATTTAGTGTTTTATATTTTTGGAATATATTGTTACTTTTTAATTATTTCACAATTGGAAAACCTATTCATTTCAACTAGTTATAAAGCAGATGAATGATAATATATTTATTCACAGTGTGCTTGCAGATCTGTAAATTTTATGACGAGTTTCAGATCCTTAAAACTCCAGGCAAAGTTAGTAGCGATGCACCGCAGAAGGTGCCACAGGACACAGCCGTGACGCACCGCATGAGCAGCATGAGCAGTGATGCACCACGGAAGGCGCCGCATCAGTGGTCTGAACCGTGATGCGCCACGGAAGGCGCCGCACCAGCGGCCTGAGCCGTGATGCGCCATGGAAGGCACCGCATCAGTGGTCTGAGCCGTGATGCGCCACGGAAGGCACCACATCAGCAGCTTGAGCCATGACGCGCCTCTGAAGGTGCCGTAGTAACAGGCTGAGCCGCGAGTTACGTAGCAAGGAGAAGAATTATGTAGTTTATTACCACAATTTTATTTTGTTTTATATTTTATTTTATTTGTTTATTAGGTACACAAAACAGAGTACAATCGATAATTTACAGGCATAAATACTATTAAGTTATGAGCTAGACAGTACCCCAAAACATGCGTACACAGAATGCATAGAACAGGAAAGTTAGTAAATAGCGTGTAACCAGGCTTAACTAGTAGTAGGTGATTAAAGTTAACATTTACTTGGAACTTAGGTGTACTCATACAATTATTTTATTACAGTAAGTGCACACACTTTGAGTTAAGACTCGAAGAGATTGCAGAATTAATTAAATAACTAATTTGAGTTTTCGGCACACTCTAATGAAAGAGTGGCCAAAGATGCATTCTTGAATTTATTTAGATTATTGTTAAAGATATGAATTTTATCACTGTATTTAATCAATAAATCGTTAAATAGGCGACACATTCTGACAACGGGGTTATAATAAGAGGCGTTGTTTGAATGGACTTGTAAGGCGAAAGTGTTCTGAAAGGGTTGCCGAGGTCTAGGCTTTATATTTAGATTAATAAGATAAAGTAAGCAAGGAGAGTCGATATGCGAGTGGGTAATTTTGAAATGATACAGTAGATCATGATATTTGCGACGATTTTCTAATAACATTAAATGAAAATGATGGAGCTTTGCAGTATAGTTAGGCAAATTTCTATTAAGACCACATCTGTAACTTAAAATACTGTATTTTTAACCATGGAGATGTCTTCCTATCACAATCGGAGTATAATTTATGCTATAGGAATATTTAATTTAAATAATATTTTACCCGAATGCATTGTTTATGGCTGGGATGCGAAGACTTTTCTGATACAAAACTGTTATATTATCTTAGAAATTTCATTTAGTTAAATTTTTTTTGCATACAGGTTTTGAATATGGTAAACGGGATATCTAACTGTAATTATTTTTAGATAGAATTATATTTTTAATATCTGTTTATTCTAAGAAATGACTAAGATTTATTTGGGTGTCTTCGTATCTTCTACTTAATAATTTCATTTTGTTTACAAGTTTTATATTGTAATTTTGGATTTGTCTTAATTTGTTCTTATTAGTTGTCTGAATTTTGGTAGTCATTCAAGTTTCAAGTTTTGTTTAGTCATACATATACATAGTTATCATGTTATCATTATGCTCTTAGCATGTGCTTCCAGAGTAAGCACACTGTCGGATGGCCGAATTTGATAGACATTAGATTTTTTTTAGATTGTATTTGTATGGTCATCCTTTCTCATTAAGTATTTGTGTTTTAATTCAAGTTTTGTTTGTTAGACATTCAATTTTTTTTTTTTAGATTGTATTTGAATGGTCATCTTTTCTTATTAAGTATTTGTTTTAAATTCAATTTTTTTTTGTTAGACATTCAATTTTTTTTTGGATTGTGTTTGAATGGTCATCTTTTCTCATTATTTGTTTTGAATTCAAGCTTTGTTTATTAAGTTATCATATTATTATATTGTGCACTTAGCATGTGCTTCCAGAGTAAGCACAGTGTCGGATGGCCGAATGTGATGAATTTCAATAATAGTTCTAATTTTAATGGTTTAATAGAAATTACTATTATGATATTTGATGACACTTGTCATATTTGTTTGTGAAATTGTCTGTCAACTTCATAGAAATGCCGTTGGCAACACTGACTAACTCCCTCCCTCCTTGACGTTGGTTGGTAAAGTAGTGGGGATAGACGGTTGGCGATGGCAGGGAGCGAAGGATTGGAGTCAGTCGGTCGTTAGGACGAGTACGGAATACAACTTAAAGTGTAGTCTTTATGTATATCAGTTTGTTAAATATTAAAGTGTAACGTGGAGTAATTATTACAGCCTATTTTACGAAAAGAAGTGAGTTTCTTTATATGTTATTCTGATGCATAAGCTATATTCTTGTAAAGTTTCATTTAAACCCATTTAGTAGTTTTTACGTGAAAGTGTAACAAACATCCATCCATCCATCCATCCATACTTACAAACTTTCGCGTTTATAATATTAGTATAGGATTAATAATTTTAGTTTCCAGGACATATAATAGTTAAAATCGATGTCAAGGTATCAACTTGTCATCCAGAATATGATAAAAAGTTGTCAATCAAAACACGTTACTAAAACAACAAATTGTCAAATATATTGTGGCGTATACAATCCACACAGCACCATTTAGCCCCAAATTAAGCTTGTACAAAGCTTGTACTATTAGAACCAGATAGCTGGTATAATATTTTTCATATTTTTATGTAAACACAAACTTATAATACACAATAACACCCAGACAGAGAACAAAAATCTGCGTTCATCACACAAATGTTGTTTCTCGGTGGAGATCGAACCCATGACCTACGGCGCAGAAGGCAGAGCTACTATCAACTAAGCTGAGAGACCAGTCAAATCGTCCAGGTGCTTTTAATCTAGGGCTGGTGGGTATCACCATACGTAACTGTAGTGGTATTCGTAGTAGTTCACTATATTTGCTTGTTAGATAGATAGATAAAAACTATATTTGTGTTTGCTAGATTTAACACACACAAAATAAAAAAAATATATAAAAAAACTACACAGTTATAGGTACCTATACAAAACAAAAACTTAATTAACAAGAAAATAAATAATTGGCTGCGAAAATTAAGGTGGCGTGTGTGTTGCATCCCAGACAAAGAGGTAATAGCTCAGCGCATAATAAATATTATTGCACAAGTGCAAACACTGATTTTCAGCTATTACCTTTTTAGGCGACAAGTTGAGATGCCAAACGACGGAACCAGTGTTTGTGAATGACGGAGAACTTAAAATATTGTGTATGTGTTGTTACTATGTATTGTACTCAAAATTGCTTTTCCTGGAAATATATAGGGGAGGCCTATGTCCAGCAGTGGACTTCTCAGGCTGATGATGATGATGATGTACTTTATCTTCAGAAAGTATTAACTGATGTAGTAAAGGTAAGTGATGTACCACCCTGGGTCAATACGATAGGGTTTCTCATACCCCTTATTATGCCAATAAACTGTTCAAACATTTTCAACGAACGTATTTCAGGTTAGTATGTAGGTAACTCAGTAAGTACATACTGATGCCCAGTTATATCAATATTTGAGGAAATTAATTACTTTGACTAAAGCGTTATTTTGAACTTCGCTGAGGTTTGTAGACTGAAATAATTCAATGAATATAATTTATCCCATGAATAAAAGGGATAAATAGGTAGGGATAGATAGCGATTAGGTAGTTAAAATATTTGTCTGGTTGAGGCTGTTGCTTGGCGATAGGACTATCCTTACTAAACATCGTGAGGAAACCGGCGCGTCGTAGAACCTAAAAAGTTCGAAAAAATTATTGTGTGTCAAGTACACGAAGCTCTTTTGAGGCGCACTCAAAATCCTTTCACCACACTGCGCACTGGTTCGATTGAAGCAGTGACACAATAAGTAGAAGATTCTAAATTCTAGCCATTCAGCCATATTATTATGTTAGAAATATCTACGGTCCCAGGGTTCGTATTAAAATTTGAAATGCAAAAAATGCGTAAGTAAGTAGCCGTTTGGCAGAGCTTGTACTATGGGAACCAGATAGCTAATATAATATTTATATATTTTTTAATAAATACATACTAAGAATATAATTTTACACCCAGACAGAGAACAAACATCTGCGTTCACCACACAAATATTTTTTCTCGTTGGGGATCAAACACACGACCTACGGCTCAAAAGGCAGATCTACTACCAACTGAGCTGAAAGGCCAGTCATAAGTAGCTAGAATAGGTACCCAAGTAGATAGGTAACATGCACTTGATTTGGTGGCATCAAAAATTATTTATTACAGCTATCTATCTATATTCTTCTTCTTAAATTTAAGAGCTTAGCTCTTGTCGGGGTTTTGATGCAGTTTTCTCCAATTAAGTCTTTCGAATGCGGCCTCCTTGACTTCCTTATACGACATGACAGCGACTTTTTCTTTTATCTGGCTCATGTAACTTATTCTTGGCCTTCCTCTTCCCTATTGCCCTTTATATAGAAACCTATGAAACAAAAAAAAAGACCTCATAAATCGACTTTGGCTTCTTGAATTTGATGCCCTATGGGTTTGAGCCAGTGTTACGTGTCAAAAGGAAACGTCGGAACAAATGGTTAGTAAACTTATGCACCACAAACTTTATTACTTGTAATTTAATCTCTTTATAGGAGCATTTAAGTATTCATAAAGATTTGTGCGCACGCACGACTTTATAGAACTACTAACGGCCTGTCCCGGCTTCGCACGGGTGAATATTTATTTTTTTAACACATTAATATTGCCTATGTTACTCAGGGTGAATGTAGCTTTCCAATGGTGAAACAATTTTTGAAATCAAAACTGAAAGGTTTTGAGTTTATTCATTACAAACATACAAACAAAAATACAAAAATACAAATCTTTCCTATTTATAATATTATATAGTATAGATTTATCATGTACTTAAATAATTACTGAACATGATTGCAAATGTAAAAAAATCTTAATAAAACAGTTTTGAAAAATGGAAAATAATATGTTCTTCTTCATCTTCTTCACCTTATTTTAGAAAATTTAAGTATGCAGTAATTTTTTTTACATAATTTTGTGGTTTAGGTGCAAATATTTATTATTATCTCCTTATCTATTTATTATTATCTACTTGAACCTGCGACCTCGGAATCAATGGTTTGTTCTTACTAAGCCAGCTTCATCAAACTCTTTCACGCATTTTATCGCACACGTCGAAGCCAAAGCACTATCGTAAAAATATTTAAGATAGTCTGGGGGCAATCAATTCGCCAGTACTTAGATTTTTATTGGTCGTTAGGACCCTTTTATGGCTCAGACAGTTTGACGGGGGGACATCGTAATTTGCCTAGCACCATCAGATTTGCATGGAATTCAATTTCGAATTAGTTCTTTTTACAATAGAATTAAGAGGCTATTTACTTTGCAAATCGAAAGCAGAGCGAAACTGTTTAGCAGCTCGCTAAAAGTTTCTTGTCACTGTCACTTTCATGTCAAACTTATTGGTCGGGGATTCGTTTTCTGTCATTTTGGGAAGTCACATAGCTTTTTGATTAATAGTTTTTATGGTGTTTATTTGAGTTCTGCTGTGTGATTTCGGTGGAACCAATATCACTTGAAGTCCTAGCGCAAAGTCTGAGCAGTTGGAATGAAGTGTATGTGATTATCCTGATTTGAACGAAAATGTTTCAAGTGGTTTTGAATAAAAACGTCATCTTTGTGGGTTTTGATGCTTGGGTTTAGGTTAGGTTCAGCTTTAATTTGTTTGCCGAGTAGTCTGTTCAGATAACTGATTGCACCTTGATCGCTGATTTTAAGCGTAACGACGCCTGTTGATATTAATACTTGGGGTTTCTAATACCCACTACGCAGGGAATCCTAGTGTGGGGTTAGTCTTTTTATTACTGTGTTTATTTATAAAATAAAAATGTACGCAGTAAGGTTTTCTAATAAAAACCTTGCTCTAGTAAAACACATCAAAGTTTTCCTTAACTACAAAGATTATTAAAAATGTTTCCTTTTTACAAACGTTCAATCGACTTTTTATATAAAAAAGTAATTTAAGCTCAAACAAACAAGCTTTAATTTTATCAACAACGTTTACGACCGTTGATATGCTTTGATCTTCAAATAAACATTTTAATTATGAATAATTCAGTGAACCGACTGAAATTAAGAATGCTTTTAAAATAAGAATGAGATCCAGTCTTTATAATGAAATGGTATTTAAAAATAACAATTACCAACAAACAACAATTTGAAATTACTGGTACGTGAGACTTAACTATATGCCTCAAGTTGAGGGACGCCAGGCAGTGCACCGTTACTGACGTGCGTGACCTACGAGACAATGCTTTGCCTCGTAGGTCACGCACGTCAGGAATGTGCCCTAGGATGCACTGCCCTGCGTCCATCAACTCAAGGCGTACAAATATTCAGCCTCACGTGCCAGTAATTTCACCGGCACCCACACCCTTCAAACCGGAACACAGCAATGCTGCTTCACGGCAGAAATAGGCATGGTGGTAGTAGTTTTAATTCATATGGACGCTGACCGAGCCTAAACCAAGTCTTTTGCCGTCTATTTTTGTTGACATGACGTGTTAAGCAAGAATATTCAGGATTAATAGAAGGGAAACAATTTGAATATCACATTTTTGAACCCATCAGTAGTTTCTATGGTGGTTTTGATTGTCCATGACTTTACTGGGCTTTTTTCTTGTTAAATACTTAGCATTAAAATTAGTTCGATCGTTACCTATTTATGTATAACGTACCTATCACCTAAATTAAATTACAAGGCAATGTTGAGCCACAGAAAAGAGGGGCTCTCTTCTAATACAGGTTTAACAACTTAAAAGAAGAGATCCCAACCCTTTATTTGTCCTACCTGTAATTTTTTCAATAAAAACATTTTGATTTTGATTTTGATTTTTTGACTGGGCGGAATACCAGTCAGGTGAGTCAGGGACTGTTTTGCGAATATTGGCTCTCTATCTCTCTGTATGCATGTATAAATATCGTGCTGCAAATATTATATTTCCTTTCTATAGTATCATCATATACCTCTACTTAGCTCTATTCTCACTGAAAAGCTTTTTCCAATAAATTCCCCTTCAAGACTCGCAAAGGTTCCAGTCCATGAAGCTCAAGGAATGATCGCTGCGGTTCTCAAATAAATTCTAATACTTTTTCAATGGTCCAGCTTACGATCTCGAAAGTCATTTTTCAATTTACAGATTTATCTTAGCCGTTGGTGCCTTCAGTGTTTTACGTTATGCTTGCAAACGATATTGGCTGCAGGGAAATATGAAATAGATTGCTGTCTAACGTAAGCCTTTTTAGTTGAATTATAAAAACTAAATAACTTAATATTATGTGACAACGAAAAATACACCTTCTGGGTAGCCTTGACTTGGTTGTATATTGTAACGGCAAGTAGGTATATTTGGTTTATTTTTTAAACAGCTACTGTTGAACATAACAAAGTTTTGCCTCGCAGGTCACGCACGTCCGAAACGTTTCCTACGTTGCACTGCTCTGCGTCCACTTGAGGCATGCGTTCAAATGTTCAGCCTCACGTGCCAGTAATTTCACCGGCACCCACACCCTTCAAACCGAAACACAGCAATGCTGCTTGACGGTGGAAATAGGCATGGTAGTATTTCGAGCCCTTCACAAAAAGCTCTACTACTACTAGAAACTACTTCGCTTGCAAGCTAAACTTTGTCATCATTCGGTCTAAATTCTGAGTCCATTGCAAAAATAGATCTCCTCTGTATTTAGGAGGGATTACTGTAGTCACCACGCTTCAATGCTGACCTCTAAAACAGCTTATCTAAAACTGTTTCTACCCGCATATCCTTTCATTCCAGCCATTTATTTAGCATTTATTCCATGTAGCTGAAGTATCATAACTAAATAAGTACTTATGCTTGTCATTTGGAAGAATCTCAGTTTTCCTATTATTAATGGGAAGGATACTTACAAGAGGCTGGGATGGAATTTTTATACCTCATACATAAATTCAAAAGACCCAAATATCGTACAAAAACGTATTGCCCGAGAATATTTCACACAAAAGCTACCCGCTGAATGTCTATGTTGGTATGTAGTTATTGCATTAATATTTTACGAACGTGCCTCGGCTCATATTAGACTGGGCAAATATCAAACATACCGTATGAGCAAATACTTACCGCAGTGACGTACCAAATATAGCAAGAGCTAGCCATTGCTGACCATTTCACTTATATTTAAAACATCGCACTCAAACCAGCTCTCATCAAGCATTGTGCAACTGTCAATTTTGACAGATGATTTCATCACACAAAAGCTCTTGAAATGCACAATTTATATTTTTGAATTTTTTTTAAGTATGAATTTTGATCACACAAAGTATGACTTTCTCGTAGTATTCATGTTTAAGCTTTATTTGGTGAGAATTCTCTGAATAATTTTTTTAACCCTCTTCTTAAATCTGTATTTCTACGTGCGTTTTTAAAATTATCTTTTATATTTTATGCAATCAGGTCCTAGTAAGGTCCTTAGTACTAAACGTTTTAACACCAAAGCTATGCGATAAAGTCTTCACTATACTCGCACACAGAGTTCCTAAAAGCGTTCCTTTTGAGACACAAAATTAAGGTACACCCGTTCTAACTAGGTCCAGCAACTTGTTTAAAACAAACTTTCGAGTGGATTAAATTTCAAGAGAGGATTTAGAATTCTAATAATCTGCGCAATCGTACTGGATTATGAAGCGGTTTTGGACATGAAAATTCTGATCGCAGGTAATTTGAGCGGGAAAATGGTTTTGATATTCAAATAAGTCAGGATTAATGATTTTTTTAGGCCTTTATGGTCCTATTAAAAAAATACCGGCAAATTCTTTGATCCACACTTGGTGAGTGGACTGGTTTAGAAGGCCTTTTTTGCGGACGCCTGGAACGGTTTAGGTACTACGACATGCCGGTCTCATAATAATCTTTAGCCTCGAGCACCGGAGACGAATCGCCTGCCTGTCTATTTTCTACCGCATACATTTCGGTGAATGTGCGCATGAATTACATAATCTGATCCTTCCGTCGTCCTGTTATCTTTGGACTACTAGGCGTACGAAAAAGTGTCACCCCTTCATGGTTGATATCCCATAACATCGCACTAAGCACTTCGCTTCTACTTTTTTAGTGCAAACTGCCAAGCAGAACTCTTTACCGTCGTCAATATTTCCGGAGCATTACAACCTTGGAATTTTCAAGTCAAGAGTGAACAAGTGGATTATAGCTATGCGTGCTCCACCTTAGGCTGAATTTTCAGTTTCCCTCAGGTGTGATGGCAGTCAAACGTTTATTCATAATTAAAAAAAAAAAAAATGTACCTACACAGTAATATACCTACAAATAAGAAAGAAAAGTAGTAGGTACAGACATTGCCAATTTACATTTTAGCTTCTGATTGATAGAGTATAGAAGTTTGATAGTTATATCGGTCTGCTAAGCGTGTTATATGACAAACCCCAGCTAAATATGGCCCATGTCAAACAGTGGACGCATTTAGGCTGACCCCTATACCGAGGTTTTCTTTCCCGTTAAAACTAGACAAGTTTTGCTTTATATTTCTTTGTCTTATGGGAGTATATAAAAAATACCTATTACCAAATCCTATCGTTTGTCTGTAGGCTGCCGTCTCTCAGCAGTATTATTTAATTAGATTATCTGACTTCTGGGACCGGATCTCTTTGTACGAAATTGGCGGCTAATTCAGGAACTGACAGGCTCTAAAGAGGTTATAATACTATTCTGGGTCAATTGGGTCTGTATCGTATACTACCCAGTGATGTGTACACCGCCTACTCACCTAATAATAATATCTTTACCAAAAGGGCAAGCCCCACTTCATTTACTTCCCCACTTCGTCTACGAAATGTTGTTTTCGTTTCGCCTATTTGTTTCTCCCTATTGTATGGAGAAAAGATGAGACAGCAAAAATACGTTACGAAACGAGTTGTTGTCATAAATTTTCCATACAAAAGAGAGAGACACGTGCTCACACGAAAACAACATTTGGTATACGAAATGTGGTATCAAAACTCCGACTTCAGGTACTGAAACTCATTCATTATGCCTGCGTACAATTCGCTAAATAGTTAATGGCCTCTGCCGTTAGCTAACTAAATATTTATTTCCTGCCCTTACATTCAGACTATATGTTGGATTAGTCACTAATTAGTTTTAGTTTGCAGAAAGTTTAGTTTGTGACATCGTTAGTACTTTTTGCCGCGAATACTCTTCTTAAGTCGTACGAGTAAGTTACAACAACTGAGTTATACTAACTGTATCCGTATTTTTTTTTTTTTTTTTTTTTTACTTAGTTTACACACTTATAATATTATAAATAATGTATCCTAATAAGATTACGATCTAGCCATAATGTAGGCTAGATCGTAATCTTATTAGGATACATTATTTATAATATGTCACTCAGTTGTTATAACTTGGGGTTCAATAGTTATAATGTGCAATGTCCCAAAAATAAAAAATAATTGCGTACAATAAACTTTCTAGCCCCAAATTAAGCAGAGCTTGTACCATGGGAACCAAATTGCTGATAATAAATAATACTTATTCACATAGTTTTTTGTAAACAAATACTTTCATCATCAGCCTGAAGAAGTCCACTGCTGGACATTTGCACCTGCACATTTTCAGGAACAACGATTCTGAGCCCTGTCCTTCCACCGACTTCCTGCAAGATCGCACGTAGAGTGCCTTTCACCAGATGGACCGACGACATTGATAATCTTATCAATGTCGTCGAATGTGTGTGTATCAGAATGTGTCCATCTGGTGAAAGGCACCCTACGTTTCGCCTTCCGGTTCGTGGTCGCCATCGAGAACCTTTATTCCCCAACGGTTGTCGGTGCCTCGAGCTAATCGAGGGTAATTTATCTACGATACACAAAATTAGTGAGCGCACTCAGACTCAGGGTATAAAATGACGAGTCCAGTGTACTCGATAGTAGACTAAAATACTAGAGCAGTGTAAACCAGCCTTTAATTCCAGCTGGCCATTATGCATCGTGGAGTAGTCAGCAAACACAAATACGAGGTCCGCAGTGCTGAAACTGAAGTATGCTTGCGTGCCGACATCTTTAAAGGTACGAGTAAGTTGTGGAATGAGCTGCCTTCTGCGGTTTTCCCTCGGAGCTTCGACATGGGGTCCTTCAAAAGGCGGGTATATCGTTACTTAAAAGGCCGGCAGCGCATTAGCACCACCTCTGGTGTTGCAGGTGTCTATGGGCGACGGTGACTACTTTCCATCAGGTGGCCCGTCTGCTCGTCTGCCTGCTATGGCATAAAAAAAAAAAAAAAAAAAAGTAGAAATAAAAAAAGAAGTACCTATGTAAAAAAACTAATGTATAAATACTTTTTTCAAAGTAAAAACTTTTTATGATAATCAATAATATTCTGGATCACTTTCTATATTATTTATATTCAGTATTGGACTTTTTACCAGGTCATCCTGATGGGGTTTAGAAAAGTCTAATTTTCTCTTTGCAGAAAGAGCCTGGGACACCCAAAAAATAAAAAAAATTGCTTAGCACAAATCGAGAATATCTAAATTTCTGAGTTAGTTAACAAAAAGCTAGTTTTTTTTCCCGTATAAATTAGTCGACATTGTTCCAAAGCATAATAAAGGTACGCTTAACATTCTTCCTTTACCGTACTTTCACCTTTTCATGCCGTACCGTACATATTAAATTGGGAATGAAATTATCAAGTCACAGAATTTGAATGGCAAATTTGAATACTGGCAGGTAGAGCTTTTAGTCTCTGCGATTGCACAAAGGCTACAATCGAATTCGATTTTCAAATTCAAAAAGTTTGCTTCATTTCGGTAGTTTGAACTCGGAATTTTGTGTTCGAAATTTGAATATAGCTTGACGAAGTAAAATGGAAATCTTCTTTTGAAATTGGTTATTATTTTGCTTTGCGTTGTTGTGTTGAGTTTTAAAGCTTTTCTACCGTACATAACTGGTGGATTTTATGCCTTCTAGATCCCCCGAATAAACTATTAAAATAAGTACGTTAGTAGCAATGAAGTAATCCTTAATTATATTTAGGAATTTAACTATTACTTATATTATAGAGCTAATAGGTAAATTAAACGTGAACACTTTAAACACAAGAGCCCAAAAGTGACTTCTATTTTGTCCTACCAATTATTCACCTCATATAAATACGCTGTGAACATCATGTGTTGAAAAAATCCCAAAAACTATCTTTCAGGCACGAAACCACACTTTGCTATTGACATTTGAGTTGGTTGGTTGGCTTTGGGTTGGTTGGTTTACTTAACTGAGTGGCACTAAGCTGGGAGATACTTAATGACAGTCGACCATTAGCATCAGATGAGCCTTGTTTCCATTACGCGGGGTACATAAAAAACACATAATATACCCTCTGAAAGGGTGAGAAATAACATAAAAATCACTTGTGCTGGAGGTGGATTAAGGGCTTACTTTTGCTCCATACGTAACTTTTTTAAATATGTATATAAAAGAAATCAGCACTTACTGTTCTTTTTATGGCTATCCTTTTTGCATGAAAGTAAAAATAACTATCTACGAAAAATCATCTGGTAACTTAAAATAAAATATTAATGGCCTTATTTATAAAAATATGCCAAAAGATAAACAGTGCTTAAACTATTGCCATCTCTTAATAGTGGGTAATGACAAACAGTGACAGGGCTAACTTTAAGCAGTGATTAAATTTAAATTGCGTTTATAAGTATGGCTGATAATTATTGAATAGTTATTATGAATATTATTTATAGGTTGCCTACCTGGTACAGACGTGTATCGCCTCATTTTGGAGATGTAGAGAGCAGATTAGAAGAAGTAGATCATCAGCAGACAGCACACCTGTGACACACACTGCACTGTAAGCACCTGTTTAAAACACTGATAGATTTAAAAAAAAACCCTTGAAACAGTTCCTAGATACAGTAAAAATAAAAATATGGGGTGGGAAACCAAAGAAATCTGTAGGATTACAACAAGATGGAATAAAATCAGAAGAAACTTCAGATCATCTTCAAAAGATTCAAATTTCGCGCCTAACTCATCCACGTGTGCGAATGTTTCCGCCCTGCCCAAGAACAGACCGTTTCGCAGGCAGTCGTCTATGCTTCTGGGCGGGCAGGCTAGGGCGGCCGTGATGAGCGGCGGCGGCGCGCCGATGCCGCCCTAAGCGCGTCTTTTACCAGGCTATCAGAAACACCGAGGAGTATTCGCACCACGTGCGCCGGGACGCACTGCGCATGCTCCCCGACAATGGGGAAAGCTGGTGAAAAGCTTCAGGTGCGAAAGGGATAGATATACGCCGAAAATAGGGGAGTGAACGTGAACAGTCGGAAAGTTATATTGGGAAGCGTCAAGCAGTCTGAAAAGTTATTTGTGTGAGTGCGACGCACACAGGGTTGGAATTAGTTTGTATAACTTTCTGCGTGAAAGTTTGACGTGGTTAGAAAGCCGCAGTTGCAATTATTATTATTGGTCCAGGGTATAACTACGGAAAACTACTCGGTTTATCGTACTTGCGGGGCTTCTAGTAATATCATTTGAATACTTTTCTATGAATTACTAGTATTATGATCGTTATTTTTCCCAGGGTGCTCTTTTGATTTAGCCTTTCGAGCGTTTTCCGCTGACAAGCTTACAGGTTTCTCCGAGCGGTTTGATTATATTCGTACAATTTACACTTGACCAATGGGTTTCATTTGCATTTTAAATTTGGTAATTTGCGTTTTAATAAATGGAGTTCGTTGATGAAAATGCGTTGTTTGTTCAAAATATTTTATGTAACAACAAAAAAATATGCGATTCGCGATCGAAATCAACCTTTATTTGCTGCATTCAGCAATATCTAATGCTATTAATCAAACTGCAAAGTGTTTCTATATTGTGAAGAATAAACTCTTTTTCCAATATTTAGCTAGTTTTCATTACTTACGAGAGGCTAGATAGTTTTGTGTGCATTGTCCACAATGTTTATTTATCTAGATTTCTTTATACTTATCCTGCAATAAAAGAATTCTTAAACTCATAAGCAAATCGATCACTAAAGGCCTGCGCACACCTAGGCCGCTGGCGTCAGCGATCAGTGAAACGCTGTCAAATTTGACAGCGATATTTGACAGCGTTTCACTGATCGCTACCGCCAGCGGCCTAGGTGTGTTCGGGCCTTAAGCTCGCAAGCTTTCCATCAAAAGTTTGCGTACATACGAATATTTCCATCTCCCAGGCCACAATCCAACTAGGATAATAACAATTTTCTATTCCATTTCATATCATTCCAATTTCAGTTCATAACTTCGTTTAGGTAATTTAGAAACGTCATTACAAGTTTGGGGTTGTTTCTAACAATCACACAGGTGGCTTGCTACACACATGCGTAGTCACGCACCCAGACGCAATTTTTGAGTGTGTACTTATACCCCTGAAACAAAGCATTTATCTCCTTGCGCAGCATGTTGCTCTGGTATTTCTAACCTTATTACTGAAATTCAAGACCGGAAGTCCGGATACCCGGGATTCCCCAATTTTTTCGGGAATCTTAAAATAAATGGTTAGAAATATTTGTGTTGTTTTAGATGAGTTTTAGTTAGCCCATGAAACTTAAAATAGTTTTCGGAGGTACGAATTAAATTTGATAACCGTTTTTTCACGTTTATTATACCTACCATAAAATACTAATCATTGAAATTATTATTTCAGTTATTTATTTTAAAGAAGTACGTACAATATACATTGGTTTTCGTATAGTAATATAATGTAAAACACAATACAAAATATAGTCTTTTTCAGCGCGTTTTACTGATTTGTTAATTGATTGTTTTTTTTTTCACAGCAAACGAACCTGAAAACACTTGTGTAGACAAAATTTCAGGACTTTCAACTGTCATGACGTGACACTGACAGTTCATATCCATTACGTCACCGCGTCGCTTTCGTCTCGAAAGTACCAGGCGAACAGAGCACTCGAAGAGTTTATTATACAGGCACAGGTGCGAAAATAGAACATGCTCCCACGGGGTACGGAAATAGCATGACTCTTTTAGAACGCGCTCGGTGAGTTTAAATCACGTTCGATGTTTGAATTTGACAGAGCGTTGACTGGGTCAATTTGTTTTTTTTCTATTACTAAACCTTCTTATGCACAACCTTTATGATTTAACATCACAGTGAGATTTCAAATTGGGGTAAAAAGTCGTCCGCGTCAAAGAAGTTCATTCATCCCTCGATAATTTATCTCTGAGAATAAATAATTTGTAATTTAAATCATACGACACTAAAAAAACGTAGGCACCGCACACTTCGACCTTTCTCTCACAAGGAAGTTGGTGCAAGGCCGCTGCGTCATACATAGAGCGTATCACGTGTGTAATATCAACTTGTATTATATCTGATATAGTATGTAACTGATATTATAACTGTCTTTTAAAAAGACACTGCAAATCGTACAATTTTAGCCGTTTTCGAATAAGCCGAAGATAAAAAGTTATGTTTTTGAGAGTTATAATTATCTTTGTTAAATACCAGAATCATCAATCTTCTCCTCATTCATTGTGTTCAGGATTTTAAGAACATACAGTAAAAAAAACTGCTATAGGTTAAAACCTATTAAACCTTATTTTATTAATGCGCAAATTGCTATTTGAAGCTAAAAATAATTAAACTCGCTTGTAAGCCTTCAAACAGAACTAGTTCATTATATATTATTACTTAATTTTATCTATGTGTATCAGATGTAGTTTTTTTCTCTTGGTGTGGCATATTATGGGCAAACGATTAGATGCAATAATTAATTGTTTAATTTTTCACACAGAATCAATTCGTAGTTTATATTATTACGAATAATAAAATGCAAAAATAACAATTAATGCATGACTAAAATAAGAAATTGATTGTTTTACAGAAATATTGAGTGTTTTTGTAAAAATCAATAATTTATACCTACATATTTATAGAAAAAAAAAATGATTTATGCATATTTATTGTATTAAGTACTTAATTATTACACAACAGTGTCTGTCTGTCTTTCTGTGTAATAAAATGCCAGAAAATGGGAGCTCGTGGTATACAAGTGTGTCTTTACCAACATTGGAAGGAGCTTAGGAGTAGAACTGAGTATACACTATATTTGTAAGATGTGCGACGCTAGTAACCGAATACTGTAGTTCGATAAGGTTATAATTTAACATTTCTATTTAAATATTCAATATTATTACTTAGTAACGCCAGTAAATGATTTAATGGCTCAATAAAATTCCATTAAAAATCCAATTACTTCAAATGTCACTTGTTATGCGGTGATTTGCGTTATTTTTATTTATATAAATTACAAAAACCAATAGGTGACTATGAGCTAAATATTTTTTGCGAAACAGTTTAACACATAGCTTTTCAAGGAAAAAATAAAGATACAGTACAGTCATGTGAGAAAAATCTTTTGAAAAAGATCCTTTCCTTGTTAGATTTTTTATCACGACTCTAGTATAGTTTATTGAAACGATAGCAATGGTCTCGGGTGCAATCAATCAATCAATTGAATCACAAAGATCATTTTAAAATGTCAAAAAATTGGGTTTATCTAGGTAGAGTGAGCGCAAGTTAGGTATGCGCGTGATCGTTCACGGAAATTAAAAAAAAATTGATTGGAAATAATGTCTTCCGATCAAAAACATGAATAAAAAATTAGATCTTCCATTGCGCTTAATACAAGTTCATGTTTGTTATTGGGAGATAATTTGATTCCTCCATCTGCCACACGCGCCATCTAGCGCGCACTTTATTAGTTCTTATTTTTGTTAATTTCGGTAGATAAAAACTGCAATTTCAATGAGGTTTTTTCAAATGTGGTTCTTTAATAAATGGTTCATTGGACATCTCTACAACTATTTATGGTACAACTCTTTGTACCATAAATAAATAAATAAACTTGTTATAGTTATTATTTTGGTAGTGGGTTGGGTCTCAAAGAATGAGAACAATGGAAACGCATGTCATTAGATCGAAAGTAACGATCTCGAGATAACTTTTATGCATAATCGTGACTTGATTTTCTTAGATTAGTCTGAATGATGCTAATATAGTGACTAATACTTTTTTATAATTCACAATGCCACAGAGCTTCAAGTTCTTAGCGATGACTTATGGACCTATTGGCTTCATACACAATAGAATTTGATTCTAGAGAGAGGGAGAGAGATAGCTATAATGAGAGTTTCAGTGATAGAATCAGAAATGAGGATATCCGTAGAAAAATCAAGGTCACCGACAGAGCTCGTGGAATTAGTAATTTGAAGTGGCAGTGGGCAGGTCATATAATATGTAGATCGAAAAACCGACAACCGTTCATGAAATAAGGTTCTCAAATGGCGACCACGTATCGGAAGACGAAACGTAGGGCCCCAACAGATGTACCGACAACATTTTTAAGATCCCGAAAAGTCAGTGGATGAAAAGGGCTCAGAATCGTTCTTCTGGAAATGTGTAGGGGAGGCCTATATCTAGTAGTGGACTTCTTAAGGCTGATGTGTGTAGGGGAGACCTAAGTCCAGCAGTGGACTTCTTCAGACTGATGATGAGTTCGCAATGTACTTGCTACTTATTTCTTAGTTACCGGATATGGCAACCTTGAGGTTCTATGCCTGCTTTATATTTTATCTGTGACGCTAAACTTAATAACAAGAACTGCCGTACTGTCTGCAGAAAAAGCTAGTTTCTGTGATGAATATGAATCTTAATAATGGTACTATTTATAACCGACTTCAAATCTAAAAAGAGGAGGTTCTTAATTTGGTTGTTTTTTTATTTTTGTTATAATGTGTAAATGTGGGCTGATTTAATTTTTTTTTTTTTCATTTGGATGTTTATACTTCCAGATTGTTCCCATTTAAATTTTATCGAAATTGGTTTAATAGTTTGGCCATGAAGTCGGGTTTTCAAGTTTTTATAACTTACATTATCTATGGTTTAATAGAAAGTAGTTTTATAATAATTGATGCCTTGTCAAATTTGATGTTAAAAGGTTCGTTTTCAAAAACATTATTTGAAATATTATGTAAGATGGGCTATATCCGGCCATCAGTAGACTTTTTCTAGCTGATGATGAAACCAAAGTTAAGGTCAAGGGGCATTCAATAAAACCCTCAGGATAACTTTACTTTGAAACAAGACTAATAGCATTGCGATTTTTACATAACATTTTGAAATTCATGAAAAAATATATTCCCGACCAATTCGAATGGAAATTATACAGAAGAATGAATTCTGAAATGTATCTACATAATTATGAATAAAGGAGAAAGTTGATATTAACTGATTGTAATTTTTAGAACATTCCACCATGTTAGAATTCAAACCATTTCTTTAACAAACAATCGTGTTGATAAAGAGATGACAAACAAACTTTGCCACCGGCCTTTACTACACCAAAAAAGTTGATTTCGGAGCAGAGTGCTGACTTTCGCACTTTGCCGGCTATTTTAGTATTAGTAGACAGCTTAGAACGTTTTTTTTTGTACAACTATTGCTGATAGAACAAGCATATGACCCAACTGGATGATAAGTGGTAACCATCGCCTAAAACGAAGCATTGCCTCGTACACCACTGCTTTGCGTCTTCAACTTGAGGCATAGGTGTTGACTCCCACGTGCCAGTAATTTTTTTATAGTGAAAATAGGTTTAAAAACTAAACGCTTGGCCACCAATTGGCCTTGGCCCAATACTAGGCCGCGTTGTTTGCTGTCTGTACGAAATTGCCCGCCTTCAATCCGCATTCCGTTAAAGTAGCTGAATCATTCGCAACCTTTCAATGTCGTACATCTAGACACACTACAAACTTATCTTTGCCGTTGTTTAACGCAAACATTATTTATTGGTTTAATATATTACATTTCTGTGAAGCAGCATTTCAGTTTGAAGGGTGTGGGTGCCGGTGAAAATACTGGCACGTGAGGCTGAACATCATGGACGCAGGACAGTGCATCGTAGAGCACGTTCCTGCCGTGCGTGACCTACCTAGATAATGCTTTGTTTTGATGAAATATTTCTTAAAACGAAGCCCAATATGCCTATACACAGATGAAGTCACGGGTCAAACTATTTTCCAAATGAATGCGTAAGACACTGATTTATTTAGACCATCGTAATAAATCTGCTATCACTAGGGTTGCTACCTTATTTTGAGCACAAGTACGTGACAAGTTTTAATTGGAAAAAGTTTAAAAATAGAGCACACTACATTTTTTTATAAATTTTATAGGCTTGCGTTTGACCTCAATCTCGCCTGCTATTAAGTTAAGGTTGACGGTGAAGTACGCTTACCAAGAAGATAGCTATTTACTCTTCTCTTAAAAACATCCGAGTTTTAGGTAAAAAGTATGATAATATCGTACTACTTTTTTAGTTTTTTCAGTTTTTTATTTTCTTTTTTTTCAACTCAGTCAAACTCATCAAAGTAGAGCCTTGCACACGTCAAGTGTCTAAAGGCCTGCGCACACCTAGGCCGCTGGCGAACGCGATCAGTGAAGGCTGTCAAGTTTGACAGCGATATTTGACAGCGTTTCATTGATCGCGGTCGCCAGCGGCCTAGGTGTGCGCAGGCTTTTCGAAGTTGAAAATACAAAATTATGAAAAAAAACAAAAGAGCGTTAGGTTGAAATTAACATTAGTTTTATGATCAACCACGTTAAAAAAGTTTTATGTTGCGTTAACCTGCTTACAATCTGCATGATTATTAATACCACACAGTGTATAAATTATGTATTGATTCAACAAATTAGTCCTAGGATCTGTCAATTTTAAATTTACATGCGTAATAATGCAATAAATGTACTGAATACTGAAGTAACGTACGCGTACCAGCCCTAGCTATAACCGCAAACGTACTGTGGTAGCATCCTCGTGATTACGATGAGCCGTTCATTCACTCGTGCGCATCGACACTCGTGTTTATTCTGTGGCATCTCTGTTTGTGTCATTGACCCACGGCAGACGAGCGCGTTGCGTAATCAAATTATACGCGTTGTTTTTGTATGAGTTGAGAGGTCAGAAGTAATGTTGGTTTTCAAATATGGTCCGATGTTTTCTGTACTGTTATTAATGTAAAACTGAATTGAAGGCGAAGTGTTGAAATCTCGGGAACCGATGGACCAACGACTCGGGGCATAACGGCACATCCCGAACACTTAACCAAAACCCATAAACAAAAATTTGGCGAGTCCTTGCTCAAATGCAAGTTTGCGGTTTGGATGGCAACAGTGCACGTTTTATAGGTAGGGTATAGGTATAGAGCACTAGTGGTCTAGTGGTAGCGGCCTGCCTTCCGATCCTAAGTCCGTGAGTTCAAATCAAGTCGTGTACCAATGAGTTTTTCTGTCGAAAAATTGGACGGTGTTTAACTAAAACGTTCTAATCCATATGAAACTTCATATATTTACAAAAGCTGAAAAAAAATCTCTAGTAAACTAGGTATGGCAAGAATCTTTATTTTGTGTTGGTTAATAATAATAAAATACAACTGTTTGATAATTATTTATTAATTAAAAATAGAGTAGGAACAAAATCTCGAAAAATCAAAAAACAATTCGAAATGGCATATCTCTCGACAATGTTGATGAGTGTACTGAAGGACAGTCCGCAACAGATACTAGGTACCTGACAACCTGACAGTATCTGTTGTTCTGTATATCGGTGCAATATCTGTACCACTGACCATGGCATTGACCCTTACCGAAACCGAATTTACCCTTACCGAATTCAAAGTACCACAAACATAAAGTTGCATAACCATACCGGACGTTTTAAGTACTCCGGTATACACGAGGTAATTTTAATTATACTAACAAGTTAGGTAATTATAGTTTTGATGACCTTTGGTTGTTGGTGTATGATGCACGTAGAGGTACTCTAGCCCGCGGAAGAAAGAAAAAAAAACTATTTAAATATGTAGGTAAGCAAACTAAAGAACACGACCTGATAAACAACAGAGTGTAGAGGGGTGTATGGGCATAGTGTTCCAATTCAGTAGATTTTCTGCCATCTGTCACGTGTAAAGTTAGCTTGCACGGACTCTAATTTAGGAATTTCTAGCCGGTCGTAGGTAGAACGTGCACGAAGCTTTGTCCCGCGTCGTACTTGAGGCATACAGATGTTCGGCCTTACGTGCCAGTTATTTCACCGGCACCCGCACCCTTCAAACTGAGCAGCAATGCTGCTTCTCGGCAGAAATAGGCTTTGTAATATTTCCCCGGATGAGCCCTTCACAAAGAATCAAATCAAATTATTTATTTTATGCCACAGAAGTATTACCTACACAAGGATAATTAACAAGTAAAAATGACATAAAAATTGGTCGTCACTCAGCATAATATGTTATAGTAGCGAGTGCCACTAAAACGCTGGTCTTCCGTGACACCAGTAGAGTGCGACACAACGCAGCAACTGCGACTCACGCGTCGTTATAGACATTTAATTTACAGAAGAATAATAACAAGAACCGTTGATACAAATAATAAAACAATAACAAGACCAAGTCTAAGTGCAGATTATGAGGTGAAAATATAAAGTTACCTCCAATAGAAGAGGAGAAAGATAACCTAAATACAACGAGATCTTAAATAGAATTTAACAATCAACTTTATTGTAAAGAGTAATTCTTTGCATGATTTAGCAATCGCTAAGGTCCAGCCAGTCTACAGCATGATAAATTTCATCATGTATTTTGATAGATTAATAAGATAACTGTGAAGTTCATTATAATTACACAAATGAAGTTTGGGAATAGAAGCGTGAGTTTTTGTTGCGCTTGTGAGTCTAATTACAAGGTGGGTATTATTTTGGTGTTCAAACTGGCCGTCTTGAGAAATGTGTAAGAAACGTGTGAACATAAGCAAAGTGTACTCGTAAAAGACGGTATTTTTGAATTTCAATTACATACCACCCACAGAGACGACGATCTGCAAAAACTGACTTAATTATTCCCGAAATGGTTAGGTCAGGAATGTCTTGCTTTTGTTTAAGCTATTAGCTGCTTTTTAACCTTTACTTATTCTGACAAAGAACACAATGAGTAAAGTAATGAGACCTTTGCATCTATTGTAGAGGTAGATGATTTATATAGCGTCAGGAGCAACTAGTGATTGTGTGTGAGTGACTCAAGCCCTACTTACGAGACGCTTTAATGTCTGAGACAAGGTTTTAGAAGGAATAGGCTTGCCCAGCATATATACCATTATGACAGCTTAGACAGCCTTAATCCACAGAAAAGACATGGTCAATACGTGTAGAGCTGACTAAGCCATGGGTTGATGTTTCTTGTGCTCTCAAACGGTGACATTTTCCGAACAGAAAAATCCATATAGGTACACGACTGGATGCGAACCTGTGACCTTAGGATCGAAAGGCATACTACCAAATCGACACTAGTACACTATTGTATCTACCACTACTAACCAGTAGATATTTTTTTCTGCCGCAGTGATAATTATTTTGAATTGATAATGTTTCTCCGATTTTCAGAAATATCATCGAAGGAAAAATAGAAGGGGGAAGACCAAGAATAAGCTACATGAGCTAGATAAAAGCAAATATTGCCGCCATGTCGTATAAGGAGGTCAATGAGGTTACTCTCAAAAGACATACCTTCCTGGAAAAAAGGCATCCATTAAGCCATCAAGAGCATTGCTCTTAAATAAGAAGAAGTCTGATTTGAAGACTATGGATGGGTACTGGTGTAATTACAGCTCAAGACTTAACACCTCTGATGAATTACTAATTGCAATTTCTTCAATAGACGCATGAGATGAAGTGCTTACTTCATCTCATGCGTCTTACCTTCGCGGTTACCTTAACCACAGTTGCTTAACTGTGGTAAAGGTAACCGCTCAACATCAGGCAGGCCATCTGCTTGTTCAGTAACTTTTTATTATCAAAAGAAACATTCCAGTCGAGTACGTAAATAATCAAGCTACATATTGAATCCCCAGTTTATTATCATTTCAGTTATTGAGGAAAAACAGGAAGCTGATAGGTATAAATAAATATCGCAAGAAAAATAAAGCAAATTGGTTTGCACCACAGAACAAAGTAGAACGGCCATGTGGCCGGAAAAGTGTCGCCCAAATACATGAGCATATGCTTCTTTCTCCTTGTTATTAAACAAACCTTTTGAAAAATGCCATGCAGCAGCGCAAGAATTACTTTCCGGACAAGTTTAGCGACAATATAAAACATAGAAATAAAACTAAATAAATTCTTAACATCTTCCTTCCTTTCTTTTCTTAGAATCCTGATATTTAGTGATATTTTAAATATAATAATGGAAATGTAAAACTAGCGACATCGGCTCCCATACAATCGGCGCTTGATCGCCTTTCTCCTGTATTCAGTATTCTGTGGTTTTCTCATTGCCAGAAACCCAGCCGGATACGACGGGTGATATTATAGTGAACCGCAAAAACCGTATAAAAAGTCATCGCGAGATATGTTTATGGTGGAGCTAAATGTCGACGGTTTGTTTCGAAGTCAATTTATGAAGAGCATTGTTCAAAATAACCTGCTATTTAAGGACATGAATACCTGTAGGCCTACAAGCTCTGCCTGGCTCTGGTTTTGAGTCTGTGTGAGTTTTAACTAAATAAATCCTACGTCGAAACGTCACACACCCAGTATAATACACTGGTGATCACTCACACAGACTCAAAACCATCGATTCCAGCAACACAAATTAGTCAAGAGATTGCGTAAATCGATGCGAGATGTCAATTTTTTGTTTAAAAAATTGTAAATGGAACGCGGTTTCAGCGGTCACTAAATCGAGCCGTGCTGCTGGAATCGACGCCCAGAGCCAGAGACAGAGCCAGACAGAGCTTGTGGTAGGCCTACTGCTTGTTCGTGATAATTTAAAGGAGGATAGGTAGAAAAAAAGTAAGATTTTAAAACACTTTATCGTACATTTCGAAGAATCAGACGATGCATCTGACAATAATTTGCAGATTGGAATCTTCGATACATTTTCGATTATACCATTCCAATTTATGTTTGTCCATTTCAAAGTTATAATAATATAGGTAGCGTAGATGAAGAAAATTTCCAATTAGTGAGCGTGGATGAAATAGGAAGGTTTATGATTATACGACCCTCAATGAGCTGCTTTGATGGTGGTGAAAAAGGATCGTACAAAAACAGTTGGAACTATTACGGCATGACCCATGACCCATTTTTGTAAAAACAAAGTAATGTTACCAATGGATATTAACCAATTTATTAATTTGAGTAAATTAATATGACTGACATTAATTTGCAACATGGTTTTTTTACAATGTAAGAAGTATTTAAATATACGAAATATGTTGAGATCTTTATAACAATAGACTTATTTAATCGAGATCAAGTTTAGGTTCAGAGATCAAGGAATGTTACATATAAAGCTAGTGCAAATCCTACGAGTAATTATAACCACAGTGGTTTTTTCATCATCCATCTCACCAACTTTGGTTCAGTTAAAAATCTGTAAAGTAAAGTAGTAGTCTGTAAATTTGGTTTACTGACGATAGTTGAAAGTGACAACGTCATAAGAAAATACACAGATGTCGAACACTGCCGAACGCGGAGGCCGAGTTTTGCCTCTTTATCGCTCGTTTCGCACTCTCGCTTGCACTTCAAGCCTTAAATGGGACGCCTCAGCGCGAGGTAACGCCGCATGAGTCATGTTTTTTCGTGCGTGCAGCTGGCTCCATCGAATTATAAGACGTTGTCACGTCAAAAATGATGTCATCTCAATTTTAAAAATGTGTATATATTTTTTTATATTTATTAACAAAGACAGCAATATTTTGTTATATAACTTGCTGATATCTTCTTCTTGTCTAGTCACTGGTTTTTTCGAACCAAGTTTGGTGAAACGATTTCGAGTGCACCTCAAAGAGGCTTCTTTCGTGCACTTGACACATATTTTCGAACTTTTTGGGTTCTACGGCTTGCCGGTTTACTCACAACGGTACTTGCTAATGGAACAAGCATTATGGCTCCGCCTGATTTTAAGTTGCAACCATTGCCTTTAAAAAACATTGTCTCGTAAGTCACGCGCATCAGGAACAATCCCCTACGGTGCACTTCCTTGCGTCCAGCAACTTGAGGCATACAGATGTTCAGCCTCACGTGCCAATTATTTCACCGCTCTTGGTACATACTGGTCAAGAATATGACAATAAAAACAAGCATTCTATTCTTTATGGTATATGTGATTAAATATTAAAAAGACACAGGTATTTCCATACTTAAAAGAGAGTCTCAAACCCATGAAATGTACTAAAGATTAAATTTATTGAAATAGGTTATTTGTATTGTATTGTTAATTATATGCAAATGTAAGCAGATATCCATTAAGAAGACCTTCTTAGGTGAACTCAACTGAATCTAGTTTCAATCTAGATATAGACTGTTTGTTGAATCTGTGGTTTAGATAACGCTCCAGTTGATTCGGTTACACGATACTCTTACACATTCGGGATTGATTTTCATTTACGTTACATATAAAATGAAGTGTATTTGTCTAACAATCATACTTCAGTCTGCTATCTCAGTGGATACACCTACAGGACTTCAAACAATCTTATCCTATACCATCATGATGCAAAAGGTAATTTTATTATGCTTAAAAGCTAATTTGCCGTGTATTTTGAAACATAATAATCTTTCTGTTATCTTTTTATGTGCCTTTCTTGATATAATCCGAAATTTAACCTAGTTCTATAACAATCAATCTTGAAACCTATAAAAGACCTTCCTGGCAATCCTTTTTCAAAGTCGTATTTAAAAGATCTAGAGATCTAGAGATCCTAAATGCAGTTTATATTTATTACAATCTTTTATCTTTTGCAGTTGGCATTCTTCTCCACTCTGGTCATATCCATGCATTGCATGGTTATCCACCAAGCACCACCAGTCCCTCTTGGAGTCCAATACCATGAGCCAAACTACAACTTTGCGTACGAAGTCAACGACGCTCACACCGGAGACATCAAGAACCAACACGAGAGCAGGCGAGGAGACACTGTCCTTGGACAGTACTCCTTGGTGCAACCCGATGGTGTGAGAAGAACTGTTGACTACAGAGCCGATGAGCACGCTGGGTTCAGGGCAACTGTGAACAATGACGGCAGGACTAGGCAGAACGAGCAAGCAAACGTTGATGCCTTGAGACAAGCCCAGCCAGCTAACCCTGCTTACTTTTGGCCTGCTTCTTCTACTCAGACTCCTCCTGCTCCAGCAGTAGCTGTATCCAGATCTTCAATTGTCCAGACTTTTTCTTCTCCTGTTCAAACACCAGTTTATAGGGACCAGTACAGCAATCAATACAGCAGTCAAAGCAGCCAGTATGGTAGCAGCAACCCTTGGTTATAAGTGATAGTGTGATGATTTGAAAACGATAACAGCTTCGGAATATGGAAACTCGTCTTTGCATGTACTTTTAGCGGAATATCTATTTACTATGACTAAGTAAATTATAGTAGAGCGTAGGTAATTGGTGACTGTTTGTAATAGTCGCGACGGCCTTGTAGCGTTCGACCGCAAAAAATATGTAATTGCAATGGGCGTTTTATGATCTAATTGTATCTATCTGTATTTATTGTGTGATATTATTATTAAAATGTTTATAACGTCTATATATGAAATAAACTTTTGTTCAATCAAACTGTATTTTTTAAATATTGAATATTACCCAACAATAATGTTAAAATCAATATTTATACAATAGTTCAAGCAGGCTGTGTCATTTTTCTGAAACTGGTGATTTGTCAAACTTCAACGATTCTTGTCTTTCACTAATCACTATCACTAATTTATTCTGTTAAAAAGCAGCCAAGTGCGAGTCGGACTCGCCCATGAAGGGTTCCGTAGCATCAATTAACATAATATAAAGGTTTTTGTAGTTCGTCGAAAGGTAAATTGCGGTTTACGATTTATGACGAATAAAAAAAAAACTACTGACTAGATCTCGTTCAAACCAAATATCGTTGGAAGTTTGCATAGTAATGTACAACATATATTTTTTTTGGATTTATCATTCTCTTATTTTAGAAGTTAGAGGGGGGGGGACCAACTTTTTTCCACTTTGGAAGTGTCTCTCGCGCAAACTATTCAGTTTAAAAAAAAAACGATGTTAAAAACCTCAACATCATTTTTGAAGACCTATCCATAGATACCCCACACGTATGGGTTCCATGAAAAAAAAATTTTTGAGTTTCAGTTTCAAGTATAATTTATAGTTTTTTTTCTATTTTTGTGTAAAAACCTTACAGAATACATCTACTCACCAAGTTTCATCAGTCTAGCTCTTATGGTTTCGGAGAAAAATGGCTGTGACACGGCCGGACAGACAGACAGACAGACAGACAGACAGACAGACATGACGAATCTATAAGGGTTCCGTTTTTGCCATTTGGCTACGGAACCCTAAAAATGACCTTAAACTAAAAAACAATAATGTTGACAATAACGCTTACTATAGCACTACTTTTTACCGAGGTGAGAAATAGTCAATAGGCTACTATATAGAACCAGAATGAATAGTGTCACGTGATTGTGGCACACGCGCCTTTGTTCGCGTCCGTTTGAATGAAGCCACGCCTCCAAGCCTTTCTACGTAAACTGAGTGCACCGGCCTGTCGAACTTGACTTTTATTGTACTTCCTGAACTTTTTACAAACAGACATCTTAAAGCAACTTGTAGAACTGGATCATCATGATGATATAAAAACAGGAGACGATTGTAAAAATTATCACATTCTCAGGAATTGTCTACGTAGTCACAACAAATTTAAAACATACAAAATGGTTGCGAAGGTAAATTCCCTTTTCTCTAAGAACTAGCGAATAATACCTAAAATAGTTTGTCCACTTTTTGCTAAAGTTTGTCACCAAGGTTTTTAGTTCAATAAACTTTATTTATTATTACCTGGTTCTACTTCTTTGAGCAGTCTTAAAATCTAACCATTTTAAGCAGCGCACTTTACATAGTTACCTCATTCATTTATTAATAGAACTTTTCTGTCTGCTCGAAATGGAGTTATAATAAACATGAAATTAAATGCTCACGACTGGTTAATTCACATGCATAGACTTTTCTTTAAGTCTCATACCGTCTTGGGGCTCTTAAGACTACTTATTCTGTTTTCTTTTATTGATTTGTAATTTATCTTCCAGTTCGTTGCTTTCCTTGCCCTGGTGTCCGTGGCTGCTGCCTCCGACTACTCCAGCTTTGCGTACAGCGTGGCCGACCCTCACACCGGCGACTTCAAGAACCAGATCGAGGCTCGCGCTGGCAACAACGTGCAGGGCCAGTACTCGCTGCTGGAGGCTGATGGCTCTCGGCGCACCGTGGACTACGCGGCTGGTGCTGAGGGCTTCAACGCCGTCGTGCGTAAAGACCCTGGTCTTATCGCTGCTGCTCCTATCGCCCCCATCGCTCCGATTGCCCCTATCGCCCCTATTGCCAGCTACGGAGCTTACCCTTACGCAGCATACGGAGCTTACCCTTATGCCAGATATGGAGGTTTCGTCGCGCCTTTCCCCGTTCGCCAATTTCTATAAGCTACAGACATTCACATTAGAATCATGGACTTGTAAATAAAATTCTATAGAACACAATTTTTATTTTTGTTTTGCCTGGAAAGTGTATTGCCAACTTTTAGCAATAGGAATCACTAGATTATGCCGTTTGGTTTTTAGATACACATAGTGAGATATAGGGGAACCAAAGCATTTTTTTGCAGTGCAAATATTTACGACCTACGTTCCACATAACAAAACATGATGAGTTTTATCAAGTTGTACGTGTATGTATGTAGTAAGTTGTACGTGTATCAACTGACAAACTTTCACATTCATAATATTTGTTATTATTATAAATAATTAAATAAATATTGTTGGCAATCCACACCACACTATCTAGCCTTAAATTAAGCAGAGCTTGTAATATAGGAACCGGATAGCTGATATAATACTTATTTTTTTTGTAAATACATATTTAGAATACATTATTATTTATATTCCAAGCATATTGCTAAATCCATATAGAGAAAACACGTAAATTTATGTATTTATAGCGAGATAGAACGTTTACTTCTTGTTTATTTTCGTATCTTCAATATTTGGATCTCGTTCTATTTAAAATGCTAATTTTATTCTTGTTTATGTTTCTAGATAACCACATATTGCCGTTTATAAATTCTAATAATCATATTTGGCAACGAAATTGCTCATTTAGATAAAAATGTTCTATTTATTTGAATGTTTTCGTAGCAGGGAAAAGGAGCCACATATTTTGTTTATTAGATAATCAAGGCGCGTTGGTTTCTTGAGACGCACTTCATGATTGAAATATATATTATAGACAATCCACATAACACTATCTAGCCCCAAACTAAGCAGAGCTTGTACTACGGGAACCAGTTATAGCTGATAAAAAAAAAAAAAAATCTTATGGGTATTAACTTATAAGATTTTTTGTTAGAATACGATATAAGATTCAGACAGAGAACAAACATCTGTGTCCACCACATAAATATTAATTTGTTCTCGATGATTTAAACAAAGACAATTATTTTCGTCATAGAACATACCAGTGCTACTTAGCTGAGTTCGTTTAACATTCGTCCGTAAGGTAGTAACGAGAGGGTGGTAATCGCTTTGAAGTATGTTTGCATTCCGTTGAGGTTTTCTGTCGGTACCTTTGACGTGGTCAGTGGTCAGGCGTTCACTAGTTCCGCATGGTCACTGACGAAATTGAACTCAAAAAACCCTCGCTAGTGACCTAGAGCTTGCATGTCTCTTACTTCCTATTATTAGTACAAACGATTGTAGTTAAGTTGTATAAATAGTCCTGCAGTGACTGGGATTTATCATTCGCAGTCCACTGTGCAATATTACCAAACATATCAAAATGGCAGCTAAGGTAATATTTTATTTTAAATATTCAATAGTGAAAGAGTGAACAATAATAGTGCGGTGAAATCCTCGATAAGATTAGTTTTACAAAAACAATACGGAACACCAAAATGTTAGCACTGTAATATATTACGATTTAAAGTGACCATAATACCTACTTTATTCAAACAACTGTCAAAAAGTGTTAAAAATTGATCAGGAAGCAATTCAACCTGGTCTTGTACATTCTAAGTAATTATTTGACTTCTATTTGGACTTCCAATTACGACTGGTTTTATGTACCCCAATAAATTATGATTATCCAAGGTTGCTTGCCAAATAAAGAGCTACATCAATCAAAAGCAAAAGTTCAGCCAAAAGATTTGTTGGGCTAGTAGTACAAATTGGCATTCATCATCATCAGCTTGAAGAAGTCCACTGCAAGAACGATTATTCTTAGCTCTTTTCTGCCACCGACTTCCAGCGACCTTCAATAAAAATAAACTGTAAATATTGATTTATTTGATGAATAGGCCCTAGAATGCTTTTAATTTGTAAGAACTAGGTTTTATATTAACTACTAAAGTTTATAATGACTTAACATTAACGTCATCATTAACATTAACGTTTTCTTTACAGTTCGTCGTCGTCGCTCTCCTAGTGGCCGCCGCCCAAGGCAGCGCGATCCATGGAGCTGACTACACCAGCTTCTCTTACGGCGTCTCAGACCCCCACACCGGTGACGTCAAGAGCCAGCACGAGACCCGCCACGGTGACTCCGTGGTCGGCCAATACTCGCTGCTGGAGTCTGATGGCACCAAGAGGACCGTGGACTACGCTGCTGACGCCCATAATGGATTCAACGCGATTGTGCGCAAAGACCCCGTGATCCACCATGGCTCCGTTCTGGCTCATGCTGCCCCAGTTGTAGCTCACGCCGCTCCTCTGGCTTACGCTAGCCATGCCTCTCCTCTGGCCTACGCCAGCCATGCTGCTCCTTTGGCCTACACCAGCCACGCCGCCCCCTTGGCCTACGCCGGCCATGCCTCTCCCTTGGCCTACGCCAGCCATGCCTCTCCCTTGGCATACGCCAGCCATGCCTCTCCCTTGGCATACGCCGGACACGGAGTCTCCGCCTACAGCACTGGAGTCACTTCCTACGGTAACGGATCCCCTCTGGCCTACTCTGCTGGTCTTGGTCTCGGTCATGGAGCCGTCGCCGCTCCCCTTGCCTACGGAGCCCATGGACTCTACGGCTCTCATCTGGCTCATGGATACTAAGAAGCTCTAGTAGATAGGATTAAGAGTGTACATATTGAACGATGAAAGTTGCTGCCTGTGATTGAATAAATTATTTGTGTGGAACCACATTTTTATCTTTTTACTAACCCCCCCAATAATGAGGATCTCCGCTTTTTTGTGTGACTCTATTGATCACAGAAAATCATCATATTTTGGGTTTTTTACGACACGTCTTATGAAGTGATAAAAGATTTGATTATTTACGTTTCAAAAATTAAAACTAAACTAAAGCTATTGCACCAATTCTCACGAGCCTATCTCAGTCGCAATCGGATAGGTAAGTAGGTAAATTATACTTTAGACCTTCTGCAGCAAAGAGTTTCATAATTTCAATAAAATCTTAGTAACAGCAGATTCTAATCAGACAAACAAATGAATTAATTACCTACCTACAGGAGCTGTAAACTAATTAGTTCAAGATCTGACCTTAATAAAAATAAACTCTTAGTGTTATTTGCAACGAGTTACAGTCACCAGTGGTTTTTAAGTTGTATTAGCATATTCAAAGGGTTCCTTGACATGATTGACTGGCCTCTAGCTCAGTTGGTAGTAGCTCTGCCTTCTGCGCCGTAGGTCGTGGGTTCGATCCCCACCGAGAACAAATATTTGTGTGGTGAACATAAATGTTTGTTCTCTGTCTGGGTGTTATATGTATTCTAAGTATGTATTTACAAAAAAAAAATGTATTCAAGTATTATATCAGCTATCCGGTTCCCATATTACAAGCTCTGCTTAGTTTGGGGCTGGGTAGTGTTGTGTGAATTGTCCACAATATTTATTTATTTATTTATTTATTTAATTGTACTACATGGAGCTACTGGAATGACTCTCTACCTATAGATTGTGCTATCAAACATACCTACAGAAAGGGCCACAGCAGGGCTATAGTTTTAGGGGTGTCACTATTTTTTTTTTGTAGTCGTAGAGCTCAAGGGCGCTGGTGAAATTACTAGCACGTGAGGCTGAACATCTGTATGCATCAAGTTGATGGACACAGGGCAGTGCATCGGCAATGATTTGTTATAGGTGAACCTCTTAACATCAAGTGGGCCATATGCTGGTTTCATCAGCTAGTTGTTTAAAAATAAAATGTTACTAATCGAATAGAACAAAATATAACACGAAATCAGAAAAAAATATTTAATTTTTGTACATTAGTATTTTGTGTCTTAAAATGAGTGGTCAGTCCATAATCCTCGTAACGAGATCACCATCCTAGGTTGGCTCCATACCCAGAGGGGTTACCATAGCCTCCGTGCGCTGAAGGTGAAGCTGGAGCAGCCTGAGGCCAACCACCGAAGCCTCCACCTAGGCCACCCAGACCGCCAAGCCCACCAGTTCCAAGAGCACCCGCTGGGGCGAAAGGACGAGGTATAATATGTTGAATCTTGTTGGAGTAGGACGATACGACGGGACGTCCGGCTAATGCAGCGTTGTGACCATAACCAGCAGAACCAGCCAAACCACCGTGAAGACCAGCTAGGTTAGCTTGTCCAGCATGGGCAGCATGAGCAGCGTGCGCAGATTGAGCGGCATGGGCAGCTTGGGCAGCTTGGGCTGCTTGAGCAGCACGGGCAGCCTGAGAAGTCTGAGCTGCATGAGCTGCCTGAGCTTGGGCGTGTGCAGCTTGAGCAGCTTGGGCTGCTTGAGCTGTTTGAGCTGCGTGTGCAACTTCAGCTTGAGCATGAGCGGCTTGAGCAGCATGAGCAGCTTGAGCAGCTTGAGCGGCTTCAGCAGCATGAGCAACTTGAGCTTGAGCGTGGGCAGCTTGAGCCTGGGCAGCCTGGGCTTGAACGGCCTGTGCAGCGATTTGAGCTTCAACCTGTGCTGCCTGTGCTGCCTGTGCTTGGGCTACCTGGGCGTGTGCAGCTTGTGCTGCTTGTACGATTTGAGCTTGAGCTTGGGCTGTGTGGGCAGCGTGAGCAGCCTGTGCAGCCTGAGCAGCTTGAGCAGACTGAACAGCATGAGCTGCTTGAGCTGCGTGAGCAGCTTGAGCAGCTTGAGCATGGCCTAAAGAAGAGTGACCCATGACACCACCAAAATGTCCAAGACCACCAGGATGGCCAAGGCTGCCAAGAGAAGCAGCATTTCCAAAAGATGAGTGTCCTATGGGAGCTACTGGTCCCTGACCAAAAGGTGTAATAGGCTGGTGGCCCAAGGGTCCATGAGGTGTGTATGGGGCACTGGGACGAGATAATGGGACAAATGGAGCAATTGGACCATGAGGGGCGATAGGGGCTTGTCCGTATTGTGGTCCAAGACTTCCGCCAAGTGCAGGTTCCTTACGGACCACAGCGCTGAATCCCGATGCAGCATTAGCAGTGTACTCTACGACGCGCTTGGATCCATCTGACTCGACCAGGGAGTATTTGCCGACAACGCTGTCACCAACTCGTTTCTCGTGCTGATCCTTGATATCTCCAGTGTTGGGATCAGACACGCCGTAGGAGAAGCTTGAGTAACCACCGCTGGCTTTTACAGCCACTACCGCAAGGGCGAAGATGAAGAGCTGGAAGAAAAACAACAACAATTAATAAGAACTTTACAATACTTGAGGGAAGAAAATAAAATGGTTTCTTTTATTACAAAGCTGTAAATTTATCATGGTGATCTTCAATATTCAATATTGGTCAAAATCCAACTCCAAGAAGTAGTCAAGGATATCTATATCCTGGAATACACAGTGGTTCCAAGCAAGTGGTTCCAGCAAGTGGTTCCAAGATTAAAACTGTGGTTCCTTCTTGGAAGCAATCTCCCAGCTATATTTACTGTGGATTTTTCCAGTAGATTTCGCTAATCAATGTATTTTTACCTTAGCTGCCATGGTGCTGTGATGTTCGACTTTGGCACACAACTGACGTGACCCTGCTCCTCTCTTAATTTATATTCACACGAAACCATCGTATTGTGGTTTTGGGGGTCAAAAGAAATATTACACTAGTTGCCACTGAGCTGTCGAAATTCAGTTTCAGAGGTTAATTAGAATCTGAAGTGTCTATTATGTAAATTGATTGCACATAATTGTTATGTTTTGCACCAACAATGACTGCATTCCTTTTACTTGGAACAAGATTCTTGAAATGATAAATATTAGGTACATTGAAGAAAAAAATCTTTAGTGAAGTGCAAATTCTCAGTTTGCATAAACGTATAACTTAATTTATAACATAGCTTGATATTTAATAAATTAATGAAATGGGAAAAGGTTTCATGGTTCAGACAACCACGATGACTCAAAAAAAATAATAATTCCGTCAGAAGCGTGCGTACGCCCTAAAAAAAGATTCAAGCTTTGCGCGCATCTAGGCGATCAGCAATGGCGATCAGTTACAGCGTAGGGTTATGCATACATACTGCGTTAAACAGCGTTACACAGTAAAAGCTCCGCTTCATTTTGGGCTAGCTAGTGTAGTATGTTATGCTTCGTCTCTTTGGTGGAATAGAAGCAACATCAAGAGTTTTGGCTCAATAATACATACATTATTATGCATATTTGGTTACTGTCGGCACCCTTTTAAAACATAAGACTATTGTTTGTACTTACTTTTCTCTGTTATTCTATAAGTTTTCAATGTTATTTCTTTTTTTATTTTTGTGTAGCCGTATGTATTAGTTGTTCTTCTTTTTCTGTTGTGACCCAAATAAAAAAATATCTATAAATCTAATATTTATTTTATTTATTTATCTAGATTTAAGGGGTGTAAGGGGGCCCCAACATCTCGTTCCCCCAAGCCAACCTCACCTGCACGTGGTGCACCCTGCTAATTTACCAACGAGGCTCTGGCGACTCACCAAGACGCACTGGCCAGCGTGGTGTTTTATGGCTAAAAACCCCTCTTTATGATAGACGCCAATATAAAACGGCCCTCAGTCCCCGGCAGCCCCGCTATTCCGAGCTCTGGCAGCGGCTCTGGTTCCAGCGGGGCAGAGGGTGCGAAGAATCTCCGGAAGATTCCCTGCTGCCAAACTACTAACACAATGACACTGGCTACGTTTAATGGAAAGAGTTTAAGCACAGACGATAGGTTTTGCGAATTATTAGAAGAGTTAGATCAGATCAAATGGGATGTTCTTGGCTTGTCAGAGGTGAGACGAAGAGGAGAAGACCTCACAAAGTTAGCTTGTGGCCACATGTTTTACCACAGAGGGCATGAAGATTCGTCTTATGGAGGCGTTGGATTTCTTATCAACAAAAAACTATCCTCTACCATCCAGAGCGTCCAAAGCATTTCGCCACGTGTATGTTACCTTACGCTGAAACTAAACAAAAGATATGCTTTGAAATTAATCCAAGTGTACGCACCCACCTCAAGAAGTCCCATTGAAGAGATCGAAATTTTCTATGAAGAAATTGAGAGAGCGTACAATGAAAATCCATGTTTTTATACCACCATCATGGGCGATTTTAACGCCAAAATCGGTCCATCACAAGAAACGGAACATTCAGTCGGAAAGTACGGTCTAGGAACTCGGAACCCACGAGGGCAAGTACTGGTAAACTTTCTAGAGCAACATAACTTTTTCGCTATGAACACCTTCTTTAAGAAACGTACTTCTAGAAAGTGGACCTGGTTTAGCCCGGATGGCCATACTCGAAATGAGATTGACTATTTCATAACCGCGCAGAAGAATAGCATCACTGATGTCAGCGTTCTTAGTCGTTTTAAGACCAGCAGTGACCATCGCTTAGTAAGAGCGACGCTTAAATACAACCTAAGACAAGAGAGATCAAATATGGTTAGAAAACACACCCCAAAATATGACAGTAAATCTTACTTTTTCCTACAAAAAGAATTTCGGCTAGATCTCAAAAACCAATTTGATACCCTGATAGAAGAGAGTTTAGACGTGGACCTGCTGAACGAAAAACTTTGCAGTATAGCTGTAGAAACAACTAAAAAACATCTGGGTGGTATAAGATTAAAGGAGAAAAAGCTAACAACTAGCACGCTGTCTTTATTATCTCAAAGACGAGATTTAAAGATGAAATCCCAACCAGACCAAAGAGAGTTAGAGAATATGAATAAAATTATAAGAAAGGCAATTAAAACAGACTTAAGAGCATATAATACAAATATAATAACAGAAACAATTAAACAAAATAAAGGGCCAAATGTTTTCAGAAGAAAGTTAAATAAAAATAAGTCGGAAATAAATAAATTGAAAGATAGTAGTGGTAATTTAATAACCGATCGTGACAAGATCGTTCATACGGTGGAAGAGTTTTACGCTAGCCTTTATGCGTCAAAAGTTGAGGAACCTAAATCACCAGATGACCAAGATCCAAGAGCAGAGCCCGTTGAACGTCTCGATAATGAAACGCTGCCCCAGGTGACAGCAGAAGAAGTTGGTTTCGCATTGAGCCAAATGAAGCGTGGCAAAGCATCAGGTGAAGATGGAGTATATGTGGAGATTTTGCAAGCAGGATCTCCTGATATTCTTAAGCCTCTCTCAACTCTCTATAACAAAGTGATGTATGAAGGTGTCACTCCGAAAGCTTGGGAGAACGCCATTGTTATGATTCTACACAAAAAAGGTGATAAATGTAAGTTGGAAAATTATCGCCCAATAAGCCTCCTCTCCCAAATTTATAAGCTGTTTGCAAAAGTCTTGTGCAACAGACTGTCTCGATCTCTCGATGATTACCAACCAGTCGAGCAAGCTGGCTTCCGGAGTGGATACTCGACTATGGACCACATTCACGCACTCAAACAACTGATGGAGAAGTGCCGAGAGTACCACCAGCCCTTGTGTCTAGCTTTCGTCGACTATGAAAAGGCTTTCGACAGTGTCGAGCACTGGGCAGTATTTCACTCTCTCCATCGTTGTAACGTTGACAAGCGATATGTAGATATCCTCCGGGAGCTATATAAAAATGCCACTCTTCAGGTTCGTTTGCACAAGATTTCTGACCCCGTGTCCATTCAAAGGGGCGTGCGGCAAGGCGACACTATCTCACCCAAATTATTTACCAACGTGCTCGAAGATGTAATGAAAACAATCGACTGGGATGAGATAGGTATCAACATCGATGGTCGCAACATATCCCACCTACGCTTTGCCGACGACTTAGTTCTTATAGCGGATACCCCGGATGCCTTGCAAAAAATGCTTCAAGATCTGCATCAAGCTTCAATGAGTGTGGGCCTTAGGATGAACATGTCTAAAACCAAGGTTATGACCAACCTTCCGGGTCCAACACCTAACATAATCGTAGGTAACTGCCGAATAGAGCCAGTGGACAACTATATATACCTAGGGCATTGTTTATCCTTTGGCTCACACTCTCAGTTGAAAGAGATTTCAAGACGCACCCAGCTAGGATGGGCCGCCTTTAGTAAGTTGGAGGACGTCTTTAAATCCGATATCCCTCAATGCTTGAAGACCAAAATGTTCAACCAATGTGTTCTGCCCATTCTTACTTATGGATCCGAGACATGGCCGCTCACCAAGGAACACATGCATAAGATCCGAGTAGCACAACGGGCAATGGAGCGTGCTATGCTCGGAATATCACTCCTAGATCACGTACCCAATGTCGAGATTAGACGCCGGACAAAAGTCGTGGATGTGGGTACGCGAATCGCAAAACTTAAATGGAGATGGGCAGGGCACTTGGCAAGAAGGGACGACGGGAGATGGACGAAGGCGGCTACAGAATGGTGGCCAAGGGGTGCTCAAAGACCTAGAGGCAGACCGCCCGCCCGTTGGTCGAACGACATTGCTGCAAGTGCTGGGAATGAGTGGATGAGACTCGCGAGGGACCGGAAAGAATGGCGCAATAAAGAGGAGGCCTATACTCAGCAGTGGGTGCAAACGGGCTGATGATGATCTAGATTTGCATCATTTCTCTGTAGATGCTGATGAAACTTGCAAAGGCCATCTCGATCATGCATCATCTAATTACTCTAGTAGTTCATACAACATGTTGTAACCCACTTCCTGCTTAATTATGCCCAGCAAATGACCTACGATCAGCGAACAAGATGTACCAATAATTCCTTGGAAGGATCTGACACTCGTATTTAAATAAAAAATATTGCCTTCACAACTCAGTGGTCCAAACCTTAGCGCGCAGAAGGCAGAGTTATTGTAGCCCTGTATTGTAGGACGTGGGTTCACGCACTGAGAACAAATATTTGTGTGTTGATTGTAGAGGTTTGTTCTCTGTCTGGGTGTTTGTATTTATTCTAAGTACGAGTATGTATTTACGAAAAAAATATGCAAGATTTTTATTTTTTAGGTTATTAAAGTATAAGCTCTGCCTAGTTTAGGATTAATATAAATGTATAAGGATAAAATAAGTAAGTAAATATTAATTTAATTATAGATATTTAATTTAATTAATAATAATAGTTAAACGGTTTTGATTTTAGAGTGGTGTTTGGTGTTTCTTTGTGGTACTTATCCAACATTACGTTTTGATCCTAATAAATATTATGTGTTAGTGCCGTTGATTTGTTTTATTTTAAATTAGTGTTTAACATTTATTTTCAGATTAGTACTTAACTTAAACATTACGACTACGGCAAACCCATATTCCACCTAAGCCTATCCCATATTAGTAATTTCCCATATCTGGATCATACTAATTTTTGTATGCTTACAAATATACTCAAAAACAGCTTCCGATTAAAAAAAATATTTCATCATTAAAATGTTACATTACCACTGAGTAACATACTGTTGCGAGTTAGATTTAAAACTAGTGACCCGCCGCGGCTTCTCACGGATGTATTTAAAAAACAAGGAGGCTTTTGAATCTTTCCACCTGTGCGACTTTTTTTTACAACTAGTTAATAGAACAAGCATATTGCCTGCCTGATATTAAGTGGTAACCATCGCCCATAAGCATTGCCACGTACGTCACGTTCGTCAGAAACGTGTCCTAAGATATTTTTTTTAATGAAACGATCTCGAGAAGCTAGCAGTGCTAGAAACCTATAGGGATCCACAATGTGTGGATGAGCTTGGTGTCGGTGACGAGAAGAGCGGTGGTAAAATCCCGTCTCTAAAATCAACTTAAGGCATACAGATGTTCAGGCTTACAGCCTCGTCCCCTTTTTGGAGACGAAGCAGCATTTAAGCTGAGTGAGGACCATTTTGGCTCATAAACAAATATTACCAAATTGGATACTGTCGGCAACCTTTTTAGCAATAGAACTAGGATTATGGTGTGTACTTATTTCTTTCTATGTGTTTCTGTATGTGTTCTATTTTCTCTTATGATTTCTTGTGTAGCCGTACCTTTAATGTTCTTCTCTTTCTGTTGTTTCATTATCTTTATAAGCTGTGTTTTTTGAGCCAAATAAAAAAGTAATCTAATAAATAAATAAATATTGTGGACAATTCACACAACACTACCCAGCCCCAAACTAAGCAGCGCTTGTAATATGGGAACGAGATACTTGAATACATATTTTTTTTGTAAATACATACTTAGAATACAATATAACACCCAGACAGAGAACAAACATTTATGTTCACCACACAAATATTTGTTCTCGGTGGGGATCGAACCCACGACCTACGGCGCAGAAGGCAGAGCTACTGCCAACTGAGCTAGAGGCCAGTCAAATCATCTATATCTCGGTTCAGCGGTGCTGGGCGAGTCGATTGTTTGGACACAAGACTCATCCAGACTGATGATGATGATCAGTTGTAAATTGCTAAGCATGCTTGTAATACTACTCGTTGAGCTAAGAACAATGCTTAAAACGCGATGCAGACAATAGCTTAAAATGTTCTCAACGGTTTGGACGTGTTGCATAATAGGCAAGAATGCAATAATTCTTGAGTTATAATGTAATGTTTCTGTAGCATTCTGTTAGTTCAGTTTGTGTGTTAACTTGATAAGAGTGATTTTTTAGAACAGTCTGAACAAAGCATGAATAAGGTTTAAAAAAATGTGCAAACTAGAGTTTGGGTTTGGTGCCAAAGTTGTAAATTCGATTAGTTTCACAGTAAAAACTTGCCATTTGGCTACAGAACCCTAAAAATGGTTATAAATATGTAACTGTGCACATGTTTGTTTAAAGTAAAACAAACATGGCCTTTTAGTGTGATTTGTGCCTTAACCAGTTTTCTGATTTTAATCTTATACCTTTAAACGAGAAAATCTTGTATATATATATATATATTTAGGATCTCGGAAACTGAGCCAACGATTTTCATGAAATTAAGTATACAGGGGTTTTCGGGGACGATAAAACGATCTAGCTAGGATTCATTTTTAGAAAATGTCCCCTTAATCGTAAAGTAAATAATCAACTTTATCATAAAATCATAACTTCTAGCGCCATCTGTTGATTAAGTCACGAGTTAGTGGGACAGAGAACGCCATCTATTGACGAGTAGTGGAGTTTATGTCGGTAAGATCGAAAAATATTAATATTTAATCAGTATGTGTAATTCGTATTTAAATATAATTCACAACAACAGTTTACCAAAAATAAAATACCGAGCGAAGCTCGGGCACCAACTGCTAGTAAATTAAGCTAGTAAATACAAGGCAGACAAAATCGAGGACAAAAGCTAATCCACAGTAAAACTTGCCATTTGACGCTGGTAATGTTTTTTTTGTGTTAAAAAAAACTTATCGTTTTGACATTTAAAACGGTTTATAGCAGTTTTATACACAACAGAAGGCCTACCACAAGCTCTGTCAGGCTCTGTCTCTGGCTCTGGTTTTGAGTCTGTGTAAGTGCTGAAGAAATAAATCCTACGTCAAAACGTCACATCCACAGTACTGGTCAGTTACTAACACAGACTCAAAACTTCAAAACCCTATAGTAGGTCTACTGGTCAGAATTCACACAGACTCAAAACCGGATCCAGAGACAGAGCCACACGGTGCTTACAGTAGGCCTATTGGTTAGAATTCACACAGACTCAAAACCAGAGCCAGAGACAGAACCAGACAGAGCTTGTGGTAGACCTACAGATTGTGTAGGTAAAGTAGTTTCATCAATTATAAAACTTTGTGCTATTATGACTAAAAGCAATAAATGTAACCAGTTTCAATTATTTGGATGTACTTGAGCTTGAGTTTCCGGGTTCTTTGTATAATAAGAGTACTGGAATTTCACGCGGCTTTGCTCGCGTGACGTCTCCCAGTTTCAACCCCTCAAGAGGTTGAATTTTAGTGTTTGTTTTATGATTAAGATTAAACGAGTATTTATCTCGATTACCTCCGTATCCATGCTTATGCGTAACGATCGTGTTAATTTTATAGATAGTGCAATTCACGAAGACGCGCCCCTCACGGGGTGCGGGGAGTTTGCTCCGAGCGGCAGTCGCGAACCGTAGTCTATTCATTGTAGTGTGCGTGTGCACTCATAGGTAATAGTGTTTACCGATAACACTCAAACATTGACGGAAGCTTGCACACATATACTATAAACGGTTAGGAGGAATAGTGGGGCGCGCCTTCGTGGATTGCACTATCTATAGTTTGAAAACATTTAAAAAGAGCTATTTATTGTATAATACGTAGGTATACCCCTCACCGTTTGAAAAACCCGCGGCTTAGTCAGCTCCGCACGTATTGACCATGTCTTTCCTGTGAATTAGGCTGACTAAGCTCTCAGGGTGGTATATGTGCTGAGCAAGCCTATTCCATCTAAAAAAGTATTTGCCAGACAGTCAGATACATCAATAAAATGGCAGATGTGCAGAGCGCTGGCGGCCAAGTGTCCGATTCTAAGGTCGTGGGTTCAAATCCAGTCGTGTACCAATGAGTTTTCTGCCCAAAAATTTATGTACACTATGCCAGTGCTCTCAAACGGTGAAGGAAAACATCGTGAGGAAACCGGCACATCGTAGAACCCGAAAATATGTGTCAAGTGCACGAAAGGAGCCTCTTTGAGGCGCATAAAATCCTTTCACCACACTTGGTTCGAAAGAATCAGTGACACGATAAGAAGAAGAAGAGACGACCTACGGCGCTGAAGGCAGAGCTACTACCAACTGAGCTGGACAATCTGGACGTAAGAATATCCTTCCAAATAAAAAACAATTTTCTAAATCGGTTCATAAATGACGGAGGCATGCAGTTACAAAATTAAAAAGAATATTAAAAAAATAATGTCACGCCGATTTTAATAAAATTAAAATGGGACCAATCTGGAAGCAGTACCTTTCAGATAAAAAAATACTTTTTTCAAATTGGCTCACAAATGACGAAGTTATGCGGTAACATACATTAAAAAAAATACAACCGAATTGAGAACCTCCTCCTTTTTGATTGGAAGTTGGTTAAAAATATTAAAATTGGTTGTTCCAAAGTTCTGAGCAAGTTCGCAAGAAAGTATAATTCAAATGAAGACTAAATGATTCGCAGGAAGATTGCCTTGAGACAAAAAGTAGAGCATATTCATTATGAATGCGCTATGCATACTTTAGTACCTCAAGGCTCTGATGAATAAGTAAACAAATATTTGTAGATATTTAAACAGTGTAATGCAGCCAAAGTAAGCACAGTTTAAACTTGGCCTCTAGCTCAGTTGGTAGTAGCTCTGCCTTCTGCGCCATAGGTCGTGGGTTCGATCCCCACCGAGACCAAATATTTGTGTGGTGAACACAAATGTTTCTTCTCTGTCTGGGTGTTATATTGTATCCTAAGTATGTATTTACAAAAAAAAAATGCATTCAAGTATTATTATCAGCTATCTGGTTCCCATATTACAAGCTCTGCTTAGTTTGGGGCTGGGTAGTGTTGTGTGAACTGTCCACAATATTTATTTTATTTATTTATTTAAACTATGGGAAGCTCTATCTGACCTGTAAGCCTACGAAAAGCTCTATCTGGCTCGGTCTCTGGCTGTGATTTTGAGTCTGTGTGAGTGCTGTCTACTATATGAAAATACCTGTAGGACTACCACAAGCTCTATCTGGCTCTCTCTCTGGCTGTGGTTTTGAGTCTGTGTTAGTGCTGTCTAAATAAATTCTACGTGGAAACGTCACACGCAGTATAATATACACACAGACTCAAAACCAGAGCCAGACTCCAGAGACAGAGACAGAGCAGATAGAGCTTGTGGTAGTCCTACAGGTACATAGTACAGGTATACAACGTGTATCAAAATATGTGTACTATCCTGAAGGGGGGTGAATTTCCACCCCCCGGGGAACAACTTTTGTTCAACGACTTTTCGAACTTCGATTGGTATCTCTGAAAAAAACTGCAACGAAGTTTCAACATGAACAGCTGACTTTATACAAAGTGACAACCCTAAACTCAGCTACAGAGGTAGTAGGTAGTAGTAGTAGACCTACAGAGGTAGTAGGTCAAGGGGTCAAGGGGTTACAAGGATAGGGTTGTCAATTTATTTAGGCATTATGAAATTAAATATTTTTGTATGGGAAACTGAAAATAGGAATTTTTTATTATCTCCCCCCCACAACTGATCACCATTGTGGTCTGAAACCTCCCACCTTCGCATAGTACACATATTTAGATACACCTTGTATAGTATATAGTTCTCTGTCTGGGTGTTATATTGTATTCTAAGTATGTATTAACAAAAAAAAAATGCATTCAAGTATTATTATCAGCTATCTGGTTCCCATATTACAAGCTCTGCTTAGTTTGGGGCTGGGTAGTGTTGTGTGAATTGTCCACAATATTTATTTTATTTATTTATTTAAATTATGGGAAGCTCTATCTGACCTGTAAGCCTACGAAAAGCTCTATCTGGCTCGGTCTCTGGCTGTGATTTTGAGTCTGTGTGAGTGCTGTCTACTATATGAAAATACCTGTAGGACTACCACAAGCTCTATCTGCTCTGTCTCTGGCTGTGGTTTTGAGTCTGTGTGAGTGCTGTCTACTATATGAAAATACCTGTAGGACTACCACAAGCTCTATCTGGCTCTGTCTCTGGCTCTGGTTTTGAGTCTGTGTGAGTGCTGTCTAAATAAATCTTACGTCGAAACGTCACACACGCAGTATAATACACACACAGACTCAAAACCAGAGCCAGACTCCAGAGACAGAGACAGAGCAGATAGAGCTTGTGGTAGTCCTACAGGTACATAGTACAGGTATATAGTAGACAGCACTCACGCAGACAGACACAGAGCCAGACAGAGCTCATGGTAGCTCATGGTAGGGCCTATTGATGGAACAACATAATTATTAAAACTAGATTTACTTACTCATAGATCAAAATCGAGGCAGAAATCTAGAAATAAAGAGAAATAGAAGATACTGAAGGAGGCTTTCATTGCTGATAGCGGACCTCACACAAGCAATAATCAATGAAAACAAAAATTGTATTGAATTTAGTATGTAGAGAAATTCTAGGTACATTTTTTTGTGTAATGTGTAAAGTAAATAAGGCTTTAGACCTACCATGAGCTCTGTCTGGCTCTGTCTCTGATACTAGTTTTTAGTTTTGACTAAATAAATCCTACGTCGAAACGTCACACACATAGTATAATACACTGGTGAGCACTCACACAAACTCAGTACCAGAGCCAGAGACAGAGCCAGACAGAGCTCATGGTAGGCCTAGTTATATTATTACTCGTAGATTTAGATTTATTTATTGCCAACATGCACTTACATGGAGTAGAGCTTTTGTGAAAAGTTAATCTGTGAATGCACTACCACCATGCCTATTTCTGCCGTGAAGCAGCATTCTGTTTCGGTATTCCGTTGCCGGTGCCAGAGAAATTACTGGCACGTGAGGGTGAACATCTGTATGCTTCAAGTTAACGCAGGGAAGTGCATCGTATGGCATGTTCCTGACGTGCGTGACCTATGAGGCAACGCCTTGTTAATAGGCTATAGTTACCACTTTACTTTGTTTCATTAGCTAGTTGTATAAGAATGTTCCCAATAGTTTGGTTGAGCGGTTCAGTTGACCGAACTCCTGGGATTTTTTGCCCCACTCGCGTGGAACTGGCTATCAAGCCAGTATTAGTATTTGCTTAACCCAGCTCGTTAGGGGGCGTCCACAAATTACGTGAGATATTTAAGGGGGGAGGGGGTCGAGTCAAATCTCATCCAATCTTACGTTGGAGAGAGGGGGGGTCTCGGCAAATATCACGCAATTTTTTTTCTGATTGAATAAAAAAAAAATATACTAGTTTGGTCCTGTTTTAAGTGTTACATTTTTATTAAGTACGCTTATAATTCTCAGCAATATTGATTACTAGTCTTAACTAGTTGTAAATAAAAGGACGAAGCAGTTTTTTTTTTCTTTTTACAATAACAATCCAACGCGTTTACGTAAGAAACTCACATTTTGAAAAATCTCACGTGAGATTGGGGGATGGGGGAGGGGGTTGAATAAAATCTCACGACATCTCACCAGGGGGGGAGGAAGGGACAGAAAATTCGAAAAAACACCTCACGTAATTTATGGACGCCCCCTTAGCTTTGCCAACATCTAAGCGTATTTGACAGCTATTCACCACCAGAACGCTTAAAAACATAACCCTCTTACTGGGCAGTCGGATAAAAAAAACATTGACCTTCATTGTGAACTTTAAGGCGATCTCATTTCTTTTCTTTTACCGCGTACTTTGTTCTCATCAACATTTGGCCTTGCTCTTCCGGATCCGTCATTACACGTTACGCGTCTTGTACTTACTTAGGGTACCGTGAGACGGCTGTAAAAACGGAAAAAATTATAAAAGTTGCTTAAAAAACTTGTTCTTCTTCTTATCGTGTCACTAATTCTTTTGAACCAAGTGTGGTGCAAGGACTTTAAGTGCGCCTCAAAGAGGCTCCTTTCGTGCACTTGACACATATTTTCGAACTTTTTAGGTTCTACGATATGCCGGTTTCCTCACGATGTAGAAAAAACTTGTTGATTTTTTGGTATTGGGACTTTCATTTCTGAGCCTCTGATCCTAGTCAGCCTTACTTACAAGAGAAATATGGATAATATCAATACGAGCAGAGCTGACTATGCCGCAGGTTTTGTCACGATGCTTTTCTTTCTCTTCACCATTCGAGTAATATGTTAGCATGGAGTGTTTTTTTTTACCAATTTGGTTGCTTGGTGGTTGCTATACCACTTAAAACCACCATCCGAACCATCTGTGCAACCATCTGTGCTATGCATAAAACATAGTCGAATATTTAATCTTGACAGAGACAGAAGTATGCCAATCAACAAAATTAAAAGCAAAAGGATTAAACTGGTTTCCATAGCACAAGCTTTGCTTAGTTTAGGGCTGGATGGCGTTCTGTAACCAAAGACAAAGAGAGCTTGTGGTAAGAAAAAGAAAGAAAGAAAGAAAACTTATTTATTTGACCCACAAACACGTTTTACAGATTAGTAGGTATAATAAACATAAAACATAAAAATAAACATAAATTTGCTTGGACAGGTAGTAAGTAGTTAGGTAGCTACACTAATACCTATCCAAGCTGTGTTGTGTGGGGCAAAGGGGTCCCGTCTCAGCTTAATGCTGCATAAAACCCAAGTGGGTGATGTGCGGCGCTGGTTTTCAGACGAGGCCAGGGGTAGGCCTTCTGACGTTCATACATTTAATAATACAGCATAAAAATTCACAATGTTGTGTACGGAACCTTTCAACCATCCCACGATGCTCCCCTGACAAGTTGTAAAGATCAGCAAGTGAGCATGCCCGTACGCCACGCCCGCGGCCCACAGATCCATATAAAAGCACCAGACTCACTTCCTCGGTACTCACTCAAGTGGAAACCCTCAAACATACGCAATGGCAGCTAAGGTGATCTATTATTCTAATTGCGAGTGATATGTGACTTTGTGCAAATAGTGGATTTCATCTGTTTATCCTTTTCTCTATGGTGTCTTTTGATAATTTCTAACAAGAAGTGTCCCACATGGTGCATATCTTTTGGGCCAATTTAACTTTGATATTTTTCTTTGTGCAGTATATAAAAATACATTATTTTTTCACTTTGTAAAACAAAAAGCTCGGCTGTGATACCTTGGCACGGTAGTCAAACTAACAGATATCAATGGATAATCTACTCAAAATTATTTGAAGATATATCAGACCGTAGTTAAAATAAATAAATAAATATTGTGGACAATTCACACAACACTATCCAGCCCCAAACTAAGCAGAGCTTGTAATATGGGAACCGGATAGCTGAGATAATACTTGAATACTTTTTTTTTTTGTAAATACATACTTAGAATACAATATAACACCCAGACAGAGAACAAACATTTATGTTAACCACACAAATATTTGTTCTCGGTGGGGATCAAACCCACGACCTACGGCGCAGAAGGCAGAGCTACTACCAACTGAGCTAGAGGCCAGTCAAGTTATATGCACATCGAAATTTTACATTTATCATATGCCCATCGGTAGTTGGTATTCAATGGGTGAAGCACAACGCTGCTGCTAAAATTTAAAATAGCATTTCGTGACATTATTCACATTGAAGAGCTAATTCAAAACAACTAATTTTTGTACAAGTTTTAAATAATTGTAGATCTAAAACAACTGGTAAAACAAGTTCTCAAAATCTCAAAACATCATTAATCCCAAAGCAACATAGCATTCTATTGAAATTTCTTTTTTTTAGTGTTATGAAATAGTCTAATAAGTATTTTTCTTTTCTAGTTCGTCGTAGTTCTCGCGTTGGTGGCCGCTGGGCACTGCTCAGTAGTGCCGCTAGCGAAAGTAGACGGCGACTACTCGAGCTTCTCATACGACGTCGCGGACCCCAACACCGGCGACTACAAGAGCCAGGTGGAGACTCGCGTCGGCGGCACCGTCGCTGGACAATACTCGCTGTTGGACTCCGACGGCACGAAAAGGACTGTTGACTACACCGCTGATGACGTAAACGGATTCAACGCTGTTGTACGCAAAGACCCTGTCGCAGTTGCCGCCGTTGCTGCCCCAGTTGTCTCTGCTCCCGTGGTCGCTAAGACTGTGGTGTCTTCTCCCGTCGTCGCTAAGACTGTGGTGGCCTCTCCCGTGGTCGCCGCCCCTGCTGTGTACTCTGGTGTGTACGCTTCTCCTAGCGTGTACTCTGCATCAGCCCCCGTCGTTGCCGCCCGGTCTTACGTTCCTACCGTGTACTCTGGAGTGTACGGTGCCCCCAGCGTGTACTCTAGCGTGTACGGAGCCCCAAGCGTGTACGGTGCCCCAAGCGTGTACGGTGCTCCAAGCGTGTACTCCGGTGTCTATGGCGCCTCCCCAAGCGTGTACTCCGGTGTGTACGCACCTAACGCGTACGGCCGCTTAGCGTACGGCTCTCCCTTGGCTTACTCTACCCCCGTGTCTTACTGGTAATCCTTGGTCTCAAGGTAGTTATAGCCATGGTTGTGTTCCGAATTGAAATGTAAATATTGTCAATAGTTTTTGTACATACATTGCTTGAATTGAATTAAAACGAATTTTCCACAAAGTTGTTTTTTGACCTTTCCTAAAATACTTCACCACGCAGGCATATTATACATATTGTATCAGTGCATTTATTTGCAGACTCATTAATTTGATGTCCTTTGACTATTTATTTGTTGGTTATTAGTTCTTTAGTAATACACAACACTGTCTACTAAAACTTGAAACTAAGCTGCTGCCAATAGCGGCTTTACCGTTATATTGAGTTATGACGTGTTAAAGCAAAGCACTAGTCGGTATTTTAATTGAGAAGATCACAAACTGCCATCTCAGATTTAACGGATTAAATTCGGTAAAAAGCGAGCTTACGTGCATTTATCTGACCTGTAGGCCTACCATGAGCTCTGTCTGGCTCTGTCTCTGGTTCTGGTTTTGAGTCTGTGTGAGTGCTCACCAATGCATTATACTGTGTGTGTGACGTTTTGACGTACGAATTATTAAGTCAACATTTACACAGACTCAAAACCAGAACCAGAGACAGAGCCAGACAGAGCTCATGGTAAGCCTGCTGTCATTTCTGAGTAAAAAAAATTTCGCCAGTCGTCTGCAAACGATAAGCGGTTTTTTTCTCATGTTTGCTCTTGCATCCTTAAAATCTCGGTACACAGCATTTCCAACCAAACGCATCGCCTACTTGTATATTTAAATTTATGTCATAACAAGCGCCTACCAACGGCTTCAATCGCCCCATTCCCATATAATTTTCAGGATAAAAAGTATTCTATGTCCGTCTCCTGGCTTAAGCTACCTCTCCACCAATTTTCAACCAAATTGGAACAGCGGTTTTTGAGTTATAAATAGTGTAACTTACATTCTCAAAAACAAATTCATCCCACGGAACAAATTCATTCATTTACGGAATAAAAATTAGCCTAAGTGTACTTAAAATTTAAATAACCTATAATAGGTAGTTTAAATTTTAGGTATGCACATCAGATTTTACTTTAGGACACTGCCGTTCTTCTAATTTTCGTTAATCCTCTCCATCTAAAGGTTGTCCGGAAGAGATCGCTCTTAGCGATAAGGCCGCCTATTGTACCTTTATTTGTAATGGTTCTTTTAAATGTATTCTTTTGTGTACAATAAAGTATTAATCTATTCATCTATCTATTTCAAACCTTAATCTATTTCTGTGGCAAATTTCATCCAGATTCGTTCAGCCGTTCTGACGTTATTGAGTAACAAACATCCATCCATCTATCCATCCAAACTTGTACATTCATAATATTAGTGGGATAATAATGTGTACAAGAGTCACAGAGTTGCTTCGTTCAAATTTCCCCATGGTATTAGTAGTCCTATTTACTAGCGGAGATTGCAAACGCTGACATCCTCATTTGTGCCAATCTTCTATCGATTCATTTACTGAGCATTGACAGTTTTGGTAGGTATTTGTGGTGAAGTTTTGACCTACATTTTATTTATATCTTGCTCTTACACTGGATTATCTCACACTGTTTTTCTTCTTCTATTACTGGTTCTTTCGAACCTTTGGTGAAAGGATTTAAAGTGCGCCTAAGAGGCTCCTTTCATGCACTTGACACATATTTACGAACTTTTTAGTTTTTCCGACATGCCGGTTTCCTCACGATGTTTTCCTTCACCGTTTGAGAGCAATGGCATAGTGTACATATATTTTTGGGCAGAAAAACTCATTGGTACACGACTAAATTTGAACCTACGACTTTAGGATCTAAAGGCGGGGCCGTTACGACTAAGCTGCCAGCGCTTTCTACACTATTGTTGATATTCTTACATTTACTTTCAGATACCGATGATTTCCAGCATATTTATTTAATAGGTAATTTACAGTTTCACTGATGCGAAATGATGCGTGTGAAATGATGACTCTTTCCTTTTACACTAAAAGGGAAGGGTCATCATTAAATTGTCACGCATGGATGTTTTCAAAAAGGTGCCTTCTCTGTTTTAATAAGAATTGTTCGTTTTCGTGACACGAAATGTTAAATAATATTATTGAGTCAATATTTTTGCATTCGAGTAAAGCCTTGCATCAATAGCGCGATGGCGATGGTTATCAGTGAAACGCTGTCAAATATGACAGCGATATTGTAATGCTGAAAATCTCCTAGTTACGGGGTAGGAAGCTAAGAAACACTTATATTACAAAAGTTTTTATTTGTGCTTTATTCGGTTAACAAACATAGAAAAATATTAGGTTCTAATTATTCTAAGGGGCCCGCTATGTCCCTAGGCTTCTTCGGATCCTTGAGAACTTATTAGGTGCCTATAACTTATTACTATCTAAACTTATTGTCCGTAACTAGAAATATCTTGGGTTGGTGACCTGCCTGCCTCGAATTCGGTTTGGCTACTAATAAGGAGTTGCGTTAGTTTATCCTACAGTGGTTGAACAGGATTAGGTCCGTCGTAAGGGTATCTGGTCCGTGGGAGGACGGTGTGATAGTGGCAACAGGGAACAACGGCGGGCCTTAGGGCGCCGAAGATAGCGGCCGCAGCCGGTGTGTTGGTGCTTCCACGAGCACCTTGACTAACCTCGGAGGCTGAGATCTAACCAATATCACGTTCGCAAGTCGGTAGCGGGCTCGGAACGGAGCTGGCGTGGGCAAATGCGCGCTGGTCCTTCAGCCGAAGTTTCGACCACGGGGAGTGACAATCGGTGCTCCCTTGCCGAAGGGACGAGTGCCAATATTCAGAGCCTGGGGCCCGTATGCGGCAGGAGTCTTCAGGAGCTACCAGACGGCCTCTACTGATCACGAGAAAAGGGAACAATTTAGTATCGGCACTTTACAAAAACACTGAACTCGCTCGCTTCCAGGAATATTCGACTCACTTGAGGCTGCTAAATATTATGCGTAGGGTATATCTTTATCCACTACGGGACAATAAAATCGACAGAAATCTGTTAAATAAGATAACGAAGAATCAATTCGGTTTTCAAAGGGTCGTTGCTCTCTCTGTCAGCCAGCTGTTTCAAAAATTCAGACCATAGACTAGAGTAGAGAGATTCGCGCTAGCGATCTTATAATCGATTTTCAAATGAAATCGATGGAGAAAAAAAAACAAACGAATCGGCCCGAATTCAGCCGTGAAAAGGCGGACGGAGGTCTAGGACGAATGCATAACGTTTTGAAAATCCTGTATCCTGTAAAAACAGGACACATTCTCGTAACAATGGCAATATGTTAGTAGGATAATCGATTCTCGATACTCGATGGCGATCAATAGACAATCCCTCGGATCGACAAACTCCTATTCGCAATAGACAGTCTGTGGCACGTCGCGCCGGCATGTTGCCAGCTACCGGTCTGCGGTTACCCAAAATTCAACTGCGCAATACCGACCGTAAACCCTGATCATCATTATTTTCCTATGAACAAGACCGTAAGCTCGGATATGGAATCGCGTAAGCATTTTAAGACGTAGTAAGTATTCAATGATGGATAATATGGAGGTATAAACAATTTAATGGGCTCTCGGGGTTGGGTGTCAAGCCGACTCACCCAACCCCTAGTGGGAACCGTACTGAGCGGGCAACCCCGAACCAGCTGTTGTAAATAAGATAACTACGAACAAAAATCATGTCTTCAAGCTCATGTGATAATAAAATAATATGTTTTGTGGACACTGTGACAGAAGGACTGATGTTTCCGTCACACGGCGCCGAAGGCGACGTGCGAAAAAAAAAAAATAATGCGGAGCCGTTCCATTTGGCGATGTTCTGATATAAAAACTATCTCGCTGAAAGGAAGCTTCAAATTGAATGGCGGGAACGTTTGAAAAGGTATGAGTTTATTCGATCGTTACCTACTATTGGGTTTACGTATTAGAAATCGGGTGTTACAGCACCCCCTTTCCCCCGTAAGAATTCACGCAGGGAATTCGTAGGACGCCCTCGTCCTTTCACTCCTCGCGAGGTATAATATTTAAGGTTATGTGTAAAATTTATTGTAAGAGGTAGTAAATACCGATGATAATTGTAGCAATAAACGGGTAAATGATTAAGTAAGTGGTATTTTAGTACATCCCTCCCCGGCAAACTATCTATGGATTGATCTTCAGATCGACTTGGAATAGCGTAGCTAGATATTCCAGGCCAGAAAATCGCGGGCAGTACCGGTCGATTCTTGTCGGTGTGTCACCTGGCAATATTGGGCCGGTTTTAGCGGTACTGTATACCTAATTGTTTCACAACGATTAAAAATGTGGCGGGACTTGCCTTGATAATCATGTGGGGAGGAAAAAAAAATAAAAAATAATTACCCGAAAACTGGGGTAAAATAATGTAGGTGGTATGACCGTGATAAGGAAGTGCATGCTTGCACCGGTTGCAAAGTCCACAGACTCGATAAGTTAGTAATCGCTACAGATGAAAATATAAAAAAAAAATTGAACAAAAAAACATGGTATAGTAACTATACAAGGTGCAGTTTTGAACCTGCAAAACATTTCAGGAGGTTGTTAGGAGACTCGTAAATAATCATATAACAATACGATACCAAGTCAATAATCAATAATACTTTTTATTTTCGATTTTTCAATTTTATTGATTTTCAGAATAACCCTCTTCAAAAAAACAGAATCACCCATTGCGATGTATCGCGTGTCATGTCACTGTGTGCGTGAATGCGATGACCAGTGACGTCAAATAATTTTACCTTAGATGTAGTTCGAATTTTTAACTGTATGCAGCTCACTGCATGGAGTGCCAGTGAATCTCGCAGGGCGACTGCGTATCAGACCTCAACAAACCAGTTACTTGATAACACGATACCCATTTGTTATTTGCTAATTGTCCGACCGTACGGCAGGGCTGTAAGGTCGTTGACCCGTACCGACCCGTGTGGTACCTAACGACTGTCCGAGAGCTACAAATCAGTTCGAACCAAAGGCTTTAATTAAGTGCTTACCGAAACACGGGATTTCAATGATGACGTTGCCGATTGGGGAATAACTCCGCGAACATTTCGATGGCTCGAGATACATTGTCTCCACTGATGGCATACCTACAAGCGGACCATCTCCACCAACTCTACATTGGAGTATGGTCCGTCATCTTTACAATTAGGTAGTAGGTACCTATCCCGACCGTTAATCGAAGGCGCACTTGAGGGGCGGAATTTGCAAGCGTATGCACATACCGGCGTCATCAAATACACTAATAAATTGACCCGATCGATGCGTTTGCGATGGCCGCGGGGGCGTGGCGGGGTGGCGGGGGGGAGGGAGCGGCCGGTGGTTGGTGCTTTGGTTTGGATTTATGAAAGAAATGTCGGTTGCGTTTGTTTGTGTGTGTGAAAGCGCAGTTTAAGGACACGTACAGATTGGTCGCGTTTTAAAAAGGGGAGTTCACACTTACCGATTTACGTTAATAAGAATAAAATGAAAAAAAAATACCTGCCCATTTTATTGTTGATTCGGGTCGAGAATCACTAACATAATTACCTCCTAAAATGTTTTGCAGATCCAAAACTGCACCTTGTATAAGTAATGGAATATCCTAACTAAAAAATACATTTAAACCAGTTGGTGTTCGTTAAACGTAGGTTCCTATAGTCGCCTCATACGACACGCTTGGAATGAGTGAAAGCGGCTGGCTTATTCTACTTCCCCGGGCCAGCACAGGGACGGATTCAGTTCTGGTTACAGTCTAAATTTTTAAAATCTTTGATATGCCACTTGCCGATGACACCGTCCCTTAGCATCTGGTCGACCTGCCTGTTAACTTCGGCTAGCTTCTCTGGGGACATCACGTAGTAGCGTTGTTTGATCGGAGGGTGATCTCCGGTGTCGATCTTGTGGGTCACGAGGTGTGTCATTCCTAGGCCCCTCTTCTCGGCGGAAATATCATCAAACTGGCGCATGATCTCGCGTGCCTGATTCCGTTCTCCTTCATCCAAAGAATCAAAATCTCTTAAAAACCTGTCTGTCGTAGCAATAGTATCTACCTGTTCTGTCGGAGAGAAGTATTCACTGTCTTTTAACAGCGAAAGCACGTCGGGCGCTATGTTAAATTCCTTCCAAAAATTTATACCGAAAATGAGCTCAGTGGATACCCCCGGAACTATATAAAACTTGATAATAGCCGTTCTCTTCGCGACCGTAACCAGTAGTAATATATATCCGGTTACGGGGGCGAATGAATCGTTAGCGGTTTTAATAAAATGTAGGTCACTGGATTTATGTACAGAAACCAGGTTATCAAAATGCCTGATTGCGTCCCTGCCTATGATAGAAATTTCAGAACCAGAGTCCATTAGTCCCCTGTATTCGAGATCGTAGATAGTTATAGTAAGATAAGGGCGTCTATCGTTGGTTTTTATTTCGTGAACCAGCGGCGGCGAGGATCGCACCTCCGAAAAGAAGCGCTTGATGTATTGCAACCAGTTTTTCCACTCATCGGTATGACTGTCCCCCCCTGGAGGTGTTTTCTGGTGCCGCTGGTCCACCCTATCTAGTTTTTTGGTACCGCAGAACCAGGAGCTTTGTCGGCGGAGCATTTGGGACAAGTTTTGAATGTGACGTCCTTCTCTCCACAGCGGTAGCATATGAAGCAAAAGGGTGCCTTGCAAGTGGTCAAGCTGTGTCCTTTAACTCTGCAGCGGACGCAGAAGTCCCCCTCGAGCTGCACCGAGGCCACCCTGGGTCCAGTATTGTTAGATAAATTTTTGTAGCTTAGATCGGGTGCTAAACATAGGTTGCCACTCCTGGGTGGTTCCGCGAAACCTTCTGAGCGCTGCTTAGCGTTCTCCAGAAGCCTGCACTTCCTTTTCAAGTCTGCCCACGTCTCCACGGGGCTCAAGGCTAATTGAGTGGTATAGAAAGGTCTAACATTATAAAGAACAATATTTAGCTTCTCTTCATCCGAGATAGGTTTTGACAATCGAGTAAAGAAATTCTGCATTACACTTAGATAGTTAATGATGCTTTCGTCTCGACCCTGGGTCCGCGCCCTAATCTCCTGCATGAGCCTGTGATCATAATCAAACGGTAAGTATTCTTCGAGTAGTACTGACTTCAGTTCGGACCAATTCCTAACATCCAGACTGACTGCACGGTACCAACACAGTGCTTCATCAGTGAACAGTTCTGCTGATGAGTTGAAGAGTCGAGTATCAGAGATACCCCGGGACAGACATAATTCCTCTAGCCGTTGTAAGAAAGCCTTTACACATGATTTACCATTGAATTTGAGATTTAGTGTATGTATAGCTGAATATTTATCACAACTGGCACGGCCAGTTGGTTTTACCTCTGTCTCAGGGACCGAACCAGGGTTTTCCTCACAATTCTCAAAAGCTTCAGGGGGAGGTGAGGGTGATGCGACACTACTCTTGAAATTGCAAAAGATATTATCTAACCTTCTCAATAACCGGTCCAAGCGTTCTTGTATGTTGTTATACGTTGACACTTGATCATTTCCCTCAGAGGGCATGGTCAAACGACCGAATCGATGAAACAAATGGTGGCCCAAGGCTTGGACTCTGTTTAGGATCTTAAGGGAGCATGGTTTGAGCCCTGCACCTGCAACCAGGTCAGTGAGACCTTCGAGTTTAGTACGAATGGTAGAAAGTTCAGAAGAAATATCAAATTCAGTAGACACCACCTCATCTGAAGGGATTTCCTTGTTCAGGGTTCGAACCTGCGCTCTTAGCGCGACGAGGGTGTCCCCCACTGGCGTAGCGCCTCGGATTTTTACCTCATACTCCAGCTCATCCTTCAACAACACATTGAAAGCTATGGGCCTTTCCTCCAACATTATAATTGAATGTAGTAAGTAGAATCTCAAAATATTAAAGTTTAAAAGAAAAAAAACTATCAGACTATGGCTGTTCCAAGCAACTGAGTATTAGTAGGACCGAATTCTATAAAGCTTACAGGTATATAACTGATTGTGACTACAGATTGACAATGAAGATGTAAATGAATGTAAGAAATGTATGAGTAGGAAAACAAAAACAAATTAAATAATAATCTTCAAAAAATATAACAATCTGAGAGCAAATCACTGTAGTATTTGACCTATTAGCAGTGGCACTGATCACAGTTCTTATTTGGGAGCCAGAATCTAACTAAAGGCTAAAAAAAAATAAGGGCCATTCCCGAGTTCGAGGCAGTTTCTTACTGAGCTTATTTTGACCAGAAAAAAGATGAAATTTACCTTTCAATCGCAAGATCACCAGTCCCTGTTCGGGCGCCATAATGTAATGCTGAAAATCTCCTAGTTACGGGGTAGGAAGATAAGAAACACTTATATTACAAAAGTTTTTATTTGTGCTTTATTCGGTTAACAAACATAGAAAAATATTAGGTTCTAATTATTCTAAGGGGCCCGCTATGTCCCTAGGCTTCTTCGGATCCTTGAGAACTTATTAGGTGCCTATAACTTATTACTATCTAAACTTATTGTCCGTAACTAGAAATATCTTGGGTTGGTGACCTGCCTGCCTCGAATTCGGTTTGGCTACTAATAAGGAGTTGCGTTAGTTTATCCTACAGTGGTTGAACAGGATTAGGTCCGTCGTAAGGGTATCTGGTCCGTGGGAGGACGGTGTGATAGTGGCAACAGGGAACAACGGCGGGCCTTAGGGCGCCGAAGATAGCGGCCGCAGCCGGTGTGTTGGTGCTTCCACGAGCACCTTGACTAACCTCGGAGGCTGAGATCTAACCAATATCACGTTCGCAAGTCGGTAGCGGGCTCGGAACGGAGCTGGCGTGGGCAAATGCGCGCTGGTCCTTCAGCCGAAGTTTCGACCACGGGGAGTGACAATCGGTGCTCCCTTGCCGAAGGGACGAGTGCCAATATTCAGAGCCTGGGGCCCGTATGCGGCAGGAGTCTTCAGGAGCTACCAGACGGCCTCTACTGATCACGAGAAAAGGGAACAATTTAGTATCGGCACTTTACAAAAACACTGAACTCGCTCGCTTCCAGGAATATTCGACTCACTTGAGGCTGCTAAATATTATGCGTAGGGTATATCTTTATCCACTACGGGACAATAAAATCGACAGAAATCTGTTAAATAAGATAACGAAGAATCAATTCGGTTTTCAAAGGGTCGTTGCTCTCTCTGTCAGCCAGCTGTTTCAAAAATTCAGACCATAGACTAGAGTAGAGAGATTCGCGCTAGCGATCTTATAATCGATTTTCAAATGAAATCGATGGAGAAAAAAAAACAAACGAATCGGCCCGAATTCAGCCGTGAAAAGGCGGACGGAGGTCTAGGACGAATGCATAACGTTTTGAAAATCCTGTATCCTGTAAAAACAGGACACATTCTCGTAACAATGGCAATATGTTAGTAGGATAATCGATTCTCGATACTCGATGGCGATCAATAGACAATCCCTCGGATCGACAAACTCCTATTCGCAATAGACAGTCTGTGGCACGTCGCGCCGGCATGTTGCCAGCTACCGGTCTGCGGTTACCCAAAATTCAACTGCGCAATACCGACCGTAAACCCTGATCATCATTATTTTCCTATGAACAAGACCGTAAGCTCGGATATGGAATCGCGTAAGCATTTTAAGACGTAGTAAGTATTCAATGATGGATAATATGGAGGTATAAACAATTTAATGGGCTCTCGGGGTTAGGTGTCAAGCCGACTCACCCAACCCCTAGTGGGAACCGTACTGAGCGGGCAACCCCGAACCAGCTGTTGTAAATAAGATAACTACGAACAAAAATCATGTCTTCAAGCTCATGTGATAATAAAATAATATGTTTTGTGGACACTGTGACAGAAGGACTGATGTTTCCGTCGCACGGCGCCGAAGGCGACGTGCGAAAAAAAAAAAATAATGCGGAGCCGTTCCATTTGGCGATGTTCTGATATAAAAACTATCTCGCTGAAAGGAAGCTTCAAATTGAATGGCGGGAACGTTTGAAAAGGTATGAGTTTATTCGATCGTTACCTACTATTGGGTTTACGTATTAGAAATCGGGTGTTACAATATTTAACTGTGTTTCATCTGATTGCCATCGCAATCACCTAGATGTGCGAAGGTCTGAAGAGCTTACGTATACCTGTACCTACTTAACTATATTTTTATGCTGTTGTATTTCCTATAAATAAATTAGGTATTTGACTAAAAAACTTTTGCGTATAACATGTTTTTTATAAATTTCAAAGAGTAATACTATTTATTTTCTATTTTAGTGCTTGGAGAAGAGTATTATCTTTTGTAGTGGTCCTTCTGATTTTATTAGATAAAGACAATTATGACTTTGATCCTCATACTAACCAGCAGAAGACTACTTCTTTCTACTGATGATAATTGTGAGACAAATATAGTAGGTTACATAGATATTATAAATCAGGGTAATAAAAAATAATTTCAGTAGTTTCACAATTTATTTCGAACTTGCTCCTATCTAATATATACAGAAACGATGATGATGGGTTGTTATAATAGCTTACCAGTAAGAAAGAGGGGCAACACGGGCACCGTAGGCCAGGGGAGAGCCGGCAACGTAGCCAGCAGAGTAGGGGTACGCGCCGTAGTTAGCGGAGTAGGGGTAGGCACCGTAAGGGGCAGCGTAAGAACGAGCGAGGACGGGGGCAGCGTAAGAGCTAGCGACGACGGGGGCAGCGTAAGAGCGAGCGACGACAGGGGTAGAGTAGACTGCGGGGGCGACAACTGGGGCGATGGCCACAGGGTCTTTGCGTACAACAGCGTTGAATCCGTTCACGTCATCAGCAGCGTAGTCAACAGTTCTCTTCGTGCCGTCGGAGTCCAACAGCGAGTATTGTCCAGCGACGGTGCCGCCGACGCGAGTCTCCACCTGGCTCTTGTAGTCGCCGGTGTTGGGGTCCGCGACGTCGTACGCGAAACTGGAGTAGTCGCCGTCTACTCTTGCTAACGGCACTACTGAGCATTGCCCAGCGGCCACCAACGCGAGAACTACGACGAACTGGAAAAGAAATGGTCATTGTAAGATGGACAGTACTGTTATTTAATACTGACAACTGCTATAAAATCTTGGACATTTTATTTATATGAAAAATGAGATTGGTTTTGTTTAAAAGACATTATTACAAATCAGTTGAGGTGATGCATACAAAAATAAAAAAATGGCAATTTCCCGCAGACGATATGAATATTAACAGATGACCTTGGAACCAGTACAATTCTGAAGTCCTGGGTTTCAAATTGATCTTCAAGTCACGTAGACTCTATCTCGAGTGCAAATTTATCAACATTTGAATTCAAGCTTCGAGCCTTTTTTGCATGGAACAATGAAATGTCTCGTCCAGTTTTTGGAGCTCAAAACCATGGATTTCAAAGTGGCACATCTAAATATATCCACCCTTCAAAGCTAAGCTACACAATTAAAAAAAATATATGATTTTGCTACTTAAAAATGTTTCAATAAAAGGGATCGTTAAAATTTAGTGTTAAGTTTTTTTAACTGTAAGTTTGGAGTAACAAAAGCTTAACAAAATGAGAAAATGTAAAAGAATATCACAAGAAAACAGTGTAAATAATTAATAAAAGAAAATTTTAGTTTGGGAAGTCTTTAAAAGAAAGTAAAAGACTTACCTTAGCTGCCATTGTTGCTGGAGTGAATTCAACGATCGAATGATTATTCCATCACTTACACATGCTTATATACTTCGTCCTGTGTCCTACGAGTACGTACAGCGGTCACTAGTCGAACTTGAAATAGGCCGGAGTAAGTGCAACTCACCTACATTATCCATCTATACCAATAAACATAAACGTGTCGGTTTGTTTTCACTTTCAACGTTTTCATGGCCTTATATTATAATATTCTGGTGCCATCACCAGAAAAACAAAGGCTTAATTAGATTCATAAACCTTAAATAAAATCAGTTCTGTTATTTCCTGGACAGAGAAGAAGCCTGGGCGGACTCTGCCGGTCTACCCTTGAATGCGATTCCGATTCCAATTTCAAGTCTTGACGGAATTTTGACAGAAAACCCATAGAATTTCTGTCAAAATTCCGTCAAATCTTAAGATTGGGATCGGAATCGCGTTCAAGAGTAGACCGGCTGGTGTCGGAAACCACGATTCACTTTGGTTCGTTGCGCCACAACAGTATTTCCAGAAAAAAATACTGTTATCATCATGTACAATTTATTATTTTGAAAGTCACTTTTTTTGTCCCGAATACACAATATAATTATGAATCTAATATAATATCGTGGCCAATCCACAAAACAATATCTAGCTCAAAATAAGCAGAGCTTGTACCTACTACAATAGGAACCAGATACCTAACTGGTATTTTTATTTTTAGATATTTTTTTGTAAATACCTACTTAGAATAAAATATAACACCCAGACCGAGAACAAACATCTGTTTTTACCACACAAATATTTGTTCTCGGAAGGCAGAGCTACTACGAACTGAGCTTTGAGGCCAGCCAATAAAAAATGTGACAGTAAAAAATGAAGACAAAATTAAATTTCATTTGCATGTTTTTATGGTAAAACTCTTGAGTTTCAATTTGCAGTTATGAAAGCCTTCTAAATAAAAAATCTGTAAAGATACTCGCAAGCGAAGCTGTACAAAATCAGTAGTTCTACTGGTAAGTAGTTATTTGCATAATTTATTGTATATACCTCGTACACATCGAAAAGTGTAATGAAGTTGATTACACAAGAAAAGATTTATGATAACAAGTTTGGGTTCCGCTTAAAACTGGATTATGGTGTGTCATATTTTACATAGATCTTATCGATAGACCTTCCAACTAACGTAAATAATTTCCGCGTAGGAACAATGCAACTTTTTGACACTCTGCTTTTGTCTAAAATAAACGCTTTATTTATGTTGTGTGGTGTTTTATCTCTTTTTTGTTATATTATTGTATTTTAAGAAAACAATTTTACAATAATTTTTATATAAGTATTATTTTAGCCATCTGGCTACCATTGTTCTGTGCTTAGTTTAGGGCTAGATAGTGTTGTGTGGATTGCCGTATTGTGTAATTTTTTTTTTATACACAGCTTTAACTACCTACTCACTCTACCATGAAAAACTATGAGTTCGTGTTGATATTTTGGCGCCATTGTAGACTTAGCTAACCTGGGGTTATTCACCTAGGTGAACTAAGTAAGCTATTTTGTATTCATAGGAAAAAAGTTAGTATAATAATTATTACCATGAAATGTCCGGACACATCAAGGCGATAACACGGCGATCTGCGATATCACCGCGATAACATAAAAGCGGTACAAGCATCGTTATGTTATCGCCTTGATGTGGCCGTACCTGAACAATTCCAAGCCCATTTCACCGATAAACAAACTTACTTTTCCTGCATCCATCCATTTTATATTTATATTTATTTATTTATTAAATACATGTTGCAATTATATTAGTTTTTTTGGGTGAACATGTACCCTTTAGGTGTACTGTGTTTACATCCTGCATTTTTTCTCTTATTCTATGGCTTATCCAAATGTCAGGCAGAACTCGTTTATTTATATATTTATATGGATATGTAGGTACATTTCTCCGTGTTCCGCGTTATTATAATCAAGAGCAACTTATTGAAGATCCTTGACGTAAACTCAGAGAAGAAAAATAAGCTATAGAGCTCGTTTTTCCAAATTTATATCGAAGCTTATAATTACTATAGCGTTAGTTGTGTTGGTAGTAGCTCTTGTGTTCCTGTGTTCAATTCTCAACCAGGGCACAAATGTTTTTGATGTAGAGCAGTGATGGCCTAGTCCGAAACCACGAGAGTTAAAAGTCGTAAAAAGAGGAGGAGAGAGTTTATAAGAAAACAATAGGTGCATGTATTTTATTTTCAAAAATCTCTTACTTTTAGCGGAAATGAACCAGAATTATTTTTCAAAAAAAAACATCCTTATTATTCATTCATTATTTTATTCCAGTAAGATGGTACACTTGGAAATGTAAAAAAAATTAACAAAATGATAGTAAAAATAAACTATTACAAAAAAGCATCGAAAATAATAACATTTTATTATTGAACCAATGGATTCTGAATCAATCTATAGTCTACCGCTTAGTAAACAGAGGTGGTTATTGACGCCATATTATTTTCCCTCTGAGTTAAAGCGGGTAAAGGAAGATTTATTACATTGCCCATGAATATAGACAAGTAGGTACATACAAGTTTTTCTTACTATAAACAGGTGATTAATGGGATCTCATAAAAATCACTTACTAGAGCACCATTTCGTACAATATTTGATTTTGCACTGACTATAACTGATATAGTTACAGGTTCAAATTAAAATGTTAATTGCTGTACCACATTTCGTCTACTAAATGTTGTTTTCGTGTGAAAATTGATGATACAACAACTCTTTTCGACTGTTTCTATGTAACGTATTTTTGCTGTCTCATCTTTTCCCCACTAAATAGGCAAAACGAAAACAACATTTTGTAGACGAAATGTTGTAAATGCCCTTCGGTAGCGGGTATTGTGGTTTTCATGTCTACGATAGAGCCTACTATAAGACCCGCAAGACAATTATGTAAAAATAAACTATTGCCATTGGTTATCAGGAACAATCATTCACACAAATTAATTAAAAAACCTCATGGTTTATTGTCGATGCCCTAGAGCGGGCAATAGGACGAGCACTTTTTAGTGCATTGATTTTGTGACAGAGGCTAGTCTTAAATCTTTTATAATGGAGGAACCAAAGTGATTACAATTGATATCACGATGCTAAAAGTAAAAGTGACTGCAGTAAGCGTCGTCACATTTTGGCGTGGCGACGTCGCGTCCCAAGTACGCCAAAAAATGAATCGATTGCACCACTTACTCTAGTGGGAGACCAGTCGCAATAAACGTAATAAAGGTGCCGGCGATCTAAGAAGAAAATGTCACTTGCGCGGCTTCATCACTTAGTACAAATAAATCCTTCACATTTACACACAATGGATAATGAAGTCGGAACTTACGTATCGATATCTGAAGTCATTATCGATGATAGATGAATGTTAGTGGGCATTTTACACAACACCATGTATGCAGCCTCATGGCCCGAACACACCTAGTTCGCTTGCGGTAGCGATCAGTGAAACGCTGTCAAATATCGCTGTCAGATTTGAGATTTGACAGCGAATATTTGACAGCGTTTCACTGATCGCTACCGCCAGCGAACTAGGTGTGCGCAGGCCTTCAATCTAAACGCCTATATCGCCGAATGTAGCCTCAATCTAAACGCTATGGAAAGAGGCCTGCACACACCTAGGCCGCTGGCGTCGGCGATCAGTGAAACGTTGTCAAATTTTACAGCGATATTTGAGAGCGTTTCACTGATCGCTACCGCCAGCGAACTAGGTGTGCGCAGGCCTTAAATAAATGATGCAATACTAATTTATTAGAACTTTTTTAAGAAAAAATGTTTTGGCGAAAATCAGACCAAAGAAACGTTAAAAACCATGGCGGGTTGACGACTTAGTAAAGGAAGAGGTCACAGGACAAGACACGCAGAACAGAGGAGGCTGGTATAAATATAGGATATAAGAAAGAGAACCTACACCAAGCAGTAGGTTGAGATGGTAAAATTTAGATAAATAGTTATAGCACCCAAAGTTTTGGGTCATTTGAATCTACCATGCAGGAGACAAAAAGGAAACTTCTTTATGGTAACCAGATACCATATATTAAGGGTTTAATGTGGCCAATGTTGTTGGCTATTTAAAAAAAAACTTGGATATTTACTGCAATCACTGGATACAAACATTGCAGCTATAAAAATGAAAGGCGTTTCATTTATACTGTAGCTTGCCTACCTTATCTTTTGTATTACATACTTACCAATTTTAATGTTTGTTAAGGTAATTTAACTCAAAATTTACATACCATACCACATACCTTACTACCCATATTATATCCACATACCTTATTAGGTATGTGAATATAATATGAAACGTGTGAAATACCTAAGTTTTCTTTATGTACTGAAACGCCTGAAATTTTCATATTTCATGAAGAGAGATATTGAGAAAAGCAAGGTAGCTAAAACTAAAATAAAACAATATTGTTATTTTAGCAACATTTTTTTATTAAGAATCCCACAGTGGAACAAATTTTATATAATATCTAGACCTAGTCAGATTGTATGTAGGATGTGTTGTGAGATAGATACTGCCTTTATTTTACTAATACACATTTATATTTAGTGCACAAACGGACATTTATTATAAATACCTGTATTAAAACTATAAGTTTATACTTTACTGTTTTTTATCGCAGTAAACTCATAAAAACGAGTGCCAAATTCTTACTGGGTGTCCCAAAATTGTATTTATTAGCTCTGCGATAAAACACAATTCGGATAATACTTTGATTTTTGTTTGGACATTTTAAAGGTACAATTTTACTTAAATATAATTTGTACACACAATCAGGTACACAAACAGATAGGTTTCATATTTTGTACTTAGAATTATTATCGTATTACATGTATAAGGTTAGGAATATAGATTTGTTGACAGCTTTTAACAAGAAAGGTTTCATAGTATCCACATAAAATGTCCAAACAAAAACCCTTAATTACTTATAGAAACTTAAAATTACCACTGAGGAAATTACCTTAGACATTCACTATTTCTTAATAATGTAAGTATCTCATAACACACATTATTTACACTGAAGAAGTAATAGACATCTATTATTTACATGGATTCAGGGATAAATAGAGATTATAATAAGTATATACTAAAAAAGAAGTTCATAACTCGTCTCTTAAGTTTTATAATGGCAATATCCTCAGCGATTTCAAGCTTCCCAAAGCAAACACAACAGTTTCCTACTACGTTTACACATAACTAATGAAATACGCCGAAATTACCACACTAAAAAATTCGCTAAAAGACACGGTGGAGACCGCTACATTGACGCACAAAATAATTTAGCTAAATACCGATCTATCGCGTGCACTCCAAATCTTTCTAAATTCGTATAAAGCCATTTCAGGCGGTTTTGGGGTGCACGTGATTTACTAAAACAAGCTTTGTGGTCTAACCATCCTCTAGTGTCAAGAGACAGACCCTCGTAGGTTGCCAAGTTACAGTGGTTATCGATTTTTATAAGCTTTTGGAGTAGAGTGTTAAAATACAGTTTTTCTTTCGAAGGAAACGTGATAGTTCTAGTTTTTAAGTAACTGACTACGAGGGCAGTTTTCGGGATGCCAAACAATAATACACTTAAGTGTTATGTACATTCAACCCGCATCAACTCCATCTACACATCTCGCTACTTTATATTAGTACAAAAAATGAGTCAAATAAAAAGTTCTAATGTAAATCACAAATAGTGCTATTCTTACTGTTAAAGAATTATATTATATTCTTCCATTATATATATAAAAAGTCGCTTAAAAAAATCACAGACAATCACTTTTCCTTTACAGACATAGACCACCGAACCGCCATTTTTCTAAGCATTATCTTCCTACGTACAAAACCCTACTTACTTAGTTTTACAACCATGCAGGTTTATGTTACATTCCACTAACCTCCCGCCGTTATATTTCGACCGCCTACTAAGATGTTTGCTATGATTTACCCTCGTTTTATAAAAAAAAAACATTCGCCCCATTCTCCCACCAACCAATCGCGGGCTGCTGTACATAATAACCAGAATATCCCAAACTTTGTACTTATTTCACACGAATAAACCTACACTAAATTATATTACCAAATGCCGAAAAAATACAATTTGGCAACACTCACGTAAACCAAAATTATTTTTATAAGTATTAATTTTAATAATTTATTTCCGTTTAATTAATTTGTACTGGCAGTAACGATTAAGACTTCAGAAAATTTGTACTTTTGTTCATGTAACAGAGTGCTCGTTGCTCTTTATATTGCCTTTTTTTTAAACCACATACACAAAGATGACACCAAGAAATTTTGCCACACCGAGACTTACCTCATGGAAAATAACGAGATGAAAGATTAAACATACGTTGGTAGCATTATACCATAAAATGTGGTATCTACAGTCATGTAAGACTATAAATAAAATTACATTCTGACATGAAACATCAAAGTGCTAAAGATACTTTTATTATTAAAGTAGTCAATATAACAATTTAATTTTAAAATGAATGATCGATCAACCCCATTGCCATTCCACCCCTATCAGATGTTGCCAACCGTTTTCTTTCCGTTCAAAGTACTCCGTGATTTAATCTAGTGAAGGAGTGAGCATTTATGTAAATCTTAAGGTTTAAGTAATATTAACGCGAAAAACTATTTTTCCATCAAATTCGTAGAGACCTCGAGGTGTTCTCGCGATCAGCTTTTATGTGCATCCTTAAAATATCAAACATCCAATTAATTAATAAGTAAGTAGGTACTAAAGTATGTTCTGACCAAATAAGTGCAACTATACTGTACGAATAATTAGGTACCTAGATGCCAATTCCTTAAATAATGTACTTAAGTTTAACACAGTAAACATTAAACACGATGGACGGGTGTAACTTGTCGAATACATAAAATAAGGAAAAAAAAGGAAACCAAAAATAAAAGAACCAAAAAAATAATTTTGTTACAATTTTTAATTTGCTGAAACCTAACAAACAATATTTCAATTTTTCTTTTCATTTTCTTAAAACATAGTAACATCTATGCAACACAAAAAGTAACTGGGAAAAAGGAATAATAATAAAATTATTATAAAAAAATATTTATACTCCGGAGAGTGAAAGAAGGTACAATTAGATTACGTACTCGAGACCGACCTCCCGATAGAGTTGGGTGTAGTAGGGTACATCAGTGAGATTAGTAAACTAGACTAATAACAACTTACGCACTAACGTTTAAACCGTCAACCCAGCTCTTACGAGCCCATAGAGTTTCAAAGTTGTCGATGTATCTCTATTGAGCATGCACTGAGTTGATAGCACAAACTACCTTGCAGAGATTCAAAATAATGTGCTCTATGTTCTTCGAACAGATAAAACATTGGTTATATTCTGGTCGTTCAGGTTTCTTTGTAATTTTGTAATATTACCCTTTGATGTAATAATTCAAAACGTTATTCCGTTTATCGGACTTAGCATGAATCCTGAGGTAGCATTTGTACTTATTTTTTTTATTTTGCATTACGCTTATACGCTTATGTTTTATATTTCTTCATATAAAAATCTACTAGAAAGCTTAACTTAGATTCTTATTCTATGATCCTCGAGGTAGAATATACTTATGCTAAGAAGGCTATGCGGAGTTTTTAAATTTTGGTTTATTTGGTCACACACACACAATGTGACACTTCCCTTGAATATTCATCTTTTACTCGGATCTATTTTCAAGAAGTAAGAGACAAATTAAGCAAGTAGATATAAAATCTCCGCAAAGCCCATGTGACGGCAGAGGGTCACCGTACCCGTAATTATCTTTGGCTTCACCATCACGACATATCGCGATATATTTACAATTAAAACTATTTATTATAAAACTAATTTAACATTAATTCCTGATGTACCCCTACTGACAATATTAAACAATAAGCCAAAAAGTTTTTTTTTTTTTCAAATGAAGGTACTACTTCTATGGAAAAGTTATAAACAACTCAATTGTTTGTATAATTTAGTCTTTTTCAACTGATAGCTCGGAGTTTTAGTAAAGATAATTTTTGAACATAGCGTATTGGTTAAAATGTAATAAACAAAAATACGTTATTTTGTTAATAAAACTGCAACAAGGAGATCGGTCTTAGTTCAAAAAGGGATTGCAATACACCGACTAAATTGTGAATTCACCTATCACATCAATTAACATTACACCTATCAGGGACCACTAGTAATTATGTCCACTAATAAGCTTTAACAATGAAAAAACTTAATTTAGACATCCAATCCCATACCTACATGCTTAAAATCAGTAAAATCAATCAATAAAAGCATTACACAATGCAAATCAAATTATTGACGATTGAAAAGGTTTGATACCTGTAATCTATTTCTTGTACCTTGTCGTTTAGAAAGAAGCAAATCCAATTGATTTCGAAACTAAGCGGGCCCTTATGGTCCATCACTTAAGCAAACTTATTCATACACTTAAATCCCCTCATTCCTAACAAAAGAATTAACCGAATAAAAAGCTAGTAAAACGTGACGCATTAATGCAATTTCTCAATCATGTATCACAAATTAAACATTTTATGTCAAAAAAAATCACAACTATGAATTTTTAATTCATAAGAAATTAAAGAAAAGACCAAAAAAATAGAACAATTCGTAAACTTAATTTTGTTAACAATTTTGAAACCAAAGTAGCAAAACATTTGTTTCCCACAAAATACACTTACCAAAATAATGCCAATAAGAAATCCTAATATCTATACGCTCTCAGACGAGGTCTCTCCTGACCAATCGAAAGAAAGAAAATGATTTTACTGCTCTGATGATCTTCAAGCAGATCATTTTGAATGTTTTTTTCAGATATTAAATCAATATTCGAAAAATAACAATCTAAAACACATTTTTCGTCATGCTTTGGATTTGCTGACAGCCACCTTTCCAAGCCCATTTGAATTTGAAAATGATCAAATTCTAAAGAGAAACAGAATCTTCAACTTTGACAGAATGCTTCCAGTTAAGTTTTATTTAACTAAACGGGTGAAAATAATTTCCATACATTCAATACAACAGTAGAAAAAAAAAACCTGTGAACTCATGCCACTTTGTACTAACGTTCCATGACCTTTGAAGGGTTTTCTCAGAAATCAATAAAGATTTACTCCAAAATATTTAAACTTTTTTTGACATTTACAGTAGAAGATTAAAAAAAATACTTTTAATAGGGTAAGGTATAAAAATACAAGATAATATAGCCTGTCTTTTTGAATCCTAGTAAATAATTCTGTTAGATTCAAGATTTCTAGCTTCTATTTGGTCTATTGTAGTGTTTAATATTTTGAGTCACGTATTCTAGTGTATCACGTAGTCTATTGTAGTGTTTAATATGTTAAGACATATTTGTTAAAGAGATAGACTTTAAAATGGCGTAAAAAATAGTTGATACGTTACTACTTTTATATTACGGAAGAATTTATAAGTATTATAATTTGTAAATATTATTTTGTAGTTACGTGAATCAAAATATTAAATTTATAATTATTTGAGTTTATTTTATTATAACGATTCAACCACTATAAGATAACTAAAACGCTGTCTTTCAAATGGTACCAAAACATACACTAAATATTTATAAAATATGTCACTGAGCCTTGAATTAATTCTTCATAGATATTTATTATTCAATAGCTGAAACCTAAAATATGATTATAATATAAATATGAATGCAACTTACTCCTAAATGTGAGGAATAAAACACACAGTCGCTACATTCACACAGAAAAAAATAAATAATACAAATGCGGACTTACAATTGAGGTTATTTGGCACTGTACCATCTGCTGTAATAAGACAATATATTGCGGTTGAGTGTACCTACACATCACTGGACGTGCCGGCGCCTAGCCAACCAAATATAATACAAGAGGCACCGACAAACGTCCCTACAAATAAACATTTAAATAATTATTCTTCTTAAAAAATCTCAACTGGTTGCACTTGAAATGACTAGGAATATAGAAGTAGTAAGTGGCCTTCGTCTAAATGCACTAACAAAGAAAACAACATTAAAAACGGAATGTTAAAATCGACACCACTCCTGTAACATATAATATTTGGTCTCAATAGTAACATCCGCCCAGGCGAGCCTGTCACGAACGACTGAAATGGATTATACATTCATGCATTGCACCGCACACATGCACAAAATTTAACACGACTTTACCTAACTACTTATGTTTCTAGGGCAAAATGTACTTTGTACAAAAACTCAAACCATCCGATATTCACTGGTCAGTTAAAATAGCTAAATAGAAGTAAAAATAGCTGATTCTACTGTCGTATATTTTTGCATTTCATCCGTATTCCTTAAACGACATTGTGGCAAAACGAGAAAGTTAAAGTAAGCCAGTTTGCTATTGTATCACAGATATGTTGAATAGAAGTAACTTAAAATTGTATTTGTTTAGTCTATTGTCATCAATATGTATAAAATTAATGAAATGCATGCTTAAATTAAAAATAAACAGAGGTAGGTAATGTAGTTTTGCCACAGTGCGTTACACACAATGTTTCAACCTAGGCCAAGGCAAATTATAACATTCTTCTATTATTTACATACATTTAGCCTATGGCCGTCAGTCTCAACATCAGTTATAAAGATTCCTAAGCTTGGATAATTCGATACAAGCTATGCCATACGCAGCCGAGAACCCAAAATAAATGTTAAAAAGGTAACTTTAACTTTCATTTCACAGTCAGTGGATTTAAAATACTAAAATGTCTGCAAATAATCAAGGTACTTTAATGCGGTGAAGGTGCAAAAGGTACAATATTTTTGAAACACGGTACCAGACGAGACTTGTACTGAGCAACACCATTCATAGTCACACGCGAATTAAATTAAGTAACAATTATCGCACATTAAAAACCTTAAAAAATCTTAAGATCAATTTATTGAGGTAGATACTGTTACATAAATATGCATCAACGAGGTAAAGTTGTTCGCATCGCAGTTAACACACAACGTGGCTCGACCCGGGCGCTCGGGAATTTTGACAAAATGACACCAATTATAAATTCGAAAAAATAGAGGAGTTAGAGGTAGATAAGACGAGCCGCCCGAGTTCGCTAGCCGAGGTAGTTTGGTTGTGAATAGAACTAAAAGAAGGAGCCGTGTCGTGGGTTTACTGCGTGTGGTTGGGGAGGGGTCCCTGCGTTATGTGGGGGGTGACCTGGTGGCGGTGCTCGCGCGCGATGTGGCGGCGCACGGTGTTGTTGCGCGTGAATGTACGGGAGCAGTGCGGGCAGGGCACGCGGATGCCCTGGTGCCGCTGGCGGATGTGCGCGCGCAAGTTCGTCTCGTATCCGTACAGCCGCTCGCAGTACGGACATTTTAGTTTCTTACCTGGAACGCAATCACATGAAAAATTAGACTCACTAAATCATTCGTACGTGCTAAAGTTTTTTTTCAATAAATATTAATAAGACGAAAACTCTTCATTGATTATAGCTACAATTCTATTTTACTTGATTACACGACAAACAATACAATTATCCATAACGACGCCATATCCCCTTCCCTCGCTTCTACTTCTTTACCACTAGAGCTGTAACTCTTTGCTTGATTCGATTAGAGATGTCCTATTCCCAAAACTGGTTAACAATATTTACCTAATTAATAAATATTTTGGACAATCCACAAGACACTATCTAGCCCCAAACTAAGCAGAGCTTGTATGGGAACCAAATAGCTGATATAGTACTCTAATGGACTGTAAGTAGTATGGACTGTACCACGCATAAAAAATGGGCTTGTCCAAGCCACACCCCATTTTTAAACGTTTGTGATAATGTGGAGTTGACAAAAAGGTGCAAAGCAAGTGACGAAATCTTCAATTTTTTTTACCGAAACCATAGAATGGCTTCGGCACGCGATAATACTAGCCAAACCAATCATATTTCTTCTCCATTGTAATGGGCTTTAAACCTCCTTGGGTAGAACACGTAACATTTATATTAAATGGCAAGCGACTGTTCTTTTTTAATCTATGGAGAATGACAGATAAGAACCATAACTGTCAAGTTGACGTATCTGTCAGATACACGCATAAGCGGTTGCTCTATGAATCAATCGATCGTGGTTCCAGCTAAGGTGAGAAAACGGCAGTTTTTCTCTTCATGTTAAACCTCAATTTAAGACAAAACTTCCGATGGTAACAAAACTTACCGTCAGCTGTAGCGATTCCTCCAGATTTGCTCGTGATTATCTTAGTCGGGAAAAACTCGGGTCCAGGCTTGGCTGGCACCGGTGAGGTCTGAATGGGTTTCTCGTGGTAGTTGGTGGCAGGCATCGATGTCGCGGGCGGCGGGGAGTTGTTGTAGCCAGTCGTATGGAAATCATTCTCATTTTTAACTCGCAAATCTGAAAATAGCCGGTTGATATGGTCATGAAATGCTACATGATGAGAAAATGCCGAGAACTCTTAAAAATCTGTTTTGTTAAACTAGGGGTTTCGGGAGATAGATAAATCCTTAAAAGTGTGTACGTACTGGAAGTCTGCAACGTTCTGCCGTGAACTTAAATTGGAAAGCAACATTGTCGAAATGTTTATTCCAATCGGGCATACAAGATCCCATGCAATTACCACAAACCTTTCATCGAAGTTCTCTCGTGCCGTCGCTATTACAGTGCTCTAAAAAACTACTATATCACCATTCATTGCGAACAAGATATAATGAGCGGAAACAAACCTTCGGCACCTTGTTCGTTGGGCATGCGGTCCATCATGTCGTCGTTAGTGGATGCGCTGTAGCCGTTGTTCTTGATGGGATGCTGGGTCGAGGTGTCGGGGTTCTCATCGTAGCGCTGGGAGGCACCGGGCGACGAGCGCGTATCCGGCTCGTCTGCCACGCTGCCGCAATGGGACGATGATGAACTTTGTCTGGAAAACGCAGGTTTCAAAGATTAGTTTGCAAGACAATAGTCCCACAAAGAAGTGGAACAGTGAGTACCGAAGAGCCATTGTTAGAGTACAGCTGGACTTTGGGACATTTAGTCAGCGGGCTCTGGTTCGGGAAACTTTGTTGAGCTGTTGGATTTTCCAATGACTGGACAAATATGAAAGTAACTGCTACCATAAAAATGCTGGGTATTTTTTTTTCCGTCGTTTTATGAACGTAATATTTTTTATTTTAAGTGGTAACCATCGTCTATGATAAAGTATTGCCTCGCAGGTCACGCACGTCGGTAACGCGTGCCCTACGATGCACTTCCCTGCGTCCATCAACTTGAGGCATACAGATGTTCGGTCTCACGTGCCTGTAGTTTCACTGGCACCCACCGTTCAAACCGAAACACAGCATTGCTGCTTCACGGCAGAAATATATAGGCATGGTGGTAGTACTTCCCCAGACGAGCCCTTCACAAAGAGCTCTACGATTTCAAAGAGCACTACTACTACGTTTTAGTGGAAGCTTAACTTTCGAATAACTATTAAGTGTTTCCGTCTGTTACCTATAATTCCTGGCAAGTGGGCTTTGAGAAGGAGACGGTTTGGGCGCGGCCGGTCTGCGGCTGCCATGCAGCGGCAGATGCAGCGGCGGCGGGTACCTCCCCATGCTAGCTCCATGCATCGGCATATTGTACGGCGGGATTATCGGTGCGAAGGTCGTGGCTGCGTGTTGGGTGCCGGACTCTGCGGTATCGCAGCCCGAGCCCGACACAGGGCTGGTCTTACGGTTCTGGCGGTCCCCAGACTGCTGGGTTTGTTGCTTCACCCACGCGTCTTGGGACATCTCCATGGACAGGCCTTTAACCTGGAATTTTTATCACTTGTATCAATAACCGAAGCGACAACAAAAAACTGTAATAGAGAATGATTTTATAAAATAATGGTCATTATCATCATCAGCTTTCTTTCAGCAACTTTCTTCTTCTTCTTTTATTGTTTGGAATTCCCTAAGTCTGAAGAGGGCGTTAATGTTGCAACACAGTTTATAATTTCTGCGAATGTTAACGTGTTTCTACCATATTTGTGTCACGTATTTACTTCCAAAATTAACATTTTGACGTGATAACGTCTTATAAATCGATGGAGCCGGCTGCGCGCACGAAATAACATGACTCATGCGTCGTTACGTCGTTTCGTCGTTCCATTTACCTGAGCCCGAGCCCGGGTCGGGTAATGGGTAAGGGTAAATGAGGGTAAGGGTAAATGAGGGTAAGGGTAAATGAGGGTAAGGGTAAATGAGGGTAAGGGTAAGGGTTCGGTCGGGTTCCGGGTCCGGGTCCGAGAGTTCGAGTCCGAGTCCGAGTCCGAGTCCGAGTCCGAGTCCGAGTCAGAGTCCGAGTCCGAGTCCGAGTCCGCGAGTCCGCGAGTCCGCGAGTCCGCGAGTATTTTCTTATGACGTTATCATGTTCAACTATCGTCAGTAAGCCGACTTTACAGACAACCGATTTTTTGATCTGATTTTGATTTTAGCCATACATTTCCAGGAAAACGATTTTGAGCCCTCTCCATTCATCGACTTCCCGCAATAGATGTCGTTAGCCAATTGGGTGTGGAACCTCTAAAATTAGAATGTATGCGACTACTTCTCATGATTACACATACCTGTAGATTCTCTCCACTCTTCAAGAAGCTCGACAGCGCATCCTGGCTGACATGCACTTCTCCCTTGTACATGAACTCCAGCAAGGCTTGCATGTTATCAGCCGTGGTAGCCTCGAGGATGACATAGCACGCTCCAGCATGGCTTGGAGGCGCGGAGTCGAAAAGCTCTTGGAAATGTTTGCTGCATGCTGCCAAAATCACCTTGTGCGCTTTGAACTGGCGACCTGGAAAGATGAGAGAAATAGGTTTAACTTAGGTTTTTACCATTGTTCTTGTATCTTCTAATGAATATCAATATTTTACAGGCATTTCTTATGAATATACGTGTTTTTCAAAAAGAGCCGAACCTAAACTATGTTCATCCCAAAAAAACCAATCTCACCTTGGAAAAAGTTCAACTCTCACTGAATTTTGTTATTTTTATTGCAAATCGATAACAGCTAGATATTATTATCATGCCATCAAAAACATTCGGCAAGTTTAATCTCTATTATCTGAGTAATTTCGGTTTAGCCGGACCAATCACATTGACCCTATTGTCTATTTTTATATCAGTAAATTTCAACGTTTCCGTCCTACGCATTGCAATAAACTATGAACGAATCAAGGTAGATTTTGTTTTTCTAAACAATTTGTATACCTAGTGACAGTGAAATAAAAAATGCTATCAGAATTTTCCTACGAGGGCAGTCACTATTTATTTTCTGCCTGCATCTGCATAACCAAAATTTTTTATACAACTTGCTGAGGCTAAATGACCCGCCTGATATTAAGTGGTAATCATCGTTTATGACAAGGCATTGCCTCATAGATATGCACCGTCCTGCGTCCATCAACTTGAGGCATACAGATGTTCAGCCTCGCGTGCCAGTTATTTCACCGGCACCCGCACCCTTCAATCCGAAACACAGCAATGCTGCTTCACGGCAGAAATAAACATGGTGGTAGTATTTCCTCGTGCGAGCACTTCACAAAGAGCTCTACTCCACAAAACATGACAAAAGTCAGAGCTATTTTCATTATGTAGAACTCTACAACCCAGGAAAATCAAAAGCAAACCAGCGGTAAGACAGCCTTTGACCTAATAATAGTTATTTGTATAAAACAATAAGAAAACCTAAAAGTTTACATTATAAGACGCACCACGAAACACTAAAATCATGAAAAATAAAGATTTTAACCTAGTTCAGTACGATACCAATAACAATGCACGAAATGAAGCGTTTACTATCAATCAGGGTACTATAGATAGCATCAAAGTACACGTATGACGTAATAGCCGAATAGTGCGGAACAAAATACGTTTAGCCTTGGGACGGCCGCTGTATGCGCTCTAAGGTACACTTTCGACACGGCGACAGAGGCGCGATAGATGCGTAGTAAATTGTATTCCATGGTGAATTGAAAGAAACGCTTTCAGTAAAGTTTTTGTTACTTTGAAAATATTGTAAAACAAACGGCAGCTATAATTTATACAAACTACACGATCATTCTTCGGAAGTCCAAGAAAATTACAATGATGCTCGTCTTTGGCGCTTTATTATGTAGAAAAAATTGCGTGACTCTTTATTATAAGAGTATTCAAAATAGAAACTAATTTTTCACTATTCAAAACTATAAACAAACAAAGGATAGGTTTTTAATTGGACATAAGAGTTGTGGCGCCAAAGTCGCTTTTCTGATTATGGCTCAGATACAATGCATAAACACGTTTGTAGCATCGCCCACGAATTTTACCAAACGCTTCCTCATTGCGTATTCTAATCTATATGTTTAAAACTCTTACGTTATTGACTGACTGGTGGCACTGCCCAAAGGTGGACCTAAGAGTATGAAATTTTGATGAATCAAAACCCAGCCGTATCTGTGAATTTTGACATTATTTTTAGCTTCGATTGCAATAAACAATGAATTGAAACAAAACAAATCTTTGACAAGGAACGATTGCAACAAGTAACAAGACTGAATGTTGAAGTTAATAAATTATAAGTTAAAAAAACTTGAGAAACCGATTTCATTGCCAAACGGCTAAATCGATTTTAATGAAATTTATTTGGGACAATCTGGACGTAAGAATAACCTTCCAAATAAAAAAATAATTTTCTAAATCGGTTCATAAATGACGGAGGCATGCAGTTACAAACATTAAAAAAAATATTTAAAAAAAAAATGGCAGCACCGATTTTAATAAAATTAAAATGGAACCAATCTGGAAGCAGTACCTTTCAGATAAAAAAATAATTTTTCAAATCGGCTCACAAATGACAAAGTTATGCGGTAATTTGTTACCGCATTAAAAAAAAATAAAAAGAAAATACAACTGAACTGAGAACCTCCTCCTTTGTGATTGAAAGTCGGTTAAAAATGACAGCGAATAGGAACTAAGCTTTGTAAAACTAGTGAAAATTTGTTATTTTCATTAATTTTTAGTAAACCTTATCAGCAACAAAATCCTTTAGTTCAATAATACAGGGTGTATTTAATTTTGTTTATGAAAATTCGTTCGGGCCTTTTTCCGTCAAAAGTAAAAAAAAAGCTAAAATAAATATTAGGTAATGTAGTTATTGTTTTCATATAAATCGAGGGCATGACTCCTTTCAGGGCTTTTCTCTGACTCTCGTTGTTTCGGACTTATCCTTCACCGCCATTCTCAAAAAACTACCCTGCATAAAATGAAAATTAATAATATTTTTTATTTAAGTTGGTCAATTTTTTTAAACAAGTAAACTTTTTTTTTTTTTTGAATAAGTACGTCCACTAATTGTTAAGAATTTTTAGCTAAGTAGGTGACAATGACTTAGCAAAACATTGCTACGAGTAGTTAAACAAACAATATTATTATCTGCGTCATATTTTAAATATGCGGAATAATGCATGAGTACAATATTTACCGATAACATTTTTGTTAAAAATAACAGTGCAAATATTGCTACACAAACAGGGTGTGCAATAACAACACTGGGAAACTGAAAAGTCACGCACAACTGCGTAAGCGCTTTAACAAAACAAACCGGCAATTAGGAATATCATTTTTTGAATTACGCCTGTTCCCATTTCAATCCAGCTCAATAAATTATCGTTGGAGCAAACGAATACTAGAGTGGAGACCACGTAAGCGTAGTGTAGGATCACCCTCCGACAAGGTGGGGGACGATCTGCAAAATGTAGCTGACAATTACTGGAGGAGAAGAGCCGAAGACAGCGCTCAGTGGACTAATATAGGTTGATGCTGATGATGAAGAATAAATTATAATAAACTAGCAATCTTAATGATGGTAAACCATGAAGAGAATAAAAATAATCCCAAACTAAAGATATATAATGTGCATTCACTGAAATTCTGTCAGAATTTCAGATACAACGATTTTGACGAAGTATTGTAGTTGTGCGGCTTATTTCAATTTACTGGAGTTTCTTTTACACCCTGTAAGTATGAAGTTTAACTAAGTTTGATTGTTTGTATTGAACGCAAAAATACCATTTGCAAACCCACAGTTCTAAGGTCATTAACACATAGGTGCCTAGTACCTACTTGCTATGCAAATCTATTACACCGGAATCGTATTATTTTTTTATGCTAGATTTGAGCGACTACGTCGCTGTTTTAATACCAAAATTGTTTATGTTTTAAATAGCTGGTAGATGTGTGGACGGTCCACCTGATGAAACGCAGTCACAGTCGCATATGGAGAACACTAGAAGCGATGCTGATGCGCTGTTGGCATTTTAGGAAAAGGTATACATATACGTATATACCCATTATAAAAGTCTATGGTTCAATTCGTAATAGTTCTATATTAGTTATTTATAGCTTAGCAGGCCGCTAAGTTTGTTGTTATCTCTATTTGTTGACATAAAAGTAACAGAGACAAGAGACTTTTAGCGAGCCGCTAAAAAGTGTCATGCATTATGAATGAGGGGGTAATTATGTATCTAGTTGTTTTTTTTAATGTGTTGCTAGGGAATAAATATTTTTTTTAATAAAACTAGCTGATGGAACAAGCATATGGCCCACCTGACGTAAAACGCGCAGGTCACGCACGTCAAGAACGTGCCTTACGATGCACTGCCCTGCATGCATCAACTTGAGGCATACAGATTTTTATCATCACGTGCCAGTAATTTCACCGGTATCCACACCCTTCAAACCGCAACACAGCAATGCTTCACGGCAGAAATACGTAGGCAATAGGTCTTCAATAGAGTCATGATAACTTCCGTGATCATGACACTATTGAATATTTATACGGATAATTAAAATAAATACGCGACAAAGAGCAGTTAAAAAATCTGATATTTAATTTAAAAAAAATAGGTTTTTGTGTTTGCTGTCATTTTTATGTAGCTTGCACGTTTTATCGCTCTGTTTTTTATTTTATAACATGGTAACCTTTACCCAATCTAACTGCAATGCCATCCAGGTTATAAAACTAACAACACGCCTCGATTTCTTAAAACTTGTACTGTACCCAAGTATAATAAAAAATGTAACTACGAGACATAATTAGCTAAAACAAAATACTTGAGATATTACGGCATATTAATACATCTTATTACATCTTCTTGGGGCTTTATAGGTAATGCCTTACACCAGAACCAAGCTATTCCGTTGAAAGCAAGAAAATCGCGTAATAACATCATAACAGTTTGCCTCAAATTGGTGGACGTAGGGATTGTATTGTGTTGATTTGTATTGGTATCGACCTATAGTTTTAAAACGATTCAAAGCTTTTTAACTGTGAGGGGTTCCAAAAAACCATGAAATTCAGCCGAGCCATACTATACGATGTACTGTACTATCAATAATACAATACTTATAAAATTGTGTTGTGTTGTTTAAATACATAATAGGGCTACAATATGACATCCAGACAGAGAACAAACATTCGCGTTCACCACACAAATATTTATTCTCGGGAGGGATCGAACCCACGACGAACGCGGCAGAGCTACTACCAACTGAGCTGAGAGGCCAGTCAAAAACTGGAAATATTCGGATTCTGGGAAATCAGTGACAAACGTGTGTTCACTATACAAATATTCTTTCTATTCTCGGTGAGGATTGAACCCACGACCTACGCAGAATGCAAAGCTACCGAGCTGTATTATGATTATAATTTTTCCTGGCCAGTCAAAACTAATATAATTATAATAACAATATTCACCTCAATTGTAACATCTGTACCTACAGTCCCTTTATTTAGTCGACCTTCGTTCGAGCCCTTGCATACTGATACGAGATGACATACCCACTACACAGCTAGTTACATAACATAAGGAAATAAATTGACTAAATAACGGGCATGTAAATTACTAAATCGTGATATTCATTTAGCTTGAACTGTATCCTCTTTGAAATTGCTTCAAATGAGAGCTCATGCTACATCGGTTTCTATTTAATTGAAAATAATTACAATATAAATTTTAGCCTTACGTTACTTTGGTTTGTTTTTTTTACTGGGCAAATTAACAGTTCGGTTTACATGTTACTTGGTGATTTTTTGTAGGCCTTACGGCCTACCTGATGATAAGCGGTCACTATCACTGAGTTACCATACGCAGCACCACTTATATTTTTGAGCTAGCTAAGGATGAAGGATTATGCTAAACCTACTTTGCATGGTAAAACCCCAGTTCATATTTGGCATGTATCGGGAAAAATCATAAAAAAACGATGATCAAAGTTTCGTATTGAAATTTTGAGTTAGACTGCGCGTCATGCGAAGCAACAACGGCTTGACTGTGATACAAACACTAAGCTGCCCCGCAGTGTAACTCAGGACATGAATAAGAATCGACGTTCATTGCTTTTTATAGTACCGGAGCTGATGTCGTCCGTTGCAAGGGGGACATTGTATATTTTCCCAACGAAGCACTGGGCATGTAGAAAACAGATGAAAGGAGATTAACAAAACAGGTGCATCAGGCGAGTGTGAATGGAAATGCTAGAAGGGAAAGACCTAGGCGCACGTTTCACGTCAAGAGTACCCTAAACCGACCAGCATGTATGAAGAATGTTATGAGAGAGAATTAAGCGAAAGAGAGTGGTAGCAAGTGGAAATCCGTAATCTCTGCCTACTTCTGTGGGAAAGGGGCTTGATTTTATGTATGTAACGCTAGACGCAACTTATTTTTATGGTGTGTTCAATAAATATTTATTTTGACTTATTATCAATTGGAATTTAAACCGAAATACTCTGTTAAAATTAACCTCGCCTCTCTTGCTCCCTTAATGTATAACGATTGTCCTATTCCTTTTTCACCAGTTGTTAAAAATCTTGGGGTCCTTTTTGATGCTAACTTGAGCTGGTCGGCGCAGGTTAAGGAAGTATCTCGTAAGTTCTTCGCATCGCTTCACTCAATCATACGTTTCAAAAATTTTTTACCTATTAAAACTAAAATATCCCTAGTAAACTCCCTTCTTCTTCCCATAATCGACTATGCAGATGTCTCATACCTTGACCTTAACCAAGACCTTCTTAATAAACTTGATCGTTTACTCAACACCGGCATTAGGTTTATCTACGGTCTTCGTAAGTACGATCACATCTCAGAGTTTCGTTCTAAGCTTGAGTGGCTCCCTATACGTGAAAGAAGAAATAGAAGAATATTATGTCTCCTTTACTCTACTCTTAAAGATCCCCATTCTCCTGAATACCTAAAAAGTAAATTTTCCTATCGCTCTGATTTACATGATCGCAACTTGAGATCTATTGATACTCTCTTTCTGGCTACCCCTAAGCATTCAACATCTTTCCGAAGCAAGTCTTTTGAGGTGGCGGCTGTAGGTCTTTGGAATGCGCTCCCTATTGACATCAAAAAGGCTCCCAATAAGTCAGCATTTAAGCGTCTGGTTTATGAGCATTTCCTGAAGCAGATCTCATCGGACTTTAACTAATAAGTATTGTACCTTGTTGTTAATTTTAATACCTAAGCTTTCCTTTTTTTATGTAAGCACGCCAACGCCATTCCTACCTCTAAGGTTGGCAGGTAGAAAATGCTTAAAGCATTAAGCCCACCTTTTGTACATAGCATTAAGTTTTGTGCAATAAAGAGTTAAATAAATAAATACTTTCATAACTTTGATTCTCAGAAGGGGTTGATATCCTTTCAGGTTCTGTAGTACCAAAAATCAACAATAGGTTATTCTTAAGGATGTTAACAGGGTAGTCAGAGGTACAGTCAACTGCACTAGATAGTATACAATTTATATTTTTTATGGTAGTGTCCCAGCAATGCAATAGACTTTTACAGGTCAAATGCTGAAAAAATAAGTGAACTTATCAACCGATTTCATCATTTATGAGTGTGGTACTGGAATGTATGGTGATACAATATTTGGCACACCCCTATTTTGCAGTAGGCCAAATCAAATAACAAAATATTAGGGAAACAAGTAACACAAGGAAGTATTAACAAGAGGATACGATAATAGTTACAATAGTTATAAAAACTGTGACACAGCAATCAACGCCCACTTCATAGACCTGAATATGGTAAGTTCCTCATATACTATTATTGAACAAAAACACAATTCTAACTGAAAAAATCATATTTTGCAGAAAAAAACCATTACTGAACATTCTTCTTTTTTTTTATTAATGAAATCTGTCCATTCGGGAAATTTCGTGAATTTTCGGAAGAATTTTTCGAATTTTCAGAAAACGGTGGAGTTTTCTTCAAACCCATTGGATTATTTTTTTTAAATCACATAATAATACTCTTTCATTCCAACTGCTCACACTTCAAGCTTAGATCTCAAATGATGTTGATTAAAATACGACTGAAATTACACACCATTGGCCTTACTTTTAAAAATATGTCAAAAGATAAACAGTGGTTCAACTATTGCCATCTCTTACCGCTGAGTTAATGACAAACAGTGACAGGGCTAGCTTTAAACAATGGTTAAATTTAAATAACGTTTAGTATGGCTACATAACTCAAAATAACACCAAATAGCCAAAGAGCCAAAGAGTGGAACTCGTTGCCGGCGTCTATTTTTCCGAATTCCTATAATTTGGACGCTTTCAAAAAAAGAGTGAATCTTCTAGGTGAGCGCGCTACACCGTCGATCGCATCATCACTTAACATCAGGTGAGATTGCGGTCAAACGTTAGCCTATAAATTAAAAAAAAAAAAAAAAAAAAAAAAAAAAAACACACCACAATTAAAATGAATAAGCTATGTGTTCCCAAAATGACAGAAAACGTATCTGATAGGTACTTAGCGGGATTGTAGTAGGTATTCCCTGAGTGATAGGTTGCAATCCCATTTCGCTGTTGGTTTTTCCCTACGTTATTTCCCTGCAGCGATTGGGAACTTTATTAAAAACAAATATAATAATTATTATCATACATTTTTTACCTTATAACAATGCAACGGAAAATTGCTAATACAGTATCTAAATACAAGCCACATGTGAATTCCAAATATATTATTCTCTATAATAGAATTACAACCTTGAACTAATCTGATATGATAAGTAGGTACCATTGAAATAGAACGAAGTTGAAATATTATAAAAAATATGTAACCGGTAAACAAAATTTATTGACTGTTTTAAAGAATATTCAAATAAACAAAAATAAATAAATATCATGAACAAACCTTACTACAATCTAGCCTACTAAGGAATGACTGTATACTATGGGAACCATAGATAGCTGATACAATACTTAGTATATATTTAAAGGGTCAGCAACGCGCGAGTGATGCCTCTGGTGTCGCAAGCGTCCATAGGCTACGGTAACCGCTTTCCATCAGGTGGGCCGTATGCTAGTTTGCTGAATTTGTTGTATAAAAAAACAATACAATATAACACAGACAGAACAAACAACTACGTTCACCACGCAATTATTTGTTCTCAGCGGGGATCGAACCCATGACCTACGGCGTAGAAGGTAAAGCTACCAACTAAGCTGAGAGGCCAGTTAAAAACTGGTATCATTCGGGTTCTGAACTGAAAAAGCTCAGAATTGTCATTCCTGGAAATGTATGAATAGTTCTATAGAAAAAATGGGCCAGGTTTCGTCTATTAGTTCTACCATAACACTATTTTTTTTAACATTTCTATGTACAGTCCCATAGAACAAAGAGCTTGACTTTTATAAAGTTACATACCATCGAAATGTAGCCTCTATAAAAGTGCAAGGGTTGATTTTAGGTAGGTTTGATTTAAAATTGCTTCACGTGAGCGTAATTTATAAATCATGTTACTGATAAAATTATAGAGGAAATGTTGCAATGGAAACGCCCTAAACATGATCATGGTGGTTTAAAGGTATTTTAATGGTTAATTATAAAATGTAATGTCGATTATATTATGGTACTTTCTGTAAAAGGTTCTAATAGAGGCTTGATTGGTTCAAAAGTAATTTTGAAACATTCTGGTAAAAATATGAGCAAACATTTTGTTAATAGAATTTTTATGCCCTAAAGCTCAGTCGGTGGTAGCTCTGCCTTCAAAGCCGTAGGTCGTGTGTTCGAACCCCAACGAGAACAAATATTTGCGTGGTGACCATGTTCTCTATCTGGGTGTTTTAGTGTATTCTCTATATATATTTACAAAAAATGTGTGTAAGTATAAAAATCAGCTTTCTGGTTCCGACGATACAAGCTCTGCTTAATTTGAGGCTAGATAATGTTGTGTGGATTGTCCACAATAATCATATTTACTATAGACTAGCTGCCTGTCCCGGCTTTGCACGGGTTTTAAACACATAAATATAGCCTATGATACTCAAGGTGAATGTAGCTTTCCAATGGTGAAATAATTTTTGAAATCGGCACAGTAGTTTTAGAGTTTATTCATTACAAACACACAAAAATACAAATCTTTCCTCTTTATAATATTATCATAGAAGATGGATGGGTGATACAGGATTGCGATGATTTTGATACTCTAGAGCAGGCGACTGTACAACGCGAGTAACGCCGTTGGCGGAAGCTAGGTGTTGCAGGAGCATCACCACGCCCAGAGGAAGCGAGCAAAGCGGCGCACGCGCTTGCAACACAGCTGACATTGGCCCCAATTTGAGACCCACTAACGTTATCTTGTGTGCACAAAGCCGTACTAACTCTTTGACTATCTAGTGCGTGGCTACTGTAACAGTAAGCTGTGGTCAATGATGTAGTAACTATTAGTTCAGCTGTGACGCTGATTTGGGCTGTTTTATTTTTAGTGGGACGAGTGGGGAAGTCGTGAAGTAATAATAATGTAGGGAGCGTCCATGATGTCTATGAGCTTATGGCATTGAACCCATAAACGCACATTATTTGTTATTAGCATGAAGGCAAACAAAAGCGACTACATACTTGCAATAGTTATAGACTTTTAAATGTTGCATAATTATTAAGCAATAAAAAATAAGAACATATTAATTTGAAAGTGATTTGAAAAATAAAAAATTCTTAAAATTTTGCCTTGAACTACATATAAAAGGTATTGGACTTCATCACACAGCGATAATCCGCTCCAAACTAAGCAAAGCTTGAATCATTTTTTTTGTTGTCTTCCATCTTAGGCTGTACCCTCACTGGGTGTGATGGCATTTAGCTACCATTGCTGCCATGCTTGGATATCAAAAATAATATAATAATTATCATCATCACAGCCCGATATCACCCACTGCTGAGTATAGGCCTCCTTCATTTACTGCCAACTTCCACTCCACTGTTCTAATATTTTTATACCAATAAAAAAACCTAACAAATATAATATTAAATTATAACCTAACAGATTTAATAAAACTAACAACTAAAGTAAAAACTAACATAAAACTGTAAAAACTAACGAAATAAAAGGCCTAACGAAATATTATAATAAAAAAAAGAGTAAACCATATTTTCAATCAATCATTCCACACACTCTTTGGCCGGAATAAAAACCGAGTTTTAAAACACGATTGCATAGTGACCTAGTTCGTACAATCAAATTGATGTCGGGGACCACTGCACGTCTCTAAATAGAACGACGGAGAATAGATTATAGTAATTCATGTGTTACTGGTTTCCTTTAAAATAATAATACCCTGATTGACCTACTTTTATTATTGATAAAGGCAAAACCGTTTTTTATTCAATTGTACAACAGGAAGTTGGAGGATGAAGTTACAAATCGTTCTAACTCGAAATGCAATGAAATGGGGTCTCTTATTTAGAGGTATATTCTTATTTATTTATGTTTCGGAACCTCAGTCTACCTCCCATATATTGTTATACCCTTATGGGTACATTATATTGTGATACTAAACTGTTATTACCACCATAATATTGTACTACCAATGTGATGACTTTTAAAATATTGAGTATTGAGCCTTCTTTAGGTCCAACAGTGGATCAAGATGAAATTACAGACACTTTTTAGCGGCTCACTAAAAGTCTTCTGTCACTGTCACTTTCATGCCAAAAAATAGAGATAGCAATAGACTTATCGGTATGCTAAGCCAAATTGTCATTTGGCTGTACTATTAGCTTTAGGACCATTCCAAATATGACCGTTAATCTGTAAAATAGTAACAGATTTACTAACAAAAACTAACAACTAATACAATTATTCACAAAATACACAATTTCTAAAAATACAGGCAATCAATTGGTTTTCCCTAAAATATTCGAAATAAATTAACAACGTAAAATAAAAAGTTTGCAACAAGCTGAAGCGGTTTTATTTAGAAAACGGATTTGCATAATTGCGTTCAGCAAACTATGTCATAAAATGAGGCCAAGCATTTATGAACGAAAATAAATTAACTATATAAAATTTTAGCGCAAAATAATTTGTCTTCATAATACGAAACTGTAATTTCAGTTTCATCTAAGGTGTTTAAGGTGGTACGATTTCAATACAAAATAATTTTACCAGTTGCCCATAAATAGAGACTATAATATTGTGCACTGAAATCAATGTACTTGGCATCCACGGTAACTACTTCCATCATCATCATCATCATCCACAGCCCGTCTTCACCTAGGTATAGGCATAGGCATAGCTGGGTATAGGCATCTCTCTGCATGTGCCACTGTTGACGGAATCAAGTCACTACTTCAATCGTCTAAAAATTGTGAAAATCTGTTTGCATGGAAACCGAACCACCTTAATATAATGCAATCGTCACATAGGACGGCCTTTATGAATAATCATTGTTTATTTTAGTTTATTGTCATGCTAACAAGCAAAAGCAAGGGCGATATACTGAAATTTCATTAACATACTAATTTTTACTAAAAATACAAAATTTGCTGGTACAGTAGGCAAAATACATTCATATCACACAAAAAATTGCAAACGGTACAAAATTGAACGCATAAATAAATAATATGATTTAGTTGCGTTTCGATTTTTTCCACAAGAACGGAAGAAAAGGAAACCAGAGCATAAAGAAGCACATAACTATTAAAGAAAACTAGGTACGTAATATATTACTAGTGGCTCTGTGAGCTGTAGTAAACCTCACAAGTACACTAAAAGTGAGCAATTCTGCTCATCATGCCGAAGATCCTAATCAAATTTTCGCCAAATTTCAAATAAACCATTGATATCGAACCTCATTGTAACCCTCTTTTGCTTCTTTTTAGATATAGTGCCCCTTCAATGAAAAATCTCCGACGTCAAAACGATTCTACAAAGTCATAGGTATTACCTGCTGTTTCAAATTTCATCTAGATCAGTTGAAAAACGTGACCTGTAGGTGAAACCAGACAGACAGCCGTACCGAAGTGCTTTTTGCCAATATCGAAATTAAGACGCTTCACTTGGTCCATTCACTTAGTAACAGTTAAAAAAACAAAGATAAAGAGACAAATTAACATCGGCGTATGCTAATAAGTACAAATGATAAAAGATTTGTAGCCCCAGGCATAGTTGATAATTATGGTAGACCTCAAACTTATAAAGGCTCGTTCACGGCACGTGCAAACATTTCGCATGAGCCCACTAATAGCAGTTATTTAGTATTACGTTATCTTTGTAATCCATCGCCTCTGCTTAAATGCTTTTCTCTTCAGATTATTTTTTACCAATTAGAATATCAATTAATTTTAATGTCTTTAGAATCAGAAATAGTAGAAGAAGAGAGTAAGTTTATTATTTCCTTATAAACTGCTGTGGAGAAAACAAAAGGTAAAACGCAGGCACCAAGGAATAACGAAAATAAGCTGATAGGATAGATAAAGCATAATTTGTTTAAAATATACACACGTCTTATACACATTTGCAAAAAACAAGGGAAATAAAGAAAGAAAGCATAATTAAAAACTGAAGTAAAACTACAATACAAACTAAAAAATTATGTGTGTGTTATAGTTAGACAATAGGGTATTAGCTCAGCGCATAAGCTTTGCTCGAGAACAAAATGCTGAATTTCAGCTAGCCCTGAGAAAGCAAGTTGAAAGGGACCTGTACCTATGGTTTTTTTTTATCGAAAACGTTCAACCTAGTCATAATCCATTCTCATTATTTTTTAAATCAGAAATAAATAAAGAACCCGGACACAAAAATACAAATCAAAAATTCCCGACCACCCAATTTCCCTACCACGTCCCGTTTGATGCGAATCCAAAATCAAATTGAAAATCGAGTTGGCACACCTACGCCCGGATGCAAGTAGAACCTCGTTAAAGAGGGAGGCTTGCTAACCCCATTTCAAAACCCACACAGGCAAACATACACCCTGTCCTGACAACGCATCCCCAGACGGGCGCTGAAATTCAAGGTCGGGGGTGAAAAGGGGGTGGGGTGGACAGGGGGTGATGTAGCGGGAGGGAAAGTGAGAGGTAGATATGGATGGTGTGGAGTGCAAGCGAATGCGAGAGAAAATCAATCTTGCAGGAGGTGGGGGAAACTAGGTGAGCGCGCTGTAACGTGCGCTGTATTGAAAAGGAGCTGCATTTTTTATGGCTTTTTTATGTGTGTTTGGATTTATAGTCATTTGAAGTAAGTTTGATATCGCCGTAATAGCGGCATAGATTTCAGCAGGTACTCTGAAGTAGCCTGGTGTTGTGTTAAACATGTTTTGTTAGTATTTGAAGCGAGAGCACAGCTGACAAGCAAACATGTCTGTGTGCCACAGCCTTGTAAACATAAAATCAAAAACTTCAGACATTACGTTCTGATGGATTAAATCCTGTTTATGAATGTAAACCTTGAGCCCCTGTAGACAAGCTTTTGGAGTTTTCAGTACAAACTCTCTCACTAGAATTGACTACTAGCTTCTACAAACTAAGGCTCATTTTCATAATAGTCCTATAGCAGTCATTTAGCCGATAAGTCTGCTGCCATCTCTATTTGTTGACATTAAAGTGACAGTGACAAGAGACTTTTAGCCGAGTCCCTATCCCTACCAAATGCATGTCTGCGCGTGGTAGTGTACAGATTAATTTCAGAAATTTAAAGTTGTTCGTAATATAACTTTTATATATCGGAACTCAAAACTCACAATTTAATCATGGTAAATATCTCGTTGTTTCATAAACATTGTTTGTAATTAAGCTTACTAGCGTAAGCTTATACGTATCTGTGATGTTCTTTTAAAAACTTGGTACTTCCAGATCTAAGAGGATATTTGTCTTTTTTTTATGTATAAGATAGACAAACCACCGTCGCCCATAGACACCTACAGCACCAAGACCTAGAGATCAAAGGGCTGTTTCTGTTTTTCTTCTAATTATTTATTTTATTTTATTTACGCAGTTCAGTTTTATTGAAAAGCGTCCCTTCATTTCGAAGCCTCCAAAGAGTACGTACATCATAATTATCCCTTACCCCTGCATTAGATTGATTTCCCCAACCCCTAACAACTCAATCATCAGAGGGTATAAAGGTGAAAGCAACCCTTTCTCATTAGCGTCAATCGATACTTGCACACCCCAGGGTATAGACAAGCTAACAGTACAGAAGCACCACTATACTGATACGAGGGATGAGCGTGTTTCCAAGCGTCTTCAGCCATTTTCGAAGGCATTAGCTGTTTCACTCGTATTGTTTTTGGTGTTATTTTAAATTTGAATAATGTCAATTACTTCGGAGTATCTACTAAGTGATGGGAGTTAAATTAAATAAAACAGATGGCCCTTTTTTAAGCGACTTCAAATAAAAAGGAGAAGGTTTGTGAATTCGGTTATATATTTTTTTATGTTTGTTATCTCATAACTTCGTCTACTTATGAGCCGATTTGAAAAAATATATTTTTATCTGGAAGGTTACACTGACAGATTGGTCACAAAGAAATTTATCAAAATCGGTCCCGCATGAAGCATGAAGTCGGTTCCTCAAGTTTTTAAACTTCTTTTGTTATTTTATGTATCAAAAGATCAGTGAGAGAAGTCATAGAGATCATATCCGATAAACCCATTTCGGTAAACACTAATCAATTTTTACGGTACTAACCAAAAATATTCCGTTTGCGGCTTTGCGGTTTTGAAACCGAAGAAAAACGTACGTTCCACGTAGAGGTGGAAAAATTACGTCAATTACTAAATTTTTATTTAAAAAACAAATGACATACAACTTTTTCTCTTTCAATTATTTTTAACAGAGTAAAGATTGCGGGATGAATTGATAAATTTAAAGGCCCAGCGACATCAAGGCAATAACACAGCGATCTGCGATAACACTGCGATAACATGACAGCAATACAAGAAACTAAGTCATGATACGATAGTGCCAAGCCTATTCCAAGTGACAAAGACACCGAAGGGTTGAATTAGACACAAACATGCACAACTAAAATTCCCGGGGCTCAGCTAGGGGCTGCTATATAATGCACTCGAGTATAGACAAAAGGGGGAACCCCCTTCCTCCTGCGGTATTACCACCAGCCACCTACCACCCACGCTGAAGGCTTACCCACCCCACTACACCTTGATTTTTAGAACTATGCGTGTGATATTTCCAATCATATGATTTTTTTTTTTTTTTTTTTACAATTTATAGGTTTGCGCTTGACCGCTATCTCACCTGCTGTTAAGTGATGATGCGGTCGACGATGTAGCACGCTTACCTAGAAGATACCTATTCACTCTTGTCTTGAAGCATTGAACTTCACCAAATTGGCATCGCCCCACTCTGCGACTACCTTCAGCGTTAAGTTCATGCGTTCAATCATTGCCTCTCTATGAGACTGGATCTGAGATCCACTGGAACGTGCTTCAGGTATGTATCTCTCTACAACGGTGCTGTCGTCTGCATACCCAATGATACCGGGCCTAAGCAGATCGTTGATGTGCAGCAGGAAAAGTGTTGCAGAGAGAACTGACCCCTGAGGAACTCCGGCATTAATTGCCATTTGACCAGACGAGCAGCCGTCAACGACTACTCGAATTGATCGGTCCCTCAAAAAGTCTGATACCCAAACACATAAGCCAGTAGATAATCCATACGTAGGAAGCTTGCTTAATAGACTGTCATGCCAAACCCGGTCAAAAGCCTTCGAGATATCCAGAGAAACTGCTAAAGCTTCCCCGTTTCTCTCGATGGCTTCACTCCATAAGTGAGTGACATACGCTAGAAGGTCTCCTGTTGACCGATTTCGGCGAAATCCGTATTGTCGGTCACTCAGGAGGTCATTGCTTTCTAGGTGTGCCAGGAGTCTGCTGTTCAGTATTCGTTCCATACTCTTGCATAGTATGGACGTTACAGAGATGGGACGATAATTGGCAGGGTCAGCACGACTACCCTTTTTGGGTACAGGTTGTACGTTGGCAAGCTTCCAGGATTTTGGAACTAAACCTGTCTTCAAAGAGAGGCGATACAGGCGTGTCAATACAGGAGACAACTCGGGCGCACATGCCTTTAATAGTATAGCTGGGATACCGTCAGGACCACTAGCTTTATTCACGTCTAGATTGCGCAGTGTTTTGCGAACCTCCACCTGCCGGATACGAATGTCAGACATGAATGTCTCGCATTCATTCAGGGGGGTTGAAGGGGTTGCACTGCCAGAATCTAGACGTGAAGAATCTGCGAAGAGATGAGCGAATAAATTTGCTTTATCTTCAGCAGTGTGGGCTAGCGATCCATCAGGTTTTAGCATTGGTGGCAGTGAGGGCTTGCAGAAATTCGACTCGACTGACTTAGCTAAGGACCAAAAAGCCTTACTACCCGAGGGGTATGAAGCTAGTTTGTTCCCTATTCGACTAATGTGGTCAAATCGAGCCTTTCGCAATGCTTTTTTACAAGACTTGGCAGCTCGGTTAAAGGCTTTCTTCCTTTCACGAATATCAATCGACTTACGGTCTCGAGCGTCAACCCATTCCAAGTATGCCTCATGCTGTTGCGCCTTAGCATGACAACATTCGGCTCCAAACCATGGGTGAGCTTTGCCAGCCAGCGGTACGTCTGCATATGGAATGAAATATTCCATAGCTTGACGCAACACGTCTGTCACGGCATCCGCACAAGTCGAAGGATCGTCAGAAGAAAAGCAGACCGGCTGCCAAGGATAAGATGCAAAAAAGGATCGCATCTCATCCCAATCCGCTGACTTGTATCGCCATACTCGCCGGGCACCTTTAATGCTGGGGTCAGGTGGGGAGTAGATCGATACAGACTTCACCAGACAATGGTCGGAACTACCCAACGGCGGGGCTACCGAAACCGAGTACCGGTCTGGATCAGTTGTCAGCAGAAGGTCCAAGCAGTTGGCAGTGTGGCCATCAACATCAGGTATCCGGGTCGCCTCTTTGACAAGCTGGGTGAGACTTAGCGATAGTGCAAGCTTACGCGCTTCTCTCCCAGCGTGGTCTGTATTCTGGTATGGGTATAGCCACTCCTGGTGGTGAGCGTTAAAATCCCCCAGAATAACCAGTTGGGCTGTGGGATACTTTTGTTGGGCCTCATCTGCCTTCTCACTGAGGTGTTCTGTGAGCCTCGACGTCTCCTGGTCTCCACTGTGCGATCGATAGACACAGGCATAGAGAATTTTCTCAGTACCTGTATCGACCAATACCCAAAGTGTGTTAAAATGGCTGTTTTCAAGATTTTTGAGACGCCGAATACAGACGTCATCCCGGGCGTACAAGCATACGCCCGCACGTGGCTTGAAGCTGTGCTCCAGGGTGTACCCTGGGTAGTTGAGGTACGCCACGTCGGATGGACATCCAATCTGCGTCTCTGAGAGAAACAAGAGGTGCGGTTTTTCAGTCTCAAGGTGGAAATGGACTGGCACGAGATTGGAGTGCAAACCTCGAATATTTGACAGGTGCACTTTTAATGAGAGGGAGTGCAGCCGCTGTTTAAACGTTTTCTTTTTGTTGTTTCTCTGCATTATTAGGAGTGTGTGAAGGTGGATTAAACGGTAGTAGAACCAGGTGATACCTTGCGTACCAGGGACACATGATGGAACAACACGGATCCTTAGAAGACTAGTCTGGAGACCGCGGGGACGCCCGAGCCCCCCCAGGAATGTCCATCGGGCCCTCTCATCCGGTCGCCGACCGGCACGATGGCGCATTCCCGGGATTTTTCGTCAGTTGGCGGGGCAGCCTTTCATGAGTGGCTAGTTCACTACTTGGGCCCCCAACTACCTGCGGTCGGCCAGCGGTGCACCGTGCCTCGGATCCCGCTACCCTCCGCGACTAGTCATCCGAAACGGTTGCCTCTCAGTGTGCCATTAAATGGTTTACGCCAGTATCACCCGATTCCGACCCGTTCTTTCCTACGGTGTCACCGGACATCGCGACGGAACACGAAAAGATCGCTTGGCGTCGCGTCTTTGTCCGGTGGGTGGTCACTAGCCTCGGCCAAAGCCTACCACCAGTGTGTCATCTGTTTAGCACCACCCGGGAGCTACGTGTAGGGTTTCAACGGGTATCTTCCTACGGACGTAGATGACTCAGCCCCCAATTAAGTAGTTTCTATTACCACACGTGTATGGCATATTAAACCCCCTTTCAAAATGAAGGGTTCATTATTTATTAAATGAATAATAATGTTGACAGAACACTTGCTTGTCGAACCAATGAAACTGAAACTGAAACATGTGGCTATAAAAGTGTCACTAAAATTCATGTATGTGACCTCCATACAAATTCGGCGGTTTTTTCGGGAGTCGTAAATGAAAAATGCCTTGTTACGCAATAATTACTTTCCGAAAAAGAAGTCAAACAACGAGTTGAAAATAGAATACTTTCTTCACATCCTTTTTCCTTCTTTTTCTTAGAATCTTCATATTTTAAATAAAATAATGAAAATGTAAAACTGGTGCCAGCGGCTCCCATACAAACAACGCATGATTGCCTTTCTACTCGTACATTTATATTTCTGTAGTCAACCTAATGAAGATTTTTGAAAAACAGGAGTTGGAAGCATGAAATCTGGGAAGCTTATGTTCAGCAGTGGACATTATTTCAAACTATTGAAAACGAAGATTATCATAAAAGGTTGCCACCAGAACTATTAGTATGCAAATCTAAAAAATCATGTGCGGTAACGGATAGGTAGGTACTAACGTTTGAATAGATCTATAAAACTATCGTTAATTAAGTTTTATTACATCTAAAAATTCTATCGACGCTTGTTTAAGCATTGAAGAGTATCACGGCCAAACTAATTAACAAATAAACTGCGTCGATCAAGTCATTTTGTTCCGGGTACTTTTATTTTTTTATACAACTTTTGATGGAACAAGCGTATGGCTCACCTGATGTAAAGTGGCCAACCATTGCCTATAATAAAGCATTGCCTCGTGGGGCACGCACGTCAGGAACTTGCCGTCCGATGCTGCTCTGCATGGTGAAGCATGGATCACCATGCTTCATCATGCAGGGCAGCATCGTAGGGCACTACCAAGTCTGGGGAAGTACTACGAAGTACTTTCCCGGATGAGTCCATCACAATAAGCAATACAACTACTAAAACACTTTGTCATTAATACAAAATTAAAAGATAAATTAAAACAAATGGATATAAAATTAATTGAGTATTGATCAATGTATAAGCATCCCATACAATAAAGACATGATAGGTTGCTTAGGGCAAATGAAATTCGACTAAAAACACCTTTGTAAAGTGCTTATACCATCATAAAAATTTATTTGGTATGTAGTTAAAAGACGCTGAATAAAATGTAGGCTAATGCTTTAGAGTGCCCCATTTTTAAGAAATTCCTGTGGTTTATTAAATAAAGTATTATTCAAATTTAGAGATAGGAGTTTAACGATCCGGATCATAAAAAAACGAATAGTATAAAAAAAATAAAAAAAAAGATTAATGAAATAGAGATAATAATATTTTGAGCGCTGCCTGCGCTGTATCAAAGCAGAATTGAAAGATTAAAAAAATCTAAGACCAAACCTTCAAATTGTTTATCAAGGCTTGCATTTATCTTTAAAACTATGATAAAATATTCTATTATCTATGGCGTAGAAATAAAGCAATAGATTGTTTGTTTTCAGAAATCTATAACATCATCGTTATCCTCAAAAAATACTCTATTGGGCAAAGTAAACAGGCATTTTAGATGCAAATGCCTGTTGTAGTTGATTTTATAAAGCGTTAAGGGCAACTGGTGATTACACAAGCCCTACTTGCGGGACGCTATAAGGCCTGGGACAGGATTTTAGCACAAATGTACCTTTTTCTGTATTTTAATCTATCCTGGTTGAGTTTTATCGAGCTCATCCTACCATCGAGGCAGATGAGCACCGTAGAATAGAAAGAATAAAACAGGGTAGAAAATAGAAATGGCTTTTAATAATTAGTTAGCAATTAATACCACGCCAACGCAGTCATGCGCGGCAGTTTATTATAAAACTCAATAAAATGTCGATAAAACTTGCAGATGCTAAGAATAAAGAAGTGGCTATCAACAAACTTGCCACAGCCAGTCAAAAAGCCTCAAATTCAATATCCTCATGTAAATCATGCCGCCCTTCATTTGAATAACTGCACGAAGCCCGCCCGCCCTGAGTGAGGCCGTAAAAATGCAGAGGACCGTTGTCCCAACCCCTCTTTACAGGCACTGTGTCACGTTTTTTGCACCGTGATTTCAGCGAGACGTAAGGTGGACATAAAACCTTTTTCGAAAGAATAATACTCAGATTCTTTTTATTTATGACGATGTTGCTTTATAGTTTTGGAAATTTAAACAGTATCAGTTTAAATATCCAAAGATCTATAAAAAAGATAAAGTAAAGCCTTCTGATACTCACGCACGTCAGCCAATTTCGCAAAACTGGCAATAGACGCCAGAGAAGTACTCCCAAAACTGAAAAACGTGGCCATAAACGTAATTACCTAAAACGGTATCCTCAATAACTTTGTAAAAAGTCTAGGTTATATCCTAGTGTGCCGATAGCTACACGAACCACCCCCCCTGGGGTGTCTGGGGGGGAAAGTGGGGGTTGTAAGGGAGGAGGGAGATTGGTTGCCGCGCGACACATATAAAGGGTCGGTCGATACGAAGCTGCGTCGTCGATGCGTTCGCTCTACGTTGAAAATTGGGAATTAATCTCGCTTCGACTGCGATGCCATGGAAACGGCTCGCCCTAGTTATTCCATCATTCCTATCATGATGTAAAGGTTTATTTCTATTATCAATACTGGGAGAAAAGGGCCACTATCTATAGTGAGGTTATTTATAGAGGTATTTCGGAAAACAAAGGAAAATTACGACAATAGAATGAAATGTCACTATGGGTGAACCATATTTTTTTGCTGGTATTTGCTGAGTATGTATATGAGTAGGCTTTAGTGAGAAACTCAGGTTCTTGTATAACCTGCGACTCGCAAAAAAAACCTGCAAAACTTATTAGGTTTGTATTCTAAATTCTAAAACAATATCAAGGCCTTTGCTTGACGACTTTATTTTTTTTTTTAATGTTGTAAAAGCTCTTTCGTAAACCAAAAAATGGTAAGCAAACGGCTATGGCCTGAAATTTCGAAATCAGGACATAACGCGTAATTGAATCGTCCATGCGAGAAACAAGGTTTCGTCCCCAAGAGAGACACAGCTAAGTGTCAGATGATTATGCAATGGTATACAGAATGACCTTCTTAAACTTTCGCGATCATAAAAGACATTATATTTATACTTAGCCGAAACGTCGGGAAAATAAATAAAATAAGGTAATATACGCGATAAATACCCGTGTAATAGTATAAATATGATCTTCTTGTCATGTCATTGGTTATTTCAAACCAGTGCGGTGAAAGGATTTTAGGTATTTGATATTTGATTTGATATTTATTTATTGAACCATTGCGTTACAGTAATATATAGCATTGGTAAGTCAATTTTTCACAATTATGGCTTATTTATATTATTATATTTCAAAACACACTAACTTTATAATATAATTAACGTTAAGTTTGCAAAGCAGAGGTGCACCTCAAAGAGGCTCCTTTCGTGCACTCGACACCATATATTCCAACTTTTTAGACTCTTCGACATGCCTTTTTCATCACGACGTTCCTTCATCGTTTGTAAAATCAATTTAAATTTTCATTGCTAAAATAATTTTAGTAACCTGAAATTTTGAGGGTGATAATTAAAAATGAAAATTATGAGGTATCCTAGAACGTCGAATATTGTCAATTTCAACGTTTTTTGGATACAAACGAGAATTCGCAAGGTCTACATTTTTTATTTCCCTCTAATATTTTACTCCAAGTATAGGTAAGGTATATAACTACGCTAAAAACAAAATCAATGCTAACTAAGCCGCTGGTTACCATAACTTAGCTATATAAATAAAACAGTCATAAATACCAACTATATTGGTTTAAGTGTCATTCTAAAAAGCACTCCAAGTAAAATGATAAAAAAAATTATAAAGTATATTCGTTCAATTTTAACACTCGCTTGTGACCAATTACTGAACAAGTTCTCAAACAAGTTATACTCAAACGTGAATTTAGTACAAGAGTATTAGAAAATAAACGTGCACGGTGTGTTAAAATAAAATTTTATGCGACTTGTTATCCATTCATAATTTGCAAGTTTATGCGACCTTTTTAAGATAAAAGTTGGGTTTTTAAACTATTTAAATATCTATTTTAGGCGTTTGATTTAAATTTATGTATTTAAATTTAAATGTATTTTGCTGACCTTACGACTCAGAAATAGCTCTGTTTTTTGCGGTGTAGGTCGTATAGGTTCGATCCTCGTAAGGACAAACATTTTTGGTATCTGTCTTGTTTAAGTTAGGTAAATAAACAGGTTAAGTTATCTATCTGATTCCCATTACATTTTCTTAGATTAGGGCTAGATAGTTTTGTGACAAAACCGGCTAATACCGAAACGTTGACGTTTTTGAATTAAAATTCAAAATAATTAACAAATAGAATTTACATTGCACGACAATGATAGAGCGTAACTGCTGAACTGCAATTTCTGTATAAGGGGAGCGTAAATGTACTAATAAGCCCATATTAGTACATTTTGCTTCATTTTCAAACCTTCAGCTGTTACGTATAGCATGTAGCTATCGAGTCATGTCGCAAAAGCCTCGACGAGTGCAAACTTCTTTCCCCCTTCCCTTAATCTGGAGGGTGGCTCCCAGTTGCGCCTAGCACTTGAACAGGACGACCTCAAAACCCGGGACCGAGGAATTACTTACAGAACGTAGTAACAAATGACGTGCAATAAGCTTTTGTTGCGTCACAGAAAATACATTTTAATAGGTCATCATCATCATCATCATCAGCTCGAAGAGTTCCAAAGCTGGAGATAGGCCTGCCCCACACATTTCCAGGAAAAACGATTCAGAGTTCTTTCCATCCACCGACTTCCCGCGACTGGCCTCTAGCTCAGTTGGTAGTAGCTCTGCCTTCTGCGCCGTAGGTCGTGGGTTCGATCCCCACCGAGAACAAATATTTGTGTGGTGAACATAAATGTTTGTTCTCTGTCTGGGTGTTATATTGTATTCTAAGTATGTATTTACAAAAAAAAAAATGTATTCAAGTATTATATCAGCTATCTGGTTCCCATATTACAAGCTCTGCTTAGTTTGGGGCTGGGTAGTGTTGTGTGAATTGTCCACAATATTTATTTATTATTATTAACAATGTCGTCGGTCCTTCTGCTGGGTGTGCGCCCTACCTTTCGTCTTCCGGTTTGTGGTCGCCGTTCGTGAACCTTTATTCTTTAACGGTTGTCGGTTCTTCGAGCTATATGACTTGCCCATTGCCGCATCAATTTACTAATTCAACGAGCTTCTTCTAGGTAGGTACCATCTATTAAAGTGAGTTCAAGGTCAGCTTCTTGGACCACGCTGATAAATCAAACCCTTTTTAGGGTTCCGTAGCCAAATGGCAAAAACGGAACCCTTATAGATTCGTCATGTCTGTCTGTCTGTCTTGTCTGTCTGTTTGTCCGTCCCCATGTCACAGCCATTTTTCTCCGAAACCGTAAGAGCTAGACTGATGAAACTTGTCGAGTAGATATTGTATTCTGTGAACCGCATTAAGATTTTTACACAAAAATAGAAAAAAAACTATAAATTTTGGGGTTAAAAAAAACTATTAATACTTGAAACTGAAACTCAAAAAAGTTTTTCATCAAACCCATACGTGTGGGGTATCTATGAATTGAGTAATATATGCCAATTTATTTAACTCTACTGCACGGTGCAAACTTTATTTAGAACGGCTATAATAATTGAAAAAACAGGTTATTGGTTACAAGCGCTTCATTCTTATAACACTGGTACTTTAATGGATCCCGTAACGTGTAGGTACACTGTACACGTATCTTCTATAAAAAAATAGCCACTATCAAAAATTTTCCGTAAAAACAGCGTGTTATTCATAATGTTTTCGAGTGCGGCGCTAAAGATAAACAAAAATGCATTCGTCATATGTTTTGCACAAGCTTCTCAGTAGCCGATGGCCTTGGTTTTATTGCAATCATTATTTTGAAGCTCGCTATCTCGGCACGTGTAACTTTTTATGCAACTAATATTGTTTTTAGCCTGCATACATAATATTGTGTTAATATTATGTGATAAACAAACGGATGTGTATTTTCAAACTTTGCATGTCGACAAAAATATGTGGTACTAACATTATTATTGATAAGATATTCTAAATCATCCCATATTTCAAGCGAATAATATCATTTCATCTCAATTAATTGTCTAACAGATTCTAAGCTTCCAACAATTTGAAAATTTATTAGTTTCTAATGTTATGGCATCCCTCAAGGGGCTAAGGGACACTAACACTCTCATTGCATCCTGTTCTATGCATTCTGTGCACGCATGTTTTGGGGTACTGTCTAGCTCATAATTAATTAATAGTATTTATGCCTGTAAATTTATCGATTGTACTCTGTTTTGTCACTGTCATATCAACTCATAGAGATGGCAACAGACTTATCGGTCTGTTAAGTTAAATGACTGCTATAGGACCATTTTGAATATGACCCTAAATCAAGTACTAAGCAAAATGCAGTCACCAATATGTGTGTATGTCCAGAAGGGCAAGTCCAACTTCATTTACAACATTTCGTCTACGAAATGTGGTTTTCGTTTCGCTATTTGTTTCTCTCTATTGTATGGAGAAAAGATGAGACAGTAAAATCACGTTACGTAGAAACGATTGAAACGAGTTGTCTCATCAATTTTCCATACAAAAAAGAGAACCACGTGCTCACACGGAACGGAGCGAGCGAATCCGCAGGCGGGTACTAGTAAAGTATAAAAATGAAAATAAAGTATACCTAATTAAGCGTGAGTGTGCGGCCATCGACTGCATCAATTATTTCCTACCTAGTTTTTTTATTAAATTCAACAGTAACAGCTGTAGTTTAGTTATTTTCATTCAAATAACATTCTAGAAGCTAAACTTTATTATGCAAGATACCTAACGCATTCGTTCAAAAATGATAACCAGTATCGCAAATACCTAGAACATTAGTGCCAAAATTATCGCAAGGACCGGGGTTGACGACCTGTTTATCAATTTGAAAGATTTAAGTGCATGCTCTACGCATTATTACAGACGCCACCACGATAACTGGTGATAATTTTTGTGGCGCTGGCTTTACAATTGCAAAAAGTGGTCAAGGTCTCATTAAATGTACCTAGACATGTAGATAAATATCTCACTTTTGCACTCTTCCTGTAATAGATTGTGAATTTGAATACTGTAATAGATTGGGCAGTTTCTCGAATGGCGACCACGAACCGGAAGACGAAACGTAGGGCGCCCACCCACCAGTGGGTTCGACGACATTGTTAAGATCGCGGGAAGTCGGTGGATGGAAAGAGCTAAGAATTGTTCTTCCTGGAAAGGTGTAGGGGAGGCCTATGCCCAGCAGTGGACTTCTTCAGGCTGATGATGATGAATAGATTAGCGCAGGACCAATGTGTCAATACTCAGGGAACTCAAAGTGACCACTAGGCTATCATCCATCTGCCTCCAGCGAGTCTAAGAGTATTTCAACCATATAGCCAGGAAACAGGGTGACAACCTAGAAAAACTTGTCATCACTGGCAAAGTTGAAGGCAAGAGACCACGAGGCCGAAACCTAATACGTTGGTCCGACCTAATTCACTCCAATCTCAATGTGAAGGTCCATGAAGTCAGGTTGCTGGTAGCAGGTCCAGGTGGCGAAATATTGTGAAGAATAAAGTGAGCTATGGAGGGAATCACGACCCTGAACAGTGAGGAACACGACGCGAGGAAGAGAAGTAGTAGGTAACAGATAGTAATATTTCCATAGGTTATTGCATTTTTATCGAAAGGAAAATTACTCGCACTATAAGATTTGTTGTAGACTTCGCCCGTGGCTTTGTTTGTGTGCTGATGAATAGAACGGATGCAAATTCAGGTTACATAGATCTAGAAATACATTTTTATAAAAAAAATGCAAGCATTTTACACAGTGCTCTGTGCCAGACATTAAGTCTTGGGTGGGAATCAAAACCAGAACTTACCGCTGAAGACGAGCTAATACCAACTAAGCATCATGAGGTCACACAAAAACAGAGAATGCAGTAGATAAAGATACTTAGATACACACAAGGGCACTAAGTTTTGGAGTTTTGGTATTGGCTCACAAAAGTTGAGACAGAAATCCTAATAGCAGCTTTCAAAACTATTGCCAATAAATTTTAGACTCCACTACACATAAAAATAAAGTGCACAATACCTTCACAGTACAGCGTGACGTCAGCAAGGCTCTCCGAGTTCCACAGATTCGCGAAAGAGGTGGCCAGGTTGGAGCCAAAGCTGTTCCATTTGAGGCAGTACTGCTGCTGTTGGGAGTCCATCACCGGGCCTCTTATTCCTGCCCTGTGGACAAAGAGAACGCGGTCAGTGCATCATTTTCATGACAATTTGCAATGTCTGTACCTACTATTTTCGTATCTTGTTTTTATATACCTACTGTGTATATAGGTGAAAATTTTGTTTTTGTATCTACGTCTCACTGAGTTGGAAGTGGCACCACAAGCCGTAGTTTGGTTATTGATTGGCGTTGGTAGGCTATTGCCTTATTTTTGTTAAATCTGCAGCGTATTCGGAATAAGCATCTTTAATTTACCTTAAGTTATTAAACATAGCAAATTATTTTAATAGCTTACTGTATTCGTCCCATATTCTTCCAGTAAATAACCAATTAATAAAATATAAATATGAATATTCTGTGATTATCTTCGTATTTTATTTAGTGACTGTCATCTTAATCATGTTGCCAGTGTCAATTGAATAGATTAAAACCTCATTAAAAGAAACGTCAAAATTTCAATCAGACTTTAGCCAAAATCAAAAGAGTTCTAATTACGAAAATAAGAATAGGAACTCCTTCCTGCGCGGCCAGTTCTACACCATAATACGGGTTTGGACTGTGCTAGAACTTTGGTCTGTATAGCAATATCAGAATGGATAGTCTCAAAACATTTCAGCTACTTTTCAGCTGGCTTAAGGCCTGCGCACACCTAGTTTGCTGGCGATAGCGATCAGTGAAACGCTGTCAAATATCGCTGTCTTTGACAGCGTTTCACTGATCGCCGACGCCGGTGGCCTAGGTGTGCGCAGGCCTAAGTCTTCAAACGATTAGAAAAATGTGAAAGCAGTATGATTGCTAAGTGTCATAATTTTATTATACCTTTAAAAAATTTTGAAAAATTATTATTTATTTATTTAGTTTACCATCTTCGCCATGGTATAAAAAGTCAATTTTAGATTCACATAATTAATTAAATGTTGCGTAAAGGTAATTTATGCAGTTTTTTATTATAATTATTAGCCTGTGCCTAACCTAAGGCTAGGCCTCAAATGCTAAGGCCTTAGCCTTCTCTCACTTTTCCATTCTTTTTCTTCTTAACGTGCCACTGTTTTTACGAACCAGTGTAGGAACAGCGACACAGAGGGTTTATTCTACAGAAGACCTACGTATATTTATAGTATTAGAGATAATAAGAGATTATGTTGAAAATGTTAAAAAGCAACGCACTAGACCAAGACCAAGCCGAAGATTATGTCTCTTTGTTTATTTCGCAATGTTAATTGTAAGGTCAGCTGAAGACATCAACCTTGCTTGTTTAGGACATGATGTCTAGCTTCTAATTTCCTGCTATTTGGTGTTTTATGCACAAAAGGTTTTTGGCTTGCAAGGTCGAGTGAACGGCCTGCTTTTGCTGCGTTTTTTAGGGTTCCGTAGCCAAATGGCAAAAACGGAACCCTTATAGATTCGTCATGTCTGTCTGTCTGTCTGTCTGTCCGTCCGTATGTCACAGCCATTTTTCTCCGAAACCGTAAGAGCTAGACTGATGAAACTTGGCGAGTAGATGTATTCTGTGAACCGCATTAAGATTTTAACATAAAAATAAAAATAAAACTATAAATTTCGGGGGTCCCCATACTTGAAACTGAAACTCAAAAATTTTTTTTTCATCGAACCCATACGTGTGGGGTATCTATGAATAGGTCTTCAAAAATGATGTTGAGGTTTCTAATATAGTTTTTTTCTAAACTTAATAGTTTGCGCGAGAGACACTTCCAAAGTGGAAAAAAGTTGGTCCCCCCCCCTCTAACTTCTAAAGTAAGAAAATGATAATACTAAAAAAAATATATGTTGTACATTACTATGTAAACTTCCAACGATTTTTGGTTTGAACGAGATCTAGTCAGTAGTTTTTTTTTTTATACGTCATAAACCGTAAACCGCAATTTACCTTTCGACGAACTACAAGAACCTTATTATGTTACATCAAGTAACATAATATAAAGGTTCTTGTACGGAACCCTTCATGGGCGAGTCCGACTCGCACTTGGCTGCTTTTTTTAACTTTTTGGTGAAACAGGCAATGCTGTTTTGGGGTAAAGAAGGTATGTGAGCAATAGGCACATTTTACAAAAAATACCAAAAGTGATTTCTTAAGGGGCCGCCGGAGGGCGAATTTTCATACAAACGTAATACCAAAATTATTACTAGTTTAGGCAGATTTTCACTATATTATTGTAATAACTGTATTCGTATGGTATTTATCTAGGTTCCTAAACAGTTTTCATTGTAAATTACTTACCTCAAATGAAATAAACACCAATCGTATTTTACACATTTTTTTCATAGCAAAATGTGATGGGCGTTAATTTAATTTGCGGTAAGCAGTTTAAAATAAAAACTGTTCAGGAACTTAGATAAATACTATACAAATACAATTATTACAATAATATAATGAAAATCTGCTTAAATTAGTAATCATTTTGGTATTACGTTTGTATGAAAATTTGACCTCCGCCGGTCCCTTAAGTGACGCTGTCATATGACAGCGTTTCAGCTGATCGCTATCGCCATCGACAAAGGTGTGTGCAGGCCTTTACAAAATCTCATTTTTATGATGGCAACCTAAAAACTCGTTGGACACAACACAAACTTACATAAAACCCCGAGCTTAAATAGTGATCTAAATTCAAAACTTTCAGTGTAGGTATACGTATAGCTTTCGTGAAGAAAGTGGCGCCCCCACTGACCACAAAGCTAAGTCGGTCATTTGGTATGCCTGATCGATGCTGGCTGTGCATGAATTCGTAATGTGGTGATGTTAGTTCCCACGCTAAGGGCGAGTTTATTATTGATGGCCGGTTTTAGGGGTTAGCCCGTGTTTTAGGGAAATAAGTAAGTAGTGGTTTATACTGGTGCGGGGTTTTTTAACAAATAATTTTTTTTTGGAGCAGTCTAGAAGTCTTGAAAAGTTTATGATGGAGCAGTAGTTGCAAAAACCATAGCAGACGTACAATTTGAAACTTATTCAACTGATGAACTGAACAGTGAATGAATGAAAACAATATATAAACCACATACACCACACCATACACACCACTCCACACACATACATTGTACACCACATCTAAATCGAATGACCCTAAGCGAGAAAAATATGACATGACTGCATATTGTATTTGCATTTTTTTTTTATAGAGTTCTGCCTATCTATATTTTGACTACAAACATATTACAAGCTTACCTGGTGGTAAGTGAAGATGGAGCACAATGGTCTCTTGAAGGCAGAAGACACCTTTTTGCTCGCATTTTCGAACAACTTTAAGCATTTTTTTCATAGACTTCTGTCTAATTATTTTTTGACTACAAACTCACCTGGTGGTAAGTGACGCTGGAGCAGAATGGTCTTTAGAAGCTAGAAGACACCTTTTTGCTCGCATTTTCGATCACTATAGTATCCCCAACACAATGAAACTATGATCCCTGACTCTATAAAGCCCAGATTACACCCAGATTGTAGCGTTCAGTAAAAACAGACGACAATCAACAGGACTGGCTAGAAACTGAGCCATGGGAGCACTTCACTTGCTAAAGTGCCACAGCACAAATGCAGGTGTCGCTGCAAGCAAATCAATACTGTCGCCCTACTGACCTATTTCCATGAAACTTCACAGCAAATGAGAGGGCGTAATTATAAGCTATCAAGTCTATAGATAGTTGTAGTTTGAGCGTCGATTGTAGGTGCTGGACGGGTTATTATAGAGAGTACCTAGTAAATTCAACTTCGGAATAATTATGTAGGTGAGTGTCATTTCAAGTAAAATTGGTAGTTGAGTTTCCTTGAAAGTAATTCTTGGTTTTCATATAGTTACCTAGTGTATTGAAAAATATAAAATATATAGTAAAATATAAAATGATTTACCATATGTTTTAAATTTGTCATTTTTAGTATTTTATATTTTATATCACCCCCGAAAACCCCTGTATATTAAATTTTGTGAAAATCGTTGGTGCCGTTTCCGAGATTCTGATTATATATATACAAGATTTTCTCGTTTAAAGGTATAAGATGATACCTCTCAGCTCAGTCGGTGGCTCTGCCTTCTGCGCCGTAGACCGTAGATTCGATCCCCGCCGAGAACAAATGTTTGTGTGGTGGTTTGTTCTCTGTCTGGGTGTTATATTGTATTCTAAATTATGTATTTACAGAAAAAAGTATTTAAGTATTATATCAGCTATCTGGTCTATAGTACAGTAATTTGGGGCTAGATAGTGTTGTGTAGATTTTCCAGTGTTTATTAATGCAGTAAAAAAGATCATAACTGCCTTCCCAGCTCAGTTGGTAGTAGCTCTGCCTTCTGCGCTGGAGGGCGTGGGTTCGATCCCCACTGAGAACAAATATTTGTGTGGTGAACTCAGATGTTTGTTCTCTGTCTGGGTGTTATATTGTATTCTATGTATGTATTTACAAAAAAAAAAGTATGCTTAGTTTGGGGCTAGATAGTGCTGTGTGGGTTGTCCGCATTATTATTATTATTATTATCATCCTTGAAATCTGTATGCATGCACAAACCCAACTTAAAAATGATTACTTTGGTTCAGAAATCAGAATTATCCTGTATGAACTAATACATACTAATAATGTTAGTTATAGCACAGTATAAAAAAGGCTAAAAACTACTGATTGGGGAATTTTATCTATATCCAAAGTGTTCAAGTGTTTAAATATTTGAGTGCCGATCTGTGTAAATTTAAACCTATAATGCAAAGTGATGCGTAAATGTGTGAAGAACAGGGAATACCAATTCCAATAGGTACTGTCCTTAAAAGGAAGGCACACGTGGTTTATATATAGACAAACCGCACCTTTATACCAGTACACAATAAATAAATAGTACATAATTCCGGGCGAAGAGGAAAAGTACCAGTACGAATAATGAATTTGTAATATAGCACTCTAATCCCTTTAGCCCGGGAATACCCGGGATACACGAGACTAGTTTTTCTAGCCAGGATAGCAAGATAGTGAAGGAGCAAGCTAGCAGTTCTAGCTTCGTGAAAACAGGAGTAACTTCATTTTTTTATAACGCTTTTATTAGCTTCACCTGTATGTATGTAACCGACCTCTTTGAGCTCGATTTTGTCCTACTTTGAACGATCAGATTTGATTCAAACTTTACACACCTTTCAAAGGTCGATAAAAATGCAATACTTAATATGAAAAAAAAATAAAAAGTAAAAAATAAATTATAGTTTAAAAAACTAAAAAAAAAACGCTTTTATAACTAATTGAACTAAAAAGTTAAAAATAAAACTGTAATAATCAATTGATAAATTTATATTATTGTACAAAAAGTGTGGGGGGCTTGATTTTGATTGTTGTAAATATTTTATCAATAGTTTATTATATCTGAAGTTTTTATAAAAAGCACCCCACGCTTTTTTGTACAATAATATAAATTTTTCAATTGATTATTACAGTTTTATTTTTAACTTTTTACTTCAATTAGTTATAAAAGCGTTTTTTTTTTAGTTTTTTAAACTATAATTTATTCATGTAGCAGTTCCGTTTACACGAGGCTAGAACTGCTAGCTTGCTAGCTTAAATCATTGCTATCTTGGCTTGAAAAACTAGCCTCGTGTATCCCGGGCATTTGAGAGCAAAACTGCGTGGGCTAAACTTCCCTCAAATAGTAGATAATAGTTCGTATGATTATTTAGTAACTATAACATCTATTATTTAGCTTTGTATAAAATTGACCGCCGACTGCGTGGGTATCGGGGTTGATGAGAAATGGGTTGATTTTGAAAGGGAGAAATCTATTGAATTGTTTAAGCTATGTGAAGTTTAATAATTGGTTTTCTAGGTATGTTTAGATCAATAGACGATACATAAACCCTAACAGCCATATTAATAAACGCAATTTAAATTTAGTCATGGTTTAAAGTTAGCCCTGTCACTTTTTGTCATTACCCAGTGGCAGATAGTTTAAGCACAGCTTTTGACATATTTTTGTTAACAGGGCTATAAATGATTAAAGGTCTAAAAGAGTAAAGTACATTATTTTATTTTATTTACTCAGGGCTTCCACATAAATAAATTGAAGAAATGTTGTGGACAATTCACGGAACACTATCTAGCCCTGAACTAAGCAGAATTTGTAAGATGGGAACCACTTACTTAAAATACAATAGAACAAGGTACGCAAATTAGTTGCTCGCGATTTTCAATAAATAAGTTTAGTTATTCTATATCTTTCTAAAGGTGTGTGAGCGAGAAAGCTTCTTTCACAGTTTTCATCGTCTCAACTTACTCACTCTTTTATTACTGTATTGAACTATGATCTCTAATCAAACTATGCGTTGCGTAGTTGTTAGATTGAAGTGTGATTTTTATTTGCATTTTATCATCTTGTGTAATATGTTTTAATTAGAGTAATTGGTTATGGCCGCTCTGATTGAAAAAATAGACCATAATGTTTGTTTGTTTTTGGGAAAGTGTACCTATATCAAATTTTATTGGTTAATAACAAAAGTATTTGTTTTTAGAGACGTCCATGTTAAAGAGCTTAGTGTTATTTCCCCGAACAAAAATATTGCCTTCGTTTAGGTAACTCCCGAAAATTTGTACGCTCAACCACACCCGAAGCTCAAAACCCTTGCATCAAGATTCTATCGATTTACTAACTGTATATTTGCATGCATGCACGTAGGTATACCACCACTCGCTTTTGAACCTTGATGCTTAAATAATCTACTTTAAACGAGGATCAAGCAATGCTGGTCGTAATTTCGGCTGGCAGCGCCCAGCATACGTCGACCCTTGATAAGGCTAAAGTTACTTCGTTGATGAATGTTAAATTTGGCTGGTCGAAATTTGGCTGCGACCTCGTGCTGTCCAGTGTACATTGAGCTGTGATGACTGTTATAGCTGGTTGATAGTATGTTTTGGGGGAGGTCATAGTAGATTTGTCGGTATGCTGCGACCTGGTTCCGCTATGCACGCGCAGGCGTAGAAACGGGGGGAGGGGAAGTGCACCGAGTTGCGCAAAGCGGTCACTCTGCAAGTGACATAGTGGAATCAGAAGCAGAAAGTAAACTTTTTTTTATTATTATTTATTTGAAGGGCTTTGTTAGTTTAGCGACCACATAGAAAGATAACTTAAGATTTGTTTTTTTTGTAATGCAGACCGTTCTTCGAGACGACTGACTCTTCGCAACTTGCAATATTATAAGCAATATTTATCCACCAATCTATTTTTATTTATACGAATGTGCATAACTACATAATTGCATAGTATTATTGTTAAAGGAAACTAACGTGTAGGTATGTATGTGGAGATAGATAGCAAAATAGTAATTTCCCATTACTCATCTGTAAAATAAACAGTTTATTCATTATATTATATAGAAATTACAAGGAAACGATGATTCTAAATAACAAAAGTAGGAAAATAGAGACAAATTGAATATTATTTACACGTATTTTATTAAAACAGAAACCTGTGAAATTCCTAGTGAATGGGTAATTACAAACTAGTTACCCATTTAGTCTAAAATACGTCATTGGCAATGTATAGTTTATCCTTTGCTTTTATTGATAAATCAGCTTGCCTACACAATGTACCCAAACATGGGCACCATCAATTATTCTAATAAAGATAAAAGTAGATGACCAGGGAACTCGACACAGTCTAGTAAAACATAAAAAATATTACACACACACATAAATATTGACGTGACAATGTTTTATAATTCGATGGAGCCGGCTGCACGCACGAAAAACCATGACTCATGCGGCGTTACCTCGCTATATGGCTTGAAGTGCAAGCGAGAGTGCGGAACGAGCAACAAAGAGGCACAATCAGCCTCCGCGTTCGGCAGCGTTCGACATCTGTCTCTCTCGTACTTGAGTGAGCGATGCGTCCGCGTGGACATGGACAGCTGTATGACGTTGTCACGTTCAACACTCGTCAGTAAACCGACTTTACAGACAACCGATTTTTTTTGTTAACATGCCTTTCTGTAGTTGCTACTACTATGTGCTACGCCGTACGCGCTCTGCCTAACGGTGCTCAAACAAAGGCTTGCATCGACCGCCCTACACTTCACTGCATTTAATCGACCCTGCCTCTTCTCTTCTTCACTTTCCCCGCTACGTTTTCGTAGTGCCTACATAGAAAGGTTTGTGCGGTAATATTATTTTTTGCCGTGAGTATTCTATGAAATCGAATGGTTTTAAGACAATATTATGATGATTATAGCTTAGGGAGTTACTTATCTAGAACTCTGTAGGTAAATTAATTTAATAAGTGAGTAATTATTACTAGTACTAATAGTTGTCATCAAATGATTCAGTTTTCATAGTAAAAATTTTCGACACCTCGTTTTCAGTCCCAAACAAAGCAAAACTTGTACCTACTGTGGGAAATACGAGTAGATACAAATAGAATAAGTACATACTTTTAAATGATTTATTATTTACAAAAGAATATACATTATAAACAAAAACTATTGTTAATAAATTTAATAATTATTATAAAACATTAAACGAATAAAATAAAAAACTACATTTAAAATATATAATAATGAAATACAATATTATCATCACACCCAGGCATGGATCAAAATAAATGTCTCTTTTTAGGACTTGAACCCACAACCAAGAAAGCCAAGCTAACAACTGAGCAGTGAGGTTTGAGTTTAATAGAGATCATAGAATAGATCCTATGAGTACACTTCAGTGCACTCCATATTGATCCATCTTCCTTTCCTCTCACTCTCGAGGTTTCACCTTATCGACAGCTGAAAATAAGTGCCAAAAAACTTGGTACATTTTTTTCAGACCGGAATGTTACTGAATAAAATTCCGGTAACTCCCATTTGTTCTATGGGACTGCGACGTCATAGAACTGCTACAACTTTTTTACTGTTTTAGTTCCGTGGTAGAACTACTATCACGAAAACTAGCCCATTTGTTCTATAGAACTTTTAGTACTTCGTACTTGTCCATATAATGAGACATGAAGAATCACTTCTTATTCTACCTACCACAGATAAGTAGTTTTACTCGTATAAATGTAAGGTTCACTTAGCTGATGGCATAAATATAAGGCCCACCTGATTTTATGTGGTTACCATCACCTCGAACAAAATATTGCCTCACAGGTCTCATTGCCTCGCACGTTAGGAACGTGATCTTCAATGCACTCCCCTGCCTTCATTAACTTGAGGCAATTGAGCACTGAAGTGGTTACTACAGCAAACCCTATGTTTTTTATATCTAATTGGTAAAAATGTGATTGAAATGGAATGAGCCTTAATTTTAATATAATTTTGCCTAAAAACAGGAAATGAGACAATAATTTCATTTCGTGACTCTGTTGTTGTCATCATTCATATCTAGGTCAAATACAAAAATGCATTCTACTCTAGCATCAAATCTCTCTTTTTTTCATTTCACTCGCGCATCGCAATATCCACATGGTAGAAAGAGACGGCACGATGATTATGTCGTACGCACGTTGCGGTTACGTAGAAAGGTGCGTCTCTATGAATGCGGTTAAGCGTGTCCACTAGTAAACATGTTTCATACTTTTTGCAAAGCTTTAGGCGAAAAAGCAAGTTCGTAATTAATTTTACTATAATAAAATATAACGACCGTTGCATGTTTCGCAATTACAATTTAAATTCAGATCTTAGAACAGCGCTGATTTTTTTCCATTATATTCCTATTAACTAAAACGAAGACGGAATACGAGTATACACCATTCAATTTAATTATTTAATAATGTATTGCCAAAACTTTTTCTACCAAATTAGTAACAAATAAACTCTTAAAACTGTTCCATTCAAAGAGGCAAACCCACGACACAAGTTTTCGTAGGGTGGATGTTAGCGTATGTACTTACGCATTAAATTTCATACAACATTATATTATCCGTTAGTTTAATGTAGGAACACTATTAAATAACAAAATAAAATAAAAAAATTATATAGTGTACAATGCACACAAACACTACATATATATTTTTTTTATATGTATAATCCACAACTAAGCAGAGCTTGTACTATGGGAACCAGAGAGCTGATGTAATACTTAACTTTTTTTTGTAAATACATCCTCAGAATATAATATAACTTTACTATCATTGATGTTTGTTACACAATAAAAAAAATAAGTATTCCTCAACAATAAGGTAAGAAGGAAGAGCATACCATACTGCATATCGCCTAGAATCTTTTAGACTGTGGTCACCTAAGCCATGTCGAAATCTAACTGTTCTCTTTCTCACGCCTTATCAGATGCATTCTGGCGGTTCGGTGCACGTTGAGTTCAACTAGAAAATACACTGAACTGTTATTTGTATGTACTGTACCCTAAGTCCAAGTTTTGCTACCACATTTCGTTACCAAATGTTGTTTTCGTTTCGCCTACGTGTCTCTGTCTTTTGTAGGGAGAAAAGATGAGACAGCAAAAATACGTTATGTAGTTAGAGTTTTTGTCTCATCATTTTTCCATGCAAAAGAGAGAGACACGTGAGCGAAACGAAAACAACATTTGGTAACGAAATGTTGTAAATGCACTGGGACTTTGGGTACTGTACTCTAAATCGGAGTTTTGCTAGCACATTTCGTCTACCAAATGTTGTTTTCGTGTGAGCACGTGTCTCTCTCTTTTGTATGGAAAATTGATGAGACAGCAACTCTAACTACGTAACGTATTTTTGCTGTCTCATCTTTTCTCCGTACAATAGAGGGAGACAAATAGGCGAAACGAAAACAACATTTCGTAGACGAAATGTTTTATACGAAGTGGGACTTGCCCTCCTGAAGTGTTATTTGTTTGTCTTCCGACGTTTGAAAGTGATATTTTTATTTCATCTACTTTTATTATTGTTTATGTTTATTTATTTATTCTTAGACTCACCATTTTACAATATTGTTTGTCTTAAGCTATTCGATGTATTCTATACATTATTTGTATCTAAATTATGTGAGCAAAATATGGCTAAATAGGTAGCTTAGTAGATAAAAATATTATTTAAATATTATACAGTGTATTTATAATAATTATGAGCTCTCTGGCTATTTTTAACCAATAATGCATTTATTTTCCTTTTACAAAGGTAACGATATTAGTAGGTAGCGATACAGTAAGTAGCCACAAAATACCTAGGTATATGTATACATGGGTATTTTGGTACCCACTTTGCAAGGAACTGGAGCTTGAGAGCTTGAGAGCTATTAAAAAAAGCTAAGATAGACTTAGCATTATATGAACAGTAAATCATTACTCAGAAGAAAATATCAATAGTGGTAACCCATCAAATAGTGATCATGCAGAATGTTGCTTAAAATGCATAGTAAGAAACAACCAATCCAAGCTCTACAAGTGTTTCAGAAATAACCAGTGTGGCGAGAGGCGCGACGTAAACCCACTTTCCCCTTTCAACTGACTACGATATTACGAGAACTGCATACCATTATGTAAAATTCGGGTCTTTGCAAATAGAACGAGTACTTAGCATTGCAAACAAAGAACTTTCTACTGCATCAGTAAAGGCCACAGTCCATTGAAGCACACTGACGTACTGACACCTGCATTCGTTTTCATAATCATACATTTTTTTTATATAAATAGCTGATAGAACAAGCATAATGGCCAACCTGATATTAAGTGGTAACCATCTCCATCATTGCCTCGCAGGTCATACACTTCAGTAACCTGCCCTACGATGCACCGCTCTGCGTCCATAAGCTTGAGGCACACAGATATTCACCCTCACGTGCCAGTAATTTCACCAGCACTCAAACCTTTTAAACCGAAACACAGCAATGCTGCTTCACGGCTGAAATTGGTACAGTGTTAGACGTGCCCTTCATAAAAAGCTCTACTACTACTCAATGATGCTACAATAACATAAATTCTAGAACGTTCTAGCGTTTCAAAACTCCGTCAGCAAGATTTTCGGTAGCTGTAGCTTATGCAGTAGTGCTTTAGTGTACACTGGGCTTAATACATCAAATAAGGGAAGTCGAAATAGAAAGTTGCAAGCCAGTGATGCAGGGCTCTCGCATGCTTTGCGACGAGCCTTCGCTATTAAGCATGCCCCAAACATGTAACGGAGGAGTGGAACTCTCTACCAGCGTCATTATTTCCGGAATGTTTTAATTTCAGTGTTTTAAAGACAAGAGGGAGTATAGATTATGGCTAAGCATGCTTTATCTAGGCTGCAACTTCTCATTCCATCAGGTGTGATGGCAGCCAAATGCTAGGCATCTATATTAAAATTAAAAAATGCACTGTAACAACTGTACCTACTTTTTAATATGCACTGGGAACTTCGGTCTAAGCTTTAGTCTATGAAGAACTACCATGAAGTCGGTTTAAGAAGAGGTTTTATAGATCTCACAGCTTCTCAGTTGGTAGTGCTCATTTAGACGGCATGTATATACCTCGCTTGGCTTGGACTCAAGAAAAAAAAATCAAAATAAAAAAAAACAAAATATGTTTTTTTGGAAACAAGGTACAAGGTTATACAAAAACAAGTGTAAACGATACTGAATGCAGAAGTATAAACTGTGTCGCAGCCAGCAACGCCCTCCTCTTGGCAGGTGACATCCAATTTACAACAAAGTAGGTAGAAATATTTAAAGTGAACGCAAGGAAAATTAAAGAAATTGATAAACCGCATCGTGAGTCGTGACAAACAATATGAAAAACTCCAAAACAAGGGCAAACTGTCAAAAGTTAATTATTTAATGAATGGTTTCTGTGATCCGTTACGTAAGAGAGAGGCTTTTGAACAAAGCGCCTTCGAGCCAGACCAGAGTGTAACTTACAAAAAGGTGTCTCAAAAATAACTAAGAAAAAAATATTTACGTAAAAATCTCGCATGCCTTCAGTACAAAATGTATAAGCGGTTCTTGTTACTCGTAAATGAACGCAAGTGTCATATTTAGGGGTTTACTCCCTTCCCCAAATCTTCTATTTTTAACCGACTTCAAATATAAAAGGAGGAGGTTCTCAATTCGGTTGTTTTATCATAATTTCCGATTTAAAAAAAAATCTGAAGATTTTTTTAGTTTGGCCATAAAGTCGGTTTCTCAAATTTTTTAAACTTTATGATACTGTAAAATTTACTTGAAAATGAATTTCTCTTCAAAAGGCAAACATGTTTTAATCACACCTCTTTGGAAGTAGATATTAAATATTCTAATGGGTTTTGGTATCCTATCTTTGGTTTTTTAACTTAAATTGGTACAACCTGTAGTCGTTTTGAGATGCAATAAGTGAAAGGCGGGACATAATGCACACACTGACGCGCGCGGGGTCTATGGGCATAGTTTACGAATCTAACTAAGGTTTGGGTGGAATTTAGACCACACAAATCCATAGTACAAATAATTAATTTACCATTAAACAAGAAACGCGCGCGGGGTATAAGAATCTAAGGTTTGTGTGGAATTTGGACCATGCAAATCCATAGTATATTAAATAGTTATTTACAAACCACTAAAAACTATACAAACTAAACATTGTCGTTGGCAAGTGCTGTGGACGATCAATGGGAGAAATAACCTCCTCCATTTATCGTCAGCACAAGAGTCTTCTCTGTGCACAGCCAGACAGAGCTTGTGGTAGGTTTACTGTTGCCAGAGATAGATCTCCTGTCTCTGGTTTTGAGTCTGTGTGAGTGCTGTCAAAATAAATCCTAAGTCGAAACGTCATACACACAGTGTGAGCACTTACACAGCGAGAGACAGAGCCAGACAGAGCTTGTGGAGATCGACAGATCGACAGGTCTTAAAATGCTTTTAATTTGTTACTTTAATGAACAAACAAAATAATATTGCAGCATATTCAGGTAATAGGAAAAGGTATAAATAATTAACCGCAATCTCCTAATACAGAGTAAAATATTAAGCGATGATGCGATCAACCTATTTCGTCTTGAAATAATAAGGTAAATTATATATTATTTAAACTTTTATTTATAAATCTATTTATATTAATGCACTAATGAGCACTCTATTCTATAAACAGCTTTTACAATAATATTTAAATTACAAATTCTTATTACGATTATAGGTAATGCCTGGAATTATTTTTGTTTTATAGATTTGTACCGACTTTTATCCCACTAATATTATAAAATTAGCAGCCCTACTTATAAACGCAATTTAAATTTAATCATTTCTTAAAGTTAGCCCTGTCACTGATTGTCATTACCCAGTGGTAAGAGATGGCAATAGTTTAAGCACTGTTTATCTTTTGACATATTTTTATAAGTAAGGCCATAAATGTCATACTTTGAATGGATGGATGGATGGATGGATGTTTGTAACTCAATAACGCCAGAACGGCTGAACGGATCTGGATGAAATTTGACACAGAAATAGATAGTTTGGAATAGCACATACGTTACTTTTCATTCCGGTTAAATGTATGTTTTCCGTAGGATAGATTTGTTTTAGTTTTTCATAATCAAAGAATCGACTTGACTTTTTTCATAGGTAGTGGTAGCTTAGGGGTAAAAAATTTATGGACTAAAGAGGTCCAGAAAAGGGCATAATAGGAAAAGTACAAACTTTTTAATTGCGGGTAACACTGCGTGGCGCAGGTTAAATGGAAAGAGGACACATACATCTAAAAGAGATCATATCGTGATTAATTATATAAAGTCTCTACAACAAAAATATTTTCTACAAAACAGATTAGGAGGAGGTACATAATCAAATTACCTACAACCATCAATAAGTAATAAGCAGGTAAGTACTACCAATTAGTATTACGAAACTATGAAGTAAAGCCAAGCACAGGAAGTAGTCATGTTTTCAATTAATTCCGCTATTAAAAAGTCCAGAGAGCTATAAAACTATGTATTGCGACTTGATCGGTATTTCATGGATGTCAACTTTCGGTGATTGCGTAATGATAATATATTTGACTAGCAGCCCGTCCCGGCTTCGCACGGGGTAGACAATATTGTTGTACATTATTTTGTTCTATCGCTAATAGTTTCGGCAGCGCATTCGACGAAAGACATTTTAAGACTCATTTTTCTACACCTTCGGTTACATTGTTCAAATTTTACCAAGGATCCCTATTTTTTTCAAAATGAAATGTATCCTATGTCAAATTGGAAGAATGTAACAGTCTATTGATGAAAGAATTTTTAAATCGGCCCAGTACTTTTTGAGCCTATTCATTACAAACAAACAAAAATAGGTACAAATCTTTCCTCTTTATAATATTAGTATAGATTTAATGAGGTTTTTGGGTACTTAAGCTACTAAGGTAAGCTTAGGTTTTATAAAATTTCCTGCAAAAGTTGTATGGAAATCCATCATCGTGTCGTTTTTAGCGGCCATATAAATTGCATAGGGGCATATTGCACTATCATTTATCTTGGATCAAATAATATGATCATTTAAATTATGCAAGATAAATTAAGATAAAGTAAGATAAAGTTCTTCTAGGCTTCGTCGCGCGGCATTGGCACCTAGACTCACCTAGGTTTATGACGTTTCAAAGTGATCCTTTTGACAACGGAATAATTTTTATTTTATTTTAATTTTAATGAATTTAATGCATCGAGTTCATAGCCTTATTAAAATTAGCTTTCTAAAAAATACTGAAAACGTGAAATAGCTACATTCCTGAAAACTGAAACACTTATTGAATATGTAGATCGCGGGTCTTAATAGAAGTACTTCCTGTTGTGAGTACAGCTTTGTTCCCGAATATTATTGAGAATATAATCAGTAGAATAATAGTTCTCATTTTAATACATTGTATCAACGACAAACAAACACTTCACAATCACAAATAGATCTGGGTTTGACCCACAATAAGATAGGATCTCCTGGATATACGAGTAAAAGTAAATTATTATTATCAATCAAGATTAACAATATAACCATCCATCTCTAACTGGCATAGTGGAACACAGCGGGTAAGCCAACTGGCGTACTCTCACTCACACGAAGCTAGGCACTCGATGTGACAACACGCGCTTTCGTCAGTAAAAACTTGAGTAAAACGAAAGCACATGAGCAATCTAATGCTGCATACATGTATTTGGCTTGGTTAGACGATCGTACCATGTAAAGCGCTGTATTAAACCTAAGTTATAACTTGTTAAAAATGGAAAATACTTTTGTTCCGAATACCTTCTCTAGCACGCAGTACATAGTAACTCGATAAATATAACCAAATGAAATGAACTGCATTATTAAGGTAATGAAAACCATGAAACAACTTCACGCTCACACACTTTGACCTTTAGAAAGACCGACTGTACAAAGTTTAGCAAAAAATTTAAATATTGATCGTAGCACATTTTCCTGCTTCAAAGTTTTCACAACTGGTTTTCGTACGATAAGTAAACCAGTGTTAATCAAAATTATTTAATTATTTTTTTCTTGGGAGAAATGTGTTGTGCACTTACCGGTATAACTGTGTGCAATCGTATTGCACTCAAGATAGTAACTGGCGATTCTTGATAAATAGGTTAAGTGATTTTATATCTTTTAAAAGGTCAAAGTGTGCGAGTGTTAAGGTCATCGACGGCAGTCTACCCCTTAAATAGTTCTATACCTTCATTCAGTGACGATGCGGTGGTATTTTTCCTATAGAAACATAGGTACTTACGAGTCCTATAATACTTACGATGAATAAATCAAAACACTTCCAAAAAAACTTTGAATGGACGCGCCAAGATCCATACTAATATTATAAATGCGTTTGTAACTCTGTCTGTCTGTCTGTCTTCCTGTCTGGCTTTCACGCCAAAACTACTAAACCTATTGAAATGAAATTTGGTACACAGATAGTTCAGGGTCTGAGGAAGGACATAGGCTACTTTTTATTGTGAAAAAAGGTTAACAAACCTTTTAAAATGTTATAAAGAGCATCACATTGATGTTTCCGTCTCACTCTGACACCAAAACACTCCGACGATCACCAATCACCAATTGCAATGAAATTTGGTACACAGATAGGTTAAATCATTAGAAAGGACATTTGTGCAACTTATTATTGCAAAACACTTATTGAAAACACAATTTTTCATGAAAATTACACTTTTTTGTACAATTGCGACGGCTTTCGATCGAGAAATTTCTGTTTGTATACGTGACTGACTGACTTTTTTTTTGTGCTGGCGGGGATGCAAAGTCTTTTCGCCAAGTCCTTATGACTGACTGATTGCCGACCAGTGTTGCCAGTGGCAGATAGTCATAAGCGTCGATGGATTGAAAAGATCGATATTTAAGCTGGGAACATATTAGGCGGACGCGGCTGACAGCCGCGACTGATAGATATCTAGATAATGAATGTACACTGAAGTGTGCAAACTATCGGATGTAAGCCGCGGACGTAACCTTGAGCGTTCGGACGTCCGACAGCAATCTGGCAAGCCAGGTCCCGGTCTACTGTGCACACACGGTGCACACTATCAGTCGCGGCTGTAAAGCAGGGAACATATTAGGCGGACGCGTTCGGCGGACGCGGCTGACAGCCGCGACTGATAGATTGAATGTACACTGAAGTGTGCAAACTATCGGACGCGTCCGACGTCCGCGGCTTACATCCGATAGTTTGCACACTTCAGTGGACATTCATTAGCTAGATATCTTCAGTCGCGGCTGTCAGCCGCGTCTGTCGGACGCGTCCGCCTAATATGTTCCCAGCTTAAGCCGCGTCCGCTAATTTGTTCCCAGTTTTACAATGCGATACATCGAACCGACCCGATGTTTTGAAATGCTTTCGATATACTCGATGTATTGATGCTTTTTCGGTTTTAAATAGAAAAATATCGAATCGATTGTAAGCAGTTAATTTCATAAAACCTCAACTTTGACCAGTTTAATTCTTTTTCTCTGTGGAAAGATCGTAACTCATGAGTTGGAAAACGGTGAAATCTGACCATTAAATTTCAGATAAACTATTTATTTACTTACGTAGCCCAGTAGGCAGACTAAATGAGAGCCCTATAATTTTTATTAATGATCTCAAGATTCAGCTCATGTGGATGTTTTTTTTGTTCTAAGTAAATTACATTAAAGATTTTTCTCATGAAATCTCAATGAAAAATGTTGTTATTCAGATCTACTCAATCACTTTCTTACTTACATATTTGATTTTATTGTATTTGCAGAAGTAAGTGTCAGAGCATTATAGTAGATAAAAAGGTGTGAAAGTGTCTGTTGTACTCTGGTTAAAAGAATATTTCACCAGTCCAGTGTTTAACCTGGTGGAGTTTCATCTCATCCGTTCCGATTGGGTACCAAGCCTGACCAGTTCTGGTGTGGTCAGTCTGTTATCTGAGCCTGTATTCAAGTACATGATATACCTATCATTGATCCTGAAGTTCCTAGAAGCAACAGCGGTAAACTTTGGTTGAATCGAGTGTGTTGGTAAAACTGAGTGAGACCAAGTTTAAGTTTTAATTTATGAGCATAATCTAAATAAAAACTACTTGAATGTAAGTACGACCGAGTCTGACTTAAAATTTAGTTGTATTAGTGTTCTTAGATTAGCAACTGTAATCAAAACCAGCCAAACAAAGCCTCCGGACCCTTAGCAGTAAATTTTGTAAAATCTTGGCCGACACAATTATTAAATAAATATATTTTTTTTTAAAGTTATTATTCTGTTTTTCCTTATCTTCTCTTCTACTTCCCCACAAATTAATGTATTACAAAGGGTGTAAAATAACAATAAGACTATTCTTGAAAGTTTGCATGGAAATATGTAAGGTTTATGTACCTAAATGTTTTATTTAAGCTTGCGACAAGAAAAAAATGGGGGGGAAATATGCCTAACTGTGCTTACCCGGCGTCTGCCCGACCCTGACTGTGCCACATGCACTCGAATACAGATTTTTTTCGTTGGAACTTATAAATGCTACCCAATCACTATTCCAGGCGGACGAAGTCGCGGGCACAGCTAGTATTAAATAATTTAGTACGCTCGTGTGGAGAATGTGTTTTTTGCGAATGCTGGTATACCGAGCAATATATGTATATTACGAACCAAGTACAATCTTACAGAGTTCTATGAGTACAAAGTGATACTAAGATCCCCCTTTGTAATCACACTTGCCAATTCTTTTGACCATCTTCCCTCCAAAACGTAATAATAATGGTTCCGCGTAGGGTGACCAGAAACTGGACCTGAGGGGGCTTTTAAAAAAGAATCCTTGACCCAAATACGCACCAAATCAAAAGAATACCAGGACGAGTCAAAAAGACCAGTTTCGTAAGCTGTCCTACACAGGTTAAATGACGCTTTGTTCGTTTGTTGTACTTATTTTTTTCTGAGCACGGAAGAGTGTTGCGGCGTATTCCAATTTGAGTTGTATCACGTTAAAATAAAAGCGGCATTCTGAAATCAATAAGAATTACTTCACGCGTGTGAAATTCATTTCATAAACGGAATTAATTTTTAAACCGAACCAATAATACTAACCGTAGAAATAACCCATACGTTTCTCTGTTAGCTCTCTATAATTGAAGCGTTGACTAACCTACGCTTAACCATCTATAAATTCCTTATTCGATGATATTAATGAGCTTTATAAACACATTCTACGCCTACATTCGTGGTATTGCACGCGCACTATGACGTAAGCCTCTACAAGGCCTCTTTGAGTCCTTGGTTCCCTCTTGTGAACCATTATCGACGTACACTCAAGGCCGGTTTGAAGGAAAATTGGTGTATTTGACGAACTAATAGTTGTGTGCTAGTTGATTGATGATATATAATTTAAAGTTGTTCTATTTTCAAATGGGTGACGCATGTATGAGTTCGTAGGTAGTTTTGTACTTATGTTTTGTAGTGCATATGAATTGATTGAACATCGCATATTAAATCCCAGCTTTACTGAATTAGTGTTTACCGCATTTGCTACGGCGTAGCGCCGTAGCATTAGCTACTATTCGTTAATCTGTGGCGTAATGACTAAGTCTGAGCTGAGTACTATTGTATTCTAGCAAAATGTTTTGATGTTTTTTGTGAAATCTATGAGATTATATTCTAACTTTTTTGTCATTTTTTTGTATTGAACCTAAGATTGAATTGGTTAAAACTTTATTCTACTAACAATAAAACCGTATTTTGTTTGCTGCGTAGATTCTTGGGTTTTGAAGAAATGTATTGTGCACTTACCGGGACTATTTGGGTGAAACTTTGAATAGATATCGGCTGCGTTCTAGGAGAGATAAAATCATTATTTCGGGCTAAGCCAAGCAAGGTAGAAAATAAATCTTTAGTTTCATTTGTAGAAGATCGGTATGATGAATAAGTTTATCATACGATTCTATTGCGTCGGGCGGGCGCCTTGCAATGCGATAACATTTTTTGTTATTTTATTTCCACTAATCATACTCACGTAGGCCTAATATAAGGTTATCGCTTTAGTGCTAAGATATATTTACGTGTGTGTAGTAAGAATTTAGTTATAACATTAATATTTACAGAAAAAACAGAAGATTCGGTACATACAAATTTTGCCTTAACCCCTCTGACATAATTTGAGCATTTACATTTTATTTTTTGCTTGTACTTTTTGTTGCTGACTTTGACCTCGTAATGGTAAAATACATGCTGTTTTTTTTATGCATTCGTTTTCCTTAAAAACTGACAAAAGTAAACAATTGTAATTTTATAATACAAGACCTACGTAACATACAAACATTTGTCTCTTCGGGTAAATAGTGAACACCTGACCTGACGATTATTGTTTTATCCATATAAATAAGTAGAAGTCCAACAAGTATTTCAAATATACCTCTATAGCATATACTTAAGAATTTTATTGTATTCAAAAACAGCTGTCGATACAAATATTGTGCGCTCCACCATATTGCAATTTAAAACCAAATACAAATTACCTTCTCGAGACGTTATTCCAAATATTTCGTGCTTAAAATACCACAAAACAGCAAAATCCAAACGACATTTTTGTATAATTTACAAGAAAATTGTATTTTTCTGACATCATAATTACCTATCCGTTCACAAAAGTATAGAAAAGGAACCTAAATGAATTCGTTTGATGTCAGTTTATTCAACGAGCACAAAAAATTAAATATTCATGAAGAAGACATCTACATACATGATCGAACCGCTCTTCTTGTAGGTATATCTGTTTATTAATCTATGATCGAATAGTGAGTTCGGAATTTAAAAATGCGTTCTCGATGTTCTGTCAACGAGCCGTTTCTGTGATTGGCTATCTATGCATGACGTCGACGGAAACGTAGGTCCAATAGTAGCTGCGACCTTCGATGCTACTATGCTCAACGACTTAAATTCAGTTGAATTCCTCATTGTTTTGTTCATTTAGCTCTATAAAGAAGTTTTTGTTGATGATATACTCGTAAATAAACATTTTGATTATTTATTCAATAATTCATAAGCATGCTACTAAAACATCATTTGTTTTTGTGTCCAAAGATAAGTCTGATTAGAAGGTCAACCTTCACGTACTAATGCATAATTATGAACATTTAGTTTTAAGTGGGCAAAATTATTAATAACTTCAATTATGTATGCTAGATATCTTATAAGAAGTGTGTCACGTACGCACTGTGCATGTTACAAAAATATATGTAATATTTTCCTTCTACACGGAAATAATGTCAGCTCATTTTAAACGTGTTAATAGTCAGGCACACTTTAACTGCATCCATTTTGTATGATTTATTTTAACAAAAACGTGAATTTATTTAAATTAAATTATGATCAAATTTAATTTAACAAAAAAATATGACAGATATCTAGTGATGTCACTCATAATTTTTAATGCACTTTATTGTACTGTATTGAATGGGAACCAGAAAACTAATGAAGATAAGTAAAGGCTTTTTGCAAGGATTTAGTAATACCTACATGTAAAAAACTCGTCCTTTTTTATTGAAATATCAACTAAAGTTGGTAAATATTGATAGTGACATAGTATTTTTTAATAGTAAAGCTGTTAGATCGGTGGAAATTCTTACCCCCTCATTTATACTAAATGCCTAAAACTTTTTAGCGACTCGCTAAGTCTCTTGTCAATGTCATTTTCAAGCCAGAAAACAGAGATGGCAACAAACTTAGCGGCCTATTATTGCAAGACTGCAATAGGACCATTATGACTATGAGCCAAAAGATTTGTCTATTATAATACTTATATCAAACTATTGACATGAAACAGGGGGAATGGGGACCAATGAGGAGTGTGAAAACTCTGAACGAATTGAATAATATGCGCTCAATGATGTCAAGTGTCAGTATCACAAAGACTCAAGTTGTTTAGAAGCTAGTGAACACGAGATCTGTGCTTAGGAATGATAAGCATCACTGACTAAGCAAACCACTCACACAAAGCCGATTATGAAAGACGATAGATAAGTGAATTCACATTTCAAAATGTCGCTGCAACTGCCCTAACCGAAATTCAAATCAGAAGCCTCGTCTACGCACTTCTGAATGACATCAAATTGAACTGTATCTAGGAGGAGTTAAGGTTGAGTATCGCGATAGTTTATCATGCAGGTCAGCCGTGTGCAGAAACGCACGCGCAATAGAAGGTGAGCTGACCGCAGCCTAGGTGCTAATAGCCGGGGGCCGCTATGACAGTTTCTATGCAAATGTTCATGCGTTACGAGACCAGTTTTTGGCTCAGAGCGGTTCCGGGCCCGCTCTGTTCGCGCATTTCAATTACATAGATCCCCACCTCGCACGCAGCTAAACTAGATTTTTCGACAGATTCATTAAAAGTTATAAGTAGTGTACGGGTACTTTCGGTGGTCTCTGAGGCGTAGGCGTCTGCAGCAGCCACGTGAATCATAGAAGACCGCAGTCGCAGTGAAATGCTAAAGGAACCGGTCGGTGGGAAGTTGCTGAAAGCATTAGTGATGCAGCATACTATAACAAAAGTAGGAAATACGCTTGTCTCATTATCAAGTTCGATAGCCCCGAATCGGCAGCACGTGTATGCAAAACTTTAGCTCGGCAACTGCGCAAAAACACTCTTTTACAGGAACATTTTAAGGTGCAAACTGCTCTACACCCTCGCTCATTTAAAATGTATCGTATGCCGCGGGGTGTCAACACCTATTTATCAATGACTCGATAACTCTAATACCTACCACTTTAAATCCTCAAAAATTTCCAAATAGGTTACACGCGCCACAATTTTTTATAGATCTATTGAAACTTCCTGGTGTGGGGTGTTCGCAGATCCAGCAGGAAGTGGAGCCTTAAGATAGAAGATAGAACAATACTTTCCTTGATTCCATCGTAGTAAAGTCCACAGTCCTTGTTTCTTGTTATAAAACCATTAGAGCTCTATGAGCCTTGCACTAGCATAGTTTCTTGTAGGTAAGTATCACTGAGTGCGCGTGTTCGGTCACTGGTGTGTATGAGTAGGTATGGTAGGTAGGATGGACACTGGCGGGACGCGACAGTTAGCTCGGGTTGGGTAACACTATTTGGGCAGCAGCGTGTTGCGATCGCGAGGTTCACTTCCGCATGATGCAGCGCCGCGGTGCGCGCGCCTAGCCGTGGGGAGCGCTCGCGAATGCGACCGCCGAAAACTCTTCACGTCGCCCGAATGCAGAAAATTCGGACGCGTCGAGTGGGGGACGCTCTACGACTATCCGAAACTTGCGCGTACGTGCAGCGCTTCGCTATGAAAAAATCCAAGGTTAACGCGCGCTGCCAAAAAAAGACGCACGCAAAATGAAAAAGACGGCTAGAGCGGCGCACCTCGCGGGCCCTCGCCTCGTGATGCCTGCTGCAGCCGATTCTGCACGCCGGGCCGCATTCGACCAGCAAGTACCTAGCCTGCCTACACACGCAGCGCGGCGCGCCGCACTAACTGCTGTCTAATCTAGCTCCGCGCCACCACACGCCGAGCCTATGTACCTAGAACATAAGGCTGTCTGTGTGAGTGCGCCTAGTAAATGCGCTAATGCCTAGGTATTTTCATGAATATTTTTGCACGCATAGATAAAGCGTTTGAATAGATAGAGCATTAGTTTTACGGTTATTGACATCGCGCACTTTTCCGATAAGTTATAAATAGTTTTATTGGTGCTTTGGGTTTACCGCGGCTGACTAATATTGTGTGCAGTACATACCTAGATATCTTCTTCATCTACTCTTTGTTTTCTTTAATTGGTTTAAAGGTAGGCTTGGTAGGTACTGGTTTACCAAATAAAAAGTTGATTTACCCAGTCTACTCAAACAAACGCAAAATTGAATAGGTTCATTGAGCCCTCACATTCTTCCCGCGATCTTAACCATGTCGCCGGTCCATCGCTGAGCGCCCTAGGTTTTATTTTCCGGTTTGTGGCTACCATTCGAGAATCTTTATTCCCCAAAGTAAATCAAAGTCGCGACGTTGAAAACCATGAAAAAAATTATCGCTCGCACACCTAGAACCTATTGAAAGATACAAAATCACTGAACTCATTTATCGAAAATCGCGAGTTGGCCTAACTCGTTTTAGAGCTGGGATAATTTTTTATAGGAAAACGTGCAAGTACCATTTTTTTTATGATCATCGTATTGCACCCAAAATAGTTGCTCTCGAATTTCGATAAATAAGTTCAGTGATTATCTTACAAAAGGTAAAACTGTGCAAGTTACAAGGTCATCGACGGTAGTCTGCGCCTTAAAATAGCATGATGATGAATTAATAGTGCAGTTAAAAGAACAATAATATTTTGTATGGCGTTTCCTTATCATGGCGCCAAGGCCACACGAATTATGATAGCCGATGAATTAGAATATAGAGTGTTTTTTTTTTTTATCACCGCAGTCAAATACTTCAAATACTTGTATGGTCAACACATTTGTTTGTTCTCTGTCTGGAAAAAAAAAATCAAGTATTGTATCAGCTATCTGGTTCCCATCATACAAGCTCTGCTTAGTTTGGGGCTAGACAGTGCTGTGTGTATTGTCCACATTATTTATAATTAAATTTATAAATAATATGCGATGACTATGAAAAGCCCTTGAAATTAATAACCAAAAAAAACCAACGCATTGTATCACATAAATCATGAAAGAATCCAGTAAATTAACACTCATGTCATGAGTACCTAATGCTTAGTTTTCGAATGTAACGAAGTTTTTTAAAGCATATTGCTGATTTTTACATACCAAATACCAGAGCATTGTACAGCAACCTTGCAAGTTACAACAGCTTTTTAAAATAGGTAGTATTTTATTAATAAAAACACGAAATTCTTGAAGTGATTAAAAAAACTAGGTGTCAAAAGGTTGAACGCATCACATTAAGAACATTATTACGTCGTTTTTAAATTTGTTTTACGTTTCGTTTACCCATTTGAATAAAAAGCTGAATGGAAAAATCCATTGATATGCAAAACTGGATTTTTAGTGATATTGATTTATTAACTGCGCAAGCGCAAATACGAAACTAGTTAAAAAATCGTAGGTAACTAAAAAGTATAGTGCGTTATTAGACGAAAAAATAGGAAATCGTTAAAGCACAAAAAATAACCATAGAGTCTGCATTAAAACTAGTTCATCAAAAAAACTAGGAGAATTTTCAAATATCTAATAAATTCTAGAAAGCGTACAAAGTATTCTCGGAAATAAAACCGTCATCAGATTGGGCGAGTTTGAATCTGTGTTTGAGTTTGAATCTGAGTTTTAGTTTGAAGAATCTGGGGGTCCCGGTGAAATTACAGACATATGAGACATAACGTCTGTATATCTCTATTTTATGGAAGCTGTACAATGCATAGTAGGGCACGTTATTATCAATGTGAAACAATGCTTTGCCATAAAGCATATAAAAACAATATTACGTCCTCGGAGGAGCTCGAACCCACAACCTACAGCATACAAGGCAAAGCGACTACCAAAGATGTGAGCCTGAGAGGTTTAAATATAGGGTTTTTGCTATGAATGATACTAGGCGATTCTATTGTAAGCCAATTCAGAGCAATTGCTTCGAGGATTAGTTTAGCTGCTTTTTGTGTGCAGTCCTAGACAAAGTGGTATGATACTGTACTATTCTCCTACATAACACTAGCACCAGTGACAACCTTATTTCACTATACAGAAAAATTGAATAAAATGAAAGCAGAAGTAATAGGCTAAGTACTTTTTTGTCACGCCGATTCCAGTGTCCTCTCAGAACAATATTTAAAGCATTTTTTTTTGGTCAAATACCACATATATTTTTTTAACATTTAGAGCAAATTTTTCCATCTACAGAATTCATCGCTAAAATGCATATACAGGATTATTCATTATTAACTGCAAATACTCAGGAATTAGGTTCAACAAATAGAATAAAAAATATTTATGAAATTATTTTTTTTAAATTTGATCAAAAATGTTTTTCAAGTTTTTGTATCAAAATTTTATTTTTATTAATTTCTTTACGGCTATTGCATAATGATTGCCATGGAGAACAGGACGATGACCCACCCAGGCGGTGACTGAACGCAGAGTGTCACTCACGGCGCGCGGGCGCGGATCAAAGGTCAAAATAGGTCAGGCGCCAATGATTCCTTTATCGATTTTCTCGGGATTTTCATAACAAAACTTAAAAAAAATCATTTCATAAATATTTTTTATTTTATTTGTTGAACCTAATTCCTGAGTATTTGCAGCTAATAATGAATAACCCTGTATTTGTGTGTATATTTTTATCTTACGGATAAATTTATCTATAGATTGAAATATTAGCCGTTAGCAAGTTATTTTTTGGATGCATAAACCTAAAAGTTCTGTCTTAAAAAAATGGTCGAAGTTCGAGAACTAAGAATAATAAACTTGATCTAAGGATATTATGTTTTCTGTATTTTTTTTAATAGACAAGAAATTAAATATAACTCGACTCAGATAAGCCTTTTTAGGTAAAAACTTGCTAGACAGGATTTATTTGCAAGATATAAGAGAAGAGTAAAGGATTTTTTAAAGGATTTCAAGAATAAATACGCGGTCGATAAGGCTAGGAACTAGTGATAAGGTGATAGACGACCACGACGGACCTCTCAAGGCAAACCTATTGTGCAGTGGAGTCACAATGAAGAACTTCATATCACGATCACAAATAACCTTACGTATATTGATGTATTCAATCACCATGTGATGCCACACAGTGCGTGCAAAGCTGAATCAACTTATATGAAAAGGAACTTATACTTTATCAACTTATACTTTTATATTTGCAGCGTATAAGCATTGCTATTCAGCATGGCAATGCCGCCAGCGTCTTGGGGACGCTTCCATCTGGCACTGATTTGGATCAGTTGAGCTAACTCTAGATCGTTTGTAACGATCTGCAGATAGCTCAACTGTTTCTTGTGTATTTTGTACATTTTGTAAATATTTGTTTAATTGTAAGTTTCTTTGTATAAATAAATAATTTTTACTAGCTTTACTTATATGATACATACTTATATGACTTTACTTATATGACTCATATTAGATAATTGGTATTGCTAAGATTGCAGAATTTGATTGATGGACGCAGGACAGTGCATCGTAGGGCATGTTCCTGACATAAGATCCAATGTTTTGGCGATGGTTATCATTTAACATCAGGCCAGGCCTTAAGAGAGGCCTATGGTCAGTAGGTAATTAACCTCTTTAGACTGGCCAGTTGGTAGTATCTCTGCCTTCTGCACCGTAGGTCGTGGGGTCGATCCCCACCGAGAACAAATATTTGTGTGGTGAACACAGATGTTTGTTCTCTGTCTGGGTGTTATATAGTATTCTAAGTATGTATTTACAAAAAAAACGTATTTAAGTATAATATCAGCTATCTGGTTCCCATAACACAAGCTGTACTAAATTTGGGGTTAGATAGTGTTGTGTGTATTTTCCAAAATATTTATCTATTTATTTATTACACTGTAAATAATGATGACAAGGATCTTTGATGATGCGAGCATCACTCCTTGCTAATATTCAATTAGCTGTCGGGAAGTAGATTTAAAAAGTTTCGCGTTGATAGCCTTGTAAAGTTTAGAAAAAAATTAGCAGTTTTCATTGCAACGAAGCGCACTAGGAAATTACCGAAGGTTGTGCAGTATCCAATTGAGTGGAACTCGCTTTTTGTCATTTAAATTGATTTGACAGTTTTCTGATGGGTCGGTCTACTGAATTTCTGAGAAGTAGACCAAACCATCATAAAACTGCATCAGATCTATCGATCTATAGGGGTGGTTTATGTCCAACAGTTGATGTCTTTTTCAGGCTGACGATGATGACTATTGGAAAGCTGTTTTCCATCTGCTTAATGTTTCTTTCGCCAACATTTTAGAATACGGCTTTATGTGCGCTTATACGCGTTGAGTCATCAAAACCTCATCATTTTCTTGTAGGCACAACAGGTTTTCCCTCCTTTATTAGCCATCATTTCAGCAGTCACTCCTTTCTTACCCATGTCATCCTTCACACAATCCATCCATCTTTTCTTTGGCCTACCTCTACTTCTATACCCATCCACATTCATATCTAGCACTCTTCTCATTCTTCCCTGTGAATGTTACATGACATTCTTCTTTTTGCATGACATACCAGTACCAAGCCAACCAAGTTTTGTTTTATCATCCGCACTTGATGTGCGGGCTGGTTTTTCCGCAAGTAGGCCGCTGGTGGGCCCTTTTTGCGTGACCCTTGACACGTGTTGCTCGAACTTTTTTAGGTTCTACAACACGCCAGTTTCCTCACGATGTTTTCCTTCACCGAGAGTACTGGCATAGTGCACATAAATTTTTCGACAGAAAAACTCGTTGGTACACGAGTGGATTTGAACCCACGACCTTCGGATTGGAAGGCTGGGCCACTACCACTAGACCACTAGTGCTCTTTTCTTTCTCACCACGCCAACCTATTGCTCCTCATCTTTTCAGTCTCAAAAAATGCATATTTTTTTTATTCCTTTGAAATAATTTCTCTAAAATGAACACACTGTATCTGATAGGGCTTACACATTCTTGCAGGGTTATCTTATCAGTGCTAGGCACTACTCTGATAAGATGGCTGCATAGGCTCTATGAAGCTGGCAGCGCACGCGGAATTAAATAAGATAGCGCTGATCTAATCAGATATTGAATACCACTGATAACGTAACTCGATTCTATCAAATAGCACCATTAGAACCTACTGTTTATAATTATTATAAATGTGGGTACGCGAATGGCGAAACTGGAGTGGAGATGGGCAGAGCACTTGACAAGAAGGGATGACGGGAGATGGACAAAGGCGGCTATAGAATGGTGGCCAAGGAATACTGAAAGACCTAGATGCCACCCGTTTGTCGAACGACATTGTTGTGAAAATTGATTCACGAGGAAACAAATAACAAAAAAATCTTCCAAACTCCACCATTATGAAGAGTCCCATACTAAATTGGCCTGCATACTTTTTAGGGTTCCGTAGCCAAATGGCAAAAACGGAACCCTTATAGATTCGTCATGTCTGTCTGTCTGTCTGTCTGTCTGTCTGTCTGTCTGTCTGTCCGACCGTGTCACAGCCATTTTTCTCCGAAACCATAAGAGCTACACTGATGAAACTTAGTGAGTAGATGTATTCTGTAAACCGCATTAAGATTTTTACACAAAAATAGAAAAAAAACTATAAATTTTGGGGGTCCCCATACTTCAAACTGCAACTCAAAAAAATTTTTTTCGTCGAACCCATACGTGTGGGGTATTTATGAATAGGTCTTCAAAAATGATGTTGAGGTTTCTAATATCGTTTTTTTCTAAACTGAATAGTTTGCGCGAGAGACACTTCCAAAGTTGAAAAAAGTTGGTCCCCCCCCCTCTAACTTCTAAAATAAGGGAATGATAAAACTAAAAAAAATATATGTTGTACATTACTATGCAAACTTTCAACGATATTTGGTTTGAACGAGATCTAGCCAGTAGTTTTTTTTTTATACGTCATATATCGTAAACCGCAATTTACCTTTCGACGAACTACAAGAACCTGTTTCCTGTTTATTTTCTGTATATTATGTTACTTGATTCTACGGAACCCTTCATGGGCGAGTCCGACTCGCACTTGGCTGCTTTTTTTATTACGAATAATCCAACCAATCCAACCAATTTCCTATAAAAGTACAGCGAAGGTAAAACATTCGTTTAAAACATTTGCACTCATGACTCTTTCAATTCATGAAAACTTTTCAAGGAAAGTGAAACCGTTCTCCAAGCATTTCAACGTGGTCGGCACTGCGCATGCTCGAATTGCAAGCTCCCGGGCTAGGTGCGACCTAGTTGGGTTATATACTAGGTAACCTAGATGAAAACAGATCGATACAGGCTGGGGAGGCGTGTGTTGCGCCTATAGCCACTTCCCCATGTCTGAATGTCTGACGCATTGTTTTTCAATACGCAGTCTCCAGTGTAAAGAAAGAGCTTCAAACATTCATTTGATTCAGAAATCAAATCGTGAAAATGAATGCATGCTTTGTAACCTTGGACACTAATTCTCATATTCTTAATTTGTAGAGTATCTGAGTGGTTTTCCGATGGGGGAAAATAGTCGAGATAATTTTGATAATAGAATAAACCGAAATGAATAGCTGGAAAGTTTTTTTCTCAATTTCGGTCATGGCTTTTTAGCCACTATCGAATAAGGTTTGGTAAGTTTTAAAATAAGAACAAAGAGGTTTCGAATCTAAATGGAATATCGTTTGAAATTACGCGTTCCGTTTTCGGCCAGTACATCTGGTCAAATATTGACGCATGCGTAGATGTAGGCACACACCGTTCAATGTCATATTCTGCATCTAATTTGTCAAAATTTAATAGGTTTAAGGCCTGCGCTGAATATCGCTGTCAAAACTCAAATCTGACAGCGATATTTGACAGCGTTTCACTGATCGCTACCGCCAGCGAACTATAGGTGTGCGCAGGCCTTCAAGGTGCTACCAATACCTGTATCGCTGTCAAATATCGCAGCTTAACCGCCTAGATGTGACCGTAATTACACATAACGGTTTGACTACCTTACTTTTTTATAATATATATTTTTTTGTTATCGAAATTAATAATCTGACATTTATGGATACTGATTTTACGATTATATTATTCTTATAATCAAATAGTTACACTAAATAACATAACCACGTTATTACCGAAATAATAAAGGCTCATCCACACAGGGGCGTTATTGCGAGCGATTATAGCGCATGCAGTTTTGCATCTGTGTTCTACTGAAGAAATAACGCATAAGAAAACGCAGCTATGTGCTGGCAGGGGCGCTGGCCGCAATACGCACGATGAGCCTTAATTTATCAACAAATATTGAAATAGCTTTTGGACTTGTAAAATTATAAATTTCAGTTAGTTGGTGTAATTAATTTGTATCCACCTAAAACCCCAGAAATCTCTATTATCTAGCTAAAATCTAGAAATCTAGTGCGAGGTGCGAGTAAGTAAAAAGAGTTACGGTATCAATTTGGGGGCCATATTGGTGCAACTTCTTTGAGTACGATCTAGGTGGAATATATTAAGAATGTCTTTAAATTAGGTAGATTAACGTACAATTTAGAATGTTTTTCTTCAATAATTTTTGTTCAAGAATTAGCCACAAATAGTTTGTTACTACTAACAAGTTTACTTATAAATACTAGTACGTTGATTAGCTATCAGCTGAAAACGCATATAAATAGAAGTTTTATTTTATTCGAATTTGGGTTTATTCAACCGCAATTACTGTCTAAATTATTTGAATTGCAGTGCCTAAAGAGGAACAGTAATTAAGTATGTTTCGGTAGATGCGTAAAATTTTGTTAGTTTTAGGTCATACATTTATTAGGTTATGCGTAGGTTATTACAGCTCAAAACGAAGTAAATAATGGAAAACATTGAATTGCTGACAGTGCCTGTTGCCTTATTACAATAACCCTTATTTTATTTCAATTATATCTTGCATATTAACACAGGTAACTCAAAATAAAATAATAAAAAATACTCGATTCTTTCAAAAATTTACATCAGAAATAATTTTAGTCACTAAGAGCAATAAATATACTGGTACTGAAAACTTTTTTTTGTCTTTCTTTAATAACGAAATGGTCTTATCAATTACCTTCTTATATTTATTCTTTACTATTTTGTCGTAAAAGATCAATAAAATAGCGTTAAATTAAAAAGGAAATGCACTGCACTTATTATATTTTGTTTTTGCAACGTAAGTAAAACCCATAGCTGTTGCAAAGTGCTTATTGTCTTCCAAAGTATGGCTTGCAGCAAGAAATTGTTCACCGGCCGGCGTGGCGTGGTTCGGTACTCACGTGTCGAAGCTCAGGCTGGCATCGGGCGGCAAGTCAGGGCGAGGATGTCGCGAGCTGGCGAGGGTGACGCGCGAGACCGGGACGGCCAGGCCTGGGACGGGACTCGGTACTCTGCCGCTACGGTTCCAATCCTGGTGCAGCGCCACAGACGCGCGTATCGAGGAAGGAAGTCCCGGCGAACTGTCAACGCCGCGGAAATCGGGCGGCGGCGAGCGCAGCGCGCATGCGTCACGCGCCCGTCAACAGCCCAAACCTACCCTGCAGCCACTCCTGCCCCACCCCCTATGCCTCCGGGGTGAAATCGAACGTCATATCCCACCGCGCCACCCGCTGTAATTCCTAAAAAGCGCTGACTACCCCCCGCCGGCCGACCCTAAAAAATGCATTGCGTAACGGTTTTGTAAATTTCACTGGAGAATGTTTGTCCAATCAATTTTCCACCTGCTTTTAGGAGGTGGAGGACAGCGGCTAATAGGATCGATGATTCGATGTTTCATTTTTAACTTCTTTCGACATTCAGTTCAGGTGATGTTCACTGAATTATTTTCGGGTTTTAATCCTGTTTGTAACGAAAGTTCTACTGAAAAAGTCAAAATTCACATACACAAACGCGTATTAAAATGCTCTTTAACTATATTTATAAATTAATATTAACTATCACCATAGTTTTTTTTATATTTTAGAGTTGTGGTTCAACGATAAAAAACATACTCATCGAAATCCAAAAAATCTTCAACCGGCTTCTACTCGAGCCGTGCGAATTCGAAATTCAGAATTTGCACTCGTTCGAGATTTGAATATCTTACGCGATCACGGGAACAGGCTCTCATTTTCATCAACGTGTACACAGAAAGTCACGTTTCACTTCCGCGATATTGACACAATCCAAATAGTCTGAAGGGTCTATCATGCATGGTTGTTACCTACCTTCTTGTATTGTTATAAGGAATCCGATAGGTATACTGATATGCGGTAGTGGTGAGACTGTTTACTGTAATTCGTAGAAATAGGAAGAAAAGCTAGAATATTCACTATTATGCTATTATTATCATTAAAGATCAAAAACTGACATTTTCATTTGTAAACGAACGTCCGTGACATTTTGGCCGCTTCAAGGTTAAAAAAGTGATTTAAATTCTGAATTCTCAGCGAGACTGCGTGAAAATTATCATTTGACTATTCTTTTATTAAAACGCAATAGACAAGATTGAGCCTCGTGAACAGTACAAACTTCTAATTTGTAGTACCTACCTACTGAGACAAAAATAAGCATTTAATTTTGTAGTTTTTAGTAAACAGTTAATTCAACTTATTACAGCTCTTAGCTGATTATTTTGATGATTTATTACGCTGATTTATTATACTCAGTGAAATTATCTCTGCAACAAATCTTTGTCCAAAAAAACCTTTGTCCGAAACTTTCAAAATTAATATCACTGACTAAAACTGATTTCTCCAGCATACCTGAACAAACAATTGCAATAATCATTTGTCCTCATTCCAGAAGAACCGTAATAAAACTACGATTGAAAACGTGGACGTACCGACCCACATATTGGCATCTATTTCGGAAAGAGCACGAGTGATGCATTATTTTTTCGGTGAGCAGCAGTTGACCCCGTTTCGCCCCTAGAATCCTTTGTTCAGGGGCTATACCGTGAAATGGGTGATATATTTCTAGGCATATATTCCTGGGTACTCATTTGAGCACAAAATTGCCTAGTCTGGCTGAATTGCGGCTTGCACAAAACAAAGCTAGGTTCAGTAAACGGTCGAAGCGAGTAAAGGGCCCTCCAAAGGACATGCTCTAATATATAGGTATATTTTTATACCCCTCTTTATCCTTCATGGGATAGAATTACTAAGATTATCACTTTTATTAAAAAAAGACTTTGGACACGTAGTTTTGGCAATGTTTATGTTTTAACCAGACTCCTATGAGACTGGCGTAAAAGGAAAACCCATAAATAATACACCTACACAGTTACTTAAAACTTACACACCCAAGCATAATATCATGCCTCACTTAAACATATTTTTAAACTTAAGGTTAATTTTGTAACTAATTTTTTTGTAGGTATGTACCTATAATTTTTTGTTTAATAATGTTGGTACTTAGTCTCAAAGAAAAATTGTCATGAAAGAGCGGGATCTCCTAACACAGGTATTTATTTATATACTTAAAAGGAGATCTCAAACGCATGTAATGTCACAATAGATTAAGTTACTGAATAAACATTTGATTTGATTTGATTTGATTTAACGGTACCTATTTAATTTAACTCCATTCAAACTTAGTAAAAAATGTCACGTGCGTTTGTTTGCAACATTTTCAAAGACCATTTTATTAGTGTTTGAAATCTATCTGTTCAATAAAGTGTATCTAATCTAAATATGGTATAATGTTAAATATACCGTTGTTTCATAAAAATAGTGTATCTAATCATTTCCCGAGAAATCTAAAAAAACACACAAGAATGCATCTGCAAAATATCTTTGTAAATAGAACGTTGGAAAGTGGAACGCATCCGATTTTTGTAGTTATCGGTGTGTCCTACTTTGCACGTCTTAATCCAGTGCAATGGTAACACTTCGTGGTCTTATAATGAACCCTTTGTAATAAAAAGTTGCTGAACAAATTAACATGAGTCAGCGTAGTTTTTATGGCCCTTAGTTTATGTACTTAAGATTAAATTATGTAAACAAAACAGACCTTTGCATTAGGAGTACATTGTTTACACAGTGCCGGTGACATCTTTCTCACCCATGCCTCTATTTCTGCAACATTTGAGGCAATATGTTGTTGTGTGCTTGCTTGGGTGGTTTACCTCTTATATTTATTTGATATGCCTTTGTTTATTAAATTCACTTCAATCATATAAAATCTCAAAGCTAAGTGGACAAGTATGTAGGTACTTCTGTCTTCTGAGCTTCAAAATTTGAGTTTCCCCTACCGAAGGTAAATATTTTTGTATAAACTGAGTTTAACTTAAATATGTTAAATATTTGCAAATTTACATTTATTTATTACTTTTCACGACAAAAAGCCAACGAATACTCTAGAAATAAATTTTCGTAGCTCACACCTAAATTCACTGTAATCTTTCAATTCAAGATTCAAGATTCAAGATTCATTATGCGTTTATTCAATACGATACAAGAATCACTTTGAAACGTCTTAAAGCTAGGTGAGTCTAGGTGCCAGTTCCACGCGACCAAGCCTAGAAGCAATCTCCAAGTAAAATCAGTTATTCATGCGTAGTTTACATTGTGTGGCGATAAACGGCTACGGAATGAAACCCAACGCTCAAATCATCGTAGCGATAGAATCGGCTATCGCGGGCGCATGCATACAATGCCTGCGTACATCGCATCCCGGCCAACCACCGCGGCACGTGTAAGCCCAGTGCCTAACTAGTGCCAAAATAGTGCTTTTTTGACCACTTTTATAAACAAACTAGCGGCCGCCCACGGCTTCGCTCGCCCTGCAGCCGTTACGCCCCGTTGATTTTTCTTTGAAAAGCTTTTCCTCTTTTTCTCCACTTAGGGAAATAATTTTCCAATTTCCTTTCTTAGTGCATCCCTATGCTATAAAACGAACATACCCTCCAAGTTTCATGCTTCTAGGACTTACGGTTTAGGCTGTGCGTTGATTGTCAGTCAGTCAGTCAGTAACGTAAGAGTTTTATATTATTTAGATAAAGATAATCAATAAATATTGTGAAAAATTTACACAACGCCTTATCATTCAGCGTTTGAGAGTACTGGCATAATGCACATTACATTTGTGGACTAAAAAACTCATACAGTACATGACTGGATTTGAGACCACAACCTTATAGGATTGGAAGACGGGGCTGCTCTGTAGGTAGAGGTATATGTTTAGTATTTTTTGTAAGTATATTAAATCATTTATTTTATTTTATTAAGTGTCAAAGTCAATATATATATCTATTTTGCCGATGCCAATTGGGACATGACTCTGATGGAATTGACTTTTCCATCATCTTTGCTGACCGTTATACGCAAGAAAGACGTTCATTATTATACGGAGCTGACTAAGCCATGGGTTTCTTCTCGAAGTTTTCTTGTATCATTTTTCTAAAATTGTTTCTCGAACATTAGACAACGCCGATTCCGATCTAAGCTGTCCTAGAAATCTTTTCAAAGTCAAAGTCAAGTATCATGAATTTTATTCTCTTATATCACAATGATCAAACATCTTGTGAGTCTTGGTTTATTCAATAAAATACAAAGAATAAAAAAGTTGCATAATATTTTTGATGCGTAATAATATCGCTGAATGCGGACCTGCAATCGCATTGTACAATAACGTCATGCACACACACATCAAAACGCATAGCCGAATTTCATGGATGTATTTTTCTATTCCACGCGCATGTGTGCAGCGCAACGCAGTGAGACGGCGATAGGGTTACTAACAAGTGCGATAAGGTAGGCGACAGCCCGCCTTATGTAACGCATTATTTTTATAATTAACAGACAAAAATCGAGAGATACGGCTGCGCGACCCTGAGCTAGGCCACTGATCCCAAGAGCCGAAAATTTGCACAGATCGAATGTGGGCGACCTCGGTCGTGGTTGCACGCGGCTAGCACACATACTTAGATGCCCACTCACACACGCGCGCTGCAGGGAAAATTCTCGACTTCCGCGTAGAGGCTCTAGCTAACCTCTACCTATCGGCGACCTACATGCAACATTATCGATCCAATGCAACCCAACCACCCTCCGACCTATTAAATTTAAACCGCTCGCTTCAAACCGAAACTCTGTAGTTAGTAGCACATCATTTATTTACGAGTACAACCAGTAGAATCGACTTGAAGTTGGCAACAAGTATTCTAGTTCTTCATTCAGCAAAGCTTTTATACACTTACCAACAAGGTTACGTAATGCTAGTGATCTAGTCACGCCCAAAAGTTAAAACTGGGGTTATTTAATAAATGCAGCCTGGGAGAGTATTTTTGCGCGCAGTAAAAAGTTCTTGAGCTATAAAGTTTTGGCGACACAGTGTTATAGAGTTTGAACTATCACGGAGGCTTTCTGACTGCCTAAAAACTCTGCCAGCGGAGTTGGCCACCCTATTTTTATAACACTAGTTTTAACTAGTTTTTGCATAAGAAGACGGGTAAGTATTCAAATAAACCCGACCTTTTCAAATCATCACCTTAAATATTGTTTTAGATAACACAATATTAAAATTGAATACTAATTTAGTAGTTGGGGAACACAATCAAAAAAGTGTTATATTTGCTATAATTAGATAGTTATATTTTCAGTTTAATTTACCCAAAAGCTTTTCCCAAAAAGTCCACAATTCATGTTCTTTATTTTTTTTGTCACTTAAAAAAAGATTTATGAGTACTTTTTGGTAGGAACCTTGTTTTGATTAAAATAATACTTTTGTTGAACCTATGAAATGTTGCATTGCATACAACTTTGTTGAACTTTTTTACATTTCCATTTATTTCTTCAAGGACTTAACCTTAAACTTAACCTACCTTACCTTACTATACCTACTATGTTAAATATCTAACATCCACACACAAAATCTAAAATGATATAGCTAGTGTGATTAACTAGCTTTTGAATTAATTATTTGGAACTTTCTATAGCTAGGTTAGTCTAGGTGCAAGTTCCACGTGACCAAGACTAGAAGAACCTTAGAGAAGCTCAGCGACCACTCATTGAGATGTGGTTTGACGATTGTCAGCCCCTTTATGGCTTTTTGCAAACGGGAGGTACTTTTCCATAGCATAACAACAAAAAAACTACAATCTTTACTTGGGTACCGATGCCAAATAATAAATATAGGTGACCAAAAAGTATCGTTATCATAAATGCGCATTACCAAATAAAATATAATAAAAATTATAATGTAAACAAACGCATAGATTATTAAAGGTCATAGTCACTCTTCAGGTTAAAAGGTTGTTCAACCCAAATTATGTAATACAAATACCTACCCCACAAGTTGAAATAACAATTACTTGAAAGTATTTGCAACAAAGTATGCCATGCCTATTTTAGCCGTGAAGCAGCATTGCTGTATTTCGGTTTGAAGGGTGTGGGTGCCGCTGAAATTACTGGCAGGTGAGGCCAGAGGTAGATGGACGCAGGGTAACGCATCATGGGGGAAATTTCTTGACGTACGTAACCTACGAGGCAATGCTTTGCTAAAGGTGATGGTTACCACTTAAACTCAGGCGAGCCATAATATGCCTGTTCTATGAGCCATGTTGTATAAAAAAAAATGGTAGTGCATGATAACCTTTTTGGTCACTAAACAATATCTTTATGTTGCTGCGGATGTTTTTACAAATATTTTTTTTTCTGCAAACGTCTTTTCTTTTATTATTAGCTGGGCATCAGAGCTAAACAAACTTTCATTACTGGCCTCTCAGCTCAGTCGGTATAGTAGCTTTACCTTCTGCGCCGTAGGCCGTGGGTTCGATCCCCACCGAGAACAAATATTTGTGTGGTTAACGCATATGTTTGTTCTCTGTCTGGGTTTAAGTGTTAGGATCAAAATTATTTTGCCAAGCCTAGAAGAACAGGCAACAAACTACGGCTTGGTTCCTACCGCTTTTTTGTGTGAACCTTTTACGATTTTTTTACATCATCTAAATAGGAATGAAGTAGCAGCTTCGAGCCAATTCTAATAGGTAATCCCTTTTGATCTTTCATTGGTGTTCTTTAACCCGCTGGTGTATGGTAGCCCTCTGTTGTAGCACTCATTTTGTTTGGTTCTGTGCCAATTGAATCTAGTGAGCTCATCGTTTTTACAATACCATCACTACCTGGTGTTCTAAGGATCACTATCCCCCCACTAAAATTATAAGCTCAAGGCACGGTAAAAAATATCTCAGATTTATTAGTGCACCTACTCTTATGGGTACTTATCTATATCTATATCTATACTAATATTATAAAGAGGAAAGATTTGTACCTATTTTTGTATGTTTGTAATGAATAGGCTCAAAAAGTACTGGGTCGATTTACAAAATTCTTTCACCAATAGAATGCTACAGTCTTCCAATTTGACATAGGCTACATTTAATTTTGAAAAAAATTAGGGATCCTTGGTAAAATTTGAACAATGTAACCAAAGGTGTAGAAAAATGAGTCTTAAAATGTCTTTCGTCGAATGCGCTGCCGAAACTATTAGCGATAGAACAAAATAATGTACAACAATATTGTCTACCCCGTGCGAAGCCGGGACGGGCTGCTAGTAGGCTATAAAATAAATAAAAATCATTATTGTTGACTATTTCCAAGTAAAACTTATGCACTAATTCAAGACTATAGTTTATGTTGCAAATAGAGCTTATTCTAGTATATTCTACTAATATAATAATATGAATGACATTATCCTACAAAGGGCAGCTATGGAACAGGCACTTACATTTGGTGTTCTATACGTTCCACTTAGGTACTTTGGTGTTATTAGTTCCACAGAGAAGGCATCAGTTTTTTGAATAGAAAAAAAAGATTCAACTAAGCCAGCAATCTTCTTCTTATCGTGTCACTGATTCTTTCAAACCATTGCCAGTGTGGTGAAAGGATTTAAGTATGCCACAGAGAGGCCCCTTACGTGCACCCGACACATGCTTTTCTACGACATGCTGGTTTCCTCACGATGTTTTTCTTCACGGTTTGAGAGTACTGACATAGTGCACATACATTTTTCAACAGAAAAACTCATTAGTACATGGCTGGATTTGAGCCTAGGACCACCAGTGCTCTCTAAAACAGCTAACAATCTGAGACATCTTCAAATATCTTTAAAACTTTGTGCCATGGTGTCCTTCACAAAACAATGATCCCAAACCAAACACATAGCTGTGTAACCAATGCAGCCGATCCAAAACTTGACAAGGCCAACCAAGTTTAGGATATAGGATACCACACATGCAGACGCACACATACAAACCTAGGGCCTCTTCCAATAGTACCATGCACACATTCCTAATCCCAAAGCATCGTTGTAAAAACGCATGAACTTGAAGTTTGGCCGTGAACTCAACACGATGCCTGACGTCATCTCCCAAACAACGAACAATTGCATAACTATATATGACGTATATTTCCTGGTTTCGATTTGATTATCGGTCATACAATTATATGTTTTAAAGGAAAACTAAAACGATTAAATCCACAACGATATTATGTCACAGAATAAAAATCTTTTCTGTGCGGTTATTCGATAATTACAATTCTAGTAATATTATGCTGTGGTTTTAGTAAAATTAGTCGATGGTGGATATTGCATAATTATCAGCTGACTACTTTACTTAGACATAGTAGTAGTATAGCTCTTTGTAAAGGGATATGGCATTGTAGTTTGGGGTAATTCCACTGAAATACTGAGAGTCTTTGTGGCCCAAAAGAAATGTATTCGTGCAGTATTTGGTTTGAGATGGACTGAATCCTGTAAACCAATATTTAGAGGTCAAAAACTTTTAACAGTCCCATGCTTATACATATACGAAGTTGCAAAATTTATAAAACAAAATGACATTCTGTTTGAAGCCAATTGCAACTCAAACAAAAGAGTTGCAACAATTGTTCAGCTTAAAATGCCAGTGCCTAAGCTGGAAACATTTAGGAAAAATTGTGTTTACATGGCCCCTCTGATTTATAACTCCTTACCAAAAAACATAATAGATCTCCCTTATAATAAGTTTTGTGCTGAGTTGGAAAATTGGTTAATAGAAGAAAGCTTTTACACTATTACAGACTTTTTAGAAAAGGGTTCGTGTCGTTTCTACAAATATTAAAACTTCCATGTTAGTGTAATATTCTCATCAATTTGACATGTCCACTTCAGTTTTATTATTATTTTTGTATAGAATGACTTTTGATTTGACATGCCTACAATTATATTTTTGACAATTTTAATATTATTATAATGTAGGTAAATAAGTAACTTGTCTAAATTAGAATTTTTGCACACCAAAATGGTAAAAATATGTGATACACTTTACACTTGACATCTATGTACTTTCCACCATGTTTTTATGCAAATAAACGTATGAAATTGAAATTGAAATTACTGGCACGTGAGTCTGAACATTTGTATTCCTCAAATTGATGGACGCAGGGTAGTGCATCGTAGGGCACGTTCCTGACTTGCGTGACCTACAAAGCAATGCTTTGTTATAGACGATGGTTACCACTTTACATCAGATTTTTCTTCTACTAGCTGTATGAAAATAATAAACGATGCATTGTTCGTCTGACAATATTTTTTTTCAAATCAATTATGGTACGAGTACCAAATCAATATCATGCCCTAAAGGTAGAATTAGGTTGATTCAACAAAAAAACTAACTGCAAATAAAAACAAAAATGTTGACTTTGGCTATGGTTGGCATTTCCCGTTGGCTTTTTTTTATTTGCCCGGACTATCTTTCAGTATTTTACATTTCTCTAATTATAATTACTTTCAGTAATCTGTGTAACGCAATAATCATAGGAAAGTTATTCAAATAACAATATCAAGGACGGTATCGTGTTCTGGTATTAGCACCGGGTGTAACTTTACTACTGCTTGGGTGGGATTTCAGTCGTCATGTTGCCTATCAAAGGTTTCTTATGGACGCCACACACGCTGATACAATGCTAAGATCAGTACCGTTCAAACTGCATAATACGATGCATATAGACCATTTAAATCTGTAGTGAAATTATATATTTGTAGGTACCTACAGGGGAGTTTTTTCGTTCGTCTTCTCAGGGCAAAGTTTTAGTGGCTATTGATAAAATAAGAACTGCATTTAAAAATAAAAGGAGAGATGCATTAGTTTCATAAAGAACATTATTTATAGCAGGCTGCTGTAATTTTATTTATATTCGTATAAATTAATTTTGTTTTGTAAAAAAATGTTTTGTAATTTAATTCAAAAATCTGTTAGTTTTAGGTAATCTTGAGAATTTTTGACATATTCTGTATTTTCTGTAAAATATACGCTACAAATTATAATCTTTATTTTTTTAATAATAAGTGTTAGTGGTCGCAATTTGGCATCTGTTCTAATTAATTTAATCAATAATAATCATAATAAGTTCTAAAGAGCCTTATATATTTTCTTTTTTTAAGCGGGTTTTTGTCGTGTAGTCCGTTGAGTCTTGGAATGGCATCTGTTTGACCGCGCGAAGCTGCGTCGTAGCTATTCTCGCGCGATAATAGAACCACATAGAACTGTGACTGACAGGATCATAACAACAAAGCCACTGATAGAACTACTGATAACCAAAAATATCAATAAGGAAACTATTAACCCTAAAATGACGGTGCAACAAGTAGCTTCATGTCAAATTAGGAAGGCCACGCATCTTAAACACTAAGCTTTATTTCTCAAGATATAAGGTTCAAAGTCGCATGATAAACGCACAAGGAAAGATTGATGCTACGATTACGTAATAGACTTGAATCAACACTCACGGTCATGGTATTCTTAAAGGTCAACATGTAGTTCTTTATATGGATATTGTATCCGAGAGATGTCACGTTTTTTACTACTGTTAGTAAAATGCGTGAATAGAGCGATTCTAGATTTTCTAGATCTACAAAGACTTAGAAATCTAGACATGACAGCCATTTCTTTGCAAAAAAGCATTTCAGAAAAACACAGTAGTTTAATTTTAGTGAGATTGGTGTCTAAAAGAACTAGTAGAGTCCGCGCAACATAACTTTGCGCATGGCTGATTCGTGACGTCATGCGTCAGTCTGACGTTTCTGATGCCGAAAACTCTGCCTCTGGTTTTTAGCCGAGATTAACGTCATCTTCTTTCTTTTTACCTTTTCTCGGTCAAATCGAACGTAATAAGTACCCTGTTGTGTATATTTTTTATTGCTATTTCAATTTTTTATAAATTTCCTGTGTTTCTTAACACAAAATGTTTTTTTTTTTTATTTATAGGCTTGCGCTTGAGAGATTGAATTTTTACATCCAGGATTTCCAATTAAGAAAAAAATTATCAAATCATACATCTGGAGCATAGCACTTTCTGGGTGTGAGACGTGGACCATGACACAAAGAGATAGACAATTTTTGGAAGCATTTGAAATGTGGTGTTGGAGAAGAATGGAACAGATCAGCTGGACAGAAAAAGTAACGAACGTAGAAGTATTAAATAGAGTCGACGAGGAAAGAGCCCTAATAGGAGTTGTTGAGAACAGAAGAGGAAAGATGATTGGCCATCTTGTACGACATGACAGCTTTATCAGAAATATTATCGAAGGAAAGGTAGAAGGAAAGAGAGGAAGAGGAAGACCAAGGATAAGCTACATGAGCCAAATAAAAGCAAAGATCGCCGTAATGTCGTATAAGGAGGTCAAGGAGGTTGCCCTCAAAAGAAATACCTGGAGAAAAATGCTTACATTACACCGACAAGAGCGTTGCTCTTAAATAAGAAGAAGAAGAAGCGCTTGAGAGCAATCTCATGCGGTCGGCAGTGTAGCCCGCTTACCTAGAATTAAGATATTTATTCACCCTTGGCTTGAAAACGTCGAAGTTGTAGGTGATCGGAAAGACAGACGCCGGCAAGGAATTCCACTCCTTGGCTGTCCAGTAGAATAAAAGCGCTTGGTGCGGACAGTTGGAACATCGATCATTATAGATGTCGCATTTGAGCCTTCTTTTGTTTTCTTCGTCTGTTGATGATCCTTAAAATCGATGCAAAACTAAAGCTCTAGCAGCATGACAACATGGCTTATGTTTAAGGTGAAGGTAACTGTCGATGTACTTCTCGCTCGTACATTTTGATTTAACCCTTTGAAAGGTACCTATTGAAAATCACAGATATTTAACCGAAATCGCGAGCAACTGTCTTGCGATCCGGTTGCACACAATCTAGCAAAAAATATTGTTGGTCCTTGCACGTTTTTCTATTTAAAAGTTGGCTTAACTGGATTTCTTTCTTGGGTAAGTTAATTTCACGATTTTCAGCGTTTTAAGCAACAAGTCGCCATTCAGATTTTCTAGACAAAACTGTCAATACGAAAGACAGAGACAGACATACACCATTAATTATCGAATACAAATAATTGCAATTGTTGCAATAATTGATGGGTACACAGAATCAATAAATCCCTCGTCGTATCGAGATCCGGGAGGTTTCTATAGCGACCACCCCTTCGACAAATCCCAGGGACGTTCGGTACTCGATAAAGGGTATGCATGAACCATGATAAGAATAAATAAATAAATATAGACAATCCACACAGCACTATCTAGCCCCAAACTAAGCAGAGCTTGTACTATGGGAACCAGATAGTCAGATATAAATAAGTTATACACATTTTTTTTGTAAATACATACTTAGAATACAATATAACACCCAGACAGAGAACAAACACTCTGTGTTCACCACACAAATATTTGTTCTTGGTGGGGATCGAACCCACGACCCACGGCTCAGAAGGCAGAGCTACTACCAACTGAGCTTAGGCCACTATAAGAGCTTGGCAGTAAAGACAGGTCTATTCCCTGCAAATGATGATGATGATACTTTTAATCCGCTTACCACACTCGCAAAGCGGCGGTGGCACACCGGTGAGATTTTTTTTTAATAAGCTCTTAGCAAAACAAACATCCTTTTTCAGTAACCTAGATGTATAAGGTTGTACCTTACCTAGGTATTCTGTACACTCAACGAGATAAGTACCTAAATCAACAAACTTTGTTATTAAATACTCATTTTCCCAGGATTTTGTGTAAAATGGGAACTTCGGTTTGTAGGCTGAAAATGGCTCTTCAATTAAAAATCAAAAGTTTCATCAAAAAAGTTAGCTGGTATAAAATATGGAAAACATATTATTTTTTCATAAACCAGCGCCAAACTAAACATTACATAATCTGGTCCACTGGAACATTGTTGCCATCAACGGCATCAACCCAAGGTCCTACTCCGCTATTTAAGGAGTTGTGCTGGCTGGTGTGAATTTAACAGCGAGACAATGCACAATACACCCCATCGCGGGACGTTAGTGTAACCTTGCTATTCCGGCAACACGACTCGATTGAGTAATCGTTAAATACGTGTTAGTGATCCCGTTCCATTTTCAAATTTTCCAAACAAAAATTGACCACTCACATTGAATTCAGCGATCGCTTGAGTGATATTTGTTGCTAGAATTGCAACCCAGACCTTATTCTCCCAACATAAAATTAGAATTAAAGTTAAACGCTCATCCGATACCTGTATACTGTTACGTTAATAAATAGCTCTGAGTAAAACAATATTATTTCACGAGAGCAGCAAAGGTGTCTGCTCTAAAACAACTACCTACGTAGGCACGGTATAGAAGGCTTGTATTTACTCAGGTTTTTTTATTTTTCAATAGAATCTACAGAATCTACACATTTTATACATTTTCAGTAATTTAAATAATTGCTAAACGTTAGCCTTGTCTCTATTTGTCATTACCCAGTGGAAAGAGATGGAAATAGTTCATTTGTAGTAAGGTCATTAGTTTCGAACATCTTCTTACATTTTCTTGAATTTACAGAGTGCTTTTTATGGAACCTTCTTAGTAAAATACTAATGAAAAAAATGCGGGTACTTTGTTGTAGCTCGGACTACGCCGTAGTACCTACTTATTTACATTCTGAGACTATACGACCAAGCCATTCCATCTTCTTTCCATCGAAATTCTCAAACCTTATTGATTAAGTATTTGGTACTGTGAAGTTTTTGGGGATGTCTGCCATGCTCAGCAGAACAGGTTTTCCTCTTCCATTCTCGTGTATCAGCCGTCATCGTTACATTCACTTCACTTCTTTCTTATCCATGTCATCTTTCCCACTGTTCATCCATATTTTCTTTGGCCTACCTCTATCCAAATATACATCTACATTCATACTCATTACTCTCCCAGTCACATGATTTTCACCCCTCTTCATGACATGGAAAAAATAAAAGAAACACGCCAATGTTGCTCCTAATTTTTTCTGTGATCGGTGCTACTTTCAGACTTCCCCTGATTCAATATCTTGGCCATTCTTGTCACTCCACACATCCATCTCAACATTCGCATCTTTGCCGCATGTACCCTTCTTTAGTCAAAAAAAAAATGCTAACTTAATATAAAAAATACAAAATATTCTGTTTCCTAGTTACCGCGCGCATGTAACAACCTCGTGATACAATGTCGCCTGTTTCTTCGTGTTTTTAAGGTTTCAGTTTTCAGTTTTGTTTTCCTTCTTCTGGGGCCTTCTGCTACTACAAAAGGAATACATACAAAACGTTGCGGCTAAACAAAATTCATTTAAAACTTTTTTAATTAGCTTGTGCAATGTATGAGGAAGCAAAAATGCTTATTTATTTATTCAGTAATAAAAAATAGGAAAACTAAGAAAGAAAAATATTTTCGGGTTCTGGTCTTCGTAACCTTTTAGTAGGAAAACGTGTTAGGATCAACGTTCTTTTTTAGCTACGCTGTGTGTGCAATTCGATTGCAAAAACAGTTTGCTTGCGACTTTTATTTAATAAGTTCAGTAGTGATTTTGTTTTTTTAAAAGGTCAAAGTGCGTGAAGTTGTTTTACGGCATTCTATCGCCGATTGTCATACAAATTGTTTTTACCATTTATGGGCGTTATGAGAGATTCTGAAATAACGTCAATATTGGTTTTTATATAAAATTAAAATAAATTAAATACATTTTTTAGTATTTTGACTCGGTTTACAGTTTTATACTCATCTACCAATCACCCTGTTCAATTATCACCAATTGTCAAATTCCCAGGCAAAACTGCCGATTGACTGGCCTATCAAAAAACTGCAAACTAGCACCTACTAAGCGGCTAAGCTTCTAGGTACGTAGCTACCTAGTGGTTATGCGCAGTAGACAGATAGGTACTACGTAATTAAATTTGGGGATGGATCAATACTATCTTCAAACAAAATCTAAGCCGGAAATTTTGGGCCAGAGGAAATTCTACGCTTTCCTAATTTCATTTAAATTTGTAGTTTTAACTCGTACAGAATATTTGATGCATATTTTGCTAGTTTCATAATTAAACTAACGGTTCTCAAAGATTGCTAAAAGAAAACGAGCGCGACTTTGAGCTTGTGCACGAGGCCTATAGTTAGCGACCACGTCTCAGTTCCATATGTCATCACTGGCAACACGCACTGATTAAAGACTTTTGTCTTGAGGCTCTGCGGTATCTGCGACGAGAAGATGTGGCGCAGTTTCCCGAACGCTGCCCATCCGAGTTGGATTCGTCGGCTGACCTCTTTGTCGAAGTTGGTTCTACCTAATTGGATCGTCTGACCCAAATAAACATAATGGTGGCAATGGGCAGGCCATATAGCTCGAAGAACTGACAACCGTTGGGGAATAAAGGTTCTCGAATGGCGACCACGAACCGGAAGACGAAGCGTAGGGCGCCCACCCACCAGATGGACCGACGACATTGTTAAGATCGCGGGAAGTCGATGGATGGAAAGGGCTCAGAATCGTTCTTCCTGGAAATGTGTAGGGGAGGCCTATGTCCAGCAGTGGACTTCTTCAGGCTGATAATGATGATGATGATGATGAATTTATTGTAGCTGGGGAAAACTAGGGTCGGAACATCACACGAATAAAGTGATTAACTATTCTTAATTATTTATTGTTCACAATACAAAACATAGGAAAATGGCAGAAATAGAGGACATGTTCAAAAGCGAGCAGCTAACGTAACTTACCTTTTTTTTTTAACCGAGCAAATAAACACTCAAAACTAAAATTAAACCTATTTAGTTTTGAGCGTTTTTCTGTGTGAATGTTGACTAAATAAATCCTACTTCGATACGTCACACACATCAGTATAATAAACTGGTGAGCACTCACACAAACTCAAAACCAGAGTCAGAGACAGAGCCAGACAGAGTGGTAGGCCTACTGATCGCCATCGCCATCGCATAGATGTGCGCAAGGTACCTACCTCAAAAAACAATAAGCCTCGCTTAGCTATAAAAAAATAGCGACCGAATCACGACAGTACAATACCATTCAATACGGATAAAATAATCGCATGATGACTTCACAATACAGCCCAAGATTTGCATTAAACAAACGCAATCTACACTAGCGCACTATCAGGGTCTGTTCGAGTATCAGAGGGGTGGGGGGGAGAAGAAGGGGGTACAAAGTTCGGGGGCCCGCTCGCAAATAGCGAATGCGAGTTGGCAAACACTATACCGGCATGTGTCACTCTTTCCGGCACAGTCGCGTCGTAAGATTAAATTCAATGTTTCTTGGATTGCTGCATACCTTACTAGTACCAGATTTCTTACCTGATGGCATTTTAGGGAAGACCGCGTTTCGTAAATTGAGGGTGATTATTGATAAGACTGAAATTTCCACCTTAAAATTTAAAAATTAAGACATAATACAATGAAATCAAATTCCATTTCCTAATTCTAACATATTTAGTTCCACATAAAATATTATTACAATAATTTTATTAATAAAAAGGTGGAAAACACAGAAACGCAGCAATTCCTTCATCACGCACATGTAATTTTGCGCGTAATCCAAAATCAAATTTGGACAACTTTGAAAATATTTTGGAACCTATATTGATATCATTACGTGTCAAAATCGCTTGGATGGGTACCATAGACACAAAGAAGCTAGACTAGTGGGAGTGGGATTTTTAACGTTGGTACTATTAGTCTCAACGGTGACTACTTCCCGTACAGGGCCGTACTAAGTGCACATCATGGCTTATAAGCGTAAAATCGTGGCTTATAAGAGCGCTGGTGGCCAGAGCACTGGTGGTAGTGGCCCCGCCTTCCGATCCGAAGGTCGTGGGTTCAAATCCAGTCGTGTACCAATGAGTTTTTTTGCCCAAAAATTTATGTTCACCATGCCAATGCTCTCAAAACGGTGAAGGAAAACATCGTGAGGAAACCGGCGTGTTGTAGAACCTAAAAAAGTTCGAGCAACACGTGTCAAGGGTCACGCAAAAAGGGCCCACCAGCGGCCTACTTGCGGAAAAACCTGCCCGCACATCAAGTGCGCATGATAAAAACTTGCCAACTTGAGCGCTGGTGGCCTAGCGGTATCGTCCCCGCGTTCTGATCCTAGGCTCGTGGGTTCAAATCCAGTCGTGTACCAATGAGTTTTTATGCCCAAAAATTTATGTACACCATGCCAATGCTCTCAAACGGTGAAGGAAAACATCGTGAGGAAACCGGCATACTGTAGAACCTAAAAAGTTTGAAAATATGTGTCGAGTGCACGAAAGGAGCCTCTTTGAGCCACACCAAACCCTAACCTAATCCTTTCACCACGCTTGGTTCGAAAGAATCAGTGATACGATCAGAAGAAGAAGAAGAAGCGTAAAATAACTTCTGAATTCTCACCTGATTCACCTAGCTTTTAGACTTTAAAATTATGTCCAAAGAAAAAATGCATAAGCTATTGAGACCACTGTTTGAGAGTACTGGCATAGTGCACATACATTTTTGGACAGAAAAACTCTTTGGTGCACGACTGGGTTTGAACCCACGGCCTTAGGAACGGAAGTTCGGTACTACTAGACCACCAGTGCTCAACAGCAATAGAGGGTTTCAACTTTAAAGACTACACGGAAATCGTTTTTACCATAATTATCAAACTAGTATGCTAGAGCTTTTCCTTTTCGCTAATCGTACTTTAGTGTAAATAAAAGTATTTGAGGAAAATAATTAGTCTATTTCATTATTTATACTCAAGTCGAACTTCAGAACTGTAGGCCTACCATGAGCTCTGTCTGGCTCTGTTTCTGGTTTTGAGTCTGTGTGAGTGTTGACTAAATAAATCCGACGTCAAAACGCACACACACAGTATAATGGACTGGTGAGCACTCGCACAGACTCAAAACAAGAACCAGAGTTTTACAGAATCCAAACAGCTATGAAGCTAATAAACAACAAAGTCAAAGTTTCTCTAATTAAAATAATGTTGGAATAATATTTTGAGTTCCAAGTTATAGCCCATTTAGGTTATAAGTAATATAAATAAAACACATTATGAACGTCATAAAGCGAACTTGTATTGAAATGTTTGGCGAAAATTTCACTCTTCATAACATTTTTGGTAAGATTTCTCTGTTCACCCTGAGGTGGTTTTAAGAAAATTATGAATTATTCTTGGATTTCTGTCTAACCGCCATATCTAAAGTCTTATTTGCGAAGGCGGAATTAAAATAGCGGTGGCCATAACCTTTTTTAGGGTTCCGTAGCCAAATGGCAAAAACGGAAGCCTTATAGATTCGTCATGTCTGTCTGTCTGTCTGTCTGTCTGTCCGTCCGTATGTCACAGTCATTTTTCTCCGAAACTGTAAGAGCTAGGCTGATGAAACTTGGCGAGTAGATGTATTCTGTGAACCGCATTAAGATTTTTACACAAAAATAGAAAAAAAACTATAAATTTTGGGGGTCCCCATACTTGAAACTGAAACTCAAAAATTTTTTTTTCATCGAACCCATTCGTGTGGGGTATCTATGAATAGGTCTTCAAAAATGATATTGAGGTTTCTAATATAGTTTTTTTCTAAACTTAATAGTTTGCGCGAGAGACACTTCCAAAGTGGAAAAAAGTTAGTCCCCACCCTCTAACTTCTAAAATAAGAGAAAGATAAGACTAAAAAAAACATAATTATGTTGTACATTACTATGCAAACTTCCAACGATATTTGGTTTGAACGAGATCTAGTCAGTAGTTTTTTTTTATACGTCATAAATCGTAAACCTCAATTTACCTTTCGACGAACTACAATAACCTTTATATTATGTTACTTGATGCTACGGAAACCTTCATGGGCGAGTCCGACTCGCACTTGGCCGCTTTTTTTTATATCCAATCATTTCACGTCTCCATATTCGGATCTTCTTTTATGATAAACTTATTTGACAAAAACAACGCTTGAGCAGATTAAAGAAACTTATTGAAAAAAAATGAAAGCCATAAAAATATTCGCTTATTAAAAAGAATCAGCTTAGATGGGGCCAATATTGATCATCCGGATACACAAAGGAGCAAAAACACAAACTTAATTAATAATTATTCAATGACAACGAAGCTTGTAACTACATTAAGAGAGGAACGTTATATAGAACTAAGAACCCGGGCCGTCTAACCACCTCGCCTAATATCAGCCTTCAGGGTGTCGATTCTGAAAATACAAATCACTCAAGCGATCGCGTAAATCGATGTGAGTTGTCAATTTTTGTTTGAAAAATTTGAAAATGGAACGCGGATTCATCGATCACTCGACGATCACTCAATCGAACCGTGTTGCTGGAATTGACGCCCAGGTAAAGATTTAGCTGTCACTGAAGCAAATTGAAAAGAGCTTGTAATAAGACCAGGAGGGGGAGAAGTGAGGGGGAGGGTATATCACTATCGCAACGAGCTCTCGCCCGCACCATTGCCATGGCTACCGTGGCGGGAAGGTATTCGACCTGTACCTATTTTTCATCACCTTAATTTTCAGTACCTACCAATAAATTCCATGTTCCAATTATCTATCACTCTCGAGTATAGAGTTTGTTTATTCAATTTGGAATTTCAGTGAATTTGTAGGAAAAGTACTAGGCATGCAGAGCTTGATAGAGGCAGATCGTTTTTAACGAGTAACCCCTCCCCTATACTTATAAATGTTGAATTAATTTAAACTTTGCTTAAAACTTGCCCCACCTCTGTTTGTCATTACCGAACGGTAAGAGATGGCGATAGTTTAAGCATTGTTTATTTTTTGACAGATTTTTTTAAGTAAGGCCGTAAGTGACCAAGTTTGCACAGTTACAAAACGCCGTTTTTCGTACATGCTGTTCTTTATTTTCATGCTCGCCTAGTAGTTGTGGCGGCTCCGCGTTCGAATTCGGCCCTGGGTGGCCTTGCAATAGAACAGGGAGGGCAATAGCCCCGTCTTGCAAGTCGCCAGTTTTTTTACCACCTCGCCAACGCTCCGGCGACTCTAAACAACGTTTCTGTACAATCTAATAGTGATTCTCAAGGCCGTCACGGATTTTTATTTGCACTGCATTTTTGCTAGACATTTACGTGACCAATGTTGTGCTACATTTTTTTGTTGGCTTCTCGATAACTTGTGGATCGTGAGCTTGAGTATTACAGGAAACCGTGTCACTCGGCAATTCCCTCAGATATCTAAGGTTCAAGATCAGCAGGAAACGGGCATTGTCGCTTTGTAAAATAAGGTTGCCATGGTGATTGATCTTGGATTAAAGATAGATCTCAAAATATTAAGAGAGTGCTTTCTTTGGCGTAAGTCTCCCCTGTATTTTTATTTTTTTATAAACATGAGCAGGTACTATGAATAATAAAAGAAAATCTTGTTCAAAAGTCTGATACCTCAAGAGAAAAAAATATAGAAGCTAAAACTGCAAAATATAACGATTGCGTGTAGACAGACCTTAATTTTATCTAGGGCAGCAAAATCCCCGGCCATACCTAGGAAACCTTACGGATCCCGTCAAATCTACAACCAATTACAACATCTGGCGCTTTGTGATAAAGTCCTTTATTGCTTGCGCAGATTGGTGAAAACAGCTCCGAAATTTGCCCCTGAAATTGAAAACGGTAGCGCGATTATACATTGGATGCCTGGCACTGATAGCACACGGCGCCGTCGTTCCAAAGCGGAAATGTACCGCGTTTCTGGCGATCCAGTCGGTGGAAAGGGAAGGTTGCTAGGGGTGGCAATTGCGTGCGTCTGTGCGTGCCTTCAGCTAGTTTTCACTTCAGACCAGTCGACCTCGATTCACGCTTATGCCGCTATAAGTTATTCCGCCCTGCATACTATGCGTGGGCTGCTGAATTTTGTATAAAAGACGTTTTAGTTTTGGTTTGGGGATACGAGATTTCAGATATTGTGTAGGTAGGTATTATTCAGGGACTATTTAGAGCCTCAGAATAGGCATATTATGTATTTTTTCTTAACTTCTTTGTACAAATTGAAGCACGCGTAAGCTCTTCTATTTTTGTGTATTTTTTTATTGAAATATTGACTTCCAGACTAACAAATTGTCTATAAATATAATGAAGCAAAAAAATACTAAGAACCAGGCCTACTACAAGCTCTGACTGGGTCTGGTTTTGAGTATGTGTGAGTGCTCACCAGTGTGTATTAAATTGTGTGTGTGACGTTACACACACACTCAAGACCAGAGCCAGGTACAGAGCCGCGGACAGAGCTTATGGTAGGCTCATAGTAGAGCTGTCTACAGCCAACGCAAAACCAAAAAGAAAATAATAACTTAATACTGTTCCAATAATAATAATAATAAATAAATAAATAAATAAATATTGTGGACAATTCACACAACACTACCCAGCCCCAAACTAAGCAGAGCTTGTAATATGGGAACCGGATAGCTGATATAATACTTGAATACATTTTTTTTTTGTAAATACATACTTAGAATACAATATAACACCCAGACAGAGAACAAACATTTATGTTAACCACACAAATATTTGTTCTCGGTGGGGATCGAACCCACGACCTACGGCGCAGAAGGCAGAGCTACTACCAACTGAGCTAGAGGTCAGTCAATAATGAACATATTAATGGAAAATATAGAAACTCAGCTCACCAAAATAGCAGTTCCAAGTGACAAGGACGACCTATGAAGGCCGAATCGGAGAAATATTTCATTGGCAGCCTTTGTAACTGAGATCTAGTCTCAGCATTCAACGTGATTTGACGCCTGGAAAGTCTTTCCTTTGACAAATTCCATCTCTAAGTTTTCATTATAATACAGAGGGTTCGCACAAAAACGGTCTAAGCACGGTTGACTAACTAGTCTAAGGGTACTTTTAGACGACTAACATGAAGACAAGCTGCACTTAAAGTTCATTAGTCGTTAGTTGGTCAGATTTATCCATGTCATGAATATAGGAAAAGTTAAGCTTTACGATCTTGAAAAATTACTAGCATCCGCTACACTCGTGAAAAAAAAAAATGAAACAATTAAAAACTTTTGATATCGTTGTACAAATTAGGCATTGTACGAACTGCCCAGGAACGCTTTTCCGAAGAAACATACTATTTGAAGTCACTAGTTTTATATATTCCAAGTTGCATCTAAATCCATTCAGCACACCAAGTTAGATCACTTAGACATACGTTTTATATTTAGGATATTAGTGTGATAGTACTATGCTAGGTCAAGTAAAACTGCGACCTAACTCACCTAGCTTTAAGACATTTCAAAATCATTCTTAGGATAAGACTTAATAAATAAAATTTGGATTCTATCAATACCACACTCTTAGCACACTTTTAACTCCAATTTTTTTATTTGTTCCATGCAGTCGAATGCAGTCGGAGTCGACCGACTGCACGTTACAGTTTATGTGAAATTGAAAGTGTGAAGTCCGTTTAGCTTCGAAAGGTCAAAGGTTCTGTAATTTCGGTAACTATGCGATTGTAACTAGAGCATTTTGTCAAACACAGCGCCAGGCTTCGGGGCATTGGGGGGTGAAACGCCCCCCTGAGCTTGTGGGGTGAAGCAGTGGAGTGGAGCAAGTGAAAGTGTCTGCAGTACATCTATCCGTAGGTGTTTTTCTCGGGATCGTACGTCATCAGTGCGTCACACGTTATAACGAAAAGCGTTGACCGCACTACGTCAGTCTATCTGCTTGGTCTGTCACTGTTTTGTCATGTGGTTGGGTGACAGCTAAGGCAGTATACTAATAAGGTGAAAACTATCCATTGAAAGAGTTAGAACTCTTAACTATCTATCTTAAAACACGGAAAACTAATACTACGCATTACGATTTTTTTTTATATCGACTTGTGATGTGTCTCATTGTCCGGACGCAGTAGTGATGTCCTATTCCGGTTAACAATACTTACTAGCAGTTTTTTCAAGTTCAAGTGGAAACATAATACAACTCCATAGAGATCTGATAAAATAGGCGGTTTGAAAATTATGCTTTGGCCAACATACAAACATATACGTCGATTTATCCAATTCGTTAAAGCTTACTTTCGCTTCGCTCACTTCATATTAACTATTATACTCGTACCAAGAAAGGTAAGGCCACATCAGGGGGATTAGCTGCGATTTTTGACAGCGATACAGGTCTAGCTGACAAATATCGCAGCTTCTCGCCTAGATGTGGCCGTACCTAAACTCGTCTCTGAACAAAATGTCACCGATAAAGTTACGAAAACATCCACATTTTCATCATTTCAACTTGTTCCGGGTTCCCTTTGGCTATAGAAAGTGATTTTTGGTAAAGAAAGTGAAGTATTTTTTGTAAGGCTTTTTCATCAATTGATGTTTGTTTGTGAAGCTACCTAAAAACGTGAACCCAAAAATATACATGAATTTGGTTAGATTTATACATATAGCGACGGTAGATGGTTCTAGACGGCCATGATTTTATAAATAGATAATATTGATCTTTCATCTAGATTCTAGATAATACATTCTGACAGAAGAAGAAATATAAATTTATCAAAATTCAGCATAAAATCAAAGCTCGTTTTTAATTTGGTTCTGCAGTTTGGCCATGCAGTTGGCTTATAAAAAAAAAACATATTTTTTTACACTTCACTTTTATATGTGAAAACTTTTTTACGCAGGGTTGAGCATTTTTTGAGTTGGGATAAAGCAAATAAACTCGTCATAATCACGCGTCACGCGGGTCGAAGAGAGTGACAATGTGGCAAAGTGACAATGTTAAAGATTTAACGTCTATCGGCATTCCTAGTCGTGACTTTGCTTTACAGCAAAGGAGTCTTCGCAAAGTAAGCTTTTATCGAAATTTACTTCAACATTTTGAATAAAGAAGAGCTTGACAGAACTATGAAATATATTTTTGGTTGAAAGTAGAACTTTCCATCAAAGTAGAGTCAAAGTTCGGTCTATGAATCAGGGCCCTAGAGTGACGATTTTTTTTTAAATCAAAATCACTTGCAATCTCAACACATCGAACGGTTACACAATCACAATGTCCAATTCACTTCCCCCCTAAAATAAAGGCATAGGTACTTTTTGAAAAGGCTATTACTTGCTATCTCACTCACATTCGTCCCAAAAAGAGGACATCAACCACATGAAACGACCGTAAATCAATAGTATACAGAGTTTAATAATTCAGCGTTCGAACAGTTTTCATTGGATCCATACGAGCTCAAAGGAAGTTGTTATGGCTTCAGCTATTACACGCTTAGATCCACGCCTTTGTTTCTATTTATTTAGCTTTCAGTGCATAAAACACAAATCTTAAAATTATAATTATAATGACGGTAGCTTTCTCGTGGTTACTCCACAGCTAAGACAAGAGCTTGGGGCAAAATAGCTATAGCTAAGCGGTTGCCCGCGGCTTTCGCCTATTTCCCTTTACGCACCGCTCCCGTTACTTTTTCGGATTAAAATGTTCTAAAAAAATTATTTGTCCGTCTTACCCCCGAATACTGAAACGCAACTCAGATTTAAGCACGTCTCAAGCGACGAATATTTGACAGATTTTCATTGAAAACTGACAAATATTCGTCGCTTGAGACGTGCTTAAACCTGAGTTGCGTTTCAGTATTCGGGGGTTATGGTTCTAAGCTACCTCGCCACTAATTTTCAGCTGAATCGGTCTAGTCGTTCACGTGTGATGGCGTGACCAAGTGAAATAGGGATTCATTTTGTATATTAGATATTATGTAATTGACACAGTATATACACATATACATACACACTCGTATTTTTAACGACAAATAACACATAAAATACAGAAAAGAATGAAAAGGCGATCATGAGTCGTTTTAATGCACAAATAAACTAGCAAAATTTCCGTAGCTCCGTTCATCTAATGAAATTGTATTAAGCAAAAAAACATATCTTTTACATACTACTACTAGTAGTAGTACTCCGGGGTATGTAAAAGATAATGTACCTTTTTTATTTTTTATTACTGAAATGTAATCATTTCTGGAATACTTACCTCCTTAGTGCATCTCAGACTTATCTCAGAAGACGAGAGAGACCTTACTACCCTTCTAGGCCTGTGCTCTTCTAGGCCTGTGCTCATCTAGGCGATGGCGATGGCGATCAGCTGAAACTTTGAAAATATCGCTGTCATATTTGACAGCATTTCAGCTGATTGCCATCGCCATAAGATGTGCGCAGGCAATAAAGGGTTCAGGTTGGACTTAATTGTCAGTCAGATAAGAAACTTTTTTACAGATCCACAGAGAAATAGAGTAGAATAAATTCCTAAATCAAGTTCCTTGTAATAATGTCAATTTGGAAGCTTACACACGTTCAGTGCATCCTTATTCAAGACAATAGGCAACCTTTTTTAACTGTTATTTCTATGCAGTCTGAATAACATTCTAGATTAACTAGATTTTGAGCTTTTGCTTTTGTTAAACTTTAGAGCGTATGGTTAATTTTTACCATTAAATTTTCCCAATCGTAATTTTCAATTTTATTTTTCTTTGTATTCTGAAGTTTGGAATAGCGAATTAGGAACTGCCGTAATTTTGTTCCCTGCAGAATTAAAATTAAGGTTCTTCAGTATCCGAGAAAAAGTAATAAAACCTGGTAATTGATCAGGATTCCAAAGGGTTGGAGGTTTGGAGGTGTGAAACCGTCTAGACGGACCAAAAGGACGGGATTTGATAAGGGTGCCTTAGACAGCCTTGACCTTCCTAACCCTAAACAAATGAGGCATTCCCCGCAGTCACATATTTCTATGTGTAACCGCGAACCGTGACACATTACGCAAAAAAACCACCCTTTCCACCAACCTGAATTTTAGTACAAAAGGATGAACTAGAATTTACACGAAAACTAATTAAAATATCAAATAGGTCGAGCGAGGAACACTCTCTCATAAAAACAACCCCTGTAAACTTGTATAAAATAAACTCACGGGCCGGTGATCGGCATTCAACAAAATACAAGCACGTTCAATTACTTATTGGATGAAACTGTGTAGCGCCTTTGAACACTACATCATAGGCGGCCAACCGTAGTAATTGTCACAAAGGTGGTCGCGAACCGCTTTGTGAACGACATATCAATTCAACATCGGACACTACAAAAACAAGCGAACCCCGGCCGGGTTCAGACGTACGAAAATAAGTTCAGCGAGTTCCTAAACAAAAAGAAACTGAAATAAACAAGGTCGGGAATCAACGCCGCCGTCGCCGCCGCCATAAAGACCGACGGCCGTCCTTGAACATGGGGGGTTCTTACAAATTGGGTTATTACGGGGCGTGGGGGTTTCGGCGGGACGGGAGACAAGGAAGCAGCTAGTGCTTTCCTGGTATATCTGAACGTGAGAGGGGGATGGAAGGCTGCGTGGGCGTACCTCTGTGCCACCCGTCGCTCGGCACGCCTCTCCAGGAAGGACTCCCGTTCCAGACTGGGGTTCCGGCGCCGATCATTATAATTACTCTCCAAGGTGAGCTCGGAGCTTGCAGCCCACCGGTTTGATCCTGCGCCTGCCAGCCAGCAGCCAGCAGCCAGCCCGCCAGCCAGCCCCGCCGGGACACGCTGATATCGCAATAACGAACACCAAACATTAGAAGCACTTAAACATCGCCCTATCCGGACGGTACCAATTATGAAGCAAATTGAAAGCCTCTTTAAGTTTCAAGTACTAAGCTTTATTAAGTTTTGAATTAGACTCATAACTTGGGATGAACTACGAAGTTTTCATAATAGACAACGTTTTTCAAGACCGACGAACTTGTATCGTGAGTCAGCGCCAAGTTTATAAACTGAGTGTCTACAAGATGCTACCAAAAATATTGGCTTTAAAAATATCTGAACTAAATTTTCAATTCGATGTTATAGATAGATAGAAAATTCTTTATTGCACAAAATAGAAAATTACTGTACACAGGCGAACTTAATGCTAGATAGCACTATCTACTAGCTAACCTTTGGGTAATAGGGAGATAGGTTGGGTAGTGCACATATAAGATGAGGGCTTACGTAAATACTAAATCAAAAATAAACACACAGTTAAGTGACAACTATCATCACTAATACACATAATCAGGAAATTCCTGCATAGCAAATTAAAACTAAAAAATACGCAATACTTATAATCTAACCTAGCTTAGACTCACTTACATACACCAGGGAAAAAATATTTATTTTTATTTTTATAAGATTCGGTCATGAGGGATAGATAGGTTTAGGCCCTCTGACTCATAGTACACAATACCTCTCAAGTTTACCTAGTCTTTGCAGGTGTTAAAGACAGCTGCATAGACACCTTTGGTTGAAGGCAAGGGCCTGTTGAATGAGTCTGATACTGGTTTTGTAATAAAACCATTGACTACAAACTGGAATTTAAGGCGTATCTATGGAATAGAATATCGTTCGATTTAATACAACTTGTTTTCCACACTGTCTATACTGCGGAAGAGACACGACACGTGTAACTTTTCCTTTTAGTTTGCTGAATTTTATGAAATATATTTTAGTAGAAATAATTTGACTCATCATAGAATCAAAACACCCAAAGGTACACACATTGATGACTTTGAATCTAAATGCGTAGGGAAAAAGGGTATATTTTTAGTTGTATGTACTTTTGTGTAATTTGCTTTGAAAGAGGACGAATACAACGTGTATCAAAATATGTGTACTATCCTGAAGGGGGGTGAATTTCCACCCCCCGGGGAACAACTTTTGTTCAACGACTTTTCGAACTTCGATTGGTATCTCTGAAAAAAACTGCAACGAAGTTTCAACATGAACAGCTGACTTTATACAAAGTGACAACCCTAAACTCAGCTACAGAGGTAGTAGGTAGTAGTAGTAGACCTACAGAGGTAGTAGGTCAAGGGGTAGGAGAGTTACAAGGATAGGGTTGTCAATTTATTTAGGCATTATGAAATTAAATATTTTTGTATGGGAAACTGAAAATAGGAATTTTTAATTTTCTCCCACCCACAACTGATCACCATTGTGGTCTGAAACCCCCCCCTTCGCATAGTACACATATTTAGATACACCTTGTATAGTCTTATAATTTATTGGATTCCAAAGTGGAACGTCAACGCCCTGCGGTTCTGATAGTAGAGATGACGTAATGCTGCGACCGGCTGGGGCCAATAGTGCGTAAGCTGCCTCATAGCAACACAGTGCGTTCCAACGCCAACGTACGATACCAAACAACCATTGTAAACGGACCTCCGTGCTCGCTATATCTTTTTACCTACGAAGGGAATCCGCAGCCTATAAGGAAACCACAAGGGCCGTGTCAGATTGGTTACTCTCGTGGATCTTACGAGCAAACCCAGCAGAATTTTAACTCGAAACCCCCCATTAATTAAATCGAGATTTGTTTGATCGCTTGCAAATTTTCGAAGTGTTATACGTGCTGCCAATTTATTTGCAAAAGGTTTGTTGACCTGAAAAATGTTTGATTCAAACACGTGCGTACTTATCACTGGGGACAGTAAATAAAAAGGTACTCTGATAATCTATAAGGCACTTTGATTTTAATCATATGCTTTGGGGTATGGTAGTGAAATATCTGGTTAGAATTATTTGGGTGAGGTTTGGTCCAGCTGTCCAGCAGTGGACTTATTCTAATTGATGATAATGATGATAGTGATGACGTAGAAATAATATCGTGTTAGAAGATATGAATCACCGTTGCGATTATAAAATGATTCTAGGAAAGTCTGTTTTCAATCTCAGTGCAACTGTTTGGAGATCAAAATATATCATTAGTACTTGTTTTTTAAAACTAAAGTAGCACAAAAGGTTACAATAACTACAGAAGTGAAGTCTGCAATCAATTTAAATACTACTGTTCAGTTCAAATATGACTTTTTTTAATATTATCACAAGGATCACTTTGCAACGTCTTAAAGCTAGATGCCAGTTCCACGCAACCTAGCCTAGAAGAACGGGCAACAAACTACGGCTTGGTTCCTACCGTTTTTGTGTATGATCCTTTTACAAATCAAAAATAGTAATAACAGAAGTCCCAGTTTGGACCAGTTGGTTTTCAAGTAGCCCTGAATAGTATATGGGTTCGATTTACAACATTTAAATGATGAACGTGTGGGTTCTAGCTAGTTTAATTTTTGTTTTATCCTTATCATAGGCAAACGAATAGTTGCATGACGTTTGTTTGCGTTCTAGTCGTAAATAACTTCCTAGAATACCTGCTTTGAGAGGGAAAAAAACAAAAATACTTCCAAAAGTCTCTTTACATTAATGTCTACCGCAAAATTCTACGAAACATAAATAAATCAAAGAATAACGCATGTTTTATGCGCTACAGGCTACAAAGAAACGAGCTCTTCAAACCTGAAAGAGTCGACCTCCTCGTTTGATCCTCATTTGAGTCGGAACCGGTTCGGCACTTTCGTTGACTACCATTTTGCTATTCACAAAATCTATTATTGCACATCTGCCAAACATCAAGTATAGGTACTATACCCCGCTGAGCCGAGTTCAATACCCGCAATGATCTATTCCACGATACATCCACTCACAAGGCATAAACACTCTTATCGTATCACTTTAAGGCTGATTTTTGCTACTTTTAAACTAATAGTCAAATCCTCCTAATTCACTACAAAATACACTGTCACACCCTGTCCTTAAGTATTACAATTGCTTGTGGGTAGCAAGTAGAGTCTAACCTAGTGACGTCAGAATGAAACTGTTTCACGTTAGTACTTTTACTTCTTCTGTGCCAGTTCTCACGCGCATCTTATGTCACGCCGCTTGCGCCCGCGCATTGATAAATAGACGTTGCTATTATGTGTTAAATTTTCCTACTCCGCAAAAAATATACGTAAAAAAATATTATTATGCGGAGAGCAAAATAATTTGATGAGCACTTATAGTTAAAAGTTACGATATAAATTAATTAAAAATATAAAAATACTTATAACTTTACATGCATATAAACTACTACGTGTTAGCTCGATGCTATATTTATATCGCGTTATCGCAGATCTCTGTGTTATCGCCTTAATGTGGCCGGGCCGTAAGTTATACAAGTGACTTTGCACTAATGCAATGGCAAGAAATCATCTATTTATGACGAATATAATAAGTATAGGATGATATATTTATGAGTAGGCCATAGGTACTTCTAATCCTACTTATATTCATAACGCTCTCATCACTGGATTCGGATTTTTTTTTTAAATATGAATTGTATGACCATTACAGACTTCTTTTCCTGAAAAAACCTGTATTAACATCCAGAAAAAATAACAGCGCAGCAGTGGGCGGTCGCTAATGTTTAATATGAGATTGAGACAAAAAATTATTAATTTATAATAAAAAAAAAAACAAAATGCAGATCGGATTTATTCCGACTGTGCGAAAATTTTGCACTCTACAAAAATGTCTACGCTGCTACGAAATGCAGCGATGCACCGTAGCTGCAGCTACGAGCTACGGTACGTAGCAGCTCTACGAAATTGCACATGCAAAAATTATTTGCAAATTATTTTGAATACCGATGGATTGCTTAACACTCTTATAAAATATCTTGAGTATTCTTCTTACTCGTGGATCGTAGATGTAAATGGGTTATTTTCTGAATAGTAAAAAGTTTTCCACTCATTTTTACTCGATATAAGGATGTCTAAGGGGTTAATTAGAGTATGCGGTAGTCAAGATTACATCAAAAAGTGACATCGTGAAACAAGCTCGTCTACGTTGATAAACATTAGCCTAGGACAAAATCTGGGTTAATATACAGTGATAGAAAACTGCGTTGTTTTAATTATTTAGTAATCAATCAAAATAGATGTGGACATTCTCACAGTGAAGCAAGAGGAAACTCATCTGTACATCTGTCGAGCAGATGTTAGTAAATGACTCTTGGAAGTTTTTATACTACTAGCTGATGGAGCAAGCATATGGCCCACCTGATCTTAAGTGGTAACCATCGTCTATAACAAAGCATTTCATGTAGGTCACGTACGTCTGGGACGTGCCCTACAATGCACTACCCTCCGTCAATCATCTTGAAGCATATAGATGTTCAACCTCACGTGTCAGTAATTTCACCGGCATTCACACCCTTCAAACCGAAACACAGCAATGCTATTTCACGGCAGAAATAGGCAAGGCTATTTTTTGTAATCAATGCATAATACGCACGAAAACTATAGTAAAACATACATATTGGCAGAAAATATGTAGGTATTTGTCTAAAGTTTAATATCAAAAATAATTTATTTATTTACGCGAAGTAAGACAGAAGTAAAGGAAAATATAATTTGAAGACGCCTAACACGGTACACGAAATGCATACAGAAACAATTTAACAATTAAAAAAACCTAACTTTTAATTCAAAAAGCGACAAGAATGTATACTTGAGGCTCGCCTCAGACTCAAGCACATCAGTTTCTGCCTACGGCCCTAAGAATCTAGAACGAAAACCTATTTAAACTTTCCCGGGCTTCGAGCTCCACGGCTCAAGCCCTCAATAGCTGTTCTCCTAACAAACCTTGGCCTATATCTCTCAATGGCCCTTCGATCGTAGTCGCATAGTTTGCATACTACGTTGAGAAGAATTATTACTTTTGTAACGCAGTGAGCAATTTACTAGCTGCGATGCAATGTTTCTGTCCTTTTTGTTCCTGTAGACTTGCATATATGAAAGCAAGAGAGATAAGATCCGAAACTTTCCGAACGCATACAATTATTTTTTTGTTATCTGCGGCTCACCAGTTCTCTGTAACAAGTTTTAGGGCGTTCAAACAGGGAAAAAGGCTTTTAAAATGATTTATTATTCTAATACTGAGAGGTCAAACAAGATACCACATTTCTCGTCCCAACACTCATTGGCACTGTTTATGGAAACTGCCACCCAGTTAGAACTTTGTCAGGATAAATTTGGTCCATCTCAGGTTCAAGCTAAAGGATTCATCACCGCATAGCGACAGCGACAAGGTTCTTGTGGTTATAGAATGAAGTCGAGAACCAGTTCTCTCATGGCCTTGGTTTAGCGGAAGGTTTCTGTGTGTGGCCTCCGATACCATTGATGCGATGAATGAATATTTTAATCAACCTCATTTAAAACAGATCATCACCTTTTTTTCTAATCTTACGTTTTTTGTGTCGCCTGGCAAGGAGGTTTACATACCTATACAAAACTTGCTCAAGCTTTCGTGGATCTTTCAATATTATAACGAGTAGGTAATTGGAGTTAGACACAGTATCCGTCATTTATTATTAGGCCAAGCACTCAGACTCAAACAGTGCTTGAGTCTGAGTCGAGCCTCCAACATAGATTTTTGACACTTTTCAATGGAGAACTGTCAAAAAATGATGAACTTACTTATTAAAAATATGAAAATTATATATTAAAATTAATTGTAATTATAATGATTACTTAGGACCTAAATACTTATTGGAATTTTTATAAACTAAAAATGCTATTGCCTTGATATTTTTTTTGTGTTAGGTGTATAACTAATTCAAATAAGTAGGTAACTGTTTGTGTGTATAATTATTAGGTGCTTAGCATTGAAAAGCCCTCGCCTTGCCCTTTGCCTTGTGAATGTCTATAAATATACATACAAATATACGGAAGCATACTTACTCGTTTTAGGTTTCATTCAAAGCTGAACTTCGTAGACTGAACTCAGGACAGGTGTACTGAACTCAATATAGAGTTGCCAAATGACCAGACATTTTGGCCCAGAGCCCAATAGAAAAAAAATATCAAATATTACGACAGCAATGCAGCTGAAGTGCGTATAAATTCTACAGTCAAAGCCATTAACGTTAGCGGGAGCTGGCCTCGCAATAATGTAGTAGGCACACCAATTGCTGTCTTGGAAGTCTTGGATTTATTAATTTAATTTCTGGACAATCGTCTCCCGACAGCATAGGAAAAAAACCTTTGGGAACTCTTTACAATACTTATACTTTCTATAACGAAAGTATAAGTATTGTACCTTAATTTTAACCTACACGAGAATGTACCTTCTTTTGGCGAATTTTAAACTAAGCAATTTTAATTTTCTATTGATCATTGGCTTTGTATTTTTTTTACTTATCATTACTATGTTGCCTGTAACCAGCTTATTAATAATTTTAGAGAGTTAGAATATAGTTATGTTTGCGTTGACATAGTTCAATGACCAACGAGAAAATTCCGGCAAGGAGTTGTCAATTATTCTGTCATGCACGCAATAATCGGGCGTATTCGGCCTATGGCAGTAAATTCATTGTGGAATGGGCACTTGGGCTGCCCGCGTTCGAATTGGGCCGTGCCCTCCCAAGAGCGCCTCGCGCATAGCATCCTATTATCTAGCAATGTACCTACTCGTTCAAAACGCATCGCGTATGAGATTGCGAATGGCAGTGCAAACAGCGCCATCTGTTAAAATTTTCCGCAAGCTTGCGTAGCATAGGACGGCGACGTTAGATTCAACAATGATTTAAAAATTATGCGTGACCAAGTAGGTTGGTATCTACCGCGGAAATACACATTCAAATGCACGATGAAGGTCGTTTTAATAATAACTAAAGTTTCAGTTATTTGGGGATTAAAAGGTATGTAAAATCTTGAGTCGCTTAAAAATGAAAATAAACAAGTTAAATCACATTGTGATTTTTTTCTAGATGTAAGTAGTAGAAGGAACTGTAAGAAGCACCAAGGTGTTTATATTTGCATTAAAATTACCTGAATTATTATTATTATTGAACGCACGTTCAATACTTATTAGAAGAAATAGGTAATTTTAGTAGTGTACTTTTAGGTAGAGCTCAGTAATCTTAGACGTAAGTACACTCTTGTAGGTTAGGTACCCACTGAACTTTATAATCATAGGCGGCGCATTCAAATACGAATAGGTAGATAGGTACTTGCATACACGTGTATGTTTAGAATCGTCAAGGATTCCGGCAGTGTGTGAGTAAGACTACTCGATAAACCAGTGTGCGTTTAATTCACTAGTAACTATTGGCAATTCTGTGGTACATCATAGAAACAATTATGTAATCTGTGGTCTAACTGCTGCGTGCTTCACGGACGCAAGTACCAAAGCGCAGCAATGACCATGAAAATGTTAGGCAGTTCGAGGCCACACGCGGAGGCATGATTATTTGAACCTTGACGTTTTTATCAGGACTGTACTTACTATGAGTACCTACAGTTTTTCTGACTAATGAATTAATTTTGTATCGGCCCTAGCTAAAACCATCGTGCTAGTGGCGCCATCTCCATTTTACTGAAGAAACTAAATGCAGGCGAACCTGAAAATAAATGCACATTATATTATAAAGATTCTATGAAACTGGGAATAAGGAAACAAAAATTAAAAAGGTACATCTTTATTGCGCTCAGTAGCTCATTTACCGTTGACAGCGCGTGAGTTTTTTTAAATTCCTATTAGTTTTTTTATTTTTTTATTTATTCTACGAGCTTTGTCGCTAAGCGATCACACTTACTTCGGAAGCAGTGTGAAAGCAGTGCTTCCTTTACTTATAAGTAATTATATTTAGTTATTCTCTAAGCAAAGTACCTAGGTACTTTTGAAACTATCATGGTTTTTAACACTATTTTTATGAAGAACGGGATATTTATCATGATTTAATTTTGAGTTTTCTCCCGATATTTCGGCACAGTTGCATGCATGCACCATGATCACGAATTGAAGAGGGTTATCAGGAGTCAAAAGTCATAAAATTAAGTCAAGGTAAATATTCCGTTGTTCAAATATAGGTATCTACCATGCCTACCAATATAAACGGGCTTGCATTATAATTATTTACGTCATTCGATTTTTATCAGAAGCATCCAAAAACTCAAAGGCCAAGGTTTTTGTGAGTAAGATTTTCATTCAAATTCCTATTTCTGAATAAATAAACCTACCTAAACCAATACCAACTTACTAATTAAATTCAAACGATCGCAGCTATTTCCTATTTCTCGCATTCCGATACCTACCTAGATACTCTATCTACACCTACATCTATTAATAAATCTATGTAAGGTAGGTATGTACCTACCTGCTGAATATTATTGATTTTAGAATCCGCCTGAACTGCGCAGGCGTGGTGCCTTTTATTTGATGCACCTATGCATGAAAGGCCTATGGAACCAAAGGCCCTTTGTTAGTTAGTAGGTATGTGCGTGGTTGAAACGAAACTATCTCAGTTGGTAGTTTGAGAATAAGCAAAAATAATTATCAACTGCAAAGAAACCGACACAATTTAGCAACCTAGGTACCTACATTGTACCTACCGGCTATAATGTTGGTTGTATTTAAAAAAATAACCATACTTTCTTTGTCGGCTATATTAAAGTATCTGAGTACCACTATCTGCCTGGAGAAATCACTGCTACTTAAATCATCTCTCCCGTTGCTCTACATTTCCTCAGAGATCTCTGTGAGCCCTCTTCATACACGGACAGAAGATCCCGCGATCTTCTTTAAAGTCACAGCCCGCCTTTTGTATGAAGATGTGACAACCGCCCCTGTAGGGCGATAATGGGAAAAAAGGAAACTGCCTTTCAGTACTTAGGTACCTTTTACACACATTATGTACTTACAACTAAATTGCGTGACGCAGCAATAGCGCGGGAAAATCGATGGACCTTGCGAGAAACCCAGGCAGGACCAGACGGAAATAGATGCCTTGACCTTGCCTCCTCCGTGACTCTACGTGGCTGACCCGAGAGAGCTCGATAGCATAGCAGCTGACTTCGAATGGAACCACCTCTACATAATACATTTTAGTGTTTGATACTTTCTGGCCGCTCGCACGTCTCTGAATTTAATAGTCAACCTATTTACGTACAAGCATAGTTAGTAGAACCTCCTTGCCTTACCTGGGTACTTACTTAAAATAATACCTGCCCTACCTCGGAAATGAGATGATATACCTAATTACCACTATTACTCAGACTCTTTGTCTAAGGGCTGAATAGATGCAAGGCAAGTCCTTAGGTTAAATTGTCTAAGCTCAGACTAGTAGAGGCTAAAGCAAACTGACTGAGTATCTCCAACACTGATATGAAAAGGAATGATTCGGGATCACCTGGGATCACTGATCTAAAGAAGTTTGTGTTTATAATCTTTTTTAGATCACTTATCTCCAATCCAATTTTCATGCAGAAACACGCAATGGCTAAAAGACAAGCATCCAGTGAAAAGAAAAATGTTTGACTTGACAACTGGCACTGACTTTAAATTTTTTTTTGACGTTGACGTTTCTACGTTTCGATCACTTTTCCTGTGCTGTGCTCTTTCATTGGAATTCTAAAGCAATTTTATTGCGTGCGTTTTTCATAAGCTCTGCAAAATGACTTCCGTAGTGAGGGCTGGGCATCTGGCTCCCTTCTTTAAATCTACATCCCAAGTGGTTTCGAACGGCTTGAAGCCTGTGGTGTCCGTATACGCGCCCATCGAAAAGTCGGTGATCCAGCCACCACCTAAAACCTCGACTGTGCACTCATTGCATGGATCCCTGCCGATTCAGGGCTTGAAGGCCACGGCTGGAGTTGGAGGTGACACAATCATGTTATCTTATTGCGACTGAATGTTTCTGAAAGTAATATTTTGGGAGGAAAATCTTGTTACATAACACCTTGTAATTTCCAGTGCGAAGCCAGGTACGTTTCGCGCACACAGACATCGGCTATCCTGACTTCAGTGCGTACCGCCGCGAGGAGACCAAGGACGCCAAGGTCAAGAATGATGAGTCAGTGGATCAGCGCCAGTCCTTCACTTACCTCATCGCTGGAGGTTAGTCTTAGCTGATTGTTAATTCCTTAGAATAATATAGACATTAATCGATGAGTGACAGTAACTGTTCAAAATGTTACCCTTCTGGCAGTAGTACCTATTTGGTCTGGGATAGGCATTAAAATGATTCTGATATTTATATGAATTCTGCCTTTCATGTTTTTGATAAAACACCATTTCTGATCATTTTGACAAATAAAAAAAAGAAAGAAAGAAAGAAAATACATTTATTTGACATAACAGGTACATAGGTGTAGACGTTCACAACTTAAAACAATAATGAAGTATGCCAAATAGACTCGGCTTTTTGCTGCCTGACAAGGTATCACCTACCATGCCAAGCAGCGCTGGTTTTCAGGCGGAGCCCTTTACGAAGAGGTGACGTCACACGAAAAATAAAAAAATAAATAGTTGATGGAATGCAATGGACACATTCAAAATCTTATGTTAATTGCAGCGGGTACCATGGCTGGAGCATATGCGGCCAAGTCAGTGGTCTCACAGTTTGTCTCCTCCATGTCAGCGGCGGCTGATGTACTTGCGTTAGCCAAGATTGAGATCAAGCTCTCTGACATTCCCGAGGGCAAGTCAGTTACCTTCAAATGGAGAGGAAAGCCACTTTTCATTCGCCACAGGTAACTTAAATTATTAAGTATTTAAATCAAATTGAATGGTCTCTGAACTTCTTCAGCATGTTTGGATCTTTGTGGCTCAGCCACAGCTTATCTACTGAACTGATTTGGATGACGTTTTCGAAAAATATAGTTTGTAATCTTTTCATTGGGAAAACATAACAGGAATGAGGAAAAAACCTTACAAGCATTCCTCAGGTTAATCATAATCAGAGCATAATCAACTGCCATCTCATACATACCACTAGGTAAAATATTGTGCACATACAATAAGTGAAAGCCGTGAAGCTAGCTAAAATTCTCCTAAATTTATCTTCTGAGTCGTTACACTCTTGACAGAGTGGTCATGGTTGTCATGACGGGGCAGTGGCTCGCCTAACAATGTTCCGCCACTCATCCCGCACTGCTGCTTTTCTGGTGCATTTGTTGAGAGGGGCGTCTATGGCTGATTTGATTTGGTCCGTCCATCTAATGGGTGACCTGCCGCGAGCCCTCAAACTTTTGCTTCAAATCTTTTGCCCTCAAACTTCCCCTTAATTTATAAAACTCCAAATAACTCTGGCAAACTTGAATATACCATAGCCCTTTTTTTGTTCGGGTTTAAATGTTCAATTTAAATTCTCCATTCCAGAACGGGTGATGAGATCTCCACTGAGCAAGGAGTCGCGGTGGAGTCTCTCCGTGACCCGGAGCATGATGACCAGCGCGCCAAGAAGCCCGAGTGGCTCGTTGTTATCGGAGTCTGCACGCATTTGGGATGCGTGCCTGTTGCTAATGCCGGTAAGCTTTCTGATGCACTGGTGGTCTAGTGGTAGTGGCCCCGCCTTCTGATCCGAAGGTCGTGGGTTCAAATCCAGTCGTGTACCAATGAGTTTTTCTGTCGAAAAATTTATGTGCACTATGCCAGTACTCTCAAAACGGTGAAGGAAAACATCGTGAGGAAATCGGCGTGTCGTAGAACCTAAAAAAGTTCGAGCAACACGTGTCAAGGGTCACGCAAAAAGGGCCCACCAGCGGCCTACTTGCGGAAAAAACCTGACCGCACATAAAGTGCGTATAATAAAATTTGCCGAATTTAGCATGTGAAACTCGTAATAATTCACAAAGAGACGTCTTGGTGGGTCTGAAAATCTTCCATTCTCTATTTTCATACAAACGGTTTGATTCTGACCTGAGAAGAACCAGAAGTTACACCGACCGAACTGAAATAACGTCGCCCGCTGATAGAACGCGAGAGCGTATGCTAAATTCACAGCAGCATTGCATTATTGTTTTATTTTATAAAAAAAAATCTATTTGGGCTAACAGCAGCACCAAACCACCCAAATACTAGGAACACTTACAAAATGAAGGTAAAACACAAAATTCAATGATAATATCTGGTCTAATCCCTTGTCCCTAGAAATAAATGGAGATTTAGACAAACTTTTATGATTATTTATGGTCCTATTATCCTGTACGGCGCACCTTTCACTACATCGGTTCCAAAAAACTAATGACACGACAAGAAGAAAGAGAGCACTGGTGGTCTAGTAATAGTGGCCCCGCCTTCCGATCCGAAGGTCGTGGGTTCAAATCCACTCGTGTACCAATGAGTTTTTCTGTCGAAAAATTTATGTGCACTATGCCAGTACTCTCAAAACGGTGAAGGAAAACATCGTGAGGAAACCGGCGTGTTGTAGAACGTTAAAAAGTTCGAGCAACACGTGTCAAGGTTCACGCAAAAAGGGCCCACCAGCGGCCTACTTGCGGAAAAACTTGCCCGCACATCAAGTGCGCATGATAAACTTGCCGACAAGAAGAAAATCCTGTGTGGGTAGAAATACAAAACAAATTAATTCTGGCTTTATATTGCAGGAGATTTCGGCGGTTACTACTGCCCGTGCCACGGGTCTCACTACGACGCATCCGGCCGCATCCGCAAAGGCCCCGCCCCTCTCAACCTGGAAGTACCCCCCCACGAATTCGTCGACGAAAACTTGCTGGTAGTAGGCTAAGTATTCACCCCATTCTACCAACCGATTTCGAGTTTAAGCGACCAGTTTTAATTCGTTCACGTCACGAAGTTAGTTACAAGTTCATACGGCAATAATTCCTATAAAATACAGCAACTTATTTAATTTAATTAAAGAATTTGAGGTCTGTATCTGTCACATTGACCAGGGCGTCAATTCCAGCAACACGGTTCGATTCGTCGAGTGATCGCTGAATCCGCGTTCCATTTTCAAATTTTTCAAACAAAAATTGACAACTCACATCGATTTACGCGATCACTTGAGGGCTCGAACACACCTAGCTCGCTGGCGGTAGCGATCAGTGAAACGCTGTCAAATATCGCTGTCAGATTTGAGATTTGACAGCGATATTTGACAGCGTTTCACTGATCGCTACCGCCAGCGAACTAGGTGTGCGCAGGCCTTGAGTGATTTGTGTCTTTAGAATCGACACCCTGTGCTCTCCGAAAGCGAGAAATTAATAAAAAGCGGGTTGTTAAACTTGGGGTTTGTTGGTGAAATGATTGGGCTAAGTTTAGGTAGGAAGCAGGTTATCATATCAGTTACCAGCGAGTATTCCTTTTCACATTCTTTTATAATACAGTTTGCTTTCTACGTAAATGCGGCCTTAGACAATTTATTTATTAAGTGTAATTTCCATAGAATCAATAAATAATTGTTACAAAAACTTATTTAATTTCGTAGCTTCCCTTAAAACCAAAATGCCCTGTAATGTCCTATTTAATAATTGAAGCTGAATAGTTTCCAATAGTAATGCTAAGGATATTATATTAATTTATTGAAAACGGTAGTGATAACAGAAAATAAAATGTGATATAATCAAAATTAAGTTTTATTCGTATTTTATGTACCTTATCCTAATGATTTTGTAGGAAACCTTAGGTAATTTTTCCAAGTGAAGTCTCACATTTTTTTTTTAATACTCAAAAGTACCTATACTTGGTGTGTAAAAATAAAAAGCAAAATAACGATCTGTAATTATTTTTTTAATGTTCGTTATTATTTTCCATTTTTTTTTAATTAATATGCTTTTTAGACAGTTACAATCTACGTAACATCTAATGATAGACTGCTAAAATTTACACACATTTACAAAAATTAAGTTTAACTGGGATTCCAAATTAATTAAAAAAAAAGGTACATAAACTAATTCAGTATGATGGATTCATTTGTTGTAAATATAATGCGCAGGTTAGGCCGGATTTCGTACAGTAAAAGCTTATATTGTAAGTTTTATTTTCAAAACGAATATAATAAAAAGTAAATTTATACGATCTTACATCCAAAAGGGAAACCCAGTTCAAAAATTATATGTAAGTACACTAATAAACGTTGGAAGATACAGCTAACTTTAAGTAAAGATGACACTTTAATATTTACAATGAAAATGGTTACACATTTGGCAAATAACTTAATAGAATATCTAAACACTTAATAAGAATGATGTTATTCAAATTGAATTACACCAATGGCAAGACAGAGCTGACAATCCCACCTCTCTTTCGCTCTTTTGTCGTGAGAAAGAGAGGTCTAACTATCTGATTGATTATGTTGCCTTTGGCGTACACACACACTAACAAAAATCAGACTTGATTCAAAGCCGGTTACACACATCGAGAAAACTTTTATACAAATCCAAGAAATGAAGAAAAACACATGACTTAGAAAAAAACTAGGAATATGAGAAATATGCTATTTTCGAAGGAGCGTAACCGTTTTCAAAACATTTTTTTAAGTATATGATTTTTATAATTATTTATGTTTGCAATGCCAATATGCTTATGAAAAATAAATAGATTTAAACTTAAATTAACTGTTTGTTCATTTTTGATAGGCACTAATTTATACTGAAGTTGAAAGACTTCGATTTTTGTTTGTCATTCATTTTTGAATGACCGATTTTTCTACAATTATGGCACAAAAACTTAATTTAAAATCTCAACGGCACTGTAGCCTTGTATTGTTTAAAAAAAAACATGCTTTTTCACCGGCTGTACAGATATAAATTCTTTGGATCAAGTGCATAAAAATATTAATGGAAAATAATAACCTAAAATCTATTTGCTTATTCCAAAATGTAGGCTTATTCTTGATCCAAATAACTTTCTCTGTATATTATCCACCCTTAAATTGTAGATACTTACCGTTTACAGTCAAAGTATGACATGATTAATGATTAATGTACTTAGTATATGAAATCCAGTAGAATATTTTCAACATTTGAACAGTTAAATATTTTTTATACACAACATACATAGCACGAACTTTTGAACACAGATGATTTTCACACTCAAATTGTAGACATAAAATACATTACTTTTATTATTCGGAAAAATATACAATATGAGTTAATCTAGTAGGTACACGTAAGTGACAAAATATAATTTATAGGAATATAATAATTTTTATTTATTTGTTTATATATGTAAGTATAGATGAATGTATCTGTTATACGTAGTGTAAGATTTTTGTTTAATATGAAAACTTTTGTGCGATATAATATTTCTGCCTGTCAAAAATTTATTATTAGAGTATTGTCAAAAAAATCGTTTTATCTACTTTAGAACATAAAACGTGGTCCTTCTATGAAACTGAATCTACACAACCTTGTAAGCTCATTTGACTTTTAATTAGTTGGTATTTTGCATAGTTTTTTTTTTTACAAAATTATATTGATTGAAGGTCCTAATCGACCTGAATAATTATAAATAGTCACTTAAGAAATAATTGATGATGGCAAAATATATCAGTAGCAATTTGAATAATAAATAAAAATGAATTCATAAAAAATATGTACAAAAATGGAATTGAATACAAAAAATCGAATGTCACAGTTTAGCGGATACAAAAAAGTCAATAATATTAAAGATTTTACGATTCACCTATAAATTGAATTGATTGCATTTATAAATAGGTTTTTACCGGCATATATTCATGTTTTTCTATTTTGGCTTATCATTTTGATATTATGCCAGAACATAGTTGCCGATTGATAAGAATAAATGAGTTTTTTTCTATAATTTTTTTTCTGAAATTTTACTTTGTGCACGTTATCACAAAACTTAAACACAACTGCAAAACAAAAAACATGATAAAAACAAAAAACTATTGATATTAAACGAGCCGTTGTGAAAATATTATTTACAAAGTTGTGTTACTGTAGTTTTTACTGTGGTTGTGTAGACTATTTACTTCAAATAAGACACGGATTTTCAGTGAGACTCAACTTTTCGTAAAGCTCAAAATCCATTGGCCAACTCGACCATAGCCTTACTGGCCGTGTCCAAAATAATGTCAGTTTGATAAATAAAGTAGACCTTAAGGCCAGTGGGTTAAGCTAAGTCCCGAACATTTCACGCCCGCATGTTAGTCGGTGGTTATATCGCTTATTTACAAGTCACTGCCTACCTCCCTTCGTAGATTCACTATGGCGACCCACAGTAGGTACCTTCTTTAATTGCGACAAAAAAATGAATCACATGTATGATTGTATGTAATGCCGAAATTTGAAGTTCCTATAACCCAAAACATTTATGTAGGCAATGCCAAATTTTGAAGTTCGTTTGACAAACAATGTTGGTACCTACTATGTACATCGCCGCTATCAATAAGGGTCAACGCACACCCAGCAGCAAACTGCTTGAAATTTTTTTACTGATTATGAAATACTTCACGGTAATTTTATATTGCAAAGTATCCTCTTTATGAATTGGAATAAGTGAAGTAGCTGTACTTAATGGGCAACTTTTTACCATGCCGTAAAGTTTAGAAGTCGACATAAAGACTCTAACTTTTTATGAAACAGAAGGTTATTGTCAATTTTGTTGGAAAATATACTAATCTATTGTGTGTTATAGAAATTCTTATAAGAAAAACGCACGAACGCAGAAATAGATAAAAAATAAGGATATAAATTTAGAGAAACCGACTTCATGGCAAAAATGCTGAACCGATTTTGATGAAATTTCTATGGAACCAATCTGAAAGTATAACCTTTAAGATAAAAAAATTAGATAAAAGATTTTTCTTAATCGGTTCACAAATGTCGAAGTTATGCGATAACAAACATTAAAAAAAACCTTCAGAAGTCGGTTAAAAAGAAACTAAAATGATGTATATTTGTCAATTTCCAAAACTCTGTGTATCCTCATCAGAAGTTTCAGAAGTTTGTAAATTTCCAAAAGTCTGAGTATCCTCAAATCGCGAGATTAAAATATTGCGAAACGGAAAATTAGCATTGGCTGAAGTAGAAACAAGAAAAAAAATCAGTAGTAAATTCTCAAGCAGTTTGCCGCTCGCTCCCCAATCTAGCAATCCGCTGTATAAACGGGCGCCAGATCGAGCGTGAGATGGCGCAGCGCGCGGTCACGTGACGCGGACCGTGACGTGCGACTCGACTTGATGATCTGAAGCACCATCGCCTTGCAGTCGTGGCACACCGCCATCTGTACGCCGCGGAGGCGCTCCGCTGCAGCCACGCCGGTCGCGCTCCGGCTGTAACGCCTGAAACATTAATAGATTTAGGACACAAGAATATAATACAAGAGTAATACCTAAAATAATGAATAGAATAGAATATCAAGAATATTGAGTAATACCTAAAGCAATTAATAGAATATATTACTTTGTTGTACACCAAAAATTAAAAGGTAAAACATGGACTAAGAGAATACTTAAAAACTAGAGGTACTTTGGGCGGTCTGATCGCTGAGAGCGATTTCTATTATTTTAATGATAAATGATGATATTATGTTGTTCACACGCTATGAAATCGATTATGAGAGTCACCCGATCACCTACGTTACCCATTTTGTTCTATTTCCACCAGCTGCACTAAAAAGATTGAAATCAAGGCGGCCTAGATAAACGACAAAAGAAATAAAATACTTGTTAATCGAAAACAAAAAAAAAGTTAAAAGGCACCTTAAGAATGCTTTGCTGTAGACTCTTATTGTAATATTCTCACACAAAGTGACATTCTACCACTCTAAGTAGAATACCCGGCTGCGCCAAATTAAAACTGGCGCAGCCGGTAGGATAGCTTACCTGCGGTCCAAGGTAGCCGGTGGGGTCGCATGTGCGTCAACACTGCGCGACATACAGTTGGGTGCTACACTCAGTGCATCGCTGAAGCCGAGAGCGGATCCGCCGCGGGAGCCCGGCGCACTGTGTGCAAGGGATGCGTACCGACGGGACGAGGTGGGGCTGTTTGGGGCACTACCAACGCTGTTTTCTACCATGCTCTGGAAATTTAAAAAGAAAACAAGTGAGTACCTATGTTTTCTATATTCTCAGGTAAATAGCGTACAAATTGACAGAGCCGCTAAAATATGGTTTTCTGAGCTGATTTAATCACCTACAGCATTTTTATTGATGACAAAACTTTAGATGTTAAAAATAATGACGTATCTTGGTTTTGTAATTTTTGTTTTTACATTGATTTCTCAAATTAAAAAGCTTAATTCATAAAAAAATCGGTTCCAAAAGAAAGGAGAACTAAAACATTATTTCCAAGGACAAAGAGATGGCAAGGATAATGATCAAAAGATGATAAGTAAGTGAACAGTTTACCGTATGATCTGGTCCAACCAGCCGTGACATGAGACTCCTAGGAAAGGAGGACTGCGCCTCTTCCTCGGGCGACGGCAATAGCGACGGACTCAGTAGAACCACGGGCACGTGCGCGAAATGTTCCGTTGGTATTCGCATCTGTCACATACAACAGGATAGGACGTCAAGTCAAAATAACACTGGAAAAGGTGGCGAGAATGCGTTTGCGCATGCAAAATCCGTGCCTATTTGATGGTAAACTACACCCTAGGCCAGCGGTGGCCAACCGGTCAAAGCAAACATTTTATATAAGTAGACGAGGTAGCGAAACGTTATTACTAACTATATATATTATACTACAGCATTATACTTCGTTAGTAAACAGTAGATCTTATGCCTAATCAAGTTGGCCACCCCTGCCGTAGACGCTATAAATTTAGCCGAAACAAATGCATGCTGACGAAAGTTTCATTTGAAACATCCTTTTTTCGTGTGTTCTATCGAACCAGTTAGTGAAACGTTAAGTGAATTTGAAATATTTGACACAGATGTGTCTTATTCTTCGTCTGACAAACGGATATGGCTGAGTTATTAAATATTCTTTTGTTGACAACCACAAAAGAAAATCGTCTTGGAAAAACTCAAGTGGAGCGATAACTTGGACGTGTGATAATTGTGACTTACCTTTGAACAACACTTTTGACAAACAGTCTTCTTACACAGCTTGCATTTTTGGCCCCACGGACCAAAAATACCAAATCTTGTCTTCAAACACAAGAAGCACACCTGAAAAGAGAAAAATTAAGGTAATGTTAAAAAAACCTTTCATAAAAAATACACTACTGTTAATCTAAAGTTTTCTTCAACTGAAACTGAAAAAAAATTATACTCTCATTGCCCATGAATGTTGAAAATCAAAGTTTGGAAAACGGTTCACCACGGGGTAGCATTAGCTTAATTAAATGTATATTTGACATTTAACTAGTATTTAGACTAATTAAATGCCAATTATACATTTATTCACAAGGATCACTTTGAAACGTATTAAAGCTAGGTGTATCTAGGTGCCAGTTCCAGTCTTAAGTGTGCTTACCCTTCTTTTCTCAACGTCTTCTTTGACCCTGCCTTCCACCGGCAAGACCTCCAGCTCAGCTTTCGTCAGCACCGACCTGATGTGGACTATCTCTTCTAGGGTCAGAGATAGCCGGTCGTCCGACATTATCGCATCCTGCCATTGTTTCTGAAAAACAATACTCCGACTATTATTAACCTCTCAGGCCATTTTCACTGTTTTCAGCCCATCCGTCAAGCGCCATAAGGTCGATATCGACCGCGCAGGTTAGTATGCCTAGGTTTATCGAGAGGTCATCTAGAATAGAGGTATCTAAGTTATTGTGGACAATACACACAACACTATCTAGCCCCAAATAAAGCAGAGCTTGTACTAAGGGAAGCAGATAGCAAATATAATACGAATATACTTTTTCGTTTCGTGAGGATTTGGCGGCGAATGATGGACCAATAGCGTGACGGCAAACGCTACCACCAAAGAGACAAAGTTTATACTTATTAGAATTGTGCAAGGTGTGTAAAAATTGTGAGCGAAGTGTGCAAGTCATAATCATACGGTGTAAAACACTAAATAATCACTCAACACACGTAGATCTATTCTACTATAGGTAAAGGCTATATACCTACTTATTCTAAGGATGTCTCAAGAGGGAAGGACAATTCAGCGACAGAGCTTTTGAAGATTTTACTACAACTTTAATGTGGTTATTAAAACTACAACTACATTAAACAAGCAACTTTGGGAGTAGATAAGTTTAATACATCTCGATATCTGTGAACTTTCTACGCTCACGTAGAAAGTTCTAGAATCCACCACCAGCTACAACTACTCTACTCACATGCGAGCCATTCACGGGGCTGCCACTAACCGACTTGATGAGCTCATCCTGCAGGGAAGAGCGAGACCACGATAGTTCTCCAAGCTGCGCGTCTGCGTCGCTGCTGGCGATCGACGCTGCGCCGGCGCATGATGCACGGGATCCTGGCCTAGATGAGAAGGAAAGGTAAGAAATGAAGATTACTTTTTCTTCAGACATCAATGCCCTTACTTACAACAAGCGTTCCTATAGGTGTGTCTTACTGCTTAACGTTCGCACTGTCTCTGTTTGTCATTACCCGGTGGTAAGAGATGGCAGTAGCTTATGCACTCATTATTTTTGAAAAATGCTTGCAAGTATGGGGGTAAATGTTTACTGATGGAACAAGCATATGGCCCACTCGATGTTAAGTAATAATGGTTAGTCTCGTAAGTCACGCAGCTCAAGAACGTATCCTATACGATGCACTGATATGCATATATCAACTTGTGGCAACAGATGCGTGCTAGTAATTTCACCGGCACCCACACCCTTCAAACCGAAACACAGCAAAGCCTTGACGGCAAGGTAAGAATGGTGGTACTATGTACTTTCTCGGATAGGCCCTTCGTAGACACATCAAATGTGCCTTAAAAAGGGCACCCCACCTACCGGCGTTACCCAGGGTAGAAGTAGATCCACTAGTAAGTATTTTTATTTTACCTTGAATGTGGCAAAGAGTGGGCTCCGTCAGTCGGTGGGCAAGAAGGATGCGTGACGGTATGCCGCCTCATAGATGCCCGTCGTGACGGGCATTGAGTCGCCAAGTCGTATGCTGGAAAATTTACAAGAATCGTACAGGTGACAGTCTTGAAAACGCTTGGGAAGTCAATAAGTACCTAACGTATTATATACTAAAGCCAATGATGTTTACACATAGACAAATTAACAACAATGAAACAGATGAGATTCTAAAATACACCTTTTGAAATACGAGAATACCTGCAGAATGTATTTACAAATATATTTTTTAATTAAACTCTAAACTAAATAAAGAAGACGTGACTAGATATTCAAAACAATGATAAATGAGAATTTACAAAGAAATTGAAGCATTATATTCTAACGATGAACATTCTTAAATAACTGTATAAGTACGTAAAACAATCACTAAATTAAATTCACGATACGTACAAGCCGCTAACGATGCTACGCCAGATGACATATTTTTCTAACACAAGATAAAAACACCTTACATTTTGTTCAATACAAAAACATGGTGTAGTGTTGATAGATAAAGTGAGAGATGTGGAAATAGTTGATAGGTTAGTAGGTAATCAATAAAACGTGATCGATTTCATAATAAAGTACGGAGACAAACAACAAACTGTGATGTAAGTCGGTTAAGTAATGGTGAAAGAAACTGTGACACTTATAACTTGTTTTTTAGACTAGAGCACATACATCGCTAATTACAACTTTCTGTTGGAACCTAGGTGTGTAATAATGAAGCTCAAGGTGTTCCCCACATCTCAACTAGTCCAAGTTATACGTTTACTTTGTAAGTGAGTCAAACTTTACAAATATCATGTTCATTAAGGTCGGTCATACAATCATACAATAGAAAAATAGCTAAATTCTGCTGTTCTTTTAAAACAGTCCCATTTTAACAACAAGAAGATTCCTTATACGATTCCCTTATTTGGAATTCAAAATCGTACTGCAAACTTCAGGGCTAAATTTGCTTAGGTTTTATCATTATTAGGAGTCAACTTTCCTAGACAACCTATCAGTAATTGACTGCATCTTTCTCTAGTCTGCAAAGAATAAAACCTCAAAAAGTGGCAGTGAATCAGCAAAGCGAGAATGTTGCAAATCAAAAAGCTTGCATGCCGACATCACATGCTAGATCAGACCACGGAGCATACATTCGAGGGTCTCGTCGCAGAACTGATGGTATTCGTCGTGGGATATGCGCGTGCGTGGCGGCGCCCGGGGCGGCGTCCCCTCTGCAAGTACATCCAAGATGAGAGATCCAGGGTGCATGGGGAACAACGGGATTGCAAGGCGTTACTGGGCTCTCAAAAGCCTTTAAACTCCTTAGTCAAGAGAAGGTTAGCTTAAAGAAAACTTGGGGAGTGCTGGCTTTTGCTGAGTGTCTTTGCAAGCTTTTTCTAGCTGTTAGGAGTCAAAATGTTCAGTGTGAAGTAGCTCTGCTGGGTCTTTTAAGTGTTTATGTAGCACTACCAGTTTCATTTCAGTGGGAGTTTCTCAGTCTAGTGTTTCTTTTTTCATCACCAAATTACTTTCGCTTGGTTAAGTCAGTTCCCATGAAGATACAGTTGCTAGCATTTGGAAGGTTCTTCTCAAATTCAAATAAATTTCTCTATCGTTAAGTTCAATTATAATACAAGCCAGAATAAGGTTTATAAATGTAACAAAGTATATTAAGGTGTAGTTTCCCTTACCGGTTCTCTTCCAAGGTTTCGGCGTCTGCTGTTGCGGCGGCGCCATATGCCTTGGGAAAGGCTGCGGTGGTGGTGCCAGCACTTCAGGGCTCGTGCAGGTCTCTGTGTCATCTTCGTCGTCATCCTGAAAATAAATTATCTGGTGAGTTCCTCAATCGCTTGTAGATTTTCATGCATAATTATTTTTCTGATTTGTTTGTATCGTCTAAAGTCTAAACAAAGGTTTTATACCACATAAGAAGACAGAAGTTATGAAATCAAAAATATTTTCGTAAAAAATACCCCGAATTTTCTTCAAGTCCAAAGTCAGGGCATACTCCTGAGTATCAAGTTCCAACTAGTAAATACACAACTTCATCATCAAACTTCAAATTATTGTCTATAAATATTTTCAGTATATCAGTCTGCCGAAGAATTATCAAATAAAATAGGTAAAGACGACACAAAAGCGTGATGGTATCGACAGGTTATTGAACCTTGCATCCGGCATCTAAGCATCTGATACATCGTTGGAAGGTGCCTATCATAAACCAAACGATTTCCTCCATTAGTTATTCTCGGCGGACAGGTGAGCTGCGGTTGCGGTCTAGCTGGCCCTGTCCCAATCATTACATTCGATTTAACGCTTCTTTTCAAATGCCATTATAAACGCTCCAAAAAACGTTATCAAACCAACAAAAGAATTACAGTTCCGAATATAACTAGACAGCCCCGAAATCAACCGTTTCGGTTCATGTAATTCTATTTGAAACTAAATTATTTATTTGTGCGAAGCAAAACCAAGTCTCCATCTTGAAACGTAACTTTTCTTATAAATATAACTGATTAATGATAGATACTTATTAAAATTGAATATGCGTAAAATTATTATTTTATACAACTAGCTGATGATGGAACAAGCATAATGGCCCACCTGATGTTAAGCGGTAACCATCGTCTGTACCAAAGCATTGCCTCGTAGGTCACGCACGTCAGGAACGTGCCCTGCGATGCATTGCCCTGCGTCCAACTTGACGCATAGAGATGTTCAGTCTCACGTGCCAGTAATTTCACCGGCACCCACACCCTTCAAATCGAAACACGCATTTGCACTTTCACGGCAGAAATAGGCCTGGTGGTAGTACTTCACCGGACGAGCCCTTCACAAAGAGCTCTACTATAAATCGTTGTTGAAATCATTTACCTACTATCAAAAGATTCCAAAATAAGGCCTCTCGAATGATTATGCGATGTCAACTTCGAGGGGTCCAACCGAAGAATTAATTTGTTCAACTTTTACAACGCTTTTACTAGAACTTTTCATTCAATTGATAGATTAGACACGTTTTCTTTTAGAATGAGTTTAAATAGCTGAAGCTGACATAACAATGTATAATTTAAACCCCTGAAGAATTACAATATGGTACTTTATAAAACTATGCAGAGCTTTGGACTATGTTTTGAGATTTGTAAAGAGAAATCATTAATCTTTAGGCCTGCTAATTTGAAACATCTCTTTCGGCTTTCGGAAACTGGCTGTAATATTAATACCCAGATATTTGTAGGAAAAGGCATGGTTATAATTTCTATACCTTTGCTTACGTAGCATTATGGATTTGATTATGGATTTCTTAGTAAGTACAGCCTCCGTTTAGCTACTCAATAATCATGCAAAAATCTATTATAAGGTCAAGCCAAGCGTAATAGGTTAGTATCATGTAGAAAGCCTTTCAATACGGATGAGGGAAAGGGAGGTGAAAGGGCTGGCTTGCAATACCTAGCCTACAGCCTCTGTAAAGTAGACAACCATTGCATGACGTAACTTGAGGAAATGATGTATAAATATTAAAGCCTCTAGTGGATCTGTTACTTTTTTCGTTATTTTCTTTTCGCGTGTTGCAGAGCTTTTTACAACTAGTAGAGCTCTTTGTAAGGGACTCATCCGGGGAAGTACTGCCACCATGCCTATTTCTGCCGTGGAGTGGTTGCTGGTGAGATTACTTGCAAGTCAGGCTTAACATCTGTGTGCCTCAAGTTACAAGGAAGTGCATTGTAGGCACGTTCCTGTGCGTGACTTATGAGACAATGTTTTGTTGTATGCGATGGTTACCACTTATCAGCAGGTGGGCCACATGCTTGTCAAAAAAAATTGTCACTCAATCAAATTACAAAATACGGCACTATTTACTATTATAAAACCCATTTCCCATAACTCGTCCGATTAGTTCGTAGCCTGGCTTTGTTCCAGTTCATTAGCTAGCGCCAGCTGGCGTAAATTGGATTCATATAATACCGCGCCATGCCTACTAGTCCTACAACACGCATTAATCCTATTTATGATCCGTATGTCGTGACTGCCGGGCAAACTCGTAAAAACTAGTACCATTGTAGGAACGTGCTGCATTGCAGAAAGTACTTTTTTTTACCTTTTGCGCTAGTTTACAAAGGAGCCAAAAATCTCATTACTGAAAGTATTTCTGAAGTTGATTTTCACAATAAAATGTTTGAGAAATGTCTCACGACTTTGATCCACAGGTAAAAAAGATATCCCTTGAGATCTTTGAGTAGAAGTAAAAGAATAATAGGTTAGTAAAAGATTTTACACAGTCAATGAGTTGAGTGAGTAAAAACTACATAGGTAATATAAGATCAGAAGGGCAAGTTCACTCACCCACTTCACTCAACGAAATGTTGTTTTCGTTTCGCCTATTAATGGAGAAAAGATCAAAATACGTTACGTAGAAACGATCGATACGACTCGTTGTCTCATCAATTTTCCATACAAAAGAGAGAGACACGTGCTCACGCGAAAAAACATTTAGTAAACGAATAATTTGTGGTAGCAAAACTCCGACTTCGGGTACAGGGGCCTAATTCTCGGGCCGACCGAGATTTACAATGTCCCTTAAATACACATTGGCATTGCACAACCCGCACATTTTCTACGTTTTCCGTATATCGTAGCTGTCGAGGCTTCTACGATGAGGTCGTCGATGAATTTCTCAAGAAAATCATCCATTCTCTCTTCGAAAAGAAGCAGTAAAATAAAATTGCAAAATGATCCGAGATGAGCCGAGAATAAGGCCCCAGGTTGCTTAATAAAATGAAAGTCACCTGCGTTGAAAGCTTTCGGAAGTTGGAATACCTTTGTGGGATAAAGGATAGACCTTGACAGTTTGCCGATCGCACTTAAAAGCAAAATTTAAACGCTCAAAGGAACCTAACTCGTGATCCCATTATACTTAATTAACCGTCTATGCAAACCCAAAATGTTGCCCAAGGCAAACGACCCATGTATTATTTTGTATGACACCGGCAAGCTGTATCAATATTTCAAAACGAAAGCCTCTTTCATGCAAATAGCAGCCATATTCCTTGACCTAAAAGCCTGCAAATCCCGCTACTTGAAACAAGAGCATGAAAGGCTCAAAGAGAAGTACTTACTTGACCAAGTGGGTATAGTGTAGGATGTTTTGAGTAGTAAAACAGTTACTGTTATTTTTTAATTAGCATAGACACTGACCAGAAAGTATGTTAGTGGGTTAGATTTAAATGTTAGTAGATGTAGTATAGACAAGGAGCTCATTGCATCGGCTTTGAAATGTAAATTGTTGAATTAAATTTCAAACTACTCTACTTTAAATAGCGTAAAGTTGTTCGCTGAAATAAAAACTTGAACTGTTACAACACCTTATATAAAAGATTCTTCTAGGTACATCTGAGCACATTTTTAACGCTGTCAAATATGACAGCGATATTTAACAGCGTTTCAGCTGATCGCCATAGCCATCGCCTCGATCGCAAAAAAACATCAAAAGCACATCTTATTAATTTGTGACGTCATATTTGTGTCAAACAGCAAGTCCACAAAACCCTGCAAAGGTTTTCAAGTAGGTGCATACAGCTTTTCTTAGATCCTTAAGTCGAGTGCAAGAGTGTTTTCCTTGCGTTGGCATTGTGCCAACAGCTGCATTTTCCTACCGTTTCAACTTTTGTTGTGTTCTTTTTAGAAAGAGTCTTGTAAACAAAGGATTGAACGTACTGTACTATCAGCAAAATTTTCGCCTTGCCACTTTTAAAACGGATTCGCTTGAAGCGGTGAAGCGGTTTAGCTGACCACGCCTATTTCTTTGTCCAATAAGCTTATTAGATTTTGATTCATATTATCTATATTGAAGAGGAATTCGTTTTAGTGTCTCTATCTTTTATTTCAAATAGATCGTGTAAAGGTCTTAAACATTAACTTTAACTTGAATATGATAAAGGGTCCACTTTGATTACTAAAATTGTATGCTGTCCAAAGGTTTCTGTCATACGTATTTGTTATAACCGAGACTCACAGCACAGTGCCGTCAGAAAAACAAAAGCGCTCAAACGAAACTGCCCTAACGGTATTTATAAGCAACTAGTGGCCGCCCACGGCTTCGCTCGCCCCGTCTCTTTTTCTTTTAAAAGTTTTTCCTCATTTTCTCCGCCTAGAGAAATAATTTTCCAATTTCCTTTCTTAGTGCACCCCTATGCTATAAGAGGAACATACCCTCCAAGTTTCATGCTTCTAGGACTTACGGTTTAGGCTGTGCGTTGATTGTCAGTCAGTCAGTCAGTAACGTAAGAGTTTTATATATTTAGATCATAATGTAGATGGTTCTATCTTACCTCAAGATTGTCGAAGTCCACTTTGATGAGCCTTCTTTGAGGCTGCGCGTGCGGTGTAACGTCACCCCCTCTCCGCGCCTCACCTCCTCCGGGCCCGCTGCCTGAACCACTCGTTGCTGTAACAAAGACAATAATTTAACAGTCTTTAAGAGTAGTACATACTACATACCTACACTCTACAGGCGTGTTCGAAGAAGATAAAGATTATTAAAGAAAAAGCAGAGGTGCGTTTGACCGTAGTTTATGGGAAATCCTGCTGATTAGCCTTATTACATAGAAAAGTGTGTAATAGGTTTAAGAAAACACGAGTACTCAAGGTAGGTACCGCAACGCAATCAAAGTAATTTTTTTTTATTCAATGGTATTTCAAGGATCACTTTGAAACATCTTAAAGCTATAAATGAGTCTATGTGCAAGTTTCACGCGACCAAGCTTATATAACAACAAACACACAACAACAGGCAACAAATTACAGCTTGGTTCGTATCGCTTTTTTGTATGATTCTTTTACAAAACAAAAATAATAATAGCAGTGAAGCTTTACTGTGTAAAAGTAGTGTAAAAGTAGGTCTTATTGTGGAGTGGCACACTCCAACTAATTGAGACAATAAGACCTACTTTTATTTTTATTTACGGATAATGCAAATATTTTATGGCGACGACGCGACGTCAGAATCGATCACTACATAATTATATTCTTATACTTTTAGATAGTTTGTTGTAAGAACACTTTACTTTATTGATCATCATTTTTTATTTTAGGAGAAAGCAGTGTTTTTATATTTGCATAGAAATAAATCAATTCCGCGCCGCAGGCGGTCGTGCACCCCACGCTAATGCAAATCATTTTGATCGGTCATGCACATAATTAGGCAAAGCATTTTTGAGCGCTACATTACCGGAATAGTACCACGCTAGGTGTAACCTACTTTGGATGCAATGACCTCTTTTTACGCATTACAGCCATTATCCCACAAATTACAGCATGATACTTCATTAATATTGCGTTTTAGTTACATGTAAATAAACTGCATAATGCCTTCTCCAGTAGTAAATAACACTAAAATGAATAAATTATGAATTATGAGATTCTTATAAGGTTCTTCTTCTTCTTATTCACTGGTTCTTTCAAACTAGGGCGTGAACGGATTTAATTAATTTAATTTAATATAGTATTTTATTTTATTAAGAGCGCCTCAGAGAAGCTCTTTTCGTGCACTCGACACATATTTTATGAATTTTTATAAAAGGTTAAAAGACCGAATGTTTCTTCTTAGATAGTAAGGTAAAAGTATTCACAAAGAAGCGTCATAAAACGTTTGTTTTCGTATGCGAAGAAAAGGTGTAGTCATTTACATAGAGTTATCCAACCGTATGGAGACACCCTCCGTTTAGGAGATTTGTTTAAGCATATGCTTGCTTTTAGTTTTTCGAGGGTAGTAAGAGTTTTTTGTTTGTAAAAAGCTATAAGTTAGTAGGTACCTACTTGTTTTACATTCTCCTTTCAACTTATTTATTCATTTAAAGATTGCTATACCTATCGCTTGTTGTTTGAGTCTTTCAATTTGAAACCTCGATTTGACTTCATTGAGACTTATAAAGAGCTTTATTCCACCTCTAGGTATACAGACTGGCAATGACTCAAGGTCAAAAGTCAAAAACTTTTAAGTACAAAGAAAAAAAATATGAACTGTGTAAAGACCAGAGTAAAGACGCAAAAGATGGATAAGAAAGAAGTGAATACAGATGACGGCTGGCAGAAGAGAATAGAAGAGGAAAACATGTTGTGCTGGCCTCAAATAAATAGGGATATAGGCACGAAGGTGATGAGTGCAGTGCTTCTAGAAGTTGTCAAAGGTTTGTGCTTACAATATTTTTACCATTAGGTATTTTAAAAAAAGTCAAAGTTTTTTTGATTTTTTCGTTTTATGTTCATCTTTGTAATATTCACATTCAGCCTAAAAATAAAAATAGGTTCAAAGGTTAAGGTGGCGAAAATCTGACCTTTGAGTTGCGGGCGTTATGTAACTTTGCCGTTCTATACCACACAACTCGCGTGGTAAGATTTAATAACGTGTAAACTTTACTGAAATCGAGACTTACGCGCTTGCGTAGGCTTGGGTTTTATTAGCGGTTACTGCGACTTATTTCGCGTTGGCATTATCCACGGATATTAAAATTCGGACCAATAAACATTCAAACAAACCCCTAAACTATTGTGCAGCAATGTTTACTTCAAAACTGTAAATAGATACTAAGATAAAAGGGAAAGATATATTACAAATTGAGAAACCTGCGACCCACCGTCGCCTATAGACACCTGCAACTGAGGAGATGCTGAAGCACTGTCGGCCTTTTTAAAAATAGATAGACCCGCATTTTGAAAGACCCCATGTCGAAGCTCCGAGGGATAACCGCAAAAGCATTTATTTACTTTTTAACCCAGCAAACTGTATTGAAAGATAACACGCACGAGTTGCAATAACTTTACTCCAGCAAATCGTGAAGCGTTGGAAAAAACGATAAAAACTGACGGCAGTAAACCTGAAGGTGGGTATTTCATAGGCCGCAAAACACGATTAGGGAGGCATGATGCAGCATTTACAAAACTCTTTTGTGTTGATGCTTAAATTTTTGTTGTGGTTATACATAGCTTCTTGATGACGACCTAAGTTTTTCACGTAACAACAATTTTTCTTTGAGCCCCTATACAAATCATGTAAAAGAATCCATGAAATAAAATTATAGAGTTTTTACTTTATAATTAAATAATTACAAAATATTTCGATTGACTTAATTTTTATTTTATAGATATTGAGTCAAATCGTTTTTATGTGGACAAAAAACCTATATAGCAATACATGCAGGCTCTACTTTCTTGAGGTTATCAGCAGATATCTAGTAATCATACTTCAAGTCTCATTATACAATCGAAAGTTGATTTATAAGTAAGTACATGGCTGTATTTGATGACCTGATGATTGCTTCTGATGAGTGATCACGTATCAGGTGCTGAATATACCTGTAGATGTACTTATTGCTTTCACTGCCCTTTCATTTGAATCATGTAGCTAACGTAATGTCTTCTCCGTGCATGGCATACAAAATAAACGTGAGGCACGTTCACAGGAGCGCGATTTGAACGCGGTTTAGTCGCGCGATTTCCTCCTCAGCAACTTTTAAATTTACAGTTTATGTCATTCACATAAGGTATACGTATTTTATCGATATTATGTCAAGCGCACACGCTCAGCACCCGAATAGAAAACGCTTCGCATACGAGTCGCACACGCCTAAACGCTTTGAAAAAAATAGTGGCGTTTTTCTTCAAACTCATAGAAAACATTTTCGTGTAAATCTTTCATTCCAACTGCTCACACTTTGTGCTAAGACCTCAAATAATTTTGGTTAAAAAACCATCGAAATTACACAACAGAAATCAAAATAAAATCAGAAAAACAATTAAAATTAAAAAGCTCTACGACTTCCCAAAATGACAGGAAACGAATCAATTGTAATTTGAAAAGTTCCTGATGAGCAAACGGGGCGCTTACGCGACAAGCGCGGTGTGTCGCGCCGAATAAAATCGCGTTCGAATCGCGCTCGTGTGAACGTGCCCTCCAGGAAACAAATCATTTGGAAACACATCAAGTAGGCTAAAGTAGCGTAGGTAATCAAAAGTAAAAGTGTTTTCCTATAAAACTGAGTTTTTTATATTTACATGCTTATTTCAAGAGAAGTTATGTAAAGATTAGATGCTTAATTTTTAATTCATTATTGCACACAATACAAAACATAGGAAAAGAATAGAAATAGAGGACATGTACAAAGGCGAGCTTAACCCTGAGTAGAGTTTTTTTTAAAGCAAACCATACTAACTTTATGCTAACTGTATTTTAAAAAGAAAAGAACGTGAGCATTCTACTTAAACTTTAAAACAATCTAACCACAATGTGCTATTTGGTACAAACGTGCACGAGTTATAAAATAGTTATTTTATGAGACAATGATATATTACTCGTAGATGGTAAGTGTAGTAGTGTCCCAAAAGCTAGTGCCAGGCATAGCTAATTAGATGCTTACTTAATTCAGAAACTTGCCGTATCCAACTTTACCCTAGGTTACTTAATTAAGAAAACTTTGTACCTAATTAAACTTTTCGGTTTCCCAGAAATGGTTTGGAGTTAGAAAATTTACAATCGTATAGTCTGTTTGAACTCAGCAATAACATTGCCAATCCCCAAACGTTATTTTACCAAAAACCATCGATAATTTTCAAGAGAGATACATTGTACAAACTACAATAGTACATTGTTACCCGAGTGTTGAAAGTCACGTTTTTTGAGTCCCGAGACGGGTTTGGCGCCAGAGCGTTAGCGAGGGCGCCAATGGCGCTTGAGGGACTTAAAAGACTTTCACCCGAGGTAAACACTGTGCTTTTCATTACGAATACAAGGAAAGTAAAAATAAAAACATGAATGAAAAATTTGTGAAAATGAAGATTGAATTGCCGCCTTCCCGGTTTTTTTTTTCTTTTTCTCTGGCGGGCCTTCGGCTACGGCTCGCCAGCATTATTCAGCCATTATTTTCATTTTCATAATTTAAAAAATGGTAAATTGTTTGCTCAAATCTATGTTATTTTTAATAAATAGTTGAAGTTATATACTAATCAAGTAATTTAGAAGATATATTATTTATTTAATACTATCTTTATGTTATTTAAATTTTACATTGCGCTCAAATTAGAGTTTTTAAACTTCTTACCGTTGTAATGGGTTTCCAACCTACTTGCTGAAAAAAAAGTTGGAATTTGGTTCAACCTCCTTGCAGTTTAGAAAGTTGGAACATGGTTGAATAAAATAGAACTTGTTTTTTTTTATAATTTAACAGCTGTCAGTAGAAAGCGATTCTCCCTAGGGCTGAAAGTATTACTTTCAATTAGACCCCTCAGGCAACTTCAGACCTACTTTCAGAGTATGAGCAATGAAAAATATTTTGTATTTCGTCTGCATTTCAAATAATTTATTATTTTCCTATTCCAACTAAAAACAAGCTACTATATCCGATAATCTTTCCAAATCCATTTCCAATCGATCCTGAAAATTTAAGCATTTCATTAGAGGCAGAAGCACGTTGTAGTTACAGGAGGAATGACGTAAATGCACACTACGCAATAACCTGTGGACTGACTCCTGACATTTACTGCATCGACGCAAGGTGTGGATTGTTTGTGATCGATGAAATCCTGCGATACACAGATTTGCAGTTCTGTTGGTTAGAAAACTACATGAAAATATTGTTTTGAGCTACTATAGTTCACAGACCTTCTAAAATAACGCTGTCAAATATTCGCTGTCTAATCTTAAATCTGACAGCGATATTTGACAGCGTTTCACTGTTCGCTACCGCCAGCGAACTAGGTGTGCGCAGGCCATAAGGGAATTCTTTTTTCTTTCGTTATGTGAATTCTAATTTATTTCGTTATGTCATTCACACATAGCGAAATAAATTAAATTCTCTCACTATTTTAATCGTTACGGTTGATTTTTCCTCGAGCTCTTTGTACCAAATAAAAAGTTGAAATTTTGAAATTAGAATTTGACTGTCTGTTATGTTTAATTTTTAAATGATGATCAAATTGACGTTTCAGTATACGAATTTGTAGGATAACGACGTCTCAAACCATTGAGACGATCTCAATTATCTAAGTAGTGTTTCAGTATTCGGGCGTTTATCTATCAAAATTTTTTGTGATTGATTTGAGGAAAAGTACTTTCTACGACTTTTAGATCGTGGTTTTAATATTACTCGAACAACAAACGCTCTACTTATTCCTAATATCAATTCGCGGCGGTTTCCGTCCCTAAATAGTAATTACGAAAACTGGCCGAGAAACGTACTGTGAGAACTCGTTTTGCTACAATTTAAATATAATTTGAATCACGGAGTGCCTGATGCCCGAGGCTGTTATACGAGGAAAATTTAAATTGCTTCGTAATTTTCCCGAAACTGGATTAGCTTTTTAGCGGAGTTATAATTTCATGTTTCTGTTACGACTAACTTCTATAAACGCTATACAAGACTTACAATAAATTATTTGGTGTGCGTTTGCGTTCTGCTAATTGACTGTAATGCTAAAAAATGGAAGAGAAAAACCTCTTGTGATAGCCTCGCCCCACAAGTGTGTTATAGGCAAGCTGCTGATAATGATGTAGAAACAAACACATACGTCATATTGTATGCGGACGGTAAAACTTGAAAAGCGTTGTGAGAATAAAAATAACTTCAAATTCAAGTCAAAAAAGTTTTGTAAATAAAATTAAAAGCATCTTTGAAACCTCTTTTAACCTACTATGTGAATGTGGGCATCAGTTCCACGAAACCACGCGTACAACAACTAAAAAAAATCCTGCGTTTTCTTCTACAACTACCTATTTATGAGTTCGGTAAAATTGCACATAATTAGTTTTGAATGCAGTTGCCTGGGAACGAGTGAGTCATGCGGATTCATTATAAAACCATGACATGTGTGGTAACACGTTCCACCATACATGCTGAGGTTTAATTAGATCTTTAATGAATGAAAGGAATGCCTAGAGAGAAAGGAAATCTTAGGTAATAGTGGAAAACAATATGAGGAAAAGTTATTTCTTTAGATTGACAGATTATTTAGATGATGCACTGGAATTACTTAAAGAGTCATTGTTTTCTAACAAGTAGGTATTGAGCTTAGGCACTATTTTACTCAAATTAATCGAATGGTCAAACAATCGAAAATACCAACAGTAGTTTTAGCTTACTCGTCATAGCAGTAGTAACGCTGCCCCAGTACGCCTTATCCTGAGCAACGTCCAAGGCTGGTTCGTCAGGGCTCCTCACTGGCTCCACCAGCCCTGACACAGGCCTCGTGCCTAGCAGCAGGGCCGCTGGCGATACCTTCGAGCGACGCAGCTTGACTGAAGTCCAAAACTTCGCGGAGAAAACCGAAACTCGAATCGCAAACTTTTTGGAATACACTTTGCAACCCAAGATTTAGAATGAAAACTTTTTAGAGTTCATATAAGTTTAAGACAAAAATTTGAATTTGGAATGTGCTAACTTTATAAGCGCGGCAACTGTCTTTGGGTAGAAAATGTTACAATTGGGACAACATTAGAGTATGCTAATTATCGAACAGCTGATTCAGATATTGTAATTGCAGGAACGAACAACGCACGTACGACACTGACCCGCTAATCGTTCTTCACCTCATAACATTAAAACACATGATCGCAATGCGCCACAAAATGCACTCGAAGATTTTCAGAAATTCGCGCAAAATAATACAAAAGCAAGAAAATAAAATTAGCGAAAAAACACACTTTGATTCAGTATGTATCAAATGAATTAGTGATCTTGAAAGGATTGTGAACATTAAACGCGTGCATAACTTCTGGCGGTCGTCGCCATATTGGAAAACTGGGGTTGCTCTCCCGGACGCATGCGCGGTAGCCCTGAGAGGGTGCTTTGAATGTCACCTCGTTCCAGCCGCGATGGAACAGAGAGAAGGTAAACCAAGGCGTGTTTATTTTGAGAAGACAATGGACATGTCGAACAAAAGCTGTACTGGGCAGCAAACAGAATGTTTTCTTCAAGTGTTGAAGCAACTGATGACTTTTATTAATGGTTTTTTTTCCTACATCTTTGTATGATCCCATTTATTTTATAAGTAAACAAAAAAACATCACACCCTTTAATTTACGTGGCGACCTTGATGTAAGAATATTAAAATTTGACCGAATTTCTAAGTTGCCTTTGAAACGTTTTTATACAAAAACCTTTGGACAATAGAAGGTTATGTTGTACATTATTAAAAAAAGTAATGGGTTCCACAGACATTAAAAATTAAGGTACCTGAGTGCTAATTTGCAATACACCAACTAAATTGCCCATTTGCCAAACGAAGTGTTAATATAAATACGATCACCTTATAAGATGTTACAACAGCGTGTGAACCCGCCACTTTATCAGCCCATATAAGTTCCAATCAAAAGAGAAGATTAACACTTATAGGGCAAAGTGTCTGTCACAATCCATGCAGTAACAAAACCCATGTCGAAAGCTGAACGAAACGCAGCTTACGACATCAGATTTCTGAACGATAGAGAACCAAGTATAAGCACAATCGCCTGTAACTCGCATCATCACATATTTCATTTACTGTTCATACTCTATTCCATACTGAGCTCGTGAACGCTAACAGTAATTCAAGACTGAATGCAATAATCTTGCTTGGACAGTGCGAGAAACAACCTTGAGATATCGTGAACGCGGGAACCTTGGGCGTTTTGATTTATAGAAATGAATGCAAAATAGAGAAACAAACTGGTCTAGATTCTGGCCTGATAAACTTGCATAAGCACAAACGTTTTTATCTGAATCGGAATAAAGGCTTATCTAGGTCAGACTTTAGATTCTAATTATTGATCTTCAAATAAGCGGGCAGTCTGTTCGTTTGGTAAAGTTATATTGGAGTATACGTCGTCCTCGGAAAGTTAACGATTAACCTAAACAAGTCTAGACATCTCATTTTGTGGTTTATCTTTATGTGATTTCTTTTGCGAAGAGTTTTACTACAACTTCGAGACTGGCGATAGCTAATCAGGGCTGAAGTATTTTCATTCGATAGTATTCCCTGATACCTTGTGTGTACCTTTGTTTACTTACGTATACGTTCGTATTATAAGCCTGTCTTAAGGCCTGCGCACACCTAGGCCGCTGGCGACCGCGATCAATGAAACGCTGTCAAATATCGCTGTCAAATTTGACAGCGTTTCACTGATCACGTTCGCCAGCGGCCTAGGTGTGCGCAGGCCTTTAGCCTTTCGTAGTTTAGAGGTGTGAAAATTGCCACCAATATTTTATTGCTTTTGTTATTTATACTGTTATTTTCAGAAGTACTAACAGAATCTATTTAGGAAAAGCCCAGATATATTAAATATTTAGGTAAGTAATTCAGTCAGGTAGTGTTTACTTGATAGGCAATCTTCTACACAATTTGAATTGAAAATGAGATTCCACGGGTATGTAAATATGAAAGCATGATACACTTCGAAAGCAGCTACTTACAATCAGATATTTATAGATGCTTAATTTTCCACTGAGGTATTTTCCCGTGATTCAAATGGAAAGATGCTTTTTAAATGTGAAAGCTTGTGTAAGAAGATAATAATGAATATTAATGTTTTTTTCTATAAAATTTTATAACTTTTGAACTACAATATTACTTTAGTAGCAAAGGAAGCAAGCAACGTAGGTAGAAGTTGGTATTAGGTCAATATAATACAAAATTTGATTCATCTCTTTACATGAGGAAAGAGGCGGCAAAGTTCCCTTCACTCTGACCCGCTGAGCACTCGCAAAAACTTGATTGATTGAATACATAACAGAACTTTTTAGTCACTCGCTTAGACGAATGAATTAAAAAGTAAAATGTCAAAGAAGTTTCGATCGTGTGTGAATAATCCTCCGTGGTGTAACTTATACCAAAAAGGTTTCATTATTTATAGAATAAATAATGTTACCAATGTACCTAATAGTTATTTGTTATACAAGAGTGCAAAGCTGCTTTTTAACCGCGTGCTCAATTTTGATGACTGAGCAAGCGCAGGATTCTAAAGTTTGACCAAATCTTTGCACTCGAGTGCAACACGTAACTTTTCATCTCACCTCAGCGAGGAAATGACTAAATGCAAATAAGTTATAGTTTAAAAAACTAAAAAAAAACGCTTTTATAACTAATTGAACTAAAAAGTTAAAAATAAAACTGTAATAATCAATTGAAAATTTATATTATTGTACAAAAAGCGTGGGGTGCTTTTTATAATAACTTCAGATATAATAAAATAAACTATTGATAAAATATTTACAACAATCAAAATCAAGCCCCCCACGCTTTTTGTACAATAATATAAATTTTCAATTGATTATTACAGTTTTATTTTTAACTTTTTAGTTCAATTAGTTATAAAAGCGTTTTTTTTTAGTTTTTTAAACTATAACTTATTTTTTACTTTTTAGTATTTTTTTTTTCATATTTTTTTTTTCATATTATTGCATTGTCATCGACCTTTGACAGGTGTGCAAAGTTTGAATCAAATCTGATTGTTCAAAGTAGGTTTTTTTTTTTTTTTTTTTATTTCTTTTCATTTTTTTTATTTTTTTTTCATATTATTGCATTGTCATCGACCTTTGACAGGTGTGCAAAGTTTGAATCAAATCTGATCGTTCAAAGTAGGACAGAATCGAGCTCAAAGGGGTCGGTTACATACATACATACATACATACATACATACATACATACATACATACATACATACAGGTGAAACTAATAAAAGCGTTATAAAAAGAACATGGCGCGACTAAAAGTAACACACCAAGAAGGTTCCGAGTATGAGTTATTAACAAATTTAAAAAGGTTGTATGATAAATTCGGCACCATGCAGGTAGAAGTAAATAGGTTTAATGGTGTTTTGAATTCACAAATACACTAAGAAGGTTACGAGTGCGAGTTTTTAACAAAATAAAAAAGGTTGTATGATAAGTTCGGCACCATGGAGGTAGAAGTAAATAGGTTGTGTATTCACAAACTTATTGAACACGATATTCTAAATTCAAATTTACTTTATCCTCTAGCGGATAAAAACGGCTTTTCCAGTCAGAAATTAAACAGCAAAAACACACTTTTAGAGCTGGTGGGATGAAAAAACTCTTATAGAGGGAATTGTAGATGTCTATCTCACATTATTTAGGCCGTATTTTTACGCACTAAACGAAGAGGCATTTGGAATTTTAATTATCTTACGCAATCCATTTTCCACTCATAAAATATAAAAATATGAAAGTGGAGAATGTTTTACATCAAATCAAACTCATGGACCGTACAATTTAAACTGCATCGTAATCGAATCAGTCATAGAATAACAAATAGCAACTACATCTTGGTTCCTTCGTGTCAAAAACATTTTGTGTGATTTACCTAAAGTAGGCAACCCTTAATAGCCCCAGTCTGCCGTTACTTACAAGTACTTACCCACCATACCATTAAAAATGATATACATATAGTTGAGTTAGAACTTAAGAACCTGTTTGCAATTTAGACCGATATTTTTACATTTACTCAATTAATTAATTATTTATTTCCTTCATTCGTCCTTGCTTATTAAAATCTGTTTGAAGATAAGCGACGCCATCTTTTAAATATGTTATAATGTACCTATAATAGTGGCAGACGAGGTGCTTTGATTGATTTTTGTTGCACCGTAAGCCGACGACACAGCGATTATTGTACAATAAACAGAAGAGGTCCCTTTCATTTTGAATTAAGAACTTATTTTTTGTTCTTCTCAGATTTCCTCTCCATAAATTACTCTTTGTACTCACCTTCATTTCCTTTTTCTCAAAACTGTGTCAAGTTTATAAACCAAAGAGGCTGACACTTTTTATTTGAAAAAGGAACGGATTAAAAAGTACTGTTTATTACGTTCTTTTTATAAATTCTCTCTTAGCAAGGCAAAGTACTTAGACTTCTTTGAATTCATTTTTATTTTGTTTGAATTAAATGTAAGCTTTTCAGTTCATCTCAATTTTTAATTCATGGTCTTCTTAAATTAATGAGCTTAGTTCTTGTCGAGGTTTTGATGCACTTTTCTCCAATTAAGTCAATTCATGGACAAAAATTTACATCATAATAGAGTGTTTTTTACACGCAATTCTGTATTTGCTCAACAAATGTAACAACGACATAATTTAATTGTTATCGATCTTGATTTGCGGCTCATTGTTTCTTCTTCCCATAGCAATAACGATTACTTATATATTCTTGAGAAATCGCCTGTCAATCTACACGGAACAAGAGATCGCAAAAAAGATTTTTGCGACACACATGAGTCAAACAGGAGTCACGCTAGGGAAAGTTTTACAAGATAATAATAACGTTGGTAAAATCGTGGAATGAAGAGTAATAAGTATGTTTATTTATTCGAGTCAAGTACTCATGAAAACACCGCAGATTAACTCCTCCTGAGGTCGCTTGGTAGAGACGAAAATGACGAAATATTTAGTGGATTGCGGTTTTAGTTTACACCTCAAGTAATTACTTTTGCAAGGTAGGATGGGATGGGATGGGATAGGTTTTTATTTTCACTGTGTGCGGAAGTAATACCCGTACTTATACTTATTATATGTCTTTATACATGCCATCTCTTCTAGTGCGTATACGGATTTAAAGTGTGATGATCAATTTTGTTTTCTTTTTAAATAGGGTCTGAATCATTTTTAGTACGCGCTGTTGCACAGGAAAGTAGCGTGGCGGATGTGATTTTAATTTTGGTAGCTTCTGGGCCCGTATCTTAGGCCGAGATTCATAGACGTGACTTTGACTTTACTTTGATGGAAAGTTCAACTTTCAACCAAAAATATATTTCATAGTTCTGTCAAGCTCTTCTTTATTCAAAATTTTGAAAGTAAATTTCGATAAACAAAGCTTACTTTTCGAAGACTCCTTTGCTGTAAAGCAAAGTCACGTCTATGAATCTCGGCCTTAAAGCAACATTGCTTGGTTGGTATAAAAAATGGACCGTATTACGGTACCACTCATGAAATCTGTCAAACAAAAACAATTTCTAGAATTTAATTGAGGTCTTCCGAGTAGCTCTCCCCCTTTTTTAGAATACCAACTGTTCAGCACCAGTCTTTTTTCTCATATTAGCACACTCATTTTTAGAGCATACTGATTGTTTAGCATCGATTTTGTTCTTTGTGGCATACCGATCAATATTTTAGATGTTATGGCCTATGCATCTAAGAAGATGATTTAAACAGCGTCGGAGGTCATCTTATCTTTTGGTGGGATTTTTGGTACTTACGTTCTTGATTTTTACCGACCGCACTTCATTCAAGAAAATGGTCGTCTTTGTAATGGCAAGCAGCACGTAATGTGCTTGTGAAACAACAAGTTTGGTGAAAATCAAAGCCATGCTCGATAATGGGAATTTTAGATGAGTGTGCTGTAACAACGAATTCGCAAGACTGCATAACATAATGCAACCCACGATTTATCTTTTGCTACGTTTGTTGTAAACACACGTTATTTACTTGGTATCATAATTATTTATATGGCAAGTGCAATAAACCGACTACACCTCGATAGTCACACGACCTATCATGTACCATTTAACTCAAAGCAATAATGACACTTATGACTATAGAAATAACAGCTCTGGTTTGGAATGCAGGACCCGTTCGCTTTGGTCAGTAAATGCCAGCTGACTTGCACAAGGCTGCCAGCTCTCACGGAAATCAATGTTGCCAAGCTATCTTAAGCATCGCTCTACCTAAATACGTCATACAGTATAGTTTGCAGGAAAATTGCAAAAGACTAAAAACTTTTTCTCTCTCTTTGTGAGTAGTTCCTTCTTGATCACTCTGATAAAAGAAAGTTAAAGGATAAATATTAATATTAGGTGACTGTAATGTACGTAATTTATTTTTATGTATTTTTTATCTTAAGTAAGACAAGATGGCTTATGTACGGCCCAATTGCCACCTTTTTGTTATTATAAAAAAAAACTCATGACTATGATTCCCGGCATGTTAGACATTCTCCAGGATCCTTTGAAGCCTAGGGGACAGACCATAAACATTAGGAAAATTTGGGAAATCCAGCAATTTGTAATTAATATTCCATATATACGCGACAGAAGCCCATCGTGCTAATTTAACTTCTTACCTAAATTGTCTAAGCTCCGTCCTTCAAAACGCCTTGAAAATGCCGTCTCTGTGCAATAAATTGTGAAATAAACCTACTCGTAAATTATCAACTTTATGTCGTTCGAAACAATGAAAGTATTTTCGCAAGTACTCTTAGCAAACTGAACCTGCCGAAACTTTATTTTGCAACAATCTTTTAACAGAACCTTATTTGAATTTATGTATGAGACTTTGTTCCTAGAACAGTAAAACAGTTTGCGATAGCTTACAGGCATAATTACGCAAACTTTTTTGTATACACGCAAACTATTAATAGCCCTTTGAAATGATAAACAATATACAACACTAAAGCATTTTGTAAGCAATGAGCCTACAAAAACGAAAAATTATTTAGTCATAAGGAGAATAATCACAAATAAAGACTCAACTTATAGATGTTTCATAAAAAAAGAACAACATTTTATTTTTGAAAATGGAACTAAAATCTCTTTGGTTGGTAGTATGGCATGGAAAAAAATTGGCGCCAAATCTGTAGAATTTTTCACACTAACTATTTCATATTTTTATATTGGATTATTTCTCTCGTAATAAGCGAAGCAATTCCAAAGGCTTTTCTTAACTATCAACTGACGTAAATCAAGATTTATACAAGAAGTAGTAGAAATAATACAATCGCACAAACAATAGGAGGCAATCTCACAATGCAAACGTAGAAAATTACGTCAATACCGACACACTACCAATTTTACTGAGAAAATACCATTCTGTTTGTTGTGTTAAATTTTAAGTACGGTTAAATAGAACAAACTGCTTTTTATCAAGCCAAAGTCAAACCTATCAGTGTTTATTATTAACTCATTTAGAAACCATCTATTTGTATCAAATTAAAGTTGGTATTTAATATGGGTCAACATTTTTAAATTAAATATTTTTTAAAGTAATTATTTATGGACCGTCGTTTTCAATAGAGATGATTGGATACGGTATCTTTATTTTTCCAAAAACAATTGAAGACCGTTTTTCGCTCTAAACAAAATGCTTTACGTTTCAAAAAAGCACAAAGCAGGTAGGTACTAACTTTACCTATAAGTTGCACTAAGAAGTTAAGTTACAAAGCATTTCGAATTATGAACTTTATATAAAGAAAATTGCTTTCCGCATAAGTAAGGTTTCAAATCTGTGATGAAACGAGATGACGCAACAACTACAGGTACAGATGCCATTGTGCTTGTAACGGTACATCATACCCAACCCGAGTATTGGACTCAAAAATGTGCTAATACGCCGGAGACTGTCACGACGGAGTCATTTACCTTCGTGAGTAATGTTTGTTGGTTCAAGACTGCTAACGCCTCACTTTTTTGATGCAGATAGTTTAAATAAAAAACGCTAGTCAGTTGTTCCCGGCGGTAACGGTGAACTTCCTTTTTTAAAAAAGGAACCATCAAAATCAAGCTGCCGGAAAAAAAAATTACCTTCTTTTTAACGTCGTTGGTAAGTGAAAATAGTTTTTGGTGGCTAACAGAGTTAAAAGTTTCTAAAAACAAATAAAGCCAATAAAACAAGTTTCTTTTCAATCAAGAGATAGATCGATGACGCTTACTTTATTAGAATTGAGATCACAAAGGAGTTTAATCGACAAATCAAAGATTCTTCAACCAACTTTCCGATAAAATGGCGTCGTATCTTCATCCAAAAGGTCACGTTTGGCGCCGTATTGGCAGCATACCATTTCCTTGAGCCTGTTCTGAGAGACCCCAGCGACCAGCGACCCTGGCGAATCGAAGTCGTTTCATTAGCTCCAAGGTGATATCTTTCATTGCTTTTAGCCAATCTCTTTGTGCATCGATAATTATAAGCTCTTGGTAGTAACTATTATTATTTCTTCTGTACTTTTGATTTCAAGTTGATAATGTTTTGGTATTAAGCACTGGGTACACGAAGTACAAAGTTTTGTATTGGTATTTTTAAAAGGACTAGGCATTGGTTTAGACTTCGCTGTACCACTGTTTTAAGCGGTATCCTTATATTATTATAATTTAGATAACGGTAAATCCAATTGAGGTATTTGGGTAATCAATTTAAATTAAGAAATGAATAACGTTTTCGTTGTCATAAAACGTGATTTTAAGTTAAAAAAAAAACGTTTCGTCATCCAAGTTAACCCACTGGCTTAGTTAATTACCTTTAGCGATTCATCTTAATCATTTACCGTTTCATTATTTTTATACCGCACCTGGTCAGTCTAACAGTATAATGACCTCAGGCATTGTGGATTCAGAGAAAATAACATCCCAGACCGTCGGCACAGAAAACACAGATTTAAAGTAAAATTCAACCTGAATACTAAACAGCTGTCTGTAAGCATAAACAGTTGTACGAGTATCTTGCCAAGTGATGACGACAAATAGTGACAGGGTTAATTTATTTCACTACCAGGTACTAAGTACATTCGTGGTATGAAAATGTTCGTCACCTTAGAGTCGGTTTTCGCTTGCACCAGTGCCTTGATCATGAACACATTTTGACATAATTTGTGACGTTAACTTATCAGTGTATTCTGTCTATTCAGTTTCAAAAGGTAGTATGTGATCGTGATACGTTGAACAAATCAAGTTGAAAATCGACGGAAATTTTCATACCGCCACTATACATTAGGGGAAGTTTGAAAGTAGCGCCAGATATAATATCATGAGGAGAGATAAAAGTCATGTGACCAGAAGAGTGATGAGTATAGATGTAGATGGATATGTGAGTAAAGGTAAACCAAAGAAACCATGGATGAACTGAGTGAAAGATACATGGATGAGAGGAATGAATGCAGAGATGACAGCCGAGAGAGAAATGGATGAGGAAGACATGTTGTGCCGACGCCACATAAATTAGATTAAAAACTTGGTTCTTAAAAACTAATGACACGATGAGAAGTAAAAGAAAATTCCGAGATTCATAATATTTTTAAATTTTTTTTAGCCTACATCGTCCCACTGCTGGGAAAGGCCTTTCCAAAGACTTCCAGTTCCCTCTATTCTGAGCCTCCTCCCACCATTGCTTGTGGAAGGCGTCCAGGTCGTCCCGCCAACGCTTTCTAGGCCGACCACGAGGCCGACGTCTTTAAATAATCCAAATTATAGCATAACTAAAATTAGTTAAATGTCCCAACATCTTAGCCTAAAATGCCTTCTTTATCCTTTGTTGTAGAGGCTTTACTGCCAGCAAAATACTATACACAAAATGTCAAGGTTGTTAAATTATGATCCCTAATTGCTATCATCACTATTAAAGTCATCTTGAGTTCTTAAAATATCGTGACCTACCCGTTGCGTGTTTCACGATTCTACTTCTCCATTTTAAGCCTTACGTCTGCCTGAATGATTTTGCAAGCATTAAAATACTAGATACTGCATAGAGGGATCTTGTGTTAATATCTAGGCTATCGATTGAAAACGTTGCGTAAAACGACAAGGTCTCTATCGCTGTAATGTAATTTTTTGCTGTATTCAATGCAGATTTTAAAGCTTTTATGAATGATTTCTAAACACTACGATAGTGGCTTCAGGTGACCTTGACCTTAAGATAAATAAATATTGTTGAACCCTTCACATTGCGTCATCCACCCTCGCTTGTGTCCTGATTCGAAAGAATCAGTGACACGATAAACAGAAGATCCACCCTCTAGCTTTTTTTTAAACAACTAGCTGATCTTCTTTTTCTTATCATGCTACTGGGTTTTCCGAACCAGTGTGGTGAAAGGTTTTAAGGGCTATTCAAAGAGGCTTTTTTCGTGTACTTGATACATCTTTTCGAACTGTTTAGGGCTTACAAATTGCCGGTTTCCTCAAGAACTAGCTAATGAAATAAGAGAGAAAGATATAGCTCGCTTGATGTGAAGTGGTAACCATTGCTTCTAAGCATTGCTTCGTAGGTCACGAACGTCGGGAACGTGCCCTACGATGTGCTGCCCTGCGTCCATCATCTTGAGGCATACAGATGTTCAGCCTCACGTGCCAGTAATTTCACCGGCACCCCTTCAAACCCAAACACAGCAATGCTGCTTCACAGCAGAAATATAATATGAATGGGAATAGACATGTTAACGAATTTAATTTAGACAATTTAATTTCACAATATAATTTCGACAGAGTTTAGAGTTGATACAATTAATTTGCAATGCAGAGTTTTCGGCAATTGTCACGAAATAATTAGTAAGTAAATGGCCGTCAATGCATTCTCCATTTTGCAACCAGATTAGACAGGTATTGCATTTTTCTAAATAGGCACTGATTTGGATCAGTTGAGCTATCTATAGATCGTTTGTAACGGCCTGCAGATATAAAATCTGTTTTTTTTATTAAGTTTCTATGTGTAACCTAACTCTTATAGCACAAATTACTATATTTAAGTTAGTAAACATGCCTTTACACGTACATTTGATGATATTTATACAGCGTCCCCCGTCTTCTACCTAGGTTTGATTCGACCTCAAATAAAATGTAATTCGGGAACTAAAAAACGGAACTTAAATTTTGAGATTTCACTGCAAACTGTATTGAATGGCTCTATAAATTAATACACACAAAAAATATAATCACAGTAACATAAAAACAGCACCATTGTTAGAGCATTTTTATGGATTTTCAATCATCGCGTCTCGACGAAATTGGCCCGTTACCGCACGCCGAAACCAATTGGATTCCTACAGTTCCTTAACTAGCTCAAACCTATCAAATACTGCCAATATCACTTCGTAGATTGATACGAAACCTCGATTTATATAAGACTAGCGATTCGCCCCAGCTTCACACGGGTCGCTAGTAGAAACTAGCGTGATTTTCTAAAGCACTAGCAAACCCGGCAAACTCCGTTTCGCCACCAGATGGCTTCCAAATGTTGGTTTGTCCTGAATTTTTCCTGAATTTTCTTTGCTATAAACTTCAAGGAGCCCGAGACCTTTCCAAAGAATGCAAAACCGTGGAAATCGGTTCGTGCGTTCTGGAGTTATGGCGTCAGGAAGGAAAACCCGACTTATTTTTATATAGTAGAGATAAAGCCTTCCTCGATAAATGAACTATTCAACTCAAAAATATTTTTTTTATTCAGAACCAGCCGTTTCCGAGATTTGCGCGTTCAACCAAACAAACAATCAAACTCTTCAGCTTCATAATATTAGTATAGAATTACCAAGATTTTTTTGGCGGATTTTTTTTACAGTTGAAACGGGTTTACGTTTAGCATTCAATTATCGTATTTCCTTTGATCTACATTCAAGGCATTCACTCTAGACGTAATACCTACTATTACTTTGTGCTTATGAGACACATTTACGAGCTAAATATAACCTCAAAGTGTCTTGAGATTATCTTTAATCACTGCATTGCATAAGACCATAGATTAGAGAATGCAGTTGGTATTAAGTCTGACATACTTTGAACCAAATACCTCAAGGGCGTCATATATTTTACAAAAATTATTTCATATAGTATTTACGTACCACCATTTTTGAAAGCATAATTATATAGATAGATAGATAGATAGATAGAAAATACTTTATTGCTCACAAATACATAAGAACAAACAATGGTACATAAAAACTTAACAACTATTTGTAAAAGCAATAGGCGGTCTTATCGCTAAGCAGCGATCTCTACCAGACAACCGTGGATGGATTGGATTAATGTTACTTAAAAGGGGTGATTTGTGTGCGTGTATAAAAAAAACACAAAAATGTGTAGCTAGCTACATACCTAATACAAAAGAAAAATAAACCAAGAAATATAATTATAAAATACTTACATTATTCAAAGGCTATTTTAGCCATACTACTATACCTACATACTACATTACATGTATACCTACCCATAGTGATATATATATATATATATATATACCTATATATATATATATATATAAATATACTCTACACATAATATATACATACTATATATAATATGATTGATATTAGTTAAGCAGCTCTCACAGCTCAGTTGGTAGTAGCTCTGCTTTCTGCGCTAGAGAGCGTAGGTTCGAACCCCAAAGAAAACAAATATTTGTACGGTGAACACAGATGTTGATCTTGTTTTTTTATGCTATAGCTGGCAGACGAGCAGACGAGCCACCTGATAGAGAGCAGTCACCGTCGCCCATAGACACCTGCAACACCAGAGGTGGTGCTGATGCGCTGCCGGCCTTTTAAATGCAGATAGACCCGCCTTTTGAAGGACCCCATGTCGTACCTCTGAGGGAAAACCGCATGGAACCAACCGCAGGGATCTTTGTCTGAGTGTTTTACTGTATTCTATGTATGTATTTACAAAAAATACATTATCAACTATCTCCATAGCACAAGCTTTGCTTAATTTGAGGCTAGATAGTTTTGTGTGGATTGTCTAAAATATTTATTTAGTTATTTATTATAATGACCTGATTCGTAGAGTAGCGTAAGTCTCTCTTATCTCTGCTCTAACAGAATCTATCAAAATCTTATCTTTAAGATTTTTATTTCGATGCTGGTAGGCCACGGATTACATCACATACTACGTAAGTACAAACTGATAAGAGTTTATGGCTAAAACTATGGCCACGAAACAGTCGATAGCTAAAAATGATTCACTGGAAAAACAAAATACTGTGTAGGTAAAGTACTCTGTCATCTAACTAACGGACGGACTGGAGTACATAGGTAGTAAAAAATAACCCTTATTCTTTTAGCTTTAAAGTGGTCATGTATACCAAGCGTTTTGCTTTAACTATTACGTTTCGGACAGCCAAGAAGTGGAATTTCTGGCCGGCATCTGTTTTTCCGAACACCTATATCTTGGCCACCTATATCTTAATCTTCTAGGTAAGCGTGCTACACCTTCAACCACATCATCACTTAACAGCAGGTGAGATTGCGATCATACGCAAACCTATAAATTGTAAAAAAAAACTGAGTGACTGAATACCAAAAGAGTTGTTTCATATTAGATACATATATTTTCAACAAAATACCAAGAAAGTAATAACACAAAAGATAATGTGTCAGAAATATGTCTTTACTACTAAGTGAACTTGGGTTCTACTACCCTTGGGAAATCAGCGGGCTTCAGTCGTCAGACCCTTCACAACTTAACTAACTTGAGAGCACTGGTAGTGTAGTGGTAGCGGCCCCGCCTTCCGATCATGGGTCGTGGGTTCAAATTCAGTCGTGTACCAATAAGTTTTTCTGTCCTTAAATTGATGTACACTTTGCCAGTAGTCTCAAACGGTGAAAGAAACCGGCATGTCCTAGAACCTAAAAAGTTCGAAAACATGTGCCAAATGCACGAAAAGAGCACTTTGATGCGTACTCAAAATCTTTTCACCACACTTCATGGTTCAAAAAAACCAGTGACGCACAAGAAGAAGAAGAATAAACTAACATAAGTTCGTTATTCAATACAACGACTAGGTATGGGTATCAAAACATTTTAGGCATGCTAAAACACAATAGGGCAAGATGACTGAATAAAAAAACAATGACAGCATAATTATTTTTACACAAGGCACTGTTAATGTGTGAAAAAACATGAAAATGCAATCTATACTGTATACATATAAAAAAGTCGTGTTAGTTACACTATTTATAACTCAAGAACGGCTGAACCGATTTAGCTGAAAATTGGCAAGACGATAGCTTGGAACCGGGAGAAGGACATAGGATACTTTTATCCCGAAAATATATAACGGGAACGGGGCGAGCGAAGCTGCAGGCGGCCGCTAGTTTGTCATAAATTTAATGAAGTAAATAGAATTATGTACTGAGTCACCATCGTTTTAATTAAGTTAGAGATAAACCTACGTGAAGTGCCATTGAAAATTGATAGCAAAAGCGAGTTAATATGGGTTGATGTAAATAAGGAAGAAAGGAAAACCCGATTTGCTTTTATAGTTTAACTGTACTTAAATCTAAGTTTTTTTTTAACATATAGTAGGCTTTTATTTTATGCAACTAGCAGTTGGAACAAGCATTACATCCCGCTTGATGTTAAGTGGTTACCATCGCCTATAACAAAGCACTGCCTCGTAAGGTAACGCACGTCAAGAACGTTCCCTACGACGCATTGCCCTGCGTCCATCAACTTGAGGCATAAAAATATTCAGCCTAAAGTTATCTACTGTTATCGTCGAGTGTACAATAGCAGAAAACATGTCGCTACGAGTAACTTTTCTATAATGAAAATAATTGCTCACTCATCAAAATGTTCTTGCTTCGTCATAGAATATCTAGTTGTATTAGGCATTATTAAAAAATAAACTAAGTTGGTATGAAAAAAGAGAACTTACGACTGATATCCATCGCCAACGTATTAGTAATACACACTCCCATGTTTTAAAATCTAGGGCACTTCACTATCAACAAAAAAACACAAACTAAGCTGTTCATAAATAGCTCTTATCAGCTAAGGCTTAGAACACACGCAAGGGTCTAGTTTATAAAAATTCCCGGTAGAGACTACACTGATGGAGAACAAATCCTGTTAGTAATCTCGTAACCTCATGCTAAGGGTTGACCGAAGCCACACAGGAACTCACTTATTCTAATCCAATAAAGTTCTTATTACTTCCGCACCATCCTATCGTTCAAAAACGTCCTGGCACAAAAGAATAAAAACTATTGTTTTTTTTACTTAAAAATAGAATAAAATTAAAGAGCGACCGGCCGCTAATAAAATCAGACACCGACTGCCGCAAGTCGCTAGTACAAACGCAAGAGAATGTACGACTTTGAAACAATGTTTCTCAAACTGTTGGGAGTAATGCTGGATTTTCTTTTGAATAATATGGACTGAAAGCCTTTTATCTCAGTGTATTTATTTTGCTAATGCTATTTTGTATTATAAGCAAGCAAGAGAAACAACTAGGTGTGTTTAGTTGAAATAACTAGTGCCCCTTTTACACAATTTATGATTAATAATAACTTAACATAAAATAATACATAATTAATATAAATTCAAATATGTTTTACACTCATTTTGTGACTCAATTACGCTGTAACGGCTAGATTTTAGCCCAATTTTAAAAGGAGAACCGCTCTTTTGCAAAACCGCAGCTAAGTAATTTACAGTTTTCTATTTTTAACTTTGTTTTGTGTTTCAACAATTTTTACATGGGAAAATGAGTATTTTTACTCATTTTCCTATGTAAAAAATTGTTGTTTGTGCCAAAATAAAATGGAAAATTAGAGCAAAAATATTTTGTCAAAGTAGGTACGAGTAATTAGTGCGTTGAAGTCTTTTATATGGCGTAGCAAAGGACATAATTATTGGTACTTTCTTCAACAACTTCCTAATGCACCTATATTCACCAGTTTTTTTTATTAAAGTTGCTGAACCGCTGTCCCGCAGACTAGTTTTATGTAACTCCCAACTTGTTCTTTTTTCATTTAACGCTCCATTGTGGCCCACGACAAACGTCTGCGTTTTCTCATTATTTTCTAGCCGTAACTTTTGTTCGGCGCAATGGATTTTTTTGTTGAAATAAGAAAAATGTTGGGTAGCGTTGGTTTTATAGAGTCGTATTTTATATTGTTTGATTTTTATGATCACAACATTATTAATTAGTTTGACCTAATAGGCAAATCTAGAACATGTAGGTAAATATTTTATTTACATTATACCTACATGATTAATATTATGTTCCTTTCAATGTGTGGTGTGTTAGTAACTATTAGTGCTTGGAAACATTATCAGCCTAAACAAGTGTTGCTTAGCCTAAATACTGTTGTATATAGGCATCCCATTTTGTTCTTAGGACGAAAGATTTCGAACCATCTCTCTCTCCAGTCAAATGACTTCGTAATTTTGTCACGTCATGGGCATTTAGTAAAGAAGACCCGCCTTCCAATCCTAAGGTCGTGAGTTCAAATCCAGTCGTTTACCAATGAGTTTTTCTGCCCATAAATTTATTTACACTATGCCAGTACTCTCAAACGGTGAAGGAAAACATCGTGAGAAAACCGGCATATTGTACATAGAACCTAAAAAGTTCGAATATGTGTCAAGTGCACGAAAGGAGCCTCTTTGAGGCGCACTTAAAATCCTTTCACCACACTTGGTTCGTACAAATCAGTGACACGATAAGAAGAAGAAGTAAAGGACTGTTGTATTTAGTGAGGTACTCTCCTTCTCCATACAAATTACTTCACAAAGCAGTCAAGTTTATTTGGTTTGGGACTGTTCTACGTCTCGTAGCCACGATTGGAGAAACCTTTATTTTTTAACGGTTTTCTGTTCGTCGAACATAGCGCCGGGGGTATTGAGGAAATATTTACTATATTTCTATAGCTAGATGATGATTGATCAATAAAAAAAAAGCAGCCAAGTGCGAGTCGGACTCGCCCATGAAGGGTTCCGTAGCATCAAGTAACATAATATACAGAAAATAAACAGGAAACAGGTTCTTGTAGTTCGTCGAAAGGTAAATTGCGGTTTACGATTTATGACGTATAAAAAAAAAACTACTGGCTAGATCTCGTTCAAACCAAATATCGTTGAAAGTTTGCATAGTAATGTACAACATATATTTTTTTTAGTTTTATCATTCCCTTATTTTAGAAGTTAGAGGGGGGGGGACCAACTTTTTTCAACTTTGGAAGTGTCTCTCGCGCAAACTATTCAGTTTAGAAAAAAACTATATTAGAAACCTCAACATCATTTTTGAAGAACTATTCATAGATACCCCACACGTATGGGTTCGACGAAAAAATTTTTTTTGAGTTGCAGTTTGAAGTATGGGGACCCCCAAAATTTATAGTTTTTTTTTCTATTTTTGTGTAAAAATCTTAATGCGGTTTACAGAATACATCTACTCACCAAGTTTCATCAGTGTAGCTTTTATGGTTTCGGAGAAAAATGGCTGTGACACGGTCGGACAGACAGACAGACAGACAGACAGACAGACAGACAGACAGACAGACAGACAGACATGACGAATCTATAAGGGTTCCGTTTTTGCCATTTGGCTACGGAACCCTAAAAATAACATACGCATACATTTCTTTCTAAAGAGCAAACGTAGATATAATATTGCTACTCGAACGAGTGCCAAGTCACAAAAAAAACGATTTATCAAACAAGTTATACGTTGCCAAAGCAAAATGCCAACTCATGCACACACCCAAGAATATTTTGAATTATGAACCTTTATTTTTGCAGGCGAGTGTATATTGAACATACGAGTTTAAAAAAAAAAACACAAACAAAATAAAAACAATTCTAAAAATAAAAACAATTCTTCCTCTTTTGAGACTAGACATCGTTTTTGCATAAGTACGGCCTTTAGTTTCATACTATCCAGACATCCAGGTCGATATTCTGGAGTTCTCAGTGACCTAGACTATTTCATAATCTCAATCGTTGCAGACTGTTTGGCACCGAACACAAATCCTTCAGCTACCCGCTTTATTACCATGAAGATAGAGTTCGTTTTAGTACGGAATAGTTAAGTTACTGTCCTTGGGGTATATTTATGATTTCAGTTGGCCTACTTCAGCGTATTTAAATAGGGTTGTATCTTTCAGTATTATGAACCAATACTGGAGTTTTGATGAGCCTTTTAGTGCTCTCCCGATTCTTAGGTCGCAAGTTCAAATCTGTCAGGCACTTTTTTTACAACTTAGTTTTTCTGGCACTTAGTTTTTCTGGCGATGAATGTATGTCAAGAATGCCAGTACTCTTAAACGGTGAAGAAAAACATCTTTAGGGAACCATAGTGTCAAGTGCATGTCGTAGAACCTAAAAAGTTCGAAAACATGGTGTCAAGTGCACGAAAAGAGCCTCTCTCTGATGCGTACTTAAATCCTTTCACATCCAGTGTGGTGAAAGGATCAATAGTCAATGGTTCTTTGAGAATTAGTGAAACTTCAACAAAGAACAAGACTAAGAATCTTTTACATAAATCAATCTTTGTTGTTAACCAACCAACTGATAGATAACTCCATAAATGTAAACTTTTTACAAATTATACATTTACCTCATTACTTACAAGCGTTTTTCAAAAGATAATCAGTGTTTAAGCAACTGTCATCTCTTACCATCCAGTAATGTCGAAAAGTAAGTAAGGCCATTAATAAATATAAAAATTCTATTATTTTATGAAAGTTCACTTACTCAATATAAATCGTAGCGCTTAAATACTCCAAATAAAATACAAAAACAATACATATAAAAATAAATAAAGCTGTATTAATATATTATGTAGTAAGAATTTTCTTCAGATGTTTCTGGGTGAGTTGAGGGGAAGGATCAGAAGGGGATTAGCCATCTGAAAGGAATGGAAATGGTTAGTGGAAAGGGTAGTGGGATACAAGGGTTGGGAAGGCAGTTTTGTAAATCAGAATCTGAAGAGCATGTACTCAATGGCACCTTAATTTAAACCTTAGCAGTTTTTTTTAATGATTAATATACAATAAATTCCGCCAATTTTCTTTTTTTAAATATAGAAATAATTAATAATTTGAAGTCTATAAATAATTTGATCTGTTCAGGCCTAGCAAATTGGAAGTCAAAATGAAGGAAATAGAAGTTCCAGCTTAAGATTATTTTATATGAAAATTTTTCATAAGGCACTTACTTCAATTTGCTAAGCGAAATAATTAGTAGATTTTATAATGTCACAAAAGTGAGCGAAAGCCAAGTGAGATTTGAACCCACGACCTTTCCCTTTGATACGGGGATGCGCTAACCAATTGCGCCATTATCACATTTGACGAACAACTCATCATAGGGGCTGCTGAAAAAAAATGGTTACAGTTAGGTACTTACAAAATCGCCGTGAGTACGGTGTTGGCCTCAGTGGCCTGCCGATCTGGATGGAAGCGAGGAGCTGCTCTCTCGGAGTCACTTCTCTTCGCGCTGGAGGTAGCTTGCGTTCTGACGCCTGCGGAGAACGTATGCGCAACTCACTATGATGTTGAATGAAATGGTCGAGGTACTAGAGCGCCGCTAACTTATTTATACTTAGGTGATGATAAGATATAAAATACCATTGTTGTACGCGTAGGTATTATTGTGCACGAAAGGAGCCTCTTAGAGCACATCAAATCCTTTCACCACACTTGGTTCGAAAGAACCAGTGACACGATAAAAAGAAGAAGAGTATTTATGAAATCTTACCTTTCTAAGTGGAGGTCTACTTCTAATAAATTCGAGAATCATTGCATGTGCGTCCTTCTTTACACTGCGAACAAAAAAAAAAATATTATTTGCTCAAATTATAATAAACATAATCTTAAAAAACTCGAAGAACTGACTTCATGGCACTATTAAAAAGATTTTTATATAAAAAAATACAACCGAATTGAGAACCCCCTCCTTTTTCATTTGAAGTTGGTTACAAAGGTAGTTACTTAAAATTAATTTTAAACTTTGTTGGTTAAAAATTATTCTTGACCAAATTTTAAAGGCAATAGTGTAGTGGGCATTTTTTTAATACAAGCTCAAATTAAAGCGTCATTTTAGGCCAAATATTTTGCCAAGCTGAATACTTTGAAAATTATACTTTACCTAGGAGGTATCGCCCCGTCGACTTTCCGTAACGTGTACCTCCGTGATCTAATATCGTCCATTAGTATCTCGTAAGGCGTGAGTTCGTATTCGATAGGCGTTCTAGAATAGTTTACTTTCTTCAGTTTGACTCCCATCCGAAGCTCGCCGATGACTTGCATCCAAAACCGCGCCTGGAAGAATGATAAAGCAATCAGTTTGTGTTGCGCTGTGGAAAGTTGCAGGCGCTGTTATTTAAAACTCTCATGAACACTTGTTCATATTTTAGGATAATGTAAGCTATTAATCATAATTTTTTTTTAAGAGATAAGCTATTTTATTTTTAATTGAAATCCCGGGGTTGGCCTAAAAAGCTTTGCCCTTGACGATTTTGATACATTTGTATGCAGGTGCTCGGAGGAAACTCGGGAAAGGGAGATCTGGAAATCTTCGGGAGAGACCTTTCCCCAGCAGTGGTACAGTAAAAGTAAAGTTAAAATTGAGCTTTCCGTTTACAATAATAAAAATACTACGAGTAAGTTACAAGTACGGCTGCTGTGATAAATACCGTAGGCGCTACTTTTTATACAACACTTTTTACAGTTTAAGAGACAGTTTACAAAATGAGTGAAAAATTGCTGCCGACACTATGTAAAATCATCTACAAATACCTTCAAAAAGTGTAAAAATTATACAATTTTAAATAATAAACTATGAACGTTTCAAGTGTCTTAAAAATGATTTAGGGTTTACTGAACTGTTCGAATTACTATACTTTTTACGAAAATGCATGCAATCATAATTTAAATCGGTAATAATTACTTAGAACTAACAATAAAAGCATTTTTACATCGATAATACATGATCAAAGTCAAAGGTATTATTTAAACGTACTTGTAAAGCTCTCCATATCCTTCGGTTAGACTAAAATTGAAAATTACATATAGTTAGAATAACATGTACCTAAACAAAGTCAAAACAAGTGAATGTTAACTTGCGTTTCTTAAGTAATGGACGCAGAGCGTGACACATAGAGCACGTTTTCAGTTGGCGTGCACTGTGAGATAATGTGAAAAATATATACCTAGGCAGAGATAACAACTCAAGATTCAGTTTGTTCCAGTTTTTATTTATTTATTTTATAACTTTCACACAATTTAGTGCTAGGAGCTAATAGCATTGTCAACCTGTCTTCCTGGGCATGCAAAAAGATGGTGTGGCGTGATTTTTTTGCCAAATAAAGTTGTAATTTTGTTTCGCGTAGTCACATATAGGCGATCAGAATTTTGTATTCTAGCTAGGAGGTCTTATCGTGAGCAATTCCAAACCCCATAACTAAGTGAAATACCTCTACAGTGTGGTAGACTAAATATTCACACGCATACCACCGAAGCGATTAATTCAGATTCCTTAGCGGTGGGCCAGCATTAATAATACATTCTCAGTTAGGTAACAGTAATCTGCATTCGCACGGGAACAGATTAATGCACTTAGACTTACTGAGAAATTGAATATGATTGTAAAACCTGTGAGCGTTTGGTTTTCGTCACTTATTAAACTTACTTCCTCACTCCCTACTCTTACCTGGAACCAACCGACTCATTCTCGTTTATGTCCCACTAGAAATAGCCTAGCTTTAGCATCCAACTTACAGTATACAAACGTATCCAGTCTCCAAATACCAGTGTGTTGAGACTGAGACGGCTCAGTGACTGCCAGGAGAATCGCAGGGAACCCTCACTCTCGCTAGGACTGTGCTTCGCATTCCACCTAGAAACTGCCACTGTTCACTGTTCCTAAGTCTACAAACAATCCTAGTCACAGAACTGCAGCATGTCGAGATGCCTGACCGACTCTGAAGCCGTGGCTATGTCCCTGGCACCTCTGACCCTCACTTCCGTTTAGAGTATGCCTATGATACTCCTGCTATAAACGAGCTCATCTCCTACAGCTTATAAACATACCCAGTCTGAGAACTGTAGCGTGTCGAGATGTGTGACTGACTCCTCAGCGGCTCCCATGTCCCTGGCGCCTCCGACCCTCACTCTCGCGAGGAAGGTGCCCAGCTCCAGTGCCTCAGCGACCAGCGCGCGGCAGACGGCGCGGTAGTGCGCTGCGGCCGCGTCTCTGGCGCAGCGACCGCTGCCGCCGCAGTGCCAGACGCATCGCTGTCAACAAAAAAATAGACGGTAAAGTATAAAGTTGATGGATGCAGAGCAGTGTATCGTAAGGTACGTTTCTGTGCTTGTCCTGTGAGACAATGCTTTTTTATATAATAATACAGATAAATATAAATATTGTAGGACGTTTTGCACTGTGCCATGTAACTCCAACCATAACCGTAGATCACACCAACGATTGATCTTATGGATTCGAAGACACAAAGGTACTGATGCCTACTGAGCTGTAATGTAGGTAAGCGCGGCTAATTACGTTTTTTACGAGCTTATCCTGGTTATGTCCTGTTTTTTGACCCAGAATAATCTTATGCAGTTTTGAATCTCTGACGAGTTACGACCCTATCTTTGATAAATCAATTGTGATATCAAAAACTAATGATTTCTCTCGTCACTTGACAAAAACTCGGTTGATTTCATCACCGATAATAAGTGGAATGACTGGCTGGTGGGCGACAGTCACCGATGTCAATCGACTTGATTGAATGCTGTAGTTACGATAAGAGTTATTATAATTCACACCAGCATTACCTTCTTAATTTAGTGGTTAACGTAATATTACAAGGCGCCTTGCGTATTTTCCGGTACAAAATATGAATACCTGTAAGAATGAGGTAGAATGAGGTAAGAACTTTGGCTAGACTGAATGTTTGATAGTCAAGTTAGTAACGAATAATCTGAAAAACAAAAGACTTGGCAAAAGGACATTGTCTCCACCAGTAAAAAGTAAAAAAAAAACAGGAAGTTTGAGATTTGATTGAGACGTTTGTTTAGCACATCTACTGGCTTATCTCTCTGTTCCATGTTTTCTTTTTTCTTTCACTTAAGTTTTGCAAATTCGTCGTCAACGTCTTAATGGCTGGTATTTTTTTTGAGTTTCGGTATAAAATCTTAAAAAATTTGAAACAGCTTTTCTAGTTAGTGAATATTCATGTTAGTTTTTATTTTGAGTAAGTGAAATCATAATAATAGGTCATTACGGCAAGCTATTTCACGGCGATCTACTAGTAATTTATATTGTAAACCGGCATTTATCCAAAGCAAATGCGTAGTTAGGAACAATAGAATAGCTGTACCTATTGACCAAATCACTTGGGATATGATTCAACATGTCAAGGTTGAGGAGAGAGAACACGACTTTCGTAATAATAATAATCCCTTTGTTGAACTTTGTTCAGACTGCCAGCTAGGAGCTGACAGCCTGGCAGTCAAAATGAAAGCGCCAGAGTACAATGCCACCAACGAAGTATTTATACACACGAGAGAGGTGCCAATATCATAAAATTGTGAAGCAAAAGATTGTTATGTCGTAAGACGAAATAAAATAATCATGAAGGGTCTTATTAATAATCCTATAGCGTAGCGTTGGACTAGTTGATCCGTGTTTTGTCTCTTGCATTGACATGCAATTGTCAACTCGAACAAATGTGACAAAACACGATTTAACTACTCCAGCGTTGCACCAGGATTATTAATAACACCTGAAATGTATACCAACAAGAACATTTTTGAGGACAACTAAAAAGATGTTGGTGTAACAATCTCGGTGTTTACCGAAGAAGACGGTAGAGACCCAAGACCAGGATGAGTGGTAGGTTTGGGACACAATAAGTTAATTTAAAGAAAAAGGGTACGAAAAAACAACCTCGGTCAAACAATACCTAGGTCAATACACCACATCCCATTTACTCGTCAGCACACAAGGCAGCATAAAAACCGCCGCTTTATTATTGATAGTCCCGACCGCGGCACGCTCCAGTGACCTACTTATCCCGGTACTTGTCTAAGATAACACTTCGAGAGAAGTGGATGAAAGCTTCAAATAAATCCTTTTTCTAAGCATATAAATACGTTTTTAATGTATAATACAGTTTTATAAACTAAAACCTTGATATCCAAAAAAATCTGTAAGAACTCTTTGTCCCTGACGATTTGCTTGCATCCTCGTACCTGATAGTGTATTTGAGGAGTTTTTTATTGATAGATTACTTTCCAAAGTTATCGTGTTCCTAGATTTTTTTCCAAAATTGATTTTATTTCCAAATGATGGTTCTAATAATAAAATAGTGACTTGAACTTTGACGCAAATTTGAATATTTTAAAACATGTCGTGATTATAAAATATATTTGGTCGTCTAAACTCAACGCTACTAAAAAAGTTCTGCCTTTTACAAAACCAAAACGGATCACTTATACTAATATGGATAATTATGGATCCTATCGCCACTCTCACCTTTTAGTGTTATGACGTTGCAACACTTGCACTTCACTACTTTCACTCTATCACTTATTAGGAAGTGATTAGTGCCTCTTATGTTAAGTGTATCGATATGAGTTATAATTTGTACGTTATACGTCGTGGGACGTTTTATGGCCTTGATAAAGATAGAGATGATCGTTCTGTGATGAAATATGGATACACTGTATCTAAAGCTGTTTGTAGAAACTTAGGCTGCTAGTGATGCAATGGGTTACTTTACCCTCAAAATCTGAGTCTCTTTCATCTGTGATTTTACGAATTGCGGGTCTTCTAGAGGCTAAGTTTTAGTACCTAGTAGTAGAGGTCTTTGTGAAGGGCTCGTCCGGGGAAGTACTACCACCATGCTTATTTCTGCCGTGAAGCAGCATTGCTGTGTTTCGGTTTGAAGGGTGTGGGGTACCGGTGAAATTACTAGCACGTGAGGCTGAATATCTGTATGCCTCAAGTTGATGGACGCAGGGCAGTGTATCGAAGGGCACGTTCCTGACGTGCATGACCTACGAGGCAATGCTTTTTTATAGGCGATGGTTACCACTTAGCATATGGCCCACATCAGGAGAGCCATATGCTTATTCCATCAGAAAGTAGTATAAAAAAAATCTGCTAAATTCACGATCCATTGAATTTCATAATGCTGGTTTTACCATATCTGAGTTGCTATATTTAAAAGTGTCCAGCAGCATTGCTAGTAGTGATAGATATAATTATAGATTAGTAATGATGCTGCTGATTTTTGTTAGAAAGAAATATTCCCGTCTCTCGTCATCAAACTCGTTTAAAACAAGGACGGAAATGTTTTTATCTAAGTGATAGCGATGGAAAACAGAAAAATTCCGTCGTTATTTTGATAAAATAAAATTCTCCGATCACAACGACTCAAAAATAAACTCGAAATACCCAATTTCCATGAATGGATAAGGTTCGCTTACAAGTGAAAGCGGTACAGGTGGACGAAAGTTTTATATCAGTTATGTTCTTGATAAGCTGTTAAAGGCACTGAAGATGAGTTGAGTGGCCGTAGCTTTCTGGTTTTTAATTAATATTATCTTAATGCTACATAAGTACGGTACTAATACGATAATTATTGATGAGAGATTTTTGAAAGCTTTCGTAGGCATAGGCACATCTAGAGCACATTTTGATAAAGCTTTAGAGTTTGTTAAACTGGATTGTTATTTGATTGATATACATCACAGCTCAGTTAATAAATAAATATTGTGGACAATTCACACAACACTATTTAGCCCCAAACTAAGCAAAGCGTGTACTATAGGAACCAGATAGCAGATTTAATTTTTAAATATTTTTTTGTAATTGCAATATACGAGTAGCACCCAGGCAGAGATACCACACAAATATTTTTCTCGGCGGGGATCGAACCCATGACCTACGGCGCAGAAGGCAGAGCTACTACCAACTGAGCTAGAGGCCAGTCAGTCAGTTGTTAGAAGCTCTGCTTCCTCTGTAGATATTGAGTTCGATTCCCATCCATCACAAGAGAAGGGACAGGACCGCTTACATGGACAAGTATTTACAGAGCTCGTTTGCAAGTTAAATGTCTTTGTGATACTATTTTTATGAACCAACGGGATATTTACGATGATTAAATTTTGATGAGTTGACTTCCGATGTTTCGATAGTGTTAAAAACCATGATAGTTTCAAAAGTTATGTCTTTGTGATGTACAAAAAAGTTTTTAATCTACTATGGTATACTGGATCCTTATGAGCGGGACTGGCAACTAAAAGCAGAAGATCGTAGTGACTGGCGAAAATGAGGAGAGGCCTTTGCCCAATAGTGGTGTACTACGGGCTAGTAGTAATAGTAATATGGTATACTAGGTTAGTTACCTCAACCACATCTCTTAGCATGAACCGCCGTCGTCTCCTTCGTCTTCTCGGCGCTGGCTCTGAGTCTCGCTCAATGCCCTCGTCATCTGTGTCTGCCCGTCCTCCTTCCGATGACACGGAGCCTTCTGACAGAGCCCCGCATTCTTCGTCCTCTTCTGGAAGTAAAGAACCTAGCATTATATAAACATACTATTGACTAGCTTAAACATGTCTACTACTTCTTATTCTTCTTAAATTTAAGAGCTTAGCTTTTGTCGGGGTATTGATGAAGTTTTCTTCCTTATACGACATGACAGCGACCTACGACCGCATTACCCTTCCCCGTTGTAATTTACCCTTCGACGAACTACAAGAACCTTTATATTATGTTACTTGATTCTATGGAACCCTTCATGGGCGAGTCCGACTCGCACTTGGCTGCTTTTTTTATATTCTTGGCCTTCCTCTTCCCCGTTTTCCTTCAACTTTTCCTTCAATGATGTTCTTTATGTAGCTGTAATGTATTACTACTGGAATGCCTAATTTACATTTTCAAGAAAAATCATTCTGAATGCTCTCCATCCACGAGTACATTTCAGACTGGTTGCATAAGCGCATTTTCCAACTGTTCATTATATCATTCCACTATATTTTAATGTTCTGATCCTTCGTCTTAACAAACATCAAGCCTCGAAAAACCAATAAATTAGCTGTAGAAAATAAAAGGCTCAACAAAAGGCAAATAAATTTCAATGATGTGATCCGCTCCAGTGGCGCCCCAAACCCTCTGGACAATGGCACAGATGGCTAGCATCAATCAGGAACCGAATGTGAGTGCTACTCTTATTGTTCTATTTTATGCTCTACAAATTCTACACTAAGTTCCTACTATATTACAAAAGGTACTCATTTTAATTTGCCTGCCTTGTGGTTGTAAGCCTATAACATACGAAATAGTTTTTAGACACCAACAGACTGCTTTCAAAAACTAGAACAGGACCCTGATTTTCCATCGATGACGTAGAAATCGCGGCTTTATTTATGACTCCATTTTTTCACCGCATTGTTTATCAGAGCGATTTTTGATCAACGAACAAGACTTATCAGTGGACATAGAGATTTAACTTCAAAATATTCAGAGAGAAGATTATTTTGACAACCTCATTGTGTTCCCAATCCAATTGGGTTAGATGTTCATTTATTGGTCCATTTACAAAGGACGATGGATCTTCTAATGGACCCTTTTGTGTTTCTGATACAGATTGATGACTTTTATTGTTACGCGACTTTTAGTTTATTTGGCTGTTGTTGAAATAAATTGGGGCGCAGTTGTGGCTACTTTATTTATGGGTGTGTCTAATGTGTAGTGATAAAACATATCTACCCAATCTATGGCATGTTCTACTAATTCAGAATGACGCCTTTAGACAATAATACTTCGGCTCTTCTTCGTTTATCTTAATAAAATTATTACATTTAAAAGTAGACCCCTTGAATCCATATTTTTTACTAAGAAGATTAAGAAGCTCGAGTCATAACTTTTGAAACTATCATGGTTTTTAACACTAACTCAGAAAAACAAACAACAACCCAGAAAAATTTAATCATGGTAAATATCCCGTCGTTTCATAAAAATAAAGCTCGAGTCAATTATCAATAATACCGAATTCTCTTATTCCAAGGTGTCTTATTATTACTGAACTCATGCATTTGGCTATCAAAACTATGACGAAAACAAGGATTTTTTAAGGAAAACAATAACTTCATCTCAGTACTCATTGGGTTTCAATGATGGATGGAATCTCAATTCAAAACGAAAGCCTATTGTGACAGAAGCAAAGGCTTATAATAGGATTAGGCGACGGATGGCTGGCGCCGGCGCCGGCCGCTCGCGCGTCATATAAATCTGATGCAGCCGCTGCCGACGACAAAGCATCGTGTCGTGAACCGTTGCGAAACCGAGGCAAGGTGACTGTGACTCAGTCATGATACCCTGGTACTTTGTTTATAATGCGACGGGAATAAACATGGGATAATAAGTTTAAGAACCACATGAAACCAAATGAAATGATACACAGTAATATTCTAAAAAATAAATTCTAAAAGCGTGTCTGTCAAATAAAAATGAACCTACAAAACGAAAAAGTATTTAGTGATAAGTAGAATAATCATGAATAAGATTTTTTTTTCAAAAATTTCATATTTTGTTGCATGGATTATTTTATTTTATCGCAATGTAGTGAAAAGTAGAGTGTAACACACGGCACTAAAAACCTATTAAAACTCGTTTTTTTTTTCAATTTAGCCCGGGAGTAAAACTACCTCCGTATATTTTGGTCATTTTAGCTCCTTGCATAACTATTTGCTATTTAACCTTTCTTTACCATTCCAGAATAACATCTCTAATAAACAGTTTAAAAGCTCGTTTCTTGAAAGTGAGACGCTTGAGACGCGTGAGAGGTTTACTTGAGCGTATATTTTAATTACTGCCGTAATTGCTACACGAATGCTAGTGTTTGTCGTGCTAGGTGAAGTTATTTATATTCACTGTTTTCAAAATAATATACTCAGTAGCTAAGAGCTCAGTAGTACCAATTAATTTAAAACTTATTCCGTACCAATTTGAGGGCTTCACACTTATGTTATAATTTCTTTGAGCAAGTGTCAAATCATCAAATCTCATGACTTGGTAACTTTAAAAGTTAGCAAGGTTTCTTTTGAAACCTTGGTAACTTTTAAAGTTACATCTCAAAGTTACCAAGATGGAAGAGAAAGACTTGGGAAACTCCTTGCTGGGGTTTCCAAACTCTTTGCTGTGCAGATTGCAGACCAGGTTATAGATCGTGGACGTTCGAGAAGACTCCTTGGGTAAAATGTTCTTATTGGAAAATGGACTGGAGTTATTATGTCGAGAAGTAACTTTGGATAAAATGTTCTTCTTGGATTTTTTTTGTTGGTTATAAAATCATGTCCGGAAGACTTATTCATACTGATGAAGACAATAACTTTTTTAAAATAAATAAATTAGAAAATAGAACGGAAGGAAGCGTATTTAAATAAGTAGAGATCTCTCGTGGGAGACAATACCACAACTGTATCTGTATGGTAGTGACTTCCCATGGCACGTGTTGCGTGCTGGCTTAGCGTGCTTAGACTTTCGTGACCGTAAATTAAATAGAAATTACAATAAAAAAGTGGATATTGAATAGAATGTAAAAAAAGTGGAAAACTATTGAACCTAAACCCCAGGTCATGTTCTACTACCTTTAATTTTCAATACATGCAAACTCTAGTATTTGTTTTCTCCAACGATTGTCTGGTATCTGGAATTCGGGAGAATATAAAAATGGCGGAGTAGAATCTGGGTTCTGAGTTCTGGGTAGATTCAATAGTTAAATTTCATCCCAACAGATACACTACGTGTTGCAATACTTACTCAACGAACTCAGAAAGAGCTCTAACTCAGCAGCAAATCAAAATATCTGGCTCAACCCAAGTCAGAAATGTTTTGTTATCTTCTGGTCTGAGTCTGGGTGGCAACGCAACATCAAACATAGAAACTTCGTTTATCGTTTTGAATACAGCCACCATTAATAGCATGAAACCTTCATAATAAAGCTTTACCGTTTGCTCTAAGACTCCATCAGCTACACAAACCCACTCAATCACTATCAAATAACACAAAGACTTAAAAGTCATGTGCTCAAAACATGAGCCATTAATAACAATTTATAGCATTGTCAAGCATATTGTCTACTGTTGAGTTGGCGCCGGACTTTCTCCAAGATCCAAGCTTAGAAGGAAATTGCGTAAATGCCACACTAAATGATGCAGTGATCTGCATTGGCATCGTATAAGGTCACTTTTGAAACGTGCACTTACGCATCTAAAATTGCTGGGTCACACAACATCAAAAGTTTGAAACTAACAAATAAATAATACTAACAGCGATCACAAATCTTGTTTTCATAGTTTTTCGAATAATTATGTGTTGCCATACTATTTTCAAAAAGTAAAGTTCTTATTTGCTATCTCATGTTTATTACGTTAATATTCAGTCTTGTGGAAATCTTTTCTTGTCAAAGATAAGTTTTGCTTCAATTCTTTTTTTATTGCAATCGAAGCTCTAAATAATGTCAAAATTGTTGCAGACGCAACTAGGTTTTAATCCAAAAAAAACATACGCAATAACTCCACAGGAAACGAACTAGCTGAGACGTACTATCGGGCTCGATTACCGCAGCACAACAAAAAGTTCTCATACAAAAAAGTTCTCAACACAACAATGGATCTTGATGAAATCTTTAACGATAAGTTTGAATGTTTTCTACCATTTCCACTTTACGATGAAGATTAATTTTTGAGAAGAATTATTTAATCTGCCAAAACCAACTTCATATAGGAGACTGTTTAGTTAGTATAAACACAAGTCCAGTAGCTTTTGATACACAAACTCGACTATAAATCTAAACTAGGTACCTATTATGAACCAGGGTAATCTTTGATAAAGTCCTAATGCGGGATGCAATTAATAAAATATGGTTGTAGTTATATTTACAAATAAGATATAATTCAATAAATAAATATTGCTGACAGTCCACACAACATATCTAGCCCCAAACTATACAGAGCTTGTACTATGGGAACCAGATAGTTAATATAATACTTATATTCATTTACGAGTAAATTTAATGCAGTATAACACCCAGACAGAAAACAAACATCTAGGTGTGTTTACCACATAAATATTTTTGATCTCGGTGGGTATTGAACTCAGGCCCTCCAGCACAAAAGGTCGAGCAAATACCAACTAAGTTGTGAAGGCTGTAATATGGCAACAGAACTAAAGATTAATATACAGCCGAACTCAAAACCTTATGCTTTTTTCTAAGTAGATCTAAAAGCATTTAATTACTGAAATCGTTCTACTTTTGCCACTTCCTGTACAGTCGCTTACACAAAGATATTCAAAATTACGTCATAATTTAATTCAGGTCAACAGCTCTATCAAACGTAAACGGGTCATTCATCACTAAAGAACGGTAAGAACTAAAGAACTAAGCCCTAAGTATCTTATAGAGCCCTAAGTAGTAGAACTCTTTGTGAACGGCTCGTCCGGAAGTACTTCCATACCACCATGCCTGTTTCTGCCGTGAAGCAGCATTGCTGTGTTTGGGTTTGAAGGGTACCGGTGAAATCACTGGCACGAGAGGCTGAACATCTGTATGCCTCATGGACGCAGGACAATACATCGTAGGGCTCGTTCCTAACGTGCGTGACCTGCTAGGCAATTCTTTTTTAGAGGCGATGGCTACCACTTAACATCAGGTGGGCTATATGCTTGTTCCATCAGCTGATTGTATAAAAAAAACGAACTACTAAACATCATCGTAACATCTCAGTGCAAGTAAGTGATTGACTATACCTAAAATTCCAATAATTTAAGGACGATTATCGTGACAGCGAATTGCAGCAATTTATTGTTGTTACCGTAAAAACGGGTCAGCAGAGACGTTTTATTTAATAATTGGCCTGTAATTATCTCCAAGTTTCAAGAATTATTCTACAATTACATTTTGATAAATTCCAAAGGTACGTTTTGTAAAAACGGTTTCCGTGATGTAGCGATCTCAAAATCACTAGAGACAGATAGATTTTATGTAGATACGCAACTGCAAAAGACGATGTCCCTGCACAATCAATAAAGTAATTATAAAGTAAGCGACGATGTAGCCGACGATGAAGCAGGACGGTCTAGAAGACACCTATTCACTCTTGCCTTGAAGAGGTCCAGATTGTAGTTGTCAGGAAAAACTGCCGACGGCAAAGAGTTCCATACCCTTGTAAACGAGGTTTTTTTTAAATAGAGATAGCTGAACATTTAGCTGCCATCACACCTGATGCTCCATGCTCCATCTTAGTTTCTCGCATTCCCCATGTCCTTGCTCAGTAAGTCCTAAGTCAGATAAGTGAAAACAAGTTATTTGGTTTAGTCAGGTCGGCTGTCATGTTTTGAAGAAAATAATGGCGGTTTCACGAACGCTAACTGACGGCCTCCTTATTTTAGAAAATCGAATAACGATTAACGTTTGGTGGAGCAAGTACCTACTTGGCACCCAGTTAAGAATCAGTTCCAGTGAAATTTGATGGTCCACTTGCAATCAAGTTAAATTCCTTTGCAGGTTTCTTAAAATAAGATCCTGATTCGCTATCTCGTTATTTATATGCATATACCACATCTATTACTTTTCAGGTGGGCTTTAGTGGGAACACTGTCTCGCCACCTTGTCAAAGTCAGGGAACTCGAGGGGGGTCGATAATTGTTCAATTGTTTTCACTTCTGTCTGCATTCCCGGAGTGCCATGATTTTTTTTTAATGATTAATGACCCGTTGGTCGAACGACTTTGTTGCGAGTGTTGGGAATGAGTGGATGAGACTCGCAAGGGGCGGCCGGAAAGAATGGCGCAATAAAGAGGAGGCCTATACTCAGCAGTGGTTGCAAACGGGCTCAGATGATGATGATGATAACAAGTTATAAATAACTACATGTTGAGCGGTTCCTATAGTTATACCTCACAGTGCACGACACTGTCTTACTTAGAGTCAGAGCCAACGAAGATTAGGTGGAAAATTTTGGAAGAGACCTTTGTCCAGCAGTGAGAAACAAAAGTTGAAAAAAAGCTGTGGCCAAGAGACATTTCATATTTTGAGGTTAAATTATCATAACAGACCTCACAGCACTTGAAAGTATTAAACGGTACACCTGACAGTTAGGGCCCAATCGCAATAAAGTCTTTCACGCTATCACAAGCTGGAATCGAACGATCTTAGTGTTTACGGTTATCACACGAGTTTCCTGCAATGTAAAACTTTTATAGCGCTTATAAACACTTTTTGACGGTTTCGTACAAAATGCTTTGCATTCTATAGAACTCTTCATGGAAGTTATCACGTATTAATAGTTCTATAGAACAAATGGGTCAGTATTCGTTTTATAAGATTTTCCATGGAACTAAATAAATTGCAAAATCGTAAAACATTTTATAAGCTTGGTCGCGTGGAACTGGCACCTAGACTCACTTAGCTTTAAAACGTTTCAAAGTGATCCTTCTCATACAACAGAATAATAACATTTTTTAATTTGAATAAAAAAAAGCAGCCAAGTGCGAGTCGGACTCGCCCATGAAGGGTTCCGTAGCATGACGAACTACAAGAACCTTTATATTATGTTACTTGATGTAACATAATAAGGTTCTTGTAGTTCGTCGAAAGGTAAATTGCGGTTTACGGTTTATGACGTATAAAAAAAAACTACTGACTAGATCTCGTTCAAACCAAATATCGTTGGAAGTTTGCATAGTAATGTACAACATATATTTTTTTTAGTATTATCATTCTCTTACTTTAGAAGTTAGAGGGGGGGGGACCAACTTTTTTCCACTTTGGAAGTGTCTCTCGCGCAAACTATTAAGTTTAGAAAAAAACGATGTTAGAAACCTCAACATCATTTTTGAAGACCTATTCATAGATACCCCACACGTATGGGTTCGATGAAAAAAAAATTGTTGAGTTTCAGTTTCAAGTATGGGGACCCCCGAAATTTATAGTTTTTTTTTTATTTTTATGTAAAAATCTTAATGCGGTTCACAGAATACATCTACTCGCCAAGTTTCATCAGTCTAGCTCTTACGGTTTCGGAGAAAAATGGCTGTGACATACGGACGGACAGACAGACAGACAGACAGACAGACAGACAGACAGACAGACAGACATGACGAATCTATAAGGGTTCCGTTTTTGCCATTTGGCTACGGAACCCTAAAAAGCAGCCAAGTGCGAGTCGGACTCGCCCATGAAGGGTTCCGTAGCACGACGAACTACAAGAACCTTTATATTATGTTACTTGATGTAACGTAATAAGGTTTTTGTAGTTCGTCGAAAGGTAAATTACGGTTTACGGTTTATGACGTATAAAAAAGAAACTACTGACTAGATCTCGGTGGACGAGGTCGAGATACTGGAAAAAGCCAGGTGTCGCCTCAATTACAAAATGGCCTCAGTATACGTGCTGCTGAGAAAGCCAAAGGCAGGGGACGTCAAAACCCCGATCGTGGCGCCGGCCCCAGACGCACCCTGCTCAAGCAGTGGTGAGTCGGGGGGGGGCACCACGACGGTCGATCCCGATCAAGAATTAGAGTTAGGAGAGGGGGAGCTCTCGCAGGAGGAGATAGACTTGCTACTGGGCGACGGAGGAGGGGAGATTGCGGGGGGCATTTTAGGCCTCAGCATCCTCTCTCCTGCGACGCCCATGGACGCAGTGGAGTCTGCCTCGTCTGGTGAGAACTCCCTCTCCGGCCATCCACAATAGGATAGTCAGAAATGACTACCCTACATCCCCCAAATCCCCCCCCCCCATTTCTAGCAGTAACAGAGCTCTCTGATACGGTAACCAGGGCAGGACAACAAACCTCTAAACCCCCAACCCCATTAGGGAATTGCGGGGAACAAATCGTTAGGTCAAACATAAAAGCAGTCAACCAGCTTAAGATAGTTCAGGCCAACATCCAACATAGCGTCACTGGGTTCGCTGCACTAAGAAGAACCCTGGAAGAGCAACCAAACACAATAGCACTGGTCCAGGAACCCTACATTGTCCGAGGCAAGGTAAGCTTTAATGCCCTCCGCGGCAATGTTTTTACTCCACCACTGCAGAATAAAACACGTACACTTGTCTACGTTCCGAGTACGGTCAAAGCATCTTTGCTATCACACCTGTGCACGGACGACCTTACTGTTGTGAAAATAGAAACTGGCTTAGGAGGTAATCTAAACTCTTTGATTCTAGCATCTGTATACATGGATGGCGGGGCGCAAGCACCACCACCAGAACTCGAAAACCTACTGATCTACTGCAGACGACTCAAATCAGAATGTATTATAGGCTGTGACGCCAACGCACACAGCACAGTATGGGGATGCCAGGACACGAACGAAAGGGGGAGGGACCTCCTGGACTTCATTCTAAGGCATAACCTAAACATTCTGAACAGAGGGTCGGAACCAACTTTTGTGACGTCATGGGCCAGGACGATAGTAGACGTCACACTAGCCACAGATACTATTGCAGAACTAATAAATGACTGGCATGTCGCCACGCATGAGGCATCGTGTGCGGATCATAGGAGAATCAGGTTCAGCCTGAAGATAGGCGAGATGGTTCCGCGCAGATACCGAAACCCGAAGAAAACGGACTCAGGTCTCTATGTGGAGTCAATGGACGCAGCCCTGGGGGGGTTGCGGAAAACTGAACCCACGGAGACACTAACCCCAGCAGAAATAGAGACAAGGCTCGAATCACTGGTTAACAGCATGACAACCAGCTATGAAAAGGCTTGCCCTCTAATCACGGAAAGCAACAAGATAATTCACCGCAAAGACAGATGGTGGAACAAAACCCTCGGCAAACTGAGAAAGAAGGTTCGTCACCACTTTAACAGGGCCATGAATACAAATAGTGAAGAAGACTGGGCAGACTACAGAGTAGTAAGACAGGAACTTAAGCATGAGATAAAACTAAGCCGCAATAACTCTTGGAGGAAATACAGCAGCTCAATTGCATCCCAGAGTGAAACGGCCCGCCTGAGTAAAATACTTTCGAGTGACACCAAGATAAAACTGGGCACTCTCAAGAAGCCAGACGGTTCGTACACGACAACAGACAAAGAACAGTTTGAGCTTCTGCTACAAACGCACTTCCCAGACTGCAATCTAGACGGGAATGCAAGCTGGGAAGCAGATCATGAGGGCCACAACCCGAATAAGGAAGACTGGGAACTAGCCGACGCCATTGTCACAGAAGAGGCACTGTCGTGGGCCATTAGAACCTTTGAACCATTTAAAGCAGCCGGCACGGATGGAATCTTCCCGGCGCTTCTACAATGGAATCTCACTAGAATCGAGGCGACACTCGCCGCTATTTTTAGAGGATGCATTGCCTGGAAATATATCCCTCACACTTGGAGGGAAGTCAGAGTAGTCTTTCTGCCGAAGCCAGGCAAGTCGGACTACACCCAGCCCAAATCGTTCCGGCCTATAAGTCTAAGCTCTTTTCTACTGAAGACCTTGGAAAGGCTCTGCGACAGACACATACGTAGCGGACCACTGCTCAAGAATCCCATAAATAATAATCAACATGCCTATCAGTCGGGCAAATCGACGGAAACAGCCCTTCACAATGTAGTGCACAAAATCGAGAGCGCGCTAGACTGCAAGCAATCGTGTCTGATAGCATTCATTGACATCGAAGGTGCCTTTGACAAAACAACATTCCCGAGCATCGAGAAGGGCTTGAGGAATCAAGGTGTGGAAGAAAACCTAAATGAGTGGATTAACAAAATGTTATCAAACAGAGCAGCCCTCATAGAACACTCGGAAGTCACAAGATGCCTTGTAACTAAAGGCTGCCCGCAAGGAGGAGTACTGTCTCCTCTGCTGTGGGTACTTGTAGCCAATGAGTTACTTGACTCCCTCAATAAGGACGGGCTGCAAACCATAGGCTATGCCGATGATCTCGCAATCATGATTTCGGGATTGTTTGAATCGACCCTATGCGAGAAAATGCAGAAAGCACTCCGTATCGTGGAGGCTTGGTGCCACACGCACAGCCTAACAGTAAACCCCAGCAAGACAGAACTGGTGCTATTCACTCGCAAGCTGAAGCTACCAAATCTAAATTTACCTTCTCTTTTTGGAACCAAACTGGCTCTCAGCAAAGAGGTAAAATATCTCGGAATATGGCTAGACAGCAAGCTCCTATGGGGCAAACAACTAGAACATGTAACGACAAAAGCCACAAACGTACTATGGCAGTGCAGACGCGCCGTTGGCAAGGATTGGGGGCTAAAACCCAAGCTTTGTCTCTGGATGTACACGGTCATGGTACGGCCAGTGCTAACCTACGGTGCAGTGGTATGGTGGCCCAGAACAAACCTAGTCACCACAATCAGCAAGTTGCAGCAGGTACAAAGGCTCGCCTGCGCCCTGATTAGCGGTTGCGCAAAATCCACACCGTCTGCGGGACTGGATATGATACTAGGGCTAACGCCCCTCCATCTCCACATACAACAGGAGGCGATGGCAGCAGCGTTAAGGATAAGATCCACGAACCAGTGGAAAAGCAGTGGTAAACCAACAAACCACTCAAGAATTCTGGACAAGGCCATACAAGCCATCCCGGAGGCCGTAAAGGGAACCGACAGAATAGCCACGACATACCTAACGGACAAAAAGTACCAAATAGAAAGCCAAAGAGGAACGGTAGATCTTATCTCGACCTCCAACATCTATCACGTTTATACCGATGGCTCCAAACAGAAAGCAGGAGCGGGCTGCGGCTTCTACTGCCCCGAAATGGGGCTATCACGCGCGCAACCCCTCAGCAACACAACAACTGCTTTCCAGGCAGAAACTCTCGGGCTTCTCCTGGCAGCAACAGAGATGCTTACAATTTTAGAGTCTAAGACGAGCGCGGATATAGCAATCGAACGGACAATATTAATCTTTACAACAGACAGCGCAGCACTCATCAACGCACTGGGCAGATCCGATACAAGATCAGAATCAGTCGCACAATGCCACACTGCGCTACAAGAACTAGCTAAAATGCATACTGTCAAAATAAAATGGACAAAAAGTCATGGCTCGTGTTCAGGGAACAATGAAGCCGACTCCCTAGCAAAAGAGGGTGCGAAGCAGACACCTACCACAGACGACCTAGGCCTCTGCAAGCCCCCATCGGCAGAAATAAGGAACAGACTGAAGATGTACTCCCACAAGGAACATCAAAAGCAATGGGAGCGCAGATCAGACTGCAAACACACAAAAACGATGCTGCCAGCGATGGATAAGCACATCACAACAAACCTGCTTAAAATGAAAAGAGAGGACCTAAAACTAATGGTAGGAATCATCACGGGCCATTGCGACCTAAACTACCACCTTATGAAAACTGGAGCTACAGACAGCGACTTGTGTCGGGGCTGCCTGCAGGACAAGGAAACTGTGGAGCATGTGGTACTGCACTGCTCCGCAACAGAAGAGGCGAGGTCCAAGACAGGGCTCAGGGAACTCATTGAGTCGTGTCCCTCCACATCCACATCCGTGTCACCATCAGGTTTACTGGAGCACTGCTGCCACCAACCCAAAGTCCTTCTCCGTTATTTTAAGGAGTTGGGCTGGCTGGGGTGAGGTTTGGCAGGGGGATAATGCACAATACACCCCATCGCGGGACGTCAGTGCAGATCGTATTCCCCCAAATCAAATTAGAATTAGAATTATTAGATCTCGTTCAAACCAAAAATCGTTGGAAGTTTACATAGTAATGTACAACATATATTTTTTTTAGTATTATCATTTTCTTACTTTAGAAGTTAGAGGGGGGGGACCAACTTTTTTCCACTTTGGAAGTGTCTCTCGCGCAAACTATTAAGTTTAGAAAAAAACTATATAAGAAACCTCAACATCATTTTTAAAGACCTATTCATAGATACCCCACACGTATGGGTTCAATGAAAAAAAATTTTTTGAGTTTCAGTTTCAAGTATGGGGACCCCCGAAATTTATAGTTTATTTTTTATTTTTATGTTAAAATCTTAATGCGGTTCATAAAATACATCTACTCGCTGAGTTTCATCAGTCTAGCTCTTACGGTTTCGGAGAAAAATGGCTGTGACATACGGACGGACAGACAGACAGACAGACAGACATGACGAATCTATAAGGGTTCCGTTTTTGCCATTTGGCTACGGAACCCTAAAAAATATTCAATATAGATAACAATAAACCGCTGTTAATTTTTGAAAGACCAGACTAGAACAAACAAATTCTTGTCCTCCCACGGTAGAGCTATGTAGAATCACACCCAAAATTCTAGAGCAAAATTTACACTAACACAACACGTTGTCTGTTGGTTTGTTACCTTGTCACAGCTTAGCCACTCAACTTATACCTGAAGAAGTTCACTACTGGACATAAGTATCTCCTACACATTTCCCGGAAGAACGATTTTGAGGCCTGACCACACCTATCTCATAAAGGGTATGGAAATGGGTACTGTGTGGTTTTTGTTTCGAGAAACAATATTTAGAGCATTATACATTGATATTTTTGTAAAAAGGATCATAAAAGTAGTTAGTAGTATAAGTAGTTTGACCTCATTAAATTATTTAATAACGGTATCAGCACACTAAAGTAGTAAGTAGATACCGAGAGTGTGACTTATTGACTGACCTAGGTATCATGTTTTGTATGCACTAGTAGGTAACTTTAGTTTTTAAGTAGTTATCATGTTGTTAGGTCAATATTAAGTAAATAAACTGCAGGAACCAAACAACAAGTAAATAGTAGTTGGCTGAAAATCTGTCAAATATTCGTCGCTTGAGACGTGCTTAAATCTGAGTTGCGTTTCAGTATTCGGGGGTTAGTCACTGACTTCAACTGGCACCTAGATTCACCTGGTTTGTAGGGCACTTTTTAAGGTGAACCTCATGGTTTTAATAGGTACACGCTTTAAATTTAAGTTCTTTGTAAGAATAAACGACAGTCAACGACACAAAGCAAAGCTAGTAAACAATAATCATCTTGTTCACAAAACTAGCAAGTGTCGGTTTGTTCTAGACAATAAGTCATAAATAACAGACTTGCATTGGTGTATTCGTATTTTGATAGGACAAGTCCACCCACGAAGCACCTACAATCTGTGACACATTCCCGAATGTGGGTCGCCTGACATTTGTGTTGATCCGATAAATTTTGGGGAAAATTATGAGGCTGCATACGAAACTAGCGTAAATGGGTAATAAAGATCTTTCTTTTATTTCATTTATGAGTTCTTTCAAAGCATAAAGAGGCTTACTATCAAACGTCAATTCAAGAATAAATCATAAAGTTTTACGATTCTCTTTTTTTGGCTAATGTTTAATATGTACATTGTATTATCTACTTAGGCCCGGTTTAACGGGGGATTAATGGACCAAGAAAATATTAGACGGTTTTTAATCTAAAACATTGCAAGAAAAATTACTTTTTTCAACATGCATTAGCTCATAGGTCTCCACCTCGTTACTCTCTCTCTCGTTACTCCGTCTCGTTAGCATCGATGAGCTAAATAGCTAAAAATAGCACTAACTAATAGCTAGTGCTAGATGAATAAGAACCGTTTATTTTAATACAAAAACATTCTACTCTACTTTTATTGAAATAAAATTAAAAATTACGTACAATATTTCGGCTAATAGAGGAGAGTGGTGAACGAAAACCTGTTGTGCCAACCATACATAAAGTGGGACAAGGACAAGAGAATGATGATGATAATTTTTTTATTGAATCCTATAAGATGATTGAAACCATGCTTCAAAAACTTGACATCGTATAAACTGGTGCCATTACCTATAAGCTAGATAGAAGAACCATTTAGGTTAGTAAGATAGAGGATGTTTTTAGCAAAAGTAACCCTGTATCGCAAAATATTGGATACACGAAAATCGATTAGCCTGAAACAGGTCGCAGTCGCTCAAAAGTAGCCCTGTATCGCAAAATATCGGATACACGAGATCGATTAGCCTGAAACAGGTCGCGGTCGCTCCACGTCCATCAATAAAGTGATTGATGACAGTTAGTGGAAACAAAAGGGTGACAGCATTTGATGATACAGCGATTTGGAACTGCGGAGTTGTGAAAAACTTACCACGGTACTACGGGGTTTTGAAGAGAATAAAATTTTAGCATAGAAATAAAATTATACATTGAAGATAATTCAAACAAAACAATTCCAAACTAATGCTGTGTAATTTTAAATAGACCACATAAAATTAGTCATAAAATGTGCCAAAATAATCGTAATTTATTAATCATTTAGTCATTTTTGTGAGTGAATAAATCGGGCGCATTTTCTACTAAATAAATAACAAACTATCTCCGTAATGGAAATCTCTAAAAAAATCAATGGCGATGTGAACCGAACGTGACTGACACGACACGACCTTTCCTTTCTTTCTACTTATAAAGAAGTAGGGAAGTACTTTGAATTTTAAAGCGCGATAGTAAAGATGAGAAATGAAAAAGAAAGTATACCTATTGAAAATTCTTCCCACTGACATCATAATAAACAAAAACTCGAGAGTATTTTTTATAACTATTTTGTTAAAACGAAATAAGTGGGGCTTAACACCTGTATGCCTCAAATTAATGGACACAAGGCTGTGCATTGTAGGGCACGTTAATAACGTGTTTCACCTGTGATGCTTTAATAAAAGTGATGGTTACCACAGTCAGGGTAATAAAGTGTTAAATTATTATTTTTAAAAGAATAAAGACAGAGTCAAGGCCAAGTCGTGGGCGGATACTATCACAAATCATACCTAAACAAGTGATCAGATCTAGAGCCGACCTCGAATCCAAACGAGCTGAATCGATCAGCAAACGTCAAGATGCAGACGATAGCGTCACCGCGCGAGTGATTCCGCCCAAAATGAAACCACCAAACGTGCTCCAAACAATGGCAGCCGTCAGTGCATCATAACACCAGCCATTGTGATCACGCCTTATTCACCTGTCGGATGTGGCCTACTGACCGGTATTCTCTCGATGCGATCGATACTTTTGATGGGATCCCAATCGATCGCCCACGGCCACAAACAGGGTATTGCGCTTAGCACCAGTTTCTGATATTGTACGTTTGGAATGTCGCATACTAGTTATTACACTTATCAGATGAGAGTCCGTAGGCGTTAAATGTTTAATTTAATCGTTTTTAGCTGAGTAACTCAACACTAGGTGCTGGTAACTGATTAAAAATAAACTCTTAAAAACGGACCAGAGAAGATCAGTAATCAACGCTTTAAACGAAAAGAAACGTAGGGAAAACATACAAACAAACACACAACAATTCCGCCTACTCAGTCGAGACTCAAAACAATTATGTTATTGGTGGAGATTGCGACTTGTCTTCGCCGATGCTAAGGGCACATGTCATACGAAACGGAACGGCCCTGAACTTCATGATCGAAATCGTTTGTCCGAGATTTACGATAGGCCCTTGAAGTGAAGTGATCGTCAGACCAGCATCAATCGACAGACCACTCGACTCGATAAACTGTTGACCTTATTTATTAATAACTTATGATCTAAAGTTATCATATTTTTACTACATGCTAATGTAGAAACCTCACGGTCAGATAAACTTGAGTGATGACCGGATTGCACTTCAAATTACGGTAGTAGCATTAGTAGGGCGATAAATGACTTTGCGTGGCAACGATAACAATACTATGGTGCTTTATCGTGTAGCTGCCCAATGTAAGCCGTCCTTACCGATATGATGACACGTCTATAATCTAAAACGCCCTTTAGGTGTCATAAGATGAAGGTGAAAGGTCACGATGATGAAGTTCCAAACAATACACTGGCTAGGTAAGTACCTGAGCTCCTGAAGATTTCAATCAATATAATTCACCATACTGGGTATCAAATAGAAATTCTCATTATTAGGTATCAAATATTCTCATTATTAGGTATCAAATAGAAACAGATACAACAAACCATGCTGAAAATAATGAAGATTTGAAGAATAAAGAATAACGATTCCATTGATGAAGACAGAAAAGAAAATCAGCTGTGAAGTCGAGCTATGGTGTGGCTGTAAATGCTGATGATTATACCAGAAATGTAAAACAGTATGCTTCCCGCTGCGAACTATTAAAAGGCAATAAATTCGTCACTAGCGCGCCCAGTTCTTTACCTGGCTTGTTGGAAATTCTTCGTATCGAGGAAGTTAGAGCTAACCGGTGGCTTCGACAAGATACTCTCGCATTTAACCACCTTTTGCAGATTACATTCACTTGAAAAGACTCGAAAATAAGCAAAACTTGAAAAAACTCTTGCTCCAACTCCCCTTTGTAACAATTGATCATTATCTAGGTAACCAAATGTCTGTTTACTTAATTGAAAAGTTTACAAAGCATTTTAATGATATTATACAAGATGTTTGGATAATCAATAAGATCCCAGCTAGTTCAAATATTTCAGGAGTTAGTGAATTCTCCCCGAGTGACACTAAGTGTGGCTCCATACGCTTATACATGTCTGTGAATAAACTCACGGGTGCTAGAACTACGAGGGAAAAGCAGAAAATATGACAAGTTAATTTAGATTGAGCGAGTTCGTGAGAGTTGGGAAAGGAGGTGAAAGACGGCTGGAACGAATGATCTTGCTGCATTGTGAGCTTTGTGCCTGTGATAGTGAGTTCAGAGGTCGTTGATGAAGTCGTGTGGTAGGGACTAGCACACGTCGAAATGTGTAGCAACGAACCGTTTTTCTGAATTCAATGTCGGTTTGAATCTTGCTGAACTGTTTTTCTTACTAGCTATTGCCGACTTTGTAGGGAAAAAAACATTCGTTAGAGGATATTCGCCGAATTCATGAATGAACTGTGTGAAAGATGACATGGATAAGAGAGGAGTGAATGCAGAGATGACGGCTGACAAGAGAAATGGAGGAGGAATACATGTTGTGCCGACCCCACATAAAGAGGGATAAGCACAGGAAGAAGAAAAAGATCAAGATGATAACATGCGAATCTCAATAATGATTTTATAGCAGTATTAAAGGAGTGTTTAAAACCATGTCGTTGATTCGTTAGCACCTGTAGACATAATACGATTGCAAACGAACTTTTAATGGTCGCGAAACTGGTTTGGTGGCAGACAACGTTTAATCTTCGTGTAGACATTTATATAAGAGGGATAAGGGCAGGAAGAAGAAAAGGATATCCACCGAAGACGTCCAACACAAAACATCAAAAATGTAAAGCGTGATCCCACCACTTAGTAGTAGTAGAGCTCCTTGTGAAGGGCTCGTCCGGGGAAGTACTACCACCATGCCTATTTCTGCCGTGAAGCAGCATCGCTCTGTTTCGGTTTCAAGGCCGGTGAAATTACAGGCACGTGAGGCAAAACATCTGTAAGCCTCAAGTTGATGGACGCAGGGCAGTGCATCGTACGGCATGTTCAAGACGTGCGTGGCCTACGAGGCAATTGTAGGTGATTTATTTTATTTATTCAACAAAATCCACAGCCCTTAAAGTAGTACAAATTATGCTCTTAATGCTAGTCTTACGGCCAATAACGGATTTACTTTATGTAAATTAGTTTTGTAACCCGGCAGTCAAAAGTTACGTTAGTGATGTTTACCGCTTAACATCAGGTGGGTCATATGCTTGTTCCATCAGCTAGTAGTATAAAAAATGGCAGATCCTTAAATGCCAGTTGGCAGACAGAGACACCCCGTCTGGCGAACGCGAGAACATGCAATGGAAGGACTGGCGACATTGTCCATAGAAAGTGAGAATAAATGACCGTGTTGTAGGACGTGTATTTGAATAGCATGCAAATTGAATTCGATTACGATCCCGTCGGACAAGAAGTCGACGAAGTGAATATGCTTTACCTCTAACGTAACGTAGAGTCAGCATCAAAAGTAGATTGGTAATTTCGGTTAGTAAATTCCCCTTTTCTCTGGATTTTTCAAAGATACCTATATGAAAGTATTTTATTTCTAATTTTGCTTTAAATCTAAATCAAAACACATTGAAATTTACAAACCAGAAATGCCAAACTGAACCTTTTGAAAATACTGATTACATTGAGATGCTTATAGTTTTGAATACTGTTTTACTCTGGCTAAGCTTGTAAACTTCTTCTTCTCACTGTTTCTTTACATCATCGTTTTCAGGGCTAACGTGAACTCCTTACTACTTATTCCTACCGTGACTGGGAAAAAAACCAACTCAAACTCAAACCACGATCGCTTTTCCGAAAAGCACACCGTAGGCAAAAAAAAAACTTTATCACCACAAGTTAAAATATACATAAAACATTAGTTAGTAGCATTTGTATAAGATTTGAACACAATTGCGGGAAAAATCTAGAATCGTCTATTTCCCATCGCATTCCGTAGCGGAAGAAAAGCAACGGTGCTGTTTGCGTCTCAGCGACGCTGACCCTTAGCACCAGTATCCGATGCTGAGGCATTGCGAGTCCGCAATTAATGTCGACTTGACAGCTTTGGCCAATGTTTTTACATAGACTTTAAAACTCTTTTCCTCATTAACTTTTCACTGCTTCAGTTGTAATAAAGATAGTACTTATAAAATCTTGGTGCTATAGTTCCACGACACCACGATTAGAAAAATATAGTCAGGAACATTTTGGAAAAAAATGGTGTTTCTTTATTATTTACTTTCTCACTATAAAATTCTAAAATCATACGGCTTACGGCAGTTATAATCAAATACGGTGGACTTTCTTGACGTCTCAACTTTTTTCAAGTTAGAGATTTATAGAGTGCCTTATCAGTCAAGATCTTTGAAGACGTGCCTCTACGTCCGTATACGCTCATTGTAACTATCACTCGAGCCATTACCAGAAAATACGTATTAGTGTTCTACAAATGAAAACGTAACAAATATCATTATTTTAATTAAATTAATTCCAAAACTATTAGAGTAGTTACCACCATTAACTCTTGTGGGAACGGATGGAAGAATTTCTTTCATTACATTAGCTGACGCGTGTTCTTTGTGGTGCGGGTTTGAATCCAGGTCGACTATAATTAGGTTCCGTATGTTGTTTACTGGCGTTATAATTTGCATCAGTACAGATAAATGTACTTTGGTATTGAGGCGAGACTATCAAAATATTACTGTCGTATTTTTGAAGTCTTAGTTTAGACATAGACAGATATATATATATTTTTTTTAATGTAAAAGATAGACAAACGAGCTTACGGCCCACCTGATGGTAGGCGTTCACCGTCGATAGATAGATAAAATATAAATAAATATTTTGAACAATCCACACAACACTATCTAGTCCCAAACTAAGCAGAGCTTGTACTATGGGTACCAGATAGCTGATATAATACTTGAATACTTTTTTTGTAAATACATACATAGAATACAATATAACACCCAGACAGAGAACAAACATCGATGTTCACCACACAATAAATGTTTGTTCTCGGTGGGGATCGAACCCACGACCTACGGCGCAGAAGGCAGAGGTACTACCAACTGAACTGAGAGGCCAGTCCACTTACGAGGCAATTCTTTGTTATAGGCGATAGTTACCACTTTACATAAGTTCCATCAACTAGTTGTATAAAAAATAAAAGTGGCCAAGTGCCAGTCGGACTCGCCCACTCGGTTCCGTAGTAACAAGTAACATAATTAAAAGTTCTTGTAGCTCGGCGAAAGGTAAATTGCGGTTAACGATTTATGACGTATTAAAAAAACTACTTACTAGATCTCGTTCAATCCAAATAATAGTTCCAAATATTATTTGGAACTGAAACCCCTGTTTTTTTTCTCTATTTGTCTTCAGAATACATCTACTTAACCAAGTTTCATCAGTATTAGCTCTTACAGTTTCGGAAAAGATGGCTGTGACATACGGACGGACAGGCAGATAGACGTGACGAATCTATAATGGTTCCGTTTTTGCCACTTGGCTACGGAACCCTAAAAGTACCAAGAAACGCCAAAAACTTATTGCCCAGCATTTTTCGTCTGAAGGTATAACAAGCGCCAAGGACCATTTCACGGTATGCTGGTGGCGGGTGGCGCTCCGCCATTTTGATAGAAAACGTTATCAATTTGAAATCAACAAAGTTGCAACGGCTTGATTTACGCAAAACGTGTTTGCTCCAGGTTTGCATGCACGACTCCAATCAGTTGCCCAGCGTGAGAGATGAAGGAAATTTAGTGGTAAATTTGACAAAAAGCTATTTAATTGTGGGAAAAAATGTTATATGGAAAAAAAATTCTTTGCTTTCCAAAAAAAATTTATGACAGCGCTGTATGTTTCCTAATGCATTGTAGTATGTGGGTACCTAATAGGTATACTTATAAATAGCAATGAATTAATTTCATGTTTCACTAAGCTATTGAAAGCTAGAAACCAGAAACCTCTATACAGGGTTATTCATTATTAGCTGCAAATACTCAGGAATTAGGTTCAACAAATAAAATAAAAAATATTTATGAAATGCATTTTTTTTAATTTTGATTTAAGTTTTTGTATCAAAATTTTATTTTTATTAATTTATTTACGTCTATTGCATAATGATTGCCATGGAGAACAGGACGATGACCCACCCAGGCGGTGACTGAACGTAGAGTGTCGCTTACGGGGCGCGCGGGCGCGGATCAAAGGTCAAAATAGGTCAGGCGCCAATGATTCCAAAGGGTATTCTTTATCGATTTTCTCGGGATTTTCATAACAAAACTTAAAAAAAATAATTTCATAAATATTTTTTATTTTATTTGTTGAACCTAATTCCTGAGTATTTGCAGCTAATTATGAATAACCCTGTAGTCTTTTCGGTATGTTATTCTAAAGTCAAACCATTTACTGGAGTCGCAAGATAGCTTTGCGCGAGACATTCGTCTTCACTTTTTGTTAATCGGTTCAGTACTTCTGAAACCGAAATTCATTTCAAAGCTGTTATAATTAAACAGTGAATTTTAACCAAAATAGGTGCCACGTTTGTGATATGCTTCGTTTAGTAGAATAGTAGGTACCTTCAATAGCAAGCTGACAGTTTAAAAATAAACAAAACAGTATAAAACCAAAACGTTTACAAATAGCAATTTTCAAGGTGCTTTCAAACAAAATTGACCACAATCCCATCCAATTTATCGTATATTTAGCAAATAGATCTCATAATCTGCGACGTGACGGTACAATAAGGTCGGGGCAGGGTGAAAGTTCGGCTACTGGAGAAACCTAATCGTAAAGTGAGCTACCATTGAATGGGAGCCGAGCTTTGTCGCGAAAACCATTGTTGAAGTCGAGATCTGAGCTAATCGCTTTGTGATCAGCGGCTGAATAAACCAACTGTTGCATTTAGAAAAGTGGTTACAACATTTGACGTGTGGCCATTTTTTAAATTTTGTTTTCTTTTCAAAAACTAGCGGCCGTCCGTGGCTTCTCTAGCTCCGTTCCCGTTACTTTTTCGGGATAAAAAGCATCCTTTGTCTTTCTCCTGGTTCGAAGCCATCTTTATTGAGTTATAAATAGTTTAACTAACACGACTTTAATTTATACATACTTACAACATAGATTGTGTTCATTTTACGCGACGAAGGAAGGCTTAAGTTTTCGTGTGATCTTTGTCAGTGCATATTGTAGGTATGGCTATAGATTTTGGTATGTTTTTGGTGTTTCGTTGTTTCTTTTTGGCTTTTAAGAGGCAGGTCACAAAGGGCTCGACTGAATAATGGTAGCTTTAATATTTACATGACATACGGCATCTTCTTTTCTGCAAATAAAATGCTGTGAAGCACATACATTCAAGCCCCCGGAAATATAACCTCTTTACACTAAAAAAAGTTTGTATCATAGTTTCAAACCAAAAAAAAAATCTTTAGTTTACCCCGCCCGTTACTAGATGGCGCTATTAGAATAGTGACATACCTGATGCAATGTCACATGACGTCATCTCTGTGATGAGCCCCTCCAAGTCAGGCGAGATGAGCCGCTCTTCATCTTCAGAGTGCGTGTAGTCCAGCGCGTGGTAAATCACCAAGGCGAGATTTACGACCATCTGTAAAAAAACAAAAAACCTTTAGTACTAAACCGTTATCTGCAAAACTTTCAGATTCAATTTCCCAGACAAAAACTCTCTTTTCACACTCAATATCGTTTGATCATGATTTACCTTACAGTTTTTCGAATATAAAACCTATGAATTTTGTATCACACTGAATAAACCCGATATACCTAGGTATTACACGTGCCTTAGACACACTTATTTCTTGTTCTGCTGATACTTAAATATTCGTATCTCCATATGTATGTATACCTGGAGTGAAACAAGTTTCCATTATACATGACAAGCCCGCGTTGTCGATCGAATATTATTCATGAAGTGCGCGTGACGTTATCCTTCTTTGGGGAAAACCAAAACCACCCCCTTAAGGCCTGCGCACACCTAGGTCGCTGGCGATGGCGATCAATGAAACGCTGTCAAACATCGCTGTTAAATTTGCCAGCGTTTCACTGATCGCCGACGCCAGCGACCTAGGTGTGCGCAGGCCTTTAGCTCTCGTCACATAGCGTGACAAGAGCGATACGAATTTTCAATCAAAAAGGGTTTTGGGAATAGGACTTGTCGGGATAGAGTCGCAGATGATTTGTTTTGCCGTGTAATAAAGTTGAACAGAGTTCTAGCTACGAGTATATCGATAGTTTTTGCCGTAACAGTACATATTAATATCATCATAATCATTTGATTAAGCAGGACTTTTTTAGTTAAGCAACCAAACCAACTCAAAAAAATTCTTCTTATCGCTTCACTAGTTGTTTCGTACCAAGTGTGGTGAAAGGATTTTCAAACTTTTTAGGTTTTACGACATACCGGTGTCCTTACGATGTTTTCCTTCGCCGTTTGAGAGCACTGGTATAGTGTAAAACACATTTTTGCCAGAAAAACTCATTGGTACACACACGACTGGGTTTGAGCCCACAATCTTAGGATCGGAAGGCAGTTCCATCAAAAATAAAAGATTTTTGAAAAAAGATGATATGAATTTATCTATATAAAAAAATATATTGATAATATTCCGTTATTAATTTCTTATAAATCGAGAGCATGGCTCTTTTTACGACTTTTCCCTAGCTGCGCCAACGATTTTCATGAAATTATGTATACAGAGGGTTTCGGGGGTGATAAATCGATCTAGATAGGATTCATTTTAAGAAAATGAGTCTGCTCGTTAAAAAAAAACTAAAAACATAAACTGAATACTGCTCTTGCCATCTATTGACGATTGTGAGCAACTAACTGCAAGCATGCCCAGCAGATAGCGTTGTTCAGTAAGAATAAATCAGTAAAGATTATAATATGACTCTTATGATTTCTTAAAAATACAAATTAACGAAAAAAATTCCGAGCGAAACTCGGTTACCAACTGCTAGTATGTCTTATAACTGATATCTTGAAAACGTACGTCAAAGACTGTCCATTACGCTTCAGTCAATGGACTATATCCATCAATATGGATATAGGTCTACCGTGTCATTGTCCTACTAGGCCTACTCTTGCGTAACGTGACACACCTACTAATACTTATTGGTATACTTTATGGTACAAATAAAAAGAGATCGATCACTCAATGATACGTAACGCATAAATCTACGAATAATCTATTCGTAACAAGCTTTCTAATTAATATTGCTAATACTTACTTGTACATATAACCTGGTTAAATACTTGTGTAAGTATAAGAACTACTAAGATATGTAAGTAGGTAAAATAATATGGCCTACGCGCTCAAAGGCTATAGGATTTCATCTATACTAATATTATAAAGAGGAAAGATTTGTACCTATTTTTGTATGTTTGTACTTTGTATGTTTGTAATGAATAGGCTCAAAAAGTACTGGACCGATTTAAAAAATTCTTTCACCAATAGAATGCTACATTCTTCCAATTTGACATAGCCTACATTTCATTTTGAAAAAAATTAGGGATCCTTGGTAAAATTTAAACAATGTAACTGAAGGTGTAGAAAAATGAGTCTTAAAATGTCTTTCGTCGAATGCGCTGCCGAAACTATTAGCGATAGAACAAAATAATGTACAACAATACAACGTGTATCAAAATATGTGTACTATCCTGAAGGGGGGTGTATTTCCACCCCCCGGGGAACAACTTTTGTTCAACGACTTTTCGAACTTCGATTGGTATCTCTGAAAAAAACTGCAACGAAGTTTCAACATGAACAGCTGACTTTATACAAAGTGACAACCCTAAACTCAGCTACAGAGGTAGTAGGTAGTAGTAGTAGACCTACAGAGGTAGTAGGTCAAGGGGTCAAGGGGTTACAAGGATAGGGTTGTCAATTTATTTAGGCATTATGAAATTAAATATTTTTGTATGGGAAACTGTGTAACACCCGATTTCTAATAGGTAAACCCAATAGTAGGTAACGATCGAATAAACTCATACCTTTTCAAACGTTCCCGCCATTCAATTTGAAGCTTCCTTTCAGCGAGATAGTTTTTATATCAGAACATCGCCAAATGGAACGGCTCCGCATTTTTTTTTTTTTTTCGCACGTCGCCTTCGGCGCCGTGCGACAGGAACATGAGTCCTTCTGTCACAGTGTCCACAAAACATATTATTTTATTATCACATGAGCTTGAAGACATGATTTTTGTTCGTAGTTATCTTATTTACAACAGCTGGTTCGGGGTTGCCCGCTCAGTACGGTTCACACTAAGGGTTGGGTGAGTTGGTTCAACCCCGAGAGCCCATTAAATTGTCTAAACCTCCATATTATCCATCATTGAATACTTACTACGTCTTAAAATGCTTACGCGATTCCATATCCGAGCTTACGGTCTTGTTCATAGTAAAATAATGACGATCCGAGTTGGCGGTCGATATTGCGCAGTTGAGTTTAGGGTAACCGCACACCGGTAGCTGGCAACATGCCGGCGCGACGTGCCACAGACTGTCTATTGCGAATAGGAGTTTGTCGATCCGAGGGATTGTCTATTGATCGCCATCGAGTATCGAGAATCGATTATCCTACTAACATATTGCCATTGTTACGAGAATGTGCCCTGTTTTTACAGGATACAGGATTTTCAAAACGTTATGCATTCGTCCTAGACCTCCGTCCGCCTTTTCACGGCTGAATTCGGGCCGATTCGTTTGTTTTTTTTTTCTCCATCGATTTCATTTGAAAATCGATTATAAGATCGCTAGCGCGAATCTCTCTACTCTAGTCTATGGTCTGAATTTTTGAAACAGCTGGCTGACAGAGAGAGCAACGACCCATTGGAAACCGAATTGATTCTTCGTTATCTTATTTAACAGATTTCTGTCGATTTTATTGTCCCGTAGTGGATAAAGATATACCCTACGCATAATATTTAGCAGCCTCAAGTGAGTCGAATATTCCTGGAAGCGAGCGAGTTCAGTGTTTTTGTAAAGTGCCGATACTAAATTGTTCCCTTTTCTCGTGATCAGTAGAGGCCGTCTGGTAGCTCCTGGAGACTCCTGCCGCATACGGGCCCCAGGCTCTGAATATTGGCACTCGTCCCTTCGGCAAGGGAGCACCGATTGTCACTCCCCGTGGTCGAAACTTCGGCTGAAGGACCAGCGCGCATTTGCCCACGCCAGCTCCGTTCCGAGGCCGCTACCGACTTGCGAACGTGATATTGGTTAGATCTCAGCCTCCGAGGTTAGTCAAGGTGCTCGTGGAAGCACCAACACACCGGCTGCGGCCGCTATCTTCGGCGCCCTAAGGCCCGCCGTTGTTCCCTGTTGCCACTATCACACCGTCCTCCCACGGACCAGATACCCTTACGACGGACCTAATCCTGTTCAACCACTGTAGGATAAACTAACGCAACTCCTTATTAGTAGCCAAACCGAATTCGAGGCAGGCAGGTCACCAACCCAACATATTTCTAGTTACGGACAATAAGTTTAGATAGTAATAAGTTATAGGCACCTAATAAGTTCTCAAGGATCCGAAGAAGCCTAGGGACATAGCGGGCCCTTAGAATAATTAGAACCTAATATTTTTCTATGTTTGTTAACCGAATAAAGCACAAATAAAAACTTTTGTAATATAAGTGTTTCTTATCTTCCTACCCCGTAACTAGGAGATTTTCAGCATTACATTATGGCGCCCGAACATTGAGACTGGTGATCTTGCGATTGAAAGGTAAATTTCATCTTTTTTCTGGTCAAAATAAGCTCAGTAAGAAACTGCCTCGAACTCGGGAATGGCCCTTATTTTTTTTAGCCTTTAGTTAGATTCTGGCTCCCAAATAAGAACTGTGATCAGTGCTACTGCTAATAGGTCAAATACTACAGTGATTTGCTCTCAGATTGTTATATTTTTTGAAGATTATTATTTAGTTTGTTATTGTTTTCCTACTCATACATTTCTTACATTCATTTACATCTTCATTGTCAATCTGTAGTCACAATCAGTTATATACCTGTAAGCTTTATAGAATTCGGTCCTACTAATACTCAGTTGCTTGGAACAGCCATAGTCTGATAGTTTTTTTCTTTTAAACTTTAATATTTTGAGATTCTACTTACTACATTCAATTATAATGTTGGAGGAAAGGCCCATAGCTTTCAATGTGTTGTTGAAGGATGAGCTGGAGTATGAGGTAAAAATCCGAGGCGCTACGCCAGTGGGGGACACCCTCGTCGCGCTAAGAGCGCAGGTTCGAACCCTGAACAAGGAAATCCCTTCGGATGAGGTGGTGTCTACTGAATTTGATATTTCTTCTGAACTTTCTACCATTCGTACTAAACTCGAAGATCTCACTGACCTGGTTGCAGGTGCAGGGCTCAAACCATGCTCCCTTAAGATCCTAAACAGAGTCCAAGCCTTGGGCCACCATTTGTTTCATCGATTCGGTCGTTTGACCATGCCCTCTGAGGGAAATGATCAAGTGTCAACGTATAACAACATACAGGAACGCTTGGACCGGTTATTGAGAAGGTTAGATAATATCTTTTGCAATTTCAAGAGTAGTGTCGCATCACCCTCACCTCCCCCTGAAGCTTTTGAGAATTGTGAGGAAAACCCTGGTTCGGTCCCTGAGACAGAGGTAAAGCCAACTGGCCGTGCCAGTTGTGATAAATATTCAGCTATACATACACTAAATCTCAAATTCAATGGTAAATCATGTGTAAAGGCTTTCTTACAACGGCTAGAGGAATTATGTCTGTCCCGGGGTATCTCTGATACTCGACTCTTCAACTCATCAGCAGAACTGTTCACTGATGAAGCACTGTGTTGGTACCGTGCAGTCAGTCTGGATGTTAGGAATTGGTCCGAACTGAAGTCAGTACTACTCGAAGAATACTTACCGTTTGATTATGATCACAGGCTCATGCAGGAGATTAGGGCGCGGACCCAGGGTCGAGACGAAAGCATCATTAACTATCTAAGTGTAATGCAGAATTTCTTTACTCGATTATCAAAACCTATCTCGGATGAAGAGAAGCTAAATATTGTTCTTTATAATGTTAGACCTTTCTATACCACTCAATTAGCCTTGAGCCCCGTGGAGACGTGGGCAGACTTGAAAAGGAAGTGCAGGCTTCTGGAGAACGCTAAGCAGCGCTCAGAAGGTTTCGCGGAACCACCCAGGAGTGGCAACCTATGTTTAGCACCCGATCTAAGCTACAAAAATTTATCTAACAATACTGGACCCAGGGTGGCCTCGGTGCAGCTCGAGGGGGACTTCTGCGTCCGCTGCAGAGTTAAAGGACACAGCTTGACCACTTGCAAGGCACCCTTTTGCTTCATATGCTACCGCTGTGGAGAGAAGGACGTCACATTCAAAACTTGTCCCAAATGCTCCGCCGACAAAGCTCCTGGTTCTGCGGTACCAAAAAACTAGATAGGGTGGACCAGCGGCACCAGAAAACACCTCCAGGGGGGGACAGTCATACCGATGAGTGGAAAAACTGGTTGCAATACATCAAACGTTTCTTTTCGGAGGTGCGATCCTCGCCGCCGCTGGTTCACGAAATAAAAACCAACGATAGACGCCCTTATCTTACTATAACTATCTACGATCTCGAATACAGGGGACTAATGGACTCTGGTTCTGAAATTTCTATCATAGGCAGGGACGCAATCAGGCATTTTGATAACCTGGTTTCTGTACATAAATCCAGTGACCTACATTTTATTAAAACCGCTAACGATTCATTCGCCCCCGTAACCGGATATATATTACTACCGGTTACGGTCGCGAAGAGAACGGCTATTATCAAGTTTTATATAGTTCCGGGGGTATCCACTGAGCTCATTTTCGGTATAAATTTTTGGAAGGAATTTAACATAGCGCCCGACGTGCTTTCGCTGTTAAAAGACAGTGAATACTTCTCTCCGACAGAACAGGTAGATACTATTGCTACGACAGACAGGTTTTTAAGAGATTTTGATTCTTTGGATGAAGGAGAACGGAGCCAGGCACGCGAGATCATGCGCCAGTTTGATGATATTTCCGCCGAGAAGAGGGGCCTAGGAATGACACACCTCGTGACCCACAAGATCGACACCGGAGATCACCCTCCGATCAAACAACGCTACTACGTGATGTCCCCAGAGAAGCTAGCCGAAGTTAACAGGCAGGTCGACCAGATGCTAAGGGACGGTGTCATCGAACCCAGCAACAGTGCTTGGAGCAGCCCGGTGACTCTAGCTCCGAAATCCGACGGTACCTTCCGTTTCTGCCTGGACAGCAGGAAGCTGAACGAGGTGTCGAAGCATGATGCCTACCCACTCCCCTACATCAGCCATATACTGGATCAACTCAGGAACGCTAAATACCTATCCTCCATAGATCTGAAAGCGGCATACCACCAGATCCCGTTGGACTCCATGGAGTCCAGGGAGAGGACCGCCTTCACCGTAATGGGACGCGGTCTTTTCCACTACACCCGGATGTGCTTCGGCCTTACGTCTGCGGGCAGCACGCAGCAGCGATTGATGGATAAATTATTTGGTCCTGAATTCGACAATAAAGTGTTCATCTACCTCGACGATATTATCATAATCTCTCATACCTTCGATGATCACGTCAATCTACTACGTAGAGTAAAGGATCGCCTACGCGATGCTGGGCTCACTATTAACATGGGCAAATGTCAATTCTTTAGGAAACAATTAAAGTACCTAGGGCACGTTGTCGACGAGTATGGCCTGCGTACGGACCCGGATAAAGTGAAAGCAATCGTAGACTTCCCCACACCCATTTGCCGGAAAGACGTCAAGCGCTTCCTGGGCACCGCTTCCTACTACCGACGATTTATAGAAAATTTTAGCCATATAGCAGGACCCCTAAATTCACTTACTTCTACTCGTAAGGGAGCTCCCCCTTTCGAGTGGACACCCGAAGCTGATAAAGCCTTTAACAATTTAAAATTAGCCCTTACCACGGCTCCTGTCCTGTCGTGTCCGGACTTCTCTCTACCATTCTCGGTACACTGCGACGCCTCCGATTTCGGGATTGGAGGGACGCTTACTCAAGACCTTGACGGTCAAGAACATCCTATAGCTTATTATAGCCGTTCCCTGTCACCAGCTGAACGAAATTACTCCGCCACGGAAAGGGAGGCTTTAGCCGTCGTACATGTGGTCGAACACTTCCGCCCCTACATCGAAGGCAGCAAACCGGTTCGTGTGATAACCGACCATGCTAGCCTCAAGTGGTTTCTGAACCTCAAGAACCCCACAGGACGCTTAGCGCGGTGGGGGTGTAGACTATCGCCCTTTAACCTAGTCGTCGAACATAGGAGAGGTGTCCAGAATGTAGTACCAGATGCTTTATCCCGATCCGTACCCGTGTCCGCCATCGACACCGAAAACTCGACCGACGCTTGGTTCACCAATATTGTTAAGCGCTGCACAGACAAGCCACGAGCGTGTCCCAACTTTCAGGTTATGGATGGTAGGCTGTATAGGTTTACTAAAAGTAGTAACAAGCTCAGTGGTGATTTCCAGTGGAAAGAGGTAGTTCCCTCGGAACATCGAGTAGGAATCCTTACTGATAACCATTCTGAACCGATCGCTGCTCATCTCGGAGTAGCGAAAACTTATAAACGCTTGAAACTAAGGTACTTTTGGCCGGGTATGTATAAAGATACCGTAGAATTTGTTAAATCCTGCCCTACTTGCAATGCATACAAACACAGTAACCAAGCTACTCCCGGTTTTATGGGGGAACCCAAGGTCTGCTCCCGACCGTTCCAGTGCGTCAGTATTGATTTAGTTGGCCCACTGCCGATGTCGCGGCAGCAAAACACTTATCTATTGGTCGTGGTGTGCTGTTTTACTAAGTACTGTCTAATATTTCCCCTGCGTCGAGCCACTGGGAAGGTCATAGCCCAGCGACTCGAAGATCACGTATTCCTAGTACATGGTATTCCCCAAACCATTCTTTCCGACAACGGTTCCCAATTTGTAGGCCACGAAGTCCAAGCATTGTATACTAAATATAATATACCACAGGTACACCTAGGTCCGGTTTATTGCCCTCAGGTGAATACGGTAGAGCGATATAATCGTACTATCATGACAGCCCTGTCGTCATACGTTGAAAATGACCACAGGTCCTGGGACGTGAACGTGCATAAGGTGCAGTTCGCGATCAATACTTCCGTAAATGAAACTACTCTATTTTCTCCATTTATGCTAGTACACGGTAGAGAAGCCGTCATCGACGGCAGTGTTTATAAGGATTTCCAAGATATCGATGAGTTAATATTCAAATCCCGGGATAGCTATGCCACAAGTTTGGGACCGCTGAAGGATATATTCACGCGTGTACAAGATTCATTAAAAAAAGCTCACGTTCAAAACGCAAAATACTATAACCGTAGACGCCGAGAGATTTCGTTTGACGTTGGAGACGTAGTGTGGAAACGTACATACAAACAGAGCGCGGCTCACAAATATTTCGCAGCGAAATTAGCTCCTAAATACGAACGATGCAAGGTTATACGTAAACTATCCCCGTTAGTCTATGAGCTAGAGGACGCCACTGGCAAACTCATCGGCAAGTGGCATATCAAAGATTTTAAAAATTTAGACTGTAACCAGAACTGAATCCGTCCCTGTGCTGGCCCGGGGAAGTAGAATAAGCCAGCCGCTTTCACTCATTCCAAGCGTGTCGTATGAGGCGACTATAGGAACCTACGTTTAACGAACACCAACTGGTTTAAATGTATTTTTTAGTTAGGATATTCCATTACTTATATAGTTACTATACCATGTTTTTTTTGTTCTATTTTTTTTTTATATTTTCATCTGTAGCGATTACTAACTTATCGAGTCTGTGGACTTTGCAACCGGTGCAAGCATGCACTTCCTTATCACGGTTATACCACCTACATTATTTTACCCCAGTTTTCGGGTAATTATTTTTTATTTTTTTTTCCTCCCCACCTGATTATCAAGGCAAGTCCCGCCACATTTTTTAATCGTTGTGAAACAATCAGGTATACAGTACCGCTAAAACCGGCCCAATATTGCCAGGTGACACACCGACAAGAATCGACCGGTACTGCCCGCGATTTTCTGGCCTGGAATATCTAGCTACGCTATTCCAAGTCGATCTGAAGATCAATCCATAGATAGTTTGCCGGGGAGGGATGTACTAAAATACCACTTTCTTAATCATTTACCCGTTTATTGCTACAATTATCATCGGTATTTACTACCTCTTACAATAAATTTTACACATAACCTTAAATATTATACCTCGCGAAGAGTGAAAGGACGAGGGCGTCCTACGAATTCCCTGCGTGAATTCTTACGGGGGAAAGGGGGTGCTGTAACACCCGATTTCTAATAGGTAAACCCAATAGTAGGTAACGATCGAATAAACTCATACCTTTTCAAACGTTCCCGCCATTCAATTTGAAGCTTCCTTTCAGCGAGATAGTTTTTATATCAGAACATCGCCAAATGGAACGGCTCCGCATTTTTTTTTTTTTTTCGCACGTCGCCTTCGGCGCCGTGCGACAGGAACATGAGTCCTTCTGTCACAGTGTCCACAAAACATATTATTTTATTATCACATGAGCTTGAAGACATGATTTTTGTTCGTAGTTATCTTATTTACAACAGCTGGTTCGGGGTTGCCCGCTCAGTACGGTTCACACTAAGGGTTGGGTGAGTTGGTTCAACCCCGAGAGCCCATTAAATTGTCTAAACCTCCATATTATCCATCATTGAATACTTACTACGTCTTAAAATGCTTACGCGATTCCATATCCGAGCTTACGGTCTTGTTCATAGTAAAATAATGACGATCCGAGTTGGCGGTCGATATTGCGCAGTTGAGTTTAGGGTAACCGCACACCGGTAGCTGGCAACATGCCGGCGCGACGTGCCACAGACTGTCTATTGCGAATAGGAGTTTGTCGATCCGAGGGATTGTCTATTGATCGCCATCGAGTATCGAGAATCGATTATCCTACTAACATATTGCCATTGTTACGAGAATGTGCCCTGTTTTTACAGGATACAGGATTTTCAAAACGTTATGCATTCGTCCTAGACCTCCGTCCGCCTTTTCACGGCTGAATTCGGGCCGATTCGTTTGTTTTTTTTTTCTCCATCGATTTCATTTGAAAATCGATTATAAGATCGCTAGCGCGAATCTCTCTACTCTAGTCTATGGTCTGAATTTTTGAAACAGCTGGCTGACAGAGAGAGCAACGACCCATTGGAAACCGAATTGATTCTTCGTTATCTTATTTAACAGATTTCTGTCGATTTTATTGTCCCGTAGTGGATAAAGATATACCCTACGCATAATATTTAGCAGCCTCAAGTGAGTCGAATATTCCTGGAAGCGAGCGAGTTCAGTGTTTTTGTAAAGTGCCGATACTAAATTGTTCCCTTTTCTCGTGATCAGTAGAGGCCGTCTGGTAGCTCCTGGAGACTCCTGCCGCATACGGGCCCCAGGCTCTGAATATTGGCACTCGTCCCTTCGGCAAGGGAGCACCGATTGTCACTCCCCGTGGTCGAAACTTCGGCTGAAGGACCAGCGCGCATTTGCCCACGCCAGCTCCGTTCCGAGGCCGCTACCGACTTGCGAACGTGATATTGGTTAGATCTCAGCCTCCGAGGTTAGTCAAGGTGCTCGTGGAAGCACCAACACACCGGCTGCGGCCGCTATCTTCGGCGCCCTAAGGCCCGCCGTTGTTCCCTGTTGCCACTATCACACCGTCCTCCCACGGACCAGATACCCTTACGACGGACCTAATCCTGTTCAACCACTGTAGGATAAACTAACGCAACTCCTTATTAGTAGCCAAACCGAATTCGAGGCAGGCAGGTCACCAACCCAACATATTTCTAGTTACGGACAATAAGTTTAGATAGTAATAAGTTATAGGCACCTAATAAGTTCTCAAGGATCCGAAGAAGCCTAGGGACATAGCGGGCCCTTAGAATAATTAGAACCTAATATTTTTCTATGTTTGTTAACCGAATAAAGCACAAATAAAAACTTTTGTAATATAAGTGTTTCTTATCTTCCTACCCCGTAACTAGGAGATTTTCAGCATTACAACTGAAAATAGGAATTTTTAATTATCTCCCCCCCACAACTGATCACCATTGTGATCTGAAACCCCCCACCTTCGCATAGTACACATATTTAGATACACCTTGTATTGTGTACCCCATGCGAAGCCGGGACGGGCTGCTAGTCTCATATAAACAGCGGATACGGGAAGGCTCGTACTCGTTATACTGCGCAGGTACTTCGTATTATGGAGGTCAAAAAACAAAATGAACGATTTAACATAAAACAATCTATTCGAAATTTAAAATCATTAACGCAACTCTTTTTATTCTTATCTTGTCACTGGTTATTTCGAACCAAGTGTGGTGAAAGGATTTTAAGTGCGCCTCAAAGAGGTTCCTTTCGCAATTCGTAATGTATGCATTTTCGGCGTAATGTATGCATTTTTCGCCAAGTATTTCTTTTGAGGGCAACCTCCTTGACCTCCTTATACGACATGACAGCGATCTTTGCTTTTATTTGGCTCATGTAGCTTATCCTTGTTCTTCCTCTTCCTCTCTTTCCTTCTACCTTTCCTTCGATGATATTTCTGATACAGCTGTCATGTCGTACAATTTGGACATACGACGATACTATAACATATATTTTTTGTTATCCCACTACCATAAGATGGGCGTCCCGATCCCGGCTCAGTTGGTAGTAGCCCTGCCTTCTGCGCCATAGATCGTGGGTTCGATCCCCACTGCGAATTTGTGTGAGGAACACAGATGTTTGTTTTCTATCTTGGTGTTATATTGTATTCTATCTGGTTCCCATCGTACAAGCTCTGCTTTAGTTTGGTGCTGTCCACAAGATTTATAATTATAAAGAAGCCAGCATCCTCTCCCCAGCACCATACAACCAGCCGGCGTGACTATCATCAGATTGGGCATCAGGCACCGACCGTGACGCCATTGTGATCGTTTCCTAACTAAGCTACCACTCCCGTGCACACTCCGGTGTTTGGAAATAAGATCAATGGGAGCAGTCATGTGAGGATGGTGCAAGGAACTTGTGAAGTTTTACTAAAGAATCATCATCAGTGCACTACTGTTCGACCAAGGATTTCCTCATCATTCGGGGGTCTGTGACCTGCACTGTGAGGGTCTAGAGAGGGAAGGTGCCCTAGTGTTCAGGGTGCCTTCAGAGGAAGAGGAAAGGGCTTCACCCCTTCCGTAAGATGGGTCCGCAAGGACAACCACTGACGGGGTTGTGGAACGAAACGAAGCCATGACCTCGTCCACCCAGCAAATGAAGAGGAACAGGGGTTTTAGTAAGAAATAACCCACTACTTCTCTCGACTAGTGGGATTTCTTCATCATAGGCTAGTTAGCCAAGAAAGCGTTTGAAGGACGTTCCGAGGATGGTAGGATGAACCGATGGATAGAGACGGTTGAAACGATTTGGGGAGACCTTTGCCCAGCAGTGGGATAAGGGTTAGAAAATACATGCTAGAAAGACTTTTTTACTGACTTTCAAATCAAATCTCAAAATCTAAAAAAAGCCATAACATCATGTCATCTCTTGAAATCACGCTTATTAGGGTACTAAGGTTGGAATCCAGAGAGCTGCTACATGCTGCTTTTAGTTGGATTGTTGATGGCTATCGAAAAACCTTGCCAGATCAAAAAGATCCAATGTCAAAGACTGCATACAATCAAACCCCAAATGGCGTTAGAATCAGAGTTTCCTTCCAAAAATCAAAAATCTTTCCATTGATCGCGCCAAGTAACTTCAGCTTCTCTATCAAAAACAATGCGAATCATACAGCCGTAGTATTTCGCCAGACAGACAAACGAATCATCTTATCAGCATTGTATGTAAAGTAGCAGCCGTGAGTTGTTGCGTATGCGCATGCAACCGGGACTAGGATCAGGCTGTGTTCTATTTAGCTGTCGCTTGTTTGTGTCCATATCTTTCATAAGTAAGTTCAAAGAAAACATCAAACTAAGTCCATGCAACGACTATGGCAAGAGATTTGTCAACCCTCTAATCATAAACTTTGTTATCATAGATGCCACTATATTATATCATCTTTTTCTTGAAGAGCTCAGGGTTTTGATGCAGTTTTTCCAATTGAGTCTTTCGAATGCGGCCTCCTTGAATTCTTTAAACGACATGACAGCGACCTTTTTTTTATCTGCCTCACGTTACTTATTCTTGGCCTCCTCATCCTCGTTGACCTTCTACCTTTCCTTCAATGATGTTCTTTATGTGGTTGTCATGTCGTAGAAGATGTCGGAACCTTTTTTTTTTTCATTAATTTCATAAATCTTATACCTTTAAACGAGAAAATCTTGTATATATATATATATATATATATATATGTATATATATTTAGGATCTTGGAAACTGAGCCAACAATTTTCATGAAATTAAGTATACAGGGGTTTTCGGGGGTGATAAATCGATCTAGCTAGGTTTCATTTTTAGAAAAGACCCGGGTTAAAAGTTACTTTAATAATAAAAAAAATTAGCGCCATCTCTTGACGAGTAGTCGAAATCACGAATTAGTGTCACGGAGAACGCCATCTATTGAACTTCTACGTAAACACTCGACACAAAAGTTCCGGAAATATTCTTGAAAATTAGTATACAAAAATATTATTAAAAAACCGAGCAAAGCTCGGGCACACCAGCTCGTTATTAATGTAACTACAAACACTGCTCAGTGTACACTAGCGTGTTTACGCACATTGCGTTCATAAACATAAAGTACGTTCTTAATGTGAACCAGAGAAAATTCTAGACTTCCATCCACCAACAGGTTAATCAATTGATCAAGCACTGTTTTGTCTAACATGTTACATGGAGAAATAAAACATTACAATAACAAAAGTTTTCAAGTTAATAATTATATGATAAATACTCGTGTATAATATTAGTTTCAATATGTCTTGGTAGTTGGTCTTCAAACAGAAAATATTCAATTTTCGTTCAAACCGTAATAAGTACAGCAACGCTGTTTTGCGATAAGCATAAGCAGAAGGTCATGGTGGAAGTACTTCCCTAGACGATCCTCTCATGAAGAGCGCTAATACCACTACTATTAAACAAACGTTGGTTTATTATTATGGTGAACTGGAGAATAACACACGCAAGCCTGTCGTTATTGAAATTCAATCAGAATCGGATACGCCGGATACAGAGCATTAGTTTTCTCATCTCGCTGCGCCTACGTTATAAGTGACTTTTTATTGGAACCACTTTGCAGTGACAGGTTGTGACGTTGATGTCAGCAAAAAGTTTAAAGGTATTTGCTTACGAGCGCTGGCAGGTAAGTGGTAAAGTAGGTTTGTGAATAACTATCTAGTTTGATTTCCTTGTCGGCTCGTCAGATGTTGCTTTTATTTATATGCCTAGTAACTACTGAGATAGAATATCCAGTTTGACATTATTAGATACTAGTTTAAGTTACTAGGTAGGTGGTGTTAGTTTAGTTTTAGGTACTAGTTGTCTACTTTTAAGGGATGTGGATTTTGTTTAATAAATAATATATGATCAAACGAACTTGCAAAGTGAAGTTCGATCGATATTATATGAGTACGCTTCATTCGAAGTTATAAAACGAGGTAGTATTATCTTATGCTACTGGCACCTTTGCACATTTTTTAAAGTATAAAAAAAAATAAAGTTTGGTTTGACATTTCCCTCAGCAGATCGTCATTCATTTTAGAGAAGAACCACAAAAATTTAACTTTGGGTATTGGGTGGGAGGGTGATTATAACTTCGAATGAAGCGTACTCATATAATATCGATCGAACTTCACTTTGCAAGTTCGTTTGATCATATATTATAATTCGTCGCTTCATTCTTCAGTTATAAAACGAGGTAGACGTTTAGAGACGAAATTTTTGTGAAAATAAATGCAGGGAAATTAGAATTGGAATGATTTACTTCCAGATTTTTTAACGTAATCTTAAGTATTTATATTATATAAACCGATCATCAATAAATACTATGATGAACTATTTTACATAATTTACTTATTATGTTATTTATTACAATCAATCACTGAATGATTAGGTCATAATACATAATACCGATCTTGCAAAATTACCCTCATATAATATTGGTCGAGGGTAAAATTTTGCGAACGACTAGAAGACTAGTCCAACCAGCCGCTTTCATAATCGTATCACCAAGATAACAGAAGCGCGCGCTGCGGACGAGGCGACGTGCCACGTGCTGTGCGCGTTGAACGTCGACTGTGACGTTGTTTTTGTGAGATGTGTATGTAATCTTCAACTATAGTAGTATAGTAGTAGCAGGACATATTGCTCTATTTTCATGAAAATAGGTTAAATCAGTACCGGTTGTTCATGACCGGCACCAGATGTTTTGATTACATCAGAAATACCTATCTTAACGCCGGTAGAATTAACTAAAATGTTTTCTTATTTTATCAGGGAGAGTGTTTACACTATAATTATATCCTGTGCCTAATGCCAAAAGAACAACCAACTTTATGGTGATTTTTCCTAGAAGTAGGTTTCTACTGGGTATATACCCAATCCGCGATGTAGTTTCAAACTACCTTCCCGGTTGGATCGGGTCCCCGGTGAACGTAACTATATTTCAGCAAAACTGGTCTAAGCTTGTGAGCCCCTTTGAGGAGGCGTTTTACATGGTCATCGGAAGCTATGTTACGGCCTAGCAAAAAGAGCTGAGCGAAGACTGTTCAAAGATTCGTAAGGGTCCCATTATAATAATATATTATTACTGTTGAGTAAGGAATAACTTTATGTTTGAAAGTGAACATCCATAAGGGTTTTAATTAAGAGTTCAACAGAACTGTCACTACTGTTTGTAGGTTTCATTTCATTGTACTGAAGCAGAGTGATTTTGAAAAAATAAACCATAATTAGATCGAGTGATAGGCTTGGTGATCCTTTTGCTCCAAAGGTATCCTGGAGAGCATTGCTGCAGCCAGGATAAACTGTCTTGGCGGTGAAACAGAACAAAAAATTAAGAGTGAAATATATAATAGCCGCACGAATCAGTTTTTTAAGCAGAGGAGAGAAACCAGGGCTGAGACGGCCAGTAAGGAAATATTACGATATTTTCAGTCCTCATCCATGTTTATTTTCTATAAGCATTTTAAGACAAGTGAAAAGCCGGGAAAGCACATAATTACATTATTTTTCCAGCTTATAGTGAATGCGTCAACTGTTATGGCACCTGGATCTGGCCTCTACAAACTATTAGTTCTGGTTCGATTCCTGGTTCTCCAAAAGCTGTTACTACTCTATGGTATATTCCGTGACCGAAAGATACCATTCAATATCCGTATTAATTTTTCTAAACTCCTGATGTGATCCTGGACTATCTTTTGTATAAATTTAAGAAGCTAACAGACAGATATTTCATATTTTGCACCATTGCTAAATGGTTTTTTTCAGGTAGGGTAGGTGAGGGAATTGGATCACTCCCATCCTTTTGATGTACTACGATAACATAAAAACATTTGTGAGCAAAACATTTGAAACCAAAAATCAATAAACATTAATTTATTATTGTTATTATAAAACAACAATCTCTCCATGCTTTTGGTATCTCTATATCGACGGTGTAGTATCAATATATAATATCTACAAAAACATGATTTTACAGGAGGCAAAAAAAACTTTTAATTTCTATAGTTTTTAACATTTTAATCAAAAAGTTACTTTTATTTTAAAAATAGTAGGAACCGCTTCTGATGGTGATAATGATTCAAATCTAATATTTCAGGTTAGGGATATAAATGTAGATAGAAGTTATTGTTTCAAATTTAACTAAGAACCTGATATTTATCTCGTAGATGCAATGTATTGCATTATAAAACAAATGCAATAAAACAGTTTGGATTACTTGAAAGGCATACTTTAATATTGTTTTATTAACAAGTTTGACAAAAACACAATAACAAAATTAAGAAAGTTTAATTTTAGTTGAGTATCAACATTTTGGTACAAAAAACTATTATAATAACTAACAAACATCGTTATCACAGTATTTAGTCAAGTTAAGACAATTCGTAACTAATATCGTAATCACAGTATTTTTAACAAATCATTAATAAATCATTTGTACGACAATAAAACTAAATCTTTCTCTCTTTTAGTATAAACCTAACGAACTAATATTTAAAACAGGAACTTAGTAGTAAATTCTACTTTTGATCAAAGGACAAAGTTCAGAATAATCAATAGCAAATCAACTTATTGATCATAAAGTAACACACTTGCATTACATTTCATTAGCAAAAAAAAGTGCATCGTAAAACGCGTGACAATCTCTGGGAAAAACTTGTTTCATCTGCTGTAGATGGTAAAACTTTGTAGCTGAAATTGGGATCCTGTTGGAATGCAGGGTCCCAATTTCAGCTACAAAGGGGGCGGAGGGTAGTAGGTCTCTGAGGTAGCGGCATCCATTCTGCATCAAAGTTTAGTTTTACTTCGATGGTCATTGTGTTGTAATGGATGACTCTAATGTCCACAACTTGGGGATCACCAGCCTTACGTCCAGGTCTAATGCTTTTGTACATACAATTTTCTTGACTGGCATAATCTTTTATAAATTCATGATTAATGCAGATTGATTCATAAGGATTTGAGCTTCGTGCCTCTCTTGTAATAGTTACGTAGTCACTTGGCAGGTGTATTTCCCTATTCTTCAGTTTCCGCTCAATGACACTGTGAACTGAATCACATTCCATTTGAGTATGACCAGGGGCCTAATTCTCGGGCCGACCGAGATTTTCTAAGCGATTATTTTATTTTTGGCATTGCACAACCCCGCACTTTTTCTACGTTTTTCGTAGATCGTAGCTGTCGAGGCTTCTACGATGAGGTCGTCGATGAATTAATTACTCGAGGAAATCATCCATTCTCTCTTCGAAAAGAAGCAATAAGATAAAATTCCAAATGATCGAGATCGGCTCGAGAATAAGGCCCCAGGTTCTAAAAATTTTAGAGTGATCAAGACATTATTCTTCTTGCTTAAATTCAACAAAGCGTTCGCCATAACAACGTTGCGGTTTTGGTAAGTACAACCATCTGGGAAAATTACTATAGGCAATTTTTTCGGAATGCAATTTTTCTCCAAGTGATCGACCAGGGGGCTAATTCTCGGGCCGATCTCGATCATTTTGCAATTTTATTTTATTGCTTCTTTTCGAAGAGAGAATGGCAGATTTCCTTGAGTAATTCATCAACGACTTCATCGTAAAAGCCTCGACAGCTACGATATATGGAAAACGTAGAAAAAGTGCAGGGTTGTGGAAAGAAGCTATAAAATAAAATTGCAAAATGATCGAGATCGGCCCGAGAATTAGCCCCCAGGAATGACGCAAAAGTACTTAAGGTTAAGTCCGCAGAAGTCTCATCAAACCAATAGCAAGCGCAATGTTTATTTATCAAATTGTACACTGTAAAATTGTGGCACTCTGCAACTAGCTAGTCTAGTCAGCGAGGAACAACGCCGCAGTCAACACTTTTTTAAGCGTAGATATTCGGTATTGCAAGCAAAAATCACGCACGATGACTTATTTGGTATTTCAACAAGCAAATATCTCATAAATAAGTACAATTCAAGACCTTACGTCTTTGCAAATAGAAGCTCTTTTATTTTTACATACGAATATGCAATAAAGTGAAAATCGTTAAAATGTTACTTATTAGATATTGATACTTCACCGTCGATATGGTTGTTATGAAAATCTAGTTCAGTATTTTTCCATCCACCGTTTACGCGCTGTAATTACAATATACGCCCCCATCCTGTTCAAGGCGCTAAAACTAATAAACAAGGGGTTTCCAGAGAGAGTTTTGTCTAATATTTTGAAAGCTAAATATTTTTGTCTCTCAAACTCTTTAGTATAGAGCCAACCATACTTCACAGCTGGATACGCTGATTTATGTAAGAATCCCGAACAAGTGGGCAAATTCCTGAATAGTACCTACTAACTGGCATTCGCAAAAAACATTTTGTGCCGCTTAGTTAACGGCAGTGATATTGACAATATAATATACCCATAGTGATGTATAGGTCCAAATAAAATTGCAACATTTACGAGGATGAACATCTTTTATCGAAATTGACCACGAAACCTATATAAGCAGTAAAGTAACTTTAGAGTTTCAGTAACATGTATCCGTCACTCCTCGAAACTGTCACCTAGACAGAGCCAATCGTCAAGATATACATATTACAGATCTAAATCTGCGATGTCTCATAATAAAGCCTGCAACTTCTTTCATTATCTTTGTAAAAGTTCGAGAAATCGAACAAAGTCTATAGCATGGCACTAAACTGATTATGTAGTTTTGTCAAATTGAAATCTTAAATTCTTACGATCGGACTTAGCTACAGGAACAAGTATGATTCTGTAAGATCAATGATCGCCATGAATCCACAGGTAAGTATCATTTTCGACGCAGCCCCATGGTCTCCCATGTTGAAATGGACAATAGAAATGAATTTATTTAGCAGATTAAGGCTTAGAATCGGTGACCACCATTAGGCGTTGGTGCTAAAAAATAATAATAATATTTGATACAAATTGAAATTTTTGAGGATAACATTATAGAAATGGCACCTAAGTTAGTTAGGTTCTGGATGGCTAACCTCATTTCATTATTTTCTTTGTATGAATGAAAATTATTGTTATAAGTTATTAGGAGAACCTTGTTCTACTCTACGATTAAAAGGTTAACAGTTACGAATCAGTTCCAAAATAACTTGATTATTAGTTACACCAATCCAGCAATTATAATAAAATTGTAATCTTCCAGCATGTCCACCTACGTTATTGTTTCGTAGGAGCATATTTGTTATAGCTTGACAAGTTCGTCGAAGGACGCGTGAACTGCGCCGAGACGTAGACGTGTAGTTGGTTGCGCTCATCGATACGGTTGTTGCGCTGTCGTCCTGTATGCTGACTGCCCCCCCCCCCCTTTCTCGATGGTAACGAGGGGTAACGAGAGTGCCCGATCAGTTTCCCTGGTGTTGAAAAAACTGCCAGCTGACGACTGAATATCCGAAGAAGAAGGCTTCGACGACGTTTAAAAGTGATTCTTGCAATCAAACTGAATAAATACACTTATTTGTAACCCTTGTTTTAAATTGCCTTTGAAACCTTAATGTTTTCAGGCAACTCACTCTCAAAGAGAGTTTCATATCTCATTCTTGGTTCTTTTTGAATGTAAGGAACGCTTTCTATAATCCTAGAGCGAGCTAAAGCTTGGTTCTCACTTGAGATTCGGCATAGTGGAAGTCCGTTAGTATACGGCAACCATGAGATAATATTCATACAGCTTGTACCTTATCATCGCTGGTCAAAAGCAAACTCACGCTTTGTTGAGTACTGATATGCCTATATAGGCCCAGCAACTTTAAATTTTATTTATTTATTTATTTAATTTGTAGAAATACAAGAAACGACCCGATACTACAGAGTAAATAATCATCATCATCATCAGAGACGATCCAACGTGGCATAATTTTATAATAATAATAATTTTCTAGTTCTCACTATATCAGACACGGCATCGGATATTTCCGCGCTTAATGTGTTTGCTTTCAACAGTTTGCAGTTACTGGAAATAAAATAGTCTTTCTAATAAATAAAAAGCTTTTCTTTTACCTCCTTCTGCATCTCCTTCTTGAGGATTGGTAGCCAAAGTTGGCCCAGCTTGTCATGAATATCAAGACCATAAACTGGTATTAAGGTCATCAGAAGCATTACCCAAAGCCTGTAATGACTCTGTATCGAGTTCAGACACAGGTTCAGTAGCCTCATGCGGGGCGTTGAGGCCTCGTCTGGTGTCGTGAGGAGAGCCGGCACAGGTGGTGCTTTGTAAAGATTTAAACCTTCGTGTTGACCCGCAGTCGAACCTCCAGGCAATTTTTAAGCATCATGCTAACCCTTCGTGATAACCCGCAGTTAATCCTCCAGGGCGCTTACTAGATGCTGATATTTAAATCGGCTTGTGACATTTTTCACTTCACTCAGGTATCAGGAATGCAAAAATGCAAGACTTACTTACCTGGATTTTCATCAGAATCAGATCATGACGAAATCACAATCACGCAACGCTTTTTAGCCGTATTTTGCTTACGAAGTTTTTCGGATTAATATCCAAATTTGTATTGCCGGCAATACATTTCAGCATTTTTTCCAATTTTTCACTGCAGAATGTGTGCTTGATGCCGTGCACAAAAAAAGAATGACGATCTGCTGAGGGAAATGTCAAACCAAACTTTATTTTTTTTTATACTTTAAAAAATGTGCAAAGGTGCCAGTAGCATAAGATAATACTACCTCGTTTTATAACTGAAGAATGAAGCGACGAATTATAATATAAAATAAAATAATTCTCTTTTCTACTGTACTTAGGGGTTTGCTCATAGTTTATGACAAAACCTATTCATTTATCAATAAACTTTTCTTAAGTTTATAAAACCTGAGCAACCGACTTCATGGTCAAAGCGCTGAACAATTTTTAATGAAATTTATATGGTGCCAATCTAAAAATATTATTACCTTTCCGACAAAAAAGTTTTTTTCAATACGGTAATTATTCACAAACAAAAAAAATACAAACGAATTGAGAACCTCCAATATTTTTTTGAATTTTCCGAGCAGTTCCAACACAAGAAGCATATACAAAAGTGTAGTAAAATACTTTAATGAAATATTGAGTGCTAATGTACGCTAGACCTGAGTTCCCCGTGTGTGGGCCAGCTATACCTGGTCCTAGCTCAGAGTAATTTATGTTGATGTATCAATCTGATGTAAGTAGGTACTCGTGGGAACCAGATATGTGAATGTTAAGGCCCCCTTGGTGGTAACGTTTATTATAAGGATAGATTGGACACCTTATCTGTGTTTACATCATGATGCGTTGTAAAGTCAGGATAATCATGAGGTTATTTGGTTGCTTGAGTGAATTTACGGTTTTCGTATGGGAAAATTTATTTTGGTCCTGTACAAGTCAGAAATCTTATTTTTGTAAGGATGCCAAAAGCTCAATTTTCGATTGAAAAGTTTATATCATTGTTAATTACGTTATTACATCAGCGGTGTAGGAATAACCGAGCGAAGCAAAACTTTCTTCATCATCATCATAAGCCTGAAGAAGTCCACTGCTGGACATTCGAGGAAGAACGATTCTTAGCTCTTTCCATCCACCGACTTCCCGCGATCTTAACAATGTTGTCAGTCCATCTGGTGGGTGGACGCCCTACGCTTTGTCTTCCGGTTCGTGGTCGCCATTCGAGAACCTTTATTCCCCAACGGTTGTCGGTTCTTCGAGCTATATGACCTGACCATTGCCACTTCAACTTACTAATTCTAAGAGCTATGTCTGTGACCTTGGTTCTTCACTGAAAACGTTTTTCAACTGAGCTATTCTAATCACACAATTTGAGCTAAAACAATTGCCTCAAAATAAACTGATTACCGGTCACAGATTCTTGTCAGCCACAAATACACGTGTCCTAATTGTACCTACATATACACTGCTCTAGCCCTCGTAGTAAGATGACCAAACGATAACCCCTGTCTATTCAACCACGGTTCACTAGGTCACTGTCTGTACAAGGAGATCGCGGGTCTTTTTGACCCTTATACGGAAATGAGAAAGTGCATTTTGTGAACAGCTGAGTTATTAGAAGTTCATGAGAAATGGTGAAATTCAATTTATTGTATCAAATCCACAAAGGCTCACGGATTTGTGGCGATAATAAAAGCTGAGCTCACAATGCTCTGATGAGTCACCACCAGTCTGCAACGCTGAATGCATGAATGAATTTGGAAGCTGAAACAGCGTTTTATGAGTGTGAGTAGGTAAATTCATATTTAGAACTACGTTTTGTTTTTTAAATACAGTCCTATATGTATATCGACTTGTATTTTAGGTACTTCTATCTATCTTCCTTCTTCTATATCATATGACTAAAAATGTAATTTTGTTTTGTGTACGCTTCAAAAACTATGGAACAAGCATAAGCCCACCTAATGTTAAGTGGTAACTATCGCTTATAATAATGAATTACCTCGTAGGTCACGCACGTCAGGAACATGCTCTACGATGCACTACCCTGCGTCCATCAACTTAAGGCATACAGATGTATAGACTCACGTGCCAGTATATTAATTATTTATCTTCTTTTTTATTTTGTCACTGGATCTTTCAAACCAAGTGTGGTGAAAGGTTTGTTTATGCATAACTCTTGCTGTCTTTATCAGCCTCTTTATCAGCCTAGCACTGCCGTCAGCCGTCGTCCAAAAATTTATATTCCAATGTTTAAAACCAAGTTTGCCACTCGCTTTGGCAAGTTCTCTTTCCCTCTTATTTATAAACACATTACAGCTAAATGCGATATCAAAGATTGCTCCCGGTTTGGTGTTAAGGTGAAGATGAAACATTGGCTTCTCACTCTCGACTACCATGAGACGGAAGCCCTTCTGGCCGTGGTCACTTGATTTTTCAGATTAATCTTTCCTCTCAACTTCACACGGTATTTTCCCCTGCCACTCCCATACATAACTGCTCCCTATACCTCTCACGCCTAAACACACACACTTTGTAATAACTTTCAATCAAAATTGCATACTCTTACACCTTTACGCACCCTTCGAAGTTCTTGTGTTTTCCAGACTCTATTGAACCTGGCGATATCAGAAATCTTCGTACTGCTTCTCGTACTGTATCTGTGTATGTCCATTTTTAAACTGAATTGTATTCTTATGATGTTAAATGTTTCTTCCTAATTTTTGTAGAACTGTCTTGATTTTGTTAATCTATAACTATAAGTACCGTATTTGAAGATGTAATGTCATTTTGTTTAATTTTTGGTAGTAATTGTGGTTACTGTTCACATTTTATTATTAGGATTTATTTATTTACTGTTTCTTACCTTTTAAAATCACGTCTTTTTGTTCGCCACTTTACACATTTTGTAAACTCTTTTAGGTCTCCCGCGACACAGGCTAGTCCTAGTGCGGGGTCCATTATATATCTATTCTTGTAAACTGTTTTCTCGAATAAATATTTTTGCATTTGTATTTGTATATTTGTTTTTCTAAGATCCAGCTTAAAAAGTCTTTAAAAGAAAATTATACTTTATCTAAGTCGGATATCCTGAGTGCTGTCAATAACTTCCTTGAAGTTGTAAGTATTATCGTAGAGAAGCATTAAACAATGTCAACTGCATACCATATATTTCCTCAATAATATTGAATTCTAGGTCAAAACTTACATCAGGAATTGTGGTGTACAAGCTTCTATCAATGGCAGATGTGATGACAGATGGTCCAAAACGGTAACTAATTGGCACTTCCTTGATAAAAAGCGTATATCAGGCAGACCCCGGAAAGGATGGAGTGACGCCATTGCCAAAATAGCAGGCTATTCCAAACTAGAGCAGCTAGAGTTACAACGACTCGACTCAGCGGTCCAGATAGGCGATCCAGGTATGCAGTATAGAATAGAAAAGTATTTGCAATAATTATAGTAAAATACTTAAATAATTATTTTATTTTTATTTCTTAGTTCCTAATATAAGAAAATTAAGATTTAATTTTAATTTTAGCTAGGCTATAAGTTAGCAAGTAGGAACATTTGTTAAACAGCAATAAAGGCTTATTTAGTTACTTAAATAATTATAGAAAAATTTGTAGACAGGAGAAATAAAAATAGTAGGTACTTTTTAAAATAAGGTAATATTATGCGAGTAATAGTTTCAATAAAGGAAAAATAAAGCTTTTTCTTTTTTCTTTATTATTAGGCATTACATCCACACCAAGTTACTTTTTATTAGACAGTAATCTAGGTAGTAATACGTTTGAGTGGTTGCATAATTTTTACTGAACGAAAGACCAAGCTGTTCACAAAAATGTCGATTGGTACAAGCAAACAGTGTGCCAATCGGGCTAATTAACGGTGAATCGCGACCCCGCCCGCCACTTGACGTGGTTAATTAATTTGATTTGTGACCAGATTCAATTGAATCCCAAATCATAAGGTACAGGGTGTGGTTCGTCTGCATAGAAACATGTATTTACGACAGTGTTTTCCACCATAATTTTTGTTCTCATAAAGATTTATCGTACTATAAAGATTAAAGAAGATAAAAGTAAGGTAGCAATTTGATGTAAGTATCACTTAGTGGTGATACATATCAAAAAAACTAAAATCAATCATTCGATTCAACTGTAAATATTGTCAAGACAAAAGTAAAAACTCAAACACAAATTCTGCGATAGGCTGGGCGATTTTGTAATTCGGTTGCAATCAAAAGTTTAATACTAACAAATAAAATATTATACTAGTCACAAACAGCGATCACAAATCTTGTTGCCATCGTTTTTAGACCACTCATCTGTTGCCATACTAGTTTCACAAAGCGAAATTCCTATTTGCTATCTCTCCTATTTGCTATAGGTAATGTAAAAACTTACAGATCCGACTAGGCTTTTATTTCAACAAAAGATACCCAATTACCTTACAGATATGTCAATAAATTTCGTGTTTAGATACGCAATCACACCAAGGGAGATTAAAACTTGCAAGTAGTCGAAGTCAAACGAAAATTTACAAAATATTATTTAAAAAAAAAAAAAAAAAAAACGAATTCATTGATTATTGTTGACTTCGATGCACATCCTGTACACGCTTGTTTTCGTTCAATAATCGAATTGACCTAAACCTACATACGACGCAGTGGAACAATAGCCTATCAATTATAAGAATTACGATTATGTAAGCGCCATTCAACCATCTAGGTATTTGTTTTCCTTTACGATCGTCGTAAGTATTTGTTTTGTAAACAAAAAGGGTTCAAGCAACACATCGTCATGCTTCATTGCTCTTTGTAGCCATTCCATTCATAAAAACCATTATATGGATGACACGGCACGCTGCACATCATATAGAAGATACGTTAGTACATGTATTACCTTTGTCTATGCATAGGACAGTAATGCACTGGTGGCCTAGTGGTTGTAACCCCGCCATTGAATCCTAAGGCCGCGGGTTCGAATCCCGCCATTCGATCTTAGGGTCGCAAGTTCGAATCCAGTCGTGTACCTATCGATTTTTCTATTCGGATATTTATTTACACAATGGTAATGCTCTCAAAGGGTGAAGAAAAAACATCGTTAGGAAACCCGTCAGTTCTACACGTATTGACCATGTCTTTCCTGTGGATAAGGCCGACTGAGCTATCAGGATAGTATAGGTGCTGGGAAAGATTGTGGGAAAGATCCAAATAAAAAAAATTGGACTTGATTTGAACCTAACATCCAAACCGAGAACAAACATCTATGTTCACCACATAAATACTTGTTCTCGGTGGGGATCGAACCCATAACCTACGGCGCAGAAGGCAGAGCCACTACCAACTGAGCTCAGAGGCTAGTCTGAAACGAAACCGCCGCCGTTTTAGTCTCAGGTCTTATTCTGTACCTAACTGAATACATTCGTATTCAAACAGTTGCGCAAGCAGCGCCACCTAGCGGAAATGGAAAGTGTCATTGAAATAAGCAGACGGCAGAATGGACGCCGGTGTCGGCAGAAGTTTCCTGATGCAAATTATCGTACAACTTCTGTGTCCTAGTGAGGAGGGACAAGGTATAAGCTTAAAGCGGTCAAATCCGGTGTTTTATTAGTATTTAGACACATTATTTTAAGCTCTCAAATAAAGAGCAGTGGAGCTCTTTGTGAAGGGCTCGTCCGAGGAAGTACTACCACCATGCTTATTTCTGCCGTAAAGCAGAGTTGCTGTGTTTCAGTTTGAAGGGTGCCGGTGAAATTACTGGCACATGAGGGTTCACGGCTGTAATGCCGTAATCTAGGTACCAGTTTAATCGATCAAGCCTAAAAGAATAGGCAACAAACTATTTCTTGGTTCCTACCGTCAAGGAAATGAATTTGTCCTACAGTGGACTTCGTCAGGCTGATGGTCACATGATATGCATGATCAACTAATAACATGGACCAACCCTCTGTAACTCAACAGAACAAGACAGGCGACAACGGTGCGTGGAACTTCGGAAGCGTATTGTGAAAACTCAAGAGTACGAGAAGTAGGTACAGTCAGCCTAATAAAGGTTTACCATAACTGATTCGTCTTTTAAACCAATGAAACGGTTTGATGAGATTCCTAACATGATCGCCAGTCAAAACTCCCGAGCATATACAACTATATAAATTGTCTAAGTCCGAGCTAAGTTTATTAAAATTAAATACGACATTGTGAGCGTTGTGGGCCGCAAATGGATGAGGGTGTAGCCCAAAATCGTGGTGAAGAGAATGAGCAAAGAGATGAGAAATTTAACCAACTCCATAGGGAGTTGGTTAAATTGGGCTGCGGATGATGATGATATGAGGAAAAACAGTTGCCTCTCGACGCTAGCCTTTATTGACAAAAGAGTACCTACTTACTTATTATGTTTTCCTATCATACTCGTAGCAACTCACCGATCACTGTTTCATGTGACGCCTGTCAGCTAAAGAGAACACGCATCAATTATAATATTGCAACTGCATTCGACAGACGCTGCGGACGTGCCTTCGGTTTTCCATAAGCGCTTTCTTTGACGACTGTACTTAGTATTCAGTTATTCAAGGCTATTGTGTAACTGACTTGAAGCATCCGTTTGTGGAGTAAATAAGAGTTACTATAGAGATTCAACTGAAGATAAATAACATTATGTCAAGGAACTTTGACCTTTGTAGTCTAGCTACTGGTGTTACTCACAAGACTGCATTGAACGCTACGTAGATATACAAACACATACCGCAACCGGTAAACTTGGGCAGGTGAAAAATAGAAAATATACATATTCATCTTATCACTAAACAAATTCATTTATTTTAGTTAATTCATGTTCTATTACCTACTTGGTTTATAGTTTATTTTCTTTCTGTAGTGACCGGCCCTAACGAAAGACCAGCGTTGGTTATAAACCAACCAACATCATGCCGAGTCAGAGTACGTTTTGCGATACACAAGCTTCACACATCAATTTTGTATTAGGAATTTAGTTATTATAAAATAGTGTTAGTTTTCGCAAATAAATAATTATTATATTCTATGCTAAATAAAAATACAAAAACATGGTGTTTTTTATTCTACTAACTGATGGAATAAGATTATAGTCCCCCTGATGTACTTTGGGTAACATATAGAGATTCAACTTTTATCTGACCCTGATTTTGTAGAAGCCCACTTGGCACTTCCGGCTTCCAACACTAAATAAGTGAAGCAAAAAACCTACAAATTAGATAGATGAGTACATTAATCTACAAGCAAAACTTGTAAAAAAAGCTAGTATTATTATCGTTGAATATTTATAATAACAGGTGAATTACAATCACCTGTATTCAAACGCACAAACGAAAAAAACAACCTCCTCTGACTAACCGTTAAAAATAATTATCCGCTAGATCGCTTGTCTTTAGGTTAAGTTATTGTTTTTTAAAGTATCGCTTTTTGTGGCTGTATTCGTAGTTTTATTCTGCATTGCGGTTCAATGGACGGTATTATTTTAGTTTTTACCCAAACAAAAAGTTGTCTATTTATAGAAAAATACCTCTTCGAATTCAAATGAAGTCGCAGTCAATAGAGTTATGGAGTAGAATAGCAAACAAAAAAACGTAAAATAAAACAAGTATTGTTTGATGGACTGGATAAAGATCGGTAACGGCCTATTTACTTATCTATGGCATAAAAAAGATATCAACTAAAACAATCTCAATAGAAAAACCATGGTTTTTGCAGTTGCACATTTGTTTTATCTCTTCTTCTTGAAACAGATATTGGTTGACAACCCAATTATAATAATTGTATAATATGATTTCAATATGCTCAATTTGTATGATAGTAGTAACATCTTAAACCCTTTTAAATTTTTGTGCTGGCTTGGATCCGAAATCCTTCCGCCAAGTCTTTTGTCCTTAAAATCTTAGGGTAAGTGCTACCATCTCATATTCTAACGTCAGAAATATATGGCCATCTCTACTTCATACTTGTCAAATACATAAATATTTTAATAGATTTTATCTTTTACTCATATACAATATCAATTTGAGAGATATTCCAAAATGAAAGCTTTGAATGCCGTCGTTTCGAAGATATGACAGTCAGCCAAGCGAGGACATGCGCATAATTGAATTCTTGGCATGAGAGCCAGGGCTTTGCAGCTTTAGACACTGGAATATAATAAACGTTTTCCGTTATTCCGATGAGATTAGACTTGAAACAACTGGTAATCACCAGTTACTGTGCATGTTACCAACCTTCACCCATTTGCACTCACAAGTTTCATAAAAACATTGCATAAAATTTGCCCCATCAGTGTTTTGTCACCTTTTTCAATACTGCATGACTGCAAGATTGATGGCAAAACTGTTTGTTACAAACATTCAACACCTTTGTTTGTTTTATGAAACAACGGGATATTTACCATGATTAAATTTTCATGTTCAACCGTGATCATGGTGCATGCAACTATGCCGAAATATCGGAAGTCAACTCATCAAAATTTAATCATGGTAAATATCCCGTTGTTTCATAAAAATAGTGTTAAAAACCATGATAGTTTCAAAAGTTATACCTTTGTTTGTTTTATAATCATTCATAAAAAGTTTCTACTATTCTAACCTATCAACAATTCTAACATAACATTCGAACGCATAAAATATAACGCACGGTAGAATGTAGAAAGTAACCACTTACGCAATATATTTAAAATTAATTTCCTACATCACTTTCAGTTCATACAACGCTTCATAAAGAAAATTTTAGGCGTTTTTTGCACCGTTACTCATATTGATATGGCAACAATGTGCTAGAAAAATTAGTTTCGCTACAGAGAAAGAAGCCACAATGAAGCCATCAAAAATATATAAAAAGGCTACTGTCTACTAAAGCAAAAAATAAACAATAATTAATGCGAAATTTCACATCCTCAAACAAACTATGACATTGACAGAACCACTCAAGCCCATAGACAAAAAAAATAGATTTTTACTTTTAAACTGATATGGTGCAAAGTAATGTGTAAATATGTTTGACATATTAAAAAAAAGTTCGGTAAGAGCAGAATACTCTGAGATAATAAAACAAATACTTAAATACAAAATTTATTTCTATTTAAATGTTACTCATGTCATATATAACTATAAATCCATACGTTCTGTTAGTTTCTGTCTTTCTAGTTTTTATCATTGTTATTAGAGATCATCCAATCTTAAACTGCACGTCCCACTACTTCAGTCAGTCAAAGTAAATTGTTCTATACCTACATCACAAAGATCATTTGAAGTACTTTGCTGTGAGCCAACTTCAAGAAAACGTGGTGGAGGGGCGTGCATTTTAGACTGGATTATCTATACTTATGTAGTATTTTTAATTGTTTTTTAATCTTTTCATGTATTGTATGTTGTGTGCAAGCAAATGATTGTCTATGTATATTTGTACAAAACTTTTTTACACGTCACTATCGATACTAAGTACATACCTACTACATACTTGATAAGTAAAAAAATCGATTGTCTGTAAAGTCGGTTTACTGACTATAGTTGAACTTGACAACGTTATACAGCTGTCCACGCGGACGCATCGCTCACTCAAGTAGGAGAGAGACAGATGTCGAACGGTGCCGAACACGGAGGCCGATTGTGCCTCTTTGTCGCTCGTTCCGCGCTCTCGCTTGCACTTCAAGCCTTAAATGGAACGCCACAGAGCGAGGTAACGCCGCATGAGTCATGTTTTTTCGTGCGTGCAGCCGGCTCCATCGAATTATAAGACGTTGTCACGTCAAAATCCAAAAAATGATTCATCTGACGTCAACAAATAAAATTAAATTGTTTGATGAGCACTACGACGGAGCGTGCCCCTAAAGCTTGTGCACCGAGAAGGTTCCATTTCCCGGCCGTGATAGTTTTTCTCACGAGTCAAGTTCCCAACTTGAATCAAGTTTGAGCGATATTGTGTAACTTGGCTACCGAGGGAAAGGTGAAGTGTAACATTAATTCGCATACACTCGCGTGGATAATCAAGATTATTCTGTTGTTTTAAACAAATTAGGTAAAGATGATCGCGATATATTTTTATGTAAATCTGCTTTCACTTACTTGCACTTTCTCAGAATCATTTAAACATTACCATTTATTTTTTTATTTTATCATACAAAGAGCCAAAAAATATTCAGCACTTTTAATGGACTTACATATAGCCGTTTCAACTTGGTTCTCCGAGCTTTTGCTTAGTTTGGGGGTAGGATATGAATCTAGATGACGCTGAGTGAACTTTCCGTCGATATTTCAAAATTTATTTTTTTATAAGGATTCCATAATATGGTTCTCATAGTTCATTCATAGGTAAGTATTCTAATAATCTAGCGCTTCGGTTCAAATCTGTTGTTGATCTTTGCTCTACATTTTTTACAAAATTCATTTGATTTTGCATAAGTTTGATGAAACTTTAATTTTTAACTCTTTTTCTTAGTAAAAACTATGTATCACCACAAAATCCAATTATTTTGATTTTAAAAAAATATTTCTACAAACTGTTCTGAATTCAAACTCATTTTATGTTTTTTTTTTTTTTTTTTTTTTTTTTATTAACCTATACTGTCCCACTGCTGAGTCATTTTATGTAACCAGTTTTAAATTAAAAGAGGTTCAATACTTGCGAATTCCAATGTCGAAACTTACGGAACAAAAAGCACGAAAAATATCTCGATTGCATTTCGTAACACAAAGGAGATTATAATGCACATCGTTATGCAAATAACCGTTGGCCTGCCTGCTATCGCAATAGCACTCTGTGTCACTTCGAAATTGGCATTTGTCGTAAAATCAGCAATATCAATATTCAATATTCAATTCCTCTGGATCACCGAATTTCAAAACAGCCAGTTTAACTAGTTGGTTGTGGGGATAATACAAAAGCCTTTATTATTCCTTAGTTTCATACTTATTTTAAATAACTTACATCTACCTATATTTTTCATAAAAAAACCCGGTCCAGAAAAACTATCTATATGAATAAATGATATTATTTATCTATTAATGGAGGAGATTTCCACTAGTGATAGAGATTGTTCTCCTGATATTAAAACAATACTTCAGTCACCAATCTGCCTATATACCAAGCATTCTAGTATTTTAGCATTTATTTCTAGTATTTTTTTAATTGTCTTTGTAATTTATTGTTTTTAAATTCAGTTTTGCTTTATGTTAGCAATTTAACATTAAACTTTGCATGTCGGTCTCCGACGAAGTATGTGGTACTACACTATTATTAATAAGAAGTTTTTCAAAATTGACCATACTTCAAGCGAATAAATACATTTCATTTCATTTCATGGTTTCTGGTCCACCGTACAACAATGCTTCACTTCGTCTCAACCAGAAAATAGCCCACGAGTATCAAAGTATCATCAAAGACAAAGTGACACTCCTATAATTATGCAAGTTATGTTCCTTACTCTGTGGCAAGAGGTCAGATGACAGTGGGCAGGCGCCGCGGGTGATCTCAATTTCATAACAGGTCAGCGAAAATAATCGGCGTAATTGTAATTGCTGTGACGGTTCGTTATGGTTATTGAAATACGATTGTGTCATGCATTTTAATGAAATAAGCTCACATTATCCACAGACATGGTAGAACTAGTGCAACTTATTCGTTTAGTTTTCTGTTTTTTGTTGCACTATAACGTCCCGTAAGGGGCATGGGTAAACACCAGTTATTCCTGACGCTATATAAATCATCTACAATAGATGCACAGGCTTTTTTACTTTTTTTCTGTAACATTGCTAGCCCGTTTTCAAGTGGATTTCCTATGAAAAACCAGCTGCCTTATTGCCAAGTTTAGTTTGTTTGCCGAGCATTGACAATTTTTGATTCCAACCAATCAGCTTCTTCAAGAAAAAGGTTTGACATAAGTTACAAATGCTAGAAAAAAATACTATTGTGTCAAATTTTTATGACAAAAGCTAGTCAGATGCCCGGACAAACATTACATTTAGTATCTTCCATACGTGACAAAGCTTGAATACCTAATAATAAATACTAAATTATAAATACTAAACTCTCATGAAATGTCAAAGTAACTATGGATTAAGAACTTCAAAAGTTATTCTAAACTTTTCCTGCTTCGTTTTTGATATCTTAACTAATTAGACGAATTCAACACTAAAGTTTTGTCATTTCATTGTTATTGCATAAAACTAACATGACATAATATTTTATTATGTCTGTGATAGAATAGATAAAATTTGCCGATTTCGGAAAGCGAAAGTGGACTTCTACTTTCTATCCCAAAATGCAAATAAGCTTTTGTTCGCTGTCCAAGAATCAAAATTAATTATTAGACCAAATAATTACCACATAGTTCAGCCGGTTATTGTGTAATTCTGCTGCTCTCAAAGTTTGATACCAACAAATAAATGATACTAACAAGGAGTGATGACGTATCTTGTTGCCATTATTTTTCGACCGCTGTCATCTGTTGCTGTACTAGTTTTACAATACGAAGTTTATATTCGCTTTGTCATGTTTATTACGTCAACTTTAAATCTTGTTGCAATCGTTCCTTGTCAAAGTTACGTTTTGTTTTAATCTGCTTGTTGCAATCGAAGTTCAAAATGATGTCAATTGACAGATGCGACAAGATTTGCAAATGATACGCAATCACCACGGGGCTCTCTATCGGATTCAGACTCAGGTCAAGATAAAAACGCTATTTTAATCAATTTCTCACATGATAAAAAATGGGATTCTATCGTCGGTTCGGTCGTCTAAGGAAGTAGACAACGAGAAGATTCCAACATTGATGACTTTAACAATACATCGAGATCTAGTAGGCGGACTCTCGATTTTTTAATTACCACGAACCATAATAGGCCCGGCAAAGCTAAAGACCATGACCGTTAAATTGGTATGATGTGTTGTTATGTGTAATTTGCTTGGACCGATGACATTGCAAACATCGCAAATCGGTCGAAGGAGGAATCGGTATTACAGGAAATGTTTGGGCAAGGGTTACGTCCAGTTGGACTCATAGATGCGGGCTTATGTTGGAAAACAACAAATTGTATTAAAATCATGCGTTCACTGAACTAAAATTCGTCATTATTGAAGGGCTTTCAGTTGGAGTTGGAGGGCATTTAGTTAAAGGCTGTAAAATATGACAGCGATTCACTTATGACCACCGCAGCATGCTTAGATGTGCGCAAAGTTTGACAAACCTAAGTGCTACTCCTAAACAAAAAGCTAATCGTTGTCTGGCGCCCACTCGTCATCAATATGAGTAAACAAGAAAATTGGCGGCAGTTTGCTAGGACATTGTTCGGTGATTACAGCATCGGTCCTGTGTCTTGTCCAAGCCATTATGACATGTCTGGTCTCTCAGCTCAGTTGGGGTAGCTTTGCCTTCTGCGCATGTCGTGGGTTCGTTCCCCACTGAGAACAAATTATATGGCGAACACAGAAGTTTGTTCTCTGTCTGGGTGTTATATTGTATGCTTTGAATGTATTCACAAAATGAATGTTTGTAAGAATTATATTAGCTATAATGGTTCCCATAGCACAAGGTCTGCTGTATTTGGGTCTAGATAGTTTTGTGTGTTGTCCAGAATATTAATTTATTGTCGTCAGGTCAGGTCTGTCTGTCAGGTGATATTTTGATGTAATTTACTTTTTAGCCTCTTTCTGTCTTTACGCTATATAATATGTAGAACAAGATACTACCGAACGAAAAAAGGCAGCTCAAAAGAAACATATGTACGTAGCAGAAAACAAGGAGTCAAGCACTTCTCGCATCTTAGCCGAACAGACACTAATTGTACCACAGAAGCTAATAAAATAAATGTTTCCCATGTTGGAGCATAAACTAATAGGAACCAGAACCCCACATGGTACTCGATAAAATTCATTCTCCTATTCCCCTACCCGTACCTAATAATTACTCACTACGACAACCAATTTATTATCGAACACAAACATCCATTGCATAACACTATATTCACTTGTCTTGTACAGATGCAATCTAATATGAATTTTATGTCCAGGGGCAACTATTTTAATTGGCGAGTACAGTACACACCATTTGCGTATGCACTGAAGTGACAACCGGAGAACGTAGCGTACTTTAGAGTGAAAATTGCGATGAAAAAGGTATCATCATCATCTGCCTGAAGAAGTCCACTGCTGGACAAAGGCCTCCCCTACACATGTCCAGGAAGAACAATTCTGAGCGCTTTCCATCCACCGATTTTCCGCGATTTTAACAATGTCGTTGATCCATCTAGTGGGTGAAAAAGGTGTGTAATCCCCTTCTTCTTCTTCTTATCGTGTCACTGATTCTTTCGAACCAAGTGTGGAGAAAGGATTTTAAGGATTTTTTTTATCCCCTTATTCCCCCCAGTAAAGAGCTCTCTAATAATACTTTTAGAACTCAAGATTCTTATGAATGTCTACTTCTTTACGGAAGGTAGTCTAAATAATCTTTATTTATTTATTTCTCTCACTTAGATTATGGAAAAGGATAAAATTAGGTCTAGAACATTAAATCTTATAACTTATGAAAACGAACCTCAGATTCTATTGCAAAAGAGCCAATTGCTAGATGTCTATTATCAAATCGTCAGAAAGCACCACTATCGCAAACAATTCTAACTTTGAACACCTCTCTTTACCCCTCCCTATTTTTCTGGCATGCATCACCAGCGGCGCGTACTGTAGGATCGGCGGGGTCTCTGGCCGCAGTACACACAACAATGAATTGGCATCGAGTAACCTTTGCTATCGATTAATCGACATCGCAACACTTTCGATTCTAATTAGGAATTAGCCACGACCAGCTAGGGCTCAGTGCAGACTGGACAAAGCAGTAAGTAATATACAATCTTTGAATGAAAATGAAATTGGTGAGCAAAGCACGGAAGATCAATCACCAATGTCGAACAGTTCCTTTATTGCCCGTACGTAACCGGGTTTCTTGTTCCGTGGGGTCCCGGCAAAGAATATCCCTCTCCATCACCTCCCGTGGCTGTCGTAAAAGGCGACTAAGGGAACAAAACTGGAAATGGGCAGCAGCGTTTCCTAAATAGGTGTATAACACCAACACTGCGGTTACCAATCCGCCTGCCAAGCGTAGTGACAATGGCAACCCTCCCTTATTTCTGTATTTGAAGCCATTTGAAACTCAAAACAGCAGAGATGTTTTTGACAGTTCTCCATTGAACAATTACAAAAATCTATGCTTGAGGCTCGAAACTGTTTCTGTATGCCATATGCCATATTAGAGGCCTAAGACTTCTAATATGGCAAACCAAGTCAAAATCTAAGGAGATATTGTGTGATGGTAAAACAACTTTAGGGTGAAAGTCCGAATCACACTTGGTTGTTTTACTAACAAAAGCTACAGGCACAAAAAGCTCAATCTAATCCGTCAGCACTCCGTGTAGACCGTCACTATCACCCAAGGCGATTCCATATTAATTACCTCATGATTTAGCCACAATAGCGCGAAGAAAGTACACTCACAAAGCAAATTCGTAATGTTACGTTTGGTGCTTTCTTCTGTATCGATAAAAAATAACCAGCGATTCTCGACCTTATGACTATTAGGCTGAAGGTATGCAAAATTGGCAGTGATAATTAAAACTTTCAAAGCGTTTTATAATAAGATCTGTCGGCACAATGGTCGTTATCTGCGTATCAACAGAACGCTGTTCTAGTGGGAACCGAACAGTCATGTTTGTAATAGGACCATTGCGTAAGTTCTTCTACTTCCGGGAGTGTCCGGGTATTTATCGCTCGCTGTCAGGTGCCACGGCTTAATGGAAACTATTTGATTTCTCATCAGGCTACTGGTGTTTACCATTTCCTGAAGCCAAGTCATGTAAGTGCTTAAAAGCACTGAGAATGTTAATTGAACGTGTAAGTAACTCTTATTGTGTAACCCCAAAACCTACACCAAACACAACATCAAGCTGAGTTGGATATCATTTTGTGACGTCTTCATGTGGGACAGAGAGATGTCCTACTAAGCACACTATGTATTCTTCTTCCATCACTTCCTTTCTTATTAGTATGTCATTGTGTTTTTTGTTCGTTGGGCATCTAAAATAATCGTGTTTCTCTTATCTACCATGTTCCGTCATATATAAAAAATAAAAAAAATAATAAGTTTTCTAAAGAGCTTTGTTTATTGAAAAGGTAAGGTAATTTCTCCCAACAAAAATCCAGCATAGTAGTTCAGTAATTAGTCTGCAAGAATCGTGTTAAAAACCTGTAAGAAAAGAGCCCAACCGGCTTGATGAGTAATCAAATGATGTTTGTATTCGACGCATGATTGATGGAGCCGAGTTGTATGACGAGAAAACGGGTTCTGTGCTACGCTTGTAGACCATTGGCAGATATACTTTTGAAAGAGGAATAAACGCTTCACGGCTAATACTCAGGCACAGCATCCCTTCAGATCTTTTAGTACCAGGTAGAAGGTAGATTAACCTACGTATTCATATATAGTCCTTTAACAGCCATAAAGCTTAGAAGACCGATAACTCTGTTGACATCTCTATTTTGTTGACATTAAAGTAACAGTGACAGCGAGCCGCTAAAAAGTATCCAGCATTATAAATAAAGCCAAAATAATTTGAGCTTTATAATTTTCAGTTGTATCTTATTCACCAATTTCAAAGATTTGTCTATCGTGTATCCAATCATCATCGTGAGCCTGATTATGCCACATTCGATATTTTTGTCCAATTTTGGATTTATTCGCATCGCAGTGCCTTTTTCCAAAATTATTACCTACCATAAAATATAACTATTATGCAATTTATATGATCAACAAACTATTATTATTATTCTTCATATTACCTCACGCTGGAAATCAGTCTTTTACCCAATAGGTCATCCAATTCTTATAAATCCAGGTAATTTAGCTTCATAGCTTTCACTACTGATCGTACCTTTTAGTACTTTTCAAGGTGCCCAAATTGTGACAACATAAAAAAGATGTACCACATAGATGCAAATATCTTTTTATGTTGTTCATTACGCTACGCGCAAAAAACATGCTGATGAAAGTGATTGAGTTCGCTTTCGGACGTATACGGACGATGCGAATGCTCATGTTTGGGGAAGTGCGACCAAATTGGCATAAGGTGGGAATATTATATATTTCAAATTAGAAGACATAGATGAACTGTGTGAAAGATGACATGGTTATGAGAGGAGTGAATGCAGAGATGACGGCTGACAGAAGGGGAATGGAGGAGGAAGACATGTTGTGCCGACCCTACATAAAGTGAGATAAGAAAAGGAAGAAGAAGTAGACATATAGGTTTTACTAGTCGTCCGGGGAAGTACTACCACCATGCCTATTTCTGCCATAAGCAGCAGCATCGCTGTGTTTCGGTTTGAAGGGTGTGGGTGCCAGTGAAATTATTGGCACGTGAGGCAGAACATATTCTGAAGTTGATGGATACAGGGCAGTGCATAGCATGGAAGCAGCACTACTAAGCAACAGTGCAGCCATTTTTATAACGCTTTTATTAGTTTCACCTGTATGTATGTATGTATGTATGTATGTATGTATGTATGTAACCGACCCCTTTGAGCTCGATTTTGTCCTACTTTGAACGATCAGATTTGATTCAAACTTTGCACACCTGTCAAAGGTCGATGACAATGCAATAATATGAAAAAAAAAATAAAAAAAAATGAAAAGAAATAAAAAAAATAAAATAAAAACCTACTTTGAACGATCAGATTTGATTCAAACTTTGCACACCTGTCAAAGGTCGATGACAATGCAATAATATGAAAAAAAAAAAAAAATGAAAAGAAATAAAAAAAAAAAAACCTACTTCGAACGATCAGATTTGATTCAAACTTTGTACACCTGTCAAAGGTCGATGACAATGCAATAATATGAAAAAAAAAAATAAAAAAAAATGAAAAGAAATAACAAAAATAAAATAAAAACCTACTTTGAACGATCAGATTTGATTCAAACTTTGCACACCTGTCAAAGGTCGATGACAATGCAATAATATGAAAAAAAAAAAAAAAATGAAAAGAAATAAAAAAAAAAAACCTACTTCGAACGATCAGATTTGATTCAAACTTTGTACACCTGTCAAAGGTCGATGACAATGCAATAATATGAAAAAAAAAATATATGAAAAAAAAAAAAAAAACTAAAAAGTAAAAAATAAATTATAGTTTAAAAAACTAAAAAAAAACGCTTTTATAACTAATTGAACTAAAAAGTTGAAAATAAAACTGTAATAATCAATGGAAAATTGATATTATTGTACAAAAAGCGTGGGGGGCTTGATTTTGATTGTTGTAAATATTTTATCAATAGTTTATTATATCTGAAGTTATTATAAAAAGCACCCCACGCTTTTTGTACAATAATATCAATTTTCCATTGATTATTACAGTTTTATTTTCAACTTTTTAGTTCAATTAGTTATAAAAGCGTTTTTTTTTAGTTTTTTAAACTATAATTTATTTTTGAAATAAAATATGAGCGCCACTAAACAAATGCTTTACTTCTACTAGAAGTGCACATTAATATTTGAATAAAACTCCTGAAATTTTCATTGTTGTATACAGGGTGTCCCATAAGTCAACGTCCAGCCGAAAACGGGTGATGCGCCAAGTCATGACAGTTATCAGAAAAATATAAAAAAAAATATTTGCTATGTAACTTTCGAGTTATGTATTTAAAAAAAACAAGAAAAACTGACACCCTGTGATGATCTTTTAAGTCCTGTGACTACAAATATTAACTTTTCATGAAACTTTTTTCTGCAACGTAAGCATGAATAACCCTTCTGTAAATTACAATTCAAAATTAAGCCATAACTGCCTCAGTTTTTAATGAAATCGTGGAGTTTTGGCCAACGTTTCATTTCAGATAATTACATCACCCAACTTTAACCGTCTGTACCGCAAAAAAATGTACTACACTATCATGGCATGTAACTTTAAAAATTGGCGCATTGATCCAGGATTCCAAAATGGTATAATACTTGCTAGAGTACTCCTTAGTTTTGGAAATAAAAAATGTTTTTTCAACTAAACCGGATTTACAATCAATTTTATTTCATGAGATAAAATGTTTGTATCCTTTAAATTATGGACTTTAATGCCTACGCTGCGTTTTTAAATCGCTCACAATTTACAGGTACAAGTAAATACCATTTCGACAATGCAAGTAAACAGATAGAGCCACCATCTTGTCGAAAGAGTAATAACCATGGGTGTTCAAGTAATTTGTTAGTTTTAGGTGAAAGTTTGAAATAAAATTCAATCATAGAATTTCTTCAATCGTGATTTTAATTTAACTACATCAAGGATTTACAGCAAATGTTCAAACTGTTAGCCTTCAGCAGTAATGCAAGCTCTACATTTCCTTAAAAAAAAACAGCTGTCTGTAAAGTTAGTTAACTGACGACAGTTGAACGTGACAACGTCATACAGCTGTCCACGCGGACGACGACGCATCGCTCACTCAAGTAGGAGAGAGACCGATGTCGAACGCTGCCGAACGCGGAGGCCGATTGTGCCTCTTTGTCGCTCGTTCCGCGCTCTCACTTGCACTTCAAGTATTAAATGGAACTCCTCAGAGTGAGGTAACGCCGCATGAGTCATGTTTTTTCGTACGAGCAGCCGGCTCCATCGAATTATAAGACGTTATCACGTCAAAAACCATGTAATAAGACCGGTGATGGGCGAAGGCAAACTTTAGATTAAAATCACAATTGAAGTAATCCTATGATTGAATTTTATTTCAAACTTTTACCTAAAACTAACAAATTACTTGAAAACCCATGGTTATTACTCTTTCGACAAGATGGTGGATCTATCTGTTTACTTGCATTGTCGAAATGGAATTACTTGTACCTGTGAATTGTGAGTCACTTATAAACACAGCGTAGGCATTTTAAGTCCATCATTTAAAGGGTACAAACATTTTATCTATTGAAATAAAATTGATTGGAAATCCGGTTTAGTTGAAAAAACATTTTTTATTTCAAAAACTAAGGAGTACTCTAGCAAGTATTATACCATTTTGGAATCCTGGATAAATGCGCCAATTTTTAAAGTTACATGCCATGATAGTTTAGTACATTTTTTTTGCAGTACAGAAGGTTAAAGTTGGGTAATGTAATTATCTGAAATGAAACGTTGGTCAAAACTCCACGATTTCATTGAAAACTGAGGCAGTTATGGCTTAATTTTGAATTGTAATTTACAGAAGGGTTATTCATTCTTACGTTGCAGAAAAAAGTTTAATGAAAAATTAATATTTGTAGTCACAGGACTTAAAAGATCATCACAGGGTGTCAGTTTTTTCTGTTTTTTTTAAATACTCATAACTCGAAAGTTACATAACAAATATTTTTTTTTATATTTTTCTGACAACTGTCATGACTTGGCGCATCACCCGTTTTCGGCTGGACGTTGACTTATGGGACACCCTGTATATTACAACATGAGATTCTAACTGTAGGTGGTCTATATAGTAGGTCTTCTTTCTCAAAGTGATTCTTGGAATTCAACTGAATAAAGACTATTTTGAATTTGAATTTTGAATTTGAATAGATGGGCGCGATGTATTCAGGAATTCGTCCCGTAGTCTGCAAAAAAACTCAGTGTGCCAAGTCGAGCATAGTTCCTCTCACTACAGCCACTTCGTGAAGAGGCTAGGATTTCACTTGTTTCAATGTCAGGTTCGGGTTTTGTATCTGCTCGGTCATGGCCCGTCGATATCTGATTGATACGAACATTTATTTGATTATGCGCGAATTCTCTTTCGAAGATTGTTGATGCGATATAAATAGAAAGTAATGATTCTTTCTCTTGGCACAATAGACTTCACTTTGAATTGTTCACAGGAAGCAAAATAATAACAATAGGTTATGAGATTTGCCCTTTGAAAATAAATCTAATCAGACGTGAATAGAAATCAAATTCTACCTTATATTATTTGAACTGAAATGTTAAATTATTTATTGGTATTATGATTTTTCTTTGACTTCAAAAGAAAAGCAGTTAATTTTTATTTGATTTTATGATTTTTTCTCTATGATAGAGAGTTGCTGAAAAGTAAATTTGTTATTTGTCCTTAGTTTTCATGAGTTTTCTGTGAGATCGTTTTTGTAGCACATAGTCATTCTTCGTTTTAAACTATTAACATGTGACGTTAAATAAATAAATGTTGAATATGATTTTTTAAAATTTCTAGTAAAAAATATTCTATAACTTTTTTGATGTCGCCGAGCTGCAAACTGTCGTAATAAAATTGGAAACTATTTCACACCTACTGTATTGTGTATACATTTAAGTATCATGACATACCAATTTACCTACATTGAAAAGTAGGCAGCATTAAGCACATCGCGTGCTGTGCAGAGGAAATACACAAGGTTTGGAGACGCACCGATTTGTGACTGCATGCGGTACCATGGAAACCAAACTTACTTCTTTTTTAAATGTCAGGTAAATTGTATTCATAGAAAAAATAGCTACTAGGTTAGGATAGCGACAACATAACATAATATTATATCAGAGACACCAACTGGAAAATTGTAGGTATCCAAAAAACAAACAAAAACAATGGAATGGTTTTCAAATGAAGATTGTGTGGTCAGTTATGTTGTAGGTTATTCAAGTTATCAATCTGATAAAAAATATAACAGTAGAACTAGTATGTTCTGGTAGCCACATCTAAACTGACTTTTGACTAGACTATACAATTCAAATTGCGTTTGTGAGTTTTAAATTTTTAAATAATATTTCCATCAAAGTTTTTTTTTTTTACAAAATGTTTTATTTTTACCTACGAGGCTACGATGCACTACCCTGCGTCCATCAACTAGAGGCATGCATACAGATGTTCAGCCTACGTGCCAGTAATTTCACCGGCACCCACGCCCTTCAAACCGAAACACAGCGATGCTGCTTCACGACAGAAATAGGCATGGTGGTACTACTTCCCCGAACGAGCGAATTGAGAGTATATTGAAAACGAAACCATGGTAACTCGTACGCAGGCATGCGCACAGGCGCAGTGTCATAGGGTATTGACATTGTTTCCGTGGCGCGGCACAATATGGGGCATGTGACTCACTCGTCCAGACCAGACAGAACTGTTTACGGAATAAATCACATCTGCCAGCATATACCTATACTAGTAATCCGCCCGACCGTTTATCAGTTTCAATACTTAGTTCATATGCAACACCAACTATACATACAAAATAGAAGTAGATAAATGGTAATGAACAATCAATGGTTGGCATGTCCGTATTTTACCAATATCCTAAATATCACCTAAAAACTGCAAAAATGAATTTTAATTTATATTTGGAAAATACCAACAATCCATTCACGCGTTACGTGGTACTATAGTGCCACGAACTTGTTTCCGGTCACGCGTCCGAGAAAAATCGTGGTACTATAGTGCCACGATTTGCACGGCCGCCAAGCGTCCGTGGTACTGTAGTACCCAAAAAGTTCAAAATGAACTTTTCGAATTTCTGGTTGTACATTAACTGGCCTGACACCTGCCTCCATGAACTGCAGCCATAAAACGACGTGTTGCCAGTGAAAAAATATTTTAGAATGATTAAATTTGTAAAAAAGTGAAAATTTTCCGTGCGAAAAATGGCTGCGCAAGCGCAATTTCGTAAATTTTCTTTGTTTTGTTTTTGTTTATAATAAATTAATTGAGGGTTGTTTTGGGATTGTTATGCATGTATTTTTTCCTTGGAAATCAGGCTTGATGGTGATCTAAAAAGTTTTTCGTAAAAATAAGAATAGCCGACAAAATCTCAAAAATTGCAAGGTAGCGAAAAAAATCGTTTTAAAATGCTACCCGCCGCTGTTAAATGATTTCTTGTCGGAAAAAAATGTTCTACATGATACCCATACTCTTTTCTAATAGGAAGTGACTGAAATAAGGTAAACAAAGTAGTTTCTTGTTGGGAAAAAGACTTTTTAGTTTCTTTGGCATTAATTCGGGCATGCGCAAGCTTCCGGAAGCGACGTTTTCTGACGTTTCGGACGCGTTTGAGACGCGTCGGTTATTTCCAGGTCCAGCAGTGCTTCGTGTGAGTGGCAATGAATGAATTTTGGACAGAAATTGAAAAAAAAATCTCTTGATGAAGCGATTCAGTTTAAAGCTCGTGTAGTTTCACTGCGAGATTTCCACACCTCAATAATCTCTTTTGAAAAATGGTCTACCTAATGGATCTTTCTAATTCTAATGACCAGAGAAGAACTGTAAAAAAGCTACGATTTCACCACGTGCTTACAATTCCTATCGGCCAATTTCCTTCTTGCTTCCGACCCTGGTGCGATTAGCGAATTAAATGGACAGCAAGCTCGACCAACTGACCTAGATCACCTTACACTTGCAGATGCCTGCGGTGAGAGCATGCAAGACCCTTCGCTAGGGCCGGTTGCACTGTCAGTCAGTGCATGCAACCAGCTCTGTAAAAACGATACTCAAGTAATTTTTTACACAAAGTTAGCGCTGTCACTGTTTGTCTTTACTCATTGGTAAGGGATGGGAATAGTTTAACATTGCGGGCAAGACCTGGATGAAACAGAGAAAAAACCTGGGTGGCACTGGGTGAAGTCGGACTGTGTATGATGCTAATGATAGGAATAGTTTAATAACAGATCATCTTTTAATAGTAATACACAAGGTCTGGCTGATCATGGTTTCAGTGAATTCAAGTCAAAGATATTTTATAAAAAACTCATAAAGGTTATAAAATAAATAAATAAAAAATGTGGACAATTCACACAACACTATCTAGCCCCAAACTAAGCATTGTATGATAGGAATCAGATGGCTGATACAATACTTGAATACATTTTTTCGAAGTAAACATGGAGAGAGCGGATAAAAACTTCGCTTTGTAAAACTCGTATGGCAACAAATAGATCGTGGTCTAACTATGATGGCAACAAAATATGCGGTCACTGTTCCGTGTTAGTATCAAACTTTTGATTGCAACAGAATTACACAATCGCTTCAAGCAAGAAACAGGTTCATCATTTTTCGAACGAACCTCTTACAAAATAAGTCTGTAAGCCCATCAATGAATTACGTGTGCTACAGCGAATAGTCTACGCTACAAAAATGAAGTAAAACCTGCATTGTACACCTCCAATGCAGTAAAGCAAAACGGCCTCAACTATGGTCACGTCGCAGCAATCACTTGCATTAAAGTGACGGACCGCTGGAGTACGGCCAGCAGAATGGCGCCAAATACCACTTTGTGGTTTCAATATTCAAAATAGCAAAATAGGCTGCAACACTGGCATCCGCATAGTTCTACAAATAGCATACCTACTAGATTTACTGTGTGAAACGTGGGAACGTACCTACCAAAGCTTCTAATATGAGGCCAACCTCTTCTTCTTATTGTATCACTGATTCTTTCAAACCAAGTGTGGTGAAAGGATTTTAAGTGCGCCTCAGAGAGGTTTCTTTCGTGCACTTGACACGCTTGTTCTTGATTTTATATTTTATTTTGGTGTACAATGAAGCAATATTCATTTGAAGAAAAGCATTGAAAGGAAACTCGCGACTTAGTCAGCTCCGCATGTATTGACCATGTTTTTATAGTTGCAGAAATTGCACCTCAGTATGCAAATAATTTAAAACGAATCTATTTGAAACTGAACACCATTAGACTAGAAACGTCAATCAAAATTAGCCGAAGGCCAGCGACGCACAGAAAACGTGATCTCTCGTTGACTTTGATAATGTATTTGTAAATTATCCAGAATTTGAGCCATCTTTAAAATAAAGTGAAGCTGTGTGTATAATTTATTTTTCCATTTACTCTAATGGATTTTATGATAGCTCTTCCAATCTAAATGGATTTTAAAATACCGTGTTTAAAACTATTATAGCCATCACCTATAACAAAGCTTTGCCTCATAGGTCACGCACGTCAGGAACTTGCCCTACGATGCACTGCCCTGCGTCCATCAATTTGAGGCATACAGATTTTCAGCCTCACGTGCCAGTAATTTCACCGGCACCCACACCTTTCAAACCGAAACACAGCAATGCTGCTTCACGTCAGAAATAGGCATGGTGGTCGTTCCTCTCTGGACACACACTTCACAAAGAGCTTTGCTACTACTAAATTAATAATTTTAACTTACTGAAAATATGAAAAATGATTCAGCATCTTTGCTGATGCTGAATCATTTTTCATATTTTCAGTCAGCACATTATTTGGCATTTTTGGCTAATTTACCAGCCTCCAATAAAAACGAAAGTTGATGTCATAAACCAAAACATAGCGAAATAAACCCCCAGTTTATTTCGCGAACTGACATGTTTTTTCACCCAATAAAAAGTGTAGGAACTGTAATTAAATTAATGATCGTGAACATAAAGGCGGTCACGGCCGATTCACTAAGAAAAAAAGCAGCCAAGTGCGAGTCGGACTCGCCCATGAAGGGTTCCGTAGCACGACGAACTACAAGAACCTTTATATAGGTTACTTGATGAAACGTAATAAGGTTCCTGTAGTTCGTTGAAAGGTAAATTGCGGTTTACGGTTTATGACGTATAAAAAAAAAAACTACTGACTAGATCTCGTTCAAACCAAATATCGTTGAAAGTTTACATAGTAATGTACAACATATATTTTTTTTAGTATTATCATTCTCTTACTTTAGAAGTTAGAGGGGGGGGGACCAACTTTTTTCCACTTTGGAAGTGTCTCTCGCGCAAACTATTTAGTTTAGAAAAAAACTATATTAGAAACCTCAACATCATTTTTGAAGACCTATTCATAGATATCCCACACGTAAGGGTTCGATGAAAAAAAATTTTTTGAGTTTCCGTTTATGACGTATAAAAAAAAACTACTGACTAGATCTCGTTCAAACCAAATATCGTTGAAAGTTTACATAGTAATGTTCAACATATATTTTTTTTAGTATTATCATTCTCTTACTTTAGAAGTTAGAGGGGGGGGACCAACTTTTTTCCACTTTGGAAGTGTCTCTCGCGCAAACTATTCAGTTTAGAAAAAAACTATATTAAAAACCTCAACATCATTTTTGAAGACCTATTCATAGATACCCCACACGTATGGGTTCGATGAAAAAACATTTTTTGAGTTTCAGTTTCAAGTATGGGGACCCCCAAAATTTATAGTTTTTTTTTCTATTTTTGTGTAAAAACCTTAATGCGGTTCACAGAATACATCTACTCACCAACTTTCATCAGTCTAGCTTTTATGGTTTCGGAGAAAAATGGCTGTGACACGGCCGGACAGACAGACAGACAGACAGACATGACGAATCTATAAGGGTTCCGTTTTTGCCATTTGGCTACGGAACCCTAAAAACACAGTTCCCACGCCTTAATTTCTATCGTATAGGTATAATTTGATTTGATACGGGTGTTTTAAAAGAATTTGACTCTTAATTTTTTGTCAGTATTTTTTCTGGAACCGGAATTTAGTTTAAAATTTTAAACGCATCAAGGATTTAATGGATCTGGGAACCTTGGAGGTTTGTTCACTCTAATTTTCAAATTTACCTGTGGGTTTCAAAACCCATGTTATTTCTTTATAAAAGTTTTTAAAACTTTCATTTGTGAGTAATCTTCAGATTCATAATGGTCTCATAAAAGTAATTTAGCTTAGCAGATCGATAAGTCTGCTGTCATCTCTATTTGTTGACATAGAAGTGACAGTGACAAGAGACTTTTGGCGAGGCGGCGCTAAAGTGTCCGGCATTATAAAGGCGTAAAATATTCTAAACATAATTTTGCAAAGAAATAGCAACATTAGTTCACTTTACAATATCCAGGAAAATTTCATTGAGTTTTGTACTGAATTTTTCGATATAATTGTACTTTCTCAACAATTGAATGAACTGACATGAAATCCACGTTTTTGCGCTTGTCTCATTCAGTTTGCAGTCGTAAACGGAAGCGCTCAACAAATGTTTATCGAAAGAATGTTCGTAGTAAAAGCTTTGAGCATCGAAGAGTAAAAGTGATTAAAGAATGTTACTAACATGTTGAGCAAGCGCATTATCTTACTGTTACATACCTGTATTACTGTTACTGTTCCTTATTACATTGCTAATTATCGTAAACGTCTCATTATCTGATTCTAAGCGCAATATTTTGTGGTCCAATAATTTTTGTACACACGTGCATGGCTTATCTAAGTGGATATGCAAATTTTAGATTTCTATTGTAAGAATTTTGTGTAACAGTTTTTTTATCTTTTTTTATACATAATAAAGTCCACTGACTTCACAAGAATTACGTTATGCAAAAACTTTACGGAAAGTAATCCATTCACTTACTTGCATAAAATTCAAATGTAGAAACATTTAATGGTACCAACCTGAAACAAACAAAATTATTCAGTTAGTATTTAGATAAAAACATACACTTTTTTTTCGGCTATTCGTAGTACGTATAGGTACCTATTTTGAATAACTTTGTAGAACCTACAGCCGTTGGGGAAAAAGGTTCTCGTATGGCGACCACGACCCGAAGGCCGAAACGTAGGACGCCCACCCCACCCCCACAGGTTCTGGTTGATGGAAAGGGCTCAGAACTGTTCTTCCTGGGAAAGTGTAGGGGATGTCTATGTCGAGCAGTGGACTTCTTCAAGCTGATCTACAAGCTGATGATGATGATAGGCACTTATAGTGATCGGGCAAAACTTGTGATATTTTCTCTTTATACAATAATCTCTTCTTAAATTTAAGAGCTTAGCTCTTGTCGGGGTTTTGATGCAGTTTTCTCCAATTAAGTTCACAATAATATTGACCATAAAAAGTTTCATGAGGAATCAATCAGTAGACTGCATCCTCACGTTCCATCAGGAAAAAAGTAGATTCTAATAATTGTAGAAACAGCACGTAGAAAAGAAATTCCAACGCCCATTACTTCTTGCATTGTTAATCAACATACGTCTTACGGAAGGAAAGTGTTTGTAATAATAAGGCTTCCAGTAAACATTAGCTTAGTTGTTGACAGGCTTAGCATTCGGATGGAATGTTTTATAATGCTACCGTTCATTGTACGTAATATAAATTTAAAAAATTGAGAAACAAAGTTCTTGGTTAAACTGCTGAACATATTTTGATGGAATTACTATGTATTAAAAAAAATTTTCAAAATCAGCTTTTAGATGACGAAAATTTGCGATAACAGACATAAAAAAATACAACCTGATTGAGAACCTCATCTTCTTTTATTTGAAGTCGGTTAAAAATAATATGACTTACGCGCTGATCGAAATTATGTCGATAGTCTAGAGATATGAATGGATCTCTACTGACACATCTAAATATAATATCATTAAGACAGAGAACAAACATCTGCGTTCACCACACCAATATTTGTTCTCGATGGAGATCGAACCCACGACCTACGGCGCAAAAGGAGCCCCCAACTGAGCTGAGAGGCCAGTCATTGACGATCCCCCGAGGATTTATCAATCAACATCTACACATGTAACGGCACACACGTCTGTGGTAACGGTAAGGTTAGCGCATAGCACAGGAATGCAACACACCGTACTGCTTGTAATTGGTAATTGACAGGCGTCGCGGAAGGAAAGTGTAATTAAACGGAAAAGGAGACGCCATAAAGGCCAGTTCACACACGTCTTTGACCAGCAAGGTGCGGATGCGTGGCTATAAAATACCAGATACACCGTACCACAACAGCTATGGAGCTATGTTGTTAGTGATAAAATAACAAACTTGTACGGTTGCATTTTTGCAGTTTTTTACAGTTTAAGCATGTACAACAAAAGTAGATTGGCAACTTCGGTTTTTAAATACCCGTTTTTGAAAGACGGTTTACAAATACTATTTTTATGAAACAACGGGATATTTACCATGATTAAATTTCGTTGAGTAAATATCCCGTTGTTTCATAAAAATAGTGTTAAGAACCATGATGGTTTACAAATAGTTGAGCTTCAAAACGGATCTTCAAATAAAGTCGACTAAGAAATATTCGAACTCTACAAACCAGAAATACCAATCTACTTCTGATAGTGACTTCAACTTTGTATATGCAACGCAAGCCTATACAAATGTTGCGTGTGTTTTTTGACACATTTTATTTTTTTCCACTAAAAGAAAAAAAGCTCCTTAATTATAAAATAATCTCTAGAATCTAGACATTATTTTATAATTAAAGAGCGTCTTTGATATGCTGAACGCAAGCCTATGTAAAAAAAAAAAAAAAAAAGCTGAAGGATCTAGAGCCTAGCCCTAGAGCCTTCATCAGCATTGACCTGTAACTTAGTGTTATTAATAAATGATTTGTATTTGCATAATATCAAAGACGCTACGTTGAGGATGTTAAAACTAAAAGCTCTTAAAAGAGGGATCCACTTTACTCCCAGTAAAGGCACACACCCACTTTTCACACTAACGTGTGAATAAGCCCTAGCTCAACGGTAAAGGAGACGCAGGCTAATTGGACTCCTTAAAGGGCGACGCGCCGAACGGCGGGACCTGTGAATAACAGATAGCCAGATAACAATGGATCCAAATTAAGCTTTTAATTAAAATCGCTTCAAATGGCAAAGGGATAGTTTCGGCATCTGGTGAAAGGTCTGATCACTTTGTTAGGATATTATGCCATTACTGATTTAGGCTCTTCTTCTTCCTGCCCTTATTCCACTATAAGTGGAGTCGGCACAACATGTTCTCCCAATCCATTCTCCTCTATCAGCTGCCATCTCTGTATTAATCGATCCTAAGGTCGTGGGTTCAAGTCCAGTCGTGTACCAATGAGTTTTTCTTCCCAAAAATTTATGTACACTATGCCAGTGCTCTCAAACGGTGAAGGAAAACATCGTGAGGAAACCGGTATATCGTAGAACCTAAAAAAGTTCGAAAATGTGTGTCAAGTGCACGAAAGGAGCCACTTTGAGGCGCACTTAAAATCCTTCCACCACACTTGGTTCGAAAGAATCAGTGACACGATAAGAAGAAGAAGCTCTGTATTCACTTCTTTCTTATTAATTATTGATTTTGTATGGCAGATATTATAAAGGTTTTGCATAGTCCTTCATACTAATGGGCAAAACGTTTCATATAACTCCAATCGTATCTACTTACCCAAAACTTATATGATTAAAACAGTCATCGTCATCATCAACTTGGAGAAGTCCACTGCTGGACATAGGCCTCCCCTGCACATTTTCAGGAAGAACGACTCTGAGCCCTTGCCATCTACAGTCTTCCCGCGATCTTAACAATGTCGTCGGTTCATCTGGTCCAGCTGTATTAATACAAACTATCACATCTAATGAAACGCCATACCATCCCGATACCATCCACAATTCCATTGACCTACTCGCGTAATGATCATAAAAACACCGACACAAGACCTTACGAGGCGTGCCCGCAAATTCCTTGGATATTTATACCTTCGACAGGTGACATGCGGCATTCCACTGGATATCAGCTGTCGATGAAAACGCCATAAGAAATTATAAATATGTCGTACCGAACGAACAGTAACTTTTATAGCACGCGGCGAAACCAGCTGAGAATAAGCAGCTGGGTTAGAGAGACGTGAAAGGAATACGACAGTACCCAGAGTCCCAATTTTGCTACCACATTTGGTCTACCAAATGTTGTTTTCGTGAAAGCACGTGTCTCTCTCATAAGTATGGAAAGTTGATGAGACAACAACTCGTTTCGATCGTTTCTACGTAACGTATTTTTGCTGTCTCATCTTTTCTTCATACAATAGAGAGAGACAAATAGGCAAAACGAAAACAACATTTCGTAGACGAAATGTGGTAGCAAAACTCCGAATCGGGGTACAGGGAACAAACATCTGTGTTCACCACACAAATATTTTTTCTCGGTGGGGATCGAACCCATGACCTACGGCGCAGAAGGCAGAGCTACTACCAACTGAGCTGAGAGGCCAGTCATATATGACTTATACACTCAAATACGACTTATACACTAAATCATCGCGTGTGCTGTCTTTGAAACTTTTGATTTTGAATAATTGCCTACGTCTCACTAAATTGGAGTGACACCTCACTGGAACTTCACTGCTATTATTATTTTTGTTTTGTAAAAGGATATTAACAAAAAAAACGTAGGCCGTAGCCGTAGGTCGTGGGTGACCACGAGCTAAATGCCCAGTCAGAATATAAAGTAAACCAGCTAGATAAGTTGCCTCTGTGACATGCTTCTTAATTCTATGGTTTGTTAAGTAGGCAGTCTTTATTGTCCTGTAAAACATAGGCTCTACATAATTGCACTGCAGTTATGGGTACAGTTAACGACAAAAATTTATAAACAAAAACAAATAAGTATACTTATTTATTTCCAAAAACCTGATTGTGTGTACAAAATTAAAGCTATACTCTGCAATACAATAAAAATATTACTAAAGACGAACAAAAACCTGAACAAATAAAAACAAAATAAAGTAAGAAACTATTAAATAGAAGCTATGTTAATATATAATTACTAGGTGGTGAAACAATTTCAGATATTTAAAGAGCTCATTTTACTTGCATTAAGCGCTTTGCTTCAACTTTTATGTTGCGGACAGCCAAGGAGTGGAATTCCTTGCCAGCGTCTGTTTTTCCAACATTTATAACTTTGTTGTTTTTAAGAGTAGAAGAGTAAACAGGTATCTTCATCATCACTAAACAGCAGGTGAGATTGCGGTCATACGCAAGCCTATAGTTTGTATTTAAAAATAACGAAATAAATTAGTTTACAGATAGTTAAAGGCTTGGGTGGATTTTCAAGTAAGGTTCAAAGCTTTGATCAAACTTTGACACTGGTTCATTAAATATTTGTTTAATAATAAGTTTTTTCTGTTAATAAATGTTTAGTTCATTATTATTTGTCCACAATATTTATTAACCATCCGTTTGACATGTACGCTATGCTTTTACAGATAAGTTGTCGAATAAGCGAAGGTTACGGTTACCGCTGGTATGTTTTACTGTGAAAATAGCCTTAGAAAGTGTGAGTACCTCACCTTTATAATGCAAAGCGAAGGAAAGCTTGCATTGAAATTATTGTTAACCTTTTAAGACGAGGCGTGAATGAGGATGCAAATATACATGTAATATTGCATCGTGAGGATGTAACTATACATAATCTTTAACTATTTCTTAGGACATTGCCGTGACATATTCGATAGAAAGTCGGAAGGTAATATACAGGGTTCGTTTATCGAACAGGTAAGTAGTTGAAACTGTTACACGGGTATATATATCGCGTATATTACCAAAATAAGGGTGATATGTGAGGGTGACATGCGAATTATGTGTTCATGATCACGAAAGTTTAAAAAGTACTAAGTAATTAGTTGACTGTAACGTTAAATCTTGTAGATGAAGCTACAGTCGTGTTAGTGCCTTATAAACAGCCCCTAAGATTATTCGTCGAGTGTGATTAGGATCTGATGGCGCAGCGGTCAGTGCAGTTCCGTACCAAGGGGGGTTTGAATCCCGCTCGGCTTTTTTAGGGTTCAGTAGCCAAATGGCAAAAACGGAACCCTTATAGATTCGTCATGTCTGTCTGTCTGTGTGTCTGTGTGTCTGTCCGTCCGTCCGTATGTCACAGCCATTTTTCTCCGAAACTATAAGAGCTAGACTGATGAAACTTGTTCAGTAGATGTATTCTGTGAATCGCATTAAGATTTTTACACAAAAATAGAAAAATAAACAAAAAATTTGGGGGGTCCCCATACTTGAAACTGAAACTAATTTTTTTTTTTCCGAATCGTACTTGGCCGCTTTTTTACTTTTGGGACATTATAATTATAATTGTTGTAGTAAGCACTATAACATCAATAAAAAAATAAGGAGTTTTATCGAAGCCATTTAGTATCGGAAGTTGTATATATGAATTATTTCTTTCTTTCTAATTGTTACTATTAAAACCTTCTTATTTCGGAAGTTAAGAAACAGCTATCCATTACCAGTATTCAAACAAAATTCACCAAACACAAATAAAGTGTACAAATACTTGATCAATGAGAACTAATATTTGAGCATTATCACCGATATGCAAATTATTCGTACTCTCTTTACATAGACGATTGATTATTAGTTAAAGCCCTGGCTTCTTTGAAAGTGCTCCCGAGATGACACAGAGGCTTAGACCATGTTTTGTTAGATTGCTTACAAATTACTTTGAAAGGTCTGATTGCCGTTTTACTTTTACTGTATATTATTTTGATTGTTTTTTTTTGTAACTCGCTGATTGCTCTAATTTCTTCGGTGAACAACCAACCGAAAGGGTTAAATTTAAAATCAGTGCTGGATGTACTTCCAGCGATAGCTAAATTTATACCCTTTGTGCACGTATTTTTAGTTTATGTTAAGTATTATAATGTAATTCTAGGCTTACAACGAGGCAATAAACGTTTTTTTATCTATTTATTATTACTTTAATAAAAAATAAATAAAAAAATATAACATTTATGAATAGCAAGTGAATGTAAAATTTTGTGTTTTATAAACAAAAACACAAAAAAATCGACATAAATGGCTCTAAAGTGTCCCGACTAAACCTTCCCCTTTCAGCTTTGCACCCATTTACCAAACACCCTGTATAACGGAGAAAAATAGACTGTATTAAAGAATTACGAGCATGCATGAAGAATGTTATTACGAAAGAAGCGAAGGAGGTATATCTGGATCGTAGCAAGTGGAAATCCGTGATCTCTGCCTACCCCCATAGGAATGAGGCGTGGTTTTTATGTACCTAGAGAATTATGTAGTTGAAAGCTAAGGCTGAATGATTTGATGCTACCTCAACTTCATTTTATTACGGCCGTCAAATAAAGCTTACCGTTTGTCTAAGAACCAGGCTTCGGAGATGTTAATTTGTGTGACATGGTTATTTGATGGTTTTGTTTTGAACAGGAGCCCAAATCCAATTTACTGTCTCCGACTATATTCCCCGACCACGTCGGTGTTCTCACAGACGTGGTCGGTGGAATAAGGCCTTGACCAAAGTTGGTGGCTGAAATCAGGCCGAAGAAATCTAGGTCGTCCAAAAGCTCAATGGGTCAATGACATCGTGAAGGTCGCAGGAAACACCTGGACAAGAGACGCGCAGGACAGGTGAGGCTGGCAGAAGTTGAAGAAGGCCTATACCCAGCAGTGGGTGATACCGGGCTGAAATGATGATGATGATTCCACTTACAGTGGGGTCAGTACAACAGAATCTGAACGATAGAACAGAACAAATAATAGCACTAAAGATAACATGCGAATCTCAGTAATACTTTTATAGCAGTAACAGGAGTGTTTAAACCCATGTCGTTGATTCGTTAGCACCTGTAGACATAATCCGATTGCAAACGAACTTTTAACGGTCGCGAAACTGGTTTGGTACCAGACAACGATTAATCTCCGTGCGGACATTTTTATTGCAAACAAAAAAGGCTGATGACTGTGATTCCAGTCATGGTAGACATCCCCACTGATGACTTAGGGCTGAATTCATTGATTTAATCGACCAATTAAATATTTGACAGCTATGTAACTTAAATATTTCTGCTTTTGCTTGCCAAATTTGAGGTATGCAGCTGTCAAATATTTAATTGGTCTTTTAATAGTCTGTGAAACCATCCCTTAGACGTATATTAAAAAAACTGTAGCTAACCTGTTTTGATTTGACAGCACTTAAATCAGTTCAGCAGTTTGGCCATGAGGTCGGTTTCTCAAGTTTTTTAAACTTCACTTGTTTGTTAATTTTATTTCATTTTTCGAAATGTAAAGTTATGATTCTCTGTTTATTTTATTTTATTTTAGAACAAAATTCATAGCTCTTAAAATACAATGTAAAAACTTAAATTTCTAACATACAGCCAATAACGGATTTACATTTTTACTATTTGTTTCTTTGTCTTGTTTTTAGTTCCCCATAAGATTTTATTTTATTTTTGTAACGCCTATGAACAGTTGTCATACGATTAAATAAATGACACTAGGAAAGTTACATATTACACACTACACAAAACGTGATGTAACATAAGATGCGCCCGCGCAGAATCGCCTCGTGACGAATGACCGCAGCATTGGCACCAGATAAAGTGTCATTAGGACCGCAGCGGGCGGTAGTTTCCTCGGAATGTAACGCGATAGAGCCCTGCTATTTCCTGGCTATCATCGATTGGTTTCGTGGTGTGGAGCCTTTAGGATCTTCTATTCCTTTTATTTCTCAAATGTCTTGAATATCGAATTGTACCGCTAACGTCATGCGATGCAGTTAGCGGTACAATTCGGTATGCAAAACTAAAAACTACCGCTAAAGTATTTTAAAAGATATGTCAGGATATTTTTTTTTAAATAATATGAGGAGAGGTGTATTGCGTGCCTATCGTCTCGGGGAATATAGTCGCTAGCCTGTTACATTTTGTTTTTCGGACGGATAAAGCTGTAGCTGTACTTTCCGAAACAGACCCCTAATTTGGTTGCAAATAAATTTTAAAATAAATTCAGGAAAGCTGGTGATAAATGTGAGAAGGAGATGTAAGGGATGAATGTCATACCAGGTTGTTATATTTTCCCCACCGGACTGATAAAAAGCTGTTTTTAAGACGTACCTAACATTAATTATTCAAGACGATAAGTTCGCTCTAAACATACAAAGTAGCCCACGCATATCATGGAAAAATACATTTCAATGCCATACCTTGTTAGTTGTGAAATATTTTTAATACATTTTTACTTTATGTAGTTGATACGTTGCTCATATTTATTGAGAGTTCTGAAAAATCAAACTCAAGTTGTTATATTTCTATTTTATTTCAATTCGATTCTCCTTCCAAACTACAAACAATTTACAGCAATTTCAATTTCATCGTTTGTAAAACGATGCCTCCAATAGGCCACAGTTCAATGACCCATGCAAAATAATCAACCGTCGTTTTTAACTGCCATCAGAATCGATGTCTGGCCGTAACCGACTTCTGTGCCATCTCTCGTGAAGGCAGGGCGCATACTTCCTCGAGTCACGGTGTAAAGAGCAGGAATTCCTATTTCTGCGTGAAGAGCATTACTTTCGGTTTGAAGGGTGTGGACGCCGGTGAAATGACTGGCACGTGAGGCTGAATACCTGTATGCCTCAAGTTGATGGATGCAGGGCAGTGCATTAGGGCACGTTCCTGACGTGCCTGACCTACGAGGTAATGCTTTGTTGTAGGTGATGGTTACCACTTAACATCAGTCGGGTCAAATGTTTGTTCTATCAACTAGAACTAAAAATAAAAATCGGTGGATGACTACGAGTCCTCCTCCGTCGGTATCTCTGCTGAAGTTTGTGACGTCGTGCAAGCACTTTTCGTACGGTTTCCGTACACAAGCCTGAATATGCAAAGCAAACACTAATGCCAGTGGCGACTCTAGGTCTGAGAAGTCTACACAAGCACTTCAAGCAACCAAACGTCAGCACCGTGTGGGCTCACCATTAACGATGACGACATATCCACAAAATAGATAAGTCTGACTCACACGGTTCACATAATCATGTTTTCGATGCGATACCTTTCGAAAAGTCTGAGCCCACCCTATTATACTTGTACAAGATAGTGGAACCAGTTTTATGGTTTTATTAATGCTAACTTCCGAACAAGTAGGTGAGTAAGGTTAATTCAAGCAAGGTGTGGTGTACGAATACATTCACTTCTTTAACCGTATATATATTTTTTTAATTCTTCTTCACAGCCTACTTTCAAATAGTCTTTGGTGGACTAGCTTTGCTATCGAGCTAGATGGTAACTGGATACACAAACAACGCTATTATATTTAGTGCATAAGATTCTATTGGAATGGTTAAAAACCACTCAAAATCAACATCAAAAGTGTATTTATTCAGTAGGACCGCAAGGATCACTTTGAAATGTCCTAAAGCTAGGTGACTCTAGGTGCCAGTTCAGCGCGACCAAGCGTAGAAGAACAGGCAACAAACTACGACTTGGTTGCTACCGTATTTTTCTATGATCCTTTTACAAATCAAAAATAATCTTAAATAATAGGAGTGAAGTTCCAGTGTATTGCCACTTCACTTAGTGAGACGTATGCAATAATACAAAAGCAAAAGTTTCAAAGATGCTGTCTTTGAATCTACACAGCACTACTAGACCCGCTAATTGTTTAAAAAAAACTTCACCCTCGTCGATTATTGTCCATCAATGCTAATCATACGTTTTATCCCTTATGTCCTGTTCTGTGCATCCCACGGCTCAGATTAGCTCGTTATATCAATCAAACGATTCGGCGACTGCGCTGTCTAAACAAGTACGTATATGCAGATAAGGGTTAGTCCCACGAATGCCCCTTTAATCATTTTGATAGAACTGCCAAGATAAAACTACAGCTATGATTGCTTATAAGCAATCTTTGTCGGTATCAAAAGGACGTTGGGTAGCAAATAAAGAAAATTGTTCCCGCTTATCATGAAGATTCAATTCGATTACAAGAGATTATAGGATGATTTCGATGCACAAGAGTACTCAGAGTCAGCAATTAGTAACTGTAAACAAAACTTTTAAGATATATTTAAACATAACTTTAAAAAAAAATTAGGTATAAATTAAAATAATGCGGACAATCCACACAACGCTGTTGTTTTTTTGTAAATACATACATGGAATACAATATACCACCCAGACAGAAAACAAACACCTGCGTACACCACACAAATATTTGTTCTCGGTATGGATCGAACCCACGCCCTCCAGCGCCGAAGGCAGAGCTGCTACCAACTGAGCTGTGAAGGCAATCAAGTATTCATTCAGCAGCAATACAAGTATTATATCAGCTTAGTTTGGGGCTATAGTGTTGTGTAGTTTGTCTACAATATTTATACTACTGAAACAAGAGATTTTTGATTTAAACTTGATATAATTTTGGAATACTTTAACAAAATTCCATAAAATGTAAAAACGTTTTGAATAAACAAAAAACTAGTTAATAATCAAGACACCCATAAAAATTGAATATGGCCTCTAAAACAGGTTAGACATTGAACCAATTCTTATTTAAAATAAGAAAAACCAGTTATAGGTCTTAATTAGATTTGCAAATCTAACGCTTTTTGTACAATAATATAAATTTTCAATTGATTATTACAGTTTTATTTTTAACTTTTTAGTTCAATTAGTCAGAAAAGCGTTTTTTTTAGTTTTTTAAACTATAATTTATTATTTATAATGTAGTTCAGGGCCAAATTAAGTTCATTAATCTGTAGATTTTAACAAATCAAAAGTTGAAGATTATCATTTATTAACATTTGATTGGTCTGACTACAAAGACGAACATTCATTTAATTTTGAACTTTGCGACTGAAATATAATATGTGTAGGTAGTATTGTATTATATGTATAATCTGAAATCATTATATATTTAACATTCAATTATCTTTAAACATATTTTTGTTTCAATACAATGAAAAAAAAAAATAGCTGCTTATAAAAACTAAATTTTTTTTCGAGAAAAAAGCGTTTTCTTTATTTTGAACTAATATCCGAAATCCGAGAAATAATATCCGTTGAATATAATATTTCAGTCCAACCTAGATAACGTAAGTGATCTGAGTTAGTAGTTCTTCGACTTTTTTATGGTCAGAACTATCTGTTGTCACTTTTCCGGAAACCGTCGATAAAAAGACGAATAGGCCTAATTTAAGCTGCATCATTGCGGCTCATTCACGACCAATTCTCATAAAATATCGACAGTTAAGTTAATGTGATTGGTTTTCATATATTATGACGATAGATACAGTTGAATGTTTAACTAGCTAGTCGACAGTTAGAGGTCCAAATTCCACTCAATCTAACGCTATAAAAATCAAATTGCCACGTATTCTAACGCACGTTTTAAAGCTTAATAGCAAGAGAATAAGATAATAAACTTCTTGACTAACTTTAAAAACACCGAGGAAACAACGAAAATCGAAAATACATACATACGTCTTTCGAACCTTTTGTGTTTCATCCTTTTGTGCACGCTGAACCTATTACAGATGAGAAGCCACTGGCTCCTGAAACACATTTTTTAACTAGTTCAGGAGACTATGGGTTCAAAAACTATTTGTGAAACCTATTTATTAAGTCAATAAACATTACTTTATTATTATTAACCAGTGTGGTGAAAGGATTTCAAGTGTGTTTCAGAGAGAATATATGCTAAGAATTATTTATGTACGGCTAAAGCTTTTATCATAACGCAAATCTAAGACCTTAGGATATCTAAATTAGTTCCACGCTCCACAGTCCGTTCCGCCCTGCAGCATAGACCTTAATACAAGAATTGAGAGTTGTTCGGTCACTACAGTTCACGGTGTTACTGGCACGAAGCACTCGACTCCAATCCAATAGCTATTAACTTGCGGGGCTCGAACGTGCTTCCTAAAACTCACTTAGCGAAATGAGTACCTATGGCTTTATTTTGGTAAGAATATTACAAGAACTTGATAGAACAGCGATAATATTTTCACATTGCAGAAAATCAGGGATGGAGAAAGATGAAAACCGTTATTCTTAGAAACAGAAAATTTTTGGGTTGGTATAAAAAACAGAAAAAAACTAATATTGGCGAACATTTTTCACGGTAACATAATATATGAGAAACAAAAAGGTTTATTTCCTTTATATAATAAAGTATTCAGGTTTTTTTTTATTTTGTTTGCTACAGTCCCCGTTTGATCTTTTGGCCTTGTACGAATATACCTATTTAATTTTAGCAAAATAAATACCTATTAGCAAAATCAGGGACTTTATTTACTGAACCAAAACAGTCTTATCGTGTAAAGCTGTTTCCGTCCTCCACTTAATCACCATTTTTTTCGATAAAATTATAATTGATGTGTATCTTTACATTTATTTAGGACTACCTACTCATTTTATACATTTATTTTAATTTCATTTTTTTAACAGTCCGTGGATATCGTAAAGGCATGTAAGGGAACGCACCAGGGGACAACAGCATATACCTAACGGTCCGAATTGACGGAAGCCTTCTCATACATACGAGAACTCCTCGTAACAACAATCCTCCTGCCAACCGGGTATTTACGGCAAACCCCCTAAACGATCTATGGAGCAGGGTGTCGATTCTAAAAACACAAATCACTCAAGCGATCGCGTAATACGATGTGAGTTGTCAATTTTTGTTTGAAAATTTTGAAAATGGAACGTGGATTCAGTGATCACTCGACGATCACTCAATCGAACCGTGTTGCTGGAATTGACGCCCTGTACCCGAAGTCGGGGTTTTGCTACCACATTTCGTTACCAAATGTTGTTTTCGTTTCGTCTTTTTGTCTCTCTCTATTGCATGGAGAAAATATGAGATGGCAAAAATACGTTACGTAGTTAGAGTTTGTTGTCTCATCTTTTCTCCATACAATAGACAGAGACAAATAATCGAAACGAAAACAACATTTGGTAACGAAATGTTGTAAATGCACTGGGACTTTGGGTACTGGACTGTCGATTTCCAGTTGTGAACAAAATCAGGCTAAAAATTATAATAGATGATAGATACAAAACTCTTTATTGTACACCATACAAATGAAGAAAAATAGAATTTAACAAACTTCAAAAACTATAGGTACAATGGGCAGTCTTACCGCTAAAAAGCGATTTCTTCCAGAGGAGAGAAATCGCATCATTATCAATATTATCAATGATCATTTTTGAGCCTGATCACTCAAATTCATAGAACTTTGCCTGAATAAACCACGGCTTAAGGCAAACTCAATAGTCAGTTACAAGCATGCCGATGCCCCGGTGAGCCTCTCACGCCTGCCCCGTGTAATCGGTAATCGCTGGGCAGACAAACTAACAGACAGACATGGTACCCTCTGCAAGTATTACAAAAATGGACGGTCAGCTTAAAAGAAGTTGGTGAGACTTTATCGAAGTTCAAAAGGAGGATTAGAGGAAGATCGCTAAAGATCGGTAGGTGCAAGACTTTTGAAAAGTATTTTGCTCGGCAGTGGGACACAAATCACACATTTAGTGGATTTCAGCTTGTAACTAGTACGTTCTTCTTCTTCTCTCTGCCTTATATCCCACTTTATTTGTGATCGGCGCAACATGTCTGCCCCCTCTATTCCTCTCTGTAAGCCTTCATCACTGCCTTTAAGTGGCTTTACTCTATTATCCATGTTATCTTTTACTGTTCATCCATGTTTTGTTTGGTCCACCTCTACTCACATACCCATCCACATCCATACTTCACATCCTTAACGTAACGGTTCAATATTAAAATCGTGTGCCAGGTACTAAGTATACTTGAAATGTAAACAAATCATCTACAAGGCCTGTTTGTTTATTATTCCTTTCTCACGTTTTCGGCTCTGGATAGCTGCTATAAAATAATAGACCTACCATGGACCGTATCGAAGCAGAATAAAAGATCAACAAAACCTTTCAAAAGTGTCGTTCTTGCATTCTACAGCAATAAGTGACGGTACGGCATGCCAGACCCCAAGTACGATGTTTTATTGAATATCCCGCAAAAAGCTAAGAACCCAGCCGCGGCGCGTCGATTGCGTCGGCGCACGCGCACGTCCACAGACTCGCTAAGTGTACGCGGTCAAGGCTAACCGTTCGCTTTTTATTCGCAAGAGAGTTCAACGCACGATAACTTTAGTCTTGGTATTCCAAGCACGTAGTGATTATTTAATCGGTGCGGACTTCTTGCAATCCAATAAAATAAAGAAGAATTCGAAGTTATTTTGAGAAGTGCCTAAGAGAAAGGGCTCGATGCAATCCTGTGCCAATGAAAAGACCAAGTAAGTTTAAAGCAATGTCACCAGAATAGAAAAGTTGAAATCGTATTCACATAATTACCTATTTAGAAGATTTTTTTACAACAACAAAAATAATTAGTTCTAAAGTTTTCTTTTTCCCTCAAACTTGGTTAGCAACTCAGCTTCCGGCAATCCACCGTCCTTGTAAAACGTTAATTAGAAATGTGTTATAATGTATATCTAAAGACCATCGCACAGATAACGAAGCATACATGAAGCCCATTAGCCCCGGACATCTTTCTAATTACTAAGATTTTACAGATAGTTCAGGAAATATAGACAGACTTGCTGATAAATTCCTCGACGAACACAGAACGCGCAAGTTCTTGGATATCAAACAAAAAACGGAGAGTAGATAAGCATAAAAGCCAACGTTTACTTAATTAACGCAGACAGCCAGGGAGTGGAACGCCTATAACTTGGCTGTTTTTAATAGGAGAGTGAACAGGCATCTTCTAGGTAAGCGAAAATATGCATAGCACGACGTACAAGCATAGATCTTTAAAGGATACATCACAGAAGATATTAGAACTGCCATCTGCCTGGAAAATACATGAGCTTTTGGTTCTTTCTCCATACCAATTTATGGTTTTAAAATATTATGTGCATGAGTTATGTAGGTTTTCAATTTATACTATTACGGCGTAAACTATCAATTGAATATAGCTAGAAATCTGTGTATCTTTTAAACACGGCAAACAATCATCTATGCATTACGACGCCATCTTTCTATATCTCGGCTACTGACTGATGTGTCGTCGCCCGGTCTCAGTAGGAATGTCCTATTGCCAAAACCGGCTAACAATACGTACATCGTTTGATCGCAAATATTATTAATAAATATAAAAATATTGCGGACAATCCACACAACCCTATCTAGCCCCAAACTAAGCAGAGCTTGTTACTATGGGAACCAGATAGCTGATATAATACTTAAATACTTTTTTTGTAAATGCATACATCGAATACAATATAACACCCAGACAGAGAACAAACATCTGCGTTCACAACACTAATATTTGTTCTCGGTGGGGATCGAACCCATGGCCTACGGCGTAGAAGGCAGGGCTACTACAAACTAAGCTGAGAGGCCAGTCGGAGGCCAGTATTATAATCGTTTATAGAGCAATTGACATGTACTACCCTTTTCCCCTAATTTTCAACTAAGTGGCCACTTGTAGGGAAGTTACCAACTTGATAAAGTTACGTACGTGACGTGAAACTAGGTATACGTTTGCTGGCGTTTTATCTACAGGATAAACGTGTCAACTAACAAAGTTATCCGACGGCTTCGCTCGCTCATAATTAAGTTGGTAAGGGTTGTGTAAAGTGTTTATCACTTTTAGTTTAGAGGTGAGGCGCACTTAAAAATCCTTTCACCACATTGGGTTGTAAGAACTATATAGGAAGAAGTTTGGAGTTAATTTGATGACGTTATGTTAGCAAACGTAGCTAGATAGACATTTTTGGTTCCGAATATAAAATACCATTCTACAGATTAGCTACTACGAAATGGAATATGCAGTACATATTTTGTAGTACGTAGTGGCCCTAACCTCTATGTTTTACCGCCTGCCATGACATTTGGTCATAAAAGGCTTTAAAAGTGACAAGTGCCAATGATGTCACGTTATTGATTTTTTCATGTTCATTTTTGATTCTGTCATCATGACGTAATGTCACGGTGGTCATTTCCTGGTCCTAATGGCTTCCGGCGGCGTTAAACAATGTTTACTCTAAAACCTTCTACGTTTTGCCAATAATAACATGATGAGCAAAAAAAAACGAATTGGCACATTAGTTAGATTATCTCCACTTACATTTTACATGGCTCAGGTTTCCTATTTATGGTACTCAAGAAAAACGTTATTTTTAGACAGAGCCTACTTATTTCCTCCTCTTGGAGTTGAGACTCTGGGTCTTTGAGGGACCGAGGCCTTGCAGGTCTTCAAAATGTTGTCTGGGCGACTGATCGAAGCGACGCGTGACCCAAGGGCGGTATCTGGCGCAGCAACTGTTTCTTCTGTATTTTGTACGTTTTGTAAATACTAATTCTTGTATCAATAATTGTAAGTTTCTTTTGTGTAAATATACATTTTTGTAGTCCATGATGTAGGTGAACAATAGTGGAATCCTAAATCATCATTCAAGTATTTCAGTCATCGAATAAACTTTGGGCTTTGTATCTGTATTGGGAACTTACCTTTTCGTAAATTTTGTAGGAACGATGAACCTATTTGAATCATCAGAAGTACTTTTAGACTTTGCTGCTATTTATAACCCTTAGTTTGGAACAGTCACCTACTAAGTGTGAGATTTGCTTAAATAATAGCGTATCATTTGGTTAAAATAGCAGTGCCATTTGAAACAAATGAGAATATACAATTGCACACTTAAAATTCAAATGTTTGGACAATGCTGGTACTACTTATCACGGTAACCTGCGATGCTGGTCTTCCTCTCACGGCTCCAATTGTTGGCCTGAATGAGGTTTCAACAGCTTCATTTAGGGTCTTATAATATGACCATTGCATGTTATTTGATACTAGGTATATGCAGATACCAGAAACCGAGTAAGTTGTGGAATTACTGCGTTCTGCGGTTTTCCGGAGCTTCGACATGGGGTCCTTCAAAATGCGGGTCCTATATAACTTTTCTCAAAAGGCCAGCAGCGCATCAGCACCACCTCTGTTGCAGGTGTCTATGTGTGACGGTAACTGCTCTCCATCAGGCGGCCCATCTGCTCGTCTGTCAGTTATGGCTTTAAAAAAAAACTGGTTAGGTTGAAATTATTGAAGTGGAAAGAAAAATATTTTCACATTTGTAGCTCTTTTTTATTTCTAAATGCAAATTGGATTCACCTATTATCTAATCATTTTGAAAAATCTAGAATAAATAAATTGAGCTAATTGAGTATTTATAAACATTCGATTTCGTAATCTAAACCAAATCTGATATTTATTATGATCAGGACAAACAAAAAGTTGCATTTTACAATCGTTTTATGGCAAATTCAAATAACTATGGTAATGAAGGCATCTCATTTGAGAACCAGTTGGTTTTATTGTCATCCGGGTCATATTTTATCAAAATTAGTCTTCTTCTTCTCCTTATCGTGTCACAAGTTCTTTTGAACCAAGTGTGGTGAAAGGATTTTAAGTGCGCCTCAAAGAAGTTCCTTTGGTGCACTGGACACATATTTTCGCACTTTTTAGCTTCTACGACATGCCAGTTTCCTCACGATGTCAAAATTAGTCTAATGACATGGGACTAGAAGACCTAGCTCAAAAAACTCTAAGCCCATACAAAGAACGGAGGGAACACCTATTGTTAGTTCATGGGTTACAAACGACCAAAACCAGGATTGCCCAGGATGGCCAAATATGTTTTATGCATAGACGGCGTCGTTTTTTTTTTCAATGAAAAGATACTACTTTTACGGATTCCTTGCCTGGTTAAGTGAGTGAGTAGTTCACAACGCGAAATTATCGATCACTTTCAAAAAAGCATTATTCGCCTTCTCGCTCACCACTCATAGTCTTTCACTCCGAGGCTTCAGTCTCCTCAGCCACAGTGCTCAGCCACAGTTGACAGAACCTGGCTCATAATCGTTCTTCCTGGAAATATTTAGACTTTCACAGGCATGATGATGATGCCGAGGTCTTTTCATATTGGTATTGGAGGTTGCTAGTCTAGTTCACAGTTACGACGATGATAATGCAATTGCCTACTTAGTTGTTGGTGTACGCCTGAGGGTTCGGGTGAGTGGTGCGAACTTGACTTGAATTTGCTAGCCCCTACTATAGAATCAAATCAGTTTTTTATTCAGCTGTATAGTGTACTTAACACCTAAAGAAAGAGACACCAATGAAAACAAAAAGTGAAAGAGATGAGAAGAGCCAATGAAGTAGTTTAATGGCACTAGTAACGGATGCCTTAGAGCCGCCCAAAATCTCCGCTGGTCTAATGAATGATACGCATTGCGTATAAGTAGAGCTATATTACATTCAGCATTGGACTAATAGGGTTGATGACGATAAGCAACTTGTAAGGTTATTCAAATTGTTTATTTCCATTTTTTTATCCTCCTGGTTTGGTTCTCCTCAATTTAAACGTTATAAGAAATCCCGAAGATGTCTAAGATGTAATCGAGAACCATCAGTAAATTCTGATAAGCAACCTCTATTAGAGTAAACGCAATGGTGTTACAACTACCGTTACCCCTGATAGAACCCTCGACTCCCAGGGTACAGCGCACTAATCACGCGCACAGTTAGATTGTTTCCAGCCAATCCATCAAGCCCATCAGCGCTGGAGGCCATCAATATTGAACCTACCAGAAGTTACTTGCACACAGAATTCTCACTTCACCGACGAAATGGCAATTTTGTATGAAGCTCTGCCTCATTATGAGAGAACGGTTAGAAACAAGAGCTACATACATTTAGGCCAAAGGTTTTACTGGCAAATAATCATAGTGGAAAGATATCAATAACACCAATAACTAGAGAGTTTCAATTAATTTGATAACACTGAACCATTTTGAAAGCAACTCGATCCAGTATAAGAGTTCCAGACAGAAGATATAAATAAATAAATAAATATTGTGGACAATTCACACAACACTACCCAGCCCAAAACTAAACAGAGCTTGTAATATGGGAACCAGATAGCTGATATAATACTTGAATACATTTTTTTTTGTAAATACATACTTAAAATACAATATAACACCCAGACAGAGAACAAACATTTATGTTCACCACACAAATATTTGTTCTCGGTGGGGATCGAACCCACATTAAATCACATATAAATCTTAACAGATCGTGACAAGGCTCATTTTGCTCTGATAGCTGATATAAGTGAAACACACTTGACCGGACCCCCAGTAGCCAGTGCAATTACTTACATACTGCCAAGTAATAAATATTTTTTGTGAGCGGTAATCATGGTGTATTGATTCGATATTGAATGAAAAAGTTGTTACCGTTATTACTAGGAAGGTAATCAATGCTTAAAAGCGTATATTTATTAGTTTTAAATGAGTTCATTTGAGGTACAGAGCCTACCCTGCTAACGAAGCTAATAATCTACTTTAAGACTGGACTAAGTCCAGCCAGTTTTGTAGCCAGGCCGATAACGACGAAGCTAAAGAACGTAGGCACTGAGAAAGAAACGAAAAGATATAATAACGCACTTAAGTAACAAAGGAGCTTTATAATATTTATAATGGCACAATCTCGCTTTCAAATGTAAGTATCACCGTCATTGAAAAGCTTTTTGAGTCGAGCAAAGAAGACATTTTGCTAATGTCATATGAATATGTTATTCGATGTTATACATCACACAAGGTTAATCGTTTATAGGATCATTTACTAACAAGTAATGAGAGACATAACTTTCGGATCTTGAACCATGTTTAACAGACGCACGATACTCTCCTATTGTTTCGCGTGTCGCGATCGCGAGTGGGATGCTTCAATGTGACATTTTAAAATAACCAGATTAATGGACAGCTTTTCAATATAACATACCTACGGTTTTTCACATTTCCAGACCCAATTATTAATGTTATCTCTATAAATCCAACTAAATTTAAAATTCCTTGGTCTTTAAAATAAAAACGAAAGGTTGAAATGGACATCACAGCCATCATGTTCGGATTAAATATTTACAACAATTTTCTATTCAGATAGAAAATTCTTTATTGCACGATTGCTAATGTTTGAGAGTAGGCCAGTTAACCTACCTACTGATTTAGATCTATCGTAATTTCTACTTTTGCTATTCCGACATGCTAGTATTTTCTTGAATTAGTTTCTTGGTAATTCATAGTCGACTTTTGTCGACTGTCGTGATATACTTTTTCTATTGTTTCGTAGATTTGTGGTTCCCAAAGATCGTTCTCACAGTTCTAAATATGGAGTACTATTGTCCGGACCATGGTCTATAGATACAATTCTTGACCCTGTTCTACATTTTTGCTGTTGACTTTTAGGAAGATATACTGTGGTATCTGCTTAATTCTGTCTTTAGAAGCAATTAATTTGCATAAGTGCTCCTAAGAATGCGAACAAATTCTCTTGAAAATTTATACAACTCTCTTCTATTTTACTGTACATTTTTTATTTTACTCAAAACTATGCGTTCCTTTAGTTGATTTCGCTAGATGAGGTACTAAAATTTATATATCATATTAGATTTTTTGCTAAGCTTTTTTGGATTTCTTTAGATGTTTTAGGAGGAGATTGGAATAGATAAATAATATTCTTAATTTACAAAATGTCAAAGTAACAAGTGTTCAACCAAGCTGATAAATTCAATGTATTATTCTCTTTAATTTCCCCTCGTTTATCTCCTAAACGATTTCTTGTTTAGCCACTTAATAAGGCTTCTGTGTCAAAGCACAGAATAGTAATAAGGTGCGTGTTAGCTAATGTGCAAACAAGTCGCAGACGGGTTCACAATCTATAGACTTGCCATAGACACGGAAAAGTAAGCTTAAACCAGTAGATTTACTTTTAGCGATTACTTTTTTATTTATCTTTCTTCATTGCTACCAACAACTTAACTTCACAATAACTTCAAGAATATTCATCTTGGTAGTGTGACTGTACATTAGTAAGACAACGATGCTTAATAAAGTAAATTAAACGCTGATGGCTGAATCAGCCGTCAAATCAAAGTCAAAAACCTCAAAACGAGTAATTTGGACAAGAATCTTGCCAGGTCAAACAATTTTTGTCTTATTGACTCTGGCGTATAACAACTGACACACCAAGTAAAAGCCAAACTACCAGTTAAAGAAAAGCAAATTAAGTCAACTACGCTTGATAACTAAACGTTCAAATTTAAGCAGTCTAATCAAATTGAGAGATTAATTCACATCTTCTCAAATACAACATCTCACAAAGAGAAAGAAACTTGCAATTGGAATAATACTAGTCGCGTCTCTACTGTCTCTACTGTTTGTTAATGCTACTGCATGGTGCTTTGGGCTTGATAATTTCCACGGTAAAAGCCTATTTATAAATAACGGTGTTTCGCTTAAGATAGCATTGAATAGTTTAAGTCAATGTTTTCTCAGATGAATTAGGTATGGATGATTTGACGTTCCATTAATTTAACAAAGTCAATAAATTCTGTGATTGCAAGGTCTTTTTACTTTTTGACCTACTGACGCAGACCAAGCGTTGAACGGAACCAGGGAAAAAGTTCTTCTAATACCTAAGGGCAGTACTTCCAAATTGGATGGAAATCATTGCGTGGAAATCAATTAATAGATTCCACACCTGGTCCGAAAGAATCGGTAACACGATAAGAAGAAGAAGTAGGTTCCTGGCAGCACTGAGCTTGCAACCAACACAACAAGTTACAGGTAATAAATAGATTAAATAAGAAATAGATATCTGACATTAACTCCAAAAGCACGATAATTTTATTTATTTCATCCTTTCAGATCTCTAAAACCTGACATAAAAGCTGATCAATGTAGGCATATATCAAATGTAATGATTGTTCTCGAGACTTAATGTCTAAAATGTTGTATTCAGTAAAATACCTGCACAGTGGGTGAAAACTGTCTAATACTATGAAAATAATAAAGAGTATTGAAATATCCAATAGCATACTAAAGACACATTGACAGATTCATGATTACCTCATCATGGATTCATGAACGCTCAGATAATATTCCAGATTCCATTTGCATACTCATTACGCTTCTATCATACATTCATCTTACTCCCTCGTGTATTCAATTAAATTTTTATAAAAATCTCGCATCTGGTGCCAACGATATTGTAAAGGTTTCAAAAATAATATAGACAATACCTATATTATTACCATTTCACATGCCTACAAAAAAATGTTATCGGAGGTTTTTAAATAGTGTATTTGTCTTAGAAGATAGAAGAGATCTATGCTCAGTGGATTATTTTATGCTGAACGGTAGTGGTGGTGATTGACGTAAGTCATATTGTACCTACAGGCCGGGTAAAAATTCAAAATGAGACAACAAAGATAGCTATGGAGACTAACCGTTGTAGCTTCAAAGATAACCAATCAACTATTACAGTTGAGGGAGCTGCTATTCCCTCATCTCTAATAACCATCCTGTTAGCATATGTAAAGACACCGCGTAGTATTTAAAGATGTATTGCAAAGTACTAACGCCATAAACATGACAGCTTCCTAAGACCAGTATGATTTGTGATCGAAAGCAGGTTCTTTAGATATTAATAGCAATTACTATCAGACGGGTACTTATATTCAACTCGGTTGGGTTCTCACCATCGAGCAACAATTTCGGTTGCAAAAGCATGATATTTACGGATACACAAAACAAAAAATAGTTATATGTAAAAAAACTTGGCAAGAAGGGACGACGGGAGATGGACGAAGGCGGCTACAGAATGGTGACCAAGGGGTGCTCAAAGACCTAGAGGCAGACCACCCGCCCGTTATTCAAACGACATTGTTGCAAGTGCTGGGAATGAGTGGATGAGACTCGCGAGGGACCGGAAAGAATGGCGCAATAAAGAGGAGGCCTATACTCAGCAGTGGGTGCAAACGGGCTGATGATGATGTAAAAAAACGTCAGGTCAGGTAACTAAACGTCAGATCAAGTAACTGAACATAAAACTTTAGACATTCAGATATCAAAAGAGCACATGGGTCTTAGATTTGGTAAGGTAGATTTTTCTATAAATTCAGAATTCATTGTAGCCTATGGAAATTATGGTAATGTCTTGAAAGAAAGAATTCTATGCTGTTTTTTTTTAAGCTATAACATCGATACCGTTGCGTTGACTACTAAGCTCAAACTTACGATCTATGTATTAGCTCGCTAGTGTGAACCTGCCTTCCACTTTGATTTTAATTTGTATTTAAGTCCGTCATTCAATTAAATATATTCACCAACATCCGACTTTCTTGATCGATGTTCTTGTCCCTGTGGGAATCTTGCCGATTTGTTGAATCTCTTTGCAAATTGCATAAAATATCTGTTTTGGTATAATTTGTGGAAGAAATAGCCAGTTTTGCACGCACTTTCGTATCGTTAGCTATATTTGGATAATTTCATCGGTATTTACGTCGTCTACCACTTTTATACTTCATACTTTAGCCGTAACAACAAACAATACATTATCAATTTTAAACAACAATACCAGTGTTATTAGATTTATGTTATGTGAAAATACGTAAAACCAAATACTTTTGACTCCAATCACATACTTTGCATGAACTTATTCTTGACTATTATTATTATCCTTTTAGCTTCTTATGGGATCAAACTGAAACTTCTCTTACTCTACAAGAAAAAGCCTTTCATTCATCGCCGTGTGACTGAACCCGCTGGGTATCCTTGAGAACTGGATATTGAATTGCGATTGGTTCACATTACATAAACCGATGTGAATTCTTCATTTGCGCACGTTTATTTCTATTAGCTTCGAGCCGAGCTTTTTATAGTTATCGCTTTTTATGGATATAGCTTTTTATTTCTGATGTTGGAGCGGCTTCTTCGCGCTTTGTAATTACGTATAGCTAACACTAGCCACGGCTGTGGAACGAATATATTCTCTATCGTCTTGGTTTAAATCCTACATTATGAATATTATTATGAATTGCTTTAGGCGCGACTTTGCGAAAGTCCATTCTTGAATATGAAAAACTAAACAAATAACTATGCCTATTCCGCCAATCTGATATATCGCCAAATACCTATGGCGAGAGTGTCACTACGTAATATAATCCAAAATTGAGAAATCCGAAAAACATGCACGAGGAAGTAGGTAAATGCAGTAAGTCTACAGCGTTCCCAAGCTGATGATGATAATAAGTTTGCCAATATAATCCCAATCAGCTCAACAGGAGGAGGTCTTTTGGCGGATTTTCCGCCAGAAGACCTCCTCCTCCACCTCAGAAGTCAAATTCATTAAATTCAAAGTGCAACTATTTACATCAAACTTGGCAAGACGTGGTTCAATAAGCAGTCAGATAGCTTTAGGGTTTCATTCCACCCAGACTCTTTGGACTCTTGAATTTTGGATGAGGTTTTCCCCAATACTCTCAAGATATTCTTTATAGCTCCTACCATTGGACTGGAGCAATATAAGCCTTGCTCGTGAATTCTAGTCTAACAGTCATTGCGATACCAGGATCCAGCTGTTTGCTCATTAAAAACACGTTGCAAAAAACTTCTCCATTTTTTAGGGTTCCGTAGCCAAATGGCAAAAACGGAACCCTTATAGATTCGTCATGTCTGTCTGTCTGTCTGTCTGTCTGTCTGTCTGTCCGGCCGTGTCACAGCCATTTTTCTCCGAAACCATAAGAGCTAGACTGATGAAACTTGGTGAGTATATGTATTATGTGAACCGCATTAAGGTTTTTACACAAAAATAGAAAAAAAACTATAAATTTTGGGGGTCCCCATACTTGAAACTGAAACTAAAAAAATTTTTTTTCATCGAACCCATACGTGTGGGGTATCTATGGATAGGTCTTCAAAAATGATGTTGAGGTTCCTAACATCATTTTTTTCTAAACTGAATAGATTACACGAGAGACAATTTCAAAGTGGAAAAAAGTTGGTCCCCCCCCTCTAACTTCTAAAATAAGAGAATGATAAAACTAAAAAAAATATATGTTGTATATTACTATGCAAACTTCCAACGATATTTAGTTTGAACGAGATCTAGTCAGTAGTTTTTTTTTTATACGTCATAAATCGTAAACCGCAATTTACCTTTCGACGAACTACAAAAACCTTTATATTATGTTATTTGATGCTACGGAACCCTTCATGGGCGAGTCCGACTCGCACTTGGCTGCTTTTTTTTTTTAATTAGTGAGTATAATGCAAGTTTTTTGCTAAGCTCGAAACGTTATCTTATAATCATCTTATACTTAACTTACTGCATGTCTTATAAAAAACTTAATTTATGACTGACTCAATATTTAAAATAAATATTAGTAAAATATTATAAAAACTTGGCTGTCTCAAATATATTAAGGTACGTCGTACAAGCAAAATAACAGGGGCGTCATTCTCGCGCCGACCGGGATTATTTTACGGTGGAGATGTCGTCATAGGTCGGTCAAAAAGTCTTGACAACCATCTTGGCGTATTCTCACGATTTCTTCCTTCAATTTTCTCGGTCGAAGTTCATGCGAGACACAACGTCTAGTCCGGACTAGCCGAGACAGAACGCAGTATTCGAGATCTCTTGAATTGGTTCGTTTGACAAACACAATATTATTTTCAGCAAAATTCTATTTTATTGCTTCTTTTCGAAGAGAGAATGGATGATTTCCTTAAGTAATTCATGGACGACCTCATCGTAGAATCCTCGACAGCTACGGAAAACGTAGAAAAAGTGCGGAGTTGTGCAATGCCTTTGAGCTCTCCGATTATGCTTATAAGAATCACTATAAGCTAAGTAAAGCATTGGCCTGGGAACTCATCGAAGATATTGTGCGGTCCCTACTTGCAGCAGCAGAGAAAGATTTCCACTAAATCAAAGGTATAATTTGGTAACTTAACCTCTTACCAACCAAATATAATTCAATGGTGAGGAACCTTTGGTGGATATGATATGCCTCATAACAGCATAATTAGACAAGTCCCTACCTATAAGGCCTTACCGAAAATAATAAGTTAAATTAGTACACTGTTCTGCCATTGTGGATTACAAACTAAGTATTATTTTATGACAATTTCATTATTTTTCTAGGTCTTCATCACATTATACTTCTAGGGCACAGGGAGCTAGTCGGTATCGGCTATGGCTATATAGGCAGGCATCCTAATGGATCTGTCATAATATCTTCAGTATCAAGAGAATTCAATAAAATATGGGTACACTTCCCAACAACCCCCGATGAGGCAGTATCTGAAGATTGGGGAAGGTTTTTCAAGAGCTACCGGACCTTCCACAAAACGGCATGAACAGTAAACTCATAATAAAAGATAATTTGTAAATGTCTCTGTGTGCAATAAAGAATTATGAATTATAATAGGATGAATATAAGTGCAGATATATATTAAATCAATGCTCTGATAAAAGCTTGTCTTTTTAATCATTATCATTTAAATACAAGAGATTTCATTACAATTCTTACCATACCTACTTGAAAATTGGAATAGAAAACTTACATACAGTCCGGCAAGTATAACTTGGCGGGTCTGAAGTGAGCTGTTCGATCGTTAATGGCCAATGACTGATGGAAGATTGGCCAAACGGCTAGCTTCAGACCCGCCAAGTTATACTTGCCGGACTGTACAATCAAAATAGAAAATAACCTACATTATTAGAAAAATATCATAAGACCGATGGTTCTCAAACAGTCTCTACCTAGAAATAAATAATATTTATATACCTACTCACGAGAGGAAAAAATTTAATAAACTGAATAAAAACCACATCTTTATTTACACCATTACTTTATTTATAAACATAATAACAAAATTCACATGAAACCGTTGGGCTATTCGCAGACTGTTGCAAATAATGCCACAAGCTTGGTGGTTTGTACAGGTAGAAAAAATATAAATTGTTGCCTAATAGTACATATATAATTTCCAGCACTATTTTTATTCAACCGTAACAGGGCTTTGCAGTAAATTTTCTTTTGGCTTCACCAACCATTCCCTATTAGTTTTTTCAGATTTTCCTGCAACAAAATAAATATGAATAAAAGTATTTACATACAGGCCTTTTCATCTATTGTAGATGATATAAATAAGCCTCAGGGGCTAAACTGGTGATTACACTCGCGGAACTTTATAGTGCCTGGAACAATTTAACTGAATAAATACAATTTTGATTTGATTTTAGATGGAATAGGCTTGCCCAGCACCTATACCAAGTAAATAGGTACTAAATAGGTACCTAATGCATCAAAACATCAAAACTAAAGATTTGGACAACTAAATAGAGTAGAATAGTAATACAATGAGACAGTGAACAATTATTATGATTGACAGGGATTTACACGCTTATTTTAGTAAAATATAACAGTGTACGTCTACTGCTGTTCTTTTTAACCCAGTATCATCTGCTGTTTGAGTAAAAAACCTCTATTCAGTTTCATTCGGTAGTTTTCCAGCTTGCTAGTAGTAGCTTGGTAGTGTTTGTTGGTTGGTACAGTTCCAAACACCTCTTATACACTTTGTGAATAACACAACGAGCCCCACTTATTATAGTTTTGTCCGTAATGCGATTATTAAGGGGATAAAATAATTAAATTACTATTGTACAAAAACCAAAAATAAACTCTTCTTCTTTTTTGTGGTTTGAGTGTTGCCCGCTAGTGAAATGTATTTTAGTTAGTTCAATAAAAAAAAACTGAAAATTATTAACCACGCTTGAAGCACCTTGGTTCATAAATCAACCAAAAAAAACAGTTAGGTAAACGTGTGACGTCACGCGACCTCGAAGATGAATCACCGACGCTAGCATTTGTTTTGGCGCCAAGAAACCCCGTCGCGCGCGACCCACTTGAAACGCCAGATAAGTGTTTATGTTCTTGGAATTCCCGTCTTGTAAACATCTCTCGTATTCGAGCTTAATGGCATGATGAATTGCATTTAGAATTTTGATGAGTTTGCTGGCCTAATACTACGTAAACAGTTCCGAATCAAAAATTTTGACTAACTCAAAAACTTTGACAGAACTCGAAGCATTAATTTAAATTAACTTTAAAATAAAGCGATAATATTATTTACATCTCGTATTTTTTTGCATCGCGGGTGCGCAGGCGGATTTTAATAATATTTAATTTCTAGAAAAGTCCTACAAGTAATTATAGTTAAAAAAATAGTATCTCCTGAAAGCTTATTTCAGCCCTGAAGCAAGGATTTAGTTGCATTTATTTGTCATATTAATAATTTTTAATACTCACATAAAAAAGCGGCGTGAAAAAATTTTCTTGGGAAAAAAATTCGAGAATGTGCTGGTTATTTTAGTCGATTTGAACGAATTCAATCACTGTTTACACAAAACTATATCGTTAATAACTACTTATTGAGTTATTATTGCGATATTTAAGCACTAAACAACACAAAACACTTGCAAAATAGCAAAAAAACAAAAATTCACACGTAAACAATGCCCACGCGCGGGGTTCTGTAAGACTGATTTTGTTTTTTTGTGTTGTTGACGTCTAGGTAACTGTTTTGAAGTTGACATACAAAGCTCAAATCAGTGCGAAAAGGATGGTTTTCCGTTCCTTACGACATTGTAGTAGAAAAAGCGAGTCAGACAGATGTCTCAACGCTTGGCGCAAAACTTTTTTTGGTGCATTTATGCACCAAGGTGCTTTGGTTTGTGTTTGGTATGGAAATGCACCAAGGTGCTTTTTTTTTGGTAGTAGCTCTGCCTTCTGCGCTGGCGGGCGTGGGTTCGATCCCCACCGAGAACAAATATTTGTGTGGTGAACGCAGATGTTTGTTCTATGTCTGGGTGTTATATTGTATTCTATGTATGTATTTACAAAAAAAAAGTATTTAAGTATTATATCAGCGATCTGGTTCTCTTAGTAGAAGCTTTGCTTAGTTTGGGTCTAGATAGTGTTGTGTGGACTGTCCGCATTATTTATTTAATTATTATTTATTTTAGTTTGTACAGTTTGAATAACGTGATATAGACAACTTTGTTGCTATTAAGAACTATTCTACTTCGAGGCTAAAAATAAAATATTAGTTACGAGTAAGTCCTCCAACTGCTAGATCTAGCGTTTTATCGTTAGACAGAATTAAATAGCAACACTGATGAAGTATGCGCCGAATTACGTTCCGTTATTAGTCAGTTTGATATAATAAACTTGAATTTTGAAATTTTGCCCTATAAACTCAATTTTTCCCAACATTTTAGCTTTGTATAAACGTAATTCAATTGTAGTAACAAATTGAAATATCATTTGATAAATAATTGAACAAAACACTAGGATAATAGTAAATGACCGATCGATTAATCGTTCGATTATTGGATAAGCGTGTAACGTAACGCATCTCGTGTTGAAAAATATGCCATCAACAGAGATAGATGTCATATTTCACTGAGAATTGGCTTTTTGAGTATAGACAGACATTTTTCACTCGGGATAGCTTATGTTTGTCAGAGATCAATAGGCCGAGATCTTTTAGGGACATTGAAAATCCCGGTCAGCCCGAGAATTATCCCCCAGGACGCAAAAATGGCACCAGTTTTTGACGAAGGTATGTGACATTTGGAATAAAATATCAAATAACAATCGATCGACAACCATGTTTTTGTAAACGATAAGGGTATAATAGCTCATTAATTAGGTTACTGAAATCGCAATCAGTATTTTTATTTTAATAGCAAAAGATAAAAAGGTCAACGTTAACTTTTATTTTGCCGCTATGAACTTGAAGTTAGTTAGCTAAAGCAACTTCAATTAAAAAAAAATATATTGTTTGGTCAATTTATAAAAAAAACCTATACAGATAGCTGATGCAAGTATTCGCTCACCAAGTTCATTACACATAGGTACTTTTCAAAAGCGATATTCCAGTTTTTTATTCAAGTTTTATAACACACTAGCAGCCCGTCCCGGCTTCGCACGGGGTAGACAATATTGTTGTACATTATTTTGTTCTATCACTAATTATGTAGTTTCGGCAGCGCATTCGACGAAAGACATTTTAAGACTCATTTTTCTTCACCTTCGGTTACATTGTTCAAATTTTACCAAGGATCCCTATTTTTTTCAAAATAAAATGTAGCCTATGTCAAATTGGAAGAATGTAGCATTCTATTTTTTTGAGCCTATTCATTACAAACATACAAAAATAGGTACAAATCTTTCCTCTTTATAATATTAGTATAGAAGTATAGATTTATATTACGGCATACCTGTTGTTCTGTCGTAACCTCCTCTCTACTGCTGTCATCTGAAACAATACAAATAAATCTTTATAAAAAAACTTTGCATGCGTTAGTGGCTTTTTTAACCTGGTTTATTAATTTCGCATTTTCTGCACTAAAACGCATCTCGATTAAACTTTGGTACGTTGCACACCAATAGCGCCACAGTCTAGTTACTACAAGACGGGACAACTGACAACTCTTCGGATGTCACCTGTCACGCTGTTGCTGACTGGGATATCACGGGCCGAGGTCATCGACCTGCAGCCCAATTTTGCAGCTCATATTTTGCACGGCTGTGTACACACGGTATGCGTAATGAGGTTGACACAATAACTGTTGAACTTTAAAGATTCCACTGAAATTGGTTGGAAGCCCTCATGAGTAAAATCCTTTAGAAAACAGAACCTAGATAAAAACAACTACACGATGAAAAGTTCTAAGAAAAGCTAGAAACTTTGACAGTTAAACTAGATTAAAATAATGTTAATATAAAAATCTTCTACGCAAGAAAAGAGAAAACTACGTTAGACATCGCGTGATATCTTAAGTCTAGATATGACGAAGTCCACTGTTATATCACGGCTTAATATAATAATTACGTACATCAAAGGTCACGGGAACTACAAACAATTCCACATAAGGTTAATTTAAGCTACTGATACACTGATAATACTGGCCAGATAAATAGTATGAGAACATTGTATAATTCAACTCAAAAATAAGATAATCTAAGTAAGCTACCTACCAAGAGAACTGATACTGTGCCTATGGGAATTAAGCCAAGAGCTTAGGTTTGACTACAGGAAAAATCTGTTGACTGAACAGTAACAGCACTACCTAAGATACACCTAAGTTGTCAAATGCAATTTCTTGTTTATCATTTGTGTTGATCTGTCATTGATGACACGTACTCCTATGAGAATATTTATATAGTCTACTTATTAGTTTTTTTCCTTCCAAAATTGTTAGCGCTTCAGACTTTCAATTTCTCAAAAGCACTTGAAAAAGAATGAGTGAGAGTGGTTCATTCGTTTCAATATGCAGCACCGTTCACTTGTGATTTGTTTCAGATAAGAAATAAGGTTAAGCAAAGTGATATAAATTTCGAGATAAAAATCGTGTAAACCGATTGATACAATGGCTGAAATCTTAATTCATTTTGGCAATGCTTTGTCGTCACTACAATGCCTTTTTCCATCGACTTCTGATTTACTTTCTGACTGATTCTGAGCTTCAACCATGCCCTCTGAACCACGGAAACGTATAGCACCGTGCTTTAAAACAAAATAAACAAGTCACAATTTCTTAGAGACGCATTCACCTATGCAAACAAAATATTTGCAGAGTGCATTCACCCCTCGCTCGTGACAAGCCCATCCCAGCGTAACTACATCACACATTAGATAGACTAAACCATATCCGTAGCATCTATCACAACAGCACACGGCCCAGAATCGTATATCAGAGACCAGTGAAGTCTTCTTTCTAAAAAATGTTCCACAATCTGGTTTCCTTGATTATCAAAAAGAAACGTTTACCCACTTATAAAAACCGTTTCATCAATTTATAGTTCAGTGCCTTCTCGTTATCTTGATGTAGTATTTTTTGCGACTACACCACATCTTAACCGAATGGGGTTGGAGCGTGAATATTATGTTAATTAACCTCCTAAAAGTGTTTCAGGCATTATTAATGCCTTAATCTATCTCATTTGAACAATAATTTTGATTATGTATTGATGGTCAGTTTTCTAAGCCCTGGTAATCATTGCTAACTCTGACTCCAAACATTAAATTAGGTCCTCAATAGGCTACCATATTTCTTCAGCAACCTGTAATCTCAAGAGTCAAAGTACGAACTTATTTATATAGAAGAGAGGTAAAACTTACAAAAACATAAAAGGAAGTGCTTAATCGTAAATCATTCAAAACTAAGCAAATCGCAAAAGTCCACTTTGAGTCAACTCATCACCACACATGATTGGATTTTGCAATCAGAAAACTTTTTTACGGCCGTGATCTTTCCCGATTTGTATAGACCTGAACAAATGACATCATTTGGTCCGCCTATACAGCATCATACACGTATAATAAATATAAGATAGATACGAAAAATTATATCGGTCCAGTTTTTTCTGTTAGAAAAATTGTTTATGCAAATGTACATATATTTTACGACTACAGTAATTTGACACGCGTTAACAAACTAATTCAAACTGGTTCTATTCTCTTTTACCTGTTAATATCAATTAATTAGTTTGTTACAAACCTATCCAATATTTACTGAGCTTTAGGGGTTAATCGTTTTTTCCTTCAAAATTTTATTTGCTTTTAAGTTCCTTAACCTAAAGATAGTTTTAAATTGAATTGTAAATTTTTAGTACTGAATAAATAACTGATATAAAATTCTAATAGACAAGCTGTCTAACGATAGTAGTCTTAATTTAAGTATCAATAAAGTGATATGCTGCCTTATAATATAACGTATGTATGATATAATAAACTAAAGTGAGAATCAATTTGCTTCAATCAATGCAATGCTGTTTGCACAGCTTCTACCGGGTTCCATCCAGGTCATACGAACGACATTTTACAATTATTTGAAAACTGAGGGTGATGAATATCATTAGAACATGGAAACACCTGCACAGATTTCTGCTAAGCAAGGACTGGCTAAGAACTATTTAAGTCAAAGACAAACATTTATTTATTTATTTATTAGTATCACAAGGATCACTTTGAAACGTCTTATAGCTAGGTGCCAGTTCCACACGACCAAGCCTAGAAGAACAGACAAGAAACTACGATAAGAACTTCAGAACCATCGCAAAAATAAACCTTATTCGCGTTAGTTTTGTAGCAACGAGGCCACACACAGCAGACAAACAGACACACACACAAAACCCTTGTTACACCCGCTTTTTGGTCGAGGGTTCAAAAATCCATTGAGTAAGTACGAGAGATACAAGAAACTGATGTTCCCGGTTGGCACTGAGTCATCGCAAAAGATGTAGAAAGCATTTTATCCTGTCAAATCTAGAGTACACGAGTCACGTTATTGATGTTATCATGCACTAAACAGAATTTCCTGTACTCATGCATTCTGTCAGTACTTCATAATCCTTTAGACCATCTGCCGGTTTCCTGGAAAGGAAAATACATAATACTTCACATCTAATGGTGACACATTCACCTTCTGAAACGAAACTATGAATATGTTTCTTCAATCTACTGATTCTTCTAGTAGAAATCTACTGTTACCGCTGATATGTTTGTTCTCTGTCTGGGTGTTATATTGTATTCTATTCTAAGTATTATAATATATGTAGTATCAGCTGTACAAGCTCGGCTTAATTTGGGGCTAGATAGTGTTGTGTGGATTGTCCACAATATCTATTTATTTATTTGATACTACGCTGATAAAATTATCTTGGGATTTCTAGCTTATTTCAAATCCTTAATTACAGTTTGTGGATGTCGTTGGGCTGTTACTGTGATTTGAAATAAACGCGACTTTCACAATTTTGTTCAAATATAAATATACCCAAATTTCTAATGATGTCACTGTGTCAAAAATTCTGCATTTGCCAAATTAAAACAAGCGTGAAAAGAGAGACTCCTTATCAGGTCGTTAGGTTCTAAATTAAACAGTTAAGTATCTATGGAACTGCATTAAATTTGTTTTTAGATATCTTATCAGTGACTTGTAGAACTGTTATTTAGTCTGCAGCTTGGGAGACGAAGTGACTAGCACTAAAGCCATCATGCCTCGTTTGCTAAAAAAAATTGTAAATTAAAAGGATAATACAATATACCTTAGGAATCAAGTGGTAACATGAGAGTAAGTCTAGAACAGAGATTAAAATTACGAGGTTACAAGAGAAATACATTGTTAAACACTATTGAAATGACCACACATTTTTAACAAACAGTTCTTGTATTACGTTTTCTGAAAATCATTATCGGCCTACACAGTTCCCAAAACAGTTATGCTCACATAACACCGGTAAGCAATTTAAAAACAAAGCCTCTAATGTTTCGACTAGACGACAAATATTGCACGTTTGCAAACTTGTAAACAAGCGTATTGTTAGAAACAGTAGGTATTTTACCGTCACGGCAAATGCATTTCAATGTACCACTACACTCAAGAGTTGCTTTATTTGAACTGTTGTACGAGAAGCTCTGGCAAGTTGGAATTTAGCCGTTCCGTTTAAACAGCGGCCGACAAGAAACACCAAGCTCTCTAATACAAAATAACCTTGTGACCTCTATATTCACATGTTTAAGGATCTCCGTCGTAAAGTTCAAGGGCAATGACCTTTGAAAGACTAGACAAATGCCCACTTGTTCAAAGCGTATCTGAGTGCAGTATAAATAATACATACGTGCAGCGTAAAAAGGATCAAGGAATCCTTTACCGTCAAAGCTTTACCTACGATAGTCAGAGTCAGCTGTATTTACCAAAGCAAAGAACGCTCTTGTAATACAAATCTAGGCACAACAGCTTCACGCTGAATCAATTGGTTCCCACATTTGTCACACGTATTTGCGAAAATATACGGATGTCTTGTTCCACTCACCATAGCTAGTGTTTAGTTTGACGATGCTACTCGTGTATCATAAAAATCAGTTTTACGGCAAAAAAATTCGGCAAATTTTTATCATCCACACTCGATGTGCGGGCTGGTTTTTCCGCAAGTAGACCGCTTGGCGGGCTTGACCCTTAAAGCGTGTTGCTCGAACTTTTTTAGGTTCTACAACGCGCCGTTTTTCGAAATGCGTCGCATAATTTGCTTTTGTAGATGAGTTTCAGGTTTAGCGTTAGTATAATTTATAATAACGAAGTGCTTACTAACGAATCCATTACTGAGGTATTACAACTTATTTACCAGACTTGACCACTGTTTATCAACAAATCACGAACAGTCTTACTAATAGCAATCTGTTAGAATATAAACATTGCCTGAACTATTGCTATCCTTATCACTGGCGGACAAACAGTGACAGGGGCAAAATTAAGGTCATGTTAATAAGGATTAGACGTATCCAAAAACCCTTTAACTGGGCTATCAAAATCATAAATCCAGTGTGCAATGAAGGCATAGACGTAACTCCATGGAGTTTCAACACCTGTAGGCCTACCATGAGCTCTGTCTGGCTCTGTCTCTGGCTCTGGTTTTGAGTCTGTGTGAGTGCTCACCAGTGCATTATACTGTGAGTGTGACGTTTTGACGTAGGATTTATTTAGACAGCACTGACACAGACTCAAAACCAGAACCAGAGACAGAGCCAGACAGAGCTGATGGTAGGCCTACTGACCCACATGTAGTGATGTTGATAAGATAGTGCGAACTGGTAACAGTCTGCTTGTATAGTGGTTCCAAGGTCACCACCTGATAGCCTCTGCTATTGATTTTCACTTAGTGTTTTCCGCTTTTCAAATGAAGTAAGCTCGAGTAATGGCCACCCTTGGTGTAGCAGTTAATAGACCGGCTGAAGGTCTCGGGCTTGGCATTAACAATGACGTGGGTTTGGAAGTACGGAAGCGCTTATTAGTTGAGCACAATTCAAGTTAATTGTGATAAACGTTATTTTATCATAAACTAGCAGCCCGTCCCGGCTTCGCACGGGGTAGACAATATTGTTGTACATTATTTTGTTCTATCACTAATAGTTTCGGCAGCGCATTCGACGAAAGACATTTTAAGACTCATTTTTCTACACCTTCGGTTACATTGTTCAAATTTTACCAAGGATCCCTAATTTTTTTCAAAATGAAATGTAGCCTATGTCAAATTGGAAGAATGTAGCATTCTATTGGTGAAAGAGTTTTTTAAATCGGCCCAGTACTTTTTCATCCTATTCATTACAAACATACAAAAATAGGTACAAATCTTTCCTCTTTATAATATTAGTATAGATAATTATGTAGATCAATCTATTCAAATTCACTGACTGAATTCAGACTTTTCCCACACGTGCTTACTACGAGTAAGCATATTTTATAATTAGTGATTTATATTAAAAAACATAGCTTTAAACCTGCCTGGTCAGCACTGTTTGTGAGAGCTTCAGATTGGTAATAAATTACAATATTTTAGACATTGTTTCATCTATTTACAGATTTTTATAAGCAAAGCCTTGAGCACATCTAGATCGCCTGCGATGGAGATCAGCCCATCGCTGTCAAATGCTCCCCATGCTAAAGCTGATCGCCATCGCCATTGCAGATCCTCCAGTCCTTTACAGGACATGAAATTAGCACCTAAATACTAACGATATATGTTTTTGTAAGCAATAAATAGTTTCCCTCCATTATCTTTCTTTGTTTTAGCATTCCTAACATTTTGGTAAACAAAGCCACCCAAAACTCATACTTTCGCAAATTGATTTGCGAAAACCCGTGCCCTACCTTCGCACGAGGCTACAAACTTTGTGATGGGTAAACAGGGGAGTGGAAAACTATTGTGTACGTTGATACAAATAGATACTCGGAAGAAGGTACATAACACGTGCCCCTTTTTAGATAACCTTCAGACTGGTACCAATAACATAAATAACAATCCTATTATTTCGTGTAATATGGCATACAAGCTTACACACAAACATACAGGTGAAGCTAATAAAAGCGTTATAATAAAAGAAAACTTTTAGATTTGATTAAAAATATGCATGGTTTATTTCTTCAGACTGATGATGAATATCCAAGTCAAAATATTTATTGAATGAAATACATGTTGAAATAAATAGATAAATTTCCAAATTATTCTAGGTTGCAATATTAATACTTATATAAATGACCAAAAGAACTAAACAAAATGAACTATAGCTAAGTGGGAGTTTCCATGTGAGGCCGTAACAATATGCAAATAAAGATAATGCTGTAGCAACACAATAAAAAAATATTTATCTACACATGCGTATCGAGCAGGCATTATTACCTATTAGAATTCGCCAGATATTAGGGTACTAAACTAAGTTACTACTATAAATTAATAATAAACTTTTGATGTTTATATGCCAAACGATAACGTTTTTATACCATGCTACATTTTCGGTTAATTAAGAAGCAACTTATGGAAACATTGACCTTTATGTGAACTTGACCTTTCATAGTTGGCCGCGAGTCATGAGCTTACTTTTATGAGAGATAGCATTGACACAAAACTTTTCATGTCATAACTCCATATAACACTGAAATAGGCTTGGAGAAACATAACTTTTGAAACTTATCACGGTTTTAAACACTATTTTTACGAACAACGGGATTTTTATCACGATTTAATGTTGTAAGTTTTGACTCCTGATATTTCGGCACAGTTGCATGCACCATGATCACGGATTGAGCGGGTGGATCATGGGTTGTAGAAAGCTATGTATAGAGTTAAACATTGACAGCAAAATAATTTTAATATACACAAATTACTGCAATATAGAAAACAGGAGTGCAAAGAACTAGAACAAAGTAAATGTTATGTTCTTTTTGTGGACTTGATGAATGAATTGAATTGAATTAATGGACGTGCCTTTACTACCATCTACCAACAGATGTGAGGGAATCTCTACCACACATTTTATTGTGGACTCAACTTGTGACCTTATAGTTTTCAACTAACACGGCATAAATAATAATAGATTACTTATTATTATTGTTCAAAAATAAATAATTACTGCACAATAATACCTACTGTACAATCAACAATGATATAAAATTAAACACAAAAATAAGAAGCCAAAGGAATTTAACAACAATTACCCAGCCCTTAGGTCTTCGGAGAGACGTTGGTTCTCTGTGCGTGCTCTATCGTCTCTACAATGGGGAGTGCTCCGAGGAACTGTTTGCTCTGGTGCCCGCGGCTGATTTTTATCATCGCACCACGCGCCGCAGAACCAGATTCCATCCTCACCACCTGGATGGCTGGTTTTCCACAACTGCTCGTTTTTCGCGATCCTTTTTGCCGCGCACGAGTAAGTTGTGGAATGAGCTGCCTTCTGCGGTTTTCCCTCGGAGCTTCGACATGGGGTCCTTCAAAAGGCGGGTATATCGCTACTTAAAAGGCCGGCAGCGCATTAGCACCACCTCTGGTGTTGCAGGTGTCTATGGGCGACGGTGACTACTTTCCATCAGGTGGCCCGTCTGCTCGTCTGCCTGCTATGGCATAAAAAAAAAAAAAAAAAAAAAAAATTACAATTTCAGTTCTTCTAATGACTTCACGTACAGTTTCTAAGAAGCCCACCCAGTTCACATCGGCAAAAACTCACACATCATCCGCTATGGAGACAATAGTAACAGTTATAACTATTTCCCGCTGTTACATCCAGTTACAATCGATGCAAAAACATATATCGACAGCTCTGATATTATAACACTTATCAGTACATTTATCTTCTGTAAGTATATTTTTCACACTTTATCTGCGTAAGTAATAAATACGAATTGCTTATCATCGTCTACTTTTTCTGACGGCTGGCCAAGTGCAAAATATGTTAGGTACCTATAGCTATGCCTATTCCATCTAAAATCCTGTCCCAGGCACTATAGCGTCTCGTAAGTAGGGCAAGAGTTGCCCCTGACGTTATATAAATCATCTACAATAGATGCAAAGGCCTGTTTACGTCTATAATTACATGCAATCACTTTGTATAGGTTCAATTCTTTGTCCAGTCCTCAAATCTCGAAATTACTGTTTTTTACAACGCTGTTTTCAAAATCCAAATCATAGGATAATATTACCAAAAATAATAATGATTTTTAATTACCAAACTTATAATAGACTTATAATATCAGTTATTCGCTGATTTTCCTTTATCATCATGTGTACCTAAAATTACTAGTTAAGCCAGCGCCATATAATCAAAGTGCTCTAATTGAGTAAGGCACTTGACAGCGCGCGTAAGCGAAGATAATGTTGATAAGAGATACTATCAGGCAGGTGGATATAGAACACACGTGGTCAGTTTAAAGAAGTTACACCATCGTCAATAAGGCTGGTTTTACAAAGAACTTTACTGTACACGTTCTCAAATCAGCCTGGCTTTCGATCGACCTTCGGGTCTTCATCTTTATCTCGTCGTGTCACTAGTTCTTTCAAACCAAGTGTGGAAAGATGTCTAGTGCGCCTCTAAGAGGCTTCTTTCATGCACTATCTTAGGAGACAAGCTCTAGCCAATTACCAATAGGCGTAGCTCTTCGTGACTCAAATCTAGTAGCAAATGAAGCAATATTCAACCGTCCCTTTGGAAGATTGAAGTTTGCTAATCATTCGGTTGCTTAAGCTTTATGAAGAAGCGCGAGTGTATCATGAAAATATGAACCTGGTAATTGAGATGTGCCACACTGCACAATCTGCGCACATATAAAATGTATGCTACAAAATACAAACACTTTCAAGAATGTTTGCATTAAAATGTCCGCCAGCCCGTCCGAACGGACGAAGGCCCCTTGGTGGCCCTAGGTACCGGTGGGATGACGAAGTCAAGGTGTGACCAAGTCAAAGTAACTAAGGGGTGAAGACAACTACGCGAAAGCCTGGTCTGGACAGAGAAGCCTGGCGGACTCTGTTGTCGAAGACCAAGATCCACTTTGAGCCATTGCGCCACATAGCAGTAAGTTTATTAAAATGAAAAATAAACAAATGCAATGCCGATATTACATCTACAGGAAATAAATCTTTTCATAGAGCCGTCTACGGGCACCCATTTCCCTTGCAATTATCATCCGACTACCCGCATTAATTCACAAATTACACTGCACATCAACGTCACCCGAACCGACTAAATGTGCTAATCAAGAAGAGAGTCTATAATCATCGGCTGAAAGCGCGCTTTCCAGTGACAGGGGAAAGCCTCGCCCCTAAGCCTGCAGGCACAAGAGACTAGGAAGTACCAGTATCGAGGCTTTATACAGAACGCCTACTAAAATAAATCCAAGAGTTTTTGTTTTGAGGAGTTTAATCAGCATTTACATAGAGCAGATTACAGCTTCTACTATTTTTCTAAAAGGCTCTCCTTGAATTTTTCTCAAAAAACACAAATAAACTCTCAATACAACAGATTTGACCATCGTCATTTTACTCGATGACATCGTAAATATTGGAAGAAGGTGCATATAAAAGGCTCAAAATGGTTGTTCCTGGAAATATATAGCCACAGCCAGAGATAAAAAGCAGTGATTAAATAAACTTAATAAACTCTCAGCAACTAATTAGAAGAGATCTTTCTGTTATTATGAGTTGCGAGTGAACAAGCAGTCGAAAATATCTGATTTGTATTTATTGTTTTTACTTTAATTACCTATAACGGTTGACACTAATTACATTAACTAAAGACTGATTTATCAGCTATGAAGCTAAGCTACTGCAATGCTGACAAGATACAGCACCAGCCTATATTCATCATGTCTGTCACATTACAAATTACCTTTCAAAGCTTCTGCTTATTGCATTAGAAAACATGATATCGCAGACTCCCCGTGTGCACACGTATCGGAAAGATTTCATTTAAAATCTAATACAGAGCTGTCTTGTCTAGCCGTCTCATTGATAGCTACGAGAAGTTGCTTATTACAACGATAATTTTCTTGATATCATAGAACGTAGATATCTTACAATTCTGTTAGTAACAAATACATGTCGAAGTTATTCATGAAGCTATTGATCGAACCCGCTTTTTTCCATTTCCGTTCTTCGTTTGCGAGTTGTGTAAGCTTTAAAACAAACATGACAAACCTTGCAAGGTTTTTCTAAGAGCTACTAGTTTTGGGAATTATGTAATTGCTATTTAATTGTCACTGTTGTTACTTTTAATGCCACGGCCAAAGTTTACATAAGACATTTTCGTGTTTAAATATGACATCAATGTTATTTAATCCTTGTATTGTAGGTAATGTTAAGTTGAATTATACAAATGTTAAGTTAATGTTAAGTTGTATAAACAGCATTGAAGATAGCAACATATTTTTATAATCTACAGTGGATTAATATAAATCCAGTGATTGTAAAAGTGTAGTCATTAAAAAATTGGTGTGATAAATATTGCGAAGAAAGCGTTAGTTTTTGTTAGTAAAGACGTTTCTATTTCAATAGTTGCTCAATATCTTAGCAATCTAAGAGTAAAAAAATACTAATAAACACTAGTAAATTGATATGAACAAAAACTAAAGAGTATACATAAGTTCATCCCACGCTAGCCTGGGGCGTCCAACGAAAACGAACGTTAAACAATATCTGACTATTATTTATAATAAGGATCTGAAGTGAAAGTGTAATCGCCAACAAAAAACATGATAGAATCAAATTGAATAAGTGAGAACACTATGAGAATTACGAGTAACATTTAAGTGGTACCATCAAAAAAACTATGAAACAGTAGTTAAGAGCTTTTAGACTACAGATGATACCTACGTACCTACACTGTTACTAAAACTTGGCAGAACTAAAGTAAGCCGCTAAATCAAACTCACTGGGCAGACTGCACTTGATCGATGGCAGTAAATATAAATGTAATAATCATACAATTACTTACCATCTTGAATGGAAGATGGTTTATGATGATTTTTTTGATGATTATGGATATTCTTTACAAAATCTCAACGCACTGGCTTATCTTCTCAGACCCAACCATTTTTCGACTCAACAAAATTTCTACATTAGGTATGAAAGAATCTTTGAGCTCCGTCCTGTAGACCTACCACAGGCTCTGGCTGGAGTCTGTGTGAGTCTAGACTAAATAAATCCTACGTCAACGTCACACACACAGTATAATACACTGTTGTGCACTCACACTGACTCAAAACCAGAGCCAGACAGAGCTTGTGGTACAAGTCTGCCAACTGGAATACGTGCCTGATGGCTTTCATGCTACCAAGATAAGATCAGTGAGTAATAGTCGCAATTATAAATACAATCAGAATGTCATCCATTTTTTCTTGCTCTACCAATTTGGTGAGACTGTTGCAATAAAAACTAGCAGCCCAAATATCAGTGGCTTGACATGGCTCGCAAATCTTTTCTACTCCCAATTCGGTGAGACAATAAATGAGTGTGGCAATTCTAAAACTCATCTCTCAAATCTCTCTTACCAATTTGAGACAAAGTTCATGAGTGCGTATTTGCGTAACTTCACTTGAGCCAACATATGGTTACAAAGCTCAGTGACTCTATCGTATCTCTATTTGGCAGTGAAGAGCTTAGTAGGCGTAGCCGTAGAGCTCTTTGCGAAAGAGTACCGAAGAAGTACTACTGCCAAAACTATTCCTGCTGCTAAGCAGTTCTCGTATTGCTGCCGATACGTGAGATTTGACACCTTGTACAATGCTCCAAAGGCAGTTTCTCGATGGATTTGCAATGAGGTTCTTGAGGCCGGTTCCGTCACTTTTTCCCATAAAAGTTTACGTAGTTTGATGATGATATTCTGAGTGACAAATGTTCAAATCCATTCATTGCTACCAATTTAAGATAGTAGTTCAGTGGGTGCATGTCCCAAACAAGCCTAATAGCGCTTAGAAAGTTCCAATGTTACGATATTACGATTAAGAGCAATAATTTTGGGCTGGTGAGGTCGCAAAGTTCACTTCTGAGACTTCCGTGTGCAAATGCCATTAGGGTGCTACTCACTGCTATACAAACCTGCGCACACGCAACGGGGAAACGGTTAGGCCGCTATCACAACAAAAGCAGTTACCAAATTTCATCACATGCAACACAAATATTGTGGACAATTTAAACAACACTATCTAGTCCCAAATTAAGCAGAGCTTGAACTATGGGAACCAGATAACTGATACAATAATAATTATATGTATTTTATTTTTAAATACAATATAACATTCAGACAGAGAACAAACATCTGCGTTCACCACACAAGTAACTAATGGATCACAGTAAGGAAAGCAGGTTTACTCAAGCCGCTAAGCCGGACCAGATGCCGGTAGTAGTGCAAGCCGACTAATACCACGAGTCCCGGGCAAGTGAGCGGGTAGGACGACCGTAAGAACACGCAAGCTTTTTTTATATATACACTTGCAGTTACAACAGGCATATGGCTTGATGTGAAATGGTAACCATCACCTATAACAAAGCAACCAGGCTATATACGAGCGAGAGCGGAAGTGCCGTTAGATACTGATGCTTGTTGCCGAGCCTGTGATCATTTAGGTTTCTTCCATGGCCTGGGAGTGCCTGATAAACCTGATTACGCCGGATTACACCTGCTTTGCCTGCTTAACCTGCTTTCTGCGTAAATATATCCTGAGATTTACTGCGCGTATAATGTTGCACATTCATGTAATGCTCGCGTCAATTTGCGATATCAAATGACGGTAGAAATAAATGGTCTCTATCAATTTGTTATTAATTAACACTTTGATAGTTTACTGATAAGGAACTTTCAAAGAACGGTCTAATTCAAAGGGAAAATAGTGTTTCACTTGAGCTATTTACAGTATCTCACTTTACTCAACTGGAAGCATAAGTTTTAATGTACCAAGCCTAGTATGTAGTAAGTTTTTTTTTTCAATGTATACAATCCACATTCGTTTTCATTATCACCATATTTTTTATAATTACGAGGCTATACCGAATATTTTATGAAACAACGGGATATTTACCATGATTAAATTTTGTTGAGTTTTGTTCAGTTCAAACGTGATCATGGTGCATGAGACTGTGCGGAAATATCGGAAGTCATCCAAAATTTAATCTTGGTAAATATCCCGTTGTTTCAGTGTTAAAAACCATGATAGTTTAAAAAGTTATATACCGAATATGTTTTTAACCAGTCGAAAGGGATATCAAATTACAAAAAGGAATAGGCAGATGACAAATCTGTAGGCGTTTCACTGGTGTGTAATGTTTATGTGACTCACATTATCATAGAAAATATCATGTAGTTTATCAACCTACCATCCATCAGAACTAATAGTTTGTGTCCACTCCAAAACTATCGGTCCAAACGATTTAGCCACTAACCATACGTTACAACAAAGAAAGTTACATTATACTTAATCACAAAGATTGTGTTCTGGAACGAATTTCACCTATTATACTACTGGAAAATAAGATGTAATTTTTGACACTTGCATAAAATATTGATATTAATAATATACAATAGAGTGGAAAGAGGGAAGGGAGGCATTTGCCTTGCAGTGGGACAAACACGGCTGAATAATAATAATAAATAATTCATTAATAAACAAGTTTTGGTTGGCGTTTGAGGTTGGCTGATTCTGTTAAAATGTCTATCAAGTGTATTATTATTAATATTTTTTATTGATTTTATAGTGTTTATTATACTTAGGAATCACAACAATTTTTATAATGCTTTTGGGACATCATAAAATTGTTGATATTTATAGAGGCACTGAAACAGTCTGTTTCCAAAAGGTTAGTAGATAAGTTAAATTAAAGTCACTTTACGTAGTTTTATGCGGCTCTTACAGTTTATAAACCCTCTGCTAACCACAATCACACCTTGTGGTAATTGGACGTTAGCTAGACGCCTACTCTCGCTTTAAAATGAAAAGACCTACAGTAGGTAGATACCAAGGTACAGTATTCAAGAATATTTCAAAACTAAATATTTTTTCTTCCTAAATACAATGACAAAAGTTAAAAGAAAGTAGATTTAGGCGATTGTCTGAAAGTTATGATGTTATAACTATTAGGACACTAACACTGTTGAATCTGTAAAATTGGAATACTGGATTTTTGGTTTTCCGTAGATTCGGGAAAAATGCTGAGACAAAAACTCGTTTCGATCGTTTCTATATACGTCACGAATTTTTGCTGTCTCATATTTCTCCATACAATAAGAGAGACAAATAGGCGAAACTTAAACAACATTCGGTAGACGAAATGTGGTAGCAAAACTCCGACTTCGGGTACAGCTGTCAAAAGAGCATCATAGCTTGCCGATATAGTGAGCGGAACAGAATGGTCCACCCATTCTTCGAAGGTCATAATTTAAGATGCGATAAGTCAAAACATTTCGTCGAACAATGCCTAGTAATGACCGAAACTGCTTGTAATTTAGAGACAACGAGCCATTTGTGGCTCTCGGTTCTGTCTAATTCAATAACTGTAGTCTGGGTGGAGATGGAGATACAAGTATCCCTGCGTAAGCGTGGCAATGCCACCAGCGTCTTGGGGACGCTTCCGTTTGCCACTGATTTGGATCAGTTGAGCTATCTCTAGATCGTTTGTAACGGTCGGCAGATAGCTCAACTGCTTCTTGTGTAAATTGTACAATTTGTGAATATTACGACATCCTCGTTAATTTGACGAGGAAGAATTTAGAATGAATTTATGACGACTACCAGAGATGGAACGACGACATTGTTAAGATCGGGGAAGAGAATCGTTTTTCCTGAAAATGTATAAGGTTGAAGTACGTTAAAAACAGATCATGGCATTTTTTTTTATACAACTAGCTGATGGAACAAGCATATGGCCCACCTGATGTTTAGTGGTAACCATCGCCTATAACAAAGCATTAAGTACCTCGTATATCACGCACGCCAGGATCGTGCCCTACGATGCACTACCCTGCGTCCATCAACTTGAGGCATACAGATGTTCAGCCTCACGTGCCAGTAATGCCGCAATATCGGAAAACAGTCACATTCACAAATCATAGCAACTATCCTGTTATAAAAACCTAGTTTTCAAGCTCTATAGATATATGTGACAGAGACTCCATGGAGGTTCATGTTTATTCATGTTGATCGTAACGAATACAGATGTTACTGAATAGAATCCCGTTTGTGAATGCTTTATTATGATAGTACAGCTTCAAAGATCTGATCAACGACCTACATTTATCAGAGCCACGTAGGACTTGAAAGCATCTGTAAAATTAATCAAAAATTACAAGAGACTGTCATAGAAGTTTGAACCTTAAAGCATGGATGTGAAGTGTTTTAACGAAAGGCGAATTTCTTTCCAGAAGCGATTCCAAGATGCAGGTATGGTATCCATTCCTCTTTAGTTTTTAGTGAGCTATGAAAGCAGGTATTTGTTTTTTTTTGTTTTCGATTTTCGTTTGCGCAGCAAGTACAATACAAGTACACGCGAATATTATAATATAGAATATTAAAACTATGTTTTGTGTTAGGTTTCAAGAGGGAAATTAGTCCGTGGGACCAAATAGGAATAACTCGAATATGAAATGCGAAAGTTGACTGGGCGTATAAACACGTGGTAATAAACCACGAACGGACCCGCGGGCAGATACTAGACTTACAGAAAGTATTGTTGTTTATCACTCAGAGGAATATTCTACAGCACTTTAAAGTTAAGCTTACCCTAGTCAAAGCTATGTTTGGTTCTCGCCAAACCATAAACTACGCATATATTACTTACGGGGCTTAGGCAGTAATAGGTGTTGTACAAAGGTATACTATAACTGACATCGGTTACGAGGAAACAACAGTTACTTTCAGACAAAAGCTACATCAATAAAACAAAGGTTATTGAATGTTCAATGTTCAGGTGAATTATAGGTGAAGAGTTACTTAACCAAAGAGTAGAACGTGCGGTAGTCGACTAGCCAGCTAAGATGTAAATATTGCAGGTTTGACTTTCAAATAAACAGCAATCTATACTAATATTATAAAGAGGAAAGATTATTTTTTTGTGCGTATGTTTGTAATAAATAAACTCAAAAAAGACTGTGCCGATTTCAAAAATTCTTCCCCCATTGGAAAGCTATATTCACCTTGAGTAACATAGTCTATATTCATGTGTTTAAAAAATAACTGTCCACCCGTGCGAAGCAGGGACAGGCCGCAAGTCATCAATAAGTCCAATGCTGTCTGCCTCGGACTTGGGAGGGTTTGTCGTACTCGCCACGCTTGCATTGCGCGTTGTATCGATGTGCTGGCGAGGCAGGACTAAGATATTATAACTGTTCGTCGTTTACTTTTTAAGAATTGTTTTAAAACATCATTTAGTTCACAATCTGACTGGAAACTCGTACAATGGCATGAATAATGCAGGAGTTGGGACAATGGCACCTGCTCCCATCGTGGCGGGGCGATGGCGTCATGGGAACGTTCGCTGGGGCGTTCCGCATCAGCCACCCTGCCCGTCTAACCCATGGTCATACTTAATTATAGTTACACTCGAGCCAGACTTGACCCTTGTAGAATTTCTTGGGTGTATGAGGAATTACTTGTACCTATCCTTTTTATAGTCGCGAACCTCTTCTGACAACTAATTTAAATATCTTCAAGGCTTTTCTTCATCAAAAAGATCTGAGAGGACGTTTTCCTTGCGTATAGGTATTCACTATTGTGAGTTCATTTATTATCTTTTCAGGCTGGTATAACTCTTTGACCACAGCCGGTCAGTCCTATAGCAGCAATGAGAGATTAATATTTGACGATCAAGAAGCATTAAGACCTCATCTCAGCGCTTTGGCACGATATCCGAAGTATAAAGTGAAATTCATATTGAAGATTTAGAAAATATTTTGCACCGGAGTGAAACGATGTACGTAAGTAACTCTCATAAGCATACTTTCAAGAGCATTGCAATGTTTTACAATATACCAAAACGCTTAGGATCACTAAGATACAAATCGTTACCATAAACAAGTGGAATACAATAATAATAATAGTATGGTAAAACGCTCTGAAAACTGATCACTTGTAAAAGTTTGATAAAGATAAACAAAATGCCGCAGTCCCAGAATAAAATGTAGTTTGTAACTGAGTAGAGGTGAGCATTTCCCGTGATTTACAACAATTTGAGTGCGATCAATGCTATAAATTCGCTTCATAACTGGTATTTGGGACGCCGCCCGTAAGTGAAAAGCTCGCTCACGTTTACTGACTGCAGTATAAGACTGTAAGTTTGCAAAGGCAGCTACATCTGAGGAAACGAAAGCTGAAGAGTTCGCAGTAAATCGGTCGCATATCAACTTGGAGATTCCGAACAGTGTCAAGTGTGAATGAGCGTGAGAGCCACATAGGCGACCGATGTTTTTAGGGTTCCGTAGCCAAATGGCAAAAACGGAACCCTTATAGATTCGTCATGTCTGTCTGTCTGTCTGTCTGTCTGTCTGTCTGTCCGGCCGTGTCACAGCCATTTTTCTCCGAAACCATAAGAGCTAGACTGATGAAACTTGGTGAATAGATGTATTCTATGAACTGCATTAAGGTTTTTACACAAAAATAGAAAAAAAACTATAAATTTTGGGGGTCCCCATACTTGAAACTGAAACTCAAAAAAATTTTTTTCATCGAACCCATACGTGTGGGGTATCTATGGATAGGTCTTCAAAAATTATGTTGAGGTTTCTAATATTGTTTTTTTCTAAAACTATAAATTTTGGGGGTCCCCATACTTGAAACTGAAACTCAAAAATTTTTTTTTCATCGAACCCATACGTGTGGGGTATTTATAGATAGGTCTTCAAAAATGATGTTGAGGTTTCTAACATCGTTTTTTTCTAAACTGAATAGTTTGCGCGAGAGACACTTCCAAAGTGGAAAAAAGTTGGTCCCCCCCCCTCTAACTTCTAAAATAAGAGCATGATAAAACAAAAAAGCAGCCAAGTGCGAGTCGGACTCGCCCATGAAGGGTTCCGTAGCACGACGAACTACAAAAACCTTTAATTATGTTACTTGATGTAACATAATAAGGTTCTTGTAGTTCGTCGAAAGGTAAATTGCGGTTTACGGTTTATGACGTATAAAAAAAAAACTACTGACTAGATTTCGTTCAAACCAAAAATCGTTGGAAGTTTGCATAGTAATGTACAACATATATTTTTTTTAGTTTTATCATTCTCTTACTTTAGAAGTTAGAGGGGGGGGGACCAACTTTTTTCCACTTTGGAAGTGTCTCTCGCGCAAACTATTCAGTTTAGAAAAAAACGATATTAGAAACCTCTACATCATTTTTGAAGACCTATTCATAGATACCCCACACGTATGGGTTCGATGAAAAAAAATTTTTTGAGTTTCAGTTTCAAGTATGGGGACCCCCGAAATTTATAGTTTTTTTTTTATTTTTATGTAAAAAACTTAATGCGGTTCACAGAATACATCTACTCGCCAAGTTTCATCAGTCTAGCTCTTACGGTTTCGGAGAAAAATGGCTGTGACATACGGACGGACGGACAGACAGACAGACAGACAGACATGACGAATCTATAAGGGTTCCGTTTTTGCCATTTGGCTACGGAACCCTAAAAAAAATATATGTTGTACATTACTATGCAAACTTCCAACGATATTTGGTTTGAACGAGATCTAGTCAGTAGTTTTTTTTTATACGTCATAAATCGTAAACCGCAATTTACCTTTCGACGAACTACAAAAACCTTTATATAATGTTATTTGATGCTACGGAACCCTTCATGGGCGAGTCCGACTCGCACTTGGCTGCTTTTTAGGGTTCCGTAGCCAAATGGCAAAAACGGAACCCTTATAGATTCGTCATGTCTGTCTGTCTGTCTGTCTGTCCGTCCGTATGTCACAGCCATTTTTCTCCGGAACCGTAAGAGCTAGACTGATGAAACTTGGCGAGTAGATGTATTCTGTAAACCGCATTAAGATTTTTACATAAAAATAAAAAAAAACTATAAATTTCGGGGGTCCCCATACTTGAAACTGAAATTCAGAATTTTTTTTTTCATCGAACCAATACGTGTGGGGTATCTATGAATAGGTCTTCAAAAATGATGTTGAGGTTTCTAATATCGTTTTTTTCTAAACTGAATAGTTTGCGCGAGAGACACTTCCAAAGTGGAAAAAAGTTGGTCCCCCCCCCTCTAACTTCTAAAGTAAGAGAATGATAATACTAAAAAAAATATATGTTGTACATTACTATGTAAACTTCCAACGATATTTGGTTTGAACGAGATCTAGTCAGTAGTTTTTTTTTTATACGTCATAAACCGTAAACCGCAATTTACCTTTCGACGAACTACAAGAACCTTATTATGTTACATCAAGTAACATATATAAAGGTTCTTGTAGTTCGTCGTGCTACGGAACCCTTCATGGGCGAGTCCGACTCGCACTTGGCTGCTTTTTTTACTACTATTATTGTGTACCCATTATGTGGGTGGCTAGTTCAACACGATAATTAGAGAGATAATGCTCATATTTATTTAAATTCTCGTGAAAATTGAGGTGAGAAAGTGAAACTTTTTGTTTGTTGCTGCTATATTGTTCCCAAAACCATCCATATATCATTATCTCTTCGTTCAGAAAAGAATGGACCACAATTAACACGTACATTAGAAGAACCACTGCAAGCGTTCCGGCATTCTATCAACAAAATCCGCCGAAAACAACAGTCTTTGATTAGAGAAAGTTCTACGGAACATAATACCTATCTTTTGATACCATCTGGGTTAAGTAGTTGCTTATTTTGTCTTAATTTCCTCGGCAATGACAAAATAGACTAAAAATACGATCACTTGACACGCAAGTTGTATCGGAACCTATTATTAAGACAACAAGAAGTTAAATTACTCACTTGTGGTTCAATTCAAATAAGCATGGACTTGTTGTAGGTCTGTAAGTAACACTATGGCGTGAGAATCGTACAATGCGTAGCTTGGAAGCGAGAGTGCAGTGTCATAAATCTATCATCATTCCATGTCTATCGTTCATTGCTTCTTGTGTGAATTGAACCGCAGTTATGGTGTGTAGTAAAGTCAATTTCTTTCAGTGATGTAGGGTAAACATAAATTTGTCCACTCGCAACACCTCATATTAAGTAACTGTAGGTACATCAGCACAAATGTTGTATTTAAAATTTTTAAAAAGAACTTTTCAATAAGTACCAAATCTCTATAGAGATTCATATGATATAAGAGTTGTGCCGTATAATTAATGGAAAGAACATATATTCGTTGTATTTGGGTTTGAGTTCTTTTTCAATAAAAATATTTTTTCGAAATTCTTACTGAAAACACGCCTATTGTTTTCGAACGAAACCGAGGGAAAAAAATTAAGCTAAAAATTGTTTTAAAAATTGTATCAAACGTGTATTTATTATCTACAAAATAAATACGATTTAACAGACCAATTGTTTGACTTTTTACAGATTTTCTAAGCAAAACAAATACAGCATTAGACCACTCCTCAAAGGGGGTTGTTTTGCCATTTTCATATCACATCTAAGTAATGTTTGAACATTAAAAACGGTAAAACAGAAATGACATTGAAAAACTCAAATACGCGGCGAGAGTTTCATAATTACCACCTGTCTTCTTGTAACAGTTACTGTTAGTTTGACAGCTTTATAGAGAGCGCGGCTAAAATTAATAGACTCCGGCGCAATGTAGTTTTGTTCCGATTCGGGATAAATATCTCGGTTGATAAGATCTGTAATAAGTAACCGTTTGCGCTCGATGGAATCGTTTTGAGCTTTGTATAGAATACTAAGCATGAACCCGTTAAATTTTAATACTTACCTATCAGTATTACCTTTTTGTATCTCCCTCTCCCTTATAAAATAAAACTACTATTCAACATTTCTAGAAGTTAAAGAACCCATCAATTTATATGTAAAAATAAAAATCCTTTCAGCGTTCTTTCTTTCTTCTTTATTCTTTATTGTACACACATACAGATGAAAGATAAACATTATAAAGCGGGCATGTACAGAGGCGTTCCGTTTATCAAAAGTGTTTCGTCGAAAAAGTTACATGGTTTTATTCCAAATTCAAAAAACTAAAAAAGTCATCAGTTAAAGTCTTGTAAAACCAATATGTCTGCCATAATTAATCTTACAACCAGAAGACAAATGCACAATGATTTTCCATAAAAAAATAAATCTCTTTAAAGGAAAGACAACATCTGAAGCCAGATAGCAGTCTAATTCGTTCACCATCTAAGGTCTGGTCTACACAGTGATAAATCCACAGACACGTCTGCGTCTGGAAAAGGAACCCGCTTTCCCATAGAGGGCGTTGGCAACGCTGAAATATTATAATTTAATCTTTTACCGTTAGTAAGCATAAAATGGAGCTCAGAGGGCTGGGTAAATCGCTGAACATTTGACGTAACATTGCTCATACGAATTTGTGCACAAAATATTCCGAATGGAAAAGGAAAATACTCGTATACTCGTACTTACCGAATATTTACTACGCTTTAAGGAAATAGTAGATAAAGTTATAAAATTTCTGTACATTCCCTTTTACATTCTCATATCTTTCTGAAAACTTGCAAAATAATTTAGTTTATTCAAGAACATTATTTTGTTTATGCTAAGTAGTAACTAGTTAAAAAACTGCCACTGGCCTTTTCTGACCACTAGTTCGGACAACAAATCGAGTTAATCTCCGAATCATTTCTACGTCTTATTCACGGCCGTTAGATCACTTTCATGTATCGAATCGTGCGGTGCATCGAATCGCACCAAGCGTTTACGTACAAATTATTCAGTGAAGATGTCCCCATACCGTTAAGATTCTGGCTGCGCAGAATACAGCATAGTCGGCTAAGGGCCGAACACACGGTCCACCTGACTGAGACAAAGCTGCGTACCGTTACTTGTGGAAAGTAACACAAGTGGAACGAGAATTATCAGTTAATTGAGGCCTCAGATGAAGTCTTTATTATCTTGTGACGGCGGAATGAGGTGTTAGTTGTAACTGGCGTTCGGTGAAATTGAGGAAATTAACATTTCAAATCGATGTAACTTGGACAAAGACGTTCTAGGATTTCTAAAAGAGGTTGATGGAGGTGTTCATTTATAATATCAGAAACATGTACAAAATAACTTCATAGACAGTTATTAAACTGAAGATAGCAGTCAAAGGTGTTTTCAAATAACTCCATTCAATTCGTTTTAGGATGTCTAAAGGAGAAAGAGACATGTAATTATATTGAAATATTAACATTGACCACACACAAATAAGTATGTATATTTATGCGGCCTCTAAAACGATTTCTGTTATCAGACGTCGAATATGAAAGATTATCGCAATCTGCACTTGATGTTCATACGCAAATAGACTATCTTTGTCCGTTTATTATGGACGTTGTTATCAGAATGAATCAATCAATGCCTGTACAGCGCATGCTGTTTATCTCATTCCAACTGACATTCTGTAACAATGATCTTTCTTTCTATTTATTTTGCAATCAATCACAGGCGATACGCTTTGGTCAAAAATGCTTGTTACATAATATGAAATTGCTTACATAAATCCGCATGTCAGTTGCTTAGGGAGAGCACGCAGACCCGGAGCGATGGACAGTGAAAGTAGTTCGAAAGAAATGGTACTACCTGCTTCTGTTTCCCAGAGAGAATATCAAACCGACAACAATTTTAAGATTGCGGGAAGTCGGTGAATGGAAAGAGTTCAGAATTATTCTTCCTAGAAATGATGGGAGGGCCAGCAGTGGACTTTTTCAGGCTGATGATGAATGAATGTATGAATGAGTTCAAACTTTATTTTTCCAGAAATCTACAGAAAGTCATTTCAAGAAAAATATTATATATCGGCGCAGGAATCAAGCATTAACGCTTCAGTTTAAGCCATTGTAATACAAGAAACAGTACGTATAGGCGTAGCCTTTTTATCTTAAGCAAGGTAAACAAAACAAGAAAGGTGTCACAAAAATCCATTTCTAAAAGAGTTTTCATTAGATATTGCCAAAATGACTGTCAAGGTGCCCCTAGCGACAGTGTTGGTTAAACGCCTCTTGAACTCAGCCTCTGAACCGTACGGTTGATTTGAGCCAACAAAAACCGATGGCGGCTCTCCATTGATGTGGCGAGTGGCTTGCGCCTTTGCACAAAAAACTTTAGAGCCAAACCACTTTATAATTGGACATGGTAGTTACAGTGTACTTAAGGGTCTTTAGCTACTTTGAAGAACTTAAACATTAGACGCAAGGGTTTTAAAAAATATATTTCATAAGTATGATTGATGTTTTTTTGAAAATCTGCATTATTGTCCCTAAATCATTTAAAAAATCAAGACATTTAAACCTTGACATTTAGGTACCGCCCTCAGGTGTTGGTTTGTCAAAACCAACGTTATCAAATAGGCTGATGAAATATACCAACCACAACAATCCACTTGTGGATTCTCCAGCGGAGTCGTGATACGCTCCGTGATTATTGATAGACCAGACCACAATTCCCTAAACGAAGATTCCACAGGTAGTCTGTTAAGGGTAACGTCACGCAAGACGGTGCAAGTCGGACGAAACGGCTCCAATGACGTAACGGTCACCGGAAAAAACAAACCGAGTTGACATTGATTTTGAATTTGACGGAACGGCGACCGTAAGCCTTTATGTAAGAACTGAAGCAAAACCAGAGGCAAAACTACAGATATTGTTGCTAAAGAAGTATATGCTAAAAACGCTAAGCCAAGAAACGAAAGAAAAGGTAACGAAAGAAGGAAAGAAGTACAGGTATATCGTTACTTATGTATAATGAAAAAGTAGTAGCGACAAACCGATCTGATAATGGAAAGGTAAGAAAGTCATCAGATAGTCCATCACTGTCAAGTCTTGATAAAAAGCAAACAGTCTCCGAACAAGGGAAAAACATGGAAAGATTGCATGTCAAACAACGATGCATCTCAACAATCATGAACTTGAATCAACTTCATTATCAAAGCAACTATAACATGACTAAAACTTGCGTCACATAATAAAATGCTCCAGATAATAAGACAACAAAAACACAGAGCACGTATTCAGCTTAAAACAGGCTATGGGCCCAGGCTCGAGGCAGCTGCGTCAATAATTGGATAATCTTGCTGAGAGATTACGCAAGCCAAGCTTATTGCTACTTGCAACCCCCCAAGGTCTTCTTCCACCCACATAACATGCCACTGTTGGTTAATGGCTGTTCAGCGTAACATTGACACCTAAAGATGTGAACAGCTGAGTCACTAGCCATTCAAACATCTTGAATACTTTTTTGCGTTACGATGCAATTTTTGAACAACCAAAGGCTCGAGTCACTTCGCGGGGCTGAATGTTACGTCTATTCAAGATGATAATTATAGCCGTGCCTTGCGTCTCGTAAACGTGAAAACACATTACAAGTTTTTATCAAGTTTTACTTACTATTTAATGCAAAATGTGTAAAATTTTACTACGCTACTTGAATTTGATACGATAACGGAATTCTAACAAAAGTAGTTTGTACGCCTACCGGAAATAATGAGTAGGCAACAGAGTTGCGTAGTTTTTTCCACCGTACGAGTAAGACCTATAACAAGATTTGTGCAGATGTAAATTGAACTGGTGCTAATGCTCAGTGCTAACTACTTATGGGCTTAGGTTATAGTTGCAATTTGGCAAACAAAACTCGTCTGCAAGGAATACAGGAGTCTTCAAAATAAAAAAAATGATAAAGGCCCCCGACTAATTGAGTATACCGACAAAATTTTGTTTTTAATTATAATAAGAACTGAATGAAAAATAATCCCTAAAACAGCAATGTTAACATCATTACTTGGCGGACAGAAGCACTTGTTCATACTATCACAGATGAATTCTGTAAATAATATTTTACATAATTAGAAACAACCAATAGCTGTACTAATACTAATGAGAGCACTGGTGGTCTAGTGGTAGTGGCCCCGCCTTCCGATCCGAAGGTCGTGGGTTCAAATCCACTCGTGTACCAATGAGTTTTTCTGTCGAAAAATTTATGTGCACTATGCCAGTACTCTCAAAACGGTGAAGGAAAACATCGTGAGGAAACCGGCGTGTTGTAGAACCTCAAAAAGTTCGAGCAACACGTGTCAAGGGTCACGCAAAAAGGGCCCACTAGCGGCCTACTTGCGGAAAAAACCTGCCCGCACATCAAGTGCGGATGATAAAACTTGCCAAACTTGCCAACTAGCTGTACTAATATTTCCTATCATAACTCATAAGATGCGCATTTTCCCGTCCTTGCGGTGTGGTATCAAGTGTCGGCATACGCTGTGCGGTTTGCCGGCTCGCTACATATCAATTTCCAGAGAACGCGCCGGCCGCGGTGTACTCAAAGCTTCAGGTCTTAGACTCTCAAAGCATGAGAGCCAGTGGCTGTGCAACTACGTCATCTGTTCCTTATACCTGGACTAAAAGGGTTAGAAATGATATCATTCAAATTAGGGTGTGCTTGATCCACACACACCTTAGCAAGCCTTAATTGTATCTCTTGCATTCATCATATTAATACGATACAACGTTGTTCTTCTTCGTTTCGTGTCACTGTGTTATTTCGAACCAAGTGTAATGAAAGGATTGTAGTGCGCCTCAATGAAGCTCCTTTTGTGCACTTGACATCATGCTTTCGAGCTTTACAGTTAGCATAGATATGACCCACCCGATTATGTGTATCTATTTAAAATTGTCTATAATATTTTATTGTTTTGGCTTTAACCTCCACTGTTTATCAATTCATCAGCAATTGACGTAAAATAACCACCACTGTCTCCTCAGCTTTCAGATCATAGATATCGATCTTGTGGTACTTATGAACCAACTATTACATGTTCTAGCATGGTGTATGAGACACGTCCGGTAGGTTTTTTACTCTTTCTCTAATATAAGGTTGAGGAATTGAGCGACGATGATTTGTCGTGTGATTTTGCCGCGACCAAAGGCGCTAGCAGTAGGCTTGAGTGATTGGACTTACAATATAATAGACGCGCAAACGATCTTCATATCAACAAGCGAAGTTAAAAAAACTTGAGAAACTGACTTTATAGCCAAACAACTGAACTGATTTCATGAAATTTCTATGGGACCAATCAAAAAAGAAGTTCAATTTAAAAATGTTTTTTAAATAGGTTCATAAATTACGCGATAGCATTAAAAAATACAACCGACTTGAGAACCTTTTTTTTTATTTGAAGTTGGTTTAAAAGAACTACAAATAAGTTCGAATTCATAGCATTGCTTGAATTGCTGTAATTAAATTAATCTAAAGTTGTCCAAACTAAGGTATCGCAATCGTTTTTACTGTCAATTGCAGCAATACTACCTGTCGTATAATTTCAAATGCAATAAATTCGCTTACCGAATTGAAACTAAATTATCTAGCCCCGAGATAGGATAGGCCTAGTCCCGTTGGCCAATGATTGCATTTTGATAATGTATTCTTAACACCACTCAACTGCTGGATAACATTTGCGATGATAAGCTGATACCGCTATCAAGTGTTGAACTTTCGTATAGTTCGTTTCAGAAGTGATCAAAAGAATTTAGAATATAATAGAATATAACTTTGTTGTACACCAAAAGTGAAAGATTACAAAAAACAAAACATGAATAGGTACATACATAAAAAACAAACTAATATTACAATGGGCAGTCTTATTGCTAAGAGCAATCTCTTGCAGACAACCCTTAGATAGAATGAACATATTGCAAAAGTATGGACGGGGCATACCGGGGCATATGTTATGCCATATATCAAATCAAATCAAAATTGTCTTTATTCAGTTCAATTACAAGAATCACTTTGAGACGTCTTAAACCGCTGAATGTCTTATACCCGTTCGAGGTTAAACTAAAGTGATATAATAAAACGAAGAGTGCTGGATATAGATGTGGATGGCTTGAAATAAAAGATGGAAGAACTGTATGAAAGATGAAATTAGTGGCAAGAGAGTAGCATGGTTCGAAAGAACTAGAGAGACAAGAAGAAGAACAAACAGCAAAAGAATGAGCACCAAGATGACGAATGACAGAACAGAGTGGAAGTGGAGAGTGGAAGTGGAGAGTAGAAGTGCAGAGTGGAAGTGGAGAGTGGAAATCAAATCAAAAGTGTATTTAGTTTGATACTACTTCACAAGGATCACTTTGAAACGTCTTAGAGCCAGGTGAGTCTGGGTGCCAGTTCCACGCGACCAAGCCTAGAAGAACAGGCACCAAACTACGGCTTGGTTATCGTCATTATACACGATTCTTGGAATTAGATACTTTTAGATCATATCTTTCTCTATCTCTTTACTAATTAATTTAATTAACGTTTTATAGCTTAATCAGCATTATTTGTGTATTTGTTACTTCTTTGAAGACGGCGCCTTTCCAAATTAAGGTAAATGTTCTTCGTAATTATGTATTTACTGTTTATTTTTCTAATTATCTACCTCAAGGAAGCCATTACAACAGTTAGAAGCGGTAAATGTAATTGTAATAAATCTTTATTTATGTTTAAATTATTCAAACCCGCGTTTGTAAAAAATACATAATATTTAAGCTGAATACGGCCCCATCATAAAATTAGAAAAAGCACAATAAATATTCACGAACGTAATTTTTTAACCGACTTTTAATAAAGGAGTTCTTCTCAATTCAGTTTTATTATAAGCTGAGCTAAGAGGCATACGTTTTTTTAACCGACTTCCAATCAAAAAGGAGGAGGTTCTCAATTCGGTTGTATGTTTTTTTTTTTTTTTTTTTTTTAATGTTTGTTACCGCATAACTTCGTCATTTGTGAGCCGATTTGAAAAATTATTTTTTTATCTGAAAGGTACTGCTTCCAGATTGGTCCTATTTTAATTTTATTAAAATTGGTGTTGCCATTTTTTTTTTAATATTTTTTTTGATGTTTGTAACTGCATGCCTTCGTCATTTATGAACCGATTTAGAAAATTATTTTTTTATTTGGAAGGTTATTTTTACGTCCAGACTGTCCCAAACAAATTTCATTAAAATCGGTTAAGCCGTTTGGCAATGAAGTCGGTTTCTCAAGTTTTTTAAACTTATAATTATTTAATTGCCTGTTTATTTTAACCCTAAAAAAACAAGTAAAAACATACTTTAATAACATTATCCAGAGCGGAATCGGCAATGTCACAACTATTCCCTCTCAGGATAAATAAGATCTTTTGAATGCTATCAGTGCGTGAGTACAAAAGCTAAGTGCACAATATCCTATACAGAATGTAACTGCAACACATCAAAATGTCAACTGTCCGCCTACGAGAGGTATTATTCCACAGAGAGATGTAGATACTGCTATATCTTCTGTTCTATGCACTTTTTTGGATTAGGCGAACAATATTTTCATTTTATTTATTGGGGTAAACAAGCAATTGTATATTAAGGGACAAGTTAGATAATACATGTATAATATAATACTAGGCTGAAAATATGAGATAAATAATGAGTTCTAGAGCAAATCAAGTAGGAGTACTTACTTGAATTGACGTGAAATTCTATAAAACAAAGTTTAAAAAACTTGAAAACTAGGGGAAGAGAGACCTTGGTGCTATAATCCATCTGTTCACTCTTACCTTGTAAATTCTTATAGGTTTTGAAAACAGAACGCGTTCCTATTCCTATCCATAGTTCATCTGCGCGCGCTTTGACGTCGCAACGGCATAAAGCTGCGTTAACGCAAGGGCTTTCGCCTGCATTTCTTTAACTCAGCATCGCCCGCAGTATGCACAAGCATCAAGGCTATCAAGGCCGTTCGTACACCTACGCTCTAGTTAGGAGAAAGGAGCGTTCTGTGACGCCTCTGACGTCTGCGACTGCCATTAGGGGTATTATTACCTATTTGCATTGTCAGGTAAGCCTATAATGTAAGCAGTCGCATTGTAGTTGTACTATAATACTGTTATAGAGATCGGTGAAGTAATCCGTTGAATAGCAAGTTGCGTTTGGTACTGAATGGAAATGGGTATGAGCAAAACTGTTCCAATAGCTGAATAATACCCACATTGATTATAATACTAGTTTATACTAAACCCGTGGCTTTGCTCGGTTCCCGGATAAATAGTAGCATCGTTATTGTGAATAGTATTCCACGTTAGTACTTTCCTATATCTTTTCTATTTGATTCTTATCTCTGCTCACAAAATTGAAGTGGCATCATGCTGGAACTTCGCTGGTATTTTTACACTAGATTTTGACATCTAGACTCATCTAGCTTTTGAGACATGTCAAAGTGATCCTTGTGATACGAATAAATACATTTTATGAATTAGGCTTGTTTTGATTTTATAAGGACACGTGCCCATGTTCATAGCTTAAACTTTCTGCCAGTAGCATAGTTTTTGTATTGTATAACTCTGCAGGAGTTCATACAATGGTTCATGCATCTACAGTAGGTTACCTTTCTTAAATTTCGTAAAATGATTCTTACAAGTTTTGTAAAAACTCGAAACTGATGAAAAGATGGCCTGATCACGCTGGCGAAAGCATTTTCAATCTGTTATTGAGCGTTTTGCAAAATCATGTTTCGACGCACGATGATTTCTGCTTTCTTCGTTCTAGATTCTATGTTTACAATGTCATTGAATCTTGTGAAAATATCGTATTTTAGCATGAAAGTAACGTGTACTTGAATAACATTTATGAATAAGAAGAAAGCTTACTAATTTTTATTATTAAAATAGGTTTAGACTTTGTTCACTTCCTTTAAAAAGGACCTGGAAATTCTGAAGCACACGGGCCTATAGGCCATGTTTACTGTAGGAGTGAGTAGGGCTTCACTCCTCACGATTCTTCAAGTGTTCAATATTACAGCTTTTCGTAAAAATATATGAATGTTTTGTCTGCTTGGGTATAACGCCCGTAAACGATAAAACTATTGGCAATAAATGGATCTTTTTGAGACGCCCCATGCGGGGGGGTAATCTCGTTTTTGAGGTCTATGTATTTGGACATTTTCTCATTATAGTTTTCAATACCTGTTTACTCGTATACCCACACATGAGTATCTATTTAGTTTATTTATCATCATCATCATCTCAGCCCGTTTGCAACAACCTATTTTTATTGCGCCACTCTTTCCATCCGGTCCCTCACGTCTCTCATCAATTTCATCCCAGTACTCGCAAAAATAAAGAAACAAATAATTAAAGCCCCTGCCCTGCTGATGCTGCTATGCCCTGCCTTATTTATAATAAAAAATTAATTGGTAAAATAATCACGCTTGTCTGTCCTAAGTATCCGCCATTTTTATAACCCTGATCGAAATAAGCTCAGATTGGTTTATTCGGCTTTATAGCATCAGGCAGCATAACATTTGTATCATAATCCACTGTCCTTGACACCAATGCTGCTGGTATCTTATTCAATGACAGTGCACCGGCCTTGAGCGGCGAATGTTGCGCGTGCGCTTATGAAACACATGCTTTGGACTGTATTCAAATTCAACTGAGCATTGTGCCTACCTATTGTATAATCCAATGCGGATTTATGCGTATATCTCTGGATGTGTATGATAGGTACTAACGAAAGGTAAGTACAGTTACCAGTGTGCTTATATGCTTTTGTGGAAAGCATGATTTGGAAAGGAAATGCAGAGTAGGTATATCCGACGGAGGTACAGCTACCAAACCCGATCACGAAGCGTTTGTCCTTCACCCGACGCACGGACCGATATTGCAAAGATCTTTGATATAATATGTAAGAGTGCTTTTTATATGGAACAAACGGGTATTTATCGCCCTATACCCTGACCTTTACTTTACTTTTCCTTTTTTTTATGCATAACGATTGCGTTGATGGAAGAAATAATAATAATATCATAATGATACAGTTACACAAAATGTGATCCTTTATATGGCACATTTGTTCCCGAAAACAGCAAAATGGCAAATTACAGTAAGTATTATTAGTCCCAGGGAATTGAACGTATCTCACGGTCGTTCCCTATCGGCCGCCCGCCTTCCCGCAACAAATTACCAACGACATATTTACGTCCTTTTTACCGCTCACTAAAGTTTTGTATTGTCACAAACACCTACTCGCAGTTTACGGATTTAGCTATTCATCTCACAATGGAGTTGAATAATAAAGTCAGAACAAAAGGAAGAGAGCCCATAAAGCGGTCATAGTTTCGCCCACTTGCAAACTTTTTTGATGTTTGAAACCATTACGTAAAAGGGTGAATGAGCATTACATTGTGCGCTTGCAAAAGGAAACGGACCGTTACTGATTCAAATCTCGTACAGCACCGCACACCACACTATTTTCAGATGCTTAAACCCTGTTTAAACTACAGTTTAAAGTTATCTGAGATCTAGGCGATTCGTCGTGGCTCAAATTTGCACCTATCATCGCGTTCCCACGGCTGTGAGTTCTCTTGTTGTCTCGTTACGAGGAAAATAAAAGATTTTGAAATCACGCCACGGCAATACAATAATGGTAAAGTAACCGCGGCTGAATTAGAGATGGGCAATGGAGCATGGTCGGTCGACTCGCCAAATGATACACTAGATCTAATGATTGTGCTCGATTTTTTGTCTACCCATCTTGATTTCGGAATTTTATAAATGAATTTGGAGTTAAATGTTTGTGAAGTTTACAAAGATGAATTTCTATCTGGTTCTTTGGCTATATTCACTGTGCTTTATTCGGTTTAATGAGAACTTGAATACTGAAGCTTCTTTGTTAGCACTACTTCATAATGTAAATATCACAAAATTGCATCATTATAGGCTAATAAAATATTACACATATTCTCACACGATTTTCAAATTATTTAAATGAATTTTACCGGATTCCTTTCTCTAGGGCTCAGCGGCCGTCGCAAGTTCCCATGAACAGCAGATAACTAACATCGAAGGTACACACGCCTTGCCTAGACCCAGAGTAATTACTTACAAAGTTATTACGAAACTCTACAATTTCATTAAATTATTATGTTCGCCAGAGATATAGAACGGGTTCCCAAAATTTATAACCACGCTTGAGGCAGATACCATATTGTAATTTACTGATTAAATAATAGGTATCCAAGACAAGTCTCGCAGCAATAGAAAGAAAGCAACCAGTACTAAATTAATCTCAGTCAGATCCCAATCGCGAAAATGCTAATATTAAGACGATGAAAACCATGAAACAACAAATCGCTCCCAAATTTTAACCTTTTGAAAAATATAAAACTATTGAAGTTATTAATAAAAATATTTTTGACTGAACGGTGTGCAATGGTGCACTTATAAGACTCTAAGCTCGTCATTTTCGATAAAAAAGTTCAGTAGTTTTATATTGACGGCAGTCTGCCCCTTAATAATACCCACCCAGCTTTTTGTGTGGGTAAATATTCAAAAACCAAGAAGAGTGAGCAAAAAAGTGAAACACAATGAGAAATGAAAAGCATTCTTCACACCGCAAATGCCGAAGAAAGGCAAGGCGTTAACAATAATAGCAAGGCATTTTAATGCAGATCTCTAACCACTCACAACGACCGCAGTCAATCTAACCCAATAATTCACTGAACGTCATTTGCCGATGACAGAACATCAGATCTTACAAACTGTGTTTTATTCCTTGACGTCTGCAGGTAAGAGTTGCCTATGGGAAACTCACTCATTACTCCCGGGCGTACGATTTCAGAGAACGACTCAATAAAAATGACATTGTTATCGTTCAGACCATCATTCATTTTAATTCGGGTACACATTAAGAAAGCACGTTCGTGCATCATCAATTTATTATAAATGCCTCATTACAATCGTACACAAATACTTGCGTAATACAACCTGCGGTTCAACGGACTGTTTCAAAATATCAAGTGCAGGATGTAATTTTTTAATTTCGATGCACGTGGTCGGTGCATCACGAATTAATAACTTAATAATGCATTGAAGATCACGATTTAGATAATCGTTCCTTGCTCAACGCGTATTTTTATATAATCTGTGTCAAAACAAAATCTTGGATTGTGAAAGTTTGAACTGATTTCGCCTAATTCGTCAATCGGAAACAATGTGTTATATAACAGTTATTTTACATAACTATGCATTTTTATGTGTAAGAAAATATGCATACCAAATTGGTAAGCCATTTCTCAAGCGGCTGACCAAATAGTCTTATAAATGAGCAATATAAATCATAGTCAAATTATACATGAGAACTTAATCTTTGGAAGAAAATATGCATACTAATTTCTATAAGCCCTGAATTGCAAAATGTTTTACAAATGTGATCCAATCCACCAACATAGGCTATGGACGGGAAAAAAAACTGAGGGGAAACCATAGTTCATAGTATTTCTTTATTTTATCTTTTGACATTATAAAATGTTCTTAGACTAGTCACATAAAATTAAAATACAATAAATTACCAGGTAAACTAAATGTCATGTCCAACTTAAAAATAAACAGATTGAATTGAACATAGAAGAAGAATGAAAATATACAGTGTTACCAACATAAACATATTCAAATCAGCAAAAGCATCCACCTTTAAAACCATCGTGTTTTAAAGCTTGGCCGGTTGTAACTAAGCTAAGGCGAGTTCAAGCTTGATAATTAATTCCTTTTCTATGCTTCCGAAGGGATTTTAGTTAGCGGTGGTAAAGCTATGACGAAGCCAATCCCTAGAGCCCTAGACTATAAGCTCGTACGAATATTTTTTTGCGTAATACGAGTATAAAAATTGTATACAGGCTTTTGCATTTCCATTGTAGATGATTTATACAGCGACAGGGGCAAGGTTTTTACTCATGCCCCTACTTGCGGGATGCTATAGTGCCTGGAACAAGATTTTAGATGAAATAGGCTTGCCCAGCACCTGACAGGTTAGTCGGCCCGATACACAGGAAAGACATAGTCAATACGTGCGGAGCTGACTAAGCCGCGGGTTTCCTCACGATGTTTTCCTTCACCGTTTGAGAGCACTAGTATTGTGTGCATATATTATTCGACAGAAAAACTCATTGGTACACACTGGATTTATACCCACGACCTTAAGATAGGGCCGCTACCACTAAACCACCAGCGCTCTCTTGAGTATTTAATTACAAATGTAATCAAACTAACGACGTTATATGTGCCACAAAGTACACAACATTAATTTGTATGATTTCCCGACGGCCCAGCTGCTGTGTTACTCAGGGATGTTATTGTATATGCCAACTGCCCCATCGGTTATACACTTACCAAGTAATATTATGTGAAAAAGTGTGTTCTTAATATTTTCAAGAGAACCAAACGTAAATCCAATATATTATAATAAAGCAAGAAAAGCCTCTCTTACATAATTTCAAGACTACTTTTATACATAATTATATGTTTGGTAACCTCTTAAAATATTAGTTGCTAGTACATAATCTGATCGATGTGCTACGCTATCGGCATTGCATAATTTTAACTTATAACGACGTGCAATGCATAGAAGGTCAATGAACTACGTTACCTTTATCTCGCTTGGTTTGTTTATGTTATTAAGACGATTCAAAGTGATCCTCGTGATTTAATCGACTAAATACTGCTATAGACTTTGAGTTTATGAAACTGAGAACAGGCACGGTATATCACCTCAGATTGTTCGTTGCTCTAGCTAGATGATGCTAAAATTCGGAAAGAAGAAGCATCAATATTCAACCCATAAGGTAATTTACGAGGCTTGATGAATGTAAGGAAACAACGAACAAACACACAGGCGTTCTACTATACCTACTGTGTTAAGAATGCTGGAATCCACGGTCCATTGCACTGCGTTCACAAAAATTGATATGAACGCAACGGAAAGTAAAAGTTAGGGATTTAAATAAGTATGATTGTAAAAGAAAGTGAAACCAGAGACACAATGTACTCTATATCGATTTGAAAGCGTCGATTGCTCTTTTGTAAACGTATCGAATTATAACTTAGACAAAAGCAAAAGAACCTAATCTTCGGAGGCTGGGAATGCATTGAAGCATTTAGCAAAATTTAATTGATGGAGATCAAATTACATCTAAGTATCAGACTTTTATTTATCTTTGTGGCGATTCATAGATTCGTTTTCGGACAACCTAGGTAATATGAATTAAATGTAATTAAATATAAACTTATTACTAGATACTCGTTTAATGATCATGACAGAAAATAATGATCACATACCAAAACATTATTTAGCAAAATTTGTTCGCCATTCGTAGACATTTCACTTCACTTCGTAGCACACGTAGCGAGTGGTTATATCGTGAAAGCTTGTCTGATAATTTTAATCTTTCAAATAAATACAGCCTGATATCATTTGACAGTAAGAAAACATCAAAACTTTAAAAAATAAATAAAATAAAAATCATTTTTTTTGTCGTGCTTTGTATATGGTGCTTTGTATATGGTAAAAGTAGGTTCTGGTGAAAAGCGCAGACAGAAAACAAAACCATACAAAATAAGTATGGTTTTTTTTTATATTTATCAAAACGTGTCCTTTGTTTACAAAGCAACAGATTTTCTTTTCGACATTGTGACGAATCAACCAACCCACTTATCTCATAATCAAAGGTCGTATCGTATCGGTATCTTGAGATTGTGACGCAAATAACGAGCTACTGCGGCGAAAATGATAAGATTCTGTTATGTATTTCATGAATATTGAATATCAATGACATTCACACAACGAAACTTTGGTTATTTGTAATGACTAGGTTAGTATTGAGGCCTTTTTTTCAGCTTTGAAGTGATGGAGTGTAGTGATTCAAATCCAAATTTTCTTTATTCGGTTGTATCACAAGGATCACTTTTGAACGTCATTAATAGGTGCCGGTTTCACGCGACCAAGACGAAACGAACAGAAAGAACGAACAAACTACGGCTTGGTTCCTTTCGTTTTTTTCTCTAACTTAGCGAGACGTAGGCAATACTAAAGAAAAATTTCGTTTAGGTGCAACCCTAAAAAAACTGAACGAACATAACCCTAGATCTAACTCAAGATTCTTAGAGAATCTATTTTAAACCCTAAAAAGTTCTAATACGGTGATATCATAGTTTTATTTTAGGTTTAAACATTTATTTTCTCAAAAGAATTTACAAATTCACTTATAGAGAAAATACATTTATCTTATAGTAATTATTATTCTTCGTTGCCATTAAGCGTAGGTAAAAGTAGATACAGTCTAGATAACATAAAAAAAAATAACATTTGCTATAAATATAGGGTCACCTCTTCACAGCCACATGGCTAGCTATACCTAGAACAACATCAGAGTGACGTCACAGCTGAGTATGACGCGTACTCCCTATCGATCGACCTTGGCCAAGCGAGGACCTACACCCCACAACCACCCACAGCGGCAGATACTGCTATTTGTGTTCATACTATTCTGTATTCTATACGAGAGTAATTGAAGATAACCTACATTTACCAGCATAATACGACTGGAATTGACAGACCCTGAACGACCAGTCTACGAATAAATATACGAAAGGCCTCCATTTTATCAATGCGAGCGATGTCATTCAATAACTCCACATCTGTTTATTGGTGTGTATTTACATTTCGTTTGTGTTTGTATTTTGTATGCTTTACCGGCCAATGGGGATTACAAATACTGATGGGGCTAACTTATGGAGCAATGTTTTAACTTGAGTAACTATCTAAAAGGTTAGTCGATGGGCCGCAGATGGACAAGAGTAGCCGAAGATCGTGGTAAATGGCAAGAGCAAAGAGTGGCCTATGCCCAGCAGTGGGTTAAATCTAAAAGCATTATTGGCCATACAAGTGTTACATAAGAGTTAAAGTTAGCCCTGTCACTATTTGTCATTACCTAGTGTTAAGAGATGACAGTTGCTTATACTCGTACACGGATTATCTTTTAAGAAACGCTTGTATGTACGGAGGGTATATGACTGCGGTGTGTCAAAAGTTACTGAAATACAACTTTGTGAACAATTTTCACAAATTCCTCTTGACCATTGAGCATAGGAAGCGCGATCCCACGATAACAAACAAAAGCAACAAGTTGTTATTACTTCACTGAGACAAAGCCCCATTCAAAACAATCGCATCCCCGGAGCATTTGCATTGTCTTAATAAATTGCATCTTCACGGTTTAGTTGGAAGATGCGGTGAAATCAGGTGAAGTAAATTACTAGGTATGTCTTCAGTTTTTGACAAGGAAACACTTGCGAGTAGCGGTAACAGAAACATATCGCTCGCGTAAGAGTTTCATCATGGTTGCGGAGATTGCCAGTTGGCCAATTTTATTTAAATGAATGGCTTTTAAAGCAGATCTTTACAAACAAAGACATTAGTCCAAATGGTCAATTTTAAAACGTTTTTTATGTAAAGGTTACTATAAATGAGGCTACTTAGTTCCAAACGAACGAGTTTGGTCACGTAAAACAGACAAAGAAAACTTGTAAGTATTCATAATGCTTGAACAAAAAGCACTTAAACTATTTGGTCTGGGGAAACATGGAAGCTTCGTGAAAACTTTGACAATACGACAACTACTTACGATATGAAAAGGAATTGGACAGCGTAATTTTTAAGAGTGATAGACTCAGATTATTTCCTAGGTCTAGCCAAGTCTAGCATGTCTAAAGAGTGCAGCTATAACTTCAAGCTTGTTACCTCAATTCATAGCCGTATCAAGCTCGGAGAATCTTAGCTATTGTTCTACCAATAATCTCACCTAACCGGTTGAAATATCCATTGTTGCAGCAAAAAAAACGTATTGATATCTACTACTTAGTGTAAAGTCAATATGAGGGTTTGGTATGGGCCCGTGTGAGGTCGCGTCACGACTATCGTGCGTCCACGTTTGTCTCACAAAGAACTACGATATGAATAATGTCTTCATTTCAATGAACCGTGCATGTCATGTACCTACAGCTTTCTTACAAAGCTTGTAATTTAAAAATTACATTAATTTGTTCGAGAAATATAGGGTCAGAAACGGTGACGAAATGCAATGACCGAATGAATGAAAGGTGACAACGGAAGACTAAAATCAATTGTCACCTTTCATTCATTCATTCGGTCTTCTCAATGAGTTGAGTGAAGAGCAATTTTATTAGCAAGTTCAGACTACGAGTGAGACTTGGATAATACATTTGCATAGTTGTAGGCATGTATTGTAAACTGTTGCATTCCAGTACATTCAAGATGTTGATGTTGCAAAATTCCATTCATAAAATGATATTTGCAATGCCATCGAACTAAACATGTGATAATCGTAACACTTGAGCAAGTTTATGTTGTAATATTTATTTAGGTAATTTCAGCTCATTGCAGTGGTGGCAGCTTTGTAAATACTCAGTCAAAGTAAACAACGAGGTGTCATTCACCGTGTAGATAAACTACCTGCAGGGCAAAGAAGCCCAGCTTCTAGGAAAATGTTCCAGGTAAATGAAGCTATAGCACGTATCTCCATGGGCAGAGGTTCAAATTGCTTCAAAATAAAAAGCCTAGAATCGAGCCTATCCCATTGTAGCAACGTTTTTTGTGTTCGGAAGCTGTGCTTCGAAGGCAAAGTATATGAATACTGGCGTTCCAAAGGATTCCTATGTAAATTGGTTTCATTCGCTTACGTCAAAGAAACCGCTCACGTTTTTTGCTCATCGGAATGCTATGATTTATCGCCAATAAAATGAGAAGAATTATATCGACCAGGAAATAAATTATCCAAAAAATGGGCTCAATTCTATTGTTGCCTCCATTTATTTTTACTACGAAATTGAATTAGCCTACTGAGCAGTATTTTAGGGTCACGTTTAACAGGTATTTTAGTTAAAACCAAAGACCGGTTCGTAATGAAAATATCTAGTCCAATACTTAACTACCGATAAATACAGTTATTTGATCGTTTAAGACATCTCCGTTTAAAGTTATCATTTCTGCTTCAGGTTTTAGATCATTTGAAAGTTTATTACTTACTAAATTAGTAGTTACATCCCTCACTCAAACCACCGATAAACCAGTTCAAAACGAGTTAAAAAATAATCAGCACGCGCTTATTATATATCGATTTAAATTTAAATAAAGCCATCAAATCCCAACTTATTAATATAGTCCCTAAGAGTTAATTCAGGTCCAATATAGACATCGTGTGACCTTTTCGTACCCAAAAATACTACGGGTACGAATCCATATAGGTACTACTACTAACAAATTGGGTCACTGTAAGTTTGTTCTCGGTTCAAAATAACCCAGATACATCCCAGTAAAGTTCCAATCACCGCTATGTAACTTGGTTTTTGTATTTTTTACGTAAAAATGATAATAAAACCAAATATGATGTTATGTAAGAACCTAGAAATAATGACTCGTGACTTATTCCAGTAGACCACATACCTTATTTATTGCCATAGTAATGTTTGAAACAATATAAATTTCTCTACGCACTCTCATACATAACGCTATTTGTGAGATCTTCCGGGACCGCGGCCCCTTTCCCACGGACACAGAGACAGAGAAACCCTGACAGAACAATCAAGAATACCATTAAAAATGGCTCGGCAAAAACTGCAGAAAAAAACAACAGATAGGAGCTCTCAACATTGAAAAGACATTATTAGGTCAATGACGGGTTACGCTACGATACGCTACGATGCCTACGGTGGCCTTCGACTATTATGTCGATTATTTTCTACCTGAAACCATCCTCAACCTAAAAATACACCTAATATCTTTATTCGTATACATCTAAATGACTTTTGATAGATGAAGATGGAGGCAAACGAAGACCTAGTATTATAGGGGGGGCAAGAATACCGATCCTAAAGTTGTGAGTTTAAAATCCTGTTGAAATTCCTGTCCAAAAAATTATGTGCACTACGCCAGTAGGTACTCTCAAACGATAAAGGAAAACATCGTGAGGAAATCGGCATGTCGTAGGACCAAAAAAGTTCGAAAACATGTGTCAAGTGCACGAAAAGAGATTCTTTGAGGGGCACTTTAAATCCTTTCACCACACTGGTTCAAACGAACCTGCGACACGATAAGAAGAAGACTATTCATAAATGTTAGAATATGGTCCTGTATAACCGAAAAGTACCCTAAACCGAAGAGCATGTATGAAGAATATTATGCGTGAATGAAGAGAAATAGGTATGTGAGCATCGTAGCAAGTAGAAATTCGTGATCTCTGCCTACCCCCATGGGAATAAGGCGTGATTTTATGCAACCGAAAAGCGCTCATAACAAGTGTATCTGTGTTTAGTATACCTATCTACTCAATCCACAGCGCTTTTACAGTTTTATCGAAAGAGATACTTATAAGACCAAGCAAACATGAAATTGGGGCTAAAGCTTAAGGAAATTGTAAGACGATGGTTTGATAAAACCACCGATCGATCAACGGACCGCTACTGCAAACAAGCACTAGACTGTTATTTACTAGCTAGGTATGCATTATCCTCTGCTGCCTACATTTTAGATCATACCTTTTGGTAAGAAAATTATCTTGCAAGATGATCATGCCAAAGTTAGCAGAAACTTATAGTCAGGAAATTTTCTTTTTTAACCCACTTCCAATCAAAAAAGAGGAGGTTCTCAAGTCGGTTGTATTTTTTTTTTCTTTTAATGTTTGTTACCTCATAATTTTGTCATTTGTGAGCCGATTTGAAAAATTATTTTTTTATTTAAAAAGTTATTCTTACGTCCAGATTTTCCCAAACAAATTTCATAAAAATCGGTTTAGCCGTTTAGCAATGAAGTCGGTTTCTCTAGTTTTTTAAACTTATAAATCTTCTAGTAGAATTCCACACGACTGCTAAGGAGAAAATATAACTAAGTCTGGTACTGATTCGGATCAGTTGAGCTATCTCTAGATCGTTTGTAACGGTCTGCAGATAGTGTTAGTGTTTCTCGTGTATTTTGTACATCACAATCACAATATTTGTTTTATTGTTGGTTTCGCTGCGACTTAGGCTAGCGTTTTAGGCTTTTCGTTGTATGTCAGTCACTCATCAAGTACTTTTATATAGCACGTTGTGTGATGTGATGTGATGTGATATGCTATCATAGAATTTAACAAGAATTTGAAAGATTGACTATCACAGCAGACTTCAGTGTATTTATGTATAACAGCAATGAAAAACATGCAGGCAACACATATTGCACATCGGCTAATTTCGCCTTCATAGAGCGTATGTGTCCGTTAGAAAGAGATAGCGCTCTACGAAAGCAAAAGACGATGTGCAATATTTATTACTTACAAAACTGAAGTGCAGAAGTAGGCAAGTGCAACATTGTAGCGAACGGTACCCACTTTGCTCTTTTTGAGATTCCGATCGTTCTGTTTGACTGCACATCCAGTTGTAATTCGCGTTAGCTGATACCGAAATAAATAACAAATTAATTGCAACGACATTGCCATGTTATCGGATGGAACTTGATCTTAAAATAAAGAGACGTCGAAGTAATTTCTACCTTACAAGAATAAGTCGTAAAGTTTTCGAGACTTAGGTCTGTTTGTGACCTTTCATCAACCTATATCAGTCTACTCCTGGACTTAGGTGTCTCCCGAGTCGCGTCACTGAGCCCGGTCTTCGGCTCTTTTTCTCCAATGCTTGCCAGCTATAATTCGCAAAGTAGCTTGTCATGAATTGTATCATTTCAAATGTGCATCTCCTATTCAGGCATTACAGTGTGATCGACTGATATATCTTACGCATCTCATCAACTTTTGTGTTTTTAATATTTTAGCAGGAAATCTTTTTTCGAGGTGATTCATAAGACACCGCCGTCCTAACGTTTAATGTTTATGTAGACATTCTAAGTAGTCTAGATTCTTATCAGTCTTACCTCAATGAAGCAAGATAGCGATGCTTAGTTAATATGCAATCACCACTTCCTAGTTTGTCAAGAACATCATTATAAATCCTAACTCTCTCCATGTGATTCTTTCTTAGTAATCCTTGAGTCAGTGGCCATGCCCAAGACTGTTTCAGTTATAATTTGTACAGCCAAAGCTCAATGGTAAGCTCAAGAAGGTTCTACTCAGCCGTTTCAAAACCCCTTGAAAGACTCAGGGTAAAAAACAACTCAAAATAAAAATATCGTGGAAGCAAATCAACATTTGGATAGCAGAACAACATTCTGCGCCAATCTAAGCACCGGAAGATAAGTGACAATGGGCAATGGTGTAACGTTTCAAATGAATGATTTTTTAGTCACCAGTTCGGTTATATTTATGTAACAGATCAACCTTGACTTTACTTGACTTCGTTTACACAAAATGCATTTTAAGGAGAGCGGTTGTGCTCAGACCGTGAGGTGTCCACCCACAGTACATTTAAATGTTTTTTTGCCGAGTTGATTTAGAACCGAGGTTTTTTATTTTAACAGCCATTGCCAACGAGCAAGAGGTGGACACTAAAGTGCTACTACAGTTGAAACCTCTGAAAACCAACGCTGTATTCTTTTTCTTCTTATAGTGTCATTGACTCTTTCGAACCAAGTGTGGTGAAAGGATTTTAAGTGCGCCTAAAAGAGGCTCCTTTTGTGCACTTGACACATATTTTCGAACTTTTTAAGCGCGCTGTATTTAGGTGCTGCAATTGCAACAAATGCTGAGCGGCCTATTTTGGTTCCGCACTATCAGTAAAACTGTTGCACAATTCATAAGACTAAACAAATATTTCTTATCTTCGTTTTATAGTATGCACACTACAGTAACAAATGTGTAGGTATTGCAGACATGAGAGTTCTAATTGGGCCTGAATATATAGTTCATCGTCTGACACAGTTCGGGGAAGTACCTAGGTCTCTAATAAAATTTACTCTTACGCATAATGCATTTCGAATTAACAGAATTAACCAATAGATACAAAGGTTTTTTTTTATAATTTGTGTTCGCGCTTGAGTTATTTGAAATATCGTTCCATAATAATATATTTAGGCTGTGTATTTTGTATACCAAAAATAATTATGATTACCGGTCACCATACAAGTGAAGCTCGTACATTATATCCTAAAAATAAAATTATAATTACAGCCACCATGCAAGTAAAACCAGGTGGCATCAGATAATTACATCTTTCAGACCTAAAAATAGGCCATCATACTTTTATCCGGCGATCGAAATCGAAACAATGAAACAAAAATCAAGAAGACGGGACATCATCATCATCATCAGCCCGTTTGCACCCACTGCTGAGTACAGGCCTCTTTATTGTGCAACTCTTTCCGGTCCCTCGCGAGTCTCATCCACTCATTCCCAGCACTTGCAACAATGTCGTTCGACCAACGAGCGGGTGGTCTGCCTCTAGGTCTTTGAGCATCCCTTGGCCACCATTCCGTAGCCGCCTTCGTCCATCTCCCGTCGTCCCTTCTTGCCAAACGACGGTTATATTGCAACAAAAAGAAGTCTCGTAGCAACTTGACCTACGAGCACGAGTAGCCTTACTAAGATTGTCGCTAAATAGATTGAGCGTGTGATAAGGTACTCATAGGGTTTCTCGTTGGCGCCCGCTTACATCATGATTTGAACGCAATTGAATACGGACATTTCGCGTTTTTTTATGAATGGTTTAATGTTTTTTAAGATGAACCAATAACTTTCTAATTGTTTATGTTGTTGGTAGGTTGTTATTTTTTCCGCCGGCTATTTTGGTTTTATGTAACCTCAGGCCGTGTTACTTTATCTGTAGGTACCTAAGTAATTTTATTTTATCAGTGTTATGTTGAAGAATGCCACGTGCTTAAAAAAGTGACAAAAATAATAACAGTTTAATTAACTAATTAAAGTAATTTGTAATTACCTATTTCGTTGAAAGAAAAAATAAAATAATTAAAGGTGTTATTTTATATGCCTAGTTGGTCTGCCAATTTATACCTAGGTAAGTACCTACCTATGATTTACCTATCAACCTTTGATAACATGCACTCTGCTACAGCGTGAGCGACGTACATGATAGGTGTCTACCTTTATATACCTATGTATGTAATGTACCTACCTAAACTGGCTATCGATAATGTACTTATACTTTTAGATAAGTAGTTCTAATAGTCATTCATAATAATGGAGCTGTCATACCACAAACCTCAAATCTGGTAAACAAGATTAGAAAATAGTGGATTTGACCAGGTTTATGCAAGGTTTTGTAGGTTAGGTATAAATCTTACCTCCTGGATGCTGGAGTGTCCTCGGATGGACGCTCCCATCTTTATGCAGCAGCACATGCCTCGGCTCCGAGATCAGGTAGCAAGTGTGACCTTCGGCCAAGCACTTCTGGAAGCATCGCGCGGCCTGGTAGAACAGCGCCCAGGCGTGCTCCTCGCTGATGGTGGAGTTGAAGGCCTGGAGGATCCGCTGCAGGTTGATGCATTCGGCTCCGTCGAGGGTAAACTCCGCGCCCCCGGCGGCGGGCGAATCCTTGCGCATCATCGCGCTACGGGGCACAATCCATTTTATACCACAAATTTAAACGCACTAAAATTTATCACGAACAAATAAAAATAAGCAAAACTGTTGTTGTTGCGACGACCCCCCAAAACGTCACTGTCACTTTTTGTCTAGCGGGTGGGTTGGTTGCGCGCGTGCGCGAGTGTATTGGGACTGGACGAGCGCGGACGTGCGATCGTGGCTACGGCTCTGGCCTGACTGGCGCTCCGGCCAAGCCTGAACTCTGAGCCTCTGCAGCCTCCCCGGAACTAGCTTCCTTCTCCGGTGACCCTTGCCTTTAGCTAAGGCCTATTTCACAACATTACAAGACCCTATTAAGTTTTATCAATTTCACTTCCAATGCCAGCAGATAAGATTGGAAAGTGTACCTCCCTCTGGGTTATCAATCGGTAATGAAACGCCGATATCAGTCCAATTATTTATTTAATACGTTATAAATACAGTAACTAAAAATTAAATTCATGGTTATACGTTAATTTATCTCGGTAAATTTAACAGTAATTAAAAAATACACAATCTTATAAATGTAATTAAATGGCTATTAAGCTGTAGTTATGTCTTTGATTTAGGTTGAGAAAAATGCATTATGAAAAATGTTACAAGCTGTTGGCCTATATCTTTTGGTTTTATTGAATTTGATTTATTGAATTTGATTTATTGAATATCATCACCATTTCCATCAGCGGATTCGGCAAACACATTTACATTTGGTGTCTAAAAACAATCACGGAGTAACTGTGGTTGTCGCTAAATGGTGAGAGTGAGCCCCAATAATCTTTGGCGACCCAAAGAACTAGAATTTTTTTATTCACTTTTAACCTACTTTGCTTGAACTTAGGACCACATTCTTGCTAGCTCATCATAAACATTGAAAGACAGAAGGAATGTGGAGGTAACAATTTACGATAATAATACGATTGTGACGCTAAATAAAAAATACAGCGTATAATTTATACTACCTTACTTTAAAATCTAAAATAAATTGATTAACATAATTGAATATAGCTACAAGCACAATGATTCATTGAAGAAAATCAAACTGGGCCACAATTCTTTTAACCCTTAGGCCCTAAAAGTATGCCTTGCGACACTCCTTTGCAAGGAATATTTTTAGATTTTGCGTTTTTTACCAAAGTATTCTCGATTTTAACGGAATGTGATCACGTCAGATAAAAGAACGGTATTTTGTTTATCGAGCACATTTGATCCCTTTTCAATGAATCACAGTAATAATTAAAATTAAACAATAATTTAAAGTGATTTGTTATTCCAGACACAATCGACGTTCTATTATTGTTCCTGACTCCTAGGTGGGTTTGGAAATTGAAAACAACTGTTATATCTAATACCGGCATCACAACTATAGATACTAAGCATCGGATGGGTGGCCTAGGGCAGTAGGCATGTTAAGAAGACTGGCTGACAAGTGTCAAATTACTTCTTATGCTGCCTTCCTACGGTGCGTGGTTCTGGAGATCATCACGCACCGCGCACGACGACGCACGGCAACGCACACAGAAAAGGCTCCTGTGCTACCGCGCACCTCGGCGCACGAGACCGTTCCCATGTTGTGTCGTGCAAGCTGGTGCGGGCTGGTGCGCGATATCACGCACCAGTGGGAAGGCGGTATAATAGCCCCTTCCCACCGGTGCGTGATATAGTGCGTGATACACCGTGCGTCGTCGTGCGCGGTGCGTGATGATCTGCAGAACCACGCACCGTAGGAAGGCAGCATAACATACTCAATTCTGAAGATCACTGAACGTATTTATGAAAAATCTGTCTCCCATCTACTGTACGCTAGCTAAATTATTATGTGAGGATTTAGTTACGTGCAACGATCGATCGCTACAATCGCCGTTATATTTCCAATAGATTTTGTGACCTAATTAATTTAACAACACGCAATAAGAATCATCAATCAAGATGATTATGATTGGTTTAAAACATAATTTGAGCACCTATTTATCAGTTGAGTACTTCAATCTTTCGTGGAATGCATTTTTTGATAAATTATTGATGTAGGTATTTGACATGGACGTATTAAAAGATTTAGAATGGAATAATAAGGTTTTGTGATAGCATTTTTATGTCTCTAATGTGTGAACTTATAATATACGCGCTTCCGTTTTTAGTATTCGTCGTCTCAAAAAACTATCAAATTCTAACCAAAAATAACAACAGTGGGACACAAAAGGTTAATAAAAAAAGCAGCCAAGTGAGAGTCGGACTCGCCCATGAAGGGTTCCGTAGCATCAAGTAACATAATATAAAGGTTCTTGTAGTTCGTCGAAGGGTAAATTGCGGTCTACGATTTATGACGTATAAAAAAAAAACTACTGACTAGATCTCGTTCAAACCAAATATCGTTGAAAGTTTGCATGGTAATGTACAACATATATTTTTCTAGTTTTATCATTATCTTATTTTAGAATTAAGAGGGGGGAACTTTTTTCCACTTTGGAAGTGTCTCTCGCGCAAACTATTTAGTTTAGAAAAAAACGATATAAGAAACCTCAACATCATTTTTGAAGACCTATTCATAGATACACCACACGTATGCGTTCGATGAAAAAAAATTTTTTGAGTTTCAGTTTCAAGTATGGGGACCCTGTGAGGACCCCCAAAATTTATAGTTTTTTTTCTATTTTTGTGTAAAAACCTTAATGCGGTTCACAAAATACATCTACTCGCCAAGTTTCATCAGTCTAGCTCTTACGGTTTCGGAGTAAAATGGCTGTGACACGGACGGACAGACAGACAGACAGACAGACAGACAGACATGATGAATCTATAAGGGTTCCGTTTTTGCCATTTGGCTACGGAACCCTAAAAACGACGGTAGAAGCCATTTAAAAATACCAAGAAGAAGACTATCCAATAGTATTTAAAATTAGATACATTACATTGTACATGTAGCCTGTTTTGGTGAACTTTACGTTTGTAAAAGCTGTAAAATTGCATCTGCCCTTTAGAAACTGAGGCAGGTGTGGATAGGATACCTGTCTAACACTTAGGTTTGACCTTTTCAATGGGGAGGAAAACTACAGTTTGCTCACTTTAGAAGTAGCACAATCGCTTTAAAAGTAATAATCGAAATATTTATCTGCTACAGTGTATATGGGCATTAACAATTTCCCAGTTGAAAAAAAAAGCAGATTCGTTTTGCTTGTAGCTGACCGTGCATTAACCGGGCCCACCATTTCAGGATTTCAGTTGATTCAAAAAGCTTCGCGTGTACACCCCATTGCTAATGATTGAGGAAGATAGGTAACTATAGAATAACTAATACTATCATCCATAAACATCATCAGCCTGAAGAAGTCCACTGCTGGACTGCCTCCCCTTACATTTCCAGGACGATTCTGATCTCTTTACATCCAGCAACTTCCCGCGATCATAACAGTGACGTCGGTCTATCTGGTGGGCCCTACGTTTCGTCTTCCGGTTCGTGGTCGCCATTCGAACCTTTATTCCCCAACTGTTGTCGGTTCTACGAGCTATATGACCTGCCCATTGCCACTTCAGCTTACTAATTCTAAGAGCTATGTCGGTGACCTTGGAAGAGTGATACGTTAACTACGTAATTTTGTGGTCTTTTTGATACCAATTATTAATTTGTTTTTATAATTGTTTCCTGTGTTTTCCCCCGCGTAAGTTCCAGAATGAATCAGATCGGCTCATATCGCTTCCAACCGCGTCCAAGGCCATATTCGATAACCGATATCTGTACAGTCGGCCGCAGAAGTTTATCACCTTTTTGAGAAAGTGAAACTTTCGTTTGAGACTTAAGGCACTGACAACTGTCAGGTCACTTCACTATCGTATTACATTTCAACATTTTTGAACATATGAAATCACTGAATTTATTAGGCATGACGACTAATTTTCAAAATCTCTTCTATCATATTCAGAAGTATCTATTATGTCAGAAATATATCATATTTCTGTAGAAAATTAAGGTTTTTGGGCAATAAAAGTACATTTAAATTTAAATTTTCAAATTCTCGCCAAAACGCTCGCTGGTGTCATGGCGTCTGTTATTACGTCACGGTTATAGTATTAACAGTAAACATTGGTGCTTTTGTACTAAATCAGAATGACATTTATATAGCCGTGACGTAATTCGCTCTGACCGGTGTTTGAGCCATCATGGCGGATTGTTGTATTTTGTAGATTCGACAATCTCGACATTAATAAGAGTATAAATACATTTTTTTAAATCTTTGAATCCTTTTTCATTAGATCAGATAAATATTTTGGCGATACTTGATTACTGTCTTCATGCCTATTGGGGACGTTTCCGTCTGACTCTGATTTGGAATTATCTCTAGATCGTGTGCAAATAACTAAACTGTTTCTTATATATTTTGTACATTATGTGAATACTTGTATTGATTGTAAGATTATTTGTGTAAATTGAATGTACTTAGAAAAAAATGCATATATTTGTTATTGTGAATAACATTGTTAAAGATACAACAAAAAAAATATTTGGATCAAAAAAGTTTCGTTCTAAAAATTGTTTAATCAATTAATCATTGTTTTTTTTTAAATCATTTAAGACCTTTTACAAAACTTCCAGTCAACCTTTCCAAGTCGTTTCCTCAACGAAACCGAAGATTAAGTTGAAAGAAAATAAATATTTGTATTGTATTGTAATGATAATTAAAAATAGTAGGTGCATAGTATTTTATTAAATTAGTGTAAACCTTGTTGAGTGAAGTATGTCTTCTAAAATTAATACTGTAAAATACCATACAAACAAAACCATAATAGGAATAACTTATTTATTTTAATAATTAATCAACAGCAAGATATTAAATTAGTACATTTTTAATACCACTTAACACCAGATGGGGTATTTGCTTGTTTCTTTTAAGCCTTAAATAACGCATTGGATTCAATCTGTAATGTTATTATAAGTGAATGAATAAATAAATAAATAAATCAGTTGTATAAACTTTCTGACCAGGATGGCAGGCAGGCGGGTTTCTGACCAAATCCTTCCTACTTTTGGAATGTATTGGATACAGTTAATTGGGTTCTTTACCCAAAGAGTTAACTGGACCGTATTACTAAGACTCTGCTGTCCGTCCGTCTGTCTGTCTGTCTGTCTGTCCATCTGTCACCAGGCTGTATCTTATGAACCGTGATAAATTTTCACAGAACATTATTTCTGTTGCCGCTATAAATACTAAAAAACAAAAAATATATAAAGGAGGCTCCCATAAAATCAACGTGAGTTTTTGCCTTTTACATAGATATTGTTACGGAACCTTTCATGCGCGAGTCCGACTCGCACTTGACCAGTTTATAAAGAACGAGTACTCGTATATACTTGAAAAAATGTTGTGATCGACGCGACGTTAGAATTGATCCACCGTGGGACAGGCCGTTTTAACACGCGAACATAAATGGCTGCGGCAAAATATTACACACAAAACTAACCATGACTGCACCTAACTACCGTAATATAACTCTACGGGTCAAGTCACACAAAAACGTATGCAATAAGGGCCCGAGCATAAATAATCTATACAATTTGACACTCTTTTCGATATAACGGCGTTTTGTCAAACAAAACCGCGCTTTATCAAGAATTTATGTCAAATATCATCGATCGATCATCCATGGTCGGGCACCAAGCACAGAAACAACACCTTTTCGTCTCAGAGTGTTTGTTAGTCTCATAAATATAGGACCGACTATGGAGCGGAACCAAGCCAAGCACAAACCGAAATAAAACCTTTTCGTCTCGATATTCAGTTATCTACAACTTGTAACTTGTCTCTGTGTTTGTTAGTCTAATAAATGAAGGACAGGATATAGAGCTAGGCTAATAGGCTTGGTCGCGTAGAACTGGCCCCTAGTCTCACCTAGCTTTAAGACGTTTCAAAGTGATCCTTGTGATATAACTAAATAAATAGATTTTGACTTTGAATTTGGAAGCTTGAGAAAATTGCGTAAAAGACGTTAACCCTTGGAAAGTGTATAAAAAATTCATTTCATGGAGACTTATTTGCATAATGATTCTGTATTCGACTTCTATGTTATCTATGTCTCGACCAAACTAAGTTTGCACCTTGTGTCGATTACACAAATCGTCTGTCTGATAAAATGGATTCGCTTTGACTAAGAAAAATTAAACAAATGTATGTCAGATTTTACTTCGCATTTATTGTTTTTACATTATATTATACATTAGGTGCCTGCCTATAGACCTATGTTACTCAGGGTGAATGGAGCTTTGTAATGGTGAAAGAATTTTTGAAATCGGCACAGTATTTTTTGAGTTTATTCATTACAAACATACACACAAAAATACAAATCTTTCCTCTTTATAATATAAGTATAGAGTCTATATAGGTACATTAAAATATACACAAAAAGCGAGGTGCAAACTTAGCTTGGTTGAGTTATATGGCTATCTAGCCTATCTACATACTTCGGTATATTCATGATGGTCCTATAACAGTAATTTAGCTTGGCAGACCGATAAGTCTGTTGCCATCTCTATACAGGGTTACTGGTAACTCGACGTTTTCCTTGCCGGCGTCTGTTTTTCCGAACACTTATATAGATAGTGCAATTCACGAAGACGCGACCGAGCTCCGAGCGGCAGTCGCGAACCGTAGTCTATTCATTGTAGTGTGCGTGTGCACACATAGGTAATTAGTGTGTACCGATAACACTCAAACATTGACGGAAGCTTGCACACATATACTATAAACGGTTAGGAGGAATAGTGGGGCGCGCCTTCGTGGATTGCACTATCTATATTTGTTGACATGAAAGCGACAGCGACAGACTTTTAACAAGCCGTTAAAAATTAACAGGCATTATGAATGAAGACTTAATATCGTTGTGGTATAAAAAACTGCAATTCATCCTACCGCACCGTAATTTCCAAATACCCTCACTTCTTCTTCAAACTCCAGAGAGGATCTAAAAAGTTAAAACTGACAGGCATTCATTAGGGCTTAATATCCTTGTGGTATAAAAAAACTGCAATTAATCCTACCGCACCGTAATTTCCAAATACCCTCACTTCTTCTTCAAACTCCAGAGAGGATCTAGAAAGTTGAGGGGATCTTTCATATCCCCACTCTTGAGGCCGGGCGATTGCTTCATTTCCTCAAAGGATTCGCGAGAGAACTTCTGCTTTGGGATCGAGGATGTGGCGGCTGTTACTGGTGGAAGGACAGACGCGCCTGATGCCGAGGATACCGCCTCGCCGTTGAAACTTGTTGTACCTGATAAACACACAAAATATATAAGAAAAGGTGATGAACACATACATAAATACATTCTCGTACAAAGCGCTTTGTCTCCACTTTTATAGTACGAACTGCCAATGAGTGGAACTCTCTTCCGGCGTCAGTATTTCCGGAACGTTATAATTTAGGAATGTTTTAGAAAAGAGTGAACAGATGGATAATGGCTAAGCATGCTCCATCATCCATCATCATCTTAGGCTGCATTCTCACTTTCCATCAGGTGTCATGGCAGCCAAATGATTTTTTTGAAATTCACTTATGTTTATTCAGTTGTATCTCAATGGTCACCTTGAAACCTCTTAAAGCTAGGTAAGTCTAGGTGCCAGTTCCACGCGACCAAGCCAAAAAGAACAGGCAACAAACGGCTTGGCTCCTTGGTATGATCCTTTTACAAAACCGAAACAAATATTACTAATAAAAGTAGCAGTAGTAATACTAGTAGAGCTCGTTGTGAAGGGCTCATCCGGGGAAGTACTACCACCATGCCTATTTCTGCCGTGAAGCAACATTGCTGTGTTTCGATTTGGAGGGTGTAGGTGCCGGTGAAATGACTGGCACGTGAGGCTAAACATATATGCCTCAAGTCGATGGACGCAGGGCAGTTCATCGTAGGGCACGTCATGTACGTGACCTACGAGGCTTTGTTATAGGCGATGGTTACCACTTGTCTATCAGCTAGTTCTATAGAATTGACTCACCGGAACAGAGGACGCCTTGCACGTAAAACAGGGAAGTTCTGTACGCGTCTGCCAAGTACTTAGTATCTTCGAGGACGTTGCTTCTATGCATGCATAGGTTTCTGCAGCCTTCATCCAACATATCTGCAAAACAGTCTCTTTTCAGAATATTGCGATACAATTGCAAGTTTTCTTCGTATCATTGTTCAATACAAACAATAGATTTAGTATTCGGAATTGTATCCGAACAGATACTTTGATGCTGTCTATGGTTGACACGTCTAAAAGATTCATTGTTAACATGGCTGACCATGATCAATCATTATAAAATATACAGTCCTTAAATAAACGTTTTCTCTAGCACCAAAAATCTTTTCTCTGTCTTGTATAAATCATGTCACTGGCTTTATCAAAATTAGTGTGGTGAAAGGATTTTAAGTGCGTCTCAGAAGAGGCTCCTTGCGTGCACTCGACACAAGTGTTAGAACTTTTAGGTTGTAGGACATACGGTTTCATAACGATGTTTTCCTTCATCGTTTGAGAGTACTTATCTAGTGCACATACATTTTTGGACAGAAAATTCATGGGTACACGACTGGATTTGAAACAACGACGAGGATCGGAAGGTGGGGTCGCTATCAATGGCCACCAGTGCTCTCATCAGATCAGTAAGCAGTAAACATATAACGCATTTCAATCTTTATTGTCGATCTTCTTCTTAAATTTTAGAGGTTATAAAGTCGATGAATACCGTAAAATAACTTCTCGCTCGCACACTTTGACTTTTGAAAGCTATAAAATCAATGAACCTTGCAAGAATGCAAACTCCTTTCGCAAGACTGCCATGCTTACCGCAGAGTGCCAGCTGTCCCGCTCGCACCTGGCACACCACCATACAAAGCAACGCGACAACCGCGCTCCGTCCCGCTCCCGCGCCGCACTGCAACCACGCGCCGCCGGCGACCTGATTGCTGACCCGGTCTATCGGACTGAATGTCACGCTGAGCATATTGTCTACTAGTAGTACTAGGGGGGAGCAGACGATTCTGAAAAGGAAATGTCTATGAATTTTATGAAAACGATGAGGAGATATTTCCATATATACATTGGGTTTACAACAAAGCTTCAACCCAAAGCATGTAACATATAATAATACCCCCCGTCCCATCACCGCCATTTCAAATCTTTACGTTAATCTCATTTTAGTACAGTTTAGTTTTAGTAGTTTACGCGCGCGTACAAAACGCCATTTTGTGTGTTTAATGTGCCGTGTTCCAACTACCTATTTGAGTAATATGGTATAAATACACAAACAGGTGGGCTGTAGACTTGTTTGTTTATGATTTACATAAAAAAAGTAGTTAGAACTGTTTTTTTTGCATGGGATTTGGTAGCGTCTGGGGTGTGCCTAAAGCCTAACAGTCCTACTTATAAACGCAATTTAAATTTAATCACTGCTTAAAGTTAGCCCTGTCACTGTTTGTCATTACCCAGTGGTAAGAGATGGCAATAGTTTAACCACTGTTTATCTTTTGACATATTTTTATAAGTAAGGCCATAAAACTGGAAATTCAGCGAGATATTAGGACTCCTTGCTGGGGCTCAATTCTAGACCAGTGACTTTTTTGTCACGGTAGATATATATCACAAGAACTGTCAAATTCACTAATGAAACTGACAGTTCTTGTGATATATATCTACCGTGGCAAAAAAGTCACTGGTCTAGAATTGAGCCCCTGATGCTTGGGTTTCAAGGTTCGTCTTCGCAAAGGATACTTCTAAAAATATTTACTCTGATCCAGCCACAGTCTATTGCGAAAAGTGCAATAAAAATGTGGAGATAGACTTACTTAGCCGGAAACACGTTGATCTGGTAATGCGTGATTCCGAGCAGAGTTTTTCCGCTGGACACTATCAGTCTCCTCTCGGTCCAGTGAACAGTACAGGTCACCTCTTCGAGTGTCACTTTCAGGTTGGATAGCTTGAGGGATTGTCCTTTGGCAGTTGGCCAGTAGGATTTGCCTTGCATCTGGTAAAAAAAGAAAAGTTTTTAGTTCGAAAAGTCATCTATACTATCTATACTTATATTATAAAGGGGAAAGATTTGTATTAATGTACGTTTGTAATGAATAAACTCAAAAACGACTGTGCCGATTTCAAAAATTCTTTCACCATTGGAAAGCTACATTCACCCGGACTAACATTTCCTATACTTATATGTTTGAAAAATAAGTGTCCACCCGTGCAAAGCCGGGACAGGCCGCTAGTAATTTATAAAAGTCGTTTAGTGAGTGTAGTTTTAAAAATGCATCATCATCAGCCTGCCAACAATCAATGAATCCGACATAGGTATTATAAAAATAGCGAATACAAACTCACCTCAATCTCACTTAGAAGACAGACGACACAGGTAATTTTGTACTCTAATACTGCCTTCCAGAAAATACTGTATTCGTCTTCAGACGGGGTCTTGGAGATCACTAGAGGAATGCACCATGAAGCCAGTTGCTGGAACATAAACAAACTTTACATTCAAGTGTTTTGTATTCAATAATCAACTATCTTTCAAATCACACAAGCTTGAATGTTAAATATCACCTGTAATTATTGCATATCTAATAATATGTATATCATAATTATAGGTGAATCGTTCGCAAAAATATTTAATCTAATTTTCAAAAGTTGTCAGTTTCTAAAGCAAACACTAAAATGGACATCGTCTATTTCTGCCGTGAAGCAGCATTGCTGTGTTTCGGTTTGAAGGGTGTGGGTGCCGGTGAAATTACTGGCACATGAGGCTGAACATCTGTATGCTTCAAGTTGATGGACGCAGGGCAGTGCATTGTAGGGCACGTTCCTGACGTGCGTGATTTACGAGGTAATGCTTTGACAACTTAACACTTAACAACTGGTTGGCCATTATACTTGTTCTATCAATTAGCAGCCATACTAATTATAAACGCAATTTAAATGTAATCATTGCTTAAAGTTAGCCCTGTCACTGTTTGCCATTACCCAGTGGTAAGAGATGTCAATAGTTTAAGCACTGTTTATCTTTTGACATATTTTTATAAGTAAAGCCATAGTTGTATAAAAATAAAAGATCATTTTTCAGGGTTAATAAAAGTTTTTTTTTAATGAATAGGGGAAGGCCTTTATGTCTCGCAGTGGACTTCTTCGGATGATATTTGTATTGACTGACCTTGTAATAGGAAGCGTTGATGTAAGCGTCTGGGTCAGATTTTAAAGTAAGTCTGGAATCGTCGTAAGGTACCACCTCGGTCACAATGTTGCCGCTAGTGTGCTGCATGGCTATCGTTTTAGATCGCGTCATGTTCTCTTTATTCTGGAAATATACACTAATTATTATGTAGTTCAATCATTTAATCGAACGAACCATAACTCTTAAACGATGAAGGAAAACATCGTGAGGAAACCAACATGTTGAAACTAAAAAAAAAACACGTGTTAAGCATGGTCGAGAGGAATTTGAGGCGCACTTTAAATCCTTTCACCACACTTGACGTAATAAACATGAGATAGCGAATAGGACCTTCGCTTTGTAAAACTAATATGACAACAGACAGATTAACCCCCGAATACTGAAACGCAACTCAGATTTAAGCACGTCTCAAGCGACGAATATCTGAAATTCTGTCAAATATTCGTCGCTTGAGACGTGCTTAAATCTGAGTTGCGTTTCAGTATTCGGGGGTAAGGCAACAAGATTATGTTTACGCTGATCTTTGTTAGTATCAAACTTTTGATTGCAACAGAATTAGACAACCGCCCAGCAGATCGCTATAAATTACTGTACTTATAACTCACTTGTAAATCCTGGAATGCCTTCCACTTAGAGTCTAGAACGGTCAATCCCGCCCCGGCTTTGTTCGTCAACGTCTCAGTCAATCTCTGCAAACTCTTCACTTCCTGTGTGAACTGATTCAACAAACTAGGGTCCGAGAATATATCTCGTTTCGCTGGTCGTTTTATAACTTCTTTGATAACTGGTTTTTTTACTGGTTCTGGTCGGGGCATAGGCTTTTTGATAGCACTTCCAGATATTTGTGGGACTTTGATCTCAGGCTTCAAAGTCTTTGTCTTCACTGTGAAGTCTATGTCAGATAGGAGATCAAATGCTGATTGTTCAGGTTTTGTTTCTGGAATGTTCTCGTTTTCTTCTTTGATTACAGGTTTAACTGGCTCGTGGCATGGACTTTGATTTTCGATTGGAGCTTGATTATTTTGGTGAATAGGAGTAGTGTTCTGATTGGTTGGTTCGGGGTTTTGAGTTTGAACAGCGATATATGATTGGTCAGTCTGGTTTTGAGACGGCCCATTTTCATAGCCAGAATTTGCATTTGCAGATTCGGAATTTTGAACACTATGTCCTTGGTTTGATGGTTGATTATTCAATGATTGGTTTAGCTGAGTTTGATTGTAACCACTATTTGTTTGAGCGGTTTGATCAAAATTTGGCTCCCCAACATTCTCTGTTGGTGTCGACACTGAAACGGAAAGAAATAATAAAAGATGATGTCAGTTCAAACTACTTTATTCTACTAAATTGCTCACAATAATAATATGCATAAAATTGATTAGTATTCATAATAATAGTTATAACAATTATGATAACAAATCCACCTCACCTTGGTAATTAGTGTTGGTAGTATTAGTGTTATTTCCTTGTCCCGACTGCATATAAGTAGACTGGTTGACGTTAGCTCCATAATTCGTCGACATAGATTGAGGACTCTGCATCATTTCTTGCGCCTGATTCGTGGTGGTAATATAGCCGTACGGGGTATTGTAATAGATCTGATTATTGCCTGCAGCCTGGTCTGGACCTTGAGGCGTTTCAGAGGGAGACTGCAAAGTGCCATGCGAACCAGCACTGGTATAAACTCCATGCGCAGGCAGATTTATACCTTTTTCTGTCTGCTGTAGGTTGGTATTCCCATGATTCGCGTCGTAAGTGTTAGTTGTATACGCATTTTGTGATCCGTAGCTATAGTCATAGCCTCCCGACGCGCTATTGAAAGTATAACCCGGATGATTTTGATATCCCTGACTGTAGCTCGCATTTGATTGGTCTGGGTATCCATACGCGTTGGGAAGATAGCTTTCTTCGCTAGTACTCTGCATCTGTGAGGTTGGGACATTTTGTGCGGCATAGTTCTGATAGGTCGGTTTATAGTTGCGTGTGGATAGGGCTTGTCCGGTCACGTGGGACTTGATTGGCTGGTCGTAATCGTCTATATGTGATAAAGCTGGGTTAGGATAAGTTTCTTCAGCGAAGTTTGGAGTCCCAGCTGTTATATTTGTAGTGGAAGTGACGGTACTCTCTGCGTTAATGTAAGTAGTATACCCTTGAGATAAGTTGCTGTGAGAGCTACTCGCTATGTATTGATCTGATACGTTGTATGGGTTGGGAATGTTGGTTGGTTGATGTCCGTATTGAGTCGAATCACTGCTGTATGGATTGACTACGTTTGGATTACTCAAGTTTGTGTTGTCCATGTTTGGATTGACCATATGCGGAATGGCCATGTTTGGATTGCTCATGTTCGGATTGGGCATGTTCAAATTGCCCATCATTGGGTTAGCCATGTTCGGATTGGCCATGTTTGGATTGCTCATGTTCGGATCTGGCATGTTCAAATTGCCCATAATTGGGTTAGCCATGTTCTTATTGGGAATGTTCGGATTGGTCATGTCCGGATTAGTCATGTTTGGATTAGTCATGTTTGGATTGTTCAAGTTTTGATTGCCCAAATTCGGATTGGTTATGTTTGGGTTAGCCATGTTCGGATTGGTCATGTTTGGATTGTTCAAGTTTTGATTGCCCAAATTCGGATTTGTCATGTTTGGGTTAGCCATGTTCGGATTGGTTATGTTTGGATTGTTCAAGTTTTGATTGGCCAAATTCGGATTGACCATCTGTCCATATTGGTTCGAATCACTGCTGTAAGAATGACTCTTATTAGGATTACCCACGTTGTTCACATTCGGATTGCCCATAGAAGAACCCATGTTAGGGTTACTTACGTTAGGGTCCTGCCCGTTCGTAGCGGATTCACTACTATAGGGATAATTCAACGAGTTGTAATCAGAGGGCGTTTGAGATGACACCATGTTAGTATTAGATGATGTGTTCATAGATGGAGTGTATGTGGCATAGTTCGGAGTGCCCGCTTGAGGGTACTGCACATTGAAGTACGTCTGAGTGTAATCCTGTCCGAACGTAGCTACAGCTTCCGATTTCGGCGCGGAAACATGCATTTGCGAGAAACTAGAGCTCAAATCTGCTTGATTGTACGGTGGTACAACGTCCGGAATCGGATTAGCAGGCTTAGCTTGGGAATATGGATCGTATTGGTACTGGTTAGCGTTCATATTCGCTTGATTTTGCTGGTTTATATTACCATACTGATTAGATGGCGCTTGATTTGGCAACTGGGTCGAGTTATTAGCGAATTGCTGCGGATTTTGGGGAATTGGATACTGCATAGAGCCTTGCGAGTCTGTCACTATGGTCGTATTATTCTGGGTCGCCGCGTAGTATGGATTAGAGTAACTTTGCTGCGATGGATCGGACATATGCGCAGAGAATTGCTGCGGGGTATACGATGAGGAGTATCCATGATTCTCGTCCGGTTTATCGTACTTGCTTGTCGCGGGATAAGCGTACCCATGCTGAGAGGCATAAGGGTCATTTTCGGGTGCGTATGTTTCGTAGCGGTCGTACTGGTTTGGTTGCATTTGGGGCATTATTACGCCGTCGGGTAGTTGCATTTGTGGGTCTGATGCTGTAACAAGATTATGAAGGTAAGAAAGCGATATATATAAAAGCAGTAGGCCTGCCACAAGCTCTGCCTGGCTCTGGTTTTGAGTCTGTGTGTCTGTCTATATAAATACTACGTCGAAACGTCACACACACACAGTATAATACACTGGTCACAACTCACACAGACTCAAAACCAAAGCCAGACAGAGCTTGTGGTATGCCTACAGAAAAAGTTTTGTCACTTGGGCATAAGGATACCACAATCATCATCAGCATGGAGAAGTCCACTGTTGGACATAGGCATCCCCCATAACTTTCCAGGAAGAACGGTTCTGAGACTATTCTATCCACCGAATTCCCGCGATCTTAACAGTCATCGGTCCATCGAGTGGGTGGGCGTCCTGCGTTTCGTCTTCCGACAAAATTATTTGTTCTCAGTAGGGATCGAACCCACGACCATGGGCACAGAAGGCAGAGCTACTACCAACTGAGCTAAGATGGATTATGAGTAGATGGTTGTTTAAAGATGAGAAGAAGCAGCAAGTGAGAAAGGCTAGATAATGTATTTACCTTCCGAGCCCACGGGGGCAGGTCGTATAGACGTGGGGTATATGGACTCAGGGTAGTAACCATCCGCTGGCATGGGTTCCATTGCTGTAACACAAATAACTACAATATTTTTTTTATTGCTTATTGCTGTTTTTTTTATAAAACTAGCTAATGGAACAATCATATGGCCCACCTGATGTTAAGTGGTAACCATCGCTTACAAGAAAGCATTGCCACGTAGGATTACTACAGCACAACGTGATCATTTTACCAATCTATATCTATATTTATAAAAGAAAGTCGTGTTAGTTACACTATTTATAACTAAAGAACGGCGGAACCGATTTGGCAGAAAATTAGTGGGGAGGAAGCTTAGAACCGGGAGAAGGACATAGGATACTTTTTCTCCCAAAAAAGCAACGGGAACGGGGTGTTACGGGAACGGGCGAGCGAAGCCGCGGGCGGCCACTATATTATATAAAAGAAAGTCGTGTTAGTTACACTATTTATAACTCAAGAACGGCTGAACCGATTTGGCTGGAAATTGGTGATGGGGTAGCTTAGAACCAGGAGATAGACATAGGATACATTATTCCCCGAAACAGTAAATAAATAACGGTAACGGGAACATGGCCAGCGAAACCGCGGGCAACCGTTAGTAAATGATAAAGGAAAAGCATGAGACAAATAAAATACCTTGAGGAGTTACGCTTCTGGAAGTTCTATTCTTCATGTAAGGCAAGTAGTCTTTTAGTTTGAGCGGCGCACCACCAGATGGCATCGCGGCTACCTCGGGCTTTGGGGCTGCGGGGGGCGTGGGAGTGGATGCTAAGGAAAATAATTCTTATTAACATTATAAATGCGTTTGTAACTCTGTCTGTCTGTCGCGCTTTCACGCCAAAACTACTAAACCGATTTAAATGAAATTTGGTACACAGATAGTCTACTAGGAGTCTGAGAAAGGACGGGTTGTAAGGGGTTGAAAAGGGGGATGAAAAGTTGCATGGAAGAATCGTCATTTTTAGAAACTTGAAACTTATTTTTTTGGCTGTTGATTCGATATTATAATATAAGATTACAAAACTTGAGATACCGACTTCATGGTAAAGCTTATTTTGATGAAATTTATATGGGACCAATCTGAAAGAACCTTTCAGATATAAAAAATTTTGCTAAATCGGTTTATAAATGACGCAAGTAACAAGCATTAAAATTAAAATAAAGAAAATTGTTAACAAATAAAATATAATAAAACAAAACGGCTAAACCTATTTTAATGGAATTTGTATTTGACTAATCTGTATATTACATTTATTATTATTATCTCCTTCACCTCCCTTCCTTCTCTCCATTCATCTCTTGTTTGGGCTACTTTTAAGATAAATAAATAATTTAAAATAAATTAAATTAAATATACTTACGCTTGGTATTCTTAGCCAGTAGTTGCGACCTCTCTTCTTCCTGCACCTGGCAGGTTCCCTTCAAACGAGTGAGGAGTTGGTTCACGTTGTGGAGAAGCTTCTTGTAGAATTCGAGCCCTTTCTGAGATTTCGCGAGCAGTTCTTCGTAAGCCTCGTACGAGGTTATCAGAGCTGGGAATAAAGATATTGCCAATTCATATTTACATACATACATACATACAAAAAATCTTGCCTCATTCGCATGGGGGTAGGCAGAGATCACGAAACGCCTCCCGCGAGAAACGATCGCTTTGTCTAAAACGTCTGCGATCTGATCGGGATACATGCGCCTAGGTCTTCCCCTTCCAGCAGTTCCATTCACACTCACCTGATGCAATTGTTTGCAATTCATATTTGCTACACTTAAATTCAAACCTGTATAAACCTTGCTTCAATCCATTTTAAGCTAGCAATTATGTATGTTTCATGTTTCCGTTCTCTCTAATTTTTGATTAGAGAAAATAAATAAATTTTATACATTTTGTTTTTCGCTCTCTTTGAAAATGTGAAGAGGAAATACGTTTTTAAATTTTCTAACTTCTGCTGTTTCGGTTTTTTCTTTCAATCAGATACATTGAATGATTTTTTGCATGAAACCGAGTAATGAAATATTTTTTCATCAAAATAATTCAATTTCAAGGGCAACTTTTCAACCAAAACATTTTTTTTCCCCATAAAAGTACCTATAAGGTGATTGCGTATCTTTTGTTGCAATCAAAACCTAGTCGCATCTGTCAAGTTTGGCTTGGTTTTGAACTTCGATTGCAATAAAAACAGATGGAAACAAAACCCATCTTTGACAAGAAACGACTGCAAGAAGATGTAATGTTGATGAAATAAACATGAAATAGCGAATAGGAACCTATCACCTTACAAAATTACTATAGCAATAGCAATGATATCAACAAGATACGTGATCGCTGTTTCCATAATTAATTTGTTAGTATCAAACTTTTGATAGCAACAGAATTACACAATCACCCGGCTGATACTTCTTAAACAGTAGCACTTTTTAAATTAACGCGATCGTCAGCATAAATAAACTTCGACTGTGTTGCAACAGCCGTGGTCACGGGCAGACAAGAGTGTTCTAGTATCTTCTATGGTTTTGGATTTCCCCATACTGTCCCAGTTCAAAATACATGCACAGAACTCACCATTGATAAGTCCTTCTCTCTTCCTTAGCACATCAGTGAGCAACCGCCTCGATTCCCCGTACGCGGCGTAAAGCGACGTCAACTTATTGATTATATTCTCTTGTGCTACTAAATTCTGCTCTATTATCTTTACCTGTAGGAAGTTATTATTATTTTAAAAAAAAACTATGAATTATTTGGTTTTTATCGACTGGCCTCTCAGCTCAGTTGGGTCGTGGGTTCGATCCCCACCGAGAACCCAACATTTGTGTGGTGAACATAGATGTTTGTTCTGTCAGGGTGTTATATTGTATTCTAAGTATGAATTTACAAAAAATACATATATTTCAGTATTATATCAGCTATCTGGTTCCCATAATATAAGCTCTGCTTCGTTTGGGGCTGGATAGTGTTGTGTGGAATGTCCAAAAATATCTTCTAAATATATAAAACTGTTACGTTACTGACTGACTGACAATCAAAGCACAGCCTAAACCGTAAGTCCTAGAAGCATGAAACTTGGAGGGTATGTTCCTTTTATAGCATAGGGGTGCACTAAGAAAGGAAATTGGAAAATTATTTCCCTAAGCGGAGAAAAAGAGGAAAAACTTGGTCACGCATTTCAGGAACGTGCCCTGCGTCCAATAACTTGAGGCATACAGATGTTCAGCCTCACGTGCCAGTAATTTCACCAGCACCCACACCCTTCGAGCCGAAACACAGCGATGCTGCTTCACGGCAGAAATTCGGTTAAAGATTATTTATTTTTCAAAAAATAAGAAGAAATAGGCATGCTAGTATGCTTATCAACTTCCAAGCCTTCCAGCAGTGGACTTCTTCAGGCCAATGATGACGAAAGAGATAGCACGTGTTCATACCTTAGGAGTGTGTTTCTCAAGCTCCTGCTTAAAGATATCCTCAGCGGGCTCTGAGCTGCGAGCTAGCAGCTGTGATGTTATGTCGTCATTGGTGATATCCTCACGCAAGTTTTGTATGAGGTTATCGCGCTGGGTTTGCATTTCACGCGCTTTGCCGACAACGCGACGCATTTCAGCCATTGTGTCTCGGTCCAGTCCTTCTAAAAAGATAGGATTAATTTTTATATAATAATATTTTTTTAAGGTTAGGCTTGAACCCTAAATTTTGCACACAATTGTTATTTAAATTGTGTTAATTTAGAGTTTATTATACAAGTCAAAGTCAAATGAGTATTTATTCAATAGTATCCCAAGGATCTAGGCTTCTGCAAAGACTACTACTACTAATCAAAAGTACTAAGTTCTACTACTAAGTTTTAGCCATGACTTAAGTTTGATTTCTGCGCCGGGACAAATGTTTAATCTGCGAGTGACTGCGAGTATTTCTCAGCGAGGGTCCCCACGATTGTCTTAAGTACTTGGTTACTTTCTTTGGTCCGCATTGACCTTGGTTTGTTTGTTTATTTACTTATTAGGATTACCAAGAAATAATACACAAAAAATAAATTAAGGTTGAACAAAAAAATCGGTTGTCTGTAAAGACGACTTACTGACGATAGTTGAACGTGACAACGTCATACAGCTGTCCACGCGGACGCATCGCTCACTCAAGTAGGAGAGAGACAGATGTCGAACGCTGCCGAACGCGGAGGCCGTGCGTGCCTCTTTGTCGCTCGTTCCGCGCTCTCGCTTGCACTTAAATGGAACGCGTCAGAGCGAGGTAACGCCGCATGAGTCATGTTTTTTTCGTGCGTGCAGCCGGCTCCATCGAATTATAAGACGTTGTCAACAGGCAGCCACAGCTAACAAGTTACTTTCACCACAGGTACAACACTTTCTTTGGTCCGCGTCGCCCTTTGATATTTTAACTTACCAATGTTGTCAATGCTCGGTATCTTGCTCTGTAATTCTTCCAACGGCTGCGACAGAAGCTTCAGGTTAGCGATGTGCAGAGTCATTGCCTTGTGGAGTACTTGGTTACTTTCGTTGGTCCTCGTATGGGCCTCGTGATACTTGTGGTACTCCCGAGATAGTTCTGTTTGGACGATAGACGGCGGACGGGGGCCCATTGATTTCTGGTATTCCTTCTCTTTCATTGTATCTTCCTGAAAGTAATTTTAACGATTAAAAGTAGTAGAGCTCTTTGTGAAGGGCTCGTCTGGGAAAGTACTACCACCATGCCAATTTCTGCCTAGAAGCAGCATTGCTGTGTTTCGGTTTGAAGGGTGTGGGTGCCGGTGAAATTACTGGCACGTGACGCTAAATATCTGTATGCCTCAAGTTGATGGACGCGGGGCAATGCATCGTAGGACACGTTCCTGATGTGCGTGACTTACAAGGCAATTCTTTGTTATAGGCGATGGTTACCACTTGTCATCAGGTGGGCCACATGTTTGTTTCATCAGCTAGTAGTATAAAAAATGTAAAACTTTTTTAGGAACTAGATATTTTGGTGTCTTTTCATGTTATTTGGAGTCTTATAAACTGTAAAGTAAGAACTTATAGTAGCAGGCGACAAATATTGCACATTGGCTAATTTCGGCTTCATAGAGCGTAGTGTGCGTCAGAAAGAGATAGAGCTCTACAAAACCGAAAAGCCGATGTGCAATATTTATTGCCTTCAACCGTACCTGTATAAGATTTTTAACTTCAGAAAGTGAATGTTCCACATCACTGATTATCTCTGCCAGACTGTTCATGGAGTCCACTAGCGTTTGTATTATCTCCGATTTGGCATTCATTGCTGCGCATCTGTCCACTATTTCTTGAGGGATTCTACAAAAACAAGGAGGTTTTAGTTCATTTTGTATTAAATCATTTTTTAAACCAGTAAAAGTAATTTTAGTTACATGATCCACCCACCCGATGGTCAGACGGACGACATTGTTAAGATTGCGGGAAGTCGGTGGAAGGGAGTGGGGGGGGAGTCAGAATTGTTCTTCTGGTCGCGTGGAACTGGCACCTTGACTCACCTAGCTATAAGACGTTTCAAAATGATCCTTGTGGTACTACTGAATAAATATTTGTTATACTTTTGACTTTGACTTTCTGGAAATGCATATGGGAGGCCTGTATCCAGCAGTGGACTTTTTCAAGCATATAATGATGGTGATTAGCTTTAGTTACATAACATATAATTATAAGTTTAAAAAACTAGAGAAACCGACTTCATTGCCAAACGGCTAAACCGATATTAATGAAATTTGTTTGGGACAATGTGGACGTAAGAATAACCTTCTAAATAAAAAAATAATTTTCTAAATCGGTTCATAAATGACGGAGGCATGCAGTTAGAAACATTAAAAAAAATATTTTAAAAAATGGCAACACCGATTTTAATAAAATTAAAATGGGACCAATCTGGAAGCAGTACCTTTCAGATAAAAAAATAATTTTTCAAATCGGCTCACAAATGACGAAGTTATGCGGTAACAAACATTAAAAAAAAATAAAAAAAAACCTCCTTTTTGTTAGGAAGTCGGTTAAAAATGTTTCGTAAGATGCGACTAAGATAACGCAACAGAAGATGGGAGTCACTACAGCCTCCAACACTAGTCAGTAATCCACCTGCCAAGTGTATTAGCTACAGCAAACCCCCAAATCTGGAGGTGGTTTATGCCTAGCAACGAAATTACTTTCGGGATTTGAACCCCCTCCTTTTGATACGAGGATGCGCTAAGCAATTACGCCATCGGAGCTCAACTTGATCCCAAACTTATGTACCAAATGGGGTACTCAACATTTACAGGTAACCGCGGTAGCCTAGGTAGTTGCGATTAGAGAAAAAAAGCGGCCAAGTGCGAGTCGGACCCGCCCATAAAGGGTTCCGTAGCAACAAGAAACATCATATATAAGTTCTTGTAGTTCGTCGAAAGGTAAATTGCAGTTTACGATTTATATGACGTATAAAACAAACTACTCACTATAATCGCGTTCAAACCAAATTTCGTTGGACATCATTTTTGAAGACCTATTCATAGATACCCCACACGTGGGTTTAATGAAAAAAACATTTTTGAGTTTCAGTTTCAAGTATGGGGACTCCCCAAATTTTTTTTTTCTACTTTTGTATTAAAATCTTAATGCGGTTCACAGAATACATCTACTCGCCAAGTTTCATCAGTCTAGCTCTTATAGTTTCGGAGAAAAATGGCTGTGACATACGGACAGACAGACATGACGAATCTATAAGGGTTCCGTTTTTGCCATTTGGCTACGGAACCCTAAAAAGACTCAAATACGATAGAACTCACTTTTGATCAGAATCAATAACCTCCAGCTGATCTAACTGCAGTGAAGACATGAACTCTGTGAGCTCCGTATTCTTAGACTCCGCTTGAGTGACGATGTGTCTCAGAATCTTGGCTTTCTCTTCAGAATACATGGACGAAGCTTCGTGCGCGCAGATTGGTACAAGGCGCGCGAAAACATCGGGCCCTGATATCTGAGGGAGAAAAGAGAAACATATTAATTTTTCATTGATTTTATTGTACACAATGCACAATGATTTTTGAAATACTATTTTGTATTTCATATTTTTTGACGTGATAACGTCTTATAATTCGATGGAGCCGGCTGCACGCACGAAAAAACATGACACATGCGGCGTTACCTCGCTCTAAGGCGTTCCATTTAAAGCTTGAAGTGCAAGCGAGAGCGCGGAACGTGCGACAAAGAGGCACAATCGGCCTCCGCGTTCGGCAGCGTTCCACATCTGTCTCTGTCCTACTTGAGTGAGCGATGCGTCCGCGTGGACAGCTGTATGACGTTGTCACGTTCAACTATCGTCAGTAAACCGACTTTACAGACAGCCGATTTTTTCAAATGAACACTGTTCATTTTTAAAACATACATAATTACAAATATATAATGCCTACTGTATACCTAAGTATGTCCGTATCACAGAATATCTAGCCATATTTGGTAGTAAGTGAACCCGGCTACAAGATTTCAAGTACCTTAGCCAGTTCTTTTTTTTGGTAAAATGGAAAAGCATACCTCGGGATCATTAAAGTTGATTGGCAAAGGTTTGACCAGACAAACTGGTTTCATTTCCAGCAGCTGGTCTTTCTCAGGAACTTCCTCATGATAGATGAACTCGTTCTCGTTCTTAGCTGCCTTCCTCTTTCCTTCCACCACGTCATTAGTGAAGGTCAATGCCTCCAAGGTAACTTGTGCCGGTTCGATGTACTTTGCTAGTTTTCTCGCGTCGGCTAACCGGTCAACTGCTTGCTGGTAGAATGCTACGCGCTCACCCATTTTCTGCTGTTCTTCAGCATTCATACCTATAAAACGACGCGATAAAACAAATAATAGAAACATCAAATGAAAAGGAAAAACGGATAGATTTTTTTCATGTTCCAAAAGTTAAGAGCCGAGCGGAATTTGAACCCGCGACCTTCCCCTTGGTACGGGGCTGCGCTCACCACTGCGCCATCGGATCCTAATCACACTCGGCGAATAACTTTTAAGGACTGTTCGGCACAAACGCGACCGTGGCTCCATCTACAAGTTTGACGTTACAGACAATCTTTGTGATTTCCCTAAGTGTAGTAAACACTATAAAATAATAAAAAAAGGCATGTTCAAAAATATCAGTTCTTTATCTTGTCTTAGATAAAGAGTCAAACAAACAATACTCACCCTGATACAAACAGACAATGCATCCAATATAGAAGGATTTGAATGAGAGGTATCTATGCCAGTGATTATACAATTTGGTGCCAATGATTTCATGGATGTTGTCAGTCCCTGCTGATGGTCCCAACACGGCCAGGGCATTTTTGTAGAATAGCAACACTTGGGTGGCTACGGCACCTGTGAATCAAACCAAAAATTTCTTTATTCAATGGTACTTTCAAATGTCTTAAAGCTAGGTGAGTCCAAGGACCAATACAGGGCTCAGGGAACTGATTGAGTCCTTTTTCTCCACTTCCACATCTGTGTCACCATCCAGTCCACTGGAACATTTCTGCCACCAATCCAAAGTCCTACTTCGTTATTTTAAGAAGTTGAGCTGGCTGGGGTGAGGTTTGGCAGGGGGACAATGCACAGTACACCCCATCGCAGGACGTCAGTGCAGATCTTATTCCCTTAACTCAATTAGAATTTGAATTAGGTGAGTCTAGGTGCCAGTTCCATACGACCAAGCCTAGAAGAATAGGCAATAATCTACTAATCAAACAAAAGGTGAAAGACTCTATTTGCATAGAATTATAACCCGGATTTTGAGACAAGACTGAAAAGGTGGATTATTGCTAAGCATGCTCAATCTTAGGTTGCATCCACACTTTCCATCAGGTGTAATGGCAGAAAAGAAAAATAGAATACATTCAGTGCAATCATTCTTTTCTGATTATGTTTAACTATAGCTTTGTATTAATGTTTAGTTTTTATAATTTTTGTATCATAAAACTCCAAAACATTTTAATATCAGTAATGACTAATTACTATCTATTCTAATCAGTTAAAGTAAATATACATACCAATAACACTAGGCTTTCTTGTATCCTGAATACTCTTCTCCAAAATACATTCCTGTGCCTGAGCAAAGCATATCTTTTGTAACAGTCTCATGATCTCCGTTGATACATCAACTCCGGGCGGCTGGGGGTACTGTTCCTTCAAATACTGGAACGCCCAAGCTGCATTCTGGTAGTGAGTGCAAGCAGCTTTAAGGCTGTCAGCTGAGGTTCGAGGCTCAGAAGCCCCGAGGTAGGAATGTAAGGCACCAATGTTGTAGAGTATGCAAGCCATTTCAAATCTTATGTCAGGCAGGGAACAGGTCATGTTTGCATAAAGGTCCCTCCTGTGAACAAAGAATGATGTTTGAAGAAATTATAGATTCAAGGAAATATAAATAAATAAATTTTGTAAATACTGATAGGACCAAAACCCTTTATTGATATATGATTATAACTCTGTTTTACTTATAATACACGGAGACAATACAACAACACATAATGACGCCATCTTATCCTCCTTCTGCTTCTTTTTACTACTCCAGGTATGTGTCCTGTTGATTGATCCAAATAGGGATGTCCTATTCCCAAAACTGGTTAACAATACATACTTTAAGTTTGGGTATGTACCCAACAGAGAACAAACATCTGTATTCACCACACAAATAATTGTTCACTATGGCGATCAAACCTACTCGCAGAATGCCTTCTGCTACTATCAATTGAGCTGCGGGCTGTCAAATAATAACAGTAGGTACAGTAATAAGTACCTAGCTAAATGTAATCACAGTGTATAAAAACTTGTTTACCAACTAGTGAAGCCATGTAAGTGATGGTAGATGTCCCATAATTGTTATGAAGGCATCAGATAAATTGACAATAATTTGTTTCATTTAAACCTTGCAACCATCTAGCATATGACAGCATTTCACTGATTGCCATGACCATCGCACTAGATGTGGACAGGCTATTAGGTAAACACGACATTGCAGTGATTCATAAAATGTATGCCAATCAATACATAGAGGTGTTCAGGTAGTCGAGTGTTTGTCACTAATCAATACAATACTAATGAGATTAACTTACCAAGAGAACGAGCAAGCGGCCGGCTGACCTTTCGCCATAGGAAATCGGCTTTGAAGAGAACGCAATTGGCAAAAGTATTTGTTCAGACCACTGAGGCCCTCCTCATCCATGGTCGGCCTGACGGCAACCGACCGCAGGCATTCCATCTGATGCGTCTCATTTGTGTAGCTTTCAGGGTCTTCTCTATAGGCCTCCGCAATATACTACAAAAACAACAAGTAAAAATGTAGACAAAGAAATGGTGAAAGACACTATCAGTCAAAGATTACAAGACCTACTTACCTGTTTTAATTTGGGGCCGAAATGAGTGTTTTCTGGACTTGTTTTCAGATCGAAATGGATCAATGGCAATTTGGGAACGGCCTCCATCCTTGCCGTGGCAAAATATGGAGAAAAACTGAAATAACACTTGCTAAAACAATTTCATCACAATAAATCGTATCGTAGTACCTATTTATTATTCCTCGAACTGACACTTTTGTTGTTTTCGCCCAGCCCAGTCAACCATCACTGTCTATCATGCATTGTCATTTCATTCAATACTACAGTCTCCTTATATCATTTTTTGACTAAAAAGCTAAAATTAATAAAAGAGAAATAAATCTCGTAAATAAATTTACAATTTATCGCTTAAAATTCACACGGTAATTACCGTAGATGCACCGTAATCTGACATAATCTACGGTCAACGGTAAACGTCCATTACCGTGTCGTAATTCTACCGTAATTAATAGGGTGATGAATAACTTTTCGCATTTTTGATATTTTTTTGATTACGTGTGAAAAACCTGTGTTGATTTCATGCCCATTAAAGAAATGATCAGCAAAATGAATGCTTCTAATTACGAAAAAGAAATTGTCGTCTTAGATTCGGATTAAGGAACTAGTTTTTTCTAAGTAAGTAGGTTTAAATTCATTACAAAAAATTAGAAATTCCCTTTAAATTTATTTTTTATCTACTTATTTACCAATTTTACCATGCATTTAAACATAACACGGTAATTACGGTAAATTTTTAATTGACACACCGTAAAACACCGTATTTTCAGCCTGGCAACACGGTAATCCTTTATTTTTTTACGGAGACACTGACTACAGTCTGACTGACTGACTACAGTCATGTCAACGGTGTCAACCTCACCTCAATCAAACAAGTCGAACCATAGATTTTTTTACTTCTAGGGGTTTCTTTTCCCAAATGAAGCCAAGCAAGCAAACCAAACAATCAACCTACACACAAGATATTGAACATTCAGACCCTCTCGTAGAGAGTATTATATTCCTTGATTCAGACGAACCTTTCGGAAATTACGATAATATTTAATCTGTGTCTTAGTATAATTTTATGAAAAAAGAAGAAAAATACATTTTTAACCTGTGGTCGACATGAAATAGCTTGGCGTTGCCGCTTTTGCATTTATTATTATTTTTAATAATTTTCCTAATTAATTGTACCAGGAAGTTGCAAAGCCAGGAAGAATTTAATTACGCTATCTTGATTCTAAAACCATAACAATGAAGTTGAAGAAACCCAAGGATGATACCGGCGTAAGTTATCTACTGCTATTCTTATGTGGTTTTAGCCCATCATTTAAATTGCTAACCTATTGTTTTTATTTTCTATCAGGAGGTTGCAGCAGTTGACGACGCAGCTCCTATAGCTCCTTTGGCGGAGATCATAGAGGCAGATCTATACAAACGGTCGTACTTCGGTCCTGATATCCCTACACTTGAATTGGAATGTTGGGAGGAAGAATTGTCTGAAGCTCAATTGGCAGCTTACAAGTATGCAGACGAAGAATACAAGAGTATTCAAAATAAGCTCGATGAGATGGTGAAGGACACGGGAGGCCAAATTGTGTACAACGGTGACCAGTTCACAGCTTACCAACTGCTCGGAAAGTAAGTCAAATTTATCACTATAAGGTAAAGTCGGTCCTGAATTGAAAACATCAGGGTAAAAATTTAGAGATTTGCTACGGGAAAACACGGGAGGGGTGTGGGGGGGGTCCCCCTGCCCCCTGGTACCACCGGCATTACTTGCTGATGCACCATTCCTGAGAAAAACCGATTAATGTAACCTAACCTCAAAACACTTTACAGTCGCTTGAAAGGCGTAGTAAAGTTAAAATTTGGGTTGGCTTTAGTATTGTTAGAGAGGAAGAGGGACGGGGGAGGGGTCCTCTCTGCACTGACATGCACCATTCTTGAAATTAAGTAGGTATAAAAAAAAAAAAAAAACGGGTTGCACTCCGGGAGTGCCGGCAGAAGTGAAAACTTGATTATTAACGTTGAGCATGTTTTTTCTTTTCTTTCTCTGAAAAACGGAGATTATTTATTATCATTTTATTTCATTTATTTTCATTCGAAATTATTTGTTTGGTAAACCTACACCGCACATGTGCTTATTGTGATGTTATGAAAATATAGGTTAATGCTATAAAGTATAAACATCAAAACGGGAGCAGAAGCACCTCCCGGTCTATTCACTGCCGCTCGTATTAAAACTTATTAAATTTTCATCTAGTATATTTATAAAGTACTCACTCATTTTCTTTCGCTATTTCTTCATCACTTTTATCATTAATAGATGCACTTTGTTCAATTTCCATATTTTAAGCACTTTACATTTACGAATTTTACGAATACACAACAATGTGATCACTACACAGACGGTCGAGCCATCAGCTGTCACCATCCATGGATGCGCGTGGCACGCTGTAACATACACGAACATTCGCGCAAGCGCCCTGCGCTGCCTAAACGAAACAGTAGGCCCAGGCATACATTTTCGCCGCGCCGTAGAGAGGGGATAGCTGTCTACTCTCCATCCGTCTTACGCTTTTTCGATCAGGTCACGTGTCCTGACGCGAGTTTAAGATTTTATACCCATTACAGAAAAAGTGCTCAACGCCGCTAAAGAAGTTTTCACTTCAAAAAAACCTAACAACCTACTGTTACTTTTGTGACTTAAATCGGGGTGCCCCGAGTTTGAATCTGCAATGGCTCAGCCAGAACACTCGCGAGGAGCCCTGAGCGTCGCTTCACCCGCTCAACCTTCGCTCCGCTTAGGAGGTCGCCGGCTCGCTTCGCTCGCCACCTCCCCCCTTCGCTCCACTCGGCATCGCGGGCTAGCTCAACTCAGGACCTCCTCGCGAGCGTCTGGCTTCACGATTTTTATATACACTCTAGGGGTAGGGACCTCAAGACTACGTGGAGTCGGGGTGCTCTGTTTCGGTTCTGTCACACATTTCCAACCTAACTGACTCAAGTCGAGGTGCTCTGTGTCGGTTCTGTGACACATTTAGTAACCTAACCTACACAAGTCGGGTTAGACAAAAAAAATAAACAACAAAAAATTCACAAATCAATTTGAACACGGAACACGGGAGCACATTCACGCAACTCGAAAAGAAACGGAATGCACAGAACAAACGAATGACACTGACACTTTTTTTTTAAGTGAAAACTTCTTTAGCGGCGTTGAGCACTTTTTCTGTAATGGGTATAAAATCTTAAACTCGCTTCAGGAAACTCGCGTCAGGACACGTGACCTGATCGAAAAAGCGTAAGACGGATGGAGAGTAGACAGCTATCCCCTCTCTACGGCGCGGCGAAAATGTATGCCTGGGCCTACTGTTTCGTTTAGGCAGCGCAGGGCGCTTGCGCGAATGTTCGTGTATGTTACAGCGTGCCACGCGCATCCATGGATGGTGACAGCTGATGGCTCGACCGTCTGTGTAGTGATCACATTGTTGTGTATTCGTAAAATTCGTAAATGTAAAGTGCTTAAAATATGGAAATTGAACAAAGTGCATCTATTAATGATAAAAGTGATGAAGAAATAGCGAAAGAAAATGAGTGAGTACTTTATAAATATACTAGATGAAAATTTAATAAGTTTTAATACGAGCGGCAGTGAATAGACCGGGAGGTGCTTCTGCTCCCGTTTTGATGTTTATACTTTATAGCATTAACCTATATTTTCATAACATCACAATAAGCACATGTGCGGTGTAGGTTTACCAAACAAATAATTTCGAATGAAAATAAATGAAATAAAATGATAATAAATAATCTCCGTTTTTCAGAGAAAGAAAAGAAAAAAAAAAAGAACGGAATCGAGAATACCAAAATGCATGGCGTCAGCGTAAAAAAGATTTAAAGAAAAAAGATTCGAAGGAGGAAAAAGAAAAAAAAAAAGAACGGAATCGAGAATACCAAAAGGCATGGCGTCAGCGTAAAAAAGATTTAAAGAAAAAAGATTCGAAGGAGGAAAAAGAAGAAAAAAAAAGAAAAAGACATTGTGAGAATCAAAGAGCATATTATCAACGTACAAAAGGTTTAAAGGAAAATGACGAAAATGAAGAAGAATTGTTCCAAAAGCAATTAGATGATTTGCAAATGTAATTTGATTTCATATTTTAAATATTGTAATATATATATATAAATATATATATACATATATTTTATTGTTTTATTATGTATTTTTATTGGTATTATTTTATTTTATGATTTCTTTGTTTTTTTTCGCAGGAAAAAAAAGAAATTGGAAAGTAATGAAGACCAAGAGAATGTTCTGCAATGCAGGGCTTTTCGAAATTTAGAAAATGTACAGCTCGAACAAAATCAATTCCTCACCCAACAACTTCGTATATATGAAGAGAGTCACGAATGTATTACCCCCAAAGTCATTTTACATAGAACTACAGATATTCCAATGCTCAACGTTAATAATCAAGTTTTCACTTCTGCCGGCACTCCCGGAGTGCAACCCGTCTTTTTTATATACACTCTAGGGGTAGGGACCTCAAGACTACGTGGAGTCGGGGTGCTCTGTTTCGGTTCTGTCACACATTTCCAACCTAACTGACTCAAGTCGAGGTGCTCTGTGTCGGTTCTGTGACACATTTAGTAACCTAACCTACACAAGTCGGTTAGACAAAAAAAATAAACAACAAAAAATTCACAAATCAATTTGAACACGGAACACGGGAGCACATTCACGCAACTCGAAAAGAAACGGAATGCACAGAACAAACGAATGACACTGACACTTTTTTTTTTACGTTCCGTTTTGCCATTGCTGTTCGTCATTTTGCACCATAGACTATTATGTGGAACAGATTTGGTTGTCAATCAGCCATTTTAACGTTCCGTTTTCGCTATAAAACTGTTTTAATGTTAGAAACTTATTTCACGAATTTCTCGAAAAATATGCAATTCCAAGTAATAATAGTGATAGCGTTATAATCAGGGACCCAAACCAATTCAACATTGACCCTTTTTCCCCTCCTCCGCGCGTAGCAAATCGCTAAAGCCAACCCAATTATTTTGTATGTTGTATTTTGTAACTTGTACATTGTTATCAGGCAGCCAGTACTTAAGGATCTGGAGCGACAGAGTGCAGATATCATCAGATCAAGATCACGTTCCATGTCAGTTACTAAAGAAAAGCCATCCAAGAAAGGTTTGTTGATTTTTTACCATCTGGCATAATAATATCTTGATACTTTGTAGCCGCAAGCTAATTAGAGCTTGGTACATGTATACACTGCTAGTTCTTATGTCCTTTCAGTAAGCGTCATTTTTCTTTGTATATAGGTAACTTGAGCAGTATCCTACTGTACAATAAAGATACCTTGATAGTTGTATAGTGTCTGGACCCACCACATAAATTCATAATTTCCATGCCATTTAAATTAAAAATAATGTTAAACTTATCATAACACCCTCCTCATTCATAACACCAAACCCTTTTTAACGGCTCGCTAGACTTTTGTTATCACTTTCATGTCAACTAATAGAGATGGTAACAAACGTATCTGTCTGATAAGCTCAATAATTGCTATAGGACCATTCTGAATATACTCATTTCTGTTTGTTCCATGAGCATATGGTAAAAAACATACTCTCGGTCGGTATAACATTTTGGCATTCTGAATTTTACCCAATGACTGTTCAAAACTGGTAACTTTACAATAGTTAGATTAGTACTTCATATAACTCGGTTAAAATAAGTCTGTTCTTTTGTCCAGGTCGCAAAAAGAACCGTGAAGAAGACCGTGAATACTCTCCTTCCCCTGACAGGTCCTATTCACCGGAAGCTCGTCACAGCAAGAAGAAGAAGAAGGACAAAGACAAGAACAAGGAAAAAGAAAACAAAGATGGAAAGACTAAGGATAAGACCTTGGCTCCCTCTAGTAAGTAATTAATTAATCATTTTATAATACTGCAATTGAATATAAATACTGGTGCACATTTTCATACACCATAATCTGACCTCTATCTAAAGAAAGCTTGTACACACAAATACAGATCAAAGCAAAATTTCTGCTTTACCACTTTTAAAACAAATATACAACCAATTGTATCAGACATTATTAAAGCCCATTAATTATATTCTTACTCAAATTGTGAGTATACTTATACAACGTGTACCAAAATATGTGTACTATCCTGAAGGGGGGTGAATTTCCACCCCCCGGGGAACAACTTTTGTTCAACGACTTTTCGAACTTCGATTGGTATCTCTGAAAAAAACTGCAACGAAGTTTCAACATGAACAGCTGACTTTATACAAAGTGACAACCCTAAACTCAGCTACAGAGGTAGTAGGTAGTAGTAGTAGACCTACAAAGGTAGTAGGTCAAGGGGTCAAGGGGTTACAAGGATAGGGTTGTCAATTTATTTAGGCATTATGAAATTAAATATTTTTGTATGGGAAACTGAAAATAGGAATTTTTAATTTTCTCCCCCTTACAACTGATCACCATTGTGGTCTGAAACCCCCCACCTTCGCATAGTACACATATTTAGATACACCTTGTATAGCCTATTTTTATTTTTATTTATTTATTTTTATTTATTTATTTATTGAATTAATTAGAACGGATATGTTATCCAATTACACTAATTAACAAATTATTACTTACAATTAATTAATAAAAATAAAAACAAAATTACAAACACAAATTAAATAATAAAGTCAAAAATAATAAATAAACAAATCAAAATAAGAATAATCAAATCAAATCATATGTCACATTCACAATACTTTAGACAAGCCGCTAGTATTGAGCTCCATACATCTACGAACAAATCGCAGTCCGTGTTGGTCTCGAGAAGATTGTTAAGCGCTGTGAGAATTCGAGGAAGCGGCGAGTGGGCGCGTGCAACTGTACGACACCAAGGGACAGCAAACAGCTTGTGTTTCCTACCCCGGCTGTAGCGGTCAGGAGTGTAAAACCGAGCCAACTCATTATGGAGATCGGGCGCGTCAATCCGTCCCCGAAAAACTTTACACGCGGTGATAAGCTGATCATTCGCTCTTCGGGTCTCGAGTGAGTTGAAACCTAAGCACCCCTGGAGGAACTTGGTGGGGTACATAAATGGGTAGTATCCGAAATTAAACTTGTATAAGTATCTGAGAAAAGCCTTTTGTACCTTCTCCAGCAGGAGTTTATAGGTACTCTCATGGGGGCTCCAGACACAGGCGCTTGCCTCCAATTTGCTGCGAACTAGTGAGCTGAACAGCAAACGTATGACGTGCTCGTTTTTAGGGTTCCGTAGCCAAATGGCAAAAACGGAACCCTTATAGATTCGTCATGTCTGTCTGTCTGTCTGTCTGTCTGTCTGTCTGTCCGTCCGTATGTCACAGCCATTTTTCTCCAAAACCGTAAGAGCTAGACTGATGAAACTTGGCGAGTAGATGTATTCTGTGAACCGCATTAAGATTTTAACATAAAAATAAAAATAAAACTATAAATTTCGGGGGTCCCCATACTTGAAACTGAAACTCAAAATTTTTTTTTTCATCGAACCCATACGTGTGGGGTATCTATGAATAGGTCTTCAAAAATGATGTTGAGGTTTCTAATATAGTTTTTTTCTAAACTGAATAGTTTGCGCGAGAGACACTTCCAAAGTGGAAAAAAGTTGGTCCCCCCCCCTCTAACTTCTAAAGTAAGAGAATGATAATACTAAAAAAAATATATGTTGTACATTACTATGTGAACTTTTAACGATTTTTGGTTTGAACGAGATCTAGTCAGTAGTTTTTTTTTATACGTCATAAACCGTAAGCCGCAATTTACCTTTCGACGAACTACAAGAACCTTATTATGTTACATCAAGTAACATAATATAAAGGTTCTTGTACGGAACCCTTCATGGGCGAGTCCGACTCGCACTTGGCTGCTTTTTTTTTAAAGTCTCGAGAGTTTCGAAGCACAAAGCCTAGTCGCCGGAACGCTTCCTTAGCAACCGTGGTTATGTGATCGTGAAAAGTAAGTTTTTGGTCAAATATGACACCCAGATCTTTCATTGCTACTGTTCTTGCTATTAAGGTGTTGTTAATTTTGTAAGTATACGATATTGGGTGTCGCATTCGGCCAAAACTCATGACACAGCATTTAGAAAGGTTAAAGCTTAACCTGTTAGCAACACTCCATTCGTGAACAGCATTAATGTCATCCTGAAGGACCAAGCAATCAGCCTCAGAACCCACCACTGAATACAGTTTCAGGTCATCAGCGTAAAGAAGACACCTTGCATGCCTAAGAACCGTCGGCAAGTCGTTAACCATCAACAGAAAAAGCAACGGTCCGATTATTGAGCCCTGGCTCACCCCTGACCGTGTGTGGTACGGTAACGATTCATATATTCCCAGTCTGACAAACTGTTGGCGGTCTCGCATGTAGTCAGCAATGAGTCTAAGGAGGCCTGGCGCAAACCCAATGGCACTGAGCTTTGCAAGCAAGACATCGTTATTTACTCTATCGAAAGCCTTTTGGAAGTCGAAGTACAATACATCCACCTGACGCCCTTTGTCTAGCTGTACGGATATAAAGTCAACAAGAGTTAACAAGTTAGTGTTGACTGATCTTTTTGCCCGAAAACCATGTTGAGCATTATCAAAGTATTTCTCTACCTGTGAGTAAATTCGCCGATACAAAACATTTTCGAAAACTTTTGCCGCTGAAGACAAAATGGCAATAGGTCGGTAATCTTCCGCTTCCAATTTATTTGAGCTTTTTGGTATCGGTGTAACGCGTGAGAGCTTCCATTGGGGGGGGTAGAGACCTGTCTTTAAGGAGATGTTAAAAATGTGGCAGAGTGGGTAACACAAAATATCTTTTGCACACTTAAATAGAGCAGGGGGTATATTGTCAGGCCCTATGGAGCTACTAGATTTTAACTTATTGATACCATATAGTATATCATCGGGCGTAAATTCAATGATATTAATAATGTTACTATTAACACTAGTATCCAAGCTATTAGTGACTTCAGCATCTAGTTGTGGAACTTCTTGTAAGAAAACGCTCGCAAAGAATCTAGCAAAAGCATTGGCTGCAGCTACCCCCGTAAAAGATTCGCCATTGTAGCATATGTTAGGCTCAAACCCTCCTTTGGATCGCAGACTGGTAACGTGCCTCCAAAACTCACGAGGGTTAATTTTGATGTTGTTCTCGATCTTTATCATGTATGAAGCATACGCTTGCGCAACGCTGCGTTTCAAAAAACTCCTAAGTTCAGAGAACCTTTGATAGTTTTCAGTTGAATTATTACTCTTCCAGGCCGCGTGTAATTTGCATTTTAGTTTCGTATGCTGGATGATTTCAGGAGTAAACCATACAGGGTAACGTTTATTTACAGACTTGCTACGGCGCTTCTTAGGCATACAACTGTCAAAAATGACATACATAATACTGTAAAATATTTCAGTAGCAGTAGAAGGATCATTTGCACTCAAGACATTGCCCCAAGGGGCATCAGATACAGACTGATAAAGAGCCCCATAATCGCATTTATTGAAATTCCAATCATTAGCTGGGTTTATGTTGCTGGGTTGAATGATTTCAGACGTACATGTTGACTCTATCTTAAACTCGACATCCAAAGCCGGGTGGTATTGCGCGTCAAGGGGAACTATTCCCTCAGTACTGGTTACAAATACACCACGCAGGCCGTTACCCCCTCGAACCAACACAGCGTCTAGCATTCCACCTTTCAGATTAAGAATTACATTTTTGTCAATTAAATTACAATAAGATAAGAAATAACAGTAGTAATTTTGAATATTTAAGGATGCACTATTCAGATTAAGGTCTCCTAACACAATAATGTAACCATTTAGGTTAGTCACAAAATTCTCCATCTTCGAAAACCAACGCATGTATTCACCTTCAGAGGCACTGGGTTTAATGTAAATGACGCATACATAGAAAAAACGACCGCGCCAAGTGAAGTTTACCCAGAGGTCCTCACCTAGATCGGTCTCAAGTTCCTGCCGCCGGCGTAGTACAATAGGGGCTCGTGCACATATCATAACGCCGCCACACGGTGTCCTCCTGTCACGGCGTAGAATGCTCTAATTATCATCTATAAGTTCCGAGTTTTCTACAGAGTCGTCGAGAAACGTCTCGGTGATTGCAACCAGGCTGTTATCCAGGAGCGAAAGATTATGACGCCACAACCGAAGCTTTGTTTTAAGCCCTCTGACATTCTGGTATACAAAGTGCAAACTAGAAGGCAGAAGCTGAATACTTGAGCAGCTACGAGTCGTTGGCCCCACGAAAGGGCTGAGAAGTTGAGATAGCCCTCACATCGTTAGCAGGTTTCTTGAAGTAAACCCAAGGCTTGATTCTAGCGTTGATGGGCCAGACGTTCATTGAGTAGCACTTGTCAAAATAGTCAGCAGGTACATCTATCTTATACGATTTGTAGTTACCCTTGGGGGTTAGCTCTTCGACGAAACAGGCACCCACAGGGCACAACTGATGTAGATACTGACGTACTTCATCTACATTCGACTCCATGTTCCACAAATGCAGAAGCTTTCGAGCCTCAACCGCTTTGAGCGTAGTTATGGCAGGTCCTGCCGTTCCACATAGCGAAGTCTGGCGACGATTTTTACGATTCCTCACCTCAGTCCACTGTTGGTCATCTGATTTGTCACATACTCTTCTCCCCGTTACCTCTTCTCGCGACGCCACAAACTCCAAGGGCTTTTGGACTACCTTGGGTGCGGCAATGGGATCCGACGTATAACTGACGCATGCTTTGATGGTTCACACGTTTTTTCGGTATTTCTCTGTGGTGGCTTTTTCTGGTGTAGGGCAGGCGCCACTCTCTGAGAACTTGGTCGACTCACACTTGGCTGGGCCACAACAGCCCCTGAGTCATTGGCAACCTTAGCATTGAGCTTGTTGTAGATATCATCCATTTTGTGAGTATAATCAACAAGCTTGGTCTCGTAACTAGATATTAAATGAAGAGCCTTAGATAGTTGGTCTCTAAGAGTCACTATTTCCATTTTCAGCTCGCGTACCTCGAGAGTGAGCTCGTTATATTCTATGGATGTGTGCGCATTCGTATCTGCCACAGGGACATTCACAGAAATAGGCGCGCTCTTTTTCCGGACAGTGACGTTTTGATCCCGCGATTTGCCTACCGGGGTGAGACTGTTATCGCCTCCTTTCTTACTTGAGCAGCGACATTCGGGGCAAACCCATACATTTTTGGTGGGATTTTTTTCACCCACACACAGAAGGTGGTAGATACCATCGCAGCCATCTCTTTTACAACTCAGATATTCCTCTCCATCATTAACACCAGAACGACAGGCCGAACAAATCATTTCCAAAATAAGATAGGCAGGTACTTAGTTAAATACAAGCAGAGACTCTGGCGCAGGTAGTAAGCGCAAGGTTTGTTCGCGCCTGTGCGAGTGACTCAGCGCGGTCGATTAGCGCAGCAGCGAGCGGTGCGCGAGTTGTGGTAGGTCAGGTTCACGACACTTAGTTAAAATTGTTTTTAATGATTTTGAACATAACTTACGTTCTCCTTAATCAATTTTAACCAAACATTCACCACTTTGCTAGGAATTTCACAGTTCACAATTGTTCATAAGTTACACGAGATGATTTCAACTTTTACCACCTTAAACGAATAAAAATATACGGAGCAAACGCTAAAAACTGCTGTGTTATATGTGTTATATAACTGGACTGGACTGTTTATATAACTGGACAATGCTTTTGCTGATTTGAATATGTTTATGTTGGTAACACTGTATATTTTCATTCTCCTATGTTCAATCTGTATAGTTTTAAGTTTGACATGACATTTAATTTACGTGTTATGGCGAAAACATATTAAGCGGACGCGTCCGACGGACGCGGCTGACAGCCGCGACTGATAGATATCTAGATAATGAATGTACACTGAAGTGTGCAAACCATCGGACGCGTCCGACGTCCGCGGCTTACATCCGATAGTTTGCCTTTACTTTATTGTATTTTAATCTATGTGACTAGTATAAGAACATTTTATAATGTCAAAAGATAAATAAAGAACTATTGAACCATTTTTAACCGACTTCCAATCAAAAAGGAGGAGGTTCTCAAATCGGTTGTATTTTTTTTTTTTTTAATGTTTGTTACCGCATAACTTCGTCATTTGTGAGCCGATTTGAAAAATTATTTTTTTATCTGAAAGGTACTGCTTCCAGATTGGTCCCATTTTAATTTTATTAAAATCGGTGTTGCCATTTTTTTTTAAATAATTTTTTTAATGTTTGTAACTGCACGCCTCCGTCATAATTTATGAACCGATTTAGAAAATTATTTTTTTATTTGGAAGGTTATTCTTACGTCCAGATTGTCCCAAACTAATTTGATTAAAATCGGTTTAGCCGTTTGACAATGAAGTCGGTTTCTCAAGTTTTTTAAACTTATAATTATGTACCCACAGATGTACACAGCGTGGTGACGAACGTGCGTCCATCAGAAGCCACGGCCATCGGTGGCCTGCTAACAGGCTCTGCCGCTAAGACCATCGCGACTGTTGATCTTACTAAAGAGGATGCTAACGCCGCCGGCGGAGCAGCTAATAAGAACCTGGCTGACTCCAGAGAAGTGTCCTTCAATAAGCTACAAGGTTAGTGAAGGAAGGAAGTTGATGGAATGAAATAATTTACCTATATCTTATATAATATAACATTATATTGTGCTGTGTGTAATAATATTGTATATTATAACCGGAAGACGAAGCGTAGGGCGCCCACCCACCAGATGGACCGACGACATTGTTAAGATCGCGGGAAGTCGATGGATGGAAAGGGCTCAGAATCGTTCTTCCTGGAAATGTGTAGGGGAGGCCTATGTCCAGCAGTGGACTACTTCAGGCTGATAATGATGATGATGATGATGATATTATAACACACAGCACAATATAATTATAGAAGCCATTACACCAGTGGCAATCAGATGCCAGATATCTGATATCTGATTTTTTGTGTAAATTAATTACAATTTAGACAAATACCAATGCTTTTCACACAAATTGTTCACGGTGGAGAACGAACTTGTGACCTACAATGCAGAAGACACAGCCACTACCAACTGCCCTGTGAAAACCACTAGAATTGAATTACGGCTTAGATTTCAACTCGGTTCAGAGAGCACTGGTGGTCTAGTGGTAGCGGCCCCGCCTTTCGAGCCGAAGGTCGTGGGTTCAAATCCAGTCGTGTACCAATGAGTTTTTCTGTCGAAAAATGTATGTGCACTATGCCAGTACTCTCAAAACGGTGAAGGAAAACATCGTGAGGAAACTGGCGTGTCGTAGAACCTAAATAAGTTCGAGCAACAAGGGTCACGCAAAAAGGGCCCGCCAGCGGCCTACTTGTGGAAAAACCAGCCCGCACATCAAGTGCGGACGATAAAAATTTGCCGTAAAAATTTTTCAACCCAGTTCAGCATGTATGTTTTCTATTGTTTTATCTTTCCAGGCAAAACATTCCCCTCTCTAGTAGTAGTCGCGCGTCCATACCTCCGTTCAAAGGACTCCGCGCCGCCCTCGGACCGATCAGCTCTGGACAGCAAAGTGAAGTCTGTCCTCATGCACACTCCTATGAAGTTCACCGAGTGGCTGATACAGAATGGATTGGTGCGCTCTGAACAGTGGTGTCTTGTACATCCAGGGAACAAGTTGAAGCTTGGTTAGTTAGTTGTTAAATTATGATGTATGGTAGTATTTGACTGTGTCTTATGTTAGAGGTTTGTATTTACATTTGTACGCTAAACCAATCCATTTAGGGAGTGATCTACCTAAAACTGTAAAGATTAAGGGCGTTGATAAATAAGGTCGTGTTTGTAAATTTCTTGTTGTACCTGTACATGTCTATTTGTAAATGTACATGTCTAGTTGTATCGTACTTTCGTCTCGTTTACGAACTACTAGCGTAAACGAGGCAACCATAATATGAAAGAAGTTGTCAAAGTATTGACCTCGTTGTCCACGCCCCTAGCGCGCTAAGAACTTTCATGACTCAATAAGAAACCCACACGAAAAAGAGGCTCACATTACACGAAAACAGTAAGACTGAATTTACTGTCACGCTGACCCACGCTGATCGTCAGCGCTGACAGAAAGTCCCATGTAAGGAGACGGCTGTGGGCGCTGACATACAAATTGACCTATCAGTGTAGTGTGACAAGAAAACCAGCCTAAGCCCGACTGAGAACTATAAGAACGCCTTACAAATTAAAAAACTTGTTCCCAGGAATGTACTCCGATGTAACAAAGTTCCCGTACTCCGGCGGCTACGTGTGGATCTCAGAATGCTGTCCCACGCGTTTCGTCTCGGTTTTCTCCAGCTCCATCTTCGAAGGCGCTACTTTCCCCCCAAGCGTTCTTCTCAAACTAGTCTACCACTGGGCCTGCCAGACCAACGTGCAAAACGTAGTGCAATGGGTCAAGGTCGATAACCTCTACGTGAAGGGGCTATTCACCTGGCTTCGTGCAGTTTGTACGTCTGCGATACATCAGCATCTAGGTCTGATGGGGGGAACGGGGAAGAAAGTGGAAGTGGGGGTGATATCGCTTGGAACTACCAGCCATGATGGAACACAGAGACAAGTGAAGGTCGAAGTTTTGGGCGTCTTGGATGCTACGGAGAAATGCGTAAGTTGAATAGTAGTTTTTTATTATTTTTAAGCAACTTATAGCTGATGGAACAAGTGGTAACCATCACCAATCATAAAGCATTGCCTCATAGGTCAGGAACGTGACCTATAAAGCACTGCCCTGCGTCCATCAACTTGAGACATACGTGCCAGTAATTTCACCGGCACCCCTTCGAAACACAGCAATGCTGCTTCACGGCCGAAATAGGCAAGCTTCTAATTGTAGAGAAGAGAGTTTCTGAGTATTCGGCTTAATTCGTCAGTTATAGTCATTACCTTTCATGATAATGTGTAGGCAATAAATATTGCATATCCGCTTTTCTGCTTTCGTAGTGCGCTATCTCTTTCTGACGCACACTACCCTCTATGAAGCCGAAATTAACCGATGTGCATATTTGTTGTCTACTACTGTAATGACGCTTTCTATTTGAATCTACATAAAGCTAGAGTCTGTTCAGAAAGAGAACCGTCATGACCAAATTGAGAACTAACGTTTCGATTTTTATATGGCAGCTCATCCCTTTCTTTCTGTCAGCATTTTGCATCATAAAAATTAAATAAAGGAATAGTACACTAGTTGTGATAGGATCAAGACGCGCTATTGTATTGCCCACTAAACAAAAAAGGTGATTAAGCACAGCAGCGCCCTCCAATCCCACGACGGTTCTCTTTCTGAACAGACTCTACTACCACTACATTCTATCTACTTGCAAAGTGATCCTTGTGACACCATTGAATAAAGAAATATTTAAATTTGAAAGATAGTTCAACTTTGTAAATTCTTCTAATTTTTTTCTCTGATTTTTATTACTAAGCAATTTATTATTCTCTCAGATTCGTCTGCGTGCAGTAGAACCCTTAGCAGAACACGAAAAAAACTACAAGAAGCGTTTCCAGAAGATTCTAGAGCCCCTTCATGCATGGGTGAACCCGGCATCTACCATCCTCACTGACCTGACTGTTGATAAAGGTTAGTAATGTATCGAGCGCCAATGAGTTTTTCTGCCATAAAATTTTTGCCACTATGCCAGTGCTCTCAAACGGAAGGAAAACATCGTGAGGAAACCGGCATATCGTAAAACCTAAAAAGGAGCCTCTTTGAGGCGCACTTAAAATCCTTTCACCACGCTTGGTACGAGAGAACCATTGACAAGATAAGAAGAAGAATAACTAAGAATTTGCGTTTCCTCTTTTTTTGTATGAACTTGGAGTTCTTCAATCTCAATCTTGAGTATATTGTGATCTGTGGTAAGGTTACAGGACATAATGTACGTAAGGTTACAGGACATAATGTACATAGTATACTTTTTTATAATGTCCCAAAAAGTTAAAAGCCGAGCGGGATATGTGCCCGCGACCTTCCCCTTGGTACGGGGCTGCGCTGACCGCTGCGCCATCGGATCACAATCAGTCTAATCACACTCGACGAATAACTCTTAGGGACTGTTCGGCACTAACGCGACCGTGGTTCCATCTATAGGTTTGACGTTACAGTCAACTACTTACCTGCTCGATAACCGAAGTTGCATTCATTTGAATCGACGAGAGATGTCACCATGCTAAGCATAAGTATCCCGCTCGGCTCTTAACTCTTAGGACATTATAAAAATCTTTGTGATTTCCTTAAGTGTAGTAAACACTATAAAATCAATAAAAAGTTACAAAGTATACTGTTTCCAGGCACACTTATCAACATGGGCTTCAAGAACGTGCACCAATCGTCTTCGCACACCGAGGGCAAGAACTCTAACGGCAATATTATGGAGTACTTGCGACGGATTGTACCGAGAATGTTCCAGAACACGCTGTCGCTGTTATCCAGGCAGATTATACAGCAGTTCCTGGATGAACTGGTTTGGAGGGAGAAGTAAGTAATCGATTTACAGAGTGTCTAATTCTGATAAAATGAAAGAGTTTTTTTACATCATTTCGGTTTGCGTTTGACCGCAATCTCACCTGCTGTTAAGAGATGATGCGGCTGACGGTGTAGCACTCAATCCTAGAAGATACCTGTTCACTCGGCTCTTAATAACATCCAAGTTATAAGTGTTCGGAAAAACAGACGCCGGCAAGGAATTCCACTCCTTGGCTATGGAACTGAAAATGATGCTAAAAAGTGTGGTGTTAGGGTAAATATATATGGTCACACTCAACCAGCGTTCAAAACGCGTGGTGTTGAAAATATAGGGGGGAGGTCTATGTCCAGCAGGAGACTTCTTCGGGCTGATGATGATGATGAGCCTAATAGCATAGAAACATTTCTAGAACTTTGAGCGAAGCGTAGAAAGCCTTTAATGGACTGCCGACATTGAAAAGATGGTGGCAAGTGGATGGAGAGGTCTCAAAATTGTTTGTTCTAGAAATATATACTTACAGCAGGGAAAGTTTCGAGCTACATATTTGTTTTTGCTTATACCACCCAACTTATTTGTACCAGATGTACATAGAATAAATTATAGTTAAAAAAACTAAAAAAAAACGCTTTTATAACTAATTGAACTAAAAAGTTAAAAATAAATTTATATTCAATCGAATTTAATCAATTGAAAAATTTATATTATTGTACAAAAAGCGTGGGGTGCTTTTTATAATAACTTCAGATATAATAAACTATTGATAAAATATTTACAACAATCAAAATCAAGCCCCCCACGCTTTTTGTACATTAATATAAATTTTTCAATTGATTATTACAGTTTTATTTTTAACTTTTTAGTTCAATTAGTTATAAAAGCGTTTTTTTTTAGTTTTTTAAACTATAATTTTTTTTTTACTTTTTAGTTTTTTTTTTTTTTCATTTTTTTTTCATATTATTGCATTGTCATCGACCTTTGATAGGTGTGCAAAGTTTGAATCAAATCTGATCGTTCAAAATAGGTTTTTTTTATATATTTTTTATTTTTTTTCATTTTTTTTTTATTTTTTTTTCATATTATTGCATTGTCATCGACCTTTGACAGGTGTGCAAAGTTTGAATCAAATCTGATCGTTCAAAGTAGGACAAAATCGAGCTCAAAGGGGACGGTTACATACATACATACATACATACAGGTGAAGCGGTGAAGCTAATAAAAGCGTTATAAAAACTAATTGTCATCAAATTGTGTTGCCAGTTACTGAAATGTGTTTCAACTTATTTTTAACTGGACACTGCTTAGTTTTTTTTTAATTAAATAATGAATTACCTCTAGGTTCGGCATATCACCCGGTCAAGCGTTCGACTACATAGTAAATCACATCGCGGAGCAAACGAAACTGGACTCTAGGGACGTCATAACTGTGCGACTTAACAAAATAGCCGCTAATCCATTCAAGAACTGGAAGTATCCGAGTGGAAAAGGGGTAAGGTCTCTTCTAATATTATCTTGAAAAATCTCTTTGAGGTTCCGAAATCCGACAAGGAGCTTTTTGTTAGACTGGCCTCTCAGCTCAATTGGTAGTAGCTCGGCCATCTGCGCCGTAGGTCGTGAGTTCGATTCCCACGGAAAACAAAAATTTGTTTAGTGAACACAGATGTTTGTTCTCTGTTTAGGTGTTATATCGTATTCTAAGTTTATATTAATTAAAAAAATGTATATAAGTATCATACCAGCTATATGGTTCCCGTAGTACTAAGCAGAGCTTGTACTACGTTTGGGGTTAGATAGTGCTGTGTGGATTGACCAAAATATTTATAATTACTTTTTAAAACGTTATGCAACTACATCAATGAAGTTCTAAAAAATAATTATAATAATGTACTTGCGTAGATGTTTAGGCAGTGATTGGAACTCATAATAGTAGCCATCCGTTCGTACGCCGTAGTTCGTTCGTAGTTTTTTCTTCAAAAGTTTAGGTGCACGTGTCAGTATTCCAAACGGTGATTGAAAACATCATGAGGAAGCCAAAATGTCTCGTAGAACCTAAAAAGTTTGAAAACACGAAAGAAGCCTCTTTGGCGCACTTATTTTTATTTATTTATCGATATCATCCAAACTAACAGCATGTTTTCACTATACTGGTTCAGAAGAAGTGGTGATACGGTATGAGATATCAAGCAAGCACATGTCATAATATTATAATAATATTGCTATGTCCAGAGTGAGGAAGCAGAGACTCCGCGCAGCAAACGCGGCCGCAAGAAGAAGGAGCCTTCGCCGACCCCACCGCCGAAGAAGAAGAGGAAGGAGAAGACTTTATACATCGAAGACGATGATGAGGAAGAGGTATGCATATCGAACATTGATTCCCAACGTGGTCCAGGTGGACCCCCAGGGGTCCAGGGTAGACTCGACGGGGGTCTACGATGGCACGACAAAAAAAATGGGGGTTCACATTTCGTAAGCGGGGGTCCACGAAAATGTATCTGGTTTCGATTGTGAAGAAATAAAATGTTGGCTTCACTTCACCTATCAATAAAGGCAAATAATATTTTAATAGCGACTGTTACTTGTAAAAACTTCTTTCGAAGATGTTTGTTCTCTGTCTGGGGTGTTATATTGTATTCTAAGTATGTATTTACAATAAAAAATGTATATAAGTAGTATATCAGCTATCTAGTTCCCATAGTACAAGCTCTGCTTAGTTTGGGGCCAGTAATTATCCAATTTATTAATTATTATTATTTTATTTATTTATTTATTTATTCTACTTACAGATACCTCTAGCCGCTCGACGCACGAAAATAAAGCTGGAACAGGACAAAGAAAAGCCGAAAGCCAAGAAAGACGCAAAGGACGATGTTAGCACTCCCCGCGGGCGTCGCAAAGCCCCGCGCACATACATCGATGACGACCCAGACTTGGATTTACCACTCAAAAGTATCAAAAAAGAGATTAAACCGAAGGAGCCTGAGGAAATGGTGTCCATGGAAAAGTTTTACTTCGGTAAATATGGAGGGGAGACTCCGGGAGTTAAGACACCAATTGCTGTTGATGTAAGTTGAACTTCATGAGGATTGGAACGCTTTAGTTAAACAGCGTCCAATTACGTCTTAGAATTATCATTAGGTCTTAGAATTATTATCATTAGGCCGCGGTAGACTCCAATCGGGACCCCGTGACTCTGTCAAGTTCCGATGCAGCATCGGACCATTCGTCAGGTGAGGAGTGGTTCGATGATGCTGTGGCACTGAGGTGAGTAAAGGAACATCGGTGGGTTTTTAGTCAGGATGCTGTCAGTATGACAGAGAGTCTGACATCCCCTCCTACTCCCCAAGTAGGAGGCATGCGTAAAGCATTTTCCCCTGTAAAAAAAAGGGTCTTAGAATTATCAAGTTGAATTAGTAGCAATGGGTAGTAGTAATAGGGTACTCGTAGCACAAAATCTGACTGGAAACAAAAGTTGAAGTGTAGGACGTCGGATGAACTGACGACATATTCAACAATATCGCGAGTAGATGTAAAAGAATAAAATATTGAGAGCTACGTTCACAAGTAGGTTTCGTTCGGTTATTGATGATGATGATTTGTTGTTGAAGTTTTGATATGGTGTGCAATAATATGTGTTTTATCACATAATGTTTGTGAGTTTAGTGATCAATTGAATTCAGGCATGATATATTTTCTGATTACATTTTCTAATTTTTTCTATATTTGGACTGGCATTTCAGTAGCTCTGCCTTCTGCGCCGTAGGTTCATTCCCCACCGAGAACAAATATTTATGTGGTGCACACAGGTATTGGTTCTCTGTCTGGGTGTTAATATATGGTATTCTGAGTATTTACAAAAAAAATGTGTGTAAATTTAATGTCAGCTATCTGGTTCCCAAAATACAAGCTCTGCTTAAATTGGGGCTAGATAGAGTTTTGTGGATTGTTCAAAATATTTATTTATTTATTTCCAGTGTCCGAATTGCCACCAAGAGTTCAACGAGAATATCTCCCTCCTGGACCACCTTGTCACGCACATAATCCCGATAGCCCCTAACACGCCGGACGACGCCGAAGTGTCCCAGTGCGTGTATTGCACGGCTCGCTTCGCTTCCGACGGAGAGCTACAACTGCATTTGAAGCATCATCATCCCGGGGATACTAAGTCGCCTGATTTGTTTACTTACGCGTGTCTTATTTGCGAGGTTAGTAATGGAAGCTCAAAAAAAAACTATTGTTTTGGCTGTACTGACGGCCTCTCAGCTCAGGAGCCTAATTCTCGGGTCGACCGAGTTTTTCAATATCCCCTAAATACACATTGGCATTGAACAACCCCGCACTTTTTCTACGTTTTCCGTATGTCGTAGGTGTCGAGGCTTCTACGATGAGGTCGTGGATGAATTACTCAAAAAAATCTGCCATTTTCTCTTCGAAAAGAAGCAATAAAATAAAACTGCAAAATGAATCGAGATGAGCCGAGAATTAGGCTCCAGTTGGTAGTAGCTGATGTGCAATATTTGTTGCCTACTTCTTATACATAGATTAGATAGCGGATTAGTACTATATATTTGTTTTAGTTAATTTATGTATAACTATACAAATATTATAAAGCTGAAGAGGTTGATTATTTGTTTGGTTGAATGCGCTGATCTCAGGAGCTGCTGGTCTGATATGAAAAAATATTTTTGTGTTGGGTTGATAGATATCGAGGAAGGCTATTTATATAATATCACGCTATTTTCTGGCCGCTGGAGCGGATCGCTAGTAATTATAATAATGTTAGAATGTATCCCAGGTTCGGTTCGCGTCAGTGCTGTCCCTGGCGTCTCACATGCAGAAGTCTCACGCCCCGCTGGAACTGCCTTACCGCTGCAGCGCCGGCGCCTGCGACTACCGCGTGTCGTCGCATCGCGCGCTCGTGCGGCACTATCGCACGCACCACGCACGCCAGGGCACGCTGCTCTGTGTGCACTGTCTCAAGGTAATGTTGGTACTTAACGGGGGTATTGGCACTACGAAATATCGCTGAGAGCCCCGCAGAATACAGAAGAGAAGTTAGATAATTATAAGTTTAAAAAACTTGAGAAACCGACTTCATTGTCAAACGGCTAAGCCGATTTAAATCAAATTTGTTTGGGACAATCTGGACGTAAGAATAACCTTCCAAATAAATAAAAAAAATTCTAAATCGGTTCATAAATGACGGAGGCATGCAGTTACAAACATTAAAAAAAATATTTAAAAAAAAAATGGCAACACCGATTTTAATAAAATTAAAATGAGACCAATCTGGAAGCAGTACCTTTCAGATAAAAAAATAATTTTTCAAATCGGCTCACAAATGACGAAGTTATGCGGTAACAAACATAAAAAAAAAAAAAAAAAAAAAAAACAACCGAATTGAGATCCTCCTCCTTTTTGATTGGAAGTCGGTTAAAAAGCAATCGTTCGGCGCGCCGGTCTATATTTTCATTGTTTTATCCAAAATATAATTAACAAAATAGTCGTGCCGCGATCTTCGACCCCGGGACGATGTCGGTGGATGGATAGAGCTCAGAATAGTTTTCCTGGAAATGAGTAGGGGAAGCCATCATCATCATCATCATCAGCCTGAAGAAGTCCACTGCTGAACATATCCAGCAGTGGACTTCCTCAGGCTGATGATGATCAAAAATATTTATTTTATGTCTATGGATGTCTTTATTTGTCCCTTGACTTCTAGCTTAAGAAAGCATTTTAGATTTTACGACTTCCAAATATTGTATGCTCAAGTGACAGGTGACAATTTTCCGGCTACATGCCCATTCTAATGTCTATTCTGTGTTCTGTGAATCCCCTATTATTCACGAAGCATTTTTATAAATAGACCTAACTTCCAGGTGATACCGGTGTACGTAGACGGTAATGAGATGATGTCAAATGTGCACATCTTCATGGACCATCTGAAGCAACATCGCGATAAGGAGCTCGAGTTCAAATGCACTCGCTGCACACTCAAGTTTGTGCATCTTGGTAAGTACATCTTTATTATTATATATTGTTTTCTGAGTCCTGTATTCCAAAAACAGTGCTTGAGCCTGAATCAAACCTCAAGCATAGATTTTATGACAGTTCTCCATTGAAAAGTGTCTGTTTGGTTTGGTGCGCGCGACTGACGCCGCAAAACCCAGTGTTGCCAGTGGCAGATAGTCAAATATGACATGAGACATTTCAAAAAGTAACATTTTCACGAGAATAGTAATATTGCCAGAAATTATGTGGAAAACATTATTACCGCACTTTATTTCAAAAAAAATTGTGACATGAGAGTAACGTAAAATGCTACAAAATTAACATTCTGGCAACGTTGGCAAAACTTGGACTGTTGGTTTGTCAGTATGCTGCTTTGATGCAGGAATATCCATGTTCAAAATTTCTTTTACATTTTCCATGTTTTGACAATTAACATTTATTTTATTAATTTGTTAAGGTCAATTGAAGGAGCACCAGATTCGCGACCATGTTACTGTGAGCGATGCGACTCCGTTGTGCGTTGAGGAACATCTTATTGTCAAACCAAGGGTAAGTATTTATATTATCTAATATACCTAGTGGAATAACCCTACTTGTTCCTATGGTATTCACAATTTAAGGGAAATTCACTTGTATTCACAAAACGTGAATCGTACGACCAAGTATTGTTTAGTACTTTTCTCAAATAATGCGAGTAAATCAAAAACTAAGTAGTACTTCAACTCATCATTCTCTTGTTCTTGTCCCACTTTATGTAGGGTCGGCACAACATACTTCAACTATTTTTAACCGACTTCCAATCAAAAAGGAGGAGGTTCTCAATTCGGTTGTATGTTTTTTTTTTATTTTTTTTTTATTTTTTTTTTTAATGTTTGTTACCGCATAACTTCGTCATTTGTGAGCCGATTTGAAAAATTATTTTTTTATCTGAAAGGTACTGCTTCCAGATTGGTCCCATTTTAATTTTATTAAAATCGGTGTTGCCATTTTTTTTTAATAATTTTTTTAATGTTTGTAACTGCATGCCTCCGTCATTTATGAACCGATTTAGAAAATTATTTTTTTTATTTGGTTATTCTTACGTCCAGATTGTCCCAAACAAATTTGATTAAAATCGGTTTAGCCGTTTGACAATGAAGTCGGTTTCTCAAGTTTTTTAAACTTATAATTATTTTTTTAATACATCAAACTATGAAGAACAACCACAACGACGGTAAACAACGAAAAACACAATTTTTTCTCGCGTTGAAGTGTTCATTTGTTTTTTTCTTTAATGAACAGATTTTAATTTTGCAAGCCAGTTCGTTTAAATAAAACCATTGATAGGTTACGGGTTACCTCCTTGGTTGCCATGTTTCCGAGTAAAAGACGTTCCGATTTTTAATAACACGACAGATGAGTTTATTATGTATTTTTAACCGACTTCCAATCAAAAAGGAGGAGGTTCTCAATTCAGTTGTATGTTTTTTTTTTTTTTTTTTTATGTTTGTAACCGTATAACTTCGTCATTTGTGAGCCGATTTGAAAAAATATTTTTTTATCTGAAAAGTACTGCTTCCAGATTGGTCCCATTTTAATTTTATTAAAATCAGTGTTGCCATTTTTTTTTAAATATTTTTTTTTAATGTTTGTAACTGCATGCCTCCGTCATTTATGAACCGATTTAGAAAATTATTTTTTTATTTGGAAGGTTATTTTTACGTCCAGACTGTCCCAAACAAATTTCATTAAAATCGGTTTAGCCGTTTGGCAATGAAGTCGGTTTCTCAAGTTAAACATTCGCGGAAATATTGTCATTACTTTTGAATATAGAACACGCGAAGTATCATATTTACGTAGACTGAAAAACCAAAATCACTTCCCGGCGCGTTCTCGCTCCGGCAATGTTGTATGAAACGGTGTGCTGTTTGAATTTAGAACTCTTTCATCTATCGTACACATTGCGTTCTCGTGGCTGTATAGCCACAGATGCGTTTACCTTATGGCACAAACTGTAAAATAAAAAAAAATATTGGCGGCAAAGCGGAGTTCGTTGTTATTTGGTTATTAAAAAATAAATTTAGTAAAAGACCCTTTTTTTATTTCCTTGCATTTTTTTAAGAAAAGCACTATATATATGCCTCGGCCGAAATGGCAATTGCCTATTTCGCTGCCTTTGCAATAATGTACTATTATCTGGCCGCTAAACACGACAGTAATGGATAATCATTTATGCCGGCCACTGCTCGCATGTATTTTCCCAGTACAGCAATTTTTATTTATCTTGAAGAAGATTGTCAAAATAACGCTCAAATTTCCGAAAATGTTAAGAGAAACTTTTTTCTTGTGTGTGCCTTTGTTACAATTTTCTATTTGACACCTCTTTCTCGCACTATTTCATTCCAGGCACCAAAAGGCCAATTGATCAATAGAATGGCTACACTTGCCAACGGAATTATAACCTTAACCTAACCAGAGAAGAAATATTTTAGTCTGTAATATACTACGAAAAACTGTATTAAAGAAATAATTTCCTAGCTGATTCTCAATCCGTGCAGAAAATAAGAAATTACTGGAAAAATAAAGACGGTGTCGATGGAGAAAAGAGAGACTTTGAGGTACTGCTAACCCTAAACTGTGGTAAAGCATTAGGTAACTGGATACAGACAAAATGAGATATGTTTTTGAGAACTATTCATTTTGATGGAGTAAAATAGCAGCGTTTTACCTGAAATAAAACGCACATTATATACTTACCTCAATAAAAGCTTTATATTGAGAAGGCGACATCCTTTTCCGGCGAATTTCTACCAGTTTTCATACTTTTATACAGTCAACATCCGGTCAAGTGGCGCCACCTGGCAGCCGCGCGCAGTTTTACTTCGTTAAACATGCAGCGCCATATTGAACTCATTGGCTTTTTTATTTCACCAGGCAGCAATTAAAGTGAAAGCTTTTATTGAGGTAAGTATATAATGTGCGTTTTATTTCAGGTAAAACGCTGCTATTATATCCTGAACGCTCAATAAAAGCTTTATATTGAGACCTGTTTGTTATCGCCTGGTGACGCCACTTGTAAGATCTGGGTTACTCTAGCGCCAATGTGATATTATATTTTTTACTCAATAATGTAGGTAAGTTTGCCTACAATAGTAAATAAAACCGTATTTTAATCAATTGTGCACAAAATAGTGCCTGACTATATTATATTATTAATAATAACATGATTATTTTAATTCTATCAGACATTGCTATAATCTTAAATTATCTAAGAGACTGTAAGTAATCTTAAAAAATCTGCTAAGCATGGTAACAGACAAACCACCCCAAGTTCCTGGCTTAAGTCCAGCTATGAACTTCTTTAGGCTGATCATAATGATGAAGTTATCATAATGCCATGTTAATTGAATGCATTCAAACAAGCCGCGCGATAGGCCTGGTTAAACTCTATACCTAATAGTGTGTACTGGTCTCGTAACTTTGTCAGATGCTATGTAGCTAGTGTAAAGAGATGATAGATGGCGGCAATCAAACTCAACAATTGTTTACTTCCTGTAGATATCGTCAAGATCTTTTTAAAACAATGCTTAGAACAGTAAATCGTAGCTCAAGTGCTACCTCGCAGTGCTGTAATAACAGCCTCCTTAATAAATATTTAGATCTTCTGCTATGACGTTGCGCAAAACGAGTTTAGCTTAATATTTTACTGTTTATTGCATAAATAATAACTGCAATCAGTTTCTAACTATACTTGGATAAAATAATTACTACTTAGTATCTAGATCTAACCCAGAATAAAATCAAATGCCAATAAGATCTGTGGTGAATAAGGACTTATCCTGTAAGGACCTTTATGAGCTAAGAATATTACTGCAATGTAAGTACTATCAGCAGTACCTATACCTATCAATAGTAGTATATAATAAAGCTTTTTCTTTATTCTTATACTTATTCTAGCAGTATCTTAGTGAATTACTTTTGCTAACGTCCCATCGGAAACTCTGATTTGTCAAAAGTCTAAACCATCATCATTAACTCAAGAATATTCAGAACTTAGAACATAACAGACAAGACAGTGTCTGCGTTATAACGTAGGAAGTACAGATTCATGCGTTAGTGTCGTATTGTATAGAATATACCAAAAGTAAAACATGAAAGACAAAAAGACAGTGTCTGCGTCATAGGAAGTACGGATTTATATGAGTGTTAAGATAAGATAAGAAAATTATTTATTGGGCAATAAAATTGTATTGAGTAAAATACAAAAAGTCGAGCATAAAAAACACAAAGACAGTGTTTGCTTCATAACATAGGAAATATGGCTTCATGTGATAGCTCTAATCAAGTGTAAATCACATAGAAAATGTGGTCATCATTATTAGTTGTGACCCCAAAAGCAGCTTTTAGTGCTACACTAAAGATGGTTACAAACCACACGTTATTACACACTTAAGCAAATTTTGATTAAGCAACGGTAAAAATTATCAACGCAACGTACCTATTAAGCATCGGTATTGATCCGTATTCCATTTGTTTATATAAAGAAATTATTTCGGCAAACTACAGTTTTTCGCTAGGAAACAATAGCATACACGCTTTGGGGAGTGTGTACTTAGGATGGTAGATACATTACATCCACGAGCATGTGTGGGTAGTTTCATAGTATAGTGACCGCGTTGTAAACCTTGACGGTTCCTTACTAAAATATTTGCAGGTAGACCGCATCTCATTTACTTGACTAAAGACTGCACGTGCGATTTCAGAGACAAACAACCGAAGTTACTTTACAAGCATTATAGTAGCATAAGTTGGCCGCCACTCAGGAGGGTGGTAATGACGTAAACACATCGACATACCAACACCTGGGCCGTTATTCGCTATTGCCAACCCACGCGCGTTACGTGAACACGTTAAGACATCGGCTTAGCAATAGTCGGATTTTGAACGAATCATGTGAAACAACCAAAAGATCAAACGTGGGGCATAGACAACTAGTCTTGTGGCATACAGAATACCTTTTTTCGATTCCACACAAAGGCGCGTTTGCGTTTAGATCACGTTGTAAAGTCACACGTTTTGGGCACGGAATCTCCAATGTAATCGCGAATAAGGCCCCTGCTCGCGCAGATAGACCGGCAATAATGCGTTTTTTGTGCGTGTACCACACTCCACTAATGAACGGTTTATTAGTGTCAAAAACCAAACGGCAAAGTATAAATAAGGTACAAATTGGTACGACTTTGTCAAATACTGAAACGTCAAAAGACACTCTGTCTTGCTAGGAAAAACATGGTCCTCCTTGGTATCTTTTCTCAATGCGTAAAAATAATCGCATGAAATTGCTTTTCATAAAACATTCATTTCATTTTAATTGTTCCTGAACCCTGATAACTTAGTGATGTGTTTTAAGGCATCCTTAGGTAGGGTAGGTCTTTGCTAGTTTTAATAAATGTATAAACATTAATTTAGCACCATGATGAACTACAAGGTTGGCAAAGTCTAAAAGTCTGATGCTTTTAAGAGGGTAGTCTTGAATTTCTTACGTAATTTTAAATGTTCGCAAAGAATGTCTTTGTTTTGTCCCATTCAAGACAAATGATCATAAAGATTCACAACAAATATTTGTTTAAAAAGCTTGCTTAGCCTGAATGAGGTTATGTGAAACGCACCTATGTGTGCGACTTGCAAAAACACAGTACAGTGTAAATCTAAGAGTTAGGTTCGGTTTAGGTTAACTCGGAAATTAAGAAATTCCTATCTTTGGCAAATACTTTAAGGGTTGCACTTTTAGGTTCGGGTCCAAAAGCAGACAAGGGTCTACTTACACTATGACAAGCATTTCAGTGGATTTAAAAGAGCCATTTTTCATTAGATCAAACAAGACTAGGCTCTTGATGTAAAACACTTTATTGGATGGAAGTGTGTAACTGGCTTTCCTTACCTTGAGTATTATTTCTTTTATTTAAGTATCTATGTACTATATCAGCTATCTGGTTCCCATCGTACAAGCTCTGCTTAGTTTGGGGCTAGATAGTGTTGTATTTATTTTTATTTTATATATGCCTAAGCCAGCACTTACACCATAATGAACTTCTCATTATAATCTTCACTTTGGAGTCGCGACTCGTTACTTACCTTTCTCATTGTAAAAACACAGTTCGTATATTGCACATTCGAGTGTTGACCCCTGTGCGAGTTTAAATGTGGCTTAAATTTCCAACCCGCGAGGCTGTACTTGATACAGGCACATTTACTAAATTTGTATCAAATCTGTATGATGGAACACAGTTAAAACACTTAACCCCCGCGAGAGGCAGTTGTAAGATTAAATTTTTTCTTGTGAGAACCACTACATTTCAGAGACTAGATTCACTTACCAATAGTTCACAGAGTTCCACGCGATGGAACACAAATTCGCTTTACGCCTAACCCCCGCGAGAGGTGGCTGTTAAGTTGATCGAGGTTCTCTTGCGAGAATCCATTCGATTTAGCGAGACAGTTTCACTGGAAGTTTAGAGAGTTCAACTCGATAGAACACACTTTACAAACGCCTAACCCCCGCGAGGGCGGTTGTTAGGTTGATTGAGTTTCTCTTTTCAGACTTAACAGGAACAGGCCAGTTTCACTGGAGGTCTATAGAGTTCCATTCCATAGAACGCAGCTAGTTCACAAACGCCTTACCCCCGCGAGGGGTGGCTGGTAGGTTCTCAAGACCAAAAATACCTTGCTGCTAATAAAGTAAGCCTTTTTACTTGAAAACTTTATAGTAAACCTTCGAGTCGGTGACCAGTAAACTGATTGAAAGCGATGGTGTGATGAACATAGTTTTAAAATAATAAAGTGGGTATTAAGAAAAAAGTTTCTTAAGATTTTTCTAGAAGTAAATGTATTCGTATAATAAACCCAAGAGAGAATATAAGTAATATTATTTCTGCTTTGGGAAGGTAGGCATAATTTTTATCAAAAACAAAATAAAATTTAATATTATTTTAACAATGCTTAACCGTATAGGTAGGTATGGCCCGATGACGTCAGGTATCATACGTTTTACCCCTCTTTGTTTGTTTCCAAGTCTATGAGACCTGGAGTATGTTAGGGTATAAGACTTTAAGCAAAACGCACTGGATATCAAAATAGCAGTTAACATGAAGCAATGAACGAATGATAATATTCAATAAAAAACTATTCCTTCTACGATTTTGATTTAACCTCCTCGGAAAAACATTGTAACCTCAGAACAAAGACCCATGTTCATCACACGTATTTCGGTGGGGATCGAACCCACGATCACACAGAAGGCAGAAGTACTATGAAAAATAAATATTAGCAAATTGTTTGGAAAACAATTCTAAAAATACGTTCAAACGACGCCATGCCTATTTGTTCATTTTATAGCTATGACAGCGGTTCCGGCTTTTGCCTCAAAGAACGGCACGTATACCAACCACAGCTTATGTGCACAATAAAATGTACTACTGAAAATGAAACTAAACTATATAAATAAACTGGATTTTTTTAAAACTATAAGAACGTGATCCGAACGAAAAAATCGTTAAAAAAATTAATCACGTTCATGTTTTATTATTATGAGGGTACTCACGGTTTTCCCTCCTTGCACTGCTCAAAGAAGAACACTTCACTAAATAAAATTAATTATTTATTCACTTTTGTAAGAACAAAGATTTAAAATATTATTAGCAACCACGGTCGTCGCAGAGCTAGCTGCTGGACACATGTTGCTTCGACGGAAAACAAAACGCCAATGAGTTCAATATGGCGCTGCATGTTTAACGAAGTAAAACTGCGCGCGGCTGCCAGGTGGCGCCACTTGACCGGATGTTGACTGTATAAAAGTATGAAAACTGGTAGAAATTCGCCGGAAAAGGATGTCGCCTTCTCAATATAAAGCTTTTATTGAGCGTTCAGGATATAATGTGGATGAGAGGCCTGGCCTCCGCTCCATCCCTGGAGCTGAGACTCGGCTGGTAGTAAGTTCGGCAAGTTTATCATGCGCACTTGATGTGCGGGCAGGTTTTTCCGCAGGTAGGCCGCTGGTGGGCCCTTTTTGCGTGACCCTTGACACGTGCTGCTCGAACTTTTTTAGGTTCTACAACACGCCGGTTTCCTCACGATGTTTTCCTTCACCGTTTTGAGAGTACTGGCATAGTGCACAATGCACATACATTTTTCAACAGAAAAACTCATTGGTACACGAGTGGATTTGAACCCACGACCTTCGGATCGGAAGGCGGGGCCACTACCACTAGACCACCAGTGCTCTCCCAGTCAGTTGGTAGTAGCTCTGCCTTCTGCCCCGTAAATCGTGGGTTCGATCCCCACCGAGAACAAATATTTGTGTGGTGTTTGTTCGCTGTTTCGGTGTTATATTGTAATCTAAGTATGTATTTACAAAAAAATAATTGTATCAGGTATCTGATTCCCAAAGTACAATCTCTGTTTAATTTGGGGCTACATAGTGTCGACGATATTTATTTATTCCTATGAAAGTTGGTATAGAGAAGTAGAAGACAAATCAAATATTAGAATAGTTTCATTACAGTATCCTTATGTCATCTCATACAAATTACACTATATCCTACTCCATAGTAGTATGCATCTCACACACATAAATAGAATTAGTATAGTAAAATTTTAAATAAATACATATATTTCCTGTTAGTTTATGTAAATAATTGTATATGTATTTCGTAGAACAAAGCCCGCCCGCCAGTAAAGGACTCTGCAAACCACGACATCAAAGACACGTTTGAAGGCCTAACCCTCGTGTTACCTGATGGCATGATTTGCAGGGAATGCGACACTCATATGGACAGCGATCAGCATTTCTTGTAAGTTTATTAGATCAAACAACTTCACTACATTTTGAATCATGTTTTTTTAACTTTAAAATAATCTACAATGAGATTTCAAAACTTTGAAGCTTTAAGCAACTTTTTTTAGAATACTAGCAGCCGCTCACGGCTTCCCTCGTTCCGTTCCCGTTACTTTTTCGGGATAAATATCCTATATCGGTCTCCTGGTTCTAAGCTACCTCCCCACCAATTTTTGTTTTTCTGTATTGTGTCCAAGTTTTGTATGGAGTGACGAAAGTTCTTAACACACCCAGTAAGATTGCTTAAAGCATCTCCATACAAAACCCGCTCTTTAAATAGAATGTAGAAAATCTAATATGTATACTTAGAAAAAATAGGACTCTGTTGTGGCTTTGTATGTAGTTAACATTTTGATATATTTTTTAGTAATAGATAGTTTAACTTATCTGTGGTAATAGTGTACACTATGTGTACCTACTCTAATAATATAACAATCTAGCCATAATTCAGGCTTATAGGTAATTTGTCAGTATCCAAATTAAAAAAAAACGCAAAAAAAATTATTCTCTAATCAGATCAAGCAACAGGAGTTAATACGACACATCCCTAGAGTAGAAGAAGCAGAGGAAGGATAAGATGCCGTCTCTGCGAAATTGTATTGTTAGCCGTGTAATTAAAGTAAAACAAATTTGTAGCTATAATCAATGAAGAGTTTTCGTCGTAACAGTAGTAACATAAAAAAATGTGTTGTCAGGGGAACGACGAGCTGCACCAAATGTTCTTTCAAGACATCGTGCTACCGAGCGATGCTGCAACACAGCGGCTACTGCGCCGGCCCGCTGTCGCTGGAGGACGCGCCGAGAGATGCGCCTTACACTAGCCACTGCGTCTGCGGATACTCTACTAAAGTCGGTACGTACTCTTGATAATGTAACAATATTGGTACGTAATCTTTATGCTGTACTAAAGTCGGTACGTACTCTTGGTAATGTACAATATTAGTACGTAATCTTTATGCTGTACTAAAGTCGGTAAGTACTCTTGATAATGTAACAATATTAGTACGTACTCTTTATGCTGTACTAAAGTCGGTATACTCTTGATAATGTAACAATATTAGTACGTACTCTTTATGCTGTACTAAAGTCGGTAAGTACTCTTGATAATGTAACAATATTAGTACGTACTCTTTATGCTGTACTAAAGTCGGTACGTACCCTTGATAATGTAACAATATTAGTACGTACTCTTTATGCTGTACTAAAGTCGGTATACTCTTGATAATGTAACAATATTAGTACGTACTCTTTATGCTGTACTAAAGTCGGTACGTACTCTTGATAATGTAACAATATTAGTACGTATTCTTTAGGCTGTACTAAAGTCGGTACGTACTCTTGATAATGTAACAATATTAGTACGTACTCTTTATGCTGTACTATAGTCGGTACGTACTCTTGATAATGTAACAATGTTAGTACGTACTCTTTATGCTGTACTAAAGTCGGTACGTACTCTTGATAATGTAACAATATTAGTACGTACTCTTTATGCTGTACTAAAGTCGGTACGTACTCTTGATAATGTAAAAATATTAGTACGTACTCTTTATGCTGTACTAAAGTCGGTATACTCTTGATAATGTAACAATATTAGTACGTACTCTTTATGCTGTACTAAAGTCGGTACGTACTCTTGATAATGTAACAATATTAGTACGTATTCTTTAGGCTGTACTAAAGTCGGTACGTACTCTTGATAATGTAACAATATTAGTACGTACTCTTTATGCTGTACTATAGTCGGTACGTACTCTTGATAATGTAACAATGTTAGTACGTACTCTTTATGCTGTACTAAAGTCGGTACGTACTCTTGATAATGTAACAATATTAGTACGTACTCTTTATGCTGTACTTAAGTCGGTACGTACCTTATACGCTGTACTGATGTCGGTAGATACACTTTATCCTGTACCAATGTCAGTACGTACTCTTAATACTGTTCTGAAGTCGGTACGTACTCTTTACACCCTACCAATGTCGGAACTTACTCTTTGTGCTGTACTGAAGTCGATACGTGCTCTTTATACTGTACTGAATTCTGTATGTACTCTTGATACTGTACTGAAATCGGTACGTACACTTTATACTGTACTGAAGTCGGTACGTACACTTTATACTGTACTGAAGTCGGTACGTACACTTTATACTGTACTGAAGTCGGTACGTACTCTTTATACTGTATTAAAGTCGGTACGTACTCTTTATCCTGTTCTGAAGTCGGTACGTACACTTTACGCTGTACTGTACTCGATGTCAGAGTTTTGCTACCACATTTCGTCTACCAATGTTGTTTCCGTATGAGCACGTGTCTCTCTCTTTAGTATGGAAAATTGATGAGACAGCAACTCTAACTACGTAACGTATTTTTGCTGTCTCATCTTATCTCCATACAATAGAGAGAGACAAAAAGGCGAAACGAAAACAACATTTCGAAACTAGTAGACGAAATGACTGAAGTCGGTACATACTCTTGATGCTGTACCAATGACGGTTAGTACTCTTTATGCTGTACTGACGTCAGTACGTAATTGCGTCAGTACAGCATAAAGAGTACGTACTACTAAAGTTGATATGTACAGTTGATAGGGTACTAAAGCTGTTACTTTTCCTAATAATAATAAGAAATTTATTTATTTCAGGCAACATAGTAAGTACAAAAATACAGGGCCCATATTATAAATTCCTTAAAACTAAAATATATGGTGTCAACACAGGTTATTATGTATTATTTCACACATTTAACTAACACGTAGTGACTGCGACGTGGGCGCGACAGGGCTCGGCAGCCGACCCCGGAAACGGCGATAGAGGATTCCCTTAGGCCACAGATCTTCCTTCCTCCTCCTAATCATTCAATCATTCCTAATGTTTTTGTATCGGGATCGCAGGTACCGACATGCTGACGCATCTGCTGATGTGCGAACACAAGACGGCTTACAGCTGCGAGGAAGACGCGCGCGCTAACACCGTGCGTCCCGCTGAAGAGCCCATGTTCAAGCCCTATGAGGACCTTGCCTCGGACCTGGTTAGTATTTAAATAAATAATAATGTTGGACTAATTTTCAAAATCTCTTCTATCATATTCAGAAGTATCTAAAATATATCATATTTCTGTAGAAAATTAAGGTTTTTGTGAAATAAAAGTACATTTAAATTGAAATTTTCAAATTCACGCCAAAACGCTCGCTGGTGTCATGGCGTCTGTTATTACGTCACGGTGTTAGTATATCAACAGTAAACATTGGTGCTTTTGTAGTAAATCAGAATGACGTTTACGTAAACGTGACGTAATTCGCTCTGACCGGTGTTTTAGCTATCATGGCGGATTGTTGTATTTTGTAGATTTATATTATCAAATAAATTGTCAATCTCGACATTAATAAGAGTATAAATACATTTTTCAAAATTTTTGAATCCGTTTTCATTAGATCAGATAAATATTTTGGCGATACTTGATTACTGTCTTCATGCCTATTCACACAACACTGTTTAGCACCAAATTAAGCAAAGCTTGTGTTATGGGAACCAGATAGCTGATATAATACTTACATACATTCATTTTTTTTTTGTAAATACATACTTAGAATACAATATAACACCCAGACAGAGAACAAACATAGGTGTTCACCACACAAATATTTGTTCTCGGTGGGAATCGAACCCACGACCTACGGCGCAGAAGGCAGAGCTACTACCAACTGAGAGGCCAGTCAAGTCAAGTATTTAGTACACCAGTGCTGACCTCGAGAAGAGTACACTACTACTTAACAGGCGTCGTAGCTCAGTTAGTAGTAATCCTGCCTTCTGCGCCGTAGATCGTGGGTTCGATCCCCACCGAGAACAAATATTTGTGTGGTGAACGTAGATGTTTATTCTCTGTCTGAGTGTTATAAATTTTCTTCGTTTTTCTAGCCGGTGGAGAGTGGATCATCCATGGCAGACTACGCGCCGCCGTCAGTGCTCAACACACAGCTGTCTTTGGACGATCTTGCGCCGCCTTCCGTCTTGAGCCAGAATGAAGTGAATATCTCTTTGGGGCTATAACTAGTGGCACATAACTGGAGCGGTGAGCGATACGGGCTGCGCATGCGTCGTAGTGTGCCATGTCGCGCACACTGGATGTGTGCAGAGTGTCCTGTTGGTACAGAGAGCGGAGTGCGACTGGAGAACCAATCAGCGCTACGCACGCCCGCCCTCCATTCCGCTAGCTCCCCTCAGGTACCCTCTTTTTGTCTTCTGCGCAATAACGGTCACCGCTCAAGTTATGTGCCGCTACCTATACCAGAGATATGTGTTTAGCCCTCCTTTCAATCTTTTTGCATTTGTGATTCTTAGATGGAATAGCACAAACACAAACAAGCAATGTTTCAATGCTATAGTTGATTTTTTTATCTATAGGCATTTCCTCTTATTCTAGCATGACCAGGAGCTCTTGAAGGATGCTTACGACCGGCCGCTGGCCACTCCTCGGCATGAGGAACCTTCCTACAGCCTCGGGGACTTCGAGCCATTGCCCCAGGAGCCACCACCGCAGCCTGACTTTGAACAACTTTAAGGCATTTACTGATTTTGTCAATTGTATTGTGCATTTTGTTGCTGTCATCCATTTTAATACATTTTACAGCCATACTTATAAACGCAATTTAAATTTAATCATTGCTTAAAGTTAGCCCTGTCACTGTTTGTCATTATCCAGTGGTAAAAGATGGCAATAGTTTAAGCACTGTTTATCTTTTGACATATTTTTATAAGTAAGGCCATTATAAGTCAAGTTTATTACCAGGACTGCATGGATATTATGAGTTTACAATAAGCAGTTCCTTGTAATATTATGTTTTTGCTGTAAGTTTTGTTTAATATCAAGTTTGTGTGGACTATGAATTTTCAGTAAGCAGATATTTTATGTTCAGTTCTTTGTGAATGTGTATTTTCTAGATTTATCAAGGATTATATTTTATTTTGTATCTTAGAGGGTCAAAAGGCATAAGTAAATAATTTTAATATTAATTTATTTGTTTTTCTTTCGCCTCTTCTTCTTGAATTGAAGTGTTACCTTATTTACTACACCATAATATTGAATACAATCATTATCATTTTCTAACACAGTACTGTCATAGCACAAGTTGTATGTTTTCCAAATATATTTCCATGATATTTTAACTTTATTTTTTATCCTTTTTTGGTAGATTTCAAAATGTCTTGCTACTGCCTTTTTTAAGTCTCGTACTGAAGCATTTTGTGGCACCTATGGAAAAGAATTACATGATAGGTAAATAAATAAGTAATTGTTAATTAAAATCACACATATTCTTAAGAGGAACCTCTCCCCATTAGATACTTACTATAACTTTCAATACTGGTTCATCTTCTCTCGATATGAAGAGAGTAATTGCTTGACCATGTTCAACAGCTATCTAAAAAAAAAAGCGGAAAAGAGTGGATTTCAGCATGAGGTAAATAGTATATCAAATAGTACTTGTGGTGTAGTTGATTGACTGAGCGTAAGCAACCTATTTGTGCAGTGACCGTTACTGTCATAATATTCCTGAGTGCTCTTCGGACCCCCAGTTACCACCTCTGTGATGCCACCATAGTGCTGAGACGTGGATTGCGGTTAAAATGTATGTATCAATAATATTATCTTATTGCACTCATTAAGGAGGGTTGAGCGCTTCCGTGCTTCGAATTGCACTAAGCCATAAATAACGGAGGCCGGCAAAGTTGAAATTAATACCTATATAAAGATACTCACCTGCGACAAGATTTCTTCAAGAATAATATCTGAAGGAAGATCATTAAGTAGCGAATCGCATTTCGTTAGAGTATAAAGTGAGGATTGAGTTATTTCAAGTAATTCATCGTGTGTGAGCGTGCTGGCAATATCTTCTATGGGTTCGGTTATACTTGTACAAGATTCCGTAAGATCGTCACTCATACTGGAAATAAAACCACCACAACTCAACTTTTCATCACGTCGACGCTTGTTTGTTTACTTTTACTTTCATTTCACAGTTTTCACACTTTTGTTTGTTGATGGGTTTTTTTTTTTTTTTTTTAATTTTGTGCTGGCTTGGATTCAAAGTCCTTCCGCCAAGTCCTATCGTCCCAAGGCATGTTGATGGGTTTTTCTTTTCAGTGCTGCCAGATGGTTTAGTGAATTTTCCATCCATACTTTGCATAATAAATTAATGTCCTTGAAAAAAGGTCGTTAGAACTACAATCAAGCCAGCATAACTAGATTTAGAAGGTGCAACCCCAGCAAAATAGGTTGTGTGATTTGTTTCACTGGTATGTTGTTGCGAATGGCGCAGAAAAATCAGGGTAGAGTTTCATTGCATATTTGCATTGCGTGCACTAACATCCACTCGCATAATTTATTATCCAAGGAATGATTTCCTCCATTTACACCTAAATATTGTGGATGGATAATCCACACAACGATATCAAGCCTCCAGAGCTTGTACTATGGTAACCAGATAGCTGATATAATATATTACTTCTAAACTTTTTGTAAATACATCATGTAGCGTGTGACATGGCCCTTAGTCCACAGCTTCCACATGGTGAAGGTTCCCGGTACGGTTTCTATAACAATCTTAAATTAAGTCGCGTCGGCTCGCTTTTCTTCCTAAAATACAATAAAATACAGTTTATTTTTCAAATGGTTGATGTGGTCCACCGCTATTAATAGATTCTACAGTAATTATAAAACATGATTGTATTTTACCTCCAAATTAAAGATTTCAGCACAAACAAAATAACCTTTTCGTAATACTTAGCTGCCGGCCGTGAAAATCATCATCATCATCATCTCAGCCCAGTACCACCCAATGCTGGGTATAGGCCTCCTTCATTTCCTGTTACCTTTACTATGTCGTCGATCCATCGCGCTTTCAGACGACCCAGATTTCTCCAGCCCGACTTCGGTCATTATTCGGTTAAGGTTTTGCTCCGCCGGCCATAACGACGTCGATCCAGATGTCCTGCCCAATTCAACTTGAGATTTAGCGCCCTGTTGCCGACGGTGGTCGTAGACCTTTGTAACACGACGGATCTCAGTGATCTCACCCAGACAGAGAACAAAAATCTTGTTTCACCACACACCCAACCAGACCTAAGGCGCAGAAGGCAGAGCTAGTACCAAATGAGCCGAGATGCAAGTCATCAAATAAAAAAAAACCTGTATTGTTTTTTTTTTTCACGAATTCTTTCTTGTGATACCAAATACCCCAGAAATAGAGAGATTTTTCTCTATCTGGCATCCCTTTTTTTCTTTTATGTATTTTCACCCAAGATTTTCACAGATACAAAATGTATATTACTTGCTTGATTCGTGTGCGCGGTGCATGACCTCTTCGCTCGTTGGCAGCGTCTACGTATTTCATTTCGGTAATCACCGATTTTTTCAAACACATTCTGTGCTTGTTGACTGACAGTTGTCTATGGCTTTCTGCCTGACTTTGATGGATTGTCTTGTCACTTTGAAAATTTGAGGTTATGTACTTTTGATCGGCTGTAAATTCTATATTAAAATTGAGTAATCATTGAATTCAAAATATATCTAAGAATTTATTGATTATTTCTGGCTACAACTGAAATAATGGACTCCCTAACTACTGGTTCACTAAGTGGGGTGCAAAAGGAAGAGCTGATGGATCAGGTGAAACAACAAATTGCGATCGCAAATGCTCAAGAATTGCTTACGAAAATGTCAGAGAAATGTTTCAAGAAGTGCATCAGTAAACCTGGCACATCCCTGGATAATTCAGAGCAGAAATGCATAGCTATGTGTATGGACAGGTATATGGATACATGGAACCTGGTGTCACGGACTTACAGCACTAGAATTCAACGGGAAAGAAACAACATGTGAGACACTCACCACCAAGTAGAAGATTGAAACTCGTTGCAGTACCTTGTAAATATATCTAAGTAGTGACAGTGTGTCCCACAATGCGAGTAGCAGCAGATTGTGTTCAATAAAAATAATTTAGGTTGTTACTCGTTTTTATTGCTTGAAAACTAAGCACAGAGAAATCTGCAGCATTATAGGTCCTACCTATCATTATAAAGTGAAAACTGTTATTGTTTATTGAAATGTTACATTTATGTAGTTGAAGCGCTTGTGCCGAATACAAGTTACAAATATCTGACAAGAGTTTATTTCCTCCCTCAATCTGTTAATTACATTTCACCTTTCACTATTTTCTTACGATATAGGAACAGTTTGTTTATCCACATTTCCCTCAGTTCCTCTTCACTTGGTATTTCCTGTAAACAAAAACAAATAGCTATGTAAACTTCTGACCCTTGGGTAGACAATGTAAATAATTTATTTTCCTTAGTAATAATGTAGTACAGACTTAATCAGTTCCCTGAGCCCTCCACATCCACATCTGAGTCACCATTGGGTCAACTAGAACATTGCTGCCACCAACCCAAAGTCCTACTCCGCTATTTTAAGGAGTTGGGCTGGCTGGGGTAAGGTTTAGCAGGGGGACAATGCACAATACACCCCATCGCGGGAAGTCAGTGCATATCTTATTCCCCCAACACAATTAGAATTAGATATAGTAAACACGAATCATCAAATAAAAAACTCTTACATTAAAGTCAATGATACAGTCATCTTTCTGGACTTTGACTTCAGTTTCCGGTACCATAACCAATTCAGCATTCAAGTCAATTACAATGTTTTTCTTACTTCGTGATGACTTAAATGATTGCTGAACAAATGAGTCACAGTTTATCTCTTCCAAAATGTTACGATCATGGATGGTAGGCATGTCTTCCTTGACTTCTACTTCTTGATATTCATATGATGGAAGTTTGGTCATGGTCAAGCCTGCAGCCTCGGCTGCTCTGATTGCCTTTTCTACTTTTGTTTCAGTGTCATCTAGGTTGTCTTTCTTGTGAGATACAACTCGCTCTGAAATTTACAACTTTTACAATAGTAATTCTTAAAACTAACAATACAAACAGTTTAGGGATAAAAAAACTCTGATAACCTATATCAAAGGAGCTAGAACGGCTGCTAGAAGAGCGCGATCTTTTTGACTTCTTACTACTCTTGCTGTACTTAGTTCTGCTCCGAGACCTCGATCTTGACCGGACACGTTTGGACCGAGACCGTGATGAAGACCTTCTTCTAGATTTCACGTATCGTTCTCTCGACACACTTCGAGAAATGCTCCTCTTCTTATGCCTAGTACGAGAACTGGAAAGTCTTTTCTTGATACTACTGGAAACTGAACGGTCTCTAGACCTAGACCGCCTCTTTTGTTTGCTTTTCGACTTCTTCCTGTCGTACGAAGCCTCCGAACTGTATGAGGAACTCCGTCGGTCACGATATCGACTTTTCTCACGAGGCATTGGAATTATTAAAGCAGCTATGAACAGGTATTCTCCATTTCTTGCTGCAAATACCAAAGAGAAGAGAATGTAAAACTACGACTACTATGAGAAGAATACGAATTTATGCATTTTACGCTTGCACTTGCAAAAACAAAATTACAAAAACGTAAAAACGCTGTTGTTTGTTTATTTTTTTATATTGAGTATCATTCATTCGTATTTGACTAAAGTTTACTATACATACTACCTCGTCTTCCGTAGCTAATTAAATATTCAAAAGTGTTTTTTTTTATTTGTGTGCCACGATGTGACTGCACAGAAAATAGTTGTATGCAAATTTATCTCAAATATGTATTATACTTTTTAAAAGGTCAAAGGGCGTGAATTGAGAAGTTGTTCCAGTTTTCATGGTCTTTTGACCGCTGTTATAGTGCTAGGAATGTCAATGTCAAAATATTTTAGATGTTCAGTGTCACTGCATGAAATCTGAAATAAGTTTCATTTTACGCATAATGAAACACTGTTCTTACACTCATAGGAAAATTAATATTTTATTTATAACTCGATCAGCATGAACAATTTCCATTTAGGTATTTTTTTATGGAAATTGTAGAAAAAAACAACTTTGTGCAAGAACACCACACTTTAGACAAAGATTAGTCATAAAATTAAATGGAACGTAATAGGGCAGCGACCGAACAGCCCTGTCCGTCCGTTCGTTCGTCCATCCCTCTCCGTCAGTCAGTTTGGCCTCGATGACGGAATGTGTGAAATTTTTTAAGATGGTGATCAACTGTATTTTTCATGATTTGCCCAAAAAAATAATAACTTTAGTGCCCTAATTCAACGTAGATTTATCCCAAAATAGTTGATAATTGTTCACACACATTTTTTTCTGCATAAAAGTTGTAAAATAATCCATCAAGTGCCTTTACGCGAGATTTGAACACTGACATTGTTTCGTTGAAATTCGCTGTGTCCATCGCGATTGTTATGTTTAAGCTCGGACCGTGTGATTTCAACTTATTTTGTGGCTGGTGTTAGAGATTCTGATGTTTCCGAAGTCATGGAGAGGCAGGAGCGCACACATGCGAACATGGAGGCCAATGACTGTGTGGATACCAAACAGGTGAGCACTCGTTGGCTAAATGTCTGCCGGTTTTTCTACATTTTCACCCTTGCCGTGCTCGGTTTGCCTTGCTACTTGCCAAATTTGCATTGGAATGCAGCCACTGGTTATGGTTCAATGCAAATTTTTTATGAGTCAATGATGCCAGGTAACAGCTGAGAGTATCTTCCTACCACTGAGCAGAGTTTGACTCAGAGAGAAGCAATTACTTCTGAAATGTGTTTAATTGCTTTCTAATTTGTGGCATTCAGTATTCGAGGCTTTATTTGCTAAAGGCACAAAGCAAGGCAAAAGGTGGGTGAAGCTATCGCTACCCACACTCTTTGTGAATAAATTATTGGCATTAGAACATTGTTATGAGCTGTGAGCACCTTATTGGGATTAAGTTATAAGTGACTGTAATACCAACTTGTCAATTCCTTATGTGTAGTACCTAAAGTACAAAAGAGTTAAAGTTATCAAATGCTCCCATTTGATAACTTTAACTCTTTTGTACTTTACCACTTTTGTGATCCTGAGACATGTTAGACCTCCAGTTACAACTTGTAGGAGTCAAAATCAGTCAGTTAGCCTTCATAGCTCAGTCCGTAGTAGTTCTGTCCTTGCACTGAAGGGTGTGGGGTTCATTCACCACCAAGAACAAATGTTTGTGTGCTGAACACAGATGTTTGATCTCTGTCTGGGCGTTATATTGCATTCTAAGCAAAAAATATTATGGATATCTAAGTATTATTATTAGCTATCTGGTTTCCATTGTACAAGCTCAGCTAGAGATTGTGTGTTGAATGTAAAATATATTATTTATATATTTCTAGAAGTGTTCAACCTTAGGTGCACAATCAGTGTTGACACTGATAAGTTCCGTAAGCAATGCCCTACAGACCACAACCAGTTGAACATCTTGGTGTGCTTTAAGAAACATGATAAGCCATCGTATTTGGCACATGCCCACATAATTATAGCAGTGGTTGCTAGCTGCCAGTACTACAATATTTACTTATTTCCTTATTGTGAGATTGTAACGAAAGTGTACAAAAATAGAGGTTATACATTGATACACAACTAATTATATTATCCAAGCATTTTCCTTTATCAAGCAATCCTTTTTTTTAATTCCTTTATCAAACAACAAATTTTTTTAAATTTATAAGTAAGTTGTATTAGATTTATCTATTGAAAACATTGTGGGCAAGACCTGGATGAGATTGGCACAAGACCGGCAACAGTGGCACATACAGAGAGAGGCCTATACCCAGCAGTGGGTGAAGTCGGGCTGTGGATGATGATGATGATTGAAAACATACATTTTTTATGTAGGTCTTGAGTAGTTATTAGGTAATTATAATGTACCCTGTAGGGCACTCCAAGTAAGCTCACCTATTTAATTTATGTAATGTGATGTGATTTACATGAGTAATAAGTAATAATTAATAAGTCAAACAGTAAAATTAGCCACCTATAAAAAAATAATTATAACACTGGAAACTCCTATTTGTTCTTTTGGACTGTGACTTGATTAAAATGCTACTAGCGAGGCCGTCTTAAACTAAGCCGGGGCCCTTGGGCACACAAGAATTTGGGGCCTTTTTGGAAAGTTAAAAAAGCGAACTATAGGTAATGGCTGAGTATATGCCTTGTAAATACCTATAAGCTTACTGATCTGTGAAAAAAGCGTAATGTGCCCGAAAAAAATGTTTTGAGAATAAATGTGTGAGATATTGTCGGTCCATCGGGGCCCCCTGAGAATGGGGGCCCTGGGTACGGGCCCCGTGTGCTCTTATGGTAAAGACGGTATTGGCTACTAGTGTTTCTGATGATATTGTCTAAGTAAAGAGTATACTTGCAATTGAACAAAACATTCTCGGATCTTGAATTGAGATAATTTTTAAATAAATGTTACTTAAGAACCAATATCTACAAGTCATATTCATTTCCAAAGCCTTCCATGTGCATTGTCCGTCACATGGTTCATGGTTTTTAAAATGACCGTGTGAAGCCGGGGGGGTAGCTAGTAAAAAGCCTAATGTAGAGGATAATGTAGCTTTCTAATGGGGAAAAAATATTTAAAATCAGTCCAGTCGATTTTGAGTTTATTTGTCATATCTCAGAACTACCTTGTTTATACTCATTACAATCTTTTATAAATTGTTATGAAACAACGGGATATTTACCATGATTTAATTTTTGAGTGCATGCACCATGATCACAGTTGAACTGAAACGCAGTTCAAAAGTCAACTCAAAAATGGGATGATAGTTTCAAAAGATCTTTTATCTATTTTTATCTACTTACAAAAGTACTTATTTAATTTGGTTTTGCATACCCTTAATGTTATCTACCTATATTTTAGTACTTTTCTATACAAAATAATTGGTCTCTCAGTGGCCTGAGTAAGTAACCTATTTGTTATTATTATTTTGTGGGACAGAATTTGAGTACCTACCAAATTATTATTCTGTAACTAAAATTACCTGTGCCTGCAAAATTTGTATTCTTCTAATGTCCATCCAAAGGTTGTCTGGAAGAGATCGCTCATAGCGTTAAGACCGCCCATTGTGCTTCGCTATAGTTTTAGTTTTTCGCTATGTGTAATGTCCTATTCTTGTGGTGTACAATAAAGTGTTATCTATCTATCTCTTGGAGGAATTAGTAATGGAGGCGTCAACGTTTAAATCCACGAACAATATTTTCTGCTAAAATTGACGGGGGACGAGGTAAACACGCATGGCACACGCGCATAGCAAAATCCTATTCATGATCCTATTTCTAATTCCTCCAAGATCTATCTATCTATCTATGTCATCTTCCCAAAACGTCGAAGATCTGCGGAAGTAAGACAAAAGTAACCTGCACTATTATTGATTCTATGGCAAGGTAGCTTATCTAAGTTTATCGCGCAAAGTGGGGGGCGCCGGCGCAGCCATCGGCAGTACAGTCGCGTCGGGCGCGCGGAACGCCGTGCGCAAGTCTTCGAAGCCTCAAAGGTCAAAGTTGGAACCCACGCGTGTGATGTCATTGGCGCATTAACAGTGTTGTGATTGTGCAGTATGGTAGCGATGGTCGCCTCCGCGTCTGGATACGGCACCCTGCGCCGGTTTCTAAGCGCCCCGGAGGGTCAGGGCTCCGAGGAGGGAATGCCCAGTGCCTCCGTTTCCGTCTCGGTAAGAAGTTCTCGCCAACTCTCAAACGGATGCTTTTAAAACTGTCTTTGACAAGCACGTCCGGATTTTTTCTGATGCTAGTTTCTATTATTCAAACCGGTTATGGTGGCATTTGGCTTTAGGTGATCATTAGGGTGACGATAGTGCTGCCGTGTGTTTTTTTTAATTCTCCATAGCATTGAGAGCTTATCTTACCTAGTAGTGTTAGTTTAACCTAGAGAGGCTCATAATCATAGTGGACAATCGGATTAACACGTCATTCGGCCCTGGTAGGTAGGCGAATAGGCCCCTAATGTCGTTCGAGAAGCGGTGTCTACAAGACCACTACAGCTACAGTTAACATTGAACGCTACTCGCCTGGAATGTTGATGATCCATGCCTACCTGAGTACTTATCGCACCGTAAGGTGTGCCGATTACCTACGGAGTCTGCTTGATAATGTCCTGATATGATAAACTTGCAAATGTATTCAACTTGATTCCACATTCATTAGTTATCCACGGTCAGGTTAGTCATTTGCATCGTCTCGACAACATAGTATTCTATTAACAAAGTGGTACCCTAGGAATTAATTGGTAAACAAACTTCAATTAATACCGAGGTAATGGATTACTTAACTTCATTTTACTCTGTAAATTGATCTTATTTTGCTCAACATTAGAAAGTGGGATTGTATTTTCCATTAGAACGTCTACGCGTATTAAGATTTCGAGCATGCGACTGCTGAGCGAAATAAAAGAACAATTCCAATTTCAGCAGCTTAATCGTAATTTAGTCAGACCGTCGAACTTTTTCTTTCACTGCTGCACACTTTCTGAAACTAGTTCGACTCCGCATTTTGGCATCTAAAAAAAGAATCCGGACAAGTCCATCAGCAACTGCATCGTCCACGGAGAGTTCGTCGACCTTACTTTCCTTTTTATAATTCCGATGTGTTAACAATATTATAATATCATTGATAGGAATTCCGGCCTTGGCCTCTTAGAGCATTAGAATATTGTGGTTGATGATGTCACCGTGATCCGTGCGGGATTGTGCGGGAGGCATACGGCCAAGGTTAGGCTAGCAGACCGTAGCCATCTCGAAGACCATGGCTCGTTGCCCACCATCCACGAAAGGAGCAATGCGCTGTGCTTGCCGACCCAGATGATTCTGACGATTATCCGCTTTTCAACTGCCCAAGTTAATCGGAATAAACTATACGAAAATTGAAAGTTTTTGGGTTTTAAGTATTCTCAGTCTAACTAGGTATTTTCTTTTTAAAGTACATTATGTCCTACCAACCATAACTTTGAAAACCATTTATATATTCTGTAAAGAAACCTCTAGAAGCAAATTACGCAAAATACCTGGGCAACCAATGCGTATAGAAAATTCACGCCACGAATCAAATAGAGACGATGTTTTCTGTAATAATGGGCTGCCGATGGAAACGGAGAGCTGTAATTCACCGATTGTTCGGTGCAGTTTCCTTTCCCAGCCGTTATGTTTTAACGATAAAATGAATTTGAATAACCCATTCATCACGCATGGACGCCGGGCTTTCTTGATTTGAACATTTTATCAAAAACCATCAAACTCAAAGCTTGTAGAAGCGTACCTCAGTTCAGCCTAATCTTAAGGCAAGATCAAAAAGATTCCATGAAGAATTTGACTAAATCACAGGATGCGCGACAATTTTGTGGACGAGTTTAATTATCAACTTAAAAATATCCTTGAAACTTGTCTGGCAGTTCTCAGAACTCCCTACATGTACGCCAGTAACTTGTCAAGTTCTACATTTCTCCATGTGTGGAACTGTTGTACTTACCGATTATTTGCTCAACATTCCACCTATCCAGTCATAAGCTAAAGAATTTAATTGCTAACCTGTATCATATTTATAAGTATAAGAACTGGGTGGCACACTTGTAGATGTGACCAAACTGGTTGCGCCATGGCACGTTTGTGTCAGCTCCGGAGCACGCTTCCGCCCACAGACTTCCCAATAAGGAGAGGACCTTGTTGCCAACATAAACACCTTAGGCATAGGCATACCAGATTTTGCAAGAAAATAAATCAAATCACCTTGGCTCAAGCGTCGTTTATACCCACTGTTCGGTCTTCTTAATTTTTTTGACTCGGTATCTTCTTCTGGGCTTCTCTTGTTTACTTGGGATTTTACAGCTCTTATACTTTTGGTATAAGACCTTGTGATTTTGCAATCCATTTGTAACACCTTGTTGGCAGTTAAATTTCCCGCATCTCCACCCTACACCAAGAGATCTTTTGATTGTCTTGATGCGTTTTTGATTTGTTGGTCCTTGGTTTACTTCGGTGCACTTTAAAAGTCCTCAATTACACCAATTAGCTGAACCAAACTCTTAGACAACACGCGGTTTGTTTGTGTGTTTAACGTGTTGGTCCATTTCAGTGTGAACCCGACACGGTTAACCGGCTATTAAAACAAACATTTCGTAACTAGAAAGCTTTCAAAATTACCATCATTCATTGAAATAAAATGATGAAATTGATCAAAGCTGGTTCGATGAGTAGCATTTATAAATCTTAAGCCGTTGCAATAGATCAAATCGATGCACCTACTTGAAAAGCTACGGCCTCGGCGAAGATTAAAGAAACTAATATATTGCACTCATAATTTTCAATTCAAACCTATTTATTGCGACTTTTAAAATAACGCCGTTTCATCGCTACGCTTCATATATTTGACGATTAATTTCTCATTGCTCAACTCAATGTCGATCTATAAATAAATCGAGTTACTTTATCATCCTCTGATTACTATCTGTCGTCGAGGATAAAGATACATTTTCAACTGATGTTTTGTTCTCGTGTCCTTGACGGATGCCATCTGTTATCATAACTTTTTTGCTCCTTTTATTACCCAAAACCTTATATTCCTTCCTTAGTAAAGATGAGCTTTTTAATGCTTTCATCTTCGGATAACCTTTTCAAAGATATACAACGCGAGATTATCAAGGAAGAACTCGACACAGCGACTGATCCAAGGTAAAATTAATTCCCACTATAGCATAACAGATAACGTAGCCTTGGTTGTGGTTTGCTGATAGGTTCTTGCTTACCATCTTCCTCGGTTATTACTTAATTTCTAATGCGGTTGCATGGTTTTATCACTACACCATTAATAGCATTGAGGCACCCGATAATACTAGGCACTAATACGTCCGCTTTGAAGGAGTTAGAGAAAGCTATAAGCGGACTACTCAGTGCGCAGTGCGGTTACTTTCATGTGGTCGAGCCTTATGTAGTCTGATAAAAAAAAACTTCTGCGAGATGGTGTATTGATCTTAAATGCTTCCGTAACGTTTTTAATAGTCTGAGCTAAAGGCTTAGAATTGGGTATGCAATTAGTTATCACATAGCTTTATGAAACGTCCAAACTTTCCCTGTTAAAATTTGATAACGAACTGCCAAGCAAATGTAAGCTTGCCTTTGTTATGCTCGCAATTTTGATTATCTAGAACAGCGGTTCTCAAACTTTTTTGGTCACGGAACCCTTTTGACAAGCAAAATACTTGATGGAACTCTACAATAAAACAATAGTTTTTAAAAGTGTATTCTCTATTATAGAAGCATAATAACAGAACAATGTAACAGTTACTAATTATTTTGTTTTTTTTTCTAAATTCTTGCGGAACCCCTACAGGGGTAGCGCGGAACCCTAGGGTTCCGCGGAACACACTTTGAGTACCGCTGATCTAGAAGAATGGTTGTATTGGCTGTAATATTAAATTCTTGATTGATTGTCTTGTCTATTATAGTAAAAAAACCTCCCATAACCTACAAAACACTCTGAATTTACTTTCACTCTATTATTCTAACAATAAAATAACAGTTAACGTACCTAAATGTCAGACAATTTCGTTTACTCGCAAACTTAAGCCACTCAATTATAGCTACTCACTTAATAGTATACCAATTGAAAAAGTTAGTGTTATAAAGGATCTTGGAGTTATTCTAGACAGTAAACTCACGATGTCCGAACACATAGACTATATATCAGACAAAGCTTATAAAAATCTAGGCTTCGTAATCCGAACATGTAAGCCTTTTTCTGACATCACTTGCATCAAAACGGTGTATTATGCCTACGTTCGTAGTGTATTAGAATATGCTAGTAGTATTTGGTCCCCTCACTATATTATTTACAAAAACAAAATTGAAAGAATCCAAAAAAAGTTCATTAAACACCTCAACTACCGCAAACGTACGTTCTCCAATTATGAAGAAGGATGCACTTGTCACAAAATTATGTCCCTAGAGAACAGACGCACTTTAATAGATAACATGCTGCTATACAACTTATTAAATTATAATCTCGACTCCTCAACCCTTCTCGCCTCCATTAAGTTTAATGTTTCCACAAAGCGTACGCGTCACACACCTCTATTTTCCATTCCTCATCTCAGCACTAATTATGCCAAGAATGCACCGATCAATAGAATTTGCTCTAAATTTAATAAAAACTTCTCAAGTGTCGACATTTTTAATTCCAGCAAGAATTCTTTCAAAAAAGCCATAATTGATATTATTATGTCATAGACTTCAACATGCATTGGAATGTAGTATATGACACAGCGCACACATGCCTTGTTATACATCAGTACTATTTATTATCCCTGTACATGTTTTTGCATATTAGACTCACTTACACTAACACACCCATACCCTTTTAAAGTCCCTCACTTACACACATACTTACACATACCCCTCCATACTCCCTCACTTACACACATATACATACCCTGACACACAACCGTTCTGAATATGAAACGAGTAGCTTCCATATAGCTATCCTTAGTATTTCACTTAATAATTGTTGTTGTAACCTTCCTTTAATAACCAACCCTGAAGTAGGTACATTGTTTCGATATCTGTAGGATTACTTTTTTGTTATTTTTAGAGAGACCTGTTATTGGCTGTCCTAGACTAATGCATATGAAACTCTGTATTATTTTACTTTGCTGTTGGTCTTTTCAATAAATAAAAAAAAAAAAAAAAAAAAAAAAAAAAAAAAAAAAAAAAAAAAATGTAATTCATGGTATATTCCTTGTTACGTTTTCCTGTAGGCGTGCTTCTATTTAGTATAGTTAAACTGTGCATACTTCTATTCAAACGACAAAGTGAATGAGAACTTAGCCAAAAAGACGACTAAGTAACAGTATGAACGCAAAATATTATTGGCGTTTGTTATGTAATTCCGAAAGTGAAATTGAGTACACTTAAACACTTTAAGCAATACCATATTTGTTCAAATACTGTCAAACAATTTGAACACACAGATCAATAGTGACACACAAGACTTCATAAGCATATGAGAGGAGTCATCTGCTAAAAAGAAACTGGCGAATAATGTAAATCTGAACCAGACTCACCTAGCTTTAAGACGTTTCAAAGTAATCCTTGTAATACTTGACTATAAAAATCTGTCAAAATAAACATTTCTTACCAATGGGTAATTAAAATGGTGACAAAGCGAATTTTAAGCATGGTGGTAAATAAAAGTAATCCTAAAATTCTTTGAACATGCAAAATAGGCAATTCCGTGGGTTACTTACACGTCCAAAGCTACTAACCGGATTGTGATACTCAATCTAAAGTATATAAATTGTGATGAAAGTATAATAAACTAGCTGCCTGTCCCGGCTTCGCACGGGTGGACATTTATTTTTTAACACATAAATATAGCCTACTAGCTGTGCCCGCGACTTCGTCCGCGTGGTATAGTGTCTATGGGTAGCATTTTTAATTTGCAGCGGAAGAAAACAGTAATTAAATAACAACGTCATATTCGCGTGCACGTGACACAGTCGTCTGCCCTCTTACTAAACTTAGACATATGGCGTCGTACTACGCCACACTTTCATCCCCCCCGCATTCCTCTCCGAACTCCCCCCACACTCCCCCCACTGTCCTCAACACCCCCCCACATTCCCCCCGCACTCCCCCCAGACTCCCCTCCACACTCCCCCCGCACCTCCCTTCCACACTTCCCCTGTACTCCTCCCACATCCCCCCTCGCTCCTCCCCTCCACACTCCCCCCGCACCTCCCCTTCACACTCCCCGTGTACTCCCCTCCACACTCCCCTCCATACTCCCCCTGTTTTCTCCTCCACACTCCCCCCGCACCTCCCCTCCACACTCCCCCCGCACCTCCCCTTCACACTCCTCCTGTACTCCCCCCTGTACTCCCCTCCACACTCCCCCCGAACCTCCCCTCCACACTCCCCCCGAACCTCCCCTCCACACTCCCCCTGTACTCCCCTCCACACTCCCCCCTGTACTCCCCTCCACACTCCCCCCTGTACTCCCCTCCATACTCCCCCCTGTACTCCCCTCCACACTCCCCCTGTTTTCTCCTCCACACTCCCGCCGCACCTCCCCTCCACACTCCCCCCACACCTCCCCTCCACACTCCCCCTGTACTCCCCTCCACACTCCCCCCGCACCTCCCCTCCAACTCCCCCCTGTACTCCCCTCCACACTCCCCCCTGTACTCCTCTCTCTCTACCCCCCCAGCACAAACTTTGAATGTCATATTTTTTTATATCAAATCAACAGACTAAAAAATAAGTTTTAAGTTTCTAGCTCTAAAAATGACGATACTTCCATACAACTTTCAACCCCTATTTTCAACCCCTTACAACCCTTTTTTCGCAATAAAAAGCCTAATATGTTCCCAGCTTAAATATCGATCTTTTCAATCCATCGACGCTTATGACTATCTGCCACTGGCAACACTGGTCGGCAATCAGTCAGTCATAAGGACTTGGCGAAAAGACTTTGCATCCCCGCCAGCACAAAAAAAAAGTCAGTCAGTCAGTCACCTACACAAACAGAAATTTCTCGATCGAAAGCCGTCGCAATTGTACAAAAAAGTGTAATACTCATGAAAAATGGTGTTTTCAATAAGTGTTTTGCAATAATAAGTTGCATATATGTCCTTTCTAATGATTTAACCTATCTGTGTACCAAATTTCATTGCAATTGGTGATTGGTGATCGTCGGAGTGTTTTGTGTCAGAGTGAGACAGAAACATCAATGTGATGCTCTTTATAACGTTTTAAAAGGTTTGTAAACCTTTTTTCACAATAAAAAGTAGCCTATGTCCTTCCTTAGGCCCTCAACTATCTGTGTACCAAATTTCATTTCAATCGGTTCAGTAGTTTTGGCGTGAAAGCCACACAGACAGACAGAGTTACAAACGCATTTATAATATTAGTATGGATAAAATAGTCTATCAGACACCTTGCTGGCAATGACAAGGTTATCTTAGTTCACAATAAGTAATACAATTCACTTTCTCTCAAATAAAGTAGCTGTCATGAGAATACACGTTTTTTATCGGCACAGTGTTTCCATTTATCGTTTTATCGCGATGTTCTGTCACAAACAGCTTCTTTGTATTATTCACATCTTATCGTCTATGTATTATGCAAATTGACATGTTATTTTAGTAAGAAGATCATGTGAATTCATTTAGCTAAACACTACAAGCTAACCTATTGGTAATCGTATTCATAGCTGACTTAAGGCCTGCGCACACCTAGTTCGCTGGCGGTAGCGATCAGTGAAACGCTGTCAAATATCGCTGTCAAATCTCAAATCTGACAGCGATATTTGACAGCGTTTCACTGATCGCTACCGCCAGCGAACTAGGTGTGCGCAGGCCTTTATGGTGTGCAAGCAAGAAGTTGTTTGACGACGGTTAGCCCCGGTTACCCAAGTAGCTTAGCTGACAAAACCTCGAGTCTACTTTGGCACTCCGTTATCTGTTCACTACTGTCCAGCACTTCACGATTCCATTTGTTTCTAATGCATTTATAATAGCGCTCTGTGATTTCAAACTATCAGCCTAGTCATCTAAAACTGGTTCAAGCGAACCACAGAAAATTCTTTCTCCGTAATTCCTTTCAAAAGTGGATCAATACAATAGAAATGTTTACAACATTTTCTTTTATATCAACAATACTTTTCAAGAGATTTCATCGGAACACATTCTACTCGTACCAGATAGGCTGAATTCTCACGCGGGAGCTCGCAACTATTTGTGAACTCTTCACGAGTGGTTCGCATATTCCTCAAGATGCCAGCATTCTTGTGCAATTCCACAACGGGCCTATTGCCACAGAATAAACCAAAGAGATAAAGCATACAGAACTCTCACTCCGCTGCATATGGTACGGAATTATATTCGCCTATTTGATATTATAGCTACTTAAACAAACAACGATCTTAGGTGTACCATCGTAATCTAAATGTCGGGATTTCGTTTAGTCGCTCGCTGTGAATGCGAATTGAATCTAAAACGACCGACATAAACCTTGTTACAGCCTGCACGCCGAATTGGAGTAGCACATTTACATAGTTGCAGGCTCGAATACTTCGGCCGGTGTCGTGATACGGTGCTACGCAAACTGGGAGTATAGTACCAGAGTATAGTGCCAACCAACGTGGGAAATCTTGGAAGTGGGCCGCGCATGAATAAATAATCAACCCAGCACGAGTTGCCTGCAGTGGTGATATTAATTTTGAAACAGATATCTATAAAACATATTTAATTAAAACTTGTCTGATTGGAATCTACAATCTTCGGAATAGTCCGTTATTTAAATCGATCCAGCAAATTACATTGGTATCTTGAAAAGCTTAGCAAAAATTGCCTCCTCATATCTACTAGCATAGCATTCTTTTATGTGTGCCAAGCAAGCACTGTTCTCAACCCGTAAATATAGTATGAGCTTGGTTTCATAAGAATTGTGATGTACACATTTTTGTATCCATCGAATATAATAGTATTCAGCCTAAGGGTCAACTTTTAATCTGTGCTGGATTTACGGGAAGTTGTAGTGCCTGGGCCATTGTAGACTAGAAGGGAGGTTTGAGTAAAAGGTAAAAGAACAGAAGTCTGAGAAAGAATCATAAAGCTAGACAAACCATATTTGTCTCAATTAACCAGCACAGCATGTCCCATGCACATTACACTAGCGTGTGAAATATTCATCTGCACCCATATAATATTTTCGCAAGTATTCGATTTCAATAGCACGGCAGTTGATTCTCAACTCGACGGGCAGGGAGGGATCAATTTGCGATTTGAATTTTAGATCGAACTCCATCAATCGTATCTCCATGATGAGATTTTGATCCGTGCTTTACCAAAAAACAAGACCTTGACTGGTTTTGAACTTTGTCTGTGAATTTTGGTCACGCCTGTGTGGTGAATTTAATGGTGTTCACAGTTAATGCGAAACAGCATGAAACGATGGTGGACATAAAACTGATACTCACACTGATAATTTACTAGGTAGGATCATCATGCAAACGTATTACGTAAACCTTTATTTAATTTGTGTCATGTAAGAGCATGTTCGTTTAGTCGCGGTCATCAATCTCAAATTTTGAAAAAGTTTTTTTATCAAATAGTCTCGTCCGGCGACGTTCTATTTCAAATAAATAAAAATGAATCACCTAATTATTCGAAAGTTAAAGTTATAAGCAAAACCGGCAAAGTTAGCTATCATGAAGGCGTTCATTATTAGACAGGCGGAGCCGTCCTATTCATTGGAAAGATTGCAAAGAACTTTCTCCTGCCTTCAAGAGGCCTATACAGCTGTGACTGCGAATATTTGCCCTATACCGAAACGTACATTTCAACGAATAGGTATAGGTTAGGTGTATTTCAAACACCTTATATAGCATTAGCACTTGTATGTAGTACTATGTTGTCACCAGCTGCCCAAATACAACATAATAATAGTAAATTAGGACACATGCGAGGAACGAAATAGAAATACTATACCACATTTTTCCACATTGCGTGTGAGCCAAGTAACTAGGTAGGACTTGGCAAAAAGCTCAATAAACCAGCTGTCGTGTCGGTCGGCCAGCCCCAGACGGTTACTGCTCCTAACTTCCACAGTATTTTACTTAATATTCCTTTACTTAATAAACACACACACCAGCTCTGGTGAAAAGGTTCATGATATGAATATTTGAACACTTTCTTTTATGGGCCTAAAAATCCATTGTGTTATAATATTTATGCCTTTTAGAGTCGAATATTTCCTGTACACCATAGTCTCTTATTAAGTTTAGTTGTTGTGACTAATATTTTTGTCTATGACGTAACCTACGATGTAATGTAACTTCTCCGAATAAATCTTCAAGAGCCGTCGCGTCGGTAATATCGATCGACGATAGTTTTGAGTACTATAATAGCTGTTACGAAATTCTTATTGGTATAGCTGTCTAGCTACTCCGGATACCTGCACAGGCACTCCATCTCTCACTTTCACCGAGTAGCCAAGTTGAATACCAACTGGGTCACACGGCAGATGGTAGATAATCAGAACCTGCGGCTCACTGATTCGTTTATTTACAACTGATCACCCTCAAAGTGTTTGTGGTTAAGTTAATTAATATCAAATGTATTGGAAATTCATTGAGTTTCTTATCAGGTTATCGAGTGTTTAGTCCAAACTTACGACTTTATCTCTTCAGCAGTGATGGCGATTCACGTGTGGTATTTACATCGCGATAGGCGTTATCTCCATTTCTTTGAACAGATATTTGGATTTACCACTAGTTAGTTCAATGTATACTTGCTTCCAATAATCACAGTCGCGATGGACCTTGGCGTTGCTTGATATACGATAGGAGCGAAGGCTCTAGGCCACTATAAATTAATTGTCAAATGTTTGCGTGTCAGCGATGCCACTAAATTCCGATGAACGGGAGACAGTCATCCGTGTAATTGACGTCAAGTATAAAATAATTGCAGCTACCGCAAAAGTTTCGACCTTGTTTTAAAGACTAACAATTTAGCCTCAGCCAAATAACAGTATCAAGAGCGGGCTACAGTCCATAGCCTAACTACGGACGATTTATGTGAATTGTAGTATCGCATCGATTAAAGCCTTTACAAGGACTTACATCACTATAAAACGAATATGCTGTAGTAGCTGCGTGGGTCTGAACTCCGACGTTATTTATATAGTTGTCGTTAGTTATGACTTCATCACTCAGCCTCGCTTTGTTGACATTTCTGTTATAGGTAATCGATGGCTGAGACCAATTACTGTTTTTTAGGTAAGCTCGATTTAAAATAAACACAATGACCTGTCTCTTTGCGAACATTCATTGATTAAAATATCAAGGCCTCCATTGATATTATTATTTATAGAGAAACATTGTGAGTAAGCAGCAGCGGTCAGGTAAATCGAACATCTTGGAATGAGTCAATGGCAGACCGGGCTTATTATTTTCTGCTTCCTGACCGCGGGCTAATAATTGTGTGTTCCATTAGTTCCACTAGACGCGAAAGCTTCAACATTGTTATAAGCCGCGATACGCTTAGATACTTCTACTCGCCGCAGAGAGAAAAAAAAGTTTACACATGCAGAACCCCATCTATGATATGCGTTGCGTACCCTTAAATTTCCTGTTTTCTCTCTTGTTGTAGGTAGTTTATGAATTATAAGAACGTTTTTTTCACACACGTACAGTTCGTTAATTTACAGGTCACGTCTCGGTTGTCTATCAATAAAATGAAGTACCAATTGAGCTCTTTTATTGGTTCGTCTTTACTTAGACATCGTGATCTTAGGCATCTGTTTCCTACATACCCATAAATGAGACTGGATCGTGCTTATTAGAAACCTTGTGAATTCCATTCAAAGGTGTTTAAGAATTAGCTTGATCATTTGACCATGCGTTCTATGAATTATGGATCGGTGTGTTAGTTCCGAGCAGATTCGCAATTTTTTCTTTATGCTCGTGTTTGATTGGTTGCCAGTGAATCACTTCATATTCGGTCGAACTTATCAAACGTGTTGTCTTACTTTACTTCGTAGATAGCATGTTTTGTAGCTTCAATGGAATCGCTTTCGGAGCTGTTTGAACTTCCTGTGTCGTGCTAGCCTTACATACCTGGTTTATTTATGAAGACAGCTGTTCACTCAACGATTATGGCAGGTGAGTGCAATAAATTGGGATAAAAAAGCTTAATAATAATAGCAAATGATAAACTTGAACACCCGGTACAATAAGCAGATGTTAAACTAGTAACAGTATTGTCCATGAAGACCATAAAAAAATATCTATATAAAAACATCAGATGTGCTGTGTTCTTCGGAAAGAATGATAATTTGCAATTAGCTGAAGTTTCTAATTACGTGAGCTGTACCACAATATAATAAGTACTACGTATGTTTTAATCTTTTTATCTTTACCTTGTTTTCTCTCGGATTCCGATTTAAGCATGTATATAACTTTCTGAATCAGATATGTTACTTAATTACTCGTTTTACTCAACCATGGCACCTGCGAAAATGTACAAAACGTATGCTAAACCTTCGGTTATATAAAAAAACATTGGATTGAAGTATTAAGTTATGACATAACTCAATTTTCAACGTGAAGTTGAAGCCTCACCAATACATTCAGTCGGCGTATTTACTGCCAACAGATATTAGCAATCATTCACTATAATGGCACGGGCACATCTTTGACCAAATTACGAATGGCAAAATACAGTTTGTTTTCCTGCTTACACCTATGCAATTGAAGCAGGACTGATAATCCATTGCTTGGTATTAGGCTGTGGAGGCGGGGGGCGTGGGCGCGCGACCTCATCGTTTCTCATCGCGTGGGCTGCAGGTGCCAACGCACCTTTCCAGGTTTCTTGCACAGACCGGGCCTACGTCACTCTTTGTTCACTGCTACTGTCAACAGAACTTTATCTCGCTGGCCCGAGGTTCATTATGCCTTGTATTCAAACTTTACTGGTTCCATTATTTCAGTTGTCTGCGGACCATAATCATGAAGTATATTGGCATGGAATAATAGCCTTTACGCGCTGACTTAAAGTTCGATTTGTACTCACGTGCGTGCCACAGTATCAATAGTAGATACTTTTGTGTAATCAAGTTTGAATCGTCTTTAGCACAGGTTCCGAATCATCAATTCTTGTAGTTTAGTAATTGTTCACGTTTGCCGTCCCTTCACTCGTGATAAATGTTTATTAGATTTCTGTCGTTATTTACTGGTAAACATTGTATCTGGTCATTTACTGCATTTGTAATTGCATCAGCCTGCAGTAGTTATAGCATGTGCAACCTTATAGGCCGACGTGATTATCCTGTCAGGGAATATGGCCAGGGAAAACGATACCGCTCATTTAGACAAAGAGTCCATTTTGTTCTAGTCTGCAATCGTCAGTGCGGTAAAGGAGTATTTGTGTTGCAAATAAGGAGTGCAGTGCACCGACATGTAATTTGATATTAATCATGCTCATGATTCCGTTCTTTTAGATCAGATTATTAATCTGCTGTGCCTGTTACGGTTTCTTTTTTGTTTATGCGGTATTTGCAGTGAACAGATTTGAGTAATGCCTCAATTGACACGCTTTGTTACTCGCGATGGTCACAGTGGTCGGCTCAGGAAGTGCGATCTTCCGGATGCCGTTGACTCTAAACAGTTTGCATGCCCCTGGAAAAGCGATTGCTCGCATACACACGTTCGTTTATCATTATGCCTAACCGTTTCTTGTACCAAAGGCCACCTCTGGTGCTGAGGAGGCATAGGATTCCCAGGAGAGAGTGAGGTAGGCAAGACATCTCTAATTACTCACCAATTAACTAGTACGAATTGTAGAGAGTGGCTTGCCCGCTCCACTTGCTATATGTTATAGCGTGGTGCATGAAAGTACTTAATAGTCGGTGTGGGCACTTTACGAGCGAAATGCTGGCAAATTGAATTTTAGCCCAGACACTGTCTGTATTTTTATTTCAGGGAAGTTCGGCTATTTATGCGGGGGAAGTTAGTTTTCGGAAGTATTTTAAGGGTCGTGTAAAAAATCTGTGAAAAGATAAACGGGAAAACTTCGCGACTTTGAGCTATGAGACTCATGCCAGGTCTTCCCAATCGGCAATGAGAATAAAAACCGATTTGCACTAATTTTAAGAAATTATTAAATTAAAGTAACGGTTCTCAAGGGTAAATATACATTGGTCTGTAATTTTGCAATTCCACAAAACATGTCTAAACAACACTGGCTTACAATTACAATGTTTGACGGGTGTTTTGTTTCTAATTAATCAAACCACAGAGAACAGGTTTCAAATGCTTTTAGTACTGCCATCCGTGGTGGCGTAGTAAACATCCGTTCTCCGTTTACACCACACACTTCTAGTTTGTGAATGAACCTGAATAAAGAATGCCATTATGTTGCTGAAAGAATGTATCTGCAGTATCTGTAAATTTGTATGCCTTTTAGGGCTCGTTCTAGGCTAATAAAATGCTAATAGGTCCCAATCTTACGTTCACAGCGCAACATTGTATTATTTGTGCAGTCTCTGTCTCTGATCGAAATAACTGTATCGCTCTCATGAACAAATTGTTAGCAATTACGAGAAACCTTAAGTGGCCTAAAGTAGCTGAGTTTGTGTTATTGCAGACTAAAATGGCAGATCATTCTTTGTTTAGTGTCATTGTGATTCATTGATTCATCTAGAAAGTATAGACAAGTTTCTCCGTAAACTAACGGAGTCACCCAGCTCACCCATACTGACCTGTGCCCTCAACGTACTTTCCACCTACAGCAATTTTATTCACATACCACACAGTTATATTCTTACCCCGTTCAGCTCCCGTATTACTGCTACTGATTGTCTATCTCCAGCTTCCAAACGGCTTCCTATTTGGGAGTGTCTCCGGCGGCGCCTGCCTATTTTTACCGTGGTAGGTATGCGGTGGCACGCTCCGACCTTTCTGCTTTATGATTTGTCGACATTTTTAAACAATTGATTGATATTCTCCTCGCTACGGTTTTTCCTTTTGCTTTAGTATATTTTTTATCGTAATCCGTTTATGTAAGTGGATTTAGATGTGCGCGTATCGTATCTAGTCTAATAACAGTGATGTATTTAAGCAGATCAATTTTGTCTTTAACAGATCGAACAGATTATGATGAATATAATTCAATTTATTATTTATAAAATCGGGATTTTTATAGTATGTTGTAACTAACAGACTATTAAGTTTTCTGATTTATAATACCAATTTATGTTATACATCTCATAAAGACTCTCGCAGTTCTCTCGTATTTGATGTCCGCCTAATCATCTGTAACTAATTTAGCACCAACATGTTGTTGTAAATTACTTTCTTTTGTGATTTTTTTATCTCAATGACTTTTTGCATACCCATACCTATTGACTATAGGCGAAATAATAACAGAGAGCGATCCACTGCGTGTTTACTTTCATTCTTGCGTGTCGAATGTGATGTGCGGTAACCGTGCCAGACGGCATGATGGAATCCCTGATATTTATTTAGTAGTGAATGTTAGTAGATGATTATGTTTTATGTGTCTGTATGTAGGTAAGGTACCTATGTATCGATAACTCTGTCCTTGACATTACTACAGGCTGTCAATGTCCTCGCGCGATTGACTAGCTGTGTCTGGTCTCACGGCTTCTCCGTGGTAGATTATAACATGAATTTCAAAAAGACTCAATTCGATTTTCTGAGTTTATTGTTGCCTTTACACAAAAGTAATATGGTAGAAAGATACACTTATTGGTATTTATAACCATAACGCCCTCATTAATTTAAAGCATATTCAGACACTTTATTTCGAATTGAACTAGTTGATCGATCTCATCAATCTTTCACTTATTAGGTACATCGTGAGTCGCATTCAAACAAATTAGGACAAGGATCCAGTTTGGTTCCAGTTATTGATCAACGCGATCACAATAAGCGGACGTTCGCCATAACACTGGTTGACGGTTCACAATAATAGTAGCTATTGGGAATTGTCGTCACACGGCTCGTGGCGCCAGTTAGACTGGGAGCCTTCGTTTGTAATAGCCAGCATGAGTTCACATTCAGCAGAACTCTGTTTATGGGAGCTTACGAAAGTCCACTTCATCCCAAACGTATATTTCATCGCGTCTTCATGCGTATGTAGATCGTTATAAGCGTATGTAAGGCCACTTAATCTACCAGCAACTGTTTCTTTGTTACAACGAAATGCTGCAATGCATCGGCACCTTTAAACGTTCTCCAATGTATATAGTGCGGCTTCGATGACGTGCGTAGATTCTATAGGCTTGCGTCTCGTTCAAAACGAGATTGGTCAACAAGCTTGAATTGAACTGTGGCTGAACTTAATACATGTCATGAAATTAGATGAATGTTTGTGTCATCATAAATATCATCACAATTACTTGAAAGAGCTCAGACATTGTGGAAAATATTAAGTAGCCAATATGGCAAGCCGCCTTTTTACCATAAGGAGTAGGCCTTCGCATCTATTGTAGATGATTTATATAGAGTCTGGGACAAATATTTTTCTCATGCTCCTATTACGGGACGTTGTAGTGCCTGGTACAGGATTTTAAAATGGAATAGGAAGACTGAAACAGGCCCTAAAAGTTATTGATGATGTCACGAACATTCAAATAATAGAAGTTTGTCTTGTTTCAGTCGAAGCAGCGTGCGTCAATCAAATGGCTGTTATCGAAGGCGTTCAACAACAGGGTCCCAGAGAATCTTCAGGAGCCGTTCTACCGGGACCATGAGGTAAGAACAATTCTTCCGAAACTTATCACTGTTTTGCAACCAGTTTTGAGACATCAAAGGATATTGAGATAACAGATCGATGTCCTTACTATTTACCCTCTATCTCGCGCATATTATATGACGCCTTTGTTTTCATAAAAATTACACACTTGTATAGTAAATTCCTTTAAATGCAAACATACATTCGGTTATCGTTTAACAATGCAACATTAGTTATTATATTCTACTATCTGATAATGTACATGTTTGTTTTTAATGTGGATTATTAAAGTTTGGAATGTTTGTATTATGTAAAAATGCTGTCTCTTGTTATTATCGTCCGGTATTTATAAATATTATGATTCACAAGTTCCATTCTAATTATTTTTATCTGCCCCAAGCTCTTACTTTCTTAAAATTGACTGAGGTCAGAGCCATTAAAAGTTTTGCCCATCTCACTGAGAAACGACTACTTCGTGGTTGGTAATATAGTTCAGTTTAATAATAGTTCCATCTGCTTTGTTGAGCTTCAGACATCCGAGATCGAGACAAAAGGGAGAGATTGGCTAGGCCGACTCCATGCCGCTATCTACCGTGTACTCGCCGATTACATTGCTTTTTACTACCCTTTTGTTTCATATCTTCTGTCTGGGAGAGGTTTGTTTGATTAAATCTGTTTTTGCTCCATCTGAGATCTCCATATTAGGGTCTTTCCTCGCACCTGGCTCACTTTATAAGGTTTATTAACACCGAGCTTAATTTGATTACGAAAAATGTTACGACAGCAATGATAAAAATCTACAAGTGATTTTGTTTATGAACAGGTCAAGACCAGTTTTAAAGATCAGATTTTTGGCTTACATAAACTTAATGAAACTTTCACTTATCTCATTAAAAGCTCGCAGGATATCACTTCAATTGTGAATCATAATACCTTGTGAATAAAGTTCATTGCAGTACGTGCCTACCTAGCTCTACCCTCTGCTTCTCCCAGTATAGAATTTAGTAATTGAACGGCCCGTTATTTATTGTCTTGAATTTATTACCCTGCTGGAAGAATAAACAGAGGTTTATTTTTCCATTATTAGGCCTTACAGATACTAAAACGTCTGATTTTTCTAACCTTGATATAAAGCTTAGGCTATGTTGAAGCTTGCTATTGATCGCAGCCATCCATGGTTACGTGGCTTGGAAGTCACGCGAGCTGCTCAGTGCTGGAGGAATGTTCATTTGGGAGTGCCCTGTGCTGTGTTATCCGATTGTGTGTAATATAAGCGCCGATCTAGTCTGGCGATGGCTGTTATCATACGAGAGCAAGGTGGTGATGATAAAGTAAGAGATGTGTGCTGGTAGTTTTCACCAATTAAACCAACTTTTGTTGTTACATCAGACAAAACATTGAGTTTTCGTAGTTCCTTCATATCCAAAAATCGACATAGTTGAATGTTCCGAAATTGAATCTCAAAACAAAATTTATGCAAACTGGTATCATGCTTGTTTCATACATACTAACAACATTCATCAAAACTAACTGACCCATTTGTACAAAAGTAAACGTGTTAGATTTTATCAGCTATTTCCAACTTTGCTTAGTCTGCGATGCTGGCTTCCACGAAGTTTGTGCATTTATTCGGACCCATTCTCTCGACGGATATCCATTAGCGGTTGTTGTGGCGAATGAGTTCAATCACCAAAGACATTAGTTCATCTTAGAAATCCTTCACTTTCCATTCAATCTCTTCAGTTTAGTAAACTACAGGTGTCTGTCTTATCCAATATTTTAAGGTTCATCTGTTTCGGTTGTTTCACCTCTATTAAAACATAAATTACTCCAAGGTAAGGAATGCGTGCCTATTATGTAATTTACTTCGTTAGAAACGTAAACCTTATCTGCCTTTGCCATGTCTGTCTCACAATGTCATAGATAAATAAACAACGTAACACATTGTCACTGTTAGCTCTAACCAAGAAACTAAACTTTGATAAGGCTCTTGAAGCGTCGTCGGTGAGTATCGTAATACACCTATCATAACAGCTATTTCAATTATGTATACCTCTTATCAGAATCAACCATTGTTTATAAGTATTGATAATGTTTATTGATCTGATTTTGCATGTTCTTCATACTCAATGTATATTTAAATGGATTGTTGTCTCCAACGTCGAGACAAAGCTTTTCGGTTGTCCTGTTTCATAGAAGCGGTCGAAGTTGGTTGAACTCCGCAGAGGATACCGCAATAATATGTCTTTGTCTCAAGTTCGTCGACCAATACGAATTAAAACGAGATTAATTATTATTAGAATTGTTATTGTATCTATTGTGAAGCTTGAAATTAAAAAACTACATTAACGGTCTTTTTGGTATGCTATAACGTGTCAAACATTTATTTGCTGGTAAAAGCTCTTCCGTTTAAACGTATGTTGCTCGCATCCTTTGAAATTATAATCCTGAGGTGTTCTGCCTCGTCGATGTCTTTTCAAATCGTGTTCCGCGTTGGAAATAGTTCCTTCCTAATGAACGAACATTCGACTAAAATATTACCGAAATAAATCCGCTTGAACATTTTATTGAACCTCATGACTAAACACGGAAGGTTCAATTTGGAATACCCCCTTAGCTAACAGAATTTATAAAAATTGTTTTTGAAGTTTGTCGGTAAAAATAGTCTGTGCCATTTCCGCCTCTAGGCAAATGTGATCTTTTGTTCTTTTCTCGTTGGCTCATGACTAAGCTGGTTTTGCTATCTGGTCCTGCCTTCTAGCTTTGCACATGTTGTGTTTTTAGGCTGTAGTTACGTGCTGCCGTATTGCCAACTAATTTATATTTAAATGTGCCTCTAGTTTATGAATGCTAAACACTACGGACGGACTGCGATTGGCGTATGATTATGTTAGGTCAATGAACTCTTCGCCGTTTGCTTCCATTCAATATTCTTTTTAAACTTAAGTTGTGTTGGTGTTAATACGCCTATTGTTTCTTTTGATGTGATGCCTCTGACATAATACTTGAAGTGTGATGATGAGATAGCTGATATCTGTCTAGAAAGCTCACATTGTGTTGTAAATGTTTCACTTCTGCAAGTCTATTCTCTATTGGTGAGTCAATCAATGGTTTATTTACGGCGTACACTGTATATCATAGATTATTGATTCAACTCTGTTGCTAGATCACAGTCATGATTCATTACGATATTAGTAAAAGCAAACATGTTTTAGCAAAACAAGGCTAGTATTGAGATGCTGCGGTCGTCGCGTCGGCGCCACTCCTTACCCGGCCGCGGCAGACAAGGTGCCTGTCGCTTTTTATTATTGTTCCTGGTATAAGTTTTTTAGTTCCTTAGTCTAACTCATCATCATCATCATTAGCAGCCTGAAGAAGTCCACTGCTGGACCTATGTCCAGCAGTGGACTTCTTCAGGCTGCTTCCGAAATGTTCTTCCTGGAAATGTGTACATTTCCAGGAAGAACGATTCTGAGCCCTTTCCATCCATCGACTTCCCGCGATCTTAACAATGTCGTCGGTCCATCTGGTGGGTGGGCGCCCTACGATTCGTCTTTCGGCTCGTGGTCGCCATTCGAGGACCTTTATTCCCCAACTAATACTTAAACGGAATCTAGTGATTACCAACTTTGACAAGAACATTTTGAAATGTTATTTGTTGCAATGCACTGACCTGTATAATAAACAAAAACTTCAGGTCAATGTTGCAATGTAATAAAGTCGGAAAAGTCGGGTTTAGTGTCTTCAATCTCTATTTGACGTGATTCTTCATACACTTGCCCATCGTTACTTATACTTAGTTGTTGTCTGCGATTATGTATGTCTCGTCGCATGAATTCTCATTATTTTCACCGTTTCTTGCATGTCGAATACATACACTTACACACACTCTATTACAAATCGAATAGTCGGGTAACGGTTGCAGGTTGTACAGCCAGGTTGGAATAACGCATCCAACTGGATTGTAATTTACCTTGTCGGATATGGAGTATGCTTCTTTATTGACGGTAAATACGATCGTCGTGAAAAAACCATTCAACTTTATTGTCGCCGTTTTTCATGACTTATGTTCCCTCGTTTATTGGAGCAGGTCTCTCTTCGAGTACCCCTTAGATAAATTCAAAATGATAATGGGCAGTGCTCTGATGCTTTAACAAAATGTTTTTTTTTTTTTTGCATTAGAATATACAATGTCTCGGCAACCATCATCTTAGGTGGTATGGTAAACATAGGGACAGAATATATGTCAAAACTGTTACAGTAATGCGCTTATTTGCCGATGTTTACCTCTATTGTACGGTTGACTGTTTTGAAGTACGCCGACCTGTTTGTTGAACTAAAAAAGGGAAATTTGTACTACTTGTTAGACGTTAGACAAAATGAGGTTTTCAACTACTTGTTTTTATCTCCCGTTGAATTGAAATACATTTTAATTTTGTAAACCTGTCGGAATGTTAAAGTGATTATTGTGTGTAAGAATTTCGGACCACTTTGACCGTTCAGTGATTATTGCAATAAATAATTATTCTTTCGCACGATATTACTGTTCTACTGTAAAGTAAATGCCTTAATCGACAATATCGATAACATTACGAGTTTAGGCTAAAAGTGAGAGCCAACGAGGTCGTGTCGACATTGTCTAATTATACTTCACCATGGTGTGTCGTTTAGCGGTTCTCGAGCCATGGTCAATGAGATGGTAATATCATAAAATGTTGTAACATGTTCGATTTTGCAACAAAACAAGTTTTTATCTCCATGTGTCGTTTACCCGTCAGGCGGCAGGTTTGAGGCACGCGAGCGACACAGATTACTGACTTTAATGTACTTCGATGACTTTGGACTCTGACTATTTATGGAATTTGGTGGTTTGACTCTGCTGGAGCTTCTATTTATGGAATTTGGTGGGATGTTTCAATATATTTTATATTTTCTCAACTCACTTACTGTCATAATAACAAGACTTGTTTGTATTTAGGTGAGATTATGGATGAACTGATGATACTAGAAGTATTTTGATTTCAAAATACCTTTTTCGTGAAAAGTACTATAGGCAGGCACTTGGGTATTGTGTTTTCTAAATTACACGAGATATCTCTGAGTAGAAGAACCCTTTGAAGTACGTTAAAAACATGCCGTGCGTGACCTTTCTGCTCACAAGCAACTTAACAGCAGAGACTACTGTTATGGATTGGTGACTTTGCGACTAACTGCTTGTGTGATTCAGACTAGGCACAGTAGATTCTTCCCATCTCTCTTTAGAACCAAGTCTGAATACATATAAGAATCATTGAGGAGTTCATAAGGCCGGCTGGTTCAAACCTATGACATTAAATAATTAAAAAACTTGTCAAAATTAAATATTACCTACAAGTTTACTTATAATTATAGGGGTAAATTGTGTTCTTCGAAGTCAAAGGTCACGTTAAGCGACTTCCGACTGTTATAGCCGTGACCTACCGGAGTTTTTAAGGCTAGTTACTCCATCGCTATGGTTGGCCATTTTTAACCGACCGCAAATAAAAAAGGAAGGAGGTTCTCAATTCGGTCGTATTTTTTAATGACTTATCGCATAGGGTCGTAATAAATTAGCCAATTTGAAAAAATATTTTTTTATTAGAAAGGTTTTACTTCCAGATTGGTTTCATAGAAATGCCATCAAAATCGAATCAGCAGTTTGGCCATGAAGTCTGTTTCTCTTGTTTTTTATGCCTAAACTATATCAAATCAAGTCTCGCATACAAGTGTGGCAGGGGTTATAATTCTATAATGACGTCATAATGACAGCGCGTCTGGCTCACCCGACCGCACCCGGTTTTGGCAAGGTTGACGTGTTCTGATATTATTTCCCCTTAGTTGTACATATTTAAATACAATCATAATTGACACCCTTATCTTTAAATACCTTTGGTGAGGAAGACGCAGCTCAAAATTGGTCCTAAAAATGTTTGCTAGTCAAATCTGTCGAAAGGTAAACAAAATAAACTATTGTTAATGAGTATTGAAAACCTAGTTTGAGGCAATATTCAAATGCATGAGTCAACATAAAGAATTCGGCTATGGGTAAAATAAAATAGAATTTAGTAGTATAGTAGAGCTCTTTGTGAGGGGCTCTTCCGGGAAAGTACTACTACCATGCCTATTTCTGCCGTCAAGCAGTATCGCTGTTTCGGTTTGATCCGGTGAAATTACTGGCACGTGAGGCTAAACATGTATATGCCTCAAGTGGATGGTCATAGGGCACGTTCCTTGCGTTTGTGACCTAAGAGACAATGCTTTGTTACACGCAATGGTTACCGCTTAACATCAGGGGCCCGTATGCTTGTTCCATCAGCAGTTTGTATGAAAAAAAGTAAATATTGTAAATGCTAATATCCTGCTCAAGGTCACAATATCATGTATTCGCTCATCTTTATTATTATTCGTAAAATTCCAATCGAATATCTAAGTGTTATTGCGTAGGTGTGCTGCATTGTTTCATGTCGTTATGTTAGGTACGCTTTCATTCGCCCCGAGCTAAAGCTATGCCTTAGTCTTTGTCAGTGATTAGTGAACGTATCGAGAAAGTGAGCTGTTGTTCTTCTAGGCTTGGTCGCGTGGAACTGGCAGCTAGACGCGCCTAGCTTTAAGACGTTTCAAAGTGATCTTTGTGATAAAGATTTTTGACTTGATTCACTAAGACCTCATCTTCATCAGCCTAAACTAACCCAGGTACATTTAGAATTAACGATTTTGTACCTTCGAATTCAACATTTCTTTATTCGGTTGTATCACAAGGATCGCTTTGAAACGTTTTAAAGGTGTCCGTCTAGGTGCCAGTTCCACGCGACCAAGCCTTCTTTATCCATTGACTTTCCGCGATCTTGAATGCCATTAGTCTTCACTGTCTTATTAATGCCTCATAGATTCAAAGTCAAAGGTCAAAAAATTATTTATTGATATCACAAAGATAACTTTTAATCGTCTTAAAGTTAGGTGAGTCTAGATGCCAGTTCCACGCGACCAAGCCTAGAAGAACAAGCGACAAACTACGGCTTGGTTCCTATCCTACCGTTTGTTTTTGTACGAATATTATGTTACATCAAAATGATAGCACAGAGAAGAACCTATAATGTATGCTGTCCTATTTAAATATAGAACGCGACCTAATATTGATCTAGTTTAGCATCGGCAGTATTATATTGTCGCATTGTTGAAGTTTAAGATGAAATGGCCTCCCAGCTCAGTAGCTCAGCTGAGAGGATAGAACTCAGAGTTACAACTAGTAACTCTGACTTCTATCCTCTCAGCTGTGGGTTGAGAATATAAATAATACAACTTAGGTATTCTGTAATACCGACTTAGCTCGTAGAGTTAGTAAGTTGAAGTGGCAATGGGCAGGCCTTATAGCTCGAAGAACCGACAACCGTTGGGGAATAAAGGTTCTCGAATGGCGACCACGAACCGGAAGACGAAGCGTAGGGCGACCACCCACCAGATGGACTGACGACATTGTTAAGATCGCGGGAAGTCGATGGATGGAAAGGGCTCAGAATCGTTCTTCCTGGAAATGTGTAGGGGAGGCCTATGTCCAGCAGTGGACTTCTTCAGGCTGATAATGATGATGATGATGATGATGATTCTGTAATTCCCACTCGAAGACATGTGATGATCACATACTTTGTCCTTAATGTGGGTATAAAAAAATATGTTATGTTTGTACAGACGTACAGAATCATGCATTGACTAGGGCCACGAATTAGCCGTCATACCACCTTTTCCATAAATTTCTAGTGTGTATTCTCAGTAGCGGCTATGTAGTAGAGGAAAGAGGTATTTTATGCAACTAGCTGAACAAGCATGGCCCGAATAATGATTGGTGGTATCCATGGCCTATAACAAAGCATTCCCTTGTAGAACACGCACGTCAGGAATACGTCACGTATGTCAGGTAGCAAGTGCAAATCTGTGATCTCTGTCTACCCCTTTAGAAAAGAAGCGTGTTTTTTATTTTATTTATTAACAAAATCCACAGCTCTTATAAGTTTACATAACATTATCTTATAATGTAACGTACAGCCAATTACGGATTTACATTTTTCGTGTAAAATAGATAAGAGAAAACGAATACTTATTAGTTATCACTAAACCGGAATAAGTAAAGTTTTTAAGAATGTATGTTGTATCCTCAATAATCCAATGCAGTCATGAAACTAGTACTCAGACATTAGTTGCAAAACGTTACCTTTCCTTTCCAGGATCAGGAGCACCTGAAGCCACCGATATCTGGCGGGTTGGCCAACGCTGAGCTGTACTGCTTGGCGCTGGCCAACATGTACTCGGACCAGAACTACCACAGCCTGAACCACTGGAACATCCTGCAGACCTTCGCGAGGAAGGGAGTCCATGTTCCCGATCCGCCTGACTGCGCGCTCACTGAGACCGTGCTTATACAAAACAATCCGCTCAAAATGGTAAGCCTGTCTTTCAGTCTCTATTATTACACGGACATCTTTCCAGGAAGAACGATTCTGGGCTATCTTTCCACCGACTTCCTGCGATCTTAACAATGTCGTCGGTCCATTTGATGGGTGGGCGTACGTACGTACGTTTTTCGCTTAGATCTTTCTTTTTCTCGAAGTCATATATGGTATAAACTGTATAAAGTATAGTATGCAACTCTTGAATAAAACGGATTTGTATCAAGGGTCATGAATCACTCGCGTCGTTTAGGATTCTAACACTTGACAGACAGCATTCCCCAAAGCGCTGAATTACCATAATTATTGTGACGAATCATTGCATAGATTTTAGAACTGAGGTTCCCAACCTTATTTTTCTCATATACCACTTTTAAGCCTACATTGATAGGTGAAGTCAAGCCAACATTTTAGTTCTTCATTATCAAAACCAGATAAACTAACATGAACCCCCGCTTACGAATCGTGAACCCCCATTTTTTTGTCACGCCATCGTAGTCCCCCCTCGAGTCTACCGTGGACCTCTGGGAGTCCACCTGGACCACGTTGGGAATCAATGTTTTAGACAGTTACGTTAGAGGTAACTTAAAAGGGTAAACGTATCAATAGCCCCTTTTATGTTCCCCGATCGGGGACATAGAAGAGGCTATTGATACGTTTGTCCACAATTTTAGCATAGGGCATCTGATTTCTACCTTTTCCCGAAGTGAAGCTGATTGGTAGGAATTAGAATAGAATAACCCTGTTGGTTATACGTTTAAGTTGAAGGTTGCCTGGAAGAGATCGCTCTAAGTGATAAGGTCGCCCATTGTTTTGCCATAAATCTTCACGAATCCTGTATTATGTTTCTGTGTGGTGAACAATAAAAAGTTATCTATCTATCTATACATATAGTAAAGTGTAATTCCGTCATTTAAAATTGATGGATTGGTTTTCCAAAACGAGACCGGAGACTGAAAAATAAAAGTGGTTTTTATGAGTAACTAGCGGCTGCCCGCGGCTTCAATCGCCGTTACCGTTACCGTTCCCGTTGAAAAAAAAACCTTTTAAACCTTCTCTGGACCTCCACAAATCGTTCAAGACCAAAATCAGCCAAGTCGGTCCAGCCGTTATCGAGTTATAGCGTCAGGAAGGAAAACCCGACTTTATAGTAGATAATTTCATGGCTGATTCGTGCCAACTTTTTTAATAACACGAAAAGTTGTAAAGTTCAGGGATAATGTAATTTGCAATTTACGAGTTAATGTAATAAGAATGTTAATACCACACACTCCGAAACGAACACGTCCTGAAACAAATATAGCGTTCTTTCGTAAAAATACTAACTGTATTCTATCCCCCCAGAAAAGTCACGGTTTCAGCTTATATTTCAACTCTCAACTTCCTAATTTTGACTGGCCTCTCAATTTAGTTGGTAGTAGCTCTGCCTTCTGCGCCGTAGGTCATGGGTTCGTTCCCCACCGAGATCAAATATTTGTGTGGTTAACGCAAATGTTTGTTCTCTGTCTGGGTGTTATATTGTATTCTAAGTATGTATTTACAAAAAAAAATTATTATATCAGCTATCTGGTTCCCATAGTACAAGCTCTGTTTAATTTGGGGCTAGATAAGTGTTGTGTGGATTGTCTACAATATTTATTATTATTATTAACTAGCAACGAAGCCCGGTGTTGTCTGGTCATTCCAGAATGTTAAAGAACATTTAGGAGCATTCTATTTTAGAACATTTTCACACAAAATCTAGAATTTATAGAAAAGTTCTATGTCCCTATGTGTTAGTAAAGAATAGATATAGATTTTTGCAACATTTGGCATTGATGCGGTTCCTATTAGCTGTAGCGTGATGTTATAATTATAGCCTTCCTCGATAAGTGGACTATCCAACACAAAAATAATTATTCATTTCGGACCAGCAGTTCCCGAGAGCGCTTTCAACCAACCAAACTCTTCAGCTTTATAATGTTAGTATTAGATTTGACTCTTAGGTGGTTCGATATGTATGATGGTATTAACGCTCCAAACTGTGTTTCCAGGGCGCACACATGTCTGTGATAGAAGCACTGATGGTGCTGTACGCTCGCGAGGTGGTGACGTTGGACCGAGTGTCGGCGGCGGCGCAGCGCTTCGGCACCAGCCAGCCTCTGCCCGCCGCCGGCTCCAGCGTACCGCATGAGGACGGCATCCTGTGCTGGGTGAATGCGGCCTGCGAGGCGCTCAATCAAGCAGAGGTATTCATAAACATAACATAAAATAAACATAGTTTGTGGGGTCCGGTTAATGTACGGCCAGTTAATGTACACACAATTAAAACAAATCTACTTTTTTTCACTGTTAAATGGTTAAGGCCCATGTATTTCATGTTTAATATCAATTATTAGTTTTGGTGGCATGGAACTGGCACCTAGACTTATCTAATTATAAGGCGTTTGAAAGTGATCCTTGCAATTCTACTGAATAAATACACTTTAAATATTGATTTTGACTCAAATTATGGATAATTGTCCTGGGAGGCTACCCCTTTAAAGTTGTTGTAAAAAACATTTTCTGCACTCGCTTTGCTCGCTGGTCTTGTGTGACATTTATATTATGTTACATACCCTCTTCAAGTCGGATCCACCCTTTTCAAGGACAAGTGCAAGTATTCAGTATTCAGTGCTAGAACCAAAAAGCAAAAATCAATGATTGTATTGCTACAACAATGTACATGAGGCTTAACTGGCATCAAACATAACATGAAAAAAAAAAACAATCATCCATTAGTTTCATTCAGATTATCGAGAAATTGGTCAAATAATGCTTTGTCTAAATTGTGTGCATAATATTTCCAGGAGGAGGCATGCATGCAGGTCCCCACAGTCACAAACCTGCAGGAGCTATGCGACGGCACCGCGCTAGCTGCGCTCGTCTCTTTCTACTGCCCCGAGGCTCTGCCGCGGCGGCGGGTGCGAGTGGGACGGATGGCTTCGATACAAGACTGCTTGCACAATCTCATGTTGGTGCGCGAGTTCTGTCGTAGCGCGCTACCGCATGACGTGTTTCACATGCTGCCTGAAGATGTCACGTATATGAGAGGGTAGGTCATCGCTAGATAATAATATAATAGCTAATATAATAAGTAATATGAGTTAAAAAAACTTGAGAAACCGGCTTCATGGCCAAACTGCTGTACCGATTTTGAAGAAATTCCTATGAGACCAATCTGGACCTAACCTATAACCTTCCAGGTAAAACATTATTTACTAAAAAGTTTCATAAATGACAGAGGTATGCAGTAATAAACATAAAAAATATAACCGAATTGAGTAGGTACCTCTTTCTTTGTTATTTGAAGTCTGTTAAAAAATTGGTATGAAAATATTTTTTTTTAATTAGACTCTTTCTGATAGCGATCTCTTCTGCACAATTTTATAAAAGAGGATTATTTGGGGTGTCTAGAACTTTATGAGAATGGTATCTTTTTATTACCAGATTCTGCTATCTTCTTGGTTGAATCCCGGTATCAAACCTTGTAAGGGGGCGTCCATAAATTACGTGAGGTGAATTTTTGAATTTTCTGTAGGTGAGATGTCGTGAGATTTTATTCAACTCCCTCCCCCATTCCCCAATCTCACGTGAGATTATTCAAAATGTGGGTTTCTTACGTAAAGGCGTTGGATTGTTATTGTAAAAAGAAAAAAAAATGTTTCGCGCTTTTATTTACGCCTAGTTAAGACACTAGATAAAAATTTAACAAAAGAATACTTAAAACGGGGCCAAAATAGTATAATTTTTTTGTTTTAATCAGAAAAAAATTGCGTGATATTTGCTGAAACCCCCCCTCTCTCCAACGTAAGATTAGATGAGATTTGACTCGACCCCTCCCCCCCCTTAAACATCTCACGTAATTTGTGGACGCCCCCTAACATCTAGACCACATTTTGTTATAAGAGAGAGATAAACTACGTTTGACCACGTTTTGAGATAGAGAGTCTTGGAAAGGAGATCTGAGCTGAAAGTCTCCACCATGGCTAGAGAGTGAACGGCAGCTTAACCTATATAAGTTAGCAATAAATGCCATAAGCAATCAAATGGTGACTAGATTTTTAGAGAAAGATAGCAAAGACGTTTCCACTGACTGCAAATTTATTTTTGAATCTTTAAATGATTTTTCAGATCAATGCGTCAAAACCTAGTAGCGATGCTTGCCGATCTCTTCAACATGTTAGAAGTGCACCCAGTAAAGGCCGTCAAGCATCCTGGAAGTGGTGAGTTTATACAGTTACCCCGAATGCCCTGTATTGCATGATAGTCTAATGGGAGTATGTGGTCATAATATCAAAGATAGCCTACTAATTTAATTAATTTATTAAAACGAACCTTCTTTGAAGCTGCATAAGCTTCAATTTCTATTTGCATTTTTATGAGAGAATTGACAGGAGCAGATTTTGTTGGAATTTTAGATTGTTGTGTGAGAGGTAAGTTGAATTGAACGGTATTGCTTAGTGCATAAGATTCTAATTTCTATGTTGTCACCCTGTCTTGCTTTTGCAATGGAGCTCCGGTTATTTAGCTTCTGCGGATTTGTTATATTTATATTGGACACAATACTGTCAGCACGTTTTTCATTTTGTATTTGTAAATTGGAAATATTTTATAGCTATTTTAGCATCAACCAATGTAGACATGGCCAAGGAATGAACGCCTCTGTCGGGCATTGCGACAAATAATATTGCTAAGTAACTTTTCTTGCGTTCGATAACAAAAATTCACGACGTTGATAATCTATCGTCAACACCAAAATCGTACTAAATCTTTTCGTTAGCTTCACGACTCTTTTTTTTTTACATGATTTAGACCATTCTTTGGCTACAATCTCACCTGATGGTAAGTGACGATGTAGCCGACGATGGAGAATTCACTCTTGCCTTGAAGAGGCCCAGATTGTAGTGGTCAGGAAAAACAGCCGTCGGCAATGAGTTCCATTCCCTGGAGGTTCGCATAATGAAGATGGAGCCAAAACGCTTAGTGCGAATGGGTTGACTTCAACGGTTTTTAGTGTAAAATCTTCTACATATAAAAATTTAATGTTGGTTTGTGTACGCTTCAAAAACTCAAAAAGTTCTGCACCGATCGAGCTGAAATTTTAGCATGACAATTAATCCGCATCAAGGATTGTTTTTCACAATGTGCCACAGCAAAGCGTTTCAGGGTACAGCTAGTGCTATTATGAGTTTCGGAGTGCTGATGGTAAAGGCTAGATAGAGCGAGACGGGGTATTGCAGTAAAGGCTTGATAGAGCGAGACAGGGTATTGGTTGGTGTGGTGACGTGCGTTGTTATAGCGTGCGAGGCTTGCAACGCTCACGGCGTCCGGCCTCGGCGCTGTCTGCCGCCGCCGCCGAGGAAGCACATTCCTGACCTGCGCGGAGAGGACACTATGCCGCCCTTTGCAGGTATCGCTCTACATACAACTGTACCCGAAGTCGGAGTTTTGCTACCACATTTCGTTACCAAATGTTGTTTTCGTTTCGCCTACTTGTCTCTCTCTATTGTATGGAGAAAATATGAGACGGCAAAAATACGTTACGTAGTTAGAGTTGTTGTCTCATCTTTTCTCCATACAATAGACAGACAAATAGGCAAAACGAAAACAACATTTGGTAACGAAATGTTGTAAATGCACTGGGACTTCGGGCTCTGATGGGGAAGGCATCTGTGACATTGGCATTGATGATTAGACTACCATAATGGATTTTATGTTAGGATTTTTTTATGTAGTTAGAACATTCACATCTTTTCGTGACTCTTTTTTCGAAGCAAGTGTGGCGAAAGGATTTTAAGTGCGTCTGACAGCGATATTTCACAGCGTTTCACCGCCATCGCGCTAGATGTGCGCAGGCCTTTAACATTCAAAATGTTTAAAACTGTAAACTGAATCATCATACATTTTTAAAGGGCTATATTATTATGTCTAACAGTCAACGATCAACCTTCCCTTAAAATCTGCTTTCGCAGTATTTTCTAGAGGGGCTCTTTGAAAAGGTTTACCAAAATTCAACCCCTAAGAGGGGAAATTAACTTGGTTACCGTGTATCCATGCTTTTATAGTGATTAAATGCCGCTAGAAAGTAATTAATCACACAGTGCCTTCCCCGACGTTGTGTTCATAGGTCATCAAGGAATAACGAATCATTCACTTGTGTTTGTGTCCTGCGTGTGTGTTGTCCTTTATTTGTGTGTGTTTTTAATGTATAGTGTGTATATTTTCACTACACATACGTTGTCTCTTTCTTACACTGTGCTTTGTTAACCAACGCATTAACTCATCCGGTTCCTACGGTTGCTTTTGATTCGCGCTTCTGCATGGGATTTATTTTGCTTTATTTTTATTCGGTTTTGATTTTTTTGTTTCGTTTTGGAGTCGTTGACATTATGTCCTCAAGACTCCCAGGTTCAAACATGGTATTTAAAATTAGAAGTTTAACCGTCATTTAGTTAGTTTCACAATTATCTATATGAATAGTGCACAATAGTGTAGAATCACAATCACTGTAGTTTGAAAACACTAGATTGTTGGTAGTGTCAACGTTTTTAAGTCTATGGGCCTATGTTTTGCTTGATGTTGTAGTTAGTGTCATTACATCTCGAAGTAGTTGTAGAATCATTGTTAACTCGCGTTGTAGAAGACACCCTTATTTTTGAATTTTGCCCCAAGTTAACTTTATGATACCCTAACGATAAAAATCTATAAAAATATTCGAAACAACGATCGTATTACAATTTGTGCTTTGAATTTTCTATTTGTTTTGTATTTGGAACTTTTGGGATACTATAACTAATAATATTTTTGTCCGAAGAAAGAAAACTAATAAAAATGTGGTCGTTTTTGTAACCCATCATCATCTTGCAATTTATACATCAACGCACTCAATTTCCAAGCTTATTACTCCAACAATAACTGTTAATATCCAGTGCCGCGATCGCCGTCCGTTAGCGGACCCCGACCCCGGACCATATCCAACCGGTCTGCGAGCTCCACGCCCGAGCGGCGGAGCTGCAGCCCGCAGCGAGACGAGTTCGTAGTGCATCGGGGCCGAGCCATCACCACCCTGTCCTCTATGGCGCGGAGGGACGACGACCATCGTGAGTCACACCTTATACCTCGCACAATAAGGCACAATATCCAGTGAAGGTAGGACGGAGCTGCAGCCCGCAGCGAGACCAGTTCGTGATGCATCGAGGCCGAGCCATCACCACCCTGTCCTCTATGGCGCGGAGGGACGACGACCATCGTGAGTCACACCTTATACCTCGCACAATAAGGCACAATATCCAGTGAAGGTAGGACGGAGCTGCAGCCCGCAGCGAGACCAGTTCGTGATGCATCGAGGCCGAGCCATCACCACCCTGTCCTCTATGGCGCGGAGGGACGACGACCATCGTGAGTCACACCTTATACCTCGCACAATAAGGCACAATATCCAGTGAAGGTAGGACGGAGCTGCAGCCCCCAGCGAGACGAGTTCGTGGTGCATCGGGGCCGAGTTATCACCACCCTGTCCTCTATGGCGCGGAGGGACGACGACCATCGTGAGTCACACCTTATACCTCGCACAATAAGGCACACTATCCAGTGAAGGTAGGACGGAGTTGCAGCCCGCAGCAAGACCTGTCCTCTATGGCGCGAAAAGAACGACGACCATCGTCATACCTTATACCTCACCCAATAAAACTTATCACTCAATATCCAGTAGGAAAACGAGCCGCCTAGAGACGATATTGAGATGCTTCTGAGCTTCTGCTCAGAAGCATCTCAATATCGTCTCTAGGCCTATCTTTAACTCTTCTGAGTGAATACATTATCTCGATGGCTTAACAGACGGAAGGACAATAGGGATCAATATGAATAAAGCGGAACTAGACTTCACTCACTCACAAAAGTTCTTCAATAATTGTTTTCTTAAGACAATAGGGATCGAGGAAAGCGTCGTCATAAATAACGTGTCTATGACGACAGACTCGTTCGCTCACAAAAGTTCTTCATGAAATCTTCCTCCTCGCGTCGTGTTCCTCATTACTGAGGGTCGTGATTCCCCCGACGTTGAGCTATTAAAGTTTTAACGATAGTCCGCCATCTCCGTCTATCTTTGGCATTGTGAAGAGCATCGTGAAGTTTGGTGTTTAATGAAATAGGAGCAATTATATCTTATTTGACCTTTCTCCCACAGTAATAGAGACAAGAACAGCCGGCCGACCGTCTAACTGGGCGGATACGCGCGAGAATTCCTTCGCCGGCCGCCGATCGCGACGCTCCTCAATAACAGAAGACAGCCAACTCACAGTCGAGAACTTTGGCGGGTCGCAGGACCGATTGCACTTTGCGGGCAAGAACCCAGAGAAGGAATTGGCGACGCTGGCCAATGTTAGGAAAATCTCTGCACCTGCAGGTAATTTTCGGTACATTCAACTTTTAGAACACCGGAAAGTTAGAATAGAATGAGTAAATAACTTAAAAATTAAGACGTAAAAAAAATTGTAAAAGACTTTCTATTGCTCTGACTATCTGCTTTGATATCGAGTCACTGAGTTTTTAGAGGTCAAGTTTGATTTTACTGGTCAATAAAATACGCTAAAATATTTAGTACGACCCTTTATCACATTATTTAGATACTTCCATTCCATTATTGCCCCAATTTACCCTATAGAAAGATCACAACCTAGTTTTTTTTTGTGTGATCAAGAAATACCATGTGTTGTCACATAAGCTAGAATACATTGGCCCCTGTTGTTTTCCTAGGTCCACTAGACAACTACAACCCCCCTCTCCGCTCCTCCCGCCAAGACATCCGCGGCTCGATCCAGTTCATTCACGGCGACTTCACGAATGGCACCGACGATCGCAAGCTCGAGCGACAGAACTCGACACATTCCACCGACAGCCCTCTGCGGAGGCAGAACAGCAGCGACACTATCAACTTGAACCAGAGCCATTTTACGAACAAAGGTACGTTCATTCATTCATTCTTTCGGTCCTTAGAATAACGTTCATTCATCCTCAAGCAGTAAAATATATTTTGAGCTAGCCAACTCAGGTAACGTTTAGAAGCTCGAAAGAGTCCGTCAATTTAAAGATGGTCACTATTACCGGGACAGTACGTCATTCATTCATTCATTTGGTCCCTAGAATTATGTTCATTCATTCACAAGCAATAAACAATGACAGCTCTATGTAAAGCAGGACACAGCAAATACTAAGATATTTTTAGCTAGCCAACTCAGGTGACGTTTAGAAGCTTGAAAGAGTCCGTTCGTTCTAAAGATGGTCACTATTACCGGGACGGATAGTCAAGTACGGAAGCGCTGTGATAACATGAATGGTCCTTAGTTTTAACTTGTTGTTTTTTATAGGGGGCGGAGATGGATTCTATTTAAACGACCGAGATTCGACCGACGGCGACGCAATCAAAACGACGAGCTTCGCCGATCTCACTAAGATTAGGAGTAATGGCGACCAGTCAGGTTTGTAAATCATGGCTAGCTTGCGGAAATAGGAGGACACACAGCCCTAACACAACTTATCAATGTTCAAAAAACTTACTAGAACGCGTACGCCATCTTGGAATTTTTGGACGTCACAACAATCCAAGATGGCGGATTTCTTATCCGCCATCCGACTAAATCAAATAGTTTCCGACAAGTAAATATATTTTGTAATAATCACAGACTGGACCATTGAATAATAATACTCACCTTTACAATTTACTTGCACTGATGCTGATTTTATGATAAAAATAAAGGTTAATTGCAGATGACTTTACTCAAATGTTTTACTTTTTGCAGAACAGTCTACGAACTTACGTCAAAAAGTTAAAACTTCACGTCACACGTATTCAAAATTAATATTCGCTTGCTTAGTTAGCTTCCTGCATGATTGGCCGCGTTGTCCTCGTATTTCTTGCAATACTTCTTACTAATAAGCTTTCATTTTGCGCTTTCGTTGTACGTATTTGTCTTTAGCGACACGATTTTTGTCAGAGTTATACATTGCACGTTTTATACTAAATTAGTAAATAAGTACAACTTTGTTTTTTAAATTTTTCTGTCTGCCAAAAATAACTAGTAAAGACCACATACTCCGATTATCTTAGTACTTCTTTTCCTATATTCTGAGACCGTATACGTTCGGCAGAAAACAATCCGTAGCACTACGAATGGTCGTCTGCTTGGTAGTCTCTCATCTCATTGGCTTATATAATATTGTCAGTTTACATTGGCCAATGAAATGCGAGATAAACTGACGGATACTCATAAAGTAGAAGACCTGTACCCATAGTCTGAGTTTTACTTGATTAGTTTGAACATTTAGTTTCGCCTACGTGTCTCTCTCTTTTGCATGGAGAAATAATGAGACAACAGATCGTTTCGATCGTTTCTACCTAGTTTCTACGTTACGTATTGTTATTGTCTCATCTTTTCTCCATACAAAAGAGAGAGACACGTAGGCGAAACGAAAGGTTCAAAATGACCTGCGCCTGTCTTTTTAGCATTATTATTATGATCAGCGCAGACCTAGCAATAAATAGAGCGTCCTCACTCCATTATCTAAAAAGGCGTTTACGACTATTTCCATAGAGTTCAAAAACGATAGACCTGCAATGAAAACTCACAAAGTATGTTGTACAGGGTTACAATCCCAGTTCGGGGATAGTGAGGGCGAACAGACAGACAGGCGGAAAACGAGCTTTTCTACCCCACCTGCGAACACCACCACTTGGCAACAACAGTTTATGCAACACGAGCAGCCGAGTAAGTCTCATTTTAGTCTTTTTATGCCCGTATTCAAAAACAGTCCTTGAGTCTGAGTCGAGCCTCAAGCATAGATTTTCTGACTGTTCTCCATTGAAAATGTCAAAAATATAATGCTTAAAGTGAAGCTCGACTCAGACTCAAGCACTGTTTCTGAATACGAGCCATAATGTGATATGAGAGGCCTATATCTTGCAGTCAGCAGTCGACTTCTTTAGGCTGATGAAGATAATGCGATATCTATGATTCTCTCGATTGAGTTACGTTCAAGCAGAGTGAACACTATACCTAATGCCGATTGCCAAATCACATTTTAGATTCTATCATGTCGAAAAGTTCGAAATTAAAGAATTGAAAGATATAAAATATCACCTGATGTGTCTAAAAATCCTCGATAATACATTTTTCGACGTAATTCGTAAAATATGTAAAGAAGTCACGTGACAATTTATAAAAAAGGCTTAGATTATTTTTGTCGAAATAGAGTTGATTGCAAGCGTTTGTATTTCTACTATAGAAATACAATCGATTGGAAGCATTTTCCTCTCTACTATTATAAAAAAGGCTCTCTGATCAGCCGGTAAAAAATTAAATCGCTCGGAAGCAAAATCTTTAGCTGGCCCTCTCAATCGGTAAAAAAACAAACATTTTCAGATGGTGACGACCTAACAGACGATATATCGGGCGCCCCGGGCGGCGCAATGGCTGCCCAACTCAACAACATCAGACTGAAGCTCGAAGAGAAACGACGGCGCATAGAGCAGGACAAGAGACGGATGGAAATGCAAGTGAACAGACAGAGACAACAACTAGGGCAACAGGCGTTTCTACAAGCTGTTACTAGAGTGAGTTTATTTGATTGGCAAAGTTTTTGGTGTTTTAATTTGTTAGAAAAAACTCGTAATTATGATTGGGATTTTCATGTATGTAGGTATTTTTATAGGACTAGGTATAACCCGTATTGTAAAAGAAATGAATTTTGTATAGTGTTGCATATCGTTTCCTCTTGCTCGCACACTAGAGTGAGAGGTAATGATGATTAGAGCTTTTTTTGGATTCGTTTTTATAGAAGATTTTGTGAATTTATATTTGGGGGTAGTTTTCTCTCTGTAAGTGTGATGGGGATTTTGTTATGTGATAGTGTTTTGTTCTTGAATGAGAGAAATGGAAAAGTCAATGCACTGTCCTGTCAGATTGATGTGGGGTTAATTGAGGGTTTTAAAAGTTTCATAGCTATAAACCTACGCTTGGATTTCCTATGGCGTGGATATGAGAAACTAGCACATCGGGACCCCAAAACCCAGACTCTTCTCTTGACTTGTCTCTTCGCGGGAATCGAATCTGTTCAAAGTTTAGAGTTGGTTGAATTGGTTTTTAGTAGTTTGAAACCTGCACTTTTAGTGGGTAAAAGGTCTGCGTCAGTTGATAGTGTTTTTTTGTGGGTGAAATTGGGTTGGAGTGTTATGTAGTTAATTTTTTAAGCATGTTTTTAATTGTAGTAACTAAACGCATAAAATATAAACCAATCTCGATAAAAATATAATTATTTAACAGAAAACACACATTTTATAAAACTACGATATGATTTACGGATTTATTCTGTAGTTTTATAAAATAACTAAAAAAACACACTGTAACTAATATTATTGTAACTTTATTTTCTGTTATATAGATATAAAAATAATTTGTTTCTATTTTATTAGGATGCATATTTGCAATACCAGTTGGCCTCCTTGGTGAGTGGCCGGGTTGTTTTTAGCCCCATTTAGTTTTCCCTTTTTTTTATATATTTTGGAAACTGTATTGTTCATACATGCTTACACAGCTTAGTTTATAAAAACAGTAAAACATTGAAAATGTAAGTTTAAAATTTCACTAATAGCGCATTGCAATTCCATTGTTACCAGTATTTCGTCCGAGCTTTTAAAATAGCTGCTGAAAAATTGTAGCTTAACTTGGCGAAAAATAGATGCTTTTTTCTATAATCATAACTTTATATCTTTTTTTAGTAAATGTCATAATATCTACCATATTTTTTTAAACTCTCACTGATCCAACACCAAATTCATTGCAATGTACAAATTGGCATTTCTATTGAGTACAGTTTTCTAAAAAATCCTTTATTCTCACTCACTACAAATCCACAATAGAAACCGGTTGTTGCAATATAGCACTTAGGTACTGTATGAATAGGATTAATTTTACACTTTTGTTGACAGCATGATAGTCTATTGGTATACAGGGTGACTACTATAAAATATTTACGCGCACAAAACTAAATCTATGAAGAAGATATCTGGGGTTGTAGACTGAGCCTAAACTCTATAAAGATGACAGTGTTTTGTAATCAACTTTTGAAATATTTCAAAAAAAACTTAGTAATATGGAAGAAGTTTATAAAATGCCTTATCACTGTTTGTCGTTACGTAATCCGCAAACAGAAGGGGATCTTATCTAAGGGTGTATTAAAAATCTGCGTTTCATTAATATGAAGGTAGTTGAAAGTTTGTTCGAATTCCTGTATACCAATAAGACTTGTGCATGTACGTTGTGTTACGGTGGCGGGCACGCGTGTTGCAGGGTAAGGGCGCGCGCACACCGGCCGGCGACGAGACTCAAGAACAAAACACGCTGCAGGTAATGTCATTTGGGGTGGTCACGTGACTGGTCATTTTTCATTTGTCGGTGGCATTTTATCTCATATCATCTAGGAAAAAATGTAAATCAGCTTTACGCCTTTGACCCCTAGGCACGGTAGATAAATAAAAAAACGGATCAAACCACGCAGGAACCTTTGGGTGATTTGTTGCTATCATTTTACGATAGAATGGTTAGCATTTTCTATCAAATCAAATTATCATGCAGAAACATCAAGAAAAAATACTATAAAGGGTTTTTTTTTTTTTGGGACACCCTGTATGTAGCCCTGTATATACCCTGTATATAAGGGGTGCCTGGGCATCAAAGTCATAAGGCGGTGAGGCGGTTTTTACGAACTTTGATAGAGGAAAAAGGAAAATATGTCTCCTTTGGCTATCAAATTGTCATTAAATCTTTGAATATGTTCATCACTTTTCATACTCTGCTTAAATCAAAACTAGCTAATCCGTTCCATTCATTGCTTACCGCTGAAAGATTACAAATAGACCAAAGTAAGGTCTAGTCTTGACCAGAAACATATTTTTTGAATGGGTAAAGAATACTTACATAATTTTCAAATTGAACTACTTAGGGCATGAACTCTTAATTAAATTGCATGAAATTATAAATATTTAAAATTGGATTCTTTTGTGTTTGGTGTTCAGTTATAGAATAATATTGCAAGGCATGCTTTTGCTAAAAAAATATGATTTATCGGTAATATTAGAAGGTACCGACGGATACAGTTTATCGTCGCATTTTACACGGAAATTAATATTGTTTATTCCCACACAGGATATGGTTGTGGACTCACCACCGAGTCAAGCGGTAGAAAACGTTGTTATGGAGCAATATCAACAATCTATTGCCAAGTAAGGATCTTTTCTTTATTGTTTTGTAACCAATTTTTCTACTACTAACAAATTTTACAGCGATATTTTATTTAATTGAAAATAACAGAATATATTATGAAACTTAATCATAAGTTTCATTTCTCTGATTTAAATACCCACTCACCTCTAAAATGACTAACCCTCTCATTTAATTTGCCTAAAACTTTTAAGCGGCTCGCTAAGTCTCTTGTCGCTCTCACTTTCCTATCAAAAAATAGAGATGGCAACATAGCTAAATTACTGCTATAGGACCATCATGAATATGAGCGTAAAAGTATTTGGTTCAAACATAAACGTAGGTAACACACGAGCAAAGCCGCGGGCGGATGCTAGTTGTCAATATTTTAATAATATCCGCATAAATTAATGAACTAGCGTATTTTCTAGAATATAAATATGTGTATATTTTGTAGGCTAGTCAAAACGTATTTCCATTTTTAGGGTTCCGTAGCCAAATGGCAAAAACGGAACCCTTATAGATTCGTCATGTCTGTCTGTCTGTCTGTCTGTCTGTCTGTCTGTCTGTCTGTCTGTCTGTCCGTCCGTATGTCACAGCCATTTTTCTCCGAAACCGTAAGAGCTAGACTGATGAAACTTGGCGAGTAGATGTATTCTGTGAACCGCATTAAGATTTTAACATAAAAATAAAAATAAAACTATAAATTTCGGGGGTCCCCATACTTGAAACTGAAACTCAAATTTTTTTTTTTCATCGAACCCATACGTGTGGGGTATCTATGAATAGGTCTTCAAAAATGATGTTGAGGTTTCTAATATCGTTTTTTTCTAAACTGAATAGTTTGCGCAAGAGACACTTCCAAAGTGGAAAAAAGTTGGTCCCCCCCCTCTAACTTCTAAAGTAAGAGAATGATAATACTAAAAAAAACATATGTTGTACATTACTATGTAAACTTCCAACGATTTTTGGTTTGAACGAGATCTAGTCAGTAGTTTTTTTTTTATACGTCATAAACCGTAAACCGCAATTTACCTTTCGACGAACTACAAGAACCTTTATAAGTATTATGTTACTTGATGTAACATAATAAGGTTCTTGTAGTTCGTCGTGCTACGGAACTCTTCATGGGCGAGTCCGACTCGCACTTGGCTGCTTTTTTTAGTTTTGTTTTAATCACACTCATTTTACCCACCCTCACTATATTTTTCACATCAATTATATTTCCAAAATCAATTACCATTCTCACATCATAAAAATCAAGGCACTTCGCCTCATATATCCCCATTCGAAGAATACACAAAAAAATTACAGAATGAACTCCAGCCTGCAGGATATTCAGAGCGACATCGCGCGCCTCGCCAGCCAGCAATCCCAGATACAACAACAACAGCAGCAACAACAGCAACAAGCGCAGTTACAGCAACAACAACAACAATTGCAGCAGCAAGCGAAAGAGCTGTTCCAGCAACAGCAACAGGCGAAAGAGTTGTTGCAGCAACAACAACAGGCGAAGGACTTGTTGCTGCAGCAACAACAGAAGGAACTGTTCCAGCAACAACAAGCGAAAGAGCTTTTCCAACAACAACAGGCGAAGGAGTTATTTCAACAGCAACAGGCTAAGGAGTTGTTCCAACAACAACAGGCAAAAGAGATGTTTCAACAACAAAATCAGATGTTCCAACAGCAACAAATGCCTCAGTCGCCGTATCAGCAACAACAGTATCAACAAAACATTCCACAATTGGTAAGTTTAATACTTTCCCAAAAAGCTTTTTTAACTATTAGAATCATCTGAAAAGTTGCACTAAGTTAAGATGCCTAATCATAGGCCCGTATTCCGAAACAGTGCTTGAATAGTCTAGAAAAGTGTCTAAAACCTTTAGATTGTGAATTGTGACTAAAATACTTATGTGTGATTTTTGTTTGAAGTTTTGCTTCACTCTTTCCCACATCAACTGACGATATCGTATAATTATTATTTGCAATAAGAAGCTGCCATTTGCATTATAACTTTTATAGTACTCACAACAGAGCCTATTCTAGTCTGAAAATTTAAAATACATGAAGAGCATAACTCAGCATGTATTTTAAATTTTCATAATGGTTGCGTTCCCGTAGCACCCCAAACATCTAAGCTGTGAATCAGCATGTGCTTTCATCCATCTCCATCACCAAATACTATAGATAACATGCAGGTATTCCAATTAAATCTCTGTTAGTCCTAAAGTCAAGTCCGTGAACCGATGTTCGAGTCCAGTTGAGGCTATTTGAATCTCTGGTCATATTCAAGAACAAGTCTAGAAAACTTTCCGCAAAATGATAGACAAAGATTCCTAGTGCATTTCAAATGACACTGCATAATAGATTTGCATGCCATCTATAGTATTTGCACCTCGCAAAAATGCTGACGAGCGCATCGCAATTCCACAATTCCAGCACAGCCAATTCAGCTCACAGCAGAACGTGTCGAGGATGCCTCTCGGCAACTTCGGCTCGACGCCGCACATTCCGCAGTACTACCAGCCGCCGTACCAGGAACCGTATCAAGCGGGCTACCGGGATATAGACGGCAGTCGCCAGTTCTATCTGCACGAGAGTCCACCGCCCGCGCCGCGCCGGACCTGGGCGCAGCATGCGCAGGCGCAGCAGGAGAACCAGGCGCAGGAGCTTAGGGGCTGGCAGGTTGGTGCATTGTGTGCTGCTAGCCGAGGCTATTAACCTGCCCGCTACGGGAGATAGATGGCAGTCGACAGTCATTTATCTTCATGAGAGCCCTCGGTCGGCGCAGCAGCAGGAGAGCCAGGCGCAAAAGCTGAGAGGCTGGCAGGTTGGTGCATTGTGTGGCTAGCCGAGGATAGTACCCGGCCTGATACCGGGAGATAGACAAAGAACCAAATACAGAAGGTGAAGGGCTGGGAAGTTTTTGCTTTGCTGGTCGTAGACTCTAGCGCCAGGCTTCAGGATCAGGGAGAAAGGACAGAAGAGGCTGGCAGGTTGGTACACTGTGGTAGACTTTGTTGTACGAGGCAGACTACGGGGAGAAAAACAGAGCCAGGTGCAGGAGGTAAGAGGCTGTCGAGTTGGTACATTGTATGGCAGACTCTTATAGTACCAGGAGCATCAACAGCATAAGGTAGTCGGTACCACATAGTGTTTATGCCAATTGTTTGCAAAAGTTTCACGTGACACGTGTCTTTTTGTGAGATATGTGGTATGGATGGAGAGATTATTGCAGTGTGTGAAAAGGGGTTAGCTCTTGCATTAAGCATCGTGCATTAAAACATTACACTAATCAAACTCCACATGTGAATTATTGTAAACTAAAAATTGTAATTGTTAAATAATACAAAGTCCAGCACTTATTCGCTCACTGTAACATCCACAGAATCTCACGGTGATGGGTTCTACTTACACTAGATTTAAACATGTACACTAATCTAGGTTCCAATCACTGCTACAGTGTACAATTTGTACTTTCCAGTTGCACCAACAAAACAACCAATACGCTCCACAAGGGCGCGAGAGTCCGCAACGTACCTGGCGTTCCCCCTCCCCGCAAGCCCCGCCTCAGCCCCCGCCCGCCGAGCGCTGGCAACCGCAAGGCTTCACCTTGCACGACCGGAACCAAAACCAGCCATTCCAAGTGCACTATCCGACGGATCGATACCAAAACGGGTCCGAACCTTCGAATAACCATCTGTCGTATACGGTGTCGGGGAGTCCGCCGGCGCAGAGACGAGCGCCGACGCCGCAGAGGCAGGGGTCATTGCCCGAGCCGCGGCGGAGCGAACAGCCGGTCGCTTTGCACCAGCTACACTCCCCCCTCCCCTCGCACCAGCTACACTCCCCCCTCCCCCCGCACCCGCCGGTCGCCCCCCGCTCCACGCCCGACGACATGGAACCCCAGAACATCTCATTCATCGGCAACGCGGAGGACGACGCGCTGCGACAAGGCATCGACAGGTTGAACATATCGTCCGGCACGAGAACCTATCGCATCCCTTCTCCCACGCGGCCCTCCCTCGCGCGCAACTCCTTCCACAAACCCGAGGACACGAACGAGAAGGGATTCTACATATCCTTCGATAACGAGCAACCGAAGCGACCGAAGCCGCCGTTGCGGGCGAAAAAAGGCTCACCTAGGAAAGACCAGTCTGACAGCGGGAGTCCCGACCGCAGTCCTGAGAACACTTGGAATGACAGGGTTGAAAGAAACGAAAGACTGAGAGCTGAGGAGGAGCCGTTTGTGGTGCATCGGGTTTCGCGGGATATGGCGCGACCTGATGACTTGGAGCGGGAAGCGCCCCGGGACCGGCCGCAGAGGGCGCCGGCGCCCGAGCCTGCTGCATTACTCATTGGAGAACTTAATGTTGACCCGGTAAGACTAGCATTCAAAGCATTTATTTTTGAAAATGTATGTGTAAGCTGGTGATGGCTTTGATGAAGAAGAATTTGGGCTGACTTCAATTATAACAATGGTCTCTTGGTGCTAAGAGATATGACCGTGGCTGGAGATCATTTTTTTTTTTCATAAAGGGCATTTCATATCCGCTGGAAAAAAATTCGGCAAAGAATGAAAACCTGGCATTGTACTCACGTAACTCTAGTTCTTAAGATTCTAGCAATTCTTCAAAAGCTAAGAGCAGCGCGGGATTTGAACCCGCGACCTTCTCCTTGGTACGGGGTTGCGCTGACCGCTGCGCCATCGGATCCTAATCACACTCGACGAATAACTCTTAGGGGCTGTTCGGCACTAACGAGACTGTGTCCGTGTTTTATTACTACACTATAAAATAAAATATTTGTCGCGTTTCCAGAACTCAGCGGAAGAGATGGAGCGTAAAAAGGAGCGTATAATGCTGATGTCCCTCCAGCGACGTCAGCGCGCGGACGAGGAGCGAGCGCGCGCCGACGCCGCCGCCGCCGCCAGGAAAGCACGCGAGGAAGCAGCGCTCGAACTGAAGGCGGCAAGGAAAGAAGAACAGGCCAGGCGGAGGGAGGTTATCCTGCAGCAGTACAAGCTGAAGAAGGCTATCGAGGAGGCGGAACGAGAGGTTAGTACTCGACAATAAACTGTAGAGTGTGATGGTCATCATGAAGTTCCTATGGAACTCATGACTTCTAGTGAAAGCATAAACTAAGTAGAACAACAAATATATAGTACTAATCCGCTAATCTAATCTAAGTAAGTTAATTTAATGTAGACTTGTGTGTGCACCCCACGTAACACCTGCAAATCCTGCAAAGCGAAATAAGGCGTATTAGACACAACAATAATACCACAAGAAATAAAAAATGAGCAGAAAGTCACACTTTCTGCTCAGCGCTCGACAAGGCAACACGTCCTAATAGTGCACAGAGAGTCGATTTTCCTGAGGATGCTTCGTAGAGAGGCGAAACACGTGTCGAATCTTGTTAAGTTTTTTATTTCTTGTGGTATTATTGTTGTGTCTAATACGCCTTATTTCGCTTTGCAGGATTTGCAGGTGTTACGTGGGGTGCACACACAAGTCTACATTAAATTAACTTACTTAGATTAGATTAGCGGATTAGTACTATATATTTGTTGTTCTACTTAGTTTATGTTTAACAATGGAATTCCGCAAAGTCACGCCTGAATCTATTAATTATTTCTAGTGAAAGGACGAGCGCGAAATAACGTCGCGCTTTAACCCTTGGAGCTGAGGACAACGCGAAAGAAACCAAGGTTTAGAAAGCTGTTAGTTCTAAGACAGTTCTTAGCTATGTTAGGAGGAAATCCATGCAGCCCAGACGGGGATTTGCTATTTAAGTGTAATGAACTTGTTTTCATCAGGCGAGTGTGAATGGAACTGCTAGAAATGGTAAACCGGCGCGTGCCGGCGATAAACATGCTAACCGTGCTGACGCGACAGGTCGCTCGGTGCAAACTTAGCTCGGTGGAGTTGTATGTATAGACTTGATTTGATGAGTAATGCTTTTGTCCAGGGCAAGGTGCTAGACAAGTCTGACCTAATGCAAATGGAGGCGTTGAAAGGCGGCACGCTCGACCGCCACGGCAGCACGCCGCGCGCGCGCCGCCCCGCCGCGCCGCGCGCGCGCCCCAAGACCATCCACGTGGACAGCGGCGCGCTGCACGCCGCAGAGGGCCTGCTCGGCAACAAGCAGCCCTCCTCCACCAACCTAGCAGGTACTCTAGTCTACATAGTCTAAGATCCCGCTATAGAAGGACCTTCACCGAGCTGGTTATTTAATGAAACGTATTTTATCAAACTCAAACTCAAACTCAATAATTTTTTATTCATTACGATGCAAGAATCACTTTGAAACGTCTTATAGCTATACTCGGATTTTTAATTAGACGAAGCTAGCTGACGTTTGCTGTGTTGTCAGTTTTTGATGAAATAAAAATAGTGTTGTTACAAAGTGAATGATTGAAAAAACTCCTGAATGAATGAAATTGCCTCGTTTTTCTAGTGAATAGTTAGTGTGCCGAACTTGACTTGACGTGCTTGGTTGAGGATCCATATCGTTCGCGCGAAACAATATAGCAACAAAATACACAACAATTACCACAAACACAACGTAACGAAAAACTTTACAAAAACAATAACTAAACAGCGTGAGCGCAGAAAAACATTCGTGCTATCAGAGGTTAGAAGCCGAATTACAAACAAAATGGTGGCGTTCATCGGTGTTGGCTCTAGTCGCCACGCCGCGCTTTGTAATAAACCGTCAAAAAACTGATTGTAGTTACATACCTACTACAAGTAACTTATATCAGAGCACTTTTATACATTTTATACAAATTTCAATATTATTTTATAGTTTGAAATGATTAACTATTCACTCATTGTTCATTCATCTGATTGAACGAGAACTGAACGCAGCACTATTACTTTAAATGTAGCAACATTATTTTACAAAGTGACATTAGCAACTGTCAGTCGGTATCGTCTAATTAAAAATCCGACTATAGAGTGAGTCTAGGTGCCAGTTCCACGCGACCAAGCGTAGAAGAACAGGCAACAAACTACGTCTCGGTTCCTACTTAATTATATATATATAAGTTATATTTAATTAAACATGCCAATAAATATATTCTATATGGGTTGCCTATCAAATTTCAGTCCAGGATAATTATGATTAATTAATAATTGGAAAAAAAAAAACTTTACACTGGTTTGTTTATAAAACAAATTCTATACCAATCGAATTATAGACCCCAGTATTTTTATTCAATAAACATACCGGTGCAAAATGCTAGTATCGATTTACCTGTTTATACCTGGCTACCCGAGAGTTGTGACCGGAAAAATAGGCAACCTAACGTTTGCATATTCTTTGGGGTCTATACTTTCGATTGGTATAGAATTTGTCTATTAAACAAACCGGTGGAAAGTTAAAAAATCATTTTTTTTTAATTATTAATTAATCAAATCCTGGACTGAAATTTGATAGGCAACCCATATAGAATATATTTATTGGCATGTTGAATTAAATATAAAATACGTTTCATTAAATAACCAGCTCGGCGAAGGTCCTTCTATAGCGGGATCCTATACTAACACAACAGGCATTAGATCACACAACACAAACATTCAAGAGAAGAACTCCGAGTCCATACAAAAAAGGAGGGACCGCAAACTTAGCTCGTGGGATACAAAATAGATGGCGTTGATTATGTTTTTAAATGCAAAAAGACTACCGGTCTCACGGTTTGAATCACTCCTTGTTTTGACGACGTTGATTGACTGCGCCACGGAGGAGATAGATTATGCAACGAAACTATCGATCACTCCCTAAAGCATTATTAGCCTTCTCGCTCACCACTTGTAACCCCTTGTAAGTAGCCCCCACTCCCCAGCCACAGTCCACAGGGCCTGCACTAGATGCACTAGAGGCAGGCTACGGGAGGATTTGGGTGCGCATATCCCTATTTTATTTGCTCTTTCCTCGAGATCCTTGCCCGAGTATAAAGTTCGTCTGATGTTGGCTGAACAAGCTCAACATATCTACCTATATCCCCCATTACAGGAAGTAAAATAGTAAGACTCGTATGCAAGTGCAAATACTTTAATTTGCCTGCGCATACTGCTATCCGTTTCAATAAAGAAACGAAATGAAATAGATTTAGCTGTACTTATGCTATTGACTGATTGTGTTTCATTGTATTTTACATATTTGCTATAACACTACCGAACCAGCCGCACTAGATGTTGTTTTTTGTTTCTGTAGCTAAATTATGTTTCGCTACAGGCTTGCCGCCCATGTTTATTTATGAGGATACACTATGCTGAACCTAGCCATAACCAAACATAATAAAAGTTGAACTTAAAAATACTGAGATTTACTGTGTTCCAACTCTAAACTTCTTGATATCGAGTCATATTTTTGACACTTCCTAATATAGGACTGTGAAAATCTTATGCTTGAGGCTAAACTCAAGCACTGTTTCTTCTTACGGCCCAAAGTCTCAAAGTTTAACCTTCTTATTAATATTCCCGGAAACTTTGTAACGGCTGTATAAAATCTTTTTTCCGGTCACATATATCAAAAAGAGATTGCAACTTCAGACTTATCGGTTTTGAAGCAAAAGGTTATGGGTAAAGGTTTCAGCATAGTGCATTCAACGTTTTGTTTTATTTCCCCTTCCCCCGCGCAGGCGGCACCATGCGACGGGACTACTACCGAGGCTCGCAAGACAGTCTCGCCGAGCGCGCGGGACTCTACAGAGGTAACCTCCCTTTAAACCTTTTTGTTTACTGCTCTGCTTTTCATACATCAACATTCATGATTCTCACAAAAGCGGTGTTATTTCGGTTGTTGTATAAACGGTATTAAAACATCGATAACTAAGAGCCTGTCCAGATGGGGCGTTTTACGCGCGTTTTACGCGCGATTCCTCAATCGCGCGTAAAACGCGAGCAACTATTTGGTAGGAGCGCGCGTAAAACGCGGCATCTGTACGCAATATAAATTGAAACGCGCGAGGGCACTCGCGCGTAAAACGCTCCATCTGGACAGGCTCTAAGACTGCCATTACTTTTAATGCAACAGCAGAATAGACACTTATTTGTACTGCCTACTGCCAAGTATTAATTTACATGCTTGTCAATCATGTTTGTATGTATACCTTGACCAAGCTAAGTTTGCACCTCGCGTCGATTACTCGGTCTGCAAAAATGGATTCGGTGTGACTTTAAAAAATTAAACAAATGTTTGTTAGATTTTACTTCGCATTTATTGTTTTTAACATTATATTAAACATAGGTACATGAAAATATACACATAAAAGCGAGGTGCAAACTTAGCTTGATGAAGTTATAGCTTGCAACATTCAAGCATTTGCATTCATTTTTTAACTTTTTCAAAAAAACCGAACAAAATCATATTCTTTCCAATCCGTTCCTGTACAACACCATTATACCATGTCTATTGGCGATGTTTTGTCCAGCAAAACAGTCATAAACACCTCACCGGGTAGTCATTGGCTAGCTTCACCGTGACTAACATGTTGCAGAGTCGCCCGTGGAAGACCGCGGCGGCATGTCGCCCGGTTCCGCGGCATCCAGCGGCCCGCTCGGCCGCCGCGGCTCTTGTAAGACGTCGCGAGGTATGTGTCTGCTGCTGCGGCATTGCTCACCGGCCGGCTCACTAACAATGCTTGACTTGCTGATGCCCATTCTGTTTATAAATACATTTGGAAGTTACATGATAATGTTTGGTGTAGAAAAATGAATCAGCCTCAAGCGAACTGATCTCAAAATCAGAAAAAGAAAAGGCAAGTAGTATTTTTAGTTTGATCAGTTTGAACAATTCGTTTCGTGTCTCTCTCTTTTGTACGGAGAAAAGATGAGACAAAAACAATAGGTTACGTAGAAAAAATCGAAACGAGTTGTTGTCTCATCATTTCTCCATACACAAGAAAGAGACACGTAGGCGAGACAAATTGTTTAAACTGATCGAGTAAAATTCAGACTATGGGCACTGAGGGCAGTATAACCCGTGCGATAAAGGGGGACAGATGGAAATTCTAAATATTATATTTCTTTTTGAATGTCAATCTCTTGATTAGTGATCAAATTGGTGACAAAAAAATTGATCGTGCGAATTGACTTAGAAAGTTATTTATAAACAGAATTGGAAGATTTTGTGTGATTGAACGGCTGATTATGTTATCAAATTATGTAATATTTAACTTTCACTATTAGTAAATTTAAAACTTAAAATTATACAATTTGATAACACGGCTTCTTTTTCGTTTTTCTAAAGTTTTTAACTGAAATATCTCAAACATCTTAAACTGAAACATTTATCACAAAAAATCGTTCAAGATGTTTCAGATATCAAAGATTTTGTTTGAAAAGTGTTCCCTATAGCAAGTTTTACCTTTTTTGTATTGAACAATGAAAACACCAATTTTTTATGTGTTTATTTACGAATGTCCCACAGTTGGTTTACAAGGCTTTTTTTGATTATTTTAGTAGAAAGCTTGGTCTAAATATTATTTATTTTTGAACGGATATTTTATATGTGTATCATTCATCCAACAATATAGACACGCCCCGGGTCCCGCAAAATTATGCTTGATATACTTTGGCCGTACTATTGTAGTTTGCATCTACCGATTTGGATGAGACGGAGGGGAGGTTTTTTAAGCTTTTTTTCCAAATTTCAAAACGCGCCCGCTAGACCTTCCGCGCATTACTAAAATTGGTTCCAGATTGTATAAAGTTTTGTACTATATTGCAGTTTATATCGTATAGATTAATTTTGTTTGCGTTAATGGAAGCCAGCTTGTGTGACAGCATGCTTTCGTGCGACTGTGATTGTGCAAGTGTACTATACACATTGCCGCATTCCTTGAGAGACGGGAGTCGACGTTGCATGTGCGTGATGTCATGTATAGGAAACATTTCAGAGCGTGTGAATGAGGAACCTCAATCGGCACGTGGAAGGTCTAAATATACAAGTTACCAGAATAACTTTAAGGCCGGACGGAAGTCAAGCTCTCTTATGAATCTGTGCGGTAAGAGTTTGAGAGACCATTCGGTGAAGCTTGACTCACGTTGGTATTGCAATGCCGGTGGTACGGACGCTTTGGTGCGTTGGGTTCTTTTATGTTGCTCTTTGCACTCGGGAGGTGGCTTAATGTAACTTGTTTTCAAACAACATCATTGATGTTTCGTCAAATTACGGTTTCTTTAGCTGAAGAAGCGATTGAATTACCATGAGTTATGAGTAAAGAATTATAAATCTCTGAGTTAAATTCAACTTGAGTATTGTACTCAAAACTTCGCCATTTATGCCAGCCGGGTAATTGTGTAGTTCTGTTGCAATCAAAAATTACAAGTAACTGCGATTACATACCTTGTTGCCATCATTTTTCGACTACTATCTATCTGTCTGTTGCCAAATTTGTTTTACAAAGTGAAGTTCCTCATTCATGTTTATTACGTCAGCACTCTTGTTGCAATCGTTTCTTGTCAAAGATAAGTATTGTTTCAATTCGTTTTTTATTGCAATCGAAGCTCAAAATAATGTCAAAACTGGCAGATGCGACTAGGTTTAAATTTTTTGATTACAACAAAAGATACACAATCACCAGACTGATCTTTGCCCAGTGGTTTTCATGCTGTATAAGTGTAAAACTCATTGAAAATTGTTTATTTTTTTGAAAACAGTAGTACTTTTTATTTTGAAGGCCAATGATTTGGAGGAGATTGAATTATAAAACTATATGATACTTCTCGCCACCTCTCGAGTGTTCTTTCGTCTTGTGCACTTCACGTTATTTTCAGTTGGTCATCGGCAATTATATAAGTACATATATTATTATATGGTTGTGTATTATTTTGGTTCCTCGGTGTCTTTATATTTATTTGGGTCGTCGTTAGTGCATGAATATCATCCTATGGTGTTGGTATGACATCGTTTGGTAAATATGAAACACGTTACAACCTGTTAGCTTAAATAAAATAGTAATAATACGGTTTTGATTTGAGGCGATTGGTTAGAAAAGAAACGAACAAGAGAATCATTTGAATACAATATCTAGAACGTTTTAAACTTGATAAGTTATAATATCGATATAAAACATACCTTATTTAAGTTTCAAAAAGATTTGATTGTAGGTTTTGCTAATATTAAAAGTTATCATCATGAGCCTGAACGCGATTTCGATCCCAATCATAAGTTTTGACGGAATTTTGACAGAAATCTTATGGGTTTCTGTCAAAATTCCGTCAAAACTTAAAATTGGGATAGACCGGCTGTAGCATACATCAGTTTTAAAGATTTTTATAAAGTCCCAAAAGTTAAGAGTCGAGCGGGATTTGAATCAGTGACCTTCCCCTTAGTACGGGGCTGCGTTGATCGCTGGATGTGCCGAACAGTCCTGAGTTATTCATTGAGTGTGATTAGGACCCGATGGCGCAGCGGTCGGTGCAGCCCCGTACCAAGGGGATAATCGCGGGTTCAAATCCCGCTCGGCTCCTAATTTTTGGGACATAAAAATCTTTGGGATTTCCTTAAGTTTAGTAAACACTATAAAATCAATAAAAATATCATCATTTCTATTTCTATTTTGATTTCATGGGAAGCAATAAATGACCAACATTTTATACCTTCTAGATTGGAAAGATTTTTGGCTCAAAGACAATGAATATTCTCATTTTGTCAAAGTGTAGGGCCAATATCATTCACTTAACACATTTTTCAGTCTTATTCTCAGTGTTATAATTAAAGTAGATGGTTGTAAATGTGTTTTACGCTTTTATAAGCTAAATATATTTATACCCAAAATTATGTATTTAGTTTTATGTAAAAGCTAGATGTTACTGTGTATGTATATGCGTAAAATACAAAATGTAAGGCTTCTTATGTTGATTTTCGCCTTTTTATTTTGCTTGGCCATAGAAATTACAATATAATGTATGTATTATGTTTGTAGTTTGTGTACACAAAGACATTTAGTATTTTACGCTTCATAAATTAAATATCATTAAAGTTATATTCAAATAAAATATATTTAAATAATTGTATTGATATGCTAGTCAAAAAATAACTAAGAAATATGTTACTAACCAGGGTAAATGTATTTAAAAATCAACTCTCAGACTAAATTAACCTTTGTTCAGTTTCATATCAGAATTCTCAAATAAAAAAACTTGTTAAAGCATGTGATCAGAAATGAAGGTCCATAACTTTGGTGAAAGAATTACTACTTTGTTAAGCATACCTAAATGTCTTTCCTAAATGTTGGTGTCGTATTTAGTGTAAATGTTTACTTGACATGTTTTATATTTATATCTACTGGGAAATATAGTTAGATTGGGCTACACTTACTCAACAGATACTGGGTTTGCTATGCGGTACGGATGCTGATTTGGCCACAGCTGTCAAAACAAATAGAACTGGGAACTGGGTTATTGAGGGGTGGTCCCCTCAAAAACTTCATTTTTAGTGAGGTGGGAGGGGCGAGAGGGGGGTGGGGGGTTAGGGTCTGCAGTAATAAGTGATGTAGGTGGTGGTATATTGGTCGTCACCAATAAGCCCTATGTGTAGACTTATTTTAAACACTCCTCAGTAAAATACAACATAACTTCATTTTTAGTGAGGTAAAGGGGGGGCAGGGTTTGCAGTAATAGTTGGTGGTATACAGACTAGGTCATCACCGGTGTGCCCTATTTAGACTCTTACATTGATTTGTACCACCCCTCAATGTGAGATGGGGGGGATAGGTGGTGGTATAGAGAGTAGGTCGTCACCAATGAGCCCTATGTGTAGACTCGGGTTTAGGCCCTTGATTGGCCCACTGATTTGTTTACATATACCCTTCTCAATAACTTCATTTTAGTGAGTTGGGGGGTAGGAGCCCCTAGCCCCCCCCGGCTAGGGTCTGCAGTAATAGGTGATGTAGGTGGTGGTATATAGAGATATAGAGTAGGTCGTCACCAATGAGCCCTATGTGTAGACTCGGGTCTGGGTCGCGCGACCCCGCCGCGCCGCGCCGCGTCGCCCGGCCTGCGCGCGCTCGGCTCGCCCGCGGGCTCTGGGCCCGGCTCGCTGCCCGGCGCCATCGGCAAGCGGCGGAACCATGCGGACGACGCATCTGATGTCAGCTCCACACACTCCTCCATTATGGATTATTCGGGTGAGTTCGCATTATTTTACATTATTAATCATTATATTGCCTCAACCAAGTGTATACCTACATAAAATGAGTGTCACTCATTCCACATAGCTGGGATGCAAATTTTGAGTTTATGCCATTTAAGTTAAAAATCTACATGAAATACATTAAAAATCTATTCGTTCTAGGCAATAAATATTGCTCATCGACCTTTTTGCCTTCGTAGATCTCTTTCTGACGCACACTCCGCTCTATGAAGCCGAAATTAGCCGATGTTCAACTATAATTTGTAACTTTACCTATGTGATCTAACAGCCAAGTTTGGTGATGTTCATAAGGAGAGACAATCTCTGATTTATATCGGTTGCAAGTCTTCATCGTTATCGCTCGCAGCCCGACTTCATCCACTGCTAGGCATAAGCCTACTTTGTTGCAATTGAGGCTGATTGGATGGATTTCATGAATTTCACCAAACTTGGCGGACTGCAGGCCAAGGCCGCAGGGACTGATATTATGGTATCTTATTAGCGCGTATTCAATGTTGATAAATCACCAAAATATGCAGTAAGACGATCCCTGAATTATTCGGGGGTGAGTTAGTCACACTCATCACATTATTTACGTGATATCGCATACTTTTAATGTTAACTGATTTGTCTACTGTGTCTGAAGGTTAGGTACAGTTATAAAACTATGTTTATTTTGTCTTTACTTTTATTTATAATTTTTATTTATGCAACCTTTTTTTTAGTTAACCAAAAACTATAAAAAAAGTTCTAATATATTTGCAAGGCTCAGGCTCATATTCATAATGGTTCTATAGCAGTCGATAAGCTTAGCAGACCGCAAGTCTGTTGCCATGTCTATTTGTTGGCAAAAAATAGAGAGCCGCTAAAAAGTATCAGGCATTATGAATAAGGGCCAAGTCTTTCAAACTAAAAAACGAAACTAAAACTATTTCCAATTTGTCTCCATAGCAAGATCCAATCGATCCAATCGCAGCTCAGGCAAAGGTCCTCTTACAATACTAGTAGATAGTTAGGTAGCTAGATTATACTCACGAACACGTAATCTAGACCACGCGACTACCTAAGATCACAAAGTAACTCGGAACACGGAAAAGCGATGTCATGCCAACAAGTTTTGAATTTCTAAAGAGTTCTAACAATATTTCTAAGGCATGGATTTGTGATAAAAGCATTTTGATCTAACAAAGAGTTGCTTCGACATTCGCTTACTCACAAAAGTTTTGAATAACACTCGATTCACGGCACTTCATTTATTTTGTGCATCCACTAAGCATTTTGCAACTAATACAAAAATGTACATAGAATATATTTTGAACATTACAAAATTCAAGTTCATACATCAAGTACTCTACCAAATTCATGTATTTTTGTAGTTCAGAAACAGTAAGCCCAAACTTTGATTTAAAGATTTTAGAAAGTATATCACATTTGTAAAAAGTAAAACTAGCTAGATAAATTAGTCGTAGAACTTTGAAATCTAGGGTAGTTATCGTAAAGTCGATTAGGTAAATTTAGGCTACAAAAATTACTGTGAAATAATGGTGTTTCTACACACAGGTCCTCGGTTATACAAGCAACCGACCACGAAGTCCAATCGCGGTATAATGCTGAACGCGGTCGAATACTGCGTGTTTCCCGGCGCTGTCAACGCGGAGGCTAAGAGACGCGTGCTAGAAGAAATAGCCCGCTCAGAAAGCAAGCATTTCCTGGTGCTATTCCGGGACGCTGGCTGCCAGTTCCGAGCGTTGTACGGCTATTGTCCCGACTCGGAACAGGTCACCAAGTTGTACGGCACCGGGCCTAAAAACGTCAACGATAGGATGTTCGACAAATTCTTCAAGTAAGTACCTATTTGTTTTGTTTGCCTTGGGGCTCAATTCTAGACCAGTGACTTTTTTGTCACGGTAGATATTTATCACAAGAACTATCAAATTCACTAAAGAAACTGACAGTTCTTGTGATATACAACCGTGACAAAAAAAGTCACTGGTCTAGAATTGAGCCCTTGCCTTGGTAAGGTTTACGAACTCCGAAATTCGAAGACGAACAAAGGTCAAAGACGTCGGAGATTACGGAGCTCAATGTAGTTGGTCGACAACCGAATGGTGGCCAAGAACCGGTTACAGAAACGTAGGGCGCCCTGCAGTAAGATGGATGGATGATATTGTCAAAGTCGCAGGGCGGACATGGGTTAAGACTGGCACAGGATTGAGGTAGATGGTACAAACTAAGGGAGGCCTATACCCAGCAGTGGGTAAAGTGGGGCTGTGGAAGATGATGCTGATGAAGGGTTGTTGGTAATCTTCATTGATTTATAGAAAAGTCAAGACCTCATAAGTGAGTGAAGGATCATTTTATGGCCTGACCTGATGTGTTGACCAAGCATTACTTCCTAGAGAGTACTATTAAAAATACCTGGTCTAACAATAGGATAATTTCTTTACAGAAATAACAGTAGCTATTTTTATTTCCAGATACAATTCGGGCAGCAAATGCTTCTCGCAAATCCACACGAAGCACCTGACTGTGACGATCGACGCGTTCACGATACACAACTCGCTCTGGCAAGGCAAGAAGGTGCAGCTGCCAAGCAAGAAAGACATGGCCCTAGTCATATAGAGCCCCGAGCTGCCTCATCTAGTCGCCGGCAGCCGTCTCTACGGCTAGGTAGGGCTTTAGTGCCAGTGTCCATTACTTTTAAATCGGTTAGTGCATTTTATCCTCATCTATGTTGTAAAATTCGCGGATTCACGCTGATAGTCCGGCGTGACGAGTCATAGTGATCTAGTAAGCTCGCCGGTCGATCCGGCATTAGGATGGTTTTAGAATCATGTTAGGGTTTTATACGTTCGCGGTTCGTTTGAGAGTTTATCATGTTGGATTGTTCTCGCTGTGTTTTGTGTTGTAATTAGTTCGATGTCGAGCTTTGTCTGTTTGCGAGTGCGCTGGTTATATTATGTCTAGTGGATTAGTGCGCCGCATCGCCGCGCTGTGATAGGCTGGATGGACGATGGAGGCAAACTGTATCTCGCTTCGTTCGACCATTCCGCGCGCTGTATGCCAGTTCGATATTTGAAAATGTGTTATCAGTGTAATGTTTGCCATATGTGTTAGTGAGACGGTCGATACGTTCCAAATTTGAATCAATTGTCTCAAAAGTGTAACCGCCACAACGGATGATTCGATACGTTATTTTTATAGCAAAGTATCTCTTATGAAAATATTTAAATAACATGTTCACAAACTAATTATCGCTTAATTGTTATTGTAATAAAGTAACTCGTTAGTAATTATTTGACTGGAGTTAATATTAAGATGATTATTGTATTTGTTTACTGACCTTCAATTAGCGTTATTCAATTTCCATTTTTTTACTGCTTGTATAGCTAAGATAAGACAAGGCACATTTTACGTGGTATATACTGCCTTATCCTGTAAATAATTGTTTTTGTATACAGCTATTTATTAAAAGAATGTTAAACGAGAATTGATGAATGTCATATTTTCATTGTTTAATGATTGGTCATCAATAATATACTACCGATAGTATATGGTATGCAAAATATATTGTATTAAAAAGCATAACGAAATAATATTGAATTTCATATTACTCTGTTGTTTTATTATTTTTTCTTTAAATAATATCCTATTAGTGCCTTTGCCTTCTTCTTATTAAAGAGCAATGCTCTGGTCAGTGTAATGTATGTATTAGATCAGGGTAACTTTATATTAAAAAGAAAATATATAATAGTAAGTAAATGATTTAATTACATCAATGTCTGTACAATTTACACTTTATTTAACTAAATTATAGCTTTAGACACGTTATTCAACACAAAACTACCTTACAATAAAAATATATCAACTACAAAGAGAACTAGGTACTTATCTTAACAATCAAGGGGTGTACTCAGAGCCGAATTACATCGACAGTACACAGAACGAAACGATAACCTCCTCAGTCGAGTCTCAAGCCCAGAATAATCCACCGCCTCGCCTAGCCTCAGTCAAGCGACCCACATGACAGTTCATAGACAGCGCCCCCTATCGGCAATATCGTCATCCGTTCTGCGTAGCTTCTGACTACCATTAACAATTTATTGATATAATAAATTGTTAATAATTTCGAACAAATAATAATAAAATATAACATTATTTATCAAATCGTTTTAAAGCATTGTTCTTAAATTAAATAAACTAAACTATCTTTTTATTTTAAACATTATAGACTATCCTTCTTTCTTACTTCAATAATCATTATTATTTTAATACAGATTTCTAAAAGCATTTAAATATCAAATTGAATAAATTTTAGCCCCTATTATCTACTAGATACGACACGGCCATTCTGCAAAATACTTCGTCCCCGAAGTATCTCTAAGTATTTTCCATACTCACTGGCTCTCCTGCGAGTCAGGGTGCCATTGTGTCCGAAATCCTGGTATCACATAGGCCAATAAAGTACTAAATAACCAGATATGAAATCTGAAAGCACAAGAATAATGTTAACATAAAAACTATTAAACAATCCTTACAAAATATTACAGTACCATAGGTCAGGCTGTCATGCTAAGTTCCATTGCGAGTTGGCGTCGCGATGTCTAAACAAAGGATCAGGCCAACAGGTCTACCAACATTTATACAAATTTTATCATCAAGCTTTGGCTGTCGACTGTCGTGCTCAGTTCCATCGCATAATCGCAACTACTACAATGTCCAAACGTCACACCAGTCCAACCGTACATTTAGAAGAATCCCCCAATAATTTAACGTTTGTCTGTCGTGCTCAGTTCCATCACGTAATCGCAACTATCGCGATGTCCAAACTTTACACCAGCCCAACCGTACAATTAAACAACCCATTTAGAAGAATTCCCCAATAATTTAACGTTTGTCTGTAGTGTAGTGAAGAACAAATCGCTTGGCCATTCTGCTTCAGTACTACTTACAAAATTGTATTGAAAAAAATATGGCACGAGCAATAAAAATGCGGGTACTCTCACAAAAGAAAATAAAAGTATTCCTTGGCAAAAATAAAACTGTTCGGATAGGATACCGTTAGACACTATTTGGCCAAATCAATACAGAGCCTAACAAGGCCTTACCTTACTTTAACATCACTTGAAGTCTACTCCGTTTTATTCCAGATACATACACGGCTTTGTATCGTACTTCGGATAACGTAGGAATTGTCACTTCATTTGTCAGTCGATAATGTCTCCGGTTTACGATATGGCACTTCACATTCTGGAATAAGAATAAATGTTAGTTTTCTGTGGGCAAAAGTTCTATCCCACGCTCTGATATTAGATCAGGGTAACTTTATATTAAAAAGAAAATATATAATAGTAAGTAAATGATTTAATTACATCAATGTCTGTACAATTTACACTTTATTTAACTAAATTATAGCTTTAGACACGTTATTCAACACAAAACTACCTTACAATAAAAATATATCAACTACAAAGAGAACTAGGTACTTATCTTAACAATCAAGGGGTGTACTCAGAGCCGAATTACATCGACAGTACACAGAACGAAACGATAACCTCCTCAGTCGAGTCTCAAGCCCAGAATAATCCACCGCCTCGCCTAGCCTCAGTCAAGCGACCCACATGACAGTTCATAGACAGCGCCCCCTATCGGCAATATCGTCATCCGTTCTGCGTAGCTTCTGACTACCATTAACAATTTATTGATATAATAAATTGTTAATAATTTCGAACAAATAATAATAAAATATAACATTATTTATCAAATCGTTTTAAAGCATTGTTCTTAAATTAAATAAACTAAACTATCTTTTTATTTTAAACATTATAGACTATCCTTCTTTCTTACTTCAATAATCATTATTATTTTAATACAGATTTCTAAAAGCATTTAAATATCAAATTGAATAAATTTTAGCCCCTATTATCTACTAGATACGACATATGCATTTTTGGCCAGGTATTTATTTTGGGGGCAACCTCCTTGACCTTATATGACAGATCTTCGCTTTTATTTGACTCATGTAGCATAACATTGGTATTCCATGAAGTTTATCCTCTTTCTCTTTCCTTCGATGATATTTCTGTTATAGCTGTCATGTCGTGCAAGATGGCCTATCATCTTTCCTCTTCTGTTCTCAATAACTTTTGAGAGCCTATTAATAAAAAAAAAGAAGAAAAATGAGACGATCTGGGAATGATTAAAGGCCTGCACACCTAGGTCGCTGGCGATAGCGCCGACGCCAGCGACCTAGGTGTGCGCAGGCCTTTAGAGAGGTTTATTATGTAGGTAGGTAGGTAAGCGAACGGTGCGTTCGGTGGTGCCGAGCGAAAGAGCCCTTTTTCGAATGGACTTAATGCTGGTGATCGTCTGACGATTCTTACAGCGCTACCAGACAAAAGAGAGCCGGGAGCACTCCTGACAAACCTTTTTGTGGTGCGTGTATGGAACTAATAATCTGCCAGTCCCGTAATTAGCGGATGAAATTAGGTACTATGAGAAGTGGTTCAGCTGTAAAGCAAACATAAAAATAAATTATTCACCAAAAAGGTTCAGAGTCTGGAGTTTTTAATAAATTTAAAAAGCAACCAAGTGCGAGTCGGACTCGCCCATGAAGGGTTCCGTAGTAGCAAGTAACACAATAATAAAAGTTATTCTAGTTCGTCGAAAGGTAAATTGCGGTTAACGATGTATGACGCATTAAAAAAAAGTACTTAAACCACAGATGGTATTTTAACACATACTATGGGTAAAATTTAATTAAAAAGACATAGAATCAGATTATTTTATCTTTTATTACAATTTTAATACAATACTTAAAATCAATAAACGCTAAAGTGTGACTAATTCTTATTCTAAAACGAAATTAAATACCATATTCCCACTAGTTTCAAATAAAATTAAATCAGTTACGATATTAAATATTATAAAATTCTAATAGAGATCGATAATCGGTATTGCTTTTTATTTTTATACTAAGCCTGTATATAATTGGTTCTAGCATTTGAATTAAAAATGTTATTAAATATTTGCTATTAAAATCAGCTTGGGAGACGACAAGTGCTATATCTTGGCGCTATGCTTTAATTGTAGCTTTATAAATAAGAGCTCGTTTAAAAAAAAACGTCGGTGTGTGTTGGCTCTAAGGTGCGTTTCCACCAATCAAATTATTTAAAACCCAAGTTTCTAATTGCAACACCTTGGCTAGTGAAATGGAAACGCCTCCAAAAGTCCGTATTTTATATTATAAAACAATGCCTAAGCATGAATCGAGATTCAGTCACACAGAGAGAACAGTTCAATTAAAAATTGGCTAAAAATCGGCTTGAGCGGTGAGTTTCAACTCTGATAAATTAAATCTTAAATCAACACTTACAATCATATTAATTTCAATCTTACGGTAATGGTAATAAAGGCGAGTCTCGTTTCGTTGAGCTAGACTAGACTATGGTATAGTAGTGGGTGACGGGGGAACTGGGCTCATCTTCCTTAAGGCTCACTTCGTGGACTGGTACGTCTTGCATTGGTGATTCCTGCAACAAAGTGATAGCATGTAGTGAAGATCAAGGAGGTTGCCCTTAAAAGAAATGCCTGGAGAAAAATGCATACATTACGCCAACAAGAGCATTGCTCTTAAATAAGAAGAAGTAGTGACGCCGGAGCTTATAACAAGACAGGGATTCTCCTGAATTTGGCAGTCCAAGGTAAATCGGCAAGTATGCAAGTGCAAGAGACCCAGACATGACGAAATCCTAGCGATCTACCCGGCTTCGTACGGGGAAATGTAGTGACTTCTCATTTTTCACCTCTTTTTTTCCAAATTACACCCGGTTGAAGCCAGGGCGGGTCGCTAGAAAGCATAAATTACTCAGGGATAATATAACACTCAAATGATGAAAGATATCGGTTTGAAATGTAGATGGATGAAGGTAGCCCAAGATCGTGGTGAATGGCAAAAGCAAAGAGAGGCCTATGCCCAGCAGTGGGTTAAGTCGGGCCACGTATGATGATGAACATACCTCTCCATCTTGACCATCTTGAGAAAATCCATTAATTTCTACAGGTATTGTCTGGCCATCCTGCGTTATCACCTGGAAATTGCAGTTAGGACTAATTAAACATAAATATCCGTCAGATAAAAATAATTTCTTGTATAGGCAACAAATAATTAATTGATTTAGGCGTGACTGCGAAATTCCATTGTTAAAATATATAAATGAATCCTGCAGGATTTGCGGGTGCGTAGGGTGCACTCACAAGTCTACATTAAGTTGAATAGATTAGCGGAACTATTAATTTGTTCTGGTTAATTTATGTTTAAGTAACAAAAGGCGTTATTTCATACATGGCAAAATCTGCCCTTAGTAAAACAGTTGAAGAAAAAAAACTTTGCATAAAAAATAAGTTGCCGTTGCTTTTTCCTAGGAAACATCTTTGCGTATAAGTCAAAGTCAAAATGTGGCTATTCAGTTGTATCACAAAGATCACTGAAATGCCTCAAAGCTAAACAACAACGAAACAACAGCTTTGAACAGCTCAAAAAAGAAACAACAGCTTTCTGGTTCCTATAGTATAAGCTCTGCTTAATTAGGGCTTGATAGTGTTGTGTGGACTGTTCACAATAAAAAAAAGTGTTACCTGCAAGGACTGTCCGTCGAGAGAGGTGATGGCAAGTTGTGTGCCGTCCTGCATCGTGAAATGTAGTGGGTTACCCTCCTCGTCTGTCACCTGAACAAACAAACACTAAATTAGGAAGACACGGTTTTTTTATATATGTAGCTGCTAATAACCTAATACCTACTCATATGTCTAAGGCGGTAGGAAGAGACACGTCCTAAAATAACGTTTAGCACTACAATTCGGAGCAGTTGGTATCCATGACAGCATGTAAAACATTGCGAACAAATCGACAATAACAACATTTGGTTGACGAAATGTGGTAGCAAAACTACGACTTCGGGTACTTTACCCGAAGTTGTTTTCGGTTCAGCACGGTGTCTCTCTTTTGTATGGAAAATTTATGAGACCATAACTCTAAATATGTAACGCTGTCTGTATGTTTGCTGTCTCATCTTTTCTCGATACAATAGAGAGAGAGGCAAATAGGCGCAACGAAGACAACATTTCGTAGACTTGCTCTTTAGGTTATCAGATCCATAGCATTGTAAATACAGTGATAACATTGATATCTTTAACGATAATCAAAATAAATTCAAGAATGCAGCTTTGGCCACTCTTTCATTAGAGTGTGCTGAAAACTCAAATTAGTTAGTTAATTAATTCAGCACTCTCTTCGAGTCTTAACTCGAAGTGTGTGCACTTACTGTAATAAAATAATTGTATGAGTACACCTAAGTTCCAATTAAATGTTAACTTTAATCACCTACTACTAGTTAAGCCTGGTTACACGCTATCTACATAACTTTCCTGTTCTATGCATTCTGTGTACGCATGTTTTGAGGTACTGTCTAGCTCACAATTTAATAGTATTTATGCCTGTAAATTATCGATTGTACTCTGTTTTGTGTACCTAATAAACAAATAAATAAAATTGTGAATAGACGATAGTGCAGATGAGTGCTCAGGCTCACCGACATGTGTTCCTGTTCTGCGGGAGACTTGGGTTGCAGCAGCAGTGACTCGCCCGAGTACAACTCGCAGCCCTTCGGAGACGATAACTCCGCCTCCGAAACCTCCTGGAAACCAACAATTCACTCAGCATTCATCCTGATTTTTTTTTTCTTTCTATAATCATAGCATATTTCTAGCCGTAGGGGGCTGATTATGATGATCTGTATAAACGACACCACATACTGTCTTATTCATCATGGAATCTACGAAACTGAAAGGCCATAATATGGCCGGATATCGTAACTTTTGCATTTAATAGTAGGATTAAAGAACACAGGACAGGAGGCAGTAGGACAGAGAACTAGTGAAAGCTTTCGAAATGTGGTTTTGGCGAAGAATAGAGGAAATTAGATGGACGGAAAAAGTAACGAACAAAAAGGTTTTAGAGCAAGTAAAGGACAAGACACTTTTGGACATCCACGACATGACAGCTACATAATGAACATCATTGAAGGAAAACGGGGAAGACAGCATTTTCAATGACTCACCTGTTCAGGCTCCATGATTTGATAGTCAGTTGACTGCAAGTCGACGTATATAACTCGCCCCTTTTCATCTTGTCTCCACCATGTATTGCAGATTTTGGATCTAACAGCGGGGCCAGGAGAGAGCCCTGCGTAATTCCCTTACATTTCCTGAGAAAAATGACTCACCTGTTCAGGCTCCATGATCTGACAGTCAGTCGGCTGCAAGTCGACGTATAGAACCCGCCCCTTTTCGTCTTGTCTCCACCATGTATTGCAGATCTTGGATCTAACAGTGGAGCCAGGAGAGAGACGTGATATTCCCTTAAATTTCCTGAGGACTGACTCACCTGTTCAGGTTCCATAATCTGATAGTCAGTCGGCTGCGAGTCAACGTCATACGTGACGTATATCACCCGTTCTTCTTCGTCTTCCGTCTCCACCACGTACTGCGGATCTTGGATCTAACAGCGGGGCCAGGAAAGATCCCTTTACATTTTCTGAGAGAAATGACTCACCTGTTCAGGCTCCATGATCTGATAGTCAGTCGGCTGCGAGTCAACGTCATACGTGACGTATATAACCCGTTCTTCTTCGTCTTCCGTCTCCACCACGTACTGCGGATCCTGGATCTGATGCAGCGGCGCTTCGGAGATAGCCTTATGTAGTGGCAGTAGCGTGGGTTGTACCGCTAGGAGAGACGTCTGCTTGTGAACTTGCTGTGAACGTAGGTTAAAGATGCTATGGAGAGAGTTTCATAAGTTATAGAATTCGGATATCTGAAAGTTTATTCTGAGCTCAACGCAAAATGACTTACTTGCGTGATTTTTCTAGTTAATTATGAAACTGGTACACCTATTCATAAAAAAATTGTTAATTAGGCATTTGGAATATTCTATTCCGTTCTAATTAATTCAATAAATAAATAAAACAATTATTAGCAATGGCCTTCGCACTAGGCATAGCCTGTGTCGTGAGAGGCCGAGCAAGTAATCACTTGCGTGCCATTATTTATGTAAGCAATAAGGTATATTTTAACCGTTTTTATCACAAGTATATTCAATAAATAAATAAAACAAATATTTTGGGCAATCCACACAACACTATCTAGCCCCAAATTAAGTAGAGCTTGTACTATAGGAACCATATAGTTGATATAACACATAATACATTTTGTAAATACATACTTAGAATACGAAAATCTGTGACATACAAATATTTGTTCTCGGTGGGTATTGAACCCACGACCAACGGCGCAGAAGGCAGAGACCAACTGAGCTGAGAGGCCAGTCAATAACGGCATTAGGGAGTGTCCGATTGGTATTGTACCTTCTTGTGTTTGTTGAGTGTGGTGACGTTTCCGAAGACACGCGGGCAATGCGGACATGGGAAGCTGGAAACACGCGGCGCGCGGAACGACGGACCGGCGGCGGAACCCTCCGTACCTGTCGGCAAATAATAATAATAAATAAATAAATATTGCGGTCGCTAACTATTGGCTTCGTACACAAGCTCAAAGTCGCGCAACGAGCTATGGAGAGAGCTATGCTGAGAGTTTAGACATAGCTCTTAGAATTAGTAAGTTAAGAACGAAAAAAAGCGGCCAAGTCCGAGTCGGACTCGCCCATGAAGGGTTCCGTAGCAATAAGTAATATAATATAGAAGTTCTAGTAGTTCGGCGAAAGGTAAATTGCGGTTTACGATTTATGACGTATAAAAAAAACTACTGATTAGATCTCGTTCAAACTAAATATCGTTGAAAGTTTGCATAGTAATGTACAACATATATTTTTTTTAGTTTTATCATTCTCTTATTTTAGAAGTTAGAGGGGGGGACCAACTTTTTTCCACTTTGGAAGTGTCTCTCGCGCAAACTATTCAGTTTAGAAAAAAACTATATTAGAAACCTCAACATCATTTTTAAAGACCTATTCATAGATACCCCATACGTATGGGTTCGATGAAAAATTTTTTTTTGAGTTTCAGTTTTAAGTATGGGGACCCCCAAAATTTATATTTTTTTTCTATTTTTGTGTAAAAATCCTAATGCGGTTCACAGAATACATCTACTCGCCAAGTTTCATCAGTCTAGCTCTTACGGTTTCGGAGAAAAATGGCTGTGACATACGGACGGACAGACAGACAGACAGACATGACGAATCTATAAGGGTTCCGTTTTTGCCATTTGGCTACGGAACCCTAAAAAGGCAAACTTTATAGAAGCTTCTAGGTAGGAAAATCCTACCTAGAACACCTCACTTACTTTTAGGTAGGTCTGGTTAGTATGTATGTAAGTTTAATATGTCTGTATGTAATTAGTATATTATTTATTTAGAACTAAGTGATATTCTCTATCTAAACTTCTGCATAAGTATTTTAGTTTAAGGTTTTTTTTTCTCTTTTTCCAATGCCTGTGTGTTTGTACACCCACCCACCACTATAATCAACTCTCTCTATCCTCAAAGGTTTGCTGGTAGAAAACTCTATTTAGGGTTAAGCTCGCCTCTGTACATGCCCGCTTTATAATGTTTATATATCATCTATATGTGTGTACGATAAAGAATAAAGAAAATTTGGATAATTTTGTTTTTGTGCTAGGATCTAAAAGCACTTGCCTCCAGTAATAGTAACACTTGCGACGGGTGTGTTCTCGTCAGTGCTGCTGGTGACGTCATTGGAGTTGATGGTCAGGTGGATGAGGCTTCCGTCCTCACTCACTATGGTGGTCGTGGTCTCTTCGCTCTGTATTCGCTGCGGTGGGTATATCCTGTGAAAAAGGTATAGAAATCATTTGTTTTTGAAGAGATTCAATTTCCTTGAGTGAACAGATTTTTATAGGAGAATGGTTGCCTTAGAACGTGAACATTAGGGTCGCCGTACACGGACCACGCGCGGCAGCCACAAACGTCGCCACGAAAAGCTAGAAGCGGCCATAAAGGTAGCTGAAAGGCGCGAAAGCCACTTGTGACTGGTGGTCGACACTTGCGATTGGTGGCTGATTTTTTTTTATCATGCGCGCAGTACCATAATAGACTCTAATAAAGAAGATTTTAATTCCCGCACACGAGTCTCCAGTCACAACCATAAAACGCGGCCACTAGCATATATATTTCCTGTAGTTTCATACATTTTATATAGCGACGATTTGTAGCGTGTGGCGGCCACCGGCGCCAACCGTGTGCGTCGAGTTCGTATAAAACGTATGAAAACTACAGGAAATATGCTGGTGGCGGCATTCTGTGGTTGTGGCTGGAGGCCTGTGTGCGGCGACACTTAGATATTTTATGCATTTATGGCCTTATTTATAAAAATATGTCAAAAGATAAACAGTGGTTAAACTATTGCCATCTCTTACCACTGGGTAATGACAAACAGTGGCAGGGCTAACTTTAAGCAATGATTAAATTTAAATTGCCTTTATAAGTAGGGCTGTTAATGGCCAATGCAGGCCACAAGTAGTGAGCAGCGACGAATTGTAGCGTGTGGCGGCTTCTGACGTCGATGTGTGCGTCGAAACTACAGGAAATATGCCGGTGGCAGGGTTTGTGGTTGTGGCCGGATGCCCGTGTGCGGTAAGACTTACCTGTGTGCTTTAGGCTCGTGCCTTCGCAAATGCAGTCGATGTTGCGACGAGGTGGTAAACTTGCGCGGACAGAGCGCGCATTGGAAGGGTTTCTCGCCTGTGTGGATTCGCATGTGTTCAGACAAGTTGCCTTTCTGAGTGAACGCTTTGTCGCAAATCTTGCATCCGTACGGCTTTTGACCTGGAATTATGATGTAAAGCAAATCAAATAAAAAGTAAAACACCAAGAAGGTTGTAATTAGTCACCATGGAGGATGGAGGAGTAAATAGGTTTAATGATGTTTTGAATTGTCAAACTTTGTGCACACGATGTTCTAAATTCAATTTTACTCTATCATTTAGCAGATATAAACGGCTTTTGCACTCAGATATCGAAGAGCAAAAATACTTTTTCCGAGATGGGGGGGATGAAAAAATTTACAGTGTGGGTTGTTTACAAAATGTCTGTCTAAACATCTAAAGACATGACTGTCTTGTTACCTCTATGCCAGCGCATATGCAGCGTGAGGCTAGTCTTGTGTGCGAAGCGTTGCTTACACTCTTCACATGAGAACTTCTTGATTCCAGTGTGCAGCATCTGGTGGTTTACCAGATTCGCCTTCGTCTTGAACTTGGCGTTGCAAACCTGTACACATCATTGTATTTTATTACATGGAAAAGATCAACACACATCAGATAGGTGCATTTATTCATTCAGGAACCCCAGAAATACCGCGTTCGAAAATTTAATTTGCAATTTAGGGAAAGAAAATAGGCATGAAGACAGTAATCAAGTATCGCCAAAATATTTATCTGATCTAATGAAAAAGGATTCAAAGATTTTGAAATATGTATTTATTCTTTTATTAATGTCGAGATTAATAATTTATTTGTTAAAATAAATCTACAAAATACAACAATCCGCCATGATGGCTCAAACACCGGTCAGAGCGAATTACGTCACGTTTACGTAATCGTCATTCCGATTTAGTACAAAAACACCAATGTTTACTGTTGATACAACACCGTGACGTAATAACAGACGCCATGACACCAGCGAGCGTTTTGGCGTGAATTTGAAAATTTAAATTTAAATGTACTTTTATTGCACAAAAACCTTAATTTTCTACAGAAATATGATAATTATGTTTTAGACATAATAGATACTTCTGAATATGATAGAAGAGATTTTGAAAATTAGTCGTCATGCCTATTGTATTTGCAGAAAAGCATTATTTTGACAACCTCCTTAGAGATAAATCAAAATTACTGTACTGGCCAAATACATACGAGCAGCGGCCGGCAAAAGGCGTATGAAAATGTATAGCTTAGATTACATTTTAAACTCAATCTGCCGTGTAATTCAAAAACGGAACGATCTTTTACTACAAAATATGGCAATCAAGAAGGTAACTTATCAAAGGTTTCATTTAAATTTTGAACCGGCCTGCAAAATTAAATGCTGTTTGTTGATTAAAAAAAACAAAACAAATTAACACGCGAGAAAAATAAGTGTTTTTCGCTGTTTGTCGTAATTGTATGCAACAAAATGAGTTCAAATAGCAATTAGTTTTAATTCCCTCGCATTATTTGAGATATTACTGGCACTAATGTATTACTATACATTAGTGCCAGTAATTTCCCAAATACTGTGAGGAAATTAAAACTAATTGGTTATTTCAATAATATTTCGACCACTCTCCCAACTACCAAGTAGGCAGAGGGAAATCCGTACCTTGCAGAGGAAGGGCCTTAGCTGCGTGTGCACCAGCTGATGTCGCTGCAGCAACTGCTTGTGCTTGAAGTTCTTGCCGCACTTGTTGCATACGTATTGCTGGTTCGCGTGTTCCGCCTCTTTGTGGTACGCCACTGAAGATGGGTGGTTTAGTACCTATGAACAAGTATACTGTATTTATTGCTCTTAGTGTTCTTTTTTTGACGTGACAACGTCTTATAATTCGATGAAGCCGACTGCACGCACGAAAAAACGTGACTCATGCGGCGTTACCTCGCTCTGTAGCGTTCCATTTAAGGCTTGAAGTGCAAGCGAGAGCGCGGAACGAGCGACAAAGAGGCACAATCGGTCTCCACGTTCAGCAGCGTTCGACATGTCTCTCTCATACTTGAGTGAGCGATGCGTCCTCGTGGACAGGGACAGCTGCTATACAATAGTACATTTACATGTTTTCGTCAAAAGTGAATGTGGTGTCAATTGTTTATAGCAACGATAATTGCAGCGATAAATTATGATGTTTTCACGTTCAACTATCGTCAGTAAACCGACTTTACAGACTACCCATTTTTGGAGTTTACTCCTGAAGAATCGGTTTTTTGATATAAGGCGCCCGGTATGAGAAAAATGTGAGTAAAAGCTACTGAACGAATGACCTCGTTAAGTTTTTGGTGCGCAACCTATCTTGCGCAACTTTCTAATTTGGTGTAAGCAGTGCAGCTAGATCGTGGGTAGTGTGTACCCTTACTTTGTCTTTAAGGAGTAAACTCCAGTCGTGCGTCGGAGCTGACACACACAATTTTTTTTTATTTGTAGTCGGTTATTAATGTTACCTTCCCGCAGAGGTCGCATGCGAACCCCCTGGAGATGTTCTTCCGTCGATGCGCCAGCGCGTGCAGCGTGAGTGCGCGCGGATACGCGAACGAAGCGCCGCATTCGTTGCATGTGTACGGACGCTCGCCTCGGTGCACCGCCTATAATACATAGATAGATAGATAGATAGAAAATACTTTATTGTACACCACATAAAATTAACAAGGGAATACACAAAAACATCAAAGTGGAATACATAAATCAAGTTAAAAGTATTATTTTGGATGTGTCTGTAGATAATGTTATTGCCAAAAGATTTGTATAATGTCCCAAAAGTTCAAACCTGTAGATGGAGCCACGGTCGTGTTAGAGTTATTCGTCGATCCGATGGCGCAACGGTTAGCGCAGCCCCGTACCAAGGGGAAGGTCGGGGGTTCAAATCTCACTCGGCTCTTAACTTTTGGGACATTATAAAAATGTTTGTGATTTCATTAAGTGTAGCACCATAAAATAAATTTTTATTGACTGAATATTAGACAGTTTTTTACCACATTGGCGGCATACCTTAATGTGCATAGACTTGGCTTGCTTGCTACTATACTTTTTGTCGCAGTGAGGGCACTTCAATTTGAGTTTCCGTGGGGAAGCATCGTTAAAGGAATCCGTGGTACTGGATTTTTCTTCTGTAATTAAAATAACGTTTCAATTTAAGTATGACTCAGCGAGAGAAGCGAGCGAGGTGTCTCAGTTTTGAGATCAGCCTAAAAAGAAGTTTGTCCGTCTGTCTGTTCTAGTCTACAGGTCACATTTATCAACCTTAAAATAAATAATAGCCACTGAGAACCAGCGCTGCAAGGGCTACCGTGCCATTTGTAGCAAGTGCTGAGTGGTTTATCTTTTATGCCGTCATTTAATTTAAGTTGAACTTTAAATTGACGCAAAATAAATTATTTAATATAATCAATAAATGGAAATGCACATGAAGTGGACTTTTCTTCAGGCTGATGATGATGATACCTAATAAAAGAAGGTGTTTCTGTACTACAGCAAAGTCAAAGTATATTTATTATTTAAATACATGTCGAAACGATGTTTAATTATAAAAGGTAATGTCCAATAGGATGGAAAGGGCTCATAATCGTTCTTCCTGGAAATGTGTAGCCTATGTCCAGCAGAGGACTTCTTCAGGCTGATGATGAGGCATGCAGCAAACAGTAAAGGATCTTACCTTTCCTCGCTTCAGTTTCGGTTCCGTCCATCTCTTTAGTGAACTCCACGTTGAGGATCTGAGGCGAGTCCTCGGTTGGTGTGGAGGCCGGTTCGTCCTCCAGCGAAGGGGAGAATAGCGCGGGAGGCTCTATTTCCGTCGTCGTTGTCAGTTCCGCTGGAGACGACTCCTAGGAAGTTGATAAACGGGTCCGGTTAATGTACGGCCAGTTAATGTACACACTGTTAAAACGATGCCACTCCTTTTCCACTGGGAAATTTTAAAGGCCCATGTACACTGCACAAAAAAAAACGAAATATTCATCGCAGATGAATATTTCGTTTTTTTTATCTAGCGATAGATAGTTGTACTTAACTAAATTGTGTTGTTCTTCTGTGACCAGTGGCAAATCCGCCACTGTGTCTAGTGTCCACAAGGCTCACAAGACATGATTCTAATTATTAGAGATATTTCTACTTACATCATCTTCTTTGTCCTCATCTTTGGGACAGGGCAGGATATTGAGCCCTTCATGGCTGGTTTCCTGAAAAAATCAGTTGTAGTTGTTACTGCTCTTTTACTTCCCCAGATGAAACTATTTGCAAAGAGTTTCTTCTTTATAACCGATTGCATAAAGAGGAGGAAATTTTGCTATTTCCATTCATTTTAGTAAAACATTTATTTGCAAAGATTGATCCATAACAGCAACATAATCCATTGGTTCTATAATACAATGCATGTACTTTGTTTTTCGAAAAATAATTCGGGTGCATTTCCGTCTAAAGTTAAAGATTTTGTTAAAAATAAATATGCAGTTATTGTTTTCTCATAAATCGAGAACATGACACCTTTCACGACTAATTCTCGTAGTTACGGCCTAGTATATTTGGCCATCACCGCGCCCTTCAAAAAAACCACCCGGTATAAGCCGATCTTTTAGTCTAATCGGTTTTGGACAGGATGAGACAAATCTAAAAGTTTTAGATTTGTCTCATCCTGTCCAAAACCGGTACTGCAGGTTGGTTTAAAACCAACTTGTCAGGATTTAAAGTTATTTTAAACGGATTTTCTTTACCTGCTGATGATTATTGAAGTCCAGTCTGATGGGGAAGGTCTGCGCGCACTGCTGGCACTGGTATATAACGGGCCCGTGCTGTGCGATGTGAGACATGTAGCGGCCGGAGTTCGAGAACACTTTGCCGCAGATTGCGCACGTTTCGTGAGTCGGTTTCGTGCGCCCTGGAATATGTTATTGCAGTCAGATATAGAAAGGAAATGCATTTATCTAGAGCTCATTAGACAATAACGAGAGATACCTATACATCTCTTCCTGCGAAGTATTGTCCATTGGCTCGTTAAAAAATAACGAGAGATATCTACATCTCTCTCCTGCGAAGTGCCATTTTTTTTTAAAACTAACTGATGGAACTGCTGCTAAGTGGTAACAAAGCATTGTCTCGTAGGACACGCACGTCAGGAACGTGCCCTACGGTGCACTGCCCTGCGTCCATCAACTTGAGGCACACAGATGTTCAGCCTCACGTGCCAGTAATTTTACCGGCACCCTTCAGACCGAAAATGAGCGATGCTGCTTTACGGCAGAAATATGCATGGTGGTACTTTCCCCGGACGAGCCACACACAAAGAGCTCTATTAATACTAGGTACGACGATTTTGTTATACCGCAGTAGGTTCTGACAAATGTCGGAGACCACCCTAGATGGACAATTGCGTGCGAATATAGGTTCTCAAGGTTCTCAAATGACGACCATCATATAGATATAGTGAAGACCGTCGGAATTATGTGTATGGAGCGAGTTCAAAGTCGTTTTTCCTCCATGGAGGGGAGCATTTGCCCTGCAGTAGACCCAAACCTCCTTACAATGATGGTGACGATTGGACAATTTGAGGTATTTTTAAGTTGGTGAATGATTAATATAAAGTGTCACTCACCCTTAGGCCTTCCCCTGCCCTTCCCCTTGACAACGACCACTAGCTCTCCGGACACGGTGTGTCCAATCACCTCAGGCACCTTCGGCTCCTGGTCTACTAGACTCTTGATCTTCTCAATCGACACTTCGCTGTCACTTTCCTCGCCATCCGTCATGCCTTCTTCTTTGAATATCTGGTCCAGTTCTTTGCCCTGGAAATATGAGCCTATGAGGTGGTAACGAAATAGTTCGTAAACGTCATGACATTTATACGCTTTTTAGGGTTCCGTAGCCAAATGGCAAAAATGGAACCCTTATAGATTCGTCATGTTTGACTGTCTGTCTGTCTGTCCGTCCGTGTCACAGCCACTTTTCTCCGAAACTATAAGAGCTACATTGATGAAACTTGGTAAGTGGATGTATTTTGTGAACCGCATTAAGATTTTTTCACAAACATATTAAAAAAACAATAAATTTTGGGGGTCCCCATACTTAAGAACTGAAATTCAAAAATCTTTTTTTCATCAAACCCATACGTGTGGGGTATCTATGAATAGGTCTTCAAAAATGATGTTGAGGTTTCTAATATCGTTTTTTTCTAAATTGAATAGTTTGCGCGAGAGACACTTCCAAAGTAGAAAAAAGTTGGTCCCCCCCTCTAACTTCTAAAATAAGAGAATGATAAAACTAAAAAAATATATGTTGTATATTACTATACAAACTTTCAACGATATTTGGTTTGAAAGAGATCTAGCCAGTAGTTTTTTTTATACGTCATTAATCGTAAACCGCAATTTACCTTTCAACGAACTACAAGAACCATTATATTATGTTACTTGATGCTACGGAACCCTTCATGGGCGAGTCCGACTCGCACTTGGCTGCTTTTTTTTTTATCTCTTTCATACAATGCTACACGCCAATTTCAATTTCACTGGACACATTCAATAGCAATATAAATCAGACATTCATAATTCGAGGAAATTAAGATAGGACCGAATCGCGGAAAAGAAGGAACAATAGTACATTGTTACTGAGTGTTGAAAGTCACGTTTTTTGAGTCCCGAGACGGGTTTGGCGCCAGAGCGTTAGCGAGGGCGCCAATGGAGCTTGAGGGACTCAAAAGACTTTCACCCGAGGTAAACACTGTGTTTTTCATTACGAATACAAGGAAAGTAAAAATAAAAACATGAAAGAAAAATTAGTGAAAATGAAGATTGAATTGCCGCCTTCCCGGTTTTTTTTTTTCTTTTTCTCTGGCGGGCCTTCGGCTTCGGTTCGCCAGCATTATTCAGCCATTATTTTCATTTTCATAATTTAAATCTATGTTATTTTAAATAAATAGTTGAAGCTATACACTAATCAAGTAATTTAGAAGATATATTATTTATTTAATACTATCTTTATGTTATTTAAATTTAAATATTACATTGCGCTCTAATTAGACTTTTTAAACTTCTTACCGTTGTAATGGGTTTCCAACCTACTTGCTGAATAAAAAGTTGGAATTTTGTTGAACAACCTCCTTGCAGTTAGAAAGACTTTAGAAAGTTGGAACATGGTTGAATAAAATACAACTTGTTTTTTTTTATAATTTGACAGCTGTCAGTAGAAAGCGATTCTCCCTAGGGCTGAAAGTTTTACTTTCAATTAGGCCCCTCAGGCAACTTCATACCTACTTTCAGAGTATGAGTAATGAAAAGTATATTTTGCATGCTTTAAGGCAGAACATGGCTGAACTTCTTAATTTGTACCATGCTGTAATTATAACCTGTGTTTCGCAAATAAATGATTGTATTGTATTGTATTGCTTTGTAAAGTTCAACGAAGAAGATGCGTAGAGCTCTAAGCACTTGGTGTCAAAGTCAAAGTCAATAATTTTTTATTCAGTACGATGCAAGAATCACTTTGAAACGTCTTAAAGCTAGGTGAGTCTAGGTGCCAGTTCCACGCGACCATGATATTTATAAGGGGTCCACGAAAGGGGCCTCTTTGGGGCGCACTTAAAATCCTTTCACCACACTAGTTCGCAAGAAGTAGGGAGACGAAGAAAAAGTTCAATGTAAAGTCGGTTTACTCACGCGCGATGTTCTCCTTCAGTAGTAGAGAATACTGGGATATTGTACAGAAAAACACTGGTGCACAACCAGATTTGAACCCACGACCTTTGGCGACATCAGGTGGGCCATTAGCTTGTTCTATCAGCTAGTTGTATTAAAATAAAGGATCAGGAGACGGGCCGCTACCAGTGTTCCACCAGTGACCACCAGCGTTCTCATTAGTAGACCCTGACATCTAATAGGTACACACTCAAGTTACCTGTACAACCAACGAAAGAGCACTGGTGGTCTAGTGGTAGTGGACCCGCCTTCCAATCCGAAGGTCGTGGGTTCAAATCCACTCGTGTGCCAATGAGTTTATCTGTCGAAAAATTTATGTGCAGTATGCCAGTACTCTCAAAACGGTGAAGGAAAACATCGTGAGGAAACCGGCGTGTTGTAGAACCTTAAAAAGTTCGAGCAACACGTGTCAAGAGTCACGCAAAAAGGGCCCACCACCGGCCTACTTGCGGAAAAACCTGCCCGCACATCAAGTACGCATGATAAACTTGCCGAAACTTACCTGTACAACTTCCCGGAACCTCTCAGGAGTCTTCCTCCGTCTCTTGCCAGTTGGCTCTTCATCCCGCTGCTTTATCTTGACCTTCAGCTCGATGGCGGCCGCTTCCAAGGCCTGTTCATCTGGCTGCTGGACTTTCTTGGGAGGCCGGCCACGTTTGCGCTTCGGCTTGTCTAGTCCGGCCACTTGGAGAGACATGGGATGCCCCTCTTGGTACACTCCATTTGTACCCAGTGGGTCCACTGAGGATTTATTGAAATCTTATTATGAATGCGAAAGTTTGTATGGGTGGATGGATGTTTGTTACTCAATAACGCCAAAACGGCTCTCGATGAAATTTGGCATAAAGATAAATTATAGTCTGGAATAGCACATAGGATACTTTCCATTTGATTTTACGCATAATATTGCCTCTTTCTCTTTAATTTTCTTTGCATTCTTTTTTAAAAACATATTTTAATAACTTTTGATGTAGATTTTTTTAGGAACTGCTAAGATTTACCTTCCACAACAATTGTTTCAGAATCATTTAAAGTTTTGCCTAAAGTTTTCTTGTATTCTTTCTCTCTTTGATAGATACTCCTTATTGCTTTCTGAAACAAAGGCAGCATAGTAAAAACATGGCATATTCTTTGATCCACACTTAGTATGCGGACTGGTTTCCGTAAGTAGGTTGCTGGCGAGCTGGCTGCCTTTTTGTGATACCATTTTTAGGGTTCCGTAGCCAAATGGCAAAAACGGAACCCTTATAGATTCGTCATGTCTGTCTGTCTGTCTGTCTGTCTGTCTGTCTGTCTGTCTGTCTGTCCGACCGTGTCACAGCCATTTTTCTCCGAAACCATAAGAGCTACACTGATGAAACTTGGTGAGTAGATGTATTCTGTAAACCGCATTAAGATTTTTACACAAAAATAGAAAAAAAACTATAAATTTTGGGGGTCCCCATACTTCAAACTGCAACTCAAAAAAAATTTTTTCGTCGAACCCATACGTGTGGGGTATCTATGAATAGGTCTTCAAAAATGATGTTGAGGTTTCTAATATCGTTTTTTTCTAAACAGAATAGTTTGCGCGAGAGACACTTCCAAAGTTGAAAAAAGTTGGTCCCCCCCCCTCTAACTTCTAAAATAAGGGAATGATAAAACTAAAAAAAATATATGTTGTACATTACTATGCAAACTTTCAACGATATTTGGTTTGAACGAGATCTAGCTAGTAGTTTTTTTTTTATACGTCATAAATCGTAAACCGCAATTTACCTTTCTACGAACAACAAGAACCTGTTTCCTGTTTATTTTCTGTATATTATGTTACTTGATGCTACGGAACCCTTCATGGGCGAGTCCGACTCGCACTTGGCTGCTTTTTTTAGGTTCTATGTCATGCCAGTTTCCTCAGGATATGAGAGTACTGGCATAGTGCAAATACATTTTCTGCCAGAAAAACTCATTGGTGCAAGACTGGTATAATGGTAACTTTTTCTTGTTCTGTCTCGTTTCCTCTTGCATATACAATATCATCTGCCTCACTCACTTCGATTCCATATTTTGTAGTCTTCACAGCTTCATACAAAGTTATATGACCCTGGGACCAGTGCTCACAAGCAGCATAGCATATAATGAGACATATAAACTACTTATAGTATTTAAAAAAAAAAAAAAAAAAAAAACAACTAGAAGTTACAAAATATTATATAAAACCAAACTTTGAGAAGTAGAAGAGAACAGAAAATCTAAGGAATGTGAAAGAAAATGTTGAATTGGAGATAGAAGGCCAAGTTTATAATCAACCTGGGTCCAAATTACCAACTGGGTACAGTAGGTATAAAGAAAAGAAAGAAATATTATTTATTTGCCACACTAGAAGGAGTAACTCTTATGTATGATTTAAAACTAAACTACTTAATACTAAACTACATAGAATAAGGCCCATATTCAGAAGCCGTGCTCGAGTCTGAGTAGAGTCATAAGCAGATTTGCAGATTTTATGACAGTTCTCCATTGACATACAAACAAAAATCTATGCCTGAGGCTCGACTCAGACTCAAGCATTGTTTATTAATACAGGATACCTAAGTTCCTTAGTATAACTAGGTGACTTTGGAATTACTAATTTCCTTAGTAATTCCCAAGGATACTGTGACTTGTTAAAAATGTAGTGCTTGTTTTGTGAGCTATGTTTCATGGCAGAGAAGAGATTCTAATATGGATTAAGAAGCAACTTGATTCTGCATTTCACTTACCTGGCCAGTGACAATCAAGTTTATAAATTCGACCGTAGCTTCCAGCTGGATCGTGCATCCTGGACAAATCGTTCGTGGTAGTTGTCCATCATCAGAAACCTAAGATTGGAACAGCTACGTTTAACTTGGAAAGGAAAACAATGCAATTATTTGCAAGGTGCAGCAATGCAGAGCAACAAACAACAAAACAAAATCAGCTGTTGGTCAAATTAGAACGAAATAATGTGGATTTTTCTAATATGCCTTTTTTTTGTTTTTTCTTTCATAAATTAAGATACAGACTTAATTTAATCAATAAATAAAACATCGATGTTAAGTCACAATAACACCATTTGTTAAGTTTTTCTACAATTAGAATAATAATAAGTTATGAAAATGTAGTCCGAACAGGAGAATAGCCATTTTGGAGAATTTATTGAAGAGTCAATACAGTCACCATAAAAGTTAAAAATATACCTTGATTGGCAAATATGCATTCACTAGGTCACTAATGTTTTGATTATTTTCTTCAGTTGAATATAAGAATGTTCCATTATCGTTTTCTTCTCCACATAATCTACAAACAGTAGAATTATACAACACGACTTCCATTGCCACTTCGATAATGAAAGCGCCATCTGTTTCCTCTAATAATTGTCTGGAACTAGGTGCCGTGACGTTTGACATTTTGTTACATGACTTTGACACACATACAAAAGATCACAAGTATTATTTTGAGCCAGACTGATTCAGTAATTCAGTATTCAGTATTCATTCATTGGTCGTAACAGTAGAATGCGCGAAGATAACTTTGCGTGTGAACTGTGATTGATTGCGGAAAATATAGAAAAATGGACTGGTAAATAAATAATCTCCCGATCCGATCAGACAGACATGTAAAATGGGAAAATCAAACTTGCATTGCGTTGCGTTCAATTTATTTAGGCTTGTTATTTATTTATTATTAATTAAATGCTTTTGAAACATGTATTTTGTTATTGGAAGATTATTCCAAGTCAGTTTCCGCCATCTGTCACGCGCAGAGTTATCTTGTGCGAACTCTACATATTCGGTAAGGTGATTGAGTCCATGGTGATTGATCTTTTGTTCCAATCAAAACCTCGTCTCGTTGCATCTGTCAATTATTTGTCATGATTTTGAACTTCGATTGCAATCAAAACAAATTTTGTTTCAATCTGTTTCCATCTTTGACAAGGAACGATTGCAGCAAGAATTATTTTGACATGAACTAGCAACTAAAAACTTTACGTTTTAAAACTAGTATAACAACAGATTGTTATCAGTCGAAAAAATGATGGCAACAAGATTCCTTTTTGGAATCATTTTTATGTAAAATTTTTGATAACACCCGGCATTAGTTTGATGGACTCTTTCTTGTTGTCTCGTGCACACCCAACTCTAAACCTTACCGTTGCAAGTTGCAATGGCATCACGGGAAGTCAGTGGATTCTGATTCCATTCTTCCTGGAAATGTTTTTGTGTTAGCACAGGAGGTCTATGTCAAACAGTGGATGTCTCAGGTAGTGTGATACTGATGAAATACAATTATGCTATTTCAACAAATTATTAATTTTTAAAACTCCTGACATCCTAAATCAAATAGGCATTCGGACTCTACAGATTAGATATACTCCTTGCTGCGCTGCCATTCGCTGTGGTTGCTTGAGTTGCTTGAAACTTAAAATAATGTAATTTTTAACATTGCAACATTCTCGTGGAATCCGAAATCTGTCATTTTTTCGTTTTTGACAGCCCTTTCCGGTTTAGTTCTTGGGGCTAGTAGCCGTAGTTTCGGTTTTTATAATTTTAATCGCCTTTAATCCAATAAAATGAGAATTTATAAGGATATTATTACTGGTAAATACCTTTGTTATGTATTCAAAATATAGATGCTGTCTTTATTTCGGGAATTCAGTGATAATTTGATATGGTGTTTTTGACATTTCGTTTCTGGTCCAGATTGTGACTAAATCAAAAAAATCATCTCATTCTTCTGCTGTGCTATGTCTTCTATTAGAAGACATCGGAGTGTGATAATGACACTGGTATTTTGTTTATTCCAGGTGACGAGATGTTCTCGGACACTTACAGAGTCAAGTTGGTCGATGAAGTCATTTACGAAGTGACCGGCAAACTGGTGACGAGGGCACAAGGAGAAATCCAAATTGATGGTTTCAACCCCTCGGCAGAGGAAGGCGACGAAGGCTCGGTCTCTGCAGTTGAAAGTGGTGTTGACATAGTCCTGAACCACAGGCTAGTCGAGACTTACGCCTTCGGTGACAAGAAATCCTACACATTATACCTCAAAGATTACATGAAAAAGTGAGTGAAAATCGTACGATCCTAGCCAATGAAAGTGTGTGTTCTAAAAGTTATTGAAATCTCAGATTCATAAACAATGGTGTGAATGTACTGTGAGTCATTGAACTTGAAATTTTGATGAATCATTCTAGTAATTATTTGTATAACGTAGCCAACTAGTGCGTTGGCTTAAAATACTTGCTAGATGCAGAGGCATCTTACTCTGTTCTATTAATCTCAATGGGTGTCAGTTAAAAGAACTCTTGAATTACTGCAGTCTTTGAAAATGAACTTCACTGGCTTGTGTGACATTTCATATCAGACAAGCTCAATGCCATAATATGAAATAAGTAATCATTTGGATTTACTGCATGGTGAAGTTAATATAAAAGATAGCTTCCAGTAACTTGTACAACATTGTTTAAGTGCTGAGTCATTTATACAACATTTTTTAGTTTCTGGCATGATTCCAACACTGTTACACTGAAATGCATACATTTGCACTGTGTAATTTGGTAAGTTCCACTCTGTTAGTACTCTTGAACAGTGAAGAAAAACATCATGAGGATGTCGTAGAACCAAAAAAGTTTGAATACATATGATGTGTCAAATGCATGAAAGGAGTCTGTGAAGTGCACTTAAAATTTTTTCATCACACCAAACTGGTTCAAAAAACAGTGGCACATTAAAAAGAAGAGAGAGTTCCACTCTATCATATCCCACGGATGGACAAAATCTGCATCACATGATAATATTGAGGCTGACTATTCAATAGCAGCCTGCTGAGATTGTGATGCTAGATCAAATAACTTTTATGAAAAAACCTTCACTTGTATAGTGATTGTTCATGAAAGGGAGCTAACATTTATTTAAAACCGAATATGTACACCACTATTTTGTAATTACCAAAAAAAATGCCGATATGGTATGCTGATATAACCCCTACTACATTACCCTATTTTTTTTTGGTAGTTACAAAATAGCGGTGTAGTCCCATTAGCACTTTGGGTTGACGATATGGATGAGGAATAGGGGTAGTCCAAGATTGTGGTGAAAGGCAAGAGTAAAGAGATGCCTATGCCCAGCAGTGGGTTAAGTCAGACTGCGTATGATTATGATTTTATAATCCCATATCATGACCTACTGAGCAAGTCTTGCTTTTCTACATCACCATCAGGTTCACTAGAACTTTTCGGCTATCGACCCAGGTCCTCGCTAAATTGGGCTGGCTGGGGTGAGGGGGACAATGCATAAAACACCCCAAGATGTCTGTGCAGATCTGATTCTCCCCAACTCAAATTAGAATTAGTCCTGTATGTGTATTATTCGGTGTATGTAACACATTGCTGTGTTTTTCAGATTAGTAGCAAAATTGGAAGAGAAGGCGCCTGATCAAGTAGATGTGTTCAAGACTAACATGAACAAAACTATGAAAGACATCCTCGGGCGGTTTAAGGAACTTCAGTTCTTCACCGGCGAGTCCATGGATTGTGACGGCATGGTGGCAATGTGTGAATACAGGTAAATAGACCTTTTCTCAAGCTCTTTTTGAGATTGCTTCTTCATTCCTGAAGATTGTGATCACTTGGTGGTGTTATGTTGTTTTACTTACAGGGCAAAAGTTCGGCTGATTCTTTCTGGACTGGTTACCGCGAGTAGACCGCTGGCGGGCTCGTGTTGGACACATGTTTTCGTGCTCTAGGTTCTACGACATGCTGATTTCCTCAAGATGTTTTCCTTCGCCGTTTGAAAGTACTGCCATACATTTTCATTTCATACATACATTTTCAGACATAAAAACTCATTGGTGCACGACTGGATTTCTAATCCAAAAGTGAAAGTCACTATTAAATTACTTAAAGTTAGTACTTTCACTTATAGCTGATATACATCAAGACATACACACAGATGCAGAGACTGTAGGTAGCTAAATTCTAGAGTTGCCGCGAATAGTGGTTATAGCGAATAGTCGAATACCGATTAATCGCCATTCACTTTGGCGAATAGTCGAATAACTCGACATCACTATTCGACATAAAAAACCCATTAAACACATTAAACACATTAAAAATATTTCTAATTTCTTCTAAGGTTGTGAGAAAAGAAAACAATAAAGTTAAAGTATTTTAAGTAAGCTTGCTAAACGATACTTAATCACACCAGCAAGCTCTATTTATTCAGAAAGACTATTTTCCGAGGCTGGTTTAATTAACGAGGAAAAACTAAACTTGCTCCCGAACGTGGAGAAAAAATTGAAAAAAAAAATGTATTCAAGTATTATATCAGCTATCCGGTTCCCATATTACAAGCTCTGCTTAGTTTGGGGCTGGGTAGTGTTGTGTGAATTGTCCACAATATTTATTTATTTTATTTTATTGTTTTTTTGCACCACAATCTGCCTCTGTTGGATTTTAAATATTAAGTTTAATTTTTTTTGCTGATGATACCGCCATTTTAGCTAGTAGCAAGAACCCTACAGAAGCATCCAAACACCTCCAAAACAAGCTCGATAAAATAGAACAGTGGTTAACCAAGTGGAGGATTAAAGCCAGCGTGTCAGTCTTCCATGCAATATCTACGCTCCGCAAGGGAGACTGTCCCCCAGTTACCCTCGAATCAAACATACTGCCACACAAAGACTCTATAAAATACTTGGGAATGCACCTTGATCGTAGACTGACCTGGAAAACACACATAACAAAAAAGAGAGATCAACTCAACCTAAGATACCGTAACCTACATTTGCTTCTGGGTAAGAACTCAGCCCTGAGCACCGAGAACAAACTTTTAATATACAAGGTTATCCTGAAACCCATCTGGTCATACGGCATACAGCTATATGGGGATCAGCCTGCAACTCAAACAAAAACATACTACAAAGAGCACAGAACAGCATCCTAAGAAATCTCTCGAATGCCCCATGGTTCCCTATGAACACCGAGCTGCACAGTGAACTTAAAGTCAACACAGTCAACGACGATTTAAAACTAAACTCATCCAAATACAAGAAACGCCTAAACTCACATCCAACCCAGCTGGCTGCAAAGCTTACTACCATCAGCTACCCTAGGAGGCTGCGCAGACAGCACATCATCGATCTGGATGGGCAGATATAATGCCGAAGAATAAAGAGAAGCGCTCACTGGAGTGCGGATTTTGAAAGTCTACAACCTACCTACAACAAACTTGCTCATAGTCGGAAGACTGATCGCAGATAAAAATAGAACAAAAAAATAAATGTTTTTTGTTCATTAAAAGTTTATTTTAGACGACTATTCGCCGAATGCCGAATAATACTAGCTATTATTCGGTATTCGACGAATATCAAAAAAAATGTCGAGTCATGCCGAATACCGAATAATAGCGAGTATTCGCGGCAACTCTACTATATTCCACCATGACTAACCAACTAACTCATTCTTAGAGCACTAATGGTCTAGTCAGAGCGACCCCGCCTTCCGATCCTTAGGTCGTGGGTTCAAATCCAGTCGTGTACCAATGAGTTTTTCTGGTGAAAAATGTATGTTCAGTATGCCAGTACTCTCAAAGAAGCGTACACTTTTTTAGAAATAGTGTACGCTATGTTTCATAACCTTCTCTAATAATATTACAATCTAGCCAAAATTCCGGCTAATAAGTAATTTGTCTTTGACCTAAATTTCTAAAGTAATCTACAACTAAGAATGTGTCCACTAACACTTTTCTTACTGTCTCTATTTATGATGACAACACTTTGTTTGTTCGTAATACCACACAGCCACACACTGAGTAAATGAATAATTACTTAATACTACACTAGTTCAAACGGATTCGTTCTTTTAAGTTGAGTTTTAAGTAGGAAAAAAAATGCAATGTTGACTGTATTTTGCATCAATAATGAATACTAGGCTGATCATCAATATCATCCTGAGATATTTTGATGCTAAATCAAATAACTTTTGTGAAAAAACATTCATTTCTCATAGTGAATGTTCATGAAAGGGAGCTGACATTTATTCATAAAAAAAAAAACTTCATATAGAGTCTCATTGTAGCAGAGAATAGAATAGAATAGAATATCTTTATTTGCTGAAATAGGTGTAACATGGTGTTGTAATTTCCTAAAAATTACCGTATTTCGCTATTATAACTATAGCATGCAAAAATATAATTAAAAATTAGCTACATTACAATATTTTTATACCTAAACTTACATTTTAAAATCCATTGTATTCTCTAACAGTGTAAAACCCATGATATAGCCAGGCGCGTAAAACACTTTAAATTTTTTGAAAAACAGAGGTTTTATGTAATTTGGGATCTTATTAAAAATTTTGATGCTCATGTAATAGCAGGTTCCGCATGAATGAGATGCGTAGAAACGCGCCACTGAACATAGAAGAATGGTTGAAACTGCTGGGCACTACCAAAAGTCACCAAGATAAATGTTTTCATTTTTCAATTTGAACTCATTCAACACTAAACACTCAATCACATGCATTCGTTTATAGAGTTTCTAACACTCCCCCACACCAACATTTTTTTCAGTGTAATTTTACTTTCTAGAGAGGCCTTTAACCTAGCAGTTAAGAAGCTTAACCAAGGGGTTGGGGTCGTTTAGTTTTGTAGTAGATTAGATAGAAGTAAAAGATAGTAGCAACATTTTCGGCAAATTTTGTATCATCTGCACTTGATGTGCGGGCTGGTTTTTCCGCAAGTAGGCCGCTGGCGGGCCCTTTTTGCCTGACCCTTGACACGTGTTGCTCGAACTTTTTTAGGTTCTACGACACGCCGGTCTCCTCACGATGTATTCCTTCACCGTTTTGAGAGTACTGGCATAGTGCACATAAATTTTTCGACAGAAAACTCATTGGTACACGACTGGATTTGAACCCACGACCTTCGGATCGGAAGGTGGGGCCGCTACCGCTAGACCACCAGTGCTCTAAAAGATAGTAGCATAGCAGATAGTAATAGATGTTTTGTTTCTTTGTTACAGAGATATTGATGGAGCCCAAGTCCCCATCATGATGTTCTACAAACACGGTCTCGAAGAAGAGAAGTTCTAAGTGCTAAGCTTACGGCAAAAGTGATATAACTCATATTCCATTACAAAGGCGCCTCATCCAATACTAATTTATTTATAATTTCATATCTAAAAACCGGCTCGGCTGCTCCCATCACAAGGCTGAACAATTTTGTAATTTAATGTTGCATAAATAAATTGATGAACAACTATGTAAGTTTTATATTTCCTTATTACACTTTCCTTACAAACTTGTACCGTTGCAGTCAGCACCAAAAGAGGAAGATTTGGTTTTAAATCTTGTTCTTATGCACTCCTTTTATAACTGGAATTGATAATCTTTTCTTGTCGCTGACTGTACCATAGGTACATAGTTTCCTAGGTAGTTTTAGTTATACTTAGCTTCTGAGTATTCTTATCGTCAGTCCAAAACTTAAAACCAGAGGAGCCTCTCCGAGGCGCACTCGAAATCCTATCTGGTGATAGGATTTCGAGTGCGCCTCGGAGAGGCTCCTTTCATGCACTTGACACATTTTTAGGTTCTAAAACATGTCAGTTTCCTCACGATGTTTTCCTTCTCAGTTTGAGAATAGTGCGTTATCAACTGTTTTCCTTTATTTTCTAAACATTACAGAGTTTAGTATAGCACTAGGTGTTACTCTAATTTGTTCAGTATACGGGATTGGTAGGATTAATAAAACGCGCTTTAAATTTGAGGTATGTTATATTATCAAGTTTGTATGTAGGTAATAACTACAATAAAATACAGAAATGATCATGATTCTATTACAATGCAAAGATCTAATCACAATTTCATATGTATTCCATCTTGTATACGTCATTAGGCATAATATCGGCGTCTTGCCAAATCGCTTAGTCTTTAGTTTCTCCATTATATTTACACAAGACACAAAACATTGAGGAGAATGGAAAAATATTAGGTTAAAAGACTTCTACTTACGAGACTTGGCTTAACTAAAGGCGGTTTGACCATCTGTACCCTTATTTTGAGTTTTACTCAATCAGTTTTTAGAATAGTATTTATTTCAGACATTAATTAATGCATCCATAATTTTGTTAGTAACAATGTAACTTAGAGACTAGTGTTAGTGACTTTATTGCAGAGTGTGCAGCTGCATCCAAAAATGGTTCAGGGGACAGTCCCACCTTTCGGACAATACATTCGTTTTTAAACAAATCGTTTCGCCTATGTCTCTCTTTTGAGTCGCAACTCGTTTCTGCGTAACGTATTGTTGTCTCAAGTTGTCTCCATACAAAAGAGAGACGCAGGCGAAATTAATCGTTCAAACTGATCGACTAAAACTCAGAGTGAGGGTACTGAGAATAAGCCCAAAGAGTACCGCTATCCGTTAAAATATTTCAGCCTACTTTAGACTTTCCAAAAAGACTGATTATCTATTTTACAGGAGATTTACAGATAGCGTTATTCTGACGTAGTAAACCGCCCTAGGTTTTACATTGTTTGATAAGTACATGTACGTTTTATGATTCGGTAGTCAATCTCAATGGGGTTCTAAACTATTCCAAGGGAATTGATGAGGTGCCCTAATATGCTAGTCAAAATAGTTGCTGAAGCTGCCATGAAAACAGAAAAATAGGTTCATACAATTTCGAAGAAAATTTACCAGGGTTGCAGAACTAGCTAAGTAATTAGTGAGTCGGTTTGTACACAAACTTGCGAACTCTTGGTTTGATACTAACCTACTTTTATTCCTTTTTAAGAGGTTCTGGTACCTATTTGAATATGTGTTTACAAGATAAAGGAGAACCTAGTTACATACGAGTGCATACATTTTGTCAAAGGGAAAATAAGCCAAGATTAGACAATACCTACTAAATAAAGTGAAGGATAAAACTGTTATTTACACAATTATAATCTTAGTTCATAAAGAGAAACGTCTCAGGCACATTTTAAGAGCATTGGATGTGTGATCTGAGTCTTAAAGTAACTACCTTATTGTTGGCTGTTTAAAACATATTTATGTACATAAACTTATTGAAAGGTGATAAGAAATGCGCGGCCAAATATTCATTTTGAAAGCCGACTGTTCATTTTAAAAATAAAATTGGTGTTATTCAATGTAGCTGCACTTAGAAAAGGTCCTGTACCACGACATTATTTTAGTATGATCATGCAACTTTGGCACCGTTTTAGTATATTTTGCGCAAAATATCATAATTAACCTATGTTGCCATGTAGGTTTCACCATCCCAGATTAACCTACCGTTAATCTGAGATGGTGGAATCCGCTCTTAGACGCCCATAGAATATTAAAGATAAGAAACTGGCATCTAGACTCATCTAGCTTTAAGACGTTTCAAAGTGATCCTTGTGACATATTATTATACTTTGACTTAAGGTTTTTTACATAGGTACCTAAATCACACATCCAATCTGTTAGACGTTATTTTCGTCCTAAATCATGAAAACAAATACCTAATCTAAGAATTACAATGAAAGGTCAAGTTGAGCATAGTTTTTAAGTATGACATATTAAGTGAACGGGTGCTTTATTCTTAATACACAATAATGAAAGGTGTTAGGTACAGACTGAAGTTACTGAAAGAAATCTCATATTATAAGGATACCAGTCGACGAAGCAAACCATACAATATCCGAATTAAGATGATTATTTAGAAGAACAAGATCGTATTAAATTCTATAATATCTCAATATGTAGTATACCTAGTATAAATATATTTACAATCGTTTATTCTTACATTTTTATATTGGTGTCTTATTTAACGCACACTTACATAAAATATAAATAAAATATTACGACATTAAAAGACTTCTTATGGAATGGTTTTGTACAAACAAATACAAAATCCACCGCACTGGTAGAAAACAATACAAATCACATTAAGTCATGATATAAAACCATAACAAGGGCGTGCCGCAGCCCCGGGCTTTCCCGACTAGTCCGTACAATGTACCGTCCATGAAAGTCTCACTTTCAAACCTCTCGCCCCACACCAAATCGAAAAATAGATCCATCACTACTTAGTTATAATTTACAAATAAGGTACTCTCTTAACGATACGATAGTCCACACCGACCGAGGCCGTACACCGGACCGAAATATCTAAAGTCACTACCGCTCTAGAGCACTACGTCCCATCACGAGTCCATAGAAAACTTAATGGAATGGAGAATTATTGCTAGAATTTCAAGATCACAAACGATTTAAGAAGTTCATTTCCACCACGCTTCACTCAGCAGTTGAATGTGTTGGAGTGCGCACAGACGCGCGGGTAGTCATCCGCGGCGCGCGCGTAGCTCTCCGGGATGACGGAGTACTCTGGCTCGCTGTACTCGGCGTGAGAGTGAGCGTACTCGCACTCGCTGCGCCCGAAGCCGAGGACCGTCTCGGAGTTGCGCAGGTAGCCGTTCTCTTGCTTACGCGAGTAGCGCGAGTCCACATTCCGCTGGAAGTTGTCCGGATGGCAGAGCGCGCCGCGGTTGTTCTTCTTGTCCGGCAAGGAGCGCAGCGAGCCGTTGTTGAGATGGTGCGCCGGCGCGCCGTTGTTCAGCGTGGCCGGCTGGTGGCGCGACTCTCCCCCGATGTAGGTGAAGCCGCTGGCGGGCAGCGTGCCGCCCCCGCCGCCTCCCGAGCGCTGCGGCCGGCGCGCCGTGGCGCCGCCCGACATGAAGAAAACGCTCGGCGAGGCGTAAAGCTCTAGCTACAGCTCCGTCACCGGGATCGGCCTGAGGCCGGGGGTGTGCGGCGGCGCGGGGTACTGCGACGGGTGGATGCCGCGCACGATGCAGTCCTCCTCGGTCGAGATCGGTTTATGGTAGTCGAGATTCTTCCGACCCTTGTTCCACTTGTAGTCTTTCAGCTTTTCTTGCATGCTTTTGCGATATCTGTACAGAATGAGGACCAGCGTGGCGATAGTGGCGACGCATGCAACCACCACTATGCAGATTATGGTCTGCTGTCGTGTGTCGTGCAGTACACAGCCCAGATCATCGGCACTGAGAGCCTTCAAGTATTTATCTTTCAGGTGTTCGGGGCTCGAACACTGCACCTGCGTGAAGTTACTTTTGTCATTTAGCAGCACTTGCAGCCACATTAGCTGGCAGTCGCAGAACAACGGGTTGTCTGTCAGGTCCAGCTGACGGAGTTCTTTGCCTACGAAAACCGATTCACCTAAAGTTATTACGGCGTTGTCTCTTAGCGAAACGTGCCTTAGCTTTGGCAAACCGAGTAATGTGTTGCCTTCGATAACCGAGAGTCTCTTGTTGTTCACTAGAAGAACCGACTCCAAGTTGACATTATCTTCGAAGGCTCCTTTTTCTACTCTTTCTAATTGGGTAGCGCCAGTTATGTCGAGCAACTTGAGGTTCTTCAACCCTTTGAAAGAGTGGCTTTCCAGAGCCAGGAAATCGTTTTGGCCGATGTAGAGTTCTTCTAATCTCGTCAAACCAGACAGTTGATTAGTAGGCACGACACTCAGTCTGTTCCCGAAAAGATTGAGACTTCTCAATCCTGGAAGACCTCTGAATGCAAAATCGCTAATGTTGAAGAGTCCAGCTCCATTCAAGTCTAGCACGGCCAGTCGGTTCAGACCGGCGAAGGCATCATCGGGCAGGAACGAGAAAGCATTCAGTCCTACATGTAATTCTGCAAGGCTCCCCAGGAGACTGAACGACACAGTCGGTACTGAACTCAGCTGATTATCATCGAGATACAATATTCTCAAGGCAGACAAACCAGAAAAAGCTCTGGCCTCGATTCTGGAGATTCTGTTCTGACCCAGGTTTAGTTCTTCTAATCTGGGCAGAGTAGCGAAAACCCCGTTAGTGAGCTCCTCGAGAAAGTTCCGCTTCAAGTTCAGTACAGTCAACGAGTTCAGTCCCTGGAAGGTGGTGTTCGTGACTGAGGATATTTTGTTGTGGTTGAGGTGTAGTTCCTGTAACTTGCGTTGGTACGCGAAGCTTTTGGTGGGGATGTTGACAAGGTGGTTTTGTGACAAGTCAAGGTGTTGGAGGTCCGCGTAGAATTGCATGGAACTGTCAATGGTCTTGATCTTGTTGTTGCGAATGATGAGGCGTTGGATCGAAGGGTTGAGTACGATGGGAAGGACGTCAAGGCGGCTCTCCTCGCAGACCACGACGAGTGTGTCATCGTTGCAGTTGCAGCCGTTGGGGCAGTTAGCCAGGGCCGCTGCGCTGCTCTGCGATGTCAGTGCCAACAGCGACACCAGGAATACCTGAAATTGAAAACAAAAACGCTTAAAATATGCGCAAGTTCAAAAGTCTTCGTTATAACAAAATTCAAAGCAAGTAATGCCACATAAAACGAAACTGCTGCCTACTTAAAATGAAGGTACTAAGCGCCTTCGATTTGAAATTCAGTTGAAACCGTCGAAAGCTCAGCCATTTATAGGATATAGACTAGACTGCCCGAGTGTTAGGCAAACGTTATCTGTATGCCGCCGCGCCGTGCCGGTACCCAATGCTTTAACATCAACTGGACCGCAAATGTTTTGCTCGACTCTCCCTTCCAGCGAAACGTTCGCGCACGTAATCATTTCAATTACGAAAGTAGACTGAAAATACACGTTATTTTTACACGGACATGTTTTATCTAAGTAAACAGATGTTCACCCGGTGAAATAGCATCGTGTAAGGTAAGGTGAGGCGCTCCAAAGAGCGGACTCAAAAGGAAAAATAAAATGATATTGGAATGGGAATTTTGCGCAGTTTTAATTTATTAAAATGCGCTCCTCTGAAGCGCTCGGGGCGGCTTCTTTGCTTCAAAGACTAGCACTTTTATTACGTTCCTCTTTCCAACAATTAGCAGCGAGATTTGAGTGGAGTTGAGATTCGACTCAAGCTAGAATTACAGTCTAGTTTAATTCTGTTACAGTAGGATTGCTGATAGATGCAACGGCGACAATCTTGAGAGTTTTAAAGACAAAGCTGCCAGTAGTTTCTCGGCTAAGTGGGTTTATTTATCTATAGGAAGAAGCGGCCGGCATCTCGGCTTGGGTGAAACTCGATTCTATGCCCACGATAGCATCGACCGAGTTTTGAGTTGTTGACGACGCTCTCTTTGCGAATCCAATTTAAATTGAAACAAAGAAATACGAGATCTTCCTTATTGACTTAGGTACCTACGCTTGTTTTACGATTTGTGCTCTCTGGGATAGCCTTTTAACACCTTTTATCAAAATGATCATTGTTTTTCTTGTCATGACATTCTTGTTTTGAGAAAACTGAAAATGATTCATCGGACATTTTAAAAGCTGCGTATTTCTAAAAGGCAGTTGACCAAAAAACGATGTGCAATAACGAACAAAATAAAAACAGGTTGATATGTTTTCCTTTGTTTGTGCCTAGTAACGCGGCAGATTCAGCCGCGTAGACCACATCCGCAGTTTTGCGTTTCGTTTACGCATAGGTATCTGCCGTCCCATTTGCCCATTAACCCTGGAGTAGGTAGATTGTTCTGTTTCTGTAGCAATATTGTTGCCATGCTTTTCCAACTTCCGGATACTGACAATTGCTTTTTTCCTTACTAAATAGTAGGGAGGTACTACTAGGTTGTACCGACCAGTGTAAGCCTTCGAGCGTTTGCGATAAATTAGCCAGTAATTGATGGATTATAATGAGCAATTGATGCGTTTTATTTCCTAAAAATACTGTAGCAATGCCATATTCCCGAAATCATAGACTCGTGTAAGTTGGTCTTGATTAAGAAAGAGGTTTGAATATCGCAATTTGTGTCCAAATATATCACAAGATACAGGACGAGACAGCCTATATACTTAGTTAGACCGTATTGGTTAGCACTGGAGTTACAAAACTGATAAGGCTAAGAAGAGATAAATTATCTTTTTCCAAATTGATACTCGGTCTTGCCAGAGCCACGTTCCTGGTCCGCCCCTAACACTGATGTGTGGGGATAGATCTTAGACAGTCGTATTCAGAGTCGTCAAGTGGTAAGTAGGTATATTGACCTTTTCAACATGACTGGCCGCTATGAAGCTAGAATATGCGTCCATGTTCAGAATCAAAATTCGATATGCAGTGTGATTCGCTAACAGTGAGATGTTTTGCTCGTTTCACTAGCATGCGTTGAAATTTCCGCTAAAATCCAATAACTGAAGCTCGTTCCTACGTGTCCCGACTTTCTGCCGATGCGGTTTGCATTTGATATGCTGCATAGAGATAATTCAGGCATTGGTTGATGAAGAAACCTTTGTCATTTTTCGAATGGCTAATTTATCTATCTGACCTTGTCCGTGCATTAAATTGATGATGGAGGAGGAATCTAACCCACTTCAAGTTCCTTTTCACAAAATCCAGTTTTAGAAACAAGGACATCCGATACGTCTATTGATCAGTTGAAAAGCTTAAGTACTTTTTGGGCTTCAATTAGGTAGGTATTTGAAGGACGTTCCGAAAGGGTAGATGGGCATGCAAATCGCGTAATTGCGGGTTCCCAACATCAACTGATAAAAAAATAGGGAGGACATCAAACTCTGGGAAAATGGGATGGTGCTTGCAAATACTGAACCTATACTTAGTACGCACGCTTTTAGATTCTATTTTATTCTGTTAGCAAAGTTTTTGACCAAGAAAAAGAAAATGCCGAGAGCTTTAGAATCCGTACTTACTGCCCCAGTCTGGTGAAAATGTGCTGAATTTTTCCCTGAGATATAAATATTTTAGCACAACATGCAACAGTTATTTTTCACAGCATTAAAAATAAATCAAACCGCCACAAGAAAGACCCTTGCTTAGAGAGAACTAACACTTAATGTTTCAGCATAAATCATCTTACAAAAGGGAACACGAATTCAAACAGATGCCACTTAAAATGCAAAACCAGAGTTTATCCTTCTCTATTAAGCTATCCTTTCTAGCTTACCTACCTACCCCAACACCCTTTCTATGCGAATATCTTTTACCGAAACGCCCCGCGACGTTTGGTCGAATTACGTTTCGACATTATGACATCGAAGTACATATTATAGTAACTCGATGCATTATGGCAGAATTTTAGTATAGTATATACACTATACTATACATATGCATAAGTAGGTAAGTAATAAATTATATGAGCACAAAGGTGATTTAGTAAAAATATCAAGATTATGATGAGCTAAATCTCTGTTAGAGACCATTCTTGAAAAGTAGTAGTAGTATCGAAACCAATAAAAGAGTGCGAAAGAGGGTAGATCGATTTATCTGCCAATAACATTTCTTTTACTCGTGGACTTCAGTTTATCCGTGATCATGGTGCATGCAACTGTGCCGAAATATCGGAAGTCAACTCAGAAAAATTTAATCATGGTAAATATCCCGTCGTTTCATAAAAATAGCATTCTTGAAAACTTTGTCAATTGGAATTTGAAGAACGTTTATTATGTTACTTTGAATTAATCAAGTTTTTTCCTCCTAATACTCGCCATCATGCTTGTATTACCTACTATGTAACCTACCTATCTATCAATGGTTGGTTTGGAATGGAATTCCGCCATTTGGCCATCGTTTAGCCGAATGTTCGGATCGCCAGACCCTTCGGCCACAGGCACTGTCCGTTATTCAAATCAGCAAAAAGGGGTCCTCTGATTAAAAATGCGATTCCGGGAATAATAAATCAGGGGAAGTGGATTCGTGGTGTTAGAATTGAAAGTTGGCACGGTCGGCACGTGTAAGTAGATTCTTCAATTCGGTAATTTTGAATTTAACTTCGTTAATGAGGGCCTCGATGTGTTTAAACTAGTGATAACCCTAATAAATTTTTGCAAGAATTGTAACGATCACCACCTCTTGTGTTGCAGGTGTCTATGGGCGACGGTGACTACTTTCCATCAGGTGGTCTGCTCGTCTGCCAGCTATGGCATAACAAAAAAAAAAAACTGAAACTTTTCAGAAATTCCAACAATGATAGAAATCATTGTTTTGGTTTGTTGGTTTTTAAGAGCCTGTCTGAAGCCTGTACACATTTATTAAATCTAGGTATATAAAATCAAATTAATCAAAATATCGCTGTCATATTTGAAAGCGTTTCACTGCAAAAAAAATCCTTTCACCACACTGGTTTTAAAGAACCAGTGACACGAAAAAAGATTGTTTTGTTATTAGATTATTTATTGTTTTCTTTTTCTTTTGTCTCTTTACCAATCTACTGTTTTGCCTGATACCATTTGTGACGACATTTGTGGCGTGACGGGCTGAGACGCCAGAGGTAGGTACGGTTACGATTTTCGGTTTCCAAATCTGGCACCCTAGCGTAGATGTGATACACGCTGTAATGTAAACTCATGCTTATTTTATGTTTGCCCATTAATTAGCAACGAGCACGTTTAGCCGCTCGTCTCATCTATCTAATCATATCATCTCTTGATTGAGTAATAAATTATTCTATAATTGCGCTCGTATTGCTTTGTTAGTAAATCTGATAATGGAACGTATATTAACTATTTACAAGCCAATTTGAATTTTGCAAATAAATCAACTCCCGATGTTAGATAAGTTTATATCCTAACTAACTACGCTGTGATACAGTAGGTACCTACTACACTATCACCATTATTTAGATATAATTTATCTAAATCTAAACTAATCATTCTATGAATTTGATCCCGTTGGGGCGTAGTTGGGTTGAGTAGGTGAGTATTCCATATAGCTTTCTGTCCAAATAGTGTTGTATTTTGCAGTGTTGCTTTTAGCTAGATTTGTTTCGAAAAATAATACTTTTATGATGATGAAGTAGCTCCATTTGAAGCACCAAAAATTTATGACACCAAAAATTAGGACAACCAACGTTATTACCAAGCGTCACGGAAAATGGTTCCTGAATCTATCGCGTATCGCGATCGCGTGACGGAATTAATACTCGGAGCTTACAAGTAACGTTAGTTTTATGCTATGGTTTCCGGTAAAAGTAAAGCGTACACACGAGCGTGTGATATGATAACAAAGGTATTCTCATGCGTAAAAAAAGTTTTTATATGGTGCATGTTTACGTCGGAAGCATCGGAAAGGAGTCGTTCATTCGTAAAATAAATAAACGGATGGCATGCTTCACCCCAAGCGAACAATCACCGGGTTCACGCGCTATTAGAGACGCGCGGTTCGCGAATATTTGCGTTTCGGCACGTTTCGGCCTCCGTCCAACCAACGCGGGTGACACTCACGCATCCGCTGCGGTCCCCAAGACACGGCTCCGGCTACGCTGGCCGTTTAAAACATTTCCGTTTGCCCGGTTCATTTGTCGCCCACAAACGGTCGGCAAATGAGTAGCGCGCATTATGCAGATTGCAGAAACTGAACGCATTCGAGCGCCGTCGTCGTCGGGCGAATGCGCTTCCGAAGTCAAACTCTCCCAATGAGCCAGTCGTGTTAATTTGTTCGCCCGATTTGCTGCTCGCTCGAATAGACAAATAATTCGGTAAACTGATTTAATAACGTAAACGTTGTGTGGATAAATTACGCGGACGGGCGATGTTTGTGCGGTAATTCATGGCGCTACGGACGCGGCGCGGGCGGAACGGAACGCACTCTCCGTCAGTCGTTATCAATATTTTCATCGAGATTTATTGGCGTGCCCTCGTAATTGGTAAAGCGTTGAATATGTACGGTTTGTGGAATTATTACGGGATACAAAATAGATTTTCCCTATACCAATTTAATCGAACGATTTTCTATCGTTTTGCATAGTAAAATACACTAAACCTGACCCAATTCATGGCGTTTAACATAAATGAATTGGTAAGCTTTATTTGTAAGCTAACACATCGAGCATTTCCAAAGCATCTTACCAGGGTAGTATTGTAAGTCAGCAAAGCCATGATTCGTCCGAAGCGCACTGTAGCGGGCGTCATCTGAAAAAATACAAAAGGGATGTTAAACACCGCATTAAGTATAAAAGTTAAGCAGAATCATTCAACAGTTTTATCGAATGCATTCAGTATTTTCAATCTGACAAATTGCCGTTGGTTGTTTGAGGTGCACTGGGCTCTGGTCGTTCCTACCTACATAATTTGCTTCGACTCGTCAAACCGAAATGGGCCTATTACTTTGTACACTTTGTTTTGTACCGCGGGGCCATAAAACAAGCTGGGTGGTAAGTAAACTGTTCTGGAACGAGGTTAGTATAACATGAAAGAAACGTTAAGTATGTTTTGAGTACCTACCTAGGAACAACTGAAAAGTGCTTGGTTTCGCTAGGCTAGTACACAACTTAGGTATATTTTGGCTAACATTCATATTTATTTGTTTTTTCTTTAACGTTTCAACTCCTAACTACTACTATTAAGTTTATTCTGTGTCACTACTACTCAGGAACCTACTGTTAAGCATAATTAACCAATTCTTTATTATCGATGATTATAATATTATTCTTTATCATTGGTGAAATTGCGCAATATAATATTATGTATTGTAGTTTTCATCGAATTTCATGCATGAATGTTTATGGCTAAAACTTATTTAACTTGTAAAATCGCTATATCTTGTAACCTGAACCCCACCTAACCAGCCAGAACAAGCCTCCTGGAACCCCCACATGGCGATATTCCCACTAGGCCTACGATTATGCCGTTACCTCCGTCTATGTTTATAACAATTTCATTAAACTCAGTCACAATTCAAAGTAATTGTAGGGAAACGTTGGTTAAAGGATCGGAAAGCATTATTCGCTTAACCTGTTACTTTCTCATGGCAGCAATTTGATGGTAATTTTAAAATAACACGCTATATTTATGTAGATTTCGAGGCTTTGTTGTGGACGGCTCGGGAACCTATTAATGCTGCTGACTCGGTAAATACTCAACGTGATTGTAATGAAAGATTGTGTTTAGTTAGACGGCAGCCACCTGTGTATTACTTATATTATTAATTGGATATTGTTCGACCTTCTCACAGTTTTTATTTTTAAGTGCGCACTTTTGATTATTCAGTATTGTTGGTTTGCTACTATACTTACCTATGAAGGTGTAACACTTAGTAAGTGACCACAAAACTCGGGCAGATAGGAAACTAAAATAATTTGTGGCTGTAATGAACCTGCAACGAGATGAAATTCCCGAACAACCACACCGCTTGTGGAATCAGACGCTATGCAATAGAATGATATTCGGCAAACCAATTATTTTGATGACGTTTATTATTGGTACTTATCGATTGTATTTTTTTTTAACTCGTTTATTTCAGAAAATAATATTTTTGGTATTCCGGCTTTTTCTTAAGTTTCCCGATTGATGTGTCGAACAAAGAGTTATTGATGGGTCATTAGCGGGACGGGGATCGGAAATTATTCGTTCGGCAACCGCCATCAGCGCACCCAAACGTTTCACTAGGTTTTAGCGTTACGCAACCCGACGGAACGAAGTTCGAAACTTAAAACTTTTAGTTGGGTTGGCGTCGGTTTGTTTGCGGCTGGAACGGTCATTACAACAGTGAGCGGGCGAAATTTCCGCTTAAAAGTAATTTGCTGTGTCACTAGAGCGGCCGAATTCAGGGAACAACGAAACGTATTTTGCGAATTGCGAATGCAAAACAAAACGGCCGGTAATGACTACGCTAGTTTTAAAAACGCTCTACATTTACGGACGAGCCTTTTGTTGAATACCCTCAGGATAACAGTCGGTGGTTTCTAAAGCTATTTGCTTTTGTGAAGTTTATATTAAAACGGGCGGAATAGTTGTGTTAATTGCGGTTGACGGGAATGAGCGTGGCATCACCGCTGCGGTGGGGTGGGATTATTGAAGGTACTTATTAGGGCATGTAAACCGATTAACCGATTAATCAAAAAACCGATTAACCGACTGATTTTAGGTCGGTTTTTAATCGGGTTTTTCCATCCAAAATAACCGATTTTCGGTTATTTTTTTTTATGAGTAAAATATGCCAATTTATTTAAAACTACACCTTGCAAACTTTATTTAGAACGCCTATAGTAATCCACCTAATTATAATACAACATAATACATTAAAATTGCAAAAATGCCCCATTATTGGACAAAGACCGCCCCCCGATCCCGCCACTCTACACTATCTTGTCTCATCAATTGCCAGTCTCTCTCAAAAGCGTCCAGTTTGTTCCACCATCGCCTGCGTAGTCTACCGCGACGCCTCCACGCTGTTTCAGGGCTCCACAATGTGGAGATTTAGGCCCACAGTGCGTAAGGCATGCGGCAGACGTGGCCGGCCCAGTCCCACTTCAGCCTTGCGGCTTTTTCCTCTACGTCAGCGGATTTAGTCTTGAAGCGCAGTGTGGTATTGCGAATGGGGTCAATTAATTTTACCCAAAGAATGCTGCGCTCCATCGCCTGCTGGCTAACCTTGACTTCAAAGACCAAGTCTGCGAGCCATAAGTAATATTTTGTGTATGTGTATTAGTTTGTAAAATAACACGAATTGTCTGTTATGTGTTCTAGGCTTATAGCTCCGCAAATCGTGCTCGTCTTCCAGTTTTTTCTAAATTGGAGTCAGGGCATTGGTTAAAAGCGCTTCCTTCATATAACACTGGGACTTTAATGGATCCCATAACGTTCTGTATTGCAACTGGCCTACGGTTGGGTTCACTGTGCCTGTACCTGTACCTCATCAGTGCCAGTGCGTTACTCGCCACAGTTTATCGTGTTATAAGGCCGCCGGTTGGATATCTCGTCATGCCAGCTTTAACGACATCATCAGGCGGACCTTTACCACCGTCAACGTACCAGCCGTTCTCGAACCGAATGGCCCGTTGCGTGACGATGGTATGACGCTTGCTCCTTGGGAGTTGTAGAGGCCCATTGTGTGGGACGCTACGTGTTTCGACACACTTGCGCCTTCTTATTTGGCAAGGATATCCGTTGTGGCTGGCGCGGCGGCAGATCTGGCCGAGGATCTCAAGAAGCTTAAATATTCAGGTCTTGACAGAGCCTACTTATTTGCTCCTCTTGGGATTGAGACTATGGGTCCGTGGAGAACCAAGGCCTTGCGGGTCTTTAAATATTGGCTAGGTGTCTGATCAAAGAGATGCGTGACCCAAGGGCTGGTGGGTATTTGGAGCAGCGCATTAGCATTAGCTATTCAGCGTAGCAATGCCACTGGCGTCTTGGAGATTCTTTAGTCTGGCACTGATTTGGACTGGTTGGACCAGTTGAGCTATCTCTAGATTGTTTGTAACGGTCTGCAGATAGCTCAGCTGTTTTTTGTGTATTTTGCAAGTTTCTTTGTGTTAATAAAAATTGAGTAACTATTAGGACTAATAATTATCAACTATTATCATGTTGTTAAATTTTACAACTTTATATGAGTGAGTTCTGTACATTAAATTTTTTTAAAATTTAACAAGCTAATTTAATTGGTGCTTGCTTATTCAAATAATAAGTTCATTGTTATAAAAAAATATGGTTTTATTTTATCCTAAGACACCCATATGAAAAACTGGAAAAAATAACCGATTAACCGATTAATCGGTTATTTTAAATTAAAAACCGAGATAACCGGTTTTTTTAAACAACCCGGTTTTTACACGCCCTAGTACTTATACTTACAAGTTTAGCGTTTACTAAAGGCCGCCACGTCCACGATAACGTTCCTAAAATTGTCAGTAAAAGCAATAACAACAAAATAATTTGGAAGCAAAACTTTACCTATATTCATCTTCCAGTTTCAAATGTTGAACTCAGTGTAAATCCAAATATACCTACTTAAATTGAAAGATTGTAGAGAAATCAAGAGGAATTATTCGGCTTTCTGAAATAAATAGTCAATTTCTTAAGAGATTTCAGCAGAAGGTTTGTATCCTTTAAATAAGTTCGTTCCACCCGTTTCACTAAGACGATACCTAAAGGGAGATAAAGCAAACGTGCAATTCCTATCAACGAATGGGGTATGTTTACCGAGTACGCACTACCTAACCTACCCTTCAGGTCTTTGTCGCGAGTGTCCGCAGCACTTTAAGTGAGGTAACCCCTAAGAGGATTTAGATCCTTCAAGTTTTATTAGTGTTCCGCGCTGTGAATGAAAACCAGATATCTTTGTATGTTTCTTTTACCGCTGCAAGGCGAATGCCATAATCGTATTGAGTGAATTGAGCGTTCTGTGAAAGGAACTGAACTGGGAGATGAGTTGCACAGTTAAAGCGTTTCGTTTTCGCTAAACTAAACAATATTGTGGAGCGCTTGTGTCTTTACTATGAATATACAGTCATTTGACTAAGGCTTCAGCTGGTATATCATGATGAATGCTAGGTATTTATATCTTGTTTTGCAGACCTGCTCTTGCGGTTGCTGAGTCATTATGGAGGCCGTTACAACTCTAGATTGACTTAGGCTCCTTTATTCCGTCCTCGTTAGCAGAAACTTGACATCACTTTCAGCTTACATAATCAGACTATTTAGCTTAATCTCATTTGCTCAAACAGACAATGTAAGCGTATAATTAACGAGCCAGACTCACCACAGATTAATCAGCAATATCTTTGAAGCAAGGTTAAGGTGGAGATTCGGCTATAGCGACATAAGGCCGAAAGACATACGACATTTCTAATCAATATGAATTGATAGAGGTTATTAAAATCTGATGCATAATAATGAAGTGTCATGTAGAAAGTGGTCTCATTTATTGGTTGTCGATGATGATATAGATTTTTGGTAAAAACCTGGATATTTCGTTTGTTAATGGTTTTTAATTGGGTTGGTAAGTAGAAAGGAAGGTACTCTGGGTGCATGTAGCTAATACTTAATTCATTTCAAATTGTAAACTGAACGAACACGTTTGAAGGGCACTTAAAATTCACACTGTGAGTGAATTGAAAATCCTTCCCTCAAAGGTTTTCGATAAAGGCATGAAGAAGGTTTCCTGTCACGTCCTACTGATGGAAGTAGTGATGCGACGGTGCTAATAATGTATTGCATTAGCCGACAAACGGGCGCTGAGATGGACCCCGAATTACGTCGCAAAAAAGATACAATAATAAATAAAAAATAACTTATAGAACTAAATAGATAGGTACAGGTCCACAAACCTTACATTACTCTTGACAAAAACTGTTTAATATTGAATGAATTTTCGCAGACATTGTTGAACAAATCACTGTAATTTCACTTCAACACATCGCATTGAATAACAGGTATTAAACCAGATGCAAGATGATTAAGGCAAAAACATTTTTGGACGGAAACAGGCGGCGGCTATGCATTTAACTGAGATAATGACTCAGTTATGAATAAACCATTGGTCTTGAAAAATCTGGAATGATTCAACAAAATGCGAATAAACGTAATCATTTTGAAATGACTCATTTAAATGAAATTATTGAATTATAATAAAATGCCTTTGTAGTTAGTTGCACTGAGTAAAAGTAAATACGAAATTATCGAATTATAATAAAATGCCTTTGTAGTTGCACTGAGTACATGTAAATATGTACTGAGTATAAGTACTAGAACTTGTACAAATGCTTTAATATGTGGTTTATAGTTTTGTACAGCTAATTCGTTAAAAAGGTTCAAAAGAATTAGTAGAACAAGGCAAGAAGAAAAAAAAAAAAATTCTAAAGAAACATTTTTTCGGCCAAAATACAAAAATCCCGAATAATTACATGACATCACTATAACCTTTCCGCGCGACCCTAAAGATTGGCCCAGCCGTGAACACACTGAAAGTGTTTTAAAGCGGCTATTCACGGACAAATGGATATGTTCAGAGAACTTGGAACATTGGAAGCGGTTCAAATAGCGCCACTCGAGAGCACAATGTGACTGGTTACTGTTACTGCTATTGTTTGTCGAAGAGTGATGTAAAGTACCTTAGTACCTTCTACATATACCTATTAGTCTAAGCTGCAAGTATTGGTGGTAATAATATATTATATTCTAGTGGTAGAGATGAGATATAATAAAACACATCCAAACAAAAATAACAGAAAAAAAATCTTTAACTTTCTCGTATGTTATTGTTCTGTTTGTTCCTGAATACAAATAAATAAATAATAGTTCTCTGAAACTGTAGGTAGGTACTACGTAGTTGTTGGTACTTCCCTTACCCACTCGACCCCTTCTTTACAACTCAATAAACATAAAAACGCTTTAATTTTTTTGCCGTCTTTACGAAACCTCAAGCAATTTTCTCCACACAAAACGACTCGTCTCAAGTGTTGTATTCTTATTCTTGCAACTCGAATCTCAACGATTTCCGCTCGCAGCCGGTTTATATTCAAAGCAGAAAAACTTCTTCATAAAGTTCTCATAAAACAATATTTCAAGCTGAATGTTGCAGAAAGAACATGATATTTCCTTTTGGCGCTGACAGTTCTACGAATATAGATCGACGCACAATAACTTCGTTTGGGGACAAAACAAAGGCAACCTTTGATAAACAATGGCTCCTCCTGGGATCTGAAGGAAATCTGTAGAAAACCTCGCATACTGCAGTGGATCGCATTTTAGCACAGCTTCGCGGTAACACCGGCATAGCCTCAAATTAACCACCACGTACAGATTCCCCCTTATGTGATCCCTAATTTTCAGATACATCTCCGGGAATAAATAGGGGATTAGGGGCGGTTCCGCGCGCGTAAATAACTTCGCGTCACGGACGCGCAGCTACCAGGCCACCATAAGATAAGAGAGGGTGAAATTGCCTTCAGCGCAGCGTCTTAGTACAAACGCAAGCGAAGAGCGGTGGCATCGCTTTCAACATGAGCTATTCTAGAAAATACTAGTTTTGCATGTTTACAGCATTCAATTCTGGTTGTATCACGAGTGTACGGTCGGAACGGCTTATTCAAATTTTATGGGAACTTTTATACAAACAGCGAAACGCTATCGCAACATGAAAGTTGCACTTGCAATTTGTGGTGGTCGTGATTCTTGAGTACTTTATCTCCTTTAGCACTATTACTTTGTTCTGTTAGAAAATGGAGATTGCTTTTCAAGTTGCTATGAACTTAGGTATTATTCGTCAGGCCACTGGTTTTTCTTGGTCACTTTTTCTATCAATACAAAAGAAATTGGTGAAAGTTGGACATATTTTAATCATAAACTGCAAAAAAAAAATCCTTTGACAGCCACTGAGATGAGAGAAATATCCAACGCACGAAGATCTATCCCCACACATCCGTGGCGCGTCAGGGACGGGGCAGGGCCGTGGCGGAGTCATCGATTGAATTTGAACCTTAACTATCCACACAATGAGTTGAATTTATACAGACAATATCCCCGTCGGCCGAGCTCTGGCCGTATCGGAGCCAAATACGAGAATTCCACTCAATTTGTACAGATATAGGGTTCAAATTCAATCGACGGCACCACCACGGTCCGACTCTGTCCCTGACACGCCACGGATGTGTGAGGATAGACCTTTAATGGGATTTAGCCAAGACGCTGTAGTTCAGGCCGTTTCCTGTGACTTGTACCAATGTAGTCTCAAGTGTTACTTCATGAGTTACAACGGGTTTTCGTTAGGAACAAAAGGCTTTTAACGCGAGAACTCTGTGCGTACAGATCTACATCATACGCGTTCCTATTGTGCCTGCCTACTGGCAGGATCATATCGCGAAGGTAGAGCTAAGATACCGAGGTAAGGTGCCTAGTTCTGGAGCTCGGTAGATTATGTTTTGATCAAATTACCCATTGTCAAAATTATTACCTCATTTTGATTTTATGAAAAATAGAGTCTATTTCGTTTATTAGAGTCTATTTCTAAATATATTTTTAAAGCTATGCTGACCTAGCAGGTTTCCTTCAGTGATTACAAAACAAAGGCTAATGGTGTCTCTGCAGTTTATTTCTGGTACTCCACCTACTTAGACATCTCATTGGCATCATCATCAACCTGTTGCAGTCCACTGCTGGACACAGGTCTCTCCCATGGGGTGCTACTGAGTCCAGTCTTTGGCTCTTCTCGTCCAGTTGCTGCCCGCCACTCTGCGTAAGTCATCGCTCCATCTAGTCTGAGGCCATCCTACACTACGTTTGCTGTGGTGGTTCTGTGGACTGTATGTTCTGCTGCGCTGGTTTTCGGCGAAGCTTGCGAGGGTCCAATTGAAACACCAGTCTTCCAAAAATTCTTCTTTATTTCTTCTGTGTAAAACAACTGATACAATACTTTTCTTGAACCGAAACTTTTCTTCTGAACTTTTATTTTTTCAGGCTTGTTCAAAACTTTAAACTTAAAACCGTCAAACTTAACTATCGCGGGCTATCTGCGCTTTTTATATACTAATACCTCGCTATCTGTCCTACTCTTACAATATCGTTCTATCTTTGTCTGACTAGCTATCTATCTCTTTCTATCGTATATGTCTGTCCTTGTCTATGGAACAATCTGAAATTCTCTCGAATGTTCTTAGCTAGCCGTCTTTGTCTAATTAGTATATCTATCTCGCTCTATGCGCGGCCCGAGGTTCAAAATAAACAACTTATTCTAGAACAATTACAATAGGAATTTTCTGGCGTTTTCTCTAGCAAAAGCAAATCGTTTTTCTTTATCAAAATAGTAAATCTAATCTTATTCTAGGTGACGTTGCTAACATTTGCCTAAACGTTTACGCTTCTTAAACATTACTTAAGTGAACTATTATAGGACTATTATGGGCATTATTCACGGCCAAACTTCAATTTATTCAAGTGGTACCTATTTTATGAGTGCTCTTTGTCACTTCGGTCGCTGCTTTGAGCAGTTTCGAACTGAAAGTCAAATAACATTAACTCACCTCTCTCAAAACCAGAGTAGTACTTACTTAGGTATCATTTCTATTGAAGTACCTCTTCGTTTATGCCTGGTATGAAAGCTTTATTTACTTTGGTAGTGGGTTCACTACTGACACATGCCTGTGTCGGTAGTGGGTTCACTACTGACACATGCCTGTGTCTGCCAAATTCGGAAATTAAACGGTCGACCGTAGACTTTGATACTCCTTGCTTAGTTTTGACGTTCTGTAAACTCTGTACTAGTTTTTCTTACTTTGGCGCTGCGTGAAATTCCCACCGAATATGATTTTATTTTTAAATTATTCATTCTACTATCTCGAGTCTACTTGTAAACATTGTCGACCCAAAAGTTGTAAATTAAAACATGTCTCCAACTCTCCAACTACATAACAAAACACCCTCCAGCAGACCTTCAGATAAGGGAGGACATGAAAAACTTGTAACGAACAGTAACTGTTGTCGAAGTTAGGGATCTGTTATAATCTGTGGCGCCTTGTTAGGAGACGGGTCAGAGGGATGCGAAACTCACTTGTTGTATTAAAAAAATATGTTATATTCCAAGTATGTAATTTACAAAAATAATTATAAAAGTATTATATCAGCTATCTGGTTCCCATAGTACAAGCTCTGCTTAGTTTGGGGCTAGATAGTGTTGTATGGATTGTCTATATATTTGTTTATTTAATAGTTTTATTCAGTAATTTCAAAGACTTTTTGAACGATGGTTAGAGAATCTATTCAGAATAGAATAATGGAGACCTGAAGAGATGTCTTCCATACATTGTTTACATTCGTCAATTACTTTATACTTTTTGCAAAATACTCGTAGGATCAGCTACTCCACCGGAATTGTAGAACGTGGATATTGTGTAGGATCCTAGTAATTTTGTTTTCTAAATATAACAAATTAAAGATAGTCCAGAGTCAACATTTCCTTGTGATTCTAAATTTTTCATCATCGCTGAGTCTTCACACGACAGTTATAATCGCTCATCGCCTCTTAGGAACCATATAGCTTCGGTAGCTAGCCCTTGCCCCTATAATTGTGATAAATCGCCTCATATCCCCGATAGTCGGCAGACTGTGTTAATGGCACGGCCCACTCTAGGCATTAATAAGAACGATTTGACAGTTCCACTGGCAGTAGGTCGAGAGACTTATACGGATGACCTTTATGACATTAATGATGTATGAGTAATAACATTATGACTGAAGCTTTCAGCAAAATATTAGAATAGGTGAGTAGGTAGTTGCCAACGAATATTTTTTTTTTACAAAAAACACTGAACGGGGTTAAACACTGATAACTGTAAAAATAATTCCAAAGTTTCTGAAATTGTGACGTCTAGAAACGACTGACAGTCTTCTTCTTCTTTCTTCCCACTTTATGTGGAGTCGGCATAACAGCATGTTATCTTACCCCATTCTCTTCGGTCAGCCGTTATTTCTGCATTCACTCCTCTCTTATCCATGTCATCTTTCACACAGTTAATCCATGTTTTCTTTGGTCTACCTCTGCTCACATATCCATTTACAGCCACTTATCAATATCCTAGTCACATGACTTTCATCGCTCCTCATGACATGCCCGTACCACGTCAAACCTCCACTATAAACGACCACAGTGTAGTATTCAAGAAGGTTTATGTCAAAACTAATAAACTGATATGGAACGGATAAAAAGTGTCAATTTTCAAAAGACAAACTAAGTATATCCGTGTCAAATTTATTCTCGATAAATTCAGTGGTCTAACCTTAGGGTTAGGTTATTCATGCAAATTCGTATGTGTTATTAGTAACACATATGAATTTGCATTAATGGGTCCACGAGTAACAAATAAATCTATGTACACGGACGTCTAACTAGCAACTAACCTAAACAAAATGCATAGAACGAGCCGAATGTGGCTGTTAAATCCTACAATAGAAACAATTCTGCTATGATTCAAATTTGAATTGCCGAGAACAACGCGCAGCGCCTATTGTCCGTATACGTATAGTACCAGAACGTCACGGAATTGAAATAAACTGCACCAAGCGGCGATCTAATCAAACGTATGGAAACTGCAGTTGTTCGGCAGTTTAGATAAAACGATAAAACTGTATGGTAAATACGCTATTGTTACCGATACTCTGCGTTCATTTAAATGAAACTGGCTTCTCTAAGTATGTGCTTGGTAGACTTTAAGCCCGAGAATAACTGCCACAAAGAGGTTAAATTCTCAGGCATACTAAGAATCCTATCACCTCGATGGTTTGAAAGAACCAGTGACTTATTAAAAAGAAGAACTGCCAGAAGCAGTTAGAAGTTTTACTTAGTTTCATATATATTTATTTTACAAGTCTGAATTCATTCTCATCTGAAAAATGCCTAAGTGAGCATTCCTTTTTTACTGAGACGGAAAACGGTGAGGGAATCAAAATGGAAACACTGTTGATAAGACAACCATGAAAAATCACGAGTCTGATATTTGGTACTTATAGCCGTCAACCCCGCAATTTGGGTCAATCGTCGAATCGAACCGAGCTTGTGTCCCGGCCTTGATTTCATAGAAATTGGCTCCATCAGGGAATCTCAATTAATACGTCAATCCAAAAATCCTATCGCATCGCAGTCAGATACACCCTGGCTTAGGATTGGACCCTTTTCTGTCTGATTGGGACCAAGTGTGCACTACCCTTCAAGTTTGTAGTGGCCTTGAGGTTATACCTACCTACCGACTGGTGATTTTAAATTGTTAATTTATCCATCACAAGCTTTTTATTTTTTATATTATATTAGGAGAACTTTGGTGTGTGCGAGGGAACCACCAAGTAAAGCGCGATAAGTAATCGGGACTGTCTTCATCATATGACGACCGGCATGATGATACGTCCGTGGTTTCTTATATAGGAATCAGTGCTATAATAATGGCAATGCGTCCACAAAATGAAGAAAACGAACTCAAACCAAAAGTCGTCAAGTCAAAATTCGCAAGGTACTTGGTTCCTACAATATTTTCAGGTGAGGTGTATTTATAAAAATTCAGCCCTCTGGGAAATCAGGTTGCGGTTTTACGAGCATCTTTCGGTTATGTGTTATTTAAAACAAAATGCATAAGGTCCTATAAAAAAGGTAGCTTTAGTTCGAATGACTTGCGACGGTTCATCGTGTTACTTTTTTCTAAGAATGATTCAAAAACTGCTATTGATAAACAATAGCAGTTTTTGACTCAGGGTCAATTATTGACGACGGCGAGCGTAGAAAATTGAACTATTTAATTGAGCTTGTCTCATAGGTATAATATACATGTTTGCTTGTCCCATCCCAGCATGTCGATTGAGCTTAGCCACGGATCACGGTGAGTTGTATCCACTTTTGAAAACTCGACAGCCTTTCAGATAGCTGTTCAAATAAGAATATTACAAGGAGATAATTTGGTAAGTACCTAGGTGTCGTCACAGAATAGGACTGAGTACCTACCTACTGCCTTACTCGTCCCGGATGCCTGCAATCCCGGGATTAAAGGGCGAAAAAATGAGGAAATACGTAAAAATAACATTCATTACCGCTGTGCGTATGTACATTGTACTTTTTTTATGTTTTACCGTGATAGGGTTGTCACAATTGATATTTTTGAACATTGGAATTTATAATCAGAAATTACGAAGCGTAAGTAAAGCATTGCGAACATCTAAGCGTTTTGCGGTGACGATCAGTGAAACGCTGTCAAATATGACAGTGATATTGGCCACGCAGAACGCTTAGATGTGGTCAAGGCTTATTAAAGACAGCCTGCCACACTTTCTTGAAAGTAACTAATTGTATACATTCCAGCCGACTGTTCTAAAGACTTTGCACTAGTTTTGTATATTTCACTAAGTTGCTTATCTCGTGCGATAGGTAATGTCGCTTGCACTAATAAGTAGGTCAGTCACTGCAATGTTTTAATTAAACCTTTGCTTTGCGGAAGTGTTGCCATGTTCGTATTATGTTTTTTCTGTTTGTTTTTAGACGCTGTGAATCATAATTGATTATTGGTAATACCACTCTGTCACTGTTTAATTTTGAATTTAGTAACAAATGTTTTTATATATGATCTGAAATAAATGAATTGAATATTCATGGAGTTACCACATTTTTTTGGGTGCCAGTCTATTTCTACAACTATTTTTTACTAGAATATACTACTAAAAACCTGTCGGCTAGGCGGCATCATCATTTAAAAATGTCCGAATTACACAAAGGTTAACTGGAAGAGAATGCTCTCTAGCATTAAGTTCGCCTATGTACAATGCAATTTTTGTTTTAGTGCAATAAATCGTTTTCTATCTATCTATCATTTCATCAGATGAATACTTAGCACAAAAATATAAGTTTTTGGTAGGTAAAACAGCTGTCTACAATAATTTATGTGCTTACGTAAATCCTCGCTAATTCATCACGCGCGGGTTATTCAAACCAAAACCCACCCCTTTTAAAATGTGGTTTATTTTCCTTCACCCCTCCAAGTTCCCCACAGGATTCCATAACCCCGATTTTGTTATGAAACTCATCCGTATTGTATCCAATTTGATTATAATTAATTAGTCCAAGGTAATTTCATAATTAAATTACGAATTCCTGAAAAACGGCAATCGATATTACACGACATAATTCCTGAAAAATAAAAACATTTCATACTAGATTAAAATTAAACGTGGTATTTATTAAATCATACTTTATATTATTTTTAAATACGCAATATTTTAAGCCACCTTAGTGACATAATAAGTACTAAAACTGGAACCTTGACTCTCCTAGCTTTAAGACGTTTCAAAGTGATTCTTGTAATACTTTTTTTTTTTGAATTAACCTATATTGTCCCACTGCTGGGCAAAGGTCTCCCCCAAAGACTCCCTTATCTCTCTCTCGAGCCTCCTCCCACCATCTCCTCTCAAAGGTGTCAATATCGTCCGTTCTTGTAATCCTACTGAATACTACACTTTTGATTTTGTTTTTTTTATTTCGTTGAATTAATAATTAATACAATAAAAATAGTATTTTTCGCCTTTACAGCCGTTGTTTCAGTAACCGCGGCTTTCGCTCAAGATAACATGAACCATTCAATGAACGGCCGCCGCATTGTTAATGTTATTAATAGGATACTACCGCAAAGACAAAGCCGGTATTATTCCGGTGAAATGTGAGCTTCGACCAGACCTTAAGAGGGAATCACACCTGCGACTCTCCATACAAACGTAGTCCCCTATTTCCTCCCTGGATAATGCCTCTAGAGTAACCATTTTTTCTCATAAAATCCAGATCTGCTATATACGTGCTCGTATGTTTTCCTTTTTTCCAGAAACTTATTGATAATGAAAATATCACCTCCAATTCATATTTCATATAAATCATAATTATGAGGGTCATATTTTCTTTATCAATAAGTTTCTGGAAAAAAGGAAAAAAGGAGAAAAAATGGTTACTCTAAGAGGCATTATCCAGGGAGGAAATAGGGGACTACGTTTGTATGGTGAGTCGCAGGTGTGATGCCCTCTTAACATTGTCAGCTAGTATGTTTCTACGTAAGTCAGCCAGTCTAAAAAAGATTGCTTTCCTGGTGTCCCAATTAGAAAGAAAACTTGTCTAATTGACCCACAAATACGTTTGACAAATTAGTAGGTATAGGTAACAATAAGAAAAAAAGAATAACTAAAAACTAAAAGGAAAATATAGAAATAAACATAAATTTGCTTGGACAGGTAGTTAGGTAGCTACGCTAATACCTATCCAAGCTGTGTTGTGTGGGACAAAGGGGTCCCGTCTCAGCTTAATGCTGCATAAAACCCAAGTGAGTAATCTATGGTGACAAATTAATTTCAAACCTATACAAACCAAAACGTTAGATAAATCTGATATGACAACGACAAAATAGAAAAAGCATGCTTAGACAAGAGGTCGAAGCGTAAGGTACTCTACGGTAAGACCTACTGTTCTATCGCTATTGGCAAGTTCGTCACTGTTTTCAGTAAAGTTCAGTTGAAATTTTCAGGTCACACATTATACGGGAGTATTGATATTCTGTATAATGTAGGTAGGCCTATTTAATTAATTCTATAGCTTGCGCTTGCACCGTCTGCGTGCATGAATATTAACCTCAGATAAAATGCTAATTCCTATGCATACATATTTATCTTAAGACTAAATTACAGGCGAAGCACGGTCGGGCGAGATAGCGAAATAGATTACTGGTTATTACGGGGCTCGCAAATTGCAATCAGATGGAAAGTTTAGACTAGTAGAAGGCAGTATGTATGTCTACAGGGTTATAAAAACATGGTTATTTTTATAGAAATCTTGGTATTCATTATTGTTGAAGCAATATTTGGTATTTCTTAACTGCAAGGCAAATATTTCCTCCAAAGGCTAAGTAGAATAAAAAAAAGCCTGCTAAAAATCATTAGGGTCGTCGTATGTATGAATTTATCTTCTACGAGACTTCTCCTAACGCCTATAGCGCCTATACACACAGGAAATACAGGTGATACGTGTAGCTATCTAAACCATTTCATCGAGCCTACGTTTCCAATTTGAATTGACTAACTAAATCCAAATCTTTCTCAAACCAACCGTATTGAATCAAAATTTTGTTATGAAAGTTGTGAGTTAGACTAAATTTGACGAATGCCTATGCTTAGTAAGCTTATTTCAGTAAACTTGTTTGTTTGTGATCGAAAATCTTAGTAACGTAAGTTTTAGTTAAAATCACTTATCATACTTTCACAAACTTTTACACAGTTTTTCTCCAATTCCTCCAAGTCCTTGAAAAACGACTAAAGACTTGCGCGGTGGCGATCAGTGAAACACTGTCCAATAGGTATCACAGCGATATTTGACAGCGTTTCACTGATCGCCAAGGCAGAACGCGTGGTTACAATTAATTGAGATATTAAAACCAGTATTGTCAGTGGTAGAGCTGGCTGTTAGAAATAGTTCTAGAACTTCGGACCCGCAGTAATAGGTATAATTTACGAGCGACCTAAATAGCCGTTGTTTTGAATTGGGATCCCCAGTCGCCGGCAAAGTGCGCCTGAAATATGGTTACCTACAGTGGAATTGATGGTAATATTGTTGAAATGTGTTGTTTAATGTAATGCTCTGTCATGGCGGTAAACGAGGGTAGCTTTTGATTTAAGATTATGTAGACTTTTGTCACGTCTGGAACGTTGTCTTAGCACTAAATCGTTTAGAGGTATTTTGTTGAAATTAATTATTTATCTTTCTTACTGTTGCGCATCTTCTTCTTGTCATACTACCATCATACCAACTTCTGCCAAAGAGTACGTGTCAAATATAATATTTGGACTACCTCTAACTGATATGCTCAAAAGTTTAGAGTTGTGAGTTGGTACTACAAAGTCGGTACTTGCTGTTTTCTTTCTTCACTTTTTTTTGTAGCAGTGGTTATTGTGTGTGCTGAAGTAGCAAATAAATGTTTGTCTATGTCTTCTTTGGTCTGTCTTCGCCTGTCTATGTCTTCGCCTTGTCTGTGTCTTTGTCTTAAATATCTGTTATTTCCATGAATGGTTTTTAAGTGGAGACCGCGTTTAAGCATACGTATTGGACGACCTCAGACTAGATGGAGCAACGACTTGCGCAGGGTGGCGGGCAGCAAATGGTTGGGAAGAGCGAAGACCGGGCTCGGTGGAGCGCCGTGGGAAAGACCTATGTCCAGCAGTGGACTGCAAAAAACCTTTTAACCAATGATGATGATGAAAATAAAATCTAAAAAGAGTTAGCAAGTTATGAGGAACTCCGCGCCGAACAAGTCACGTTAGGGGTAATTCATCAAACCCATAACTCGCCGTTTTCACACATTTAATTCTGTTTTATGCGAGCATTCTATGTAGGCTGTAGCTGGTTGGAAGTAGGGTTGCCAGACGGAAAATTGAAAAGTTTGGAGAAATAGCCCGATTCCACAGAAATTTTGAGATTTTGTCGCAATTGGCAAATTATCTCGCAAACATTATTTACAAGTTGTAAAAGGTATTTTAAATACGTTCATTTTAGAAGAAGTTTAGTACATTACTAAGTGTTGATTTTATTTGGGTTGACTTTTACGATAAGACCGATCTGAGAAATTGACCACATTTTATTGAAAAATCCTGAGATTTCTAGAGATTTACAAATCCTGGCTGAAAGCTAAGAAGAGACTAAAAAGTCTGACATCTCAGGACAAATCCTGAAAACATGGCTACCCTAGCTGGAAGTGAAAATAACTCAATATGAAATGTGACGTAGGTGCGTAATTTTAATCCGTTTATTTTCAGGAAGAATCACGGCCTTTTCCTCAAGCCTGAGTTGAAGTTCATGCAATGTTTTTGTGACGTGTTTCAATAAAAATCTTGCTTGAGTTGAGACACTAGGCTGAGTAGGACCTTGAGTTGATGGCAACAATGTGCCAATGTTCCAGTGCGATTTTTCATATTTCATTAGAATTAGAGACACTAGGCTGCATTGCAGCAGTCTTTGGGAAGCCAAATTGGCTATGCTTGTTTTGTGGATAACGAAAATATAACTCAAGATAACTCAGTTGAAAGAATAGTTACCCAAAGGTACAAATACAAAAATTACGGCCCCCCAGCAGGTAGGTCTTATAGCTTCCCGTATTTATATTATATGTACGGTTGTAGGCAATAAATATTGCACATCGGCATTTCTGCTTTCGTAGAGCGCTATCTCTTTCTGACGCACACTACGCTCTATGAAGTCGAAATTAGCCGATGTGCAATATTTGTTGCCTACTATACTATACTCTCCTCATCATCATCATCATCATCATCAGCCTGAAGAAGTCCACTGCTGGACATAGGCCTCCCCTACACATTTCCAGGAAGAACGATTCTGAGCCCTTTCCATCCATCGACTTCCCGCGGTCCATCTGGTGGGTGGGCGCCCGACGCCTCATCTTCCGGTTCGTGGTCGCCATTCGAGAACCGTTATGCCCCAACGGTTGTCGGTTCTTCGAGCTATATGGCCTGCCCATTGCCACTTCAACTTACTAACTCTACGAGCTATGTCGGTATACTCTCCTATATGCCAGAAAAAAATCCACTTTTATCGGAAGTTGCTATTCCTGTATTTTCAATTATCCATAAGCTTAGTGCTTTTGCTAAGCAAAATGCTAAACATATCGATTATCTGAAGGCAAGTAGACGTTAATTAGCAAAATTGCAATTGGAATTTTATCCACACTCCAGTTTATTACTAGCTAATTACCGATTGCGTTCAATTATTGCTAATGCTCACGTTCGTACTTAGCTTCGGCAATATTGGCATGCACTGCTTGATCATACCAGTTTATCGGGAGAACAGGTATTTAACCGTAAATACCGCTCTTTAGTAACTGGTATGCACCGGTATTCGGATGAAATGATCCCGGTTCTAAAAATTACCTTTGGAAAACATGATGCAATAACGAAGCACACAGGTACCTATTGCTAAATGGGGCATTTAAAATATAAGGTATCGACGTTCCTCTGACTCCTTATGACCAGTCAAGGTCTTGAGAACCCACTAAGAGTGATCTCTTAGTGGCTTCTCAAGACCTCTACTGGTGGAGGAGATGCCTTCCCGTATCTTGGGACTCAGGGCCGTATAAGCAGAAACAACTCTTAAGTCTGAGTGATAGTCTGAGTATATGCTCCATGCTCGACTCAGACTCCGTCAGGTAATAATTTTTGACAATGCATTTTTTGTGACTTTATTGACCCGTTTTTTTCTGAGTGTAGATTTTTGACATTTTTCAATGGAGAACTGTAAAAAAATCTATGCTTGAGGCTCTACTCAGACTCAAGCCCTGTTTCTGCACACAGGCCTTAGTTTTTGAGAAATGCTAGCTATTATTTTTATCTTGGGTAACTCGCCTCCTTGTGATATGCCTCAACAAATGCCGGAAGCTGTGTAGGTACGGATAGGTATCATCGAGCATAACTATAATTTAACCTTTGATTAAATCGAGCGTCTTAAATGCACCTGCTCACTGCAATCCTAATGGTGGCATCGAACTTGCGAGAGCGGAAACCAAACGCAGTTCGCACGGGTATAACACTTCCCAGTTATCACACTTTTGTCATCGGATTTTGAGCCTTATTAGTGGGGATTAAGGTCATGGCGGCTGTGAGGTTGGATCTGAAGATGCCGATTCGTGTGCTGCTAATGATTTGGTCAATTAACCAACGCATTTACCACCAGAGGAACGGAACGTTGTAGCTTTGGTTCAATAACGCACGGATATTTTTTCGTCTTAATTTCACTTAGCCGATCCAAAAGTGTTTTTGCTTCAGCTTTCTAGCAGTTTTGCTCTTGTGGTAATTGGATAATAATATTAGTTAAAAAACTTGAGAAACCGACTTCATGGCCAAATGCTGTCATCCTGAACTGATTTTAATGATTTTTCATGTTACTATCTGAAAGTATTACCATTCAAATGTTTTTTTAATCGGCTCTTAAATGATGATGTTATGCGATAACAAACAAAAAAAATACTACCGAATTGGGAACCTCCTGCGTTTTTAATTGAAGTCGCTTAAAAAGAAGAATTGATGTTACAAACTCTTTTAAGTTTTATCCAAATTATATCAATTGTTCAATTGTTTCTGGGCGTAATTGAGCCACAAAAATCTGAGCATTCATACACAATTATAATTCTAGTAGAACTTTCTGACCCACCCCGGCACGCAAGGGTTAAATTATTGAATGAAGTGAAAACTTCTTTAGGCGGGCTTGAGTATTTTTTTTGTTTTCACGTTTTTTATTTTTTTAGTTTACTTCATGAAAATTATGTGAAATCCGGTCAGATTTTTTTAAAGTTTAGGTAGTGTTGCTACATAAAACCGTTAGTACATAAATACAAAATTTGGATGAAATACCAAATAAATGAAAAAAAAATTATATAAATGACAATTTGGCTTTACATCTCATCCTCTCGATTTTTCTTGTTTGGCGCAAAGTAAAAAGATACTTAGGGACAATTATTTTGCGATTTTAATAACATCATCATCATCAGCCCGTTTGCACCCACTGCTGAGTATAGGCCTCCTCTTTATTGCGCCATTCTTTCCGGTCCCTCGCGAGTCTCATCCACTCATTCCCAGCACTTGCAGCAATGTCGTTCGACCAACGGGCGGGTGGTCTGCCTCTAGGTCTTTGAGCACCCCTTGGCCACCATTCTGTAGCCGCTTTCGTCCATCTCCCGTCGTCCCTTCTTGCCAAGTGCCCTGCCCATCTCCATTTAAGTTTTGCGATTCGCGTACCCACATCCACGACTTTTGTCCGGCGTCTAATCTCGACATTGGGTACGTGATCTAGGAGTGATATTCCGAGCATGGCACGCTCCATTGCCCGTTGTGCTACTCGGATCTTATGCATGTGTTCCTTGGTGAGCGGCCATGTCTCGGATCCATAAGTAAGAATGGGCAGAACACATTGGTTGAACACTTTGGTTTTCAAGCATTGAGGGATATCGGATTTAAAGACGTCTTCCAACTTACTAAAGGCGGCCCATCCTAGCTGGGTGCGTCTTGAAATCTCTTTCAACTGAGAGTGTGAGCCAAAGGATAAACAATGCCCTAGGTATATATAGTTGTCCACTGGTTCTATTCGGCAGTCACCTACGATTATGTTAGGTGTTGGACCCGGAAGGTTGGTCATAACCTTGGTTTAAGACATGTTCATCCTAAGGCCCACCCTCATTGAAGCTTGATACAGATCTTGAAGCATTTTTTGCAAGGCATCCGGGGTATCCGCTATAAGAACTAAGTCGTCGGCAAAGCGTAGGTGGGATATGTTCCGACCATCGATGTTGATACCTATCTCATCCCAGTCGATTGTTTTCATTACATCTTCGAGCACGTTGGTAAATAATTTGGGTGAGATAGTGTCGCCTTGCCGCACGCCCCTTTGAATGGACACGGGGTCAGAAATCTTGTGCAAACGAACCTGAAGAGTGGCATTTTTATATAGCTCCCGTAGGATATCTACATATCGCTTGTCAATGTTACAACGATGGAGAGAGTGAAATACTGCCCAGTGCTCGACACTGTCGAAAGCCTTTTCATAGTCGACGAAAGCTAGACACAAGGGCTGGTGGTACTCTCGGCACTTCTCCATCAGTTGTTTGAGTGCGTGAATGTGGTCCATAGTCGAGTATCCACTCCGGAAGCCAGCTTGCTCGACTGGTTGGTAATCGTCGAGAGATCGAGACAGTCTGTTGCACAAAACTTTTGCAAACAGTTTATAAATTTGGGAGAGGAGGCTTATTGGGCGATAATTTTCCAACTTACCTTTATCGCCTTTTTTGTGTAGAATCATAACAATGGCGTTCTCCCAAGCTTTCGGAGTGACACCTTCATACATCACTTTGTTATAGAGAGTTGAGAGAGGCTTTTTAAAAGAGGAATTTTAATAACATTAAAAATAAAAAACCAGTTCTCACAGCAATTTGGGTTCCAAATAAAGATAGAGGTAAGTACAATGTTTATTGCTTAAAGAAGTATTTGAATTACAGTGTTGCTAGTGTCGTAAAAGAATTCACCGCAGCATTATTTTCCACAAAACATTCTGGGAAGTAAAGCTTACGGACGTGTTTTCATGTCCTGCTAAAATGTTGCGAGTAATTTTCAGTTAAAATATTTTTCTCTAGAGAATGTGATGCAGTTTTAATTTTAAAAATGTTATCTTAGTGAACGCGGTATTGTGTAGAATGTCGCGTGAATTTTAGCAAAAACCACTTGAATCTATTCTACTTAAAGCTGGCTCTTTCGCACCTGAGCCCTGTTTAAAAAGAGTTTAACGCCTCTATGCTAGAGCTGGAAGTTATCTGATGAAAATGCTGAGACCGGAAAGATTTGGAAGATCGGAAATACCGGTACAACTCGGTGACTTGAGCGAGGAATTGTTAGAACTTGACGCGAGAGCTTCGTGGAATTACAGTGCAACATTTCTGTATTGGGGTCACCGGCCATCGAAATTTTATTTAAATTTTGAGTTACCAGACTAATAAAAACTCAAAGCACTGATTTTAAATAATACCTATGTTTTATGAAAAAATTACATACAAAAATTAAAGGTTGAATTTCATTTGAAACACGGTTCTAGAACCACATAAATACTTAACAACAGTGATTCTAAAAGGAGGAAAATAGAAGCTTGGAAAAATCTCTTGGCTGGAAAATGCTGCAAAATTCGAAACGCAGCCATCCCTAGCTATCTGTTAATTCGTTTACTCCTTCGAAAGAGGGCTCTAATGGAGCTTTTCTTGCTATTAGCCGCAATTAAGATACTTCGTAAGAAGCCTTTAGGTTCTCGGCCTTATCGATGCCAATGGGGCTCTCGTGGGAATCGACATTGTGATTGAGCAAGTGAGGGATACAATGCGAACTCCGAATCACTCGCAAAAAAAATAGGAACGAGATTCGATCCAATTGGATCCAATGTTAATTACTTCATCATGACTTGAGATCTTTCTAACTGAATTTCTTCGTCTAACATCGTAACCATGAGTCTATTCAAACAATGACAAGTCAGAAACGGACATGCACTCTTATCTTATCATTTATTCTAGACATTTAACAATAACAGAACCAGTAGTATAGAGGCAAAGCTTTTTAGGTAAGCACTGTCTAGGTAAGATGCATTTTACCGCTGACGCTTTAAACTTTGACCCCATGAACATGAAATGTATATAATTGTGATGATACTTTCTATTTAGTTTAGTTGTTTGATTTTAGCTTAGTGTGTCGCTGACTCGCTTCATTACAGCATTTCGCCGTCCAGGATTTGTTTGCGATAGTAATTAAAAGCTGATTACAGCAGATTACGTTGAGAAGGCTCCCACGGGATCGGAATCTGGCGGCATTTCGATTCCTGTTTTTAATTAACAGGCTGTATTTTATGTCCCGAAATTGGATGTGGCATTCAGGGCTCGTAAAATAGGAGCCTAAACTGCGCTTTTCCGCTGCGGAGTTTTCTGTACAGTTCCCAGCTTTCCAGTTTATGGATGCTTTACGCTGCGCTACGATTTCAAGAAAAATACCAACCACACCAGTGCAGTGCGACTAGATGCTAAAAGGAAAACTGAAAAAATTGTCCGATACATTTTTCGTAAGGTTTGGAAGTTTTGTTGATCAAACTGTACATTCAGTTCCGATAAAAATACATACAATACCAAATTGAAAATAGTCTGATACTCGTACACCAATTATTGGTTCCTGATAAAATTACGCAAAATATTCGCAAGAACTTGACTTGAAAATGCATAACAAACAGCTTCACTTAAAATATTATGCACATCATATTGAGCTTGAAAAACTAAAACATTCTAAATTCAAATCTGGCTTTTGTTTTAAAAAAATCTTTTAAAAAGTTTTGATTCGCAAAGTTTAGATAACTTTATTGTAGTAAAAAGGTTGGAACACTAAAAACCTTGTCCTTGTCAATGAAGGAGGTTTGACATTAAATACTTACTCTTTCGTAAGTTAATCGGCTTGCGCAACTTTATAAGATTTATCTCAGCAGTTTGGCTTCACATCAATAAATTACGAAGTTTGTTATCGACAATCACAATTTATTGTATAGAAAACGTCCAAATAAATCGGTAAGGTTATCTGTTGGGCATTAAGCTTCCTTGTCGCCTATCTCATATTTCTGCTCCTATCGATAAGTAGGCGCGGCGGCTACCTATTATAATTAAAGCTCACGATAAAATCGACGTGTCGTATAAAACGCATTGTCGTATTTATCGACACAGAGAGGTGCTCAGTGTCACTTCACTGACCGTTTATATAAAAATAATCTTTACCACATCGACTCAAGTTTCAATCTAGCTTGCATCGTTCGGGCCTTTTGAAAAATAAACTGTGGCTGCATCATTTTAGGTTTCAAAATGACTTGTTCGTCGTTCACAGATACTAGGATTTGTGAGAGACGTCTTTGTATCGCTAGTGCGGTGCATCTATCGATAGATGCGCGTGCGTTTGTCGATGATGCGATACGTTGGGTGGCCGGACCACCCGATGCGTCTGACACTGTACGGAACGATCGTGTAACCTAAATTAAGAGAGCATTAACATGTAAATAATTCCAGAACAATGGCTCGGACGTGTTACGGTACGACGACAGGTTTCGGACATAACCCAGTGAACCACAACGATTTATTTTCATAATATTTTTTACATGGACAGCACATTTTTGGTAAGAACAGCGCTAGCTAGTGACAACATTCTGTTGAATACTTATACTGTGATATTTTACCTGATATTTTGGTGTAATTAATATTAACGGCCAATTTATCAATATTTGAAGTCTATAAGCCCTACGGCCATATTATATAAATAAATAACGTTTCTGTCAACAATATTGGAATTTAATTATTAAAACGTTTTCATTTGAACTTCAATGACTTGTTTGATTTATACTTCGTGACTAACCTTTTCAGTAATTAAATGGTTGGTATTAACAGTTTTAAGTAGAAATAGGCACCATTTCTGAAATCAAAATGTTTAGATTTTGTTTCACAGCTCAGTTGGTATAGTAACTTTGCCTTCTGAGCTGTAAGTTGCAGTTCAATACCTACCAGACATTTGAGTTATGATACCTTGATGTTTTATCTCTGCCTGGGTTTTGCTTAGTTCTGAGCTCGATAGCGTTGTATGAAAAATCCAACATTATTTGTTTATTTATTTTTGACATTACTTACTCCATCTTTTTTGCTTGTTTTGAGCTTAAGATTTCCAACGAGAGATATTTGAGTTAGGTCTTTCGAAGTGCTATTTAGCAGTTTCTGCCTAAGTGATACACTCATTAACCTGTCTGGCTTTACTTTGAACTTGTTAAAGAAACGTATAACGAGCTCCAAACTTTGAAGCGCATTAAATTAGATTTCTTGCGTGCTGAGAGCGACTCGCAAAATAACTTTTTGTTTGATTAAGATCGTTTTGTTTAATTTGTTATGCTAAGTGATTAATTACGATATAATTTAACTCTTTATTACCCATTTAATAGTATCTAAAGTATAATTCGTTTGATATAAATGAGTGTTAATGTAATTGTTCTGTTTTAGTACCTTTAGAATAATGTTACAACCAAATATTAATAATATAAACCTTAGTTCTATTGGTTGTAAAATAAAATACTTACTAGGATCGTAAAATTGAATTACTTTTCTTCTTCCTCTTGCCCACTCTCTCTATCCCACTGTATTTTTCTTTAATTCCCCTCTATTATCCGTCAATTTGGTATTCACTCCTATCTCGTTCATATCGTCTTTACACACACTTTTCATACATTTTTTAAATAAAATACCTTAAAAATAATAGCAGGTAAGGTAATCTCATATTATCAGAGTGGTGCAGGTATTTTCATAGGAGGAATGTCTTTTATCTTCCTTAAGTATTATAATATAGGAACTACGAAAGAATGCAATATTTATTAATGTTATTTCCATCTGTACAAAAGCTATGAATGGATAAATATTTCCAATAATCAGGGACTATTGTATGATTCAAGTGGTTCACTCCATCATAGTAGTCAGGAGCAATCTTGTTTTTCATGTGATTTATGGAGCAGACGAGACCCTAAGCAAACAATCGTCTGTTTTCATTTGTCATCGGCTATTTACGGACGAGTTCGTACGTAGAGGTATAGCGGTAGACCCGTTGTTTGATTACGAGACCCTAGCAATTTATTAATGTAAAACGTGCCTGTTTGTTACATTTTCACAGCTAAACCACTGAAATAATTGAAATGGATTGGACTCAGAGATAGCTCACCATCTGGAGATGGAAAACAGGTTGATTATAATAATGTAAGATTAGTTGTTTATCAATAATTTGCGTTTGTTGTTGGACGATTAAACTTTATGAAAATTATTGAATTGATAGCTGCCTGCATTTTTTCCACCAGCTTAGACAGTTTCCGTTCAATAAGAGCTTTGCCGATACCCAGCGAAGCAGGTACATTTCGCCCACGTACTGGCCATGGCCACAATACAGATGTAGGTACCGCTTCACCCTTGGTATGCATTCTCATGCATGATCGCGCGGTATGCGACCGCGGCTCCGAGGTATGGAGTGCGGTACAACGCAGCTAACGACCAGGCAATTCATTCAGAGGTTGACCCTGAGACTGTATAGCAGGCTGCATGGAAATGATATGGGAACTAGTGTCGAACCTTGTAGGATACCGACTTAATGCCCTTGAAAAACGATGTTGATATGACTTCATTGCGTAAGCAAAAACAGAAAAAAAGCAAAGAAAAGATTTTCAGAAGAACTACTCATAAATGGAGTCTAGCTAGGTGCCACTTATAAGAAATGAAAGCCAGAACAAGTAAGTAAATTACTGAGGATATGGTACGGAGTTATGAATCTTCGAACATGCAAAAACATTCCCACAAACTAAATACAAACGCAATAATACGACATAACAAAGATCCCGCAGATTACAGAACAATAAGTAAACGTCCCTACTTTAGTTATGAACAAGACAATCGTACAAGAGATTTAATAAAATAATTCCGAGTGCCTCGCTCGCTTCGGAAAGTTTTCGAAACTCTTCTATGTTGGACGGACTTCCCAACAGTTTTCTAAAATAGCGGTACCCGTTATTTGTAAGACGAAAGTATTAGAACAATACGAAAAAAGCTAAAAGAATGAAATAAGCTTAGGTACTACGATGATTACTCAGCCGCCACGGTAATGTCTTCTCTTTCAGATCTTTTGGTGATTGGTAGCTTTTAAACATGGCTAAATAAACATGATAGAAGAAGGAAAGGAGCTGTTATTTACTTTCTATATTGGCATAAAGCAGAAAATGACGGACGCCGCTGTCCGCTGTCTGGATCACGTTCAGCTATTCGCAAGCAGGAAACTTCTGAAATAGTTTCCGTCGAATTCTTCAGCCGTCTCGCTAGCCACTTTTTGCCATTTTCAATTCCTACTGCGATCAATTAGACGTGGTTTAATGGATTCGGGTGTCGCCCGACGGTGATCTATCAAGTGGAATAAGTACGTTAAACGGTAGTTAGGCGACGGCTACGGATAAGGAGCTGATCGATTGCTTGACGTGGGGTAACGCAAGATTTTTCGTGCATTAAATAGATTGGCAGAATGTCGTGCCCAGGCTTTGGCCACACAATAAAAAAGAAACATTAAAGAAAAAAAAGAATTTTGATTTCTTTTACGGATTTTAATTTTCGAACAGTGAATGGTTGGTTGTGTGATTGGTTGAATGTTGTGCCTAAATCTTGGCTTTCACAATAATAAAAAAAAAACTAAAAAATTATAACACACTTGTTTAGCGGATTTTGTAAGATGAGAGAGTTACTTACCTAGATAGTTGCATGTAGGTATTTGGTGAAAGCTAGAAGCTAGATGAATATAATTTACCTACATATTTCGTTACTTTGGTCATTTCTATTACCTTGATTGACGATTAGTAAGCAAGATAAACATTAGTTTTAAATGACTTGAAACTTTAGTCACTTTTTGGCTAGGGTAGTTGGTTCTATTAAAGTAAGTGCCTCGGTAGGCTCTACATCATGTTTCATAAAACATGTTTTTACTTTTAATCACTTTGTTATCACACACGCTACGAATTGCATGGTTGCGGCTTATAAACAGGCTGGCTTTATGAAATTATCCAATTATACAGTTTTCATGCATCAGTTTGGTGGCCGCAGTCACGGAAACGTCACTTGATTAAAAACATAAACAAGAGAGTGTTTTATTGCGGAAAAGCGAGTTCATTTTGTAGGTTAAACCGCTAAATGAAATTAACATGAATTTTATTACTTGTTAGCTTTTGCTTGCTACTTTGTCCGCGAGCGTTTAGTTATAAGGAAATCATTTTCTTGTTGAACGAAGAGCTACTGCGCTATAGACGAGTACCTAACCTACGCATTAAGATCGGGTCAGTAAGTAGTTAGTTGTGAAAACGTACGAACGTAACGAACTTTTCAATATTTATTTATAAGTTTTAAACTATATTTAAATGTGATATACTTACTGTATTTTATAAAATACCTACTTAGTACTTACCTAATAGTTCATGCGCAAGCTATCGAAATATTTTTTAATGAAGTTAAGTACCTACGTACCTACAGCTTGTTAGCGTACTCGTGTTGAAACGGAGTTTTTGCTAGATTAATTATTCCAGTCAGGCTAATTGAGATTACTTTCAAAATGATCCCTTAAAAGTTCTTTCACTCACATTCAAAAACGTTAGCGAACCATTCGTTTATTGTGGCTGTTTGACTCGTATGGTCTGAGAGTTACAAACAGTCTCTAAGCTGCAACTTCCTACTTTAATCATGTAGGTTTCTAAACTCTCTCTGTACATACGAACATGGAGTAAATTGTGTTTCTACCAAAGTTGTTCGTGTCTATCGATCGTGTAAATTAAGAATTAGGCGCGTCAATCGTCCTCAACGCCCGCGTTCCGTTTCCGCCGACACATGCGGGCGAGTAAATAACTCAATATGAGCGTTAATTACGACGAGTGATCTTGAATGAGTCGGGTACGGAACGTAATCATGCTAAAATGTTTGAATTTCGAATATTTAGCTACCTGACTTTTTTTCTTTCGACGTAAACCAACTCGAGAGCACAAACAAAGAGACTTATTTATAAGGAGTTTCGGGAACTTTTTAATCCAGCTACCGCAATCCTTATAAAATCTAGTTTCTCGGTACTTGCATATTTATTAGAATTGGTAATCGAGTTTTCTTTTTGTAGCGTGAACGGTGTCCTAGAATAACGGAAAAGAGGAAACCTTTCCGACGTTCTCTTTTTAAACTTTGAGGTTTCTAAGAAAGGGTAATCCCCGGATCTTAGGCCGGGATTAACAAAGCCCTGTTTTATGTTAATGAAATGAGATCTTGTCTGGCTTGCAGTTGAACTAGCTATAAACCGAACTGTCTTGCTTGATTTGATGGCTGTACTCCGGTTCGGAGGGGCAATGAACAGTTTGTGTATCCTGATGAGATTGCGACCTACATTATTGTTTAACTTGCTTATATACAGAAAATTGTTTTAGTTCTTGAAGAAAATTAGAAAATGCGTGCTCTTTTAGACAGCTGCTACAAGACATGTGGTAATATATTTTATCTTTGGTAAATATGCTTTTGTTTGGAACTATTTTGAAGATAAGTTTTGCCAACTTATCATACCTAGTTCAAAACTAACTTCAAGCCCTAGAATCGATACTGAACTGCCACTAACTGCTCCCACTCAGTCTATACAAGGTGTATCTAAATATGTGTACTATGCGAAGGTGGGGGGTTTCAGACCACAATGGTGATCAGTTGTGGGGGGGAGATAATTAAAAATTCCTATTTTCAGTTTCCCATACAAAAATATTTAATTTCATAATGCCTAAATAAATTGACAACCCTATCCTTGTAACCCCTTGACCTACTACCCCTGTAGGTCTACTACTACTACCTACTACCTCTGTAGCTGAGTTTAGGGTTGTCACTTTGTATAAAGTCAGCTGTTCATGTTGAAACTTCGTTGCAGTTTTTTTCAGAGATACCAATCGAAGTTCGAAAAGTCGTTGAACAAAAGTTGTTCCCCGGGGGGTGGAAATTCACCCCCCTTCAGGATAGTACACATATTTTGATACACGTTGTATACCTTAGTCACAGCTAAGAATTCTTTGAAAATTACTCTTTGCCTTGTGCTATCGTATTGCCATCTCAAAACGCGCGAGATAGCGATAGCGCGCGAGATAGCGATAGGGTTTGCATACATCGCACACACTGCTTCAAATTTTGACAGTGTGATTTATGACAGAGACGCATGTTTCGGCAGATTCGGGCTGTTGTGGAGTGGAACAGGCTCTCATTGGTTTAGACAACAGTTCCAAGCTGATTACCATTGTAGGTCTGTGACCTACATGTCCGCAAGGCATTAATTCTTGGAGACATCGGGAATATAAAATTTTGTTCTTGTTTAAAAGGCAATACCTATTTAATACATTTTTTCTACTGTCTCTAAGTTGTTTAAAAGTGCAATAGAACTGCCCCACTGCCCCCACCCTGAGTCCTTCCCTGTTCAACCTCGTTCACCAGTTGTTCGTGTTTTCCTGATAGAATCTAGTTCCGGCGCAGTTTGGCTGCGAGCCCGGTTTCACCGACAACCGGCTAATTTCTGAGACAATAGATATTATGTGGGGAACTTTGATAATACATTTTTGTTTTTCTAAAACATAGCCTTGCCAATTACTACATAATAGGTTAACGAACGAGCGAAAACTGTACGATTATCGAGCTTTTCGTTCGGCTTAAAAATTCGAAGTTCGAAAAGCCAAGCATTGAAAACAAAAGCGGTAACAATCAATAAGTGATTTTATTATCACAACTGGCACAAAAGGCCGCGGTGCACCGTATTTCATCTGTCAGTAATTTATTCAGACGTTTTGACATCAGTCCATTGAACGCGGTTATTTACACACCACAAATGTTTAATTTCGATTTAAAACATTATTGAACCAACCGAAATCAAAGTACCTATAACCTATTGAAAAAAGTTATTTATTGGGCATAAGCACGTGCGTGCAAGCTGAAAATGTGCGAAAGCTTTCAGGAAAATATGAAAACCCGGAGGTAGGTAAGGGAATTGTTTTAATTAAAACCGTGCTGACAGGCCAACAGTTCTATTAATTTATCCGAACGATACTAATGGTAGAATGCCTAAACCGCTCCTACCACTTATATTCTAAAAAAAGTAACCCAGCGCCGGTTCCGAATTCAATTTGCAACTTAATTTTTAAAAACATTCCAAATTCAAATCCATTCGGAATTACGTTTGTTTCTGTTTGTGGAACGCTTTTAAAACTTTGTCATTCTTGCTCGAACAACGGGGAAGTTGGGAGAGTAGGTACTTACTGTACTGAGTATATAGGCAAGTAGCGTAGTCACTAGCATGCGAGTGGCGTTCGTTGTAACTTTAGTATTGCACATTTTCAGCTATAATTAAACAGTCACAAACAGCATTATGCTAACGAGCATAATATTATCTCGCATACTGCAAGGATTTCACACGGTTTGTTTGTTTTACTGATCTTTTTATGCGGGTTTTTGTAGGTATTAAAATATTATTATGGATGAGCATAAAATACAGTGCTGCAGCGGACTTGTTCTTTGAAAATCAAACTCATCTTTATTAATACTTAACAAATAGGAAAATAGATATTGTTGTAACTATGGGAATCAAATAGCTGATATGATCTTTATTTTTTTTGTAAATACATACTTTAGAATACAATAATAACACCCAGACAGAGAACAAACATACAAATTTATCACGCAAATATTTTTTATCGCTGGGGATCAAACCCACGATCTACGGCGTAGAAGGCAGAGCTAGGTATACAACCAATTATACTGTTATGTTGTATTAAAATATTATATGGATGTGCATTAAAAATACATGGACTTGGCAAAGCTGCTGGACTTGTTCTATGAATATCCAACTACTTAGTAAAATATCTGGTTTATTTTAGAAATTATGAGATTATTCTCGAAACACAATCTTTATCTGCTAAAAGTATGATTTATTGTTGCTCTGGGTAAATGAAAAAAACATGTTTACTGTACATTTTAATATTATGAAAACATCCAAGCTTTCGTACAAAAATACAGTTGAAATCTAGATCATAAGCAAACTAAGCAGTTGCTAGGTGTATGCGAGTTGGGATTGTGTTTCGAGTAGGCATAGTAACAACACAAATGCATATGCATATCTCTGCATACCAAGTTTCATCATTAAACTGGGGCTGCAGAATAATTTATTTACTAACCACGGGTTTTCGTAGAACTCGTATGCAGCTTTTACATTTCGCTACTTTTTAGGGTTCGATACTAAATGGGTCAAACAGGACCCTATATACTAAAGCCTGGTTTCCACTGCGAGCGGAACGGACCCATTAATGACTCATTTCTCATTTCTACTCTTTCTACACGCTCGGCTCTTTCCGTCCGACTATTTGTTGGTGGAAATACAAGTATGCAGTTTGCGTTTGCGAGTTCAACGGAGTCATTAATGGGTCCGTTCCGCTCGCAGTGGAAACCGGGCTTATGACTCCGATGCCCGTCCGTCTGTCTGTCTGTACGTCTGTCACCAGCAGGCTTTCAATCAATCGTGATAGTAAGACAGTTGAAATTTTCCCAGGTGATGTATTTCCGTTGCTGCTATAACAACAAATAGAATATAAATAAAATATGTTGTAGAACCTACAAAGTTGGTAAACATGACATGTGTCGAGTGCAAGAAACGCCTCTTTGAGGCGCGAAAGAACCAGTAAAACGATAAGAAGAAGAAGAAGCGATACACTGCTCGCCATCGCAGAAGATCTAGATGTGCGCAAATGAGATTCCAAAAGTTCTATCAAATGATATCGACTTGATTCAGCAATTTCAGCACCCTTTAGGATTCAAATTCAAATTTACAGCTTATCCATTACATCCACATTCCCTATCTTCAACTTAAGTATCTACCTAGACAAACATGAAGTAGGTATCTACAGTTAGTGTCATTTGCTCTGGGACATGGTTTTTAGGGTACAATATTATAATGAAATCTGTAATATTTTGTAACTATGTATTTCAATAAAAAAAAACATATGAAAAGTAAGTGTTAAGCTGCCTTCCTCGTGGTTCTGCAGATCATCATGCACAGCCGACGACGACGCACGGCAACGCACACAGAAAGGGCTCCTGTGCTACCGCGCACCTCGGCGCACGAGACCGTTCCCATGGTGTGTCGTGCGAGCTGATCCGCCTCCGTGCGCGATATCACACACCGGTGGGAAGGGGCTATTAGAAAGCATTGTGTCAAGTGCGCGAAAGGAGCCTCAAAACAAAATTAGCCCGAAACAAACTAGTGACAAAATAAAAAGAAGAAGTACTATAGTGTTTATCTGTTTGTAACATATTGACGGCTTAACAACAGAATCGATCTGATACTTGTTATTTGTAATTAATACATGTTTGGGTACCTCTACCGCGGTAACTCGGCTGTAATCTAAAGACCGTTTAAAATTATTAGTCATTTGCTAATGTCATCTTACTGTCAGTAGCAGGTGCCATAGTAACAGCCGTGAGCTGTATTCTGTTTGTTCCTCCGAATTATACGTAAACAATGCTTATTATAAGGTTTCCATGCCGTTTAAATTGATCAAGCTGGGTAAGTGGGATAATCCTCGGATTTGGAGACAGGCAAGGGTGACAGCACTATGGAATAATGGTAGACTTTACGTTCATTAAAATAAATAAATATTGCGGACAATCTACACAACACTATCTAGCCCCAAACTAAGCAGAGCTTGTACTATGAGAACCAGATAGCTGGTATAATTTTTAAATACTTTTTTTTTGTAAATATACATAGAATACAACAGCCAGACAGAGAACAAACATCTATGTTAACCACACAAATATTTGTTCTCGGTGGGGATCGAACCCATGACCTACGGCGCAGAAGGCAGAGCTACTGCCAACTGAGCTGAGAGGCCGTCTTAGATTATGGGGTTCTTGGGCGATTTTTCGATTTTATCGGAATGTTGAAAGAAGGGAAGTAAGAAAAACTGTTTATTCGAGCCACCACATTATAAAAGAACATAAGGTATTGGTGTTATATGATATTGGCATATGGTGTTGCTATTTTGCAATGACTAAGCTTATATACCTACTACCAACAAATTAATCCATGAACATTAGACGGGCTGAGCCCATTCTAGTAAAATTTTGATGAAGAGATGACAATTTGGGCCTGAGAGCCAAATGGTGGATTAACCCACTAATTAAGGCCCCCTTAAAGCCTACTTCCCCTCCACCCCTAATGCTACCCCAAACACTTATAAAGATAAATGATCACCCTTCCGCGTTTTAGGTCAGAGAGTATACAGGGTTTTTTGAGAAGGGCGGTGATGGCTAAGTCCAAAACCACGAGAGTAAGGGAAGAGTCCTGAAAGTAATCATGCCCTCGATTTATAAGAAAACATTAACTGCACATCAAAAATCTTTGGCTTTTGATGAAAAACGAACGGAATGATTTAAAAAAATATATACACCTTGTATATTGAACTAATAGATTCTGTTGCTGATAAGGACCAATCTTTAAAAATAAATATTTTCCTTAAAATTAATGGAAATAATAAATTTTCACTCTATTATATTTTTACACGAAACAAAACTTAAAACATTTCCATCAAAAGTTTAAGATTTATGATAAAAATAAATATGAAGTTACTGTTTTCTTATAAATTGAGGGCATGACTTCTTTCATGACTTTCCCCTAACTCTCGTGGTTTCGGACTTGGCCATCACCGCCCTTCTCTAAAAACCACCCTGTATACGCCGGAAAACTAGGTTAAAAGCCTAGGGACCAGACTAATAACAAAAGGTACTAGGTAGAACGCACACAGTATGAAAGAGTTGACGCCAAATGGAAAAATAAGCTACTCTATACTCACAGCTCAGTTGGTAGGTAAGTTTATGTAACTTAAAAAAAAAATATTTATTTATTTTAAACCTAGTAGCTTTGCGTAATGCGCTTAAGAATAAAGTTTGAGGCTAGTAAAAAATGACCAATGATCACCAAGAACAAACAAATTAAAAAAAATAGAATTCTAAGGATAAAATTATATCCATCTCTTCTTTAGGCTTGTTAAAAACAAAGACAGACATATTTATTCAACGAAGCGTTGTAAATGGATAAATTGAATTCTGGACTCCAGTTTTACTGCATGCATTTATTATTATGATCAACGTAATTTTTTACACACCAACATGTTAATAGCCAAAATACGTGAACCAATTTATTGACCGTATTATTTTAATAAATAAAAACGATCGTTATAACTATACGAGTAGGTAAGTCAGCCTTTTCTCTTTAGTGTGTGTGCTTGTCTCTACTACTGTCTCTATGTTTAAGCTTGGCATAAAAAACGACAAACTGTTGAATTTTATTAAGTTGGTACCCTGGGCGGCCTTTTAGCCTGCCCTAGAGTACCGTCAAAAAAGAAACAAGATATTAATGCGAAGAGATTTCGTAAATCTAACTTCTTAAAATACAGCAAACAGGATATTCAGAAGTAATGCAAAGTTCAGAATATAATCTCTCCGCCTTCGCGCTGCCTACACTAAACAACCGATATTTACGTTACGTAGCCTTCATCCAATTTGAATTTATCAAACTTCACATCACCCCTCGCATAACAGGCATCAATTTAAAAGAAAATTCCTTATTATGAGCTGCGCGAAAACGCTTCTCAAAATGGCGGTGATGCTTCTTTTTACGGGGAAAGGGTTCCCGCTAGCTAGTAATAAAGTAATTTATCCAGTTCCGATAGCAGCCAATAATCCGGGGCCTTCGTGGAGGATATGGGGGACTAGAGGAATGCACGCGGCTTCGTTCGCGTGCGGGGGCCCGATAGCGCTGGTTTAAGCAGAACGTTTTTGGTTCATGACGAGATTATGATTTATGAGAAATGTAGAGAAAAATGTTGAATTTTGAGAATTCATTTTCGAGGTTGGTATTTTATACCTGTATCAATAAAATTAAATGGACAGTCAAACATTATCCTCATAACTACTCAACATCAGGTGGGCCATCAACTTGTTCTGTTACTTTTTCTCAATGCGTCTGATTAATTACTTAAGTTAAAATAATTATAGAGGATGTGTGTATCTGATCAATTTTGCACTCCTGAATTTCAACCTCCAAATTTCACGCATACCTACAGCAATGTGTTATTTTATTGTCAGTCAGTCAGTCAGTCAACCATGGTTTTATATATTTATCTAAATATTAGTTCAGTCTCGCAGAGTAACGACGGAGGTTATGAGGATTTAGAGTCGTAGACTCCCATCGGAATCCAATAAGAACATATTCGGACTCCGAAAGTCCGGAGATTACTTACCAAAATGTAATGCAAAGGTTTGGTCGATATGGGGTTGAAACATACCTGAAACAAAAAAAAAACCATTGTAAAAATCAACTTTTGGCATCCTCAAATAATCCTAAGTGGTAGATACTTATGGTGTCTTTCCGCTTCTTATTTTCTCCTGCAGTTACGTTTAGAAAAACAAAATGTATAACGTTAACATCATTATCATGCATCGTATTTTAACCTTCTTATATAGGTTGGGTTATTGGTAGGTCATTTCTGTCTCTGTCTGTTTACTAGAGTCTGTTCAGAAAGAGAGCCGTCGTGGGATTTGAGGGCGCTGCTGTGCTTATTAACCTTTTTTGTTTAGTGGGCAATACAATAGTGCGTCTGTTGCGTTTTGATTCTATCACAACTAGTGTACTATTCCCTTATGTACTATTCATTTTTTATGATGCAAAATGTTGACAGAAAGAAAGGGATGAGCGGCCATATAAAAATCGAAACGTTAGTTCACAATTCGGCCACGACGGCTCTCTTTCTGAACAGACTCTATCTAATATTTTTCGAACAGCTTATTAAATACACACAAGCCTACACAGTCTTTATAATTTACTATCAGTTATAAACACTTCTTCTCATCGTGTCTCCGGCTCGTTCAAGCCAGTGAGTGTGAAGAAAAGATTATAAGTGCGTCTCAGAGAGGATCCTTTCGTACACTCGACACATGTTTTTCGAACTTTTTAGATTCTACGACAAATTATTTAATTCTAGCTCCGTCACCTTTTTGTCTGACACACCACCTTAATTTAGTAGGTTATTTTAATTTAAGATGTATTTTTCTTTTTCTTTGTTATTGTAATTTTACTCAAAATTTTGTAATGTGTGGTTTTTTGTTAAGACATAACTTTTATGTAAGTTTTGTTTTCGGAGTATGATTTAGTAGTGAACATCTCTAGTATAAGCCACATCCCTAGTTTGTAGTGGCGGGAGTGGCGCGCGCGATAACGCTGCATCTAGGATTGGTTTAATTTCAATATTACCAGATTCATTAAGATTTGGGTTATTCAACGAGTTTGGTGCAATTTGTAATTACTTTGCATAAGATTAAAATGTAGAATTGTGTATATATTTCTTTATTGTGCACTGTAAAACAAGCTATAGTGTGGGTGTACTACGTGGTAGAATAAGAAAGAATAATCCGTAGAAGAATAACTCAGGTCGCCGTCATAGTTCGAAAATTTTTTGGTTCGAGCGGGAATGATTTTTGACATGACTTCCCGCTCATCCCCACTGTGGACGATCGGGAATAACCCGGCAGGTCACATAGCCAGGAGAATTAACAACTGCTTTGGAATAATATGGCGTTCGAACCAGTGTGGTGGAAGGATTTTAAGGCCCAGATTCATAGGCCGAGATTCATAGACGTGACTTTGCTTTACAGCAAAGGAGTCTTCGCAAAGTAAGCTTTGTTTATCGAAGTTTACCTTCAACATCTAGGTATATTTATAAAAGAAAGTCGTGTTAGTTACTCCACTTATAACCAAAGAACGGCTGAACCGATTTGGCTGAAAATTGGTTAGGAGGTAGCTTAGAACCAGGAGAAGGACATAGAATACTTTTTATCCCGAAAAAGTAACGGGAACGGGGTGTTACGGGAACGGGCAAGCGAAGCCGCGGGCGGCCACTAGTTTTGAATAAAGAAGAGCTTGACAGAACTATTATGAAATACCACGACCGCCGCTACCAATAGACCACCAGTGCACTCAAGTTATCACAGCTGAACAGGTAATTATCAAACAGCTGGTCCAATCTGTCACGGCTGACGCAAGACCCAGTCACACAGTGTCAATAACTAACTCGATTACCACAGGAGCCATAACTCGGTTATAGCCGTTCGGGCGGCAACAGCGATAACATTAATTGTCCTATGAATTTATTAGGAAAACTATTTAACTGTGATAGGGTTTTGGCGACGGTGCTTTTTAGAAATGGATTTAGGGATAGCCACAAATACTGGAATGTCTGCGACTATGTTCGAGGTGTTATTTTCAGCCTCAAATTTTAGGCTAAACTTTCTTTCCATAAATAAGGAAAGTAAATGCATTTTATTTACAGCATAAACAAATAACTATTCCATGTGAAAATAATCCTGCCTCAATTTTTTTTAACCTAACAAAATAAATACTTCTTTTCATGTCTAGATTTATGGATTCGTAATTCTTACTGTTGCGATTGCGAAGCTTTTGAATTTATATAGTTCTAATTTCGAAATTCGTGAACGCGGCATACCCCATCAATGTGGGCAGTCCACAGTATTATGTTTTTAATAATGTTGCGTAAATCAAGGTTTTTCTTCTTTTTTACTGGCTCTGGAAACAAGGTCCTTTTGCCAAGTCCTTTTTTTCAGAATTATTAATCACTTTACTTTCTCATGTTTATATGCAACTAGCTGATGGAGCATAGTATAAGTATAACGCACTCCAAGAACGTGACCTACAATGCACTGTTATAATAATATAATGTTTGTGAGAATCCAGGTTGCCATATCAATGTTACCATGTGTGAGGTATACGTATTAAAGCTGTTACGCCGCAGGCATGATAATAATAATTATTACCATGAATATGTTAGGCGGTAATGTGGTATTAGTTCTTGTGCCTGTTTCATTCGCAGTGTAAATTTTGTATTAGTTAATTTCAGCAGGTAAGCGTAGGGGAATTGAGTTTAATATGATATTATGAGACAGTTGTTAAGGGAAATGACGTCAGTTCAATTAGTATTTATTATTTATCAGTAATTTAACTGAGAATGGACTGGGATCAAGAATGTAATGACTTATGTAGGGTTGCCCTAGATAAAAAGAAGTTTAAAAAGATGGCACCCTAAGAAATTACATATTAGATAGATTTAATAGTTTTTTAATCTTTAAACTTTATTGTATTTTCTTCACCATATACTTAAAAATAAATCCCTATTTTCCCTTGATCACGCCATAAACCGACTAACCTAACCGGAACGGCTGGACCAATTTGGCTGATCATTGGTGAGGTATACATACATAGCTTAGAACCAGAAGACGGATAGATACTTGGTAAAGTCTAAGCTCTAACTCTAAGCTATCTCTAGATCGTTTGCAACGATCTGCAGATAGCTCAACTGTTTTTTGTGTATTTTGTACATTTTGTAAATATTTTGTTTAATTGTAAGCATACTTCAGAACCTTATCCTTTTTTTAAGTTATTTAAAAGTTGATTTCTAGTGACAAAACAAGCTGTGAAAACAAAAATTTCCATTTACCTACACTTTTACGATTCAGAATGACCCAAGCCGTGAAATTGTTCAAATAACAAAACAGAAAGGAAAATTACGTATTTAGGTAAGCGGATTGCGGTCGCGATTATGGCACTAACGCTTAGAGACAGCCCCGTAACACCGTATCACAAACTGGAACGCAGCGAAAATGTAATTAATCCTATGAAAATATGCGATTCCAGCGGCCAAGGGGATTAGGGGACAGTGGGAATGTATTTTTACCCAACTTGCTAACCTATCTCACTCTACCACAGAACATAGTAAATGGCCATGTGACCGAAAAAGTGTCGCCTAAATACATGAGCAAATCGTGCTCTTCACCATACAAATTCGGTAGTTTTTCGGTAGTAGTAAAATGAAAAATGCCTTGTTGCAATAATTACTTTCCAAACGCGTAGTAACCAACATTACTTGAGCTAAGACATCAAATAATGTCGGTTAAAATAACACCAAAATTACACAACATAAATGCTTCTTCTTCTTAATGAATGGCATCTGTCCATTTCGGATCAATTTTGCCAGTGTCGAGTAGTATAATGAGTTTAATAAAATAACATCAGAAAAACTATTAAAATGAAAAAGCTATGTGACTTCTGACTTCCCAAAATGACAGAAAACTAATGCTAGACTCTTTTCAGCGAATCGCTAAAAACCTCTTGTCACTGTCATTGTCAACAGATCCGATAGAGAAGGCTGCAGAATGAGCGGCCTGCTAAGCCAAATTACTACGAATATGAGCATAGGATTTGCTAAAGTCTTTTTTACTTCATTTCAGTATAGTTATGAAAATACTTATTTGCAAACAGGACTTATGGAGCTGGATTACGCGTTGCAAGCGTTAAACTTATTTCATATTTTATATAGTTTGCTAAAAGCTCACGGCTTTTAGGAATAAGAAATGTGTGAAAAGTTGCCACTCTAAAGAGATTTTATATCAGGAAAAAAATAACTTGAATCGGTACTTGATGATATTATAGGTGAACCGTGGCATGATATTTTTTTTCAAAAATACCGTTGGCTTTCTATGGCATAATAAAAAAACTGTCCTCGTTTGTGGTAGCGTCTCTTGCCTGTGGAGTATCGGTCCTATTCAAGATGGTGATAAAGCTATACTAAGTTATGAACTACGTATATTTATTCCAAATTGGCTCAGTCATTATGACGTGATTGAGACCATCTAAGCCAAACTTTATATGCATAACATTGTAGCTAGAAGAGCTCTTAAGCCTCGCGCACATCTAGATCGCCTGAGATGGCGATCACACACACATCAATAATTTGAGTATGAATATTTCCACCATCGCCATCGTAGATTGCAACTGATTGTCTATATGTGCACAAGGCTTAATAACTTTATTGTCTGCGGTCAGCATATACCCCCCCGCTTATATCTTCATTTCAACACTTGGGGGAATTGTGGACGCTACGTCCAATGTTTCCGAATTGCTGATTATTATCTTAATAGGACCAACAAGATTTACCGTTCTGCTCTCAATGGGGACAAGGCGGAAACGGACCGGACTGGCCCTAATTTGGACCGGAAGTAGAGTGTTTGGACCGGATGTAAAGTGGACTTTGATATAGCTTTGACCGAAACCGTGACGGCTGTTGTTGCAAAATTAATTATTTACGATTGTTAACTACACTTTAGCTATTACTCTTGGAGTAGTTTGGACGAAATTGTGCAAGTACGGCGTTAATATGGGTTAACAAATGCCACGTACAAACAAATGCGCAATAAAAAATTTAATACATTTCCCATGTCATCTAAGTCATTATAGAATCGAGCGCCAAACTGTAACGCCCATATGAGGTACCTACATGACGTACTTATTATACTTAATAATGTACCATTATCTTATGGACATGAAAGCAATAAATAAATTCAATCACAAATACGCATTTGAAACTTGTTTTTCTAAATGTTAATAATATATTATATAAAGCAAAAGTATGTACTTATGCTCTAAACATTCAGCATCATCATTAGTCTAAACAAGACTGCTGGACATAGGTCCATACAATTTCAAGAAGAACGGTTTTAAGCCTTCTATAAGCCATTTTTAATCCAGAAAAATAACAAGAAGAGGGTAAAGTGATCCTTGTACTACTGAATAAATCCTTTTTTACTTTTTTTAACTTTTGGTAGAAATAACGAATGAGTTTAGGAGGCAAGTAGCCTGAAATATTGATGTGAGCGAATACCGCCACCGCGCAAGCAAACCCGCAGTCCTCCACTAGTAACGTATTAATCTTAGAACGTCAAACTTCCAAAGAGCTAAATAGTCTATCAGTTAACAAGTCTGTAGGTACTATACAAACTTCGAATCTCGCTCTTGAAAGTTTGTATAGTAGGTATAGAAAGTTTGCAAAACTTAGTCATGTATCCACCTTGAGTATTAGATACTCGTACCTACACGAGTCTAAACCTCTTCTCACAGATTTAATAATAAAATAAAATAAATAATAGAAAATCCTGTATTTCTAGTATGTTCTACCTACTTATTTACAAACTCTTTTTACTTGCTAATGAATTCGATTACCTACATTTATTTTAAATCTAACATAAAAGTCGCCTCAGGGGCGTAGGCCTCCCCTAAATCCTTCCACGTACCCCTTTCACGCGCCTTTCGTATTCAGTTCGGTCCGCACCGTAAGGTGAAAAGGTCATGCCATCTCTTTCTTGGTTTTTTTTTCTCTTGCCTTCTATCGACTTCTATGCCAGAGATTAAATAGGTGAGAATTAATACCTTCTACGCGTAGGCCGTGGTTCGACAGGTGTCACGGCTCAGTTGGTAGTAGCCTGTTCTCTGAACCGTTAGAACCATGCGTTAGAACCCCACCGAGAGAAAATATTTGTGAAATGAACACAGATTTTTTTCTGGGCGTGATATGGTATACTAAGAATGTATGTACTCATATTTACAAAAAAATATTCAATTTGGCATAACGTATAGCATAGGCTACGGTAACCGCTTCACATCAGGGGGACCGTATGCTTCTTTGTCTTCTTCGTTGCATAAAAAAACATTATCACCTATTTGGTTCCCATCGTGCAAGCTCTGCTTAGCTTGGGGCTTGATAGTATTGTGTGGATTGTCCACATAATTTATTAATTTTAATTTTCAAAGAAAATTGGAGTAAATACAAATACACCTACAACAATGCAGTCAACTGAAGATATATATATTAAGTTCAGCTGATTGAACCGTAGCATAAACTGTAGCTCCTCTGTAGCACTACCGTAGCACATCTGAAACTCAAGTTTATCGATGACGTAGAACCACCGTAGCTCCACGTAGCGCAACCACAGCTCGATCTACGAGCATTGCAGCTCAGGTAGCTGAAGAATATGATGGTCATTGTCAAGTCGAAAGACAACTTGGATAATAAAATGGACAAGTGCGAGCTAGGCGATGGTTCTAACCTCATATTTTCAGAGTGTATACTTCTAAGAACGAGGTTATCGGGGGGGGGGGGAGGCAAAACGTCAGGAAAAAAATCCTAATAAAGCCAGTCCCACACGTAGCTATAATGTAGCAAGGCATATTACGATGCATTTTATATACAAATATTCAAGTGACCGCACATGCAGCTATAATATATAATTCTATGCCGTAACTAACTTATAAACGTAATTAGAGAATCCATATTAATAGAAGTTGGTAACGTCATAGAAATATATTTTATAGCTATGCGTTTGACGGGCTTAAACCTGCAGAAGCTAGAGTTATTTTCTTGATAGACGAACGGATAGAATTACAAAATGAAAAATATGACGAGAACTTCAAGAAAAATTCTCGTCTTTTAGCCCTAACTTGCAAGTACTCTCCACAATACAACCAATTTTTCTTCCGCCAATCTCTTAGCGAACGGGCAGGTCACAAAACATTATGATGTGATCGTTTGACTAATGCCGTAGTTTGCGTAATTCATTGCTGGCTCGGTGTCTCACGCATTTGTCCTCCGCGATAAGGAGCCAGTAATGCTCACGGAACACAACGATGTGCCATTTGTTTGTGTCTAGGAAACAATATACACCCAGTTATTTAGGGCAGTAGGAGCTTTTTATAAAGTTAAAATAATTCTTTGAGCAAATTAAATTAATAGTTATCTTGGGCATAAACATAATCTGAGGGTAGGTAGGTATATCAACCGTACCTGAATAGAACCTCGAATAGAAATTTCTAATAAACTTTTGCAAAACTTTTGAAGCCCGGTATTACATTTAGAAAAATATTGTGTAAAAAGTTGAAAAATATTTCAGTAGGCAATATTGTAGTAGCTTGCAACACGAATGTTCTAAAATTCAAATTCAAATTCAAAATTATTCAACACTATGATCACTTTGAAACGATGTCAAGGTGCCAGTTCGACGCGATCGAGCGTAGAAGAACAGGCAACAAACTAAGGCTTGGTTCCTATCGTTTTTTAATATGATCCTTTTACAAATCAAAAATAAGTGAAGTTCCAGTTAAGACGTTTCAAAGTGATTCTTGCAATCCTACTGAATAAATACACTTTTGATTTTGATGATTATTTTTTGTACTGAATTAACATTTTTGATTTTGTTTTTTTTTTGAGAGGCCCAGCTGGTGAAGTCGGGCTGAGGATAAATACACATTACCTACGTGTTTTATTCACTACTAGCAAAATACGTATTGAGAACACGAGACTAACAAGTCGAGACACTTCATTTCAGTTTGCTTTTGTTCAAACACACAAGTTGAACAGCAAAGTTTCCCTACTGTTCGCGTCGAACTACTGTGGCACGACACAATAGGCCTTCTGTATGTATTGCGCTGTGGAATCTGCATCAAATTGAAACTAATTGGCGAGACTTCGTTGTGTGAGTTTACTTTACACACAAAATAGCACTTGATTTTGTATTGAGGACACAATTCTTGTAGGCTTGGCGAATACTAGTAGAACTAGAACTAACTAATGATCACTTTAAACTAGGTTTAATTTAAGCAGACATACAGACATTATTACAGAAATTGAATAAAAAAACAATAAAAAATCCTGGAGTAAGTACAATTCAAGTGGTCTAACAGAAATAAACTGAACTCTGCTTTTAATTAAGTATTTTTCTTTATTAATTATAATTATGATATAAAACAAAATGATTTACTGTGCCAACAAGATTATTTAAGCAAATTGAATAACATAGTGTTTTAACATTTTTCGTAAAAGTAGGTAATACTTCCAGTAGTGGACTTCTTCGGGCTGATGATGATGATGATGATGAGTACTTTTTATTACTTAGTAGCGGATGTGAAGTAAAAAATCTTATAAAGATAAAAATAAACAGTCTTGATAACATAGATCAAAATGCAAGATGGATTAAAAGTTCTCATTGTTACTTGATAAAAAAAAAATTAATTCCTAAGAGTAGGTATTGGTAAATATAAATGTACGGGACATATTTGAGATAGCTGCTATGATAATGTACCAGTCGTGTGAACTTGTTTGTATAAGCGAAACAACGAGGAAGGATTTACGACCTCTATCCGATTACTAGACATTTTCACAAAAATAATAGCAATGTTAGAAGTGAAACTCCGTCCATTCAAACAAAAAAAAGTACATGTAAGTGATTAAAACTAGCAAAACCAAACAAAAATTGAAAATTTCGAATCATATTAATCATTTTGCGCTTCAATCGCTTGTAGGTCATCTATATCTGATGCTATCTCTTTTTGTTGAAATGAAAATGACAGTGAGAAGAAAACTTTATAGATTCGTTATAAAACGTCAGAGAAAATAAATGGGAACGAAGTAGGTATGTGTTCGTGCAAGCTAGTGGCTAAGTCTTGTGACGGAGTTTATAACCGTCCAACGAAGTAGTATTTTTTTATTTTCAAAAAGAAATAAAAGTTTCACGTGATCACACCCAAGCACAACAGTTTCGTTTCTATGCGCTGCTTTTACTACCTAAAACTAATTTAATCGCTTTACGAATGCACTTTGCATACAAACAACATTAACATCTGCGTTCTTTGTTCCGTCGTAATAAGGCTTACATTCCCGTGGCTTGTTTATCTAGGTTATCGTCAAGAAGCATCTTAAAAAGCTTTCCCAAGGTTGTTAAGGTGTTAAATTGTGACATAACGCGTTATAAACATATTAGCGAGCTTAGGTGAACGTAAAACCGCCGCTATCATAAGTAACTGAGCAAATTGTGAAACATAATTATCTGCACACTTAAATTTTTAACAAAGAATAAAGCTTGCGAAGACTGATAATAATTTAGGTCTTTTTGTACTAAATCTGGACTGGTCTCTCAGCTCAGTTGGTAGTAGCTCTGCCTTCTGCGCCGTAGGTCGTGGGTTTGATCTCCACCGAGAACAAACATTTGTGTGGTGAACATAAATATATATTTGTTCTCTGGCTGGGTGTATTATAAGTATGTATATCCAAAAAAAAAAAGTATTATATCAGCTATCTGGTTCCCATAGCTCTGCTTAGTTTGGGGCCAGATAGTGTTGTGTGGAATATCCTCAATATTTATTTATGATCTGTAATCTGATGTAGTAGTCTTAATAGTTAATATCATCAGCCTAAAGAAGTCCACTTCTGGACAACGGAAATGTATGAGAGAGGCCCCCCGAACATTTCCAGGAAGAATAATTCTGAGCCCTCTTCATTTATCGACTTTCCGCGATCGCAATGTCGTCAGTCCATCGGCTCTTTCTACTCGTATTTAGGCGAAATACCTAAATTAACTTGTATTTAATCATCATTAACACTAAGTTTTCACAATACTTTCAGCAAGAATAATCATATATCTGCCAACTTAATAACTTAGCTCAAATTAATATTTATATATCTTCATCTGTAACTTCTTCGACAATGTGTAACCGATATTGCAGACCGCAACTTTCAAACTTGGACTGAATCAGACAAGTTGGAGTAAACTCTAACTCAGTTTTGCATATTGTTGGATGAATGTCTGCGGCGAACAACATGATTTCGGCATGTTTATTTATTAAACTGGTGCCGTGCTATCGAGTCTGGGAATTGAAGCCTTAGAGTAGACGACTTCATCTTTATATTTTGCTACCAAGTTATTCATCATCATCATCATCATCAGCCTGAAGAAGTCCACTGCTGGACATAGGCCTCCCCTACACATTTCCAGGAAGAACGATTCTGAGCCCTTTCCATCCATCGACTTCCCGCGATCTTAACAATGTCGTCGGTCCCCTCTGGTGTGTGGGCGCCCTACGCTTCGTCTTCCGGTTCGTGGTCGCCATTCGAGAACCTGTATTCCCCAACGGTTGTCGGTTATATTTCCAAGTTATTATTTCATAATTAAATTTATCCGCTTTAAAAATGTAACGCTAAGGCGGTTACATTATCAAAAGCTCAATTTTATTTTGAATTTTAGTTTGGTATGCCTTGCCTTGTTTTTTATTGTGGGTATCTGGCGCAGCACATGAGCATTACTATTCAGCGTGGCAATGCTGCCAGTGTCTTGAGGACGCTTCCGTCTGGCACTGATTTGGATTAATTGAGCTATCTCTTGATCATTTCCAACGGTCTGCAAACAGCTCAACTGTTTTCAGTGTACATTTTGTATATTAATAATTGTACATTTTGTATTTTCTTATATTAATAATTGTAAGTTTCTTGGTGCAATTGAATATGTATTTTGTTGTGATAATAATAGTTAAACAAAAAAATATATGCAAGCATAAATGAACGTTTTGGAGTACTGCTAAACATCCACTTCCGTAAACTTTACTGCAAAATACAAATCATTCACAATGTCGGCTGCAGGCGTGCCTCAAGGCTCGCTACTGGGTCCGTTTCTATACCTACATCTAAGACTGTATTCAACTTCAGTCTCATTAGTAAATTGTGGAAATCTTTTGCTTCATGTAAATCGTTTGACAAAATTCCATCATATGATTTGAGCCAGACACTTAAGGCCTGCGCACACCTAGTTCGCTGGCGGCAGCGATCAGTGAAACGCTATCAAATATTCGCTGTCAAATCTCAAATCTGACAGCGATATTTGACAGCGTTTCACTGATCGCTACCGCCAGCGAACTAGGTGTGCGCAGGCCTTCATATGCCACTCGAAATAAGGCTGAGATTCATAGACCGCACTTTGCTTTACAGCAAAGCAGTCTTCGCAAAATAAGCTTTGTTTATCGAAGTTTCCTATCAATATTTTGAATAAAGAAGAGCTTGACAGAACTATGAAATATAATTTTGGTTGAAAGTTGAACTTTCCATCAAAGTAAAGTCAAAGTTCGGTCTATGAATCTCGGCCTATGAGCCAAACAAAGAAAAACAAAAGAGAGAAACAGGAAAGATGCCAAAAGCTGCAAAGATTATCGTTTTTCTGTGTGCAGTTAACAAGCATTGACCCAGCATGATGTCTAGCTTGAAGATAGCTAACCTATGTCTAGTTTGTATACCTAATCGCGGTGGGATGCATGCAAGTCTTGTGACCGCTAGCACAGACCGCAGCGATCAATTGCAACCGAATCAACCACGTGCGACCGAACTGTTAATGCGACTTAGATGACACGTCGTCAGTCGCCTGGAACTGCGCATTTCTGGACGTGGAAAACCAAGTTTTTAGTTCAGAAACGGTTTGAAGTGGATTTGCTATACGGCTCTGGATGTAGTTACATTATGAGGACAAAAGGTTTGTACTGCGTGACAAGGACAAGTGAATTTAAAGACAGACCTTGAAGCGATAGAAATAGTACATTGTTACCTGAGTGTTGAAAGTCACGTTTTTTGAGTCCCGAGACGGGTTTGGCGCCAGAGCGTAGCGAGGGCGCCAATGGAGCTTGAGGGACTTAAAAGACTTTCATCCGAGGTAAACACTGTGCTTTTCATTACGAATACAAGGAAAGTAAAAATAAAAACATGTTGTGAAAATGAAGATTGAATTGCCGCCTTCCCGGTTTTTTTTTTTTATTTCTCTCTGGCGTGCCTTCGGCTTCAGTTCGCCAGCATTATTCAGCCAAAATTTTCATTTTCATAATTTAAAAAATGGTATATTGTTTGCTCAAATCTATGTTATTTTAAAGAAATAGTTGAACGTACGAGTACGAATATAATAATTAAGCCGTATAAAGGATCAACACACGAGGATAGTAGGCAGTGCTAATTTTTATCATATTTTTTATAAATATTGTTGACATGGATGATATATTAATAAAGTAATATAGAAGATATATTATTTATTTAATACTATCTTTATGCTATTTAAATTTAAATTTTACATTGCGCTCTAATTAGACTTTTTAAACTTCTTACTGTTGTAATGGGTTTCCAACCTACTTGCTGAATAAAAAGTTGGAAGTTGGTTGAACAACCTCATTGCAGTTAGAAAGACTTTAGAAAGTTGGAACATGGTTGAATAAAATAGAACTTATTTTTTTTATAATTTGACTGCTGTCAGTAGAAAGCGATTCTCCCTAGGGCTGAAAGTATTACTTTCAATTAGGCCCCTCAGGCAACTTCAGACCTACTTTCAGAGTATGAGCAATGAAATAGTATATTACATACCCAGGGAAGTGAAATGAGAAATGTCTCAGGTTTTAAGGGTTTACCGAGGCGAAGCCGACGTTGGCATATACATACGATCTGAGGCTTTTTTTTACTTCCCGTGGTGTGTGTACGATTTTTCTGCTCGACGGCGGCGGAAAAGGGCAACTTCGGTTCGTGCAGCGGGCCAAAAAGTGCCACTTTCCACCCGGTGAGCTAAAAAAGACACTTCTAATAGCCCCTTCCCACCGGTGTGTGATATCGCGCACGGAGGCGGATCAGCTCGCACGACACACCATGGGAACGGTCTCGTGCGCCGAGGTGCGCGGTAGCACAGGAGCCCTTTCTGTCTGCCCTTTCTGCGTGCGTCGTCGTCGGCTGTGCGTGATGATCTGCAGAACCACGCACCGTAGGAAGGCAGCATAAGACGCACATTATGCAATTGAAATCGAACAACAGAAATACACAACCACCCGGCTTCTATCATAGCGATAGTTTCATAAGCTTTGATTCCTTCATTCCATAATCGTATTATTGCTATTTGCAAATTGCAGGCATTACCCCCGGCATAACATCCCCATAATCCGTTAATAGCCAGTTTACATAAACATTTGAAGCTTTAACATCGAAATGAACATTCGTTGTGACTGAAGTAAATCCCAAGTTCGATATGATTTGGAATAAGGCCTATAAATAAATAAATAATATGGATAATCCACACAACCCCATCTAGACCCCAAACTAAGCAAAGCTTGTACGATGACAACCAGATTATAATATCTACTTATATATTTTTTAAATACGCACTTAGAATATTATACAACACCCAGACAGAGAACAAACATTTACGTTCACCGCACAAATATTTGTTCTCGGTGGGGATCGAACCCACGATCTACGCCGCAGAAGACATGGTTGCTATAAGCAGACTGCTTATAAGCAAATTTATGACATGAGAAAGTAGGTATTTAAAACGTTTGCCAAATTAGCACGTTTTTATCGGTGAAAACAGCTTAACATCAGGTTAATCATTTAATTGATCGAACACAATCTAATAAATAGAAAACCATCCTACACTACTGTTTTAGTAGTGTAGGCTTTACTATTTATTTGAACAAAGATAACAATTCAATCAGAATTATCATTGAAACTGGGTCTATAATAGGCTTCGAAATCGGATCCGGTAGCTCCAATTAAGCATTCTAGTTTAAGGTCAGTGAGGATTTAGTTCAGTAGGTATTATCTATCATAATTGATATCTTCAGCTTTACCTACCTCATCGTCATCATCAGCCTGAAGAGTTATACTGCTGGATAACTTAGTACTTTGTGAGCGGGCTAGTTTTTTATTTTTATTTAAAGGTTTGCGTTTGACCGCTATCTCACCTGCTGTTAAGTGATGATGCGGTCGACGATGTAGCACGCTTACCTATAAGATACCTATTCACTCTTGTCTTGAAAACGTCCTATTTGTAGGTGCTCGGTAAGACAGACGCCGGCAAGGAATTCCATTCCTTGGCTTGGCTTGGTTTCCGCATGTAGGCCATAGGTAGGCCGTTTTTGCGGTATGGGTGGTGGCGTTGCTAGTTCAACCACTCCAATATCCTCTAGGAAGGCTAGCAGCTCATGGATTCTGGCGCATGCCTCTCTAGTCGTCTTCGGTGCTCCAAGATATTGCTCTTAATGAGGCACCACGCTGCTGCTACTGCTTGATAATACTCATGTGACATACACAGTGGGTATTATGTCTTTAGTCTTGTATCTGGGCTTCCAAACATTTCCAAGAAGAATAATTTTAAAAATGAGCACCCATTTCAGACTTGAGCAATGTTGTTGGTTCATCTGGCGGCATCAGGTCTTTGGCCATAAATTGACGTCTACATCAGCTTTCGTCGTTCTTTTCGTCGTTCCATATCGGTCTTTAGAGACCTCTCCTGTGTCCTGTGTGTATGTGACCTGCCTGTGTGTGGGTGTGTTTGTGTCGTGGACGGAAGTCTTCCACTTCTGGTCTATGTGCAATTACCTAGCTGCCGCCACCTAAATCATCTTCAATAGATGTTTCAAGCCAATGATGATGACAACAGCTTCCGTCTACCTAATCTTACAATCATTATTGTAGACTGTACTCTAAATTTCATTCAATATTTCATATTTTTTTATAACTTCAAACCTTCTTAGATCTGTTGTATTAGCCGTAAGCAAGCAGCGACCAAACGATTACCCTCTTGTCGGCTAAAAAATTGTAAGAGTTTTTAAATTGCTTACACGCTTCGGTTATCGATCTTCCTGTATCGGGATGTTGACTTTTCAATTAGCTCGACTGCCGATCTGACGCGTCCACAGAATAAGTATTAATACAGACAGTAGTTTCACTTCAATGGATTTACTACCATGTCTCATAATTAGATCAATTGAGCTAAGAAAATGGTCAAGGTATTAGTGTAAGTATCCATCTTATAACGTTGTCCTAAGTACTATATAAGCCTCAAATTATATAATATTTGTGTGAACAAAATACCCTATTACTAATAGTAACGAATTCTTGATAAGCACCAATGGCCCATGACCTTAAAACTGTTGGTTCTATTATCTATACTAAAAGGAGTAAATAAGAGGCTGGCGTGGTACTCATGAAGTAGGTAGTAGTATATTAGTAGCATGAAGAGGGATGAAAGTCATGTGACTAGAAGAGTGATGAGTATGGATGTGGATGGATATGTGAGCAGAGGTGAACATGGATGAACTGTGTGAAAGATGACATAGAAAAGAGAGGAGTGAATGCAGAGATGACGGCTGACAGAAGAGAATGGAGGAGGAATCAGGTTGTGCTGACCCCACCCATGTGACATAAGGACAGGAAGAAGAAGAGTGTTTTTATTAAGCTTTCAATATAAAAACTCACTCGAAACGGGTGCGCTGGGCACGTACTTAGCTTAGACAAGGCACTCTGTTATCTATATGTTATCAAAACTCTGAAGCTCTGCGCACATCTAAGCGATGGCGATCAGTTGAAACCCTGTCAAATATCGTGGTCATATTTGACAGCGTTTATCGACATCGCCATCGTCTAAATGTGCGCAGGCCTTTAAGTGTAAACCTAGTTTGTGTACGTACCCACTGTTTAGAACAATAAGGCAATTTCTATTCAGTATACCTACTGCGTTATGAAGCTGTCAATGTCATGTTAACGTCAACTTGTCAGTGCCGAGAACTAAATACCAATCTTGTAAGCGTGCAGTAGCACAAACAATGGCTGCCGAATCCTATTCATTACCAAACCTTCAAGGGAATCCACTGCAAATACAATTTTCCAGTCAATATTCAAAAGGTATTCATTGGTAGAAAAACTAAAAATCGGTTGTCTGTAAAGTTGGTTTACTGGCGATAGTTGAACAAGACAACGTCATACAGCTGTCCACGCGGACGCATCGCTCACTCAAGTAGGAGAGAGACAGATGTCGAACGCTGCCGAACGCGGAGGCCGATTGTGCCTCTTTGTCGCTCGTTCCGCGCTCTCGCTTGCACTTCAAGCCTTAAATGGTACGCCTCAGAGCAAGGTAACGCCGCATGAGTCATGTTTTTTCGTGCGTGCAGCCGGCTCCATGAATTATAAGACGTTGTCACGTCAAAAATCTTTACTTATTTTTGGGTTACCTAAAGCCAAGTCCAAAGGTTAGTTTGGACTTGGCTTTAGGGAACCCAACAAGTAAAAAAAAAAAAAAAAAGTTTGTAAGTACTTATGCGATAAACCTATTCAGGGTAACTGATTGACTAAAGCCTTGAGCACATGATCCGTGATTTAGTAGTATGTAGTAGAGCTCTTTGTGTGTGTCTCGTCCGGGGAAGTACTAACACCATGCTTATTTCTGCCGTGAAGCAGTATTACTGTGTTTCGGTTTGGAGTGTGTGAGTGCCGGTGAAATTACTGGCACGTGAGACTGAATATCGGCATGCCTCACGTTGATGGACGCGGGGAAGTGCATCGTAGAACACGTTCCTAACGTGCGTGACCTACTAGGCAATGCTTTGTGGGATGGTTACCACTTAACATCAAGTGGATCATATGCTTGTTCCATCAGCTAGTTGTATGAAATACAAAAAAGAAACTATAGCGTTTCACTGATCGCCATCACTGAATGCTAAGATGTGAAGGCTTAAGATAAAAAGCACAGTAATAAGTTGTTGGCAGTAGCAGTACTACAGAACATGGCAAAGTTTATTTTACATATAAATAAAATATAATTTTATTTTCTCTTAAAGTAGTAATAGTAATTACAACTTAGACAAAATACAGTAGAATTACGGTGTAAGAAACTAGTGCCTGACGTAAGTTCGTGAGAATTTGAATCTTTAGGTAGCGTGATAAAGCTCACTTTCCATTGCCATGAGAACAGAAGTGACATTTGCTCTGACACGACGGCCTACGATTAATCAAGCCGTGTCGGGACGGTCCGCCCTACGCTCAACTAAATTGTAGTTGTAATCTATTAATTCCATCGAAATTACTCAATCATTATAATCTTCAAGTACAGTGGCCAGAAGTAGCTTGACAACACAAGTTTTATAAAGCACATACTTCTTGTCTTACGCTGTCAAAAATATCTGTACTACCTAAGTATCTATCTTTTTGTTTGGCCCTACAGAAAAACCTATTCGAGTTCTGCAGTCGTATTTGAATGTTAATTTTTAATGTTGTCTTTGTGATATCTTTAAGTGTAGTAAACACTATAAAAATCAATAAAAAGTAATGTTAATGTTACTTGACCAATAACTTTTTATATAATCTTTGTTTTTCTGGGAAATTAAATAATACAGTTACATAACCAAAATAGCAACTACACCCGAATACACCACTATTTTGTAATTACCAAAAAAAAATGCCGACAAAAATAATTTCATTCATAAACGCTAAATACCAAGCGGAACCGAACAGCGTAATTTTTTTTCTCGCTAGTACTCGTAATTAATACGTCCATAATTTAATGCAAGATTTCTGAAAATTTTAACATTTAATAAATTTGTAATTTTATCGAAACTAAAAATTCTGATTGCACATTCATAATGTTCTACCCCTACTTCATTACCCAATTTTTTGCTAGTTACAAAATAGTGGTGTATAGTGAGTAAAAGAAAGGCCTTTGAATCTAATCTAGATGATTTATACAGCGTCAGGGGCAACTGTCTTGTTCATGCCTTTACTTGCGACGCTATAGTGCCTGGGACAGGATTTTTATAATGGATTAGTCTTGCCTGCACCATCCGTACAGCTTAGTCAGCCTAATCCATAGGAAATACATGTCTTTGTTCTAATTACATGTAGCTTGTAAGAAAAATTATCATTTAGATTCGACAAAGTCAAATGCATTAATTTAATGTGAAGGTATATTGAACCTCATGAGATGTTCAGTTCATTCTGCCCCCAAACCATTGATGCACCGCTCGGTCGTGTAATTATTTGATCGTCTTCACTGGTCTGTAGAAGAATCAAATGAAGTGAGCCAATTAAGGCAATGCAGCTAGTATCTTCTAAAATACACGCTTTTCATGACTGATCTGTGAGACAGTGAAAGAAATTAAAAGATGGCCGAATAAATAATTACCTATCCAATTAACGAATGTATTCGGTGTACAATTATCAGATAAGCGAAGGTTGTTGAAGTGATGTTCATTTTCATAATTGTGGTTAGTAATGTTTAATTACTTATGCTATGTTAATCTTCGATTTAAAATAGTCTGCCTTTCAAGGACATCAAAATACTTTGTTATGGTTTTATCTACCAACAGATTTTATACCGTGCAATACCTAGCAGTTATTTTTATGAAAAGCGTGCGCTTTACGAGATCAATTAGCGGTTTTATATCGCCATAACGTTTAACACATTGTGTTCCTGAGCGTTAAGCGCCACAATGCGTCTGACCATCGCAGCCGCCATTTTGTGCAAATAATTCAACGAGATTCGCGCGAAATGGACGTCACTTCCGTGCGGAAGGCAGAATCCTTATTTCATTTAAAACCCAAGCTAATCTGGTAACAAAATTACTTTTTCAGCGATTATGCTTGTAGTCTTTGTGCAGGAATTAGTTTATCTCTGCTTTAGTGCGCATAAATTAAACACGCGTACGCGAGCTAAGCAATAAAGGGGTTCTTTATATGGCACGGAACTGAGTTCCGTCGGCGATGCGGCCGGCGGCGCGCGAGAACAATAAGCGACCGGCCAGTGCAGTGCTGGCTCGCTCAACTCAAATAACTTCTCTGAATTCGCGGTCAAATGCACTGCCCATTTCCCTGCATAGAACGCCCAGACAGCTCTGTTTTAATGCTATTCAGGAATTCTGTTGTGGCTCAGCCGCGCAAAGTGTAATCGAATCGACCGGCATTAGACTATCGACTGAGAGACGATTAATTTTGGACTGTCGGTACCTACCGCTGGCCCAAGTTGCGGAACTCGATCAGGAAAATGTAAATGTAATGTCGATGCTACTTAAATGTTATTTATCTGTGTTCGAAGCTTATTCTACCTTGCTGGTGTACCTATCAAACGTCAAATAACCACTTGGTTTATAATCTTCTGTGTTAAGTAGATATTAAGTTCGTTAAGCGGACATAGAGCGCCATAACTCTAGCGCTCGTCCAATAAACAAGCGGAGATAATTTAAAAATATTTAAATTTAATTAATCGTTAAAGCAAATAGTTTACGAGCGAATTAAAAAAGCATTCGTAGCGATAAAGCATCACCGTGGGAACGGTTAAACCGCTGCAAACCCATAAATTCAAGTCTCCACCACGATAAAGAGCCTTATAAAAGTTGCATTTATTATCTGGCATCGGTTACGATCGTCGAAATGTCGCAATATAAGGAGCATCGTGTCGCGACGACAGAGGTCATTAGTTTGATATATTGCTACGATAAAACACCTATTCGGCTGTTTTGCGTTCGTTACACGTTAAACATATCGCCCAATGGGAAAGTCGCGTTTGAATTTGGAACGAATGCATCGACAACCTAATTAGACGTTCGGAATTTATGAGATTTCGGTTTAATTTGACAGGCATAAGCACTCATTTATCCGTGAATTTATAGATTTAAGATTAAAAACGACCTATGATGTAAGAATATTTTTTGATTAATGATGTAGAAATTTCATGAATATAAAACCATCAGGCTGGCTTCAAGCGACTTCACTCAAGCTTAATTGTTAGAACATTTTGCTAGCTCATAAAAATATTGGATTTACCTCTTCCCTCAGATAAGAATAAGGATAACGTTTATTTCCAATCAAACAAGACATACAGTTATTTATACCTATTACTAAAAATAATGCCATTTTATTGTCTTTTAGTTCCAGAAACAGCATCTGAACCTGGAAATAATAGGCAAATTAATAATGCAAAAGAGTTCTGATGTACGTACGCTATGTAAACGTGTACATAACATGATATCTACCACCATTTGAAAACATCTTTTGATAATGAAGTTTATATGAACCAAAGAAATCGTATCACTATTCCAGGTGCAGTATACACTTAATAAAATATGTTGTGCCGCTACTTTTTTCAACGTAATTTAATATTTAGTTTTACGACTGACGTCAGACTAAAGCCTTGCGTGCAATGGTGATGGCGATCAGTGAACCGCTGTCAAATATGGCAGCGTTTTAATAAACCCCATAGTACAAGCTCGGCTCAATTTGGGGCTAGATAATGTTGTGTGGATTGACTAAAATATTTATTTAAAAAAAAAAATGGCAGCGTCTCACTGATCGCCTTCGCCATAGCCTAGATGTGCGCAGGCCTTAAGAAACAAATTGAAGCTATTTAACATGCTGTCAATCATTAAACTTAGGGCAACAGTGATCGAGGCCAATCACAGCCTCGTCTTTATTGATTGATCAATTCATTGAATGCAAAATAGGTCATCAATTCAGTGCAATTAGAACGGCATTGGTTGTTTGTTATTTATGCATTGTTTTCGTCCGTAGTGTAATTATAAGAAGCCATGTAGACCTACCACAAGCTCTGTCTGGCTCTGTCTCTGGCTCTGGAACTTCACTGCTATTATTTTAGACTATTTTTGATTTGTAAAAGGATCATATAAAAAAACGGCAGGAACCGAGCCGTAGTTTGTTGCCTGTTCTTCTAGGCTTGGTCACGTGAAACTGGCACCTAGACTCACCTAGCTTTAAGACGTTTCAAAGTGATTCTTGTATCGTATTGAATAAACGCTTATTGAATCTTGAATCTGGTTTTGAGTCTGTGTGAGTGCTCACCAGTGTATTATACTGTACTGTGTGTGAAACGTTTCGACGTAGGGTTTATTTAGTCAACAATCACACAAATTCAAAACCAGATCCAGAGACAGAACCAGACAGTGCTTGTGGTAGGCCTACTGTCCTATTTTACTAAATAGTGTAATCGCGGACACGATCTAATAATAGGTTATGCCATGTTTAGTAAAATATGGTCCTCTGGGAAGCATGCATCGAAATATTCCTAACGGTGTCGTTATAAAGTAGGTTGCGATCATAGAAATTACAGTACTTACTTGTACTGCACTAGTACAGTTCAGTTGGTGGTAGTTTTGGTTGTGGGTTCAATACTCACCAAGAATAGACGATTTTTAGAGGAGCTAAAATTACTCATTATTCTTATACGAGGTAGTTTTACTCCCGAGCGAGAACAGAGTTTTAATGGGTTTTTAGCGCCGCGTGTTACACTCTAATTTTCACTAAATTTGCGAGAAAATAAAGTATTCCAATACATTATGAAATAGTTGAGAAAAAAACCAAAGATTTCGCGCCAATGACTTTTTTATTTTTTTTGTAGCCGCAGCGCATTGTATGCATTCTACCAAAGAGATCGCCAATCTTAGTTCCATTTTCAAAAATAAAATGTTCTTTTTATATAAAACAGAAATAAGTCAAGTCTTTATTCATGAGTATTCTACTTATGACTAAAGACTGTTTTGTTTTTGTGGGATCATTGTGACAGACAAAAAAAAAACTATTCCTCAGAGCGCAGCGCATTAGCATTCAGCGTGGCAAAGCCGCCAGCGGCTTGGGACGCTTCCGTCTGATACTGATTTGGATCAGTTTAGCTATCTCTAGATCGTTTGTAACGGTCTGCAGATTACATAACTGTTTCTTGCGTATTTTTAAATTTTGTAAATATTTGTTTAACTGTTAGTTTCTTTGTCTCAATACTATTTTTATTTATCTAAGATGTTGTCACTAATAACAACAATAAATTTTTAAAAAATTTAAAATATTCTAATTGCATTACAATATTATTACAAAAGCTTATAGTTAGGTACTTACAATATTAATTTTAAAATATTTTATGATGATTAAATATAATCTCCAAAATTTAATAATAAAAATGACGTGATGATAGATAACATAACTATTAAATACTAATTTTACAATATAACTAATTAAAACGTACAAAGAAGAAACAAATAATATCTTAGGACCTTTTAGTAAAAAAACTTTCAAAACAAAACGACTTCTATAACCTATTTATATTCAAACAAACGATTTTAAAGATAACTATCTACACATGTTTTAACGTTAGGCAAATTAGAAATTAAGTAAAATTAATTCCTAAATTCGTAATGGGCCCTAACAATTAAGTCACTATCAGTTAAGGGGATCGGGAGATGTGGTGATAAGGGGCCCTAAAATGGTGGATACCACATTTTTTGATACAGAACACAGCCATAATGCACAAAACATTTTTAACATAAAAACTGACGGAACAAACAGATGGTCCACCTGACGTTGAGTCCTTCACCATACCCGTTTCAAAGAAACAGTCAGAATGAGAAGAAGAAGGGCTCAAAATTATTTTTCCTGGAAATGTATAAGTGTGTGTGTGTGTCCAATTGTGGACTTCTTCCGGCCGATGAAGATGATAAATTACGATGTAGTTTGATACGATGTTATTTACTTAGTTTTTAGTTTGGTTTGTTGTTAAGTTTGATTACGATGATAATTATGTAGTTTTGCATACATTGCAAGTATTAAACTCTGAGAGGTAAAAAAACAATCCAAATATATTTTTTGACACAGAAGGTTGCATGGTAGAGATCGCTGTTAGCGATAAGGCCACCTGACTGCTTATTTTTAAGCTTTAAACTGTTTTCTACTTACCTAGTGGGTCATGGTAATCAATAAAAAATTATCTATCTATTAAAAGTTTTTAAAGACGTAAAAGTGAAAATTACAAGTTTTACGTAAATAATATTAACTTATCCTAATATCTTAATAAATATTATTGGTATAAAAATTACCTAGCACATCAATTATTTCTAACTCAATCAACATCACGATAGAAAAATAGAACTTATTCGACCGTTCCATCATTTAATTACGGAACCCTAAAAAAACAGTTCGATGGGTTCCTCCCCCTAGCGTGTCAACTTTATTGTAGACCTTTTTATTCCAGAACATTAAAAAAAGTTGATACCACACGCGAACCTAGGCATGACACTCAGAATAATATAGACCTATAGATAGTGCAATCCACGAAGGCGCGCCCCACTATTCCTCCTAACCGTTTATAGTTTAGGTGTGCAAGCTTCCGTCAATGTTTGAGTGTTATCGGTACACACTTATTACCTATGAGTGCACATGCACACTACAATTAATAGACTACAGTTCGCGACTGCCGCACGGAGTAAACTCCCCGCACCCCGCGATCCCTTCAACCGAAAATTGGTGGGGCGCGTCTTCGTGAATTGCACTATCTGTAACTATGGTTTATACACTGCAGGAAATTAACCAAAAAGTAAAAAGACTTATTAGGACTTGCCCTAGTAATGAGAAGATGAATTATTGCAACCTTCAGTAGAGAGGAACCTTAAGAAGAAGAAGGACTGCACGATACAATCCTATTGTTAAAGTTTTGTACGGCAGAATGAAACGAAACTGGATGAAGATGACCGTATTTTGTTACTCTGGGAAAACATAGCGCAGTATCTATGTCTGAAAGGAATAAGGAGTGAATGTGGTTGTTTTAACCCAGCTATGAAGGCACGGGCTTACAATTTTATTGACATAGGTATACCTATTTAGAGACAAGATTGTCTGGGCGTTTAGCTTCACATAATGTTCTTTGAATGCCAATGAATAAAAGCTCAATAATTCACTTTAACTGACTGAAGGAATAAAGCACGCAATTTGAAATTGGAATATTCTCGTGTTCATACCCATACTTGTGCTGATTAGCCTATAGCCAGATCCTATGCTACTCTTCAAACCTTTATTAAGTGGTAAGGTTAAATCAACGCAAACAATGGTTGGCTGTCGGAAAAAAACTTTTTGAATAATAAAAACAAAAAGGTTAGAAGTTCGTTAAAACAAATGTTTGCTTAGGCACTAAAAATACTGTTATACCTTAATTTTAATTGAGTCTTTTTATTGTTAGCGTGAAGCGCTAGTGGCATAGTTGGGTCTTTCATAGTCACAGATAACAGTCATACTTAAATTTAACCCTGTTAAAGTTAGCCCTGTCACTGTTTGTCATTACCCAGAAGTAAGAGATACCAATAGTTCAGGACTGTTTATTTTTTGTCATTATTCTTATAAGGTCATAAATGTTTTATCTTTTTTTTTTGCTTATGACATTTAAAAGTTTACGCCTTTCGCGGATTCAATGTTTTTATTATGTTCATGTTCAATTTACTGCTTAGCTTTTTTACTAAACGGCGCCATTCAACTAGCAGCCTGAATTATATTTTTTGTACAAAAAGACTAAGATATTCCAAGTTATGATCAATACAGAGTTTCATACGAACATCTGAAACCGTTAGGGCGTTCTTGAGCCACATCCAATTAGCAGAACACCTAAGCTTACTTACATTTTTACTAGGATAGGATATTACCGATATAAAATGAGTGTTTATAGGCAAGAGTTATTACACCATAACCGCCTGTGAAACAATTTACTAAGTATTTGAGAGGCGATTCAAAGTGGCAAAGGCCCCCGCTCGTAATAAGCCAGTTTCGGCCGGGAATGCCGTGAGCCGTATCTAACGGTCCCGCAATTAGAACGTCGCAAACTCGCGTGCGAGATATAATAAGGGCTAAGCACGACAGAATAGCCCTACCTAGTCTTTGAGAATAGCCGTTTGGCCAACTTTATTTAGTTGGATTAGTTTACTTAATTTTTACAAGCTTTATCTTTTAGATTTATAACATACAGCCATCTACATATATCCAGCAAGTCAGGTCAGGTTTTTTTTTATTTTTTTTTACAATTTATAGGGTAACGCTTGACCGCAATCTCACCTGATGTTAAGTGATGATGCGATCGACGGTGTAGCGCGCTCACCTAGAAGATACCTATTCACTCTTTTTTTGAAAACTCCCAAATTATAGGTATTCGGAAAAATAGACGCCGGCAACGAGTTCCACTCTTTAAAATAGTAAATAGTAGGAACTATTCAGAAAAATCTCCAATCATTAATTTTTAACAATATCAAATCAAAAGTCAGGGATTACCACTATAGCAGTGCTCTCTGTATTAAATTAATTATTCAAAAATATTCACCAGAATGATATTTTCAGCGAGAATAATCTCAACTGTAAAATCCAAAATAAAGAGAAAGCCATCAAACCGCGAAAAAGGGCCGACTGGTTTTTGCGTAAACAACTGGAAGATTTCTTGGAATTTTATCGAATATTTTTATAAAATTCTAACCGCTAATGTAAACGAATTCCCAGCAGTACATAAATTACCACCTGAGATAGTTACGGAGCCTTTATTAAATAGACCTTTTTAGCTTTATTAAAGCTAAAATACTTTCAGCCGAAAACAAGACTCGTATTTCGCTAAAATAAGTCCTGATTTACCTAATGAGATAACAAGATAATGAAAATGTTTAATTTTGTACGCAGAATATTCTAATTTACTAAAATAATGTTATTCCACGTTAACTTTCTGGAGCGTAAACAATGAAATTATTTATTTTAAAATTCAAATAGTACCATCGCCGGGTTCAGGGAGCCGAAGCGGTCATTATTCATAGTCGAAACACGTTATTTAATTTGCGATATGCGGCAACAGACGCAGCCAAATAAACGGATAGCGTTGTTTGGACGCAGCGTTACACTTACTAGTAGGTATAACAGGATTTGCTTTGTTAAACTCCACAAACGGACGGACTAATAGGACCCGAGCTTCTAAATAAATTATAACGTTGATGCAAATAAAGGAACGTGAGCTACTCGTAGCTGCAGCACAGCGCCGGCCGCTTCGTGAGGCGCTGTTTATTAAAGCGCAACACTGATAAACACCAACGAATTTATCTTTGCCACGCCACGTCATAAATTAAAGCATGCACCGCTCCGAAGGAGGAAATTAAGGAAACGCGAGCTGCCTTCACGGAAACATTGCATTAATCTTGGAAAAAACGTTTCGCTCACCCCCGCCCGTCCCTCGGCCACTTATCTCGGACATTTTCAAAAAGTCGCGGCCACTAGTAATTGCACAATGACCTTAGCACGGAGCCCGCGCTCGTGAGGTGCAATAACTCGATTTGTGAATAAATGGCTCGGAAGTTGATCTACTGTCCCGACCCACTTCCACTATTAGAATGGAAGCGGGAAATTCCGAGCCGCATTTCCATCGCTGCGTTAGTTACGCCGGAAAGTTTGCGCTCTCAAATTAAAGCTGCAATATAAGGGGTTTAAAAGGGGATTTTCGATGCAGTTTCGATGTTTGCCGGCGACGCGGTACAAGGCGGTTTTTTGTTTCGAGCGCGACCTCTGACTGCTCGATTCGGGATTTCGCTTCGAATGAAAAATGGCGGCTTAGCTGTCAAAATGGTTATTGATGCGCGAACTCAAAATTTACTTTTTGTGCTTTTACTGATGTCGGATTACCGAATGCGGGGCACGCGTTCGACTTCCCAACACTGAAACGATACTCAAGCCGGCTTTATATTTTTTCCTCCATTTATTCCCATTCCGTTCGCACGCTGTTCTCAATCTTTTTAACGTGTGATTTGTAAGTTTACCCGATTCGACGGAGTTTTATTCATTATTCAGAGATTTAGATTGTACGACTACTAAGTAGAGTATTTTACAATAACAATTCACTAAAAGCGTCCGTGGCGTAGCTTGCTTTGTTGTTCTCAGTTGTCTTTCTTTCATAGCTAAGCAACGTCTTTCAGGCCATTTAAATGGGCAACTGAAAAAACTCTCTAGAAATCTTTTCTACCTTAGTGAAAACTGCGTAATCCCCTTCTAACTGATCACTTGTTTTCACTAAAGTATTTGGTCACAAGTGCCTTAGACTAATCTTATACGTTCTAATCTGCGGTTGTGGCTCTCTGCCACAAATTAGCTTTGATTGGTTCTATTTAACCCCGTATTGCGGGTGGTGGCGAGCGGGTTACTGCCCCAGGAGGCGCTATAAGTGCCACTAAGTTACGGCAAGCACTTGGCTCTTCTCGGAATTGAACTAGTATTTGGTTTGGTGTTTCGAAACTAGAATAATTGTGCTACAGAACTCTAGACTATTTCAACTGTCATCTATTACCCGTGTGCTAGCGTTATGTGAGTAACTTCATAATTTTCAAATTTATGATAATACGTTCATAAAACAATTTTGAAATACTATAATTTACTAAATTTTTGTTGTTGTTGTCTGCTGTGTGCAGGCGCTATTTATGAGTAGGTAAGTTATATTACTTGAACGTTATAGAAACTGCGCTGCATACTACGGTGATATTCTAGTGCCTATTGAAAGTACTCGTTTACCTGTATACTGTGAACACTATTATACAAGTGTACCCACACCAGCTCAAGAAGGTTTATGAGGCACAATATGGAAACATTAGTTTTGTTATGGTTAAATAAATAAAAGAAGTAAAGTACATAATTCTTTTGATTATTTATCAATATATTTGTGAATTCACTTTTGGTGGATCTACTGGATGTGATGAAAAGCTAAAATTACAAGTACAGAACGCTATTGCTGACGACTTTAAAACTAAGAGGCGATATCAAAAAACGACGCTTGTATGACTTGATATTTAAAAAAAACCGCGAACCGCGAATATGCGTTAGTTCCATGTTAGACCGCAAGGAAACATGCGAATTCCTACGCGATTAGTTCAGTAATTTGTTCAGGTTAGTCCAACAACTTGTTCAGGTTAGTCTAGCAACTTGTTCAGGTTAGTCCAGCTACTTGTTCAGTGTAAACCGAGCTTCCTCGTCAAGATGCCAAACGGGGAATAGCCCAGTGTTTCAAGGATAGGATAAATACGGGCCGAGTGGAACGCCCAGGATATCTATCATTTCAATGGCCGGGTATCGCTCAACGCGCCATTGTTTGAAGGGATTGTGCTTAAGATGTTGCTGGTCTGAGAGCTACTTTAAGTAATTACTAGCTGTCGACGTTTAGGAACGGGTTACTAGTATTGTTTTATTTTCTTGTTATAATTTTACAGAATGCACTTACATTTTGATATCTAGCATTTGATTTAGTCCTCGAGGAAATGCTTTTTGAATTTGTGACTTTGAGTTCTTCGGACGAAGTCTTTAGCAAAAAGCTACTACTATACGTACTATGTTACCTGATAGTAAGTAATGATAGAAATGATGATAAGATATTCATTTTAAATAAGTCAAAATTTTATTTATTCAATGTAAAGTTCGACGCGACCAAGCCTAGAAGTAAAAGTAAACAGGCCTTTGCATCTATTTTAGATGATGCCCCTACTTACGGGATGCTATAGTGCCTGGGACAGGATTTTAGATGGAATATACCATCCTGACAGCTTAGTCGGCCTAATCCACAGGAAAGACATAGTCAATACGTGCGGAGCTGAATAAGCCACGGGTTTCACCACGATGTTTTCCTTCACCGTTTGAGAGCACTAGCATTGTGTACATAAATTTTTCGATAGAAAAACTCATTGGTACACGAATGGATTTGAACCCACGACTTCAGGATCGGAAGGCGGAGCCGCTACCACTAGACCACCAGTGCTCTCAAGTGAATTTTTCTTTATTGTTATAACTATAAGCAAAAAATTTCTCAAAGGCCATGCACGTAGCGTGCTCTATAATGCACTAAACTACGTCCATTGATTTGAGGCAGATGAGAATTTTTATCAAAATTCCAGCAATAGCCGAACTACCAAGAAGAATACTCGGATTCTCAAAGAGTATCAAAAGAATAGGAATTTTAAAACCTCACGGAACGTGTTTACGATGCCTCCGGACCTAACCATTCGGTATTTTACAATCGTTTTACAGCCCTGGATTGCACCCTATATCACAGAAGGAATAATAGTACTAAGGGGAAGGGGGGGTAGTCGTGACGAGAATAGCTAATGGGGTAATAAAAACTGGGGTAGGTTGATCACGGTGACGTTTTAGTGTCTAATATACGGTTAGCGTAATGTTACAGACGTTATTTGAAACTGACACGTATTGGGCGTTGTTCTTTTATTTATTAACTTTATTTAACAGAAACTGTAAATGTTGCCGTCTTTTTCCCCCAATAGGGATAATGAAACTGTCTCTTTTGTCAATCTTAGACTGACCAAAGACATAAGGCAACTTAGTACTATAAAATATATGATACACTAACCACTTACGTCTGCACCATCAATAAGGAAATGGTACAAACTTAGCCACGGTAAAGCTCTTACTTTTACTTATGTAAGATGCATTTCGTACGTCAATTATATTGAACGGCAGTAACCTAATGGGATTCCTTAAATTAATAAATACTAGACTGTGCATTTTAGGGCTCGTTCTCACCATCACCAATATAAAAAAGTTCGATACCCAATTCGAAAACATCGCTATTGGGCCCACGTTGCGCCATCAAAATAACCAGTTTAAACATGTTTAATTATTCCTCTGAGGCAAGTGTTTATTTGAGGAAATTAGTTGTCACACTCCGTACTTCGCGTGGGTACTGATTAGCTAGGCTTAATTTCATTTGAAACTTTCACCGTCATATACCTGCCGTTGTAGTGTGAAGACGTGGAATTTCAAATTAACGCAGCAGCATCCTGAGGGAATAGAGCCTTACCCTGGTAGAAGTACCAAAGGCTGACCTAATTATCATTTCTGGTTTTCCCACAGTTTTCACGTCTCCATACAAAACCCATCTAAAACGGCCAATAAATCTGTTGCTATTTCATTTTTTGTTAAGAGCAGATCGTGCGAAAATTTGAGATTTAAAAAAAAAAAATCATACAACCACACATTCTATTTAACGCTGACATACGATTTTCATTAGCGTTAAATATAATGTCATTTTAAATAGCATATTTTTTTAACACACTTAAATTCGAATTAAGCTCAAATGAATAGTCTACAATTAGTCCTTTTGCGATTTTTAAAATGTCACTTAGTTATTTAGTTATGATTTTTTTTTTTTTAAATCTCAAATTTTCGCACGACCCGCTCATAACACGAGTGACAATAACAAGAATATTTTACAGCCCTATGGGGAAATAATATTTAATAAGATAATGTCCAGTTCTTTTTTTGCCGTGTCTTTCGAACCAGTGTGCTTTAAAACATCATAGTTTCTATGACATACCTACCGATTTCCTCGTGATGTTTTCCTTCACCGTTTGAGAGTACTGGCATAGTGCACTAAAATCTTGGACAAAAAAAACTAATTAGTGCATGGCCGACTATGACACGACCTTGCCCACCATGACACTATCATTACGTCACCAGAGGCCTTTTAGAGCCGCTTTGAAAAAACGGTGCCGGTTTTTCAAAAAACGAGCTTCATGTTACGCTCGCTAATTATCAGTCGTGTTTGGTTTGGAGTTTGCAGTGAATGTGTGTGACGTTAGTTAGAGGAACAGGAAATGCAGATGCAAGCAACTAATGAGTTATTTTGATTTCGGTTTAATTAGTAGATGTGTTGTTGGGCTTTTCTTGATTAACAAATAAATGATTGAACTATTTACTCTTTTTAGTAGTAGTAGAGCTCTTTGTAGGGCACGTTCCTAACGAGCGTGACCTACAAATCCAGGCTTTATTGCATGTGATGACCACTTAATAAGTACGCCATCTGCTAGTTGTATAAAAAAACTAAAAGGTTGATGAACGTATAATAAGTATATTATTATCTTATTTTTAACGTATCGTTAAAAAATAAGATATACTTACCTAGATTTCATTATAAATTAGTTTATATAATCGTTATATAATAAAATCATTTTTTATGTATTATGTTTTACTTAGTCATTGAGTTAAATCCAAAAATGTTATTCGGTTTTCTGCCCAACTGAACGATGATATAATAAGAATTTTATTATAGAAAATAAGGAGGCTGTTGGAACTTCCTGCTTTTAACAAGGAAATAGGTGAATTATTAATTACGCATAGAAGGAAATAAGTTTGGAGTACAAATTAATTAATACAAATTAAAAATGTATGTGTTATCTCTTCGCAAAAGATACTCGTAAATTGAAATTCAATTTATTAATTACATCTTTTGAATATAAAGAATTTATTGTATAAATTATTTAGTGCATTAACAACAACCCATACAACAAACGTGATATTTCGCTTTTTTTTTAACAGAGAGAGAACAAACATGTGTGTTCACCACACAAATATTTGTACTCGGTGGAGATCGAACCCACGCTCTCCAGCGCAGTAGGCAGAGCTACTACCTATGTCATTATATAATTATATAGTACAAACACTGTATTAATCATTTACATAGATTATTATAATTATGAAAACGAACGGTTCATTAGGTTCATTGAACAGAAACCGTTTCGAATTACAGCGGATTATTTCATGTGAATTAACGGCGGCGTAGACTTAGTTCACCTGTGGTTATTACCACAGGTGAACTAAGTCTACGCCGCCGTACACTTAAGTGAATTAAGTATACTATTAAAGCAGTGGCGATTTGCTTAGAGCATTAGCACACTGACATATGGTATCTCTTTCTACCATTTGGTATAAAAGAGGAAAGCTGCAACATTTTTTCAAATAACAGGTGAAGTTTATAAACTTGAGAAACCGATTTCATGACCAAACGGCTGAACCTATTTTGATAAAATTTCTATTGAACCAATCTGGAAGTATTTATTACCTATCAGATAAAAAACTAGTTTTTAAAATCGGTTATTATATGACATAAAATAAAAAAAATCAACCGAACTGAGAACCTCTTATTATTTTCAATTCAAGTCGGTTTAAAAGGGGGCAGTTGCAACATTTTTTGTTTGTTGATCGATTTTATAAAAAGTTCTATTCGAATATACTTTCTTATATTCACCGTCAATGAATACACAGATTTTTAAAACATTTTTTTTGTTTTTAGTATTTTTTTTTTAATTATTGAAAATTAATCCTTAGTGTTTTCAACACCCACTTGGCATAATCTGCGGTTGAAAACGTGTATTTTCAAACTGCCAAATAATGTGGTGGCGTTCTATAAACCGCCAGTAGTTACACGTTATGTTACCAGTGGGCCTACGGCAAACCCCGACTGGCTCTGTCTCTGGCTCTGGTTTTGAGTCTGTGTGAGTGTTGACTATATTAATCACGTCATCGAAACGTCACACACACTGTATAATACACTGCTGAGCACTCACACAGAATCAAAACCAGAGGCAGAGACAGAGCCAGACAGAGCTTGTGGTAGGCCCACAGCATACGTTTGTATAGAGCTACGGGTATAAGTTTCGGTTTGAAAACGTGCGTTTTAACCACAGTCTTGCAAACGCAGCATTGTATTTAATTAAATAGTATATCTTATAATTCGAAACACGCAACTTGTTTTTAATGTTATCCAAATTGCTGAAGTATTTTTATTTATATAAAACTAAATTTATTAATTTTTAATAACTTTTTGTATCTATATTATGAGTGCCTTACTATAGGTTCAAAAACATTATTTCTTCGAAAAATCACACACCAATATAATAACCCATTATAATATTGCACTCATACTTTATGTTTTTACATATGAATAATTATAAAATATCACAACACAATTATTACAATATTCATCTGTTTAGACAATTTTATTTTATTAATTAACATAATCCACAGCTCTTGAGGTTTACAAAATCTAAATCTATCTAAATATATAAAACTCTTTCGTTACTGACTGACTGACTGACTGACTGACAATCAACGCACAGCCTAAACCGTTAGTCCTAGAAGCATGAAACTTAGAGGGTATGTTCCTCTTATAACGTAGAGGTGCACTAAGAAAGGAAATTGGAAAATTCTTTCCCGAAGAGGAAAAAATGGGGAAAAATGGTTTAAAGAAAAATCAACGTACAGCCTAAACCATTAGTCCTAGAAGCATGAAACTTGGAAGATGTGTTGCTCTTATAGGGCAAAGGTGCACTAAGAAAGAAAATAGGAAAATTCTTTCCCTAAAAGAAGAAAAAAGGGAAAAAAGTTAGAAGAAAAATCACAAAAAACTGCTTTACAAAATACGCAAAAAAAACAGTAAAAAAAATTCTGTTACCGCAGCATCTGCCACCAAATTTGAATACACATAAAAGTTTACATAAAACCCACCATAACCACTAAGACAAAATCGTGGAAAACACCTATCATACCGAAATTAAACACCGCTTCAAAAAACGGCTCAAGTACATGCTCAAAACTGTAGTAACTAGCTGGTCGTGTCAAATTAAAAAAATCTGATTCAATTATACACCAACACGCATACGAAACCCGAAATTAACCACTAATATAACATAAAATCACAAAAAATAACTTTACAAAATACGCAAAAAAAAACAGTAAAAAATTTTCAGCTACCGCAGCATTTGTCACCAGGTTTGAATACACACAAATGTTTACAAAAAAACCAATGATAACCACTAAGACAAAATCGCGGGAAACATCTATCATACTTAAACTAGACACTGCTGAAGAAAATCGGCTCCAACAGCACTCGCCTTCAAATACACTCTAAAGTACAAGCTCAAAAATATAGTAACCAGCAGTTGGTCATGTCAAATTAAAAAAATCTGATTCGATTATACACCAACCAACACGCATACGAAACCCCAAATTAGCCACTAATCTAAATATATAAAACTCTTTCGTTACTGACTGACTGACTGACTGACTGACAATCAACGCACAGCCTAAACCGTTAGTCCTAGAAGCATGAAACTTAGAGGGTATGTTCCTCTTATAACGTAGAGGTGCACTAAGAAAGGAAATTGGAAAATTCTTTCCCGAAGAGGAAAAAATGGGGAAAAATGGTTTAAAGAAAAATCAACGTACAGCCTAAACCATTAGTCCTAGAAGCATGAAACTTGGAAGATGTGTTGCTCTTATAGGGCAAAGGTGCACTAAGAAAGAAAATAGGAAAATTCTTTCCCTAAAAGAAGAAAAAAGGGAAAAAAGTTAGAAGAAAAATCACAAAAAACTGCTTTACAAAATACGCAAAAAAAACAGTAAAAAAAATTCTGTTACCGCAGCATCTGCCACCAAATTTGAATACACATAAAAGTTTACATAAAACCCACCATAACCACTAAGACAAAATCGTGGAAAACACCTATCATACCGAAATTAAACACCGCTTCAAAAAACGGCTCAAGTACATGCTCAAAACTGTAGTAACTAGCTGGTCGTGTCAAATTAAAAAAATCTGATTCAATTATACACCAACACGCATACGAAACCCGAAATTAACCACTAATATAACATAAAATCACAAAAAATAACTTTACAAAATACGCAAAAAAAAACAGTAAAAAATTTTCAGCTACCGCAGCATTTGTCACCAGGTTTGAATACACACAAATGTTTACAAAAAAACCAATGATAACCACTAAGACAAAATCGCGGGAAACATCTATCATACTTAAACTAGACACTGCTGAAGAAAATCGGCTCCAACAGCACTCGCCTTCAAATACACTCTAAAGTACAAGCTCAAAAATATAGTAACCAGCAGTTGGTCATGTCAAATTAAAAAAATCTGATTCGATTATACACCAACCAACACGCATACGAAACCCCAAATTAGCCACTAATATAATATAAAATCACAAAAAATAGCTTTAAAAATACGCAAAAAAAACCATTAAAAAATTTTCAGCTACCGCAGCATCTGTCACCAGGTTTTAATACACACAAATGTTTAAAAAAAAACCGATGATAACCACTAAGACAAAATCGCGGGAATCATCTATCATACTTAAATTAAACACCGCTGAAAAAATCGGCTACAACAGCACTTGCCTTCAAATTCAAATACACTCTAAAGTACAAGCTCAAATCTATGGTAACTAGCAGTTGGTCATGTCAAATAAAAACCAAATTCGATTATACACCAACGACGAATACGATAGCCCAAATTAGCCACTCAAACAAAATCACGAAAAAGAGCTTTACAAAATACGCAAAAAAAAACATTAAAAATTTTCAGCTACCGCAGCATCTGGCACCAGGTTTGATTACACACAAAGGTTCACAAAAAAACCGATGATAACCACTAAGACAAAATTGCGGGAAACATCTATCATACTTAAACTAAACACTGCTGAAAAAAATCGGCTCCAACAGCACTGACCTTCAAATTCAAACACACTCTAAAGTACAAGCTCAAAACAATGGTAACTAGCAGTTGGTCATGTCAAATAAAAACCAGATTCGATTGTACACCAACGACGAATACGATAGCCCAATTTAGCCACTCAAACAAAATCACGAAAAAGAGCTTTACAAATTACGCAAAAAAATAAACATTAAAAATTGTCAGCTACCGCAGCATCTGGCACCAGGTTCGATTACACACAAAGGTTTACAAAAAAACCGATGACAACCACTAAGACAAAATCGCGGGAAACATCTTTCATACTTAAACTAAACACTGCTGAAAAAAATCGGCTCCAACAGCACTGACCTTCAAATTCAAACACACTCTAAAGTACAAGCTCAAAACAATGGTAACTAGCAGTTGGTCATATCAAACTAAAAAAAACGAACTCAAATATCCACGCGGACGAAGTCGCGGGTTTCAGCTAGTGTATCTTATAATATTACTTATAGCCAAGAACGGATTTACATTTTTCGTGTTAATTAAAAGTATGTAGGTATGTATGACAGTAACTAGTAAAAATATATTAAGTAAAAAAATAAAAATATTAGAGCCCTATGAATTATTATATTCTAATCTTACCTTTGATTTTCTAAGGTTGCTGATTAACTGCTGGGGAGTTTCTATTGCAATCTGTAAACAAAAAAATTGTACATTTTAATAACTATTCATTAAAAAACAATTCATAGAATATGTATCTAATTAGTATTTTAACTTGTAAGTAACATTAGTCTTCTCCATTCATCGGTTGTCTGGTAGAGATCGCTGTTTAGCGATAAGACCGCTTATTGTTTTTACAAATAGTTGTTAAGTTTTTATGTACCATTGTTTGTTCTTATGTGAGCAATAAAGTATTTTCTATCTTCTATCTATCTATCTATTTTTTGTGTTTTAATTTTTAACTACTAGTTTATGTAAATATTTTAAATAATGTGGAAAATCCATACAGCATTAGCTAGTAATCATCGCCTATATTATATCAAACAAAGCGTTGCCTCGTAAGTTACGGAACGTGAGGCATACAGATGTTCAGCCTCACGTGCCAGTTATTTCACCGGCACTCACCCCTTTCAAACCGAAACACAGCAATGCTGCTTTACGGCAGAAATAGGCTCGGTGGTAGTACTTTCCCGGACGAGCCACAACAAAAAGCTCTGCTGCTTCTAAAAAAAAATTGGTTGTCTGTAAAGTCGGCTTACTGACGATAGTTGAACGTGACAACGTCATAAGAAAATACACAGATGTCGAATGCTGCCGATCGCGGGGGCCGATTGTGCCTCTTTGTCGCTCGTTCCGCGCTCTCGCTTGCACTTCAAGCCTTAAATGGAACGCCTCAGAGCGAGGTAACGCCGCATGAGTCATGTTTTTTCGTGCGTGCAGCCGGCTCCATCGAATTATAAGACGTTGTCACGTCAAAAAGTGTGTAATATTCATTCCACTCGTCTACGTAACACCGAAGATTTGGAACGAAAAGATATGTGGATGAAACTTAAACAAACGAGTTTTGTGACCTAAAACAACATAAACTGAAATGAGGGTAATAATTTGGCGGTATACTTTAGTTTTTTATAGTGAGTTTTCACAAAGGTGATGTTAGCGAAATGATGAAATACGCGTCTCCATTCAGACAACCTCAAAAGTAGAGCGCGGCCTTTGCAAAAATGAAGAATGGACCGCATGACATGGATAAGGTGGTAAGCGACACCTTACAGCTGGCGAATTTTATAATTACCAGTTGATTGGCTTTAATGTTCTCATATGTCACTTAAGTCGGACGAAAAGCTGCACCTTTAATCTCAAAATCTCAAAATGTCAGAACACTGTAGGACCCACAGTATGGGTCTTATTAATAATCCTAGCGTAGCGTTGGACTATGTAGTTAATCCGTGTTTTGTCTCTTGCATTGACATGCAATTGTCAACTCGAACAAATGTGACAAAGGTATATCTACGCTACGCATGCAAAGTACCTACCAGGGTAGCAGAAATAAGGTGAAGGAGGCTCGAGATGGGTTAGTAAGGTTTGCAAGTGAGTGACATAACTAGACACAATTTTATCCAACAAGGTCTAATAGACGTAAAAGTCGACGCAATTTGCAGTAAATAAGGATATCGGTTTAGCGTCATTATCCGCGATACAGAGGCTCGTAAACGCGCCGTAGGGCTGCCACGACGGGCTTTACGTGTCACGTCTATTGGACCTTTGTCAAGGAAGAAAACTACGTTGGAATTGGAGTTTATTTGCCACATCCGACGAGTCTGTTTTGCTTTGGAGAATCATAGCCGACATAATTTTAAGCTAAAATAATTATGTGATATTGCTACTTATAACCTTTTTTTTGCAACATGGTTACTGATCTCATTTTCTTTTCCTAAAACTAAACTTCATTTGCAGCATGAAAAACTGGAAGAAAACGCAATAAGATCTAAATAATTATTTAGAAAATGTAATTTTCCTGCATTGTATCGTCGTTGGCCTACATACTAGTTTGAAACTTGCCAACCCTACCAAGTTAATGAGTTATACGCCCAGCCCCCGTAGTGAGTACTGTTCTTAGAAAACGATTTATTGCACACGCCTGCGAACTACACACGCTATTTCTTTACGCCATTTTTCATTACGGCTACCCTGGTGTGTGCTAAAATATCGTTCCAGGGTGCGTCGCGTAAAAACCTACTTATAGTTGTTGCTCGTAATATTTCTTTCCTAATGCTGGTTACAGACGAAAAACTGAAGAAACCTGAAGCCTTCTTGCACAGAAAGATTTCTTTTATCTCTATCAGACCTTCGATAAAGTGTTTATGCTAAGCACGTTCGTTTGCACGCCAAATGCTAAGGTCAAATTGGCCTGCCTAGTCAGAAAGATTTTACGTTACGCTATAGTAGTTTTGATATGTGTAGCAATTCCAACATACAAGTAACTGAGATCCGCTCTCGCACGTCATTCGTTCCTTTGGATAACACAGCTTATCCTACACAGCTAAATAGAAGGCGTTTGACGCGATTCCGACGACGCAGCGGCAGCACAAAGGAGCGACGTCCTAGATGGTTTCTAATTACGACATGGACCGTTATGCAAATCGCGGGTCGACGGCTCTTTGTCTCTAATAAACATGCTGGGCTCTTGCGGTCAGACCGCCAAATTGCTGGCCTTCCATTTGCCCGGCAATAAAACCACTTGAATTGTAGTGCCCTCTCTGTACAATTACTAGTCTTTGACAGACTGGACGTGGACTTTCGATGGTCTTTTTGCGCGTGTCTGTGACAGCATTTGTACTTTATGGTAATCTTGGCCATACCTATATATTGTTAGCACGAAAACTCTTCATTGATTAAAGCTACAATTTTGTTTAACTATATTACACCGCAGATCATACAAGTACACGGAACGACGCTATATTTTCCTCCCTCTTCTTCTTTTTCTCTACTAGAGACGTAACTTCTTGCTTGATCCGAATAGAGATGTCCTATTCCCAAAACTGGTTAACAATAAGTTGATATAATACCAACCTATGCTGTATACAGACAACAAAGCATTGTGCATTATCAATTACATAATTAATTGTAAACACATCAGCGTGGAGTGGTCATTTTAATCGCTATATCAATTCCAACTACTTATTAGCACAGCAATTACCATCATCTGTGTAGTAGCATCTCCCCGTACATGGATGAGCCACGATCTGCCAAAGGATCGTATACACATGTGTGTTTCAAGTACATTTCGAACATCTTCGGGCTGCCCATTAGCAGATATGTGTTCCAGTAAATTGAGGATGCGGTCTCAACTCTCGCCAGGTCATGTTGAGCTCGTCCCGAAACTGGGCTAAAAGCATCGCTCACTCTCTGCGATAATTTTTCACAAAACTGTCCAAACAGCGACGTTTTAACAGAGTTTCAGAATGCTCAATTTAAAAATCTGTATCTCCTATTGTTTGCGCCGGCTGTAAATCGCCGAATCCGGGCGTCAAAATGCGACAAACGTGTCAGTTGAAAAAATATTCATTTTCCACGGTACAGCAATATTTCCATTTGTATTGTAACAATCGATGTGCCTTTTTCTCGTGTCTCCGAGTGCACGGGTGACAAAGGGGACAGGGGACAGTGGAGTTAGTCGCGCGTGTTTCGGAATCGGTGCATTTGCGAGGCGTTTGTAAGGGAAGTCGTTACCGGTGTTGCGATCGCAAAAAAAAACATACCGACTGTGGCCTTTGTAATGCACGTGTCGTGGTCGTTGAATATTTCTCTCGTGTGCGCGTTACCGAGGCATTAAGCTTGTTGAAAAAACTCTTTACATCTAGCTTTTCACTTTACTCGATCGAGGTTTCGAGGTTGCGGTTTATTAAAAGTTTTTTATGTGGATATTCAGATTTTACGCGTCACTTTTACGTTGTTCAACTGTATAATTGGATACATTATTCAATAATGATTCCAGAGATTATGCAGAGGATATTCAAGCACCGTAAACTTTCGTACTTTGAGAAGCTTTAGCGCAGAAGCGAGCAGATTTCTTGGAGGCGTCGGTCACATTACCGGGCCGCATAGTTTGTTCTATGCGTCTTCATCAACTCAATACCAACTCAACAAAACCGGGATTAAACAGAGCCCGAAGTTCAAATCTAATTTGTAATAAGAGGGTTACATAGGTATCAACGTACTTAATTAAAGTGAACTTACTATCGGCTTGGTTCCCTTCGTGGAGCCGACGCTAATTACTTAGGGATAACTTTGTGACTGGAATAGAACGCTCTGCGTTGACCCTTGGTATGAGCTGGTCAATTTTAGAACTCCATGAGTCGTACATTGTGGCAAGGTCCCAAACTAACTTTCCAACATGGGACACGTTGGTTTCGTAATTAAATTTCAAGGGATTTGCAGCTCTTATTCAATTTGGGAACTGAACTTTGGGTAAACATGCCTTACTCGGCCGCCTTCTCCTCAGATACCGGTGGTTACGTTCTTAAATTAGCGACGCCGTCTTTTTGCTGTATCAATAGCTACTAAACAGTCACATTTTTCTTGTTAACTACAGTGTGTCCGATTTTTTATCGAGTTTATGAAGATTCAAATTATTTGAAATTTCGTCAGCGCATCATAAAGGGTATAACTTGAGGTCCATGTTTTGAGATAACTTATTTGAGTGTCTGAATTGATGAAATCCACGGTAGATAAAGCAAAGTAGTTGTAGGTAAGCGTCCTGCGGGTGGTGATCAGTGAAACGCTGTCAAATATGACACGTCAAATAGGTATAAAAGCTAGTTGAAACCACAGAGCACCAAACACGCTTTTGCTTAGTTGAAACTATTTTGTATTATTTTAAACTGCGTTATGTATCTTCTTGCTTATATTTTGCGAAGATGGATTCTCTTACTTACTGGCCCTTATTTACCTGACTTATTCGAGTGTTAACTGTAAGAAACAACAAGACGTGCAGGGTGACTCAAGAGTCACTCGAAAGTCATCACGACCCTACACACCCTCGAAAACAGACACACTTGTCAGGCTCTGTCTCTAATCATATCTTTCTTTGGCAAGTAAACAATATTGTCTGTCGTCCGAACAAAATGATTACTGCGATAAATTCTCAGACGTTAGAAAAATAACTTTCGCTTCTTTTGTTCGATTGATTGCAGATAATTCGGGGTTTCAACTGAAATTGGATAGAAAATTGCGTTTCTAAAACTGGTTGAGGCAGCGACTCTATTTTCTCGCATGCTGTCCAAAGGCGTCGCGTTCACGAAGAGGTCTCAAAAATGAGAAATGCAAATCTAATAAGCTTCAAAGATACTTTATAAATTACGTTCAACAAGAAGAGCGCCTAATATTAGTCTTAAACCTTATTGCTCTAAACGCAAAAATAGCGCGTTCTAGAGCTTGGAGTTATTTGCGTTTTTTTGGCGTTGGATGATTTTTGTTTAGAGACAGTGGTTATTTCCTGTTTTTTGTAGTTCCTAAATTGGTCTCTTTGGTTTCACGAAAGGAAATTGAAGTCGATTTCTTTATTTGTCTGAATTCTCTTTGTAATGGATAATTGAATTTTTGTCTTCCAATTATCCTGACCTTAGGATCTAAGGAATGCTCCCGTCTGGGCCACGTTCCAACTTACGCAAATACAAAATTAAACGTAGAAAAAATCCAATTGTAGGTTAATAAATAATGGATTGCTTCTGACTATAAGAACAAAAAACCTCCAGCGGATGTTTAATTAAATTATACAAGATATATATAATAATAGAAAGAAAGAAAATAAAATACTAATATGAGATGGTGGTGTACTAATAGGAGATGGTGGAGTGAGGCTCGGGAGAGAGACAAGTGGAAGTCTTTGGGGGAGACTTTTGCCCAGCAGTAGACAAAATAAGTTAAAGTGTGTATAGTGTTTCTTTGCTTCTTATAGAACCATTTAATTTTTGTTGTTGTGGGTCGAAAGGGCTCAGAACCGATCTTCCAGGAAATGTGTAGAGGAGGCCTATGTCCAGCAGTGGACTTCTTTAGGCTGATGATGATAATGATAACACCATGTATTCAGAGCACTCAGAAAGAGCACTGGTGGCCTAGTGGTAGCAACGCCTTCCGATGCTTAGGTCGTGGGCTCAAATCCAGTCGTGTATCAATGAGTTTTTCACTTATATGCACCAGTACTCTCAAAAACGGTGAGGAAACCGACATGTCGTAGAACCTATAAAGTTCGAAAACTTGTGTCAAGTGCACGAAAAAAGCCTCTTTGAGGCGCAGTCAAAACCCTTTCACCGCATTATTTCTAAAGAATCAGTGACAGAATATGAAGAACAAATTCCAGATCATATAATCACGTCCATCGAACCTCCGATCCATGCGTATCCCGGCTGCGCCACATAAACCTTAAGTAGTAGTAGCTCTGTGTGTGGCTCGTCCGGGGAAGTACTACCACCATGCCTATTTTTGCCGTGAAGCAGCATCGCTGTGTTCCGGTTTGAAAGGTGTAAGTGCCGGTGAAATTACTGCCATGTGAGGCTGAACATATTTGCCTCAAGTTTATGAACGCAGGGAAGTGCATCGTAGGGTACGTTCCTGACGTGCGTGACCTACGAGGCAATGCTTTGTTATAGGCGATGGTTACTACTTCAGGAATTCAGCAGGTCTTGATTTCAATAACACTTCTTGCATCTTTCATTTTCTATAAGTAATCTATGTTATATTAGCTAAGTAGGTGTGTATTGTATTATTTTTCTATTTTGTATTGTATGGTGGTGGTTTGAATAAACAATTTTTCTTTCTTTCTTTCTTTACCTAACATCTTGCTTAGCTTGTTCCATCCGCTAGTGTATAAAAAAAACTTCTAAGTTGCATCAAATCTTTTCAAACTTCAAACAAACTCTTCAAAAGCTTTTATATCCCTATAGATATAGGTATTACGTTTCTGTTTACTACCTGCGGTCGCAATCTCCTGTAGTCTCGTATTTATTTTCTTCGTTTACTTTCGCCGTCTGAGCACACATGAATGATGGAGCGGCAGGCAGCCGTTCAAATAACACTTTAACATCGCGCCATTGAAAAATGCACTCAGCGACTGCTCTGAATCGGTATAATCAGGCTTCGGGTCTTGTGGTAAGTACCTACGAGAATGAGGGCAAGATACGCTGACAATTTTGAAGAGTTCCTCGGTATTTTAGAAAGGTTCGGGCGCTTTACAAAATATATAGATTATTTTCATCGCATTTGACGAGTAGATATCACGTTTTGGCGTGTTTTTTATGTAAAAGATATACAAATGCATACAAAAACTTAAGGCCCACCTGATTGTAAGCGGTGACCGTCGCACATAGACACATAAAGGTGCTGTCGTTGCGTTGCCTACCCTGGAGGAGTTTTTTAACGTTGTTCTTGAAGCTATTCATGTGTTGTACTTAAGGTTGTCAACTAACTAATCCTTTCACCACACTGGCACTGGTTTGAAAGAACCAGTGACACTATAAAAAGAAGAAAAAGACCTAAGGTTGTTGTTGTTTTTAATATGTTATGTGTTCAAACTGTTCAGAATTGTCAAAGATCTGTAAGTTTTGTACTATTTATTTATTGACTGCACATGTAGCTATCTTTTGTCATAAAAATAACAATGTTTTTATAGTAAAGCTTGCCTTTGTATTCACGCTCTTTATGTCTGTATTTTTCTATCCATGATATTGTAAGTATAAAAGAATAAAAAGTTCCCTCATTTGTATTTAAAAGTATTCATTTCTTCCCATTGCATAAACAAAGAAAATTTAATTTACATTTCCGTGAAACTGTTAAAGCTGCAAAAACGCTATTACAAGGCAACTTACACAACACATTTAGCCCATTTGAAAGCGTACACAAAAGAGAATAAGCACTCATTGCGCTTACAGCCCAATAGCCTTCCTTAACCCTGAGTGCAATCTACAAAATCTAGGTCGCAAATGGGGCTAGTCGCGGAGAGTGAGCGTGGAGCGGAGCGTAGCGTTCAGATGGCTCGTTGACGTAGTGCGTAGTGTGGCGTAGTTTAGCGTACCAAGTGGAATATAATAGTTGAATAATTTAAATGTAGAGCTTGAACAGGATTAAAACTAGAAACCTAAGTGGATCTCAAACTATGATCAATAATTGATCAGCGTATTAAGCTTGTAACCCCCGAATACTGAAACGCAACTCAGATTTAAGCACGTCTCAAGCGACGAATATTTGACAGATTTTCATTGAAAACTGTCAAATATTCGTCGCTTGAGACGTGCTTAAATCTGAGTTGCGTTTCAGTATTCGGGGGTATGGCTCATAAAACACAATGTATATGAAGTTTGGACCCACTAATACGCTTACAAACCACCTACCAGACCCATCACCCACCCACCAGATGAACCGACGACATTGTTGAAATCGCGGGAAGTCGCTGGATAAAAAGGGCTCAGAATCGTTCTTCCTGGAAATGTGTAGGGGAGGCCTATGTCCAGTAGTGGACTTCTTCAGGCTGATGATGATGATGCTTACAAGCCATAATCAGCTCGTTAAATACGCTCCGGTCATGATCTATTAGGTTATTTCTTGTCCTACTATAGTTCTTTCAAACCAGAGTGTGGTGAAAGGAATTCCGCTACGCTCATGACCCATCGCCGTGTTTGGGCCACGATGCGAGCTCGACATCAGTCACCCGCCGTAATTACAAGGACGTTGATTTATAGCCCGGACACCAGGCGAAAGGAGGGTTAATGAAATAACCAGGGATATTGCTAATACATTCCTGTTCGCTTTGGGTGTTGAGTGTTGACTGTGAGGGTTAACACTGCGGCTGTAAGAAGCGATCGCCGTTTTATAACGGTGAATGTTATACCAAAACGATTCTTTAATTTTTAGCATACGAAAACTAAGAGTCAACAACACAAGTAAATTAAGATTTCTGATCACTTTTTCACAAATGTTTTGAAATTATAGTAGGTTCCTGTAGGTTCCTACAGCTACCACAAGCTTTGTCTTGCTCTGTCTCTATTTTTGTGTCTGTGTGAGTGTTGACTAAATAAATATACGTCGAAACGTCACACTCACAGTATGATACACTGGTGAGTACTCACACAGACTCAAAACTAGAGCCAGAGACATAGGTGAGCTTTAAATGCAGCAAGCAGTATTTGAAAACCTTACCTATAACTTTAAAAACTTAAAGTTATCAGAACATGATAGAACGAGAGTCAATTCCAAACTCTTCTAGGTATAAAACTCTTCAAAGTTTCTACACTCGAGAGATATAAGACTATTTTCTCAAGGAATGACTAGTGAAGCCGCTGTTTTTAATAAAGCAGTGACCGTCATTTTACGGTAATAAGCAAAGAACTGAATTTTATATGCACTGTAGGCTTTCTAATTGCTTAACGTTATTTTTTGCATCAAACTGAAGACAAGGAACATAATCTGATTTGTCACTGATACTCAGATTAGTTGGCCTCTCAGCTCAGTTGGCAGTAGCTCTGCCTTCTGCGCCGTATAGGTCGTGGGTTCAATCCCCACCGAGAATAAAACTTTTGCGTAGCGAACACAGACGCAATTTCGCTGTCTGGATGTAATACTTATTGTATTCTAAGTATATATTTACAAAAAAATGTACGAGTATGTAAGTATTCTAAAAGTCATCTGATTCCCATAGTACAAGCTCTACGTAATTTAGGGCTAGATAGTGTTGTGTGAATTGTTCACGATATACCTCCTACTATATAAAAATAAGTCGGGTTTTCCTTCCAGACGCTATAACTCGATAACGGCTGGACCGACTTGGCTGATTTTGGTCTTGAATGATTTGTGGAAGTCCAAGGAAAGTTTAAAAGGTTTTTTTTTATTTTTCAACGGGAACGGTAACGGCGAGCGAAGCCGCGGGCGGCTGCTAGTTTATTTTATATTTATTTATTTATACTGAACATCCTACGAAAATCGAATGCCGTCATGACGGTTTCTAGAAAATCTGGCCGTAATCCCCAATGTCGGAGAGTCGGTACAGTGGGGATAAGCCAGCTATATAAGTTAATACTAGGGTTCAGAGCAATCCGAAAGTTAACTGAAAGGGATAAATGGCGATTTATTGAGATGATTGGATAAAATAGAAAAATATATATTTTTTTGCTATTACCAATACCATCTAGGTAACTGTTGACTTTTAAACAATGCTGATATCAAAATCAAAGTCAATAATGGTATCAAAAGGATCACTTTGATACATCTTAGTGTCGCCGCACACAGGCCTCCGGCTACAACCACAAAACGCCGCCACCGGCATTATGTCCTGTAATTTTTGACGTGACAACGTCTTATGGAGCCGGCTGTACGCACGAAAAAACATGACTCATGTGGCGTTACCTCACTCTGAGGCGTTCCATTTAAGGCTTGAGGTGCAAGCCAGAGCGCGGAACGAGCGACAAAGAGGCACAATCGGCCTCCGCGTTCGGCAGCGTTGGACTTCTTTCTCTCTGCTACTTGAGTAAGCGATGCGTCTGCTTGGACAGCTGTATGACGTTGTCACGTTCGTCAGTAAACCGACTTTACAGACAACCGATTTTTTTATACATTTTATTTGGATTCGCCGCACACGGTTGACGCCGGTAGCTGCCACACGCTACAAATCGTCGCTATATAAAATGTATGAAAACTACAGGAAATATGCCAGTGGCGGCGTTTTGTGGTTGTGACCGAATTCCCGTGTACGGGACCTCTTAAAGCTAGCTCAGTCAAGGTGCCAGTTCCAAGCAGCAAACTACGGCTTTCTTTATCTCTAAAATAAGTACCTAGATGTTTTCAAGAAAAAAAACTTGTAGTTACTGCGTAAAAACAGTGTTGAACTTCAGTTTTCGTATGTCACAAGCAGTCTGCAATCGTCTGCTTCCTTTACCGCACTATCTTCATAACCACGTGAACGTAAAAAACTCTCCGAGTTCAATAACCTCAATAAAACACGTCTATGTTTCTCGCATCAGCAAGCAACTGCGCTTTCTTCGTCTACCCTCATAAATCCTAAGCCGCAATTCAGACTAGCCAGGGTTCTTGCGACAAAACAGTCCCTGATCCCCGACGCCTGTTGCCAGACCCATTTGCATTTTGCTGATTGATTATTCAATTGGACAGCCGCAGAAGACCCCCCCTTCAATCCTCCCCCCCCTTGCCAACTGGCGGACATACCGGAATTGATTAACTAAATGCTAATGCACAGTGTGTTGTCATCTTTGGGGCATTATGGAAAAGAGTTTGAGGAGTGAGTTTTTGCTTGAAGTTTATTTTTTTGTTGGCATCGAAAAAAAGGGCGCTGGTTTTTTAGAAAAAAGGTTGGCAACACTTCGTTTCGTCTGTATTCAGTTTTTACACACATTTTATACATGTTTTTGTAAGTACATATCTGAATGAAAAATAATAAAAATAATAATAAAAGTATTCAATGACTTTTTCTCATAAAAAAACTTTAAAAGTCTTGAATACTTAGAAATCTGACGCATACGGATATTATGAAAAAATTGTATATTTCGATATACTTAAATTCTACAAGCAAGCGTTTATTTCAGAAAGTCTACTTAGGTATAAGTAAAGGTATCACTTTATCAAACACTTCATTAAGTTACATTTACGATTTCCTTATTTTCACCCAGTCGTTCTATAAAATATATCCTCGAAGTAACTTCGCGACCCTCTACTATCAATTAAGTATTCCAACTCTCCTTTTAATGTAGTGACAACTGTGAGTTCACGGCTCCCTTAGCACTAGTTTTGACGTGACAACGTCTTATAATTCGATGGAGCCGGCTGCAAGCACGAAAAAACATGACTCATGCGGCGTTACCTCGCTCTGAGGTGTTCCATTTAAGGCTTGAAGTGAAAGCGAGAGCGCGGAACTAGCGACAAAGAGGCACAATCGGCCTCCGCGTTCGGCAGCGTTCGACATCTGTCTCTCTCCTACTTGGGTGAGCGATGCGTCCGCGTGGACAGCTGTATGACGTTGTCACGTTCAACTATCGACAGAAAACCGACTTTACAGGCAACCGATTTTTTATTTACCTTTTGTGGGTGCATCGTATACAGGACGTCCCACTAATATGCCACATGGAGGAAAAGTACCTTGACTATTGTAAATGGAACATTTTACTGAAAGAAGACATTATTTGCAATTTAAAAACAATTTTAACTGCATTCAAAGATAATTAAAATAATTGATTAATTATGTATTCAAAATGTTAAAATTCATGACGGACAGGATGCCCTGTATAAAGATTTTAGTGACGTAGAAGCGTGGCTTCTTGATGGCCTAAGTCTAAGTTGGAGTCATCCTAGTAGTCTGTGGCTGGAGTGGCTTGACCACACTGGAAGTCCACTGCTAATTTTAAGTTTTGGGTTGTAAAAGAATCTTACAGAAACGGTAGGAACCAAGCCATAGTTACCTGTTATTCTAGGCTTGGTCGCGTGAAACTGGCACCTAGACTCATCTAGCTTTAAAACGATCTAAAGTAATCCTTGTGATGCAACTGAATAAATACATTTTGGATTTGTATTTGAAGCTTCTACGTCACTGAAGTCTTTTCTTAGAACTCTCAGACTCAGGGTTCATTGGCTCTACGATAAGCTAGCTTTAACATTTGCTCGAGTGGAACCTACCTACCCTTCTTCTTCTTCCTCCCTTAATTCCACTTCAAGTGGGGTCCACATAACATGTTATATTCTTCCATTCCATTTTCACCCTGGAACCTACCAACCCAAAAAAAAATTACGGTCTGTGTAGGTACCAAGTTTCATGAAAATCTATTATTCCGTTACGGAGGAAATGAGTTTAGCCTTCGCAAAACTAAGCGTTCTGCGGTGGCGAGCATTGAAATGCTGTCAAATATGACAGTAATAAATTGACAGCGTTTCACTGATTGTCTATGTCCGATTGAACCGTAGTTTTTGTAGTGCTTGACGTCTCATAATCTGGTCTAGTTTTTTTAAGGATAGAGTCAGGAGAAAACTAGTGTTAACTGCACAGAAAGGTTCTTAAATAGGTACGGTTCTTAGCAACAAATGGCGAATCACGACAAAATGGTTTCTGTTAACAAGCAATTCGGGTCATATCGACCGCCATAACCATTTCCTTGGACTTTTTTTAGGGTTATTTCAAAGAGATTATTAGCTGTTACACGTCTTTTAAGCCAAACGGCGGTTTTTAAATCACTCAGCTGTAGTAATTTCATTGAGCTACTGTGATGTTGTGCGGTATAACGCCCCAGTTTAAAAAAAAACGGTGACTATCAATTTGAATCATAAGACATTGCCAACCACTTACAATAAATCGGTCAAGATATAATCAGTGTTGAAACTATTTGTCATCTCTTTATTACCAGAACTTGTCTATGACAAGAAGTGACAAGGCCAGTACATTAGCCACTAACTCACTTGCAATAGCGTTATCGATGGGTTTTTAGCAGTAGATGAGGTTTCATCAGTTTACGTTCTTTTTTTGAAAAATGACAGCCTATTATACCGTCTTCGGTTTTTAAATTTGCTCAATAGCAAGATTCTCGAACATGATAGAAACCAATAAATAAAAGAAGACTAAGAGCCAGCATCGGATCCCATTTAGACTCGTTTGAAGCGACACGAATTTCTTTCGGATTGTGCAGTGCACTGCCTTTTTTTTCCAGGCTGACAAAGGAGCGCTAAGATCTTTGATGGCCATTTTGTGCTATTTGCAAGGATTCTGCTAGCGTCGTTTTACTAATGAAGTTCCAAGCATCTAGGTAATTTGAGCGTCGGCTTATTACGACTATTTACGACCTAGTGACTCTTAAAAGGTAATTTTTGAAAGCTTTTGCTTGTCACCTGAGGACTTTGTTTCTAGAACGGATGGGATTTTAGCAGCTAGGAAGTTGATTACAACTTATATGATTCTAAAGACAGAGTTAACAAGTCTCCTTAATTGCTGTAAAATTAAGCAGTAGCTATGCTTAATATACCTTTTCACACTATTAATGTTTATTTTATATTAGGTATATAAATATAGTGTGTCTGAGATGTTTAATATAAATAAGCAGTAGTATATTGGATGGCCTCATTCGAGACATTAAGAAAATGAATAATATTTTCTAGAAGGACTGCCGAAATTAAAATGGCAATTTATAAAAAATGGCAAAAGTCAGAAAGGTATAAAAAGGTACTTTTCAGAGGAAAAAAAAGGTCAGACTAAAAGTTAATATTTCGTATAGCCTCTTTTCTCTTCAATAACCAAAAGGCAAAAACAACCACTGGCTCTGGAAGCAAAAATAATATTCGTTCATTTTAAAAGTACCTAGAAGTTTGTAGGTTCTATTTAATTTAGAACAAAAATTCGGCTGTCAAAGTTAATAAATCCAGGTGTCAGACCGGCTCCTAGACTAAAACTTAAATCTCCGATGAATAATGTTACACTTCTTAAGTGCCCAGTCGAGACAAGATAGATTTATTTATTGTTTCATGTTTTAGAGGTCTCGTTTACTCGAATTGACGTATAAAATAGGATTTAAATAAAATCTTATTACTAGTAAAGTTATTATTAATACTTCTAGCCCGTAGTGTCCCACCCTAATAAAGTTATAATTTTAAAAAGAAAACAAATACTTAATACAATTACTACTAATCTAATCCTCATTAGTCAAATTGTATGCACCTCCCACACCACAGTTATATGGTAGTAAATAGGTACTGTTGTGTCTCAGCAATATTGCAAATAAGATTCTAGAATATGGTTTAAACAGCTGGTATCTTCATGGATATAATTGGAATATAGAGGGAAACATTTAACCAGAAATCTCATAAAGCCATGCGGGAGACATGACAGTGATGACTTACTCAGAAGATCTAATCTTGCTTACCTCCAAATCACAGGTATTTGGAAACGCTGACAAAGAATTCCAAGGAAAATAACTCTTTGAACTGGGCGAGTTGCTCGGCCCAGCTACTAGCACCGTGGAAACAATGCTTTAATACGAAGTTCGAACAATAGTCAGTCGCGGCTACTTGTCAGCAGGAGTAATCTCTCTTTACGGAGTAAATCCTTTTATGAACCGGTTTCAGCCGGATAGCGCCGCTTTTAAAGGCTTGGTTCCTAAGCGAGCGTCAAAGAATGACCGTTGCTTCTCAGATCTTCGATATCTCATCGGTATTTTTTTATTATCAAGAATTTATAGCCATGCTTTTGTCAGCATCTTTATTAAAATAAACTTAATTACAGTTAACTAATTTTCTATATTCGCGTGGAATGTATTGCGTCAGGTACTAAAATATTGTTTTCAAATTTCGAACAAGGATTATTGAGCAGGTTTATTGTCGGCACCGTAAGTATAGAAAACCGTACCTTAATAGGTTTATTTCTATAAAACTGGGCTGGCCGGTGCCGGTTGGGATGCCGGGATTGGTTTGGATAAGATTACAGAGCCTTGGAATTTTCGCCCAGTCTTAAGCTATCCAATATTCAATTAAATCTTTCGCTTTGTCTGGGTTATTAATTACTTTGACAGGTTATCAGTCCGCTTGGTCTTGACGTTTTCAAAACACCGTAAATAGGCAAAAACATTCGTAAACACGGTTCCACCATTTTAGAAAATTGTAATTTAAAAGTAATTTTTACAAAGAATTCCTTAGAAGTTTTATAAACCTACCCTCAGTGTAGTTGATTGTTGACGAAGAAACTTCATAGTTCCTAAACTTTACGTTCCTTTTTCACACCATTTCTAACTCCACGTCAAAGACACGAGCAACTGCGCCTGAATTTATGGAAGCGCCGCGTTCTTATTTTGATTTATAGTTTAAGCCCGTGTAAACAAGAGTGAAACGGAACGTAAGAGATAAGCACTCTATTGAAAATGACACTTTAAGCTTCTAACTTATAAACTCATGGAAACTAACATGTTATGATTAATTTTGACAACCACAAAATGTAATATAGTTGACAAATAGTTGAACTCTGTGAAGCTAAAAGCAAGATGTTGGCATAATGGGGTTCTACCTTTACTTAAATAATATTAGTAGAAAGTAGTAGGTACATTTAATATTATATGAGCAAGTTGTATTTAGATATAATATTTACTTAGTTATTTGATAGCTAGGACAAGTTACGTTGCATGCTTGAGAAACACACCGTCATAATGACCAAACGTTTAGGGGAGGTCTAACAACTGGGTCAGCCAACTTTCGTGTGTAGAAAAAATGAAATAATACAATACCAATAACTACGAAAGTATTATTTATATTTTTCTACAGTGTATGAAATTATTTAGATCTATTCAGAAAAATAATCAATGCACATAATTAGGTACTAATAGCTAGGTAGGTTTTTGTACAAAAAATGACAAAGAGGTTGGGAAAAGGTCATTTTTAATCTGAATTTGAAATAAGAACTCTCAATCTGGCCACAAATACTTCTCATGAAAAAATAAACATCCATTCAAATTCCATTTTCAAAATAGAACCAGAACCACGGCATTCAGCTCAAGCGGTGCGCATTGAGTTGCCCAATCAGCAACTGCCAAGATTGCGAAAGAGTTTTCTTTTTTTTTTCAATCAGCTCAGTGCCAGTGGCTTGAACGGCTCATGAAAAATTTATGGTTTCTAGAGGTCCGAGAGCTCCCATAAGGCGCGTTACGCGAATAACATTAGTTTATGGGCGTCTGGAGTGGCTGAGGACGCTTTCATTGCGGTTCAGAGAGGATAGATCTTGGTGCTTTTGCTATTCTGTAGGTATTTCTTTTTTAATGTACAAAGAAAAGCTAAGCAAGAAATACTTCAGTGTATTATAAAAGTAATATACTAAAAACTAAAAACCGTTAATAATTCAGTGTGAAGGATCGCTGACCGGAAACAGCAACCATCGCTTCCTCTTACACTTGGTTACCCTTAACCAACGTTCAAATACTCAGCTAAATATTAATTTTATGAAGTGCTTTCGGTCCTTTAAAAATTTGCTTTATATTTAATAGCAAATTGAAATGTTTTTAAATGCCTGGCAGGCTAAAAATTAGGTCAATCATGTAGGTGGGTCTAGTCCATAGAGGTTATACTTGACATATTACTTTTTTATACTTGGAGAGGTTGTTCTATTTGTGTTTAACTGATCAGCCATAGGTTCATGGAAGAATTAAAGTTTACTTGACTTAGTTCTAAGATTTAGCGAGTTATAATGGTAAAGCAGTCTATCTGAAGGACCGACGAGCTTATAAAGCTATAAAGATGGCGGGACATCGTTAGATGTTCAAATTAGCAGTTGACTTTTTCAGGCTGATGATGTCTTTGCAAAAAATATCACCCATAATCGATGCAAGCCAAAGAATAAGGGATAAATTGTGTATTTCCAAAAAGCTAAAAGTAAATAGCTAAATATAAACCTATAGCGGTCCTAAGAATCTAACAACATTAAACCGTCGAGGAACCAAACCGAACCACCTCTCCTAAAATTATATAGCCCCGATAAACCCTATTATTTTTTATTAAACTACCCACTTTCCATAAAATACAGGGTGTATGAAAAGTGGTAAGATTTTAAATTCACACCACACTCGCACTCAACGGATTCCCCTGTAAGTTATGGCTGACACCTGCGTACAGCTTCCCTCTCGAGAGAGGCTCTGCAGGCGGCTCTAGAGAACCAGGGCTGTCACCGACACTATATTATTAACGGTTCTTCTCGTAACTTGTATGCGTGCTGTTTTTATTGTAACTGAAAAATATTATATGCTTTTAGTGTGATGTATGAATCAATTCTCAGAGCGATCTTGAAATGTGAGCGTGTTCAAAAATAAGAAAACAATTTTGACATACCCAGTATTTTTTTGGACAAGCGTATAAGTTGTCTTTAAAAAAAATCACACTGTATAGTGGTGACACCTATTAAAAAAAGTTAATTTACCTTAAACAAGTGGCTGTAAAATGCTTTGTCTTAGAATGAATTTTCATTTCAGATAACGCAATTTTCCAACACTTCAAATATAAGACCGCGGATACCCGACTTGATCGAGCCACGACCCTTCCCCCTTTCTCTCGTATTGAAACTAATCACCACAATACCGCTAAATGCCTTCGCCAATATTGGCCCATCAGCATTGCCAATAAGACCGTGGTCTGCCGCCATTACTCACCAACAGGTGTACATCATAATTAATTTAATTCGCCACATCATCCATAATTATGCATAGACGTTTGAATGATGTTTGTGCATTATATTGTGTGGTTATGTATGCAGTGAATTAAGTGGTCGTCAAGCCTTGATTAAAAGCCTTTTGTTGGTTTAGGCTAAAAAATAACACTCTCGAAAACTGAATCGTGACGTGACATCCAGTAAGTTTCAAATTTAGAAGTTAGTTATAAAAAAAAATTGAAAATAAAATTTTGGATTCTTAGACCCGTATTCAGAAGCAATGCTTGAGGTCTGCATAGTTTTGTGACAATTCTCCATTGAAAAGTGTCATAAATCTATGATATGCTTAAGGTTCTACTTAGGCATTGCTCCAGTCTACGGCCCTAAGATTTTTTTATTCTGGACTCATTATAAAACTGTAGAATAAATACTTTTTATCGATGCAGAATTCCTTAGTACTTTATTTTATAAACATCCAAAAACGATAAGTACCATCCCTGGCATCCAGTTTCCAAAAACAAAACGGTTATTTTTATTTATTTTGACATTGACTGACAGTATTTAATCTGTGCGTAGCCGATGCGGATCGACTAGCAAATAAAAAAAAATATTTTGTCCCAAAGAGTGACATGTGACGGCTAAAATATGGCACTGGGTGTCATAGATTACACACGCTGTATAACGTATTGTGTTACGTAGTAAGGATATCTAGATCTTGATTTATGGATACCAACATGTTTGGTGTAGCTCATTGATATACAGTTGCAAATTAATACATTATACATACCAGATAAACTGAACTTTGTGATTTATTGTATCGTTTATGAATACTGAGAACTTATTGCTAATAATAATGAATATTGTAGACAATTCACACCAATTATTGTTATTAAATTATTATTGCACAAACGACTTATGGTCTAAATCATAAAATCGGTTGTGTTTAGCCAAATTGAAGGCAATTTTTAATTTATGTACCTATAGGCCTGTGGGGTGCTTGCGTATCTTTTTTGCAACCAAAACCGAGTCGCATCTTTCAATTTTGAGATTGTTTTCTACTTCGATTGCAATTAAAAACAAATTGATACCAAACCCATGTTTAACAAGAAACATGAGTTTGTTATCAATCAAGATATTGATTGAAAAGAAAAAAAAAGAAAATTGCAAGCCGCGGGTTCATATCCAGTCGTGTAGGTATACCTATTGGATTAGACTGTTCGGAAAATGTATGCACACAACGCTAGTGCGTTCAAACCGTGAAGGAAAAACATTGTGAGAAAAACCAGTGGCTTAGTCAGCTCTGCACGTATTGATCATGTCTTTCTGTGGATTAGGCTAAGCTGTCAGAATGGTATAGGTGCTGGGCAAGCCTATTCCATCTAAAATCCTGTCCCCAGACACTTCAGCGTGCTGCAAGTAGGGCTTGAAGAATCACCAGTTCCTTGACGCTATATAAATCATCTACAATAGATGCTAAGGATCTCCGAAATACACTCCGAAATCTGACAAAAGGTAACAATTTGCCAAGCAGAAAAATATACCAGAACCAATGAGCAGTTATATACCTTCTGAATAACACATGAGGTTATCTAAGGGATTTGTTGTGTTCATACCAAATACTATATCTTCACGGAATAAACAAAACAAAACAAGTTTTTCGAAGAAAAAAAATGTAACCCGACCTGGGTATAATCCAACAATGTATTATGGGGATTGGGAGTAAATGTGTTGGGTAAGCGAGGCGAGAGAATAAGAGTAGGTACCTGAAAAGAGGACATGTGTGTGCCAATGACGTGGTCTATGTAGTACTACGTCTATCCCTGAGGCTTAAAAGTTAAGCCTAGTGTGCCTGTAATTCCAGTGGCACCTTCAAATTGAAACATAGCAATGACAAAATCATTGATTAGCGATAAAAATATGCACTGCAGTAGTCATTCCTGAGATATCCTGAGATAAAGAGGTCTACTTAATAGTCTGATTTTAATAGTTTAAAATCTTAAATTGTAGGAAATATATATCAACAAACTAATATTGAGATACAGTTTTGAACAAACAAACAAAACATGCAGATAAAGTTGAGACTATAACCTAAAAATCAATAAACAGGGTAGCTTGCTCCACTTTCTCAATCTTTCCCTAGCGTTTACAAAGGCGTCAGCTATGACCGCTTCTCGCGTTCACACCTATACGCTGAGGACAAACATCTCGGGGCGTCGGGCCCGCGCTGGCATCGCAAATATTTGACCTCGTATTATTGACCCCGCACCTTGTGTTGACGGCGCCCCTATTGATATTATGAGGGCGCAGCTCACAAGCACCCGATACTCACAGAAGATGTTGTAGTCGCACACATAAGTTTTAATACTTTTCGATCTTATTTTTATTTTTTTTAAGAAGATCAATGAAATTTGTTCACTGCTGGTAAGCAGTATTTTATTTATTTTCCCAAATCAACGTACATCTTCTTTCAACCCTTATCCTAGGCAAATGTCAGCACATTATATTCTTCCTCCATTCCCCTCTGTCAGCCATCATCTCTGCATTCACTCCTCTCATATCCATGTCATCTTTCACACAGTTCATCCATCCAGATCTACATACATACATTCATAAAATCAACTTCTTTCCTATAGGGGTAGGCAGAGTTCACGGACTTCCACTTGCTATGATCCTGAATTCCCTCATCTCTTGGAACTTAAAAGGCTTGATGACATTAGGGGGTAGTCAGACATGTAGGCATAGTAGGTACCTAAAATCCATTTTTAACGTAACCGTACAGAATTGTAAGGAACGAAATTAGATACGAATATAAGTACAAGAGTGTAAATTTAGATAGAAGTAAGAGTTTACTTTTTTCGTGATTAAGTACTTCTTCTTCTTATTTAAGAGCAACGCTCTTGTCGGCGTAATGTATGCATTTTTCTCCAGGTATTTCTTTTGAGGGCAATCTCCTTGACCTTTTTAGTTTAAGTACTTATGCCTGACAGAAATTTACAGGATCGTTTATTCAAGGCATTTTTAATCTAAAGCGATGTTAATAAAGTCCAAATCACTTTGCACGTGTCTGGAAGTGTCTTGGCGAGTTCGCCCTACATCCTCGATATCCCATTGTTCTCTAAGGTCAGATTTTCCTCGGACCTTAACCTTCCAATCATATTTACGACGAAACGTAATATTGTAAGGAATGGAAGGTCTAAGTTTGTTATGTCCGAGCTGGATTGTCTATATTCTAAATGATATTACTCGTAGGTACAGTTGAAGACAAAGGAAGATGAATAGTATTTTATTCGTCAGCGTGTTTTTGGCGAAGTTTCAAAATTTGATCAGCAGTTTTGTCTTCCAAAAATGCATAAGAGAACAGACTTGAGTGTAACTTAGGTACTGCGCGGATTAAAATCCTTAATATTTTTAAAAATATTCTCGCATAAAACTTTTAATAGAAAAACTCACTCTCATTAGTAAGTTTGTTAAAAAAACTTGAGAAATCAACTTCATGGCCAAACTGTCTAGAAGTATTACCCTTCAGCTAAAAAAATTTTTTTCAAATCTAGAATGACGGAGTAATGCGATAATACAACCGAATTTAAAACCTTCTTTCTTTTTTATTTGAAGTCGGTTAAAAAGAGACGAGACCTAGCCAATTTAAATTTTACTTCGGGGGCAACTTCCTAAATGCAAGTGTACCTTTATTTTCCAATCGGGTAAGTCGTTATAGCCCAATCGAACCACGACCATCAAACTTTCACTTTATTTCCTTCAGCCATTTCCAATTCCACACTTTCTTCAAGTCCTCCAATCAGGAATCTGCGAGACCGTGTCGCCAATTAGAGCCGACCAATAAACTCTTTCGAACTTCTAGTTTCTAACTTTACCATCTGATAGTGAGTACGTTCGTACCTAGTCCAGTTCCGAACTCCGCTACAAGTTAGCCGATGATTTCGCCGTTGTAAGCCTCTGTAAGCTATTCAGAGGCGTCTCGTAACTTTGAGTCAGGCGAAGTTAGGATTATAGGTTTGACGCACCAAATATTAGCGAAGATAAGACTGGGATTTGGAAACTATGTACCTAAAACTTTTGAAACGTTATATTTGAGTATTAAACTAAAATTAATATATTATTCATTGGATAGAGTGGATCTCACAAAATGCAAGGCGGCGACGTGGAAGACCCAGAATGAGATGGTGTGACGGACTTGACTCACACCTTAGATTGTGGCCTGTAACAGCAGGAGTGGAAAGATGTAAGGGACTGCCCTGCAGTGGGACAATTCATATAAATAGATTTATTTACAGATAAATTATGGAACAAGAAGATCAAGTGAGTGTAGTTAGTGATGCTGCCTCCACTTCTCAACGACGGTAGCACTCATGCTTCACACACAATGCTCCAGTCTGCCCGCGACCACGGCTATAGCAACATATCCGAAATGTCGGGAAAATAAATAAAATAAGGTAATTAACGCTATAAATACCCGTGGAATAGATTCAGAGAAAATTAGTTATAATTATTTTTAAACTGACACGACTGGTGACATCAGAATTGCCATTCAGTGTGACGCTTCCGATTGGCACTGATTTGAGTCAATTGAGCTATATCTGATGATGATTTGACTGAGGTATTTTGTTTCAAAATAACTCTAATAAATTACTAAAACAAACTGATTATTTGTCTTTTTATACTGGGGCCTACAACATAGGTCCAAAGTCCACAAACAGAAACAGAAGTGTTATAGGTTCCCGATAGGTTTTTAAACCCGCTATACTTAACGGCGCGTTTTAGAGGCTATATTTTAAAACTGCAATTCTATCGTAATCTAGTTAGTTAGGTCTGAGAGACCTTACGGGGTTATAGTGACTATAAACTTTTTATTTTACTTGCACCTGAGTGCTACCTGCTTTCTTATTTACCTTCTTATTTAATACCTATACTTTCCACTCGAGCGGGTCCACTTCTAGTGGATCTAGAGATTCTAGAAATTCGGTATCGTTTCTTTCTGACATTCAAATTATTTTGAGTGAAGTTTTTCAGTGAAGTTTTTCAAATTTAATTTAATTTAATAGAAACTGTTGTGTTTTTGTATTATAAAGAGACTATTATTATTATTATTTTAAATTGATATTTCTGTGTGTTTTTGGGTAACAAATATTGTTTTCTTTCGTGTAAGGTATATTTCATTATTATTATTTAGCGTTAGTTTTATTATTATTATATTATGCATGTCGCTGGTTTTCAGTGGCACCATGGTGCCACTGAAAACCAGCGCTACAAGGGTTACCATGCCCTTGTAGCAAATGCTGAGTGGTCTACCTTTTTTGCCGTCATGTAATCTAAGTTAAATACCTGTACCTTTAAATTTTAAGTTGACGCAAAATAAATTATTTCTATTTCTATTTCTAAGTTCGAATTGTTTGTGCCGTGACCACAAACACTGGCCTGCCTTGCGTCCATCAATAGATCTTAAGCACCCTTTAAACCGAAACACAGCGACGCTTATACTTTTGGCTGCAGAAATAGACATATTACTATATACCTCACACATACACGTATATGACTGGCCTCTCAGCTCAGTTGGTAGTAGCTTTGCCTTCTGCGCCGTAGGTCGTGGGTTCGATCCTCACGGAGAACAAATATTTCTGTTGTGAACGCATATGTTTGTTCTCTTTGGGTGTTTTATTGTATTCTAAGTATGTATTTACAAAAAAACATATGTATAGGTAAGTATTATATCAGCTATCTGGTTCCCATCGTACAAGGTCTGCTTAGTTTGGGGCTAGATACTGTTGTGTGCATTGTCTACAATATGAGTTTATTTAAACACAGCGACGCTTATAAATTTGGCTGGCAGAAATAGGCATATACTATTTCTGTACATACCTACCTATACCAAGACCTTTTCAAGTATAGAACGTCGAACGTGTCTAATTTTTGCAAACACGACCTCCCCACAAGACGCACCCTTTTTATCACTTCTTTGATGCTTTCCCTACTTTTAGGGAAAGGGTTATATAGCCCAACTATAAAAACTCACTCGAATACCATCTCGCTGCAAATAGGGCTGGTAACATTGAAAATAGACACGTTACATAATTATCACTTAAAAAATATTTTGTGAATTTTAAATTTTATTTTTATTTTATTTTGAAATTGAATAAAATGTTTTAAGTATTTAAACTTTAAAGCATTCAGTTTCGTTACTTGATTTTTTAATGTGAAAAGGTAGGAAAAAACGGAAGAAGCATTTTGACATCTTATGTACGCAGAGACTCCAAGTCAGGACATAAAATAACGGCCAAGTTGAAATAAAAATGAAAAAATGCGTTCATTCAATCTTTGCGCACATCTAAGCATTCTGTGGTGGAAACACTGTCACATGTGATAGCTTTTCACTGATCGCCATCGCAGAACGTTGAGATGTGCGCAAGGCTTCAGTGCTCTGCTAAAAGAGTGACATGTTGACATTTTGACAGCCCTAACCAGAAGGCTAAATAATGCCTAATATGGGCATTAAACCAAGTCGTTCGTTTCTCGTAATTCGTGACAGCAAATGACTGGCTGTAAAAAGTCCATCTCCTTGTTTTACTACGAGATTCGTCGATAGATTTTCGGTTTTATTTTTTGTTTCTGTATAATAATTGAAAAGTTCACGACGCTTTGATGACTCCCGAGAAAATGGGAAAACTGAGTCATGGGGTTGCCATGTATTTGGAACGGAGTTTTATATGGCAATATCTTCAGGCGCTTGAAAACAGGTTTAGTTTTATGACATTTTCTACTGCATTGGAACTGCTAATAAACTATTTGAGGAAGTGAAACTATAATAAAATTGAAACTAGAAATTCTAACTCAGTATTTCTAGCTCAAGCACTAGGAGAAACTCTTTGACATCAAAATCTTATATTAAATTATCAAAAAACCATGATAAAATACGTCCACCTTTTAAGATTGCAACCAATTTATTATTGTTTAAATCAAACAAATCAAAGGCAATGCAACCAAAAAAAGCAAAACATCCTTTACCACAATCGTAAGTTTACAAATTCTCTTTTTATTTGACAGTGAGTTACACCAGTAAGGTCTCAGCTAGGGTTTACGGCCCTCCAATGGCAGTTCTTGATTATGACGCGATAGTGCGCCAATGGCAGGCCTCGATTGTCATGCGATAGTGCCCAAGGGTTGGTATTTAATGAGCGAACAGAACCCGTAAGGATTGTGAAGAAGCTATTTAGGGTTCTGCAAAACTATGTAGGGTTGAATTTTTGGGGTAAGGTAGATTCTTGGGGCGATTTGAAATGATTGTAGATTGTCCAAATTTCACAGAGACTTTAAAACAAAAGTAGGGTCATGGTTACATCCTCAGGTATGGATATGGTAGACATTTAGTTTTAGACCTACTAAAATGTCAACTACAAAGACGATGAAGGATGCCGTATAGGTTAATAGCATACGTAGTATTCTAAGTGCCTACCTAATAAGCGAATAAACAACTACAAAAACTTTAAAGCAAAAAATATGGAGCAGAAAGTATCCACTAACCACTCTTTTTAAGCGGAAAAAAAAACACCACTCCAAAACCTTTTGGCAAGCTTTGAAAAACTCCGTATCCCACAACTAGAGAATACAATCCCGAGCATGTTTTTCAATCCCGGGCTTACGGGATTTTTTAAGCCTTTTCCCGGGATCCCGGGCCTATCCCGGGATTAGACTATGTGGTTTCTAATTGGGCTAAAATAAAAAAAACACGAGTAATTAAAAAAAAATGTCTTTAATGTCTTTGCACAACACAAATCAGAATAATTATAATAAAAGAAAAAACACAAACCAAAAAATACTATACTTTTGCAAGAAATTAAAAAACAGCACAAAATAAATATTTAGAATTTCGAAAATATAATCGCAGAAATATCAAAGCATCCAATGTTTGACTTCCGAGCCTGCAAACTAGTTTATTGCCAACATAAGAAATTGCCGAGTGGGGAAGTCCCTTCTAAGTTCTACGACAAACATATTATTAGGACTGTACCTGAGTGTACCTGTGTAGTAAATAGTGGGTACCTACGTATTGTACGAGTTGCTTTTTGTCGTAATGTATTAAAATAATCTAGGCAAGGTTATTTTCAAGGCGCAACGGACTACGGAATACAAACTAGACTTGTTTGTGGCAATCCCGAAAATCCCGAGATTAGACAAGTACAGTCCCGGGATTTTCGGGGCCAGAAAACGGTCGGGATCCCTGGATCCCGAGATTCGGGATCCCGGGATTGTATTCTCTACCCACAACTAAATCAAGCGTCGAAAACTTTACCCGAATTCCGATTTATACCATTCTCTATCTGTCCCATCGCTTAATGAAACTTAAGAGAATACTTTTCCAGTAATCCAATATGGCGGCTCGCCGGCAGACGTAGCGAAGCGCGGAGATTTATTCGCCACTCGATACGAATCTCGATACCGCTCCTACACCATACGTAATTTAAGTTCCCGAATGGGACTTATTCCGGTATCAAAAAGAAATTATAAGGGAATCCAGAGATATCCGGGCGAGTGGGAATCGTCGAAGGCGAGCTTTCGATTCGAGATTCATACGGGCTGAATACAGTGCCGGTCGAAGAAATGCACCCATATTTTTCTCCTTTGAATTGTGAACGGGGTAAAAGGATTGCGACGAAATTTTGATAAAACTTGTGGTTTCTACAGAATTTTTAAACGAAAAATGTTATACCACTTTTCATGAAAAAAAGTAATATAACGCAGCGTATGACCAACTGAGGTCAAGTTACCAATTCATTAGGTACCTAACAACGCACGTCCACCGAAGATGTCGTTTTGTGGCATCGTACTGAGCCACAAAGGACTTGAATTATAGCAAAATAAAAGGATTCACCCCTACCTGCTACAAGCTTCTAATAACATTCTAATTTTCGTTAACTCGACACTGAAGACGAGATTCAATTATTGAAGACGAGAGCGCGCTAATTGTTATTAATGCAACGACAATTTTGAAGGGAACGAACAGGTAGGTAATTAGCCTCGGGAGAAAATGTTACTGTCACTTTCGTCGGAAGAGAGAGGAAGGCATGGAATTATTGTGACAATTCTATGAAGAATTCGAAATTTAAATTCAAAAATATGTAGGCCTTTTTGAATTTAAATTTCGATTCACGAAGGTTTTTGAAATAAGAATACCACGAGGAGAAAATGTTGGTGAATTCAAATTTCGAATCTCGTTATAATATGCCATTTGACCTTTTGATCAACTAGATACCTATTAGGTATAAGACATTTTTTATTAAACTTGTTATTGTCTTATAGCTCTCAAATAAAAGGAAGTGAAGACAGCGTCTAATATTGTCTAGATCTAAAATCATCTGAATATATTTTTCGAGTCATAAAAAGTTATGGAGTAGAAAATAATGGTGGTAAATCATAAAAGACATCCAGTTGTAATCGTTGATTTTCCGATTTATCTTTGTAGCATCGAAAGTGTCCCATTTAAAATAATAGGAGAATGTTATCAGAATAGCTTCATATCGTTTACTTTTATAGGAGAGTCGTGAAGGCTAAATGCGCCATAACAAGAAAAAAAAATACAGTACCGATACGCCACGCGGGAACTTTGATCATTCATCAACAAGGCGAGACAGAGAGAGGCGAAAATGAAAAAGGACCTATTCGTTCCATTTTCGAAAATAATGAACTGGCCATGGCTGTTGGAGTCTCTTTGAGAGTCGTTAGCGAAACTCGAAACTTGATCGTGACTAGTGTTGTCAGAAGAATCAGAAAAGACGGATACAGTCCAATCATGGTCAAATTAGTGATTGGTTTTTTTCTTCCATTTTTGAAATATAGCATAGATGAAAAAGAAACGAACTTTTTTAAACAAAATAGGTTTCATTATTTTTAGTGAAGAGCGCCACTCGATTGTGTTGGTTATCGAACAAAACAGTGTATTCCTGTTGAAATTGCCGTTTAATCTTTTTGGTCGGAAACTTCTCATCTCTAGTCGTATCGAACAACAATAATAATTCGAATTTGAAATGATCAATGAGGGAGCTTATTGAGTTTTGTTTTGTTTCGGCGAGTTGCTACTTTTTGTTGCGCAGTTTCTATGTTTGATCAAGTGGTCGGTAACTTTATATCCGCTAAAGAGTTGGACAATGTTTCCTTGCTTTAAAAATTGTGCTCAGTGTGACTAAAGTATTAGATACCTAGATAAAAATGTACGTCTGCCTACTTTAGTTTTAATGGTACACATTTATCATAGTTTTTTGGAGTTTCAATATAACAAAGAAATCCAAGATTTTTTTTATTTCAAAAATATTTTATTTATTTTATTTTTAGCCTGGGTCGTACCACTGCAGGGCAAAGGCCTCCCTCCCCTTTTTCTACACCTCTCGATCTTTGACTACAGTGGGCCAGTCGTTCCTAAGACAATCGATACTGCTTCGGTAAAGGTATAGAATAACTAAGTCAAATTACCGAAATACCAGGACAATGCTTGCGTGACTATCATTTACCGAAAGCTAACCGTCTTACAATAGCTCTATTTATTCTGTCTCGAAAACATTTACACTCGGTAAATAAGTAAATAATGTAAATGTTGACTTCACAAACGTTTGCATAGTACGATTGGGGAATCTCATAGTGTTTGTTTGGATTCCCACAATTAAAAAGTGGTTGATTCAATCCGTCATTGTTTGTAGAGCGGTTTTGTTTGACGGTAATCGAGTGGATATTCGAATGACGAACAGGTTCATAAAAAAATAGACAAGTTTATGGTAGAGAAAAAAAATTGTCTATTATTATTTTAACAAAAAGGAGGCTGGTACTCAGTCGCAGTGGGTGGAAACTGGCTGAAATGATGATGATGAATAATAAACAAGCAATAAATAAATAAATAAAACATTTCTAATCAATAGTTATTAAAAACAAAAGGACTTGGCAGAAAGACTTTGTCCAAGCAACCACAAAAGAAAAAAAAAATAGTATATCAAGCCCGCACATATTGGGCAACTCTTGTTGGTAAAACGAAGTGTTTCAGGCAAGTCACGTAAATAGAGATTTTAGGTAGAATTTTAGGTGTGATTTTGTAAATTAGATTATAAAATATCAACTGCCCCAAACTAAGCAGCGCCGGTACCATGAAACTTATTTTAGTAGGTATACCACAATATTAATTTTCAATTAATTCTCTTTGCCATGAAATTGTAAAATGGATGGGAAAATATTGTCTCATGCAAAGCTAATACGGGGACTTGTTAAAGCCTATTTGAGTATGTCACACAATATTAATTTCCAATTAATTCGCTATTTTGCTTACGATAATGACACCAGTTTAAACTGTCAGGGTAATTACTCAGGTATGGCTGGTGTTGACAGCATAATTTGGGACTTTTCAGGTACCTACAATGTACGTATCTGTTCTGTTGACCATAATATAGGAACTCGTCAGGACGCCATTTCAGTGAGGCAGCGAAATGGAATGAAATGTTTGTTTGCTTGAAATATGGCCAGGAGTAGTCAGTAGGTATCAAATACCTATTTCACCAAAGTAATGAAGTTTTTTTGATAGATCCTACACTTTGTTTCATGTAGGTATTCAATGTAGTTTCGCTTCGCTTGCACACCTAAGTTGGTAGTAGGTAGTAAATATACCTAACTAAACTCCCCATTATAAATAGCGTTAAATTGATATATCCATGCTCCATAGCACGCTCCAATCGATAGAGTTCTCACTACAATGGACATTCAACTATTATTATAAACCTCCAAAGGTAATCCATAACTAACCACTCAAATCAGAAACGGTTCGCAGAGTACTCATTCACTTTTATTGAATAATTGGAAGTTCAGTAAAACAAATTCTGGTTGAAATCAAACCATTGCCAAGCACTCTGTTTATTCAGATAGTAGGTAAATAAAAAGCTGGGCCAAAGCAATAACGGGCTCTGTCAAAGCTCAAGAGCGGAACTTGGGCGAAAAGAAAAAAAGAAAAGAGGAAAACCAATCGAGCCACGATAGTGGCCATTAAAATATCGTTGAATTTCAAAAGGTGGGGACGCCCAAACCTCAAGACGTATCGACTATCGGAACGAACCAAGAAGGTTCGTAAGAACGGACCAAATGGACTTTTGATGTAAGACGATACTGGCAGCCGAGACGTTTTTGATAGTGCTGTGCTGTGGCGGTTTCGATTTGAATTTAGAATCCCAGCTAATGGTGTGTGGATTTCCAGATTGATGGGTATTTGAATATCGAAGCGAATTGTGGCTGACGATGCTACGGAAATTGAATTCAACTCATAGGTAAAATAACTATTGAGTCAAGCAAACCATAGATTATCTACTGGGGCTGTAAATATTCGATGCTTGAGCCTCAAACATAGATTTTTGACACTTTTCAATGAAGAACTGTCGAAAAATATGCGATTGAGGCTCAACTCACCTATATCCAGTAGATTTTGATTGCAGTAGACCGATCACAAAGATATCTGTAACTTTAAAATGTCTTGGTCTCAAATCACCAAAAGCTATATTTGCAATCTCTGAATTTAATTTATTATTTTCGGTTTTCATCATTTTTAATGGTATAAAACCTACGTAAAATACCTAAAATCATCGGTTAAAAATTGATCACTAAAGTATCTACGCAATCACCTACCTTACGACCACTTTACTTTTAATTATTACATTTAAATGCAGCACACACCCTCTAGCAGTTTTAAAATCGGCGCACGTAAAATACCTCACTATAAAACTATTAGTAACCGAATACCGACCCATTTAACCCCTCGGTTATCGGTATTTTTCACCCCCTAGCAAGGCGTGCCAAGTTGAAGTAATGTCCATTCTGCGAAGTACTACAAACTGAAAAAGTTCAGATCGATTCGAAACGACAGTTGTAATTAAGCTGTTTGATTAAAAACAAAATGGTCCTGCTTGTTGCTATTTTGTTGGCATTTAGCAACAAATGAATTATTTTTGTTTAAACGAGATGGAGTTCTGGCACGATAGACATACCTACTCACGTATTGTGAATTTAAGTGAATTTGGGGTTTTCAGCATCATTGTTTGTACATATTGAGGCTAGCAAATTCGATTTTAAATTACGCACGCATCCAAACAGGGATATATTCCAACACAAACAATAACAATATCTTACAAAAATGAAAAATAGTTTTTAAGAAACAACTAGCACTCTTCTACTTGTACGACGGAGTATCAAGCCCCTTTCATTTAAACACAATTGATATAAAGTGAGTAAGAAGTTTCCCCACGTCGAGGAACTTGGTGAATTTATTTCTAAACTGAGTTTAGTGTGCCTTTATCTTAAAAGTTTCAATAGTTCTCCGTCTGCGACATCCCCGCCTTTCGATTTCATTCATTCTCAAACAAAGACACCCTTTTAGCGGTGTTTTTGTATTTTAGCTCTTTCAAAACGGGTTCAGATATCGTGCAATTTGTTTCAAACTTGGAATGGGAATAAAAAGTTAGAAAATTTAAAATTCGAACGTGTTCAATTTAGCGGAACTAGTGTACGTACGCACATTTGCTCTAAATGGTTTATAATAGCTACATAATATAACGTAACAATTCAAATCTGGCCTAAATATTTATTATATAGATCAAAAAGTTTACTTTCTTAGATGGTACGAGTATAAGTACAGCGTATACCTACGCAAGTAATAATGGTAATTGGAAGGAACATTTCCATCTCTGAGAAAAACAGGAAAACACGATACTTCTCAGATGTGATTCAGCTTGACAGTTGTTTGTTCAGCCGACTAATAAGCGAGTTGATTGAAATGTTGCTGTACATCACTGGCTGGGTACGCGTTTCTGTTCGAAAAAGACTGGCCACTTTGAATCGTAAAATAATTTGAATTTCGAACCTTTTTCAAACTTTTAAAAATAGAATTGCAATGTATTATGAGAAAGTATGAATATTGGACTTGGAATAGTGATAATAATTATATACCTTTTTAATCTTATATTATCTTCAACGTTGATAAAAAAAACATGCATGTTTTTAAAAGTTTAACTCAGTTTCATTTAATTTTACTCTGTGGATTAACCACCGATCGAATTTTACCATCAATGCATGGTTAGCCCAAAGATTTATAAAATTATAATTTGATGATCGAATAATTGAGTAATTATTAGATAAAACCTACAGAACGAAATCCCGTGAATATTAAACAACAACAGCTAAGCTTCGATAATTAATTCAACCATTGATTAAACATTAATCCGCGTTTCCAATTTACCCTTCTCAGTATCAATTTTACTGTTAAATAGGTATAATTCTTTGTGGGGTGAATACAGGGTGTGCGCGTATAATTTAGCGGGGTTCCGTACGCGTTTCGTGTTAATAATCGGATAATGGATATACTGGCGCCGGCCGGACCGCCTATCCCTTCTCTTATCTATGGAACTGAGGGACTTTGGTTCACTTTACGATATTTTTGGGGTAACTTTGAAAGCTTTTAGGTTGGTGCAATGTTTTTACGAATACATACTATATTTTATACTTCAACAGTAAAGAAAATAGATATTTTTTAAGAGTCTAAAAGTATTTTGAAATTATTATGTATTTGCCAATTACGTAGACATATTTTTTTAAATAAATAAACATCAATTTTGGAAAATTATTGAGTTTTTTTATACAATTGAACATACCTAATGATGGTCCACCTGATGTTAAATGGTAGCCATCACCTATATCAAAGCATTGTCTCGTAGGTCACAGAACGTGCCCTATTAATGCACTGCCCTGCGCCTCACGTGCTGGTAACTTCCCACACGCTTCAAACCGAAACACAAGGCGAAATTTGAATTTCACGCCGCTACAGTATGCTAGATACTTTCAGTTCAGTACCTTCTGCGATCAAAGCCGCAGGCGGTAGCTAGTTATTAATTAATTATAATGAGCTGAGTTTAATCACATTTCAACGTCCCCAAAACTATACGCACTGATTGCTCTAATAATTAAACTGCCTCTAAATAGTAAAACAACATAGCAATTATTTGGTTAAACTGCAGTTTCAATTTAACAACACAACAAACGTAAAAAATAACAGAGTTTGTTTTATAATTTTAACGTAAAAAAACGATTTATTAGGGATCCTCAAGATGATTCAAAGATAAAACCCTCTGTTTATGTTTTAATTAAAATGTTAATGTATCCTAATTTTAAGCAGGAAAAAGGCACCAAAAATGTATTTTCCGTAAATGTCACGATTCAACGTAAACAGAAAAAAAAAGAAAAAAGTCACCATTACGCACGATGTAAAGTATAAAACTCTGCGCCGAATATAAAAAAGCAGTAACCGTAAAAAACGACAATTTCGGAAAAGCCGAACTCTTCTAGAGATGCTCGGAGCCGTAACCGTAAAATAAATAAGCTCAGTTGTTTTAGATAAGCTAATGATGGCTGACAATTAAGTAGAATTTGTCGATACTCGAACCGACCTAACAAGCTTGGTGCACATCTGCGAAAACGGGTCCCTGGAAATCGCGCAATACCAGAAAATCGAGAATGTGTTTACGATGTACAATTATCTAGGATTTTTATAAACCAGATTTAGTTTACATTTATTTAAAATAAAACTGTTTACATATTTATTGATATAAAATAGTAGGCCTACCACAAGCTCTGTCTGGGTCCATCTCTAGCTCTGGTTTTGAGTCTGTGTGAGTGTCACCAGTGTGTGTGTGTGACGTTTCAACGTAGGATTTATTTAATCAACACTCACACTGAATCAAAACCAAAGCCAGAGACAGAGCCAGACAGAGCTTTAGGTAGGCCTACAGGTTTATATATTGATTGAAAAAAAAAGAATATAAAAATCGTTCGATTATGTAATACTTGATGTGAGATGGATAAAGTTTGTTAATCCTTTTTTTATTTGGTTTATATTATTCCTATTCCAAATGTCAAATAGGTATCATACTCATAAATATTATGTTTAGCGTCTACTTTGGGTACAAAAGCAAATAATCCTTGTTGTGGTATTGATATAATCTTTAAAAAGCTTTAAAATACTTTCAAGATCAGGAATATTCAAATTAAATATAAGAGAACCAAAAGAAAAGTAATAAAGTTTCAACCAACTGTTACAGACGGTTCAATCGTGAACACTAACCTTTAACTGTCAGGTGTCGAGTGGCGTTGTCGATCGAATCGAGTCAAAACGAGATTGTATTATTTGGATCCAGGTCTTTCTGGGCAGTGCAGCTCAAAGGGTTAAATACATTATGGACAAATTTTTATAATATGTATCTCTAAAGTTAAGAGCCGAGTGCAGTGGTGAGCGCTCTCCGTACCAAGAAGAAGGTCGCGGGTTCAAATGTCGATGAGCGCAGCCAATAGAAGGTGGGTTCAAATCTCGCTCGGCTCTCAACTTTTGGGAAATGTCCCAAAAGTTGAACTACGGAAATCTTGGATTTTTATAATGATAAAAATCTTACCTCGTAGTACCTCGTAACGTAATTTTACGATGACCAACATAAAAACAATTAGCAACAGAACCTTCTTTTTTATTTGAAGTCGGTTAAAAATGAAAAAAATGGACAAACTTTTGAATGTGTGATGTGCTTGAAACTTTTGTTGTTTCTGATGAAAAAAAACCTTCACAGATCACTGGTTTTCTGAAGCTAGTTATCTGCTAGGAATAAGCGGTTGTAAAGGTTCGAAGCAGAATCTTTTAGTGAGTTTTGTGCGTATCGATTTTATGGTAAAATTCAGTGAGACGCCCTGTCAATTCGTGTGCTGAAAATCGTAAATTCGTTTTCTCTTTTGGCGGTATTTTTCTTCATCGTTCAGTTAATATAACGCACGAGCGATCATTTTGCCTGTACAAAAGCGTCGATACACTTTTCTGCACGAATGCATTAATCCAAAATAATAATTATTCGCTTCTATTGACGATCGTGTGAATATAGCTGCTGCCGTCATTTACCGTCACAATAGTTCCGCACGCTGTAACTTTGTAGAGGGGTCTCTTATTGATCGTGTAGATATTAGTTTAGGGTCCTTTCGACCCCATGGGACTTGTGTGAAATCGATGCTTTTATCACGAAAGTCGGATACAATACACCACGTGCTTGTATTGTAAGTTTGTGTGTGAAGGGAAATCGCAAATATTTTCTTTTCATCAACCATAATTTTGATTTTATATGCAGTTGATTGTGTGTTAGCAAATAAATTAAAAATTGATTGTACCGAAAACTAATACAAATAGGTTCCTAATTGCATTGAATAAATACTGACTTTAATAATTCCTAATATGAATACTGACTTTTTCTTCATCACAATCTCTGTTATACTAAAAAGCAAGTAATAAAAACCCTTAGCGATATAGATCTCAAGTTTTAAGAGAGCCGAAAGATTTTTAAAACCGGAGATTATGTCAGAACTTGTAATCAGGGCTTAAAAAACCGCTGAATAATTTAGCACTTTTCGAAGTTGAAAGTTTAATCCTTTGTTTAGAAGGGGATTTACTTATCAGCTGCAGTTTGAGCGAGACAGATAGAGTTTTTTTACACTCGCCTAGTTTCAATTAAACGTCGGTTAATTCCCTCGCTAAGTGGTCGGTTTAAGGCGACTTAATTTATTTCCGTCGGCAATTTATGCTTCGGATTAATGTAATGAAAGTGCCGGCAGGTCGCGTAATTGCTACTCTCGATTGTCTAAACAAAAATAAAACGGGAAAGGTCAATTTATGACTAGGAATTACCGCTTTGCCTTTTGAATACCTGTTAAATTTATGTACGCCATTACAAAGTTATGTAGATTAGCCTGTTCATAAATGCTAAGCTAGCCGTGTTCCAGTACCTTATCTTATCCCTATCTACTGAAATGAAACACGGTCGAATAACATCTGGGATTCAACATTATTGTCATCGGTACGAGTTCAGCTAGTTATTACGCTATTCTATGAAAACAGATTACGATCAAAAGAAATAAATGTAAAATTCTATAGTCTTCCACTATTCGTACATTCGTCTAATCCACATAAAAAGGGTAAAGTGTTCGATTACAAGCGGCGCTCACTCGCAATACAATCAACATTACACGCGTGGCAGCTGTGGAACCCTAAATTACGGCCCGTTTAGTCGTATCGAGGGGTTCTTTACTTGGAAAAAAGAAGGGAAATACAAGGCCAGAATTGACAGTTTAATCTGGCGATTGCAAGCTTGGCTGAATGGGGCTGAATGCGCGTTGTGCACTATGCGCTGTTCAATGCAGAGACAAAAAAGATGTGAGCTAGATTTAAATAATGTGTTCGAGTTTTTACATTTCAGTTTCTGAATGCATTGTTTCTGATTTTGCATTTTATAAATCAACCTACATTTGTCTTTTTCAAAATATATGTTTTGAAAAAGACAACATTTTATACTACTTAAATTCAAAATAAATGTTTTGAATTTAAGTAGTATATAATTATTTATTATGTTTTACCTACGTTAGCAAGCATCGATAAACCAAAAAGTATTTTATTCCAAAACGAATTGTACAAACAATAACACTAATGATTTCTAAGTTCCACTCCATCAAATATTTACTTCGGTTACGAAGGGAACTCAATACGTTTAGTCGTTTACTCAATAAAATATTCAAAAGCAATCAACGGTGCCAGCGCCGCCATTATAAAGAAAAATATCCACCGATACCGAACTTTTTCAAATAATATTGTTCCATTTTCAAACGCACGTGATTTTTTTGCTTTTTTATGAGCAAAGATTTGATTGTCATTCAGCCAGTTTGCTTTCCTCTTTTAGCGTCAAATTGACTATTTTATTGGCTTTTATTCTTTTTTCAAACGATATTTCTTAAACATTAGGTTAGATAATACTGCTTTTGCCGCAGTTTGATTGTTATGATAATGATAGGTTCTTTTAAACCTACACAATTTCGTTAAATGAAAGTCAAAAATAGAAAATTGGGGCTTCCCATTCAGAAAGTTTATTATTAATTCAATGTATAGTATGTGATAGATACAACACAGAGCCGGTTAATCGTGTAACCGATGTTTACACGATAGGGCTGGCACGTGTGTTATCCAACCAAGCACGTGTTGGTTACAATAACAACACGATCAAAGACCTGCGCTGTCTAAACTAGTGATATAATTATAATTGGCTATGGTTTATGTCATGTTTATAATACGTAGCGGTTGTTAATAAAAAGAAAATAATGTTACATTCTATTTTTAGAGAATGCGGTTAACGTCAAGTACGTAACGTAGAATTTTGTAAAGAGATCTCTATGCAGCCCTAACAAGGAGTTTGGTTGTAAATTCCATAAATAGCTGGAAATAAGTGAAGCGAATCGCAAAGAACGAAATTACATTTATCGCGTTTGGCTACTTTCGGTCCCCTCGCTTTTCTTCCAAAGCAAAGAATCTAAGCCAATACGGGAGTTCAAATAAGGGCTTTCCTGCACTGGCATCTGAAAGCTCCCGAATGCCGATAGGGTCCACCCCTAAGGATTTTACCCCATTGAAGTAAATGGATAGTGTATCCCTTTGTGTTTTCTTTACAGTTTGATAGTGAAGATGTCATTTAAAATGCATTGCGAAGCTGACAGACAAAGTCTCAGTTTAGAATTCCAAGTAATGAAAAGTTGAAAGTTTTTAACTTTGAAAATAGTTTTTGTGATTAAATATGGACGACAGTAAAAACTTTATTATGTAATAGTTTTACTATTTAACATTTTACAAAATAAAGTACCTAGAAAAAGTTGAAATATTTTAACTTACAAAACAGTTTCTGTAGTTAAAAATGGAGGGCAGTCTACGTGCGGGTTGGAACTTAAATAAATGTCTAAAATCAGACATGATAAAATAAATAATAATATACTATGGACAATCCAAACAACACTATCTAGCCCAAATTTAAGCAGAGCTTGTAACTATGGGAATCAGGTAGCTGATATAATACAATATTTTTTAATTTTTTTTAATACATACTTAGAATACACTATAACACCAACACACATTTTTGTTCTCGGTGGGGATCGAACCCAAGACCTACGATCACAGAAAATTATGTACCAACTGAGCTGAGTGGCCAAGTCAATGATCAGCCTGATAACGCACATTTGATCCAAGTGACCAAGAACGCACAAGTTAGACACAAAAGACAGACATACGTTGTGCATTTTAAAATATTCAAAACTATAAAAATTTCAATATACCACGGTGTAAGTACCAGGCGCACATAAGGTACCAAGAGCTATGAAGTGCGTAAAGGAACAGCCCCACATCACTGCCAGATGCGTCCCCCAAGTCTTACCACTCATTTGAACACGATCTGACGTTAGTTACGACTATTGTGTCACAAAGGGGCACTTCACAGGGGTTACTTGCGAAGGGAGAGCCCCTGAGGTTTTACAGTGACGTTTTAGTGCAAATTTCGGTCAGTTTGACAGCTTAAATATAAATTGGCTACTGGTTGCTTTCAATGTTTTGTTAAAACGTATTCAAAAAGCGTTTTAACAAATTTGTATTTTTGCATAATAATGTTGAACTTCATGGTTCCTTTGATTGGTTTATTTTTGACGTGTAAAATTGAAATCTCTGTTTGTTTTCAAGCTTTTTTATTTTATTTTAATGTTTTATCAAAATGTTTTTAACATTTATACTGTAATCTATCAGTGTACGTACGTAAAAAGCCCACATCAAGTTTTATTTTCTACAAAATGTAAATACTTATCTTTGCACTTTTTAAATTAACGCTATCGTTATGCATAATTATATGAAAAAAACGGGTGTCTCCCCGCGACCATAGCTGTTGTAACACGTTGAAACGTTGGGAAATAATAAAGGTAATCGCGATAAACACCCGTTTTTTCCATATAATTATACTTTCTTTGTTTCCTCAAAAAACCACTCCGAGATCATCGTTTTTATTTTTAGCTGATTATTTATGTTGTCGCTTTTTATTAAAGGGGTAGCTATCGGGTTGAAGTATTATCGTCAGGGGCTAAAAAATACAGAGATACCGTTATCAGTAAGCAATTTGTCTGAGTAATTTATTAGCGGCTTGTAATTATACTTATCTTTGAAATGAGGGCCAAACCTCTGATGAAGTTCGACTTTATCCTTTGTAGAAATAATTTAATTTGTTTTGTTTTAAGTTCGAGTGCTCACCAATGCATTACACTGTGTGTGTGACGTTTTGACGTAGGATTCATTTCGTCAACACTCACACAGACTCAAAACCAGAACCAGAGACAGAGCCAGACAGAGCTCATGGTACTAATGAAAACGTTCTCCTCTGTAGAAATAATTTAATTTATTTTCATACTATTAATAACTTTAAATTTACTTTTAATAACAACAATATAAACTAGATAGATAATTATATAAATATTACTTTATGCATATAACCAAATAATATTAAACAAGTTTAATGGCTGAGTGAAGTAATCGGTCTTATCGTTGTGCTGTTCTCCCAGGTGAATTTGAGTGAATTGTACATGGTGGTGTCATAAATAATATCATTAAAATAACTAAATAAGAGTAGGTATTACACTACATATCGCAGTATGGTCCCAAAACAATGCATTGGTTCTAAATCCCACCAAGTCAAAATTTATGCTACTTGGCTCAAAGCGATTTATCAATGACACGGCGGGTTCGAGTCTGAATGTAATGATTCATGGGCAAAATATTGAACGGGTGTATGAAGCTAGAAATCTCGGGATAATATTTGATAGTTCTCTTCGTTTTGAAAGTCATATATTGAGTCTAGTGAAAACTTGTTTTTATAGATTAAAACTTTTGTACAAAATATATTCATTTCTTAGTAGGGAAATACGAATTAAGGTGTGCGAAGCCCTGATTTTGTCCAAATTAAATTATGGTGATCTTGTTTATGGCCCCCGCTTGACTTCGAGGACTGCCAGCCTCGTACAAAGGATACAAAATGCGTGCTGTCGGTTCTGCTACAATGTACCGCCGCGTACACATATAACACCTTATTTAAATAACTCCGATACTCTTAATATGGTTTCGCGGCGGGCATTGCATCTGGGAGTGATGGTGCATGGTGTCATGACATCTGGAATGCCAGAGTATCTTCACTCTAAGCTTGACCACTCTCAAAGTAAATACTATAGGAGGCCAACTCGTAACATACTGCATTATAGTAAACATAAAACGGTTGCATTTAGGGGTAGTTTTCGGTACCAGGCAACCAAGTGCTGGAATAATATACCACCTCCTCTTAGACTGCTAAAATCAAAGTACACTTTTAAAAAACATTATAAGAAATTAATTCTGGAAAAGCAAAAGTCTGGGTTGTCTGGTACAAATTACTATAGTGCACCTTTCTCTTGTTGATTGTGAGAAGTACACGCAAGGACTCACATGATCTCGCTGCCACACACATTATGCATGTACATAATACACATATAGGTAGTAAGTAATACAATGAAGTATGTATGTATCTATGAATATATGTGTAATATAAATATGTCGATATATCACATCTCTCACTCTTTTGCTTACACACCACAACACACCACCTCCACACGCACGGCTTCTCCTGTTGCCCAGACTCTTAAGAGACTGGTGCCTCAGGAGAGCCCAAACTTCGAATCACTCGTAGATATGACTCGCTCATAAACACATACCGCATCTGTACTCGGGCCCAATCACACACTGAGACACACCCACTCACCCACACCCACCCACTCACCACACAACACGGGGTAGGCTTCCCTCTGTGCTAACCAGACTCTCATGAGACTGGGGGAATCATGGAGGCCTACCCACGACACGCTCTCACACACACACCACACACACAACACTACACACTCAACCACTCGCACACACAAATACACCCCTTTACATCTATATTTATTTAATATTATTTAATTTACAACACAAACACACACCACACCTGTTTTCACAACTAATCACGCAATGTCACACAAATACACAACTTTCTTCTACCACTCCACACACGGTATCTCCTGTTGCCCAGACTCTTAAGAGACTGGTGCCTCAGGAGAACCTTAACTTGCTAGCCTATAGTATATTATTATTATTATTTTTTTTATATCTGTTCCTTCACTATTATTTGTTTTTTTTTTTTTTAATGTCCTCACAGTGTCAAATGACTCTGACCACCGGTTCTGGCAGAATATCAGCGCTGAGCTGCCGCTGGTGGTGAAGCATTACGCTGAGCTAGAGCCGATTTGCTGCAGTGGCACACATACACTGACCTCTTTTTGTTGTTTTTAGTATGTTTTAGTTTTTTTTTTCCAATGTAATGGTACCTAAGTTGTAATTTTGTGTTATATAATGTCAAAAATGTCATTTTTCTTTAGTACCTACTTAGTTTGTAATATCGTCGTATCTTTCTTTTTTTTTTTTTAATTTCTTATTTTAATAGTGTGTGTGCTGAAGCAGCAAATAAATAAATGTCTATGTCTATGTCTATGTCTACTACTACATTTTTACTTGAAATAAAACAAATCTAGGCAAAATAGTTTTTTTAGTAATTCTCTCGGTATTAAACCTAAGAACTAACCTGTTTCCTACTTAGTCTAGAAACATTATTCTGACTCTCAGGTAAATAGATTCAGCCATTTAGAAATATTTCTAAGCATTTATTCGCAAAGAAACATTGCGAACTTACGAACACGTTTAGTTTCCAGACAAAAGCAGATCTAATTCATCAAGGAATACGGGTGTGAGGAAGACGTAGCACAGGAAAACTAATATAATAGACACAAATTGACTTTCATTACTTTGATTCAATAATAAAACCTAGTTTTATTAAGAATCTGGGTCTAGTCTAGGAAATCTGGTTCAAATCGAATTAAACTTTTAACTACATATTATACTATCTCATAACTATTCTGTGTGAAAGGAACTGCTGGAAAGAAAAGTCTTCGGCGCATGTATCTCGATCAGATAGCAGACATTTTTGAGAAAGGGCAGGAGTACTCTAAAACAACGAGCATAATGAAGAATGTTATGAGAGTAAATGAAGCGAGAGAGGTAGGTTGAGACCCATGGAATGAGGCGTGATTTTATGTATGTAATGCATTATGTCTAAACTTTGCTTCAATCAAACAATCTTTTAAGCTCTCGTAAATGAGGAGTGACGGAACAAAACATGATAATTTCACTTTTTGTAAAAACAAATTGCCTCTAAAGTTGAAAGTTTGATGCAAATCATGATTCCATTAATAAAAAAACCATGTTTAATAAGTTTTTTACTGTTATTTATTCATTAGAACCCATATTTTCTTTAATTGTGCAAAGGCAAAGTAGTTGCCGGTTTTTGACCTTTTGTGAAAAGTTAGACATCATGGAATTATCATGTTTTGTTCCGTCACTTCTCAAATCTAGATCATCTAAGATGTTTATTAATATCCTTAGCTTGCTAATCCTATCTGGTATAATATAATCCTCTAGTTTCGCAAAGTACCTCGTGTTCCACGTAGGTAAGAGCCACGCAAACATGCGTCGCTTCCTTGTTTGTTTAGTTTGTATTGTCGGACTAATGCCAGCCCATTGTTCCCTAGAACAGACAGACATAGCGGGCTGCAGAGGTTAGAGCTTTCCGCAGAGAAAATTGGATAGCAATACTTTGCAGTATTTGTGGAAAAAATACAAATAGGGGATAAAACTAGAAGAAACGGAAATAAACGTACGGTTTTTTTGTATCAGTCTTCCTTTCCTTCATTATCTTATCCTACTATTTGTATAATTTGTTCTAAGCATTGATGGATTTTATAATATATTATAGATCCCGTCTTATAACGTCGAAAGGTTTATAAAAGAGCGACTTTAAATAAACATATCGCCAGAAAAGCTTCTCTCAAAGATTTAAAATTCGCAATCACTTTGCTACCCCGGCCAGAACACAAAGGAAAATGTTTCGAAAACCATTTCACCTCGTTCATAATATCCATCCAGTTATAATACCAACATAAATTCAAAGAGGAAGCCGAAACCACGAACTTAAAGTCGGGGTCCGAATGGTTATGAAGTCAGGAAGGAAGGTGGCCGAACTTGTCCGTAACCCGGGGAAAAACCCAAAAATTCAAGTCAAACATTCTGTTTCCGACCGGTCCGACGTAAATATTATCCGAGACTTTTCTTTTATTCCCTTTGTTTTAGACATTTAATTATTTACGGTTGGTACGGCACAGATAATATTTAAATTAAAAAAAATACTTATGGTCGAGAGTTTGTCCGCAAATTCGTCCGCGTTGTAAAAAATAATGGGCTCTATAGTTTTTCCGTGCCTGAATTGAAGATTTAGTCAAGTACCCAATTTAATCAAAAAGTAAGAGATACAAACGGAGAAAAATAGCTTTTTCTAAATAATAGAGACGATTTACGCTACGCTGCCGCAAAAAGGAGATAGCAATCTCGCCGTGACCAAAGAAAACTCTAGTAATGAGCATAAACAAGATTTCAAAAGTTCTCGCCTTTTGATATAAAAGAAACAAAGAAGTCTAATTTATATATTTCAAAGCGCTCTGCTCGGTAATTGACGAATATAAACATTTCTCGCTTTTCCTTATTATATTTCTATAAAAGAAGTTGCACGTATTTTACTTTAATGTCCGAAACTGCGTCCAGAAATCTGTCAAAAGATTTTTCGAGGTAGTCTTTTTACAGGTTACAGCTTAAGATTCAAAAATGGTGGATAAAATTTACACTCTATATTCAATTTTTGGAACTTGATAGTACGAAGCAAATCACTAAGGTAGGTACTTAAATCAAAGTATTCCAAATCGAAGGAAACTTCCTTGGGAGTTTTAGTTCAGCCATGTTTAGTGTATGCATAATTAATGTATTAATTAATAAGCAAAATTAATGTAAACACCTAAAAAATGTAAGTTAGTGTGAGCAAAATCTGAATTTCAAAATACGCCTAGGTAATCCAGGTTAATACATTTCTAGGCAATCTGCGATGGCGATGGCGATGACAATCGGTTTCAGCATAGCTTTTTGCATACATCCGTACACACTGCCGTGAGATTTGATAATGCGATACATTGATTGTGTATCGCCATCGCAAGCGATCTAGAAAATGCGCAAGGTTTAACTTGTAAGCTCTTTCATAAATATTGTTTAAGTTGTCAAAGTATACAAAAAAGTTTTTATAACAATTGTTTTGTTTTTTAAGTCCGTGCAAACTTAAATAAGTAGCTGTTAAATAAATTCATGTACATTTCTACGACGTATTTAGTGCCCTAAATTAGTACAGTTTTTCCCAACCTCATTTGTAATACCTCCGTTGTTATAATAAAAAACTTTTTTATGAAAAACTGTCCGTAACGAATAAAGCTGGTCCGTAATTTGTGCGACTGATATTTGGGGATGATCGCCCAGATGGCGTGATATTGGACCTCTAGTTTTACGTAAGTACTTGCAGAAAATGCGGACCTTTCTTGAGGGTCGTAAAACAAAGGCATCTGTCATGGATCGACTCTATAACTAGGGTAGCTATAACTGTGTAGGTAGCTATAGCTGTATAGTACGGCCTTTGAAATGAACGTAAGTTTCACTGAAGTTTTTCATAGTTTGCTCGATAAGGAAAGCTCAAGATAAAAGTTGAACAAAGTATTTCTCTTTACAAACTATGAATAAATATGCGTGTTTACCCCATTATGAAATAAAATAAAATCTAGCGTATTGGATCGCCTTTTACAAATCAAGCTTCTTGCAGTACAAAAATAGTCATTTGAATGTTGATGCTTTTTGAAATCAAAATCATCTTTCATAAAGTGACACAATACATGTTTCAAAGTCCAGGAGAAGAATAAGCGAAATGACAGTTTTATGATATAAAGGAAACTTACCGGCATGATGGGTCTGTTGGTATCGCCAGGGTCAAGGGGTCTGTAACAAAGAAACAATATCTTTGAAATAATACCTTTTGTAAGCATTCTATATTACATAAAATAAGTTTATTGAAGTATCTATCAGTGTGTAAACAAATCAATACTGCTAGTGATCTTATTTTCTTAAATTAATCTGGTTGGACCTAAGTTTTTTCTGCTAATACTAAGCCCTTAGATATTCGATAGTACCTTTGTTTATGATAGTTGTGTTCAGCATTTTAGATTTTTTTATTTCACCAAGGCTTGCATAATTATAATCTGAATCTTTTTCGATTATTTTTATTTTATACGCTCCGTATTTAGGTTCAAAACTAAGTTAATTATCTGAGACCTCACAGTAGGTCGATATGCTTCGTAAAAAAACACCAGCAACACGGACAGGAAAAGATTTAATTCACAGCAAAAAACAAAGAAATACCCTTACAGAATACCGTCCTTTATAAGCCCGCTCAACTGCAATACTCCCAACCCGTTCCAACGTAACAACTAACAATAAAATACGAAGGTAGCTCAATTTTTCCTCTAACAACAGTCTTCCAATGCCCCAAGAAGGTAACTTAATAAATTACACACATGTTTCCTGGTCTCAGGTGCTGGTTGGCTGACGAAGAGCTTTTTAGATCGGTGCCGTGGCTTGACAAATTCTTTTTTAGATTGGCAAGGAACGTTCGGAACTGGGTGATTGAATGTTAGTAATATGAGATCAGTAGTGGAATCCCGTGTGAGCCCGTTCGCATCAAGACGTTTCCATTACAAAGTTTGACTTTAACCACTTGGGGTGCTAAGTTCCAAAAATCGAGGTGAACTATACTAATAAACTACTATATAATAACTAAAAAAATCGAGATGTTTTTTTGAAGTGCTTGGGACTTTTAGAACTCTAAGCTAGTTTTAGTGATGTGTATGGAACTTTTCTTTTAAATAACCAGCACCTGCGCCTTTCCTCTTCGTCTTCCTCCCCGTTCCTGTTACTTTTTCGAAATAAAAGATATACTACCTTACCTCTACTACAACTCTGCAATATAAAAAAAGGTTTTACCAAGGACGTAACTGCGCTAACTGTAACTGTAATATCAACGACGGCACCAGAACCTTATAAACCGGAAAAAGCAATGCGAGCATCACTGCTTGGAGACAGAAACAGGTACAATGGTTGTACTTCCCCGGAGGAACAAGCTCGGATGACCTACTCTTGTTCTATTATTGTTTATCATTTTCATACGATACAAGTGGGTTTGCCTACAAATCTCTGAGTAAAACTAAATTAACAGAATTCAAAAATGAGTTTACTTTTCATCTAAATAAAAGCTCATACTCGTAAAAAACAAACAGAGTGCACATTGGGTGTCAAATTAAGAGAGTATAGTAGAGCTCTTCTACTAAAATAAATTCCCCAACAGGACTGCGCGACTAAATCAAACATTCCAACAATTTTGTCCACACTCATAAAAATAAACAACGAACTTTTGTCGCATAATACTCCAGCTACAACATTTTGCACTCGTACATAAATCGTTTCATTACCGTAACGAGTAGGTATCATGTTTTCAATTCATTATAAAAATACGAAATCCATTTACCCAAAGTCTACACAGTCCTGATATAAATAAATTACGGGATGTCCACGGTACGTGGGTGGCCATATTTTAGGCGGGACGGTTCTGTCCCGACCGTCCAGCTCGGGGTTCGTGTCGACACCTTTTTGTACTTTTTGCCGGCGTGTGGACACCGTAGTACGTGGCTGCGGCTTTTATAGCGTTTTTAATAGATAAATAGCTCTTTGTGCTTTGACAGACACGGGAATTTTAACAAAACGCAGTGCGGACTCTGCAGTAAACTGCAAGGCCCGGCAATGCGTTACAGTGTACACCAGCCAAGCAGTTAATGAACATTATACGAATGAATGAATAGAGCCAGGTGCTTATGTTGTTCTCGTATTACGGCGGCAGCTAACCAACTTAACATAATTATTTCGTGTTTGCCGAGAGTAATAGAACAGAAAATTTATCCCTGTAATTTTGAAACGAATTATAGAAACCTTTGTTATTTAATAGTATGTTCTATATTCATATTAAAGAAAATAATCATGCTTGTTGAAGGAAATGTTAATGATGGCCGACTTGATTGCAAATTTCAATCCCTTGTAATGAATTCCTTCACATTTAACAGTACACAAATTGCCCATAAAACATTAATCTTTCCACAACACAACGGTACAAAAAGCAAAGCGTACAAACCATTAATATCCAAGTCCTCGAGAACCTGAAGTTTACTTGAGGTTTCATTACACGTAAGCAAAAGCTCGTAAGCAAACGCGTCATTAAAAGCCACAGAATAACTCTCAATTACTACGGGTAGCTGTACAAATTATAAAGCTCCTAAGAGACGTCACGATTTATATTTTCCAACCTCGCCGTCAAATGTCTCAAAACAAATAAACACCTCGGATGTTGAGAGTGAAAAATGATCTCATGTGTATGCAGCCATGAATGTGGGCACTTGAAGATAACCTTCATCTTACAGATCATCATCAGATCATGTGTTATAAAAGGAGTATACTTATGCCTTGCGCACATCTAAGCGATCTGCGGTGGTGATCAGTGAAACGTTGTCATATTTGACAGTGTTTCACATGGTCTAAGGTTATGTCAGTGAATACTGCGAAATTTGCGAAATATTGTTTAGCAAAAAGCTATCATCACCACCAGCCTGGAGAAGTCCTCTGCTGGGCATAGGCCCCTTATAAGAATTTCCAGGAATAATTCATAGCAGTCACCTCTACAGTTCGAGCTAAATGACCTGCCCACTTCATCTTGCTAATTTAAGACAACTTTAATGTGGATAAATCGACGCTGGAATTATAAACCCGCGTAAAATCTATGCAAGAGACAAATATTGTAGCAACCACGTAGCAACTAACTATAATTTTAGAGGTACTAAGATAATGGAAGTCCAAAGACAATGTCTACGGACGACAAAGCGCAAGAGTCAATGGAACAGGACCATCGTCTATCCAGCCTTGCATACCAGTATGCTATTCAGCAATTTCTGTCTCACCAAAATCGCTGTTCCCATCATGTTCTGAGATATTAATACTGTCCTAAGCTTGTAGCTGTGCCAACTCGAACATGGTCACCCTAATGCCTTTGTAGCTCAGACAAGCCACAGCGCCCGTTAAAATTATTTATCCTGGGAAAACTGAACGTGGGGATATCCTAGAGTTATGTTAACCGGGACAAAGCACGGATGCCTTAAAAGCGGTAGCTGTCGTTATCCACCTTAACAAGGAAGATTTAGAGCTTAATATTGGATCTTGATAAAAAATGCTTGCAGGTATAGTCAGCGACAAAAGTAGATGTACATTTAGTCAGGTTTGTAAAGTTGAAATAGTTCGAGTTTCTGTGCTTCGTTATTTGAAGATTTGCTACTCAATTTTGCCCCAAAATCTAACAATAAATCAAAAGAGTTTGATGAAATCTAGAAAAGCATAGGCTATTTTTTATCTGGGGTCTTATGCTCGGTTCGACCGAGAAAATCTCACGATGGAGATGACTTCAATCTCGGCCAAAAACTCCTAGCCGCTAGGTGGTACACTCTAGTCAAGAACCTTAAGGTTCGTTTATATTTTTGCCAAGTTTAAATTAGACGCGGGAATTATTATCTGACCGATTACTCATTGATGGTAAAACCCATTCATAATCGTCTCTACAAAAACCACAACTTAACCCTTAACTTAGCAATAGCACTTGAAGTTAGCACCAGTGCGGTTGAGGTACAACTTGGGGTGACGTCACGGACGTTGTAAGTGCAGTATACGCTCCGTACATTGTATTGTTTTAAAAATATTAACTTGCTCCAAAACGTTGTGAATTGTATTTAAATAATCTTGTTTACTTGCAATAAGGGTGTGGTGGTGTTTGCAAGAGCCTGTGTTTGGATTCTGGTGAGATATCATCATAATAAATCTAGTGCTTCCCAGTGGTTTATTAATTGTCGGTGTGGGTAGACTGTATCAGCTGATCTCCAGTCACTTATTATCGATTTTGAACAGTGCCATCTGGCGAACCAACCCGACTCCCTCAAAGGTATCGGTATTAGCGCCATCTATTGTGAAAGAGCCAAACTAATTTAAAGACGCGAAATGCCTTTGGAGAACCCAAACAAAAAGGCGAAATGTGCCGCATGTGGGAAGTTCCTTTCAACGCCAGGGGCCGCCACCTGTTGTTTGTGCCCAGCCATGTATCATCGAGGGTGCGTTTTGCTGTCGGAAAGTGCGCCTCTCAGTAAGGAGTGGGCTTGCCCGGAATGTAAGAAAAAGACACGGCGAGGTGACAACAGTAGCACCCCTGTCAGGAGCGTCTGCGGGAGCATTGCGCAGGACGCCGTGCACTCCCGTGGGTTCGCCGTCACTGCCTCTGCCGTCGCTGATGCCGTGGCAGCCGCTACCACCAGCATTACCCCCACCCCACCACCTTCCGCCGCCGCCACCACCACCGCCGCCCCCCCGCCGGGAAGTGAGGTGTCCTTCGCCGCGGTGGCCGCCAACGCCTCCGCCGCCGCCGAGGGCGTGCAGATGCTGCGTCGCGAGCTCGCCGAGTACGCAGCCGACTTGCGCGTCATGCGACGGGAGATGGAGGAGCACCGCGTCGTCGTGACGGGCGTCGCCGCGCGCATGGACGGGATCGAGCAGCGACTGCTGATGCTGGAGACTGCACCACCCGCCGCACCCGCGCCTTCGTCCGAGGTTGCCGAGCTCGAGCGCACAGTGGCGCTGCTGAGGCAGGAGCTCGCCGACCGCGACCAGGAGGCGCTGCTCTCCGACCTGGAGATCGGGCAGCTCCCCGAGTCGTCGGGCGAGAACGCCGTGCACGCCGTCACGGTGCTGGCCGCCAAGCTGGGAGTCCCGCTGGAGGAGCGCGATGTGGTGTTCGCGGAGCGCGTGGGCGCCGCGCCGCCTCCGCCGGGCCGCGAGTCGAATGGAGGCGCGGGTGCACGCCCGCGCCGCCTTGTGGTCCGCCTGGCGCGGCGCTCGCTGCGCGACGACCTGATCCAAGCCGCGCGCGTGCGCCGCACGCTGACCGCCGCCGACGCCGGCCGCCCTGACGCCGCCACGCCGAGCGGGCGCATCTATGTGAACGAGAGGCTGACCCGCGCCAACGGGACGCTGTTCCACCGCGTCCGCGAGGAGTGTCGTAGGCTCCAGTGGCGATTCTTTTGGACGAAGCGAGGCCGCATCTTTGCGCGGCAGGCCGAGGGTAAGCCTGCCTTCCAAGTAAGATCAGAGGCCGATGTCGCGCGGGTTTTTGGAGTCTGTCCTGTTTGAGTTCAGCTCTGATCTGGAAGGGAAGGGTTAATTTAGTTATAAGAAAAGAACTACAATATGTGCTAATCTATATTTATGTGCTTATAATTTGTATGTTTCTATGTAGGTGTTGTATGGGAAATAGTCTACCACTTTTAAACTTTATGTGTTATTTGTTAAGTTTTGTTCAAACATGTAATTATTTTTATATAATTACTAAATTACTTAATGCCAAAAAAATATATATATTAAATACAATCATTAGCAATCACTTGTCTGTAGAGGAACTGAAGTATATAGGAATAACTAGTTTGTGTAAACTTAATTACCTCTTTGTTAACATAATAATAATATGGCTTATGGGTTTGTGGAATATCAATTCATTTAACAATGGTTAATACACGCCACTTAAGAGTTGGTTTATTTAATGCAGGCTCTCTAAATACGGGACATGATGAGTTTATTGTCGCTGTAGAAGACATAGCGCCAGACATTATGGCCATCAACGAGACCTGGCTAAGGGCGGGACAGGACGAGAGGGCCCCGAAACTGCCAGGTTACCGGTTACGCCATTCTCCGCGGCCTGATCGTATGCGCGGGGGCCGCGGCGGGGGAGTCGGCTTTTATATACGTAAGGGCATAAGTGCACGTGCATGTCCCCACCCCACAACGTCCTCTGTTGAGCAGATGTGGCTGCAGATGAATGTAAGTGGTGTTCATCTCATTATAGGAACAGCATACCGACCTCCTTGGCAGGACGTCAGCATGTTTCTCGATGCGATCACCGAATCAATATCATCATTTACCAAATGTGACAAGATGATTTTGGTTGGTGACCTTAATATAGATCTTTTTGATGACAACAATAGTAAAGTTAAAATGTTTAATGAGTTTCTCCACTGCCTAAACTTAAACCAGGTAGTATCCGAACCCACCCACTTTACCGAGCACAGCCAGACCCTGATCGATGTCGTATGTACTGATGCCCATGTTCGAAAAGTCATTGTTAATCACATTCCAGACTTGGGAGGCCACGCGATGATTCTTACAGAATTTAATATCAGGCAAATAAAGCCCCCACCCCGTCTCGTCACATACAGGCCCTTAAAAAGCATCATAATGGATTTCTTTACCCATGACCTCAGCAACCTTCAGTGGAACTTTTTCGTGAGCTCAGCAGACGTTAACACTTTGGTGGAGGGGTTGACGCATTTTGTCACAATATTATTTGATCTCCATGCGCCCATTAAAATAAAGAAATTTAAGGACCCACCACACCCCTGGATCACTGACACAGTCAAAATGATGATGAGCATCCGTGATGATTACCATAAACGACATAAAGTGCTCAAAACAGTTGCCCTTAAAAACTGCTACAAGGAAATGAAGCATCTGGTTATTGCAGCCTTGGAGGCCGAGAAAAGAGCCTATTTTACCCAGCATATAAATAATAACATCAAAGACTCTAAGAAGCTATGGAAAAATTTAAAAGACACAGTACTACCTAATAAAAAGCAGCCAGCTGAACTTCCGCCCCAATTTGACAACCCTGACCTAGTAAATTCTCATTTTCTTAATGTACCTGGAGATGAGCACGTGTCTATCTCGCAGCTCACTTTTTACGAATACCACAGGTTTCATTCTGAGACTTTTTCGCTTAATCCTGTAAGTGAGGACATGATTCTGTCAATTATTCGTAGCTTAAAGTCTAACGCACAAGGTGTTGATGGCATCTCACTAGATATGCTGGCGCTGACTTTGCCTCAATCCCTTAATTCAATAACTGCAATAGTGAACAAATCTATAATGAGCGGAGTTTTCCCTGAGAGCTGGAAGGTTGCTGTTGTGAAACCTTTACCTAAGAATAGTAATCCTTGCTCTTTTCAGGACTTGAGACCTATAAGCCTCCTACCATGTTTGTCAAAGGTTTTGGAAAAAGCAGTGAGCATTCAACTCACCAAGTATCTGGAGGAGCATAGCATTCTCCCACAGGCTCAGTCTGGATTTCGCAAAGGCCATAGCACATCAACTGCTCTCCTCGATGTAGTAGACAACTTGCTGAAGGCTCAAGATCAAGGGTTGAGCAGTATCCTGGTGCTGCTCGATTTCTCACGCGCATTTGATTCCATTAATGTCCCACTTCTCTTATCCAAACTTGCCTTCTATGGTTTTGATGCTAGAACAGTCAAATGGTTTCATAGTTATTTGGAAAATAGGAAGCAGTTTGTTGAATTGTGTATGCCAAATGGGGCTAAGGTGCAATCTGCTCTGCAGCCTGTCCCTCGTGGGGTCCCACAGGGATCTATACTGGGACCCATTCTGTTTGTCCTCTATAGTGCGGATATAATTAAAAGCCTCACCTATTGTAGTCATCATCTTTATGCTGATGATTTACAGCTATACATCTCATTCCGGCCTCCCAACCTGCTTGACACTGTAAATAAAATAAATGAGGATTTGGCTCAGGTATCTGACTGGTCAAGATCTAATTCATTGATCATTAACCCCAAAAAATCTAAATTTATGCTGATGGGTAGCAGACACAATATTCAAATGCTTCGAGATATCTCAATTAATATTAAGGTAGATGGTGAAACTGTGGATCAGGTATCAGAGGCAAAAAACCTTGGGCTCACTATGGATAGCGGTCTGCGCTTCGAGAAACATGTAGCAGATGGTGTGCGCAACTGCTTTTATCGGTTGAAGCTGCTATACAAAATTCGCCCTTACATCAGTGAAGCAGTCAGAGTGAATCTATGCGAGTCCCTTGTACTCTCTAAACTTAATTACTGTGATGTTGTTTATGGGCCATGTCTGCTGGGCAAAACAGAGAAGCTGATCCAACGGGTTCAGAATGCCTGTGCCAGATTCTGTTTCCATATCCCACCACGGTCTCATGTTACTCCCTTTTTGAATACATCAAACTTACTGAAGATGATTGAGCGTAGAAAGTTGCACCTGGCAGTGCTGCTCTTTGGGGTCATAAACAGCGGATGCCCCAAGTACCTCAAGGATAAGTTGGTGTGGGCGCAGGGGCAATCCAGGTTCCCCAGTAGATCCTGCACTTTTGTGTTTGCCACCCCAAAGCACAGATCAATGGCATTCCGAGGGTCTTTTAGATTTGCTGCATCCAGGTGCTGGAATGTTATACCCCCGCCCATACGTATCCTGAAAACCATCAATACTTTTAGGCTATCGCTCAAAAAACATCTCTTTCAATTACAAATCACAAAATAATACACGATTCCTACCAAGCAATTTCTTGCAACTAGGTAGATAGGTAGGCGCATGGACATAACTACCTACTTACCTACTTCTCATAAATCATAAATCTTAAAATAGACAAACCTTAGCTGGTTTATAAGTACGATGTGCCGCTTGGGAGCTACGCTTAGGCAATTTCTTTAGTGTTATATTGTCGTCTTCATTTCAGTATAGTTTTAGAGTCGATATATTTTGGTAAACTTCTTTTTGGGCAGCTCTTCTTCGCTCTAAGTACCAGACATTTGATTTTACGCACTACACTTTCATTGTTAGTTGCCTCCCATATCGAGCAATTAAAAATAACACAACAAACAAACACAACACTTTTCCTTCATGAGTTTCCATGCATTTTTGTTTCAGTCCCGCAGGCTCGGTCGGCCATTGCACTTTTCTTTTCACTTTTCGGTTCAAACATTTTCTGCCCGCCCGGCTGGTGCCTAATGCTCATTGGCCGACAACGCGGCGTCTATCGGGAACGACCAATAAGCGGTTTGAACACCCGAATGTCATTAAATTGACCAGCGGCGTGCCCGCGTTTTAAAGTCGATTGCTTGTTAGATCTCTCCAATCTCATCCCGATAGATGTCGCCAAAACTCAGACAACAATATGCTAATATTTTTTCTTTTTTTTCCCTACAATTACAAGCCATTTAGCTATGGAAATGTAGGTATATAATTAGGTCTAGTTTGCAAGCATTTACCCTGCTCGTTTTTGTTTTTGTACCATTTTATTATTTTTCATGTACTTTTCTGTGTTTTTTCTTTAGTTTGTAAGTATTCTGTAATTATAATTCCGTGATGTGACCCGCTCTAGGCCTTGGCAGAATACCAGGGTTGCACTGTGTAGTGTCACGCCATGTGACCTACACGGTGCGACAAATACTGAGCCAGGGACCTAATTGACCATGTGTAACTTTGCGTTATCATTATCACTTATTATTTGTATCATTTTTGGTCAATAAACATATTTTCTTTCTTTCTTTCTTTCTTTCTAACTTATGTGTAATTGACGGTGAACAATGAACAGTAGACAATAGCGGCCGGCTAATGGCGACGTACCATTGCTAGACGCATAGAGCCTCACTTTCGACTTGTCAACTCACGACTAAGGTTTTTTTCAATTTTTGATTCGCGAAAACGTTCTCCACAATTTTATATTGGACGTGTGATAAGCAGTTCGACGAACTCTCATGATCATAATATTGAAAAATTTGGTATCTGTTTTATAAAGAGCTCTTTCTAAGCCCTCTCCATCCACCGACTTCCCATGATCTGTGTGATGACGTCAGTCCTTCAAGTTAAGAGTTGTGCTAGCTCATCTTCCGGTTCGTCATCGCCATTCGAGAGCCGGTATTATTCCACCTAACCAACGCTAGTCACTACAGGGCTAGACAGTACGTACAAATTTGATCTTCCATTAGATATACTTACTAGATGTCAGATACAAAATGAGTCTGCCTACGGGCATATGGGGTGAATTACAGAACTATTTCGGTAAATCCTGAATCGATGTGCCGTATGTCCTGTCAGTGGCGACTGGTTCGCTCTGGATTAGCACACAGCTATAAATACACGAACTCTAATGCTAGTGACATTAACGCGATATACGCCAAGATTTTAGTAGCGTTGCTTACACACGGTGAATTGCAATCTACTCGATATACTCGATATAGCGCACGGTCAATAGGTACGCAGGCTAGGGTTAAAAAATAAATTGACAAGAATAGTTACGGGAAATTTCTTTTTCTTATCACTGTTTTTTTCGAGCTAGTGTGGTGCAAGGATTTAAAGCACCTCGTAGAGGATCCTTTTGAGCAATTGACACCATGTTTTCAAACTTTTTAGGTTCTACGACGGTTTCCTCACGATGTTTTCCTTCACCGTTTGACAGTATTGGCATTACCGGTAGATATGCATGATATTCAAAGAAACTATGTCGTGTGTTTAACTTCATTGTGTTGTGTTTTGTTGTCTCACCATTAATTTTTCTGACCAATGACAATGACAATTAAACTGAAATTGAATGAATTTCGATCCATTTTTAAATTGCCCGAGTTCATAAAATTTAATGCTAAAAACAATTGGAAAATCATTAAAAGAAAAGTTAAATAGACAATCGTGCCGTCTAAAAGCGACTTTAAAGCGCAGTCTGTTTTGTCGGTCACATGCGAATAACGTTTGATTTACGATTGTCATCGGGGTTTATTACGGAGGTGACACGGCCGGTGTCGATTGGTTGTCGGAATAGAGTCACATTCTCCAAATCCCCATTTTGATATTAAACTCACTGGTGGGGCTTTTCAGATTCTTTTTTGGGAAATACCTAGTGAGATTTATAACGGTTTTTTTTTCTGGATATCCTGCACTGAATAATTTTCCACTGGTCAAAAGTGATTACAATCACTTCTGTTATCATATTCATAAGGCTACCTTAATTAGAAGGTTACTTTATAGAAAAATATTCTTTTACCTCAGCTTAAAAACAATAATTAAAATAAAATAAAAATAAAAAGCCTTTTATTTCTTGCATTCACTTATTATAACTTATTACTACATATTTAGTTTTCATTGGTTAGTATACTTAAATTATTTGTTAGTACTTAATTATTATGATGTGTTGGTTGTGTTGGTGCAAGAACCCCAGATTGGGACAAAAGCAAAAGACGCCTTGAGCCATGCACTAAGGCTAAAGTGGAAATGGGCAGGTCACATAGCAAGGCTTACAGACCAGAGATGGACTGCAAAAGTGACCATGTGGAGAGGCCCACACGGCAAAAGAGGCAGAGGAAGACCGCTGACACGATGGGAAGACGAAATTATAAAGGCAGCCGGCCCAATCTGGGGCGAAATAGCACAGGACCGAGGTACATGGTCATCTTTGGAGGAGGCCTTCACTCAAAAACAATAATTATAAATTCTAAAAAAAGTAAATCAAAAACCATCGCTTCAACTTAAACTTATTGCTACACCGTAGCATCTACGACATAGCTTTTTTCGAAGATCATTGGGGAAAAATACCAAAATCGCCAAACCCACCGATGGGGATTTAAGGATATCAAGTGACATAGTCGCTGTGATGTACTAATATCGAAGTACAAATGGAATATCTACCGGTTTGGATGCATTTTGCTGGAACTTGATATTTGCATAGCCACTGGCGGATTCCTTTTACAAGATCTTTTCAGTAATATTTACTGTGAGCTTGTCGGTTTTAAATAATATAGTTCAATGCCGTTACTAAAAAAGTGTTTGTATTTACTGTTTATATTTTCCGTTTAGCTAATAGATAGTGTACGTACCTACGTGTAAAATGCTTTGTATTTATTTTACAAACTCTCTAAATTAGTTAAATTTTAAGTGGTATTTGAGACTAAATAAAAAAAAAACATCGATGAAAATACTTACAACGAAAAAGCCAAAAATAACACTTCTTTATGTGAACCCAATATCGCAGCATTTAAATGTGTCACATTTTACGCCAATTGCCGACCTTTTGTTCTCAAATTGAGGAGTTTTGTTATTAAATCGGTTCGAACTGGTATCAAGCGGATATCGAAGCTGTGTTGGCGCGTAAATTAAAAATACCGGAAGCTACAGCCCCGAGGTATTAATCCGCTATTTTGTTTACAATAGAGTGAAACTTACAATGTTAAGAGCATGGGCTAAGTATAAAAGTTACAGAATATAAAACAGAATCACGAAAAGTCATTCGACGAAGTTCAAAAGGCACCAAAGTCATAAAATACAAAGTACCGCACAGGTTAAAAGTCATTTATCTTCTTCTTCTTCTTATCAATACATATAAATCTCATGTTTCTGACTGACAAGAATCGAAACGCTTCCCGCGAACAAAATCCCTGAAACGGATACCTATACTCCGTTAAAAATCATTTCATTAAATTAAATGGTCTGTCTGGTCTGTCCTTCTGGACAAAGGGAGTGGGACAGACCAAGCTGAATTAAAAATGGGTTAGTTTCAACTGGTTTTAAATCCCTAAACCAAGTTTCACGTGCGTGTATATACATTATTCACAAAACCCGCTTTTGGTAGGTATCTGTTCATAATTTTGGAGTATTAAAATATGAGCACAAAAACAACGCCCGTGAAAATACGTACATAGGTACTATAAGTAATTTAGTGCATCTAGCACAAATTTCTGTCGCTTTCGACTTTTAAGTTCGGATATCATGGAAATAATTGAAATACATATAGGTATTCAATTCTGATATAAATTGTAACCAAAAACGTTCCAATAAAATGCCAAAAACGTCCGGTGGACTCAACTTATTCTTACTGCATAGATAACGCTAGAAACTGGAATCGGTACACTTTAATACCGAGAGTGAACTGGAAATATTATTATATTAAAATTGTCAGGCAGGTGAAGCCTCCGGGGACGATCTGATACCTCAGCTAAATCAAAATAACTGAACATTTCCTACTGGAGGGAGGAATTCGCGCCAGTTTCACTTCATTTCTTTCAGTTCTATTTTGCATACTTAATATTTCCTCCATCATTTTATTGATCTACTCTAACGTAACGGGGAAATTTCCGTAATGTTTTGCAGCGAGTGTTACTGTATTATTATTTGGTTTATTTTTACAGGTCCGTAATAGGATTGTTTTTAATGAAAATGAATGTAAAAGAGAGAAAGAAATTCGTTTATTTGTAGCACACAACCAACGAGAAATAGTTTGAGTACTAAAACAAACGCTCATAAGTCAATACAAAAAAGTAGCCAAAATAGGTGCAGAATAGTCCGCAATGTGCCGGGTGCGACATATACGCCTCGTCTCAACTGCTGACTGACTGACTAATTCCAGATGTGATACTTAAAACTTATTTCTTGTAAAAATAGGAAGATGTTTTTGACGTGACAAATACGATGGCTACACGCACGAAAAAACATGACGTCATGCGGCGTTACCTCGCTCTGAGGCGTTCCATTTAAGGCTTGAAGTGCAAGCGAGAGCGCGGAACGAGCGACAAAGAAGCACAATCGGCCTCCGCGTTCGGCAGCGTTCGACATCTGTCTCTCTCCTACTTGAGTGAGCGACGAGTGAGCTGTATGACGTTGTCACGTTCAACTATCGTCAGTAAACCGACTTTACAGACAACCGATTTTTTTGTGGTGAACGTTGATTGTCCTATAATATTCATGTTGTATACATTTCTGCATGAATCTAGTTTAAAAATCTTTGAATATTTCAATGTTTAAATGTTTTTGACTCAATCACGAAGCAACGGCTGGACTAAATTGAGTTAAACTTAAAATAAATGTTGTTCGTTTTCTATCCTACTTTTAACTCATAAAAAATAGCAAAACCTATAAAAAATGCATAAAAACCGTGGGTAAGCCAAGTATTTGAAATATTTTATTAATTTCAACTTTTAATTTTGTATTGCTGTAAATTACGCAAGTGAAACCGCGGGTGGTAGCTAGTACTTGCAAACAATTTCTTAATAAATCTCGTGTTGAGTCTACTTTGTGAGAGAAGTAACAAGTGAGGCGAAAGTGTTGGAACATTCTTAATTACTTCCAAGACTTTTCAATTACTTGTGTTAGATTAATTTACTTCTATCATATTTCCAGGTAAGCATTTAATTATTATAACGGCTTCATTATTTTGTTCTTAAGATAACAAATCTACATTTTACATTACTTAAAAATTAAATACATTGTTATGAGAGTGAATGAAGCAAAAGAGGTGTGTCAGGATCGTAGCAAGTGGAAATCCGTGATCTCTGCCTCTGTATGTATGTATGTTGTTATGTACCTTAGTTTTCTAAAATAAGTTTTACGAAAAAGGTTTGTATTGTGAAAAAGTATGTATTACCTACATTTTGTTTAAACACATTGCGGATGATGGAGCAAGCATATACCTGATGTTAAATGGTAACCATGGCCTATAACAAAGCATACAAATGTACCGGCACCCACACCCTTCAAACCGAAACACATGGATCTGCTTTAAGGCATAAATAGGCATGGTGGTAGTACTTCTTCGTACTCACAAAGAGCCTAAACTACTAGAGACCTAAAGATACTTATTAAAAGTAAGTTCGGATAATAATAAGGCTGAATAATATTTGTTACTATTCTTCATTCTTTAGCTGTTCAAAAGCAATTCGTCATGAAAATAACTTTGAAATTAATATCAATATCATAATAGAGAAAATATAATAAACGACTTTAAACGGGATTAAATTATTTTCATAAGACATTTTACGGAACATCTATAAGAAAGGAAAATAGATTGTTGTTCTTAATAAACTTTATACAAAATTAATTTGAAGTCAAACTCACTTTATTCAAATTTTCAGTTAATATTTAAATAATCTTAGAAATCCCTCGAAGGCGAAACAAGTCCCAGTATCGATAATTCACGTAGCACGTCACTATAAATCAATGTGACCTTCGGATAGTGATGCCCACGTGCTCTCTAACTAGTCGATAAATATCTATGGAATAGCAAAGTACGGATTATTTCTACGGATTACGGATCTGTTGCACGGTTCGTTTGCAGATTTCAATAAATGATTGTAAAGGATTTAAAAAACACTGTCACTGTGTGTGAGTTAGCAAATGTTAGTTCGTTTTACGAAGTGAGTGGCAGATTTGAGATAATTCGGTAATCTCAAGTTTTTTTGTAACAGAGTTGGAGAAAAACATTCCAGAACAGCTCGCTTGAACGACTTCATGTTCATTCTTGAACATTCACAGTATTTATATAAAAACATAGCAAAAATAATCTTGCTTTCTGCTTAGTCAACGAGCTGCGGGCGATGTTATGCACAGAAATATTTAAAACAATCGCATTCCTTGCTCACTACACGCTCCAATTTCAAAAACAAAGTTTGAAAATTCCTCCGTACGTTTACATGCTCCCGAACGAGTGCAACAGACAGCGCACTACACGAAAATAACCGCAAACGAGGGAACGCGGCATTGCAGAATTCTCCGTAGAACGGAACGTAGAACTGCCGAGAGCGCGATTATTGCAGCTTCAATGGCGCGATTAACCCGCCGCTGCTTCAGCTGTCGTCGAACGCATCTTTTTATTACCAACCTAACAGAAGTACAGTCACAAGCATTATAAATTCAGTTCTTCTTCTTTTTCCTATGGTCAGCACAAACTGTATTTCACAGAGTATTTAGTATTTAAACATGAACAATATATTATTTACATGCTTACGACTTGCCTTTATAAACTCTTAAAACCTATTGATGCCGTTCGCTGTTTTTTTTTTTTGTATTGTGTTAGCTTAAGTATAGAGATCTGTGACATCTGATTACATATTGAAATGAAACCAATAAGAATTTATAAATGAAATGAAATGAAATGAAATGAAAATATTTTATTTGCAACACATACATAGACAGTGACAACAATATAAAACAAATACATCACCTACAAACTAGACATAAGACTAACAAAAAACCAACATCAAAAGGTAGTCGTATATAGATAAATATATTTTTTACAAAAGTGCTGCAAATAAGACCAAAGCTCAGCATGATGCAGGTTGAGAACAACCTACGCTGGTCTTCCGCTAGGCCCTATTTAAAAAACCTATAAAACACACAGTCATGTGAATTTTCTAAAAATTCAAGTTTACTTAAATAATATCTACAATTAAAATTAAGCGATGCCTGTGAGTGTACAGTTCTAGCACGGAAATTGGTCCGATAATAAATAGTTATCGTTACAAAAATCACCGAAGCAAGGCTCGTTGCGGTACCATTGAACTGTTCCAAATCCAATTGCACCATTAACGGGTAACTGCCGCGGCAAAACACAGGCACCGCAGTAAAATCAATGGCTCACTTACAACCGCCTATACCCATTCAAATAAATCCAATTCGGCTCAAGTTCGCGGGTAAACTATAGTTTTATCCGGTAGGTTGGTATTGATCGAGTTCGGGTACGTCCGGAACGTGATAGTTAAAGATATACGACCAATTTCGGGAGAGATTTGTTTTCAGAATAAAAGCTTATTGTCTGTAAGAGCCTGGCCGTCTTGCTCGGTATTAAATTACACGAGTGCCCGACAAAAACTATAAAAGACTGTTCGCATGCAATACATTGAGTCTGTATCTGGGTATGGTGGGAAAGCGCTGGCGGTCGGCCAATTTATTATTTCCAGGGTTCCACGGGCGTAAAACTGTTGCTCACAGAAACTTTGTTGCACCTTGTAACTACTTAACTTTATTGTGAAATAAACCAGAGAACTGTCACAACCTTCCACGAGAGAGCGCGAATTAGATTCATAAAGATCCTTCCAATTTTATCGTTTTCTAATTTTCTCTCGAGTGGCTTAAACCAGGAAAGGTTTAACCTTCGTATCTCGTCTTAATATAAACCCCATAAAAAGATGATTCAAGAAGCTTTACGGCTTTATAAGTAAACGTACTGAACCTTTATAAAAATTTAAGAATATTTCCGTTTTAATATTCGCAACGCGTTATCTTGGAAACTGTAGCATTTATTGGTACACATTGTCGTAAAGTACAACATACTTGAGAATTGTTCACTAGCCAAATGTTCGTTTGGTGTTTTTGTTTTCTTTTTGTGTGGAATAAGGTGCCTGATTGTTTCTAGATCTAATTAAAAGCAGAATCGAGCTTATTATATAGTTGCCTTATCCTTCCAATCCTAAGGTCCTAAAATCCAGTCATGTGCTAATGAGTGTTTCTTACCAAATGTAGGTATGCGCACTATGCCAGTACTCCCAAAGGTGAAGGCGTCCCGCAAGTAAGGCTTGAGTCATCAGTTGCCTTTGACGCTGTATAAGTCATCTATTACGATAGATGCAAATGCCTATTTACTACCGTGCTGGTCCTTCTTTTTTTGGTTTCGTAATCTGCAATCTGCTATTTAACCATAATCAGAGTTCTGGATTGATGCTGCTGGGGTGTGTTTCCAGCGAAAAAGTCCTTCTTCTATCATGTCTACCACTAGACAGTTTCAAAGTAATGTTTTACTATCTCTACGGCATTAATTGTGGCGTTTGTAAGATCGTCTCTTGTGCAGATTCAAGTTCAAGGGGCAGTTTAGTGATATGAAGTAGTCCTATAATGTATAGTTTATAGTCGTAAGCCTATTTCAATATTGCCTAGAAAAGCTCTGCCAAAAGCACCAACACATTAATTTATAATTGCCAAACCTGTAAATGGTTGTGTTCAAATATAAATAGTACATTTCAGAGGTAAGGCTTTTTGATTTGTCTGGCTGATGTACAATTTGGCATCTACCTATTATAATTGTGGTTTGTATTTTCAGTCGACCTATTAAAAAAAACAATGGCACTCCGGTAATGCTGACAGCAGTGAAAACTTTGACATAATGACTACCTGTGACAGACCCCGACTTTTGGCAAAATTTGACGATATTTGCCGAAGAGATCGGTTACGTGACAGTGACGCGTAACGCAGTGGTAGTGAGTCGAGTTTTTTTTTCCAACTCAAATGCTCAAGCTTTATTACATTAGGTACGCATATTAGTTTTCACTTAAAACTCTCGTATTCAAGTCAAGCAAAACCTCAAAGTTGGCATATCTCGCAAAAGCGTTCTAATAAGACGTCCATAATGGTTCATTAAATTACTCCATCGAGCTTTCGAAGGGAGAAAGCCGACATTTGCGTACCATGTCGTTTCATATTATTGTTTATTAAGATATTAAACCTTATCTATGCCGCCCGAGGTTATTTTATCGCGATAAACATGCGCAGATAAATTATTATTGTTTTGGGTTACTGGCTTTTATGAAGCACTAACTTCAGTGTGCGGCTTTGCTTACGTGGGAACCGGATGTGTTGGAAAGCTTAGACTACTCATTCGTCTGTCTGGCATTGTTTAAAATAAAACTCGTACATTTATTGCAAAAATAAAGTTAAAAAATATAAAAATAATAAGCTAGGCAAGGCAGTGCATCGTAGGACACGTACCTGACGTGCGTGACCTACGAGAAAATGCTTTCTTATAGGCGATGGCTACCACTTTACATTAAGAAAGCCATTCCTAATACGCTTGTTCTATTAGCTAGTTGAATAACCATTATCTTCTTGCCTCAGCCCAACACATTTTTCTCCATTTTTTAACCGACTTCCAATAAAAAAGGAGGAGGTTCTCAATTCGGTTGTTTTTTTTTTTTTTAGTGTTTGTTACCACCTTACTTCGTCATTTGTGAGCCGATTTGAAAAATTATTTTTTTATCTGAAAGGTACTGCTTCCAGATTGGTTCCATTTTATTTTTTTTTAAATCGGTCTTGCCATTTTTTTTAATTTTTTTTTTATCTTTGTAACTGCATGCCTCCGTCATTTATGAACCGATTTAGAAAGATATTTTTTTATTTGGAAGGTTATTCTTACGTCCAGATTGTCCCAAACAAATTTGATTAAAATCGGTTTAGCCGTTTGACAATGAAGTCGGTTTCTCAAGTTTTTAAACTTATAATTATTTCTGTAAAAAATCTCATCTCACTCCTTTTGCATTCGTGTCATCTGTCACACAAACCATCCATTATTTATTAAATTTACCTCTCTTTTGACAGCTTACCATCTCACACAGCACAGCACCCCAGTGATATAAGGGGTTTAATGCTCAACATGTGTAAAATCAGTTGTCTGTAAAGTCGGTTTACTGACGATAGTTGAATAGTCATACAGCTGTCCACGCGGACGCATCGCACACTCAAAAGTAGGAGAGAGACAGATGTCGAACGCTGCCGAACGCGGAGGCCGATTGTGCCTCTTTGTCGCTCGTTCCGCGCTCTCGCTTGCACTACAAGCCTTAAATGGAACGCCTCCGAGTGAGGTAACGCCACATGAGTCATTTTTTTTCGTGCGTGCAGCTGGCTCCATCTTTATAGTATGTTGTCTCGACAAAATGTCATTGGGAGAGACGAAATATCATCTCATGCATGCAATTCTATAAATTCCATGCATTTGTAAATGACATCCGAGTGGTTTTCGTCATATCTTTCAATGACGTTTCCCAGCTGAGCTCGTTTATCACTGAACACAGTTTGTCTCGGTATCGACCGGTCTTCCTATTGGCCGATAAAACATTACGATCGAACAAGCATGGAAACGATTTATTTTTATAAGCATTGTTCATGTTCACGGCTGTAATTCTCAGGCACGGTAGGTTAGGAATCCCATCAATAACTTGGATTTTACCGATTGTTATGTCATTTAGACGTATGTTGTATGTATTTATGTTTTTATTTATTTAAAGTGCTTGTAGCGTAGCTTACTTAAGATAGCTTATTTTGAATAAGCCACGAGACACAGTTCGTAGAGCAATATTATATACACTCCGTTACCAGCGTTGGGCACTAGGTTATACTAACTTATACTAACTTATCCTTGCGCACATGTAGGCAACCTGGCGATGGCGATCAGTTTCACCATATGGTTTTGCATACATCCGCTCACACTCGCTTGATATTTGACCGAAACTCTAATCGCCATCGCAGGAGATCATAAGGCAAGACTTTACCTACATAGGTAGTTCTTTTATTTATAGATTGCAAGCCCATCACCACATCACCAGTGGGCATACAAACTGGATTCTTCACGTTGCCTCATAACCTGAATATGCAGATAGCTAAATCATATTTCCAAATGCACCTGCAATAAGTACTCCAAGACATGGAACAATGCCAAGGTATAAATGTTTGATTTTATGCAACGAGCATTTGGATTTTAGTGCATTGCACTTGTATTATTTATGTGACAGGTATTCAAATAGGCGAGAAGTTTTTAGTTCATGAGATGGAAGTACCTTTTCAGACTTAGTAGTAGTAGAGCTCTTTGTGAAGGGCTCGTCCGGGGAAGTACTACCACCATGCCTATTTCTGCCGTGAAGCAGCATTGCTGTGTTTCGGTTTGAAGGTGTGGTTGCTGGTGTTACTGGCACGTGAGGCGGAAGATCTGTATATGCCTCAAGTTGATAAACGCAGGGAAGTGCATCGTAGGGCACGTTCCTGACGTGCGTGACCTACAAGGCAATGCCTTTTTATAGGCGATGGTTACCCCTTGCCATCAGGTGGGCAATATGCTTGTTCCATTAGCTAGTTGTATAAAAACTTAAAAGAAGTGAGAAGTAAAAATGAAGTATAAGGAAGTGAGAAAAAAAGTGATTCTGAGCCCTCTCCATCCACAGACTTATCGCGATTTTTACTAGGTTGTACAATACTGCAGGTATAATATTTATGATAATTTGTGTCAAGTGCACGAAATGAACCTTTCTGAGGAGCACTTGAAATCTTTTCGAAAGAACTAGCGACATGATAACAAGAAGAAGAACTAGATTTATACTATTACATGGGTATTTATCGCGTATATAACCTTATTTCATTTATTTTCCCGATGACGTTTCGGCTATGTTGCAATAACCGTGGTCGCGGGCAGACTGGCGTGTAATAGTATAAATATGTTTTATGATCGCGAAAGTTTAAAAGTACTAAGAAGAATTAGGTTGTCGGTCCATCGGGCGTCCTACCCTTCGTAATTTTTTCAAGAACCTTTATTCCCTGACTCGCTCTTACAAATGACCGCAAATTATTAACTAAGTTATTGAGTTAAAGTAGACCGGACAAGCTTCACCGCAGTCTCAACTTAAATATCGCATTAACCTTAAAACGTCCCTATCCAAAACTTTTACTGCTCCGTAACAAGTTTATTATAAACATGTCGGTTTCTCGACTGATCTTAGATGAGAGAAATGAGTCTCGTGTGGTTACCAAATAGTCTTTTATTGCACCGCTTTTTTTATTTTATTTTATGCAACTATAGCTGTTGGAACAAACATAATAGTCCACCTTATGTCAAAGTCAAATATGACTTTATTCAATAACACAAAGATCACTTTGAAACGTCTTAAAGCTAGGTGAGTCTTGGTGCCAGTTCCACGCGACCAAGCCTATATAAGAACAGGCCACAAACTACGGCTTGGTTCCTACCGTTTTCGATGTTAAGTGGTAACCATCGTCTATATCAAAGCATTTGATCGTAGGTCACGCACTCCAGGAACGTGCCCTACAATGCACTGCTCTACGTCCATCAACTTGAGGCATACAGGATAGCCTCACGTGCCAGAAATATTAATGTGTTAAGTGTATGTACTTTACCTTGTAACGGCTAAACTAATTGGCATGAAACTTGAAAAACTTATAATAAGTTTTTCATTGACCTTTTTGTGACCCGGAAGCAAATAGGTACTTTTTTGTAGATACTTATTGGGAATATTGTATGCGTACTGATGTACCTCGTAATATTTTATTTTTGTCACATGATTATATCACAGAAACTTACGATAATAATTAATACTCTGTATTTACAAAATGTACAAAATACACGCGAAGCAGTTGAGATATCTGCATACCAAAAGGGTATTATCGCGACTACCTTTTTTATGCATAACGCGTTAAATTAAAAAGAGCAATCTGCAAACCGTTATTAACGATCTAGAGATTCATAATCTTCTATTTATATATTATCTTCTATTTATAGATGTTTTATGATCTTTTTCAGAGACATTAAATTGATCCCACTTCATTAAATAAGCAACAGTAAAAATCAAAAATAGGTTCAATAAATAAAAACTATATAATCAAAAAATCGTAACCTTATACAGATAACTAAATCTTGACAAATCTCTATTCAATCGACCGCCCACAGATAAAATAACTGTCATGTTGCCTATTTAACATTAAAATATTCTCTATCTGTCAGTCGAAATGTCACTGTAATAAAATAAACATTCACTTTCTCTGTTGACTTGTCTATGGGTTTTATTGTGCAGTCGGCGGTTTTCTATGTCTTTGGCTTGTTAAATACTACGTGTTTTGATAGAATCTGCTTTGAGAAACGTTCACGTACCTACTTACGTATAGTTATTGTGAAACATTTTCGACGGCACGTTTTTATATAATTTGAGGGTAGGTACCTATACTTGGTTACGTTGGTTATGTTAATATTTTTTGTTTTATTATGCCATTAATTTTGTATTCGTTCGGTAGATACGCGAGGTCAAAATAATTTAAAAATATCCCATTTAGCTGTTCGTAAAAAAAAAAAGATTTTCAAATAAATAAATTAAAAATGAAAAAAAAACATTATAAGATAATGCAAACAACCTAAAATACCGTATAACTGGGTACGATAAGTTTTAGAAATCGTATGCAGTTTTACGATATTTTTTTCACCATTTCTCAATTTCCCAATGCCCACATACTAAGTAAACACAGGGCTAACAATGTTAACATACGCAAACCGCATTGTTATCAGAAGTTTGCCCGTTCAACGTCGTCGACTATTTTTCTAATAGGGTTGTTCCGAAAAACTGGATATCTAAATACAACGTGTATCAAAATATGTGTACTATCCTGAAGGGGGGTGAATTTCCACCCCCCGGGGAACAACTTTTGTTCAACGACTTTTCGAACTTCGATTGGTATCTCTGAAAAAAACTGCAACGAAGTTTCAACATGAACAGCTGACTTTATACAAAGTGACAACCCTAAACTCAGCTACAGAGGTAGTAGGTAGTAGTAGTAGACCTACAGAGGTAGTAGGTCAAGGGGTCAAGGGGTTACAAGGATAGGGTTGTCAATTTATTTAGGCATTATGAAATTAAATATTTTTGTATGGGAAACTGAAAATAGGAATTTTTAATTATCTCCCCCCCACAACTGATCACCATTGTGGTCTGAAACCCCCCACCTTCGCATAGTACACATATTTAGATACACCTTGTATATAAAACTCTTGCGTTACTGACTCACTGACAATCAACGCACAGCCTATACCGTAAGTCCTTTAAGCATGAAACTTGCAGGGTATGTTCCTTTTATAGCGTAGGTGTACACTAAGAAAGGAAATTAGAAATTTATTTCCCTAAGAGGAGAAAAAGAGGAAAAACTTTTAGAAAAAAAGAAGACAGCCATATGACTTTTTATAATTCCGAAAAAGTAATGGAAATGGGGCGAGTGAAGCTGCGGGCGGCTGCTAGTAGGTAAATAAAAATTGGAAACCTGCTTACTATAGTTTGTAAAAAAAAGTTTAAGATTTTATCATTACTCAAACACAATTTTAATTAAAAATGTGTTTTTTTTACAACTGGCTGATGGAACAAGCATAATAATATGGCCCACCTGATGTTAAGTGGTAACCGCCTATAGCAAAGCATTACTTCGTAGGTCACACACGTCAGGAACGTGCACTACGATGCACTTTCTTGCGTCCATCTACTTGAGGCATACAGATGTTCTGCATTCAAATGTAGAAAGGCTTCTTTGGCAGATTACAGAACCTGAAAACCAGCCTTAGCATCGGTTGGAGTATAATCTTGTTTGATAATAAAAATAATCTCTTTCCGATTTGGATGACCCCATTCAAACCGCGCAATCCAGCAAAAGTTGCCTCTGCAACTGCTGATTTAACATCTGTTTCTACACATAAAAAAACTTCTTACGATAATTCTAAAAAGAGCCGGAAGCCCAACCCTATTCCGTGACCCGATTCGATCTGGTAATCGGTAATTTTATGAACTCCGTTAAGCTGCGAGTTATCGAATGCTCAATCGATTCTAAAGTGGGTCGCTTTTTGGTTCACATACACTTGAGTTGTGAAAACGCTTCGTAATAGTGAACCTCTCATTCTTACTTTGAAAACTACCGGAAAACATGAAAACGGAAATGCAATTGCTAAAGTTGTTTTCGAAGTATGTTTTTAAAATGCAGCGATGTGGCTTTGATGTGTGATTGCGTATAAACATATCCTTGCGATTTTTACACGAACGGTCCTCAGAGGTACTACGCATTTATTTCTTTGGAAAGAGAAACTTTGAGTTCGTAATGATCAAACATTTGGCATAATCAAAAATTATAATTGTTCTCAGACACGCCCGGTTTTAGCATTATTTTGACAACCATCTTCGAGATACATCGAAATTGCTGTACCGGCCAAATTATACATGCGAGCAGCTGCCGGCAAAAGCTGTATAAAAATCCATTACTGTCCTGTTTAGCGGCCAAATAAATTACATAGTAGAATAAACTCCTAAGGGCGCTTGTACACGCTAAGAAAAAACGCCGGGTCTACCCAAGAATTCGTGTCGTAACTAGAAAATAACTGTAACTGTGTACACTGCTCGCAGCGGTGCACGAAAAAAATCTTATCTGCGCAAGACACGACGCGGCGAACGTTGTTGCGTTTTCGTGTGTGGAAAAGACAAAATTCTTGTCGTCTACACGAAGAATTTGTCTTGTCTGCCGAAGGAACGGCAAATTTTCTTAGCGTGTACAAGCGCCCTAACTGTCGTGTAATTTAATAATTATAAGTTTAAAAAACTTGAGAAACCGACTTCATTGCCAAACGGTTAAGCCGATTTTAATGAAATTTGTTTGGGACAGTCTGGACGTAAAAATAACCTTCCAAATAAAAAAATAATTTTCTAAATCGGTTCATAAATGACGAAGGCATGCAGTTACAAACATTAAAAAAAATATTTAAAAAAAATGGCAACACCGATTTTAATAAAATTAAAATGGGACCAATCTGGAAGCAGTACCTTTCAGATAAAAAAATAATTTTTCAAATCGGCTCACAAATGACGAAGTTATGCGGTAACAAACATTAAAAAAAAAAAAAAAAAAAAAATAAAAAAAAAAATAAAAAAAAAAAACATACAACCGAATTGAGAACCTCCTCCTTTTTGATTGGAAGTCGGTTAAAAATGGAACGTTCTTTACACCGAAACATGGCAACCAAAGAGGTTACTTATCAATCAATGGTTTTATTTAAATTTCGAACGTTTTGCCTTTGTTTTCATTTTTTGAAATTGCACGCATGTGATAAGCCGATACGATGGTCGAATATCAATATTTCGCCTGACTTAATGACGATTCGATCACCGAGGTAGCTCGTAGAATTACTAAGTTGAAGTGAAGAAGACCATGTGACGAGTGAAGAAAGTAAAACAGAACGTCGAAGTCGTCTCAAAGTGACTTTCCAAAGAATTGTGACGTCATAATCCGGAAAAAGGTCCATCGATGAGAATTCTCAACTTTACGCACTGTTCAGGATATTATCTGACGGGATTCGAATTACGGAAAGGTCGAAGGGTATTTAAGATTTCATAAATCCTTGTGATATTTTATTGGCTTCTTCTTATACATTTTAGAGGCTTCTCACAGCTCAGTTGGTGGTTGCCTTTTGAGGAGGCCGTGGGTTCGATCCTCACTGAGAACAAACATTTGTGTGGTGATAATTTATTTGTTTTTTCATCTACTAGGGCTAGCTTTACTTCGGGCTCACATTTTGAGGTTCTTTTCCAATCTTCTTCTTGCTTCCAGTTCATGGTTCTCATTTAAAGCATTTTTTTTAAAGTTGTCGTTGAGCTATGCTCTATTGCCAGGGTCAGGGTCACGTAGAAAAAGCTGTATTTAGATTATGCCCTATCCATTATCAAGACAGAAAGTTTTACTACGTGATAAAATCTGAAACGAGAAAATGCAGAACCAAGGTCACCGACATAGGTAGCTCTGAGAATAATTCTCAGGCAGTGAATACCTAGAAGATAAAACAATTTATTTGCAAAAAAGACAGATCAAACCCTTTCTTCCCACCACAAATTCCTAGTTAATATTCATAGAGCGAGCGAAATCTGCAGCAATAGGTCTTCATTCTTGCATAACGCAATCAAGAAATGCCATTGTGCTGCCTGTGTCGCTTTAAATTAACTTTCAATACAAAATCAGCTTTAAACCTTAGCTCGAACATTCAATTTCGCTTGCACCCTCTCTAGAATCTTTAGACAGTTCCAATTGTCATCAGGTGTTTCGAATGTGAGCTGTCACTGTATGAGTTTAGGTTTGAATATGGCTTGAATGTGTACCACAGCCTGGAATATAGGGACTGAAGTCTACAATGTTAGTCCTATTTTCTTTTATGTCATCTTTGCTCTAGTGGGTGGAAGGTCGTTAACTCCTACACCATTGACGAACAATGAATTTCAATTTCAATTCTATTATTTTGTCTTCTGTTTTATTATCATATCGTACGATTTAAATTGCTATATTGCAATTCTCAATCGCAAGTCAACGTGTCATTATTTTTAAGGTGTTGCATCATCATCATCATCAGCCTGAAGAAGTCCACTGCTGGACATAGGCCTCCACATTTCCAGGAAGAACGATTCTGAGCCCTTTCCATCCACCGACTTCCTGCGATCTTAACAATGTCGATGTTCCGTCTGGTAGGTGGCTCTCCTACTTTTCGTCTTTCGGTTCGTGGTCGCCATTAGAGAACCTTTATTCCCCAACGGTTGTCGGTATCAGTTGGTGGGTGTTGTATCAGTTCTTCGTAAATGTAAACTTCTTATCACGTGTTTTCTAGTTCACTTACAAGTGTGAGTTCATTTACAATATTTTAAATGTATAAACTCATCTATCATCTTTTTTTATATTCATCTAGAAGAAGTTCTTAGAAAACCCAAGGTTATCGACGTAGCTCGTAGAATTAGTAAGTGGCGATGGGCTAGAAGAACCAACAACCGTTGGGGAATAAAGTTTTTCGAATGGCGACCACGAACAGGCGAAAACTAACCGAAATGTAGAATGCCTATATCCAATGATATTTTTAGAAGGATCTCGGAAGTCGATGGATATACATTTTAAGGAAGAAAAATTTTGAGCCTTCCTCTTTGAGGCTTCCCTAAGACCTACGAGTATGTTCAGCAGTGGAGTTCTATAAGCTGCCGTGGACGATTTATATATGCCAATAGAAGTCTACTGCTGGATTCTGCGATCAGATGATGTAATGATATATGAATATCATCATCATCATCATCATCATCATCTGATCTCTGATCTGTAGGCCTACCACAAGCTCTGGCTGGCTCTGTCTCTGGTTTTGAGTCTGTATGAGTGTTGAATAAATAAATCCTTCGTCGGAATGTCACACACACAGTATAATACTGGTGAGCATCTCACACAGACTCGAAACCAGAGCCAGACAGAGCTTGTGGTAGGCCTGCTGATGAGAAAACGTTTGTATGTGTGTGTCAATAACACACAGACATTTTATCTAGGGAATCGTGCCCACCACAGATGACTAACCGAAACTAACCGAATTGTAAGCGTTAGAAGAATCTATACAAGCTAAGAATCCAAAATCTAAGGTTATTCAACATCGATAATATACACGAGCTCGGCCTATCGCAGCACTAAATTCTTATGCGAACCATTTAAGATTAATGGATGCCATGCACAATTTGTGCTATCACTTTATTGGATTCCTAGGGATGTGGGGCGTCGATATTGTTTTATCGATAAACGTAATGTGCGTGGAGCTGTTCGATGGGATGGCGTTGGGTGATAAGAGAGTTGGGCTCGTTTCGTTGTTTGGTTTCTATTTTCATTGATATGTTTGGAATTTAGTTTAAACGGTTAGTTGCCAAAGGTTGTTTGAATAATTTATAAATTATAATTTGATTTACTGATTAAACTTGTGTTTTTTTTATATACCAAGGTCCACCCACCAGATAGACTGACGACATTGTTAAGATGGCAGGAAGTCGGTGGATGGAAAGGGCTCAGAATCGTTCTTCCTGGAAATGTATATGGGGAGACCAGCAGTGGACTTCTTCAGGCTGATGATGATGATGATGATTACCAAGGTTATGCTAATCTTCTCAAATAAGACAGAGCCGACAGAGTTTCCATTTGTCATAATTACCCAGTCGTAAGAGATGGCAATAATAAAAAATCATGACTTTGACAGACTTTTATTATTTTTAAACCATTTTAAATCTGATGCTTTCACCTCACTATGCGAATGCAGAGCAACTAAATATTGATTCGATTAATCAAGCTCTCGATATATTTCTGGATCGATTGCCGCGCCGTGGGAGACTCAATTCGAATTGCAATTATCGAAATCTATTAGTTCTACGTTTTAGCACAGAATAAAATAACATCACTACTGGCCAGGCATTTCACTACGAAGCTCTTCTTTTTATTTAAGAAGAACAATGTTTTTGTGGGCATAAATATACTTATGCATTTTTTTTCAGGTATTTTTTAAAGGCTCCTTGTCCGCTCCGCAACAGAAGAAGCGAGGTCCAACACAGCGCTCAGGGAACTGATTGAGTCTTGTCCCTCCACATCCACATCTGTGTCACCATCCGGGCCACTGGAACATTGTTGCCATCAACCCAAGGTCCTACTCCGCTTTTGCAAGAAGTTGGGCTGGCTGGGCTGAGGTTAGCAGGGGGACAATGCACAATTCACCCCATCGCGGGACGTCAGTGCAGACCTTATTCCCCCAACTCAAATTAGAATTAGAACCTCTTTGACCTCCTTATACGACATGACGGCGATCTGTGCTTTTATTAGGCTCATGTAGCTTATCCAAGGATTAGAACCAAAGATAAGTAAAGAAAACCCAAGGGTTTTCTTGACTTATCTTTGGTTCTACTACGAAGCAATCCCTAATAAAAAAATAAAAAATACTAAATAGAATTTTAAAACATTGGTTGGCGATTCAATTCGGAAATACTGAACGATCATGAGCGATTTTGGTATTAAAAACTAGAAAAATAGAACTCATTTTGCATTGTGATCGAAATCAAAATGACATAAACTGGTTATTGCTGTGCAATAAATTAAAAATGGGCACATCGATTTAACGGCCGATGTTTTCGGATAAATTGGGAGTTGAAATAATTTGGATTTTTAGAGGTTTTTCATTATTTTAATCTGTTTTATGACAGCGAATCCAAGTAATAAATTATATTGTTACTCATCTTTAGCTGACTAGAAGATGATAAAAACTTAGGTACTACGAGTCCCATGCACAGTGTAATTGTGATTATTGTGCTGCGTCCTATAAGCAGTAATAAATTCACACGACACTATCTAGCCCCAAACAAAGCAGAGCTTGTACTATGGGAATCAGATAGTTGATACAATACTTGAATACATTTTTTTTGGAAATACATACTTATAATACAATAAAACACGTAGTAGTAGTGTCCAGGGTTGGACTTTTTCAGGCTAATGATGATGAAGTAACTATATTTTTTTAAATCACGTTAAAAACTCTCAAAAACTTTTTATTTAACAAGGAAATACAGCACTAAATTAAGATCCATAAACCTTCATAAGCCGTAATAAACAAAAGAACAAAGAGCACAATATTTTAAAATTAAAATTCCAGTTCATGAAATATTAACACCTGGGTAAAGCCACGTCCACACTGGAGGGATATTCAAATGGAATTTGCGGGCGGCACGGTCACAGCACTTCTAAGAGTTTATGTTATGCTAAGCTATGCTGTGGTGCCTTTATGGGCGGGGTAAGTCATGGACAGCCGTCGGTGATATGCGGCAGCGATGCCCAGAGTTTAGCATTTTACGATAACTCAGAATACCTTGGGAGATTTTCTCGGGAGATTGTGATGGTTCAGGAGATTCTGGAAAAAGGCGAAGCTTTAAAATACCGGGTACACAATAGGTTCTGTATTTATCGTTGCTTCTTGATTTAAGTTTTTCTAGATGAAAGAAAGTAAAAGTTATTTTGATTTTAAATTTGAGTTTTCTACTGTATAACCCTTCGATTTCAGACAATACTAAAATCACTTATCACTAGTAAAAAGTCTTAGTTCTACATGTTCTAGTTGGTTCCTATTTTTACCATTTTGATATTTATTTAAACGTCGAAATCATATCAAAACCATTACGTTTAGAAGTACGAAAAAACAAGCTATAGAAGTTGATAACACAACGATAAATTACCCAAATAAGAAAATAGAGTGTAAATTCAGTGTCTCGCTTCGCTCCTGTAACTTGTACCGTTATCTGGCAGAGACATAAATAAGCTCGCTTCGCACAGGTGTATATCAAATGCAATACATTGCGTATGTATGCGTTTGCAACGCTTTCAATGTATGTATCATCGGGCTTTAGTGCACGTGGTGATGTTTTGATTTGAATGGACAACGGCCTGCGTCAGAGCTATAAAGTCTTACCAAAATAGATTGAGCAATTTTGATTCTGAATCAATTGGAAGTCTATGAACCATGCTAAAAACCTACTTTTAGTTGAACATCATCTCAGCCCGGTATCATCCGGTGTCTCGGCCCGGTATCACCCGGTATCATAGAAATATCTAAGACTTTTTCGTATTCTTATAACATTTTGGAATTATTTTTTGAAAGCTAGTATTTATTCAGTATGTAGTAGTATGTCTGCCCACTGCTATGTTGGCTAGGTAAGTTGTTTAATACATCTAGCTATTGGAACAAGCATATGACACATCTGATGTTAAGAGGTAACCATCGCCATCATCGCGTACAACCATTGCGTAAGTTAAAGCATTTGAATAATATAATAATAATAATAATAATATCGTTTATTTCAGACCAACAAATGCACACATTACAAAAATGAAACACTTTGGGTCCATAGTAATAAATACCTTAGAGACTAACATACATAAAATAAAATAAAATTACTAATCAAATCTTTAAATCTTAGGGGATTTTTTCTTTAGCGCACCCCTAAAGCGACGAAAGACGATATGCTTTTTGATTTTTGGTGCCAATTTATTTGCACCCAGTGGCTTCATATTTTTACAAAATGTTATTCTAACCTAAAAGGTATCGCATTACTCTGTCTATAACAATCGAAAGGAAACACCGGATAGGTGTTGAGTGTCGATAAGCAATGCAATAATGCAAGTGCAGGTCACATAAAAACCGAACTAATCGGTCATCTTGCATTCCACTGGCGAGCCGACGACGAGTTTCGCATACGCGTGTAGGGCTGGCATAATTTTGTATGAAAATCTTATAAATAATATCAGGTTACAAAACTTGAGAAACCGACTTCATGGCCAAACTGCTGAACCGATTTTGATGAATTTTTTATCAGACCAATCTTTCCTTCCTTTCATATAAAAAAAATTGTGTTCAAATCGGCACATAAATGAAGAAGTTATGCGAAAACAAACAACAACAAAAACAACACTAAGGTACATCAACATCTATTTAAAATTAATATAATAATTATGTACTTTGGACTTTGAAAAAAATATACCCGAATTGAAACCCTCCTGCTTTTTTATGTGAAATCGGTTATTAATTATTATATACAAAAATTCTAAGCATTCTCTATAAGAAATCAGTTAAAAAATCTTTTAAAGGGAATTACTTTTTGAACTGAATACGAAACTTAATAGATATTTGATAGAAAACATTGATATTTTTATTGTACACCACAAAAACAAAGTAATAAACTAATATAAAAAAAAATCTAAACATTCTCTTTAGAAAAAACTGACACAAACCTTACAAATTCAAATTTAAAACATAATAGACAGCTTAAAGACATTTTGATCGTGACTTGAATGCCCTAAGTATTTTTTTTTTTCAAGTCTTTAAAAATCTTATTCACATTCAAGACATTTCTCTGATTTATAATATAACTGCTAAAATTGACAGTGGAAAGACACCGCTGGCGTTTATTAAGCTGTCACCGTGCGTCATACAAGTTTTTTTTGGTCGGTAGCTTTAAACACGACGCTTCTTTACCCTTTTATGTCAACAACTTTATTATGAAAGAATAATTAATATGAAGGCTTTTGTACCGTTGACATATTTCACTTTTTTGCTATGTTTGTGGCATCTGAGTTAACAGGCGCTACTTTCACAGATTATTTTTCTTTAATACGTGTATTCCATTTACCTCTAACTGCTGCTAAGGTTTTAACCTACTAATTTGATTGAAAATATACAAAACTCTGTATGAAATAAAACGAATAAATTATTTATTAATAATAACTTGTAAACTCGAATAAAATGCTGTGTTTTTGAATTACCACTAACGGCTTGTCCCAGCTTCGCACGGAGGATATTCATTTATTAAACACATAAATATAGCCTATGTTACTCAGAGTAAACGTAGCTTTCCAATGGTGAAATAATTTTTGAAATCGTTTTTGAATTTATTCATTACATTACACAAAAAGTTTCCTCTTTATATTATTAGAAATAGTAAGAAGTGTATGCCATCCCTAAGTCGTTCTTACCAGCTGATTGGCAACGCGTGCCCGAAGCGAATGCATTGCGCGCACGCACGTTTTTGTTCCAATGCATATGCTAATAATGTTGTGACCTTTTCACTTGTGTGCGCATTATGCGTCGTGCGTGTCCGAGTAAGCTAGACTGGGAGCGTTATGAAAAACAAATGTGTGGTCACGATTTAATCCTGCAATCCGTTGCCACATTGTGTACTTATTATTTTGATTTAGAAATACTGTTTGGTCTTTAGCTTCATACTTTCAAACGTTGCATTGTCATTGCTTAAGTTTGACTTGTCTCGTTTCGTCATTGCCGATTTGTGAAAGATAGCAACGACATATTCAATTTAAGTCAGATTTATTTATGATAGGTTTGTCTAAGATATTGTACCAAATGTGTATAAGAATAATTACATGTAACTCTTTAACGTATACCTTTTGAGTTATAGCTTTCTCTTAGCATCTAAGGTTTGCTGAAAGAAAACTCTTTTTATACATTTCCTTTGTTATTACTACTGTAAATGTTTCCGTGCGCATTATAGAATTATGAATTATATATTTGTTCCCAACAGGTAAATGAACTGAACTGTTTTGTACGTTGAAATAATTTCTATTACGTGCCATTAAATATGAATACTTCAATAAACTGGGTATCGCTAGTTATTTTATATTTTAGAAATTGTATTTGGCAATTTCTAAAATATAAAATAACTAGCGTTCCACCCCAGCTTTGCACGAGTCGCTAGTAGAAAATAGTGTGTTTTATAATAGTCTATAGCCTTCCTCTATAAATGGGCTATCCAACACTAAAAGAGTTTTTCATTTCGGACCAGCAGTTCCCGAGATTGGCACGTTAAACCAAACAAACAAACTCTTCAGCTTTATAATATTAGTATAGATTTGTTGCTTGATTCAGTTATAATTTACAAATTTCAGCACACAGTATACATTATTTCCAAACAACTTAGAAGTTTTCTGTAAGTTTGGTCATACATTTTTGAAATGCTTTTATTTCTTGAAGAGGTCACTTTAAATACTTTAAACCCGTATGAATGGTGATCTTATTCAATACAACACTGGGAACTGAATACATTTTGAATAACATTATTCCGAGTGTTCTACCAAAGGATTTTGAATCAATGAATGCTCGCTTTTCTACTGTAGTTTTTTTAATACTATTTTTGTTTATGTGACAACCGTAATAAATTTAGAGATTTAAGATTTTTGGTATCTATATTACGTACATCATTTTTCTTTCGGAATACTTTTTCGTTTGGTCAAGATGATATGAAATTCAGTAATAGTTTTATAGAAATAGAAATATAAATAGAAAATGTTTATTTTACGTCACAAAACATGGTACACACAAAAAATATACAACAAGCAATAGGTGACGAAAAAAAGGCTTCCACTCAGCATTTGCCATAAAAGCGGAAGGGCTTATACGGCGCTGGTTTTCAGTGGTGCCGAATTATTTTATTTTAAGCATACAATAATATAAGTTTGTGCACACGGGCCTTTGAACATTAAAAAGTACTTACATCACAACAGTATTTCCTTTTGTTTCATGCTCAGACGTTTGATACGTACATCTGGAAAGAAAAAAAATATAATAATACTTGTCTTATAAATTTATAATCCATCACAAAAAAATATGGTTTTCGTGATAGACTTTTAAAGCCCTGTGTGAGGGCACTGGTGGCTTAAGGTAGTGAGACCACCTTCCGATCTTAAGGTCGTGGGTTCAAATTCAGTCGTTCACCAATGAGTTTTTCTATCCTTTAAATACTCTATGCCAGCACTCTTAAACAGTAAAGGAAAACATTGTGAGGAAACTAGTAAGTCGTAGAACCTAAAAAAAAACGAAAAAATATATCTATACTGCACGACAGGAGCCTATGAAGCGCACATAAAATCCTTTCACCACACTAATATGAGGAGATAGTAAAACGACAAGAAGAAGAGTATGTCTTGTTTAGGATTATGAAATAAATCTTATACCTTTAAACGAGAAAATCTTGTATATATATATATATATATATATATATATATTTAGGATCTCGGAAACTGAGCCAACAATTTTCACGAAATTTACTATACAAGGGTTTTCGGGGGCGATAAATCGATCTAGCTAGGATTCATTTTTAGAAAATGACGAGAAGTTGGTGTTTTGCAATAATCAAACATAAACTTAATATACGACTGTTCCGGCAAATAATAATACTATTTTTTTTTAAACCAGAGCGAAGCTCGGTCATACCGGCTCGTAAATCCAAAAAACGCAAACTGTCAGGGGAAGTACCTACGCACAAACCGTAAAATCATTTTCTCCAATTTGTGTAGCTACATGATGAATGATCATCCTGAATGTTGCAGAAAGTGAAGACTCATCCTTTTTCATTGCATCCTTTTATTTAACCCTCTAATGAGCTCAGTGCGCTAACGACCCTTCCACGGCACAAATTATTAAGTCATAGCAAAAATTATGTATCTTATAAGTAATACAACTTTGAACCTTGAGGAAATGAAAAGAGAGATTATTGTATAATCGTGATTTATTAGATGAAATTCTTACTTATAAAAATTAAAATATACGTTTATGTATTTCACTTATAGCAAATGGCTCAAGGTTCAAAATAGCACAAAAAACAGAGGTTAAAATAATATGTACAAAAACGTAATTCAAACCTTGGAGATTTATCTATAGTTGAAATAAAAATTGCCTGCATAAATTAGTTGCACTTAGCTATTAAATTTAAAGGTACTAGGTAGGTACGAAAGTAAGACGGACATGACAATGTGAAAGAGAGACGCCTTGACATTTGGACTCATCTCATTAGACTGAGTGACCACAATAAAGTTTAATTTGTGAGTTATTGAGGTAGGGATTGAGAACCTATTGCGGCTTTAACCTCATGTGCATAATGAACCCACCTATTTGAGGGGTTAAAATCCAAATGGTTTTTCATTACTCATACTCTGAAAGTAGGTCTGAAGTTGCCTAAGGGGCCTAATTGAAAGTAAAACTTTCAGCCCTAGGTAGAATCGCTTTCTACTGACAGCTGTCAAATTATAAAAAAAACAAGTTCTATTTTATTCAACCATGTTCCAACTTTCTAAAGTCTTTCTAACTGCAAGGAGGTCGTTGAACCAAATTCCAACTTTTTATTCAGCAAGTAGGTTGGAAACCCATTACAACGGTAAGAAGTTTAAAAAGTCTAATAAGATAGCGCAATGTAAAATTTAAATTTAAATAACATAAAGATTTTATTAAATAAATAATATATCTTCTAAATTACTTGATTAATATATTATTATAGCTTCAACTTTTTATTTAAAATAGATTTGACATTTACCATTTTTTAAATTATGAGAATGAAAATAATGGCTGAATAATGCTGGCGAGCCGAAGCCGAAGGCCCGCCAGAGAAAAAGAAAAAAAAACCGGGAAGGCGGCAATTCAATCTTCATTTTCACAAATTTTTCTTTCATGTTTTTATTTTTACTTTCCTTGTATTCGTAATGAAAAGCACAGTGTTTACCTCGGGTGAAAGTCTTTTAAGTCCCTCAAGCTCCATTGGCGCCCTCGCTAACGCTCTGGCGCCAAACCCGTCTCGGGACTCAAAAAACGTGACTTTCAACACTCAGGTAACAATGTACTATTAATTGTGTCACAAAAGTTTCTAGCATTCCAAACCTTAGAATTACAAATGTTTTGTCAGCAATGTTATTTCTTAACGGTTATTTTTTTTATTGCGGTACAGAACCCTAAAAACTCGGATATTTTGGCGTGGCTTACTTCCACGCACCTAAACAATACTGTTAGGGCAGTTATACACCATTAACCCTGCAGAGGGTTCCACCGCACATTCTTTTTGTAAGTTTCGTTTTGCACGCGAGGACTAATCCAACCCTGAACCCCTCCCCCCCCTGCACAGGGGCTCAGTTTTGACGTTAATGAATTGCTAGAGAAAATTACACCGTTTTTTTGCGATTTTACGCAATTAACCAATGAGTAAGATCTGAGTAAACAAATTGTTTAGCAAGAAATCTCAAAAAGCCACGGCGTGTTCAAAGCATTTCAAAATCACTGAACTTTAAGCAGATGTCTGCCTATCCTAATGGAAAAGTGTCCACCACAATCACCGCAAACGGTTTTTAAATCAAGGATTTAATTTTTCGTATGCCCAGTGTAAAATTTAGTCTTATTTTTTCTGCAACACGACTTCAAAAGTAACATTTTGTGACTATTAAGGTTTTTAACACTATTTTTATAAACAACGGGATATTTACCATCATTTAATTTTGTGAGTTTTGACTCCTGAATTTCGGCACGTTCCATGCTTGGTGCATGAACTGAGTTCAAAGTGAAAGTCAAATGTTTATTTTTCAATAGTATCACAAGGATCACTTTGAAACGTTTTAAAGATCGTTTTAAAAGTCAGTCTAGGCGCCAATTCCACGCGACCAAGCCTACAAGAACAGGCAACAAACTACGGCTTGGTTCCTAACCGTTTTTCGAGTCGCGCCTCTTCAAGTCCATCGCCGCCCTGATTGGAGCCACTCACCTTACGACGACCGCGTATCACCCGGCGGCCAACGGCCTGGTGGAGCGCCTTCACCGCCAGCTCAAGGCTGCCATTACCTGCCACGCGTCATCTCAGTGGACCGAAGCGCTTCCGATGGTGCTCCTGGGTATCCGCAGCGCGTGGACGGACGACATCCAATCCACAGCAGCAGAGCTTGTCTACGGCGAACCACTTCGCTTACCTGGTCAGTTCTTCAACACTGCACTTGAAGACGACGTCGACATGACAGACTTCGCTGATCGCCTCCGCAACCGCATGAGTAACCTCGCTCCAAAACCAACTTCGTGGCACTCACTTCGTCCCTTCTACATACCAAGAGACCTGAGTACCGCGACACACGTCTTCCTACGCCAGGGTCCAGTCCGCCGTCCACTACAAGCACCATACGCTGGCCCATACAAGGTCGTACGACGAGGTTCAAAGACGTTCGACATAAAAGTCAAAGAAAAGGTACTCACCGTCACAGTAGATCGACTAAAGCCAGCGTACAGCGCTAGTGACGACCAGACGATAGCTCCAACGACAACCCTCTCGCCAACACCGACGTCGACACCAACGCCGACGCCAACGCCGCCAACACCAACAACGACGCCAACGCCCATGACAGCCTCCGCTCCTGCTCCAGCTAAAGATGGAATACCTACCCAGCCTACCAAGAGGACAGCAAGTGGAAGAGTTGTGAGATTCCCAGATTACTATCGATCGTAGTCACGATCTCGGAGGGGGAGTACTGTGGCGGCACGATATATTTCTGCGCTTCGCGTATTGCTTGCCGCGCGGACGGCCAGCCGCGGGGAGCACGCGGGACGAGACGGGGGCGGCCGCCGGCCGCTCGATAAAACTACATTGCGCCCGCGCTGCAGACACACTAGCCTAGCGCGTTCCGACGGTGAACACGTACCGCTCCTCGCCCGCGACCGACGCAAATACTCACGCATTTCACTAAGTTTCATTTACCATTTTCACATTCTTGTATTTCTAATTCTAACTCCTGTATCTTCCGCTATCTCCATTAAACCTAAATTCTATTCATTTGTGCTGTTTCATATCGCCTGCCTACCTACCCGCTACCTAGCTGAAGTAGACGTAGGCGACACGAATAACGCTTCAGTATGATTCTTTAACAAAACAAATATAATTTTAATAGCAGTTCAACCCATGGTGCGTGCAACTGTGCAAATTCACAAAATGAATTATTGTAAATATCCCGTTGTTCATAAAAATAACATTTTGTGGTCCATGGATCATTATGATGAGTAAATGAATGATGTTCAGTAATTAGTAAATTGCGTGCTGCTTTTTGAGGTTCTATTCAACAGTTGAAGCGTTTGAAATCCATTGTTTTGCAGTAAAAGTATTTGAAATCCACATCATCCTTCATTCTACCTGAAGAAGTCTACTGCTGCTTCTTTTTCTTCTACCAGTCTACTGTTTTCTTCTTAAACTAGTGTAGTGGACGGAATCAAATAAAGGAGGTGTAGTCTACTGCTAACACTATGTATTCTTCATATTTCTAGGATGAAGACACATCAATTTAAATCATACAAATTTAATAAGTATTCTTCATATTTCTAGGGTGAATACACATCAATTTAAATCATACAAATTTAATAGGTATTCTTCATATTTCTAGGATTAAGACACATCAATTTAAATCATACAAATTTATGTGGGAATAGAAGCTCACTGAAGCTGTGATGCCAGTTACTACGCGCAGTATGAACACTCGCCTCCCACATTCAAAATTAACTTATTACGACACAGATGAAGCATGTTCAGCAACTAAATTAGAATTCAGAGTGTTGTGACTTTTATAGCCATTAAATGAATCGACAAATTCATTACGATTGGAAATTATAACTGTATTTTATGGCAATTAAAATCGTATCGCCTTAGAGCACGTTCACACGAGCGCGATTCAAATGTGATTTTAGTCGGAGCAACACCGCGCGTGAGTCGCCTAAGCGCCACGTCACCTCAGAATCATATGACTTAATAGTTTATGTCATTGACATAAAGTACAGTCGCGGTATGAAAATGTTCGTCACTTTAGAGTCGGTTTTCGCTTGCACCAAGTGCCTTGATCATGAACACATTTTGACAAAATTTGTGACGTTAACTTATCGGTGTATTCTGTCTATTCAGTTTCAAAAGGTAGTATGTGATCGTGATACGTTGAACAAATCAAGTTGAAAATCGACGAATATTATCATTCCGCCACTATACATACCTAACTATTTTATCGATTTTCATGCAAGAGCACGCTCAGAGCCCGAATAGAAAAAGCGTCGCACACACGCCGCTTCCACTCCGCGCGATAAAATGTTATGGGCTTTATATGAATGGCATAAACTGTAAATTCAAAATTTTCTGAGGAGCGGCACTTACACTACTCAAGCGTGGTGTCCGTCGCACCGACTAAAATCGCGCTCGTGTAAACGTGCCCTTACGTTGGGAAGAATAACTGTGAACCAGCTTCTGTCGGTGGATTTTCTCGTGTGGTAGCATAGTTGTGTTTCCGGTTTTATAACTTAGACATGACTACCATCAACATTTAAATGGGAAGTACCTGATAATGTCAACGATGAAGGCAAAAAGATCTTTCAACTCACGTCATCTTTGACCATTGCCTAAAACAAAGCTCCTTTCTATCTTCATACATTTCTTGAACGAACGATTTGAGTTTTCTCCATACATCGAATTTGCGCGATTAATATCGTTAGTTTATTGCTTCGTCTTTCAGTTCAAGATCACTGTTTGATAATCTTTATTCTTGTACGTGGTAGTCATATAATATAGCCTGTTCGCCACTTCAACTTCCTAATTTATTCTGGGAGCTGTTTCGGCGACCTTACCGTTGGGAAAAAAAACACAATATTGATAACACTTTATCAGACTACAGTAGATCTTAAGCTCCTTGCTCAATAAGAACCAATATCAGCTAGTAGGTCACAGAGCAGGGTGCGTCTGACAGGGTTTGACAGCTGCCGATAATTGCCTACGTGTCAATCTGCTGCGTTATCGCGACAAATTGCTACAACGACAGCTGACTTGTAATCATTGAGATGTGTGCGCACGGGTTAAACAGATTGATAGTTTTCTGTAAGCAATTGGTTTTAATATATAATAATAATAATAATAATAAATATTGTGGACAATTCACACAACACTACCCAGCCCCAAACTAAGCAGAGCTTGTAATATGGGAACCAGATAGCTGATATAATACTTGAATACATTTTTTTTTGTAAATACATACTTAGAATACAATACAACACCCAGACAGAGAACAAACATTTATGTTTACCACACAAATATTTGTTCTCGGTGGGGATCGAACCCACGACCTACGGCGCAGAAGGCAGAGCTACTACCAACTGAGCTAGAGGCCAGTCAATATAAAGCCAGTAAGGTGTAAATAGCACTGCATAATTTGTAAAATTTTAGATTTATATCTATACCTACTAATCTATATTATACTCATAATATAAAGAGGCCAGCTCAGTCGGCCTAATCCACAGGAAAGACAAGGACTGAGCTGTCAGGATGGTATAGGTGCTGGGCAAGCCTATTCCATCTAAAATCCTGTCCCAGGCACTATAGCGTCCCGTTAGTAGGAACCCCTGACACTATAAAAATCATCTAGCAAAGGCCTGTTTACTCTATAAAGAGGAAAGATTAGTTTTTTTGTAATGAATAAACACAAAAACTAATGTGCCGATTTTAAAATTTCTTTCTCCATTGGAAAGCCTATGTTACTAAGGGTGAATCCTTAGCAACATAGGTTATAATAGTTTGAGTGTTTAAAAAAATAAATGTCCACCCGTGCGAAGCCGGGACAGGCCGCTAGTGATTTATAAATGGGACAGATACAGAAGTAATAAATGATCTTATTTTTAAATTATGAAACTGTTTGACTTTCTTAATGTAGACTGTGCAGCTTACATAGATCTCAATCGAGGTGTCTATATAGACTGGTACGTTTAAATTATTATCTAGAGATAAAGAAAACGAGTTATTGACATAAACAGCTACTAACTCTAGTAGCACAAGGAAGCGCCCACTACTGCTTGAAATAGCAATGCTATTAGGTCCATATTTAGCCAACCGTAGGCTCAAACGTACATTTAGTCATGCTTCTATTTTGGGTGCAACAGTAAATCGTATTTTAGACTTGAACATTGAAGCGTCCGCATACAATTCTGAACCATTTAAATCTCAATAGCGAAATAAGACAAATAGTGAGCAATATAGATAGAATGTAAAAGATATAGATGAGACGGAAGAAAATATAAATAGGTAGATAGAAATGTGATAAAATGTAAAAGATATAGATGAGACAGGAGAAAATATAGCACTTTTTAAATTAACGCGATCGTTAAGCATAATTATATGGAAAAACAGGTATTTATCGCGATTACCTTTATTATTTCCCGACGTTTCGACTGTTGCAAAGCCATGGTAACGGGCAGACTGGAGTTCATTGGAGTTACCATCGAGAAGCGGTGGCAGTATACTCGTGTTTTTCATATAATTAGGAGAAGATAATATAGATATATAGAAATGTGTGAAAATAAGTCAGCACCGAGATCATTACCGAGTACCGACAGATAGAAGAGAGTGGAAGACAATTAATAGGCTTGTTCGCGTGGAACTGGCACCTAGACTCGACGTTTCAAATTTGTGACACCATTGAATAAATACATTTTTGACTTTGAATAAATTAGTATGCTGGGCAGGAAGATGATGATAAACAAAATTATTATATTTATTATCAGATGCATGATAGGTACCTAAATCTTGACTTGTCTATGTCCAGGCTTGGTTGCGTGGAACTGGAACCTAACTTTAACACGTTTCAAAGTGATCTTTGTGATTGTGATACAACTGAATAAACATATTTTTGCCTTTGTTAGTATCTGTAGCACTCTTCGATGGTTTAAAGATATACACCAATAACTGCAGCTCAATTTTAAATCGCTAGCTACAAATCAAATTGATACTTCTTATCAATTCCCTCTTCTTACTATCCATTCATCAATAATTTCAGATCTTTTTTTAGAAAAATATCAGCAGGTGCACTTTCCAGATTTATATTTACGTCAGCCTAAATGAAATCCTGACCGGTTTTAAAACAAGTTTCGTCCAGACATGCCGTCGCTTGCACACCTGGCGTGTCTCTCCACTGAATTATACAGTCTTTTTGTACAAATAATTGTGTAAATTGATGCCATTCATGTACCGGCATGTTACCAAGACAGAGAGTATGCGAAGGCGTACGACAGCTCATCAACCCACTACTTTAAAGCTTACTTAAAAGCCTTTCGCCACAATGATTTGACAAACCTGGGTGACACGACCAGAAGATGACTGAGGTTTTGAGTCTGTGTTGACTAAATAAATCCTACGTCAAAACGTCACTCACACAGTATAATGCACTGGTGAGCACTCACACAGTCTCAGAACCAGAACCAGAGACAGAGCCAGGCAGAGCTTATTGTAGGCATACTGATGACTGAATGGTTCATTGCGTTGTTTTAACATAGGATAGAAATAAGTTCTAGCTTCAGAGCAGTTACTGTTTGAATGGATATTTCTAATCATCATCATTATCAGCCTGAAGAAGTCCACTGCTGGACATAGGCCTCCCCTACTCGTTTCCAGGAAGAACGATTCTGAGCCCTTTCCATCCATCGACTTCCCGCGATCTTAACAATGTCGTCGGTCCATCTGGTGGGTGGGCGCCCAACGCTTCGTCTTCCGGTTCGTGGTCGCCATTCGAGAACCTTTATTCCGCAACGGTTGTCGGTTCTTCGAGATATATGGCCTGCCCATTGCCACTTCAACTTACTAACTCTACGAGCTATGTCGGTGACCTTGGTTCTTCTACGGATATCCTCATTTCTGATTCTATCACGTAGTGAAACTCCCAGTGTAGCTCTCTCCATAGCTCGTTGCGCGATTTTGAGCTTGTGCACAAGGCCTATAGTTAGCGACCACGTCTCAGTTCCGTATGTCATATTCTAATACGTCGTGATAACTCTTATTTCTAAATCCTTTCACCACACTGGTTCAAAACTAATGACAGTAACAGAAGACAGGTTTTCGATTCAAAAAGTACCTACATTATGTTAGTAATTAAGCCATGAAGGACGCTTTTAGGAGTTAAAATCTCTAACTACCAAATATGGTAACACTTATTGAAAATCTAACTAATTAGAATAATAAAAACTTTGAGCTATATAAAATAAATTAAAAGTCACAGGAATTACAGTAAAATCTCAAGTATAACTTTGAAGTCTTGAAGTTAGAGTATTCTAAGCTTTTACCATTACAATGTAAAGGCCGCGCCGAAGTCAATACCCTGCAAAGAACTTGCCTTTTGAATACCAAAGAAACTAACTTTACGGCTGAATAGGAGGTAATTGCAGAAACACTTATTGGTACCGTTGCTCGACCTGTCAGTTCTGCCACCTCTGAAGTAGCGTTAATTGTAGCTACACACCCGTAGCTTTCTAGTACAAGAAATAATAGTAGCATGCTAATAAAGGTGCACTTATGTAGAATACAAAACCGGGGCGTTTGCGAATCTGATAGAAAAACCCGCATAAAGGAATGGGGTGTGGCTGTGTTATGGGCAAAGACGTTTGTTGTACGTGAGTACGTCTCGTAATTTCGGGGCTTCCCCCTCCGCCGCAATAATAATAATAAACTCAATACAAATTTTATTCATTTCAGTTACAAGCATCACTTTGAAACGTCTTAAAGCTAGGTGAGTCTAGGTGCCAGTTCAACACTGAAACAACCTCTTACAGGTGATCTTCGATGATTTGAAATGTTTTGTTATTCACAGAGTTAGGTGTTGTTATTCAACTGTCATTATTTTTATTGAACTAAGGTCTAATTGTTCAATCAAAAGATAAAATCCGTCATAATTATGTGTCCTTAGTGTAATTATGTGTAAGTAAAGCCACATCCTATAGTACCACATCCTTATAGTTTTCTACTAGCTGGCGCGTCACTCAGACACTATAGTGAATGGTTCAAGTCTGTTCTTACTGGTTCAATGGTAATCACACGGCATGCCAACTTCTAGCGGTGGGGGTTCAAAAGGCGTATCATTAGGTAGACAAGGCACTTTTGCTAAAGAATTACTGTTGAAAATTGTGCACAAGAAAAGTAGACTGAATTCTGGTAACTAGGTAAGGTACATAACTTAAAATGATTATTATGTGCCCTCAGGTTCCCACTGCTGGGCAAAGACCGCCCCCCACTCGCTCCAGAGCTCCAGAGCCGCGTTGTTTGGCTATGCTTGTCTTGCAGACTGGATGAGCTCTGTCTGACTCTGTCTTTGGTTCTGGTTTTGAGTCTGTGTGAGTGTTGACTAAATAAATCCTACGTCGAAACGTCACACACACAGTATAATGCACTGGTGAGCACTCACACAGATTCAAAACCAGAACCAGAGACAGAGCCAGTCAGAGCTCATGGTAGGCCTACAGTCCGTCAGGAAACCATCAAGCTCGTCTTCTATCTTCGTTTTGGTCTGCCGCGTCGCCTTCTCGATGGGTCAGAATGCCAATCGGTGGCTATCTTTGACCACAGCTTTCCTGGCATACGGCAGACAAAACCAGTCCAGTTCCACTTCAGATTAACCGCTTTTGAACTTTTTTTACCTCATTTAATTAAATTATGAGAATATCACGGGTTCTTTCCTATTCTATTGTCTCAGTTCTGATATTTTGAGATGTAGATTCACGAAAAGCAAGGGATTTCAAAATAAAATCCCTAAAAGGGTTCAACATCGCTGAAAGTTTCTAAGGAAATAACTCCACGCGGGTAAAAGTTGCGGGCGTACCATAATAAATTGTAACGGTACGTCAAAACTTTATATTTCAAACAATGACAAGGCTTTTAAAAATTCTCCATAACATTGTGTTTGGATCACGAAGCCGCATTCAAAAATGTACCTTCAGACAAGAGTACAGAGATCGAATTGCATTGTTTTAGCCAACTGCTCAGGTATTCGTGCAATTCTTCGATTCAGCATCTACGACAGCGCAGAGATTGGAGATTGCATCTATTTCGAATTTTATTTAAAACATGCCTTAGAGCAAAACTCCGCTGGAATAGAAGTTCGGTGTTTGGGCACGTTCCTGAACACTGGAATAGAAGTTTCCAAGGGGTCATCTATTTAACCATAGTTTATATCGTGTCAAATACCTTAGACCGTTTGAGACCACTACTGGTCTAGTGGTAGCAACCTCGCCTGCGGATCATAAGGTCGCGGATTCAAACCCTATGGATTTTTCTCTCCAAAAAAATAATGTGCGCAATTCTCTCAAACGGTGAAGGAAAACATCGTGAGGAACTTGCGGCATAGTCAGCTCCGCACGTATCGACCATGTCTTTCCAGCGGATTAAGCCGACCTAGCTGTCAGGATGGTATAGATGCTGGGCATGCATATTCCATCTAAAAAATTCTGTCCCAGGCGCTATATCGTTCCGTAAGTAAGGATATGAGCAAAAACAGTTGCCACGGACGCTGTATAAACTCATCTACAATGCAAAGGCCAGTCAGTAGACCTACCACAAGCTCTGTTTGGCTCTGTCTTTTGCTCTGGTTCTGAATCTGTCTGAGTGTTGACTAAATAAATCATACGTCGAAACGTCACACACACAGTATTATACACTGGTGAGCACTCACACAGATTCAAAACCAGAGCTAGAGACAGAGCCAGAGTTACGTATTTTCCTTTTTAACCGACTTCCAATCAAAAAGGAGGAGGTTCTCAATTCGGTTGTATTTTTTTTGAAGTGAAAACTTCTTTAGCGGCGTTGAGCACTTTTTCTGTAATGGGTATAAAATCTTAAACTCGCGTCAGCGCGTCAGGACACGTGACCTGATCGAAAAAGCGTAAGACGGATGGAGAGTAGACAGCTATCCCCTCTCTACGGCGCGGCGAAAATGTATGCCTGGGCCTACTGTTTCGTTTAGGCAGCGCAGGGCGCTTGCGCGAATGTTCGTGTATGTTACAGCGTGCCAAATAACAAACAAGCCCCCCCTAACCATTCCAAAATATCAAACATGCTCAACGTTAATAATCAAGTTTTCACTTCTGCCGGCACTCCCGGAGTGCAACCCGTATTTTTTTTTTATGTTTTTTTTTTTTTTTTTTTTTTAATGTTTGTTACCGCATAACTTCGTCATTTGTGAGCCGATTTGAAAAATTATTTTTTTATCTGAAAGGTACTGCTTCCAGATTGGTCCCATTTTAATTTTATTAAAATCGGTGTTGCCATTTTTTTTTTAAATAATTATTTTAATGTTTGTAACTGCATGCCTCCGTCATTTATGAACCGATTTAGACAATTATTTTTTTATTTGGAAGGTTATTCTTACGTCCAGATTGTCCCAAACAAATTTGATTAAAATCGGTTTAGCCGTTTGACAATGAAGTCGGTTTCTCAAGTTTTTTAAACTTAAAATTATTTTAATTATTACAATGTCAATTAGGTATGCTCGTTCAAAGCCAGGGCACCTCGCTAGTGTTTTATAAACGGTACTCATATTGAGGCTTTTGAGGCTTAAAAAAACATACCTTACTGCCTCAATGTCACGCACTGTATGAACAGTAGTCTAATCTGTGTTGACACGCGTCGGATGAGCATGTGACAGGGAATTTTTAGGGATTTTCTCGTATCCGTTCTCATTATCTTTGAAGCGAGAAAATAACTTTTTTCGAGTTGAAGTTAAAGTTGGATAAAATAAATAATAATAATAATGTGGACAATCTACACAACACTATCTAGCCTCAAACTAAGCATAGCTATGGGAACCAGATAGCTGATAATTATAATTATTAAATACTTTTTTTTTGTAAATACATACATAGAAACAATATAACTAATATCTATGTTCACCACACAAATATTTGTTCTCGGTGGGGATCGAACCCATGCCCTCCAGCGCAGAAGGCAGGGCTATTACCAACTGAGCTATGAAGGCAGTCAGAGATATTGCTTTAGAGACAGCATACATAGGACATCTGGAAAAGTTGAAGGAAGATGAAGAAGAAGAAGGGCTAGAATAAGTGGGGAAAGCCAGTCAAATCAAAGAATCGCTGTCATGTCGCAAAGAACTGATCACATAAAAGCAGATACCACCATTTAGCCATATTAAAATCTATGGATGTCTCTGACACTAGAAGCCTTGCGCACATCTAAGCGTTCTGCGATGGCGAACAGTGAAACGCTGTCAAATATGACAGCTATATCAGCGTTTCACTGATCGCCACCGTAGCACATGCCTTTTTCAAGGACCCCATTCTGTCATGTACCAGCCGATATCAATTAATTATTAACCCTAATATTATATTATTGTGTTTACTTTCGGTAAAGTCGACTAGACTTGGGCAAAGTATAATCTGAATAATTCATCTTAAATAGATTCAAAATCGTGTCTATTATTATTTACCTATACCAAAATACCTAGAAAGTTCCTGAGATCTATACATTTGCAAACCAAATCTTAGAGGTTAAGGCTGCGGTCGCTACATAGCCACGATTGGTTAAGGCTGCGGCGGATTACATAGTCACGATAAACAATAACATTATAATTAATATCTCGTAGCGTCTTCCGCTGGTAAGCGGATTACAGCTTTGTCAGCGGACGCTGGGGTGACCATAATGCCTGAACAGTGCTGATAGGGAGTGGCGTGGCGGATCACTAAAAATACCTAGTTTATTATAAAAGCCCCTATTTTTCAATGGTTATAGAATTTCCGGAAAAACGGCTACCGGTTCATTTTGTTCGTAATATTGATACTTGCTTAATGTTGGCTAAACAAACGAAAGAAGACGTCAGAGAGAGTTGTTACTAGGAACCAGCGCTTTATTTCAACCAACCATAGATAAAAATATTATTCGCTACAATAGAGGCAATAAATTCAGATTATTATAGATTTGAATTCACGGCTATAACCATTATCACGACCGTCACAAACCGGTGGTCACTTTAAAAAAAAAAAAAAAATACGGGTTGCACTCCGGGAGTGCCGGCAGAAGTGAAAACTTGATTATTAACGTTGAGCATGTTTGATATTTTGGAATGGTTAGGGGGGGCTTGTTTGTTATTTGGCACGCTGTAACATACACGAACATTCGCGCAAGCGCCCTGCGCTGCCTAAACGAAACAGTAGGGCCAGGCATACATTTTCGCCGCGCCGTAGAGAGGGGATAGCTGTCTACTCTCCATCCGTCTTACGCTTTTTCGATCAGGTCACGTGTCCTGACGCGCTGACGCGAGTTTAAGATTTTATACCCATTACAGAAAAAGTGCTCAACGCCGCTAAAGAAGTTTTCACTTCAAAATAGCAAATGGAATTAGTTGCATTAGCACGATAAAAATACTTCACTGGACCAATCATTGACAACCACGCCACGCAGCTGTTTTTATAGCTACTGTCTATTTCTGATAATTTTGTTACATGATAGTATCTAAGTTTAAAAACCTTGAGAAACTGACTTCATAGCCAAACTGCTGAACCGATTTTGATGAAATTTCTCTGGTACTAATCTGAAAAAGAAGCTTTTTGATAAAAAAATATTTTATTTAATCGAGTCTTAAATGATGACGTACGCATATGTTATGCGTACTTTATCATTTATGACAAACATAGAACCGAATTGAGAACCTCCTCCTTTTATTTGAAGACGGTTAAAATTAGATGAGATTTAACCATACATTGAAGTACCTTCATACTTTGTTAATAAAAGTATCATTTATACAGTCCGCTTATAAAACAGACGAATACCAAACTGCTCAGCTTTTTATCATATACTTTTTTGAAGTTTTCATTTTTACTAGATCATAATATTTCCATTCTATCAACGTAAAGACCAAAGTTCAAGCTTGTTTTAATAAGAGCTTTTTCTGCCGCTGCCATAAATAAGAGAACGACTCTAAATATTTGAATAAGGAGTATCCCGTTAATAAGGCTTAGGGTGGTCACCCCGTAAGCAGGTGTTGCCAGTGTTGCGGGTTACAAATCCGTCATAAATAAATTTGATTTGACACTTGCAAACAATGTTGGAACAATAGGAGTTTCATAAATTATAGATTTATTTCACTTCGTGGCTTTTAATTACATGATGATAGCTAAATTACTTTGGAACTTTGGTATTTACTTATCTTCTTATTTATGATTTGGTAGATAATTTAGGATATGGGCTCAGAATCGTTCTTCCTGGAAATGCGTAGGGGAGGCCTATACCCAGCAGTGTACTTCTTCAGGCTGATGATGACGATGAGATAATATAGATTTTTTTAATTACTAGACTAGCGGCCGCCGTGGCTTCGTTCGCCCCGTTCCCGTTACGCGCAGTTATTGTTTCGGGATAAAAATTATCTTATGTCCGTCTGTTGGTTCTAAGCTATGTGCTATTACAGACTAAAATCTATCTCTGTGCCAAATTTCATGTAGATCCGTTCAGCAGTTCTGGCGTTATTGAGATACAAACATCCATCCATTCTTACTTTCACATTTATAATATTAGTGGAATACTATGGGTTTCCATATAATTCCACTAATATTATAAATGTGAAGAATGATGATGAAGAAATACTATTTTTAAATGTAGCAGAAGAAGAAATACGAATTTTCATAGCAAAAGGAAATGAAATTACTCATAAACTAACTAAGTATACCTCGCGCCATGCAATTTCACCTGACCATCGCCTAACAGAAATAGACATTAAGCAACTCTGTTCTAGCCCAGATTCCTGTTAAAAAGTTGCAGTTCGAAAACAGTATTCAAATTACCAATTCTCGGCAACCAGTTTCCCGGACAACAGTACGGACGTGTATCCGAACTATCGTATGACCGGACGACTTACCGGTTGACCCAAAACCTGGGAAATTAGGTTAACTGTCCGGTTTTCGCGATTCAACAGAGTAATGTGTAGTGCGCCTGATAGGCCATTTACTGATGATATATGAGTAGTTATACGGTTATATATTGGTACTTGTTTGTTTTATAAGTTTATTTCTTGCTTTTCTCGCGAGGTGGCGCTTTTTGGTATCATCATTATACGGCGATGTCTTTCTTTAAGCTCGTTCTTCCTCATTTTCATACTCTTTATCTATGGGTTCGGTACAACATGTTCTTATTTTCCATCCTTGTTAAATGCCATCTAGAGTTTAACAGTTGAACCACTTCTGACACTGTCTTTGGTAGAAAAAAGCATTGCTTTGGGCGTTGATTCTAAATGAGGTTCTCTTTTAGTATAGCATAGTTTTTAGTTCCTAGTCTTTATAATAATAGTAGTCTTTAGTTTTTAGTTCATCCAAAGGTTGTCTGGAAGAAATCGCTTTAAGCGATAAGATCACCCATTGTACATTTATTGAATAGTATAATGTGTTAAATTCTCTTTTTGTTAATTTCTCTATCTTCAATCTATCTATCTTTACTCACATATCACATCACCATATACCAAAAGAATAATAAGATATGGGATAGAATAATCTTAATTTGATATTTAACGGATGCAATATGAGATTTAATATTATAAAAAATTCAAACCACTCAAGTAATAAATAATTTTGTGGCACGCGTAGTCCCTTAACCTACTAATATGATGGCCTAACTTCGGGAAGCGAATTAATATCAAATTCATAGAACACACTTTAAGTTTTAGTCAAGTTAACACTTTAAATTTCCCCAGGGAACATTATTTCCTCATAAATCAACCCTTTGGGGTAAATTGAGACACAGGTTATGGTGGAACGGCTGGTGAAATTATTAGAAAAATCTAAGCGAGTATAAACCATGGCAGTGTTTTTAAAACTTTGCTAATATTCTTATATTCTTTACCTTTGCCCAGACCTTTGCCCAGCAGGTGGACAGTATTTTTTTTACTTACCCAGACATCTCACTGCTGACAGGTTCTTAAATTTTTTTTTCAAACAGCCTTTCATATGATGATCACCTATGAGTAGTTTTGGATTACCTTATACCCTACGAAAATTTGAATGAAGAATGATAAGAGAAAGAATGAAGCATAAGAAGGATGTCAGGATCGTAGAGTGGAACATGCGAATGTTTTAACATTCGTTATTTTTATGTATGCAGTTGAGGTAGGGTAGAGCTGTTTCGATAAAGCTGTGATTAGACCCTATCACTAAAATACACAAGCAATCGAAAATGATTAATTGATTAATCAATTGAATTTTAATGATTAATTGAGCTTGCTCTGTCGAAGCCAGTCCGATCTTGGGTTTAATTACTTTAGAATTCGCTTCACCTAGATTTGGCAAAAGGGCAGTCTATGGCCCGTATTCAAAATCAGTTGTTGAGTCTGAGTTGCGCCTCAAGCATAAATTTTTGACATTTTTCGATGGAGAACTGTCAAAAAATCTATGCTTGGTTCGACTCAGACTCAAGCATTGTTTTTGAAGGGACTAGACTACGTTACTAGACATAAAAATGTATTTAAGTATTATATCAGCTATCGGGTTCCATCTGGCTTAGTTTGGGGCTAGATAGTATTGTGTGGATTGTCTATAATACTTATCTATTTAGACTGATTAGCATCCAGATCGAAAAAGAACATTAGCTTCTGATACGTAACAGTTAATCTAAATAAAAAAACGTGACGCTCCGGGAATGACGACAGAAGTGAAAGCTTTAACGATTACCCCTCCCCCGACTTTTTCCAAAGTTTGACGATTTTTTCCAGAAAGGTTTCGGTTACGTGACGGTGACGTGACGCAAGTTCATGGGTTTTTACCACCTCAAAAAATGGTCAAGCCTGCCTAAATAAGTTTTCACTTTAATAATTTGGGGCTAGATAGTGTTGTGTGGATTCTGCATAATATTTATTTTATTTACAAACACAACCCGTATCACTTTACGACTGAAAACATTCTTATAAATGGCAATTTCAACGCCAATAAGCGATACGACGTATCCAACGTCACCAATCCTTGAATTACCTACTTGATATCAGAAAATGTTACAGTTAGCACCAGTTCTTAGAGAAAAAAAATCGCGTTCAACCAAAGTGTTGCCTCGCAAGCAAAAATCGCGATTGGTGAAGAGGGAGATAATATTCGTGACTTGGTTTATAACTTCTGCATTATGTCACCATGTTTTTAATTTATTTTGTGCAATGTATTTACTTCCAAAATAAACATTTACTAAGACTTTTTTTTATTTCAGACAGACGTTGAATCTGTATTTAGATTATATTTGTTGGTCTGTCCTATATTCTGAATTATAAGTCTAGAATTAAATGTCACATCAAATTTACATGATAATTTATTGTATTTTAATTTTGTGGGTGACGAGCCTAAGAAAATTGAATATGTCAAAATTTAAAATGAATAAAGAATTGAACGCAGTGTTTATTGGACTAATTCAACAACTCGTGCTATGGTCACAGTTAGAAAAACAGACAGCATTTTCGTCGTGGTTTAGACGACTCGTAACATCAAACGGCTTTCAAGTTACTGTTATGTATTCTGTAATATCAAGAGTGCTGAAAAAGTTCACGATCAGAGATCACTCGTATCAGCTAGCAATTCTACAGGATATCAAAGAAATATTTGATAGTTCATATAGTTAGTTAGGTAAATTGCCCATGTTTGTGTAGTGTATCGATCTATCTCATACACATACTCATATTATTTATTGGAATTATTACAGGTTTAAAAACTTAAAAGAAGAGATCCCAACCCTATATTTGTCAATACCTGTAATTTTTTGAATAAATACATTTTGATTTTGATTTTTGATTTTTTTGAAACACGGTGAGGTCTTAAAGTTAAAAATAGTAAATACATAATAGGCCCTAAGCAATATTTGGAGTAGAATCAGCTGAAATTTGAAAAAAAGCGTTGTGTTGTATTGTGAATTAAATTAAATTATAATTTTATTTCTTCGGGATTTTATTATAAATTTTCGATGCCATTGTTGTCAGACCGGAACTTTGTATTTTTAGTTTACAATTATTTAGATTTAGTTTAGTATTTCCCTATAGTTTTATTATCTCCCTATAGTATTCAATAAAATTACGTAGCACCGATTACAAAGGCAATTTCACAGAATCAAAGCTAAAAACTCTAATTGGCGGATACTTTGGAAGGTAAGTATTCGTGGATCGGCTTATTGGCCTTTTTCCTTCCTCCCTATCCCCAGACGGCTTAACAAAATAATCGGCAAATTGACGTCGAAAAAATTAATTTAAGAATACTCCGGGATTCGGAATATTAATATTTTAGGAGCCATTTCTGAAATGGCGAAAATTGGGCGGATTGACGCCTTTGGGACTTTAAGACCTTTGCTTATTAATAGGTAAGCATGACTTAAAGGTAGATTGATCTTATCGAACTCAACGGTTAATTAGGAGTACCTTCGTCCAGTAGTGCTCGATTGAGTGATCACTGAATCCGCGTTCCATTTTCAAATTTTTTTCAAACACAAATTGACAACTCACATCGATTTACGCGATCGCTTGAGTGATTTGTGTTGCTGGAATCGACTCCCTGCACACATCTAGGCTATGGCGATGGCGATCAGCTGAAACGCTGTCAATATGCTTTCAGCTGATCGCCAGATGTGCGCAGGCTTATAAGAAATTTGAAAACATGTGTGTAAAATATACGAGAGGAACCTTTTTAAGGTGGCACTTTTTAAATTAACGCAAACATTAATGAAAGAAACGCATTTATGATGTACTAGCTGATACCCGCGACTTCGTCCGCGTGGATATTGGAATTCGTATTTTGTAAAGCTCTTTTTCGTGTTTTTGTTGAAGTGGCTAATTTGGGCTATCGTATTCGTCGTTGGTGTATAATCGAATAAGATTTTTTTTATTTGACATGACCAATTGCTGGTTACTATAGTTTTGAGCTTGTACTTTAGAGTGTATTTGAATTTGAAGGCGAGTGCTGTTGGAGCCGATTTTTTTCAGCAGTGTTTAGTTTAAGTATGATAGGTGTTTCCCGCGATTTTGTCTTAGTGGTTATCATTGGTTTTTTTGTAAACATTTGTGTGTTTTACAACCTGGTGACAAATGCTGCGGTAGCTGAAAATTTTTTAAATGTTTTTTTTTCCGTATTTTGTAAAGCTATTTTTTGTGATTTATGTTATATGAGTGGCTAATTTGGGGTTTCGTATGCGTGTTGGTGTATAATCGTATCAGATTTTTTTAATTTGACATGAACAACTGCTAGTTACCATAGATTTGAGCTTGTGCTTTAGAGTGTATTTGAATTTTAAGGTGAGTTTTGTTGGAGCCGATTTTTTCAACAGTGTTTAGTTTAAGTATGATAGATGTTTCCCGTCATTTTGTCGTAGTGGTTATCATCTGTTTGTTTGTGAACCTTTGTGTGTAATCGAACCTGGTGCCAGATGCTGCGGTAGCTGAAAATTTTTAATGTTTTTTTTGCGTATTTTGTAAAGTTATTTTTTGTGATTTTTCTTAAAATCATTTTCCGTTTTTTCTTCTTTTAGGGAAAGAATTTTCCTATTTTCTTTCTTAGTGCACCTCTGCTCTATTAGAGGAACATACCTTCTAAGTTTCATGCTCCTAGGGCTAACGGTTTAGGCTGTGCGTTGATTTTTCTTTAAACCATTTTTCCCCTTTTTCTCCTCTTTAGAAAATAATTTTCCATTTTCCTTTCTTAGCGGATGCCTACGTCATAACATCTACCTGCATGCCAAATTTTAGCCCGATCCGTCCAGTGGTTTGGGCTGTGCGTTGATAGATCACTATGTCAGTCAGTCAGTCAGTCACCTTTGAGTTATATATATATAGATTTACGTATTTATCGCGATTACCTTTATTTTGAGGTGCACTAAAAATCTTTTCAGCACACTGGTTTTACAAAACTGTGATACGACAAGAAGTAAAAACTTACACTTACTTAAGATTCCAAATGTCTAAGAGGAGTATTGAGTAACTAATGAAATTAATGATCTTGTCGTGCCCCTGGTTCTTTCAAACCAACTTGACGGAGAAAATGAGAAGTAATCGGCTAGCGTGGTATGGACATGTTATGAGGAGAGAAGAATGTCATGTGACGAAAAGAGGCATGAATGTTAAAGTAGAGGTAGGCTTAAGAAAAGATGGATGGATTGTGTGAGAGATGATATGTCCAAGAAAGGAGTGAGTACTGAGATGGTGAGTGATAAGGGAGTATGGAAGAAAATACATGTTGTGCCGACCCCACCTGGTGGGATAAGGGCAGGAATAAGAAGGTTCTTTCGAACCAAGTGTGGTGAAAAGATTTGAGGCATCTTTCGTTAAAATTATTGATAATAGTGTGTATTCAGAAATAAATGGTTTTTGTAAATCCGTCAGATAAATCAGCTTAACCCCCGCGTGGGAGCGGATGTTATATCACGGATTCACGATTTAATGGGAATAAATGATTCAATAATCCAACTACCCGCCGGAGCGCAGTACACAACTCATTTATTTCAATATTCGATAAGACTCAATGCAGACACTGCTGGCGTAGTGGTGGTTGACTTTTGGGCCTGGGTTCACAGGCAAGACAGACTCTGACTCTGACAATCGGCAGACGATTTTTGGATTTCAGAAAGAAGTTCATGCAGAGTTACCTAAAACTATTTATTTATTTATTTACATGCAAACCAAATCAAAAAAATATTTATTCTGTTGCATCATGAGGATCGCTTTGAAACGTCTTAAAGCTAGGCTAGTTAGATAGTTTTTTTTTAATTTCTTTGGTCGTGACTAAGCCTAAAAAAACAGGCAACAAATTACGGCTTGGTTCCTACAGTTTTTTGTATGATCCTTTTACAAAACTAAAATAAAATTAACAGTGAAGTTCCAGAGTGCGGCCAATCCAACTTAGTGAGTCGTATACAACAGACTGATTCTTCTGTAGCTGTCAGTAGAACTAGTACAGTTTTCAGAAGTATCGATTTCACTGAACAGGAGGACTGAACTGCTGCAATTGAACGTCCATAGCAACTTTTAAAATTTAACTACAGACTCCTTCGGATTTCTAGGGGGGGATATTCTTCGGGAGATTTTCGGACTTCATTCAAAATAGTCAGTGTGTTACAACCTTACGATGACCGTCCCAAGAAGGCTATTTCATTTAAAACTTAGCGACCGAGGGGACACGTTTAAAACGTTCGTAATCAAATTTTCCTTCAGTCTTTAAGGGTTAAAGCCTTCAACTTTGAGCCTCCTAATAAATTATATTGCCGGCAAAACTGCTCCCGAGTGCGACATAGCTCGTTGCCTCATCTAATTGGTCCAAATTCGTAGACCCGGCTTTATAATTGGGCCAAATTCGGGCACCTTACGCGTCCCGAAATTAGCCGGATTCAAAATGTGGTCGGACTGGCGAACTCTCAACTTTTGGTGGGTGTCTTGGATGCAATTAGAAATCTAAGTTCTTGTGGCTGTAGAGTGTAGACTCAGCTACCGCTGATAATGAGAATTGGCCAATGTCATAAGAGATCGACAATTTTTAATTCACACTAACATTTTATTTAATTTTTAGGTGTAGACGTTTCCAATAGATGACGGACATAAAATATGCCAAATAGGCCCTGACTCAGCTTTTTGCTGCCTGATAAGGCATTATCTACCATGCCAAGCAGCGCTGGTTTTCAGGCAGTGCCTGTAAAAAGTGTCAGATCATAGAACTAGTTTTGAATCAATACATAATTTACCCTGTAAGGGTGTTTCAATATAGTCGAAGCGGACCGATATGATGTAGGTAATCATGCAGATTGTAAACAGGTTAATATTCTATGATAGAAAAAGGTATTTATAATTTACGTTTTCTTTTGTTTTCATCGTTGAAGAACTGTTCTTGGGTATGTATGATAACGATTGAATATTGTGAACAGTGGGTTATTTCACGCTAGATCTTGTATTTTTATGTCTTCTGTCATCCTTGGCAGTGTCGAACGAGTATCAACAAAACAGTCTAGTTTGGTTAAGAAGAGTATAATTCACTGTGCGTGTTTGTGTCGCCTAAGTGGTATGAAGAGTCAGTATTTCGGGTACTATAAGCATTTGGTCCCACTCAGTCATGGCCGTTAAGTCATAAATGAGGCCTTTGGGTAGAATAAACACTACAAAGTTGGCTACTTCTCATAGAAAGTTACTTTTAATGCTTTTATGTACACTGGCCTTATCTTGACAACGTCTTAAGTGGGCCACAGTTGACAGGAAAAAGGTGCAGGTTCAAGTTGCAATTTTTTGTTTTAAGTCTGGGTATTATTGACATAATTAAAACAATAGAAAAGAAAAGATGGATGAACAGTGTGAAAGGTGACATGGTTATGAAAGAAGTGAATGCAGAGATGACGGCTGATAGAGGAGAACATGTTGTACCGACACTTCACATAAAGTAGGATAAGGGCAGGAAGAAGAAGAAGAGATTAAAACAATAGAAAGGAATGATAAGCATCATCATGGTTCTTCTGAAGAAATCCTCTGAACATAGACTTTCTCCTATCCAAGAAGAACGATTTAGAGTTTTGCTTCAAAGATCACACACGACAAGAACGTGCCCTGCGTCCATCAACTTGATGCATACATTTGTTCAGCCTCACGTGCCAGTAATTTCACCGGTATCCACACTCTTCAAACCGAAACACAGCAATGCTGCTTCACGGCAGAAATTGGCATGGTAGTAGTACTTCCCCGGACGAGCCCTTCACATCAGAATTCAACATTTACGGTATGCTGCCGTCATTTTCGAGCTAACACATTATCCCGCAGCGCAGTTGCAAAACAAATTCGCTCATTAAGTTCGTCTGCAACTTTTCGTTTGAATACACAGTGAAATGTTAATTAATGAATCTTTTTCGTATGTAGGTTACTTCGTTTGTTATGTTATATCCTGCCAGTTTATAAACGAAGAGGATTATTTTAGCAAAGGTAGTATATACCTACCTGAGAAGTTTGTACAGACAGTCTGAAAACCGACATCGAAGCATCGGGCATCATGGTAGATTTTCATTAAATGCCATTTTAAGTTTGATTCGAGAGCGCTGGTGGCCTAGTTGTAGCAGCCCCACCTTTCGATCTTGGTCGTGGGTTCAAATCCAGTCGTGTACCAATAAGTTTTTCGGCCTAAAAATATATGTACACTATGTCAGTGCTCTCACGGTGAAGGAACACATCGTGAGGAAACCGGCATATCGTACAACCTAAAAAGTTCGAAAGTATGTTCAAGTGCACGAACGGAGCCTCTTCGAGGCGCACTTAATATCCTTTCACCACACTTGGTTCGAAAGAATCAGTGACACGATAAGAGAATAATTTCGACTAACATAAAAATACATTGACAAAATAATTATCTGTTATGTCAAACGCCAGTGTGCGTTGGCCCTAAGCCACAGTAAAGCGACAGAGGTCACTAAGGGTCAAGTCTTGTAGGAGTTTTCACACAAACGTGTCGTCTGCTGGCAAACATGCGCGTCAATTTACTTACGTATACAAGCTTGGACGAAGTATACATTTTCCATCTAAGTATACAAGTATCACTACACTGCGCTACACAGAAAACATGAAAGCTGGTTACAGCAAACTGTAAAGATGCATACGTAATCTTATTTTAGAATGGAAATTACTATTTCTTCTCTGAAAAGTGGGAAACTGAACCATCGAAATTTCTGGTTCCTATAGTACAAGCTCTGCTTAATTTGGGGCTAGATAGTGTTGTGTGGATTGTCCACAATATTTATTTTTTATCATATTGATATAAATTAGTCTCAGTAAAACATCTTCCAAGAGCGTAGCATATCAGTTAAAATACCTGCTTGCCATACATACAACGGAGTTAAACTAACGTGTTGCCAACTTCCCCCAAACCTTTGCACGAATTCTCGACAAAGCGAATTCCAGAACATTCTCAATTAAAACTGGCGACACTTTGCGTTCGAAACTTGAAAACTTCCAAATCTTGGCACAACTCCGAAAGAATTCCTCTAATTAGTATAAGTTTATGCATTCGAAGCGGGAGTTTGGAACTTCTAGTTTTGACTCGGGACATTCCAGTGTCACTCAGAATCGACAGGGACTGCTGAAATGAGCATTGTCACGCTTACTTTAAGGTTTGGCACTTACCCCCGAATACTGAAACGCAACTCAGATTTAAGCACGTCTCAAGCGACGAATATTTGACAGATTTTCATTGAAAACTGTCAAATATTCGTCGCTTGAGACGTGCTTAAATCTGAGTTGCGTTTCAGTATTCGGGGGTTAATCTTCTTAAATGTAACTGGAGGAGAAGAGCCGAAGACCGGGCTCAGTGGCGCGTCTTGGGAGACACTCACGTCCAGCAGTGGAATGCTATTGGTTGATGATGATGATGATGACGACTAAATCTTTTTCCTATCATGACACTGGTTCTTTCAAACAGTGGTGAAAGGATATTAAGTGTGATTTAAATAGGCTCCTTTCGTGCACTTGACACATGTTTTCGAACTTCCATTATATTCCAAAAATTTTAGTCATTATATTTTTTATATATAGGTAAACACCGAAACCATCCTTTAATAACCAATATTTTTTTGGAGCGCGAGTTAAACTTGAAAGTTTTATTTCTATTTTCTTTCCGCCGATGGCAATTGCTCCCGAGTCAAACTTTAGAGCAATAGAAGTACCTGGGTACCAAGTACCAACTAGTGTTTATTCTGTGCGCCAGACTAACTTATAATTGCGCCGACTATGAACGCGCTTCAATCAATTTCATCCAATCTGTTTTTTTCTTGAGCGATTTTCGCGCCATTATTCTGAGATTAACGGCAGCTGCTTGTCTCGAAATTATATTTTTTTCGCCGACAGGGTAATAGTTTAGGAGCAAGAGATTGCTTTTTTACGTCATTCGCCCTTTGGATATTTTTGCTAGGCAAACTTTTCTTCTTACTAATAGGATCAATAGTATAATAACCTGCTATATTATAGCCTTTCTAATAAATGCAGATATGTACTTAATGTCATTAATAACATGTTAGTAACGTTTATATTCTTTTGAGTTTCGGATATTTTGTTAATCGTCCTGCGTGTTATTGATAGGAGTTAAACTACTCGTAAGGATTGGATGAAGAATGGTTAAGAGTAGATAATTTTAATTGGTTATTTCTTAGAAATTATCTTTTGGCTGCGGAAACGATGAGAAGAAGAAGAAGAAAAATTTAAGTTTTGACTTCAATTTTTCTTCTTCTTCTTCTCATCGTGTCGCTGGTTCTTTCAAGCCAGTGTGCAGAAAGGATTTAAAGTTTGTCTCAGAGAGGCTCTTTTCGTGCACTGGACGTCATGATATGTTTTCGAAATTTTTAGGTTCTTTTTTATACTTTAGATAGACCATCTTTTGGCCACAATCTCACCTGATGGTAAGCGACGATGTAGCGAGGAAGCAGAATGGTCTAGGAGACACCTATTCACTCTTCTACGATATTTACCGGTTTCCTCACGTTCATTTTCTTCAATCCATGAAAAGCTTTAACTGCATGACGTAAGAAAACCCACCGTAAGTTCTGGAGCTGAATGACGTACAGGATAATGAATTTATCACGAGCAGCCGTCCCTGTTATTTTGTTTTATGAGTCTAAGCTCTGCCGGCGTGTCGTTTTGTTTTTGACGTGACAACGTCTTATAATTCAATGGAGCTACCTCGCTCTGAGGCGTTCCATTTAAGGCTTGAAGTGCAAGCGAGAGCGCGGAACGAGCGACAAAGAGGCACAATCGGTCTCCGCGTTCGGCAGCGTTCGACATCTGTCTCCCTCCTACTTGAGTGAGCGATGCGTCCGCGTGGACAGCTGTATGACGTTGTCACGTTCAACTATCGTCAGTAAACCGACTTTACAGACAACCGATTTTTATTTTCTTCAATCAATGAAAAGCTTTACATGCTGCATGACGTAAGAAAGCCCACCGTTAGTTCTGGAGCTACACGATGTACAGGATAATGAATTTATCACGAGCGGCCGTCCCTGTTTTGTTTTATGAATCTAAGCTCGGGTGGGGCGTGTCGTTTTGTTTTTTTCGTTGCGATATGAAAACGTTTTTGTTTCACTCTCGTGGGTAAATTAAAACGTTTCTTTGTAAAAGTTAATTAAAAATATTACGCTGTTATCATCCGTTCTGTGTTTCTGCGAATTTCTGCTAAAATGTTGTCTAATTCACATAATGTTTTTCAATTCACTTTAATCTACATTTAAGTAGGTTAGGCATATTACTTTTTAGTTGCTATACAAATTATTTTGAATACAAACATGAAATATCCAGAAATAAAATGAATGAAATATTTGATGAAGCACTTTTTTCGAGTTTTATTGAGAATTACAATATATTTTTACCAATTTCTCGGAATTATTTTGTTTAAAAAATAACAAGAACCTACAGAAAAAAAATACTTTACAACAGTAAGCCGTCTGGCTCTGGTTATGAGTCTGTGTAAATGCTCACCAGTGTTATACTGGACGTTTTGACGTAATATTTATTTCGTCAACACTCACACAGACTCAAAACCAGAGCCAGAGATAGAGCCAGACAGAGCCTGTGGTAGGCCTACAGAGCACCAATTTAACTTTTCTTTTCCGCCTGTTTCATTATAATAAATAATTTCAAAACGAATAAAAATTTTCACGAGGATCTTTTAATAATGTCATCTCAAATTAAATCTATTCGCAATATCCATGGGACCATTTCTCTAGATTGTTCTTTTCACAAGTACGAGACTTTTCTCCCTGTTTGGTACCGCCAATATCCGCTAGGGGGCGCCCAGACGAGTTGCCAGACAATTTGTCAGTCCCCATCGGCCCTGGAGGGATTTGACGAAACTCGCAATACATTGCAAGGAATATTTTTACGGTTTTGTTAGTTGAGCACTTTAAATGTTATGCAATTTGGTATATTAGTAGGCATAAAATATTGTTGTAATATTGCACATGGACAAATTACAGCTTCATAGAGCGTAGTGTGTGTCAGAAAGAGATAGCGCTCTACGAAAGCAGAGAAACCGATTTGCAATATTTATTGCCTACAATTTTGTAAATAAGAGCCAACATAGCCTCATTTTTAAAACTATTTGATACTTCAAAACTCCATAATATTTGAAATTGTATAATATTTTTTTACAAAAACAAACTTACAATTTAACAAATATTTCCATTCTTCTTCTTCTTCTTCCTGCCCTAATTAATTAACAAATATTTCCATTATATCCAAAATACACAGGAGACAGTTGAAACGATCTAGAGATATAACTTTTGAAACTATCATGGTTTATAACTCTATTTTTATATATTTACCATGATTAAAATTTGTGAGTTTTGACTCCCGGAGTCCGGAGTGAATCATGGTAAATATCCCGTTGTTTATAAAAATAGTAATCAAGAGATAATTACTATATAGCATATTCTAGTAATTATCTACTATACTGTGTTTGTAATCGATGGACGAAGAGGGCTTAAACTGTTTTCATCTTCCTTCTATTTTATTTCAATTTTACTGAAAATGATATGTAACTTCTGTAAAAGCAAAAGTATCATGTCTACATAATTAAGAAATAATACAATTAAATTCTTATTTTCTTTGTCAAGGGTCCAAAACAATACAAAATCTATTGTCTCCCGTCTAAAGGTTGAACTAGCAAACGCAAGTCAGCTTTACTGATTACGTAATAAGGAAAATAAATAAAAAGAAATGATATCGTCGAAAAAATATATATGAGCAATGTTTTTGGCCAAACATTTAACCGTATTTGATGTGACGTCATTTCTTCCCACGGGTGCGGAAGTCGACAATTACGCCTAATTCAACCCCCGAATCATCTTATATTCCTCAAAGAGAGTTCTAATATAACTAGAACCCATTCCTAGGAACGCCTTCATCCTATCCCACTAATATCATAAATGGGAAAAATTGGACGGATGAAATTTGGCACAGAGAGAGAATAGTTTGGAATGGCACATATAATTTTTTTTATCCCGGTCAAATGTATGGTTTGGGAATGGATTTATTTTGAATTTATCTGATCTATTTATATACAACGTGTCACCCCTTTAAAAATATAATTAATTATCAAAGCTCCCGATAAAGCGTCAGGGAACCAGATTATTTAACAGAGAGTCCTACGTACCTATTTGACCGAATAATTGTCTACTTTAATAGTTATTCTATTTTTTTTCATAAATGTGAATAAAAATTTATAATAATAATCAAAAATATGAATAGGTCTATTTGAACGGGGCTCTCAAGAAAAAGAAAAACCACTATGGTTTTAAACAAAGTAGCACGGTGTCTATTTTGTTTTCTATTCTTCTGTCAAAGCCATTTCTTCTGTTATTCTGTCAAAGTCGAATCGGTATCAAACATAAAACCGCTGAAAACCTCTAAAATTAGACTATTTTTGGCGTTCAAATAATACATCAAACTGAGCTAAAAAACTAGATGCGAGTTTTGCTCACACAACACGTCCGTTTTCTTTATTAGTATGTAAGAAAAATTTAAAAGAACTTTATCTGGTGAAATTACTGGCACGTGAGGCTGAACATCTGTGTGCCTCAAAGTTGATGGACGCAGGGGAGTTCACCGTTCAAAGCATTGCCTCGTTGGTCACGCACGTCAGGAACGTGCCCTGTTCCTGACGTGCGTGACCAACGAGGCAATGCTTTGTTATAGGCGATGGTTACCACTTAATATCAGGAGGGCCATTTATGCTTGTTCTATCAGCTAGTTGCATAAAAAAAGAAGATAGATTTGTAGAGCGTGTCTCTTTTTGCATCACCGCCATCTCTCACAACTTGGGTTTACCGAAGATTGCTCCGGCATAGTCCCGAAATAACGCGATTAAGCGAATGAAAGAGCCCAAACGAACAAAAGCAAATGTGATTACCGTGGCAACAGGAAATAAGTAATATTTCTTTTGTATTTCCCCTTCTTCAAGCGTTTGGTTTGAAGAATGTTGCTTTAGGATATCTAAAATCATCTAAGTATAGAATTAACTTTTCTACGCACCTACTTGTATAAAAATAAATCCGCTAGGAACTACGTCGATAAACAAAAACTAATTTGATGTTTCTCTGTCACTGTTTGTCATTAAAGGCCCGCGCACGCCCAGAGGCTCTATTCTAGACCAGTGACTTTTTTGTCACGGTAGATATATATCACAAGAACTGTCAAATTCCCTAAAAAAACTGACAGTTCTTGTGATATATATATACTGTGACAAAAAAGGCACTGGTCTAGAATTGAGCCCCAGGTCGCTGGCGATAGCGATCAGTGAAACGCTGTCAAATATTGCTGTCAAATTTGGCAGCGTTTCACCGATCGCCGACGCCAGCGACCTATAGGTGTGCGCAGGCCTTAACATTTCCCATTGGTCAGAGTCAGAAATTTTAAATTTCGAACCTGTATCACAGAATACATCACGAATAGTGTCTACTGCGTACATAGCCCATGCTATTTTATTTTGATAAAAAGTTTCTTATTTGAATAATATCGTTTAGACCTAAAAAACTTACCAAGAAAAACTTACAAAACGTTCATGATATTTGAAAATCGGGCTGGGTGTTAACGTGATCTAATGTAACTTACCTGTAAACAAACAAAATACAATTAATACAGACAAGTGAATATAAACCTCTTAAAAATTTAAATAAAAACGAAGATTGTACGTTAACGACCACTTTTTGCTCAGAATTGAGAATAACCAGTCATTTGATAAGAATTTAAAAAAAGAATACAATTTTCATAAAAGGAATCACCCAAATCCATTCAAAAATTCCATTTAGAATTCCAAATTCAAATTCCCCGCCCACTTGCCAATGACATCATCGGATTAGTGCTACGCCGATTGCTATCGAATCATAATCCAATCGTTTATCTCGATTGCGACTTGCTCGCGTGTTAAATGCTCACAATTCATCCTGAATTATGTGACTTTGTCTCGTTTAGTTTTGTTTATAGGTGTTCGTGTTACCTATATAATTGCTGACGGTGGCATATTTCATATTTTCGAAGAATTCAGCTAAGTCCGTAAGTAAAGTAGTGTTTTCCGTGTCTCATTCCGGAATATCGGTAGAGGTTATGTAGGCACTTCGAGCTGTGAGTAAAAACGACACTAAAATTACTTTTTATTATAGGATTTTTTTTTATTTGGCGTGGGATTACTAAATACCTACCTATTTATGCACACCTGATTATTACATTTTATATGTATCGTCAAATCATTTTTTTTAGTATAATGCACGAGAAACATAAAGAACTGTAGAATTGTCTGTTTAAATTACGTCATGACTCCGGTTGTCAATTAAATATGACGTCACTCAGTCGAGACAACTTTTTGCCGTCTGACTCAATCGAAGCTTGTCATTAAATTGCAATGAGATTTACCTAAGCCACAAAGGCTATTGAAAATGAACTTTATTTTTATCGGTCTAAAGGAGGTAATAGCAAAATGGAAAACGATGCGATTTGATTCAAAGCCCGTAGTGTTGCAAATCGAGTTAGAATTAGCGCGCGGTGGCTGTAACTATTGTTTATCTGCGGGCGTTAAAAACGTTGGTATTTGCTATTGTAAATTGTGATTTATTTCCAAAGTTGTAAGGCTGAAAGTTCTTAAGCCTAAGCTACGAGACTATTTCAATAAGGGGGAGTTTTTTATGATAAGCGACACACTGTGCATTTATTATGATTAGTATTAGTTCAATGCAGTGCAGTTTTTTTTGTACCTTTACAGTTCCTGGGATTATCGAATTACTTATAAACCCGTCAAACATTATATAAACCACACTTTAAGTAGATGATGACAGTTTGATGATATTTCAAATCATTACTTGGTACAGGTATAATAAACATTTTTGACTTTCCACGCAACACTATATGAGCCAGGCATAGACAAAGCAGACCTTGTATTAGGAACCCGATAGCTGATATAATACGCTCATATTCTTTTTGTAAATACATACATAGATTACAATGTATAACACCCAGCCAGAGAACAAAAGTCTAACCACACAAATATTTGTTCTCGGAGGAGATTGAACCCACGCCCTCCATCACAAAAGGCAGAGCCACTACCAACTGAGCTATAAAGGCAATGAACACATTCGTCTCTTGAATTCGAGGTGACTATGTTTCAAAGAAAGTGATTAACGTTTTGATGCAAAATGTTTCTACAAACTGAATCAACCATCTCATCGAAAAAAAAAACTTAATTAATCTCCCATCAGGTTATGGGCCCAGTAATATTCGTACTCGTCATTTCAACGGGATTCCACAAATTAATTAATTTAAAAATAATAAAACAACACAGAGTAACCGCACACAATGCAATTCATCAAACAATTATTTCTGTTGTCAAAAGATTACGATACGCAATTAAATTAATAAATCGGAAGTAATTAATCCGGTCAGAACATGACGAAAAAGTCGCCATCAAGCGAACACAGTGCAACGAATAATTAAATAAATAAATACTGACAGACTTTTCACACAGCATCGTCTAGCCCCAAACTAAGCAAAACTTGTTGTTAAAAACTAAATTGTGTATCAGATAATGCACTAGTTCTAATAAAAGCAAACTGCGAAAAGCATTTTTTTTCAAATAAATGAATTTATGGTAAAAAAGTAGCCAAGTGCGAGTCAGACTCGCCCATGAAGGGTTCCGTAGTATCAAGTAACATAATATAAAGGTAAATTGCGTCATTTCGTAATTGTGTGTAGTTCGTCGAAAGGTAAATTGCAGTTTACGATTTATGACGTATAAAAAAAAACTGCTGACTAGGTCTCGTTCAAACCAAATATCGTTGAAAGTTTGCATAGTAATGTACAACATATATTTTTTTTAGTTTTATCATTCTCTTATTTTAGAAGTTAGAGGGGGGGGACCAACTTTTTTCCACTTTGGAAGTGTCTCTCGCGCAAACTATTCAGTTTAGTAAAAAACGATATTAGAAACCTCAACATCATTTTCGAAGACATATTCATAGATACCCCACACGTATGGGTTCGATGAAAAAAAAATTTTTGAGTTTCAGTTTCAAGTATGGGGAGTACCCCCAAAATTTATAGTTTTTTTTCTATTTTTGTGTAATAATCCTAATGCGGTTTACACAATACATCTACTCGCCAAGTTTCATCAGTCTAGCTCTTACGGTTTCGGAGAAAAATGGCTGTGACATACGGACGGACAGACAGACAGACAGACAGACATGACGAATCTATAAGGGTTCTGTTTTTGCCATCTGGCTACGGAACCCTAAAAAGCGGATACATATTATTTCCAATCCTTATTTGTAAACGAGATTAAAATTTCAACAAAATAAATATAAAATGTCCACTAGATCTGTGGGATAAGGGCAGGAAGAAGAAGATGAATTAGGGGGGCACCCTTCAAAGAAGTTTTTTGCTCAAAATAAAAAGTGACAATGACGTTTGACAGAAGTGATGGCTTATTGATGCTTGATGCCGACCTGTCGCTAGTTACTGTTAACCAGTTTTGGGAATAGAACATCCCTAATTGGATCAATCAACGGGACACATCCTTAAAGTAGTAAAAAGAAGCAGAAGGAGGATAAGATGGCGTCGATAGTTGTATTTTTTGCCGTGTAATATGTAAAACAGAGTTGTAGCTGTAATCAAAGAAGAGTTTTCGTCTTATTAACATAATATAGAGCGGATAATTAAAAACGAAATGTCATCACAATAACTTTTGACAAAGTCATCACAATAACCCACTGACACAAATAACTGACACACTTCAAAACAATATCAGTGCTCTATCAATAAAGCACAAATAAACTGCATTATTCTATACTTTATCTCGTTGAAATAAGGTGAAATATCCATTGACAAATTTATAATTTCTGCATCAGCCGAGATTTGCGTTGGCCGTATTTTCATGAAGTCTATTTTATTAGTGGAGTTCTACGACTTTGCTTGCGTGATGTTATTTTGAAGTTACTAGATTTTAAACATAGTTTTTCCCCCTATTAGGGGAAAAAGCTATTCGTCGCATCAAAAATGTTAATGTTGTTAACAAGCCTAATAATTATAAGTTTATAAAACTTGTGAAACCGACTTCATTGCCAAACGGCTAAACCGATTTTAATGAAATTTGTTTGGGACAGTCTGGACGTAAAAATAACCTTCCAAATAAAAAAAACAATTTTCTAAATCGGTTCATAAATGACGGAAGCATGCAGTTACAAACATTAAAAAAATTATTTTAAAAAAAAATGGCAACACCGATTTTAATAAAATTAAAATGGGACCAATCTGGAAGCAGTACCTTTCAGATAAAAAAATATTTTTTCAAATCGGCTCACAAATGACGAAGTTATGCGGTAACAAACATTAAAAAAAAAAAAAACATACAACCGAATTGAGAACCTCCTCCTTTTTGATTGGAAGTCGGTTAAAAAAGAGATAGATATCTTTCCGGATAGATTTATCAATAGATAAAAAAAATTGCCCATAGACTATGTTGTGGTCCATAGAGTAAGTATACCTATCACTAAATTCAACCACCACAACAGGAAGTAGATTTTAGTTGGCGACGATAAAGAAAACCCTCTATTAAAAGTACATATTATTTGCTTTTATTGATTAGTATAGATATTATTATGTATGTATAATGTATACAATACAGGCATTACCGTGGCATTCGAGCGCCTCTATCCGCCATTCACGGCAAACAAAGCGGCATCGTTGCCGACTTTTGCCCGGGTTAATTAAAATGTCAGCAGCGCCTATTAATCAAAAGACTTGCGTGATTTTTGTCTGCGAATCGGCTGCTATGTGACATTGCTGGGCCACCTTTATTAACGTAATAAGCAGCTTGTAGGTCTATGCGTAGTTTTTAGCATCATTTGTTTTTGATTTTGTCATTTGGCCTGGCCTTTCTCAGGCCTCAGCACAGTTGGTAGTAGCTCTGCCTTCTGCGCCGCATGTCGTGGGTTAGATCCCCACCGAGAACAAATATTTGTGTGGTGAACGCAGATGTTTGTTCTTTGTCTGGGTGTTGTATTGTATTTTAAGTATGTATTTACAAAAAAAATGTTTGGATGTATTATACCAGCTATTTCGTTCCCATAGTACAAGCTCTGCTTAATTTGGGGCTAGATAGTGTTGTGTGAATTGTCCACAATATTTATTTTATTTTATTTGTCGTTGACAAACGTCAAAATAACTTTTCCTTGCCCACTTCTAGGCAGTTTTAGCATAGGCTTTTGCATACCTACACCCGAACTTTTAGAGTGCGATATTTGACTGATCGCCATCAGAGGTGATCTCTCTGTGGTCGGCACTTCATGACTGAAGATCGTGATCCCTAGGATGTCCTTGTTTTACAGACTGGACGGCCTGCCTCCAGCGCGTCCTATTTGTAGCCATGTTCACCACATCATAGAACTGGCTTCTCCCCACCACGTTCCTTTCTTTAAGTTGGTCAGTCCACCTAGTTGGGGATCTACCGCGAGACCGTCTTCCTTCCACGTTCCCAACGATGACCAGTTTTTCAAGGCTTTGGTCGCCGCGCCTTGCTATATGGCCGAAGTACGAGAGTATACGGCGGTGACATATCGTGGATAGCCTATCCTTAACTTTCAGTTGCGTAAGAATTGATACGTTGGTGCGTTTTGCAGTCCACGGTACTCGCAACATTCGCCTCCAGCACCACATCTCGAACGCATCAATTCTTTTCCTCTCTTTAGCTAGGATGGTCCATGTCTCAACGCCGTATAAGAATATAGGAAAAACCAACGCCCGGACCAAGCGTATCTTTGTCCTCCGAGAGATCCCTCGGTTCTTCCAGATTCCACTTAGCCGAGTCATGGCGTCCCTACCCATGGCCATACGACGTTTTATCTCGGGCACACAACTGCCATCGCTGCGAGAGGTGATCTAGATGTGCGTTAACAAAAGTGACAAAGGTAATTAAACCATTTAGTTTAGGGCTAGATGGTATTGTCCACAATATTTATATTATTTTATGTATTTTCTCGATCCTCGCGGTCGGTAATAAGCTGTTTCATACATTTTCGTAATTCGATTCGGTCTGGTTTATTGTTCGGTAATGTTGTTTTACCGTTTCAGTCTATATTGAATTAGCTGAAATCTGATTTATTGGTTCGTTAGTTGTTTAGATCTTATTTTTATTAAATTAGAGCTCCATGCTAACTAGACTAGAGAGATAGATCCTAGACCTGTCAGTCTATAGAAGTACGGTCACATCTAAATCGCCTGCCTAATTAATCAAGACCTGCGCACATCTAGACGATGGCAATGGCGGTCAGTAAAACGCTGTCAAATATAGCTGTCATATTTGACAGAGTTTCATTGATAGCCATCGCCATCATGCTAGATGTGCGCAAGGCTTCTGTGCATCGCTGTCAAATATCGCACTGTCAAAGCTGACAGTGTGCGGATGTATGCAAAACCCTATGCTGAAACTGATAGACTAAAGGCTTAAAATAACTTGTCGGAGAAACTATTAGGCTCAAAAATCATCTAACAACGTTGTCTAAAAAATACTAGAACTAACTGCTTCCAGGTTTAACACGACTGACATAAATCACAGCTTGAGCACATAGAATGGATCCTTTACCCTTGGAAGCGGTAGATCCCAAATCCAATTCGCTACACGACACAACGCAACCAAATAAGATTAAATACTGCACCCTTATCAACATCAACCAGCTAGATATCTGTAGCGTCGCGGCCACGTCATCAATCACGCGGGTGGGGGTACATAAGCTATATCCGAGCTAAGACGAGGCATTCTTCATTAGGCGACCGCGGAGAGCACACGTCAACTTGCATATTAATCATAAGTTCACCACCCTTATTACTCTAGCGTTGAGTTTCTAATAAGCGTTTTCTCGCAAGTTATTAATCAAAGGTATCTGATGCAGCTATTGATTTTTTCTATAAGGACCTTTGTTGAACTTTGACGAAAATTGAAATGACATGAAAGTCGGCACTAATCCCAATTATCTAACTTTAATTTGCGGTTTTAATCGGATTATTAGCGATCAAAGGTCTTCAGCTTGTGGTTATCAGAATTGGCTTAATATCGACTATTAGTTTAAAGACAAGCCAATCTCAAATATTGGAACCTAGATTCAAGAGCAATGTAATAAGAGTGACGCGTAATTTGCTGGTTGAATGAACTGAAACGTATCATTTTGTCTGTTATTGTTTACTCAGATCATATAATAGCTGTCTGATATAATGGCTGAATCTGGCGAGTTTGTAATTAAGCAGCTATTTTGGTATGAAATTGTGTTGGTAACTATGGGATGGTAAATACAAATGTGTATACATAATACCCACATGAAAGCTGTAGGCTCTAGTGTTTGGAAGTGTGCTTTTTGTTGTGTTCCGATTTGAATGGTATGCGTTGTTGTAACTACAAGTAAATGAGACATTTAGAGTTGTCAGCACAATGCAATGTCGCAAAGGGCACGTTATTGGTGATGGCTAATAATGCTAATACCTGGTATCCTTTTATCAGATCTTCTTGATCTGTGTTTCCTATAAAAAATATACCTCTATTTTTTATAGGAAACATTAGATAAGAGACGGAGAAACAGGATTTAGATTCAGAGACAGCAAAGATCTTTTCTCTTTCTATCTGTAAATTTCTTCATCTATTCATAGAACAGATCATATAGCTTAAAGAACCGACAACCGTTGGGGAATAAAGGTTCTCAAATGGCGACCACGAACCGGAAGACGAAACGTAGGGCGCCCAGGCACCAGATGGACTGACGATGTTGTTAAAATCGCGGGAAGTCGATGGATGAAAAGGGCTCAGAATCGTTTTTCCTGGAAATGTGTAGGGAAGGCCAGTACTTCTCAGGCTGATGATGATGATGACTACACCTTATACTTAGGTTATAAGTAGCAAGCGTCTTTGTTATAGTTACGAGAGGGTCCTAAGTGAATTTGAATGACGTTGACCTTTGACGTGTTGGTGGCTACTGCTATCAACTTGGGTCCTGAAATGTGAATTCAACTTCGATGTTTTATGTTAAACTTGGTACTCAGCCTACGGATTGATATTTGTCTAAGGGGTTGGTTTAACGATACCTACACAGTTTCCAAGTACCTTTAGGGCTGATACTTCACAAGTAACTTTTGCGAGGGATACGAACACCGAAAGAAGTTGGTGGCACGTGAGCTGACTAAGTAAAGCCTTCTACTTCTTATTCTCGAATGGTCGGCAAGTTGCGAGTTTTTAGTTACATAAAATACCGAATAATTTTCAATAGATTTATTACTAGGATCTACGTGTTTGATACAGGCGAGATCAGTAGCAAAACTTCCCGAGTTTTTTGAAGAAAAAGGGATTGAGCAGAATAAATCAAAATAAAGTAAGCTGCCTAGCTAGCGAGTTATAAAATACTTTTTCCTGCTAGGCCATAAAAGAAAAGTAAGGTTGCAGCTGACATAAGTTCCAACATGAAACATTGTAATAGTAGTATCATTTTTGATGTTTTCATCACGTTGTAAAGTTGGCTGCATCCCAAATCCTGGCACTGCAACAGCAATTGTTTGTTGAAACAATTTTACGGCCGTATCGTATAAATGTTGCAATCCTGATGGTAGTAAACCCGAGATTATAATACGGTTACATCTGTTTCCTTTCCTTAAGACTATGATCACCACAATACACTTATAAATTTAATATACTAAAATCAGAAGACTACGTTTGATAAAATTTGTATGGGGGAAGGAAATAAGACTCTAGAAGACAAACACATTTCATTGACAAGGCCAAGATCTGTATGTAATATAGAGTTGAAAAACAAAAAAGATATTGGATGGCATAGGTTTGAAAACACCGAATGGAAATAAATGTGACTCATCTGTAGCATAGTTTTCTTCACTGGAACGAAAAAATCCAAATTTTTATCAACACAATGGTATTCAGTATTCAATAAGTAAGTATATTTATTAATTTGATAGATATAACTGACACATGAGCGAAAATAAGTTTAAAAAGTAAGGATAGTGAACGGGTTATTATGATGGAGAAACCTTAACCATCAAAAATAATAACCAAGACTAATAACACTCTGTAAATAAGAAAATTTGTGACGACATGATTGCTCCTGACGCTATAAAGATCATCGTTTACAGACACTTATTTTAAATGATAAAGAGTTCAAAAAGAAACTTTAAGTTGAATTTTTCGATGGAAAGAATGTATGGTGCAATATTGTCCGAAATAAAACTGGTCTTACAAATACTCCAGTTCGAGTTCCTGTAGTTATCGGGCAGGTATCATGACGTGACAATGCAATAGAACAGTGCAAAATGCGGCGCAAGCGCGAAGGCATCCACTCGGCTGAACGTCGGAACGTGGAAAATATCTAAAACTATAATGTTGAATGGAACTATAAGTGTAACGTCTCTGTTTGTTGTTCGGAAAATACTGGCTCATTTTGAAGGTAAGTAACAAGTTCAAAACTCTTGAAACTTGTTTCTAGTTTGCCAATACCCTTTTGTATTTTCTGTAGTAAATATTTGTTTCTAAAATACCTATGTAGGATAGCACACAGGCTTGTTAGATAGAACGAATAATGTTCGTGTAGGCACACTTTTAAGAAGCCATATCAAAAATACTGTTGTGAAATTTGGTTGATTTGGGAAAATATATAAAAAACTCATTTCAGATAGTACCAGGAAATTTCTAAAATACCTATGTAGGATAGCACACAGGCTTGTTAGATAGAACGAACAATGTTCGTGTAGGCACACTTTTAGGAAGCCATATCAAAAATACTGTTGTGAAATTTGGTTGATTTGGGAAAATATATAAAAAACTCATTTCAGATAATACCAGGAAAAACAATGTTCTCGAAATCAAAATCTTGAGCATCGTAAATGTCAAGAGATCATCCTAAACCAAGATATAATCAAAAATCGCTGAAAACGCTCCAGGAAGGGTGTTTTGGGTGAGCCTCAAGTTGAGTTCAACCACCTTCTTCCTGTTTCCACTTGACATTATTTCCTGACACGCAAAAGAAATGTGACGTCGTAACTTTGTAGAGTTTCAGGCTAAAATAAATAAAAGTGGAACAAAATTAATAAAATATAGCAAACAACGTGAATTGTTCGCGTGTGATAACACGGTAGGTGATTGTTTTACAGATTACAAACACGCAAGACGCATAGGCACATAACTAGCTTTCTGAATTGCCGTACCTACATATAAATATATTAACGAAGTTAATAAGAAATGGTATTCTAGTAAAACAAATAATTTGTTCATCAATTTCATTTTTATCAAATCAACTCAAAAATCAAATCAAATCATTGGGATGCAAAAACTGTGGGTTCATAAAATTATAGTTATAAAACACCAATAACAAATTCAAAATCAATAACACCTAACTTAACTTTTATAGAAGCTATATTTTATTTACTACGATATTATGTACGAATTCGCCCAAGTAATTATAAAACTGATGATAATCATAACTGTATAAACCTATCTAAGCTTAAAACAAACCTCTTTGAAGTGGCACAACAGTTGCTATTGGAAAAGCTTGTGCTCACAGAAGCCGGACAATGGCCGGACAAAAGCGAGACACTAAAACCACCTGATTTATTAGAAGCACTCACTGGTTTAGACATGATGACTGAAGACTAGAACCTTATCGTGCCTTAACATTTAAATAGGCTACTGCAGTCGAGCCAAAATACGTATAAAAGATAGCCCAGTGAGATTAAAATACAATTTGAATGAAACAAAGATTAAAATGTAAATGAAGATAGATAAAAAGTATAGCTATTAAGTATTCATTTTCTGTTGAACAACAGAGAAATTTCAAGTAAGATAAAATTAGCAATAGCATTTTTTTATGATGAAAAGAAACACTTGCATTATGGCCCACCTGATGCCGAGCAACAAACATTCTACACCAGTTTTTGCTTATTCTTTCATAGTATTAACAAAGTTTTTACCTATATGGTAAACACTGGAAGTTCGTTTATTTTTTTTGAACATTGCATAAATATACTTGTAGGTGTCTTTATTGAATAAATTTAGATTATATAATACAAATGTCAATGGGCTTTTTTGTTTTAAAATAAATTGCAGCAACATTTTTGCACTGCAAGAGAAATCCACTTTTTATCGAGGTTGGAAGCGCTCACTCCGAAAATGTGAAACGTCATTCGAAAAAGTTCTCGTACGAAACCCAGCAGGTACTACTGCTAATACATTACCCAGCAGTATCCATTGAGTAAATTCTGTTGGCATTTTAAAATTTTGCACGTACGAATAACGAATACCTTTTTTTTTTTTTTTTTTTTTTTTACAATTTATAGGGTAGCGCTTGACTGCAATCTCACCTGATGTTAAGTGAAGATGCGATCGACGGTGTAGCGCGCTCACCTAGAAAATCTTTCGCCAATTAAGCTGTCCTGTACAATTTATTTCGCTTTTTATCTTGTGCTGATTGAGGTGGGTCATGTTTACAAAAGAATCGGATTGTCTCGGTGCTCGGATGTTTGATATTCTGAAAACTGTATTTCAAGCGGAGCTTTTTACAGCTTATTGCCAATATATTTTACATTATGTAAAGGTAGACAATGAAACTTATCCATACAAAGTTCTAAATGTTCTTCATAATACTTCAGCTTATCTAAACCTTATCAAATTCTGTACGCAACTCGTAGCATTGTAATAAACTGTACTAGATGTTGATGATCTTCCATTCAAGGTTTTCGGAAATATTTTATATGCATCGTAGATAACGCATCTATTCCATCCAGCGTATTCATCCAATTTGCTATTGACCTAAATACACCGCAATACGTTATGACCTGTTCATATTTTATGGACAACAATAAGCCACGTGTCAAAGCCACGATATTCCGAATATGTCATCAATTGACAAGACAAAGGAGCTTGTGATTGGGTTCCGAGATTCGGGATGCTGGGACAATAACGTGTCCCTTGTCCTACTTATTGGCTTTGTCAATGAACTAATGTGAGAAATTCAGTATGTTTCTTCAGGTATTGATAACGATGAAACTGATACGCTGATGCTGGATAGTTGGTCAACTTTGATACACTTATTAATATAAAAAATGAAAAATTTAGGCAAATACTCGAATAAATCCTGACGAGAAATTTCAAAGCCTCCCCTTCGGCATAACAAATAAATATGTCCAGAAAGAATGTCAAACCTTTTTTCACAAATCTCTTTGTCTCCAATACCCTCGGAGTCAATGCCCCTTTACACAATAATTTCTGGACGATATATCAAAAACAGTCCCCCAACGATTCATCTGTCGTCATCCGGAAACCGATTTCGATGCACAGCGAATTGTGTTAGAAAGAAAGCATCCGTAGATACAATGAAGGACCCTGATACAAAGGCCTGATATGGATCCCTAAATACGTTAAGAGGGGGCTGACATAGGATACAGGATATCCATGTGTGATTTTATTGTTCGTATCTTTGGGGATAAAATATGCAGTAGGTGGACGTAGCTCCGTGATAGATTGTCTTTATTTATGTCGATGTAATCAGAAGGATCTAAAGGATACCGCTTTGGTTATTTGTTACGGTGATAATGACGAGATTTCACCGTGACTGGTGTGTTTTAAAAAAAATGCTCCAATGATAAAATCCCTCAGGATTAGAACCTTAAAAGCTTTTTGTCTTTTCTGTTGAATCTATCGGAATAATAGATTTATGTTTGTTTTTTAAGTACTGCCATAGGCGATACTAAATTATACGAATCAAGTGTCTCGTTCAAACCTATGGGACCTTTAACGGTCTTTACGCTATTGTTGATTGATATAGGTATTTGGTAATTTTCACAATCTCGGTATGAGGTTCGTATTATTTATCAGAATTTTTGCCTTCGCAGGTCCTAACAACTTGACGGAACATACAATATTTTTGCGACAGGATAAAGATGTGATTATCCTTCTATGCCATAAATTATCAACCCACAAAGTCAGTGGAATATCCAGCTCCAGGCAAGGGGTACCGATTGGTATCACCGACGCTCCAATATCAGTAATGGAGGCGACAGAGTTCAGCCCGCTCGATTTTCCGAATCGTTTGCCGCCGCATGAGATAACGAGATCGCGACTATCGTTTTATGTGCATCGGAGGAGCTTTTGGATGAATTTACGCTGATAAAAGGTTCCCAGCAAAAACCAGCAACACTGATTAAAATTACCATTTTAATAGGATACTTGCTTATTGCACTAGAATTGCAACAAAAACTGTACTTTTAGTACACATAAGCAAATCTAAACTATAGAACCTTTGTGTAGTTTCGGAAAACGGAAAGATTAAGACACAAGGAGCTAATAATGAGAAGCTAAAGCTTATACATGCGGAATTTTAAGATATCTAGCTCAAAATTAACCGAAATGATTTAAACAAGTCACACCAAGATGATTATAGTAAACGTATTCATAGTAACGTTAGATGGTCTACGAATACCATTGTAGGTGATAATCGAGGTCGGTCACCTTCTTTCTATGTAAATGAGTACAGGATGATCTGCATATTTTTGAATTTCTATGAACCTAATCCTGCTCCATCCTAATTTCCAAATGTGGAAGAAATGTGGTATTAAGGAGATTTTGTATTACTTTTCAATAACGCTGAATTTTGAAAATGTCGATGCCTAAAATTAAATATTCGAAATGTTTTAGGAAACAAGTGAAGTTGAAAAAACTTGAGAAACTGACTTCATGGCTAAACTGCTGAACTTATTTCGATTAGAAATTTAATGGAACCAATCTGAAATTAGCTTTAATTGTTTTCAAATAGGTTCGTTAATAAATGAAGAAATTATGCAATAACATAAAAAAAAATGCAGCCGAGTTGAGAACCTTCTCCTTTTTATTTGAACTCGGTTAATGAGCTAGACATATTGTTTGGGTTTCTTTATAGCTATACAACTGAAGCTACAGACAATATGCCATGAAAAACCATTAAATTTTTTATGAATACGTTTGTCGTGTTTGCGTTCCTTGTAAGGCTATAGGTATGAAGCTATATACTTATATGAAAAACCGTTTCAATTTTTAGGAATACTAAAATTTTATTCCCCAGCAAAGTACATACCAGGATAGTTCTCTGCTCCGGGGCACTGTCATTCCCGTTGTGTCTGTAACAATGGAAAACGTTCTGTTATATCGGAATACCTCAGGGGAGCGTTTTAGGTCTGTTGTTGTTTTTAATTTACAAGAATGTCTCTGTATACAATTACTTTTAACGGATGTAGGTCATGATGCCAGAGGTTAATTTGTAATATGAATAGCATGAGAAAGGTAAACAAATACTGGCATAAATGTTTATTTTACAGTATTGCGTATCCGTAAACACAAAAGGATAGTGTAGGTAGTTACTCAATGTCACTTACGTACTGCCTATCATCATCATCACTTACTTTTTACGTAGAACTAAAAAAAATATACCTACACGTTTTAAATTGATGACGTCACGCACTACGTCCGTAGCTGTGGTACGCATGATGGATGAGTGTTGATTCTTTTGAAGTTTTCTATCTACAGTTGTTATTTAGTAAAAAAAACGAATGCATGAAACTGACAAATGCTTATAGAGAGAGATATAGGGGGGACGCCGTGCGGCAACACTGGCAGTTTGACGTAAAAACAGCTGCTCGTATTTACATTTAGTTTTTATCTAATTTTATCGTATTAATAAAATAATATAACCTGTGTAATCATTAGTAGATGTTATAAATAGACTGTACAAGTGTTTGTGGACTCTGGTATAACTGTGGAAAGTAGTAAAAGTGTTTCTAAGTATCGAACTTTTTGACCACGAATGGCGACTAGAATTCAATAAATAGACTGATTGCCGGTATCTGACCTGTGTTTGTGGACCTGTGGACTATAACTACTGTTATTTATTGCTGCCGATAAACCTGGGGAGTATTGTGTTTACTTGAACTAACCTAAAACACAGCATAAGAACATAACATTCACATTATTCACGCTCATCTAACGGTTATCGTCGATGAGTCACGTCAAATATCACTTCACTGGTAACGTTAGTCTCATATAGCTTGACAAAAAAGTGGAAGCTAGAATTGAAGACTACACATCTGCCTCACACAAATAAACACTACCAAATACTTACAATTACACAATTATAACTAACAATTATATTTATTTATTTTTCAGAATAAGTAGCAAACCTAGCCTCTAGCTAATAAGTGCTTTATTTGGTTTTATTTATCACTTATCATTGGTCGCTCAGGCCCAATACCAAACTTTTTGAGGTGCAAGGAACTTAGATTACTTTGAAAATATCTAAGTACTTGTATTATATTACTTTAAAATATTGGTGCATGCTTACATATTGTATATGTATGGTCAGCAAGTGTAACTTTCTTTAATTTCTTTTCAATCTTATTCTAATATCTTTCTCCCACCCCAACCCTTGTATAAATTTAACTTTACTTTCATTTTTAATTTTCTACCCATTATAATCACTCATTTAGATAAGTGATTATACCTAATTTACTATACTTACTTTTCTAGACCCTTTACTCACTTGCTAACTTGTGTTTCAGACTATACTCAACATGACTATGACCCGGAAAGCCGTGAGGCGTGACTTTGAGGCTAAACTGAATGTGGTCACCACGGAACTCAAGGAATCAAAAAGGATTCAAGAGCAGCTACTACAAGAGCGAGATGAGAGTGAGGCTGAAATGATGGCGATTCTGAGGCAAAACCAAACCCTCAAGAAGCAACTGGCCGAGCTCTCCACCAAGTATGAAGATGTTTGTGGGGAAATGGAATCCCTGCGATCAAAACTTGACAGTGTGCACCAATGTCAGGATGTGTATGAACTGGCAATGCAGAAAATCCAGGACTTAAAGCAGGAGTTGTACGAGTGTAGATTAAAGTATAAGCATTATGAATCAGCTCATGCGTCAATATCAGAAGATTATAGTAGCCTGGACATACAGACTGAGCTGGTCAACGGTGACCCAGACTTCTCTCTAGTTAACTTTATTACACCTAAGTGCCAAGGAGTAACTCCATTGATAAAAGGGAGTAACAGAATAAAAAAATATGTAAAACTTAGTAGCTTTTTAAAAAAATCTGAGAAGAAACTTAAAAAACATAAAAATGTGTTTGTTCAAGCAAGGCTGTGCAAAGATAAATGTAAGTTAAATGAGGAACTAAATTCCTGCTATAAATTGCTTGGGCAGAATTCATTAGAACAAGATGCCATGTCTGCTAAAATTTTACAGTTAGAAAAAACACTTTATGACATATCAGATAAATATAAAAAATGTAAACAAAATCTGTCAGAACTAGTAAACAATGACAGCACATATATACAGGTGCGTAATAGTAGCTCCCAGACCGACGCAACCTCCATGTTTGAGGAACAGCACTCCGGGGCAGCACTGGTAACTGAGCAGATGCCACCACCTGCATCACAGACAAATGCTGTGTCCACTGAGCCCTCAGCAGCTCCAATCCAACCGCTGGTTTCTCCGGCTAAACCAGCATATACATGCTGCCAACCCCGGAAGACTGTTTTATATTCAGACAGGGTAGGAATAGGGATGGGACTGCTACTTAGTGACCAATTAGGACAGGTAGTAAATAATAACTGCTTCCCAGATGCACCATTAAGTTACCTTATAAGTTGTATTGATAAGGATAGTAGTCTTGACAAAGACACCACTCTAATAGTTCAATTAGGTGAGAGCAGTGGTGTCAAGCATGCAGAAATAATTAAATTGATAGAAACTTTGATGGGAAAGTTGGCATTAGGGCTAGGAAAAATTATTTTATGTGCATTTCCATTTTTAAATGCACTGGCTGCCCAACAAAACGAGAGTATATTTAAGTATAACTTAATGCTATACAATTTGACATGTCGTCATAGAGACGTTTTGTATTTCGACACTAATAGTTTTATTAGTAATTGTAAATTGACTAGAGGTACTATGTCCTTAAGTAAACGTAGTAAAATAACTATTGCTAAATTGTTAGCATTTAATATTTTTGATCCTGTTATAAGTACTATAACACAGTTCACCGACAAGTCCCCAGTTAGTAGCAGTACTAATATGGGTGAACAAGCTTTAGGGCCTATTGCCCAACATTTAAACTAGTGTCCTCGACAATGGGAAGTCCAGGCACTTTAAATGTCGTACACCAAAATATGCAAGGGCTTCCCAGCAAAGTTTTAGAATTAGAACTATTTATGAATTGTTTCAGTGTAGACATCATGTGTATTACAGAACACTGGATAGTAGAACTAGAGTTACTCCCTTTTTATGAAAAATATAGTATTGTAAGCTCTTTTAAACGAAAGAACGCTATGCGAGGTGGTTCTTTAATTATTGTAAGCAATCAACTGAAATGCAAGGAGCGTAAAGACATTGCAAATCTCAGTATCGAGAGGACTGTTGAGCTGTCGTGTGTGGAGCTGGAGCGGCACATAGTTGTGAGCGTTTACCGTCCCCCAGACGCGGATTTCACCTTGTATGAATCCACTATGGAAGATGTACTGCGTAAAATCTTTAACTGTAATAAAACCGTAATAATCTGTGGAGATTTTAATGTAGATATCCCGGTTCACCCTCTTTCTGAGAGGCTGTTAAATTTGTTTAAATGTTTTGACCTACACTGCTTGTTTCAAGATCCAACAAGGGTGACACTAACAACAGCCACCTGTCTTGACAATATTTTTAGCAGTCATGAGCCAGTTAGTAAATCGGTAGTTAGGCATTTTAGTTCAGATCACTACGGTCATAGCGCTAGATTTGCTTATAAAATTATAGATAAACACGAGATTTTCACCCACCGGCCTATCACAGAGAGCCGTATTAAAAAGTTTCAAACCAATATTGAACTGAAAGTGTCCCTCATGCCTTGTCTGACTGACCCGAATGACCTTTTCACCAACTTGTCAAATTTAATCAATGAAGAACATAAGGATACCTTTAAACTTAAAACATGTAAAGCTAGTATTAGTGTCGCGTTCGCTGACTGGGCCACCCCAGGTATTTACAAAAGTAGGAATACATTATATGAGCTATATGCTGCTAGGGAATCAATGCTTAATGACCCAGCATTTATTTTACATATTAAAAACTACTCTAAAGCATTTAAAAGAGCTTGTCACGCAGCAAAATCATTGCATATCAAAAGAAAAATTGAAAAATCCACAAATAAAATTAAAGCTACCTGGAAAATAGTCAATAATGAGACTGGCAAATCAAAACTCCGTAATAAAAAAATTCATTTGAAAGTAAACAATAATCTTTTGACAAATAATTTTGAAGTAGCCAACGCGTTTGATAGTTTCTTTTCCAGTATCCCTAAAGTAGTGACATCATCTTTAAATTCCTCGGCATCTGGTGCGATGGCATTGTTAGAGTCTAGTGTTAAAAAATGTAATAATATCTTTAGTTTTAAATACATTAATGCTGACAAAATCGTGAAGACATTTAAATCATTAAACATTAAAAATACTGAAGATTTATGGGGAATGTCTACAAAATTACTCAGCGCTATTATAACTGATATTGCACCATGCCTAGCGTATATTTTTAATAGGTGTGTTGATGAGGGTGTTTTTCCTGATTTAATGAAACCTAGTAAGCTCATTCCCCTGTTCAAATCTGGAAATGCAAGTGACCCTGCTAACTATAGACCTATCTCAGTATTGCCAACGCTAAGTAAAATCTTTGAGAAAGTTATTCTTACTCAGTTGTTATCACATTTTAACCTAAATGGGATACTTCATAGCCACCAGTTTGGATTTACGAAAGGTCGATCAACGACTGATGCCGGTATTCTACTCTTAAAGCACATATATGATGCCTGGGAAAACTCGCAAGACGCGATTGGGGTATTCTGCGATCTTTCCAAAGCTTTTGACTGTGTAAATCATGCTACATTAATATCTAAACTTAAACATTACGGCATTCTAAATCGCTCTATTGACCTAATACAATCATACTTGACTGATAGAGTCCTTAAAGTTGATGTGGGCGGTGAGAGATCTTCTGGGTCTATTATTGACATGGGGGTGCCACAAGGTTCGATATTAGGTCCTTTCTTGTTTCTAGTGTACGTAAATGACCTCCCTTTTTTGGTTAAAAAACTATGTGAAATAGTACTATTTGCTGACGATACCTCATTAATTTTTAAAGTCGATAGATTGAAGACTAATTACGATGACGTTAACGCATCTCTGTCGCAAATACTTAACTGGTTTAACGTTAATAATCTTTTACTGAATGCCAAGAAAACCAAGTGTATTAAATTTATCTTACCAAATGTGACTCTCCGGCCAACTAATATTATACTTAATGGAGAGTCACTTAACCTTGTAGATTCTACTATTTTCTTAGGACTTAATATTGACAAAAAATTGCAGTGGGGGCCACAAATCAAAGCACTTGCAGCTAGACTAAGTTCGGCTGCATATGCAGTTCGGACTATAAGATGGCTTACTGATGAAGCTACAGCTAGGCTAGTTTATTTCAGCTACTTCCATAGTGTTATGTCTTACGGTATCCTTCTCTGGGGGAAAGCAGCTGATATTCAAACTATATTTGTTTTACAAAAAAGGGCCATACGTGCCATATATAAAATGAAATCTCGAGACTCATTGAGAGAGCGATTTAAGGAAATTAATATCCTCACAGTAATTTCACAATATATATATGAAAACTTATTGTACACTCACAAACACATCTGTAGCTTTCAGAAAAATTGTGATTCACATAATATTAACACTAGAAATAAAAATAAACTTTATATTCCCAAATTTCGCCTGCAGAAGGTAAATGGGTCTTTTATGGGGAACACTGTACGCTTTTATAATAAACTTCCGGAAAATGCAACTAAGCTTCCTATTCGGAAGTTTAAAGCCTATGTTAAGAATAATTTAATAAAGAAAGCGTACTATACTCTAGATAGCTATATGAATGATAAAACTGCGTGGCCCAATGTCCCGGTCACTCTACCCATAGGAAGCTAACATGTCGATTTGCAATGTCTGTACCTACTATTTCGTATCTTATTTTTATATAAACTGTGTAGATACTATAGTATAACTTTGAAGCGTAGCGTGTGCTGTCTTTGAAACTTTTGCTTTTGTATTATTGCATTGCATACGTCTGACTAAGTGAAGTGGCACCACACTGGAACTTCACTGCTATTATTTTAGACTATTTTTGATTTGTAAAAGGATCATATAAAAAAACAGTAGGAACCAAGACGTAGTTTGTTGCCTGTTCTTCTACGCTTGGTCGCGTGGAACTGGCACCTAGACTCACCTAGCTATAAGACGTTTCAAAGTGATTCTTGCATCGTAATGAATAAAAAATTATTGAGTTTTTTTTTTATACTTATAGCTGATTTCATGGATGACATAGCGACTAATTAAATATTTGACAGTTTTATATGTCAAACTATTTAGCGTATTGAATTTGAGATAAAGAGCTATCAAATATTTAATACCCGTGAAACCGGGTCTTGTTAGATATACTTATTATAATAACTTAAAAATCATACCTAATAATGTACCAATATAGTTAGAGTATAATAATCAAACATATTTAAACATTCAAATTTAGTAGTGGCACAAGCTTAATGTAATAAATGCAAAGGACTAGATCCTATCCGTGTTGCAACTTCAAAGTAAACGTGGCAGTAACATGTAGGCGAAACCAGACTAGAAGCACTAACAAGTCATGACATCATCAAGTAAACAACGCGAGCTCACATCACAGACATAGTGCAAACAGCAAACTCACTTTGCATATTGAAGAAAAAACGAAGCAGAACACGGACTGCTATAAAATAACCACATAATGAAGGTTCCTTGAAAAAAGTATGCTAACCTAAGCCAAAATACATAATGACAGTTGATCCAAATGAATGTGAAGTATAGTAGCACACATTGGTACAATAATAAATATTTTAGTGGTCCATGATATACTCGTATACCTAATTATTACGCTTCTTGTTTTTTAGAGTTTATTTTATTGTGATCTATTCCATCCCGTTGTTTGGCAAAAGCTTTGAGTTTTTCCTATCCTAAGCCTCTTTCAAGGTCATTCATTTCACCACTTTTTTCTTCTGCTGAGCTCAAGTCCCAGCCTTCTAACTTTGTTTTTCAAAACTGATGTCAGCCATTATCAATGTCAATCTAAATGAATTAATATAAGTGAACTATCTGTTCTCTGTACCGTATGTAGGTATTGCAAACAGGTTCTTAACTAACGTCTTCCTACCTACACATTCCTCGCGAACAAAAGATTCCAATTAATCAAGCAACTGAGTATAAAGGAAGAAAAATGCTGCTACAAGTATGTTGTCTAGCTTAAGTGCGATAGTTTTTGTTAGACGCTTTTGTGCGAGAAAAATAAGGCCTTTTAAAGTTTTCTTTGGGAGTTGTCAGGACTGCACGAAGCGTGGGAAATTATGCTGGAGTGTCACGTAGGTACAATGAAACTTGTGTCCTGCACGTTGTCTCTGAATAATAAAGTACTGAAGCCCTTCAGCAATTTCCTGGAACACGAATTTTTAGATGTAGCTCAAGGAAACCCAAAGCTAAAACTGACATCAAGAAAATACCGAACATTGTAGTCTCTGAATACTTTATTCAGTAGTATTGAATCTTGCAATTTAGTATTTTATCGCGAAATGGTGACTAAGCTATCTGAGTTCGTTGTTAGTGATATGATATGATATAAAGCAATTCGGTATGATATCATTTTATTGCTTGCGTAAGGTTATGTATGATTTTCAGAGACCAGTTAGTTTGTTTTTCACAAATACTACGAAATCCACGAATTCTACGATCTAATTTAAAATGAATGAATGAAGGTTTACTTTACTTTAGTTTACTTTGGAATGTCTTATCAACTAGCGAACGGAGATGACAATTTAAGAAAAATGACTTTAGTAAAAATAGCTACGACGCCATTTTATTTTATTTCATATCGCCATCAAAGTCTTATTTCACTGTAAGAAATACAAAAACCAAATTCAAGTTAAATATGTAACTATATTATTAAATTAAATTATTTATCAACAATTTAGCATTATATTTTCATTACAAAGGTCAAAAAACAGTTTAGGTGCTAGTAATTAAAATCCTTGCTTTCAAGACGCAATATTTTATAAATGTCGCAATAGAGTTTTATTATAGGTGTAAAATTATGAAATAGTAAACTTGTATTACGTTCGTTACATTGCGTGTCTTGCATCAACGGCTATAACTTATAACTAGGCTAAGATGCAGGTTTGAAAACCACTCGATAACTTTGGGTGGTAATAACATCAATTCTATCATAGTTTTCCAAAGTCATTATTTAAAATGAAGTAAATGAAGACGACGTACTATTCAATTCTGATACCTCCAAGTTGTGAATCCCAAGGTAAGGTCAACCAATAACTAACAAACAAAGTGTCGCAACGAGCAGCTAACGAACACACCTATAAACACTGCAAATGTTTGCGCGCACACGGTAATCGCGTCGGTGTAGTATTAGTCATTACCGAGAGTATGCAAATTGCGATGCAGACGAAGACAGCACATTATGCGAGGTCGCGTGCGAATCTACCTGGCGGATAAAAAGTACGGTCAAGTGGGAGTCTTGCTTAAGAAAACTGCAGTAATAGCCACACATAATCAATTCAATGCAACTCTATCATACGGAGTGGATGTCTGGGCAAGTTTTATCTCTGATAATCGTAAACTTTAAACATAAATTATAGAATCAAGAGGTTAAGTCTCCAGTTTGTCTAATTTTGTCGTCTTGTGGTCTCTACCTGATAAGAAGTTTCAGAATTGGATGAATTGATTTAGTTTTAGACACTATAGTTTTAAAAATATAGATAACATTGTAGAAAAATAAATTTAATTGTGATGCAGTGACTTCACATTATGCAAGACCACGTGCTAGTCTACCTGACGAGGAGAAAAAAGCACGGCTAAGTGGGAGTCATAGTCTAGGGTTCTTCGCCTGTGTACTTTTGAATTTAAATCAAGATGAATATCACAAAACAACTACTTTTAGTATTTTGCGGCAATAAAGCTAGTAAATTGTAGAAAAAAAAGAATCAAAGAAACTTGAGGTTGTGGGAAGTGACTTTACCAGAAATATAATAATTTGAACGTAGTGAAGCTGAATATCTGAGATTACGTGAGCTCCTAAAATAAAGTAAGGAACTCTAAAAACCAGTGGCAAAACGAAATATCAAGACCTGCTGGCGACAGGTTCGTACGAACAGCATAAATTAGAAATAGCTTCTCAATTTTCAATGTCACGTTCGCAAACAAAAAGAAAATGAGTTTATTTAAAGATATTTCTTTTAGCTCTCTCACGTTGAAATTGTTAGATATCTTGTTTCGTAAAAAGGGTTAGACTGCAGAAAACTTGAAATTTCTGATTACTTAGTTTTTATGACGAAATAAAAAACTTAATCAAGAGAAACTTTTTGTAAAAATAACTGCACTTCAAATTAATGTCGAGTTTGTGATTCTCGTTTCAAACCACAAACAATTTTTATTCCCCACAGAAACTACAGGAACAAATAAAAACTACCTCAAACAAATGAGCCACAACTAAATCTGAACCTTTTATACAAGAGAAAATTAGAAAAATCCCCGCGAGAGAGCTGCGGTTGGTCTGTGGTGATTAAATTAAATTGTTACGAGATGGTACGAAAGAGTGCTTTCAGATAAGGACGGCAAGCAGCTTTCAGTTAGTCCGGCTAAAGCTGCAGAAGCCAAATTAGTACATGACAGTCTTGTTTGTAAGGAATCGACTACTAATGTGTGTCAAAAAATGGAACATCTGCTGATGATCGAATCCGAATTCGATCATCAGCAGACAAAGCAAACACTCATACTACATGTACCTACCTAACATACTATATACAAACTTTACTGATATATTATTAGCGGTAAGGCAAGGCATAAAAAAGTTAAGTAATAAAGGCCTATACATACCTAGGCAATGGCGATGGCGATCAGCTAAAACACTGTCAATGACGATATTTGACAGCGTTTCAGCTGATTGCCATCGCCTAGATGTCCAAGAGGAAACAAAAACACAAACCTACCTGCATTGAAATCACATTAAAATTTAGACAATAGGTATGTTTATTTTATTCCGACTTCAGATTTCTCATCCCTAACTCCAACGAAATATGTTACACAGATTTTTGCGGTTAAGTGTCCCCGGGAAGCGATGGAGATGATTTTCGGTAGTGAAAACAAATGTTATGTGTTTCAATCTCGAGACGAGCATTCTTGTTCTAGATGTTTTTGTTGAATTGTTGATGAAGTTTTGGAAGCTTATTAAGAAACTTTCAGATAAATAAAGGGAATTTGATGTTAGTTTTGGAGAAGAGAAAAGTATAAAACTTTGAAATCAGCGGTTCAAGGAATGTGAATTGGTTTACCCTTAATTCCTGTAAGAAAGTTGCGTCATAGTAAAGAAACTGATCTTCTCCGAGGCACACTTAAACGCCTTTTACCACACCGGTTTGAACGAATCAGTGACACAAAAAGAAGAAGAAGAACCGAAATTTGTTTTCAAAGCTCAATTAAATATAGATAAAGAAGCTATTTCAAATCATAATAACTTCTCTAAAATAGATATGACATAATAGCAAAATTGTGTTCAGTGGATACAAATTTTTGTGTACTATCTGTGAAACGAAAATGACAACACTATAATCCGATTAACAAAACTATTCCAACCAACCCAGCAGCTGAAACATTAAAAAGTTTATTCAACCCTTTTAAAACAGAAAACTTTATCAACATCAAACAATTCCCTTCCAATTACATTTAAATCTCCTAAATACCTAATCGAGCGAACTTAGCGAAATCCCGGATAACCGGGACCGTGTCCGGCGAGTCCCGTCGAGTCCCGGACACCGGACTAATGTCGCGGCTGCCGGACAAATAGACCGCGGGTTTGAGCCCTGATTAACTAAGCCGATGTTTAGTTCCTGCTTTGTTATGCACCCCTGGTAGATTGGATGATTAGTTTGGGTTTGTACAGAGATAAAATATGGTGATTGGCGGGCCAAGAAACGGCATGGTATTCCTCTTGTCTTGCCGTAGGTGGGATTTCAGAAATTATAGCAAATTACTCAAGCAGCATTGCTGTGTTTCGGTTTGAAGGGTGTTGGTGCCAGTGAAATTACTGGCACGTGTGGCCAAAATCGGTTTACCTCAATATTATGGACGCAGGGCAGTGCATCGGGGGGCACTTTTCTGACTTGCCTGATCCTGACGTTTCACTGGACATACGCACGAATCTACGCAATTTCCTTGTATCTAACGGTTTGAAAGAAGATGCATATTTCGAATTATCTCGTCCTATTCGTCTAAACGTTTTCGCAGTAGAAAATGAGTCACTAGTGACTTGGCTCATAATTTCTCACATCACGACATCCTTTGTCATAACCGCAAGTACCCAGAATAATTCATCAACCCTGATGAAGAGTCCTCAGGATGTACGTAATCTGCGATACGGGCGGTTTAATGGGACGAATTAGGACCAAACCAACTGTCGGTGATATCTGGCCCCTTGTGTGAGAAATTGTAGCTATAGTAGCTACTACCCACTAGTACCTACCTAATGTAGACGATAACACTAGCTTTGCGATTGTGGTAGATGACACAAGTCATTTGAATATCAAGATCATACAAATGTATAGGAAACCAACAAATCTTGGGACTATGAAGGAAGATGATAAAGTCCCGAGGAAATTGAAACTACAAATAATTAACATTAAATTACTTCGAGCTGGAATGTATATTCATTTGCACTAAGAATAGTAAAACATTATGGTAAATAACGGCTTATTTTGCATTCAGTTAAAGTTCTAGTTTAATAATATTGTAATTGTTATTTTTAAGTCTATGATAAAGATAGATACAGTACTGGAGTAAACAAGCAGCTAAAATGATTCAGTGCTAAATATCTAAGTACAGGTAATGTAGTAGGTACTGGTTGAAATTGGAACCAAGCCATAGTTTGTTGCCTGTTCTTCTAGGCTTGGTCACTTAGAACTGACACCTAGAATCACCTAGCCCAACTGAATAAATAAATTTGGAGTCTCATTATGAAATTTTCTAGCTCCCACAATACAGACAAATACAAACATGAACATGTCAGAATAAAGTAACCTCAAGTAGCTTACAGGGACAAAGAATGAATGGGGATCTCAGCATTATCTACAATCAAACGATGCATTATTTAGCTATATTGAATACGTCCCGTTAGCTTCGATGCAACGGTATAAGCCAGCGGATTTCCTGGGTTTGATTCTCAAGCAAGACTGGAATTTTAAGACATGTTTTGCCAGAGCTGTGATAATGGGAAGCTGTTAAATTTCACAGCAAAACATAAGCCTAAGAGCTTTGAGAAAGGTAATTGTTTGAGTTAGATTCTCACGGCAGGCGGGATTTCAACGACAATGTTTTGCTTATCTGATGGAGAAATTCTGAAGAATTTTACGAGCAGGTAATTTGCCACTGTGTGTTTGTGTAACTTCAGAACAGAGAACCTTGAAGCGTTTGATTCTGGGAACCCTTAGATGATACAGTTACATATTGTATAATTAAACGAGTTTGAAAAGAAACTTGTTGCGAATATATCGTGGCAATAGTGAAAAGAAATTCTAATCAAATGAATACGAACCTGGGCGAAATGCTTAACAGCAGCATTGACTAAAAGTAAAGCGTTGAAAAGTAGACATAACGGTAGAAACCAAAAATTGTTGGCCGTTGGACTCGCTCCAAACAGTGTGGCAATAATGCAGTTAGTGTTCCTGTCAAAAATGGCTTTTCTCTAATAAAAGTGTCAGTGCCAACATTGCCAAGCTCTGGCTAAGCTAGCCTGGTTTATGTACGGAATGTGAAGGTGGGATGCGGTTGCGGACGTCCAGTTTCTAAACTTGCTTCGTGAAATAGATCCAAGGCTGTCTAAGTAAAGATACTCCGTTCACATAATTATATATTATAATCAAGTTACAATTTAAAGTACTAAAAGTGTAATTTTTCTTGTAAATACTAAATTAAAGCGAATTTCCAATATAACACCTCTGTGTGTTAAATTGTTATTTTAATTTTGTATTTACAAGAAAAATAACACTTTTAGTACATTCAATTGTAACTTGGTTAAAATTATGTGAACTGAATATCTTTACTCAGACAAACATCTGTGTTCACCACACAAATATTTGTTCTTGGTGGGGATCGAATCCACAACCTACGGCGCGGAAGGCAGAGCTAATACCAACTGAGCGGAGAGGTAAGTATTTGCCAAAATATCGGGATATTAAATAACGTTTCCTTTCCCGTTAATCCCGTTGTTCATAAAATTAGACTATTATATATTATTAGGTCTGTCAAATTCAGAGTCACCGTTAGTCAATTAGGGTGTGCTTAGTTGTAATGCTTTATTTTTGTCAAAACATAGTTGACTTTGTATCTTTAGAACTTTATCTTCAGCGACGTTGCTAAGACAGTTGGTAACTATGTACGTCAAGAAGTATGTACAATTATATCTTTCTTTCTTTCATTTCCTTTTATCTTTTGCAATAATCTCTGCAATATTAGATAATTGTTGATTCTCACCGTAATGATAACCGGTTTAAGGCATACACACAATTCATCAAACATCTAAAATCGTGTACATATTTGTTCACTGTTTGATTGTTCCACAAGAGTAGTAAATTAGGTGCAACCACCTAGATGGTCGTATAATATTCAAAACTAATTTCACTTGGCTTAGAGCCATTAACATCTATTGCAGCGCAAGAATTTTAATTAATCCCAGGAAATTGCGCTATATATCCCGGCATCTTGTTATGGAGAAAAATTGCGGGCAATAAAAAATATGGTGGGAAATAAAATAACGTACTTTGGTAGACATCAATTTTATTTCATGGAATGTACGCGTCATTTTTTAACGCAGTTCGATAATATTAATACCTACTTTTGAATTGATAGATATTCATAAGGTATCTAAATTATGTGTTATGAGATCAGAAAAAGAAAGTTTTTGCTCCACACTCTTCCAGTTTTCAGAATAATGGACCCTATAGATCGTAACTGCTATAACATACAATTACAACCGGAACAGTGAGATTGCTTCAATTAAATGATTGTGAGCTACGAATCAGCCAGTACTACTATTCCGAGTATCCATGGGGTTTCATCCATCTACGGCTCTTTCAAAACTGGTCGCTTTATTCGTATCCGTATCAAAGTCATCATTCATATTCTTTGCGGCGTCACGATCTGCCGGGGGCTTAATCCAATTTATAATTCATCCGGCGGAGTTAAAAAGCCTAGTTAATTTAAGGAGAGAAAAGAACAGGGCCGCTTTTAAAATGCGTCGGGTAGCGTCTTGTGGGACGTGAGGGCGCATTGACCGTCCTATTTAGGAGTAATAATTTATGAGCTACGATAGATGAACTTCAATTAAACTTGTACCTATTTGAAGCTGTTTGATTGTATTAGCAACCTGTAAGTTTGAGTTTACCTCTCGTCAGACTTATTAATGAGCAGTTGGAACTCCAAAACCAGTTTAACAGCCAAAAAAGTTTCCGTTCCCTTTGGACCACCTCCAGAATGTGGTGTAACTTTTGTTTCTATTCGATTTTCGATTTAATCTCTTAAATCGAACATCTCCACTGGATTGCGCTGTCCAAATTACTTGTCTCCGAGTTGGCACCACTGATTTCATTGGCACATCACAGCGATGTCCGCCTGCTCCGTCGAGCGCCAAATCGCAAACCGAAAATTGCGGTTGATATCTGTTTTATCGATGCTTTTAACTTGGAATTCCGCAGCCGAGCTCTCGCATAGCCCGCAGTGAATGGTGCACCAAAGGGATACTTCGTTTTGTGTCAGGTAGCGATGACATCAGAGCAGGTGTCAGGGAAAAAAGTTGCAAGAACCAAAAATCCATGTTATCACTATATCACTGTAATTATGGTATCTAAACTAAGGTTTATTTATAAGTCAACGCTCAAAATCACACATTGATCTTGTTTTTCTTGTGCTTTTTATAATGTTTTTAAACTGATCTAGCTTTTATTTTGTATTTCTACATCAAAACCGCTGGAGCCAAAACCAAAGGGCGCCTAATTTTTAGAATTTAAAACATGTTTCTAGTTTATTAATATTGAATTTTATAAGAGGTCCTCATCATCATCATCATCATGCCCTTATGATTAACAGGTTTTCTTCTTCCACTCACCTTTACCATTCGTCACCTTACTGCTCACTCCTTTCTTGTTCATGATTTTTATAAGAGGTCCTGTTGGGTGCAAATTCATCTCTGTCTGTTGGTAGGTATAGGTATCGAGTTTCAGGCATTAAGCAGATTGATGTCGGGTCCTCACTTAGTGTAATTAAAAACCTTTAAAGATTTACACGAATTTGTTTTGACTACGAATTTCGTTCGAGCACTTTGACGGGTTATCGAGCCCGTTACGAAACTCGATTTTTCGGCTCGAATTTTCACTGTGGTATTTTACACGAGTGAATCTGTTTTTTTAAACAAAAAATGCTCTCAACCCGTGAAGGAAAACATCGTCAGGAAACCGGCATATCGTAGAACCTAAAAAGTTCGTAAATATGTGCCAAGTGCACCAAAGGAGCCTCTTTGAGGCGCACTTAAAATCCTTTCATCACACTTAGTTCGAAAGAATCAGTTACACGATTAGAAGAATAAGAAACAACAAACTAAGAGTTTGATTTACGTTGTTCCCAAGATTTCAAGAGAGAACGAGCCGCTAAATAGTCTTTTTGGCATTTGCTACATTACTATGTTCTCTATCTGATTGTTTTTTAATCAATTCTGGTCTAACTTATTTCAGATTTTATTGTGTCTATTGATAATTCCAATCAAATTCAGTGATAAATTTTTAGGCCAGTAAATTCTTTTCGAAAGCTTACTCTTTCAAAGATAAATTTTTCATGATATTACACACTTACTACAGTGTATTTTTATGTAGCACGCTGCGGGCAAAATCATAATGTTAAGGACCACACAAGTTCTCTCCATAAAACAGACTATTTATCAATGCGGGCTGCTTTTCAATTGATATTGCTAGTATAAAGTTGACAAAGTGCACTATTGGGAATAACTCACATGATGTATAACTAACATTTTCTTTTATTCTCTTCAATTGATTCTAATAATTCAACAAACGCAACGTTTTGGACAAATACCCTATTGAATAGCTTTATGTGTGGTATGGTATCCAATTACGAACGACAATTATTTTTAACTCGGAGAAATAGTTGTAAATTTTATTTGAAAGCTCTTGCTGCAATTTTGTTACACATTATGTTGTATTTTTATGATGGAATAAAACCATTTAAACAAGTGCGGTGAAAGGATTTAGAAATGCGTCTCAGAAAGGCTCCTTTCGTGCACTCGACCCAATACATGTTTTCGAACTTTTTAAATTCTACGACATGCCGATTTCTTGACGATGTTTTCGTTCACCGTTTGAGAGAACTGGAACGAACATTTTTTGTCAGAAAAACTCATTGGTACACTACTGGATTTGAACCCATGACCTTACGATATGAAGGCGGGGCTAGCACTAGACCCCCAGTGCTCTCTAAAGAAGTGAATCTATAAACATTGTTGAAGAATTCCATGAAAAGAAAACATATTTTCTTGGCATTATTCTCAGATTTTATCAAAGTATTTCTTTTGTATAACGCCATGTTGTTTTTGAAATTTCTTCTTACTAAACGCCTGCGAGGCTAGTGCGACATTGCTAGCGCTCAAGTTGTCGGCATTATAATGGCATTAAACAATGCTTTAGTAGGGAATTACCTCTTAAACGTGTTTACACGGACCATGGATGCAGATCACTAGATAGCTTTACACTAGTGATGTGCTGATATCGGACCTATGGAATTGCTTATGAATTAATAGAATTATCATAATGTTTGTACGAATACAGAGACATTAAGAAACTTTGTTTGATAACCAAGTCTGCCAACCTTAAATTAATTTAAGAAATCCCTAAATGTTTAATACCAAAAATACCTACTAACCTTTTGTTTAATTTCACATTTAAAGTCCGCAAAAAATATATTATAATATAATGTCTTCAAAGAACCTGACCAACTCGCAAATTATAAACTTCAAAAAACTCCTCCAGGGTAGGCATGCAACGATAGAACCCTTGGTGTTGTTCGTGTCTAAGGGCAACGGTGACCGCCTACCATCAGGTGGGCCTTTAGCTTGTTTGTCTATCTTTTAAATAAAAAAACTTAACAATTATAGTCTGTTAGGAAAATATTTTTTTTTTTAAAAAGTGAAAAATCTATTTTAGACTTTCATGAACACAGAAACATTATGATATAAAAAATAGTATGCAAATATTTGATAAAGTACCGAAAGTTAAAAAAATATACTAACCAAGTACTTTCCAATGAGCAGTCCCATCACTGCTTCCACAGGCGCTAAGCGACTGTTATTAAACTCGGCGCACAGTGATATATTGAAGCGAAGCTTTGTGAACGCAAGGTAATTTTGTATTTTAAAACGTACAAGATTTATTTTGGTCATAATGTCGCAAGGAATCAGTGTGGTACAAAAAACATAACCAAAGACCCATGTATTAAAGTCAGAGACATTGGAAAATATTAACAAACCTTAGATCTCAAAACTAGTTTTCATAATAATATAATAAGAAATAGTGTAACGTAAAATAATAACCTTTTAAATCTGCCTCATACAGATGAAATGCTTATAAATAAACTTTAATAATTAGTGGCTACTTCCATTTCCAGAAAAAGAGAAGTAACAGGAAAAGGAAATAAGATTATAAAAGCTGAAAACAATTCTTCCATTGATCTAATATTTCAATTATAATCAAAGGTATGTTGAAAGAAAGCTACACAATACTACCATTGATGTAGGTACTGGCATTTCATTGATCTTGGAATGTCGATATGATACAAAGATTCTTTGATCAAGTTCAAACTTCATAAACTTGTCACATTGTTTAACTGTTTGTCATTTCACACTTCAGAGAGTAAAGTGGCCGGCGATGTGTTTCAAAAGTCACGCTCACAACACATTAGCGTTTCCTTCGGACAAAATGATCAAACTCGATTACCTCAACACTCCATCCACTAATTTAAGGTCATTGAACTTATGGCGATGTGTATGAAGAATATTGTGGCGTAGGTTAAAACGATATGTTACATTAAATAATGTTATAAAAACGAAAAAACAATTAGAACTCTTGCAGAAAAAAATACAGTTTTTATCCAATTAGCTCATGATAAATTTACAGCAGACGACGTTGCCATGATAAAACTCAATATTCCTGAAGGTTAAAATAATAAGGTTAAAAGATTTAGATAAATAATAATCTTACTATAAATAGAATAATAACAATGTCATCAATTATGAGCATTTCAAAGCTCAAAATGATGAATATTTTTGAGCACACGATTGGCTAACTGAGTCACCTGTCACTCAGTAGGTAACGAGATCTAATGACCGGATAATTCACACCACTTTTTATACCGAACGTCTTTCGAGGCGTGACAAATCATAACTTGGTAATAATGATGAAACAGATTTGGGTAACTTTGCCTTCATAAACCTAATCGTTAATACGGGCTTAGAAACTGAGAACGCAGTTTGAATGAATCTGAGATTTATAAAGCAAAAAATTATATTAGCTATCTACAGGTTTTTAGATGTTAAAAACACCTAGCTATACTATACATACATCTAAATTTGTTTTATTTATAGGAATAAACATTCCATACCACCATTTGCGGCCCATGTGGTGTCAACGAGTTGGGATCAATTTATTTTTAGTTTCATGAGTTTTTTGTAGATATAAAAGACGTTTATTCTATGAAATTTAAAGTTGATAGCGTCATAAAGTTTTTAAATTTGAACAATGATTTTGACTTGTCGTTCAGCTTAAGTTGATCGACCCACTAAACATCGTTGATTTTCAAGGTTTTTGGATGAACTATATAGCTCAAGTTTCAGTGATGTCAATTGATTCTTCAGGTGTAGGCTTTTGATATGGATATCATAATGCATGTTCATGTTCCCAATATCGAGTATAGTATGGTATTTGACATTAATTTCTAATTGTTTTGAAAGATTTTCGAATGTAATATGTTCAATAGACAAATTAATATACAAGTCTTTAATACATTTTAGATTACTGCTATTGTCAATTAAATAAAATTCAAAATTGGATTAGGCTATAAATTGAATAAATACGTTTAAAACCCAGCAATTAAGCGCAACTAACGTTATTTTAGCTTCAGTCCATATTAAATCTATAAATTACCAGACAGTGAATGACCACAAAGCCGATGAACACAACACAAATTTTACTGCATCGTAAAAACAACAAACAATATCGTTTCACCACAGAATTAAAATGACAAAGCAAAAACAATTAAACCAGATCCGTCATCCAATAAAACGAATTATAACAGTGAAATTATCCTATCAGTGGGCATTAACACGTAGAGATCATGAGAGACATCCGCTCGCAACAATGATATTATGTGATTCAGTGAAATTCTGACTAGCGCGTACTAGAAACGCTTTAGTAAGTTGTTCATAACACAGAACAGAACTGATATTAATAAGGGAGGATTACATCCTTCAGTTTACACAAAGGACGTCTTTGTTTGATGAATACCCTTAAAGCTATGATTCGTTCAAAATTGAACGAAGCACAATGGTTGAGGATCTAAAGACTGATTTTCTCTATTAGAGGATTAGTGGACAAGCTTAGGTAAGTACTCTATACTAAAACGTCCTTTAATTTTGAACAGATTTGCTTTATAAGGAAAGTCTCAAACAATGCTTGCTACCTATGTTTAGCACCATAAGAATAGTACGAGTAAAAGCTACACTTTATAAGGAAAATTGTTCAACAAGCTTAACGCTGTCGCCGATATTGACAATACGAGGCGAGTAAGTAGCTTTATGCAGGAAATAAGAACATATTATATTTTCTTTAAATAAATAGCCATTTCTCAGAAGCACTCAATAGTACAGAAAATAGCCTAGATTCAAAGAAGCACACAAACAAAATGCCATTTCAAAGGTCTTAGTCTGAATTGAATATGAAAATAATTGGTCATTAGAATACGAGATTGGATTCCTTTTCAACGACGTCAAGTAAAAAGTCAGAAGTGGGTTCAAAAGAAGCCGTGGTAGAAAAGAGAACCTAGATGAATAAATTTAAGCATCATGGATCGAAAAAGAGAAACGTGCAAAATGTCCCTGATCTATTCAAAACCGTAGCACAAGTAACTCACAAAGTGAAATATTATGAAATAAGAGTTAAAATTAAATTTTATGTATTTTACTGACTCTGCAGTAAGACACTAACATAAAAGTCTGAGAAAAATATGGTTAAAACAGCTTCGTTTCTTTCCGTTTTCCTTTTCCATAATTAAATGAGAATATTTTAAAGCTCAATCCAAACGCTGCTTTTCACAATGAGCAATTCTTTTCTACTTAATATTTCTTCAAAAATTCTAAAGCTACTTTTAATAAGAACAATTTTTTATTGTTTTTTGATTGGTTGCATGTTGACAATGTCTAGGTTACGAATTTTTGAACTTTCTTTTTTCTGCATAGACCACCTACGAATTTGGCAGTTAGCCCATTCTATGTATCAACTGCGGCAGTGTCCTAGGATTTTAACACTGCACTAGGCACTATGCAATTCCATTTTGGTACCCATAAAATGTGACGTCATCTGACATTCGCGAGACTCTAGGCTGCAAAGTAATTAAGCAGACCATACATATGTTGGTTGAGAAATGTGCATCTTGTTACAAAATTAAGGAACTGAATGAAAGAATAAATCTAAGCGGAAGAAGACGATACTTGAAAGAGAAAACCCAAACTGAAAATGATCAAATAGAAAGATAATTAAAATGCTATTCTATTTTGAGCTTTATTCACCAGTTTGAACAATGATTGACGAAGTAAAAGCAAAAGCGTGAACAGTAAAAAAACTCAATATTCCAATTCCTGGGAGGCCAGTTCGCTACCTATAGCATCAGTTTCTGCCTTAGTCAATTTACGGACTTTTATTTGTATAATCTTCTTTCTTTCGAACTTGTGTGGTACAAAGGATTTAAGTACGCCTAAGAGAGGCTCTTTTCATGACTTAAATTCTACTACATGTCTTTCTTCTCGATGATTTCACCGCTTACGAGTACTAACATTTTCCGCACATAATTAAAGGACCAGAAAACCGATTTGAGCCAACGACTTTAGGGTCTCAAGGTAAGGTATAGGATAAACCAGTCTAAAAATGCACGCCCGTTTTCTTGACGTTGGCTCACAGCAAAGTATTTCAAAATGATCATTGTGATGTAGGTAATAAAGAACAATTTACTTTGACTGACTGAAGTAGTAGGACGTGCAGTTTAAGATTTGACGATCTCTAACTACTAGTTTACCAGTACTCTTGACTCTTTTACTTGAGAAACTGGTGCTCAAACCCCGGTTGCCGGCATCCGTCACTTGCCAGCAATAAGACAACACAATGCTTCCGAGGGTTCCCTCTGAGCCTGTAATCTGCATCGACAATTTGTATTACAATGGAGACGTTTAGGGCTCTTTAGGGTATGAATGGATGCTTAAAACTATGAGACCATTGAATGAATGAATGATTTATTTGCGAAACAAGAACTACACTAATAATATAATAATTAAATTCATGATATTAAACTATGTGAAGCTGTGTGTATCGCAAAATAGACTCTGAACCAGCATACTGGCATTAGGTACACTGGTGTTTACTACGATTGTGTCCCTAGTGTTTCTTGGTACACCTTGTCCTTTACCCTTAAGCAATTTATATAAAAAGTCACCTTTCTCTTTTCTTTTTTTTGAGTTTAACGATTTTTAAAAGAATGTCATAGGTAACTTATTGCTTGCTGTTTATATGTTTTTTTTATTATAGCAACGCTGAAAACGGAATTGTATTTCTATTATTTTACCTTACGATTTTCATTAAATCAGTTTACATTATGAGGAAATCTATAATTCACTGAATTCAACTAGGACTAGTTCTATCACATATACATCTAAAAGATGTATATCTAAATATATATATAGATATACATCTTATTTGATAGAACTAGTCTATTTTTAACATAAGTCTATCTTGAATATCATAAAATAGCAATCGTTATGTATTTTTATTTTGATTTTTATGGGATAACATAAAATGTTTGAGCGGTCAGAATATTCCCGGCCATTATCAAAACATCAGAAGCTAAAACAGCGTATAATGATTTTCGAAATTATAGATTCATTTCTGTAACCACTAAAACCAACAAAGCTTATCCCTTTAATCTCCTCCCAAAGACAAGGGTAACTAGACGTGACAGCCAGAATGGCATTAACCCAAACAATTAAGATGCAAAATAACTAAATAGCGTCAATTTCTCTGCTTTTAAAGCTTCAAAGATCAAGCTTTGTCTGGGAAGACCTTTAATCTACATCATCAATTCAGTCCCCCTCTCTACCCGCAACCCCCCCTTCAACCGTTTAATGTTTATTGTAGGTTGAAGCTTACTGGTATCAAAATTTAAATCCAGTACAATTTCACGTTTCAAATTTTCCCCAAGTTTTGATGACTAGCGATCCTAATTTATAATCTACGGTTTGGATAGGTACCATAAAATTACACAGGGGTATAACAATGTTTACTTACCTAACATTAATAAAACAAAACATCGTGAGGAGCATGTCGTAGAATCAAAAAGTTCGAAAACATGTGTCGAGTGCACGATAGGAGCCTGGGGCTCAATTCTAGACCAGTGACTTTTTTGTCACGGTAGATATATATCACAAGAACTGTCAGTAGATATTTAGCTACCGTGACAAAAAGGTCTAGAATTGAGCCCCTGTACACACACAGCACACTTAAAATCCTTTCACCTGGTTTGAAAAGACTGGTTTGAAAGACCAAAGAAAAGAGACACGACAAGAAGACATCAAAATTCTGGCTAGGAGATAGAATCCAATTATTAATTCTAAAAATTGCAAATTGCCACTAAAACTTGCTAATTCTGCGAGCTTTGACGATAACCCGTTTCTTTTTAAATTCTAACGTTTTTTCAATGCCAATACATATTCCGAATGTCTTTTATAGTGTTTATATTAATCCGTCGATACGGCGCCCGAGTCGGACGTCTGTGTCACCTGTTCCTACATTTATTAAATTTTAAACTAAGTTATTTAACAGTCCGTACCTACAACGTACCTTAAAACAAAGCAACTAACTATTATTTTTGCGTGGCCGAAAGTGGAGTCTGCCTATCCCAGTCGAACGCCGCTTGCCCTGTGGTGAGTGAACGAGATACACATAACTTACTGCGCGGCTCATCGTCACCTGAATCATCGCTTCACCGCCGGACTAGGCAGGGTCCTACCGTGAAAGTACAAAAGTCGACGTTGCGTATCTATCTACTATGAATATGAAAGATCCTCCGAAATACGGATCTGATCCAGACCTGGCAGGAAACAGCCGACTGACAACAACCCGTAAGAGAAAAGGACTAGACATGGATCACTGCAACTGTGAGTCGTCGATGATTAAATTCCGGCAAGAGTTATTGGAGCTTATTTCTGGTACGATCAAGTCGACGGTGGAAAGTGCCTTAAGTGATAAGTTCGATAAATTTTCATCGGACCTAGACAGTATAAAGACCGAAATGAAAAAGATCACAAATGATAATATCAATATCTCGGTATCTCTCTCGAAGATAAATGGTCGTCTGAATGAGTTCGAGGCATCGAATAGCCTTATTAATAATCGCCAAGACGAATTTGATTCCCGCTTGTCCACAATTGAGCAAAGTGCGCCAACCAACGAACAATATGCGATTGATATCGCTGAGCTACAAAAGAAATATGACTCCATAAGTACTCAGTTGAAAATTAGAGACCAATGGGATAGACTTCTCAACCTTGAGATTATTGGGGTTCCTGAAACGAATAACGAGGACTTGGTGAAAGTTATAACTAAAATCGCCAAATTCGTGGATGTCATTATAATACCAAACGATATCGAGTTCTCCACCAGAATACAACCGATGCAGCCAAAGCCAGGGGTCCCGCGAGCTATCATCACAAAATTCAAAATTCGAGAGACGAAAGACAAAATACTCGCGGGCTTCCGCCGCTTTCGCGGTATCACCCGTAATGACATTGGAATGCAGGGAACTGAACCAATCTTTTTAAATGAACACTTGACGTTAGATAACAAAAATTTGTATAAAAAGTGTCGGGAATTGGCTATCTCAAAGTCATATAAGTATGTATGGATAAGGAACTGTAGAATTTTTGTGAGGAGAGACGACAAGTCACCGAGAATAGTAATAAACAAAGAAAACGATCTCTTAAAAATAAAATGATTTGTCGTCTCCTCATCATAAAACTAGCTTGTAACTTTAGGCACTCAGCGTATCCTTGTTAAATAATTATGTTTTTTGATATACTTTAACTATTTGCACTACTCGACACCTAAAGGTAACACCACACACACACATATAACACACCACACAACCACAAAACAGATAATATTGCTTTAATACCTACTGGTACCTACAACTTAAACTTTTTGCTGGCTTGCTGTCATTTAAACCTCAGGGCATACTCTCGCTGTTAAGTAGGTATGTGTTCTCACGATATTCATAATATGCATTCATATAATTCAGTATTTAATGTCTTGGCACTTGCGCTCGAAAACTTTTTACACGTCTACCCACATAAGTCGTCATTTATACAAGTCCGCAACTTTTGATATTATTTTGATGCGTTGGAATGTAGTAGGTATATTATGACCTTTATTACTATACTATATTTATTATCCCTGTGTAGAAACATGGAATATTTGCATATGAAATATACTCACTCACACAAACACACCCGTACCCTTATATTCTTCCTCACTTACACTCATACACATACCCCTCCATACTCCCTCACTTACACACATACACATAGCCCGACATACAACCGTTCTGAATAGAAAACAAGTACCTAGCTATCCTTAGTATTTCACTTAATTATAGTTGTTGTTGTTGTTACCCTTCTTTATTAACCAACCTTGAAGTAGGTACATTGTATTAAATTTGTAGGATTATTTTTCTGTTATATTGAGAGAGACCTGTTATTGGCTGTCCTAGACTAATGCATATGAAACTCTGTATTATTTTACATTGCTGTTGGTCTTTTCAATAAATAAAAATAAATAAAATAAAATATTTTATAGTTTTACCATTTCAAGTCTTAGCGGTTCGTGCGCTTAAAATATTCTGTAGTGTCATAAAAGCCATGAAAGTTATGGCTCCCGCTAGAATTCACCGAAACTATTTTACCGGTCCTGTGGGATGACGTAAAAGAATACTTTATGTAGTGTCTACATGAAGGTGGAGTTGTTAAACTGAACCTTTGCGAAGTTTTTTATCTTTGATAAATGAACTGAGTTTGACCACTGAGGATCAAAGTTTTTGTGTCTTACCGAATTAAATTGCCAGACAGATTTTGTGAAGGCCTGTTGGTTGGTACAAAATGCTAGAAAAAAATGGCTAGACAGCATTTTCTACCAGCAAACCTTGACGGTGAAAAACGAAAAACAGAGAGGTTGGCGTGCTTAAAATAGAGTAGGAAACATCAGTTTAGTTCAACATAAAAACTTGCAGAAATATCACAAAAAATGTACAATAGTAGGTATATCAATATACGTACCTACAAAAAAATTATAAATAAAAATAGTAATACCATGATAATAGTAGGTACACTGAATTGCAAAAAAACTAAACAGCCACGCTCATCGCATTCCCATTTTTTCACACTTTTTACAATTTTACATTATAGATGACACGATCGGGGTCCATGGATTGAATTTTTTTAATAACTCATTTTTGTTGAGGTTCATTTAAAATGCCACGTGCGTTATTATCACAGCAGATTGGTAAACAACAGGCTTTAGCTCTGAATCGGACATCGGGAATTCGGAATTGACTATCCGAATCGACTTGATAATCGATTCCGATGTGTTTGATCGGCATGTTTGCTCGTTTGTGTCCGCTGATTGCAAAACGTCAAATTGAATAAGCGTGTTGCAATTATTGCCGTCAACATCAACATTTGCTGTTTACCACCCAATTTTGCTGGCGAAAGATTTACATAATACCGTTGGTTGGCTTTCTGGCATTTAAATTTTTACCTTCAATTATTTTGAGTCCGCGTGTTATTTATTAGCTGTGCCCCACGGTTTCACATGCGACTATGTGGTTTTTGGTATGTTTTATTTTTCACCTCGTAAAGTTTTTTTTAGAAATATTGTACGCTATGTTTTATAACCTACGCTAATAATATTACAATCTAGCCAAAATTCTGGCTAATAAGTAATTTGTTATTGACCTAAATTTCTAAAGTAAACTACAACTAACTAAAGTAAACTAGGTACCTCGTAAATAACAATTTAATAAAAGACCTCACATTATCAATAAGAGCAATCCATAGTGCTAGTGGTCTAATGGTAGCATCCCCGCCTTCCGATCCTATGATCGCGGGTGCAAGTCCGGCCGTGTACATATGGATTTTTCTCTTCGAAAAATTGATGTGCGCAATGATTGTGCTTTGAAACGGTGAAGGAAAACATCGTTGAGGAAACTGAAGGCTTAGTCAGCTCCACACGTATTGACTCCTGTGGATTAGGCCGACTATACTGTCCAGGATGGTATAGATGCTGGGCAAGCCTACTCAATCTATAAAATCCTGTCCCAGGCACTATAGCGTCCCGTAAGTAAGGGCATGAGCAAAAACAGTTGCCCTTGACGCTATATAAATCTTCTACAATAGTGCAAATACCTGTTTTTTTTATTCTATTTAAATACGATGATATTTTTTGTGTGATATTCAAAAGTTCTCTTAAAAAAGAGTTGTCAAAAAGGCGTGCTATCCCCAAGCGAGCCGTTCAACCGCAAAAATATCCTCTATTTTTAAGCTTATTTGCATTTGCTAAAATTCAAAGAATATTCTTTGGTAATCTTAATTTATTTCAGCAAAGTCGGACAGGTCTCTAGGCGTATTACGATTCTCAATTTATGTAATGAGATTCTGCCCGAGAAAAATATTCGTAGCCTAATATTTTTGTTAAAATGGTAAAAACATCATAATATTATGAAAATAATGTTTGTTCTGGTACCTCAAAGCTTGAATATTTTACCAAGTTTAATTTTATATAGAAGTGAAAATATATAGAAGTTATCATTACAAACAAAAGGAATAAGTTTGTTACAATTGAATCACTGCTCACGTATCTCTCTCGTAAAGTACTCGTTTAACAGGGAAAAATAACAGATATCGCAGTAAATAACCACGACCAATGACTATTACCACAGGACGAAACAAAGAGTTCCAAATATGATTTAATTTTCGTGAAGAAGACGTAAGACGTACCTTGTTTGAAATGAGTTTTTCTCAACTTAACAATGTGCCATCTGTGCAGCTTGTTTTATAAAACATCCTCAAGCACAGTAGGTACATAGATAGATATTTAATTGAACACAAAAACATACCTAGAATATGTATTCCAAGTATATGTATTTACAAAAAAAAACGGTTGTCCCTAAAGTCGGTTTACTGACGATAGTTGAACGTGACAACGTCATAAGAAAGATGAGGCCGATTGTGCCTCTTTGTCGCTCGTTCCGCGCTCTTGCTTGCACTTCAAGCCTTAAATGGAACGCCTCAAGCGAGGTAACGCCGCATGAGTCATGTTATTACGTGCGTGCAGCCGGCTCCATCGAGTTATAAGACGTTTCAAAGTTATCCTTGTGAAACTATTGAATAAAGAATTTGTTGAATTTTGAGATTCGGGCCTATTCGGATACCTATTTTCAGCGATCATCATCATCATCCGCAGCCCGACTTAACCCACTGGTTGGGCTATTTCTAACCAGTTAATAAAAAAACAATTTGGGTAACGTGTCTAGCACGTACTGAAAATTACCCATCATTATTAGGATTGGTGTTACAGCTAATACATCCGGTAGCAAAAGCCCTATTCCACAACAGGTGGGGCTGTAATACAATCAGTTATTCAGTGCGCGCGCACGATTCGTATTCACGTAACGTTCGCACACGTCAAAACAGTGAGGTTGCTTGTTTGACGAAATTAAGTGGGCCTAGTATGAATAGAATTTATCATTTTATTTATTTTGGTTCGCGCTCTGATTTAGTGTCCAGTCACGGAATCAAAATAATCCCGTTATTCTTAATTTTTTCATATTTAAAAACAAAGTAAATTAATGTTACCGAAGTAGAAAAAGGTACCAAATGTAAAAAAATGTAGGATAGAAAAAAGTAAAAAAAAAATTATTGTACTTTTTTTTTCGCTAAAACAAAAACCACTTAAAAACTTTTATTCTGCAAAATTTATACAATGTTTTTGCAAAGTTTTTCTTCGCGGTACCTTTGATTTTTGTATATCATGATCTTACTTAGAAATCATCATCATCAATCTATAACACAGTCCACTGCTGGGCGTAGGTCTCTCCCAAGACGCGCCACTGAGTCCGGTTTTCGGCTCTTCTCCAGTGCTTGCTAGTTACATTTCGCAAATCGTCGTCCCACCTTACCGGAGTGCGTCCTGCACAACGCTTACCTAGTATTCGTTTGTTCCAACGATTATCTGTTCTACGGCAAATATGACTAGCATATTAATCCTTTCTTACTTTAGAAATCAAAGAATTGAATTAGAATGCAGGCTGTGACCTCATCGCACGCAATCAGCTACGCAAACGCGAAAATGTATTCGGCAAATATAAACATTCGGCTACCGAATCCGGCCGATTCCCAACTCGTCCCAACGAACTGCCCAATTAGGAACATACCAATAATGAGTTGTCAAAACAAGGGGAACCCGCGGCTTCACAAAATTAAACCATATATCTATTGAATGATGGTCCATTTTCCGTTGCATTAGAAAGCTTGGTTTTAATGCCAAAGTTGAATTGTGAAAGTTGAGGTTTTCGCTGCGTATCTGTTTAAAGCGAGGTAAAGTTATAAGCAAATCCGGTAATTAGCGGGTTTATTTTTTGGTCGGTTATTATTAAGTTTGGGAACGAGAGCAAGCGGACTTTTTAGTGGGTTTCAAGTTTCAATGTGTGTTAAACTGCTACGAGTAACTTGTGTTCCACTTACAATATGTAAAAAACTTATCCAAGTGTGGTATTTACGAAGCAGTGAGTTTTTAACGTATCTTCAACTTTGCTCTTAGCATGTAAAGTTGTTTTAAGGCGAAATTGACACCATTTCCAAACTTAATGTTAATACAAGATAGTTCGATCTGATTTGCCCAATTTTTCAAATCACACTGTAAGATGTCCTCATCCTTCCAAGATTTCCCGAATCGTCTCTGGGATATAAACCGTACATCACCGCGATAAAGCCCATTTTGCATTGCAAGCTGCAAACTGCTTTCCCAATCCCGCCCAAAGCGCGCCGTCGCCTTTAATAGCGTTATTATTAATCTTCAGCGTAATTTCCTTTACGTGATGGATGGTGACTGATGTGAGAACTTGCATTGAGTGAGGTTAAAGGTCACAGTGGAATTACAGTAGCCAAATATTATGGATTTCTCAATATTCGGTTCTGACTACAAGAGATAGTAGAATTCTTTGTGAAATGCTCTTCAGGGAAATACTACCACCGAGCCTTCAAGCAGCGCTGCTGTGTTTGAGTTTGAAAAGTGTTGGTACTGGTGCAAATTAGCCTATAAATTGATACTATTTTTCTATGTGTCTTGATGGTTGATGGAGAGACGAGCTTGAAAAAATAGGTCACAGTGGATTATCTCAGCACGCGACCGCGCAGAGTCGAGGGATTTGAGGGAGGCTTTTGCCCAGCAGTATATCGAAGGCTCATAGTTATAATGAAAATAGTGTGTCTTGGCCTACTGCCTGCATTGTTCTGTGCCCCAATCGGGCCGTGGCTAATGACGCGAGCGTTCTATTCTCAAACTGAAAGGATTGCGTGCCGTTATTCGGTGGACCTACCCTCCATTAGTTTTAAAGTTTTTTGGATGTATTTAACTGCTCTTTGGGAAGCTGTGAGGGAAGAAATAAGGTTTAATTTTCCAACCTTTGTAATAAGCTATCTTGAATTAAATAGCGTAAATTCGTATTGGTATTTTTCATATCCGGTTGCAAGATACGGCCATAATATAGAATGCACGACACGATGTTTAAACATGTGGCTACCAGACATTAAACATTAAACATTTTTTAATCAACTTCAACTAAAAAAGATGGTTCTCAATTCAGTTGTTTTTTTACGTCTGTCATTGCATAACTTCGTAATTTATGAGACGATTTGAAAAAAACTTATTTTATCTGAAAGGTAATAAATAAAATCAGTTGGGCCATGAAACAGGTTTCCAATTTTATAAACTTATATTATTTAATGATCATTTCACATTATTTACTATTATCAGTTTCTTTTAGGATTTTAATCGTACCTAGAACGAGTCTTCAGCCAATTCTATTCCTTTTCACTACTTACTCATTCAATAAACAACCCCAAAGGCTTACCTGTAAAAATAAACACAACATTAGCACAATTGAACCAGATTTTTAAGAAGTACCTAAGTGAGTTTCTATTCAGCGATTCTTCAGAAGGAGTTGTAAAGGCTTGTGTAAAAAGCGGCGTTTTGTTTGAGCACTTGCAATCAGTTTGCAACGCGAATTGAGCTTTGTGTAGTTGTTATAAGACTCAATATCTTAGACATGGGAAAAGTTGGTCATACCTTGCAAGAGGGATAGGACCAAATGTTGGATGTAAAAAAAAGTCGATAGAGAAGGTAAGATAACCATTTCTATAGTTGTAAACCAGTAGATAACCCAACTTTACTTCAAAAAAATGGTTAGGTAAATAATTATTGTTGTTTTTTGACGTGATAACGTCTTATAAATCGATGGAGCCGGCTGCACGAACGAAAAAACATGACTCATGCGTCGTTACCGTCGTTTCGCCGTTCCGTCGTTCCGTCGAGCCCGAGCCCGAGCCCGGGTAAGGGAGTCCGAGTCAAGAGAGTTTTCTTATGACGTTGTCACGTTCAACTATCGTCAGTAAACCGGCTTTACAGACAACCAATTTTTTTTTTACGATTTAATAATGATTTTTTTACGAAAGTTAAGTAAGTAGATCATTGTTTGTCAAATTTATTTGTCTCTTTAATAATGCTATTGATTTTTTTGTAATGGATTATGAAAGAATTTATGACGCTACATGGTAGATAAGTGAAATACGGAAAATTTTAGATACATAACAAACCAAAAACACACAAGTACAAACAAATATAAGAAACTAGCGGACGCCTGCGGCTTCGCTCGCCCTTTTGCCGTTACGCCCCGTTGATTTTTCTTTAAAAAGTTCTTCTTTTTCTCCGCTTAGGGAAATCATTTTCCAATTTCCTTTCTTAGTGCACCCCTATGCTATAAAAGAAACATACCCTCCAAGTTTCATGCTTCTATTAGGACTTACTGTTTAGGCTGAGCGTTGATTGTCAGTCAGTCAGTCAGTAACGTAAGAGTTTTATATATTTAGATGAATTGATGTAAGAAGAATGCATAGTAATATTATTATTAGCACATTATTATAGTATTAGTAGCACATTGAAGTCTCTCAGTCCTACATGAAGACGTTATAAATGGTAAACTAGGTAAATACAAACAATTTTCCATTTTAAATCTCAAGACAAACTAATTTGTATGGTATTAGGTGAATCTTATTATTGAAGTATGCTATTACTTATTCTACAGCCATACATCGCAAGTAAAGGGGGTAAAAGGAGGCTCGGTGTGGTGGCACAAGTTGGAGACATTTTTGGGGGGGTGTGGTGTGGGATGCATCTTATTCTTTAGATGTCACAAATCTATATATATTGACGGCTTTATTCATAATGTTGAACACTTTTTAACGGCTCCTTAAGTCTCTTGTCACTGTCATGTCAAAAATATAGAGAAGGCAACAGAAAAAGATGAAGAAGAAAGTTTCTTGTCACTGTCATGTCAAAAAATAGAGATGGTAAACAGACTTATTGGTCTGCAGTCTAAATGACTGCTATAGGACCATTATTATTATGAGCTGAGCTCAAAGCTCTAAACTTTGCAACAGCATGTAAACTAGGCTGTGCCTAAAAATAGGACTCCATTTAGCAAATCTTTAGCGTGGCACAACTTTTGAAGGGTGCAACTGGCCTTATTCCCTCGCTCCGGTGAAGTTTGCCTTATTTTTCCAAGACTTGTTTTGTAGTGAGGCAAATCTTTATTGATCGAGGTAACAACAACAACTAACTTTGTTTTGTAAGTGGTGGCAAATCTGTTGACTACACTTCCATGTATAATTTTTAAGCCTTTGTCTGATAAATAAACAAAATATTATTATTTCCTGTGGTTTACTAACCTGTCAGGATAGTATACGTGCTGGGTAATGCCTATTTCATCTAAAATCCTGCCCAAGGCTCTACAGCGTCCCGTGAATACAGGCATAAGGCATCTCTTATTCCCGCCATTTTATAAATTTCAACAATAGATGTAAACCTGTTACGTATACTTTTACTTTATTTAATACCAGTTTGTTCCCAGTAGTTTAGTAGAACCTGTTGACCGAACTACAGGATTTTTTCCCACCAGTTCTGTTACGATAGACCACTTCTTAGCATAGAACCACTGGGTTATTTTTCCTCCCACTAGTTCTGTTATTTTTTTTTTTGAACCACGAGCGACTACACAAAATTGGTTATGAACGAGTACCTAAGTAAATATTACCAAGCAAATGTCAAATTTGTATTTGACAGCAAACGTCAGATTTTCAAGACAATGACGTAAAGTGGCAAATGCACTGACCTACTAACATGTCATCACTTAGCAATAAGTATATCTGAGGGACGTACATTATGTCACGAGTGTGTGAAGACGCCTCGCAGGCGCCAATGTGCTGTCTTGCTGCTCAGCTTTCGAGCTGATGCGGCAAAGATTTGAGAGATAGATAGAACACTAATTCTACCCTTAATCTTGTAGGTTGGAGTCATTTCACTTGTGGGCTGATTGCGAATCTTTTGTTGCAATCCAAACCTAATCACAACTGTCAGTTTTGACTTTATTTCGAGCGCCGATTGCAAACGGATTTGAACCAAAATGTATCAACCAAAATGACAAGGAGCGATTGCAACAAAACTTAAATGTTGAAACCTAATAAACATGAGATAGCGAATATGAACTTCACTTTGTACAACTAGTAAACAGAGAGTTGTCGAAAAATTATGGCAACAAAATATTATGTGATCGCTGTTTCTTGTGGGTATTATTTTTTTACTGACAGCTGACAGTAGCGTCATACCAATTCATACATTATCTTGACTGGAAGTGTTCTGTAACTCAATTGTTACAGTGACTTTTTAAATACGTTGTTTTGAAAAATTAGGGATGAAATTACAAATTCCTACTACTTGTTTCTATAGTTTTGATAGTACTTTAAGGAAAACATCCTGAGGAAACCGGCATATCGTAGAACCTAAAAAGTTCGAAAATATGTGTCAAGTGCACGAAAGGAGCCTCTTTGATTCCACTTAAAATCCTTATACCGCACTTGGTTCGAAAAAATTGGTGACACGTTAAGAAGAAGAAGAAGAAGAAGAAGAATAGTACCTATTATAAGTAACTGCCCAAATACAACACAATAACCAACCAAGTTATAGCAAACTCACACATTGCGGTAACCCAGTTAGACGTTCGTAAACAAATTACGTGGCCATGACAGAACCACCGCTATCAAACCAGTAGGTACAGTGAAGCCTATCATTTTTAGTAGTAGTAGAACTTTTTGTGAAGGGTACAACCGAGGAAGTACTACCACCAAGCTTATTTCTGCCGTGAAGCAGCATTGCATGTGTTTCGGTTTGAAGGGTGTATGGGCGCCGGTGAAATTACTGGCACGTGAGGCTGAACATCTGTATGCCTCAAGTTGATGAACGCAGGCCAGTGCTTTAGGACTTTTTAAAGTAATCCTTGTTATGCAACAGACATTTTTAGATTTTATAGATTTTATCATAAAATAAATTGGAAACGTCTACTTTGACAATTTTATCGCATCTGTGCGCTTATCTCTTATGCAGTCTAATATTACAGTCACCGCAGATTTCTGATGCTCGCAGACAAGCAGACTCGGGTTACAGCGTGTTACCTCTACTCATCTCACCATGGAAAATGGGCTTTATTCTTAGCTTGTTAAAGTTTAAAATCAAACAAGAATGCTAACAGAAAATGGTGCGATGCTGGTGATATTTTTTTTGTTTTAGATGTACTGTCTGTCGCTTAGATTATTATTCCATACGTATATTATCTTGTTTCTTTGGACTTCTTCACACCGTTTTATTATTCTATGATGAAATTACTGGCACGTGAGGCTGAACATGTATGCCTCAAGTTAATGGACGCAGAGCAGTACATCGTAAGGCAAGTTCATGACGTGCGTGACACAATGCTATGTCTCGTGTTTGTTGGGCGATGGTTACCGCTTAACATCAGGTGAGCCATATGCAACCTACGACTCAATGCTATGTCTCGTGTTTATTTGGCGATGGTTACCGCTTGGTGGGCCATATGCATGTTCATCAACTAGTTGTTTAGGAAACAAAAAAGCGTCGGTTTGCAAAGGAACATGCACAAAAGAGTTATTTTAAACCGACTTCAAATAAAAAAGGAGGTTCTCAATTCGGTTGTTTTTTTTAGTTTGTTATTGCATAACTTCGTAATTTATGAACCGGTAATATACTTCCAGATTAGTCCTATAGAAATTTCATCAAAATTGGTTCAGCAGTTTGGCCATGAAGTCGGTTTCTCAAGTCTAATAAAAAAATAATAAATAAAAAATTATAGGCAATCCGCGAAACACTATGTAGCCCCAAACAGAGCTTGTATACTATGGGAACCAGATAGCTGATAATACCAATATACTTTTTACTTTTTTTTTTTGTAAATACATAATTAGAATACAATTATAACACCCAGACAAAATAACAAACATTTGTTTTCACCACACAAATATTTGGTCTCGGTGGGGATCGAACCCACGACCTACGGCTCAGAAGGCAGTGCTGCTACTAACTGGGCTGAGAGGCTAGTCAAGTTAAGTCTTCTATTTTACCTCTATTCCTGTAGCCTTGACGCTACCTTGAGGTTTTTATTTTTTGCGGTAAAAATAGGCATTTTAGGGTTCCACACGTCAAAAGAATAAAGGACACGGATTGGATTACATTCTCAGTCAGTTCACTCATTCGTCAGGCGTGAAATCACGCAGTTGTATTATACGAGTTGTATGGTTTTTCTTAAGCTTTGTTTGGTATGAGTGATTTATGTTTTATATTATTGTAGGTACGTTCACTTTAAGCTAGACTAGCCCTATTAGAGGTTTCACGTGATATTGAGCGGTTACTACCAATACAATTTTCTTAAAAATTGAAAAAAAACTTTTTTATATTTATAAACTATGTGTAAGTCACGAACGCCAGAAACGTGCCCTTCGATGCACTACCCAGCGTCTATCAACTTGAGGCATACAGATGTTCAGCCTCACGTGCCAGTAGGTAATTTAAACGGCACCCACACCCTTCAAACCGAAACACAGCAATGCTGCTTAAAAACTGAAATTGTATAATTACTGGCATATTTTTTGTTTATCAGGTCATCTACTACATATTAGATTATTAAATAAAAAAGTTTGTCGTATTTTTCTCATACCCGCATTTGTACAAAACATAACAGAAAATTGACGCCGCAACGTTACAAAGAATTAATAATTAATAGAAGCGTCACCCAGCGGGCTCATTTACGTGATATACTTGCCACTTTCAGTTGATACACTCGTTAGCTAGGGGGCGCGCGTGACGCACATAATAATCTGGGAACATGTGATATTGGATGTACAGAGCATGGAGATGACGAGTATTTGGAGCATTTATATTCATTGCTTGTGACGTTGCGGCATTGTTCACGTCTCAATGATAAAAATGTATTTGGCGAGAATAAATAAAAGCAAACAATAATAAGTCTTGAGACGTATTACAGCATTTAAGCTGCTAGACATTTTTTATTTGTGTGTGGTAGCACTTACCACAAAATAATAATTATTATAATAGTCTTGATTAGATTGTTTAAATAAACTAATATATTTTTTATTCCAAAAATCAAATCAAAATCAAGTATTTCTTTATTCAATGGTATATCACAAGGATCGCTTAGAAACGTCATAAAGCTACGTGAGGCTAAGTGACAGTTCCACGCGACCAATCCTAGAAAAACAGTTTTTTTGTAGGATTCTTTTATAAACAAAATTATTAATAGCTAAAGCGTTTGGCTTACAGTAACAACGTTTGAATCAATTATGGCACACTACTTGGGAGTCAGATTATATATTAAGCGTTGCCTTTGTGTTTTTTTGCCATAAGACGCTTCCAGTAATAACCACATCTAAGGAGCTTCCATGAGTGCCATTTGATCTTGACATGTAATCATCATAAAATGCTGTGCATCTGTTGTCTGCTACCTCATTGTCATTTAGTATACTGTCAACCTATTGTACCTTCATTTTGGCTGTTGCCAAAAATAGATTAACACTTTACTTATCGAATAACAATAAAATAAACTTAAAAGTAGATTCGTAAGCAGTTAATGCCTGTTTAGTTTTTTGTAGTTACAAAATAAATAAAAATGAAAATCTTTACAATTATTGAAACTAACCGACATACTTAAACGCTAACCTATCTACTTACAAATTTAAATTAAAGGCTTAGAATCCATTCACGGTTTATTTTTTTCTGTTTTTGTGGCGCTATTATTGCCTAGGTAATCAATATTAAATAAAGTAATCTTTAAGATATTTTGTATCCCTAGCATAAATAATTTCTGCCAGTCTTCCTAATTTTTTCAGTCCCTTCATTAGATTTTTTTTACAAGTAAAAGGTAAAGTATTTTCATAAAAATCATTGGGACAATTTTCTTCAAAGGAAACTTTGAGTTTCATGGTTCATCTCTTACAAATCATATAAAAATAAATCAACTCGTGACAATTATCGGCTGATTCAGGGCCACTTCGAAATCCTTGGATGTCATCTAATATATTTTTCCCAGGTCCGAGAAATATAGTAATCACAAAAGTGTTTACTTCTTGTCTGTTTTTCTAGACTTCTAGGTTTCGTGAAACTAGCACTTAGAATCTAAGTTTATAATACCTTTTTTTATACTTAGGACTCAAACGAACTAGTGAATGTTTTTTTGACAGCCTTCACAGCTCAGTTGGTAGTAGCTCTGCCTTCTGCACTGGGGGTCGTGGGTTCGATCCCACTGTGAACAAATCGCTTACACACAAATATGTATGGTTTTGTATAACAGATGCATGTTATCTATCTTAGTGTATTAAAAATATGATAAAAAAAATCTCTGAATAATCTGGTTCTCATCGTACTAGCTCAGCTTAGTTTGGGGCTTGATAGTGTTGTGAGAATATTCCACAATACTCATTTATTTCACTTTTGAAAATACGATTACTTTATCATAAGAATGTGTTTACTGTATCCTCTCCGCTAAGCATGGATAAATATCCAATTCTGTAAACCGCCATACTTTCCAGAACAGTACAAAGAGTACTAACCAAGTATTGAAGTTTATTTCTCTAGTCAGTGTTTCGCTAAGTGCAAAACACTGTTTTATCGCAAGCAACGACTCACATTTCAAACACTGAGATTTAGCACACTGTAACACATAAACCTCAAAACACAAAACCTGCTTTGACGGAATTTTGACATTATAGTATCAAATTATAATTCCTCCTTGCAAATTTTCTACTCCGCTGATAGAACAAGCATATGGCTCACCTGATGTAAAGTGGTGACCATTGTGACGTAACATTGTGTCACAGGTCACGCACATTAGAAATTGTATTTGTTTTTTCGTACCTCATAAAATTAAATATTTTCCACCAAGCGAGTAGCAACGCAAACGGCCATGGAGTGCATGTTGCGATTCCCGCATTCCCCATGGCCCTGGACATTCGTGTGTGTTCTTAAGAGGCCGGCGGAGGGCGAATTTTCATACAAACGTAATACCAAAATTATTACTAGTTTAGGTAGATTATCACTATATTATAGAATTAACGCCAATCACATTTTACAATGAAAAAAATGTGTAAAATGCGATTGGTGTTTATTTCATTTGAGGTAAGTAATTTAAAATAAAAACTGTTCAGGAACCTAGATAAATACTATACAAATACAATTATTACAATAATATAGTGAAAATCTGCTTAAATTAGTAATCATTTTGGTATTACGTTGGTATGAAAATTCACCCTCCGCCGAACCCTTAAGTGTAGACGATGTGTAAGATACAATACCTTGCGTCCATTAACTTAATACATACAGCTTAGAGTCTTTAATTTCACTGGCACTCACCATTCAAATAATTTATTGCACTTATATACAGACACAACAACAAATTTTTCGCACTTTGGTGGCGCTTATTACTTGATGACCCTTTCCTTCATATGAAAACACAAACACTTCACTCACTCACTCAGTGAAAAGTGTGAAAAGTGAAGTATACTTATATAAGAAAAGTGAAAAGAGAAGTGAGTCAATGTGAAAAGTGAAAGATTTTTATGGAAACATCTGAAATAATTGCGGAAGAAACAAGAAGACGGATAGCGCGGAAATTCAAGATTGGCCAATATAAAAATTGAATCTACAAAAACAAAGCCAAGTAGGTGATACGCCGCAAAATATGCAGATGTAAAGTGTACCTTCGACTTACAGCACATTTATTATTTATACAAACAGTAATATTCGTAATAGCCGAAACGTTCCATGACCTGCCGTTAAACTGAAAAGCAATAACGAAGAATGAAGATCATATTTTGGAGGATAAAAAGAAGTTTGCAGGCATTTTTATGCAGGGAGACAGACTTTTATTTGCAGTGATGACTGACATGTAAATAAAATACTGCGATAATATACTTAAATAATAATATATACTGGTGCATTGGTGGCCTAGTGGTGGTACTAGCCCCCCTTTCGATCCTAAGGTCGCGGGTTTGAATCTAGGCGTGTATCTATGGATTTTACTGATTGGAAAATGGATGTACACAATACTTATACTAGTGCTCTTAAACGGTGAAGAAAAAATCGTGTCAAAATTATATGAGATATATTTTTTTGTTGTTTGAATGACTGGTGGAGAAAGATAATAACCAAATAGTGGCAAGACCTGGCTACAGAAGCGTAGGGTGCCCTGGAGCAAGATGGAACTCACTGCCGTCAGCAGTGAGTTCCATCTTGCCGTTTTCCGTTGCCGTGTTCTGTTCCTGACCTCTACAATCTGGGCCTCTTCAAGGCAAGAGTGAATAGGTTTATTTTAGACCATCCTGCTCCATCGTCGGCTACATCATCGCTTACCATAAGGTGCAAACAGAAATAGGCTGTGCGTTGTATGTCAGACGCTCACCAAGCTCTTTGATATACCTACTCGTAATGTGATTGTGATAACTATTTAAACGTTTTATTTGATTAAAACAGTACCACTTTTCATTTACTGTTTTTTCAATTATCCGATGGAATTGACCTTTATTTTTATTACTGGAAGCAAGCATACTAGTTCCACAATCAAAAGGTTGAAAAATATAACTTATTAATCGACGACAATTTACATACATAATGTTGATTATGTATAACTTTTTGGACATGTACGGGTTATAAAATGATAATCAAATTTTTGCTTTTTTAAAGTGAGATGAGTTTAAAGTTTGAAAAGTAAGTTGTTGTTGTAAGTTGAAAAAAGCAGGTAAGTGACTTGTAAAATTCGTTTTTAAAAATAAGCATAAAGTTTGTTAGAAATTTTAAGCCGTTACAAATCTTTAGTCATAGGTATTGCTAACTGCTCACCATCAAGGCCATCAAATTTCCATCAATTGTTTTTTATTTCATCACCATAATGATATAAAAATGCAACCATTTCTCCAAACAACATAAAAAGAGTGTTAAAAATATCAAAGTATTTTTTTAAAAACACGGCTTCAATAGAACTCATTGCATTAACGCATACAACCTCACCTTTTTGAACTCAACGCTCTTAATAACATTCTATTTTATATTATATTTATATTCTCTCAGGTAAAAACGTGACATTATCGATAATAACGAGATATTTATTTGACATTTTAGTAAAAGCTATCGATTGGTTGAAACTTTAGAACGAGATGATATTTCTCTGTAATTATGGAAAGCGATTCTATCGGATAGGGTAATTGACGATAAAATATATTTTTATCGTGTGTTTATTAATCGTTTTCGGTAATGTCATATCCTATAAGTTTTGATTCGAACCAACGACTTTTCTATAATGGGGATTGACCCGTTGTGGTCCAGGTAAATAATTCCTAGGGGTGAACAGGGTTTACTTAGCAATACATACTTAAAATACAGTGTGAATTTACAGGGTTTACTTAGTAATAGTGCTTTTCAATTCCCTATCTGATGAAATTGAACTTTATTTTACCACCATAAGCAAGCGTATTGGTGGCATAATCAAAAAGTTGAAAAATATGACACAAAAAAATTAAATAATGACAATAATTATAATTTAGGTAAGTACATAATGTTGAAAATGTTTAGATACGTTATGTTGCATTTTAGGATTTACGTTCGAATATAATTTTTTTTTTAATTTAAAGGCTAAGTAAGTAAGTAACTGCAAAACTCATTTTCAACAACATGAGTATATTTATAAGAAATGTTTAACTGTTATTCATAATATCTTCAGTGGAAGGATATTATAATAATCTATTTTTTTATCTTTTTTGAATTCACGTGTGTATACTCGAAATAGCACTTTAAAACGATTACATACAGCTCATTCTACACTATCATGTGTTTTGTTGTAAAATAGGCTTACCAATGGCGTGAGAAAAAATTAGGGCAAGGACAGGCAGGACGGTAAAAACGTCATACACTGTAATAATGGTCTTTTGTGTGTTGTTCAAAGGTGTTATTCATAGTACATAAAGTTGATAGATTATGTGGAGGATAACAATATTTCACCGCGAAGTTTTTTCGTAATAGTAACACATTGCTTCTTATTTATTTTCTTATTCTTTGACAGGCGTCACGGCTCAGTTGGTAGTAAACCTGCCTTCTGCGCTGTAGGACGTGGGTTCGATCTACACTGAGATCGAATAAATATTTGTGTGGTGAACATCTCTGTCTGTTCTGTTCTCTGTCTGGGTGATATTGTATTTTCACTATGCATTAACAAAAAATTAATTTTATAAGTTTCATATCAGCTATCTGGTTCCCATGGTACAAGTTCTGCTTAGTTTGGGGCTAGATAGTGTTGTATGAATTGACCACCATATTTCTTTTTTTCTTGAAGTAGCCAATTTAGGTGAATTTTTGCGTACATGGTGTAACTCCGGATTCCGGAATATATGAAATAAAATGAAAGTAATTAATGAAAATTAAATGAGATATTAGTAAACGCATTAAAAAGTACCAAAAAACTACACATTGCTATTGCACCATGAGATCATTAACCCCAAATTCATAATAATTTGTTTCCCCTCACTAAAACACTATTCCTAATTTCTATAAAAAGTGCATAATTATATTACTAAAATAAAACACTATACTCTATACCGGCGCTAATTAGCTCTAATTATACTGTATGAAAATGATAAGGGCGCTAAGAGTGTAAGTGTTATAGCATACTCAACTCTACACTAATGAACATAAGAGCTTTTAGAAGAGAGCTGGGTTTTAGTTTAGGTATTAATTAATAGGTTCGTTGGGATAATAAAGTAGCTGTAAATTTGATTCATTAGAAAGTCCGACTACGGGACTTAGTTTAGTAATATGAGGGTTTTATTATATTCTCTGAGGTACGTAAGGTCGTCTTTCTTATTGATCAGAATTTGATTCTTCCAAAAAATTTAATGTTTGAATTTAGTTCCAAGTATAAACCATTTTTTTATTTTTTATGTTTTGTAGTGTGCTCACAGCATTTTTTTTTTGTATTTAACACTGGTCAGTTTTTAACTTGCAAAGTAATTAGTATATTTTTACTTTGACTTTGACCGTTCTATGTAAACTTGTGAAAAGAATAATCGAGTCATCATATTTTATTTATTATAATTGATTTGACCCTGAAGATTTTAAACAAAAATATAATTTTGAGCACAAGCGCGTTGCTTGAATCGAGTTTTTGCTCGGCAGTAACTTAACCCCCCCAAATGGAAAATAAGTTTCATAAGTTGTAAAGTGTGTGATTGGCTAGTGTATTTTGCAGGCTGATGATGATGATCCAGAAAACGAAATTTATTGTTAACATAATTTCAAAAAAATAACATTAAATTTTTTGTATGATATTATATTTTACCTTTTTTTTTTTTTTTTTTTTATTCAGCCCGGTCTGTCCCACTGCTGGGCAAAGGCCTCCCCCTGTTCCTTCCACTTATCTCGCTCTTGACCCAAACTCGGCCATTCCCTGCAGAACGCGTCCAGGTCATCCCGCCAACGCTTCCTGGGTCTGCCTCGGCGGCGATTTCCGTCTGCAGGGACCCACTCTGTGCTGGCTTTGGCCCATCTTTCGGGTTTCATACGGCAGATGTGACCTGCCCAGTCCCACTTCAACTTGGCAGCCTTAGCGTCCACATCAGCGATCCCGGTTTTTGAGCGTAGCCAGGTGTTGCGGATCCTGTCAATTCTCTTGACTCCCAAAATGCTACGCTCCATCGCTCTCTGACAAACCCCGAGCCTGGACTTTTGTGATTCGGTCAGTGACCAAGACTGGGCACCGTAGGTAAGGACAGGGAGAATACACGAGTCGATGAGTTGGCGCTTGAGAGATATAGGAAGGTTACCCTTCATTAGCTGCTTCATGGACCAGAAGCTCTTCCAGGCATTTTCAACTCGACGGTGAACTTCCTTGTCTTGCCTGTTTTTGAAGGATGCTAACTGGCCCAACTTTACCTATTCACAAAATATCTAGGTATTCTCATTAGAAAAAATAAAGCAAAATTACACATTCGAACGCTATCTATAAGGTTCTCGAAAAGTCAGTAAACCGTACAAGGTAGGTACCTACTATTTGTTCCTTACAACAAAGATACTAACACGTTTCCTAGAAATAGGTCAAATATTTACCTTCGTTGGTTTCGCAACAACCAACGTTAAGGTACGTAGAATAGAATAGAAAACTTTTATTTCATACATAAGATAGATAGATAGATAGAAAATTCTATAATGTACAACATAAAAGCTAACAAAAAGAGAACTTAACACATAAATATTATTAAATAAATGTACAATGGGCGGTCTTATCGCTATAAAGCGATTTCTTCCAGACAACCGTTAGGTACATTAGATATGTATGTATTGCGGTTCTAACAAAGACACCATGTAATCACCAGTAAAGACATTATGTAATCACCAGTTGCCCCTGACGCTATTTTAATTATCTACAATAGATGCACATGCCTGTTTTTTTTACTTTACATAAGAATAGTATAAACAAGTGTTCCCCTGCGTACATAAAAAATCGGTTGTCTATAAAGTCGGTTTACTGACGATAGTTGAACGTGACAACGTCATATACAGCTGTCCATGCGGACGCATCGCTCACTCAAGTAGGGAGAGACAGATGTCGAACGCTGCCGAACGCGGAGGCCGGTTGTGCCTCTTTGTCGCTCGTTCAGCGCTCTCACTTGCACTTCAAGTCTTTAATGGAACGCCTCAGAGCGAGGTAACGCCGCGCGCCGCATGAGTCATGTTTTTTCATGCGTGCAGCCGGCTCCATCGAATTCTATGACGTTGTCACGTCAAAATTGTTTCATATATTAATTTACTTCAAACATTCAAGTTATTATGAAAAATGTAGTGTTTAATATTCCTGCTCTTGAACGCATTAATTTATGAACATCTTCAAATAATTGATGTTTGAAGAGTTAATCAGAGTTCAGCAAACCCATATTATTAGTTAGTTAAAAGTATGCTGTGTTTTACAAATTGTTTAAATTTATGCCTCAATTTTAATTGTTAGTACACCACTATGAAATTATTGATACGGAAACCAAATCCAGAATAGTAAGAGTAACACATGAAAGCGTTACTATACTATTTGATACTAAGCACACAGTACACAGCCAAATGGGTTCAATATTTACCTTTACTGAGTCAGTTTCGCAAGCGTTCTTTGTGTACATAATTTTTATCGCCTGTTATCGAACTATCGGCAGGTTATCGGTCGATGACGTGCTATTCTGTGTCACTGATAAAATTACATATCGTACACTTGGGTCTACAAAACATGGACAAAACGAAACTAGAGACAAATAGAGGCAAGCGTGAGCCAGAATAATTGAGGCGAATATGGTTTTGTTTTGTTTAACCGACTTTAAATAAAAAATAAGGAGGTTGTCAATTCAGTGGTATTTTATTTTTGTTCATAAATTACCATAACCGGTAATTTTTGTAGGGTCATTGCATATCAACAGGATAAAACACTTATTGTTGTATATCAACTAAAATCAATACAAGAACAATGTGCTTATTGACATACTATGAAGTTTCAAAACTTGAAAAACCGATTTCTTGGTCAAAAAGCTGAACTGATTTTGATTAAATTTTGATGGGACCAATCCCTTTAAGATAATAAAATAAAAAGTTTATGACGAAGTTATGCTATAACAAATTGAGAACCTCTTCTATTTTCATTTGAAGTCGGTCAAAAACCCACGCGTACAAAAATTCCAAATTATTTTCATATTTTTCAGTCACCTGTCAAAGAGTTGTCAATGTCACGCCATAAAGCCGCTACAACGAAGCCACTCGGATGAAAACTGTTCTCTGTTGACATCGGGGTGAGCCAATACTTTTAGGAAGTATTTTATTTAAGAGTGGGTCGTGCGAAAATTTGAGATTTAAAAAAAAAAAATCATAACTAAATAACTAAGTGACATTTTAAAAATCGCAAAAGGACTAATTGTAGACTATACATTTGAGATTAATTCGAATTTAAGTGTGTTAAAAAAATATACTATTTAACATGACATTCTATTTAACGCTAATGAAAATCGTATGTCAGCGTTAAATAGAATGTCATGTTAAATAGTATATTTTTTTAACACACTTAAATTCGAATTAATCTCAAATGTATAGTCTACAATTTAGTCCTTTTGCGGTTTTTAAAATGTCACTTAGTTATTTAGTTATGATTTTTTTTTTTTAAATCTCAAATTTTCGCACGATCCGCTCTTAATATTTTGTGGTTTCTCTCTAATTTTACCTTTTTACCTAAAACTAACTCAATCATCATCATCAGCTTGGAAAGTCCAGTAGGGTCCACAAGCTTTGTCTGGTTATGTCTCTGGCTCTAGTTTTGAGTCTGTGTGAGTGCTGTCAAAATAAATCCTAAGTCGAAACGTCACACAGACAGTATAACACACAGGTTAGCACTCACACAGACTTAAAACCTGAGCCAAAGACATAACCAGACAGAGCTAGTGGTAGGCCTACAATATAGGCATTATACTTAATATTCATTGCTAAGCAATAAACTCAAATCATTATCATCAGCTTGGGAAGATCAGCACTGGGCATTATACATTGCCGACTCTGAGCCCTCTCCATGCGCCGACTTCCAAATCCAATCTCTATAAGAATATCGTCAGTCCATCGTGTGGTTTGTGTCCTACACATCATCTTTCAGTTCGTGCTAGGAAGTCCAGTGCTGAAATACATTCCCAATTATGACCATCTTCCAATTAGCTTTCCGATCTTAAGAATGTCGTTGTCCATCAGATGGAAGTCTTAAACTTTGTCTTTCAGTTTATCACCATTCAAGAGCCTTTATTTTCCAACGGCTGTTGGTTCTGCAGATAAAAATCATAAAACAAACGTAAACATTTGTAAAAAAACAGTCAGTTTTCTCAGCCCAGTCCTAAGGCGATGCATTCTATAAAAAATATCGATGCCTCATAGAGCTTTGTGCGCCCGTGCACGTAGCGGTACAGCTTAGATTGAGGCAATTGGTTTAATTCAGTGAAAGATATGAACGTGGAAGAATTTCTTCAAGGAAAGTAGACTCAAAATACGGAATAAAATAGGGTTAAAAATAGGATTGTTTGGAAGAAATCGCTTCTTGACAATAAGAACGGGCATTTTACATTTAGTAAATAAACTGGCGGAAAATGTCAAAAAAACTTAATAGTAAAAAAAACTAATAATCGCCCACTCACAAAATAGGTATGAACTTTTTTTTTTTTTATTGTTGATAGCTAAACGTTTGACCGCCATCACACCTGATGGAAACTGAAAATGCAGTCTAAGGTACTAAACGCAATGCAAATTCGATGTCCCCATTTATGTTTGTGATGGGAAGATATATTTCTAGTCTATTTTACGAGTATTTATGTTTTTCGCCATTTGCCACGCGGAGAATTAACTTGCACGTAGTCTACGGCCCGTATTCAGAAACAGTGCTTGAGTCTGAGTCGAGCCTCAGACTCAACTCGAACTTGACTCGAATTTTCAATGGAGAACTGCCAAAAAATCTATACTTGAAGCTCGACTCAGTCTCAAGCAATTTTTCTGATGCGTCAAATCGGATCTTCGCATAATGTTTTGCAAAGTAGAAAACTGATGGAGTGTCCTAGCGATCATAATACTCACTGTGTACGTAGTGTGGCTCGGTACGTAGTTGGAACACAGGAAGCATACGCTCCCCGAACAGGGAATAAATCTTTTCAGTACTAACCTGTTCATTCCCTTTATAGTGCGTCCGCGATTTTGTTTGCAAGCTCGCTGTGTTATCGGAAATGAAAGGTTTTATTTTATAGTAGGTACCTATGTAGAATCGTAGAGTGTTGTAGAATCAGTTGTGCATAGTTTGGTGTGCAAGTTTTGGACACTGGTTTCAAGTGTTAGCCGGTTTTGGGAATAGGACATCTCTACTCGGACCGAGCGACGAGACACATTCACAAGTGGAGAGGGAAAAAAAGATGGCGTCGTAATGCGTAATTGTATTGTTTGCCGTGTAATAAAGTAACACAGAGTTCTAGCTATATTAATTGATGAGTTTTCGTCCTAATATTAGATAGTGCTGTAAATAGGCAGGCTTTTACATAATTAATCACTTGTTGTATATAATTGTAAATTATGTGATGTGGATGATTTATAGGTGGCGTCAGGGGAGAGGCAACTTAATAAATAAATATTGAGCACGCGAACAAGTTTCAAAGACTATGCTCTAATGACTGCCCTCATGGCTCAGTTGGTAGTTAGTAGCTCTGCCTTTTGTGCTGGAGGGCGTGGGTTCGATCCCCACCGAGAATAGATATTTGTGTGGTGAACGTAGATGTTTGTTCTCTGTCTGTTATACTGTATATAAGTATATGTTCCTACTTAAAAAAATATAGGTATAATATATTTTTTTTATCAGCTATTTGTAGGTCTACCACAAGCTCTGTCTGGCTCTGTCTCTGGCTCTGGTTTTGGGTATGTGTGAGTGCTCACCAGTGTATTATATTGTGTGTGTGACGTTTTGACGTAGTATTTATTTAGACAGCACTCACACAGACTCAAAACCAGAGCCAGACAGAGCTTGTAGTAGGCCTGCTGGTTCCCATACTACAAGCTATGCTTAATTTGGGGCTAGATAGCTTTGTGTGGATTGTCCACAATATTTACGTTGAAACACGATAGTTTCAAAATATGTCTTGTCCTAAAACTGTACTATTGTGTAAATTTTACTGAGATATTTGTACAGCTTACAAATTTCAACACGTCAATTGATCGAACACTCAACGATGGGAACTATATAGAGCAGCTAACCTGTCTGTCATCAGCCAGCGCAGGCTCTCGTATGACAGCGCGCAGCCACATTTTGTGGTAACTACCCACGTTTGATATTCGATGACAGGGTAGCGCGAGTGACCTTTTGTCCCCAAAAGTTATGGAAAAAAAATTCTAACTAAACTTATTGCCTTATAGCGTCGTCTATTTCCGAAACTTAGTACATGAGATTTCATAAAACTAAAAAATATAACTTTTGAAACTATCATGGTTTTTAACACTATTTTATGAAACAACGGGATATTTACCATGATTAAAGTTTTGGGTTGACTTCCGATATTTCAACTCAAAGTTGTCAAAGTTATTAGAAGTCAACTCAAAAATTTAAACATGGTAAATATCCCGTTGTTTCATAAAAATAGACCTAAAAAATATATCGAAAATGAACAAACTTATAATGTTGTGCGTGTAACTTGGAAATGTTTTGATCTAACCACCATTTTTATAAATACTAAACACAGCGATACAGCTATTAGTCATTGATTAATTAATGATTTCTAGAATTGCCTAGATTTATAAGCTAATTAATAAAATATGATTATTATTTGATTAATTATTTGTTATCAATAATGTAACAAATAATAAACATAGTACAAAAAGAGAAAAACAGAATTGTCTATCTTCTCTTTTTGAAAATGATTCAACAAAGGTTCAATAGATACATAGTAAAGTGTTGTAGCATTCTAGCAAGTGTGGGTCGGCTATAGCCCGTCATCGAGCTAATCTATCCAAGAGTCCTTCCGTCCGGGCCAGGGTTATTGCTACACGTGAAATTTACGGCCCCAATAAATGGTTACATCTAAAAATAACTGCCTTTTTATGGGATAACTATTACGGTTTTTGGAGCATTAAAACATTCGTACGTTTCAATGGACTTTTAGAAAGACATGAAAATTGAAAATTGCAAAAAGATGGAGCCGACGAGACTTTTGTTTTCTTTTTCGAGATTATTTCAATTTTAATTTCCTGAATGTTAATAACAAATTAAAGGTATGATTGCCTCGTAACGGAAATAGCACCTCGCAACGCTGCCCTACTTAAACCTGCGTTCAGCATTCGAAAATTGAAATTGTTGCTTTTCTTTAGAGTACCTACAATTTAATTTGTTTCCCCCTCCTTAGTCTGCAAAAAAATAAGAATTTCAATTACACCGGCAAAAGTGGGTGGAATATTTTATTGAAATACCTACTAGTATGAGACTGGAATTGCGTATTAATAACTTTCTGTGCAAATATTTCGACATGCTAAAAGTATATTATTAATTATTTTAAAAGGCCGGTGTCGAGACTTTTTGGTGTTTATTCCCATGTTTTAAAAATTTTCGTGTTCATTTGTTAATAAAACTAATGCAGAATATTATAAAAATTACGATCTTTTAATAGTATGATCTTCCTTCTGAAGTTTTCCCTAGCGACTACAGTATGGGGTTCTTCAAAAAAGGCGTATTAAAATATTTATAGAGTCAGCAACGCGCGAGTGATGCCTCTGGTGTTTCAAGCATCCATAGGCTACAGTAACCGCTTTCCATCAGGTGGGCCGTATGCTTGTTTGCTAACTTGTAAAAAGAAAAAAACATTTTATTTACTTTGAAATGTAAATCTAAATTAGGTTGATGCATTATTTCTTTTAAAATCCGAATATATCGACCCTTTGAGTTCTATTCCAATTAAAATATATTCTAATCACTCCGAATATGAAACCAAATTGTATTAGATTTCTGATTTCTATTATCACTATTAGAATAGACGCATCGTAACCCTAAATAAAACCCAATAACTACACGCGAGATCTCGTTACTAATGATTGGAGGCCATCTGTCGATCGAATGAGTAATCGATCGATAGCGGCATAAGGGTGAACCATTGTACCAATTATACAGATTTTTGTATAAGTGTTTATTGAACATTTATTGCAATGAACGGCCACTTTTGGTGCCAGCTGGTTTAATACCAGCATTGTATTGTTGGTAATAAAAATTAATGATTATCCATTTTGAATTAATATTAGTAACAAGTGACCTTGACTTTATAGACTGATTTGTTTGACTGAAAATACTAAATAGGATTAAAAAGATACATAAAAATATACTTTTCTAAGTCAAGGAGTACCAAAACAATGATTATGATTCAGTAATTACGAGCATGAAATCATCAGTCTATAATATAATGACTCGGAATCGATATTCCTGAAAATTTCCAGCAGTGGACTTTTCAGGCTGATCATGGATGCTATAAGTTTTACGATTAAGTCATGCGTGTTAAATTTAATGATGGCAAACATATGCCACGTGTCCAATAATGTATTGGTAGTGAAAGACCAATAATGTATTGGTAGTGAAAGACCAATAAAGGCACTTGTTTTAAATATGGTTTAATTAGGCACGACACGTCTTACAAATTCGGGCCACGAGCACAGATTGACTGGACTACCTCTTGAGGTCTTTAATATACACAATGAATTTATGACGTGACAACGTCTTTATTTTGATGGAGCCGGCTGCACGTACGAAAAAATATGACTCATTTGGCGTTACCTCTGACCCGTTCCATTTAAGGCATGAAGTGCAAGCGAGAGCGCGGAACGAGCGACAAAGAGGCACAATCGGCCTCCGCGTTAGGCGTTCGACATCTGTCTCTCTCCTACTTGAGTGAGCGATACGTCCGCGTGGACAGCTGTATGACGTTGTCACGTTCAACTATCGTCAGTAAACCGACTTTACAGACAACCTATTTTTTTTACTCTAACAGTGGTTGGTATGTGTATGCGATAGTCGAAAACAAAATAAATGAAACGACCCTGATACTCGTAAATACCTTTCTTGTTTTAGACCGATCATGTGCACAATTTTCCAGGCCACAGCACTTTAGTCGAGTCCCAATTTTTCACCGGTCCCGTTTGATCGGCGCTCGTAATTGGGCTTTGTCGTCAAATTGTTGAATAAACTTCGCTTTTTCTGGAGCTTTGTAAAACACATGACTGACAACTGACTTCATAAGTTTAGTTTGGAGGAGACTAGTATTTCTCTTTGCAAAAAAAAGCCGGGGCAAAAGCGTTCTAAATATTTTTTTACAAAATTTAGAACCACAATTTATTTTAACGTGATAACAGTGTGGCATAACAAGCTTTGGGTGAGAACATAGGTGTAAACCGATGCAGGGTGCATAATATTATTCCACAACTGTTGACTTTGCTCCCCATTATTACTTTTCACGGTTTAACAAGCTCGTATTTTTACTTATCTCGTTACCTAAACTGGTTATTGTTATTTGGGAAGGGTGAGTTGACAGCCCTAGCAATATCTCACTTCAATGACACCACTATCAAATCTATGACACGCTTCAAGCGATATTCAATCGTAAGCTTATCGCTCGAAAGCTCATACTCGCTTTCGTTAACTTGATATTTCACGCTATCAGCATTTAAAGTAGATTGTACGTTATACTAGCGAGATAATAGTACATTATTAGTAAGTGCGGTAAGTTGAAAATTACAGCCGAGGCGTTATTGCAAGCCCGAGCCGTAGGCGAGGGCTACAAGAAAGCAGAGGCTGTAATTATCAAAGCGCACGTATGTCATACGACGTTTTATAACACATTTGCGAGGAAACAAATAATACTCGGACTTTCGGACGAACTTACTTACTTGTAGAAATTACTTGCTTGTTAAAACAGTTGGATAAATTTTAACAATTTGTAAAGTTGATTATTACGTTGCCACCACAATGAGCTTGACTTATATTTTTAAGAAAGTTCCATGAAATAGGCTAAAAACACACTTTCTGTGAAAATGAATTGGCATCTTTGCTTGTTTTCCACTAAGATGAAGTTTTGATACGCTTGTAAGTATCTATCGTTCGATTTTTCAGGCAAGAGGCTTAAAGTAGCCTTTTTCACTGCCTCTGAGAATTTTGGCGGTTCGAATTAATAAATTCATCATTACTTGACGACATTTTCAAACAAAAATAATACAGCGAAAAGAAAAAGCGCGCGGAATAACTTTTTACTTTTCACAAATTAGTTAATTTTTTTTTTTAAGGCAAAGTCACAAAAACAGCCAGTATTACTAATAGAGTAAATTAATATTTTTTTGTTTTTGTTACAAATAAATGGTATTAATTTATTGTTAAAATTAATTAAATTAAAGAATAAATGTGTATTTTCTATATTTTATCTCCCAGAGTTAATTTTATTCATAAAATGTTTACCACAAAAAAATCTTAGCAAAGAGTTTTTATGTCAGTTTTCTGACATAAAAACTCTTTGCTAAGATTTAAAAAGGTACCGTTCGTGGATTGATAACCGTGCGTTTTACATTACGATAACGCACAAGTACGTAAAAACATACATAACGATATTGAAATCGGTGAAGTAGTAGACCCTTTATGAGCAAATGTGTTATAAAGTTTATTTTACATTAAACATAAATCTGTCTCCCACAGCTTTAAGTGTAAAAATTGCAAGGGTTGTCACTCTGCGGTCGGCGGATCTTATTTCGTGACGGGTATTAAAACTGAACTTTTATTGTATTTTTTACGGACAGATACAAGCTTTGCTTCGGTTAGGAAAAGTTGGCGGACAGTTTGCAATAGGATGAAATGGATACGAGGCAAGACATTTTTACTCACTTGAAATACGTCGAGTAGACTTTTTTTATACAACTGGCTGATGGAACGAGCGTATGGCCCACCTGATGTTAAGTGGTAACCATCGCCTATAACAGAGCATTGCTTATTAGGCCACGCACGTCAGGAACGTGCTCTACGATGCACTTCCCTGCGTCCATTAACTTGAGGCAGTCAGATGTTCAGCCTCTCATGTCCATAATTTCTTCCTTCAAACCGAAAAACAGACGACGCTGCTTCACGGCCGAAATAGGCATGGTTGTAGTACTTCTCTGAACGAGCCCTTTTCAAAGAGCTCTACTGCTACTTTACTTCGACTTTTTATTTCAACGTTCTCTTTGCAAAACTGTAGAAAAACATAGAATCTTGAACTAGAGCGACTGTGTGGGTACATCTAGTTATCAGGCCAACGTGATCAAGGAACGTACCACGATGGGCACCGCATCTCCTGAATTCTTAACACCAACACTGCGGTCACCAGACCGCTTGCCAAGCGTGCGGTGACTACGGTAAACTTTACCAAATACGGGGTATATGTCCTGCAGGGGACTCATTCAGGATGATGTTAGAAAAAAAAACAGGAAAAAACAATTTCACTAGTGTGGCTAATTTACACAACACTAAACTAACCATAATTTATATTATATGAGCTTTATTAATATAAGTTAAAAAAAATTGAGAAACCGACTACATGGCCAAACCGCAGAACCGATTTTTATGAAATTTCTATTGGACCAATCTGTAAAAATATATTTTTTTAACTTTTCGGTAATCTTTTTTTTTAAATTGACTTATTGACGAAATTAAGCGATACCAAACATAAATAAAATGCAACTGAATTAAGAACCAACTGCCTTTTTATTTGAAATAGGCTAAAAAGACTGTACACATTATGGGTGACTCAAAAACAACAGACCAACTCTGCTCTTGACTCAACGCAGCAGGTTACCTAAAATGTGATAGCTCTAACAGAAGCATGAATAATCTAAATAATTTTTAAATATATATTTTATAGCGTTATTTTATTGCTCCATATAATAGAAGAGCAATAAAAACATTGTCTCATAAAACAATGTCGAATATATTTTGAGAAAAAAACCTCTTAAAAGTTCACAAATTTAGGATTAGGAAGATTTTAAATGATTACTAGTTGGTAACCGAGCTTCGCTCGGATTTTTTTTCGTTAATTTGTATATCTTAGGAGTCATATTATTATCTTTACTGGTTTATTCTTACTGAACAAGTAAGATCATCTGCTGGACATGCTTGCAGTTAGTTGCTCACAATCGGTGGTACACAGATAGTTCAGGGCCTGAGGAAGGACATAGGCTACTTTTTATTGTGAAAAAAGGGTTGTAAGGGGTTGAAAATAGGGGTTGAAAGTTGTATAGAAGCATCGTCATTTTTAGAGCTAGAAACTTAAAACTTATTTTTTAGTCTGTTGATTTGATATAAAAAAATATGACATTCAAAATTTTGTGCTGGGGGGGTAGAGGGAGGGGAGTATAGGGGGGAGTGTGGAGCGGAGGTGCGAGAAGTGATGCGGGGGAGTGTGGGGGGAGGTGCGGGGGGAGTGTAGAAGGGAGTACAGGGGGAGTGTGGAGGGGAGGTGCGGGGGGAGTGTGGAGGGGAGTACAGGAGGAGTGTGGAGGGGAGTACAGGAGGAGTGTGGAGGGGAGTACAGGAGGAGTATGGAGGGGAGGTGCGGGGGGAGTGTTGAGGGTATTTAGGGGGGAGTGTGGAAGGGAGGTGCGGAGGGAGTGTGGAGGGGAGTAACGGAGGAGTGTTCAGGGAAGTAAGGGGGGAGTGTGGAGGGAAGTACAGGGGGGAGTGTGGAGGGGAGGTGCGAGGGGGGATGGGTGTGGAGGGGAGTGTGGAGAAGAGTGCGGGAGGAGTTTAGTGGGGAGTGCAAAGAGGGAGTACAGGTGGATTGTGGAGGGGAGTCTGGGGGGAGTGCGGGGGGAATGTGGGGGGGGTGTTGAGGAGAGTGGGGGGAGTTCGGAGAGAAATGCGGAGGGGATGAAAGTGTGGCGTAGTACGACGCCATAATGTCTAAGTTTAGTAAGAGGGCAGACGACTGTGTCACGTGCACGCGAATATCACGTTGTTATTTAATTACTGTTTTCTTCCGCTGCAAATTAAAAATGCTACCCATAGACACTATACCACGCGGATGAAGTCGCGGGCACAGCTAGTATATATATATATACAAGATTTTCTCCTTTAAAGGTATAAGATTGAAGGCGAAGTTCAAGTTCAAATTTTCATTATAATATTGTTCCAAATGAAATGGTATTCAATAGATGTCAAAAGTCACATGACAAATTAATGTTGTCTCGACTCGTAACTTTAAAATTAGCCCCTGCAAATACATTCTATTATGGTCTGAAAGTTCGATATTCGATTATGGTTTATAATTAACCAGGTTACGAAATAAGAACTGTAAGACAGAACTTTTTTCTTAGTTAGGTACTAACCCCATTTAAGAAATAAGAAAAAATCCTTCTACGTAGCTAGTTACGAAACCCGGTTATGTACATAATTGCCCCGGATTGATGCCAAATCAAATCAATTTACCTAGTTGAAAAAAAGTATTTAAGAAGATTCAACATTATTCCAAAATCCAACAAAGCTGATCTTAACTGCTATTCGGCCCAATTGGCTAAGCCGGCTGGTCGATTCAGCCAATGTTTGGTCAGTTCGTCGACCTCACCATAAACGCTCCACATTCAATTAAATATTCAATCGTGAAGCTCCTGCTGAGGCATTGTGGCTCGCACTACGGAACACTACGGTTAATAAGTACTATGCCACAGTTCTGGGCCAACAAATTACTAGGCGCTATGCCGACGTCAGTCTATCAAAGAGTAAGTAGATACAGAACTGCAAACCGATTAGAATAGAGAATGTGGGGTAATTGCTGCTTATAACAGAATCTAAGGGGAAATTAATAAGGGTAAGGCATTTATTCATTTACCCTTAAATTGTGTTGATTTAAATTTTAAATAATACGTTGCATTTCTACGTCCTTTAGTCGTTGTTTTACTCGATCAGTTTGAACTATTCGTTTCGCCTACGTGTCGCACTCTTTTGTTTGGAGAAATGCTGAGACAACTACGCGACAACGACTAGTTTAGATCATTTCTACGTAACGTATTGTCGTAGTCTCATCGTTTTATACAAAAGAGACACGTCGAAAGGAATTGTTCAAAATGATCGAGTAAAACTGCGACTTGCCCTTTTATAATAGTTTTGAGTCCATCGTGAATGGTGTCCGAAACGTTAGTAAAAATAATTATTAAAATCAAAAGTGTCATTTGGGACACTTTGTTCCAGCGAAATTTGTCCGAAACGTCAGCTACTCAGATCAGCGTAGTGTGTAAATACAGTAAAGATGGTGTGACGTAATATATGAACGCAGAATTTCTTCTTAAACTGAAGACCAAGTTAGAGTAGTTGCTACTGCAACTATATTTTGTGTACGATGTGACACAGTTTAGCAAAAAACAATTTTTGATCCTAACTTTTCTACTAAAAAGTTTACTTATGTTCTTCTTCTTCTTATCGTGTCACTGGTTTTTTCAAAACCAAAGAAAAAAGGTGAAAGGATTTCAAGTGTGCCTCTAAGAAGCTTCTTTCTTGCACTCGACACATGTTTTCTAACTTTTTAGATTCTACGACATGCCGGTATCCTCACAAACTTATGCTAAAACCAGATAAGCAAATAATTTAATCCTATTACTGAACAGTGATGTTTTTGAATGTGTGCAAAGATTTGATCAAAATGATCCAGTGTCGGTGGTTGTCGACGCTTCATAAAACTCGCTGAACTGCAAACTTTCAAAATGGCGGTCAAAGTTTAAGGTACGGTTTACCGAAGCACTTTATACTTTTAGATAATTCATGTGTGGATTAGGAGAAATTTCGCTCTGCAGAATGTGAAGTTTTTACCGAGGTATATCGTCGTGAAACATTGGAGTGTAGATATAATCACAATTAAAATAAACTTAGAACATTTGGGGTAAGTTTCACTTAGACTTATACTAATTTAATCAAAGTAGGGTTCCTACGCTTTATGGATCTTTTTTGACGCGACAGCGTCTTATAATTCGATGTAGCCGGCTGCTCGCATGAAAAAACATTACTCATGCGGCGTTACCTCGCTCTGTGGCGTTCCATTTAAGGCTTGAAGTGCAAGCGAGAGTGCGGAACGAGCGACAAAGAGGCACAATCGGCCTCCGCGTTCGGCAGCTTTCGACATCTGTCTCTCTCCTAACTTGAGTGAGAGATGCGTCCGCGTGAACAGCTGTATGACGTTGTCACGTTCAACTATCGTCAGTAAACTGAGTTTACAGGTAACGATTTTTTTTAATCTAATGAATCTTAATAATAACAACTAAATTCAATGAAAATAAGTAATTTGTTTAAAACAAGCATTCTTCACTTTAATAAGGATTGATATTTTGATTTTGCTCGAAATTGGTTGTCCTCTGAGTGATTTCAATGATTTTACATAAATTTACATTGAACAAAGCAATTTGTCTAGCAAAGTTTTAATTTAAGCTGATTTAATAATGGCTTCGGTCAAACTTGACAATAAAACAGATTTAAATTAACCCTTAGCACTCCGTCATAAGCTTATTTTGATTGTTAGTACTAAAAATTGGTCCCTGAGATAATTTTTAAAAGGGGTCACCAATTACAAGAACCTTATAAGTTAAAGTTAGTTACTTTTTGTTCTGTTTGTTAATTTTGCATCATCAAAACAAATCAGTTTATATTAAAACAAATTCGAGCTGAAAGTCAAAGGGTTAATTGAGCAAAGATAAATTGCTGATATTATATAAGATGTACCTACCAAGTTTGATAATAACCAAATTTCTTTGTAAATTTTATATTTATGTAGATTTTTGGTATTACTCTGATGCTGGTATTCCGAAAATTGATTGGATATTCTTCGTAAAAAAAATCTGTGGGTTTAAAAAAATCTACTTAATTATTTCATAAAAAATACATCTACAGCCAACGTTCTTAGCATTATGTCTTATCAATATATTACCCGAAGGTTGTGTGTTTGTTTCCCACCGAGAACAAATATTTGAGTGGTGAAAACAAATGTATGATCTTTGTCTGACTCTGAGTGTTATATTGTGTTCTAAGCACGTATTTACGAAACAATTGTTTGAGTAGTGAAAACAGATGTTTGTTCTCTGTCTGGGTGTTATATAGTATTCCAAGTATGTCTTTAAAAAAAATGTATCAGTTATCTGGTTGGGAACCAGAGTGAGTACAAGCTTTGCTTAATTTGGGGCTAGATAGTGTTGTGTGTCCACAATTTTTAATTCTTTATTGCACACAATACAAAACATAGGAAAATAACAGAAATAGAGGACATGTACAAAGGCGAGTTTAACCCTAACAACAACAATAATATTTAATACTGGACTGGCCTCTCAGCCCAGTTGGTAGTAGCTCTCTGCCTTCTTAGCCTTAAGTCGTGGGTTCGATCCCCACCGAGAACACGAGTACAAATATTTGTATGGTGAACACAGGTGTTTGTTCTCTGTCTGGGTGTTATATTGCATTGTAAGTATGTATTTACAAAAAACAAAAAAAAAATTATATAAGTATTACATCAGCTATAAGGTTCCCATAGTACATGCTCTGCTTAGTTTGGGGCTAGATAGTGGATTGTCTATAATATTTATTTATACATATAAAAAAAATGAATATTTACTAGTATTTTCTTTCTTTCTATAGAGTATCAGTACTTTAGCTTGTAAGCTAATGTGTCTTAGCCCCATAGTGAGATGTAGTTGATCATCTATCTTTACAAATCTATGAACATCTCAGTGGTATGCATGAGATCGCTTTCAAAGCATCATCAGCGCTAACCTGTCATTACTATCTAGTCGGTCATCCGTTGTCGGTCAAGCAACGATAATTGCGCTACGGATCTCCTATTGTAGCTGTCGGGTTCCGTATGCCTATTGTTATGTAACGATTGAGTTTGGTTTATGTCTTGAGCATCTAAGCGTTCTGTTGTGGCGATCAGTGAAATCCTGACAAATATCGCTATCATTGACAATGGTTCACTGATCGCCATTGCAGAACGCAAGGCTTCGAAAAAAAACTAGTAAAAGCTCCTAGAAACAGTGTTGTAGTTTCAAGCCAAAAGTGTGTTCAAGTGTGAAATAGGGTCATTGGCCGAAATTCCAAAAAAGAGTTTCCAAAAATTTCAAAGAGAATCAAAGAGTTTCCAAAATATTACATGGATATTTTCAAAATGCTTTTGAAACTAAATGAATCTAAGAAAAATTCACGCAACTTAAGAATCTTACAACTTAAATTCTGTATACATATACTTATGATAGTTCTGTTCTGATTATTTTTTAATTAAAAATAAAAAATAAGTTTCCCAATTTGGTCTGCATACCTTCGTCATAATTATATGATCCGATTGGGTTAATCGGTTCATATAAATATATCGGTCCATATATTTGGTAGGAGAAGAGATGAAAGTCATGTGACATGGATGTGGGCAGAGGTGGACCAAAGAAACATGGATCAACTGTGTGAAGATGACATAGATAAAAGAGGAGTGAATGCAGAGATGACAGCTGACAGAGGGGAATGGAGGAGGAATACATGTTGTGCCAACCCCACATAAAGTGGGATAAGGGGAGGACTAGAAAAAAGTCTCAGAGACTTACAATTTGGGCTTGTGCGTTTCGAAATTTTAAATTCACCAGCAATCCAAATTAAAATTCCTTTTCAAGACTTTCGTAATGCGATATGCTAGTACCTTATCTTAATCATACCTCTCAGCCGTATCCCAAATGTGTTGTATTGCATTTTAATGAGAAGGTACTTGATATCTTTAATTTATTTTGTTCTCATGTGTTATCTTAATTAAAAATAACTCTCAGGTCATACGTAGTTGAACTGTTTCAATTAGTCAGTGTTCACTGATTCTTTAACCGGCCGTTTAACCGTAACGTGCCGTAACCGTTAGTCTGTAAAAAATTGACAAAAATAAATTTAAAAAATTATCCAAGTGTCCAACTGACGCCTAGAATAATCTTTTATTAGTAATTTTTTTTTTTACATTTTAAAGGCTTGCGTTTGACCGCAATTTGACCTACTGTTAAGTGGGTGATGCAGTCGGAAGTTTTTTGAAATGTATGGTGTGGAAATGCAATTACCAGGTAAAAATCTCGCAATCGGTTGATTTAAGTGTTGGTGAACACCGGCATAAACGAGAGTAGCACGAAAAATGATGCTCATTACGATTTTAATACGAAATAGATACCAGTTGTTTAATTTAGATAACTTGTTGAATCACGTAATAAGAGAGAGGTACCTGTAGAAAGTATTTGAAGAAACAAACTTGACTGCGTCTTACCTGAAAACAAAAAAAATACGTTAATTAAACATTTTAACATTATTTTTTTTTACTTTCGTGATCTTAACACATATAGGTACTGAATCTGTTACACGAGTCTGCTCGCGACTACCGCTATTGCAACATAGATAGATAGATGAATGGAAGGATGGATGGATGGATGGATGGATGGAAGGATGGATGGATGGATGGATGGATGGATGGATGGATGGATGGATGGATGGATGGATGGATGGATGGATGGATGGATGGATGGATGGATCGATGGAAGGATGGATGGATGGATTGATGGATGGATGGATGGATGGATGGATTGATGCATGGATGGATGGAAGAACGGACGGGCGGACAAACGGACAGACAGACAGATAAGTAGATTACTTTTTATTTGGCTCAAAAACACAAAGCCAAACGTCGGGAAAATAAATATTGTAAGGTAATTTACACGATAAATACCAAAATAGATTCAGTACATATTTTTTTATTGACAACTATTTTAAGAAATAGTCGGAATAGTTATGATGATGATACAAATAACATTGTTCTATTTACGTAAGACCATAATAATAGGCCATACAAAATAATGTTGACCAATCAAAAACAATAATACAACTTACTGGCATTTTAGAAAATGAAAACAAAATATCGTTTTACTAAAATGAAATGCTTGTTGATGTTCATTTTATAGCCTTTTTATTGCTTCAATAGTTAAACCGTGAATCATTAAACGTACGCATTTATTTATTAGAACAAAATATAGCTTCTAAGCCGTTGGTCGTGGGTTCGATCCCCACCGAGAACAAATATTTATGTGGTGAACACAGATGTTTGTTCTCTGTCTGGGTGTTATATTATATAATAGGATATCCTAATTATGTATTTACAAAAAGAATATAAGTATTATATCAGCTATCTGGTTCCCATAGTACAAGTGCTGCTTAGTTTGGGGCTAAATAGTATTGTGTGTATAGTATAGTCCACAATACAAATATAAATAAAAATACAACATCTTTTTTTCAAACAATATTTTACAAAATATATTTATTATGTAATGTGTTATGTAACTTATAGAGGTCGCCTGAGATAACTGACAAATCAATAACATGCTAATTATTGCAATACACTGACAACTTGCTAATTATAATTATTGCTACCCCGACAGGTCGATAATTATTGACAATTATTATTGTAACTGTACCTTTCCATATGATGTAATTTTAACCGTCTTAATAGGTACGTACTATAAACATCATTTCCTTAGAAGTTGAGACCGCTATCTACAGTCGTTACATCTAGGCATAATGCGGTGTGCCGTTGCGGCTCGATTTTTAAATGAAACTGTGGGCTTATTCTGAGTTTTCAACATCATTTGATCCCTTTTAAAATTCGATGGTTGGTGTCCCTCAACATCACACAAAGCGTTTCACTTCCACTTTTTTAGTTCAACTGAGTGGAAGTCTTTACAGTCGTCAATATTTCTGGAGCATTACAACCTTGGAATTTTAAAGTAAAGAGGGAACAAGTGGATTGTAGCTAAGCGTGCTCCACCTTAGGCTGCATTTTCATTTAAAAAAGTCTTTCGTTCAACGTAAAGTTACATGATCGTTAGCGTAGTCGTCAGCCCCGATTTTTTATGGAGAAATGATGAGCGCCTCTGGTTGTATTGCGAGAACTAATGCTGTTTTGAAGAGTTCGTAAGTAATAACGTTAGTTTACGGAGTATTCTTAGTAGGTATTCAAATTCAGAATAAGCCTTCTGGCCGCAAATCAGTACGTTGACATCATGCAGTTTAATGTAAAAATCTTGTAGGCTTAAAATTATTATAAATTTCGTCAAACGTCATGTAACAAAAATCGTGTAAATATATAATTTATAATTATTTCGACTATTATCCTCATATAAATTATTGGCGAAGAGAAAGTAGCAATACGTCGTGTACCACAATATTACGGTCGTCGCTTTGTCGAGACCCAGGTATACGTAAGGCACTGGCATTAAGACTGCACTCTTCATTGCAACGCACTAAAGGTTAGTAAATTTTACTTTGGTTTGCCATTATGAAATCGTCGGCTGTAACACCTTGGCTGATATACTAAAATGCAGTAAAACCTTGCGTACCTCTAAGCGTTCTGTGGTAGTGATCAGTGAAACGCTGTCAAATATGACAGCGATATTTGACAGTGTTTCACTGATCACTACATAATTGAAAATCCTTATCAGATATACGCCTTATAATTAGCCTAATAATCATAGCATATGACTTTTGGGACGATATAAAATCTAGAACAACAAATTTTAAATTTTAGTTTTGTTATTAACTGTACAATGGACAGGTAGGTACAAAAATTAAAAACAAGCCCTCATTTAATAACCAAACTAATTTCACGCCCAACCGGATATGGACAAGTTCAAGTAAAGTTTTGTTTTATGGTAGCGATCAAACGACCATAAAAGTAATACCGGTTATTATTAAGGTATCAAAGGCATTAATACTTTAAGCCTGCGGCCTCGTCGCTAGTTGATTTATATATACATGGGTTATTCATTAAAAAACTTAAGGAAGTATTAGATGGTAAAGAACTGGAATGACTACCTGTAGGCCCAACATGAGCTCTGTCTGGCTCTGGTTTTGAGTCTGTGTGAGTGTTGACTAAACACACACAGTATAATGCACTGGTGAGCACTCACACAGACTCAAAACCAGAGCCAGAGACAGCTCTAGGTAGGCCTAGAGATAGACTGATGACTTTGATCATCGATAGAAGTCAGAGGATGAATCAGACTTAAAATAGTTTTTGCTGTAAGCTAAACTTGAGGTAAATGATGATGCTAACCAGAAATAGTGTGAATTTGAGGTATCATTTTCAGGTGTGAACATAATGAAAGATCATCATCATCATCATTATCAGCCTGAAGAAGTCCACTGCTGGACATAGGCCTCCCCTACTCATTTCCAGGAAGAACGGTTCTGAGCCCTTTCCATCCATCGACCTCCCGCGATCCCAACAATGTCGTCGGTCCATCTGGTGGGTGGGCGCCCTACGCTTCGTCTTCCAGTTCGTGGTCGCCATTCGAGAACCTTTATTCCCCAACGGTTGTCAGTTCTTCGAGCTATATGACCTACTTTTGGTTATTAGATAAAGAACTTTTGGTTTACCAACATTTTGCTGAGTCCAACATTATGCTGAGCCAGAGACCGTTTTGCGACGCACAAGCTTCACGCCAATTCATCATCATCAGCCTGAAGAAGTCCACTGCTGGACATAGGCGTCCCCTACACATTTCCAGGAAGAACGATTCTGAGCCCTTTCCATCCACCGACTTCCTGCGATCTTAACAATGTCGTCAGTCCATCTAATAATCAATATAGTATTAGGATTTCTTTTTTAGGTTATTATAAGTTAGTGTAAGTGCTTGTTTCGCAAATAAATTATCATTCTATTCTACTCTATTCATTGACTGTAATAATTCGAGAAGTCTTTAACGTGGAACAATAATAAAAGTAATACAAATAACAGCCAAGTTCCAGATGACTCAAAGAAAAACGTGAAGAATAATAGCCTACATTTTAAATGTTTATAATAAGCTTTGTCGGTTTTGATAATACCCATATTCAGATCAGTAGAGCTACAGACTATGTAACGGTCTCCAAAATGATTCCTTTCTCTTCACGATTTTCTGAGCAATCAGAATAAAGAATCTTTGCTGTACTTTACATTTCATTTCTTTTACTAGATTTTTCTTTTGTTCAAGGTCACGCATCAGACAAATATACCCTTTTCTTGAACGCCATTTTCTTTATAGGTATTTGCGCCATGTGTCGCATATTGATAAGTTGTGAGAGTGGGAACGTGTTTGGAGTATTTTGCATTCTTTGAAGCTTAGGTTTCATCTGTTTGTTTAATCTTTGGTTCTTTTGCGTTGCATAAAATGTCTTGTGTAGTCTTTTTAACCTTTGAATTGACTTTGTTTTCATGCTTTTTGTTACTAATGTTTAGAGTTTCAAAAGTAAATTTAGTCTGAGAGATAAAATCTGCTTGATGAAAACCTCAAAAAGAATGCTTTGTTACCAAAATACGTTAAAATGTACAGCGTATCATTGCAGGGCTCTAAAAGCAAGAATCTCTAAAAAACGAATACCTAGAAAGCAACGAAGTTGTGTAGTTGTTGTGTGTTGTAGTGTATTTGTTTTTTAAGGGATAAAAGAAGTTTTATCCCTTAAAAAACAAATACACTCAGAAAGGTACGCAGAATCATGATTCTCTAGTTAAAACACTAATGATTGGATCACACTTTCATTCCAAAGATGACATAACGTAGTTCTGTGAATTATACCACACACGGAAACTGATGCTTCTTCCTCTCTTTCTATCATCGTATTTAAGAGCGGGAAAGAGTACCGCGCAGCTGTGTTTGCGGTGGTGTGATGATCGAAGTGTGAATTTTAACGGTTTTTGTGTTCATTACATCGACATTATTATTATTAGTAGTTATTTTATCACGATGAAATATGAATACGATGGATGAACAGTGTGAAAGATGCCATGGATAAGAAAAAAAAATACAGAAATGACGGCGGATACAGGAGAATAGAAGAAGAGACCATGTTGTGCTGACCCCACATAAAGTGGAATAAGGGTAGGACGAAGAAGTTATTTTTGATACATTTTACTGTGAACAGTTAGCCAATTTTCATATATTCCCTTTTGTCTCAAACCTCTCACCCTGTACCTATACCTTGTTTGTATTTAAGATTCTTGTTTGTTTTTTTCTGTATTTGTGTTCATTCAATAAACTTTTTTCATTTCATTTCATTTCAACAACATAATATAAGTCATAAGATCATAACCAAAGAATAATTTGGCAAAGTGACACCAAATGAACTCACAATTAAACAGTTAGTTAATAAATTTCAGCACTATAGCAGGACCGCTAACCTAACTTAAACTGGCCGTCTGCCACAGAGATCATAAAATTATTGCTTCAAACGAAATGTTTATTTTAAATTTAGAACTGACAGCTATGACAGCTGTCGCCGTGGCCATTACGGTCACAGAATACTACGCTACCACTTAAATGCACGTGAAGCTAAAAATGGACAAAATAATTAAAATATTTGCAAAAGATAAAATGGGTGAAATAAAACTAATTGAAGAAAAACTATTGATAAAACACACAAAGAGGTATCTAACAAAGATAAAGAGCACATGGATGACAGACATGGTATAAAAAAGAAACCCAGTGTGGACTAAGCCGTGAATGTTATCCGTGTTTGTCTAGGCTTGGACGTGTGGAACTGGCTAGTTTAATCTAGTTTAGAAGAAGTTTTAAAGTAATCCTTTATGATTTTACTATAAACAAAATCCTATTTGGATTTCAAAGGAATACCCATTTCACTCCAAAAAGGTACAGTTTATAAATAAACACTCCTACTAAATGATCATTAAATAAAAGTAATATTTCACCGTGGAACTATTGTAATGTTTGCTAACAATAATTACGATATGCGTTTAGTTTCGGTCGATTAATTTATTCGAGAACACGCCTTTTTTTCGACAAATAAACAGTGAAGCGTGACACATGGCTATTTGCCGTGTTATCGTTGCCCCGTTTTGTTTACTCTATGTTGGTAGCACGTGTTAATGTAGCTTTCCAAAAAACTACAACATAACAAAAATTAAAAGTTATGATCACACACACCGAAACTTTTTTATTCTTAAAGTAGCATGTTTTAAGCACCACCTGCCGGTTTGGCTTAGAATCTATAAAAAACAACCGTAAAATGTTCTGTTTAAGTAAAAACCCATTAACAATAACTTAAGAGCGTTCGTAAAACAAGAAAAAGAGAGAGATAAGTGTTTTTAATACTTTTTATGGCTTATTTTTAATCAAACCCACATCATTGAAAAATTTCCTTATGGTTTAGAATCCAACGTGATTATTAGTTTGTGGATGACTTAATTTGGTATGGTATTAATTGAACTATAAAAAAATACTTCACAAATTGAAGCAATTACGAACATTTCAATTGATATGAACGATAACTTCGTGATGTCGTATAATTTAGAAATTCGAAAACATTTTTTACATAATCTAGACTTGCGTTTGACCGCAATCTCACCTGCTGTTAAGTGATGATGCGGTCGACGGTGTAGCACGCTTACCTAGAAGATACCTGTCCACTCTACTCATAAAAACATCCAACATGACATGTTGTGTCGACTGCACGAAAAGAGCCTCACCAAGGCGCACTATAAATTCTTTCAACACACTAGTTTTAATGAAATACTGACACGATAAAAATAAGAAGTTCATCTAAATATCCTCAGGCTGGATCTCTTGGAAGCCAGTAACAAAGAGCTAGTAAAGAGTGTCTTGCGAGGTAATGCCTATGTGATGTTTTGATATGGTTACCACTTAACACCAGGTCTGCAATTAATAGTATACACCTTAAAGGAAACAATCTCTTGAACATTTTGTATGACAAAATGTACTCATTAAAATAATAACGAAATAAGTTTCATTACTTTGAAGACTGTATCGTGTCGTCTTCTTAATAAAATATTAACTTCGAAAGTTAATAATTTAAATTAAATATTGTTTGAAACTGATTTAAATATTCAGGTTTAGTTTTGAAATACATTTTGTTAAACTATAGTTTAGAATAAACATAGTTTAGTATATTAGCCAATCAAATGACTATCAATATTGGTCGGCTAGAAACAGTTAAGTATTGGAGCCAAGGAAAATTTGCATAAACCAACGAATGGGTGACCTCAGCGGTCCAACAAGTCAGTTTACTTGACAGTGGAAACAGATGCATCAACTTTTATTTTTTACTAGATTTATGCCGACTTGTTTTTTGAGTAAGAAAGGAATGACTATTGAAATGACGGTTAATAGAGAAGAGTGGAGAACGAAAACCTGTTGTGCCGACCCTACATAAAGTGGGACAAGGACAAGAAAATGATGATGATAGGCCGTTTTTTGGCTACAACCTCATCTGATGGTAAGCGACGATGTAGCCGACGATGGAGCAGGATGGTCTAGAAGACACCTATTCACTCTTGCCTTGAAGAGGAACAGATTGTAGTGGTCAGGAAAAACAGCCGACGGCAATGAATTCCTTTCCCTGGAGGTTCTCATAGTAAATGGTTCTGTATCTTGTTATTATCATACTATCGTAGTACTAGTAGTAGTAGAGCTCTTTGTGAAGGACTCATCCGGGGTAAGTACTACCACCATGCCTATTTCTGCCGTAAACCAGAGCAGTATAAAGTTATAAATAAATAAATTATAAGAGTTGTATGTAAGCCGACTTTTGGGACAGATTTCACCGGCTTCTAATAACACTGGTTTTGAGAGTTATAGATGTTTTGGTGTCAAGTCCGAATAAAATGTTAATGATGTGAAGTAAGAAAATATAAATGTTACCGACTTTCAATAGGAATATCTTTTAAATAATAAAATAGTTCTACTCAAAAATAATTACGACAAAATCGACTTTATGTCATTGTGGTTATGATTCACTTTGCTCTTTATTTATGACTACTAATAGTGCTGACTTGAAAATGTGTTATCATAGGGGCCTCGCTTATTTTGCAAATAAATTGTTTAAGTAAACTTAGCTATTACCGATACATTGACACAAATGTTTTGCCTATTACGAGTATTGCACGTTTTTAAAAAAACAATAAAGTTATTCTTAGAAATATTTATCGATATAATGAGTGAGTTTATCCGTCCGTTTGTACCGTTGTCATGATTGAACTGATTGAGATAAAACTTGCCACATTGATAGCTTGCATTTTGAAGATACTTCTTCTTTGGAAGCCTTCTTTTGCCTACGAGTATATCTGAAAAGTAGTTTTTCATCATTTTATGGTTTTCTAAGCCTTCAAAGACTTAATAGTTTCTTTTGTTATCGCATCACAGTTGACGAGACATTTTTTTTAATAACTAGTAGTTAATATTATTTTTCATCGAATTATCTGAAAGGTAGTTTTTCATCATTTTATGGTTTTCTAAGCCTTCAAAGACTTATTAGTTTCTTTGGTTATCGCATCACAGTTGACGAGACATTTTTTTAAAAAGCTAGTTTATATTATTTTTCATCGAATTATAGTATTTTGCTCGAGCATAGCCGGGAAGGTTTACTAGCTTATATTTCTATGCAATAATTTTTACCTAACAAAATTAATGCCAAAGTAACTGTTATTCTACCAAGGCTTTAAAACACACATTAAAATAATTTTAATATTTCAAAGCTGACATAAAAACTTGTAGTTAAAGTTACGCAATGAAGTAAACATAAGCACTTAACTTAAGAACGCAGTAAAACTATAAGCTGTTTAATGTAAGCAAAAACATATTTTTAACGTTAAATTTATGATAAGAAGCCGGTAACTTCAGTGGTAGGTAATGTAGGACTGTGACGTCACGGAACTTTAAACACTTTTATCCTTTTGGTAGAGCTAAAACAACAACTGACCAATTTTTTTATACGAGTTGCTGTTGGAACAAGCATATGGCACCTGATGTTGAGTGGTAAGCATCGCATATAACAAAGAATTGCTTCGTATAATCGTGCCTATATTTTATACCTACCGAAATCCCGATGACCAAATAAACTAAACTCCATAACAAATAATTCAAAATTTCTTTATTCAGTTGAATCACAAGGATCACTTTGAAACGACTTAAAGCCAGGTGATTCTAGGTGCCAATTCCACGCGACCAAGCCTAGAAGAACAGGCAACAATATACGGCTTGGTTCTTACCGTTTTTTTATTAAATTCGTAGGATTATGCTGTTGTAAAGCTAACACAAAATAATAACTTCAATTTTGCATTTTCAGGAGAACATGATACCAGCCCGAGGCAGCTAAAAGGAGGCATTATTATTATGATGAAAACATGACGACACAATTAGGAAAACAGAGTATTATTTGGAATAAGTTTACATCAGCTGAAATATATTAGACCGTAAATTACATCTAATTTGGCTTTCCATGGCTCACATGATGTTATTATATTATTCAACCTTCAATTATATTATTATTATATTAGTATTATTATATTATGTTTTAGTACTTATTATGTTTGTCAGTGTTCCGTTCTGTGTATGATATGTTAATATACAAATTTACTTTCTTCTTTCTTTTTTTCTAAACCAACAATGTGTAATTAAGTAGCGGCATTCATATTGAGACAAAGCAATGGAGACTCTCTTATTTTAAAATACCACCTACCTACTTATTATTGACCATGTTTTTCCTGTGGATTAGGCCGACTAAGCTGTCAAGATGGTAAAGGTTTTTCTAGCTAGGCAAGGCTATTATAACTAAATATCCTGTCCCAGGCACTAAGCCGTCCTGCAAGTAGGGCTTGAGTAATCACCAATTGCTCTTGGCGCTATACATATAAATCATCTACAAAAGATGCAAAGGTCTTTTTACTATTTTTTTACTTATTATTGTCATTGGCATAATATTATTATTATATAGTATAATATTATTATATTACTTTTAGGATGATGTAATTGTATATTCTCGCCTGCTTACAAAACATTTATGTGAGTGAGACAGCTGTAATAAATGCAGCTAGAAATTTCCGAAACGGCAACTTTTTTACAAGCTAATATTTTAATATTTTTCACAGCATAAAAATATTTTTCAAACCTCAGGAAAAGGTTGAAGTTTATTTAAAATTCTTTAGTTCTGGGAATAAATATATCGAGGTTGTATTAAATAGGCCTATCAGAAGCTCTCTGGTTTTGAGTCTGTGTGAGTGTTGACTAAATAAATCTTACGTCGAAACATTAAACACACAGTATAATATACTGGCGAGCACACCCCACAGACTCAAAACCAGAGCCAGAGACATAGCCAGACAGAGCTTGTGGCCAGTAGGCCTACCACAAGCTCTGTCTTAAGTATAATCTTAAGTAGGTATCGAGGTTGTATTAAGCATAATACAACCTCGATATATTAATTCCCTGAACTAAAGAGTTTTAGCCAGCAGGAAAAATATTATTAAAATCCCTCCATTACCCATTGTTAATCTGTAATCCCCCGTCTAAGCAACAGTGGTTTCCACCATAAACAAAATTTACCAAGAAGGCTCTCGAGGGCGTTTTCGCTGACGTCTTAAAAGGGTCGAGATTAAAAGCTATTTTGCTTTTTAACAATGCTTCTAAGGAATTAAATATTAAAACTAATCTCGTTGCATCTCGCAACTTGTTTAAAACTTAATTTGAAATGAGAATTGGCTTTTCAATTTAATGAGCGTTTCTCTTTTCAAGTAAAACCATCAGAGCAAGAACAAAATTGTTAATATTCAATCGTTGACTTTCAAATTTTTAAATCTTGATCTCTAGATAGGTATTTTTATGAACAAAAAAGAACTTAAACGACACCTTATAGACTAAACAACACCAATAAACAAGGACACTATTACACACGTTTTTGAATAAGAAAACGAAAACTTGACTAATCAAGTGCCTAAGTTCCGATAATTTCAAGCATATGATAATTTCAGAAACTCAAATGTTGTATAAGATGAAGTTCGATATAGAACAAAATAACTAATGCAAACTATCAAACTAATTAAGTCAAATCAAATCAAATTTCTCAGTAAACCTACTAATAACTCTTTATTAGATCTTTACTAGCTGACTCTACAGTTTTTCGGGAGAGAAAGGAGAAACTTTCGGCTTGGCTCCCAGTGTTTTTTTGTATTATTTGTTCTATAATAATGTTAGTTACTTATGCTCACCTTTTTAATACGTAGGGGAAAGTGGGGGAAATACGAACACCTAAGGAAAAACTTAAATAAAACAGTGGAATTTGATCACAGAGTTTTCCAATTTATTTAATTATAAAGTTTACTTATCTGTCTACCTAATTCGCGCATCAACATTTATATTTTTTTAATAAATTGCAACAATATGAAGGACAAACAAAACCCTTAGTGTTCGGCTTTGCCCGACATTAGTCGGGTAAATACGAACACCAAGTGGTAATTACGAACTAACATAATTAACGATAGATATCACATTTAAAATAATTCGACGATTTCTAACAGAGAAACTGCATGCGTGCAGGTTGCGTTTGCTAATCGTCTTAAATAAAGGATTTCGTCTTGTTTTGAGAACATCATAAATTTCTGCTGCTTTACCAAGAGTGTTTTTTTTTTATTTTAACATTGCGTAGCCTTTTTGAGATTTTCTAAGCTGTACTTCAATTCAGTCTTTTTTTGTAAGTACGAGGCATTTGTAACAATAATAAAAAAAGTTGAACGGGGAGCCAACGCACGAGAGTGGGGTAATGCCGAATGTTCGAGATTGCCCGACATGAAGTGTTCGTGTTTACCCCGCGGGCTCGAAAATAATAAAATGCCAAAAAACAAATAAGGTTATATTTTTTTGCCAACTGCGTCATTGTCATTTAGCTGGTTGATATGTGATTAATCCACGACGTAAAAGCTGAATTACTATTGTAGATAGAAATAAAGCTACATCAACTTGAATTTACCAAAAATTTACATATAGGACAGACAAAATATAAAAAAATGCATACCGTGATAAGTACGAGCGTGCGCGTCTCCCGTGTTGCTGACTGGCACTAGTAGTAATGTGATCTCCGAAATGGCAGCAAATGAAATTAGGAATCTCTTTCTAACATAGTAGAACCATCGAATTCGGAATTACCCCGCGTTCGCGTATCCCCCACTTTCCCCTACCTAGAATGAGTTTGAACCAATCTATTTCCAAGCAGTCATCAAGAGATTATTTTTTTGTATTCTGCACTGAACCTAAATTGTGCAATAGTTTAAAATAAGGAATAAACCAAAATTACTTGTCACAATAAAACTCATTTATTTATACATAGAAACGGATAATTTAATACACATACACAAAATACTCAAGATACAGTTGAGCTATCTATGGGCCGTTACAAACGATCCATAGATAGCTCTACGAATCCAAATCAGTGCAACTTAACAATCAAAATAACTTATATAACTCACATAATTGTATAAAGTACTAACACAAATTGTATAACAAACTAGTAAAACGAACGTCCAAAGAAAATAAATCAACATGATGCAACAATACCTAAGTTCTAGAATTCTCTAGAGAATGTACGTACAGTGTACGTGCCTAAGCTTGAGATATCTAATTGCATTTGGGTCACTGAATGCAGTTCTGCGGAATTTGGGTTTAGCTGGTTATTCCTTTCCATTAGACAACTTTGCATTGTTCTCAAGAGTTTCTTGATTTAACGTGACAACGTCTTATAATTCGATGGAGCTGGCTGTACGAAAAAAGCATGACTCATGCGGTGTTACCTCGCTTTGACGCGTTCTATTTAAGGCTTGAAGTGCAAGCGAGAGCGCGGAACGAGCGACAAAGAGGCACAATCGGCCTCCGCGTTCGGCAGCGTTCGACATTTGTGTATTTTCTTATGACGTTGTCACGTTCAACGTTTTTTTTCTATGCTTATGGATGAATTTGGGTTGGGAAGTTTTAATTGAAGAAAATAATGTTGCCTATGGCTTGTTTATACTAGGATAAAAAGTAATCTTTTCAACAATAAAAGGTCGGGTCGTTACGGAGACTAAGGAACTATGTATTTAAGCTAGCTAATGTCTCATAACGTTTTCTTACAAAATCGCTTAAAGTTATAAAAATATTTCACAAAAACAATTCCCAACTTTTCGGTAACACCACCTTATCCCTCTTAAAGTAAGAAAAATAATATTTATCTTAACAAAATGTTTATTTGGCTTACTCGGTTCCAAAGCTCTTAGAATTGAGTAGAACCAAATAACGGCAGTACGACCAAGTAAATAAAACTCTGTACATTTTACCCAGAAAGAGCACTTTTTGACTACCCTCTTTTTGAAATGGCGGAAGTTTTTACGGTTTTCTATGTAATTTATTTCCATTGGAAAATATTAAGTTTGTTTTGTAAGAACTGTGAGTGAATTGTTTTTGTAACTTTACTACATTTTATGAAAAAAATAGCATATGATGAAAAATCTTCAAATAATTTCCTTGTTTTTGATGTGTTTGACTTGATAGTTGATTCGATAATTACATTTGTTTGACAAAATATTTTACTTGATAGAACGTAAAATATAATCAACATTATATTTACACATACTTAGACTTTTAATCTTATTAATAACTATTATTTTTAATAGACCTGGACGAGATTAGTACAAGACCGTAAACAGTGGCACTTAAAGAGAGAGGCCTATACCCAGCAGTGGGTAAAGTCAGGCTGTGGATGATGATGAGGCATTTAATAGTAAGTAAACGGTCAACTCAAAACTATTGTATAGATTGGTCAACACACTAGACAAATAACCTGCTTTCAAACGATAAATAAAGTTGATAAAAGTTTGCACAAGCAGGTCTGTACACTCAGTTGGCTGTTTACAATATCATGTTTCAGTTAATGTATCCAAGAGTTGGTCACGAACGCATTGACATAGTGTTCTAAGAAAGAAAGATAAACAAAAGCCCGGTCTCCAATCACCCTTTGTTTTCTTATTAGAACGGAAAGGTCTTATACAAAAAATAGCAAACAACACACAAAAGGATTTACAGGCATCCAAATCGAAAACGTTAGATCAATACAATAAGCCCCAATATTTGGAACGCAAATAAAACAAACAGTTTCGAGGAAAACCGAAACACTAAGAACCAATAAACATGAAAGGTATCGTTCACAAAAACAAAAAAGAAAAATAAAAACATCAAATTAAGAGGAGTTCGTTCTTACAAAGTTTTTCTTTCGTTGCGAAGTTGGAAGCGAAGAAACAAGTCGTTTCCATAACGTCATTCCGTATTCTAATAGTGTTGTTTAAGTAGATTTTAAAGACATTCTTGTTGATGAGAATTTGTAGAGATTCAAGTCAAATGTAAGTTATATTATTATCAAATTACAGTATCACTTTTTGCTTTTTTGCAATAGCGTAGATTTTGTTCACATAGCAAAGTGCTAAATATTACAAAGATAGCATCAACATTGCTCCAAACTTAGATGGAACTGGGAAAGATGCTGGACGCCCACAAGTTTGGATCAACGCCAAAATAATCAAGTAAAGGAAATACATAATGTTCGTCTTTATTTATTTTATATTCCGACTGCTTATTGGTCATTCCGAGAAGGCATTCACGATGCAATCGACCTTCAGTGGAAAATGGAGCGTGATAACAATTTATTATGCTCGCTTCTTCGGTGTTTCCTCTCGTCTTATCTCTATCATTCATTATGTAGGTTGGTACATCTGGCTCAATAACCAATTCTCCCGATCTACCGATGACGTCAGTTGATTCATATTCATAATTGAATTGGTTTACACTTGACTTTGATACAGAGTAGCTAAGCATTACGCTTCGTATAATCCTATTTGTTCATAATTAACAAGCGCCTGCTAAGCGCTTACAGTTAGTCTGAAATTTACATTATCGTCAGAATTAGTTTAATAGTACCTAGATACCTTGTTTACCTTGAGTTTATTAGTCATTCCTTCAACAAGCTACAATCTTATCTCAAGCGCGAAATGCGTCATATTTTTAACACTAACCTGTAAATTTGGGTTTGGTGGTTGAAACGATGTAGTTTCCAATTTTAAAAACACATTTTATCCATCGAGTTCACTTTGAGGTAACGTTACACAGGACGGTACGGTCGTTGAGCACACATAACATCACATTTTGCACTTGCTGGTGGTAAACAATAAACTGGATTTTACAGTCACCAAACCACAAAAAAATATATTCAACTATACTTTTATTGAAGACGCAGTAGGTTAACGAGGAGTCACAGTTTATGGTAGAAAATGATTTATTCGTCGAAGACTACGTGCGGGGCAATCTTCAGGGAAATATACGTCCGCACGCGACGCGAGCAGGCGAGCGACTGACGGGCCGGTAGAGTAGGGGTGATCGGTAACGAATGGCAGCCGAGCGTAGAGCGAACGCATAGGGCGCATCCTATCCTTCCTACAAGATTCTGGGAATACGAGGATTTTGGCTGGCGTTCGTCTCCCGCAAGTCCTCGCCGAAATAAGCATCTAGTACATTTATTATAAAACTTCCACCTAGACGCATTTCCATAATACTTTCACCACAGACGATTCACCCAGCAGCTTGCAGCAAGTATCAATTGACCTTAGATAGTATTATAGTGATTTAGATGTCAATGAAATACATTTGATATCGAATCTACTTTATTTGCCTGCTGAATAAAATCTAAGTTTAATTGTAGGCTTTTAAGTCAGTGCAATGCGTTTACTTTCGCTTAATATGGCGATTTGCATGTTAGTTTCAACGGCCTGAAAGTTTGTTTCGTCGTCGGTTGTTTCAAATAAATATATTAGTATTTCTTACATAGATATTATTATTTCTTCCATGTCCTGACTCACCTCAAGATTTTGAGAGTCTACCTGCTCGCCTGCATTGGCTTTGATGTGAACCCCTAAGATATTGAAAAGATGATCGTTATGTGGATGAAATTGAAGCATTGTTCGATAAGCAGATGTTATGATTTTGACGATCAAATAAAATGTTATGAAAATATTGGTTTGTTAGCAAAAAATGTTTTATATCAAAATCAGTCATCCAGTAAAATTATATAAGTGGTCTGCGAAAGTTTTTTGCTGCAGTAAAATATTTAAGAAGTTCTTCAATATTATCAAACATCAGCATGGAATTTAGTTTTTTTAGATGTATTACCTAGCTGGTAATTTTCAAACTTTGATAACAAGTTGCTTCCATGGTCTGTATATTGTATTTCAAGGACATTATATATTAACAAAAAAAAGGAATCCGACTATTTTATCAGCTATCTGGTTTTCACAGTACAAGCTTTGCTTAATTTGGGGCTAGATAGTGTTATATGGATTGTCCACATTATTTATCTAGGTTTATGAAATATTATTGCATTTTGTAGGTTTTGAAGTCCTAAATATGTTTCGCCTAAAAATGATTTTAAAAGTAATAGATCAAAATCATTTCAAACATTAGATTATAAAGTAATTCAAATATGCATTGTTAATAGAGTACTTCAACCCCAGTAGAACGGGTCCCAAGAGAGCGCTAACGAAGCGTTGGTGGACCATCTGTCGTTACGAGTATGTGACAGCGAAACATCTCTAGAACCTACTACAGACGAAATAAGTATACATATAAATAATTTTTGTATTGAATTGAAATGTAATGTATCTGTTTATAAAGTGGGATAAAGATTTTTATAATGTCCCAAAAGTTAAGAGCCGAGCGGGATTTGAACCCGCGACCTTCCCCTCGGTACGGGGCTGCGCTGACCACTGCGCCATCGGATCCTAATCACACTCGACGAATAACTCTTAGGGACTGTTCGGCACTAACGCGACCGTGGCTCCATCTACAGTTTTGACGTTATAGTCAACTAACCTGCTCGATAACCGAAATTGCATTCAGTTGAATCGACGAGAGATGTCACCTTGCGTTTTTCATAATTTTTTATTAATTTTATAGTGTTTACTACACTTAAGGAAATCACAAAGATTTTTATAATGTCCCAAAAGTTAAGCGCCGAGCGGGATTTGAACCCGCGACCTTCCCCTCGGTACGGGGCTGCGCTGACCACTGCGCCATCGGATCCTAATCACACTCGACGAATAACTCTTAGGGACTGTTCGGCACTAACGCGACCGTGGCTCCATCTACAGTTTTGACGTTATAGTCAATTAACCTGCTCGATAACCGAAATTGCATTCAGTTGAATCGACGAGAGATGTCACCTTGCGTTTTTCATAATTTTTTATTAATTTTATAGTGTTTACTACACTTAAGGAAATCACAAAGATTTTTATAATGTCCCAAAAGTTAAGAGCCGAGCGGGATTTGAACCCGCGACCTTCCCCTCGGTACGGGGCTGCGCTGACCACTGCGCCATCGGATCCTAATCACACTCGACGAATAACTCTTAGGGACTGTTCGGCACTAACGCGACCGTGGCTCCATCTACAGTTTTGACGTTATAGTCAACTAACCTGCTCGATAACCGAAATTGCATTCAGTTGAATCAAATCCCGCTCGGCTCTTAACTTTTGGGACATTATAAAAATCTTTGTGATTTCCTTAAGTGTAGTAAACACTATAAAATTAATAAAAAATTATGAAAAACGCAAGGTGACATCTCTCGTCGATTCAATAATTTTTTGTTATAAACAAAAACTTCTTGATAAAGCATTCCTACATACATATAAAAACATACATCAAATCACGCTTCATTCACATAGGGGTAGGCAGAGATCACGGATTGCCACTTGCTACGATCCTGACATATTTTGATTTTTGACGAAGCAACCACTAATTTGAATTTTGATTTTTTGATTTTTGATTTGTTTGGGAATAAATGTTCTCGAATGGTGACCATGAAACCGAAGCGTATGACGCCCACCCACCAGATGGACCGACGACATTGTTAAGATCGCGGGAAGTCGATGGATGGAAAGGGCTCAGAATCGTTCTTCCTGGAAATGTGTAGGGGAGGCCTATGTCCAAAAGTGTTTTCTTAGGCTGATAATGGTGATGATGATGAACCACTAGTTTTAAAAACGATATGCGTAATCGTTGAATAGAATGCCCCTCTATTTTGGAAGTCAGTTAAAAATGACAGAACCACTTCCGATGTGACGTGTTTCACCAATTTTATTATGCTCGATCCGTCGGAACTTATAGTGCCCATTTGTCATGGCGCAGAATGGCTTTCAGATACATCGCTTGCATCGATTCAGGACTGCATCTGTACAATTTATCACGTAGTATATCATTTTTAATTGTCAAATTTAATGACATAAAAGTAGAACTGCCGATCGCTGGAGATAAGTTCTCGAATGGTGAGCACAAATTGAAAGAGAATGCGTGCGTAGAACGAAGATAGTCTATTAATATGGCTGGTATTCAAATTTAGGGAAGTTGGTGGATAGAGAAGGCTCAAAACTGTTATTTCTAGAAACATGCAGGGATTCTAAAAAAAAATTAAATACAGATATTAGAGCGGATGGATGAGAATATGTTGTGCTGACCCAACATAAAGTGGGATAAGGGCAGGAAGAAGAAGAAAAAGAAGATACAAGGGATTCCTATCCGCAGTTATTCAAGGTAATAACCTGCCTAAGTAAATTTTATTTTGAGTATAGATGGATTATCGATGTTTAGATCTTGTGTCAACAATTGTATTCCTTAGTAGCAAAAAATACAGTATACATAGTAACATATAACCAATGATACAGTTGGGTTAGTACAAGCAATGTTCATGACATGATAATAATTCAAAATTGTAACAGACAGTATCACACATTTCCAATAATTAATTTATCTAGTACGTTGCAAAGACCTATCGAAAGTACCTCTTTAAGTTTGATAGCCGACAGCAGCTTTACATCAATAAATTTTACTATGCACGACTCGATAGAACAATATTATTGTAGCAATTTGTCACGATGTGAAATGGCTGCAGATAGCTGGGTAGGGCAACAATAAAATAAAACTGCAGTACCTACCAATCTAGCGAATAATACTAATACTACTTAAATGAAGCGTTATGCAGAACAGATAACAAACCTAGCAATCAAAAATGAAGGTTTCTCGCAAAATACCTACAAGGAGAAATTGACATTATTTGCTTGGTTTTTTTTGATATCCAAGAAATATGAGAAGAAATTGTGGAAATTGTGAAATTGTGGTGGCAGTTCTCATCTATGTATTTCTTGGATACCACCTTCTGAACAGTCGTTCAGAAGGTGGTATCCAAGAAATACATAGATGAGAACTGCTACAGATAAAGATGGAGGAGGCATTTGCCAAAACTGAGCAAACAGACCTAGCTAGTATCTAAATTTAATAGAATATTGCAAAAGTAACTAAAAACTAATCTGAATAAAGGCTTTTAGATTTGATAAAAAAAATCACAGCTCCGGTCATGTTTTTTATGAAAGTAAATGTACGAGACTCACAATAGACGTTTTGAATTTCAAAAGAGTCACTGAGCCTTTGGGTCATTGATTTCGTGCGACGAACTAACCGCTGGACATAAATAAATTAATCAAGTGTTTCACAGTCACTGGTAGAAAAAGATACAGAAATTTACGAAAACGCAACTACTATTATATATTACCCACATAATAACTTAAAACATAAATCATGACATTTTTAGGCAAATAGATATCGCAGAACCATAGGTGAAAAATACTAAAATTGCGTACATTGGTATCCTCGAATTCATTAAATTGCGACTGCAAGTCCAGTTAATAATCTGTTTTGGTCTATAAGATATATAGCTCTATGTAGTTTTATGTCTATTATGTGATTTATTGGGCCCTATTGTGTGGTACCGTCATATTATATTTACAAATACAACACATTTGCTTTCAGAAAATGATAAAGAAAAATAGTAAGGCCGATATTATTTCAGTTAGCAATTGTTATTTATTTACTTAGACACCCAATATTATTAGTTAAGTCAATCAAATTGAGTTGCTGTGTATATAAATCTTTTTACTTAATCTAATATTTGATTGAACTCATCGTCATCATCATTGGCCTTTAACATCTATTGCAGATGATTTAAGTCAACTAGTCTAGTGAATTTTGATTGAACTAGTCCCAATTAATATACTTCGTATAACCTAAGCCAAAGGTCGTAGAGTTTGGAATTTAGAGATCTATAATTTTAAAAATCCAGGAGCTCTAAAATTAGGATCCAAAATTAATACTATTGAGTTTATCCAAAATGAAAACGACAGAAAAAAAACACGCAGACAAAATTACGGGTAATCACTGGGTATTTTAAAACGAGATAAAGATGCGGCTAGGAACTTTCGACCTGTACAGAAATTATGAAGTTTTTTTCAATTGGAACGAGATTGAAGTAATAATTTCAGTTGTGATCAAAAAAGAGTGTCGTATAAATATTGTTGCAACTAAAACAGACAAACAAACAAAGCTACGGGAAGAAGCAAGTCTCGTATAATCCACTGGATATGCGAACGAGTTGCCCAGATCTGGTTCCACCGGTCTGATATCTAGAAATAAATCTGAATCTCAACATGCTTAGCATTTACAGCTCAAATGCAGATCCAAATGCTTATATGTAGGTATATGAGATTATAAAGCTACTTTCTGGTTTTAGTATGGCCACTGGAATTGGCCAAGTTTCATTACATTTCATTTCCAAAAAAATAGAAAATGCACAAGAAATAGTTGAGCTATCTGCACTTCTGCAGGCCATTACAAACGATGTAGAGATAGCTCAACTGATCCAAATCAATGCCAGACGAAAGCGTCCCAGGACGCTGGCGGCATTGCCACGCTAAATAGTAACGCTAATGCAAATGTTAATTTAATAAAAATCTTATATTTAGTTGATCGTTCATATTTTATTCTGGTAGTTTCAAAATATGTGTTTTACAACCATATTTTGAAAACATTTTTGTTGCAATTTAGCCAAAATTTGCCAATTCTGTGGTGATCTCTCATTTTCAAAACCTAGTATCCACTTTATCTAGCAGAGTAATATTATAATTCATTGTATTCTTACCACCTGGGTACGAACCGCTTTCCTTCAAAATATATACGCCCAAGTCTAAGTACTAATAAACCCTGCAAGGCTCAATAAACACAGGAACAAGCGGTAATGTACTCCTGAAATGGCCCGTACCGAACAAATGTACTATCTACTAGGGGACATTACTCTAGATTTCTATCACTCCACGCCAGACTATATTGGAAACTAAGCCATATTGCAGTACTATAAGGTTCATCTTAAGAAAATATTTCTATAATGTCCAATGCCACCTCGTATAGTGGAAGAATTCGAAACCTTCATAATATTCTTCTATTAATAATAATCTTAGCATTATGTATGTATAATGAAGGTTTTATGGACTTTAAGTTAGGTATCAAAAACTATGAGTAGGATATTACACAAAATCCTGTAAAATATCGGCAGATTATCACTAAAATGTGTTCAGTCATGGGTCTCAAATCCACACCTCTGACATTTCGAGCTACTTCGCTGCATGGTGACTCTAGTCGTCATTATTCACTTGCTTATTTTATTTCCAATTTTCGAAATTGTGTACCTTAACAACTTCAAAATGAAAATATTCTATACTATATTTGTAATATCACTTCTTCTGTATACGAGGAATGTCCCAATCTATATCCAAGATAGAGGCGAAAGCGCGCCGAACCTCCAATATTTTGTTCCCTATGATTTCAATAAACGACCTCCCCTGAAGCATAAATAATACATGTCGAATTTTATACGGGTTCTGATAAAGATCGATAATGTTGGTACAACACTAAGCTTTTTCGACCGCAAATACCTCACAACAGACTACCACCTCTTTATCAAGATGAATAGAACTCAGAATCATTTGAAGTTAATCATGCGAGGTGATCAAGTGTGAGGAGCTGTCAATATAAAATGAAACTCTATCGATACAGCTTAGGGTAGTAAATCCGTTGATGGTCAATGGTCAAGCAAATGAATCAGACGTTAAGTGGGGCAAGACATCTATTGAACTTGAGATTTTCGACACCTTGTTCGCTCACTGTTTAATCGCTGATTTGAGATATTAAAGTAACGGAACGGATGATCTGATGCTGGCGAGATCTTTGATAAATGAAGGAACCTGAGAAATACCTGTATAGTATGAGTAATCGCTACAATAGTTTGAGATGAAATGATTGTGACTAGCTGTATTTTTGAGGTGGTAAACTCAGATATATAAAAGTATGTTTTTCTGTTTTTTTTTCTTCTTGCTAACCTATTTAGTAGTACTTACTAGGTTTCGTTTGAGGAAATACTTTGTACAACCATCTCCATCATTTATAGTTGTAAGTACACCAAACAACGTTTCTGTGTTTTGGCTGGAAGAGTGTAGCTGTGTTGATGATATTATATTAGCACATGAGGCCTATGTGTTATTGTATGTTGAGCGTGATAGTTCTTTGATTTAAGTGATGGATACATTTGGTGAGATTGCGGTCAAGCGTTTGCCTATTAACTGTATAAAAAACTTACGTATCCTAAGAATGAAATCTATGTATATCTAATCAAGTAGTAATTTAAACAACGGCTTGCATTTTATATTAAAAAAAACAAACTGCTAGTGAAAAGGTACTAAGGCAAAAGCCTTAGTAGACTGTAAAATTAATTGGTAGGTTCCTGCCTAAATATTTTACTCACTTTCGTAATCTTAATTATTATTAAACTAATCAATAGTTATGAATAATGTGGTTTAGATTATCCGTGGCATTTCTGCGGGGTTAGTTGCTAGTTTTGCAGCTTTTGACTATTTACGTCTCTTGTATGCATGTAAGTCATAAGTCATAAGTCATTTATTGATAATAATTATTATAACCCTTCGGCTGCCATCCCTTTTCCGCGCATGCCGTTATCCTGCCACGGGCCAAAATGGCCGCCAGTGTTTTTGGGGCTAGCACTTAAAACTGCTATTATACATAATATTGTTTGACAAAATACAAAGAAAATGTATATTTTCGTGATCTCTGAAATATTATCTATCCGTTTGTATATTATTCTTGTAGTTTATCTATAATACATTAATGTTTTGAGGTACCTAACGATAAATTTTTTTTTATTTTTTATACAGACCTATTTCTTTAGTTTATTATAAAACTCATGATATTCGATGTTTTATAAATCAGATAATTATGGTCTAGTCTTCTAGAAAATACCAAAAAAGTTGCAGGTTTTCATACAAAAATCTTACACAACATTAGATCAAAGTCAAGACGCAACTCGACGGCTCATAAAAATCTACCTTAAAACTTAGTCAGGTTTAGTTCCAGATTTTACAGATTCGTCAACATGGGAAATAGAAAAAAATAAAAACTTAAATACAGTAATAGAAAAATATAAATTTAGCTACACTCTAGTGTAGATTTCATTTTTGATAATTACAAAATAAGATAAGATAGAATATGAATATAATGTCAAACTTTTGTAGGTAACCATCAAGTGTATATAATTATATGTATAGCCTGGATAGCGTGTACCTTAAATTGCTGAGCGTCTTTCTTTCTTTTTTGTTATCAATCTACGATAATAAAGCGAATAAAAAATCAGTTAGACGCCGACAACGATTTTGAACGTAAAAAAAACACTCTTTGACAAAGACTAGCTTTCTAAGAATTGAAAAATTCAGCTACAAAGACTCTTGTTCAAAGTTAGGTATTGGCCAAAGTATTTTAATCAGAACGAACGTTTTGTAATAAGTACTTTCTCCTCACCAGTTTTTTTTAGACTAGTTCGATTGCTTTTGCTTTAGCTCCCGGCTAAAAGTTTTTATTGTTTTTTTACTTGTTCTATTCTTTCCAAATGCTCATCTTGCTCTTGTAAAGTCTTGTTCATTACAATTTGGATATTATGCGGCTCTTTTGCTACTGATGATTTAGGGATTAATGACCTTACTTATAAAAATATGTCAAAAGATAAACAGTGCTTAAACTATTGTCATCTCTTACCACTGGGTAATGGCAAACAGTGACAGGGCTAAATTTAAGCATTGATTAAATTTAAATTGCGTTTATAAGTATGGCTGTAACTTTATAACAAACTTCAAAGCTTTGACGTAGGATGAAGTAATAACACATTAATAGTAGATCAAAATGAAAATTACTTTAAACTTAAAGGTACGTTACACTTAAGAGTGCTTAATAACTCAACTTAGCACTAAACTGTTCAAGGACGGAATTTATTTTCGGCTCGTTTCACCTTTATTTCTTTTGAACTAAGCCACTTGAAATCGCAGACGCCATTGTTTAAATCAAAACATGATTAAATTCAAAGCAAACCCGATTAAAAATCCAATACGCCATTCAAATTCACCGGAAATAAAAACCAAAGGGTCTTGACCACTCAGCGTCCCTTTTGCTCAACGCGCGGTTTACGCCAAAACAAGACGTATTGTACTAAATAAACTTATTATCAAAGATTCTTGTGCCATAATATAAAGCAATAGGATTCAAAGTCGTTCAGCACAAGTAAATGGTTTATGCTCGCTCATTGACGCTCAAGCACAGATAAACAATAGTACTTAACCAAATAAGTTTCACTTCTGCGATGCAACGCCATCAAAACCAACAACACACGAATAACGCAAGCTATTTCCGATCTTATTTTCAGCAATTTACAGCACAGTCTCATTTGGCATTAATCGAGTAAGCTATCACGATTTTCGAATTTCGTGGATCCAAGCTGGATTGAATATAAATTAAACGCACAGCTTATTTTAGATTGAAAACTGATTTTAGTGATATAGGGGTGTAAAGCAGTCTCGGACGGAACTCGTAAAATCGAAACAGAACGCCGATTAAAAGGAATGGCAGATGAATATCGAGATGAGAAAACCGCTATTATGCATGTGACACACGGAGCTTGTGATGTATGAGTAAGCTTTGAAGCTTAGCTTGCTGTACATCAAAATATGAACGTATTTATAACCCTGCAATTTTTATTTGACGACAAAACGTGAAGCAGCTAGATCATTGATTCCCAACGTAGTCAAAGTAGACCCCCAGGGGTCCACGGTAGACTCGACGAGGGCTACGATGTCGTGACAAAAAAATGGGAGTTCACGATTCGTAAGCGGGGGTCCACGAAAATTTATCTGGTTTCGATAGTGAAGAACTAAATGTTGGCTTGAATTCACCTATCAATGAAGTTAGATAATATTTTAAGAAGCTTAGCGACAACTTCTAAATTTTAGAAAGGAACTCAGCCGCAACGCAAATGTCCATTGTAAGATCTTATCTCCATATTTTGCAAGGCAGGGGGTCCACCGGAACCAGCAAAATTTTGAAAGTGGTCTATGAGAAAACAAAGGTTGGGAACCTCTGAGCTAGATTCTCAAAGTAAAGTAAAGAGATTAGCTTTACCAGGAGCTTTGATTCTGATTTCGCACTAGACACAAAGCGCGTAAATGTCAAATATGACCCAGTGAGACTATTCGCTGGCCAATCATTGTTTATCAAAGTCAAAACACGAGCCGTTCCTCATTGTAACTGAGAAACAAAGCCTAGCCGAGCCTGAACTCATCGGCTCGACAGCTAACAGCCCGTATATCACAATTTAGAAGACCAGCGAGTTTCATTCTTTAAAAAAGAATCTCACAATTTCATTCTGTTCTTGGTTCTCGTGCGAAAAGTTATTTCAATGTCCAGATTTGAGTTTCTTATCTCGTTTAATCGGCGATGAGAAGTAAACATAATTGCTTGGATTTAAGTTTGATAATTAAACTGACTGATATCACAAATCAGCATAAACCTGCATAAAGTTATAAAAAACAATAAAGCTTGCACCCACAATATTGGAAGTGAGAACTACAAATAATGCGCTTTGAAAGAATTAGCAGTTCGTTTGTGTCCCTTATCTTACCTACTCGAAAAAGCACCGTATATGAACAGTAGGCCTACCATTAGCTCAATCTCTGGCTCTGGTTTTGAGTCTGTGTGAGTGCTCACCAGTGCATTATACTGTGTGTGTGACGTTTTGACGTAGGATTTATTTAGTCAACACGCACACAGGCTCAAAACCAGAACCAGAGACAGAGCCAGACAGAGCTCATGGTAGGCTTACAGGTCGGCAATGCTACACATGCAGGCAGGTCATAAACTTAAAATAATGAATTGCAACTAAAGTTTTATAATAAATCGGATATTTCAAACTTTTGAAGCGTCTTGAAACCTTTTTGTGATTTTTAAGGGCTCGTCCAGGGAAGTACCTACTACCACCATGCCTATTCATGCCGTGAAGCAGCATTGCTGTGTTTTGATTTGAAGGGTGCCGGTGAAATTACTGACACGTGAGACTGAACATCTGTGTGACTCAAATTAAAGGAAGGTTCATCAGCTAGTAGTATAAAACAACAGTGTACAGCCTTGCGCACATCTGCGATGGCGATCAGTTTCAGCAGAACTTTGACAGTACAATATTTGACGGCGATACACTAATAGCCATCGCGGCCGTTCTAGATGTGCGCAGGGGTGTTGCAGTGAAACTTTCGACGAAGAACGCTAGGACTGTTTTTGATTCTGTACGCCTCGATCCAAGTTTTGAGAACGGATTCCAGTTCCTTGTCTTTAGTGGTATTCCTTTTGTACTGGCATCATCAAGTCTGAGGCAATTCAGATAATTGCTATCGAATGGCTAGCTGAAAGTTTTACGGACTAACTTTAACGTGGAGCCTGATTGTACAGTACCAACTAGAATCGTAGAACTACTAAACTGTAGACCTACAAGCTCTGTCTGGCTCTGGTTTTGAGTTTGTGTGAATTCTGACCAGTCTATTAAGGCCTGCGCACACCTAGGCCGCTGGCGTCGGCGATCAGTGAAACGCTGTCAAATTTGACAGCGTTTCACTGATCGCTACCGCCAGCAAACTAGGTGTGCGCGCGCCTTAATACTGTGTGTGACATTTCGACGTAGGATTAATTTAGTCAACACTCACACAGACTCACAACTAGAGCCAGACAGAGCTTGTGGTAGGCCTAATGGTGTTCCTGCTGTATTAATTAAGTTTGCGGGATTTTTAACAGAGTTTTTACCAGGTTTTTATTCGCCTAGAGTTAGCTCTAAAACTTTAATTTTATAATAATAACAATTTTTTTTTAACTTAGATATTTCAAACTTTTTAATATGTGTGTAATTAAATTAAATTATTAGATTATGCGAAACAAAAGTATGCACTCAAAATATTTCAGTGTCAGGTTTCCGTAATAACTTGCTGTAAAATAGCTTATTCCATAATTCATGTCAGAATATAGCTACGTTTAGTTACGACCACAAAAATATGGCGTAAAATATGATGCTGGCAGCCATTCCCCTGAAAATATAAACAGCTAAAAATGCTCGCAAACGCAAAAGACCATTAGCCGACCCCAATTCGTCTTCCCTTATTATTTTTCAAGTTCATCCATAAAGCTTCAGAGCTGGCAACATTTTTCGCACGTCAGTTAGATAAACCCTGGTATCCTTAAACATAACTTAAGAAAATTTCAAGTTATCTACACCAGGCTGGCGACATTTTGGTTGTAATTCATGTATTTGATTTAGTTATATATTATTAGTCTACACTGTAACATTGGAAAAAAAAGCGGCCAAGTGCGAGTGGGATTCAAATTTTTCTTCCTAGAAATTTAATAGCACCTGCCAATAAATAGGCTGCTTTTGTTGTCAATAAAATATAATAAAAAAATCGGGACAATTCAAACAGCACTATCTAGCCCCAAACTAAGCAAAGTTTGTACGATGGGATCCAAATAGCTGCTATAATACTTTTATGCATTTTTGGTAAATACATTGTGTATACTTTAACACCTAGACAAAGAACAAACATCCAACAAAATTGTATTCACCACACAAGTATTTGTTCTCGGTGGGGATCAAACCCACGACTTACGGCACAGAAGGCAGAGCTACTATCAACTGAGCTGAGAGGCCAGTGAAACACTGTTAAAACGAACTGGGGTCAGTATCTTGGCTCACAACCTCCTGGTCTACAAATATTACGCAAACGGAACAGGATATGCGGACCATTTCGACTGGCCTCTAGCTCAGTTGGTAGTAGCTCTGCCTTCTGCGCCGTAGGTCGTGGGTTCGATCCCCACCGAGAACAAATATTTGTGTGGTGAACATAAATGTTTGTTCTCTGTCTGGGTGTTATATTGTATTCTAAGTATGTATTTACAAAAAAAAAAATGTATTCAAGTATTATATCAGCTATCCGGTTCCCATATTACAAGCTCTGCTTAGTTTGGGGCTGGGTAGTGTTGTGTGAATTGTCCACAATATTTATTTATTATTTATTTATTTATTTGAAAAGAGTTGTAACGTCTCAAAGGTTTCCAGATATGATAAATTACCTATTCGCTTCTTGTTGGCAATATTTTGAGTTTTAGCAATAATATTTGGTGCTGGCAACATTTTACATCGGTTTGAATAGGTCTTCATCATCATTATCAGCCTGGTAAGTCCACTGCTGCACGAATCCTCCCTTTAACGTTTCCAGAACGAACGATCCTGAGCCCTCTCTATCCACGAACTCTGACAGAATAAGACCATTCTTAACTAATTCGTAACTTTAACTTTAAGACCTCACCATGTAACATAATAATTGCAATAAATAATATGAGTATGAGTATTTTTCTAACATACTCGTAGATAGCTAAGCATTTGGCTACCATCACAACTCATGGTAAGTGAGGATGCAGCCTAAGATGGAGCTTGATTAGCCATAATACAACTGTTCACTCTTGTCTTAAAAAATCTTAGCCACAATACAACTGTTCACTCTTAATCTTGTCTTAAAACATCCTAAATTATATAGTTACGGAAATACTGACGCCGCAAGAGAGCTCCACTCCTTGGCAAATCGTACTACAAGAGTGAAAATGGAGTGTGGAGTGAGTGTAAGTGGAGTGGAGGAGTGAACCTATTTATAATGCTGGTATTTTGAGGGGCATGTGGAAGTATAGACGGTTAGGTTTACGTATTTATTTTATGTAATTGGCTCTATATACCTGGTGAAACCATAACCTCGTATTACTTTTGAAACGTTTCAAAAGTTATATTTGATTATAATATTGACTTTGAAAGTGTGAAAAATGACATGCATAAGAAAAAAGTGAATACAGAGATGACGGCTGATAGAGGAGAATGGAAGATGAGAACATGACTGTTGTGTCGACCCCACATAAAGCGGGAAATAATGGCAGGAAGAAGAAGAAGATTGATTTTAAAATAGGCATATTTTTGTAGGTACGCATTCGTATGTAGTTGAAAATTCCAAATAGGCTTGGAAAGTATTCACAGATTGGACAAAGAGGCACTAACGAATGTGTGCCAACTTGCTGCGGTGATGCTCATTAAAACTGGGTATCGGAGTTATGTTGAACTATAGTTTCTCACTTCGTACCTGCCAGAGTACCTATAACTATACTTACCTATGTACCTACATTGCTACTATACGAGCAGGATAAATTATGATTTGGTCCGATAAATAATGTCTGTCTGTCATCATTATTTTTGACTGGCCTCTCAGCTCGGTTTGTAGTACCTCTGCCTTCTGCGCCGTAGGTCGTGGGTTCGATCCCCACCGAGAACAAATATTTGTGTGGTGAACACAGATGTTTGTTCTCTGTCTGGGTGTCATATATAAGTAATGTAAAATGTATATCAGCTATCTGGTTCCCATAACACAAGCTCTGCTTAATTTGGGGCTAGATAATGTTGTGTAAATTGTCCAAACTATTTATTTATTTATTATCAGCTTTTATTAAATAAACGTACCCTACGATGCACTTCCCTGCATCCATCAACTTGAGGCATACAGAATATGCAGCCTCACGTGCCAGTAACTTCACCCACACTCTTCAAACCGAAATGAAGTATTGTGCTTCACGGTAGGAATAAGCATGAAAGTAATTCACCGGACGAGCAAAGAGTCACTACTAAAATGCACAAACACATTAATTATTCGCTATTTTATCAAAGCATCATAAACAATTAACAAGCTTTGAATAACTAATATGTAGTACCCTCAAATCTCTGCAAGAAATTAACACAAGCGGAATTTGTCAAGATACTGATAAATTAGTTTACAACTACCGCACGTGTGAAGCATTGTGCAATACCTTTAGGGTGTGAACAGGAAGATCTGCTTTGTTTCGTTTCCTTACAAACAACTTTGAGAAACCAAGCGAAACTGAACCTTATTCCCTTGTTATAGTACCTGGAAAGTTTCGGAGATAGAGCACAATGCAAAGACAGGTAGAAGGATGTCTGCAATTTGCTAGTCAATGGCTAATGTGATTTGGTTTTTCTATGGAAAGAAGTGAAGGTGGTCGAAAGGTAAAAAAAAAACATTGGTTAGTCTTTTGTACTACAATGTTTCCGTTATCCCTAATTTACTGTAGTTTTTCGCCATTTCGTTTTTAAATTTAAAATTCTGACTCTGTGTAAATGCTCACTTGTTTTCTAATTTCAGTAATAATGTAATCTTAGATTGTAAATAGGTTTCAGATTCCAAATTCTGTTATTGTTGTTGAATCTTTTATTGAATATCATTTAACAATTTTAAATGATATTCAATAAAAGATTCAATGGTAATTTTTATTTGAACTTGAAATATTTAAAGAAATAACTTTCTTCATTTTTTTTTGACAATAATCGATAGAAATCTTGAGTAGAGTTACAAATTTAATAATGCTAACCTTTCTGGCTCTACCTGCCATACTACAAACTCTATTGTCTATTAGGAGTATCATTCCAAAGGTACCCCTATTAAGAAACACTACCTGAATTTGGCTAAAAGAGGTCCAGAGTCCAGCCGAACAAAAAAAGAGCAATACTAATAAAATAATAATTAGGGTAATTTTAGAAACCACAGATTCATTTCTTGTCAATCAAAAAGACCATTTACAGACTCGTTAGAGATAAATAAATAAATATTGTCGACAATCCTATAAAAAATAAAAATGAGAACCAGATAGCTGATACAATATATTAAGTATAATACAAGGTGCAGTTTTGGATCTGCAAAACATTTTAGGAGGTAATTATGTTAGTGATTCTCGACCCGAATCAACAATAAAATGGGCAGGTATTTTTTTTTCATTTTATTCTTATTAACGTAAATCGGTAAGTGTGAACTCCCCTTTTTAAAACGCGACCAATCTGTACGTGTCCTTAAACTGCGCTTTCACACACACAAACAAACGCAACCGACATTTCTTTCTTATATCCAAACCAAAGCACCAACCACCGGCCGCTCCCTCCCCCCCGCCACCCCGCCACGCCCCCGCGGCCATCGCAAACGCATCGATCGGGTCAATTTATTAGTGTATTTGATGACGCCGGTATGTGCATACGCTTGCAAATTCCGCCCCTCAAGTGCGCCTTCGATTAACGGTCGGGATAGGTACCTACTACCTAATTGTAAAGATGACGGACCAATACTCCAATGTAGAGTTGGTGGAGATGGTCCGCTTGTAGGTATGCCATCAGTGGAGACAATGTATCTCGAGCCATCGAAATGTTCGCGGAGTTATTCCCCAATCGGCAACGTCATCATTGAAATCCCGTGTTTCGGTAAGCACTTAATTAAAGCCTTTGGTTCGAACTGATTTGTAGCTCTCGGACAGTCGTTAGGTACCACACGGGTCGGTACGGGTCAACGACCTTACAGCCCTGCCGTACGGTCGGACAATTAGCAAATAACAAATGGGTATCGTGTTATCAAGTAACTGGTTTGTTGAGGTCTGATACGCAGTCGCCCTGCGAGATTCACTGGCACTCCATGCAGTGAGCTGCATACAGTTAAAAATTCGAACTACATCTAAGGTAAAATTATTTGACGTCACTGGTCATCGCATTCACGCACACAGTGACATGACACGCGATACATCGCAATGGGTGATTCTGTTTTTTTGAAGAGGGTTATTCTGAAAATCAATAAAATTGAAAAATCGAAAATAAAAAGTATTATTGATTATTGACTTGGTATCGTATTGTTATATGATTATTTACGAGTCTCCTAACAACCTCCTGAAATGTTTTGCAGGTTCAAAACTGCACCTTGTATAGTATAAAATATTGACATAGGTATCTAGGTATTTTTAACCGACTTCCAATCAAAAAGGAGGAGGTTCTCAATTCGGTTGTATGTTTATTTTTTTTTTTTTTTTTTTTTTATGTTTGTTACCGCATAACTTCGTCATTTGTGAGCCGATTTGAAAAATTATTTTTTTATCTGAAAGGTATTGCTTCCAGATTGGTCCCATTTTAATTTTATTAAAATCGGTGTTGCCATTTTTTTTTAAATAATTTTTTTAATGTTTGTATCTGCATGCCTCCGTCATTTATGAACCGATTTAGAAAATTGTTTTTTTATTTGGAAGGTTATTCTTACGTCCAGATTGTCCCAAACAAATTTGATTAAAATCTGTTTAGCCGTTTGACAATGAAGTCGGTTTCTCAAGTTTTTTAAACTTAAATTATTTTGTAAATACTTAGAATACAATACGAGTATAACACCCAGACAAAGATCAAATCTTGTATAATTATTTGTATGTTTAAAAAAATAAATGTCCACCCGTACGAAGCCAGGACAGGCCGCTAGTCTAATATAAAGCTGTTGAATGCTGAGAGAATAAAATATGTATAAGTAAAGCACTTGGTTTGTTTCTTAAAAAATGTATTTTATTCACACAATTTTCGATCATTTACTTCAGTGAAAGGTCTTAGGGCGCTTGTACACGCTAAGAAAAAACGCCGGGTCTACCCAAGAATTCGTGTCGTAACAAGAAAATAACTGTGTACACTGCTCGCAGCGGTGCACGAAAAAAATCTTATCTGCGCAAGACACGACGCGGCGAACGTTGTTGCGTTTTCGTGTGTGGAAAAGACAAAATTCTTGTCTTGCGCAGATAAGATTTTTTTCGTGCACCGCTGCGAGCAGTGTACACAGTAATTTTCTTGTAACGACACGAATTCTTGGGTAGGCCCGGCGTTTTTTCTTAGCGTGTACAAGCGCCCTTACGCTTGCTTTTGCTTATACTTCACTCGTGCGAACTCGTGGTTTGCGAAAGTCTATAATCCGACCGGAATAAAGAGCACCTACCTCCTCACTCTGTTCAGCTTCAACTCTTAAGACGGTTGGGAGAATTTTAAAAGCTGTAAGCTCCAAGCACTTTGGAAATAAATTGTTGGTTAGTTTAAGTTTGGTAAGTAAAAGAGTTCTTAAGTGAGCGATATTTTTGTGAACAAGAGTGCTGGCCGTCAAGACTTTGTTCATTGTTTTTGGTGTAAATGTTTTTGTTTCACTCGCAATTTAGTTATATTTAGTAAGGTTTTAGTTGCATACTCGCTTTTATTTCGTGGGTTACAGCTTCTAGTTGCTCTTTTCTCTCAAACTTTTTGTATGACATTGAGCAGATTTTTAAAACTAAGTAATATCGATTGTATAAAAATAGTTTTGGCACTTCAACATAAAAAAACTTTACTTACAAAACCGTTCATTTCAGAAAGTTATGTTATGTTAATAAGTTTAATTCTGACATGTAATTTGACCTATATTACCAATAAAATGTTTATACCTGTTTATACCTGTTTCTGCTTCATGCCAACATGTTTCATTAGACGCTGATTTGATCTAGCAGGAGTAGCGTTGTAACCGTGGAGTAACCCCTGTAGCCTGTAACTGCCAGCCATCAAACTGTCATAAAACGAACGCCACCGATCGCAATCGACCCATCTCAGCTCTCTTAAAACTCCGCACGTACTTTTACCATTACATATTTTTACTCCTACTTTATAACCTTCAAAGATGAAATATATTCTACAGGGAAAAGGATTATGATCAATTTTAGGGGTCCGCATATTTGCATAGGGCAGGCGTGCCGGGCCTTTGGGACGTCGCGAGAAGCGGGTTCCGCCGCCGGCAGTGCAATGTGACGCTACTCTGGATAGTCGGGACTTGTGGCCATTGTCTCAGGAGAAATAAACGGATGACGGATGGTCAGAAAGACATTTTTGGATGCTGGCTGATTAATGGTGTTGCAAACCAGGTTAGTGTGGAAATGGTCACACGTGAAAAGTGATTGTATTACTATTTAAATGGAGCTTGTTTTCAATTGTGTCAAAAAATCTAACACAAAAATAGATCATCAAAATAAGTCGTAGCTTCAAAAAGTAAAAAAAAAACACGACAAACTGATACTGCCTTCCTTACGTTATACCTGAAAACCACTTAAGGAGTGCTTTTCCCATTGGGAAATCATTGCTATTCTTCCAAAAACTTTTGCAGTCACTAGTAGCGTTGTAACCAGCGTTGCTTGGCATGGTAGTCTACTACCATTTCAGGCAGCAAAAAGCTGAATCGGGGCCTATTTGACTTAATAATCTTTTTACCATTCAGCACGGGGTGTGACTGGCTAGGACCCAGTTCTGTTGGTAGTATTGGCCTAAGTAGGTACACAGTTAGTGTTGTAACTACATTGTGGGTTTGTCTTCAGCTGTCAGTTCTGTGTAGGGTTTTTAATGTATTTGCAAAACCCCCCTCCTCCTGACTTTATACCACCTCAAGAACATCTTCCCCCAGGTCATGATCTACCGTGGCCGGTCTGGAAGTCCATCAATCGACTCCGGATCCAAGTCAGCCGCTGTAAAGAAAACCTCTGCAAGTGGGGAATGAGTGACTCCTCCTTGACTGACTGGGCCTGCGGAGCTCAGATCCAGTCAATGCCACATCTACTGACCTGTCCATTGTGCCCAAACATCTGCACAATAGATGGCCTTGCCAACGCCACAGGGAATGCAGTAGAGGTGACAAAATACTACTCAAGAATGTCTAGTGTGTACCATTGACACGATAAAAGAAGAATGTATTTGTCACGTGTACGCCTTTAAGTCAAATAAATGTAATTTCTTTCTTTCTTTTCTATCTCAATAAAAGGCACCCTCTTCGATTTTCCATGATTTATGATTGACAGTGGACACAGACCCCACATCTCAGCCGTTCTCGACCCGAGGCGGTCGTGTCGCCAATATCTCGCCGCGTCTGGCACGATACCACATCAGGATTATATACCGAAAACTAGACAATTTGCGCAAGTATTTCCTGGTTAACTAAGCTGGACGTCTTTGTTTGATGTTTCATCACTGTTCACGGATGTATTCCAGGAAATCGTGCTGTTTACAAAGAACAATACCTCAATGTTACAATTAATGGACCAAAGAAAGCTGAAAGTTTATCCTTAGATTATGGTCAAAACCATAAGATTTTTTTTTGTGAGCTGGTAGGAAAGGCTGGTAGAAAATGAAAAAGGTATACGCCTAATAGTAGGTAAAGGATCGGACTGAAAATGATGGTAATATAGGAAATTAAGACATGATAAAATATGTAATTAGTATCTTCTTCTTCTTCTTATCGTGTCACTGATTCTTTTGAACCAAGTGTGGTGAAAGGATTTTAAGTGCGGCTCAACGATGCTCCTTTCGTGCACTCGACACATATTTTCGAACTTTTTAGGTTCTACGACATGCCGGTTTCCTTACGATGTTTTCCTTCACCGTTTGAGAGCGCTGGCATAGGGTACATAAATTTTTGGGCAGAAAAACTCATTGGTACACGATTGGATTTGAGCCCACGACTTTAGGATCAGAAGGCGGGGCCGCTACCACTAGGGCACGAGCGCTCTTACCTTAAAATTTCTTAATTAGTATCGATTGTAATTCATTCAATATCGTTTTTATCGTAATTTATGTATGTTACCAGTCAGAAGTTCTCTAATAGGTATTAAATCTAAAAGCTTAGGACCTAGCGGGTCTAGTAATCTGGCAGATCTTTGTGCTTGAACACTATTGCAGAGTAACAATGAAAGAACAAGTGGCATGACCAGCCTGTGGGCTTGATGGCTCCAGATTTCTCGGCTCGTCATAGTTCTGTCGTGAGATTCTCTGTTACGATGGTAAGTACTTACTCGTAGATCGATTTAAATTTCGTTCTGACTATTACTGATCGTGTGTTTGCATGTTGTCTTGAAAATACACATTTTGACGTGATATCGTCTTATAATTCGATGGAGCCGGCTGCACGCATGAAAAAACATGACTCATGCGGTGTTACCTCGCTCTGAGGCGTTCCATTTAAAGCTTGAAGTGCAAGCGAGAGCGTGGAACGAGCGACAAAGAGGCACGCACGGCGCCGCGTACGGCAGCGTTCGACATCTGTCTCTCTCCTACTTGAGTGAGCGATGCGTCCGCATGGACAGCTGTATGACGTTGTCACGTTCAACTATCGTCAGTAAACCGACTTTACAGACAACCGATTTTTTATTTTGATTTCGACGTGTTCATTACTTTCATTTACTTGAACCCGGGGATTGTAAACTTGTAAACTTAACTTACTTACTCTCCACCATCACCAATTTCTAGAAGAAGGGACTGCCTCCGTTGTTATCTTGATTATCTACTAACTTATTTTATTTTACCCTCTTTTTAGTTTTAAATCAACAAACAATCCCAAATCCAAATGCTACACATAAACAATTCAGATCGAAATGGACGTTCCTTGTTCCCATGTTGTTTTTATTCAGAGCCTACAATATTCTTTTTTTGTCAATCGCTTTCCGCGCAATTCAATGCCGTTTGAATAAAAACTTATTGACGGCGTAACTTGAATGGAGCGATGGAAATTGTGTCTCCAAGTTCTTATAGGACTGAGGTGGGAAGATTGTTTCTTTTATGAGGAAACTGGGTATTGTAAAAAACACAATTGTTTGTTGTTGAGTGCTTCACTTGTGCCAAAGTTCTGGAATCCTTCAAGGTTGACTTTGAGTCACGTGTTATATATTACTGACAGGATAATGTAGATTTGAGTTGATGAATTATGACACCTGCTTTAAGTTTAAGTTAAGTTCATTTTGAGTTAACTATTTTGTAAGTGATAGCTATATTGTACGCCCGAAATGGGTAGACTGTTGGAACATAATTACTTTTAAGATCTTTTATACAAAGTTTTACAATAAATGATTCTGATTCCTTTTTCATGGGTATAACTGTTGTGGTTTGTGGTAGGTTAGTTTTTTTTTATATTTCAAGATCATCATCATTACACCTCGACCTCACCCACTGCTAGGTATAGGCCTTTCTCTGTATGTGCCACTGTTGCCGGTCTTGTGTCAGTATCTTTCAAGTTACTGATATCTAATCTATGGGCAGCTTAACATCATTCAGAAAACGTGGGAAAACAAACATAAAAAACTAATTTTGTAACTCCGACAAGCACACTCCAAATTAATCATCACCATGCAAATGACTGTTTACTATTTGCTAAGTTGACCACACACTAAAAGTTTGGAACCTGTAATAGCTTCTATACGCTCGTGTTAAGGTTTACTATCGTATGGATAGTCTCATCATAAAATACCATTGAGGCATTTGTGTCAAGCAATTGACACCTCTCGAGAGCACAGGAGATTTGGCCAGCTGAGTTACCAAGACATTCAAACCGCTTGGATTTCGCTAATCCTAATTGCCAAGCATCACGTTCTAGAATTGAACACTTAAGTTACAGCGCAAACTTGGTAAGTCTGTAGGTGTTTGGCTGAATTCAACTTTGACAAGTTAAGCCTCCTCACTTGATACATTGTGCGATGGCATTCGTGGTATAAGAGCATTTGACCTACTTGCGTGGAATGCCTCTGGGAAATTTTGGTGCTTAAAGTGGTTAAGCCACAGTTTCTGCTTACTAATTTCTGGATTGTGGACTCTCCAGGGGCTAGCCGTGCTACTGTAATTTCTACGGCATCTTTTATTAGCGTGGTCTGGTCTTTATCTAAGTTAATAAGCTTGTCCCATATATTTTTATAAACTACGGCGAATGTATCCTGCGTGCTATGATACACCTATTGACATTACACATTATCATTCACCTTGGATATATCTCGATTTCGAAATTTGTCATTTTCTCAACATTCCTGTACGTATATTCAGTGTTCGGGAATGTATTCACTACCTACTACAAAGTCTATTATATTATGTGCGATTAGACAGCTGTTTCTATTGGCAAGGACATCACTGTATAGTTTGGTCAAAGGCAAGTACAAGTGCCGAATACAATATATTCTGCACACGCCTGTTTGCATAGTAGATGGGTCGGATACGTGACGGATTACAATTTACAATACGCCGACCAAAATGAAATTAGTCGTTTCATTTATTTGTATCATTTCATTTATCAGAGCGTCTATTAAAGTATCTTTATATCTTTTAGTATTTTATGGGAATATTATTGCTTAGTTTGTATTTTATAGTTCTAACAAATATGTGGTTTTCACCTGTGTTTTAGAAAGTAAAGATCAACATAAATCCCTTTAATTCAGGTATAGGTATGTAAAGAAGTAGCTTAGTTAGCTCTGTGTAATTTTAAATTCTAACGCCCTCAATAGCAGTAAGTCATTCTATTCTCTTTATATATTATATTTGTTGTCCATTATTTCTTACTTTTCCTAATTAATGCCATCTATCCATAGGGACAGTTTTGTTAATGGCAAGTGATTCATAATTCATAATAACTTTATAGGCCAGTCATTTAAGCTTAAATTAGGTAAGAATCTCGATAAAAACCCATAGAAAATGATATATACACAGTTTTATGACCTTGAAATTTAATAGTTGCGCACACCCTACCATATACAGGTTTTGAGACAACTTTTAGGGTGTCAATATACAAGTATTTACAGACTTACAGCTGGGTATCTCGAATTCCGAGATTCTTACCTAATTTAACTGGCCTATTATTGCGAATATAGTTGTGGATACAGATATCAGAGTTTTGAGTAAGGTCTTCCGTGTGTCTTAAGTGAATAAGTGAATATATTAAAGTAGTATTGAGTCAGTTAATGAAGAACGTTATACAAACACTGTGAATCTGAAAGATGAGTATTGATGAGATAAATATTGATTTATAAATTCCTCGATAGTTATATCGAAACTTCATGAAAGTCCATTCGATATTACAATTGGATCAACAATAAGTTTCAGAAGTGCATTCGAAGCTGATCTGACGGCTCTGGGGTTCCTTAGCTCGCAAAGATAGAAGCTACTAACAGCCAATTTAAGTTTTTCCGCGCAAGCCGTACGGTAGCTATATTAGAGGTTTGCGAATAAGCGGTGGAAATGGGGCGATGTTTTAGCCAATTTTTCTACCAAAGATATTTTGAGGCTGGTCTCATATTAGACTACTTTTTTGATGTTTTTTTTATTCAACTAGCTGATGGAACAAGCATTATGGTAACCATCGCTTATAACAAAGCATTGCCTCGTAGAAAGAAAGAAAGAAAGAAAAGAAAGAAAAGCATTTTATTGACCTATTAGCTAGGACACAGGAATACCTACCTACTTAAAAAATAAAAATAAAATCACAAAAAATTATAAAAAAGAAAATAATAATTATATAGGCAGGTAGGCAGCTCGTAGGTCACACACGTCAGAAACGTGCCCTACGAGATGAACGCCAAACAATTTGAGGCACACAGATGTTCACGTGCCAGTAATTTCACCGGCACCCTTCAAACCGAAACACAGCAATAGCAGGGAAGAAATAGGCATGGTGGTAGTACATCCCCGGACGGGCCGTTCAAAAAGAGCTTTATTATTCTTAGAAGTATTCAATATAATTCGCAAGGTCCCAATAATAGAACTGCATAAATCTAATGAACAATGCAAATCAGAAATTTATTCTGTTTCAAAAGGAATAGAAACAATCGGACACTAATTTCATATTGAATTTTTAAGTTCGCCCGGAGACAGAGTTTTTGCATCCATTACGCTGTAGCAAATCTATTCAAGTCTAGATAAAGCTATCGCCACACGACATAGAAGCTTGTATAAAAAATTTAGTTAAGTATTTACACCCTAATTATATTATAGTCCTAATGTGAACTAATAGATAATGCATTCAGTTTCAGTTTATTTACCCGTAACAACACGTCATTAAACTACAAAAGTAAACATTGGGTTTACAATGTCTTACACAAACATAAATATAACTTTCATTAAATAATGTAAGTACACAATCTAATTAAAATATCCTATCCGGCATTAAGCTCGCCTGTGTACAGTTCATTTTATTTGTGCAATAAAGAATTTCTGTATATATCTATCTAGATTTAAGACAACAAAGTCTGTTTCAGCTAAGTGCAGGCAATTCATTCATGCCGCTAAGTATGATGTCATCTATATTTAATGACATTAAACTGTCAGGGACAAGACTACTCTAACGAGTGGCTAAAAAGTGACAAGGATTATGCTTAAGGGGCTTAGGCAGGATGCAGCCTGCACCTCTTCCATCAGAAGACTTTCTTCTGATGGGGAATATAATGAAAAAAACACAACACTTCTTCAATGGAATTTTATTCAGATGCGAACAAACGCGAGGCAGAAGAACAACTGCCGCTAGCTTCTGTTGTTTCGCATGTCAGATATTTGAATTTTGAAAATGGAACGAATTGTTTGATAAAAACTGTGGCTAACAAAAAGTCACAAAGCTACTAAAGAGTTCGCCACAGGGGCTAGGTTCGTTCTCTTAGCTATGTTTTCCAGCTGTGTAGCGCCAGCTTAACGATTGCATCTGTGCTTTCAACTTCTTCATTCAAATCGAAGATTCTTCTAGCTGCTAGCTTGATTGTATTACTAATGAATGTGATCTCAAGGATTGTACTTGCAAATTGAAGTTGTTCCGATTTGTTCTAGTTTATTGAATTAAGTAGTGTTTTCTATCTTGCTAGCCTGTATGCACCCACTGCTGAGTATAGGCCTCCTCCCTAATACGCCACTTTTATCGGTCCTGTGCCAGTCTCCGCCATTGTTGCCCAACTACTCCGACAATGTCATCCGACCAACGGGCGGGAGGTCTGCCGAGTGGTCGCTGTGCGTCTCTTGGCCACCATTCTGTAATCTGGATAAGCTTTGCTCAGACAATAAATAAAGATTAAGAAAAAATATTTTACTCAGTTAGGGGCTAGTAATCGATGTAAAACAAAATGCCTACCAAAATTAAAACACCTAAAAAACATCATACGTTCATGAGGTTTTGCATTCTTATTGGGCCGAACCAGTAAATTCTCCACCATGTGATGTGAACGTAGGATTACCACTATTGTTTTTTTTTTCAAATCAATTATGCAATGACGTATCTATATCCGATGCGCGCTGCACGGGTCGTATAAATGAATATTTTACTTGTACGTCTCCAACATTGAAATCCGATGGATTTTAATTCTCATTGGGACGAGGTAAAAAATAGTTTTCACTGCTAATCCAATAAATGTTATTTAATATGGTAATAGTTCTGCCTTCTGCGCCGTAGGTCGTGGGTTCGATCCGCACCGATAATATTTGTGTGGTGAACACAAATGTTTGTTTTCTGTCTGTTCTGTTAGGGTATTTACAATATTTTTTCTAAATAATTGTATATCTAATCTAATTACTGTTATTTTGGTCTGATAAGCTTATTTATTTAATATTTGAAGTTGTAGAAGTACAATCTTGACTTCCTTCAAGAACGTCAATGCCAACGTTGCAGTCGTAATTGTTTATATTTAAAATGATAGATATCAAGTTTTATTATTGTTCAAAATGTTATTTTATTTATTTGCTTATTTATGTTAGTTTTTTTTTAATTTGATGCGAACTATCTTTATAATTGTTTTCTGATGTAGTTGGTTGTTTGACAATCGTTCCGGTTCGCCGCCCGCCATATTGTTTTTGGAGAGAGGGCGACAACATGACGGGGGCGAACACATCGGCTCATGCCGGCGGTAGCAAGCAACGAAACAGGGCTTAGGATAATTAGCCTCTAAGTTGATAAAGGACATGGATTTGTGGAACATGGAATAAATTATATTTTAAAAGCTAAACCTGTGTTTGGACTTTGGCTGGTGCCAATAGTTCAGAAGTGTGACGAACAAGGATAAATAAAATTTCCTCAAACGCCTGCAAAAACGTAAGTAGCGTTATACTCTGATACTTAGTTGTGGATATGTTTTTTTTCTTTTGTCTTTTTATACAACATACCATGCAAAGGAAGAATTAAAGATTTTTAAAATTTATTTTTTTGCTTTATTTTTTTTTCTGGTTTAATCCAAACTAATAGATGCGTGATACAGTATCGTTTGAAATTGGCGAGTTTTTGTGAATTTTATGGACATAGTTTTTCTTTTTTTTTAAAGATAAAAATGAGGGTAAATTTGAAGCGATCAAAAAGTATGTAGCTGGTTTACAGTTTGTTCTGTTAGAACATACATATTTATTTTATTTTTACAAACTACCATCATATTTTGAGACTTATCAAAGTAATAATTTTTATTAGCAAGTACGGTTGATACATCAAAAATACAGTTCTTATTATGTAGTTCTTCTAATAATCTTTTAAAAAGAAATCATTACATGACAAAATAAAGCAAAATAACACGGATGGAAATGGATTTAATCTAAGGCAAACAGTTCATAACAATAACAGTTGTTTTTATTTTAGTGTTTCATATTTTTATAATCATTTTATATGTAGTATGGCGCTGTTTTGGTGCATGTTCGGTTGTTCAATGAAGTTGTTTAATGGTGCTTTATAATATTGGGGCACTAGAGTAAACTGTATTAAGCTGAACCCATTTATTGCTTCCACGTACATAATTATTATAGTGTGTTTTTAAGATACTTACTTATATTCATAAAAGTTGTTGGCTGGCAAGACATTTGTATTGTAGTAGTTTTTGGATACCTACAGAAATAATGAAAAAAATGATTGAGCACAGTATTAAGTTTTGGCTTGAATAAATGAAACGGTGAATAAATCAAATGACATGTGTGATGCGATTACGTACAAGCACTTATCCTTTTATTTTTCTAAGTTGCAGAGCAATGAATCATGAAGATGCCCAGGTATCATGTCTGGCTCGGCCAATGCCGTGGATGTGGCCACCTACTGGTTGAAGTGGCTTTAATGATAATGATTGTAATATCAATACGAAAGAAGAAAAAAAAAAAAAAATGCTCAGGTTCGAGAGCAAGGTGAGGATGCTCAGGTTCGAGAGCAAGGTCGTGATGCTCAGGTTCGAGAGCAAGGTCGTGATGCTCAGGTTCGAGAGCAAGGTTTTGATGCTCAGGTTCGAGAGCAAGGTGGTGATGCTCAGGTTCGAGAGCAAGGTTTTGATGCTCAGGTTCGAGAGCAAGGTGGTGATGCTCAGGTTCGAGAGCAAGGTGGTGATGCTCAGGTTCGAGAGCAAGGTGGTGATGCTCAGGTTCGAGAGCAAGGTGGTGATGCTCAGGTTCGAGAGCAAGGTGGTGATGCTCAGGTTCGAGAGTAAGGTGGTGATGCTCAGGTTCGAGAGCAAGGTGGTGATGCTCAGGTTCGAGAGCAAAGTGATGATGCCCGAGTCCAAGTCCGAGTCCAAGACCGAGACCGAGACCGAGACCGAGACCGAGACCGAGACCGAGACCGAGACCGAGACCGAGACCGAGACCGAGACCGAGACCGAGACCGAGACCGAGACCGAGACCGAGAACTAGACCGAGACCGAGACCGAGACCGAGACCGAGACCGAGACCAAGACCGAGACCGAGTCCGAGTCCGAGTCCGAGTCCGAGTCCGAGTCCGAGTCCGAGTCCGAGTCCGAGTCCGAGTCCGAGTCCGAGTCCGAGTCCGAGTCCGAGTCCGAGTCCGAGTCCAAGTCGAGTCCGAGTCCAAGTCGAGTCCGAGTCCAAGTCGAGTCCGAGTCCAAGTCGAGTCCGAGTCCAAGTCGAGTCCGAGTCCAAGTCGAGTCCGAGTCCAAGTCGAGTCCGAGTCCAAGTCGAGTCCGAGTCCAAGTCGAGTCCGAGTCCAAGTCGAGTCCGAGTCCAAGTCGAGTCCGAGTCCAAGTCGAGTCCGAGTCCAAGTCTGAGTCCGAGTCCCAGTCCGAGATCGAGTTCAAGTCCAAGTCGTCCGACGCATGAAGAAACATGACTCGTGCGGCGTTACCTCACTCTGAGGCGTTCCATTCAAGACTTGAAGTGCAAGCGGCAGCGTGGAACGAGCGACAAAGAGGCATAACTGGCACACATAGCACGACATCTGTCTCTCTCCTACTTTAGTGAGCAATGCGTCCGCGTGGACAGCTCCTATAAAATAATACATTTACAAGTTTTCGTCAAAGTGAATGTGGCGTCAATTGTTTATAGCAACGATAATTTTGGCGGTAAAAGTAATGATTTTCTCGATATTACCCGAATCTAAATTATGTTCAGTGATATATTGTCGAATATTCGTGCTATCATCAATTAAAATAAATAGCAGCGGTCCGCTAGCGAGCAGCAATTGTAGGTTAAAGGTAACTTGATCAATTCAATTGTGATTTCCGTTTTCTCTATATCCATACAAAATATAATCAAACAAATAAAATTAAAATTTTCTTTTGGAAAATGCAACCATTCCATCATTATTTTCTTATGACGTTGTCACGTTCAACTATCGTCAGTAAACCGACTTTACAGACAACCGATTTTTTTTTTTTTAACCAAAAAAGGGAGGTCATTTACGTACACTTGAAACAAGAAAGGACCTAATATTAAACCCTGAGTCACCCCCATTTCAATAACTGACCCAGAAGACTTTAGGAACTCTATCAGTCAAGTATGATTGTATTAGATCAATAAAGCGATTTAGAATGCCGTAATGTTTACGGTAAGATATTAATGAGGCATGATTTACACGGTCAAAAGCTTTGGAAAGGTCGCAGAATACCCCAATCGCTTCTTGTAAAATACCGACATCAGTTGTTGATCAACCTTTCGTTAAACCGAACTGGTGGTTATGAAGTATCCCATTTAGATTAATATGTGATAACAACTGAGTAAGAAAAACTTTCACGAAGATTTTACTAAGCGTATGCAATACTGAGATAGGTCTATGATTAGCAGGATCACTCACATTTCCAGATTTGAACAGGGAATGAGTTAACCAGGTTTCATTATATCAAGAAAAACACCCTCGTCAACACATTTATTAAAAATATACGCTAGACATGGTGCAATCTTTGTTAAGATAGCGCTGAGTAGTTTTGTAGACATACTCCATAAATCTTCAGTATTTTTCATGTTAAAACTAAAGATATTATTACATTTTTGAACACTAGATTCTAACAATGCCATCGTGCCAGTAGCCGAAGAATTTAAAGACGATGTCACTACTTTACGGATACTGGAAAATAAACTATCAAACGCGTTGGCTACTCCAATATTTTTGTCAAAAGATTATTGTCTACTTTTAAATGTTTGATGAGTTACGATTTGCCAGGCTCATTATTGACTATCTTCCAGGTAGCCAGTTTGAGTTTTATTTGTGGTTTTCCAATTTTTGTTTTGATATGCAAGAATTTTGCTGCGTGACAAGCTCTTTTTAATGCTTTAAAGTAGTTTTAATATGTTTAATAGATGCTGGGTTTAATAAATGCATTGAGCTCTAGAAGCATATAGGTTATAATAATGTATTCCTACTTTTGTAAATACCTGGGATGACCCAGTCAGGTTACACGACACTAATACTAGCTTTACATGTTTTAAGTTTAAACGTATCCTTACGTTCTTCATTTGATAAATTTGACAAGGTGGTTAAAAGATCATGCGGGTCAGTCAAGCATGCATGAGGGGGGCATGAGGGACACTTTCAGTTCAATATTGTTTTGAAACTTTTTAATACGGCTCTCTGTGATAGGCTGGTGGGTGAAAATCTCGTGTTTATCTAAAATTTTAAATGCAAATCTAGCGCTATGGCCGTAGTGATCTGAATTAAAATGCCTAACTACTGATTTACTAACTGGCTCATGACTGCTAAAAATATTGTTAAGGCTGTTGTTAGTGTCACCCTTGTTGGATCTTGAAACAAGCAGTGTAGGTCAAAACGTTTAAACAAATTTAGCAGCCTCTCAGAAAGAGGGTGAACCAGGATATCCACATTAAAATCTCCACAGATTAGTACGGTTTTATTAGAGTTAAAGATTTTACGCATTACATCTTCCATAGTGGATTCATACAAGGTGAAATCCGCGTCCGGGGAATGGTAAACGCTCACAACTATGTGCCGCTCCAGCCCCACACATGACAGCCCAACAGTTCTCTCGATACTGAGATTTGCAATGTCTTTACGTTTCTAGCATTTAAATTGATTGCTTACAATAATTAAACAACCACCTCGCATAGCGTTCTTTCGTATAAAAGAGCTTACAATACTATATTTTTCATAAAAAGGGAATTACTCTAGTTCTACTATCCAGTATTCTGTAATGCACATGATGTCTACACTGAAACAATTCATAAATAGTTTTAATTCTCAAACTTTGCTGGGAAGCCCTTGCATATTTTGGTGTATGACATTTAAAATGCCTGGACTTCTCATTGTTGAGGACACTAGTTTAAATGTTGGGCAATAGGCCCCAAAACTTGTTCACCCTTATTAGTACTGCTATTAACTGCGGGTTTGTCAGTGGACTGTGTAATAGTACTTATAACAGAATCAAAAATATTAAATGCTAACAATTTAGCTATAGTTATTTTACTACGTTTAATTTAGCAGTAGCTATTTTATTATGCGAAGATCACGCTGAGCTTATCACGGAAATGCTAGGTAAAAAGGTAAAATACGGTGAATCCTGAGATGAGTATTTCTATGAAATGAAATGAAATGAAAATTATTTATTGATTGCTAAGGCAAACACATTGATTTAATAATGGATGGAACTGCTATGTGGCGTTGGTGTCTCGTCAACTCTTACAAAATTGCAATGGGGAAATATAAAATGTAAATAATTTCGGCTGTAGGGCCTCGTCATCGTCTCAACAGAAGATATGTGGATAGGTAACATAAATAGAGTCTAACAATTTGAATAAACTTGTTTAACAAAGCAATCAATTACCTGGCTAGTAAGTTCTAGTTTTCGTCCATAAAATGGTTGTGGTCATTAGCTGGATACTCGCATACACTGTGTGTTGTCTTGTCGAGCGATAATTTCCTAATATTGTTATGGTACAAGTTCTCACATGTCAAAAGCCTTATATATAGAGGAATTTTGTTAAATAATTTGGGTCCAATAACCTGAGGTATATTTTTTTTAGAAAAAGAGAGCCTATGCGTGTCAGATTCTAGGCACATCACATGTCTATTACTACGTGCGTTATTACTATCTATTAGTACTTTAAAATCTTGTATATTTTGCCTAACGTATTTGGGACATTCAAAATGTACACTGATGAAGGTGTCAGTATTTATTGTTCGTTTTTAGAGTGATCCCTACGGGATCTGAGAGGAGGATATGTTAAGGTAAATCTTGAATGAACTATGATCGAAACTTTAATTCTACTTGTAGAATAAAGCGTTTTAAGTTTAATGTAGTTTTATAGTGATAAAGTTAAAATAAAATAATAAATAGGTACGATGCATATTATAATAACCCTCTTATTTTGATGGGAATATTGTCACTCACATTCGGTCACATGTTGCAATTGAGAGCTAAGGTGATGATTGTAATAATGATAAGGCAACAGGCATAAATCAAATCGGAAAAAGGACTGTTTTGCTTGATTGTACATTTGCAATGTTGATCGCATTTGTAAGGAGAATAAAAATAAGAAACAAATAATTAAATTGGAATAGGCAGGTACTGAAAAGAAACGTAACATGTTGATACGGATTTACTTTGGGCTTCTGCAAACATTGCGCTGCTGAATAAACAGAGCCTTTCGTTTGCTTTTGCAAAGCGGATTATACTACATACTATTTTTCTTCTATCTATGTATGCATTGCATTAAGAGGAATACTATATGCAAGAGTGATGACTTGCTATCTAGTTTGTAAGGTACACAGGGATACACATCAGACTATACTCTGTTCGCTCTTATGGCCTTGTGGTGTAATTTTTTGTTTTTTTTTGTTTTTATGTAACTTGAGCTTTATTGTTCTGTACAAGTTCTACTTAGTTTAAACCAGATAAGGTAACCTCGATCCTTAGAAATACATTTAATTCGAAAAAAAATGTTTTGGATTTAACTGCTTAATGTTTTTGTATTAATTCCCACAGACTTGAATAATATGTAAATCCAAATGCATGGCGCGAAGGGACTTGCGCATTGTAGGAAGGCCGAGCTGTTAGGGTATTTACAATATTTTTTCTAAATAATTGTATATCTAATCTAATTACTGTTATTTTGGTCTGATAAGCTTATTTATTTAATATTTGAAGTTGTAGAAGTACAATCTTGACTTCCTTCAAGAACGTCAATGCCAACGTTGCAGTCGTAATTGTTTATATTTAAAATGATAGATATCAAGTTTTATTATTGTTCAAAATGTTATTTTATTTATTTGCTTATTTATGTTAGTTTTTTTTTAATTTGATGCGAACTATCTTTATAATTGTTTTCTGATGTAGTTGGTTGTTTGACAATCGTTCCGGTTCGCCGCCCGCCATATTGTTTTTGGAGAGAGGGCGACAACATGACGGGGGCGAACACATCGGCTCATGCCGGCGGTAGCAAGCAACGAAACAGGGCTTAGGATAATTAGCCTCTAAGTTGATAAAGGACATGGATTTGTGGAACATGGAATAAATTATATTTTAAAAGCTAAACCTGTGTTTGGACTTTGGCTGGTGCCAATAGTTCTAATAATTAAATAAGTAATATCAGCTATCTGGTTCTAAGAGTGCAAGCTCTGCTTAGTTTGGGGCTAGATAATGTCGTGCGGATTGTCCAGAATATTTATTTATTTATTTAGAGACATTTTTAAAACGATGGTCAAAAATGTTCTACGAAAAAAGCAACGCTTGTCACAACACAGAAGATAAAAACAATCAAAATACTTTAGAACTGTAATTCCAAATTGATCACAGTTCCAATTCCAAATTCAATTCAATTACAATGTATAAAACACAGAGTAAAGCCACACTATCTAACGAAGGGTTTAATTCGTCGTGTAGCTCGTATTTCCTGTTATTATTCGAAAATATTTTCGGGTTTTCCGGGCGCTCGGACGCTCGTAAAAACTGGGATGATCCCGGCCTATCGATGCTTCACGCCGATATGAGATTCCCGCTGCGAATTTGTGGAACAAGGAATAAACTGAACGAGTTTTGGATTGTCCTATTATTATGACTATGATTATATGATTATGTCGTCGGTATCCTATTTTCATCGCCGTAGCCTGACATTATAAAGCTACTCAGTGGGCGTATTGAGGGTAGGGGTCGGTTGTAAAACAATGAGAAGAAAATGTTCCGAACCGAATCAACTTTATATCACAAATCTTAGCAAACAGGATAGCATAGCGATTTAACGTATAGCTAGGTAGGTAAGTATACGGAACGCGGACGGTTTCTACAAGACTAGGTGTGCGACCGACTAAGCCAGAATCCAGAATGTGAATGTCGTGCTCGCCACGGTCGCTTGTCCTCGTAGACTCCGTCAAGCACCAACTGATGACACTGGCGTCCCGTACGAATGGTTTGATGATGGATGACTGACAGTGTTGTCAGCCCGAATACGACACGGCCATCCTGCTGGCACACGTCCCCGTGTGTTAATCTGAAACAATGGAATCCACTCAGAGTACCTCTTATTTTCTCTCGGCCGTTCCTGACTATGAAACTAAGGCTCTACTCTTTATGCAATCTAAAGAAAACTTTCAAAACTCAAAGCTATTTTTATTACTTCAAAAATCTCAATCCTTCTGATCAGTTAAGGTAGTTATTGTCAATTACTTCTAATTTTACGTTAGAAAATTCAAAAAAGACAAAGGAATTCACCAATCGCAACATGTTTTTATCTTAATTTAAAACAAAAACCAACAATCACAACAAACAGTTTGCCTGAGTCATGTACCATCGCATCTTCGTTTAAACAACAAGTTTTCACCAAAAGCCTCGCGTCCGCCCTCTATCGCCACGGCCATAACCAGCCGACCAGCCACTCTCTCAGTGCTCCCGTGTGATCAGCCCTCTGACTCACACAGCCACTCTCCCAGTGCTCCCGTGTGATCAGCCTTCTGACTCACATAGCCACTCTCTCAGTGCTCCCGTGTGATCAGCCCTCTGACTCACACAGCCACTCTCCCAGTGCTCCCGTGTGATCAGCCTTCTGACTCACATAGCCACTCTCTCAGTGCTCCCGTGTGATCAGCCCTCTGACTCACACAGCCACTCTCCCAGTGCTCCCGTGTGATCAGCCCTCTGACTCACATAGCCACTCTCTCAGTGCTCCCGTGTGATCAGCCCTCTGACTCATACAGCCACTCTCCCAGTGCTCCCGTGTGATCAGCCCTCTGACTCACATAGCCACTCTCTCAGTGCTCCCGTGTGATCAGCCCTCTGACTCACACAGCCACTCTCCCAGTGCTCCCGTGTGATCAGCCCTCTGACTCACATAGCCACTCTCTCAGTGCTCCCGTGTGATCAGCCCTCTGACTCACACAGCCACTCTCCCAGTGCTCCCGTGTGATCAGCCCTCTGACTCACATAGCCACTCTCTCAGTGCTCCCGTGTGATCAGCCCTCTGACTCACATAGCCACTCTCTCAGTGCTCCCGTGTGATCAGCCCTCTGACTCACACAGCCACTCTCCCAGTGCTCCCGTGTGATCAGCCCTCTGACTCACACTACGGTCTCTACAGACCTTGACCTCCGCCAGAGCTAAACGCGCACCGCGCACCCACGGACTACCTGAGTTGCCTCAAGAGACACCGATTTCTACCGGGCTACGGCTACGTAGTAGCTGCTGGTATAGTCGACCAAACTACGGCCGATAGAGTACTATGCTACGCTTTTACCATCCACAAAAACTTCTTCCTCATGATCATCATTACTGTATACTTCGACTGGTACATAACCCACTGGCATAGGTCTTAACTTTGAGTGAGCGTATTTGTTAGTACGCTTATAGTAACGAAATCACCAACCAAGAAAGAAGAAACCTTTGCTTTCGTACTTAGAATTTTTCTCAACACTGATGTAGATCGCTTGTTCTCTCGCCTCAAAAATATTTTCCATCTCCAATCATTACGCCATAGGGCATAAGCTCTATTTACCGAAAACTAGTTTGCTACACTATGCAACAAGAGAACATTCGGTACCACTATCAGACCAAAAATGGGTACGACTGACCTGACCCTTGCAAAACGCCGTCAGTTTTAGCAGAAGTTGACCCGCCACTCGGTAGCTGTGCCGCCACTACCGCCACTAGCACGCCACATGTGCTAGACGCGATGGCACTACCAGTAGTGCTATCATGGTCGCGTTGCTGTCGCGTCGCTGTCGCGTCGTTGTCGCGTCGCTGTCGCGTCGCTGTCACGTCGCTGTCGTGTCGCTGTAGCGTTGCTGTCATGTTGCTGTAGCATCGCTGTCGCGTTGCTGTCGAATCGCTTTTTTCGTGTGCATATTCTGTAAAGAAAGTCTAAACACAGTATTCTGTTCGGCTAATATGACAAAATTTGGAAGCAGAAGTCAGAAAACAGTCCATAAGCTCATCACCAACATCATAACCATCAAGTAATCATACGAATGCTCACCATTTTACAATTTTTAGACGACAATTTTTTTTTTGCTAAGTACCCTCACTAAAAAAGATAACCTTTAAAAAATATCTTCGGACTCATGACTCATCTTGTAACAAAGGTTACCAAAAATAGCATTACTGACCGAGTCTGAGTCATGTTCACAAGTAACCTAATCGAATCATTAAATCTTTAGGCTTCTACCGGTTAGCTAACACTCAGCATCAGAATCAAATAAAAAACAATACAGCTAACCTTTGTCAATCGTCCTCGAAGGTCATTGCAAGACGCAAACGTCCACGCGCTTCGCTCGCTGTGCGCTGGACCCAAAGCGCCGCCGCGCTGCTACCGCTGTTGCCACTGCCAGCTGCATGGCTGCTGCCACTCATGCGCCGGATTGCGTTGTGGCCTGGTTTGCGGTTCCAAAAGTCCGACCTCCCTTGCTCGCTGCCGCTTTCCAAGTCTCGACCTCTCTTGCTCGCTGTAGGCTTCTCAGGTGCTTGCGTTGACGCTGGATACGCCACGTGTTCTCCCTTATGATCTTTGAGCTTGGATTTCTTGCATTCTTGAATTTGGTCCATGTGGTCCCACGATAGGTGCTTTGGGACATCCGCGTGGATGCAGCTCCCTTTATTGCGTTGTTGATAGTGATCACCAGTTGACCGCTGCTAAGGGTTTTATCGGCGAAACAGATCCACAGTCGCACACCACGATTTCGCGTCCGCATCCGTCTTTTCGGGGTTGAATGCCGGTAGGTTCACTGGATGACTCGTCTTGGATGTTTGCAGGGCTTCAATCAGGGCTCACATGGTTAACTTTTGCATCTCAAAGATTTTACTTCAAAGGTCACTTTCTCCACTTTCTCTTCTCGTTTTATCCGACCTTGATCCCACATTTCTGATGTCGTCGGTATCCTATTTTCATCGCCGTAGCCTGACATTATAAAGCTACTCAGTGGGCGTATTGAGGGTAGGGGTCGGTTGTAAAACAATGAGAAGAAAATGTTCCGAACCGAATCAACTTTATATCACAAATCTTAGCAAACAGGATAGCATAGCGATTTAACGTATAGCTAGGTAGGTAAGTATACGGAACGCGGACGGTTTCTACAAGACTAGGTGTGCGACCGACTAAGCCAGAATCCAGAATGTGAATGTCGTGCTCGCCACGGTCGCTTGTCCTCGTAGACTCCGTCAAGCACCAACTGATGACACTGGCGTCCCGTACGAATGGTTTGATGATGGATGACTGACGGTGTTGTCAGCCCGAATACGACAATTATATGCTTATGATATTATGATTATATATATTTTATTGATTATACAAAGATTTTTATAATGTCCCAAAAGTTAAGAGCCGAGCGGGATTTGAACCCGCGACCTTCCCCTTGGTACGGGGCTGCGCTTACCACTGCGCCATCGGATCCTAATCACATTCGACGGCTTGTCCTTAAGAGTTATTCGTCGAGTGTGATTAGGATTTTAAACATAAATTAACTAGAACAAAATTAAATACCAACATAGTACTAATACGCTAATCTGATCAATGTTGTGCGTGCATCTTACGCACCATCCATAAATCCTGCAAAGTGAATGAAGGTGTATTAAACACAACAAAAATACCACTAAAATAAATACAACAAGATTTGGACACGTGATTCGACTCTCTACGAAGCATCTTCAGGAAAATTGACTGTGCATTATAGGACGTGTTGCCTCGTCGAGCGCTGAGCAGAAAGTGAATCCCTAATTTCTCATCACCTCATTGTGTTGCCTCACCCTCACCCTTTTTATTTCAAGTTCTTCATTTTGTTGCATAATCACCAATACTTATAATTTTTCTGGAATGCATAAACCTATATCGCGCTCTCTCTAACCTTGCACCACTCACGTTCTCAGAGCAGTGTAATATTTCAAATTTTTAAAGTTCAGTCTCGTGATGCTGAACGTGAGACGTTGATTGAAACTCATATATTTCAGAATTTTATATTGAAACTTGTTTATTTTGCCAATAAATAGCACAATGGATGTAAAAGATTTATAGCAAAGAGAATTGATGGGCTATTCTCAACTGGAATTTCATATCAACGCAGTAAAAGAAAATTAGTTTGGCCTACTTACAGTAGTTTGTATAGTATATTTTGTTTACTGTAGAGTTTGAAGACAAAACAAAAATAGCCAGTAACAGCCTTAGTATGGCAGCCAATGTTTTCTAGCAAATCAAATCTGTAGCCGAGAAATAGCCGAAAATAATTAGTTGTCCTTGTCATCTCTAAATTATCTACAGATATCGGTATTTGCTATGGCGTTGCTCATTTTATGTTTTGACTACCTACCAACTTTTAAATTCATAGGAATTAAAAACATTATTTATAAAAATATTTGCTTCCATCAAGCAAAGGTAGCGGTGATAAGGGAGGATTTCAAAATGAATTTGATTATTGTTTGTGATAGATAAGTTGAATTTTTCCTTAAATTCTTTCGATAACTTTTTCGGGACTCTTGGATGCTTTCATGAGGGCAGTAACGGCCTTAGTATGGCAGCCAATGTTTTCTAGCAAATCAAATCTGTAGCCGAGAAATAGCCGAAAATAATTAGTTGTCCTTGTCATCTCTAAATTATCTACAGATATCGGTATTTGCTATGGCCCATCCTCCAGTTCACATGACACTGTTACTGTCAATCCCGAATTTATTGAAAACATTACGAAAAAACAGAGCCAAGTGGGATTTGAACCCACGACCTTCCCCTTGGTACGGGGATGTGCTGACTGCTGCGCTGCTGTTTAGCGGCTTGGTCCTATTGTTTTTTGTTTGATCCTTTTACAAAGCAAAAATAAAAATAGCAGTGAAGTTCCAGTGTGGGGTTTCACTCCACTACCAGAAAGTGCCAGTATAAAAGCCAGTAACTGTATATTATCGCTAATTTAGCTGACACACCGACACAGGTGTCTCGGCTAATAATTAGATTTTCTGAAACAATAGGTAGGGCGATGCTGGCAGAAGAAATATGATGAAATTGGCCAATAATATTACAATAATTGTTATTTCTTCTGTGGCTTAAATAATATATAAAAGGAAGGTAGGACCACGTGCCCATTTCTGTAGTGAAGCAGCATTGCTGTGTATCGGTTTGAAGGGTGTGGGTGCCGGTGAAGTTAACTGGCACGTGAGGCTGAACATCTTTACGCCTCAAGTTGATGGACTCAGGGAAGTGCATTGTAGATCACGTAGTGCGTGACCTACGAGGCAATGCTTTGTCATAGGCTATTTAACATACTTGATAGTGTTTCACTGACCGACCTCACCATCGTGGTAGATGTCCTTAGGGCTATAATACATAGCAATACTGGAATACTTTATATAAAAGTTTAAAATTTTAGGTATATAGTCGACTGTTCCTAATTAGTTTAATTTTCTATTTCAAAACAAATTCAGAGTATTCTTTTGTACAATTTTCTTCAAAGCATTTAATCTTAATAAGCTAACATTTAGGTATTTTGTTACTTTAAAAAATACGTTAGCTTAATAATACATAATTTAGATGTATTCGAGTAATTACCCAATTTTAAGCTCTTTCTATCATTCTAGGTCTTTCTAGAATTTATTTTGAATGAACATCTTTCGAAAACGAAAGTTTACTATGAACTTTTTCAGACTATTATGGATAAGCGAGGAGTGAATGCAGAGATGACGGCTGACCGAGGGGAATGGAGGAGGAAGACATGTTGTGCCGACCACACATAAAGTGGGATAAGGGCATGAAGAAGAAGAAGAAGATATTAAGCTAATATCAAGTCAGTATCTTTGACGAGTTTTCATACGATTTTTAATTACAGTTTCTAGTAGTCTGGAAAAACTTACAGCCATTCTTATTTTTTTTTTTGTTTTTTTTTTACATTATATAGATCATCCTTTGGCTACAATCTCACCTGATGGTAAGTGTTCATTGAAAATAAACATGTTTTCCTTTCTTGTTGTTATGTCATAGATAATAAGTCAATTCCTTTTATCCTGTGTCGAAGGCACAGTAATATTCAATGTATCTGGCAATCAATGTTATGTTTTTTAGTGATGGCCACACTAATGACGCTTGTGTAAAAAGGTTGCTCACGGACCGAGGTCCGAGGAAGTCAAAATTTAATTCTCGTGAAGCACGACTAGTTTTTCAGTAATGGCGGAGGCCAAATTATCAAATCAGGCAATCATGTAAATATGTGTACTGTTCTCATAACGGCAGGAAGCCGACTGTATTCTGTGCACTCAAAGTATCAATAAACGATTCAAGGATATATCAGTGTGATTTCAATCGGACTTCAGCATCATCAAACTCAAAACGCCACCGTTGGAGTACGCTGGTCTAGTCATAACTCATTAGGCGAGGCCAGGCCGGCTATCTGAACCCGCTAGCTGGCAAGTACAATCAACAGTAAGCAACGATGTAGCCAACGATGAAGCAGGATGGTCTAGAAGGCACCTATTCACTCTTGCCTTGAAGACGCCCAGATTGTAGTTGTCAGGAAAAATTTCCGACGGCAAAGAGTTCCATTCCCTTGAGGTTCGCATAATGAAAGTGGAGCCGAAACGCATAGTGCGAATAGGTGGTATGCTAACCAGGTATGGAAGGTCATATAAACGCAATTTAAATTTAATCATTGCTTATTAGTTAGCTCTGTCACTGTTTATCATTACACAGTGGTAAGAGATAGCAATAGTTTAAGGACAGTTTTTTCTGTTTTTAGGGTTCCGTAGCCAAATGGCAAAAACGGAACCCTTATAGATTCGTCATGTCTGTCTGTCTGTCTGTCTGTCTGTCTGTCTGTCTGTCAGTCCGTCCGTATGTCACAGCCATTTTTCTCCGAAACCGTAAGAGCTAGACTGATGAAACTTGGCGAGTAGATGTATTCTGTGAACCGCATTAAGATTTTAACATAAAAATAAAAATAAAACTATAAATTTCGGGGGTCCCCCCATACTTGAAACTGAAACTCAAAAATTTTTTTTTCATCGAACCCATACGTGTGGGGTATCTATGAATAGGTCTTCAAAAATGATGTTGAGGTTTCTAATATAGTTTTTTTCTAAACTGAATAGTTTGCGCGAGAGACACTTCCAAAGTGGAAAAAAGTTGGTCCCCCCCCCTCTAACTTCTAAAGTAAGAGAATGATAATACTAAAAAAAATATATGTTGTACATTGCTATGTAAACTTCCAACGATTTTTGGTTTGAACGAGATCTAGTCAGTAGTTTTTTTTTTATACGTCATAAACCGTAAACCGCAATTTACCTTTCGACGAACTACAAGAACCTTATTATGTTACATCAAGTAACATAAAATAAAGGTTCTTGTACGGAACCCTTCATGGGCGAGTCCGACTCGCACTTGGCTGTTTTTTTTATAGATTTACAGATACAGAAAGTTTTAGCGAAGTGTCAAACAGAATAAAACACTTTGTAAAATATTATTTTTCTTACTAATGCCGAAGTTCAGGCTTATGCATTCAGGGTGCCTTACTTAATGTTTTAATTTGCTAAAGTTTTGAGCCAACATGCTTCACACTTTAATTTAAATTTACTTGAGCACTCTTGCTGAATTATATTAGATAGAACACGACCAAAATAACGCAAGTTTACTAACAAAATAAGTTATAAAAGCTCAAACTTGTATTATAACATCGCTAAGTTGTCGCGATAGTTGGCAGATTTTAATGAGAATACTTCAAGTTATATTTTAATCGCACTCAAATGAATTTAATATTAAAATTGTTTTTTTATTATCATTTTCATTAATTAAATGAGTCGTTTCTTGTTGATCTAACAACATCTTTGCCATATCAGGATATCAATTATTCAATATACCTTCTTATTTACAATGTGAACTTACCTGTTTTCCGTTGATTAGAAGTATTCTGTACCTATTTATAAGCTATTGACTTATGACTCTCTAATAGCACTAAGTCCTACTATTATGTTTAATTGATTATAGAGCTGTCAAAAAAGATTTTGACTCAAAAGCCAATTTTTTTTGACAGCAGCTTGCTATAGTAGTTAATTGATTATTCTTTCACCACACACGCTTTTAAAGAACCAGTGACACGATAAGAGGAATAAAAACGATTATTTGTTCGAACATCATTTTGACGTGATAACGTCTTATAAATCGATGGAGCCGGCTGCACGCACGAAAAAACATGACTCATGCGTCGTTACGTCGCGACGTACGTGCGAACGACGCGTCGTTCCATTTACCTGAGCCCGAGGCCGGGTCGGGTAATGGGTAAGGGTAAATGAGGGTAAGGGTAAATGAGGGTAAGGGTAAGGGTTCGGTCGGGTTCCGGGTCCGGGTCCGAGAGTTCGAGTCCGAGTCCGAGTCCGAGTCCGAGTCCGCGAGTCCGCGAGTATTTTCTTATGACGTTATCACGTTCAACTATCGTCAGTAAACCGACTTTACAGACAACCGATTTTTTTTACTGGGGTATTATTTGATGGAATAACAGTTTCCACCGATCGCTTCCCTGTCGTGAATTACAAAATAGTCTCGTAGTATTCGATGCCAAAATACAAACTTACCTGTTTGTATGTAATCTATAGCCACTTTACAAAACCAGTTTATGAAAAAATACCATCAAGAGAGTCTACTGGGACACTCCAACGTCGAACATTACAAACAGCGAGCTGAAACTCGAAGAATAACTGCTTCAGAGCCAAAGTTCTCTCAAATCGCCCACAAAATCAAAGTTAGCCCCTATTTTCCCGTTCGACAGCAAAAATAGTGTACTAACGTTGTGTAAGTCATTTGAAGAAATGTAGGTACCCGGACGTGAAGCACGTACCGTTTTGATGTTGCACCCGCTCCCGACGGTGTAAGTCTAACGTACCGTGGGTAGCGTACCTGTGAACCAGTGATCCATCTTTGTGAAAATATCCATTTGCACGTACACGCTACGACCACATTTTTTTTTTTTTTTTAATTAACCTATTTTGTCCCACTGCTGGGCAAAGGTCTCCCCCAAAGACTTCAACTTATCTCTCTCTCGAGCCTCCTCCCATCCATCTCCTCCGCCCCGGAACATTAACGAGTAGAAGTCTAATTGTACTTGGGTTAATACGCTTTATCGTCAAAATGTAGAATGGTTAAAAAGCTCTCATGTTGTACATTTTGACGACGGAGCGTATTAACCCAAGTACAGTTAGACTTCTACTCGTTAATGTTCCGGGGCGATCTCCTCTCAAAGGTATCGATGTCGTCCCGCCAACGTTTTTATTTATTTATTTTATTTTTATTTATTTTGTTTTATTTGGGAAACAGACAGTACAATAATCACAACAGTAGGCCTACCACAAGCTCTGTCTGGCTCTGTCTCTGACTCTGGTTTTGAGTCTGTGTGAGTGCTCACCAGTGTGTTAAACTGAGTGTGTGTCGTTTCGACGTAGGATTTATTTAGTCAACACTTACACAGACTCAAAACCAGAGCCAGACAGAGCTAGTGGTAAGTCCACATTACGACGAAGTTGCACCAAAGGGTCCCGTTTCCTTATTTTGGTTAAGAACCCTAAACATTATCACTTTGTGCTTCTAGTATTTCTTATACTATGTCGTAGTGTTTCAGAATTATGTAGCGATTCTTCACATGTACGAAGTACGCTTAGCTTTTGTTTCGGGAATGTGTTTGAACTAGTTTCAGGAGTTGTTTTTGTAAAATTAATAGTACTTAGGGAAATGTGGATATGATGTTTGAATTTAATTCCTTAGATCGACTAAACGACAGTCCCCATAAGTGTAGAAAAAAGACGACGATTTTTAACCGACTTCAAATAAAAAAAAAATATATTATTGTACAAAAAAGCGTGGGGTGCTTTTTATAATAACTTCAGATATAATAAACTATTGATAAAATATTTATAACAATCAAAATCAAGCACACCACGCTTTTTTGTACAATAATATAAATTTTTCAATTGATTATTACAGTTTTATTTTTAACTTTTTAGTTCAATTAGTTATAAAAGCGTTTTTTTTTAGTTTTCTAAACTATATTTTTTTTTAACTTTTTAGTTTTTTTTTTCATTTTTTTTCATATTATTGCATTGTCATCGACCTTTGACAGGTGTGCAAAGTTTGAATCAAATCTAATCGTTCAAAGTAGGACAAAATCGAGCTCAAAGAGGTCGGTTACATACATACAGGTGAAGCTAATAGAAGCGTTATAAAAATAGGATGTTCTCAATTCGATGTTTTTTTAATGTTTGTTAAAAAAACTGTTGTTGTTGTATGGTGTAACTTCGTCATTTATGAGCCGATTTGTAAATTTCTTTTTTTTTTCTGAATAGGAATATTTCAAGATTGGTTTCATAGACATTTCAGTAAAATTGGTTCAACCATTTTTCTGACATAATTTATGTAAAATCATGGAAAAAGCCACTGGTTCCTGAAAAACAGTTTTCACTAGTTCGGCAACCTATGGATTCGATCATATACATTATGATATACCGTGCTTATGTCAATAAAGTTATTTTGTTTTATCGCATAGCTTCGTCGTTCAGTTTTTGATCGGGAACTTCCAGTAGGCCTACCAAAAGCTCTATCTGGCCCTGTCTCTGGCTCTGTTTGGCCATGAAAACGATATCTCAAGTTTGCGAACTTCACTTGTCGAAAGACTGTTACGCAATATTATTAGCTATTACTACACATCAAAGGACAATGACAAGATTCAATGTCATGATGACACTGTCAAGGCTAAGTCAAGGCATTGTCTTTCTTCCGGCAACCGCGTTCGGTATTAGATTACCATAAGGATATGGAAAGCGTAGGTGTGATTGTTCAACATGAATAACAATCTTATTATGGCTTATTAGGGAACTTTTATTTGGAATAGGCTATAATAACAGCCTATTTCATCTAAAATCCTGTCCCAGGCACTATAGCGTCCCGTAAGTAAGGGTCCATGTGATACTGACTTTACTCCTAAGAACTATGGTATGTACCTAAATTTAACCATGTGTATGCAATAAATGTATTGAGTATTAAGTATTAAGTAGGGGTATGAGTAATCACCAGCTGCCCCTGACGCTATATAAATCATTTAAAATAGATGCAAAGGCCTGTTTACTTTTTTTTTATTTGGAAACGTACCTATAGACAAAAAAGTCACTTCATGTTCTTCGTTCCTCTTTTAAAACAACTTGAAAAAAAAGGAGGAGGATTTTGTTATTTGTTTTTCTCTTTTTATAGTTGCTAGTCTCTTAAAACTTTCTCATTTCTAAGTCAATTAAAAATATATATATCTGGAAGGTTTATTAGTACCATAGAAATTTCATAAAAATCGGTTCCGCTGTTTGGCCATGAAGTCAATTTCTCAAGTTTTTTAAACTTTACTTAACTGTTTATTGTTTTCCTAGGTTTCATCACCATCACCATTATCATCGTTCTCAGACCGTCATCACATCATCCACGGCTTGATATAAACAATCTTTATTTTTTAAAACATGACTCATGCGGCGTTATCTCGCTCTGAGGCGTTCCATTTAAGGCTTGAAGTGCAAGCGCGAACGCGGATCGAGCGACAAAGAGGCACAATCGGCCTCCGCGTTCGGCAGCGTTCGACATCTGTCTCTCTCCTACTTGAGTGAGCGATGCGTCCGCGTGGATAGCTGTATGACGTTGTCACGTTCAACTATCGTCGGTAAACCGACTTTACAGACAACCAATTTTTTGCCAGCTTCTTAAATACTGTCTTGTGCTGCTTTTAATAGCAATGAGGCAAAAAAAAAACTTTTTTTTTCTTTGTTGGGACCGGACGCAAGAGTTTCATGTTATTTTTAAATAAACGACTTACTTTTACTCACTGATAACAGTCGCGAGCGCTAGTAAAATTAACATTATCAAGAAAATGTCAAAGAAAACAATGAAAATTCCATGTCCAACATTTTCCTTCACATTTTTCCAAGACAGAGCAGACCTTAGATTAGTTTAATGTTTTATACGTCACTGGGCACTTTATAGCTTGTAGCCATTCGGGTCAGTTAGCTTTTGGCAACATGGTGACAATATTGTCGGAACATCATCATCATCACGCCATGTGACCTACACGGTGCGACAAATACTGAGCCAGGGACCTAATTGACCATGTGAAACTTTGCCTAAGCACTTATTATTTGTATCTTTTTTTATGGTCAATAAACATAATATTTTCTTTCTTTCTTTTCTTTCTTTCATCATCAGCCTGAAGAAGACTGCTGGACTGCTGAACCGTCTTAAAAAAAATAAAAAAAGCCGTATATTTCCTTACATATAAGTACAAAACTATTATTCTAATCTATATTTAATGTTTGCGGTATCGTAGATGTTTGGGTGAAGGACTTCTCTAGCTTCTTCCATGCGTCTCTATTTCTCCCCAGATTTATCCAGTCTTCGCCAGCGTTTTGGATTATGTCGTCCCATCGTCTCATTGGCCGGCCCACATTTCTTTTTCCTACTGGTCCTTTCCATTTGGTTGCCTTTATAGTCCATCTATCGTGAGTGTACTGTTCAGTCTTACGTGCCAGTAATTTCACCGGCACCCACACCCTTCAAAACAAAACACAGCAATGCTGCTTCACATGCAGAAATAGGCAAGTTGGTAGAACTGCCCCGGATGAGCCTTTTATAAAGAGTTCTACTACTACAAAATTTTAAAGAGGTTAATGAAGATTAGCGGTCGTCCGCGGTTTCACTTGCCCCGATCCCGTTACGCCCAGTTCCCGGTACTTACATCAGTCTCCGTTACAATTTATTTATAAATTGTAGCCAATGTGTTATTCTGATGTACTCAATACTCAATACATTTATTGCATAAACATGGTTTAGTTTAGGTACATACATAGTTCTTAGGTGTAAGTCAGTATCACATGGACCCTGTGAATAGGGTAAAGCAACATGGAGGTAGGCCGAGGCTTATACACAGTAGTTGGTACGTATATATTATAATAGATTAAGAAATTCCAGGAATTATAATGTAGATAGTTTGTTACTTTATTTTAAATTAATAAGCTTGGTAAAACAGATTAAACGATAATGTCAAGGTCTTAAAAGTAGTCAAAGTTAGGTTTAGTGCGTAGTTATACATTTTTATTTTATTTATTTAGTCATTAGTTATGTCAAATATTCTTTAATGTCATAGTAGGCTTTGTCAATTAGGAACAACTTTAATGTTTTTGTAAATAAGGAATCTTTTTCTATATTTTTTATTTCGGTAGGAAGCTTATTATAAATTTTTACTGACATTCCATACGGGCCGTCGCTGTGCATTTTTAGTTGAGATCGCGGTGTTATTAATAGCAGCGTTTTACCTACCAATAAAACGCATATTAATTTACTTACCTTATTCGAAGATTGATTTATTTATTTGAGATAGACACTACGTTTTCCGCCTTATATCTTTGACTTTTGACGGTTTAAATGACAGCTGTCATGTTTCCCTTCCGTCATATTTCTGCTTTGGTCATTTCCCCTTCCACCACCAGCAGAGTGGCGCGTTTGAGGCAGCCATCTTTATTCCTCATTGCGTCGAAAATCACCAGGCAGAATTGAAAGTATAATCTTCGAATAAGGTAAGTAAATTAATATGCGTTTTATTGGTAGGTAAAACGCTGCTATTAATTTGACTTGACCTTATTCGAAGATTGATTTATTTATTTGAGACCTGTTTGTTATCGCCTGGTGGTGGTAGCAACTCTGACGCCAATGTGAACATGTGACATCAAAATATTTTACAACCTCAAGTAGGTAAGTATACCTACAACAGTAAAACGTTATTATCTACCAAACAACCTTAGAAATATACTTATAGCAAACACTATAAAGTGTGGCTAACTTTAACATAGTTATAGTACTATGAGAAACCTGTCAGGTTTTGCATCAAAAGTGATCGTGGTCATAATAATTAAGAAAGTCTGACATATATGGGGTTAATAGACAAACCACCTCATGACTAACCAACTTAAGAAGAAGGCCTAAGTCCAGCTATGAATTTCTTTGGGTTGGTTATGATGACGACCCGGTCCATAATGCAATGGCATTGGAAACATAAATATACTTGCTTATCATTGGAAACATAGCTAAGCAAGATTTTGCGTTAACTAAAAATGTCACTTTATAACTCACTCCCTTCTCTTTCAGTCCAACATAATTTTCCAGAATAACCTTTTCTATCCAGCTTGTAAGAACTTCTGAAGGTGCTGTAATAGCAGCCTGCCAATCCAACCCCCTGACCTATGCGGACTTATGCGGGTGATGCGGACTTGCTAAATTAACACTGTTATAGTAATAAAAACATATTAAACGATTTGACTAGTGATAAATAAAATATTCCATTTTATCATAGTTTCCTTCCAGTTCATGATGATGATGAATGATCAGTAAAATACTGATGATAGTTTTCAACCATCAATTATCACTGCAATCAATTGTTAAACACAGGATAAACACCATACTAGTAGGAATACGATCAAATATGTAACCATCTGATGATGATGATAAGGTATGCGATCTAAGTATGTGTAACCATAATGTGAGACCTCTTGAGCCAAGAGCATAGTATTACTGCGGGGCAGTTTTACTATTAGTATGTAAAACATGAACATTATTTATACTTACATAGTATTTATAAAAAATAATTTTTGCCAACCAACGTCGCAAACCGGATAGTTTGATTGACATGGAGTAACAACATCTGGAAGAACATGCCTGCTTCAAAACGTAGGAACTACGGTTTTACGGTTTTTGCTTTCAGCAAGAATTGTGCTAAAGTACTAGGATGTTTTTGTTTACTGATGTATCAAGGAATTAAACAATTGGAAACCATTATGTTTATCAGTGATACTACAACCACTATTTTTAAAACAGCATAACAATAGCAGTGGACTTCTTCGGGCTGATGATGATGATGATGAATAGTAACAATATTGGTTAGAACTATATGCCATTACATACTTCGACGCTCCGTGGACGAGATGATTTACTTTTATCAGAAATATATCTCATGTACCTAGTCTTCTTCATAAAGTGTCACCGGATCTTTCGAAAAGAAGTGTGGAGAAAGGATTTTAAGTGCGCCTCACGGAGGCTCCTTTTGTGCACTTGACACATATTTTCGAATCTTTTAGATTCTACGACAAAATTACACTTAGGAGCTAAAAACACAGTGCAGCACATCCATGTGGGTAGGCAGTTCCATGCAGAACGTTAAGAAACAGCTTGACGAGATTTCAGTTTTTAGTTTAGTTGGTAGGTCACACGTCCACAGTTTTCAAAAACAAGAACAAATATGTATATAAATGTGGGTAGGCTGCATTTTAGAGGCAACTAGGATTCTTTATTTTCGATATTCAAAGAGGCTGGTCTTACATGGTACTTAATTTTAAAAAAGGGGCGATCCACAAAGCGTAGATCTTTAAGCCACACCATATATACCACTCTACGATATAGGTAGATACCTGTATTATACGCTGAACCACACACTAACTCAGCTAAAGTTTTCCCTGCTTAAGTGACTTTAATACAGAGTTTGTGATCGTAGAGATGCACGTCGTTTCTGACCCAACTAAGTATTTTTATTTTGCGTAACCATCTAAAAATATTTGTAATACAGTAGGTGTAACAAGCACCTGTGTCACTAACTACTTTTAAGTGAAAATGCACTCTGGAATGAGATCAGTGGTAGAACCCAAAAATTAGGTTTTACTTTCAATACTGCTTACAAACAGATGGGGGTACTTATTTACTGCACCTTGTTTCACTACATATAACGCATAGTTTACTACATACAGTGTAGACTGTAAGTACTAGAGCCACCACACAACTGTGCAAGTTGTTCATCAGTACAAGCTTGTAGGTACATTAGAGTACGCAAGAGCAGCAGATGTTCTGTCCCATTGTTACATTACAACTCATTATTGTTAATAAACATTTACTGGTATCTATTATTCTATTATTATTCTCAGGACATTATAACCTTACAAAAACATCTCCCACCACCCAGTGAGGGTGTGCTGTTTTTTTTTTTTTTTTTTTTTTTTACAAACACCTATTCGCGAAGGGTGTATATTTAAATGATCGGATTGCTCTTGTGAGGAAACAGCACTTTCTGGGGCCAGGCCAGGCCAGGCAAGACCAAAATTCACAACAAATTCCACGTGATGGAACACAATAACCACACAAAAACCCGAAACCCCTGCGAGGGGCCGCTGTTAGCTTGATTGGATTTTTCTTGCGAAAAAAACATCATATTCAGGAGCCAATGTCCACTAAAACTTTATACAGACACATGCGATGGGATACAGTTACCAAACACCCCTGCGAGGGGTGGTTGTTAGCTTAATTGGATTTCTCTTGCGCGATCCCATCAGATTCAAGAGTGATGATCCACTCATCGTTTATACAGCTCCATGCGATGGAAAACCGTTAGCCAAACACCTAACCTCTGAGAGGGGTGTCTCTTAGCTTGATTGGTATTCTGTTGCATTAACTCATCAGATTCAGAAGCCATGGTCCCTCAACGCTCATACCGCTCCATGCGAAGGATTACCCTTACGTAAACACCTAACCCATGCGAGGGGTGGTTTGTTAACTTGAGTGGATTTCTCTTGCGAGAACCCATCAGATTCAGGAGCCATGGTCCACTTACCTTTTATATAGCTCCATGCGATGGAGTACCGTTAGCAAAACACCTAACCCCTGCGAGGGGTGGTTGTCAGCTTGATTGGATTTCCCTTGCGAGAAGGCATCAGATTCAAGAGCCGTGGTCCAGCCACCGTTTATATAGCTCCATGCGATGGAGTACCGTTAGCCAAACACCTAACCCCTGCGAGGGGTGGTTGTTAGCTTGATTGGATTTCTTTTGCGAGAACCCATCCGATTCAGGAGCCTTGGTCCACTGAAGTGTATACAGTTCCATGCGATGGAGTACCGTTAGGCAAACACCTAACCCCTGCGAGGGGTGGTTGTTAGCTTGATTGGATTTCTTTTGCGAGAACCCATCCGATTCAGGAGCCCTGGTCCACTGAAGTGTAGTTAGCCTAACACCAGACCCCTGCGAGGGGTGGTTATTGGCTTAATTGAATTTCTTTTGCAAGAACCCATCAGAATCAGGAACTCAGGTCCATTAAAAGTTTATATCGTTCCATGCGCTGGAATAGTTTTAATAACGGCCTACCCCTGCGAGGGGCAGCTGTTACTTTAATTGGGTAGCGATTCCTCTTATGGTTGACGAGTTCCCTCAGCTGGAACACAGCGTTTCCAAATTCTTAGCGTCACCTTTGCGCAGCTGATAAATTCTGGGGAACAGAACACCTTAGCCGCCAAAAATACTTAAATAAAACATACAAAACTGCGCATGTAATAATACGACTTGTAAAGTGAAATAATAAAGAGTATAGCAAAAATGAAAAACAGAGTTTCTTCTGCTTTGCCACTCAGATTCTCAAAAATTAACTTCAGCACTCGTATAATTAATTGAAAAAGAGAGAAGATTACAATATATACTTCGTGCAATTATATATTAAAATTAATATTTATTTTTCACAATGCAGTTGGCACATTTAGTAATATAAGCATTATAATTGATTTATCGTATCATACATTTCTCCCCACTTTGTTTGATCCCAAGTCTATGAAGCTTGGAGTATGATACGATTTACGAGTTTAAAGGGTAAGACCGCAGTCTCATAAGACGTCTAACCTAAGCACCAGTTTTCAACAACTCCAGGACAGCTACCCATTTTAGCTTCCTCTCGATGTTAAAGGATTTGATTTCGATTCATTCCCTTATTGCAAGGCCATTGATGTTTATGACGTCATTATCATATTATCACTTACCTCAAACTAAGATTTCGATATCACCGATAGCCATCTTATGCTACTGCACGTGGGGCTACCGCTTGTGTAAATTACTTGAACATTAAATATGCACATTAAAACTTACATGCACAACAAACATACAGGATAACTGGTTATTTACATAACTGTAATAACGTGATCCAAACGAACTTTTCGTTAAAAATTGAACACGTTTCATATAAAGAGGGTACTCACGGTTTTCCCTCTTTGCACAGTATAACACACTTATTCACTAAGTAAAAGAATTAGTTCTTCACTTTTGTATGAACAAGGATTAAAATATTTTAAGCAACTGTAGTCGCAGAGATATCTGCTGAACACATGTTGCTTCGACGGAAAACAAAACGCCAATGAGGAATAAAGATGGCTGCCTCAAACGCGCCACTCTGCTGGTGGTGGAAGGGGAAATGACCAAAGCAGAAATATGACGGAAGGGAAACATGACAGCTGTCATTTAAACCGTCAAAAGTCAAAGATATAAGGCGGAAAACGTAGTGTCTATCTCAAATAAATAAATCAATCTTCGAATAAGGTCAAGTCAAATTAATTTGTTTCTTCCCGGTCTTAGCACGTATCTTCGAGGCATGTCATTTAAGTTTTTATAAAGGTGGGGATATTTCCTTACAAATTTACACATTTCTAGAATATAAATACTGGGTAAAGTTAATATTTTCAAGTGTTTAAAGTGTGGCTTGCAACTTTCTCTTCGTCTTATATTTACTAGGATACGGACGCACTTTTTCTGAAGAATAAATAGGTCCTGCACATCTGTGCTATTGCCCCATAATATGATAGATAGGGAAATATGGGAGAAAATATTCGCATAATAAGCAGTTAGCGCGGTCGCCAGGTTAGTAGTCGTTTTTAATTCGCGCAAGGCGTACGTGAAGCTTGATAATTTTGATTTTAGCTTTTCTACGTGGTTTTTAAAGTTCAGATGGGTGTCGATGTTTATGCCTAGTAGGGAGAAAGTGTCGACGCATTCCAGTGGAATACCATTATGCGTCGCTTGTATGTCTATTGCACGTTTTTGAGTCGGTCTAAACTGCATAACTTTTGTTTTTGTGAAGTTTATTTCCAAATTGTGGGCCGACAACCAGTTTGATACTTCTGTGTGGGCGTTTTGAATTTTACCGGTGATGTTGTCAGTGCTGCAACATGGCATCAATAGGGAAATATCATCCGCAAAGAGAACGCTCGGTGTTTTTATACATTTAGGTAAGTCATTAATATAGATCAAGAACAATAGGCATCCGAGAACACTGCCTTGTGGTATTGAGCTGGTCACGTGGTGAGCATCGGACCTTATGTTTTTTATAACACCTACGTCATGGTCAAAGTGTTCAATTTCTACATAGTACAAACATAGTACAAAGTGTTCAATTTCTACATATGTCTAAACTATATTATTGTACAGTTTCATCAAAATCCATTCTGTAGTTTTTACGTGAAAGAGCAGCAAACATCTTACAAACTCTCGCGTTTATAATATTAGTAGGAAGTATGTACAGTATATACACGGAAAAAAAACAATTCTTAAATGAAGAATATTTCTATTGTTCAAGAATAATATTGAATCATAATTATATTATGCCCCAATTCAATATATATACCTAAATATCGATTATTATTGTTTCAAAATTACTGTCTTAATCTGAGTATATGAGTTTTAAAAGTAGAATAATAAAGACTTGTCCAATAGGACTAGTTCCAAGTAAATAATAGTCTCACGTTTAAAGAATACTATTATTTTTAGTATCAAATTAACGTGATTTCTTCATAGGCAATCTTAAACAGTAAAAGGCAAAGGCTGGTAACTCTGAATTTTCCCTTTTCTGCAATAGTATAAACAAGTGCTGCCATTATGCCGACATTCAATTTTTCATCAACAAAACACACAACAGCATAACAGCTCAGGGTCACGCTACATACAATGCAGTGCTCAAGCACTCAAGCAAGAGAAACAAAATATCAAGAGTAGGTATTTCTCAACAAGATACGTAGAACTTTAGGGACTTGGTGCACGAAAAGGGCCTCTTTGAGGCGCACTTAAAATCCTTTCAGCACGCTGGTTTGAAAGAACTAGTGACACAAAGAAGAAGAAGAAGAATGAGAAACAAAGATCTTTAGTTGAACAGTTTTTCAAGTGACTATGTATTTCTTTAATCTACTTTTCAATTACAATACAAAGAAACTCTGCTATCTAAGTGGGTAGCTGCAGGCCTACCACAAGCTCTGTCTGGCTCTGTCTCTGGCTCTGGTTTTGAGACTGTGTGAGTGCTAATTTGTATATTATACTGTGCGTGTGTGACGTTTCGGGTTTATTTAGTCTTCTTCTTATCGAGTCAAGACTCTAACTAAACCCTCCTCGACCAATATGTCGCCACCTCAATAGCTCCACTCGATGCCATGTTTAGATCTTCCATGGTGCAGGTGGTCGTGCACTGCGGACATGAAAGTAAGTGTGGCATATCCTGTATGGGGGCCCCGCAGTTGCACGGTACCCTGGTCGGTTCGATGATTCCCCACTTAGCCAGGTTTTTTCTGCAGCGGCCTACCTGGGCCCGGAGTCGGTTGAGTGATTTCCATATAGGCCACTGCAGATCATGTCCAGGTGGTAAATGTTCTTCAGGTGCTATAAACTGTAGAGGGGGAGGATGTTTATTTCTCCACAGCTCACATTTCAAACTCATCGCGCTTTCTTCTGAGGAGGTGGTGTGACTCAGGAAACTTTTTCTGCTCTTAAGGCGGGCGCGTGGGATCCGGAAACCATTTAAAGGGTGGCGACTATCTACTTCTTGTTTCCTCTTTTCTAAGCGGCAAGCTGTTTCGCGACGAACATCGGGGGGCGCTATTCCTGCCAGTGGATACAACTTGTTAAGCGGAGTGGGCTTTAAGCACCCAGTTACAATGCGACAGGTGTCGTTCAGCGCAATGTCTACCTCTTTAACGTGGGCAGAACGATGCCACACTGGGCATGCAAACTCCCCAGCTGAATAAGCCAGAGACAGAGCGGTTGTACGTAGTACATGCGGTGTTGCTCCCCAACTGGTTGACGTGAGGCGACGTAGCAAGTTGTTCCTGGTATTAACTTTTAGCTTGGTGTTAACACAGTGGGGCCTGTATGTCAGCGATCTATCAAGAGTAATGCCCAAGTAGCGTGGCTGATTGCAGTGTTCTATTGCAACTCCTTGCCAAGAGATTCTAATTCTAATTCTAATTGTGTTGGGGGAATAGGATCTGCACTGACGTCCCGCGATGGGGTGTATTGTGCATTGTCCCCCTGCTAACCCTTACCCCAGCCAGCCCAACTCCTTAAAATAGCGGAGAAGGACTTTGGGTTGGTGGCAGCAATGTTCTAGATGACCCAATGGTGACTCAGATGTGGATGTGGAAGGACAAGACTCAATCAGTTCCCTGAGCCCTGTCTTGCACCTCGCTTCTTCCGTTGCGGGGCAGTGCAGTACTACATGCTCCACAGTTTCTTTTTCCTGCAGGCAGCCGCGACATAAGTCGCTATCTGTTGCTCCAGTCTTCAGTAAGTGGTAGTTTAGGTCACAATGGCCCGTGATGATTCCTACCATCAATTTTAGATCTTCCCTTTTCATCCTAAGTAGGTTAGTTGTGATGTGCTTGTCCATCACTGGAAGCATCGTTTTTGTGTGTTTGCAGTCTGATCTGCGTTTCCATTGCTTTTGGTGCTCCTTCTGGGAGTGTATCTTCAGTCTATTTCTTATTTCTGCCGATGGGGGCTTGCAGAGACCTAGGTCGTTCGTGGTAGGTGTCTGTTTCGCACCCGCTCTTGCTAGGGAGTCGGCTTCATTGTTTCCTGAGCACGAGCCGTGACTCTTTGTCCATTTTATTTTGACTGTATGTATTTTTGCTAGTTCTTGAAGCGCAGTGTGGCATTGTGCGACTGATTCTGACCTTGTGTCAGATCTGCCCAGTGCGTTAATGAGTGCTGCGCTGTCTGTTGTGAAGATTAGTAGTGTCCTTGCGATCGCTGTATCCGCGCTCGTTTTAGACTCTAAGTATGAGAGCATCTCTGCAGCGGCCAGGAAGAGCCCGAGGGTTTCTGCCTGGAACGCAGTTGTTGCCTTGCTAAGGGGTTGCACGCGTGATAGCCCTGTTTCGGGGCAGTAGAAACCACAGCCTGCTCCTACTTTTTGTTTAGAACCATCAGTGTAGACGTGAAGGATGTCGGAGGCCGAGATAGGATCTTCCGTTCCTCCTTGACTGTCTATCTGGTACTTTTTGTCAGTTAGGTATGTCGTGGCTATTCTGTCGGTGCCCTTCATGGCTTCCGGGATGGCTTGTATGGTCTTGTCCAGAATTCTTGAGTGGTTTGTTGGTTTGCCACTACTTATCCACTGGTTCGTGGATCTTATCCTTAACGCCCCCGCCATCGCTTCCTGTTGTATGTGGAGATGCAGTGGCGTTAGTCCTAGTATTATATCCAGCCCTGCAGACGGTGTGGATTTTGCGCAACCACTAATCAGGGAGCACGCGAGCCTTTGTACCTGCTGCAGCTTACTGATTGTGGTGACTAAGTTTGTTCTGGGCCACCATACCACGGCACCGTAGGTTAGTACCGGCCGTACCATTACCGTGTACATCCAGAGACAAAGCTTCGGTTTTAGCCCCCAGTCCTTGCCAACGGCGCGTCTGCACTGCCATAGCACGTTTGTGGCTTTTGTCGTAACGTGTTCTAGTTGTTTGCCCCATAGGAGCTTACTATCTAGCCATATTCCGAGATATTTGACCTCCTTGCTGAGAGCCAGTTTGGTTCCAAAAAGGTTAGGTAGATTCAGATTTGGCAGCTTCAGTTTGCGAGTGAAGAGTACAAGTTCTGTTTTGCTGGGATTTACAGTTAAGCTGTGAGTGTGGCACCACGACTCCACAATCCGGAGTGCTTTCTGCATTTTCTCGCATAGGGTCGATTCGAAGAGTCCCGAAATCATGATTGCAAGATCATCAGCATAGCCAATGGTTTGTAGCCCGTCCTTGTTAAGGGAGTCTAGTAGCTCGTTGGCTACAAGTACCCACAGCAGAGGGGACAGTACTCCTCCTTGCAGGCAGCCTTTAGTGACTAGGCATCTTGTGACCTCTGAGTGTTCTATGAGGGCTGCTCTGTTTGAAAGCATCTTGTTGATCCACTCGTTTAGATTTTCTTCCACACCTTGATTCCTCAGGCCTCTTTCGATGCTCGGGAATGTCGTTTTGTCAAAGGCGCCTTCGATGTCAATGAATGCTATCAGACACGATTGCTTGCAGTCTAGCGCGCTTTCGATTTTGTGCACTACCTTGTGAAGGGCTGTTTCCGTCGATTTGCCCGACTGATAGGCATGTTGATTTTTGTTTATCGGGTTCTTGAGTAGCGGTCCGCTGCGTATGTGTCTGTCGCAGAGCCTTTCCAAGGTCTTTAGTAGAAAAGAGCTTAGACTTATGGGCCGGAACGATTTGGGCTGGGTGTAGTCAGACTTCCCTGGCTTGGGTAGAAAGACTACTCTGACTTCCCTCCATGCGTGAGGGATGTATTTCCAGGCAATGCAACCTCTGAAAATAGCGGCGAGTGTTGCCTCAATTTTTGTGAGATTCCATTGTAGAAGAGCCGGGAAGATGCCATCCGTGCCGGCTGCTTTAAAGGGTTCAAAGGTTCTAATGGCCCACGACAGTGCCTCGTTTGTAACGATGGCGTCGGCTAGCTCCCAGTCTTCTTTTTTGGGGTTGTGGCCCTCATGATCTGCTGCCCAGCTTGCGTTCCCGTTTAGGTTGCAATCCGGAAAGTGTGTTTGCAGCAGAAGCTCGAATTGTTCTTTATCTGTTGTCGTGTAAGAACCGTCTGGCTTCTTGAGAGTGCCCAGTTCTATCTTGGTATCACTCGACAGTATTTTGCTTAGACGGGCCGTTTCGCTCTGGGATGAAATCGAGCTGCTGTATTTCCTCCACGAGTTATTGCGGCTTTGTCTTATTTCATGCTTTAGTTCCTGTCTTACTACTCTGTAGTCCGCCCAGTCTTTTTCATTGTTTGTATTCATGGCCCTGTTGAAGGGGTGACGAACCTTCTTTCTCAGTTTGCCAAGAGTTTTGTTCCACCATCTGTCTTTGCGATGAATTATCTTATTGCTTTCCGTGATTAGAGGACAGGCCTTTTCGTAGCTGGTTGTCATGCTGTTAACCAGTGATGCAAGCCTTGTCTCTATTTCAGCTGGAGTCAGTGCCTCTGTGGGTTCAGTCAGCCGCAGTCCCTCCAGGGCTGCGTCCATTGTTTCCACATACAGGCCTGAGTCCGTCTTCTTTGGATTTCGGTATCTGCGCGGAACCATCTCGCCAATCTTCAGGCTGAACCTGATTCTCCTGTGGTCCGCGCACGATGCCTCATGCGTGGCGACATGCCAGTCATTTATCAGTTCTGCAATAGTATCTGTGGCTAGTGTGACGTCTACTATCGTCCTGGCCCATGACGTCACAAAAGTCGGTTCCGATCCTCTGTTCAGAATGTTAAGGTTGTGCCTGAGAACGAAGTCAAGGAGGTCCCTCCCCCTTTCATTTGTGTCCTGGCATCCCCATACTGTGCTGTGTGCGTTGGCGTCACAGCCTATGATGCATTCTGTTTTGAGTCGTCTGCAGTGGTTCAGTAGGTTTTCAAGTTCTGGTGGTGGTGCTTGCGCCCCGCCATCCATGTAAACAGATGCTAGAATTAGAGAGTTAAGATTACCTCCTAAACCGGTTTCTATTCTCACAACAGTCAGGTCGTCCGTGCACAGGTGAGTAACTATAGATGCTTTCACCGTGCTCGGGACATAGATAAGTGTACGAGTCTTATTTTGCAATGGTGGAGTAAATACATTGCCGCGGAGGGCGTTAAAGCTTACCTTGCCTCGAACAATGTAGGGTTCCTGGACCAGTGCTATTGTGTTTGGTTGCTCTTCCAGGGTTCTTCTTAGCGCAGCGAACCCAGTGACGCTATGTTGGATGTTGGCCTGAACTATCTTAAGCTGATTTGCTACCCTGATGTTTGACCTATCCATTTTTTCCCCGGAGTTCCCTGAGGGGGCCGGGGGTTTAGAGGTTTGTTGTCCTGCCCGAATTACTGTATCAGAGAGCTCTGTGACTACTAGTGGTGGGGGGGGGGATCGGTGGGACATAGGGTAGTCTGCTGACTATCCTATTGTGGATGGCCGGAGAGAGAGTTCTCACCGGGCGGGACAGACTCCACTGCGTCCATGGGCGGCGCGGGAGAGAGAATTCTGAGGCCTGAAATGCCCCCCGCAATCTCCCCTCCCCCGTCGCTCAGCAGTAAGTCTATCTCGTCCTGCGAGAACTCCCCCTCTCCTATTTCACTATCAATGTCGGGCTCAACCGTCGCGCCCACCCCTGACTCACCACTGCTTGTGCAGGGTGCGTCAGCAGCCGGCGCCACGATCGGGGTCTTTACGTCCGCGGCTCTCGGCTTCCTTATGAGCACGTATACCGTCGCCATCTTGTAGTTCAGGCGGCACCTGTTTTTTGTCAGTGTCTCGATCTCGTCCACCGGAACTCCGAACACCATTACATTGTTCGTGATGTTCTGGTCCCTGCTGATCCGGTGGGCGAAGATCGGCCAGGTGCGGATGTTCAGCTCTCGGTTGAAGAACGCCAAGAAAGTTCGAATGAACTCTCCGTCGCCTTCAAAGTCTGGCACCATCACCACGCCTTTATAATATCGCGGCAGATCCCGCTCTGCTACGATTTTGTACCCCCCCGAGCCCGGCCAGAGACCAGGGAGGTCTTTTAGGGTCTCGACTAACCAGGACAACGAGAAGTCGTCCTTAGGCTCGACCCGCAGACCTCCGTGTGCCGGCCTTGGCATCGCAAAGAAGCTGGGCCAGGCACACGTCCATCTCTGGCAGTGCTCGTTGAAATACGCCATCGTTTGCTGCTCCAGCTTACCTCGGAGCACGGTTGTCTTACGGTCGTCCATGTGTACCCCGGATTTGTCTAGTATCACCACCTTGAGGTGGGACGCCGAGGCTTCCGCGTACGACATGGCCCCCGCTTGACCACCGCTCCTTTCCTGCTGGTGGCCTGCAGCCGTCGCGCCGTCCGCTGCAGAGGTGCCACGGTCCAAGCACAACCTCTTGTCAGCTGCTGCCGACGAAGGTGACACTAGGTCCGAGCTCCTCTGCCGCTTGGCACTACGGCCGCCGCCACTTACCTCTCCACCAGGGGCGTTCGAGTTGGAGGATGGGTTAGTGCCGGATCCTCCACCACTGCGGCCCTTTCCTACACCCTTACCCTTAACAGGTTTAGGTTTGGATAGGGCTTGTTGGTTCGGGACACCTGGTCTCCTGCCCTCCTCCTCCGCGACCGCCCCCTGACTTTTAGGGTTAGACTGTGTGACAGCCTTTTTGGGGGTCGACATGGGGGTGCCCTCTAACCGCACTGGTGCCCCAACCGGTCCCGTGCTGCCCTGTTCCATGGGATGGAGCGGGTGCCCGGAACCAGGTCTTGACACCGTCGTCGGAGGTCGGACCTCTATGTCAGTATATGGTGGGCGCGCCATAACCATCCCGACGGACGGCGCGATGGCCGACACGTTGGGTGGGTAAAGAGCGCCCTCCAGTTGGTGCTGGCGGAGCTCGTTTACCAGAGCGGCATCGAGTCTCCGCCGCTCCAGACGCTGGGCGTTCCTTCGCCCAGCCTCGCTTAGGGGGACCTTACCTACCCCGGTGTCCCTCGGCACAGAGGGTGCCGGGGCACCGCGTTCCCTATCCTCCAGCCCAACGTCACTGGAGTCCGCCGCGGCGGCCGCCTTTTTTGTCGCGCCCCTCCTCTTCTTCTTGTTCGGCCTCCTCTTCTGCACTGGTCCAGAAGAGTGTTGCGCCGAGGAAGCCAGAGAAGTCGTCGTTTCGCCTTCCGTCTTGGTCCCAGTAGCAGTTGCGGGAGGCGGGGCCTGGGGACCCACCCCGCCACCGCCTTCGGTGACCAATTTCTCACTCTCCGGCCCGGGTACCAGAGAGCGCCGGGTGCTAGCCGGATCGCATGGCATCTCACTTTGTGTATCATTGCTCATCATTGTTGGTTTGGGTGTTCTGTGAACATAAAAGGTTAGCGGGGCGCAAGCTAAAGGCCTGGTGAATGCCGTTGCCCACGCGACATCCCCCCATCTTTCAGGTTTGGGGGAGGAGGTGGTAGATTACTCAAGAGTAACCCACCACCTCTCCCCCCGCCCCCACAGGTGCTGGGTCACCTCCCCCCCCCCCCTCTCCCTCCCTGCCCCAGGGGTGTGGGTCTTAGCAAGCCTATGTAAATGAACATTTGCTCACCAAGAACCACAGCCCCCTTTTGCCCTCGCTCTTTATCCAGGCTTGGGACTGGCTCCATGGTTAGTTATTGCTGAACAGCAATAACTGACCATCGAGGCGAGGTTCGACCATCGAGGCGAGGTTGCCAAGAGATATTCAGAGTCCTGTTAGATTGACTATTGCGGAGGTGAAATGCACACGACTGGGTTTTCGAGGGATTGGGGCGTAAAGCATTTTCATCGTAGAATTTCCCGAGTACTCTCAATGCTTCCGTCAGTATGTCCTCAGATTCCTTAAAAGTGGAAGTCTGGGCGGCTAATGCAAGATCATCGGCATATAAAAACCGCTGTGTTTGGGCGGAGCAAGGTTGGTCATTCGTATATACATTAAACAAAGCTGGAGCGAGCACACTGCCCTGAGGGAACACCCACACAGACTCAAAACCAGAGCCAGAGGCAGAGCCAGACAGAGCTTGTGGTAGGCCTACGGTTGGTCCGATAGGGAATAGAACTACACGAGACAGACAACAATAGAAAGAACTGGTGAAGACCTATTATGTCAAAAGAACACGCTGTTGCTCCACAGCAGGAAATAGAAATAGAAGGGGAAACATTTTGTCAAAGTACCTCCTCCTCCTTGCATCGGTATCCTCACTGTTGAGGGTCGCGACCTTTGTGCAGGACCCTAGTCTGCACTATGTTCCTCCATTTGGTTCTGTCCTCCACGGCATGGATGGCTTCGCTCACGGAGGAGCCTGTTACTGAGCGCACTTGGTCGCTCCAACGCATCGGTCGCATCTCAAAGTACCAATTTAGCATAGTTTGGTACTTGAGAGGTAGCGCAGATTGCCTGGTTTCCTCACGATGTATTCTAAAGTTGTGATGGCAATGATGATGATGAAATACAATGTAGCCTAACCCGTATCCACAGTATCACGGCAGCAGAAAGTAATCTTGCAGAAAGGCTTTACATATGCCTGCGACATTTTTACGTTGTGGCCGGTAAAGTCGAGTTTTTATAAGCATTATAAAAATCATCAGCCTCTATCATCAGTCACTGGTAGACATCATCATCATGCACAGCCTGACTTCACCCAATGCTGGGTATATGCCTCTCTCTGTATGTGCAACTGTTAACGGTTCACCCACGTATAGGCCTCTGTCTGTATATGCCTCTGTTGACGGTCTTGTGCTAATCTCATCCAGGTCTTACCCGTGAAGTTCGCCACATCGTCTGTCCATCTTGCCGCAGGACGACCAACACTTCTATACCCAGTTCTTGGACGCTATTCAGTTAGTGCCTCACTCCACCTGCTGCTGGAAATTGCTGGAATCGACGCTCTGACTGCCCTGCTCTATTTGAGTTCCTTCATGCGATTCCCAACATCTTTGGCCTTTCTTCGACTTCGAATCTCGGTTTTTTTTTGTTTTTTACGATTTATAGGTTCGCGTTTGACCGCTATCTCACCTGCTGTTAAGTGATGATGCGGTCGACGATGTATCACGCTTATCTAGAAGAAACCTATTCACTCTTGTCTTGAAAACATCCAATTTGTAGGTGCTCGGAAAGACAGACGCCGGCAAGGAATTCCATTCCTTGGCTGTCCCCAACATAAAAATTGAAGCAAAGCGCTTGGTGCGGACAGTTGGAACATCAACCAAGTATGGATGCCGCATTTCCGTGCGTCTAGTGGTCCGATGGTAGAATGGGGATGGGGGAACTCAATTGTGAAGTTCCGTAGCACACTCTCCGAAATGTATCGATGTTGGGAACACATAGACCTCTCTCTCTGTCTGGGAATCTCTGTCTAGAAGAACAGGTAACAAACTGCGTTTTGGTTTCTACCATTTTTTGTATGATCCTTTTACAAAATAACCGCTGTTTCCGTGGCCCCTGCACCACGTGTGTTTGACAAAGAAGGTGCGGTGCCTATATAAGTTCATACACTCTGCACGTTCGTATTAAGAGCCAATATTTTTTGTTTGTTGTTATTAAGAGGAAAGTGTTTGTTTGTGTTTTTACTTTGTTTTCGGATAATTAGGTTATTATGTACTCTTTCGAAGCTTAGATGTCTTTTAATACGAGCGTGACTGAGCGTTAAATAAGGTTTTTACGTTGCCTTAAAATATAAATACTAGAATACTGGGTATACATAATATTTCTGTGCGTGTTTGGCCACTCAGCTCAGTTGGTAGTAGCCTTATACACCATTGGCCGTGGGTTCGATTCCCAGCGAAACTCAAAAGTTGTGTGGTGAACACAGATGTTTGTTCTCTGTCTGGGTGTTATATTTTATTATAGGCATGTATTTACAAAAAAATGCACATAAGTATTATATCAGCTATCTGGTTCCCATAGTACAAGCTCTGCTCAGTTTGGGGCTAGATAGTGTGAATTGTCTAAGATATTTATTTCCTATTTTTTTTTATGTTTGCACCAAATTAATGGTGCAAACGTGCGGGAGTCAGTTAGTAAAAATGGACTTCTCCTAACACTAAACTCATATTTAATTTGCAAGCTTAAAGAAATATCCAAGAAGGCAACCAAAAACGTTATATTCCAACAAGTTGCGACTAATCGCCAAATTAGTTCCACCCACTCAATTATTATTAAAACCCACATGTTTTATCCTTCGAAACAAAAGTGTCGGTTATTTCAAAGACCAATGTTAGCCAAATTAACGCGTGTTTCTACCGGCTACCTGCGTCGGGCGCCATGGAGCAAAAAATACCCTTTTTGTAAGTCACAGACACACGGGGATTACAAATTCAGACAAGTGTGAGTGACAGTCATGCTCTGAGATTTCCGTTATTTTGACCTGTTTATTTCAAGAACCTTTTAACTGGATACATCCGTTTACGATACTCTGATTCTTCTTCTTCTTAAAGTCATATTTCTAAACATGGTGGTTAAACGTCATAGAGGCTTCTAATAAAATAATAGTAAAAAGTTTTGTAATGATTGGACTTCATGCGCGGACCCTTTTTGTTTATGCCTGTTTTATTTTATATATTCTGAATACGTGCGGAACCCTAAAAAGGAAAATTAACGCGTTTAAATTGCGTCCTTAGAATATAATTGCTACGTTTGTCGGTTAAAGGTTTGTTGTTGGAAATTGAAAAAGATAAAGGTATTTTATTATTAATAAGGGAAACCTACTACCTACCATGAGCTTGTTCTGGCTCTGTCTCTGGTTTTGAGTATGTGTGAGTGCTCACCAGTGCATTATAGTGTGTGTGTGACGTTTTGGTAGGATTTATTTAGTCAACACTCACACAGACTCAAAACCAGAACCAGAGACAGAGCCAGACAGAGCTCATGGTAGGCCTACTGTTGTACCCCAAAGTAAATATTATAGCGAAACTAATATAGATAATAAAAAAATACTGTGGACAATCCACACCAGCAATACCTAATAATATCGCAGTAGTCAAAGTAAGTAATATCGATATTTTATATAAATAAAACGATATTATTTTTATCTTTTACAAAAGTTATATTAGCACAAAAATTCGAAAATTGTGTCAAGTGCACGAAATGAGCCTCTAGGTGCACTTAAAATCCTTTCACCACACTTGGTTCAAAATAACCAGTGACACGATAAGAATAAGAAGAAAATATCAACTTTCTTAAAATTGATGTCTTAACTTTTGCCCATCAACAACGGCAGTACAAACAAATCCGTAATCTTTCCGCTATGAATATTTAACATTAAAACTGGCAACCTTATTCTTAACAGCTTGTTGACTGGCCTCTAGCTCAGTTGGTAGTAGCTCTGCCTTCTGCGCCGTAGGTCGTGGGTTCGATCCCCACCGAGAACAAATATTTGTGTGGTTAACATAGATGTTTGTTCTCTGTCTGAGTGTTATATTGTATTCTAAGTATGTATTTACAAAAAAAAAAATGTATTCAAGTATTATATCAGCTATCCGGTTCCCATATTACAAGCTCTGCTTAGTTTGGGGCTGGGTAGTGTTGTGTGAATTGTCCACAATATTTATTTATTATTTATTATATTATTTATTAATTTAAAAATCACTCTGCACTCTGCAGGCTGACGCTGACTCACTTTAAGGTTGTTCGATTCCGATACAAACTGAATTTACACAACTATGGGCAAACAAAGTATAAATGTACACTGAAATAGCTGTAATAGAATTTTACAGTGGTCTTTATTGCCGGCCAGTTATATAAAGTTGGAGAAAACTGTAGGATAACAGAAATATTAATAAAAAACCAAAAAAGTAATTTTTTCGTTATTCTTTCTAACGGGTACTCGGCATTGAATACGTGAATGAGCTTAAAACATATTATTATGTCTCAAAATAGTCGTAAAAGTCGGTTAGTTCTTTTTCTGAAGCCCCGACTGCCACGACCAACGGCTGACACTCCAACTTTATATAACTGGCCGGTAATAAGGACCCCTGTAAAAGCCTATTACAGCTATTTCAGTGTACATTAATACTTTATTCGCCCATAGTTGTGTTAATTAAGTTTGTATTCAAATTCAAAAATCGATCACTTAGGAGGCTTTGGTTTTGATTCTGTGTGAGTGGTCACCGTGTCTTATACTGAGTGTGTGACGTTTTGACGTAGGATTTATTTAGACAGCACTCACACAGAACCAGATACAGAGCCAGACAGAGCTTGTGGTACGCCTACTAGAAATTGACTTAACGCAAGTGAAGTTTAAATAACTTGTGAAACCGACTTCATGGCTGAACCGACTTAGATATTTTTTTATGGGACCAATTTGGACCTATCACATAAAAAAATCAAATCAGTCAATACTACCATGACTATATAATTATAGGCCTATATTCCTGCCTATGTTCGAAGCGCTTATGAATAAGGCGGTGTATGTATGACTGTTGTCCAAGTTTTTTCGTTCACTTGTTCGCAACGATAAATTAACAAGTTCACCGTGGGCCCTTTGTCTACGGAAGGGTTTACGTCCTTTGCATTTATTCGCAAAAACTTCGCGTTAAAAGTTTCTGCTTAGTTATTTACGAGTAAAGGGTAGTCTAAATTAATAATTGCGAATGGGAAAATAGCCGGAAAAAAAATTGGTTGTCTGTAAAGTCGGTTTACTGACGATAGTTAAACGTCATAAGAAAATACACAGATGTCGAACGCTGCCGAACGCGAAAGCCGATTGTGCCTCTTTTTGTTGCTCGTTTCGCGCTCTCGCTTGCACTTCAAGCCTTAAATGGAACGCCTCAGAGTGAGGTAACGCCGCATGAGTCATGTTTTCTTGTGCTTGCAGCCGGCTCCATCGAATTATAAGACGTTGTCACGTCAAAACAATTTAAGAATAGATCTATAATCGTAAACGGTTTATAATCTTATACGGTTACATTAATGTCTTTATTATGCTGTTCGATGTACATTGATGCATTGCGTGCAGTCTTTGTATGTTCGTTAGACTAGTGACCAATTCCAATAAATTGCTTTGGCTCGTGCCAGTAGTTCCATGAGCTAGTTGTATAAAAATAGGCATCCACTGGCAAATCGAAAGCTGAGACTGAGATCGAAAGTATAAAATACTCGAGTTGTTTTGAATTTAGAACGAGCGAGAATACGCATTTTTTTATTTTTTATTTTTATTTTTTTATTATTTAAAAAGCCGGAAAAAATCCAGACGACTAACAGAAAGTCCTGATAGTAACCAAAATGTCCGGAAGGTTAACATCCTTATTTACAGTTTCTGTGAGGCGGCGCGGCACGGCACGGTTTATTTCTGTAAGTTTTTCATAAAGAACTTTTATAGGTGTTTTGTTACTTATTTTACGGGGTACTTTTATAAGCTCTACCCTACCTGTGGAGTTATTGATAATAAAGTGGAATATAGCCGCATATTATTAGATGTATCAATATGGGCTATATCTTTTGTATAGTTGACGGATCGGACTTGCGCACAGTGTATCACTGTAAAATATTGTACTGTCAAAGTTCGCCGCAGTGTGTGCGGATGTATGCAAAACCCTATGCTACAGCAGTGCCCTATGTACAGATCAGTTACAACTGATCGCCATCGCCATTGCAGATCACTTAGATGTGCGCAAGGCTACAAGTACACACGACCAGGGGGTTAATTCTAGGGCAGATCTCGATCATTTTGAAATTTTATTTTATTGCTTCTATTCACAACCCCGCACTTCTTCTACGTTTTCCGTATATCATAGCTGTCGAAGCTTTTACGATGAGGTCGTTGATGAATTACTCAAGGACATCATCCATTCTCTCTTCGAAAACAAGCAATAAAATAAAATTGCAAAATGATCGAGATCGGGCCGAGAATTAGCCCCCAGGGGCCTAATTCTCAGGCCGACCGAGATTTTCTAAGCGATTATTTTATTTTAAGCATTGCACGACCCTCACTATCAAGATTTTTACACTATTTTTATGAACAACGGGATATTTACCACGATTTAACTTTGAGAGTTTTGACTCACGATATTTTGGGACAGCTGCATGCACCATGATCACGGGTTGGACTCAGTTCAAATATTCGAAATATCGGGAGTCCAAACTCAAAAAACTAAATCATGGTAAATATCCCATTGTTCATAAAAATATTGTTTCGACAAATCGTTTCGTAAAGACAATAGCCTTCTCTTGTCTTGGAGATTGGTTCCAATATCAACATAGCACCTCCGACCCATTATTTACTAACAATAAACACTCTATCATAATTTATCACATTTTAAGTATGTGACAATTGAATAAAAGCATTACAACAGCGTTCATTGTTTAGAACCGGTTCGGTTTATTAGTTTATAAGAGTGTTTCGTTGTTTTATGGATTGGAATAGGTACTTCCTCTCTCCAGCATTGATTCCGTTTGTTGAGGTCGTGGAGCTCGTGGCTGAACCAAATCATCATCATCATCATCATTATCAGCATGAAGAAGTCCACTGCTGGACATAGGCCTCCCCTACACATTTCTAGGAAGAACGATTCTTAGCCCTTTCCATCCATCGACTTCCCGCGATCTAAACAATGTCGTCGGTCCATCTGGTGGGTGGGCGCCCTACGCTTCGTCTTCCGGTTCGTGGTCGCCATTCGAGAACCTTTATTCTCCAACGGTTGTCAGTTCTTCGAGCTATATGGCCTGCCCATTGCCACTTCAACTTACTAACTCTACGAGCTATGTCGGTGACCTTGGTTCTTCTACGGATATCCTCATTTCTGATTCTATCACGTAGTCTAACTGACCAAATACCATCGGCGAAACAAAAGCACTTCTGCTGCGGTGGTTCGGCCAAATGCTACGAATGGAGGAGAATCGGGCAGTTAAGCTGGCTTTCCTGGGAGTGCCAGTCGGACGGCGACCAGTCGGCCGACCCAGATACCGGTGGAAGGACGAAGTAGAGAAGGATTTCCGCTCTCTTCGAGTCTCCAACTGGCAAGAGGTGGCGCAGGAGAGGGACCGGGGGCGTTCTATTGTGTCTGAGGCCAAGACCCACTTAAGGGTTGATGCGCCGGGATAGCAAGTAGGTTAGTATATTCTCAAACGATGAAAGAAAACATCATGAGGAAATCCGCGGCTTAGTCAGCTCTGCACGTATTGACCATGTCTTTCCTGTAGATTAGTGTGTTCTGTGCCCAGTTTTGTATGTATTATTACCTTCTTAGGTAGCCTGCCTGCTTTCAGTTGTCCGTTCTGTGTGTTTTGTTTGTTTTATTTGTCTTACTTATGTCAAATAAATGTATTTTCTTTCTTTCTTTCTTTTTATTAGACCGACTAAGCTGTTGAGATGGTATTGGTGCTGTGCAAGCCTATTCCATGTAAAATCCTGACCCAGGCACTAAAGCGTCCCGTAAGTAGGGCTTGAGTAATCACCAGTTGCCCCTGACGTTGTAATAGTAAAGAGGCTTTTGTATCATTGTAGATGATTTATATAGCGTCAGAGGCAACTGGCGGTTACTCATACTCTTACTTGCAGGACGCTATAGTGCCTGGGACAGTATTTAAGATGGAATAGGCTTGCCCAGCACCTATACCATCCTGACAGCTTAGTCGGCCTAATCTACAGGAAAAACGAGCGTTGACGTTGTATAATAGCCCCTTCCCACCGGTGTGTGATATCGCGCACGGAGGCAGATCAGCTCGCACGACACACCATGGGAACGGTCTCGTACGCCGAGGTGCGTGGTAGCACAAGAGCCCTTTCTGTGTGCGTTGCCGTGCGTCGTCGTCGGCTGTGCGTGATGATCTGCAGAACCACGCACCGTAGGAAGGCAGCATAAGTCATCTAAAATAAATGCATAGGCCTGATTTTTTTGTTTAGTGTATTTATATTTGTATTCCATAAATAAAATACTGTATTTGTCAGAGATGTAACGATTAGTAGGTAGGCAGGTGTTTTCATCAACATTCTCCACAGTTGGTCTATAACTTGCAATACTTGAAATAGACACTCCATACGAATGCTGCCAAGTCTTTATCTTTGCCCATGCACATGGTTTTCAGAAGGGCGTCTAAAAGGCAACCGAACCTGTCATTAACCCTGTCCGAAGTTTAGGTCCTCAGCGTGTGTGTCTGACTGTTTGACCAAAACAAATACTCAAATTTGAACGTGGTTTTTTTTGCAAGATAGCTGATAGATTTGGAGGGTGATAATAATTATGTAGAAATCTGGTGGATGTTTGGTAGAAATCTTTTCATCCCGCGAAAGGGAGTCCTGGTGAACTGTATGTGTTATGGTTTGTTTGTTGCATTTTTTGTATTATGTACAAATAAATAATTTCCCATATAATTTTTTCATATAATTTCGAAGAACCGACAACCGCCGTTGGGGAATAAAGGTTCTCGAATGGCGACCACGAACCGTAAGACGAAAAGTAGGGTGCGCATCCACCAGATGGACCGACGACATTGTTATCGCGGGCAGTCGTTGGATGGAAAGAGCTCAGAATCGTTCTTCCTGGAAATGTGTAGGGGAGGCCTATGTTCAGCAGTGTACTTCTTCAGGCTGATGATGATGATCTTCATTTTTTCATTTCATTTCAAAAGTAATAGCAAAATACAGACGTGTACATTTGAAAAGGCCTTTCCACCACCAAGTAGATAGTAGGTATCTTATTTGTGATCTGCCAAACCGCGAACCATCGGCATCGGCAACTGCTGCCAATTCTTTAGAATTTGCCGCGGAGAATAATGAAGATGTTGCAATATTTTTATCTAGACATGGAGTAGATGTTTATTTAAAAGGGAATTTTATCTACGGAAATGTTTCTTCTACCAAGCTAAATGATGCAAAAATGTTATAAGTAGGCATTAACCTATTTACTATTTCAATAAGTTAGGACTCTATCATTTGGGCTGTATGTATTTCATCTGTTCACTACTAGCTGTCATTGCCATGAAATGTCATAAGTATTTGGTGGGCGATCAGTGAATTCAAGAAGAAGAAGCATAGAGACATTATATGTAACATTATTAGGTAGAGTCTGTTCAGAAAGAGAACCGTCGTGGGATTGGAGGGCGCTGCTGTGCTTAATCACCTTTTTTGTTTAGTGTGCAATATAATAGCGCGTCTGTTGCGTTTTGATCCTATCACAACTAGTGTACTATTCCTTTATTTGTTTTTTATGATGCAAAATGCTGACAGAAAGAAAGGGATGAGCTGCCATATAAAAATCGAAACGTTAGTTCTCAATTTGGCCACGACGGTTCTCTTTCTGAACAGACTCTACACAACATTGCCTCTTAAGTAGCACGCCAGGAACATTTGGCCGTCAGTGTACATTGTAGTATTGCTACATGTTTAATTTTGTAACCTACTTTCATAGACCTATCTGTAAGTTTTCCCAAAACTTGGGTGTGAGTGTTGACTAAATAAATCCTACGTCAAAACGTCACACACACAGTAAAGCGTGTTTGCTGCTCTGAGCACAGTATAATACACTGGTGAGTAGGTAATCACACAGACTCAAAACCAGAGCCAGAGACAGAGCCAGACAGAGCTTGTGGTAGGCCTACTGAGTTTCGAGACTTGTTTTTTTTTACAAGTAATGTTTTTAATGGCATCATACTTTTCGCTTTCCATTTCGTGGTTGCCTTCGCCAAACTATAATAATAAACTAGCGTATTCGTTAGTAATCACTACCTACTATTATACCACACGCGCAAAACCACAGGCGGCCGCTAGTTATAAATATCACAATAATCGTTGACTGTATGAAAATGAAAATTCGTTTGTGAAATTGAAATGATGCAGTTCTCCCAGCTTTATTTAATTTTGAGGTTATTATACCTAACAATCACACAGAGGGTGCTAACCGCATTTTATGATTCAAACATAAATGGATATTTAATTTGAGTTCATTATTAGTATTTCTGGTCGATTTTACTTTTAAAATATAGTTTACTTATATTCAAATAACAATAGTTATTTAATCTGATATTTTTAGTATAATTGTCTATTTTTAGTGTACTCTTAGTGGTAGAAACCTTTGTTCGGGAGGAGTCCCGAACCTTAAGTCCCGTAAGGACCTGAGAACATTTTTAATGTAAAAGATAGACAAACGAGCTTACGGCCCACCTGATGGTAAGCGGTCACCGTCGCCCATTGACCAAAAACACCAAGAGCGCTGTCATTGCGTTTCCTACTCTGAAAACACAAAAAAAAACATTTAAGGTTCGAAGCACTAAGATCATTCTACGTAACTGGTTAAGAAACCTGGTTTCGTAGAAACACTAAAAGAGAAGTCCACCTTATCGCTTGAAAAAGTGCAAAGACTATTAGTTATTTATTACACTATTTTCTGCCTCAGTTTGGACCTTTTGGTCTTCAGTGTTTTTATCCACCCAGTCCACTTCACTCACAATCTTCACAATGTCGTCGGTGCATCGGCTAGGAGCCATCGCTACTCCTGCTGGCCTACCATGAGCTTTATATGGTTATGGTTATGGCTATCAAAATTAAGTCAACAGTGTCAACACATTCAAACCCAAGAAGAAAATGAATGTGTGGGTCAGCCGATCTATACACAATTTGACAGCCATAGCCATAACCAAATGGAGCTCGTGGTAGCCCTCCTGGTTCGTGGTCAAAATTATACAACACTAAAACAGCACGTACAATTTACGTAACACTGTGCGAACCAAGACTCAGAATTATACAAGTACAAGTATACAAACTCAAAATACTCCAGACCCGCTAGACTACGTACTCTAAACACAACACTTTACTGTGCAGATGAAACACTTACACAGCATACGAACACGTACTGCGTGCCCTTAGCACACGTTTGCAACGTTAGCATATTTACTCCCCCGAAGTCGTAGTTTTGCTACCACATTTCGACTACCAAATTTTGCGCGTGTCTCTCTCTTTTGTATGGAAAATTGATGGGACAAAATCTCGTTACGATCGTTTCTACGTAACGTTATTTTTGCTGTCTAATTTTTCTCCATACAATAGAGAGAGACAAATAGACGAAACGATAGCAACATTTCGTAGACGAAAATGAAGTGGGACTTGCCCTTCTGATAAACAATAATTCTGTACTCTGAAAGCATTATTTGGCATTTACGAGGGCCTTCATAGGTCAGTTGGAAGTAGCTCTGCCTTCTGCGCTGGAGGGCGTGGGTTCGATCCCCAGCGAGAACAAATATTTGTGTGGTAAACGCAGATGTTTGTTCTCTGTGTGGGTGTTATTTTGTATTCTATGTATGTATTTACAGAAAAAAAGTATTTAAGTATTATATCTGCTATCTGGTTCCCATAGTACAAGCTCTGCTTAGTTTGGGGCTTTAGATAGATCTTGTGTGGATTGTCCGCATTATTTAGCAGGCACTTTCTCCACACAATGCGAAACGGAAGAGTTGCTTGCTTATTTTTGTGGAGATTATGCAAGCCGGACTGGCTTAACCGTGAGCGCAAAACCCCTAAAGGGCATTCTGTGCTCGTTACAAAATAGTGAACGTATATTTTGAGGTGCGCCCACCATTTGAGACCCGTTTTTCCAGTTTCAGTTCAAACATGATGGCTGATATAACACTTACACACTTTCTTTTGAACATAACACCCAGACAGAGAGCAAACATCTTTGTTAAGCACAAAAGTATTTGTTCTCGGTGGGAATCGAACCCACGCCCTCCAGCCAACAGAGCTATGAGGGCTGTCTAAAGAGCTGAAAAATGTTCGGGTAGTCGTGCAAGTCCAACAATATTTTTTTTTCTGAATCGATAGCACCAGAGACTGGTGTTAAGGGAAGCACGATATACTTTTCCGTACTACTTTTAAGTAGTGTATACGTTACGTAGTAGTTAGCTACTCATTAGCAGATGCTGCGAGCGACACTTGAAAGCACAAGCACTGTACAATCAACGGGAAAAGTGCGTAATCTGAAAAGATGAAGACTGGATGAACATTTTTCTTTTCTAAAGAAATATAAGTTTTAGCAACGAAACAAATGATGATTTTATGTGACACAAAATTTTTAAGTTCAATCTTGGATAGGTATTTCCATTATTTGAAAAAGTTTTAGTATAATATGAGTTTTAAAAACTTGAAACACCATGGTTCATGGTCTAACTGCTGAACTGATTTTAATGAAATTTCTATGGAAACAATCCGTTTAACCCACTATTTTGTTTTATTTACGTTGCAAGTGTGCTTGAAATGAACACATCAGCTAGTTATCCTATCTTATCTTATACCTTTAAACGAGAAAATCTTGTATATATGTATATATATATTTAGGATCTCGGAAACTGAGCCAATGATTTTCATGAAATTAAGTATACAGGGGTTTTCGGGGACGATAAAACGATCTAGCTAGGATTCATTTTTAGAAAATGTCCCCCTAATCGTAAGGTAAATAATCAACTTTATCATAAAATCATAACTCCTAGCGCCATCTGTTGATTAAGTCATGAGTTAGTGGGACTGAGAACGCCATCTATTGACGAGCAGTGGAGTTTATTATTATGTCGGTAAGATCGAAAAATATTTATATTTAATCAGTATGTAAGTAATTTGTATTTAAATATAATTCACAACAACAATTTACCAAAAAAAATACCGAGCGAAGCACCAACTGCTAGTTATACAGGGTGTCCCATAAGTCAACGTCCAACCGAAAACGGGTGATGCGCCACGTCATGACAGTTATCAGAAAAATATAAAAAAAATATTTGTTATGTAACTTTCGAGTTATGAGTATTTAAAAAAAACAGAAAAAACTGACACCCTGTGATGATCTTTTAGGTCCTGTGACTACAAATATTAACTTTTCATGAAACTTTTTTCTGCAACATAAGCATGAATAACCCTTCTGTAAATTTCAATTCAAAATTAAGCCATAACTGCCTCAGTTTTTAATGAAATCGTGGAGTTTTGGCCAACGTTTCATTTCAGATAATTACATCACCCAACTTTAACCGTCTGTACCGCAAAAAAAATGTACTACACTATCATGGCATGTAACTTTAAAAACTGGCGCATTTATCCAGGATTCCAAAATGGTATAATACTTGCTAGAGTACTCCTTAGTTTTGGAAATAAAAAATGTTTTTTCAACTAAACCGGATTTCCAATCAATTTTATTTCAATAGATAAAATGTTTGTACCCTTTAAATGATGGACTTAAAATGCCTACGCTGTGTTTTTAAGTGACTCACAATTTACAAGTACAACTAAATACCATTTCGACAATGCAAGTAAACAGATAGATCCACCATCTTGTCGAAAGAGTAATAACCATGAGTGTTCAAGTAATTTGTTAGTTTTAGGTGAAAGTTTGAAATAAAATTCAATCATAGGATTACTTCAATCGTGGTTTTAATCTAAAGTTTGCCTTCGCCCGTCGCCGGTCTTATTACATGGTTTTTGACGTGATAACGTCTTATAATTCGATGGAGCAGGCTGCTCGTACGAAAAAACATAACTCATGCGGCGTTACCTCGCTCTGAGGCGTTCCATTTAATACTTGAAGTGCAAGTGAGAGCGCGGAACGAGCGACAAAGAGGCACAATCGGCCTCCGCGTTCGGCAGCGTTCGACATCGGTCTCTCTCCTACTTGAGTGAGCGATGCGTCCGCGTGGACAGCTATAAGACGTTGTCACGTTCAACTGTCGTCAGTTAACTGACTTTACAAACAGCAGATTTTTTTTAAGGAAATGTAGAGCTTGCATTACTGCTAACAGTTATGCAAGCTAACAGTTTGAACATTTGCTGTAAATCCTTGATGTAGTTAAATTAAAATCACGATTGAAGAAATCCTATGATTGAATTTTATTTCAAACTTTCACCTAAAACTAACAAATTACTTGAACACTCATGGTTATTACTCTTTCGACAAGATGGTGGCTCTATCTGTTTACTTGCATTGTCGAAATGTTATTTACTTGTACTTTTGAATTGTGAGTCACTTAAAAACACAGCGTAGGCATTTTAAGTCCATCATTTAAAGGGTACAAACATTTTATCTATTGAAATAAAATTGATTGCAAATCCGGTTTAGTTGAAAAAACATTTTTTATTTCCAAAACTAAAGAGTACTCTAGCAAGTATTATACTATTTTGGAATCCTGGATAAATGCGCCAATTTTTAAAGTTACATGCCGTGATAGTGTAGTACATTTTTTTTGCGGTACAGACGGTTAAAGTTGGGTGATGTAATTATCTGAAATGAAACGTTGGCCAAAACTCCACGATTTCATTAAAAACTGAGGCAGTTATGGCTTAATTTTGAATTGAAATTTACAGAAGGGTTATTCATGCTTAAGTTGCAGAAAAAAGTTTCATGAAAAGTTAAGATTTGTAGTCACAGGACTTAAAAGATCATCACAGGGTGTCAGTTTTTTCTGTTTTTTTTAAATACTCATAACTTGAAAGTTACATAACAAATTTTTTTTTTTATATTTTTCTTATAACTGTCATGACGTGGCGCATCACCCGTTTTCGGTTGGACGTTGACTTATGGGACACCCTGTATAAAAAAATATAGAAAAGTAAGTTTTTGTAAAACAAAATTTCCATCAGCAGCAAGATACTTTTATCCTTACTAATATTATAAATATGAAAGTCTGTCTGTCTGTCTGTCGCGCTTTCACGCCACAACTACTGAACCGATTTAAATGAAATTGGTACAGCAGATAGTCAAGAGCCTGAGCAAGAACATAGGCTTTTTTTAATGCGAAAAGGGGTTGCTAAGGGGGGGAGAGGCGCTTATTGTGCGGGCACAGCTAATAATAAAAATAGAAATAATTTATTTTGCGTCAACTTAAAATTTAAAGGTACAGTTCAACTTAAATAAAATGACGGCAAAACAGGTAAACCACTCAGCATTTGCGACAAGGGCATGGTAGCTCTTGCAGCGCTGGTTTTCAGTGGCACCATAATACAATAATAATAAAACTTACGCTAAATAATAATAGTTTAATACCTTACACGAATTGAAACAATATAACTAAATGTAATAAACTAAATAAGCTAAATCAAATATATGAAAGAGCCGACGTCACTGAACGAAACTGCCCAAAACATCTGCTTCCACGCTTCCACTTAATTTTTCTGTTTATTGCTTTGAAGTTGCTCATTGGTTTATCCTGTTTCATGTTTTTGGTTTGAAATCATTATTTGAAAGGTTTTCAGAATTTCTATGGTTTGTGTAATTTTTAGGCTATGTAAAGCAAACATTTGCATCTATTTTAGATGATTTATATAGCGTCAGAGACAACTACAGGCCTACCACAAACTCTGTCTGGCTTTGTCTCTAGGTCTGGTTTTGAGTCTGTGTGAGTGCTCACCAGTGTATTATACTGTGTGTGACGTTTCGACGTAAGATTTATTTAGTCAACACTCACACATGCTCAAAGCTAGAGCCAGAGACAGAGCCAGACAGTGCTTGTGGTAAGCCTACTGGTCGCTCCAACGTATTGGGCTCCGTAATCGCAGCCTCCACTTTGCCAGTGACCACCAGCTTTTCAAGGTTCTTTCCTGGCAATGTGGCAGTGTGATGACTACAGGACTTAATTAAAAAAACTTTTTTAATGAGCGTTCGCTAAACCAATGTTTTAGACTAAAACGGTGTCGGGACCACGGACCGGAAAATTGGTGCCCATTAGGGCTCCAAGCTTTACTTTCTGTCCCCCTCACTACGGTAGGTAATTAAATGTCAATTACCGGAATCTCAAAGAGAAAAACTTTGCTTTTTTTGCCGTTTTAATGGCGCGATTAATTCTGTTTCAGTTGTTATACAGGGTGTAACAAAAAGTTTTCAAACCATAATACCTTAATCTAATACCTTAATCATTGAGATAAATAAATCAAAAATAAATATTGTGGACAATCCACCTAACACCATATGCGCCCCAAATTAAGCTGAGCTTGTAGGTACTTTGGGAACCAGATAGCTATTAAACTAATATATATACCTATATTTTTGTAAATACATACTTGGAATCTATATTTATAAAAGAAAGTCGTGTTAGTTACACTATTTATAACTCAAGAACGGCTGAACCGATTTGGCAGAAAATGAGTGGGGAGGCAACTTAGAACCGGGAGAAGGACTTCGGATACTTTTTATCCCGAAAAAGCAACGGGAACGGGGCGTTATGCGAACGGGTGAGCGAAGCCGCGGGCGGCCACTTGTACAAAATAACACTCGGACAGAAAACATAAATCTGTGTTCACCACACAAATATTTGTTTTCGGAGGGGACCGAACCCACAAACTGCGGCGCAAAAGGTAATGCTATTACTAACTAAGCTGAGAGGCCAGTCTACTCATACTCATATTATTTATTGCAATTATTATGTTACATGGTGAGGTCTTAAAGTTCATCTAACTTAAAGTGAGTCTATCGGGCATTGAGATACGAAAATTTGGTTATCATCATCATTCAACATTTTGATCATATTCATCAGCCTAATTATAACAAATTACTAGACATATGTATGTCTCTCAGATACAGTTGTTTCCAAGTTATTCTTCAACTGCTGGAAATTCGGTATTATTATATTGCTGCCTTTGCTATCCATCGAATTACAACAGTTGTTTTGTTTGTATAAAATACCTATAGCTTTTTTTTTTATGGATGGCGTTTTGGTATTGATAAGTTTATGTTTTGGAAGTATTTCTTTTACGCCCTGTAGAAGCCGCAGGATCGGTCTTTTTGGGGAAATTATATTGCGTATGAATTATTTCAGATTAATTTTGGACGTCCAACATTTTCGATTCGCGAGAACGAAAAGAGCAAGTTGTTTTGTTAATTTATTTTTATAAGTATTCTTTGTTATTTTCTCTGTAGTCTAAGTTTTCTTTTTGTTTTTTTGGTGTTGTTTTCTGTATTTGAAGCCCGAGTTTTTAATGGAGTTACGAGTTCTCAGTAATCCTGATAGAGGGCGCTTATTGCTTTATCTTCAAACCAGAACTCGAATAATAATTAAAAATCGGATCTAGATCAAAGAAAATATGTGATAAGTTTAGTGTGGTAAGTAGGGGAAGTCGAGTGAATTATTTTATGAATTTCGGGATTATCATAGTACGTTCACCGCGGTATTTCAATTATAGCAATGTCAGCTGGGTGATTGTGTAATTCGGTTGCTATCAAAAGTTGATAATAACAAGGTGCAGCGATGACGTATCAGGGGTGCTCAAACTTTTAGTGTCGGCGATCTACCAAAAAATATTTTGAAAGCAAGAGATCGACTAAACTATTATGTACACAAGGATACGCATCAGACTATACACTGCTAGCTCTTATGTCCTTGCAGTAAGCGTCATTTTTCTTTGTTTTTGGTAACTTGAGGTGTATCCCACTGTACCTACTTATGTATTTGTATGTACTTTGTATTATGTATTAGGAAATTTTAAATATAGGCAAAGTTCGTTAAAGTTTATATTTGCTATTTTATGTGAAATACGTCAACATTACATCTTGTTGCAATCGTTCTTTGTGAGGATGTTATAGGTGCTGGGCAAGCCTATTCCATCTAAAGTCCTGGCCCAGGCACTATAGCGTCCCGTAAGTAGGGGCATGAGTAATCACCAATTGCCCCTGACGTTATATAAATCATCTACAATAGATGCAAAGGTTTGTTTACTTTGATGTAAGTAATTAAAAATTAAACCCAATTGACACCTATCGCTACCTAGTCGTGAATTACATAATAGCCCCGCCGATTACAGTGTCGCGTTAATATTAAAATGGAAATGCCTTGCAAAACGTATGAATAACTCAAAGAGACAATTGTCTCGGCGCCGGACAGCTTAATCATACAGAACGTTCTAGACTCTAGACTTCACACCTGTATTTTGAGTCACTCGTGAAAAATCTCAAAAGAAGAACCCACGTGTTTTTTCAAACCCACTAAAAACATAGGTTATAAAGATGTAGTAGAAGCAAGTGAAGCTTAAAAAAACTTGAGGTACCAACTTCATGGCCAAACTATTGAGCCAATTTTGATGGGATCAATCTGGAAGTAATCTTCCAGAAAAAAAAATCGTAAAAAAGATTTGAACAATGAATAAAAAACAACAGAATGAGAACCTTCTTTTTTATTTGAAGTTCCATTCGCAAAAAGCGTTTTGGCTTCACCTTTATTATGCGAACCTCTGGAATGGAACTCATTGCCGTCGGTTGTTTTTCCTGACCACTACAATCTGGGCCTCTTCAAGGCAAGAGTGAATAGGTGTCTTCAAGACCATCCTGTTCCATCGTCGGCTACATCGTCGCTTACCATCAGTAGGTCTACCACGAGCTCTGTCTGGCTTTGTCTCTGGCTCTGGTTTTGAGTCTGTGTGAGTGTTGTCTAAATAAATTCTACGTCAAAACGTCACACACACAGTATTGATACACAGGTCAGAACTCACACGGACTCTAAACCAGAGCCAGACAGAGCTTGTGGTAGGCTTACTGGTGAGATTGTAGCCAAAAGACGGTCTAATAGTGAAAAAAAATGAAAAAAGTTGGTTCAACACTCAAATATTTTTTAGTTTTGAGTGAGGTTGAGTTTGCGACCTGGTATATAGGGGCAACTTGTAGGCCGGATACTAGCGAATGATATAAAAGAAAAATAAGTCTTTGGAAAATATTTGTGGTTATGGAAGTAAACATTAGTTTCTTACGTTTTTTTTATCGAGATCTCTATGTTTGAAGACTGAATACCTAAAACTACTGAATATCTTGGCAGATTCAATAAAATGTAGACTTTAACGTATACTTACTCTAAAACTTTTTGGTCACCGCCGTCTATCCGATTTTTATCTATCCTTTCCATCCTTTGTCTGGAAGAGATCCCTATAAGCGATAAGGCTATGTCGAAAAATCTTTTTTTATCTGGAAGATACTTCCAGATTAGTCCTTCCGTGAAGTCGGTTTCTCTAGTAAAACTATATTTTTTTTCTTTTATTAGGCACGTAGTCTACAAAGAAGGTTGAAATACGAAAGGCTTTGCCTTGCAATGGACGAGATTAGCTGAAAATAAATAAAATAATACGTGACATTTTAAATTACTAGCCCGAGGTGTTTCTGTTTGACAAACTGTAATTATTTCTGAACTAGGTTCCTTTGTATGGTACTAAGGCTTTTTTATAACCACAAATAGGTTGTTATTTTTCTTTGTGCTAATATTATACCTTAGTTTAAACGTTCGTGGAAAAAAGGCTTTGTATTTACATGTCTTTTTTTATGCCATAGCAGGCAGACTAGCAGACGGGCCACCTGATGGAAGGTACTGATTTGGATCAGTTGAGCTATCTCTAGATTGTTTGTAACGGTCTGCAGATAGCTCAACTGTTTCTTGTGTATTTTGCACATTTTGTAAATATTTATTTAATTGTCAGTTTCTTTTGTAAATTTTTACAAATATTTTTTTTTTATGTCGGTTTTATGTATAAGGTTCATAATAAAGAAACATAACTGTTGATTATTTTTTATAAAAAGTTAAATTGCAAAAGTGAGTAAAAATATTTAGGTAATGTAATATGTTTTAAGAATGTTTTTCCTGTTAGCAAATTCACACAAAGTAAACTTGTGGTCAGTCGTTCCCAAGTGGTCATCGCAAAGATATGCCGAGTTAAAGTTAGCAAGAACACATTAAAATAGACACAGCAATAAATCTCCTTGCTCTTAAATTTCGAATGAGTAATTTGCAAGATTTTTCTTTTTATAGGCAGTTAAAAATCACGAGTAATTTGCTCTTTGAGGCATTAATGAGTCATTTTTATGTTAAAGCTGTTTTAATTGAGGCTGTATAATCTTGCTAGGATTTTAATGACCAAAACCAAAGCAGTCTTTTTCTTATCGTGTCACTGGTTTTTTGGAACAAGCGTGCTGAAAGGATCTTTAAGTGCGCCTCAAACAGGCTTCTTATTTGCTTTCAAACTTTCACACGATGTTTTCTTTCACCTTTTGAGAGTACTAAAATAGTGCACGTACATTTTTGGTCAGAAGAACTCACTGATACACGACTGGATTTGAACTCACGACCTTAGGATCGGAAGACTCGGAAGGGATCGGGGCCGCTACCACTAAACCAACAGTGTTCCGAGCCTCGAACCTAAGCATGGTCGCATTATAATTTTAGATTATTTTTGATTTGTATAAGGATCATTAATTCTTTCGAATTCTACGATTCTTTTGTACTAACCATATGACATGTAAGTAAATTTAATTTCTACTAACACTTTATGGATCCCGTTGTCTGACATTAAATAAATAATAATATTAATAAAATAAATTATAGTTTAAAAAACAAAAAAAAACGCTTTTATAACTAATTGAACTAAAAAGTTAAAAATAAAACTGTAATAATCAATTGAAAAAATTTTGTTATTGTACAAAAAGGGTACAAAGAAGATTAGTATAACTCTTTCACTAGATCCCTTCTACTAATAACAGTTTAACTAAACTACCTGCCGTAAGCCAGCGATAAGGCTGCCTAATTTAAATGGTAATTTACTCCACATTCTAAAATTAATAATAGCTATATTGTCTAACCATTTAGACCCTAAAATAGCACAGCGGACTACTTCATCAAACCAAAAGTAGCAATTTTACAATTAAGTTAGACATTAAAACGACCCCTAATATATTTCAATAAACTAAATACCACCCGTGGAGGTATTGTCAACTTTGAATATGGAATTTTCACAGAATACCATAAAGTAATTACAAGCTATGCTAATAAAAGTCAATCGTAATAATTATTACTACGTGATAGAATCAGAAATGAGGATATCCGTAGAAGAACCAAGGTCACCGACATAGCTCGTAGAGTTAGTAAGTTGAAGTGGCAATGGGCAGGCCATATAGCTCGAAGAACTGACAACCGTTGGGGAATAAAGGTTCTCGAATGGCGACCACGAACCGGAAGACGAAGCGTGGGGCGCCCACCCACCAGATGGACCGACGACATTGTTAAGATCGCGGGAAGTCGATGGATGGAAAGGGCTCAGAATCGTTCTTCCTGGAAACGTGTAGGGGAGGCCTATGTCCAGCAGTGGACTTCTTCAGGCTGATAATGATGATGATGATGATGAATAATTTTTGAAACGAGGGTAGTTCGTAAAGAATTGGGGACGCATTATTTCAATTGCATTATGAATATAAGCTTTAATTTGATTCTATTTTATTTATGGTTGCTAATTTGAATAATTGAAATAAAAAGTTAAAAATAAAACTGTAATAATCAATTGAAAAATGTATTTAAAGATTGGTGGGAGATCGCCGAGGATCGGGATGAATGGAAGGTTTTGGGGGAGACCTTTGCCCAGCAGTGGGACACAAAAGGTTAATAAAAAAAAAAAAAAATGAATAAAAAGGCTATCATTGTGTTGATAATATTTTTAGTAGGTTTTTTTTGGCTGTTGATTATATTATAAAGGGTCTAAATCTAGATTCGGTGTTATGCTGTAGGCCTACCACGAGCTCCGTCTGGCTCTGCCCTTGGCTCTGGTTTTGAGTATGTGTGAGTGCTCACCAGTTTATTATACTGTGTGTGTGTTTATTTAGTCCAAACTCTCACAGACTCAAAACCAGAGCCAGAGACAGAGCCAAACGTAGGCCTACTGATCTATCTAAATTATTCGGAAGCTCTGTCAAAATTTTTAACAGTACTAAAATAGTACGGTTCTTAAAAAATACAAAAAATTACTTGTAAATGTGACGCTCACGCATTAGATTCATAACAAATATTAACAAAATTCAAATATATTTGTGTGGTGAACATAAATGTTTGTTCTCTGTCTGGGTGTTATATTGTATTCTAAGTATGTATTTACAAAAAAAAAATGTATTCAAGTATTATATCAGCTATCCGGTTCCCATATTACAAGCTCTGCTTAGTTTGGGGCTGGGTAGTGTTGTGTGAATTGTCCACAATATTTATTTATTTTTATTATTTAAATCCTGTCTACTTTCCCTTAAGCCACAATTTCAGCCATGTCTAATTGAGTAAGTGCATTTGGATTAAGCCGTAACACAAAGGACTGCCCTCGCTTCAATGACCATCAATGCATCTGTTTAATCTCCGTTCACGGCCGGAAACTATTGGTTTAGCCGATTATTGATTTGCATTACTAATCATAATGTGGAAACAAAACAAGACCGGTATCCCTCGTTACCGCTCGGGATTCGTTAATAGAAGAGATTCACTCGCCCAAGTCAAATTGTGAAACTTTTACTAATCATGATGTGGAAACAAAATAAGACCTGCCAGATCCCTCGTTACCGCTCGAGATTCTATATTAGAATCTTTTTTTGAGGGATTAACTCGCTCATGTTAGATGGTAAAACATTTTCCTCTTCTCCGTTTCAAAGTGAGAATAAAAATGAATGTGGTCGGTCATGTGGGAGACTTTTCATCATTAACACCAGCCTGACGAAACCTACAGTGGTACACTTCCTCTTTACAATTAATTTTCCAGAACTATGTGATTTGAGCTTTCTCCATCAAGAAGTTCAAGAAAATATGCTATTTCCCAGTGAAAATGGTAGGTAAGAAGTTTTTCCAAGCCTTATTCCTATTTGACAATACGTTATAATCGTCAAGTCTTTTACTTAGGTCATGGGCCAGAAAACCACAGCCGTACAGTCAGCGACATTATCTGGTTAGGTACTTCGTACATAAGAGAAAGTTGTCGAACAAGGCGTTAAGTTTAAAAAACTTGAAAGTAGGACTTCATGGCCTAATCTAATTTTGATGAAATTTCTATGGAACCATCTGAAAGACTTCTAACCCTTAATTCGACGGATATTTTTTTCTATTATGTTTGTTAAATCGTAACAGTTTTTGGATGTTAGCTGATAGGAGACACTATAAAAAAAAAGCAGCCAAGTTCGAGTCGGACTCGCCCATGAAGGGTTCCGTAGCATCAATTAACATAATATAAAGGTTTTTGTAGTTCGTCGAAAGGTAAATTACGGTTTACGATTTATGACGTATAAAAAAAAAACTACTGACTAGATCTCGTTCAAACTAAATATCGTTGAAAGTTTGCATAGTAATGTACAACATATATTTTTTTTGGATTTATCATTCTCTTATTTTAGAAGTTAGAGGGGGGGGGACCAACTTTTTTCCACTTTGGAAGTGTCTCTCGCGCAAACTATTCAGTTTAGAAAAAAACGGTATTAGAAACCTCAACATCATTTTTAAAGACCTATCCATAGATACCCCACACGTATGGGTTTAATGAAAAAAAAATTTGCGGTTTACGATTTATGACGTATAAAAAAAAAACTACTGAGTAAATCTCGTTCAAACCAAATATCGTTGAAAGTTTGCATAGTAATGTACAACATATATTTTTTTTGGATTTATCATTCTCTTATTTTAGAAGTTAGAGGGGGGGGGACCAACTTTTTTCCACTTTGGAAGTGTCTCTCGCGCAAACTATTAAGTTTAGAAAAAAACGATATTAGAAACCTCAACATCATTTTTAAAGACCTATCCATAAATACCCCACACGTATGGGTTTGATGAAAAAAAAATTTTTGAGTTTCAGTTTCAAGTACGGGGACCCCCAAAATTTATAGTTTTTTTTCTATTTTTATGTAAAAACCTTAATGCGGTTCACAGAATACATCTACTCACCAAGTTTCATCAGTCTAGCTTTTATGGTTTCGGAGAAAAATGGCTGTGACACGGTCGGACAGACAGACAGACAGACAGACAGACAGACATGACGAATCTATAAGGGTTCCGTTTTTGCCATTTGGCTACGGAACCCTAAAAATACCTAAAAAAATCCACCTGTTTCAGTTTCCTGAAAAACCTACGTTCATTATAGTGGACATTATCGAATACTTAAAAAACTGATGTTCTCAAACTATGTGCAGTATAGTTCCCATTATCGAGAAGAAAGAACAAAAACAACAAGTGGTTTTTTAGGAAATTATTTATAGAATTTGACTCATAATAACATTGGCTTACACTTAAAACACTAATAGGAACTCCAAAAACTTACAACTAAAAAGAACTCACTTATATTATGAACAAATGAATAAAGTATCTATAAAATTCTCCTAATAATCAATATTTACCTTATGCAAATCACAGTCATAATTATTTCTTCCTTTCTTTTTATTCTTCGTTTCTTCTTCTGCTGGCCTACCACGAGCTTCATATGGTTATGGTTATGGCTGTCAAAATTGTGTCAACAGTGTCAACACATTCAAACCCAAGAAGAAAATGAATGTGTGGGTCAGCCTATCTATACACAATTTAACAGCCATAGCCATAACCATATGGAGCTCGTGGTAGCCCTGCAAGGCAGTTCTGTCTTATTTTCTCAATAAATGGTCGTATCTTGTAATATCTGTCCTCATCTGAATTGATGTTATCTACAAAATGAATGTTGCGCCGAATCTGCTCGAATCGTTTCAATGGCAAGACGTCAGCTACTTGGCCATACCTGAATTCTGAACGCCAATAGTCTAGATAGGAAGGCATGACCACTATACCCATGATGAGAAGAATCATGAGACAATCTTTAAACTCATCAATGGTCAACTGTATACATTTGCCAGTTATTTGAGTTGAGTACAAGTTCGTGTTGTTAACGATGTCATCGATTATATCCGGGGAGAAGGACCGATAAAAAAAGTCCAACGGGGAGTCAGTATCTGGTAATTCAAACACAAAATCATCTGATGGAACATCAGCCCTATGTCGGAATTGTCCTATCTTCTATTTGTAACTTATAATGAGTGTTTTCTTTGTCTTTTTTGCCCGGACGTTTTGCACAGGTCGTACTGGTAGATTTCTCTTACGCCTGGTCGTTCTTGATGTTGATGGGCTAACAAGGGACGAAGCATTTGGTGGCGGAATCGACAACAATGAAGCTACACTTGGTATAGCATTATAATTTACTTCACCAGTTGGTGGTAGCACGTTGTTAAAAATAGGGGTAAACGGAGGTCGATCATGGTTTAATTTTTTTTCTACTTCTATACAGGGTTGTTCTCACTATCATTGATGCTAGGGCAGACCTCTGTATCAAGATTTTCGTTGACCACCTCCAATACAGTATCAACGTCAACATGAGTCTCATGACTGTCGACTAAAGAATTGTCTTTTGTGTCATTTTCGGAGCTATCTAATAAATTAATGCGCTCTAAAGATGAATCTATTGAAGGGCACGGTGAAGAGGACAATTCTTCAGTTCTATGTGCAATTTCCTCTTCATTGTCAGGTTCAGAACCACTAGTATCTATATCCGAAACAGCATGTTCAGGCGGCACCAATGCTACTAAGCGATTTGAAGTTCTGAAAAACAAAAATTAATCAGTAACGAAGCATAAGATTTGTGGATCCCTAAAATATTATTAAAAGAAACTACAAAAGTTTATTTTCTAAATATACGGCAACGGGAAATATACAAGACACATGATTATTTATTTAAGTTCTCTACTACTACGACAAGGGGAAGAATACTAGACATAGCATTTAGCTGTTTCTTTACTAATAATTCGACGACGGGAAGTATACTGGACATACATATTGTGGGCTTCACAAAAACTAAACCAAACACAATAAAACAATCACAACATTACACGTAGCTTACCGGGTATTTTATTTTTAGAATTCAATGATATCACAAATAAATAAGCAGTAAAACAAGGAATAAAATGCAACTTACCGAAGTCCCGCGCAGCTCGTCCTTCCTTCCCGCCATCTCGCCGGCGACTACTCACGTATCATCGATGTGCACGCGTTGCTGTTTTTTTGCAAGGTACTTGGATAGTTTATGAAGCAATATAGCACGTAAAACTCTAGCTAAACTGTCTTTTTTTATCTGTAGATTTTTTTTTATTCAACGTGAAGTATAATGCACGGCGTCGAATTAAGGGTTAAACCTACCAGATAAAAAACTTTTACAGAAAAAAAAAAAACAACGGAATTGAGAACCTCCTCCTTTTTGATTGGAAGTCGGTTAAAAAAATACAACCGAATTGAAAACCTCCTTTTTTATCAGTATGAAGTCAGTTTTAAAAGATACTTGGAAATACAAGAAATAGCAGCGTACGTTTATAGGCCTACTTTGTTAGGACCTTGAACAACGTAGTTACTTAAATTTTTGGTTAATGGTGTGTTTGTCTATTGAAAATTAAAAACTTTTTTGTTATTATGTTTGCCCTACTAACGCGCCCACCATTGCACTGTCTCTTTCCTATAATTTTATTTTGTACTTGTAGTGTAGTTTTATGGGTCGCTTCTTATGTATAACCTGATGTGTATCCGACTGTACCAGTCGGCTTTGAATGCGCATTGTCCTCAGTGTACAAGTCTGTATTGTGCCCCACAATGTCCGCAGGCTTCAACAAGCGCTATTAATCCAGACTTTGCTCGTTCGATGGCACTCTATGATTTGCTGCAGGATATTCTTCTAACAAAATGGATTCAGAAAAGTGTATTAAATGAGTGCATTATTTTTATCAGTAAAGACATATTTTGAATGTTTTGTTTACATCTAGCTCATGGAACAAGGATGTAAAACTGCATGATATTCTTGTGAAACTATTATTTTTGAGTTGAGAGAAACTACTATTAATAATATAAACGCGGCTGATATTTGTAGGTTTACCACAAACTCTATTTGGCTCTGTCTCTGGCTCTGGTTTTGAGTACGTGTGAGTGTTGACTAAATAAATCCTACGTCGAAACGTCACACACACAGTATACTGGTGAGCACTCACACCGGAGAATTTTAGGGTTATAGAAAAACTCATTGCATCACAGCATTCATAGAGCATCGAAAACACAATATCTCAAACTGCATATTTCAGCTATCCCGATTATAATTTCCATACACACATTGTTTCATAAGGTGGGCAGCAGCTGTTCTGACGAGGGTTCGCGAGGAGACGGATGGAGTATGCTTATTGCTGGCCAAATGTTACCTTGCTGTCTAAATATTGGAGTTTAGGATATGGGGTTTATGGCGAAATTGAAGAAATGAAATTCAAAACAAAGGACTACAAGAATCACTTTGAAATGTCTTAAAGCTAGGTGAGTCTGGTGCCAGTTCCACGCGACCGAGCCTAGAAGAACAGGCAACAAACTACGGCTTGGTTCCTACCGTTTTTTATATGATCCTTTTACAAATCAAAAATCGGTTGTCTGTAAAGTCTATTTACTGACGATAGTTGAACGTGACAACGTCATACAGCTGTCCACGCGGACGCATCGCTCACTCAAGTAGGAGAGAGACAGATGTCGAACGCTGCCGCACGCAGAGGCCGATTGTGCCTCTTTGTCGCTCGTTCCAAGCTCTCGCTTCAAGCCTTAAATGGAACGCCTCAGAGCGAGTCATCATGCGTGCAGCCGACTCCATCGAATTATAAGACGTCATAAAAACTCGAGCTCATTTACAGAAGTCACAAAATGTACCCACATTCGTTCACGTTTTTTCATAATTTTTTTTGGATTTAGCAACTGTATTCATAACGCACGTAAATTTATCTTTCGCTTCGCTCGCTCGTTCAATTATCACAGTGATCTGAATTGCTTTAAGCCACCGCGTCGGCCATAACTGATGGCGAAACTATGCCGATACGAAATGTTAAGTCCGACGTCCGACCCGCCTCATTGTTATTTACGAGATATCTGCGGACCTGTATTAGCCAGCAAGCTTTTGCCTACGACTTCACCCGCTTTTTTCTTGTGTCTCTAGTTCTTTCAAACCAGTGTGGTAAAAGGAGTTAAAGTGTGTCTCAAAGAGGCTCTTTTGATGCGGTGAAAGATTGGTAACCGGACCAATCTTTTACCGGTTTTGGTTTTCACCTGACTGCAAATGGTAAACGTTTTTCAGGCATATGTATGTTTGTATGAAATAATATATATAATTATTATGTTTGTATTACGTTTGTAAGCATTTTTAAGTTTTACTTGTGAGCCAATGCAGCTCGATTGATAGCTCGTTGGCTTCAAGGGTTTTGGTTTGAGGTAGGTACCCATCCTTTTTTTTATAACAGAGTAATACTTATAATGCTTATCCACTAGATGGACCGACGACATTGTTAAGATCGCGGGAAGTCGGAACATAGAAAGGGCTTAGCTTCGTTCTTCCTGGAAATGTGTAGGCTGATGATGATGAATGTACTTAGTTATACTTTTATATTTTTTTATGGGCAATAAAGTATTTTCTATTTTTATCCGTGAAAAGCAACCAAACATACAGACACACATTTCCAGATTTTAATACTATCGTAGATAGATTTATTAGGATAGTCTTGGCTACACAAATGTCACAGAATACACAACAACACCTACTGTCATGGTGGATTTGATAAGGGTAAGGTCAACTTGTATTTAGTGAATTTAGTCCTTGTGGTACACCTCGCTTAGCTACCTAAGTCTGTTCTACCAATTAGTTTTAACTGTTTTGTGTAAATATATTATTCTTTTTTCCAATATAACTTTGATGATTACTTTTATAGCAGTACTAGCTGACTCGGCAAACGTTGTTTTGCCTTATAAATTATTTCTAGTTTCTAGATAAGTTCTAGCGTTTCGAGCGGGATGAAAAATGATTAAATTACTAAAATGGCCATCAAAAAATAGAGGTTAGTGATAAATGATGTAATTTAGGGTTGTATGTATTTTTTAATGTCACATTATAAAATAATAAAAACAAAAAATTTCGTCAAAAAATTAAAAAAATAAATTTTAAGGGTGAACAACCCTTATCACTTAGGGGTATGGAAAATAAATAGTAGCCGATTCACAGACCTACTGAACACGCATATGAAATTTGGTAAAAATCGGTAAAGCCGTTTCGGAGGACTAAGGTAACATTGGAACATGGACATGGACACACATGGAAATTTTATATAATAGATATATTTTTTTTTATCGTGCTTTCGGCGATATATTTTTAAAACAATAGTTCAAACGGCTTCTTTATAGCAGCCCGTCCCGGCTTCGCACGGGGTAGACAATATTGTTGTACATTATTTTGTTCTATCGCTAATAGTTTCGGCAGCGCATTCGACGAAAGACATTTTAAGACTCATTTTTCTACACCTTCGGTTACATTGTTCAAATTTTACCAAGGATCCCTATTTTTTTTCAAAATGAAATGTAGCCTATGTCAAATTGGACGAATGTAGCATTCTATTGGTGAAATATTTTTTTAAATCGGCCCAGTACTTTTTGAGCCTATTCATTACAAACATACAAAAATACAAAAATAGGTACAAATCTTTCCTCTTTATAATATTAGTATAGATAAAATTCTCTAAATCTAAATCTAATCTCTCAATCTCTGATTGCGAATCTTGCAACTATTTTTGGCTTGAGTTATTCTGTAAGAATTTACTAATTCTGGTTCTCTATTTTATAAAATCTATCAGTAGGACTACCACAAGCTCTGTCTGGCTCTGTCTCTGGCTCTGTTTTTGAGTCTGGGTGAGTGCTCACCAGTGTGCTATACTGTGTGTGACGTTTCGACGTAGAATTATTTAGACAGTTCTCACACAGACTCAAAACCAGAGCCAGAGACAGAGCCAGGCAGAGCTTGTGGTAGGCCTACAGTCTTTTTCTGAGAATTTTTGCCAGGGTCTCTCTAAAGGTCGTTGTTCTTAACTATCTTCATTCTAAATTCATTGCATTCAAGTCACGCGCTGAAAACATTTGAGCCTTATTCAAATTTCATTTAAACTCTGGCAAATTGGACAAAAGGCTTAAGGGCTGATTTTACGCTTGTACGACCTATGTTATTAGAGGGGCGTGTTTTAGTTATGGGTTAAATTTATTTGAAGAGCACAAAATCATTGTATAATTAAAAAAGTCGGTTGTCTGTTAAGTCGGTCTATTGACAATAGTTGAACGTGACAACGTCATACAGCTGTCCACGCGGACGCATCGCTCACTCAAGTAGGAGAGAGACAGATGTCGAACACTGCCAAACGCGGAGGCCGATTGTGCCTCTTTGTCGCTCGTTCCGCGCTCTCGCTTGCAGTTCAAGCCAAATGGAACGCCTCAAAGCGAGGTAACGCTGCCTGAGTCATATTTTTTGCGTGCAGCCGGCTCCATCGAATTATAAGACGTTGTCTTGTCAAAAATATTTGTTTTGAACATCAATGTGCGAATAATCTTATTACTATGGATGCTAGTTACCACATACTCCTTCATTAATACGTCTTTTCTTAACGTATCACTGGTACTTTCAAACCAGTGTGGTGAAAGGATTAAGTGCACCTCAGAGAGGCTCCTTTGTTGCACTCGATTATTATATTGGGACTTACATTATAAGTTTGAGAGATAGAGAGAGAGATAAAAATGAAAACTAGGGCATAGAAAGCCAATTTTCTTTTGTTATTGTGAATTTACAACCTACCTTCGCCTTCAATTTGGGCCTTATGCCAGTTCCCCTATTACCTGCTAAACTTAAATCTAGATTAATCTTTAGGTATTCAGGCCAAATTTTCTTGGCACATCTTCCACTGAATTGGGTAGAAAGTAAAGAACATACAGAAGGGATAGTGAGATAAGTTTGGGATATAATAAGTGAATCTCTAACGAAATGGTACCTACTAATAACCAAAAAAGTGGCCAAGTGCGATTCGGACTCTTGTAGTTCGAAAGGTAAATTGCGGTTTACGATTTATGACGTATAAAAAAAAACTACTTACTTTGTTTCAGTTCCAGTTTCAAGTATGGGGACCCCAAAAATTTATTGTTTTTTTTTCTATTTTGTGTAAAAATCTTAATGAAACTTTGCGAGTAGATATATTCTGGGAACCGTAACAGAATACATTTACTCGCCAAGTTTCATCAGTCTAGCTTTTACAGTTTCAGAGAAAAATGACATACGGACGGACAGACAGACAGACAGACATGACGAATGCATAAGGGTTCCGTTTTTGCCATTTGGCTACGGAACCCTAAAAAACTATGCTTGCGTCTACAAACTAAAATTTCCGAAAATTAAGGCGGCTTCTCAAGTGTCTGAAACTTATATTACTTATCACTTTTTTAAATGATAAATTTATGTATCCAGGCTAAGGTAAAACCAGAACATTTCCAACGGTACACCAACTCACCTTCAAATCGTTTAGCAGTGAAATCTCTATAAACCCCAGCCTTTGTCTTTATATACTTTAACCCACTCGAGTTACTGTTCGGGATAGTTTCCTTCTACCTTTTGCCTTTCAAAAGTAGCCTTACTCTTCAGATGCTAGAGTAGAATTTGCAGTGTGCGATCTGAATCGAAGCTTAGCAAGAACGAGTGATATTTCTAAAGAAGTGTCAAAGATTCTCTGTGAAGGTATTTCGAAGTCAAATTATAGGAACTTATAGGAGATATTTGAGGTAAAAATAATATATTTATTCAAGTGTTGTATTATCTATTTGAGATTAAATGAGACAAGTAAAACCACCTGATTTTGCACATTCACCGAACACGTCATATCTATATATTAATAAATATTATAGACAATCCACACATCACTATCTAGCCCCAAACTAAGCAGAGCTTGTACTATGGTAACCAGTAGGCCTACCACAAGCTCTGTCTCTGGTTTTGAGTCTACCTGATACCTACCTGATACCTGATATAATATTTACTAGCAATTGGTGCCCGAGCTTCGCTCGGTATTTTTTTTTTGGTAAACTGTTGTTGTGAATTATATTTCAATACGAATTACTTACTTAGTGATTAAATATTAATATTTTCCAATCTTACCGACATAATAATAAACTCCACTACTCGTCAATAGATGGCGTTCTCTGTCCCACTAACTCATGACTTAATCAACAGATGGCGCTAGGCGTTATGATTTTAGGATAAAGTTGATTATTTACTTTACGATAAGGGGGACATTTTCTAAAAATGAAACCTAGCTAGATCGTTTTGTCGTCCCCAAAAACCCCTGTATACTTAATTTCATGAAAATTGTTGGCTCAGTTTCCGAGATCCTATATATATATATATCTTATACCTTTAAACGAGAAAATCTTGCATATATATATATATAAAGGTATAAGATAAGATATACATTTTTTATAAATTGTAATTGTAAATATGTACATACTTCGAATACAATATAACACCCAGACAGAGAACAAACATCTCAATCATCAATATGAGATAGGTACGAAAACCATATAAAAATCTATCCCCACACATCAGCAATAAGGATTTATTTAACCAGCACTCACACAGACACATAACCAGAGCCAGATAGAGCTTGTGGTAGGCCTTACTGATCCAATTGTAGCGCACAAAACGTTACCTTATTGCGAAACAGAAAAATAATTTCAAACCGCATCAACTGAATCAACATTTAATAATCTTAACTCTGCATTTTGCGAATAAAACTCGGTCAACATAATAGGTAGGCACAGGCTATATTGCCAGCTGAACAACACAATGTACAAAAATACCTGCGCAATTTCAAGCGTAACCTAGTGCTAAACAACTTTTCTTCAAGTAAAAAAGGAGGAGGTTTTCAATTCAGTTGTAATTTATTTTTTGTTTCAAAGCTTATCTATATATATATAACTCAAAGGTGACTGACTGACTGACTGACTGACTGACTGACTGACATAGTGATCTATCAACGCACAGCCCAAACCACTGGACGGATTGGGCTAAAATTTGGCATGCAGGTAGATGTTAAGACGTAGGCATCCGCTAAGAAAGGAAAATGGAAAATTATTTACCGAAGAGGAGAAAAAGGGGAAAAATGGTATAAAGAAAAATCAACGCACAGCCTAAACCGTTAGCCCTAGAATCATGAAACTTAGAAGGTGTATTTCTCTAATAGAGCAGAGGTGCGCCAAGAAAGAAGATAGGAAAATTGTTTCCCTGAAAGAAGAAAAAACGGAAAATGATTTTAAGAAAAATCATAAAAAATAGCTTTACAAAATACGTAAAAAAACATTTAAAAAAATTCAGCTACCGCATTATCTGGCACCAGGTTCGTTTATACACAAAGGTTCACAAAAAAACCGATGATAACCACTACGACAAAATCGCGGGAAACATCTATCATACTTAAACTAAACACTGTTGAAAAAAATCGGCTCCAACAGCACTCACCTTAAAATTCAAATACACTAAAGTGGAGGCTCAAATCTATGGTAACTAGCAGTTGGTCATGTCAAATAAAAAAAACAGATTCGATTATACACCAACGACGAATACGATAGCCCAAATTAGCCACTTCAACAAATTCACGAAAGTTCTTTACAAAATACGCAAAAAAAACATTAAAAAATTTCCAGCTACCGCAGCATCTGTCACCAGGTTTGAATACATAAAAAAAATTCAAAAAAACCGATGATTACCACTAAGACAAAATTGCGGGAATCATCTATCATACTTAAACTAAACACCGCTGAAAAAAATCGGCTACAACAGCACTCGCCTTCAAATTCAAATACACTCTAAAGTACAAGCTCGAGACTATGAAAAACCAGATTCGTTTATACACCAACGAATACGATAGCCCAAATTACCCACTAAAAGAAAATCACGAAATAAAGCTTAACAAAATATGCAAAAAAAAACATTAAAAAAATTCCGCTACCGCAGCATCTGTCACCAGGTTTGAATACACATAAAGGTTAACAAAAAAACCGATGATAACCACTTAGACAAAATCGCGGGAACCATCTTTCATACTTAAACTAAACACCGCTGAAATACACTTTTCATTACTCATACTCTGAAAGTAGGTCTGAAGTTGCCTGAGGGGCCTAATTGAAAGTAAAACTTTCAGCCCTAGGGAGAATCGCTTTCTAATTCAAATTATAAAAAAAAACAAGTTCTATTTTATTCAACCATTTTCCAACTTTCTAAAGTCTTTCTAACTGCAAGGAGGTCGTTGAACCAAATTGCAACTTTTTATTCAGCAAGTAGGTTGGAAACCCATTACAACAGTAAGAAGCTTAAAAAGTCTAATAAGATAGCGCAATGTAAAATTTAAATTTAAATAACATAAAGATAGTATTAAATAAATAATAATTATATCTTCTAAATTACTTGATTAATATATAGCTTCAACTATTTATTTAAAATAACATAGATTTGACATTTACCATTTTTAAAATTATGAGAATGAAAATAATAGCTGAATAATGCTGGTGAGCCGAAGCCGAAGGCCCGCCAGAGAAAAAGAAGAAAAAAAAACCGGGAAGGCGGCAATTCAATCTTCATTTTCACAAATTTTTAAAACCCAAGATTATCACTAAGACAAAATCGCAGAAAACACCTATCATAGCGAAGCTAAGCACCGCTGAAAAAATTCAGCTACAATATAACTAACTAATATAATAGCACATGCCTTTAAATTCAAATACACTCTAAAGTACAAGCTCAAAACTATGGTAAATCGCAGTTGGTCATGTCATTTAAAAAAACCAGTTTTGATTATACACCAACAAATACGATAGCCCAAATTAGCCACTTAAACAAAATCACGAAAAAGAGCTTTACAAAATACGCAAAAAAACATTAAAAAATATTCAGCTACCGCAGCATCTGTCACCAGGTTCGAATACACACAAAGGTTTACAAAAAAACCGATGATAACCACTAAGACAAAATTGCGGGAAACATCTATCATACTTAAATTAGACACTGCTGAAAAATAAAACAACAGCACTTGCCTTCAAATTCAAATACACTCTAACGTACAAGCTCAAAACTATGGTTACTACAGTTGGTCATATCAAAATAAAAAAAAAGAACTCAAATATCCACGCGGACGAAGTCGCGGGCATCAGCTAGTCTTCTACATAAAGGAGCTGATTTGAATAAAAAAATTAACTTATTCTACTTTTCTTACTTTAAAGGAACGTACTTTATAAGTATTTTCAGATTAGTCCCATAGAAATTATATCAATATTAGTTCAGCAATGAAGTCGATTTCTCAAGTTTTTCAAACTTAAATTGTAATATAGATTTGAATAACATATTGCACAGCTATTTTCGAAAAAAATACCCTATAGACAAAAAAAAATCGTTGACATTATTCTCTAACAGCTCGTTCATTCAATTGTGATCGTGTGAAGGTAGTTTTGACCAACATATTGCGAAGCCATTTTTGAAAACGACGTATTCTAGCAAGTTGCAGATGCTCTACGAGGAATGAAGATATTTTCATCGTGGTTCTAGATTTTCTTTTGTGAAAACTCACGAATGGGCAATATTTCGTTCGCACTGAGGTTTCTCCATACATTTGCAGCTGCAATAGTGGCTGTCTACCTACATACGAAAGGTTTCTACAGACTTTATTATTGCAGCTATATACATGGAAAATTATAAAAATCGTGATTTCCATAAGTATAGTAAACACTAACAATGTCGTCAGCCCATCTGGTGGGTCGTCGCAGGAAGTTGGTGGATGGAAAGGGCTCAAAATCGTTTTTCCTGGAAATGTGTAGGAGAGGCCTATGTCCAGCAGTGGACTTCTTCAGGCTGATGATGATGATGATGATGAGTAAACACTATAAAATCAGTAAAAAGTTCTTTAAATCCTCTTTTCTCCGTGTTTCTTAGAATCTTTATATTTTACTGATATCTGTATCTATATATAAAAGAAAGTCGTGTTAGTTACTCTTTTATGCTAACTCGAGAACGGCTGAACCGATTTGGCTGAAAATTTATGGAAAGGTAGCTTAGTACCAGGAGCAGGACATAGGATACTTTTTATCCCGAAAAAGTAATGGGACCGGGAATGGAGCGAGCCAATACGCGGGCGGCCGCTAGTATTAAATAAAACAGTGAAAATGTTAAACTTGTGACAGCGGTCCTAGAACCAACGGCGCATTATCACCTTTCTACCCTTTCTGTATTCTGTGGTTACCGGTTACTACGTGATTGATACCATCAATAAAGTAACTCGAAGTGCTACGCAATGTCATATTTACAGGTTTTTATAATTAAACGTCGGTTTAAATGCCAGTTTAGGTAATAAATGGGTGGAGTAAGTGGGATTAACCTTTTAGGATCGTTACACAATCTCTGACATATTATAGTATGCTACAGGGTGCTCCGATATACTTTTATTTATCGCCCCCGAAAATCGCTACTTACTAAATTTCATAAAAATCGTTGGAGCCGTTTCCGATATTCTCATTATATTATGTAAGATAATTATGTATTAATTATAATGTATGCAAGCTTTTCTTCGTTTTTATGCCATAGCTGGCAGACGAGCAGACGGGCCCACCCGATGGAAAGTAGTCACTGTCGCCCATAGACGTGGTGGTGGAGGAGGTGCTGATGCGCTGCCGGCCTTTAAGGAACTGAAAGATCCGCCTTTTGAAGGACCCTATGTATGTACCTATGTATGTATGTGTGGGACTCCTGTTTCCGCAATTGGACTCAAAAGTCGGTCCGTTTTGTGTCAGGAAATGCTGACTATAAGGACCCCATGTCGAAGCTCCGAGGTAAAACTGCAGAAGGCAGTTCATTCGACAACTAAACGTATAATAAAAAAAAATTATAAAAAGTATATTATTTATTCCGTACATGTCTTTCCTGTGGATTAGGCCGACTAAGCTGTCAGGATGGTCTGCCTGGGCAAGCCTATTCCATCTAAAATCTTATCCCAGGCACTATAGCGTCCCGCAAAAAGGGGCATAAGTAAACACCAGTTGCCCCTGACGCTATTTAGATCATTTACAATAGATGAAAAGACCTGTTTACTTATTCCACACATCAATTTTAAAAAGTACCTACTCATAGTAAACTGTTAACTAATTTAAATTACTTTTCGTCCAAGCGTGAACAATAATTATACAATTCATTTAGAAATTATTAAACTGTTAAATCGATTCTGTTTTATTAGCTACCGACTGTGATTCGACATGGTTGTATTCAATATTTTGACAGGTTTAGCATTGGTTGCTTATGGAAAGTCTGGTATGTACTTCATCATCTCATCATTAACTTTACCTACTACTGGGTGTAGGCTTATGGGTGACAAATCAACATCGACTATAGATAGTGCAATCCATGAAGGCGCGCCCCACTATTCCTCCTAACCGTTTATAGTATATGTTTGCAAGAGCTTCCGTCAATGTTTGAGTGTTATCGGTACACACTAATTACCTATGAGTGCACACGCACACTACAATGAATAGACTACGGTTCGCGACTGCCGCTCGGAGCAAACTCCCCGCACCCCGCGAGGGGCGCGTCTTCGTGAATTGCACTATCTATATGCTGCGCTGTACTGCGCTGTGCTGTGCTGTGTTTCTTAAGTTTTTTTAACAATCAACATCAAGCTGTGCTGCGCTTTGCTCAGCTCAGGTGAAGGTTACCACCTTCGCCTATAACAATGCATAGTCTCGTAGGCCACGCACATCAGGAACGTGCTCTTAGATGCACTGCTCTCTGTCCATCAACTTGAAGCAAACAGAGGCCTTCATTTTTGATGAAGTGATTCAGCCTCACGTGCCAGTAATTTGACTGGCACCCTTCAAACCGAAACAAGCATGGTAATAGTATTTCCCCGGACGAGTCCTTCACAAAAAGCTCTACTACCACTAAAGAAAAAAAAGAAAGAAAAGCATTTTATTGACCTAGCATAAGTACACAGGAATACCTACCTACTTAGTAAATAAAATCACATGAAAATTACAACAGAGAAAGAAAATACCTAGTCATTAAAAGTCACTAAAAGCTTGTTTCACGTTTGGTTGCAGTACCCCCTCAAGTGTGCTTCGAGCCGTTCAACTGGGACGACTGCGGCAGGCCCCCAGTCCACGTGCTCTACTACTACAAGTCTGGCTCCAGGTGCGAGGTCGGCGTCTGGCGAGGATGTCTTCCTAACCCGAATATGTTTAAAGACCAATACGAGTGCGTGAACACCTGTGTTTTCGTCGATAGACCTCAACCTGAAGACTTTCATATGGCAAGTGGCAAAGAAATTGAACAGATTTCTCCAGATGTTACTGATGATCACTCCCCAGCGTCGACAGATGAACTTAAACCTAAGCCTGATATCAATGAATATGAACAAGTAGATTCAGTACCAGAAGAAACGGAGCAGCCTGTGGAACTTAACAATGGAGAAAACGTAGTACCTCCAGCCAAATCTAACAGTCAGGAACAGCACGCACCATCTGCAGAATCCAACAATACAGCAGCACTTGATGCAGAATCTAACAATGCAACAACGCCTGCTGCAGAATCTAACAATGCAGAAGCACCTGCTGTAGAATCTAACAATGCAGCAGAACCTGCAGCAGATTTAAACAATGCCGCAGCACCTGCTGAAAGTTCTAACAATGAAGCAGCACCTGCTTCTCAAGATAAAAATAAAGACAATCCAGAACTTCCCGGGTCAACATAGATAATTCTTTTTTATGTCTAGGAAAATGAGAAAAAGGCAACAAAACTAGAGAAATTTGTTAGTAGTTTTATTTAAAAACGACCTGCAACTACCCTCCACTTCACTTTACTTCTGGATCATGTAGCTCTTTATTTATAAGAGAACTAGCTGTGCCCGCGACTTCGTCCGCGTGGTATAGTGTCTATGGGTAGCATTTTTAATTTGCAGCGGAAGAAAACAGTAATTAAATAACAACGTCATATTCGCGTGCACGTGACACAGTCGTCTGCCCTCTTACTAAACTTAGACATATGGCGTCGTACTACGCCACACTTTCATCCCCCCCGCATTCCTCTCCGAACTCCCCCCACACTCCCCCCACTCTCCTCAACACCCCCCCACATTCCCCCCCGCACTCCCCCCAGACTCCCCTCCACAATCCCCCTGTACTCCCCCCGCACCTCCCCTCCACACTTCCCCTGTACTCCCCCCACATCCCCCCTCGCTCCTCCCCTCCACACTCCCCCATGTACTCCCCTCCACACTCCCCCCGCACCTCCCCTTCACACTCCCCCTGTACTCCCCTCCACACTCCCCCCTGTACTCCCCTCCACACTCCCCCCAAACCTCCCCTCCACACTCCCCCTGTACTCCCCTCCACACTCCCCCCTGTACTCCCCTCCACACTCCCCCTGTTTTCTCCTCCACACTCCCCCCGCACCTCCCCTTCACACTCCTCCTGTACTCCCCTCCACACTCCCCCCTGTACTCCCCTCCAACTTCCCCCTGTACTACCCTCCACACTCCCCCCTGTACTCCCCCCGGCACCTCCCCTCCACATTCCCCCTGTACTCCCCTCCACACTCCCCCCTGTACTCCCCTCCCTCTACCCCCCCAGCACAAAGTTTGAATGTCATATTTTTTTATATCAAATCAACAGACTAAAAAATAAGTTTTAAGTTTCTAGCTCTAAAAATGACGATACTTCCATACAACTTTCAACCCCTATTTTCAACCCCTTACAACCCTTTTTTCGCAATAAAAAGCCTAATATGTTCCCAGCTTAAATATCGATCTTTTCAATCCATCGACGCTTATGACTATCTGCCACTGGCAACACTGGTCGGCAATCAGTCAGTCATAAGGACTTGGCGAAAAGACTTTGCATCCCCGAAAGCACAAAATAAAAGTCAGTCAGTCACCTACACAAACAGAAATTTCTCGATCGAAAGCCGTCGCAATTGTACAAAAAAGTGTAATTCTCATGAAAAATGGTGTTTTCAATAAGTGTTTTGCAATAATAAGTTAAATAAATGTCCTTTCTAATGATTTAACCTATCTGTGTACCAAATTTCATTGCAATTGGTGATTGGTGATCGTCGGAGTGTTTTGGTGTCAGAGTGAGACAGAAACATCAATGTGATGCTCTTTATAACGTTTTAAAAGGTTTGTAAACCTCTTTTCACAATAAAAAGTAGCTTATGTCCTTCCTTAGGCCCTCAACTATCTGTGTACCAAATTTCATTTCAATCGGTTCAGTAGTTTTGGCGTGAAAGCCACACAGACAGACAGAGTTACAAACGCATTTATAATATTAGTATGGATTATCAAAATGGGTTAAGTAGTTTCACAGTTGTACAAACTAAGCATAGCATAACGCTCATACCGTGCTTTATTTACTTTTGAATGAATGATACCAGTGCTATTCCATGCAAATGGGCAATTTCGAACCCACAACCTTAACATCGGAAGTCATTTTTTCTACCTTTAGACCAGTAGTGCTCACCAGTGTTATTATACTGTGTGTGTGACGTTTCGACGTAGGATTTATTTAGTCAGCACTCACGCAGACTCAAAACCAGAGCCAGAGACAGAGCCAGACAGAGCTTGTAGTAGGCCTACAGTGCTAAGAGGAAAAATTAAGAGACTTGGACAGTGTTGACTTGAATTCCAATTTGATTTTATAGGTACACTTTGTCTGAAGAATTCTTAATAGTAGAATTGTGGATGTTGAGATACTAGAAATGCCAATAAAAAGTCGTGAGACTTGGAGAGTGATGAGTATGAATTAGGATGGATATGTGAGTAGATAGACTAAAAAAACATGGATGAATTGCGTGAAAGGTGACATGGATAAGAACTAAGTAAATGCAGAGATGACGGCTGATTAGAGGGTAATGGAGGAGGAAGACATGTTGTGCCGACCCCACATAAAGACTGATAGAAGGAGCATTTTGCGATTGCAAGTTCGGGTTCTAGTTGGAGCTGGTAAAAGCACGTTCATAATTTTTTGGATGATATAAAATACTAGCTGATACCCGGACTTCGTCCACGTGGATATTTGAGTTCGTTTTTTTAGTTTGATATGACCAACTGCTAGTTACCATTGTTTTGAGCTTGTACTTTAGAGTGTATTTGAATTTGAAGGTGAGTGCTGTTGTAGCCGATTTTTTCAGCAGTGTTAAGTTTAAGTATGATAGATGTTTGCCGCAATTTTGTCGTAGTGGTTATCATCGGTTTTATTGTGAACCTTTGTGTGTAATCGAACCTGGTGCCAGATGCTGCGGTAGTTGCATACAATGACCTCTTTTTGTTGTTTCTATTATGTTTTAGTATGTATTTTTTTTTTCAATGTAATTTTTCTTTAGTACTTTAGTTTGTAATATCGTGTATCTTTCTTTGTTTTCATTTCTTATTTTAATAGTGTGTATATGTGCTGAAGCAGTAAATAAATTAATGACTATGTCTATGTCTAATGTCTAGTTGAAATTTTGTTAATGTTTTTTTATGCGTATTTTGTAAAGCTCTTTTTCGTGATTTTGTTGAAGTGGCTAATTTGGGCTATCGTATTCGTCGTTGGTGTATAATCGGATTTGTTTTTTTTATTTGACATGACCAACTGCTAGTTACCAAAGATTTGAGCTTGTACTTTGAAGTGTATTTGAATTTTAAGGTGAGTGCTGTTGGAGCCAATTTTGTTAAGCAGTGTTAAGTTTAAGTATGATAGATGTTTCCCGCAATGTTGTCTTAGTGGTTATCATCGGTTTTTTTGTAAACATTTGTGTGCATAAAAACCTGGTGACAAATGCTGCGGTAGCTGAAATTTTTTTAATGTTTTTTTTTTTCGTTTTTTTTAAAGCTATTTTTTGTGATTTTATGTTATATTAGTGGCTAATTTGGGGTTTCGTATGCGTGTTGGTGTATAATCGTATCAGATTTTTTAAATTTGACATGACCAACTGCTGGTTACTAAAGTTTTGAGCTTGTACTTTAGAGTGTATTTGAATTTGAAGGCGAGTGCTGTTGGAGCCGATTTTTTTCAGCAGTGTTTAGTTTAAGTATGATAGATGTTTCCCGCGATTTTGTCTTAGTGGTTATCATCGGTTTTTTTGTAAACATTTGTGTGTATTAAAACCTGGTGACAAATGCTGCGGTAGCTGAAATTTTTTTAATGTTTTTTTTTCGTATTTTGTAAAGCTATTTTTTGTGATTTTATGTTATATTAGTGGCTATTTTGGGGTTTCGTATGCGTGTCGGTGTATAATCGTAGCAGATTTTTTTAATTTGACATGACCAACTGCTGGTTACTATAGTTTTGAGCTTGTACTTTAGAGTGTATTTGAATTTGAAGGCGAGTGCTGTTGGAGCCGATTTTTTTCAGCAGTGTTTCGTTTAAGTATGATAGATGTTTCCCGCGATTTTGTCGTAGTGGTTATCATCGGTTTGTTTGTGAACCTTTGTGTGTAATCGAACCTGGTGCCAGATGCTGCGGTAGCTGAAATTTTTTTAATGTTTTTTTTTGCGTATTTTGTAAAGCTATTTTTTGTGATTTTTCTTAAAATCATTTTCCGTTTTTTCTTCTTGTAGGGGAAGAATTTTCCTATTTTCTTTTTTAGTGCACTTTTGCTCTATTAGAGGAACACACCTTCTAAGTTTCATGCTTCTAGGGTTAACGGTTTAGGCTTTGCGTTGATTTTTCTTTAAACCATTTTTCCCCTTTTTCTCCTCTTCGGAAAATAATTTTCCATTTTCCTTTCTTAGCGGATGCCTACGTCATAACATCTACCTGCATGCCAAATTTTAGCCCGATCCGTCCAGTGGTTTGGGCTGTGCGTTGATAGATCACTATGTCAGTCAGTCAGTCAGTCAGTCACCTTTGAGTTATATATATATAGAAGATTAACTGCAGAATATGCCAAATATTTGGATGTGCCTTCAAGGAGTTTTCCTCCTTCCAAGGAGAGTTCTTGACTACCAAAAGAAATGAAAGGATCTTAACTATGACTGGAAGTATACCGTAATGAGACGCTCTGTGCTGCAGGTTGTGGGTTCGATCCCCATCCAAGACAAACTTTGTGTGATCCTGTGAAATTTTTGTTCTTTATCTGGGTGTTTGTTCTTTAACTTTTAAAAAGTATTAAAACACCATAATTTACAAGTTAATTTGATGCTGGATGGCAGTTTACGAAAATGTTTTCCAATATTTACTTTTACAGGCCAAGGGTTCGATCACCACTAAGAAGAAATATTTGATTATAGTGAACCCAGATTGTTTTTACATAAAAATGTATTCAGCCACCTGGTTCCCATAGTACAAGCTCTGCTTAGCTAAGGGCTAGATAGAGTTGTCTATTTATTATTTTTATCTATTCCATTAGTTCTACATCCTCATTCCCAAATCTTGAACAAAGTTCTTGGGCAAATTTAGTCTGCTGATTTGGTTTGCACTTCCCTGACTCACGTAAATTTTGATAAATCTTATATTATAAAATTATTTTTATTTACCAAGTCAAGGTGCCAGTTAAGCCTTGCGCACATCTAAGCAGTCTGCGGTGGCAATCAGTGAATCGCTGTCAAATATTGCTCTGTCAAAGTTCGCGGCAGTGTGTGCGGATGTTTACAAAACTCTATGCTGATCGCCATCGCAGATAGCCTGTGCAAGGCTTGAGAATAACGAACGACGAAGTATGTGGTACTACATTATTATTAATAAGAAGTTTTTCAAAATTGATCATGCTTCAAGCAAATAAATATATTTCATTTCATTTAAAAAAATATGAATAGCTAAACTTAAAATGAACATCTTTCATTAATTTGTTATTTTCATGCGTTTGTTTCTTAAATCTATAGCTTTTAAAGCTATAGAGAGCAATAAATGAAAAAGAGGAGGAGCTTTCTACCTACATTAATATTATAAAGAGGAAAGAATTGTAATTTTGTATTTAAGGTTGTTCGATTCCGATACAAACTGAATTTACACAACTATGGGCAAACAAAGTATTAATGTACACTGAAATAGCTGTAATAGAATTTTACAGTGGTCTTTATTGCCGGCCAGTTATATAAAGTTGGAGAAAACTGTAGGATAACAGAAATATTCATAAAAAACCAAAAAAGTAATTTTTTCGTCATTCTTTCTAACGGGTACTCGGCATTGAATACGTGAATGAGCTTAAAACATATATCTCAAAATAGTCGTAAAAGTCTGTTAGTTATTTTTCTGAAGCCCCGACTGCCACGACCAACGGCTACCACTCCAACTTTATATAACTGGCCGGTAATAAGGACCACTGTAAAAGCCTATTACAGCTATTTCAGTGTACATTAATACTTTATTCGCCCATAGTTGTGTAAATTAAGTTTGTATGGAAATCGTACTCCCTTAATGAATAACCTCAAAAACTACTGCTGGCCTACCATGAGCTTCATATGGTTATGGTTATGGCTGTCAAAATTGTCAACACATTCAAACCCAAGAAGAAAATGAATGTGTGGGTCAGCCTATCTATACACAATTTGACAGCCATAGCCACCATATGGAGTTTGTGGTAGCCCTGCTGGACTGATTTCAATAGTACATTGTTACCAGAGTGTTGAAAGTCACGTTTTTTAAGTCCCGAGACGGGTTTGGCGCCAGAGCGTTAGCGAGGGCGCCAATGGAGCTTGAGGGACTTAAAAGACTTTCATCCGAGGTAAACACTGTGCTTTTCATTACGAATGCAAGGAAAGTAAAAAATAAAAACATAAAAGAAAAATTAGTGAAAATAAAGATTGAATTGCCGCCTTCCCGGTTTTTTTTTTCTTTTTTCTGGCGGGCCTTCGGCTACGGCTCACCAGCATTATTCAGCCATTATTTTCATTTTCATAATTAAAAAAATGGTAAATTGTTTCCTCAAATCTATGTTATTTTAAATAAATAGTTGAAGCTATATATTAATCAAGTAATTTAGAAGATATATTATTTATTTAATACTATCTTTATGTAATTTAAATTTAAATTTTACATTGCGCTCTAATTAGACTTTATAAACTTCTTACCGTTGTAATGGGTTTCCAACCTACTTGCTGAATAAAAAGTTAGAATTTGGTTCAACGACCTCCTTGCAGTTAAAAAGACTTTAGAAAGTTGGAACATGGTTGAATAAAATAGAACTTGTTTTTTTTTATAATTTGACAGCTGTCAGTAGAAAGCGATTCTCCCTAGGGCTGAAAGTTTTACTTTCAATTAGGCCCCTCAGGCAACTTCAGACCTACTTTCAGAGTATGAGTAATGAAAAAACTTTTTCACCATTAGAAAGTTACCATTAGTCTCTATCACCATTAGTCTCTAGGTAACGTAGGCTATATGCTTTACTAGCCACCCACCCCGGCTTCACACGGGTGTCATTTAGAAAACAAGAATGCGCAAGTCTTTTGAATTATTCCACCCGTGCAAAGCTGAGGTGGATCGCTAGTTTTAAATAAAACACAGCCAATCTCTATGGACACACAAACAGTCTAGCTTTAGCTTTTACTAGACATAATATTTGACTTGAACTATCATCTTACAGGCTTCTTGTAGTTTAGTGGTTGGCATAAAAATAAATATACTTTTGTTAAAGCGAACGGAGATACAAATAACAATTTGTCATTGTTTGTTTGTTTGTACATATGTTTGTCAGGGTACCGTTAATTGTTGAAGAAAGTCGTGTTAGTTACACCATTTATTATTTAAGAACGGCTGAACCGATTTGGCTGAAAATTGGTGTGGTGGTAGCTGAAATCCAGGAAACGGACAAATATTTAAAAAAAATATCCCGAAAAATAACGGAAACGGAGCGAGCGAAACCGCGGGCGGCCGCTAGTATGTTATTAAAAGCAAGTAGGTACATCAATTTTTAGGCAGAATACTCACTCATGTTCGTGCATACAGGGTTTTCTCTATCACTGCCAACAAAGGAACTGCTCTCCTTTGTGGTGGTAGATACTCCCTGGATACTTGCTATGTGTAAAAGAATTTGGATGGAATTGATGGAAGTGGGTGGCAAAGTTTTGGAATCTACTTATCCTTTTCTATCACATCAGAACTTTTTATTCAATTCTAGATTTTGCCAAAAATAAATGTTCTTTATTCTTTATTAACCGACTTCCAATCAAAAAGGAGGAGGTTCTCAATTCGGTTGTATGTTTTTTTTTTTTTTTTTTTTTTTTTTAATGTTTGTTACCGCATAACTTCGTCATTTGTGAGCCGATTTGAAAAATTATTTTTTTATCTGAAAGGTACTGCTTCCAGATTGGTCCCATTTTAATTTTATTAAAATCGGTGTTGCCATTTTTTTAATAATAATTTTTTTAATGTTTGTAACTGCATGCCTCCGTCATTTATGAACCGATTTAGAAAATTATTTTTTTATTTGGAAGGTTATTCTTACGTCCAGATTGTCCCAAACAAATTTCATTAAAATCGGTTTAGCCGTTTGGCAATGAAGTCGGTTTCTCAAGTTTTTTAAACTTATAATTATTGTACACACATACAGATAATAGATAAACATTATATTATTAATATTCCAGAATAATCTAGATCTAGAATAATCAAATTTAATTCCAAGACTTTGAAATGATTAAGAATATTCGTTATCGTTAAGAACACTTCTAAAGGTTTTTTAATTATCTAGAATAATCTAATTAAATTTAAAGACTTCGCTGCTAGTTTGAATTGATCAAAATAACATTAAAAAAAAAACAAATTACGCTCTTAAATGTTCCTTAATTTTCTAGAAGTATCTGGATTATTCAAATTAAATTTAAAGACTTTGCTGCTAGTTTTAATTAATCAAAATAACAAAAAAAAACAAATAGATTCGAGTGATAAAAAGTTGTAAATTTTACCACCTCGCCCCAAAATGGCTGCCATGGAACATATTTTATAGCACGCGTTCAAGCGTGCTGATCTTATGTAAGATTAAGTCGTACATGGCCTCTTTCTTTTTCTTGTCATGACACTGCATACGAACCAGTGTGATGAAAAGATTCAATGCTTGCACGGATGATTGATACAGTTTCAGAGAAAAATGGCTGTGACATACGGACGGACAGACAGACAGACATGACGAATCTATAAGGGTTCCGTTTTTGCCATTTGGCTACGGAACCCTAAAAATGAATGAAGTGAAATAACTTTTGTTGAATCCACACAGCACTAACTAGCTCCAAACTAAGATTTTTTATAAATACATACATAGATTATTTACAATATTCAAAGGCCAATTTATTTATGTATTATATTCTTCGCATGAAATAAGAAGACTTCTCGATTCTCAAGATATTTCTGTCGCTGTCAGTACCAGTGCCTCTATACAAAAGTCTACGCTTGGTCGACCACCCCGTTATGCTAATACCCTGCATATCAGTACCATATCACCCTTCTTTAAAACCTACTCGTGCAATATTGACCATATTAATATAATATTCTATTAACTATAACCATAATTAGTGTTACTGGTTTATTGCTACCAATAATAAAAATGTGGGCATTAAACAACGCTATCTAGCCCCAAACAACACCTTAGTTTTATCCTACTAACTGGTTTCCGTAAACAAGTACCTATATAAACTTCTTATTAGAATATTGACTTACAACTAAGAACTATGTATGTACCTATACTAAACCATGGGTATGCAAATAAATATTAAATAAATGAGCTAAAACTGAAGGTTGAACTTCGTTTTAGCTCAAAATTACGCTTTTTTTTTTACCGGTGAGGAATTTGCTATTTATAATTATTATGAACTAGTGGCCACCCGCGGCTTCGCTCGACCCGTTACCGTTCCCGTTGAAAAAAAAACATATTTATTTACCTTTTAAACCTTCTCTGGACCTCCACAAATCATTCAAGACCAAAATCAGCCAAATCGGTCCAGCCGTTCTCGAGTTTTAGCGAGACTAACGAACAGTAATTGATTTTTATATAATAAAGAAAGATAACAATATAGATACCTACGTTTCTTTCTTTTTCTTCCTCTATTATAATTACTAGCACGATCAACTCCCACAAACAATGAATTCAATTCCGCTCAATAATGTCTGAAGGTACACAGTACATAGTACACAGATGGGTACACAGTGCACAAATGGGTACACAGATGACAAAGGCTTGTGTACGCAAGCATAGAAACACCGTTGTCGCCGTTCGGGACGATTTGCCTAAGACAACATTGTGATTGTTGGCTGGGCGTGCGTTTCCATTGTTAGACGACAATGCTAATGAAAATTGTTTTTTAATATAAGTTCTTTTCGCCAAGGTGGGGCGACGATCTGCGAAATGTAGCTGGCAAGCACTGGAGGAGGAGAACCGAAGACCGGGCTCAGTGGCGCGTCTTGGGAGAGACCTACGTCCAGCAGTGGACTAATATAGGTTGATGATGATGATGATGATAAGTTCTTTATAAACTAACGCGATCGTTATGCATAACTATATGGAACAAACGTTACAATGAACAAACGTATGAAAAAGTTAATAAAGGTAATCGCGATAAATACCCGTTTGTTCCATATAAGTATAGTTTAATATAATATACGTTGTTTCGTGAGGAAACCCGCGGCTTAGTCAGCTCCGCACGTACATGGCTTTCCTGTGGATTAGGCTGACTAAGCTGTCAGTATGGTATAGGTGCTGGGCAAGCCTATTCTATCTGAAATCTTGTCGCAGACACAGTAGCGTCTCGTAAGTAGAGGCAAGAGTGGTCACCAGTTGCCCCTGACGCTATATAAAATCATCTCACTACCATAAGTAGGTATCACTGATACCTACTTATGATTAACTTATTCTTATTTACTCCTAGCTTCTTTATTTACTAACCCTTACCGCATAATATTTTGTTAACCTAAACTTATGTTAGTCTTACATTGTTTAATGACCTTTTTTTGTGATCTATTTTTTAAGAGGGGCGGGCGCTGAGGATCGGGAAACAGATTTTCTAGTCTGATCCTCAGAGTACCAAACCATAGTTGTCGTTCAGTTTGTACTTTGTAGATGTTACGACATTTTTGTTCCTTTTTCTTTTGCAAATAAACATTATTATCTACAATGGATGCAAAGGCCTGTTTTCTTTTAAGGTAGTAACGTGATAAAATAAATAATCAAAGCCATTATATAAACCACGTCCGGAGTAGCTCACAACAGTACACGTTCTGAAGGAAATCCTCACGCGTAGACTTACCTCGCACACTCCACCAATAAGCTTACCTATGTCTGAGCTAAGCAGTGTGATTGCTGAGTTTCGATATGTGTACAACGACAATGGAGTAAACTTGTGTGTTGATACCAGCAGAAAAAATATGAAAGCAATGACATTCTTCTTCTTCACTTCTTCTTATATAAGAGTACAACTGTTTCAAATGCGTCTTCTTTCTTTACGACCTTTTCTTGTAACTGGCTCACGTAACTAATTCTTGACCGTCCTCTTCCTCATTTTCCTTCAACCTTTCCTTCAACCTTTCCTTCAACCTTTCCTTTAATGACCTTCATATTATGTAGCTGTCATGTCGTAAAAGATGTCCAAACATGTTTCTTCTTCAGTTTTGTATCGTCTCAACTAATCGATCAATGACGTCCGATTATTTATGAATTCTTCTCGAACCTTCAATGTCGGAGTTGGTGAATGGAAACGCGTAATTCGCCGGACATAGTTGCATATTTGCCCGGGGCTTTAAAGTACCTACAATGAGATCTCGTCTTCAGTAGTGCAGGAAAGTAATTCTGTTCTATAATGTTAAATAACTAGAATTCTATCATGACCCAGCAAGATAAACTAGGAAAAAGTTTGTTAAGTTTTCTATCTAATGTATACTAAAATTATAAAAAGAGGAAAGATTTGTAATTTTGTGTGCATGTTTGTAATGAATAAACTCAAAAACTACTATGAATACGTTTTTGTGACCGAAAAACCTAACTTTTTTCTAGTTCAGGATATAATTCAAGTTACAAAGATTTTTATAATGTCCCAAAAGTTAAGAGCCGAGCGGGATTTGAACCCGCGACCTTCCCCTAGGTACGGGGCTGCGCTGACCACTGCGCCATCGGATCCTAATCACACTCGACGAATAACTCCTAGGGACTGTTCGGCACTAACGCGACCGTGGCTCCATCTACAGTTTTGACGTTATAGTCAACTAACCTGCTCGATAACCGAAGTTGCATTCAGTTGCATCGACGAGAGATGTCACCTTGCGTTTTTCATAATTGTTTATTTGAAAGAATTTTTGAAATCCGCACGTTTTCAAAAATTCTTTAACCATTGGAAAGCTACATCTTCTTGAGTAACATAGGCTATATTGATGTGTTTAAAAAATAAATGTCCACCCGTGCGAAGCCGGGACAGGCCACTAGTGTTAAATAACAAGAATTATATCCTGAACTAGAAAAAAGTTAGGTTTGCTTTTCGATCACAAAAACGTATTCCAAATTCTAATAAGCCAAATCTGATACAATAATTATAACTCATTGTTTTTTAGTTAAAAAATAAACCGTATTGTCCAAATTAGGATGAAAATACATCGAGAGATAAATGTGGAAAATCTGTGGTTTGCCACAGGTCACGCGTTCTCCCTAATCGTCAAACGCAGGGCACGCCGCAACCCACCACGTGTCATACACAGTCGATTGTAAAGCGGGTCACACACATTCAATATTTCTGTAGCTAAACCTTACGTTTTTCGTCACAATAAGAGTGAATAGTATCTTCTACTGGGACTAGCCTCTGAGTTCAATTGGTTGGCTCTGCTTTCTGCGTCGTAGGTCGTGGGTTCGACTCCCATCGAGAACAAATACGTCTTGTGTGGTAGAACAGGTGTTTGTTCTCAATCAAAGTATGTACATATTTACAAAAAAAAACTACCTAAATAATATATCACCTAATCTAGTTTCTATAGTATTTTTTATTACAAATAAAAAATCTAACACATTTAATATTACAGAAGGAAACGGAGAAAGCCACAATAGTTAGTAATTAAACTAAAACAAATCTAAATATATAAAACTCTTACGTTACTGACTGACTGACAATCAACGCACAGCCTAAACCGTAAGTCCTAGAAACATAAAACTTGGAGGGTATGTTCGTTTTATAGCATAGGGGTGCACTAAGAAAGGAAATTGGAAAATTATTTCCTTAGGTGGAGAAAAAGAGGAAAAACTTTTAAAAGGAAAATCAACGGGACGTAACGGCTGCGGGGCGAGCGAAGCCGTGGGCGGCCGCTAGTACCTCATAAACCCATTGGGAAACATTATTTTATAGTATGTCACTGAACTCATCCTTTCAACACACTGCCTGTCCAAACATGCAATTTCAATTTTCCGCTATTTTCTCTGAAAATTATTGGCAATTTTGTAATTATTACAGAAGGATACGGTGAAAGCCACAAAAGTTAGCAATTGAACTAAAAAAATAACCACAAAAAAACCCTTAGAAACATTATTTTATAGTATGTCACTGAATTCATCCTTTCAACACACTGCCCGTCCAAACATGCAATTTCGATTTTCCGCTATTTTCTCTGAAAATTATTGGCAATTTTGTAATCGCCATCTTGGTAAACAAAAGGCGTTTATACACAAAGGAGCCCATCTATCAGAGTATTGAATACACGATCACCTCGGTGGTAACAAATTGCATGTAATAAGGCCTGTAACACATACCCCGAGCGATAGGGAGGGCTATGAAACACGCGATGCATACGGTCAACGGTCAGTTGTATGTTTTTTTTTTTTATCTAGTTCGCTAAGCATTTGGCTGCCATCACACCTGATGGAAAGTGAGGATGCAGCCTAAGATGGAGCATGCTTAGCCATAATCCATCTGTTCACTCTTGTCTTAAAAGTTTCCAAATTGTAACGTTCCGGAAATAATGTAAGTGAAAAGTTACAATTAAAAATGTTTAAACTCTAAAATGTGAATAATATGTGTGTGTGTAATGAGTGGAAGGTGCGGTAAAATTATTGACGAATAAGTTTCGCTATATACTCCTAAACACAAACAAAAACTTTAAAATTGAATGTACAGACAAAGCGGAAGTTGTCAAATATTAGTCAACTGGCTTGTTAATACCTACTGGAGTTTAGCTATCTCTAGATCGTTGACAATGATCGGCGGATAGCTAATTTTTTTCAATTGTTTAAATTTTTCATGAGTTGTAATTTTCCTTGTAAATAAATTTATATTTATCAGCTACCACGTCAAAGCTTTTCTCAAAGAACATTCTTTATCGAATCATCTTGAATCAAATTAAACGGTTAAGACACTGTAAAATGCTAGGTTTAGTACCTATTAAAATTATTGGATCTTTCGGTTATCCGTAGCATGTTTCTTGACAACCAGCAATTTCGCATTTCTCTTGACTCCCGCCATTTTTCTGGCTTCAAAATCGTCTGGCTCAGTATGGCCACTGATTACAGTGTGTCTGTGCAGTGGGTCACCGGCCTAAAGTAGTTTGCGAGTCGCCTTCGGTGGGGCACCGTCCTAAAGTAGATGGTTTCACACAACCGCCAAAGGCTGTTGGAAACGATTTGGTATTTCAATAGTTTTTTGGCCATAATACAACATTTTTCTTCTACTATGATTTTAGAATTAACAATATTGATCTTCTTTATGTTCCATTATAAAGTATTTAAAGTTCACGTATAATTCAATATCCCTATTTTTTGAATTTATTAAGTTAAGAGCGAGTCGTGCGAAAATTTGAGATTTGTTAAAAAATATACTATTTAACATGACATTCTATTTAACGCTAATGAAAATCGTATGTCAGCGTTAAATGGAATGTCATGTTAAATAGTATATTTTTTTAACACACTTAAATTCAAATTAATCTCAAATGTATAGTCTACAATTAGTCCTTTTGCGAATTTTAAAATGTCATTTAGTTATGAATTTTTTAACAACAAATCTCAAATTTTCGCACGACCCCCTCTTAAATAATTATCTAAATTAAATTAATAATGTTTGAATCATAAATACGAATCCGTGTTGTCCGAATGTCCACTATTTAGTTTGCTTTTGAATAGGTGCCAAATTATTTTCTAAAAATATTTTAGAAAGCGTTTTTTTTCTTCTCAAAGAGTATGTTAGCTAATCCACTCATAATCACAGCATAATTTTTGTGATTTCTGTAGTGCAGGCAAGCACTATTAATAATAAACAAATACAACTAAAATTACTGGCACGTGAGACTAAACATCTGTATGCCTTAAGTTAATGGACGCAGGGCACGTTTCTGACGTGCGTGACCTACCCATGCTATGTTACAGGCGATGGTTACAACATAAGCTTGTTCCATCAGCTAGTTTTATAGAACAAATATCGATACAAATACTTATCCATTCCAAAACAGGTCCCATTTTTCATGGTTAGGCTCTAATCACTGGCAAGACCCGTTTGAGTGGTCAACGGGGGACTCCCCGTTTCAGGATTGGTCAGTTGACCAACCCTCTCTAAATCCATACGGAGTGACACTAATGTCGCAAGACAAGCCACCCCGTCTGTCTGCTTGATGTATGACTGTGGTGACTACTGGATCTTAAGGTTGTGGGTTCACATCCAGTCGTGTACCAATGAGTTTATCTTTTCCTGTAAGACAAAAGTAAGTTTTTCCCTGGAGACTTGTATTACAGGCTATATAAGCCTATCTTGAGCTTCAGCCTCTTGCAAAGTGGGTAGACACATCCCAACTAATTATCTCTTCATATTAAATCTTCACCATATTATTATATTGTGTTCACTACCTTCTCTGTAAAAGAAAAAATATTATTAGTTTTTCTGTCGAAAAATGTATATGCACTATACCAGTACTCTCAAATGGTGAAGGAAAACATCGTGAGGAAACTGGCATGTCGTAGAATCTAAAAAGTTCGTATACATGTTTCAAGTGCACGAAAGGAGCCTCTCTGAGGCATACTTAAAATCCTTTCAACACACTGGTTTGATAGAACCAATGACACGATAAGAAGTACTACTGGATCTTGTTAGGATTAGGATCCTGTTAGACGAACTACTTTATAATTTCGTGAACAGTATCCTCTTAATCCTCCGAATTCTAGTTATTTGTGTTTTTTGAGGCGAAAATATAAAATAGCTTCGCACAAAACGCTGTGTCATCAACGTATGGGTAATTTTGAAAAAAGCCTATAATTTTGTACGCGAAGTCAATTGACCTACTTCAGAGGTACTTGACAAATGTTTCACGTTTTTACATACAATTTGGACGTGAGCGGTTTTTCAATGGAAATTGTGACGTCTTGCTGGCTCAGATTAGGCTCTACTGCACTTAAAGAAAGAAAGAAATAAAACATATTTTTTGTAGATGCTTAGAAGTAGGCCTACTTGCTCTGTCTGGCTCTGTCTTTGCCTCTTGTTTTGAGTCTGTGTGAGAGCTCAACAGTGTATTATACTGTGTGTGTGACGTTTCGATGTAGGATTTATTTATTCAACACTCACAAAGAGCCAGAGACAGAGCCAGATAGAGCTTGTGGTGGTACACGCTATACATGAGTACAAGAGAGATACAGAGCCAAGAACTACAAAACGGTCCCTGGCTTACTTAAAATATCAATTTTATTTAGATCACTTTTTTAAGTGTTAATATTGAAGGCGTCCACAAGCCGCAGTGAAGCAGAAGTAGACTCGGGATAGTCAAAACTAAGTAAATCTTTGGGGAAGGCCTTTGCCCAGCAGTGGGATGACAGGCTAGGAAAAAGCTGGAATTAAATGAATAATTTTAGGAATCGAATAATACTTAATTAAATACTCGTATGTTCAAGAAAGGAGTGAGTACTCAGATGACGAATGATAGCGGAGAATGGAAGACAAATACATGTTATGCCGACATGGGTGGGAAGAAGAAGAAGAAGAATATAGGTACTTAAAATACCATCAATAGTTTTATTTCCCAATTTGCCATTAAGACGTTTCATTTTCACACAATTCCATCTATGGCTGTGCTAAAGTAATAACGCTGTCCATTTCCACTATTGTTCTGGAGCTAACTTTCATATCTTATGCAAATGAGCAATGTATTCAAAACAGTTAAGTTCTATAGCTGCCGTCTATAAAGCTGCATCGCGCATTGTATGCATATCTAGCATCGAACCATGAAACCTCTGGACTCTGGCTTAGCCACAACATGAGAACAATTATTTTGTATCCTAAGAGTTAAATGAATTTTGGGAACAATTATCAAGCTAACAGCTAAATACATTATGTAAATAACTACCTTTCTGTTTAAATAAACTGTCTTTCATTAATAAGGCCTGACACTTTTACGCGGATCGCTAAAAAGTGTCAAAAAGTCACTGTCACTTTCATGTCAACAAATAAAGATGGAAACAGACATATCGGTCTTAGGACCATTATGAATATACCCGTTAGTATTTTGTTTATTCCGAGCGGAGTGAGCGATGCTGAAGGTATATAATTTTGTAAAAAATAACATCCATATGAACCAAAGTTTTTTTAATGTCAGTACTCTCAAACGGTGAAGGAAAGCATCATGACGAAACTGGCATGTCATAAATCTAAAAAGTTTGAAACCATGACATACGTCAAGTGCATGAAAGGTGATCCACCACACTCTGGTTCGAACGAAGTGAACCAGTGGCACAATAAGAAGTTTTTTCTGCTTCTGTTGCTGGGTTAATCGACTAAAATTAACGCCTTTTTGAAGTAAATCGTGTGATTTTATCCATACTAATATTATAAATGCGTTTGTAACTCTGTCTGTCTGTCTGTCTGTCTGTCTTCCTGCCTGGCTTTCACGCCAAAACTACTAAACCTATTGAAATGAAATTTGGTACACAGATAGTTCAAGATCTGAGGAAGGACATAGGCTACTTTTTATTGTGAAAAAAGGTTTACAAACCTTTTAAAACGTTACAAAGAGCATCACATTGATGTTTCCGTCTCACTCTGACACCAAAACACTCCGACGATCACCAATCACCAATTGCAATGAAATTTGGTACACAGATAGGTTAAATCATTAGAAAGGACATTTGTGCAACTTATTATTGCAAAACACTTATTGAAAACACCATTTTTCATGAAAATTACACTTTTTTGTACAATTGCGACGGCTTTCGATCGAGAAATTTCTGTTTGTGTAAGTGACTGACTGACTTTTTTTTTGTGCTGGCGGGGATGCAAAGTCTTTTCGCCAAGTCCTTATGACTGACAGATTGCCGACCAGTGTTGCCAGTGGCAGATAGTCATAAGCGTCGATGGATTGAAAAGATCGATATTTAAGCTGGGAACATATTAGGCGGACGCGGCTGACAGCCGCGACTGATAGATATCTAGATAATGAATGTACACTGAAGCGTGCAAGCTATCGGATGTAAGCCGCGGACGTAACCTTGAGCGTTCGGACGTCCGACAGCAATCTGGCAAGCCAGGTCCCGGTCTACTGTGCACACTATCAGTCGCGGCTGTAAAGCAGGGAACATATTAGGCGGACGCGTCCGGCGGACGCGGCTGACAGCCGCGACTGATAGATATCTAGCTAATGAATATACACTGAAGTGTGCAAACTATCGGACGCGTCCGACGTCCGCGGCTTACATCCGATAGTTTGCACACTTCAGTGGACATTCATTAGCTAGATATCTTCAGTCGCGGCTGTCAGCCGCGTCTGTCGGATGCGTCCGCCTAATATGTTCCCAGCTTAAGCCGCGTCCGCTAATTTGTTCCCAGCTTTACAATGCGATACATCGAACCGACCCGATGTTTTGAAATGCTTTCGATATACTCGATGTATTGATGCTTTTTCGGTTTTAAATAGAAAAATATCGAATCGATTGTAAGCAGTTAATTTCATAAAACCTCAACTTTGACCAGTTTAATTCTTTTTCTCTGTGGAAAGATCGTAACTCATGAGTTGGAAAACGGTGAAATCTGACCATTATATTTCAGATAAACTATTTATTTACTTACGTAGCCCAGTAGGCAGACTAAATGAGAGCCCTATAATTTTTATTAATGATCTCAAGATTCAGCTCATGTGGATGTTTTTTTTGTTCTAAGTAAATTACATTAAAGATTTTTCTCATGAAATCTCAATGAAAAATGTTGTTATTCAGATCTACTCAATCACTTTCTTACTTACATATTTGATTTTATTGTATTTGCAGAAGTAAGTGTCAGAGCATTATAGTAGATAAAAAGGTGTGAAAGTGTCTGTTGTACTCTGGTTAAAAGAATATTTCACCAGTCCAGTGTTTAACCTGGTGGAGTTTCATCTCATCCGTTCCGATTGGGTACCAAGCCTGACCAGTTCTGGTGTGGTCAGTCTGTTATCTGGGCCTGTATTCAAGTACATGATATACCTATCATTGATCCTGAAGTTCCTAGAAGCAACAGCGGTAAACTTTGGTTGAATCGAGTGTGTTGGTAAAACTGAGTGAGACCAAGTTTAAGTTTTATTTTATGAGCATAATCTAAATAAAAACTACTTGAATGTAAGTACGACCGAGTCTGACTTAAAATTTAGTTGTATTACTGTTCTTAGATTAGCAACTGTAATCAAAACCAGCCAAACAAAGCCTCCGGACCCTTAGCAGTAAATTTTGTAAAATCTTGACCGACACAATTATTAAATAAATATAATTTTTTTTAAAGTTATTATTCTGTTTTTCCTTATCTTCTCTTCTACTTCCCCACAAATTAATGTATTACAAAGGGTGTAAAATAACAATAAGACTATTCTTGAAAGTTTGCATGGAAATATGTAAGGTTTATGTACCTAAATGTTTTATTTAAGCTTGCGACAAGAAAAAAATGGGGGGGGAAATATGCCTAACTGTGCTTACCCGGCGTCTGCCCGACCCGACTGTGCCACATGCACTCGAATACAGATTTTACAGATAAATGCTACCCAATCACTATTCCAGGCGGACGAAGTCGCGGGCACAGCTAGTTTAATCATAAATTATAGTTTAAAAATGTAAAAAAAACGCTTTTATAACTAATTGAACTAAAAAGTAAAAAATAAAACTAATAATCAATTGAAAAATTTATATAATTGTACAAAAATGCGTTTGGTGCTTTTTATAATAACTTCAGATATAATAAACTATTGATAAAATATTTACAACAATCAAAATCAAGCACCCCACGCTTTTTGTACAATAATATAAATTTTTTCAATTGATTATTAGTTTTATTTTTGACTTTTTAGTTCAATTAGTTATAAAAGCGTTTTTTTTTTAGTTTTTTAAACTATAATTTATTTTTTACTTTTTAGTTTTTTTTATTTTTTTTTTTCATATTATTGCTTTGTCATCGACCTTTGACAAGTGTGCAAAGTTTGAATCAAATCTGATAGTTTAAAGTAGGACAAAATCGAGCTCAAAGAGGTCGGTTACATACATACATACTTACATACATACAGGTGAAGCTAATAAAAGCGTTATATAATTGTTATTTTGTAAAACAATTAATGTTTTTTTTAGTCCAGTGGTTATTTTACCTGTGATATCCGAAACGATGCTATCTCAAAGTTTGTTAACTATTGCGAAACCAATATTACTTGATCCTTCGCCAAAGTATCTTACTTCGATAATGAGCGGCTTAAGTGGAGATCCAGGGCTCTCGATATCTGGTTTAGTGGTTCATGCATGAAAATGTGTTATTCTTTGCGTATGATATTATTTTTTAAGAATATTATTCGCCAAAACACTTCTAAGTGTTTTTATAATAAAAAGAATAAGGTTTGTGTTGGTCTTTTTCTCTGTTCTATGGATTTCTAGGTTAGGATTTTAGCTAAATTTTGAGCAATTTTGAGACCTTTCTGCCTATATTCAAATAAAAATGAAGTTACCCACTTACCCAAGTAATGGCCCGAACACACCTAGTTTGCTGGCGGTAGCGATCAGTGAAACGCTGTCAAATATCGCTGTCAGATTTGAGATTTGACAGCGAATCACTGATCGCTACCGCCAGCGAACTAGGTGTGCGCAGGCCTTAAGTCGAAGTGAGTTGTCAATTTTTGTTTAAGTGTCTGCCATCATGACAGAACAGATGTTAGTTATCTATATTATCTATCTCGGAAAGTTGGATAGCAAGACTCAAATCTCTTTACGAAACCCAGGCCAAGATTATGACCCAAAGGCACTTCATTTAGTAGCTTTTAGGCGGATAACACATGAGACTATTTTATTCATCATCATAACTTAATGAAGTACATCAAACAAATTAAATACGAGACTTTAGAAACAAATCAAATATTATTTATTTTGAAGGTACAACAAGGTGTGAACAAAAAACAAGACGAGTCAGTGACTGCAGAAGTATTAAACTGTTTATACGAGTTATTCTCGAGAATGCGCGTGGATTCCGCGGAAGACGCGCGTTCAATATTTTTCATTACTCATACTCTGAAAGTAGGTCTGAAGTTGCCTGAGGGGCCTAATTGAAAGTAATACTTTCAGCCCTAGGGAGAATCGCTTTCTACTGACAGCTGTCAAATTATAAAAAAAAACAAGTTCTATTTTATTCAACCATGTTCCAACTTTCTAAAGTCTTTCTAACTGCAAGGAGGTTGTTCAACCAAATTCCAACTTTTTATTCAGCAAGTAGGTTGGATACCCATTACAACGGTAAGAAGTTTAAAATGTCTAATTAGAGCGCAATGTAAAATTTAAATTTTAATAACATAAAGATAGTATTACTTGATTAATATATAGCTTCAACTATTTATTTAAAATAACATAAATTTGAGCAAACAATTTACCATTTTTTAAATTATGAAAATGATAATAATGACTGAATAATGCTGGCGAGCCGAAGCCGAAGGCCCGCCAGAGAAAAAGAAAAAAAAAACCGGGAAGGCGGCAATTCAATCTTCATTTTCACTAATTTTTCTTTCATGTTTTTATTTTTACTTTCCTTGTATTCGTAATGAAAAGTACAGTGTTTACCTCGGATGAAAGTCTTTTAAGTCCCTCAAGCTCCATTGGCGCCCTCGCTACGCTCTGGCGCCAAACCCGTCTCGGGACTCAAAAAACGTGACTTTCAACACTCAGGTAACAATGTACTATTGGCTCGTATTTAAGAGGGAATCACACAGGCGACTCTCCATACAAACGTGGGGACTACGTTTGTATGGAGAGTCGCCTGTGTATTTCCTCCCTGGATAATGCCTCTAGAGTCTAGAGTAACCATTTTGTCTCATAAAATCCAGATCTGCTTTATACGCTCGTATGTTTTCCTTTTTTTCAGAAACTTATTGAGAAAGAAAATATGACCCTCATATGGTTCATATGAAATATGAATTGGAGGTGATATTTTCTTTATGGACTTTAAGGACTACGTTTGTATGGAGAGTCGCCTGTGTGATTCCCTCTTAATTTGTGTTTTATACAATTGATATAAAGTTCATTATGCTCTTACACGAAAGTCAATTCCGTTCCATTCCGCAGCGGTGTACAAGGAGCCTCAAGCATTGTTTCTGCCGTGCGTGTGTACAGCCCTAAGCAGTAACCAGACTGGGAGATTCAATTAATATCATATCAGCGCAGACAGACAAGCCTAGCGGGTGTCAGTACGTAGGTATAGTGGTGTAGTGGAAATTAATCAGCTCTGCTGCCCTCATCAGGTGCATAGTTAGGATACCGTATTTGGTATCAGTAGGCCTAGAATAGAATATAATCTAACATTATTGTACACCAAAAATTATAAGTAAACATGGTCTAAAAGAATACTTAAAAACTAGAGGTACAATGGACGGTCTTATCGCTAATAGCGATTTCTTCCAGACAACCTTTGGATGGAAAGAAACATTATAGTACGAGTCTAACACAAGCTCTGTCTGGTTCTGTCTCTGGCTCTGGTTTTGAGTCTGGGTGAGTGTTCACTGGAGTATTAAACTGTGTGTGTGACGTTTCGACGTAGGATTAATTAGTCAACAACCACACAGGCTCAAAACCAGAGCCAGAGACAGACAGAGCTTGTGGTAGGCCTACAGCATGGTAACAACCTCCCATGGAAAGGCTTTTCAATCAACAATAACAAATTAAAATGTCTTCTCTAACACATATTTAGAAGACATATAGACAGAAGATAAAAAATACTACTTTATTGCTCACAAAAACTCGTATGTTTTTGAAAACAGACAATGATAACATAAAAAAACTTAAAAACTATTTGTAAGAACTATGATGTTCATAAAAGTTGTGTTAAAAACCATGAGAGTTTCAAAAGTTATGTAAACCAATTTGTAAAAAATTCAGAACACAGCAGTAGAGTAAAGCTTGGTGAAGAGATTTAGTGGTAGTACCCCGGACAATACCTACTTACTTTCACAAAGGTTATAGGAATACTTAAGTAGTAAGAATTCCTGTAAAAACCTTCACGTATTTCAGTTTCAGTATAAAACAGACTAAAATCTTATAGACCTCGCAAAGTACGTGAAGCCACTTTCAGTAAGTCTACAACAAGCTCTGTCTGTCTCTGGCTCTGCTTTGAGTCTGTGTGAGTGTTGACCAAATAAATACTACGTCGAAACGCACAGAAAAGCAAAAACGCCTTTGCTATTATTCGGTGTCGAACGTCACACACACAGTATAATACACTGGTGAGCACTCACACAGAGTCAAAACTAGTGCCAGAGACAGAGCCAGACAGAGCTTGTGGTAGGGCTACAGGTAAACCTTAAAAATGGGGGTATTTATGGAAATGTTCAGACAAAAGCTGTTGCCACCTACGCCTTGTCTAAGACGTAGAATTTTAAGGTTTTTACCAAAAACCTTTGAAATAGGGTAGGCTTTACAAGGTTTTTAAAATTAGGTAGTAAGTACTACCAAAAAGTATATTTATTATGTGTGGCCTAGGGGTGGCCGGAAGGGCTTTCCGACCCTAAGATCGAAGGTTCAAATCCAGTCATGTACCAATGAGTTTATTTGTTCTAAAATGTATGTGCACTATGCCAGTAATCTCAAACGGTGAAGGAAAACATCGTGAGGAAAACGGCATATCGTAGAACCTAAAAAGTTCGAAAAACATGTGTGATTGCTCGAAAAGAGCCTCTTTGAGGCGCACTTAACATCCTTTCACCACACTTGGTTCGAAAGAATCAGTGACACTATAAGATGAAGAAGAGAAACAATTTATGAAGATGAATTAAGTAAAACAAAAAATTTACTACCTAAGCTTTTTGATATAGACAATGGCCAACTATTGTTCAATGCCATTCAACATCAGGTGGGCCATAAAGTTTGTTCTATTGGTAAATTACAAGTTCAAAGTCTGCATTACTTGACTTTACATGTTTTTTTTGACGTGACAACGTCTTATGATTGGATGGAGCCGGCTGCACGCAAAAAAGATGACTCATGCGGCGTTACCTCGCTCTAAGGCGTTCCATTTAAGGCTTGAAGTGCAAGCGAGAGCGCGGAACGAGCGACAAAGAGGCACAATCGGCCTCCGCGTTCGGCAGCGTTCGACATGTGTGTATTTTCTTATGACGTTGTCACGTTCAACTATCGTCAGTAAACCGACTTTACAGACAACCGATTTTTTCTAACATTTTATTGGCAGTCTCAGTGCCAAAAGATACCAAGACCCAAGGGATAGAAAGAATAATACTTGTAAAAAAAGAAATCATCTACTTTCACACAAAACTACAATGAATGTAACACAATACAATGTTTACGTCAGTAAAGTATTGGCAAACACTTTATTTGCAGACAAACATTTGAATACACTTAGAACCAACTAGCGAAATAAAATAAGGACGCGGAGCTAAGAAAAAGTGAAAAATACTTTTCATTACTCATACTCTGAAAGTAGGTTTGAAGTTGCCTGAGGGGCCTAATTGAAAGTAAAACTTTCAGCCCTAGGGAGAATCGCTTTCTACTGACAGCTGTCAAATTATAAAAAAAAAACAAGTTCTATTTTATTCAACCATGTTCCAACTTTCTAAAGTATTTCTAACTGCAAGGAGGTTGTGAACCAAATTCCAACTTTTTATTCAGCAAGTAGGTTGGAAACCCATTACAACGGTAAGAAGTTTAAAAAGTCTAATTAGAGCGCAATGTAAAATTTAACGTTAAATAACTTAAAGATAGTATTAAATAAATAATATATCTTCTAAATTACTTGATTAATATATAGCTTCAACTATTTATTTAAAATAACATAGATTTGAGCAAACAATTTACCATTTTTTAAATTATGAAAATGAAAATAATGGCTGAATAATTCTGGCGAGCCGTAGCCGAAGGCCCGCCAGAGAAAAAGAAAAAAAAAACTGGGAAGGCGGCAATTCAATCTTCATTTTCACAAATTTTTCTTTCATGTTTTTATTTTTACAATCCTTGTATTCGTAATGAAAAGCACAGTGTTTACCTCGGGTGAAAGTCTTTTAAGTCCCTCAAGCTCCATTGGCGCCCTCGCTACGCTCTGGCGCCAAACCCGTCTCGGGACTCAAAAAACGTGACTTTCAACACTCAGGTAACAATGTACTATTGCGACTCAGGTTTAGTCTTCTGCTGGAAATCTATTCTCGATTATAACATAAATGCCTACGCACAGAAATCAAAAACAAACCAAGGAAAACATGGATGAACTGTGTGAAAGATTATGACATGGATAAGAGAGGACGGCTGAGAGAGAGGAATGGAGGAGAAAGAAAAAAGAGTCTACGCACAGAAATTAAACCAACGGGGTCTTATTCTCGATTTGACCGAGAAATTATCATAGCAGAAATTACGTCAATCAGAGGCCATATTAAGCTCGCTTTGACCTAGAAAATCTTACTTTTGAGATTACGTCGATATCAGCTAAAAACTACGAGTTTTTGGCACCAGAGACGTCAGTTTGACGTCGCCTCCATCCTGAGATTTTCTTGGTCAAACTGAGAATAAGGACCTCTGACGTCTCTTCAGGCCGTTTCCGAGATTATAAATAGGTCTAATATCTAATACTATAGACAATGCACACAACACTATCTAGCCCCAAACTAAGCAGAGCTTGTACTATGGGAACTAGATAGCTGATTATAATACTTAAATACATTTTTTTTGTAAATACTATTTAGAATACAATATAACACCCAGACAGAGATCAAACATCTGTGTTCACCACAAAAATGTTTGTTCTCGATGGGGATCGAACCTACGACCTACGGCTCAGAAGGCAGAGCTACTACCAACTGAGCTAGAGGCCAGTCAATTATGTTTACTTCTCATCGCCGATTGAATGAGATAAGAAACTCAAATCTGGACATTGAAATAACTTTTCGCACGAGAACCAAGAACAGAATGAAATTGTGAGATTCTTTTTTAAAGAATAAAACTCGCTGGACTTCTAAATTGTGATATACGGGCTGTTAGCTGTCGAGCCGATGAGTTCAGGCTCGGCTAGGCTTTGTTTCTCAGTTACAATGAGGTACGGCTCGTGTTTCGACTTTGATAAACAATGATTGGCTGGCGAATAGATTCTCACTGGGTCATATTTGACATATGGAACTGAGACGTAGTCGCTAACTATTGGCCTCGTGCATAAGCTCAAAGTCGCGCAACGAGCTATGGAGAGAGCTATACTGGGAGTTTCACTACGTGATAAAATCAGAAATGAGGATATCCGTAGAAGAACCACTGACTGAGCTGAAAGGCCAGTCAAAATATACACAAGATTTGATAATATAGAAGATGCCTTTTTCCGGTAGTAGACTTATTCATTCCGATGATGCTGAAATATATCTGTAGTATTTTCACAGCTTCATGTCCCAAGGCTACAGCATTATGTTAATGTTTATTATTGTGTATGTATTTGAAGTTATTCAGGTTACATTTACATTGTTATTTAGTAAACAAATTGTGTTTTTGCGTAAATGTTTATGTCTAGACTTTGTTTTCATTATTACTCTTATATTTAGCTTAGACATTCTAACCATATTTAGTGAAGTAAGATTAATAAAAAGAGGTGATAAGAAGTTGTAAGGTAAAGAAAAGTGTCAAAAAGGTCAAAGTAGTTTGTAAGATTTTGAATAGGTATTTTTTACTTCAAAAGTCGGTTAAAAAAGGAGAAGGTTCTCATTCGTTTTTCTAATGTTTTTATATCGCTTAATTAAAAAACATGTAGTGTGAAAGATGATTGGGTACGAAAGAAGTGAATACAAAGATGACGGCTGATAGAGAAGAACATGTTGTGCCAACCCCACATAAAGTGGGATAAGGGCAGGAAAAAGAAGAGTTTGTTATCGCATAACTTTGTCATTTATGAACGGATTCGATTTAAATTACTCTACTAATCTATTCTCAAAATGATAGTCAGCCTTTTAAGGTGAAGACAACCGTCGCTTTACTTCTTGCTATCTTTATGAGTTATAAAATTACTGAACTTAATTTATCGCTTATTTCAAGCATCTATCTTGTACGCAATCCGATTGTACACAGCTTATCTGTACCTTTCATTCATTCATTATTTTTCTCTTACTTTTTAAATTCATAATACGAGTAATGAGGTCACTGTGTGGTGTGAACCTGGCTTCACACCACACAGTGCAACCCTGGTATTCTGCCAAGGCCTAGAGCGGGTACTAAAAAAAGTAAGTAAGTAAGGGTCTAAAAAAAAATGAATGAATGAAAAGGTACACGGGCCTACATGGTGCGACACATACTGAGCCAGGAACCTAATTGACCGTGTGCAATTTTGTTAAGTTATTCCTATAGGTATTTTATATATTTTTGTGGTCAATAGGTAAATAGATAGATAGAAAATGCTTTATTGCACACAACAAATTCTATAAGTACAGGTACATAAAAACACTTAAAACTATTTGCCTCATACAACGGGCGGTCTTATCGCTAAACAGCGATCTCTACCAGACAACCTTTGATGATAAATATTTATTTTTATATCTTTCTCGCGTGAGCGAGCATTTGTTTTTTACTTTTACTTTTAACTCTCATCAATATCAATACGACTCATTGTGTTCAACATATCAGTATCAAGAGAAGGAGTTGTTTTACGGTTTTCAGCGTCTTAAAACCAAAAGGTTCTAAAGCAATTCTATAGTAAATAGTACGAGTAAGCACTTCGTTCCATTTGTGGTTTGATTCTGTTTGAGTTGTAAGTTTGGGATCGCCGTATTCTGGTTTACGGGATATTTGATTGCGGTTAACAAACTAACGATCTGTTTATCAACTGCCTGTAAATGGAAGTGGGGCTATGGTTTAATGTTTGAAGTTATCGGTGTTATGAGGTCAGGTAGGTGATAGAAGTTGTTATTAATTTATTTGGGATTGATGCTTATACAATTATGAAATATTGATGCTTAGACAAGGTGTTTATACAATTATGGTGACATACCTTACAGATTAAGTCCTTTGTTCAATGCTCAAATTTAGCTTACAGTAAGACATAAATTGCCTGGATATTATTATTATTTATTTATTTGAAACAATCAACAGACATGTAAAATTAATGCTAATTAATAGTACTTGTAACATAAACTAAGGTATAGCATAAAATAAGTAGTAAGGCCTACATGCCTACATAGGTCACAAAACCTGAGAACAAGTAATAGGCACCCATATACATTAGTCCTGAAAGAAAGAACGATTAGTTTTATCTTCTTAAACTCTTTCATCTATTCTTCATTTATTCTTCTTCATCTATTTCTTCGACTTCCCGTGATCTTGTCGCCATCGGTCCATCAAGTGTGCAAGCCACAATCTAATCAACTGAAAACACAGTTCGTACTCACCCGAGCTGATTAGTCAATAGCGATTGGACAGCACAATATATCGTTCCAAGTTCAGCGTCGAATGCTTGCAAGCTGCCGTCTTGATTTATGGCATCCTTGCCTGGGGTGTAATCGCCCACTTAGTTGAGAAGGGATTTTTACGTAGCTTCTATGTTTTTCACTTGTATTTGGTTCTGGTAGATTTTTGCTATTTTCTTTGAAGTTTTTCTGGAATAATATAATAGCGTGTAAAAACGGTTTATTTGTAACTATTTGTGTGAAAAAAAATGTTTATTCCGACTGGCCTCTCAGCTCAGTTGGTAGTACCTCTGCCTTCTGCGCCGTAGGTCGTGGGTTCGATCCCCACCGAGAACAAACATTTGTGTGGTGAACATTGATGTTTGTTCTCTGTCTGGGTGTTATGTGTTATATTGTATTCTATGTATGTATTTACAAAAAAAAAGTATTCAAGTATTATATCAGCTATCTGGTTCCCATAGTACAAGCTCTGCTTAGTTTGGGACTAGATAGTGTTGTGTGGATTGTCCAAAATATTTATTTATTATTTATATTATTATTTATTCAGCAGCTAATAGAAGCCCACTTTGGACAAATCAATTTTCAATATGATTTTACCCACCCCAGTATTTGTTTAATTGACTCAAAAAGTAGGTACACTGCTATTAATTCAGGAGTGCAGTTTTGATATAGGCTACTAAAATACCAAATACACAAGAAACAGTTGAGCTATTTGCAGACCATTACAACGATCTAAAGGTAGCTCAACTGATCCAAATATGTACCAGACGGAAGCTTCCCCAAGACGCTGGTGACATTGCCTCGCTGAATAGCAATGCTTATGCGCTGCGCCGGATACCCAGGCCTTTATTTCTTCATAGTTCGTTCGTTCGTACTACCGATACGGTAGAAACCGAACCGTAGTTTGTTACCTGTTCTTCTAGGCTTGGTCGCGTGGAACTGGCACCTAGACTCACCTAGCTAGGACGTTTCAAAGTGATTCTTGGAATTGAACTGAATAAAGAGAATTTTGATAAGATTGATTTTGATTTGAATTAATTCCTCGTAGATTTGTGAACCTAAATACCTACTGTAGATTCTAAAACGTCAAAACCGAATTTAATCCTATCATGTCGTGCACATAAAATACCCCATGCATCAACCAAAACGTCGTTAACAAATTATGGTAATACCTGTACAGATTAAAAAGCACCCTTCAAAGGATTGTCAAAGGGTGGATTACACTGGGCATTCAATTAACGCATTGTCGGGTGTTGTGTTAACATGCAAATTGGACCATCCGAATGGACCTTACCTACTTATAGAGTTGTACCAAATTACATAATAGTTAAAAGAATTATAGCCGGCTATTTCTATCCGACCAATGTTTTTTAGTTATCGGTTTGGTAATCTAACGCGACGACGTCTTCGTAACTTTTTTAAGCGACTTTAAATAAATTATATTTTTAAAAACTATAAAAAAACGCTTTTATAACTAATTGAACTAAAAAGTTAAAAATAAAACTGAAATAATCAATTAAAAAAATTATATTATTGTACAAAAAAGCGTGGGGTGCTTTTTATAATAACTTCAGATATAATAAACTATTGATAAAATATTTACAACAATCAAAATCAAGCTTCAATGATTGTAACATTGACACGAAAGAAGAAGAAGAAGCCGGCTTGGTGGCAGAAATTCGTCCCATCTCTCCTTTCCTTAATAGGAAATGGGCCTTTTCCGTTAAAATTCTCTTCTGGTCATCCCTGCCCTTTGTTTTGTAGAATCGGAAATTTATTCTGAAGCCTTTAAATCGACAAGTTCAACTTTGAGTACTTTTGTTCAATTTTATTCCGGGAATATTCTGGATAAGGGACATTTGAGTGGGTAACTGAAAAAGTTTTTGTTTATTGTTTTTTGATAGCATCATGTTTTTACTTGTTCAGTGTAGATTTACGTATTATTTTGAAACAAATAATTTTTTTTACCGAGAGTTCTAAGAATATTTGCAGGGATTAACATTTTCAGTGGATTTTTTTTATTAAAACATTGGTGTTCCTTAAATAAAAAAAACCGTTAATAAAATAAAAATAAATCAATCACAAAATAATCATGTAGGGTGAAAAAACCAGCTCAATATAAAATTCATCTTTAATTTAAAATAAACAGTGCGTGTTTTCCATATAATTAATCAGAAATCCAATCAAAAATCGTAAATTTTTAAAAACAAGGGGTGCGATACATTTCCAAGCCAGACTATTAATACGGAACTAAAATTGACTTATGTAAGTCTTTATTGTCCTGAACTAAACAACCGAATTTAACTTCTAATCCAAATCGGATAGAGAATGTTTTTCCTTGCGCGAGTTAGGGGTCTAGGGAATAAGTTTCCCTCAATGAGACATGCCTTCATAATGTTTTAATGGGATTTTTTTCCATTTCCGAGTGGTGGGGCTGATTGCACCGTTGGTACTAACGTTTTAATTTGCAATTTGGCGCCGAGAACGGTGAAATTAGTTGTTAAAGAGCAATAGAGGCTAATTTGCTAAACTTGTTTATTTGTTGGTGGAAACTGCACTGAGAATTTTAATTGTTTCGTACCTACTTACGTTAGAATTGGATTCGTTTAAGTTTTAAGAATGGTTTTTATGCTGAGAGAGCTAAGTTCTCGGATGGCTTATTGAAAGTTACCTATAGCCTTATAATCCGAAATCGCGAGTTCGAATTTAGTAGTGCAACTATGGATTTGTTTCGTAATAACGATTTTGATTCTATAATTTTAATTATAAATGTTATTTGCGTGAAATTTCATACGACGATTTTCGAATGTTTTAGTATCATTTTTATTAATTTTGGTGTCGATTATTTTTTTACTATCAACCCTCACAGCGCAGGTTAGTAGCTCTGCTTGAGGGTTAAAAAAGGATATGTGTAGATAGTAACAAAAACAATATGGATAAATATTATAGGTACCACAAAACGTTACCTAGCCTTTTACAAATTGTGTTTTAATTGAATCCAAAGCTATCCTAAAACAAAACAAATAATGGCGGACGTTTTTGTTGAAAAATTAGTCAATATCATACCGCTCGCTGCTGCACCGGTCGAACTGAAAAATTCGTATGAAAACAATTCCAAACATGAAAAAGGGTGAACTTCAAACAAAACGGATGACGTCGTGACGTCACCTTGTCAATGCTATTGAGTTTTATTGACATTTGACAGAACGTCAGGGACGTACCGCGTGTCAGTGAGGTAGTGACTTTGGTAAAATGAAAGAATAGGAATTGTTTTCTGCCATCTTGGGAAGCAATGTAGCTTTTTCATTTTAATTGTTTTTTTTTGTGTGTTTTCAGTGATATCTTAGCCAGCATGTAGTACTAGAGCCCTCAGATCTTTTACTCTGTTTCTTGTGTCACTGGTTTTTTGCAAAAGAAGTGTGGTGAAAGGATTTTAATTGTGCGTCAAAAAGGCTCTTTTCTTGCACTTGACACATGTTGTCGAATTTTTTGGGTTCTTTGACAGGCCGGTTTCCTCACGATGTTTTCTTTTCACTGTTTGAGAGTATAAAGCATAGTGCACATACACTTTAGAATAGAAAAACTAATTGCTACACGACTGGCTTTGAACCCACAACATAAGGATTGAAAAGTGCGACCGTTCCCACATAGGTCGTTCTTTCTCGATCTTTTAGTAACAAATACCTACCAACTCAAGATTATTTTAGAATGTCTAAATCTCTTTAGATGTCGGAGGTAGGTACGTCTATAACATTTGAAATATTTCGCAATAGTTGCTAGAAACAAATCCAAATAAGCCTGAATATTTCACCACTTTATTTAGGCAAACTAAATATGTATTGGTCTAAAATCATAGTCTAGACATGTTGGAATACTACGTGCCCGCTTCCATTTTCGTATATGTAATAGTCTATTTAGGTCGAGAATAATGTATCTTTCTCCTCAACTGAAAACGAGTTTGTGAATTACGTGATGCGTTTTCGGGTCATGATTTTTATCTCTTGTTTTACTGAATTTGAAACCAGAGGTTGGAGTTACAGGGAGTTTGAAAACTTATGAAATGGGTACAGGTTTTTTAATAATACTTATTTGTTAGAAAACTCCACATTTTTGAACACCATAACAAAAGCATGTGTATGGCAAAACTTCCTTAAAATTTTAAGAATTTATCAAGATATTAAACTTAATCCAGCATCACGGATCGTTGGATTGCTGGTCGATTACCGTCAGTTAAAATTGTATTAAAAAACTATCCTATGTTTTGTTTTCCCTACCTTATGTTGTCTCACAAAAAAGTTGTCTCGCAAAATTGTTTAAAATTATCAAAAACAAGTGCAAGCAAATGCGATGCGCACTTGTTTTTGCACTCCAGAAAGCATATCGATTTGTTCAGTACTTTAGCCGTAAAAAGGTACAGAATACCCACGTTTATGAATTCGTTTGTATCATGCATTTTCGAGTCCAAATCCGTCTTTTATCTTCATAACCATTGAAAGTTGTGTTTGCCCGGTAAATCCGTGCAAATCCTTGACCGTATCAGTCCGTAACCGGACCGTTCGTCTGTCCGGCGTAACCGAATTACAGACGGCTATGGCCGGTGATTGGCCCCACGGGTACTATTCGCACTTCAATGCGACCACAATTTCTATTCCCATTGGCTTTTGCTATTGACAGCCTTTTGGATTTCTTCTTTACGGGTTTGAAGCGGAGATTGGAAACTAAAAAAATAAAATCCAGTAATGTATTTTTTTATTCGTCCTAGTGGTAGCAGCCCCGCTTTCCAATTCTAAGGTCGTGGGTTCAAATCCAATCGTGTACCAATGAGTTTTCTGCCCAAAAATGTATGTACACTATGCCAGTGCTCTCAAACGGTGAATGAAAACATCGTGAGGAAACCGGCATATCGTAGAACCTAAAAAGTTCAAAACTATGTGTCAAGTGCACGTAAGGAGCCTCTTTGAGGCGCACTTAAAATCCTTTCACCACACTTGGTTTGAAAGAATCAGTGACACGATAAGACGAAGAAGAAGTATTTTTGTTCTATGTTTATTGTTAAGCGAATTTAAACGGTCATCTAATCCATAAGACACGATGCCTGAAGACCTTGGCATATACTGTTATCCATGTGACGCACCTTCCCAATTAGTTGAAACCTTATGTTACTGCTTTGATCGCGGATGACCGAGTTTCTAATGTGGATTTACTGGTACTTTTAACTTCTCGTATGACTTGTTAGGGAACATAAGCATTTAGAACTATCGACCTTCCTGTCATGATGGGTTCATACCCCAAGCAGCATAATCTGAGTCAGGGCCTATTTGGCATAGCATGTACCTAGCGCGGGACGTAGTTCATTTTTCTTTCTTTCTTTATTTTGTGCTAGGATAGGTACCTTCTTTATTATTTGTGTGTTACTTACTTTTTTTTTTTTTTTTGTGCTTATTTTAGTAGGTACCTAATTAATGTTCCGTTCTGTGTACTTGTGTTTTGTCAAATAAATAAACTTTCTTGTTTTTTTTTTTCCTGACGAAAGAAACAGAAACCTTGACTGACTAGTTAGTCTCTGTTATTTTAGTACCAAGTCAGTATAATAATAGTAGTTTTGAGTACCTATGTCTCGCAACCAGTTTCAGCAGAGTTTGCCTTCACGCACTGCCGCAAACTGTCATTGCCCACAGTGTAGTAATTATGACGTGAACTATGTAAATATTTAGGACAATCTACACAACACCATCTCGTCCCAAATTAAACCAAGCTTAGACTATGGGCACCAGATGGTTAATATAATACTCATATAAACATTTTTTTGTAATTCATGCTAATAATATAATATAGCCCCCACTATAGAACAAACACCTACGTTCACCACACAATTATTTGTTCTCGATGGGGATCGAACCCACGACCTATGGCGCAGAAGGCAGAGCTACTATCACCTGAGCTGAGAGGCCAATCACACAGTCAGTGGTATCACAAGAATATAGAAAGTATTGTTTTTATTTGGAGACGCTTTCCTGTCGGTTTTGCCAATGATATTGTTGATTTATCTCCAAGCCCAACATTACCCCATTACGCTACGCCACGCCATCAGCGATTCCATTTCTTAACAGAAGAAAGCGAATCGCTGTTGTAACGTTCCATTAGTGGGCTGTCACCGCTCAAAGGAACAAGGAAACTGGCGGAACAATGGAAAAAATGAAGTAGAAGCGTGCTGGGTTAGGAATTAAATTGGGTTCTGTTGTTTTTCAAGTTTAAGGTATAAACTTATACGCTCATCCTAAACCGACCGAAAGGTCTGTTGCCATCTCTGTTTGTTGATAAGAAAGTAACTGCGACAAGAGACTTTTAACAAGCCGTAAAAAGTGCCCTGAATGCGGGGTCGTTGCGTAAGCAGATGTCAAAGTTTTCCGAAAAAAAATGAGATTTATTTTACTAATCAAGCATCATCCCGCAGGGCGCTGAAATACATATCTTTTTTACTTCTAATATTCCTTAATTCTGTTTTCTGGGATTACACCTCTGTTATTTGATCGATTTTTTGAAACTTAATAAAACGTATAAATAAAAAAAACTAGGTATATAAAAAACTAAAAATCTATAAATATTGTGGACAATCTCTCAAGACCATCTAGCCCTAAATAAAACAGAGCTTGTATTATGGGAATCAGATATCTGATATACCTATTTTTTTTATAAATAATACCTTAGCAGTTAAGAAATAAATAAAAATATTTATTTGCAAATCCAATTTTTTACAGAAGATAATAAAACATTTTTGGCAATGGGTTCAGACTTTCAGACCCATAACCTACAGCCACAACACCCTAATTACCAAACATAATTCTTAATTACATAGATTAAACGGGTATTTATCGCGATTACCTTTTCACCGGGATATATAAAAATGTAATTGTGATAAATACCAATATCGCGTTAATTTAAAAAGTGATCAAATTCTTGTTTGAAAAGTTTGAAAGGGAACCCTAAAAAGTTTCAGAACACGACGTTAGGTTTTTAGCGATTTCCTCGGTGACCCAGTTTACTAAGTGTTAGAAGATTTTAAAATAGTTTGCAAAATATTTAGAAAAATAATATAAACACCTAATACTTATAATAATGACAAAATGCTATTTTTGGCAAAATGGGTTTAAATACTCCCATACAAATTTACAGAGAATACCAAACTATTTAAATTTAAAAAACATGAAAGACCCACTTCATGAAACTGCTGAACTGATTTTGATGAAATTTCTATGGGACCAGGTTTGATAAAAAGATAAAAAAAATCAAATTGGTTCATTAAAAAAGATTGCAACCAAATTGAGAACCTTCTATTTTTTTATTTGAAGTAGGTTAAAAGATGAAGTAATCATTGAATCAAATGTGCGTTATTTAAATAGAGAATAAAAAAATAGAAACACAAAAAATACATTCCTTCGAGCCGGATTTGAACCAGCGACCTATGGATAACCATTACTCACAACTACAGTCCACCGCTCTACCAACTGAGCTATCGAAGGCATGCTGCAGAAGTTGAAATAAAAAAACACACTGCCATTATTGTACTTTCACCTTTGGCGTGAGTGATCTACATAACGTGACGTAGTAAACTTGTTTGTGGTTTGAATCACATTAGTTTTATTAAGAATAAATAATAAGTTTAAATTTTAATAAGTTATTACTTATTAAAATGATGCGTAGACGTGCTCATAATTAATATTAGTCCTAAATTTCCAAGGTTATTTAATTTTAGTGTAAATAAATGTGATAGGATGATAAATCTACTGTAATTTGGTAGAACGAATTTCAATTAATCGAATAAATTACGGATTAGATTCAAATTAGCTTTAAAAGTGTAGGGAGATAAGATATATTAATTTTAGCGATTTTAGTAGATTATTTATTATTTAAAAGATAAATTATCTGCTTTATTAAGTAAATTGTAATCAGTCTGAGGTCACCTGATGGACCGACAACATTGTTAATATCTGTGGAAAGGGGAAAGGGGGATCGTTCTTCGTGGAAACGTGTTTATTATGTCCAGCAGAGGACTTTTTCAGGCTCATGATGATGATGAATCATTCTGAAAAAGGTCAATGCTGGACATACCCCTCTTCATTACACCAATAACGACATTAAAAGGCAGACCGTTGTCAAACAACCTCTTGCTGACACGTTTTATTGACTGGCCTCTCAGCTCAGTTGGTATTGTCTTCTGTGTCGTAGGTCGTGGGTTCGATAGACCAAATATTTGTGTTGTAATCACAGATGTTTGTGCTCTGTCTGGGTTCTAAGTAGATATTCAAAGTATGAATTTACAAAAAAATATGATATAATGATAATAAAATATTAGCTATCTCATTCCCATAGTATACAAGCGCTGCTTAATTTGGAACTAGATAATGTTCTGTGGATTGTCCACAATATTAATTAATTTTATAAAATCACTAGAAAATAAGGGGGCGTCCACAAATTACGTGAGGTGTTTTTTAAAATTTTCTGTCCTGGTGAGATGCCGTGAGATTTTTAAAATATGGGTTTCATACGTATACGCGTCATTGTAAAAAGAAAAAAAAATGCTTCATGGTTTTATTTACGACAAGATTGATGAGAGTTATAAGTGTAATAAAAATTTAACAATAGAATACTTAAAACTGGACCAAAATAGTATTTTTTTTTTGTTTCAATCAGAAAAAAATTGCGTGATATTCGCCGAGACCCCCCCTCTCTCCAACGTAAGATTAGATGAGATTTGACTGGACCCCTTCCCCCCCTTAAACATATCACGTAATTTGTGGATGCCCCCTAAGCCATTGTATATATTAGTTTACAAAAAATCTGCTAGCACACAATCAAATCCAATGGGTATACATTAATTTCTCCGTATAAGCTCCAACGTTACGCAAAATCACTTATCTCCACAATTTCAAAGGCACTTTGTGGGAAAGATTTGCAAATCCCGCCCATACAGTGATGAATAGCTCCTATTTTATTCGAAGCCTACTTATTTTGTTCAGGCCGACTTCGGGCAGTAAATCAGGCCACTCTGATTGCGTGATGGTACATTAATCTAGCCATTTGTACGCGTAAATTAGCTTATCTCGGATTGACACCACCTATTTTGTACGGCTTGGGATGTACCTACCTCTTTGTTTAAAACAAAACTCGCGCTTTTTCTGACTGTACGTCTTTATGGGAAGAGTGAGGGAACCGATTATTTGAAAAAGGAAGGTTAAAATACGTCATGGCATTGGCTGGGACTCAATGTATAAAAATTATGATTCCCCAAGACGTCCCCAAGATGCTGGCGGCATTACCACGCTGAATGAGTATACAAAATGTTATTTGTATTGTATTTGTATTTATTGTTTGTTATGGACTTGGAGAAAACTGACCGAAATCCGCCAGGTTGTTATTACATTTTTTATATATAAAAAATATATCTCTAATGCTGTTAAATATAATGAAGCAAAAATTACCGTTTAATAACATTCGTTTTGGGAATAAAGATTAATAAAATATGGTTCTTCTAGGTATATTTTTTACGCAGTATTAATAACTTTCGAAGCGTAGGCGGGTAATAAATTTAGAAGCTATAAAGCATAAAATCTCTGGAAAATCCCTGAAAGATCATAAGTTTTCACTTATTAGAAAATAGTAAGAAACGTTTTTTCATTGAAGTATTCTCCTGTCTTGTAATTTTTTTATACAACTCCGATGGAACAAGCATATGGCCCACCTAATGTTAAGTGGTAACCATCATCTATAAGTTATAACACAACATTGCCGTCAGGCCTGCGTGACCTACGTCCATAAACTTGAGGCTTACAGATGTTCAGCCTCACATGCCAGTAATTTCACCGATACCCACACCATTCTAACCAAAACACAGCAATGCAAATCAACCAATCAATAAATTCTTAATTCAATGTATTACAAGGATCACTTTAAAACGTCTTAAAGCTAGGTGAGCCTAGGTGCTAATTCCACGCGACCAAGTCTAGGAGATCCTAGCATCAAACTACGGCTTAGTTCCTACCAATTTTTACTACTAGTAGTATAATCTTATCTGTGCCTTAGCCAAGTCGTCCAAACTGATTAATGAACTGTAGGCCTACCATGAGCTCTGGCTCTGTCTCTGGTTCTAGTTTTGAGTCTGTGTGAGTGTTGACAAAATAAATCCTACGCCAAAACGTCAACACACAGTACGAGTATAATGCACTGGTGAGCACACACACAGACTCAAAACCAGAAGCCAGACAGAGCTCATGGCAGGCCTACACTGATGAACGACTGGCCCACTGTAGCCAAATATCGAGAGGTGTGGAAAAAAGAGAGGGAGGCCTTTGCCCTATACAGTGGGACGACCTAGGCTTAGATACGAGTATAATAAGTAAATAAAGTCGTCCAAAGTTTGTTTGAGAATTAAGCTATAGCTTCACGACGTTATCTGAAAGCTTGCAATGATAGCCCACCGTGTGAAAGCGCCTTCAAGTTTGTGCAAAACAAGTTGACATTACAGGGACGAAACTGCCCGCGGTGACATTTGCTGATATGAGCTACGAGTGAAAGAGCCGGTGGATATAAATGTATACTTATTTATAACTAGCCCCCCGGCTTTATTCGCAAGGCAACCATATTTCAGGCATTGTGTAGGTAATTTTTAGTCCTTTATTTTTGAAGTGAAGAATTCTTTATTAGGCGTGAGTGTTTTTTAGGTGGGTTAAAACAAATGAACGCGTCACCTCTTCGGCAAAGATCGACAAACTTCGTCAGAGCTCGGGGGGTTTGTTCAAATTTTCACTCCTGACGGTATTCTCGGCATGCACAGATTACTTTTTCACTTCTACTCACTTTAAGGATAAAAATAGCCTATTTTATTTAAGGTCCATCTTCATCAGTATAAGTAGAACGAGGCGTAATTGAGCCAAAGGGTAACCAAAAAAATATCAACCAAACATCTAATTAAACTGTTGCATTTGTAACATTAGAATTTGGATATTTATTTTTTTATCTTTGCAAGTTTAGAGATTTTTCAAGGTACCTACAAGATTTATTTGTAAAAACTGTTTTACACGTCATTATCGGTACAGTACTATCTTCTTTTAAAATAGCGTATCTATTTATGGTTTACTTAATATCGAGAATTCTCTTAAAATGTTTCTATTACCTGTGCCCTTTCTACTTAAGTACTTACATCCAGTTTGTGTAGGGTTGTACAAAACAAGCTGACATTAGAGCGATGCCGCAGAGCGATGGCAAACTGCCCGCGGCGACATTCGCTGATATGAGCTACGAGAGTGCAAGAGCTGGTGGATAAAAACGTCTTGCTGGTGGATAAAGACAAGGTTTTGAACCTATATTATCTTAATAATTCATATTTTTTTATTGTACACAATACGATACATAGGAAAAGGGCAGAAATAGTGGGTATGTACAAAGGCGAACATAACCCTGAGCAGAGTTTTCTTACAGCAAGAAATAGATAATTATATTCATGAATTTTCTAACATGCAATATAAATATAGGAGTATACTATCATACACTATATACACTATCTGTATTCTGATTTATTATCTGTAGAAAAGCACTCGCTCTTTTCAAAAGAAAATAAATAATTGACACATTAAACACATTTAAATAATGTTTTTTTAAGAAAAGTAAGCTATAATTAGGTTGGGACGTTTCATTAGAAGATAAAAAAAAACAACGCAATGCCCTAGCAGCAAAAACAGCAGTTATAGCCGGTCAGCTCCGACACTACATCTAATCTGCCCCAAGTAAAGAGACACATCACTGTCTCCCTCTGTCACTCCGTCCGTCCGTTCATTTATCTCTGTCTTGTGTATCTCTGTCCTCGGGCTAATACATAAATAAAGACAAATCACTAATTACTTCATAGATCATTCGGCGTATGGTGATTTTTCTCAACTTCAAAGGACTAATTTAGCTTGTTAAAAATAAATTCATTCTGTTTGACTTATTTTGCTTTATATGGAAAGGATCAACAGGGGGCACTTTTCTAGGCATATCGGGTAAAATTAAATTATCTGTAGGCCACAAGCTCTATCTGGCTCTGCTTCTGGCTCTAATTTTAAGTCTTTGTGAGTGTTGATAAAATAAATCCTACGTCAAAACGTCACACACACAGTTCTTCTTCTTATCGTGTCACTGATTCTTTCGAACCAAGTGTGGTGAAAGGATTTTAAGTGCGCCTCGAAGAGGCTCCTTTCGTGCACTTGACACATATTTTTTTCGAACTTTTTAGGTTCTACGATATGCCGGTTTCCTCACGATGTTTTCCTTCACCGTTTGAGAGCACTGGCATAGTGTACATAAATTTTTTGGGCAGAAAAACTCATTGGTACACGACTGGATTCGAACCCACGACCTTAGGATCGGAAGGCGGGGCCACTACCACTAGGCCACCAGTGCTCTACACACACAGTATTATTATACTATACCTACTACGAGTATATAATAATACTCACACAGACTCAAAACCAGAGCCAGAGTTAGAACCAGACAGAGCTTGTGGTAGGCTTGGTAATTTTTTTTTAATATTATATTTGTTGACCAGATTAAGCATACTGCAGGGAAAACAGGGGCGTATCACTAGCCTAGTCTGGCGACAGCGGCATAATAGCGGCGCATGATCGCCTTTCTACTATATTCTGTGTGAATGCAATTATTTAATTTTTAATTTTATTATTTTTTTTTTAATGTATATTTTTTGTCAAATCACAGCGCCACTAATATTTTTTATACAAATCATATCACGTGATAAACTATCCATTATATAAACATTACCAGAAAAGTTTGAGCCACGTCCCATCTCATTCTATAAATACAACTCGTAATTCACAGCTTAATGTTAACTAACTTAAATAAGTATTTGAATGGCTTTAAGTTTGTATCGGTCATAGAGTAACTAATGATGGATGCGGCAATAGAGTCAATTCTTGTTAGCAGTTTCTATTCAGATTTGCTCCATATAAAACCACCATAATGATGTATTGTGGCGGAATGAAAATGTTCGTCGATTTTCAATTTGATTTGTTCAACGTATGACGATCACTACTAGTATATTATTATAGGTACTACCTTTTGAAACTGAATAGACAGAATACACTGATAAGTTAACGTCACAAATTATGTCAAAATGTGTTCATGATCATGGTGCAAGCAAAAACCGACTCTAAGGTGACGAACATTTTCATACCGCGACTGTACTACCAATGTGATGGATGACAATAAAAATATTGAGAATTGAAATTCACGATATACCTACTATTTCCTCGTAGGTCAAGCACGTAAGGAAGTTACCCTTCTTCTTCTTCTTAATGTGTCACTGGTTCTTTCGAACCAAGTGTGGTGAAAGGATTTCAAGTGCGCCTCAAAGAAGCTCGTTTCGTGCACTTAAAACTATCACATCTACCAATTTGGGGTAATTTCGTGGCTCTTAGTAAACTTCTAATACTGGCTGTGATTAATAGTCTGCCACAAGACAAGGGTCTGAACCAACTGTACTGCCGACGGCTATATTGTGCCAACTCTTTTGTTTGCTTCCGTTTGGCCGTCGCTTGGACTAATCTTAGGGTAGTGGTGGAATCGAAAACTCATTATACAGGGTGTTATAAAAGTGTAACGGAAACTCAACTTCTTTCGTAAAAAATACTTTTTTTCTTCTTCTATAGTGTCAATAACATACACTTTACAATTTTTTTTTATGCCGTAGGTAGCTGGCAGACGAGCATACGGGCCACCTGATGGAAAGTAGTCACCGTCGCCCATAGACACTTGCAACACCAGAGGTGGTGCTGATGCGTTGCCGGCCTTTTAGGAAATGATAGACCCGCCTTTTGAAGGACCCCAATTCGAAGCTCCGAGGGAAAACAGCAGAAGGCAGCTCATTCTGAAATTACTGGCACGTGAGGCTGAATATCTGTATGCCTCCAGTTGATGGACGCAGGGCAGTGCATCGTGGGGCACGTTCCTGACGTACGTGACCCACGAGGCATTGCTTTGTTATAGGCGATGGTTACCACTTAACATCAAGTGGGCCATATGCTTGTTCCATCAGCTTGTTACATAAAAGAAAAAAAAAAAAAACTACAACTTACTCAGTAGTAGACAATTCTTCAGTATTAGTATTTTGCTACCTCATATTACATGTAGCAAGCGCACAAAAAACAAGCAAGTGTGTGTTGGGTGTGTATAAAATACTGTTTAACCTTACTGAACATCATCATTTACCTGCCCTTATCCCATGCTACAACAGTTACAACAGCTCATTCAGCAGCAGCATATTTTGTCATTTATTCAATTACATCATTAATAGAACAATTATTAAAAAAAGATAACATAACTATTTCCAAAAACTTTGGAGTATAATAATACCCATTAATACCAAACACTTTTTTATGAAAACAGTGCGTATTAAGCGCTAAAAACAGTTGTTCTATATAAAAGTTCGCGTTCTGAAAAAGTGGTTCATATAATGGTTCTGTAAGCCCCGGAGTTTTTAAGAGTAGTAGTATTACACCCTGTATATCAGCAGCATTATTCCTAACCGATGGAATAAGTTTAAGCAAGGCTCTGTTGAGGTCTTTATCTGAGTGACCGCATTTATACAACTCAGCGATTTCGTTCTACAAAGGGCAGGCACGGCCTTAAAAATCTAGCTCAATGTTTTATTTCGATTTTACTTTAGCAGCAGTAAAAATTACCTAGAATTAATTGGTTGTCTGTAAAGTCGGTTTACTGACGGTAGTTGAACGTAACAACGTCATACAGCTGTCCACGCGGACGCATCGCTCACTCAAGTAGGAGAGAGACAGATGTCAAACGCTGCCAAACGCGGAAGCCGATTGTGCCTCATTGTCACACGTTCTGCGCTCTCGTTTGCACTTCAAGCTTTAAATGGAACGCCTCAGAGCGAGGTAACGCTGCATAACGTCATGTTTTTTCGTACGTGCAGCCGGCTCCATCGAATTATAAGACGTTGTCACGTCAAAAACATCTGCTTGATATTACTTTTAAATTAAAATAAAGTAGGAACAAAATCTCGAAAAATTTGAAAATAGATTCGAAATGGAATACCCCTAGACAATGTTGATGGTTCAAACAAACGAAATCGCGCCGGATTTCTCTAGTTATTAATAAAAAATACCTGCGTTTGGACCGCCGTCATTCGTCGCGACGCTAATTTCACAAGTGACCGATCGCCGACGTTAAATTTTCCGAAGAAAAATTCGGTGTGGCAGTGAAAAATTAAAATTCTCTTGTAACTGAAGACGCGACTTTTATTATAGGCAAAAATGCTTGAACCTTTGATATTTGAGATAGGATAAGTCTTTCTTTTACATTGCAAATGAAATGGCTTTACAATGACTTTTTGCAACGCAAGATCTGGTTTGATTTCTATGAGACGTGACTTATTATTTTTGTATGCCTAACTGTAATAATTTATTTTTGTGCTCCTTTCGTACACTTGCGCATGTTTTTATCAATTTAGGTTCTACGACATGTCGGTTTCCTCACGATGTTTTCCTCCGGCATTTATGAGAACTGTGCATTATACACATGTTTTTTTGGACATTAAAAAAAACTTATTGGTGCACAATTGGATTCAAACGCGCAACCTGTGGATTGCGCTACCAATTTATTTTATAAACAAATAGTGTGATAGTAATAATATAATTAAATTGAATATAATTTTTTCGGTGTCGGTATTGAATTCATAAACAAAATAGGCAAATGAAATACATTTTAAATATGTCATAATAATGACAAACTTAATGGAAAAAATATCTCTAGTATTTGCTTTACGATTTACTTACCTAGTAGAAATTTATAGTATACAAAAAAAACATTATTATAGTATCATATCATGGACTGGGTTAGCTTGAACTAGATTTTTCAGGTTGTAGCCTATCTTTTAAAATTAAACCATCTTTACCTAAAAGTGTACGGCAGCACAGCCCTGCGGGAGGCTTTTATAAGGCAGGCGATAAATCAAGGGCGGGAAATATTTAAAAGCTTGCCTCACCACGTTTCAGGTGTCTTCTCAGTTGGACCAGTTCCTTCACTGGAACTTTCAGGACTGTTTATTATTTTATTAAATTAAGCACGACGCGGACGTTGCAAAACTTTAAAACTCTTGTGGCGCTTTTTTTACTAAACGGACCGCTTTTTGATAGTTTTGGGCATTAAATAGCGTTATTAATATTGAGTTTTAGTAAATACAGACAGATGTTCTCGCGTCTTCAAAGATAAAATATAAAATGATAAATAAAAATTGCAAATATAATAATATCGTCCACCCCTTAGCATCAGAATCAAAGATAGAACCAGACAGAACTTGTGGTAGGACTACAGCTTGTGCATTGGAAATGAATAAAAAAAAACAAAACCAGCATGATAAATTATAAACCTACTATTATAAACCTGCTATAACATTGCAGTGCCCAACAGGGTGCATGTACTGACTTATGCTACCATAAGAACAAATGCTATTTATTATAAGTACATGATTGTGAGCAATCAATAAATGAAATAAAATGAAATGAAAATTTCTTCTCTCCAAGATTATGTCATATTAAATAATACCATAATATAAAAGGGTTTACCCTATTCACCACGTTTGGCCCAAGCGGTTTGGTAACTGGTGGGTTCCACCGACTAGACTTTTACAACATTTTCAGAAGGTGGTGGAAGAAAACTCTGTGCAGAACACCACGGCCAATGGACCACGAGGATAACATCCCCTATTTCTTTAGTATGTTTTTTCTGGCGTCAACTGGAAAAGCCCACTTTTTAGTAGCCAGGGCACAGCCGCTTCCAAGAAATACTTCACGCCATTTTACGCTTCTAATATAAAGAAGGTACACACCGATGAAAATGCCTAAAATGTGTGGATAAGGGCTGATTTACACAGGTAACCACTGGAGTGTTACCGACTTAAAACTTGCCTATTCTATTGGATAATAGTCTGATAATAGCGCCACAGTTGTATAGCCATATTCCATAGGAGTCTGATAATAGCACCACAGTCGTATAACTTGTAACATGACTGTATGACACCTTGTAGACAATCTCGCATCTGATTGGTTAATATAAACTGTCACTGTACATCAGCCAATGAGACGAGAGATTACCCAGCGCCATTTTGCTAATCTTGAAGCATATTATAGAAACCGAGCAATCATGGTTTTACATTATTGCATCTTAGTGAGTAGTTTGATTTCAATTGATAATGTATTTTAATTTTTTAATATTTGTAAAAAATAAAATAGGTACCTACTTTATTAATATGATTTTTGCCACAAGAATGTGATTGAAACAGGTATAATAACAGGTATTTACACTAAATCCAGTTTTCATAGTTTCAAGCATTTTCTTAGTTTGAGACTATTAGTTAGGTACTATGATTGTGATAAATATAATTATTTTTGATGAAAGTTCCAGTATTCTTCAAGTCTTCGATACTTTGTTGTTCACTTTTACATCGCATTCGAGAAATCCGATCAGTTATAAAATTGGATCCATTTCGAAAATCTGTTCTGAGGGTAGATTCGCAGCATGAAAGTCATTCCTGGATTGTAGTTCATGAATACCAAATGGAGATCAGAATTTGCATGTGAGATTTTCTGTACCCACTGTGGCTTTATCATTGTATCATGGTTCATGCTAACAATATTATCAGTTTCGAAATCTTCAGAAAAATAATTTTACTTTTTTTTATACTTACGTCCCTAACGTTTATCTTTGACTAGCCTCTCACTCAGTACACAGTTGGTAGTAGCTCTGCCTTCTTCGCCGTAGGTCATGGGTTTCTATGCCCACCGAGAACCAATATTTTTGTGGTTAACGCATGCTTTTTGGGTCTTATATTGTATCCACAGTATTTATTTATAGAATAAAAATCAGATAGAAAATAACAAATATCTGGGGATTTTCCAAAGTATAAAAAAAACTATTTCTTCTTTGTGCAGGTGTATTTCTACTTTGTGTAGGTATATAAAAAAGTATTTTTAATGATTGTGTTTATTTGGTCATTATGGTACGAAAATAACGCTTTATAAGGATGCTTATCGTCATTTAATTTTGGTATAAAAACAAACAAAAGGCACACTATCAATCACGGCTTTATTTATTTAAGAGACCTAGCACAAACCCAAAGCGATTAATCTCGAAATAAAATTTAAAACAACACTATCCAAACAAAGCACTTTACTCATTTGTATCGGCTGACAACCCTAAAACATCACTCTTCTACACGTAACCACGTTAGTAAATCAAAACTACATAAATGACAAAGTGGACTGTATTGCACAAGCAATAAATACTATATCGCCTTGTTCAACCGTTCAGGGTATGCATGATAGTGTTGTGTGATAAAATAAAATTGGTGATCAATACTGTTTATAGAAGTGGAACTGCTGAATCTGCTGATTCTATGCGTGAACAACTAACAATATTGGGTTCCCGACAAGATAGATATATAGATAGAAAGGTAGAGTAATACTTTATTTACATATAAGAAGACCTTTATAAGAAGCATTACAAATATAGGTACAATCGGCCTTATCGCTAAAAGTGATATCTTCCAGACAAGATGTGTAACAAAACAAATAGTAACCCCTCAAATATAATCGACGTCGGACGTCGCATTCTTAGCTTATTTTGGAGTTCAATAATCGATAGATATCATTTTCTCCAAAAAAAGACAACCAAGTTTATACATAAAAATTGACTCAAAACTTCTTGACTTAACTCGCCTGAATCCAACATTACTCACCTAAATTCAATGACACCTAAATGACTTTTATTTTGTACTGGTTTGGACAATTTATGTATATTATAAGAAACGATTTAGAGCGTAATTTGATCTGTAATAAACATTACGGTATTGTATGATGTAGATACAATACCGTAATGTGCCCAAAACTTACGCGGTTCACCATGGGAGTTTCACTTCTAGTAACATCAAGTTTAATCCGGACTCGCCGATTCGATCAATTCATTCGGCGATTCCATTCGAATTACTCCTTTGATTCGATTCCAGAACACTCTCCGGCTTAAATGGAACGTTTTTGGTTTTTAATTAATAATAGACACGGCGGTGCGTTTGTTTGTGACTGGCTGCAAAAAGTTCCGTTTCGGTACGTTCGCTTTTTAAAAAGGTTTTATGCGTGTGTCACAATGGAAGCGTAGGCGCGGAAACGTCACTTCAGTGCCTGTTAACTAAGCTTTTAGGGTGTTTTTTTTCATCTAAGATGAAATCCGTCAAGTAAAAATATAATATCATGTAGTCCATTTTTACTTACTTATAATGTATATAGGTTATTTGTTAGTGCTCCCTGCGCAAACCTTCCTAATTTAGGCTCCTCTCCATTTAAAGGTTGCCTGGAAAAGATCGCTCTTCAGCCTATACCTACTATTAATGTTATAAATATAGAACCGAAAAAAGTTGTCATTCCTTATACAAATAATAATAAATTATTTATATTTATAATTTAAAAAAATTAAATAGTCAGATCAAGAATATCTTTTGTCAATCAACTTTTGCTGGTGACTCTACCTACCACCACCAAGTTGATTCAATTCAAAGGTACTGTAAGTTGATTGATGGGTCTCTGCAGGCCTACCACAACCTCTGTCTGGCTCTGGTTTTGAGACTGTGTGATGCTGTATAAATAAATCCTGTCGAAACGTCACACAAACATGTTGAGTATTCGAACGTACTAGCATTGTAACTAGCAATAAGTATCCGAACGCATCTGCGGAGCGATCGAAGCGCCCTCACACGGAGGCGTGCCTATAGACTAAGTTTGATATTCGCTTCCTGTTTTGTACGAATAAAGAAATGGACACAAGATTATCATCTGCGTTTCAATATAATATTTAGAAGACTCAAGAGGCCCTAACAACACACACAGTATAATCCACTGGTGAGCACTCACACAGACTCAAAACCAGAGCCAGAGACAGAGCCAGACAGAGCTACTAGGCCTACTGAATAGCGGTTAATGGTATTACAACCACCATGTGTGAAGCGGCGACAATATCTGCGAACGGTGGAGCTACGCTAATCCATCATGTTGGCGATTTTATATGAAGTAGTTTATGTAGTACGTATTTCTTCAAGTAATAAAAATAACACGGAAAATGTTGGTAAATAATATTTACTGTTCTCTTAGCTCAGTTGGTATTAGATCTTGGGCTCAATCTCCACCGAGAACAAATATTTTAGTGGTGAACGCAGATGTTTGTTCGCTGTCTGGGTGTTATATTGCATTCATAAGTATGTAAGTTTTTTTACTACTATCGAACCTAAAAAATCTACCAAAAATAACAAAACAAAAAGCTGGTAATTTTATCTATTGCAATAATAAATGAAATCGAAACTAATCTTATTTCATAATCCAACATAAAATTGGAACTAGTATTTCTAAAAAATTTTATTCTTGACTTTACTTATTCAGCTTGTTGAATAAAATACCACAGGTACATTTCATTTCGAATAGTTCAAACCATTCAAGACCTAAGCGCTCAGAACCGCTTGAAATCAGCCAGTAGCGCTTGTAATACAATGTTCTTCAACAACATAAGCATAATTCCAATCAAACCATACACATTCTCAATTCTTAATAAAATGCGTTGGTAAATTCTTACCGCCAACCCTAGCTAACCTAACCTCCAAAGTCGGCCGTTACAAAATGAACTTTTTGTAAGTTTACGCAGAGCCGATTTTAGGTTGAAAGGGTACATTCACGTGTAGGGTTGGCAGAAGACATTGAATCGTACCGTCTAGTGGAACACAGGCGTATAAATATCGTTGCACAATAAAGTTGAGCTGAATCAAGGAGTATTGTGGAAGGAGCTTGTTAGCCCGTGTGTGACCGCTGATTTTTTATTTGATATCTCAATAAACCCTTGTTTGAAGCTTTGAGGGTTACTGCTTCGATCTGATATATTTTTTCTGGAGATTTTATGTTTTGGTATTGTGTGATTTGTGAATTTATTTTTCGTTCTGTTTGGTTAGGCCGCTACAGTTTAAATTTTATTGGTTTGGAATTTATGTCCCAGAGTGTTATTTTTGTGAACAAAGTTTAAGATGGAATAATTTAAAGGAAGCCTCAGGTAGACATAAAAAAATATATTTATGTTGCCAACTTTAAACTAGTGACTGAGTTGAAGCTAATAATATTCCTAACAAGAATCATTGATCAATACTTAACAAAATCATAAAAAAAGTATCCACGGGTAAAACTTCACCATAGACTTCATACAAACCATACGTTACTTTTGCAATCTGTGTGTAAAAATGTAAAGCCACTACACAGAAACAGTAAGTACCTACATTTATTAGTTTATGACTATTTATTTTATTTTATTATGTATGCCCCGTCCATACTCGTACTCTAATGTTTCTTTCCATCCAAAGGTTGTCTGGAAGAAATCGCTATTAGCGATAAGACCACCCATTGTACCTCTAGTTTTTAAGTATTCTTTTAGACCATGTTTACCTTATAATTTATGGTGTACAATAAAGTTATATTCTATTCTACATTCTCAACAAGAACAAACACGCCTAATAAACACACGAAACAAGACATCAATAGTCACGCCTTCTTTCGCTGCAAGCACATCAGATAAACGCGAGGTATCGAACAATCGCGAAGTATCGAATAATCGCGAAGTATCGAATAATCGCAAAGTATCGGATAAATAACAGTAATCGGCTCTCCAGTCACGTCGTGCCGCAGTGTTGCCGGTGCATCGAGTCGGGAAATTATGGAGGTGTTGTGATACCAAACAACATCTAATTCTGGATTCCCGCGACGTCCACATTGTCTGCGAAGCAAACCCTTTCTGTGTTGTTTACGGAGAATACGTCATGATAAGCTTAGGTGCACAGAACCCTGGTCTTAGTGGACTCTGGCACTTATATAAATTGTAATATAATATTCAAAATTTTGATATCTATGAAAGTTTGAATGGGCATTAACAAAGTTAATTTCAAAGACCTGTATTAACGTGGTAAATCAAGTAGGCATTTTTACCTGAAAATCTAAAACCAGCAGGTAAACCAATGTGTACAATTGGAAATGATAAAAATACTCTCGATATCGGTATTATTAAAAATCCCACGGAGGGAAAACCGCTTGTACAGTACAGTGTACGCCTACCAATCCATTTCTAAAAAAGATATCTAAAAATATCTATGAAATAGAGTTTCTACAAAGAGATCTCAAAATACCACGCATGTAAAAAACTCCGTAAAAATATTTTTTTATCTTATCCTTTTCACATACCTACATGGTTCCACAACACAGTTCAAGGTATTCGAAGTTCACAATTGAGGTATTCGAGCGATAAAACAGCTAGGTGCAAGCTTGTGCAAGTCCACACGTCCACGCTACGTGCCACTTGAGCAATACTTCTCCTTCAGCTGTTTATTTCTGCAGCTCATAAGTTATTTTGTGCGCTCATTCACATTTGCAACAATGGGTGTGTCTTGTGAGCGTGAAAATGCAGAAATGGAGGTGATTTTTGACGAGTATAGTCTTTTAAAAATAATGCTTGGTACATTGTATTTTAAGGCTTGGTTTTTTTTATACAACTAGTTGAGAAGCATATGGCCCACCCGATGTTAAGGGGTAACCATCGCCTAAAGCATTGCTTCGTAAGTCACGCGCGTCAGGGTTGTGCCCTACGATGCACTGCTCTGCGTCTATCAACTTAGGGCATGTTCAGCCTCACGTGCCAGTAATTTTACCGGCACCCAAACCGAAACACAGCAATGCTGCTTAGCTAAATAGGCATGGTGGTAGTACTTTCCCGAACGAGCCCTTCACAAAATACTCTGCTACTATTAGTGTTTATAATGTTTTCGATTACACGGAGCTTTTCCACCATTTTCGCGATATGTGACGTGACCTTACCCCTCACTCACCACTGGGATCAAGATAACCATCTTCGCTCACGCACGAACTGTCATATTACTGGACGCAGATTAAACCCGTGTCAGGCCGACTATCATAAATCACAACTCACTCCAGCACGAATTATTTAAATGCCATAATGACTCACGAGTAAAAGTTAAGGGAGCACCCCGTATTTATCACTCTGGACCCAGGGATTATGGGTAGGGTTAATAAATGCCGGTTGCACGGAACGCGGCCATTTTGTTTTTTATCAGAGCCCGAAATTCGAATTATGAACGCCGATTCGTCTTTGTGGGTTTTTAAATTGTGTTCGGATGATCGAATGAGTGTTTACTTTTTTATAGCAGACGTTTATGTTTTTGACCGCCATATTTCAAATGATTTATGAATGGCCACATTTTTGCCCCATGACGTCATTTCGTTTTTTATCTAGAACAAAACGGTTTTCTTTGCACAGAATTAAGAGAAAGTCTGGCAAAAAGCGGCTTATGTCTGTTAACCCTAAACTAGAAGGTGGGGGTAAGGGAGGCCATTTGTTACAATTTAGCCGTCTGGTTCCGGATACGGGTCGTCTCTAATGGGCAATGCTTTATTTGCCTGCCAAAGATCTCGGTTGACGGTTGAAAGTCAGCTTTTTCCTCTTTTTTCTCTTGAATTATTCTAAACAATAATACACAGACCTTTTTAACCAAATACGGCGAAGAAATATACTAATCAACCATATTATATTTACACGCAACGTATGTGGGTCAGTCAAAAATCTAAAAATGTATGCTATGTCATTTATTATATGATGACAGTAGTCTCAAACGGTGGAGGGAAACATCGTGTTGAAACCGGCATGTCGTCTCAAATTTCGAAACGACGTGTTAAGTGCACGAAAGGAGCCTCTCCAAGGTGCACTTAAAATCCTTTCATCAAATTGGTTTGAAAGAACCAAAGACACAATAAGAAGAAGAATACGTGTTAGAAGGTCACGTTAGTGCCAAACAGTCCCTAAGAGTTATTCGTCAAGTATGATTAGGATCCGATGGCGAAGGTAGAGATTTCAAATCCCGCTCGGCTCTTAACTTTTGAGATATAATAAAAAACATTATACAAATCTTTAAGAAGAAGAAGCTGAGAGAACCACTTATCTAATATAACTCTTCCCAACATTTTCATAGCATACAATGATAAACACAGTTCTTCTGTTGACCCTGACATTGTGTGGTGCGTCATTTATACAGCGTTATAAAATCACAGGCAATCAACATTTTAAGCCATCCGTTAAAAAGGAATCAAATCGTTCCATAATAGCGCCTATAAAAGTCGATTAGTCCTACATTACAGCAATACTCGTATAAACGCTGGACGATAAATAAAATTGATTGCTAACACCCGCGGTCATAAACCACACTGAACTGTTGTAAAGCTTTGGACTTATTGTCTAATTTTTAACTGGTATCGTAGTCAATTGAGTGCCTTTTTAATTCAATGTTTTACTACTTTTCCTGAAAATTATTTACCTTGAATGAGATATTTAAGTAATCAATGGAATGCTTAGTTCTTATAGATAAAATAAGCTTGATATTTTTAAAATCGATTGGCCTTACTTATAAAAATATGCCAGAAGAATAGTGGTTTAACATAAAGACACAGAAAAAACAGTGCTTAAACTATTACCATCTCACCACTCTTACTCTTACCAGTAGGTATAAAGATATTTAATTCTATACACTTGTTTTGTTTGCCTTACTTAATTTTAGATTATGCTTATCTTTAGTTATAAGCACTGTGTACTAGTAGGTAATACCAAACAGTGACAGTAACTTTAATCCGCTTATTCCTTGCAACAAAAAAAACTTAAAACCAGAGACAGAACCCGACAGAGCTTGTGGTTGGCCTGCTGCAAAGAGTTATTTTTTCCTCAGAGATAATTTTATTCAAAGGGTTTTGGTTATTTCAAAATAATTTATTTTCTTCTCAGGTAACTGACATTTGAAATGTTTATCTGCTAAAAAAACACAAATTTAAATTGCGTTTAAAAAACAGAGCCTAGAGGTTTGAGGCACTAGACCTAAACTCACTAAACCTAACTTTGACTTTTAAGACCTTGACATTATCGTTTAATCTGTTTTACCAAGCTTATTAATTTAAAATAAAGTAACAAACTATCTACATTATAATGCCTGGAATTTCTCAATCTATATTAATATAATACGTACCAACTACTGTGTATAAGCCTCGGCCTACCTCCATGTTGCTTTACCCTATACACAGGGTCCATGTGATACTGACTTACACCTAAGAACTATGTATGTACCTAAACTAAACCATGTTTATGCAATAAATGTATTGAGTATTGAGTATTGGCACTGGCATCGCGATCACAAATAATGATCATAAAAAAGCGTGCCAAATTTAAAATTAGCTCCTGAAATGGACAACACTTCACGCGCGTAGAAATCTCCTGGGATTCCTCTAATTTATATATTTCTGAGATTCTGAACTCCAGTGCTAGTTACAGACATGCTTAGGTACCAAAGCTAAGGCAAAGTGTGGTGTATGTCCCACTTTCCTCTGAGGGCCAACCGAGCCGACCTTGGACGTATGGTCGCTCCGGGAGCCGTTTCGCAATGAAATGTGATTTTAGGCCGGGATTATGGTAGGGTTATGTCTTGTTACGGTGCGACAGTTTTCAACTTTTAGGGCACATACGAGTAAACCTTGTCCAAGGCTGTGTTTTTAAGGTGATCTGTAATTATATAGCTCAGAATTATCATGCAGGTGTGTGGCTAAAATGCATATTGTAAAATCTACGAGTGCCTATGAGTTAAGATTTTTAAGGGAACCTCTTTGAGGCGCACTTAAAATCCGTGGTTAAAGAACTTGATTCGAAAGAACCCAGTATCGCACGTGACTCGATAAGAATAAGTGAAGAAAAGTGTGCTGCCTTGTCTCCTTGTTGGCGGCGAAGCAGAATTAAGCTGAGTGAAGACCATTTTGGCTCAATGATACCTATTGTTTAATTGGTTACAGTCGGCACCCTTATAAACATTTTGTATGATTACGTGGTACTTTTTTGCTGTGTTTCTGTATTTGTTCAGTGCTTTTTTTCTTGTGCAGCCGTACTGTATTCGATGCTCCTCTTTTTCTGTTGCCTTCTTTTCCCTTGATAAGTAGTGCTTTTGGCCTATCATGAGCTCTATAATATGGTTATGGTTATGGCTGTCAAAATTGTGTCAACAGTGTCAACACATTCAAACCCAAGAAGAAAATGAATGTGTGGGTCAGCCTATCTATACACAATTTGACAGCCATAGCCATAACCATATTTTATGGAGCTAGTGGTAGCCCTGCTGCTGTATTTGTGTGTCTCTTGGGCCAAGTAAAAAGTTACCTTATCCTAAGATTCAAACCGGCATGAAAATACAGAAAAAAATTCTTATTGAATCATTTCCATAATCCGACATAATTTTTACATGATCCACTCTTTATACGGCTATTCTCAAAAATCTCCATAAATCTGTTACTTATGGTGTTTTCCCTAACAGGTGCGCGCGCGCAGATGTTCGATCGTTACGAATGATTTAAAACCGCAAATTGTACCTTTCGCTTCCGGTATAAGCGTGAAATATCACAGATAATAAGCGTAGCAGTTTTACAATATTAGTGCCGTATTCTAAATCGTAATTTTTTTTCTCAAAGAGGTTGGAAACCCATCACAGTAGAGAGGAAACTAACCCACAAGAAATAGCTTACAAGAATGTTTTGTTTTTATTACTTTTGAAACTTTGTTGTTATGTGTTACTATAGATTATTGACCCTGTGACTTACTAATTTATGACAATTGTTTACAATCTTGAGTGAGATTGAAATTATTTGAGTAACAACTCAAAATACTGGTTTAGACCACAAAAATAAAATGTAAATGATTAAATTTTCTTTTCTTTGAGATACCTTTTTGCTGTCTTTAATTATGTAATAAGCACTTCTTTGTTGGCAACTGCATGTTGCTTACAAAGAAGTGGAAAAAAAGTTTTTTCTTTCAAGAAAGTTAGTTAATTATTTTTGAAAAGTGGTTACTGTCTTTGTAAGTATACCTACTAATAATGTAAGTAAGAATTTTTGAGTGCACTGGTGCCTTGGAAGTAATCCGACCTTCCGATCCTAAGGTCGCAGGTTTGTATCCAGTCGTGTACCTATGGGTTTTTTGTTCGGGAAATATAATTATGTATACAATGCTGGCGCTCCCAAACGATGAAGGAAAACATCGTGAGGAAAGCCATGGTTTAGTCAGCTATACGTATTAACTTTGTCTTTCCTGTGGATTAGGCCGACTAAGCTGTTGGGATGGTAAAGGTACTGGGTAAGCCTATTTGATCTTAAATACTGTTCCAGTCCAGGCACTATAGCGTCCCGCAAGTAGGGCTTGAGTAATCACCAGTTGCCCCTGACGCTTCATAAATCATCTATAAGAGATGCAAAGCTTTGTTTATTTTTAGTTAGTAATAATATAATATTATGATATTATGAACAATCTTTAGATAATTGTATGTCCCGTAAAATAACAAATAGACAACACAGACTACTATTCTCTCTTATCCTTCCTAATATTATAATAAAATTTGAATTCAAGTATCCGGCCATAACCTTTTATGAAGGTCGTATAATTTAAAATTTCCCGCTTAATAGATACATCCTTACATTAAAAACAATACTAAGCCTATAATTCAATTATGTAAATAAGCCAAGATAAGAGTCTCCCATCAAAAACAAGGCTTAACCCTCAATGTGGTCGGGGGTCAAAAAGACCCATCAAACTTAATGGCGTCTTAAAAGCGATACGTTTGTCAGATGTAGTGCCGTTGAGTTTAATTAATTTAATTAGTTATATTGCTTGGAACTTTTTATTTGCTCAGCGAGGGAAAACGTTGTAATAAAAGCTAAAGCGAGCCGCTGTTTGTGTGTTGTAGTGAAGGTTACTCTCTAGTCCTACATTAAAAGGTGTAATCAACTTTTATGAATATGTCAGTTTTATGAAAGCTTGAAAATGTGGACGAAATGCGCAGTTAAAACTCATTTTGTCTTGAGTTAAGAATTTAATACCTACATTTAAATTACCAAACAATTTAAGATAGACTTTCAAAAATCTAAGTTGAAATAATTATGTTATAGTAAATAGCTATATTAACAGGATGCAACCCAAACAGTGGGCAAATATTGTCACTCCTTGGATGCCTGAGGACGGGAGACGAGGACGTGGCCAAGAAGAAGTTGTCGAGATGATCTTGACGGTCAGATGAAAGATTGGTGGCAGACCGCTAAGGGCCGAGACGAGTGGAAAGTTGGGGGAGTGAGACAATGTAGGTTAAATTAAAGATAAAAGAAAAGAGGGGGACATTTTTAAAGGTCTTAATTGCCAAATGATCAACAAAACCATAAATGAAAAACGAGAATTATTGCAAGTTAGATTGCTTAGCATGCGACCCAGCATGGAACAAAATCTTTTATATAAAAAAAGCAGCCACGTGCGAGTCGGACTCGCTCATGAAGGGTTCCGTAGCATCAAGTAACATAATATAAAGGTTCCTGTAGTTCGTCGAAAGGTAAATTGCAGTTCGATTTATGACGTATAAAAAAAAACTACTGACTAGATCTGAATATATTTTTTTTAGTTTTATAGTTAACAGAATACATCTACTCACCAAGTTTCATCAGTCTATAGCTCTTATGGTTTCGGAGAAAAATGACTGTGACACGGCCGGACAGACAGACAGACATGACGAATCTATAAGGGTTCCGTTTTTGCCATTTGGCTACGGAACCCTAATAAAAAAGATCCCCTAGTCAAGCCTTGGCTCCACCTGGAACGTATGTGAATTCTAAGATCCCATTCCAATTCTTGGTCTTCTTCTTATCATATCACTAGTTCTTTAGAATAAGTGTGAAGTCAAGAATGAGTGTGTGTAAAATGTAAAAGTATCATACAAAAAAACGGTGGGAACCAAGCCTTGTTTGTTGCCTGTTCTTCTAGGCTTGGTCGCGTGGAACTGGCACCTAGACTCACAAAGTGATCCTTGGGATACTACTGAACAAATACATCTTTGACTTTGACTGTGTGGTGAAAGGATTTCAAATGTGTCTCAGAGAGGCTCCTTTCGTGCACTAACAAATTCTTGTAAGAACATTATATTTTAATCTACCCTCCACTCCACGTTTCTTATTCATTCTCGTTTTTATGGCCACTGCTTCATGCAAACTAGTTTAGAACTAGTAAAACCGAGGGAAAATCTTAAAAGAACTGAATTAAGATACCTACGGTGGACGTGCTGAGACTACCGTCTAGATGAAGGTGTCGCTACACTTAATATCACTATGATAAAATTGAATTACTGTGTCTTCTACGGAACGGAGGGTGGTAGGGTTGGCAAAATATTTTTTATTTTATAAATTCTGAAGCTTTAAACAAATTTTGTTTTGATTGTAATTTAATTTTGCTAAGAAAACGAGTTTGCTACTATCATGGCAAATTATCCATTGAATATAGCTAGAAATCTGTTTTTATCTTTTTAACACGGCAAATAATCTACACATTACGACGCCATCTTTTTATATCCCTACTAGTGATGTGTCTCGTCGCCCGGTCTCAGTAGGGATGTACATACATACATACATATACATACATAAAATCACGCCTTATTCCCATGGGGGTAGACAGAGATCACGGATTTCCACTTGCTACGATCCTGACACACCTCTTTCGCTTCATTCACTCTCATAACATTTTTCATACATGCTCGTCGGTTTAGGGGACTCCTAAACCAGGTTGTAGGGATGTCCTATTCCCAAAACCGGTTAACACTATTGACAAACTGTAATTTTAATTTAAATCAACATTGCATTATGCATTATTATTATAGATAGTGTAGTAACTGCAAATTGTGAAGCAAGCCACAATCAGTTTTTCATAAAAAAACACAAGGATTTGGGAAAACTAATAGTAGTATATGGTTTTGCTGACTCTACTCTTTCAGGTAAGCTTTCGATTCAATACGAGTCTTTTAGCAGTATTTTAAATTAAGTTTAAATATTGATTTATGTGAAGGACTATTCAATTCTTTCTATTGCTTAAGAAATAAAAAAATGAAAATAAATCCAATCCTAGGCCGTCGTTAGTTACTATGTGATTTTACTGCTTATTCTAAAGAAGAGCTAACCTATGTGTTTTTTATTATTATGACATTTTGTTTAAATTGGACAAAGGAATGAGTATAATTTGAAGAAATCCGAAAGCAGTGCTTGTGACAGACAAAGTGAGGTATGGGCATGTCATGCGAAGGGATGAAAGTCATATTACGAAAAAAATGTAAGATATCAATGTGGATGGTAGTTATTGAAGAAGTAGACCAAAGAAAAGGTGGTTGGACTGTGTCAAAGATGACATGAGCAAGAAAAGAGTGAGCACTGAGATGACGAATGATAGAGGGGAGAGGAAGAAGAAACCCTGTTGTGCCGACCCCACTAAGCGTGGGATAAGGGTATAGGAAGGTGATAATTTAGTTTCAATTGTTATAGGTTCTTATCCAAAAACTTAAACTTAAACAAAAAGCTTGTAAAATTTGAATCTTATGCTGATTTTATAACATTTAATTACTTAACGACAACTCATAAACTTCAATCACAAAGTTAATCGATTTTCCTGAAAATACGCTCCATTCTTAGAAGGAAATTCACATTGTGTTTCTTTTTCTCTTTAAAGTTTTTTAATCATTTACGTTGTTTCGCGAATGTCAGAGCAATTGTCTGGGAAACGTAGATGTTACCAACTATATTACATCTGGCTAAATCTATCCGGATCACATAAAACTGTAACCATTAAAACGGAAGCGTTCTTAGTAATATTTTAAACAACGAAAAGATCCTTTCATTGGAAGTACATGGCTGGGTAGCCAGATAAAAAAAGGTCAAAACAAAATAATTGGTTGAGTTTACTTTAAAATAAAAAACTAAAATTGTCATTTCTGAATCAAACGTTTCTGAAGTTTTTTTTGTATGAACAGCTTTATTAATTTTTATGAGCAAAACTTTGAGTAAGCTTTTTGTTAAAGCAATGTTTTCTTTAACTACTAAATTGAGTTTTTTTCGAACAGTTTATGTAAACGTTTTTCAAAATGGCGCAGGACATTTAGTTACAAACGAAGTATAAGCTGGCAACACTAAACGAACCGCAAGAAGTTTAATTGTATCTCTCGTGTGGACAACACAATTACATGTTTCTTTTCTCTTTTAACACCCGTTTTTTGGTGTCTGTTTTGCAGAACAAATTAGCGTGCAAACAATTTGGCATCCTTTTTCTAACAAAATAATCATTTATTTTTATGGTAAATTATAAAAAATCCTGAAATTGGTTTTTCTCACCATGACTAGAAACATTATATTTTCAATTATGTAAGACTTTACTAAGGTGCTTTATGCATTCCAAAATATAAATTAGCAATCTAAATTAGAAAATCTAAGATACTCCCATAAATCACAGAAATAGATCGAAAAGACAATGCGGGTTATAAAACCCGTTGGGCCTAATGGGCCCCACAGAAGTGCACCTAATCAAGGGGTGTAAGAGCTAATATAAAATTTAAATTTGGAACGGTATGGCTCGGGAAATGATAATGTCTGCAATCCCATTATAATTTTGGGCTTTTATGATACACTGCGGCGCGAAAGGGTTATCAGTAAGAGTTCCATTTCAAATGTGCAAATTCAAATCATTGAGTTGGGACTTTCATTTCAGAATTTTGGCATAATAAAGGCATGGCCACATCTAGGCAAAAATGACGGCAAAACATTCAACGCACTCAAACATCACAGCGATATTTGACAACGATGCATGTTATCCCTAGCAGATTTTAGACTAGATATGGATATAACTTTATGAATGCATAAGACAAAATCCTGTTACTTATCGCAGATTTTAGACTAGATATTGGATGTAATAATGAATGCATTAGACAAAATAACATGAAAAAACCTAAATAATTGCAGGAGAACCAATTAGTGGACAGATTGATTGATTGTTAGCGATTTCATTCAGATAAAATGTATATATTTAGATATCATGCAAATGGGGCCACGATGTTATTCTCATGAAAATAAACATTACTTTTTAATCAATTGAGTTGGTTTTAAAAATACCAAATAAACCAAAATTGAAAAATCATCATCATTCACAGCCCGACTTCACCCAATGGACCTCTCGTATGTGCCACTGTTGACTGTCTTGTACTATAAATTCATCCAGGTTTTGTCCGCGATGTTCGAATTTCTATAGGTAAGTATAAATCAAACAAGATTTTCAGTTCCCAATTTTATCATTACGAATCTCATTTCAATCTATCACAGCATTTTCCACCTTATAAACCATCCTGTAAAGAAAATTTCATTTTGTAAGCGTCGGCCTTTTCGCGTACTTATTATTCGCGCTGCGTTCGCGAAGATAAGTACGCTCATACGAGTGTAGACCAATTTCACATAAATTATTTTGAAGCAATAAAAATTATAATTTCTTCCAATTCTGTGTTTCTACGTGATCTGGAGAGGTTAGCAGTATTTTCTTATCTGTGGCATTGGTCTTTTTTGAGCCTACTTATCTCTTAAGCCAAGTTGTCTACCGCCAAGTTTGGTGAATTTCACTAAATATAGACATATTCAGATAAAAATCAGAAAAAAAACTATTTTAAATATTATAATCTGTATTTGCTACTTGTGTGTATTTACATTATTTTTTGTCAATAAAATGATTTAAATTTATAAACAGTTGAACTAGTCCAAATTATTTTCACTGAGTGAAAGCAGAATTAAACGTTTGGGAGTCCCAAACGTTAAATTATTTGTGTGTCAACACGTAGTTACTTTGAATGCGGATTTGTTAAATGAAAGCTCCATTCCAATTAAAAACCTTGTTAATTTTATCTTATTACAATGTTTAATTAATATTGAGGATAATGTTAATGGGTAGGAGATAGTTTTACTGGAGGTAGACAAGTACATTAATATTAAATCACGCTTCTAAAATCAGTTTGATCGTCAGTAGTTTTCTAATCAGTTTCCTTCCACCATATTTCACCAGCTATTATAAATTCTTACCGTGAACACAGATTAAATAGCATTCGTTTATCCAGAAGTTTCACTGGAACGATAGTGGTTTGTCTGCGTGTAAGTCTGTTATTTCTTACCATGCAAAGGTTGCCTGGATGAGATTGCTCTTAGCGATAAGCTCGCCCATTATTTTGCCTAGTTTTTGCTTTTATTGCTGTATTTCTGTGTAGTGATCAATAAAGAGTTATCTATCTAGCTATTAAATAATGTGTTGTTTGTCAGCACATGTTCTTCTAGAAATACATCTAAGGCAGAAACGCGAAATAAACAATTATATACTTCATATGCGGATAAACTTTCAACCACACTATTTTTACACATACAAAAACTCATTTTTGGTAAGTTAATAAATAAGTTATGAGACATATTAAATGATAATTTGGTTAAAATATATTGCTATAAATAGGGCGACGTCGATAAATACATGGGACAAGATTAGATTTGTTTTATTTTAATCCCTATTTAACATCTGATGAAGTAAAGCTTATTTTGCATTGGAAGCAGGCTGAGAGTGACGTACACCGACCATGAATAAACCAGGCGCGGGCCGTCAATTAAAGGAGCGTCCCGTGAGCGGCCTACCCGCCAGTTAACCAGAACCGATGGCTCCCAAGGGCCCCGCTCTATTTGTGGTGACCCTAGCTTCAAAACTGACTTGATATAGTAAAGTTATAGAAATAAGGGCTGATATTTCCATCCACAGAATAACGCCATGTGTCAGATGTAAAATATGACAGTCTTCGTTTTTGACAAGCATAAAAAAGAAATGCATACTTTATATCTGACGGATACAATCCATAAATAAGTTAATATAAGTTCTTAAAAAATCTATTTATGTTTTATCAAACATAAAAATAAAAATTGATAATTTTCTCCCTTTTTTATTTGAAGTCGGGTAAATGGTAATCGCGTTTTTCAATTCTCTGCTAAACCTGACTGACAATATTGACAGTTAGATATTTGTTGATTTGATTCAGCAAATAGGTTAAAATGCAATGCAATATCCATTAATCAAATAGTCTAACCGAATCGTGAAGGTAAACTTAGTCAGGGTTCGAATTGATACTTCTACCGTATCGGCAATTTGATGCGAATCGAGTGACAACACAGAAAAATAGTACTATCTTCACGTGAAATTTTCACTCCGAAAGGTTATACTAACAAACTCGAATGGTACAAACATGGGACTGATAATACTAAAGCAAAGCCAGCATAGATTTATATTGACTGCGGTTTAACATGGAAATAACATAGTAAATGCTCCAGACTATTATATTCAATGTCTGTATCAATAATTTGCATTACATAATTATTATGCTGTCAAAAGTTGCGAATACTTCTATAGTCGTAACAGCTTTTCATGGGTACGTGTCGTCTATCTTTAGGTGTGGTGTATTGTTCTGGGGTAATTCAACCGAGAAAGAATCTGTTTTTACGAAGAAATCTGTTTTATAACACTTTTTGATCAAGTTTGTAACACTGAAATCCGTCGTCGTACAAAAGTGTACGATGAGCTAGACGTGGTGATGGCCAATGGCCGAAAACTGAATGGTGGCTGAAGTCGGGCTGAAGAAATCTTGGGTGTCTGAAAGCGCGATGAGTCGACGACATCGTAAATGTCACAGGAAACACCTGGATAAGAGACGCACAGAGGAGACTGACAGAATATGAAAGAGGGCTTTACCCAGCAGTGGATGGTACCGGGCTGAGATGATGATGAGACAAAGGTTTTTTTGTCGAATCTTATTGTTTTTGAAAGTTTATAGTACTCAAGATATTTTGAAAACGCCCATGGAGGGTAGTCAGAGATACGTCCAGAAATAACACTTGACACAATCATGACCAAATTTGGTGGTAGTTTATAACTGTGTAGTAAATCGTTTAAATTTATTTTTCAATAGATTTTTAGTGAAACAAGAGTGTCGACGTAAGCACTTGATAGCAATTAATTTCGGCTCGCAAACTCTGCAATATAGGCTTTCGCATTTTTACGAGTGCACGGGCAAATATAGAGTAATAAATTGAATTTCCAGCGTGAATAGCAAAACAGTTTTTGGAGCAAAAATGTTCACGTATAATTCTTTGGTCGAAATTACTGCTCGTCATTTTTATTGGCTGAGTATCTGGTTAGGGCGTAACTTTGAATTGACAGTGCAGCAAGCCGCATTAATTATCAAAAGATTTTAAGTATAACAAATACATTTTTACCATAGCTTGTCCAGTAGGCCTGTATGAGTCTGTGTGTGTTCACACTGCTTACCAGTGTATTATACTGCGAGTTACGTGTCGACGTAGAATTTATTTAGTCAATACTCACACAGACTCAAAACCAGAGCCAGAGACAGAGCCAGGTAGAGCTTGTGGTAAGCCTACTGAAAACGCTTCAAAAAATTAATATTTTAGACAATCTACACAACACTTTTCAGCCTCAAATTAAGCAGAGCTTGTACTATAGGAACCAGAGAGTTGATATAATATTTTTATATATATTTTTTTGTAAATACACAGAATACAATAAAACACCCAGACAGAGAACAAACATCTGTGTTTACCACACAAATATTTGTTCTCGATGGAGATCGAATCCACGACGCACAGCGAAGCAGCAGAGCTACTACCAACTGAGCTGAGAGGTCGGTCAAAAGACTTTGAAAATACATTGATTGTTAAACCCACCGTCTGCAGGTTGGTATTTTTTTTTAATAATAAACCAATAACTTTCACATATCATATCATTGTCCGCTGGGGGGCACTGGAAGCCGAGACACAGATAATCTAGTCCGGCTTTTAGCGTACCAAAATCTTCGTAAGATTTATTTTTGTTATACAGGGTGTCCCATAAGTCAACGTCCAACCGGAAACGGGTGATGCGCCAAGTCATGACAGTTATCAGAAAAATATAAAAAAAATATTTATTCGGTAACTTTCGAGTTATGAGTATTTAAAAAAAACAGAAAAAACTGACACCCTTTGATGATCTTTTAAGTCCTGTGACTACAAATATTAACTTTTCATAAAACTTTTTTCTGCAACGTAAGCATGAATAACCCTTCTGTAAATTACAATTCAAAATTAAGCCATAACTGCCTCAGTTTTCAATGAAATTGTGGAGTTTTGGCCAACGTTTCATTTCAGATAATTACATCACCCAACTTTAACCGTCTGTACTGCAAACAAAATGTACTACACTATCATGGCATGTAACTTTAAAAATTGGCGCATTTATCCAGGATTCCAAAATAGTATAATACTTGCTAGAGTACTCCTTAGTTTTGGAAATAAAAAATGTTTTTTCAACTAAACCGGATTTCCAATCAATTTATTTTAATGGATAAAATGTTTGTACTCTTTAAATGATGGACTTAAAATGCCTACGCTGTGTTTTTAAGTGACTCACAATTTACAGGTACAAGTAAGTACCATTTCGACAATGCAAGTAAGCAGATAGAGCCACCATCTTGTCGAAAGAGTAATAACCATGGGTGTTCAAGTAATTTGTTAGTTTTAGGTGAAAGTTTGAAATAAAATTCAATCATAGGATTTCTTCAATCGTGATTTTCATTTAACTACATCAAGGATTTACAGCAAATGTTCAAACTGTTAGCCTTCAGCAGTAATGCAAGCTCTACATTTCCTTAAAAAAAATCAGCTGTCTGTAAAGTCAGTTAACTGACAACAGTTGAACGTGCCAACGTCATACAGCTGTCCACGCGGACGCATCGCTCTCTCAAGTAGGAGAGAGACTGATGTCGAACGCTGCCGAGCGCGGAGGCCAATTGTGCTTCTTTGTCGCTCGTTCCGCGCTCTCACTTGCACTTCAAGTATTAAATGGAACGCCTCAAAGCGAGGTAACGCCGCATGAGTCATGTTTTTTCGTACGAGCAGCCGGCTCTATCGAATTATAAGACGTTATCACGTCAAAAACCATGTAATACGACCGGTGACGGGTGAAGGCAAACTTTAGATTAATACCACGATTGAAGTAATCCTATGATTGAATTTTATTTCAAACTTTTACCTAAAACTAACAAATTACTTGAAAACCCATGGTTATTACTCTTTCGACAAGATGGTGGATCTATCTGTTTACTTGCATTGTCGAAATGGTATTTACTTGTACCTGTGAATTGTGAGTCACTTAAAAACACAGCGTAGGCATTTTAAGTCCATCATTTAAAGGGTACAAACATTTTATCTATTGAAATAAAATTGATTGGAAATCCGGTTTACTTGAAAAAACATTTTTTATTTCCAAAACTAAGGAGTACTCTAGCAAGTATTATACCATTTTGGAATCCTGGATAAATGCGCCAATTTTTAAAGTTACATGCCATGATAGTGTAGTACATTTTTTTTGCAGTACAGACGGTTAAAGTTGGGTGATGTAATTATCTGAAATTAAACGTTGGCCAAAACTCCGAGATTTCATTGAAAACTGAGGCAGTTATGGCTTAATTTTGAATTGTAATTTACAGAAGGGTTATTCATGCTTACGTTGCAGAAAAAAGTTTTATGAAAAGTTAATATTTGTAGTCACAGGACTTAAAAGATCATCACAGGGTGTCAGTTTTTTCTGTTTTTTTAAAATACTCATAACTCGAAAGTTACATAACAAATATTTTTTTTTATATTTTTTTGATAACTGTCATGACTTGGCGCATCACCCGTTTTCGGTTGGACGTTGACTTATGGGACACCCTGTATAATTGCATGCATAAAATACCTAGCTGCATGTCAAGACGTAACTTATCGTCCAATAAGCTATAGTTTCTTTTATGTTACTTATTATATTGTATTGTATGTAATCCTTATGTACTTTTTATTTGAATTCTTACGTGTACTTACAATTTGTGTCCTAATAAACATTTGTATTTGTATAATAAAAGAGGTACCTACTTAGAAAATGTACTCTACTTCAAAATTTTGTTTCCACGTCAAGTACACAGCAAAAATATTCAGTACATGTCTCATCACGGCTTTTATTGGCGTCGTAAAACTGTAAGTACAACTTTACAGTCTAAGTTACAATGTAAATGCTGTAAAATTACAATGTAAAGTAAGCGGAAGCGCCGAAATGGGCGCTAATCACCTGAAAGGTGTCGTTAATTTTAATTTGGGACTTTTCATCACTTTCAACCCTATGAATTGACAAGAGAGAATTACAAACTTTTGGTGAGAATTCGGTATCTATTTTGCCCCAAAATGTCCAAAGTTATAACAATAGGAACCAGATTTCTAAATAGTAATAGGTAATACACGTAGAACTCTTTGTGAAGGGTTCGTCCAGGGAAGTACTACCACCATGCCTATTTCTGCCGTGAATCAGCATTGCTGTGTTTCGGTTTGAAGGGTGGGAGTGCCGATAAAACTACTGGCACGTGAGGCTGAACATCTGTTTGCCTCAAGTTGATGGACGCAGGGCAGTGAATCGTAGGGCATATTCTTGACGTGTGTGACCTACGAGGCAGTGCTTGATTTTAGGCGATGGCTACCACTTAACTTCAAATATGATTGTTCCATCATCATTATTGATACGACACAAGTCATATTTATGACACGTGTAGGTTTGGGTAGGAGTGTAACCTAGAAAAAAAACATTAGACTAGAATTTTTTTACCTAATAGATACAGATGTTTGACCTGAGAGATATTTTATTTGTTTTCTCAAAGGTTTTTACTAAAGAACGCTATAATGAACCAAATCGTAGTTCGTTGCCTGTTCTTCTAGTCTTGGTAGCGTTAAACTGACACCTGGACTCACCTAGCTTTAAGACGTTTCAAAGTGATCCTTTTTGGTACAACAGAATAAAGAAAATTGGCATTTCAACAGGTTATGTAAGTCGCCCTGAGGTAGATAAAGTCCTGATACCCCAAATTGTCTTTCCAGCAATATAATTGGAAGGTAATGTTTTCTAGAACCTTCTTCAGAATATCAGATCCTATATCAAGACAACTGATGTCTAGTTATAGGATTAATTATGTTGAAATCTAATTTCAGCTGACAACCACACAAATAGGTAAAAAGACCACGTACAATTTGAACTTGTGAGCAAGTTTCTTGAGCTAAATTTTATCATTATTTTGCGACTGTTATTTTTTTTATAACAAAATCCACCAGAAATAGTTGAGTTATCTATAGATCGTCATAAACGATCTGGAGATAGCTCAACTGATACAAATCAGTACCAGGCGATTGTTTTAAACTTATTAATTTTTATATCAACTCACCCTCATATCGAAGTTTGTTTTATTTCACCTCTTTTTTTACATTAGGGGGATAAATTACGGTTGCAAATATTACCAGCCAGGGGTATTTTCAAACGTTAGGCAATATTCAATCAATATAACTTTCAATATAGGTACTTGTTCAATTTGGTGTTGATAAAGCTTTTTAATGATCAATCAACTTTACTGCTGACTGTACGTAACAATACATGTCAAAAAACATATTTTCATTACTCATACTCTGAAAGTAGGTCTGAAGTTGCCTGAGGGGCCCAATTGAAAGCAATACTTTCAGCCCTAGGGAGAATCGCTTTCTACTGACAGCTGTCAAATTATAAAAAAAAACTAGTTCTATTTTATTCAACCATGTTCCAACTTTCTAAAGTCTTTCTAACTGCAAGGAGGTCGTTGAACCAAATTCCAACTTTTTATTCAGCAAGTAGGTTGGAAACCCATTACAACGGTAAGAAGTTTAAAAAGTCTAATAAGATAGCGCAATGTAAAATTTAAATTTTAATAACATAAAGATAGTTTTAAATAAATAATATATTATCTTCTATATTACTTGATTAATATATATCAACTATTTATTTAAAAGAACATAGATTTGAGCAAACAATTGAGGTACCATTTTTTAAATTATGAAAATGAAAATAATGCCTGAATAATGCTGGCGAGCCGTAGCCGAAGGCCCGCCAGAGAAAAAGAAAAAAAACAGGGAAGGCGGCAATTCAATCTTCATTTTCACTATAATTTTTCTTTCATGTTTTTAGTTTTACTTTCCTTGTATTCGTAATGAAAAGCACAGTGTTTACCTCGGGTGAAAGTCTTTTAAGTCCCTCAAGCTCCATTGGCGCCCTCGCTACGCTCTGGCGCCAAACCCGTCTCGGGACTCAAACACGTGACTTTCAACACTCAGGCAATGTACTATTTCTGAGAATACGTTAAAATTATAGTTTCTACGTAGTCCCACAATTTTTTTTGTCAAAATTATACTAAACCTTACAAATAACCTATCACAAAAAGGCCCGTGTTCACAGTTACCACAGCCACGTTACTGCTACTTATTTTTTTATAACGCCCAGCTAATTAACACCACGTGTGAACAGATACACGGTATAGGAGGGAATCATTCATAAATTTGCCTCTATTTGTGGCCTTGTCATCGGAAGTGACGTAGACGGTGTTATATGAGTTATGTACAGTAGGTCAAGTTACCTAAAAACAAGGAAAAATGACGCTTACTCCAACGACATAAGAGCCGGCAGTGTATAGTCTGATGCGTATCCTTGTGTACCAGAGATATTGTTTCTTGTAAATTTAACAATAAACGGTAAGTCCACAAAAGTATTCTAGTTTTACAGTATGTAAAAAAAAAATCAGTTTGTTATTGCACCGCATACGTTTGGCTTTGTAAAAAATTCAGCTTATTATTGTATGTACCGCATACATTTCTGAAATCACATGAAACTTTACTGTTATTACGTCACCTTTTTAATCCTAATGGAGGCCGAATTTACTTTTATTCCAAAATGGAACAAAAATTTGAATTCAAAAAACGAACAGCAGTTCTTTTTTTGAATTCTAATTATTGTTCCATTTTGGAATAACAACAGATACTTTTAGCATAGGTTGACTAGATTTAATTATCAACGTTCATTTTTCCAGCTTATTTAAAAAGCAAATTGACAAATTTTAATTTTAAGATACTTATATTTTCCTCCACGAGCTTAAAATTTAACCCGAAATACACCCAGAATACATAAAACTCATAATTTCCGTGTCCCGTTTTCATTACACATTATTACTTAAATTAGGAAGGATAAACCGTAATAAAACGACAAATTATTTCAAATAAAAAAGGAAGGTTTGAAATTTTGGTCCAATTTATGGTCGGGCAAGTCGTCCGGTCTAAAAGGAGTTTTATTATGTGTCATTAGTACATATTTTAACATTTAAATACAGAGGTTCTATTTGTTGGCGCAGCAGGAACCATGGTGGTGGAAGTGTGGTGTGGTTCTTTTACATTGTTGAGTTTTAGTTTAGGGATGGGGTGTGAGGATCTTTTTACCTAGTATAAGAACGAGATTAGATTGTTTTTTTGCGAGACTTCTTGGCTGGTAATTATTACTTATAAATTCACCCCTTTTTCAAACCTTTTTAGATGTGATGTATTGTCTCTTGCCATCCACCATTCCAAGATCCTGAACCATGGATCCTCGGATCTCGATATCAGAAACTCGTTCATTAGAACATGTCCATGCTCCATGGCTGGCTATGTGATACAATTTTCATGATTATTGATTTTGAAGCCAAGCTTCTCTCAAAGATGGTATTAGACTCATAGCGAGTATCTTTTATCAGTCAAGGAAAAAGGATGTACGGTCCGCACACCCTGGCTAATAACTAATAGTAAATCAGTAAAAACTCAAAGTAAATTTTAACTGATATATTATTAATATTAAAAATGATATTGGTGAGTCGCGAGGTATGATTGATGACCAAACACGAACTGGCTAATGAATTCAATGATCGGCGGAAAGTGCACTGTAAGCACACTTTAAGGAGGTCAGAGTGTACGTGCTCGTACATCCTCCCGGGCCAGAAATTAAGGATGATAGGATGCTGTTGAAAATGATAGGTGAATGACGTGAGTTACAAGGTGATAGTACAATATTTTTCTTAGAGTAAGATGATTGTCCTTGATTATATTTGATAGTTCATCATTCAGTAGTTGATAATTAAATTATTGTTTGTGATCAAAAGTCTTATTTTTAAAGAATACGGGGGAACTGGCTTTATTTAAGAAACGCGCACTTTGCGATTTGATTTCGACTTTCCTACTAACACAGCACTGATTCACTGCACTCTCACTGACACATCTGGTAGTAGGAGGTTCAAAGTTCATTTCTCGAAGCTCTATGTCTAGTCCAGCTGCATGCACTGCCGGAGTGGGCGCCGCCGCGGGCGCGTCCGGTGCCGATGCTGGCGCCCGCCGGCGGCGCCATACCAGGATCGCGATCCCGACGACAACACCAAACAACACCAAGTAGATGACGGTGTAATGATGAACGTCGTGATATGAGACGTGTTCTGCCAACCCTCCAGCTGATGAGCTTTCCTTCAATTGCTCTATTTGTCTGTCGATTTTATCAAAATACTGCTGATTTTCTGAGTGTACTGATTGGCTTTCGACTGTTGAGGTAGGCATTGAAAAGTTAAGGAGTTTATTGATGGGAGGAATTGCAATTTTGATTACATCGGCTTCTCTTTGTAAGATGTTTGATTGTGTTCTATGCGCGTAAATTGTAAATGAATCAGTTTTTATAAGGCATTCTTCGCTTATTGTTATGATTCCATTGTTATGCAACTGTTCTGCGGTAATTTGATGCTCACATATGATACGAATAGAGCAATGCCCGCAACATGCATAGAAGAAAGTGTTTATGTTATTTAGTGCAATCCAGGAATCTTTACAAGGTGATGTCCTTGTTTGACATTGATTTGGAAGCTGACCTTGGATACACAATTTCTCGTCTGATCTCATCTGATGAATTGTCTGCTTGAAAGGACATAAGTGAGAGTCCTGATCAAACTCGATACAATGTGCTACGTCTTTTTCTGAGATAGGTACATAAGAGTCCTTTTGCATGTTTACTGCTACGTAATCGGAGATTGGTACTAAGCTAGTCATTTCGTTCCCGTTCTGCTGTGGGATTGGTATGAGCTTATAAAGTTCAAAGTTATCTCTGCTTACTAGAGGTATTTTTATTTCAAATATGATAAATTTATTCGAAGCTCTTGCTTTCACGGAGAGGAGGTGATACATTTTTGATACATCTGATTGGAGGTTAGTCAAGGGCAATGTCATGTCTCTTGGTAATAACCCAGTGATGATATTCATCTCGTCTCGTAATTGCTCAGGGGTAAGAAGATGGAAGTTGAATTTACCAGCGTAAACGTTTGTTAACGAATCTACAATTGTTTCTTGAATGTTTTTCAGGTTCGCTAGTAATCCTTGTGCGACAACTGAAGATAAAGTGAAGTCGGTGGAGCTTGATACTAGTTGTAGATTATCAACCTGCCTGTTGAGCGATTTTTCAAGGTTGTTAAGATGCTGGTTGAAAAGCTTACTTTGTTTGTCGATAGACGTTTCCACTCTCTTGATAAGATTAAATTCTCCCTCGACCACTGAAGTCTGGTTTTTCCATAGTGATGCTAAATGATTTTCGTTCTGTCTGATAGTCTCAATATCTTGTTCGTAGTGTTCCGCGAATTCTTGATCCAGTACGCCGAACAGCTTGTTTGCTAAAAACCCGACACCGTTGATAAGGCCGCGCGGTAGTCGCGTGCGCGTGCTCCGTGTGAACTGCTTACCGAGCAAAATACTGTTGTAATGTTCGAGTTCATTAAGCCCATGATGTAATTGGAGAAGGATTATGTCACATTGTGCTATCTTTTTATTAGTTTTATCGTTGCAAACGCCGTCTAAATGATTGATATATTTTCCAAGAAGGTCAGAGCTTTGCCAATATGGAGACATGTCGTAGTAGATGATTAATTTCCATTGATCTCGTTCCAGGTGAATATTAGTGATTTGATCGAAGTAAAATCCTTGACTGGTATTGAGGCTTGATACTTGATATTTGCAATGTCCTGGTGTAGCCAACATAAAAAGAAACCAGAATAGCATGAAGGCAAAGCTATACAGACTTAGGCTAGTCTTTTGTAAACGGTTGGTACCGCAGATCTTTTCTTGTTTCTGTTGAAACTTGCCGTCTTGCTCGACGGCTTTGCTGTTTACTGGTAGCTTAGAGATTTTTATTATTGGTCTCTTTATCTCTCCACTCTTGGTTTTATGGCTGACCTCGCGTACGTAGTTATTCTTTTCCGAAACTTGTTCAGTGATGACGTTGACTTGACGAACTTTTTTCACTTCCTGATCGGTGATGAACTCTGGCTGTTTGCATTGTTCATTGAAGTCTGGTAACCATGATGGTCCCTTCCACCACAAGCTATGCTTAGCTAGTTGTGAGGCTGTTAATCCACGGCTGGCACAGTCTGCTGGGTTCTCCTCTGATTTAACATAGCGCCAACATGTTGCTGGCATTGTACTAGTGATATCTCGCACTCTGTTTGAGACAAAGGTCTTCCACCGGGCTGGATCTCCACTAACCCATCCTAGGGTGATCATAGAATCGGACCATCCATAGGTTTTGATTTCGTAGGTACTCAAGCACTGTTGCACTTTGAGCATTAACTTTGATAGAAGATGAGCAGCGCTTAACTCCAACCGAGGAAGTGTGATGTTTTTTCCACATGGTACTATTCTTGTTTTCGCAACCAATAATGTTATAATAGGTTGTTTACCTCGTAATATTTTACAATAAATAACGCAAGCGTAGGCTTTTATCGATGCGTCACAAAAGCCGTGTAGTTCGATTACGTCACGTTCCTTTGTCGATAGCCACCTTGGTACTTGTAGTTTGTTAATGTTTTCTATATCAAGTTTGGTAGTTATCCATTCTGATAAAATGTCTTCCGGTAGAGGGTCATCCCATTGGATAGAAGCTAACCATACCTTTTGAAAAATGATTTTTAGTTTAGTTGATAAAGGTGCAAGCCAGCCGAGCGGATCAAATAACTTTGATATGTCTGATAAAAGCGATCGTTTTGTTTCATGCTCGGTGGTAGGTTCAATCTTTGATTTAAATGTGAACAAATCCTGCTGGTGATTCCAGCTAAGTCCCAGGGTTTTGGATGTTTCCAATTGCTTGAAATCAAAGCTTTCTTGCTTATGATTTGTTATTGTAGCGTCTGATAATTCTGGGACGTTTGATTTCCATTTTCTGAGGTTGAAACCTGCTGATTTTAGAAGATTGACTAGATCTTCGCGCAACTTTTTTGCTGCTGATATATCATGAGTCCCATGAACCAGGTCATCCATGTAGAATGAGCTTTCAAGGACCTCTGCTGCCTTTTGATAATTTGACCTTCCGTCGCATGCTAATTGCCGTAGGGTCATCATTGCTAAGAATGGAGCTGCTTTTGTTCCATAGGTCACAGTTGCTAGCTCCCATTCTTTGATAATTTGATTTTCTGATTCTCGCCAGATGATTTTTTGTAGCTTCCGATCTTGATTTTTTACAATTATCTGCCTAAACATCATCTCGATATCGGCAGTGTAAGCGAATTGATACTGTCGCCATTTGATGATAAGAGACTGAAGATCCTGTTGAAGATTAGGTCCACGTTTCATCACGTCGTTCAAGCTGTATCCTGACGATGTTTTTACCGAGCCGTTGAATACGACTCTAAACTTAGTGGTTGATGCTTCAGTCCGTTCTACCCCATGATGAGTGAGAAAAAAATCGGGTTTGGCGCTACATGTAGCTGGGACCATGTGGCCCATTGATTGATATTCATCCATAAATGATTTGTAACATTCTTCCATTCGCTGATTTTTAATAAATTTACGTTCTAATGATTTAAGCTGTGCAACTGCTCTATTTTTTGATAAACCTAAATTCTTTTCAAATTCCGCTTTTAGCGGCAATCGTACTTCATACCGGCCGTCTTCTCTTCGAGTGGTGGTGTTTTTGTAATACTGAATGCATTCTTGATCTTCTGATGATAAATCTGATTCTTCTGTAATGTCCTCGACTTCCCAGAATCTTTGGATTTCGTCTAAATTGTTAATGACGACATTACAGTGCAGAGTTCTTGCGCATCCACTCAAAATCCATCCTAGGCGCGTGTTTTGCGCGATAGGAGACTGCTTATGTTCACCTCTACAAATTCCTTCTAGTAAAATTAAGGAATAAATATCGGCTCCGAAAAGAATATCGACGGGACGGCTGACGTTAAATTCAGGATCTGCTAGAGTTATATTATCCAAGTATGACCAGTTTGGTTTCTTGAAAGAGTAAATTGGTAAATTCTTGATAAGGTTCTTCATGATAAGAACATCCGTGGCAAACTCAAAATTACGATTGGTTGAAATACATTTGATATTAAGGGCTCCTTTGCAGTTTGATTGTTTTGTCCCTATGCCAGTTATGACTCCTTGACAGCGCTGGCGTGGCAGTCCTAGAAGTTGTGCTGCATTCTCAGTGATAAGAGAAGTTTGTGAACCCTGATCTAGGAGTGCGCGCATGTCAATGTAGGATCCAGTTGATGTTTCAACCCGAATCACGGCTGTTGCCAAGAGTATTTCTGGTATTTCGTCTTGCTGCGACACGTGTGACCCTCTTACCGTGGGCTGCTGCCCTGGTTGTGGTGTGCTGACATTGCTTACGTTCGACGTCGATGCACGGTTGTCATGCTGACTAAACGCCTCGTGTAAAAGAGTGTTGTGTGCTTGATTGCACTCACGGCAGCGTTTTTCTGATATGCAATCCTTGCCATAGTGATAATAAAGGCAGTTTTCGCATAGCTGCAGCTTTTCTGTCATTTGACGTTTCGTCATCGGGTCATGTCTTTGAACTTATTACAGTTGAAAATCCCGTGATTGTTCATTTTGCATATTGCACATTTATAATATTTTGTCGTATAGACCTTTTTTTCATTGCTTGATTGTGCAATACTACGTCCGAACGACGATTGTTTTATGTTGAAATCATAATTAAATGCTTTAGGATTTCTTAGGTTTTGATTTGATTTTTGCTCTGGTTTTCTTCGAGAAGTTTCCATTGTTGTAAAAGTCTTCTCTAAAAATGATAGAAATTCTGATAGTTTGGGCACCTCTTTGGGCTCCTTGACTGATGAAAGATACTCGCTATGAGTCTCCGTGTCCAACTTTTGACACATAAGATAAATGATAAGGGGATCCCATGAGTCAACGTTCACTCCTAAGTTCCGTATTGCATTTAAGCATTCGCGAGTGACGTCGTGGATCTTCTTGATATGGTTTATTGTTGCCTGCTGGCTTGCTTGGATATTGAGCATTTCTTCAAAATGACAGCTCAATATCAGACATGGGTTATTAAATCTGTGATTTAGTAGATTCCAACTGATAGTATAATTGTCGGATGATATCGTAAGATGTTGGATCAATCTTTCCGCTTCTCCCCTCACCTTTGACTTTAAAAATTGCATTTTTTGAGCACTGGATAAAGTAGGGTTCTCATGGATTGTCTCTGTGAAAAGATCTTTGAAACTAGACCATTGATGATAGTTCCCAGAGAACGTTGGAATTTCCATTTTAGGGGTGGACTGCTCTCTGTGTGAAACCGACCACATCTTCTTATTGATTGCTTTGATAATCTCATTGAACCGTTTTTCTGCTCGGTAGAAATGTGTTTCGTATTCTTGGTTTTGTAAAGCTGATTCACTGTCCAGCTCCCAGTGAAGAGTATCGATTGCAGTCCAACGAGACTGAATGGTACGTAATAAATGATCAAACTCCCATTTTTCTGATAAAGAATCTATATCGACTGTAGAAACTGTATGATCAAAGGCTTTGAAATTACTGCCTTGTTTCCGCAGCATTTCATCGATCTTGCTGTTGCTACCCCGAGCTTGAGACGAGATATCTTGCCTAGAAGTACCCGGACCTGACATGAGGGTCGCGGGTTTCATTAGTGGAGTCGAAGGCCTGATAACATCCTTCGGCTTTGAATAGCCCTCGATAATGGTTCTGATATTTGTATACCTCTCTCCTATTTGCTCGAATTTATTTGTTGAAAAGTAAGAATGAGTCTTTGTACCAAATCCGCACAGTTTTATGTGGTTTGCCTGATATTCACTCCAGTAACCATCTAGAGTACCTAAAAGACGCTTGATATATTCCGGAGTTTTTCTATCCGAACTGTCTTTCTTAAAGTTCGAAAGGAGCTGCTCAAACCCGGTTTGTATTTGATCTTGGGTGGAAAGTAAGTCTTCCATGCTTGACATCTTGTCTGATATTGATAAAGGAAGCAAATTGGAAAGATCTTACTTGATTGATAGATGAGTGGCTGCGCAAGCTGCACTGCCCTCGTTGTGTGGTAGCTGTTGCTACCCTGCTGCTGCTGCTGCTGTGTGAACTGTTGCTCACTATGATAATTCCACTTGCTTAGCGGATTTCCTCACTTGCGTCACAGATCCACGTATTGATAAGTAGGTACACGGTTCACTGATTCACTCGCGAGGTTGATATACCAGTTTTTAAAATTTAAAAAAAAGGATGTACGGTCCGCACACCCTGGCTAATAACTAATAGTAAATCAGTAAAAACTCAAAGTAAATTTTAACTGATATATTATTAATATTAAAAATGATATTGGTGAGTCGCGAGGTATGATTGATGACCAAACACGAACTGGCTAATGAATTCAATGATCGGCGGAAAGTGCACTGTAAGCACACTTTAAGGAGGTCAGAGTGTACGTGCTCGTACAATATGGTTATTTATATCAATGGGTCTGGGTTGGGTTGGGTCTGGTGACCCAATCTACAGGTTTTAATTTAAGACCTCCTTGGATATCAGCTCTCAGTTTAAGCTCAAATCAAATTAAATTAAAAGTGTATTTATTTATTTCAATTGCAAGAATCACTTTGAAACGTTTTATAGCTATGTGCCAGTTCCACGCGAGTTCGAGTTAGTTATTTAAATCATAACTAGATCTAATTTCATCCTTGTCCCTTGTCTATGTGAGATAAATAAATTCAAATTCAAAAGAAAAAAAAAACAAAAAAAGACTTTCATTTTTTCAAGACTGAGACCGTCTTTTGTCCCATCACTACGTGCGTAGATAACATGGCATTAGCCAGCTGTGAATCAAATTGCTATCGTGTCGAGATCGTAATGAATTTGTTGCAGCGCTTGTTTATGTGTTGTTATGTCTGTAATAAGCTTAAGTTCATAGTTTTATGGTTGACTAGCGTTTGCTTGTGACTTTGATTACGTGGAGTTAGGCTAATAGTTCATTTTACGAAAAAAAAATCAGTTGTCTATAAAGTTGGTTTACTGACGATAGTTAAACGTGACAACGCCATACAGCTGTCCACGCGGACACATCGTTCACTCATGTAGGAGAGAGACAGATGTCGAACGCTGCCGAACGCGGAGGCCAATAATTGTGCTTCTTTTTCGCTCGTTCCGCGCTCTTGCTTGCACTTCAAGCCTTAAACGCCTCAGAGCAAGTCATGTTTTTTCGTGCGTGCAGCCGGCTCCATCGAATTATAAGACGTTGTCACGTCAAAATGTATACCTACGTAATAATAGGTAAGTTTATTGGTGTACGCGTATTTCGAACACTTGTCATTTAATTATAATTTATTTTGAGGGACAATAAACAGCTACTGCATAAAAATAATCAGTAGTTTAAAAGTAGGTAGGTATAATGGATTAAAGTGTTCTACAATGATATAATAGATCAAAAACCTCTTAGATTTACAGCCAAATCAAGTGGTCTACAATCTGGGGATAGAAAAGATAGATCAAGGGATACAGTAACCGACAAACAAACACCCGTAGGTGTATGTTACATACGCGTATGATACGTGTGGTTTTGAGTTATTGGTATCTGTTGGCCTACCATGAGCTCTGTCTGGCTCTGGCACTGGTTCCGGTTTTAAATCTATGTGAGTGTTGACTAAATAAATCCTACGTCAAAACGTCACGCACTGTATAATGCACTGGTGAGCACTCACACAGACTCAAAGACAGAGCCAGTCAGAGCTCATGGTAGGCCTACTGCGTGTTTCCACGTCTCCCTCGTGCCATGATACTCTCCTGAGATAAAATTCGTAGAAAACCTTGTATCATAATCATATTTACTTAAATTCCCGCTGTGACCACGGCTCAATGGAATCGTTGGTAAAATAAATAAGGTTACACGCGCTTAATACACCCGTGTGATATTGATAGATTTGCCGAATTCAAAGAATTACCTACTGCCAAGTATATGTAGTTTAGGCACAAGATTATTTTTAATATTATATCAATAATGTTACTTTTTCTATAACATGTAATTTGACTTATTACCAATAAAATTATTTGTACCCTGTACATTTGTACATACTAGGCTGAGGGAGCTAATGAGCTAAATAAAAAAAAATATTGAGTGTTAAAAATATATTATATTGCAGACAATCCGCCCTTTCTAGCCCCAAAGCAGAGTTTGTACTTTAGGAACCAGATAGCTGATGTAATACTAATACTTATGCATTTTTAGGGTTCCGTAGCCAAATGGCAAAAACGGAACCCATAAAGATTCGTCATGTCTGTCTGTCTGTCCGTCCGTATGTCACAGCCAATTTTCTCCGAAACCGTAAGAGCTAGACTGATGAAACTTGGAGAGTAGATGTATTCTGTAAACCGCATTAAGATTTTTACACAAAAACTGAAAAAAAACTATTAATTTTGGGGGTCCCCATACTTGAAACTGAAACTCAAAATTTTTTTTTTCATTGAACCCATGCGTGTGGGGTATCTATAAATAGGTCTTTAAAAATGATGTTGAGGTTTCTAATATTGTTTTTTTCTAAACTAAATAGTTGGCGCGAGAGACACTTCCAAAGTGGAAAAAAGTTGGTCCCCCCCCTCTAACTTCTAAAATAAGAGAATGACAAAACTTAAAAAAATATATGTTGTACATTATTATGCAAACTTCCAACGATATTTGGTTTGAACGAGATTTAGTCAGTAGTTTTTTTTTTATGCGTCATAAATCGTAAACCGCAATTTACCTTTCGACGAACTACAAGAACCTTTATTATTATGTTACTTCATGCTACGGAACCCTTCATGGGCGAGTCCGACTCGCACTTGGCTGCTTTTTTTTAAATAGGTACATTTACCAGAATATAATACCCAGACAGAGAACAAACATATTATGTATTCACCACACAAATATTTGTTTTTGGTGGGGATCGAACTCACGACCTAATACAATAAATATTTGAAGGCAGAAGGCAGAGCTACAACTAATTGAGCTGAGAGGCCAGGCATATGAAAGAGATACATTATTATCGGAAATCTAAAATTAATTATCCGTTGAGTGTCCATAAAAGGTTGCAATATCTAAAGACAAAGAGCACACAAGCAGACAGAGCAGACAAGAGAACCTTTATCATGGTAAACTCAAGTCGATGACGTCCCAACTTCCAACTTTTGTCCACACACGAAAATAGGGCCACAAATTTTACGAGAAAAAAAACATAGTTGATAATAAATACTCCGAAGCAAAGTATCCAAGATATTGATTCCCCTACCTCCACTCTGTAACCGAACACCAAATAGATTATGAACAACCGACAATTTTTCCACTCTCAAAAGATATGAAAATGAGATTTCCTAACATTGCGTCTATTACTATAAAAATTATATTTGCGTGGTTCCCGATAAGTTTACGCCCTCAGGGGCTGAAAACCCTTCCGAAAACTTTTTGCGAAATTATTCGAACAAGTACTTAGGCTGTTCAAGCGAAAATAGGCCCTTGGGGGTAGAAGTTAGAGTGCAACAATGAAAAGAATTTGTCGGAAATTTGTTTGTTGCGTGAAGAATGTAAATGCTAATACCTAGAGGACGTTCTAGAGTATTGTTCGGCGAACACTGTGTGACTTTGGGATGTGAAGAATTGTAGGAACTGAAAGGTTCGGGTTTCTGTATTATCTGATTTACTCAACGCCTTTGGAAAGACGACTAAGGATCTAACGGACCACGAAATTCAATTCATCAATCTCTTCAATATATAAAAAAGCTGCCAAGTGCGAGTCGGACACGCCCATGAAGGGTTCCGTAGAACGACGAACTACAAGAACCTTTATAATATGTTACTTGATGTAACATAATAAGGTTCTTGTAGTTCGTCGAAAGGTAAATTGCGGTTTACGGTTTATGACGTATAAAAAAAAAACTACTGACTTAATCTCGTTCAAACCAAAAATCGTTGGAAGTTTACATAGTAATGTACAACATATATTTTTTTTAGTATTATCATTCTCTTACTTTAGAAGTTAGAGGGGGGGGGACCAACTTTTTTCCACTTTGGAAGTGTCTCTCGCGCAAACTATTCAGTTTAGAAAAAAACGATATTAGAAACCTCAACATCATTTTTGAAGACCTATTCATAGATACCCCACACGTATGGGTTCGATGAAAAAAAAAATTTCGAGTTTCAGTTTCAAGTATGGGGACCCCCGAAATTTATAGTTTTTTTTTTATTTTTATGTAAAAATCTTAATGCGGTTTACAGAATACATGTACTCGCCAAGTTTCATCAGTCTAGCTTTTACGGTTTCAGAGAAAAATGGCTGTGACATACGGACGGACAGACAGACAGACAGACAGACAGACAGACAGACAGACAGACAGACATGACGAATCTATAAGGGTTCCGTTTTTGCCATTTGGCTACGGAACCCTAAAAATATTGTAAATATTTATATTTAGGCTTAGGTTAGGTACACAAGATCTTCGCATAGGCAGGCGCAAACACACTTCAACACCTACCTACTTATCTTTTTGTTTTTTGTTTAGTTTATTTAGCTATCAGTTTAACACGGCAAACGAAAATCCGTTATTGGATGTAAGTTATATTATAAGATACATTTTGTAACCCTAAAGAGCTGTGGTTTTTGTTATCAAATAAAATAAAACACAAAACCAAAAAACCTCTTTATTCCTAGTAACTAAATGTAAAATTGCATGGTTATTTTGGACCCTTCTTGTCCGTAATTAAAAATATTTAGGACCCCTCTTGGGCGTTCTCATTGTAAGGTATTCGTCGCGTTTTCATTCAACATTACCATCTGAGTGCCCACAAACCAAGTGGTTGACCAACTCTTTTAAGCGTTGGTCTTTCAATATGCATTCACAGTGTCTTGCATTCGTTTGAACCTACATCTCTTGTTTGGCCTTTGTATGAAATTTCCTAGCATTCAAGACCTAACATTTACCAAGCGCAACAATGTCCCACATCTAAGCATCAGCATAAACAGAGCACATTGTGTCTCCGTGCATAAATCGTGGTGCGATCGCCCGATATTATTGTTGCGAATGCAAATGAATTTCGGCCGTGTCGTGAGAATAGATGCCCTATTTTCGTGTGTGGACAAAAGTTGGAAGTTGGGACGTCATCGACTTGAGTTTACCATGATAAAGGTTCTCTTGTCTGCTCTGTCTGCTTGTGTGCTCTTTGTCTTTAGATATTGCAACCTTTTATGGACACTCAACGGATAATTAATTTTAGATTTCCGATAATAATGTATCTCTTTCATATGCCTGGCCTCTCAGCTCAATTAGTTGTAGCTCTGCCTTCTGCCTTCAAATATTTATTGTATTAGGTCGTGAGTTCGATCCCCACCAAAAACAAATATTTGTGTGGTGAATACATAATATGTTTGTTCTCTGTCTGGGTATTATATTCTGGTAAATGTACCTATTTAAAAAAAAGCAGCCAAGTGCGAGTCGGACTCGCCCATGAAGGGTTCCGTAGCATGAAGTAACATAATAATAAAAGTTCTTGTAGTTCGTCGAAAGGTAAATTGCGGTTTACGATTTATGACGCATAAAAAAAAAACTACTGACTAAATCTCGTTCAAACCAAATATCGTTGGAAGTTTGCATAATAATGTACAACATATATTTTTTTTAGTATTATCATTCTCTTACTTTAGAAGTTAGAGGGGGGGGGACCAACTTTTTTCCACTTTGGAAGTGTCTCTCGCGCAAACTATTCAGTTTAGAAAAAAACGATATTAGAAACCTCAACATCATTTTTGAAGACCTATTCATAGATACCCCACACGTATGGGTTCGATGAAAAAAAAAATTTCGAGTTTCAGTTTCAAGTATGGGGACCCCCGAAATTTATAGTTTTTTTTTTATTTTTATGTAAAAATCTTAATGCGGTTTACAGAATACATGTACTCGCCAAGTTTCATCAGTCTAGCTTTTACGGTTTCAGAGAAAAATGGCTGTGACATACGGACGGACAGACAGACAGACAGACAGACAGACAGACAGACAGACATGACGAATCTATAAGGGTTCCGTTTTTGCCATTTGGCTACGGAACCCTAAAAATATTGTAAATATTTATATTTAGGCTTAGGTTAGGTACACAAGATCTTCGCATAGGCAGGCGCAAACACACTTCAACACCTACCTACTTATCTTTTTGTTTTTTGTTTAGTTTATTTAGCTATCAGTTTAACACGGCAAACGAAAATCCGTTATTGGATGTAAGTTATATTATAAGATACATTTTGTAACCCTAAAGAGCTGTGGTTTTTGTTATCAAATAAAATAAAACACAAAACCAAAAAACCTCTTTATTCCTAGTAACTAAATGTAAAATTGCATGGTTATTTTGGACCCTTCTTGTCCGTAATTAAAAATATTTAGGACCCCTCTTGGGCGTTCTCATTGTAAGGTATTCGTCGCGTTTTCATTCAACATTACCATCTGAGTGCCCACAAACCAAGTGGTTGACCAACTCTTTTAAGCGTTGGTCTTTCAATATGCATTCACAGTGTCTTGCATTCGTTTGAACCTACATCTCTTGTTTGGCCTTTGTATGAAATTTCCTAGCATTCAAGACCTAACATTTACCAAGCGCAACAATGTCCCACATCTAAGCATCAGCATAAACAGAGCACATTGTGTCTCCGTGCATAAATCGTGGTGCGATCGCCCGATATTATTGTTGCGAATGCAAATGAATTTTGGCCGTGTCGTGAGAATAGATGCCGATCCAGTGTTCCCACATCGCGTTAACCTGTGATCCTAGATCGAACCAACCTTCCGACCTGAACGATTACGCCTTCTACGGTTTTCGGGTAATTGGAGGTTCATGGTTTGTTTTTCTTTAGTCACACCTTGAATTAAGAGTTTTTGTAGAGGAGGTGGTTGATCTCTGTCTTCAAGATTGAAATCGTGAGAATTTAAATGAGAAAAAAAATTCAAAGTGTGCATTATTCATACGGCTAGTCGGAAACAGACTTTATTATCGTAGCTATAGGTATATATAATATTTTTTTGACTGAAAATCAACGCAAAGGGCTTAGGGGCTAGCTCCTTTTTAACCGACTTCAAATTAAAAATGAGGAGATTCTCAATTCGGTTGTATTTTTGTTTTATGTTTGTTATCGCATATTTTCGTTATTTTATGTGGCTATTTGAAAAATTTATTTAATAAAAATATTTTTTTTTATTGAAGGTGATATTTTGAGATTATATTTTTAGATTAGTCCCATAGTCATGAATATTGGTTCAGCAGATTTGACCATGAAGTCGGTTTCTCAAGTTTGTTAAACCTATATTATGAAAGCGTGTATTTTTCTATGACATCATGTATGCGAAAAACACACAATAAATTCCCGGCAATCAAATATAAATATCAATATAATAATGCAATAATAATCAATATTATTATGGGTCAAGCATACGAAAAAGTCCTGGGATGCCCTGCGAATCCAGTCTAACAATGCAAGTAAGTACAACAATGTCTCTTTATGGAGTACTGGAGACAAGAGCACATGTTCTATTCTCTTGACCAGTAGGTATATAATGTACTGAGGGCTATTAGTTATGTATTTTATTTTGTATTTAGTTTTAACGTGTGTGTGTGTTTTTTCTGATGTACCATGGACTTTGTAATGTAATATTTATAAGGTCTGAAATAAAAATATTGAATTGAATTGAAAATAAATCTTGCAGCGGTGAAAAAAACAATGCGCTAACATAGTCTCAAGCATTCTACTGGATGAAACTTAATTCGTTTGCAGCAAACGCAAACAAAGTCTGCGAAACGACAAAAGCACAAGGCGGGATTGCACAATGTTCTTTAAAAAAACTTTTTAGTATTTTTTAATCTGCCTTTAGCCCGGGGCCATTTTAATCTGTTTTCACTTAGTTTGCGTTTGTGGCGAACCAAGAAGTATTAATTCACAGGTAGTTGGTAGGTTCATTGAATTTTAAATTATAGAGAAGTAATTTGAGTCCCTGTTTGCGTGTTAAGAAGTGCGCTGGTGGCAGTAACCCCCTTTCCGATTTTAAGGTTGCGGGTTCGAAAACAATGGTATTTTTCTGTTCAGAAAATTTAAGTACAAATGCTAGTGCTCTCAAACGCTGAAGGAACACATCGTGAAGAAACCCGTGGCTTAGTCAGGTCTGCACGTCTTTCTCTTGGATTAAGCCGGCTGTGGTTAAAAAAAAATGCGAAACCGGTCGAGCCGTTCACGCGTGATGGCGTGATTCATTCCAGAACGTTCTAGAATGTTCAAGAACACATTCAAAAGCATTCTATTCTAGAGCATTTTGACAAAATCTAAAATTTATAGAAAAGTCCTTGCGTGATAGAAAAGGATAGACAAAGAAAAGTCCCTACGTGTTAGAAAAGGATAGACATAGATTTTTGCAACATTTTGCATACATTTTGTTCCTTTTAGTCGTAGCGTGATGTTATTTAGCCAAGGACAAAATCCTTGTATGTAGCCTAGGTATACTTCCTCGACAAATGGACTATCCAACACAAAAAAAATCGATTCGGACCAGCATTTTCCGAAATTAGCGCGTTCAACCAAACAAACAATCAAACTCTTCAGCTTTATAATATTAGTATAGATAGGATTTAGCATAGTGATGTATGATTAAACCCTAGCGCCCTAGCTCTAGCCCTAGGTGGATAGGGTATCATAGGTTGACTAAAAACATTTTCTGTAATATTTTATTCTATTTTACAAGTTATGCTGCCATTTCCAGTTCATCATTTCACCAACAAGTAGCCTCATATAGATACTAGACATCATTAGGTTTAACTAGATCTGGGGCGAGCGTGTCTGCCCGGCGGGCACTCACAAACATTGTCAGTTTCTCTCGGCTTACCTACCTATTATACCTAGTCACTATGTAGGTATAGAGTACAGCGTGTGTTAAAATCCTATATAAAGTCCTATATAAATAAAAATGTATTTACACAAAGAAACTTACAATTAAACAAATATTTACAAAGTGTACAAAATACACAAGAAACAGTTAAGCTATCTGCAGATCGTTACAAACGATCTAGAGATAGCTCAACTGATTTAAATCAGTGTCAGACGGAAGCGTCCCCAAGACGCTGGCGGCATTGCCAAAAACCTATATAAATTGATATTGACTCTTTGTGCTTCCTATAACTCCAGGGTTTAATCATCATCATCATCATCAGCCTGAAGAAGTCCACTGCTGGACATAGGCCTCCCCTACACATTGCCAGGAAGAACGATTCTGAGCTCTTTCCATCCACCGGCTTCCCGCGGCAATGTTGTCGGTCCATCTGGTGGGTGGGCGCCCTACTTTTCGTCTTCCGGTTCGTGGTCGCCATTCGAGAACCTTTATTCCCCAACGGTTGTCGGTTCTTCGTCGTATATTAATAAGCTAAATTAATATTTCTTCGTACAATAATTCACAAAGCAATATTGTCCCCAGAACGAAGTATGAACAATGTCTCTGTAGGTGCATGCTTACATATTGTATATGTATGGTCAGCAAGTGTAACTTTCTTTTATTTCTTTTCAATCTTATTCTAATATCTTTCTCCCACCCCAACCCTTGTATAAATTTAACTTTACTTTCATTTTTAATTTTCTACCCATTATAATCACTCATTTAGATAAGTGATTATACCTAATTTACTATACTTACTTTTCTAGACCCTTTACTCACTTGCTAACTTGTGTTTCAGACTATACTCAACATGACTATGACCCGGAAAGCCGTGAGGCGTGACTTTGAGGCTAAACTGAATGTGGTCACCACGGAACTCAAGGAATCAAAAAGGATTCAAGAGCAGCTACTACAAGAGCGAGATGAGAGTGAGGCTGAAATGATGGCGATTCTGAGGCAAAACCAAACCCTCAAGAAGCAACTGGCCGAGCTCTCCACCAAGTATGAAGATGTTTGTGGGGAAATGGAATCCCTGCGATCAAAACTTGACAGTGTGCACCAATGTCAGGATGTGTATGAACTGGCAATGCAGAAAATCCAGGACTTAAAGCAGGAGTTGTACGAGTGTAGATTAAAGTATAAGCATTATGAATCAGCTCATGCGTCAATATCAGAAGATTATAGTAGCCTGGACATACAGACTGAGCTGGTCAACGGTGACCCAGACTTCTCTCTAGTTAACTTTATTACACCTAAGTGCCAAGGAGTAACTCCATTGATAAAAGGGAGTAACAGAATAAAAAAATATGTAAAACTTAGTAGCTTTTTAAAAAAATCTGAGAAGAAACTTAAAAAACATAAAAATGTGTTTGTTCAAGCAAGGCTGTGCAAAGATAAATGTAAGTTAAATGAGGAACTAAATTCCTGCTATAAATTGCTTGGGCAGAATTCATTAGAACAAGATGCCATGTCTGCTAAAATTTTACAGTTAGAAAAAACACTTTATGACATATCAGATAAATATAAAAAATGTAAACAAAATCTGTCAGAACTAGTAAACAATGACAGCACATATATACAGGTGCGTAATAGTAGCTCCCAGACCGACGCAACCTCCATGTTTGAGGAGCAGCACTCCGGGGCAGCACTGGTAACTGAGCAGATGCCACCACCTGCATCACAGACAAATGCTGTGTCCACTGAGCCCTCAGCAGCTCCAATCTAACCGCTGGTTTCTCCGGCTAAACCAGCATATACATGCTGCCAACCCCGGAAGACTGTTTTATATTCAGACAGGGTAGGAATAGGGATGGGACTGCTACTTAGTGACCAATTAGGACAGGTAGTAAATAATAACTGCTTCCCAGATGCTCCATTAAGTTACCTTATAAGTTGTATTGATAAGGATAGTAGTCTTGACAAAGACACCACTCTAATAGTTCAATTAGGTGAGAGCAGTGGTGTCAAGCATGCAGAAATAATTAAATTGATAGAAACATTGATGGGAAAGTTGGCATTAGGGCTAGGAAAAATTATTTTATGTGCATTTCCATTTTTAAATGCACTGGCTGCCCAACAAAACGAGAGTATATTTAAGTATAACTTAATGCTATACAATTTGACATGTCGTCATAGAGACGTTTTGTATTTCGACACTAATAGTTTTATTAGTAACTAGCTGACACCCGCGACTTCGTCCGCGTGGTTAGTATAAAGTCATAGTTTGAGTTCGTTTTAAAGAAACTATTTTATGGTGGAAAGCGGACAACTATTGATATGTTTTCACTGTTTTTTGCTTATATTTTGAGAGTTATTTTTCGTGAATTTGCCTTAGTGGCTAAGTTGGGTTATGTATGCGTTGGTTTTACATGACCAAGTTCTGGTTACCTTAGTTTTGAGTTTGCATTCAAAACTATATAAAGTGTGTTCGAAAGATGGTAACTGCTGTTGTAGCCGATTTTTTTCAGCTTTGTTTAGTTTTGGTATGAAAGGTGCTTCCCGCGATTTTGTCTTGGTGGTTATCATCGGTTTTTTAGTAAACATTTGTGTGTATTAAAACCTGGTGACAAATGCTGCGGTAGCTAATTTTTTTAATGTTTTTTTGCGTATTTTGTAAAGCTCTTTTTCGTGATTTTGTTTTAGTGGCTAATTTGGGCTATCGTATTCGTTGGTGTACAATTGAATCTTGTTTTTTTAGTTTGATATGATCAAATGCAAGTTACCATCGTTTTGAGCTTGTACTTTAGAGTGTATTTGAATTTGAAGGTGAGTGCTGTTGTAGCCGTTTTTTTTCAGCGGTGTTTAGTTTAAGTATGATAGATGATTCCCGCGATTTTGTCTTGGTGGTTATCATCGGTTTTTTTGTAAGCATTTGTGTGTATTAAAACCTGGTGACAAATGCTGCGGTAGCTGAAAATTTTTTAATGTTTTTTTTTGCGTATTTCGTAAAGCTATTTTTTGTGATTTTATGTTATATTAGTGGCTTATTTGGGGTTTCGTATGCATGTTGGTGTATAATCGAATCTGAATTTTTAATTTGACATGACCAACTGCTGGTTACCATAGTTTTGAGCATGTACTTTAGAGTGTCTTTGAATTTGAAGGCGAGTGCTGTTGTAGCCAATTTCTTTTAGAGGTGTTTAGTTTAAGTTTGATAGATAATTCCCGCAATTTTATCTAAGTGATTATCTTTGGTTTTATTGTAAACCTTTGTGTGTATTCAAACCTGGTGACAGATGCTGCGGTAGCTGAACATTTTTTAATGTTTTTTTTGCGTATTTTGTAAAGCTATTTTTTGTGATTTTTTGTTATATTAGTAGCTTATTTGGGGTTTCGTATGCATGTTGGTGTATGATCGAATCTGGTTCTTTTAGTTTGACATGATCAAATGCAAGTTACCATAGTTTTGAGCTTGTACTTTAGAGTGTATTTGAATTTGAAGGCGAGTTCTGTTGTAGCTGTTTTTTTTCAGCGGTGTTTAGTTTAAGTATGATAGATGATTCCCGCAATTTTGTCTTGGTGGTTATCATCGGTTTTTTTGTAAACATTTGTGTGTATTAAAACCTGGTGATAAATGCTGCGGTAGCAGAAATTTTTTTAACGTTTTTTTTTGCGTATTTTGTAAAGCTATTTTTTGTGATTTTATGTTATATTAGTGGCTAATTTTGGGTTTCGTATGCGTGTTGGTGTATAATCGAATCAATTTTTTTAATTTGACTTGACCAACTGCTGGTTACCATAGTTTTGAGCATGTACTTTAGAGTGTATTTGAATTTGAAGGCGAGTGCTGTTGTAGCCAATTTTTTCAGCGGTGTTAGTTTAAGTATGATAGATGATTCCCGCGATTTGTCTTGGTGGTTATCATCGGTTTTTTTGTAAACATTTGTGTGTATTAAAACCTGGTGACAAATGCTGCGGGAGCTGAAATTTTTTTAATGTTTTTTTTTTTTAAGTATTTTGTTAAGCTATTTTATGTGATTTTATGTTATATTAGTGGCTAATTTGGGGTTTCGTATGCGTGTTGGTGTATAATCAAATCAGATTTTTAATTTGACATGACCAACTGCTGGTTACCATAGTTTTGAGCATGTACTTTATAGTGTATTTGAATTTGAAGACAGGTGCTGTTGTACCCGATTTTTTTCAGCGGTGTTTAGTTTAAGTATGATAGATGATTCCCGCAATTTTGTCTAAGTGGTTTATCATTGGTTTTTTTGTAAACCTTTGTGTGTATTCAAACCTGGTGACAGATGCTGCGGTAGCTGAAAAATTTTTAATGGTTTTTTTTGCGTATTTTGTAAGGCAATTTCTTGTGATTTTATGTTATATTAGTGGCTAATTTAGGGTTTCGTCTGCGTGTTGGTGTATAATCGAATCAGATTTTTTAATTTGACATGACCAGCTGGTTACCATAGTTTTGAGCATGTACTTTAGCCGTTTTTTGAAGCGGTGCGGTGTTTAGTTTCGGTACGATAGGTGTTTTCCGCGATTTTGTCTTAGTGGTTACGGTGGGGTTAATGTAAACTTTTGTGTGTATTCAAATTTGGTGACAGATGCTGCGGTAGCAGATTTTTTTTTACTGTTTTTTTGCGTATTTTGTAAAGCAATTTTTTGTGAATTTTCATGAAACTTTTTTCCTTTTTTTTCTTCTTTTAGGTAAATAATTTTCCAATTTTCTTTCTTAATGCACCTTTGCTCTATAAAAGCAACACATCTTCCAAGTTTCATGCTTCTAGGACTAATGGTTTAGGCTGTGCGTTGATTTTTCTTTAAACCATTTTTCCCCTTTTTCTCCTCTTCGGGAAATAATTTTCCAATTTCCTTTCTTAGTACACCTCTACGTTATAAGAGGAACATACCCTCCAAGTTTCATGCTTCTAGGACTAACGGTTTAGGCTGTGCGTTGATTGTCAGTCAGTCAGTCAGTCAGTCAGTAACGAAAGAGTTTTATATATTTAGATTGTAAATTGACTAGAGGTACTATGTCCTTAAGTAAACGTAGTAAAATAACTATTGCTAAATTGTTAGCATTTAATATTTTTGATCCTGTTATAAGTACTATAACACAGTTCACCGACAAGTCCCCAGTTAGTAGCAGTACTAATATGGGTGAACAAGCTTTGGGGCCTATTGCCCAACATTTAAACTAGTGTCCTCGACAATGGGAAGTCCAGGCACTTTAAATGTCGTACACCAAAATATGCAAGGGCTTCCCAGCAAAGTTTTAGAATTAGAACTATTTATGAATTGTTTCAGTGTAGACATCATGTGTATTACAGAACACTGGATAGTAGAACTAGAGTTACTCCCTTTTTATGAAAAATATAGTATTGCAAGCTCTTTTAAACGAAAGAACGCTATGCGAGGTGGTTCTTTAATTATTGTAAGCAATCAATTGAAATGCAAGGAGCGTAAAGACATTGCAAATCTCAGTATCGAGAGGACTGTTGAGCTGTCGTGTGTGGAGCTGGAGCGGCACATAGTTGTGAGCGTTTACCGTCCCCCAGACGCGGATTTCACCTTGTATGAATCCACTATGGAAGATGTACTGCGTAAAATCTTTAACTGTAATAAAACCGTAATAATCTGTGGAGATTTTAATGTAGATATCCCGGTTCACCCTCTTTCTGAGAGGCTGTTAAATTTGTTTAAATGTTTTGACCTACACTGCTTGTTTCAAGATCCAACAAGGGTGACACTAACAACAGCCACCTGTCTTGACAATATTTTTAGCAGTCATGAGCCAGTTAGTAAATCGGTAGTTAGGCATTTTAGTTCAGATCACTACGGTCATAGCGCTAGATTTGCTTATAAAATTATAGATAAACACGAGATTTTCACCCACCGGCCTATCACAGAGAGCCGTATTAAAAAGTTTCAAACCAATATTGAACTGAAAGTGTCCCTCATGCCTTGTCTGACTGACCCGAATGACCTTTTCACCAACTTGTCAAATTTAATCAATGAAGAACATAAGGATACCTTTAAACTTAAAACATGTAAAGCTAGTATTAGTGTCGCGTTCGCTGACTGGGCCACCCCAGGTATTTACAAAAGTAGGAATACATTATATGAGCTATATGCTGCTAGGGAATCAATGCTTAATGACCCAGCATTTATTTTACATATTAAAAACTACTCTAAAGCATTTAAAAGAGCTTGTCACGCAGCAAAATCATTGCATATCAAAAGAAAAATTGAAAAATCCACAAATAAAATTAAAGCTACCTGGAAAATAGTCAATAATGAGACTGGCAAATCAAAACTCCGTAATAAAAAAATTCATTTGAAAGTAAACAATAATCTTTTGACAAATAATTTTGAAGTAGCCAACGCGTTTGATAGTTTCTTTTCCAGTATCCCTAAAGTAGTGACATCATCTTTAAATTCCTCGGCATCTGGTGCGATGGCATTGTTAGAGTCTAGTGTTAAAAAATGTAATAATATCTTTAGTTTTAAATACATTAATGCTGACAAAATCGTGAAGACATTTAAATCATTAAACATTAAAAATACTGAAGATTTATGGGGAATGTCTACAAAATTACTCAGCGCTATTATAACTGATATTGCACCATGCCTAGCGTATATTTTTAATAGGTGTGTTGATGAGGGTGTTTTTCCTGATTTAATGAAACCTAGTAAGCTCATTCCCCTGTTCAAATCTGGAAATGCAAGTGACCCTGCTAACTATAGACCTATCTCAGTATTGCCCACGCTAAGTAAAATCTTTGAGAAAGTTATTCTTACTCAGTTGTTATCACATTTTAACCTAAATGGGATACTTCATAGCCACCAGTTTGGATTTACGAAAGGTCGATCAACGACTGATGCCGGTATTCTACTCTTAAAGCACATATATAATGCCTGGGAAAACTCGCAAGACGCGATTGGGGTATTCTGCGATCTTTCCAAAGCTTTTGACTGTGTAAATCATGCTACATTAATATCTAAACTTAAACATTACGGCATTCTAAATCGCTCTATTGACCTAATACAATCATACTTGACTGATAGAGTCCTTAAAGTTGATGTGGGCGGTGAGAGATCTTCTGGGTCTATTATTGACATGGGGGTGCCACAAGGTTCGATATTAGGTCCTTTCTTGTTTCTAGTGTACGTAAATGACCTCCCTTTTTTGGTTAAAAAACTATGTGAAATAGTACTATTTGCTGACGATACCTCATTAATTTTTAAAGTCGATAGATTGAAGACTAATTACGATGACGTTAACGCATCTCTGTCGCAAATACTTAACTGGTTTAACGTTAATAATCTTTTACTGAATGCTAAGAAAACCAAGTGTATTAAATTTATCTTACCAAATGTGACTCTCCGGCCAACTAATATTATACTTAATGGAGAGTCACTTAACCTTGTAGATTCTACTATTTTCTTAGGACTTAATATTGACAAAAAATTGCAGTGGGGGCCACAAATCAAAGCACTTGCAGCTAGACTAAGTTCGGCTGCATATGCAGTTCGGACTATAAGATGGCTTACTGATGAAGCTACAGCTAGGCTAGTTTATTTCAGCTACTTCCATAGTGTTATGTCTTACGGTATCCTTCTCTGGGGGAAAGCAGCTGATATTCAAACTATATTTGTTTTACAAAAAAGGGCCATACGTGCCATATATAAAATGAAATCTCGAGACTCATTGAGAGAGCGATTTAAGGAAATTAATATCCTCACAGTAATTTCACAATATATATATGAAAACTTATTGTACACTCACAAACACATCTGTAGCTTTCAGAAAAATTGTGATTCACATAATATTAACACTAGAAATAAAAATAAACTTTATATTCCCAAATTTCGCCTGCAGAAGGTAAATGGGTCTTTTATGGGGAACACTGTACGCTTTTATAATAAACTTCCGGAAAATGCAACTAAGCTTCCTATTCGGAAGTTTAAAGCCTATGTTAAGAATAATTTAATAAAGAAAGCGTACTATACTCTAGATAGCTATATGAATGATAAAACTGCGTGGCCCAATGTCCCGGTCACTCTACCCATAGGAAGCTAACATGTCGATTTGCAATGTCTGTACCTACTATTTCGTATCTTATTTTTATATAAGCTGTGTAGATACTATAGTATAACTTTGAAGCGTAGCGTGTGCTGTCTTTGAAACTTTTGCTTTTGTATTATTGCATTGCATACGTCTGACTAAGTGAAGTGGCACCACACTGGAACTTCACTGCTATTATTTTAGACTATTTTTGATTTGTAAAAGGATCATATAAAAAAACAGTAGGAACCGAGACGTAGTTTGTTGCCTGTTCTTCTACGCTTGGTCGCGTGGAACTGGCACCTAGACTCACCTAGCTATAAGACGTTTCAAAGTGATTCTTGCATCGTAATGAATAAAAAATTATTGAGTTTGAGTTTGAGTTTGCTCTTCATGCTGCATAATCCTAGGAAAAGCTCGTCCTCTTTATAATATTTGATGTGAATGGCCACTGTGTTTAACTAGGATTGGTGTACAAGCAATGAAAGATTATACAGGGTGTCCGAAGAACAAACTTGGAAAATAAAACGTGAAATATGTTTAACCAGTATTCTTACAAGTATTTAGAAGCGAAACAACAGTGTTTCAAGCCGAAAACTGAAATATAATGTGTAAAACATGTATTGTAATTGGCCTCTGAACTATAAGGTTTGGAATACCATAGCAAGTAAAGATTATGCAGGGTGTCCAAAGTATAAACTTGGAGAATAAATGAGATTTCAAATAGGCGTAACCATACTGATGAAATATGTTTTACCAGTATACTTACTCTTATTAGAAAAAAAACAGTGTTTCAAGCTAAAAACGGTAGTAAAATAAAATAAAATTATTAACGATTATTCAAATAATACTACAAGAATAATGAATTATACTGACTACACTGATGGTAAGTTCCACGCGACCAAATCTAGACGAACACCGAAAAACATACAATCAATAGGCACAAGTATTTACAAAAATTACATAATACACAAGAAGTAGTCGAGCTATTTAGACCGCAACAATCAACTTGGTTCTTTTTTTATCTGGTATCTTCCAGATTGGTCCTATAGAAATTTTATTAAAATCGATTCAACAGTTTGGCCAAGAATTCAGTTTCTCAAGTTTTTTTAAACTTCACTTGCGTGCATAGTAATTATAATTAAATACCATATGAAAATTTATGAAACTTTCTGTTAGTTTCATAAAAATAGCCGTAAACACCAAAGCTCACCAACTAACAAGACGGTCCCCACAATAAATCATAGTACATTTCCAATATTAATGTCGGCTAACGATGGTACGCAGAAGGGGCTGGTGGAAATGATATAATTATTATAAATTACGGTTGTATATTTTGCTGAGCAAGTATTTCGCCATAAGATTTGCCACGTCATGGGGAATTAGTGGCGCCTTGACGGAGGTGACTTACGACTTGGCGAAAAAAAGCGGGTTTGATTTTCAATGGAAGACAAATGCATATAATGTTACATAGGTATAAAAAAATTGAGAAACCAATTGAGAAATGAAATTTGATGAAATTTCAATGGGACCAACCTGTAAGATGTAATGGTACATATTTTAGTTTAATATATGGCAAGCATTGTAGTTTTAGTAAGTTGTCGTCGCGGATGCGGTTGGCGGCGCCGGAAGGTAGCGTCCTAAGAAGTCGAATGGCGGTTAGCAGCGCGGGCGTTTCATTGGAGGATCCGCAACCGTTTTGCAACAGCAGTCGCAGCTACGGCCTTGATTGGCTGCGCAATCGATGACACTGACAGTTGGGATGACAATCGGACGAATCCGGCCTGCCTCGGCCGAGAGAGCAAGCGAGACAACAGACGGGAATATATCGCGACCCTGCTCATTGAATGAGGCAGCGTCGTTCTCTTTGGGCCAAGCCATCGCAGCGGGAGGACGTGTTCGCAAGCAGCAGCTCCGAGCAGCCATCTTGGGGCCTTGCATAGACGCAGGCCGAGCTGATCTCCGGAAGGTGATTTGTTGCCGCCGCCTCCCGAAAGTCGGGCAGCCTCCGCTCCGCTCCCTTGCCGTAGCAAGCTGGAAGACGTGCAGCGTGGACCTGGTATCTGGTATGGTTGACCCGCGATATTCGCTCTCGCTAGAAAAGGTTTAGTTCGTTATGTCTCCCCCTGTCGTGTTGTATGATTGTGTTTGCTAGTGATCTGATCTCATTATAATTATTGATTGAACACTTGTTATTTCTTTGTCGAGGGAACCCACAACTCTGCTAGGTACTCATGTCACGGCCTTAGAAAGCAGGACACACGGCATCGAACCCACGCCCTCTTGACGCTCTGCTGACTGAGGCCGCTGGCAGGCAAACTATGCATGTAGATAGGATCCTGTCTATTCTAGGAAGGTAGGAACCTGACTAGGTAGGTATATGGTAGAAAGCACTAGAAGAAAGACATCGTGATAGTAGCAACGTGACATTTGGCGCCCACGTGTTTAGGTTGTGTGTATAATAGAAACAAGTTGTTGGGTGGTTTCCTCAACAAAGTTGTAGATAAATAGGTATTTTGTGTGTGCATGTGTTTTTGTGTGAATAATCCCCTTGTATAGTTTTCTGTATAAAGTATCATGTAGGTAGTATTTTTCTTGTGAATATTGTAGTAATCTCACTTATTTTGGTGAATTACTTTGTTTCGGTACTAAAATTTGTAAATTGTAGTAAGTATAGAATATTCGTGCAAATTGTGCCGGCCATTTTGATTTGCTTGGCAGATCGAACGCGGTAGCGTGGTACGCGTACGAGTCGTAACTTGCTCGGGTTGTGTTTGCGTGCAATGGCCGACCACTTTGAGAAAAAGTGATAATAAAATTGTGTTTTTTGTATTGAGTTGTGTTTGTTTGTTAATATTGTGTTTTAAAGTTGTAGATAGCAACTGGTATCATTTCTTGGAGTGCCTGGGCGGTGCTTTGGGTGCGTGTTTTGTGAGTTCGTCGTGAGGTGTGGAATCCTCCGTCGGTGTTGACCAGCTTCGGGATACCATGGATCGTCAGGAAGTTGGATTTGGTAAGGTGTTTCCAACCATGGGACACTCTACTCAGGTGAGCAACGATTTAATTACTTTCGACGAGACGTTTGAGTCTGCCGAGGGTCCTAGTTTGGCAGTTCTGAGCTCGCATGCCCTTAGTAAATGCGGTCTCACATCTTGGAACTTGAGGTTTGATGGTCACAGTGATGTGACAGACTTTGTCTCGGCAGTCGAAGAACTCCAGGTAGCCAGGGGCATCCCTGAAAGATTGCTTTTGGATAACTTTCATGATCTTTTATCCGAACCCATCCTAACGTGGTTTAGAGTAAATAGGTTTCAGTTCACATCGTGGCGTAGGCTTAGAGCTCTGTTGTGTGAAAACTTTTTGCCAACAGACTATACCTACAGGGTAACGTCTCAACTGCGAGCAAAAAAACAATTCGTAGGTCAATCCTTGTGGGAGTACATTTCACAGATGCGCTTCTTGGCTAATAAGGTTCCAAATAGCTTGACCGATTCGGATCTCTTTGAAATAGTAAAACATAACATTTTGCCAAAGTACCATGCCGCACTAATTTATGGTTCAGTTTTCTGTCTCGATGATTTAGTTAGAGTAGGTAGGTTGACCGATGCTTATTCATCAGACCCTGTAAATAATACTGTACATAATCCTGTAAATAACTATGTAAATAATAGTCACTCCTTGAACGAGGCCCGTCCAGTCCAAAGGAGGCAACAATTGGCAATTTGTGCGGTCACATCTGGCGAAACTTCTCGTTCAGTTAGTGGTGCTTGTTTTGTGTGTAAGGAAGTTGGACACTTCAGCAAGCAGTGTCCTATGCGCACACTACCCTTGGAAGGGAATTGCTTTAAATGCCAACAGTCGGGTCATCGGTACAATAAATGTCCAAATATTAGGATTCCCATGTGTCTAAGTTGTAAGACGTTGAATGTAACAAAAAAGACTTGTCCCCGTTGTAATGCAGTTTCAAAACCAGTTTCAGCTCCGGCTCTATGTGCCGCAACGACTGCTGAGGCAACTCCAGCGCAGCCGGCCGCCTCTCAGCCAGCTGTAGCGACTTCCTCGCCACCCGCTCACCAGTCTTCGAGTGGTCCGGTGGAGTCCAGTCGTCGACGCCAGCCCAAGCAGGCCTCAAAAAACTAGTTGTTGCACTGGCTACGCCTGCCGATGAGTGGAAATCTTGGTTAGTGTTCGTTCGAAATTTTTTTAACAACTTGAGTGTAGCTCCGGTGCATGTCCCATCCATAGGCAAAAGTAAACGCCCCTTGGTTGAATTTTCTGTAAATAACACTTCTTACCTGGGTCTGTTGGACTCTGGGAGTGATCTTAATATATTAGGGAATCATAGCCATGTACAATTCCTAAAGCGGGGTTATGTTTTGAAAAAGTCACCGTTTCAATCAGCTGTTTCATGTAGTGGTGCAGCTTGTAAAATAATTGGTCAGATTAAATTACCAATTTGGGTAGATGGTAAAACTCTAGATTTGGACTTTGAAGTCATCCCAAGTTTAACCGATAATTTTATTTTTGGAATTGAGTTTTGGCAACGGTCTGGTTTGTTGAGTAGAATTGAAGGTTCAATTTCAAAGTTTAGTCTTTCAGAGCCGGGTCATATTGGAATTATACATGGTTCTCCTGTACAAAATGTAAATAATAGTTTAAATGTAAATAATAATGTAAATATTAATAATAATGTAAATAATAATGAAAATTCAGCTGGTGTAAATAAGTTGAAAGAAGTTAAGGAGGAATTGAGTTCCTGTAGTTCTGCTTCGAAACAGAAACCCTTGTCTTGTGAGCAACAGAAACGTTTGGATTTAGTCGTGGAAAAATTTAAATCCATTTCTTTTGAAAAGAAAGGTTTGGGCCGTACTCATCTGGTGGAGTACAAAATTGAAACATCTGGGGAACCTATTAAGCAACGGTTCTATAGAGCTAGCCCTGCTCGACAGCAGATTATTAATGAGGAATTAGATAAATTAATTAAGTTAGGAGTTTTAGAAGAATCTTCCAGTCCTTGGGCATCTCCGGTCATCTTGGTCCCAAAGGCATCAGGTGGTTTTCGTCTTTGCATTGACAGTCGTAAGTTAAATTCTGTTACTAAAAAAAATAGTTACCCCCTCCCTAGAGTTGACGATATTCTTGATAATTTGAAAAATGCTAAGTACATCTCATCCATTGACCTTAGTCAAGCGTTCCTACAGCTACCGCTGAGTGAATGTGCTAAGGAGAAATCCGCCATCATCACGCAGGGGCGCGGGCTCCTACAGTACACTGTAGTCCCTTTCGGTCTTTCCAATGCCGCGCAAACGCTGCAGAAGCTTGTAGACACCTTGTTTGGAGCCGAATTTTATGCCAAACTGTTCGCCTACTTGGATGACTTGATTGTAGTAAATGATAATTTTGATAGCCATATGGAAATGTTGGATAAAGTGTTTGAGAAGTTGAAAATGGCCAACTTGACAGTCAATTTGTCTAAATGTGAATTTTGTAAATCAGAATTGAAATATCTAGGTTACATTGTATCTGAGAAGGGTCTAACCACAGATCCTTCAAAGATAGTTGCGATTAACAATTTCCCTACGCCTAAGAATGTGAAGGAAGTGAGAAGCTTTCTCGGTTTAGCATCATACTACAGACGTTTTATTGAAAATTTTTCAGCCCTGGCGAGACCACTGTCCCAGCTGACCAGCTCGAAAGTCAAGTTCGCGTGGTCCAGCGAGGCAGAGGCAGCGTTCCAGAGTTTGAAGAAGGCGTTGACCTCCTCTCCGGTGCTGATGGTACCAGACTATAAGAAGCCTTTCTTTCTTCACTGCGATGCGAGTGGATTTGGCTTGGGATCAGCCATTGTACAGAAGGACGACGAGGGTCATGAACATCCGATAGCCTATTATTCGAGAACTCTTAATAAGGCTGAGTCAGCGTATAGTACTACTGAGAGAGAATTGCTGTGTGTTGTAGAATCTGTTAGGCACTTCAGGCACTACATTGAAGGTTCTCACTTCACGGTGGTGACTGATCATGAGAGCTTGAAATGGCTTAGGGATATTGAAAATCCTACAGGACGTTTAGCGCGATGGGCCACCAGGCTGTCTCAATTTGATTTTGATGTTGTACATAAGAAAGGTAAATTACATGTAATTCCTGATGCCCTATCGCGTATAAGCGTCTGTGCGTTAACCTTACCTGTAAATAGTAGTGATAAGTGGTATACTGATGTAATCTCGGGTGTGCAGTCTCGACCTGAACGTTACCCTAACTTTAAATTAATTGATGGTGAGTTGTTTCGATACTGCAAACCTAAGTTTGATTTGATGGGTTCTTATGTGTGGAAAAAGGTAATACCTGTTGAGTCTCGTGAAGTCATAATAAAAAAGGCTCATGAGGACCCATTAAATTCTCATCTTGGTGCATTTAAAGTTTTTAAGATGTTAGCCCTCACTTTTTATTGGCCTAACATGTTGAAATCGATTAGAGATATTGTTAGAAATTGTAATACTTGCAAGGCTTATAAGGTCAGGACGGATCCTCCATCGGGAAAAATGCTGTGCCAAAAGAAGGTTACTGCACCCATGCAGGTTCTGTCAATAGATCTAGTCGGCCCTCTGCCTAGAAGTTATTCGGGTCATGTTCATTTACTGACGGTGGTAGATATTTTTTCTAAGTATGTATGGCTTAACCCTCTTAAACAAGCAACTTCTAAAACTATTGTAAAATTCTTAGAGGAAGAGGTATTTTTGCGGTATGGTGTGCCACATTGTATAATTTCAGATAATGGTAGTCAGTTCATTTCGAAGGAATTTGAGTCCTTGCTTAAGAAATATAATGTACCAAAAGTATTTAGGAATTGTGTGTACTTTCCACAAAATAACACCATAGAGCGCTATAATAGAACTATTGAAACAGCAATCGCGTCGTATTGTGAGTCTGATCACCGCGGTTGGACCAAAAATTTGAGGAAAGTACAAACAGCCTTAAATTCTCATGTTAGTGCAGTTCATGGTTTTACACCTCATTTTGTTATGCATGGTAGAGAACTTGTTTTGGATGGTAGATTTCATAACTTGAAAGATTATGATGATGTTCAAGATATTGATAAGAATGACTTGAGTTCCTACACCACTAAATTGAAGGAATTGTCAGTAATTTTTGATCAAGTCCAGCATCATCTTCTCAAGGCTTATCAGAAGAATGCTGCTAGGTATAATTTAAGGCGTCACACCACACATTATAAAGAAGGAGACGTGGTCTGGCGTAGAGCTCACTTTCAATCTGACGCTTCCAAGTTCTTTAGTAACAAACTAGCTCCGCGTTTTGTTAAGTCTATCGTCCTGAAAGTTAAGTCTGTAAATACTTACGAGCTTGGAAACCTGGATAAGTCGCCAGTAGGCATCTATCATGTGAGCGATATCTTTAAAGATTAGACCCTTTCTAGTGTGGCTCAGTACATATATTTGTATGTTAGCTTTGAACCTGGCTTGATTAAACCTTTTTTTTAGTTTTTATTTTAAGCTTTGTGTTGGGATTATGTTACAAAGTTGTATTTTGTACTTGCATTAGGTAATTCGTGTAAAAAGCCTAAGGCCTAGATGGTTCTAAGCATTGGTTGTTTGCAGTGATGGTTAAGGCGTAATTTTTTATAGCAGTAATGACTAAGGCGTAATTTTTTATAGCAGTATTGACTAAGGCGTAATTTTTTATAGCAGTAATGGAAAAGGAGATTAAATACAGAGTTATTGAGATTAAGAGTAGAAAGTTCAGTTTGTGGCGGGGTCACCACCCTTGCAATCCGATTAGTCCTTCTGGCTATACCGGGACCGGCCATCGTTAAACGAAAAGGTGACCCAGGGTCCTTTACCCACCCCCTTTCCTACTTTATTTAAAGGGTTCCGCCTGGTTCCGTATTTCTTCACTTCTTTCTAATCGTTTTGTATATAGCGGTGTCTTCTTCGACAGTTTTGTAGATATTTTCGTTTCCTGTACTCTTCACGCTGTAAATTTTTGTAATTTTTTGTAAATAATGTTTATTTTTTTAACTGTAAATAAATTGTACATTATTGTTTTAGTGGGGGAGTGAGGTGTAGTCAAGCCTAGGTTCAAATGCTGTGTAGTTGTCATACCGTTGTGATGTGTATTGTTTTGTGGTGCTCTTTCTATAAGGAATGTCTGATATAAATATATGTAAAAATGTATGTATTGTATGGTTTGTTAGAAAAGTATGATAGTGGCAGCAAAAGAGATGAATGAAAGTTGATTCAGTTTAGACGAATATTGTTTACGTAGTATATTTATTAGTATCCTACCTATTTTTCCTTGGTGTGCCGTTTGATCTAAAATGGGCACTTTGTTTCCGGGTTCTCCCAGACTAGATGGTGAGATACTCGTGGTCTCTTCTCTATTTACGTTTTTTTTTTTTGTTATAGTTAGTGAAATAGCATCACAAAATCATTATGTCATTGTTGTAGTAATTTCGCGTGCATTTTGCTTAAAAATGTACTGCGTTTACAGTGGTTTTTATGAAACTCTGTAACTTGCATCCTTTTTGTGTGAAAATTCGGTCTGGTAATTTTCCCTTTTCGTAATTGGATATTGAATTATATCGTGGTAAAGTTTATAGCTTGTGTAAGGGCCTTAATGCTGTATTAATTAAGATGCCTAGTAAGTAAGAATTTGTATTGTAAAAGCCAGTTCCTTTATCGTGGAACATTTGCAATAAACCTTTTTGGTCGATGTTTGTTAAATCCGCTCTGCCAAGAGATGGCGCTGTCTGTGATTTTCTCGTACTAGTTGAATATTTTGGTTCTCAGAGCTTGGTATTGTTAAAAAGCCAATAGATGGCGTTGTTCGTTTATGTTGTAGCTTAGAGTTACGTTTAGATTCTTTGGTTTGAGACTTGTAATTGTTATTGAAGCTATTTTTGGATAACTTTGTGATAAGTTGAGACTTAGTTGTTTATATTTGTAGGTCTAGATTTTGGTAGTAGTCTGTCTAGTCTTCAGTTAGATACTGAGCGTGTTGTCTTTCTTAAAAAATAATTTAAGAGGAAAAATGTTGTTATGTGTACATAGTGTTTATATTATAAGATACTCTTTTTGTAAGCATTGACGCCCTTACCTTACATTGTGCCTCGTGGCAATATTATTTAGTTAAGATGTGTTGTTGGATTGTCTCACCTCATTAACATTGTAAGTTTATGGAGTTAAGATTTTAGTAATCTGGAATAATGTTTTGTTATTGTTACTTGTTCGATAGGATAGCTTTAACTGCGGTTGGTTTGGAACAAGATAATGTTTTGAATTGATGATGTTTTACTCTAATAATGTAAATTTTGGTTCAGGGTGGCAATCCACACACACCGTTGCTTTGTATTCATTTTTATTTTAGTTAAGTTTTGTTCAGTAACATTGCATGCCTGGGTAATTCAGATTAAGTTTCAGTGAGCTTTAATTGTTTTTTTCTTTTCTGTTTCTTTTTTGTTCTCTTGCTGACCGGGTAATGTAATGGTACATATTTTAGTTTAATATATGGCAAGCATTGTAGTTTTAGTAAGTTGTCGTCGCGGATGCGGTTGGCGGCGCCGGAAGGTAGCGTCCTAAGAAGTCGAATGGCGGTTAGCAGCGCGGGCGTTTCATTGGAGGATCCGCAACCGTTTTGCAACAGCAGTCGCAGCTACGGCCTTGATTGGCTGCGCAATCGATGACACTGACAGTTGGGATGACAATCGGACGAATCCGGCCTGCCTCGGCCGAGAGAGCAAGCGAGACAACAGACGGGAATATATCGCGACCCTGCTCATTGAATGAGGCAGCGTCGTTCTCTTTGGGCCAAGCCATCGCAGCGGGAGGACGTGTTCGCAAGCAGCAGCTCCGAGCAGCCATCTTGGGGCCTTGCATAGACGCAGGCCGAGCTGATCTCCGGAAGGTGATTTGTTGCCGCCGCCTCCCGAAAGTCGGGCAGCCTCCGCTCCGCTCCCTTGCCGTAGCAAGCTGGAAGACGTGCAGCGTGGACCTGGTATCTGGTATGGTTGACCCGCGATATTCGCTCTCGCTAGAAAAGGTTTAGTTCGTTATGTCTCCCCCTGTCGTGTTGTATGATTGTGTTTGCTAGTGATCTGATCTCATTATAATTATTGATTGAACACTTGTTATTTCTTTGTCGAGGGAACCCACAACTCTGCTAGGTACTCATGTCACGGCCTTAGAAAGCAGGACACACGGCATCGAACCCACGCCCTCTTGACGCTCTGCTGACTGAGGCCGCTGGCAGGCAAACTATGCATGTAGATAGGATCCTGTCTATTCTAGGAAGGTAGGAACCTGACTAGGTAGGTATATGGTAGAAAGCACTAGAAGAAAGACATCGTGATAGTAGCAACGTGACAAAGATCGAAAAAGAATTCACTAAATTGGTTCATAAATGATGGAGGTATGCTGTTTTGTTTTAATGTACAAAACAGCTAAACCAATTTTAATGAAATTTCTATGGGACCAATCTAGAAATGTTACAGATTAAAAAAAAAAAAAAACCGGCTTTTAAATGACAAAGTAATTCTTAATTCTTTATTGAACACAGAGACATTTACAAAAAGTAATGCTATAAACATGAAAAAAACAATTGAATTGAGTCCTCCTTTTTTGAAGTCGGTTAATTACTATCAAAAGGTAAGCCACGATGGCTGAACTGATTTTTGATGGGTGTCAACAACATACGGAAAAAAAGTAAGTTGTTGTCTGGAAAGGCACCATTTTTTAATACAACTAGCGGATGGAACAAGCATATGGCCCACCTGATGTTGAGTGGTAACCTGCACTATTATTTGTGTTTGTATTTTTATTTTTTTGTACCGATTTTAGTATTAAGTTTATGTTGTGTGTGTTATGTTAAATAAATAAATGTTCTTTCTTTCTTCTTTCCCAATGACTATAAAAAACAGGGGCCAAAAATGTACACAGTTTTAATAATAAACATTAACCCAATGAAAGAGCTATTAAGGAATTTGGCCACTCATCCACCCAATTTAAAAAGGACATGGCGCATGGAGGCCTTATCTTAGATGTATCAGATACAAGCTAGTAGGGGGTTAGTAAAACAACTCACTGTGGAAAGTTCCATGGACTTTAGATAAATGGACACGAAAATTATACTTATTTTTTGACTACCTTTGATTGAGCAGCCTAAAGCCCCTTTACTAGAGTTGGCTAATAGAAACCTTTATAAATAAGAAACCTTTATAAATAAACTTGCTGATTAAACAAGACTGGCCCATCTGATGTTAAGTGGTAGCCATCGCCTGTAATAAAGCACAGGTTTCCTACTTGATCCCTTTATTTACTGTGATTATTATTTGTGATGGCGGTTTTTTAATCATAATAAAAAACTTGCATTTTGAGCGGACTGACTGGACAATCTACGTTCCTCTATTAAGCTAACAGTCGTAGGAGAAAGAAATTGGTCGAATATTGATTCCTAACACCATAGAGCTAATTTGTCATAAGCTTGTAGGACATGTAATATGTACCACACACCTATTAATACAACCACCACCCACAATACGAATTTCCACAAAATGTAAATACATATTAAGCATCCTTAAACAATTTTGAATTAGTATTTTAAAATAACTTTTATGTATATTTACCGCGTTATAACTATTTACCGAATCAAGCAGTCAAAATCGTGAAGCTGTTTTGTTTTTTTTATTTCGGATTGGTGTCCAGTAGTTTATACTCCAAGACAGAGCCGTCAGTGAGGACTACTCGACAGACCGCTAATGAAAACGTAATGATAAAGCAAATTCATTAAATCAGTACCCTGTCCTATCCCTACTTTTTATCTGATATTATCGCTGAATAGATGTTTTGTTTGAATATCTACAACCAACGTAGCTCATTAGTTAAGTTTATAAAAAAAACAGTGGCATTCCGGGAGCGTCGACAGAAGAAAAAAAAACTCCTCCCACGAGTTTTGGCGAGGTTTTTCGATCTATGTCAAAGAAGTGTCGGTAGCGTGACAGGTGACGTGACAGGGTCGCGAGTGCACTGGTTTATTTTCCTACAAAACATTCAAAAAATACGAGTACGTATTAATGAAAGTTGATTGTAATTTGAAACATACGAATTTTTTAGTTTTTTAAATTCGGAACACGCAGTCCCTATAACAAAATTTTTACATTTAAAAAGTGATTTGATTTTTGAAGCTCATTAAAGTTATATTACATAACGCGAAGGCTTTTTTATGGATCAGTTAATGACTAATGGCCCGAACACACCTAGTTCGCTGGCGGTAGCGATCAGTGAAACGGTGTCAAATATCGCTGTCAGATTTGAGATTTGACAGCGAATATTTGACAGCGTTTCACTGTTCGCTACCGCCAGCGAACTAGGTGTGTTCGAGCCTTTCCTTTTGTTATAAAGAAAACAAACCGGCGAAAAATACCAGAAACAAACTTTTTTAAAAACGACTTCAAAAAAAGATGTCTACATTCCATAATTTAATAAATCAATCCCCCAGACCAAACCCAGACAACGTTTCATCAAATTCAAACCGATATTTCATTACAAATCCCTACGGAACCCCAACAGACACGTCAGCGGAACACCCCTCGCTAAACGTCACGGAACTGACTTGCTGTTTCAAAACAGAATAATTTCATCAAAAGTGACACAGCCGGATGTCTCTGTGCGATATCATTTAATATTTATAAATGAATGAAAAATGTAACGTGACTTGCTTTCTAGAATAATATGTTGAGCTTCGTTAATTATTATGTTATGAAAGGAAGAAATTTCGAATCAGTGTGGTAAAAGGATTTCAATTGCTCCTTTTGTGATTTCGACGCCATTCTTTTCGAACTTTTTAGGTTCTACGACACGCCTGTTTCCTTATGATATTTTCCTTCACCCTTTGAGAGCACTGGCATAGTGCACATACATTTTTTTACAAAAAACTCATTGGTGCCTGATTGGATTTGAACCTACGATCTTAGAGTTGGAAGGTCTGCCTTCTGCGCCGTAGGTCATGGGTTCAATCCCCACCGAGAACAAATATTTGTGTGGTGAACACTGATGTTTTTCTCTGTCTGGGTGTTATATTATATTCTAAGTATGTATTTACAAAAAAAATGTATACATATAAGTATTATATCAGCTATCTGGTTCCCATAGCTCAAGCTCTGCTTAGTTTAGGGCTAGATAGTGTTTGTGGATTGTCTATTAATATTTAATATTTATTTATTTATTTGCACTTGTATTTTTTTTATTGCTTTCATATACTTATGATCTTAAAAAAAAGGTTACAATTTTAAACTGTAACTTCGTCTGGAGTTCCATTCTATAATGAGTGAGTTGTTAGGAAGTTAATGAAAATAAAAATAATACTCTGCCTCTTTTTTTTATCATGCACTGGTTCTTTTAAGTTAGAGTAGTGAAAGGATTTGAAGTGCGCCTTGGAGAGACTTTTTTCGATTCTACGACGGTGTTTTCACGATGTTTTCCTTCAACGTTTGGGAGTACTGGCATAGTGCCCATTTTTGCGAAACCCCTACTGGTGCACGACTTGATTTGAACCCACGACCTTAGGATCAGAAGGCGGGGCTGCTACCACTAAGCCATCAGTGGTCTAATGACCCGCCCAGTCACACTTGAGCTGGGCTGTTTTTCTTCCGGAACGTTGGACATTGGCAATTCTAGTAACTGAACGCAGCATGCTGTTACGCACTCGGTCAATGCGTCTATATGTTTAGACGTGCGTATTTCTTTTTAAATGGCCAAATTGATTTTGAAGACCTCCTCCATACCATCCAACTCCAGTGTGGTGTGGAGTTTGTGTGATGGGGCGTGGGGTAAGTGGAGAGAGCTGTAGTAGGCCTACCACAAGCTCTGTCTCGCTCTGTCTCTGGCTCTGGTTTTGAGTCTGTGTGAGTGTCGACTAAATAAATCCAACGTCGAAACGTCACACACACACACACACAATATAATACACTGTTGAGCACTCACACAGACTCAAAACCAGAGCCAGAAACAGAATCAAACAGAGCATATGTTAGGCCTGCTGTATTTATTTTGTTTTCCAATAAAATTATAATTACTCAACAAAAATATTTGAGTTTTAAACAGAGTCCATAAATAAGTTTATATTTTAGATAGGTTTCTTTGATCTACTTATTAAAAAGTTGTCCAATCTTCAGCCCACACAAGAGCTCTTTGACCAATCTCAGTCTCACAAATTTAAATTTCGAACAAAGAATATTGCGAGATGACCTCGGTCCATTAGGCCCATTCTTCATGGTGGCCGATATAGAAACAACAATGAAAAGTAATACGTTATAGGTCGTTGATGGCGATCCAACGTTTTGACAGGTGACGCGGCGATCAAAGATCCGAGGGCTACCATGACTTTACTGAATTTCTAAAGAAAAAGAAATACAGATTTTGTGTCCGCATTCAGTGAAAGCCACTGATAGTTTATTATTAGGTGTAGGTAGTAGAAGTCAAATACATGTATTTAATTTAAATAAAAGGATTACTTAGGTACTTTGAAATAGTCCGACGAGAAAAAACATCATGAATAAACTAATAACTTAAACTTGTGGATTATTTCTTGCTGATATAATAATATGTTCGTTAATGAATAAATTATATTAAGATATTTTTTTATGTAATAAAGATAACTCTACCAATAGCGATGTGATGGTCTTCATATCATTTATTTATTGCATACATGATTGTTACATCAGCTTAGGTCTTATTAGCTTGAAAGTGGATCCAACTTAAAAAGCACAACGAGAATGGTATGTAGATTTTTTAATGTTATGGTATGCCCCCTAAACGTGAAAAAGCCAGTCATCACCAAATGATTATCGGCCTACTTGACGTCAGATCAGATTCTATGCCTTTAATGGAAACTCTACCGTCGCTATTTTAGAAAAGCCAACAATGGGTATATAAATTATACATAGTTTGGCTAAGGCTTTACTTTATCATTTTTATGATTTTAATATTGGAAATAGATTGTTAGAAAAATGCTATCTACCTTCAGGGCAGTCGGGTAATAAGTGAATTTTACTACAGCTTTACTTTAGTTTAAAAAAAACAAAAAATAATAATTTGGACCAAACACGCAACACTATTGTATAGTGGCGGAATGAAAATATTCGTCGATTTTCAACTTGATTTGTTCAACGTATCACGATCACATACTACCTTTTGAAACTGAATAGACAGAATACACCGATAAGTTAACATCACAAATTATGTCAAAATATGTTCATGATCAAGGCACTGGTGGAAGCGAAACCCGACTCTAAGGTGACGAACATTTTCATACCGCGACTGTACAATAGGAATCAGATAACTTATTACTACTTTGATTAATTGATTGATTGGTTTTTTTTTGTAAATACAACTTGCAAAATATTTTTTAGTAAAGCCGAAAAAAGTTGGTATTTTTTGTAGGCCACGAAGGAACCACGAAATTGTAATATCTTTTAACCCCTAGATGACTTACTTAAAAAGTCTTCTTAAAAACTTATATTTAAACCATCGTCTAAAATTCACTTACCGTCAAACCAAACTTGCTTAATTAATTATTAACCAAAATAATTCGACCTCTCAAAATTTGTCGACCTTTTCCCACCTTTTCCTTTGTCCTTCTTACTTTATTTACACCTCTTTAGCTTCACCCTTTTAGCCCCTTGAGATAAGGTTTTCTAAAGAACACTGTTCTCAGTCTACTGCAAGTTTGTGATAGAAAACATTGTTATAACAAAATTAAGCTTTATTCCAACAAGAGTCTTAAAATTAATTTTGTTATGTTTATTAAAACCTTTAACATAATTACAGGTATTAAGTGAACTCGTGAAAGACTTCACGAATGCACAATTACTTATCCAAACGAACTACACAAAACAATGATCTTTAAATTTAAGAGCTTAGCTCTTGTGGGGGTTTTGATGAAATTTCCTCCAATTAAATCTTTCGAACGACATGAAAGCCAAAGTCAAATTATTTTTTTATTGCTTGAAATAATAATGTTGAAAAGATATTCAATTTTAGTAGGAAATGTCCGATGTATTCTGCATTATGGTGTCTAGGCATGAAATAATGAAATTTACATGGTTAATGTAATAAAAATATAGAAATTAATTAAGAAATAAAAAGGCAAAACATTAATAATAATTAAGGACAAAAAATAAAGAAGAAAACAAAGAAATCTAGTGTTACATAATGTTAATGCAAATCCCCTTTGATTTTGTATTATCTTCTCAACAAACAATCTTGGAGCAAAAACACCCGACTTCAATACAAGGAAGAGAGATGAAGGAAGAGGAATTGAGAACTTCCTTCTTGTAAAGCCAGTTATAAAGAAAAACCGTGGAGAGATCAGCAAGACATTCATACTAGAACTGCTTTAAGCAACAGCATCAAGTAAATTGATACGCAAAAAGCTATACCCCGCAACGGTTCCAACCATATCTGGCCCATTCTAAGAAAATTTATCTCGCAAACTAGTCCATAATCAATAAAACCACCAGCCAAATCCTTAAACAATCAAAACTGCTCGTACGCTTGGACTTCTCCCAACTTGTCTGAATTATTGCCTGAGAGTGTTAGCCCTCGGCAGTATAGTGGTTTTACAGAGGCTATGCTTCTTACAATAATATCCAAATCTTTTAATTTCATTTAAGGCCTGCGCACACCTAGTTCGCTGGCGGTAGCGATCAGTGAAACGCTCTCAAATATCGCAGTCAAATCTGACAGCGTTTCACTGATCGCTGACGCCAGTGGCCTTGGTGTGCGCAGGCCTTTACAGTTCTATCCTAATTTGTTGCGTTTAGCCGTATGATTAACACGTGAAGTTTAAAAACTTCAGAAAGGGATTTTATGACCAAGCTGCTGAACTGATTTTGCTCATCGATGTCAGAGTGCAAAAGCCGATTTGTCCGCTAGAGAATAAAGTAAAATTGAATTTAGAACATCGTGAACAAGTATGTGAATGCAAAACATCATCAAACCTATTTACCTCACCTCCATGGTGCCGAATTTATCATACAACCTTTTTTAATTTGTTAAATAAACTCAGACTCGGAACCTTCTTGGTGTATTGCTTTTTTTATTCAAGTAGCTTATTACTCGTAGAATAGAAAGCTTCTTCTTCTTCTTCTTTATTTAATGGCATCTGTCCATTGCGGATCAATTCCGCCAGTGTCGAGTGAAGATATTATTACATAAATAAAACACTTTTTCGTCAAGTCAGTCATAAACAAGTCGGCCCTATTTAATTGGCTTTGAAATCAATGTGATGGTCGTTTGTTTTAAAAACCATCAGAATCATTTTCGATCAAATCAGAATATCATTTTAATTCCAACTGAAATTACACAGCAGAACTCAAAATAACACCAGAAAACAATTAAAATCAAAAAGCTATGTGACTTCCCAAAATGACAGCAAAACGAATCTCCCCGAATAGAAAGCTAGGCTTCTGTATACACTGTGAAACTATTCTATAAAGTAGTTTAAATCGCTGTCAAAACCGCTCACCTATGGTTCTCTGGGTTTGACAGTCCTATTGAAGTTCGAAGATGCAGCGAGGTCGGTTCGCCGCGGCTTAGAATTTTGATCTAACTTTATGAAATGCTGTGTGGGCTTTAACAAAGTTTTTGTGGGGACCGTACAGGAAGGAGTGTTTTGGCTAGGTTGGTTGTTGGAAAATCAATGTGTTCTGTGAAGTTAAATAAATAAATATTTTCTATTTATATTTATAATCATTTATTTCAATAACTTTATTGGAGGTTATTACAGTCGGATTTAATTTTCTTGCCTAAATAGGCAAACGCAAATACGTTAGCCTAGACATATTTGTTATCGGTGGGGATCGAACCCACAACCTACGGCATAGAACGCAGAGTTGACTGCCAACTGAGTGTGAGAGACCAGTCAAACTATTCTCATAGATTTGTAAAATAGCTAAGCTAGAGGATGGCATCCTCATCAAGAGATGTTTAATTTCGAGCTCGCAGTCATCGCCTCCGTGGCGCAATTGGTTAGCGCGTTCGGCTGTTAACCGAAAGGTTGGTGGTTCAAGCCCACCCGGGGGCGTCTTTTTGCAACTAACGCACATTTTTGTAGTGTTATTACCAAATATTTTATGAGTTTTGCTATAATTTCATATAATTAAATATAGTGTAGAACTGCATGTATTTTTTGTTTTTTCTTAATCTGAAATTAAAATGTTCTTATTCCAGATTGCTCTTCATGCGTTTTAGTGGTAAATAATAATACAAATTTATCTATTTACCAAAAGAACATAGAAGGCTTATACAAGTTACTGGAGTAAACATTAATTTCACTAGGATAAACCTGATCACGGAAGGCGCAAAAGTACAAAAAAAAATGATTTCTATACAAAGAAACAAGGTAAGACACGAGAGAAAGAAAAATAATAGAACTTAAAAAACCAAACAGAAAATAAAAAAAAACAATGTAAATATCAGTAAGTTAAATATTTTTCGTGCACATTTTTTAATGGAATTAATTAAACATTCAGTACTCATAATGCAATTTCATTAGAAATTTTATTTCTAGTTTTTATTTATTTACAGCACAAGGCATTTTTCATTGGAAACCTCACCTACCGCGAAATGTTCACGAATGAATTCTGAAACCTTTATAATAAAATAAATTATTTTATATTTGAAAAATCACCTCTGTAATTCGCTACACAAGATAGAAAATGCTTCGTTCTGGACGAGTACATTTTCCGAGGCGAAAAATATAGTTTATTTTTAACTCAGAGGTAGTTAGGTAACTAGGTGGGGTCGCAAACATTTTCAATAGGTTCATTAATGCTTTCACCGACGTCGGAAACTGGGTCTTACGCGCCCCTGGCTGCCTGAAGAAATAATTGTGTAACTATGATAAAAATGTTACTTACCTTAAATGTTAATGTTGCTTTCACTCGTTTTTGTAAAGGCCAAGGTATGTTTACATCTATACAAAAAGTGAATGCAATGTTATTAAAAAAACTAGCTGTTAAAATCTTTTTGACTAGTTTTATGGGAACTTTTGCTCCAATTCGCCCTCTGTGTAGTAGTCTGTCTTAAATGGAGTAGACTAAGCTTTTACCTATACGTACCATTATTTTGATACAGGTCAGATCAATTTCTTTTTTTATAAAACTAGCTGATGGAACAAGCACATTATGACCACCCTGATGGTGGTAACCATTACTTATAACAAAATACTTCGTAGGTCACGCACGTCAGGAACGTACCTTACGATGCTCTGCCCTGCGTCCATCAACTTGAAGCAAACGATGTTCAGCCTCACGTGCCAGTAATTTCCTTATACCTTTCAAACCTAAACATAGCAATGCTGTTTCACGGCAGAAATAGGTACGGTGGACCCAGTTTCCAAGAATTTAGCTATTGTTGTACCTAAACTTTCTGCCTCCACCGTGTGTCTTCAGCTATTTGTTCTGTTTGTTTTAATATATTTGTCTAACGTGTTGTTTCTTTCTATTTCATTCTACACGCTTGGAACACTCTACTACCGTCGTTATCCATGATAAACAAACTTTTGTACCATATCAATTCCTGCCATAGACAGATTAAATCAAAGTTCTTCAAAACTAATTAACGTTTAATGCGCTTAAACGAATAAAAACAATTAAAGTGTCTAAAAAACGAAACACCGTCTAAAATGTTCATGAAATTAATTATGTGCTACTGGTGGCCAAATTTGGAACTTATTTATTTTTCGAACAAAAATTCGTTTTATACAAAGACAGTGGCGCCAGTTTGAGCTCCAAAAATCATGAGATCCATATTAATCTATCGGACATGGATTTTTTTGTTTCTCTTTCTTCCATAAGAGTAAAAGAGATAGCGAATGTTTTTATTGAGATGCTAATTAGACCACCCGCTGATACGGTCCTTAATTACTGTGTTAGAATGTATGGGGTTTTTGTAGAAATATCTTGATACACTTTCATGAATAAATTAAGCAGAGATTGAAATCGAAACATGGATGCCTATTAAATTTCAAGCATCTTAGTTTTCTATCTTATGTTAAGATGTTAGTAAGTTTTAATAAGAAATATTAGTGATTTTAGTGAAGATAAACACTATAAGACATCTCCTTCTTCCTACTTTGACTGGCCTCTCTGCTCAGTTGGTAGTAGCTCTGGCTTCTGAGCCGTAGGTCGTGGGTTAGTCCCCTACAGAGGACAAATATTTGTGTGGTGAACACAGATGTTTGTTCTCTGTCCAGGTGTTATATTGTATTCTAAGTAGGTATTTACAAAAAAACGATTTTTAATTATGGGGTTCAATTCATATCTCAGAGGTCCCATTTAGTGGGGTGAAGAGCACTTGTGGCCTAGTGGTAGCCGCCCGCCTTCCGATCCTAAGGTAGTGGGCTCAAATCCAGTAGTGTACCAATGAGTTTTTCTGCCCAAAAATGCATGTATACTATGCAAGAAAACATCGTAAGAAAACCGGCATATCGTAGAACCTCAAAAGTTAGAAAATATGTATGTGTCAAGTGCACAAAAAAAGCCTCTTTGAGGCACACTTAAAATCCTTTCACCACATTTGGTTCGAAAGAGTCAGTGACACGATAAGAAGAAGGGAAATGAACAATGAATTCAGGCTAAAATAAATTAAACACAATATAATATTAAGTGCACTGGTGGCCTAGTGGTAGTAATTGTCTTCCGTTTGGAAAATTTATATACACAATGCTAGTGCTCTCAAGCGGTGAAGGAAATCATCGTAAGATACTGTGCACCGTATTTCAGCTAAATGCTAATCCTCTCTATCCTAAGATACAGCACCTGTCTCTGCGCAAAAAGCACCTCTTTGTTACCAAGTTATAGCGGTAAAAACGTGGACATGAACGCCATCTGGCAGTGACAATGCGAAGATTTATCGCCTACTCTCGCCTCAAGTAGACTTTGGGGGGTCTGGTGCAAAGAACAAGCGAGCGAGCGAAGCGACTTGGTCTAGAGATGCCAAACATGCGCTGTTTGTCTGTCTGTTGTTGTCTTTAGTTCGCATTTTTCAACCCATCTTAACGAAACTTGGTATAGATAGTGCAATTCACGAAGTCGCGAACCGTAGTCTATTCATTGTAGTGTGTGTGTGCACTCATAGGTAATTAGTGTGTACCGATAACACTCAAACATTGACGGAAGCTTGCACACATATACTATAAACGGTTATAAGGAGCACTATCTATACAATGGTTGTATGACGTTTTGAATTTTTGATTGTAGGGTTACTTTCACTTCCTTCAAATAGGGCCAACAAATAGGGCTACTACAGATTTTCACTATCATGAAAACTATCGCCGCGGTTTCTAGCGTAAACTGTATTTTTTTTAACTAAGTGCTATTTCAAAACCAGACAATTGGGAGTCGGACTCATGCACAAAGGGAACCCTAAACCAGTAATCCTTAACCCCGTACGAAAACTAGTTAGGCCAACCTTGAAGTAGAAAATCGTGTTAGGATCAATAATTGTTTTTGCCAAACTGGACAATCTAAAATGAAAAACTGAAAAAAGATGTTGTTCGCGATATTCGATAAATAAGTTCAGTGTTTTTATATCTTTCAAAAAGTCAACGTGTGCGAGCGAGAGGTACATCAGTGGTTGTATTTGCGTCTCATTTGTTCATGACCCATTTTATTTTCGCAAATCTAGTTATCCGCCCTTCTTCTAAAACTTAGACACAAACCATAGAACTGTCTTCAAGATTAAAATCCTGAGCAATACCAATGAAGTCTTTCGCAATACATAAATGTAGTACCACATAAAATATGTCTTCTCTTATACAGGGTGTACAAACCTAATCCTGAAATACTTACTTATTGACGTGACTACGTCTTATAATTCGAAAGAGCCGGCTGCACGCACGAAAAAACATGACTCATGCGGCGTTACCTCGCTCTGAGGCGTTCCATTTAAGGCTTGAAGTGCAAGCGAGAGCGCAGAACAAGCGACAAAGAGGCATAATCGGCCTCCGCGTTCGGCAGCGTTCGACATCTGTCTCTCTCCTACTTGAGTGAGCGATGCGTCCGCGTGGTCAGCTGTATGACGTTGTCACGTTCAACTATCGACAGTAAACCGACTTTACAGACAACCGATTTTTTTTTATTCCTTTGCCTGTTTTCTAAAACATAAGTTTAAGTTTAAGTCCATGAATGAAAATGGTGAATGATTACATTCCCATTTTCATTCATGAACTTAAAACTTAGCTCGTTATAGAAATAAATAAAGTAATTTATTTACGTTTTTCGGAATTCAAATTCAGTTATTTTTCACAGCACAAACGTGTTTTTGTAAATTGAGTTTTCCAACGAGTGTTTTATGCTGATTTTTAAATGGAATTCAATTATGATTCCAATAAAATTATTAGTTAGCGTGATGTGATGGAATTGGACAATTCTCAGCACTTGTAGTGGCACATTAATGAATATTATGATGAATGAATATATTATTGTGTTTGGAGAGCTTTCACGCCACAATGGCGGATAAAACGAAAAAAAAATGCGGTATAACTCCATGTTCTAGTAGTGTGTGTGCTCTATCATTATTATGAACAAAAAGTGCGCTCGTCATATACAGTTATGCCGCCACAGTCTAAAAGTCCCTATGCATTTACAAATCTATCTGCGGTCCATACTCGTATGTTGCAAAATAGTCGTAAAAGTCTGTTAGTTTTTTTTCTGAAGCCCCGACTGCCACGACCAACGGCTGACACTCCAACTTTATATAACTGGCCGGTAATAAGGACCACTGTAAAAGCCTATTACAGCTATTTCAGTGTACATTAATACTTTATTCGCCCATAGTTGTGTAAATTAAGTTTGTATGGAAATCGTACACCCTTTAGGGCTTCTTTCAAAAAAACCGTTAAATCCAATCCCTATCAAGAGTGCTACTTGAACTTGTTACTCGGAAAACAACTCAAAAATTTAATCATGGTAAATATCCCGTTGTTTCATAAAAATAACTTTTATGATAATATTCATAAAAGTAAAACATTTGTCGGGAATACCAATAATTTTAAGTAGCCACCTGTAGATTTTTTTATAGTGCCAGGGCAACTTCCGTTATCTTTTCTGTTTTGCCTACGCCAAATTAAGATTAACGCTATTGAGCTTTGCTTCTTATTATATTAATTTGTCGCAAAGAACATAAAAAACCAAGCCTCAGGTTACTAGCCTGTAAATTACTCTATCTATCTATCTATCAAATAACTAGTTATCTCGGCTCAGTTGGTAGTAGGTCTGCCTTCTGCGCCGTAGCTCGTGGGTTTGATCCCCACTGAGAACAAATATTTGTGTGGTGAAAGCAGAGGTTTGTTCTTTGTTTGGGTGTTATACATTGTAATAAAAGTGTGTCTAAAAAAGAATGCATAATTATAATTATTATATCAGCTATCTGGTGCCCATAGTACAAGCTCGGCTTTACTTTGGGCTAAATAGTGCTATGTAGATTGTGAGCTTTAAGGGACAAAACTCTTCGCAGATCCCTGGTTATCTGAAGATTCTGCAAGAAATAAACAATTTTTTCTAGGTTTGATCGCGTGAAGTTAGCCCCCAGATTCACTTATTTTTAAGTCGTTTGAAAATGATCCTTGTGATTTCATTGAAAAAATGCCTTCTGACTTTATCTTGGATTTGTTTTTCGTAAGAGAATATTGTGTTTTTATTTATACTGTGTCCCCAGTGTAAAGTAAAAATGTATTCTTTGTATATTTCAATCTATTTTCACGTCTGTATTGAAATATATTTTTAACCGACTTCCAATCAAAAAGGAGGAGGTTCTCAATTCGGTGGTATTTTTTTTTTTTTTTTTTTTATTGTTTGTTACCGCATAACTTCGTCATTTGTGAGCCGATTTGAAAAAATATTTTTTTATCTGAAAGGTACTGCTTCCAGATTGGTCCCATTTTAATTTTATTAAAATCGGTGTTCACATTTTTTTTTAAATAATTTTTTTAATGTTTGTAACTGCATGCCTCCGTCATTTATGTACCGATTTACAAAATTATTTTTTTATTTGGAAGGTTATTCTTATGTCCAGATTGTCCCAAACAAGTTTCATTAAAATCGGTTTAGCCGTTTGGCAATGAAGTCGGTTTCTCAAGTTTTTTAAACTTATAATTATTGCTAAATCAATTTTGAGGTTTATATTATGATATGATATTTGAATAATATCAATATAAATTGTGAAATATTTGATTGGTACACCGTCAGTTTGAATAAATACGTGTTTGTCGCGCGTCAGAAAAACAAAGATCTACCTTACCACTTTAGAAATAAATAAAATAAGAAATGTCTCGAATAAATACAAAAGTGCATACATACATGGCATAGCATAGCAGCATTGCTGTCTACAGTTTGAAGGGTGTGAGGCTGAACATCTGTATGCCTTAAGTTGATGGACGCAGGGCAATGCATCATAGGGCACGTTCCTGACGTGCATGACCTACGAGGCAATGCTTTGTTTAAGGCGATGGTTACCACTTAACATCAGGTGGGGCATATGCTTAAACCATCAGCTGGTTACATAAAAAAACATAAATGATACAAAATGGTTGTTTATAAAAATATTTTAGGTATATTTTTATACTTTGACTTTTTCACTACCCCACAGATTCTACAAAAAACTATTTGATTGTAGTGAAGATAAAATAAAAATGCCCATTGAAATTATGAGGAGGCATCCTAGCTAGATGGTCAGTTAAACTGTTTAGAAAGTCATTGAAACGTGTGGGGAGCACCAATATTTAAAAAAATATGAAATGAATTATTGAGTGATAACAAACAAGGGCATTTTCAATTTTATTTATTAGAATGTTTCTATAAATTTCAACTTAAAAAACTTCTTTATTTAATGGGATAAAGAATTAGTTGGTAAAGATTATTTTAAAATGATAAAGGTTTCTTTTGAATTTTCTCATTCGCTCAATTTACAGTTTGAATGTATGTGGGAAGAATGAATGAACGGAAGATGAATGTAAGACCAGCGTTTTATTACCACTCGCTACTATAACATAATGCTGAGTGACGGCTATTTTATATGGCGTTGTTACTTTTATATTGTTAATGGTAATATTTTAGTTCATTGTTACTTTTATATTATTTGTTCATCCTTGTATAATATTTTCTTGTGTACTTATTCTTGCTATGGGGAGTAAAACAAATAACTTTTGAATTGATTTGATTTGCATGGTCTAAGGAGTCACTTGTACGTGCATGATTTACTGACAGTTGTAAACTAAACCTCTACCGTGTAGTTCCACTAAGGACGCGTAGCAGCGGGTAGCCATCCTTTTTATAGTCTCTACTTTATTAATGTTCGCTTTTAAAGAATTTATGTTTGACATCTGCGAGCGAGTAGCTACCATTAGTGTTGTGTTTATGGTTCTGTACCTAAAGTGTGCAAACGGGACCCTATACCTACCTCTACCTGGTTCCTCGTCTTTTAAATAGATAGACTTAATCAACAACATCAATTCAAAAAACATTAAGTCTAAATTAAAATCTCACTTTTTAGCTAATATACCCCCGAATACTGAAACGCAACTCAGATTTAAGCACGTCTCAAGCGACGAATATTTGACAGTTTTCAATGAAAATCTGTCAAATATTCGTCGCTTGAGACGTGCTTAAATCTGAGTTGCGTTTCAGTATTCGGGGGATAGAAAGCTAAATATTACTACCAATAACTAAATATTACTTACATGCTATCGACGTATTTCTCTTTAGTAGCATTATCTCTACAAATCTTATAGTGGTTTCTTTAGTGCTATTTATAATAATTAGATTAAGTATTTTTTTATAAGATAAATAAAAAAAACATGTTCTATGAATATTACTAAGCCTAGGTGCGGTACCCCGGCATTATTTGAGTTTAGGGTAGAGGGGGGCGTTCTTAAAGGCCAGTTCACCTTTAGCGCGATGGCGATCAGTGAAACGACATTATCTGACAGTGTTTCACTGATCGCCATCGCCATCGCGCTAGATGTGTGCAAAGCTTAGGACGTTGAAATTTGTGAAATGACTCCTAGGTCGCATGCTTTGACCTATTGTTGAAATAAATTAAGCAGTGCATTGTAGGGCACGTTCCTTGCGTGCATGACTTACGAGACAATGCTTTGTTAGAGGCGATAGTTACCACTTAACATCAGGTGGGCCATATGCTTGTTCCAGCAGCTAGTTGCTCCAGTAGCAGAGCGCTGGTGGCCTAGTGGTAGCGGCCCCGCCTTCCGATCCTAAGGTCGTGGGTTCAAATCCAGTCGTGTACCAATGAGTTTTTCTTCGCAAAAATTTATGTACACTATGCCAGTGCTCTCAAACGGTGAAGGAAAACATCGTGAGGAAACCGGCATATCGTAGAACCTAAAAAGTTCGAAAATATGTGTCAAGTGCACGAAAGGAGCCTCTTTGAGGCGCACTTAAAATCCTTTCACCACACTTGGTTCGAAAGAATCAGTGACACGATAAGAAGAAGAAGCAGCTAGTTGTATAAAAAAGCACAGAACTTATTTATTAAAAACCTTACTAAGAGCAACTGTTATACATCTTTCGAAGGATCAAAATATGCTAGCAAAAAGTGTACATTCATGCTCATAATAATTTTTGCCTCAGTCTATCCATCTTTTCTTTAGAACTACCATCCACATCCCTACCTAAAACTTAATATACCCAATTGTACGGGACTCTCGGTCCTCGAATCTGATTCGCACTTGCCCGGTTTTTGAATAAGTTACAAGGTAACTCTATTATGCATGACTAACATTTGCCCGCGGTCCGAACCGTGTTACCCAAGTACTTACAGATGTTTTATAGGTAGGTCCTAAGACATTAAGATGGTTGGTGCTGGATAAGAAATCTAAATTTTATTGAAAACAAAGCTATTGCTTAAAATAAACAGCTTGTTTTCGGAGAAAGATCCAAATGGAATTATATTTTTTTATTATTTTTTATTAAGAATTTGGTAAATAACTTAGTAACAAAATGGACTGTAAACTTGTTCGAAATAAAAACATTAATTTTGATTTGATTATTAAAATGTAAGAACTTTTATTTTCACAAAGAAAATTACAGTAAAACAAATACTAACAAAATATACAAAATACAACAAGAAACAGATGAGAAAAAGTCAAAGTCTAAGCGCAGAAATCTAAAAGGTTTCAGGCGCTCACTTAAAAAAGCTTTCTGAAAGTTCGTACCCGCGTAAAAAAGGTGTAAAGCCTTCAATTCCTCAGGGTCAAATTATCTTGCTTAAGTTTATTTATTTATTTTAGTTTCCAGAAGAGACCTACTGAGTTTTTTTCAAAACGCCGAATATTTTATGAAGAAAGGACGAAACACCGAAATGCAAACCGTCCGATTCAAAAACCATTACCGTTCAAAACGAAGCCACTCTATGCGAAGCTCACAGCAATATATTGGGGTGTGGTGCAAGTGAAGGCGATTACTGATTCACAAGTTATAAGTTCAAAGCCCCATGTCATTATTTTTTTAGACAACAGGCTTATGAAATGGGCAATGGGTATCACATAACATCAGTGGTAGGGCTAACCACAAGCTCTGTCTGGCTCTGTCTCTGGCTCTGGTTTTTAATCTGTGTGAGTGATCACCAGTGTATTATACTGTGTGTGTGACGTTTCGACGGATTTATTTAGTCAACACTCACACACTCAGGTAAGTCATCTCCACCTGATGTTATGTGGTTTTGTGTGTTATGGTGGATTTTGATAAAAAAAATCGGACCAGCCTTTTAAATTAAAATAAAAAATCGGTTGTCTGTAAAGTCGGTTTACTGACGATAGTTGAACGTGATAACGTCATAAGAAAATACTGATGGAATGGTTGCATTTTTCAAAAGAATTTTAGTGAATGAAACTGAATGAAACTGAATGAACCTGAATGAAACTGAATGAAACTGAATGAAACTGAATGAAACTGAATGAAACTGAATGAAAACCGGCCCGGACCCGGACCCGGACCCGGACCCGACTCGGACTCGCGGACTCACGGACTCGCGGACTCGGACTCGGACTCGGACTCGGACTCGGACTCGGACTCGGACTCGGACTCTCAGACCCGGACCCGGAACCCGACCGAACCCTCATTTACCCTTACCCTCATTTACCCTTACCCTCATTTACCCATTACCCGACCCGGGCTCGGGCTCAGGTAAATGGAACGACGAAACGACGTAACGACGCATGAGTCATGTTTTTTCGTGCGTGCAGCCGGCTCCATCGATTTATAAGACGTTATCACGTCAAAAAAACAATACGGTTCATAAATGATGGAATTATTACAATAACAATCATTTTAAAAATAACAAGTTGGGAATTTTTATTTGAATTCGGTTATGAAAGTCAGCAAAATGATTTTTTTAATTAAGTTAATATTTGTTTGTCCCCGCTCTCACTGCAACCGTTCGACGAATTAATAGCAAAGAGCAATTCAATAATGCTCGAATGATTTTTAATATTCGAACAATTCTCTTCGTCGATGTATTGTCCATTCAACGAGACCAATTTTCGGCACGTTGTGCACCTTGCAGCTTTGTACGAAAACCACTCGTATATCTATAGTCATTATGGTAGGTTTTCCTTTGTTTGCGGGATTTCAATCCTCTTGATCCTGGCAGCATGTGTGGATAATAATTACGAATTGTAGACGAATTTTTCACAGATGATTGACCGAAATTGTAAAGTTATTGAATTGTATAGAGTTTGGGATGTTGGTAAGTGGTATTCATAAATTGAACTATTAATCAATTATTTTTATGAATATTGCAAGCTTTTTATTAAGTTCTGAATGAAAGGCACAAAAAATAACGTCATAAAAATACTGGTGGTTGCTGCAAATCACTATTTTAAGGACAGAAGAGCAAATATTTTTTTCTGTGTCTTTAAACTATACTTTCACGTGGCAAAAAATATATATTATGTTATAATATGTCAGAATAAAAGACAAGATAGTCAAATAGTCACTATATTTTTAATTTTATTTTTATTGACTGACTCGATTAAAAACTATTTCATATAATATTAATGTAATTATCATTTGACATTATGCAATTAATTAAAAAGAAGAAGACCAAGCTTAAGAGAGTTTCTTGCTTCGTCGTCTTAGTTGGGCGTGTTCATCTTCCGCTTATCAAAATAATTGGACCGTCTTTGAGAATTACACCGGAATTTACTTGAATAAAAATGATATTGCTATTATCCTTGAAACTGGTCACAAAGGCGTCTAAAGAAAACTTTCCTAGTACGAGTAAAATGCAATTAAATGTTTCCGCTCCCGATAATTTAAAAAGTTTAACTTTTTATTGGATGTTGATAGTTTCTTGAGGAGTTCAGCGGTTTGAGTGATGTCCCTCAATAGACTTTTTATATAAATATTATAGACGATCCACACAACACTATCTAGCCCCAAACTAAGCAGAGCTTAAGGGAACCATAGCTAATATAATACTTACGTAATTTTTTTTTGTAAATACATACTAAGAATACAATAATAACACCCAGACAGAGAACAAACATCACATAAATATTTTTTCTCGGTGGGATCGAACCCATGACCTACGGCTCAGAAGGCAGAGCTACTACCAACTGAGCTGAGAGGCCAGTCTTATAACAGTTTTTAACAGTAATTAATTAAACATGGCGTCCCACTAATATGCCACTTGGAGGGAAAGTACCTTTGAGTAGATAGAACATTTTACTGAAAGAATACATTATTTGAATTTAGAAATCATGAGGAGAGCTGGTTGTATAAAAAAAAATTAAAAGTCCAGGCTTTCCAGTCATCACTGAAAAAATATCAAAAAAACATTTCGGGAATCTGATGGCTCTTGCCAATGCCAATCTTGGCAATGTAAGGTTTTTGTAAGTTTTTATGGAAATAACAAAAAATACTGAGCCGCTGTAGAAAAATGGGCTGCACAAAAGTACTTGGTTTTCAAAATAATTTACGTTTATTTAAAACACACGAACCATGTTTGAGATCATATAAAACATAGTAGATTAAAAAAATGTTTTGAAAAAATATACAAAAAAAAAATTAAAAAAAAATTCGCTTGTCTTATTTATACGATAAGCCTTAGTTTTGCAATCTGTAGGCCCACTACAAGCTCTGTCTGGCTCTGTCTCTGGCTCTGGTTTGAGTCTGTGTGAGTGCTCACCAGTGTATTACAACTGTGTGCGTGTGACGTTTCGACGTAAGATTTAATTAGTCAACACTCACACAGACTCAAAACCAGGACCAGAGACAGAGCCAGGCAGAGGTTGTGGTAGTGGTGGGCTCCTGGTTCAAATAAAAATATTATATTTATATAAAATAATAATATATTATGTCTAAAAAACTTTTAGACATAATATATTATTATTATTAACACTTGAATAATTTATAGCTTCTAAATTTTAAACCGCCTTCGTTTTGCAATCTGGTTTCCAAATAAATAAATCAAAATCATAACTCAGCCAATTTTAAAAGCTAGTTTCAAAAACCTCATTTTTATCCACTAAATAATTCATCTCGATTGCTAAAAACATGTTCGAAGCAAAAATGTAAGTCTACAAGTTTAAAAAAAAAGTTCTTAATATTTTAGCAGTTTCGTCTTCAAAGGGTGAGACTCGGAATCTTGTTAAAGTTAATGAACAAACTCGTAGCATCTCACTTAAATTGGAGTCACTTTGCCACCCCTATGAAAGCTTTACTATGGCGTAATAATGCTAAAATTTCGCCTGAAAATTGTAGGGAAGTGAAACTATTGTAAACTAGGTACTAGGAAGAATATGCTGTTCAAGGGTTTTGAGGCTTGCATAAAATAAAGAAAATTGGGTTTATGCTACTTTTAGGTTTAGGTTTTTGTGGCAAACTTGCTTATAAATACAGAAACAAAGATTTTTTCATCCCACCAGCTCTGAAAGTGTGTTTTTGCTGTTTAATATCTGGCTGCAAAAGCCGTTTTTATCCGCTTTAGGATAAAGTAAATTTTATTAATGTCCCAAAAGTTAAGAGCAGCATTTGAACCCGCAACCTTACCCTTAGAACGGGGCTGCGCTGGAGCCACGGTCGCGTCCGAACAGTCCCTAAGAGTTATTCGTCGAGTGTGATAAGGATCCGATGGCGCGACGGTCAGCTCAGCCCCGTACCAAGAGGGAAGTCGCGGGTTCAAATCCCGCTCGGATCTTAACTTTTGGGATATTATAAACATCTTTGTGATTACCTTAAGTGTAGTAAACACTATAAAATCCATAAAAATATACAGAAGAACACTTTCTTGTTACATTCTTGGCCTTGCGCCTGTAATTTTATTCTAGCATTATCGTAAAAAAATTACATGACTATCCCTTGAGACTTAGTTATTTTCTATTCCTTCATTTTCCAACACAAAAAGCCAGTACCAAGACAAAGTAAACTAAAAGAAAACAAAAAACTGTATGAAACCCCTTTCTGCGCCTCAGGTGGTGAGAGGCAGAAAAAGTTTACCATTCTAGTTTATACATTTCTAATAGATACACCCATTCTTTTGACGGCCGACAGCTTTCAGAAGTTATATTTTATGTTGAAACTTTGTTTCATATTTCTTATTCAAAGTTTCTCGTAAAAGTAGGCACTGAAAAAGTCAAGTAGGAAATGGTAAGGGCTGGGTTACAACATATTATCTTTTCACATCCTACTTATTTTTTTAAATACACATATAATATTTAATTATTATAGAACTTGCTGATGGAACAAGCATATGGCCCACCTGATGCCAAGTGGTAACCATCGCCTATAACAAAGCATTGTCTTGTAAGTCTCGTTCTAATAGTGTTTAAGATAAAGATAAAAATTATCAAATAATAAATAAATATTGTGAACAACACTATCTAGCCCCAAATTAAGCAGAGCTGGTACAATAGAAATAGCTGATATAATACCTAAATTTATCGACGTAGGTATCTCCCAAGACTTGCTAATGTAGTTTTGGATATTTGTTTTGTTCATAAATTTCGAAACTGTAACCTGTTTGATCCTCAAGTAGCTTCAGGCTGAAAATAACTAACTTGGTAATGTATTTTTCACGTTGTTTACCGTACAATTTTGATTTTCTTCAGTCAGTGAATAATAAATAAGCCTTATCGCGTTCACCTTGCGTGTTCCACACCACTAGTTCTGAGAGTCTGTGCCTGAGAGCCTTAATAAGTTCTTTGGGTTCATAATGCTATAGCACATTGCTATAGAACCAAGATCACTTGCTAAAAACCTAATGAGGCGGCAAATGATGTTAAACTCACATGATGTAAAATAATGGCAAACTGTAGGTAAGCCAGGTCACAGACTATAAGGTCGAAATATGTATGTATAAAGTCTTGTATTGGCAAAAAATATGTTTTTCTTATATTTTTTGTATGAGCGTTTTAACCGATTTCAAATAAAAAAGGAGGAGGTTCTCAATTCGGTTGTATTTTTTAACTGACTTAAGAGCGAGTCGTGCGAAAATTTGAGATTATTAAAAAAAACATTCATAACTAAATAACTAAGTAACATTTTAAAAATCGCAAAAGAACTAATTCGAATTTAAGTGTGTTAAAAAAATATACTATTTAACATGACATTCTATTTAACGCTAATGAAAATCGTATATCAGCGTTAAATAGAATGTCATGTTAAATAGTATATTTTTTTACCACACTTAAATTCGAATTAATCTCAAATGTATAGTCTACAATTAGTCCTTTTGCGATTTTTAAAATGTCACTTAGTTATTTAGTTATGATTTTTTTTTTTTAAATCTCAAATTTTCGCACGATGCGCTCTTAAAATAAAAAAGGAGGAGTATTTTTTTATAATTGATATTTACACATTATTTGATATGAAGCATAATTATTGCTTCATAATTATAGGAACCGATTAAAAAAAATATATCTGTCAAGTGCTTATACATACTTCCAAATTGGTCCCATAGATCCTCCCAGCCTCTCAGCTCAGTTGGTATAGTAGCTCTGCCTTCGCGCCGTAGGTCGTGGGTTCGATCCTCACCGAGAACAAAATTAAATATTTGTGTGGTGAACACAGTCATTTGTTCTCTGTCTGGGTGTTATATTGTATTCTATGTATGTATTTACAAAAAAACTGGATGTAAGTATTATATCAGCTATCTGGTTCCCATAGTACAAGCTCTGCTTAATTTGGGGCTAGAAAGTGTTGCGTGGATTGTCCATAATTTTTTTTAGACATTCATTCGACTTTCTGTTCTATATAAGTGAAAATACCTTCCACTTTTGCTTACAAGGAATACACTTATTTTCGATTACCTACATCGTGCTAACCCCTCCACCGTCTGCTTAAATTATTTAAATGAATAAAATTCAATTTAACCACAGATACTTAAACATCCAATACCTTTACGAGTATCATTACAGTTATTTAAAACACCACAGGCGTGAACGCACCTACTTATACAGGGTGTATTTTTAACATATTATTTAAAAAAGATGAAATGAAACGAAATGAAATGAAATTTATTTCAGTTAGCTTATTCTAATGTACTGCTTGTAAATTCTTGTAATAATATAATAGTAGGTACCTACCTATCTTACATGAGGTACCCAAGTAGGTAGGTTAAGCCTGAATACATTTGCACTAAAAGTATGATGACTAAGTAAGATGTATAAGTATGATGGTGGTCACACCCTACCTGTGATAAAACTGAACTAAGCCCCTGTATTACCATTTTGTAGACAAAAAATAATTTGCGATGGCATGTCGAAATTTTAAGACTTTCAGTTGACACGGTACTACATAGCTGAAGTGCGATATGCTACGACAACAAGGTTACTGCCGTAATTTCTGTATATTTTGCCTTGATTGCCGTAGGACGCCTTAATTGCCGTATGGAATTGTTTCATATATTTTCTATAACAAAGAGAGGACAAGTTTTTTTATGTGTAGTATTTTTTCTTTGGAGTGACTTGTTAAGATTCTTTAACAAAAACATGTATTTTCCGGTCACCCTGTATTTTTTTAATTTGAATAAAAATAACATCCACATCAACTCAATGTATGAAATTACAATTACAAAAATGATTTCGTGTTGCGAGACAGAAATTCGATTAAATTTGTAAATTGTATGATATTTTGTAATAATTATTTTATTGATCAAATACCTTGACTCTTCATTACGTTTACGTGATCACACTGTGTCAATAACTATTATAATATAATATTATAGCTCTAAGTGGTCGTTCATTCGGCCACTTTCTCATACAAACATGTAATGTTATCATAATTAATGTATGAACGTAGGTAAAACACACCATGTCTTATTTGTAAAATCGAGATAAAACAAAGATATTTGAATAAAAGGTATGTGCCAACCCTAATATTAATATTATATATTATTATATATTTTTTTTTTTACACAAAAAGTTAGCAAACAAGCATACGGCCCACCTGATGGAAAGTGGTTACCGTAGCCTATGGACGCTTGCAACACCAGAAGCATCACACGCGCGTTGCTGACCCTTTAAATATTTTAAAACGCCCTTCTTGAAAAGCCTCATGCTGTAATTTATAGGGAAAGCCTCGGCAGGAAGAGTATTCCACAACCTTAGTGTGCGCGGGAGGAAGTTCCTCTGGAACGGAACGGTGCGCGACCATGCCGGCTCCAAGGTATAATCTTGAGTGTACCACTAAAGATAGCCACATCCAGGCGATCAGCTGAAGTAAATATCACTAGATATGTCGTACTTTAAATCTTACGACATATCAATCAAGCCTGCGTATAGTCATAATGTTATTGCTTGTAATCCCAATTTTCCACTTCCTCATCAGAAAAGTTATCCATAAATCATATCCTGATAACGGCCACCATAATTGCACCCTCTTCCGCTCCGTTTCATCCGTTTTCTTTCTGTCGATCGAACGATTACTTTGTTAAGGACCTTAAAAGGTTGGGACGTGTTGGAACCTTATTAGAAGTGAATAGGGTTGTGCATGTCCGACTTATAAGGATGAAAAATGGTAAAAGCTGTGGTGAAAATCTACTACTTCTCAATTTGCCTATTACGCTTACCCTTTCATTCGAGATATGCCCTGCTCGTTTATTAAATAAATTGGGTACACCATGAAAATGATTGGTGGTAGAAATTTCATCAAAATTGGTTCAGGAGTTTCGCCATGAAGTCGGTCTCTAAAGTTCTTCACTTGTCAAAATAAATAATATGATTTATGCTAATTTTTTTAACTCAGCCGATTAGTTTATTGCTCCGGAATTAAGTCTAGTATCGCCTACTTCTAGCATCTATTAGATCTGCAGATCTGACACTCCAGAAGCTTAGATTTATCTAGTTTTCAAGAAGATTCGAGAGATACTTCATTTTATTGAATTGCCGTAGAAATCACTTCCTTATACGGCTCTAGTCGAGTGAAGAATGGAACGGAATGACTTCGACTGCAATTTAAAACAAAGTTTCTTTAATGGAACGTTACGGGATTCTTAATTGAAATAGTTGATTTTTCTTTTCTTCGAGATTTGGTTGGGGACGTTTTTCTTCCTTGTGGGATTGTTTTTGAAATAAAAACTGTTTGGTCTGTGATTCTTCTTCTTCTTGTCGCTTCTTCTTTCTTCACGCTGGCTCTTTTAAAACAGTGTGGTGAAAGTATTTTAATTAGTACGCCTCAGTGAGGCTTCTACACGCAAGTAAAGAAAAATCTCTTGACCTAACACTGCATGAATATCTATGATGAGATGCGAAAGGTCTTCTACAAGTCTATATCAAAATTTCAAAACTGTGGAAAAAGTTATTATAAGTTTACCTTTGACAATCCGCCTTAGAGAAATGCCACTACCGGCGTCCAGTTTAATGCCCTCATGAAGCTTTTTTTTAACTGATCAGAGCCCGAAGTCCCAGTGCATTTACAACATTTCGTTACCAAATGTTGTTTTCGTTTTGCCGTTTTGTCTCTGTCTATTGTATGGAGCAAAGATGAGAAAACCACTCTAACTACGTAACGTATTTTTGCCGTCTCATATTTTCTCCATACATTAGAGAGAGACAAATAGGCGAAACGAAAACAACATTTGGTAACGAAATGTGGTAGCAAAACTCCGACTTCGGGTACAGGTTACAAAAAACCGCAACACTTGGTTTAATCTGTAGACTTGCAAAAATCTTTGTTTTAGTGAAATATATTTCACTAAAACAAAGATTTCAATAAAACACCCGTCAATTGGCGGAAACCCGCAAGATTCTAACCTAAATAATTCCGGAGTGAATTCGTCTCCTTCATACATTATAAATGTTTTGTTATTTATGTCCTGCCGTGGTACACCCGGTTTTATTCTTTCAAATGTTCACGAATGACAAATGAACAAAGTTGCCACATAAATAAAAGTTTTACCTAGCAGTCGTGATGATGTGAACACATTTTGTGCATTGCTTTTTGTGGAGTTTAGACGACATTTAACATTTTTAGGGTTCCGTACCCAGAAGGTAAAGCGGGACCCTATTAATAAGACTGTGCTGTCCGTCCGTCTGTCTGTCTGTTTGTACGTCTACCTATCACCAGGCTGTATCTCAGGAACTGTGACATGCAATTTCACATGATGTATTTCTATTGCCTTTCTAAAAACAAATGTTAAAAAAACAGAATAAAATAAATATTAACCCATACCCATACAAAAAACGTTATTGCTCCATATTGATAGCAACAACAACACACTTGAAATATTCACAGAATGTGTAATGATATATTTTCTTACAATTATTTAAATTTAAACTATCTGTCCTTTATATATTACAGTTATAGACACAGGTCTTAAGTGTCTTTAATTTCAACAGCAGTGCATCCTTTACTAATAAGTACAAATAATAGAAACAAAGCAATGCAAGCAGCTTACGACAGAATTAAGTACCGGTAGTAGTAGGTACTCCCCCAGACGAGGTTTTAGTTACAACTAAGAAAGCAAACTTGTAGGTAAGCCCTTGCACTCATCTTAGGGTTCTGCGGTGGCGAACAGCGAAACGCTGTCAAATATCGCTTTTATATTTAACAACATTTCACTGATTGCTACTGCAGAGCATATACGCTGGCGCAAGGCTTAATAAAAAAAAATATCGTGGTTTCTTTCTTGTCTCTCGTGTGACCTCTCGCCGGCCACTAATTTCAAAACTTTCTTCATTAGAAATTTCACTGTAGATGTCGACTTGGTCTTTTAATTTCGTTTCTTTTTAATTTTCGCGAAGTGAATGTAAAAACTTTGTTTTCAACTCTGAGAAGTTTAATATAAAATGTTTGTTCGCTGTTTCTTTTCGCAGGAGAAATTCGATTGCAGAGTAGACCCCCACTAACTCTAAGTTAAAGCTGCATTCAGACTGCAGTCTGTTACAGTTTGACTGGTAGGCTCCATGTCAAATATTATTTTCACTAGCATAATGAATAAAACGTTAAGCGAAAAAAAACGGTTTAAGTAAACTCAAAGATGTCTTTAATTAGTAGTAACTCAAAGATCACGTTGAAACATCTTAAAGCTAGGTGAGTCTAGATGCCAGTTCCACGCGACTAAGCCTAGAAGAACAGGCAACAAACATACTCAGCTGTATGCATAGTCTATAATGTCAGCCCTGAGCCCATCAATATGAGGCATCGAATAAGACTAAGTGTGTCTCGTAGTTCCACCATCATTCTTCAACGGTTTGAAAAACAAAACAAAATGGAGGCAAAATCTTAGGTGCCTTATTAGTATAGTTCGAGGGTGCAATTGGTGCTTACACCCGAGCTAACTATTCTGCTTTACATCTCGGTTGTGAGGTAAGTAGAAAAAACCGCCGAAAAAACCGGCGAGGACTTCAATGATACGAGACAGGCAATTGCCTATTTCGCTGCCTTTGCAATAATGTACTATTTCTTAAACATGAGCGGAAATATTGTCATTACTTTTGAATATAGAACACGCGAAGTATCATATTTACGTAGACTGAAAAACCAAAATCACTTCCCGGCGCGTTCTCGCTCCGGCAATGTTGTATGAAACGGTGTGCTGTTTGAATTTAGAACTCTTTCATCTATCGTACACATTGCGTTCTCGTGGCTGTATAGCCACAGAAACGTTTACCTTTCGGCACAAACTGTAAAAAAAAAAAATTGGCGGTAAAGCGGAGTTCGTTGTTATTTGGTTAGTAAAAAATTAACCTCTTACACCACCACCTGTGATTATTTCCTTGCATTTTTTTAAGAAAAGCACTATATATGCCTCGGCCGAAATGGCAATTGCCTGTCTCGTATCATTGAAGTCCTCTATTTCGCTGCCTTTGCAATAATGTACTATTTTTTCATGGAAGAAATTGAGCTTCGCCGTTCGATATTTAAAATTGATGACTATATTATACTCACACGAAGACAAGGTTGAATAGCAAAGTGATCTCTTTGGTCATTGGGCTGAATGCATGATGTCTAATTGCCAGTATGATGTACGCGAACTTTTTGAAAGAAAGAAGTATTTATTTTAATTACTTACCGCCCTAGGGCTTTTCTAGTTACATTATTACCCTAGAGTGCTAATTAGTCACCTACAAGCCCCATTTGGAGGTAATAAGAACCTACTTACCGAACATGAGAGATGTAAAGTCTAATACCGTATGGAAATACAGCCATATTAATTTGAACTAGTTCAGAACTAGATCACTAGTCACACATCTTCCAGAACCGTCTAGTTTTGATAAATAAAACATACAACCGTCCTTCGCTTCCGATTCCGAAGTGGATTCTGAAACTTTGTTGACACAACTCTGAAACTTTCCGTCTGTAATTAAAGCGAAACTGTTCCAAAGGAATCTCTATTGACTCTGCTTTACGTTTCTTATTGTGATGGAGTTACACTTTCCATTCCTGGTTTTGTTATTCTTGACAAATAGCGGTCATTAATCTTGACAGGAGTTTTGTAATGTGCGAATAAATCTTTAATTTTGTTGTTTCTTCTGTCATGTCGTCCCAGACTTTGGCCGTTACCTGTTATGACGAGTCCCTTTTGTTTCTCTGCTCTCATACCTTACTAGGTCATCATCATCAGCCTAAACATTACCACTGTTGGATATGTCCAACCCTCCTCTATACAGGATTCATTATTAGCTACAAATATTCAGGAATTAGGTTCAACAAATAAAATAAGTAATATTTATGAAATGATTTTTTGAAGTTTTGTTACGAAACTACCGAGAAATTCGATAAAGATTATCCTTCCGATTCATTGGCGCGTTGTTACATCTAACAGTCCATTTCTAATCAAAGGCGAGCCACCGGACCTTTTTTGACCATTGATCCGCGCCCGGACGCTGCGAGCGACACTCTGCGTTCAGTCACCGCCTGGGTAGGGTGGGGTCTCTGTGGCAATCATTATGCAATATGTCGTAAAAAAATTTACATAAATAAAACTTTGATACAAAAACTTAAATCTGTTTAGGAATTAAATTGATTAGGCCAAACAAATATTCACGACCCAAAAACTAGGCCCTGTCAGTTTGTGTAGCTAATAATGAATAACCCTGTATATAATGCTCTCAAAGGGTACAGGCCAACATCGTGAGGAAACACGTGGTTTAGTCAGCTCCGCACGTATTGACCATGTCTTTTCTGTGGATTAGGCCGACTTAGCTATCAGGATGGTATAGGTGCTGGGCAAACCTGTTCCCTCTAAATCCTGTCCCAGGTACTGTAGCGGCAGAAATGCCGTGAAGCAGCATTGCTGTGTTTCAGTTTGAAGGGTGTGGGTGCCGGTGAAAAATAAATAAAAATATCGGTTGTCTGTAAAGTCGGTTTACTGACGATAGTTGAACGTGACAACGTCATACAGCTGTCCACGCGGACCGCGGACGCATCGCTCACTCAAGTAGGAGAGAGACAGATGTCGAACGCTGCCGAACGCGGAGGCTGTTTGTGCCTCTTTGTCGCTCGTTCCGCGCTCTCTTGCACTTCAAGCCTTAAATGGAACGCCTTCGAGCGAGGTAACGCCGCATGAGTCATGTTTTTTCGTGCGTGCAGCCGGCTCCATCGAATTATAAGACGTTGTCACGTCAAAAAGTTCAAATTCTGCAAGTTTCTGCTAAAGATACATTATTGAATCACATCACGTTTCCTGTCTCAGTTTGTTATAACACCTACATACAAGAATGCATTGCAGCTCGTTCGTTAGACGACAAGCGCCTCGGGGGATGCTAAATGTTGTTGTCGAGTCTTTCCAATTGGCCTACCACAAGCTCTGTCTGGCTCTGTCTCTGACTAGTGAAGTGGCACTACACTGGAACTTCATCTTGAATTTGATTTGAAAAGGATCATATACAAAAACGGTAGGAACCGAGCCGTAGTTTGTTGCCTGTTTTTCTAGGCTTGGTCGCGTGGAACTGGCACCTAGACTCACCTAGCTTTAAGACGTTTCAAAGTGATTCTTGGAATTCAACTGAATAAAGACTATTTTGATTTAGATTTTGCTCTAGTTGTATGTCCGTGTGAGTGTTGACTAAATAAATCCTTCGTCAAAACGTCACACAAACAGTATAATACACTGGTGAGCACTCAAACAGACTCAAAACCAGAGCCAGAGACAGAGCCGGACAGAGCTTGTTGTAGGCCTACAGATGAGATGACGTGATGTTGGCAAGCGTTGCTAAAGTTTGACTTGACAAAGGAAATACGAACGAGTCAGCCAATCACGTACTTTTGTTCCAGTCAGGTTTAATTGGTTAGGCAGATGGATAAAACATATAATACAGTATAAACATATAATATAGTATAGGATACTACACATTTAACGAAAATAATTTAACTATAGCGAAGTACAAAAAGCGGATGTTGTATTACCACAACCGTTGGAGAATAAAGGTTCTCGAATGGCAACCACGAACCGGGAGACGAAACGTAGGGCGCCCAACCCACCAGATGGACCGACCATATTAAGATCGCGGGAAGTCGGTGGATGGGAAAAGCTCAGAATCGTTCTTCCTGGAAATGTGAAGGGGAGGCTATTTTCCAGCAGTGGACTTCTTCAGGATGATGATGATGATAGCGAAGTTTAATGGACAGTCTTATCGTTATGACTGATCCAGACTTCCAGACTTAACTTAAAATACTTTAAAACAAAAAACTATACATATAAGCACTGGCAATCTAAAATGGCCTCTCAGCTCAGTTGGTAGTAGCTCTGTTTTTTGAGCAGTAGGTCGTGGGTTCAATCCCCACCGAGAACAAGTATTTGTGTAGTGAACACAGATGTTTGTTTTCTGTCTGGGTGTTATATCGTATTCTAAGTATGTATTTACAAAAAAAATGTATATAAGTATTATATCAGCTATCTGGTTCCCATAGTACAAGCTCTGCTTAGTTTGGGGCTAGATAGTGTTGTGTGGATTGTCTATATTATATATTATTTTATTTAAAATTATTTTATCCACCATTTTCTTCCATTTCCTCTACACGCTGTCAGACAAAAGCTTTCGTTAAACAAGTAAAGAGGTATTTCAAAGCTTTTACACGTCTAATGTTTGTATCAGAAGAAGTTAAGGCTGAGTTTAAGGCAACGTAAAACAGAACTTCGCGAATAGGCTTGTCTGTATGAGTTAGGGTGTTGTATTACGTGTGATAGCAATTGGATACAGTTGCTATCAAATGCCAGAGATTAAACGTGAGAGATTTGTTTTTTGACGTGAATACGTCTTATAATTCGAGGGAGCTGGCTGCACGAAAAAACATGACTCATGCGGCGTTACCTGGCTCGGCGTTCCAGTTAAAGCTTGAAGTGCAAGCGAGAGCGCGGCACGATCAGCAAAGAGGGAAAATCGGCCTCCGCGTTCGGCAGCGCTCGACATCTGTCTCTTTCCTACTTGAGTGAGCGATGCGTCCGCGTGGACAGCTGTATGACGTTGTCACGTTCAACTATCGTCAGTAAACCGACTTTACAGACAACGACTTATTTTGGAATGTTTGCTATCCTTTTGTCATTTTTATGAGCCAATTTACAAAATAATTTTTGTTTAGAAGGTACTACTATACTTCCAGATTGGCCCCATAAAAATTTCATCATAATCGGTTCAGCAGTTTGGCCAAGAAGTTGGGTTTTCAATTTATTTAAACTTCAATTTCGGTTTCAAGGGTGTGGGTGCCGGTTAAGCAGATGGACACAGGGTAGTGCATTTTAGGGCACGTTCCTGTCGTGCGTGGCCTATGAGACAATGCTTTGTTATATGCGATGGTTACCACTTATCATAAGTGGCAAGGTGTATAAAAAAAACTTGTTTGTTTAGTTTGCTATTGGCTAGTTGCCATCACAACACGAGCTTAAACGCGTTGCGTGTAACATTCGTTAACAAGACACAACTCTGCGAAGCTTTTAATTCAGTTAAATAGCGAGTTGTACTGACGCCGTATTCCGAGTATTTACTCGCAAGAGTTTACTCACAAGATCTGAGTAAGGAAAGGAATTGGGGTAAGTAAATAATTCTTGCACAAAATACTATGTAAATATCATAAAATAGCGGCCGCCCGCTGCTTTACTCTCGCCGTTCTTGTTTTTATTTCGAGATAAAAATCATTCTATGTGTCTGTCTAATGTCTTTGGTCTATGGTTTTATGCTACTTTCTCATTTTCAGCCAAATTGGTTCATCCGGTTCATCCGTTCTTGAGTTGTAACTTGGAACGAACTCTTTTCTGCATTTTTTCCTTTATTGAAGTTTCGATATGGGGTCCTTCAAAAGACGGGTTTAGCTTTTCCTAAAAGGCTGGCAACGCATTGGCAGCGTTACCTCTGGTGTTAAAGGTCCATGGTAGAAGGTAGACGCGCTTCATCAGGAATCAGGTGGTCAATGTGCACGTCTGTCAGTCTTGGCAATAAAAAAGTTGGCGTAAACGTGACAAGTTGCAAGCCTTTTGCCGTTGCTATAATACTCGCTTTCCTTCCGATGTTTTCCTTCACCGTTTGAGAGTAGGGTAACAAATAACCGCACAAATGATTAATACGCGGACGGCCATCTGTTACGTAAGGGCCGGCGCACACGTCCGCTGTTCATATTTAGCATCATATTTCATTTGGACGGGAGTCGACGGAAGATAGGCGACCGCGACTTTTATATGATTGATAGCGCGACTTTATAGTGTACAGGGTGTTGTGGAAATGTGAAGAGAAAATTTGTATCAACATTGGAGAAGACGTAGTAATGTGAGAGAGAGAAAGGCATGCTTCGTTGATTAGGTTTTTTTTTTTTTACTTTTGGGCATGTACTGTGGATATCAGGATATTAACGAAGACAATAAAGACATCAAGAGATTGTGAATGGGACTGTTGGGAGGTGAAGATCTTGACGTACGTATCTACGGTACTTAACTATAGGAACAGATTGCAGACGTTACATTACGAGTTTTAATTAATTAAAATAATAAATTCACTTACTGTACATTCCAAATCGAAAAAAATAAGCAGCAATTTGGTTAGATTAAAACTATATATTTTGTGCTATAACTTACAAGTTCATTCATTTTAAAAATGAAACAGCCCGTATATTTAGGTCAGAGATGTTTTAGTAGCACGAGATTGGCTGATACGAATGACGAGTTCAACGTGATGTGACGTCACGGGCTTAATGATATTGCGTTATATTAGGTATGGAGTGACGAAAGTTTTGAAAAAAAAAAAATGTTGAGAAGTTTTTTTGCATATTAAGTCTGGGAAATTCTGTGGATAATAATAAAAAACTTGAGAGGTGTCAAGGGACACCCGGATGGAACGAAGTTCCTTTATTATTATTTACAAAAAACCTGTACACACTCAACAAAAATAATCATCGCGACACCACACTGTTCAATGCGAAATAGAAATTAAAATATCTGGCTTGGTTTCTATAAGAGAGAGAGAGAGAGAGACAGAAACAGACAGATAAACATGCGCACGCCGCACAGCTTACTATAGCAAAAAGTGTCGTGACAACTTTCCGTAAGATTTTTTTCCGTCTAACCCCCTTTTACAACGCGCGCTAAGGAACTTCGTTCCAAAAATGATTATGTTATGCGCCGTTCTATTATTGCTGAATAACTAGAAAAACGATTTTGTTTCATTTGCAAGTGATTCAGATTGCTTACCTCTTGCTAATCTTGATAGCTCAATTTGACCGTTTGCAATTGCTCAATTAGTTTATTCCTATTTTCTAAACTCTTTGTTTATTTGTATTAAAGTATTTTACAAAATAACAGAACTACCACCTGATTGAAAGCTTTCACTGAAAAATCCCCCCATTACGATTTGTCCGCGCGATTGCAAGCAAACGTGTAACTTCATAAAGTCGACCGCATCGGGCGTGTGATTGGCAATATCCGCGCGGCCACCTGCTCGCGGCCCATTTCTCATCGTGTGAATGCGGCCTTATTACGCCTTCTGAATTTGCGGTACGGAATTTCTGGACGCGGTATTTTCGCACGTGTGGTCACAACTTTTATTTTAAATTTTAGCTATTTTAAATCCAAACTTTATAAATGAAATGAAAATTGTAATTACAATTTTGGTTATAATGTCTTAAAACTGAATGAATGTATAAATAATAAAACACGTAGAATAGCATCTGTCATGTTATTTTATTTTTCCCCCTCTTTATATTTCGAGAAAAAGGTATTAAAACCTTTAAAACTGAGCTGTCAACATTTTGACCTAAAACTGAATATGTAATTCCCGATGAGTCAACTTTACAGCATGTTGTAAAACTTGCGTGTGTGACGTCACTCCAAGGGGCGAAACGGGCCCCTTGGGACCGATAATACGTACAACTTTATAGCTGTGGCGGAGAATAAGTTTGGTGCATAGAACTGATACTCAGATTAATGTTATAAAAAAAGCTACAGTACAAATATAAAGCTAAAAAGCTATTAATTTTATAGTGAACCATTTTGAACATTACTCATAAAAAAAGATAAAAAAGTTATTATCTTTTTATCCATCTTCATATATTTCATATTGAGACAAATATATCGCTAAAACCAACGACATTTGAAAGTTGCGGGAAGTCGGTGAATGGACGAGACTCAAAAAAGTCCTTCTGGAAAATGTCTAGATCTCTAGATCGTTTGTAACGATCTGCAGATAGCTCAACTGTTTCTTGTGTATTTTAAACATTTTGTAAATATTTGTTTAATTGTAAGTTTCTTTGTGTAAATAAATTTATATCAAATTAAATAATGGAAGAATACAAATTGCATTAGGTGCACTTGTTTATGTTTTGTGTATGTGCTATTTGTTGAACAAGAAAATAAGGCCTAACTTAGTAATAGTCCCCTTTAAAAAAGTAATACCTGCCTGCCTAATGTGTCGAGTTTCATTTCTACTACAGTTTTATTGTTAATGTACTAGGGTAATGTAGGGTACGTTGTTTTCAACTGTGCGTGCCATTGCGTGCCGATAAAACTATGAAGAGTTTTTTTCTTTTAGTTTTAGCGATACCTAGTGATACTAACTTGCAATCTGCTAATGGTTAAAATTTCCTTACTCAAGGAGTTTTGTAGAAAAAGTATGTTTTATTAAAGCAAAGTACAGTAGGTAGAATGTTTTAGTAAGAACAGTTGCTAAGTTTTTTGAAGTGAAAACGTCTACAAGCGGGCTTGTAGTTACATTATTTGGGAACAAAACCAATAAACTAGCGACACTGTCACGTAACCGACACTTTTTGACAATGGACAATGGACAAGGTCAAACTTCGCCAAAAGCCTTAAGGGGGCTAATTGTTGTGACACGATTTTTTATTCACGTATAACTCACTTGCCTTTGAGAGGGCAAATATCACAACATACCAGATAAAATAAGTTGTTCAATCAAATAGTTTCAGTCTAAAAAACAAGGAGGTTGGAAACCTACCCAGCAAGAAGTTTAATAGTCTGATTAAGATACTTTGAAACATTGAATCAAGTAAATCTCTAGCCTAAAAAAATAGTCAAAAAGGTTACAGCTTGGTCAACTGTTTTAACTTAATCGTTTTACTAGTTCTTTTGAACCAGTGAAAGTGTAGTGAAAATATTTCAAAGATTTTCTTTCAAATCAGTGTGGTGAAAGGATTTTAAACATGACTCAAAGAAAGTGCCTTTCGTGCACTTGACTTTACTTTAGCTTTTGAACTTTCTAGGTTCTACTCAAGTTAAAAAGTCATTGGTACACGACTGCATTTGAACCCACGACTTTATGATCGGAAGGCGGGGTCACACCACTAGGCCACTACTGCTCTTTTCTATTACTGAGGCCCTTGTGGTCACTGGCTAAAACTGTTGGGTACCAAACTTCAGGGGTCTATATAGACTCAATCCATCACAGGTACATCGTTAGATAACGCCAGTCAAACAACTGACGAGCTACGTACAAATTTAGGCCCAAACGGTCATATTTCAACCGAGTTGTAGACCACAGTGAATTATTGGTAACAGCTGTTTACGTTTAGTTCTTCTTCTTATCGTGTCACCGATTCTTTCGAACCAAGTGTGGTGAACGGATTTTATGTGCGCCTCAAAGAGGCTCTTTTCGTGCACTTGACACATATTTTCGAACTTTTTAGGTTCTACGACTTGCCGGTTTCCTCACGATGTTTTCCTTCACCGTTTGAGAGCATTGGCATGGTGCACATACATTTATCGACAGAAAAACTCATTGGTACATGACTGGATTTGAACCTACGACCTTAGGGTCGGAAGGCGGGTCCACTACCACTAGACCACCAGTGCTCAGTACTACGTTTAGTAATAAGCGTATCAAAAAATACAGGTAGTTAGATGATAGGTACGCGTGTTTCTTTTGACTGCATATCGAATAGGAACACTCTTTCATTCGTGCATTTGATTCACAACCTTGGAATTAGTGAGTTTATTCTCAATTTTAAACGATCGTTCATCATTTTCCCATGCAAAACAAAGATACACAACTAAAGCACAAAGGTGAAACGAGTTGTTCAAACTGATCTAGTAAAATTGAGAATAAAAGTGCCTAATAGTAGGTATGGGGTTCACAGTTCCCCCGGTAATTCTTCAAAAATAAGGCTAATCTCATCTCTACCGTAAGTTTCTTCGACGGTATTTCATTTCATTTATTCGCTAACAATTCTTTTACAAATCGTGTTTGAATGTTTACTATAAACTAACATGCTACAAAAACAATAAAACATTAAAATACAGATTAAAATACATATTACAGATCATCAAATAAAATAAATACACATAAACAAACAAAATCAAATGTCAGAATAAATTACAATATCAATAATAAATCAAAATGTCACGTATAATTTCACGGTATAATTGTACCAGCTGTTTAAAATAGGCTGCGTCAAAGGGTTAAAAATTGCTTCGCATAAATTCCCGTTCCACCGTTATCTCGTATAACCTGCGGCATTGTCAGTTCTATTGTCGTCTAGCCGAGGAATAAGTAGATTAATGGAGCTTTAACAATCTGGCTTTAATAAATAAATAAATATTGTAGACCATTCACGCAACATCTAGCCCCAAACTAAGCAGAGCTTGTACTATGAAAACCAGATAGCTGATAATATAATTAATACATATTATATTTTTTTTAAACAAACTTAAGGCCTGCGCAGACCTAGGTCGCTGGCGATAGCGATTAGTGAAACGCTGTCAAATATCGCTGTCAAATTTGACAGCGTTTCACTGATCGCAGACACCAGCGACCTATGTGTGAGCAGGCCTTCAAAATACAATAGAACACCCAAACCGCGAACAAACATCGGCGTTTACCACACAAATATTTGTTCTCGGTGGGGATCGAACACACGACCTACAGCGCGGAAGGCAGAGTTACTACAAACTGAGCTGAAAGGCCAGTCAAATCTAAATAACACAAAATATATTTCGATATTCGATCTTATTGGCGATAAATAAAAGCCTTTTTGTAACGCTTTTATTAGCTTCACCTGTATGTATGTTTGTAAGCTTGTATGTAACCGACCCCTTTGAGCTCGATTTTGTCCTACTTTGAACGATCAGATTTGATTCAAACTTTTTTTTTTTATGACGTATAAAAAAAAACTACTGACTAGATCTCGTTCAAACTTTCAAGCTTTGCTACCAAAAACTAAATACAGTTTCTATCAATATCCCAAAGTACGTACCTAACTAGGCGTTATTGTATAACTTTTCAAAGACGGAAAACACGGCTCACTTCGAGTCATTAAAACTTTTTCATAAAAACATACAACCTCCGCGTTGATACAAAACTCAAAAGAAAACATTTCGAACGCATTTTAATTTTGAAAGCGCGCCATTTATTTTCGAAAATCGAACACGTCATCAATTAAATTACTTGGTCCATTGTAACGTTCTAAACTTGAACTTCGTCGCTACTTTTAATTTTCAAGTATTCAAAAATGGACTTTATATCAATGAGGTTACATACTTTTGGTGTTGCCAAATGCTTTTGTAGCTATTAGGGGGAGTCGGGGTATGTTGGCACAGCACGAAATTCCCCTGAATTTCTTGCGAGGGGGCTCTTTATAGGGCCCCTTGGGAACCTTAGTGGATGCAAGCGTGTCTGCCTTGCATTTTGAGCGTCTGTTTTCTTAGGGGTTCTCTGTTTTGATCGGGAGAGTAGGTAAGTACATTGTTTGGTGTTGAGCAACGCTTTATTACTTTATTACGCAGTATGTTTTTATGTGTATTGAGTTTTAACGGGGAAATGGTTTGGAAAAATCCATTACTAAATTAAAGTGTACCAAAATGTAGTAAGTAACATATTTTTCTTATAAGGGTATAAAATCTGTGCTACAGTAAGAATGAAAAACAACTTATCAGTCGTACTAACTCGAATTTCAATTTACTGGTGCAAGTCGCGGTTAAACTTTAGTTTAATCGAAATGGTAAAGTTAGGAATTAAACTTGAGAAACACCAAGTCTAAATAATTACATATCATCGAATAAGTTACTTTTTTAGTCCGCTGTAGATTTCGATATGAAATAAAATAAGACTTTTTTTAATTTCATGATTATTTAAACTAATTTGTAAAATACAATTCAATTAAATTCGTAGATTCATTTTTTGACATTTCAATTGTTCTTAGACTAGTCACACGCAGCGTATTTTTTTTATAACTAGTAACCGATGATGCTCGAATCAGGAATAGAGTTATATTCATCACCCAGCATCATCGGGTGACGATGATGAATTAGTTCTCCGTTAAATTCAGTGCGTATCATTTTCTTATTGACTGTACAAGACAATTCTGTCAGATCACCGTTTGAGACCAAGGGGATATTGATGGCTCACTTAGGACTAAGTGATGATAAAATCCAGTCGTGGGATTGACCGTGACGTGGGGTGCTGGAGGGTTGTTAAAAAGTACTTCTTATAGGGGACCCTTGAAGTAATAAAATACCAAGTAACAAGACACCCTACTGCGATAAAAAACGGTAGGAATCAAGCCGTAGTTTGCTGCCTGTTCTTCTAGGCTTGGCCGCGTGAAACTGGCACCTAGATTCACCTATAGCTTTAGTAGGTACAGTAAATATTTTAATCGCTAGATCGTTTGTAACGGTCTGCAGATAGCTCAACTGTAAACTCAACTGTGTGTTGTGTAATTTGTAAATACTTGTAATATTTGTAAGTTTCTTTGTGTAAAAAATATTGGATTAAATTGTTAAATCAATTTCAAATCAAAATTATCTCAGCTCAAGCCAATTTTTCACCCAGGTTTTAATGAAATAGAATAAAATTAGCTGACATTCTCGTCAGCAATTAGGCATGAAAATTATTTTCAGCAATTTCAAGGCTTTTTAGCAAAGAAAAATGTGCTACATAAATTACTACTTACCTTGATATTTTAGTATTTAAGTAACAAGGTCTACAATATCAGATGCTAAATCTCTAGACTTGATAAGTAGCTTAGTAAGATTTATAAATTTTAGTCTTAAGACTCAAAAAAGTTTTGATTTATATCACAAAGATGCTTTGATCATCATCATCATTTCAGCCCGTTAGCACCCACTGCTGAATAGAGGCCTCCTCATAATTGCGTCACTCTTTTCAGTCCCTCGCGAGTCTTATCCACTCATTCCTAGCACTTGCAACAATGTCGTTCGACCAACGGGCGGGTGGTCTGCCTCTAGGTCTTTGAGCATCCCTTGGCTGCCATTCTGTAGCCGCCTTCGTCCATCTCCCGTCGTCCTTTCTTGCCAAGTGCCCTGCTTATTCCCACTTCAGATTTGCGATTCAGATTATAAAATAGGATAATAAACAATCTCTCTTTTGCTTCACAACAATCTTGTTGAATCATCATCTTGAAGTTTTATTTGGACACCGAACCTCTCCTCCTCCCCTAGTGCATGCGAAACAAGTTGTAACTTGCAGCTAAACCTTTATATCACAAGCGGCGGGATTTCTTGAAACTCACACTTCCACCGCTAAAGTTTCTTACTTCCGCAGTTTTTCCCAGTACGTCAATTTTCCGAGCGATAACTCAGGAATTCGGTAGCTAATTTAAAACTTTGCCCGCGTCTGAACGGATCATTAGCTTGGATAAGCTTTTTAGTTGCTAGGTTTATAATTTGAATGCTTTAGAGCAGTTCAACACTACTTTTTATCAACGGTTTGCACGTGTTTGTTGCTTACGTAAAATTTTTCACTTTGTTGTTGAATGTTTGTACTTTGGACTGTCTGTTTCCTTAATTAATTCATTCACAAAAAGTAAATCCGTTAATGACCGTAAGATTAGTATTAAGGACATTATTGTTCTACTTTATAGAGATCTGGATTTTAATAAATACATTTAAAAAAAAGTCACGGTACGTTGTCACGCCGAAATGACGATCCACCATCCGATGGACCGATGACATTCTGTATATTATGTGATGCGTACTTACTACTTACTGCAGTGTACTTTTTCTAGCTGATGATGATAATTTTTCAAAAATCTTTCTGTTATCTTGCTTCTTCTTTCTTCTTCTTCTCTTCTTTTAATTTGCCAAGGTTCATTTTGGATTTTAATAACTCTACTCAAATGCTTTCTTGTTGTATGTTAATTCATTGTAGTAAATATTTTAATTGTGAATGCATTGGGTTTGCGTGTCAAAACCTATGATTAAACACCGAATGATTCAGACACGATAACTGGCGGAAACAATTATATTTCTTATAGGGTGAGCCTGAGGGGTGGTTATTTAGGGGTATATTTTTTAAGCAAATAAACTGTGTATTTTTGTACGGTATACAAACCGTTAAGTAATACTGTAGGTCAACTTTTGTGGGATTTGAAGTTCACATTCTACTCTCGAGACATTAAAAAACTTTTGTTCTACGTAGTAAACTTTATAAAAACGTTAATAATACTAAAATTGATCGCAGTATTCTAAATGCGGTTAAAGAACTATATTCTCAAAAGAAATTAACAATTTCACCTATTGAAAAATACTAATAACTAATTTTAAGTGCTTTACAGCGAGCATACAGAGCGTAAACTAAGTAGGTTTAAACTAAGTAACTTTAAATATCTACGTACTTAGCTTACTTAGCTTTGATAATTTAACTAATTAATAATAATAAAAATAATAATAAATTTGCCTTCAGTAGCTGTAAGTCTCTGAAACTCCCCAAGCACGGCAGACATAGCCTCAGATTTCTCGATTCGCAAAATCCTTCTGTCATTACATGAACACGCCATAATATTTCTCATAAGTTGGTTCAACTGACAAGCGAAATTTGAAAAAATATTCAGATGGAGTAGTTTTGTGTAAAATATTGCACTCAAAACATTACCAGAGCAGAAAGCAGACTAAACCATGAGATGTTTCTAAACAGCGCGCTATTTGTTATAATTTTAATTCAACCCTGCGCCCCTGGGACGGCGTATATTTGCATTATACTTGAAGCCCGGACTGCGTTTTTAAGTAATTGCTTGCATTTATTTTGTTATTTTTTGTGTTACTTGTGACGGGATCGCCTATCTGGTTTTTGTTTGGGCTTTTCAGTACTTTGTTGGGAACTCGCATCTTGTAGCCTCTGCTAAGTAATTGTTTTGGGGTAGCTGAAAGAAAATACGTCAAAAGAAATTCGAGTATAAAGTCAATCTGCTTGCAAGCTCAGAATAAAATTTATTTTACTGCTTGGTAAATGATACCGAGTTTTTTTTATATAAATAGGTGGGTATGTAGAGTAAGTTGTACGTCACTTTAGGGTACACTTACTAGACCTTAAAAGTATCTGTAAAATTCGTTTTCTGTCATTTTGGGAAGTCGTATAACTATTCCATTTGAATTGCTTTTTTGGTGTTATTTTGAGTTCTGTTGTGTAATTTGAGCAGTTGAAATGAAAATGTATTATGTGATATCCTGATTTGAATGAAAATGTTAAAACCCAACATTTTTTCAAAGCAAATGACGGCTGACTTGTGAATTGACTGACTTGACTAAAAACAGTTTTCTTTATGTAATAATTATCCTCACTTGACATTGTCAAAATTGATAGAATGGACATTATGCCATTAATTAAGAAAAATAAAAATTATCTGGAAGAAATAAGTGTTTTTTATTGGTAGCAATCCGCTTGCGTTGCTACGATGAGTTTAAGATTAAAAGAACTCAAATAGTATATTCCATTTCCCAAAATAAATGATCGTACCCCAAAACGATTCACGATTCGTCACTTTCAAAAAACTCTGCAGTAATCCCAAAATCACTTTACCCCCTGCATCAATCACGGTTGTGAGATAGGAGGCGGTTCTCTATCAATTATAGACAGAATTAAATTGTCCCAAAAACATCTAAAAAGAATGCTCTTTTGCTAAATCCAGATACATAAAGATACAGTAGCACAACTATTAACTTTACTGGATTTATGAATCAGAATCATTTTACTCAATATGTCATGGACTGTACACTTTCTGTCTAGTTCCTTATCTGTATAGCTGCTTATCTGTCCAGCTGCGAATGCCGTTAGACTGTTAGTAAAAGTAGCAAAAAATCAGAAGTTAGAGAGGAGGTCTAAGAGCTTTGTTCTAATAAAATCTATGAACCTATTGAGCTTTATTTTTTTAAAACAACGGGATATTTACCATGATTAATTTTTTATGAGTTGGTAGATCGATTTATCTCCCAATAAGATTTCTTTTACTCGTGGACTTCAGTTCAACCGTGATCATGGTGCATGCAACTATGCCGAAATATCGGAAGTCAACTCATAAAAATTTAATCATGGTAAATATCCCGTTGTTTCATAAAAATTGTGTTAAAAACCATGATAGTTTCAAAAGTCTATTGAGCTTTCTCCGTTGACCTTGCGATTTTTTAAATAATATTTAATCGATCAAATAAAAGGCGCCATTCTATTATCTCCATACCCTTGTATTAATTGAGTCGATCTACTGCTACTTTTCTACTTACTGTGTTTATCATCCCCTCTTGCCTCCCGCTGAGCAGGCGGATTCGAATGAAAACATTGAGATATTTCCACTTGATCAGTTTGCACCCTTTCATTGATATGTTTAGGTTAATGACCTTAGAAAATGGTAGGGAGGAACATTTATGACCCAACTTTGCGAAAGTTTTTTATTTAACAGGATAGCAAGAACACTTTTAATTAGATCAGTATTTTGCTTCAACTTTTATAATCATATTATCACCTTCAAACAAAATAAGTCCACTGCTGGACACATGCCTCTCTTTCCCCTATTATATTCATTATAATTTTTCATAAAAACTATTACACATTATTTTTAATAATACGGACAGACAAAAAGAAGAATGCACATCTTCGTTGTTTTTTCTCTTATTTAGAAAATTAAAATTTTATTTTACGTTTGTATAATTTGTAATTTACTTGTACCATGATATTATTTACATGCTAAAATTACAAATCTAAGAAATGTACCTACATGGTTGAATTCAAACTTATGTTGGTAGGTAGTATGTTCGTTCAGTCCTTTGAAGTTCCATACTTAATTATTCGAGGGGTGAGTTTGTAACAATACCTACCAAATAAGATAATAAGTTACAGGTCTTACTGTGTGAGCCTTTGTGTTCCCTCAGTAGCACAATTTAACATAGACTCATGTTTCGTGGAAGCGATACCACTTAGTCTGAGTTTTACTCGATCAATTCTTTTCACCTCTCAGCTCGTTTGGTAGTAGTCCAATCGGGGGAGACATAAAACTAGCCTGAAATAGAAAAAAATCCGGGGAGCGATTTTTTTTTAAATGTCTGGGGGTGTGGTTTGAAGTATAAAATCTCGATTTTCTAACTAATCCCGGTAGAGGGTTCGCCACCATCTTTTAAACTTGATAGTAGGTATAAGCGTTAAAATTATTACGATCAAACTTGTAAGAAATTAAATTTTTAACATCTTTGGATATGGCCATTTTTGCTCTAAAATTGAAAATTAACGAGTTATTTTAGAAAATCTAAAAAATTGAACTTTAACACAAGATGGCGGCGAGCCCTCTGCCGGGATTAGTTAGAAAATCGAGATTTTATACTTCCAACGACACCCGCAGACGTTTAAAAAAAAATCACTCCCCGGAATTTTTTCTATTCATAAGTCCCTACTGGACTATTGCTCTGCCTTTTGCGCCGTAAGTCGTGAGTTCGATACCCACCGAGAACAAATGATTTCTGTGGTGAATACCGAATGTTTGTTCTCTGTCTGGGTGTTATATTGTAAGCATGTTTTTACAAAAAAATAATTGTATTCAAGTAGGTACTCTTGCAGCTATCTGGTTCCCAAAGAACAAGCTCGGCTTAATTTGGGGCTGGATAGTGTTGTGTTGGGTGTCTACAATATTTCTTCATATTTATTTATTTATTATATTGAAAGTAAAATTTTCACATTATCATGTTAGTACATAATTTAAGTTTAAAAAACTTGAGAAACCGACTTCATTGTCAAATGGCTAAGCCGATTTTAATCAAATTTGTTTGGGACAATCTGGACGTAAGAATAACCTTCCAAATAAAAAAATAATTTTCTAAATCGGTTCATAAATGACGGACAAACATTAAAAAAATTATTAAAAAAAAATGGCAATTCCGACTTTAATAAAATTAAAATGGGACCAATCTGGAAGCAGTACCTTTCAGATAAAAAAATAATTTTTCAAATCGGCTCACAAATGACGAAGTAATGCGGTAACAAACATTAAAAAAAAAATATAAAAAAAAAATAAAAAAAAACATACAACCGAATTGAGAACCTCCTTTTTGATTGGAAGTCGGTTAAAAAAGAATGATGGACAACTCATTCCCAGCACTCACAACAATGTCGTTCGACCAACAGGCGGGGTCTACCTCTAGGTCTTTGAGTATCCTTGGCACAATTATCTTTTTAGGGTTCCGTAGCCAAATGGCAAAAACGGAACCCTTATAGATTCGTCATGTCTGTCTGTCTGTCTGTCTGTCTGTCTGTCTGTCTGTCTGTCCATCCGTATGTCACAGCCATTTTTCTCCGAAACGGTAAGAGCTAGACTGATGAAACTTGGCGAGTAGATGTATTCTGTGAACCGCATTAAGATTTTAACATAAAAATAAAAAAAAAACTATAAATATCGGGGGTCCCCATACTTGAAACTGAAACTCAAAAATTTTTTTTCATCGAACCCATACGTGTGGGGTATCTATGAATAGGTCTTCAAAAATGATGTTGAGGTTTCTAATATCGTTTTTTTCTAAACTGAATAGTTTGCGCGAGAGACACTTCCAAAGTGGAAAAAAGTTGGTCCCCCCCCCTCTAACTTCTAAAGTAAGAGAATGATAATACTAAATAAAATATATGTTGTACATTACTATGTAAACTTCCAACGATTTTTGGTTTGAACGAGATCTAGTCAGTAGTTTTTTTTTTATACGTCATAAACCGTGAACCGCAATTTACCTTTCGACGAACTACAAGAACCTTATTATGTTACATCAAGTAACATAATATACAGGTTCTTGTAGTTCGTCGTGCTACGGAACCCTTCATGGGCGAGTCCGACTCGCACTTGGCTGCTTTTTTTTATTTAGATGCATGTCTCATCCAGTTCAAAGTAAGTCTATGTCTGTCTGTCGGTTATTCCCCGAGGTAATTTGGATGCAGAACGATGAAGAAGTTCTGTGCATGCCGCAAGGGGAACTATTCCGAATGTTGTACGCTTGTATACCCTAATAGGCACCTTGAGGGTGTGCGGAGATATATCACACGAGAGAGATGTCTTATAGGTAAGAAGAAATTGGTGTTCAATTAATTAAATTTAAAAAAAGTCTAAATCATTTTACTGCACGAGATGATTTATCAAAAAAAAGGAACTAAGTAACAAAAGTATTAAATATAGACTCCTTATTTTAAATGAAAATGTATAATTATAAAAAAAATTGTGATTTCAAGCAAATAATTAAAATAGCAATGTTGGTGGCACACCAGTTTTTAAGTTTTTTTTAATCATACTAATTGCTTTTTTAAATAATTATATCACAAAAATATTAAAATATAAGAAAAAAAATACGTGTATAATAATAATAAAAAATATTGTGGACAATTCATACAACACTATCTAGCCCCATATTAAGCAGAGCTATGGGAATCAGATAGCTGATTTTTATAATCCATGAATATATTTTTTTGTAAATACATATACTTAGGAATACAATATAACAACCAGACTAAGAACATACATCTGCGTTCACCACACAAATAAGTATTTTCACACCTTTCCATTCAAGACACGCATCGTATCTCTTGTTCTAATAATCTGAGTTTTCTTATAAGTAATCTTGAACGGGGAATATCGAGAGGGTATTGTAGGGGATTATAGAATCAGATTTATTCGTCTCAAGGTAAATAAGCCTATTTAAATTGAGATGCTAATTCGGGATTGAAGAATGTGGGAGATGTCTCATTCCTAATTTATTGCGTTTTGTTTTTAGGAGAATAGAGTTTTGTCTTATTGTGGAGTTCTAAAAATTGAAAACGTTTCTTATCGGACTATAATAGCAAGGCCAAATTATTCTTGCTCAGATAAAAAATCAAGGTGTTTTTTGTCTTCCGAATAGTTATTTATTATGTCAACTCTTGCGCCCTTCAAAAAAGCAATGCATGCACTTATTTTATTTTTTGCGAAAATGATACTAAATTGTTTTTTTTTATGGTTTTATCTTCCTGAGACAAACTCAATTACAGATCATTCCAAGACAAAAAAGCGGCCAAGTGCGAGTCGGACTCGCCCATGAAGGGTTCCGTAGCAACAAGTAACATAATATAAAAGTTCTTGTAGGTCGTCGAAAGGTAAATTGCAGTTTACGATAGTATATAAAAAAAAACTACTTACTAAATCTCGTTCAAACCAAATATCGTTGAAAGTTTGCATAGTAATGTACATCATATATTTTTTTAGTTTTATCATTCTCTTATTTTAGAAGTTGGAGGGACCAACATTTTACCACTTTGGAAGTGTATCTCGCAAAAACGTTTAGAAAAAAAGATATAAGAAACCTCAACATCATTTTTGAAGACCTATTCATAGATATTCATATACACGTATGGGTTGGATGAAAAAAAGTTTTTTGAATTTCAGTTCTAACCCCCAAAATAGACCCCCAAAATTTATTGTTTTTTTTTTCAACTTTTGTATAAAAATCTTAATGCGGTTCACAGAATACATCTACTCGCCAAGTTTCATCAGTCTAGCTCTTATAGTTTCGGAGAAAAATGGCTGTAACATACGGACGGACAGACAGACAGACATGACGAATCTATAAAGGTTCCGTTTTTGCCATTTGGCTACGGAACCCTAAAAAATGACAATTACAGATCATTTCAAGACAAAAAAACACACCAATGCGTAAATAAACTATAATCGAAAATCAAACAGCTTGAATAAATCCTAGTTTCTTATAAAATATCAGCTCCCACCGTTTCAGCTTTCGAATGGGTGCATCACTATCCACTTTCCTGCTCCTCTTGTACTTGCGGAAGAAGTCGCCATCTATCTTCACTCGCTGGTCGCAGCTGCCTCGGGACTCCACTGCACCTGGCAAAATGCACAAGGGTTGATGAGAATCTGGCACAGATAGGTTTAAAGACATTTATTTTCTCATAAAATATAAAATGTTCACTTAAAATGAGATTACATCAGCACTGCTACGAAGTTTGGTAATCAGCAACGTCTTGAGCTTCTGATTGGCATTGATTTGGATCAGTTGAGCTTCTCGATCGTTGGAACGGTTTGCAGATAGCTCAACTGTTTCGTTTGTATTTTGTAAATAATTTTGTATTACCTGTAAGTTGTGTTTTGAGTGCACTGGTAGCCTAGTGGTAAGTCCGTCTTCCGATCCTAAGGTCACGGCTTCGAATCCAGTCAGAAAATGTATGTACACAATGCCAGTGCTCACAAACGGTGAAGGAAAACATCGTGAGAAACCCCATCGCTAAGTCAACTCTGCACGTATTGACCATCTGCTCTCATCAAGAGTACAGTGGATTCTACTTCTTCCTGATGACTCTGATCTAATTAATATACAGAAGTGGTTACCAGCTTCAATGCCCAGCTCGCTCCTGTTGGTCCGAGGGTAGAACAGCCACCGCTTGGAGCCGAGCCCATCACTTTTCAGGTACTCCTGGATTCGGTCCTGCCGCTTCTGCGTTGCGAGGTATTTAGTCGTGTTCTTCCTGTGTCTGCTTGCTGTAGAAAATACTACATCAGTTTTGAAAAGGAGTACAAACGTGAGAAAACAAATCTCTTTTTCAGCTCTCCGGGTGGAAAGTGACAAATTTCGGCCCGCTGCACGAACCGAAGTTGCCCCTTTCCGCCGTCGTCGAGCAGTAGTAGTAGCAATAGTAGTAATCGTATACACACCATGGGAAATAAAAAAAAAGCCTCAGATCACATGTTTGTAAACCTCGGCTTCGCCTCGGTAAATAATAATTACATGTGATATGAGACATTTCTTATTTTACTTCCCTGGGTATGTAATATACCTACTATTCCAAACTTAAAGCGTGAACGTGACGTGGCAACTCGACTCGTGACGTTTAGTAGACAAGAGTTTTCACCATGATTATCCTTGATATTATTTATGCTATAATCACTGCTTTGTTTGCCAGTATATCAACTAAACTGTATTGTGATATAGCTGCTTCGTCGTTGAAGACGTCATCATCAGCCTTAATAAGACCAATGCTTGACATGGGCTACCCTCATCCACTTCCAGAAGAACGATTCTTAAAAATGTTGAACCTCAATTAAAAGTTTAAAAAATCTTGGATAGTCTTGTTTTTCCGAACTATCGTACTTCAAATAAATCTACTCACGAGCTAAATACAGCACTCGAAAAGCATCTAAGAATCCAGGTTGTTTGAAGCTGATCTCTTTATGTCTGCTGCCAGAGCGAGAGTGGCTGCGACTGTGGCTTCTAGATTTAGACTTAGACCGAGATCGGGATCTGGATCGAGATCGAGACTTGGAGTGACTTCTACTCCTTGATCTGGACTTGATCTTGCGTAGGCGGTGCTTCGATCTACTGGGCCTGGAATGAAAGCAGATTGGTTTTGCTCGGGCAGGCGTATACCTGAAGATGAAGACAAATTCCGTATCTATAGGTAAAGCTAGTACAAATACTCCTGGCATGTTTATCAAGGTTCTTTAAGCATCTGCAGAGGAAATAATTGCTCTATTTTCGAGCCTTTGGCATAAAAGTGCCTCTAAATAAATTATGTTAAGTTTATAATTATAACTTTGCAAGAAAAAGTGTGTTATTGATAGACGCATGAGACATTTGTTTATCTGAATTCACTTATCATGTCATAGTTAATTTAACCTACTTTGATTCCAAGATCTTATGACTTGTTTATCGCTACATGTTGTTCAAATAGGGGTTCAAATAAAACTAAATGGCCCAACAGATGGTCCATAAAATCTATCATCATCTCAACTGCCTGGAAGAAATCGCTTTCAGCGATAAGGCCACCCATTGTACTTTATTTTATTACGCTGTTACTTGTGATGTATCCTTGTGTACAATAAAGTGTTATCTATCTATCTATCTATCTAACTGCTGCTTTATACTCGAGCCTATCTTTTGAAAACCTGTGCTCTACTTCTAAATCTAACCTTCGTCCAAGATCCTCGGCCACTGGCCCCATCCCATAGTACTCGCCATAGCCGTCCCCATGGTCAAGATACTGAGTTTCAGGAGGACGCATCGCCTGAAAACCTGGCGCATATGGGTACCCATACCCTTCCATTTACTACGCTGAAAATATTAAAAACATTAATTTTCGAGTTTAGCTTGTTGATGACTGACACTGATAGATTTTGAAATGATCCTGTCAATGATCTGTCAGTGGTAGGTAAAGTTTGTTAACCTCTTTTGTAAATTATGAACGGCTTTATCAAGAAAGTTGAAAACTGCAGCAAGGAGTTTCCTAAGCCTACGAGATCCTTCTTGCTCTCGATTTTTGAGTTACGCGATAAGCTGGGAACAAATTATCGGACGCGGCTGACGGACGCGGCTGACAGCCGCGACTGTTAGATATCTAGATAATTAATATACACTGAAGTGTACAAACTATCGGATGTAAGCCGCGGACGTAACCTTGAGCGTTTGTACGTCCGACAGAAATCTGGCTCGCTAGATGTTTTTGACTGTGCACACTTATCAGTCGCGGCTGTCAGCCGCGTCCGTCAGCCGCGTCCGATAATTTGTTCCCAGCTTGAGTCGCGCATCGTAGACAGAGAACACTAAAGACTGCCGTATCGCTAGCATGGTCGATTTGACACAAGATGCACGTGACAGATGGCAGAAAATGTAAAACTGACTTGAAAAATCTACCAAACACAAATATGAACTTGCATTAAACGCAATGCAAGCTTGATTTCCCCATTCGCTGTCTCATGTGATTGAAAAATATATTATCGGTTAATTTTTCTCATGTTGCCGGCATCTCTCACATGCTGAGTCTATTATCTGAGTCTTGCCCAGACTCTAGCCAGTAGCGCTAAAATCGTAGCTTAAAAACAGTATTCCGTCTGAGGTTCTACCACTAGTAGTATAATACCTATTATGTCTGTTAGTAGAATGTCGAAGCCAAATCTCTAGTACCACGCAAGATGCAAGGTACTCCGGAATCCCACTTAAAAATAAGACACCCTTTTAAGTGACAATTAAGAGATCTGAGAAGATGCTAACTTCCACGGGGACAGTTATGGACCATTATTTTAGTTTTATGTAGGCCTCGCGGGTCTTCAAAATTTTGTCTAGGCGACTGATCGAAGCGACGCGTGACCCAAGAGCTGGTGGGTATCTGGCGCAGCGTATAAGCATTGCTATTCAGCGTGGCAATGCCGCCAGCGCCAGCGTCTTGGGGACGCTTCCGTCTGGTACTGATTTGGATCAGTTGAGCTATCTCTAGATCGTTTGTAACGATCTGCAGATAGCTCAACTGTTTCTTGTGTATTTTGTACATTTTGTAAATATTTGTTTTATGTAGGCTATGTTTTATGCATCTTTGACGTCAAACTTTCCGATCTCAACCTGGCGATTTCCGCAGAGCCGATATAAAGTAGAAATGTTAGTTTAATTAGAAACGGCAGTTATTACGAAGTACTCGGTGAAGTCCAAATGAGCTGAAAACTCGCGAATATTAAAAAGTAAGTGAGGAATAGACCGCTGAGCAGCACCAGCTTTTGACAGAGAATTAGATTTTATAGAAGTGACATCTATATATTGGGCCACGTCTGCCGCATGTCGGATGCGTTATGAGCTAAATCCACAGCCGATTGGACTCCTGAAAACGGGAAACGACCTCGCGGTAGACCACGGTGAAGATGGGGGGGATGAAATGGACACCGATCTTAAAGAATGGTCCAAAGTATACATGTTTGCTATTGCAAATGTTAGGTTACCGTACAAAATGCTCAAGAAAGTCCTGACTTTATGCAGTGAGAACTTTTAAGAGCATTTAATAGCTTATATAAATTCATTCACCCTAATTTGTAAACGGTGAAGGAAAACATTGTGTGGAAATCAGCATGTTGTAGAATATAAAAAGTTCGAAATCATGTACCTACACTGATTTGAAAGAACTTATGACACTACAAGAAGAAGATCCTAGTTGTGATTTTCTTTAATTTTATTGAAAGAAATCTGTATGCTATTTCCATTAAGTTAACATCTTTGTTCCCGCTCAAACTTTAACCGGGAGTAGTGATTTTTTCTTTTTAAATAAAAAAGTATTCAGAAAACTCAAAACCCTCTAATGGAGGGAGCCATTAGGCATTCATCGAATACTAATTTATCTTTACGTCTTTAATTGTTCTTCTCGAATCGCAAGTCCGGACCTTTTGAAGTCGATTCACATCGGTCCCAATTTACGGGGTGACCGTAAATCATGATAATGAATCAGGTGATTTATTCGATTTCAAATTATCGAATAGATTTTGATAAAGGGTGTGACGATTTTAACTTTTAAAAGGGTCACGATTATGTACAATCTTTTGGCCGAAAGCTTGCGAACATCTAGCGCGATGGCGATCAATGAAACACGTTCAAATATCGCTGTCATATTCGACAGTGTTTCACTGATCGCCATCGCGCTAGATGTGCGCAGGCTTCAAGAGATGAAGAAAAATAGAAGGCAAACAGACTCTCCATCTTTGAAAAATAAAATTAATGTTGAGGACAATCTAAACCACAATATCTAGACCCAAATTAAGCAGAGCTTGTACTATGAAAAAAGTCTTAATACAGGCTTGGGTTTTAGGGTTTTCTGTTTTCATAAAATATTAAGGTGACTCATGTTTAGTATATCAAGATGCTTAGAGTACACGAATATTTTTCTTCTTCCTGCCATTCTTCCTTCTTTATGTGGGGTCGGCACAGCATGTTCTCCTCTTCCATTCTCCTCTATCAGCCGTCACTGTATTCACTTCTTTCTTATCCATGATTGTCATCTTTCACACTGTTTATCCATTTTTATTTTTCCTAAAAGTACCTATACGAAAATATACAACCTTAAAAGCTTAAATAGACTTGTTCTCTACAGCTGCGTTTCAAAGTCCAAACATTTTTCCTCGTAAATTAATTCATCAACATTCAAATGAAGCCAGCAAAAAGCAGAAATTAATGTTTATAAACAACATCAGTACTGTTCAAAGGGAAGGTAGTTTTAAAAATGTATGAAAAAATTGCAAATCGCACTAATTAACTGAAAGTACGACCTGTCATTGCAACCTACATTTTCACCTTTGAATACCAAGTGGTTATGCTAAAACCTTCTTTGTGAATGGTGCTGTAGAGTTGTGTTTTGCTTATGGAAATTTATGCATTTTGAAAACTTTTTCTCATAAGTTTGTTAGTGAAAAAACGTCACGGAATCGTTTCCGGCCAAGGATTTTATATACTATCTGGATAACGCACGAAGATTAAAAATCAATATTTCATTCATACAAACTTATGCTGTAATTACTATACTATAAAGTTTATTTTTTTCTGTCTCAACTCAGAATAGAAAAACGAACTACATGAGAGACTCAAAAATAGTAGTTTGTCCTTGTCTAGCAAGTTGCCATTGCAAAACAAAAAGTATTTGGTAGATTTAGAAGATTTCTCTCATTTCAATAAATTTAATTAAAAATAGGTCATTTGAATTCTTCTAACTTAATATTTTTTTATTTTGCGTGTTTGATATTTTTTACAATAATATTGCAAGTAGGTACAAGTTGTAAATGCTATTTATAAGAAGTCATATTAGTAATATTTCGTCAGCTGCAAGCGGCAATACTGGCTATAACTAAAAATGGCGATGTGACGTGGTTTGTTGATCTAAAATTATTGGTGTGGTTTTTGTGATTTTTAGCTAAAGGAATTGATATTATTCGTCAAAATGGTTCATTTTTGCTGCGTAAATGGTTGCAAAAAGGAATGGTATCCCGGTTGCGGCTTAACATTTCACAGGTGAGCTATTTTAAATGTTTTTATGTAAGTGGTGTTATAGGGTGTCCATGAATATCAGAGGGCCTAGGAACAAAGATTGTAATAAGTAGGTACAATTATTATGGTTTAATTTTTGTCGAGGTATTGCATACTATTACACAAGCATGACGACTATGTTAATGAGTCACGAAAAAAATTGAAACCGAATACAGTACCTTCAATCTTTAAAATGGAAAGTCATACTTTTATAGGTGGTCATAAAAGTTATAATTACAAGAAGTAATATAAGTTAGAAGTAATATAAAAGTTATAATTACTTAATTGTGTTGTATCAAAGATAATATATTTTGTTTATTTACAGATCAGACAGTGATTTATAAATTGGGCAGTATACTGCTCAATGTTTTAATGTTATAACATTAAAAAGCCCAGAAAAGAAAGAAGTGCCACAAAGTATCAGAAGCCATGCTCGTCAGGACCACCTGAGAAAAAAGCTAGGAGGGAAGAATCCGAAAAATCAACCCAATCGAACTTAAATACTAATACGCCAATACACAAATACAAAAACACATACATACGCACATAAAATGCCAAATTGCCCGAGTTGTTTATAAGATCTTCGTTCGCTTCGCTCACTCGATCAATTATAATACAAGTTGGAATATAAAAGATTGTACCTTAACATTTACTTGTTTTATTTTTTAGAAAACATAATTATTATGCCTAGTAAGTACCTAGTTTTTATACTTAATTGCGTATCTGGGCTCGTGTGAAAATCAATAAAGCTATTTTTCTCAGAAATAAGAATATTCCCAGAAATAAGCCCTAGCTAGCTCGATTATTCACCCCCGTAAACCGCCATACTGCAAATTTCATCGAAATCATTACAGCCGTTTTAAGAACGTGAATACAAATCAGTTTGTACAAATAAATAAACAAATATTGCTAGTTTAGGATAGGTAGTAATTTATTCTAATAAACAAGATACACCTACAGTGCTTTAAGAATCAGGTAAAAAAAAAAATATCAAAAGAAATATTCATGAAGTGCCTATGTTGTTACCTATAATAGAGGGAAGGGAGGCCTTCGCCCTGTACGGGGAAACAAAAGTCAGTAATTAACAAATCAGTACATTTTATTTCAAGCAGTTTCTTTCGATTTTATTAAAAGTACAGATGTGTGGACATCCTACTTAGAAAGAGATGCGTTACTACTTTGGTGCTTTCACCGGGCTCGTTTTTAGGAAACACTGCGTTATCCAGTTTACGAAGTATGTAGATTCATGTTTCCGGCGGCCACATGACGTCGACGTCGAGTGACGGGAATTTTCGTTTCAAGTTATAAAAACTCTTGTAGGACACAAGCGAAAAGAGAGAAGAAAAATAATGGACTTACTTTTTGAAATCGATTGAAGGCAAAAAAAAATCTAACAAAAACGATTATCTACTTATATGCAGAAAATAATGTTTCATAGTAGGAAAATGGGATAAGAGCAAACATATTTTTTTTTATTGTTTGCAATCGTATCACACAGTAGTAAGTAGTAGGTATTAAGGTTCTCGAATGGGTGACCACGAACTGGAAGACCAAACGTAGGACCACCACCCACCAGATGGACCGATCGCGGAGTGTAGGTGGATGGAAAGAGCTCAGAACCGTATTTCATGGAAATGTGTAGGGGAGGCCTATGTCCGGCAGTGGATTTCTTCAGGCTGATGATGTATTGCACACAGTTGCTCACAATTTTTTTAAATAAATTCAGTGATTTGACACCTTTCAAAAGTGTGCGAGTGAGAAGTTGCGGTGTTCATCGTCTTAAGGAACTAATAAATACCTGATAAAACATTCAGCCAGCATTATATGTTTTAAAAAGCTTTCTGCTTCCATTTGTACCATACGTAAACCTGCACTCGTAATGTGCGATATTAGCATGATATGAAACTACCCGCATACGTTGATTAAATTTTGCTGATGATACAAGACATGCAAATAAATAGAAAAAAATATATTGGGTTAGGAAAAATACACATGGTTTGATTTTTTTTTCGGCCTGAGTAGCAATCTATAACTTTTCTAATCTGTTGCTATTTACGAAATGTTAAGATAACAAACATTAAAAAAAAAAACATGAGTTCAGCAACCTCCCCTCTTCTTCTTCACTGAGTGCTATTTTTTTTTACATCACACATAAAACTTAAGTCCAACATTCATAATATTCTACCAACTAATCCCACATTCTACTTATTTATTGCAAGTAGCAAAGATGAGAAACTAACTATTAACTATAAAACCTTATTAAATTGAATTATCCTTATTTTAATACCACATACTCATGTATTTACATTTTGCTTTTTTGTGCGCGTTTTTTTATCTTTCATGAGTTCAGCAGCCTCCCCTCTTCTTTTTCACCGAGTGCCATGTTTTTTTTACATAATCTATAATGCTAAAGTTCATCATTCGTATTCTACCAAAATTATAATCAAAAATTTTATTTAGCAAGTACGTAGTAGTTTTTTGCAAGTAGCAAAGATTAGAAAACGATTAACCTTATTTAATTGAATTATTCTTACCTTTTTCTTACCATCTCCTTATCTTTTGTTTTCAATTTTGAACGCGTTTTTTATCTTTCATGAGTTCAGCATCCCTACTTATTCTCTGAGTGCCATCGACAAGCCTCGGTGTTTCGTTTGATTTCGCACTTCAGTGAAATGGTACTCGAGCAACCAGCCTAAGACAAGAGACCTCTTGTCTTCGCAATCGATACGTCAAAATGTAAATAATAATGGATTTTCTTTGAACTTTTGAAGAAAACTCGAGTGTTGGGTGTTGTTAGATTGGGTATTAAAACAACCTACTGTTGGCCTACCACAAGCTCTGTCTCTGGCTCTGGTTATGAGTCTGTGTGAGTGCTCACCAGTGTATTATACCTACTGTATGTGTGACGTTTCGATGAAGGAATTATTTATTTAACACTCACGCAGACTCAAAACCAGAGCCAGATAGAGCTTGTGGTAGGCCTGGCCTACTGGACAGATTTGAATAAGATTTTGGACTTGTTTAATTATATTACCTTTAGCCGAAGATAACCGCCATAGTAAACAATAAAGTAACAAAGAAAGGAGCACGCTTTATCGGCTTATAATAATTAGGGAGCTAAGGCCTTATGGTCGGCCGTCTATGACGTCTGTGACGCCAAAAACTCGTAATAACCGCCCTTTTTGGCCGAGACTGACGTCACCATCGTCATGACATTTTCTCGGCCAATTTGAGCATAAGACCCCTGATACTTACTGACTTTTGAAGTTATTACTGCTTTTGAACACTATTTTTATTAACAAAGGGATATTTACCATGATTTGAGAGTTTTTACTTGCAACAGATTCGTTCATAAATATCAGGAACTGGTTTTCAGAGTAAACAGTTATTATGCACAGATTTCACCAGTTTCTATTTCATTTTTCATCCTGTGACAGGCACTATAGCGTTCCCCTTAGTATATAAGTGCATGAGTAAAAACAGCTATATAAATCATGTAGAATAGATACAAAAGCCTGTTTACTTTACTCCATTCTTGACTTCTTTCATACGTGTACTAAAAACTAAACTAAAACTGCAAAGCTTTGTCCCGCGTGGACGTCCCAAACCAAACTCACCACTCACATCTCGCTCTAATGACTCTCTACCATTATAATGTACCAACTCTTCATTTCACGAGAACATGATTTTAGGACCTACAAATAAGGTGCATTTTCGCTTGTAGAGTTTGTATATAGCATGGACTATTCAACCGTGGAGGATTTTATAATTATACGCATCTTCAGTTTGAAAAGATTCCTGTAAATTTGGGTTAGTGCTTCCTGTATTCAGGATTTGTGTAGTAATTTCATTGAAATACCTTTTCCCAGTTTCTGTACCCTTCTTTCTGAGGGTTTGGAGTACCAAGCTTATGCTTGAAATGAGGTTACCTACCTGCTATAGATAAATGGGTAAAACAGCGTTATAAAAAGACCAATAAAACTACTCGGGAGTTTTCCAAATAAATAAATATGATTCATAAATTCATTATTTTCTGTGAGCCAATTGCTTTTCCCGCTAACAAATCGATTCGATTTATCTATCTATCTATCTATGTCTATCGATTTAACATAAATTTTAAACAAGAATATACTCCAAGAGCAACCTCTCTCGTTAGAGTGAGAAGGGTCTATTGATACAAATGACGTCATCATTCGTAAACATCTGAGCCCAATCCTAATGACACTGGTTCTGTTGTGAATGTCAAAATAAATTCTACACAAATAATAAAACAGTTTTTAGAAACCCAAAGTAAACTAAAGTAACAATGATTGGCATTATCGGTAAAAGCGTTTTTTTCAGGACATCGTGAAAACCTAATGTTTATTTCATTTAGTAACAAATCAATTAAAGAAAATCCTCGTTCATTTCTAAGAAAAATAAAATAACAAACAGTAGCAATTTCCTTAATCATGCAATATTCGATTTCGTTACGCACTTCATTACCTCCGTTTTGAGGAAAACTCTAGTTCCAAAGTTCACCACACTGGAACTTCACTGCTATTTTTTTGTTTTGTAAAAGGATCATACAAAAACGGTAGGGGTCAAGCCGTAGTTTGTTGCTTGTTCTTGTAGGTTTTGGTCGCGTAGAACTGGCATCTAGACTCACCTAGCTTTAAGACGTTTCAAAGTGATCCTTGTGATACAACAATTTTTTTATTTTTTTTTATTTATATTTTGTAACCGTTCATCAAAAGTATCTTTTTAACCCCGGATTTAACCAGAAACTAATGTTTTCGATCATGTTTTGTAAATGTTTTTGTGCCCGGACACAAAAAAGAGACTTCTATTTTCAAATTCTAAAGAACATTAGGCATTTTGGAAACATTGTGGGTCAAAAAAAAGTTGCATTCCGAGAACTATGAAGCAAACCTTGGTAAGGATTTTACTAAAAGATGTAACGGTTTCTCTAAACAGGCATTAAATGGGTGGTGAACTCAAGTCCAATAATATTATTTTCAATCTGTTATTTTATTTGCTTTTGTTTACTAAAGTAGAGAACGCCGGCGACTTTGTTTGCGTGGAGTTGGTTTCTACAAACTTCTTAATTTTCTTGTCGTTCCTAAGGGGTTTAATTTAATTTGTAAATGCACTCTCGCGCTCCGTTGTTTTGCTAACAATGCTGGCATGAATTGCTTTTGTGACTGTTATCCAACCACGCAAGGATCTCAGAATAATCTATTTATTTATTTGTCAGAAAACCAAAAGCTCAGAAAAATATTTACGTAAGAAAATTAGTAATGTAAGGCCAATTACGAAGAGAAATGATAGATGTGGAAAAAATCTTTCTTCTTTTTCGTGTCACTGATTCCAAACAAATGTGGTGAAAGGATTTTATGTGAAAAAATGTGAACAAAACATAATAAATTACAGGAGGGTGTTTTTACAAACATTTAAAAACTTCTTCTTCCTGCCCCTATCTTCTTAGCTTCCTGCGCTAAGTGGAGTCAGTTCAACAGGTTTTCTTCTTCCACTCACCTCTAACATCCGTCATCTCACGTAGCTCAATCAATCAATCAATCAATAAATCTCAATACTCAATACTCAATACTCAATACATTTATTGCATAAACATGGTTTAGTTTAGGTACATACATAGTTCTTAGGTGTAAGTCAGTATCACATGGACCCTGTGAATAGGGTAAAGCAACATGGAGGTAGGCCGAGGCTTATACACAGTAGTTGGTACAAATATATTATTATAGATTGAGAATTTTCATGCATTATAATGTAGATAGTTTGTAACTTTATTTTAAATTAATAAGCTTGGTAAAACAGATTAAACGATAATGCCAAGGTCTTAAAAGTAGTCAAAGTTAGGTTTAGTGCGTAGTTATACATTTTTATTTTATTTATTTAGTCATAAGTTACGTCAAATATTCTTCATCTAAATAGTCTTCATTCAGTTCAATTACAAGAATCACTTTGAAACGTCTTAAAGCTAGGTGAGTCTAGGTGCCAGTTCCACGCGCGGTTCCTACCGTTTTTTATATGATAGCTGATCGAGTATATTTTTTTTATATAGCAGACCTTAAAACCAACAACAAACGACGCATAGAAAACAATTGTAATGGCAATAAATCATTGAAAGCAAGCAACAGGCCGTGAAAAAGTAATTAATTTGTCTTAAATTAAGGTTCCGTCTGTATTTAGTAGAGAAATGAATGCTGGTCAAAGTCGAATTTGTTAAAATCACGAGGATGACTTTGATATTTTATACGCTAGAGGAATCTAAGTTCAATATCAATACTTGTATTTTTAAGTTCCTTATATCAGGCAAGGATCTTATATCAGGAGTCAATCGTAATAGTATGTTTTTTTATACGAGTACGGTAAAACAAAACGAAGGCCTCTAGCAAAAAGTTTATTAATATCTGTTACATAATATTATTATTGTTGTTGGAGAATAAAGGTTCTCGAATGGCGACCATGGACCGGAAGACGAAACATAGGGCGCCCCACCCACCAGATGAACCGACGACATTGTTAAGATCGCGGGAAGTTGATGGATGGAAAGGGCTCAGATTCGTTCTTCCTGGAAATGTGTGAGGCCTATGTCCAGCAGTGGACTTCTTCAGGCTAATGATGATAATGATTATTATTGTTATCATGAAACTACCTAATATGATTCACAGATGATAATCATTATCAGCGTTCTAATTACGAGCGGTGAAGTCTGAATTCCAATCTTCAATGCAGCGTAGAGAACCCTCATAGCAAGAGTGCTTCTCGCACTTGTTCATCTTTTATCACAATTTCCACAACTTCCTACTGCTCTCTTTCTAAGAATTAATTAGTGGAAAGATGCCAAACGCAACAGGTTTAATGCAGATGAAATTTAAAAAGATGAATGGGTGAACCGTTTTTAGGGTTTTGTCAGGGATTTTTTTACACATTTTAAAGATTTTTGATGGAAGCCGGTCAAGGATATAAGCCGGTAGTTTCGCCAATTTCTTAGCGCTCTTTAATATTATATTTAATTATGTTGTATTTGTAAAAAATCCCGTGTAGTGGGAGGCCCAACGTTTACTGTTATCACAAGAGCAACTAACGACGCTGACAACTGCCTTTATTTGTTTGCTCGATTTTTTGGAGAAAAAAATAAAACACTTCTGCTAGTCAATCTTGAAAAAAAAATGCAATTATTTCATGTTTGTTTTAATTGAGAATTGTTAGATTTAGCTTAAAAAAATATATTTCATAGTCCGTCTGTCTTTTAAATCTGTCAATTAAAAAATACAACCGAATTGAGAACCTCTTCCATTTTTTTTTGAAGAATGGCCAAATATTCAACTATCAAAAATTTTACTACACATCTAGATTGTAAAATTTTTCAGTAAAGTTGATCAAGATACAAACTTTTCAAACGGAAGCAGCGCAAGGTCATAAATCACGTAAGTCCTATCCACCGATTTCTCTCGCCTCCGCAGCCCCCGCAATCTCAAGAAACAGAACCTTCCCTTAAGAAAATTTGAATAAAATCAATTTATTTTAACGTGGCCACGTTTATCGCCCCTAATAGATTACTCTTCGGTAAAAATAAATGAATGAAACCCCACTTTCGGAAGTTTCCAGAAACTTTGTAAGTGAACAGCGTGTGACGTAGCAAGGGGGCTGTTCTTTAGAAATGAATTGTTTTGTGATAGAAAGACGGCTCCTAAAGGGGTTAATTATGTAATCAAAATAGAAATTAATGAATTTTGTAGCGAAAATTACGTCAAACAAAATCTTTTCTCTTCCGCCCCTGAGGAAAGCCGCGTCGTCTACACATTTTATAGGGTGAATGATTTTAGAATCTGTTAATTATAAATTACCTGAAAGTAAATCTGCCCTGTACATTCCCTTCTGACTCTGACGCTTAAAATGACCAACACACTTTTTGACTAACTTTAAATACTATAGCTTTAATATTTTTTCTTTATATAAATTATAAGCTTGGTCGCGTGGAACTTGCACCTATTATAGGCTCACCTAGCTTTAAGACGTTTCAAAGTGATTCTTTCGATCCTACTGAATAAATAGGTATAATTTTAATTTTGATTTTGATACGCATCTTGATACTTACGCAATATTTGCAATACGCATTTTGACATGCACGCAAATAGTGCAATACGCATAATGCCAAATTAGTTTACATTTACGCAAAATGAATAATACGGTTTTTGACATATCCATACGCAAAATGTTCAAACCAAAACAAACATATCATGAATAGGTTTAAGAAAAATGTAAACAAGTTCCTTCAGGGTAGGCAACGCAACGCAGCACGCCTGGTGTTGTTGGTGTCTATGGGCGACGGTGACCACTTACCATCAGGTGGGCCGTAAGCCCGTTTGTCTATCATTTGCATAAAATTTGTAAAATTGTGTTACTTTTATTTTGGCCTAGTGTCAGTGGCGGCTATAGGTACTTTGTTACAGAAACCGTGCTGAAGCGTAGGATTTTGATGTCGCGTCGTCTCTCTCTGTTTTTCTTCTCGTCTTACTCTTCTCTCTCACACCGTGAACGCCTTAGCTTTGGTGCATGTTTGGTGCAAATAAATAAGTAATTGGATGAGTTTGTCGTCGCATCATCCTCCAGTAGATTATAAAGTAAGGGGTAGCAACAATCCCTCAAGCCCTAAAGGTCTGAGTTTGGCGGTTACAAGTGTAAAGCGCTGACCAGTCTAAGTTCCTATAAGGCCAATGGCCTTAAGGGCTTCATAACTGATCCTTCAAGCGCTTTGCTTCAACTTTTATGTTGCGGACAGCAAAGGCGTAGAATTCCTTGCCGGCGTCATTCTTTCCGACACTTAAAACTTGGACGTTTTCAAGACAAGAGAGAATAGGTATCTTCTAGGTAAGCGTGCTACACCGTCGACCGCATCATCACTTAACAGCAGTGTGTCGACCGAGAACCAACTGACACACACCAACTGACGTGGACACGTCACCGTCTCGCAACCACTATTCATGCTTCTTGAAGAATCCGCTAGGGGCGCTTTTGGTTTCTCCATACAAAATGGTGGCAGAGGTGGGCGATACGATCGGCGATAGGCGTCAGGCACCGCACACGGCGCGGCGTCAGGCACCGCACACCGATTCAATTCGATTGGCTCCCTATAAACTGAAAAAAAAACCTTTTAAAATCATTTCCTAGGGTTCAGTCTAGCCACAGAAACTCGTAAATAAAGCGGGTGAAAAGTTGGCCCGGACACCGTATAAATCCTTCACAATAGATGGAAAAGACCTGTTTACTTATTTCTTCGATGATGTAACAACTTTCATGTTTTTGTTAGATAACATTTTATTATATCTCATAAGATTCGTTCATCCAAATAAGGTAAGTCTGGCCAAATAGCCACATCCAAGTCTGGCTTCGATCCAAGGCCAAGGGTCTGTAAGAATACATCAAACTTGTCATGTAATTCGAAACGGTTCCAACTCATAACAATGTTCTACCGGATCACATATTATTGGAACTAATATAATGTTTCAGACTCGGCATCCACTTTCAGCACTCGTCTTTTTTCTCAGGCAGCAGGTCGATCTTAGGTACTTTTCAAATAAAAAAAAACGTTGCGTCACATAATATAAACCAGATTGCTTCCCGCTGTCTGTTCCTATACGTATGCTTAGATCTTTAAAACTACGCAACACAAAAACGGAACCCTTATAGATTCGTCATGTCTGTCTGTCTGTCTGTCTGTCCGTCCGTATGGCACAGCCATTTTTCTCCGAAACCGTAAGGGCTAGACTGATGAAACTTGGCGAGTAGATGTATTCTGTAAACCGCATTAAGATTTGTACACAAAAATAGAAAAAAAACTATAAATTTTGGGGGTCCCAATACATGAAACTGAAAATCAAAAATTTTTTTTTCACCGAACCCATACGTGTGGGATATTTATGAACAGGTCTTTAAAAATTATGTTGAGGTTTCTAATATGGTTTTTTTCTAAACTGAATAGTTTGCGCGAGAGACACTTCCAAAGTGGAAAAAAGTTGGTCCCCCCCCCTCTAACTTCTAAAATAATAAGAGAAAGATAAAACTAAAAAAAAATATATGTTGTACATTACTATGTAATCTTTTAACGATATTTGGTTTGAACGAGATCTAGCCAGTAGTTTTTTTTTTATACGTCATAAATCGTAAACTGCAATTTACCTTTCGACGAACTACAAGAACCTTTATATTATGTTACTTGTTGCTACGGAACCCTTCATGGGCGAGTCCGACTCGCACTTGGCTGCTTTTTTTAAATAGATAGACTGATTCAAGTGGAAGATTTGTATGTTTAGTAAATATATAATATAAAAGAGAAACACTGATAGTTTTAGAGGTTTTTAGTGTGATGTCTTGGATAAAGTCATTTTTTGCGGTTTCATTGCAAATGCTGGCTGAACCCTACGAGATAGATCTAAATAATGTACTACAGGTGCAGGGGCAGTGTATCATTTATTGTAGGGCACGTTCCTGACGCGCATGACCTACGAGGCAATGCTTTGTTATAGGTCATAGTCACTTAACATCAGTAGGTCTACCATGAGCTCTGTCTGGCTATGTCTCTGGTTCTGGTTTTGAGTCTGTGTGAGTGTTGACTAAATAAATCCTACGTCAAAACGTCACACACACGGTATTATGCACTGGTGAGCACTCACACAGACTCAAAACCAGAGCCAGAGACAGAGCCAGACACAGAGCTCATGGCTTAACAAATAGGCCATATAGGTACTTGTGACAGGCCTCTCAGCTCAGTTGGTGGTAGCTCTGCCTTCTGAGCCGTAGGTCGTTCGATCCCCACCGAAATCAAATATTTGTGTGGTGTACACAGATGTTTGTTCTCTGTCTGAGTGTTATATTGTATTCTACGTATGTATTTACAACAAAAAAAAGTAGGTATACAAGTATTATTCATATTCATTTATACAAGTATAATATCAGCTATATCTGGTTCCCATAATACAAGCTCTTCTTAGCTTGGGGCTAGATAGTGTTGTGTGGGTTGTCTATAATTTATATTTGTTCCATAAGCAAGTTGCATAAAAAAAATTGGGAATCAGAAAACGCATCAGGGGCAGCGACAGTTGTAGTCGGGCGGATGTACTAGTATACTCTATTAGCAAGTAGTCTTACTTTGCTATAAATTATAAGTAACAGCTGCTTGCAATAGTTTCCTTCCCATGCAACTCCCCGCAGGCGATTTGCACATCGAACTACAGAACCCCGAAGAACTACTGAACCCCGAACTAAGCGGAACCCTAATTGAGTTCTGACAGCTACTTATTTACGAAAACGATTATCTAAATTGCGTTTATAACATCTGTTCGGCTCTCATTGCTCCTAAATTATACAAATACCTACTAGCGATTTGCTCCTGGCGTAATTTTTTTGCCTGTTCTTCTAGGTTATGTCGCGTGGTAATTTTGGTTTCGCACGGGTGAAACTATTTTCAAATTATTTTTTCTAAATTACAATTGTGCGAAACCGGGGCGGGTTCTAGTTAAAATTATAGCCTATATTTTATTACACAGAGATAATGTTTGCTTTTTAAAATTGAAAGTTTTTGAAAGTAGGCTAGGTCCAGTAGTTTTGAAAGTTCCATACAAAAATAAAAATATTTCTTCTTTTTATTAGTGTATATTAGATTGATTTTTGTGCCTGTTCTTCTAGCTTTGGTCGCCAAAAACTGAAACCTAGACTTACCTTTTTCTAACGGACTTTTATGAAGTTGCTGGCATCTTAAAATTTAAAACCCCATGTATAAAACCACAAAGATCCCCAAACTCACGTCTCTATAACCAACTACCATAAAACCACCATAGATCAGGAGCCAAGTGTGCAATTTCTCCCAAATGCTACCAAAAATACAATTTATGTGTTGAAGTACTTTTCGCCCCTTGCAGACCACCCCTGCATAAGAATTATTGTATTTGAAGGGTCATTTTATTGCATCTAAGGTTGGTTATTGATGGTGGCGTAATATTTATTTAATAGTTATTCGTGGCGTACATTACCACTTTTTTTTGACGATGGACCGATTACCTTTGGATGGGTGTCCGCTACAGGCATTTGTAAGCTTTTCCGTGCTATCACCACCTCAGCAGGCTTACCACAAGATTTGTCAGGCTCTGTCTCTGGCTCTGGTTTTGAGTCTGTGTGAGTGTTGGCGAAATAAATCTTATACGTCGAAACGTCACACAATACACTAGTGAACACTCACACAAACTTAAAACCAGAGCCAGCAACAGAACCAGACTGAGCTCTTGGTAGGCCTACAGATGTAGGTACCTATGTTCTCTGTCAATGATATTGAATGTGTTTACAAAAAAAAAATACTGTTTTCAATTATCTGTAGTTCCATGTATTTTTATTTTTTTTTTCTGCTGGGAACAGAGATCTTCAGAATGCAATGCCGCCAGCGTCTTGCGGGAACGTTTCCGTCTGGTACTGATTTGGATGAGTCGAGCTATCTTTAGATCGTTTGTAACGGTCTGCTCAACTGTTTCTTGTGTATTTTGTAAATATGTGTTTAATTGAAAGTTTCTTGTTTTATTGAATTTGGAGTTCCCTTAGTTTCATTATTATACCATCTAGAGGTAAGGTATGTTGAAAAATTATTTGGTTGGCAAACAAACAAGCTCATAAACCGTATTTTATGATAATGGAGGTACTAGATAAGAGATATTTGCAGGATGTGAAGTAAAAGTAATTATAGTTACGGCTTTTTCAGGCTTATGATGATGATGATCCATACACTCACCTTTATGACGTTTCAAAGTGATTCGTGCTATTTTATTGTTTTTTTTTTACTTGTAATTGTTAGTCTATTGCTTGTCCATAGGCCTAGCCGGGTCGGTTCTAACTTCTTCTCCTTCTTCCTGCCCTTATCCCACTTTAGATGGGGTCGGCACAACATGTATTCCTCCTCCATTCCTCTCTGTCAGCCGTTATTTCTGGCATTCACTCCTTTCTTATCCATGTCATCTTTCACACAGTTCATCCATGTTTTCCTTGGTCTACCTTTGCTCACATATCCATCCACATCCATACTCATTACTCTCCTAGTTACATGACTTTCTTTTGGGTCCTTTTGGTTTGGGTTCTTTTGGTTTTGACTTTTTTTTGGGTCGGTTATAACTGTAAATTGAAATAGCCAACTCATTTTGTTCCACCAAATTCTTACACTGTCGTGCAATCCTAATACACATAAGCGTTCCACTTATTTGTCTCTGGCGATCACGTGCCGATTTTATAGCATCGCTTCTCGTAAATTGAAATTGCGGACCGTTCACATGCCCGGCAGTGTACGGACATTGTTTCTGCTATAATTTAGTGTACAATATATTTTGGTAAATTACCTACTCGCACTGCAGTGTACACTATCCATTATAATGAAATTTAAAAACTTGAAAAACCGGCTTCGTAACCAAATAGAATTACTGGCACGTGAGGCTGAACATCTGTATGCCTCAAGTTGATGGACGCAGGGCAGTGCATCGTAGGAAACGGTCCTCACGTGCTTGATCTACGTGGCAATGCTTTGTCACTGCGGTAAAACTGTCATGGCGCCACCTTTTGATATTCATCACTACAAATATCAACCACTATTCAACATTTTTGTTATTACAACGTACGCTGCTTGTGAGAGCACTGGTGGTCTAGTGGTAGTGGCCCCGCCTTCCGATCCGAAGGCCGTGGGTTCAAATCCACTCGTGTACCAATGAGTTTTTCTGACGAAAAATGTATGTGCACTATGCCAGTACTCTCAAAACGGTGAAGGAAAACATCGTGAGGAAACCGGCGTCGTGTTGTAGAACCTAAAAAAGTTCGAGCAACACGTGTCAAGGGTCACGCAAAAAGGGCCCACCAGCGGCCTACTTGCGGAAAAACCTGCCCGCACATCAAGTGCGCATGATAAACTTGCCGTACCTGCTTGTTTATTAATTTGTGAATTTAATATTTTAGTGGTAATCTTCATTATTTACCGCATTTCTTATACAAATTATGTACATTGACCTGGCGCATTTTGAATCATCTCATTTCACGGGCTTATTAAACAGAAAATCACCTCAGTCTGGAAACTGAAATTTATAGTCAGCGTCACAGCGAATTTTACCGTAGAAAAATACATCTTTTTCATCCCGACTGTTTGTCAACGTCCAAAGACGATTCAGTGCGAATGGGACCCATTTTATATTATACTAAACGAGCTGAGCATTCGTCGATCGACTTTCGATTCTGTCAAATGATTTTTTTCTCGGGATAGGGCAGGGCGGGGCTCAAGCGTATTTGTCATTTTCGATAAACGTTGGGGTTTCTACGGATTACCTATATTTTAGCAAGTTAGTGTATTTTGTTTTATATACATATAGCGACATTGTTGAGAGCGCGGGAAGTCGATTGATGAAAATGGCTCAGGATCGTTCTTCCTGGAAATGTGCAGGGGAGGCCTATAACCGGCAGTGGACTTCTTCAGGCTGATGATGATGACATTTAATACTAAATAAAAAAAAATATTCTGAAGGTTTTCCCAAAAAATTTGAGCGATTTGTAGGTAATTATACATACTATATAACTAGTATAATACTGGAAGGGAGGCAGCAAAATTTTCAAAACGCAACGTTTGCGCGTTCTAATCTACTAGTAACGACATCTAGTTCTGGTTTTGTGAAACATGCAGGCATTTTAAAGAGACAAGTAAAAAAATATCTATTAGATTCTTGTGATGCATTCAATATTTAATTATTTAGGTTTTTTTGTCTGACAAATATACATATTTGGATATTGCAACATTAGCCACGTCACCTAGTAGTTGAATGTGGTATACAAGTAAAAAAAAATCTGCCCCACGTTGATCGCCAATAGCACGACATTTATCATCAAAGTTCACATTATTATTAGAATAAACGATTCTTAGCCTTCGACATGCAACGACTATAAAACAATTAATAATAATACAAAATAAATAATATTAATAATAGTCGTGAATTCTCTCCAGTCAATTTCCGTTCGGGGTATATAAATCTTGAAGACACGGCGCGCTCATCTCGCCGAGGAAATGCAAACCCGACCGCTCCTAGAGTTATGGTCTGTTTTAACATGGGAAATGCCGTAGTTTTTCACTTGTCGCAACGCTATTCTATGTAGATTATGTGGTTTGTAACGAAGTTTCGTGTGTGAAAAATGTTGGGATGGAACGCTTGCAAAATGGGGTTTGAATATTTTAGTTTGTGTCATGATTATTTATGCTGTGTCTTCAGATTGTGTTTATCTAGCTTTGCACAGTCTGAAAGCACCTCAAAACATAATGAGGTTTTAGTATTGAATAGTTTAAAAAAATAAAATGCGTCTGGGAGGTTGTCAGAGTTTTAATAACTACATTTTTTGTCAAATGACCACTGTCCATGCACTTTTAAGATTTTTCAATTCACAATTTGTAAACGTTTCTTTTGGCATGGCAAACTATTAAAACAAGGTGTTACTGAACGCAAAATATGTAAGTACTCCTAATCCGATGAAGATAAACGACGAAAATTATGTACCCTTTGTGTGCTTTGTCCTACTGTGTGCCGTCATAAATAAAAAAAAACGTTTTCTTCATTTAAGCCCGGCTCCAGGTTATAACCTATCTCTGTGACAAATTGCATCTTTATTCCGTAAAATCGTAAAAACTAGATTTACAGTACACTTTAACTTTCATAACTTAGTTTAGATAAGTAGGATCACAAGTCCTTATTAAATTCACCTTTTCAATATTTAATTACAGCCTTTTCAATAGTTTTGCACTGCTGGGCAAAGGCCTCCGCCAACGTCTTCAAGTTTTTCTTTTCTAAAGCATCCAGAACTTCTCGCCAACGCTTTCTTGGCCGACCACGAGGCTGTCGGCGCTGATTGTTGTCCATCTGTCAGGATGCATGCAATTAACGTGCCCCGCTCAAATTCCATTTGAACCTGTACCTCTTCAAATAAATTATAAAAAAGCCACCTGTGTTTGAGTCAGACCGTGAAACAAAAGCGAGCCGTATTTAAATACGAGGCACATTGCAAGTGACACGGTACAATGCCGTTCCTATTTCGCGCACAAATGGTCCGCGAGCGATGGGCTTATGCACGAACGTCCGCGTCATGCCGCCTCTGTGCATTCGTAGGTCTATGTAAAGAGTTTGTAAGAAAAAATGTGTTTTCTTGTTAACGAATTTCGTAGTGAGACGGGCGCAAGATGTGCAGAACTAATTTCTAATTTCTGTTGTGATTCTATCTGTGAAATGTTTTAAAACATGTCGTTGTTTTAAAACTAATGGTCCAGGTAATTATTGTACGAGTATCCTATTGTCCAAGTATGATTAAGATTTTTCTTGTCAGTAAGTATTAATTTTTGTAAAAATAATTATTGTCAAAGTTAAAGTGATAAAATTAGAACAACCGTATAGGTATCTATTTTAATTAATTTTATAGTGTTTGTGTTTACTACACTTATGGAAATCACAAAGATTTTATAATGTCCCAAAAGTTAAGAGTTGAGACGAATAACTGTTAGGGACTGTTCGGCGTTAGTGCCGAACCAAGGGGAAGGTCGCGGGTTCAAATCCCGCACGTGTCTTAACTTTTGGGACATTATAAAAACCGTATATCTATTTATTTTCAGCTATACGCCATATGCTGCCTTCCTACGGTGCGAGGTTCTGCAGATCATCACGCACAGCCGAAGATGACGCACGGCAACGCACACAGAAAGGGCTACGGTGCACCTCGGCGCACGAGACCGTTCCCATGGAGTGTCATGCGAGCTGATCCACCTCCGTGCGCGTTATCACACACCGGTGGGAAGGGGCTATTATGCTCACTGCGCTGAACAGAGGTCGTCAAGTAAATAGATCTACATCAGAGCAGGCATATTGAGCGTCTCAACTGTTTGCCGAAACTTTATTATCTTACTGTGGGCTGCAAAATATGCCAGCAAAGACAATATTTTCGCTTATCTAACGTAATTTATGCGAGAACTTGTCGAAACTTGGTCACTTAGCGAGACGATCGGAGTTTCAGTTCGATAAAATTACACTTTCGAGTTGCGGGGTTTGGTATTGTTTTGTCGAATTGTGTTGGATTTGTGTTTCGGTAAGCATTTCAAAAAACTGTATCTGTAGACTTGTAGACTCATTCTTCTTTTTCTAATTTTAATAATTCTTCGAACTAGTGCAATGTGGCTTAAGGGTTTTAAGTGCGTCTCAAAGAAGAAGATGTTTTTCAACTTCTTCGGATCTATGTTGGGTTCTTTGCAATGTTTTCCTTCACCGTTTGAGAGATTTGTTGATGTATGAGATTTTTACTATATTTGAAAACAAAACGTTGTCCCTGCATTTTATTTCTTAGTATATTATTATTTTCACATGAATATTTTAATATATTCAAATCCCATCAAAATGACTGGGCCGAGTTGGATGAAGTTGTGATGAAAAGTAAGGTCTAAATTAAGCTGTCCATCACTTTTCTCATAAAAATAGTGTAATATCTAACCACGAAAACACTTAATAAATTTTCCAATTAAAACAATATTCAAAGAAAAATAATCTTTTCACTTTTTCCACTAAAAAGAAGGTGAAAAGTGTCCCTTCCCCAATTAAAATGCTTGTCCCTTTTTCAAATGTAACCACTCCAAGTTTTAACAAGGTACGTAGGTATACCCACATTCAATGGTACATTTTCCCCCATAATTTAATATAAATATCCTTACATTTCTTCCCTGGGCACTTTTATAATGTACGAGATGCAATGCAATAAGGGTGGCTGTAACTACATAGAGATGTTACAACAAAAGTGTTGCTTTATCACTATAGTGTTGGTTTATCACTTTAAAATACATGTACTTTTGCTATTTTTTAAAAATAAATGAAAAAAAGTTGTGGACAATTCATACAACACTATCTAGTTACAAATTAAGTAGAGCTTGTACTATGGGAACCAGATAGCTGATATAATACATAATATCCTTTTTTTGTAAATGCATACTTATAATAATACAATATAACACCCAAACATGGGACAACCATCTATGTTCACTACACAAATACTAGTTTTCGGTGGGGAGAAACCCCACGACCTACTGCGCAGAAGGCAGAGCTACTATCAACTGAGCTGATTTTGACTGATCTAACTGATCTTATAGTAAATACAAAGTATCACGAAGAAAATACAGTCTAAGAAAATCTCCTTCATTATTAAACATTTCATTTCTATGTCATCTTAAGATATTTTCTTCCATTCTTACAATAAAATGCCCTACAGTTAAAATATATAATTTGGATCATATTTCTGCCCTTCATTTTCACAAACACAACTCTTTCTATCTCAAATAATTCATTTCTGCTAATGTCTGGTGCAAGCACTGGCACACTAAAACTATACTGCGTCACTCCACCTAGCTCTATACAAAATTCCTAATCGAAGTGTCACCCTTACCAACAGGGGTGACTAACATCATCCTTTGATAATCGTTGGTAGCAGACACGTTAAACACAGAAGGCTATAAAAATTGCGAAAACCATAAATTTACTAGAAATATTCAATTATAGTCGCCTGTCGCACGAATGGAGGGGAAAGGTAATTCGTAAATGCCAATGTAGTTATTGAAAATGTAATACCATTTCTCTGGTAAGAAAGTAAATATAGACGTTATTTGAAGGGTGGTGGACCGGTGGTGTAGTTTCAGGCACATGAGATTTTTCGCCTCATAACAAGGACGTATACAACGTGTATCAAAATATGTGTACTATCCTGAAGGGGGGTGAATTTCCAACCCCCGGGGAACAATTTTTGTTCAACGACTTTTCGAACTTCGATTGGTATCTCTGAAAAAAAACTGCAACGAAGTTTCAACATGACTTTATACAAAGTGACAACCCTAAACTCAGCTACAGAGGTAGTAGGTAGTAGTAGTAGACCTACAGAGGTAGTAGGTCAAGGGGTAGGTGAGTTACAAGGATAGGGTTGTCAATTTATTTAGGCATTATGAAATTAAATATTTTTGTATGGGAAACTGAAAATAGGAATTTTTAATTTTCTCCCACCCACAACTGATCACCATTGTGGTCCGAAACCCCCCACCTTCGCATAGTACACATATTTAGATACACCTTGTATAGTACAACGCTGTACCTATACAGGGTGGTTTTTTGAGAAGGGTGGTGATGGCCAAGTCCAAAAACACGAGAGTAAGAGAAAATTCGTGAAAGAAGTCATGCCCTCGATTTATTGGAAGACAATAACTAGGTATGTTTTTTTTCGTAAATCTTTTTCAAAAACTTTTTCTTTAAATATTTTAAAGTTATTTTTTTTAATCATTCTGGTCTATTTCCGTCAAAAATAAAAGATTTTTGAAAATAATAAACATGCAGTTAGTATTTTCTTACAAATCGAGGCATGACTCCTCCCACGAGTTCTCCCTAACTCTCGTGGTTTCAACTTGGCCATCACCGCCCTTCTCAAAAAACCACCTTGCATAATATTAAGGCCTGCGCACTCCTTGGTCGCAAATTTTTTGGTTTCAATATCTGCACTGCTGTAAAATGTTGATAACTTATAATATATACTTCCATACTCCAAGGACACAATAATGTTAGTTCACATAGAAAGCCACGTCCAAAACACGCAGTCGTCCCGCACTCGCATTTGTCACGCAACTCAACCGCACTCGGACCCTATCTGTCATTTCTCAAGAGTTACCGAGCTTGCCAAAGATTAGTTAAGAGGAGAGAAGTACCTACTAAAAAATTGCCAACTAGCTTCGATGTTATAATACGATGCCTTCAGGTAAAGAGGAATAGGTGCTTTTTAGACCATACTGCTCCATCACCGGCTCCATCGTTTCTTACTGTCAGGGAGATTATGGCCAATGGTCTCTAAATACCATGTCAAAAAAGTTGGAAAAATAGCACCAGATGCTCATATACATTTTTGATGTAAATACATTCTTGGAATACAATATGACAGAGAACAAACATCTGTGTTCACCACACATAATATATTTGTTCTCCGTGGGGATCGAACCCAACACCTACAGCGCAGAAGGGAAAGCTACTTCCAACTGAGCTCAGAAGCAAGTCACGTTATGTTACTTTTCTATGACAGCATCTGTAAGATGATTATTGCCAGGCGTAAGTGCCACGTTTAAACATTACGTCAGATTCTTATCGTGTTGCCTTATGTACGGCTGGTTCCCACTGGTCGGAGGTCGGATTTGTGTATAATATTAATCGTATAAAACATTTTCTAAGAAGCCAATCACACATAACGGAAACAGATATTGTGTATTACCGACAAGAATTGCTGGTAATTATGCCAGCTCTCGTCGTCCGTAAAAAATCGTGTCGGATTTCGCTTGCCTAAGTGAGTAGTTATGACGCTGTTCATAATAGATCGGACGTCGGGCGCAAAACCCGCCTCGTAGCTCCCCCTTCTCGTTCAACAAAACCTTCGCCGACGTCATCATCATCATCAGCTGCAATCCGACAACCGACTAGTATGAACCAAGACTCTGACACCCGATTAAAAGTCGGCATCTGACCTCCGACTAGTGAGAACGAGATCTTACGTTTGACGTTAAAGCCAAACCAACCATAATGATACCAACATCATGCATAAGATACACTGCCGTGCACTCACATGGTAAACGCAAAATTAACAGCTTATTATAAAAGCATAAGCGCTACAGCAAGCCGTATCTATGAAAATTCAATTTGGCTTGTTTTTGTCCGAAAGTGGACGTTGCAGTTGTATTTGCATAGCCAATTTACAATGCAAACTCGTTTAGTAATACGGGCCGTAACAATAGATTTTACGTGATAGTGGCCTGAAGTGTATTAGAATGGACTATGGTTTTGTATGCAGACATTAAGCAGTTTGGTTTGTGCCGCATACCTACTGTGAATCATTTTACACGTTTGGACCAACGTAAAAATTAGGGCTCATATTCTTAATGGCCATAAAGCAGTCATGTTTTTAGTTTAGCAATTTGCCAAGTCTACTGCTGTCTCTATTTGAAGAGATGAAAGTTACATTGACATGAGATTTTTAAAAGTTAAAAAAAAACGACAATGTAACACCCAGATACATGAGAGACATAGTTTTTTTTCTTTACAAAAATGCTTAGATGCGAAGCTACAGCGAAAAAGGCAGAGCTACAAACATTTTTTTAACAAGTTGAGACGGATGTCAAGAAAACTACATACAGGTCATTGTTTTAGATCTATAATACAGCAGGGCTACCATACGACCTCCATATGGTTATGGCTATGCTGTCAAATTGTGTATAGATAGGCTGACCCACACATTCATTTTCTTCTTGGGTTTGAATGTGATGACACGGTTGACACAATTTTGTCAGCCATAGCCATTATCTTAAGGAGCTCGTGGTAGCCCTGCTGGTAGATACTCGTAAAAACAAAGATTTCTGAGCAGTAATACGTATCCGCAATTCATTTGCCGATCCGCGGTTCCGTTCCGTATCTCAATAAATGTATCAATGTGATTACTCCATTTGAATGAGCCGCGTCGCACGCTCATTTTGGTTTCAGCGTGTGGGCAGAGGCTGAAGCGTGCGCTGAGACGTACGCTTATAGGCCTACACACCTAGGTCACTGGCGATGGCGATCAATGAAACGCTGTCAAATATCGCTTTCAAATTTGACAGCGTTTCACTGATCGCCATCGCCAGCGACCTAGTTGTGCGCAGGATTTTAGCGAGTACGGCTTTTGAGATGTTGGAAAAGTAAGGCTAGACAATTCTACGTCATAATTCAACCAACGTTTTTAAGGCATCCGTATATCATTAAAACTATTTTTGTGTATGTTTTTGAAGCTTTCTACTTCTATTCGACCAAATTCGATCGAAATAAAACTTCAGGTGCCGTAGAAGGTGCGGTAGCAAATGTAGAAAACACATACTTATGTCCACATAAAGGATTGCATTGGTATAATAATTTTTAATTTGTCTACGTAATTAATATTCTGCTAAAACATTTGCATTAAATGTTATGCAAATAAGTATTATAATCAGATCTGGTTCTCATAGCACAAGCTCTGCTGAATTTGGGTTATCAAGGTTGCCATTTTATTTCTATTTGTTATTTGTACATTCTTATAGCCCGCTTCGCTCACTCACACGTCAATTTCCTTAAATGTAGCAAACTCTCTCGTTACGTATTCCGTCAATGAATACTGAACAAGTGAACAGTTTGCGTATCGTATCGTATGATAGAGATCGTGTTATAGATCTTTCTCATGTATTTAGGCTAACACTCACTAAATTTGACAAACCGGTTCATAAATGAAGAAGTTTTGCCAAACCTCAGAACCATCAGAGGAACCCTAAAAGTACGGTCGATACAGGACAAACTAGCAGAAACAAGGCTGCGATGGTACGGCCATGTCATAAGGAGGCCGGTAGATCACATGACCAGGAAAAGGCTGGACTATATAGTATATATCAAGACCAAGAAAGCTCAGGAGACGTCGACTTACGTGGATGTCTGTAGTAAAGTTCGACAAGTTTATCATCCGCACTTGATGTGCGGGCAGGATTTTCCGCAAGTAGGCCGCTGGTGGGCCCTTTTTGCGTGACCCTTGACACGTGTTGCTCGAACTTTTTTAGGTTCTACAACTCGCCGGTTTCCTCGCGATGTTTTCCTTCACCGTTTTGAGAGTACTGGCATAGTGCACAAACATTTTTGTCAGAAAAACTCATTGGTACAGGAGTGGATTTGACCCACGACCTTCGGATCGGAAGGCGGGGCCACTACCACTATAGACCACCAGTGCTCTCTGTCTGTAGTAAAAAAAGACATAGAAAATAACAAGATTGACCCAATGACGACCCAGGATAGACATCTTTGGAGAAGAACGATTAGGAGAGCTGACCACAAATAAAGATGGGATAAGGACCGAAAAAGAAGAAGAAATGGCAAAGTTTAGCGATAACAAACATAAAAAAAATACAACTGACTTCTCTCTTTATTATATCTCTTTGTTACTTAAGGCCAGGATATTCGAGCGCAGTAGGCATTTAGCGCTACCTCAGCCCCCCCATGCTAAGCGCGCGACGTAATTATTTACGCGCCCGGCAGGCCGTGCGCCACTGACCGCGTACGATAACTTAGTGCCACAGTATAGAAAACCAAGCAGTAGTTAGGTATGATATTTACTTACTAACTTCAGTTAGGTAGTATTGTAGATAGTATTGATAACATATTACCAGTATTTTTGTTACATATTGTGTTTAGATATAGGTACAGTCACAAAGCTAACCCCCGAATACTGAAACGCAACTCAGATTTAAGCACGTCTCAAGCGACGAATATTTGACAGTTTTCAATGAAAATCTGTCAAATATTCGTCGCTTGAGACGTGCTTAAATCTGAGTTGCGTTTCAGTATTCGGGGGTTAGTAATAAAAAAAATAGAATTAGTCCAACTAAAAAGTACTTTGGTTTCGTGTGGCACATACAACTATTCGATCCAGCAACGAGAACATAGAGGTAAAAAATACAACTAGTACAAGTAACAATTATATTTATTTTGTAAAACGACACATACTTCTGCCTACAATACGTAAATTTTGAAAATGTTATTTTTATACTATATTATATAAAAAATATTTTTATTTCGTATGGCACATATCACTTTTTCATTGCACATACTCGGAAAGTAGGTCTGAAGTTGCCTGAGGGGCCTAATTGAAAGTAATACTTTCAGCCCTAGAGAGAATCGCTTTCTACTGACAGCTGTCAAATTATAAAAAAACAAGTTCTATTTTATTCAACCATGTTCCAACTTTCTAAAGCTATTTCTAACTGCAAGGAGGTTATTGAACTAAATTCTAACGTTTTATTCAGCAAGGAGGTTGGAAACTCATTACAACGATTAGAAGTTTAAAAAGTCTAATTAGTCCGCGATGTAAAATTTAAATTTAAATAACAAAGATAGTGGGTATTAAATAAAGAATATATTTTCTAAATGACTTTATTATTATTTAGCTTCAACTATTTCTTTGAAATAACATAGATTTGCGAAAAAAAATATGGGGGCTTTGTGCATCTATGGGGGTACCCATAGATGCACAAAGTTTACGAAATTGTACATTTCTACAATTTGATGAATTTTAGTAGGTAGGTAGGTATACCTACCTACTAAAATTCATCAAATTGTAGCTGCCTAGGTTTGCATGGACCAAACTGACCACGAGGTTGGATTGGACTTTGAATTATATCCAATTGCTTACTTGGACCTGGCTGCATAGGTACGTCATTATTTTCGTCATTTTCTTTTAAAATTATATCACGTATTGGCATACCGCGAATTTGTCGCGGGTCTACAATCTCTGGCAAAAGGCATTTCATGTAAAAATCAATAACTTTTTTTTCTATTTCCACCTTCCAAAATTCGTCATCTCTAGGAATGTATTCGATTATGAGTGGATGATTTTCGCCGGACCAAATTCCAAAAATGCATTGGTTTCTCTCGGTAACATGGAGTTGACCCTGCACTTGGTAATACCAATTGCTCCTTTTATTAATGATTCGCGTACTGTTTTTTTTGTCATCCTTATTATTAATATTATAAATGCGTTTGTAACTCTGTCTGTCTGTCTGTCTGTCTGTCTGTCCTCCTGTCCGGCTTTCACGCCAAAACTACTGAACCGATTGAAATGAAATTTGGTACACAGATAGTTGAGGGCCTGAGGAAGGACATAGGCTACTTTTTATTGCGAAAAAAGGGTTGAAAATAGGGGTTGAAAGTTGTATGGAATAAATAATAAATAAATAAATAATTTGATTTGATATAAAAAAATGTGACATTCAAAGTTTGTGCTGGGGGGGTAGAGGGAGGGGAGTACAGGGGGGAGTGTGGAGGGGAGTACAGGGGGGAGTGTGGAGGGAAGGTGCGGGGGGAGTGTGGAGGGGAGTACAGGGGGGAGTGTGGAGGGGAGGTGCGGGGGGAGTGTGGAGGAGAGTACAGGGGGGAGTTGGAGGGTAGGTGCGGGGGGAGTGTGGAGGGGAGTACAGGGGGAGTGTGGAGGGGAGGTGCGGGGGGAGTGTGGAGGAGAGTACAGGGGGAGTGTGGAGGGTAGGTGCGGGGGGAGCGTGGAGGCGAGTACAGGGGGGAGTGTGGAGGGGAGTACAGGGGGGAGTGTGGAGGGGAGGTGCGGGGGGAGTGTGGAGGGGAGTACAGGGGGAGTGTGGAGGGGAGGTGCGGGGGGAGTGTGGAGGGGAGTACAGGGGGAGTGTGGAGGGGAGGTGCGGGGGGAGTGTGGAGGGGAGTACAGGGGGGAGTGTGGAGGTGAGGAGCGAGGGGGGATGCGGGGGGAGTACAGGGGGAGTGTGGAGGGGAGGTGCTGGGGGAGTGTGGAAGGGAGGTGCGGGGGGAGTACAGAGGGATTGTGGAGGGGAGTGCGGGGGGAATGTGGGGGGGTGTTGAGGAGAGTGGGGGGTGTGTGGGGGGAGTTCGGAGAGGAATGCGGGGGGGATGAAAGTGTGGCGTAGGACGACGCCATATGTCTAAGTTTAGTAAGAGGGCAGACGACTGTGTCACGTGGACTAAGGGTTCTGGGGGGCTAAGGGGGGTTCTGGGGGGCGTAGGGAGGTCACAGCACGGCTCGCTTCGCTCGCCGCGCTGTTCCCCATGGTCGCATGGCGGCTCGCTTCGCTCGCCGCAATGCTCCACTCGAAAATAAATGGTCAAAAATAGGGCATTTTAAGGTTTTTTAAATAATAAAGGGGTCTGAAGGGGGGAGGGGGGCAAAATTCAGGAAGAAACCCTCTATACGAAACCCCAATCGAAACCTTCCTATCTCGACGGCATCCGGTAGCACTCTCAAAAGGGGGGGTCCTGGGGGGCAAGGGGGGCAAAATTTTTTGTACAATCAAAATCACTCTAGACCCTCTTTACGTTGCCCATTAAAAAATTATGCAGGACCTCTCCGTTGCAGAGCCTTCCTGAGGGGGGAGTTCCGGGGGGGCAAATTCCGGGGGGGTCACAGCACGGCTCGCTTCGCTCGCCGCGCTGTTCCCCGTGGTCGCATGGCGGCTCGCTTTGCTCGCCGCAATGCTCCGCACGAAAATAAAAGGTCAAAAATAGGCCATTTTTAGGTTTTTTAAATAATAAAGGGGTCTAAAGGGGGGAAGGGGGCAAAATTTATTTTGCTTTCAAAACAATCTCACCTTCCCTACATGACCCAAAAAAAAAAAGTCTCGCAAGTCACTCCGCTTGGAAGATACGAAAGGGGGGGAAAAAAAAGTGGTAGGAGGGGGGAAGTTTTTTTTGTTCTTTCAATTTAGGAAAAAACCCTCTATACGAAACCTCAATCGATAGCCCTCTATCTCGACGGCATCCGGTAGCACTCTCAAAAGGGGGGGGTCCTGGGGGGCAAGGGGGGCAAAATTTTTTGTACAATCGAAATCACTCGTGACCCTTTTTACGTTCCCCATTAAAAAAATATGCAGGACCTCTCGGTTGCAGAGCCCCCCTGAGGGGGGGGGTTAAGGGGGGACAAATCTCAAAAAGTCGGAATTTTCCCCAAGTCACCTTTACCCCCTCTACACGTTTTCATAAAAAAAACCATACCTTCCCCTCCACCATCAAGGAGAACAATCATGTCAATGAGTGAGTGGTAAAATAAAATAAATTGTGTTGCTTACTTATATTTCCGTAAAACAAAGTTAATTGTACTTACTGTTACAATTTTATACTGTGACGGCAAACAACAATAATAATTTATCGTATATTTTGCGGGGAACGTAGCGAGCTAGCAACAGCGACACAGGTCCTACCTCAAAGACGCCTGGCCGGCTACTGAAACGAAGCGCGCGGGCCGCATTATTATATAATATCTTGTTAAAACAATAAAAAACTGTTTTGAGAAAAATGAACCGTAGAATATTCTTCGTAATTTCATTGCCTATTTTTTGACATGTTTTTCGGGAGTAAACGTTGGGTCTACTTCAAGTACGACTTAAAAAAACGATCAAAAATTCGCGAAATAGGGAGTTTTCGCGATTTTTTTTGATCGAGCAAAGTTGACAATATCGTGTTTTGAACCATAGAATAATCAAGAATATTTATTAAACTACAACATATATTTTTATCAGATCAAAACAAATAATATTTGATTGTTTAATGTTGAATCAAAAATAGGTCGATTCTGAGAGTCTTGGTCTTAAATAGCCATTTCAAGTCTAGACAGCTAATTGAACTAAAGTTCCGATAGATCAAACAGCATCCAATCAAAGTGAACTTAATTTTTAGCGCTGCCAACTCAGCACTGCCAGCAATCGCAGCCGTCAATGTTTGCACAAACTTCGTTAATCCGACTCCCGAGAGCGGCTTTCGGGGTAGCACTAGTTTCTTACATGTTCTAGAACCATCCAGAGTTCACAGTCAAGCCTATTTTGTCCAAAGAATGATGTAGACACCAAAAAGGTAGACCAATAGCCCGGTGGAAGAATGACACCTTTGCCTTGTAGAGAAAGTCCTGTATGCAAAAGGCCCAAACCTGACAAAAGTGGAGACTAAAAGTGGAAGCTTATGCCCAGTAGTTGGCTAGTACGAGCTGCCTATGATGATAATGCCTATTTCTGCCGTGAAGCAGCATTGCTGTGTTTCGGTTCGAAGGGTGTGAAAGGGTGTGCCGGTGAAATTACTAGCACGTGAGGCTGACTGGCCTCAAATAACGGACGCAGGCATTGTGCATCGTAGAGGACGTTCCTGACGTGCGTTATACCTACGAGGCAATGCTTACCACTTAACATCAGGTGGGCCATATGCTTGTTCCATCAGCTAGTTGTATAAAAAATAAACAGCAATTTCAACAGCTGGACATAAGCCTTTAAATTTCAAGGATGCAAGAACTAAAGTTATTATTATTTTGTATTTGATTTTCCTGAATTAAAAAAAAATGATTTTGTTTTGATTTGATTTGTGAGTAAAACGATAGCTTAAAGACTATTTTGGTTTATTTGTTTAAAACCAATAATTGACATTCGACTTAAAAAAAGTAATTTCAATTAATTGCCTACCTAACCATCAAGTATCAAGATTATTTGAATAATGCAGAAAATGGAGCGTAAAATGGGCTTCAATGTGTTTGTGGTCACTTTGCTGTTGTGTGCTGGCGCAGAAAGCCGAATTCGAGAGTGTCAAAAATGTAATAACGTCCTTAAAAACATTAGTTCACGCAACCGCCAAGGGGCGCACATCGTTTCTCCATACAAAATCATGTTAATATAATTATCAGTTTAAAAAACTAGAGGAACCGACTTCATTGCCAAACGGCTAAACCGATTTTAATCTGGAAGAGAATTTGGGACAATCTGGACGTAAGAATAACCTTCCAAATAAAAAAAAAAATCTAAATCGGTTCATAAATGACGGAGGCATGCAGTTACTAACATTAAAAAATTTTTTTTTTTAAAAAATGGCAACACCGATTTAAATAAAGTCAAATGGGACCAATCTGGAAGCAGTACCTTTCAGATAAAAAAATATTTTTTCAAATCGGCTCACAAATGACGAAGTTATGCGGTAACAAACATAAAAAAAAATACAACCGAATTGAAAACCTCCTCCTTTTTGATTGGAAGTCGGTTAAAAATGACAATATGATGCTATACTCAGAATGAGCCCTAGTGCTGGCTGCGCTGATCATCTCATAATCGTATGCGAATTCCTAATGCTGCGCTCGCATAATTGTGGAAATATGCGGCTGGGGCTAGGAGATAGTGATTGCCTACAAAAATAATAAAGGCAAAGTGCTGATCGTGGAAATTTACCCTATCTTTCTTAATTCTAACCGATTGACTAAGATAAGTACTGCGTGGTCACTATTAATGACTATTAGATGGATCATGGATGAGAAGGAGTGGTATTTACATTATAATTTTGTGCCTGAGTTGTTCTGTTAATTTTGATTTTTAATTTAACCTCAAGAGGCGCAAATATGCAGGTCTCGACAGAGCCTACTTATTTGCTCCTCTTGGGGTTGAGACTCTGGGTCCGTGGGGAACCGAGGCCTCGCGGGTCTTCAAAATTTTGTCTAGGCGACTGATCGAGGCGACGCGTGACCCAAGAGCTGGTGGGTATCTGGCGCAGCGCATAAGCATTGCTATTCAGCGTGGCAATGCCGCCAGCGTCTTGGGGACGCTTCCGTCTGGCACTGATTTGGATCAGTTGAGCTATCTCTAGATCGTTTGTAACGATCTACAGATAGCTCAACTGTTTCTTGTGTATTTTGTACATTTTGTAAATATTTGTATAATTGTAAGTTTCTTTGTGTAAATAAATTTAACCTTAACCTAAAAGAGAAGAGATCCTCAAGACCTCATATAGCTCGCAAGAGGACAAATAAGATGGAAACACCACTGGGCGTTCTCCATACATGCCAATGATGTAGTAGATAACCGACCAAACACAAGCTCAATGCTCGCACGGGCAGATAGCAAGAATGAGAGAAGAAAAAAAAAAAAAAACCTGTTAAACAGTTATAGATCATGTATTTATACTAATTGCATTGTAAATAGAAGTTTAATTGTAAAAAAAAAATACATATTTGCATGCTAATAGTTTGGTGAAATATCATATTATCATGCAAAACCTTTTTTTATATATACAACTATACGATAAATTTAACATTATGGCTCACCTGATGTTCAGTTACCATCATCTTTCGCTTATAAAAAAGCATGTATACCTACGTCACGAACATCAAGTGGTCACGGACATAAAACTACCTCCATTTAGAAAGAAAAACATTCAATTGAACTGTCGAAACGTCATTCAATTTATTTAAATGTCACCTGTCAGAAATATCCGTTCAATAATCATATCTGTTGTACGATAGGATTTATCAATGGCTTTCGTAAACAACGGAATCAGAAGTGCGGGTCAGACGAACAATAGCAATATTTGCATTTTACCAGATCGGCCAATCTGCATTGCTAACTATGGACCAGTCCTAACCTCACCCTTTTGCATCAAATAAATAATGAAATATATTTAAAACATCTATGTATATCAAACATCTATATAAAAAAAAAATATTGTAAGATCAAATTATTTATATCACAAAAATACATTCAATTACAAACGAGTTCAAAAACAATATGACGTAAAAGATGAAAATAAACCTTACAAGAAACCATTGTAGGGTTTATGGCTAACGGGAATAGATAATTATCTAACTTAGGTATAAGGTTAAAAGTTAACACTTACTTAACTACCGTGTAATCAAATCTTAGGGATCACTTTGAAAACCTGTAAGTAACAATAACCATTAAAAAATAAAAGAAACCAAAATATTACAGCATGTATTAATTTAAACATGACTTAATTATTTTACTACTATAAGATTAATTGCATTTTTATCAGTATGTATGTAAAAGTAATCTTTTCAATATTAAAAAATATTTAAAATTACAAACTGGAGGTAGTCAGAAGAGTCTAGTATACTTTCTTACTTTTCACTAGTTTAAAATGCAAATAGAATGCTACTCGTACATGGTCAGGTTAGGAACAAACTCCGTGGACCTTGGTATGCAAACTGAAACCAACATACCTATACCATCGCCTACGCACAGTATACACTTTATCCTTATAGTTATAAGGCTCAAAATAGGTTTTTATAATTGTTATTATAATAATTGCATGGGTGTATGTTATGGGTTGGCTTTGACGCGTTCAAACGATATGAACATACAATTCGCCAAACATGGTGATCGCTCGTTTAGGAATTTGTTGAATGATGTGATTATCGTTTCATGTGGGTGGGGAAAGGGGTGGGGATGGGAGTAAAAGGGGAGGGAAAAGGGGAAAGTTGCAGTTTGATTACCATAACTTTCTAAATAGATGACGCAAACAGAAATAGGTATGGTGGTAGTATTTCCTGGATGAGCCTTTTACAAAGAGCTCTACTACTACTCAAGTAGTAATAGGCTTATGCTTATAGCTACAAAAGTAGTAGGCTTATAAATTTAGAATTGGGTCCAATGATACAGCATTTTTTATAAAGAACCATATCGAATAATTTTCAATAAATCTATATAATAAAATCCTTATATTCCAAATTAAATTTTTACTACATTTATTATATTATTCTTAGGCATTTTTAAGTAGTAAAGCTACTTGGGAGATTTTTTTCCATCTACGGAATAATGATATTCGTCGAATAAAAAATTATAATCCTATTTTCTGACAAGCCTAAAAGAGAAATGGATATTTTTTTCTGACGGATTAGTTTATCTGTAGGTGAAAAAAATACCCAATCTATTTCTAACGTTGACTGTACTCCTGATTTTACATATCTACCACTGGCACTTTCAAATAAGTGCAGTACTTTTTAACTATTTTTGACGTAATAACGTCTTAAAACTCGATAGAGCCGGCTGCACAAAAAACATGCCTCATGCGGCGTTACCTCGCTCTGAGGCGTTCCATTTAAGGCTTGAAGTGCAAGCGAGAGCGCGGAACGAGCGACAAAGAGGCACAATCGGCCTCTGCGTTCGGCAGCGTTCGACATCTGTCTCTCTCCTACTTGAGTGAGCGATGCGTCCGTGTGGACAGCTGTATGACGTTGTCACGTTCAACTATCGTCAGTAAACCGACTTTACAGACAACCGATTTTTTCTACAATATCTATCAACCAAACTTGAGGAGGGATGAAAGTCATGTGACTAGGAGAGTAATGAGTATGGATGTGGATGGATATGTGAGCAGAGGTAGACCAAGGAAAACATGGATGAACTGTGTGAAAAATGACATGCTGGATAGGAGAGGAGTGAATGCAGAGATGACGGCTGACAGAGCGAAATGGAGGAAGAAGACATGTTGTGCCGACCCCACATAAAGTGGGATAAGGGCAGGAAGAAGAAGAAGAAGAAGATCTATTTACCAAACTTGTAAACTATTCGTGGGAATACTTTGAAAGTGTACACTTTAAAACTTGTTGTTTCAAAAGCCAACATATTACACATACCACATCATAAGGACAACAATTTTAATAAAGCTGTCTATTTTATATTGTTATTAATAATCCCATTTTCCAAGTTTGTATAATTAAATTTAACTCGCGCGAGCGTCTTGCAACTCTCTGATGAATTTAATAATATTAGATGACTATTTATTATTTAGATTATCTTATGAACTCAAATTCAATCGATATGTCGCTGGTAATAGTGGGTTTGTATCCAGTCACTTAATATTTTAACAATAAAGATTCCATTACATACATACATAGATACAACCCAAGCTAACAAAAGCGTGGTAAAACAATAACAGGTGCTTAAATATACAAAAAAAACATTCAAAATATCCTCAGTTGGTAATAGCTTTGCTTTCTGAACTAGGTCGTGAGTTTGATTCCCTTCAAGAACAAATATTTGGGTGAATTTAGAACCTTGGAATTCATCATTGTAAAAGTAATATTATGTAAACGAATTCCCTGAATTCTTACTCTTATTTTATATTATTAAGCTACACTACTTGGCTTAACATTTTCTGATGCGATTCATCATGTCCTTAGAAACACTCTACATTTTCTCACATTACTTTGAGCTAAGTATGTGTGTTCCTTTTATCTTGGCACTTGACATTTACCTTTTTTGATCCACTTAGTATATAATATTACCACTTGAATTTACCACTATACGGCTTATTGAAATAACCACTCTGCCAATAGAGCTCTGAAGCCAATTCATATCTATATCTACCTAGATTTACCTAATTTAATTTAATTTTGCCGTAAGGCCATTGTAATGCCCCAGCGGGGCTCATGTTCTGGACGTTATTACCCCCTAGGACCTTTAATACACATGAAACAATGAATAAATGAATATGAATATCTTTTAACAAAAGTAACTTTTTTGTAGTGTTTGATGTATGGGCATGTATTAATAATCTCACTTAAATACATAATTATAAAACAACAAAATATATATATAAAATAATTTACTATAAATATAAATGCTTTATAAATATCCCAAAATTGAAAAAAATAAGTGAAATCAAACCTACAATTTAAATTATTGCTGTTACAATTGATATACAATCTTCTATTTCCCTTGGTCACGCCACCATGCGTGAACGGCTGGATTGATTTGGCTGAAATTTGGTCAGGAGGTAGCTTAGAACTAGGAGACGGACATAAGATACTTTTTATCCCGAAAAAGTAACGTGAATCGGATGAGCAAAGCTGCGGCTGCCGCTCGTAATTTATAAATAATGCTCGCCTGTTTAATTGAAAAAAAAGATAACCATGTCATCCTCAAGTTACAACGCACACAGTATACTTTAAACTTTGCATTTTCAGCAAACTTATGAATATAATTTCTCAAAACATCACTTCTATATTCCCTAACGCTAAAAACTGAAAAGTGAGTTCTTTGTTGCTTCTGTATCTTAAGTAATTTCCTCAACTTTTGCTCTGATACTTAGAGCTTTATATCTTTATCCAAATTCATAAGCTTGCATACTTTTTATAGATCCTGCATAGACCTTTAGTAGGTCAGATACCTAAATGACAGTGGAGCGATTGTGTTTCTTTTGTTGCAATCAAAACCTAGTCGTATCTGTCAGTTAGGACATGGTTTTGAGTTGCGATTGCAATCAAAAACAAAGCTTACCTTTGACAAGGAACGTTTGCCACAAGACCGAATGTTGGCTCAATAAACATGAGATAGCAAATAGGAACTTTGTTTTGTAAAACTATTAAGGCAAAAGATGGATAGCGGTCGAAAAATGATGGCAATATGATACGTGACTATAAGCGATGAGCGCTCCTAGCAGGATTGTAAGAACTAATGTTATTAGTATTACTTATTACGAAAGGAGCCTCTTTGAGGCGCACTTATAATCTTTTCACTACACTTGGTTCGAAAGAATCAGTAACACAATAAGAAGGAGAAGTAACTTACGAACGCTACGTCAAAACATTCGTTTTTAGTATATATAGTTATGCATTTGACTGCCATCACTTTGATGGCGTTCACGCAATTCCACCATTTGTGAGTGATTATTTCAGTGAGAGTCTTTTTAACAGGAAGCACTTAAAATACGGATGGAGGAACATACTGTTCGGGGCATAACAACTTCGAGATGACTTTATACTATGCAACAAACTTTAGCTATTAAGGTAATAGCGGTAAGTTAAGTATGTTTATGGCTCTTCATCATCATTATCATCAGCTGTTAGCTCATGGGTACGAATCCAGTTGAGAACCAATTCTTCAATGGTGATACATGCGATTCCTATGTAGTTCTTTCATTATTATAAGGGGAGGTTGTATTTGAATTATATAATTAATTAAGGAACAAAAGTCATGTAGTTAGAGCTCTTTGTGTGTCGTTCATCCGGTGAAGTATTATCAATATTAATTATTAATTCCAAAAAGTCTTGGAGTAAGTCAGAATATTTGATTTAATTTGTATGTTTTAATTCATGTTTAGTAAGCCTACCATAAGCTCTTTCTGGCTCTTTCTCTGGCTCTGGTCTTGAGTCCTGAGTGCTCACTAGTGTATTTTACTGTGTGTGTGACGTTCCGACGAAGGATATTGTGGTGTAAATACTTATTGGAACCAACCTATATTTTATATCTGACTGTTGTCAAAACTGACTTGTGATTCATACTCAAATTTTATTCAGATAAAACCATATATTGGTTTTCTTGCATTTTATTTATAACAATTTATCTGAATAATAAATATCTACGTGATGAATAATGGCTTCTCTAGCACGACTGCTAAGGCCAGATAAATTTGACACTGATCCGGGAACTCCCACCGCCGAACTCAAGTACCGGTATTGGAAGGAAACGTTCCAGAATTTTCTTGCTGTAGAAACGGAATCAAATAAAGTGTCAGATGACATCAAACTAAAAATACTGCTAAACAACGTGTCTCCGAATATATACTCGTTTATTCGAGAGGCAAAAGAATACTCAACTGCCGTAAGTACACTGGACAGAATTTATATAAAATCCAAAAATGAAATCCATGCCAGATTTCTAGTCACCTCGACTAAACAGAAATCAGAAGAAACAGTAGCGGACTACTTGCGCACACTCCAGCAACTAGCTTTTGAATGTAACTTCAAATCTGTAAGTGCCGAAAAATACAGGAATGAATATGTGCGGGATGCTTTTATCGCGGGTATTCAATCGAACAGGATTCGTCAACGACTTCTAGAAAATTTAAATATAACTCTGGAAGAGGCGAAAAATCAAGCGATGTCCCTTGAAATGGCTGAAAATAATTCAAAGGACTTTGGCAGCAATAAACATACAAACTTGCTTAGCCAAATAGAAAACATTGTCGAGGGAAACAAGAGTATTCAAAACCTGTCTGCAGCACCGACGACACGTAGACACTGTTTTTTCTGTGGCGGAAACATTCACCAAAGAATAAAGTGCCCAGCATTCCACTCAACTTGCACAAAATGTGAAAAGAAAGGTCACTTCGCCAAGGTTTGTAGAAGTCAAAATGCAAATAAGCCTGCAGCAAGCGCAGTTGTTGAAAAGGAGTTGTATACTGGAGAAATATCAGCAGCGTCACCAGCGAGTCTACGCAGAACAATAGTCCCTATCACTATTAATAACTACAAAGCCGATGCTTTAATCGATAGTGGAAGTTCAATGAGCTTTATCGACCAAAATTTTGCAAAGCTGCTAAATTTAAAACGCCATCCATGGAAAGAAGTTATAGCATTAGCTTCAAAAAAACGGACTACATCCGTCGATGGATTATGCTATGCAACCATCATGTTAAATGAGCATACATACACTCGAAGGCCTTTGTACATAATAGAAGATTTATGTGCTGACGTTATTATTGGTCATGATATTTTAAACGACCATTCATCGGTAGAGATAAAATTTGGAGGTGCAAAGAAAACACTCAGAATATGTAGTGTTAGGGAAGCTACGGTGCCTCCAGTTTCACTTTTCACTAATCTATCTACTCACGTGAAACCAATCGCCATTAAGTCACGAAAGCAGACTGAAAATATTGAGCAAATGACGCCTGCTTTCAGAAAAAATGCTGAAGTAAAACCAAGGTTTGCCAAGATACAAGGCAATCTTATTAAATCAACTGCACCCTTTGAAAGACTAAATCTTGATTTTAAGGGACCTCTACCAACCAATACGCAGAATCGCTACATCTTAACAATCATAGATGAATACTCTAGATTCCCATTTGCCTACCCATGTAAGGATCTCTCTGCTAGCACTGTTATCAGATGTGTTAACGATTTCTTCACTAAGTATGGTGTCCCACATTACATCCATTCTGATCGTGGTACCGCCTTCATGTCAAACAAATTACGAAATTTTCTAGCATCGCATGGAGTTGCTTGTAGCCGGATGACACCTTATGATCCACAAGGAAACGGGCAGGTGAAACGACTCAATGGCACCCTGTGGAAATCTATAAAGTTTTGCCTGAAGTCTAGAGAGCTTGACACAACAAACTGGGAGCGTGTGCTATTCCCAGCCCTTGATTCAATCCGCTCTTTGTGTACGACGAATAATGCTGCACCCCATGAGATATTGTTTTATCATTCACACCGAACAGCAACTAGAACGGAAAGTGAGTCCGATGAACAGTTTGAGGATGCTGTTGAAGAAATACTGGTTCCATCTTCTGTTCGACGTTCTACTAGAGACAGGAGAGCCCCTGTTCGCCTGCAAGACTATGATCTTGTCAACAATAAGTTTTAAAAAATATGGCGGTGAATGTGGTGTAAATACTTATTGGAACCAACCTATATTTTATATCTGACTGTTGTCAAAACTGACTTGTGATTCATACTCAAATTTTATTCAGATAAAACCATATATTGGTTTTCTTGCATTTTATTTATAACAGATATAATATTTAGTCAACATTCACGCAGACTCAAAACCAGAAACAGAGCCAAACAGAGCTTGTGGTAGGCCTACAGACGTGATTTTAACGTTTGTTTTATTTCTAGTGTGCTCTAATGGCAGAGCCATTACTTGATCCTGCTTTTAGTTTTCATACGTGAAGCTTTCACACGTTGCTTCGAAATATGCGTGTTTTAAACTAATTTCAAAAAAGATAGCGTTATCAAATTGGCCGTGTTTTTTTAATATTTTGTATATTCTAAACAAATAAAAAGACAATACAAAAAGTTACTTTTGAATCAAAAAACTCTAGTGATGGCGATTCTGTTATAAGATTTTTACCTTATTGGCTTAAACAAGCCAATTAGGCAAGACAATAAAAGCAAGTTTCGTATTAACCAGTTACGTAGAAGGAAGGATTTTTTTCATAGTAAGAACTAAGAAAATGATTCTGTCATTCCATTCTTAGTTCATAACCGGGTTATTTAAATTTGCTTGGTCTATTAAGTAGTAAATATTAATAGATTAATTTAATTATACCGTGTGGGACAGCTTTTTTTCTCATACCCATTCACGAGACGCTATAGAGCCTGGGACAGGATTTTTAGATGGAGTAGGCTTGCCTTGCTCCTACATCATTCTAAGTCTACCGAAAAAAAATCTAGAGGTGGTGCACCAGATTTTAACCCATTTGTAACCTCAAGATCTGAAGGCGGGGTTGCAAAGTCAAGTCAAAGTCAAATATGTATTATATTTATTCAACAAGGATCACTTTGAAATGTCATAAAGCTAGGTAAATCTAGGTGCCAGTTCCACGCGACCAAGCTTAGAAGAACAGGCAACAAACTACGGCTTGGTTCCTACCGTTGTTTGATTATGATCCTTTTACAAAACAAAAATAATAGTAATTTATAATTGCTGACACTAGTTCTCGCTTGGAATATTATAATTAATATTAATAAAACTAGTTTTTACATGTTACAAGCGTCAGTCTGTTTTCAATCCTACATACACTTCGTCGTAGTGCCACATTGTGGGATTTAAATAATAGAGCACAAAAGTACAACTAATTAAAAGTTTGATACTACGCGACGGACAACGTCGAGTTGGTCGACTGAGGGACTTTATAATGCACGAGTTTTCTATACAAATGTATTTACAGGATGTGGTATGTGGTCCTCACAGCAACAACATAAAAAAACGTATCCCAGCATGGTGTTTAAAGTTTTAATAATTTAAGATAAAATTTATTTTCAGAAATATACGTCCCGATTATTTTAAATTTCGTTTTTCGGAATGAAAACAATGCTCTTTTTGCAAACAGTTTTTGATTCGCTCGACACAGGATCAGCTGAGATTCATAGACCGCACTTTGCTTTACAGCAAAGCAGTCTTCGCAAAGTAAGCTTTGTTTATCGAAGTTTCCTATCAATATTTTGAATAAAGAAGAGCTTGACAGAACTATGAAATATAACTTTGGTTGAAAGTTGAACTTTCCATCAAAGTAAAGTCAAAGTTCGGTCTATGAATCTCGGCCCTAGTGTCTAGTCAAACAGTAGGTACTATGTGGCTGTTGTGTATTTATTGCATGATACCGCCCCAAAGCAAACCAAATTCAATTAATATTTAGGCACGCAATAGTGGCGTAACACCGTCCAACATGATCCCACCAGGGGTGACGACAAGCCATAAATTTAAATGGTCAAGTGAGTTGGGCTTACGCAGGGGTAGTCAACATTTTCATTTATTGTTTAATCTTATGCTCGTTTGACCGAGAAAACCTCACGACGGAGGTGACGTCAATCTGACGTCTCTGACGTTTAAACTTCTTACGGCCATTTAGTTTTTGACGAGGTTGACAAATCGAGCATAATAAAATATAGAGCATTGTTTAGATGCCAAGTTTGGATAATAATGTTTTTATGGACTTAACAGTGTGTAATGCACTAATTTATTTATTTCATTTTGAAAATAAGCTTTTCATTCTGGCATTAAAACATTGTATCGTTATTCAATGCATTGCTTATTGGCAGACCACTGATAAAAATTTGCATGCCGCACAGTCAGCATAAAAATTAGATTTAGGATTTGACAGTTGTAGAAATTTCGGCATGCAAATAGTTGTAGTTCAAAGAGTGGATCTTCAAATAGAGTTCAATACCAACAAAAAATCTAAAATAAGCTGGCTTAAGAAATATTTGAATATTATAAACCAGAAATGCCAATCTACTTTTCCTTTAAGCCCTTTGTCGTTACTTATCACGGAACACATCTGAGATGGTTGGTTTCAAATAATAATTTAATACCTACTAAATTTCAGACAACCCAATGTTGAGCACCCCTTTATCAATGAGACTGCGGTCGCGATGCCCCGTGTCTAGGTATAGTCCGTGATCTAGGTATACGTTTATTATGTATTATGTGCAACTCTACTACACTCACACACGTGTCTCGTACATACATACTAGATACACATCTACCTCGATCCTGTGCCAGTCTAAACCATTGCCGCCCAGCGACTCTGATATGTCGTCCACCCATCTTGCTGCAGGGTACCTTACAACACATCTCAGCCACATCTACCTTTTTTTACTGTTTAATAATCTCTAGGCAAGAATTAAGAAAAACTCTACATTTGCCTAATGTGGCTCAAGTAAACAATTTGGGTATTTTTATACCCCGTATCTATACGTACTTAAATGTTATTGCAAAGTAAGCATAATCTAGGTGTACTCGTAATATTTTATAAGTCCTCCTGGATTTTTGGAGAGTTAAGAAAACGAAATCATAGAACAAATCATCCTAAAACCTGTTAGTGTGCAAATAGAAAGTCCATTCATCGCCTGAAGAGGACAGAGGGGTCTACTCTGAAAAATTACAAACGAAGTTTCGTATTGTGATTTAGTCAGAACAGTAGCAAATGAGCCGTTGCTTTTTTGTTCGAAGAAATGAATTGCTCATTATCGCTGTATGACAAGCTAGTCAATGGAAGTGCTGCTAACAAAAGACCGGTCAATCAACTACCCGTGTATCTAAAAAAACTACGGCACAAACTTTTCAAACTCATTTTGCTTCTGCTGTTATTATAGATACTGCTTATTTAGAAACCATTGTGCTAATACTCTCAAACGGTGAAGAAAAACATCGTGAGGAAACCCGCATGTCGTAGAACCTACAAAAGTTCAAAAACATGTGTCTAGTGCACGAAAGGAGCCCCTCTCTAAGGCGCACTGAAAATCCTTTTACCACACTAGTTTAAAAGAACCAGTGAGAACATGTGGAGAAAAAGATTCTTAGATATAATCGATTGTCTGTAAAGTCGGTTTACTGACCATAGTTGAACGTGACAACGTCATACAGCTGTCCACGCGGACGCATCCCTCACTCAAGTAGTAGAGAGTAGAGAGACAGATGTCGAACGCTGCCGAACGCGGAGGCCGATTGTGCCTCTTTGTCGCTCGTTCCGCGCTCTCGCTTGCACTTCAAGCCTTAAAATGAACGCCTCAGAGCGAGATAACGCCGCATGAGTCATGATTTTCGCGCGTGCAGCCGGCTCCATTGAATTTTATGACTTAGTCACGTCAAAAAGGTGCATTTGAGTATTTTTGTCCGCTCCAACGCGTACATTCTGAATATGAGATACGTCACACAGAGTAGAACTGAAGAGGCGAGCGCGGCACCAAATTGCGTAGTCACTCACCGCGGCACAAAGCGAGGCGCGACTTGTCATCCATTTTAAAATCTGTCCAGATTGCTGCAAGCCACAAATGGTTTGAACTTGTGACAAAGTATATCTATAGTTTTTTTTCAGCTCACCGGGTGAAACGTGGCATCTTTCGGCCCTCTGCACGAACCGAAGTTGCCCTTTTCAGCCGTCGTCGAGCAGAAAAATCGTATACATGTTATGGACCAAGTGATAAATTGGGCATTATACATAATGACCGGACATTATGTAGGTATAATGCCCAATAGGAGAGGGCAATTTGATAATAACTATTCAAATAATCAAATTGGCCGGGCATTATGCATATTGTCCATCACCTTTTGGGCAGAGTAATACAAACATATTTAATTACTATTTTTTAATTGTTATTGGCTAGCTCCGCTCATGGACGACCTCGCGAGCTTCTGGCTGGGCTATTCCAGAGCCAAACACGGGGCACCCCGACTTGAGTTGGTTAGGTTGTTTTGCTTTCTACGTCTTTTAAGCGACTTTAAAGTGTTTATTATCAAATTGCCCAATTGTCATGTAGCAATATAATAATGATCGGGCAATGTGATTAATAATGAAGAATTTATCACTTAGCCCAATAGAGCGAGCATTATGCATAATGTCTAGACATTATGCATAATGCTCGGGCATTATTCATAATGCCCGCATTAATCACTTGGTCCATAACATACACACCACGGGAAGTAAAAAACAAAGCCTCAGATTACATGTTTGTCAACCTCAAGTAAGTAAGTTCCCTGGGTGTGGAATATACTATTACATGATTCTTGGCCACAGTCTCACCTAATGTAGCCGGCAAAGTAGCCGAAGATGGAGCAAGAAGGCAAAGCTACAAACTGAGCTGAGAGGCCAGTCAAAGTCGCAACTCCCCAGTCGCTGTAACCACCTGGAACTATGATTTATGGAACGGTGCAAATGGGTTACGGTGACAAGGGACGTATGTGCGCCACAATTAATGCACATTGCATTACCAGAATTTAGATCGAGTTTTGAAGCTTTTAAGGCCTGCCTGCGCACATCTAGGCGATGGCAATGGCGATCAGCTGAAACGCTGTCATATATCACGTCAAGGATGACAATGTCAACTTGATATACTGTATTTCTATGACACAAACGTGAAAAAAATGATAAGTTACAATTTTGTATGTTTCACGTTTCACGAAATCATAGTTCTAATTATCATAAAAATACGGGATCCAGACCAAAAAAAAGATATTTTTTTTATGTTCGCCACTTGTATAGTTGGATTTCATTGTAACTCGAGTTACAATGTTGTTCATTTTGGGTGTCAACATGAGGTGGAAAGGAGTGAGCACTGAGCTGACGAATGATAGAGGTGAGAGGAAGAAGGAAACCTGTTGTGCCGACCTCATTTAGCGTGGGATAAAGGCAGGAAGATGATGATGATGATTTGACAGCATTACAGCTGATTGCCATCGCTAAGTGCGCAGGCCTTTAGTTCAGAGTTTGTGAAGAGACGTGTTGAAAGTGCGTGTGACGAATAACAAATTAGATGCTTGAGTTTGAGGCTGATTAACGTGGATTAAGTTAGACTGAGTAACTGGAGCTAATGAGCTGATTAGGTGCTGGTTTGATTAACATGTCGAGACAAAGTTTTACCTGTTATTTCTGTGAAACCATTAGTATGTATAGCCAAAATGCTGAAATATTATGTAGATACAATTTATATGAGACCAATCTGAAAGACTTTTCAAATTTTCAATAATCAAATTGTTCATAAATATCAAAGCTATGTGATAACAAACATAACTAAAAAATACAACCAAATTGAGAACCTCTTTTTTATTTATGGTCAGTTTTCGATGAAGTTTTTTTTATCTGTCAATTACACGAAAATAGCCTATTTTTGGCGTACTTAAAATCCTTTCACCACATTTGGCTCGAAAAAACCAGACACGATAAGAAGTTTTGAAGCGGCTAAAAATAAGTGCAAAACCCCATAAGTACACACTTCACCACCACTGACTTGAGAAAAAATAAGATCTTTCAAAGCCGGATATTTCAGTTCGCCCGCGGCCCGAAACTTAGTCAAGTAGCATTGAGTGTGGCGAGATGAAAAAACTTCATTCATTCGCGGAGATTTCGAGTGGGGAGTCTGTTTGCCACTTCGGCCTTAGCAGTCAAAGGTCAAGGCTCTGAATTTAGTATGTAAATCTGTAGGGTGATTGCGTATCCCTTGTTGCAATCTAAACCTATTCGCATTTGTCAGTTTTGACCTAACTGACCTAACATGAGTTTTGACCTAACTATAAGGTAAAACCGTACAACTTTGCCCAAATTTCTTGTGGGCTTTGATTTAACGTTGAAAATTTAAAAAAATAATACAGCTTTTGATTCGTGGTTATGTTACATCAACGTCAAATGTCCAGCACTTTGTATAGAACATATCATATTACCAATAAAATGTATATGAATGTGATAAAAACATGAATTTAAAAAGCGGGCCAAATATTAATAACTTTTACAAGTTTGCCCATTGTGCAGAAACTTTTCTAACATCGCTATTTTTAACCTTATGATCATAGGATTTAAGGCTAATTCTACAGAAATAGTAAATGTCACATATGATTTTATTATTATAGCTTAATCGTTTCATATTAACGGTCAAACATGAGTGGGCAAAGTCAGAACAATATTTTTGTAATATTTCATACAAATAAAACAATGTGCTAGGGTTGTCACTTTTATATTCCAAAAGGTAAACAACGTGGTTTGAGGTATGAATAGGTACGCTCATCTCAACATCAAAAGTGTCTTATTTCGAAATGTGGTTTACGTGAACTTTATCATATATTATAATAATAATAATAATAATATCGTTTATTTCAGACCAACATAAAATGCACACATTACAAAAATGAAACACTTTGGGTCCATAGTAATAAATACCTTAGAGACTAACATACATAAAATAAAATAAAATTACTAATCAAATCTTAGGGGATATTATATGATAAAGTTCACGTAAAAGTTATGTGCAAAGCAAACACATCTCAAAAATGTCACTTAAGCTCCAAGCAATATAATTAGGTTCGCGTAAAAGTTATGTACAAAACAATTGCATTTCAAAAATGACATTGTTGAATATAAAAACGATGTAATTACAATAAGATTTCTCGTGCTAAGGTACCACATTTTAGAATGTGTTACCTTAGCACATAAAAATAATTATTATGTCTTGACGTTGATTTATATTCAAAAGGACCACATTTCGAAATAAGAGACTTTTGAATATAAATCTTAGTTAACATAGCTTATTTTTTTGAGATACGGCACTCTAGCTTATAACTTGCATGCGATTCTGCCAACCACTCAACCACAACTCACAAAGTGGCTGCTTAGCTCTGAAATTTGGCGCCAAAGTGTATAAATGCTAAACAGTCATATCTGCTTTTTTGGTAGTTTTTAATGCGAAAATGAAAGGTGTCTTTTACTCATACTATGAAATGGCTATTTCAAGCGCCATTTTTGTAATAAAAACGATTTCCCAAAATTTTGAGATGTGGCACCTTAGCATTTAACCAGCGATTTATCTAAAAAATAAAAATATTAAAACAGTTATAAATCAACAAGTAAGCAACTCTTATTACGCATAGTAGGAACATATATTTTGTAGACAAGACTCATCAAAACAAATCTTGCTTTAAAAAAAAATACGAAATAATCATCCTTATTTTAATATTATAAATGCGTTTGTAACTCTGTCTGTCTGTCTTCCTGTCTGGCTTTCACGCCAAAACTACTGAACCGATTGAAATGAAATTTGGTACACAGATAGTTGAGGGCCTGAGGAAGGACATAGGCTACTTTTTATTGCAAATAAAGGGTTGTAAGGGGTTGAAAATAGGGGTTGAAAGTTGTATGGAAGTATCGTCATTTTTAGAGCTAGAAACTTAAAACTTATTTTTTAGTCTGTTGATTTGATATAAAAAAATATGACATTCAAAGTTTGTGCTGGGGGGGTAGAGGGAGGGGAGTACAGGGGGGAGTGTGGAGGGGAGTACAGGGGGGAGTGTGGAGGGGAGTACAAGAGAGGGTGGAGGGGAGGTGCGGGGGGTGTGTGGAGGGGAGTACAGGGGGGAGTGTGGAGGGGAGTACAGGGGGGAGTTGGAGGGGAGGTGTGGGGGGAGTGTGGAGGGGAGTACATGGGGAGTGTGGAGGGGAGGTGCGGGGGGAGTGTGGAGGGGAGTACAGGGGGAAGGTGCGGGGGGAGTGTGGAGGGGAGTACAGGGGGGAGGTGCGGGGGGAGTGTGGAGGGGAGGTTTGGGGGGAGTATGGAGGGGAGTACAGGGGGGAGTGTGGAGGGGAGTCAGGGGGAGTGTGGAGGGGAGTACAGGGGGAGTGTGGAGGGGAGGAGCGAGGGGGGATGCGGGGGGAGTGTGGAGGGGAGGTGCGGGGGGAGTACAGGGGGATTGTGGAGGGGAGTCTGGGGGGAGTGCGGGGGGAATGTGGGGGGGTGTTGAGGAGAGTGGGGGGAGTGTGGGGGGAGTTCGGAGAGGAATGCGGGGGGGATGAAAGTGTGGCGTAGTACGACGCCATATGTCTAAGTTTAGTAAGAGGGCAGACGACTGTGTCACGTTCCCGCGAATATTTTTTTTTTTTTTTTTTTTATTTTTAGAATTAGTGTACGCTATGTTTCATAACCTACTCTAATAATATTACAATCTAGCCAAATTCCGGCTAATAAGTAATTTTTCATTGACCTAAATTTCTAAAGTAAACTACAACTAAGAATGTGTCCACTAACACTTTTCTTACTGTCTCTATTTATGATGACGACACTTTGTTATTGTGTTCGTAATACCACTCACATTGCACTTTTACTATGAGTAAATATGAATAATTACTTAATACTACACTAGTTCAAACGGTTTCGTTCTTTTAAGTCTTCTCACTATGTCCGTGTTGTCGAGGAGCTGGATGGCCTCGACGTTCACATGATGGTGAAGCCTTTTCTCGTGGGCTTCTGCACATTTTTTGATCACTGTTTCGACGAACTCAATATTTAGGTCCCGGTGAAGGTCGTCGTTTCTTACGTACCAGGGCGCATTTACAATTTCTCTAAGCACTTTGTTCTGGAACCCTTGTATGCTAAGGATATTTGTCTTTTTGGTACAGCCCCACAGCTGTATACCATAAGTCCATACTGGCATTAGGACCTGTTTATATAAAAGTATTTTATTTGGAACTGATAAGGTGGAACGCCTTCCAAGGAGCCAGTTCATTTTTTTGAACCTTAGATTCAGTTCATCTCTTTTCTTTTTGACGTGAGCTTTCCAGCGTAGCTTCGCGTCAAGCGTCATACCTAGGTATTTGGCTGTGTTTTCGTATGGTATAATCTTATCATTTATATAAACTGGGCAGTACTGATCCTTCTTATTTGAGAAATTTATATGAACTGATTTTGATTCATTTAATCTTATTCGCCATTTCTTTGTCCAGTCTTGGATTTTGTTAATAGCCAATTGAACCTTTTCTGCTGCTTCTGCGTGCGTACTTCCTATAGCCATTATAGCAGTGTCATCAGCGAAAGTTGCAATTGTGTTATTTTCTAGCTTAGGAATATCACAGGTGTACAGTAGATACAGAACTGGACCCAATACGCTTCCTTGTGGCACTCCAGCTTTAATTTCTTTTAGTTCTGAGTAGGCGTCTTCTTGTCTTATTCTAAAGAACCGGTTCGTTATGTATGATTGCAATATATCTGCGTATTGTTTGGGTAGCATTTTTCTCAGTTTAACCATAAGTCCTTCGTGCCACACCTTATCAAAAGCCTGTGCTACATCTAGGAATATAGTAGAACAGACTTTTTTGCTTTCAAGGGTATTCTCTATTACATTTGTAATTCGGTGAACTTGGTCTATAGTTGAGTGCTTTTCCCGGAAGCCAAACTGATGCTCTGGTATAAGATCTCTGGCTTCTATTATTGGTTTAAGTCGCTTAAGGATAAGTTTTTCAAATAGTTTAGACATAATGGGTAGCAAGGAAATCGGTCTATATGATGTTGCGTCATGTGGTGGTTTTCCTGGTTTAGCTATCATGATTACTTCGGCAACTTTCCAAAGATCTGGTACATACTGCAGTCTCAGTGCGGCATTGATAAGGTTTGTTAGTTTAACTAAAGCCTTTTTCGGAAGGTTATGGAGTATTTCTCCAGAAATAAGATCGAATCCAGGAGATTTTTTAGGGTTTATGTTTAGCTTGATTTCACGTTGTACTTCTCTTGGTGAAACGTGCTGGATGTTATGTTGATCGTCAAGTTCGTCATGTGTTATACTAGATTCGAGATTTATTGGACCGTCATTAGGTTTAAATATATTTTCTAAATGTTCAGCAAACCGTTTGGCTTTTTGTTCGTTGCTCACGGCCCATTTCCCACATCCGTCTTCTATAGGAGGGATTTGGGCACTGGGCCGTTTTATGTTCTTGGTTGCTTTCCAAAGTGAATAATCTGTACTACGATCATTGGTTAATTTCTGAAGAAATATATTAGTTACGTTATCATTGTGTTTTTGGATTTGTCTTCTCAGTTTTTTCGTAAGATTGTTTAATTTTGTTTTATCATGTGGAGACCTTGACTGGTGCCATTGGTTTCTCTGTCTTCTCTTTTCACATATGAGCTCCTTGATCTCTCTAGGATAGCTATTTTTAGTGCTTCTTTTTTTAGGTTGTGGTGTATTTTTCCAGGAGGTCTGCTGTATATTTGTGATAAATTTTTCTAAATCTATGTTCAGCTGCTCTGCTGTTTTTAGTGGAACTTTTAAGTCTATGCTTTGATCTAATTCTATTTTAAAACTCTCCCAATCCGTGTACTTATTACTTAGGGTCAGAGTATTTTCTTTGAATAATATATTTTCACTTATTTCTAGATAGATAGCAGAATGATCAGAGTTCATATCGTAGCTCTGTTCAGTTCTTATGTAGCTTGTCGACAGGCTTTTGTGTATAAAAAAGTCTATTAGGTCGGGAATTTTTAGTGGATCAGTTGGCCAGTAGGTGGGAGATCTTGTTGTTGCCACGTCACATTTCTGTTCTCTTATAGCGCTCATAAGTTCTCTTCCTTTTGTATTAGTCAGTCGGGAGCCCCAATGCGTATGTTTTGCATTGAAGTCGCCTCCTAATATAAATCTTTCGCCGAGTTGTTGTAGAAGACTCAGGTACTGGTCTTTCTTGATGGAGTGTCGCGGTGGACAATAGATAGCTGCTATAGTTAGAGGATACAGCTTGGTTTTGATACAGATTGCAACAGATTGAATTTCTGGCTCTTCGTGTTTATATTGCTCGTGATGTTTTATACTTTCTTTGATAATTATAGCACTGCCACCTCTTCCTTTATTTGCCGGGTGTAGTGCATGATAGATGTTATATCCTTTGAAACGGGTGTGTGACTGTTTTGTAAAATGAGTCTCTGATATTAGACATACATCTACGTTTTCTATGTCTAGGACTACTTGAAGTTCGTTCTGATGTTTTTGTAGCCCATTACAATTCCAGGCCATTATTTTTAGTGTGTTAATCATTTCTGAGCCTTAAAAGAAGCAGTTTTGGTGCTACTTTCTATTTTCTTTAGTCTCTCATCAAACGATGCCATGAACTTAAGAATTTCGTTCAACTTACTGTCATTTGGATCAGTGTGTTCTTTGCGCTGAGTGGCTGCAGTGTTCTTAGCGGCGGCTTGAGCGTAAGATACGTTTTTGCTAGAGCTTTTTGAACTGGAGTTGCCCGGTTTGGGCTGGTTGATGGCAGGTGCTATTTTGCTGGTAACTTGCTGTTGCTGGCTCACCATTGGTTTTTTGAGTGTCTTATTTTTGATCTTTTGCATTTCTTTAGCAATGATACATCCTCTGTAATTAGCCGGATGTGCTTCACCGCAGTGTACGCATTTCGGCTTCTCATCAGCTGGCTTACTGCAGTCTTTGGTCAGATGTTTTCCAGTGCATTTAACACACCTAGGTTCTTTGCCACAATATTTATGCGTGTGACCATACACCTGGCATCTTTTACACTGGGGTATCAGCTTTGGAGATCTAAGCGGTTGTATATCAACCGTACATCCCAGTATGATCCTTATCTCGTAGATTTTGTTTATCTCTTCTTTGTTATTGAAGGTAAGCATGAACATATTAAGCGGCTCTTTTGTTTTCCAGCTTAACTTGTTCACTGCATCTTCGATCTGGTACCCTTTTGATTGAAGGTCACTAATTATTCTATCAGGCTTGCAGGTGAAAGGCAGCTTTTTCACCATCACTCTGATCGGCCTATCCTGCTTGTTTTCGTAGGAATGCCAGAAACAGTGTTCGTCAGTCAATGACTTGGTTATGGCTCTGTAAGCTTCATCATTGTAAGCGTTTATTTTGACACTGTCACCGCTTAGCATTTTTATTTTGAATGTTTCTGCGCTCGTGTTCCTAGACAAGAAGTCATAGAATGATTGGTAGTCTTTTACGCCGTCAACTATAACAGGAGGTGGCTGTGGGACTTTTTTCGTTTTTTCAAATGCAACGTTTGGATTTTGTGGTGGTGAGAGTGAGGGCGAGGTGTTCAACTTTCTTTTTTTCCTCGTTTTTGTTCTAATCCACTCTGTTTCTTTAGCGAGTTCTTCCTCATCAGTTTGGTATTCCACTTGTTGAGAGGAACCTTTTATGTTTGAGGTAGATGGTGGCGCAGATTCAACCTCCATTACACATTGCAGCTGTTGCTTAAGAATTTCTATCTGACTTTTTAGGTCGTTGACAAGGCTTTCGAGCTTAATACGCTCTCGCCTTTCTTCATTGAAGCGGGCACGTTCTTCTTCATAAGTTTTATATAATAGGTGCTCAGTTTCTGTCTGCAGAGAAACCCTGCTTTTTGTCGGAGTATCCATTGTTGAGGCTGGTACGTCGCCTTAACAATATGTTTAGCCGTCGCTAAGCATGCCTTACGCAACGAAGAACTAGGTCATCGTCGAGGTCAGGCCGAGCCGCGGCTATGTTATGATGCGTTAGCACTTTGCACTGTTGGTACGCGCGGTCGCGAGCGACACAACTGGTCTCAGCGAAAATTGAACGATCACTGACCCTATTTAATTACTGTTTTCTTCCGCTGCAAATTAAAAATGCTACCCATAGACACTATACCACGCGGACGAAGTCGCGGGCACAGCTAGTAACTTTATATTTTTAAATAAAGGTAGTTCTGAAATTAATTTAAAACAAAGTAGGTAAGTATACATTGCGTAAGGGCTCATTTTATTTTACGCCGATTATTAAAAAGAGAAGAAATTTTTAACGCTGAGGAGACAACCCTGGCTGTAATATGTTTGTGGGCAAAGTAGTAAGTATTGCTTCAGAAAAAGTAATTTGACATTGCCCACCAACATATTCACGAATTTGAGGGAGATTTTGCTTTGTTTATTCGTTTAAACTTGTTAATTTGTTTCATACAAACAGTAGTTAGAAAATAAATTACCTACTGCAATCCCAAATCGAGTTCTGGCAAAAGTTTTCCACGCTGGTTTTGGCCCACAATACACACCTGCAACTTTGTCGGTGGCTGACACCCAACTGAAGTGATATTTGCAAAAAATCATTCCGTAGTGTTGCCAGAAACATATTGAAATTTCTTCTAAAGATTACGCTATACCACACTTCTAAAAAAAGTTGCCATATTTTTCAACATTTGTAATAAAAACCCTGCAGGGCAAACTTAGATCAGTTGGGCAAACTTGTAAGGTTTTACGGTGGTCAAAAAGTGATGGCAATAAGAAATGTGATCGCTGTTCCTTGTTAGCAACAAAATTTTGATTGAAAAAACTACACAATCACTTTTTGCAAGCTGAAGATTTTTCCGAACCAGTTGTTTCACCGGCACCCACACCCTTCAAACCGAAACACAGCAATGCTGCTTCACGGCAGAAATAGGCATGGTAGTAGCCCTTCACAAAGATCTCTATTAATACAATAGGTACTCTACTACTACTTAGGTACATAAATAGTAAGGTTTGCCTTATGAGGAAATTGCCAAAGAATAATAATGAGAAAACTTCATCTCCAAACATTAATAATCCAAGCGCGCAAACTCCAAAGATCTCAAAACCGCTACAGTTTTATGCAAAACTTTCCAGGAATTTCCATAAAATGCATCCGATACTAAGACAACCTTCATTAGTTATTAATTAAGGCTGGCCGCAAACTGCTCATTAATTCTAAGTACCTCGCTGTCTTAACAATGATGTTAGGGTGAGCGCACACTGGGAGTGGGAGTGTAAACAACCCGGTTTTTACCCAACTGCCCAGGAGGGAAATGTTTTATAGGGTGCGCTGTAGTTCAAGTGACGTTAGCTTCTATTAGACGACAAACACGCTTTAGTTTTCGCTTCAGCGTTGAGATTAACACATATTGGCGCAATTTAATGTATCCCTGGTCTTTGTGGTGGTCTTGTGAGGCTAACAAGCTATTGTAAACGACTTGTGTCCCTGGAAAAGTGCTCATACTCATACTCATATTATTTATTGTAATTATTATGTTATTGCAGTTATTATGTAACATAATAATTGCAATAAATAACACATGTAACATTGCAATATTTGGAATGGAAGCGGGCCGAAGTCTGAAAAATAAATAAAAAGCTAGCTAGCTAGATTGTGTTGTATTGTGAATTAAATTTATTTGTGGATTAAAAGCTGACGACTGATTGAGACGCAAGATGTAGGACATGGTGATTTTATTTGTTAATCTGCAATTATATGTTTTCAGGTGGTGTGGTGCATGATACTCGCTACTGATAAGCACGGCTCAAAATCTGGGAGTTCTGCGATCATAGCTAGGATTTTCCCTTCGAGACTCACGAAGCGCTCAAATGAAAATGTCGCAGTTCCAAAGTCAATTTCAATTTACTAGCAATTTACAAGGAAATTAACAAATTATTTTGACAAGACTTGAAAATAAATTATCTAGGCCTTGTAAAAAGTGACACTTGACTTAACTTCGCTTCGCAGTATCCTATTGAATTCATGAAATCGAAAGACGCATTGTGTACTTCATTGAAAAGAAAGAACGTAAAAGTTACAAACTTTTGTATTCTATGAAGAATGGACTCCTGGATGTACTGGTACAAAAGATTAGAATGTCTAAGTGTCAAAATGTACAGAGCTTAGCTAAAGGTACAAAAAATTATCATTATTACTACGCATAGAACAGACACTGGCCTCCCACCAATCGGGGCTTCCGTACCTCACCGTCAACGGAGCGCAGCAGATATACACAAATGTCGTTTTGTACACGCGCATCTGTGTATGCTAAGTTTCAAATGATTTTAGCACGCTACACGCACACACCCACCCACACAGTTGTCACAGTTTATTACACTGGTGAGCACTCACACAGACTCACCCACACATTTATGTAGTGTTTGGTAAGAAGTATACACAGATACGCGTGTACAAAACGACATTTGTGTATATCTGCTTCTGTATGGAATTTGATCGTGTCTGGTGTGTGCTACAGGTGCAAATATATTACTCGCACGCTACCAACGGAAGACGTCCTAAGCCACGACATTAGCGCTCTAACCCATCTCAAGTCAAAGATCTATTTCCTCCGAGGGGGTTAAGTGTCCGACCCCTTTAGAAGCTAAAGACTGTTCGTTCGCTTAATCTTAAGATTTCATGACTCGTCTGAGGCGCGACTTACACAAAGCTATAGGTATTAAAAACACCGTTTAACCCCAGTATCTTAGTCCCTTACTCTTTGGGTCAAGGAATTACCTTCGGACCATTCCAGTGAGTTTTAGGGTTATTTATTTTTCTCAAACATGATCGGTCTGAGAAAAAGAAGTAATCCACACCCTGCTCAACTTAAGCACTATTTTGATTACATTCTTCGAGATAAATAAAAAATGCTGTTCTTGCCAAATAATGCGAGCAGCAGCCGGCAAAAGTTGTATGAAAATCTATCCGTCGTGCTAAGCGTCCAGATAAATTACATAGTTAAACACATTATCTGTCGCGTTAATTTAAAAATGGAACAATTTTTTGCTCCGAAACCTGGCAACCAAGGAAGTAACTTACCAGAGGTTTTATTTAAATTCCGAACTGGCTTGCAAAATTAAATGATGTTTAGTGAAAAAAAAAAACAAATGAACGCGGTAAAAATTGTGCTGTCGTAATTGTTTTTGACAAAATGGGTTCAGTACTGCTTAGTTTTAATTTCCTAGCATTATTAAAATACTATACAAGCCTTGGCCACAACTAATTATTGATGGACTTACCAAGGCGAAGCCTCATTTGCTAACCGCTGCGGTATGCACCATGATCAAGCGAGGTATGAGTAGAGGAAACTTTGAGAAAGAACAAAACATACGGGGGTTTTAAGCGAGGATTAGTTTGAAATACGTATTAACTGGTCGAGCTCAGATTTAAGATTATAGTGTCGTTGGTGGTTTTCGATAGGGTTTTAAAAGATTTTGAAATAAAATATTGGCACAGTAAAATGGTGTTATTTGATTGTGCTATTTTGATACTTCAGAAAAAGTCTCGTCGTATCACACATTATTTACAAAAATACACAATACAAACAAAATAAATTATTATTCGTATGTAAGTTTTTATCAAACGTTAATTTACAGGATAGACAATGATGTTTTTTCATTTACGAAACTTAGTTATCACCATATTTATTATAATTATATACTAAAAATTATTTTATTTTATATGCTATAAATAAGTATTAGATTTTTTGTAGTCATACCATTTTAGGAATATCAAGAGTTTACTTTGCCGTTTTTTTATTTCCATAATTTATCTCCATCCAACAGCTGTCTAGAAGAGATGGCTCCTAGCAATAAGGCCTATTATTATACCTTCGGTGTAATGTTTATTTTATATATTAAGTTTTCTTTTGCGTATAACGTATTATTCTAGCTATCGTTAATACAAGGCAGAGTCTAAAAGCAAAATAATGCTCTTATAATAATCGACAGAATCGAGGCAAAGCTCCCTCTGGCAGGATTTTTGGTAAAAGCCTGCGCTAAAAGCTCGCTACAGCATTAGCCTGCGGTCAGCGAGCGACAGAGCCTGTTTAGCTAAAACCTTTGATATTATCTCGAAATTAACCTTATTATAAGACCTGGGTATAACCTAGCCTACCATATAATTATAGCAGCATTGCTGTGTTTCGGTTTGAAGGATAAAAGGTGCCGTGAAATTACTGGCACGTCATGTATGCTTCAAGTCAATGGAGGCAGGGCAGTGCATTGTAAGACATACAAGGTGTTATTGGCGATGGTTACCACTTAACATCAGGCGAGTCATATTATGCTTGTTCCATCGTATAGTTCTATAAAAAAACATAAATTTGTTAGAATTGTTAGAATTTCATTATTGTTAGAGTTTTAGTAATACCCGCTATTGTTAAAATGAAAACTACAAAAAAACATTGTTTGGTGAAATTAAATTAAATTTATAATTAAGTTATTATATAAATTAAAGTTATGATTTTTATGGAGCAAGTTTCAGAGGGTAAAATACGAATTGTTATCCTCTGAAACTTACTTGCAATTTTTCATAATCGCACAGAAAATCTAAAAATTTACAAATGCGCAAGCGAAAAATTTCCTGACGGTTGTCAACGTCTTAGTCAGTCTTGCAGTTGAGTAATCTTTATATCAGAATATCTTCCCTCGGAAGAACAAATGTTTATATCAACGCTCCCATCAACAACTAGAATAATACCGCTCTTAAAACTTGTGAGCTTGTTCCCGGAAACCAAAATTTATCCTCTAGGATAGAGAGAAACTTTGAACACGTGGTTTTATCTGTAGACTTTGAGCACACGGTATTTATGAAGATAATATAGGCAAGAGGAGAATGAAGTTTGCTTTGCAAATACAATACCAAACTCAGAAAATATTTGTTGGTTGAAAAAATGCATTCTGTTTTTGCTCGGTCACGTGGCTTTGATTCTGACTGATTTGGGATCGGTTTCACGTTCTTCACATAATTTACAAATAGCTCAATGATTTTATGAGTATTCTAGAAAATATTGCGAATCAATCAAAGTCAAAATCAAATTGAAACAAATAAATTTCATTGTATTTTTAACTGACTTCAAATAAAAAAGAGAGGAAGAAAGGTTCTCGATTCAACTTATTTTTTTTTGTTATCGCATAACTTCGTCATCAAGCTGATTTTATAATATTTGTTTTTCTTAAAGATAACACTTTCAGATTAGCCCTATAGAAATTTCATTAAAATTGGTTCACAATTTAGCCATGAAGTTTTGTTTGTCATGTTGTATTCATTTGCAATTTTCTTTGTTAGTAAAAGAAAAGCTTTCTCCATACAATGCTGTTGTTGTGGAAGAATATATTTGCTGTGAAAGGCACCAGACTCATTTATAGTGAACGCTTTGAGTATGTTGGAGCCGTGTATTGTAAAAATAAAATATACAACTTTACTGGCTGGCGGAAAGCATTTTAAAATATTTTATTTCTCGCCTGTTTCCTAGGCTTGGTTTCATGAAACTAGCACCTAGACTCAAACGTGATCCTTGCGATGCAACTAATAAATATATAAATAGTATTTGTACATTGTCTTTTGCTGTTTTTAAAATAAATTAAAGTCTTTGATAATATTGATGGAAGATTGCCAGAGACCGGGCTGAGTAGAAAGTTTTAGGGAAGATCTTAGCCCAGCAGTGGGGCACAATAAAAAAAAACAAAAAAATCCTTGGTATTTATAAAGTCACTGACCCCGCAGTAAAATAAAATGAGGAAGCGCACTTCTGAAAATCTAAAACAAAAGCAACTTTAGCCCAAGCGTACACTGAAAAAGTATAGTTGTTGAATTTACTAAACTCGCATGGTTTGAGCTTACAAGCAAAAAATTAACCAAATTCTTCGTTGTTTTTACAAAATACAATTATTAATTTTACCAAACCAGTAAAGGTTGACAGTTGCAATTTTGTGCTTAGTAGAATTTACGAAATCAATGTATTGGTTCCACTAAAGTATGATTTGTAGGCGAGTGCCAGAAGCTGGCGCCTGCATCGCTACTAAAGTCATTTACATATTCAACAATCCTCAATGTTGGTTTTACTAAACCTAATACTATAACTACGGTTTAGTATATTCAACAGTAATCCTTTGTAGAATTTTTACATGAACGTCGATGTAATCAACAACGAGCTTTCGTAGAAACAACGTTCTAGTTTTGTAAAATAGTTCACGTAAGAACCGTCTGATGGCGCATGCATCGCTACTAAAGTCATTTGCATATTCAACAATCCTCAATGCTGGTTTTACTAAACCTAATACTGCAACTGCGGTTTAGTATATTCAACAGCAATAATTTGTACAATTTACACATGAACGTCGATGTAATCAACAACGAGCTTTCGTAGAAACAACGTTCTAGCTTTGTAAGATAGTTCCCGTAAGAACCGTCTGATGGCGCATGCATCGCTACTAAAGTCATTTGCATATTCAACAATCTTCAATGTTGGTTTTATTAAACCTAATACTAAAACTACAGTTTGGTATTTTCAACAGTAATACTTTGTAAAATTTACACATGAACGTTGATGTAATCAACAATGAGCTTTCGTAGAAACAACCTTTTAGTTTTGTAAGATAATTCCCGTGAGAACCATTTGATGGCTCATGCATCGCTACTACAGTTAAGTATTTGTAAAATGATCAATCCTGGTTTATATAACTAGGCAGAATAAATAAGTCAAGCGCAAGGTAAATAAGGTTTTTTTCTGACAGGTGTAATGAAAGTTTACCGACTACGTTCTGTAAACTTTCATTACACCGGCCCAGCGTCGTCATCGTCACTGCCTTTAAAAGTCTGTTGGATGAGGCCTCCAGCATCTATTGCAATGGAGGGCTTTGCCATAATCACTACTCTTAGCAGACGGATTAGTGATCGCAGTATTGGTGTTGAGTACTCAGGTGGATGCTACCTACTGTACTGCTGTATTACCTACTGTAAAAGCGTACCAGAAACAACTTTAGTTCTCGATGGCATTGATTTAAATGCTTGTAATAGGTATATATGTCTATGCTCGCTGGCTAATCAGCACCTACCACATTTTCTACAAACAAAACAACAGCCAGCTGCCAGCTGATGGTAGTTCCTGAAGGTTGCCATGAAGTTTGCAATATTTCATTGCCATTTAAGTTTTGTATTCACTGATGTTTGAAAATTCATACAAATTAATCGATAATAGTAGGCAGGTCGCATCGCTATGAGTATGATGCTTACAGATGTAAAATGTGACCTATTAAAATGGCTCTACTTTATGGCCTCATACTATAACACTCTGTTAGCGGGTATTAAAAATGTTACCTATGTCGATGCAAGTAACTGTCTCTATAAGGTAGTTTACCTTATAGAGACAGTTACTTGCTAGTAACCTACCTACTAGTTAGTAACCTACTCTCCTTAATTGTATTCAGCGTCCGATTATAAAACGAGAAGTACCTACCTAGCAAAGAAACTTACTTTATCATAGTTTTAATAGGTAGGTACATACCTACCTAGGTAATATATTTTATCGCCATTCGCATGCGAAAGTCAGGTTCACCCTGCCAAAAAACAACCTTTTTACTAAAGTGATATTGTACAATCAACCCTCGTGTTTAGTTTATTTAACATTTTTGTTTAGTAACTGACACGTGATGATTGGATGGATCTTTCTGTTCATCTTTCTAGCGTCTTGACAGTAGCAAGCATAGTTTTATGCCATTCATTCATAGAGATAAAAAGCAGCCAAGTGCGAGTCGGACTCGCCCATGAAGGGTTCCATAGCAACAAGTAACATAAGAGGGGGGGGACCAACTTTTTACCACTTTGGAAGTGTCTCTCGCGCAAACTATTAAGTTTAGAAAAAAACGATATAAGAAACCCCAACATTATTTTTGTAGACCTATTCATAGATACCCCCACACGTATGGGTTCGATGAAAATTTTTTTTTTAGTTTCAGTTTCCAGTATGGGGACCCCTAAAATTTATAAAAAAAAATCTATTTTCGTGTCACAATTTTAATGCGGTTCACAGAATACATCTACTCGCAAAGTTTCATCAGTCTAGCTCTTACGGTTTCGGAGAAAAATGGCTGTGACACGGACGGACAGACAGACAGACAGACATGACGAATCTATAAGGGTTCCGTTTTTGCCATTTGGCTACGGAACCCTAAAAAGCATCCATCCTACTGCAAGTTCATCTCTGTGCGTTTGGACTTTGGAGTGAACGCAATATGCCGTTCGCACGTGATTGGCGCGAGCGCAGCGACCGACGGGACACGGGAAGGGACGCTGCGACCCGCAGTGTACTAGTTAGCCTCACACCGAGAGCACGCCCGTTTGCGCCCGGGACACGCGTCATTATAATGTGAATGCTTAACTATGACTAATTATCTTGTGAACATAATATTCATAAACTCTCTATAAAGTGACTTTGGTGTTTCCCCGACGCTAGGCGGCTAGGCTACAACATAAAACAATTTAGTGAAGTAGAAAATATGGGAAAAAGACATACCTATATTCCTGCGAGAGGCAAACTAGAAAGACCGATACCACAACCAAAGACGCCTGTTGAGGAAATCTGGCCTCATTGATAAAAAAACCCTGAAAAGAGCCCCTTGCTCATGAACATTGTTGAAGGTATGAACCATATTTTTGCCATTTTTCATTAACGCCCAGTACCTACCACTAACCACTAACCACTAACCACTAACCACTAACCACTAACCACTAACCACTAACCACTAACCACTAACCACTAACCACTAACCACCAACCACTAACCACTGTTCACTGTTAATTGTAATTTTCTGTATAATAAATAAATATAAAAATATATAAAATATATAATAATATATATACTCACTTCAGTTGGATTTTATTTCAGATCACCAGTCAACGACCGATGAAGAAGTATCTATGAAATTGTTTCTCATACTCAATAGAGAACTTTGGAGAGGAATAACGGAAAAGTGGAGAAATTATGAAGCCAGGATTTGTCTGCAAAAGACAAATCTATCCAGGACATAACTAAGGAGTGGCTCAAGGCAAGCTTAAGCTACAAGTTGGTAAGTATTATACCTACATAGAAAAAACCCAGAACTCCAGAACCAGAACCTAATTATAAAACCCGCTTTTAAAAGTCTTGTCCACGACTTCTACTTTAATTCTACCTCGTGATATGTACTATATTTATATATGTTCGTGTATTATATATTATAGGGTAGGTATATATTCGTATATTTATTTATTTCTATTATCTTATTTTATATTTATATTGTTTTTTTATAGGTAGGTATTTATAATTATTTTTTATAGGTATTTTGTACGTAGTTTATAGCGAGTAGGTATGTTACGTAGGTTTATCAAAACTGTTTTCACTACATTTTATGCACGCCAACCTCTTTGTTTTTACCTGTCAAGGTTGGCTGGTAGAAAATGCTGTCTAGCATTTAGCTCTCCTATTGTCACGTATTTTTGGTGCAATAAAGAATTAAATAAAAATATATTTATTTTTTTGTTACAGAACCAGAGAACGAAAACCAGACTTCGTCAAGAGGAGCACCTGGCCAAAGGACTTACAAGCCAACCGTTGTTATGGCCATCGAGCAAAGAAATTACGGACTTTTGCGTACTTTTCGAAACTGTCTTAGTTGTAAATAATATAATAAATATTAGGTAGTAAATAATATTTACTAAGTACAAATCCCATTATAATAAAATTTTGCTATTTTCACAGTTATTGTTATTATTGAATCCTTATCCACCCAAATTAAAGAAGTTTTTCTATGAATTGTAACATTTGTTCATGTGGTTAATTTACAATCTAATAACGAAATGATTGTATGCATGTTCAAATTTATTTGATTTGTGATTTACTTGTACGTGCATATTTTATGGGTCCTATTTTGTATTTTAACTTTGTACTATTGCTTTTTCTTAGCATTGTTTTACACCATTTGCTTTCGTATATTTTAGTCTACTTTGGTATGTTTTTCTTATATATGTTGTGCGCTTTTACCCTGTAACATTGTACTGTTTCTGAAAATGTTTTGTGACATTTGCTTATTTGTTTGTTTACTATAAGCAGGTAAGTAGGCACTCTACGAATACTACCAATTTTTAAGATGTTGGTACGTACACGTTTTAGCTGCCTGTAACCTCTAGGTGATTGGATCTACTCATGAAATAAAATATCTTATGTGTTGTACAGCCGCAAAAACACACATCATTTTATTTCACCTAAGAGGTTAACAGGTAATTAAAACACGTAGGTATCTAACAATCCAATATTCGTGGAATACCTACTATACGAAAATTTATAAGTAAATGTTACATAAGCAGTTTTGTAAGCGGTACTATATTATAGGGTAAAATATTACAACTTATTTTGTAGAATATACCAAAGTTATACTTGTAAAATATATGAAAGCAAATCGTCAAAATTACAAAACTGATTTTGAGAATTACTAAACAGGACCCGTAAATTTTGCAAACCAGATATAGCAAATGCTACAATATTAGTATTGTACTGTCTACAAATTAAATAGCTTACATATACGAAACTGCTTTAGTAGGAAATTCTAAACATGTTTCGTTATTTTTGCGAAACATTCTAGTAAATGCTACAACATTAGAATAGTATTACGTACAAAACAAACAGCGTAGAATATACTAAACTGATTCAGTAAGAAATACTAAACTTGTTTCATAAATATTACGAAACAAAATGTAGTAAATGCTACAAAATAACTATGTTATTATGTACAAAATCAATTTCGAGTATTCTTCAAATAATAACGCTAAATTACTAACGTAAAATTCAAATTTTATTAAACTTACTTTGACGAGTTTTACGATTTACAGTTTTGTAAATATTCAACAATTTTTGTTTAGTAAAATCAACAAAGATGTGTGTAGGACCTATATTAACCCTTGATTTTCGTATAAAATACTAGGAATTTTGTAAATTCAACAACCATTTTTTTTCAGTGTAGGGTTTAGAATGTTGATGAAATTCTATGAATACAAATTGGTACAAATTCTGTAATATCAAAACTGCAGTATTCTTGTGAGTTCTCTAAGAACTATATAATTGCCAGTCCAATGCAACTTCTTTTCAGAATAATGTACAAGAAATTAATTATTAATGCATGAGAAAATTTCTATCTGTCTGGCAGTTACCATTAATTATGAGGTATTGCCGTGAACTTGAATAACTTAAAATATTCTGGACTTTATTATATGAAAGCTAGATCTCTGTTAGTACTGCAACCACCGCTTTTTTATGCTGAAGACCTTGGTTCAAACCCTAAACGGCAGCAATACAATTTTTGGGCAATTTTTTTCATCAAAAGATTTATCCGGTATCTTAAAAAACATCACAGCATTGACAAAAACATTTTTTATTAGACGAAATTCTGTCATAAACTTGGTATCTCACACGCATAAAGTTGTGTCCGTCTTTGTATCTTTGGATTTACCCAGGGCGTCCTTAGAGCACTGGTGGTCTAGTGGTAGTGGCCCCGCCTTCCGATCCGAAGGTCGCGGGTTCAAATCCACTCGTGTACCAATGAGTTTTTCTGTCGAAAAATTTATGTGCACTATGCCAGTACTCTCAAAACGGTGAAGGAAAACATCGTGAGGAAACCGGCGTGTTGTAGAACCTAAAAAAGTTCGAGCAACACGCGTCAAGGGTCACGCAAAAAGGGCCCGCCAGCGGCCTACTTGCGGAAAAACCTGCCCGCACATCAAGTGCGCATGATAAAACTTGCCAAACTTGCCAGGGCGTCCTTATCCCGTGGTACATAGACCAATGGCAGATGTCAAAATTACATTTATCCCTGTTTTCTCCTTCTCAGCTAATATCCAATCTGCCAATTTAAAAATAACAAAATCATGATCCGCCACAATGAACCGGTAATATAAGGTATTCTTCACACGGCGCGCGGGATTATTCCGGTCACAGCTCGCCCTGAGGGGAGCGATACTAACTTGTACGAGAACTGCGATATTTATACTCTGTGCCACTGCAGCGCTGAATAATACTGAGAATAGTGTTGTTGAGAAATGTAGGATACAGAATCATATTTTAATATAATTTTAATTTCACTATCGGGCGGCTCTCCCCATACCTAACCGCATGCATACCGTATAGCCTTAGTGTACGTATAATCTGCTATCCGCTATCCGTGTATAAGATATTCTTTTCTTTTTCTTGTATCTGCTGATATTTTATTTATATTTATATGTTTGTGTTAGTTTAAGATTTTATTTCAAATACGATTAATACATTTTTATTGATATGAATTGAATTGATAAAAGTATTCTCGTCGGTTTGTCAAAGCATAAATATATTTTATTGGGAATATGTTTGTTCACAAAAGGAGCTTCTTTGAGGTACACTTAAAATATTTTTACCACAATAATTGTCCGAAGAACTAGTGGCACGTTACGAAGAAGAATATTTTATAAAAAAAATATATGGAAACTTGGGAAGATATTTTTTGAAGACTGTAAGATTACAGATGAAAAGTTAGAGGCGCAATCCAATTTCGAGAGTCACAATGCAGTCAACAGCACTTACAAGTTTTCCATTCGATTTTTGTCAGCAAAGGCAAGTTTTGCAACAAATTAGCTCAAATCCAGAAACTAAAACCTCTTTGTTTGTTCCAGCGTCTAAAATCCAGCAAATTCCTTGAAGTCCTGACACACATCCAAACTAAAGTCGAGCTAACGGAGTGGGAGATAAAAATCCTATTCGTCGCAAATGCTTGAGATAAAGAGTGCACGTGTGGATCCCTTCGAGCGAGACGAGTGACACCTCAGAGTCATAATAACAACTGTAGAACGACGGGAAATTACTGGACTTAGGAGAAGAATGGCCAATAATAGAAAGGCCACAGACAAACAAACAAAAGGACTCTTAGCTCTCTTATAAATCCCTCTTTTCAGTGGGGGGGGGTTTTAAATCGCAGTTTTGCAAATATTGTGGCCAACCCACACAACACTATCTAGCTCAAAACAGAGCTAATACTTAGATGTTTTTTTGTAAATACATAATTATAATACTGTGTAACACCCAGATAGGCAACAAAGATCTGCGTTCACCACACAAATATTGTTCTCGTTAGGTACATTGTATGGCACATACTATAGTTTGCTAGTTTTCATTCTCAGAGTGTCACCTTGCGAGTAGCGCTCGTGACACCTTGAGGGACATTTCGGAGACAGAGGAAATTCAGATGTTTCACTCGGTCGGATGGCTAATTTGGCACGCTCTAAGAAAATACGCTGTCATAAACATTTTCTTAAATGCTAAATGACAAGCAGCTTATGGCCGGCGTACATCTAGTCCAGGGGTTCCCAAAGTGGGCGGACGCTCTGACTGCCACCAATACGGCTCTTCTGCGGAGGCCGCAGAGGATCATGGCAATCAGAGCGATACGTGGCTATCGCACTGTGTCACACGGGGCTGCCTGTGTAATTGCGGGAATGCTACCCTGGGACAAGGAAGCGAACGTGCTAGCTCAGGTTTACCGGCTTAAAATTGACAGGCGGGCGGCAGGGTATCGTCTCGCCCCACAAGAAGTAAGCCAATTGAGAAGAGTGGCTCAAGAGGACGCCCTGCAAGAATGGGCAGATGATCTAGAGACCGCTGAGTATGGCCTCTGGACTATCAACGGTATACGTCCCGTTCTGAAGGAGTGGGTGAGCCGTAAACACGGTCACTTGACATTTAGATTAGTGCAGATAATATCCGGACACGGATGTTTTGGTCACTACTTGCACCGAGTCGCAAAGAGGGAACCAAGCACAGCCTGTCACCACTGCGATGACGATGACGACACAGCGCAGCACACTCTTGAGGTGTGCAGTGCTTGGGTGCCGCAACGCCAGTTGCTTGCAGACGAGATTGGACAGGATCTGTCGCTTCCTAGCGTGGTTGAGGCCATGCTCGAGAGCGATAGATCTTGGGATGCAGTAGTAGCATACGCCGAAGAAGTTATCCTACTGAAGGAAACAGCGGAGCGGGTGCGGGAGGATAATTCTCTCGCTGATCCGCAGCGCAGACGCAGGACCGGAAGAAGGCGACGGCAATTCCAACGCCTCCTCCTACTTGACGGTGGCCAGCAGGGTTTGAGTGCGGGGAGCCTCAGCCCAGCATTGCACAGGCTACCGATTGCAGGAATTGTCCCAGGACATCCACCTCTTAACGAGGTCAGAGGGGTTCGCCCAAGGCGAACTATCACTGACAGAGCCGCGGTAGAATCCAATCGGGACCCCGTGACTCTGTCAAGTTCCGATGCAGCATCGGACCATTCGTCAGGTGAGGAGTGGTTCGATGATGCACTGGCACTGAGGTGAGTGAAGGAACATCGGTGGGTTTTTAGTCAGTATGCTGTCAGTATGACAGAGAGTCTGACATCCCCTCCTACTCTTCCCCAAGTAGAAGGCATGCGTAAAGCATTTTCCCCCGTAAAAAAAAAAAAAAAAAAAAAAAAAAAAGGGGTTCCCAAAGTGGATCGACCCCAAGTTAGGCTTGGGGTTGTTTCAATTGGAAAAAACTAAAGATAAGCCCCCTTATTCATGGGCGCCCCTTAGGCGATGGCGATATCTATCAGCTGAAACGCTGTCATATTTGACAGCGTTTCAGCTGATTACCATCGCCATCACCTAGATGTGTGCAGGCTTTTAGGGAACTGCAAAGTTTGGAAGTATCCTCAACTCTGTTGATGTAATTTATAAGCTACGTGTAATCATTATCATTGATTGCAGTCCACTGCTGGGCTGGTCTTTCATGGCCCGCCAATGAGCCCAGTTGTCTGGTTCTTCTCATCCAGTTGCTGCCACCCTGCGCAAGTCGTCGCTCCATCTAGTTTGGGGACATTCTACATTCTATTGGCCTCAATGCGGTCTCCACACCAGAACTCTTATAGCCCAGTGGTTACCGGTTCTTCAGCAGACATGACCGGCCTACTGCCACGTCTTGTACTAACCACATGTCTGTTACTTCAGTCATAGATGACTCTGAGAATAAAAAACAGCACTAGTAGTAGACACTAGTGTAACCACCTTCTAATCCTTTCGGGGTTTGAATCCATCAGTGTTAAGCTTTGCACAAATCTACGCGTTATAGCCCCTTCCCACCGGTCTGTGATATCGCGCACGGAGGCGGATATGCTCGCACGACACACCATGGGAACGGTCTCGTGCGCCGAGATGCGCGGTAGCACAGGAGCCCTTTCTGTGTGCGTTGCCGTGCGTCGTCGTCAGCTGAGCGTGATGATCTGCAGAACCACGCATCGTAGGAAGGCAGCATTACAGTGGCAGCGGTATTTGACAGCGTTTCTCTGAAGCCACCGCAGCAAGCATAGATATGCACAAGGCCTCACATAATATTCACCATCAGCCTAAATCAGTGTACTGCTAGATGCTACTTCTCATTTTAGAGGAATAATTATGTCATATTTAGTCACCACGCTCAGCAGACAGAGTAGGGAAATGCTCTTAAGTATATACATTGCCCTAAAACATTCCATGTGTTTAGCAGTGTGCGCTGACTCTTATAGCACATGGTGATTTCCCCCACCATTTGAGAGGCTGTAGTATGGTTCAGTTCGCGCAGCCTACATTCTCTGTTATTGACATAGAAACAGAGCACTCCATCAAAGCAAATGTTCCGCACTCGGTGCCCAGTTAAGTTCCTCCAGTAATACACGTTAAGCCCTGTTTCTTTCAAAACTGACACCGGTTATTATACTGACGTAATATATTATTGTCATGAACCTGAAGAAGACACAGCCACCGTCATACATTTCCGGGAAAAATACTTCTGAATCCTCTACACCCACGGGCTCTCTCCTCTCTGCCATAAGAACTTAGGCTATGCAGACGGCAGTGAGACAAACTAGACTTCTTTGAAAGGGCCTAGCAACTGGTGGCACATCTCGAAGACAGTGGGATCGGGGCAGGGAAAGTAGGCCTTTGCCCAACAATATATGATTAGGATCACTGGCATAAAGACCTAAGAAGTAGAACAGCTCTTTGTGAAGGGCTTGTCCCAGGAAGTACTACCACCACGTTCATTTCTGCCGTGAAGCAGCATTGGTGTGTTTAAAAAAAAGAAAGAAAGAAAATACATTTATTTGACATAATAATTGCTTATATAGGTGCAGACGTTCACAACATAATATACCTAACAGTGTATTTCAGTTTAAAGAGCGTGAGTGCCAGTGAAATTACTGGCACATGAGCCAGAACATATGTATGCCTCAAGTTGATGGACGCAGAGTATCGTAAGGCATGTTCCTAATGTGCGTCCATATCTACGACGCCTAGGCGATGGTTACCACTTAACATCAGATTGGTCATAACATTGTTCCATCAGCAAGTTGTCTAAAAAAATTCTGAGCCAGTTGTTCATTGTTTTTTTCTGACGAACTCCACTTCACGTCCACCGCTGCTCAGAGACCAGGGCTTTAGTAAGAGGTGCATTAGTCACTGGGACTTTAATGTTCATCGCGCACATTCGGCTGATGTGTTTATAGCGATGCACGAAGACAATGGATGGACGGTGGAACATAGCCTAGGTACCAGGTTCAAACTTAATTACTAGACCAGATTCCAGATGTATTTAAATAAATAATATTATGGATACCATTACACTATCTAGCCGCAAACTAAGAAGAGTTTGTACGGTGGGAACCAGGTAGCTGATAGGTATTTTTTAGGGTTCCGTAGCCAAATGGCTAAAACGGAACTCTTATAGATTCGTCATGTCTGTCTGTCTGTCTGTCCGTCCGTATGTCACAGCCATTTTTCTCCGAAACCGTAAGAGCTAGACTGATGAAACTTGGCGAGTAGATGTATTCTGTGAACCGCATTAAGATTTTTACACAAAAATAGAAAAAAAAACTATAAATTTTGGGGGTCCCCATACTTGAAACTGAAACTCAAAAATTTTTTTTTCATCAATCCCTATGAATAGGTCTTCAAAAATGATGTTGAGGTTTCTAATATATACTGAATAGTTTGCGCGAGAGACACTTCCAAAGTGGAAAAAAGTTGGTCCCCCCCCCTCTAACTTCTAAAATAAGTGACTGATAAAGCTTAAAAAAATATATGTTGTACATTACTATGGAAACTTCCAATGATATTTGGTTTGAACGAGATCTAGTCAGTAGTTTTTTTTTATGTAAACGTCATAAATCGTAAACTGCAATTTACCTTTCGACGAACTACAAGAACCTTTATATTATGTTACTTGATGCTGCGGAACCCTTCATGGGCGAGTCCGACTCGCACTTGGCTGCTTTTTTGTAAATACATAAGTAAGTACTTAGAATACAATGATACCTATTTTTTCTAGGCGACTGATCGAGACGCGTGACCGAAGAACTGGAAAGTATCTGGCGCAGCGCATTAGCATTGCTACTCAGCGTGGCAATGCAGCAGCGTCTTGGGGACGATTTGGATCAATTGAGCTATCTCTAGATCGCAAAGATTTTTATAATGTCCCATAAGTTAAGAGCCGAGCGGGATTTGAACCCGCGACCTTCCCCTCGGTACGGGGCTGCGCTGACCACTGCGCCATCGGATCCTAATCACACTCGACGAATAACTTTTATGGACTGCTCGGCACTAATGCGACCGTGGTTCCATCTACAGGTAAAATCTTTGTGATTTCCGTGTAGTAAAACACTATAAAATCAATAAAAAATATCTCTAGATCGTTTATAACGGTCTGCAGATAGCTCTGTTACTTGTGTATTTTGTTATAATAACATACACATTACACTGAAATTACGGTTAAAAATATACGAAGTGTTTTAGAAAAAACTGTTTATCGTAATAGGCCGCAGGAGACGTTCTTAACCCTGAAAACCCTTCAGAATCTATTCCCTTAATCGGAACAGATAATATCACTAATAGAATTCAGTCCGTATCCGTATCCGTATCAAGTTTCAGGAAGATTGTTTCAGGAACCCTTTTAACGGAGCAATAACAACCTTTCCTGATGTTTTTATTCAAATAATTCAATGTGGACCCCTTTTGGAAAACATCTTCATTCACTTCTTCTTGGAAGAAACGGGTATTTATCTTCATTCACAAACAGAAAAAAAGCGAAGGTATCACGACTGTGAAGCCTAGGCATGGTAGACATTCCTGTCGAAAGACGAATAACGGTAGACAGTAGGCATCCTCAAACAATCAAAAAGAGATACGGCAGCAAACCTTTGCTATATACAAACTTAGCTGCCATAATATCGTCAGCGTCCAAATAATATGGAGGGTAAAAATATCGCACACCATTAAAAAGAAAAGTAAACCTTTGCCTCTAAGGCTTTGCATCTATTGTAGATGATTTATACTCATGCACCTAACTTCTTCTGGTTCTTTTGAAGCAGTGTGGTGTAAGGGTAAAGAGGTTCCTTTTGAGTCTTTGACACATGTTTTTTGAACTACTTACGAGACGCTGGGACAGGGTTTTAGATGGAATAGGCTTGCCCAACACCTATACCATCCTGTCAGCTTATTCTGCATAATCAATTAACATTATTTATTTACACAAAGAAACTTACAATTAAACAAGTATTTACAAAAGGTACAAAATACACAAGAAACAGTTGAGCTATCTGCAGATTGTTACAAACGATCTAGAGATAGCTCAACTGATCCAAATCAGTGCCAGACGGAAGCGTCTCCAAGACGCTGGCGAAATTGCCACGCTGATTGCTATTCAGCTTCAATCAATTAACTAATGTGTGATAGTACAAATGATCCATTCTGCCGCATCAATAAGTCAGAAGGGGATTTGGCTAAAACCTAAATAAAATATGTCAATCAAACGATTACGCTCGTGATTTGGACGCACACAAGATAAAACATTCCGTTTTGGAGTGCAACGCTTCGGCGGTGGTCCAAGTGCCACATCCTCCTCCTTGCATCGGTATCCTCACTGTTGAGAGTCTTGACCATTGTGCAGGACCCTAGTCTGCACTATGTTCCTCCATTGAAAAAAGTGACACAACAAAATCAAGTTACATATATTATTGAAAGAACTTTGCTTGGACATTCCAAAACCGTTTTTACTTTCTTTCTAGGACGCTCAGTTTCTGCTATACAACAAAAAAAGATAAATTAAGGTAACCAACGATCCGAGAGCCCCCATCTCTAAGAATTTAGTTGACATAAAGGTTTTTCTACTAATCGGTATTTTTTTTACTTTTTTTTTTTAAATAAATTAAGGAGCTGTCATAAAATTGTGTAAGTAGCTTGGCCTGTTATAACTTGTTTACTACTTGTAATTGAGTTAAAACTTGTTTACCATACAAAGTTAGTGAGGGATAGTCAGAGGCAAGGTCAAACAGTAAATCTGGACAAAACTCCTTCTCAAAGTAGATGAAGCACAATGCGTCATGGCGGCACATTTTTTTCTGCTGGCCTACCATGATCTTCATATGGTTATGGCTGTCAAAATTGTGTCAACAGTGACAACACAATCAAACCCAAGAAGAAAATGAATGTGTAGGTCAGCCTATCTATACACAATTTGACAGCCATAGCCATAACCATAATAATAATATGGAGCTCGTGGTAGCCCTACTGATTATCATCTGCCTATATAGTATGTATTTAACTTTTCGGAACATTTGGATCGCATCACGAGATCTCAGTTCGGGGCGAACTACTAGTTATCTGAGCCCGAAGTCCCAGTTCGTCAGTCAACATTTCGTTACCAAATGTTGTTTTCCTTTTGCCAATTTGTCTCTGTCTATTGAATGGAGAAAAGATGAGACAACAACTCTAACTACGTAACGTATTTTTGCCGTCTCATATTTTCTCCATACAATAGAGAGAGACAAATAGGCGAAACGAAAACAACATTTGGTAACGAAATGTGGTAGCAAAACTCCGACTTCGGGTACTGATGGTAACTATTTTACATCAGCTAGAGTCTAGCTAGGTGTAGCTGCTAGACCAAGCTAGACACAGACAAGCTTGACTCAGCATGTACTACAAAAATAGGACTGATGCGTAAACGCTAAAGCATCTCACTGGGGTCCAGCACAGTATCACGCAGACGCGTAGCATCCAGCACCGGACGCATAACGAATGTCCAAACACTGAATAGCTGATGAACAATTTGCATACGTGAATCACATAATGTGGGGTGACCATACAATCAGCAGGTGTGGGATAACAATGGAAAGTCATCATCATCATTATCAGCCTGAAGAAGTCCACTGCTGGACATACTCTTCCCCTACTCGTTTCCAGGAAGAACCATTCTGAGCCCTTTCCATCCATCGACTTCCCGCGATCTTAACAATGTCGTCGGTCCATCTGGTGGGTGGGCGCCCAACGCTTTGTCATCCGGATCGTGGTTGCCATTCGAGAACCTTTATTCCCCAACGGTTGCCGGTTCTTCGAGCTATATGGCCTGCCCATTGCCACTTCAACTTACTAACTCTACGAGCTAGCAATGAAAAGTACTGGCACGTTAGTCTGAACTGTACGCCTCAAGTTGATGGACGCAGGGCAGTGCATCGTAGAGAAAGTTCGTGACCTACAAGGCAGTGTTTTGTTATAGATGATGGTTACCACTTAACATCAGGTGGGTTATATGCTTGTTCCATTAGCTAGTTGTATTAAAAAAATACAATCTGAAACTAAGCAAAACTTGTGCATTTGGAACTATAGAAGCTGTCACGCCATCAGGTGTATATGGGGAACGTAGGTACCTTACCTAGAATATAGTGCAATGTAGGACCCAACTAAAGTAATCTTCTATTGGTATTGAATGTACCTCTCAGATTGTCTGATTAGATAAAATATATCGATTACCTAGGCTCCCACAAAGACCACTTTGAGAAGTAAATGTAGTAACCAGAGTCTGAACGATAATTTTGAACACGATGCAGGCGTTCCCAAACGCACACATAAAAACAATGCCTGTAAGATAACTGTTCCGAATTCAAAATTACCTTGCATAAAATACATTGCTAGCACACACACATACCTATAAACATGTTAACTGACAATTGGTTTGAAAACAGGCTTGCGTCCCGGTTAATACCCGGTTCCACTCGACCGAGCCTAGAAGAACAGGCAAAAATATTTTAATGTCACTTTTTTCACCTGTACCTGGTCACCCTACATTAGATACGCCGTTAGTACGATTTCATTGATTGAAATGTCCTATCCAAATGCTTCGTGACATAAAATACCGAAACATCCGGTATTTTTACCAACAGCCGGTATTTTTTACAACTAACCGGTATTTTTAGCAAGATAAATAAAATGCCTACGTGTCCACTAAATCTGGTAAATAACGCTACATCCAGAAGGTATTTTTGAAACAGTAAAACGTGAATCATTTCTTTTCACAAAAAAAAATACGGTGAAAAAAATACATAAACAAATTCTAAAGAGAAACCAGATTGGAAGGGAATCATTTGGCAAACTAGAAAATATCATTCGATCAAGAAAAACTTACGATGCCGAGATATTACGGAAAATGTGAGGAAATCGGAATGCCGTAGAAAATAAAAAGTTCAAAAACCTGTGTCAAGTGAACGAAAAGAGCCCCTTTGAGGCGCACATAAAATCCTTTCACCACACTTGGTTTGAAAGAACCATTTTTTTTTCTTAAAGATTTTAATAAAAATCTAAAGTTAATTGATTTGTTAGTAACATTATTACGGTAACCGTATTTTTATAAAATAAGGCATAAACAGCCGCAAAATAAGGGTGAAGGGGAGGATTTTGGCATTATACGTGGATTTACTGGACAAGCCTCTGGGGATTTCGGCCATAAAATAAAAGACATTACTTTATAATTTTAGATTGAATGGACTTGGTTATGAGAATCTTATTCTATGGTTTTCTTAAATGGTGAAGAAAATATCGTGAGGAAAGCGGATAAGCCCCGCTCGCGATAACTGGGTATTGTTTTCTATACTAATATTAAAAAGAGGAAAGATTTGTACCTATTTTTGTATGTTTGTAATGAATAGGCTCAAAAAGTACTGGGCCGATTTAAAAAATTATTTCACCAATAGAATGCTACATTCTTCCAATATGACATAGGTTACATTTCATTTTGAAAAAAATTAGAGATCCTTGGTAAAATTTGAACAATGTAACCGAAGGTGTAGAAAAATGAGTCTTAAAATGTCTTTCGTCGAATGCGCTGCCGAAACTATTAGCGATAGAACAAAATAATGTACAACAATATTGTCTACCCCGTGCGAAGCCGGGACGGGCTGCTAGTTCTTTTATATTTTCGTTAGTTTTTTGAAATCTTGACTAAATTAATTTCTTAGAATCACAATTTTAAAATCACTATTGTGTGTGTACCTACACACAGGGTAGGTTTATTTTTAAATTTATAACTCAGTTTCAAATAAATTATGGTAGGGCTTCATAATTAAGTTGATCTACAGTATCAATGTCATTATACGGGGACTGTAAAGTCTTTATGAGTTGATTCCTTAAGTTCTATAAATCGAGATTGTATTTACCATTTTTATTTTGTATATTTTTTTATACAATTAGCTGATGGAACAAGCATATGGCCCACCTGATGTTAAGCATTATCCATCGCCTATAACAAAGCTTTGCCAGCATTGCTCCACGCAGAGCAGTGCATCGTTGGGTACGTTCCTGACGTGCGTGCCCTACGATGCCCTGCTCTCATCAACTTCAAACCGAAACACAGCAATGCTGCTTCATAGCAGAAATAGGCATGGTGCTGCAAGCAGCATTGCTACTAATTCCACGTTGTTCCAGTAGTTTTAAGTCAGCCAAAGCCAAAGCATGAAGTTGTACAATATTCCAAAGCGTTAACATGACAGCTGCAATATAAAAGCATTAATAACATCAGGATGACTTATCAAAACAGCTCGGGAGAGATTTGATGAAATTTCCTGTTCCTTCGAGCCGGATATTACAACGCGCGACGAACTGGGTCACCGGACTAGTCGTTTGGCTCGCTCATTTGCTCCCTTCGATGAATGGCCGAAAAATTGCAATTTTTTTTATTTCTGTGTAGTTATTTTTATTTTTCATAACATTTTTGACTAGCACCATAAGTCTTTTTTTCTTCTTAGGAAATGGGTGTCTTTATCCATGGCGGAAGGCCCTGGAGACTTGTATTACAGGCTATATAATATATATCTCAAGCTCCAGTCTCTTGCAAAGTGGGTAGACACATCCCAACTAATTACTTTTCCTAATAAATCTTCACCATAATTATATTGTATCACTACCTACTCTGTAAAAGAAAAAATAAATGCTTTTATTATTATTATTATTATTTCTTAGGGCCCGATCACATCACAGCGTTCTGTGATAACGACAGCAATGAAAATATCGCTAAGGGTTTTGTGTGATTTTTCATTAAATAAAAAAAAACTATAAAAAAAAGGTTTTGCTTGTCATTGATTTTCATTCAACCAATTTAAAAGAAAAGAGAAGTGTCTCATTTAGGGTGTATTTTTTTTATTATAATGGACCATGGATCAAACTCGCATTTTTTGTTCTGTTGAAACAATAATGTTCTAGTGTGTGTTTTTTTACCCTTGTTAGCATGTTTGTGGCAAATAAACGCATTTTGGTTTTTTTATTCATAATTTGGAGAACACTCAATATATTTATTGCATACACATGGTTTAGTTTAGGTACATACATAAATCTTAGGTGTAAGACAGTATCACATGGACCCTGTGTATAAGGTAAAGCAACATGGAGGTAGGCCGAGAACGAGACCTTTTTCCAAAAAGACCCTCCACGGTTTTTCTCCCAAAAGAGTTATTACAAAACTTGGATTTTTTGCCAGAAGTATGAAAGAACACACAGCTGCTTCCAAAGCTACCAGACTGGTCCAACAGAGGCAAGTGTGGTGGTAGACATAAAAAACGTGAACCAATTCCACTTGCCAGCAGACTGTCATGAATATTAACCATTTTGCGCCATCCTCACTGAGGATTCCTCAAAGATTATGTGTTTTGCGTAGAAGGGACGCAAACAGAGAAGTTTGCCAACTGTTTCAAATAAAAGGTCTAAATTTTATATTCTTTGCATCAAAGGTGTGCTAAAGTTTCCTATCTAGACACACAGTAAAAAACAGGGCTTTTCATCTATTGTAGATTATTTATATAGCGTCAGGATCAAGTGGCGTTTACCCAACTTACAGGACTCCTGAGACAAGATTTAAGATAGAATGGGTTAGCCCAGCCACCACTTTCCTGACCTGAGGCCTCGGCCTCGAATTTAGCGGGCAGCGGGCGGGCAGGGGGGCGGCAGCGATGGCAACTCTGCAGCGGGGCGGGGCGGGGGGGTCCATTTGATTTTACGCATAAGAATCCTGCCGCTCCCGCGCTGCCGCCGCCGCCACCCCGCTGCCCGCTAAATTCTAGGCCGAGGCCTGACAGCTTAGTCGGCCTAATCCACAGGAAAGATATTAGTCAATACGTGCGGAGCTGAAAAAGCCGAGGGTTTCATCTCGATTTTTTCATTCACCGTTTGAGAGCACCAGCATTGTGTGCATAAACTTTTCGAATAACCAAAAACCAAAACAGAAAGTAGAAATTACTATCACTTGAGTTCCCAGACAAGTCAAAAATATACAAACAAAAACAATTCATTTCTCTCTTCAAATAAAGTCATTTTGTGGGCATCGTCCCCTCTATAACCGATCGCCTCATCTACCCTAATTCTATTCTATGAAAGAAAACAGTAACAAAGTACGAAGGGCGTCAATTGCACCACAGCTGAGCAGCAGTTACTACGCACACGATCCAAACCGGTCGTATTTCAGCGAAACGGCCCGTTACAGATTACGTCCAATTTTCCCAGCAGTACATTGAATACGCTTCAATTGGGGCTGGGAGACAAGTGTGTAGTATTTATGCTTGAAATTGAGGCATTAACTTTGAGGATTACTCACGAACGCGGGCTTAATCGTGGTGTTCTTCTTCGTCGTTTGAAAGCACGAACATTGCATATACATATTGCGTATATTACGCATGAAATCAAGAGATCGATGAATTCAAAATAAATGCATGTTTTTTGCGTGGAACTGATGCCTAGATTCATATTATATCATCATCATCTTCCTACCCTTATCCCAGGCAAAGTGGGGTCGGCACAATAGGTTTTCTTCCTCCACTCACCTCATTCGTCATCTCAGTGCTCACTCCTTTCTTGCTCATGTCATCTTTGAGACAGCCCTCCAGATTGCATAGTTTACAAAACTATTCATTGCCAATAACAAGGAGGAAGTATAAGATCTCCCCATACATAGCCAGAAATAATGATTTTGAGCCATTTCCATCCAACGACTTCCCTCGATCTTTATAAATAAATTTATAAACTTTTATTCCCAAAACCTTACGGTTGTAACAAAAATCAAGCGACCTATTTCTAAAACGCTGACAGCTAAACGTAACAAGCCCTAGGTAAATACTGGCGTGGATTATACGAATCCACTTTTACCAATGAATATCTGCCGTACAAACTAGTATAGTTTTGCTTTTCTTAAAATACCGTCACCGTCGTATTAAGTCATTTTGAGTTAGTGAAATAACTTATTCTTCTTATTTTATGAAGTTCATTTAATTATAAATGTAACAGCTATTAGGCTGTAAAGGTGAATGAGTGGTGAATGAGACTATGAGAGCACTAGGGGACTAGTGATAGAAACTCCGTCTTCCAATCCTAAGGTAACGTGATCAAATCCAGTCGTGCACGTTTCTGTTCGGAATGTGTGTGCGCAATGCTAGTGCTCAAACGGCAAAGGAAAATATCATGAGGAAACCCGTGGCTTACAAGAAACAGTTGAGCTATCTGCAAACGATTTTGACAAAGCTCAACTAATCCAAATCAGTGCCAAAGAGAAGCATCCCCAAGATGCTGGCGGCATTGCCACGCTGAATAGCAATGCTAATGTACTGCGCTAGATACCCTTCAGGCCAGCCCTTGGGTGATGCGTCGCTTCTTATAAAGCACTCCCTTCGCTTTTTACAGCTCTTGGGTCATGCATTGCTTCTATTAAAGTATTCTCTTCGGTTTTTAAATGTATTATGAGAAGTGAAAGCGAGGCATGGTTGACTGCAGGCACATTGAGGAAGTGCAAGCTTATGGTGTCAGTGTTATCAAGTTGTGGAAGCTCTGCTAAATAGTTTATAAGGTAAAATATTATTTTTCAGCAAGAATATGTTTTTTTTGTGTTCTGTGTCAAAACTAGATCTGACGGTCGTCGCTTCCTAAAAAAACAATACGTAACCCCTAATATTAGGAAACTTTCGCACGTATTGGGCAAAAATTCGGCTTTCTCAGATCAACAAGAGATCTGGCTGGAAATCATCGGAGCGAAAAAACACACCGGATTCCGTGGTTATTGGGCGTTACAAGTGATGGGAACTTGTTTTTTAAGCCACTAGCTGCCGACTACGGCTTTGCTTACGTTGTGACGGTAACTTTTGAGATTATGGTCACGTCAAGAGCTTGATCGTATTCCTGTTATTTTTGACGTGACAACGTCATATAATTCAATGGAGCCGGCTGCAAGCACAAAAAAATATGACTCATGCGGCGTTACCTCGCTCCGAGGCGTTCCATTTAAGGCTTGAAGTGCAAGCGAGAGCGCGGAACGAGCGACAAAGAGGCACAATAATAGGCCTTCACGTTCGACATCTGTCTCTCTCCTACTTGAGTGAGCGATGCGTCCGCGTGGACAGCTGTATGACGTTGTCACGTTCAACTATCGTCAATAAACCAACTTTACAGACAACCGATTTTTTTTCTAGTAAAAAACGTCCTGATGTTTTATTTTATGAACTATATTATCTTCATAGATGCATTAAAACTAGCCAATTGTCATTGAACCACAAACGTCGTTAATCAATACTCAATACATTTTTTCTCTCTCTAAAAATCTCTGTAGCGAGCTTATACAATTTATACCAGCGAGGGATAGACTTGCTGGGATCCATTTTCTTTATTTTGTAACTTTTGGGAGAATTAAAAATCTGATGGATAAATAGTTCAATGGTCTCCAAAAGCTTGTAACTTGAGCCCAATTGGCACCGATTCTCATCACGTCTCCGAAGGTATCCCGGTCAAAAAGTTAAGTCGTGCGTTACTCGGGGAGAACATCCCTTTGAGAAATCATGGCTTTTTACTTACGCATCTTGCGCTCCGTGGCGAAGAGGGGTGGAAATATTGTTTGCTATTTGCACTGTGGATTGGCTTAAGAATGATAATGCTGGGCACTCTTTTAGGGAGACAAAAAATACAGATCTAAGTAAAAATAGTAACTGAAACAAAAACTTCAGATTCGGTTGATTCAACTGAAGATTATTTAAGAATACTTACAAGTTGAGTAGTCAAAGGAAAGTACGTCAAATAGCCAAATAAAAATATATTATAGGCTTATTTTGTGTAAATTATATATTTTATGTTGGGTCTAAAACATTTAAAGCCACGACCAAGAAACTACTACAGAACACAATCCGATTCAAAGTAAGTACCGTAGAAAACATTATAGTAGGTAAACCTAAATCCAAACGGCTCTAGCAACATAATAAAATTAACAATTTAACACATATCCGAACCACTAATTTAAAACACGAACAACAAATGAGGGTAGTCGCAATAACTAAGCATCGTGGTCGGTAGCACAGCCGAAACACATCAGTCTCGCATCGACCACCGAAGCGAGCGGACCTGCGAAGACGGTCGAATTAAAAATTAACTACCGTAAGGCGGTTGGGCGTCGAATTTATCGGCGGGTCAGGTTTGTTTATGGTTGGAGGTAGCTTTTAGACGATTAGTTGCCGGTGATCGAGTATGCAAAGGATGGAGATTACGGAGCTAAATACTTAAACTTAGCACCTTATCGATAAGTCACTAGCTGGGGGTTGGCACCAATACTACAGAAAAATACTCTCTTTTACAAAAGTCTTGGTGGTCCTTAGTTTTCAATTTATGAAAAAATACAAAGAATTTAATTTCCTCGAGCCTCAAAGTCATACAAGATAAAAAATGTTGTAAAATGAATAGGTGCACTTTCTTGAGGCAAATTACCACTGTTCTTAAAACAAGAACAATCTTTAATTTCGTACACAGCAGCCAACGTTGTAAATCTGTTGTCTACCAGGACTTATTAGTTTTAGAAACTCGTAGTTAGAGCGGTTGTGCTGCTAAGTAAACTGCTGATGTCAAGAAGTTGGCGTGGCTGAATAGCGAGCTAGTTTTGTAATTTTGAGCTCAACGAAGAGCAGTCACTAAAAACAATCGATTGATCATTGGGGGTCTTATTAGTTTTGTAGTTGTGCTATCTCTAGATCGTTTGTAACATATATATATTTTATACACAGTTTAGCAAAAAACTAATTTTGATCCTAAAACGTTGTCCTAATTTAAAGTTTTCCCAGCTGGTATTACTTTACTGCTACCATTGTCATCATCATCATCATCATTCTCTTGTCCTTGTCCCACTTTATGTAGGGTCGGCATAACAGGTTTTCGTTCTCCAATCTCCTCTATCATTCGTCATCTCAGTGCTCACTCCTTTCTTGCTCATGTCATCTTTGACACAGTCCTCCAGATTGCATAGTTTACAAAACTTTTCATTGCCATTATCAGGGAGGAAGTATAAGATCTCCCCAAAAATAATGATTTTGAGCCTATTCCATCCAACGACTTCCCTCGATCTTTGTCCTTGTCCCACTTTATGTAGGGTCGGCACAACAGGTTTTCGTTCTCCACTCTCCTCTATTAGCCGTCGTCGGTCTGAAAAAATGAACTGGATATAAGCCATAAATTCTAAGAAAAATAATTCCAGGCATCTCCATCCAATAACTACCACAGGCGCACTTCGTTTTACTCAAATAATCTACCACTTTTTACTTCCATCACAAGTAATTACAAAAGTACCTCACCAACATTATTACCAAAGTTTTTACCTTGAAATAAAGAGCTTTTATGGTTTAACTTTATAACACGCATAGAAATAACATTGTAATTTTATTCATAAGAAAAGTGTTGTGTAAAACTCTTGTGACCCAATGGCATAATTTTGCATGCCATTAGCTAACACGTGAAGGAGGCAATTGCGCACTTTGGGTACAAATTGTAGCGTCTCATATCGCTCTTTGAAAGTAATTTTTGGCAGTCGAGTATGAAAGATATTAAAAGTAAGGGAGCAGCTGGAACGACCGTTGATTTTATTATCACTGCCCTGTTCTTTTTAACCTACTTTAGAAACCGGAGAGGCGAGCCAAGGTGAATGTAATTTTTTTCAGTTGTAATTCAGAGACGACATGACAGCTACTTGCTAGTTGGGGTCGAGTCCTTCTTTTTTCCACTGTTTAATTATTCAGGCTCATGTACAATGTAGCAGTTCAATTATTCAATTTTTTCTTTATTTTATCTAGCGATGGATAATTACTTTGAAGAGGATAACGCCTTTGATTTTATTGTAAAAAAACATTTTCTGGCACTTTGGCGGCCTCTGTTACGGTACGCTCGCTCTGCTCTGCAAAAAACATGACTCATGCGGCGTTACCTCGCTCTGAGGCGTTCCATTTAAGGCTTGAAGTGCAAGTGAGAGCGCAGAACGAGCGACAAAGAGGTCAAAGAGGCACAATCAACCTCCGCGTTCGGCAGCGTTCGACATCTGTCTCCTACTTGAGTGAGCGATGCGTCCGCCTGGACAGCTGTATGACGTTGTCACGTTCAACTATCGTCAGTAAACCGACTTTACAGACAACCGATTTTATTATATAAAGCGCAACGTAGCTGACGTGAAAGCAAAACGGTCTAGATGATACGTATTCATTCACTCTTCCTTTGACGACATTCAGATTGAAATGGTCAGGCAAAACCAACGACACTACACTCTTAACGGGTTACATTATAAGTTAGATCTAGCACAGTGGCATGTGCTGATGTACGGGGATGGTATCAAAATAACACCAACTAGAATCTAGATACAACAGTGCTTCTGTAAGCGACTCAATCGCCCCCTAGCGGCTGAAGCGTGATGGTATCGCTTTGAAGTCGTGGAACAAACGAGCACGATTATCACTTTATGCTCGGTACAACATCAACGGTTTATGGGACCCATGTAGCAAGATGTTCTATAAGATTTAAGACTGACTCGTGGTCTGGAATTGCTACAAGCTTCCTAAGCTTGGTCGCGTGGAACTGGAACTAGACTCACATTAGCTTTTAGACTTTTCAAAGATCCAAACATAATTTTGGATTTGAAATTAGAACTTGAGACAGATTCTTTTGCAATTATTTTAAAAATCAATGCTTCATGAAGCGCAGAATAAATCACGCATGAATTGGTTCGAATACCTTCTTATGAAGTTTAAAATTATGTTTCTCTTTTTTATTTTCATTAAATAGGCACGAGTACTCAAACTATTATAAATTAGATCAAAGCTTATACAAAAACAAAAGAACTACATTACAATAACACAACACAAAAAACTATCTTTTATTATTCGCACAAAAAGGTTCACGCATTCTGCACCATTCTTAAACAAACACAAGCAATATTTAGGAGTTTTCGTCGGGCAATGGGCATAAAATGTATAAAATACCGCTTCACCCTTTTTGTACGGGTATAAAGTATGTGGTACCGCTATAAAATGAGCTGTCCCTCCGCCTTATCCTTTCGGCCAGGATTTCAATGCTGTTCAATGATTCAAATTCTTAAGGTTTAATACTGGAACCTGTAGTGCTAAAACCTTAAGGGGCCGGCGGAGCGTGAATTTTCATACAAACGTAATACCAAAATGATTACTAATTTAAGCAGATTTTCACTATATTATTGTAATAATTTTATTTGTATTGTATTTATCTAGGTTCCTAAACAGTTTTTATTTTAAATTACTTACCTCAAATGAAAGTAACGCCAATCACAGTTTGCAATGAAAAAAATGTGTAAAATGCGATTGGTGATTATTTCATTTGAGGTAAGTAATTTAAAATGAAAACTGTTCAGGAACCTAGATAAATACTATACGAATACAGTTATTACATTAATTTAGTGAAAATCTGCCCTAAACTAGTAATCATTTTGGTATTACGTTTGTATGAAAATTCACCTTCCGCCGGCCCCTTAAGGTTTAATACTGGAACCTGTAGTGCTAAAACCTTAAGGTTATGGCCACAAAAGGGGAGGTATAATGACACTGTAGCATGCTTGGAAATAACTAGTTATAGAAGCTAGGTAATAGAAGTTAAATCTGGATAAAACTGTCAACGAATTTTTCATCTTATTATCGTTTCTTTCAAACCAGTGTGGTGAAAGGATTGAATTGAAATGTTATCATTAACTCCTTCTTGGTCACCTTAAAGTGGGTGACAGACGTACGAGCCAGTACGCGTACTTATGGCTCGCCGACCTTTTTCGCTTGTGTGTCACCGTAAGTACGCGTACTTTAAAACCGCCGCGCAAAATCGTCGGCGATCCAACCGGTCTGAAATCTTGCTCGTAGCTCGTCATGGCTCGAACGTGTGGCAGCATTGCGAGCCGCGAGCCGCGATTTTGTTTCGCCAGTTCGTGGATGCGCACGCTTGTCGTGTTAATTTTTGCAATTTTTGTTAATTTTAATTCAGAAATTTCAAAAGTAAGTACTTTAAGTTCGTACGTCTATCACCCACTTAACAGATAAGTTTGTTGCACTATAGGTATTTTGCTACTCAATTCATACCATCCTCACCACTCTCTTCAATCAACCTTTTTCATTTGATTCTTCATGTCCGATAAAATCAAAGTTTATTAATTCATAAATCCAATCTAATATTCTGCAATCATAACATTCAAGGAGGGAACGCACGCAGTCGATAATGTGTGATTTTTCAACAGCTCTGTAGCACGCCCGACCGGATATGATGGCCCTTTGACCGGCTGCGTCCGGATCACCGCATCTACACGATTTACTTTCAAACATAGAAATGAGCGTATTAGGCGGAACTTGGGACATTTTTGCTACTTTTTTGGAGTTAGATATTGGAAATGGTGAAAATAATATTGTTTTTGGTGATTTAGAGTTTTAAATGAGATGTTTCATTAAACTATAGAACCCGCGCTAGGTCTGTGTACACTTATCATTAATACAACTTAGCAATTAGTATTCGGTTAAAATTGATATTTTTCTTTAATTTTACTTCGTTTGCTCGCACATAGAGATTTTCTTAGCCAACGAAAGCAACACAATTAACGTAGGTACCTAAAACATGGCGGACCGACATGACATAGACATGACGTGAAGTAATAGAATTGTCATTCTGACAACTAACGCTGTCAATAAGCATGACACTGACACTTATTTGTGTCAGACTGCTGTAAAACTGTCAAATGTCATGACACTGACCTTTATAAGTCGTGTCGCCTTTTGGGATTCACTACTACAAAAACGTTCACATTTTTGTCATATTTTATAAAGAAACTTACAATTCAACAAATATAAAATGTACTTGTTTATACATTTGTAATTTTAGTATTTTGTGATAATCTTCATTATTAACCGTATTTTTCTTACAAGAGTGTGCATAAACTTAGCGCAATAAGAAACATCTCTTTTGTGTGATATTTCAAAGGTTCTGTAAAACCCGAGCCGGATATCAAGGCCATTTGACCGGTCGCGTCTGGATCACTGCGCATATACGATTTACTTTTTCTTTATAGAAATGAGAGGCTTACGTGGAACTTAATACATTTTTGCCACCCTACTGAAACAGTAAAAAACCTTTTTGCTTTATTAATTATGCTTTTGTGACAACGGGTTTCACAAATAGTATCACTGAAATCTTATCAATTTTATAACCAAGCTTTACTGTTGATTTTCTGATCTTTTCTACCTGTTTTCTTTTTAGTTTTTACAAACTTTACGTTTCAGCCAGCTCATATTTTATTAAGACTTTGACATAGTTTATCAAAAAACTTCAGCTAGTTGTTATTGTGGCAAAGCCAGTATCGTAATTTTTTCCTTTTGGTATTATCAGAAGTATATTATCCGCAGGGTTTAAATCGATCTTCAAAGCAACTGTAAACATAAATCGAATGTTTTCTATACCGAATAGAGAAACGAAGAAACATCTGAAATAAGGTTGCGATCAGTGGAACCGTAAACGAGATATATCCGTAAATATATCCGTAAACGCAAAAATATCTCCAGCTTTATGCTCCGAATAACTATTGAGGAGGATTGCGCGGTTATTTATCGCGAGATTTTATTTTATTCCAATGATGATTCGAGAGAGAATTGAGTATTTGAGACGACAGTTTGTTTTTTAGATTTGTGAAGTTTATTGCGAGTATTTTGTTTATTTTGGCCAGAAAAATAATTTTGGTGAGTTATGTTGTATTATATTATAATAAGCTATAAAGCATTTTTTATCTGCAGTATTTTTAGTGCGTGTGATGTGATGTAGGAAGAGATACCAAAAACGATTGTTAGATAGCCATTATACTCAGTTTATTCAAAGGTTTCAATCTTACATAAAATAAAAGCAAGAACTATTTTAAAACTAAAAAAAAAAACTTGCAGCTGTGTTGTTTTTTTTTAATTATTATTTATTTATAACAAATCATTACCTATTAGGTCACGCACGTCAGTGACGTGCCCTACGATGCACTACCCTGCATACACTTACTTGAGTCGTACAGTTTTTCAACCTCAAATGCCAGTAATTTCACCGGCACCCACGCCCTTCAGACCGAAACTCTGCACAACCGAAATGCTGCTTCACGGCAGAAATAGGCATGGTGGTAGTACTTCCCCGGACGAGCCCTTCACAAAGAGCTCTATTACTATTTTAAGTAAATATATACCTATCTATATTTCTTTCCATCCATACTTACTGCACTGTGTGTGTGTAGGTAGTCTGTGCGCTATCCTGTCCAATATAATAGCCGGATATGAGAGATGTGCCTTTTGACCGGCCGACTTATATCCGGCTGCTGAGTTTGAATCCCGGGTGCCCTAACCAGACGCCGTCATCCGTGTTTATGCAGCTTTAGGTTTATTGTTAGTTATGTACCTAAGTTTTGAATGTTTTCAATTTATTTAAGTTGAATGTTTTTTGAATGTGGGTTATGATCATGAAACATAATATAAAAATAGTTGAAACATAATATAAACTCAAGTTTTTTAAACTTTATATAAAGTTTAAAAAACTTGAGAAAACAAATAACATGCATGGCCAAACTATCTGTAAATATTACTTTTCAGGTAATAAAATACATAGGTACATTAAAAAAATACAGCTGAATTTAGAACCTCCTCCTTTTCTAGTTGAAGTTGGTTAAAAAATAAACATAATTGACGGAATGGAGCTTAAAATGTTGTATACCTATGAAATTGAGAGGATTTCGTAGGTCAAACTCCGATCTATTTTTCATTAGTTGTTATGGATTGAATGCCAAAACAAATATTTTTTGATTTCCAACTTTCAAAGTGATTCTTGCATCGTAATGAATAAAAAATTATTGAGTTTGAGTTTGAACAATAGAAAATCAATAGATCGGGGCCCACAACCTACATACTCCATGTTGTCTGTGTCGTGATACTACTTAGTTTATAATTGAAAGAAGCGCCATCTGTGAGGAACTCTTTGTAATAAATAAAGCAGGACGAACTGATAACACCACCGTCACATAAAGGAGGTTGCCATAGCATTAACATAGTACCAAAGTTTTGTACTAGATGGCGCTATATGCCCTAGAAATCAAAGTTAATTCCCCTTAATCCATGATGTCATAATGTGTGCCTATATACATACGTACTTTATAATAATAATGTTAAAAAACTAGTTTCAGTTAGGAGATAAATCAATAATTATGAAAAGAAGTACCTCACAAATGAAACTAGGTATAAAGACTTATTGGCAATCGAATTAAATAACTATGTATTACAATATTTTTTTAAATCTTCTCACAAAACATTGTTCTGCGTAGATTACTGAAGAGTGACTGCTGAGCAACGTTCTGCACGGTCACTATTTGGATAGGTGACCGCTAGTGGCATTTATATCTAAACCCTTCAGAGAGAACTTTATTGGAGCCTAATTCTCGGGCCGACCGAGATCGTTTCGCAATTTTATTTTTATTGCTTCTTTTCGAAGAGAGAATGGATTATTTCTTTCAGCAATTCATCGACGACCTCATCGTAGAAGCCTCGACAGCTACGATATACGGAAAACGTAGATAAAGTGCGGGGTCGTGCAATGCCAATGTGTATGTAAGGGACATTGAAAATCTCGGTTGGCCCGAGAATTATAAACACACGAGATTATAAGGAAATCTGCTATTCTCTCTTCGAAAAGCAGCAATAAAATAAAATTGCAAAATGATCCGAGATAGACTGTACTTAACTTAGATACCTACTTTAGAAAATATTTTTTTTTTCGAACGGGTTTAATGCTGGTGATCGTCTGACGATTCATAAAGCGCTATAGGACAATAAATTTAGAAAAATAAATTGCCCTGCCCTTTAAACGGCAGGAGTCGGGGCTTAACAGGTTTTATTTTCATCCATGATAATTGCACAATATTGTTATCTTTGTCTGCGCACAAAGTAGCATAGTAACTCTTATATACTCTGTCATTTTCCTTACAATGTGGTACTAATCAATAACATTCTGGTAGCGTATAATAATTTCAACATGTTTCACACAGACCGTGTGGCCTAATGGATAAGGCGTCGGACTTCGGATCCGAAGATTGCAGGTTCGAGTCCTGTCACGGTCGAATAGATTCTTTTTATTATTTCTTTTTTTTATGCTAACCTACTTATTTTGTATTTAAACTGATAACAGTTTATACTAAAAACAGACACCAACCGCCACAAGTTATATTTTTAGCCTTATCATAATTTTCTAGCTACTCCAGATAAAATTTATAAAATACGTTTCATTAAAAAATATTAGTAAGTAAGTATGATTTTTGATTATTTTCAAGCCAAGAGTAGTTGAATAGAATAAGGAAATTCATATTTTTATTCTATTTATAAAAGCGCCACCTTACAGAAACGCTTGTAACTAAGATACAAGCGTAAATTCATGAACCCTTAGCCAACTACCGTAATGTGTTTACAACTCTTCCACTAGGTGGCGCTTTTAGTCTAAATCATTAGTTGCGCCATCTAAAGGAGCATTTTGTAACTAACATTAGCATTTGACTTACCTAGCCTTTTCGTTTTAGTATTGATGTGATAGATGGCAGCATTAGGTTTATGGGTAAATTTGAAAAAATAAAAAATATTTAAAATCTCCAGAAAATAAAGCAGAGCCATTTAACTTTCTCTCAAAAATAATCGTAACTATTAAATTATTGACTATGTTTTACGCCCCGGAACATTAACGAGTAGAAGTCTAATTGTACTTGGGTTAATACGCTCCATCGTCAAAATGTACAACATGCCATGGTCATAATGTTCTCGTGACCTAAATGATCCTATGACACAATAGCACACTGCCAAAATGTGCAATCGACGCAACGTGTAATGGACAAATTTTCCCCGGAACTTCAACGAGTAGAAGTCTTATTGTACTTGGTTTAATACGCTCCATCGTCAACCCTTTGGTCACAAGCCCCTTTGGTTTTGACAAGGAAAAAGTGCCCTAGAACGTAAAGTGAGTGATATTTTGGGTAGCAAAATTTTAAACATATTTTTTTCTTTTTAGATAATAAGTGTGTTTCATCGTAGAGCAAAACCTTTCTTTTTTTTTTTGGCATAAAAAAAAATTCTGTGTCAACCGAGTTTGCCAGTTTAGTTTCCAACCCATTAGGTACACTTCGGGCCACAATCATTAGGCTCGAGCCTCCAAGGCTTCGACCCGGCTGTGGCAGCGAGGACGTCTTGAGTGCCAATTTGTTGCGTCCCACGAAACACTCAGCCGAATGTGTTTGCCCCTTTAGCTGGTAACGACTTGGCAATTTTGCCAATTCGAGTGGCCTGGTAGTGTACCTAAAGTCCTTTAGATTTGTACTCAGCTGCTGTAAAATTCAACTGATATTTTAAATACAAAAGTAGATGCGTGTTTGATTGAGGTTCCATGACACCGAATCTATCTTTTTTATGCAACTAAAAGCTGAATGCAGCTGATGGCAGAAGCATATGGTCCACCTTATGTTAAGTGGTAACCATCGTCTTTAACAAAGCATATTAAGTATTGTGACTTATTAAATTTTCTTTTTCTAAGTTTGTTAAAAAAACTATCTTCTTTTTATTGCGTCAATGATTCCTTCGAACCAAGTGTGGTGAAAGAATTTTTAATGCGTCAGAGAGGCTCCTTTCGTGCACTTGACACATTATTTTTGAACTTTTTTGGTTCTATGATATGCCTTCCGATGTTTTCCTTCACATTTTTAGAGCACTAACATAGTGTGCATAATTTTTTGGCCAGAAAAACTCATTTGTACATGACTGTATTTGAACCCATGACCGCATTGGAAGGCGGAGGCACAACCACTAGGCCACCAGCGCTCTCTGAAAACTATTATAATAAGTGGGACTCAAATACATGTTTGAGCTCGCAACAGACCCTTCGAATCGATACAGGTTGGTGGTGTACGCAGGTGCATTGTCGTGGCACACAATGACACACAATGGGCCAGCCCTAGCTCGTGTGTCTGACGTCACTCATTACAATATTCGGTAGGTACCTACTCAGTGATCATTCTCATTCTCACCTACTCAGTGATCATTGAGCAAGCTTAAAAGTTTTAACAGATTTAAAACAGCAGTTTTTACAGTTTTTTTTTCCTTTTCGTGTGTGCTATCATTCGTTTTGATCATTCTTTGAGAACTATTTAAAATACCTGTGTCAGCTGCGGTTTGCCTTTCGTGGATATGTACGAGGAATGTTTTATTTTGTGTATTATTCCTTGGTCATCCAAATAACCAACAGACATATTTTTTACTATTCATTAGTTTTAAATACATTTCAGTCACTGTTTTCTGAGTCACGGTTTCTGTAATTAAATGCAGTTTTTTACTAAAAATATCTTCTACTTCTAGTACTATATTACAAACCTTTGGCTTAGTTCTGCCCAGAAACCCCTGAAACATGAAATGAAGTATGATTAGTAAATATAAAAATTACTTAGAAGACGTGGTTATGTAGAGTTTTTTGCGTATGGCTCGTCCGGGGAAGTATACCTACTATTGCCATATCATGCCCTATTTCTTCTGCGGTGAAGCGGGTAAGCTGTGTTACGGTTTGAAGGGTGTGGGTGCTGGTGAAATTACTGGCACGTGAGGCTGCACATCTTTAATAAATAAATAAATAAATAATGCGGACAACCCACACAACACTATCTAGCCCCAAACTAAGCAGAGCTTGTACTATGGGAACCAGGTAGCTGAATACTGTTTTTTTTGTAAATACATACATAGAATACAATATAACACCCAGACAGAGAACAAACATCTGTGTTCACCGCATAAATATTTGTTCTCGGTGGGGATCGAACCCACGCCCTCCAGCGCAGAAGGCAGAGCTACTACCAACTGAGCTGTGAAGGCAGTCAAAAAATCTTTATGCCTCTAGTTGATGGACGCAAGCTACATCATAGGGCACGTTTTTGAAGGCGGTAGATTCTTATTGGCGATGGTTCCATCAGTAAGTTGTATATATAAAAAGATTTGTCCTCAAAAGTTATTCCGATTTTCCCCAAGTCCGGGTAACATTGTCCCCTGACTAGTTTGTCCCGGTTTCAACCCGGTGCGACGACTGCGCGATCGATATCATTGTCTGGCAACCTTTGTGCGTTCTATTTTATTGTCCGCTGGGTTTTGGTGTACATTGCTGTGGATACGGCGAATGGGTTTAATGTGAGAGTTACTGTAGCAGTAATGTACACTGAAATGTGTGGTCACCAGTTAAAGACGTAGGCTGCGTTTAACCAAGCATAGAAGGGCGTTAATAAAAAGCAAGCATCATTTTTTTTATTGAACGTGCGTTAATTTGAGGTTGGAGTCACTTTTGCGCCGAGTTATTTTTACATTGTTGAAAATATAATTAAAGCCCTCATAAAAATTGAGAACAGAAGAGGTAAGATGATTGTCCATCTTGTACGACATGACAGCTTTATCAGAAATATAATCGAAGGAATGGTAGAATAATAGAGAAAGGAAGACCAAGGATAAGCTACATGAGACAAATAAAAGCGAAGATCGCCGTCACGTCGTTTAAGGAGGTCAAGGAGGTTGCCCTTAAAAGAAATAGCATTCAAGTAGAAAAAACTATAATTCGTTTATGCCTGAGTTTTGTTTCTGTTGTAAAATATCAACTTAATTTTTTTTTTCAATGTAAAACTTGGATACTATTTGTTGTGAATATCATCAAATGCTACAATGTTGGCTTTATTACATTATCTACGCACCACACAAAGTGCATTGAAATCGTAACACAATTCTGTATTAACTCAGTCTGTTTTTATTCAGAACTATTCCTACTCTCTTTCACATTCGCCAATCGCATTCTATGTAAAAACGTTTCAGCAAACCACACCTCCTCAAGACAGCACAACCTAACGCTAACCATGTGCCCCACAATAGGCCAACAAAGGCCCACACAATGGGCACTGTCTTCCCATTGTCCCACACAATAGAAGCCCCGCCCTCCACAAAGGCGGCATTGTTTCATCTCATTTGCAACGTTCTCATTGGTCGATATAAAATGCTACTGGCGTCACTGACTTGACCACCCGCGGTTCAAGAATGCATCGAAAAAGTCACTTAACTTTTTTGACGCTGGACTTTTTACTTTATTTTTTGTGATGGAAGGTTCGATGCGGGGTGGAGGAACAGATGGTTTTAATCGACCGATTTGATACCAGTACAATCGACAGATCGATATAAATAGTGTTTTTTGAGTGGGTGGCATGTTATAATGAACCGGTTTAGTTCACCAACACGTTAATATTTAAATAGAGCTTACACATCCATTTATTCCTCTCTTCACTGCTATTATTATAGCTGTTCTGTAAAAGGCTCATACAAAAAACGGTAGGAACCTAGCCGTAGTTTGTTGCCTGTTCTTTTATAGGCTTGGTCGCGTGGAACTGACACCTACCACTCACCTAGGTTTCAGACACTTCAAAGTGATCTTTGTGATACCATTGAGCAAGAAATATTTGATTTAGATTTTGTGATATCTCGTTTTCGGCTTTGTAATGGATAATCTTCACCATAATACGCGGTGTGACAATAAAAGCACCAGTTACATCTTGAATTATATGTGAGACCAATTTTATAACCATGACGACAGAAATATAAATTTATTTTGTGAAATAATGTTTCCTCTTCTTCTTTCTGCCCTTATCCCACTTTATGTGGGGTCGACACAACATGTTCTTCTCTTTCATTCTCCTCTAGCAGCCGTCATCTCTGTATTCACTTTTTTTTTTTCATGTCATCTTTTACACTGTTCATCCATCTTCTCTTTGGCCTACCTCGACCCAAAAATCCATCCACATTCATACTCATCACTCTCCTAGTCACATGACTTTCATCTAAAAAAATAAAGGTAGAATGGTAGGTATGCCAATCTACTTATAGAAAGAAAGAAAGAAAGAAAACTTATTTATTTGACCCATAAACACGTTTGACAAATTAGTAGGTATAGGTAACAATTAGAAAAAAACTAAAAGGAAAACATAGAATTATAGGTACTACACCCACCATAATATTTTTATTCTGTTCAGTAGAGAGCAGAGCAAGCCCTGAAAAACAAATTATCACAACTCGAACTAAAACAATTCAATTAATTAAAAAGCTAAGTCGTCAGTGCGGTTTTAATAATTGGGCCATTGAGCCCGTCTGGTTGTGACGCCGGGCTCTGTACAATCAAACTTGGTACCGCTCAATCGGTATTCAATAATAATTGGCTTCTATTCTGCCTTGGCCGGAGCTGGGCCAATCAAAGTTTTCTGCGCGACAATGCAGCTCTCCCGTACCTAATTGGCAATCTATGATTGATTCATGAGAACCTGGATAAGGGTTGGGTTTCTTAGGGCTTGGAGCTACAATTACACTGTTTAGAAAAGTTGATAAAGCTGTTTTTATACAAAATCTGACATGATATACAAAGTTATCGATGAAAATAAATTTATCGATAGTTTGTTTTGTAAAATTAATTTACAAAAATAATTAACGTTATTTATGTACTTAAATATACATACATAAAATCACGCCTCTTTTCCATGGGGGTAGGCAGAGATCACGGATTTCTACTTGCTATATACGATCCTGGAAAATCCACATTTTTTTTTATTATTTACTGAAACGAAACTTATTTTTTTAATTCCAATTAAAAAAAATACTATCAAGAATATTTATTCGAAACAATATAAACCCATATCAAAATGCTACTAATAAGATAGGCAGGTACCATCAAACTGAAAAAAAATACAACCATCTCCTTTGAATCTCTTTTGAATCAAAGATTCCATGAATGGTTTTTGAAAAAATGACGGAAAAAAATACTATTGACTAAAACGTCAGCCAATCATTAGGTGTGACTTTACACCTGCTCTTTATAACTGCAATACATTTTATTTAAAAAAAAATTCAAAGGGGAGGAAGTCGTAAAAAGCCTTCAGTAACACCATAAACCTTTGGCCATTTTGACTTTATTTCTTGGGGTTCATTCATAATAGGATCAGGTTGGGTCAAGAATGGGGTATAGTTTATCATTTTGTGGCTATTTGTGGCAAGGGGCTTGGAAGTGGTATGTCTAATTTGTACTAACTTTGATCAAAGTTAATTTGGAACCAAGAACCGTTCTTGAAGAAGTACAAGGTACTCGAGTGTTAAGAACAAATATTTGTTTGGTAAACACAGATGTGTGTTCTCTGCCTGGATGTTACATGTTCTAAGTAGGTATGTATTTACAAAAATAAATGTAGGTAATTAACCATTATATTTATCTTCTCTTTGGTTCCCAGAGTACAAGCTCTGCTTAATTTGGGGCAAGATCTTGGGGCAAGTATTGTGTGTATTGTCCATAATAATTTTATTTTTTACTAATGGTGCCCGCGGCTTGATTAAGTCCGTCTTCTGGTTCTAAGCTACAAATTCTTCTCTTCTATGCGTTCTTGAGTTATAAAATAGTGTAGCTAGCACGACTTTCTTTTAAACAACGTTTTTTTTAAGTCTCCTCTGGTTATTGCAATGCCACAGCATTGGCAACCGACCAAACTCAAGTTCAATGCACACATTGAACTTGAGTTTGGTCGGTTATCCACTTCTTCATTGACATGGTATGGACATCGCCCAGTGGTGTTTCCATTTAGTCTGGCCTCTTACGAGCTTTACGAAGTCTTGAGGAGCTCTCCTCATAAGCCTTTTAAAAGAAGTGGTCTTCTCCATCAGATGTCTGGCTAGCTTATTTGGGTGAATTTCAAGGCGTTTGCTGTACGATTTAGTTTTTTTTTTAAATATCACAGATCTAAGTAAGTAATGTTTTGAAAAAGCAAAGTATTTTGGAAGTATTGTAACTGACTAGTATTATCAAAAGGTCTTGAGGAATTTCCGGCTCCCATGGCGTTTTTTCGTGCTTTAGTCGACCATAACTAAATAGCATTGTTCGAACGTGAATCGCCTTTTTTGGGGTGGTGATATTTTAACTAGTTATCTTAACGGAATTAGAAAATGGTAAACAAAAAAGAAAATATTACCGTTTTTCCCCCGAAGGGATAAAAACGGATATTTTGAGTCCAGCCGAAGCTTGACCCACCTTGAGATTACAACCCTTGTTTTTGCCCCTAAACGTACCCTTCAGATCGTTTCCCTACCTATATTTCCTCTAATGGCAACACTGCCGTGACGTCACGGTCGGTTACAGATAAAACCGCGCGCCGGCTAGCTGTGGCTTCAGTACCTTTTAACTGCCGGCAAGGCATTAAACTACGGTGGGTCAAGCTTCGGCTGGACTCAAAATATCCGTTTTTATCCCTTCGGGGGAAAAACGGTAATATTTGGAGGTCCGAGCCTTTGCTTGACCCACCTTGAGACGTGTTTGGATTCTGCCGGCAAATGTGCGCGGTGTTCGTACTGTGACTATGATTGTATCAACGACAGTGTTTCATTTATGATTAACATAATTAAGCGTACCACATACCTACATAGGTACATTCAAAATAAATCAGTTTATTTACAGAGTACGCAATAATAATATGTAATCATTATTCGTTAAAGAAATTTATGTAAAATTGTATTGTGATTGAGAGCAATCTGCTAAAGGCTTCAATTTCCTTTTGATTTTAATACATAATGTGCAATTATTTGCATACCTACATATTTTTTATTTTGTACCGTTACCGCAGTTTGAACCCTGCTGATAGTACTGTTACGGAAGTGGGTACAGGGATTGGAAGGAAACGACTGATTACACCGAAAGTAGCGATTTATTCGCACTACGAACACGTAACACCGCACTGAACGCGTAGCACTGCACGAAACGCGTAGCACTGTCCGACACTGTCCCCGCGCACTATGCGTTACACGGTCCAACGCTGTGCTCCGAACACTGACAGTCCACTGGGAGCACTTTAACACTTTGCACTTCACTTCACTATTCACTGTTCACTTCACTATTCACTGTTCACTTCACTATTCACTTTCACTGTTCACTTTTTCCACTTTTTCACTTTTCCTTCTTGTTCCTTTCTTCAGATCACTTTCCACTGAACTGCCCGTAGACGCGCTTGCAGCTCCTTATATACCCGGAATTTCGATTGTCATTTATTGGATTTTGATCGTCATTTATTGAATTTCGTTAGTCTTTTCGTTTTCTTCTGTTGGATTCCGATCGTCTTTTCCTTCTTACATCATTTCTTGTTTTAGTCCAGAACTTTCGGTTCTTTATTTGAATTCCTTAAAGAAGGCACTCGCCGCTACTAGAATTTTCTGGTAACATTAAAATGTCGAACAAAAATCTTCATAGCTGGACCGGGCTCGAACTCGCGTACGTCTGCTTTGCAGTCGTAGCTCTGACAGCCCGGCCGTTGTGACAATGACGATGTTTGCCAAAAACTTCACTGCCTTGCACGCTTACGTAGTTACGTCAGCACGGCGTCACACTACCCCCTCCTTAGACGTGCTCGTCCCGAGCATCGTTAGAGCCGTAGTACCGTGCCAACCTGTCCACATGAACCACTTTCGCTGGACTTCTTGGCGTTTTCCGAATTCTAAATGTGACATCATTGATCCTCGTAATTACTTGAAAAGGGCCTTCCCAACTCGGTTGTAGTTTTGGAGATTTTCCTTTCCTTCGAACGGGGTTGTGAAGCCAAACAGCAGAACCTTCTTCAAAGGACTTGGAGTTGACGCTTCTGTCGTATCGCGTTTTCATTCGCTCACTAGCACGCAGATTCTCTTCCCTCATATGCCCGTGAACTTCCTCCATTTTCCTTCTCAAATCTTCCGCGTATTCCGAAATACAGCTAGGCGTATCTGGAGGACAACCCGCGAGAAGATCCGCTGGAAGTCGAAGCTCTCTACCAAAGTTCGCTCGGGCCGGTGTAGTAGAGGTACTCTCATGAACCGCAGTTCTATACGATAGAAGGAACAGAGAAATGTACTCGTCCCAATTGTTCTGATGGCTTTCAACAACTTTTGCCAGATGCCGCTCTAGAGTTTGGTTGAACCTCTCCACCATTCCATCAGATTGCGGATGATACGGCGTAGTCCGAGTTTTGTGTATCCCCATAATCTTGCATGTTTCCTGAAAGACTTGCGACTCGAAATTCCTGCCTTGGTCACTATGGATTTCAAGGGGTAGTCCAAATCGGCAGAAAACATAACATTTGGTGTCAGAAGTGGGATTGGAAGGTAAAATGCCTGTCATGCCGAGAGAAGGCGTGAATACGCGCGCCAAGACTGCTTCGCAGCAAGCCAGTGGCTCTGGCGCCGAGGCTTCCGAGGAAGAAACCCCTGGACGCCAAGACAACTCCGGTGGGGCAACTACCGTAAGTGCGCCGACAAGAACCCAGGTTGGACCAGACCTGGGCGCCTTGTTTGAGCAGCTGCGCGCCATGCAGGAGGAACAAGCCCGGCGGCAGGAGGAGCAGCTGCGCGCCATCCAAGAGGAGCAGGCACGCCGCCAAGAAGAGGATGCCCGCCGGCAGGAAGAGCAAGCCCGCCGGCAGGAGGAGCAGCTGCGCGCCATCCAGGAGGAGCAGGCACGCCGCCAAGAAGAGGATGCCCGCCGGCAGGAGGAGCAAGCTCGCCGGCAGGAGGAGCAAGCCCGCCGGCAGGAGGAGCAGCTACGCGCCATCCAGGAGGAGCAAGCTCGCCGACAAGAAGAGGATGCCCGCCGGCAGGAGGAGCAAGCCCGCCGGCAGGAGGAGCAAGCCCACCGGCAAGAGGAACAGATGTGCGCATTGCAGAAGAATCTTTTGACCGCTATCACCGACAGCATGCGCAGGGTAGAAGCGGTGGAGGAAACTGTACAGCAACATGGGACTCGCCTCTGTTCCATTGAGGAAGGTGTCAAAACTGTACAACAATACGGGAACCGCCTCTCCTCCGTCGAGGAAGACGTCAGGAAGCTCAAAACAAATGGTATCCCGGGCTCAGCAACCATAGTAAGTGCATCGACTGCAGGCGGAAATTTCAAAGTCCCACCTTTCGATGGAACCTCTTCCTGGGCGGCTTACAAGCTACAGTTTGAGGCTGTGATGAACCTGAATGGGTGGACCAAGAACCAGGCTAAAACCGCGCTTACTTTGGGACTACGAGACAAGGCTTTGACCGTGCTGGAGGCCTTGGGGAGTGATGCAACCTACGAGCAATTGCTGGAAGCCTTGGAATCGCGCTACGGGGACTCGCATCTGGAGCATGTTTTCCGCGCTCAACTCCGTGATCGATGCCAACGAGCGAACGAGTCATTGCAACAGTGGTCCCTGGAGGTAGAAAAGTTGGTCCGGAAGGCGTACCAAACATCGCCGGCATCGGTCATTGACAGCATGCTTTTGCAGTCGTTTGTCGACGGTATTTTCGACGCGGAAGTAAGAGCTGCCGTGCGTTTGGGTCATCACGGTCACATCAAGGAAGCCGTCGCGCATGCGCTCGAAGTAGAAGCCGTCCGACGAGACCCGAGGAGTGGACGTCTGAGGGAGATTAATGCAACGGAAGTGGAGCGGGTTAACCAACGCAGAGCTTTCGTCCCTAGATGCTACAACTGTGGGGAACGGGGACATCTGAGAAGCGGCTGCCCGAATCGGGTTACAGAGAGACGAGGGACCGATGCTTGTGTACAAGCGTCGGAGAACCAGGAAAACTAATTCCAGCCAGAGCTGAGGGGTGGGCGCTGGCCGGTAGACATGGAGCCCCGAAAATCAAGGTTCATCAGAGCACAGATGGCAACAGCTTGACTGTTAATGGATCAGTAAATGGAATTCCGTGCTCATTAACTTTGGATACTGGAGCGTCGCGTACGGTAATTGGAACACAGCTGATAAGAAGAAGCGGAAAGATCAACGTTCGGAAGGGAGCTTACCAGCTAACAACGGCTACCGGCCAGCGCATACCAGTATCAGGTGAACAGAAAGTGGCTATCAAGATTGGTGATAAACTTTACTGGCAACAAGCGGTAATAGCTGACATCGTGGATGACTGCATTATTGGCCTGGACTTTTTGAAGGACCATCGGTGCAAGCTCGACATTCACTCCGGCGTCTTGAAGTGTGGAGAAGACGAAATACCGATGAGAGGCGGTGGCGAAGGCAAGGTGTACTGCATTAAGAACACTAAACTATTGCCTAGATCACAGACGCTAGTTCCAGTAATTTTTCCTGGAAGTAAAAGTTTGAAACAGCGACGGTGGACAATACTAGAAAAAGTGGATAACGAGTCATCGTGGCTGCCAGCACGTACGGTCATAAATTCATCCGCAGAAACAGTGGTACCTGTGTTAAATTTGAGCAATGAGGAACAGGTGTTAAAGAAGGGTACCCTAATAGGGCGGAGCGAAGAAATCGTGTGGTTGCGGAATTGTCAAGAAACCAAAAAGACGGATGCAAGTTCAATTGACGTTAACAGTATACTGGAAGAATGTAAGCACGATTTGACAACTATTGAATTGCGCAAGGCGAAGAATTTGCTACGTCGGTTCTCCGATATATTTTCGAAGAATGATGGTGATATCGGAAGGACGAGCATGGTTCAGCATAAAATCAATACTGGGAATGAACAACCTATACGACAACGGCCCCGCCGAATTCCTTTTGCCAGAGAAAAGGAGGTGGACGACATGATTCAAGACATGAAGGATAATGAAGTAATCGAACCATCGTCCAGTCCGTGGTGCTCACCAGTGGTTTTGGTAAAGAAGAAGGATGGGTCAACGAGGTTCTGTATTGACTATCGCCGCCTAAACGACGTGACCAAAAAGGACAGTTATCCATTACCAAGGATAGACGACACCTTGAATACTCTCAATGGCATGAAATGGTTTTCTACGCTGGACCTGAAAAGTGGCTATTGGCAGGTGGAGTTGGATCCTAAGGATAAGGAGAAGACCGCGTTCTCCACAGGAAAGGGCCTCTGGCAGTTCAGTGGAAAGTGATCTGAAGAAAGGAACAAGAAGGAAAAGTGAAAAAGTGGAAAAAGTGAACAGTGAAAGTGAATAGTGAAGTGAACAGTGAATAGTGAAGTGAAGTGCAAAGTGGTAAAGTGCTCCCAGTGGACTGTCAGTGTTCGGAGCACAGCGTTGGACCGTGTAACGCATAGTGCGCGGGGACAGTGTCGGACAGTGCTACGCGTTTCGTGCAGTGCTACGCGTTCAGTGCAGTGTTACGTGTTCGTAGTGCGAATAAATCGCTACTTTCGGTAAAACGTTCGTTTCCTTCCAATCCCTGTACCCACTAGTGTGACGCCGTGCTGACGTAACTACGTAAGCGTGCAAGGCAGTGAAGTTTTTGGCAAACATCGTCATTGTCACAACGGCCGGGCTGTCAGAGCTACGACTGCAAAGCAGACGTACGCGAGTTCGAGCCCGGTCCAGCTATGAAGATTTTTGTTCGACATTTTAATGTTAGCAGAAAATTCTAGTAACGGCGAGTGCCTTCTTTAAGGAATTCAAATAAAGAACCGAAAGTTCTGGACTAAAACAAGAAATGATGTAAGAAGGAAAAGACGATCGGAATCCAACAGAAGAAAACGAAAAGACTAACGAAATTCAATAAATGACGATCGAAATCCAATAAATGACAATCGAAATTCCGGGTATATAAGGAGCTGCAAGCGCGTCTACGGGCAGTTCAGTGGAAAGTGATCTGAAGAAAGGAACAAGAAGGAAAAGTGAAAAAGTGGAAAAAGTGAACAGTGAAAGTGAATAGTGAAGTGAACAGTGAATAGTGAACAGTGAAGTGCAAAGTGGTAAAGTGCTCCCAGTGGACTGTCAGTGTTCGGAGCACAGCGTTGGACCGTGTAACGCATAGTGCGCGGGGACAGTGTCGGACAGTGCTACGCGTTTCGTGCAGTGCTACGCGTTCAGTGCAGTGTTACGTGTTCGTAGAGCGAATAAATCGCTACTTTCGGTAAAACGTTCGTTTCCTTCCAATCCCTGTACCCACTTCCGTAACATTTGGTGTCAGAAGTGGGATTGGAAGGTAAAATGCCTGTCATGCCGAGGGAAGGCATGAGTACTCGCGCTAAGGCTGCTTCACAGCAAGCAGGTGGCTCCGGCGCCGAGGCTCTTGAGGAAGAAGCCCCTGGGCGCCGAGACAACTCCGGTGGAGCAACCTCGGAAAGTTCGTCGATGAGGACCCAGGTTGGACCAGACCTTGGCGCCTTGTTTGAGCAACTGCGCGCCATGCAAGCGGACCAGGCTCGCCGGGAGGAGGAACAAGCCCGCCGGCAGGAGGAGCAAGCCCGCCGGCAGGAGGAGCAAGCCCGCTGGCAGGAGGAGCAAGCCCGCCGGCAGGAGGAGCAGCTGCGCGCCATCCAGGAAGAGCACGCACGCCGCCAAGAAGAGGATGCCCGCCGGCAGGAGGAGCAAGCCCGCTGGCAGGAGGAGCAGGCCCGCCGGCAGGAGGAGCAGCTGCGTGCCATCCAGGAGGAGCAGGCTCACCGCCAGGAGAAGCAGCTGCGCGCCATCCAGGAGGAGCAGGCTCGCCGCCAGGAGAAGCAAGGCCACCGGCAAGAGGAACAGATGTGCGCATTGCAGAAAAGTCTTTTGACCGCCATCACCGACAGCATGCGGAGGGTAGAAGCAGTGGAGGAAACTATGCAGCAACATGAGACTCGCCTCTGTTCCATTGAGGAAGGTATCAAAACTGTACAACAACACGGAAACCGCCTCTCCTCCGTCGAGGAAGTTGTCAAGAAGCTCGAAACGAATGGAATCCCAGCCTCAGCATCCATAGTAAGTGCATCGACTGCAGGCGGAAATTTCAAAGTCCCGCCTTTCGATGGAACCTCTTCCTGGGCGGCTTACAAGCTACAGTTTGAGGCTGTGATGAACCTGAATGGGTGGACCAAGAACCAGGCTAAAACCGCGCTTACTTTGGGACTACGAGACAAGGCTTTGACCGTGCTGGAGGCCTTGGGGAGTGATGCAACCTACGAGCAATTGCTGGAAGCCTTGGAATCGCGCTACGGGGACTCGCACTTGGAGCATGTTTTCCGCGCTCAACTCCGTGATCGATGCCAACGAGCGAACGAGTCATTGCAACAGTGGTCCCTGGAGGTAGAAAAGTTGGTCCGGAAGGCGTACCAAACATCGCCGGCATCGGTCATTGACAGCATGCTTTTGCAGTCGTTTGTCGACGGTATTTTCGACGCGGAAGTAAGAGCTGCCGTGCGCTTGGGTCATCACGGTCACATCAAGGAAGCCGTCGCGCATGCGCTCGAAGTAGAAGCCGTCCGACGAGACCCGAGGAGTGGACGTCTGAGGGAGATTAATTCAACGGAAGTGGAGCGGGTTAACCAACGCAGAGCTTTCGTCCCTAGATGCTACAACTGTGGGGAACGGGGACATCTGAGAAGCGGCTGCCCGAATCGGGTTACAGAGAGACGAGGGACCGATGCTTGTGTACAAGCGTCGGAGAACCAGGAAAACTAATTCCAGCCAGGGCTGAGGGGTGGGCGCTGGCCGGTAGACATGGAGCCCCGAAAATCAAGGTTCATCAGAGCACAGATGGCAACAGCTTGACTGTTAATGGATCAGTAAATGGAATTCCGTGCTCATTAACTTTGGATACTGGAGCGTCGCGTACGGTAATTGGAACACAGCTGGTAAGAAGAAGCGGAAAGATCAACGTTCGGAAGGGAGCTTACCAGCTAACAACGGCTACCGGCCAGCGCATACCAGTATCAGGTGAACAGAAAGTGGCTATCAAGATTGGTGATAAACTTTACTGGCAACAAGCGGTAATAGCTGACATCGTGGATGACTGCATTATTGGCCTGGACTTTTTGAAGGACCATCGGTGCAAGCTCGACATTCACTCCGGCGTCTTGAAGTGTGGAAAAGAGGAAATACCGATGAGAGGCGGTGGCGAAGGCAAGGTGTACTGCATTAAGAACACTAAACTATTGCCTAGATCACAGACGCTAGTTCCAGTAATTTTTCCTGGAAGTAAAAGTTTGAAACAGCGACGGTGGACAATACTAGAAAAAGTGGATAACGAGTCATCGTGGCTGCCAGCACGTACGGTCATGAATTCATCCGCAGAAACAGTGGTACCTGTGTTAAATTTGAGCAATGAGGAACAGGTGTTAAAGAAGGGTACCCTAATAGGGCGGAGCGAAGAAATCGTGTGGTTGCGGAATTGTCAAGAAACCAAAAAGTCGGATGCAAGTTCAATCGACGTTAACAGTATACTGGAAGAATGTAAGCGCGATTTGACAACTATTGAATTGCTCAAGGCGAAGAATTTGCTACGTCGGTTCTCCGATATATTTTCGAAGAATGATGGTGATATCGGAAGGACGAGCATGGTTCAGCATAAAATCAATACTGGAAATGAACAACCTATACGACAACGACCCCGCCGAATTCCTTTTGCCAGAGAAAAGGAGGTGGACGACATGATTCAAGACATGAAGGATAATGAAGTAATCGAACCATCGTCCAGTCCGTGGTGCTCACCAGTGGTTTTAGTAAAGAAGAAGGATGGGTCAACGAGGTTCTGTATTGACTATCGCCGCCTAAACGACGTGACCAAAAAGGACAGTTATCCATTACCAAGGATAGACGACACCTTGAATACTCTCAACGGCATGAAATGGTTTTCTACGCTGGACCTAAAAAGTGGCTATTGGCAGGTGGAGTTGGATCCTAAGGATAAGGAGAAGACCGCGTTCTCCACAGGAAAGGGCCTCTGGCAGTTCAGAGTGATGCCGTTTGGGCTGTGCAACGCCCCGGCTACTTTCGAGAGGTTAATGGAACGTGTCCTTGCTGGGTTGCTGGGAGAGACCTGCTTGGTGTATCTCGATGACATTATAATAGTGGGGCGAGAATTTGATGACCATTTGAAGAAGCTGGAATCCGTATTCAATAAGTTGAGAAGTGCAAATCTGAAACTAAGCCAGAAGAAGTGCTCATTCTTCAAACGGCAGGTGAACTATTTGGGACACGTTATTTCGGAAAGCGGCGTCGAAACGGATCCATCGAAAATTTCGGCGGTTAAAGATTGGCCTGTGCCTGCGGACAAAACACAAGTACGGGCGTTTATGGGACTTTGCTCTTATTACCGTCGTTTTGTCAAGAGTTTTTCGGATATAGCAAAACCATTGCATAGACTCACAGAAGAAAAACGACCTTTCGTTTGGGACCAACAATGCCAGGCGGCTTTCGAGGAACTAAAGAGCCGGTTATGTGAAACACCAGTACTCGGATATCCGGATCAGTGCAATGAGTTTGTAGTTGACACGGACGCAAGTAATACAGGGATAGGAGGGACACTCTCACAAAGAAAAGGAGATCAAGAAGTTGTGATAGCTTATTACAGTAAATCCCTGTCAAAACCAGAGCGGAATTATTGTGTCACTCGTAGGGAGCTACTTGCAGTTGTCAAAACGCTTCAGCATTTTAAGAAGTATTTATTGGGACGGAAATTTCTAGTCAGAACAGATCATGCAGCTTTGAAGTGGCTACTACAGTTCAAGAATCCTGAGGGACAAGTTGCGCGATGGATTGAACAACTACAGGAGTACGACTTTGTAGTAGAGCATCGCAGTGGGAAGTCTCATGGGAATGCTGATGCTTTGTCAAGACGGCCGTGTTCTGAAGACTGCAAGCACTGTGTGAAACAGGAAGATAAAGAAAAATCTATGGTCCGAGTTATAAGAACTGATATAGTAAATGATGATTGGAGCAGCGATGCCATGCGTAAACTACAAGAAGAAGATGAAGACCTTAGACCAATACTCAATTTGGTGAGAGATGGATCCGCACGCCCAGGATGGAGTGAAGTTGCTGGAATGAGTGCAGTAACGAAGAGCTATTGGGCACAATGGAATAGCCTGCTCTTACACAATGGTCTTTTATGTCGAAAATGGGAGAGTGCATCAGGACAAGACAATCGTCTTCAGACAGTTGTGCCGAAGTCAAAGATTTCTGATATACTGCGAGCGTATCACGACGGAACATCAGGCGGTCATCTCGGTGTGAAGAGAACTTTGGTGAAAATTCGTCAACGTTATTACTGGTTGCACTGCAAGGAAGATGTTGAAGACTGGTGCAAGAAATGTACAAGTTGTTCCTCTGTCAAAGGACCACAAACAAGAAGTCGGGGAGCGTTGAAGTTATACAACGTGGGTGCTCCTTGGGAACGAATAGCTTTGGATGTGGCCGGGCCGTTTCCAATGACGAATAGTGGAAATCGTTACATTTTGGTAATAATGGATTACTTCACAAAGTGGCCAGAAGCGTTCGCATTACCAAATCAAGAAGCTGTTACTGTGGCTAACAAACTGGTGAATGAAGTTTTCTGCCGATTTGGACTACCCCTTGAAATCCATAGTGACCAAGGCAGGAATTTCGAGTCGCAAGTCTTTCAGGAAACATGCAAGATTATGGGGATACACAAAACTCGGACTACGCCGTATCATCCGCAATCTGATGGAATGGTGGAGAGGTTCAACCAAACTCTAGAGCGGCATCTGGCAAAAGTTGTTGAAAGCCATCAGAACAATTGGGACGAGTACATTTCTCTGTTCCTTCTGTCGTATAGAACTGCGGTTCATGAGAGTACCTCTACTACACCGGCCCGAGCGAACTTTGGTAGAGAGCTTCGACTTCCAGCGGATCTTCTCGCGGGTTGTCCTCCAGATACGCCTAGCTGTATTTCGGAATACGCGGAAGATTTGAGAAGGAAAATGGAGGAAGTTCACGGGCATATGAGGGAAGAGAATCTGCGTGCTAGTGAGCGAATGAAAACGCGATACGACAGAAGCGTCAACTCCAAGTCCTTTGAAGAAGGTTCTGCTGTTTGGCTTCACAACCCCGTTCGAAGGAAAGGAAAATCTCCAAAACTACAACCGAGTTGGGAAGGCCCTTTTCAAGTAATTACGAGGATCAATGATGTCACATATAGAATTCGGAAAACGCCAAGAAGTCCAGCGAAAGTGGTTCATGTGGACAGGTTGGCGCGGTACTACGGCTCTAACGATGCTCGGGACGAGCACGTCTAAGGAGGGGGTAGTGTGACGCCGTGCTGACGTAACTACGTAAGCGTGCAAGGCAGTGAAGTTTTTGGCAAACATCGTCATTGTCACAACGGCCGGGCTGTCAGAGCTACGACTGCAAAGCAGACGTACGCGAGTTCGAGCCCGGTCCAGCTATGAAGATTTTTGTTCGACATTTTAATGTTAGCAGAAAATTCTAGTAACGGCGAGTGCCTTCTTTAAGGAATTCAAATAAAGAACCGAAAGTTCTGGACTAAAACAAGAAATGATGTAAGAAGGAAAAGACGATCGGAATCCAACAGAAGAAAACGAAAAGACTAACGAAATTCAATAAATGACGATCGAAATCCAATAAATGACAATCGAAATTCCGGGTATATAAGGAGCTGCAAGCGCGTCTACGGGCAGTTCAGTGGAAAGTGATCTGAAGAAAGGAACAAGAAGGAAAAGTGAAAAAGTGGAAAAAGTGAACAGTGAAAGTGAATAGTGAAGTGAACAGTGAATAGTGAACAGTGAAGTGCAAAGTGGTAAAGTGCTCCCAGTGGACTGTCAGTGTTCGGAGCACAGCGTTGGACCGTGTAACGCATAGTGCGCGGGGACAGTGTCGGACAGTGCTACGCGTTTCGTGCAGTGCTACGCGTTCAGTGCAGTGTTACGTGTTCGTAGAGCGAATAAATCGCTACTTTCGGTAAAACGTTCGTTTCCTTCCAATCCCTGTGGGTACAGGGATTGGAAGGAAACGAGCGTTTTACCGAAAGTAGCGATTTATTCGCACTACGAACACGTAACACTGTACTGAACGCGTAGCACTGTCCGACACTGTCCCCGCGCACTATGCGTTACACGGTTCAACGCTGTGCTCCGAACACTGACAGTCCACTGGGAGCACTTCACCACTTTGCACTTCACTTCACTATTCACTGTTTACTTCACTATTCACTTTCACTGTTCACTTTTTCCACTTTTCACTTTTTCTTCTTGTTCCTTTCTTCAGATCACTTTTCATCCACGATGTCAGCTATTACCGCTTGTTGCCAGTTAAGTTTATCACCAATCTTGATAGCCACTTTCTGTTCACCTGATACTGGTATGCGCTGGCCGGTAGCCGTTGTTAGCTGGTAAGCTCCCTTCCGAACGTTGATCTTTCCGTTTCTTCTTATCAGCTGTGTTCCAATTACCGTACGCGATGCTCCAGTATCCAAAGTTAATGAGCACGGAATTCCATTTACTGATCCATTAACAGTCAAGCTGTTGCCATCTGTGCTCTGATGAACCTTGATTTTCGGGGCTCCATGTCTACCGGCCAGCGCCCACCCCTCAGCTCTGGCTGGAATTAGTTTTCCTGGTTCTCCGACGCTTGTACACAAGCATCGGTCCCTCGTCTCTCTGTAACCCGATTCGGACAGCCGCTTCTCAGATGTCCCCGTTCCCCACAGTTGTAGCATCTAGGGACGAAAGCTCTGCGTTGGTTAACCCGCTCCACTTCCGTTGAATTAATCTCCCTCAGACGTCCACTCCTCGGGTCTCGTCGGACGGCTTCTACTTCGAGAGCATGCGCGACGGCTTCCTTGATGTGACCGTGATGACCCAAACGCACGGCAGCTCTTACTTCCGCGTCAAAAATACCGTCGACAAACGACTGCAAAAGCATGCTGTCAATGACCGATGCCGGCGATGTTTGGTACGCCTTCCGGACCAACTTTTCTACCTCCAGGGACCACTGTTGCAATGACTCGTTCGCTCGTTGGCATCGATCACGGAGTTGAGCGCGGAAAACATGCTCCAGGTGCGAGTCCCCGTAGCGCGATTCCAAGGCTTCCAGCAATTGCTCGTAGGTTGCATCACTTCCCAAGGCCTCCAGCACGGTCAAAGCCTTGTCTCGTAATCCCAAAGTAAGCGCGGTTTTAGCCTGGTTCTTGGTCCACCCATTCAGGTTCATCACAGCCTCAAACTGTAGCTTGTAAGCCGCCCAGGAAGAGGTTCCATCGAAAGGCTCGACATTCACTCCGGCGTCTTGAAGTGTGGAGAAGACGAAATACCGATGAGAGGCGGTGGCGAAGGCAAGGTGTACTGCATTAAGAACACTAAACTATTGCCTAGATCACAGACGCTAGTTCCAGTAATTTTTCCTGGAAGTAAAAGTTTGAAACAGCGACGGTGGACAATACTAGAAAAAGTGGATAACGAGTCATCGTGGCTGCCAGCACGTACGGTCATAAATTCATCCGCAGAAACAGTGGTACCTGTGTTAAATTTGAGCAATGAGGAACAGGTGTTGAAGAAGGGTACCCTAATAGGGCGGAGCGAAGAAATCGTGTGGTTGCGGAATTGTCAAGAAACCAAAAAGACGGATGCAAGTTCAATCGACGTTAACAGTATACTGGAAGAATGTAAGCACGATTTGACAACTATTGAATTGCTCAAGGCGAAGAATTTGCTACGTCGGTTCTCCGATATATTTTCGAAGAATGATGGTGATATCGGAAGGACGAGCATGGTTCAGCATAAAATCAATACTGGAAATGAACAACCTATACGACAACGACCCCGCCGAATTCCTTTTGCCAGAGAAAAGGAGGTGGACGACATGATTCAAGACATGAAGGATAATGAAGTAATCGAACCATCGTCCAGTCCGTGGTGCTCACCAGTGGTTTTGGTAAAGAAGAAGGATGGGTCAACGAGGTTCTGTATTGACTATCGCCGCCTAAACGACGTGACCAAAAAGGACAGTTATCCATTACCAAGGATAGACGACACCTGGAATACTCTCAACGGCATGAAATGGTTTTCTACGCTGGACCTAAAAAGTGGCTATTGGCAGGTGGAGTTGGATCCTAAGGATAAGGAGAAGACCGCGTTCTCCACAGGAAAGGGCCTCTGGCAGTTCAGAGTGATGCCGTTTGGGCTGTGCAACGCCCCGGCTACTTTCGAGAGGTTAATGGAACGTGTCCTTGCTGGGTTGCTGGGAGAAACCTGCTTGGTGTATCTCGATGACATAATAATAGTGGGGCGAGAATTTGATGACCATTTGAAGAAGCTGGAATCCGTATTCAACAAGTTGAGAAGTGCAAATCTGAAACTAAGCCAGAAGAAGTGCTCATTCTTCAAACGGCAGGTGAACTATTTGGGACACGTTATTTCGGAAAGCGGCGTTGAAACGGATCCATCGAAAATTTCGGCGGTTAAAGATTGGCCTGTGCCTGTGGACAAAACACAAGTACGGGCGTTTATGGGACTTTGCTCTTATTACCGTCGTTTTGTCAAGAGTTTTTCGGATATAGCGAAGCCATTGCATAGACTCACAGAAGAAAAACGACCTTTCGTTTGGGACCAACAATGCCAGGTGGCTTTCGAGGAACTAAAGAGCCGGTTATGTGAAACGCCAGTACTCGGATATCCGGATCAGTGCAATGAGTTTGTAGTTGACACGGACGCAAGTAATACAGGGATAGGAGGAACACTCTCACAAAGAAAAGAAGATCAAGAAGTTGTGATAGCTTATTACAGTAAATCCCTGTCAAAACCAGAGCGGAATTATTGTGTCACTCGAAGGGAGCTACTTGCAGTTGTCAAAACACTTCAGCATTTTAAGAAGTATTTATTGGGTCGGAAATTTCTAGTCAGAACAGATCATGCAGCCTTGAAGTGGCTACTGCAGTTCAAGAATCCTGAAGGACAAGTTGCGCGATGGATTGAACAACTACAGGAGTACGACTTTGTAGTAGAGCATCGCAGTGGAAAGTCTCATGGGAATGCTGATGCTTTGTCAAGACGGCCGTGTTCTGAAGACTGCAAGCACTGTGTGAAACAGGAAGATAAAGAAAAATCTATGGTCCGAGTTATAAGAACTGATACAGTAAATGATGATTGGAGCAGCGATGCCATGCGTAAACTACAAGAAGAAGATGAAGACCTTAGACCAATACTCAATTGGGTGAGAGATGGATCCGCACGCCCAGGATGGAGTGAAGTTGCTGGAATGAGTGCAGTAACGAAGAGCTATTGGGCACAATGGAATAGCCTGCTCTTACACAATGGTCTTCTATGTCGAAAATGGGAGAGTGCATCAGGACAAGACAATCATCTTCAGACAGTTGTGCCGAAGTCAAAGATTTCTGATATACTGCGAGCGTATCACGACGGAACATCAGGCGGTCATCTCGGTGTGAAGAGAACTTTGGTGAAAATTCGTCAACGTTATTACTGGTTGCACTGCAAGGAAGATGTTGAAGACTGGTGCAAGAAATGTACGAGTTGTTCCTCTGTCAAAGGACCACAAACAAGAAGTCGGGGAGCGTTGAAGTTATACAACGTGGGTGCTCCTTGGGAACGAATAGCTTTGGATGTGGCTGGGCCGTTTCCAATGACGAATAGTGGAAATCGTTACATTTTGGTAATAATGGATTACTTCACAAAGTGGCCAGAAGCGTTTGCATTACCAAATCAAGAAGCTGTTACTGTGGCTAGCAAACTGGTGAATGAAGTTTTCTGCCGATTTGGACTATCCCTTGAAATCCATAGTGACCAAGGCAGGAATTTCGAGTCGCAAGTCTTCCAGGAAACATGTAAGATTATGGGGATACACAAAACTCGGACTACGCCGTATCATCCGCAATCTGATGGAATGGTGGAGAGGTTCAACCAAACTCTAGAGCGGCATCTGGCAAAAGTTGTTGAAAGCCATCAGAACAATTGGGACGAGTACATTTCTCTGTTCCTTCTGTCGTATAGAACTGCGGTTCATGAGAGTACCTCTACTACACCGGCCCGAGCGAACTTTGGTAGAGAGCTTCGACTTCCAGCGGATCTTCTCGCGGGTTGTCCTCCAGATACGCCTAGCTGTATTTCGGAATACGCGGAAGATTTGAGAAGGAAAATGGAGGAAGTTCACGGGCATATGAGGGAAGAGAATCTGCGTGCTAGTGAGCGAATGAAAACGCGATACGACAGAAGCGTCAACTCCAAGTCCTTTGAAGAAGGTTCTGCTGTTTGGCTTCACAACCCCGTTCGAAGGAAAGGAAAATCTCCAAAACTACAACCGAGTTGGGAAGGCCCTTTTCAAGTAATTACGAGGATCAATGATGTCACATATAGAATTCGGAAAACGCCAAGAAGTCCAGCGAAAGTGGTTCATGTGGACAGGTTGGCACGGTACTACGGCTCTAACGATGCTCGGGACGAGCACGTCTAAGGAGGGGGTAGTGTGACGCCGTGCTGACGTAACTACGTAAGCGTGCAAGGCAGTGAAGTTTTTGGCAAACATCGTCATTGTCACAACGGCCGGGCTGTCAGAGCTACGACTGCAAAGCAGACGTACGCAAGTTCGAGCCCGGTCCAGCTATGAAGATTTTTGTTCGACATTTTAATGTTACCAGAAAATTCTAGTAGCGGCGAGTGCCTTCTTTAAGGAATTTAAATAAAGAACCGAAAGTTCTGGACTAAAACAAGAAATGAGGTAAGAAGGAAAAGACGATCGGAATCCAACAGAAGAAAAACGAAAAGACTAACGAAATTCAATAAATGACGATCGAAATCCAATAAATGACAATCGAAATTCCGGGTATATAAGGAGCTGCAAGCGCGTTTACGGGCAGTTCAGTGGAAAGTGATCTGAAGAAAGGAACAAGAAGGAAAAGTGAAAAAGTGGAAAAAGTGAACAGTGAAAGTGAATAGTGAAGTGAACAGTGAATAGTAACGCATAGTGCGCGGGGACAGTGTCGGACAGTGCTACGCGTTTCGTGCAGTGCTACGCGTTCAGTGCAGTGTTACGTGTTCGTAGTGCGAATAAATCGCTACTTTCGGTAAAACGTTCGTTTCCTTCCAATCCACTGAACTAGTGTGACGCCGTGCTGACGTAACTACGCAAGCGTGCAAGGCAGTGAAGTTTTTGGCAAACATCGTCAATGTTCCAATAGCCGGGCCGTCGGAGCTACGACTGCAAAGCAGACGTACGCGAGTTCGAGCCCGGTCCAGCTATGAAGATTTTTGTTCGACATTTTAATGTTACCAGAAAATTCTAGTAGCGGCGAGTGCCTTCTTTAAGGAATTCAAATAAAGAACCGAAAGTTCTGGACTAAAACAAGAAATGATGTAAGAAGGAAAAGACGATCGGAATCCAACAGAAGAAAACGAAAAGACTAACGAAATTCAATAAATGACGATCGAAATCCAATAAATGACAATCGAAATTCCGGGTATATAAGGAGCTGCAAGCGCGTCTACGGGCAGTTCAGTGGAAAGTGATCTGAAGAAAGGAACAAGAAGAAAAAGTGAAAAAGTGGAAAAAGTGAACAGTGAAAGTGAACAGTGAAAGTGAATAGTGAAGTGAACAGTGAATAGTGAAGTGAAGTGCAAAGTGGTGAAGTGCTCCCAGTGGACTGTCAGTGTTCGGAGCACAGCGTTGGACCGTGTAACGCATAGTGCGCGGGGACAGTGTCGGACAGTGCTTCGCGTTTCGTGCAGTGCTACGCGTTCAGTGCAGTGTTACGTGTTCGTAGTGCGAATAAATCGCTACTTTCGGTAAAACGTTCGTTTCCTTCCAATCCCTGTACCCACTTCCGTAACATTTGGTGTCAGAAGTGGGATTGGAAGGTAAAATGCCTGTCATGCCGAGAGAAGGCATGAGTACTCGCGCTAAGACTGCCTCGCAGCAAGCAGGTGGCTCCGGCGCCGAGGCTCCTGAGGAAGAAACCCCTGGGCGCCGGGACAACTCCGGTGGAGCAACCTCGGGAAGTTCGTCAATGAGTACCCAGGTTGGACCAGACCTTGGCGCCTTGTTTGAGCAACTGCGCGCCATGCAAGCGGATCAGGCTCGCCGGGAGGAGGAACAAGCCCGCCGGCAGGAGGAGCAAGCCCGCCGGCAGGAGGAGCAGCTGCGTGCCATCCAGGAGGAACAAGCCCGCCGGCAGGAGGAGCAGCTGCGCGCCATCCAGGAGGAGCAAGCCCGCCGGCAGGAGGAGCAGCTGCGCGCCATCCAGGAGGAGCAAGCTCGCCGTCAAGAAGAGGATGCCCGCCGGCAGGAGGAGCAAGCCCGCCGGCAGGAGGAGCAGCTGCGCGCCATCCAGGAGGAGCAAGCTCGCCGTCAAGAAGAGGATGCCCGCCGGCAGGAGGAGCAAGCCCGCCGGCAGGAGGAGCAAGCCCGCCGGCAGGAGGAGCAGCTGCGCACCATCCAGGAGGAGCAGGCACGCCGCCAGGAAGAAGACGCCCGCCGCCAGGAAGAGCAGGCCCACCGGCAAGAGGAACAGATGTGCGCATTGCAGAAGAATCTTTTGACCGCTATCACCGACAGCATGCGCAGGGTAGAAGCGGTGGAGGAAACTATACAGCAGCATGGGACTCGCCTCTGTTCCATTGAGGAAGGTGTCAAAACTGTACAACTATACGGGAACCGCCTCTCCTCCGTCGAGGAAGACGTCAGGAAGCTCAAAACAAATGGTATCCCGGGCTCAGCAACCATAGTAAGTGCATCGACTGCAGGCGGAAATTTCAAGGTCCCGCCTTTCGATGGAACCTCTTCCTGGGCGGCTTACAAGCTACAGTTTGAGGCTGTGATGAACCTGAATGGGTGGACCAAGAACCAGGCTAAAACCGCGCTTACTTTGGGACTACGAGACAAGGCGTTGACCGTGCTGGAGGCCTTGGGGAGTGATGCAACCTACGAGCAATTGCTGGAAGCCTTAGAATCGCGCTACGGGGACTCGCACCTGGAGCATGTTTTCCGCGCTCAACTCCGTGATCGATGCCAACGAGCGAACGAGTCATTGCAACAGTGGTCCCTGGAGGTAGAAAAGTTGGTCCGGAAGGCGTACCAAACATCACCGGCATCGGTCATTGACAGCATGCTATTGCAGTCGTTTGTCGACGGTATTTTCGACGCGGAAGTAAGAGCTGCCGTGCGTTTGGGTCATCACGGTCACATCAAGGAAGCCGTCGCGCATGCGCTTGAAGTAGAAGCCGTCCGACGAGACCCGAGGAGTGGACGTCTGAGGGAGATTAATTCAACGGAAGTGGAGCGGGTTAACCAACGCAGAGCTTTCGTCCCTAGATGCTACAACTGTGGGGAACGGGGACATCTGAGAAGTGGCTGCCCGAATCGGGTTACAGAGAGACGAGGAACCGATGCTTGTGTACAAGCATCGGAAAACCAGGAAAACTAATTCCAGCCAGGGCTGAGGGGTGGGCGCTGGCCGGTAGATATGAAGCCCCGAAAATCAAGATTCATCAGAGCACAGATGGCAACAGCTTAACTGTTAATGGATCAGTAAATGGAATTCCGTGCTCATTGACTTTGGATACTGGAGCGTCACGTACGGTAATTGGGACACAGCTGATAAGAAGAAACGGAAAGATCAACGTTTGGAAGGGAGCTTACCAGCTAACAACGGCTACCGGCCAGCGCATACCAGTATCAGGTGAACAGAAAGTGGCTATCAGGATTGGTGATAAACTTTACTGGCAACAAGCGGTAATAGCTGACATTGTGGATGACTGCATTATTGGCCTGGACTTCTTGAAGGACCATCGGTGCAAGCTTGACATTCACTCCGGCGTCCTGAAGTGTGGGGAAGACGAAATACCGATGAGAGGCGGTGGCGAAGGCAAGGTGTACTGCATTAAGAACACTAAACTATTGCCAAGGTCACAGACGCTAGTTCCAGTAATTTTTCCTGGAAGTAAAAGTTTGAAACAGCGACGGTGGACAATACTAGAAAAAGTGGATAACGAGTCATCGTGGCTGCCAGCACGTACGGTCGTCAATTCATCCGCAGAAACAGTGGTACCTGTGTTAAATTTGAGCAATGAAGAACAGATGTTAAAGAAGGGTACCCTAATAGGACGGAGCGAAGAAATCGTGTGGTTGCGGAATTGTCAAGAAACCAAAAAGACGGATGCAAGTTCAATCAACGTCAACAGTATACTGGAAGAATGTAAGCACGATTTGACAACTATTGAATTGCTCAAGGCGAAGAATTTGCTACGTCGGTACTCCGATATATTCTCGAAGAATGATGGTGATATCGGAAGGACGAGTATGGTTCAGCATAAAATCAATACTGGAAATGAACAACCTATACGACAACGACCCCGCCGAATTCCTTTTGCCAGAGAAAAGGAGGTGGACGACATGATTCAAGACATGAAGGATAATGAAGTAATCGAACCATCGTCCAGTCCGTGGTGCTCACCAGTGGTTTTGGTAAAGAAGAAGGATGGGTCAACGAGGTTCTGTATTGACTATCGCCGCCTAAACGACGTGACCAAAAAGGACAGTTATCCATTACCAAGGATAGACGACACCTTGAATACTCTCAACGGCATGAAATGGTTTTCTACGCTGGACCTAAAAAGTGGCTATTGGCAGGTGGAGTTGGATCCTAAGGATAAAGAGAAGACCGCGTTCTCCACAGGAAAGGGCCTCTGGCAGTTCAGAGTGATGCCGTTTGGGCTGTGCAACGCCCCGGCTACTTTCGAGAGGTTAATGGAACGTGTCCTTGCTGGGTTGCTGGGAGAAACCTGCTTGGTGTATCTCGATGACATTATAATAGTGGGGCAAGAATTTGATGACCATTTGAAGAAGCTGGAATCCGTATTTAACAAATTGAGAAGTGCAAATCTGAAACTAAGCCAGAAGAAGTGCTCATTCTTCAAACGGCAGGTGAAATATTTGGGACACGTTATTTCGGAAAGCGGCGTCGAAACGGATCCATCAAAAATTTCGGCGGTTAAAGATTGGCCTGTGCCTGCGGACAAAACACAAGTACGGGCGTTTATGGGACTTTGCTCTTATTACCGTCGTTTTGTCAAGAGTTTTTCGGATATAGCGAAGCCATTGCATAGACTAACAGAAGAAAAACGGCCTTTCGTCTGGGACCAACAATGCCAGGCGGCTTTCGAGGAACTTAAGAGCCGGTTATGTGAAACACCAGTACTCGGATATCCGGATCAGTGCAATGAATTTGTAGTTGACACAGATGCAAGTAATACAGGGATAGGAGGAACACTCTCACAAAGAAAAGGAGATCAAGAAGTTGTGATAGCTTATTACAGTAAATCCCTGTCAAAACCAGAGCGGAATTATTGTGTCACTCGAAGGGAGCTACTAGCAGTTGTCAAAACACTTCAGCATTTTAAGAAGTATTTATTGGGTCGGAAATTTCTAGTCAGAACAGATCATGCAGCCTTGAAGTGGCTACTGCAGTTCAAGAATCCTGAAGGACAAGTTGCGCGATGGATTGAACAACTACAGGAGTACGACTTTGTAGTAGAGCATCGCAGTGGGAAGTCTCATGGGAATGCTGATGCTTTGTCAAGACGGCCGTGTTCTGAAGACTGCAAACACTGTGTGAAACAGGAAGATAAAGAAAAATCTATGGTCCGAGTTATAAGAACTGATACAGTAAATGATGATTGGAGCAGCGATGCCATGCGTAAACTACAAGAAGAAGATGAAGACCTTAGACCAATACTCAATTGGGTGAGAGATGGATCCGCACGCCCAGGATGGAGTGAAGTTGCCGGAATGAGTGCAGTAACTAAGAGCTATTGGGCACAATGGAATAGCCTGCTCTTACACAATGGTCTTTTATGTCGAAAATGGGAGAGTGCATCAGGACAAGACAATCATCTTCAGACAGTTGTGCCGAAGTCAAAGATTTCTGATATACTGCGAGCGTATCACGACGGAACATCAGGCGGTCATCTCGGTGTGAAGAGAACTTTGGTGAGAATTCGTCAACGTTATTACTGGTTGCACTGCAAGGAAGATGTTGAAGACTGGTGCAAGAAATGTACGAGTTGTTCCTCTGTCAAAGGACCACAAACAAGATGTCGGGGAGCGTTGAAGTTATACAACGTGGGTGCTCCTTGGGAACGAATAGCTTTGGACGTGGCCGGGCCGTTTCCAATGACGAATAGTGGAAATCGTTACATTTTGGTAATAATGGATTACTTCACAAAGTGGCCAGAAGCGTTCGCATTACCAAATCAAGAAGCTGTTACTGTGGCTAGCAAACTGGTGAATGAAGTTTTCTGCCGATTTGGACTACCCCTTGAAATCCATAGTGACCAAGGCAGGAATTTCGAGTCGCAAGTCTTTCAGGAAACATGCAAGATTATGGGGATACACAAAACTCGGACTACGCCGTATCATCCGCAATCTGATGGAATGGTGGAGAGGTTCAACCAAACTCTGGAGCGGCATCTGGCAAAAGTTGTTGAAAGCCATCAGAACAATTGGGACGAGTACATTTCTCTGTTCCTTCTGTCGTATAGAACGGCAGCTCATGAGAGTACCTCTACTACTCCGGCCCGAGCGAACTTTGGTAGAGAGCTTCGACTTCCAGCGGATCTTCTCGCGGGTTGTCCTCCAGATACGCCTAGCTGTATTTCGGAATACGCGGAAGATTTGAGAAGGAAAATGGAGGAAGTTCACGGGCATATGAGGGAAGAGAATCTGCGTGCTAGTGAGCGAATGAAAACGCGATACGACAGAAGCGTCAACTCCAAGTCCTTTGAAGAAGGTTCTGCTGTTTGGCTTCACAACCCCGTTCGAAGGAAAGGAAAATCTCCAAAACTACAACCGAGTTGGGAAGGCCCTTTTCAAGTAATTACGAGGATCAATGATGTCACATATAGAATTAGGAAAACGTCAAGAAGTCCAGCGAAAGTGGTTCATGTGGACAGGTTGGCACGGTACTATGGCTCTAACGATGCTCGGGACGAGCACGTTTAAGGAGGGGGTAGTGTGACGCCGTGCTGACGTAACTACGCAAGCGTGCAAGGCAGTGAAGTTTTTGGCAAACATCGTCAATGTTCCAATAGCCGGGCCGTCGGAGCTACGACTGCAAAGCAGACGTACGCGAGTTCGAGCCCGGTCCAGCTATGAAGATTTTTGTTCGACATTTTAATGTTACCAGAAAATTCTAGTAGCGGCGAGTGCCTTCTTTAAGGAATTCAAATAAAGAACCGAAAGTTCTGGACTAAAACAAGAAATGATGTAAGAAGGAAAAGACGATCGGAATCCAACAGAAGAAAACGAAAAGACTAACGAAATTCAATAAATGACGATCGAAATCCAATAAATGACAATCGAACCAAATGTTACGGAAGTGGGTACAGGGATTGGAAGGAAACGACTGATTTTACCGAAAGTAGTGATTTATTCGCACTACGAATTTGGTAAATTCTTCGTATTTTTTTTTGTTTTCATCTTGTAGTTTTTTTTTGGCTATTACTGCTTCTTCGTGAGATATTTGACCAACTAAATAGAATCATGGAATGAAGAAATCGAAAGGTGGAAGAAAATTGAAACTGAGAAAAATCGTAAGCAAGTAGAAAAGCTGTCCATGATTGAATTAAACTTGCTTCAAGCAAGAAACGGAGTTGCTGTTAAGAAAAGAGAAACTGCCGATAAACTGAAAAAGGAATCTGAAGCAATCTTAGGCAAAGCTATGAAAGAGAAACAAGAAGAGTTAGAAAGAAGAATAAATATGATAAAGGAAATAAAAATATTGGCTATAATAGCAAAAAAAGCCAAACTTCCCAAAATAATAGATTTAACGGAAACGTCTGGCCTAGGATTTTTGTGTGAAATGTCAATGGCAGAGTTACAAGAACGTATCAGTGTAATGAAAATAGGTCTAAAAGAAGTCATGAAAAAAATCGACAAAGAGCTGAAAACATGCTCAATGACGTACGAACTAAGGACTTTCATTTTGCACAAGACAAGTCTGAAAGATATTATGCAACGCTTGACAATATCAAAGACGAAATGGAAAATGAATTTTTGAAAGCCGTACCTCAGCAAGCTCCAAAGTTTGTCTTGAAAAACCCACAACGCCCGATTAAAGAAACGGCGGCAACGGTGAAACGAATGAATAGGAGAATACAATTAACCGAAGAAAAAGAAGTACTATGGCTTCAGAACTTAATGTCTTGTTGCAAGAACTCGACAAAAGCCGAAGAATTGGAAGAATACGATAGACAAGAGAAGGAACGGGAGCGATTGTATGATATCGAAAGAAAACATTTAGAAATGTTACGGAAGTGGGTACAGGGATTGGAAGGAAACGAACGTTTTACCGAAAGTAGCGATTTATTCGCACTACGAACACGTAACACTGCACTGAACGCGTAGCACTGCACGAAACGCGTAACACTGTCCGACACTGTCCCCGCGCACTATGCGTTACACGGTCCAACGCTGTGCTCCGAACACTGACAGTCCACTGGGAGCACTTTACCACTTTGCACTTCACTTCACTATTCACTGTTCACTTCACTATTCACTTTCACTGTTCACTTTTTCCACTTTTTCACTTTTCCTTCTTGTTCCTTTCTTCAGATCACTTTCCACTGAACTCAAGACATTTAAGACATTTCATTCAAGACATGAAGGATAATGAAGTAATCGAACCATCGTCTAGCCCGTGGTGCTCACCAGTGGTTTTGGTGAAGAAAAAGGATGGGTCAACGAGGTTCTGTATTGACTATCGCCGACTAAACGACGTGACCAAGAAGGACAGTTATCCATTACCAAGGATAGACGACACTTTGAATACTCTCGACGGCATGAAATGGTTTTCTACGCTGGACCTTAAAAGTGGATATTGGCAAGTGGAGTTGGATCCTAAGGATAAGGAGAAGACCGCGTTCTCCACAGGAAAGGGCCTCTGGCAGTTCAGAGTGATGCCGTTTGGGCTGTGCAACGCCCCGGCTACTTTCGAGAGGTTAATGGAACGTGTCCTTGCTGGGTTGCTGGGAGAAACCTGCTTGGTGTATCTCGATGACATTATAATAGTGGGGCGAGAATTTGATGACCATTTGAAGAAGCTGGAATCCGTATTCAACAAGTTGAGAAGTGCAAATCTGAAACTAAGCCAGAAGAAGTGCTCATTCTTCAAACGGCAGGTGAACTATTTGGGACACGTTATTTCGGAAAGCGGCGTCGAAACGGATCCATCGAAAATTTCAGCGGTTAAAAATTGGCCTGTGCCTGCGGACAAAACACAAGTACGGGCGTTTATGGGACTTTGCTCTTATTACCGTCGTTTTGTCAAGAGTTTTTCGGATATAGCGAAGCCATTGCATAGACTCACAGAAGAAAAACGACCTTTCGTTTGGGACCAACAATGCCAGGCGGCTTTCGAGGAACTAAAGAGCCGGTTATGTGAAACACCAGTACTCGGATATCCGGATCAGAGCAATGAGTTTGTAGTTGACACGGACGCAAGTAATACAGGGATAGGAGGAACACTCTCACAAAGAAAAGGAGATCAAGAAGTTGTGATAGCTTATTACAGTAAATCCCTGTCAAAACCAGAGCGGAATTATTGTGTCACTCGAAGGGAGCTACTTGCAGTTGTCAGAACGCTTCAGCATTTTAAGAAGTATTTGTTGGGTCGGAAATTTCTAGTCAGAACAGATCATGCAGCCTTGAAGTGGCTACTGCAATTCAAGAATCCGGAAGGACAAGTTGCGCGATGGATTGAACAACTACAGGAGTATGACTTTGAAGTAGAACATCGCAGCGGGAAGTCTTATGGGAATGCTGATGCTTTGTCAAGACGGCCGTGTTCTGAAGACTGCAAGCACTGTGTAAAACAAGAAGATAAAGAAAAATCTATGGTCCGAATCATAAGAACCGATACAGTAAATGAAGAATGGAGCAGCGATGCCATGCGTAAACTACAAGAAGAAGATGAAGACCTAAGACCAATACTCAGTTGGGTGAGAGATGGATCCGCACGCCCAGGATGGAGCGAAATTGCCGGAATGAGTGCAGTGACTAAGAGCTATTGGGCACAATGGAATAGTTTGCTCTTACACAATGGTCTTTTATGTCGAAAATGGGAGAGTGCATCAGGACAAGACAGTCATCTTCAAACAGTAGTGCCGAAGTCAAAGATTTCTGATATACTGCGAGCGTATCACGACGGAACATCAGGCGGTCATCTCGGTGTGAAGAGAACTTTGGTGAAAATTCGTCAACGTTATTACTGGTTGCACTGCAAGGAAGACGTTGAAGACTGGTGCAAGAAATGTACGAGTTGTTCCTCTGTCAAAGGACCACAAACAAGAAGTCGGGGAGCGTTGAAGTTATACAACGTGGGTGCTCCTTGGGAACGAATAGCTTTGGATGTGGCCGGCCCGTTTCCAATGACGAATAGTGGAAATCGTTACATTTTGGTAATAATGGATTACTTCACAAAGTGGCCAGAAGCGTTCGCATTACCAAATCAAGAAGCTGTTACTGTGGCTAACAAACTGGTGAATGAAGTTTTCTGCCGATTTGGACTACCCCTTGAAATTCATAGTGACCAAGGCAGGAATTTCGAATCACAAGTCTTTCAGGAAACATGCAAAATTATGGGGATACACAAAACTCGGACTACGCCGTATCATCCGCAATCTGATGGAATGGTAGAGAGGTTCAACCAAACTCTGGAGCGGCATCTGGCAAAAGTTGTTGAAAGTCATCAGAACAATTGGGATGAGTACATTTCTCTGTTTCTTCTGTCGTATAGAACGGCAGTTCATGAGAGTACCTCTACTACTCCGGCCCGAGCGAACTTTGGTAGAGAGCTTCGACTTCCAGCGGATCTTCTCGCGGGTTGTCCTCCCGATACGCCTAGCTGTATTTCGGAATACGCGGAAGATTTGAGAAGGAAAATGGAGGAAGTTCACGGGCATATGAGGGAAGAGAATCTGCGAGCTAGTGAGCGAATGAAAACGCGATACGACAGAAGCGTCAACTCAAAGTCCTTTGAAGAAGGTTCTGCTGTTTGGCTTCACAACCCCGTTCGAAGGAAAGGAAAATCTCCAAAACTACAACCGAGTTGGGAAGGCCCTTTTCAAGTAATTACGAGGATCAATGATGTCACATATAGAATTCGGAAAACGCCAAGAAGTCCAGCGAAAGTGGTTCATGTGGACAGGTTGGCACGGTACTACGGCTCTAACGATGCTCGGGACAAGCACGTCTAAGGAGAGGGTAGTGTGACGCCGTGCTGACGTAACTACGTAAGCGTGCAAGGCGGTGAACCTTTTGGAAGATTTTTGTTCGACATTTAAATGTTACCAGAAAATTCTAGTAGCGGCGAGTGCCTTCTTTAAGGAATTCAAATAAAGAACCGAAATTTCTGGACTAAAACAAGAAATGATGTAGGTAAGAAAAGACGATCGGAATCCAACAGAAGAAAACGAAAAGACTGTCGAAATTCAATAAATGACGATCGAAATTCCGGGTATATAAGGAGCTGCAACCGCGTCTACGGGCAGTTCAGTGGAAAGTGATCTGAAGAAAGGAACAAGAAGAAAAAGTGGAAAAGTGGAAAAAGTGAAAAGTGAAAGTGAATAGTGAACAGTGAACAGTGAATAGTGAAGTGAAGTGCAAAGTGGTGAAGTGCTCCCAGTGGACTGTTAGTGTTCGGAGCACAGCGTTGGACCGTGTAACGCATAGTGCGCGGGGACAGTGTCGGACAGTGCTACGCGTTTCGTGCAGTGCTACGCGTTCAGTGCAGTGTTACGTGTTCGTAGTGCAAATAAATCGCTACTTTCGGTAAAATCTGTCGTTTCCTTCCAATCCCTGTACCCACTTCCGTAACATTTTTCATTTCTCCGAACACTGACAGTCCACTGGGAGCACTTCACCACTTTGCACTTCACTTCACTGTTCACTTCACTGTTCACTTTCACTGTTCACTTTTTCCACTTTTTCAATTTTTCTTCTTGTTCCTTTCTTCAGATTACTTTCCACTGAACTCAATGTTATTGTTGTGACAATGACGATGTTTGCCAAAAACTTCACTGCCTTGCACGCTTACGTAGTTACGTCAGCACGGCGTCACACTACTAATTCCTGCTTCATTATAGCAAGATTATTTTAATCGAACTTGTTATTGATAACTAACTTATTAGACAACACCTCGAGTGTAGTAATAAAATAAAAGCTATCTAAGTCATAGTGGACTGATACGTAGAATTGTGACAATTCTAGGAGTTTCTTTACCCAAAATACGATGTCAAGATTCTTTAGCCCATTAATTATTATCAATCTGTTTTAGAGCCAAAAGATGGTCAAGGATTCATACAGCTTTCGGTAATGTGAAATGGTTTACCGATATGAGTTATGCAACGTGGAACACTTCTTGCAGAATGCAATAAGATTAGGAAACGCCGTATTCTACTTACAGATTATCTGAAATGCAGGGGCATTCAATTTCTTCCGAGATGTAAATGGATTATAAATCCAGTGTTCTTTTGGTATAGATTATCTTCCGCATGCTAGTAGCCTTATAGATCAACAAATCATTGGAAACAATTTACGTTCAGTGGAATGTAAAAATAATTCTTCTTCTTCTTCTATCGTGACACAGATTTTTCCGAGCCAAGTGAAAAGATTTTAAATATGCCTCAAATAGGCCCCTTTCGTGCACTGTGAAAAGTATTAAGCAGACCAGTAACAACAATTCGATGTGGTTATGTTCATTAAACAAGCAGTGATTATCCCAATCCAGTTTTTCCATACTAAATGGGCAGCGTTTTTACTTTTTCTCCATGAATTAGTAGTTCCGTATTCCCGTTATATCAGAAGGTATTTATGTCCTTGACACTAGAGAAGTCTACAGTGCAGTGGAGGCACAATAGTCTATTGCACTTAAATACGGCTGCAATTTCTCGGGATTTGAGCTTGGGACGCCAGTAAACCCAAAACCATCTCGTATGTATGCCCGATAGGTCTGTCATAATGATCATTGTCTATAGTTATCGGTGAATAGGCGAGACATTGAATAGATGTAGTCTCTGTGTAAAAAGCAGCATTGACGTTTGCATAAAGGCACCACAAAGCTAAGATTAAAGTTAGTCGTCCCAAAATACGTTTTGCTTGTTGCAGCAGGTAGCTTTGTGACATCTAGTTGCTGTTTCTACGTGTTGTCAAGGTGTTGTGGCATGGTTTTTGGTTTGCCAAAAGAGGGTTGTCCCAGTATGCAACAACCAGTATTTCTTGATTTTGGAAATGTTCGTTAACCCTGCAAACGTCAGTAAAGCCGAGGCTTAACTAAAAAGTAGGCCGGTTATTTGGTATGGAAATATCGTGGAATTTTTAATGGAAAACAGTGGTGTTTTATGTCAATGGACTCATGGCTTGTGTCCATTTCCGTTGTTGAGCCTTTATTACCGTTTAGTTTACGTTGCAGTACTTTCTAAGTTATACGACAGGTTATTAGTCAGATTGTGAACTTCTTGTGTTTGAAATATTTGTAAAAACTTTCAGGTCGATCAAATAGTTTGTAGGGTCCCGATGGTTTTTTCCTTTTTGGAATATACGTAAGAGGGATTCCGATTGAGCTGTTGACAGCTCTATGCCCATAATGTTTGTAGTTCCTGCATTTCCGATTATATTGCGGTGTTAAAATTCGTTTTCACAGCGTTGGTAAATCGGATAATAATAATCTTCACAAGAAGTTCTCTGATGAATAGGTTCAGTAGCCCATGATATTCAGCAACCTGTACTGGCCATTGAATCCACCAAGCGTTCTTATTTCATACGAATCCTCTAACCAGGCACTCTGCAAGCTGTTCTTGCTAAAACTCCGCAAGTCTGTTAAAATTTCAGGAGTATTATCTGCACTTGCACACATAGTTCCCAGACGTGCTTAACTCTAGTTCAGCTATTTAGGAGTCAGCTTCGGCTATCTCCAAATCAGAAGCCGATATAATTTTTTGAGGATTATTTGCAATTCAAATTTCATTTATTACCACAGTAAGCATAGTAGATGAAGCATTCATCATGTCCTCAAACATCAGTTCTATTTTATTTGGAAGAGTACCATTCATTGTTTATCGAAGCTTTAGCCACGATGTCAGGTTTTGTGGATTTGACAGCAGTTTTGTCTACTTGGATTACCATGGATTAAGGCGCATAAAATATGGGTTCTTGTGAACGGCCAACTGTTTTAACTTTATGCTGGGTTAAGTAGCTTACTTTATTAGTGATTTTGGATCTGGTGGATTGCCTAACAGAGGTCTCCGTTGGAGGTCCACTATCTTTCAGGCTTTCCAAAAGTTTGTATCATATATATTATGATGAAATTGCCGCGAGCAATTTTATCCATGATCATCATCTTCTGCACTAGACTAGAACAAAGTTATTTCTTATAGGCACCATCTCGAATCTTCTCGAAACAATCCGTCGGCTCGATGGACGTGCCTAATTGATCCGTCGGCTGGACCGGACGGTAATGTTTGGTTGAGTCTCGATGGTCGTGCCAAATTGATCCATTGGCTCAATCGACCCGTCGGCTCGATGGCCGTGCCAAATTGACCCGTCGGCTCAGTCGAGCCGTCGGCTCGATGGACGTACCAAATTGACCCGTCGGCTGGGCCAGACGGTAATGTTTGGTTTAGCCGTTGGCTCAAAACAAGGTAATGGCGTGTGCGCAGTTACCGTATAGTATAGATCAAGAGGTTTTGATCTGTAGACTATTTAGTAGGTAGTAGGTACGCTACTAAACGTAATAATTGTAATGCATAGTTGAGAGACAGACAGGTCCATTTCTCTTCCATAACCCACAATTACTTAGAATTCCTTGGTCCAAGCTCGCTTGGGTTTTATCTCTGGGTGAGGCTGAAGCCGTCGACCCGAGTCGGGATTTTTCAAAACCAGTCGTCGGCTCGATGGACGTACCAAATTGACCCGTCGGCTGGGCCGGACGGTAATGTTTGGTTTAGCCGTTGGCTCAAAACAAGGTAATGGCGTGTGCGCAGTTACCGTATAGTATAGATCAAGAGGTTTTGATCTGTAGACTATTTAGTAGGTAGTAGGTACGCTACTAAACGTAATAATTGTAATGCATAGTTGAGAGACAGACAGGTCCATTTCTCTTCCATAACCCACAATTACTTAGAATTCCTTGGTCCAAGCTCGCTTGGGTTTTATCTCTGGGTGAGGCTGAAGCCGTCGACCCGAGTCGGGATTTTTCAAAACCAGAAACGAGACGTCTTATTGAATCTTATGTGATCCTCATCCTCATCCCAAGTCGAGCCTTCGGCTCAGTCGAGCCGTCGGCCCAACCAATCGAGCCGTCGGCCCAATCGAGCCGTCGGCCCAATCAATCGAGCCGTCGGCCCAATCGATCCGTCGGCCCAAGTCGAGCCGTCGGCCCAATCAATCGAGCCGTCGGCCCAATCGAGCCGTCGGCCCAATCGAGCCGTCGGCTCAAAATAGGGTAATGGCGTGTGCGCAGTTACCGTTTAGACCAAGATGGTCTGTAGATTATTAGTAGGTAATAGGTACGCTACTATACGTAAGTATGGTGCATAGTTGAGACACAGACAAGTCCATTTCTCTTCTATAACACGCAATTACTTACAATCCCTTGATCCAAGCTTGCTTAGATCTTATCTCTGGGTGAGGTTGGAACCGTCGACCCGAGTCGGGATTTTCTTAAAACTAGAATAAAAACTAAAATTCTTACCTTAAACGATCTTCTAACGAAGGGTTTTCTTTATGTTACGCTTGCACGAACGATCACACGACGTTATCGGGGAAAAAACAAAAGCGTACTGAAGCCACAGCTAGCCGGCGCGCGGTTTTATCTGTAACCGACCGTGACGTCACGGCAGTGTTGCCATTAGAGGAAATATAGGTAGGGAAACGATCTGAAGGGTACGTTTAGGGGCAAAAACAAGGGTTGTAATCTCAAGGTGGGTCAAGCAAAGGCTCGGACCTCCAAATGACCAGATTTTATCTGATGAAATCGGTGAAAGGACAAAAAACAGCTTTGCACAGTTTTACTAAAACCTTCCTCTGAAGTCTCTTATTCTTCTTCTTGCCCTTATAACACGTTATGTGGGGTCAGCACAACATGTTATCCTTTTCCATTCTCCTCTATCAGCCGTCATCCTCTGCATTATTTTGATTAATTCTATTCTTTCCGAGCACCTACAACTAGGACAGAAAAGCTCATTGGTACACGACTGGATTAGAACCCACGACCTTAGGAACGGAAGGTGGGGGCCGCTACCACTAGACCACCAGTGATCCTTCCTGAAAGCAGGTATATACAGACTGAGCTGAGAGCTTTACCTATCTCCTTCCACCTACTTACCTCCTACAACTTGACAAAGAAAATAAACAGTCGCATTACAAAATGGTGGCCGCAATGAAAATTTTAAATTTAATTAATGCGAAGTGGCGCCATCCCGATTATATTATAAGACGACCATTGTGTGCCAGACGAGGCTGCGAGGGTGACAACTGAGAGAAATGTAATATTACTTACACCCTCGGGTGGAGAGGGCTGGGAATCGTTCTTCATGGAAATTAATAGGAAAACTATTTGTCCAGCAGTGGACTTCTTCAGACCGATGTATGTAGTACATGACATGACATGTCTGCTAAACATTGAAGTATCAAAAAAAATCTAAATCCTTTTAAATGTTGTTAACAATTGACATAAATCGGGTTCGGATCTCTTCAGTTAAGTTTTAATAACCGGTGTTTGAAGAGTCTCATCTCTTCCATGGTCTTGATACTTAGGTATACAGTATACCTAAGTATACTTTATGTATACACGGTATACTTTATGTGTTACAGTAAATAAAATGTAGATTATAGATTGGTTTTTAAGGCTTTAAATGTTATCTTATAAGCTAGGTAGTGTAAATTTCACAGGAGCGAGGAATATATACAAGAAGTCCACTGCTGGGCAATAGCTTTCATATAAAACTCCATGAAGACCGATTCCCAGCCCTCTCCATCTAAGAAAAGTAAGATATATAGTAAGATACATTATGTACCACCAGATGGACCGACGACATTGTTAAGATCGCGGGAAGTCGATGGATGGAAAGGGATCATAGAATCGTTCTACCTGCAAATGTGTAGGGGAGGCCCATGTACAGCAGTGGAATTCTTCAGGCTGATGATGATGATAATGACATTATGTATAGATATGAAAATAAATTGTAAAACGCCCACACACATGGAACAGTTTTTTTTTACTTCAGACAAACAGTCAAACAATCTGGATGGGAAATTACTTAAAAACAGTAATCTGTTAAATTTAAGTCATTTCCCATCCAGATTGTTTATCTCTTAATTTCTCGCTATCATAATATCAATCTCATATAATATCACAAAATAACAAAACTGACAATAGCACAGACGTGTGTACGCACACAATGCTCAATGCCGACCGAAATGTGACGCTCCAAAATACAGCGAGCAAGCGAATATAGTTCTTATTGTTATGACTCAAGTTTCAAAAACCCCTTGACATTATTTTAAACTGTATTTGTAAAATTAAAAAAGCATGTTTTTGAGTTTCGCTACTAGACTTTTTTTTTTTAAGTCTCTTACCTACTATATCGGTAGTTTTGAGAATGGCGAAGATTTGTTTCTATCAAAAAATAAAAAGATACATAATTATATGATTAGGTTGATGATTTATGATTCCCGTTCCTCCTAGGTCCTCCACCTCTGGTCTGGATAGATGAAAATTTAAGGCAGTTGTTTTCCATCACCGTTTTTCTTTGAACTTTGAAAAAAGATCACAAATCAAAACTTTGTATGCAATCATGCACTAGACCTTAATCTTTTCTTCACAAACTGCTATTCCAAATTCAAAACTGATTCCAAATTCAAACCGCGGATTCAGCAAGATTAAAAACTAAACAGAAAGAAACATAAATTACCAAAAAGTTTGCAAGTCGCCGTTGTAAACACATAATTTAGTAGCTGTCAGTCGGTTCGACGTGTATTGTGTAGGGAGCTATATGAAAAATACCTATTGTCCCTTTGTCCTTCTTTGTCGTCCCTCTGAGGAGTTTAAAACCTCCCTATTTCTTAAAGATTACCCTCTGATTTTGTGATATTGATTATACATTTGAATTGGCAGATTCATTGTTTAAATTTGATATCTATGGGCTGAAGAGGGAACATTTTCGTCAATGTTTTTATTTCTGTGTGAATTGTCCACAATATTTATTTATTTATTTATTTATTTTATTTCTCGAATACTGTTTAGACTTCCAAGGGTTTTGATCCATCGGGTGGGAATATGGGTTATCTAACTCTACTTCAAAGACAATTAATTTTGACTTAAGAATTAATAAATACTTGTCACCATTATTATAAGTAATAGAATAAAATATCTATTATTTGAAACTTTATGTAGCGTCGTTGACAATTTTTTTTATTTTTACATTTTCTGTCTTCGTAAGCCGCAATGAATCATGAAGACAGAAAAAGTAAAAACAGAAAAAAATACACTCTACCTCTACACTCATCAATTGTCTAGGGATATTCAACATTTTGTTGATTTTTACAAAAACTGAAAATAATTTCTTTAGAAACTAGATAATTATGGTAAGAATCTTTATTTTGTGTTGTTTATTAATAATAATAGAATAGAATAATTTATGTTTGATATTATTTAATAATAAAAATTAAAGTAGGAACGAAAACTCGAAAAATCTGAAAATCTATTCGAAATGGAATATCAATAGACAATGTTGATGTGTGTATGTGGTACGAAAGTTAATTTTACCAAAGTTACAAGCCTATATTACAACACAATGCTCTAAGTGAATTAAAGCAAGTAGACTATCACTTCAGAGCAGACAGACGGACGCCCATCCTATTATTTATGTATAGAGATCGGTATCTAACGCGTGCGCTGAGCAATATTTAATTATATCGTTTTTATCACGCCTACACTACTGGTTTGGTAACAGTTAAACAAAATAAATACATACGAATACAATCCACACGGCGCTATCTAGCCCTAAACTGAGCAAAGCTGGTAGTATGGGAATCATATACCTATACATAAAATCACGCCTCATTCATAATCAAAATGTAGGCAGAGATCACGGATTTCAACTTGATAGGATCCGGACATACCTCTTTCGTTTCATTCACTCGTTTATCATTCTTCATCAGTCGTCTGCTTAGAGTACGGCCGGGTTTTTCTCTTAAACATTTCATAGCTGATCGAGGTATATATGAGCCAAGTTCGTCCCCTTTTAGCAGTTTTCCAGCATTCACACTCGCCTGATGCACTTGTTTTGGTTGTTGGCACAAAAATACTCTCATGTAGCCAAAGACACGCGCAGGATTCAACAAAATCCACAAATGTACGATGTTAGAAGCTATTTTCTAAGATCTGGTTAAAAATAGGCGTAAACCCCTATTCTCATCATGTAAGATTTTTTTAATAAATACCTAACTATATAAATCGAAGGATTGCTGTATTTAATTTTCTTTACACGGTTATGATTAGTTTTGAAAGCTATTTTTACCTTTATATCGTTCACAGTTTGTAATAATGGAAATAATATTGCATTGTATTTTTTTATCGCTTGACCAGAGTCAGTCAACGGTCAGCATGATTGCAGAGACAATGCTGTTCGGTCACCGACCGTTTCCCGCCTTTTCTTTGTGACATTTGACAGCTTTCGACCTGATATGTCAACTGTCAAGTGCCACGTGCCGACGCGTGCAGTTTAAACTGCTATTCCAGATTTGACAGGAGCCTGTCAAAATTAAAGATTATGGGGTGTTAAGACTTGTGGGTGACAGGGTGTGTTGCTGTGGTGTGGTGGGTTGTTAAATTTTAAATTGCATATTTTAACAGCTTGGGAACCTCAATTCCATTTAAAATTTTAGAGACACATTTAAAATTTTTTGAAGCGCAGAAGAAAAAATCTTACTGACAAAATAGTTTTTACATTCAGTAACTTTTCAGTACTTTTATATCTGATTTTTTTTTAATGTCCAATCACAATAAGTTTTTTTATTTGTTATTGTGTCATACCAATGTATTTGTGCAAATTAATCTTAATTTAAATACATAGTTTAACCAAGCTCACTGCATTTACAATTTTGAGAGAGATGAGTGGAAGTCTTTGGGAGAGGCCTTTGCCCAACAGTGGGACAAAATAGGTTAAATAAAAAAAAGTATAAGTAAGGTTTCTAAGTAAATAATTTGTAAAATGTTAAAAGAAATAAATAATCTTTAACCATTAAAGGGTATACAATTTTCGACGGTATTAAATATATCGTGTATCCATAGTATTTTAATTTCTGATGAAAACTGCAATAATTTCCGCGTGTTTATTCACGTAGGCGTAGTGTTAATGCTACGTTAGAGGTTACACGTAATTAATGTTTTCAGTAACGTAATTACCGGTTATTACTTCCAGGGTTCTTAAATTACTGCAGATATCCACACTCCTTAAATACAGGTATTAATACAAACTGTAGGTATAATCGGTAAATATACACTGGCGCCCTATAACTTAATTTGCGACAGGCTGGCGATTGCTCCTTATTCGTCGCTTAGTTCTCAATAAGCGACAAGGAGCAATCGCCGCTGTCAAACTTCACTTTACAAGTAGTACCTAAAGTGAAGTTTGACAGCGGCGATTGCTCCTAAGTGCTAAAAAAGAGACAAAGCAGTGTGTAAAAGTAGTTAAGTTGTAAACTAATTTGGAGTGGCACCACACTGGAACTTCACTGCTATTTTTACTTTTACTTTGTGAAAAGATCATACAAAACCCGTGGGAACCAAACCGTAGTTTGTTGCCTGTTCTTCTAGGCTTTGTCGCGTGGAACTATCACCCAGATTCAACTAGCTTTAAGACATTTCAAAGTGATCCTTGTACAAATGAATAAATATTTTTTTGATTTGATTCAACCTTAATAACGTAACTTGCGACAAGCTTAAGAAGTAAGCGAAAAGTTAGGGGCAATCGTTACTTGCCTATAAGTAGGTACTAAACTAGACAAATCAGGGCGTCGATTCCAGCAACACGGCTCGATTGGGTGATCGCTGAATCCGCGTTCCATTTTCAAATTTTGAAAATTCAAGAAATTTCAAGTTTCCATTTTCAAAGAAAAATTGACAACTCACATCGATTTACAAGACCACTTGAGGGATTTGTGTTGTTTTGTGTGTGAATCGACGCCCAGTGATCGCCTGTTTAAGCATGTCGCGGACCGGTAGCGTGTTACGTAATAAAGTTGGTTACAACCTTATTCATTTCATTTTATGTAATGAAGGTTTTACAGGTAGTGTGCTTTAGTTCCCGCGTTTATTTCATAGACGGAATTCTTCATGCAGAAATAGGCGTGTTAGTACTTCCCCGTCCGAACTTCCAAGAATTCTGTGTTAATTATTTTCATATACGACAAACAATATTTTTGTGCTATTTTTACTTTATTTGCTATACCTTCCTGTCAGCCTTCACAATTCAGTTTTTAGTAGCTCTGCCTTTTGCGCTGGAGGGCGTGGGTTCAATCCCCATCGAGACCAAATATTTGTGTGGTGAACGTTTGTTCTCAGTTTGAGTGTTATTATTGTATTTTAAGTATTAATTGACAAAAAAATAGGTAAATAGGTATCATAACAGCTATTTGGTTATAAACTTAACTGTAGTTTTTTCTACACCATCGTTCTTTTCAAGTTCAGTGGAACTTATGGTCGGCTGGAAGAGAAAGACGCGTGGTAAGGCCGCCATTGTTTTTCTTAGCGTTTAATAAAGTTTTCTATCTATTTTTTTATACCGTTTGGCTGAATTTATTGAGATTCGGTATACCGCACGGAGTTCAAGTCTGAACGAGTGTTCCCATATAGAATTGATATCGTTGTGAGTTCCATCTCAATTGCACCTTGTATTTATTAAGGCTTGTTTTGAATGCAAACAATCGCCATCTGCATCCGACGGTGATTTTGTTTATATTGCCGCGTTTTATGGCATAGGGTGTAGGTGCTTGCGTACAGGGTGTTTTATTTTTGAAAGCTTTGATAAAAAAAAACAAGGAATACAAATAGAAAAAACTTATTTTGCGTCAACTTAAGGGGCCGGCGGAGGGCGAATTTTGATAGAAACGTAATACCAAAATTATTACTAGTTTAGGCAGATTTTCACTATATTATTGTAATAACTGTATTCGTATAGTATTTATCTAGGTTCCTGAACAGTTTTTATTTAAAATTACTTACCTCAAATAAAATAATCACCAATCGCATTTTACACATTTTTTTCATTGCAAAATGTGATTGGCGGTAATTTCATTTGAGGTAAGTAATTTCAAATAAAATCTGTTCAGGAACCTAGGTAAATTCTATAAAAATTCAATTATTACAATAATATAGTTAAAATTTGCTTAAATTAGTAATCATTTTGGTATTACGCTTGTATGAAAATTTGCCCTCCGCTGGCCCCTTAAAAATAATAGGTAGGTACTTGTCAACTCACAATGAAATAACGACAAAAAAGGTAAACCACTCAGCATTTGCTACATACGGGCACGATGGCCCTTGCAGTGCTGGATTTCAGTGGTAGTAGAGCTCTTTGTGAAGGACTTGTCCGGGGAAGTACTACTGCCATGTCTATTTTGCCGTGATGCTACAAGGGCACGATATCTCTTCCAACGCTGGTTTTCAGTGGTAGTAGAGCCCTTTGTCCTTTGTAAGGGCTTGTTCGGGGAAGTACTACTGCCATGTCTATTTTGCCGTGATGCTACAAGGGCACGATATCTCTTCCAACGCTGGTTTTCAGTGGTAGTAGAGCCCTTTGTTCTTTGTAAGGGCTTGTCCGGGGAAGTACTACTGCCATGTCTATTTTGCCGTGATGCTACAAGGGCACGATATCTCTTCCAACGCTGGTTTTCAGTGGTAGTAGAGCCCTTTGTCCTTTGTAAGGGCTTGTTCGGGGAAGTACTACTGCCATGTCTATTTTGCCGTGAAGCAGCATTGCTGTGTTTCGGTTGGAAAGGTGTGGGTGCCGGTGAAATTACTGGCACGTGAAGCTGAATATGTGTTTGCCTTAAGTTGATGGACGTCCACGACCACGTTCCTGACCGTGACCTACGAGTCAATGCTTTGTCATATCCAGCAGCTAGAGCTAAAAAAAAGATCTCCACGCCAATGCACTCTCGAAAGGAGATACCTAGAATTACATAATTTAATTTAATTTTGCCGTAAGGCCATTGTAATGCCCCAGCGGGGCTCATGTTCTGGACGTTATTACCCCCTAAGACCTATAATACACATGAAACAATGAATAAATGAATATGAATATGAAATCGAAGGCTCTCTGCGGTGGCGATCAGTGAAACACTGTCAAATATGACGGCGATATTTAACAGCGTTTCAATGATTGCCACTGCAGAACGCTTTAGTGTTGTAATAGATAGAGATTTTTGAAGCATCCTGTATAATATTTCCATTAGGGTTCCCTTATTGTTTATGTTATTCCACCGTATTTTGAGTACAAAAGACGGAGTTTGCTTATTTTATGCCAAATCACTACCCAAGGAATGAAGCAATGATATCTATCATGAGCATATTTTATTTAAAAACATAGGGGAACTCGTTTAATTGGTTTTGCACTCGTAATTACGTGAAAATGAGCCTTGTGCAGTCGAAATAAGGGTCAAAAATGTCAAGGGTGGTATTATGATAACGAAGCTAAAAGTGTTACTTCAAATTCATATTAAAACTGAACAAACACTTACTTAATATGAAATGTTTTCATGGTTATTATTTTTACATTTAATTTGTCACTATTTTTAGAGGTGTATTTTTTAATACCAAAGTAAATAACTAATTCCTAAATGATATATTTTATTGAAGTAAATAAAAACATTGTTTCGAATGTTGAAGGTTTTATTACGCATATAATATTTTGATAAAGATCTAAGTATCATTAAATATAATCATCATTTTCACAGAAATAACTTACATCTACTTTACAATACAACTAGGTAAGTACATACTTTACTAAAACTACAATGAGAAAAATAAAATTATATCTAAGACGTCTACCAAACATTCAATCTATAACAACTACTTTATTGAAGTAACAAAGATTTTTATAATGTCCCAAAAGTTAAGAGCGGAGCGGGATTTTACTGAAGTTAAAGTAGGTTTTTTTATAGATACGTTAGATATCCCCTCAGATCTATACTATAGATCTATTAGTACCTAATCAGATTATTTGAGGACTTCGAAATCCATGCAAAAGCAATGCTTGAGTCTGAGTCGAGCCGCGAGCGTAGATTTTATGACAGTTTTCCATTGAAAAGTAAAAAAAAACTATGCTTGAGGCTCGACTCAGACTCAGACATTGTCTCTGCATACAACCCTAATGCTCGGGATAAACGAGGCTAGTTTTTCAAGCTATAGGATAGCAGGATACGGAGAGTAAGCTAGCAAGCTAGCAGTTCTAGCTTCGTCTAACCAAAACTGCTATATGAATAATTATAAGTTTAAAAAACTTGAGAAACCGACTTCATAGCCAAACGGCTAAATCGATTTTAATGAAATTTGTTTGGGACAATCTGGACGTAAGAATAACCTTCCAAATATTTTTTTTTTAAATCGGTTCATAAATGAAGTAGGCATGCAGTTACAAACATTAAAAAAAATATTTTAAAAAAAATGGCAACACCGATTTTAATAAAATTAAAATGGGACCAATCTGGAAGCAGTACTTTTCAGATAAAAAATATTTTTCAAATCGGTCACAAATGACGAAGTTATGCGGTAACAAACATAAAAAAAAAAATACAACCGAATTGAAAACCTCCTCCTTTTTGACTGAAAGTCGGTTAAAAATTAAGTTAACACGAAGCTAGAATTGCTAGCTTGCTAGCTTACTCTCACTACCTGCTTGAAAAACTAGCCTTTCCTGGCTTAAAAAACTAGCCGATCTTGGCTTAAAAAACTAGCCTTGTGTAGTAGTTTGACAATGTCTCTGATTAACTAGTCACATATTATTAGCCAATCAAAGGTGCGACCAAAGATTACATTTGGCACTACACTACATTCAAACTTAGACTTTTTTAAATTAAGGCTAAGTTGAAGACTAAAATGCGTGGATTGAACGTTAAGTAGACGCCTAAGAATAATTATAAGTCTTGCAATTGTCTACTAAATATTGGAATGTAGTTTATGGCAACATTGAAAATTAAATGCAAAAAGTATGGCTAACTTTGCACCAGATGCATGTATCTGTATCATACGAATAATCGTATCGGTACTATTGTTATACCTATTTTAAGTACAAGTTACCTTGTAATTTATTTTAAACAAAGAAAATGTGCAGTAAAAAAATGTTGATCTTAATTTTTAAGTTTCAAAAAATAAATCTTAATCACCAAATATATAAATTTACTTACAAGTACACTTTTTCAGTTTTCGAATTATAAATTTTACTTTCAATTGATAAGTGATATGCTATAATAAAAAATATAACTACCTAAGTACAGCGTCATCTAAATCAATTTAATTATTATTTACAAATACGTTAAGTATTTAAGTCGTTGTAATATTAAGTTTGAAGCAAGCTTTGCATCATAGTTTTTATTTTTATTTATATGTTTTGACTTTGGCTCTACGCCATAATTCGTCTAATTTACACCTTAGAAATAATTGTTAGGAAGCCTAAATTTCTGGTAAACAATATGGTAATTGCAGAACTACTTAAAATCATGGAAAATAATGAATTTTTCCGTTTTTTTATGATTTTAGTTGTTTTGTCTAAGTCCTCAGAAATTTAGTAATACCAACAATCATTTTGATTTTCTAAATATTCTTAAACATTCAATACTCGATATAACAATCTAGCTTAACCTAAGACAGTTAAATATTACCTGCTATTTATTTACAGTTCTCTAAACGCTAATATTAATTTCAAAAATTTAACCAATACAAAGGGGGAAGGAACTTTGGGAAATCACCAACATAACAAAAACTGGGAATCAACAACATGAACATAACCATACCTCTTATGGTATCAACATCTATTTACAGAATGTAAAACGACATTTGAAATCAAAATCAATAAAAAAACAAAACACGACCTCATTGCAGATAAAACAATCTTGCAACCAATCAAACTCGTACACACAGACACTAAAAATATACAACAGCGTGGTCGCGCATAACCAACAAAAGTCCCAACTTATTCAACAAATCACGCCTCAGGTCAGAATATAACGGTCAACGGTCTCCGAAACTCTGTACCACCTTGGCTACTCTGAGTGTACTGTCCAGGATACTGCGGCATCAGAAGGCTGGGCGAGCCTTGATAGTACGGTAAAGATGGCGACGGATTCGATCCAGAAGACGTACTCCCTTCTGTCCTATCCTGCGCTTTTGGCGTCATATCTGGAGATTCCGCCGGCGAGCGCGGTGACAGCGATGGGACAGAGTTGACCGCTGAACTGAGGCCTGCCATAGCAGCCGCTGACGCCTCGCTATACATCTTACTGATATCCATCGGGTACGAGCGTTGTTGTTGCTGGTCCATGTACATGTATGCCTTGGAAAGCGCCGCGGAGTCGAGGTAGCCGCGGGAAGGATCTGAATACATGCTGTAGCTTCGATACTTCTCTGCTTCGAGTGAGTACTTGGACATGTCCATTGAAGAGCCGACCTGAAACAAAGAGAGATCATGTTATGATGATTCTACTTATTGCCAGTGAGTGAAACCGGGTTGAGTCCAGGATTTAATCACACAACCAAAATATATCTAACACAAACACATCAGAATACATCAACTGGTTTCAATACAGTAGTTTATTTATTATGTTTTGTGGGTTGTAATAATGTTTATTTATTATTTTGCATTATAATAAGTGTACAATTTCTAAATTGATAGATTTGAGAAATGCACAAAGGCTATCGGCAAACAAGTATTTACAAATCATTGCGCTAAAAGCTTTTGTCCAAATCCTACCTCTATACGAGATTACTCACAGTAATACAATTTTCATGAAATAAAATTTCTGTGAACGCATAAACTTTTCAATTCATTCGAATTGTACCCTTATCAGCTGATAATAAAGCTCAAAATTTTATTATATATTTTGTCCGTCATGTAGTATTGTATTTTCCACGGTTCCGAGACACAAATCAAAAATAACAAAAGCTTCAAATAAAGCTCGAATTTGATTTTTTTAATGAAGTGGAGTCATACAATATTGAAAAGAAAATATCGCGTGATACACACAGACACCTGGGACAGTGAACTAAAATACTAAGGCCACAAAATACAGAAGAGAGCACAAGCCGTTGAAACAATTGTCATTCATTAGATAACTTTTATTCTAATTTTTTTATATAACTTAGATTGAACTCAGTGTTTTAGTATCAGGTATATTATATTTTTGAAAACTTGAACTAGATCTGCTCTTTTTGTCCTTTATTCTAGTCTCTAGTGCGTCTTATCTCCAATAATTAACAACTTACAACGACCAATTTACAAATTTAACCAATTTTTTGGTATTTCATTCAGTAAGTGTGAAAAATATTATTATTTTTGAGGGTAAAATGTTGTGAGGGCCGCATGCACCAGAAGATGTGTATTTTTTGTAAGTTGAGAAAAATCATGTTATGTATCAGTTTGCCAAATACTTTAACCGTGTGTCAGCTACGTTAGCGTATAACATACGATCGGGTACGACCAGCTAACACGCTAAATCAGGATTAGCCGACCGTCCTCGGTTTACTGCCAGCCCTTACGACGTCACTATTTTATGCCGCTTTATAATGTACAGGGTGTTTCCATTTCTGACCAGAAACCAGGATTATTCGGTGACCAGAATTATTTCATGCGGCTTTTTTTACGAAAAATAAAACAGATTATCTTTTAATTTATTTTCTTTTTTTGTTATTAGAGAAGAATGAAAATATGACTACTGTACTGACCGACTGCTATATAAAATTTTCTCGTAATATTTATATGAAAACATTATTAAAAACATCATTTTATTAATGATTTTTCTTATTTTTGTTTCAATAGAAATATATTTTACCGGACGACCTGTATGTATTCAATTCTAATTATAAAAGGGATAACTACATAGTGATACTTTTCATCGCGTGCTTGTCAATATTCCGGTTGGAAGAGTTTTAGCAGGCAAAGGTATGAGGTATGTAAATTAGAGCAATTTGTGTGATTGGTAACGTGCCTGTATTGGTAGGCTGGCAGCTCGCAATAACATGTGCTAATGCTAATAATAAGTTATTATATTATATCTAACCTACATTGTCCCATTGCTGGGCAAAGGTCTCCCCCAAAACCTTCCACTCGCCCCGATCCTTAGCTGTCTCCCACCAATCTTTTCTCTGACCGTCGAGATCATCTCGCCAACGTCTTCTCGGCCGGCCCGATATAAGTAAGATTAATAAGTAATGTTTCTAAAATTCTACATGATACCTTGTTACGATTAATAAAAGTTTGTGGAGTTTATTCTGATTGAAATGAATAACTGCATATTTATTAATAATTTGTAAATGAAAATAATGTGGAGTATAGCGACTGTGACTCACAGAATAATAAGTCCAGGCAAGTGCATAACTACTTGATATCATTCAATCCTAAATGTATCCAAGGGTAGTCAGAGTACTTTATCAATGGATGTGGATGGACGGATAATAAGCAAAGGTATATACTAGATATATACCTAGATATATACTAGATATATAGACTAAATAATATAAACTAGATATATACCAAAGAAAACATGGATTAGCTGTAGGAATGATAACATGGATAAGAGAGGAGTGAATGCGAAGATGACGGCTGACAGAGGGGAATGGAGGAGGAAGACAAGTTCTGCCAACCCCACAAAAAGTGGGATAAGGGCAGGAAGAGTCTTTATCAATAATTGAAAAATAATAAGAAAATCTAGTGAAAAAATGGTAATCGACAAGGCCCACATTTAATTAACTCGAGCGAAAGTTTCAGTAGCGAGGACCCAAACCCCGATCCATCACGACCATTGTACCACCTTAATAGACCCCGCACTATCGGATGAAAACGCATTTTTTTCGATTAACGTATCGAATCGGACCCTAAACTCGGTAGGAACAATATAATCAGCTACCATTCAAACTTGTATATTAAGGCATTTTACCTGTGCGTTGTATTAAAAATAGTGATGGGGCGTTTTCGCGGGCGACGATAACACGTCGGGCCTTAACGAACCATTGTGATTTTTAGTATTCGATTATGTTGATCGATGGTTTTGTGTTTGGTCGATTTCGGGCTTATTAGTGGGGATGTGGCACCTCTCATTAGAAGATGGTAATGTGCTGTGAAATTGGGATGCTTTGCAATTTTGCTGAGTGCTAAAAAAAGTTTAACTGCTTTACAGCGTTGGTAGTAGGTCTGGCTATTGTGCTGCAGATTGTGAATTTAATCCTGACTGAGAACAAACATTTGTGTGGTATAAACACAGATGTATTGTTCAGTGTGTGAGTGTTTGAGTATCGTAATGCTTCAATAAAAAAATATGAACAAACCAGACAAAACTATCAAGCCCCTACCTAAGCAGAGCTTGAACTATGGGAACCAAATAGCTGATTTAGCATATATACATTTTTTTCGTAAACAAATGAAATAGAAATGTTTTATTCAGAACAATCTTATACCTTTAAACGAGAAAATCTTGTATATATATATATATATATATATTTAGGATCTCGGAAACTGAGCCAACAATTTTCATGAAATTAAGTATACAGGGGTTTTCGGGGACGATAAAACGATCTAGCTAGGATTCATTTTCAGAAAATGAGTCTGTTCGTTAAAAAAAAACTAAAACATAAACTGAATATGTGACTGCTCCTGCCATCTATTGACGATTGTGAGCAACTAACTGCAAGCATGTCCAGTAGATGGCGTTGTTCAGTAAGAATAAACCAGTAAAGATAATAATATGCTTATTATAATTTCTTAAAAATACAAATTAACGAAAAAAATTCCGAGCGAAGCTCGGTTACCAACTAGTGTTACATAGTGTGCGAATTAAAAGCTAAACGATTAAACTGCGAAAGTAATAAACTGTGTTGCAATCTCAACGCCCACCTCCTTAGCCTATGAGTATTAGTTCTGCTATTTAATGCAAAAAATACTTAGAATCTAATATAACACCCAAACAGCGAGCAAACTTCGGTGTTCACCACACAAATATTTGTTCTCGGTGTGGATTGAATCCGTGACCTACGACGCAGAAGTCAGAGTCTACCAACTGAGTTGATAAGTCAGTCATCTGGCGTGTAATGTATCTCTTAGCAACTACTGTATAATGATATATTTTTCCATACTTATTATTTCACTATAAATTTAGGTGATAGCACTGTGTGAAAATAATCACCAAATTTTTTACGACATACGGCAAAATAAGGCTACACACAGACATTTCAGATAACCAAAGATTGTACTTACAAGTTGTCAGATACGAGAAAGATACTATGCCTTTTTACGATGTAAATAAAATATCATGTCAAATTCACCGTGGGTGGTGGTCCATTGCATTGCATGGAGCAATAAGTTCATATAAAATAATATGCATTTAGTCGCTTATTATGACGCCTTTTACGACGTTGGTAAGTTGCCGTATGTCTTAAAAACGAAGAAACGATATGTTTTTCAGATATTAATCAAGTAACATTTTACCTTTCAAGTTCTCATTTTTTATGATAGTTCTGATAATACAGCACATTTTTAGAACAGTGTGTTTTTATTACTGTTTATTGCAGTGAGAGCACTGGTGGTCTAGTGGTAGCAGCCCCACCTTCCGGTCGTGGATTCAAATCAGTTTGTGTACCAATAAGTTTTTGGCCATGCTGCATACCATATGGCCCACCTGATCTAGCGGTAACCATCGCCTATAACAAAGCATTGCCTCGTAGGTCACGCACGTCTGGAACGAGCCCTACGATGCACTGCCCTGCGTCCATCAACTTGAGGCTTACAGATGTTTCGCCTCATGTGCCATTAATTACACCGGCACCCAAGCCCTTCACACCGAAACGCAGCGATGCTGCTTCACGGCAGAAATAGGCATGGTGGTAGTACTTCCCCGGACGAGCCCTTCACAAGGAGCTACTAAAATTATTAGTCATTACTCTCAAACGGTGGAGAAAAACATTGTAAGGAAACTGGCATGTCGTAGAATCTAAAAAGCGCCTTTGCGTTGAGTGCAAGAAGAAGCTACAAAACCCTTCCACCACACTGGTTTGAAATAGCTACTAGGGACACGATAAGAAGAAGATTACAGTTCTGTAAAATTATTGTTGGTTATTGCTGGAAATACGCTTTACAACTTTATTTATTTTCATTTTTCTGTCTGTCTATTATTTCTTTAATTATTGTTATTGGTGTTAACCGTTATAATTAAAGTAGAACAATAAACACAAATACAAATACGCTTATTAATTATTCGTTCAACTATAGATTTCACTGTATTTAAGCTGTGTTTAGTTTAGGGCTAGATAGCACTTGTTATGTCAGATGACTAAATGTTTGAAATTTTACTCAGCAAAGTTTTATTTACCTACAATTGGACCCAGTTAAGCAGAAAAGATCCAACCCACAATTTTGTAAAATCGAGTTATCTACGTATCAATAATGTACTCATCAAGTTTCATATATGGACAAAAGATCCAGGCAGTTTGATCACATTAACATAACAAAAGTTATACTGTGTCAAAGATACCATCCCCTAATCACCAATTTTGAAAAATGCAAAAAGTACCATCCACTGTGTTACGCGTTTTGAATTATTCAAATCGCGTAACACAGTGAATTGTTAGAAGTGTGGTTGCTTAATTCAATTACAAAGTTACCAATTGAATGGCCACGAAAGTTTTGAATGTGAGTGATGGTCGCTTTGTTTGAGTTCAATTCAATCACAATTGTGTTTCGCAATCTCAGGTAATTCTTTTAAACCGTTCAGAAGTTACGATTATGGGCCATTTTATTTCTTAAAAAGGATAAGTTGAATATGCTCGTTATGAAAAGCACTCTTTGTTTGCGCGATGCTTTTTATGAATTGAATGATTGTGTAAGGATTTGCGTAACTTTTGTTGAATGTCTATGGCTTAACTAATTAAATGATTATCGTCTGGTCAATGTCGGATGATTGCGTAAGAATTACAAATTATTTAAAAAATTGTTGATTTATGATGGGCGTGTAAACTGTCCTTTATAAACTACTGCTTAATTATATAATATATGTATTCTGTAACGCTAAATAAATATTTTTCCATTCTATTCTATTTAAAATAAGGCTGTGTGTTAAATTGTTTTTTGGAATCTGATTAACTTTTTAAGTATCAGCTCAAATATTTCCGTGAAATTATCATTTTATTTTTATGACTTTTTTATATCTAGACATCGATAATGTAAGTATAACGATGTTCTGATCTGGTTTTCATCATTTGTGATTTTCAAGTTATTAAAATGAAATTAACTTCATAATCCTATTTTATTTTGTAGTCAACCTTGATATCTTGATAAAATAAAATTAAAACTCATTAATAAGTAGGTAGATATACCAATATTCATTGATATGGATATTTCATAAATATTTGCCTTAAGTTACTACCAGTTTTATGGGAGACCCAGAAACTCGTAGCTGAATATACCTACCTATTTTTTTTGTCAAGTCTTAGGTATGTCTAAAAATCGGAATACCAAAACATTCTCATGTTCCCATTAAAACACAAGTCAACCAACAATTTTTTCCCGCAAACAATTCTATTTGTCAAATAAACTGATTTATAAACCCCATTTCCTTAATCCAATAAAGCAGAAACAAAATCCACTAATACGCCCTCGACGCCCTACAACGTGTTTAAACGCATCTACGTCACATTCACAAGATTAAACGTCAAATGTAGGAGTGGGAGGGAAGATTGAGGAGTTTTTAAATCGGAGGGTGCTGAGCTAGGGTTGGCTGAGATCGGATTTAGTAGACGCTTACCGATAGATTTAGGCATACAAATTTGCTTGTCTTAAATGTAACAAAATAAGCTTAAGATTTTTTTTTGTTTCTGATTGGTATTTAGCTTACCCACTTGTATTTATGGGTTTTTGTTAAGATTTTTCATAATGTAACCTACAAGCTTTAAACCAATTTTTCTATAACGGATATCTGTTTAAGGGTTGAGAGAGAAATCAATATAAATTATTATTTTTGTTACTCCGGCCTGCATAATCACTGCATAAAAATATATTTTAGTCCCGTTTTTAAGCAACTGGACGACTGGCAACCCTAGATTTGGTATCGCGCGATAATTACTGGAGTTGTGTCAAGTAGTGTAAACAGTTCGCCTGTTTTGGGGGCCGTGTGTAGTGTTCAGCGGATTAGATTGTTGGTGCAGTCGGGAAATTAAAGTTCAAGTGGCGAGTTAGCGTAAGTCTCGTTTACAGAATGCATTGACTTAGTGAACTTTAGGCGCTTTACAAGTTAAAATGATCAGAACTACCTAGTATACCTAGTACCGTCCGTCTACCGCATCATCATTCATCACTTATCAGCAAGTGAGATTGTGGTCAAACGCAAGCCTATATTATGTTAAAAAAAGTACCAAGAATTTGAAGCGTAGTGGAAATCTGTCTCTGAATTTTTTGCTTTTGTATTGCCTAAGTCTCACTAAGGCCTGCGCACACCTAGTTCGCTGGCGGTAGCGATCAGTGAAACGCTGTCAAATATTCGCTGTCAAATCTCAAATCTGACAGCGATATTTGACAGCGTTTCACTGTTCGCTACCGCCAGCGAACTAGGTGTGCGCAGGCCACTGATCGCTACTGCCAGCGAACTAGGTGTGTTCGGGCCATAACTTGAATTGACAATTTGACACCACACTGGAACTTCACTGCTATTTTTGTTTTGTAAAAGGATCATACAATTAAACGGTGATGGGAACCAAGCCGTAGTTTGTTGCCTGTTCTTCTAGGCTTCACCATGTGGAACTGGTATAACCGCACCAGTTCCACATGGTGAAGTAGGTGAAGTATAACTTTAAGACGATTCAAAGTGATCTTTGTGATACAGCTAAATAAATACATTTTTGAATTTGATTAAGGTATAAAAATGTGTTAGTTGGGCAGCAATGGCGGAGACTGGCACAGGACCGAAGAGAGTGGCGTTTTAGGGAGGAGGCCTATACCCAGCAGTGGGTGCATACAGGCTGAATTTTCTAATTCCTCCAAGGGCTGAATAGATAGATAAAAATGTGTGTTTTCAAAGTGACCTTTGGCATGTGAGTTTAGGGTGAGTTTGAGTTTAATTCATATGCATCATCATCAGCCTAAAGAAGTCCATTGATGTACAGTCGCGGTATGAAAATGTTCGTCACCTTAGAGTCGGATTTCACTTGCACCAGTGCCTTGATCATGAACACATTTTGACATAATTTGTGACGTTAACTTATCGGTGTATTCTGTCTATTCAGTTTCAAAAGGTAGTATGTTATCGTGATACGTTGAACAAATCTAGTTGAAAATCGACGAACATTTTCATTCCGCCACTATACATAGACTTCTCCTATATCATTATTCAAGAAGAACGAATTTAGACCTCAATCCATCGTCTTAATTGATTTGTACGCAGTCTTTTAATTTTTATATTTAGGTAAAACATACATAGATGACTTTCTTCTAGCCGAGTCGCAGTTCTTCCGAACCAGTGTGGTGGAAGGATTAGCCTGTATGTGTCGTAACAAACCCATGATGTCATTACTCCGTAGCAAATGTTCGGCCGGGTGCCGACCCCATGTTTTCATTGTTTGAGTGCGCGTTAGGAAATAATTAGTGGATATCGCGAAGGGTGGGCTGAGGAGCTTAGATTTGAAATTTCATTTAGAGAAAAGTATGTTGTGAGTGAGTTTGGGTTATTTAATGTTGTATGTCGCAGTATTGAGAAACAAAGAAGTACCTAAAAATGCCTTCTGATCAGAAGGTCTAAGATAAAAGAAATAAATTCATATCCAACAAAAACTTTTTCGATGGAAATGATCTGTGAAGGCAAAGGTTACTGCTCCACATCTAGTGAGGTAACTCTGCATAATATGAACTATGGACATGATCTGTGAAGGCAGTCTGCCTTCACAGGATATCCTTTGTTCCAAAACTTTTTTCATTATAAAGCCTGTATACAATAATGAAAAGATTATAATCACACACCACTTTCTTACTTATAAGTCAAGGAGGCCGCATTCGAAAAACGAAAACTGTATCAAAACACCGACAAGAGATAAGCTCTTATATTTAACAAGAAGAAGACTTTTTCTGTGACGGATCCCATTATTTGCAGTATTTTTTTACCTGATTAAAGGAAGGTTTTAAAAACGCGGGCTCATAATTTGACACATCATTTTACGCCATTTATGAAATTCGGTTAAAGAGCGTAAAAGTATCTCAACATTTTTTATTTTTTCGCCTCAAATTAGTTAGATTTTCTTCGCACGGTTCGAATATTTTGTTAGAACTGGTGTTTATTGAAAGAAGTTTGATTCTTTAATTTATATTATCAAAACTTTTACGCGACATCTTTTTCGCTAACGCTCACACAGATACCGGAAATCGGAAGTGTCACTCCGTTATTTACCATAGACTAAAAATATTTCAACACTCCCTCTCAATTTTAAGTTTCTAAACCATTTTACAAATCTAAAAAATTACTAAACTTGAAATTGCAATACTAATTTAACACATTTAAAAAATTATACATGGCAACACTAAAATGACGGTAATGCTATCCGTCAAACTTCAACTTTGACATTTGACAGCTATATAACCTCAAAAACTATTAGACACCTAGTACAATTTTACTCCTATTGTAAACAATGGTGCTTATTCACAAATTTAACAAATTAGCACGAAAATAACTATGTTTTACACTACACAACGGCTTGGTCATAATGTCTGCAGTATTTTCACTTGTGCACACATATTTTAAAGTAATCAAGTCTCTACAAACAATGTCTTTAACAAAGTGGAACTTTATGTCAATATGTTTTGAATGTTTCGTGTTTTCACTGTTCATGATCATCTTGATTGCACTTTGATTGTCTACTCGTAAAATCACACTGCACTGTTCTTTGAAGTCCATTGATAGTCCTCGAACAAATAGTAACTCACTGACACACATAGCAGCGGCTACATATTCTGCTTCAGCTGTAGACAGGGCTACCGACTGCTGCTTTTTGGAAGCCCATGAGATTAGGTTCCCTTGGTGATAAATTACCATTCCACTGACACTCTTTCTATCAGTTTTATCACCAGCCCAATCTGCGTCTGTAAATGCTGAAATTATAGAAAGATTAGTATTATTTTCTTCTTTTTTATTCCTTTGGTAAGTCAACTCATAGTGTTGAGTCTCCTTCAGATATTGGAGGACTCTTTTTGCCGCATTCCACAAACCCCTTGTAGGCTTATCGAGATATCTGCTCAAAAATGAAGTAGCAAATGTAATATCTGGTCTTGTAATTATAGCCAGATAGTTTAGGCAACCGATTAGTTCTCTGTACGGTACATTGCTAATAATTTCCTCGTTTTCAGGTACATGACTCTCCATCGGCGTCCTCATGCCCTTGCACTCTGTCATATTGAATTTTTTTAAAATGTTTCCAATAAACTTTTTCTGTGACAACTTTATTGTGTTTTCAGTTTTTGTTATTTCCATGCCCAAAAAATTACTTAGGTTTCCCAGGTTTTTAGCTTTAAATTCTTTTTGCAATAATTTAATCACATTGGTAACTTCTTTTTCATTTCCCATCAACAGTATATCGTCAACAAATAATATCAACCATACTCCTTCTCCAATGTATAAACATATATCATTTTTTGATCTTTGCATGTTTGTTTTACTACAAAATTCGTTAAACTCTTCATTCCAACACTTTGGTGACTCTTTTAATCCATAGAGGGCTTTGTTTAATTTCAGAACAGTTCCCTTTTTATCAGTTGTTACTCCCTCTGGAACTGAGATGAATACCTCTTATTTCAGTTTCCCATTTAAAAATGCGGTGGGTATGTCAAGTTGTTTGATATCCCAGTTATTATTCAGTGCTTGAGATAGTCCCATTCTTATTGTCGTCATCTTGGCTACTGGGGCGTACACAAAATCATCAGTTTCTCTTTGATAACCTCGGACAACCAACCTTGCTTTTCTTGTTCCATCTGGTTTGGTTTTGAATATCCATTTTGTATCTATAGTTTGACATCCCTTTGGTAATTCTGTTTCTATCCAAGTTTCTTGTTCTTTTAATGATGTTAGCTCTTTTTCTACTGCCATTTTCCATTCTGTACTTTGTTCTAGAGCTTCTTTGTATGTTGTTGGATCATTCTCACCTGACAATAAACAATACGCTTCATAGATCTCATAATCATTCAGATGTTGAGGCTTTCTTACTTCTCTACCTCGTCTTGTCAACTCATTTTGGTTTATTTGTCTCTCTTCATTGGGTGTGCTATGTTCAACCTTATCTCCTATTTTATTTTCTTGTTCTATTGTATCATCAATTCTTTCTTCAATGATGTATTTTTCAGGTTCTACACTCTGTCGTTTTTCTTCATATTTAATATCTGTTTCATCGAATCGAACGTCTCTTGATATGATTACTTCATCTTTCTTTGGGTCCCATAATTTATAACCATTTATAGCATAACCTACCATTCTAGCTTGTATTGCTCTGCTTGACAGCTTGTCTTGTTTGGGCATAATATGTACCCATGCTTTGCATCCAAATATTTTTATCTTTTCCAGATTAAATTCTCTATTCATCACATTTGCTGGAACTTTATTATTTATTGAGGAACATGGAGATCGATTTATCAAATATGTAGCTGTTAATACCGCGTCTCCCCATAGATATCTTGGTAAATTTGACTCATCTAGCATTACTCTCGCTTTGTCATTAATTGTCCTATTCATGCGTTCTGCCTTACCATTTTGCTGTGGACTATAGCTTTGGGTATACTCAATACGGATTCCTTTATCTGCACAAAATTCTTTTAGTTTCTTTGCTGTAAATTCTCCACCATTATCACACCGAATTCTCTTCACTTTTACTTCACTTTGTCTTTCCATTTCTTTTATGAACATTATAAGTACTTCGGTAGCTTCAAACTTGTTTTTCAATAGGTATGTCTGCGTGAAATGTGAATAATCATCAATTATCGTTTGGAAATATCTATATCCCTCCTTAGTAGGTATTCTAGTAGGACCTGCTATATCTGTATGTATCAATTCACCTATTTTACTTGACCTCGGTCTTTGTATTCTTTTGAATGGCAATCTTGTTGCTTTGTTTTTCATGCATACCTCACAAGCCTGTTTACTGTATGGCAATCCCAATATTGTTAAATTCTTTCTACACATATGTCCAAATCTCTGGTGCCATATTTTATTTTCTTCATTTGTCAGTTTACATGCTGTTGTACCTTCCGTTTTGGTTCTATCTATTTTTGCTTTAAATGTATACAGCTTTCCTTCTTTTACACCATAGTATACCTTATGTCTTCCAGTTTTTATCATTAACTTTCCATGTTTAAAACTTACTTCCATCCCCTTTTCTACTAATTTTCCGACTGACATCAGATTTGTATTCAAACCTGGCACTATAACGGCTTCTATAGATATTTCTTCATTGTTATGAGTGGCTACTAAAATTCCTTTCTTTGTTGCAACCAATATTTCTCCATTTGCTATTTTTATATGCAGTTCATGAGGCAGGTTTTCAACTTTAGTCATACAATCCTCATAGCTCTCTTGAATGAAATGATGAGTAGCTCCAGAGTCTACAACAAATGTAACTTGGTCATTGGACATGTTTATGTTGTTTCCTGTCATCGCTTGTTCTGTTGCTACAAACGTGGTCTGATTATTTTCAATAGAGTGAGCTGAATCCCCTCTGCCTCTTGGGCCTCTAAAACCTCTTCCTCTGCTTCTACTTGCCATGCGGCATTCATATGATTTGTGCCCTTTGCGTTTGCACCTATAGCATGTTACATTTGTAGTCATGAACGATGACTGATTTTGGTCTGATGTTTCAGTGGCTGATGTACCTTTTCTTATTTCATGGTCTAACAATTTTGACTTGACAAATTCTAGTTTTACTTCAGTGTTGACTGTCTCGATTGCTGTTATAATGTGATTATATTCATCGCCTAATCCTGTCAATAGATAGCAGACCTTATCTCCGTCTTCAATTCTTTCCCCTGTACACTCCAGCTCTCTTATTATGTTATCAAACCTGGAGAAATACTGTTCCAGAGAACCTTCTGTGTGTTTTAACACAAGTAACTTTCTTCGAAGAGTTATTTTTGATATAATCGATTTTCTTTGGAATGTATTCTTTAGAATATCCAGCATTTCTTTCGAGGTCTTACAATCTTTCACTAGATTTAAATGTCTATCTGTGAGACATTGCACTATCAGACTTTTTGCTTTCGAGTCCAAAATTTTGTTTTTGTCATCAATTATTTCTTTCTCAGTGACCTCTTTTAAACTTCTCTCGTCTAGTAGACATTGTAGCCTGAACAACCAGTTATCAAAAGCTTCGGCTTTCAGTTGAGGAAAATGTGCCGGCGTGGTCCCGGACATCGCCATTTTGTTGAGCTGAAAAATAAGTTTTTGCGAAAACCTATCGTCACTACTGCCCTAACAACTGAGATAAACTACCGAGCAATTAGCCCATAACCTGTTAGAACTGGTGTTTATTGAAAGAAGTTTGATTCTTTAATTTATATTATCAAAACTTTTACGCGACATCTTTTTCGCTAACGCTCACACAGATACCGGAAATCGGAAGTGTCACTCCGTTATTTACCATAGACTAAAAATATTTCAACATATTTTACGGTTCTAAGTGGGTTATCCTAACGCCTGGCAATTTAACGCCCCATCTACGATTAGGGGCTGATACAATCATTATCTTCTCGAGATCTGAGGGTAGGAATATTTTGATTCTATTTATTTAACTGGCAGTATTTTGTTCTCAATACAATGACAGTCCATTGGGTGGGAGAAAAAACTCTGTTTTTCAAATTTTAGTTACTCCCTAGTGTTAAGACGAAAACTCTTCAGTGATTACGAGTAGGTATAGCTACAACTCTGTTTTACTTATTACACGGCAAACAATACAACTACACATCACGACGCCATCTTCCTTCTTCTGCTTCTTCTTCTCTAGGGATGTGTACTATTAACTCCTGTTGCTTGATCTGAATAGAGATGTCCTATTCCCAAAACCGGTTAACACTAGTAATTTTAGTTTATTCCCTAGTGGTTGTCCTTATTAGTTAAGGATAATTGTAGAACTTTACTAGATTGAGAAGACTCCAAATTATTTTTCCTGGAAACCCAGGAGGGCACAGGGCACGCTAATTTAACTTCAGTGTGTTGTCAAAGTTTCATGACAATACTTTTGGACTTAGAATCTCATAATTATTTATTTTGCTTCTCAGCTTGTGTTTTTAAAATATCCTTAGAGAAGGTTGGTATGTGTATACAAAGCAACTGAGTACACAACCCTTTCTACCCTTGTTTTCTAATAATCATCGTCAACAACCTACATCAGTCCACTGCTGGACGTAGGTGTCTCCCAAGACGCACCACTGAGCCCGGTCTTCGGCTCTTTTCCTCCAGTGCTTGCTACGTTTCGCAGATCGTCGCCCCATTTTGCTGGAGGGCGTCCTACGCTGACCTAAGCGCAGTCTCCACTCTAGTAAACTAGTGGTCAGAGTCAAAAGAAAAAAAAAATATTCATTTGTATCCCAAAAGTCTAGTGTACCTCTAGTACCTAATACTATAGGCTGCTGTGAACTTCTTTTTATTGTGTCACTGGTACCAGTGTGGCAAAAGGATTTTAAGTGTACCTCAAAGAGGCTGATGTGATGGCGATGGTCCCTTACCTGAGAGTTAGGTTGCAAGGCTGCGTTCAAGGCGTTCTGCTGGGCAGCAGCGGCCGCCGCCGCCGCCATGCTGGCGCCCAGCGGGCCGTAAGCAGCTCCGTAGTAGCCGCCCATAGCTTGACCCATTCCACCACCCATGCCTGTGGACAAGATAGTTTAACATTAGTTGCTTAGAAGTATGGAGAAAAATTCTAAGCTTATCTTAGAATGTTTAATAATATAATGTCAATTTTCAGACATCTTAGGCAAAAAAAGATCAAGTTGTGGCAAATGGGAAAGAGAAATTTTGTTTTATTTTATTTTTATTTGCCTAGCATTGGAAATGTTCTAGCATTGGAAAGCAGAAAACTGTCTGTAATTTCAGCAGTAAGATAAAGTAAGCACATTTATGCTGTGTTTGCCAAAACGATGAAATTAATTCCAGAATATACACGTACACGTATAGGTTACGACGATAAAAGCCAGAAATTCACCGTCTACAAATAAAAAGGATCTATAATCTAAATAAAATTTGTGGAAATCACGATCATAATATGATTTCCCGTACAATTCAATCTCTCAAAACGATTTTCAATATAATTCATCTTTCTCAAAACAGGTTTTATTATTGTTAATCTTAAAGAAACTACAGTATTCTTGTTACTGATAAATACTTCATAATAGTAAGTTACATAATAAAACAGTTCATTAATAAGTAAGCACTATCTATTTACCCACAAAAGCATTCCAAACTATCCCTCAAAACATTTCGAGCATTCCAATTCCCACTACTAAGTGGCCGGCAAAGGACATCGTGAATACGACTCGAACGCAATCCGACTGAATGTTGGATTCCATAATAGCGGGAACTCAGCTTCGAGCATCTATTAATTATAATCATTGTGCTATCCGGTGGAGTGGTATTAACAAGCGGTCAGTTCCTTGGGTGTTTATTAAACACCATAGTTGGGTCGGGGTTGAGACCCTGTAGGGATTTATTACCCGCTTTGTGGTTTCATACCAACTAATTCGCTGAAACGAGACCCTTTTGCACACCTCTTTCTTATTATTATTACTATTCTTTGTTATTAGAAGTACATTCTTATTTTGAATTTTACTTTTTTTACTGATTTATAGCCCCGGTCCTTCCTGCCAGTATCATGTGGAAGATAAAATACTTTTTAGTTTGGTCAGTTGACTGTCAAGTCAGCCGCCAATTGTTTTGAAAATGATGATGGTTTCCTTCAAAACCTACGTGAAATATTTTCGTCGTTCCAAAATTACACAACAAAGTTTAAATAACACGAAATAAACAATTAAATTAAAAATAAGCTGCTTTCCAAGACGACAACGAATCAATTTTTATTCTGATTTCAAAAATGTCATACCAACATATCAAAATAAAATCAGGCAAATTAAGTTGTCACTCGATCCTAGACACTCCTAATGCTATTACACTCGAATCGAACGCACTTCATGTCTTCCGTGCAAAATATACCAAAATATAATTTAAATAAAAATAAATATGAGACACCCTCATTGTGGTGACGTCAATCGTCTACAATATATTATGAGCACGACACTGCAGGCTATTGTCGTCCTAAACGCCTGTATACCGCAGATATTAGAAGTGAAAATCGCGTGAAAAAATTCCCGCTTTAAATATGATGGGTTTGAAAAGGACGTTTGAGATTTTTTTATTATATTTTATAATTAAATTCTATGTCATCTCTTGTGAATATTACGTAGACTCTGGTATTGGCGTTTGATTGAAAATCTTCAAAGTTAGTCCGGAGTTTATTAGGTTCTAAAGATGGGATGACATTGACAAGTCCATAATAATAAATGACCATTATTTACACAACTATTTTCAAACTTTGTTTTATCTTTTGTAGCAACACAATAAATCTTTTGCGAAGAAAATACATTTCGCTACGGAAATACTTTGTCCCTTCGTAATAGTACCCTTCGTATGCAAATATGGGACCCACCCGAAGGTCATCATTCTTTAATATAAATCACCTACCATTCAAACACCTGAACCCCTATTCTCAAAGCCGTCTTCGAAAAATTGTGAAAATGTAAGATAGTTTTTTATTTCAGTTCCAAAAGTGTAACCGAGTAAAGACTCTTGACTTGAAACCCGTATGTGTAGATTTATTAAACAGTATTTTGATTGATGAACGATTGATGAGGTAATCGTCTGCATCTTTACAAGTACTAATATTATATTATAATGATTATCTTATAATTATTATATTTATATTATGTAGTTGAAAAAAAACTAGATCATCTTCTTTTTATCGTGTCACTAATTCTTTTGAGCCAGTGTGGTGAAAGGATTTTAAGTGCACCTCTTCTTCTCCTTTTTCTTAATGAATGGCATCTGTCCTTTTCGGATCAACTTTGCAAAGAGGCTCTTTTCGTCATTTACATTTTTACTAGACACTGGTATTACCTGCCAAAATGACAGACAAAAGCTAAGAAAGAGAGAGACAGAAGAGAAGCAGCAGTATAAATTCAAAAAAGGTTTATGATCATTTATAATGCCATTAATATTTAAAAACAAAAACCCACTTGTGAATGCAAAAAAATAGAACCCCTGACATACAAAATAACCATTTTCCGTGAAATTAAACACATTGATAAAACGGCACGAATTGAAAGGGAAACCCTGCAAAAATCCCCATTTTCATCCCATGTCCAACCTTTTCTCGGCCACAATAGCCCGCTATATTTACATATTAACATATTATGTTGGTAGGAAGATGGTCATTATGCTGAATTGAACGGACGAATATGGATTGTGCTTGGCTTAGGGCGAATGGCGGTTTTTGTATTCGTATTCAATTTAATGGAAATCATTTTTCACCTGTCTCGGCTCAAAAGTTGTGGGTTTAGCATTCGTTTAGCAACCACAGACATAAGATTGTTTAATCTATGGAATACTTTACAACTGACTTTCAATAAATGACTGGTGTCTCTCTGAGAGCGCTGGTGGTCAAGTGGTAGCGGCCCGCCTTCCGATTCTAAAGTTAAAGTCAAAGTCAAAGTCAATAATTTTTTATTCAGTACGATGCAAGAATCACTTTGAAACGTCTTAAAGCTAGGTGAGTCTGAAGTCTAAGGTCGTGGGTTCAAATCCAGTCGTGTACCAATGAGTTTTCTGCCCAAAAATGTATGTACATATGCCAGTGCTCTCAAACGGTGAAGGAAAACATCGTGAGGAAACTGGCATATCGTAAAAGCTAAAAGTAAAAAGTTCGAAAATATGTGTCAAGTGCACGAAAGGAACCTCTCTCAGGCGCACTTAAAATTCTTTCACCACACTTGGTTCGAAAGAATCAGTGACACGATAAGAAAAAGACTGGTGTCTCAGCTCAGTTGGTAGTAGCTTTGCTTGCTGCGCCGCATGTCGTGGGTTCTGTCCATACCGTTGTGTGGTGAACTCAGATTTTGGTTCTCTGTCTAGATATTTTATTGTAAGTATTTTAAGTTATTTTTTTTTTTTCGAAAAAAAATGTACTTTGCGTATTATAATGCTATCTGGTTCCCATACAACAAGCGCTGCTTAATTTGGGACTTGATAATTTTGTAAGTACGAGATTTATAATTAATGTAAAAACAAATTTTAAAGCCACTTTTCTCGACTCAAATCATTAAAATCTCAAATCTCCAAGCAAACTGGTAACCAATCTAAAACGACAACTTTGTTTCCAACTTATTTTTTATTCACTCAAATATAACTGGAGCTTTTGATGTGGCATTGCACGGGGCTATGTTTGGGTTTCAACCCTTGCCACTAATTAGAATTAATAATAGCATACAATTTGTACATTTTTCTAATAACGCGTCGCGTCGTATCAGACGAACAAGGTAACGCAAAAATAGTTATTTGTTATACAAGAGTGCAAAGCTTTTTAATCGCGTGCTCAGTTTTGATGATCGAGCAAGTGAAGGATTCTAAAATTTAACTACGAGCGTATAGCGAGTGGTTTATAAGTTATGATCCTAAACGTTGTTGGCGAAGGAATCAAAAGAGCACAAGGTGAAAAATCTTTGCACTCGAGTGCAACACGTAACTTTTCATCCCACCTCAGCAAGGAAATGACTAAATGCAAAAAACTAAGGTCAAAATTATGTTCTGTGATTTTATTCAGGTGTTGCCAGTTACATACATTTTAGTGCCAATTATTTCTTATAAAATACTGCTTTTTAATGGCCTGCGCACACCTAGTTCGCTGGCGGTAGCGAACAGTGAAACGCTGTCAAATATCGCTGTCAAATCTTAAATCTGACAGTGATATTTGACAGCGTTTCACTGATCGCTACCGCCAGCGAACTAGGTGTGTTCGAGCCTTAAGTGCATGCTGCTCTGGGTTTTTTGAGTAGTTTTTATTTAACATTGTATCCAAAAAAAATTTGTATACGCGGTTTTTGATATTTCAAAAAAGGAAACATGATCCAATCGTCCAAATCTCCTCAGCCCAAATGACGAGCAAAATCGTCGTTCCATACAATTCTCTCCCCCTTGTCTCTCGCCTAACTAAGCGTGCATAAATTGATAGATTAGCTATGGTTTCTGCGAATCACGATGTGTCTTTGGTTTGATTTCTTTCGTTTGAGCTTGCGTAAAGAGATTTCCATTGTTGAAAAGTAAGTACCTACTCAAACTTAACCTATCGTGCATGACATGTGATCAAATGAAATGAAATCATTTATTTTGCTTGAATGGTGTATGTTCATAAAGATTGCCCATATTTATGGCCGTATTCCAGGTTTTTTTGTATAAATATGGTTCTTTGATTCGGAATAGCAAAACGTTTGATTAGTTTGGCCTTGCACCCAGAAACTATTATGTTTTACAAAAACACATTACTATCCCCTAATGATACGAATTGGGTACTTTGAGCATGCCAAAATAATATTTCTGTGTTTCTCAGTCACAAAAGAATCGGCCAGTCATTTCCCATAGCCATAAACCAAAAACCCTTGCGCCCGTCCGCTCTTCTCGGCGTCCCGCGACCAACTGTCATGTAAATGACGTCACGTGACCGGAAGCAGTTTGGCGGGGGGAGGGGCTTCCGGCAGCGCACGCGATTGGACACATCCGGTGCGTAACAAACTACTGGTATATAATATGCTAATCATGATAAAGCGTTTTATTGGATTATTGTGAGGATTAAGGATGTTTTGGTGTTATTGTCAAAACCACTATTCAGAAGTATCAAAGTCAAAAAAACTACTACCTACCAAAAAAAACTATTTTATGAAAAACTCCGCACGCGCATTTTCTACTTTTTTACGAGGTTTTATACGAGATTTTTAGTATTTTAAAAACAAGGTGAAGCTATTTCATTGAACAAGTGAGTCAAAATTGATTTGATTTTACATACAAGTTATGTGGATTAATAAAATACCTACGCAAGTATTTTCATCATAATCTACCGTTTAAAATAAACATAAATTAACAAGAAGCCAGGCATGTCTATTAGCATTATTAATGACTCAAAAAACAATGGCTGAAAAATATGTTGAAACTATTACAATCGACTGAAAGCCTCTATTGAAGCTGAAATTTGCATAACAATTCATACAGTTTGACTATAAAACTTTATGATAGAACATTTGTATCAGCCATTGCAAAACAAAGGACTAATTTATGTAATACGTACACCTGCCTGTGACTTTACTCTTTCAAAAACGAAGTACTTGTAGTAAAGAAGAAGTTCAAAAGTGTGTTTATTCAGTAGGATTGCAAAAACCACTTTGGCGATGGAAACCACTTATAGAAAACATAAGCCTTCAGCTAGTTTGAAAAAAAAACTATGGCGCACCTGATATTATGGTATAGGTACGCAAGTCTATAATATGTAAAAAAAAGCAGCCAAGTGCGAGTCGGACTCGCCCATGAAGGGTTCCGTAGCATCAAGTAACATAATATACAGAAAATAAACAGGAAACAGGTTCTTGTAGTTCGTCGAAAGGTAAATTGCGGTTTACGATTTATGACGTATAAAAAAAAAAACTACTGGCTAGATCTCGTTCAAACCAAATATCGTTGAAAGTTTGCATAGTAATGTACAACATATATTTTTTTTAGTTTTATCATTCCCTTATTTTAGAAGTTAGAGGGGAGTTTGGAAGTGTCTCTCGCGCAAACTATTCAGTTTAGAAAAAAACGATATTAGAAACCTCAACATCATTTTTGAAAACCTATTCATAGATACCCCACACATACGGGTTCAACGAAAAAATTTTTTTTGAGTTGCAGTTTGAAGTATGGGGACCCCCAAAATTTATAGTTTTTTTTCTATTTTTGTATAAAAATCTTAATGCGGTTTACAGAATACATCTACTCGCCAAGTTTCATCAGTGTAGCTCTTATGGTTTCGGAGAAAAATGGCTGTGACACGGTCGGACAGACAGACAGACAGACATGACGAATCTATAAGGGTTCCGTTTTTGCCATTTGGCTACGGAACCCTAAAAAAGGTAACCATCTCCTATAACAAAGCATTCCCTCGTAGCTCACACGTAAGCAATAAGCTCTACGATGCCCTATCCCAATAATAAATAATACTATGAGTATCAAAGAAAAAAAGCATGAGAAACTGCTGAACAGATTTTGATGAAAATGTTTATGGGAACAATCTGTAAATTACCTTTCACATAAAATAAGAATTTTTCAAATCTTTTCAAAAATGGCAAAATGATGCGAACATTAAAAACATTAAAGAAAAAGGTTTTCTTTAATGTTTTTAAAGAAAACCTTTTTTTATGAAGTTGGTTAAACACATTGAAATGGGTGATAAGATTTACTGACAGACAGACAAACAGATTTTAGCGTCTTATTTATTTTGTGACATTGTTAGTAATTTACATGTGTTACTGTGCACTTGTCTAAACTGTGTCGTAATAACAATCAATGTTTCTAGTGTAGTCATTGGTTTAGGCTTACACTTCTTTTTAAAAAAATTATGGTTTAGAATCTTTTTTTCAGTTATTTATTCATCCAACCAGCATCAAGTAAATTCTAAGTATTTATTTTATGTAGTACTTAATTAAATTGTTTACTCAATTTACGTACCACATTGGAAGATCTGTGTGAAAGATGATATGGATAAATTAAGAGTGAATGCAGAGTTGAAGGCTGACAGGGGGAATGGAGGAAGAAGACATGTTGTGCCGACCCCACATAAAGTGGGATAAGGGCAAGAAGAAGAAGATTACTTTTAAACACATTCTCTATCGGTTTTGAAAAGAATAAGGCTTAGGTAACACTCAAATATAAAAGTAAGCCTTGCTTCAATAAGAGATGGCTACATTGTTTTTTTAAGCATTGTCAGTAAGTTTTCTAAGCTTAGGACTAGATGGCGCTGTATAAAAATGACCGCCAATGTATATTTTAAATAAATAAACTCCTGAATACTCGCTTTATTATTAGTAAATTATAAAAGAAGAATAACAAACATAATATAAATGACAATGGGGCCATTATCTGTATAATATTGCGCACCTGTGTCAATTCTACCAAGTTGGCCAACTATGGTCTTTTGTAATACCAACAGTGTCACACTTAACTATACATTGATAAAAGTACCAATAGAACACGAATTGTAATCAATAAAAAAAATACTGGTTATCCAAAAAAATAAAAATACAAAAGTTAAGTTTTTTTTTTATCCAGTTGTTGGCTCGTTTCAAAATAATTTAGAATAAATTTATTTTGTAATCATTACTTACCCAGAAAAAGTTGTTCTATAACATTATTTCGACTATTGTCAGTGACAACCAACATCTAGCTTGAAACGTAAAAAGGGGAACTAACCGAAAAAAAAACTGATAAAGTCATAAGTCATAATTGCACGTTGGAGTTCCGTATTTACAAGTACCTTAGCGTAGACCATCATTTTTGTGGCTTTTGGCTTTCCAGAACCACTAAATAAAAACAAATTTCTGTAATGGCCCTTTTTATTAGGCTTTTAGTTAATGTCGTATAATATTCCTGGATTTGGTAGAATTGAAGTATATTCGTGTTTTCTTGAATTTTTGGTGTTTTGGTGTAGTTTATTTGAGGGATGGATGTGCTTTATGTTTTATAGAGTATTTAGCAAAGCATTTTCGGCGAAAAGTTATTTTCACCCTTTTATTGTGACTTATGTGAAGTTTTTTTGAGAAGAAAAGTCGTTTTTAAATGCATCTTTTTCTGATAAAATAGTAAGTTTCCTAGATTAGATTATATTTTGTCTGAGACAGTATGTCAAAATTTACCAAACACTAAACCACTTACTTACCAACTACCAAACACTACACCTACGTACCAAAACAAATTTCGTATCGTACCTCATAATTTAGAGTCTCAAGCAGAACACTTTTCTTTATTACAGGTCAAAGGTTTTTTTTTTTGTATTTTATATTTAGCTACATAAACTCGTTTCAAATACAAGTAGGTAATCATAATATAATAAAAAAAGCTGCCAAGTGCGAGTCAGACTCGCCCATGAAGGGTTCCGTAGCACGACGAACTACAAGAACCTTTATAATATGTTACTTGATGTAACATAATAAGGTTCTTGTAGTTCGTCGAAAGGTAAATTGCGGTTTACGATTTATGACGTAAAAAAAAACTACTGACTAGATCTCGTTCAAACCAAATATCGTTGGAAGTTTGCATAGTAATGTACAACATATGTTTTTTTTGGATTTATCATTTTCTTATTTTAGAAGTTAGAGGGGGGGACCAACTTTTTTCCACTTTGGAAGTGTCTCTCGCGCAAGCTATTCAGTTTAGAAAAAAACGATATTAGAAACCTCAACATCATTTTTGAAGACCTATCCATAGATACGTATGGGTTCGATGAAAAAAAAATTTTTGAGTTTCAGTTTCAAGTATGGGGACCCCCAAAATTTATAGTTTTTTTTCTATTTTTGTGTAAAAACCTTAATGCGGTTCACAGAATACATCTACTCACCAAGTTTCATCAGTCTAGCACTTATGGTTTCGGAGAAAAATGGCTGTGACACGGCCGGACAGACAGGCAGACAGACAGACAGACAGACATGACGAATCTTTATGGTTTCGGAACTTAATCGTTACGGAACCCTTATGGTTCCGTTTTTGCCATTTGGCTACGGAACCCTAAAAACGCGCCGACTTGTGAACCTCCTCCGATTTTTCGTCGGTTAAAAAATCAATAACACTCAGCATTTTGTCGTACAAATACAAAGACATCCTCAAGCTCAAACCTTATAATTATTCACCCCAATTTTATCCAGAACATAAAACTCCCAACAGCAATTAACTTAAAAGCCATGTTCGGCCGCGGTGTGTCGCAACCCTTAACTAAGGGTCGGGATACACGTGGCGTCTCCGCCCACGTTTAGCCTTACGACCGCACTGATGACTCCTACTAATATATTAGTGCTACTTATTTTTTTATTGACCCCAACCGTTCCCAGTGCTGGGACTTGAAATTTACTACCCGTTGCCTGCTGTTTTCTTTGCGTGGTTCTCGTATAATAGATACCTAACTACAATAATTTGTCACACACATATTATGTCTTTTTCTAAATATGTATAGGTTACTTACGTGTTGGATAAGAAATAAATATAAAGTTTGTATTGTGTCATATGAATAACAAGATTACTTATAAACTCAACAGAGATTGCGCTTACTTTTTGATTTACTTTCTACTCACGAAGATTCCTCATCATTGTCATTTCAACCATAGTACTACTCATTCGGTTACTTACCGAATGAATAGTACTATGTAACTTTAATTATATTATGACATAATTTAATTATCCATCTTGAGAAAATCAGCATGTCGCATAAAAAGTTTGATAACATGGCATAACATGGCGTCAAGTGCACGAAAGAAGCCTTATTAAGGCGCACTTAAAATCCTTTTACCACACTGGTACCAGTGACATGCTAAGAAAACGAGCTATGAAATCACAATCAGCACAAAAGAAACCTACAAAAATATTAATGTAAATAGTAATTTGTCCCTATCATTGTCCCAATCACGTCTCGTAGATAAAAACGATTTTTACGGCATCAAAGAAAGCAAACATTCGACCGAATCACAACAACTTTCACCACAAAACAACCCTTTAAAATCACCCACTGCCCCTCAAGATTTTTCAATAATTTTAAACCCGTGTCAATAGCCTGACCCCGCCGGGAGAACGCACCCCCAACTAACCCCCATTGTCACTTTCACATTGACAGCGAAAACTGTCAACTGTCAGACGCAGTAAGACGATTTAAACTACACTGAGAAAAAAAATAGGTTAAATTTCAACCTATTAATAGGTTATCATCGGTCTACCTACAGAATTAGGTAAAAACAACCAAGTGTGTTGGGTACTGCAAAATCCTCAATAAAACCGAGTAAAATAGGTAAATGTATCAGACTAGGTTAATGCTAACCGTAACCTATTTTAGTAGGTAAAGCACCATAACCTATTAATAGGTTAAATATTCATCATCATCATCATCATTATAGCACAGTGTTTTAACCAAGCATTAGGTAACAGTAGCCTTTTGTGTGCGTTGTAATAACCTACTAAATAGGTATATGTTACCTAGTTAGTAGGTCTCTGCAACCTAGGCAGTAGGTAATGGTGACCTACTTAGTGCGTTTTAGTAACCTACTTAAAAGGTATCGGGTACCTAGCTAGTAGTTCATTGAAACCTAGGTAATAGGTAACGGTTACCTATTTTGTGCGTTATTATAAACTACATGATAGGTTTCGGGTACCTAGCTAGTAGGTAATTGATACCTAGGCAAAAGGTAACGGTTACCTATTTTGTGCGTTATTATAGCCTACATGATAGGTTTCGGGTACCTGGCTAGTAGGTCATTGATACCTAAGCAATAGGTAACGGTGACCTATTTTGGGCGTTATTATAACCTACATGATAGGTTTCTGGTACCTAGCTAGTAGGTCATTGATACCTAGGCAATAGGTAACGGTTACCTATTTTGTGCGTTATTATAGCCTACATGATAGGTTTCGGGTACCTAGCTAGTAGGTCATCGATACCTAAGCAATAGGTAACGGTGACCTATTTTGGGCGTTATTATAACCTACATGATAGGTTTCTGGTACCTAGCTAGTAGGTCATTGATACCTAGGCAATAGGTAACGGTTACCTATTTTGTGCGTTATTATAGCCTACATGATAGGTTTCGGGTACCTAGTTAGTAGGTCATTGATACCTAGGCAATAGGTAACGGTGACCTATTTAGTGCGTTTTAGTAACCTACTTAATAGGTTTCGGGTACCTAGCTAGTAGGTCATTGATACCTAAGCAAAAGGTAACGGTGACCTATTTTGGGCGTTATTATAACCTGCATGATAGGTTTCGGGTACCTAGCTAGTAGGTCATTGATACCTAGGCAATAGGTAACGGTAACCTATTTAGTGCGTTTTAATAACCTACATGATAGGTTTCGGGTACCTAGCTAGTAGGTCATTGATACCTAGGCAATAGGTATCGGTTACCTATTTTGTGCGTTATTATAGCCTACATGATAGGTTTCGGTTACCTAGCTAGTAGGTCATTGATACCTAGGCAATAGGTAACGGTGACCTATTTAGAACGTTTTAGTAACCTACTCAATAGGTTTCGGGTACCTAGCTAGTAGGTCATTGATACCTAGGCAATAGGTAATTGTGACCTATTTTATGCGTTGTTATAACCTACATGATAGGTTTCGGTTACCTAGCTAGTAGGTCATTGATACCTAGGCAATAGGTAACGGTAACCTATTTAGTGCGTTTTAGTAACCTACTTAATAGGTTTCAGCTACCTAGTTAGTAGGTCACCGATACCTCGCCAATAGGTAATTGTGACCTATTTTATGCGTTGTTATAACCTACATGATAGGTTTCGGTTACCTAGCTAGTAGGTCATTGATACCTAGGCAATAGGTAACGGTAACCTATTTAGTGCGTTTTAGTAACCTACTTAATAGGTTTCAGGTACCTAGTTAGTAGGTCACCGATACCTCGCCAATAGGTAATTGTGACCTATTTTATGCGTTGTTATAACCTACAAGATAGGTTTCGGGTACCTAGTTAGTAGGTCATTGGTACCTAGACGGTAGGTAACGGTTACCTCTTTTGTGCGTTGAGATTACCTACTTAATAGGTATCGGGTACCTAGCTATTAGGTAATTGATACCTATACAGTAGGTAATGGTAACATCCTATGTAGGTAACTTCAACCATATTTAAGTATTGTAATTACTAGTAATTAAGTTTCAATTATAGGCTATAGAAAAAGGATACCTTGGCCTTGTTCCAATAGTATGCTGACTGGTATCCGTGCCGTTGCCCTACTACGGTTCGTAGGTCGTTGTTAAATTCGTCATCTTATTGGCTAATTAAATATGACAATCTGAAATTAGCCAATCAGATGAGATTTTTGGCGAACAACGAACCGTAGGCTACGTATGCCAATCGGTATATATTTGAACTGGCCATTAGTCACCAGTATCCACTTTCTACAGGTTGAAACATAATTACTAGTAATAACAACACACAAATAAAGTTAACGTTATCTACATAGAATGTCACCATTATCAACTGTATAGGTATCAATGACCTAATAGTTAGGTACCCAACACCGATTAAGTAGGTTATCTTTACGCACAGTAGAGGTTACCGTTACCTACTGCCTAAGTATCAATATCCTACTAGATAGGTTAGGCACCCGACACGCAACATGTAGGTTACAATACAATGCACAAAACAGTTCACCCTTACCTATTGGCTAAGTATCAATGCTTACTAACTAGATTCTATAAACAACTTATATATTATATTAAGTAGGTTATTACAGCGTTAACTTTCGGCTACCGTTACACACAGAATGGGAAACTAGCTCTGTAGGACATCTTATTCATTTACTACATCACTATAGCCTTTTCAATTAACAAAAAAAACAAGTTTTGAATTATATTATTTTATTAGACACAATTTTAAATTTAATATTTAAGTACCTATGTATATTGGATGACTTAAACATTAATGGCTAACATTAGCTCTGTAGGACATCTTATTTATTTAGTAAGGTTGAGGTTGAGGTTCGATTCCCATACAAACTGAATTTACACAACTATGGGCGAATAAAGTATAAAATGTACACTGAAATAGCTGTAATAGGCTTTTATAACACATTTGCTCGTAAAAGGTCTCTTATTTCACCAATTTCAATATCGTAATGTATGTCATTACGTACTAGCGCGGTAATGTAATGTAAAACGCACGGGTTGTTTTTTTAATAAGGTAAAATGTACGGTTTATCGAGATGCTAAATTTATGAAATGAAACTGAATGAAACGGAATGAAACGGAATGAAACAGAATGAAACTGAATGATACAGAATGAAACTGAATGAATATGAATGAAACTGAATAAAAATGTATGAAAGTGAATGAAACCGAATAAAACTGAATGAAGCTGAATGAAGTTGAATGAAACTGAATGAAACTTTATAAAAATTTATGAAACTGAATGAAAAGGAATGAAACTGAATGAAGCTGAATGAAACCGAATGAAACTGAATTAAACTGAATGAAAATTAATGAAACCGAATGAAACTGAATAAAACGGGATGAATTGGAATGAAATTAAATGAAATGACATTTACAATCTGTTAATGTCATTTCATTTCAAATTCTCTTAACTGCTTTTTGAACAAGTGATAAAAGATTTATTCGTTTAATTTTTATTTATTTCCTCGCAAATGTGTTATAAAACGTCGTATGACATACGTGCGCTTTGATAATTACAGCCTCTGCTTTCTTGTTGACCTCGCCTACGGCTCGGGCTTGCAATAATGCCTCGGCTGTAATTTTCAATAATATTCATTAACCATTATTATTTTATAAAGTCACAATTTTAAATTTAATATTTAAGTACCTAGGTATATTGGATGACTTTATATGCAGACACCAAGCTGTATGGGCCGACTTGAAATCTTCCCTTTAGGGGGGTATCGAAAACAAAGATTGATTACAATATTAAGGGTAATTATCTATCCCTCTAGTCTGCAATAATTAATAACGCACAACCTGGTACTAGAGATCAAAACAATATCCAGATAATAAAAAAATACATACCCTATTACTAACAAGGGTCACACTCCGACCGAACTTATATAATTATGTGCGGACACCAAGCTGTATGGGCCGACTTGAAATCTTCCCTTTATGAGAGAATCGAAAACAAAGGTTGATTACAATATTAAGGGTAATTATCTATCCCTCTAGTCTGCAATAATTAATAACGCACAACCTGGTACTAGAGATCAAAACAATATCCAGATATAAAACAATACATACCCAATTACTAACAAGGGTCACACCCCGACCGAACTTATATAATTATGTGCGGACACCAAGCTGTATGGGCCGACTTGAAATCTTCCCTTTATGAGAGAATCGAAAACAAAGATGCATTACAACTTTTGAGTTGTAATGAATCTTTGTTTTGTCCAGACGATATAACGGCTGTTTTTGGGACCGATGGAACAACTATCGAAAAGTGTTGAGGCAAAACAATTATATTAACTGCAACCGAAGAAAACAATCTACGAGTGCTTCGTCGGAAATTTTTTCAGAATTGGTGAATTCTGAAGAACTAAATTCTGGTATGTTTTTGTTAATTTAACTCCTTAATTTGACACCTGCTTTGTTCGTGCTAAAGTCAAACTTTTTTTCAGATCCTGTGCAAAACCCGACCATGATGACATCTTCAAAATTGTTGAAGGTTTCCAAGGGTCTGATATAACTGAGTATTTGATGGATGAAAGCAGAAACGAACGTTTTGATTTTTTTTCCAAGGGCAATACCGCTGAATATATAAAAAAATCCCTGTTTTGAAAAATCAAAACATAGCTCTAAAGTTGGTAAGTACCTACCTACATACTATTACCCACCTTTTGCCTTGATTGCTATCTTCTACCAACTGCATAACATCTTTTTCAATTGAAACTTAAGGTCATCACTTGATCTTTTATTTATGTTATGTAGAATTATTTTAATTGTATTTTTTTTTCAGATCGACGCAGACTATAGTTGCTGTATACCACCGGAGGCTGACTCAACAGTCTCTCTGGCGCATGAGCTATTAAAATATAAAGAAAATATTAACAAATCTGCCAGAGAGAAAGCTGCCAAATTTCGAGATCAATTGCAAAAATATAGCGTAGAATTAATTTCACCAAACAAAGATCAAGTGACTTCTCTCAGAACAATTTTTAATTTACAAAATAAGTCAATTTTGTATTCCGTGAAATATATTACGTTCCACAATTACACTTATCGTCCAAACGACATCTTATGCACAGGCTTGAATAATCATGATTTCAACTATCCAGTTATTGTTAAAGTCTTGGCAATTTATCTCTATCAAAATACCAGCGGAGTATATTTGAAATGTTTAAAGTTTAATACAGATTACTTTGATTCACATTTTCAAGCGTATGCAGTTGAAGCAACTGACGATTTGTTCTATTTTAAATTAACTGACCTACCCATTCATTGCCCAAATACTCTTTCATATTTGTCCAACAACGTCCTATATGTCACTATGAGGAATTCTATTGCTTAGTAGAATAATTCTTGGAACAATACCTTGTGTACGTTTCTCCAGATTCTAATTATTTTGTGAACAAACTAAACAGAAACAATTCGCTGTACACGCTTATTGAAGCCAATAAATCGTTAAGACATTTACTGTCTGCTAAGAAACTGTCGAAATTTGAACGCAGTAAGCTGGCTAGAGTAGTCATCCCGCACCTCGTCAATGAAACTCCAGGGGGTATATTGACAATTAAAATTGAAAAGAATTGAAATTTTCCCAGAAGATGAAATTTCCTTGTACTTCTACACTGTTTCACCGACTGACAGTGACAAATGTTCTACAAATCAAGCGTGTGGTACGAGACAGCTCCCCTCAAAGTCCAGACGATATTATGGCTGTTTTTGGGACCGATGGAACAACTATCGAAAAGTGTTGAGGCAAAATAATTCTATTAACTGCAACCGAAGAAAACAATCTACGAGTGGTTCATCGGAAATTTGTTCAGAATTGGTGAATTCTGAAGAACTAAATTCTGGTATGTTTGTTAATGTAACTCCTTAATTTGACACCTGCTTTGTTTGTGCTAAAGTCAAACTTTTTTTCAGATCCTGTGCCAGAACCCGACCATAATGACATCTTGAAAATTGTTGAAGGTTTCCAAGGGTCTGACATAACTGAGTATTTGATGGATGCCTGGCTTAAAAGCAGAAACGAACGTTTTGATTTTTCCGAAGTTTTTAGAAGTAGTCATTATACACCCTGTATATATGCTTTACACAAAAATGAAAACACAGATCATCTAAATTAGAATCTGGAGAAACGTACACAAGGTATTCTATTGCTTAGTAGAATAATTCTTGAAACAACAAGAATTATTCTACTAAGCAATAGAATTCCTCATAGTGACATATAGGACGTTGTTGGACAAATATGAAAGAGTATTTGGGCAATGAAAGGGTAGGTCAGTTAATTTCGAAAGCAAAAAATGCTTTGAAGCACAAGTGCACGGCATCTAAAATATTATTAAGGCGATATAGAGGTTCGTCAATATAAACATAGGCACTGGTTACATCGACCCAAGTATTTCCAATAGCTACTATTAGGCTAATGATGGAGCAAGTAAGACGAACGCCCGAGACGCTTCAGCTCGCGATGCTCTACCTCCTTTACTATTTATTTTGCCACCGCTCGAAAATAAATGTGGCAGTAGAAGAATTGCGGCCGTCAGTCCATTGCTTTGTTCGCCATCTGTAATAATAATTTATTTTAGGCACCAGTAATTAAATAAAAACAGGGCCCATATAAATATATGCCTTATAACTAAAAATATTTTATCAATGTAATATATTATCATTCTCATCTCATTAAACTACTCGACACTGGCAAAATTGATCCGTAAAGGACAGATGCCATTCATTAAGAAGAAGAAGAAGAAACTAGAATATAACTAAAATACATATTTATAAAACGCTTAAAACTAGGCGAAATTCTGTTATTAGTCGTCGATATAATAAGAAGTTGCAATAAAAAATATTGTAAATTTGGGCTGGACCACCCAGGTTAACATTTAAAGGTATGGAAAATAGATGTTGGCCGATTCTCAGACCTACCCGATACACAAAATTTTATCAAAATCGGTTCAGTCATTTCGGAGGAGTTCGGACACAAACACCGGACACGAGAATTATCATATAAACCTCTTTTTAAGTCTTAGAGTTACATAGTAAATGTTCTAAGTACCTGAATCAAAGAGTCCAAAAATTTGATCTACGCTATTTTTTTGCAATTGATCTCGAAATTTGGCAGCTTTCTCTCTGGCAGATTTGATAATATTTTATTTATATTTAAATAGCTCATGCGCCAGAGACTGTTGAGTCAGCCTCCGGTGGTATACAGCAACTATAGTCTGCATCGATCTGAAAAAAAAAATACAATTAAAATAATTCTACATAACATAAATAAAAGATCAAGTGATGACCTTAAGTTTCAATTGAAAAAGATGTTATGCAGTTGGTAGAAGATAGCAATCAAGGCAAAAGGTGGGTAATAGTATATAGGTAGGTACTTACCAACTTTAGAGCTATGGTTTGATTTTTCAAAACGGGGATTTTTTTATATATTCAGCGGTATTGCCCTTGGAAAAAAAAACAAGACGTTCGTTTCTGCTTTTAAGCCAGGCATCCATCAAATATTCAGTTGTATCAGACCCTTGGAAACCTTCAACAATTTTCAAGATGTCATTATGGTCGGGTTCTTGCACAGGATCTGAAAAAAAGTTTGACTTTAGCACGAACAAAGCAGGTGTCAAATAAAGGAGTTAAATTAACAAACATACCATAATTTAGTTCTTCAGAATTCACCGTTCAAATTTCGACAGTTTCTTAGCAGACAGTAAATGTCTTAACGATTTATTGGCTTCAATAAGCGTGTACAGCGAATTGTTTCTGTTTAGTTTGTTCACAAAATCATCGTCAAGTTTTTCGGTGACGCATGACGTAGTTGATCGAGTCAAAGGAGAGGTAGTATTATCTTCTTCTTGTTGCGTAGGCGAGGCTCTTCCGCTTTTCTGAAAGTGTAGTTTCATTTTACTATTAAGTTTACCCTTGTCCAGTCAACAGTCCTTGTCTGACAAAAATAAATGAAAACTAGTTAGTTTGTATGTTCCCTAATTTCCTTATTTAAGGACAACTTTTTTGTTTTAAGATGAAAAACTATAATGGTTTTAAATAACAGATAAACAGTTTTGAAATTCTGTCTTCAACTTTTGATGCTAACTGTACCTACTTTATAAAGAATTATTGAAACCAAACATCTGTTGCAACAATGTAACGCAATGGATAAGCAACTAATGAGTCAAGCGTAACAAGTTCGTGGGTTTGAATCCTGTAGTGTTTTTCTTTTTAAATAGATGCGCACAGCTTTTGCTCTCAATCGGTGAAGGAAAACACATAAACAGTGTACAATAATATCATCTCGAGTTCCTTTTATGTTATTAGTTATTATAAAATATTGTCAAGTAGGTAGTGTAGTCCTCTGATTATAATTATCAAATAGACACAAGCAATCTTACATTTACGTTTTTATTTTCATTTAGTGTTTGTTTCCACTCGTTCCATTTTGTGCGAAATTTGGCCCGGATTCCAATGCCAGGAATAAGTGATTTAAGATCGTCTTCAATGAGGTATTCTAGAGCCTCGATGTCTATTTTTTCATCTGCAAACCGAAATATAAAAATGTATTTGTTATCTTGGTTCTTTATCAAAATGAACGTCAGATTTACAACCAGCGTCCTCGAAAACATGCAACCCATATTAATTATTTGAGAAAAAAATACATGCGCTATTTTTTTTTTCAAAATAAATGTCAGATTCGGAACTGACATGGTCGAAAACCGACAAAAGTTTCTTACAAACAAGAAAAAAAATATACTAAAAAAAAAATACACCAATCAAAATTTGTAGTAGTAGTCAGTAAATTTTGAGTCCGTACATTGATACTCCATGACAAACGATTTTTAACAAGGGGTCAATAAATAACACAATGGATGCAAAATGAGGCCTATGGTAGGCCACACTGGAACTTCACTGCTACGTTTCATTTTGTTTTGTAAAAGGATTACACAAAAAAACGCTAGGAACCAAGCCAAGTAGTTTGTTGCCTGTTCTTCTAGGTTGCATGAAACTGGGCACCTAGACAGGCGTTAGACTAGCTTTAAGACGTGTAATACTTATTAATATTTATTTATTTAAGGTTGTTCGATTCCGATACAAACTGAATTTACACAACTATGGGCAAACAAAGTATAAATGTACACTGAAATAGCTGTAATAGAATTTTACAGTGGTCTTTATTGCCGGCCAGTTATATAAAGTTGGAGAAAACTGTAGGATAACAGAAATATTAATAAAAAACCAAAAAAGTAATTTTTTCGTCATTCTTTCTAACGAGTACTAGCTTTTAGCATAGAGTCAATTTTGTACATCACTGTTTCAAAATAGACGTAAAAGTCTGTTAGTTTTTTTTCTGAAGCCCCGACTGCCACGACCAACGGCTGACACTCCAACTTTATATAACTGGCCGGTATTAAGGACCACTGTAAAAGCCTATTACAGCTATTTCAGTGTACATTAATACTTTATTCGGCCATAGTTGTGTAAATTAAGTTTGTATGGAAATCGTACCCCCTTAAAACAAACTATGTAAGTAGTAAGTCAGCACTGGACTGAGAAAAAACCACCATATCTACACCAAGTAGAAACATAGCATAGTTTATGCCTCAATTCAATTGAGTTGATTGAAACTGTTATTATAATTATGTCTAAAACGGGGTTAGCCAGTGCCACATACAAGAAAGCATGCTATGCCACTAAAATATACCACCATATATTACCATACCAGTGAGTAAGCTACTTGTTTCTTATAAACAATTCACCGACCCGTGGATGCCAGTTTATTAAGCGAATTTGACACCAATCGGTGTCAAATCTACGGTTAGGTTTGTTAGCTTTTGCTACACTTTTACTGGAACACTAAGCACACAAAATTGTTTGCAGGAAGATACATACTGTAAGAATTTTCTCTCTATAAACAGTGGCTTCATATTTCTGGATGTCATAAATGGCACTCGTTCGTTCTATAATGGTTTCATAATATCAAGGTTAAACAATACAGAACTTCTGAAGAAGCATTATCTTACCCAAAAACCTCAAAATAGTTTCTGATGGAACTTGCCATTTTTCTAAAAGTAATGTTAGATCTGATTCAGGTTCCATAAGTCTTGTTACTCGTAACTAAAACAAAAAAAATAGTCTGAGACATGACGATTACGCCTTAGGTATCCTAATCATTTAAATATAACTAAAAACAAAACCATTTATTTCGGACGCCATTGAGCGTCTATGAGGGATGCGAATATTGCCTCTTCAAAAGAAATAACAGGTTCCTATTACGTAGGGTCATACATTTAGTTTATTTTGTACCTTTTACCTAGGAGAACAAACCTTTTAGTGCCACAATTCACTGAGAGTTCACACAACACAAAGGAAACGAAAACTCAAAACAGCAACGCGGTCGCGAATTCGTCACACTGATGCCACGCGAGACGGAGGCGGAAATGGCGATGCAATCGATTCAACGACTCATACGCAAGCAGGGTTGCCAACTTTATTTTTAAAAACCCACCAGAAATCAACTGAAGTTAAAGATATCTCAAACCACCAGAAAACCACTAAAATAATTATATACGTACCTTTGCATTTTGCGAGTGCTTTTTGGATAATCCATGATTCTTTAAATCTACGTAATGAGTCCGTGTGGTGAACGTAGATGTTTGTTCTCTGACTGGGTGTTATATTGTATTCTAAGTGTGTATTTACAAAAAAAAAATATTTAAGTATTATATACAGTTATTTGGTTTCCATCGTACAAGCTCTGCTCTGCTTAGTTTGGGCCTAAATAGTGCTGTGTGTATTGCCCGGAATATTTATTTGGTTAGTATCAGCATTACATCCGTTAGTCGATTGTTGAAAATAAACGAGATATTCAATAACAAAAATTTACCCATAGAATCAAGATGGCAGATAAAGCAACGGATCGATTACCACACAAAACTAAATTTTTTGCTAATAATTTATCAAAATCCGAAGGAAGAAGGAAAATTTCTATTTATGATTTTTTCCGGGTGAATTACTGACTCGACTGGTTTACGTAGCATTGGCTGGCAACACTTTCGTACAAATGTTGATCAACTGAGTAACTGCATTCGATTAACTTTGTCTTTATTATCATATTTAATAGGACATACTAGGACATGGTTTTTCATTCCAAATAACAGCTCATTTTGTATGCCAGTTAAAAACGACACTGACGTTGTGAAGTATATCGTAAAAATAGAAATGGTTTTGACCCACTGACGTCATAGCATAGGCACAGCACCGCACCAAAAGGGAGAAATATAAAGGTCGATTTACATCAAACGAGCGAATGCTCATTCAGGGGATAGCCCCACTACAGCTAATTCTTCTAGTGTAAACAGGCGTAGAGCATTCCTTCGTTGTTCTTAGTGCGTTCGCAAAGATTCTATGGAATATTCTAAGAATGTTCGCTCGCTTGATGTAAACGGCGCAAGAGCGCGCGAACAGTTGCTTAGAGCGTTCTAGCGTGTTCGGACGTGCTCGCGCCACTGAGCGGTCTCTTCAAAGCGTTCTTGTGTTCTAGCTCTGCTCTTTGTTCGTTTGGTGTAAACGCTGAATACAAGTTTTCGTTTACACTAAAAGACCACGAACGAATGCTTTTGTTCTAGCTCTAGCTCTGTGTTCGTTTGATGTAAATCCACCTTAAATCAAAAGTTATTGGTTTCATGTCACATTAGAATAGTACAAACAAAGTTCATAGTTTTTAATCCTTTTTCGCTTCATCATCATCATCATAAGCCTGAAGAAGTCCGCTGCTGGACATAGGCCTCCCCTACACGTTTCCAGGAAGAACGATCCCTTTCCATCCATTGAGTTCCCGCGATCTTAACAATGTCGTCGGTCCATCTGGTGGGTGGGCGCCCTACGCACGTTTGTCGCTTAAATCTTTCTTTTTCTCAAAGTCATTGTATAAAGTATAGTACCTATGCAACTCTTGAATAAAACGGATTTGTATCGAGGGCCATGAATTACTCTCGTCGTTTAGCATTCTAACACTTGAATCACGAGCGTAGCGAGTGATTCATTCGTTAGAACCCTTCACTTGTTCGTGATTTATCTATGACCCTCGATTTAAACCCGTCTTTTATTAAACAGTGATTAAAAAGCCCTTTTAATAAGGTCAACGTCCATCTTAATACCTTACAACCTCCTTGAATAAAACGGATTTATATCGAGGGCCATGAATCACTCGCGTCGTTTAGGATTCTAACACTTGAATCACTCGCTACGCTCGTGATTCGATCATTATAAATCACTCTATACGGTAGTGATTCATTCGTTAGAATCCTTCACTTGCTTGTAATTCATCTATGACCCTCGATTTAAATCCGTCTTTTATTCAATAGTTGCATAATATACTATTTTACTTATCTGTGCGCAATGCAATCGTATTGCACACAAAGTATATGTACCTAGGTAGGTACTTAGGTAGGTACAGTCAAAAATTAAATAATAAATAAATATTATAGACAATCCACACAACACTATCTAGCCCCAAACTAAGCAGAGCTTGTACTATGTAAATACATACTTATTAGAATACATACAATATAACACCCAGACAGAGAACAAACATCTGTTTTCACCACACAAATATTTGTTCTCGGTGGTGATCGAACCCACGACCTACGGCTCAGAAGGCAGAGCTACTACCAACTGAGCTGAGAGGCCAGTAATTATTTCACCATTATAAAGCTAGGTACATTATCCGTGAGTAACATAGGCTATAGTTTTTAGGGTTCCGTAGCCAAATGGCAAAAACGGAACCCTTATAGATTCGTCATGTCTGTCTGTCTGTCTGTCTGTCTGTCCGGCCGTGTCACAGCCATTTTTCTCCGAAACCATTAGAGCTAGACTGATTAAACTTGGTGAGTAGATGTATTCTGTGAACCGCATTAAGATTTTTACACAAAAATAGAAAAAAAACTATAAATTTTGGGGGTCCCCATACTTCAAACTGCAACTCAAAAAAAATTTTTTCGTCGAACCCATACGTGTAGTATCTATGAATAGGTCTTCAAAAATGATGTTGAGGTTTCTAATATTATCGTTTTTTTCTAAACTGAATAGTTTGCGCGAGAGACACTTCCAAAGTTGAAAAAAGTTGGTCCCCCCCCCCTCTAACTTCTAAAATAAGGGAATGATAAAACTAAAAAAAATATATGTTGTACATTACTATGCAAACTTTCAACGATATTTGGTTTGAACGAGATCTAGCCAGTAGTTTTTTTTTTATACGTCATAAATCGTAAACCGCAATTTACCTTTCGACGAACTACAAGAACTTGTTTCCTGTTTATTTTCTGTATATTATGTTACTTGATGCTACGGAACCCTTCATGGGCGAGTCCGACTCGCACTTGTCTGCTTTATTATTAACTAGCGACGACACCCACACCCAACACAGTGCCCGGCGCGGCGCGCGAGGGGATTTCATAGTAACTGCACTGTAATCTGTATTCTGTGATTACAAAACTATTGATATCTTTGTGAAATATGCATAGATTTTTATCAAACGTTTTTTAATGAATAAAGTTTTGTTTGCTGCTGTACCATTTTTGAGTTTTGGGTGGCAGAATCCGTAGGTAGGTACTAAACTAAAGTACCTACCTAACTAAGTACGTACTAAACTAAACTGCGCTCGCTCACCTAAATCCAATGATATTTTTTTTTTTTTTTTGTAGGTATATAGATACTACCTAGGTATCTACTATCTATCGAACAAACTCGAAAACTAATAAACCGATTTCAAAATCTTTCACCTCAATAATTAGGTAATGTTTATGTTAATAAGGAGAGTTATCGCGGGTGGCCTTTCCCATACAAAAATATGCTGTTTTAGATGGCGATATATAAACTTATTCCTATGGTAATATAGCTGTAATCATTATTATTATTGTAGCTTTGTACGTTTTCATTTTGCAACACAAATCACAATCAAATATGCACTTAATCCGCTAACAAATAGAGCGCTTCCCACCCGCCGAGACCCAGCGACGCCGGCGCCGGCGGCGCGCGGCGGCGAGGCGATTTCATAGTAACTACACTGTAATCTGTATTCTGTGATTACAAAACTATTGATATCTTTGTGAAATATGCATAGATTTTTATCAAACGTTTTTTAATGAATAGTGTTTTGTTTGCTGCTAAACTAAAACTAATAAACCGATTTCAAAATCTTTCACCTTTAGCACAGAAGAAATAAATACTTAGGCCATTAACAGGCCATAATCCCTGAGTATAACATAACCGACGAGAACCGACAACCGTTGGGGATTAAGGTTCTCGAATGGTGACCACGAACCAGAAGACGAAACGTAGAGCACCCACCAACCCGATGCGATGGACCGATGACATTGTTTAAGATCGCTAATAAAAGCGTTATAAAAACATGATCATACTAGTAGTTCGCCCCGAACTGAGATCTCGTGATGCGATCCCAAAAGCTCCGAAAAGTTAAGTATATAGGTACTACCTACTGTTAACCAGTTTTCTCGAGTGGTGGAAAAAAAGGAACTCACTAACTTTGTATGGTTAACTCAATTGGCCAATTGATTGAAGAGTTCCGTTGGACAGACCTTGGCTCCATCATCAGACCAGGTCGCTTTCACCATTTTATGACAACTAAGTATTACCTACCTCCTTAATTTATTTCAAGAAAAAAAATATTAAGAAAGAGCCGACCAGTAGAAAAACCTTGATGTCAACGAAATGCTTAGAGATGGGGGCTCTCGGATCGTTGGTTATCTTAATTTAACCTTTTATTTTGTATAGCAAAAACTGAGCGTCCTAAAAAAAAGTATACCTACCTAAACTGTTTTGAAATGTCCAAACAAAGTTCTTTCATATGACATGTAACTTGATTTTTTTGTGTCACTTTTTTTATTTTTGCACCCCTAAAAAATCCCATATTATCTTAATAACCTCTCATCCGATTTTACTCTTAAACTTACCAGTAAATTTCTCAAGTACCTACAAGCTATCGACTTATCAAATTTCATGCAGATCGGATAAACGGTTCGAAAGTTATCGCCGGACAAACATAGGTACCTACATAAATAGGTACATACATCATCATCATCATCATCATTATCAGCCTGAAGAAGTCCACTGCTGGACATAGGCCTCCCCTACACATTTCCAGGAAGAACGGTTCTGAGCCCTTTCCATCCATCGACTTCCCGCGATCTTAACAATGTCGTCGGTCCATCTGGTGGGTGGGCGCCCTACGCTTCGTCTTCCGGTTCGTACATACATACGCACATAAAATGCAAAATCGCCCTAGTTGTTTGTAAGATCTTCGTTCGCTTCACTCACTCGATCAATTATCGCGGCGTGTTTGCTTCCGCAATTAGTGTGCCAGTGTGCCAAATTTCATCCAGATCGATAAAAAATGCGTCTTGCGGCCAGCACAGACAGGCAGAGCGAGACATACCTACCTACCCCAAGCATTGATAGCTAATTTGATTTCGAAACTTAGACGCTTCGCTTGCTTGGTCAATTATTTTTCAAGTCTAACGAAACGAAACGATGTGTGGTTTCTAGCAAGTCCTGACAAGTCCAGACAAGTCCTGAAAAATAATGCTAGTGTAACCTATGTAAACATTGTAGAAAACCAGGTAGGTAGGTATGGAATGGCATCCCGCGAGGGTACGCGGGGCGAGGGGGGAGGGGATTCAGCCCGAATTGGTGGCTGGTTACAGTGTCCGGTCTATGCGTAGTAGTAACCCCTAGGTATTATTATTATACTTTTCTCTGTAGCAACTAGGCAGGCAAGTAGGTACCTAGGTACCTACTTAAATTACAAAGATTTTTAGGATAGGTAGGTATATTATATAATATCGCCATCTAGGTTTTAACAGCTAAACTAATTTGCTAGTCGGAGCATTTTTGAATCGAACCCTGATTGACGGTACCGAAACCGATTCACTGGGTATTCGTAACCTACAAAGTAGGTTACAACAACGCTCAGAATAGATGAATTTTACCTAACTAAAAGGTTACCGAAACCGATTCACTGGGTATTCGTAACCTACAAAGTAGGTTACAACAACGCTCAGAATAGATGAATTTTACCTAACTAAAAGGTTACCGAAACCGATTCACTGGGTATTCGTAACCTACAAAGTAGGTTACACCAACGCTCAGAATAGATGAATTTTACCTAACTAAAAGGTTACCGAAACCGATTCACTGGGTATTCGTAACCTACAAAGTAGGTTACACCAACGCTCAGAATAGATGAATTTTACCTAACTAAAAGGTTACCGAAACCGATTCACTGGGTATTTGTAACCTACAAAGTAGGTTACACCAACGCTCAGAATAGATGAATTTTACCTAACTAAAAGGTTACCGAAACCGATTCACTGGGTATTCGTAACCTACAAAGTAGGTTACAACAACGCTCAGAAAAGATGAATTTCACCTAACTAAAAGGTTACCGAAACCGATTCACTGGGTATTCGTAACCTACAAAGTAGGTTACACCAACGCTCAGAATAGATGAATTTTACCTAACTAAAAGGTTACCGAAACCGATTCACTGGGTATTCGTAACCTACAAAGTAGGTTACACCAACGCTCAGAATAGATGAATTTTACCTAACTAAAAGGTTACCGAAACCGATTCACTGGGTATTCGTAACCTACAAAGTAGGTTACACCAACGCTCAAAATAGATTGACATTACATATTTAATAGGTCCACAAAACCGATTCACTGGGTATTCGTAACCTACAAAGTAGGTTATACCAACGCTCAAAATAGATAAACGTTACCTAATTAAAAGGTTACTGAAACCTATTCACTGGGTATTCGTAACCTTTTTTCCAATTCTCAAAATAGATTAACGTTACCTAATTAATAGGTCCCTGATACCGATTCACTAGGTATTTGTAACCTACAAAGTGGGTTATACCAACGCTCAGAATAGACGAACTTTACCTAATTAAAAGGTTACCGAACCGATTCACTTGGTATTCGTAACCTACAAAGTAGGTTACAACAACGCTCAGAATAGATGAATTTTACCTAACTAAAAGGTTACCGAAACCGATTCACTGGGTATTCGTAACCTACAAAGTAGGTTACAACAACGCTCAGAATAGATAAATTTTACCTAACTAAAAGGTTACCGAAACCGATTCACTGGGTATTTGTAACCTACAAAGTAGGTTACACCAACGCTCAGAATAGATGATTTTTACCTAACTAAAAGGTTACCGAAACCGATTCACTGGGTATTCGTAACCTTTTTTCCTATTCTCAAAATAGATTAACGTTACCTAATTAATAGGTTCCTGATACCGATTCACTAGGTATTTGTAACCTACAAAGTAGGTTATACCAACGCTCAGAATAGATGAACTTTACCTAATTAAAAGGTAACCGAAACCGATTCACTTGGTATTCGTAACCAACAAAGTAGGTTATACCTACGCTCAAAATATGTTAACGTTACCTAATTAATAGATTACTGAAACCAATTCACTGGGTATTTGTAACCTTCGAAGTAGGTTACACTTATGCTCAAAATAGATTAACATTACCTATTTAATAGGTCCACAAAACCGATTTACTGGGTATTCGTAACCTACAAAGTAGGTTATACCAACGCTCAAAATAGATGAACGTTACCTAATTAAAAAGTTACTGAAACCTATTCACTGGGTATTCGTAACTTATAAAATAGGTTTTTCCTATTCTCAAAATAGATTAACGTTACCTAATTAATAGGTTACTGAAACCGATTCACGATTCAGAGTATTGACCTAAATTAACGCTCAAAATAGATTAATATTACCTAAACGAAGAAGGTTACAGCAACCAACTAACTGGGTAAAGGTAACCCAATAAATAGGTCATCGAGACCAAATATGTTGGTTACGCCATTACACAAAATATTACTAACGCTTACCTTCTGGCAAGGTATTTTTTACGTAATGGATATGTTTGTGTTACCCTATTACACGGTTAATTTAACACCAATATTAGGTTTATATTGTTTTCATAATGAACTAGGTAAATTTAACACAATAATTAGGTTTTTATGTGTTAACTTTAACCTTATGGTACGTTACGGTGCGCAATATGTTGTGTTTAACCTACAGCTCAATATTGACTAGGTAGTATTAACCGAATTCTTATTATTATATCAGGTTTATCACCCAGTTAAAAATTGCACTTTACCTATTTTGTAGGTTAATCAAAAAAATACCTACTAGATTACTTGTTTTTACCTATTATGTAGGTTCCGTTGTGCCATTTACGGAAACCTTTACAATAATTTAGTTGATTTTTACCAAAGATTAGGTAGTTTTGACCGATCTGTAGGTAAAGATGCGGATACATGACACATGTTATAACATAACCTCCTCTTTTTTTTGAAGTCGGTTAACAATTTAACAAATCCAGGGTTGTATTTCATTTTTATTAGGTTTTTATAACCGTTTTACAAACCTAAAATCGGTCGTTTTTACCCAAAATTAGGTAATGATGATATAGTTATATAAATATTCGATTTTAGTTGGTAAAATACTGGGTAAATAGTAAAATTTTATTGGGTTTATTTTCGTAAACCTAATAATATTGGGTAGTTTTAACCTTTATTAGGTCAAAAATACCTAATTTCATGTACTACCTAACGCTGTAGGTTGTATTTACCAAGTCCGTTTTAAAAAAGTTGGTAATATCTACCTAATATAGGTTAAAACTACCTAATTTTTGCATTTACCGTTACCTGTAGGTTAACATTAACCTAGTTTTTTTCTCAGTGTACACGACGCGGGAGTTCGATGCACTCTGCGATCGAATAACGATACTTAATGGTCTTTGTTTCGAAATATTCAACAAATAAGTAGTAAGTAGTAGTAGTAGTAGTAGTAGCTGAGATGGGGGACCGGTTTTGGCTCACGCGCGTATGGACACGCGCACGGACAGACGATTTGTGCTCCATTTATTTGTATTTATTCTTTGTTATCTATGTGCTGTGTGTCCAAAATAAATGTATTTTCTTTCTTTCTTTCTTTCTAAGTAAAAAAACATGGTCAATACGTGCGGAGCTGGCTAAGCCACGGGTTTCCTCATGATGTTTTCCTTCACCGTTGGAGAGCTCTAGCATTGTGTACATAATTTTTTCGAGTTTTTAAACGAATGCAAAGGGAAGAATGTCACGTAACGAGAAGAGTGCTAGATATGAATGTGGATGGGTAAAGAAGTAGAGGCCTTCTTTTTTTTAAATTTAAGAGCTTAGCTCTTGTCGAGGCTTTAAAAAAGTTTTCTCCAATTAAGTCTTTCGAATGCGGCGCCCTTGACTTCCTTATACGACATGACAGCCACTTTTTCTTTTATCTGGGTCTTGTAACTTATTCTTGGCCTTCCTCTTTCCCGCTTTCCTTCAACCTTTCCTTCAATGATGTTCTTTACCAGACAGGGCCAGACAGAGTCTTTTTCAGACAGAGCTTGTGGTGGAGCCTCAGCCCAGCATTGCACAGGTCACTGATTGCAGGGGATGTCCTAAATGTTCCTGGTCATCCACCTCCTTACGAGGGCAGGTAGAATCCAACCGGGACCCCGCGACTCCGCCTATTGCCGATGCAGAGTCGGGCCATTCTTCAGACGACGATTGGTTCGATGATGCACTGGCACTGAGGTGAGTGCAGGAATATCGGTGGGTTTTTAGTCGGTATGCCGTCACTATGACGGAGAGCCCGACATCTCCTACTCCCCGAATAGGAGGCATGCGTAACGCATTTTCCCCCGTAAAAAAAAAAAAAAAAAAATAGGCCTGCTGATCGCCACATTGTGGCCGATCGTGTCAACCCCACACATAAATCACAGCTAAAACAGGTTTCATCCCCAACGATAATACGAAAGCCAGTGTCACATCGCCCCATTATCGGCAGATTAAAAATTAATTACACTGTCTATTAGCACCCCGGAACGATATCGAAGGACAGTAACGATAAAAACGCCCATAAACGTTACATAGATGGCGCTGTTTAAATAATTGGTCAGTAATTTTGGGATAAACGGAATTGGAACCGATAATTGTATCTATGAGCTGGAAGACGAAGCGATCATTATCAAGAGGATGGGTAATGTCGTCGGTCCATCATAATGATGGACCGACGACATTACCCATCCTCTTCTTTCCATACTTTATACTAAAACCAAGTTTTTGAACGACATGCTGGTTTTATCATGATGTTTTCCTTCACCATTAATTTTTCGGAAATATCCAATATCCGTCTCCTAGATTTAAGCTACCTCTCCACCAATTTTCAGTTCAATCTGCTCAGCCGTTCTTGAGTTATAATATAAACACAACTTATACATATGATTAAAAACAAATCTATCCCACGGGAACCATACATTTTAACGGGATAAAAAGTCCTAATCGCTATTAGCGATAAGACCGCCCGAAGTACCGAAGAGGTACAATACCTCTAGTTTTTAAGTATTCTCTTAGACCATGTTTACCTGATGATTTATGGTGTACAATAAAGTTATATTCTATTCTATTCTATTCTATGGGCCTATGTGCTATTCCAGACCATAATCTAAAAAACAAATTTCATCCAAACCCGTTCAGTCGTTCTAGAGTTATTGAGTTAAAAACATCCATATTTACAAACTTAAGCATTTATAAATAAAATAAATAAAAATAAATAAAAAAACGTTTATTGCCTCGTTTATAAACCTAGGAACTACATTATCATACTAAACATAAACTAAAAATACGAGCACAAAGGGAAAGGATAATTTAATGTTATCACACTATATCGGTACCTATCGGTTAACTCGACATGAACAAACCTCACTTAACTCTTCACTTGCATATGCATGGTTGTGGGAATGACAAATAATTGAGTCAGCGTACTGCGGGCCTACCGGCAGCTCTAGTTTCTTGTGTATTTTTTATTGTATTGTATTTATTTAACTTAGAGTTTATTACATTTTCAAGTTAGGTTTGTCTAATCACTGGGTTCTCGACATAACTAATCATCGTAGTTTATAATGAACAGAGCAAAAACTACATAAAGTTATGGCAAAATATTTATTTAATAAATAAATCGTTATATTAATTGGTACAATCTTTATAAATATTGAAGATTGGATCATCACGTAGCTCCATTTATTTGTACATTATATCATGAGGCTGACGTTCAAGTTTCTGAAAGCTACTTGTCAAATGCTCCATTTTTAAATGAGGTTTTATCCTACATCACTAAACACAGAAAGCGAATCGTGACGTAGCTTTTGTTACCTCCGCGTTGAATGTCAAAAAACTCAACAACCCACTCTAATGAAAGTAGGTAATTACTTACAGCTGTTTCCTCGTTTTTATTATATGACTAACAGCCGCCCGCGTCTTCGCTCGCCCCGTTCCCGTGACTTACAACTTCTCCGTTACAATCTACTACAATCCGCTACAATCTTTATAAATTGTAGCCTATGTGTTATTCTGATGTATATAAGCTATATTATTGTAAAGTTGCATTAAAATCCATTCAGTATTTTTTACAGAAAGAGTAACAAACATCCATCCATCCGTTCAGACTTACAAACTTTCGCGATTATAAACTGGCTTAAATCCTATACTAATATTATAATCCTATACTAATATTATAATATTAGTATAGGATTTAAGCCAGTTTCTCTACACGTTAACTTCGAAGCCTTCCAGCTCTTAGATAATACGGAACTACTGGTTATAAAGAAACTCATAAAGAAATCTTTTGAGTATTTTCTTTTGGGCCTTTTGAGTTTGAAAACACTAAACGGTTGATAGTGTACAAAGTGTGAAATGTATATGAAGTACTGCCACCATGCCTATTTATGCCGTGAAGCAGCAGTATTTATATAGTGCATCGTAGGGCACGTTTTTGACGGGCGTGATCTAAAAGGCAATGCTTTGTTATAAGTGTATGTGATGATTACCACTTAAATTCAGGTGGATGTGGTATGCTTGTTCCATAAGCTACAGCAACAATAAAGATCCAGGATCATTGTGTTTTTGCCTTTTTAAAAGTGTGTTATGAACACATAGGGCCGTCTGCAGAAACAACGCTCGAGTCCCAACCAAGTCACAAGCATAAATTTTCGACAGTTCTCCATTGAAAAGTGTCAAAAATCTATGATCAGATTCAAGCATATCGTTTTCACATACGGACATTAGATTAATAACTACTTATTTTTAGATTAGAAAACTGGACGATGATGATGTGCCAAATTTTTTACGCACGGATCAAAATAAAAGTTGTATGTCAGCTGCCTAGATAAAGCGTTCACGGGTAACTTTTTAGTGATGCATGGGGTCACAAATTGGGCACGATTGACTTTCCACTGGGTTCGTTAAAACTTGCCAATACCCAATCTCGATTCCATTATTTCTAGACAAGTCGTTTTCCATTTTATTTTCTTAGCTAGTGTTTCCACTTGGTTTTACTTTTTTATTTCATGTTTGAGTTTGTTAGGTCTTGCGCACTGTCAAAGTTCGTGGCAGTGTGTGCAAATTCTATGCTGAAACGTATCGCCATCGCGATCGCAGATCGCCTAGATTTGCGCAAGGATAAACGCGTTCAGCCGGCGTCCGTGGTTGTATGCACAGGGGCAGAAAACTTGAGATATTTAATGTCACTTTGCGTACTTGAAATCAAACCCAAAAGTTTATTTATTGTATGGTATCTTAAGGATCACTTTGAAACGTCTTAAAGCTAAACTACATTTATTTACATAGGTATGTCCGGCGAAAAAACCAAGCCAACCAATTCTTTACATGTTTTCACCTATAACTTACTTTTTTTAAGTTTCTGTCAACCTTTAATAGTACCTGCATTGCGGTTTCAAGAATGCAGACGAAAATAGCTTTTTTACATTTGTAATTAGAGTCGATAATAGATCGTGGTCTTGAGAACAAAAAGGTCAGGTCACGCACGATTACGTGTTGTGACTCTTTGGATTAAGGTTGCACGTAGTAACTGTTTTTTATTCTACGGTGCAGTTTGAAATAGTTCATTATTCACACTAAAATATATTAGCATAATATAACTAAATAAATATTTATCATCACACGCCTTTATTATTTGAAAAATGTGGGTATATTGTGATTTTCACTATAAACGGTTCTTTTCTTCTTCTTATCGTGTCACTAGTTCTCAGAAAAGCTCAGAGAGGCTCAAAGAGTATAATAAGTAGTGGGGAGGAGAGGCTCCTTTCGTGCGCTCGACACATGTTTTCGAACTTTTTAGATTCTACGACATGCCGGTTTCCTCACGATGCTTTCCTTCACCGTTTTACTTTGACTGCGGTATGAACATAAGTAAACTGGCTTTGGCTATATAAACATATCATTGTCTGTAATAATAACATAAAGTTTCAACCGCCATGTTGAACCTAAGAATAACAGAGAATAGACTTGATTTAGATTTCCAGAAACTTTATGGGCGTGATGAGAAAACCAGCGCTGAGAAGTCTTTCTCAGCTCATGCTGCCATGTACGGTCTGTAGGCCTTCCATGACCTCTGTCTGGCTATGTCTCTGGTTCTGGTTTTGAGTCTGTGTGAGTGCTCACCATTGTATTATACTGTGTGTGTGACGTTTTGACGTTGGATTTATTTAGTCAATACTCACACAGACTCAAAACCAGAACCAGAGACATAACCAGACAGAGCTCATGGTAGGCCTACAGACCGTACATGGCAGCATTCCACACACACACCAGAACTCTCGTATTATACGTGACACATTTACGCTGTCCCTTTTACTCTTTTTTTTTCTCTGTTCTCTTTTTTTTCCAAATTATACATAAATTTATGTAAGCATTATTTCTTGTCGTGTACAGTTTGTATGAATAAATGCTTTTCTTTATTTCAATACAATAGCATATCTTTGCTAATATACAATAATGAAAATGCTGAGTATATTGCGGTACGGCCATCCAACTGGTCTCTCAGTTCAGTTGGTAGTAACCATTAGAAAAAATATAAAATAACCTCTGAAAACCTCCTCCTTTTGACGTGACAACGTCTTATAATTCCATGGAGCCGGCTGCACGCACAAAAAAACTCATGCGGCATTACCTCGCTCTGAGGCGTTCCATTTAAGGCTTGAAGTGCAAGCGAGAGCGCGGAACGAGCGACAAAGAGGCACAATCGGCCTCCGCGTTCGGCAGCGTTCGACATCTGTGTATTTTCTTATGACGTTGTCACGTTCAACTATCGTCAGTAAACCGACTTTACAGATAACCGATTTTTTTTATTTGAAGTCGGTTGAAAAGTACTAAAGAACGTACCGTACTAGTGGGCGTTCGTACCTAACTTTAGAGAAATGTCTATCTTCTCAGCAAGTGCAGACATGCCATTGCCTTTCTACTTATTATTCTACTAACGCGACTGCATAATTGTACTTGCAAAGTTGGTTTCTTAGTTCTAGCATTCTAAAGATGCTTTGACCTTCATATGACGGGGAAATATTTGTAACCAAAATTGACCGAGGTAAACAGTGAAGGAAAGCAAACGTCAGCGAGCTTGTATCCTGTGCGTATAGAAAATAAAACAAAACTATTTAAAAAAAAATTAATAAACAAAGGTCCAAAAAAGTTCAAAGTCAACAATCGTTTATCCAGTTGTATCATAAGGATCAGTTTGAAACGTCTTACAGCATAGGTAAGCCGGGATGCCAATTTACGCAACCAAGCCTTAGAAGAACAGGCAACGTGGGTTCGCTTTGATGTCCTTCTAGACGTTTAGACTATCCTCTTTACAAAAACAACTGTGTGTCAAATAATAGATTTTTTTTGGACAATCTAAACGATCTATTTATTTAGTCTAGCCCTATGCTAAACAGAGCTTGCATAACTAGGACCTATCTAACGTGTTTGCGTAAAATAATAGTGAGCACAAATACATATTTATTATGAGTCGTAACCTCTGCATTCTGTCCGCTAAATAACGGCAGTCGTTGTTTAAAAACAAGGGTTTTAGCTATCGCGTCGTTAACAGGACGAGGACTGATTAAAGTTTGAGATTTCTGGAATATGTAGAGAGTTTCATGTGCCATTCTCTTCTCAAACGGTGAAAGAAAACATCGCCAGGAAAAATACTAATACATTAGAGAATGATTTTAGACATGGTAAATATGATATTGTACAATATCTTATCGCAAAATACGTCGCGTCTTATCATATAAAAAAACGGTAGGAACCACGCCGTAGTTTGTTGCCTGTTCTTCTAGGTTTGGTCACGTGGAACTGGCACTAGACTCTCCTAGCTTTAAGACGTCTCAAAGTAATCCTTGTGATACTACTGATTAAATTTATGACATTTTTGACTTTTAAAAGAATCGATGTCTTCCAAATAACCTTATTGACTCCAAAGCGCATTCGAAATTCTAGGTCGATACTCTCAATGAAATACTCACCCCCAATCTCCCTCTTCGTCTCCACATAGTGATTATCACCGAAAACATTTCAGCAGCCCTACCACAAGCTCTGTCTCGCTCTGTCTCTGGCTCTGGTTTTGAGTCTGTGTAAGTGCTCACCAGTGTATTATACTAATCAAAATCAAATCAAATCAAAATTGTCTTTATTCAGTTCAATTACAAGAATCACTTTGAAACGTTTTAAAGTTAGGTGTGTGTAGGTGCCAGTTCCACGCGACAATGCCTAGAAGAACAGGCAACAAACTACAACTCGGTTCCTACCGTTTTTTTATATGATGCTTTTACAAATCAAAAATAATCTAAAATAAAAGCAGTGGAGTTCCAGTGTGGTGCCCCTTCACTTAGTCAAGACTGTGTGACTTACTATCTGTGTGACGTATCGGCGTATTAGGATTTATTTAGTCAATACTTACACAGACTCAAAACCAAAGCCAGGGACAGAGCCAGACAGAGCTTGTGGTAGGCCTACAGATTTGACTAACGCCACCCTCAAGTTAGAATATTTATCTGAAGTTCCCTTCACCGCGACATTTTGCTTGGAGACCATTTTAATGATATCGTCTTTCGTATCTCCGAATTCACGTTTTATCTTTTCTCACATGCTGTTACTATGCTTCGTGACTTTAGCTTTGAAGCCAAAGTCAAAATAAAAAATCGGTTGTCTGTAAAGTCGGTTTACTGATGATAGTTGAACGTGACAACGTCATACAGCTGTCCACGCGGACGCATCGCTCACTCAAGTAGGATAGACAATGTCGAACGCTGCCAAACGCGGAGGCCGATTGTGTCTCTTTGTCGCTCGTTCCGCGCTATCGCTTGCACTTCAAGCCTTAAATTGAACGCCTCAGAGCGAGGAAACGCCGCATGAGTCATGTTTTTTTGTGCGTCCAGCCGGCTCCATCGAATTATAAGACGTTGTCACGTAAAAAATAATTTATATACTTGAAACTTGAATCACAATGATCGCTATAAAAAGTTTCAAAGCTAAAGGGTCTAGAAGCCCGCTTATTCCTAAGTTAAGAATAAATGTGAGATATTTTATAGGCAGTAGAATTACATACCACTACGATACTTGTATCGCTATATTTATACATTTGAAACTTGAATCACAAGGATCACTATAAAAAGTTTCAAAGCTAGCTCCTTGCGCTTAAGTGAAGTATAAATGTGAGGTGTTTTATTGAAGTAGAATCACATAACACCGCGATGCTGCTATCGCTGTTATGTTTCCAGACCGCTGTATTATCGCCTTCATCTGGTCGAGCCTTCCACAAAATTCTCATCATCATTATTTCTTGTCTTATTCCTCTCGCTACTGGGTACTAAGTCGATCACTATGTTTGACTGTCACCACAATAGAGCTTTATTACGATATTATTTTGAAAAGGATGATTTTGAGTGACTTCTTCTGGTGACTTCCCCATCCGCTGACTAATCCTAGTCAGCTAGTAGTAGTAGATGAGTGACTCCTTCTGATGACTTCCAGTGATTTACAGTGTTTTCGGGTGGTAAGTTGGTAAGGTAATCATACTTATCGGCTTCGTCGGTAGATTTTTTCAGGCTGATTCATTCATTTCATTTCATTTATTCACTAATAATCCTTTTACAAAAAAAAACATGCTACAAAAAAAAAACAATAAACATTTAAATACACAGTCATCAAATAAAATAAATACACATCGATAAGCAAAATCAAATGTCAGACTAAATTACAATATCAATAGTAAATCAAAATGTCACGTCTTGTCAATGAACCCATCCAACAAGAGCTTTTTGATGAAGATAACATAGAATAAACTGTGTGTCTAGTTTTATTTTCTTTCACCCTGTTTATAAACAATTTAGTTTTATTCAAAAGACAATCCCCTGTACTATACCGTTTACATTTACAACCAATTTTCCCCACTTTTATAAATCTGATACAAATTCGCGACACTACCTTCGGATTTAAAAATATAGTCACGTCTTATTCGTAGTATTATACAAAACTAGCTCGTGTTCTGTGACTTTCCTCACAAGTCTGATATAAGTAAGGTTCCCTGTATTTATTTATTTATTTTCAGCTTATTTTGTCCCACCACGGAGCTTCTCTACATAATTATTTTCCTAGCTTTCTCTTAGCATAAGTTTTTAAAATTGCCTTTGTGCTGAATATGAACTTCCATGGTACGAGCATTTGGTTTGAAACTGGAGTGCTATGTAAAAGTCCATCAATACTTTTCATCATCATCACTAGCCTGAAGAAGTCCACTGCTGGACATAGGCCTCCCCTACATATTTCCAGGAAGAACGATTCTGAGCTCTTTCCATCCACCGATTTCTGGCGATCTTAACAATGTCGTCGGTCCATCTGATAGGTGGGCGCCCTACGTTTCGTCTTCCGGTCTTCATTCGAGAACCAATTCAATACTTTTATCCAGTTCAAATTTAAGTACCCACTGAATTATTCAAATATCAAAATCAGCTGGTACAGCATTGAACAAATACAAAAATTGTAACAAAACAAATAAAAATACCGTCGCGTCTGACCGTATACAAAACAGTCGCCAGTTACATAAAAATTCTAAAACATGTCGTCCGAAATCGTCTCCACTTCGGCACGTACAGGGGCGCCCCTAATGCCCTAATTCGGGATGGTGGAGGGTTTGTGAGGATCAGAAAGGTTGTTGTTGCATTTAGTAAGGCTTACATTATGGATTCATAGAAAATGTTGCATTATGGAACGAGTCACTTCGATTAACACTGGTAAATCTTTCCGAATCTTTTCCTTTATGGGTCTGTCGTTTACGAGCCACAGCGGTTGTTTTATAGTTGCCATAGAGGATTTTATAGTGAACATTAGTTCTCAGTATTTCTATATAGAATATAACTGCCAGCAAGCTACCTGTTTAAATCAAAAGCCCGCAAGAACAGGAAACGCAGAGAAAATAATCATAATAACTAGAAGTGGTCCAAGAATAACGCCCTGTGACACTCCAAACTCCAAACTACAGAGAACTAACTAGAACAAACACAATTTTATACAGTTCACTGTTAATTCAGCTCGAGGAGCAAATGAAAACAATCGCTAAAACTTCTGAAGACGTACCTCAAACTTCTCCGTATATAAACTACGTACAACAACGAGAGGCCATTGCTAAAGCTAGGATCTAAGGGCGGAACCGCTCACAGAAGTAATCGAGTGTAGTACACATGTGCGAAACAGATTCAAGTGTGTTTGATTGTTGTAGCCGGCTGTTGTTATGACACATCTTTTGTATACCAAAGACATTTTATCTTCAGAGTCTTCGTCATCGCAGAACAAAAGAGTTTCAGAGACTTTTCGACTATTTTTAATGTTATTGGACTTGGTGCGTAGGGGACTAAGAGTTCATGAGGAAGGGGATTTACAGAACTAACAAGAAAAATTGGGTGCAGCGATGGTTAAGTTTGTATGATTGCTTAACGTAAGCAAAGTTCTACTTTATCTAAGCTTGCGCCACATGAATAGGCGGAAACTATTCACATGTGCACAAAACTGGGCCTCACAAGCAATTAAGAAAACTAAGTTGCTTCTAAGTTCGAGCGTGCTCAACTTAACTGGTTTCCATTTGACATGCTTTCAAGATGCTGTTCGTTGCGGGATGGCGGACATTTTGCTAAATTACTCGCCATTTTCTACTGTTCGGGACATTTCCGAATTTTGTAACAGGAGTGTTTGCATCCTTCTATTGGAACTCGTAGCTGTGTTTGCTTGTTTTTTCCAAGCAATCGGCTAATGATCTTAGCTTTCCTCTTCGTTCATTTATGGCTTCCATAGGCTTTTATTTGGACAATCATGACGGTGGCTAGAGTATTAAACAAAAAAAAGTTCATCTGTGAAGCTCTGGCATAAGATTCAAATATCGAATGAACTAAAAAAATTAGATTCTGCTAGACACTTCTAGAAAACAATTGAGAAATTTGGAAATAATGCTTTTTTATGTTTTCTCATTGTTCTTCTTGTCGTGTCACTAGCTCCCGGATGGCGAATTCTTCGAACCTTGAAAGCTCTTTTCGTGTACTCTTTCTTTTTGGCGTTTTTCGAACTTTTAAGGTTCTATGAATCGTCGATTTTCTGGCATAGTGTATATAAAAACTAATTTAGAGAACGACTGGATTTAAACCGACACTTAAGGAATGGAAGGCGGGACCGTTATCACTAGACCACCAGTGACCTCAAATGTTCTCATTAATAAGTTACAGACACATTCTAATTTTTTATCTGCATGGTTTGCAGACAAGTCTACAAACCGAGTACCTATATCAGATCTGAACAGTTGGCCTGAGTCCAATGGATGTTCCTATTGCCCCACATTGTCTGACCTCGCGGGCTTTCTGCCAATCGTGATCATAACCTGGCCAATTTTAAAAAGTTTAGGACTGGAATCCTGTGCTTGTTTTTGTGCTTGAAAGGTTGCCTCTGACGCTGAATTCTCTATTCGCAAAACCTCAGTTTATAGGAGTTTTTAACAGATATTATGTACAACTATCGGCTCCGGCTGCGTGGTGGCGACCATTTTTTCTAAAATTGATAAAAAGTAACCTGTAGGCCTACCAAAAGCTCTGTCTAGCTCTGTCTCTGGTTCTGGTGTTGAGTCTGTGTGAGTGCTCACCGGTGAATTATACTGCGTGTGTGACAATTTGACGTTGGATTTATTTGACAGCACTTACACAGACTGAAAACCAGAGCCAGACAGAGCTCATGGTAGGCTTGCTGTCTCTGGCTCTGGTTTTGAGTCTGTGTTTGTTCACCAGTGTTATACTGTGTGTCTGA